>CM057382.1:53590000-59402500 GCA_030015415.1 Cynopterus sphinx
TTCATGGGCTATTGGAGAGCACCATGGAGCACTCTGCAATTCACAGGCAGGACCAGATGCAAAATTGTCTGCATAGAATCACAACAACTACACACAAAGCTAGTGATGGACTCTCTTTAGAAATTGTTCACAGTCAGATAAACAATGTTTTTCCTTGGGACTGCCATGAGTGAAGATTCCAACCTTTTGAAGTAGAATCTACTTTTCTGTCTCTCAAAGTTCCAAAGTAGGTTTGTAGATGTAGATGTAAGGGACTGGCAGTACCCAAGCAGGCTCACATTCCTGGGCAAAAACCCAGAGACAGTAGGGAAGGAATGAGGAAGAGATTTGAGGACAGTCCCCCAACTCCTTTCTATGAGGGACAGGAAAGTACATGAAAATAGCAACTGCCCTAAAAGGGGTAAAATGAGCTTATAGATAGATTTGTATTGCTGAAACATAAAGATACATCAATGAAAGAGTTACATGGATAGACAGATAGACCGACAGGGATTAATCTACATTCGTGGAAAAGTTCTAGAGAAGTATAACCATTGTACTAACAGTGCTTATCTCTGAGCACTGGCATTATGGGTTGCTTTGTTTTTCTTGTTTTTGATTCTGTGGAGCATTTATTTTTATAAGTCTCTGGAATAATCCTGATTGTTCATTGGAAGCCTTGGCTTTAGGTAGCAACTTTCCTGGAAAAAAAGATCAAATCAAATGACAAAATGTTCTTCTTGAACCTAGAATTTTGTCATAGAAAACTAAAAAGAGGACAAAGAAAATTATACAGGGATCTGAGTATTTTACTAAATGCTTTTTGTTGAAGAAAAGAATAAACTTTTAGTGTATATTTCTACAGAAATGCCAATTTTATTTGACAATTACCTCATATATTTCCGTATTACCTTTATTATTTTAATCACTTTTTAAATGAGACGATAAAAATTACAAATGAATTGTGTTACAATAGAACAGCATTACGCCTTACATTAATGCAGCTCTAAATTAGGAAGAAAAAAATAACCATAGTTTTTATTTTAGAGATGTGTGTTAACTTACACCTGAAACTCACTGAAATAAAGTTATTCCAATTTTCCTTTACTGACCTCAAAATCTAAAGAAATGTATAATTAAATACCATGATCTCTTATAGAAATGGTAAGATAAAATATTACTTTGTGGTAAAATTACTGAACTCTGATTCCTCACAGTATATCATTAGGACTTTTGAATAAAAAGCTCAGCTCTACTACTCAAAGGCACTGGCTCATGAGTACTCACAACCAGGCAATAGGAGGCAAATGCTGTATCCTCACGAACTTAATAATTCCAATTTTATGGCAAATGTGCAAACTGTTCAGCTCCCATTGGCTATAGTGAACTTGATAGTTCTGAAATGCATGATGACTTCCTTTCTTGAAATTAGCCTCAAAGGAGGGTGCATATTGCAAGTGGATACTAATAAACCTATAACTTTGTACAAATTCCTTCCTTTCTCTAGGTCATACTAGAGAATGTTAAGATCTCTCTAATTCCAACTGTCAGTGGCCTCAACCTTAAAGTCTTTTTCCTACTAGCTTCAAATTTACATTTATTTCTAAATCAAGAGCCAAGAATAAATAATAAAAGGAGAACGAATGAATGAATGAATGAATGATGATGAATATAAATGGTTCTACATAAAAAGGAATTAGATCTAAATATTATTCTAGTTTCTTTCAAAGGCAAGACTCAGGAATCCCAATGTGCTAAATATTCAAGACTCAGAAACTCTGCTCCTAAGTCTGCGGTGATATGGGTGCTGTCTCCATGTGTCCTTGTTAAAATATTTATTATAAAGACTAGAACAGAAAAGTTTCTTTTATTTAATAGGTACAATAATACAAACAGCTTTAATAGATAAGCCCCCAAAACCTTATAAAACGTACTAAGAGAGGCATCTAGGATGCATAGCGGGAGGCAAAGCCATGGATACTCAGATTTTTCCCCCAGATCTAATTTTTAAAACTTCAGTGCAAGTTAACTCCAAAAAGAAATTGTATTAAGCACAGACTCATTTACTTTCTGCTGATGAACACAGCCATGTGAACAGCTGATAAAGTCGTCTCTCTCTGAAAAAGGATGCCAGCAATGCAGTTATAAGTTTCAGCTCCAAATTTCAAAATCACCCAGTTCGTTAATGCAATTATAGGTTTGCACTAGGCTAAATATATAGGTGACTTGGTTCTATCTTTTTTAATAAGAGCGTGTTCTACCTACCAGAAAAAAAAAAATTCTATATCTATTTGGGAAATGATATGAGTATTTCTGAAAAAGTGTCAAAAATTCTTAATAAAAGAATTTCTCAGCATCAGCATACTGAGTGTGCATTTTTAAATTGAGTGCTTAAAGGCTAGCAGCACTTTTCAGCTGCCATCTGCTGAGGGTCTACAGAGAAGTCTCCTCCATGGCCCATTGCCAGTGACCCTGTGCTGAGGTCATTTTCAGGGAATTTCTTATTGACTCTCCATTTCATTCCATTTCAAACCTTCGAAGATAGTTACGTAGGATATGGCATCTATTACAAATTTCTCCACTCTAGTCCTGCAACTGTTTTTAAAGCTATTAAGCTTATAGATAGGACCACATAAATTATCTGCAGGGTCCAATGAGAAATGAAATTCTAAATATTTTAACATTTTCTAGACAAGAAAAGCAGAGCATTAAACCAAGTATTTAGGATTTTCCTAAGCAGAGATCCCTATGTGACTGCATAGGCCACGCACTCATAAAAACATCTGTGCCTATACAAATGTCACTTGCCTTCTCCTGCAATCGGTGTCACATATACTGGCTACTCTTCTCTTCACAAATCCATTGTGATTTCCCTGATTTTGTTCTCCTCTCATTAAGCTAACATGATCAGATTCTTATATATAGACACCGTGTGCTTATGTGTGTGTGTCTGTGCGTGGGGGGTAGGGAGGGTGGAGAGGGGGAGAACACTAAGGAATACATGTTGTAAAAGAAAAGAGAACTCTGATTCTTGTTTACTCGATCTCATCAAGCTCACTGTTAGAATTTTTTAGGCATTGAACTAATGAGACAAAGCACAGTATGCTCACATTTAAGTTCTTGCTATAAATTATTTTTCAAATGTAAAATATTGCCTTAGCATAATATTAAATGTTCACATCATAATACAAAAATAATATTGAAAGGAGAAATGTCAGCATTTTTACTTACAGGTTTAATAAAAAGGATGCAGAGAGGTTAGAAACTATAAATGCTGGGAGTGCTTCTGCTAATATTAATAATTAGCATTCTGTATTTAACCAGGTATGATTAGTACATGATTTGTTTAAATTAATGCTATATCATAACAGATTCAGAATCACTATAAATCACTATTATTTTTTTTAAAACATGAATTATCCGAATATGTCAAAGACAATCCCATGGATCAAGTTTTAATGACCTGTTTTAGAGCAGCATCTCAAAAACATTGCTTAGGGAAATTCTCTAAGAGTAAATAAATACAAAGCAAAAAGAAGAGAAAGAAAATGAGTATTCAAGTATGTTTAAGCAAGGTTAATTTTTAGCCCAATTTATGGCTTTTCAAATGCACAACTAGCGCCACCTATAGAAACAAAAGTGGAAAATTATGTAGATAGCCAATAGGCTATTTCTGCAACAATTGAATGGGATAAAACATCACAAAGGAATGAGTAAGCATTTTAGCCAAAAACTGGTCTTTGTTCAGTAAACAAAGAAAACTACTTTAATGAGCTTCTGCACTGAGCAACTAAAGATTTATTGGAAATAGAAATATGGTTTTATTATCAAAGCTGCTTCTAAGTCTTATCAGAGAAAATACAAAAGTGAAACAAGCTCAATTCCACCAGAGAGGAAAAGAGTATTGAGATTTTAATTTCAGCAAAAATACCACATTGCTTGTCCTTTTCTTCTCTAAATTAATTGTTAGGGTACATTATGAAATATTTGGTGAGACATCTAGATTCTTCCAGGTACTTGAAAATAAAATGCTTATTCTGTCTTCAGGAATATGCAGCCTAATTGAATAAACACATACAGATGTACATAAATAAAGAATACAGCAAAGTAAAATAAAGTTTATTTAGGGTATTATTTGAACTCTGAAGTCAAAAATTAGGAAAAATTTGAAATGCATTCTGGGAAAGACAAAGCTAGAGCTTTTAAAGGCAGAAAACCATGTGTGCAATTCCTAGTCTGGTCTTCTTGGGCAAATGAAGGATTCTGACTAGTTTAGCACAGATTTGTCAGGTTCATTATGTAAACAAAAGCTTAAGATTAGTAAAACCGATTGGCTCTTTTTGAGGTGAATAATACAGATGGTCTAGTGGCCTTGGTAAGGAGGAAGTAAAGGTCAGTATGTGGTTTCACAGCTGGCTTAAAAGTTCAAAAGTTTATGAGTCAAACATGCTTAAGGAAGATTTCTTCAGGGTCTCCCAGCTCCATTTCTTTTTTGTTCCCTTGATATAAATGACTCTATCTTGGTAACTTCCATTCTCAAGGCAGAGATAAAAGCTGTGAAGTGTAGATGAGGGAGAAGATGCTCCTAACTGGGAAGATCAAAGAAAGGCACACAGAAGTGGTACGTACATGCGTCGAACTTTAAAAAGTTTGATTTGGAAATGAAACAATTGGGACAGAATGGAAAATTGAGAGGTGCAATTTGTGAATGGAGAATAGCAAACAGCTCAGAAAGAAAGCAGAGACAGAAATATTTGGAAGGGTACCCCTGGAGCCAGTCCAGAAAGCATCTTCAACAACACAGTGCCAAGTATTGGTCTACGGCTTTCTATAGATTAACTCATGTCATCCTCAGAATGGTCATTAATAGATAGGTACTATATTTAATATCTCAATTTTAAAGATAAGAAACTGAAATACAGTATAACAATCTAGATCACAAACATAACCAGTAATGTTTGAAACATACTCATAACCACCACCTGCTACTGCTTCCTGATTAATTTTCAAAAGTAAACAAATTCTTCTCATATAGGAAAGAAGTAAAAGAACTACACAGATTAACTAAGTAATGTTAAACCAAGTGAAATTCAGAGTCTGCTACTTTACAGTTAGCCTGGGGAAACTGGTTAACCATCCATATAGCCAGACCATGGGGAACCCACAGGAAGATTCCTGCTGAGAGCACTAACAACTTGCTTTCTCATATCTTTAAGACTGCTTACCCATATCATGAAAGGAAAACAGGAAAACAAAGACTTTAAACTATGCCCTGTACAAGTTAAAGATAAAACCAACCATTCACTCCATTCTTTACTCCCTGTAATCAGCAATTTTCCACAGAAACTAAGAAACAGATATAAACCCAACTCCTAAAACACTCAAGGTCTCATTCCCTGACTTGGAGAGGAGACATGTCGCTGTCTGTGGAGCATTATCCCTTCTCTAATAAATTTGCCTTTATCTCTAACTCTGGCTCGCTCTTGAATTATTTCCTACACACAGCCAAGGACCTTCTCTTGGTGGGCAAAGGGCTTGAGTCCCCACTCTGGGGGATTCGCTAGTCCTGCATCACTTCCATGAAAAAGGAAATAAATGCTCATTATAGATAACTAAAAAAATAAAGCAAAAAGAAGTGGGGAAATACAGTTTTACTTTCCAGAGACAAATGCTGTTAGCATTTTATTTTGTTTTATTCCAATATGTTTTAAAACCTCTTGGAAACAAATTAGAGAATAAAAAGAGTTTAGGCTGAAAAGAAGCATCACCTACCCCCTACTATACCTGTTCTCCACCCCTTTCCAGAGGCAGCCTCTTTCTTGATTTGAAAATTGGAGGCAAAATCTATTGATTTCAGGGGTGCTACTCATCTTTCTCCTAATGTTTGACAATTACAGTATTGCTTTTAAGTCTATTGTTGGTCATCTTGATCATTTTAAATAATATAGAAGTCTTTTACTTATTCTATCAAGTTTAGTTGGTTCATTCTTCCCTTTGCAAAATGAGAATATTAATGCCTCATATCATTCTTCAGTTGTCCTCCCTTGACTTCTATAGCCCCATTCTCACTGTTACAGTAGCAAGCTGTTAACATTTATGTTCTCTGCTGCAACCACAATCAAGTCTTCCATCTTTTATATTTAGGTTGACTTTAAGAGTTGAAAGACCAATAAACTAGCATTTACATTAATATGACTCAATATTTTTACTGCAAGACCAAGTATAAAGCTAGGATTATATTTCTTTTTTTCAAGTCCTACGTAACAACTCCTGGACCATGAAGAAAAGAATGATCCCTGCGTCAAGGTGAAATGAGCTGTTTTACTTTCTATCAAGTTTGTTTAAAATCATTGCAGTTTTTATTTTACTTTAGGTTTGGATCATAACATCTTGTCATTTTACATGGATTTTATTGGGGGAGAGAGTGGTATTAAATTCCCTTTTTTCAGACTTCTGTACTCCTATTTCAAGCTGCAGTGTTTGCGCTCCAGACCTGTGGCATAGTTCTTACTCTGGATTTTTTTTCACTACTTCTAGAATTCAAACCACTGCTCATTCTTATATTCTTGGAGTGAATCCGGCTTCTTTTTTGAATTCCTCCTTTGCTTTTCTAGAGTATATATTATCATGAAACTCCCTAACAGAAAGTATGCCAGAGATAATGTTTCTGATCCCATGAATTTTTGAAAATGTCTTATCTTGTTGTATCACTCAGATTCCCGACAGTGAAAGTGAAACCACTATAAGCATTTAAGCTGATGAAAATTAATGAAGAAAATCAGCTACATATATATGGAAGAACTGAGAAACCAAACAAGAAAGGCAACCCAGACATTATAGACAATGGAAATTCAAAAATCTAGCTTGACAGGACAAAGCCAGTGTTGGTGTTAGCAGAACCCAGCCCTGGGTCAGGTCACCTGAGGAAAACTAGAGCCACAGGAAACGCACATGGCAAAGGTTAGATTTTACTAGAGGGGTAGGAGCAGGAGGAATTGGAAAAAATTATGCCCCAGTTACTTCATTCCTCTTGCATTCTCATGCTTGAACCCAACCAGAAGCCAATAAAACAGAAGCCTGGAAACTGCAGGCTGCAGAGCCAGGCCCCTACAATATGGAACATAGAAGGAAGGAAGGAAGGAAGGAAGGAAGGAAGGAAGGAAGGAAGGAAGGAAGGAAGGAAGGAAGGAAGGAAGGAAGGAAGAAAGAAAGAAAGAAAGAAAGAAAGAAAGAAAGAAAGAAAGAAAGAAAGAAAGAAAGAAAGAAAGAAAGAAAGAAAGAAAGAAAGAAAGAAAGGCAAAGGATCCATTCCAGTGCAAATTCCTGCCCTCACTCACACTTGATTTGTATTCTTACTTGGTATAAAATTCTAGGTCCTCAGTTCTATTTTTCAGATCTTTGAAGGCATTCTTTTACTGAAATCTAACAACTAATGTCAGGAATAAGGAATCTGATGTCAATCTGATTCTTCTTCCATTTTAGGTGGTTTGTCTTTTCTCCAGATCATCAAGTCCCAACCCTCCTATCTAAGACATTACTCCCATCAGCATTCTGTCTTTCTTATCCTTCCCAATCTATTCAGCCTGTTGTTATGACTTTGCCCTCAGAAGAGAGAGAGGAAGATTTGAGATACTCAGATTGCTGCTGTTCAGGAGAACTGTACTCAGGAGGATGCACTAACTTGCCCACAGGCCACCAAACCATTCATGCCCATAATAGATTCTTCTCATTGTAGGGGTTGAAAAAATTTGTGTTGAAAAAAGAAATGCAACTACCCAGAGATAAGAGACCTTCAGGACTCTTCCCTCACTTTCTTGTTTATCCAGATGCCACCAGAAACCTAAGCTCCTGGACCCTCCATCAATATATACTTATAATGATATGGACCCACCCTAATTTGATCCTTTTTTGCACCCTTCTCAAACCTTTCATCATAAACCCCGAAACTCATGATATATCACCTGTCAGATTCTTTCCTCTTACTCAAACCCCAACAACATTTAAATGTATGCATCAGGCATTGAGTCCTCAATCATCATTTTCCATCCCACCTCCTACCCACTGCCATTACTCACCCTACTTTATTAATGACTGATATCACCTATGTTCATTTCCTATTGCTGCTATAAAAAATTACCACAAACTTGTTGGCTTAAAACAGCACAAATTTATTATCTTACTGTTCTGAAATTTAAAATGGCTTTAGCAGGACTGACTTCCTTCTATAGGGGAGAATGTTTCTGTGCCTATTCTAGCTCCTAGAGTTGCCCACATTCCTTGGCCTGAGCCCCACATTACTCCAACCTCTTTCTCCATTGTCACATCTCCTTCTCAGACTAAGCTTTATTGTCTCACTCTTAGAAGAATCATTGTGACTTGCCTCTTGTACCCATAGTCCAAGATAAATTCCCAATCTGAAGATGGATTCTTAGTTTAATTATACATGCAAAGTTACTTTTGCCAGGTAGGGTAATGTAGTTGCAGGTTCTAGGAATTAGAACATGGGCATTTTTAGGAAGCCCTCATTGTACTTACCACACCCGCCATCCCTTCCATCCCTAGTCCTGTCACCACTCTCAGTACATCAGCATCCATTGGAAGATCCGTCCAACACCTAGATCATTTAGTTCTTTGTCACACGGTCTTACTCATGACCTTGCCATTACTAATAACTACATTTCCTCAAAAATCTGAATTTCAAATATCCAGTTTTTTTTTACTACAACCTCATTTTATTGAAATCATAAACTCTAGCAATTAAATTAATTCAAAAACTTCCAACTCATTAACCATACCAGTTTTTTTTTTTCTCTCTCAACCTTCGCACATCCATCCCAACCCAGCCTAGATCCTATGGTCCATCAGTCAATCTCTCCCTTGGAAACTCTTAATTTGTTTTTCTTTTTCTCCTGCTTACATTCACCTAGAAAAGCCCCATCTCTGGTTAAATACAATCGAGTGGTTTAAATTATTCTGGGTGGGGTGAGTAGCAGAGGAGAAGCTAGAGCCAAGCCTCCAACGGTCTTACAAGAGTACATGGTGTAATACATGCAACATGGCCAAAAACTAGTAATATCTACCCATAGTAGAATTCAATAAGCTGTCACTATTATTAAACTATTCTTTTGTCCTATTTTCTGTATTATTGCTGAAACAGTATAATCTTAACAGTTAACACACTACTTCACCATTGTCATCCTTTTTTAAAAGATTTATGCGAGCCCCACACTTTTTGGTTTCTGTCATGTGGTTCAGACTAAAATATCTGGATGACAGTGTTTTATTATAAGCATACCTACTGTTACAGTAAATCTAAATAATTCAAGTCCTAAAATATAATAGTTTTACCTGAAAAGATTTCAGTATATTTTAAATCTATCAGTGTGTTTGATGTTTGAAACTGACATACAAAATGGTTTGAAGTTAGTGCTTTTGCCCATAAGCATTTATGAACTAAAAAGACAAGCAAGGCAAGATGTAAAACATAGAAGATAAAAATGAAAATAGTCTTGGGTCTGCTGTTAGAGAAGAATATTTTGATACATGGCCGGTGAGATGATACAAAGTAATTCACTCAGAAAAAAAATAACATAATCTACATTTATAGAGTAATGAGCTCAGAACCATCTGTTATAAACCAGACACTATAAACTGCCAAAATGAGACACTAGTCCTACATGCTACAGAGGTGGGAGAGGGGCATGAGATATCAATAAAAAACAGATTACAAATAGAATGTAAAAAGGCATATTAAACTACACAGTATATATAATGTATGAACACCAACATGGTTCACCTCAAAAAAGATAAGGCTCAAAAGAAAAACCAGAGTGGTATCTAAAAATTACAAAATGAGATTCAGCGTTAACTCTTAACACTGATAATAAAGATAGTGAAGTGATTAATTATTTTGTATCAACTCAGCTCAGAAATTTACTGTATGTTATGTCATTTAATTCCCACAGGAATGCCATGTGTCACGTATTACAATCTTCATCTTATAGATGATGTGTTAGTCAGCTTTTCTGTAACTAAATACCACAGACTTAGTGGCTTAAATAGCAGAAATTTATTTTCCCACTGGAAGCTAGAAGTCTAAGATCAAGGTGCCATGAGGGTTGGTGTCTGGTGAGACGTCTATTCCTAGAGTACAGACAACTGTCTTCTCACTGCATCCTAAGATGAGAATGAATGAGAGAGGGAGAGGGAGGGACAGAGAGGGAGAGAGACAGAGAAAGAGACAGAGAGACAGAGAGACAGAGAGGGAGAGAGACAGAGAAGGAGAGAGAGAGAGAGAGAGAGAGAGAGAGAGAGAGAGAGAGAGATTTGGTGTTTATTCCTCTTCATATAAGGACATTAGTCCTACCAGATTAATACCCCACTTTTATGACATCACTTAACTTTACCTCCATAAAGGCCCCATTTTCAAATATAGTCACATTAGAGTTTCAACATAGGATTCTGGGGAGACATAATTCACCCTATAGCAAATGAAAAACTCGAGACCCATTCCCCACACTTCTCTACCCTGCTATGGGCCCTGGAAGACTGATCTCAGAGGACTGCATTGTCCTACTTCCCTCTGGCTTGAACTTGGGTTCAGCTACTGGGAGCCACCAGCAGGTGGTCAATGATGGGAGGTTGGATTATTTATTCCCCTGGCTCCCATCCTGCCATGGCACGGATTTAATGGTGGTCATAGCTTCTATTTGCTAATCCCTCTCTAATACCTGCAACTTTTGCCACGATTCACTAACCATTCCTTCCCCTTGTCCCTCCAGGCCTAGGGTGGTAACAGCATTTTACTATTCCCATGTGTGTGCTATCCCAGCACACATTTGACAATAGTGACTTTATTAGTCTCTTCAATTGTCTCTTTTCAATGTACCATCTGTTTCCTACTGTATGCTAATACAATAAGTGGTACCCAGGAGATGGGCTCTCAAAAAAAGAATCCAAAAATGAATCACATATTTGATGAGAGGATAAATAACCTCTTTTCCAGACATGTAGTAGCATCACAATTACCCACATTATTCCTCATAGTGGCAAGGGATAGAGTGTGGGCCCAGAGAAAGAAGCTGAGAGATAGTTTTGACATGTAGATGCTAAGACAAAAATGTAGCATTTATTTATTAAGGCAACAAAGGTCATTATAAACATTGTGAGGCTAACCAGATATTCTGGCTATCCTACACAGAGAAGAGGACACTGAAACTTTGAAATCCAAAAAGTAATGGATGTAAAATCAGAATACCTCTATGACAAGAATATCATGTCTCCTGTGACCTTAGGACAGATGTAGTTTCCTCAAGGCCTGATTGGAAGGGTTATGAAGTTGCAGTATGAATTAATAGGGGAAATCTGCCAAGACTCTTATGCAGAGAAAAAAGTGTTTCTTAATCTTCTTTACTGACAGTAGTAAACACACACACACACACACACACACACACACACACACACACACACACACACGCCAGAAAGAGAAATACAAAGCCTACTCCTAGAGAGACATATTACATACCAAGGGAGTCATAGGATCTCACCCATTAGTATCATCAGGAGTCTATTTAACATGTGTGGAAGTGGACTTTAAGTGTATTAGATTAAATAAAATAAAATGTATGGTTTGATTATCAATATAGATGTATTTGCCTGGAATTCAGGATTTAGATGTGTTAGTGTAAGCTTGTAGAAGAGCCTTGTTTTCTCCTTGGCAAATTGAAGCTTGGACTAAATAATGGCCTACAGTCTGAGTATGAGATGCCATAATTTCTAGAGCATACTGTACAGTGATTTTTAAATTTTAACATGCAATCATACTGCCTGAAGATCTTAGTTAAACAGTTTCCTGGGCCCCATACTGAGAAATTCTGATTAAATAAGGAGGAGGGCTTGAATTTGCCTTCTAACAAGCTCATGGGTGATGCTAATGGTGCTGATACTAGAACCTAGGATTACACTGTGAGAAGCACTGCAATAAAGAAATCTCAAGGCTCAAGGAGAAAGAAAATTGGAGTTTATCTATCATATGCAGTCTTCTAGACCAGCCCTGTTTGCCACACTCACTGACAGTGCTTTGGTAAGAGGATAACCAACTTCTTTAAAATTTCCATGGTGGCTGGGCTTTATAGTTTGGGAAGGGCAGTCTGGAGATGCCAGCATGGAATTGGGCTCCTGGCCTCAATGGAAATACTAATGAGATCCCAGTGTGTTTGAGGCCAGGTTTTGATCCTTAACAATTATGTAAAGATGGGAATAATTACACCCAAAGAAGGAGTTGTACTCAGAGTCTTTTGACTCACAGGCAAATGTGCCTGACTAAATGGACCACTCAGTCCCTGTGAATGAAATAAATAAGTAGCCTAATGAAATGCTAATAAAAAAATATGTAAGAAAAATTCTTGGTCTAATGAACAGATACCAGACTAAGTTGCCACAGTGGAGATTTATGGGTTCTTGCTTAGTTCCTAGACTAAAACCAGGAAACAGACTTAGAAATTTTTATTTGAGAGGGAGGATGGGTCCCTCTGAAGTAGGATTGTGAAATATGGCCATAAGCATGGACTGTGACTCTCCTTCCAAGTCTTCTTTAGAAGGATTTATGACCATTTACTAGTGAAACAAAAATACTCAGACCTTCCAGGGGTTCTTGGATTCTGTCTCTGAAATGTCACTACTCCCTGGAGAATCACAGTATCACCATGATCCATTATTACAAGTGAGGACTTATGGAGGTCAGGTGATATGTGGAATGCTAACTTGAGTCTGTCTCACAGTGGATCTAATTGGTCTGTAGACACATCCTGTGGTCATTTTTCAAGAACTGACATGTATGGTGAGAAGATTACTTTGTAACTGGAAGAATCTCCACATTGTTTTCCTGACCATGAAAATTATGGAAGAAAGGGTCTGTGGAAACCACTGGAATACTCCCTGCCAAAAGAGTAAAAGCAAAGCAATATTCTTGAAGAAATGCGAAGATTAATGTCACCACCAAAGTCTAAAATGATACAAGGATGGTGATTTCTATCAAATCTCCATTTAACTTGCCAAGATGGCTGGTGCATAAGTCTTCTTGGTCTTGGTTATGGATCTGAGTTATCGTAAATTTAATCAGGTGGTGATGTCAATTGCAGCTGAAGTTCCAGATACAGTATCATTACTGGAGCAACCACCAAAGACTCTGGCACCTGGTATGTAACAGTTAATATAGCATTGTTTTTTCCTATTACCATAAAGAAAGATCACCAGATTAAGTTTGTCTTTACATGGTAGAGTGATCAGTCTACCCCTGCTTTAACTCAGGACTACATAAACTAGACTGCTCAATTCTAATATACTCCAGAGCAACACTGTCCAATATGGTCAACATTCATAATTACCAAGTACTTGAAACGTGGCTATTCTGAATGGAAATGCACTGCAAGTATAAAATACACACCAGATTTCAAAGACTTGATACAAAAAAAATATATAAAACAGTTTCTTAATAATTTTGTATGTTGTATATTGAAATTGTAATATTTTGAATAAGTTTGATTAAATAAAAAGATTATTAAAATTAATTTTATTTCTTCCTTTTTACTTTTTTAATGCAGTTTACTAGAAAAATTTAAATTTTATGAGGTTCATATTATATTTCAGTTGGGCAACACTAGTTTATTGAACCTAGTAAACAGAGAGGAACAAGTACCCAGGATGTCTTAGTAAGATATATGGATATGCCAAAAAATAAGAAATAAAACCTACAAAAGTGCAGAGGCTGCCACACTGATAGTTTCTACAGGTTCCAGAGGTCTAGTAGGACATGTCAGGATATCCATTCTGAAATGACACAAAACTTACTGCACCTCACACTATCTACCACAAAAAAAGCACAATGCTTGGTTGGCCTATTTGAAATTTAGAGGATACATATATCACATTTGAGTGTGCTACTCACAGATTTTATGTATGTGTTGTTTGTGATATTCCCTTTTGATATCTGATTTCAATTTCACTGATTTCTGCTCTTATCTTTAGATTTCTTCTTTCTGCCTTTTTTGGTTTTAATTGCTTCTCTGTTACTAATTTCTTAAAGTAGAAGATTTGATTGTGGATTTGAGACCTTTCTTCTTTTCGTACATAAGTACTCAGTGCTATAAATTTCTCTGTAAGTTTTGTGTTAGCTGCATCATACAAATTTTCTGTTATACTTTGATTTTAATTGTTTAAAAAAATATTTTCTATATTCCCCCTGAAAATTCTTCTTTGATCCATGGTTTATATGTAATATTTGCTACAACTTGATTTTAGATGTGTTAGAGGGAGCCATCCTAATATCATTAGAAGGAAGATATTGGAACTCAGAAAATATAGTTATGTAGTCTTTAATCAAGAAATCAAGAGATCATAAAATTACCTCATACATCTCACTGATAGAATTATAGAGGTAAACAAAATTTTTACTGCTGAGCAAACCTGCCATTGGCTTAGAACACCATGAGTCTAGAAGTCTTAGATTCTAGACTAGTGTTTCTCAACCATTTTTTCATAATTGCTTCCCTAAAGAGCCTTCCTCATTGTCTGCCCACCCACCCCCCTGAAATTTTAATGCCACATATATAGTGGCATATATACTATATATAATCTATAACTGTGAGATATGTACATATAGATATATAAGTGAATATATATATACATATATATATACATATACATACATATATATATATATATATATATATATATATATATATATATATATATATATATACACACACACACACATAAAGATATTTTTTTCACCCCTCAAAGAACTGGGTTTTACTCTCATTGAAAATGCATATTCTAGACCCAGACCAACCATTACCTTGTTATGTTTTCTTAAGCTATTATTTCTTAGTCTTAGTTTCCTCTTTGCAACCTGACTCGGAAGCAGGAGTTTATTCTCAAGATTGCTCCAAAGTTCTGCTTCTCCACAGATACTATCTCATTAATGAACTTGTCTTTTGACCCATCTACAGTATTCAATTGCATCTTTGTGAGGGATATTCATTGATAAATCACCAGTAAAATGAGTACAAAATGAGTTACATTTTTCTTTATTCTGGCATCAATGTTGTTTTTGAAACCCCAGTCAGCCTAAAGCAGATAGTTTAGTTTACTACATTCTGGAAAGCTCAAGACAGTCTGACAATTTGTTAGTTAGATTTAGCACTTATCAACATCAGTCACCTTGGACTTTGATAATCTTTAAAAAATAGATAGCCAGTCTTCCTCCAGGAAAATTAGATTTATTCAGAAACAACGAAGAATTGCAATTTGAGACATGCAGTCTACCGGCAAACAACATGCAAATCCAGAGAAATAAATCATACAACACTTTTTTATAGAGGAGAAGAGGAAGTTGAAAGAACTATTATAAATGGAGTTCTCGTCGAGCTCCATGATTCATATAGGGCATCAGAGCTTCTCCTCTGGCCTCCAACTTCATTTTAAACAAGGTTTTGTTTATTAACTTTTACAAGTTCAAAGCCCTTTCTCCTCCCCTGAGCCCCATATGGATTAGAAACATACACATTAAACAAGAGGAAAGGGTGTGACTGTGCTGGCTGGAGAATTACTGTTTAAAAATTAATTACTTGCTGGAAATTACTGTTTGGCTATTACCATAGGAACATAGGCTACTAACTATGGAAACATAGCCTTCTAACAAGCTTTCTGCTTCTGTACCCCGGCTTGCACACCTGACCAGTGGGTTGACAGGCAATGAATAGAAGAAAAATAGACCTTTGTGTTCAGACAGAATGAAGAATAGGATTTTGAGCTTAAAAACCCTGTACCTCTACATTTCGGGGCTGCTTAATTTGGGGTCTGTGTACCCCTGGCAGACCCAACTGGCTGAATAAAGAGTGTGATTCCTATAACTCACTGAGTTCTGGTGGTCTGTGTGTCTTTAGGGGGCTGGCGGCCACAGCATTTGGAGGCCCCAGCGAGGTCTCAGGGAGTGGCCCTGAGATCTAAGTCCAGACCAGCCTCCAAAGCAACTGCTGTCTCTGTTACAGATTCAAAAGGGTGGCCAACCTGAGACATTCCAGGGCCCTTGAATGCTGTGGCGGGGTTAATGCAATCATCAAGGACGCAACTTTTAGGACAGGCTCTTTGTTCCTGGTCCCGACAGGAATCTGGAATCTCCGAGGCCTCAGCATCTGGATAAAAGGTACCTTCCTGGTTCTTTTGACTGGTCATTGGGGGTCTGTGGAGAGACTGGACACAGTCATATCTCCTGGACCATGGCCAGGCCGCGGGACGCTGCCTCCTTGCCCTGTTTTCAGGTTCTGTTTATTGTCTCTCGTCCTGTCTAGGTTATAGGTGGTGGACTTCTCTGTGTCCACCTACACCCCAGTAATTGTTTTTGTCTGAGTGTCTGTTTTGTTTTTGTCTGTGCGTCTGTTCTGTGTTTTCTGTGCAAGCGATGGGGGAAGCCCTAGTTCACAGAAGTGAACTTGGGGTGTCTCCTGCAACATTTCAAAAAAGGGTTTGTAGAGGGGGCTGATTATAGCATGAAGTTTTCTCCAGGCAGACTAAGAACATTGTGTGAAGTTGAGTGGCTGTCTTTTGGTGTAAACTGGCCTCCGGAGGGCTCCTTTGACAAGAGTTTGGTGAGGAATGTTTAAAAGATTGTCACAGGAGACCCAAGACATCCCTATCAGTTTTCCTACATTGATCAATGGTTAAACATTGTTCAGAAAACCCCTTCTTGTCTCTTCCAATGTGCCAGCTTTCTAGAGGCATGAGTTTTAGTTGTAGGTACCCCAAAACATGCAGCAACTGAATCTCCAAGACAACCCAGTGCCTCAGTCCTCCAATCTCCACCAGTGGACAGTGACCTTCCCCCACCCTATAATCCAGGACAACAGAGGCCAATAGTACTGCCTCAGCTCCTCGGACATGGGCAGGTAACCCCTATGGGCCTCCTGCTCCTGCTCCGGGCAGGGCAACTCTGATACCACCACCATCTCGGCCATTCTCCCGGCTGAGCACCACCCAGGGCATCACACTGACAGGCCCTTTATGGTTTATGTGCCTTTCTCAACTAGTGACCTGTACAACTGGAAGGCACAGAATCCGCCTTTCTCTGAGAAACCCCAAACATTAATGGGACTCTTAGAAAGTGTCTTTCAGACTCACTGCCCCACCTGGGATGATTGCCAACAGCTTTTAATTAGCCCCTTTACCTCTGAAGAATGAGAAGGAATGTAGACACATTCATACTGAAACACAAAAGATAGCTATAGGAGAGAGAGTTGAGGAAGCAGAGGAACAGACTGAGGAGTAATTTTTCTCCACCTGCCCAGACTGGGGACACAATTCTCAGGCAGAAAAAAATAGCATGAAATCAGTACCACCAGATTCATTAGGATGGCTGCTTGTCAGCCAGTTAATCTTTCTAAGGTAACTAAAGTATAAGAGAGGGACCTCAGGAATCCCTTGGAGCATTTCTTGAATGAGGCATACTGGGTATAAACCCCCATTGATCCTGAGGCTCCTGAAAACCAGAAGACAATTAATATAGCCTCTGCTACTCAGGCAGCCCCTGATATCCAGCATAAATTACAAAACTTAGAAGGTTTTGCAGGGATGAACTTGTCCCAACTTGTTGAGATAGCCCAGAAGGTGTTCAACAATAGGGAGGCACTAGATGACCCCAAACATATGGCTAAAATCCAAAGCTACTGTCATCAACCCAGCCAATCTGTTGCCAGACCCAGACGCTGAGACCCCCGTTCATGACTACACAGATTTCACTGACGCTGTGTGTTCCTTTCGGCCAGACCTCAAAGACTCCCCCTGCCTGAGGCTGATGAAGTTCTGGTCACAGAAGAGAGCAACTTCATGCAAGAAGAAAAGAAGTATGCTGGGGCAGGGGTCACAACTCTAACTGGTACTATCTGGTCATGGGCTATTCCCTATGGGACTTCTGCTCAAAAGGCCAAGCTCATCACCATCATTGAGGCTCTAAGATGGGGAAAGGAAAAGGCAGTCACAATATACACTGACAGCCAAAACACCTTTGCCACTACACATGTACACAGAGCCATCTACAAGGAAAGAGGGCTTCTGACTTCAGCTAGGAAAGACACTAAGAACAAGGAGATCTTAGCCTTACTTTAAGCTTTATATGCCTAAGGCTCTGGCTATTGTTCATTGTAAAGGACATCAAAAATGAAATAGTCCTGAGGATGAGGAAATCCTATGAGCTGATGCAGAGGCAAGAATAGAGGCCACAAGGCCAGTGGGGCCCCCACCACATCTACTGACTGTTGTCCCTTACCCAGAACTGCCTCCGTCTCCAACCCATATGGTGGAAGATAACATATGTCTTCAAGACAAAGGAGCCACTAGGAACCAACAGGGGTGGTGGACAATCCCAGATGGAAAAAATCAGGCTCTCACGGGCTCTTGGAAGGACTCTCCTCTACCAACTACACCAGGAAAGAGACTGCCTAACCCTGACTATGGAGGGCTATAAATATTTACTTGTTTTTATAGACACCTTTTCAGGATAGGTAGAGGCCTTCCTCAGCATGAAAGAGGCTGCCTTAGTAGTTACTAAGAAACTACTACAAGAAATCCTCACTCGATTTGGTCTTCCTGGAACTCTCAGGTCAGATGACGGGCCAGCCTTTGTAGCAAAGGTATCACACCAATTGGCTAGCAACCTAAATTTGCAATGGAAACTCCACTGCACCTACCAGCCCCAAAATTTCGGGCCAGGTAGAGTGAATGAATCAGACCCTAAAGGAGACATTAATCAAGTTAGGGTTAAAAACTGGTGGGACCTGAGCAGAACTTCTCCCCTTTGCTCTTCTCCAAGCCAGGTATACTCCATATATTAATGGATTCACTCCATTTAAAATTTTCTTTAGAAAACCCCTACCTTCAGAACCTATAATAAAAGATGAGAAAAAGGCAGAATTACGTAACCTTGTTTTACTTAAGTCTCTACAGGCCCTTCAAAGTGTACAGGAGGAGATTTGGTCTCAGGTTTGTGCTGTCCACTTAGCTCCGGAGGACGGACTTTCCCATCAGTTTCAGGGGACTCTGTGTGAATCCAGAAGTTCACTTCCAAAGGACTAGAACCTAAATAGAAAGGACCCTTCACTGTCTACCTGATGATGATCACTACGGTTAAAGTAGATGGCATCCCATTGTGGATTCACCACTCCCCCATGAAGACAGCACAAGAGTGGACAGCTCAAGAAGATGGGCCCTTAAGACTAAGACTCAAACATATATAAGTCTAAACCTTTGTTTCTCCCTCTTTTCCTCTTTAGCGCAGGCATTCAACCAGCCACAACCAGAACCAAAAGGAGAATTACACAAGGCTTTAAGTAAGACCTCCCCAGACATAGGATAAGATTACTGGTTGTGCCTAAACCCAAAACCCCCTTACTATGTCGGGGTAGAAACTCCCCTAAATTTAACTAAGCTCAGCAGTCTAGAACTTCAAGTCGATTCACTAGCAGAAGTGGTCCTTCAAAATAGAAGAGGTTTAAATGTGACTAGTACGGAGAAATTTAGATGCTAGGGAAAAGCAGAGACTAAAATCAAATAACTGGTTTTATACCATATTCAATTGGTCACCATGGCTAACAACCCTTCTGTCTGCTATAGCTGGACCTTTAATCATCCTCCTCCTCTTGTTAACTTTTGGCCCATGTTTCCTTAATTTGTTTGCATATATAAAAAAATAATTAATTTTATTAGACTTTTAGTATTACAGAATAGAGGCTATGTGCAAATTCCATATAAATAATCAAAGATTTGATTTCTGCTAAGGCCAGTGGGGAATGTGTTGGCTGGAGAATTACTGTTTAAAAATTAATTACTTGCTGGAAATTACTGTTTGGCTATCGCCATAGGAACATAGGCTACTAACTATGGAAACATAACCTTCTAACAAGCTTTCTGCTCTGTACCCCCACTTGCACACCTGACCAGTGGGTTGACAGGTAATGAATAGAAGAAAAATAGACCTTTGTATTCAGACAGAATGAAGAATAGGATTTTGGGCTTAAAAACCCTGTACCTCTACATTTTGGGGCTGCTTAATTTAGGGTCTGTGTACCCCTGGCTGACCCAACTGGCTGAATAGTGTGATTCCTATAACTCACTGAGTTCTGGTAGTCCATGTGTCTATCAGGGGCTGGTGGCCACAACATGACCAGCTTTTTATTCCTTCATTCTACTCACTGGTCAGGGCCCAGCTCATACGTAATGCCTTCAGCAGGACCCAGATGGAGCAGACCCCTTCTCAGTCATGGCTTCATTTTCCTTCAGTTGCTGGAAGGATTTAACTATTGAAATTGGCACAGCTTTGTCTCTCACCCAGACGAAGTCAGATGTTGGCTCTGTTGTATAGCACACACCATCATCTCTTACTACCCATTTTATGCATTTCACCTATGCATACTTCTGGTGTTCCCCCTCGCTACTGAGCAGTGTTTTGAAGGGTGCAAGCAATCCTACCCATGCTTACAGTTACAGTCTTCTTTAATCCAGGCCTCAAAGATTCTAGGAATCTCTGACATGGCAAACTTTAAATCCAAAGGGGAAAACAAGGTGGGAAAATCTTGACTCCTTTCCATCCATTTTGTTTACTGCCACTAAATAAACACCATGAGAGAAAAAGCTGCCACTTGGTCCCCTACATTCAGAAACATTACCAATTTTCAGGGAGGAGCATCTTCTGTTTCTTCGGAGACTCAATGAGCACATAAGACCCCACTGGGGAGGACAGAGGATAAAGACCTTGCAAATTCCCTTTTCCATGCTCTTTCCTTCACCTATACCAAATCTCCTGATGGAAAAGTGTAGTGAGGCAGGATGGGGCATTTGTTTTAACTAAAAAGTGACCTCACCAGGGTGATCTGATCATAAATTCCTAAGAGGGCAAATCATTGTGGGTAGTCATGCACATAACTTTTTCAAATAAGGTTTATCTTTGCCTTTAGGCAGCCCTGTCCACTGTTTTTGTTTATCAAGGTTAACACACCTTTGCAACAAGCATAACCACCTTCAAGAAACCACATAATCTTGTTAACTATCCTATAATCCAATCCTTGCTTGCCTTCTCCCACCTTCATGTAATCTTCCTTATGTTCCCTCCTTAATTTCAAATGTATTAAAGACACTGCAGAACTGTCATTCTCCAGAGCATTTGAGATTTTGCTTGCCTGCAGTTTTTATCTGTTTGGCTCCAATAAACTCATAAAAATTTTCTATGCATTTGGACATTCTTACATCTGCAAAATATTTTTACTTCAGTCCTTGGCTTTTTCTCCTGTATAACCCAGCATTTTCCTCTTGGCCAAGAGGCAGAGGATAAGAAACCATTCAGCAGCCTTAGAATTAGGATTCAAGATAAGTCTTTTTTTTATCTGTGTATGCTCCAAGGCCTTAAAAGCAGAGAATTTATAATTTAACACAACATACTGAGTTTTATTTATCTACTTGCCCCTCATTTATATCCCCTCCTGTATTTTATCTCTAAAGTAATGGTGTAATTATCTACCCTATTTCACTCAATTCAGAACAGAGAGATTATCCTGAGTGTCTCCCTCATCTTTATCAGCTATATTTAATAGGTCATTAAACCCTGTAAATTCCTCCTCAGTCATGTATCTCTATCATAAACCTCTTCTCTGTCCCTCTATTGTCTTGATTTCAGCCTTCATCACATTTTGCTTGAACGATTGCAATAAATTCCTAATTGACCTCCCAGTCAATGAAATCTCTCCCCACTCCACACTGAGCATACCTTCCCAAAGATATGACCAGATAATTTTCCTGCCTCAAAACATTTAACATCTGTGGAAACAATTCAAGTCTCATATTGAGTAAAGAAAATATGAAACCAGAAAATTTCTTTCTTAATAAAGAGAATAAGCTTTAATTAATAAGACTCTTGAAGCAAATTGCTTGGACTTAAAAAGCTATTTTGTTTATTCAAGTACTTTTTTGAGAATTTTTATCTTTGCTGAAAATGATAGAATCTCTGGGGAAGGCAGGGGATATCACTGAGGGAGCCAAACAGAGAACCCGTTTGCTAGCTAATCAACTTGGCTGAAGGTGTAAAGTAAGATAAATTGATCATACTGGATCTGTTCACTATTAAGTCACAGATTTCTCTACAGTATTTTCCTGCCATTTTTGGAGTAAAAAAAAAAATTAAGAATTGTGTGCTGCCAAACTGTTTTATTACCCACATAAAATGCAAATCTTTATGCTTGCCAAGATTTACATAGTTAGAGGATTATCATAAATCACAATTAACAATAGCTTAGGAGAAAGGGTTCATGAATTTTACATGTTGTTAATCACTTTATCTAAAATAGCACCCCTCTGGGGCTTTATGCAGCTTTGTTTTTCTTTATAGTACTCTCACCACCTAACATTTTGTCTATTTTTTCTCTCCACCAGAAAGTAAACCCAACAAAAGCAAGGACTTTATTTTGCAAAGACGTGTGTTTTACTCATTTGTTTACAATAGTCCCCCCCCACCACCCTTATCTTCAGGGAATACAAGACTCCCGTGGATGCCTAATAGTATCAAACTCTATATATATCATGTTTTTTTTCCTATACATACATACAAGTGATAAAGTCCCATTTATAAATTAGGCACAGTAAGAGATTAACAACAATAACATAAAATAAAACAACTGTAACAACATAGTGTAATAAAAATTATGTGAATATGGGCTCTCTCTCTCAAAATATCTGATAATCAATCTGGTAACCAAGATAGCATGAATATGTCACTGGGCTATCATCCAAAGCCCCTAATATTTCTCAATACCTAAAAAATGTCGGGAGCTTTGCTTACTTACAGGACCTGAAAATGATTCCCAACTGCAAAGACCAAGGTGTGGACCACAGACACCATGTGGCAACGGGGCATCCTGTGCAAAGGAGTCAGGTGCAACAGAAAAATAACTATAAATGCCTAAAAGAATTTAATCACTCCAGGAAACAGCCTACAAATACAGACAGCTCCTCTCAGTCAGGAAGAAGATGCCCTTAGAGCAGTTAGAGCATGAACTCATCCTTCTCTATTCTTTGAGTTTCTGATCTGTTTTACCAAACCCTGTCTCATTCTATTGGCTTTTACAGTAGCTTAGGCACTAGGCAGAAAGACCTTGTCCCTTGGCCCAGAAGAGTCAGAAACAAATATGCTGGATTAAAGTGATGATTCATGTCGTGGCTACGACAGGGCAAGACAATGCAAGATTTCTTCACGCTACTGAACGGTGTGCAATTTAAAACTTACTAATTACTTATTTCTGGAATTTTCTGACCCAATGTTGACCACAGGTAACTGAAAATGTGGCAAGCAAAACCACAGATAACGGGGTGCTACTCTATATCCTTAGGACAGTACTTGGTATAAAGAAACCTTGGTTAACTATGTAATAGGTAAAAGCGAAAAACAAACAAACAAATAAAAAACAAAAAACCACCTCCCTCATATAGTAGAGAAACGCTTTTCACAAATCACGTTCAACAAAAATATCTGAATGGTCAGTCCTCAGAACAACTCTGGGTACCTGGCAAAGCCTGCCTTATCTGCCCAATTATTCAAGGATACACTGAAGCTTGAAAACGAGCTTTAGGGAGGTCAAAAAGCAATGGAAAAAACGTGAAATTCTGCCAGGTTGCTCTCCGACCTCTTGTGAGCGACCGCTTTTCTAGATTTCAGGAGCTAACCTTTGGTATCACACCCAAGAAGCCAGTGGGCGCTTGTCTGAATTTCCACGTTTAGCACACTATTTATCTAGCAATACATTCTTGAGACGACACACGGGAATAGGAGTAAAGGAATGGCTGACCGGATCATTTTTAATTCTCACACCATTCTCTTTCAATTTTAAAATAATTTTTGCAGCTGTTGCAAGGGAAACAGTTCAGACAAAACAGGCGAGCATTGCTACTCAGAAGTAAGACAGCCTAATCGCCTTCTCCGTCCGCAGGCCGACGATACCGGCCTACAAGCCTCCGCCGGCCCCGCCCCTCCGTCCCGGAAGCCACCTCCCCACTGTGCCCGCCCTTCTGCCAGAGGTCTGCTCGTGATTGGCTACCCGTAGTGTCTGTCGCTTCTCCGGATGTTGCGTCACTCAGGGCGAGGCGGAACTGCGCTCTCACCAACAACAAGGGGCGGGTGGACGGTCAGAGTGTCCGCTTCTGCGTCTCTCTGGCCCGGAAGGAGACCTGCGCGGTTGAGGTCACTGGGGACTAAGGTACTGCCGCCGCGAGCCAACAGGCACTCCTGATCCACCGTACTCTTCACGCCGGGCCCGCGGGGCTTCTGGGTGCGTCTGGAGAGGGCTGGAGGCGGCGGCGCTGTGCCTGCGTCACAGCCTGGCGGCACCTCAGAATGGTCGTCCTGCGGGTGGCTCTGTGAACGGGGGCGGTGCCTGCGGGGCCGGGGGTAGGTGGGCAGGGGTTCGCCCACGCGGCCCTGCTCTCCCTGGGGAACGAGGTGCTGAATCACACAGACTCGCGGCTGGCGCGTACAGCCGCCGTCCCGGCAGATAAGGACTGAGGAGGATGCGTGAGGCGAGGCAGCTGTAGACTTGTGCCCAGACCTTGGGGGCCTGGAGGCTCTCTGCCGGGCTCCTGGTTCCCAGCAGAGTCTCGTGAACTGGGTGAGCTTTCTCTGAGGGCCAGACGCCTGAGCTCATCAGTGCTCACGGAAACGTCCGGGGTCGGTGTTTTATCCATTTTCTAGCTAAGGAACCTGAGGCCTAGAGGTCAAGCACTCGGCGCGAGGCCACTTCTAGCATGGCGGGGTCGTAAGAGACTCATCTTGTTCTTTCGCGCGATGTTCAGGCCTCTCTGAGCTGGGCGTCGTTCCCAGTCGGCGTGCTGAGGACAGGGAGATAGATGCACAGCAGCTATAGGCTGATGCAATGGCATGAAAGTGCTAGAATAACTCGGTATTTTCCCAAAGGACAGGTGCCCGATGTGGTATGCCCAGGGTACATGGAGCTGGTGGCTGAGCTGAAAGTACCCTAGATAGGTATTTTTAAGCAAGGATTTTTAGCTTTGAGGGTTCTAGTTAAAATACATAGTCCTATGTCCCATTCCTGGAGGTTGAACCCTTAGGACCAGAGTAAGACCTAGGAAATCTACATTTGAGATACATCCCAGGTGGTTTCAATAGCTTGAATATTTTTATATCATATTCTGTCATGTTTGGCAGAAATTTATAATGTTTGGTTCCCATAGAGGTCTTACAGCCTTGCAATGCACTGTGACCTTGACGAGTTACTCATCTCTTCCTTGGATGACATTTTTCCTATGCTTAAAGTTATACTATGGAGTCGTCTTTTAAATTTCCTCATTGAATGCTGATATAAATCTTAAGTGAAAGCCACATTTATAAAAGCAATCACACACCCTGTAAATTCTCTTAAGATAGTAACATCCACTTTATATTAGCCATATAACTTATACAGTCATACATTTTGTTATTGTTCAAAGTGGGACTTAAACCTAAAATCTCAAAACTGGGTTTTATGGGATGGATTTCTTGAATTCACATGGGACAAGCAGAGGATTCATTATTAACACTTAACTCATTCCTCGTTTGCCCGGAAAATGCTCACTGGCAGTGCTTGCAGCATTACAGTCCTAACCTTACCCCCAAAGGTTGCCATGAGATATCTTGCTTTTATTACTGTTTTCACATCACCCTAAGTATATCGATAGACTTTGGAAACATGACACATTTTATTAATGGCATTTTGTTTTGGGTAGTGGTATTTCCGTTTACAAAATATAGTAATTCTCGGTCACTGAAAACGTCATATCCTAGAAAATCTAGCATTCCTACACATGATGTTATCATTCTTGAACAGTTGTTAGC
The DNA here is from genome assembly GCA_030015415.1 of Cynopterus sphinx. Taxonomy (NCBI): domain Eukaryota; kingdom Metazoa; phylum Chordata; class Mammalia; order Chiroptera; family Pteropodidae; genus Cynopterus; species Cynopterus sphinx. The sequence goes on from CM057382.1 coordinate 53,615,898, forward strand.
CAAAGATTCATTTGATGAATACAATTTATTTATATATTTCTGTTATGTTAGGCTAGAAACAGTTCTGTTTAGAAATAACTCCAACCAACAGTTTTTTATTTTTACATTGAAAACCAGTCAGATTTGCTTCAGCCTCATAAAATATGTTTATATAAAATTAAGTGCTTACAGCAAGCTGCACTTTTTTTTTTCTTGAGAAATCAGTTTAAAAGGTCATTTATTCTACCTTTTCTACTAAAATATAATTGGCTCCGTCTTATTTCTAGACTCCCTATGGCCTTTCCTCACTTGGTTAATGTGTTATTTTTTGTCTGTGTAACTAGCATTTAGATCGGTTTGGTAAACCTGGTGCACCACCATGCTGGCCGCAAGACTTGTGTGTCTCCGGACACTACCTTCCAGGGTTTTCCACCCAGCTTTCACCAAGGCCTCCCCAGTTGTGAAGAATTCCATCACAAAGAATCAATGGCTCTTAACACCCAGCAAGGTAAAGACAATCTGAATTGTTTTTATATTGTTTGCCTCTCTCTTTATGCCCTTAAAATCATTTTTTTCCTTTGATAATATGAAGCTCACTACTCTACCATTAGTCATTTACTGAAACAGCCCTGATAATGTCCCAAATCAGCTCTTTCTCCTCATTAGTTTTGTATCATTCTATTCCATCTTTATCTCATATAAAAGAAAAAGAAAGGACTCCTATAACTCTTTCCTTACAGCTCTTGGAGTTTCTCATTTAGAGTAATTTGTGAGAAATTGAGAGCTATATGGTGTAGCATAGAGATCGTGGACCCTATAATCAAAAGCTTCAGAATCTAAGAATATGACCAGTTGACCAATAACTTGTTAAGGCATTATTAAATATGTCATTTCAGCTCTTGTTTAGATAATGACAAAATAAAATCTGTCAGGTTAGAGAGAGACCCATTTCCTTTGATAATAGATTTCTCTAGAATTCAAAGTAGAAGTATAAATTTTGCAGTGTGAAGTAGGTAAGGAAATACACAGAATCTAGAGGAGACAATGTTCAATGTTCTTTTCTCTTAAATTCACCATTCCACTGTGGAAATGGAGCTAAAATATAGGTAGTAGTCATCCTTCCCTTTGGCTTTTAAAGAAAGAAACCCAGATGAAAAAATGTAGCTAATACTGAATGAATGTTTTTAAAAAGTTAGTGTTTAAAAGATAATTCTAGAGATATAAATAAAATTTGTAATATGAAATAAACAACTATTCTGAAACTTAAACTAAGAAGTTGTAATGAGTTAGTAGGTCACTTCAAAGATAGAGTACGAGTAGGGTCTCTATGTAATTTTTTAAATTGGCTAACTGCTTTCACAGTGAAATTACATAGAAAGTACCAAATTATATAGAGCTTTCTAATGTAATGAGATCTTCCGTTTCATTTTATTATTATTAACATTCTGTGTGTCTTTGTTTTCATGTATATCAGGAATATGCCACCAAGACAAGATTTGGAATCCGGCGTGGGAAAACTGGCCAAGAACTCAAAGAGGCAGCATTGGAACCATCAGTGGAAAAAATATTTAAAAGTAGGTGTCATTCTTTAGTTTTTCAACAAGGTCCATGAACAGCTTTCTAAAAATATTTACAAACTTGTGTGTATGTTCATTTTCTGGAAAGAAAGGTAATCATTTTCATTGTTCTCAGGGATCTGATAACCTAAAAAAGATTGGTACTTCACACTGGGTTCAGTGGTTCCCATTGTTCTTCCCAAGAAAATTTTACTTTCATTATTTTTTTAAGTATTATTAGATAATATGCCATAATCTAAAATGTATACTCTGTTAAGGAAGTTCATTTGAAGTTGCATAGAGTCTTCATTAAAGTGTATGATAGTTATGTATATTTCAGGTCAAGATTATATCTTCAAAACACAGATGTTAATAAAAGCCTAGCTGTTCAGGAAGGGTCCTCTTAACTGGCTGCCACTCCAGGGCCTCTTAGGAAGCAATATCTTAATGAAGTCATTTTGGTCCATAGTTTAGATTTCAGCTTGCAAGCTCAGAAGTTTATGAATCTAACCAAAGTCAGTCAAAGTACACTATTGCTCCTTAACCTTGCAAAATGTCAATATGTTATAGTGGGAGAGAGCCCTAATTGGTATTAGGGCATTGCTGATCAGTGAGTTGACCCTAGAAACCAAATTATGTGAATCATATAGTGACAGAACAGTAACATTCTTGATGAACAAATTTAGACTAAAGGAGGGAATAAGAATACCTTCATCCAATTAAAGTCGATAAGTTTGTTTCTTTCTCAGTACTCTGAAACAAGGGGCACCCTCCCTTGATTGTGCTGCATAAACACCGTTTATATTTTTCTTTGGTTCCTTTTTTTCTTGACTCATTTAAATGAACATTTTTGCTAATAGCATTTTATATACAATGTGATATGACTATTAAAATTTCTTTTCATCTTTATTTTCTAAGCATCATGTGAACACATCCCAGACTCATCAGTAAAACATGTATCACAAATGTCAGAGTGAGATTAAAGGTTAATCAAATCTGATCCTTTTTGTACTGATTATTACACCTATATTTCTGCAGTGTTCTTTTTCCCTAGATCCCTAATTTGGAGGCCATTTCTATGTCCCCGTATGTACTAATTATGGCTGTTACAAAGAAGTATTCTATATGGTTTGATTTCCCTCATTTAAATATTGGAAGTGGCTTACCACCAGCACTTTAATTTAGGTAGGCTATGTCAGTGTTAATCTGCATTTCCTCCTGTGTTCTACAGTTGATCAGATGGGAAGATGGTTTATTGCTGGAGGGGCTGCTGTTGGCCTTGGAGCATTGTGCTACTATGGTTTGGGAATGTCTAATGAGATTGGAGCTATCGAAAAGGCTGTGTAAGTAAATTGTTCCCATACAATTTCAACCTTAAAGGTTTTGATTTTCTTGTCATCCTCATCTTTTGTCACTTTTGCTTTATGTCTAGTCCTTCAAATATTAGAAATATACATGAATAAAATTAGAATGTCATAAGGTGACATTAAAGAATTAAAAATAAAAACAATTAGAATCTCATTTCCCTCACATATTTGTTCAAAACAAAATAAAAATCTTCCAAGTTTATATCTTTGTGTCTAAACAAAGAGAATATGTATTGCTATGTATATGAGCCAAGTGCTTATGTTTTCTGTCATTTACTTTTTATAGTAACTCCAGCATATGCTTTATCATTTCCATGACAAATGAGGTTAATAGATTTACAGCAGTAAAGTAGTATTTCCCAAGGCCTCTCAGCCTGTAAGTGATTCAACCAAAAGTCATATTCCTAATCTTATAAATTAACCATTTTGTGTTTTTTACAGAATTTGGCCTCAATATGTGAAGGACAGAATTCATTCTACCTACATGTACTTAGCAGGAAGTATTGGCTTAACAGCTTTGTCTGCCCTGGCAGTGAGCAGAACTCCTATTCTCATGAACTTCATGATGAGAGGCTCTTGGGTGGTAAGTCAGTTTGTTTTTGTTTTCCTTTTCTACTACATATCAAAAGATTAGACAAAAAATACTCAGAGACGGATGTTAAATGGAAATAATACTTCACTATAGCAAACAAATTCAACTGAGACAAAGTAGGAGGTACATTCTGAAGTAAGTCATCTGTTCTTTGTTAAATATGTATTTTATAGCATCAAAGGGGTTGGAAGCCAAATTTACAGGCACATTCTACTTATAGCAGCAGATATCAAACAGCCTTTATTTTATAGTAATTTATTAAAAAATAAGGCAGACTCAAAACAATGATGCAGGCCAGTGGAAAATGCCTGCCTCAAAAACCAAGCATTCAACTATTCTGAACTTTCTTGACCCTATATAAATTTATATATTCAGCAAATGTTTCTTGAGCATTTTTTGTTTTGCTTGATACCAAAAATTAATTTCAAATGTCGTGCCTATTTTTCAACTGGTTGAAGAGATGAACTGGAGTAAGTGGTAAAGGATATACAATAAGTAGAAAGTGTAAAATCAATTGAAAGACTGTTTTTGTCTTGGAATAATAGGGAAGTTCAATGAAGGAGACATTTTTTTTTTCAGGGCCATTGAAGCCTAGTATTTTCAATTTTAGGGGAGGACAGCAGTAGTCCAAGTTTACAAAACAACTAGAGCAAAAGAGGTAGTCAATCAAAATGACTTTACAATCCTATTAGAGTGAAGTCGGAGTATTTGAGATCTGCAGAGTAAAGAAGACAGAAAAGTAATGTTTGGTTGCCAAGCCGAGGAGAGTGCCTACGTAGTGAGAGGCCATTGCAGATACTGGAATAGCAAAATTCTGATGTGTATTTGAGTATTAAGAACCAACATGGAAGACAGAAGCAGGTATACTAACTGTGCCATTGCAAGATCTGAAATGAGGGATGATAGTGTGAACTAGAGCAATGAGTGTGAGACTTGGATGGGAAAGGAAGACAGGAGAGTTTATATAATACAGATTTTCCACAGCAAACTGATTTTCCCCATAGGTAACCCAAACCCGTCTAACCTCTACATCCACAGTATTTTGACTATAGTGTACATTTCAAAATGGAGAACCATTCACAATAGCATAGCTATTTGGACATTCCAGTATTCTTAGGATATTACTTCTCAGATGGGTGTTGCGAATTTCCTAACTTAGAGATTCATGAAAGCACAGAATAAGCATGGTGCATTCCTACCAGGAATGTCAGTTTTAATCAGAGGTAAATAATTTAAAATAGTGCTTTTTTAAATAAAGCAAGCGTGGCTGTTAAAACATGAGGAGTCAACGGCCATGCCACCCTTATCGTGCCCAATCTGATTTGATCTCAGAAGCTAAGCAGGGTTGGGCTTGGTTAGTACTTGGATGGGAGACCACCTGAGAATACCAGGTGCTGTAGGCATAAAAAACATAATAATAAAAATAAAAAATAAAATAAAACATGAGGAAGATCAAAATATGCAAGAATTTAGCCCTTAAAATAAGATTTCACAGTTTTGTGCTTGGGCCATATTCTCAACCCCCTGTGGGCATACATAAGATTACTCTTACTTGCTGTTAGGGCTTAAGTAAAATCTTTTGGAAAGCCAGACAGGTGCTTCAGAGATAAAGTTTGTGGAGGGATATTGGACATACACACAGATAATGTCAACATTAGTACCAAGTGCTTTTGGAACAGAGGAGAGACATCTGACACCTGTTATGGCAGCTAAGGGACCTACCAGAAAAACTCTCCAGATAAGGAGGTAATCCTTGAATAAGTCAAACAACAGGAAGGGGGTATTTTTAGGGTCAATGAACAGAATTAAAGCACAACAAACAGAATAAAAGAAGCATGAAACTGGGGCATGTTAGTAGCTTTACCATTTCAGTGTAGCTGGAGCACAGAGTATGGAAAGATAAAAGGCAAAAAAATGGAACCGAATCATAAATGACCTTAAAAGAAAAATTGTAATTGTGATAAATATTCTGAAAATGCTTTGCACTATGTTTGAAGTAGTTTTTAGTAACTGTTTCATCATTAGAAAATGGTAGAATAGAACTCAGTGTGCTTTTCTGTATTAGTGTGAGTAAAGGCTTTAATTTTCAGCAAAAACATGTTCTTTTTACCCTTACTTTGCATCAAAGGTTACACATTCAGATGTCTGTGTCAGATGATGCAGATGAGTGGAGCAGGCCTGGTATGTGGAAAGGGATTATTGGCAGCTAGAGAAATGCATTTCCAAAGAAGAGCAGTCTTATTCAGTTGTTTTCTGAGTAGCTGGCCAAACAAAATACTTGCTGCCTGATTCTTTCCAAAGGCTGAAAGTTTGTGGTTTCTGCTTTAAATCAGTCTCCTGAAGATTCATTATCATTTTACATTATCTGTTTATCTCCCTTGCCACGCACAAGGAATATTTAAATGTAATAACAGTGGAATCTAGCTTACCCAAAGAAAAGGGAAGAAGACCAAATCAGCCAGAAAACTGGGAGGATAGAAACATAAAATCTTTTTCATGCGCTTCTATCTTTCAGGGGTTTATTTAAGCAAATATGGAATTCAAGGCAATGTGTGATATATTCTAATGGTATATCATAACTAATTTTTTAAACTTTTTGTTCTACCAAAAAATATAATTAAAAATAATTATTCTACAATTCTTAAAGGGGTTTTGTTAAACCTCTTCTCTAACAATAAAATTTTTAAAAGATGATGCTGTCAGTTAAAGCTCAACTCATTCATTTGAAGCTATCTGCAAAACTTTGTGTATGGCATTAGGGGGTACTCTTGTTAACTTCACCAAACTGAAATTAATCCAAGGCCTTTATATGCTGGAAAAATGTAGGATTCAGTTTGTTGACTTTCATCTTTGTAAACATGATATATTGGTGGGACTTACTGAACTTAGGATTTGTGGGTCGATTTTTCTGAGTAATATGTGTCTTTCAGACAATTGGTGCAACCTTTGCAGCCATGATTGGAGCTGGAATGCTGGTACAGTCAATACCATATGACCAGAGCCCAGGCCCAAAGCATCTTGCTTGGTTACTACATTCTGGTATGTTTTCTTTTCCAGTTGTTATTAAACAATATTGAATACTATCTTTTTGGTAACTCTTCACAACCATAAATGATTTGTATATAACATAACTAAGCACCATATTTAGGAAACAGTTTCCTGTGCTTATTACTGGCTGTATAATTGCCAGATCTCTACTCTGGAAAGTTCATGATTCTGATACTAAGACCGTGGATATCCCCGATATTATACTTAAATCCTTTGACAATTCCTTATATGTAAATATTTCCTTTTTATGTAATTTGTCTAATACCAAGAGAATTTAAAATCTAATACACATTACTTGAGAATTTTTTTGTTGTGTATCTTTAAAAAAATAAAAAGCAGGTAAATAGAAGAAAGAGGTAAAATGAAAGAATAGGATATTTTTGCAGTGGAGCATTGAGGAAAAGAAAGCAGCTAAAAAGATCTTTCAAAATGCATGTTTGTGTCTGATATTCTTAGCTATGTCAGTATTAAAATAATTCTTGGCACCCAATGTTGGCAAATTTCTGGAGGGAATATGTCATTTATATTCTTCATGTGCTATCCTTATTTTGGTAAATAAGAGACAGCATGATTTCCCAACCTCAGTTTTTAAGTCTCTCTTCCATTAGATATTAGATTATTCACCCATAAATAGATGGTGTCTGTGGAGATTTAAAGGGCAAAACCCGTGTGGTTGAGAGAGAGGTGGTCTGTTATTTTCTAGTACCAGTAACCTGCTTTTAATAAAAAAAAAAATTACGCAAAATATAGTATGTGCATTTGCTAAGTATGTATTCTTTCATTGAAACACCATAATCCTCACCATCTAAAATTTGACATTTACATTTATGTTTCTAAATCTCTGTATTATAGTATCTTGGCCAGTAAGTAGAGTGTTGTGCCTGTTTCCTATTTTAGACACAGAGTTTCTTGAGAAAACAGGTTCACTCTTTTATTGTCTCTGATAAATAGTAGTCACTTCTCAAACTGGTTTAAACTAGCTATGTAGTTTTAATTTGAATGTGCAAGCTTTCTACCTGGTTTGCTTAGAAAACCCTTTGTAATCTAATATTATTGTAGCATATAAATTACTTGAGTAAGAGTATTTTATGTTTGCTGGGGGGTCCCCAAGACCACCCATTCATTCAGTGATTGATTTGTTAGGAGAAGTCACAGAACTCAGCATATAGTTTATGATCAGAGCTAGGGTTTATTACAACAAAAGGACACATGACAGGATCAGCAAGGCAGAATCATACACAGTCTTTCACTGCTCTCTTCTTCCTGTGAGATCACGCCAAGGATGTGAGAAGTTTATTAATGTGTGATGTTTCTGCCCAGGAAATCCAGTAGAGACTCAGTCAGTGTTCAAAGATTTTATTGAGGACTGGTCATGTAAGCACTCTGCTAGCAACTCTCAAAAACCAGATTCTGTGGAGGAAAGAAGGCCTTCAGCATAACTCAAAAGTGTGTAGTCTAGCCCTCTCAGTTATGGAGTGGTTAAGGTGCCAAGTTCTCAGATATCAGTCAAAGACTAACCTTGTAAGCAGGCTTTGGTAAAGATAGCCTTAGGCCTGCCATGTCAACCCATTTCTTCAAAGTATTAAGGTCAATTTTCTTTTTTATTTTGTTGTTCGAAATTTGCTTTATTCTTCACAGACATCTTTGAAAGTTGAGCAGACATTAGCATGTTCATTTCTTAGATGAGGAAGCTGTGAATGGGTGAGGTCACATACCAAGAAGCGCCAAAATAAAGACTTAAACCACAATCTTATTTCTTCAAGATCCACACTTTGTTTATTTCTTTATTCATTGGCATGATTGAGATGAGACCCAAAGGTGGTTTGGATTACCCAAGGGCAACCACTCACAGCTGCAATGGGACATCAAAATTGGCTTTTAACCCAGTGTTCACATCCAAATGCATTCCATTTTCATTGTTTTATCCAGATATTTAGCACCACCACATAGACACAGCTGTGGTCTCAGACCAGGCAATATTTTGCTGGAATTACTAAAATGCTTATTGAAAAACTATTCTAATTGTTGTTCCCCTGGTTTTATTGAGATGTAATTGATACATAACATCGTATAAGTTTAAGGCATACATGTTGATTTTATATATTTATGTATTGCAGAATGGTTACCACCATAGTTAATGGTTACTACCTCCATTCCATATTTACCTTTTATTTTTGCTGGTGAGAACATTTAAGACATATTCCCTTAGCAACATTTAGGTGTCTGATTCAGTCTTACTAGCTGTCAAATTTCAGAAATAGTAGAAGTAAAACCAGTAAATTACTGAACTAGCAATTAGTAAAAATTTATTGTGCACACACCAAATGAGTTTGCAAGCCAAAAACACTGAATCAAAAATATGGACTGAGGCTCAGGAGTATATTATTATAAAGCAGTTTATATAGTGAGAAAGCAGTGACTTCTTTACAGTGATTGGTTATAATATTAGAATTTTCTGTGGTTACTTCATATCAACCTTGGGAAACAGTTCGAGTTTTTCTTATGATTTCCAGAATCAAAAGCAAGAAATGACCTAGAGCAAGTTAGTCTTTCAATATAAGCTAAATTAAGCTTTATTTATATGACTAAACTGGTTTTGTCTGCCCAGGGAATATAAAGGCTGGTCCTTGCTTCTTTTTTATTTTAACGTCACCATGCTGTTCATTAGATCTTCAGCCTTGTTAATCTTATAACTTAGAAGTTAAACCCTTTGACTATTATTTCCCTATCCTCCCCACTCCAATTCCTAGTAACCACACTCTACTCTGTTTCTCTGAGTTTTGACTTATTTTTAGTTTCCACATAAAAGTGAGATTATGCAATATTTCTCTTGGCATAGTGCCAACGGGATTTATTCATGTTGTCAAAAATGGCAAGATTTCATTCTTTTTATGGTTAAATAATATTTCTCTGTGTGTATGTGTGTGTACACCACATCTTTATCCATTTATATGTTGATAGACACTTAGGTTGTCTTCATATCTTGGCTGTTGTGAGTAATGCTACAATGAACAATGAAAGTTCTGATATCAATCCCTTTTGATAAAAACCCAGAAGTGAGATTGCTGGATCATATAGTTTTTCTAGCTTTCATTTTTTGAAAAACCTTTGTATTTGTTTTCTATACCGGCAGTATCAATTTGCTGAATCCCAGTTTTCATTCAAAATAATAATGTTAAGCTGCTCTTGTTAATTTTGTATTTAGTTTGTTCTTAAGCAGCAAGCATCTATTACCATTTAAGATTTTTATCAGAAAGTATCATTGAAAAATCTCTGAATAATCTTAAAAGTTTTGCTAAGAATTTTGCTATCAATTGCAAAACTGATGGGAATACTAATAGAAATACTATAGAGAGGAATTTTTATCCAATATCTTTCCTGTAGCAAAAAATACTTAATTATTCATCATCATGAAACACAATTACCTTATTACACTTGATCTAGAAATGTTATTCTCTTAAAAGAAACACACTAGTATTGAAATTTCCGTATGAGGACAGCTCTATGCCTATTGCATGAATTAAACTGCGCAATTTAATATTTAAGAAAAGGATAAGTTGTTCTCACCACTGAAATAATGCCTTATCTAAGATTCATTTTTTAGTTGAGTTCTATTTACCTTTGCTAATTGTATTATTGCTACCTTTCACTGTAATTTTTCTCTTTTTCATCTCTTTATAAATATTTGACAAATTATTTTTTAAAAGCTATGATAACTTTTCTTATTACCCAAGATAACAGCAGTGCCTGCCTTTGAAGTTTCTACATTTTAAGATTAGCACCATGTACTTTTTCTCTCATTTTTACTTTGTTTCTTCTTGGCAGCAGGAGTTTTGCCCTTCACTTATTTATTTCAGGCTGTTTTAATTCAATTCTTATGTATATGAAAATTGTTGAGACTAGTGTTAGGTTCATATCCAGTATAGAACTACACAGAATTTGACGAAGTTACTAAAAATTTAGATCAGTATTTGTACTTGTGTGAGGCATTACCATTGTGATATAGAACATGGATAGCCACAAGTTTTGGTTGTGGAATTTTGGGAATAGTGTTACCTAAATAAGAGGAAGACTTTTTATAGTCCTGCTGTTTAGCAATGAGGTATAATATGTTCAAATGGTATATTAGTTAGAAGTGGCATTTTCCTTTTGGTTGTTACTTGATAAATGCTTAAGTACCCACTTGTTCTCTTTCCAGGTGTGATGGGTGCAGTGGTGGCTCCTCTCACAATATTGGGGGGTCCTCTTCTCATCAGAGCGGCATGGTACACAGCAGGCATCGTGGGAGGCCTCTCCACTGTGGCCATGTGTGCACCCAGTGAGAAGTTTCTGAACATGGGAGCACCCCTAGGAGTGGGCCTAGGCCTCGTCTTTGTATCCTCACTGGGTAAGCCACTGCTCTGACACCTGGTTCTTGGTTCATGATGTCACAAAAGCATCTTACGTACCCAGGTATTCTACTGGAGGCAGTCTATGTAGTCATTTTTAAAAGTTGTTTAAAAGATACATGCTAATTTGACTTGATTTTCTTTTTTGGCATCATGGTAAACCATCATTATTGGTTTTACCAAACACATCTAAAATGGTAATGTTGGTCTAGAACACATGAAAATTGCTCTGATGCAAGAGCCTTCCTGTAATGTGGGCAAGTGACCCTTTGCAGGAATGAGTATTATGGGTTTTGAACTGAATGTACATAAAATTAGTGCTTATACACACATTTTCTTACCCATGCAGTATAGCAAAGAAATTTTAAGTAATGGTAATTATAAATCTGGTATCGAAAAGTCCTTTTTTTAAAAAAACTTTTTTTTCCATTTTGATTTCAGGATCTATGTTTCTTCCACCTACCACTGTGGCTGGTGCCACTCTGTACTCTGTGGCAATTTATGGTGGATTAGCTCTTTTCAGCATGTTCCTTCTGTATGATACACAGAAAGTAATCAAGCGTGCAGAAATAGTACCAGTGTTTGGAGTTCAAAAATATGATCCCATCAATTCGTAAGTAATCTTTAATGTCTTTCCTTTGTTACATAAAAACATTTGTATTATTTTGTCCTATTGTTTTACGGCTGTTTTAATTTCCTGGGCTGTTGGAACAAGTAATAAAAACTTGGTGGTTTAAAAGAAGTCTAAAATCAAGGTGCCATCAGATTAAGGCCCACCATACTCCAGTATTACTTCATCTTAACTCACACGTTAATTATATTTGCAAAGATCTCATTCCCAAATAAATCACATTTACAGATGACCAAAGATTGGGACTTCAGTATGTCTTTTGAATTTAATCTGCAATAATCTCTTTGTTGAATTGTACTATTTTACTTCTGTTGCTGTTTAGTCTATTCTCTCTAGTAGCCTTGGAAATTTGATCATATTGCACCTAAGTGTGATAGTTAGGTATTTATTCAGTTAATTCAGAGTATTTTACCTTATGGTACTCGTGTTGGTCAGTTAGCTTAGTATTTAACACTTGAGAACTGAAGAAAAGATGTGTTTGTTAAGTATGTGTTAGAAAGTATACAAAATTAATTTGAAATTATTAGTATGAAAGCCTATTAAAAAATGAAAACACTTCAATATGAAATTTTTATTTTGGAGATATTCAAATTTAACTGCTGTGAAGTGTTACATAATAATGCTTTTTATCTCTTGGCCTTTCCACCAAAGTAGGTTATTTAAACAATTTTTTTTTTTTAGTTCAATGGTGCTAATCACTTTTTTAAAAGTAATTTTACCTTTTTTATTTCAAACTAAAAATGTAATGGTTTTACAAAATGCTGCTATAACACTTACAGATTTATAACAGTTTCTTTGGGTGGGGTGGGTGGTGGTGGTAGGGTGTTAAAGGGGTATTATATTTAAAAATGCCAGACTTGTGTCTGACACATTTTGTGAATGTGTTTCTTTGGTTTGGTTTTGATTCTTTTGTTGTCTATCACCCATTTTTTAACGCAAGATACTATACTCATAGTAAACTGCAGAGGAAAAAATAATGATTTATAAACTGCCCATTAACATTTAAAAGATGACTCTGCCAGAAGAAAATCTTGACTATTTTCTAGTCTAAGACTTCCTTAGTTGGCATCTTTTAAAAAAGTTTCTAACTTATATACCTAGAACAAACGATCAGTATTGCTTTTACTTTCCTCTTTTAATAGTTTTTATCATTGTTATTAGAATTACATCATATTTAACAGGCATTTTCTTTTCTAGGATGCTGGGGATCTACATGGATACGTTAAATATATTTATGCGAGTTGCCAGTATTCTAGCAACTGGAGGCAACAGAAAGAAATGATGTGATTCAGCTTCTGACTTCTTTAATGCATCAGATATCTTGCTTGTTTAATAGGGGCAGATATTCATTAAGTAGTTTGTTCAAGCAGCTTTTGTTGAAGTTTAGTGGGTAAGAACTTGTCATCATGTTTCAGACGTTCCAATAATGTGATGCTTCAGGTGTGTGCTTTTTTCTGGAGAATAAATTCAGTAGTTCTCATCCAAATAAGCATAAACATGTCCAGTTCTCATATTTGAGTAATTCTAAAGCAAATCAATGAATGTGAAGACTGAAGTTTGTGTTGTGAGAATTTAACTTTTGTCTATTTTTTTTTAATTATTTGGTTAAGTAAAAATTTGTGTTTACCTGCATATGTTTTGGAATGCAGAATATTAAAAAGTAATGTTGTGCGAGAGGTAGAGGTTTGGTAAAGGGACCAGAGAGAAGTAGTCACTGGCAGTCTTTGAGTACTTAGAACTTAAAACTTGTGTAATTGGTGATGTGCCAGTGAAAGGGCTCTGGCTGTTTGGAAACGTCATCTCTTTTTGTATTTGTCTGCTAAATTTATCAAAGTATTGAGCATAAAACAAAGACATAGGTGATGCATTTTCCCACTGTTCCTTTTTAGCGCTCTCTTTACACTGTAGGAGTGATTATGTTTGGCTTCTCATTGTTCGACATTGTTAGAACAGTCCAGAATGTTAACCATATGGAGAATTCCTGATATATAAAATATATGTATATATGCATGTGAAAATTTTACTTTTGAATCTTCTAGAACAAAAATGTTCTTAAAATATCTTCTCAGGATAAAATATCAATGCATGAAAATTGTTGTATTTTCAGGTATACAAGCAATGTTCATAATTACTGATTTTATTGCATATTTATTGAAATGTTTAATAGAATAGATGCTTGCCCTTATCTTTTCAAGCTTTGAAGTTTTTATTAGAAAAGCCTATTTGAGGCTTACACTTGAGATTATGAAAGCAGTTTTTCTTCTAAAACTAGGTTTCTTGTGTCTTCTCTCAAACTACACTAAAAAAAGAAAAGAAAAAGAAAAAAAGGAAAGCAAAGCTAGTCTTCATGACTACATAAATCAAAACTTAATGGGTGGAATGCTTCATTAGAGTGTCCCCTAGTAGAATTTCCCCTCTCTCCTGCATAGACCATTACTTAACTGTTGTGACATTTCTGATAACAGTTATTTTTGGAAGTTCTTAATGAATTAAGTATATATGATTATTGAGATGATTTGTGTTCTTGATAAGCATTTATTACATAACCCAGAAATAACTATTCTTACCATCTCAAATTACATATGATGCTTATTTTTGAAATAATAAAGGTTTCAGCCACCTGGTGATGGATCTGTAGTTTTTCCAGATGAACCACATGTATACCTTTTGAATGGGGGATTGTTCAAGAAAGCAACTTAGTCTCTTAGCAGTATAGTATATATATTATAGTGTGATTATGACTGTGGTGCTTAGAGGCAGACTGTCTTTATTTGAACCCCAGCTCTTCCACTTATTATATTACCTAGGCAAATTACTTAACCTTTCTGTGCCCATTTCTTCTATAAAACACAGATGATAACAGAACTACCTCATAGGGTTAAGGTGAAATGTACTGGCACTTAGTAAGCATGGTGTAAGTTTTAGCTGCTGCTGCTGGTTTGTTTTGGCAGTTTTTTCTCTCAGAAAACAAGTTTTAAGTGCTAAACTGTTTTTCCCATCTCTGCGTTAGTCCATGTATATGTCAGTGTGATCTTCAAAATGAAATCTTAAAGGTCCTATTGGTCCAATTGTCTTCAGTCACGTTTTAGAACCCAAAGTATATATCCTTTGGATGGCATCACGTACAAAAACAAAATGATATAATTTTAACAATGAGTATCAGGTAGAAGCTTATCTAAAAAATCAAAAGGCTTTTTTTTTTAATTAAATGACTTTGTATTTTAACTTTCTGACTGCTGGGACAGAGAAGACTTTTCATTATGAAAAGTTATGTAAAATGTGAATACTTTTAAAATATACTAGATCTAAAGTGATAACAGAAAAAAAATCACTAGTCCTTTGGTTCCTTTAAAATACTACTGGGTTATTCTCCTTTCCATCACTCACAGGGAAGACTGAAGACTTGCAAATTGATAGGCTTGAGCAAAAAAGAAAAGCGTAATTTCTGAAATATTAAAGGATAACTTGGGATGTGTTGTTAAAAATCACAAAATAGAGGCCTTTTTTGTTTGCTTAGAATGGTATCTAACAAACATTCAATCAGAAAACATGAGTGTAGCAGGTAGGCTTCAGAATAGAAGTGAACAAAGTAATGAGTTCCCAAGATATCCGAGGAGAGTTTTTAAAGGTAAATATAGTAGTTAAAAGCACATTAAAAAAAAAAAAATTCACACAAATATGGAAGAAGAGCAAGGATATGGAGAAAGCTGGCAAGAAACAAATTTCGGTCGAAGCCTGATTTCCTGCTCACAGCAGGTTTATGTTCTGTCCCTGTGGTCCTGAACACTTGGATACTTTTTGTGCACTTTAAAATGTTAGAACCTGGAAAGAAAGGCAGTCATGCTTCCCTTAAAATTGTTATCTGGCTAGAATATGTCCACATTAAAGTTCCTGAAACTAAAAGATACCCAAGATTTATATCATTCCAGTAGAGTAGGAGGGTCCAGATAGACTGGTAATAGCTAATGACTGAATTGATTTTTTTTTTTTTTTTGTATATTGTGTGCTAGGCCCTTTGCACAAATCAGGTATTGCCATCCCCATTTTTCAGGGTAGTAAACTGAAGCCAAGTTCAATCTTTGCACATCTGACTGGGAAGGACAAAGAGGTAGAGTAGAACCTTCTAAAGAAGTATGCTGGGAAGTTTGCAATTAATGCCATGGGGTGAAGTCCTATTTGAGAATCAAAATCACTGTACAAATTATGCAAGTTGAGAATCTGCTGAGCACACAACTTCAGAATTTTAGTGTTTATCAAAAGAGATCTACCTCAGTGTCTAAGGATAAATGGTAATGTTTTACTTCCCCATATACTATTTCTTTATTTATAGAGTACCAGAACTCCCAGTCCACTTGGAACTACAAGTCAAACCAATTTTTTAGGGTCAATTGATGTATAGACTCCTCCCTAAATGTACTCAAGTTAGCACTCAAAATGGAAGCCATTTTTTAAGAAAAAAGAAAGCTATGGCTTTGAGGACTTAGTTTTTTGTATAGCAGTTCAGGAAGATGGAGAAAGTTCCCCCAGTATTAACACTTGAAAACAGCAAAAGAGCAATTTGTTCTAGAAGCAAAGATGAAATCAGAAGTTTGAAGGTGGAGAGGGAGTAAGGTGTACCATTCTGACTGGTATCTCACAGGGCTGCTGGTCAGTTAGCATGAGGGCAGGTCCCACACAATCTCTTCTCAGCCTCAGCATTCCATTCTGCCTCACTCATAGCTTGTGTAGGTTCCTCACCTAGTGGGATATCAGTCCTCCTAAGGGGCCTCTCGACCTTCCACCTTCAACTGAGATTGTTGGGTAGTAAGAGTGTCGCAACCTCATTGGATGTAATTAAAAGCCTTGGGGGGTCCCTGTAGCTACACCCATAAATACAAACTCATACTTTCTAGCAGAACCAAATTGACAGTTTTCATAACTGGGCTCACAAGTAGAGAGTGTTTAAACATTTAAAACAAATGCCTCCCACTGAGCACTTTGTAAAAGCTTCCTGATGACTTGTTAGTATGGTTTCAGCTGGCCATCATACTTCCAGGTTAGCTTTCCATGTGCCTGGAACATGTGGACTGCTCACCTTTGCACCCCTGAGTGGTTTTACATAGCATCGCAGTTTGGTATAATGAGTTTCATATGATGGTCTCATAGGAAAGGTGTTACATGTCTTAATTTTATTATTTTTAGTCATGTTACCTCAATTCTAAGATGCAGTATTTTTCACACTTCGTTTCTGAAATGTATATTCAATTTTTTTCTTTTTTTGTAAAACTAAATAGTATATCTTAAAAATCAGTGGCATTTTAGAATTGAAGAAACATGCTCTCTTCCACTGGTTTGTTTTCTATATTATTCTAATAGTTCACTGTCCTATAAGAACAGGTATATGAAGGATTGTCTTTTGATAATTGGTTGTAACAACTAACTTTTACTGATGATTCAAGAAAGTACAGAAACATGGCAGCATGAGAGATGTTCCCAGATCTCTCCCCTTGAAACAACAATAAGCCAAACACCTAAAACTCAACAACAACAACAACAACAACAACAACAAAAAAAAAAAACACCCAAACTGCACACCTTCACGTCTGAGCATGGAATCTTAGAATAAGAGCTACCATAGGTCAGAAACCTGGGTGTTGGGCAGTGGACAGGGAGAAACAAAGAAGCTGCTTCTCTTGGCCTAGCTCTCTGTAGGAGGAGTAGGAGGGGAGAAGGTGTGGAGAGGTCCCTGAACAGCCCTGTCTGAGAGTGTGCTGTGAGCTCCACATGGCAGTGCCCAGTCATCAGGGAAGAAGGCAGAGAACCAGACAGCAGAAAAGCAGGGACAGCAGAGAAACAACAGTTGATTTTTATCAGCAGAAGTTGAAAAACTGATGTTTCAAGCAAATAGCATTCAGAGAAAAGCAGTAGCAGTACTAATGTCAGACAAAATAGACTTCAAAGTCAAAACTATAAGGAAATATACAGAAGGACACTTGATAACGACAAAGGGAATCATGTACTAGGAAGACATAACACTTATTCATATCTATGCTCCCAATCAGGGAGCCCCAAAATATGTAAAGCAGTTACTGACAGAGCTAAAGGGAGAAAAGGACCAAAATATCATAGTAGGGGACCTAAATACCCCACTGTCAGATATGGACAGATCATCAGAAAATAAGGAAATAACATCTTTAAATGATACATTAGACCAACTGGACATAATTCACATTTACAGAGCCTTCCATCCCAAAACAACTGCTTTTACATTCTTCTCTAGTGCACGTGGAACATTCTCAAGGATTGACCACATACTGAGACCTGGAGATAGCCTTAACAAATATAAGAGGGTTGAAATCATTCCAACCATATTCTTTGATCACAATGCTTTGAAACCAGAGATCAACTGTAAAAAGAAAGAACCACAAATAAATGGAGATTAAGCAACATACTACTGAAGAATAAGTGGGTCAAAGAAGAAATAAAAAGATCAGACATAGAAACAAATGATAGTGATAGGACAACATATCAAAACTTTTGGGATACGGCAAAAGAGGTCATAAGAGGAAAGTTCATATCATTACAGGCCTACCTCCAAAAACAAGAATGAGCCCAAATAAACAACCTAATGCTTCATCTTAAAAAACTAGAAAAGGTAGAAGAAATGAAGCCTAAAGTCAGCAGACGAAATCAAAATTAGAGCAGAAATAAATGAAATTAAAAACAACAACACTAGAAAAAATAAATGCAATAAAGAGCTGGTTCTTTAAAAACTTTAATAAAATTGACAAACCCCTGGCTAACTCACTAAAGAAAAAAGAAAAGACACAAACAATATCAGGAATGAAAGAGGGAAAATTACGACAGACACTGCAGAAATACTGAGGATCGTAAAAGAATACTATGGAAAGTATATAACACCAAATTAATAACCTAGAAGAAATGAACCAGTACTTTAAAAAATACAACCTTCCTAGACTGAATCGAGAACTGGAAAATCTAATAGACCGATCAGCAGTATGGAAATTGAAACAATCATCAAAAACCTACCAAAAAGTAAAAGTCCAGGACACGATGCCTTCACCAGTGAATTCTACCAAACATTCAAAGAAGATTTAATACCTATTCTCCTCAAACTCATCCAAAACACCGAAGACGAAACAATATTTCCAACTCATTTTTTAAGGCCAGTATTACCCTGATGTCAAAACCTGGTAAAGAAAACACAGAAAAAGAAAACTACCAACCAATATCTCTCATGAACACAGATGCAGATATCCTAAATAAGATACTAGTGAACTGAATACAGCAACATATTAAAAAGGTTATACACCCTGATCAAGTGGGCTTCATCTCAGGGGCACAGGGATGGGTCAACATATGCAAATCAATTAATGTAATACACCACATAGATTAAAAATAATATATCAATAGATGCAGAAAAAGCCTTCAAGATAAAGCACCCATTTATGATCA
The DNA here is from genome assembly GCA_030015415.1 of Cynopterus sphinx. Lineage (NCBI taxonomy): Eukaryota > Metazoa > Chordata > Mammalia > Chiroptera > Pteropodidae > Cynopterus > Cynopterus sphinx. The sequence continues at coordinate 53,634,914 of CM057382.1, forward strand.
AAACACTTATAGAAGGAAAGTACCTTAACATAATAAAGGCCATATATGAGAAACCCTTAGCCAACATTATACTTAATGGTGAGAATCTAAAAACCTTGCCTCTAAGATCAAGAACATAACAAGGCTGTCCACTATCATCACTGTTATTCAGTATAACATTGGAGGTCCTAGTAAGTGCAATTAGGCAAAAGAAGGATATAAAAGGCATTCAAATAGGAAACAAAGAAGTCAAGCTGTCACTATTTGCAGATGACATGATTCTCTATATAGAAAACTCTAAAGACTCCACAAGAATACTACTAGAAACAATAAGCAAATACAGTAGTCTCTATAAAATCAATGTTCAAAAATCCATAGCATTCCTAAACTCTAATAATGAAGTGTCAGAAAAAAAGAAGTGGAAAAAATAATTTCTTTTGAAAATGGAACTACAACAATAAAAATACCTAGGAATAAATCTAACAAAACATGTGAAGGACCTACATAATGAAAACTATAAGACCCTATTAAAATAAATTGAAGAAGATACAAAGAAATGGAAAAATATTCCATGTTCTTAGTATGGAAGAATCAACATAGTTAAAATAACAATATTACCTAAAGCATTATACAGATTTAATACAATCCTCATCAAAATTCCATCAACATTTTTTTTTTTAAGAAATAAAAAATTATCAGATTTGTATGGAAGCACAAAAGACGTTGAATTGCCAAAGCCATCCTGAGAAAAAAGAATGAGGCTGCAGGCATCATTCTGCCCGACTTCAAATTATACTACAAAGTGATGGTAATCAAAAAGGCATGGTATTGGCAGAAAAATAGACACATGGACCGGTGGAACAGAATCGAGAATCCAGAAATAAGCTTATATTTATATGGGCAAATTTCGACAAAAACGCCAAAAATATACAATGGAGAAAGGAAGGCCTCTTCAATTAATGGTGCTGGGGAAACTGGAAAGCCACCTGCAAAAAAAAATGAAACTAGACTGTTGTCTATCACCACACACCAAAATTAACTCGAAATGGTTTAAAGACCTGAATAGAAGACCTGTAACAATAAAATGCATAGAAAAAAACATAGGAACTAAACTCAAGGACCTTAGCTTAAAGAGGATTTTATGAATTTGACATCAAAAATAAGAGAAGAGCAAAAATAAATGAATGGGACTACATCAAACTAAAAAGCTTCTGCTCAGCAAAAGAAACCATCAATGAGGTGAAGGGAAAATATATTTGCAAGCAACACCTCTGATAAGGTCTAATATCCAAAATATGCAAAGAACTGATATAACTCAATAACAACAACAGCAACAACAACAACATACAATTTAATCAAAATATGGGCAGAGGACCTGAACAGCTACTTTTCCATAGAGGACATACAAATGGCCAACAAATATGAAAAAATGCTCAATGTCGCTAGCTATTAGGAAAATGCAAATCAAAACCACAATGAGCTACTATCTCACACCTGTTAGAATGTCTATAATGAACAGGACAAGTAATAACGAATGTTGGAGAGGATGTGGAGAAATAGGAACCCTCATACGCTGCTGGTGGGATTGCAAATTGGTACAGCCACTATGGAAAACAGGATCAAGGTGCATTAAAACACTAAGACTTGATCTACCATATGATCCAGCTATACCTCTACTGGGTATTTAGTCCAAAGACTTGAAAACCCATATCCCAAAAGATGTTTTCACACCAATGTTCATAGCAGCATTATTCACAGAGGCCAGGACATGGAAGCAACCAAAATGTCTTACAATAGATGATTGGCTAAAGAAGCTGTGGTACATACATACAATGGAATATTACTCAGCCATAAGAAGAGATGAAATATTGCCATTTGCAACAACATGGATGAACCTTGAAATAATTATACTCATCGAAATAAGCCAAATAGAAAAGGTTGAAAATCACTGATATCACATATGTAGAATATAAAACTAAAAGCAACAAATAAATGGGAGAAACAGACACTCAGGGACATGGACAATGGTTACCAGAAGGGAGGGGGAGGGTGGAGGATGAAAATAAAAATAATAAAATGTTTAAAAATATATGTATATATAGTATGAAAAATAATAATTAATAAACTGCATAAAAAAATAGAAAGCACAAACTTAGCCCCACCTAGTTATATGCTTCATACAGGTTGAATGCAGAACAACTCCCAAACAGAAAGACCAGTGGAAGCTGAGAGAGAGCATTGGTGGTTTGGTATGATCTGACTGTTCATAAAGAAAATAAGGGATTTACTAAGTTTGTTCAGGTTGGTACTCCTTGAAGGAATTAATTCTTAGCACCAACTGTAGAGAGAAATGGATGAACGAGCCCCCTTCTGCCTTTGTGTCACAGCCAGGCTACAAACAGTCCACTCTAGAAAGCATCTGGTGGACAAAGGCAGTAAGTGGTAGCCAGGAGAAACCTAATAGTGAGAGAAGGCTGAGATCATGCTGACTTTTCATCAAGAATGCTGGAGACAGAATACCTTACTGTAGATGGAAAATTTAGGGCCCGAACACAGCAGCGTTAATCATCACAAGTCAACTCTTTAAAGAGATCAAGTCAACAGATATGTAGTAGGCACTGTATTAGGTACCATGCAATTAAATATATGAGAAATAGCAACAAATGACCCAAGTAATTATGATGTAGTTATCCAGAAACTACAAAAGTATTATAGACTAATTGTTATAGAAGTTCAAAGAAAAGAGACAGTTGTGCCAAGTGCCCACGGGAATATAAGTGTCCTACACACACACCAGCACACGTTTGGTGGCTGGAAGGGGCTCCTTGCTTTGGTGGTAAGGGGAATTTCTGGGATACCCTCCATGTGTAGCATCATGGGAAGTATCCTGACCTACTTACAGAAGACTCAGGCTTCTCTGCAAACCAAATGTGTTTGTGACTCTACTTGTGTGTTCACAAATTATATCACCCTTATCATACTCGATGCCTCATAAAAGATGAGCATTTGCTCACCTATCTCATTTAAGCAGAAGAATCATTTTAAAAGAAGATGGATAAATTTCAAGATTTTCAATGTTAATTCTGAGTGGCAGAAAAAAAATGGACATTTGGTAGGAAAATGAGGTGTTTGGTATCTTTTTAAGTGTATTATGGCTTCCCCTAAGTAATTTTTTACAAAATACATGTGGAGAGAAAATACATTGAAATACACTTTTCATATTTAAGGAACTTAGTGGAAAGCAGAACATCTACTATCTTGTGCCCTTTAGCATGTCTCATTTCTGAGTGGAACTAGACCCAGAGCTTGCAAGGTCCTCGTAGCCCTGGCAAGCTGTGTCTGCAATTACACCGTGATTAAAGGTCCCCCCAGGACTGCAGAGCTCTGTCTGCACCTGATAACATCACCCCTGTCCTGGTGGTGCTAGGTATGGGGGTGGCAATAAGGAAATGTGACACCTCTTTTCTGGGAAGCCTGCTGAAGAGCCTGCAGGGCATAGAACAGATGCTGACAAACAGCATCTATCCATTCCTACTTGTGGTTCTCTAGTTCCAAGGGCTGGCAAAAGGAGGAAACCTTGGCATTCTCATCCTCCCTACTGCCCAAGTCTCTCATACTTGCTCTACCAGTCCTCCCACTCTTCTCTATCAAAATCCACATTTGTGAATGGATCTGGTATCAGTCATTAGACCTGAATTTCAGGGTGAGTTTTTTTCCTTTGCCCTAAATTGTGATAAGAAAGCAAAGTCATTGTTTCACATCAAAGAAGAATCACACATCCTTGAAAGTAGGAGTTTGATATTTTTTTGGAGACGGGTTCCTGTTGAAAAAAGGAGGGAAAGCTATACAGTCCCACTTTTAGCAACTGACCACCTAATATAACAAAAAAATTGTTTTTGGGTAGCACAACACTTTAGCACTACATTCTCAACAGAAAGGTCTGGTCTTCTGCAGCTTCGGCTACTGTTTTACAGAGTAACAGAGAAACTAGGGAACAAAGAAGTTAAGCAACTTCTCCAGGGTCACACAGCTAAAATGTGGCCAGAGCTCTGGTTAGAGCCAGGATCATGTGACCCTAGAACCTATGTTTTTAACAAGTGTAGGGAAGGTAAGAAGACAGAAATCAAAGACAAAGGTCTTGAGTCCCCAATCCAGGCTAAAGCCCTGGGGTGGGTGTGACAGGGTAGGAAGCAAAAGGCCAGGAATTTTGCAGAGAGACAAATAGCATAAAGCCAAGGGACTCAGAGGTGGCTTCACAGATGCTTCAGCATCAGCACGGAGTAGCCACAGGCTATAAAAGATAGCACCTTCTAGTTTCCCCAAGTACCTTTATGTCATGGAAGAGAAGGTGACATTACAGCAGGATCCCCAGCAGGAGCCCACAGTCCTGCGGGCAGTCACCACTATGAAGCAGATAACCCACAGCCATGGCTTTGGGTAGACAGCCCCCACCAGGGGTAGAGAGATGTGAGTAACTGGGAGGATGCACAGCATCAATGAGTGAGAAACAAAGGAGTCATGGAGGGCAGGTGTGGAAGGGGCAGAACCCAGATTTACCAGCTTTGACCCTAGCTGCAGGACTCCCAGAAGCAGGCAAGACCCATGACCCAGTAGGTTAGAGGTTTATGAGGAAGTTCAGATTAATTGTAAAAAACAGAGGAAGCTGTTGGGTTTTTGTTTTTGTTTTTTGTACAATTTGGTGGTGGTGTGTAAACATCAACATTACTTTCAATGATTTATGAGATCTCATGGAACTAACAACAGGAAAGAACTTTGGAGTTAGACATGGTTCCAAGTGAGAAAATGCCATAATTTATTTTGTGAGGTGAAGGAAACTTTATTTTCCCTTGTTGCAAGATGAAATTTAAATACTTGCCTCTCTGAGGTTGGGGAAAAATGCAATGAGAAGAGAATTAAAGAGTCACTGGAGTGAACATGGAGTCTGACCCTCCTCCTAATATGAACTGCAATTTGCTAAGCAAATAAAAGAGGGAGTCATTTCTGATCAACTATAAGAAGAGTGTGGTGGCCAAGAGTGAAAGGAGGGACACAGGCAAAAAAATGCTCTAACCATAGAGGGTGGGTTATGATTCAGGTATTTTCCTAATTGACCTTAGAAATCACAAATTAGACTTGAAAATTTTTTCTTCCTTGTAAATGCCCCTGTGTGCTAGGTGTGCATTTGGAGACTTTTTTCTCAGGAAAGCTGCCAAGTGTTCAAAACCATCTCTGGAAATTATTCAAAGCCTCAAATTTAATTATTTTTGTACCTAAACTGCATATGCTTAAAACTAACAGGTGTTCTTGTTAAAACACTTCTCATTTTCACCTCTGGGCTCAACATGAGATTTCAAATATTCTAAAGAGCCAGAGGTGTTTCTTCCTTTTATTAAGACATCGACAGCTATCTTTGAAATGTTAAAAAAGCAGGTGAAAATCTGTGAACAGGGATGATATCTGGAGAGTGCTGTTTGGGGTGGAACTTGTACTTTATACCCTGCTATTAACTTAGTGCAGGCAGAGATTGCTTCCGTCATTTTATATATATATATAAGCACTTAAAAAGCAGGTGGAATTCTGACATCTGAATCTATTCTTCCCATTAAACATGTTCTGGGGACACTTGTAAATCTTCGGATTATATATGTCAGTGTGTAAGAAACAGAGACTCTGAGATGGCCAGTTTTTCCTGCTCCTAGTGGTACAGGGCTCTTATGGCTCTGCTCTGTAGTGAGAAAAAAAGTTTTTGTTGAGAACCTGATGTCTGTTTCTGAATCCTTGGCTGAGTGGCTTAGAATCCTGGGAAAATTACCCAAGCCTGGCTTAGTTGGACAGTGGATGCAGATGAATCTCTCTTTTCTAGGCAGAGAATCTCTCCTAATTTCTACACAATTGCTAAGCAATTAGAGTTCAGCTTTAAGATTTGACCTAATTCCTGCCCTTTCTGCCAGGTAGGTTGTTCTTTTCCCTTCTATGACAGTTTCCCAAAAGCAAAAAGGAACCATGCCAATGCAAAAAGTACTTGTTACAACAGGTAATGGATGAGTGGGAACCAAAGGTATGCTGTTGCCCAGAAGACTCGGTGGTGGCACTCCAAACTACTCCAGATAAAATAAATAAAAGAGAATAATAGTCCTAGATATGAGTCCTAACCTCAGGAAGCATCTGTAGGAAACCTGGCTAAGCGTATGAACCTATAACATGCAATCTAAGTAAGAACAGCCACCTGGCTGGCCTATGCAGCCTCAAGACAAGTTCCACCCTCTTCCTTACCCTCCTGCCAACAATGGCACCCCACCACCACCACCACCACCAAGTCTCTCCTGAGAACTAGCTCTGGAGTTGTCCCTGAGAGATCTCCTGGGTTTTCCTGACCACACCTTCTGCCATGGCCATGCGGGCTTGGTACAGCCATCAGCATTCAGAACACAGCTTGGAAAGGGAATCAGGCTGGGGCAGGGCCAGTGACTAAGAGCATGACATGTGGGCCTTAAGTCCAGTGAGCCCCCAACCAGTTCCTTTGTGTGGACTGGCTTTAAAGTTTTATAAATACCTGGCTGTCAAAAAAAGCCCTGAACCCTAATTTGCTCACTGAGCTGTCTGAGCATGTAGTCAAAGCTTCGAATGGAGTTTTTTCTTTGGTTAGAAGGACACACTTGTTAAGGCAAAGGAGAGATGATATCAAAGGGCAAATACCAATTCTGTGTATTTGAATGGCTGCCTCCACTAACAGAAGCTCCCTAAGGCCAGGCACAGTGTCTTCAGTGTCCCTGGGGCCAAACACACAGCCAAGCCCATGGTACATGTCCAGTGAATAAGTGACAGCTGGCCATCCTGTATTCATCACCACACTCTACTCCATGCTTGCCCTTGTAGGATTTTCCCTTCCTCCATACCTTTGCTCAGGCTAATTCTGTACCTGAAGTGCATTTTCATTTTGTCTCAAACACCCATCAGGGTCTAGCTGCAGCCCCACCTCCTTTGCAGATGGCTGCTACACATGGTTTTTTGTTCAGACTCAGAAGCATTCAATGGTAAGTTCAAGGTCATATAGCTAATATGTGGCAGAGCAAGGACTAAAACCCAAATCGTCTGATTCCCAGCCCTCTGCTCCCTATATTTCACCCATTGTTCAAGACTGTTCCCTAAGGCTTTGCAAAAGGTTTTATGATCCTCCTCCTGCCACGTCTAAGGAATGAGAAGGACGATCTGTATTTGACGAAATTATTGCTGACACTAAAAGTTAATGTTCAATCCTGGGAAGTGGCTCTCCCTTGGAAGAAGTTTCCTGCTTTGATCACTAGGCATCACTGGTAGCTCCCTGGACTGGGCCTCTACTGCTCTGTGTGTTACACTTCACTAAATGCTCTCAACTTCTCGAAAAGCTGGTTTTTTCCTCTTGGGAGGGGCTGACTCTACCCAACATGAGAATTCCAAGGTTGTCACTGCCCTGCCCATCTGGAAATACCTTTCATCACTTTATAAAAATCCGGGTGGCCTCAAGTGAGGACTTCTGCAGCACAGCCGCCTCTCAGGAAGAGAGATCCAACTCCCTGCCATGAGGTTTCTAGTCTACTCCAGCCTGCTGTGTGTCTTGCTTCTCTGCTTCTCCATCTTCTCCATAGAAGGTAAGGCATTCCCTTGGGATGTGGGGGCCCTGAGTGGCAGCGATTCCCGTGTCTGGGAAGGCTGCAATCAAAAAAAATGTTGGAGGACAGGCCCCCAGCAGGCAGCCAGGCTCTTACTCCTGAACCTATGTAGCATCTCTACCCATAGTAGCAGTACCAAGAGTACCTCAAGAGCTTTAGACCCCACAATCACCATTTACAGCCCTAGCTCCCCCAAACACATACACAGCTAAATAAGAACAGTGTGCTTACCGTGCAACATGCAACCTCTCAGCTAGATTGCTTTAAGCCCGTAAGTCCTAGCTAGAAGTTCTAGAGCCACTTTGTTGTCTTGTATCATGCTTAGGAGATAGTAAATTTATGTTAGGTAAATGAATACATTAATTATTAGACTCTCTGAGTCTGAAAGTTCCCAAAATTCATACACAGTAAACACCTGTGGCTGTTGGAATGAGCATGTATGGTTGGGGTGGGTATATCTGTGTGTGTGTTTAGAAGTGGGGAAGATAGTCCTTATTTCTCTGTAGAAGTGAATATTTAGCTTTCCTAACTTTTTTGATCAGATAGCTGAGTATTTTTAGCATACTCTCTTGCCTAACCTGCTAGAAACTGCCTACTTTTATTTTTTGTTTTAGCAGTTATTTTAACATTTATTGGAGTGGGGGAATAGAGAAATATATATCAGGGTGGAAATACCCATAATTTCATGATATAAGAATAGCTATGTTCAACATTTTGTATATTCCTTTTCAGTATTGCATGCAAGCAAGACATTTTTTTGTAATTAATGTCTCTATATGTTCAATGTCATATCATTTTTATTTATCGCTATATTATTATAACCACCAAAAATACTTAAGATTGGAATTTTTCTGGAAGCACTTACACCAGAATGTCAACAGCTACAGTCTTTGAACAATAGATTATAAGAAGTATTTGTCTTCTAACATTTCTGAAATGATCATAGCTGCATATATAATATGGGAAACAGTGATTAGAATTCCTTATAAACACAGTCCATAGCAATGCATGTAAGACCTGGATTTCAGACATGTTTGAGGTTGCCAGTGTTGTCTTAATGACGATTCAATGAAGATGAATATCTTTCCCCAAAAAGTTTTATATCCATTTAGAAATATCTCTAGTAGTTTCCTCAAAGCAATGCCTTTTAATTAGTATTTTTTAGGTATAACCTGCCATGAAGTGAATGTGCTATGATGAATTTACACGATTAGACATTTAGATGGTTCACAACTTTACACTATTTTTAGTTTGCAGCAAAAAAAAAAAAAACAATGTATATGGAAAATATTTTCTATATTTAGGCTAGATTGCTAAGGGGAGAAGCATACATCAAAACACAGAGACACTTCTGAGCAATGGTGTTGGATTGTTTCTCGGACAGGAACATGAGAAAGACCTATTCTGGGGCCAGGGTGTCTCCCCACTTTGACTTTGTTAGTTCTGAAAAATAAATCACCCAAGACCCACCCTTTCCCCCAGGCCCTCCCGTAGCCTGGCCTATCCTGAGTTTTTGTGAACTAAATATTCCTGAACCCTGAGCCTCAGGAACTGAACAACTCACCCCCATCATTCCTATACAGACCCACCCCATGGTGTCCCCAACACTCTGGTGTCCCCGAACATGTTAAAAAAGGGTCTCTGCTCCTCTGTGTCCATCCTTAGGGAAAAAGCATCCTGCCAAGCCTTGGAAAGACAAGCCATGCTGTTCCCAAGCCCCTATTCTGAGGACCCAGAAAGGTAAGCACCACACTTTATGCAGATGGAGGGAGAGGCTCTGAGGAGGCCGTGGGACAGGCACTGATATGGAGGGGCCACAAGCAGATATGATCTCAGCCTCATGGAGCTTCCAGCTTAGTGGGGAAACCTGAGCCCTCTCCCTCTCAAAAAAAAAAAAAAAGTCAAAAGAAAAAACAGGAAGAAATTAGCAAGTGGTGAAGGGAACAAGGAGGTTGATGATAAATTGTGCAAGCAGGGGAAGCAGCAGGTGTAGAGGCCTCAAATGGGCAAGAGAGAGGCATGAAAGACAGAGGGATGGGAGAAGAGGGAGATGCTCATGGAAACATCAAACCGAGGCAGGGTCAGCCTGGTGAACTGGCACATGAAGTAGAGTGACCAGCAGGTGGATGGAGCACGCAGGTCCCAGAGGTATAGACAAAGAGCAGAGCTGAGCTCTATACCAGGGTGAGGTCTGGCAGAGCAAGGCTAACCTCTCTCACAAGGCCTGGGGGAGTACTGTGTGGTGAGGGAGACAGGCCCAGGAAGGGCTGCAGGAACCCAGTTCCTAGCACTAGGGCTCCAGGCCAGGGGTAGGCTGACACATAGGAGTTGCCTGGCCCAGGGTCAAGGGTAGGACTGCTGGACCTCTGCTGCCCTTTGATAGGAAGGTTCGAGAGTCTGGAAGAATACCCAAGGGAAAGCTGCAGAGTCTAGAATCAGCCAGGCCTGACACAAACCCAGATCTCCTAACCCCCAATCTCTGCAGCTCAAGGTACCTTCTCAAGGATTTGAGGCCTTAGCCCTGTTGGCTCCCCTGGGGCCATGGCTCTGATCAGAACTGGAGCCTCCTCATCCTTTCCAACTACAAAGGGCCCTGTGTACCAACCAGAGCTTGGGTGTGAAGGAGAGAAAGAGAGGGAGACTGCATGCCTCAGCCTCCGGCCACTTCTCTGGAGAAGGTGATAGCCCCTCCTTCCAAACTGGCATCACATCCAGCTGGAGCTGGGTAAAAATAACCAGTTTTCACACACTGAATGTGAATGTGAGGCGCCCGCCTGAGCAAGATGGAAAGTAATTACGATGACTGCCTGCAACTCTGCTCCCACCTAAGGCCCCAACCTGGAAGAGGAGGAGTGTTTTTGTGAAATAAATAAGGCAAAAATCTAGGAAAGAGAAAAGTAAGGTCCACCGCATAAAGGAGAGCAAAGTATGCTTAAAGTGTTCACTCTCCCCAAACCGCTCCTCAGGATGAACTTGCTCAGAGGCAGCAAGAAAAAGAGAAATTAAGAATGTGCATACAGGCACACACATAAGTACATAGGAAACAGTACTAGGGCAGGTGTTCTGTTCATCACACAATACTTTAGAATAATCTAGGTGCAAGGCTCCCATGTTCGGTCTGGATTTTCTTTTAGTGTATATATTTTTTAAATTCCATTGCAGAAATTTGCAAACTACTTAGAACAAGAAGAGCGAAACAAGCATTTTTATTGGGTCCTTATCATGTAATCTCATTTAAAACCTTGAAACCACCCGTAGGAAGCATTGTCACCTACAGAATGGGAAACTGAGTCTCAGAAAGACTCTGAGTCAGAGCCACTAACTTTGTCTGCTTGTTTCCACTTCAACAAACCACTTCCCCCGTAGAGAGCAGGTCTCTGGCAGCACACTTACGAACACGTGCGCATGCCCAAGGGAGACCACAGACTTCCCAGAAGGAAAGCACCAGATGGGTTGGCATCTCACCTCTGCCACCTGCTGTCTGCGTGCCCTTAAGCAGATCACTCAGCTCTGCTGAGTCTCCATCTCCCCATCTGAGAAAGGGCGTGACAATAGAATCTACCTCACTGAGCTATGGTGGCGTCAATGGGGTCGTGGCCATGAAGCCAGATATCAGTCTGGCCCCACGTACCCCGGAAATATACCCTGCTGTTTCTGTGGAGGAAGTCTGAGCCCAGCCAAGGCAGCTGAGTCAGGAGGCCAGCAATTTCCACACTGAGAACTGACACCAGTGCATTCTTACCCAGTCTTGGTGGCTCCACCCACTGTCTTCCGGGGTGACCCTGGGGCCCCCTCGACACTGTGTAATGAAGAGCAGGCACTGACTCAGCCTCTGTGCCCTCTCTGGTTGACTGCATAAGAGTGTCCATGCACCTGTATTTCAAAAGAGAAAATAGCCTGGGCTGCATGGAAGATGTTCCTGAGCTGTGACACACACATTCTGTATATCACCTACACCTGAAATTAAAGTATCCCTCCTGAGCATTGTTTTATATCTAAGCACTGTGCAAGGCCCATAAAGATGACAGGAAGTGGCAGGTATAGGACTCCGGTCAATTTCACAAAATCCTTCATAAAAAATTAACGTATTGAGTGGTCGATTTGCTGAATTTACTACATTTACCAGTTTACTAAAAAAGGCTTTCTCTCGAGCATTTGAAAAGTTTGTAGCAATCCACATAGCACACACAGCACCAATTTTTTTTTTTTTTTAAGGAATGCATCAGGCTTAGGTCAGGGTCAGACTGACAGCTGTTTAGGCTCCACCAGCTAGGAAAGTCTCTGACCCTGGGGCCTGTCAGGCCACCTTCCTTCCAGGTGTCCTGAAGCTATCAGTGGAAAAGCTCCTGGAGAGACTGGGAAAGTCTTATGAGAAGGCCCCTTGAGCCTGAGAAGGTGCCTGTCCATCCCACAGACAGCCCACCAGGGCCTGAGAGCTCTGTGCCACCCTCCATGCTTTGAACCTGAACAAAATGAGTTGACCCATGGTAGGAGACAGGGGGAGGAAAGGGCACAGAGAGATTCCTCTCTCACTGTAGAGTTATCCCTGTTTTTAGGAAGGGGTCCAAACTGCAGAAAGAAGGGTTACTCATTGAGGATCATGAGTGTGATGAATTGAGGGTTTTGGCAACTTTGGGTGGTACTGAGGACTTGGTACAATGGACCTTGAAAGAGAGGAGATAGAGAGGCCCATCCTTCCCAGTGGACCAGAGGAGCTCAGATCTTGCTCCTTGTAATTATATCCATAAGCCACAATTGCATAACAAAACACTCTTGACTTCAGTGGCCCAAAATGGTATTTTTATTATCTTCTGTGTCAGTTGGGCAGTTTGTCCAATCTTAGCTGGGTTCATTCATTCTTCCAAGGGTTGGATAGGCAGTTCTTCTGATCTAGGTGGGCTTTCTCACATGTTTGGGAGTCAGTGGTCTGTAAGTCTAGGATGGTCTCAGTTGGGCAGCTGGACTCTCTTCCAGATAATTCTCTCATCCTCCAGCAGGCTAGCCCAGACTTGTTCACATGGGGCAGTAGAGTACCACCTCTGTGAGTAGAAATGCCTAAGGCCTCCTGAGGCTTTAAAACTGGCCCAGCTTCATCTCTACTGCATTCTATTGCCCAAAGCAGGTCACCAGGACAACTCAGCTTCAAGGAGCTGGGAAATAGATCTGGTATCTTAAAGGGAGAAGCTTCAAAGTCACATTGCAAAGGAGGGGTGGAGAATTGCGATCATATTCAGTCAACTATAGTATTTGTTGTAAAAGCCAGAGAAGAGAGTTGAGGTCTGAGGGTGGGGGCAGGAAGTAGAGGGGAAGCAGTGTTAAGGAAATCATAACTCTCCATCAGAAATGCTGGTAGAAAATTCTTATAATGTGATATTAATAGAAAAGAGTTGTTTGTATTGCATATTACTACGATTATCACTATGGGAAGACAAAAGCACTTTCGAATAGGAGAACATATAAAAAGGAAACCACACCAATATTAGCACGTAGTTATGACTAAGTCATGAGGCTATGGATGAATTATCATAACTAAATTTATTTTTCATACAGCTAGTGGTTATATAGCAATTGCTGTGCAGTCCTTACATCTACTAAATCATTTTATCCTCACAATAGTCTTGAGTGTCAGGTACTATTATTATTCCCATTTTTACAGATGAGGAGCCAAAGCACAGAGAGGTTAAGTAATTTGTTGAAGGTTGCACAGCTAGTAGTGGTAAAGTTGAGCTTTGAAACCAAACACTCTGGCTCCAGATTCTATATTCTTAACTATCACATTGCTTTCGTGTAGTAGTAGTTTGGGAACAGAAAGAGAAAAATAAAATAATCTCATTACCATAACTTAATTATTCTTCTCATTCGTGTTTCCTTTGTTTCTTTTCATGCAAAATGTTTACCTAGTTTTATTTTTATTGTATCTCAGTTTTTAATTTTTAAAATTAACGTTACAGCGTAAGTATTTTTCTTCACATTACTACCTAGTTTTCATAATCGCAGGGTTTTATCTCCAATAAACAGTTCCATCATCATGAAGTACCTTTACTGACTAATCATTTTCTACTATAGAATATTCAGATTGTTTACAGAATTTATTTTATTCTATTAACAACAAAACTATGAGGAATAGCTTAATAGCTTTTTTTTTTTTTTTTTTTTTTTTGTGGATCATCCCTCCCATAAATAAAACCAGGCTGTCAAAAATGCAAATGTAGCTTTGAGACACACACATTGCCTGAGAGTACTGTCAGGAAGGGACAGCCTGAGTGGTCCAAGGGCCTGCAAGTCTGAGTTCATTAACCCTCCTACCCCTGCCATCAGAAGCAGGTCTCCTAGGCCCATTAATTTTAGGGGACTGTTCCAGTTGAGCAGATAAGCTGCCTTCTCTCCATCTTCTGCCAGTAAATTAGATTTCTCCCTGACAGGACTGAAATAGTCTGGGCTGGTCATATTTGCCAAAAAAAAAGGCCCTTTCTGGGATTCTAGGAAGGAGTGTAAAATCCGATTTGTGCTTTGATTTAAAAAATTTGTATCTAGAAATGAATCATAATTGTGTTTTCCCCTTCTCTCCACCCCTGCCTCTGCCTGTCTTTCTGACTCTTGCCTTGCCTTGCCTTGCCTTGCCTTGCCTTGCCTTGCCTTGCCTTGCCTTGCCTTGCCTTGCCTTGCCTTGTTTTCTTTGTCCATTGCTCCTTCCCAGGACGCCATGTGAAGAAGATCTGCAGACCATGCAAGTTCAAGCCAGAGCCCCGCTTTTGGGTGGTGCCTGGGGCACTCCCACAAGTGTAGTAATTCCAAAATAAAGTTTGGCTCCCAGAAGCCTCAAGTTCCCCCAGGATTCTCCCTGCTGCCCATGAGCCATAGAGCCTCCTCTTTTAAAGACACAGCAATTCTTGCCTGCTGTGTTGGATTGTTCTTATGCATAGATTCAAAAGTCAGAGCTTGGAATCCTGTCATGCTGTGTGGCCTTGGACAAGTAACTTAGCCCTTCTGGACTCAAGTTCATTTCAGAGATATAAAATCCAGTGAGAAAAAAAGATGTCCAGGGAAGGCCCTTTGGTCACTGACACCAACCTTCATGGCAGTGACCTGAGATGTTGGAGGGCTTTGTCTTAGGCGGCAAGAGCCCTGAGAAAATTCTAGAATTCCAGATGTCTGGTCCCAATCATTCCACCACTCTTCAGAACTGTTGTGAGCCAGGCTCAGTCCACCTGACCTCAGTAGCTTCCTGGCCCCTCCAGCTCTAATAGTCAAGATTCCACTGTGGCCCATGGCAGCTATAAATTCAGATGGGCTGCAGAGTAACAGGCACCTCAGAGCAGCCAACCAAAACTGCAGAAGCTCAGCCACCCTAGGTACACCAAACCATCTATATCTAACAACCCCTGAAGGAACCCCTTCCTAACTTCCCAGTAGAAAGAATATTAAGGGGGGCGGGGGGAAGGCGGGGAGAAAAGGCAAACAAAACTCATGGCACATCCTTGTTTGAGAAAGTTGATGTTAGGGCCTGAGCCACACCTTTCCTCTAGAGGAAACCTTTGCCCCTGGAAGGCCCTCCTGCAAGCCAACCCTTCATCCCAGCACATCTAACTATGAGAAGAGAGAATGAGGAACTGTGACAATAGGAAGGGTCTTGGTCCAACACACCAGGACTCAAATCTCAGTCCTGCTCAGGACTTTTTTTCTTGTGAAATGAAAAGCAGAAGACCTGTTTAGAGGGCTGACATGAGGCTCTAGCATGTAGATGGATGTAAAGTACCCACAGAATGCCTGGCTTACAAGGAGGCTTGGTTCAGGGAAGTCCCTGCCTCCCTGTCCCCATCCTGGGGGGAGTGTTTTTGCCCAGAGTGAATACGGTGCTGCAGAGGTGCTGCTCAGAGGAGACAGATGGCCCAGGTCTAAGAGGCTTATTTCTCAATAAAGCTCCCTCCTAATCTGGTTTTCCCAGCAAGATGAAAAGCCCCTCTATGCATCATCCCACAGCCATGTCTGAGATTGCCAGACTCACCAGGTACAAGGCTGATGGGCAGAGGCTCTCTGGCACAGGGCTCTGAGGACGGCAGTCCCAGGGCAGCCAGAAGTCCTTACCTTGTTATAGTCCAGCCCATTCACTTCCTTTCAGAAGCTTCATTCATGGGTTCACTCACTCACTTACTCACTCACTCACTCCTTCTTGGAATATGTAATGGTCGGTCTGACCAAATACAGTCTTTCAGGTCTGAGAAGCAATCATGGCTTCACAAAGTTGCGAGTGCTGAGGTAGAGGGCCAGGCCTAGGAGAGGAAGTGAGGACATGAGAAGCTGACACTTGAACTGAGTTATAGGAGAGTTCCAGCTGTAGAAGGGTGTGTGTGTGTGTGTGTGTGTGTGTGTGTACGCGCGCGCGCGCACGTGGACGCACACGTCCTTGTACACATGCATATTGGAGTGAAGTAGGGATGCAGCAAGGGCTGAGCAGAGAGACTTGAGTATTTAAGAAAAATTCAGCAACTGGACAGGAAAATCAGGAGACGAAACGGGAAGCTGGGGCGCAGTCTGGGGCCATGCAAGCACCTAGAATACCATCAGAAATCTAGAGTTATTCCTGAGGATGATGAAGAGCTGGAGATATCTGTAATTAGAAGAAAATGCAGGTAGGGAGGGCCATTAGGAGGAGATGGAATGTGCTAAAACTAAGGTTAGGCACAGAGTGATGGATCAGAGAGAGAGCTTCCTGAGCAGCAGTGGCCTTGTAGACTTGGCAGCCAGGTGGGCTGTGTGGGCAAGTCCACAGTGACCACGCCTGTGCTGTGTCAAATTCTCACCAGAAACTCTTTTGGCAAGGTGAACCCCTCACCTACCAGCAATGTGAGAGCTAGCCCTTCCAGACTCTTGTCCTTCATTCACCCTTCTCTTCAATCCTCTTCATTCTGTCTGCCACCCACACCCCCCAAAAAAGTAAAGAAAAAAACCTCACACAAAATTAAACACCTGTACTCAAAAGTGAATCAGGAGGGACAATTCAAAGGCCATGTGCCTGGCCACTGAACTGAGTCTCTCTTTATGTTCAGGAAGCACAAGCCCCAGAAGCCTCAGCCTCTCTGAGGGCGCAGCAGGGAAGGCCAGATGTTTAATGTACACAAATAGAAGGAAGACATAGCCCAGCCCTTGGGAATAGGAGGAGCAACAGGAATGCAGTGCTCACAGCTCTGCGTCACTGTCCTTTGGGAGAGGGTACCCTAAAAAGACTGGGCCTGGGTAAGATGGGCAGTGACTCAGAGGGGCCTTCCAAGGACTCTAACCCCTTGGAGTAGCACAGACCAAAGTGGGAGGCACAAAGAGAGCTGAGAACTCTGACCCTGCCTGACCACCCTGCCCCATCTGTCTTTCCTCTGAGGAGTAGGGAAAAGCCTGAGACTGACTCTCAAACAGAGGTGCCCATGTCCGATGCCAGGCACATTCCTTCACCCTCTCGCTTGGGGGATGCCACCTCCAGAACTTGTCACATGGGCTTGATTTTTAATCTCGGTGGAAGAACTTCACTCTTAAAGGGTCGATGGAGTCTGTGGGGGCAATCTTGTGCATAAGGCTATTTAAAGCTATTGGGGACCCTATGAGATTACAAGGAAAACCCAAACATCTGGAAGTGACTTTAAATTAAAAAACTGGAATTCTTATGTTGCCCTAATTGACTCTCTGAAGAATCTAGACATGTTGGCAAGTTACAGTAGCATCATTAGAGAAAGTGTACAGTCTCAATGGCAGCTAAAGGGGCCCACACTCCCTGATTGGGACAGATTATGTAGTTTACAGAGCACAGGCTTCAGAGACAGACTTGGGTTTAAATGATGGCTCTGTCATGTGCCCACTGTGTAACATCAGGGAGATAGGGGACCTCCCAGAGCCACAGATCTAGACAGAGGCTGTTAAGGAGAGTAAGTGAGCAAATGAGAAATGCCTGGCTCTGAAATAGAAACCAAATAGTCATCATAAACCTGCTTCCACAAAGTTAAGTAGACCCAGCCCTCTCCCTCTTCTTGTTGCTATTCAAGATGGACCCCCCTGGACCAGTTTCATTCTTAGCTATCATAGAGCCTCCTGTTGGGCACCACATGCGCTTTACAGTCCTGTATGCCCACCACTCTTCTGACTCATCTCTGGACAAACTGTGCATTTTCTGGAGCCCTGCAGAGGCCATGCCCTGGCTGGTTACTGTTCGCGAAGAACCGTACATATGACTCCCCTGATTGACTCTGCAGCCATTTTCCCTGCCATAACACATCTAGGATCTGGGTGTGTCCAGGGCCCGAGTCTAGTCTCCCAAGCTGTGGCCAGACCTTGCCAGTTTACTAGCAGGCTGGTAACATGTGAACAGCTCTAGAGATAATGGACAGATTTGCTAATCAGCTCTGAAAAAAGTCTTTAGTTCATCAGCTTTTTAATCTGTGATACTATACCGCCCTTCTCAGGACTTACAAATTTTGAACTAGAGGGTGGGAGGTACTAAATTATAAGATGTCAGGACTGTAAAGGTCCTTTTCTACATCGAAATGCAACCATTTTGCTTGTTCAACTCCATGTTTAAATATGCACCATTCCCTACTACTGTGCACTCAGCCATTTCCACATTTCCATTTTCTGGCATTTCAGTATATAAAATTGAGGGTCAACTTTCTTTAGAACCAACCCAAACTGGATGTGAATCCAGGCTCTGACCTCACTGACTATGTGAGCCTGGGCAAGTTACCCTCTCTGTGTTTTAATTTCTTCCTTTCTAAAGCAGGGACAATCATACCAGGAGAAGCCATGCTGGTTATATGAGATAACATGGGTGACAGAACACACATGCCTGCACACACACACATGGCATGTGGGGTACTCCTTCCCAATCACTCTCCAGTGCAAGTTTCTTGACTGAGTGAATTGAAGAAAAAAGTCAAAGCCTCAGAATCACTTTATGAGGAGATGGGCAGGCAGGACACAGAGAAGAATGCAGCCTCTTCTCAGCACACTGAGAAGACATTTGCCTCAGGAAACTCTCGCTCTGTTCCAGCTCACTGGATGACCTGCAGAAGGCCTCAGTCTCTTCATTTGTATATAGGACTTGTGGAATTCTTACTTTGGTTTTGTCCCAGCATTTTATGACACAAAGATGTAGAAGTGTCTGTGCAATTTAAAGTGCATTTTTCCAATTCCTGTGACTATTTTATAACTATCAATTTGTACTTCTTAATCCTTTCACCATTTTCATCTAGCCCCACCCCACCCCTCCAGCCTCCCTTCTCATCTGGCAATCACCAGTTTGTTCTCTGTATCTATTTAATAACTATGTGTAGTGCCAGAGGGGTACTAGACTAATTGTGGAGATCACTTTAAAAACTATATAAATGTCTAACCACTATGCTATACAGCAGAAACTAATATAAAATAATATATTAAATGTCAACTGCAATTGAAAACTAAAAATTTTTTAATCTAAAAAATAAAGTGCATCCTTCTAGCCAAAGGGCCAAACCCGTCGACAAGAAGTATTTTGGTTAATTTAGTCTGAAAATTGCCAAACACTCCAGGACCACTGAATCATTTTCTCCTTATGTTGAATCCCTAATCCTTGCTAACAGTATATCAAGGAGGGCTGGGGAGCGGAGTGCATGATGCTGTACTCCTGAGAAAGCCCCTAGGGAGGAATGTTGAGTCCTGAGCCATGGAGGCCTCTCCAGAGAGCACACAAAGGAGTCTCCTCTGTCTGTTGACACACCCTCCCAAAGGCATCCTGGGGCATGACCAAGCTTGGGCCTGAAGTGACTGCCCTGTGCCCACTGTGAGTAGAAAGGGACTAAGCTTCTTCTCCAACCAAACTCAGTGTCAGAGCAAAAAAATAAGCATCCAGCCCAAGGAAATTTATCAGCAACCAGAAAGGCTCAGAGCTTACTGGCTTCTCCTAGTTCTGAACATCCAGAGTTCCCACAGCAGTGGCTTGCTTTGCCTAACTATCCTCCCAGGGACACTGAGCTCACCCTCTCAGTGTTAGCCAGCTCTATTAGCAAGTCTGTCCCAAGATGGGACTTGAATCTGTCTTCAAACTGTTCCTTGCAAGACTTAAGTGCGTCTGCTGCTTCTCCGTGGTCACCAACCCGGTCCTGGAAATGAGGATGGAGGCCAGCCTGCTGCCTGGCAACTTCTGCCTCCCACCTTTGTGGAGACTTGAAGACCCTCCCTGCTGCCCACCACACAAATGAGCCTTCACTTTTGCGCAGACCCTCTGGAAGAGCTGACCTGGTCTGGAGGCAGGGCAGGGATGGGTTGAGGTCCTAGACAAGGGGGTCCTGATAACCCCTCACCATCTGCTTCTCTCCAGACCACAACCCTCCTCTTTTCTTTTGATCTACCCCCTAAAACCTTCAGGGACACTATCCTTGGAACCTATTTGTCCTGGAAGACAGTGCCCTCCCCAAACCCATCTACTGTCTCCCCCACACACACGCCCGCCCGCCCCCCCCCCCATTTCTAGGGAAGGATCTCTCTAATCTGAGGCTAGGTTACATTTTGGAACCTCAGGCTCAGAGAGAGCAGCGAACTCCCTGAAAGTCACCGAGGAAGTTTATAGAAAAAGGGAAATCTCAAGAGGAGCCCAGATCCACTGGGACTTGGGGACCCCAAGAGAAGCCCCAGTTTTCCAGTGCCCCGCTCCGGGCACCCTGGGAGAAGACGTTCAGCCTCCTCCGCCGTGCTCCTATCTGGGACCAGGGGCCCCTTGGCTCCTACACTCCAGAGTTGCGCGAAGCGGGTGTGGCAGGAGAGAAGGGTGCCCTCGTCCGCGCTCCAACCCCCTCCCTCTTCACCCCTGCGGGCTGCCGGCGTGGGTCCTCTCAGCTTTCCGCGCAGGAATTGTCCCCATTAGGCGCCGGCGGGAGCGCTCCAGCGGCGCAGATCCGAGCCTTGTCATCCGCTTAGCGCCCTCACACCCCGCCCCCAGCGCTCCCGCCCGGCGCCCACTCCCGCTGCCACCGCCCCCATTCCCACCTCCGAGTCCCTAGCGGGCCCGGGGCATGCTCCCTGCTCCTGCGCCCGGCCTCATCCGCGGCGAGCGGCATCACCCTCCTGCGGAGACATGAGGCGCGGCCCCCGGGCAGCCCCGGCTCTGGGGCTGATGTGCCTCTGCTTAGGTGAGTGGCCGCTGGGTCCCCCGGGCCTCCGTGGGGGCGGGGGGCGCCGGCTCTACCCGGGGGACACAGAGACAAAGCTCTGGACCTGGACCGTTCGCTTCCAGAGTGGGACTCGGGCTGCGGGATGGAGATCGGGGCAGCGGGGAGCAGGGTGATTCTCCCAGTTGCCTGGCTTTGTTGGTAGAGGGGCTCCCGGGGCACTTCCCCAGAAGCCGGTACTCTGGAGACCGCAGATGTGCAGCCAGGACCCCCGCTGCCCCCAGCTTCCTCCGAAGCAGGGCGGGCGGTTGGGCGACTTATCTAATGGGACAGGTGAGGGCTCCTCTCCTGATGTGACCTTGGCCAGGGCACTGTCCCTTTCTGCTCGGGTTCCCCGTCAGCCCATTGATGCGTTGAGTTTGGCCGCTGCCTGGGTTAAGAAAAAAATAAAAAAGAAAGCGCCCCAGATGGTCCGTGTCCCTGAGAAGCTGGAGCCCACGATAGTTGGTAGCAAAGGGACCGACCCTCTTCATGGCTCCCCAGCCGAGTCTGCCGGTGTGCTAGGTAGGGTTGGAGAGGGGAGTGCCATCTTTCCCAGGCCAGGGGCCAGAAGCCTGACCGTGCTGATGCAGAGTTGTTCCTCCGAGTGTCCTGTTTTCTTCCCAGCCCAGGCCAACTTCGCCCCGCACTTCTTCGACAACGGGTTCGGCAGCACTAACGGAAACATGGCCCTATTCAGCCTCCCGGAGGACACCCCTGTTGGTGAGGAGCCCTGGCACTGGCCCGCATCAATCTCCCAGAGGGGCCGCCCTTGTTCCCCTGGACACAGCACGGAACCTTGAGTCCCCCGAGCCTGCGGAGACAGAGCGCCCGGCTGCTGGCGCTCCCGCGGAGCCCTGTTTGCGCTTGGCATTTCCCAGGACAGTTGCAGGAAAGGAGGTCAGGGCTGCCATGGAGAACTAAGCCGGGCAAATCCTGGAGACGCTGCTGGGAAGCAGAAGACAGGGCTAGCCCTAGCCGGCAGGCAGAAGTCCTCAGCATAGTGGTAATGGCTTGGCATGGTGGCAACTGCCCCATAACCACTGTGTGACCTTGAGCAACTGTGGTGACCCCCCAGAGCCTCAGATCCTTTAGGCTTGAAACAAGCCTGAGAACATTTAACTGGACTCACTGGGATATGCAGAGAGAGGGAGAAGGAGAAAGAGGAGAGATGTTTGCACTTCTTCTGCCTAGCCCTGCCTGGGTTGGGTTTCTGAGCAAAAAGTCAGCAGTGTAAAAGAGGTACCTGCTCAGAAATCCCTGAAGAACTAATACCCAGAGTAGGGAAACAAAGCTGCCCCATGGGCTACCCCTCCCGCCTTAATGGCACCTCCTTTTTATCCTAACCCCTTCCCCAAAGAGCCCCCAATCTTGGATACAGGCCCTAGAGGTAGGCATAGAAGAGAGGAAATTCCTCTGCAATCTCATAGCCGACAATCTGTAAAGTGGCTGATACCAAACATCTCAATGACAATAAAGGAGAAAGATAGAGTGGGAGGCAACCAACAGGGCTGCAAGGCCAGTAGTGAGTCCTTAGTTCAGGGTGATACCTTTGGCACTGAATTGCAAATTTACTGTATAAATATTTGAATCATTGGTTCTGAGCTGCTGCCACTTTTAGGAAAAGTTGGGTTCGAGCTTCTTGGTCTCCTGTCTCCTTCCAGGCTCTCATGTGTACACCTTAAATGGAACAGACCCTGAGGGAGACCCTGTCTCCTACAGTATTAGCTTCGACCCCAGCTCCAGAAACGTCTTTGCCGTCGACCCCCGTTTTGGAAACATCACCCTTGTTGAAGAGTTGGACAGAGAGGTAAGGGAAGCTGCGAGGATTACTGCCTGCAGACAAAACTCTGTGAACTGGAAGGGACCCTAGAGGCTGTCTTTGGAGAGGTCCTATAAGCCACAGAAAACTCAGAAAGCAGATCAGGGCTGGAAGGTGTGTTTTAGAGAATGGATCTGAGTTTGGAAAAACTCTATCCCTACGCACCCTCTGAACCCACAGGTGACAGCGCATGGGCTACATTTCATTTGAGGTGCCACACCAGGCTGGTGGGCCCATCTGGCCACATAACTGTGGGGCTGCTGCCAGCTCTGGTCTGATGATGGACACCACCAGCCACAGGCCAGAGTAAGAAAAGTAAAAGGTGGGTCTCAGAGACTGCTTGGGGGCAGGGAGTGGAATGATAGAAGTGTGACTGGGCTGCCCCTCTCTGGAACCCCCAGAAGCCTGGTGATTTTGATGCTCTTCCTCACTGAGGCCCCAGCTTGTCCGGGGGAATGCTTGAGATACAGACCAAGACCTCTGAAGAAATATGGAATATGGAGAGGCATAGGAGAGATAGGGGGGAGAAAAAGGCATAGAAAAAAGGAAAAAAACCCTTCTTCCAGGGGCCTCCAGACACTAGGTTAGCTTGTCTCCTCATTCTAGCCAGAGAGCACTTCCTATTGGTGCCTCAACAATCCCTCTGGGTTCATGAGAACCCCTGACATGCACGCCCCCAAAAGAAGGTCTCAAGCATGGCCAGAATCAGCATGGCCAGAATCAACACAGCCAGGCCTGCTCTGATGGGCCCAGTAGGGCAGGGACAGCTCCTTGTCCACCACCCCCAGCCTTGGGGAGTCCCTAAGATATGTCATTCCTGGACACTCACTCAATCTTTGTGCTTCGCAGAAGGAAGATGAGATTGAAGCCATCATCAGCATTTCTGACAGCCTGAATCTGGTGAGTGCACAGTTGAGCTAGCCCCCTGGCAGCATGCAGCTCCCTGGGCCTGAGCATGGTTCCCTCCTCCAACCTCCTGGGGGGGTGAGGTCTCCTGGCAAACCCAAACCAATGTGCCCACAGAAGAGGGCTACAGTGGTGAGATGAGTGGGAAAGAGAGGGAAAGAAAAAGAATGAACAGAGCATGATCCATTAGCTGCACTGCTGATGGAGCATACCTACATCCCACAGCATCTCCTTAAATCTGCTTTCCCGTCTGCTTCATCTGACTCAGTTCTTGGATCTGCCCCATTGGTTACCTAAGCTGAACACCTGGACACCCAGACCCCAGCTTCTCCCTTACTTCCTTTCCCACAGCCACCATTTTGACCCAGGACCCCACCAGTGCTTCCCTGATAATCGCAGGGGCTCCCCTGCTTACAGGCTCCCTGACCCCAGCCCACCTCCAAATTCTGCCAGAGCCATCTCTGTGATACACAGGCCTGACAACAGCCCAGATCAGAAAGCACTAACAGCTGGCCCTCAGCTCCCTCAGGATGAAACCCTAGCTTCAGTCTAGCCTTCAAGGTGTCCCAATCAGACACTCTCTTCCTTGCTCGCATTTTCTCCCACATTCACCCTCCAACCATCTAGCCATAAATCTACTTATGTTCTCTGAATTCACCATGCTTTTCACTCTTTTTGCCTTTGCACATGTTGCTCCTTCACCTCTTTCCCTCTCCCACCTGACAAACTGCCTCAGAGCTTAATTCTCACTCTTCTGCAAAACCTCACTACCGTCCACCACCAGAGTCCAGTTAGATAACTCTTCTGGGAACCTCTGAATGCAGTCTCTTGCACTGTGCACCTATAGCCCCAAAGGATGCATTTACCTAGGCCATGGAGCCGTGCAGTGCAGGGGCCCTGCCCTCAGTGCCTGGCATCCCACTGCTATCACCCTGAATAATATAACCACCATTCAGGTGGTTATACGCCAGTCTTACCTCTGCCATCTCATCCTGAATAAATACACAACATCAGATTGTGTCTTCTGTCCCTGAAATGGAACACAGTACTTGGCACTAAGTATTTTCTTAATATTTGTTGCATAAATGAATAGAAGAAGGAAGGGAGGAGGGAGGGAATGAGGATAGGTAGAGACATATACCTGGGGCATTAGGAGACATTGTCCTTTTATTAACCAGATGGTCTCATTGCCTCAACTCCTGTCCCTTTTGCTCCTCCTCAGGTGGCAGAAAAAGTCGTGATCCTAGTGACTGATGCCAATGATGAGGCGCCCAGGTTCATCCAGGAGCCTTACATAGTCCAGGTTCCTGAGGTGAGTGAGGGGCCACTAGGCAGGGCCAATACACTCCCATCCCAGACCCATGGCCTGCCTCCTGGGACTGCCCCCTATGACCTGGCCAAGGAGACCGGACATCAGAGTGCAGAGCACCTCTCCATCACTTGTACCCATGAGAGAGTTGTCCTTCATGTCCTCCCCACCACTTCCATTGCCATCCCCTCACACATTCGTTTTTCTTCTAAAGAATTGTTCACTGACCATTTTCAATTATAATCAAAATGTACATTTATTGTGGAAATGTGAAATA
The DNA here is from genome assembly GCA_030015415.1 of Cynopterus sphinx. Taxonomy (NCBI): domain Eukaryota; kingdom Metazoa; phylum Chordata; class Mammalia; order Chiroptera; family Pteropodidae; genus Cynopterus; species Cynopterus sphinx. The sequence continues at coordinate 53,660,016 of CM057382.1, forward strand.
TATAGAAAAGTAGGAAAAAAGTGTCAAAATCTTGAGATGATATTGCTAAATTTTGATCTATTTATTTCTAGTCATTTTGTGATTATCAGGTTTATTTTGTTTTACATAGTTAAGACTATACTAAGCATATGCTTTCTGTATACTGCTTTTCACTTAATTTTTAGTATAAGCATTTCCCCCATTAATTGTGAAGTTTGCATAACTATCATTTTATTCTGTTAAATGAATATTCCATCATTTATGAAACTATTCTCTTATGTTTGGATTTTTATGATACTTTAAATTTTTGCTGTCATAAGGAACATCAAATTCTGAATATAAAAATTTTTTTTTCTCAAATTAGAATTATTTCCTTAAGATACATTTCAAGATTTAAAACCAGCACTTCAAAAGCCTGTGAGGTTTTGCCAGATTCCTTTTCCAGAATGACACCAATCTGATCTTTGCCCAGGATGAAGGAGACAGTTTGTCTCCCTGCCTGACACTAACACTGGGAATTCTCGAATTTTTTAATGCTTATGAATTCAGTAGGAGAAAGATATTTCATTCTGGCTCTAAACTGTATATATGTGATTTCTGGTAATGCTGAACATGTTCATGTTTATTAACCCTGTTATCGTTTCATATTTAAACCTTTTATCATTTGGAGTCTTAGTTTTTTTCACTCTCTCCTTGAGGCATCTTTAGAGGAAGGATGTCTTTTTGTTCTTTTCTTTCCCTTCCTGCTTTCCTGTACCCACTCTGATGTGTCTCCTCTGTCACTGCTCCTACCCCTTTTGGGGGTTCCCTGGGTTAGTCACCACCTTTTCACTTCTTTTCAGCCCTTCACTCCCCCTGAACCCACCTTTCCATGGCCCTTCATACTCCCAGTTCCCTGAGCATTCTGTCACTGCCCCAGGACTGACCCCCTATGGCTATATGACCCCTCAGGACACACCTGCTGGGAGCAGTATCTTTAAGGTCCATGCTGTGGATAAGGACACAGGTTCTGGAGGGAGCGTCTCCTACTTCCTACAGGTAAGGCAGAGCACACAGTACATAACCAGAGGCCCAGGCTAGAGGGGACACCTGGTTGCTCCCCACCTCCATTACCAAGGCCCTTATGTCAGTGCCTCTACTATTCCCAAAGCTTGTCAGAGATGCCACATTGGATCTTAACGAGATCTCAGGGGTAGAACAGACAGGTGAGGACATGAGGGGCCTGGTTGGAAGTTATCTTTCCCTGACTGGCTTCCTATGAGTTGGTCTGCTTTTCTCTCCCAGATCTCCAGGACTCTCAGCTCCCCATCTCCATCCCTTCCCCAGGAGAAGGCCTGGACACTTTGCACCCACACAAGGTGGAAGAAAGCTGTTTGGGCCTAGAATTATCAATAAGAAACAGGGCAGAAGGGGCAGCTCTCAGAAGGAAAAGAGCTATGATGCCCCCACCCCACCCCATCCATCCTACCCACCCTGTCAAAGGCAAAACCCCTCCCTCCACCTACTGCCTCTCCCTGGGCTTCCCAAGAACCAGCTTCCCTTCACATGGCTGCCATTTCTGTAACATTTCCTCGTCTCTCCACATTTACTCACTTGCTCTCACAATTTTCAAAGCAGTACAGCTTGGTGCTTAAAAACACAGGTTCTGGAGAAACTCCCTGGGCTCCAGGAATATTGGAGTGATCCCACGACTTACCACTTGTGGGGCCTTTGACCCATAATCTAACTTTCTCAGTTTTGTTCCCTCTCATGTAAATGGAAAAGAGCACATCCTCACTGAATTCCTGATACACAGGAACCCTGTTTTAAATTTCAGATCATCTCCTTCACCAGATTCTGCCTAGGACTGGCCAGCAGTCACTAACTTGGTGGAATCTGAAGATCCCACCCTCTAAGTTAGAGCACTCTGCTGATATGTCTACCTGCTGGAACCTCCAGGCCAGAGCTTAACCCAAAGTTTGGCCCAATTGTTTTCTAGCTGAGCAGAGAGAATTGCTAAGGCTCTGCTAGAAGAGAACTCCTTGGTTTTCACTGAAGGAGTGGGAGGGGAAGGCCAGAGTCCCAGGAAGGAGGACCCTGGGAACTAGAAAGGCTGAGTGTCCTGAAGTTTGAACCTCAGCTCCAAACCAGAGTTCCTGTGACCAAGAGGCAGTGAAGATCCCTTTTCAGCAAGCAGAGTGGGCATTCTGGGGCTGGCCAGGGTTCCTCCCCAAGGCCCATCCTGCCCTCACTCTTACAGAATATGCAGTCCACCAAATTTGCCATGGACCGCCACAGCGGTGTACTGCGCCTCAGGGCTGGGACCACCTTGGACTACGAGAAGGCTCGGGCCCATTTCATCACCGTGGTTGCCAAGGTAATAGAGAGGGAGAAATGGGGAGCATCAGTCTTTTTTCAGCCTTTGTCAGGGGAAGCCACCCTTGGACTGGAACAGAGTCAGGTTCTACAATGAAGTATAGAGAGCAGAGGTATGATTCTGCTCAGAATCTATGTTGAGTGGACCCTGCCCAGACATAGACGTATTCTCCAGGGAAGCCAGCATCCGTGGGCTGGAAAGAGCATATACCCTTCTGGGAAATGGTACACACCTCCTCAAGACTGACAGGCCAGCTTTCCCTTTGTTGGACCAGGTGTCCATCGCCTGGAAACTCATGCCCCATTACATCCCCCACAGCCTGGCTTCTGGGTACCTCCTAGTCTTGTTCACCCCACCACTTCCTCTGTCTGTGACCAGTTACTCTCTCTGAGCCTCAGTTTCCTCATCAGTCCACCCCTGATGCTTAACTAAATTCCTTGTGTTTCTAAATTGCGGTGGTGTAGAACCAGTAACTCAGCAGGGGCCCAGCCAAAGTGTCTCCTCTTCCTCCTAGGGATAGGAAACCCCAGTCCTCCAGGCTCAGTGTTTAATTCTCCAGAAAATCTCTTGCTGATCTCATGTTAGCTACAGGCCATTCCAGTCCAGCCTTTTCCAGGAGGCCTGAGACAACCCCATCTGCGGTTACTCTGTGAGGGCTGGGCTTGGCACATAGCTCCACTGTACATGCTTGGGCATGGCAGAGTCACATTCTAACAGGTCCTCCAGAAGTGTTTGAGGCTTGGTTCCTGGGTGGGAGGGGAAATGGCTCTGATTCTTTCCTCTGCCACTTGTCCAACATGATTTTCTTGGAAAGAAAACTAAGCCTATTTCCAAAAGACCATTTTTAAGTGCCTACTACATACCAGGCACTGACTGAAGACCTTCATGCATCATCTCATTTAATTTTTCCAACATTCCTATGAGAGGAGAATTATCTTCAGTGACATAGAAGCAGACAGACACAGAATGGATAGCTGTCTCTGTGGCCAGTAAGCAGCAGGAGGCAGATTCTATCGAAGTCTGTCTGCCTCTAGACCCCAAACTCTCTTCACTCTTCGATTCTTCCTCAGGATGGCGGAGGGAGGCTGCGAGGGGCTGATGTGGTGTTCTCAACCACGACCATGGTCACAGTCAACGTGGAGGATGTGCAGGATACGACCCCTGTCTTCGTGGGCATACCCTACTATGGCTATGTGTACGAGGACACTGTTCCGGTGGGTGGCTTCATCCCTTGGCCCAGTGTCCCTTCCTCGTGCCTTCTGACCTGCCCTGAGATCCCCCTGCTGGTGATAGCTGGGCTCAGCCCTCGGTCACCCTCCTCACACAGAGGCTGCCTCAGCAGTCACTTAGGCTCAGGTCACTAATAGGTCTTTTTGCCTCCAGAAGCATAAGGAAGAGGTAGCAGGTGCTTGAGGTAGAGCACCTACTGAGTGCCAAGACTGTAGCAGGCATTTCTTCTCTCATTGAAACACACCCCAGACCAACTGCAATGTTGGCCTTTTAGAAGGTCTGAGAAGAGAGGCTGCAAGGTAGTTGATAACCTTTGAGTGGGGCCTTTCCTATACCTCATACAGGAGATGAAGTGCGTTTGTGCCTCCCCAGCCCCAGGTCTGTTGCCTGGGGCCCCTCGGATCAGTAGTTCTCCCAGAATTTGCTGGTGAACCAGCACAACCCTTGGTAGATATTGCATGGACCCAGCTCGAAGGCTGGCCTCAGTTCTCTTCCCATCCGTGAGGTCCCTGCCACCAGTGTTTGAGCTACTGCACTTGTCTTTAGGCCTCTCAGGAAAGGTTCCATTCCTTTGCCTGGCACCTGAGGGACAGTTGTGCCTCCACCCATGAACCTTCAATGTCCTCTATCCACCCCAGCCCGTCTTGCCATTCGGCCCTTGTTCCTCTGCCTAAAATGTGCCCGTGGGCCTGATGTCCCTTGACCTTCTCAATTCAGCTCAGACACTGCTTCCCTTGACACCTTTGGTTGAGATGAGAGTTCTGCCTCTATGTTCCCACACTAGGTACACCTGTCCATGAGCACACCCTCCTTGGTATGCACCCATGTATTCACAGGACACCCCAGCCAGAGCATGAACTCCCTGAAGAGAGATATAGCAAGAACCAGACTTTACACAAACATGGCTCAAGAACTCTCTGTAGAATTGAATTGCATTCTCAATGTTCACTTCCCTGGTTTATGATTTTTCCCAACTTCGTAAAACAATGAAAAACACTTACTAATGACCATTCACATGCTGGCCCAAGCTAAAATACTACCTTTCCAGAAGTTGGCAGCTGAATGGTAGAGATGAGCCTAGAGCAAGAGGGAGAGAAATGCTGGGCTGCCCTGGTGGAGGGCGGCAGGATGGGGCAGGGGTAGGCCTGCCCTGTCCTGCTGAGTAGCTAATGGTAGAGGGAGGTGCTGAAGAGAGAGGAGGCAGCACTCCACAGTCAGGAAGCAGCCCGAGTATGGATAGGCCAAGGAGAAAGATCTGAGTAGGAAGCTTAGAAGAGGGAGACAGGCCAAGACAGAGCAAGATTTGTCTAGCTGTGGCACCGCTGCCCAAACCCTTTGAACAGCACTCCAGGGCCACAGGAAAAAATGCATTGGACCTGCTCTGTACAGGCCCCTCTCCCACCAATTTCTTACCTCTTCCTCCACAGACCTCTAAAAGCAAAACATAGATGAGGAAAAAGGAGTGAAGTAGAAGTGAGGGCTGAGTCTGGTGTGTGGGAAAAGAGGCAGTGTAAGACGTGTGAAACCTGAGGATCCCTGGGCAGCCCACATGCCAACCCTTGTGGATGAGGAGAAGCGGGGCTCAGGTGGTCCCTTCAGCCCCGGAAGGCCAGTGAATGTTCTGAGCTCCCACAGAGCAGGGATTGGGTGAGGGCAGCACCTCCCATCCATGATAGGGGCAGTGTCAGGGTAGGGGAGAGCTCTATCATCACTCATAAGCCTCAAGCAGCTGCTCCTGTTCCCCGAAGGGCTCGGAGGTACTGACGGTGGTCGCCATGGATGGAGATCGGGGCAAACCCAACCGCATTCTATATAGTCTCGTGAACGGTGAGTCTGGGGCAGCTTTAGGGACAGGCCATCACTGGGCAGCAGCTCTGACTCCCTGGGTGACCAAAGCAAGGTTCCTCAGACTCTCTGAGTCCTAGTTTCCTCTATAGAGCTGGAAGCACAAGATGCATAAAGAAAAGAGGCTGGGTCCTTCTATCATGCAGCAAGTCTCCATGGGCATGTCCTCTGGCCTCCACTTGTCATTTTGTCCTGTGACAGGGGTAAAAGCATTGGGTGGGGGAGCAAATTGGGGGTCACAGATTATATTCCCTTAACCCTGGGCATATGCTTATTGACAAGAAAGGGTGGCAATATGTCCTGTGCTCTTTAAATTGCTATGTTTTTTTCTAATTTTTAAAAATGTTTTGTCCTAAAACATATACTTGAGTTAAATGAATCAAATGTAATGATGATATGGCATTTCCCTAGTACTAGTCCTACATATAGATGAAAAACCGAGGCTCAGAGAAGCTAAGTGGGCATCCCAAGTTCCCACTGGGTTTGAATCTAAGGCTGCTGACTCCTAGTCTATGCTCTTTCCACACTGAGCAACAACCGAGCAGGTAAGGCCAGCCCCAGGTGGGCTCCGCAGCATTCAGTGGATAGTCCCTACAGGGCCAGGCCCCTCAATGGGGCCATCACACCTAACGTCTGAACCTAGACATGTATATGTCTATATACTCTCATTCAGATGCCATTGCCTCCTCCAGCCCTAGCCCTAGGACATGCCTGGTGCACACTTCCCCCTTCGGCAGCTCATTCATGAACAAACATGCCAACAATCATACACAGCCTCCTTTTTCTAGGAACACAGGCCCTCAACTACCTTCCCTGCCCACCACCACTTCAAACCTTTATGCAATTATCAAGCACCCCCTCGCCTCTCTCTTTTGAACCTTCCCTCTCACTTCTCCAGTCTCTTTCCTCTTCCTCTCTCTTTGTTTTTTCTATTTGTTTTTTTTTGCCCTCCCTCTCTTCTCTTCTCTCTCTCTTCTTCCTTATCTCCCTTCCTCTGAATCTCTTCCTTTCTCTCTTTTTCTTTCCAACACGCACATGTACACACGCATGTGCACACACACACAATACATAAGAGAAGCAAAGTTCTATGGAAGCTGGGAGCCAAAAAGAAGTGAGTCCAAATCCCAGCTCTGCACTAATTGTGTGAACTTGGACACAGTTACTTATCCCCTCTAAGACTCAGTTTTCTCATTGGCAAGACATGGATGATAGAATTACATTCTATACAGGAGACTTCAGTGAGATAATGCTTGAGGAACCAATGGCACCCTACTTGGCACAACTCTCCTGTGCCCTCCTATGGCCCTGATCAGAACTTCAGGGTGCGTTTCTCTTCTGTGACAGGGAGTGATGGAGCCTTTGAAATTAATGAGACTTCTGGAGCCATCTCCATCACACAGAACCCTGCTCAGCTCCAGAGAGAGGTGTATGAGCTGCACGTACAGGTAACTTCCCTCTAGCTTGGCCTTCCCTGCTGTCTGGCCCCAGAAGGGCCAGCTCCCAACTCACAGTCTGGGGAGGGGGCTAGCTGTTGCTCCAAGGAGCATCTATCTCAGGTATCCTGTGTGAAGGCTGTAGCAAATACACACTAAGCCTCTGGTGACAGAAAGATGTGCATTCACAAGCAGAGAGCTGTAACAAGGCAGGAGAAGGTAAAACTGAGGCAACTATGTCTTAAGCACAGGTAAGACCCAACAGGTGGGGACACTGGTGGAGAGTAATGCTGATGGGGTGGAGGGGGAGTGGAGTCTTTCCAAGCTAGGAAAGCGCAAAGAGTCACGCTGGAGGTGAGGGCACATGATGTGCTAGGGAGACAAGGAATCAAGTAGGACTGGAGCAAAATATCCATGGGCAACATGTAGATGGAGCAATGGTTGGATTCCAGGCTGGGGCCAGAGGAGCCATGGCCCTGGATAAAACCAGACATGGTTTTCCCTGGAGCAAGGCCAGCTTCATGGACATGTGACCTGTGCAGTTACACAAGGACTTTGGTTAGAAGGGTCCCATGCTGGGCTTAAATGCTCTGCTCTTGCTATCTTGAAATTCTTAATAATTTTTGAACAAGGGGTCCCGTATTTTCACTTTTCACTGAGCCTGAAAATGATGTAACTGCTCTTGCCCCAGGGCACTAGAGCCATTGAAAGATTTTGAGCAGGATTAGAGTCATGTCAAAAAGCTCATGCAGGCTGCTCACTAGACAAGTGGGGTTCTCAAGTTCAGAAAGCATAGTGGGAACCCAGAGTGGCTGAGGTGAACCCAGAACTCTGCATGTTTTGAGCTCCCAGGTGATTCTAGCACCAGAGCCAGCCTATCATTTGAAAATACTGGTATTGACTTGGGTTTGGAGAGAAATAGACAACAGGCAAGGGGCCAGTGCCATCAGCCAAAATGTGATAGGCGAGGAAGACTCATGGAGATGAGGGGATGTGGAATGGCAAAAGTGGACAAATCACAAAATATGAAGGAGGCAGATTCCACAGAATGTGGCAGTCACCTGGCTGTGAGGTGTTGGGGGAAAGAGAGAGATGGATGAGCTTAGGGTGATACCATGCCGAAGGAGGCAAATTGGGTAGGACAGGCATGATGAATTTTGGTGCTTCAGGAACATTCAAGTTAAAACATCCAAACCAGGGTATACAGATTTAGAATTTAGAGGAGATAGTACAAACATACAGGTAACTGTAAAAGGATGAGGTCACCCAGAGGATGGCTGTGGGGAGAGAGAAGACATAGGCCAAGTACACAGGTGTGGGCACATATAAAGCTTAGAGTGAGGAAGAAGGAGAGCAGATGAAGGAGATATCCCAGAGGTTGAGGGGAACCTGCAGAGAGCAGTCACATTAGCCAAAGGCATAGAGCTCTAGGAAAGGTAAAAGGGAGTGGCAGTGCCACATGCAACATGAAAGTCAGCGTGAAGCATCTGAACTAGGGATGGTCTGAGAATTGATGGGAAGGAGGAAATGAAGACAGCAGGTGTAGACTTCTAAGAAAGGAGAGTTAAGAAACAGGTAGAGTGTTACAGACGGGTCTGGGGAAGTAAATTTTAGGATAGGTAAGACAAGAGTGTGTTTATAGACCAAAGGGGAAAGAAGTCCTTGGAGGGGCTCATATGGTATTTTCCACATGCTTCTTGAGGTGCCTATGGACTCTCAGCCCTGGCTTTGCAACTTGTATTAGTCACTTATTGCTGTGTCATCACATCTTCCTCCCTGCAGCCTCTCCCTGGTCAATGGACACAAGGACAGAATGTGGTAGAGCTAGGGTTTGAATCCATGCCCAACTGCAAAGAGGGAGCTGTATGACGAGGTAGGGAAAGCACTGACTAAAGAATCAGACACATCTGCTGCTCACTAGCTATGATGCCAGGTGACTTCTTCACCCCTCTGTGCCTCATCTGCTAAGTAGGATTAGTACCAGCACTGTATTAGTTTCCTATGGCTACTATAATATATTACCACAAAGTTAGTGGCTTTAAAAAACACACATATGTATCTTGAAGTTTCTGTGGGTCAGGAATCCAGACTCAGTTTAGGTGGGTCCTCAGTGTCAAATCTCAAATGGCTGCCATCCAGTTGTCAGCCTGGACTGGGTTCTCACTGAAAGCTCTATTGAGGAAAGAGCACCTTCCAAGCTCACATGGTTATTGGCAAGATTTCATTTCCTCATCTACTGTTGAACTCAGAGCCTCGGTTCCTTGCTGGGTGTTGGCTAGAGGTCACCATTAGTTCCTTGAAACATGGGCATTCTACCACAGCTGCTTGCTTCATCAAAGCCAGCAAGGGAGAGTCTGTTAAAAATGGTAGTTAGAATCTCTTATAATCTAATCACTAAGTGATATCTCATCATCTTTGCCATATTCTATCAGTTAGAAGTAAGTCACTAGGTCAAGCCACATTTAAGGAGAAGGAATTACTCAGGAATGAACACCACGAGGTAGAGATCTTTGGAGCCACCTTGGAGTCAGCCTGTCACACAACCTTAGTCACTTGTCCCCATCCTAGGTGACTGAAGTCAGCTCTGCAGGGAGCCCAGCTGCTCGGGCCATGGTCCCAGTCACCATCAGGATCGTGGACCTCAACAACCATCCACCTACATTCTATGGAGAGAGTGGACCCCAGAACAGATTTGAGCTGTCCATGTATGAGCACCCGCCCCAGGGGGAGATCCTTCGGGGCCTCAAGATCACTGTCAACGACTCGGACCAGGTGTGTGGCCCTGCCCTACATCCTGTCCTCCTCTAAATTATATGAGGCCAAGGTACCAAAGTTGAGTCTGCATCAGCCTTCACTGCTTATGTCACAAGGGGCTTAATGGGTCACAAAATGAATAAAACAAGGGGGTATAAGAGAGATTGAGAGAGAGAGAGAGAGAGAGAGAGAGAGAGAGAGAGAGAGAGATTGAACGCACGAGAATAGCTAACCAAAGACTATCTGCTTGGCCTAAAGACATTTGCAATCATTTAAAAAGTAAAAGCCAGTCAAATAAAAGCACCTCTACATCTGGCCTGCCTGACAGGTGTTTGTAAAATGTGTCATGTTGCCTCTATGCCCAACACAGCACTAGGCCTATGTGTTTTTTCCCTTTTGTAGTCTTCATAGCCTGCTAAATCTTTCTGAACCTTGATTACCTCACCTATAGAAAAAAGTAATAATACTTACCTCCAAGGTTAAGGGCATATGAAATCTCTTCACTTAGCAGGACTATATAATGAATTTCTATTCTTCTTCATCTTCCCTGTTTCCTCTCTCCAAACTCTGTTGCCCAGGGAGCCAATGCCAAATTCAACCTGCGGCTGGTGGGACCTGGGGGCATCTTCCGAGTGGTCCCTCAGACGGTCCTGAATGAAGCCCAAGTCACGATCATTGTCGAAAACTCAGCTGCCATTGATTTTGAAAAGTTCAAAGTGTTAACCTTCAAGGTAAGTGATGCTTTGCACTGCCCCAAATGGGAGTCCCAGCACCTAGACTCATTCCCAAGGAGTCTCTAGTCACCCCCTGCCCCTCCTTCTGATTTGGGGAGGCTTTTCCCACTGCTCACACTGCCTCTCTGAGCTCCAGCTTCTAAACTACAGCTATCCCCAGGAATGCAATGAGGGTTCTAAGGGAAACTACCAATATATGATGTGCTGTGTTAATAGGTAAAGAAAAAAAATCTATTTAATTGTCAAGATAAATGATTTTCTTCTATACACTTGATATCTGCCATCTATTCCAAAAAAAGGTTTTAATAGAATATGAAGAAAATACTCCTTTGTATTTATAATTATTTAAAATTATAAACATATAAATAATGCCTATTATACATAAACATATAAATAATATATTTTAATAAAAAGGAAAAATAAATACTCCATTGCTATGATTTAAATTGTTATAATTATTTAAAATTATACATACCAATAACTAACATCATTCTTAAAAGTAAAATTCTAAAAGCATTCTTTGAATTTAGGAACAAAACATGGATGCCTGCTATCACCGCCATTATTTATACATTATCCCTAGAATTATAATGAAAATAAGAGGTATAAACATTAGAAAGGAAGAGACAAATTATCATTATGTTTAGGTGATGTGATTGTTTGCTTAGAAAAAATCTGAGAGAAATTGAAAAATTATTAGAAGTAGCAAAGTGATTAACATGATTGGTTGCAAAGTTAATATACAAAATCTAATAGTTTTCCTACATACAAAAAAAATAGCAATGAGAATAAAGTAATAAAAGATTCTCTTTTACAATGACAACTGACAGATGAAATTCCTAAGAATTACCATAACAAGAAACATGCACCATCTAAATGACAAAAAATGCAAAAATTTAGCAAAGGGATATAAAGAAGATAAGAAGTGTATAGGATACTCTATTAAAAATGTAAATTCTCTTTAATAAAAAATTCAATGTCACCTCAATTAAATCTTACTTAGAATTTCCTTTAGGATGGTGGTGAGGGGACTTGACACAATTACATTATTTTTTATCTGGAAAAATAAACCTGTAAAAATAGTCGGGAAATTTTTTTAAAAGAATATTAGTCAGGAACTTGCTCTAAAAATATTAAATTACATCATAAAGAAAAATAAATTTTAAAATTGGAATCTAAAAAGGATATTCAAATGTGTGCAACAAAAGAAACTGACTGAAATACAATTGGGAACTATAAGAAAGCTGGCATTGCAAGTCAGTGGGGAGAAATGATGGACGGCTTTACAAGTGCCCCTGCAGGTGGTGACAGGAATAGCAGCTGAGAGTAAGAAGTGATGGTCTAGGGCTGAGGCAGGAAGTGGGAAGGTTCTCTGCAGGGTGATTGCCACCCAAACAAGTCCTCGCTTTCCTTCCTCCCCCAGCTCCTGGCCATTGAAGTGAACACCCCGGAAAAGTTCAGCTCCACAGCAGATGTAGTGATCCAGCTCCTGGACACCAACGACAATGTCCCCAAGTTCACCTCTCACTACTACATTGCCAGGATCCCTGAGAATGCCCCCGGGGGCTCCAACGTGGTGGCTGTCACAGTGGGTTGGGGACTGGCCCAAGGACTGAGGGTGGGGTTGGAAGCCCCAACAAAGGAGACCTTATGAAGTTAGACAAACCTGGGCTCCAGTTTGAATTGCAAAGCCCACTCTTATTAGCTGTGTCCTTGAACAAGCTACCTGCCCTCTGTGAGCCTCTGTTTTTCCCTTCTATACAATGAGGATAACAGAACCTCATGGGACTATAAGGAGGAGATAAGTGTGAATCCAAAACTCGGGGCACAGGACTCACCTCCTTTTCCTATCTCATTTACAAAGGAGGAATACATGCCTTCCAGATCTATACCTTTTGGTTCCTCCAAAACTGGACACCTCCTGAGCAGAAAACTATGTCTCCAGGACAGGCATCCTTATCAGCCTTCCCCAGTTTGGCAAACTCCATAATATCTTGTTTTGCCATTGAAAACAACCTTCAGACACATGAACTGCCAACATGATCAGACAAAAGGGCAGGTGCCACTAGGAACTTTCTCTCTTACAGGCTGTGGATCCAGACACAGGTCCCTGGGGTGAAGTCAAATACTCCATCTATGGGTCTGGGGCAGATCTGTAAGTAGATCCAAAATCCTAGACAAGGCATTGGGCAAGGGATTTGGGTGTCTGAGGGTGGATAGGGTCTATACCAAAGGCAGGAGGAAACCGGAAAGGACAGGGAGGCAAGCATAGGGCTAGGAGTGGAGGGAAGCAGTGGAGAGCCTGAGGCAGAAGTACTGGGGACACACACTTCATGAGATGCTGGGATTTGAGAGAGGAAGGGTCATCATGATGGAGTGAGGATCCAGGACCTTAGGAGCCAGGCAAGCAGTGCTGGGCTAGGGAGGGGCACATCATGGGAGGAAAGGGAAGGATTGCTCACTTGGGTTGTTAAGCTCAATTTTGATAGATGAATGAGTAGATGGGTAGACCTGCTTCCCTCAGTCACACTGCAACGAAGGGGATAGGGGCAGGTGGGACATCTTAGAGGAGCTGCATAATGCACTACTGCCACTTCCTAAAGGCAGCTCATTACTGCAGACATGTGTGCATCCATGTGTATGCATACATGTGCATGTGCATGTCCTGTGTACACCCCTGCCTGAGCTTTCTGTGCCCAGCAGCTTCCTGATCCATCCATCTACTGGGATCATCTACACCCAGCCCTGGGCCAGCCTGGATGCTGAGGCTACTGCCAGGTTCAACTTCTATGTGAAAGCAGAGGACATGGAGGGCAGGTACAGCCTGGCTGAGGTGTTCGTCACTCTGCTAGATGTCAATGACCACTACCCCCAGTTTGGAAAGAGAATCCAAGAGAAGACAATGGTGCTGGGGTCCCCAGTGAAAATTGAGGTAGGCTTCCAAAATAGGTAAGCTCCCCTGAAAGCCTTTTCTAGCAGCTATAAGAGACATTGTGACATAAGAATTTATTTTAAAAGAAACTGTATTGGATTCTCACTCTGGGTGAAGCTTTTAAAGATACTTAATATGTTCCCAACCCCACCTCAACTCAGAAATAGCTCTGAAAAGAAGATATTATTGCCACTTTACAAAACAAAAATTGATCCTCAGATGGGTTAAGTGTTGGTTTACTTTAGTTTACATAACTGGTCAGTCTGATTTCAAAGCAATGCTTTTCCCACTGAACTACACTGAACTACACCGTCTTCCCAGTGCAGAAAAGCATAGATTCTGAAACGCTATAGACTTGACTTTGAATCCCAGCTCGCTTTCTTCTATCTATCTATCTTTAGACAAGTCACTTAGTATCCAAACTTTTGTTTTTCAAAAATATCTACTGCCTAGACTGTTCTGAGAATGGAACAACGTAACACACATAGATGGCCTGGCACAGACCCTGGCACATAGTAGGGCACACATTCAATTTCTCTCCCAACCCCAGTATACTCAATAGGATCAGAAACATTTGTCATAACCAGCAAGCTCCATATGACGTATTGGTTTAACTAGAGTACATAACTATTGTCCTGGAAGCTCAGCCATGTGTGTCCCTCCCTGTACACAGGCCACAGACCAGGATGCAGAGGAGCCCAACAACCTGGTGGACTATTCCATCACCCACTCAGAGCCAGCCAACGTGTTTGACATCGATGCACACACGGGGGAGATTCGGCTCAAGAACTCCATCCGCTCCCTGGATGCCCTGCACAATATCACACCCAATGGGGACTACACATGGTCCCTAGAGGTGCAAGCCAAAGACCGTGGCTCCCCATCCTTCAGCACCACAGCCTTACTCAAGATTGACATCACAGATACTGAGGTGGGTATGAATCCCAGGTTGGGAAGAGGGTCTGACGGCCAGCCCTGGTCTCACCGCAACATGGTCAGTGGGAGAAAGACCATCTCCAGACTCCTTCTAAAAGACAGTGCTAACAAAGCCTCCTGTTCTAGCAAATGCACAGGCTTTGGAATCAGATTGAAATCCTAGTTTCAACACTTATCATCAATGGTGTGACTTCAGACTCTGCTAAGCCTCCACTTCCCTTCCTATAAAATGGAAATAGTGATGCCTTCTTCACGTGTGTGTTGAAAGGCAGAAGTACAATCATCATGTAGTTTTTAGCTCAGTGTCAGGCAGAAAGTCATCACTTCAGGGGTACCTGATACATTTGGGTAGATGTGTCCTCCATAATCAAAGGTGAGAGATATCCTTCCTTCTCTCTGGAGAATGAAGTCCAGTTAATGCAGATCTTAATCTGAAAGGGGGTGTTTGTATCATGTTCTCTTTGTGCATTCTTTTTTGGTGAATTGTGCACATTGTGTTTTCTCTGTGTACATTTTTCTGGAATGGAGTCCACAATGCTCATCAGATTCTCAAGGAATGCCTAATGCCAGAAAGTTTAACAGAGCTCACAACCCCCGCCCTGTCCTCCAAGGACCAGGCAGGGGCAGCTGGATGCAGGGGTGGCTCTCTCTTCCAGATGATGTCCCGAAGCCCCGTGGATGCCTTCCTGATGCAGACCAAAGACAACCCCATGAAGGCTGTGGGTGTGCTGGCTGGCATCATGGCCATCATTGTGGCTATAACCGTCCTCATCTCCACTGCCACCTTCTGGCGCAACAAGAAATCCAACAAGGTCCTGCCAGTGCGGCGTGTGCTCCGCAAGCGGCCCAGCCCTGCACTCCGTGCTGTCCGCATTGAGTGGCTCAGGTTCAACAAGACCAAGGCAGCTTCCAAGTTTGTGCTCAAAGAGGATCCTCCCAATGAGAACTGCAACAACAACAGCCTAGGGACCCCTCCACCCCCCAGAGCTCCAGCTCCGCCTCCACCACCGGGAATGGCACCCAGTTCGGGTGCAGTCCCCTGGACTGTGCCTACAGTCTCTGGCTCACTCACCCCTTCTCAGCCCCAGTGGTCTCCCAAACCCAAGCCCTTGGGAAGCCCCGTCCAGTCAGCTCTGGTCTCTGAGCTCAGGCAAAAGTTTGAAAAGAAGAATGTATCTAGCAAGGCTTACTTCTAGAGTACATCTGTGGCCCTTCTCTTCCCCACTTTGTGCTCCCCACTCTGCTCCCTAGGGTCACCCCTATTTTATACAATGGTGTAACCCCGTATCCAGGGTTCTGGATTTCTCTGGTTCTGGCTGCAATTGGCAAATACCTCCCTATCACCCAGATCCTTGGCACAGCTATGATGCTCCCCATTCTGCAGAGGTTGGGAATCAACAAGGAGCAAGCTCTATGTCTTCTACTCACTAACCCCAGACCTCACAGTTCCTCAGGTCCTCTTGAGGCTTCAGCAGCCTTAGTCGAAGAGCAAGTTCCTGGCCACGTGTGACAAGGCCAACTAGAACATGGGTCCTGAAGCCTCTAGCTAAGAGCAAGAGCAGAAAAGGGTTCGGCACTAGCTAAAGTTGGAGGTCAGTGAACCACACAGGCTGAGGGAGAACAGATGTGGCAAGAAAGGGCCAAGATGCACTGCAAACATGCTGACTGTGGGATTGTACTTGAAAGCCACTGGGAAGATGGAGATGGTGTTTGGGTAGAGACTGTGGGCCTCTGCTGTGCCTACAGGAGACTAGGGACACAGATGTAAAATGGGCCTTTCAAGAATGAGGGCAGATACCTCAATTAGGGCTGCCCTGGGCCTGAAAATGTCCAAGCTTGAGTCAGAGTGGTGGCCCGAGAGGCACTGGTAGCGGCTTCAATTCCCTCTATAAGCAGCTGTCCCATCCTAAGTCTGTGAAGAGACAGTGCAGGTGGCAGATGGATATCAAAGCTGAAATCTGGGGAGATGCTCATTTTTATCTGGCTCTTTTGTGCACATGGTGTAACCTTGGGAAAGCTGTTTAGACTCCCTGATCATCTTTCTCAATCCCTGTAATTTCCTGTAAAATGAAGAAAGTAAGTCTTTTTGCCTCATGCAGAGGTCCAGGATGAAGATTGAAATAAACAGTGGTGACAAGGGCTTTAACTGAATGCAAAGCAGCACACGTCTAAAGTATTTTCTTGCAGATCAGTTCTCTGGGATGCAGCTCTTCTGGAAAGTATTAGAAACCTCTTAGCTACTCTGCCAAGTACCCCAAGAGATGCTGTGCTGGGTTAGGACGCTGCCATTGATCCATGGCATCCAGAGCTGCATGATGGCACTGCCTTTGATTCACACACCTCTCCATCCATACCCTCTCTCCACCACCACCACTCCCATACCCTCTGTGCAGCCCTGGCCAGCTTTCATCAGAGAGGGCAAGAGCTGGACAGCACATCCAGTCCAAACCTCCATTTGTCAAGATGACAAAACCTGTTGCCAAGAGAAGAGAGATTACCAGAGGCCATGCCAGAGGTTGGTAGCAGGAACCTAGTCTGAGGACTCCTGGCTCCTCAGCATTGTCTTCTAGCTTGGGCCCACCTTATAAGCTTGGGACCACCTCCCCCAGGAGAGAAGATTTGTAGGCCTCTGTGGTTAATACAAAGAGATTCCGTCTGACTTTCAGGAAACCTGCTATAAGGAACTCTAGATGTGAACACACAGAGAGAAATATAACACTTCATTGCATTTTGCTCTGCTCACTAATAATTCCTCTAGAATACATCAGTGATTTTATTTAAACAGAAGATATGCATATATGGTTTTCTTAATTTCTGAGTCTATGCTTTGAGGTGTTACTCAGATGTGCTGGTGTGTGGGATCCTTACTAGGGCTTCTGCAGTCCCCAACCCAGATATTAAGAGATGGGCTCTGAAAAGTCAGGAGCCCAGACTGAACAAATAGGTTCTTTGCAGTCTGTGTTTCAGGAGAGGGCTGTGCTGGACCAAGTTCACCCTCCACAGTGAGTACAGCATCCTCTCAATTTGCATGCAATCATCCTCTTTTGTAAATGGTAAATAAAATCTGTTAACTAACATCCACACTGATCTGCAGCTCCTTGCTGATATTCCTGTTAGTTGACTTGTACAGGCTAGTCTTCATGACACACACCCAAATTTAGCCAGCCTCCTGGCTCCTTTGGTGGATGGATGGATCTCTCTCTCCATTCCCAGATCTGACTCTGTAGAAGGCTGCAAAATTTTGTTCAAATTGCCACGAAGACACCTCTAACAGCAGCACGTTTGCAGGGTTTGTCTACCTGAGTGTGGCACATCATGGGTTTGGGCTGGGCTTTCCTCCCAAGCAAACAAGCCCTGGCAAGGCTGCTTGTGAAGGAATGGGATCTGGAGCGAGAAGTAATTATCCCCAACCCAGCCCAGCAAAGACAGGAATTTGGAAGCCTGGTGTAGGCATAAAAACCTGGTAAGCAGTATTTTCTTTGGGGACAGCGGTTATGAAGGCCTCTGGACTGGGTGCCAACATCTGGGTTCTGTGTGTTGGGGTAGGCTCCTAGCCGAACCCAGGTACTTGAAGAAAGGCAGAACCAATCCTAGATGTGGGCAACTCTTGCACTGCGAAGTATGGGGAAAGTGCCATAATTCATAAAGCATGAGCCATACTGAGAAAGAGGAGGAGGGTACCAACAAACATAAGAGACAAACAGATGTGTTTGGCATTAGAGAATACCTAGCCTGTGGCAGTGAGGCCAGGCTGATTTCACTGCTTTGGGAATGATGGGAGCCAAGGAACTGCCACCTCGGTCACACTGGGAAGGGCCTAGTCTACAAGCTGGCATAATGTTAAGCCTCAAGGTAAAGAGCTGGGAGGCAGGGATGACAGGTTGACCAGGATCTTCCCCTCCTAGGCCCTAAGAATGGAGCTTTAGACCCATGGGCAATCAACAGAAATGACTCAAAGAAGTCTGCAGAATAGTGTGTGTGTTTTTATTGCGACTTAGCTCAGACTTTTCAATTATATGAAATAATATAGTGCTTTAAGGTCTGACAGCCCTGGATCTGAATCCGGGTTCTGTCACCTAAGTGTAACTTTGAGCAAGAGATAAAGCCACCCTGGGCCACACTTTCCTCAATGCTACAAAGAATCCTTGCTATAAGGATGACAAGAACTAGTCTGTGTAAAACACCTACCACCAGCTTTGTATCTTCTGATACGAGCTCAAAGGACAATTGCTATTCTTAGTTGTATAAAAAGGCATTTGAGGATGGCTGATAGTCCATGTGCTAGAGCATCACATCTGGAGGAGAGGACACCCCTCCACATATCCTTAACTCTGGATGTTTTAATTCACTGCTAGACTTGGGAACCTTTCCTTCATATCTGAAGAAGAGATGAGAGTGGACTAGAGAGAAGTGGAGGAGAGCAAGGCAGGCACCACAGGGCTGCAGACCTGTGCAGCCCTGCAGCCTGCAATTGAGCATCTATACTATGAGGAAGTTAGAAACTGATGAGCCTGTCTCTAAGAAAACCTGTGGAACTTGACTAAACATCTGTCCCCAGAGACCAGCTGGCAATGTGTGGCAAGACCTAAGAAATAGCCAAAGTTTCCTGCTTCTCTAAGGTCTTAAAGAATTGGTCACTCTGAGGTCTGGAACTTTTGAGAGAATCCAGGGTCAGCCCACCTAGCATGGATGTTGGCATATGTTGTCAGGCGGTGAGGCTTCTCTCATAATCTTCAAGGCCCTAGCCACAAAAGGATGGACCAGGAGATGTCATGTGAAGACTAAGCCTTCCAGACTGGCTTGTGGACACAAAGACCCCTTAGGAGATTCACAAAAATAACTTTTTTTGTGGGGGAGGGGCAGCAGGAGCCAGTACTCTGAAGGGACTAGTTCCCAAATGAAGTGGTAATGGATTAAGTGGCCATAATAAGATCAATAAAAAAAGAGACTTTATTTTGCAGCAACAGGCTGGTGATGTTGGGAACATCTGCATGACATTATGAAATCATGCAAAGCATCTCTATGGCTAAATAAGGTCCAGTCATTTATTCATTGGCTCAATAATTTCTTTAATAGCACATTTTCTGAGTATATCATCTGTTCCAGGCCCTCTTCCCAGTGTTAGGAATACAGGCTCTAATAAACCAGAAGGAAAAAAAGAGAAAAGAGGAAAATTTCTCCCTTAAATTGTTAATAGCAGAGGCCTGGAACTAGCAATGGCTTCTTTCTAAAAGCAAGTTGCCCTGCTTACAAATATTTCCTGAATCAAAGGCAATTTAAGGTAAAACCTTAAAATTGCATGCTCAAAACTCTAAATAGATAAATTTCCCAAGAGCATAACAACTGAATTTAAAACTATAGCATGTGTTAGACATTAATTAAATAGAAAATGGAATAACATTTGCATAGTTAACATGCCATTATGTATATTCATATATATACACATATATACATGTGATCCTAATAAGCTCTGATGTTCCAAATGGCCCTGCTCTACATGCTGAGTAACACTAACCCCTCCCCCACACACACAAACTGACATAGATACTGTAAATATTGATAACATTTACTGTGGTGGCATTTACTGAGGTCTTACTATGTTCCAAGGATTTTTCTGAGAGCTATATATGCAAAAACTTATGTAATCATCCAGACAACCCTATGAGATAAGTACTATAATTATACCTATTTTACAGACAAGAAAATTAAGGCATAGAAAAATAGAATAACTTGCCTGATCTTCCAAAGCCAGTAAGAAGCAAAACCAGCATTTAAGCCCAAGAAACTGGGTCCCAGTGTCTATGCTCTTACCCCTATTCTCATATTGCCTAATCAGTCTGAGTAATGTACATCTTTACTTCAGGATTTTTTAAGAGACAGTCTAAGAGTCTAAAGGAATCAGATTTCCAGAAATCCTCTTTGGATGTTTTGCTCTCCCTAATTTTTTTTGTGTGCACAGAAGCAGCTGAACACTTACATGCTCCCGACTCTCACCACTATGCTGCATTCTGCTTCCATGACCCCTTCCCTCCTGCTGTCCCTTCTGTCCCTTGTCCACTACAAATCTTTCTTTGCCAGAAGTGCAGGCCAGAATGTCCACTCCTGCCTTCACCATGGCCCCAGGATACTTTATGATGGCCACACCAGAAAAACCGTGGATGGTCCTTGATCTTCCTGTGGAAGGAAGCAAACAGAGGCCAATCAAAGTACAAGTTCCTGCCTTGCTATGATCACTTTTCTTCAAAATTTATCATGGGAATTTCTCAGGAACAAATTCTACTACATCACATATATGTATGGATGTGTTGTTTATGCAAATTTAACCATATATTTCAAAATAAATCTTCTTAGGTATGATAAGAATATAGTTTTTTTTTAACTTCTTTTATTTGTTAGACATGAAACTAAAATATTCACAAATAAACTGTGGAGCTTTGTATTTACCTTTAAATACTCCAGTTTTTAAAAAGATGTTGAACACAAGAAATAAATGAAATAAAACTGGAAAACATTAGAAATTATAAAAGCTGACTGAAAGGGAGGACTGCGAAATCCTCTTTACTTTTGGCGTGACTGAAAATTTTCTCTCAAAACTGTTTTTTGTTTTGGTCAAGATGGAGAAGTAGGTGAACACTGTGCTTGCCTCCTCTTACAACACATGAAAGTACAACTAAACTACAGAAAAACCGTCATTGAGAACTGACTAAAATCCAGCTGTCCTACAACTGGGGACACACACACGAGACCCCCCTGAGACTGGTAGGAGGGGCAGAGACATGAAACAGGCTGGTTTCACAACAACACGTGGCAGTTGAGAATCAGGAGAAATTCATGGCTACTGAGATCCCCTTGGAGAAGCAAGGGATCACCGCCCCGCACCGGACTCCCAAACCCAGTGTTCTAATGCTGAAAAGAGAAGTCCTCACAACCTCTGGCTGTGAAAATTATTAGAAATTATAGCTGAATGAGACAAAGGGCTCTCACTTTACGGGCCCATGCACTTACTTACTCACTAATAGGCTCACATGCTTTGAGCTCCAG
Organism: Cynopterus sphinx; assembly: GCA_030015415.1. NCBI lineage: Eukaryota > Metazoa > Chordata > Mammalia > Chiroptera > Pteropodidae > Cynopterus > Cynopterus sphinx. The sequence continues at coordinate 53,681,256 of CM057382.1, forward strand.
CTCTGGGGCAACAGCTCAAAAGGTGCCAGGGACATATGGGAAGGAACTGAATTGTCTGGAGGGTCAGCTTTCTCCCAGACAGAAGTTCTGGCAGAAGCCATTGTTCCTTTGTTGAGCCCTCCTTCCCCGTGTGGTGTGCAGACTCAGGTGACCACCATATCTGAGTCTCCATCAACCTGGCTCACAGTTTGCCCTGCTCCAGTGTTTCCCTGAGACCTCACCTCAATTTGGAGGCCTACCCAAGCTGCTTTCAGTGACATTTTCATACAGCCTGTCTGGGCTTATGCTGCAAAATTTTCTAAAATCCCTCAAAGATTTACAAAACCTAAACAAGCAGCATCTGGCCTCAGCATGCCCCATACATCTTACTGAGCAGCCCCAAGCCTGGTACTCGAAGCAGCAAGCCTCAGTTTATGGCTTTCTCATCTGCAGATTCTTTGGTGGTTCATACCATGTGGCACAGGCTGCATCTGAACTTGACCTGCCGTAGCGTCCCTCTCAGGAGGCCCAGGCCTATGTGCCCAGTGACCAGCTTTGGTCTGAGCCAGAGCATCACCAGGGCCACATTCAAGAATGACACACTTGAAAGGCAGACTGGTCAAGCACCAAAGTCCTGCTAAAGCAAATCTTACTCCATGGAGTCAGCCCCTCCACAACAACTCCTCCACTGTAGTCACTGGCAGATTTCATAAGCAATCAGCCTGAGGGTAGGTCCTTCCCACTGAAGTGCAAGATGCAACCAAGGCTCAACTACAACAGAGAGCGCATACAACCCATGCAAAGGATTCAACTGGAGCACCAGGCCCAGATGGCCAGGGAAGACTGCACCATTAGGCCCCACAAGACACTTACTACATAAAGCTATTCTATGAAGATGGGGAGACATAGTAGCCCTTATGTAACACATCGAAATGAATGCAGGGAGGCAGCCAAAATGGAGAGACAAAGAAACATGTCCCAAATGAAAGAACAGAACAAAGCTCTAGTAAAAGAACTAAACAAAATGGAAATAAGCAATCCACCAGATGAAGAGTTCAAAATACTGGTGATAAGGGTGCTCAATGAACTGAGGAGAAGAGTAGACAAACTCAGGGAGAACTTTAACAAAGAGATATAAAACATATAAATAGAGATAGAAAACAAAAAAGAACTAGACAGAAATGAAGAATACAATAACTGAAATGAAGACTATGCTAGAAGGAATCAATAGTAGATTAGATAAAGTATAAGTTCAAATCACCAATTTAAAAGGTAAGGTAGCAGAAGACACCCAATCAGAACAGCAACAAGAAAAAAATCCAAATAATGGAGCTAGTTTAAGAGGCTTCTGAGACAACATCAAGTGTACCAACATTCACATTGTAGGGATACCAGAAAGAGAAGAGAGAAAGCAAGGAATTGAAAACCTGTTTGAAGAAATCATGTTGGAAAACTTTCCTAACCCGGCCAAAGAAATAGACATACATACTGAGGAAGTGCAGGACTCCCAAATAATATGAACCTAAAGAGGTCCACACTAAGACACATCATAATTAAAATGCCAAAGGTTAAAGACAAAGAGAGAATCGTAAAAGCAGCAAGAGAAATGCATTTAGTTACCAACAAGGGAGCTCCCATAAGACTGTCAGCTGATTTCTAAACAGAAACTTTGTAGGCCAGAAGGGATTGGCATGAAATATTTAAAGTGATGAAAAGCAAGGACTTACAACCAAGAGAACTCTACCCAGAAAATCTATCATTTAGAATCACAAAACAGATAAAGAGCTTCCCAGACCAAAAAAAAAAAAAAAAAAAAGTTGTAGGAATTCATCACCACCAACCCAGTATTATAGGAAATGTTGAAGAGATTTCTCTAAGAAGAAGAAAAAAGAAAAAAGAAAAGAAAATGAAATAGCAGTAACTACATAACTATTGACAAGCACTTTAAATGTAAGTGGATTACATGCTCTAATCAAAGGACACAAGGTGGCTGAAGGGATAAGAAAACAAGACTGTTACATATGCACTTCAATTGAAAGACACACTGAGTGAAGGTAAAGGGAAGGGCAAAATGTATTTCACAAAAATGCTGGGGTAACAATACTTATACCAGACAAAATAGACTTTGAAACAAAAGCTGTAACAGAAGACAATGTAGGACCCAATAATCTCACTTCTGGGTATTTACCCAAAGAAATCCAAAATGCTACTTCAAAGAGACATGTGTATTTGTATGTTGATTGCAGCATTATTTACAATAGTCAAGATATGGAGAATATTTGGGTGTCCGTCAATGGAGAAATGGATAAAGAAGAGGTGGTACATATATATAATGGAGTATTACTTAGCCATAAAAATAAGAACAAAAGCTTGCCATCTGCAATGACATGGATGGGCCTAGAGGGTATTGTGCTTAGTGGAGTAAGCTGGACAGAGAAAGATAAATGCCATATGATTTCATTTACAGGTAGAATTTAAAGAACAAAATAAAAGAACAAACAAAACAGAAATGAACTCATAGTTACAGAGAACATTTTGATGGTTGCCAGATTGGAAGGGGGTTGGAGCTGGGTGAAAAAGGGAAAGGAATTAAAAAGTACAAATTGGTAATTACAAAATAGTTACGGGCATGTAAAATATAGTATAAGGAATATAATTATGTATGGTGTCAAGTGGGTACTAGATTTATCAGGGTGGTCACTTTATAAGGAATGTAAATGTCTAATCACTGTGCTGTATACCTGAAACTAATATATCATATGCCAATTGCAATTAAAAAGTTTTAAGTTATTTAAAACATTAAATAAACAAACAAACAAACATAAGAATGACTGGAAAAAAGAAAGTTTTGCCCTTCAATAAAGTAATAGATGCTCTTTGTGTAAAAAAAATAATAATAATAAGCTACGAGTAACAATTTATAATCTGTAGTGCATTAAGGTATGTTTTTTTTCTAGTTTGTTTAATGCGTTTTGGACAGTTGCTTTATACTGATATTTAACCAAATGTGTGATTTTGAGCGCTGAGTTTTTGCTACCAAGTATTACATCACAATCATTTTCCCATATAAAAGTATGAAAGCTTTTTATTTTGATTTTTTAAAAATTTCTTTTCTTCTAATTCTCTGAAGAAAATAAGTGAGAACTTGAAGAAACAAGAAAACAATTGTTTTGAATACGATCGTGCCTTCAATTTTTAAAAACTCATTTCAACCAACATTGATTATAAACACAGTTGGGTGTTGGATGAACCCAGTAGCTACAGCAAGAAAGATGGTTCTCTGCCTCCAGAGGGCTCTCAGCCATTGAAAACACTGTGTTTCCTGCTGGATTCATTATTTATTTCCCCTGGAGATGTAAAGCCAAGGAATGTTAATTGGGGGACTGGATACTTGAGATAGTCCTAGGAGGATAAGAAGGAATTGGTAAGGAGGGTGGGAAGAAGGGAGAAAACATTTGTGGAGATGTCATGAAGAAGCCAGCTTATGCTTACAGTCTTCAGGGCATTTTCCTGGGCGCAGTGGGAGAAGCCGGGGGGAGACAGATGTGTGTTTAAACCCAGAGACAAGGCTCTGCCAGCAGGACTGACCAGAGGCCCTGCGAGCTAACTCTGGGGTTTGTGGGGATCCTCCACTCCACGTGAGCCCATATGAAAGGAAATGAGCACCTCTATAGGATTTCATAGAAAACGTTGACTAGGGGCAGGGGAAGGGATTATATCCTCATTTGTACAACAAACGTTTGCCATACTTAGCACTGAGACAATAGCTAGGGACCCAGGGCTGAGGGAAAAAAAAAAAAAAAAGCTTGAAGGTCACAGTCTCATGGGACTAGGTGAGAATCAGAACTCTATAGCTTCCTTTACACCAAAAAAAAAAAAAAAGTCACATAATTTTATCTAGAGATTCTTTTCTTCTGGGTTTGGCTCTCATGACTCTACTTTCCAGCAATCCCTGCAGCACGAGCTCTGGGCTGCAGCCAATCTCCTGTTCCTCAGTGCTGATGCTACCAGGCTCTCCGGAGCACCAACAACTGCTCACAGGGACAAAGACACCCACAATCAGAGACTCTCATCACACAGGCTTTTACTACTCCAAATGACAGTTCTTTGGAACATCAAACGTTCATGATCTCATTGGGTATTTACCATTAAGAGGAAGAATAACACTTTCTGAACAATGGGGAACACAAGAATATTGCAAAACAGACATTTAGAGGAAACAATGGAATTAGAAACTTTTGAGCGAGTCATTATAACCTTCTGGGTTTCAGTTTCTTCACTTGTAAAGAGGAGTAGAATTCTGCCTTTCTCCAACAGGATAATACATGTGAAATGTTATATGCAAATGTTACATGTAAATGTGTAAGTGTTATAGGGCTATATATACGGAAAGAGTAACATTTATTAATTTCCAGATACCATGTATAATAAAACAATTACTTGGACAGGACAAAGATTCATTGACTCAGCTCCATGAAAATAAAAACTGTCTTTCTAATCACTGTGTCGAGTTCTGTCTCTGGAACGCAGTAGGTGCTCAATAAATATTTGTTGAATAAATGGATCAAGCTAAGCTGAGTTACCACAAAGGTCAGTTAAGGGGCTAGAGGCCCACACTATTCCACCCCCTGGCCAGGCAGTTCAGCCATTATCTCCCTCTCTTTCTTTCTCCTCATCCTCCCTAGCATCTCTGTTCGCCAGGCTATCCTCACAAACAGCTGCGTGTTCTGTGTAGGAGTCATCCCTGTGCTGTGGGACTGCACGGGGGCACCTGGGGGCTTTCCTATGAAAAGGACAGCAGTTTAGGCCCAACTCCCTGCAGCTGCAGGATTCCTGGGCTGCCCAGACATAGGCCCCCACAGGCACCGAGATCAGCACAGCACACAGGACCACCGTGATGTGCAGAAGGTGCTCCCTTTCATCCAGCCCACCATGGTCTCTACCTGTCACAAAGACCACGCACTGGCCCTGGTGTGGGGGCTGGCCTCCTAGGCTGAGACATGCTTCATATTTTGTGCCTGGGAGGAGGTCATCCACAACATATGTGTTGATTCCAGGACCCATATGGACCACCTCCTTCCTGAGGGATACATTTGATGCAACGTAGAGGGTGAACCACTTTTCCTCAGAGGTGTCGGCCACCGCAAACCACTCCAGCAGGATCCCTCTCACTGTCTGCTTGACAACCCGCAGGGTGACATAGGCATTGCCCTCCGAGAGAGAAGTAGGGGAATGTGGTGCAGGCAGGGCCAGGGAAGGCTGGACATAAAGGGAGATGACCATGGTGCTCCTGCCGATGGAGTTGGAAGCCACGCAGGTGTAATTGCCTCTGTCTACTAGGTGGGCAGCAGGTATGACCAGCTTCGACAAAACAGCATCTTCTGCAGCAGATGAGGTCAACACTGGGTGGAGAGAGAGCAAAATCATTTTGCACATCTCTGTTAGACATCTAAAGGGTCCGGCAATGCCAATTTTTGGTTAAAAGGTGGCAGTTACTATTTATTAAGTATGTACTTAGCTATCAGGTGTTTGCCTCTCAACAACCCTATAAGGTAAATACACAATTTTTACACATAGGAAGTTGAGGACTGGTGTGATTAAGTGACTTTGCTGATGAGTGTTGTTTAGAGGCAGCAATATATCTGGAACATTGTTCTGTCTTTGAAGTTCTTTAACTGCATTAGTTGATCCCACCAAACTGCCTTACCCTTGCTGAGTTAACACCATGGTTTCCAGGAAATCACCTGCAATTGTGCTGCTGTGTGATATTGTGAGCTTCGAGAAGTGCCCTCATACCCCAGGATGTGAAATAGCTCCGAGCTATTATGGTGCCAAATACCTGGGTTCTATCCCATCCTAGGTATATGGTCTTGAACAAGTTGCTTAGATTCCCTTGGTCTCAATTTCCTCATTAATAAAATGGGATAATAGCTGTATTCACTCCATAAGTTTGATAGTAAGTGCTCCATAATGTTAGCTGTTATCATTACTGAAAGAATAAATATAACATGGTGCCAAGGAGACTGATTATAGAGCATCACAAAAGATAACATCCAGATGAATTTCACTGTTCTCAAAGAAGCTACAATGATAAATCCTATATTTCTCTTTCATTAGTATTTAACCTCAAACCAATAAGATGCGGTCAAAATGATAAGAAAAAGTAAAAATTTCAGTTAATTTAGTATTTTTTAATAACCCAGAAGTTTGTCATCACATATAATAAATATCTGAACAACTGACTGTATTTCTCAAATTTTACTTAGATATTCCTAGTTGTCTTCTAGGCAGCTTCAAGATACCCCTTTGGAGGCCATCCCTATCTTTGTGATATCCCCCAGCCTCCAGGATGGCATCAAAGGTGATTCCAGCTGAGGTATAAAAGAAGAGCAAGCACAGGGCTTCAGGAAATGAGAGGCAAGTTTAAATCCCTGTTGTGGGGCCCATAGGCCCACATCTCCCTGGGTCCCAGTATTACAACCTGAAGCAATAATTTCTGATCAACAAAGTGGTGGAAAGTGTAAAATTCAGTCAGTATCTAGAATTTCTCAACCTTTCCTGGTAATAAGAAAATAGCTGGGGAGTAAGTGATGAGGGATAGGGGATAGAGGATGGGGAAAGACTTATTAAAATATATATTTTCAGGCCCTCCCCTGGACTCCCTGAATCCAAATCTCCAGGGCAAGGGCCTTGAAATTTTATTTTAAACACTCACCCCAGGTGAGTTTGTTCAGGCAAGTTTAAGAAAAAAGTAATAATCTCTAGAACTTGTTCTAGTCAGAAATTCTATGATTAAAAAATACATATTCTAGTGTTTTACATCTAGAAGGCCATCAAAAATATATTTGTTCAAATACATCGTCTAATAGTTATACAATATATCAAGTCAACTCCAAGAGATATGTGTTCAACCATTTAAAATAAGGCTGATAGTGAAACATTATCTTGGAATCTTTTCTGTGGTGATGAGTATAACTCAGGCCTATCCCAATTTTACCTGCACCTTTCCTTTATGATTGACCCAGTTTAGAACTTCTCTATTGAGGGTAAGCTACTACAGACCTCCATATTCTTCCAGATAGTTTAAAAGGGTGCATGTGGCTTACCATTAAATTCTCTCCACGTGCTCATGGGATATGTCCATGCAATGGTTGCTGAGGGCCTGGCCTGTGCCAGGCATCGCAGGGTTATGTTCTGTCCTACCTGGATGGTGACATTGGCACTGGGGGTTAAGATCTGAGGCTTCATGCAAGCACTGAGCTCAGTTTCATAAAAAAACTGCCCCGCTTTGGAGAGAGGGCCTCGGCACATTAGATAGGGATTCACTAGGATGACTGGGAAGCTGATGAACTTTACAAACTCGACAAGTCCCTTTAGGCGACAGTCACATAGCCAGGGGTTGTTGTGCAGTGCCAGCACCATGCTGGAGAGAATTCTGGACCCACAGCCAGGCTGCTGGTGTTTCTGGTAGGCCTGCCAGTTCAAGAAGACATTCTTAGATACAACTGTGAGCCTATTGGAGGATAGGTCAAGGTAGTTCAGATTGACCAAGAACTGAAAAGCCAACTCCGGGAGTATATCAATCCTGTTGTGTTTGAGATCCAAGACCCTTAGGAGTGGGGTGGCACGGAATGCTGTCCATGATATTGAATGGAGTTTGTTCCCTACCAGTCTCAGCTCTTTCAGTTTGGACAGGTGCTCCAGGGCTCCTAGGTGGATCACAGTGACATTGTTAAAATTGAGCCAAAGGTATTCCAAGGTGCTCATGTTGGTGAAAGACCCTCGGGACAATTCAAATAAGGACGAATGTTCAATTCTCACTTGCTTGAACTCTTCAGGAAGATTCCTTGGGATCTTTCCCAAAGGGATAGACATGCACTGCAGAGTCCTGTACAAACACACACACACACACACACACACACACACACACACACACACCCCAAAAAAAAAAAAAACAGAAAAGCTTTAAGGTAAACATCGGAGAACTGAGAAGTGGAATCAGACTTATCCTAGCATTCGACATATAAATTAGAAGGAAAATAGTGTTATTCACTTGAAATAAAAAAAAGTTAGACCCATTTGGGTAAAAGTGCACACAGTTCACCAAAGTTCAGTACCAACTAGAATGAGTCTCATAGAAATTTCGCTGATTTCCTGAAAATTCTAGTCATGCTTCTACTCTGAATCATTCCCAAAGAAAGCCCATTCCCTACAACCCTCTGGCATCTTGCCAGCATAGCGCACCTGCCAAAACTCTCCTCTGAGCAGGTACACCCTGGCAGACAGGATAGCTGAGCTGCATGTGAATCCAGAAAAAACAGAACTAGCAGGAAATAATAAGAGACTGAAGCCATATTCCTCTGTAAGAAACTACCTTGGGAATTTTGAATAAGTATAGTCCTAGCTTCTGAGTGGCAAATCCTATTAATGGTAATCCATGGTGATGTAGGTCAGCACAGGAGTAGAAAAGCCCCTGGATGCTCTGAGGTTTGTTATAGTGCAGATCAGCAGTTCAGTAAGAACCCATGAAAAGGGGCTATGTCTCTTAACTAAAGTCAGAAAATACACCCTTTATCTGGCTTTGGAGTTCAGAAAGCAAACTCTAAGTTAGATGTCCAATTCAGTTCTGATACTGCCTTCCCTGTTTCTCACAAAAAGATCTGAGAAACAAGTAAGTAATGCTATTCTGAGCAACATGGTTCAGATGACTTGGCCAAAATCCATCAAATGCTTCATTGATTACAATTTGCTCTTGAAACCTAGAATTTCCAACTATTCTCTAAAAGTGAATGCAGATGATGGGTAACAAGTAATTCTATGGCCACTTCTTTGAATGGTTATCTCCTCAACACCTCATGTAGTAGAGTCATGCTTCTACTGGATTAAGACAGTTGCCTCTGCCACTTGGATGACCAGAGTCAAAGGAACATCATGGTGCAGAGGTTAAACCACAAGACTGTGTTTTCTGATTAAACCAAAATATGTTTCTTATCCTGGATCTCACAACTTTGCCTGAATGTTGTGTATTTCACATGACAAAAATAAAAGGCCTGTATTTTAAAGTATCATATATGATTTTTGGATACTTACTCTGCCACCCTTAATCACTCAACAAATATGTATTGATCATCTGCTCTGAGACACAACTTACTAGGTGCATGGAATGCAGTGAACAAAATTGTTATAACCCTGTACCAAGGGGTCTTCTCTTTAGCTTATGCTTCTCAGTCTTGAGATCTTTGGAAAATCATTTAACCTCTATGAATATCAACTTTTCCTCTACAAAGTGAGAAAATTAATGAATACTTGATAGAGTTTCTAGATTATTTTGAGATTATGTAAAGTGAAGTACCTAACATATAGTATGTGTCCAATAAATTTTAATTCACCTCTCATGCCAACAGAAACTTGAAGAACAGAAGTCTACTTCTATTATTTGGGGTATTTTCTGATGAATATTGAAACTCCCTAGTTTTCCCCTAAGATCATGAGATACATTATTCTCTACAAAAGGCCTCAGGGAAGAAAATCCGCTTAGTAGCTAACCAGTGTGGGAGAAATGGGTCACCTACTAAGCTGATTACTCTCCAGGCTTTCTATACAAGCCAGCTGTATTTGCTGGAGTTTCCAGATAGACTAATTCCACAACCTGGCTAGATCTCTAGAGTTCCTCTCAAGGTAAAAATCTAAACAAAGAGAGTTCTATGGGAACAAAACTTGTGGTAGACATGGAGATGTGTTGCCTATACCTGCTTCAAGAAATGGATTAATGTTCACCTACAAGGTGTGCTTGCATGAGGACATGTGTTTCTTAAGGCAGTCTACATGCAATGACTAAGGGTGATGAGGGCACAAGGGCTCTGCCAGGGGATAATATTGATGGGTAATTCTCACTGCAGAGTCCCCACACAGGTTGGCCAAGATTTTGCCAGATTTGCTTTCATGGAAAGTGTAATTTAATTCAAGGGATATTGCAAACTACTAGTGAACTCTGTTCTCAATCCCAAAATATATGGGTCTAAAGAGCTCTCGATTTCCTACAATTTCTTTTCTGTTCATCCTATGTTAGTCTCTTCAAATAAATCTATCTCAAACCAGACTTCCAGTGGTTTACTGAAACCTGAGAACTGACATATCATCTCTGAAATCACTCATGTCTCTTCTACACAGCTCCTTCTCCTCTCCTGATATCCTCATCCTCTAGTTTCCTTACTTAGCATATGGGCATAGGGAGTAGTTATGTTGTCAATTAAGGCAGGAGATTAAGACAATTAAAGTTAGTCAGGTTGTATAAGTGGCATCTCTAAATTTAACAGATTTAACAAAAAAGGAAGGGGCCTAAGTATATTACACCCCCATCACTCTTCCTGCAGGATGTTTTTTAAAATTTGGCCCTTAGAGTGGTAGAGGAAGAGTCATAGGAGAGAACTTACTCTGAGTTTATGAAATAATTAGATATAAATGGCTCTGGGCAACATCTCCCTGGCTTGTTTTAATAGGATGTTAATAAGAGAGTTTCTTGTCTATTTAATTGAGAGAATTTTGAGATAGCTCAGACAGATAACTTGGAGACCTATCAGGAAACAGACACACTGGTCTTCCTCTTTCTCAAGGTGGTGCTTTTCCCTCACACCTCTGTTGACAATCCTGTCTGTGATGGTCTCCTGAGTACTCATGCTCTATGGCATGGCTGTGACGGACACACAGAAGACTACATTCCCAACCTCCTTGAAATAAACGGGCTATATGACTAATATTCTGGCTAATAAAATGATGAAATGATGTTTTTAAAGCCCCTGCATGGTTCTCCAGTTTCTCTTTTCCCTTGTTGCAGCAACTGTTGACATTCCAGGTGGTAGAGTCTTCATCTGCCTGGGTCCCTGAATGAATAAGGGAAGCAGAGGCCTCCCTTCCTCCATCCACATTTCCTATTTCTCAAGCAGACTCTGTGAGAGTGGTAACAAATTTTTCTTTTTAAGCCACTGAAATTTTGGAATTGTTAGCACAGCATAAAATGCCCTTTAAATCAAATAAAATATGGTCAAGTACTTGTAAGTTGATTTTTGGCTCTACTGGCTTATGTAAATAGTTAAAATAAAAATTTCCACCTCTAGTCCTCTAAACACACAGCTCACTGAGTCCCTTAATTGATAACCTAGTTTTAATAGCCACATCCACTTTCCAGGATATAATTTCTAGTATTTGCCTTTTAAAACCCTTTATCTTAAGTGACATCACACATAGCTTCTGCTTAGGTCAAGAGGAGTATAACCATGTAGCAGAAAAGACATGATGGAGATGCCGCAATTCCAACCATCCCCCAAACAAGATGTCCAAAGGCAGCATGCTATGGGATCACCATCGTGAAGGAAGATCTTCAGCATTGGAAGACCAGAAGTTCTTTTCCCAGGACTCTAAGAAGACATTAGATTTTCAGGGACTGACTCATACCATCCAGACTCATAGAGCAAAAGACTAATATATAAACCAGATACCATTTTATTTTTTACAATGGGTATTTGTTTTTTCCAGTGACTTGAATATTCATGAGCACACTCCAGCCTGATTCTTCTCTATAAGAACAAACCAAAGAAGATATGTCACACAAAGGAAAGATAATAGATGAATATTGGAAGGCTGACTATCTTGGGGCCATTACATCTAGATCACCAAGATAGGTCTTGATGAATCATTGCAAAGTTTTAATCTCTTTTCTCTCTCTCTCTCTCTCTCTCTCTCTCTCTCTCTCTCTCTCTCTCTCTCTCATACACACACGCAACCCCCCCACACACACACACGCATGCACGCACATGCATATGCATACAGACACACAACTGAATAAATACTAACAAGTTTTTTTTGTTCGATCTTAATTGGACCAGCCAGTCATCTTGAGAAAACACATTCATCATCTCAACAAATGCTTGCTTTCATTTATTGCACTTATATTTGTTCTAATTTGAGGAATTCCTGTCAATCTCATATATCAAACAACCAGAATTAAGTCTTCGGTGTCTCAAGACACAGCAAAAATGCCTTTACAAATCTAGATCAAGGGCTGGAAAACTACAGCTTAGGAGCCAAATCTAGCCTACCAACTGTTTTGTAAATAACATCTTATTGGAACACATCCATGCTCATTACCTTACATATTGCTTATGGCTGCTTTATACTACATCAACAGAATGAGTAGTAGCAACAGAGCCTAAAATATTTACTAGCTGGCTTTATTTAAAAAAAAAAAGTTTGCTGGCCCATGATGTAGACAGTGGGTTTGTCATCTTCCAACTAAATAATTTCTCTTACCAATGGCTATGGCCCACAGGTTATAGTAGAGGTACCCTCCAGGTGATGAGCAGAAAACATCCACATGAACAAATTCTGCGCTTGTGTGCACCAGTGCTCTCATGGTTCTGATCCCAGGTTTCAGTGGCTCGGGAAAAAAAATCCATTTCTGTAGTGAACGTGCCATGGATCACATTGCAGAGATCAATACTGAATGTAGACCCTCAGCCTGGCCAGAAAGTTACCAAAGACTTGGATCCTCCAAAAAAATTCATCACGACCCTCTACAAATTATTCCACTCTCTGGGCTTCAGTGTTGTAGTCTCTAAAGTCAAGTAGCCCAGCTCCATAATGAGTTATTGTAGGATCAAATGAGAGAAAACAGAAAAATTGTTGTAAGGTTATACATTGTAAGGTCTTTTGTAAATGTGAGAGTACAGTAACTTTAGACATCACTGCAACACACTGTTTATATCTAGCAAGTGTTCAACATAACATGGAGTTTCTTAGGAGATACTAGCCAAATAGTTTCTTTGGATTACTTGTTGCCCCTAAATCTTCTCAACTGTTACCCAAATGCCCTGGCACCAAATACTCTGGATGCTCTTTTCATTAGAGCTCAGTCCTGCAGATAAGATACAACATCGACACTTCTGCAGGAATATTTGCCTGGTCCTGTGCCCAGAGACATCCCAGAGGTTTCTCAGCTCTAAGCAAACCAAACAGGAATCCTCCTGTTCAGAACAGGAAAGGCTCTGAGACACCCTCAGGAACCCAGGTAAGTTTCAGTAAGAATCACAAAGGCTGCTGCATGGGGACGACATTGAGTATACTTGCCCTTTGCCACAGAGGTTATCTCAGATTCCTCCAGCCCGATATTCTTAGAGTAAATAAACAGTAGTCTCTTGGGCATCATTCAGACTTCTAGAATTGACAATTAAATGATTATCTCTAGGCATAATGGCACCCAGAGGGGGAAAAAAATGTTAGAATCGGTGAATGTACACAGTGAGGGCATGGTGTGTGTCTCTGTGTGTGTATGTGTGTGACTATAAAAATGTGGATACTGCATAACGAGGTTGTCTGTGTGAGTGTCTGTGAGTTAACATAAATGTAATCAAGATGTGGTATATGAGAGTGTTAAGGCTATCAATTCTGGAACCAATTGCCTGGTCCAACTTTCAGAGCTGTCACTTCTTAGCTGTGTAGATGTGGGCAATGTAATAGATTAGATCACTGCTGAGCAAAATAGTTTCTGCCCTACCATGATGTTTATGGGAGAACAGTCCTTTTATGGCCTGTTAAAGTTGGGTTGGCCAAAATACTGGCATTGGCAGATAGATTACAGGCAGAAATTGCAGCATGCTCGTTCTAAGCCAAAAGCAGGAGAAGCATTGCAGGTTATTACTCACTCCTCTGATATCATCTCACCTCTTCATTAAAGGAGCCTGCACCAGATAGTCACTGACTCTCCATCCTGGACCCCAACTAAGACACATGGAGCAGAACCACCTCAGTCAACCCACAGGTCTGTGTGAAAAAGAATGCTTGTTGCTCTATACCATTGAGATTTTGCTTTTATGTATTATGCAGCAAAAACTGACTGATATAGACAAATTATCTAATCCCCTCTTTCTTCTCTAGAAAAATGGGGAAAATAGCAGTCCTTCTGCAAAAGGCTAATATAAGAATTAAGTGAGTTAATGCATGTAAAGCACTTAGAACACTTTCTGGCACATAGTAAGTGCTTAATAAGTATTAGTTGTTATTATTTTTGCTGTTGTGTGTACATGTATGAATAAGCAGGTATCCAAGTGGATAAGAGTGGGTGAACATGGACTTAGATGTCAGATTGAGTGCGTAGGAGTAAAAGAGAGAGGTCAGAGCAGGTGTGTGGGGATTATTGTCCATGGAGGAGCGGGCCCCTCAGCAGAAGTACTCATTGATCCGTCTGCCCGCCCTAACCCCCAAGAGCTGAGAGTCCAGGCTGGAACGGGCAGAGAGGAGTCTGTCGGCCTCGCTGAGGCTGTGCCGGGACAGCTCCTCCGAGCCATCCTCACTGTGTCCCAGCCTCTCCAGATTGACATAAGCACTCATGGCCTCGGTGGAGCCCCCAGTGCGGCACTTGCGGCAGCGCCTCTGGAGAGCACTGCAGCAGACGAGCAGTGTGAGGGGCAGGGCGATGACAGCAGCCACGCTGATCACCACCACATTGATGAGCCGCTGAGTGGCCTCGGCATCCACCACCTCGTTGGTAGAGAAGATGACACACTGCTCCTTCCGGGGCACCAGGCTCCGCACACAGACACACGCCACATACTTGGTCTTAGGCACCAGCCCATGGATGGTGACCCTGGTTTTCCCAGGCTGCACAACCACCCTCCGCATGTTGTGCTGCCCAAAAACTGCATAGAGGACACTGAAGGTGGTTGTGTTCCCAGCCTGGGGGGCCTTCCACACCAAGGTCACACTCTGGTAAGTGTCCCCTACAACTTTGAGAGACCTCACCATTTGGGCTTCCTGGAGTCCCACTTGTCCATCTGAGTGCTTTCCTGGGGCACCCATCTGGAAATGCTGGAGGATCAGCTCCTCCTTCATGCTGGGCAGAGGGGGCCCAGTGGCCAGGACAGCAGGCTCAGGGACGTGGGGGACATGCCTGGCCACCAGCTTGTCATTGTATGCAGCAGCTTTCACCCCTTTGCCTGTCCTTTCCCACGGTGCCTTTGGGCTCCCACCACCTTCTGTTGAGGTCTGGGGCTCAGTGACGACAAGAGAGATAAGAGTCTCAGAGGTTCCCAGGAAGTTCTTGGCCTGACAGACGTAGTCTCCAGAGTCAAGATGGGACACAGCAGGCAGGCCCAGCAGTGTCCAGCTTGTGCCATCACTGGAGACTTCCTGGTGCACTGGGTGGAGGAAAGAGGCATATGTGGGAGAATGAATGGCTCCGTCTGCCCCAACCTTTCTTTCAGGGCCAAGTTCACAGCTTCTGGCCTACTGAAGATCTAGTCATCCTGAGAAAATGCTGGTAGTCATTTAACTTTCTTTAGACTAACCAAGGGGTTTGAGATCAGTTGGGCTCAAGTTTAGGGTATTCCTGAAGCTCCAGGCTGAGGCAGAGCCTAGGAATGATCAGCCTCCTAAATCTGAGATGTTCAAACAGTTTTCTGTGAGGCCCTGGTGTTCTGCAGAGCTGACCCCTCATGGGCAGTGGGCAGATGCTTTGGGAATAAGGTGGGTTAGACTGAATATGAGGCAGAAGCCCAGCTGGAAGTGCTCTGCCCATCCATGCCCAGCCTCTCTGTCACTTCAATCAGAGCATTTTCAACTTTCTGTTTAGATATGGAGCTCCTTATGAAATCTTCTTTTTAAAGTGATTTCAAACTCACAGTCCTAGGGCAATGCTTGCTAATCTAGTTGAGGGAGACACAGAAGAAACCTGGAAGAAATGTTAGCTTTTCTGATCAGGTGCTAAGAAATTGTTTTCCCTCAACTTCTTCTGCATGTGGGTGGGCCCTGACTTCTGAAATCCTCATCCCACCCCCACCCCCACTCAGTGTTAGAGATGAACCATCTCTATCTACACAGCAAAAAGAGCACACCCTGTGGAGTCAGCCAGATTATATTAGACTCCAGCTCTTCCTTGTAAGAGTTGTTGATGTAGGCCAAGCATTTACCCTCTCAGGACCTCAGTTTACTTATATGCAAGATAAGAAGGATATTCAGGTTGTTCTTTAAAGTCCAATGCCATTAAGTACATAATATACTTAACATATAAAGAGCTAAATGAATGGTAACGCATCATTAGTTACTCCTAGTGATACTGGCTTAATATTTACAACTGGTAAACTTACTATAAATATTAAATACACTAGGAGAGTATCTTCCACCAAAAAGTCAGCATTTTGTTCTTCTCAGGGTTGACCCTGAGTCTCTGATAGAGTAGCTGGTGGAATATGATAGGACAGACTGGGAGCCGTCATCATCATCTTCGAAGCCATTGTCCCCAAGCCCTACTTCTGGGTGAAATTTGTCCAACTCCACTCAGACAGAATGGGAGTAAACAACCCTGCTTAGATTACTTCCCTCTCCTCGACAAACGTGCTGCCCATTTGGACAGTGACCCACCAACCCCAGTCTGAGATCTCAGCATAACAGCCCCTGTAGCTCACCTACCTGTGCCATTGAGTGGGTGCCCATTAACCTTCCTCCAGCTCATCTCAGGCCCAGGGATCCCAGTGGCTCCACAACGTAGCAACACTGTGCTGCCCAAAGGGGACCTGATGCTGGCCACCCCTGGACGGAGCTCCGGACTCTGGCACTTTCTCAGTTCCAGCTGGCTGAAGGCCACTCCTGCCAGGCTGTGAGGGCTGGCACACCTCAGCCTGGCTTCTATGAAGGCCAGGTTTGGGGCCCAGCCTTCCAGAAAATAGACTAGGTCATAGAGTCGGCAGTCACACACCCAGGGATTATCCTGTAGTCCTGCAGGAGTAAAAGGGAAAACAAGAGGTGAGCCCTAGCAATTCAGATCCCCAGGCCCAGGTTCCTTTCCCCCTCAGGGAGGACAAGGGATGTCCCAACTCAGAATCAGCAGAACTGGCCTCCAGGCTCAGCTCCTTGTCTTGCTAGCTGTGCAACCTTAAGCCTGGTTCTTTATCTTGAATAATAGTATTACTTCCCCTTCAAGGTTGCTATAAGCATAAATAAAAAAAAAATCATATTAAACACTGGGTAGGCCATACAGCATACAAACAAAATTAACAATTACTCCTGCTATTCTTAGACTGACCCTTTCAAACTACTGGCCAGGCAGTGAGTATTTCTGCAATAATTGCAATATGTCAAAACCCATTTCTAGAAATGCTTATGACCCTTGTCCCTTGAACCCTGTCCTTACAGTATATATAACACTTTCAGCATCCCCCCAGCAATGAGGATAGCTATTCTGGGCCCTGTTCCCTTTGACAGAGGCTCAAAAAGGGGTAAGAAGAGGAGTGAGTAGGCAAGGAAGTGAAATCTTATGTCATATCCCATTCCTCTTTACTTAAAACTGAACATCTTTATAGAGTTAAAAGCAGGTCACTGTACCCATTCTGTCAAAGACTCTTCAACAGATAGAGAGGTATCATGTGTCCTCAATTCTAAGGCACAAATTATTTTTTATATGTTTGCATTTCTTAAAGGCAAAATGAATGCATTTAATGTTATGTCCTTTTTATCACCCAAAGACTGTTATTAAATTTGATAGTGTATCTAATAATCAATGGTACATGTTTTCATACATATATTTAACATATTTAAAAGGAGGACTGTCAAGGGTTGAGGAAGCTACATTCAGATCTACTGTATATTCATTACTCTCAGGTCCTTTTGAAAACTAGCTAGGAGGGTACCAGTTCTTTCTCCCACCCACCCCCACCCCATCCTACTGCTACTGTGTATCACTGATTAAATGCATGTAATGATACATCTGCACCCCAAGATTCTTCACTGCCTGGCTCTGGTGGTGAGCTATCTGGATTTTACTTGTTACAAGAGTCCCCAAAGAATGAAAGCAAAAGACAAAGTTAAAGGACAATGAAACATCCACCTGTCAGATTGGCAAAAGTTAAACATTTTGGCCATTTTAATTGTTAGCTTCATGAGGAAATCGATTTTTCATCTATTTTTCTTATTGCTGCATCCTCAGCATCTAGAATTGTGCCCTCTCATTCATAGGCACTCAAATAAACTTGTAAAGTGAACACACGTTTGAGTGGTCTCATACACTGATGAGGGTGAGAATTGGCCCAGCATGTTAAAGGACCATTAGATTGATTTTAAAATATCTAATGTGACTTAGCAATTCCACCTCTCAGCTCCCATCCTAGTGAAACATTTGTCTGCATGAACCAGGCTGTATTGCCAAGAATGTTCTCTGTGGTGTCATAGATGTTAAAACTAATGAAAACAACCTAAAGGTCCAGTAAAGGGGGAATGGCTAAATAAACTGTAGTATAACTATACTATTGAATATTATTTACTAGTTTAAAAACATGAAGTTGATCTCCAAGACATACTACTAGATATATAATGTTAGTGCTGATTGATACAAACTATATGATAAAATTTTCTGCAAAACACACAAATAAAATTTTTCTGTGTATATATGCAGATTTACTGTAAGAGATAGCATGCAAATAAACATAATAGTGGCCACCTTTTAGGAGGGAAAGAAGGAACTAGAATCAGAAGAGGAGACAAAGGTGCCTTTAACATTTTGAGTAATATTTTAAACAACACATATTCATATATGAGTGCATAATTAAAATTTAAATTAATTTTGCAGAGTGTTATGCCCCCTACCTGTCACCCTCTGAGCCAGACAGTTTCCTTGGGCAGGAAAAGAGATCTGGTTCACCTAGTAAGCCATTGGTTTGTTAGGAATAGAATAGGACAGAAAAAAAAAAGAGGGTCCAGTTGGTGTAACCCAGTCTACTCTTCTTTGGGAAACTGAATCTCTGGGAACATCTTCTGGCTATGTGACTTAGAAGTTCTTTTGTATCTCATTTTTCTTATTTGTAACACTGGGTCAACACCTTTTGCCCTGGCTGCCTGACATGATTGGTGGAATACAGTTACCAGATACAGAAAAAAGGCACTCAGTTAAACTTGATTTTCAAATATTTTTCTATATAAGTACTTCCCTAGACAATGTCCTTAGGTGAGAAAGTTTGTAGAGTGAATAGCACTGGACTGGGGTTTGCTGTTCCCTGTTCTGCTTCCAGGTGAGGCTCCTAAAGAATCCCTTCCTAAGAGACTATTGCAGGCCTCAGGGCAGGGGCTATTCCAGACTACTCTAAGATTACTCCAGCCCTCAATGCTGGACCCTATCTGAGCCAAGGCAGTCTTTAAGCACATCCACCCAGGAGGCTTCTCTTCTCATATTACCCACCTCACCTCTCCACAACCCGCTGTGATTCCCAGCCCCTCATAGTTGGGTACCCCAATAGGACAGGGTAAAGGGAAGCAGCCTGTTTGACAGGAGCTTTAGGCCCAAACCCTTTACTTACTAACTCCCAGGTTATGCGTATTCATCTATAAAACAAAGGGCATTGTACTTGCACTATCTACTCTTGGGATGTAGTGAGGGTCAAGTTCTATGAAGGGGCAAGAGAGAGTTGCGGGACCCTTTGGTGCCACACTAACGCCAATGGTCAGTAAAGACTGACATTAGCAAAGAGTAGGGAAAGACCCATGTACTTTCACATGCTTTGAAGACTGTCGAAAGTTGCATCCCCAGGAGGAGACTGAGGTGAAGGTTATTATGCAGTGTGTTTATCATTGGGGAAAGAAGAAAGCAGGCGAGAGACATGGAGCTGTCATATGAGCCTGTTGAATCCTCGGGGGTCTCTGGATCTGAAATAGTTCATCAGTGTTGTCCCAAGTGACTGGGCTTTGAGATTCCCACATGATAGGTCTTTGGATGGAAACCGGCCACACAAAAGGGGTGTGGCCTTGGGCAAGGCTGCTCTGTCCGTTGAAGCTGTCCCTAATGAGGCTGACAGCTGAAGGCTGTTGCTGACAGCACCCCAAAAAGGAGGGCAGTTAGTCCAAGCTAGGTGGCATATCACCGTGCCTGCACATGTACCCACTGTCTTTACACCCACAACACTAACCTTTTGAGATAGTTATTTTTATTAACCTCTCTTTACAAAAGGAAACCAAGGACACAACAGCTAGCAAGAGGCAGAGCTGGGATTTCCACTGCAGCAGTCTGACTGAGCGCTTCAGCTCCTAAAACTACAAATATGTGCCTCTCACTCAGTTTTCATCCAAATGCAGAAGGCAGGTGTGATTTCTATTTTCCAGGTAAAGAATTGAAACTCAGAGAGGTTCGGTATCGTACCTAAGACCTCAAAGTGGTACCAAGTGAAGGATGCGTTCTCTTACCTAGGACCATCCTGGCCCGGTGTCCGGGAAGGAAGGGCCCGGTCTGCAGGTGAGCCCAGGTAGCCAGCAGCTCCTGCGGGAGCCTCATCAGCTGGTTGCTGGAGAGGTCGAGAAAGGTGAGGTTCCCAATGAAGCGCGCGGCCTCCGGCGGCACGGCCGAGAGGCGGTTGGCCTGTAGGTCCAGCAGCCTCAGCTGGGGGGCGTCCTTGAGCGCCCCCCAAGGGAAAGCGGCCAGGCGGTTCCCCGGCAAGCGCAGCTCGCGCAAGCGGCGCAGGCCCCGCAGCATCAGGGCGCTGAGCTCGCTGAGGGCGTTGTAGGGTAGCCACAGCTGCTCCAGGTGGCCCAGCATCCTGAAGGCCTCTCCCGGCACCCTGCGAATGGCCGTCCGTTCCAGGCGCAGTCTGGAGGTGTCCGGAGGCACAGTCGCTGGGGGCAGGGTCATGTCAGGGTCGTTGCACACCACAGTCCTGGTCACAAAAATGAGGGATATTTGAGCAAGGGTCCTGTAGGGTCGGAGATACCTCCCTTCCCGACTTCCCTTTAAGAGGCCTGCTGGTCTGCGCGGGAACACAGGCTCCAAGCTGGAAATGGGCTGGAAATAAGCAGGCTTCTGTGTTCTCTTTGTGGTGGGGATGAGGGGGGGGGGGGTGCGGGGGCGGGGGGGTTCTTGCTTAAGAGCCTTTCACAGGGTTCCTGGAGGGATGTTTGGTTTTGGTCACTGGCAGGAAGGACCTCAAGCTTAAATTGTTGCGTCCTGTTGCAGGCCACACCACCTGCAATGCACTAAGGATGAATAAATACTGAGATCATCTTGTGCATTATCCAATTGCATATATATGCTAAAAGCATTTGTTTTCCTAAATTATACTTCAGTTTTTGTACCATTTTACCTTTTCTTCATTAAAAAATAATGTGCGGGGGGCATCAAAAACGGAAATCATGCGGTGCCTCAACCTTCTCCTGACTTTGAGGAAGCATGAGATGTTCAAGGTGTTTAAGAGTCCGGACTTTGCAGCCCAGCAGTTGGTTTCACATCTAGCCTCAGGGTTTTCTGGTTGTGTGTCCTCCAGTATATTACATAACCTCTATTTCCCTCAGTTTCCCAATAATAGTAGACTCCATGGCACAGGGTAGTTTAGGGGTTTATATGAGGCCATGTGTGTACCAGCTCTGCATATCTGTCACCCATAGGAGCCCAGGGCTATTGATCATTGTCATAAATTTCTGCATCCCAGTCTTATCAGCTCTTTCCAAGGCACCTTCTATCAAAACAGTGACATCTTAAACCTTCTTCTATTAAGTTTGGTACTAAAGCAGAGGACAGATAACGGAAGCAGTCCTGCCCTCAAGGACCCTACAATTCAGGGCCATGTTATATGTTATCACAGATTGCAGCACACTAAGTGAAAAGGGAAGGATTGTCAAGAAGAGGGCTTCTCTGCTCACATCAAAGAAAGGGGAGTCATTTTGCTTTGTTAAGGAAAGTTATTCTCTTGTGATGTCATAACATGTTGCTCATATCAGGCCTTCCTGCTTCACACTCCACCAGCATTCATCAGTTTAACTTTACTCAAGTCAGCTGGGCTTGGCTTCTTTTCTCTTGTCAAAGATGCTCACAAAAGACACAGTTACTTTCCATTCACTCATATTCCTGAAATATACATGGAACCCCTACTGAGTAATGGGTGCTGTGAAAATTCAGAAGAATATCAAACTCACAGACCCTGTCCCCACACAGCTTATACACTAAGGAAAAAGGAGCATTGGAGGCAATATTTTCAATGATAATAGAGGCTTGGGTGATGCAAGGAGGAAGGATGTAGGAGAAAGGAAGAGGATTCATGGGAAAACTGGTTTTGGAAGGGAGAGAAAACAGTCATGGAAGGATCAAAAAAAAAAAAAAAAAAAACAATAAGAGCCCTGCATAGGCCAACAGCACAACTTCTGGTTGGGAACAGTAGGCACAAAGAATGTGGCAACATATCTACCCAAGTACTCTAATTGTCCCATGCCCCAGATAACCCCAGTACCCACAAGAACACATGCTCTGTTTATGATCATGGTAGTAGAGCATGGGCAGTTTGCCCAGGCTTCTCAAACATATGGGATAGGCCCTCTGAGAGGCCTTGGTTAGAGATGGGGCTGAGGAAGGTGTCTGAAACCAAATAAGCCTTCGTCTGAGTGCACAATCTGTGCCTGCGGCCTTTGGGGACCTCAGGGTCCTCTATAGCCTTTCATGACCTCATTCCCCTCACTGGATACCCCATGCACATGGACTGGTGCATATCAGCCAGAAACTGTCAGGCAGGTAGAGAATGATGGTAGGAGCTCTGTTTTCAGAGGAGGGATGGCCACTGACTGACTTTAGGGGACCTAAAAACTGCCCTTGAAATTTCATTTTTTATCCTAAGGCTAAACTGCTACCAGCAGCACTCCCCTGGTTTTTTGTCCAGGACAGGATCACTGATGAGAAGAGCTCTAGAAACGGAACAGAAGCCCGAGGTTCTAGCACCAGGTCTGCCACTGATGCTGTGTGTCTTTGAGCCCTGTACTTTCTGTGGGTGGCAGGGGAGGCCCTTTGTTACCCTGGTCACACTGTCCTTGGCTACAGGCTATTTCCTGGCCTGCTCAGGGCTCAGCCTTGGCTTCCCTTGGGGAGAGGATCCTTACCTCTGATGATTTCTATAAGTCGCAGCATCAAAGATTTGAACCAAAAGTGGAGCTCTTCCTGTTCTTCAGACCATGTAGGGTATCTTTTCCTGACAGTGCTTCTCCCCTCTTTGCCTCCTCTCACACCCAATAACTCCATACCCATTGCCACGATCACTGAAAGAATCACACTGATAACATTGCTTCCCTGATCATCAGTGCAGAAACCATCAGTGGCTCACCAACATCCATCTAATACAAACAAGAAAGGGAGGCCGGAATTCCAGGAGCTTGGGAAGATGGTGGGAAAGGCCTTGAGCCAGGGTCTAAAATCCTTGAGCAAGCTGGGAAATGTAATGATCATTAATGGATAAGCCGAAGAGGTCAGAGGAAGGATAGTTTAAAGACAGCCAAAGAGAAAGAGAGAATGAGCCATGGTGGAAGAGCAAGGGTCCACAAAGCCCAGTGACCTAGAAATGTCCATGGAAGGGAAGGAGGAAAGGATGGAGGAGCTCTCAGAGCTCAGATGGCAGATGAGTAAAATCAAAGAGAGACAGAGGGAGGGGGTTGCTTGTCTGCAATGGAATAAGCACTCCTGGCCTTTCAAAGAGTTCCTAGAAAGGGGTTGAAGCTGAGGATCCTGGGGGCTGTGCCAGAGAAGACCCAGAGAGGGAAAGCATGAGGAGGCAGATGGCCCTATCCTGGGTGAGGTGGTAAGAAATACATGGGATCTAATTGGAAACTCCTGGGAGGTGAGGCAAGAAAATGGGAGAGGTCTCGGAACGAAGAAGCTAGGGAGATACAAGAGGAAGATGGAATGGAAAGAAGGAAGGAAAGAAAGAAAGAAGGGAGGAGAGGGAAAAAAGAGGTAAAGGGGAGATTTCCTGGGCCCTTAAGATGTTTCTCTCTACCAGGATTCTGGAGGAGGACTCAGTAAGGAATTCTTGGAGCCGGCACACATGTGCCCTCTCCCTACGTTTAAAGGTACCTAGTACCTCCCAGGCTTAATCATGTCCTGCTGTCTGGACAATAATTCAATGCAGACCAGTTCTGTAGGAGCCCTGGGTTTCAAAAGCCAGAGAGATGGAGTTCTTACTTGGCCACACTCTGCGGGCCCGGCATCCAACCCTCCCAACCCAGCCTAGTTGGTATAGTAGTGGGGGCTGGGCTACCCATCCCATACACCTGATGCCATACCTGGCCTTGCTGCCATCACCCAGGATGTGGAGGCTGCAGCTGCACTGAGAGGGACAGGAGCCCCGGGCCTGGGAGGACCCCACAAGGACCAGGAGCCAGAGCATGCCCACAGCCACCTTCATGGCTCCTGGCTCCTCTGTAGCCCAGGCAGGGGTCTGTCCCTGGACTGCTCTATCCTGTGGGCCCAGCAAGTCCAGCATCTGCTCATTGGCTCCTTGTCCCCCGCCCCCTGTGCCCCCGCTTGGGGCCATCAGATAAACATGGACAGGCTGGGGATTAGGGAAGGGAACTCTGGTCACAGCACTCAGCGGCTTATTGCTTCCTGGAATCACCCAGTCCTGAGGGTGGGGGAGGAGGATTCCCTTCAGTAGCAGAGAGGCCAGGGCACAACAAGAAGGTGGGGCAGATGAACAGTCGCCCAAGAGAAAGAGGCTAGATTGCCCACCTCCAAACCCACCCCATATCAGCCAGGCTGTGGGCAGCACAGACCTGTCAGGGTGTCTGGGCTCAGAGGGGATAAACATAGACATTGGCCTCTGATAAGGACCATTGGAAATCTTTACTGTGACACTATTTCATAGTGAAAAAGCAATGAGATGAAGGCAGTGAAGGCATTGAAAAGAGCCCCTACTCCCAACCTCATGCCATCTTTCACTCCTTCATTCTTTAAGGCTTTGCTCTCTGGACCAACATGCCTACCTGGGTCTTTTGGCTTTTCCAGAAGGTTCCTCAGTCCCTTGTGCCCATAGCCCTAGACTGGCCTAGACCAGTGAGATGTGACCAAGGCAGATACCTGGGGCTCAGTGCACACATGAAATTCATGGCTATGTGCCACACTTGCTTTGACAACACTGTCTTCCAGGAAACATTGCTTCCCATCCTTTTCTCTCTCCCAATCCAGCCAATATGATTTTCTCAGTGCTTCCCACCTCTACCTTCTCCTCCCAAACCAATGGCCAGCGGCCCCTTTCTACATCCTTGCCTTTCTCTCTTTCTGCTAGGGATGCCTTCCTGTCTGTCTTACTCCACTTTTGATTTCCAGTCCCATCCTGCTTTCTCTTCTCCCTTCAAGTTTTTTTCAGTCTTGCAGGCATGAAAAAACCCTGACAGATGTATTAACCAGTATTGCAAAATAGAAAGTGGGAAAGATCAGGGAAGACTCTGTGGTAACTGGCTTACCAAGGAAGGCTTCTAGGAAGATGTGGACATCAGATAAGCCCTGAAGGATGCTTATGCATGGATATAAATGAAGACTACAAGAGGAAAGGCAAGGGAAACATTTATGAAATAAAATTATCCACTTGACCAGGAGCCCAAGGGGACAGGAGCTGGAGCTTTTGAGAATCACTGCATGACCTCAAGCCAATTCTTAATGGCTTTGAGCCTCAGTTTGCTCACATGAAATGAAAAGAATGATGGCATCTAATTCATGGAGGAATTATAAGGGCTATGAGCACAGTGCTTAGCCCTTAATGAGCACTCAATGAACACTAGTTATATTGCTGATAGCACTCTAGGCCTTGGTATCTTCATCTGAAAATGAGCTAAGCTGCTCTAAATTAGTGCTTCCTGATGCAAATTTCACCATGAGCCACTGTATACCTTGTACCAGGACTTCATTTATAAAAGGCAAAGCTCTTAGCAGGTTGTGGGCCACTTACAAGAAGATAGCAGCCCCTCTGTCCCAAGCTAGTGCATTGGGAGACTTTGATACTTGTGTAGCTGAAGTGCTCTGTGGGAGTCAGGAAGTGCAGCTCCAAAGGCTATATCCATGATATATTCTTCTAACCAAGACTTATATATGCCATGCAAAAAGGTGCTTACATTGCAAAAGAGAAAACAGAGAAGACCCCAATGGACCCGCCCCAGAGCAGGCAGCTAGTTAATGGCATATTCAAAACAAGAACTCTAGTCTCTAGTCCCAGTTTGGACTACTTCAGCAGATGAATTTCCAGCCATCATCCTTTCCTCCTCACTGTGAGTATATGCATGTGAGATAGGGATACAAACATATGTACACACACATACACATAGGTGCTCAACATTTCTGTACCTATAAGTATGACAAGACCTGGTCCATAACCAGTTCTCAAGCACAGCTGCAGTTCAAATTCCTCCTTTTGCTTCCAACCCCTCCCTTGGTTATGCAACTTTTCTAATTTGGCTCTCAGCCACACACCATTTGGATTCTGGGTCCTTAATCCTGCCTGGTGAGGCCAAAATGATTGAAACACAGCTCCATTTCCACTTCACAAAGGCTGCACTGTCCAAATGGTGAATAAGTTTCTTCTGCTTAAGCCAAGAAAATGATTTGGGAGGAGGGGCAGCAAGAAGGAGCTCAAGGTCTAGAATAATCACCTGCCTGTGCCAGCTCGTGGGATGGCCCTTTAAAAGGGAGGGGCCTGGCTTTGTGAGCAGAGGAGAGCTAAGCCAACTGGGAAGAAGGTGAGGATGGCAGAGTCCAGGTCCCTGGCCACTGGATTTGGGGAGCTGGAGGTGCTTGCTGTGGGAACAGTGCTGATGGTGGAAGGTGAGCCAGGCAGGACCTGGGGTGGCGCAGGGACCCGGTGGGCCACAGCTGCAAAGCTGGAAAAAAGAGGTCCCCAAATCCTGCTCCTCTGTGCCTGGACCTGTGGGATGCAATCTGCAGGCTAAGAGGCAAGAGAGAGGAACAGGCAAAGGTCAAGGAGAGAGGGACTTTGAGAGAGGGACATCTGCCTATGGCATGACCAAAAACCAGGGTTCAGGCCTTTTCATGTCTTTTGAGCCAGGAAAAAATTTAATCCACTCTCTGAAAATCCTGCTAAGAGTCTTGTATATGATCAGGCCCCTAATAGGCTCTACAGACAGACAGCTCTACCACCTGTGTGACTGTAACCAAGTCACTTGAACTCTCTGGCCTTCAGTGCCCTGACTGTCCAAGTGGATAGTGATGAAGAATAGATAGGATCATGGGTAAAAAGTGTTAGCTGAGATAGACACCTGGGAATTTAAGTTCATTCACTCTCAGCTTCTCCTGCACCCCCATCACTGCCACTATCTCCATTCACTCAGCCCTTAGCATTTCCGTTCTAGGAGTGGCCTGGGTCCATGAGGTGTCTGCCTCAACCCACAATCCCTAAGATGCTCACTGAAGCCAGAGCTGGGACTGTAGACCCTAGAGCTGGGCCAGCCCAAGGTTAGGTTGATGGGGATGCAGCCCTTGTTCAGAGCATATTCAGAGAAATAACTAGCACATTTTCTCACCCAGCAAGAATTGACAGTGGAGAGGGAGCAGCAGCTACAAGGCTGGTCTTGGTGGCCCCAGCCCTTTTTCCTTTCTTCTGGGAAACTTACAATCTAGCATCCCTCTAGGTCATCAAATATGCCTTGAAATTTACCACTGTATATTTTTTCACATGCTGTTCCTCTTACTAGAACTCTCTTCTGTACCCTGTCCTAGTAAATCACAGTTTTGAAGACAGGATCTTTCCCCATTCTTTACATTAGATGGGAGAAGCCTAGGCTCAGAGAGTATCAAGTGAGCCAGCTGAAATTCAAGGTCTAGTCTGTCTGTCACCTGAGACCACCCTCTTCAGGCTCACCTCACTGCCTGATGTCCTGAGCACCCCCTAGCTCTCACAAAGCCTCCTCCTCTCTGAGGCTCTCCTTGACATTGCTCCACAGCACTTAGAGAAGACATTTTGGAATTTGAAAGGCTTGATTTGATTCCCAGCTACACCAGTTACTAGCTGAAAGTTAGCTAGCCTCTCCAAAGCTCAGTTTCCCAACTAAAATGGGGAAGACAGTATCCATGTGAAGACTGGATGACAGGATCCACATAAAGTGCTGAGCACTGGGCTTCATGTGATAAGTGCTCAGTGGCTGTCTGTGATTTTGATGTAGAATGAACCATGCTGCACTTGGTTGGTTTTCTTTTTTGTCTGTCATCCCATGAGGTTGTGAGTGGTAGAAAGCAGGGTGCATTTTTATGGCTTTCGGTCTCTGAGGGCCAGTCCACCTTGTAGGTATTTGATGAGCTGCACTGAGGGATTTGCTGAGTGTGAAGGGGTAATGCAGGAAGGTTGCTGAGGCTCCATCCACCCCACACACCTGGTTCTGACCCAGGTGGACCTCACCAATCCTGATACCAGCCCCTATCTTCTTTTTAGCTCTCTCTGGTCTCAGCCTCAATAGCCTGACCATCCTCTCTTTCTGCAAGAATCCAGAGCTGCGGACCCCTACCCATCTACTTGTGCTGAGCTTGGCTCTGGCAGACAGTGGGATCAGCCTGAATGCTCTCATTGCAGCCACATCCAGCCTCTTCCGGTACTAACTACCTCCCCAGTCCCTGGGCTCTTGGGTCCTTCCTGGAGCCTCACCTCTGGGCACTAGGCAGCCAGACCACAGGCTTTGTTCCTACCAATAGAATGCTGACCCTAGGGGAGAGGATGGGTAGGCTGAAATAGGCTAAGTCCAAATTCCAGACTATCCACAAAGAACCACAGCCAATTTCTGGAACACAGGAGCTGCTTAAACCTGACCAACAGAGCAGACTGACTGTGGGCATTAGGAACGTGGATCCTGCAATCAGGCTGCCTAAATTTGAATCTTGGTTTATTATATAAATTGGCTTTTTCTATAAATTGGATATTATTACCTAGCTGATATTGTGGTTGAAAATATTGACTTGTTATTATTTGCAAATAACTTAAAATAATACTTGGCACATAGGAAGCCTAAATAAGTGTTGTGAAAACAAACATGATTCATTGACAAGTGTCTAAGGCCTCCTTATGTGCAAACCAGTCTTCCAACACGGCCTCAAAAGGTGTTTACAAGATTGTTTTCTTAAAAGGACTGAACATTCAGGCACTACAGATGCAAGCTGAAGGCTGCTGGGTATGAATGCTCTGTGGGGACTGAATCAATGAGGATTCCTTGCTGTGATCTCCTCCTACCCCTGCCCAAGGCAAGGAAGAGGCACCTGAATTTTTTACTCTTGCTTGACCCATACAGCCAAGTTGGGAAGCCTGGGGTCTTTCCTTTGACTTTACCTTCATCTGCTGTGTGGCCTTTTCCACAGTCTCATTTTCTCCATCTACAGAATAAAAGCATGAGCTGCCTTTCCAACTAGGGTGTTCCATTTCCTGTGATGAAGGCAGCTGGTCACGCAGAGAGACCTTTGTTCCAACCATGGCGCTGAGCCTGGAGAGTTTGTGCGGGCTTCCACCCCTTCACCCCAGTGACTTGCTCTCTAGGCCCCCAGTTTCCTCATAGGAAAAAGAGATAATAAGCTCTCTTCTGAGGAGCTAGGCCACCTTCAGGAAGGTACCCTCAAGTTGATGCTGGGTGGGTATGGAAAGAAGGACAGAAACGGAGGGAAGGGTTCACTGGTGTCTCTCACAGGCACTGGCCCTATGGTTCAGAAGGCTGCCAGGCTCATGGCTTCCAGGGATTTGCAACAGCATTGGCCAGCATCTGCAGCAGCGCAGCCATCGCCTGGGGGCGCTATCACCACTACTGCACCTGTAAGTGTTTGGGCTCCCAGGGTGGAGGGACATCCACACAATAAAAGTGATCAAGGCAAAGGCCTGCTCAGTGTTTCCCAGTTCAGAGAAGTGTGGGTGGGGGTGAGAGTGCATTAGGGTAGGTTGCAGGCACTCAGGAAAAGAAGGAGGCTGGGAGAATACAAGAGAGGTAGGTGTTGAGGCACATGCTGGAAAGGCTGCCTGTGCCATTCCTGAGCCTCAGGCAAGTCAGGGGTCCTCTCTGAACCATAGTCTCCTCTGAATGGTGATTTTTGTAAACAACCACAGTTTCATTTTGAAAATCAAATGAGAGCATAGATACAGAAAACGCCCTTGAAGACAGATGCTGTTGGGGGCCAGAGAGACAATGGGGCTGAAGGAAAGTGCTGGGCCTCTGCTGTACCAGGGCTTCATGAAAACCAGCATAGCTCTACATTTCTCAAGCTGTATTGTCAATACCATCTTCATAATTGGCCATATCAGTATACCACCTGCTGTGTTATTTACTTGATGTATCCGACTTAGAAGTGACTCACTTTAAAAATTGTAAATGCCTACTTTAATCTTGTTCTAAATAATATCAGCTTTAATGTTTTTATAATTTTAATACACATTAATATAAAATACATATTCACCCATAGCAACCCTCAACTTGCAGACTTGGAAGCAGAGGCTCAAAGAAGTTAAATAGCTTGTCTAGGGTCACACAGCTAATAGGAGCAGAGCTGGGGTTGGGTATGGCCTGAGTACCTCTGGAGGTAGTCTCTCCTTTTGTCTCCTGGACTCCATATTTGGAGCTGTGGATTTCCCTTGCACAGAGGTCACTGTGGGGTCCATGGTCAGTATGGCCTAAGCCCTGGGCATGGCCCCTTTGGAATTGCAGATCCACCCTTGCCACAGACATACACAGCACCCAGCCCTTGAGTCACATGCCTCTCTCAATGCCAAAAAACTACCTTTGTTCTGGCAGGTTAGCACTTCCTGATCTTGGAGCTCATCTCCCACTACTAGCCCAGCCCTGTCTCCAAAACTCCCTTGGACCATCACACACACACACACACACACACACACACACACACACACAGACTCACATGTGCACACACAAGTGCATGCCTTCTCAGACAGCAACAGGCTACTCTGTCTCTGTGTAGAGCCATTTGTCCCTGTTCCAGTGTTCCTATATCTAAGCCCTTCCTGTGCTGCAAGGCACAGTGGAACAGTACCAACATAAGGAAGGGGCAAAGAGGGGGGCCTGAGTTTATCTATTCCATTACTGGGTGACCTTAGGTGTGTCTTTTTGGTCATCTGTTTCCAAAGCCAAAAAGGCTGATGCAATACATGGGTCAAGATGGATATCAATTATTGTGCTTACAGTTGGGGGGATGGGGAGGGTCTTAGTCAGCTAGGACTGCCATAACTAAACACCATAGACTGAGTAGCTTAAACAACAGAACTTAATCTCTCACAGTTCTGGAAACTGGAAATCTAAGAAGAGGGTGCCAGCAGAGGTGGGTTCTCTCTTCTCAGTTTGCAGATGGCTGCCTTCTTGCCCTCTCGTGGAATAAAGAGAGATCATCTCTCTCATGTCTCTTCTTATAAGAGTGCTAATCCCATCATGGGGGTGCCACCCTCATAATCTAATTACCTTCCAAAGTTCCCACCCCCAAATACCACCACATGGAGATTAGGGCTTCAACATATGAATTTAAAGGGACATAACATTCAGCCCATAGCAGAGGGACACATCCAAGCAAACTCCATCTGTGGCTGTGTCAATGAAAATGAAGTTTCAGGATGAGGGGCCATTGAAGACCTGCTCTTTGCTGATCAAACTCCACCTGGACTTCTGTCCCCTATCCTGGGGTCTTGTCTGCAAAGGAATGTGAAATAAACCATAGACAGAGAAAACATGTTGGAAAGGCATTCTAAAGCCAGATTCAAGTGAAGCCACTGGATGGGAAGGGCTAGATAAGGCTGTGAGAGATATGGGTGGGGGAATGATGGAGGAGCTCAGGTCAATGGGACTAGTCACATCAAAAGGTGATGTCAGGGCCCAGCCTCTACCAGTGGCACTGAGATGGGGTCCCAGTTCTCAAGTTGAGAGTTCTCAGAGGGAATCCTGGAAGCAGAGATGGTGTCTTTCTTCTGAGCAGGAGCTGAGGATGGTGGTAAGTCTGGACTCACCTTCCTCCCCCATGACCTTCACTTGAACCACCATCCATGCTTCTTCCTCATGTTGGCTTTGAGAAGCATACCTATCTCCTTGCCACCCCTCCTTTTCTCTGTCCTCTAAAAAAGATGGTATTGAACAGGGTTTCCAAAATCCCAGGCTGTGGACCAGTACTAGTCTGTGGCCTGTTAGGAACTGGGACACACAGCAAGAGGTGAGTGAGCAAAGTTTCACCTATATTTGCAGCCATTCCTCAGCACTAGAATCACTACCTCAGCTCTGCCTCAGATCCTCAAGCATTAGATTCTCATAGGAACACCAGTCCATGGTCCCTAAAAGTTGGGGCCCTCTGATATAGAGTATCTACTAGGAGACCTTCCCATCTATTATCTCTTTTATTTTTCATAACAATCCTCTGAAGTAGAAAATGTCATTCCCACTTTGTGGAGGAAAAAACTGAGGCTCAGAGAAACTCAAGTCACCTGAAGAACAAAGCTATTAAGCATCAGAGCCAGGATTTAGGGCCATTCTTCAGGACTAGAAAGTCCATTCTTTTTCACTGTGATAGCTAGTGCCTCCTTTCAAGCATCTTCCTCTTCTGTCCACACAGGCAGCCGATTGGCATGGAACACAGCTGTATCTTTGGTCCTCTTTGTATGGCTGTCTTCTGTCTTCTGGGCAGCACTGCCCCTCTTCGGCTGGGGCCACTATGACTATGAGCCCCTGGGGACATGCTGCACTCTGGACTACTCTAGGAGGGACAGGTGAGGTGAGAGGCTCCCTTCCATTGGAATCTTGGCTTTGAACCCTTACAACCACAATCTCACAACTGAAAATTCAAATGAGGGAATGTCAATGAGATTGCTAGACAACCTCAACATCTTAGTCATGATACCCACTTGCAGGTTGACAATGAGACTGAATACTGGCCAAGTGGTAGAAATGTTATGCAACTGGGGCACAGAGTTGGGCCTTAGAAGGGGCATCATCCAGTGAGCCATTGTCCAGTGTTGGTTATAACAGCAACTGAGCCCCATGACCCCTTTGACATCTTCCACACACTCAGCTGTCCAGCTCTGAATTTATTATTTTCAAGAGAAAGTCATGTCTTCATTTCAATAGGTTCAAAGAATGTTACAGTCTTTGCATTGGAAGACACCTTGGCAAGCAATTCCGGTTTCTAAATTCCCCGAACACCTGCTATAAGCCAGGCCCTGAGCCAAACCCTGGAGAGGTGGGAGCAAATACTTAAGGGCCCCTTCATCATAGAGCATATGTCTAATACTGCTCCATCTGTGGGGCTCTGAGGAGACCAGGGCTTAGGGAGACCCATTAGGGGCTGTCCTGGGGAAGGGCACAAGGGTTTTAGCCTCCCTCTTCCCAACTAAGTATTAACCAGGCCTGACCCTGCTTAGCTTCTGAGATCAGATGAGATTGGGCATGTTTAGGGTGGTATGGCCATAGATGTTTCAGCCTCCTTCTTGCTTCCACTAGAACCATGTTTCACTCATCTGCTTTACATGTTTACTCACCTTTACTGATGAAGCATCTGCCCCTAATGATGGGCTTCCCAGGCAAAACCCACTGAAGAACCCTGGGCCTGGACCAAGTATCATTCTAGGACACTCCCTGCAGATATTTCTTCAGTCTGTGCCCAGTCATTCTGGCAGCCCTTCTGCCTACCCATTCTTAATGAACAGCACTAAGGGGACATGGTATCCCCTTAATGAATGGTCAGCCCTCCACCTCCCATGACCACAATGATTGCTTCAGTGACCCAGTGTCCAGTCTCTTTGTTATTCACGGGCCATTTTCAAATCCCTGTACCAGGAACACTCCTCAAATGCTCCTTTCTCTTGGTTCACTGACACCTCTATCGGAAAATGCATCTCCCAAATGAAAGATTTTCATTCTTCATACTGAGGGCACAGAGAACAGGGTTGAGTACTTGAACTGCCCAACAGTGAGTTGAAGCAGGATTCTCCCTCATCTCAGCTCCCTGGCTCCTAAAGGCAAGTTCTAGAAGAAACTAGTGGCTCCTTGGCTCTGAAGGGAGTTCAGCTGGGACACTGGCTCTGAGCACCCCACTCTGAGCATTCATCTGATGAGAGCAGTTCCCTGCACATGACTGTCCCGAGCAATGGCTGATGGGCCTTTGAGGACAGCTGATAATCCCCCAGATATGACTCTTACCCCTCTACCCCCTCTGCCTGTAGAAACTTCACCAGCTTTCTCTTCACCATGGCTTTTTTCAACTTCATCCTACCCCTCTTCATCACACTCACATCCTATCGGCTCATGGAGCAGAAAATTGGGAAGACTGACCATCCCCAGGTAAGGACCACCTTCAAGAACAGGAGAAATTTCTCTTCCCTCTCAGGGACACCAGGGAACATGAATGATGTGACAGAGAGCAATCAGAGGTTTTCAGTGTTTTCCGTAACTGGAAGAAAATCCAGCTTTCAAATCCAGTGTTAAGGCAGAGGAATGTACCTCCCCTGTCATCACTGGGAATAGCTAAGACCTGGATGAAGGAGCAGGACTGCTCAGACTTACCAGACACAGGGTGCCCTTCCAGACACCATCCATGCTGTTGTATTTCCTTTGTCCCAAGGATGTGAGGGTTGGCACAAAATTACACACTTTTAAAATGCTGCTTTTGCAGTGCTTCGAGATGTTTATCATAGGCACAGGCTGTTACCACATAAAATCACATTGCAAGCACATTTGTGCAAGCAAAACAACACTTTAAAGTAAACCCCCCC
This sequence comes from Cynopterus sphinx, assembly GCA_030015415.1. Classification (NCBI taxonomy): domain Eukaryota; kingdom Metazoa; phylum Chordata; class Mammalia; order Chiroptera; family Pteropodidae; genus Cynopterus; species Cynopterus sphinx. The sequence goes on from CM057382.1 coordinate 53,715,740, forward strand.
ACACACACACTTGCTATTTATAAATTTCTGTATTAATATTCCTTTGTCACAATTTTCTTTTAACTTGTCACCTGGATGATCTCTAACAGATGAGTCATAACAAGCACCAAAGATTTTTTTAAAAAATAGATACTAATAGGATTTTATCTTCATTATGTCACTTCATTTTTGCAGCCACTCTCAGAGGAAGGAAAGTTTTATAATCCCTATGTCACCGGCTAGAAAATTGAGACTGAAAGGGGTTAGCTAAGCAACTCCTCAAAAGCCACAACCAGAAACAGCGTAATTGGATCAAACTCAGGTCTGGGACTTCACCCCCAATGGTCAATCACGGCACATAAAAGAAACATTCTCGTTGTTGAGACTCTTAATCTTTGCCCTGTGAATTGGAAAAGGACTGTACAAATCTACTGTAGCTAGAGACCAGCTTACCCTGACGAGGGCTATGCTGGGACCAGAATTGCATTCCAAGCTCTCAACTCAGTGCTCACCTGTTCATCACCGCCTCCAAGCCCTGCCTCAGTGCTCAAAGTCACCACATTTGTTGGAGGTTCAATCAGCCAGAAGGGAAGTCAGGCATATGGGGATTTTCATTTTTCCAGATTGACTTTAAACCATAAGTTCTGGTGGCATCAGCAGAAGTCACCCAGGAACCTTGACTGTGAGCTTAAGTCACCTTCTTTGTTAAAGGAAAACATAGTCAAGAGAAAATGGGCACTGAATTTTAGCATCAGAATTTATCATTTGAGAGTATGTGAGAAGCAGAACATGGCAACCTCCATCCTGAAATTAGATCACAAGTCATGCTCTCCCCTGTAGCCCACAATGTGGTACCACATTGCCTGCTCCCTCCTTGTATCATACTCTGAGAAAAACAACCCCTTTGAACCCAGGACAGGTTGACCATCTCCAAGTGGCTGCAGCTGCTGCTGATGAGCTAGTTCTGGGACTGAGGTGTGAGGGCAGCTCAACCTGGGGATGCTCATGCACACGGCCACACTCACAGAGCCAGGGTTCAACCATGAAGAAAGCTCATTATCTGCCCCACCCCCTGCCTCCAAGCAAGTCAGGTATTATCAGGCCATTTTATAGGCAAAGCACCTGAGGTCAAGTAAGACTAAATGACAGGCTTAGAGTCACACATCTTAAACAGCAGAAAGGTTCATCTGTTCCCAGGTTTTTCCGCAGTCTCTGAATCTTCCATGGTCCAGTCATACTGCCTGGCCCTGTTGAGTACCTGCATGGTCCCTGGGCTGTACAAGGCTGCCAGCCACCAAATCAAGTCAGTGTCTCCCTTCTGTGACAATTTCTCCACAGGTGAACACCACTCTGCCAGCCAGAACGCTGATGCTCTGCTGGGGACCCTATGCCCTTCTGTATCTATACGCAGCTGTCATAGACGTGGCCTCCATCTCCCCCAAGATGCAGATGGTACAGATACCTCCAGTACCCAGAGCTGAAACTTTCTCCATCTTTGCATCTCTCTGTCTTATCCCATCTCTCTTTCTTGCTTTGCTGCCTCTATGATAGACTCTTTCTCTTCTCTGAGCACTCATTATGCATTGGGAATTTGCTCGTCACCCAGGGCACGTGGGACTGCTGTTTGATGTTGCCTAAGCCTCATGTGAGATGACAGGGACAAACAGCCAGGTGGTGAACATGCACTCTGGGACCAGGGGCTGAGGCATGCATCATCTGGCAGCTGGTCAGGGAAGACTTAGAGTTGGCAGAATCAAGCAGACAACAAAAGATTGGTGGCTTTGGGTGGGGGAGGGCTGGGGTCACCAGGTTGGACCAAGGAGAGGACCAGAGGCTTTGAATATTCTTTTCTGGATGTTTCTGCCACAACAGGTGCCCGCTCTCATTGCCAAAATGGCGCCCACGATCAACGCTGTGAACTATGCCCTGGGTGGCAAGATGGTCCAGAGTGGGATCTGGCAGTGCCTCTCGCTGCAGAGAAGTGAGCAGGACCATGCACAGTGAGCCTCTCCATGAGGCCTCTCGGACTCAGACCCACCCATGCTCCTGGACTGAGACCCACACCTGCAGGCTACCCTGACAGCCCTGCCCAGCAGCCACAGAAGCCAATCTCCAGACAGGGATCCTCCATCCCCAATGGCCCTGTTGAGCCTAGCCCTAGTGAACTCAGAAAGAAACCAGGCTACATGGAAGGAGCTGGGGCTTTGGAGCCAGGTAGACCTGAGTGTTGGTCATAGCCCTCCACACAGAGGCTGAGAGACCTTGAAAAAGTCATCACCCATGTCCCCTAACATAAGGATATTAACACAGACTCCATGGGGCTATTGTGAAGCTTTAACAGGATAATGTATACTCATCACACATACAATAGCTGCTCATTAAAACAGAATTGTTAGGACTCAAAGTCTAACATAGAAAGAGGTAAAAGCTGCAGGGTTACTTGTGGAAGCTCGACCCAGGCTGCCAGCATTCAGACACCACTTATTAAATTGTGATCTGGTGAAAGTGACTTGCTCTGCTTGTGCATCTGTTTCCCAACTTGTGAGATGTGATGACAGTAATGGTGGTTTGACTATGCAGCAAAGATCGGGATACTACCTGGCATGTTAAGTGCTCACAGAGAGTTAGCCGCCAGCACCCACCAGTCAAAGACAGCTAGCTGCATGTTGCTTAGTTGCCAACATTAAAAAACCAGGACAATTTATTTAAAACTCCAGATGTCTGAAGAGGAGGCTCCATCAGCCTTCTCCATAGTGACAATTTGCAGAGCTCAGGGCAACTCTGCCCTTTTCCCAGGACATGTCTTCTCCCATCAACTGCAGCTCACGCTTTTCCTGTGGAGCTTGTGGGCATCTGGGTTTGTGACACTAACGCTAGGGTTGCCACTTCTGGATGTACATCTGCACCTCTCACAAAGTCTACACTTCAGGGACAAGACATAGAAGGTACACAGACCTGAGTAGGCCCCATTGCCCTAGAGGGAAAAAGAGATGGTTGGCAGAAAGATCAAGGGCTCCACGGAGGTTCTGATGATGGAGGAGCAGTTGCAAGAAAAATGGAGCTGAGCGAGGAAGAGACAGGCTCCCAGGGCTGGGGATGGAGTGATCATGAGAACAGCATCTGGGTTCCCTGTGCACCAGGACCTGCTTCTCAGTTTTACAGATGTAGAAAATCAGGTCACATAGACATAGGTCACAAGAAGTCTGCACAAAGAAGAGGCCTGTTCAGTCATCTTGCAAAATTAGGTGGGGTGAAAGGAGGCAGCCTTCCCACTGCACTATTTTCTAGACCATGCCCTGTGCCAGGTGCTATGGAAACAAGATGCCACTTGTCCTCACATCCACACAGGGCCCTTGTCTTATGCCCTGGAGTGAGGCAAGGAGGGTAAATCCAAGATCCAAGCCAGACACACAGACTGAGCAGGTGACCAGGAAGGCAATGGGGTCATGGGCCCAGAGATATTGACCCAGCCCTAAGTAAAGACAGGTCCTTAAATTGTCTTTACTGGGACCTAACCTATAATCCACCATTTGAGACATGACTCACTAAGGAGGCACAAAGGAACACAGTGAGAAGAGAAGGGAGAGGACCCCAGATTCAGAGAGAGAAAGGGTAGATGAGTGGAGACTGAAGACAACCAATGGGAGTGGCCAGCATCCCCAACCATATCATGCCCCCACCTGTGATGAGGAGAGGTGGAGAGAAAGGCAAACTGGCTGGGCGTGATAGAGGGCATTTTTAGTTCAAGCCCAAGCCCATGTGGAACAACAGAAGGTAGGCTCAGGGCATCTCTACTCTGGACTGTGTCAGCAGGAGATAGCCCAGTGGGAAGTGATCAAAGCCCCTGGTGAAGCCATTTGCTTTAGAAGCTCTGAGTCTACCTACATGCCTGCCTCTCACTCACAGAGCACTTTCCTAGAGCACTTTCAGCATCTCAAGCCCCGTGTAGACACAATGTGCAAGGCCTCTCCTGTGCCCTTGTTCTCACCAACTCCAGCACCCCCACCCACCCTTCCATGGAGCAGCTCAGGCACCTCTGGGGGCCAGAGGGACAGGGGAGATAACTGAGTCTCATTTGAGAACCACCTTTCTGAGGGCCCTCGGCACAGTCACTGGGCTGAGAGAGAAATCAGAGGTGCCAGTCCCTGGATCATGGCCAGCACCTGACCCGAGTTAGAGCACAGCCCCCAGAGCCTCCTGAGACTCCCTTCCCTCTGTGCAGCCCTGGGACCAGTTCTCAGCCCTCAAACACTGCTGATTACTACAGTGAATGTGTACATTTTTATAGTCAAAAAAAAATATGAGAAGAAAGAAGTTACTTCTGCCTCCTTGGGGCTTTTGTTTCCTGGCCCTTCTATTTTGTCTAATTTTGGTGACAGTCCCTTGCAACCAACCTCATTCTCCTGCCCACCCTAAGGCTCCTGCTGAACAAGGCCCGCCCTTTCTGGGCACCTCAGGTCTCTTCATCCCAGTTCTCTTCCCTCTGTTCACTCATGTGGCCCCTCTGATGCCACCTAAGAGGAATAGCCCCCACTCCTCCCACATGCAAACACAATAGGCTGGAGGGGACACACCAGCACAATGCCCCCACCCACACCATCCATCACTGGGACCACCACGCTCTCCTCAAGTTCCCTGAATGTCAGGAGGACTGAGGCCACATGGTGGGCAGGGGAACAAGAAGGTAGGAAAGAAAAGTGAAAGCAACAGAGACTCCAGAGCCTGCTCCACAGACATGAAGGCTTGGGTCACCTTCACTGGGGCCTGAGAAACGGCCTAATTTCTGCTTCAGGCCTCACCAGCACTCCGGGCCATTGTCCTCAGCCCACACTGTGCCACCAAAAGGACCCAGGATGGATTTGGAAAAGGCCACCAAGAGGCAGGTGGACAAGAAGAACCAGGTGCCATAAAACAATCAAGCAATCACTCAATCACTTCCTCATTTGTAAGTCAGTGTCCATTTGACCCCTACTGTGTCATTTGGTCTTATTCATCTACTCCCTCAAGATGTATTTAATGAATTGCTGCTGTATGTCAGACATTGTGTTAAAGGTATGACACAGGGTCAAGATCTTTTCTAGTTACCTCAGAAGTCCATGGCCAAGTCTCCTCTTCACGGCATTTGTGAGTACAATATAGAAGTCAAAACTAGCTTTATTCTAGATTTTTTTAAAGTCTCTGTGATTTGACATGATAACCTTAATGCCACCATTATCTTTTAAAGTAGCAGAGGAGGGCCCTGTTTGTGCACTCGGGCATCATGACCAGGCTTCAGCCCTGCCCTCCTCTCACTAGGGGCTCTAGGTGCATCATGAGACCTCTGTGGTCCACCCTGTCTATCTTCCAATCAGAGTGGGCTCTGACAAAAGCAAAAGGTTTTTCAAACTCTATCAAAAGTCGAACTTTAAAAACAAAAACAAAAAAATGCGATGTTTGTTATGGATTCAATGTTTGAGTCCTCCCAAAATTTATATGTTGAAACCCTAATTCCCAACATGACTACATTTGGTAATAGGGCCTTTACAGAAGAAACTAAAATTAAATAAGGTCATAAAGGTGGAGGCCTGATATGATAGGATTAGTGCCCTTGTAAGAAGAGATACTAGAGAGTTCTCCCTCCATTCATATGAACTGAAAAAGGGCCATGTGAGGACAGGGAGAAGGCAGCCATCTGCAAGCCAAGGAGAGAACTCTCAAGAGACACCAACCCTGCTGTCACCTTGATCTTGGACTTCTACCTCCAGAACCATGACACAATACATTTCTGTTGCTTAAGACACTGAGCCAGTGGTATTTTGCCCTGACAGACCTAGTCAATTAGTACAATGTTACAGCAAAGCTCATTGTTTAAAACGGCTGACAGTAGACAGGATGGAGAGCTTGGCTGGTGCCACCTCGGAGTACTCAGTGCCACTTCTGCAGAACCCCAGGATTATACAAAGCCCAATTTAAAAGGCACAAAATGTGTTTTCTAGGATTTCCTCCCAATCTAGGATCCATTGATTTCAGAGTTTATTTAAGATCTTTAGTAAAGAAATATAAGGACATTAGAATAATGCTCCCACCCCATCCCACCTTCTTGTTTGGAAAGATGACTCTGCCTATTGACAAATGGACTTAAAGTCACAAATAAAGTAGCAAGTTGCTTCTGAGGGAAAGGAATAGACAATCCTTGTCCTCCTCCCCAAAGTCAATTTTCCTGGGGAGAGGAAGGACTATGTGCTTGATTGATTAGCAAAAAAAAAAGAAAATATAAATTAATTATAGCCTAAGGTATATCTATATTCTTTCTTAAAAGTGAGGAGATTTTGTAAATTTTCCACATAGATAAATAAATTCAAGGTAGAATTTATTTGTCTTTCCCTTTACCATGAAATTGATGGGATTCTTCTGTTTTCCCTGTCAGAGATACTCCTAGTTCAATTCTCACAAATACAAGTTCACTCTCTCTCCTACCAAACTTTCTCCCATATTACACTCCCTATATCATCACTGTGTGTCCTGTCACATAAGCTAAATGAAGAGGCGGAGGGGGGGGGTGGCAAATCTCTAACACGCTTATTTACCTGACAGGTGAGGATGGAGTAGTGCTTAGCTTCTACCAGAAGGTGGCAGTGCTATCTCAATGATAAATGCGTCCTGGGCCTTCTACCCCGTTGGTAGGTGCCCTTCTGAAGAGACTGGAAGTTCCCTGACACCGCCAAGTGGATGAATTTTTGATTCCTGCAGAATCTCAGACGAGATTTCTTTCTTGTTCTTGGTACAGAAACCTCATGTCTAGCGATTTCCCACCTCAAACGATGTGATTCCACATCTCTCCTGGAGAAAACAGAATTGCATGCCACTTGGCCAGAGGACCCCCAGATGGCCATATAGAATTCCCCTTTTGTCTGACTACAGAATGGCCATTGAAAGTCTAGCCTGCTGTAAACTCCCAAAGTCCTTCTGTGCATAGGATTTGGGTTGGGGGGGGTCTGGATCTGGGTTTTGTTTCTGTCTAATCATAAGAAGTTGATGCAGTCCTTGAATTTTTCTGACTTGGATTGTTCATCTGGAAAGTGGGGTGATAACACCTTATGCTGATATGCATGTGGAAGTACACTGTAAACTGTGGGGTGCATAATGGGAGGGCTTTCCAAGTACAGTGCCAGAAGAAGCAGTGCCTCCTCAGTAGACGTACAGTAAATGGCATTTGGTGATGGTAACATTTCTAAGGTAACAAGTACCAGAAAAGCCCTTGGTAGGAGCCAAAATCATAATCCCTAAATCTTTCCATTCCTCATTGAGGTAACTTGCTACTCCTCTCTTAAGCTGTTCCCTGGCCCTGACGCTACCCACCTGTTATCCATCCATCCATCCATCCATCCATCCATCCATCCAACTGCTCTACAGTAGCCTCCCTGTCTCCCTGCAAGGCGTCCTCAGCCCAGATGCCCTTCCTGCTGCAGCTGTCAGAACACATGCAAGTCCTTCGCTCTTCTAGGTGAGAGACAGACAGGCATGGCAGCTTGGATAGCACTTAGCATTTGGTATTGGAAAGACCTGGGCATGAATCCAAGATCTACTTTTTATTCAATGTGAGGCCAAGTTTGAGCAAGTTTCTTATCCTTGAATTTGTTCCACTCTCACCAAAATGGACTCATTGAGGTAGACATTTTAAAGCACATGTCATGTAGGAGGTGTTCAATAATAGATTCCCACCATTGGGGACCTTGTCAGCTATTCCTTCTTATCTCCTGGTTTTTTCATTAGTCTCTCAAGAAAAGGTGTATAGGAGAATTACGATGATTGAGTGACAATTATATTCACCATGTGTCATATCTACTGATTCATTTAATTCTCCACAACATCCTCAAAAGCATAGTCCTCAATCTTGTCTGCACCTTTGAATAGCCTGGGGCCTGATATCAGCCACTCATGGATGCTTGTCAGAAACATAGATCCTCAGCCATGCCCAGACATCCTGCATTCAGATGTGCTTTTTAACCTCATATGCACCCCCACCCTGGGTTGGGAGTGATTTGTGTGCACATTAAAGCTTGAGAAGCACAGTGGACCTTTACAGACCGCTGATGGCTGGGTCCTTTCCACAGAGACTCTGGTGTGATTGTTCTGAAGGGCTGACTGGGCTTGGGACTTTTAAAAGTTCCCAGATGACTCTAATGTGCAGCGAGGATGACGAACCACTGATTTAGGGAGTGTAGGAGGGTTTTATAGACACTTTCATTTTATAAAGAGTGATTTAGCTAAGATTTACTCTGAATCACTTTTGAGGTCATTCTTTGTTGTTTTATTTGAGTATACACACACACACACACACACTGTACATACATATATATGACATATATGCACATGCATTTCTCTCTATAAGTCCATTTCTTTTTTATTCACCCTCATCTTGTACTATGGTTTGCTCTCATCTTTCTCTTAATAATCCCTCAAATCCCAAAGATAATAGAGGAGCAAGACAGCCTCTACCCAAGGCTTTTCATTTTATCACTATGAAACAAGATAATTGGGTCACATCTTATAAGTGATAGAGAGACTAAGTAAGACATAAGGAAGTCAAACATACTTGCTTAAGGTCATACAGTATGTGAAGGAGCCTGGCTCCTGACTTCCAGCTAAGATTTTCATGTTATCAGTGTGAGCATTGCACATCCAGGTGGTAGAGAGCTGGGCTTCTCAGATGGTAAGGTGCACACAAATCACCTGGGTTCTTGTAAAGTGCAGACTCATGTTCAGTAGGTCTGGGGTGGGGCCAAGATTCTGCATTTCTAACAAGCTCCCAGGAGAAGCTGATGCTGCTGAAGCTGTGGCATGTTTGGCCAGAACAGCTCACTGATCCATGGGCCCATGGCCTTTCCTTCCCAGAAGCTGACTGCGGTGCTTATTCAGTTTCTCTCCTCTTGCAAGATGATTCAGACCAATGTTTCAGTGTCATTGGACTGTGGGTCTTTTGACCTCAATGCCAAGCCTCAGGCCACCACTGGGTGGCACCCTGGCTGGGAACACCTCCCTATGATATCAGTTTGTTGAGATGAAGAAATTTTTTTTTTTTTTTGAGCCTAATTATAAGTCAGGACAGGTTTAAACAAAATAGTCAAGGTCCTCATAAGGAGCTTTTGTCCTAGTAACAATAAACAAGTAAGTGCATAAAATACGCAATTACATATTGTAATAAGCATTCTGGAGGAGATAACATAAGACAGGAAGTGACTATGAGAGGTGATCAGGAAAAACATCTCTGAGGAGGTGATATCTGAGTGAAGACTTAAAGGAAAAAAAATAAAGCAGTTGGGTAGAGAGCAGTAGAAAAGCATTCCAGGCAAAGGGAACAGCAAGTGGGAAAGGGCTTGGCAGTTCAAGGAACATAGAGATTTGTGAGAATGGAGCAGATAGAATCAAGGAGAAGCCATAGGAAATGAAGGGGACACATCCAGCAGGGCTATGAGGTGGGGTAAGGTGGGGGATGGACTGAATCAGAAGAGGGGTTTGGTTTTATTTTAAAAGCAATTAAAAGTCTTCGAAAGGTTTAATATGGAAAGTAACCAATCTGATTTCCATTTTTAACTGACTTCTCTGGCTACTCTGCAGGGACTACAGTGAAGGGGTCAACAATGGAGAAAGGAAGGTGAAATAGGGACTGTTACCATAGTCCAGCCGAGAGCTAACATTTCCTTGAACTACAGTGGTGGTAATGGTAGTGGTGATGGTGAGAAGTGAACAGATATCGTATATGGTTTTGGAAGCAGGTATGACAGAACTTGCTAGTAATTTCAAGAAGTTTGTCAGTTAAATGCTTTTGATTTCAGGTAACAAAAAATGCAATGTTAACTCTCTTCAGAAAACAAAGACAACTTACAGACTTACACAAATGAAAAGTGTGATGGAAGTAGGCTTTAGGCAAGGTTTGGTAAGGGCTCTAGCCTTACTTTTCCATCATTCTCAGTCCTGCCCTATCTCTGTCCTATTTATCCATATGCTGACTTCATGCATGGTCATGAGAAGCCTTCAAAAGCAAGATACATGCATTGTTGCAAGATAGCTCTATCCACCTAGAGGAGAAGGAGCGAGCAACATTTTCAACAATTATAAAACAAAAATATTGATCTTGGGGTTGACTGAGCCGTCTATGAACAAATCCTGTTGCCAGAAGATTGGATCAGATACTCCTGCTGTACTTCTGTTGCCAATGGACTAATTAGCTTAGGTAGGAGTTACTGGAAACAATTACAATAGAGAAAGGAGATGAAATTACCTTAGTTGGCTTGGACCAATGAAGGTATGGGTGTGGTCAGTCCTACCCAGATGGCATAGGTGCTATGTAGTTAGGGAGAACAGCATGGATGTTAAGGGGAAAAAATTACAATTTCCTTTGTGTGAACTACATGAGGAAAACATAAGGATGGCAATTAAGTTTTTGGAGGTGTCATGAGTCAATATGGGGAAGACAAATAGGCTTAGAGAGGAATAAATACAGATGCCCCTTAAACACTCAGTTATCTGAGTCCATGGAACATTTGGAAATATGAGCTGAAGCTAAAGGGAGTTGCTCTGAGTGGGGTCACCCACATCACATGGAATCTTCTAGGTGAGGGATAGAGTGACAAACTTCCAGCCACTGGCAAAGCTTCTCCTTGATAGCCCAGGAATTAGCATGAGGAGAGGGGTGGCCTAGGATTCTGGTGGGTGGTTCAGGGCTATGTCTCTCCAAACCAAAAAAAGAAAAAAAACAAAAAAGCCATGAACATCAATATTCTGCTACTAAGGGAATAAAGGGAGGGTCTTAGTGAACATATGGGTTGAAGAAAATTAGATTTAAAAATCTTTTTACATCTTTTATTTCTGTGATCCTTAGAACAACTAAAGGAGGAAATTAGGAAGGTGACTAAGAGCTCCATTTTTTTAGATGAAAAAATTGAGATTGACACAAGATGACTGAGATTAGAGCTGGTGTTTGAACTCCATATTCTTGATTCTAAATTTAGCCTCCAAACTCTGCAGATCCAAGCATCTATGATCAGATAAACCATTCTTAGTGATGAGACATATATGTGATGAGACAGCACAGCTCAGATGCTATGTATGAATTTATCTTACCCACTCAGGTGCTCGGGTTTTATGAGGTGCTGTGAGAAGTGACTTAACAGGGTGACAGCGGTAAGATGGAAAGAAACCCTGGACTCCCGGTCAGAATAACACCCACTTTGGCATTCCAGCTTTGCTGTGCTCTTCCTCCCTGACCATGGGTGGTCACTGAATTTTTTGGAGTTTGTGTTTTTATCTATCTAATAAGGGGTTTGAATTAGATACTGAAGCTTTTTTCTTTATTTTGTGTTCTTTCTTTTCTTTATTTGTTTGTTTGTTCGTTTTGAGAAAAAAAAAACCATACCAGCAGGTGTAAGTGAACTAGAGAGACACCAACATAACTTGTCCCCTGACCCATCATCCTGGAAGGTCTGAAGACCACTCTGCTGTGCTCTCTAGGAGTCTGGGGGTTGCTTCCTTTGCTAGGTAAGTCCCAGGGTTTCCTAGCTTCAACCAGGTTTAAAGCCCCAGTGCTCCAGAAAAGTTGATTTACAGTCCCTGTCTCCACACTTGGCTGGCACCACAAGGTAGCAGGTGTTTTTTGTTCATAGCTCTGTCAGTGTATAAGCCCTGTGGATGGAGCACCTTGGTTGTTCTACCTGGCTGGGTTCCAGAGAAGGCTTTTGTGGAAGCTCAGGCATCAGAGAGCTATAGACCCCATTGTTCATCAATTTCTATTGGCAGATGCATTTGCCAAACCATTGCTCAGGTTAAACAGGAAATAATTAGAGGGCTCCCTGGAGTAAGAAAAGGCAAGAAGAATAAATACTCATAATTATGAGCAGCATTGCCAGACACTGCTATGTGCTTTACATGTGTCATCTCATCATCTGAACCATACTAGGATCACAATGTTAGGATCCTCAGCATTATTATCCACATTGTATATATGAGAAAACTGAGGTTCTAAATTATTATGAAAACTGCCTTAGAACTCTCTACTAATAAGTGATAGAAACCCACAGAACTATGCAGATATAAATGCAGCAATGATTTTTCTAACTTCTCTAAGATTGAGAAATAAAGGGATAGCATCCCAACACAACACGGAAATTTTTTCTCAATGGTTACCTTCTATGGGGGTCCAACCACTCATTCTTTCAATAAGAGCCTGATACTTACCAAGCATCCAGCTATTTTCGGGAAGGGGAAAATAAAGAGGTGAATAAGATATAACTTTTCCTTCTATAAGATCAGAACCTAGCTGGGAAATAAAGAAAGTCATACATTACTATTTGTTACAAGTGCTATAATAGAGGCTGATTCAAAGTGCTATGGGATGTCAGCAGACCTGACTGAATAAGAATTTCTGAAAATTTTCTCCATAAAAGCAATAAGAATGCTGCCACCACCACCACCACCCCCCCCAAAAAAATCTTCCAATCAATACTTTCATAGCCCTGGAAATTAATCAAAAGCTTGCAACAGTCTGAGAAATGTTTATGAAGGAAAAAGTTGCTGAATTTTATATTTAACAAAAAATGATAAGACATGCAAAGAAACAAGAAAGTAAGTCCCATGCCCTCAAATAAGTAGTCAATATAAATAGTGCTTGAGAAAGCTAATATGTTTGACTTACTAGACAAAGACTTTAAATCAGGCATTTTAAACATATTCAAAGGACTAAAGGAAACCATCTAAACAACTACAGGAAACTATGAGATTGAAGTCTCACCAAATATAGAATATCAATAAAAAAATATTAAAAGACTCAAATAAAAATTGTAGAATTAAAAAACACAAAAAGTGACATGGAAAAAAATGTACAAGAGGGGCTCAATATCAAATTTGAGCAGTCAAAAAAAAAAAAGAATCAATAAACTTGAAGATAGACCATTAGAGATTTTCCAGCATGAAGAACAGAAAGGAGAAAAATTTAAGAAAAATTGATAGATTCTAAAAGACCTATAGGGCATCATTAAGAATGCCAACATGCACATAATGGAAATCCCAAAAAATAACAAAGAGAGAAAGGGGCAGAAAGAGTATTCAAAGAAATAATGGCCAAAAACTTCAAAACTTTGATGAAAAACATTAATCTACATATGATCATCTTAAGGATGCGTGAAAAGCCTTTAACAAATGCCAACATCCTCTCATAATAAAAGCACTCAGCAAACTAGAAATAGAAGGAAATTTCCTCGAACTGATAAAGCATATCTATGAAAAGTCTACAGTTAACGTCATACTTAATGGTGAAAGGCTGAAAGCTTTTCATCTAGGGTCAGGAACAAGGCAAGGATGCCCACTCTCATCATTTCTCTTCAACATTGTACTGGAAGGCAATTAGGCAGTTTAAAATAAAATATGTCCAGATTAAATAGGGTAAAGTAAAACTATCTCTATTTGCTGATGAAATGATCTTGTATATAAAAAATACTACAGAAGTCATACACCCAAATAATACAAAAATTTTGCAGGATACGAGATCAAAATATAAACAGCAATTATATTTCTTTATGCTAACAATGAATAACCTGGAAATTAAATTTTAAAAATAATGTCATTTATAATAGCATCATTTTAAAAAAATACTTAGGAAGAAATTTATCAAAAGAATTATAAGAGTTGTACACTAAAAACTATAAAATATTTTTTAAAGTAATTGAAAAAGACCCAAATAAATAAAAAGACATCTAATAATCATGGATTGGAAGACTTAATATTGTTAAACTGGCAATTGTCTTCAAATTAGTCTACAGATTCATTGCAATCCGTCAAAACCCTGGCTGGCTTTTGTTTTGCAGGAATTGACAATCTGATTCTAAAATTTACATGGAAGTGCAATAGATCCAGAACAACCAAAATGATCTCAAAAAAGAACAAAATTGGAAGGCTCACAGTTCCTGACTTTAAAACTTACTAACTACTACAGTATGCAAAACAATGTGCTACTGATGTAAGGATAGACAAATAGATCAGTAAATAAAATTGAGTTAAAAAATAAACCCTTAGAAATAGGATCAACTAATTTTTAACATAGATGCAAGACAATTCACAAGAAAATAATAGTATCTTCAACAAATGGTGCTGGGACAGCTAGATATTTACATGTGAAAGAATGAAATTAGACCTCTACCATACTCCTAAAATTGTCTCAAAATGGACCACAGACCAAAGAACTAAAAAAATAAAACTCTAAGAAGAAAATATAGGCACAAATCTTCATGATGTTGGTTTAGGCAGCAATTTCTTAGATAGGACACCAAAAGCACAAAAAACAACAAATATAAACACATAAGATATCTTCAAAATTAAGCACTTTGGTGCTTCAAGGGAGACTCAAGAAAATGAAGAGACAACCAATAGACTGGGAGATACATCCTCAAATCATATAACTTATAAGAGACTAGTATCCAGAATATATAATTAACACTTACAAATCAACAAAAAAGGACAAATAATCCAATTTGTTTAAATGGGCAAAGCATTTGAATAAAATATAAATATTTTATATTTCCCCAAAGAAGATATACAAGTGGTAAATTAGCCATGAAAATGTTCAACATCTTTAGTTGTTAAAGAAATGAATATCAAAATCATAATGAGATACTATTTCATGTCTACTAGGTTGGCTATAATCAAATAGGTTGACAATAACAAGTGTTGGCAAAAATGTGACGATATTGGGATCCCCACACATTGCTGGTCGGAATGATAAACAGTGCAGAACTTTATAAAACAGTTTGGAAGTTCCTTAAAAAGTTAAACATGTAGTTATCATGTGACTCAACAATATCACTCCTAGGTAGATATCCAAGGGAACTGAAAACATATTTCCACACAAAATCTTATATGCTAATGTTCATAGCAACATTATTCATAATAGCCAAAACACGGAAACAATCTAAATATCACTTAATTGATGAACGAGTAAACAAAATTTATTCGTGCAATTAAATATTATTCAGCCATAAGAAGAAATGAAGTATGTATTTATGCTATCATATCGATGAATCTTGAAAACATTATGTTAAGTGAAAGAAACCATAAAAAAAAGACCACACTTTATATTATTTTGTTAAATGAAATATCCAGAATAGACAAATACATAGAGACAGAAAGTAGATTGGTGGTTGCCAGGACTTGGTGAAAGGGTGAAATGGAGAGTAACTGCTAATGACTAGCAGGTTCTCTGGGGATATCGAAAATGCTCTGAAATTAGTGGAAGATTGTACAACTTTGTGAATACACTAAAAACCACTGAATTATATGCTTTTAAAAGGGTGAATATTATGGGGTGTGAATTATATCTCAATATACAACTTAACATATATCTCAGTATGGTGTGTGAATTGAAAGTGCTAGAAGAGCTCAGAGGAGAGTTAAAATTTATAGAGAGGATACAGGAAAGCTTCCCTGAGGAGATGACACAACTTCTCCTCTTTCTTGCTCTCAAGGCTCTGAAATATTGTTGGCTCACAATCATTTTCCAAAGCAATGCCTCCCCAGAAGCAGTAAGGTCTCACTTTACACTCTGATACTGCTTCTTGTTGCCTTTCTTGCCTCTATACAAGCTTTACATCACATTCACAATATCCTCCAAGCTTCATTTGTCCATCCATTCTTCAGTGGAAATTTTTTCTATGTCTGAATATACTTTTTCATAGTCATTTTTAAAATAATATCTAATAGACATCTTGCATGACAATTTCCACATCTTTCTCATATTCAAGGCTGGAGCAGGGTGGGAGAGAGTCCGCCCATGAAATGTAGAGAAAGGAGATGCTAGGGACCGCATGTCAGTGTGTAAGAGTCATTATCCTGTGACTTGTAGCATGGTTTTGCTAAGCACTGTGATTGCACCACGATTGTGTGCCATGGAAGAAGTTGCTTTTATGGAAACTATGGCTCAATGCCAGGATCCATTAGGTTGTGTGTTGATCATAATGGGAGACAAAGAGAGAGAAAAATAAACAAATGGTGGTGGAACCATCCAAGGACACCGTAAATGAAGGATAGATTTGGAGGTGGGGTGGGAGGAGTGGAGTCCGAACTCTAGGTCCCAGAGCAGAAAATATTCATCTTTAGAAAAAAAAAATAGTTTTTCATCTTGCTCTCTGGACCTTAACACTGCCAAGTTTGAGAAAGTCATACGCTTTTAGTTGGGGTGTTTTTGATATGAGAGAGGAGACATTGATCTAAAGCCATTTGGACTGAATTAACAAATGAGAGAAGCCAATTCTTTAAAAAGCGTAAGCTACCATGACTCCCCCATATGAAACAAACAATTTGAATAGCCCTACAATTATAAAGAGAATTGAATTTATAATTTTAAAACTCTCAGAAAAGGAATATCCAGACCCAGAGAATTCTATCAAATGTTTAAAAAAGAAGTAACACCGATTCTATGCAATCTTTTTTAGAAAATAGAAGAGAAAGAAACACTTCTCAATTTATATTATGAAGTCCTCATTACCCTGATACCAAAACCAGACAAAGACAGGACAAGAAAAGAAAACTACAAATCAATATACCTCGTGAATACAAATACAAAAGCCCTTAACAGAATATCAGCAAAAAGAAATCAACAATATGTAAAACAGTTATACAACATGATCAAGAGTGTTTGTTCCCAAGGACGCAAGGCTAGTTCAATATGGAAAAACCTATCAATGTAATTTACCATATTAATAAAAACAGAATAAAAATCACATGATCATATCAATAAAACACACTTTATAAAATTCAACACCCCTTCATAATAAAAACTTTCAGAAAAATAAGAATAGAGGAGAAATTAATTAACTTGATATAGAGCATCTATAAAAACTTAGACAGATAATAGTATTCTTAAAGGAGAAAAACTAAGATTAGGAGCAAAGCAAGAATGTCTACTTGCATCACTCTTTTTTAATATAGTGCTGGAAGTTTTAGCCAGTGTGATCAAGGCACAAAAAGGAAATAAACAGTATACAGAGTGGAAAAGAAGAAATTAAACTACCTCTACTTGCACATGACAAGACTGTCTATGCAAAAAGTCTCAACAAGTCTACAAATAAACTCCTAGAACTGATAAGTGAGCTTGGCAAGGTTGCAGGATAAAAGAAAACATACAGAAATCAATTGTATTTCCATTTACTAGCAACTAACATGTGGAAACAAATTAAAATACACCACTACAATTGCTCAAAGACAATTACTTAGATGTAACTCTAACAAAACATATGTATCACTTGTATGCTGATATGCAATGCTGATGAAAGAAATCAAAGAAGATACATTGTATTCATGAATTGGAAGACTCAACACAGTAAAGATATTTTCTCAAATTGATATATAGGTATAACACAATTCCTATTAAAATCTTAGTGAAGATTTTTGTAGACATGTATTCACCAAATATATATATATATATATATATATATATATATATATATATATATATATATAAGCAAAGGAACTTAAATTGTTAAAATTTTTGAAAAGGAATAAATGAGGAAGAATCTTTACACAATTTCAAGACTCATTATAGAGCTGCAGTCATCAAGACTGGATAGTATTATCAGAAGTATAATCACATAGAACAGTAGAATAGAATAAAGAACCCCAAAATGACCCACATCAATATGTCCAACTGATTTTTGGCAAAGATGCAGAAGCAATTTAATGAAGGAAGGATAAGCTTTCCAAGAAATGGTACAATTGGGCATCCATAGAAACAAACAAAGAAATGAAACTTGACCTAGGTCTCACATTACACACATGAACATAAATGTAAAAGGTGAAACTATGAAACTTTTAGAAAAAAATACTTAGGAACAAATCTATGAGATATAAAGCCATGCACAATGTTCTTCAATATGAACAATTTTTTTAACAGGAAAATAATTTTATTTTCAAAAAGACAACTCATAAAAAGAAAATTTAATAAACGGGCTTCATCAAAATTAAAAACCTTTGCTTTGCAAAACATCCTGTTGAGAGGAATGTTTCAAGAACACGTTTGAAAGTTTCTAGGAGAAAAAATGAGCACCTCACTTCAGATGGATAGAGATTGTCATTTGAAGCCCTTTGCAAACAACCAGTTGACTCTCTCTATGATATTGCTATTCTGCCCTTATCCCTCACTTCTGTCTTCATGGAAATCAGAAGGTACTCATCTTGTGCTTTGCTAAAGTCCACATATCACTATCTAAAGCAGTTCTTTAATTGGCCTGTCTAGTGATCCCATAACAAATGCCTCAGTTGAGTCTGGCATGCCTTGTACTTGATGTGATTTTCTACACAATACGCTCATTATAGGTGGAAGAGAGAATGACTAAAAAATGCTATACTCAAAGCATTTTTCTACAGACCCAGCTATCTCCATTAGGAGAAAAATGCATTTTCTATTTGAGAATCCTTGGATTTAAGGAGGGGAATCCATGGCATCTGCTTTATCTAAATCTTTTTTACAAAATGTAGATTTATTAACTACATATTGCTTTGAGCTCTTTGCACTAATATTTTGAGTGTAAAACGCAGTCTGTGATGTCAAGGCAATAGCACTTCAGAACTCACTTATGCCATTTATATTTGAGTGTTAATAATCATAAATAATTTGTTATAAAACTATTTTCCTGTCTTTTGCCTTTATAGTACACTGCTCTGAAAATGTCTCAAATAATTCCAAAGACAGCAGCCCAGGGAGCAGTCACCAAGCATTCTCCTTCAATTTGGATGTTAACTCAGCAAGCAGCAACTTCAGAGTTATGCACTCATGATCAGGCCAAATGTGGTAGAAGCATCATTTATCCTTGTCTCATCAGATATGAAGAGACTCTATTTTGTACATCATTCTCATTTTTTTTATACTGTCTGCCCAGAGATCCAGCTCCACCCCGTGAAAAGGCCATCTATTCCATAAGAGATACAAAGTTGGCTTGTGCAAACCAAAGATAAAAGACACAAGAGCAATTTATTCTGGTTAATAAGCTTGGAGAAACATTAGAGGCTAATTGTATGGTGAGCACAAGAAGGGTTTCTTGTCTGGAGAGTGTATAATGCTGTGGCAGATGATGTCATTTGTTTGCATATCCACTTGCTTCACCTTTATTGCTTTAGAAAAAACTGTCTGCTGCAGTTATCAGGCAGGTGGCCATGAGATTTAGGAGATAATTATTTGCTTCCAGCTCTGACAGATGAACAAATTATAATTTCTCTATACTACAAATTTTGGTAGGCAGCCTTTGAGATCTTCTAATAACACACCTTCTGGGATTCAAACCGTTGTGTAATGTTCCCCTACACTGAATAGGGTTGATGTGTGACCCACAATATATTATGGAAATGGCAAAGTTTGAATTTGACTTTCGAAGTAAGTCATAAAAGACATTGTAGCTTTTATTTTGCTCTCTTGGATTACTCATTCTGGAGGAAGCCAGCTCTCACATCATGGAAACACTCAACAATCCTATGGTAAAATCCATATGACCAGGGACTGAGGCCTCCTGCCAACAGGCAGTATAAATTTGCTGGCCATGTGAGTGAGCCAACTTTGCTCACATCCTCCAGTTCCAGGTTTAGATGACTGAAAGACCAGATACTGTCTTGCCTTCAATTTCATTAGAATCCAGAACCACCCAGCCTAAGTCTCTCCCAAATTCCTGGCCCACAGAAAATATGAGAAAAAATGCATTTTTACTATTGTTTTAAGCCACTGAATTTCAGGGTAATTTATTATTCAGCAATAGATGACTAATATATCAATACATCAGTACACTAATACACTAATACACCAATCATGTTAGTCCACTTCTTTTTGTTGTATGTTGATAGTCAGAAAGACACAGACTAAAACCCGCAGCCATAAATGATAGCCCTTGACATTGTCCGAGTCTTGTTCTAACAGACTAGGCCAGTGGTGTACTGGTAAACTGTATCTCTAGAAAATTTTAGAAAGTCCTGATTTGTAGTGTTTACTTAGTTCTGTGCTATAAATATTCCTACTGTGGTTAATCTCATGTTAACAACACAGTTAGGAAGAGGCACATACAGTCGACTCTTGAAAACCATCATGAGTCAGCTCCATCCAGTGCACCACTGGAGTGAACTAAGTAAAAGCAGACAGGATAAAGTACTCTTGACCTCTGCCTATATTTCTAGGAACACCTTAAAAAGTAGCATAATGTTTTGGCAGTAGTTTTAAGACCTAACAACCTCAGGTCTAACTGTTTCTGCTATTTTCTAGCTAAGTGGCCTCAATATATACTACTCACAAACAAGTGTCAAATTTGTCATCTATAAAATTAAGATGACAATATCTACTAATCAGGGTTTGGAGAAGATTAAATTAAAATTAACAACAATAAAGTGAACAGTTATTGAGTGTTCAGTGTATACCAGACTGGAGTCCAAACTTATTATATGTCATTGCTTAATTTTAATTATATATGTGCAGCACTATATAGTGTCTAAAATGTAGTAGGAGATCAATAAATGCTAGTTATCAGAATTGTTATTCTCATGACATTCCCAAGCAGTAAGATGAATGCTAAATCAGAAATTGTAGGAAATGGCCCATCTCCTAATTTCCAACCCAACTCAGCATCTCCCTCAGTTGGGCAAATGACCAGTGAATAGCTGTGGAGCTTAACTGTGGGGACTGACCAGAGGCCAGACCTAGGCTGACCACAAGACTTGTGAGCCAACCTGAAACCCAAGGAAGTGGAAAGTGGGGCAAGTAGTCAGGGGATCTAAAAAGTGTTCTTCAGCACCATGGCCAGAAGCAGTTTCTCCAAGTGTTGGAATAAGGGAGAGCAGGGAGAAGTTCTTGTCACTGATATATATGTCCCGTAGCAGCATATATACACAGCTTCCTCCCAGAGGCCATGGGGAACACTGCCTAGCAAATGTGAGAATCCCTAGGAACAAAAACAAAACAAAACAAAACAAAACAAAACAAAAACAAAAACAAACAAACAAAAAACAAACAAACAACAACAACAAAAATGTCTCTTAATATGAAATAAAACAAAACCTGAACTGCCAAGACCTTCTGGCCTGATGTGCCTACATATTTTTTTAAAAGGAGGAAGTAAAGAGTGGACATTGTTAGAATTTATATTCTATGTTTATCATTAGACTAGTACTTCATAAACATTTTATTAGGTCCTCTAAACACTGATTCTCTACTGATGAAGAACTTGAAGCACAAGAGAATTTAAGTTAACTCTCTGAAGATAACCTAGCTAATCAGCAAAGGAGAAAGAATTTAATTCCAGGTCTCTCTTACTCCAAAGCCCAGCTCAACTCTAAATGCTGCTATTTCCAAAATATCAACAACACTAAAGACCTTTGACTTATCTAAGAAGAACTGAAGAACATTTGGATTAAGTACTAAATATTGTTGATTATTTATTATTATGATACTTTGCTTGATGCCACAGGATACTGTTACCTTCACATCCCATTTCTTCAGCCTTCCGGAGAGCTCCTATGTGCTGGAAAGAGCCTGAAAATAGCTACATTCTTATTCAATGGGAGAAAGCGAGGCCATCTCCGAAGACTTGGACTGGCAATGCCCTACAACAGTGACTTAAGCCAAAGAGTGTCAATGCTTGGCAGCAACCCAGGGATTTCCTGGCATGTGGTTAGGTCCCCACTGAACAGGAGACTAACAGTCTACATAGAAGCTGTGCCTGAGATGTAGTCAGTTCAGTAAGAATCACAATTTGGGCTAAAATAATAGGATGGTGGTTAAGCGTCAACTCAGATTTTCTGCATTTGTATTAAGCTTGCACTATCTGTATAATTTGGGGGCATTTACATATCCATAACCTTCAGTTTCCCCACTGTTAAATAGGGATACTAAGATTGCTTGTATGCAATTGTGTATGTCTTGTTCTTGGCCTATGGAAAATATTCAGTAAATTATTATTGCCATTACTGTACAGTGATTCAGTCACTGAAGAAAAAGTTGCAGATTTTCAACAATAAAAGGGAGACACTCCTTAGCACGTCTCTGTAATCCCCAAAGTAGAGCTGGAAAGACAGGATTGACTTGATCTCACTGCCCCAGGACCTCCTTATTGCAGTATCAGTGACATTTCTCTGCAGAGGAGCTCCACCCACAACCTGAACCATTCCCAATCAGAACAAGAGAATATGATGGCTTCAAACCACCAGCTATGCCATGGTTGAACTTATTGTCAGAAGCCACTGCTTCTCTTGTTCTTTTCCATTTGACCTGATTTCTGACTGATGTCCTGGACACCTGTTTGTTGTTGGATCCTCACCTGGATTTTGTGATCTTTTGCCCACAGTTTAGGAGGAGGAGTTTCCAACTCCTTAACATTAGAAAAATGATAACACTATCTGTTTAATGGGTCAACTGTTGCTGTGACTCTATCATCCAGATGAGCACTTTCCACAACACTGTGGATCACCAGTTAATTTCTAGAGAGGTTCTCCAGTCCTGCAATGACCTAATCTGGCTTTCCAATCTTCTCCACAATTTTGATATTGCAAAGGTGTCTGTGCATCTTGAAAATAGACCACAGAAAATATCCTATGCACAAGAAGATTCTTGTAATTAAGCAGTCCTGCTCTTCCATTCCTAAACCTTAATTCACACCAGATTGCAGCCAGATATCTGGTTTATCTTCTTAAACCAAGAAGGGATTCAGAAACTTTTGCATCCATTGGAGCTACCGCCTTCCATTCTATATCACACTCCGTAGAAGAGACAGTAAAACGCAGTCTCTCTCCTTTTTCTGCTTGCTGTACCCCAGGTAAGCTCATGTACTAGTCTTAATTTTAGTATTTCTGATTTCTATGAGAATATGGGAAATAGCAGTCACATGAGAAATGAATTTTGACTCTGGGATACTACAAAATTCTTGTAATAATTGGCCATGGGTTTTGGATCTGTATTTAAAAAAAAAAAAGAATTATTCAGTGGACACTTATTTAAAAATGGCAAAACAGTTTATTCAACACTATGGCAACAGGAGGGAGACAGATGCAATGAGAGAGAGAGAGAGAGAGAGAATATGAGAGAGAGGAGAGACTAAACTCAACTCCAAACACAAACAGGAACAAGTGATTTTATAGCCAGGAAGTGATAGAATTTTACTAAGAAGAATTTGGTCAAGAATCAAGGGTTGGGAAGAAGAGAGCTTTGATCAACCATCAAGGTGAAGGAGGAGGAGCTTGGCTGAATATCTGTGTTGGTGTGTGAGGGGGTGTGGAATTCTTTATAAACTGGCTTAGTAGGATTCCTTGTTAATACTAGGTTTAGCAGGCCAAGGATGAGACCTAGTGAAGGAGAGGTCTCAGATAAGCCTGACTCAAGTTAAGTCAAGGAGGGAATCTTTGTCAGTATCAGTCAGAATTCTCCAAAGAAACAGAACCAATAGGATATATATAATATATTCTATAATATATAATATCTATTATATATTTATATATGGAAAGAGAGAGGGAGTAGTGAAAGAGAGGGAGGTAGAAAGGGAGGGAATGAGGGATGAAAGGAAGAAGAAAAAAAAAAGATTTTAAGGAATTGACTCATAACTGTAGAGGCTGACTAATCCAAAATTCATAGGGCAGACCAGCCAGCTGAAAACTTGGGTTGAATTTATATGTTATAGTCTTGAGGTAGAATCTCTTTTTCTCTGAGAAACTTCAGTCTTTTGCTCTTAATGCCTTCAACAGATGGAGTGAGGCTCACCCAAATTATGGAGGGTAATCTGCATGATACTTAAAGTCAGCTGATTATAAGTGTTAATCACATCTATAAAATACCTTCACAGCAACACTTATGTTAGCAAATAACTAGATAACTGACACCATAGCTTAGTCACCTTGGCATAAAATTAACCATCACAGGATCCAAAGAAAGTATATGGAAGCCCAACTGGGCATTCTAAGTCCACTTTGACTTCTGAGGGAGGCTTAGTAGTCTCCTGATCCCATTTTGAGAGGAGACAGTGTAGAGCACCCCCCATCCCTCTACAATGCCTCTTTTTATAACCTAGAGATTAGAATGAGGTAGAAAATATTTGTTCCTTTACCTTAAATGGACATCTTATATCCAGAGACTTTCTGGTCTGGGAACATCTGCCCCCCTCAGACCCTGGCTGTTGAGCAATGATGTTTGAGGGCATTTTATACATGTGCATCGCCAAGAAGGAGAAAAAAATATTCACCTAAACCTGAAAGTAGGGTCTCAGTCCCAGAGAAACTGAAGTTTGGCAAAAACACTAACACCAATGTAGGCATCACGATGTTATTTGGAGATAAGAACCAGGAAGCATTAGGCCACAGATCTAACAGACGGGGATGACTGAAGTGGAAAATCCTCCTCCCCATTGTGCCTTTTTTTCAAGAATGAGCTTTTAGACTTGGCAAGGTGGGGAGAAAACATAGGTAGAAACTGCCATCATCCTCCCCTGAAATAGGAAATCATGAGAAAGTATGCTGCTGCTCTGCTGAATTTTAACAGTAATCTATGTAGTACAAGCTAAGCTCTCAGAACCATGTTCACACTGCTGGATACTACTGCTACTTCGCCAAGCACCTCTGCTCCACAGGGATGGACTTTGCCTTGTTTTCACAGTGAAGTCCTTCTTGCCAAAAATTGTAAGTGGTCTTCAAAGAAGCAGGGGAATAAATATTGTTTTCCTGCCTTCTGTGATGCATTTCCCTGGTAGTTATAAAGCAGGGTGTTTGTCTTAGAAGCACAGCTCCTTCCATTTTTACTTACAACATCCTGTTCTCTCAGGACCTGGACATTAAAGGCTGAGCTGAGAGACACCAGGTCTGGCTACCTCCCTGGTGACCAAGTTTCTGATTAGAACAGGCTCGTCTTGTAGGAATTCCTCCTTTCTCATTCACTCATGAGTATATTTTTAAAACATACTGTGTGTGTTCCTATTAACCATCAGGCACTGCTCTAGGTGCAGACCTCACAGTCTCTGCCATCCTGGAGTGACCATTCTTGCTGACCTCTCCTTCAGTCACTCCTGTCATCAGATATGCACAAAAGGGATCTGCTTCCAGTTCAAAATCGAAATGGGCTCTTTATTGTTTCTATATATTTTTAACATTTGTTAAATAACATCTCATGATAGATACAGTTTCTAAAAACAGGAAATATACAAAGGTATAAAAAAGAAAAATGATCACTTCTGCTTCTATACCCAGAATGACAACTGGTAACATACTGGTGTATTTCTCATTTCTTTTTTTCCCAATATATATAATATTGGAAACATACCATACATCTTTATAATGGGAAGAATTGCCATTAACTCCCTTTCCTTCAGAAGGTCTTAGGGAAAAAAAGGCTCTTGGCTGAAAATGAAAAGAAGGCATTGTTAGAAGGATCATTTTACAGCCCCTCTAGGGGTAACCAAGGAAGCCTCCTCTGAGCATAATGTGGCTCCTTTAATTTTTAGGCCAGCCCAAGAAGAGGCAGGAAATAACGCAAACGTGACATAGCATAATAATGCAGCATACTGACTCCCAGGAAAAAAGGGGAAGTGTACCACTAATCATGAGGCTATTCAGGAAAGTATGCCTTCATTGTGGGTTTGGGCACTGTCTCTGAAAACTAGCATTGCTGTTTGTCCCTGGGACATGTGGGTGTTGATGCTGAATTTAACAGGTGTTAATTTGAGGAAGCAGAAGAGCCAAAGGTCACACTGGTAGGGATGAGAAGGAAAGCTGGCCCCATGGCAGCATCCACCTGGACCACTGGAGTGCCAAGGCTCTTCTAGGCCAAGACTTCTCTGGGGAGTAGGTTGTGGGGTGGGAGTTCCCCATCATCTTTCAGAAGCCCAGGGAACTGCTTGGAATGAAAGATCCAGACTTGGGGAAAGATACTGGAACCATATGAAGGGGTGGGTGTGGGAGCAGATCCTGTTCTTCAGATGGGAGCTGTGTTGCTTAAAAGGAGGTTCATAGGAAGAGGCATCACCACAGTGGAGCTGGTGTGAGTAGGAGGCCCAGAGCAGGATTAGGTCATGGTCATGCCCCCTCTGTAAGGGACTTATCTATCCCTTTGGATTCTGGGGAAAAGTGCTAATTACCACCTTTTACCAAGCAAATTTTATTCCCCAACTGCCCCAAATCCCCTGAATAACTTCAGGCAGCAGGCCTGGATCAGAATAGACAGGCAGATGCCATTGAGATGCCACTGAGAGGAGGCTCTGCTTCCTGAAAAATACAAGGAATAACTCGTTACCTGATACCATGGATGCCTTGTTTTTGTAGTTATTGTTTAATGGAAGAAAAGAATGTTAGGACTTCAGGAAAGAAAGATGTAAAGCTATACAAGAAAGGAGATGTAGTTGTAACATACCCCTATCTCTGCAAAGAACATTGCCAACATAGACAAAATAAGGTAGCCTCTGCTTATTGGTTTAACCAAAAATAGTAATAGAACTACACTGGGAGAATGATGTAGGGGAAGGTAATGTATAAAACTAAATCATAACCTATATGAAATAAAGAGAGGATGTCTAAAATTAATAAATTATTATTTAAAGTGGTTGTCTAAGGAGAGCTGGGGTGTGGTCAGAGGTGGTACAGGTATTGCTTTATTATCTTTATATCTTCATCTTCCTTCTCATCATCATCCTATTAGTACTCTTAGCCAGATTTATGTATAACTTTGATAAAAACTTTTTAAATCTATGAAATTATTAAGAAAATGGAACTGGGCCTGCTTTGTATGGCTGGTGCTAAGAGAACATGTCCTGGGGACTGCAGGGGGATGGTGGAGGAGGGGTCCTCCACAAGACCTCGCCATATCTGCATTGTCTTGGATAATAAGCAGCAGCTAGGGCCTGGGTGACCTGACAGAGACCAGCTATCCAGAAGATTATAGCCAGGGAAGAGTTTCTGGTGCTGAGGAATCCCCGCTCACTCCATAAGGACTCCTCCTGAGAGGTATAGGTCAGAACTTTCTCTTACCTCTGTGAAAGGAAGGGGGCTTTGAATGGGCAAAGCACAGTAGACACCCATGTTACACAGCTCTGTATCTCGCTTTTTTTCACTTAACATTATTTCAGGAGCATTTTTTTCTTTGTGTAATATATATTCTTTGGACACTTGATCTAAATGATATCTAGTTTCATTATGTTGATATACCATTTAAGTGGCAAATGTGAAAACACAGTGTACTACCGGTTAAGAGTGCAGGTGTACCAGTCCATCATCTGGGCTAGAACCCTGACTCTGTCACTGTCAAGTTATGTGACTTTGGGGACACACAGTATTGGTTTATACCTCTGTAGAATGATATTAGCCTCATTTTAAGAAGCCATCCTCATTTTAAATTTAGAGCTTTTTTTCTTTAAAGCTTACTTTGATAAACATCTTTGTATGATTTTTTTGTGCAATTTAATTAAACAAATAATTTATATTTGTTACAGAAAAAAAAATAGACAATGCAGATAAGTAAAAAAGAAACCAAAGTTACTAGTAGTATTACCCCTCTAATGATAGCCATAATATAATGTATATATTTCAAGTCTTTTCTCACATACACACACACACATACACACACACCACTTTACAAAATGAATCTTGTAATACTATTTTTATAATATTTTTTAACCAGTTAAAAATAAGTCAAGAACACTTGAAAGAAAGTTAACCACATAATTCTTAGAGGCTGCCTGTATTCTTTTGTATGTTTGTATCATTCTTTATTAGCATCCACTGTCAATTACAAACAGCATTTATTACTTAAAATTATGTGTATGTGGTTAGGTGGAAAATTTGCACAGTCTACTCAGGTACAAAAGAGTCTAGCTTTTAAATTCTTCTAATTACCATAATATAGGCTCTGTGTATCCTTTGTCCTGTCTGGCCATGGGGTTTAGCAGGTACTCGAAGAGGTCCCCCTCTTCTCTTGCAAACTCTCTGTCTGCCTCCTGACCAAACTATCTTTACAGTGCTTTTCAAACTTCAGGTGCAGAGGAATCACCTGGAGAACTTTGCTGGGCACCACACCCAGCAAATCTGATTGCTGGGCTGGGGTTTGCATTTCTAAAGCTCCCAGGAGAGGCAGATCCGAAGACAATACCACAGCCTCTGCTTAGACGTCACTTGGCTCTCGCCAAAGGGGTCCTAAGGTTAGCACACTGATTCTCAACTCAACTGCCTACCTTGCATGTTACTGGGTGCTTAAGAGAACTTGTGGATTCCCTGTATTCCACGGAAAAATTTAGGTGGTGGTAGGGGAGTGCTTCCTCTACTTTTCCCTCTGATAAACATTCCTTGCTTCTTCTCTCCCACAAAATGATGTGGGAGCTCTCTGTAAGAGGCATAAATCTAAAGTACCAAATGGGAAGAGAACACAAGTTGATTTTGCTTCAGGCTTTTGATCTGAAGGTGAAATTTTTCTCTGTCATCTTCTCCCATTTTAACATTGGAACCTAATGTGCAGAAAGGTAAACACAAGGTCACTGGCATCTGACACCATTATGTATCTCTCTCATTCTGACCATTTCCTTCCAGAACCAGAAGGGCTTTCTTTTACTTCCCAGTCTAGAAATTGCTTCCATATTGTTAATGCCTCCTTCTTCCTGTGATAAACATTTGGCCACCTTCCCTGGGGGTATAATGGCAGGATGGCTTCTGAGGAATATAATTTAGAGAATATTTAAAAATACATACTTTAATATTTTCAAAATATTGTCCCTAATACATGTAGTAATTGAGTTATCTTTTTTCTTTCTTAAGACATTGGCCAGACATTTGTCTACTTGTTTATGCTCTTTATTTGGTTTTATTGATTAATTCTACTCTCTTCTTATTGTCAGATTCAATAATTTTATTACTTTTATGATGTTCTTTGTCTTTTAAGTTTTTTTCTTATTTTTTGTAACATCTTGAATGGAAAGTTTAGTTTGTTTTTATCATCTTGAATTTTAAAAATGTATTTCACACTCACATATGAATATGAAATTTTATATAAAAGGTATCATGTAATAAGTGCTATTTTTATGGTGGACGCCATCTATGCCACCCCTTAGTTGCATCATTCCTTCAATCAGCACCATCCCTTTCATATTTCTTCTTACATAATAAAATGTTTGAGGCTAGAAATTTATCTTTTCATATAGTTTGGCTATATCTCATCAGTTCAACATGTAGCATTATCACTGTCTTTGATTTCTACAGACATTAAAATTCTAATTCTGCCATAGTTTGTTCCATAAATTATGTGAATTTAGATATAATGCAAATGTTAACTTATTGATATTTTTGCTTTATTTCTTTCCTACTCAGCCCTTTTCTTCCTTTTCAAGTCAGGCAAGTTAAAATTCTTATGTTCTTTAGTGGAAGAGGAATGTTAGATGTGAGTTTAGTTATTAAAATGAAGAGAATATGACCTCCATCTTGCTGGGATTCTCCTGAGCCATTGCCACAGGTCAAATGGATAGGAACCAGCTTAGCGATCCCGGGATTGTCGCATATGTCCTGGATTTCCAAATCACCCCTGTGAGTTATTTAGTTTGGGGCAGCCACCTGCTAGCAGGTATCATTGTTTGCAACCAAGAGCTGGGTGGATTTGTGGGAGTCCCAGCTCTGAAGACCTGACCCTCATCTGTTCATCTCATTAAACTCTCAATAACCCAACCTTTTATATTTTACAATTGAATTTGTTGAATTCATCAAAGTGAATTATGGTGAGGTTTTACTGTGGGATGAAACATACTTGAGTTTACTCTTACTCCCTATGCTGTGAACACCCCGCACCCTGTTTCTGATGTCTGTTCACCCACTGCTCCCCTTCTGGCTTGCTCACATTACACTGTAGGCCTGGTTCCTGGATTTTCTGCATCCTACACCTTTGGCTCTTAATCTTGTCTGCCATTTCTTCCTTTAAGCTTTCTTGTTTCAACCAACAATTCTGATACTTTTTTTTAACTGAATTTTATTATTATTATTTTCTAATTTTTATTTATTTTCTGCTCTAAATAGGTAGTCTGTGTACATTATACAGCATTGAAAAGCTACAAAAGGTTATACAGTGGAAAAAAAGTCTCCTTCTATTCCACATCTCTTAGTAATGAAATCCCCCTTCGCACAAGCAGCCACTATTAACAGTTTCTTGAGTATCCTTCAAGAGATGGCTTTGAATGTACAAATATTTGTTTATACACACACATGTCTTTTCCCTATTGTAGCCTACTATACATATTACTCTGTACCTGGCTTGACATCGTGACTTGGAGAGAGCTCCATTTTAGCTCTCAGAGAACTGCTCATTCTTAATGCCATTACATTTTTTTTTTTTTTTTTTACTTTTGGAAAATGTCTTGGGTCATTCTGGGAACTTCCTAAACCTGCCCTCTGCTCTCCACACTGCAGCTTCCAGTAAGAGGTACACCCTACAGTCTACCCCACCCTCAGGGACTGGCAACTCTCCCTGGCTTTCCTGCCATTGGTGGAGAAGAATGAAGCAGTTTTAACCACAGCACTTTTATTTCTCCCACAGAACAGCTGAGCTGAGAAGGGAAATGGCTCTTTCTGGAAGGGAATCTGTGGACCTTCAACAATGACATGCAGACACCTGGCAAGAAGCCCAGAGTCACAAAACCTCCCCAGCCATAGTGGACAAATGGCATTTATACAGGGAAGGCAAGGCTCAGCAATATAAAATCACAAGGTCTGCTTTATCTGCAAGTTTCTCCTGTAAGATAAACAAGGGGTCACTTTTCATGAGGAACCATCAGCATCCTACTAAGGGACTAAAGCTGAAGGATATCTTAGTCTCCTTGCCCCTTGATTATGCAGGTGATCATTGCAATATACTTTCTAAAAAGTAAGCTTTTTTCTTGCCAATTCAGCAAATGTTTTTGAATGCTCACTATAATACAGGTTGTGTTCTAGGCACCACGAATATAACTGCATACAGGAAGGCATGGTCCTTATTTTCAGTCTAGATTACGTTTGTCATTTTCCTTCTCCAATCTTTCCTTTCATATGCTTTAAAAACTGCCTGTTGGCTGCTTCTTCCATATTTCCAGGAGAAAGCAACTTGATGGGAAGGATAAAACACTTTGCTTATTTTTTTTTGCTTGCTTTCAATTCCTGTTCCTTCCTGGAGAGATTTATGCAGATTAGGTATGTCAAGCAGATCCTCCTGGCTTTCCTGGCTTAGTGCCCTAGTACTTAGGATAATGTAAAAGAGGAAATTTTTGGGATAAGGAAACAGACACCGTGCTGAAGTCATTCATGAGAAAAACTGTTCCTAATACACATTCTCCCTTTCTTCAATAGCCATAGATTTTATATCTGGGTACAGAATTGCAGAGAAGAAAGAACCTATTTACCAAACCAACCTCCTGCAACTAAGTGTGGCCATGAACTAAAGATTGACTGAGGAAATATAAGAGGAAGTATTCTGTGGCCACTTTCGAGAACCTTCCTTGACACAATGCTATAGCATGCCTTTTGCCCTATCTTCATTTCTTTCTTCATCCTGATGACTAAAGCACAGTTGTTGGCTTACACCTTGAAGATGAGGGCCATACCCTAGAAACGGTAGAGGGACTATAAGAGAACTTGAGATAATCAAGCCCCTATACCAACCTGGGATCTCATAACTCCCGACTTTTCCATGAGAGAGAAATACAGTTCGGTCTCATTGTAACTTCTGTCAGGTTGAATTTTGCTGATTTTTTTTTTTTCATTTCTACCTCATCCTAAGTAATAAACTGCCTCCACTCAAAATTCTCAAGAAATAGATTTTAATGTTTATTTTTAAATCTCTGCTACTAGTGATGCCAATGGTTGATTCATAGAAATTGATTTAAAAGCTATCACCCATTCTCGGCCTTTACAATCTACATAGTAAGTCCTCTAGCTTGAAACTTCAGTCCCAGACAGTGGGTAAACATGAGAAAGGGAGGTAGGGTATGCATGAGGAGCAGGCAGGGGAATACAGAGCAGTTTGAAACTGTTCTTTCGAGAAGTTGGATTCCAATATGCCAGTTATTCAGGTAACATCTTGGATACCCATGTGCTCATGGACCTCAGCCCAGCACCTGCCTGACCCACAGTGTCAAAAACAGTCTTCTTGACTCTTCGTCACGAGCAGGTCAGTTATTCCTCAAAGGCACATATCTTCTTCTTATGTCTGTTGGAAGAACTGGCTACTGGTCAGTGGGAATTCTCTCTATGAGAATTCTCTTCATGACTGGTACCAAGCACCAGGCAAATTGGGAGCAGAATTGCCACAGGAGCCAGTTTGGAAAAGGTGGGAAAGGCAGCCCACAGGTTATTGTAAGGCAAAGTTGTGACAGGCTGAAAGAAGTTTTAAAAGAAGCCTTTATTGGGAGAGGGCTCCTGGGTGAGGTTCTCTGGTCCAGAGAGGAGAGGCTCCAGAGAAGTTGCACCCTGGGGTGAGAGGGCATAGTTTTTACGAGGTTATGTAGGGGTAGGGGTATAGAGTGGGGAATGTTAATTTACAAGCTTCCAAATTAGGCTGGTGGTGCCAGGGCTCTAAGATGGGTTCTTATCAGAAGGTCTGGATTCTGTTGTCAAGCTGGGAAATCTCTAGGCAGGCACCTGGCCGGCCCTTCCCCTGCGGACCTAACAGTTATAAGCAATGGTTTCCTATCACTGGCATCACCAGTGGTATAGGGCACATTTACCTAGCATAAAGGTCTGGAACAATTAGTCTAGTTTCTGAGAGAAGGCTTTCTGGGTTGCTGGTTCCTGGACTTTTGCATTCTGCCCAGCTCTAAAACAAATGAGTCTCTTGGAAGGGCTCAGCTGCTCCCAACTGACTTAGAGTGTCCATATTGCTTGGATAAACTGCTTCTGAGTTCTATACACCATACCAGACTGAGATGAACACCAGCGCACAATAAATCACATCTGCATGCTAATTTATAATCCCGGCCCATTCTATTGGAAGACCTTTCTACAATGTCCTCAGTGCCCCGAGCTTTGGACCCATCCATCATTCCTTTCTTTCTTAGAGAGAAAAGTAGAGAATAAAGGCAGCCCTTGAAATATTGGGTCCTTTTACACAGAAAAAATTGAAGACTTCATTTAAAAAAAGAGTTATGTTTAAGTTTTAAATCGATTAATATTTTAGCAATTTTTTTTCCTAAAAAATGAGCAGGTAAAGACTCAGAGGGGAAAGTCAGATTAGTTATTAGTTATTTTAAAAAAGAATTTAAATTTCTGTGCTGTTATGGGCTAAGTTGCATTCCCCCAAAATTCATATGTTGAAGTCCTAACACCCAATATCTAAGAATGTGATTATACTTGGACATAGGATCTTTACAGTGGAAATAGAGTTGAAATTAGGTCATTATGTTGGGCCCTAAAGCAATATAAGTAGTGTCCTTATGATAAGAGGAGATTAGGACACGGACACAGAAGAAAGATCATGTGGAGACAGAAAGAAGACAGCTAGCCAGCTACAGGACAAGAAGAGAGGCCTCAGAAGAAACTAACCCTGTTGACATCTTGATCCTTAGACTTCCAACCTCCAGAGCTGTGATAAAATATATTTCTATTGTTTAAGCCAAACAGCCTGTGGTACTTTGTTATGGCAGCCCAAACAGACTTAATACATGAGCATATTTGAAAAATAGTCGCAATAAATTTACATCTCCATAGTATCTTTAATTTTTACTACATAAATTAGAGTTTGCTATAATAATATCTAGTTATTTGGTACTTCTTATATGCCAGACATTGTTCTAAGGGCTTACATATATTAACACATTTTTTTTTCATAACATCTTCATTTAATCTCCGTTCAGATATGAACACTTAGTGCAGAGAAAGTACCTTGCCCAAAGCCTTACAAAGCACTAGTGGCAAGTGGCAGAGCCAGGATTCAGAGCCAGGTGGTCAAGCTCTAGAGCCACACTCTCCATCCATTTTACTTACTTCCCGGTAGTTTTCCATGTCAATACATGTATACCTACTGCATTTGTTTTAAGAAGCACTTGGAATTCTGTGTTTTCTTCCAGGGTATAAAAACTAAAGCTGCATTGGTGTTTTGGCTGCTTTTGCAAGTAGCTTTCTGTCCATCCTCAGGAACAGTGACTCATCCAGAAAGAATTAAAGCATTTCCTGTCACCTCAGCAGGAACAGAGTAACCATTGTGTTTCCCTCCTTAATTTACTAGACACTTTTGCATTGCTAACAGAGCTCCTTTTTGAGATGCTTTGCCAGAAAGCACTTTAAGTCCTGTTATGTCAGAAAAGCAAAATGAAGATTTGCAGAAGAGGTATTAGATGGATTTGGAGCTGGAACCCTAAGAAATGGCTGGGGGTAGAGGACAGGAAAAAGGCCTCCGGGTCCCAGGATCCACTGCCTGGTTAATCCTCGAGTGGTTCCATCTGTGATGTGTGGCCTGGAAAAGGTCAGGTCTAGTGTGAATGGGGGCAGAGGATTGTAGTAGGTTTTGCTGGAGTGTCCAGGAGGGATATTAGACCAGAGTTGCTCACCCAGAGTCAAGTAGCCAGATCAGCCTGCACAGTGGGGAAGAAAAATGCATGAGTAAGCACTTCCCCTGCCTCTACTCTAAGACCCTGCCTGCCCAGCCTTGTGGGAGGGTCTATTAAACCCTACTCACACAGTGAATTATCTGCCTGTAAGCGGCTTCCTCTTAATACCCCAGGAATATGGCAAGCTTTCAGGAGATCAAATTAAGTAATTTTTTTATCTCCTATTCCCAATATATTTTTCTGTTTGCTTCAATTCTGGGAAATTTCCTCAACTTTATTTTCTATCCCTTTTTTTGAGTTTTCATTGTGGCTTTATCTTTTTCATTTCCAAGGATTCTTTTGTATTTTCAGAACATTTTTAAGTAACATTTTTTTTTATTTAATAGATGCAATGTTTTCTCTTATTTCTCTGAACATATTATTTAAAGTTTTGGGGGGACAGGAGTGTATAGGGGTATAGTTTTTTCTTCCTGCAGTTTCTGGTTCCTTTAAGGTCTATTTTTTGGGTCTCTGTCTTTCAACTAAGTTGTTCTCTAGCATCTGACAATTTTGGTTGTTTTGTTCCTTGTTAAGGAGGGACTAATAGATTCTATAAAACTATATTGAATTCTGTACTTAATCAAAGAGAACATACATTTTTGTTAAATACACATGGAACACTTATTATAAAAATTGACCAAATATTAAACCACCAAAAAAAATCTTAAGAAATTTCTAAAATAGAAATAAATAACATCTGATTATAATGCAAAAAAAACCCCTAGAAATTAATGACACAATTTCTTAAAAACCTAAAATTTTTCTTTATTCTGGTAATTTAGAAACACGCTACTAACAACTATTGGGTTAAATGGAAAATAAAAAATAAAATTGCAAAATTTCTTGAACATAATAATAATGAAAATGTGACATAGAATTATGTGATACCACCAGAGCAGTTATCACAGGAAATCCTATAGCTTTAAATACCTGGTGCAGTAAAAATGAAAAGATAAATATAAATTTAACATCCAAGATGAAAAGCTAGAAAAAAAAGGTAATAAAATAAACCAAAAGAAGAAATGAATTAATAAAGATAAAATTATAAATAATGGTTTAGAAAACAGAAATGAGTAATACCAGAAAATTCAAAAGCTATTTTTTAAAAACACAACAAAACACACAAACTGTTAGCTAACTTAAGCTTTAATAAGAAAGCACAAATACACAAAAATAGAAATGTAAAGAAGAAATAGAATAAAAATAGAGACAACATTTGTTAAGAAAATACTTTATACAACTCTATACAGATAAATGTGAAAACTTGGAAGAAATGGGTATGTTTTTAGGCAAATAAAACTTACCAAAATTTGTCCTAATCGAGACAGAAAGTCTAAAAAAACTAATTGCTATAGAAGAAATGAAAAGGCTAATGAGTATTTGTAAAAACAAATACACAAGGTACACTATAAGAATCACTAAGCCAAATGGTTTCACAAAGGAATATTTTAAATCTTTAAAGGTCAAATGATTCCATTGGTACTTAAACTATTTCAGAGCATTTAATTTTAGAAAGCACATACAATATTAATTCCTCAATCTGATAATAACTGTCATGTTTTTATTATAATAAATTTCAAATTTATTTGGAATAAATCCTTAAGATTGTTATTCTAATAAAAAGGAAACCACACACCAATCTGCTTAAGAATTCAATGCAAACAAAACCTTAACATAGACTCAAACAGCAATTTTAAAAGATGCTTTGTGATCAAGTGAGGTCTATCTCAAGAATGCAAAGGAGTTCAATATTAGGAAAGCCATTAATATGTCATCATTTTTGCAGATGTAGAAAAGGTATTTGACATTCAACATCTATTTGTGTTTTAGTTTCAGTAAACTAGAAATTGATATTTGTCCTTAACAAGATAAAAATATATAAACTGTAGCTCAAAAGTCAGCACCTTGCTAGCTTTTCTGCTAAAGTAATGAATAACACTGCGATGTCCCTATGTCCTGTTCTATCCAATGTAGAGTTGGAAACATTATCCAGGGCTCTGTTTACAGAAGACATGATCATCTATCTGGCAAACTCAAAGAATTAATGGGAAGACTAG
This sequence comes from Cynopterus sphinx, assembly GCA_030015415.1. Classification (NCBI taxonomy): domain Eukaryota; kingdom Metazoa; phylum Chordata; class Mammalia; order Chiroptera; family Pteropodidae; genus Cynopterus; species Cynopterus sphinx. Next base: position 53,752,323 of record CM057382.1, read on the forward strand.
TACAAACAAGATAATTTATTAAAGTACCAAAAACATCTAATCAAATTAGCATATAAAATTCAAAGACCTTCATATATGCAAAGAAGAGATAGAAAACATAATGGAAAAGAACTCCCCATTTATTATAGTATACAAAATAGCAAGCTATAAATATTACAGATATTATCCAAAGATGGACAACTATAAAAGAAGATTCAACCTCATAGAGATGCTAGTTGTCACAAACATTTCCATGAGGTTGAATTCAAAGCAATTCCAATAAAAATACTATGGGTTTTTTTTTTTTGAGCCAGTTAAGTTGATTATAAAACATACTTGATAAAGTAGATAAGCAGAAAAAGCCAGAAAACCCTTGCAGAAAATAGAGCAATGCTAACCTTACCTGAGAGTTACCAGACATTAGAATATATTATACAGCTTCTATATTTAAAACATTTTGGGAATGGCCCATTAATATATAAAATAATCAATGGATCACAATTTAAAAATCCAGAAAAAGACTTGATTGCATTTGAAAAGGTAATACATGACCAAGGCAGCATCTAGAATCAGTGAGGAAATGAGACTTAAAAAATACTTTTTTAAAAAATTAAAGAAAAATTATTACACAAAATTGCACAGATTTTATTAATATTGTCCAATGAATTTTGAAAAATTTACACATCAGTGGAACCACTAGGCTAATCAAAACATATAACGTTTTCAGAACCCAGGAAGTTTTCTCCTGCTACTTCTCATTCAACGTCACCCCATGCCTACCCCCAAGGCAACCATTCAACTATTATTCTAGTTTCTAGTGTCATAGGTGAATTTTTCCTGTTCTAAAATTTCATAAAAATGAAATCATACATTATGTACTCTTTTGAGTCTGCCTTCTTCTGTATGTATCAGTAGTTCATTTCTTTTTAATTCTATTAAAATATTTTTAAAAGTGGACCTAGTATTTCATTTAAGAATATTTAACAATTTGTTCATCCATTCACCTGTTCATAAATATGTGGTTATTTCCATTTTTTGGCCTTTGTGAGTATTCTTGTTTGTCATTTTGTGGACATGTTTTTATTCCTCTGGAATAAATACCTAAAAAGGAAGTTGCTGGGTCATAGAGCAGGGGTATGCTTAACTTATGAGAAATTGCCTGAATGGGCTTCACAATGGTTCTACCATTTTAAATTCTCATCAGCAGTGTATGAGAGTTCCTGTTGCTCTACATTCTTTTCCAAAACTTGGTGTTGTCAATCTTTAAAAAATTTTAGCCATTAGAGTGAGTGTGAAATGTATCTCATTTTAATTTGCATTTCCCTGGTGACTAATGATGTTAAGCATCTTTTTATATGCTCAATCACAGACCCTCTTTTATGGAGTCTATTCAAAGCTATTGTTTATTCAAAATTTTGATTATCTCATTTTTTTATTATTGACCTGAGTGAGTACTTTAATAAACTTAAAACAAGTTACTTTTTCACAGATTTTTTTCAGATTCACAATTATCTTGTGAATATTGTTTCTCACTCTATGGCTTTTCTATTCAATTTCTCAATTAAGTCTTGATGAATAAATATTTTTAATTTTTCAGAAGTACAATTAGCCAATTTATTCTTTTGCAATTAGTATTTTCTGGGTTCTGCCAAAAAAAAAAAAAATGCCTATCCTACATTGTGACCATCATCTCTATGTTTTCTTTTACAATAAGTTTTGTTATGTTAACTTTCTTATTTAAGTTTTAGGTAGATATCAAGTTTGATTTTTTATTCCAAGTAGATTTTAAGTTATTCCAGCATCATTTGTTCAAAACGATGTAGTTTCTAAATAAAAGGTGTTGAGATAACCGGCTAGCCATATGACAAGAGAGAAAATTGTGTCCATTTTTTTGAAACTGAACAACAGAAGATTTAGTCTTGTGAGACCCGACCCATTTAAGACTTTTGACCTCCAGAATTTTTTTCCTCTCCTAAATGCCAGTTTACTTTATTTATACTAGAATTGTTAAATAATAAATTTATTATTCCCCCCAAGATTTTTAAGATATAATTTTGAAACATAACATTGTTTAAGTTTAACATAAACAATGTGATGATTTGTTACACTTATACATCACAAAATGACTATTATAATTATTAAGGTTAGTTAACACACCCTTCGCTTCACATAATTACCATTTTGTTGTTGTTATGGTGAGAATATTAAAGCTCTAATCTCATAGTGACTTTCAAATATATAATAATCATAGTTCTTAATCATAGTCATTATGCTGCATATTAAGTCTCCAGAAATTATTCATTTTATAATCTGAAAGTTTGTACCCTTTGACCAACATTTCTCCATTTCCTCCACCCCCTGGTAACCATCATTCCACTCTGTTTTTATAAATTTGACTGTTTTTAGATTCTGCATATGTGAGAGAGACATACAGTATTTGTCTTTCTCAGTCTGACTTATTTCACTTAGCATAATGTCCTTGAGGTTCATCCATGTCATCACAAATGGCAGAATTTCCTTTTTTTAATGGCTGAATAATATTCCATTGTGTGTATGTACCTCATCTTCCTTATCCATTCATCCATCAATAGACGCTTAAGTTGTTTCCATGTTCTGGCTATTATCAATAATAGCAGTAACATTAGGGTGCAGATTTCTTTTCAAGCATTTCATTTCCTTTGTATGTATAAATCAAACATGGGATTCCTAGATAATACAGTAGTTCTATTTTTAATTTGTGTGTGTGTGTGTGTGTGTGTGTGTGTGAAAACTCTATACTGTTTTCCACAGTAGCTGCACCAATTTATATTTCTACCAAGAGTGCACAAGGGTTCTCTTTACCCTACATTCTTGCCAGCACCTGTTATCTCTTCTCTTTAGATAAGAGCAATTCTTACAGGTGTGAAATGATATCTTACTGTGCTTTTGATTTTCATTTCCCTCATGACTAGTGATGTTGAGCATCTTTTTAAATATTATAAATTTGTATTATTTAAGTAAAAAAAAATAAATAATACTTACACACTTTCAGACATATACAAAAAGTTCCCAGGAATGTTAACTCCAAACTAATAAAACATTTTAAGGGTATCTATCAAGTTAGAAAAATACACCGAAATGCTTTTGTGATTGTATTAAGTATGTATGAGAATTGCGAGACAAGTCTTTTTCTCATTTTGTCTATTATGTTTATACTGTAGACACTTTTATATTTTACCCAACCAAAAAGCATATAGTAAAAATTTGTAAACATGCTTGCTAACACTTCTCTAGACTCGTCTCCATACAGACATCTATAAATCAGAAGCCTCATCTCTTAGGCAATCTGGATCTTGAAAGATCATCTGACTACTTGTCTCTTTGCTCTGATACCACTGGGCCCATCCAGAGAAATACAAGGAGGGTTTATCAAACTATAGGCATTCCCACCACAGCATTTTATACCGTCTGCCTCTAACTCTTCATCTTCTGTTATACTCCCTCAGTTCATGGGGTTAGGGCCATGCCCTGAACTTCTCAGATGTTATTTCATCTGCTTAGCCTGTGTTGAAGGTTGCCATAGTTGTGATATTTGTCCACAGGGTAGTCCGTGACACTTAAATCTTTGTCTCTCATCAGTCCTTCAGGTGTTCCTGGGAGATGGTCATCTCCTATCTGGTTAGAATGATTGCAGCATAGATCTTTGAAGAGGTACTTTAGAGCAGTGTTTTTCAAGGTATGGCTCCTGGGGTATCATTCCCCTGGGAATTTATTAGAAATGCAAATGTTGGGGTCCCTTTCCAGGCCTGATAAATCAGAAATTTTGGGGGTGGCACCCAGCAATTTGTGTTTTATTAAGCCCCTTAGGATACTCTGGTGCATGCTAAAATTTGTGAACCACTGCTCACCTTGGTCTGCCCTTTTATCCTTAACCTCAGTTATAAGCAGGCTTCAGAGCCTCAGAGGTCAGACTTCTAGAAATATACATGTATATATTTAATATTAACCTTTTTCTATATAACACTTCGACGTAGCTGACAAAATTAATGTGACGTGATAACAACCAAGGAAATTTGAAAATTTGGGACAAAGACAAAATAACAAAAAGAAAAATTAGATGAAGTTAGGAACTATTCCTATACAGTAAGCACCCAGTAACCTTTACAGAAGAGGAAAGGAAAGTTGACTTAGTATTTAAGAGCTGGCAAAGAAAAGATAAAACATGATTACCTCAAGTGTTCAGGGAATCACAAGGTAACCTAGCAATTTGTAGAAGGATAGGTCTTTCAGGTATTGGGAATTGAGAGATGTTCCTTTCCCAGTTCCTCATATGGAGACTGTTGAGCAGTAGCATCTTCTTCAATTTCCATAGATAAACTGTGGGGAGCCATTTCTTGAATCATCTCTCAGTTTAGCCGATGGCATAAACCCCGATGCCTATGTTAGTGACTGCAAATCTTGAGGGATGTTCTTGAAGAGTGTTGAAGAGTTCAGTGTGCTGTTTGCCTTTCCAATGATCTGACTTAACCCAAGATAAATTGTAGTGTTTAGATCTAGTCTTCCTCATTTTAAGCAAGCATCTTATTGTTCCATCATTTCTAGGGGTTGATATTAAAAATAACACATTTTCCAAATATTAAAGTATATTATTAAATGAAATGTAGTTATGCAAATCAGGCCTGCCCTCTCATCTCAATCTGGTAAGTCATACTCCCTTTCCTCTTAGAGTATCAGTGATTTGGAGACATGAAAGAAGTGGATGTTTTTCAAGAAATCCTCCTGAAATGTTATTTCAGTTGAGCTGTTGATAAGTGTGGCCTCAAGGATTTTAGAAAGCAGTTAGTCTACCTACCAGATGAGGGCATCTCCAGGGCTTTAACTCTCAGCCAGACCCTGGGAGTCTCCATGGTAAGGGCACTCAAAGCAGGCCCAGCCATCAAAGAAAACATGAGCAGGAGCTGTCCTGTAGGTGATAGAAGCTCCAAGGAGGGTCTAGTTCTTGGCAAAAGGAACTGAGATTGATGGCGCCATGGAGGTGCTCCAAATCTCGGCATTTGGGAGTGCTCCTTCCTTTTCTCTGGCTCAGCAAGATCTTCTATCGTGGCGTGGTAAGCAGGGTGGTTCAGACATACCGTAGAGCAGTGGAAGGCAAGGAAAAGGGATGGATTTGCAAATACAAAAAGCTAGAGGTGTCCAAACCAACAAAAGAAGGGAGGGTAGCATATGTCAGTTCCAAAGCTCAAACTACTTCTAAATTTCCTGGCTCAGGAGGTGGAGTTGACATGATCGACTCACGTCTTACAACAAATGTTATCCCGCACGGCTGCCTAGAGGTGGGGTCAGCCGCCGGACTGGCGTCACAGGTTGGCGGAGCAAACACCTGAGTCAGGGGGCAGAGAAGCAAGGTCAGGGAATCGGGTGGGTCCCGCAGTGGGGGCGGAGCCTGGGAACGGCCGGAGGGCGGGCAGGGGCGGGGCCAGAGGTGGGCCGAGGCCGGAGTCAGGCCGCGGGGACGGGTCCGGGGGCGGGTCCGAGCGCCGGCGGGGGCGGGGCTGCGCGCGCCTGCGCACTGGCGTCCCGGGGCGGGGCTGCGCGCGCGCGATGCTGGGGCCGTGGAGGGCGGAGTCCGGGCGGGCGCCGGCCGAGGGCGGGGGCGCGGCGGCTCGGGCGTCCCGCGGTCCCTCAGGCGGCGGACGAGATGCTGACGGCTGCGGGCCGCGCGGCGAGGCCGCCGGGGCTGTGACCCGCGTCGCCGCGCCTCACCAGCGGTCTTTGGGCCCGTAGGTCGCTGGGCGAGCCGCAGTTGGGCCGCGGCGGAGGAGACCGCGCCGCCTCCGCGGGGTGAGAGGTGGCCCGGGGCGGGGCGGGGGCGCCGAGGCCGGTGTCGGCGTGGGGCGCGCCTCTGCGACAGCCCTGGCGGGGGGCGCGGTCCGCCTGCCCGGTCCCGGCGTCCGGGTTCAGTCAGCAGCGCCCTTCGGCCTCTTGCCGGTGGGTGACCTTCTCGAGCCCCCCCGCGAGACGCTTCAGGCGAGACGGGCTTGAAGCCGGGATGCGGGGCGCCCCCCACCCGCAGGCCCGCGGACTGTGACGGGCGCGCCGGGGTCGTCGGCGTCTGGGGCTGCCGCCTTTCTCTCAGGAGAAACCTGGGCGAGGCTGAGATGCTCGGGGACTGCAGAGTCAGGATGCTGTGAGGGTTGATAGGGAAAGGTACCGGAGTGCCCCAATGACAGAGTTTTTAAAAATCTTTTTATTTTTCAAATTACTGGGCCAAAACAAAGACGCACCCCAAAACGCATCCTGAGATGAAACTTTGGACCACACCCTTCAGATGCTCCTCTCTCTCACCCTTTTAGAAGTCGGCTATGTATACATATATATACATGTAATACACCGCCTTTTTGTGTGAGAGTAGAAGGAGGATGACTGCTTTGAGATGGTCGTTGGTGGCTAAATTGGAGTGTGCATTTCAGTAATTGCAAATTCATCTTTGTAGGCTGCCCAGCCAATTAGGCTCGCTGTTCCAAGACCAGGCCTTTTAGCAGTGTGGAAATGACTGATGCAGGGACTCTTAGTGGCCACAGATTGGCATATGGATGTTTCACTACCGTGGGTGAGATAAATTGAGTTTTAGACTTCTTACGATAGCCCTTTGGAAAGACATTCTTTTTCTCCTTTTTTCCTGAGCATTACAATATAATGGGACCTAGTTAGCCACTAAAATTTTTTTTCTTATACACCATTTAAAGAGTTTAGTGTTGGCGACAATTCTTTAACCAAAAACATTTTAAATACTTTTCTCTTGCAAAAGATAGGCAAAAAAACATTTCTTATCTGAAATCAATGTATGATGAAGATTTAAACATTTCTGAAAATTTTGCCTGAAGTCAGTTTTCTTCTCTTAATTATAGCTCTTAAGTATTTTGTTGTTTTCTTTAGTGTTCACAACAATGTTGATTTAAAATAATCTTTAGGTAGGAAAAAAAAAAAACACTTTCTCGAATCTTTTAGCTGTAATTCAAACTGTTTTACTTCAGTATTGTGTCAATAGGCCATAGTAAGGAACTGCTAGAAGCCATACTGAAATCATGAGCTCTGCATTTAAAAAACAAAACAAAGCAAAACAAAACACAGTTTTACCCTTCTACATCTGTACCTGCACTTTTTTGTTTATTGCCTGGACCCAGCTTTTTTTGTTATGGTGGAAAAAGGGGACTTTGACTCTATGATTAACAGTTTGTCAGTGACTCTCCATAACTATTTGATAAAAGTCCTTCACATTTCTGGTACTTGTGTACATTTCTAATTTCATCTTCTGCCATTTTGCCTTCTCTCTATACAAAGACTACTTAGATGTCTCTGAAGATGACATCTTCCTTTGTGGTTTTACACTGTACCATCTGTCCTGAATTCTTCTCTAACTGATAAACAACTTGCCTTTCAAGACCTAATCAAAATATTGCCTCTGAATCTTGTCCAGACATTTTATCCTGCTACTCTTAACTGATCCAATAGTACGTTGTACATTATGCAGTTAGCATTTGTCAGTTGTTAGTTAATGATTTGTTTATATGTCTGTCTCCATCAGACTTTTGAGCTTCTTAAGGGAAGGGACCTTTGCAACTCCAGCACATACTGTTGTGTGGCACGGGTGGTCAAAAACTATTTATTGAATAAATTTTTGAGGAATGCTCTCATTTTGATTATAGCTTTAAGATAGGCAACATGTATTAATTACCTCATTGAATATCAGAAAATTTAGAAAAGGTGAATGCACAAACAAGATACTTTTAAATTCCAAGAATGGAGCCAAAATTATTGTTACTGGTTAGAAGTGAAACCTTGGTTATGACAAGAAACCAGGGTGTTTTAATGCAAGAAGAAAGGACTGCTGCCTCTGATCTTATTTATGGCTTTGAGGCAAAGTAGTTTGCCCAAGGTTATACAGGTAGAAAGGGACAGAGCTGACATACAGTCCAGGGCTTTTGACCAGTATTTTACCTTTGCACCCAGTTTTCTAATTCTAAGTCTTAATAATCGTTTGACAATCTGAGTGGGGGGTTTTGAGAGGCTTAGGCATGTATTGGTAAAGGGAGTCTATTAAATGAATAGAATATTGAACTTGAGAGAATTAACAGATTTGATTCTGCTTTTAAATTTTACCCACTAAACAACTAAAGCCGGGAGGTTACTTAGAGTGGCCTGTATCTCACATCTGACTTCATGCTTATGTATTTTTTATTACTCCATGGTGCTTTGGAAAGTTGACAATTTTCAGAGGAAGAGCAAGTCTACTTGCCGTTTAATACTTAGGTGCCACTCCTAGGGGCTTAGAGCCCTTGAGTAGCTGAGAAACTTGATAATTCATTTGGGGATATAGGAGAAACCTAAGCTTCACCATTCTGTTTGGTTGGATAGTTTTTAGCCTCAGTGCTTGGAGCCCCCTCTCCAAATGCCCCATAACAAATGGCTTCTGCTCACCATATGGAGATCCCACATACAGTTACATTTTGATGGTAAAATGAGATTTTAATTTAACAACTGGCTAATATCATGGCTAAAATTACATGGATGGCTAATTTGTGTGTGACATGAGCCTTATTACTCAATGTAATAAGTTTTTTGGGGAAAAATTGATAATTGTGTACTTACTGTGGTGAGCCTGATTATGATTTTATACTATAATTCAAGTATAAATGTAATGTTTAATATTTGTTTTCATAGTTGTTTTGTTAGAGTCTTTGTACATTTAAATTATTATATAGTATTACAGGTTGAGTTGCTTATTTTTAATAATTGGATATCTAAGTTGCCTCCCCTTTTGCAAGTAATACAGTTAATAAATAGCTGTCCTTCATTTTGCTTCTTTCTTTAGGCTAAAGTCCCAGGAAGGAGATCACAAAGTTAAAGGGTATGAAGGTTTTTGACATTTTTAAAATACATTGCCAAATTTATTTCTGAAAGATTATATTGATTTACACTGCCTTCTGCAGTTTGGTGTATCAGTTTTATTATACTTTTTTAGGCTTTTGTTTTTAAAAGTTTGTTTTTTAAAAATGTGTATAAGGGTATTTGCTGTCTAACATTACTACTATCTACAATAGGAAAGCAAATGTAGTATTTTCCTAGTTTTCTTTTTTGTATGATTTGTCCTTTGTGCATAAATTTACTGGAATCTTCTCACTAATTTATATTAGCACATAACATTATAAATATGTTAATATCTTGAAATATGTTCTGATCTTTTTTGTTCTTTTTAATGTAGACTTTGTAGTTTTTATTTTTAAAATTTTTTTAATTGAAGACATGATTTAAAGTTTTTTTCCCCATCTACTTCTCCCCTCTCCCTTCCCCCCTGCCCCCTGCTGACTTTGTAGTTTTTAAAATTATTAAAATCTTTGACTTTTAATATTTTGTGAGTTCATCTTTTGATTGTGAGATCTGAATAACTGTGTCCACTGTCTGAGGCACATTTTTATTACGCTTTAGAATTTGTTCTGTTATATGTATATATCTTCAGCAGATTACATATGCATTTGAGATTGGATTTAATTTATGTGGATTCTATACTATAGAGACTCACATTCTTATAAATATGTGAGTTTCCACTTAGGTAAGCACTAAGCTTACTCAGGTAAGCTGGTAGGCTGCTGCTGCTGTTTTTCTTCCCCAATTTGAATAAGAAACAAAACAAAACAAAACCTAGTTATTTTTTTAAGTAAATGGGTACTTGGTTGTTTTTTTTTTTTTAATAAATTATAATAAATTCAGACAAATTAAAATTTTCATGAAAGCAATATTTAAGCTAGTTGGAGTTTTTGTTAGTTCAGGATTAACCAGAAGGCCATTTCTGATTTGACTCTTCCCGTTAATCATTCTAAAATATGTAAAAATAAGACTTTGATTCCTTTGGGGAGTGAGACATTTTACATAGATGAGATATCCCAGGGTAATAGTTAATATTGATTAAATGCTGGATACTGTGCTATTATTTGGTGTGGAATTTCTTAATCCTTCTACCATCCCCAGGAGAAGTAGGTTCTTTATGTATTCTTATTTTGCAAGTGAGAGAACTTAGACAGGTAAAGTGACCTGCCAAAGGTAGCAGCTAGAAAGCAGTGGAACTGGAACTTAGTCTGCTTACTTTTTAAGGACTCTATTTGAAAAGTGCGTTTTATCATCTTGTTTTTTTCTGCTAAGGTTTTGAACTTTATCTCTTAGGCATAGGAATGATATTAGGTGCTTTAAAGCAAGGGGATGATATGCTGTATCTTTTAGGGAGGTGGCTAATGTGGCACTGTGGAAACATTGAATTGTATTTCTGATAGGAATTGGTTGAAAAAGTCACATGAGAAACAAAGCCTAAACTTCAAGGTGCATTTGGAGTTCAAGGGATATAATGGAAAAATACAGGACTTAGTAACTGACTTAAAAGAAAGTGGGAAGCTGGAGAGTTGATTTGGAAGATATTGAATGGGGTAATGACAGTTGAATATGTGCTCATAGTTCTTTGTTATATTTCTTTCATAGCATTGGCTGTGGTGTATTGTTCCTAGTTTAGTGACACATCTGCCTCCCCCACTAGATTATGTGCTTGTCAAGGATGGGACTGAGTAGAAGGCATGAGATAATACAGGAAGAGGGCAAGAGACTGAACTGCCTGTGGGAAACATCTGATCACCAAAATCAAAGAATGGATGGAGGAAGAGGAGCTCTAGAAAATGACAGCTGTCAAGGACTAGGGGGAGAGCCATCTGCATCAAATCAGGGGAAGAATATTAAGGAGAGGGAAGTATTAGCACAGAAGTAAGCACAGAATGCCACGCTTCAGGCTACAAACAGTTCTGATTGGTGTGGCCTAGTGTATTATATTATGATGATGGGCAGTGGTTGTATAGACTTGAGTTGTCTTTTCTTTGTTACAGACTGTTTTGCCTCCACCTGCCAATTCCTTTCTCATTCACCACCTGCCTCTTTTAGCCTCTAACATCTGCTTGCTATGGGTACTGATGCTGGGGCTTGACTCAGCCTAATGAGAGCAACCAATCAGAACTTTCCTTTCTTTTTAAGTGAATTGACCAATCAGGGTATGTTGGGTGTAGTTTTCAGTTCTTCACTGCTAAGTTGATTGCTTTTAAGTGCCCCGAGTTTCTTCTCTGACTTCAAGACTTCTAATTGGTTATTTTGAGTTTTGGCACCACTGGGAAGCCAGGAGATTCTTAAAGGCTGGGTCTGTGAAAGCTGAAATTTTCACCTGTTTACTTTTTCATGTTAATCAGCAGATGAATTTAAATAAGTTTGGGTCATCTTTGAGGATTGTTGATTTTAACAATGCCCCAGGATCATCATTTCAAATAATTAAGAATTTCTGTTCTCTTTGTACAATTCTATAGTTATCTAAGGTGTATGGGCTTGTTTTAAGTTTTCTAGGTCAATTCCTAACTTCACATGTCTCTTTTTCAAAGAGCCTCTTAGAAAAGGAATTTGTGCTTGATTTCTTCTGCTACTATTTTCTACAGAGCATCCTCACCCTTCACTCTGCCTTCTCTCCAGTTTTCATCTGCTCAGTTTTTGTGCTTGGGAAGGAAAAAGGAAAGAAAGTGGATGATTACTCTTCTTTTCCCTTTCTTTTCATATCTGTCACCACCCTCCTCTCCCTAATCACTGCTCCCAGCTATACAGTTGGTCATGGCCTCCTTCCCGATATCTTCAGTTTAATGTGTGGGAATGGAAGATGTAATACAGCTCTTTAGCTGAGGAATACTGGATATCTCAGGATGTTGGTCCTTCTGTGATCTGTTTTGGTTTCTGTTTTGGTGTTTGGTATTGAAAGATCCGGGTGACATGTCTTAGTAGGTGCTTTCAGTTCCTTGGCAATCTTTCTCTGTTTACAATGCAAAAAAATCTAGGTCCTATTTCTTTAAATTCACTCTCTGTCTCTATCTCATATCTCTACCCCCATCCCAAGATATCAGAATCTTTAATGCCTGAGCCCTTAGTGAATACACTAGGGACAACAAAGATAGCAGATACCAGAAGGTACTTTGAATTGTTGTTGTCATCTTATTAATGATATTTGGTTGCAGCTTGAGTGCTCTGGGGAAATTTGAGAGCTTTCTCTGACCATTATGTCTTGGCAGCTAATGTTAGGGCTGGGAGTTACAATTTTTTTCTGAATATCATAGCTTAGAAAAGCAGGCACTCTTCCTAACAGCTATTTTAGTGTATAGAATGGGTCTGATGGTATTTTGGTCTGAGTTGGTAGGCTAGCTTACAGGAAACATATTCAGGTGATATTTCTTTACCAGGGAGTGGGGAGGCAGGGATGGATTTCTTCTTCTTCTTTTTTTTTTTTTAATTCTTTTATTTTGATTTAAAATTTTTTCTCAAGTTTATTTTCTTCATTTTAAGATAGTCTGGACTTGTCAACCCTTATTTATTATTGGCATCATTTAGATTTTAGACTGCCATTTTTGTGCCCACTCTTGCCATCAGCGTCTTTCCAGGATTTTAGTTACCTGTTATAAATTCCCTCAACCCAGGCTTTGAGATCAGATACTGAGCTTGGAGCTTCCTTATGCTTGTCATCCACCTACTCAAGAAATACCAACTGAGCACTTGATAGTAATAGTGCACTGAGGAAAACATATCTTCTATCCTGTGAAACTTACATTTGAATGACAGCATATAGGAGATAAATATATATGTAATATGTCAGCAATTGGAGTGCTATGGAGAGAAACGAAGCAGAATAAGGTGGAAAGAAGATGTGAGGGGGATGCTGCGGTTTTATGTAAGATGGTCAGAGAGGGCTGTAGTGATAAATGGTATTTGAAGAGATAATGTGGAAGAAGTGAAATTATCATCTAATCTGCACACATATTAGGGAAGAAAGCATTTGAAGAAGATGGAGCACAACTACAAATGTCCTTTCTGAGGAGTAGTAAGTAGCTCAGTGGCGGCATTGAGGGAAGTTATTGGTGGAAGATGAGTGGAGGTGGAGCATGGGGGAATGAGAGAAGGGCACATAATATATCATATATGTTATAGGCTAGTAGGAGTTTGGCTTTTACCCTGAAGGTGGGAAGCCATTTATATGTTTTGGGTTGTTTTAAATAGACCTCTCAGCTACTGTTTAGAAAATATCAGAGGCAGAGCATAATGAAATCCTTTAGCATGCTCCAGCATTAATTCTGAGTGGGAGACGATGGTGATTTTAGGTAAAGATTGAGAGAAGTGCTCACATTCTGTAGACATTTTGAAGGCAGAGCCAACAGAATTTGATGGTGGATTGGATATGCGCTGCGGGTTTTGGCTGGAAGACTGGAGTTTTTATTTATTGAGATGAGGAAGCTGTAGGATAAGCAAATTTTTAGGAGGAAACAGTTTCAGTTTGGGACATGTTAAGGTAGCAGTCCAAATAGAGATATTGTCTAGGCAGCTGGGTATACATGAGTCTGCAGTTCAGGGCAGAGGTTTGGGCTGGAATAGAAATTTTCAGTCTTAGGAATAGAGATTTTAGAATGGGTTAAGTTAGTTTGGGGAGTGACTATTTGTAACTTTTGGAATGATCTGAGAGAGAGGAAAAAAATTACAAGAACCACTTGTTTGAAAAATTAAAGAAATTGGTTTTATCCTAATCTGTGTACCCAAGATCGACCATTATCATATATATGTCCTTATATATTAACCTATTTCTTTAAAGTGTAGATGTTGGCTAGTGGGGAGAGGTGTTAAAGAACATCTCCTCCACTCAATTTGGTGAATTTTCATCAGTTCAAAACTGTAGTGTTTATATGTGGGTAACACATTTTTATGAAATATTAGGAAGTGGGCTAAATGGTCTTTTTTTGCTAACCTATTTTCCTCTGGTAACTTTTACCTCTTTATTATCCTCAGCAGTTTTGTATAGTGCTTGCCCTGTAGTAGGTTATAAATTTTTATTTTGTAATCTCTGATATTGTAGTTTTACTTTAAGTACCTTTTTTAAAAAAAAAATATTAAAAAATACTTTTTAATTGATGTCCACGCTTTTTCCTTTTTTTCTAATATACCTGGCCACACTTTTACTGTAATTGCTGCTGATAATTGAGTTGCCATTTGAGATGAGTTCAGAAACTTATGTTGTAAGCTCATATTACAGTTACAGCACTTTATGTGCCTCTTTTTGTGGTTCACTTGTGTTTGAGTAAGTAGTTGTCAATATTTAGTGCTGGAGCATCATTGTAGTTGTTTCTTAATCTTCATTGATCTTCCTTCAGACTTTCTTTCCTTAGCCACTGATGCATGCTACAGACTTTGGATTTCTGAAACACAGATCTGATCAGGTCGTATTATTGCTTAAAAATCTGTGGCTCCCTATTGTCTATGGAAATTAATTTGCCCTCTTTTGCTTTTGGTCTACCTCTTGCCTTTGGGAATCTGGAGTGCTCCCAAATGGTTCTAATGTACATCTCATGTTTCTTAACAAAGGACCACAGGATAATGATCAAATTCTTTCTCAGTGTACAGAAAGTCCTCTTGAGCTTTGGCCCTCACCTTCTGTCGTGATTCCATGAAGATGAGAAGCTCTTTGATATCTCTGTACTTTTGCATTTACTATTCCTTTTATTAAGAATACCGTCAACTTCTTAGCCATCTTGTTAAAACACTTAATCTTATGAAAAGCTCAATATAGATGTCTCATTTTCTAGGAAACCTATGAGGCATATTTTATGATGACTCCTGTACCTATCCTCCATTATATTCTCTGTGTTCTTATAATAACATTTGCAGTTATTTAATTTAAGTAGTATTTGTTGTATTTTCTTCTATTTGGTTTTGTGTTTAGTCCTGCTTACCCCAACACAAACATATAATCACTCAATACATTTTTGTTGAATGAATAATTGAGTAAAGCAAATAATTAGTCAACATTGACCTAGTTTTGATTGATCCATTTACTTGGGCTTTACATCAATTTAATTTGTACAGAATATACAAATGAGCAATTCAGATGGCATGCTTAAAGACAACCATAACCAAAGTGTCAGGAAATTAACATTTTATTAAACATTTATTCTTATGAGCAAGTAATGAGGTTTATTGATGATTTCATTATATATATATCATATAATGTTAGGACTCTTAATAGCTTGCCCTGCCTTCTCTTGTCATTACAGTTTGTCATGGACACTGTCACCAGGTAGTTGTCTTAAAAGACAAAAAAAAGCTATATATCTTTGATCTTCTTTCTTACAGAATAAAGTACAAAACAGAATAAAATCTGGAATGCAAAGCATTTGGCCTACGCTTCTTGTCTTCTGCTATATGAACTTTCCATTCCAGTGAAACTCTTCTACATTCTGTTCTAAACACTTCACACTTTTTTTTTTTTGTCTTGTTTGTTTGAACCATTCCCCCCTTTCAGTAATGTTTTTACTCTTGCTGCTTCTACTTATTGAAATTGTATCTATACTTGGATTAGTTCCTGAGTGGTAAATTCATTCTGAACCTTTTATATGATCATGACCATATTTTTAGCACTCTCTCTTCTGTTGTCTTCATGACATCACTCTCTTCTGTTTCTCTTTCTTAACGTATTCTTTTCAACTGTCTTTACTGACTCCGATTCCTTAACGTTCATGTTTCCTGGAGTTTTCAGGCTGTTGTGCTTTTGTGAATACATATTGTTTTTCATTATCACCTTTTTGTGTTCATTTCCTCAGCCTGTTTTCATCTTAAGTACTCCAGTCCTTAGGTTTGCTCCTTAGAATGCCCATCTGATCACCCAGTAGAAAACTTGAGACTTAGAACATCAAAAATTAAGCGCATGGTCTTTTCCAGACCCATAAATTCACCTTATTTTTCTTCTTGATTAATGATGCTGCCAGTCACTTAGTTACCCAAATTATAAACCCAGGAATCATCTTGGCTTCTATTCTTCTATGTCACATTCTCCATTAGCTGTCAAGGCCTGCTGATGGAGCTGTTTCCTGTCCATTTCCTTTACTGTTTCCTTGACCCAGGCTCTAATATCCTTAGTAAACCATTGGAAAAGGCCCCTTTAAAATAAATCTTCTGTCTGGTCCTGGATATTTTATGGGAAATGCATGTTGGTTATATTCTGTAGAAATGCCAAAGGCAAAATAGTTTTGGGCCTGCCACACTAGAATAGTGCTTGAATCATAGACTAATCCTTGTGTATCTATTAAAAGTCAATTTCCTAAATATTTTCATTAAATGACATTATTAGGAAATAGTTTATACTTTTAACAAGAAATTACCTTAGGATTAAGAATATGATTTATAAGGATTAGAGGGGAAAAGCAAGAAAAAATATATAGGAACAGAGGTCTGTCTGCAATTAAGTGCAAGAAATGATCTTACAGGGCATTTTCTTAATGAGCTAGAAAAGAGATTAAAAGTTTGAAAGTGACACTTGGAGTTTGGTGTCCAAATGCTAGTTAAAAGTTAACTACAGGAAGATCTTGAGAGTGAATAGACAAAAATAAGAGCTTTAGTGTAGGGAATTGTAAGCTGATATATTTGAGTAGTGCTTTGAAGAGATGCTGATTAACTGTCAGTTAATACCCAGACTCCTGGTACCATTATGCATGTTCCTGGAAGATACTGGTCTGGTGTGCCAACGCTACATTATGTGGTAACATAACTGGTGTACCTCCACATCATCTAATATGTTTTGTAAGCACAAGCCATTTAGTACAGAATCATTATTTTCTGAACCCAGATGGCTATGGAAGTGCTCTTAGTTTCTTGAACTTTTTCTTGGTTTTCAGACAGTAGATTTTAGATAGAATTTGTCTTGCTTGTAACATTTTAAAAATTTGCAGAATAAAGTACTTTAAAACTTAAGTTCCTTATATTCTAAATGATTTAACACATTTCAAAATAATTAAATTTCATTGTAAATATTTTGCAAAAATATTAAGGGTTTATATTAGCTTTTGCTGTTGGCTATATTGATCTTTATTCATTTTCTGATGAATTTAGAGTTTATGAGGCTGGCACTAGGTTCTCAATTGAAAGTTTCCTTGGAAGATCTATTTGAACATTCTGTATGGCACTATTTTGAAATTGAGATTTCGGTATATCATTTTGGTTTATATTGTTCCACCTAGGAACTCCTCTGTGGTGGAGAAGGTGAGAAAGAGGGAAAAACCTTCATAGGCAGTTCACAAGGTGGACCAAGGCGGATGAGTGGCATTTTGAGCTTAGGGAGTAGCGTGTGGTCTGGTAAAGTGTCTTGAAAGATCGTATACAATGGTCATGGATCCTTGAGTGGTTTGGTTTGAGTTGAATGCAGGCTTTGTTGGGTTAGTGGTGGGAAAGAGCAGCTGTAAAGGAAAACCAAAGCCAAATTTTAAAGGCATTTGTATTGTTAGCTGCATTCGCTTACTATCTGTGTGTCAATGGACAGATTGTGATTTCTCCAAGTTTTAATTTCCTTAAATGTGCAAACTAAGAATAATAAAAATATCTACACCGTAGGATCGCTGTTGAATTTGGATGTGGTAATCTAGGTACCTGGCACACAACTGTTCAATGGGTATCTGCTGTTGTTGGTACTGTTATATGGCATTTTTTCTTTGGAGAGCCACTGAAGGATTTTAAGTTGAAGTGTGACATGATCAGATTTACAATTTTAATTTATTAACTCTGAAAAAAGTACAAAGGATGGATTGAAGGGGAAGAAACAGAAGGTAGGGAATTAAGGACACATGTTAGAATACTGGCTAGAGATGGTAAGATTCTAGATTAAGAAATAACATAGTGTTAGAGAAGACAGGATAGATTTCAGAATTATTACAAATGGACATGCACATTGTATTTCATGAGTTGGAGGGCCCTAAAGGGAACTAGGAAAATAGACAGCAAGAATGTAGATAGAGTACCCAGCTAAGCAGGAACACTGTATTCTTCTGTTCAGAATAGGAGAGGGCTGAAGAGGATGGTTAGAGGCACATGCTCATTATTGCCAAGGATCTAATGGCTGTGTTGGGCTGCCTGCCATTCTGCAGATGAGATGTGTAGCATTTGGGCAAACTCTAGTTGAGTCCAGAGCAGTAACTTGGGCAGCACACGGATTAAATGCTAAGTATCTGGGAGCTGTCATTGAGTCAGGAGAGAAACAGTCAGAAACCACAGGTAGACTTGTACTGGGTATGAAATAGAGAAAGAGCTGTTTCTTAAGGGGCTAGAACGACAAGCTGACAGTGATATGTTTTGTTTGGATTTGAATCTCTGGTGTTCTGCCCCTTCTAAGTGCTAAGAAGATCAGATCCTACTGGGAATTTACCTAATTTTTATTAATCTTGAAAGCTCAGAAATATCCTTTAAGCATTTGGTATTTTAACATTTGCTAGCGTTGCCATATAATCATTTTCAGCAAAGATGCTTTTCTGCTTTATAGTTTTGTTTTTGCTGTGCTTTGTGTATATTCTCATTTAATCACATTCTCTTTGGCAAGTTTAATTATAACATTTGAAAAACTCTCACAATAAAATGATTAGTTTTTAATTGGTTTACTAAGTTGAATATTCTTACCTTACATAATTTTCCTTAAAGACTTTGAAAATAGAGAGCAAAGTTCTGTCTAGAATATTATGACGTGTATTTTCTTGTCAGTGAAGTGTGCCTTGCATTGTAACGACCAGTCGCTAGTATAGGTTAAATATAAATGTACTTTGATTTGAACGTGTGGTTGAGTCTCAGGCCTCAGCCTGATACCTTTTGACTTTTTATCAATTATATTTTTATAAAATTATAATTATTTCTGTTATGGAGGTAAACACAATTTGGGGATTTTGCATATTTATTGGCATTTTCACTTCTTTATCAGCAGCCTCTAGATGTTATGTCTCCTTTGATATGGAATTAGAGTGAGACTCATGTACTGCTATGTTAAAACCTTGTAGTATAACTGCAGTTTTAACATATTTAGATTTCTTTTCAGTAACTTTTCTGCACTCAGCATTTATTGACTATCTTTTCTGCATTTCATGATAGTCTTTAGGAATTTAAAAAATCAAATATGTTGTGGTCTCTTGTTCTCGAGCTCCCAGGTAAGGGAACACATATGAGGAGTACTTAACTGAGACAGATGTCACACAAGCTTGCTAATTCTACAGTGAAATTTATTGTTATATATTACTTGAAAAGAGAAAATATAAAATCAAAGAGCTGTCATCTAGCAGCCTGGTATAGATCAGGACATAGGACATAGTGCATTCAAGGAAACAGAGATATAGACAATGTACATTTCATGTGAGTTTGCAAATTACAACAAGTCTGTTGTTATAACCATCTCCTGTCATGCCATCTGTTTAAAGCAATTGTGTGCTTCTTGACTCCCTAATGGAGACACTGGCTAGTTGTGGGGAAATACATATGAGATGGGTTGAAAAGAATTGAAGATAGCATAAATAAGAGAAGTCCAAGATGACTTTTTAAATATATATATATTTTTAAATTTAAAAATAATTTCATAGAAAAGTTATAATAATAATAATACAAACAATATCTAAATAGCTTTATTCTGATTCACGTGTTGGTAGTATTTTATGCCATTCACTCTCTTTCTTGCATATGTGCACGTATAGGCTTATGTATATGTCTATATATGTATTCATGGTCTTGGTTTCTCTCTCCCTCCTTCCCTCCCTCCCTTACACACGCACATATGCCAAGCATTTGAGAATAAGTTGCAAACATCATGACACTTTACCCCTAAATATATACTTCTATATGTATTTTCTAAGATTTTTTAAAAAATGTAACCGCTGGACAGTTATGGACTTGACTAAATTTAACATTGATACAATAATTTAATTTACCATTTGTATTCAATTTTTTTTTTTCAACTGACCAAGTTTCCTTTACCCCTTCCACAGACTACCTTTTAAAGAGCAGAGTCAATCATGAGATATTTTGGTAGAAATTTGTTCCAAAAAAATCATGGAGACTTAAGGTTGGATTCTCCTTATACTTCATATCTGTGTCTCCCCTGGCCTTTCCATCTAAGAAAATGGTAACACCATTTGATTAATTTTTCTGTGTCAGAAAAGCTGGTTTTGTGTTCAAGAAACTGTGAATGGTGATTCCCTTCTTTGACCTCAATTTTGTTTATGGTCTCTAATATCCCAATTCTAAAATTCTGGTTCACTAAAATACACTATATGACAGAGTGTGGCATTTTTAAGGACATAAAGGTACACTTTTATTTTTATGTCTAATTTTATTTAACTAATTTTATAAGAAGCTATTTTTATCTGGTTTAATTATTTTTCAAGGTGTATCTGTTTTCCTCAGGCATGTTTTTTGATTCATAAATGAAATGAATAAAGAGGCCTTTTTTTCCCTTCTAACTATGCAAGATTTGAAAAGACAGGAAAGATTAAATACCTTTTTTGTGTGTACAACAGTACCTACCCATATTCTAAGTGCTCAGTACCTACATGTGGCTAGTGGCCACTGTATTGGACAAGGCAGGTATCGAATATTTTCATTATTGCAGAAAGTTCTACGGACAGTGCTAGAATGAGAGATTGTATTAGATGGGATTGCTCATGACACAAAGACAGACAAAATGGTGGCTTGTCTTTTTTTAAGTCTAAAGATGCTAAATCACGAAGGTGTGGTGAGGGAGAGGAGGTGTGTGAACAGGACCCTAAAATATAACAGTTCTTTGTACTGGCCAACAGGTAATCAGTGTCTCCTCAGGTCAGCTGGTCATGGCAGAAGCACTGGGGAAGCAGGAAGAATGAGAGGAGCGGTCCTCTGGATGAGTGGCAACTAGTGTGCAAGAAGGTTTCTGTATATGTAAAAGTTTGTTGGTAGGGTTTTTACATTTTAAGGAATCCTTATGCAGAAAGAACTTCTTAGGCATTACATAAAAAAATGTTTTATCCTTGGGTATTTTAGTTTTATAATGTTCAGGACATTTTACATGCTACACACACATACGTAACTGAAACTGAGGTGTTATGAAACACCCTCCACTAAGCATGATGCCTTCTGCTATTTTCTGTTCTGTTCTATTCTTATTGTTGTATGTGTAGAAAAGATATTGACTCATTAAGTAGGAAAAGACTGTTTTAAGATATTACTAGCTAGGTGCTAGGTATATTCTAAATATTATATTTCTAAAATATAATATAAAGGAATTCTGTGAAAAGTCGCAAAATTAATTTTAAAACTCCAACTAAACATTATAAAAACAGTTGTAATGACCTTAAGTTACAGACAAAATGTAACCATCCTAAGTTCTATATTGGTTTTCCGTATATGAGACACAAAAGCAGAAATGTTTACATAATACAGTTACATTTTAGAGTATTGTTTCAGGTTTTAAAAAACATTATACTAAAGTTTTTTACTCTGTCTCTAACTCCACTGAATGCAGCAAGCCTTATTTCTTCTATCCGATGAATAAGGCCATTACCACACACAAGTGGAGTTACTCCGTATAAAGAGACTGAGTTTGTCACCATTTTACAGTCTTTAATCTATTTTCATCTTTCATTAACAGCTTGATTATAGGATTTAGATAAAGCCTTTTGAAGTAACCCAGATGATCTGTCCTCTTTTGCTGGCTTTTTCCCTTGTGGTGGTCCATTCCAGTATTTTGTAATTCACTCCAAATAAGATTATTCTTTTCACCTTCAGAGAGTTTTGATTTTGATTTCTCAGTTACATTAATCAGAGTTTCCACTTGTGTTTTTCTCATTTAAACAATCAATGAACATATGTATCTGTATACTCTTTCAACGTCTCTTTGCCTTTTGTTTGTTCTTTGGTAAGTTTTAGATTTTCCTGAACTTCACTTGCTTCCTCTTTACAAAAATATCAGTCTTCCTTCATCTGTTCTTTTGTCTCACTAAAAGTTTTCCAGTTTATACTTTATAGCTACCTTTTTCCTTATTTATTTCTTAACTTCCTTTTAATGATGAAACTGACTATATTCCAGTTCAGTAGCTGTTCTTTTAAGATTTCTTCCTCAAACTCATGTTCAGAACTACTCTCTGCATCACCTGAATTGGCCAGTTCTACTTCTAGTGTTCTTATATCATCTTCCTGTTTAGAGTGTTGCTTTTCATTTTCCTCAATGGATTTTTTAGCCACCTCTATAATCTTTATGTGGTCAGAAATATTGACTTAATGTACAAGAAACTTTAATTCTTTTTTGTTTGTAGTCATTGTCTCATTTGTACTCCATGTTCCATTCTCTTGACTTTAGCTATGTTTGCATAAAGTTATTTTAAGATATAATTCCTGTTCATGTAATAATTGTTAAAAATAATTTTTTTTACTGTGATATTCATGACAAAAACTGCAGTTTTTTAAAATTGAAGTAGTTACCATACAGGATCATATTAGTTTAAGTGTATAGCATAGTGATTCTACATTTATATACCTTACAGTGTAATCACCACGATATGTATAGTAACTGTTATCACACAAAGATATTATGATATTATTGACTATATTTCCTGTGATATATATTACATCCACATTGCTTATTCATTTGATAATTGGAAGTTGGTACCTATTATTCTCCTTTACCTTTTCACCTCTGCCTTCATCCATCAATTTGTTCTCTGTATCTATGAGTCTGTTTCTGTTTTGAAAAATTGGCATTTTAGTTCTTCAAGAGGCTCTGGTAACTTTTTTTTCTTCTAATTTTGCATACCTGTGTTTGGTGATTACATTTTTTTTCTCATTAGAGTTGAAGTGAGCATCTTCTTCAGTTTTCTTTTCTGAGCCCACACTTTTTCCTTATATTCTTCTAAAAGTTTCTCCAAAGTATTGATTTCTTCTAACACTAGATTATTGGGGTTTTTTTCTTTTATTGAAATTGACTTTACAGTTACTTAGAATAATTCTTAAACATTTCCTGTTCTATACAAACTTAGATAGATACAGATTTTCTGATATGTGCTCCACAAATAGTTCTTGAATATTTTTATTGTTAAATTTGATTGTTTCCTTCTTCACCTGTTACAAAACTAAACACATCCATTACATAATTTTTTCCTGCAGTTTGCCACCCGTAGGATCTCAGCTACTTGGTCCAGCACTAGAGAAGGTACTGAGAGAAGAATGGGGTAGTCCATTCTATTTTAGTCATTTCATTTACAACAAAAACTTGCTCATTCTAAAATAATAAGTTAATATTATGATTGGCAGTTCAAAAACACAGGTGTACTGAGGGTTAGCTTAAGAAAATAAATTGGAGAGAGGCCATAGAGGGTAATAGTTAAATTTCAGTCCTGGCTCCCACCATTTACTAGCTGTGTGACCTTGGGAAAACTACTTAGCCCTTTTACATTTAGTTTCCATGTTGGAAAAATAAAGATTTATTTACTTCATAAAGTTTGGAAGCTTAAATAGATTAATATATATGAAACTCTCAAATGGTGCCTAATACATAGGTGGTAAGAGCTATAAAAGTGTTAGCTGCTATTGCTGCTGCAACCACCACTACTTACCATATGCAGTGCCACTGACTCTGGTTCAATAGTCTTGGTTCTTCATTATCTGTATGAACTTGGACAAGTTACTTAATCTCTGCAAACCTCAGTTTCTTTATCCCTGAACTACCTGTCCTGTATTGTAGTGAGGTTAGGATATGATCATTCTTATAAACTATGAAGTACAGTGCTGTGCATACTGTTGATAAAATTAGCTATTATCATTAGGGTACCTCATAGTTATGTTGTCTGCTTTTTGTCTTCAGCAGGGACAATCAGATCTTTCTATCCTCCTGGTCCCATAGGAAGGAGAATTTCTTATCTAGGTCATGGAGGCACTGGATATCAGCCTGAGCCAGCCCCAGAACATCATTTATTTGTGTACACTGTATGTGTCAGACTCTGTGATAGATGCTGATAATTTTTAAATTCCATCTTTTAATTAAGCTACTGATTACATCATTTTGAAATTATTTGTGTTGTCCAAGATTCCCATGCTTTTGCTGGTTGAATTTGCTCATAACTTTTAGTAAGACCTAGTCGCTGTCTTCTCCAGCCTTATTTAGCTACAGGCATAATTCCCACACGGTGTAGGTTCAACCACTCCTGAATAAGGTGGGTGGGTGTGGCCTGCAATTAATGTGTCTATTGTAGCTTCCGTGTTCAGTGTTCCAGGAGCCCTAAGCGATGTTCTGTCATGCTGTTCCCTTTTTCTCAACTTGGCTGTAAATCAAAAACTCTGCTTTGTTTTCCAGTCCAGCATTCCAGGTATCATAATGGGACTGGAAGCTTACCTTGATCTTATATCCTGTCTGATTTTGCTTCAGCTATTGTTCCCAACATTTTCTTTATTTTTAACTTTTTTTTTTTTTTTAGCTTTTCCCTGCACATCTTAGAAACAGAAAAGAGGGTACAAAATTAGGAAAAATAAAACTATTGCCTTTATGTCCTCTTAAGTTACTATCTTTTTCTTTTTTGTCTTTGAAAGAATGGGTTGATTCACTCTTGAGCTCCTTATAGTCAGTTTTCTGTGGCATATCTTGTCTCCTGAAACTACTCTGCACAGATGACCAAATTTGCAAACTACCAAGTTCAATCATTCTTTTCAGTTTTTAGTTTTTCAAGTGGAATCTGATACTGCTGCCTGTTGCCATTTTCAGATTCTCTTGCATTTCTCTTCTTTCCTGTTGGATTATACATTCTCAACTGTCTTCTCTTCCCTTCCCTACCTTCCCCTTCCTTCCCCTCCCCTCTCCATCCCTCCTCTCCCCTTTCCTTCACTCTCCTTCCCTTCTCATTTCTTCCCATTCCTTCTTATTCCTTCCTATTTCTTCAGTGTTTTTGATCCCCTTGGTAGTGTCCTTCAACTTTTTCTTTCCTTGTTCTACATCTTCCCCAGGTTATCTCATCTATTTTTGATGGGACATTTGACTTTTATTTCTGTGCTGACAATTCCCAAATCATCATCTTCCATTTAGAACTTGTCCTTGCTTTTTCAGACTCCTTTATGTGACTAGCAAATACTCCAATCTGCACCCCCTGTAGGTACTTCAAAGTCACCTTGACATAAGTTCCTGATCTTTTCCTCCATACATAATGTTTGCCCTCAATTGAAGATACCACCCTTTGTTCAGTCAGACAAGCCTGGAATCCCAAACCCTTCTTCTCTTTAATCTCCTACACTTAGTCAGTCATTCATCTATTTATTCATTACGTTTTTGCCTATTATAACATTCTTAAGACTGAATATTACTGATATTTTGTGTATTTGTGACTTTTCTCTAGTCTTTTTGCTATAATCTTTGCTATCTTTCTCATATTATAACCTCCTAACCTATCTCTCTTTCTCTTGTCCATCCTTCATATTGGAATCAGAGAGACTTTTTAAAATTGAGATCAGATCATTGTTTTTTTCTGGCTTAAAACCCTTCGATTTCCTAAGTATTCATAGTAAAGTCCAAATTTCTTAGTATGGCATATAATGCCTCCCACAGGCTCTGTTTTCTCCAGTGTTCTCTTTTTCCTGCTGCATTTCTTTGAACTCTGTTCTCTACCCTTGTTTAATTTATGACAGTTTCTTGAATTTGCCTTGCTGGTTCTATGCTTTTGCTTATGCTCAGGATGTATTGCTTTTTACATTCAGTGTTTTTATTGTTATTTACTATCTGTCATTTGAGAACCAGCTCAAGCATTGCTTCCTCTATGAAGCCATTTGTGATCTCCCCTTCTCCAATTAAGCGTTTTCTTTTTTGTGTCTCCATCTACTACCTCATACTCTCCCCTATAGCGATTAGAGCAGTTCATTGGCCTTTTATTGTCTATATGTTTTTTTCCTCTGTAGTGGAGTGACTTATTGTATCCATAGTCTGTAGCACAGAGTCTGGTTCGTAATAGGCTTTCAATAAACATTTGATGACTGAACGAATAAATCACAAGTCATTACTGTAATGAGAACATTGCTTCCTTTCCCAGATCATGAGCTTCTCCTGGCAGGTATTATATCTTATCTTGTTTATTTTTCTTGTCATAGATGCTGAATGTAAAAGTGTTGTAGTAATTAATCTGAGGTGCAGATATACAGCAGGGCTTCCTTGCAGAGAAGGAAGTTGAATTGTGTTGCCCCAAGCATAATAAGATTATTCTTATATTCCAGGGCTCACATCTTAAGTAATGGTCAATTTATAGATGGAAGCATTGCAGTAACTTTTAATTTCTTCGATGTTTGCCAAATCAAGAAGATTCTCAGTGTCAGTATTCTGCGGATTGATTAAATGTTAACTAGTTTGAGGATATTTTTACTTTTTAAAAAGGTTAAAGTATGTTTGTCCTAGGTGCTATTAAATCTTGTGGAGTAATTATTTAAAATATTTTGTAATTAAATCAGTTGAAGAATCAGCATTTAAAGAACATAGACTCTTATGTCATATTTCTTTTTTAATTTAGTTTTTTTTTTAAATGTTTTATGCCCAAAGTATTAGGTTTCTTCTAAAAAAAAAAATAAGAAGTTAGATGTCATGGATATGGGCAGGGGCTGAGAATCCAAGTTTGAATAAATTATTAAGCAAGAAGGAAGCCATCAGGGAAGAAATTGGTTTGTTAATTGGGTTTAAAAACACAGTGTGGCTGTGGAAGGATAGCCAAAAAATCAATATCATGAATTTGGTCCCTGTTTTAACCTAGGAAAACAGGAGCTTATAAATAGAAGCTTATTAGCCAGTTCTATAGGACCTTAGATAGTAGTTGAAATATACTTCCTTTTTTTGTGTAAAGCTGTGTTATGCTTTTTATGTGTTGATATTGTGGATTTGAGGTAAAACTCAGAGTTTTTAGCAAGACACTGTTAAGGCAAATGCTGTTTTTTCTTGCTTTCAGCCTACATTCATAAAACACCAGTTATGTGCTAGTCTGTGTCCTAGGGTTGAAGTGAGGAAACAAATGAGTGAGTCACAGTCTGTGTTCTCAAAGAACTTGGCCTCCAATGATGGGAACATAAACCTGGAGTGGTCTGAGGAACACTTTTTGGCGTGTTAAAGAGAAATAGGAGGACACAATCTAGCCTGATCACTTGGGTTCTGCAAAGGTTGTGTGATGCTGTAACAAATGTGTGAAGGATTAGGGGTTGTGCATTTCAGGCAGAAAAAACTCTATGTACAAACACTTGTTGGTGAGACAGCATGGTCTGTTGTGGGAGCTGTGAGTCCCCAAACTCTTCAACAAATCAACCATGATGTAAGTAGTGGAATAGTCCACTGTCCATAGAAACCTTGAAAATTCCCTGACCCCTCCTACTCCCTCCTGGTCGAACTTGGTTCTCAGGGTATGCCCTGATACCGCCTTTTGATAACCGTTATTTTTATTTTTAGCATATTTTACTGTCTAGTCTTTGCTGGACTCTTAGCTCTGTGAATACAGGTTCATGTCTGTTTTAGTCACAGCTATATCCCAGTACCTTGTACAGTGGCTGGCACATAATGAGTGTTCAGTAAATATTTAGACAACAAATAAATGATATTATGGATAACATTGTAGTAGTGTTATGAAAAGCATACAGTAATAGCTTTGTTGGAGAAGACACTGTAATTTACTTAATGCATGTTTTTAGCTATGGCTTCTTTTCCTTTAATTTCAACCCAGATTTTTTTCCTTTTCTTGCTAGATGGAGTTTAGCTTTCTAGACTTCCAGGAGAACATTCTAGTCTCTTAAATAGCTTACCTATGTTTCCCGTACTTCCTATGATTCAGAGGACATGTATAACTGCAAAATGGGACATCTTGTATGAGATAATATTCAGTTAGCACATAGGTTAAAAATCTTGTAAAGTCAGAATTGCTCTTGAAAAATCAAATGGTGACCTAAGGTTAGCCTAATCTCTTTTTACAGCTTTGCTTGAACATCATTTCAAGTTGTTGGCTTATGCAATAAAAAAAAAAAACTATTTTCAGATAGGAATGTCACACTCTTGGTAAAGTAACATGCGCATGGTGACAGGTATGTATAACTTGAGACTTGTTGAGGAAAAAGTTTCATACCTTCCTTGGTATGTTCACTTTGTTTTGTTCACATTTGCAAAAGCTTATGAGTTTAAAGTGAGTAGAGGAGTTTTATTTCCAAAGGATTAGTTAATTTAGGCATTACTGAACTAATATTTTATGTTATTGAGACATTGACAGGGAACCTGATTTCTCTGCTTTATGGGCACCTGTAACTCTGAAGGATCTAGAGCAAGGTGAATGTACAGTCACCTGAAATTTTGTGAGAATGGAAGACTGTATTCCAGCTATTCTTTTAGCTAGAAATCACTAATCATTTTTCAGTGAAATAACCGAGTCATTACAATAACTCTAAGATCCTGTGATCTTGAGGTGTTTTCTGAATTATCAGAAAAAGCTTCCAGTAGGTGTCACTGTAGGTATAGCACTATGTATATTATTGAATTCTAAATATAACTTAGTATTCGTTATCAGAACAATTTGCTTGTTCCCTGATTTAATCTGGTTGGTTTATTATTTAAACATTCATTGTTCAGTAATATTTGTGATTAATATTAAAATATGAGCTTTGTAATTTAATATAGTGTCTTGTATTACTGTGCTTTTGAAGGTTAGATACAAGGGACTTGGGGGGTGTTATAGATAGGCTTTGTGCCATGCTGGTATGAAACTGAAAATGGATGCATTACATGGTGGCTTGGTTGGATACATTGCATTGTGATCTAGCTATTATGGAGAAAACATTTTGTTGTACTTAAAAAAAATATATTTATTATCTCACTTGTGTAAATTACAAAGTAATGTTCTTTTCCATCATCTCTGAGCTTTTTGTATCAAGGTAACACTCAGGTGTGGTATAGGTCAATGATGCCTGTTGCTCATACTACTTGCTGATAGTGTTTTCACAAAATATTTCTTGGCAAACGTCAAAACAACAGGGCCAAATTGGCTTTATTAGATTACTCTGTTAACCTGAAAATAGTGCAGCCTAAGATAAAAGTCATGATTAGGTACTATTATTTATTCATAATTTATATATGAAAAAACAGATTTACTGAGACCATGTAATTTGTCCTAGGCCACACTCCTAGGAAGTGGTGAGCCTGTTTCTAATCTGAGCGACTCCACAATCTTCTTAACCATTACTCTTCACCACTCTCCAAGATAGTTTTCCTTGGCTGGAACTTCTCCAGCCTTGATCAGACCAGTTTTTGGTTTATGGTAATGCTTATTTAAGAGCACTTTATCCCTTGTAGGAGGGGTTAAACGTAGAGATCCAGGCTTTGCAGGAGTGGAATGAGGGGGAGGTGGAGAGGGTGAAGGAATATATGAGAATGAATGCTAAGTGGAGGAGGATAATGTAGAATGTGTTGCAGTTTATTACATATCTCTTTCTCTTATGGAAGCATCCCTATTTAGGATTTACTTTTTTAAAGGAAAATTTATATATGGACTCTTTCAAACATAATGAGAAGAGAAAACAGTATGGCAAACCCCCCAGTGTGTTATCACTCAGCCTTTAACAGTTATCAATATATATATTTTTTTATCTATAACACCTTTTTTGAGGGAGAATAGATATTTTAATAGAGTATTTCAAAGCAAATTCCAGCATATAATTTCATGTTTTAAGACTTTGATGTTTGGAGTGTAACTTAAAGCAGACTTTTTTTTTCAACTTTGATCCTTATACTCTTATCATTCCCAACAAAAACTATGAAGTCCTTAATATGATTCAGTTTCCATTTCATGTCCAATTTCCCTGAATTGTCGTGAAAACAATTTTTTGTTAATGAAGGTTTGATTAAATTAAGATCTATACACGGTCCACACATTGCATTTAGTTAATTTGTCTCTTAAACTTGTAACATTTCCTCCCAATTTATTTGTTGAGGAAAGAAATGGAATAATTTTTGTAGAATTTTCACATTTTGGGTTTGGTTATGTCCTTATGTTGTGTAACATGTTTTTCTGTTCTTTATCTTTCTTATAAACTGATTGATCAATAGATTCAGATTCAGTTTATTTTGGCAAGACCGTTTCGTACATGGTACTGTGTATTTACTCATAATGGGATGTTAAGATTGATTCAAGTTCAGGTGTCTTTTTCACCTAATGGATTGATCTGGGTTTATTAGTTTGTTAGGGGTTGGTTGGTAAACAACAGAAGATATATCTGATTTTCTTATTTTGTGATTCCATCATTTTTCTGCACTTATTAGTTATGATTCTTCTGTGGAGAAACCTTTCATCAATTATTTGATACCTTGAAATATAGTAAAGGGAGGTTTTGTTGCCTCTTCCTCAGCATTTTAAGGCTTTGCTTTATATAGTATAGGAGGATGTAGGGAGATGACCAGGGGTTTGTCCTGGTCCCCAGCATAGCCTCTAATCATCACCTTCTGCCTGCTTGTGAGCTTGAGGGGGAGCTGTCGTCATTCCCTTGAGCACTAGGTTGAGACCCACGGGAGAAGAGCTTGCTATTCCACACTAACATGTTACTTTTTACACTTGGCTTTTAAGCATCCATAAAAATGTAGCTTATTACTCTTTATGGTGGTCACTCTTTCTCTTATACTTTTCCCAAAGCGAAACTGTTAAAATGTCTTTGTCTTTCCTTGGAGGATCTTGGCCCCCTTTCGAATTTGGCTTACGTGGTTGCCTTATGATGTCAGCTGTCTCTCTGAGGGGCTCAAGAAAAGTTAGGATTTTGAAGATTATCTGGCTCTTTCAGGTTGTTAGGTAGTAGCAAAATTCATTGCAGCTGTCTACATCCTAAATGGAAGTGGAAGTCTTACCTTCCTTGTACACTTTAAGTATCTGAATTCTTTTATTGAAAGAATCTTACTGTGTTCATCTATGTTGTTGCATGTAATCAGTAGTTAACTCTTACTTAAAAAATTATTATTGCTGTTTGTTTTATGTCAGAATTACTATTAAAATTTATTTTTGTATGATACTATACTTATAATACATATATATTTTGACAAATGTTTCATTTTGGGAGTATTTATTGACTGTCATATATTGAACAAGCTTGGGGTTGGGTAATGTATGTATACTGATGTATCAGACTCAGTCTGTGCTATCAGTGAATTTACAGCCTAGTAATTTTCATCCATATTAATGTTACCCAGTCACTGTTTACTCTGACACTTGATCCCCCAAACTTAGTCCTCATTGTCTATTTAATTTAGGAACTTTGCTCTAGCAAGTCCTAAACAGACCAAAATGCTAACCAATTGCATGCTGTGATTTTTCAAGCACCTACTGTTTGTAAAATGTTTATGCTTAATTGTTATGCCTGTACACTATTTTACTACTCAGGTGTTAGAATTGGTCATTATTCAAGCAGTTTGGCACTTATCTTTATGTAGCCCTCAGCGCCTTACTGTCATTTGCATGCCCCACATAGTTATTTGATTTTTACCTGCACCAAATGATAAAATTTGGAGGGAGAGTTTTTGTGGTTTGGCCAGGAGTGCTTCTCTCTTTATCTGCTGGTATTCTCCTTGTCTTTTAAAATTTCAAGAATACGCCTGGAATCTACATTTAATAATATTATTTAATTTAATGTTCCTAAGCCACACATTGATTTAGAGCCTAACTTTCGCAAGTTGCTTTGATCTGCATATGTCTGAGAAAAAAAGCTGTTGATGGAGGACAAAAAGGTCAGCTTGGTAAAATAATGGGGCTTTGTTGAGATTGATGTGCTCTCTTTCAAACCATGAAGAATCTGTAATGAAGTTGTACTGTTTTAAACATTTTCTTTCAGCTGCGGTGTCATTTTTGCTTATTTATTTGATATAATCAAGCCTTCGAATCAGCTTGTGCCACAGATGGAAGCCAGGAAAAACAGGGCAGAAGGGGATATGGGGAAAATGGTCATGTAACACAAGGTGTTTTTTTTTTTTGTTGTTTGTTTTTTTAAATTAAGATAGTAGTAACTTGAATGTGAAAGCAGGTTTTAAGAAGTGACTGGTTTTGGGCATGTAGTCATCAATACTGTTGTTAAGTTAATTGATCTTGGAGTCAGTAGTGAATTTATGCCTATGTAAAGCCATAAAAACAGACAATTCATACTTTGAATAAGCGATTTGAAAGCTAAAAAAGGCACGTGAGTAGGTGGTTCCTCAGATAAAGTTATGGATATGAAAGGAGTTTGAACAAGTGAAAGCTTGTACTTTTTCTCTGTAAAATTTCTTTAGTTAATACCTAGATTCTTTGTATAGACTTTATGCTTCTCTAACCTTGGCTATCCAGTCCCTTCCTTTACTCTTGACCCTAGAGATCAGTAAGCTTCTCATAATATTTCATTCTTTTGTCAGGAAGGCAGTCTGCATGGACCCTAGAATCAGGTGGACTTGAACCTGTATCCTCTTCAGTCTTTTAGGAAATTGTGAATTTAAACAAGTATTTTAGCTTCAGAATCTTGGTTTATCTATTTGACATGGAATAAAATCTATCACCTTATATTGTTTTGAAAATTAAACAACAAGGATAGAGTGGTATGCATAGTACCTATTGCATAAGTGCTCAGTAATGTTTGTGCCTTTGCCTTCTCATCCAGAAAAAAAAAAAAAAAGAAAAAAAAAACTTTGATTTGTTATTTTTAAAAAGGAATTTATTAGTTTTGAAAATTCTTTCAAATGTGAAATATAAGTACTGTAAATGTGTTATATTTTTTAAAATTATTCTTACAGAAGCTAGCTCTGAACACATCAGACATTTCTAAGCCTCGTAATAGGTAGTATTCGTAGTTTAGCATGGAAGTTCTCAGGCAATATTGAAGTGTTTCAGAGAAGATTACATCATTAGATTTTATAGCCAGCATGTACTTTATCAAATTATTATCATTACATTATTTGTTTAGCAAAAGAATATTTATTTATAATGAAATATATTGAGGTAACATTGGTTAATATTATATCAATTTAAGATAGAAAACATCATAATTCGGTATCTCTGTGCTCTATTGTGTGCTTACCAACACATGTCTAGTTTCTTTCTTTTACCATATATTTGAACCCATTACCCAGTTTGCCTGCCCTATCTAATCCCCTTTTCCCTCTGGTAACTACCATTTCGTTATCCAAATCTATGAGTTTATTTTTGTTTGTTTTGTTATTTTATTTGGTACTTTTTCATTTTATATTTCACATATGAATGAAATTATACAATTTTGTCCTTTTCTGTTTGACTAATCCCACTCAGTATATTACCTCAAAATCTATTCATGTATTCACAAAAAGCAATATTTCATCTTTCTTATGACTGAGTATTCCATTGTATATAAATACCACATCATCTTTACCCATTTATCAGTTGACGTATCATGTAAAGTGCATCAAAGATAGCTAAAATGAGGCAGACTCACAACGTCTGTTTTATTTCATTTCAAAGTTATAAACAAATGTAGGAGAAAGTTTCATGAATATTTAAAGACAGAAGGTAACTCATCAACAAATGAAGTACAATAGTCATAATATAAGCAGATATGGAAACTTTACAGTTGAGCTCCAGATTAGTTCAGACTTAAGACCACCGTCCAAGATGATTGATACCATTTATATTGCAATTATTTGTACATTTAGAAAGTAAATATTCATGATAGGAAATAGAGCATTCAGGCTCTAATCTTTTATTTTTTCCAAGTGGTAGCACTGCAGACCCTTTGTAGTAACTGTGTCTTTCTTGTGTGCTCTCTTTATTATTAATACTTAAATTATTAATACTTAAGATGTTCTTGGGAGATAACATACATTTCCTTTATTTTACGCAGTAAAATAGAGGCATAGAGAAAGGAAAGAATAGAATGTACTGTCCTTGGTCTACTTATGACAGTCAGGGAAATGTTAAAGCCTTTCTGACTCACAGACTGACTCACCAGAGGACAGAATCTTTAATGTGTGTTATTTGCAAAACGACCCTAATATCTAATATCCTTATGGTAACTGTTCGTAGGTGCATGAGTGTTTTTTGTGGTAAAGACCATTATAAAACATGGGGATGGTAGTTATCTGGCATGGATATTGTCACTGTCCTTTTTTCTGCTAAGGGCAGATCATGATGCTTTGTAATAGAGTCTACATTTGCCTTCAGAATCTTTTTCAGCATATTGCTTAAGGCAGCTATACTACCAGTTAATCATTGGCCCAGAAAACAAAGTTATTTTTCAGTCCTGACTTACTGTTTATTAAATTTATTTGCATGAGAGATTATGGATTTATTTAAAAGTTAATTGTAATACAGACTGAGCTATATTATTGGTGTGAAGAAAATAGAGAAGGATGCAATATTAATATTAATTGTGAAGGTTTGTGGTATAGGGATTGTGGACCTTGAGGGTAGGGTAGTCTTTATAAAAGTGTAAATTGTTGAAAATGTAGAATGAATGAAGTGACAAACATTACATTTTGGCTTGAATAGTACTGCAATCAAATAGAGAAAGGTATAGAATCAAATAGAAAAGCTTCATCTCTGTACAATGGATTTTGGGTTTTATTTTGCTGTTCCTAGGCCACATATGGTTTTTAATCAGTAGAATGATATGATCAGGCCTACGCTTTAAGAGAATAACTGTTGACAGTTTGTGTCTTCATAATGTAGGAAGCCTTTGTTAGTAATACAGAAAGGGATGGTGGGGTATAAGAACTAGAATTATGAAATGGAAGGTAGTGAATTTAGAATCAATTTTAAAGACATCAGGTGAAACATACTAAATGAAGGTTGAGGTCTGGAGAAATTGAAATGGTAATTTATAAAGAAGTAATACCTATTGAATAAAAAAATATTTTTTGTCCAAACTTTTTTTATTTTTATGTTTTTCAAATATGTTTTACATAATAAACTGATAAAATTAAAAAAAATTTTTTGGTTAGATTGAACTGTTAAGAGTCTTTTGCTGTTGAATAAATGGTTTTCATTTTAAAATGCAGGCTTTTTTTAGTTAGAACTTTTTAAATGGAAAAATATGAGCATATTTATGTATTTAAAATGATTTATAAATAAAGTCTTCTGCCTTCTCGGTTCTCTAATGGTAACCACTATTAATATTTTGTTGTGTTTACATACATCTTTATGGGATCTCTTTCTTCTCTATCCTTAGTTACTTTTATAAAATGGGATCTAGTGTAGTTTCTCAAATTAGCAAAAATGAACATGTTCATGTATGTGTCTAAAAGATAGTCTTTCTCTAACCTGGAATAAAAAGAAGCAAAAGCAGATAGACTTGAAATTATGCTTGTTAGCAATGTTTTAGTGTTCTCTCTTAGAAATGATCTAGTGAGCCAGTGATTATCAATTAATTCAAATTAATGTTAATCCAAGGTTTTAAAGTTACCTTTAAAGTTTTTGGAAGTTATCTGTAAGCTAACAAACTATAAAACATAGTTATTGTTGAAATAAAAAGTTTGTCAGAATAATTATTTAATTTAAACACAGGTTTACATTTTCATAATCTTAAACATTGTATATGACTAATACTGGCTTATTTGATCAGTAAGCCTGTATACATTTCAGAAAAGTTACTCTAATGTAATAAAAATGTATGCTTATATTAGTCTTAACACAAATGTCAGACATTTGCCTTAATTATGCGAACTTGGTTCTTAAAATCTTTGAGTTAGTTTCTGTAAGAATAATTTTTAAAAATTTATTTAGCATATTTAGAAGATCAGATTACTTACTTTCTGGCAATTTTGGTAATATTCAATTTCTATAGGTGCATAATTATCTCTATAAGCCAAACAGAGTTGTTTTAAGAGACTTTATAATATAATTTATTAGTACCCTAATAAATTATGGAGAAAGGAAAGTATCATGTACACAAAATAAGAGGTAAAGGGTTTTCTGAGTTATAGACACGTAGCCATGTAGTTACTGAGAGAGCTTCCAATTCTACAGTTTTAGCCATGGCTAAAGAGTTAATACAGAAACACACAGCTTGACCTGTCCAGATACAAAAGAGCTATTTCTCCTTCCTGTTGGCATGAATTTCTAAATTGATTTGAGCTCAAAATAGGTAAACAAAAGAGATAAATGAACATGTGACAAATGAATCAGATTCTCCTTTTTCTCTCAGCCAGCCCAGACTAGGTCTGTGTAAACCATGAGTTTGTTTACAGAGATCACTAAATGGAAATCCATAAACTCATTCTCAGTTATTGTTATCACCAATGGGGAATAACTTATTGACCATAAATAAACTAAAAAACAAAACAAAATTATAAGAAAGGAAGTTAAAATAGAAAGACAGAGTTAGCAAAATTCGATTGTTCTTGATTCACTTCTGGAAGATAAGAAACATGTCTGTGAGGTGTACTACTTTGGCAAAGAAATTACTCAGTTCTGTTAGGTGAATCCATTGAGTATCTTGGCATCTCCAAAACCGTTAAAGGATAAATTTTAGAAGAGAATAAAATCATGACTCCCATTCATATATCAAATGAACTTATGTTAAAGATATTATTTATCTCGTTATTATCAAGGTAGTCAGAGATGTTACAGCTGGTAAAAGGAGAATGCAAAGAACAGGTCCATTTATAAATTTATAGATCAGAAATATTGAAGTAAATTTGCGGGTGGATGCAAAGCTGGCTTCTTCCACAGTGGTGAGGGAAGTCAGCTGAACTGGACAGGATTTATTTGCATGTCTGTAGTCAAGAATTGTTTACACTACCATTAGTTTTCTGTGTGTTAAACACTGTCTTTACAGAGTTATGAAATAGCCAGTGATGATAACTCCTGTAGGAGTAAATCATCTCTAGAGGCATTTCACTGGAAGGATATCCAGTAATCTCTTTTACTTATTCCAAAGTCTTGTAATTTCCTTTACAGAGTGATTTTTTTTTTTTTTTGCACCTATATTCCTGGAGAATTATTTCTTTGTTTCTGGTATTTTCTCTACTTAGCCTGGATATGTACTTGGATCTATGGCTTATTTTATTTTTCCTTCTCTTCTGTTGAGTTTTTTTCTCCTTTATTTTAGGGATATTTTCTATTATGTCTATCTGCTTTTTCTGTCCTATTTTTTTAGTTATCTGGCTTCAGGAATACTAATCTTTCTATTCAACCTCTGTCCTACATCTTCTATCTAATTACTATCTGCTTTTTTTTCTCCTCAGTACTCAGGTTATCTTAAGCTTTTTTTCCTTGACATGAGTTTGATTTTCAGTTTTTGGTTCTTTTTTTCTTCTTTTCAAATTTATTGTTCTTAATTCTAGCTCTATAACTTTTTCAGTTTACCTGTTTTGTCTTTTCATCTTTGAGCTTTTGTTTTATTAAATGTATGTTTTTAGTAGGTTGTTCTCTATTACAAAGAAGTCACTGAGGGTTTTCTTATTTTCCTTTTTATGTTTCTAGTTTTATGTTCTTGTGTGCTTTGAATCTTTTTTGTGTTTTTGTTGTTTTGTATTTAAAATAAACTTGAGAAGTTGAGATTAATGGACTAATCAACTTTATTAATTCATTTTATTTCTCACCCTGAGAAATATCTATGGATGGAAATTCTTTTGAGGTCATTGCTTAAAATGACATCTGGTATTGCAACCCTTAATTCTAGCAGAATTTTTTTTTTTTTTTGGTGCTGTTGTATTCTTTATCTATATCCTTCCCATAATTCTAATAATAAAAGTTTAAAAATGTATTCTAGTTTTTATAAGATATGTGTGCTTTTTAAAAACCCCAAATCACATGTTCATATTTTTTAAAGGAGATAATATTACCCAAAGTGAAAAAATAATGTGGATTGGAAATTGGAAGATGTGCTATAGAAGTGTATTTTTTTCTTTTTATACAGTCTTTGGTAGTTTAATTTTATTATTTCTGGATTTTGCTATCATCATTCATAGCTCTAGTTTATGAAAGTGTTTATAAAAATGTTTTGTAATTTTTTTTAACACCAAGTTACTCATTTAATTAGTATATTTAGTATTTACTAAGAATCCTGTACGAGTCATGAGTAGCTTTTGGGCTTTGTTGCATTTGATTATATAAGAATACACATTCCCATTATGTAATAATCTATGTAATTATCCTTATTTAGGAATGTTTAATCTACTTTTTTGTCTCCTCAGATTCTGTCCAATTTTAAGAACAAATGCACCTTCTAGCTCATGGAAGAAAAGACACAAATCAAGACATTTTTGGGTTCCAAGTTGCCGAAGTATGTAACAAAGTCTGTAAGAAGTACACTGCAGCCAGTGCCAAATGGGACACCTGTTAATTTATTAGGAGCTT
This sequence comes from Cynopterus sphinx, assembly GCA_030015415.1. Classification (NCBI taxonomy): domain Eukaryota; kingdom Metazoa; phylum Chordata; class Mammalia; order Chiroptera; family Pteropodidae; genus Cynopterus; species Cynopterus sphinx. Next base: position 53,790,479 of record CM057382.1, read on the forward strand.
CCAAGAGTAGCAACATCAAAAGTTACATCAGAAATAATGCCTCTGATTGTCCATCGTCCCATTCATTTAATTGGAGAACGGCAACCAAATACCAGCTTAGTGCACAAAGTGCTGAAGAGCCTAATAATGATACTGAAAGTTCATATGATAAAGTAATTGATCCTGAAAAACATGGATGTACTCAAGGAATGTTTGATAGAAATGGAATAAAAGGAGGTTTGAAAAGTGTTTCTTTATTCACATCAAAGATAGCAAAGCCGTCCACTATGTTTGTGTCATCTACAGAGGAGTTAAAACAAAATTCTTTATCTGGACCACCTAATTTGGGTAAAATCACCAAAGGTACATTATTAGGAAGGAGTTCATATTCTTTGGTCAGTGCTCCAAAATCACAGTTGAATGGATTTTATGGAAATCGATCGACTGGTAGCATACAAAGGCCTAGAGCAAACTCCAGTGCCACCAGAAGCAGTTCTGGAGAAAGTTTAGCACAATCCCTAGACAACATTAAATCTCTTACTTGTGAAAAAATGGTAAGGTCACAGAGTTTTTCACATTCCATTCAGAATTCATTCCTTCCACCTTCATCTATAACTAGATCACATTCCTTCAATAGAGCTGCAGATCTTATTAAGCCTTATCAGAACCAACAGCTTCCCGTTAGGGTGCCTCTGAGGTCAAGTATGCTAACAAGAAATTCTCGGCAGTCAGAAGTACTCAACGGGAATGAACGTTTAGGTTATGGATTTAATAGACCTTATGCTGCTGGCAGAAAGAAGTTGGCTTTACCAAATGGCCCAGGTGTAACTTCCACTTTGGGTTATAGGCTGGTTCATCCTTCTCTTCTGAAATCTAGCCAATCTCTATTTCCTGGGACTATCACAGTTGATAGTAATAAAAATTCACCTGCTGTCACTTGTGTAGAAGAAGATGCTGCACTTTTGGCCAAGGAAAGAGCTACTGATAAGGACCAAGAGCTAATTGAAAATGATAGTTATAGAACAGAAAATGGCCAGACCATGAAGCATGATGCTAAAATTAGATACCTGAGTGATGATGTGGATGACATTTCCTTGTCGTCTTTGTCATCTTCTGATAAGAATGATATAAGTGAAGACTTTAGTGATGATTTCATAGATATAGAAGACTCCAACAGAACTAGAATAACTCCAGAGGAAATTTCGCTCAAAGAAGAAAAACATGAAAATGTACCACCAAAGGATACATTTGATTCTCCCAAGGAAAATGAAGAATCCTTCAGTAAAACTGATGAGTGGATAGATATAAGTGTCTCTGGTAAATATTAATATCCTTAACTTTGTTTTTTCCTAGATAATATAACTGAATTTACATTTAAGGTTATCTTCTGATTAATTCCAAGATCAGTTATCTGCCTTACGACTTTTGCTCCCTGTCCCCTGTTTTTTTACCTTAGTAAAGCAACAGCAGTAAAACAAACAAACAGACAAACAAAACATTCTTTTCCTAAGGTATCTTTTGTTCTTTGACTGTTATACACAGGCTTATTCCTACTTTAAAAATTGTTTCCCACTTCCCACAACCATCTCTTCCCTTAGGGTAGTAGTAGATCATTGCTATTTGTTAATAGTAAAGCTATACCAAAGGATAAATGAGATAATATAGGTTATGTCTAATCTAATAATATTTTTTATCCTAGGAAATTTTTATTTTTTCTAAAGGACTTAGATTTCTTGTTTAGCAAACTTTCTAGCTAATACTTTCAGAGGAACTTTATTTTTTTAATTGAAGAAAGTGAGATAGCACATGTTAGACATTTCCTCTTACACTGGTTATTCAGGCACTAACTGCTGGAGAAAATTTATCTGTGTGCCCACATAGCCTGAAAAAAGAACAAGCTGAAGGGATTGGGTAGAGACATGTGGTCTGGTCACGGGACTAGGCCATGCCTAGTGATGTGCTGCATAGCATAAACCCTTGATTCTCTGAGGGTCTTCTGATTAGGAGTGACTGCCAGGACAGCTTTTTTCTTGCAACTTCGAGGTTAAGTGATATACATGGAATAAGGAGTTTCCTGGCTAGTGTTTAAATGTAACCATCTTAGGAAATGTTAAAAGAATATTAGGCTTTATTTATATTTCTAGAAATGGAGCAGAAGTAAAAGATGGCTCAATGAATTTTGTCTATTGGGAAATGTTCAGTTGGTTATTTTTAAGATTTTACCTCTTGATATTTTTATCATTTAGGAGGTAGAAAATACTACTGTTATTAATGCCTTTTTTGCTAACTCTTTTGTTATATCAAATTATTATAATATTTATAAAAGTATTTTTACAACCTGAGAAATAATTATATTTTTGTGAATTAATAACTTTTTTTCCTCTTTTTAAAAAATCAGTTGAAGACAGGAGTGAACGTACAAAACATACTTCTGGGAATAACTTGATTTCACTAGATACAGACTGCAGAGCTGGTTCTTCATTTGAACTCTCTCCATCCGATAGCTCTGATGGAACATACATGTGGGATGAAGAGGGCTTGGAGCCCATCGGAAATGTCCATCCAGTTGGGAGCTATGAGTCCTCTGAAATGAACAGCATAGTATGTATGGATTTCTGTACCCTTTTGGAAAAGTTTGTTTACCTTACTATAGAGAAACTTGCAGTATTGATTGGATTATTTGTGAATTAATGAATTAACTCTTTTAGTTTTAGAAATGGAAAATCATATCTTTTAACGGCCTACAAAACATCTGATTTTAATACATAATAAAGCATATATTTGGTCACATGACACTTGAATTAAATATACTCTCAAATTTGTAATTCGTATATACATATAAACATACTGTTTTCTTCTGGTTAAGGTAGGCTAGTGGTTCTCAAAGTAGGGGAAGGGCAATGTCAAGAGGTTTTTTTGGTTGTCTTATTGAAGAGTGCTCCTGGCAAATAGTGGGTTGATACCAGGAATGCTGCTTAATGTCCTAGAGTGCATAGGAGGGCACCCATAGCAAAGAAATATCTAGTCCAAGATGTTAGCGGTGCTGCTGCTGCTGAGAAACCCTTTACTAAGCTATACTGAGCCAATTCTCAGGAGCTTAACAAAATAAAAATTTATTCTTTATTCTTACCAAGTCTGTTATAGGTATGGTCAGCCTTCTAGGTCAACTGTCCTTAGTGTCTAAGCTGTTTTGACCTTGAGGTTTTACCATCTCCTTTTGAGGCCTTGTCTCTGTGGTAGAGGAAGAGTGCCGGTTTCACACATGCAATTACTTTCTTTGGCCTGCAGATGGCACATGACACTTTCACCTACAACCTATTGAACCAAACTAATCTTATATGTACTAAGCAGGTAGGAAGCAGGAATTATAATTTTCATGTGTACCTGGAGGCGAAGGAACCAGAGATGAATAAGCACTAGAAAAACTACCATGCATTTATATTTTTATATTTTAAGAAACATTACAAGTAATGTGGATGATACACAGTATGAGTAAAATGTAGTTGCTGTGTCTGAAGTGTCTCATTGTACTCAGTATAAAATATGATTTTCCAGGAAGTGTGTATGGGAAAATTGGTAGCCTTTGTGAATATGTTAACTTCTAAGTGGATTTTAGGTTATGTTATTTTCTACATTCATATAAACCTGTGATTTGGGAGAAAAAGACAACATTGTCACTATAGGCTTGATAAGTTGCACAAACATAGAGGAGGCACACATTTAATTTAGAAAGAATGTTCCATTAGTAAAAGGAAGTTAAAAGATTATAGTTTAGGGCCTTAAAACATGCTTTCTTATTTTTAGGACTTTTTTTAAGCCAATGTTTGAAGTGGGAATGGACATTGTGTCCATCAGGTGGCAGCAATAAGCCAGTTAGTATTTGACATTTTTCAGAAGTTTCTACATCTTCAGTCCACCTTTTCTGTAACTTAATGTCACAATAGCTTCTATGAGTTCAGAGTGCACCTGGATTATTCATTAGTCTTTTAAGATCCTAGATCTTTTGATCTAAGAGGAAGACTGATAAAGGATGGAGAATTGATGGCAAAGTGCATTAATATGTCCTGATAGTTGGATTTACCGTTTTTGGTCTGAAATTCTGTCAGCATTTTGCTTTTTATATTTTAAGTTAGGTGTGTACCCGTGTGGAAGTTTTTACTGGTGAATTGGTGATCTCTATTCCTCTATACTTTTTTTCTTAAGGCCTCTTTATCTGATATCATTATAGTTTAATATACCAATTTTATTTATATATTTTCTACCCTTTTATTGTCAGACTTTTGGATACATAGAAGATAGGTTATTATTTTTAAAAATATAATGTATTTTTATTTTAACTGGTGGGTTTAGTCTCTTTATGTTTGCATTTATTGACATACTTGGACTTCATTGTGCTATCTTATAATTTTTTTTTAAATTGGCTCACTTTTTCTGTTCTTTTTTTTTTCTAAATAGTTTAAATATTTTCAACTTTACCCCAAAAGAACTTAAGGGCATTCTCATTTTTCTTGGTCTCTTCATTGCCTCTCCCCAGAGGCCTTTCCTGACCCTGTGTCCCTCTCTCTGCCTTCCCGCCTCCACAGCTCCACAAAACCGCTACTAGGGTTCTCTACAACACTGCTCATTCCAGTCCAGGTCAAGGTAAGGTGCTTTCACTGGAATGTAAGTCACCTGTCTCGCTACTAACACAGTTTAGTTCAACCCACTACTTAGTTCAATTGACATTGTTTTCATAGCAAGACTTTCTCTTTGAAGTAAGTAGTAGTATATTGATTGATACACATTGTGGTGCAAGCTCCTTATTTTGTCATGGACCCTAACAACACTCTAGAATGACTTCTTTGCATGCTTAGGTCTAGAAACTAGGCTATTTTTTTCTTTAAATAGTTTTGTTGAGATGTAATTTACACACAATAAAATGCATGTCTTTTGCATACAACACAAGGGAATTTTGAAAATTTGTGTATACTTGTTAAACAATCATCCATGTTTCCTTTGCTTTCATTCATTCTTTCAACCCCCATGAGAGCAACAACCGCGATTCCGGTTTTTATATCACTATGGGTTAGTTTGACCTATTCTTGAATTATGTATAAATAAAATAATAAACACATCTATTTCATGTCTAGCTTCTATAAATCAGTATTATGTATTTGCTAGTTGTACTTTGTTTATTTTTTCTTCATTATATAATATTCCTTTGTGTGAGTGTACTTATTTTGCTTTTGAGGGGCATTTAGATTGTTTTCAGTTTTTGGCTATTGCTGTTGCTGTGAAGATTTTGCTGTATGTTTTTTGGTGAACATTTATGTATATTTGGTAAAATATGTAGAAGAGGAATCCATGGATTATGGAGTATATTCCATATAGATTTAGAATCTGTTTTCCAAAGTGGTTGTACTAATGGTTGTACTAATTTACCATATTTTTTCTTTATTGTTAGTTATACTCACTGATAGTAAATGAGCAGTCCAGAAATTCCACTTTTTAGTCAACACTTGGTGTTGTCTGTTGAATTTTTGCTATTCTGGTTGGGATATAGTGTAGTTTTGCATTGAGATTTTTGTCTTACATTTTGGGATAACTACTCGTTGAATACTTTCATACATACTTATTTGCCATTAGGATATCTTCTTCTGTGACGTGCCTTCTATTGGGCTGTATGTTCTTTTTTTTTTTTTTCTTAATGGTTTATAAAAATTGTTTATATATTTTGGACATAAATCTTCTGTCTACAGGCGTACCTCAGAGATATGGCAGGTTAGGTTTCAGACCACTATGGTAAAGCAAGTTCTATTTTGTTTGCTGGTGGAGAGTCTTGTCTTCAATTTGTAAAAAAATGCGACATCTGTGAAGCACAGTAAAGCGAAGCACAATGAAGTGAGGTATGCCTGTGTGTCTCACATGTATACATGTACACACATGTGAATATGTGTAAATATGTATAATATATTCATGTGGTTTGCTTTCTAAATCTCTTAATGTCTTGAAGCAGAAGCTAACAATTTACCATTTTTTCTTTATTGTTAGCTCTTTTTTGAACTGTGAATTTTTTGTTTATCCTAAAGACATGAAGATATGTTCCAATGTTTTCTTATATTTATTTTTTAGCCTTTCACATTTAGACCTACAAAACCATCTGGAAACTATTTCTGTACATGGTGTGAGATAGAAGTCAAAATGAATTTTTTTTTTTTTTTTTTTTTGGAAAAATCATCCTTCCCCCACTGTACTGCAGGGTTATTTTTGTTATAAGCCAGTGACTGTATTTATATATTTCTTGACTCTCTTTTAGTTCATTTATCTTTTTGTTTATCCTTATGTCAATGTTATATTGTTTTAATTATTCAAGCTCTAAAACCTTTTCCAAGGTTTCCTTAGCTCGCCTTTTTCAATCTATTTAAATATTAGAATGAGCTTGTCAGTTTCTGCAAAAAAACCTGCAGGATTTTTTTTAAGTGAGATTGCTTATAATTTATTGAACAATTTGGGGAAATTTAACATATTTTCTATAGTGAGTCTTTCAATGCATTAACATGGTATGTTCCTCTATTTTGGACTTCAGAAATATTTCTTGATAATGATTTATATTCTCTAAAATTTAAACATCTTTTTTTATTTTAGATATTTTGTTGTTTTAAATAGTACTATAAAATTTCAGTTTCTTTATTTTTGTTGTGTATACAAATATACTTGTGTTTTGTATTTTGACCTGTTTTTTCAGTGACCTTATTAAGTTTACTTTTATTAGTCTAATATTTTGCCTATAGATTTTTAGGAATTTCTGCATATACTATACAGTCATATCATTTGCAGTCTTCATTCCCCCACCCTCCCTTTATTGCACTGGTTAGGACCTCTAAAATATGTTGAATTTAAATGATGATAGAATTTCAAGAAATTTTTAATAGTTCACCCTCAGTTTCTGCATGTGCTTGGGGAGTGGGGTTAATAGATATCTTTCATCAGATTAAGAAAGTTCCCTTTTATTTCATTTGCTGGATTTCTGTTGTGAGTGAATATTAATTTTTACTAAGTGCTTTCTGTACATCTGTTGAAGTTATCAGATTATTAATCTTCTTTCTGTTATATATTTTCTGTTAGTGTGATAGATTGCATTTCATGATTTTCAGATACTAAACCACCATTTCATTCTTGAAATGAATTCACTTGGTTGTGATGTATTATCCTTATGTTAGAATTGAGTTCTTACTTAATGTCAGGGCTCAGTATTTATTGAGCAAGAGCTCAATAAATGTTAGCTATTTATTTTTATTTATTATCTTTTAGTTTTAATTATTTTACATTTATAACTTTAATGCATTTGAAGTTGGTATGAGACATAATAATTTGCCCTCATTAATATTTCTCCATAATATACTTGGGATGCTGTACAGAAAAGACAATAAAGCAGGCCTGAGATTGCCTCTTTTGAAAGGCCAGTGCTTTCTGGTGAACAGTTCTCCTTCAGTGATATAAAACTCGAACTAAGTGATAAGAATGACTCCTGTGCCTAAAGTGTACAAACAATATAGTTTATGCTGATCATGTGCTTTCCTTCTAGAATTGTAGGGTTTTGGTATGTGCTAGTTACAAGTGCCCATGTAACCAGCCACCAATTAAAACCACCAAATTTCTGAGGAGTGTTTATAATAGACAACACTTTTCCCGCGTTGTCACAGCTTCTGGCTAAAGAAATTAAATCTGACCTATGTGATTCCACTAAGAGAAGACTCTTGGAAGCTTATGCCTGATTTTCTTGTACCTTTTCCTTTGCTTATTTTGTTTTGTGTCCTTTTGCTGGACCAAAGCTGTGACTATGACTGCCACGTCCTATGATTCCTCCTTGTGAATCACCTAAACCTAGAGGTAGTCTTGAGGACTCTGACATAGGTACTGATTCCAAGTTATCTTTATTCACTCATGACAGTATTTTTTTTTCAGCTTTTACATTTTATAATAACCTTTTGAAGAAGCTATGGACCAGTTGCTAACTGTTGTTTCAGATTTGGTTGAATTTCAGAGGAGTAAATCAATATTGATAGATTGGGAACTACTTTCCTAATTATTGTACTCTCAGTCTGGTATTCTTGATTTTTAGCCTTATATCTATCTACTCAGGATAACTGAACATTTTTAAATCCATAAATTTTTCATATCATTGATATTTAACTTTTTTGAAGATGAAATGCAGCAGTTTTTTCTTTTTTCCTGGTAAATATCAGAATCATATTGTACATGTAGAGTTTTAGGTAAAAAACATTTTCCCTCTTGTTTTGAATCCTCCTTGCTGGAATACAGTAACCAATAGAAGAGGTCTCATTGAAGAGGAACTACATGTTATCATGACTGATTTCCTAACACTAAAATATTTAGGGAGGAATAATTTTAAATCATCACATGGAGTGTTTTTATTTTTAGAAGGATTTTTATAGGAAGCCTAAAGTAGTGGAATCAGATGATCCCTGAAACTCTAGCTTATTTTTCTGTTTTATCTGCTTTAACTTGTCTTCACATAGTAGGCAAGCTTAATCTCCTTATTATTTAAATAGAACCTTTTTCACTCTAAAATTTAGATTTTTAGACTCTTGCTTAAATGCATTTGACACACCAGTAAGTAGTTATGCCTTCAGTTTTTCATGATGCTAACACATTTTATTGCACATTTTCTTTCCTATGTTTTACTGAGGAAACAACTAGATTTGGGTTTCTACCTTAGCGACTGATTATGCTAGACTTTATTGAGACTTGAATGTGTGCTGAATATAATATTCTTAGCAGTAGTTTTATGGAAATGTGAGTTCCCTAGGTTATTTGTACTGAATTTTGGAATATTCTGTGCTCCAAAAATGTAGCAGAGGAATATCAAATCTGGCTTGTATTTGCCTCATTTAACATTTTCTTTAAGAGGAAATCCCAGGAATCTAAAAATTATTGTCTAATTTTGTATCAGTGGTATTACTGTCATTTAATTTATTCTGGGTTATTTTTCTTTAAAGGAAAGACTGGGGATGCTTTACTCTTTTTAAAGTATGTCACATATATTTTCTCAGAAATGGTAGCAACTTGTCTCCATTCTGCTTGTTTTTCACCTCATTTAACAGCCTTTATACCACTCTCAGGTTGTTTTCCTTAAACTCTGGTGAGATTACACTGCTGCTGCTTTAAATCTGTATCAGTGTTCAGGGGCTCTTTATCATACTGCTTCTCTTAACCTGCATCCCCATGCAAAGGCCATCTGACATTAGTTACATTTCTCAAAATGCTCTCATTCTGAACTTTTGCCTAGCATGCCGTCTTCCCATGGTTTTTCTAACTATCAAGTTTATTACTTTTCTAAGACTATATTCAAACTTCTCTGTCCCCTCCCTCTAAAAGTTAACTGTTCAATTATGAGACTTCATAGACTTCAGATACATGATGGTTTTCTGCTTTCTTCTTCCTGTTAGGTGAGGACTACCTCTTTTCATCTTTTTTTTTTTTTTTTTTTTGCCCTAATATGGACTTTGTGTATGTAGATAGATCCTAAGTAAATAGTTCCTTTCAGTTAGAATTAATCACTCCTTCCTTTATGCTTCTAACCATATTGCTTCCTTCTAGTTTTAGCACTTATTTTGCATTGTCATGTACTAGTTTTTATTGGCTCCCTACATACACGGAAGTACTTTTGAAGGCAAGAACTGTACTATCTTACTTATCTTTCTTCCTATCCCAGGGTAGAACCTGTTGACATTTTAAAGTGAAATTAGGAGCCTAGATAAGTAAAGTGCCAGTGATGTGAATTATATATGGTTTTTTATTTACTTTTGTACAATTCTCATTTTCTGATGTTCATGTCATGCCTCCCCCAGGTTTTATCATAGATCTAGCATCAGTTTTAAGTTCCTGTTACTTATGTTTAAGTTCTGTTGTTTTAATTTAGAATAAAGTCTCACGTTTTGGCCTGTGGACCGTAAAGCTATTTTCATGACTAAACTTTTGACGTTATTTGTGTTTTTCCTTTCTTTCACTGTGAATAGCCTCCTTTTGATATTTTTTACAGAGGCCTCTGTAAAGACTTTATTTTTCCTTATTCTGCATATTTATGAAATAATGGTGAGAAGGGTGGGATACTCTACAAAGTGATGCAGAGACCAGTGTACTTTTACATATTAAATAGTGGTAGCATACAGTACAAATGACTTTCTTTAATCCTTGAGCTGTTTGAGAGTTCATTCCCTACCTGATGTCCTGTCATTCTCAGATGCTTTAATGTCTTTCTTAGAAACAAGAGCACTCTCCTATGTAACACAGTAAACTGTTCAAATCAGGAAATTAACATTAATATATTACTACTATCTAATCTGCAGAAGCCTGTCACGTTTCTCCAGTTGATTAGTAAATACCTTCTGTAGGAAAGAGATCCAGGTTAGATTTTGGTTGTCCTGGTTTTTAGTTTCTTGGACAGTGAGTGCTCCTTCCAGCTAGCTTCTGTATCCTTTTCTTCTATATCTGTCATTCTTTGAGTAATTCCTTGCTTTCTTGTGCAAGATGTTCTGGTTTCTTCTTATACTTTATCTGCTCTAGACCTAGAAGCAGCCAGTTGCCCAAGAGTCCTGGTTCTTTTTTAATGGAAAATGCTGTTTCAAAGCCAAATTCGGGAGCTGGGTGTGCTCACTGCTGTTAAGAAATTGCTACTTTAGCATCTTCAGTGGACATACTAGGGAATATATAGATGTATACATATGTATATATGTGTGTGTCTCCTTTCTCTTTTTCTTTCTCTATATATTTATACATATATAGACATACATACATCTATATCAACATTTATTTACATTGGCTATATGTATATATTGAAAACCATGGGTTCACACTGATACCTCCAATTCCAGTCCACTACCACAGGATTCTTTTTAGTTTTCTCTCTTTCTGTATTTGTTACCTCCCATCTCTGATGGTGATACACTTGGCTTCTGTTATCCTTAAAATATTTATGTATTTGACAAACCTCCCTTTATGTAATCATTTTTTCTTCTTTGCCACCACTTCCTTTCTCCCATTGATGCCTTTCTCACCCTACTTTAACTCTAAAACTCCTAGTGAGCTACGACTATGCATACATGGATAACCTTCCCGCTCTATTTGGGCTCTGACTTATGACATCATGTTGTCCCCCATATATGTTTTACTTCAATTCTCATATCCACACCAGGCTAGCTCCCTGCCTCAGATTTTCCCTCTCCAGCCCTCAACATGAATATCATCATTACCTGTGATATGCTCAAGCTCTGATATGCTAGACCAACCCATACATGGATGTTGTTTTCACATTACTTAGGTTGTAATTCCCCATGTTCAGCTGCCTCACCTTGCACAGTCTCTTCATGCCTCATTGCCCCACATACCATTCTACCTGCCAATTTGAACTACTGTGTTCTTGGACATCTTAATCCTAATAATATAGATACAATGTAAACATTCGAAGACCTGTACATGTATGTTTTATTATCAAAGTGAATGACAAAAATTTTTTATGAAAATTATGAAAAATGCTTCTATGTGTAATAAGTTTTATAGGATCTGTAGTATTTCATATGATCAACTTGGAAGCTTGGGACTAGAAATGTTCAGAGAGCTAAAAGCTTCATTTTTTTCAAAAATAATTAAAGCCAAATTTGGTGTAAGCTACTCTGATTTTTAGTAAATGTGAATTAAATTATCATAATGGTCAGTTTATAATTATATTCACAGTACCTTGTTCTAGAAGGATTTATAAAAATGTGAGATAAGCTTAGTCCTAAAGATTTAAGAAGCATCTATTTCAAAACTATTTCAAAGAGGAAACATTATTTACTTGGGAAAAAATATAGCAAGTTTATTCTATATTACCACCTTGGCATTCTGATTTTTGTTGTACTTGTGTAAGCAGATTTACTTTAATGAAAAACACATATATAAACCTATTGGTGTATTAGTTTTCTCTTGTTGCTGTAACAAATTACCACAAACTTAGTAGCTTAAAACAGTACAAACTTTATTATCTTACTGTTTAAAACTCAGTTCAAAATGGGTCCCTCAAGGCTAAAAACAAAGTAGGCAAGGCTACATACATTCTTTTTGGATATTCTAGAGAAGAAGCTGGCTTCTTGTCCTTTCTAGTTTCTGGAGGCTGCCCACATTGCCTGGCTAATAGTCTTTTTCCATCTTCAGAACCAGTTGTGGGTTGACCTTCTGTCTCCCTCTGCCACTTTAAGGGCCCTTCTGATTACATTGACCCATCTGGATAATCCAGTATAGTCTCTCTATTTTGAGGTCAGTGATTAGCAACCTTAATTTCATCTGTAACTTTAATTCCTTTTTCTCATATAATGTAACATATTAACAGGTTCTAGAGATCGTGGAGGTGGCGGGGGCAGTACATTGTTTTGCCTAATGTAATTGGAGATATACTTTTCAGTTTTTTAAAATAATGCTGTTATTAATTTTTAAAAATTACTCTTTTAAGGTTGACAAATTTAGCTCTAGTAAGTTGTAAATTTGATTTAAAAAATAAAATAGTAAATTGTAAGCACAATTTATCAAACTCGGTTATAATTTAAGTTAATCTAAACTAGTGGTATAGTTATTCAAGTGGCTTTCACTAATGATTGTCACTGCGATAGCTAATCATAAGTTTTATTATTTGCAGATATTTGAATATTTTTACTCTTAATATTTGATATTTTATAATGACTGGAAATAACTTGTAGTGGCTTATATGTATGTACATGTTTGTATTTTCTATAAGTTAACGTGGAATTTAAAAAGACTCATTTTTTTAAATTATTTTTTTATTTAGTTTTAAGTATATAATACATTGGTTAGACATCTATATAGTTCATAAAAAGATCCCCGCAATTGCTTCCTCTCTCCCCTGACCCTCCACCTAGCCAACGTACTAATGCTAACTGCATTTCCTATGCCATCCTCCCTATCCCCGTGACCATCCATCAGCTGCTAATCTGTACTTCTTTAGCCCTTCACCCCATTCTCCCATCCCTCCAAACCCCCTCCCTTATGTTTGATATCAAACTGTCCACTGTATTTGTGAGCCTGTTTTTGATTAGTTTGGTTTTTTATTCCTTAGATTCTGCATATATGTGAAATCATATTGTGTTTATCTTTCTCTGTCTGACTTAAATACTTTCTAGGCCCACCAAAGCAATATCTTTTTCCATCCCTTTCCTTTTCATATGTAGGGGTCTTGCTTTCTTATCCTTTCAGCCACTCATTTGTTTGGAGATATTAATTCTTTTCCATTTAAGGTACTTACTGATAGGAATGTAGTTGTTACCATTCTTTATTCTTGTTTTCGATACATGTTTTCTTCTTATGGAAGACCCTACGACACTTCCTGTAATACTGGATTGATGGTGATAAATTTCTTTAGCTTATTTATGTCTGAGAAGCCCTTTATCTGTCCTACAACTCTAAATGATAGCTTTGCTGGATAAATTATTCTTGGTTATAGATCCTGGGTCTTCATCTGGTTGAATATTTTGTGCCAAGCCCTTCTGTCCTGCATAGTTTCTTTTGAGAAATCAGCTGCCAATCTTATGGGTGTTCCCTTGTAGGTAACTATCTTCTTTTTTCTCTTACTGTTTTTAATATTCTTTCTTTGTATTTAACCTTTGGCATTTTAATTATGATGTGTCTCAGTGTGAGCCTCTTTGGATGCCTGGTGTTTGGGATCCTCTGAGCTTCCTAGAGTTTTATGTCCGTTTTCTTCAGTTATGTGGATCAGACGAATATTTGGAGCCTTAATAGTGTCCCATATCCTCCTTAAATTATTTTTATAGTCTTGACATCTTTTTTCTTGTCATTCTGAGTGTCCTGATTGGTTTTCCTATCCTTTAGATAGGGCATTTGATCCTCTTCTTTAATCACTTTGTTTATTCTTTTATTTATTTCATTTACCATACACCTCATCTCAGATAATTTGTTCATTTCCATTTTTATGTTTTTTATCTCTTTCTTGAAGTTCTCTCTGAATTCATCTACACTTCTCAAAAGTTCATTGAGCATCTTTATAACCAGTGTTTTGAACTCTGCATCTGTTAGATTACCTGACTTCATTATATTGGATCTCTGTTCTGTTCTCTCATATGGTTTCTACTTCTTTGTCTCCTCATTTTGGCTGCCTTTTCGTGTCTGTTTCTGTGTACTAAGCAAAGCTCTTAAGTCTCCTGGTCTTGTTAGTGTGGATTTGTGAAGTAGGTGTCCAGTGGCACAGTCCAGAGAGGGGTTCAGCTACAGGCCAAATTTAGCCCCAGCCTGTGCCCCTCCAGGGTCACCTGTTACAATTCAGCAAGCAATCCACAGAAGCTTTGCTTATAGTGGCCTCAAAAGGCCAAACCAGAAACCTAGGCTTCCTCCAGAGTGAATCTCAGCAAGGAGCACCTGATAGCTGAGGATATACCTAGATGTGGCTTGGGTGGGGCCGCGAGTTGGGGGAGACGGGGTTTCAGGGAATCCTCTGGGCAGAGCGACCTCTGTTATCCAGTTTGATGACCTCACAGCTATGATGGCACAGTGTCCATCTGGCGCACCGGTAGTGGGGGAGGGCTCAACAGAGAATAATGGTTACTGCAGGCATTTCTGTACCCAGCAAGTCTCGACTATGCCCTCACTCCAGCAATGTTTCCATGTAAGTCTCTGGTGCCCCCTGTGCACAGCCAAATCAGCACTGGTGCTCAGAGCAAGTAGGTCCGTCAACAGGAAAATCTGCTTGTGGATGCAGCCCCTTAAGAGGTGTCTGGTGCTGCCGCAGCTGCATCTCACTCAGCGTCTCTGGACTGCGTCCTTATCTCATCCTACCTTCTACTGTTGCAGGGTGTTTTCTTGGACTTCTCCCTAGTTCTATTGCTTGATCTTTTAGATCCCAGGTGATTTTTCCTTGCTGTTGCTTTTTGCTTCTGGCACAACTTTGATTTGGTTGCCAGAGGGATGAACAGAGCCTCTATCATCTATGCCATTTTTTTTCTCTCTCTAAAGTTGACTCATTTTTAAGAAAGGCAGTTGAGAGCAAACAGGATGATGAAATCATTGGCTTTGTTTAGATTTTAGGTATTTTTAACTCTTTATTTCCAGGAAAAATTGTTTATAGACACTGATTTGAAAACAGTATCCAGTAGTCAAGTAAGTATAGCATTAGATTAGTACTCTAGAGTATAATGATATACTGTTTACTAACAATGCACATGATAAATACACCTGTTTGATATTATCTTACATTAATAGCTGCTTAAAATACAGATCTAGATTCCTTCAACTGAGGGATAAAGTATGCTTTTTTTTCTTTTGTTTTATTCCTGTGGGCTAGTTTCACACCTTTTATTATTTTAATGGTCTGACATTTCCATTGTCTTTTTGTTGAGATGTGACTATTCAGCATAAGTAAGTCTGGTTGCACTAATTATTAAAATAAAAGGAGGATAGAATTATCTTATAAATCCCAGCTTTTATTTTCTTGGACATTGAACCTATGTATATTCTGTAACTATCGATTTATATATTAAGTCTGAATTTTCATTTTAGATATACTTATCACAATGGAGATTATATGCTACTTCCCCTCAATTCCCCCTCCCCCCCATTATTCATTTTGTGAGATTTTTGCATTTGCTTCCATCCACTTGGCTTTTTACTATTTGTCAAATCTGTAATGTCTTTTATATACAGAAAAATTAAATGCTGTAGAATCAAGGACATAGATATCATTTAATCTTATCCATTAATTTTATATAGATACTGAGGTGCAGAAAGGTTAAGTCACACAATCACTTAAACAGAGGAATTAAAACTTGGAATAACTGGCTCCTAGTTTATTGTCTCTGTTGTACCATATGCCACTATAGATTTAAACTGGGTTTCTTCTTTAAGGTAAAGAAGTAGCTGTTTAGTACTGTCCTCTGTCTCCTGTTATCAAATGTCTGCCCTTTGGAAAATGGTTCATTTATAATCTTAGTGGAGAATACCTATTTTGAAAATCAAAACATTTAGATTATTTACTTCCCCTCTTTATTGTCTCTGCATCAATCTGTAGTAGACTGGGAGAATAAAAGGGAAAAGGCTAATATTTGGAGGACTTCCTTTATATAATTTCTTTTTGGTTCATTTGTTTGTTCGCCTTGTATTTTCTAATTCCACTGTGCTACTGCTACTCTAGTTACTAAGAAACATATGTGAAGAGACATTGCTACCTCAGCAGAAACTCATGATCCAAATTAAGAGAGGAGACACTTAATTCTGACCATTAAAGAAAGGTTCCACATGTGCTTCTAATTAACAAACAGGTCAACCCACTTCAGGTTCACAGTTTGGGGAGGTTTGCATGGTATTTCAAGAAAAGCTTCTTTATGAATTTAAAATGAAAGATACATACTTTTTAACTTTGCACTTGTTTAATTTCTATCTCCTGTTTCTTTAGGATATATTAACAGGGGCCAGCAAGCTACAGCTTGCAGGCTGCTCACCTCTTTCAGTAAACAAAATTTTATTGGAACGCAGCCATGCCTTTTAATTTACATGTAGTCTATGGCTGCTTTAATGTCACTGTGGCAGGATTGAGTAGTTGCAACAGAGACTATATTGCCCACAAACATAAAATATTTACTATTTGACCTTTAAGAAAAAGTTTGCTGACCCCTATATTAGAAACACTGCACATAATTTTAAAGATTCAGAAATGTTTTAAGTCAAATATCTATCTATGTAAACTTTTTGGGCATTCATTTTTCTCTTTATGGTTATTCCTAGTACCATTTTATCTTTTGGCCCCCAGTGGAAGGCAATCATCTGTGCATTCAACATATTCAAGCAACTACTGTTACGTTCAAGGTACTGAGGATACAGTGATCAAGACAAGTTACAGGTTCTGTTTTAGTGGTGCTTATATTCTGATGAGGCAGATGTAGTTGAACTGTTCGGCTAACTCATTAACTAATTATCTTCAATTGATAAATGGAGTAAGTGCTACAGAGGAGCATTACCTGCTGTGAAAATATATTATTGGAAAACCTGGTCTGCTGTGGGTGTTGGGTGAGGCTTTTTCAGGTAATGATGTTTAGACTAAGTTGGGCCAGGGGTAAAAAGGGTACATGTCATTGGAAGAATGGTGTGTTTTAGTGAAAGGCATATGGGAAGGCCTTATCATAAGGTATATTAGAAGGTTCTAGTATAGCCTGAGTACTGACAGGGGAGGAGTGACAGGAGAGGAGGCTGCTAGTACAAGCATTAATGGAACTCAAAGGGTTTGGATCTTTATCCTAAAAATTGAAGGGAAGTTGTTGGAGGACTTCAGTCTAAAAAGGAACATAATATGATTTACAGTTTTTAAATGCTCTGTATGAAGATTGAATTAGAAGAGCTAGACAGGATGCTGGAAACTACTGTTCCCAGTGAGAAATGGTGGTAGCTTGGGCTAAGGCGGTGGCAGGGTGGAGATCTCGGGGAGTGGGTAATTTTGAAAATGAGCTTAGAGGTACAGTTGACAAAATTCTGTTATTCATTAACTGTTGGGGAGAAAAGTGTCATCTCACTTTTAGAAGACTAGTATTAGTTGCTTACATTTAGTCTGCCTAAAATCACCTTAAATTGCCAGTCTGATTTATTTCCTGTTGATTTTCCCATTCCTTGTGATATTAAAGCTAAACTCATTTTTCTTTCTTACTCTCCATTGTCTCTCCTCACCTTATACTTGTCTATTTGCTTTTAATCTCCAATTCCTACTATGTTGAATATAGTTAATATTTCATTATCTCTCCCGTCACTCTTTCAGGTTTCTGTCACTAAATAAAGACACAATATATATTTGTTGAAATGAATGCCATTTCATTCAAAATAAGTAAAAAAGTACTTAAAGGTACTATTTAATACTGTTTAATATTTTCCATACACATTGTGACATAACCTATTTACAAAGTAAGTTTCTAAGGTACCACGTGTCATAATAGCAAGGCGCAAGTAACTAAAAATGTGATGTTTGCATAATGTGATAGTGGAGGTGCAGCTTACAGAAAGTTGAGACTGTCATACAGGTAAATTAAAATTTCATACTTATATTGATACTTTCAGCTATGCTCCAATACAGAATACAGAATTTAAAGGCAAAGAAGGGATTTAATCCAGCTCATTTATCTTACAGATAAAGGACCGAATGAGAAAAACTAAATTTTCCTTAATTTATATTTTTGCCAAACTAATGAATCTTTCATGTGCATTTATTAGTTTTTTGGCCTGTTATAAATTTTATGTTTGAAAAAAGTTTAAATTTATCCAATATAGTTGTAACCCTTTAAACATAATATATATATATATATTTTTTATTTTGTTTCTTGTAGATTGTTACAATAGGAAATTTAATTCTGTATTTATTGAGTTTCTACTGTGCTTCAGGCATAATGTTAAGTGCTGAAAATATTGATATGGATAAGACTGTTTTTGTCCTTAATGAATTTGGAGGTTTGATAAGCAGATAGAAATAGATTATCATAGTATAGTTTTATAAGTGAAATTATGCATGCTATGATTTGTATGCCTATTGTCCTGAAATAACACAGAAGGGAGGTTTAACTATGTGTGTTTCAGAAGGTTTTGAAGAGGAAGCTGACATCCGAGTTGAGTTTCAAAGAATGAATAGAAAGTTGATCAGTTGGCCAAGGAAAATAGGTGAGCCTTTTAGGCATAGGGAACAGTATGTATGCAGAGGTATTATGAAATTATGTGTGCTAGAGGAATATCAGCATTGTTAAGACTATAAAGTGTGAAGTGGAGAGTAGTTGGAGATAAAACTAGGGAATTAAGGTAGAAAGGAAGAAAAATCTTGTTTCTTAAACTGAAAAGACAAATGGAACTCGTTTACTTAGATTCTTTTAGTTATCCCTTTCAGTGTAGTTGTGTTACTCATTTGTCATCCTGTTAGGTTCATTTCCTAGTGTTTATATTTTATTTTGATGTCCCCCACACCCCCATATCACGGTTCACTTAAATAATAGATTTTCTTCATCTTACTTCATAGAGGTCTTCATTTTTTTTTACCACTGTATATAGTACTTCATTTTTATAGATTACGTTACTTATTCACTTACTGTCCTAATAATGGGTGGTAAGCTTATTTCCAATGTTGTGCAATTATATACTGCTGCAACAACTATCCTAGTGTATATTTATTGTTGTAATTTAAATAAAATTTTTTTTATCACCTTACCTGTGTCTATACTAGCTCCTATTCAATTATTTAGAAACTTCTGCATATGAAAGTATTACAATCTGGTGGTTGTTATTTCTCCTGTTCTGTTTTCCTAGAACATTCCAGTTGCCTTCCACTCTTATATAAAACTTATGGTCAAATCTTTAATGCTATAATTAATATATGAGGTTACTGTAATATATTCATAAATTTCATCCTATGATGTTTTCATTACTACTACCTCCCCCCCAAAAAAGTATAGTAGGATTTGAAATTCTGTAGTGTAATGAAATGAGAAGGTGCTTTTAAAAAATATTTCTGAAACTCCATTTACTGTAATTTGCAATAAGTCTGATTGTAATAAGTGCTCAACTAAAATGAGCACTCAGTGATGCAATGTCACTTGACTGGTTTATGTATAGAAAATTGAATTTAAAAGAAAGAAATTCAGGCTACCGAAGGAATTTAGGCCATTAAATACGTTTTCCATCATCCAACAAGAGGACTAAGTCACAAATACACTCATTTTTCCATTATCCAAGAAGACTGTACTAAATCACTAATGCACTTAGCATTTCGATTTATTAAACATTGTTATGATTTTGTTAAATAAACATTGGTTAAGTAGAGCACCAAGGTATCGATGGTGAGTCAAAAGACCACAAGAGAAATTGAGATAAAGAAGTTTACCACTCACAAATGCTGGGGGAAGTTTGAGAAGGTCAAAGCAGGAAACAGGCAGTGAGAGTGACAGGACCTGGGCACATGCTTTTATTAGAGTGTTTTAGGTTTTGTGGGCTAAGGCTGGATGAGTCAATTCAAACCTGCAAGAGCCAAAAATATACTTTGGGTAAGCAACATGAGAGGTTTTACGTATAGGTCTAACAAGGGGCATGTACTGAGAGGCAGGAAACTTACATTTATTTGTAACAATAGGCTGTCATTTAGGGTTTGCACTTACATAGGGGTTAGTGTTAGTTTCAGGCCCTTGCAGGCTATTTGGCCAAAGAAAATGGATGCCAAGACAAGCAATACCATGGAGTACTTAGCGAGACTCTTGAGAAAAATACGTGTTAATTGAAATCTGTCACCCATCATTATAATCAATGTAGTTGAAATTATTTACCTGTGAAGGCTAAATAAACTTTTAAAAGGTTTAAGTCTAGCCATGCACATTTTGACTTGGGCTTGATGCTGAGGTCCACAATATACAAGACTAGAAGGGCAGGGAGAGTTTAGCTGCAGCCACCACAACTCCCAAACAAGATCACACAGATGCCTCTCTCCTTTCTTTTCAGGTGCTAATGTGCTTATGTATTGGCCTACCTCTCTTTCAGCTCACTGGGAAGTACCATGGAAAGCAAGGAACAAATATTTAAGCTGTAGAAAGTATAGACAGGGAAAAGAAGATTTAAAACAGAAGAAACAAGTAATTATACAATGTAAGGAAATGGAATATGTTAGTTTTCTCTTGGTGCTTTACCAAATTACCATAAACCGAGTGTCTTAAAACAATACACATTTATTCTATAGTTTTGTTGGTTAGAAGTCAGACACAGGTCTCGGTGGGCTAAAATCAAGGTGTCAGCAAGGCTGCATTTCTTGTGGAAGCTCTAGGGAAGAATCCATTTCCTTACCTTTCCCAAATACTAGCAGCTGCCTGCCCTTGAATCAATATTTTAACCCAGTAAATGTTCACTTTTTGAGTAAACTCTTAGAGCAATTTAAAAGATTTATAAAATTATTGCGAAGATAGTATAGAGAGTTCCTGTATACCCTGCATTCACTTTCCCCTATTCTTCGCATATTACATTAATATGGTTCATTTTTGCCACATTAATGAAACAACATTGATATGTTATTGATATTTTATTAAAGTCCATGTTATTCAGATGCTATCATTTTTTCCCTTCTTTCTCTGTTCCAGGATCCCATTGAAGTATAGTATGACAGTAGTCATGTCTCCTTAGACTCCTCTTGGTTGTGACAGTTTCACAGATTTTTCTTGCCTTTGAGGGACTTGGCAGTTTTGAGAAGTATTAGTCAAGTCTTTTGTAGAAAATTGACCAACTAAGATTTGTCTGATGCTTTTCTTATGATTAGACTGGGGGAATATATTTTTGGAAGGAAAACCACAGAGGTAAAATGCATTCTCATTGCGTCATAACTAGGATACGTATGACTTGTCACTTGATGTTAACCGTCATCATTTGGTTTGAGATGTTTGTCAGGTTCACCACAATAAAGTTGTTCTTTTTTTCTCTTTTTTCACACTCTTTGGAAAAAACCGCTATAAGCAGTTTATATTTAAGGAGTGGCTAGTTACACTCCACCTCCACAAGGGTGGAGTATCTCATAAAATATTTGGATTTCTGCTGTGAGACTGAAAGGAATCTTGCTTGCTTGCTTGCTTGCTTGCTTTCTTCCTTCCCTTCTTCCCTTCTTTCCTTCCCTTCCCTTCCCTTCCCTTCCCTTCCCTTCCCTTCCCTTCCCTTCCCTTCCCTTCCCTTCCCTTCCCTCTCTTTTCTTTTCTTTCTTCCTGTCTTCTTTCTTTCTTTCATTTAATTTCTTTATGTCAGTATGGGCTTATATATTTTTTTGGTTCTAATCTATAAACCTTTAAACCAATCACTTTTTATTGTTATTTTGTTTTTGAGCACTTCTTTTATTTCTGACACTGCTGGATGCTTCAGACTCATCTTTTATATTTGCTGCCTCAGTCACAGGTTCAGCTGTTTCTTCTGGCTCCTTTCATTGGAGAATGATATTAGAAACCAAAATTTAGATGTAAGGTGTGCTTCTAGTCGCTGTCAGTTGAAAGGGCAAGGAGAGGTGTGGATGTGTATACAGATATCTATAAATATTTCTGTATGTAACCACCTGTATTGACATGAATTTATATACTGATGTCTCCAACTCTAATCCATTACTACATGCATCATTCTTGCTTCTTCCCTGGGCTTATTTTTAAACTCCCACTCACTCAGTTAGAAACTTGCTGCTTACCAGCAGCCATCTATTTACTTAAATGTTCAATTCCAGTATACATGTATAGTCATTTCAGAATTGTTCATTTGTATCCCCATAGGAAACATCATTATCATGTAGTATACAGTGCTCATTTAGAATTCCTTTGCCTTTTGTTTTGTAGATTCCATTTATTTCCAGAGTTATTTAGGTCACCACTTTATCACTCTCACCCACTTCAGGGAGGTGGTTTCATATATTTGTAATACATTTAAACTTTTGTCACACTTAAACGTCCAAAGACCCTAACCTCCTAAAAGAATTTTTAAAATTTTACATGCTTTAAGGTTTACTCTTTGTACTGTGGGGTTTAGTGGATATTGACAAATGCTTAATATCTTATATTCACTATTATATAATATAAAGAATAGTTTGTCATCCTAAAATATTTCCTATACTTCATCTATTTATCTTTTCCCCCAGTGAACCCCTGGAAAACACTGATCAGTAGACTCCTTCTGTAGTGTTGCCTTTTCAAGCATGTTATATAATTGAAATCATATAGCATATAGCTTTTGCATACTGGCTTCTTTCATTTTTAATATCTGTCTTTTTGTGGCTTGCTATCTCATTTTTTAATTGATGAATAATATTGTATGGATGTACCACAGTTTATTTATCCATTCAGCTATCAAAAGACATATTGGTTGCTTGCAGTTTTAGGCCGTTATGAATAAAGATTCTATAAATATTCATATGAAGGTATTTCTGTGGACAGATGTTTTTAACTAATTTGAGAAAATACCGAAAAATATGATTGTTTAATCATAATGTAAGACTGTATTTAGCATTGTAAGAAACTGCCAAACTGTTCTGCAAAGTAGCTATATCATTTTGCATGCCCACTAGCAGTAAGTGAGAATATCAGTTGATCTGCATCCTCACTGGCAGTTGAATCTTTAACAGTATTTGAATTTCAGGCATTCTAATGAATACAGTGGTATTCATTGTTTTAAATTTGTAATTTCCTAATGACAAGTGATGTTGAGCATCTTTTCATATGCTCATTTGTCATGTATATGTCATTGATAAAGTATCACTTTAGGTCTTTTATTCATTTTTAAATTGATTTGTTTTCTTTTTGTTGAATTTTAAGAGTTCTTTTATCAGATATGTGATTTGTAAACATTTTCTCCCAGTCCATACCTTGTGCTCTCATTCTCTTAAACATGTCTTTCAGAGGCAGAAGTTTTAATAAATTACAATTTATCAATTTTTTCTTTCCCAGATCATGTTATTGGTGTAGTTAAAAATCATCAGCAATCCCAAGGTCATGTAGTTTTTCTGCTTTTTTACTTCAAGAAGTTTTACAGTCTTGTATTTTACATTTCATTCTGTGATCCATTTTGAGTTAATTTTTGTCTTACACTTGCATTTGGGTTAATTTTTTGCATATACGATTGACTCTTGTATATTGAGGGGGTTAGGGCACTGACACCCCACACAGTTGAAAATCTGCATTATTACCTTTGACTCCCCCAAAACGTAACTACTAAAAGCCGTATTGGTTACATAAACAGTTGATTAACACCTATTTTCTATATTATCTGTGTAGATTGTGTTCTCAGAATAGAGTAAACTAAGGAAAATGTTTGTTAAGAAAATCAAAAGGAAGAGAAAATACATTTACAGTTTTTATTGAAAAAAATCCTCGTATAAATGGACTTACACAGTTCAAATACATGTTGTTCAAGGGTCAACTGTAATTTTGTTTTAAGAATGCCAACATAATTTGTTGAAAAGACTACTTTTTTCTTCATTGAATTACCTGTGCTCCTTTGTTGGAATCATTTGAATGTGTTTGTGTGTGTTTTCTTCTGAGCTCTGTTCTGTTCTGTTGATCTAAGTGACTGTTCTTCCACTAGTAACATGCTGTCTTGATTATTATTTTGTGTCTTATAATAAGTCTTACATTGTTTGACCCCAGTTCCTGCATGGGAACCTCTACATTTTTGGAATTTCCCAATAAGAGTGTTTTTGTTCATAATGGGCCCTTATATTTTATGTTAATGAGGTGGATCAGTATGAGAGTAATCCGCAGTCCACACAAGAAAAACCAAATTTGTAATTAGAGGTTAGTGTCTTTAGATATGTGATATTAACCTGACTTCTAGGAAGCAGAGGAAATAGGCTGGCCAATGATTCAGTCAGCCTTTCTTATGTGATGAAACTTTAATAAAAACTCTGGACACTGAATCCCAGGTGAGCACTTAAAGTTAATAATACTCTGTGCATATTGTTACTCCTCAGTGTGCCAATGAGATGACCTATTCTGACGTCACAGGAAGAGAACGTGGAAGCTACCTGTTTGGCCCCATCTCAAACCTCTCCCTATGTATCTCTTCTTTTGGCTGGTCATGATTTATATCTTTCTTTTTGCTATAATAAAACTATAACCATAAAGTGTATTACTTTCCTGAGTTCTGTGAGTTGTTATCGTGAATAATTGAACCCAGGGAGTAGTAGGAATCTCTGAATTTGTAGGCAGTTTGTCAGAAATGCAGGGTGTGGTAACCCCTGAACTTTGGCTGGTGGTATCTGAATTAAGGTCAGATAAACATTGTGTCTTTAACCTGTGAAGTTTGTCCAAACTTTGGATAGTTAGTGTCAAAAGTAATTATAGTTGTCATGGAAAGTAGAATTTGTTAGATCAACCCTGATTCACTGAAGCATGTAGTTTGGGAAGAGAAAATATGAAAGGGCAAAGGGTGAGGAATTTTTGATTCTTCGGTGGTTATCTAGTCACTCATGATATGAAACTGCATCTGTGCTGTGATTCATTACTAAAGGCAAAACTTACAGAAAGGGATTTAGAAATGGTGGTAGATCCAACTCCTGATGAGATGGCTCACTGGATACATAAGGAAATTCAGAATAATAAAAAAACAAACTAAATATATAATTTCATGTGTAATAGCTAAAATGAAAATAATAGAGAGTGATGAGGCTGATTCTGGTGCTGGGCTAAACTTAGATTTCAGTCAGTTTTAGCTATAACTAATAGCATTAAGGCCACCTGCAGTGGGAAAGATTATTCTAGGAAAACAGACAGGAGTGTTATGACTTTGATTACCAAAAAGGTAGTCTATCTGGGGAGAGGGCAAAACCAAGAAACTACTGAAACGAGGGATTATAGTGCCAAGGAGTGGTCTCATTTTGCGAATCGGGTATCATCAATTCCCTGAAGATCCTTTGCTAAAATGGATTGTGAGGAGGACTGGTTTAGTGGCAATACTTCTCATTTTAAGTGCTGCAAAATAGGAGAGAATGTTCAAGATGACACAGGACTTATAGTTCACTGTAGAAGAATCACAGATGGCATTACATAACAGGTTATTCTTAAGGGAGCAGGTAGCTTGATGGACTGGATGAAAGCTACTGTAAAGTTTGTTTACCTGAGAAGAGGGGACTCTTTCTCCTATAAATGCTATGTGGAACACCCCAGATGAAGTGGCTGTACACTCTATGGCAAGACATGTTAGGCTGGCTTTATGATGATTGGGATATTCATCTATGAATATGCCCCTTAACCAGGTCATGTTAACTGCTCTGATTAAGTGGGAGATACTCTTTTACATGGGCACCCCATGTAACCATACTGCTGTAAATCCAGGTAACTCTGAGAAACCTTTTCAGATTTGCTGCCATAGTTTCCCTTGCTAGGTATGACATAATAGCCTTTTCCATGAAACACTCAGATAAAGGAGACCAATCAATCACTTCACATAAAGCCTGTTTAAACATTCCAATTTTTAGCTGAACTTTTACCTTAATCCCATCAACCCATGCATTACTATATCTTTCCAGTCTAAAATTGGCCCCAATTAGGCCATCAATAGTTTTGATACCAAAGCACATGGTACTGTTGTGTCAAGAAAGGTCTCTTCTATACCTGGTGACCACATTCACCACTTGTATACATAAGGCCTTAAGTCTGCAGAGAAGAGGTAAGCCAAGGAACCCTGGGCCTTGTGTCAATCTTCATCTTGACTAATCTGAACCATTGTTCCAAGTGATTCCAGGTCATGTTTCTTATTTTCGTCTTTGCCTTTCAGCTTCTTAAATTCTTCCAAACTGGGGTAAATAGAGTTGTTTGGGGGCTCTTTAATTCTGTGAAACCAGGTCCGGTTCCCACAGGTACACTCAATTTTCAATATTGCTACAATAACACCTTTACTTCACCCTCATCAATGTCATTCATCCATTGTCTTCCTTTTGACTATTGTGGATAGTGCTGCTATGAACATGCATGTTTATGCATTTATTTGTGTACCTGATTTAAACTTTTGAGGAGTACATACCTTGGAGTGAAATTGCTGATTTAGGTGGTAATTCTGTGTTTATCTTTTTGAAGAACCACCAAACTGTTTTCCATAGCAGCTGAATCATTTTATATTCTCACCAGCAACATATAAGGCTTCCAGTTTCTTTACATCTTTGACAACATTTGTGTTTTTCTGGTTTACATTTCTTTTTTTTTTTTAATAGCCATTCTACTGGATGTTAAGTGGTATTTTATTGTAGTTCTGATCTACATTTCCCAGATAAGCAATGATGTTGAGCATCTTTTCATATGCTTGTTGACTGTTTGTATATCTTTTTCAGAGAAATGTCCATTCAAGTCCTTTGCCTATTTTTTTATTGGTAGTTTGTGATTTTATATAATCTGGATAATAGACTTTCAGATAAATATGAATTGCAGATATTTTCTCACATTCTGTGGTTGTCCTTTCACTTTATTGATAATATCCTTTGATACAAAGTTTTTAATTTTGATGTCTGATTTCTTTCATTGATGTCATATCTAAGAATTCATTACCAAATTTAGTCACAAAGATTTATCCCTGTGTTATCTTATAAAAGTCTTAGGGTTTTAGTTCTCATGTTTAGGTCTCATTTTTATATATAGTGTGAAGTAAGGGTCCAACTTCTTTCTTTTGCATGTGGATATCCACCTCTCAGTGCATGAAGAGACAATTCTTGTTGAATGATTATTGGCACCCTTGGAAAAAAAATCAGATGTATACATTTATTTCTGTTCTCTCAATTGTGATTTATTGATTAGTATATCTGTCCTTTTGCCAGTAGCACACTATTTTCATTAGTTTAATAATCTGTGATTTTGAATACTTGACTGCAAAGATAAGTTTTAAAATCATGAAGTGTGAGTTCTTCCAAATTTCTTGTTCTTTTTTAATACCTTTTTTGGTATTTGGAGCCCCTGACACTTCCATGTGAATTATAAGATCAACTGTTACGTTGCTGCAATGAAGGCCATTCAAATTTTGAAAAAGATTGCATTGAAAATATAGATCATTTTGGATAGTAGCCATCTTAATATTATTAATTCTTCCAGTCCACAAACACAAAATGTCTTTCCATTTAGTTAGGTCTTCTTTAGTTTTAGCAATGTTTTGTAGTTTTCAGTCTATAAGTCTTTTACTTCTTTGGTTAAATTTATTCTAGGTGCAGTTGACCCTTGAACATGTATGGATGTCAACCACCCTCACAATCCAAAATTCATGTAAAAATTAAGTCAACCCTCCGCATATACAGATTCCCAACTGCAGATCAAAATTACAGTTGACTCATGAACAACATGGATATGAACTGTGTGGGTTGACTTACAGATTTTTAAAACCCACGTATAAGTGGACTCACACAGTTTAAGCCCATGTGTTCAAGGATCAACTGTTTTGAGGACTGTTGTAAATAGAACAGTTTTCTTCATTTCTTTTTTGGATTGTTTCTTTGGCATATAGAAAAAAACGAGCTGATTTTTGTGTGTTAGTATTTTACCCTTCAACTCTGCTGAATTTATTATCAGCTCTAGTTCTTTTATGGATTTCTTGGGATTTTCTCTCTCTTTAGGATCATGTCACCTGTGAAAAAAATATAGTTTTACTCCTATTCAGTTGTCTTTTATTTCAATTTCTTGTACAATTATTCTGCTAGAACTTTTTGTACTTTTCAAATAGCAATGATGAAAGAAAACATACTTGTTTCTGGTTTAGGGAAAAGCTTCCTTCACTGTTGAATATGTTAGGTGTGGGTTTTTCATAAATGCTCTTTATCATGTTTAGAAAGTTCCATTCTATTCCAAGTTTTCTGAGTATTTTTATTGTGAAAGGATATTCAGTTTTATCTCATGCTTTTTCTGTATCATTCGACATGATGATGTGTTTTTTTTCTTAATGTGGTGTATTCCATTGATTGATTTTCATATGTTGAAATAGTCTTGCATTCTTGGGATAAGTCTCACTTTTTTTGGGTATGTAATTCTTTTGATATGCCGATTGAGTTTACTTGTGTTTATTGGTGTTTTTACATTTGTGTTCATAAGGATATTAGTCTTAGTTTTGTAGGTTTTTGTCTGGCTTTCTTATCAGGGTAATTCTGGGCTTACAGAATGAGTAAGTGTTTCCTTCCTTCCTTCCTTCCTTCCTTCCTTCCTTCCTTCCTTCCTTCCTTCCTTCCTTCCTTCTTCTTGGAAAAGACTGGTGTTAAATTCTTCCTTAAATGTTTGATAGTACTCATCAGTTAAACCATCTGATTTAGTAGTTTTTTTTTTTTTATTGGTAGTTACTTGATTACTGATTGATTGTGGCTCTTGTTATTAGTTAAGATGTTCTGTATTTTGTTGTTGTTAGTTTGGTTATTTTTATGCTTCTAGAAATTTGTCCGTTCATCTTAATTAATTTGTGTACTGTTGTTCATAGTATTATCTTAAAATCTTTTTTTCTCTAAGGTTGGTAGTAATGTACCCTGTTTCCCCTGTGATTTTAGTTTCTTGTGTGTATGTGTATGTTTCTTTGTCAGTATAGCTAAAGGTTTGTCAGTTTTGTTCTTTTAAATAACCAACTTTTGACTTTTTGAAAAACCAAGTTGCTTTACTCTTTTTTCTATATTCTATATTTTTCTGCACAAATCTTTATTATTTCCATTCTTCTAGCTTTGGAGAAGCTGCTATTGGTCTAGATACATAGCTATATAAAGTTAGGTTATTGATTTTTAGATTTTTCTCTTTTAACATAGGCATATGCTGTTATAAATTTTACATGAGCACTGTTTTTGCTACATTGTATAAGTTTTGGTATACTGTATTGTTTTTTTTAAGTTTTCTGATTTCTCTTGTGATTTGTTCCTTTGATTTATTGGTTTAAGAATATGTTGTTCAATGTCCACATATGTGAATTTTCCAGATTTCTTTGTTAGGATTTATAATTTCATTATGTTTGGACCAAGAAGATTCTTCTTATAATTTTTATCTTTTTAAAATCATTGATAATCATTCTGTGAATAACATATAGTATATCTTGAATATTCCATGTACACATAAGAAAAATGTGTATTCTGCTTTTGTTTAATGAATTTTCATTATATATCTGTATATCTTCGGGTTAAGTTGATTTATAGTATTGTTCAAGCCCTCTATTTTCATAATGATCTTCTGTCCAGTATTTTACCTATTATTGAAAATGTGGTATTGACTTTTTATATGTTGCCATCGAACTCTGTTTCTCCCTTCAAATTTGCCAGTGTTTGCTTTGTGTATCTAACTCTCTTAATTGGTGCACATGCGTCTATAATTGTTATATCTTCTTAATTCACTTCTTATCAATACTTAATATTCTTTGTCTCTTGTAATAGTTTTTGACTAAAGTATTTTGACTAATACTAGAGTAGCCACTCTGTCTTTTTGTTACTATCCATTTATGTTTACAGTGGTCACTGATAAGGAATGACTTAGTTATATAATTTTACTGTTTGTTTTCTATATGTTTTGTACTTTTCTTTTTTCTTGTTTTTTCCATAATTGCTTTTTTGTGTTTAATCCATTTTATTCGTAGTATACCATTTTGATTCTCTTCTACTCTCCTTTTTATGTATATCTAAAATATTTTGTTTTTGGTTATCTAGGAATTACACTGAAAATCCTAAATTTATATCAGCCTAGTTTGAATTAATACCAGCTTAGCTTCAATAGGATATGAAAACTGCTCCTATGCAATTGTGTTCCTTTTATGTTATTGCCACACAAATTATATCTTAATACATTGTATGCTCATTAGCATGGATTTATACTCTTTATATTATGTATTTGGTTTTTAAATCATGTAGAAATAAAAAAGCAGTCATAAATCAAAAGTACAATTATACTAGTTTTTATTATCAAGTAATTCTGGAGGGGTGTTTGTTTTTTTGGTGGGGGTGGTTTGTTATGGCTTCAAGTTTTTTTCTGTTGTTCATTTATTTCTTTCTGAAGGATTCCCTTTTAGCATTTTTTAGTAAGGCAGACTTACAAGTTACAAATGATTTGTTTTTTTTTGTTGTTTTGTTTTTAATCTTGTTATTTCTTAATCTGTCTTTTATTTTTGAAAGGTAGTTCTCTTAGACATTGACTTCTTGGTTGAGTTTTTTATTTCAGCACTTTATGCCATCTCACAGCCTGTGGCCTCATGCTTTATGATGAGAAATTGGCTGTTAATCTTACCGCAGATCCCTTGCATGTAATAATAACACATTGCTTCTCTCTTGCTGCTT
This sequence comes from Cynopterus sphinx, assembly GCA_030015415.1. Lineage (NCBI taxonomy): Eukaryota > Metazoa > Chordata > Mammalia > Chiroptera > Pteropodidae > Cynopterus > Cynopterus sphinx. The sequence goes on from CM057382.1 coordinate 53,821,239, forward strand.
AAAGTATTTTCACTTTGATTTGGCTTCTGACAATTTGAAAATAATGTGTCTTGGTGTGGCTATCTGCATTTATCCCTTTTATAATTCATTTTGCCACTTCAGTGTATCAATTCATGTTTTTTAATTTGAGAAGTTCTCAAGCCATCATTTTTTCATATATTCCTCTTGATTTTTATTCTCTCTTCCTCTTGAAGTTCTCTCATACATATGTTGGAATATGTTACTGTGTCCTAGAAGTTTCTTGAGCTTTTTATTTTTCTTCATTTTTTTTCTTTCTTATCAGCCTGAATAATTAAAATTGACCAATCTCAGACTTGCTGATTCTTCTTTGTGCTGAAATCTGCTATTGAAACTCTCTAGTGATTTTTTTTTCCCATGAAGAACAAATGATGTAATAGGCATGCTTACCATAGTACCTAGAATCAAGGAGGTATGAAATTACTGTAAGTTACAACTGTATAATTTCTCATTTCTTAAGAATTTTCAGTTAATTGTCCTTTCTAAATTTTAAATTATGGTAAAAAAATTACATAAAATTTACCATCTTAGCCATTTTAAAATGTACAGTTTAGTAGCATTATGTCCGTATTTTGTGTAACAGATCTCTACTACTATTTTTTATCATACATAACTGAAACTATATTCATAAACAAAATCCTTTTCCCTCTATCCCCAGCCCCAGCAGCCATCATTGTACTTTGAGTTTCACTACTCTAGGTCTTCAATTAAGTGCACTCATGCAGTATTTGACTGGCCTTTTTCATTTAGAACAATGTCCTCCATTTTGTTGACTGACAGGCTTTTCTTCTTTAAGGCTGAGTGATATTTTATTATTGGATATACCCCATTTTATTTATTTATTCATCTATTGATGGACTTTTAGATTGTTTTTACCTCATGACTTGTGAATAATATTACAGTGAATATGCATGTGTAAATATCTCTTTGAGGTCATGCTTTTAATTATTTTGGATATATACCCAGAGGTTTAGAGAGTTTTCATTTAAGTTGTTACACTTTCACCTCTAGGATTTCTTTTTTTTTCTCTCTTTATATTCCACTCTTCACTGATATGCTGTACTTGTTTAGATATCCTTCGCATGTGGTTTTCTTTAGCTCTTTGAGCACATTTAACACAATTGATTTAAAGTCTTTGTCTATTAAGTTCAATGCTTGGGCTTCCTCAGGGATCATTTCTATTAATACTTTTTTTCTGTGAATGGATGATATTGTCTTTGCATGCCTCTAAGTTTTTGTTGAAAACTGGATATTTTGAATATTTTAATGTGGCAACACTGGAAATCATGTTCACTGTCCTTAGGGTTTGTTTTTGTTACTTGCTATATGCTATAGCTGTTTGCTTTTTATTGACTTTTCTAAACTACTTTTGTAAGTCTTCTTATTGTGTGTGGTTTATGAAGGCAGAATTACTTTATATGTGTATGTAGTATTTTATGCAGTGATATCCTTGAATGCCAGAAGCCAAAAAAAAAGAAAGAAAAAGAAAAAAAGGGAGAGGAGAGTGAGAGGAAGAGGGAGGAAGGGGAGAGAAAGAAGGAGAGAGTCAGGCTGAGAAAGAACAAAGAAATAAAAAGGAGAATTAAAAAAAGCTCAAACTCAAATTTAAAGAAAACCTCTCATCGTATTTGTATATTTGCTATGTTGGGGTTCTCCTTCAATGCTTAGCCTGATCATTTTTACACTCTACCTTAGCCTTCACTTGCTATGTCTTCTGAGTGCAGAAATCAGCCAGAGTTGAATTAAGGTCTTTACTTAGAATGCATTCTGTCCCAGTCATTTTTGTGGCTTTCTGTATCCCTTAGTACACATGGCACATTTGAATTACCTAACTTTTCTAAAAGCTCTCTTCCCAGCCTTTTCTCTCAGTCTCTCAGCATATGCCTCAACTGTCATATTTTGGCCCACAGTGAATGTGGATTTTTGTTTGCCTTAAAGTGTATTTGAGAAATGCCTGATGCTTTTCTGACCTGCATGGATTCCAAATTAGGCAAAATAAAGACAAGATCTTTGTGTCAGTCATTCAAGTAACCTAGACAGGTTAGGGTAGGGAAACACAGTTTGTGAATAAGATCTCCACTTCACTCTTTGGAACCAGAGACTAGAGTCCCAAATTTGGAATACGGTCTGCTGTCTTCAAGTCTATAGTCAAGCTGGGGAGGGACATAGAAAATCCAGTCTCATTGATGATTGGAATGCAAACTGTAAAGCAACTCCAGGAAATGGTTTAGCAGTTTCTTATAAAATTAAACATGTGCTCACTACATCACCCAGCAATCTCATTCCTAGGTATTTATCCTAGAGAAATGAAAGCTTATATTCACACAAAAACCTGTACATGAATGCTCATAGTAGCTTTATGTAAAGTAGCTAAAAACTGGAAAAAACAAAATGTCCTTCAGTGAGTAAATGGATACACAAACTGTAATATATCCACGCAATGGGTTACATACTATATGATTCCATTTATATGACATTCTTAAAGATAAAACGATAGTGATGGATAACAGAACATTGTTTGCCAGGGGTTGTGGGTGGGTGGAGGGCATGACTATAACTGGATAGTACAATGGAGTGTTTTTGAGTGAAATACTTCTGTGTCCTGATTGTGTTGTTTGCACAACTATATGTGTGTTTTAAAATTTATAAACTAAAAAGGAAAAATGAATTTTACTACATATTTAAAACTAGTGATTGTGCCATTCACTTGTCAAAAACATTTAGTCTTTCTCCAGTTTATTAGTGAAAGAAAGTTGAAGGAAACACTGGCTCAACATCTTGTAGTTCACTCTATTTAAATGGAAAACATTCTCAGTGGCCAAGGGAGCTCTGTGGCAATTCTACTAATGTGTTCGCAGAGTTTTAATTCTGGTGAGGCTTGTGGGAGACTCTGGAAGCCAGTGAGATTTAAGTTTACATTATCATCTAATGGTTGTGCTAGATGGTCTCCCAGTTAAAACAGGTGTTTTGTGGATGTTGGCTCCCAACAGTATAGGCTTGCCAGTTAGAGAGTCTGCCACAACAAACATGGAACAGAAAGTATCCCATGTTAACTAATGTTTATGCTGCATGGCTTCCTTTTTTTTCTATAATAATGCAGTTCTTAGTCCAGATGACTGGTGAAGAAAAAACTGTATTAGATTAATTGTTTTCCTTCTCTCTTTTTCTGGATACTTACTGAAAGGTCTTATCATATCTCTGGTATAACTCTTCTCAAAATCTGGTATTAGAGAAACAGACCTTCTGTAAATATGAATAGGGGAAAGATTGTCTAAGACATAAAATAGAGTTCAGTCTTCTCACTCTGCACTTTCTGTTGTCAAACTCACTATTGAGTATCTTTCAGTTGTCTTCTCTACGGTGGTGACTCCTTTCACCACAAATTTCATTGCCAATCGCTACACCTCTCTATATTCAGTTATCTGCTGGACGTGTCTTCCTGAAGATGCAGCAAGCATGTCAAAATTATCAGGTTTTAAAACTAGGTATTAATTCTTTCATCTCCTACCAGATCTGGTCTTTTTTTATACTTTATGTTAGTGAATAGGAATCATCCATCTGTTTCTCAAGGCAGGAATCAAGGAGTCATTCATGGCTCCCTTCTTATTTCTCAGTTAACTTTGATTCTGTAGAGCCTAACTTCTCATTATGTCTTATGACTGCTTAGTCTTCATTCTTACTGACATGGATTAATATCAGGCCACCATCACATGTCACATGATTTCTGCAACAGCCACAAAATGGTTTTTTCTTTCTCACTTAAGTTTATTCTCTACACTGCAGTCAGAATACTATTTCCTTAATGAAAATCTGAATTTGTCAGTTGTTAAAACTCCTCAGTCATACCCCTTGTCATTGAAATAAAGTTTAAACTCTGATGTGGCCAAATAGTTGTTCATGATATAGATCTACTTTTCTCCTCATACACTGTGTTGGAGTGTTGTCTTAACTTGGGCTACTATAACAAAATACATAAACTGAGTGGCTTAAACAATAGACATTTATTTCTCACAGTTATAGAGGCTGGAAGTCTAAAATCAAGGTGTTAGCAGATTCATTTCTTGGTAGGTCCCTCTTTCTGTCTTGCAGGCAGCTGTCTTATCACCATATGTTCAGGTGGCCTGGAGAGAATGTGTGCTCTGATCTCTTTTTCTTCTTATAAAGACATAATCTCATCATGGGGTCCTTATTCTCATGACCTTGTCTAAACCAAATTACCTCCTAAAGGCCCTGCCTCCCAATATTTTTATATTGGGGGTTAGGGCTTCAGTATATGAACTTGGTGGGGAGGGGGGGCACACATGCAGTGTTCATGAGCTACTTGCAGTTATTTGAATAGAGCAGGTCAGCAAACTATGTCCTGTAAGCCAAATCTGACCAACCACCTGTTTTTTCACAGCTTGCATGTTTTATACATTCCAAGTGGTTATACTTTAAATGGTTAGATCTAAGTACCTACATCATATACTTGATTTTGTTTGTAGGCCTGCGAAGTCTAAAGTACTTACTTCCCATCCCAACACCTTTGTACTTTATGCAGAAGATATTCTCTTCATGTTCCGGAGGCAACATTTGCTTTTTCTTTCCATTGTCTCTGACTTGCCAAACTTAGATGTCCATCTGTGTGCTCTTATGGTACTTGAGCAATTACCATACTGTAAAGGAACTGTCTGTGGGAGACAGATAGCCTTGGAGGGTTGTTGTGACTTTCTTAAATTAACATTTGTTAAGTAGAGCTCAGGGGTGTTGGTTGGTGAATCCCACTTTAACAATAGACCACAAGGGAAATTGAAATAGAGAAGTTTATTATAATTCCTAGAGGAAGTACATGGCACACCTTGAGGGGCTACATAGGGAAGCACATAGCATGCCTCAAAGGGCAATACAGGTGCAGACAAAGGATTGGCAGGACTGGGGCATGTGCCTTTATTAGGATTTGTGGCTGGAGTGTTTAGGGTTCCTGGGCTAAAGCTGGGTGGGTAAATTCAAAACAAAAAGAGCTGGGTTTTGGTCAGCTCCACTAGGGGGTCTCATCCAAGGGCTACACAGGGGAAGGCTGTGGGAGGTGGGGGAGACTGTTGCTTGCAAGAGCTCCTAGGGAAGTCCTAATAGGAACTTCCATTTGCTTGTGACTCCAGGCTGTTAAGTAGGCATGCACTCATAGGACAGGCTAGTTTGAGTTCCAGGTCTCTGCAGGCTGTGTGGCTGCACAAAATGGATGCCGATGCAGCAGTGTCTTGGAGTAGTTAAACTCTCAAAAAAGTTAGGGATTGTGTTGTTACTTGAGTTGTTGTTACCTGTGCCCAGAATTGTGCCTTGCACATACTGATTTTTATCGCTATTGAATGATTGAAAATGTGTCTCATGGTTGCCACATGAAGAGGCAGGGTCAGCTCCCTTCCCGCCACATTTGTTCAGATGTCAATACCAGTGGTGCTGCACATGTTACAAAAGGGTGTGAAAAGATTTATTACTCACGTAATGAGATTTTCTAGGAGAGCAAGGAAGATACCCAAAGCAGTACAAAAGGTGGAAGGGGCAGGTAGCTCTAGTTTTTATTGTGGTTAGGGAATAGGCTGGGTTGAGGGTTCTTATAAACAGGCTAAGTTTGTGTGGTTTTAACTTCTTTGTTGATGCCAAGGGAGGTAGACTTTTTCAAACATTAAATTTTGCTTATTATAAAAGTACTATGTACTTACTACAGAAAAAATAGATATGAAGAGCATAAGCACATATTATCTCACATAATGGGGAATTATAACAATTTTTTGGTTTATAGTCATCCAAATATTTAAATGTATTTTCAGCATCAGAAATGGAATCATGCATATATAGTCTCCCCCCACCCCCATTTTATAGAGCTTTTTTCCATGTTACTGAATAAATTTCTGAAACATCATATGTTACGATTTTTAGATGAGAGTTAACTTGAGGCATAAATATCAATTGTTTTCCCTCCTTCTCTGTAACTATTGCTAACTTCATTCCCCTTCCTTTTCCACTGGGTTTTTTTTTAGTAACTTTTCAAAATGATACTATTCCTTCACTTTTACATTCATTAGAACAGGCTCATTTCCACTTCTTAAGACTGCTTTTTAAAACTTTTATTATAAATGAAACCTACAGAAAACTACACAAAGAGTTAATTACTAGAAGTTGAACACCTTTTGGACAGTGGTAGCAGTGCTCCTTTTGCTGATCGGTGAGTCTCAGCAAACCCTGCTCAGGACTTAGAGAATGAGGTTCTTAGTATCTTTGGTTCTTTGCTGTGTCCTTAGTTGTCAGACCTGGCCTGGAACACCCAGCATCATTTTGTTTCATATATACTCACACATACACAGTCAAATGCTTTTATAGAGGATATGATTTTGAGAGATAAAATTACATAAGTCATAATGCTTATTGTAGAAAATGAGAAAATATAGATACTGTAAACAAAATAAGAAGAAAAAACCCATAATTCTAAAATAGAGAGTTAACCAGTGTTTGGTTTCCTTCCAGTTTTTTTCTACGCATATTATAAAATGTTTTTTTCCTAAAATGGATGATTCTGTACATGTAGTAATAGATACCTAATTTTTTTTTTCAATTGACATCTAGGCTTTTTTAGTAGAAGAAATTTATTTTTTCTTTTAAGATGTAAAACATCTTATGTCATACTACTGATACTTCCCACTTATGTTAAAAAACATAGTTTTTATTTAATTTCATTATTTTTTATATTTTAATTTCTTTTTTCCTAAGGTGAGAATCCACATACACCAATACAAATTTTTTCATTTTTACCTATGTATACACAATCATCTCAGTAATAATAACCATGTTATCATCCATATTTGTAATTACTGAAAACAGATTCAAGATTTTTTTCTCCCAGTTGAAATAGTTTTTCTCTGAGTGTTAAGCTATCAACATGATACACAGTCATATTCATTTATTTCAATTTACTTTTGAAATAAATTTTATTGAAATATTATTTTTTAAGAGCAAAAGATTAGAAACAACTCAGTCTCCGGTTTTCTCCTAACATCTTTCCCTGTCCATAAATATATTTTTATCTTTTTAAAATAACATGATATTCTGTTCAGTATATCCTACTTTTTGTTTAATCATGTTTCTACTGTTGGGCATTCAAGCTGTTTCTCTTTTTTTGCCATTCTGAATAATGATGGAATAACCATACTTATACATTACATTTTCTGCATTTGTTTAGTTCTAAGTAATAAATTCTTAGGAAGGAAAATTTGCCTTTTTAAAAAAGGTTTTAGCTAAATTTTAACAAATTGGCCTTCAGAAAGTTTATATGAATCTAATCCTATCTGGAGTATAGATGAGTCCTGATAAATCAGTGTTGGTATTAACATTCTTTCCTACATCATATGTATTGACCATTTATTTTATATTTTGTGGACCATCATGGCTTTTGCCAAATTTTTTCATGTTCATCTTTTTTCTCGGTTATTAAGAAAACTATTGAGGATAGCAAATCTTTCATGATCAAAAGAAGTGCTATGAAATACATTTCTTGTGCCAAGATTAGATAATTATGCAGGGTTTTTTTAAAAATTACAATTATTCCACTTTTAATTTTCGATGGATCCTGGAAGGAAGGCCTACCAGCACAAAAAGAAAAGATTTGGATGGAATACTTGACATAAGGAATAATTCTAATTTTATTCATATTATGTTATAGAGTAGATATTCCCCTTTTCTATAAGACTTTTTCAAGGCTATAGTCTCTAAGTCATTTATAGGTTTTTGGATTTGTGACCTTTATATATATTAAGGAAAGGTCTTATAGTATTGGATCAGTTCTTGAATCAGAAGGATCCAGTAGTAGGCTGTGAAAGTCAAACTGAGTTTGTTACCTAAAACTTAGTTTTTGTTTACTTGGTTAGATTTTAGAACAAGTCTTTGGAAGCAAAACTTTATATTTCTAAGGATAGATGATAGCTAGCAAGGTTGCAAATAGAACATAGGAGGGATTGCTTATACCAATTTGACTTCTCCAGTCTTGTTATAGAAGAAGAATGAATTAAGGCAAATAAACCAAGGAGGTGGTAGTGGTGCTGAAGGTAGTAGTAGGTAGATTTGGCACAAGAAAGGAACAGAATAATCACATTGTTAAAGGCTTTTTTTGGTTATTTTTGCATAAATTGTTCAGTCCCTAGAGATAGTAAAACACAACCTCCCACACTAAACATGAATAAATTTTTGGAGATTCTTTACTATTTTTGATTATTCATGTTATCAGGGAAGCTGTTAAATACATGGACTCAGGAGGTAGACCGCTTGTGTTCATACCCTGTTTTTGCCAGGTATTTAGGCTCTTTGCATTAATTTCATCACATGTAATATGGGAATTGCATTAGTCATGAAACCATAGGGTTATATTGAAAGTTAAATAAATATTTAATTTTGTAAAGTGCTTACAACAGTGTCTTGCAGATAGTGAATGCTGTGTACAATTTTAAATATAAAATAAAAACTGATGAGGTGGAAGACAGAGGATGTTACAAATAGCTTGATCAAGTAAACCAGCTGATTCTTTATTTATTTAAGTAATTTTATTTCTAAAATCTATTCTTACAAGACAAACATTGAGTAGATTCAGATTATCATTTAGTCATATTTTTAGAATTAATGATTACATACATCCTTAAGCTAGGTTATATCATTTTTTACTGCTTTTATTCACAGGATATTCTGAATAATCTTGAATCATGTGACCTTGAGGATGATGACCTTATGCTTGATGTAGATCTGCCTGAGGATGCACCTCTTGAAAATGGTAAGTGGGGACAATACTGAACCTCTAGAAACATATTTGATATTTGTTATTTACAGACTTCCCAGTGTTGATGGAGGAAGGCTGTTCAAACTGAGAATCTACCTTAAGTGATGTTAAATAGGTTCATTGCAAATTTATTTGAATGTCTAAAACCTGATTTTGTAGGTCTTAGATATATTTCTGTATGATCCAAATATTGTATACCTATACCACAAACTAAGTGATAGATAGGATTTGGCCTCCTTTCCTATATACATATGTAATTTTTTATCCCTTTGTCTCATTTTGATTCTAAGAATAAATACATGTAGAAAAACAAATATTTGACTTGTGAAACCAGTAAAACTCATTTAGGTGATAAATATTTTAAGAAGATAAGTTCTGGGAAAATGATGACCTTCTGAATGAATCATTTTATCCTTTTTACTCCCAAATTCAGTCTGTCTTCTGTGGATCCCAGTAACTGCTGGAGTGTGGCTTTAGATAATCCTTATGCAAGAGAGGCCTGGTTGCTCTTGTCCCCACTGAAAAGCATTTGTAGGATTTTCTATCTTAAGGACTGCTCAAGAACCAGAGACCAGGCTAAGAAAGCCCCTGGGACAAGGTTTAAAATAGGGCTCCTCACAGGAAGAGGTATGGTTCCAAGAGATCTGTGGATTCCCTGTTAATCAACCTTTTGTTTGGTTTCTCAGCCTCCCAGGGACTAGGGATGAACTAAAAAGGGTGGTGAAATCTTTTTTATACATGATGCTAGAAAAATGCAAGGATATTTCAAAGGGGGTATTGTGTTTGTTTTTAATGTATCATTGAGGTACTAGGAGCCAGTTGCTTCTCACATTTGTTGTATCTATAAGGCTTTTTCTTTTCTTTTTGTGTATAACCAGGATGCTCTGTAACAATCTCAAAATCTCAGTGTCTTTTATAATAGAGGTTTCTTTTTCTCATTCATGGATCTGTGGATTAGCTGGGTCAGCTTAGGCTGTAGGATTGAGTTCATGTCTACTTTTTTCTTCATTTTGAGACCAGGACTACTTGAAGCAGGTTGCTGTCATTGCAGATGGCAGAAGGACAACAGGGTGAGCAGAAATATGCATTTATTTTATAGAGTTATCACTTAGAACCAGCATACTTAATTCTACACCAGTGGAACTGAGAGGTATACTCTTTTCACAGTGAAAAACTCAGCAGCAAATGACATTGGATATATAACTCTATTGAAGCAGAGAGTGAAGAGCTGAGAACAATATCTGCTCTACCACTGGGGGAGAGACTGTTGCACCTTCTTGTAGTTCGGCTGTAGTTCGGGATAATCCAGCAACCAGAGCTGAGTTCCAGTCAACTGAGAAAGAAAAATCACTGAGAAAGGACAGAGAAAACAACAACTCTCAGAATTAGAATGGCCAAAGGAATAATAATGAGAGCACTTAGGGAGAGTCAATTGCAGCACAATGTGTTCTAGAGTTATTAAAGATTTCCCCACAGAACAGTTCAGTAGATCATGGAAAGCATAGCTGGTATTGTAATCTGAATTAGTGGCCTGGAAGATCGAATAGAAAAATATTGTAGAGCACAAAAGAAAATCATAAAGCATTGAAAATTATAGGAGAAAAAGTAATGAGACTTCATGATCCAGGAGACTTAATGTGAAGTTTTAAGGGCTGCTAGGAAGGAATGAGGGATTTACCTCCTTGGAATAAATCAAATCCTAAATAATGCATTTTGCTTTGACAAATTCATAACCACTTCTCTCTGGAAACCTTATACCCTTTCTGAGCTAAAATAGGAAGTAGAGAAATAGAGTCAGTCTTAGAGCTTGCTTCATCTTTAGAATACAATAAAACGTTATCTACATGTTAGATAAAAGTAGAATCAAAGAGAAATTTAAAATCTTTGAGGTCTTGGTTGGGGACTTGTGAAATGTCGAAGGAGTTTCTGAGGTACATCCCACATATATTACAGATTTCCATACAAGGCAAACAGCTATGACTATTTTGAGCTGATGGATACTGAGGGAAGCAGAACATGCATCTAAAATATGTTACCTTCAGAACACCAAAGATAAATTAATATTTAGGTTTGGTACTGCTAGGAAGTAGGGAATGACTTAGTCTTTTTAGAGCTCTAAAGTCCTGAGTGATACTGTACGCACCCACTGAGATTTTTGATTGAGAGGGTAGGAATGTTACAAGTACTGATACAAGGTTTAAGGAATCTTCTCATATATTTTCAACTACTGGTTTTAGTTCCCTTTAGATTCTGGATTTTGAGGCTGTTATGCAAATTTGGGTAGAGTTTTTAGATGGCTCACTCTGAACCTTGATGGGTTTAGTCCACTAATTCTGCTGTTATCATTAGAATTTTTGCCAACTAGAAGACTGGCACCTCATTGAGATCTTCAGTTTGGACACGTTTGCTATGACTTCCTTATGAATAGGGGACTCTTCTATGATTTTGAGGAAGAGGCTTTGAGGAGAATATTTATCTGGAAATTGCATTTGTTTGGTAAATCGTTACCTATTAAGCCAGCATATGTGGTGGTAAAGAGGAGGAAAGAATGTTTGTCAGTCAAATGTTTTCTTGGACAGTTATGGGCTAGGATATTGGAGATATCCACACCTGAGAAGTTTAGTGATAGTAAGGGGGAGGTTATGTAATAGTAGTAGGGTTCAAGGTTGATATTGTAGTGTCTGTATCAATAATTCACTTGCAAGGTTGCCCTTTAATATTTAGAGAAATTTATCTTTTGAGTTTTAAGGGTTAACCAGAAATTGGATGCTTGATTCTCCACTCAGAACACTTAGATTAATCACCTACTTTATATATTTTTTTCTTAATGCAATATAAAACACTTATTTTTCAAATGCTCTGCTATTTATAGTATCTATAAATAATTGAAGGAACTCCTTCCTCCAGTGTTTGATTGTGGTGGAGTCATCTAGTTGTTATATAGGAAGGACATCTTTTTATTCTGAGACTTATTCTGCCTTTTTCTAAGGTTCTCTCCAAGTACTATATGTCTGGCAATGAGGCTGTTTATAGTATTTCTGCCTTAAAATCTTTCACCAAAAGTGAGTAGGAAGATAGGGTTATTTCTCTTTCAGAATCTATTCCTGAATGTTATCTAATAGCATTATTCTATCCTTGAAGTCTGCAGTGGATTTATCTTTTCTTTACTAATAGAACTGAATAAGAGCCAAATCTATGTTCACAGAAAAGACCTTGTTGGCAGCCTCTGAGAGGCCTTTTCTAACCTATTCTGGTTTTCTGTGCAATTGAGTTCAAGATACGCTACCCTAAATTGAATATTGTAAGCTGAAAGAATTTAAGAAAATGGTAGAAGCAGGAAAGTCACTCTGACTTCCTTCCCCTTTCACCCTTGTTTCCTGAAATAGGTCAGAAAATCCTTATCAGCCTTTAGGGATTTTCCCTCCTTTGAAGGAGGTTTAACTTTAAGAGATACTGAGCTTTTGAGGTTTCTGGCCAGCTTGGTTAGGGGAAAGATCAAAGGGAGAGATTGGGTGGAGAGAAGTAGAGGAGCATAGAATGAGGGAAGAGGAGAAAGGACTTTAGGTTTGAATTGCAGTTCAAAGGGCATATAAAAGATAAATTGTTTTAATTATTTTATATTTTTCTTTTACTTTAGTCAGGGAATCTCTTAAGGAAACAATTTTGGAATCTGTATGTATGTTTTGGACCATTAGGTATTTGAGATTTGTTCTGGTTTTGTTCTAGTGTCTCCTAAAAAAACAGTTTTGTTCTATCAGAAGCACAGTTGTATTGCTTTATTCTCTTGCTCAAGAATTTCTAATGATCTCTCATTGTATATAGATGAAATTTTAGTATTTGGCACATTTGTAGTATAATACTCATATTTATGAAATTTCTGTAATGTAGACCTTACAGGTGCTGTTTCCTCTACTCACTCTGGTTTTAAACCTTTCTGTGTTGAAAAGATGTCTGTTTATGTCCTGAATTTGACCCCACCAAGTTATGGTGCCTATTAAATTGTACTTATTTCTTGGTATTTTTCCAAATGCCACATTTTTGCTAAACTTTATATTACAGCATAGTCCTGTGAGGTTAGTAGTATTGCCCTTGACCGCTTTACTGTATTTTCTTCTGGAAATTTATTTATATTTTTTGGTACTATAATGTTTAGCAATAACAAGTTCATGTTTCTTTTTTTTTTAACAAGCTTTTCTTTCAAGACAATTTCAGTTAAAAGCTTTCCTGATCAATAATCTCCAGCAAAACACATTTTTTTCTAGGATTTGTGATGTGTAATTTCTTCCTGCTATCTTCATAGCGAATTGTTAGTGACCTGTGTCATCCACTGCCTTCTTAGGACAAGGTTCCAGAGAAATCATCTAGGTAACTTTTGGTGTCATATTTTGTTCCTTTATAAAATCAGAGGAAATGGGTATGTTGAATGTTAGACATAGACATCCCCACATCCCCTGCCTTTTGGTCAGCTGTATTAGATCCACTCTCTCTCCAGGTGGTGAAAGTCCTGGTATTATCTTTTTTTCTCCTACTCATGGTAAAAAAAATAAATAAAAGCATACTAAAATCTGCTATCTTTTATGTTTTGAGTTGGCAGCCATTTTCAGGCCTTTATTCTATAGTCCTAAACTCATAGGACCAAATCTAATGTGTAGATAGTTTTGATCAGCATATTGGTTAAAACTTTTTCAAACTAGGATGCTTTTAGGTGTGACTAATGTGAGTATTATGTATTCAGAGGGATTTATTTCCTTTCTTAAGTCCTATGTGTTCTTTTCTTTCATTGGCTCTGGAAACTGATTTTATCTTCATCTTGTAATTTTATTTTTTTTATTTTCTTTTCTATACTTTTAAAATTCTGTCAGAGAACCCTTAACCTTTTCTAAGAAACCACCAGTAATGTTATTTCACATTATCTTCTTAGTAACATTTTAAAATATATAAACACATGATTGATAGAACCTTCAGGTAAGAGTATAAGCAAGATCTTTCCTACAGAATCTTTTGGAGAAGTCATATCTCTGAGGAATAAGCTTTCTCTGTCTCAGTTTCTACCAGTAATCTTTTATGGTCATGACAAATGTTTGTTTCTGGCATTTATTTGCTAATTTGCTCATGTTTGAGTTTATATTTCAATAAAGGTTCTTTAACTTGAAGGCTTTGTATAGTGCCAGCAACCTTTCTCAAACACAAAAGCAGCACATTAATTTCTGCATTGTAATATCCTTCAGTATTTAACTCCATCTCCTGGCCTGTTTTCCTGGTTTGTTTGCTTCTTGTTACTCTGTGTATACTGTGTTATCTTAATGACATACCAATTTCTTATTATGACAGAATTTCTTGTTTGGGGAGTGAGTAGAACTATCTGCCTGAATTAAGAAAAAAATATTAATTCAGAATATTCAAAAGTGGATATAGATTATCCCTCAGTTAGATAGAGTTGTTCCTACTGAAGTAACATTTTAATGCCATGTACAAATACTTAAGGAACCTAACAAAATCTATGAGTATAATACAAATGTGAACTAAAATCAGTTTTAAGCATTTTTAAGATTATTTTAAAATTTATTTTCTTTTGCAATCTCATTTTCTACTCATGATTTTTTTGGGGGGTGTAATGGTTACTATGCCTTTAACAGCCAGGTTTTCTATAATCAAACTCTAAAAAAAATAAATCTTAATTTATCTTAATAAGATGACAAAAAATTGTTTAAAATAATTTCAAATGGTAAGGCTTAAAAATTTTTTTCATTAAAACATTTTTTCAAAAACACTGTAAAATGTAGTGTTTCCCCAAAATTGATTCCTCTAATGAATTTAAAAACAATTTCAGTGTCTTTTAAAACCTGTTTAAATTATTATGCATTTAGAAGAAATATCTTACAGTGAGTTTAGTGTATATGAGAATTGAGCATCTATATTTTAACTACATCATCTTTTCTTTGGAGTGGGGAAGTTTGTTTTTTATCTGATATACTGTAATATGGAACACTTCATATTTCAAATTCACATTAGAGGTTAAGTGAAAACAATCATTTAAAGAATGAGCTTTTTTTTTAAGTTGGGGATTACATTGATTTCTAAAGATTTTTTATCACGGAGAATTCTGAATATGTAGCGTTTGAACTTTCTCGTGTAATAATTCTCAGACTAGAGAAACCTTTCCTTTTCCTGGCCTGGGTTAATGTTGAGTTGTATTTTTAGTAACAGTCCTAACTCAGTAGCTATGTAAGCACTGAGTGAAGATGGAGTCACAGGGTAAACTGGGCTTGCTTCCCACAGGGAGGGCTGGGACTTGAGCAGGAAGGAAGGCCTGTTTGTCAGTGCCTTGTGTGCAACTATGTCTGTGTAGGCAGCAGGCGACACAATGTCTCTCTTGTACAAAGTAACTCTCTTAGTGAGTGCTCAGATATGTGAGGAAAAAGTGTTTGGGTAAGTGAAGGAGAAGCTTGGGGTGTTTCAGAGAGATTCTTTTCGTGTTTTTGTGGCATTTAGATTTCAGGGAGTGTACTATTTGTTGCTGCAAAGTACTGGCTTTGTTTTCAGTAGCATTTTAGACTTTTTGAACAAGCTCTGCTGCAGGCAGATCGAAGCAGCTTACTTTCTAAAACTGTGAGCTTAATTTGAAAAATATGATTCATTCATGATAGAAAGAATTTGTGCTTCTTATAATCAGGGAAAATGAATTGTAACATTTATTTCTAGGAATGAATTCTCTACTAGACTTAAAATCTTTTATCATTTTCATTCTGAATTCAGAACCAACTAGTAATAATGATGAAAGCCACTTAAAACTGATTACTGATGTTTAAAATGTATAATGTTGATTTAAATATAATTTGTTTTAAATCAGTGGAACTTTAAGTGACTTTAATATGAGTTACTTTAGTTCAAATAACGTAAACTTAAGTTTTACTAAAAGGACTTGTTATTTTTCTTATGGAAATCTTGCTTTTGTGATTAGATAATACAAATGACTTATCTTTTTAGAATATTACTCTTATATTTTCAGCAGCATTTAATTAGCAGGGTATAAGTAGTTAACTTTTATAGTGTGTACACCTTTATAGTGTTTTACTTTTGGATTTGTCTAGTGGAGTGTGACAATATGAACCGCTTTGATCGATCAGACAGAAATGTTCGGCAGTCTCAGGAAGGATTTTGGAAAAGGCCACCCCAGAGGTGGAGTGGACAAGAACATTACCACCTTAGCCTTCCTGACCATTATCATCACCATGGAAAAAGTGATTTGAGCAGGTGGGTCTGATTTTTCTATCTTCTGATTAATTTTGAGTCATAATGTTACCCCCTTGTCTTCTCAAAAAATATATATTTTTTGGTCTGGTTTTTGGGGCACCAAAAAACATTTAAAGTTATATGTAGTACTAACTGGAATAATATGTGTAATTTTTTTTTTGGCCTCAATCTTTTTTTATTAACTTTATCATAAAAATGATTTTATATTTATGTCTGCTATTTGGACTTTAAGTTTTGGTGTGATTTCTAGTTCTCACTCGAGAATGATTAAATGTTGGCTTTGTTAAAGTTTATTATTCTTTTAAATGTTTAGAATTGGTGCCAAATGATTTGTCTTCTTTTGCTTATATAAGTTCAGGTTTCAAAATTCTTCAAGTACTGTTAGAAACAAAAGAAGGTACTGTACAGTGGTATAATTCTTTTTCTTTTTGAAGTGTAGCACAATCTTTAATTTGATCAGACCTTAAGTTTAATGTGGCTCTGTAGTCATTCAAGCCCTGGCCTGGCATAAGTTAGGTTTGTGAGCTTAGATAATTTATTTAACCCCTTTCTACTTCAGTTTTCCATTTGTAGAACAGTTTATAATGCCTTTCTCTCACTGGTCAAAGATCAGGGATAAAAGTAAAGTGCTTGGAGCAGTATCTAAATTACATAGGCACCCATTGGTAATTGTTAATTTTTTTTCTTTCCTTCTCTCGTCTGTTCCACTGGGGATTTGAGGTAATTTTGGAACTAATTTATAATACAGATAATAAAATTGTGAGAAAGATATAATGGAACGGAAACATATGACCCCATAGAGTTCTTGAAGTAAGAAAAAAAGTTGCCTCTATGATTTCTTGCAGCCAAAACAAAGAACAAAACTTGATCCATTGTAAGAATTGTAGTGTATGTAAGATAAAAGGCATGTTTTGCCTAAATTGATTGGCTTTTATGAGACAGAACCCTAAAATAGGTTGCTTTGTATGTAGTCTTATAAGGAAAATACTTTGTGATACAGTGGACAGATCTTAGCTTCCCAAAGTAGAAATAATGATAAATTCCTTAAGTCTATTTCTTACTTACATTCTTCAGTGCAACCTATAGAGAACTCCCAAGCGAGAAAAGGCAGTTCTGCAGTGGTTCATGAAATAATGTGTAACTAAAAATTCTTCTGTTTGTATAATTTGATGCAAGGATAAAATTTAGAAGATCTGAAAGAATGCATGCGGTACCTATCTTTCCAGGCATTGTTTCAGTTTTTCTGTTTCTCTCATCTGGGCTTTTAATAAGCAGGGGACATCAGAGAGTAGGTATTACCAGATAAGAATCTAATGTAAATATGGTCTTCCCTCATCTTTAGTGGTTGGTTTATAAGACGGTAAACTTAAGGCCTACTTATGAAAATTCAGAAGTCTAACTAAAATGTGAACCTTAATTATACTTCAGATAAGATTTATTCGTTCATTTCACAGATAGAAATTGAGAACCCATATGTTGAACTCCGTGCTCAATTCTCCTGCTGGCATGAATTTGGTTATCACATGAGAATTGAAAGCTATCCATTGATAATAGCTTCTTGGAGCATTGTTTTGAGGACAATAAAAATAATTATACAGTGTGTGAACTCAGTTGGAATCACTGCAGTATCAGGTAGAATATTCATGTGCCTCCTTCATGCCATACAAAGATAAGTAGTAGATCTTCCTGCTGCCAGGATGCTGAGTCTGTGGGGAGAGATAGGTATGTAGATAGTTACAGTGTAGTATTAGTGCAGTGCAATGACTGTTACCTCTATAAAGTAATGCATATAGGATTCTAGGAGCATGCAGCAACTGGTTTCTGTTTGGATGTGATTTCTAACTCTAGATAGCAAAACTATCTATGCATTTTGAGATAAAGGGTGGCGAATTTTAGCTTAAAGTATGATTCTTAATCAGACTCTCCAAAATGAATGAATTACCTAGAGGTAGTAATCTGTGTCCCTGGAAATGATCAAGTTGAGTCTGATTAGTTATCTATCAGAAGTTCGGCAACATTTACCCAAAACTATATTCCTGGATGTCAATAAGTATAGAAAAGAGATTCTTAAATAAAATGAGTGTAAGAATTAACAAGTTATGAGTTAAATGAGTTTTTTTTAAATAGTGGACTCCATAGTGCCTTTTATATATTAATATAGTATTATGATTTTGTAAAAGGTGATAAAAGAAAGAATATGTAACCATTTTCCAAAACATGATCACAGATCTTTCCTACACAATGTATTATGAGGGATCATCCACATTGCTAATTCTCAATGAGAAAGAAATGCACAGCATTCTTAGGGGTTTCTAATCTGACTCATTCAGTGCAGAACTTCCTAACAAGTGAGTTGAGGCATACCCATATTTTTATGAATAGATTTGGGTTAACCAGTTTATTGATTCCCTCAGGCTTTGGGGTGGCTATGTGGGAGTTGGGACACCTAGATCTTCTAGAGCCATTTATGGGGATGGATGGTAGAGAGAGAAATTTCATGCAAGACAAAGCTTACTCCAGCATACGTTAAAATTATCATTTTCTCTGTGCTTTGATTTTAAAAGGTTTGTATGCACTAACCCCAGGGCCTTTTAAATATTACATGTGTAAAAGTCCCTCTTTACATTCAGTGACTTCTTGAGTGTTGATTCCCTTTCCTGTCCTTCAATTCCTATCATTTCCCATCATTATCATAGTTAATTATAGGATTATGTTTTATCCATAACTCAGGGGACTGGTGTTTCAGAACCAGTGATCTACTTTCTCTATACAGATATTCCTGAATTTACATTGGGGTTACATTCTGGTAAACTCATTGTAAATGGAAAATATTGTAAGTTTAAATGCATTTAACACACTTAACCAATTGAACATCAACATGCTCAGAACACTTACGTTAGTCTACAGTTGGTCAAAATCTAACACGATGAATACACTATAATTAGTCGTTTATCCTCATGATCATCTGGCCGGCTATCGCTGCAGCTTAACTGCTGCTACCATCAACATGAGAGAGTAGTGCACTACATACTGCTAGCACAGGAAGAGATCAAAATTCAAAATTTGGAGTATGGTTTCTACTAAACACATAGTGCTTTTGTACCGTCAACAAAATGAAAATTTCTAAGTAGAACCATCTTAAATTGGGGACCATCTATAATTTTATCATAGTACTGTGCTATCTTTTCACCTGGCCTAACCTTTCACTTTTCTTTTCTCCCCAGATCTCCTTTTTCCCCTATACCTTCCATTATGCTATATGGAATTCTCTCACATCCTAACAAACTCACACATTGACTTATTTTCTTACATTTTCCTGATTGTAATTGAAACCTAACTCTCCTAAATGTACTAATTCCCCAGTAGCATTCTTAAATGAAGGATTCTTATTTTTTTGTTATTCTAGTATTTAACTGTTTAGAGGTGGGGTCTTATCTTCTCATTGTCACTCCTACATGAAATATTCTTTAGTCTCTTACCTTTGAGACTTCGGGCATTTGGCTGTATCCGTTTCTCCTTACTGTTTCCTATCCCTAGCTAACAGAATCTTAGCCCTTGACTCACTTTCCCTCTTCATTGTAAGCTTTGCTACAAAATGAGTGCCTCTAAAATTCTTGTGCATGTTTCACATAATTCTCTGGCTCTTTGGTTCCTTACACTTTTCTATATATAAGATCATGTCATTTAAGAATAGAAATAGTTTTACTCTCTTCTTTTCCATCTGAATGCTTTTTTTTTCTCTCTCCTGCATAATTACTATGACTAGAATCTTCAGGACAGTGTTGAATAGGAGTGGTGAGAGCCACCATCTATGTCTTGTCTCTGACATTAGGAGAGCTTTCAGTCTTTCACTGTTAAATATAATGTTAGCTGTGGGTTTTTCAGAGATACTCTGTCAGGTTGGGACAAGTTTCTTCTATTTATATTTCATTGAGTGTTTTTATTGTGAGAGGGTGTTGGATTTTGTCAAATACTATTTCAGAGTCTATTGCGATATTGTTTTTCCTTCTCTTTAGGTCATGCATGACATTGGCTGATATCAACCTTGCATTTCTCTGATAAATCTTACTTGGTCATGGTATATAATTCTTTTATATGTTGTTAGGTTCAATTTGTTAGTATTTTGTTGGGGATTTTTCTGTATATATAACAAATATTTTTCTATAGTTTCCTTGAGTTGTTTTTTGTGTGATTTTAGTATTATAATCACATAGATTGAGTGGTGTTTCTCCCATTACCAGTTTTAAGAAGAATTTGTAAAGGAATTTTGTTAATTCTTCATGGAATGTTTTGTAGAATTCACCATTGAAGTTATTTGGGCCTGGGCTTTTCTTTGCGACAAGTTTTTTGATTACTAACAACCTCTATGGATGTTCTTAGATGTCTGTTAGGTTTTGTTAGTTTGTAGTTGTTCAAGTCTTCTCTTTTCTTACTGACCTTCTTCCTAGTTGTTCTATCCATTAATGAGAAGGAAGTATTGAAGTCTCCAAATTCAATATATCTTGTAGGAAAGGTCAGATAGCAACAACTCTGTTTTTGCTTATCTGGGAATGTTTTAATTTCTCTTTAAATTTGAAGAATAGTTTTGCTGGATATAAAATCTTTGGTTGACAGTCTCCTTTTAACATTTCGACCCCTAGACCTTGTAATGAAAAGTCAGCTATTAATCTTATTGAGCATGTCTTCTACATAATAAGGCAATTTTTTCTTGCTGCATTCAGAATTCTCACTTTTTCTTTGGCTTTTGACTTTTTAATTATAGTGTGTCTCTCTTATAGTTTATCATATTTTAGAGTTTGTTGAGCTAATGATTAGCAATTTCTTTAAATGCCTTGAACCAATAAGTCTTCAGCCATTGCTAAGGGCCTCTCTGTGCATTTAGAAATGCCTTTAACAACCTGGTAAACAGTTTACAGTTCTACCTTTCCGTTCATTTCCTGTTTACTTAGAGGCTCAAGGTTGGCCAAAGGTGAGAAATTAAGGCGATCTCAGATATTTCTTTGGTGTGCACACGGTCCTGTATATTTTTATGGCCTTCTCTATGCCGAAGAATTCATTGGAGCATTTCAAAGCCTTCTGTGAGCATCTCATTCCTCAGGTTTTTCTTAGAAGTTTGATCATCTTCTTTGTCCTGAGTGGTATCACTATCCCAGCAGCTAGAATTTTAAACAGTTGTCACTGATTTTTTTTTCATCAAATTTACTATAGATAAGGCTGTTTTCACAGTACAAGTTCTGAATCAGATCAAATAAAACAACTGAGAATGGGTCTTTTTTGGAAGGTGCCAGTTAAGGTCAAATAGTAACAGTTGTCTGGAAGTAGTGCTTTTTGGGGAGTTTCAAATTCAGTTTACTTCTCAGCCCGTCCTCTAGTAATTATTAAATTTCGCTGCTACTACGTTTTGAAGGCTCTTGTTTTTAAAGCTTCCACAGAGCTTGGGAGATAGGAGATAGACATGGCAATAGAAAAATTAAAGTTTTCTCACCAAGATTTAGCTCTGTGCATGTGTGTTTTATAAAATAAGTGCTCCTCGGTTATTGCGAGTATTTGGTTGATTTCCAGAACTCTGAAAAATTTGATTTTGACAAATTTGCCAGCGTCCTCAGTGCTTTTACGGAAGAGTGAGTTTTTGGAGATAGTTGTTCTGCCATTCTGGAAGTACTTCCTTCTCTTCTGTCATTTTGTTTTTTGGTTTATTTTAATAGACTTTATTTTTTAGAGCAGTTTTAGGTTTACAAAAATATTGAGCAAAAAGTATAGAGAGTTCTCATATACTCCCTCACCATCTTTTATAAAGCTTCTCCTATTATTAATATTTTGCATTAGTTGTTACAACTGATGAGTAAATGTTGATATGTTATCATTAACTAAAACTCATAGTTTACATAGTTTACATAGTTTACAAAGTCTTTGGACTTTGAGAAATGTATATTGGCGTATATCTACTATTACTGTATCATCCACAATAATTTCACTGTCTTTGAAATTCCATGTCCTCCACCTATTCATCTCTTCTTTCTCCTCCGCCCTTCACCCTGGCAACACTCCTGGCAAACACTGATTTTTCTATTGTCTCTATAGTTTTGCATTTTCCAGAATGCCATATAGTTGAAAACAGTTTATAGCCTTTTAGATTGGCTTTTTCACTTAGCAATTTAAGTGAATTCATTTAAGGTTCCTCCATGTCTATTCATGGGTTGGTAACTTATTGCTTTTTATTATTAAATAATAGTCCATTGTATGGATGAACTTGTTTGTTTATCCATGCACCTACTGAAGGATATCATAATTGCTTCCAAAATTTGGCAATTATGAATACAGCTGCTCTAAACATTTCTGTGCATAGGTTTTTAACTCATTTGGCAAAGAAAATCAAGAAGCACAATTGCTGGACCATGTAGTAAGAGTAAATTTAGATTGGTAAGAAACTGCCAAAGTGTCTTGCAAAGTGGCTCTATATTTAGCATTTCTTCTAGCAATGAATGAAAGCTGCTGTTGCTGTGCATTCTCATCAGCATGTGTTGTGTTTTAGATTTTAACCATTCCAATAGGTGTGTAGTTATATCTTGCTTTAATTTGCAATTCCCTAATGTTATGTCATTTTGAGCATGTTTTTATATGTTTATTTGCCATCTCTACATCTTCCTTATTATTAAGATGTCTGTTTAGATCTTGTGCTCTTTTTTTTAATTGTTTTTTTAAGAGTTCTTTGTATATTTTAGTCCTTTATATCAGATATTTATATTTACAAATATTTTCTCCCAGTCTGTTTTCCTTTTCACATTCCTAATGGTGTTTTTCACAAAGTAGACATTTTTAATTTTATGCAGTCCAACTTGTCATTTTTTTCTTTTATGTTTGTATTTTTTGTGTTGCATCTAAAAACTTACTGCCAAACCCGAGGTCACCTAGATTTTCTACCTTGATATCCTGTAGTTTTGCATTTTACATTTAGGTCCTTGATCTTTATTGAGTTAATTTTTGTGAGGGATTTATAAGGTCTTTTTTTTTTTTTTTTTTTTTGCCTATGGTTGTCCAGTTGTTCCTATACTGTCCTCTCCCCTTTAAAATGCCTTTTCTTTTTGTCAAGGACTGTATGAATGTATTTTTCTATTTTGTTTTCACTGAACTATCTATTCTTTGGTCAGTACCATGCTGCCTTGATTACTGTCACTTTATATATTAAATCTGACTTCTCTTCTTTAATACTGCATTGGTTATTTGGGGTATTTTGCCTGTTCATGTAAACTTTAGAATCACTTTGTTAATATCCATAAAATACCTTGCTGGGATTTTGATTGAGATTGTGTTGCATCAGGCATTTAAAAAAATATAACCACAAACGTAAAAATACACACATTCAACTTTTGCTATACAATTTCTGTTAATGGTGAGAAAAGAAACACTAAAGGTTTTGTAAAGTCAGATTGAGACTTGGATCAAGAAATATATGGAGACAAAAAATCAACTCATTCTCCGTCTTTGTTCTCTCTTGCTTATGCGCACGTGCACGCGTGCTCTCTCTCTCTCACTCTCTCACACACACCCCACATACACACAAATCTCTACTTGCCTGTGAATCATAAACCTGAAGATAAGCACAAAATCACACATCTTAGTAATCAAGAATTTGTGTGGAAGTGGAAAAGTATATGGATACAGCCACATAATTTGGAGAATCCCTTTAAAGCTACAATAAGTAATCATGCAGCAATGTGATTATTAGGCATGTGGGTTGAATATCAGGTGCTGCTACTGTGTGTGGATTTACTTTAAATAGATCAAAAAAAAAAAAGTGCTGATCTCTTAAAGATTTCTTTTTGTGTTGTTATTTTGGTCCTTTCTTTTTCTTGCCGATTTTATTGGCTGTCTTTACAGAATGATGTTAAATAATATTGGTGATTTGGGCATTTCTTTCTCAAGCTTCTGTAACTCATTTTTGCCTTCATCCATACCTGAATTGGTTAAGTTCTTCACATCTGCTAGCCTGCCTAACCTGTAATTAGCCACATAGGCCACAAAAGCACATAGGTTCTGCCTTTGCTGACACACCACTAAACTTCCAGTATATTCCCCAAAGCAGCTTGCAGTTTTCTGTTGCTTTCACTGTCTAATTTCTCTACTAGAAATCCACAATTGTTAAAATTTGTATACAATTTGTCACCTTAATAAGAGGTATATTATTGTGTCTAGTAATTACTCTTTTGTCTCACGTTTATTTTTCTTCACCTTCTTTATGTCTTTATCCCTGGATTTGTGTTTGCACTCTTGGAAAGTGGTTTTTCTTCATTATAATTTAAAGGTTCAGGTTCTTATGTATGAACTGTATCATCTTCTCAGAGTGTGAAATCTTCATTATCTTACTATTTTTTTTCTTCTCCTGTTTTAATAGTGTCCTTTTGTTTTTTGAAAATCACATCTGTTATATATTTGCTTTCTGTTCTACCTTTGTCTTCTGCTTCTTGGTCTTCTCATTTATACTCATTTTTTTTTTTTCCAGCAGGCTTTAAATGGTTCTCCAGTGAGGTTAAGTTATGTTATTGTCACTTATTGTTAGATGGTTTAGCAACAGATGCACAGCAGTTGTGTCAATATATATGCCAGTTGGGGAATATAGGTGAAGCTATACGGCATTACAGTATTCTTTTGACATTTATATTAGAAAAAACTTTCAGTATAAGAAGTTGCAAATTATCGATAATAACAATAATATAGTAATAAATGGTTTTATTTAAATTTTACTATATATCAGGCATTGTTCCAAATACTTTAATGTGTATTACCCCATTCAGTCCTTATACAAACCAACCTAATGAGGTGTGTACTCTTATTATCTTCATTTATAGATCAGGAAAATGAAGCATAGATAAAGTAATTTACCCTGTGTGTTATATAGGTAGTAAGTGACAGACTTAAGATTTGAACTCAGATAATCTGTGCAGGTAATATAAAAATTAATAAGATATAGCCCTGTTTTCAAGGAATTTACATTTTAATTAGAGGTGATACATATACAGATGTCTCTATGTTGTAAAATAAGTTAAGGATCATAAAATACTTGTCTTATCTAGTTGAGGGGATCTGGAAGGAATATTGGGAGAAATATTTCAGTACCAGAAGAAGATATAAGTTTAGTTCGGATCTCATGGTGGAAGTATTTGAAGTGCAACCTAAGACATATGAACGGTATTTGGTAGGCAGTGGAGAATATTGAAAGTTAAAGAAACTATAGTTCAAAGATACCAAGTATTTTCAATAGCTAGTTACTGTCAGTGAGGAGTTAAACCTGTCTTAGACCAGAGCTGTCTCTTTAATATTGTAGTTTTTCTAGATGACAGTTCTTTGTCCCAGTATTCACTTAGTGATCAAGACTTGTTAATTTTTCCTTTGAAATGTTTTTTATTCATTAATTAGTTTCTTGAATGTAGTTCTTATTTATGTCAATCTAATATAAGCCCTTAGTTCCATACCTGATCTCATGCTGTAAACTTCAGACCAGTCTTCTTCAGTCTCTTCTCTTGAAGAGGAATTTCCATTCAAAAGGCTAATCAGCTCTCTGTTCTGCTTCTGTAAATATTCTTGCCACATGCACTGTACTAAAGACTCACCTTCCCTTTTGTTTGATCTGTCTAAGCAATAAATGTAACAGTACCTCCTAGCAGCTGCATACTTTGTAGCACTTTGTAACTGCTGGTAACCCATAGTAACCCCTCCTTTGTAACACAATGTAACTATCTGCAACCATAGTAACTCCTGCCACTTTGTAACAGTCTCAGGATAAATTAGCCAATCAGCCCATGCTGAAAAGGATTCATATAAGGAATGTTACACCTGAGTTCAGGGCGCCCAGATCTTCAGAGTGCTAGCTCCTCTGAGACCACTGGCATAATAAACCTGAGTTCTCTAACTCTCTGCGTGCTGCTTGGTTTCTCGCCAGTCTAATTTTGGATCTTTTCTGCAACACTCTCTTTAATATTTCTTTTACTCTTTTTGGTAAAATAAAAAGTAAACTTAAAAAATTTTTGATGTGACTGCTTCCAGATAATATTAAAATATTGCTTTTTAATGTCATAACTAAAGAAGTTGAGACTGTCACAGATGGAAACTTAAGACAGCAGCACCTTGATGGTTAAAATCCGTGCTCCTTACTCATTTAGTGAAAGCAACAGCAACAACAACAACAACAAAAAAAAAAAACAAGCAAACAAACAAAACCAACTGTCTCTGACACAGGAAAGAATATACAGTTCCTGTTCTCATGGAGTTTCTGATTTGGCATGCTTACAAACAAACAATATATTGTGACAATTAGTATAATAGGGCATAGTATAGGGCTATATAAGGACATCTATGGAAGTAGCAAGCCCTAGTTTAAAGGATTAAGGAAGTTTACCCTGAGGAAATGCCAACTAATTTAAGATGGACAGGAATTATTCCCCAAATCAAGCATGCAGTGGGGTTCAGGATGGGTAGACTGGCCAAAAGTAGAGTGGTTGAGGACGACAGGGGTTTGGAGTTGAGGGAGATTTTATCATGTTGGCAATCTCAGTTAATTTGCAGTGGATTAAGCAACTAGTCCGAGGTAGGGATAAAATTGAAGAATAAATTGGATTCAGGTTCTTTGTGACCTCTAAACCATATTTAAGAGTCTCCTTGTACCTGAAAAACATGCCTTATACTTTGTGCCATTATTTTTTTTTCTAGAAAGCCTTCAACTTTCATTTCAGTCAAACTCAAAACTCCTACTTTATAGTTCATCCCAAATACTCCCTACCCAAGAAAATTTCTCAAAGTATGTCAACTTTTTTTTCTCTAAAAACATAACTCTTATTATTTCTGCTGTTCATTTGTGAGATAAGTCTATATTTTTTTCTTAATATTGTTAACTTTTCATTACTATATATCTTTCACAACTCTGTGTATAGATTGATTGTCCACCTATTTAGTCATGGATGGTATATTTGTACTAATTAATTGATCAATATTTGAATTTAATAATTCAACTATATTTTGAAGTAATAAAAGAAAAGCAGATTTATATGTGAGTAAATTAGGATCTTACCTAAGGATCAACAATTTAAAAGCTTTTAAAAATCTTTTTTTGGTGGGAATTAAAGTAGTTTCAGAGAAAAATCATATTGTGAAAATGAAGCTCTTACTGAATATTTGAGAATTTAAAGATTTGGGAATATTTGATAAAAGCTAGAAAAATTAGTAGAAACCATATTTCTTTTTCAGTATAGTTGAGATTTAATGCATTGTGCCTTTTTCAGATTTAGTGCATTATAAATTTAAGTTTAATCCTGATATATGTAACGTAACCATTATACTGGAGAGAATACTTTTTCAGTGTGTTTTTGTCTAAAGAACCAACTAGAATTGTGTGTAATTTGAATGCAGTACTTTTTAAATTGCTGTAGCTATGACTTCTGGTTAAAACACTTTTTCATGACTGTGAAACTTTTTTTTCTTGATCAGAATTTATATTATTATATGAAACTAAAGGGAAATTTAAATTTTTTAGAGTAGATTTTTAATCCAGTTCGAGATTAGGAAATATGGGCTATATGTATAAGACTTTTATAACATCTTGTTTAATTTTTATTGGAAGAGATGACTTATCAACAATGTAAAAACAACAGTAGAAATAACAGTTCATTTGTCTTAACTGTCGGCTGGGACTTTTCAAGCAATAACAGTCCAGTGGTGTGTCCAAACTGGGTATTAACATGGGTAGCATAGTTATGGGGCTAAAAAAATATGTGAAGTTTAAGAGGCCAATAAAGTCAAAAGCTAAAAAGTAGATAATCAATGCAGAAAAAAGAAAATAAGTATAATTTTTTCCAGGCAAGGCCTTTCCCCAGAGTCTCTTGTTTTTGTTAAAGTTTCTAAGAAGTAAGGTTTATTAAAACAATGTATAAAATATGAAAAAGGAGAGAGTGCATAAGATAATAGTATTAGTTTTTTCTGGATTTGATCAAATCTTTCAGTAGAAACAAATTAGTGTCTAAAGTAAATAAAAGTCAAAGGCTTTATGATAATGATAAATGACATAATAATCACTGCAACAATTTCATTACCTTTGTTTTTTCTGAAATTGTATTGTGTATCTTTTCCCTCCAACTTTTCCTGCCCTTCTAGAGGCTCTCCCTATAGAGAATCTCCTTTAGGTCATTTTGAAAGCTATGGAGGGACTCCGTTTTTCCAGACTCAGAAGATGTTTGTAGATATACCCGAAAATACAGTGATATTGGATGAGATGACCCTCCGGCACATGGTCCAGGATTGCACTGCTGTAAAAACTCAGTTACTTAAACTGAAACGTCTGCTGCATCAGGTGAGTACATAACGATCATTTTTGGCACTGATATTTTGAGTTACAAGATGGATTGATTTTACTTTTTTAAAAAAAAAAAGTTAATTTTTAGATTTCTATAGAAATAATGCTTGAAAATAGTACATAATAGAAATTTTTGTGGGAGGAAAGAACATGGGATTCTTAATCATGGTCTCAATATAGCCCCCAACATTTATGGATACGTATGATATTTAAAAACCAATCTCTCTGCCTCTTTTTCCTCATTTTTGGAGTACCTAAGGTTATCTAGAGAACTAGAAATAGTAGTTGTAAATTGAGAGATCTAATTCCTGAAATGTAGTAGGCATTCAGTGATCAGTGGCTGCTCCTATAATTTCAGCTAAGTGGGAAATAAGAAACAGCATTTTTTTACTTACATAATCATAGTCATAATTTCACTTTTGTTTGAAATCTTCAGGTTTAATCTTTGTCAATTCTTTTTGTTTGAGAAAATGTAGCCTCATAGCAATGATGAATCTGGCTTCTAATTCAATAATACTTTGAACAGTTTAGTTTTAACACTTACAGGCAGGGTCAGATGCATAGCAGAAAACTAAGGGATAAAATAGTAATTTGAAAACATGGATATCATTTGTTTAGTTTTAAATCTATGTTTGTCTTTTGTAGACTAGCCAAATTTAGCCTAAGTTAGGATCGAGAAAGAATATTCTGGCTTCTCTGCCCAATATACATTCTGGGTTATCTTCCCCCAGGGTTGCATGTTTTTAGCTTCTTATGAGGAGGAACCAAACCTTAGGATTTCTGGTGGTGATCAAAATCAAATCATGATATGTACTCATGAGGCAAAGGGTAGTTGAAGTTATTTGGTTATAGATTTTCAGAACAACTCTTCTCCATTCTTGTGGATATTAAACTACTTATTAAAAAGAAACTTCATTAAGGCTGGGAACAAGAAAGTAGAGGATCCTTTCTGGATGTGAGATTCTTGGACTCCTCTTGAGTCAGAAAGAGATTGTATGTTTGAAATATATAGATATCAAGCTTATAATTTAGTTTAACTGTAACTAAGAAATAGACTGGTTTATAGTATTTCTCCTCTTACCAGATTGGAGAGAAGATTTTCTGATCAGGAACTCCAGAGTCAAAGGATAGAGAAGATAGAGGTGGAAAATAGCTAAAATATATTACATATCTTTTTTGAGTCAGTCACTGGGCCATACCACACACCCTCTTTTGCGTCTGAGTTTATTGCCCTGAAACATAAAGCAGGATTAAATATTAGATAATAAGACCAGACCACCTTGAGTAATGAGAGAAGTAGCATAATTCAGTAGAGAATAGGTGAATTAGTAACCAGTAATAAGTACCATAAAAATAGAAAACCATTTTTTGAGATACTTTATGAAAAATTGAATCTCTTAATGTCTTTCTGTCATTATGACCTCTGAAAGTACTATATACTGATCAGATTGACTTTGTTTATATTGTGACAACAGAATTATGAGAAGAAAATTATAAATCTTTTTAGGGCGCTTTAAAATTTCCCAGAATGCTAATAGATGTTAAAAGCTTATGACTCCAAGATGTCATGTCACTCACTGCCTCTTAATTTTTTTCCTTTTTAATATTACTAAAATTTAAAAAGTTTAGTGTGATACATGGTTTTAAAAAAATTCACATACTATCCAGAGGCTTAATGAAAAAATAATATTTCTGTCCCTCTCCTCACCTCAGCCAATCTTTGCTCATCTGAATAGCTTGCTGTCTGAAGCTTTGCTAGAGCTGTTGTGTAGGGACTTCCTTTTGTTGCATTCTGGGATTGGGTCCACTTATTTCCTGGATAACATATCTTTTTGTTAGGTTTACTCTGTCATTTTGCTAGGATATATTTTACTCCCTAAGAGAGGGCAAATGGATGGTAAATTTTATAGCTACTGCATTACTGAAAATTTATCTATTCTCGTTTGATTGATATTAATAATTTGACTGGGATGGAAGTGAGTTTTTCTTTAACATCTGAATGCATTACTTTTCTAGGATCCAGTGTAACCACTGAGAAAAGTCTGCATTCTGATTCATTTTACTTTGAATTTTCTTTGTTTTTAATCTCTTTGGGAGATTTTTTTCATCTTTTATTTCTATCACTTTAATTTTTATTTCTGGCATTCTGAAGTTCACAGGGATGTGCTGAAATTTGAGTTTTGTTGTAGTTGTTTGTTTTCCACTTAATCTACGGGTAAATAGTGGGCTCTTTGGAGAGTCATGTAGTATGAAATTTTCTTAAGCAATGTCTATGATTTTTTGTTTTTATTTCTTTCTAGTATTCTTGGTAATCATAATCCAGAACTTCTGAATTGTTTCTCAGTCTTTTATTTTTTCTTTCAGATTTTCTTTTGAGTTTGATTATGTTTTCCAATATATTTCCTCAGTTTCATATTCCAGCTCTCTGTTTCTGTTGAATTACTTTCTAATCGTATTTTCAGTTTCCAAGAACTCTTTATTGTATACCATTCCTCATTTGTATCATTCAATTCTTGTTTTGCCAGTAACTATATTAAATAGATTGTTTCTGTTATGTTTTGTTAAACTTTTTCAGGTTTCCTTCATTATCTCTTTCTAAAAATCGTCATTTTTGTTCTTTATGTTTATTTTGTTTCTCTTTTAGAATCTTCACATATCTAGTGATTCTTTGTTGTTTATTAATATTTAGGAGTGAGGAACTGAAAAGTTGATTCAGCACTCTGAACCTGAGCTAGCTTGTCAACCAGCTCGTTTTATTTTACGGCAGCAGTCCCCAACATTTTTGACACTAGAGACCAGTGCTCCTATGAGAATCTAATGCCTGATGATCTGATGTGGAGCTGAGGCGGTGATGCTAGCTCTGGGGAGTGGCTGCAAATAGAAACAAAGCTTCCCTCACTCACCTGCTGCTTACTTCCTGCTGTGTAGTCTGGTTCCTAACAGGCCACATACAGGTACCAGTTCACAGCCCGGGATTGGGAACCCGTTTTACAGTAATTGATAGATGTTGATGGATGTTCAGTACCTATATTAAGTGAAGGTTTTTTCTTTCTGAGGTTGTTGCAGTTTCTCCAGAGAAGAAACCTCTTGACTTTTTTTTGTTTGTTTGAAATGGAGGTAGAAGACTGGGAGTCTGTTCTTGCCTTATGTAGACGTGTTTCTAAGCAATTCCCACATTTTTTACCCTAATGAGTCATATACGTAGTTTTTTATGTATCTAGCATTTTAACCCCCTTTGGGGTTTTGCGGGACAAACTTT
Source organism: Cynopterus sphinx (assembly GCA_030015415.1). Taxonomy (NCBI): domain Eukaryota; kingdom Metazoa; phylum Chordata; class Mammalia; order Chiroptera; family Pteropodidae; genus Cynopterus; species Cynopterus sphinx. The sequence continues at coordinate 53,852,907 of CM057382.1, forward strand.
GTCCATGTTCTCCATCTACGCACACTTTAGACTTTAGTTGTGTCTTCCACCAGTCCTGCTAAATTACTTATTAAAGTTTTTGACTCCTATGGCCCCTCCCCAGTTCTCTTAATCATTAACAGTTTATATGCTTTTGAATTTTCTTTACTATCATTTTAGTATAGATTTAAGAGTAAGAGAAGATAAATATATCTCTATTCAAGAGATTTCCCGTTTAAAATATGGAAGAAATATTTTAAAAATTACTTTAGTTGTGTGAATGCTTCTTCATGAAAGTTCAGAGTGTCACAGCTCAAAATTTGATTTTATCCTTGCACACATCTAAGGTATAATTTTTACTCATTTGCAAACATAAGAACTTAAATAAGCACTGGCAACCAGTATGTGCTTGAGGCTACACATGAGGGATGATGTTATAGGGAGGAGTTATCTTTACTTCAATAAACATGAAGCCCTATAAGATATGACTCAATACTAGGTAAGAAAGAAGCATGTCCACATAGAAGAGGTAGTTATGTAATCTCTTTTGTTTACTTACCTTGATATTCTCCAAGTGGTTTTACCCCAAGGCAGTATTCCTTAAATTCACCTAGAATTCTTGTCCTTGATTATTTTTAGCAAAGTTTAGTTAAGCTATTTATCTTATATGATTGAATTAAATTTATATAAAGAGAAATGACTGATGAAATTATAGATAGCGTAAAAATGATTTCTGTACCCTGATTCTTACTGGAAACAGAATTTTATAGAACTCCGGAGAACTTTACATATAGATATACAAAATTTCTAATACCTGGTACTTGGGAAATGTATGTTAAATTGATTTTAAGCAAACAATTTTGCAAATACCTTACTTGCCTTAGTTGCTGATTATCTCTTGATCCAGGGTCCTTTAATTGCTCTCTTTGTTTTCTTGATCCCTAGGACACAGTCAAGAAGCCCTGTTTGATAAGGATAAATGAGAAACCACTTTTGCATTTTCCTAGACTTCCCCTTCGTGTCTGTTACCAGTTTGAAGGAATAACCTTTGGAATCAGTCTGGGTTTTCCAGAGAAAAAGAAAACAGACACACACACACACACACACATGCCCGTGTGTGAGAGGGAGAGAGAGAGACAGACAGACACAGAGAGACAGAGAGAGACAGAGACAGACAGACACCATATACCTCTTTCTCAAATTTTCTTGTCACCAGTTTTTCGATCATGTTTCTTCTAGGCCCCTAACCATCCAGTCAAACCATTGGCCACAACTCATGAATTGGTATATAACTACACATCTGTCTATTTTTCTTTCTAAGCAAAGTGAACAACTAGATCCACTGTGGGGGTGTTTTGACCACTGGGAGGATTTCCCAGTGAAAGAATAGCAATGAAAGGAAATCCTCCCAGTGGTCAAAACACCCCCACGGTGGATCTAGTTGTTCACATTGCTATTCTTTCACTGCTGTTCTTCTGTACAGAAAGGGACTGTAGTCCTGCAGCCATCTACTTTCAGGTGTTGTATGCATGTTGTATAGAACCATCTGTAAACTGGACCTGAGTCTTTTCTTCCTATGTTATCTGATCATAGGGAACTCTCTCCTATGAGACCATAGTGCAGGCTGGGAGAAAGAAGACAGTGTAGTGGAAGTGGAGACCATGGGTATTTAGGCCACTCATCATGTATCTTAATTATTTATATCTTCAGAGCCTTCTTGGGCCTAATAACATTGATTCCACTTGCATTTGATGGTAGAATGTTGCTATGCACAACGAATTTTATATCTTTATGTGTCAGATAACACCCAGTTCATGATGGGCAGTTCAGTATTGGTAACTATGTGGCCCAAGTAAGCATTTAGTCACCTCTGAGACCCAGTAGCAGGCCAGGAGTTCCTCAGAAAGAGAGTAGGTATCTTCAGAGGATGGCAGCGCTTTGCTCCTGAGAACCTGAACTGAGATTCACCTATAAAGCTAGCTAAAACCTCCAGATAGTATCCCCCTCTGCCACTGCCACTTCAAGTACAATGGGAGCTGCTGTATCATATGACCCAAGTGGCAGAGGAACTGAACCTTTAGTTGAGCCTTCTAGGCTTTCAGAACTAGCATCTATTCAGCTCACTTGGTAAATGGGCCAGAATAACACACCCAGATGAGGAATATGTTGCCTCCAAAATTTAAAGGGGCCCTCTAGGCTTTGTACTTCGTGTTTGGAAGATCCAGATATATCAACTTATCCTGCACCTTAGAAGAGATATCTCAATATGTCCGGGGTCCCTACTTCTTCCGTTTCTACAAACAGTTGTTTATATTTCGTTTTGTGTCCTGTACAAACAGTTGTTTATATTCTTTTCTATATTCGTGGCAATAATGGTAAGTTGATGATTAGACAGTGCTGTTCAAAGTAGCTTATACATGAAATGTTTGTTATTGGTTTATGAGAGTTAAAATAGCTCTTGTCAGAATAGAAATCAACATATTTCACTCTTGTCCCACAAATTCTTACCACCGAAGAAAAAAAGTGAAGTCAAACTAAACTGTTTAGTGACTAGTTGATTGATAGTCTGGTGCAAGCTTTTATTGTGTTGCAGACAGGAAACAGTTTGTGAACCAGAACTAATCTTGAGTAATACCGGTGTTACTGTTCTTAACCTGTAAAAGACAAGTACAAAGAACAGGAAAGATATACAACCAAATATTATATCAGAGGCACCTATATGTAGTATGGGAATGGAGATTAAGAAATTTGCTGTATGCCATTATAGAGAAGATATGAAACTGGAAGTTGAGTTTATCAAGTAAAGAATTTTGGGAAGATCGGGGCACTCAGTATGAGCAAAGATGTAGATTCTTAAAGTGTGAGCTGTACCTCTGACAGTGACTAAAGGAAAACTCATGAGTGCATTTGTAATTGTTTCTATATTTTCATAACTGAAGAGGCCCTTGTAAAAAGATAATTCTACTTTGCTGAAGAATGTCAACAAACTGTAGAAAGTGTGATAGAATTAGAGAAATATCATATTAAAAACCCTGATGAAATTTCTGCTTTGTGCCAGGATTATTAATTGTTGTTACAACCAATAGATGAATGGGCAGTGGGTTCTCAGACAGTTCATATAGTGCCAAAGTCACACCATATAAATTACTTTATAGTTGCAAGAGAAAAAAACACAATCTTTGGAGAGATCAAATTGTCATTAACCTAATCCAGTGATCAGTTTTCCTATCTCTAATGAGTTGGGGTAGCTAGATACTATGTATCTTCTGATGTGATACAGGGAATAATGTGTATTATACATAATTACATATAATACACAGAATTATGTATAATATGTCCTAGCCAAAAACATTTATTTTTAATTCCTCAGGTGAGTAGTTATAGCTTCCTTTTTACAGGATAAACAGAGGAGAGAAGAATAAGAGAAGAATAAAAGAAACCACACAAATTTAGATTATTGGAAATTCTGTATGACAAATAGTGACACCCTTTAGCTTGTTAGTGTTCTAAAAAGTTGGTGTGGGGAAGTGACAGTGCTACATTAAGAAGAAATATAGGAACAACTAGATGTAATGTGAGATTCTGAATTGGATATTGGAAAGATCAACTACAGAGGACATTTTGGGTCAATTGTGGAAATTTGAATATGGTGTATGTATTAGATGATATAGAATTTACTGAAATGGAAAGATAGAGACTGTTAAATGAAGAAAGCAAATTATAAAACAGTATATACATTATGATCTTGTATCTTTTTTTTAAATTAAGTTTATTGGTGTAACATTGGTTAATACAATTATATAATTTTCAGGTGTACATTATCATTTGATATCTGTATATTCTATTGTGTGTTTAGCACCCAAAGTCCAGTTTCCTTCAGCTACTATATATTTGATCCCCTTTACCCACTTCAGGTATCTTTTTTAAAAGTTAAATTTATTGAGATGACATTGGTTAATAAAATGATATAGGTTTCAAGTGTACAATTCTATAATACATTATCTGCATATTACATTGTGTGTTCACCACCCAGAGTCAAATCTTCCGTCACCATATATTTTGACTCCCTTTGTCCTTTTCTACTCTCTCACCCTCTTTTCCTACTGGTAACCGTTATAATGTTGTCTGTGTCTGTGAATTTTTGTTTGTTCATCTGTTGCTTTCAGTTTTATATTCCACATATGAGTAAAATCGTATGGTTCTTGACTTTTTCTCTGATTTATTTCCCTTAGCATGATCATATATCTTTATAGTTATTTTATGTATCTTTATAGTTATTTTATGTATCTATATCCAGAAAGATATGCACTAAGGTGTGAATAGTGATGATACCTAGATGGTGAGAATGTGATGTCTTTTTTTAATTTACATTTTCTAATTTCGAATTTTCTACAATATATATTTACTGTTTTAGAAAAAATAAAAGGTTTTTGGAAAAGTACATGTCCATAATTTGATATGGTTAAAATGTTGGGTGTTAGAGAATAGTCAGGAATGATACATAGGCTTAGGGCAGATTACAAAAGGCCTTCATGCTACAAGAGGAGTTTGGAAATTATTCTGTAGGCAGTAGTAAACCAGATAAGTGACATGGTCAAATTGACCAAAATGATGTTTTAAAAATATTGCTTAAAGGGATTTGTAAAAAATGAATAGCAGAGGGAATGACTTAAGTAGTAATGTTGGAGGCTGTTGCAGACATCCAAGTTTTAGCCTAAAGTTGTTGAATTTAATTGCTTTGAAAATAGTTGAATTTTAGTGCTCTATTTTCATGCATGTGTTTTGCAGAGTTGTGTATGTAAAACTTTGATATAGTGGTCATACATGCTAGGTGTTTTCTAGATTCTCTAATACACATTACCTCTAGTCCTTGTAAAGTAGGTGATAGCTTCATCTATCTTATCATTAAAGAAGTTGAGGTTCAGAACGCTAGTGATAAAAAAAGGACTTTTTACTCCAGTCTTTGTCACTCCAAAGCCTTTTGTACAGTGTAGTGTTCTAGGGGATACACTGAGGGACAACAGGAAGAGGGGAATGTGAAGGCAATCTTTAGCACTCTCCTTACACCATCACCTGTATCCCTTCAGATAAACCTAAAGCAATGGAATCTTTATTTTATTAAATAAGCCTCTATTTAAGAGTTCACTTGAACAAAGTTCTCATTGCACACAAAAATTTTAATTGTAAGCCATTTGGCCTTTGACCTATTTTTTGTTTTTGTTAGGCATAGATCAAGGTTACTTCACAGTTTAATCAGCACTTTCATATACTGTATTTCCTTGACAGCAATATTGTGGGATAGGGAGCACAGCAGCAATCCTATTTTAATAATCAGAAAGGTGAGACACCAAGATTTAATTGCATTTCTCCAGGTCGTCCAGTTGCATACTAGTGCAGAATGTGTTTTAAACCCAGGGCTCTTGAAATATTTTAGCTTAATACTTCTTTAACCCATTTCCTATTTGCCCTAAGAATACTCTCTGGCAGTGCTTGAAGCTGCAGCATTTACCCCCGAGGTAACTTGCAGATTACAGTCTTAACCTTACCCCTAGTTTGCCAGGAAATATCTCACTTTTATTATTATTTTCGCATCACCTTAGTATAGTGATAGTCTTTGGAAACAAATGACATCATTCTATTTATAGCATTCTGTTTTTAATAGTGATATTTCCATTTACAAAATACAGTAATTCTCAAATCGCTGAAATTGTCCAATCCTAGAAAACATAGCCTTTTTATGGGTGATGTTAAATGAACACTGGCAGCAGGCTGCATTATTTTCTAAAAGCAAAAAGGGTTAAATTATTTTTTAAATTTTTCAGTTACAGTTGACATACAGTATTAGTTTCAGGTGTACAACACAGTGATTAGACATTTGTATAATGTACAAAGTGATTATCCCAGTGGTATCTAGTACCCATCTGACACCATACGTAGTTACTACAATATTATTGATTACATTCCCTATGCTGTAAGTTTGGTAACTTAATTTAGAGAATTTTAAATAAGAACTTTGATCCTGATTTGAAGAACGTGGAGACATATAGAAAAAAATATTTTTTGTGTGGTATCTCTTGTCCTTACTTTAATTCCCTACCTCTTATATTAAACATTTGAAACATAATATGTATATAGAAAAAATCATTCATAAATTTATATCTTAGTGAATTTTTAAAACTTAAACTACTTATAGTCAGCACCAAGCAAAAAATAGAACATTACCAAAACCCCAGAATAGAAGCTCTTCTAGTCAACAGCTCACATTTCTAATGGTAACTACCTGATTTCTGAAAACATAAATGTGTTTACTTGTGTTTGAACTTTATGTAAATGAAATTATATATACTCTTTTATAATCTGGCTTCTTTTGCTCAACATCATATTTGTAAGCCGTCTATGTTTTGCATTCATTCTCATCATAATGAGTATTACATGATGTGAATATACCACAATTTACTTCATTTGTTCTATAGTTGATAGGCATTTAGGCAATTTCCAGTATTTGGTTGTTATAAATAGTGCTGCTACAATATTCTAGTGTATGTTTTTTGATGAACATATATGTGTATTTTTGTTACTATGTATCTGTGAGTAGAATAGCTGGGTCATAAGATGTGCAGATATTCAGCTTTAGTAGATATTGCATAATAGTTTTCCAAAGTGGTCATGCCCGTCCATTTTTTTCCCTCTCATTTCTTTTCATTATTTCCCTGTTCATTTTTATCATATTATCACATTCAGTATCTATATTTTTACCTTGGAGTAGGAAATGAAAAATCTAAGGTAGAATAGATAATGAGAAGGGCATGATGATATCTCTTTCTGACATTTGTTTTTGAGATTCAAAAGTATTTGATCTTAATAATTCATGCACTGTCAACCTGTTTGGGGATAAAAATAATGTATATAATAGTGTTTAAAGAACTTCTAAGTCTGGTGTACAAATATTTTATTTCCTCTCGCCTCTAGTGTTAAGAATACAAACAAGAATTTTCCCTCATATAATTCTTTCTCATCCCTCTTTCCTCTCTTTATATGCATGTATGTGTGTATGTAGCAACAGCATCTGGGTGAGTGCACTAAGAGTTAAGAAGCTATTGAATAATTGCTACTGGTGGCAGAGAACCATAGAAAAGCCAGGGAACTTATGCTTCTTGTATCCCCAGACTTTTCTCATCACTCCGGGGGCAGGGGGGGGGTAGTTTATGTAGTATGCATAGAGTGCATACAACAGAAGGGTACAGTTTAATGAATAATGTTACCATCAAGGTTAAGAAATAGGACGTTAAGAAGCTCCCTATGTTCTCCTTCTTGGCTGCAGTGCCTTCCTTTCCCAGAATCTAGCATTTCCCTTTTCTTGTCTGTTTTTAACCACCTATGTTTGTATCCCTATGAATAATTGTTTTTCTTTTTTTAGAACTTTATGAAAATGAAATTACATAAGTATTTCTCTGTGCTGCTTTCATTCAGCATTGTTTTAAAGATTCATTCGTATTTATATTTAGTTCAACTTCATTAACTTTCATTTTGTATTCTCTTGTGTGAAAAACAATAATTTATTTGTCCATTTTATTCTTGATGTCCACTTGATTTCTTTCCAGAGCGTGTTTGTTTTTGTTATGACAAATAATATTGATATGAACATTGGGTACACATGTGCAGAGATTCTTCTGGTGTAACTAATTAAGAGTGGAATTTATGAATCATGAGGCATGGGAATATTCTACTTTAGAAATACCAAACTATTTTCCAAAATTATTTAATTCGTTTCACTACCCTCAAGTAGTAGATGTTTTTCCATTGTTCCACATCTATGTGACATTTGGTATTACCCAACTTCTGAATTTTTGTCATGTGATGAGAATATGGTCATATTCAATTGCAGCTATATTCTGCATTCCTTTACAAAACTTCAGTCATAAAGTTGAGCTTTTCTGAATGTTTATGGAATGTTTGTTGTCTGGTCATGTCTTTTGCACACACATATGCATGTTTTTATCTTTGTATGATTTAGAGTTTTGTATATTCTAGAAGTAAGTATTTTGCTAGTTATATATGTTGCAAATTTCTTCTTTGGCCTACTTTTTATTGTATGGTGTGATATCCTTTGTTCTTTTAGAAAATCTCGTTTAGGAAGTCCCTCCTTGGTCTTTGGTCACAAAAGTAATCTATTTTTTTAAAAGTTAAAGAGTTTAGACTTTTACAATTAAATTACAAATACTTCAGAATTGACTTTGCTATATGTAAGGTGTGAGATTGAGATCTGCTTTCTTTTTTTTATGTGAATAATCTGTGGGTTTAGTACTAAAAGTATTAAAAGTCTGTTTCTTCTCCTCTAATATGCAGTGCCTGCTCTTTAAAAAAAACCAGATGCCCTTTTATGCTTCACTATCCCAGTTCCAAGTTATATCATCTGTTGCTTTTACATTAAGATTTGATAATATATCATGGTGTTCCCGATCTTGTTCTTCTAAGGTATCTTAATTATTCTTAGTCTTTGCTTTTTCTTAAAATGTTAGAATCATTTTACTGAGTCCAATGAAAAATTCTTTTGGGATTTTAAATGGAAAAGCATTGAACCAATAGAACAATTTCAGAAAAAATTAACATCTTACAATATTTAGACTTAGTATCCAAAATGTGATATATTGATTTAGTTTAAATAAACTACTTTTTCCCTTAAAAGCCTTGTATAATTTTGTTAGATATGTTTCTAGGCCTTACAAGTTTTTGTTACTATTGTAATACAATAGATAGAATGTTGCTGGTATACAGAAATGTAATAAGACTGATTTATTGAGTTTGCATACAGCAGTCTTCATACCATTATTGTCAACACTAATAATTTATTAGATTTATTTGAAATTTTAAATTTAGATAAGCATAAAAGCAGTAATAAGTTACATTTTTCCTTTCCAATGTTTATGTTTCTTTCTTGCCTTATACACTGGCTAGGAACTCCAGTGTAGTATTGGATTACTCCTGTCTTGCTCTTGAACTTAATAGGAATGCTTTCAATGTTTGACTGCTAAGTGTGTTATCTAGTATATATATTTTGTGGATATTGTTATGAGATGAAGGAAATTATTGTATTTTATTTTATTTTATTTTAATGTAAAAAATTTTTGAAACAGTCTCATTCTTACAAAAACATTTCAAGTACTTTCTTCACATTTCATGAAGTTTTTTCCTGAACCACACAAGAGTAAATGACCTGCTGAAGCACATAACCCCCCAGACATTGTGTATTTCTTACTAATAAAGATTTTTCTCCTGTATAACCACAGCACAGTCTCAAAATCAGGCAATCAACATTGGTCAGTTATTACCATCTAATCTTCAGAGTCTGTTCAGGTTTTGCCATTTATCCCAGTAGTAGACTTTATAGCAAAAGATCCAGTTCAGAATTACATATTGCTTTGTGAATGTATTATTCTTGTTGCATCCAGTTAGATGGCACGTGATTTTGGTTTGTTTCATTAGTGATATTAGCTTTGATCACTTGATAATGGTGTTGTCTGCTAGCTTTCTCAACTGTGAAATTACTCTTTTCCTCTGTATGACCAGTTTTTTGTAGGGAAGAATTTTGAAACTATATAAATATCCTATTTCTTGTCGAATTTCCAGTTTATTCAGTGATTTAATATAAATTAGTATGCACTTGTGGTTTCTTATCAATCAGTTATAAATGTGAATATAATTTATTTTGATCTTAGACTGCCCAAGATTTGGCATTTGAGAACTCTTTCAGTTTGGCTTCTATGTTTTTCACCTGTGTACCCATCATCCTTTGATTCATTCTTTCCTTTTTGCAATACAAGATTTTCTAGATTTATTTAGAATTTTCCCTAACCCAGCCTGGAAACAGCCATTTTTTTCAAGGAGCCCAGTGGAAAATGATATTTAAGAAGCTAAGATCTGGGGGCAAGGTGTACTTATTGCTATTGGGGTTTCAGTGCCCTTAATCCCCTTTAAAATGAGCTTGTGTTTGTGGGTGTTTATGTGCACACTGTGACTATATTTCTATATCTATCTATCTATGTTGAAAACAGTTCATACTCATACCTTTATTTCCAATCTAAATACATTATTTCTCTTTTATCATAAGTATAACTCCCTTCTCTGACAGTGAGAAAATTGGTTTCTATTTTCCTTAATATATTCATTCATTTGACCAGTCCTCTTGTGTAACCAACTTTCTCCCACTACTGTTACCTCCTCCTCTCCTGTATAGTTACCCTCCTCACCCCACTAAGATTATGAATCTGCATGCATGGTGGCTTCCCACCGTCTGTGTACACCTTCCTCACCCTGTTTGGGCTCTGACACCCTACATCAGTATCCCTCTCCATTTGGATGCCTTCTCACTCTGCTTGAGCTTGATATCACTTGTCAGTTGATGTCTGCACATGGATGCCTTTCTTGCTTTACTTGGGTCTGATACCCAGGTAAGATAGAAAGAAGACACAATTCTTATTCTATACTTAGTACATTGTACTTAAAACTGCACATTATAATTGGTTAGTGAGTTTTGAAATAAATTTTGTTCATTATAACTATAATTTTGTTTTTAATAAAGTAAAATATAGTAACTCAGGGTATCACATATAATAAGAACAAATTTTTTATGTGAAACTTGTTTGACATGTGATATTTGTATCCATCTGTCCATCCATTCATCCTTATTTAGATATAAGCATACACACATATTTGTGTGTGTGTGTGTGTGTGTGTGTGTGTGTGTATTTGGTTGTAATATAAAATGTATTTTATTTTGGGTCATGATCCCAAAACAAACAACTAAACCTGTTGTAGTAGATAAATAGTATTATACTCATGACTCCAAGGATAGTAAATCATAGATTTAAGTTAGAAATAATCAGTGCATTGATAAAGTATTGAATCATCAATATATTTACCCAGATTTTTTGTGACATTTTATACAGAAAGCTTCAAAGCTTTGTATAAAAGATTTAAAGAAAATTCTTATGTTCTGTAGAAGGCTAAATATTGTAAAAATAGATATTAATATAGTAACCAAGACAGCTACCTTATAGTCTAGGAGGACATACAAGTATTAAATAATTATAACAATAAAATGTTACAAAGGGCAAAGATAAGATACCCTCTGAATATATGATTGGAACTTATGGTTCTTTCCAGTACTATTTATAGTTATTATAGAATTTCAGGCAAAATCACAGTAGCCAGTTTATCAACATGACTCCAAAATTATTAACCCCAAAAACTGAGGTTTGTATACAGTGAGAAAGGTGATAGGAAAAGGGGCAGCGGGGAGGGCAGGAAGCCCTTTAGAGCAAGGTATAATATTGACACCAGTAGAAACAGAAGATATAGAAAACCTAGACATATGTGCTTATCTACAAAAAATAAAAAGTGGACACAGGTTTTTACAGTAAATGTTGAGAAAATCTCAGTAGTATAGAAGCAATTAATTAGTTTTTTGTTTTACACTATAGTAAATGCAAATGTTGAAGAGTTGAGTATTTTTATTAAATGTAAAAAAATTAGAAGAAATTTACAATTAATATTTTTAAGTGTTAAAAGAAACCTGTGAAAAGGATGTTTTGATTCAGATAAGTACAGATTAAATACTTAATCTAAATAGAAGAAATTTGTAAATAATATTTGCTTAGACTATGTAGAGCCAGCCTATCCATATAAAACAACCATTAGCCAATTTGAATGCACTGTAGATTTTTCTGTTTTAAAAATGTCTTTGTCTTGACCATATGTGGGCATCACCTTATCATTGAAGCACTTATTGAAAATTAGACTTCATAAATCCGTATTTTTCAAATCCTCTCAAATGTAGCTTAAATTGTTAGATTTTAAATCCCATAGGTGAATTACAGCATTACTCTAAATTTATTCTTAGTACAGTCTAGATTCTGTGTGATGTGATATAATTTTTCATCCACATATTTTTATTTTTAAAGAGACTTTTTGAAAGAAAATGAAAAAATCAATCTCTTTCTCTACTTCCTTTCCTAGGGTGCCTCTTGTGATTGTGTTGTAGCCTATCTGAAACACAAGGCAGCTTTGTTGACATCACTGATGATGCTTGTCAGCAGAGATTGGTCAACACTGCCAACATTTTTTGTTAGTGTTCAAGTATTCATGTCCATTTCAGCTGCTCTGGAACTCATAGGAAAATCTCAGTTTTTGCAAACTCATGGAAGAACCACCTGGGTAAGATGGAGTTTATTATAGAGTTTTTTTCCAGCAAGTTAATATGTAGCAGAGTTATAATATTAGAACAAAATTTTACTTTTATGCTGTGTCAAAAAAAGTGGAAGATGGTTTACTTACATGAGTCACCTAATGCTCTTAGAATAGAGGAAGGCTTATCCATCTTTTTGAATCATAATAAAATGCTATGACAAGAGTTAGTTAAAATTAATTGCATTCAGAGTTCAAAAATCTTAACTAGAATTTATAGAAATTGCTAAGGCATTTCATTCAGTGACTCAGCCTAGAATACTTGGATAATTAATTGAGTATGAATTGCCAATTTTTGTGCAGTGATGAGTTGTAGTTTTATGTGTTATTTATGCATTTATTATGTAAAATGCTATGACGCTGCTCAGCCCTGGTCAGCTCTTAACTCCTTAGTATGTGTAATGTGAAGCATGGACATTGCATGCATGATTATTCAATGTGTTTTTTTAAAAGAGAAGGTTTTGTTTCCATTTTGTACCGCCCCCCCCCCAAACAATGGTTAAAGAAGCTTTTTTCAAAATATTTCCTAATTATAGCTTGGATACTTTTCATCTTAGTCAAGGTTTAATAGAGAGTACTACCAATGGTTAGTGTCAAAGTTATTTGGAGGGGATATGATTTTATTAATTGATTCAGTTAGAGGTTATGTTCATGATCTTTAAGCTCTTATACTTTGATGGAAATACTTTTTCTGTTAAAAAAACTTTATTTTCTATTTTTTGAGGCAAAGCAGTAACTCTAACATTAATAATTCCCAGTTGTCTTTGGTTGTATTATAAATTTATTTAGAATAATTTTTTTCAGCTTTCAAAAATATTGGTTTGGTATTATGGGGCTTTCATTTTTTAAATTGCTTTCTAGTCTTAGTACATTAATAATAAGGAATAATATGTGATATAAACCCTTTGTAATGTGTTAATATTTTCTTTGTATCCTAAAGCAGAGGAAAGGAAAAAACTTTTTTTTAGAGGGCCACGTAGTAAATATTTTAGCCCTTTCAGACAAGAGGCATATATTTGAGGCATAAGTACATAAAATACTTACAAAATCACATATAATGTACCCATTTAAAAATGTAAAAACTATTCTTAGCTCATGGACTATAATGAAAATAGGCAGCTGGCTAGATTTGTCCAGTGTACCATAGTTTGTTAACCTCTGGCTTAGAGCATGGTCAATTTTTGTGATTGTTAACATTTGTTTGAATAGAATGTGTATTCTTTTTATATATTTTAGGTAGAAGTATGTCTAATATATTTAGCTTTTAAATTGTTTATATTTTATTAATCCTTTTAAAATTATTGTCTTTGATCTATTGAGTTTTGAAAGTAATGTTAATTTCCTGCTGTAATTATGAATTTTTCTCAATTTCTGCTTTTAACACTGTCAATTTTTGTTTTAGTATCTTCAGGCTGTTTTATTAGGACAGTGGTCCTCCTTGTCTATGGGTTTACTTTCTTTGATTTCAGTTATCTGTGGTCAACCATGGTCCAAAAATATTAAATGGAAAGTTCCAGATATTTTAAGAGACCATATTCACATGGTCTCTTTTATTACAGTATATCATAATTCTATTTTATTACTAGTTATTATAGTAAATCTTTTACTGTGCCTAATGTATAAATTAAACTTTATCACAGGTAGGTATGTATAGAAAAAGACATTGTATAGAGAATTTTATACTATCTGCAGTTTTAGGCACCCACTGGGGGTCTTGGAACCTATCCCCTGTGGATAAGGAGGAACTACTGTGTATAAATTTTTGCAGTTGGTACATCTTAGTGGATTGTTTCTCTCATTGCTAATTAAAGTCTTTGCTTATACTTATTAATGTTTTTCGTCTTTAATTCTACCTTGCTCTTGGGTTATAATAATATTGCTATATCAGTTTTATTTTATTTTTTTTTATGATTGTTGAGATTTATCTGGAGGTTCTCTTTTTGTTTGCTTGTAGTTTTTTTTTAGTCAGTTCTTATATTAGTTTTCTAGGACCACCATAACAAAGTACCACAAGCTGAATGGCATATAACAAAAATTTATTCTCTCACACTTCTGGAGGCTAGAAATATGAAATCAAGGTTTTATTAGGATCATGTACTCTCTCTGAAGGCTCTGGGAGAGGAATCTTCCTTATCTTTTAATATCTGGTAGTTGCTGGTGATCCGGGGCATTCCTTGGTTTGTAGATACATTCACTCGAATCTCTGCCTCCATCTTTATATGACCTATGTGTCTGTGTGTTCAAATTTCTTATAAAAATACTGCATTTAGGCCCCACCCTAACCCAATATGACCACAACTTGATTACATCTTCAAAGACCTATTTCTAAAACAAATCACATTCACAAATTCTGGATTAGCATGAATTTCTAGGAAGATACTATTCTACCTAGTACAGTTCTATTGAGGCATAATTTATGTAGTAAAAGTCAGACATTTTAGTTGTACGGTTCTGTGAGCTTTGACAAATGCATGCATTTGTGCAGCTTTTATAGTCATATCCCCAAATTCTTAAAAAAAAAAATAGTCTATCTATCTCTACAGTCATTGCTGTCTCCTGGCAGCTGCTGATCTGTTTTATGTCTCTGTAGTTTTACCTTTTCAAGACTCACAAAAGTGGAATTGTATATAGCCTTTTGAGTTTGGCTTTTTTTCCACTTATCATAATTCATTTCAAATTTATTTATGCTACTCCATGTATTAGTAATTTGTTCTGTTTATTGCTGAATAGTATTCCATTGTAGCATGTACCACAATTTGTTTATACATTTACCAGCTGAAGGACATTTATGTCACTTTCTAGTTTTTGGCAGCTATGAATAAAACGATGTAAACACTCATGCACTCATACATGTATGCATGTTTCTATTTCTCTAGGATAAATACCTGGGGATGGGATTGCTAGGTAGTATGATAAGTAATATGTTTAACTTTTTAAGAAACAGCCAAACTGTTTTTCAAAGTGGCTACATAATTTTGAATTCTCACTAATGATTAATGAAACTTCCAATTGTTCTGTGTCCCTGCCCACACTTGGTATTGACAGTAGTTTTCAAAAGCCTTTCTCTTGGGTGTATGGTAGTATCTCACTGTGGTCTTAATTTGCATTTGCCTAAGGACTAATGATATTGAGCTTTTTTTTTTTTTCATAAGCTTGTTTTCCATTTATCTTCTTTGGTTAAGTGTTATTTTGTCCACTAACAGAATTGTTCTCTGTTTTAATATGGATTGTTGATAGGTCTTTATGTATTTATACATAAATCCTTTGTCAGGCATGTAGATGATGAAACAAATGAATATTGAAAAATGGAATTAGCTTTTTTGGCAGCAGTATATAATGTGAGTTTAAATGAAGTCAGTTAGAAATCCTAGACCTTCACATTCTCATTATTTTGTTGTTGCTATTATTTAAAAAATAGCAGCTGCTATCAATTAAGCACTATGCTCAGTATGTTACCTGAATTATTGCATATATTTTCTCCCATTCCATGGCTTCTCTTTTCATTCTGTTAATCATTTTTTACAGAACAGAAATTCTGCTCTTGGAGTCAAATTTATCAGTTTTTTATGATAATGTTTTTTGGTACCATATCTAAGGAATCCTTGCCTATCCCAAGGTCACAAAAAATTTCTGTGTTTATTTGGAGAAGTTTTATAGTTTTAAGTTTAACATTTAGGTCACCAGTCTGTTTTGAGACTTTTTGTGTATGATGTGAGGCATGAGCAAAGTTAATTTTATTGCATATGGATCATGTTCTAGCACCATTTGTTAAAAGACTATCCTTTCTCTATTGAATTACCTTTGTACTTTTGTTACAAATTCCTTTGAGCATATATATATAGGTCTGTTACTGGACTCCATTTTGTTCCTTTGATCAGTTTTTGTCCTTTAGCTAGTAACACACTCTTGATTACTATAGCTTTATAGTGAGTCTTGAAGTAGTATGACTCCTCCAACTTTTTCTTTTCAAAATTGTTTGACTCTTTTTGTTTTTGTTTTTGTTTTGCCTAACTACATAAATTTTAAAAGCAGCTTTTCTATTTTTACAAAAAATTCTGGGATTTGGTTGGGAGAGCACTGATCTTTAGTGAATTTGGAAGAGACTGATATCTCAACAAAATCGAATCTTCCAGTCCTTTAACAATATGTCCTCCATTTACTTGGGTCATCTCTGATTTCTTTCATCTATTTTTGTTTTTAATATAGTTTGTCTATATTTTGTTAGATTTGTTCCAAAATATATATAAATGGTAGTCTTTTTAATTTCAATTTTCAGTTGTTCTTTGCCAAAGAATTAGTAGATTTTTGCATATTGACATTGTATCTCGTGACTTTCCTAAATCAGGTATTAATTGTAGTAGTAGTATTATACATACTTTGGGTTTTTTTATACCACAAATTGTATTGTTTGGCTGGAAAAGGTTTTATTCCTTTCCTTCCTACTTGTCTTTTTTTCCCCCCCTCACCTAATTTCAGCGGGTAGAAACTCTAGTACAATATTAAAATAAGTAGGAGTATCTTGTTCCATGTTTTAGGGATCAGACGTTGAATTGTTCACTGTTAAATATGATGTTAATTGTAGGGTTTTTTAGATGGACTTGTTCAGTTTGAGCAAGCTCTATTCTTACTTTGTTGCTGAGTTTTTACCATGAATGGATGTTGAATTTTGAAACTTTATCTGCATCTATTGGTATAATCATATAGATCTTTTATCTCTTGATGTGGTGAATTACACTGTTTTTTGACAGTAGAACCCACTTTACATTCCCTGGATCAACTCCACTAATTCATGATTTTTCCTCTTCTTATGTTGCATTTGCTTTGCAGGACTTTTGTGTATGTGTGTGTGTTAAGGACTTTTGTGTATGTGTGTGTGTTAAGGACTTTTGTGTCTGTGTTCATGAGGGATATTGATCTATATAGTCTTTGGTAAAGATAAATGCTGGCCTCATTAATTGATTCAACTAATTTTATAATTTAATTAATAGATTTCTTTTTTCTCCAAAAGATTGTGTAGAACTGATATTATTCCTTTAAATTATGGAAGAATTTGCCAGGAAAATCTCTGTCCTTCAGTATTTCTTCGGTGAAAGGTTTAAACTGTGAACTCATTTTATTAATAATCTGCCCAAGTAGTATGTTTCATCGTGGTTGATCTACTCAAGTAGTCTGTTTCATCATAGGTGAGTTTAGGCGGTTTGTGATTTTTGAATAATTTCTCCATTTTATGTAAGTTGTCAAATTGATATGCTTAGAGTCACTCATAGTACAATTTTCCTTATTTGCTTTTAATACCTGAGATATCTGTAATGATATCTCTACTTTCATTCCTGATTTATGTCTTTCATGTCGTGATATGTGTTGGATTTGTGCCTTCTATCTTTTGCTTGTTGGCAGTTTTAGTAGAGGCTTTGCAATTGTCAGAAAACTTGTATTTGGTATCATTGATTTCTCTCTCTTTCCAGATTTTCAATTTCATTAATTTCTGCTCCATTATTTTCTTCTTTCTGTTTGTCCTGGATTTATTTTGCTCCAGTTTTAGATTTGACACTTTTGTGTTAATATAAGCACCTCACGATAATTTTTCCTCTAAGCACTTGCTTTAGTTGCATTCCATAAATTTTGATATGTGGTGTCTTCATTTCTCTTCAGTTCAAAATATTTTATCTTGAGGCCTTTTCTGTTGACTAAAGAGATGATTTAGAAGTTTTATATTTACTTTTTAAGTGTGTGAAGATTATCTTTCTGTTAGTGATTTCTAGTTAAAGTCCTTTGTTCAGAGAGCACACTTTGTTTATTTTCTATTCTTTTAAATTGAGCTTGTCAGATAATGAAAGTTCATGTCTTTAAACAAATTTGAAGTTTGTTTATCTATTATTTTTTCAAATTTTTTTTCTGCCTCACACTGTTCTATGACTTAGATGACATGATCGTTAGATCTGTGTTGTTGTCCCAAAGCTTCCTTAGCAAGCTGTTTTTGTTGTTATTTGTGTTTACCAATTTTTTTCTTTTCATTATTCAGATTGGATAATTTCTGTTGACCTACCTTCAAGTTTACTCTGTCATTAAATGCTGGCATTTACTCCATCTAGTATATTTTAAAATTTGGTTATTAAATCTTTAGTTCTAAGATTTTCATTTATTTCCACTTCATATTTTGTTTCTTTGCTAAAACTTCCTCTTTCTGTTCCCTTCAAGATTTTTCCCTTAGTTTTGGAAAATTTTTATAATAACTCTATTAAAATCTCTTCCAATTAATTTCAACTTATTTTTTATTTTGGCATTGACGTCTGTTGATTGTTCTTTTCTATGTGAGTTGAGATTTTCCTTTTTTGTATGTTGAGTACTTGGATCTTGTTTAAAGGCTATGGAGAGTATTATTATTATTTTTAAGCAAGCCAACAATCTATTTGAGTTCAGGCAACAAGTTCCAATTAGCCACCTTTGGAAATATCAGTTCTGTTTCCAAAGCCTTTGCCATACTTTTCAGATCTGTTCTGAGCATACTATACCTTCTAGAGGCTAGTTTTGGACCTGAGCAGTGGTCTTAGTTTATTTCTCAGAATCTTAGATATGCTATGTAGAATTGGATCCAAACAAGTGCTCCTGAAGGGTGAACCTAGAAATTTACATACAAATTTTTCTTGTTCTGCTGCACACTGCTCACAGCTATACCCAGGTTCAAGACAAAGTGATATGTGCTTGTATTGTCTTCCATTCCTTGGGGTTCCTGTTTTGCAATGGTCAGGAAGATGTTATATATGTTTGGGAATAAGTCAAATTTTATAATTCCTCTTTTCTCAAATATATACTTGTATGTAGTACTGGCCCTGGTTTTATATGTCAAGGCATTTACAGCAGAGATAAACTTTGTACTGACATGAGTCTTATAACATTTCTTCTTTTTTAACATTTTTAAGATAGTTTTCTGAGAACTTTGTTATTCATTAAGACATTGCCTCATCTATGCTGGAAATTTGGCAAAAATTTATTCTTCACTGTCAGTCAGTTTTACCTATTGAATTTTTCTACATACACATTCCTAGGCCCCATCCCTAGAGATTCTGATTTAGTAGGCATACATTACAATAAATAAAGAAGAAAGTGACCTACATGCTATGTCTTCTGTTTTAGCACTTTTATTTCAGTGCAGGGCATTTCCATGCTCTGGGAGATTTTCTTCAGCACAGATATATATAAGGAAGACTGCAATGGTATTGCTTCTTGAAAGTTGTCAATTCAGTGAGTGTCCCAGGGCAGATAGGTGCCATCTGAATAAATTGTCCAAAGCAAATTTGTACTCTCTTGATCAAGGGCTCACTCAGTCCCTCAGTATAATCTCAGGCACATTCTTCACTGGTTTATCTTTCTTGAGGTTATCTGTGAATTGTTGAACGTGCCATTTCTTAGTTAGTGGTTCCTAAACCAATGTGACAAAGATTAGGACTTAATACTATCCTGTCATTTTCTTTATTGCATTTAAGAACAAAAAGTTTAATTTAAAAAAAAATTGTTTATTGAGGTAAAGTATATATCCAGTAAACTGCTTAAGGTGTACCCATCTTAAGTATACAGCTTGAACCTTATATATGTATGTACCCATGTTACCACCATACATCCAAAACAGAACATTTCCATCATCCTAGTTGGTTCTTTTATGCTCCTTTCTAATCAGTAACCTCTTTCTCAAGCCAACTACTATTCTTCTGATTTCTAGTACCATATATTAGTTTTACCTGCTCTCAGATTTCATGTGAAGAGACATAAAATATGTATGTATACTCAGTTGTCTAGTATTTTGTGGCCAGGCCTTGTTGAGTTATGTATTACCGTTCCTGACTCCTTTATACCCAGAACACTACATCTAAACCAAAACAGATTTAATTTGACTTTTAATTTACATTTTTAGTAGTTGAGATAATCTTAAATTTTTTTAGGAAACTTGTCATATATCTTCTTGCACTCTAAAACTTTCAGTGGCTTTCTGCTTCATATAGTGTATTATTTATTTCCACAAAATAGTCTTGTCCTCTTTTTTACTTGTCCACATTTTCTTCTATAAGTGCATAGAGATGAAAAGATTTCTAAAATCTTATTTTCTGTTGTTCTTTGCCATGCTAACATTTGGTCTGTGAATAATTCTGGTTTAACTGAATGTCTGCAGTTGTTGTATTAATTCATGTTTTCCTTCTCTTCTTTCTTACAGCATGATGGAAGTGGTTCATTACATGATATCCAACTATCATTGCCATCTAGTCCAGAACCAGAAGATGGTGATCAAGTATATAAGGTATGACTGGGTAGTAATGCTGAATTTTTAAGAAAAAATTTTTATTACCAAAATTATAAAGCAACAATTAAAACAATTTAATAATAAATTATTAATACCTCTAATTTTTCTGTCTTGAGTTTTAACAGGTTTGCTTTTAACTTTTACTACCTGGTTAAGTTAAAATGATATCCTATGGAACTTTGATTTGTTTTTCAGTTGAATAATAATTTGTCTCTGTATTACTACTGGTACAGGATTTCTTTTTTTGTAAGTCATTGAAATTTTTAATTTTTTTATAATTGTGAAAACAGTTTTAAAAATACAACTGCTGCTAAAAATTAAATGGTCAGTAGGTTCTCATATCATATCACATATCACAACATTGATGAAATATATTGAAAATGAGATTAATTTATCTTTTCCATGTTTAAAAATATAGAATGCAGATGCATTTTAGTGAATGTTTGAAAGTATATTTTTTATACCCTTGTCTTTCAGTATATTTTTAGTTGAAGAAAGCTCTTTTCTCTTGCAACTATTTCTGAAGCATGTATTTATTTAGTACACACAAGGACTTTCGATTTATTTAATATTTCCAGGTAAAATAATTGTTTGCTTTTACACTCTGTTTTTAGGGTATACTAGACAGTGTTTGCTAGTCATCTACAGTAACAATGTCAAAATATCAGTCACTTATAATAAGAAAAGTTTATTTCTCATTTGTTATTTCTCAATATTTTATATATTAGCTGTAGATTAGTTGGGACTCTGCTTCATATATCTTCATTTTAGGAACCAGGCTGAAGAGATCCTGAGACGTAGTGTTTTCGTACTTGAGGAAAAAGAGGATTGGCAGAACAACATGTGGATTCTGCTTAGGTGTAGCATATGTTATTTCAAAATAAGTCAGGTGGCCAAGCATGTTATTATTAAAGGTCAGAGAAGCTTAAGTTTCTCACAGGATATGGAGTGACTTACTGGGAACATTTATATTATATATAAAACAATCAAAAGAATATAAGATAGTAGCTACATCTTGTTATCTAATCTTGTGTTTTCAACATATTATCTGCGTGCCCTTGCACAAACTTCTTCTCATCTCTGGGCTTCATTCAGTCCTATTTTGACTTAATAATATTCTAAATCAGCTGGTCTGCAGTAGAACATGCCTTTTAAAAAAAAACTTTTATATACACTCAGTTGAGAACCATTGACTTAGATAATCTCTGATTTTCAATTCAGTTTTGCAACTGACATTTTAAAAGCAGAGTTGACATTTTTCCTGCATTCTTTTTTCATGAAGTTTTTATATGTGAAGAAATTCTTTTTAAAGAAAACATTTTAATTCCAACTTTTGTACGTAATTAATATCTTCATTTATTTCATGTTTTTTTCTAGTTTGTCTATACATTTAATGTTACATGATAGATATATTGTTATACAGTATTTATTTCTTGTCTATTTCCTTCTAAGCAGATTGATTCCTAGTCTTTCATCCTCCTTTTTCAAGGTGAGATGCCATAGCTGACTTATTTTTCTCCAATATACTAGACTTTTGCACTTTCATCAGCAGATCCCTAGTTATGTCTGCTTCTCATCCAAAATGCTTTAGCAGTTCAATTTCAAATGATACATATATGGTGATTTGTGTTGTTACAAATTTAGTGTCAAAACACCACTGGGTCTGTCATGTTTCTAATCTATTCTTTATCTCAGGAGAACTTCCTCTCCCATTTCCCTGATGAACTATTCTGGACAAACTCAACTCAAGCCCCATTCTCAGCCACTCTTCTCAATTTCTCCTGGTAGCCTTGTGTTCATCAAACACAATCTTCTGCTACCTGCCTTTCTGCCTTCTGCCTTATCCGTATCATTTGTTATTCTCATTCAGTTTGTTCCAGTTACAGGGGAAAAGTGGCCATGATGCTATGGAAGACCCTTTCTTCTTGTGTTTTTGACTCTACTGTTGACATTTAGGACCTAACTGCATCCACCTCTCTTATACATCTTCAATGTGCTTTATCTACTTTTTCATTCTCAGTTTATGAATTTCTATATCTTACCTATATTAAATTTAGTAAATCAAATAAACCTTTCCTTGAGTCTCCTTAAACTTTTTTCCAGTAAACATGGAAACCTGAAAAGTGAAACCTGGAAACCTGCTGGTTGTAATGGTGTAGACATTTGGGGTGGTCTTTTTCTTAAAAGCTTTATCCCTTGATTTTGTTCACTTCTCTCTTAAATCCCTTATACCAGTGATCCCCAACCTTTTTGGCACCAGGGACCAGTGTTCCTATAAGAATAAAGTGCCTGATGATCTGAGAAGTGGAGCTGAGATAGTGATGTTACTAGCACTGGGCAGCAGCTGCAAATACAAATGAAGCTTCGCTCACTTCCTGCTGTGTGGCCTGGTTCCTAACAGGTCACAGACCAGTATTGGCCCATGTGGACCCCTCCCTACCTTTAGCATTTTGTCTCATTTCCTTTGTAGGTCCCTTTTCTTCTTTAGAATGTAGATTTATGTCTTTAGCTCAGTCTTCTTTTAACTTTTTACTGTCATTATTTCATGTATGTCACGTGTATTGATAACATAAAGTCTCTTTCATACTTGGTAATCCAGTTCCCCACTCACAAGTACTCACAAATATTCCTTTTTGGACATATTTCTCCTTTATTCTTCACTTCTTTGGTGGCACAGCTATTCACTGTATCTCCCAAGCTATAATATAGATAGCACTCTGCTCTTCTGTGCCTTTTTCTATCTCCTAATTTTGATTCTTCTCATCTTCTCTCCTCCTATTATAACTTCTTAGGTCAGGCTCCTGCTCTCATCTGGAATATTACATCTTGATAATGAGGTCCATAGCCTAGTTTTGTTGTTGTTGTCAAATTTGTTTTCCAAACAGCTGTCAAAGTCATATCAAATGCAAATTCATCTGTCACTCTCTGGCTTTAGGCCATGCTTAATTTTCACAGTACTCTGTGATCTGGCCTTTGCCTAGTTATTAAACACATTGCTTGTAGTTTTCAAATGTGTGCTATGTTTGTTCTTGTCTCTGTATACTTAGAATCCCTTACCCTAAAATTGAAAGCGTGCCACACTTCTGTGTCTTCTGAACTTTTTTGTCATCTTTAAGACTCCCTGGACTTGCCCATTCCATGTTGTATTCTCCTTTGCTTATCTTTATGTATAAAATCCTTAGAGCAGTGCCTGTCATAAAATAAGCATTACATACATGTTGGCTATTCATGTTGCTACTACATTGTATTTTGATTTCCTCCAACAGTGGCAGAACCTAGCAGTGACTGAATGATAATTTTATATAGTATTCCATCAAATTGCTATGTTGTATTTCAGTTGTTCCATTATAGGACAATTACAAATTTGTGAACTTTTAGATAATACATTGTTGTAGGTTTTCTCATACGTAGGATTGTATCTTTGGCATAGATTTCTAGGAGCGGGTAACTGAATCAAAGACTGCAAGTATTTTTATGACTCGTGTATATAGCCATATGTTTGTCCAAAGGTCAGTTGTGGTGTCTGATAATGAACAATTTTTTTTCTTCCAGTCTTGTTAATTACACTATTTCTCCCCCAAATTTAATACCTGTAAAATCATACCTTCAATTCTTTAATTTACATTTCTTCAACAAGTCCAATAGACCATTTTTTCCAATTATATGTATATTTGTGAGAACTGGTGATTTGTCTTTTGGAGACTAGAAAATTATGTTTTAGAACAGGTTCTTAATCTAGTTAAAATAGAAATCTTTTGTTGTGTTTGCTTAGGTTTTCACCAGTTTTTAACTTTAATGTTAATTGTATAGATGCTTTAAAATTTTATGTAATTAAATATATTTATCATTTCCTAATAGCTTCGTTTGTTACATAGCTTAAAAACGTATCCTTTATTATCTGCAGACTATCTTTTTTAGTCTTGATTTATGAATTTTTAAAGTTCTTGAACTCTTTAAATTCAACTGGAAATAATTTTTATATATAATAAACAGTCCTGATTGCAGTATAGTAACAGCATTAAAAAAAAATCTTTGCTTTCCCATTGTTTGTGATACTTATTTAATGTTAACTCCTTTGTATAATGTCTGTTTCTGAACTGTTGTTAGTCAGCAATTTTTTTTTGATCTCAACATATCTGATGGAGTTGGCATACTTTGCTCAGTAATGACACATAATTGTTTGATTAAATATTTTTCTCTCTGGAAAAAAAAACATTCATGTATATATTCTAATTTCCTTGCTTTCACTACTTCCCTAGTATATATTTCTGGATAATTGAATAGTAGTAAACAAAATATGCTCGTGGGCAATATTTCTCTAGACTAGACTATATACCTAACCTAGGTGAGCTCATATTTAATTCATAAATAACACTAAAATACTTTCCTAGGTGGTTATATGAATTTAAATTCATGCCAGCAATGTAAAAGAGTTTTCTTTACTGTATATCCTCACAAGTCTTATATTTCATGCTTTAAAATTCTTATTCTGGTAGATAGAAAATGACATATTATTTAGTCATCTATTTGTATTTTTTGATTGAAATGATGTTCATCTTCTTATGTTTATTAGACTTTACTGTTTTCTCTTAAATAAAAATGCCTATTCATAAAACAAAACAAAAATGTGCTAACTGTAGGGTGATGATACCTTATAGTTGGAAATATAATGGGTTCCTGCTTAATTTGACAGTAGGCTTTCATTTAATACTATTAGGAATTTCTTATTGATTAAATTTGACAGGATATTTTCTCTTTGATTCAGGCAGTTCCCAGTAAAGTGACTCATGAAAAAATATCTTCCATGTTACCCTTCAAGCACATTTATCTTTCTGCTGATTTCTGAACCAGCCATAAAATGACTCTTCCTTTAATGACACTGTTCTTTCCACTTGTTGTGCTCTTCATTTTCAATGACAGGCAACTCTTATACATCCCTTGAAATCCAGCTGGATTTCCTGTTCTGTATGTAATTTATTTTCCTGTGTGGCCTGTGTCCTAGTTTTCTTATCTGTAAAATGAGGATAATAGTACCTACCTTGGGGTTATAGTTAGGATCAAATGCTTAGATACCTAAAAGTAGTTTTTGTTACTTACTAAGTACTCAATAAATGTTAGGTGTTGCTGCTGTTACTGTTCATCATTTACACATCAGAATCTATAAGACTATAAATTCAGAAGACCAAAATGGGTTGTTTTTATAGGTTAATAGCTGGCATATTTAAGAATTTTTCTCTTAAATGAGTAAATCATTCATTATTCAGTTTTCATCATTGATTTAACATTTTTCATTAGGGTATTTTAAATTCAGTTAAATGCTTCATGTTAAATTTTTTAAAAATGTTTCAGAATGAAGATCTGTTAAATGAAATAAAACAGCTTAAAGAGGAAATAAAGAAAAAAGATGAAAAAATCCAACTGTTAGAACATCAGCTTGTAAGTAGTATATAAAGTGATGGTTTCTTAAATTGGAAAATACGTATTTTTTAGTAAACTATAGCCAGAATTGAAATTTGACTTTACTTTCAGCTTTTAGAGTTGCACTGTTGTATTATTTTAGATTATATACATTCTAAAAGTATGAATTTAACAGTCAGTCTAAGTAGTAAGTATTCAAAGTGAAAAGAAAATTTTTGTCCATCCGTTTTTGGTGCTATCTGTTTTGAACTTTTGAAATTCACCAATTTGCATTCATTTTATTGGTAAAAAAGGTATATATCTTTGCTACATGTATGTTTAAAGAATGTGTACTGGTGAGTGAAGAACAGGACATTCTTTCTCTCTGAGAGTGAATGAAGCTGGGTATCAGACTTAGGTAACTGTTCAGCTGTCTGTTAAAGTGAAGGATATTCCAAGAAAATGTTTCTTCCTCATGGATAGCGATGGGTTATCCCTCGAGCAGAATCTTTGTAATTTTACAATTGTTACAATTTCAGATGTTAGTCTCATATCATAACAAAGTGTGCATTGTCTTGAAGTTAATTATAATATAGTTTGTAATAATATAAAAGGCCAAGATAACAAGAATATAATGTAATGGCATAAAAATACCAGCAGGGAAGGAAAATCCTTGTTGACAGTTGAAAGCATATCACCGAAAACTAGGTTATCCAAAGTATGAAAAATCAATTATTTACCAAATCTTACCCTTCATAGATTGCATGTAGACACAAAAAGGAAGTTATTTTTGGAGCTACAGTAGTCAAGACTGAATAAATAATGGGCTTGCATTAAGATAAATGTTTTATCTTTTCTTTACGTACCTCCTATATATGTTAAAAGTTAAGTTCTATTATAGTGAATTCCAAGAGACTCTCATTTAACCTTGAACAACATGAGTTTGAACTGTGTGGGTCCACTTACATGCAAGTTTTAAAAATAAGTACATACAGAATTGTAAATGTATTTTCTTTATGATATTCTTAATAACATTTTCTTTTCTCTAACTTACTTTATTGTAAAAATACAGCTTATAATACATATAACCTACAAAATATGTATTAACTGACTATGTTATTAAGGCTTCTGGTCAGCAGTAGTCTATTAAGTTTTGAGGGAGTCAGAAGTTATACACGAATTTTCAGCTGTGCACCTATAAAGCCTGCATTGTTCAAGGGTCAGCTGCATATTGAATTTTATTTTAACATCTGTTCCATTTCAGAATGGGAAATAGTACTAGAGAGATTTGGGGTTTTAATTAGATTTTACTTTGTATATGTAACTTGGAATGATCTAGTTGCAATTAAGATATTGAATATTAGTAAATATTTTTAAAGTAGAAACTTGTAATTTTATCAAGAATTTGTTTTATAGGTTTTCTCTAAGAAAGTATGTTTACCTCTCTTGGGCTTGTTTAACAAATAATATGGTTCTATTCCAGCTTTACACTAAGGAGAAATTCTCTTCATAAGTCTTTCCACTTTTTTAAAAAAAAATTGTGTTTATTTGAGAGACTAAAGTTTACATAATAGTTACATATTTTGTGCTGTGGAATTAACTGAATGAGTATGCTTTGAGTAGAATCATGTAGAGAATTCATTTGTGAACTGAGTTACTCAGATGAATCTTGTCAAAGGGCAGAGATCCTTCAAAATATTCCAGTCTATTGAAGTCAGCACATCATTAAAAGAGCTTATAAGCACTGGACATGTGAAGAGACAGTCCTTCTTATGGACTAGTGGTATTTAATATCGAGTATAGTCCCGTCAAAAATGAATTTAAGAAACTGTTTCAGTGACTGTAGTACCATAATAGTTTAGGGAAATACTTAAAATTTTGTAGTTGTATTCCATATGTACCATATATTGCTCTATATGTTCTACATACATACTACTGTATATATTTATATGCATAAAATCTTAGGTAGTGTGTTTTATGGATAACATAAGAGATTGTCAAAGGTAATTTTGACTATGCAAAATTTCACCCTTTCTGGATCCATAACCCAATCTCTAAATAAAATGGGAGACCACCTAATAAATCTTGATGTTTGCCTTTTTTATTTGTTTTTTGTTTTGTTTTTACCCATAAGAGAGACCCTGATTACTTTTTTAATATATGTTCAAGTGTTTGAAGAATTACACCAATGTGAAAGTTTGTGTTTTTGTTCAGGCAACTCAGTGTAACTGCCACCAAAAATCTAAAGACGAAAAATGCACGTATGCCGATAAATATACCCAAACACCGTGGAGAAGAATTCCTGTAAGTAGCATGCACCCTTAACCTCTCCTCTTATTATATACTGTGTTGATGTTTTATTCCATTCTTTTTACTCTAATCTCTAATAATTTAAATTTGTTATGGCTGTTAATTTTTTTTAAGTAAGTTGTTTTTTATTGTCTCTTAGGTGTTTATGTGCTTTCTAAAGCTTCCTTTTATGTCTTATAAAAACGAATGTGCATTTAATAGCTTTTCCGTTCTGCACACTGTAACCCATTTTGTTTGAGTGTCTAGTCTCCTCTCATTTATGTGTTTATGGGAGTATTATTTCTACATGCCCTAAAAGAAACAGAAGCCCAAAATGCAATCTCCCTTCTTTAGCAACATGTGAAAATAAATGATTGAAAATAAATGATTCAGTGTATTTTTTTTTTTTGGTTGAAGCTTTTCAAATATATTTGTTATGATTATTCAAATAAATGTTAGCACTATTTGGAAGTATAAATGCATTAGGATATAGACAGTAAAAGTTATATTTTAGTCACAGTTAGGGAATGGTTTATTTTAAACAGTAGAAAGTAGCCTTGCAGTCCATACTTTTTTGTTGTTTTTCAAAAATGTTATATTTCAAAACATATTTAGTGCTAAAATACACTGACCATGCTTTACTCTGAGTTTTTCTGAACTCAGTTCAAGATGTGCCTGAGCCAGAGAACCATCTTATGGCCATCAGTCATTATCCTATTGTACAGTGCCAAGTAATAGGTATTTCTTATTAAGAGAATGCTGAATAAGCCACCCTTGACTCACCCTTTGCCTCATTTTAGCAATGGAATCTTAGTAACACAAATGAACGTAGAACTATAATAATCAACAATCTACCTTTTAAAACTTAGAGATGGGCCTCTACATTTTATGAAATACTTATTTCTTTTTATCTAATAAATAATTTTCTGTGTGCTCTGTATAAATATGATGTTAATAATTTAATCAACAAAGGTTTGGTGAGCCTTTCCCATTATAGTTAATAAGCTTCTGAAGTAGAAATAGAGAATTGGGGAAGGAAATACACAGATGAATAAGGATTCCTCCATTATCAAGTGCTCATTAAAGGAACTGGTGATGTGATATAAAATATAGAAATTTCTATAAGGTTCAAAGATTGGGAAAGTCTAGTTGGAAGAATCAAGGAGCTTGGTGAAGAAGATGATGGTAGTGTTTGTATCACAGAAAGCAAAAGAGATAAAGTAATATTTCTTTAAATCAAAGGATGTGGAAACATCTGTTTGGAAATAGTTGCAAAATGAGAGATCATTCCTCTTGCATCTAGATGGAGGTTTGGGCTTTCCAACTTTCTCGAGTTTTCCTCACAGGGATATTTGTGCATTCTGAAATTATTATTAAATAGGTAGATGATTTCATTAAGTGTTAGCAGTTCCATTTTGCCATTCTTCAGGAGTCTTTACTAGAAGTCCCCAGCCTTTTTGGCACCTGGGACCGGTGCTCCTGAGATGATCTGAAGTGGAGCTGGGGTGGTGGTGCTAGTGCTGAAGAGCAGCTGTAAATACAGATGAAGCTTTGCTTGCTCAACCTTCTCTCACCTCCTGCTGTGTGCAGCCTGGTTACTAACAGGCTGTGGACCAGTGGTTGGGGACCCCTCCTTTATACCACCTCTGGCTCTCTTAACTTCACTTTTCTGGAAACTGGCTATTAGTAAGCCTGCTCACCAGTCAAAAGTAAATGGTGCTGCAGAACACCCCAAAACATTTCTTAATATGTTCTTGAGTTAGTTTTACTATGATCTTGGTGAAGTGAAGGTCAAATTTTCAACCTAACACTCCAAACAAACTCAGACTTTCAGCTTCCTTGTTATTTTTTATTATAGGAATCACCTGGCTTAATACCTTTGTTTTATTGGCAAGGAAACAAAAGCCAGGGAGATTAAATGGCATATTAAAGTTTCCAAAATTAATCATTGGCTGAAATAGTATTGTTAACTTCAGACTGTGGACTGTTAGTCCATGGTTCCATTCCTCAAAAGTACACTGGGGAGCCTTGAAGAACTGAGAGAAGCTTTGCAGATTGGAATGGGAGAAATATTCTTGGCAAAAGGAACAATGCAATTAAAGGCAAAGACGTAGGAAGATACAGTTGGGTAATAAATACGTATTATTTTGGCTAGAACACAGACATATGTTTAGGGAAATAGTTGAAGTTAGTGTTAAAGTTCATTTAAAGGTGGAATTCAAAATTTTATCCAGGAATTACTAGTAAAGTCGTTTTACTAAGTTGTATTTTTTTTTTAAAGAAATTGTCACATACTTAATTAAACATTAAATGTTAAATATTAACATTAAATATTGAGTTTATTCTCTGAGTTTTATGTTCTTTGGACTTTGTTGGATTCATTTATAATAATAAATTCTTTTGGAAACTATTCATTATAACAAAGATTTTTTTTTTCTTTTAAGAAGTTACGCTTGACTTTACATGTTCTTTTTTGATAGGGAGCCCAACATATTTAAACAAGACGTTTTAGTAATGGAGTGGGGAGATGCAGTGGGACCCTTCTTTGGCAATATCTAGTTTATTAGGTGGTAACTTAGGGAATCAAAACATGTTTTATTAAAAAAATCCCCAAATTTAGTGTAAATTTTTTTGATCTGGCTAAGCCTTTGGGAAGATTGAAAGTTATAATCCGAGTTTATAATCTTCTTCATCATTTCCTGTAGTACCTTGGGACATTTAAATGCCCTTCTTGACACTCTCATAGTTGAGGATTGAGAATCTACCTCAGAGATTTGTGAGACATAAGGAAATATTTCCTCTGAACGTTTCCTGGCATTGGAGAAAGAAATCTGGTTGCAATGGAAGGTAGAAAAGGATGGTGAAGTGAGAGAGATACTTGCCTGTAATACTTGTTGGCAGCCATTTAGGATGTGGAAATATGAAAAAAAAAAAAAAACAACAATAATAATGTAGACATCTCAGTCAGAACCTGTCAGAAGAAGGAGAATCATAGACCACTAACAGCAACAGAACAATGAACATTTGAGTGTATTGAACCCAATAAAAGTTTTCATGAATTTGTTCAAAGAATTTTAAAGTAGAGAACCAACAGGAAATGAGAGGATGGAAATAAGTATTAGAACAGGAAAAAGGAAGAAAAGCAGATATTTACTTACTCATTCACAGATATTTGTGTGCCTACTCCGTTCCAGACACTGTCCTAATCTGAGAGTATAAACATGAAAAAGATACATACAGTTCCAGCCCCCAGGATGCTTACAGAAACTCAGGTGTGCCTAAATTGTATTAATCTCACTTTTTCCCTACATGTGAAGAAGCTAAGACTAAGAAATGACTTGTGAAAGTACTTAAGTAACTTATATACAGCAGTCTTATACCAGAAGCCAAATTTTCTAATTTGTAGGTAATATCCCAGCTGCCTCCCTTTGGAGTGGCTATAGTTGCTAAGATGAATAGAAGGAATAGAGAAAGCAACAGAGTTAGAGCTCTGAGTGAGAATGGAGGACAAAGGCTTGATCTCAGTGAGAAGTCATGAAAAGGCCTTTTTTCCCAAAGAGAGAAACAGCTGCTCAGGTTTTTGCTATGTGGTACATTTTAGTAGTACATTGTGATAATCCATAGGACATATCTGTGGGATTTAAAATTCTTGGGAGAAAGTATTTATGGTTGAAAAAGTGTAGTTTCAGTATGCGTAGAAAAGAGAAATTCTCCACAATCAAGTTAAGTTCAATCCAGTGTTACTATGAAGAAATCTATGGACATAGTAGATTGCATAAGTAATTTTCTCAGTAGGAAGAATTATAAAATTAACACCTCTTATGGAAATGAAAAAATATATAATGCTGAGACTTTATGAATAACATAAACTAGAAAATATATATGCTTAAAAGAGAAACACACTAACGTCCCTTTTTATCAAGAAGTAACTGCATCCATTCTATAGCAAAAGCAAGGAAGCAAAAAAATTTAAGAAAATTTTAAATTATTTAAATCATACTAATCACTGACAAATGTTGTTAACATTTTGTATACAGTTTTCCACATTTTTTTGTAATGTTCATGTATGTGTTTGTCATATCTATCTAGATAGAATTTTGTTGTATATATTGGTTAGGTGGTGGTGGTAGTTGCTATTATTACTATTTTGTTTTTTTGTTGTTGTTGTTTTGTTTTGTTTTGCTAAACCTAGATGGAAAGAATGCATTATTTTTAAATAAAAAATGAATTCCCTTAGTGGATTTTTTTCTAAAGTTCTTGAAATACCACATTTTTTTTTCTGAAAGAATTATATACTTTATACTACCACTAGCTAAGTTATGATCAGAAAATTACTTAATGGGCGTGATGTTAAATTGAATGATTCAAGTATTTGATATCATCAGGTTATAAGAGCTTATGATATACCCGTACAAAAGAGAAATGCCTGCTGCCCTGACAGGACAGAACATCTCAGCCAGAATGGTTCTCCTTGATCCCCACATCATCACTTCAGGTGGTACTGAGAGGCCACTCCCAGCTATTGGGGTTATAACTGTTCCTGTTTTGTAATGTTTTCTTACCTTACAAATTCTAACCTTTCTCTTCCTTGTCCAGGAACCATTTTATTAGGTTCTTTTTATAATATACCCAACCTCAGCTTCTATATATTCAATATGTATTTTGATCCTTAGATTTCTGCAAGTGTCTTTCTACCTGTAGTACTGTTTAGCTTACATGCTACAGGTACTTTTGGTATTATAGATTTACTGATAGAGATTCAAACTGTTTTGGGTTTAGTTTAGATGTTATTTGTGAAAATGAACCCTAGCAAAGGAATAATAGTTAATAACCTGCTGGGTGCTGTTAATTTAAGGTATCACAAAGGTGTCTGCTGCTATAGGGAGCTGCCTAAGACATGTTGTAGGCATATTACAGAACACTTTTAAGGTATAGATTGTGTTCTAGAACTGTGTTTCCAATATTGAGCACAAATATGAAGAACCCATTACTTTTTAAAATAAGGGATATGCGAGGCTATGTTTTGCTTGGGAAAGGAATAACATAGTGTGGTAAACTGCCCAGGGCCATGCATTATAAAAAGAAAAGGACTTCCAGAATTGAGAATGAGAGGCTAGTCTACAGCAACATTCTCCCACAGAACATTTTGTGCTGTCCAGTGCAGTAGCCACAAACTACATGTGACTATTAAATATTTAAACATGTGAGTAGTGTAACTGCAAAAGAGAATTTTTAATTTGACTTAATTTAAATATATATAGCTACTATGGCTAGTGAATACCATATTGGACAATGTAGCTCTAGGGCTAATGACGTCTACTTAGATAGATATAGGAAAGCCACCTAAAACAGTAAAGGGGAAGTCAGTGAAGGCAGTTTTTAGAAGAAATGAAGAAAAATGAAGAAAATGCAGATCAAATTTGGGTAGAAGGGAAAAAGAGGGAAAAGAAGTAAGAATGAGCTGGATGAAAGGATGGTACGGTCAGAGGAGAGTGAATAAATCATTTGAGGGATAGACTACCCCGGTAAAATGGTGAATCGCATAACATACATGGAACGAGTAACAATGTGGCAGGTGCCTAATTATTCATACAAAAATAGTTGAAGAGAGTAAGAATACTGTAGGGAGATGGTGATTATGTGAAAAACCAACATTCACTTTAAATATAAACTTGTACATCGAGAGTGCAGGCAGGACAGCAAGGTAATACTCTTAGGATTTAATATTAGCAGTCACTGAGACATAGATGATCTGTTGTCTGCTCCTACACCAATACCACCTGTCTTGATTGCTGTAGCTATTTAATAAGTCTTAAATTGAGTAGAGTGAGTCCTTTTTTTTTATTCTTTTTCAGAATTTTTAACATATTTCTAGTTCTTTTACCTTTCTACATAATTTTTGAATAAGCTCATCTATATCAAAAAAATTTTTGCCAAGCTTTTGACAGAAAATGTGTTATACTTAACTGTCATTTGGGGGAAAATTAACATCTTTAATGTCTTGAGTATTCCAGTTCATGAATAAGGTATATCTCTCCATTAATTTAAATTTTCTTTGATTTTCTTTTTCACCATTTTCCAGTTTTCAGAATATGTGTTCTCCACATGCTTTCTTAGGTTTATTAAACATTTAACATTTTTGAGAGATTATAAATAACATTGTATTTCAGTTTCCATGTATTCATTGCTGGTATTTAGAAATACAATTGATTTTTGTACATGGATCTTTTTCCTGTGAATTTTTAAAAATTATTTATTACTTCTGGGAGTTTTTCTGTAGATTAGGGTTTTCTACATGGAACATCATGTCATCTGCAAATAAGAATAATTTTCTTATTTTGATCTACATGTATTTTATTTCCTTTTCTTGTATTATGGCACTATTGAATAAGAATGGTGGGAATAGGCATTCTTGCCATGTTCCTGCTCTAAGGGAAAAAACGTTCACCATTTAGTAAATGTCAACCATAGACATTTGAGAAATGCTTTTTACCAAGTTGAAGAACTTCCCCTCTATTACTAATTTGCTGAGTTTTTACCATAAATGTGTGTGTTAGATTTTGTTAAATGTTTTTGCTATACTAATCTATGTGAACAAGTGATTTTTGTATTTTAGCATATTATTTGAATTGATTGATTTTTGAAAATCATTCTTGTTGACTTCAACCCGACTTGGTTATGGTGTATAATTTTTAAAATATATTTCTGAATTCTATTTAAGTAATATTTTGTTAAGGATTGTTTATATCTGTATTCATGAAGGATAATGGTGTGTGTGTGTGTGTCGTGTTTTGGTTTTGTGTTTGGGTAATTTCATCCTTATAAATGAGTGGAAATGTGTTACTACGCCTTCTGCTTTCAGGAAGAGATTTTGTAGAATTCGTGTTAATTTTTAAATGTTTGGTAAAATTCTCCAGTAAAACCATCTGGCCCTGTAGATTTCTTTTTTGGGAGGTTTTACATTGTCATAGAACTATTCAAATGTTCTGTTTCATCTTGAGTGAGTGTTGATAGTTTATGGTTTTAAGAATCACATTTCTTGAGTTGTTGAGTTTATCACTGTAAAGTTCTTCATCGCATTTCATTATTATCTTCTTAATGGCTGGAGTATCTATGATCCTGTTTCATTCACAATTTTGATAATTTGGGTCTTATCTGTTTTTCTTTATCAGTCTTGGTTGTTTCTCAATTTTTTTTTTTTTTGGTGTAAATCCTTCCAGTTTTTTTAACATATTTGATTTTACATACCTTTTTAGAAAATAAAGCTGGAACACAGAACACTTGCTGTTCTGTAACCTTTTCTCACTGTATTCTGGCCATTTCCTCGTGCTACTCAGTATCCTCTGCTCTGTCACAAAACGATTGCACAATGCATAAGTGAACCTTCTTTTGAGTGGTGTGCAGTGCATTTGTTTCTCGCTTTTTCCTGCTTTAAACTGTGCTGAGTCAAATGGCTTTGCAGATAAACCTTTGCCACACATTTGTGATTATTAGAATATATTCTTATAAAGCAAATAGTAGCTGAGTCAAAGGGTGTTTATTTAAAAATTTTTGGTACCATACCAGAATGCTGTCCAGAAAGTTTGTACCAATTTATGAGGCATATAAGAGTGTTCACACCCTTTCCACTGCCCAGTAATTTTTGACTTAACTATGAAATAACGTTTATTTTTAAAGTGAATGGAATTATAAATATCATCAATTTGTTTTTATCTTTGGACATTTTTATTTTCTGTTCTGTTTGTCAACTTTTTTTGACCTTTTCAAAAAACCAAATTTTGTTTCCTTAATTACCTTTATTTTTCTTTGTTCAATTTCAGTAGTTTTCACTCTATTTGTTTCTGCTTACTTTTGGTTTGTTATTTTCCAAGTTTCTTAAGGTGGAAATTCAGCTTAATAATTTGAGACTGTTTTTTCTCTTTATGTCCTTGCTTTAACTGTGTCCTGTAACTTCTGATGTTACGTATTTTTTTTATTCAGTTTTAATTTCCCTTGAGTCTTTTCTTTTTGACTCATGAATTGTGTTGTTTAGTATCAAGGTTCTGGAAATTTTCCTATCTTTTTTCTGTTGCTGATTTCTAATTCGATTCCATTGTGGTCAGAAAATACATTCTGTATTCAATTCTTTGAGTTTATTGTGGTTTGTCTTATGACCTAGACCATGATCTGTTTTGGTAAATGTACTGTGGACTCTTGATCAGAATATGTAGTTTGCTGTTCTTGGTTGGAGTATTTTATAAATATTGATGAGATTCTGATTGTTGATGGTGTCCTTGAGCTCTTCTTAATCATTGATGATTTTGTCTAGTTTTCTTAGTTGTCGAGAGAAGGCTGTTGGAGTTTCTAGCTATAATTGTGGATTTGTTTATTCTCCTTTTAGTTATATTAGTTTTGCTTCATGTGTAACTCTGTAGTTTGGTACATATACATTTAGGATTGCTATCTCTGCTGAGTATATTGACCCTTTTTTTATTTTATTAGGTTCCTTTTTATATCTGGTAATTCGTTCTGAATTCTTTACTTGATAGTTACATGGCTACTCTTACTTTCTTATGATCTATTTGCATAGCATATTTTTTCCCTGTTTAACTTAAAATACCTGTACTGTTATATATCAAGTGAATTTCATGCACCATGCATATAATTGGATCTTGATTTTTTTAAACCACTCTGTCAATCTGTCTTTTGATTGGTATCTATGCAGCCTTTATATTTAATGTAATTGTTAATATACTGGGACTTAAGTCTACCATTCTATTTATTTTTGTTTTCTTTGTTTCTATTTTATTTTTCTTTTTTGTTGTCTGTATGTTACTTATACATCTTTTAGAATTTCATTTTGGTTTACATATAGTATTTTGAGTGTATCTTTTTTTATGAAAATGTTGTGGTTGCTCTAGATATTATGTATTGGCAAATGTTCAGAAATAATAGAAGTAAAACCAGTGAATCACCAAAATAGTAATTAGTAAAAGTTTATTGTGAAAACACCAAAAAGACAGTTCCAAAATTAGGAATATTCAACTCAAAACATGGATTGAGACTCAGGGGTATGTTGTTATAAAGCAGCTCAACTTTAGGAAACAGTTCAGGTTTTACTTATGATTTCCAAAGGCATGAGTAAGAAATGAACCCGTGTCAAGCTAGTCTTGCAAAAGAAGCTAAATTAAGCTTTATTTATATCATTAAGCTGGTTTGTCTACTTAGGGAATTTTTAAGGCTAATTACATTTTTTTAATCTTACCTATATATATAAATTTATGTAGTCTACTAAGTATAGGAATCTTACTTCCCTTTAAGTCCTTTCTTTTCCTCCATTTATAAATATCTTAAATATTTCCTATACACATTTTAACCGTATAAAGACAGTATTAGAGCCAGGTGAGGGTGGAATCTTAGGCTTCCCAGTTGATTTTTTCTGATATGAACGTGGCCGGGTATGCAGTTTTTCACATGGCATTTAGCAAATTATTGTGTACAGATTTTGTGTGTTATTTTATTCCCTCTTTCCTGGTAGCACCTTTGGCATATTGCAGGTTTTACTTAAGACCTTTTTTGCTTTTATTTTTGTCTACTCCCATTGGCAATTCTGGGTTCAGGCTTCACTGTCACCTAGTCCAGGATGTGTTAGGCAAAAAGTAAACCCACGATTCTCTACTATGTTTTTCCTCAGATTTCAAGGTCCATAGCTGATCTGTCTTCTTAACTCCACCTTTTAGAGTTTTATGTTTGTTTTATATATAACATCCAGGGTTTTTTGCTGTACTTTGCAGGAGAAAAGGAGAAAAGTGTATCTATTCCATCTTATGCTGGTACTGGCAGTCCCACTTCTATTAAATTTAACAGTATTAAATTCACAGTATGTTGTTTCTTCTCTGTGTTAGTTCCTTAGTAAGAAGCTATAGTTGACATGAAGGAAAGTAAGGAGCCTATTACTCTAAGAGTGGTTATATTTAATAGAAGATTAAAAAAATATTCAAATCAGCATAATGAACAGAGGAAGAAAAATTCCCTGAGACAAGTATCCACTAAGAGATGTGGATGCTTATAAACAAAAGTTTTAATTTAGGTAGGATCAGTAAAAGCTTTTAGAAAATGGTTTGAAATTAGGAAAGTAGAAAGGAAGTATTTTAAGTGATTAAATTCAAATTAAACAATTTAATCAGCTTAATCAATGGGTGCCCCTTCTTTTTTTGTCATGATCAGGCCTATCTCAGAGATCATGATTTATTGGTCTTGGGGGAGTGAAGATGAGTATCATTGTTTTTTTTAAGATTCTTAGGTGTTTACAATATGTATCCAGGCCTAGATAAACACAGTAACTTAATTCAGTTTAAATCAGTAAACAGTTATTCAGAGTTGGCTGTGTGCTGGGGACTGGTAGGCAGAGAAGCTTTGACATTTAACATCTTCTAAAACTCCTAGGTATTTTGACATATTTTTACTGAAGTTATTTCAAAGACATGACAATTTATTAGGAGGGGCAATTTAATACAAAGCTGATTTTTTTAAACACCATATAAATAGTTATAAAATTAAAGGATAACAGTGACTCTAGATGAGTGGGAATAAGGACAGGTATGCAATAAACTGAATTATAAGAGCTAAAATTAAGATTTTTAGAGACCATTCTGTCTTAATCCAGTCAAAGCAACTATAACAGAATAACATAGACTGGGTGGTTTATAAACAATAAAATTTATATTTCACAGTTCTGGAGAGTCGAAGATCAAGATGCCAGCAGATTTAGGGTCTGGTGAGGGACAGCTTCCTGGTTTATAGACCAGCAGGGTTCTCACAGGAAGCTCTCTGGGATTTCTAAGAGCACTGAATTCCATTCATGAGCATTCCATGCCTATGACCTGTTCTCTTCTTTAAAGGCCTCCCTTTAAACCACCACACAGGGAAATAGATTTTAAAATATGAAATTTTAGAGGGACATGATATTCAGGCTGTAGCACATTCTAACCCTGCATCTTATAAAAGAAGAAAATGAAGCTCATAGAAGATCAGTGGCTTTCTCAGAGCTACAGGGCGTATGGAAGATCCAAGGAAAAACAGTTCCCCTGACTTCAGTGAGTACTATTTCCACAGATCTCCAGAGAGAACTTATTTCTTTGAGAAGGAATCTCTGACTGCTGGTTTACTTTACAAAATCCCTATCTGAAAGTTTCTTTACTCAGTGCAATGGGTAGAAATTTGGCCCTGGTAAAGCTAATAGGAAAGGAAGTATATACTCCTTCTTGGTTAAGGACTTATTTTGTGTAAAGCTTTTGTACCAAAAGATTTCTGAAATAGCAAATGGAGTTTTATCTGATAATATATATGGAGAGTACCTGACTCATCACCCATTAAATTTTTCCAACCTGTTTTCTCAAGCATCTGTGGCTAAACTAGTGGAGAAAGTGTGATAATTTCAAAAGATTGGATCTTTATTTACTAGGATATTCTAAAGGTCTTTAATTCTATTTAGTTTCTCATAACTGTTTTCCCTTCATCAACATAGAAAGTGGATTTTTTGTTTTTGTTTTATAGTGAGCAATGTAGGATTACTCATGGCATATCTGATTATACTGAACCAAGGGATGCTGATACAGAGGTGGCAGACAGTTTATTTGGATGTTCATGAAATCTGTAAACACCAAAAAATTACAATAGTAATATTCTAATATATCATTTCTCTGTCAGGTTAACTAGTCTGAAAAATTATGCATACTTTTGGAGAATAAACTGGGCATGGTGATTTACAGGCTCATTTTCTTTGGTGATAGTGAGTGTTTCAAGTTTTATTTGTGGGTATGTTTCAGTCACTGAACAGGCTAGGAATAGAGAGACGCGATACCCAGTCTGGTTATATTTGTGTGAAACTGAACAAATACTTTCTTGAAGACCCTGTTTTATCTGGAAAGTGAAGACATTGAAGTAAATGACATACCAGATGTATTTTAATTCTGATAATCTATGAATAAAATAAAACTGGGAGGGGGGAAAGGGGAGGTAGATGGGGTAGAAGGGATCAAATATGTGGTGACAGAAAGAAATCTAACTATGGGAGGTGAATATGCAGTGTGTGTGTGTGTGTGTGTGTACACTTACTATAAAATGTACAGCTGAAACTCACTGGATTTCATTAACCAATGTTACAATAAAAATATATAAATAAATGGATTTTTAAAAATAATAATAAAATAAAATAAGTAAAACTAAGAAGCTACTAGTTATTCAGATTAAAAAGCATGAATGTATAGCTTGTGGCCTATATGTCACATTCTTGATATAGTACTACTACTTCTCAACAATATTCTAAATATTTTTAATGCTGTGTTGGTTCTCCTATCCTCAGCTAATGTTTTTTATGTTATTATTATGAAAACCTATGATGTAAAAAGAAATATAAATTTTGTATGGTAATTTTTTATTGACTGATTTATAATTGATGCAGTGTCTGTGTGTTTAATACCTGAAGTCTATCTTCCCTTTTATATGCTTTTATTTTTTGCAAAAGACTAGAATCTGCTACTTTAAAAAAGAGAT
The DNA here is from genome assembly GCA_030015415.1 of Cynopterus sphinx. NCBI lineage: Eukaryota > Metazoa > Chordata > Mammalia > Chiroptera > Pteropodidae > Cynopterus > Cynopterus sphinx. The sequence continues at coordinate 53,893,642 of CM057382.1, forward strand.
TTGTAATGACAAATATATACCAGAAAGAATACTTTGTTTCTTATGTACTAACTACAAATATTACAGGAAAATATTTTTTCCTTAAAATATATGAAAAATAAATAATGTTTGGAATTATGTTGTATTTTTTTAGTAATTTGAGCGCCTATATTTTAAAAAATGAAATCTGCCTTCTCATTAACACTATTGTTGTATTATTATTTTCTTTAAAGTGTGACTTTGGTTTCTCTGTTTTTCGGTTCCCTTTTTTATTATACCTTCCTACCCCCATCTCTCTCTACACAGGGTGGGTATTCTGCTCCCTCCTTCTCTCCTTGGCAGGGCTCCTTCCAGGGGATCCCACGGACTGTCCCGCCGCATCGCAGACAGAGTGAGTCTGTGCTTCTCACTCCTATCCTGCTCTGGCTTCCCCTTCCTGGTATTTCCCTGCTGCATGATCTGTCCCTCCTCAGCACCTCCTCCCATTTGAGAGTGATCTGCAGGCATGTGCCAAAGGAGCACTCCCTGGGCTGTCCTCTCAATTAACACTTCCTTTGACTGCATGTAAATAGACTTCCACTTAGAGCTTTAGGAAAACTCTGAAGTTAATTTCATTCTAAAGCTGTTATACCTATTGACAGTGACCTTAGATCTACTGACATGCATCTGTCTTTAATGCATTTTCTTTTCTCATGACTTGAGATATGTGAATAAAGATCTAGTTATGTTAAAGATACATGTACTGTCAGCAGTGGTATAATGGACAGATACGTACTGTTTATGGAACCATTACACATTTCTTTAAATATTTCCTAATTAAAAGGCTTTGATTACATTTCATTGTCTTCTAAAAGAAAAATCTTTTAAATCATGTTTTAAAGGTGTTTTTTAACAACTAATATGTCCCAGTAATTTATCAGCTGCTATACAAGTACAGAAGAATGGCTTTTGAATATGCATGGTTTACTAACATTTCTAATGATTTAGTAATCGTTTGACTTTCAAAAAACTTTGATTACATTAAATTTTCTTTCAAAAACATTGTTATTTTCTATTATGTACTTAAGTACATATGGTAAGTTGGTTATATTTTATCTTTTTTGAAAAGTCACCCAAAAAAGCTACTTTGAGAAAAAGATGTAAATATATCAGTCACTTTCATACCTTCTCCATGATTTGTGATTCATATCTCTTGTTTCACAAATTATCTTTAACTATGTGAGATGTCAAAGGTCCACAGTGAGAAATTTTAAGCAATTAAAATTAAGAAATGTGATTTATTCAAATAAAATTTTATTTTTTAAATGAATCAAAATTATTCGGTACGAATATAAATTTGAGACAGGGTTTGAAGTTTGTTTTGCCTATTATGCCTTTCCCTTTTGTACTGTTTGTTTAAAGAAAAATAGAACAGAGAGTTTATATAGGCTTTTATATCAAGTTATTTAATAGCAAGTTAATTTGTTTAGTGGAAGCAGTGAGAAGAGAAATTTCTTCTCTATTTCCTTTTCTAGCCCCTACAACTTCTGTATACCCTCCTTTTTACTTCTCTTGTCTTCAAGAGGTTGATTTATTTTCTCCTCTATTTAAAGATTACTAGCGTATAAAATATTACACTAAATTGCTAGCGAACTAATCTTAATTTCAAGTGAGGTTCAATTATAATAAATGATGATGTTTTTTAGGCTTGTAACCAGTAAACAGCATGGTTTGACAGATTTACCTCAGGTTAACACACCTACCTTGAATTTACTGAAACCCCCTTTAGCACTTGTTCTTTACTTCCAGCATTTTTTTCCCCCATACTCCTTCTCCTAAGCGAACTGTAATAAGGGATTGAAGTTTAAGGTTAACTATTCTGTATTACATATAGTTTTAGATTTATTTTAAAACAGATTTCTCAGAAACATCCATTCCATTAGTTTCTTATTTGTATAGCTTTAGAATTTTCTTGTCCCTCCATTGAGTCATTGGCTCTCCATTTTCAAATGGTTCGTCCTTCTTTCAACTCTTGGGTTCAGAGCTATGTTTTTCATTTCCAACTATCAAACAGCACTGCCTTGCAACTACTATCAAGATCTGTCTTTCTAGCTTTTCTAGGTCAAACCTCCTTTCTCAGAATCTCCACATTAGTAAAGAAAGTTTTGAATGTTTAGCCACCTTGAAGATATATACATTGGAGTCTTCCTGGCTATGTTCTCATATCTTATGCAGCTAAGAAAACTGGCCCTGTTTGTGGAAGGTGATGACTAGAAGACTTTTTCATAGCTTTTTAACAGCTCTTTCTGATTTTGAAAGGTTCCTTACAAGAGAAATATGTTCTGAACTACTACACTATTTTGGATTTACCCTGAGAATATCTGAAGTGGTTTGCCAATAAAATCATCATCATGATTATTATTTAGTGATAAAATATAGAGAAAGAGAAGGGTATGGAATTACAAAAGTAAATTCAGTGGTTTTGAAAAACTAAACATAGTGAAATAATATTTGTCTCCATGTTTAGTTAGTATGTGATTCCTGGTGCTGATTTTTGGCGAGTTTAATTCTGTAAGTGATGCTAGTTGTTTGAGAGAGTTCTGTAATATAATACATTTCATTAATATTTTTCTTCTGATGCCTTCTTAAACATCAACTTTTTTTCCTAAATGTAGAAGACAAGTATGCTTGGCTATTAGTCTTTAGTAAGGCAATTTGTTATTGGCTCTTTTTATTATTATTATTATTCTATTAAAAAGATAGCCTATTCTAAATATGTAGAGAATGAAATAATTAATGTTTGCATGGAATATCTAGCTCTGAACACTCCAGAAACAGCATTGGCCAAGGATTCTCTTAGTGAATTTAAGAATAACTCTAGAAAAATAGACATAAATGGAAACTCCTCGTTCTTAAGTATTTTTTTTTCTTTCTCAGGACATTTTGACTTAAATTTTTTTTCTTGAGTGTATTACTCATCAAAACTTGAGGGTGCTTGTCTTCAATTTCAAATTAAAATTTTCTCTGGGTTAGCAGAAAATATCTACATATGGATGTAACAGGGATCTTTCTGTCATCAGTAGGCACTTCAGTTTTAATCCAAACTGACTTAACTGGAATTGGTTTAGTCTTTCTAAATATTAATTGTATAAAATTAGAAATGATAACTTATAGTCAAAAAATTTAATAAAAATAATTACTTTTTCAAGTTAAAAGCCTCAATGGTAATCTCAAATAGCATTTCTTGCTAGAGCATGTGCTTCTAGGAATACTTGACTTTTCAAAAGGTATATTTTGAAATATACAGATTTATTGTGCTAAAATGACTTTAAACTTTTGCTCTTTAACATCTTGATTGAAAGAACTTAGAAATCTTATTAACCTTTACCTTCCATGTGCAATAACTTACATGGGAAGAAGAAAATTGTTTTGAAACACCAAAAATAATAGCCATGTCTTAAGAGCCCAGCACTTTTTTGATGTAGTATTGCCTAATTTCTAAGCTTATATTATAATAACTAATTGTATTCAGTAGAATTATAGTAAGAATGATTATATTATATCCTCCTCTTAAAACTTTCAGATGATGTTTCACAAACGTTTTTGATACGTAATACTTATAAATTTAATTTTACATTGCAACCCAATATATATTTACTGAATGAAATGTTTACAACCTTGTTTGCAACAAAAATATTTACACTATGTTTACAACCCAACACATTTATGTATATATTTAAAATTCAGATAAAATATTCATGAAGCAGTACTTTCTCTTATGATGTATAATACTCTCATATTTGCTTCTCAACTTTTTTTTTCACATTACATTGTGAATATTTTTCATATAGTAAATATTTCTTGAAAATATCATTTTAATGGCTTCACAATATTACATTTTATAGATATTTTCTAATTTAGTTAATTTTGCTGTTGTTGGACATTGATATTGTTTCAATTTCTGCCTTTAAATAGAGATGATATTGCAGTTCAGGTCATTCTCGTACATAGCTTAGTATCAACATCTCTCTTTACTTATGTAGTTTCCTAGAAGGATGTTACTTAATTAAAGGGTGTTCGCTTTCTAGAGACACTTGATGTGTATTGTTGAACTGTCAAACATGCTCATAAGGTATCTATTAAAGTAGCTCAATCTGGCTCCACCAAGTGACTGTAATTAATTTTATATATAAGGAGCACATTCGCTTCAGTACTTTAATGAGAAATTAGCTGTGGGAGTGACTTTTCATAAAAGTAAAATAATTTTCAGTGAAATGGAATCTAGGATAACTCAGTAAAAACTGAACAAAATTTTACAGTAAGCCATCTTTTTTGAAGTGTGGTTAATATAGAATATGTTACTGTATTCATTTTTACAGCTAATTCAAGCACTGTTAGTCAAATGACTAAAAATGTACATAAAAATCATGGTCAAGGAAGCCATCCAATAAACCTAGACATGAGTTAGTTTCTCTCTCAACACCTTGCAATTATGAGAAACACTCCAATTACTGTCTTCTGTATAAGCCTTTTATAACATCCTGCTCTGCAGATAGTGGGATTCTTTGGTCAGCTGTATTTGTTGCTATACTTAGTGTCTGCAGTATCCTGCTCTGGATAAATACACTGTGCATATTGTCATACCAGCGGAAATGTCTATTATGCTATTTTGTTTTCTGAACTGCTCTGTATCTCAGAGGTAGATGCCAATGGGTTCTTTGTCTTAGAGATATATAGACCCAAGAAAATTAAGCATCTCATACTGATTATGCCTATGTAGTAAATGCTTACTTAAGTCACCGTCATCCACTGTGATAGTTAGTAAAATCAGTTTAACTGATCAATTTAGAAGAGCCATCAAACTCTTTATTTCAGACTTAATTTATTTATAATTTAAATATAAATTAAATATAATTTTATCTAAGTTCTCTGAGATCAAGAGGCACCATTTTGAGATATAGGGAAATAAGAGCATTCCTGGTTCCCAAGAAACATGAGAAGCTGTGATTGGGTTCATGTGAATTACAGAGCAGAATTTGTTTAATCTACAGCTAGTAGTTCCCCCTCATCTACAGGAATACTTTCCAAGACCCCCAGTGGATGCCTGAAACCATGGATAGCACCAAACCCTATGTATACTGTTTTTCTTCCTTTCAGCTTAAGGAGGAAGCACTTTATGGCTTCTCTTCGGCATATCTGCATTGCCAACATCACTGCTCTTGTGCTTTGGGGCCATTCATTATTAAGTAAATTAAGGGTTACTTGAACACAAGCACTATGGTACCATAACAGTCGATCTGATAACCAATACTAAGTAACTACCTAGCAGGTAGCATATAAAGCATTGATGTGCTGGACAAAGGGTTAATTCACGTCCTGAGTAGTATGGAGCGAAATGGCACAAAATTTCAACATGCTACTTAGAAGAGCACACAATTTAAAACTTATGAATGTTTACTTCTGGAATTTTTCATTTAACGTTTTCAGACCATGGCTGATTGCAGGTAACTGAGACCACAGGTAACTGTGAAACTTTGAAAAGTAAAACTGCGGTTAAGGTGGGAGGACCACTGTCATTATGCTAGGGCTCCAGTTATGTCTTCCATCTCTATAATGATGTGTGGAGCCTCACTTACAATTTAGAACATAATATTTAAGAGGTACATGAAGATCAGATTATACTTTTATTGCTCTTTAATGCAGCAACAGTTATAAAAGTAAACTAACATATATTGAGTTGTATTGAAATATGGAAGATTCTGAAATTATTAAAAATAATTTCTACTTCCTTCATAAGGGATTACATTTAGCTAAATGTTGTTATATCTTTGGAGTATTAATATTACTCCAAAATTACAAAATTTCCAAAATTCTTCTGTAATTAATTTGGTAAAATTCTTCAGGTGATTCCTTTTAAGTGGGAGAAGTTTTACAGATAAAGTTCTGTGGATATGAATATTTGTATTAACTTGCAAGAAAATATAACACTTTAGCAAGAAAGTATAAATCTATTAAAATATGTTTTCATAAATAATGATGCCTAGAAATACACAACAAAAGCCAAGCAGATACTGTTGGCTGCTACCCAGTCATGGCAATTCCTTGGTGTTGCGTGTAGTCTCTGACACCATTGTCCTGTCTTTTTCTTGTCTCTGCTCTCCCATTATGCCATTGGCAAGGAGTTGAGAAGTTAGTCCATTACTTCTCTGACAAAGCGTGGTACAGTACAATTTCACATTTTTTCCTACCACCTTCCTCAGTCACTTTTTTGTTTTTGTTTTGTTTTTTTGTTTTAGTTTGCATGATGCATGTCAGAGCCTGCATGAAATTACAGGCATGTTACAGATGGTGCCATTACCACCTTTCTTTTAACCTTTAAAATGTATTTAATAATAATACCAAGAAAACAATCTTAGGTAATTCCTGTTTCTGTTGTGCGGTAGCATTATTATACTTGCGAATATTTACTGCTTTCTACCTTACACACTTTGACATACTTTACTCCATTAGAACTTGATGTTTCTAGCTGCCATTGTGTTGTTGGTGATTCTAGAACAATAATGTTTACAGAAACAGAAGTATTTTTTCTTATGGTAATGCAAGAAATCTTTGAAGTGGTATGAAATTGTGAAGGTGAAGTTTTTCTTAGTGTTGAATGCTAATTTGCCTTTTATTGTGTTCAGTATATTTCTTCAAGTAGGTCACTTGGAACCATTTTTCCCCCACAGAGTGGCTCGAGTTTGGTGTCTGAGAGTTATGCTATATAGGATAGATCAGCTAAGAAGGAAATAGGGCATTATCCTGGAAAGATGATACCTGAGTGTTGGTACTGGATATGCCTATTGAGTTTTTTAAATAATCATCTAGCTATATTGCATATTCTGAAAGTCTATAAACTCATTAGAATTACCCAAGTAGCACAAAATAATAAAGTTTTTAGCACTGCATTTAAAATTCTCTGTTGGTTCAAATTCTGGCTTTGCCATTTGCTAAAGTGTGTGAATTTGGTTGGACATGTTACTTAAGTTCATTTAACGTCAACTTACCCATTTATTAAATGAAGACATTACCTTTTGCCTAGGGTCTTGTGAAAGTTAGAGATCATACATGCAAACTTAGAGTTTGGCTATCTACCTTTGGAAAGAAGGTTAAATCCTCTTCTCTCAGAGCCCAGAGTATAACATTTTTCAAGTATTTGTAATGTGTCAGGCATACTAAGCACTTTGTATGCATGTTATTATCATTTATAATGATTTGGTTAGGGATAGATACTGCTATTATCTTCATTTTATAAATTATGAAGTTTCATTTCATAAGAGTAAGATAATTTGCCTGGTATCTCATTAATAATAAGTGATAGACCTAAGACTCAAACCCAAATCAGTCTGACTCCACTTTGAGAGAAGTGTACAGCTAGCTCCTTCATATAGCCATATATAAATTTTTAATAAACTTTAAAGTTCCTTGCATGGTCTAGTTTTGGTTTAACTCCAGAGAAACATAAGGAATCATCTGTGTCACATCAGATATGAATTTAAAACATTTAGATATGACTGACATTATTTGAAATATGTACTTGGAGCCTAGAAACTCTTATTCTGTAGTAACTAATTTTTTTAAGACTCAGTTACAAAAAGACCATAGCTTATATTCACCATTTTTATAATTTTTAATAACCATAGCTAGTCTTTGAGCAATTTTGATGTGCTAGGAGGTCCTCTACTAAGTATTTACATGTATAATGTAAAATATATTTAATTATTATAATTAGAAATGGAAAATAGCTCAATGCTTGTTAAAACAGTTTTCACAGCTCATTTTATCCAGAAATGTCTACTCTCAAAGTAAAAAGAATATGTGAATTTGCTGATAGGCCATTGTGAGAAGTGCTGTATCTTTCTAAACATGAATCATTAAGCTAACCCCAAACTTAGAGAAAGAATTTTTTTCTATTAACAAGATTTTTTTCATTAATGTTTTTTTTATACTTGTTTTTTATTTGATTATTAGTACTGCATCATTGACCTAATAGTAATTTATTACCAAAGAAGCAATTCTGGAATATACTACTCACTAATATTCCTTTATTTGTTTAGCAATATATATATATAGACACACATATATAGCAGACATGTTACAGGTGGTACCATTTCCATCTTTCTTTTAACCTTTAAAATGTATTTAATAATAAAACCAAGAAAAAATACATACATACATACATACATAACTCACACACACACACACACACACACACACACATATAATTGTTACTATGTACCAAATACCGGACATACCAACTTCAGTAAAAAATTAATAAAGCGTGGTACATGCCTGTAAAGAGCCATAGTCTGTGGTTATCTTCGTAAGCAGTCCAAAATAATCACTGAAGATGCCTATCAATTGCTGGCACTCTTTACCTTGATACTTGTAACCATTACATCTGAGAATTCTGAAGTATATGTATCTAACTAAAGTAAGACTTGAAGTTACTTATTCCAGTTAGAAGCACTTGACTCCTTATGTCTGGGGATGGGTCCACATTTTAAATCTTCAGTAACAAATCCTTCTACAAGTTGCAAGGATGAAAGAGTATTAAAGTTCTACTCATTTGTGACTATTAGAGTTTCCTGAAGTCCCCTCAGTAGTGAGGGCATGGATTCCTTTTGCCCTGAGTCTTATAGACAGCTGAGGCTATGAAATGAATGTCCAACTTCCTCAGAGGCCTTTAATTAATTAATTAATTAATTAATTAATTAATTAATTAATTTTGATACACAGCAGTTCCTCATCTTGCATCTCCAAAGCCAGAAACGTGGAACTCATCTTAAATTCTTCCCAAACAACCTTTGTGTGTCCCAACTTCAAAATTTCTTTCAATTCTTTCTAGTTTTTCTTTTAGTTATCGTAATTTTAGACCCCATGATTTATCACCTGGGCTATTAGCAGTAGCATATTACCTGGCTCTCCTGTTTACAGTGTCATCTCCTCCCCTGACATTTGTCACTTATTCCATCAGAGTGACATTCTAAAATCAGATCTTAACTATTCAGCTGCTTAAAATTCATTATCACCTCTCATTATCTGCAGCACAAGTCAGACCTGCTTAGTCTGACATGAGTTCCCTTTATAGGCTAGCCATTGCCTATACTTTTCACCAGCACTGTGCTCTCCAAATTCAGTCTAACAAATTGAAGTTACTAGAACCTACTGTGTTCCTTTTTCTTTTTCTTTTTCCTTTTCTTTTTCTTTTTTTTTTTTTTTGCCTCTGTGCTATGTACTGGTCCCCTAACCTTTTTGTCTTGGCAAACTCCCACTCATCTTCAGATGTTTGTGACTCTTGGATGCCTCCTGCAACCTCTATCTAATTTGGCATATGTTTTCTTTTTATTCCCGTGTTGTTTATACTTGAGACATGGTCTCATCATTTGTTTATCTATCACTAGGCCTCTCAATCACAGGAATACCATATTATCTTATAACTAGTGCAGTGCATGATATATCATAGACATTTGAAAAAACGTATGAATGGTCTTTGCTATTCCTTCCTATTCTCATTTATGAGAACATGAGTTCTCTCTTTTTATATTTAGAATGCATTCTAAAGATGTCTTGAGGGCATAGAAGCAGTAGTGAATGTGGGCAAGATGAATTGTTAACATTTTGCCATTATATTATTAATACAGTTGAGTGTTTAGAGCTTGGGGAAATTGTACTTCAAGCAACAGGTTATCAAAACACATCTATGCTTTGCTTGCTGGATGATAAGAGGAAACTTGTTGTTCAAGTTACTAGCAGGTAATTAATGACAATCCAGTCCTTAGTGGGTAACCAGTTCTACCCAATCTTTCACCTCTCAGGAACAAGTCGATTCCTTGGTTCTTGCTCTAGTCATTTCTTTGCTCTTCAGAAGACTTTTTTCTTCACATTAGTAGAATTTCCAAACTAGTTTTCAAATAAATAATAAAATGATACATTAACTTTAAAATAGGGAAAAATATACCACTAAAATAAACCTTTAGTAAAAATATAAAAGACTATTCATCATTTAGAAAGCACTAATTTATTTAATGTAATTATGCGGTAGTTTAGACTTTTTAATTTTTAATGATTGTTCAGCCTAACTCCTCAGACTCAAAATTTTGTTATTTTTAAAAACCTGATTATTTTCCAGTTCTTTTGTATTTGATGTGGAAATTCATTGCATTAATACAAGCAGCACATCTTCTTATCTACTGTGTTTCTATTTAGTTATCTAATAAGCAGTGGTCAGTTGAGTAATATAAGTAATCAGAATAATGCAAATGGATAGTTTATATACAGTTCACAGTGTCCCTTTTCTGGAGGTTTGTTTACTTTAATAAGTTTATTACTTTGTCTTAATTAGAAAATCATAATTTATGATTTGAGATGATAGCACAGATTTATACCTTTTTTCTTAATTGGCAATAAACATTTTAATAAAGTAATTTTTTTAAAATTATCACTGATATTTTCAAAGGTCTTAAGTTGCTGTAAATCTTTAACATGAGACTACAATATCTTACTTTTTTCGAAGGTGAAAAGGGAAAACAAATACCCATTTAATCAGCCATTTGATGCCCCACCTTTCTTTCTCCTCGGTTGCTTGTTCTTCCTTTGGTAGATTTTGGTTTGCTTAATACGGTCCTGCTCTATATATTTACTAATTTTTCTAAAGTGTATGAGCACTTTGGCATGGGCATTCTTTTCCTAGGGGAGACTAAGGGGAGAGTCTTTTGAATTAATTATATAGTGTTTATAGTACTTTCATTTTCGAAGGACAGTTCATCCATTTCTATAGTGATTTATTCTGAAAATGCCCACTGACTTTTTAAAGTCTAGGACATTTAGCTTGAAGTAAAAACTGAGATTGCTTATTTATTTTAAACATTCTAAAATAAGAGTTTAATATTGTATACTCTCTGGAATAATTGTGAGTAATCATTGTCTTGATTTTTATTTTTTTTTAAGTAGCAAGTCAGCCCTATACCATCATGGCCAACCATTACCCCATGAGTCAGTGAATTTTATTCTCAGTCTCTGGTAATCCTGCCTTAACAATCCCTGATTGCTGACCCTGGCAGCAGTTGCTTAGTGCTGGTCAAGGAGGTAAAGTGGTAGATGATACAGTATAAATAGATTTATCTCCTTCTTTTGGAGAAATTAAGTACTGTGTAAATTTGTTTATGGATTAGCATAGTTTTTAAAAAGTTATTAGTAAAAAAAATGCTCCTTTTAAAGTACACATTTCAAAACCCTTGGCCAAACTTATTGACATTTTCCATCTATGTTATTAAATTGAGTGTGTGTGTGTGTGTGTGTGTGTGTGTATGTGTGTGTTGTGTACATTTATAGCAACCACCCCTTTATCAGGATATAACCAATAGGCTGTACCCTATATATAAACCATTGGGGCATTGAAAGATAACTTTAAGATTTATATTTCTTTACTGAATGCACAAAAATAATGGAACATACGTTTCCTCTGATTTCTATGGAGTATAATAACTACACAATGAGCTCCTGAAAAGTGTGTGCAAGGCATATTGGTCTTAAGAACTTTGCTATTGTAGGCTTTTGAGCTTTAGTTCAAGTTACAGATAATTTTAAATTTGTTTTACTGTCAGCCATCATTCAAAAGGCTGATCATTTTTAATTTTATTAAATGGCTGTTCACTCTTGAGCAAGATAAATCTGTTTTCTATATATCAGCCATAACAGATCCTTAGTTGATCCGTAATATGGCCATGAGACAGAACAAATAATTTGTGAAGATATTTTTTTTCTGAAACTTTTCAACAGGAATATTAAAGGTAGTTTAGCATTAGCTAAATGTATATGGGCCTATTTTTGTTTAATTAGAATTCTACATCAACTGAGAATATAATCTTTAAACCTCATTTATCTGTTGGTAATTTTAATTCTTGATAGAGGTAATTTGACACTTTCAAATTAATACTTCCTATAGTCAAGTGTGATTAAGTGATACATGCTTTATTAAAAAAACACCTTAAAAATTTGTAGTAGTCTGAAGATCATGGTAACTATCTGAATGCTTAATGGAGATTAAACCAAAGTACTGTAGAAACTATCTGTCAAGTTCTCATATGTAAAATTTTAAGTATGTTAATAAATCAGTTAAGGAAGGTATCTTTTTGTGACAATAAATCAGTATTTTAAGATTTTCCTTTTCTCCTATTTGATTTTGGATCTTGTTTAGTGTTACTGCCTGTATCATTTGTGTTTGCATAATCACTCTTGTATGTGCTCATGAATTCACTTGAATATTGCAATTTATTTTTTAATTTAAAAGAACCCCACATATTTCTCATATTAAAAAATAATAAGCACCAATACAGCCTAATTAGAACTTATATTAATTTTGGGTTACATTTCTAAAATAAATTGTTTCTAATGTTGTTTTTATTTTAATAGCCTCAAGTACTACAGCCTTCCAGCAGCCTTCCCCAACCAACAGACCACGCCCAGGGAAAACTAATAAAACCCCAACCTATCGAGGCCCACAGTGAATACACAATCCAGGGCATACATCAGGGTGTTGCACGTCTGGATGAAAGCATTACACACGGATTGCAACAAGAACGCAGCTGTGTTCCAGAAGACCAGCCTTTTTTGTCAAGCCCGCAATTCACTAAGGATGTGGCTAAGAGTACACCTTCAGAAGAAAACTTGAACATGACCATGGATTCTCAAGAGCCTTATCATTTGGCAAATAATCAGATTAATGACATGCAATTTGTTATACCCACTTCTCTTCAAACATTTACCCAGTCAAATACAGTAGACCAGACTAAGAGAGTTGGAAGAAATCAGTCTTCACTGGAGGACAACCTGTCTCAGCCCAAATCCTTGCAGCTTTTTAAGCCATCCATCTTGAATTCTTTGGTACCTCCTTCAGTTTCTGAATCATCTCCAAGTAGAAGTCCCACTTGTAAGAACTCACCAATAATTGCACCATGTAATTCAGCAAAACTTCAGCTAACATCTAGTCAAACAAATCTTGCAAATAATCCAAATCCAAAAGCATCTAAGCTCCGCCCCCCTTCTGGCTCTTTCAAACAAAAACAAATAAGCACCCCCAGACTAGAGCCTCAAAACTTTCTGGCCAAGACAAGCATCCCAAGGCCACTAACAAAAAGAAAAGAAATCATGCAGAATCCAAACGGTAATTTGAATTCTGGGGATTGTTTGGCCTCTAATCGATATTCTCGTCTTCCTAAACCAAAGATACATTAAGTACATAGCCATCACCTGCTATTTTGATTTTTTTAAAAACCATCTGTTCTATAATAGCTTTACCTGTAGTTTGCTGCCATGATGGAGGTTCCATTGAAAGCTTGCAAATCTTAAAAATTAAAATGTGGAAGCTTCTACTAGTTTGGGCTCTTCCATTTTATATCCTGGTATTTGAGTATATTTTATATCCTGGTATTGAGTATTTGAGTATATTTGTCTCAGGTAAATGCAGAAGTTTGCTTACCCATCTCAGGCCTACAGAAGGCTATAATCATGTTATCCTCTGCACATCAGAAAATTCATATTATTACACTTGACAGACAAGAAATATGCTTTGCTAATTTAATCCTTTTAAGGTCTATTAATTGTGGTTCTCAGAGCCTCACCCTTTTTTCACTTTCCCCTCCTGTAAATATGGTTATTATTTTAGCTAAAGATTTGGTGGTAATGGAAGACAGTAGTCTGTAAGTCTATCAGCGAGTTCTGGCCAGTGATTTATATATATAAAAGGCCTATGCAATAGCTCTGTGATGAATAAAGATCAGGCTTTTAATAGGAAGTCTGTGTAAGTTTTATTTTTCCTTGCTAGAATCAGCAAGCTATTCACAGTATTTACCAGACAAATTCCCCAGGCTAAAATATTTCATGTTATATATAAACCAGTTATATGTTACTTTAACATCTTGCTTTATACACACAAAACACACCATTGTGTTTGTTTTTGCTACTGGATAACTTTTGGAAAGCTTGAGATACATCTTGCAACCTGTTTCTAAAGATATATTCATTTCTAACAGATGTCGGTGCTAGAGTTTTGCTGGCAATTCAGCTTTGAACCCTGTAGGCTTATGGAACCCTGATAGCTATTTTAAAGTTCCACAGCATATATTTTAAATTAAGTATTTACTGTATTATGTATATTTATTGACTTTCTGCTAATATCTGTGGACTGGAATAATGGACTTGAAATGTTTGCATAAAACTGTGATGGGATATAAATATTCCATACATAGGGGTTTAAAACTATTTTCTGTAGAAAACAAGTTAAAATATTTTGAGAATAATTATAAAGTAAGATTATCTTGAGGAGGCTAGAATTTGTAATAGTTTTGTTTGGCTTAGTTTTCCACATTTCCCTTTTATGTTAGTATATGTTTGAATGACAGTGTCTTGAAAAGTAGATTTGGGAAGAAAAATAGAAAGGGGAAATTATTTTATTATAAGATATTAAAAGATATTTCAGTGGCAATATGCTTATTTAATGTGCTAGGAACGTAGCTGTGGAACCACCAAGGGACCAGATGTACTGACCTAATCATGCTGTGGACTGCTTTTCAGGTGGTTCAGTAAATTTGCCCTCTTGTTCACAACAAATCATGTCATCCTGAGATTGTTCACCTGTTGCTGCCTGTATTAGAATTAATGTGTTAGATAGATAGCCTTTGACAATGTAAATTTTTGTTGTGATCAGCTGACCAAAAATGTATAAAAAAGGGATTATGGCCAAAAAGTCACACAGATTTCTAACGATTCCTTTTAAAAATATACATTGGTAAAATTGCCTCTTTTAAGAGAAATAACAGCAAGTACGTTAGTGGAAATTTTGAAAGAGGCATTTACTACCAATTTGATGCAGCTTTCCCTTACCATTTGAGTAAACTTGCCATTCACTGGTTACAAACCATTCTTGGTCTTGATAACAGGTGAGCGTCACCAATCGAGTATCATACTCTCATTCAACAGCACTTCTCTATTTTATATATATATATATGATACTGATGAATTAGGCTTTTGGTTGATTTGTAAGTTGATTATAGACTCTTCAGGCACATAATGAGAAGGCAGAGTTCTTTGGAAAAGACAGTAATGAGGGAGAAAATAGAAGACAGCAGGAAAAGAGGAATACCAAATATGAAATTGGTTGACTCCATAAAAGAAGCCATAGGCATGAGTCTACAGGAGATGAGCAGGGCTGTTGAGGATAGGACACTGTGGACCTCACTCATTCAAGGTCACCAGGAGTCAGAGCGGACTCAACAGCATGTTACTCACACACACAGTCTCTTGTGAAATGTTATTTACAAGTAGGCCTTTATCCTTAAGGGAAATTTTTTATTTATTTTTTTATTTTTAGCCCCCTAGTCTGAGGGAAATGCCTTTGTCTATTATATAAAAATGATGACTTCTGCAATTTCTTTATTCTAACCTTTTCCTGCTCAATTTTTTCTCCCTGATGAATTGCAGAAATAGGAGCCTGTAAATTCAACCTCTCTGTACCTTTGTTGAGCCTTAATCTTGGCAGAAATTTCATCAATATAATAATGAAGCATAATGTCTTTAAGAGAAAAAATCTAGGATGCTTACACAAAACAACAAAGTACTTGGCCTGCAGTTTTCTTTGATAGCTGCAAGAATATTATGCTAGGCTTCTCCTTAGTAAATGTTAGATCAGAAATGAGGTGAGGATGTAGCTCACCTAAATAATCAGATACCACTCCTCAGATTTGGCTTAATCTTTGTTTACTGCTTCTATAAGAAGGTCAACTCTGCCAAATCCCCCTCCGCAGGAACTCAGACCACTTTTTTCCTTAGTTCTTGTGATTTCAGTGAAGATGGTGGCAATGTTGAATTCCAAGACCTAAAGAAGAAGTTTCCTGGGGGTTGGTTAAGCTTCACATTTGTAGAAGAAAATTATTAAGAGTATGTAGAATTATACATTGGCTGTTAATGGGATGCATATCGATTTCTTCAAAGTTGGTCTAAGGAATTTTATCAGTACAGGTGCAGATGATTTTAAAGCATTAAAGAATTACATAGCTATATCATTTAGAATGTTTCTAAAAACTGAGACCCTCTAGCATTTTTCTTTTGGAGTCTCATTTTAATTTGTGCAATATTTTCAGGCATATAGACTGTATTCATTGTATTAGATATTAGGGAATTTACTAGGTATTTTACCAAGTAAAAATACGAATATGAAATAATATACCAGATTTGCACTTTAAATGAGCTTAATTGCTTGGAGTTGTGCCTGAAATATCAAAATGCCTCCTATTGGGTGTAGCTTTTTTAAAAATAATTTCTCTATAATGTTTTATTGTCCCCTTAAGTATTTTACTCAAGAGAGTAACATATTCAAAGAGAACATGATCCTCCTATAGTTGTCATTTCTAAATATTTCTGTAGCATAGATGGTGTTAATAGACACAAAGGTAATTTGTGAGAGAGCTGTTATGATGGTTTCTTGGTCTCTAGGGTTATTGAAGATGTAATTTGGAATCACCAAATTATGTGATTAGGCTTGCAATGAAGATCAGTAAGACTGCAGCACAGTTTCAGTTTCCTTTCAATCTTATGCATTAGTTTTCATGTTTATAAATTAGTTGGGGTGGTTGGTTATGTTTGCATGCTTTTGCACACACTTGAAAATTAATTGTAGCTGTGATACAAATACCTGATGCTTCTCCTTGGGGATGATGGACTTGCTACTTTTCTTAATTCTCATTCTTGATTATATTTTCTGGGTTTCTTCCATACCTTCAATTTTTCTGCTACAGTAATTTGAAAGAATACATTTAGATAAATGATTATGATGGGCACCAGTCTACAACTTACAACTTGTGCTTCTAATTAAAGATACATCATATGTTTTAACCTTGTTGGTGAAAAACTGTTCACTTTCTCATTGATAAAACATTGCCATAACAAAATAATATTGACTTTAAGAATATAAAGTCTCTAAATCATTACTAACTAAAAACAAAAACACCACAATCTTTAATATCTGCAGTATTGTTTTCCCATTGATGAAAAAAAAAAGTTTAGAGTAAATACTGTATATTTAGAATTTGCTTGTAAAATGAATTATAAAACCTATGTAAAGTCTCTTTCCTGAAAATGTTGGCATAATAAAAATAAAGTTCATAATTATAATCATTTTCTTGTCCTTCTGAACTTTGACTTCCACAGTATACTTTTTCTTGGATATATTTTTTTTTCACGAAGATCTAAAACACTGTTCATTTTGTTGATTTACTTATTTTATTTTTATTTTTTTTTGCAAACTTTATTTTACATACTCTCTTCTACACTCTGGTCACACCTAAGTCCTCACTCAGTAGGAGTTGAACAACAGTTTGTTGTGTTTTCACAGACTAAGTTAGTGTAGATTAAATTTTAATAAAATATATGCTTTATTTTAGAAAAATATTGAGAATGGATAAATGTTACTTTAAAAATATTAGCACCTTGAATTAGAATGCTGCATAAAAGGGGGCAACATTGTAATTTTTTTACTTTTAAACATCACGTGTACAAAACAGCATGAAGCAAGAAGTGTTTAATGAACTTTTATGTAGTGTTCAGGAACAAAAGGAATAGAGAATTTAGAATTTTTCAATTTATATGATAATATATAATAGGATGTGAAAAGTTGATGTACTGATATGTTATTAATCCAAGATGGTTACATAAATGCTGGGAAAAGAGAAGGAAATTTCATTAGTAATAAATTTGAGAATGACATTTACCACTGCTTAAGGTACCTCTATCAGTTTTAAGACCCTCAAGTTAAGTATTTTCTTAACTCGAAATTTTTCCATTTTAGGCTGTTATCAAGTGTAGTCATTTCAGTTATTTCTCATTATGTTGTTCATTTGACATTTTTCGCTCTGAAAAAAAATTTTTTTCCTCGCAGAAAAGACACAAGTACAAGCTAATTCTGGCTTCTGTTAACTGGGTTTTAGTAATTTTGAAAGGATGTCTTATGTAGTACAATCAGTCACAGAGATTGACACATTGTCCCTGCCTTTTGGAGTTTAAGGACCCACGGTGATTTTTAACTTCATTTCATCCAGTTCAGGAGTGCCTTTGTATGCCCTGTTCACCATCTTGTTTTGAACATTGCAGTAAAGTTCCTTTCTCCCTTATTTTTCATTTTATTCTCAATTTATTTCTCTTGCTTTGGTTCTCATCTTTGCTTCTATATTATGTTAATTCTTGGTTACATGCCTTCATTTCCCTTTGTAAACCTGGCCTTTTATAATCTGATTTTATTCAAGAACTCCTTCTTTAGCCATATTAGATATTTTTATTATACTTTTTTTTTCCTTAGGTGCTTAATCAGGATTTAATTTTGAGGTTTCTCAGCTATCATAAACCACCTTCCCATTTAGACCTCAGCCTATAAGACCTCGCTTTCCAAAGTCTACCTTTAACATTCAATTTATGTCCTCTATTTTTCTTCTATCCAATTCTCTTGTACAGGCATAAAACATAATACGATTTAGTTCATATTTTCAGTTATCTGCCATTTTTTTGCTCTGTAGTCAGAAGAAATTTAGGTCATCCTGAAAAGCCTTTTCCCCAAACAACTGTCAAATTACCATCTATCCTATTTAAAAAAAAAAAAAAATGAAAAACTGTTCCTTATAGGCATTTCTCAGATCTTTCGACCATAAAAATAGTATTTGCTATTTTCCAGATTCTGAAACATGACCCATTATTTAATCCACACACAAATTAATTCAGATACACATCCATTTTGAGTTTGTTGCTTTCTTTAACTTTTTAAGTGATTACGGTTTTCTGAGAAAGTATATTTCAAATGTTAATCTGCTGAAGTGAAAGGTAACTTTTTTTTAAATAAAAATTGTTGAAATGTCTACTGCGTGCTAAACCCCAGGTTTAATCTTGTGGTTGGGGGTGAGTGAAGCCATCAAGATATCCCAGCAGGACAGGCAGAATTCTAAGAGGGCTAAGGGTCCAGTAAAGAGATGTTTGCAGTCACATGTGAACATGCCTCCAAAACTATTCTTCCTTGGCAAATGTGCAATTGTGTTGGAACTAAAAAGAAAACAAAGGTTCATTATGTAATCTGTAGTAAGTAATAATGCATTCAACCAACTTGAGACATTTTTAAGCATATGATCAGTTCAAAATACTTTTGAGTTTCAGGGAATTTTCATGACAAATTTTATTTGAGGTACTTCAAGTGTAAATATAAAATGCAGTGAGAAGCAAAAATAATAGGACTTGTGATGAATTATTAATGCAAGTTGTTTCTTAAATTGTGTTCCAGGCTAATACTAAGATACAAACACATGCACTCACAATTTCTTACTACTTCAATCATGTTCAAACATCCAGGGCTAGACAGAGCTTAGAGGAAATGTTCCTCTAAGAAAAGGCTTGGACCCAACCTGGGCAGCTTATTTCAGCCCACCTCCCACATCCCCCAGATCCGCCTTTCAGAGCTCCCTAAGAATTTAAGAGGAAAGCAGAGGAGACTATGGACTTTGATTTGATAATATTACAAAAAGTATTAAGTTGCAGAGTGGACCAACCACAGACAAAAAAACCACACATACAACATAAAACATGAAAAATTGACCTTTCTAGTGGAGAGATACAAAATCAAGTTGGTGCTCTTGAAGAACAGCCATATTATGACTATTCAAAATATAATGGGAAAAAAAGCAGAATAACAAAATACAGTACAATCCCAATATGTATAAGTTCTTATATAAAAATAAGATGATCGTGATTATATATGGTTTTATTTTTTATCTTCACCTTACACTTTTTTTTTTTAATGAGACTGCTCTTAGAGAAGAGTTTTTATTTTATGTAGCAGAGTCATTTCTATTGCCTAAGCAACATTTCTAAGAAACCTGGCACATAGATGTTCAATAATTGGTCCCCCTTACACCATCCCATCCCCTAACAGTATTTTGAGCCTAGCAAAGAAGTCTTATGTGAAGGGAGAATTGGGTCACCTTGTTATTGTGGATTTCTAACTTTAATCATGGCTGTCACCACAATCCTATAGTTCTCATTTAAATTTTGGACCCAGGCCCTTCCCTGAGCCAGCCAACATGGCTATGACATAGTAAAATGAAGGGAGATAAAATAGTGAAACCACAGGAAACTTCGGGGCAGCCAGCCTTCCTCTAGACCCCTGGACCTGGTCTGCTTTTGAACTAATCCATTTTTCAAGACTCTTTGTCTGGTCTTCACTGACCCCCAGGTTTGCACATCACCTAAAAGCAGCCGCATCAGTGGCATCCCTTTCCACCCTGGAGGGAGCCCCTCTTGGATTGATGTCCACACCTCTCTGGTCACAGGCACATTTGTTACATGAGTGGACAAATACAAGGTCAGGACAGGACCTGCACAAAGTGTGACCATGAATTTAAAAATCCCCTCCTTAACCATTTGAGCTGAAGGTGAGGAAAGGAGCAGGGCATTTGATTCTTAAATTTTTTCTTATTGACTCACAAATTAAAACATTTGAAATGGAGGCTATTTAGAACATGATATCTAAAAACAGGATATAACAGCATGTAATGACATACCCAAATTGGCCTAAGAAAAATGTTACTTTATGTTCTGCACCCCACCAGACTTGTCTAGAGTGAGGACATGTGTGTCTAGGGGCTATTTGACACAAACTGGAAATGTTATTAAAATCCATGGCATGCAAAATTGTTGCATTTTCTTCATTAGCTTTATTCACCGTGTGAAGCCACTCAACATGAAATCGTAGAGAGGAAAGCACTCAAAAGAAGCAAGGGATGAGACAGGTAGTGATGATCCTCAGGGGCAGAGCTAGAAGAAAACAGCAAGAGCTTGGGAGGCCTTGTCCCCCAGCCTCTGTGGGCCCCTTTGTCCTGGTGATCCTCAGTAACCAGTCACTATACTGGTTATTATGTTAACAGCCAATCCCTTCTCATCTTCCTGCTGAAATCTGCCTGTACTTCTCCCTCTCCCATGGTTGCCAGTACCCTGTGCTCCACCACACTCCTCTGGAGAAGGAATTCATGTGTCCTAGGCTGCCTCCATCTCTCTCCAGGGGCTCCAGGCCCATCAGTCTCTGCTAATGGGGACAGCCACTGAATTAGTGAATAGTCTTTGTTCACAATGTCCTGTTACAGCACATTTTAAGTCACTCGTGCAAAGATACAACTAATGGCAGGTTACCTGATGCCAGAACTAGCACTACTGTACCACAGTTTTACTCCTTTTTGCATTCAGGTAGTTGGAGCTGGGAACACATCACTCTGTGCATCTGAGAAAGGTCCACCAAAAATGACAAAATTTTTCCCAAACTTGAAAAGTTTACAGCCTTAGCATGTACTAGCTAGGCCTAGAAATAATCATCCTTACCTACAGCAATCTAACCTTAACCTACCCTTCTCCCTAGGATTTTCTAATTAGTCATCAGTTCTATCTATACACTCCCAAATGGTAGCACACAAGTGAAAATCTGTATAGATTAATTAATCCTTGTCTGGATCCTGCCACATTATTAGGCTGTGGGATGCCTTCGTAGATTGACTGGACCTTCATGCCTGGCATAAAAGACTGTATTATGCAATTGTATAGATTTCAAAAGTACGGTTAAATAATGCTAGAAACCAGAACAGACAAACCTCAGGGCTTTGCCCTGCCATCCTTTGGTTGCAGACTTGAGGACTCCTCTGGTTTGTTCAGCTATAGCCCTGCTGGCCTCCTGACTCCAATTCTTGGATGAAATGAAGAATGGTTCACCCAATTCTACTCGTTTTGAGCAAAGAAAGGAGACCCCAGCCTTTAATTATACTGTTTATTGTTTCCCTAATGCTAAACTTTCACTTTGGTTTGAGGTCAGTAGACAATTTTACCTGGGTCCAGTTGCCCAGCATTCTGCAGCACAGGTCTGGTGGGAGCTTACCCCCTTAACAACACCACACACAGCTGCAAGAACTAGGAGAGGAAAGGGACCCTGCAGGCTGGTGAAAACCCAAATGTGCATTCCATTTTGCACAGAGAGGAAATTCTTCCCACGCTATTTTCCCCTCATTATCAATATATTCTCTTTATTTAATGCAAGTTAAAAAAAATTAAATTATTTGGGTTGACATTTTTCAAGTAATATTTTTTTCTATACCTAGTGGCCAAACCTCACACTTTTCTAATAGCTTCTAACTGCAAATGAAGTTATTTGACTAATGATTATTTTTCACCACTTAAGAAAATGGTAAAATTTCCTTTTCTGACTAAGCTCCTCCATGCTTAACTGTTCTGTTCTTCTACCACTCAACAGTTGTAAATCAAATGTGACAAGTTCAGAACATCAAAGACAAGGCCTTTGCACCTTGTGCATTCAATGTCCGGTTCTCTGCTGAGCCTAAGGGGAGAGAAGAAACTTGTGCTCAGAGTAAGATGAGCTGTGCGGATCCTGGCATGGGTGGCTCTGCAGTGGGACTTTTAGCTGGAGGAGGTGGGAGCGAGGAGCTCTCCTTCTCTTCCTCTGCCTGAAGCGAACAAAAAGACACAACACTCTTTCAGCCCCTTTGAATCCATGTTGCCTATACTTTCTCACTCCAGCTTCTGAGTATTCTCAAGATTTTACCTAGCTTCCCTCATTTCTTTGTAATGTATGTTAAATAGGCATCTTTAAATAAGGAAGGTATCATTCCCCTGCCTGATCCTCTCCCCCATATTTAACATTCGCTGATAGGGAGTTAAGTTGGTTGGTGTTCCAAACCTGTGTAACCTCATTTTACTCTTTAAAAAAATAATTACTTTATTGAGGCTTATTTTACATATCACGTAATTTGCCGTTCCAAGCATATGATTCAATGATTTTCAGTTAAATTTGCCAGGTTGTGCAACCCTCTTTTAATGTTAATCCCTGCCTCCCTTCCCACCAGCCACCCCCAAAGTCCCAGACATCATTAAACTATTTTCTGTTTCTATAAATTTGCCTTTCCTAGACTTTTTATACACACGAAGTCATACAAAATGTAGTCTCTTGCGTGTGATTTCTTCCTTCTAGATAATGATTTGAGGTTTGTTCAAGTGATAGCAGGAATCTAGTTCATTTCCTTTTATTGCTACATAATATTCTGTTGTATTACACACAGTAGTCTGTCAGTACCATCAGCAGTTAAGGCATTTACATTGTTTCCAAGTTTGGGCTGTTGTGAATAATGCCACTCATGACACTCATGTGTAACTCTCTGTTTGGACATATGTTTTTATATCTCTTGGGGAGATACCTTGGAGTGGAATTTCTGGGTCATTCGACAAGTTTATGTTGAACTTTGTAAGAAACTGCCAAACTGGTTTTCCACAGCCTTGACAATATTTGCTATTGTCTGTCTTTCTTATTATAGACATTCTACTGGGTGTGAAATGGGATCTCTTTGTTTTGCTTTGTAGTTTACTTTCCTAATGACTGACATGCTGGGTATCTTTTCGTGTGTTTATTCACCATTCATAGATTTTCTTTGGTAAAATGTCTATTCTAATCTTTTATACCCCCACCCCTTTTTGTGGGCTTGCTTATCTCATTATTGAGGTATAAGGATTATTTTTATATTCTAGATACAAGACATTTATGTTAGGTCTTCGGGGGAAGGGCCAGCCAGATGCCTGCCTGGAGACTCCCCAGCTTGATACTGGGAATCCAGACCTGAATAGGGCCCACCCTAAAGCCCTAGGTGCCACCACCCTAATCTGGAGGCTCAATTAACATTCCCCACTCTATACCTCTACCCCCCACATAACCCATAAAAACCGCGCCCTCCCACCCCAGGGCGCAACTTCCCTGGCCCCTCTCCTCTCTGGACCAAGGAACCTTACCTGGGAGCGCTCTCCCAATAGAGACTTGCTTTTACAGCTTCTCTCGGTGTGTCATGCATTTACCTTATAATTTGGTCCTTTATGAGATATGTTTCACAGATGTTTTCTTTCAGTCAGTTGCTTATCTTCATTTTATCAATGTGTTTTGAAGCACAAAAGTTTAACATTTTAATGAGGTCAACTTTATCATTTTCTTTTAATTCTAGTATGGTTTTGGTGTCATAGCCAAGACATTTTTGCCTAACCCAAGGTCTTGAAGATTTTCCCCTATGTTGACTTTAAAAATTTTGTTTTAGCTTTTACATTTAAGTCTGTGATGCTTTTTGAGTTAATTCTTGTATAGGGTGTAAATTGAGAGTTTAAGTTCATCTTTTTGTATGTGAATATCTGTCTGAGTACCTTTGTTAAGAGCAACGAATTATCTTGGCATGTTTGTTGAAAATAAGTTGTACATAAAATAATCTTTTTTCTGAACCATTAGTTCTGTGCATCCATGTGTATATCCGTATACCAAGACTATAGTCTTTATAGTCTTTATAACCATAGCTTTATAGTAAGTTTTGAAATTAGGAATTAAAGTCCTCCAACTTTGTTATTTTTCAGAATTATATTAGTTATTCATGGTATTTAAATTTCTGTATACATTTTAGGATCCTTTTGTCAAGTTCTTCAAAAGCATGCTGGAATTTTGATAGGGATTGCATGGAATCTATTCAATTTGGGAAGAATAATCATCTTTGTTAGGTAGGTGGGGGAAGGGCCTGCCTGGAGACTCCCCAGCTTGATACTGGGAATCCAGACCTGAATAGGGCCCACCCTAAAGCCCTGTCACCACCCTAATCCAGAGGCTCAATTAGCATTCGATTAAGGATTGTTCCCCACCCTATACCCCTACCCCGAGGTAACCCATAAAATGCACACCCTCCCACCTCCGGGGCGTGACCTCTCTGGCCCCTCTCCTCTCTGGACCAGAGAGCCTCTCTCCCAATAAATGCTTGCTTTTAAAACTTCTGTTGGCGTGTCACACGTTTACCTTACAATCTTAACATCAGTCTTCCCATCCATAAACATGAAAAATCTCTTCAAGTATTTAGACCTCCTTTAATTTCCCCTGCAATATTTTGTAATTTTCAATGTATAAATCTTAAATTTCTTTTGTCAAATTTATTCCTAAGTATTTTATTCTTTTGGATGCTATTGTGAAAAGAATTATATTCTTAATTTCTTTTAAAATTGTTCATTGTTCATATATAGAAATTCAATTAACTTTTGTATATTGATCTGATATCCTATAACTTAGCATTCTTATGTATTAGTTCTAATAGTATTTTTGTGGATTCCATGGAATTGTCTACATAGAGAGTCATGTCATCTGCAATAAAGATAGTATTACTTTTTCTTTTATGATATAGATACTTTTTTCTCTTTTTACTTGTTTGATTGCACAGCCCTCTTGAGTCTGTTGCTGTGAATGCTGAGATATACTTGAGAGACTCCTTATGGCCACAAACTCCTGCTGTGGACTTCAGCTGTTGGGGAGGGGGAGTAGAGTCAATACAGCCTTCCAACTTTAGGGGTCAGGGAAAGTAAAGCCCATGCTTATTTTGTCAGATCACACAGGCCATGCTGCCAGGAAGCACATAAAGGGTGCAGGGCCTCTGGGTCCTCTAGTTTAAGACCCCTTAGTCCTGAGAGCCCTGCTGAAGGTGTTAAAAGTCTTATTCTTATCTCATTCTTCCAAACACACATTGCAGCAGGCGCCAACTGCCTGGGTACTGAATGGTGACCCTAAATCATTTTAATAAAATTCATCTTATATTTTCCCTTATCAATGAAGGAAATAGTAGGAATCTTCGGAATAAGGCAATTGGGAAGCTGGGCATGCCAGACTGGAGAGTTTATGGCTTTGAGATATGTCCCCAAAACAGAGTGTAGCACCTCATGTCTAATTATATATATATATATATATATATATATATATATATATATATATATATATATATATATATATTTAGCACAAGCCGAGATAAAGGAATTGGAGTGGAAAGGAATTATTTTTCATGGAAACCAAGGAAATATAGGGAAGATTAAGTTGCCTTCACTGGGGTGAATTACAATGCCTGACCGAGGTATACTTTAAAGAAAACATATTCAATTCTATAATTTGAATTTTGTTTTCCAAATCTGATCTTCTTTTGCTGCATTATACACCAAAAAATTAAATTCAACAAAATCATCTTTGTTATTAACTGCTGCAGAAGATACGAGTTTCAGAGGAAATGCTGAATTTGGGTTTTCTACAGTTCTGCTGGTGCAGACGTTGCTGGAGAAATACCATTATTCTGGTCTATAGGTTAGTGTGGAATGAGGAAGCTTAGTCACATAATAAAAGCTAGTGTTTGCTGAAGGCTTTCAATTTGCCAAGAACAGAGTTAAATAACTTATAAATACAACCATTATAAATAAAAGACCCACCTTGTTCGGTGCCGATGCAGGGTGCAATGGAAAATACAGAACACCCAGAAGCCAAAAGTAAGTTTGCAATAGTGTAAATTCTTCGCTTGCTTTGTTTAAAAACTGCAGTGGAATCCAAATACCTGGTCTACACAGTAGGGCCAGGAGTCAATCCTTATAGCCTCACAAACAGGAGAACCTGTGGCCCAAAGGCAGGCTCCTTTTCAAATATCCTCGATACTCACAGGCACAGTAGTACAAACGTTGTGCCTAAGTAAGCACTGTGGCAAATATTCTGATGGGTGCTTTATGTGTTAATTACAATGATGACAGCTAATAACATATGATGTTCTGTGTTCTTCATTGTTCTAAACACTTTATATAGTAGTCTTTAATTCTCGCAACAGTTCTATGAAGCAGGCACCAGTATCACCATTTTACAGAGAGGAAGCGGAGGCTAAAGAAGGTAAATAACCTGCTTGCAATCTCACAGCTATTTAATAGCACAATAAAATTTGAAACCAGGCTATCTGGTTTCAACGTCCATGCAATTAATTCCAAGGTGATTATCCCTCCTCAGAGGATATTTCATCTCAGTGCATTTTCACAACAGCCTTTCCTTTCTCACGTGGTAAAACAGACTCAGGGTGTTAAAGGTCACTTACTCAAAGTCACCTACCTATTAAATAGTAGAATAGGCCATGGCGAGTGTGGGTGAGGCTGAAGCCAATATAGTCTATTGTTCAATGCTGCTATCTAGTGGTAAAATCTGGAAACTTTCTTACACTTACATATCCTGCTCATTTTCAAAAGACTTCAGAATTTCTTAAGACTTCAGAGGAAAGAAACCCTGCAAAATCCCCCGTTGTCCCAGTTATATTTTGAAAGCATCACTGAGGAGCCGTCACCCTGCTTTGGACTTTGGAGAATGACAATGATGGTGCTCAGTTATGTTGTGATCTCCCAGAGATAGACTCTAGACCTACATGGTCCAATAAGATAGCCATAAGCCACATGTGGCTGCTGAACATCTGAAATGTGACTAGTTTGTGTTGAGATGTCCTGTACATGTAAAATCCACATTGGATTTCATATTTAAAAAGGTAAAATAGCTCATCAATAATTTCTATACCATTACATTTTGGAATAAATAGTTTCCTATTGAGATAAATACAATATCTTATTAAAATTAATTTCACTTATATTTTTTAAATTTAAATATGTCCTCAAAAATTTTTACAAATTAGGCTGGTAAAAAAATTACATATGTAACTGGTATTCTATTTGTTAGACAGCACTGGTCCAGACCATTCACCCTTCTTTTCCTGGCACCTGCCAGAGGGCACATGGACTAGGTACTATAGTCTCTGTGTGCAATACCCAGGATGCATAAGAGTCTTTGGTGCCATTCAGGGGAGGAACCTTGCTCTGGTCCTCCAAACACAGGCTGGATCCAGAGATTTTCAGGACCCTGATGAGAACCACATCAAAACAGAGGTAGAGTTAGAGAATTTGGCTAAAATGTCCAGTGGTCCCAAACAATGTTGTTCTGCCAATTGGGACACCTGATTGTCTATATGTATATATATTCTGAGAGAAGGGTATTGCCAATAGTGGGTGGAGAGAAGAAAGGGGAAAGCAAGTTTATTTTTTCAACCAGAATGAACAATCCCATGTACCTGAAGTGGGTGCTCTTTTGTAAAGGGTCTCGCCTCCCCATGTGTATGTTGCTCAGGGCTCTGTGGGGTCTACATCTGTGAGCAAGGGTTTGGACTCTGATTTGCTGTTGTATCAGTTATGGCTTTCAGAGGCAAACTTTCTCAAATTTCCTTTGGCTTTCAAAATGGCTTGAGGCAGAAGATTAGAACAGAAGGTTTTTGTAAGCTATCAAATCCTGAGTGCATACAATACAGACGTTTTCAGCCAGGCAGGAACCACAAGCCCCCAATCACATAACCAAGCTCATTGTTACTGTGATTTCATTTTTTTTCTACATCATGTATTACAAGATTAAGAATCAGTTTCCTAAAAGTTTTAATGGTCTTTCTCTGACTGAGCCAATTATATTAATAATGAGCTCTCACAGTCACATCAAGTGATTGTCAGCTGATCCCACAGCACCATGCTCCACATAATTACTAAATGAAGAAAAATTCCTTGAGAGTCATTGGAGGATAACAGAGCACAGCAAAATCCAACAGAAGGCATGAAGTTCTTCTGTGTATCCCACATAGATGAGCCAAAATGTGAAGGTAACTTGCTTGGATGGGCTTCTTCAAAGTGTCCAGTTTGCTGCTAATTCATCTAAGGTCATGCTCCAACTCTTGGTAAGATTAGGCAGGACTGGTACCCACCCAGGTGTGTGTGCCTCCCACAAGTCACCCCTTCTTAAATATGAGTTGCCATATCAGAGGTACTGGAGGGTGGGGAGCTAAACGTGCATGAGTCCTTTTCCTGGAAAGGCGGCCACGAGAGGCACACGAAGGGCAGGGTCTGGCCCTTTGGTAAGTCGAGTTTCCATGGGTAGAGCTGAAAGCCTCTCCTAGCCTTTAGAGCAGGGGTCTCCGATCCCTGGGCTAAGAACTGGCCCATGGCTTGTTAGGAACCGGGCCGCATAGCAGAAGTGAGTAGTGGGCAAGCAAGCGAAGCTTCATCTGTATTTGCAGCTGCTCCCCAGCATTAGCACCACCACCTCAGATCCATCTCAGATCATCAGGCCTTAGATTCTCATAGGAGCACCAGTCCCTGGTGCTTAAAAGGTTGGGACCCTTCTGTAGAGGACACAGCTTCAGAGCCTCCCAGAATGACTGGCTCTTGGTGGGCTCTCTGTAAGTCCTGCTGAATGAATGGCTGAATAAAGCTGAATACACTGTGCTCTATCTTGTTACTCCATGCTATTTCTTTGGAACTGCCTCTGAGTCTTCAGGGTAATCCTAGAAGGGCCTTGCACCCTGATCAGGCTAGAGCTCATATGGGAGGCAAAGTTCCTGGGCCACAAAGTGCTGTTAGAGAAGGAAGATAGACAGATATGAACAGGAAGGTGAGACACCCACAGGGGCAAGGTGTGGCCTCCATGATCCCTGATAGGCCCTTAGAGGAGCTCAAAGCCCACAACATCAAAGCCCGACACAGGTGGTCTTTCCCACAAAGACACATGGGCGGATCAGGCCCTGGTCACCTTTGACCTAAATCTTCCCTCATTGTATAGCTATTACAGTCAACTAGCTGGCGGTGAATGCTGTACCCGTGATGCATCTGATGCTGGGACAGCTCTGAAAGACCCAAACATGACAAGAACAGGGGCCTCTCCCCAATTCCAAGAGAAACCACACTCTTTCTACAAAGAGACCACCCAGGTTCATGAATATTCCACCCTTCAGTTAGACCATTAGGTAAAAACCCCCTCAAAAACACCATAAGGTGGGGCAGCCTCCTCCCGAGCTTGCCTGCTCTCCCAGGTCTGAGAGTGCACTTTCCCTTTTAGGAGGGTACTTTTGTTTCCAATAGACTTGAGCTGTCGGTTCATCACCTCTGCTGCCTGTCCCTAAATTCTTTCCGGTGATGTTGACAAGAACCCGGGCACCTGTCAGCCGGCAAGGGCGAGAGGAGCCTTGGGGTTCAGGCGTGGGCTTACGGCACCCAGCAGCCCGTCCTTCGGGTCGTGGCTCCCTCACAGGGATCCCGTTCCGTCAAGCGCCTTCCAAACTGAGTGAGGAGCTCCAGGGCCCTCCTTTCCTCCTCCCCAGGCCCTAGATGTCGCTCCCGCCGAGGTCCACCCTTAGCCGCGCTGCCCGCCTCCCGCCTCCCGGAGCCTGGGCGCGCCGGGTCCCGGCACCTGCGTTTCCAGGTGCGGCCACACGGGGGCGCGCGCCGCCCGCGCCGCGGCAGCTTCCTCCTCCCGTCCGGGCGCCGCGCGGGTGCCAGCCACGTCCCCGCGAGTCGCGAGCGTCCTGGGCCTCCTTCGGGATGCCCGCCAGGGGCGGGGCCTTCCTCCAGCATCCGAAGGGCGATGCTGTTGCTCTTGGCGGACGTTACTTCCAAGCAGGCCTAGGGCGACCCTGGCCCGCCGCGCAGCCTGTGTCCCAGCGCCTCTGTCTGTGACTGCTGGTGGCAGAGCCCTCCCTGAAGAAGGAAGATTCCGAGAGTTACCAGGGCACGCTTAATCGTCGTCAAGTGCTAGGGAGACTGTAGAAGGCCAGCTCCATAACAAATGGTGCTGGAGCGTGGGGGCCTGCAGGGGCAGGGCGGGCCGCAGAGCAGAAGGCGGGGTGCTGAGGAGGGACACTGCAGTCCCCGCTGGACGGCCCCTCCCCCCTCCTCCACTCCCAAGGCACCCCGACCCCGCCAGGGCCTGTCTGTCTGCGGTCAGCAGGGCCCTGGCCAGCGCCCCCAGCTGGGGAGACTCCACTGGACAATGAAAGGCTGGCCTCTAAGCTGTCAACTAAATCAGGGGTTCCTGAGCCTCAGTCCTGCCTTAGTGATGCAGGAAACCTGCCTCCAGGCTCTCACAGGAGAGGCTGGAGTTCCCAGGCTCCAGGCAGGTACAGACCCCCCGCAACAGAGGGTCTGGGGTACTGATTGGAAGAGGGGCCTCCTGCGCAGTAAGACTCCAGCACCCAGCACTTACTGACAGCCAGGCACTCTATACCTCTTGAGGTACTCGATTTCATCACCACCCATGGACATAGGTGCTTAGAGTCTTGGCTTTACAGGTGAGGAAAGGGAAGCATAGTCAGCTTCAGAAATCTGCCCACAGCTACCCAGCTTTAGGGGTACAGGGCTCTTCCAAGACCTAGAGGCACTCAGGGTCTGAAAGAAAACCACCAGAACACGCGGGAATCCGAAATGAGAGAAATCACCAAGACGCGCAGTAATCCGAAATGAGAGAAATCACCAAGACGCGCAATAATCCACAAGGAAGGGAACCACCAGGAAGCGCAGGAATCCAAGACGAAAGAAATCACCAGGACGCACAGGAGTCCGAGAGGAATTCCAATTTATTAAATGGAGGAGCGAGCTTATATAGGGGGAGGATCCGGTTGGGGACGGCTAGTGTTCGTGGTAGGGTATTGATTGATTGTGGTAGGGGGCTAGTGTTGATAGGTCTCTTGGGCCTTCACTAAGATGGAGGGGGCTTTGGCGCCAGTGGCTTTTCACTAAGATGGAGGGGCTTTTTAGGCGGTGGGCTTTTCACTAAGATGGAGGGGTGAAAAGTTAAGGGCCATTTTGTTCCAACATTCCCCCTCTTTGTTTTTGGGGAAAGGGGCGCTTGACTGCCTCAAGCTACTTCCTGCTGAAAGGGGGCGTAGTTTTAGGGCTGTTTGGGAGAGGAGGGAGTTGCTGCATGAAGGGAAAGTTGGAACAAAAAGACCTATATATAATCCCATGTTAGGCGGGAGAAGAAGATAATTTCTGTTGGCGTGAAGTCCTGGAGTGTTCCCTGCAGCCAGAAATCGTTGATCTATTCACAAAAATCTTCCCAGGAATCCTCGGGGTGGAGGGCCCACAGGTCAGAGTCGAGAGCCTCCAGGAACTGTATCCAGGTAGCCATCAGCATTCAGTGGTTTGTTCTTTAAAAAGAAACAGGATCCTGAGCCAAAGGGATCGTAGTTATAATTCCTGAGTATAAGCTGATTAAAGGTTTGTTAAGAAATTCTCCCAACCTGTGTCTGAAGAAATTTAATTAAGCAGGGAAGGAAGAGACAGCCGAGAAGGATTATAGTGAGTGGCCCTAGAATGGGCCAGAGCCAGGTGAGGAAGGGGTTTTGTAAAAGAGATGTCCAGGTGGCGGGTTGGGCATTAGTTTTATAGAATGAAGTGGCTAGGTCCTCAAGTTTTTTTATGTTGGTTTCAATAATACCTGATTCATTAACATAGTAGCAGCATTCCTCTCTTAAGAATAAGCAAGTTCCACCTTTTTCTGCAGTTAGTAAGTCCAGAGCCCTCCTGTTTTGCAAGGCAACCTTATGCAGTGATGTTATTTGTCGTTGGAGAGAGCCTAAGGACTCAGCAGTAGATGTAAGAGCACCCTCGAGTTTAGAATTAAGATCGTGGTACGGCCCCATAGAGTGTGTCCCAGGCTCCCTCCCAATCCAATTCTGCCACCGATGTTGTAAGAGAGATTCCAATCAAGACTGGGAGGAAGGCCGCTCTCTTATGTCTAGAGGGCAGGTTGAGGAGGAAGAGTAGTTCAGAGTTAGAATAGAGGGTGAGCTGGGGAACAATGGTGACAGGGAGGCAGGGAGTAGTAATGTTGGGAAAGATGACAGTGTAGAGAGTGCCGTTGCACCAGAAAAAAGAACCCGGGATGTTATGCGGGATTAGAAATGGTGATGCTATAGTCGCAGTGGAAAGGCGATATGATAGAGAGAGGGGCAGAGTTTCCTAGGAGGCACAGTCTGGGGATAAGGGTGTGATTGGACTGGTCCTCGGTTCCCATAAGGGAACATTAGGGAGATGGGGGGAGTGGCTGTTTGAGGTTTTAGAGGGAAATGAAGTTAAGTTTAGAGGATAGCGCCAAGAGTGGTCGCCTGAGAGATGCACAAAGAAAAACAGTTTTTGGGCGATATGGAAGGGAGAGTGTGATTAAGAGATAAGCGTTTCGAGAGGATTTGTAGCCAAGTGTAGGTGTTTAAGGTAGTTGACTTGTCGGAGTCAGTGTGGACCCTAGGGCTGAAATGAGTTGAGTCTCTTGATGTTTGATGTCAGTAGATACCAGAGAAACCGAGTGGTTAATGGGAATGTATATGGCGGGTGATAGTAAGGCGTCCGCAAGGGCGTGAAGGCTACAGCCATTACAATAAAAGGCACCAGGAACTACCCCGCCCATCTAGAGTTCCAAGAATCTTGGATGTGGAGTTTGAAGACCTGTAAAAATACTGCCACCTACCTTGGCCTGTTGGAGATATGGGTCATGGATTTACAGGGCCCAGTAAGGACATCCACCATAAGTTTCCGGCCATCGTTTGCAATAATCCTGTCTTTGGTCAAATAAAAAGCAGACATAGGGACGGGTGGCATGGGAGATAAGCTTACTGTCTGTCAGGGGTATAGTGACTGGCCCGGAACATCCCACTGAGGGGCAGTCAGCAGTGGCGGTAAGGCGAGTGAGTTGGATTTGTTTTTCAGTGTAAGTTTCCTGAACCTTGAACCTCCAGACAAACTGACTGGAGGAGAGCCCAGGGTAGGGAGAGAGACTAAAAAAGAAAAAATAAGAAAAAGGGTCATAGTTACTCTGGGATAGGCGACAGACTTCCGTGCAGTGATTTTGAGTTTAAGGGGGTTGGACGGTGTGGGAGCAGGCGAGGTATCGCAGTGGCTGGTGCTTTCAGCTGTCTGACTGGAGGAGAGGTTTTTCGAGGGTGTATGCCTTCAACCTGGAAATGTGAATCCAAGGAGTTAGATTTTTGTCTGGAAGGAGTAATTTGGCCGCTGTTGGAGTGGTTAGGACAACTGGGTAAGGACCCTCCCATTTTGGTTGGAGGTCCTTCTTTCCGACAGGAGGGGTGTAGAGGACCTGATCGCCAGGTTGTAAGGGGGTTAGTATTTCTGACTTACGGGGTGCAGGCAATAGCCAGTCCTGATATTTCCATATTTCACCTCTTATGTATGACAGGAGGGGAATGGTGAGGGAGGGAGGAATGACAGAGTTGGAGGGAACTATGCCAGGGGGGTAAAAGGGCTACCATACATAATTTCAAAGGGAGAAAGGTTGGTAGGTTTTTTGGAAAGAGCCTAATCTTTAGAAGAGCCAGTGGTAGCAACTGAGTCCAGTCGAGATGTAGAGCAGGAGCGGAGAGGAGCTTGTCACATAAAGAGCAAAAAGGGAGTAGCAGAAGACGTGGACAGAGGTTCCTGGGGTCTCCCTTGGCTAGTTCATAGAGAGGTTTGGCTAAGAGAGAGAAAGTTTGGGCTCCAAGCCCTAACATACCCAGCCAGTCCTAGGAAGGACAGGATTTCGGACTTGGTTTTAGGAATGGGCCAGGAGGAAAGGGCTTGTTTTCTATCCAAGGTGATAGACTTGTGATGAGGGGTCAGGGTAAAGCCGAGGTAGATGACAGAAGTGGTAGAGACCTGTGCTTTGGACGGAGACACACGGTATCCGTGATCTGCAAGAAAGTTGAGGAGGGTAGCGGTGTCCTCTTGGGAGTTCTTCTCGGATGGGCTACAGAGAAGGAGAGATCATCTACATATTGTAGAAGTGTGGATTGAGGACAAAGAGGACGGAAGGATTTTAAGTCGGAGGCTAGGGAATTGGCCAAGATGTGTGGGCTATCCCTGAATCTCTTGAGGGAGGACTGTCCAAGTATATTGTCTGGAGGTCGGTGTGTGGATCAGTCCAGGTAAAGGCAAAAGATATCTTGGGAGTCAGAATGTAAGGGAATAGAAAAGAAAGCGCCCTTAAGATCTAGGACGGAGAAATGGGTGGTATCTGAGGGATAAGGGAGAGGAGGGTATAGGGATTAGGTACTAAAGGGGATGTATAGGAACTACAGCCGAATTGATTGATCGCAAGTCTTGTACAAAGTCTATAGGTCTCATTTGGCTTTTTACTGCCAGGATAGGGGTATTAAAGGGGAGTGTGTAGGCGTATATATTGTTTGTGGAGTAGGTCTTTAATGATGGGAGTGAGGCCGAGGAGAGCTGTTGTGGTGAGAGGGTATTGGGTTTGATGGATGTAGCTGGAGGGGTCCTTAACACAATTTTGACTGGGGAACAATGTGCTGAGGAGGGGTTATGGATATCCCACACTACAGGGTTTACAGGGTATGGCAGGGTAGGGTATGAGGGGAGGATTATTGGATTCTTGAGAGTCAGATAAAAGTCAGGGCCAGGATGAAGGAACTGGAGGGGTCTGAGGAGGGATTGAGATGGAAGCTCCAAGCTTAGAAAGTACATCTCTTCCTAGCAGAGGAACTGGGCATTGTGGGATAACTAAAAGGGGTGTGAAAAGGAGTGGGGAGCGTTTGTAATTGGCAAAATAGAGGGGTTCTATGAGGGAGTATGCGTTCCCCTACCCCGACAAATAGGGGTTGAACTGGGTGTGGTAGGGCCTCGAAACTCCCTCAAGAGTGAAAAAGGTGGCTCCAGTGTCCACTAAAAATGAGATAGGCTGACCGTCACCACCAGACTAACCCTGGGCTCTGCTTTAGTGATAGTAAGAGTCGACAGGCCCAGGGCCCCATCAGTCATCGCCAGCGATCACAGGAGGGGATTGTGGAGAGTGAAGATTCGTTGTTCCATCTCCCTTCGGGTGGTGGGACCATCGGATCCCCAATGTCCCATCTGATTGCATTTAGGACACGGCCGGGTGGGGGCCCGGGGCTGTGTACACGACGCGACCAGTGGCCCTCCTTGCCGTGATTTAAAGCACGCCCGGGAGGGGTTCTTGTGGTAGGGTTGGCCTTTGTCTGTTTGGACACTAGTTGAGCCACCATCTGAAAGTCAGCCTGGCGTGCCTTATTACGGAGTTTTCTTTTTTTCCTCCTCGCCGTGGAAAGACCTTAAAGGCAGTGGAAAGGATTTCGCTCTGAGGGGTTGCCGGGCCATGCTCTAGTTTTTTAATTTTGTTTTATGTCGGGGTAGGATTGGGCCAGAAAGGGGGCCACAAGATATGTTTTCCTTCGTGTTCTGGATCTAAGCTGGTGTACTGTCGGACGGCCTGTGTTAATCTGTCTAGAAAATCAGAGGGAGTTTCTTCCTTTCTCTGTATAATGTCTTGGACCTTCTGGAAATTAACTACTTTCCGGGCAGCCTTTTTTAGGCCCACTACCAGACAAGAGGCGAATCGGTCACGGGATTGGACACCTTGAACAGTATTATAGTCCCAGTTAGGATCTCTATCCGGAACTGCCTCAGGTCCAATGGGAAAAGTAGGGTCTGTTCGTCTAGTCTAGCTGGCATGTGTTTGGGCAGCATCCCATACCCTATGTATGCCTCTGATAGGAGAGTATTGGCCAGGAGCATAAAAATGTCCTGATAAGTAAGGCTGTATGCTTGGAGCACCCATTGGAATTCTTTAATATAGGTGGTGGGGTCGGAGCTAAAGGAGCCTAGCTTTTTTTCAATTTGGGAGAGATCAGAAAGAGAAAAGGGCACATGGATACGGACTCACCCTTCTGCCCTGCCACTTCCCGAAGTGGGGGCCATTAAGGTGGGAGGATTGGAAGGGGTAGAAAGGAGGGGGCCGGATGTGGGGAGGGCCACGGGATCGTGTGTGTGGCGGACTGAATGGAGGAGCGGAAGAGATATGAATTGGGGAGGTGTGTTAGAGGCAGGTAGTGGTAGGGGTACAGCCAGATTTTGGGGTGGAGATCGACACGGAGGAGGCTCATCTGCAGGATCAAGGTTTCAAGCTGGTAGCAGGCAGGGAGGAGGAGGGGTGAGGGGTGGGCGGAGAGGGCTTTGGTGTGACGGCCAAGAGGAGTTGGGAGGGAGAGCATGAGGAGCAGAGAGAGAGCAGGGTGTTGAGATAGGAGACGAAAGCTTGAACGTGGGGAGATTTCTGTCCATTTGCCCAGGCGCTGGCAGTAATTGAAAAGATCATGGATGAGGTTAGAGTCAAGAGACCCCTCGGAAGGCCAAATGGACTGATTATCTAAGGAGTATTATGCCAATTTGAGTACAGAGTCTGGTGAGGAGTTTAGGTTTGATGTCTCCCTTTAAAGAGAGTGTGGAAAGTTTTCGTGAAAAAGACATTGGAGAGGGAGTCTGCGGCGGGGAGGAAGAGGAGGCTCCCATAATGTTGAGATACGAGGCAGGAAGAAGTCTCCGAACGGCGGGAGAACCTCCCAAGACAACATATAGGGCGTCCCCCATACAATGTGGGGGTTCCGGAGGGTTCAGTAGAACTGTTAGAGACCTCCCAGAGGTCGTCACCCGTGGGAGGTTCCTAAATTGAGTCCAGGACTCAGGATTCGGAGAGTGCTGGTACCGGGCTTTAGGAGGAAGGCAAACGTGGAAGAAAAGTATAGGAGAAGGAGGGAGCCAGCCCTTTCTACCCCCGCTGCAGGTGTTGTCCCCTATAAATTGGTGGTAGGATTTAGGTCCACCGTAGTCTTGAAGACCGTGGTGGGGTGTATTCCTCTCTCCTCGGTAATGACAGGAGGTCGCCGGATGGTCACGGTTGTTCTCCTGCTGTAGTCACCGGGAGTGTCCGTCCCTAGAGGGGTTACTTCACGGAATAGCCGGTTGGTCGGTGGTGACTGTGACGAGCCAGAGCCGGGTCAATGGGCAGGGGAATTCCGGACTGGGTCGTTCTAGGTGGCAGACGGAGACAAGGGCCTAATGAAGGCACTCCTTGTCCCGGGTTTCGCACCAATGAAAGAAAACCACCAGAACACGCTGAATCCGAAATGAGAGAAAAACACCAAGACGCGCAGTAATCCGAAATGAGAGAAATCACCAAGACGCTAATAATCCACAAGGAAGGGAACCACCAGGAAGCGAGGAATCCAAGACGAAAAGAAATCTCACCAGGACGCACAGGAGTCCGAGGAGGAATTCCAATTTATTAAATGGAGGAGCGAGAAGCTTATATAGGGGAGGATCCGGTTGGGGACGGCTAGTGTCTGTGGTAGGGTATTGATTGGATTGTGGTAGGGGGCTAGTGTTGATAGGTCTCTTGGGCCTTCACTAAGATGGAGGGGGGGGCTTACACCAAGTGGCTTTTCACTAAGATGGAGGGGGCTTTTGGCGCCGGTGGGCTTTTCACTAAGATGGAGGGGGTGAAAAGTTAAGGGCCATTTTGTTCCAACAGGGTCTAAGTGAGTCAGCAGGCAGCTTCTCAGGTTTCCTATCTGAGCTCAGCATCCTTGTATAACACTATTTAGGTCTTCCAGTATTGGTGGGGAGGGGAGCAAAATTAGATTTTTGTAAGGCATGCAGGGCAGGTCCCGGCCCAGAGTGGGTATTCAGTTGCCTGCTGACTTGCTGGACAACAAGGTAGGGGGTGCTCTTTTCTGAGAAGCCGCCAGCTACTAAGAGACTAGGGGTTCTACCCTTTGTGAGGTGCAGTGTGGGGGTGGGGGAGATGACACAAATCCCTACCTTTATAAAGCTTACATTCTGGTGGGAAAGACAGAAAATAAGTAAGATAAATAAGATAAGATAAATACACCTTTAAATGGTGATGTGTGCTATAGAAAAAAAAGCAGGACAGGAGAGGAGTTTGTGTATTAGTGTGGGATTGTTTTTGATTGGGAAGCCAAGGCAGGCCTCACTGAGACAGTGTCATTTTACACGATCACCAGGGATGGGCAGTCATGAGCTAGTGACCCCACCCTCAGACCTGTGACTGCAAGGCTGGAGAAGCACAGTTTATAAGCCCTGGTGCAGATGAGGTGCATATCAAGGGCCCCGAATCCTCAGCTCTGGTGTTTGCAGAAAATTTCTCAGGCTCCAGAGTCTGCAGTTTTTGTAAAACAAGTCCTGGGATGTGGAGATGAGAAACTGTACACAAAGTGAATGTCTTCATGACAAATAGCTAATTACAATTGTAGTATGTTTATATAATATGCATAACTTAAAACTTTGGGTAGCAGACAGAAGTACTTGAATTTGACCTTCAAAAAGTGTTTTATTTAAAAGCATTAGAAGTTCTGCCAGCTAAGTGCTGAGGAGGCAGTTGCAAGGGCCCCAGACACGTATTTGTGTCGCCAAGGTTCAGCAGAGGGCTCTTATGGATAGGCCTGCAAGAGGTCACCCCGTGGTGGCTCTGGACGTCAGGGCTCCCTTTCAGCCTGACTCTTACCATCTCC
The DNA here is from genome assembly GCA_030015415.1 of Cynopterus sphinx. Lineage (NCBI taxonomy): Eukaryota > Metazoa > Chordata > Mammalia > Chiroptera > Pteropodidae > Cynopterus > Cynopterus sphinx. The sequence continues at coordinate 53,932,716 of CM057382.1, forward strand.
TGGCAGGTGGATGCCCTGGCCCTTTGAGCATTAGCACCCTTCTTTCTGTGATTAGAGTCAGGAGCTCAGGTCTTGGCACAGTCCTCTGCTGACCACCCAGAGGGTGATCATCTTGTCCTGGTTTGGCCTGGCTCTAGGCATGAAAGTTCCACCATGGAAGTCTCCTCAGTCCTGGGAAAACCTGGAAGGTTGGTCCTCTTGCAGCCCACTGACCTTGGGGTACTAGTTGTCCTCCACTGGCCTCTGCCCACCTCCCATCTGTGACTGATGGACAACATCTGAGGGCCTTCCGGTTGGTGCTGCATTTGGCTGGACTTAGTCAAACTCAGGCCCAAGGCTCTACGGTTCCTCAAACATCACTCTAGACTAGAGCTGTGGATGTGGGATTTTGAGTTCTGTAGTCTGACAGACCGAGTTCAAACCTGTTCTGGGGCCTTAAGCAAGTTACTTAACATCTCTGAGCCTCAATATTCTAGAAATAATCACAAGAATAAAGTGCTCAGAAAGGAGGGTTCAAGGAAATGTTGTGGGTCTCCCTCCCCTGCTTCTCTTCGAAGGCCTCTGGGCCACTGCACAAATGGGCTATCTCTCACAGGTAACTTTCACCCTTCCAGCCCCTCCTCTGCTCCAGCATCACCTCATTTAGGAAGCAAATCTCTAGACCTCACTGTGATGGGAGCCCAGTGGCTATGCTTGCCCTGCCTCTGCTCCCTACTCGGCAGTCAGGCTGCCAGGCTCTGCCCTGCCTTCCACAGCCTGCAAGCTCCATGAGGATGGGCTCTGCCTGTCATGTGGACTCTTTAACATCCACGTTGTGAGGTTTCTGTGGCATTTTCCTCTAAGATCTGAAACTCCCTAGATTTTCCTCTTTCTTGCTGACATCAATGGCCTCCGCCACCTCACCACCTGTAGCCCTGGAATCAGTGCCCAGACCTTTGTTTTTAGGGGTGGGATCCAGCTTTTCCATGTACCTCCAGCTCTGGTGGGCTCTGCACCACCCAGAAGGCCCCTCCTCCATACCAACTGCCTGTTTCACCTGTCTGGGGGCTCATGAGCACTGCAGGGCCTGTGTGTGTTGCTAGATGTGGGCCGGTCTAAGTTTCTAGATTGTACAATGAGTAGATGGAGTCTTGGGGTGTGTTTACACATGTTTCTGTATGTATATGTGATTTGTCTTAGTGTGTATGTGTGTCTATGTATGTTTTTCTGCATGTATGCATATGTTTCTATGTGCATGTGTTTTACATGTGAATATGTATGCACATGTTGCCATGTGAGTGTGAGAGTATGTATATTTCTCTGTTTCTCTGTGCCATGTGTTTGTGTGAGAGTATGCACTCATGTGTGTTTCTCTGTGTGAGAGTGTGTGTTTCTCTATGTGTTCCTGTGTGTCAGTGTGTATATATCTGTGTTCTGTGTGTGTACACGTTTGCATGGGCATGAGCCCAGCTGCAAGGGTACAGTTTGTCAAGCTCTGTTCCTCATTTTGCCAGAGGTCAGGACCCTCTGATTCCTCAGCCTCAGGAGCCCCCTTTTACCCCTTTTAACTGAGGACTAAGCAGAGTCTGAGGGAGGGTGGTGTCCATCCCTGGACCTGATGCTGCCATCTGCTTTCTTCTCCCTGGGACAGTAGTGTGAGCGGCACAGGCCAGCACTCAGCCAGCACTCAGCCAGCACTCAGGCTGAGCTGACCCACTTCTTTGGGGACCAGCACCCACTGCTGGAAACAAAGGGAGAGTAAAAAAATACTAAACACCCAGGGGAGAGGCTGGACTGAGTCAAGCAGACAAAGGGGCATGAATCTGCCCTGGTCTCTAAGTTCAGCACGGGAGCATCTCAGTTGCATGCTGCAGCTGCTGGGTTCCTTCCCTGGCCCTTGGGCATCGTGGCTGCCCTGCCTCTCAGAGCTCAGTCCCCAGCCAGAGACAGCCCTTGCCTTGTTTTCTCTTGGCTGTACGACAGGGGCAGATCCCATTTGTGCAGCCAGAGTGCCAGCGTGAGTAGACAATGCTGCCTTGACCACTCTGGCAGCATTAGCCCTCTGCCAAAGGGTGCTGTGAGCCCCTGCCTAGTGCAGAATTAGAGGGGTTGTCTGTAGGTGGAGGACATAGAGAAGCTCTTTTCCCCTGTGCTGTCATGTGTCAGGAATTTTGTTGGGCCACTCCTCCAGGCTCTCCCTGGCCACCAGCTTTCAGCTTGGACTGGCTTCAGCAGAGGAGGGGCCCCAGGTGCAGGACTGGAGCTGGCCTTGGGGTCAGGGGTCTGGGCTTCCAGGACTAGAGCCAGCAGGGCATGCCTGTGCCTGGTCACTCTGTCCTCGATGGGCACGGTGGATTTGCGCCCCTGCAGACAGGCTCTCTGTGTGGGGCGGTAAGTGTGACTGGAGTTCATCTTGGATTCTCCTCCTACCGGAGGAGGATGTGGAAAGGGAATGGGGTTTCCCCAGCCTCATTGTGAGAACCCCAAGGGAGGGCTCTGCTTGTGACCAGCCAGGAGAGGGCCACCCCTAGGAGAAGGATGCAAACACAGCCACAGAGTGACTCGTATATCAGGGACCATGTCTATAGACTGATGCCATTATCCTATTTTACAGAGAAGGGAATTGAGGTCCCTGGGAGGAAAAAATACATATTCCATATCACATGTCTAGGAGCAGTGAGCAGAGGTTGGAAATTAGGTCCAAATGGCTCCAAAGTCCTTTTTCCTTCATACTCTAGGCCTCTTCTGTGGGAGCCATATGGAGGGCCAGTGGGCTCTTGACCCCTTAGGGCAAACAAAGGCTGGGCCCTTGGTTCTGCATCCTCCACTTCCAGGCGGAGCTTCCTAGATGTCAATTCCATCTTCACCTCTAGGTGTCGCCCTCCTCCACGTCTGGTCTTGGTTTAGCTATGCAATCCCTTTGGCCTTTGTTCAGGTAGAAGGGCCAGGCCTCCCTCTTATAGAGTCCCAGGGTCCCAAAATGCTGCTTAGCACCCCAGGGAGGCTGCACGTCTGGGGTGTGAAAATGGGGGGAGCAGGACAGTAGAGCCCATGGAGGGGTGTGGGCAGCACAGTGACAGCTCCAGCCCCTCATCCCCAGAGCCCTACAGGCCTTTCACACCCCACACAAGCTCAGGTGAGGTCCCATCTGTCAGGTTGGGCACAAGAGCCGGTCCCTGGTGGAGCAGCCTCACTGCTCAGGCTTCACGTATGAGCAAATTTCAAAACTTCTCATTATTCTGGTGCTGGATGTGCTCTTTCAGCTCTCGTTTGCCAGCTCTGTAGCTCCTGCTCACTGGGAGGGAAAGCTCCTGGTCATTCTGGTCCCTGCCCCATCTGTATCTGTCCCTGCTAAAGGGTGTCCAACCACCCTCCGTGTAGTTGCTCCTCGGCTCTGGTACACCTGTTCACTCTCCTTGCTGAGCTCCACAGCAGCCAGTCGACATTCACTCTACCCTCACAGACTTGATGTACAGAAATAGTTGTTACTTCTCTGCAGCAAAGTTCTACATGGCTCATAGCCCCCATTTCCACAAGAGAGCTGGCACTTTACTTTGACAATCTGAGAGGTAAGTCAGTCACTTTTCATTTAAATGCAGTCAGTCACTTTGAGTGAATGCCTCTGTTGGTTGGCTTGGGAAGCTCTTCTTCTTTCTCCTTTGTTTCTGAGTAGGGGTGAGTGTGGTGAAGAAACTGGGATGGAATGGCATCTGGTCTCAGGGCACCTCCTGTCATGCATGCCCCCTCAGCCCCCCCCCGCCACCTCACCTGAGGAGTCACTGGTCCAGCCAGGATCAGGCAGCCTTGTGCAACCTGCACTTGGCTTCCCACCATCTTTTCTGCTTTGCCTCCTTTTCATTCCAGCCACATGGCCTCTTCTACAGTCCTGCTCCTGGGGATGAGCACAGGTGCTCCCAACGGGTTGTCACCTGAGGGGTGTGGTGCTGGGTCCTAAAAAAAGAAAGGCCTTCTTCTGCACTGTTTGATGTTTTAACTAGTAAAAACCCAAACTGTAGCAGTCATCTCTCACCAAACCAACCTAAGCTAACAGTGACACCGATGGCATAAAATTGTGCCTCACTGGGTGCCCCAACTACAGGCAACATTTCCTAATTCTCAGCAGCTCACAGAAGCAGGCGCTATAAGTGTTGTTGACTGTTTCACTTGCTAAAGGGCGAGAGCAGGTTATGGTGAATCCCAGACTCATTGTACTGCAAGCCCACACTTTCCATAGAATCCCCTGGGACTTCGGGGAAGAACGTAATTAGAAGAACCTCCAACAATAAAGTGAGCCAGTGTTACCAAGAAGGCTGAGTGCTGAGGGATAATCGAGGCAGCTCCATGGGCACCCTGCCTCCTCTTGGCCGTAGCCCCGGCACATCTCAGACTCTGGAGGAGAACAGGGTAGTGTTATAGAGAGAAAATTGGAAAGTAAGCAAAAAGTGGGGGAAGAAGTACAAGAGCCCAAGGAGGACCATCCTTCTCCCCTTTGGGGGGCTGTCCAGTTGTTCCTTCTGGGGAGTGGGGTTTATGCTGTGTGACCGTCTTGTTCATTTGGGCTGCTGGAACAAAACACCACAGACTGGGTGGCTTACAAGCAACAGGTATTTATTTCTCATAGTTCTGGAGGCTGGAGATCTGAGATTAGGCCTCCCTCTTATAGAGTCCCAGGGTCCCAAAATGCCAGCATGATTGGGTTCTGGTGAGAGCCATTTCCTCACTGAATGCTGTCTTCTCACTAGGCAGAAAGGGTGAAGGAGCTTTCTAGGGTCTTTTTTAAAGGGCACTAATCCTGCTCACGGAAACTTCACCCACACAGCCCAATGACCTCTCATAGGCGACCTCCAAATGCCATCACATTGGAGATTAGGATTTTAACATGAAATTCTAAGAGGACACAAACATTCCATCAATAGCAGTGACAGAGCTGGGATTCATCCCTGTCCATCTGTGAGGAGGTTGCCCGGGGCATGGTCTTTCCCTGAGTTCCTGGTGTAGGTGCATCACTTACGCTCAGCCTTGGGTAAAGTCTGCAGTCAGCTTGGATGGATCAAGCAAGCCTAGATCCCCATTTAATTAGGCCTATCCATGCCTCCTGAGTGCAGACTCAGCTCTGACCCTTCCCCCACAACTCACTGGCCAGACTCTGTTGAGTGGATGTGTGCAGAGTCCCAGGGCTGGTTGTGGGGTCTCTGTTATCTCCCATATCTTAATACACAACCCATGCCGTCTGTGCCCACCCATACCCTGCCACAACCCTTTGTGATAAAGTTTCCTCCATCTGAATTCTTGAGGTCAACTCCCCACAAAAGCGCCCCAATTAAAGAGTTGATTTTCTGCACTGTCCCCCATTTTAAACTCCTGTGTTCTTATGAAAGTACTTAGTTGCCAACGGACTGCTTAGAAATTTAAGGATCTCACCTATAAAAAGCCTGAGATGCTACTGTAGGTAGATTGACATAGTGGTCCTGATTCTTCACCAGTCTGTTCTAGGAACCTCCATCCACCTTGGCCTCAGGCTGTGCAGAGTGCACTTCCTAGCACTGACTGGCTGGAGGAATGTTAGCAGGCATGAGGTTAGTAGAGGCTTTGTAATGTGCTTGCAGATTGGCTTTGCCTTTCAGCATTCTGGAGGTGGAACATGAGACCAATTTCTCCCGGCAGCTGCTGCCCTTTATCCTGGGCCCCAGAACACGTGGAATAGGCTTGAGCACAAAGTTAGGGAGGTCACAGCTGAAGCAGAGCTCCATTGCTGAGCCTGGCTTCGACTGGCCACCCCCTGTGGCTCACATTTGAGCATAAGAGTAAGTGCTGATTGTCATATGCCATTGGGAGTTTGTAGTGGTTGTACAGCCAAACTCACTGACCAATGTCCTTTTTTCGGGTCAGGCCTAAATGAGTTATAGCCCAATTCCATGACGTAAAGAACATCACAGATACAATATTTTGAAGTTGTACAAGCCAGACTTCTATTGGTTTTCCCAGGAGAGGAGTTTTTGTTGTCTGTGTGTATGTGTGGTGAGTGTGGTGTGTGTTTTGGAGGAAGAGGACACAGTTCCCAGTTAGGGCTCAGGCAGGCAAATAGCCTGCAAACCAGTCTGAGACGAGGGGTAGGTTCCTACCCAGGATCACCCTGGGATGGAATTCCTCATAGATTCTATAGAGCTCAGCTTGACACTACATTACCAATCATCTTGCAGTCCAGTAGTCTTCTCCTTATGGAATGGCTGACACCCGTTGATAGATTCTGATTTTGTTTTCTTCCCTCTGTTGGGTGGAGGTAGGGCAGTTGTCTCTTCTCTGGAGCCACGGAAGGTGATGTTGTACTTAGGTCAGCGTTTCCAAGCATTGCAAACTTCCTGGTCCTCCTGTAATTTAAGCACAGCATCATGCTCTAAAGGTCCTGGTTTACCTTAGTTTATATACCAGATAAGTGGTTTTCTTTTTAAGAATCATGAAGCTCTGCGGATGGGACTTGAAGGCCCAGGACAAGTATTCCATAGTAATTAGCTGTCAGCCGGGGAAAGCCATTACGTGAGCAGTGGGCTGAGGTGTGGTGGGTAGGCCACATTTCCTGCAGTTTCTCCAATAGAACTCAGAGAAAGTGGAGGTGAGGCAGGTTCAAAAGGTTCCACCCTCTGGTTTAGAGAATAGGTAGACCTCCACTGGCTGCATATGGGGCCTTAACAGCTGGCCTTTGCCCATCACTGTGGCTTTCCCTTCCTCCCTCACTGCCAACCTGGGCACAGTGAGTGACTGGGGAAATTTCTGGCCATCTCTGAACCCCTTCCCCTTAACTTTTTCCCCATCCAGCAGCACATGTATCTTTCCTGGGCATTCCTTTATGCAAAGTCAAAAAACACCAAGGCTTGCTAGAAAACGTACCCTCTTGCAGAGGCCCCATAGCTTCACAGCTTTTGATATCCAAGCTTCTTTTCTGAAATGTTACTTCTAAAATTTAAAAACAGAAGCAGAGTTTCAGCAGCCACTCCAAATCTTCTTGGAATAATGAAAGAATGAGTGAGAACTTCCCTGTGACATCTGACGCAGAACATTTCTGTTTCCAGTTTACCCAAATAACAAGATAGTTTCATTTATAATGAGATAAACAGAGAGAGATGCTCAGTAAGGGTTGGTGTCATTATAGAGCTATTTCTACATTAACAGCAATGAGAAGAGAATGCAGAAATGGCTGTCACAGATTGAAAGGGGTGATGTTAAATATGCCTGTTGCAATGCAGCCAATGTGGAAGTTCCTGTTTCAATAAGGACGATGAACAGTGTATGACTTGCATGTTTCCTGGAGAAAGTTGTGTTACTGCCCCTTTGAGCCTCAACCCCTGGAGTCTTTCAAGCAATCCCTTTGGTCTGCTCTCATCAGGTGTTTAGCCCTCTAGATCTAGGAACAAGAGTTACCAGGGATGACCCAAGGAGGGTCATTAGAAAGATGCAAACCTCTGGTCATTGGCCTGGGCACCAGCAGGCCAGGGAAGAGACTAAGGGTGCTGAACACAGGACTTGACATTAAGACAGGGAAACTGATTCCAACCTGGGCAAGGGATGAAGCCTGAGACTGATTCAAGTAAATGACAGAAAACTAGATCCAAACTGGTTTAAGCAGAAGGTATTCATATGTGGCTTGATCTGGGCATAAAGGAAGCCATACCAGCACCATTTCTAGTTTTTGCTTCTTTGTGCTCTCTTCTCCTTCTAGGTCTTGTCTCAGGCTCCCTGTAATGGTTGGGCTCCTGCCTCTGGCAGTGTAGTCATATCCTGTTGGGCTCTGGGAAAAGAAGGAGAGTCTGTTTCTAGGGTCTCCAGTAAAAGTGTCATTGCCTACCTTTGACTCTGGGCCATGTACTCACCCCCAGAACAACCCTGTGCCAATCAAAATGCTTGCTTTGCTCGGCCAGGCCTGGCCCACGATTCTACCTGAATCACATGGACCCCAAATGTTGGTTTTCCATGAGTCGCTGCGAGAAGGCTGGTGCATCATTCTGATAACACTTGATGACAAGAAGGCCAGTTTGATGAGGCAAGAGTAGGCCCCAGCCCACTGGAAACTTTCAGGAAGGCAGATCAGCATAGGTCCAAAAGCAAGGGATTCCCTTCTGCATAGCTCTTAGGCCATCCTCCTTTATGTCTGCATTGCTACTGCCTTATTTTGTGTCCTCATTTTACTTTCTTCCCTCCTGAATCATTGCTGTCTGAGAAACCTTAGAGGAACACAAAACCTGAGCATACCACTCCTCTTCAAATACCCCAGTGGTTCCACTCCTATAGGATGAGGCACAAGGTCCTGAGTGTGGTGACAGAGGCTTCTCTGGTTAGGCCTCTGCCCCTTCAACCAGTCCAGGTCCACTAAATATCATGCTTTTCCCATGCTGTGCTTTTAACATGTATCTGCCAGAGGTTCCCAGCCACCCTACCCTCCCGACAGCTATAACACTTCTCTGTATTCCTCAGGACTCAAGTTGTGTCTCCTGTCTGTGATGCCTCCCTCAGCTCTCCCAGGCATTTGTCTGTCCACACTCTGGCTTTCTCTTTGCTTTTTAGTAGTTTCAACAGCTACCTCCTTGCCTCATGTCCCCAGAATTCCGGAGCTCTTTAAGGACTGTGCTACAAAATATGCTTTATATATTTTTTTATAAAACAATTGAAACATAGGATAACCACAGAAAATAACAAATATGTATTCATAATCCAGATTTGATATGTATTAATGGCTTGCCACATTTGTTTTATCTTTTTCTTTGAAGAAATAAATATTAGAAAGTACAACTAAAGCCCCACTCCTTCATTCCCTTCTGCTCCCAGAATTCTGTAGTGGAATTTCTATTTAGCATTACACTCTTGAGAAGTCTTCATGTTGATTTGTGTAAATATGCTTTGTTCATTTGTACCTCAATGGAGTGCTTTTGATGTTAAGAATAAGCCATAATTAACCTACAGCCATGCCACCCTGAATATGCCCAATCTTGTCTGATCTCAAGCCTGTTTAGTACTTGCATGGGAGACCATTTAGAAATACCAAGTGCTGTAGGCATTTAAAAAAAAATAAAAAATAAAATAAAATAAACCATAGTTTGCTCACCCTTTCCCTTTCCAATGAGTGGATTTGGTTTTGATTTTTCCATATTACAAACGTGCTGCAAAAATGTTCTCATGTATGTCTCTAGGCTCACAGGTTTCAGCAGATAACCTGTGGTGGCATTGTTGGCTCACATGTATGCCTGGTCTGCCATCCTCAACTTCAATAGATGTTGCCTGAGTTCTCGCCAGGGTGTTGTACCTGTTTTCATGCCCCAGAGGAATTTCACTTCTGGGCTGCCCGCATACCTCACTAATACTTACTGTTGTAAGACTTATAAAGTTTTGTCACTCTAACTTGAAGAAAATGATATTCTGTTTTGTTTGCATTTCCCCATGACTGATGAGGCTGACCCTCCTTTTAAATGTTTGTTGGTCATTCACTTTTTCTCTTCTGTGAGTTGCTGGTTTTCCCAATAGCTTGTTTGTCACTCTGTGTCTTGGTGCTGACTCCTTTGTCTATTATATGCAACTGTGTCTTATCCATCTGTACATTCCCGAATCTCTCCCAGCATAGTCACAGGGATAGACCTTGGCCATTATTTGCTGGAGAGATGAAAAAAAGGAGCTGAGCCACTGGAACCAGGGAGGCTGGCTATGTGAGGGGGGTGACCTGAAAGAGCACAGAGCCTGTGAGGAAATGTGTCTGCCTAGAAACAAGCCTCTAGAGACTAGAATCTGAGAGACTAGGAAGGAGGTGATGGCTAGAGAGCAAGAAAGGAAGTCAAGGCCCTGAGAAGGGATCTGAGCCAAGGGTTGGTTACAGGCTGTGCTTTAAAGAAAGCCTCTGTGGAAGAGTAGATTGAGGAGGAGAAGTGGGAGTGGTGCTGAGCAGGAGCAGCCTACACCCATGAGGAATAAGAGCCTGGCCTCCAGGAGGCCAAGACAGGTCAGGTAGAGAGGCTGTCAAGTCCAGTGACCTTCTCAACTTTACCTTCCATGAAGAGTCTCTGGGTCTTGCTCATTCTGATGGCAACAGTCATCCCAGAGTCCTTCCTAAGCTCGTTGGGAGGCAGTAAGAAGTGTGCCAGGACAAGCCAGGATCTCAGTTCCCTTCCCAAGGTGAACCCATTTGTAACAATCCTCAGAACTCACATGTAGATATTTTATTTTCAATTTCTTCTTATCACACTATCGTTCTGAGTCATTAAACAGGCTCCTAGGCTCTCTCCATTTGAACATTCACTCGAGAGAGGGCAGCTCCTGGGTGCTCGGAGGAATGGTGAGCAAACAGCTCTGTCTTTTAGTATTCAACCTGGGAGAAATGGGGAATGAAGTCCTGAGTGTGACTCATGTCCTTGATTAGTGAAGACCCACTTGCAGCCACTGTGCAACCATAATTCAACTATCACATATGTGGAAATGATTCTTCAAATAAATCAAGTTTGAAATCAGCTTTGAGAGGGCAGGAACGGTAGCTGACATTGCTCGATGTCCCAGCATTTGGCACACAGGAGGCCCCAGTGAATGAAGAGACTGGAACACTCAACCCTCCAAAAATGGCAATTCTCCCTGAGTTTGTCTATAAATAAAATTCCAATTAAAATATTATCAGGGTTTTATTTATTTTTAACATTTAATCAAGTTATTCCTAAAGTTCATTTAATACAATGAACATGGAACAGCCAGGAAAGTCCTGAGATAAAAATTTTCCAGGTGTTAAACTTCCTTCAGATATTAAACTGATTACAGAGACTATAAGTGAAAGAATATGGACATGTTAATGAATATAGCCATTAACAGATTATTAATGGACAATATTAAATGCAGAAATATACTCAGGCAATATCAGAATTTAGTTCATAATAAAAGTGGCATTTCAAACCAGTGGAAAATGATTATCTAACTGATGTTACAACCTCTGGCAAAACATTTGGAAAACAAGAGCAGCTGATGCTCAGCCTCACCATACATGAGAATGAGCTCCGGGTCCTAGAAGAGGGAATGTCTTCTAGAGTGTGTTTCTAGTTCCCATCAGACCAGGCTGTTCCTTACCTCCAGCCCTCTCAAAATAGGGTTTGATGCCTGTTCCTCATTCCTTGGACTTGTCATGAGGAGTCATTGCTCCTGACAGGTGTGGGTCCATAGGTCCATACCTCCCTTTCTGCTCAGGAGGTTTCAGTCCTGTGCGGTGTGAGGGATTTTGAGGGCTGATCAAAGAAAAATACATGACCATGAGAGACAGTAATACACAGTGAGCTTTGTTTAGTGATGCTTGGATAGGTTTGTATGGGGGCGGGGAACAGTGTTTTGAGCAACAGGAGTTTAAGCAGAGGTTACGGCAGCTCAGGGTCACTGCTCGGAGGGGAGGAGGGCTAGGAGACTCCGCTGGGAGAGAGGGGAATCAGAGAAGGGCTTAGTGTCTGGTGAAGTGCTCAATGGCATAGTAGAGAATCTGAGCTTTGAGCTCAGAAAGGCCTTAGCAGCTTGGAGCCTTATAACTCTCAGACCCCATCTTATTAATATGTAACAGCTGTTAGGTGAGATGGGGTATGCATAGCAGCAGTCTCTAAAAGGCTAAAGCTATGCTTGTTTAAACAATTTTTAAAATAATTGGATGTATAGAAATTTGAGTTTTGGTGCTGGCAGGCTTTTGAGCTAAGGGGTCTCGGCCTGAAGTGAAGAAAACAAACAATCTAGAGGCCAACACATACAGGCCATCTTTGACTCATTTGTCTAACAGGTCTCCCTCAGCAACCTAAGTGGTGGTGGCTGGTTGGGCCATCTCTCCCTTGCTAGAATTGCTGTGTAAAAGCAAGCCATGTAAGGCCTTGAGATTTGGATTTTTAAAAGTTCCCCAGGTGATTCTGTCATTTTAGCCTCATTGGAAACCATGGCCACAGGTTGATGGCCCTCAGACCTTGCTGCATATCAGACTATCCAAGGTGGAAGTGAGAGTGGTGCTAGAGATAGAGCTTTCAGAACTGACTAAAACCTGGACCCTGCTCCCAGAAATTCTAATTTAGTTTTGAGGTCAGGCAGGGCACTGGTAGTTCTTTAACTCTCAGGTAGCAAAGGCATGATGCCCCAAGAAGGGGAACTGGCATGGGCTTCTACCATGAGGGTCATGATGCCCACAGTGCAGGGAATGAGAGCAGCCAGTTCCTGGCTGCTGACCCATTACACCTGCCAGGCACGGTGCTGCTTGTGTTGTCTCAGGTGTCCGTGTATCATTTTATACAGGAAACTGCTTCACATAGCTTCTTCCCACTCTTCCCTGCTCCTTTCTCCATGCCACGCAGGCTTTCCCAAGAGTTTCCCTTGATTGGCAGCAACACTGCACAGAGCTGAGACCCCTGCAGTCGTCATGTCTACATAGTCCCTGCTCCTTCCATGGTGTTTGATAAAACTTGCCCTTTGCTTGAGCACACCTCTCCTCAGCTTCCTGGGGAGGGTGATCAGGAAGTGCTTCTGCCCATGGGCTCTGTTCTAAGTGGGAAGTGCCACTGGAGGAACTTGAGGATGTGGGAAGGAAGTGCAGGCCACAGATTTAGCTTTAAACCCGGAGGACAGAGTAGTCATTGGAGCAGTAGTAAGATACCACTTAGACTTTGGGAGGAGTTAGGAGCACTGGCCAGGGTTATGCACCAAGGCTGCCCATGCTCCCTCTGCTCACAGGCTTCAGTGTCAGCAGGCTGAGTAGATCACTTTCTTATTACAACCTTGACTCTCAAGGAAATAGCCAGAGGTTGCTGGCTATGTAGTCTTGGGCAAGCTATTGTACTTTCTGTGACTCATTTTTTTTACTCCTTCCAATTGACCTCTACTAATGATGATCATGATTATGATAAGGATAACCGGCAGCCCATTTTGCACATTTCTGTGCCAGGCACTCTGCCAAATGCTTTCACATATCACACAAAGCAAATTTATGAGGTCAGAAATTGTATCACCCTCATTTTACAGATGAGTAAACTGAGGCATAGAGGGGCTAAGCAACTTTCCCAAGGAAACACAGAGAACCTAACCCTCCCTGTCATGCTTGAGCAGGTGGGCTTCCTCACCCCAACCCATCACGCCCTATTTGCTTTCCTCCTTTTGGTACAAGGGACTTTCATGGGGCCCTCTGCAAGGCCTCCTTCTGGTTCTGGTCTATCCTCATGTTAATATGAAGGTTAGTATTCTATTATCACAGAAATTAGTATTTCATCGGGAGACAGAAACCACATTAGTGATTTGAGCAGAGAGCATATAAATCTGTACTAGATATAAAGTTGTTAACTTCATAACTGAAAGAGTACAAAGAGGATAGATGCTAAAGTGTTAGAAGAAGTGACTGCAGGAAGTTGCATCCACACTTAGGACTGGAGGAATAAGGAAGAGAATGGAATAATTAAAACAAAGCTTGGAAAGGAGCCCCGTGGGCCTGGGACTCACCTGCTGGGGGGAGTGGGCACCGGCTGGTGCAGAGGGTAGGAGAGGGTAAAGTCCAGGGTGAAGAAGTGATGCTGGAGTGACCCTCACAGACACAGGAGGCAAAAAGGAAGGAGCAAGAGCTGTTCCATTCCCCAGCCTCTCAGTCTTCCACCATCCTCAGTCTCCCCTCCCGTGGTCCCCACTTTCAAAATATAATGAGATCAGCTGGCAAAGCTGGAACGCGGTTTTCTGGGTTCTGACTTCAGCATCACAGAGCTGAAATGGATGGGTAGGTTTGGAGTTGAAAGACAATTACTTAATAACTGACAAATCTTCCCATGGACAAGGATAAACTCTTGTCTCTCATACCTCAGCACATGCCCTTTACCCACTTCCTCTCACAGGCCAGTGGGCTCTGCTCAGCTTTCTGGCAACCCTTCAATGTTTCAATTTTCCACATAGTCATTGCTACATTTCCATGGGGTACGGAAGGCCAGGTGCCAAGGTTTCTCTCCAAAAAAAACTGAGAAGTGAACATAATATGACCTCTGCATGAGACTCAGTCTTGTCCACACCCCTCTCCTGGGTGCCCCAGAAACCATATTCTGCTGAGTCCTGGGTGGTTAGCAAGCACATTCCCAGAAATATTTGGTGTGGGCAGGAAGGGAGGGAAGCTGAGTCTGCACTTTTCTCTTCTCCCTCCTCAGCCTGTCCAGCTCCTCCCATCACATGCGTTCACCCAAGTGTGACACAGACACCGACACCTTGAGTGGAGTGTGACCTTTACAGAAAGGAATAATTTGATTTCTCTGGAAGGGAGAGAACATAAGGTAGACTTTAGCAATATCAAAGCAGCACATCAATTAAATATCTGCCTAAGAGTTCTCTCTGGGTTTCCATGTTCCAAAAGGTTCACAATAAAATTAACTCCAAAGTTACTGAACTGAGAAATGTACAATTACAGTCTTGTTGGTGCAATAAAATAGAAAGGGATGTTTAGGCATCTAATTAGCATTCAACAACAGGACATAGTATGTTAATTAGACATCAATTACAGCAGAGCACTAATTGACATTTGATAAGCATTCTAACTGATAACCAGTGTTTGCTCTGCCAAATTTAATGGCTCGGTGGGCCCTATTTGACAGCTGGGAGGGGCCTTTTAAAAGCGCTACAAATGCCTGGCCGCCTCCAGGAGGCAGAGGCTGTCTCTAGAACATCCTTCTACTCCTTGGGAAATACTTCCAAGAATTACGATTACTTTCCATCTTGGGTTTTCCTCCAATGTTGCCTCTGGGAAAAGACAATCAATCCTCCCTGTGGAACCAGGCTTTTCCTGACTTAGACGTAGATAATTGTCCCTTCTCCATCTTCTAAGCCTGCTGAGCTCCAAATTTGAGCCCAATTTTTGTGGACTTTATGAAAATTTATTTGATTGCAAAACCTGGCTCAACGACTTTAAAGCTGTGGTCCCCGAGCAATTAGGCCCACTGCTCTGGACATAAGGTTCCTTCTCTGTGTCTCAGTATTGGGATATTGGGAGGAAAATGTGGGCCACATTCTTAGCACAGAGCAGAAACTCAATATATTTTGGTTCTTCTTCTTCTTTTTCTTCTCTTTTCCTTCTTGTCTCCTGTTCCTTCTCTGTGCTATGGCTTTGTTCCACACTGTTGGACTGTGGTCCTGATGCCATCTTCCTTAATGCTCCATTTGAACTGAGGCCAAGCTTTGACTACCACCGAAGAAATAGTGTTGCTCGAGCTCGGGATTTAAATGCTGGTTCTACTCCTTAGCTATGTGACATTGAGTCAGTTACCTCACTTCTCTGTTTTTTTTTTTTTTTGGTTTTCTCACATGTGTTGTGGGGATAGTAACAGTACTTATAAAGTTGATAGAAAGACTTTGGTAAAATTTGTGTTTATAAAGTGCTCAGTATATATTGGCTATTGTAATCATTAGACTAGTTGTCTAGGGTGAAGTCATTGAACTTGATTTTCAATCAGGCAGTTGTCCCCACCCCCCACCCCGGAACAAACTCTTGAGTATATTCAGGCTTCTATAGTTCCTTGTTCCTGGGTGGCAAAATGCCAGTGGACTCATTTAATCCTTTTTACCTCCTTTCTCTTGAGGACTGCCAGATCAGTTCAAATACACTCTGGCTGATGTAAGGTGGTAACTGCATGTTTGCTATAAGAGTATATTTGTGTGTATGTGTGTGTGTGTGTGTTGTGTGTGTGTGTGTGTACTTGCACATTGGCACACACAGTGACTAAAAGTTAGAGTCCTAGTTCCCTTAGAGTGTAAGAAAAATGTGACTCTTTCATTGCTAACAGATGACATTTTATTCTAAAATTTGCGAACTTAGATTTCCCACAGAACTAGGTCAATTCAATGAAAGCTAATTTGCAGAATGGCTAATTTGCCAAAAGTTACTTTGCTGAAAATGAATTCGCTGAATTATTAGATCACTGAATGACCAGTTAATTCTGCCAAACCCTAACCATGTTTAGGATGGGTGGCTGCAGATGGTTTGCTATCAGATCAAGAAGAACATGTAAGGAAGACTTAAGCAAAAGTAAATGTTAGGGAATGATCTTTAAAAATAAAGAAGATAGAAATCTGGACTTAAGAGATAGCTCAATTGTTAACAGTTAAGTTCCATCTGTTTCAGAAGTACACTGCATTTTTTCCAGTGAAACATGCAAGGATTTCATATTCAGTTGACCTGGACAGGCTGCTCTGTGGTTAAATGGCTGTAAGAAAGTTGTGGTGAAACTAAAACAAAAATTAATTCTCAATAATTGGTGACTCAGTCATTTACAAGTTGGTTTTGGCAGGCAAACTGATTTTCAGTGAATCTATCCATTTTATTCCACACCATGACCTTAGCCCTCAGTTATGCTGACACTGAAGTGAGAATGGCTAATTAGGAGAGGCCAGCTATCTGCTGGTAGAAAACAATGGCCTGAAGATATTTAGTCTAGCACCATTGTATCTCCACTACGACTGGGGCAGGGAAACTTGGGGTTGGGGAGCAGGGTCCAAATGCCTGAGCATCTGAGTGGTGGTAGGGCTGCTGATTAAGTCAACAGTGGTTCTCTATTCCGGCGACACACTTGGAGGATTGCTGGACCCAGACACTGCCAAGACTGAGACATGCAGAAGCTGAGAGAAGGTGACCTTGTCTAGGGGGCAGTAGGCAGGGCTCTGGGGAAGAACCCGCTTCAGCCTCAGGACTTCTTTCTATCTGGAGCAAAACTGACCTGGGAAGACCTCCCAGCGCACCAGGCTGAGCTAGGCACCCTAGGCTCCCTGAATGTAGGCTCAATTATTGAGTGAAAAAAAAATCTATCATGTGCCCATAATGGTAAAAAGAAATATTGGAGGGAGCATATTGAGCATTTACAATGTTCTAGTACCATGCTAAGGACTTGTGTGCATTACCTCATTTAATCATGTGGACGACTCTACAAAAGAGTTGTCATTTACAAAGAATGGAGTCTCAGAGAGATAAAGAAGTGTGCAGAGCTAACAAGAGCCAGAGATTGTCTTCACATCTATCTCTGTCTGGTCCCAGATCTATGCTCTTGACTCAAACTTCACCTTTCCTTCTTCCATGAATCAAACAGGGAATAGACCAAGTACACACCCGTTCTCTGCTTCACAGAGCTGGTGGGCAGTCATCAGACCTCATCCTGTGCTAGTGTGTACTTCCAGGAATTTGTAGGCCTTGGATAAAAGGGGCTGGGCCCTGAAAAGGATTGAGCCTAAAACGGTCCCCACCAGGCAGAGCTGGTCCCAAACATCCTATCTCCTCAGTCTTATACTTCCCCAACTCATTGAGGACTTCTTTTTTAGAAAGCATTCTCCTAGCACTTCCTGACTACTGCTAGACAGAGTTAGGATGGGCTGAGGAAAAGAACTGTGATTGGCTAATGAAAGGGTCCCAACCCCTGGGCTATAGACCATTACAGATCTGTGGCCTGTTAGGAACCAGGGCTGCACAGCAGGAGAGGAGTGGTGGGCCAGCAAGCAATGCTTTATCCATATTTGCAGCTGCTCCCTAGCGCTAGCATTACTGTCTCAGCTCTACCTCATATCATCAGGCATTAGATCCTCAGCGGAGCTCCGGTCTCTGGTGCCAAAAAGTTGGGAGACTGCTGGGCTAAAGGACTAGGTGAAGGCAAGGATTATAAGATGGGTAGTGGAAACAAAATTTTAATCACTAAATATGGGGTCATATCTAGTTGAGAAATGAGAATTGTCGTGTCTATACACATTCTTCCTTACCTTGATATGTATATATTTTATATATTATTTTTCTCTCTCTTCTCTCCTTAGTAGCATATATTATGTGTATTAGTTGAAGCTGACTTTATAATATAGTTTTCAGTTACCCAGGAGAGAGCAAAAGGGAATTCTGACTAAATGATATGAAGAATAAAAACCATCCATACATGGACATGGGAACTTGGGGGGCTTTGTGTCATCCCTTTCGAGAGATAGGAATAGCCTAACTTTGTGCTAGTTGCAGTTTTAGGTAGAAGCAAGTTATTGTTTGGAAGTTAAAATATGGTTATTTTCTCTTCAGTGTCATAGATATCATGGTCTATTTTAACTAATTGTATTCTTTATCTAATTTGCTTTTTCTGTATTTTTTTGCATTTAGTTTATTTAAATTAGTTTCAAATACATAGTGCATTGGTTAGACATCTATATAGTTCGTAAAACGATCCCCCCCAATTGCTCCCTCCCTCCTTGGCCCTCCACCTAGCCAACGTACTAATGCTAACTGCATTCCCTATGCCATGCTCCCCATCTTCATGACCATCCATCAGCTACTAATTTGTACTTCTTTAACCCTTAACCCCATTCTCTCAGCCCCCTAAACCCCCCTCCCCTCTGTCCATCACTAAATTTTTCACTATATTTGTGAGTCTGTTTTTGATTAGTTTGTTCTTTTTATTCCTTAGATTCCACATATAAGTGAAACCATATGGTATTTATCTTTGTCTGTCTGACTTAAATACCTTTCTAGGTCTATCAAAGCAATATCTTTTTCCATCCCTTTCCTTTTTCTATGTAGGGGTCTTGTTTTCTTATTCTTTCAGCTATTCTATCATTTGGTTGAAGCACTTAATTCTTTCCTATTTAAGGTAATTCTTGATAGAAATGTAGTTGTTACCATTCTTTATTCTTGTTTTGAGACATGTTTTTTTCTTCTTAAAGAAGTCCCTCCAACATTTCATATAAAACTGGCTTGGTAGTGATAAACTCTTTTTGCTTGTTTTTTTCTGGGAAGCTCTTCATCTGTCCTTCAACTCTAAAAGATAGCTTTGCTGGTTAAATTATTCTTGGTTGTAGATCCTGGGTCTTCATCTTGTTGAATATTTTGTGCCAAGCCCGTCTGTCCTGCATAGTTTCTTTTGAGAAATCAGATGCCAGTCTTATGTTCCCTTGTAGGTAACTATCTTCTTTTTTCTCTTACTGTTTTTAATATTCTTTCTTTGTATTTAACCTTTGGCATTTTAATTATGATGTGTCTCAGTGTGAGCCTCTTTGGATGCCTGGTGTTTGGGATTCTCTGAGCTTCCTAGAGTTTTATGTCCATTTTCTTCATCAGGTTCGGGAAGTTTTCCATCATTATTTCTTCAAACAGTGTTAAACATCTTGTTTTCCTTCAGGTGCACTGATCAGATGAATATTTGGACCCTTAACAATGTCCCATATGTTCCTTAAATTCTTTTTATAGTCTTGGCATCTTTTTCCTTGCCATTCTGATTGAATGTCCTTGGGTTTCCCATCTTCTAGATAGGTCATTTGATCCTTTTCTTTATTCACTTTGTTTATTCCTTTGCTTATTCCATTTAATATGCTTCTCATCTCAGATAATGTGTTCTGCATTTCAGACTGGTTCCCTTTTTGTAATTTACATTTCCATTTTTATGTTTTTTTTTTATTTCTTTGTTGAAGTTCTCACTGAATTTATCTACCCTTTCCAAAAATTCATTGAGCATCTTTATAACCAGTGTTTTGAACTCTGCATCTGCTAGATTACTTGACTCTATTATATCTGGATCTCTGTTCTGTTCTCTCATATGGTTTCTGCTTCTTTGTCTCCTCATTTTGGCTGCCTTTCCGTGTCTATTTCTTTGTACTAAGCAAAGCTCCTAAGTCTCCTGGTCTTATTAATATTGATTTGTGAAGTAGGTGTCCATTGGCACAGTCCTGAGAGGGGTTCAGCTACAGGCCAAATTTAGCCTAAGCCTGTGCCCCTCCAGAGCCACTTGTTAAGAATCAGCAAGCAATCCACAGATGCTTTGCCACACCAGAAACCAAGGCCAGCTGGCTCCAGTGTGAGTCTAGGTACTACTCAGCAAGGAGCATCTGATTCACTGAGGACACACCTGGATGTGGCTTGGGTGGGGCTGTGAGTTGGGGGAAGCAGAGTTTCAGGGAATTCTCTGGGCGGAGCAACCTCTGTTATCTAGTTTGATGACATTGCAGCTATGGCAATGCTGTGTCCACACACTGAAAAGAGGGAGGAGGGCTCAACAGGAAACAGTGGATACTGCTGGCACTTCTGTATAGACAGAGCCTTTTCTTGGCCTTCATTCCAACAATGTCTTCCTTTAAGTCTCTGGTGCATGCTGTGCACAGCCAAATTAGCACTGGTGCTCAGAGTGAGCAGGTCTGTCACTGCGAAAGTCTGCTCACAGATGCAGCCCCTTTAAGAGGTGTCTGCCACTGCCACTGCCACGGCCACAGCCTTGGTCTCACTCATCTGCTGGAGACTGGGCAGCCCCACATCCTTGCTCCATCCTATCTTCTGTCATTTCAGGGTGATTTTTTGGATTTCTCCCTATTTATATGGCTTGTTCATCAAGATTGCAGGTGTTTTTCCCTTGCTGCTGCTACTTGTTTTCACCAAAACTTTGATTTGGTCACCAGAGGGATGAACAGAGCTTCTGTCATCTACACTATTTATTTTCCTCTCCACTGTAATTTTATGTAGGGTGTGTTAGATGTTGAACTCTACCATTTAGTCTATCATTCATGGAATATCAATACATGATTATTATAGAACTAGAGGAGGAACGGGCATTGTTTAGTATCCCTAGATATTATTTACTTTTAAAATTTTGCTGCTTGCTTTATGAATAGTATATTGTTGATATTGGTAAATTTTCTATGCATACTTGAAAATAATGGTATATTTTACACGATTGGTATATAGTGTTTTATATATGTTAATTAGGTAAAGTGTACTAAATAAGTTTAAATATTCTCTGTTTCTGAATTTTGTCTATTCTTTTATTTATGGAGAGAGGTATATCAAAATTTTTTCACATTGAAGATGTGTATTCATTTTTTTCCCTTTTAGATTTTCCAATTACTGAATTATATCTTTTGAATCTCTTCAATTAGGTGCATATAATTTTAGACATTTAAAAAATTTTTTTTTTAGTTTTACTGATTGTTTACTCTTTTATCATTATAAAATATCCCAAATTATCACTTATAATGTATTGGCCCTAATGTATATTTTGTCTGATATTATTATGGTGATACCAGCTTTCTTTTAGTTAGTGTCTGTATGGTCCACTTTTTTTTCTATCTTTTACTTTCATCATTTCTATACTCATAAATTTTGGGTATGTCTCTTTTAAGAAGCATATAGTAGTTGATTTTTAATCTATATGATAATCTTTACCTTTTAATTGGAATATTTAACTTATTTTTAATATAATTGTTGACATATTTTGGTTTAAATCTTTCAACTTAATGGCTTTTTTTTCCCCTATTGGTTCCAGCAATTCTACGTTTCCTTCTCTTTCTTTGCTTTCTTATAGATTCATCGAGTACTCTTTATTTATTCCCATCTCTATTTATTTGATGGCTTTATATTCTTTTACAGTTTTTAAATGGTTACCTTAGACATTAGTTAGAGTAGTATTAAAGTCTAATGAATGATTTGTTAGAGTAGTATTAAAGTCTAATGAATGATTTTTCACACCTCAATAATTCAGGTGCTTTAGATACTTTAACTTAATGTATCTCTGCCTTTTGTACTGTTTTCTTCATGTATCTTAATTGCATGACATCATTGTTATCATTGTTTCATTCAGTTAATAGTCAGCTAGATCTGTTTATATATATGTATATCCTTTCTAATTCTTTTTATTTCTGTCTAGAAATCAATACATTCATCTAGAATTATTTTTCTTCTGTCTGAAAAACTTCATTTAGTGTTTCATCTAATGCAGGTCTGTTTTGTTTTTGGTTATCTAAAAAAAGTCTGTATTTTGCCTTTATTTTGAAGGGCATAAAGGATTTTTATGCTGGTATAAAATTTATAGTTGTTAGTTATTTTTCTTTAGCGCTTTGCCTATATTATTCTATTATTTCAGACATTTTCCTCCTTGTCTCCATTGGGTAGCAGCAATCTTTTTTCCCCTTGATAATTAAGATCAGGTATTGCAGTCTGTGTAGTTAGTTCCCTACTACATCCTGATTTAATGGCATGAAGAGCTCAAAATTGCCAGGTGGGAATCTCAATTCCAAGTGTCTCTGGAAGTATAATTTTCCCTTAGTAATTAAGAGCTTGAAGCTAGCAGAGACATTATGTCATATTTAGACTTACATACTTGGGTTATGCCGGCATCTGATTCTAATAATGTGTCTTCAGGCAAGAAGGACTGGTGTGTGTGTGGAGGGGTGGGTCTTAATGAGAATGAGACTATTCTTGCAATTAGAATCCCTTTGATCCCAGTTAAAGTCAAGGGTCTAGGAAGGCCAAGCTAGATGCTCATCGTGCTCTGAGGTGACAAGGGAGACATCTTCTGGCAAAGGATGACTCAGAAGAATTTGGGAATTCCAGGTCTTCAGATTCATTGGACACCATTCTTAGGACCCATCCCAGTTATTACCCTAACTTAACCACAGCATCCTGGTGAGGGTGTGAATTCAACTTACATTGTGATTCTGGCTCTTTATTGCTACTTATGCTTTGAATTAGGAAACTGAAAGAGACTGTTGCTTGCCTCGCGATAATTACACAGCCTTAAGGTGGGTGAAATAGAAAGCTATTTGCAAGACTGAAGAGAGCAGAGTCATAAACAATATACAAAAATCTTAGGGTTAAAGACTGTGAGCAACATTTATGCTATCAATGGGCTAATATTATTTTTTAAGGATACTTTCATACATTGTTAAGTGTAGTAGGCAGAATCACGGTCCTCAAAGATGCCCATGCCCTAATCCCCTGAACAAATAAATAGGTTGCTCTATGTGACAAAAAGCCTTTGCAGATTTGATTAATGGATCTTGAGATGGAGAGCCATTCCTGGATCATCCATGTGGGCTCCATCTAATGCATCCTTAAAAACATAAAACCTCTCCTGGGTGCAGAGAACCAGAAAGATGGCAGTGTGAGAAGAACTTTGTTTGTCATTGCCATCTTTGAAGATGGAGGAAGAGGTGACAAATGAAGAAATGTGGATTGCTTCTAGAAGATGGAAAAGGCAAAGAAGGTTACTATCTCCTAGAACCTGCAGATAGAAACACAATCTAACCAACACCTTGATTTTAGGCCAGTGAGACCCATTTCTCACTTATGACCTCCATCACTGTAAGATAAGTTTGTATTGTTTAAGTTATTGAGTTTGTGCTAATTTGTTATGGCAGCAATATAAAACTAATATAATAAGGAAAAGACAAATAACTCAATAGAAAGCCAGGCAAGGAATATGAACAATTCACAGAATTAGCCAATTAACATTTGAAGAGATGCTTAATCTTTCTAATGAAGCAGATAAATGCAAATGAAAACAGAGACACCATTCTTCACTCATTAAATTGGCAAATGTTAAAACAATTGATAATTCACCCTAATACTTAGAAATAAGCAGCTTTTAACACTGCTGGTGGGAATGTGAATTTCTATAACTTTTGGGAAAGTAATATGGTGATTTTAATAATATAAATAACACAAATCCTTTGGCTTAGTAAAACCAATTTTGGCTATCATTCTTACAGAAATAATACAGTCTATTTTTGTGTGTAAATATATAAGACAATTTATTATGGTGTCAAAAAACTGGAACTAATCTGAAGTTTTATCTTGGGGAATGGTTAAGTAAATTTTGATAATCCATAATACAAATACAAAATATTATGCATAAAATAAAATTAACTAAATGTCTATGCAGAGGTTCAAAAGGTGGTTCATGGTATACTATTTACTATAAAAAGCAGGTTGCAAAATGATTTCTACAGATTTAATTTCTGAATTCATTGAGATTAAAAATAATACAACAAAACATAAAATAATCTTTGCATACATACTTTTATATACATTTTTGTTTGTGTAGAAAAGACTTGGAAGAAACACACCAAATAATTAACATTGTTTATCTCCAGATATGGCACTGAGGATGAAGGGGCATGTAGAAGAGTGAGAGAATTAACTTTTTGTCATACAACTCTATTGCCAACTTTTCATAATGAGCACATAAAACTTTTATAAAATTATACATTTCTAATACAATATTTAAGAAAGGGAAGACACTTGGCATTATTGGACTTACACATTTGCCCATCAGATGATAAATGACCCTTTCAGCTGGTGCTTGTGGTACTGCCCACTGGCCAACTGGTCAATTTTGGCCATAGCACATCTTTATTGTTGGCACAGCAGTGTACCTTTATACCTGAGAATTTTGTAGCATTTTGTTCATCTTTTATAAAAATGAGGGAAAGGTAGGGAAAAAATAAAAGATCAGATAAGAAGTGTAAGTTTCATCAATTTACAACAGTAAAACCAAAGATGGAAATTGTTAGTTATGTCCAAAATACTAAATCCCTTACTTGAATCAGATACTCCCAGGACTTGAACCAGTTCACTGTGAGTTTGGTTATGAAGGAAAATAACAAAGTTAAGAAAAAGAAATGAAGATCTTGCATCTTTGAGACAGTAACTGGGGGTTATACAATATATTTAGTTTTCCTCTGTAAGATGAAACCACTTCTAAGACATAAAATATGTACGTTTATTGCAAACTTTTCTCACATTACACTTTTTTTAGGTATATGTTTGGTGCATACAATAATAATTTGAAATATTATTCTTACTGTTTCCCCTGCCATTTCTTTGTACATATTTCCTGATCTCCACCTCTAGTCAATCAAGACACTCATGTAGTCTTTAGAATGAGTAAGATAAGTAGGAAGAAAAACAGCAAGAAATAGTCCAATTACAATTAATTGATTTATAAAAAGGCCTTTAAGATTCAAAAGAACAAACACAAGTGAAGCAGGGTACAGAATTTATATCATAGTGACAGGACTGGAAAAGAAATGAAGGAAGGAGAAGGCCACCACTCTTGTGCCACCTTGTAGCTGAGAGAAGAGTGTCTTAGGTTGTAGAGGAGGGAACTAGCAAAGGGTGTTTCAATGGGGATCTGTGTGATCCAGGTAGGGAGCTATGATAGCTTTTGGTTTTTCTCTTGAGCAGTAATGAGCATGCACTAAAAAGAGAGAGAGAGAGAGAGAGACAGCTTTGTTTATTTGTCAATAAGGAAATGAGGTGTGAGCGAGGTATTCAATGACATTATTTATTTTTTAGTATTATTTGTACTTTTTAAATTTTACCCCATTTAACCATTAGTGACGTGGCGACACTTGGCCTTCCTATCACCCAGGAAGTGGACAGGAGTGGACAGAAAACCCCAGATATGCTCAACTTGGGATTTACAGTAGGACTCAGAGACTCTGCGTAGTGCTGAGTGCTAAAAGCAGACTCCATGGAGAGCTGGTGTGGCCGTGTGCATAGAGAGCTGAGGAGAAAGGAGACTGAAACAGGGCTGCTGGGAGATAAAGGATGCAGAGATGAATGAGATCTACTCATGTAGCCTGGCTAGACAGAGAAGGGAGTCTGTGTTTAGCCTTTTCCATTCTGCTTCCCTCCTGAGGCTTGTCAGCATCTATCAAATTTTGCCATGAAAAGTGAGGATATTAGGATACTTATACCTCTTCTCACCTCTCTCTCCTCCACCACTATTTTTATTATTTTAATTGTTTTATTTTAAACTTTTTATTTTGAAATAATTTTAGTTTTGAAATAATAAAGAGTTAGAAGAAGAACGGTACAGAGTGTTATTGTATACCCTTCACCACCTTCTCCTAAGTTCACCATCTATATGATGGTAATACACTAGTCAAAATTAAGAAGTGAACTTTGGTATGATATTATTACCAGGGTACCCACTTATTCAGGTTCTCCGGAGGCATTCCTGGGTTTAGCACTGGAAGCTTTGCATCCCAGGAAAGCTCCCAGTTCTAGACAAACTGGAACTGTCCTAATTTCAAGACTGAAAGACCCACGGCCAGAATGCTCCTCAAGGGTAGTTGGTCGCCTTGTTAGCTAAGTACAGACTTTATTTAGATTCCCCCGGTTTTTCCACTGATATCCTTTTCCTATTCCAGGATCCAATACAAGATATCCCTTTACATTTAGTTGTCACATCTCCCCAGTCTCCTCCAATGTGTGTGACTATTTTCAGTCTTTCCTTGTTTCTCATGAGCTCGACGCTTTTGAAAAGTACTGGTCAAATATTTTGTAGAATGTTCTCGAATTTGGGTTTTCTGACATTATCTCATGATTACATGGGGTTATGAGTACAGTAGCATGAAGGATGGGTGACCTTCTTATCACACCTTATCAGGGTACATAATATCAACATGACTTACTACTAGTGATGTCAACCTTCATCACTTGGTTAAGGTGACGTCAGCCAGTTTTCTCCACTGTAAAATTATTATTCTTTAGAAGTGTCAGTAAGTCCAGCCCACACTACAGAGAGAATTAAGTTCTACCTCCTAAAGGGAGGAGTACCGAAGAATTTCTGGACATATTTTAAAACCACCATAGTAATATTTTGGTGGAGATACTTTGAAGCTATGCATATGTCCCTGTTTCTCCTGAAAATTTTGCCTATGAATTTTTAGCATGTACCATAGGGTCTTGTTTATAAGCCAATTATTACTGTGGTGTTCTAGAGGTGGTTTTCTATACTTTTATTATTTTAATTGTCAGTTTATAATATTGGTGCTTTGTCCAGAGTGTACCTTCTGCACTTTAATCCTATGAACTTCATTTGAAGTTTTGCTTATTCTGTCAGAACTCTGCTGAATACCTGAGGGCACCCACTGCTCACCTCTAGAGTTCTCCCTGTGCTGTTCTGTCCTGATCAGCACTCTGTCTTATGAAGTCCAGCTGCCTTGGTCTCCCTGAATCCTCACTGATGTCTCTTCAATTCAGAGAGCCTGGCAGGCTCTGCCTAAGCTGTCCCTTGAAGCTTTTCTAAGTCAGTAGGTTTACGTATCATCATTCTTTATAGCAAGATATTCTGTGTCTTGAAAACCATTATTCCATAAATTTTATCTATCTATTTATTTATGGTTATTTTAGGCAGATTATAAATCCAGTCTCTGTTATTTTATCTTTTCCAGAAGCAGAAGGAAACATGTTTGAACTTGAACAAAGTTCTGGGTAAGGAACGAAGTTTAAGTGCATTGCCCCTACCACTCCTCAACCACTAGGCACAGACAGACACTTTCTTAGCTAACTAAAATCTGTCCATCAGATCTCAGTCAATATGTCACCTCCTCAAAAACTTCTTTGTCCCCTGCGTTTGAGTTTGACCTCCTGCTGCTGTGTCCTCAGAACTCCCAGTGACTCCTTAGTTGATCAAGGCACTAGTCACCGTCTACTCCAGCTGGAGCTTCTGGGCTTACCTTTTCTGTTTTCACTTAGGAAAGACTGGTCTGATGAATGAATGAATAGATGAATGAGTGGATAAAATACAATACAGCTTCTTGGCCAGTTAAACCCTGTGCAGATGGGCAGGAGACAGTTTTGGGAAGGAAATAAGTCTGGCCTAGTGACCTTGGAGGAAGCTCCTTCTGGGATCCACAGTCCCTTGGCTGGTTGACCAAGTATGGAGTCATACCTGTGAAGACAAACTGAGTGGAATTTTTTCTTATTTGGCATGTTTTCAAATGATAATGGCACAGTTCAGTGAGGTCAGAGTTGTGGCTCATGAAAAAGATCAGCTTTCCTGGCCGTCTTCTCCATTGGGGCAGGAAAGTGGGATGATTTTCAATGTCCAGGAAAATATTGGAAAATGCCTTGCTGGTGATGTTAAAGCCAGGCTTTGGAGAGTAAAGGGAACAAGAATGGAGATGGGAAGAGGTATGAGTGCTGTGAATTGAGGAAAATAAAGAAGAGCAAGATGAGAGCAGTTTCTTTTTAGGCAGAGGCATTGGAATCTTGTATTATTTGTGATATAGAGGAATGAGTGTGGCTTTTGTGTTAGACACACCTGAATGTAAATTAAAGAACATTTAAGCTAATTGCTTCATTTTTGGGGGCCTCAATTTTCCCAAATGTTTATTGGGTTGTCTCCCTCTCCTTTACAGAAGATAGAAAAAGAAAGGGGCTGGGTGTATCCGATTTTAGTTCCTTAAGGAAATGATGACATGGGACCAAATTCTCTCTACTAGCCCATCTAGAGCTTCAGGGAGTGGATGGATAAGCTGAGGCCTCCCTGTAACTGGCTGGTTGAAAAGATTCAACTCAGAGTGGGTATTAACATAAGTAGTTTTATTTTTCCCCAGTCACTTCTTTTATCTATTCTCTGTTGAATCTGTTCCCCATCCTTAACAGCATCTTGGTAAGATTCCGTAAACTTCAGGTCTCTTTTGAATATTAAAATTGATTCCAAAGGTATACCTTTAATCTCAACCTTGATTTAAATTTCATCTCCTTGCAATATAGGAGATGTTTTTAGTAGGGGCACTAGTCACTCATTCTTAGGCAATGAGAAGAATGTCACTTAACAGTATGCCTTTACGATGAGAGGGCAGGGATGGGCTCCCATGAAACAGTTAGAGGGACTGTACATTTCTTATCATCTTCAGCTGCTGGTGACGGCTCAAGAGTGAAGAAGGGGCTTGGTTGGCAAGGCTGTGAGTCTGAAGAGAACACTGTTGTCTTGCTCTCACTCCTCATCCTTAGACATGTGCTCACCACCTGGGCATCTGGGAACATTGCTTAAGAGCTATTGGAATCATCTGGACCCCTGAGTTCTAACCAGACAGTTGGGATGTCCTTCCTGAGCCACAATCCTGCTGATTTTCTCAAGTAGAGGGGTATGTGATTCACAGTTCCATGTCTTCTTTTCCTGTGTTCTAGTGAATGGGAGTCTGATGAGCACTCCTGGGAGGCCATTTGGTCCCCTTTTATCCCACTTTCAAGTACTCACACTTGTTCTAGAATTAAAGTCACCCATTCTGGCTATACTGGGGCTCCTGTCATTGCTCAGTATAGTCTGGTCCAAGCCCCATTCTTTTCCTTCATTATTCCTGAGATGGTGTCCACTTGTGTGATGCTACTCCAGATAGGCTGGACCTGTGGATCAGTACAGATGCCTGGCCCCTGGGTCCAGAGCAAGTACAGCAGGAGTGTGGTACATGAGACTAAAGAGGGTCATCCAAGGGCACAAGGCAAATGACACCATCATCCAAGGTCAGGGAAGAAAGTACAGTTCTGGGTACAAGACAACACCTAGAGGTATTAGAAAAGACAAGAAAGCTCAAGAAAATAAAAAGGTACTGCTCTGGTTCTATGCCCAAAGCTGTCTCTGAGACAAGGTGGCAGGGATCAACTTCCTCTGCCTTCTTATTAGAGATATAGCAAGGGGTCCCTTCCACTCTTGGAGGAGGGTCCCAGACCTGTGGGCTAGTCTTCTATCATGGCTGAGTTCTCGTTTACCCCTGGACTGGCTGGCAGGTGGCCATCCTGCCCAGATATACAATGACTTTTCTCTAGGTTACTGCTCAGCTGGTCTCTACACTTTTACTTTTATTCTCATTACCTACATCAGACATAAAACAATCTCATTTTTTATATCATTGAATTGAATGTGCTCAGGAACCCTGATTGCTACTGAAAGAAGGACCTCTTTCTCTTACTGCCTGCCAACCAACTTTAATCTCGGTAATGCAGTACATTCTGGTTTAAGACATTGTAGATTTGGTTAAATATTCTACCAAATTCAGAAATGACTGAAGATTCACCTCCTGTCCTCACCTCTGGGGTGAAACAAGTTCTCAGTGTGTGTTTTTGTATTGTCCTGGTTTTGGATGAGGGCTGCAACATGGGGCTCAGGCAGGTACCCAGAAGGCTAGGTGCAGCAAATACCACCATGGAGCTGTTTAGTGGATGTGGACAGCTGACAGTTGAGCCTGCTTCAACTCAGTTATGGGCATTGCAGTCATCAAATTGCTGGTCTTCATACACTTAGGCCACCATGGATACCAGCAACCTGACCTTGTGCCACTCAGGAGCCAAGACCTTGTGGTAAGACTTGATGGCCACACTTGGGCCACATGACCACTCTATGGGCAAGCAGGTGGGGAAAGAAAGTACTACTCTGCTCTCCTCCACCCCATGACTTTGAAGGAGAGCTTTCTCCCTCATTCTTGGGATTGCCTCAGAGAGAAAAGATGTTTAGATTCTGGCTAGCCAAAATGAGTAATATTTTCTGGAGCCAGAAAGAGCTTGAGCTAGCTTCTGATCCTGACCTCTGTCACTCTTAGCTCCTGCAGAGCCTGGAAAAAACCACAACTTATGTATCCTGGAAAGAAGGTTAAAGATGATAGCTGGGGATTATAAAATGGTGTGCCTGCTAGAAGTCACTGTGGGGTGAGGGCATGCTCCTGCTCTTGAGTAAGGAGTGGGCTGGGAATGATGTTGGGCATAGCTAAGTCTCAGAGGTCAGCAGTACAACAATGAAAACCTCGCATCTGCATATGGAGGCAGGCCAAGTTTGTGCAGCCAGCATAGATCATGAAGTCACCTGCTGCAGATACTCAGCCATGGCATCTGCAAGGGCAGAGGCCAGAAATCTCCTAGCTGATTTCTCATCGGAGGCCTTCATGCCACATATCCCTTCTGTCTATTCTGTGGACACTCTGATACCCTGCCAACAAAGATATTTTCTGATTATTCAGCTAAATAACCAGCTTATTCGTTTGAGAACAAGAATCCTGATAAATATGTTGCCTAAACATGCTGTGTTACCACCTCTACTCTCTGGGGCTCAAATGTTGCTGTATGTGATTACATTTCAGAATTTCAGGCAGGGAGTAGGGCAGACTCCTGCCCTTTGCTTTCAGGTTCCCCCTCAACAAAACTCAGTCTTCTCAGTCCTTTCACAGGTTGTATCCTTTTCTTGGTCTCACCACTTTCAAACCCTGCTGATGGTCCTCAGCCCCATCTGGATCCTTCTTCACACTCATATCTTCCACTTGAACTTCAACTCCATGATGCATTCTGAGAGCTCTGGTTTCTAATTATCCAAGTCAGATACTATATCTGACATTCCCAATTCCTTTGAAATTCAAAGGAAAACCAGTTCCCTTTTAAGCACTCAGCTCTTAGAATTGAGCTCAAAGGTAAGAATTTAACTCTTTGTTCTAGTCTGAATCTCCCCTCCCTTTTTATCCTGATGTGTTGCTGGGAAAAAGCCAAGGTTCCCAGAAAATGGGGGAAAGAGTTGAGAGGCAGGACACCTGGGGACAGCAGCCTTGTTATATCTAATAATATTATACTACTACATTTTACTTTTTAAGTTAGGTCACATTTTTATTAATTATCTCTTGAGGACTTATTAAATTTTGAAGATTATGTTATGAAATTATTAAAATTACTTTATAAATGGTACTGCATTTTGGAGTTCAGATATTAAACTCAATCGAAGACACTCAACTCCAGATGGAGATACATGTGCAGTGAAGTCAGCTAAAGATCCTACATGCCTCTGGGGAGCTAATGCGCAGAAACCCAGTGTTTCTGCTCCTTCCACACCCTCCCTGCAACCTTTGAACCAGCAAATTCTTTGGCTGCTGCTGTCCATTAACCCTTATCCCACTTCACTGGGCATTTCTCCTCTCCTTTTCCCCAGGGTGAGCCTCAGGGATGTGCAGAAGTATATTCAACTTACCTAGCCACAGTGAAGCCATAAAAAGGAAGAGCAGAGCCCCTGCAGGGAGAGAGGGGGAACTGGGGTGGCCTGAAGACCCATAGGAAATTCTAGGCCTGTCTTCTGTGTCCTCAAGGCACAAATGGCAGAGGCCAGAATGACTTTCTAGAAGGAGGCAAGAAGCTTTTGATGGTGTCCTTCTAGATTTCCTGGTTAATCTAAGGGCACTCAGGAGTGTTATATCCTAAACAGTGTGAGCCTTGTTTGGGTCTCGATGGCTATGGAAGGCCTGGGAACCAAGGGTCAGGTGAGCAGAACTGGGCAGCAAGCCTGATGTGACCTAAAAGGCACGTAGGGTAAGCTTTCTAACGACAGTGTGCAAAGGGCTGGTCCTAGCTGTGGGTGGTCTAGGCCTAACTTGACCAGATCCTGATCCTGATCTCATCCTGGCTCTGGTGGGAGGGCACAAAGGTGGGTACTTAGGTCTGTGAACTCAATGGAATATGTGATAATGTAGCAGGGAGGGGCCACTGTGATGTGTGGCTTGGCTCATGAGGAACAAGAGGACTGGGTAGATGCACAGGTTGGGAAGGTTCCATTCAGCACTAGGAGTCCAGATAGGACACTGATCTGCAAGGAACAGAGTACAGGAAGTGAGAAAAGGTCCATGTGTCAGGGTACAGCCAACCCTAGAGGCTGACTTTCCTACTCACCTGAAGAGGAGAATGCATAGCAGGCCAGCCCAGAGTCTCTCATTTTTGCTTTATAGGGACCCCTCTGATTGGGAGTCATTCAAAAGATAGAAACAAAGGTCAAATCCCTTCCTCCTCCTCTCATCCTGGGGCCCACTGAGAAGGTTGAGGGCCCTAAGGACTGTCATTGGAAAGAGCCAAACAAGAACTTCTTGTCAAGTCCTGTGCTCATTAAGAGCTATTACAAGTAAAAGTAAGTGACTCAAGCCCATCTAAATGAAAAGTGGAGTAGGGTGATGTTTTAAATGCCTCCTCTGGCAACTTCTTTTAGGATAAAACAATTTTTCTCTTTGTGTCAAATCTGACTCTAAGGCTGAACCCCAAGGCTCTAGGAAGTAGAAAGTGTGGGTTCCCAGGACAAGGACACCCACTGAATGGGCAAGGAGGATAAGATGTGGGGTATTCAATTCCCCCATGGCAGTGAGAATGGGTGAGTTTGTGGAAAATCCTGCTGAGGCCCTAAGGAACTCAGCATCAGCTTTTCTTGGCCTGATGGGTAGGGGCCATGATAGTGGGATGGAGCAGAGAGGAACTCGGGGCTGCTCAGGGAAAGCCAAAAGAACAGGAACTTGTGCCTTCAGTATAGTTGAAATTCTGGAGCCAGGTGACTTCAGACCCATCTGAGCTGGCTTTGGCAGATGGACACAATGGCAACATGGGATGCTTAGGCAGGAAAAGAGCTTGGATCCCCATAGCCTGTGTGGGTTTATGAGAGGACACTGAGGGCCTGCTTCCCTGAGCTGGGAACACATAATGTAGCAAAGAGGCAAAAGTCTTGTGGAGCCAAAAATTATATCAGCTAAGGATGTCAAGAGCAGGCAAGTCATTTAACACTCCACAGAAGCAGCCCAGGAGGACCAGGAGGACAGCTTAAGACTTAACATTTATACCCATCTCTCAACTTACATGGTATTTTTTATGCAGGTTTTTTTTTATATGCAATAAATATCCCCTCCCTTTGCCTTGATTAGGAGGACTTTTTATACGCAGTTTTTTTTTTTTTATTTATGCAGTCTCAGTTTATGTGATTCTTTTTCAATTCCATTATTGGTGATTACTCTTTCTAAAAAACAATAACTTAATTTAGCAGTGTACAAAGAACTAATACTAACTCACAATTATTAATGATCTTCCTGTTCATTGGATGGCAAATAAAAAAGCATGGGTGACTACTGATTTTTTCAGGATTGGTTTTACAAATGTTTTTCTGGAGAGCTGAAAATTATACGAAAGAAAAATGTTTTCCTTTAAAAATACTCTTACTTTTTTTTTTTTTTTAGATAATGCACCTAGTCATTCATGTAAGTTAGAACATCCAAATCTAAAAGTTGTACATTCGCCACCAAATACAATTTCCTTGATCCAACCTTTAGAACAAGGCATTATTTCCACTTTTAAGATTAATCACATTAAATTGAGTTTTGATGATATTTTTAATATACTTGAAAATAATGAATCACTTGCAGTTATAGAAGCCTGGAGTAAACATGCAATTTGAAGTTGTATCAAGAATATTGCTTTAGAATAAAGAATAAGTGATATAAAGCTGTCAACTTTAAATGTTTGCTGGAAAGCAATATGGCCAGAAGAGATTGAACCAGGGAATATGGTTCCAACAACTGAAGAGGAATTAATTGATATTATTAATTTATTAAATAAATTTCAGGAAGAAGGCTCTGACACTGATGGTGAATAAAATTTGTTTTTTTTTTTCTGAATTTTTATTAGCATGTTTTTGGTGAAAATATGTGGAATAAAAAATTTTATGACATATTGGCCTATTTCTTCAGTATTCTTTTTGTACTGGTGGAGTATTTTTACGTAGTTTTCTTCCATGTAAAAAAAAAAATGTAGATTGGATAATCCACATAAATCAAGGGACGGGTGTATTTGTAAGATTTAACTTGAAAAAGACTGTTTTATCTCAATAAAGATTGACTTAGCTTTGGTTGGCAAATATAACTCTCTACTGCCAGAAACCTGCACAGGTGTGGGAATCCAGAGAGAGCTGCTTGATTAACAGAAAGGGAGATTTCCAAGAAGATGAGGATAGAGATGGAAAATAAGCATGCAATTTTATTTTCAAATCTGAGCTATACAGAGTAATTTTTGACTCTGATACACAAGCAAAGGTAAATTGTTGCTTTTCAGTAAGGGTAAAGTGTTATTTCATGGCTCAGTCTATGGTCAGAAATGCAGCTGGGCTGAGGAAGGTCTGGGAACCAGGAGCCGAAAAGACCATGAGAAGAGCTTCTCTCCTCTGCCTTCTATTCGCTATCAATTATATTTCCTTTGCTGTTGGTCTTAGTTTGCTTGTAGGCCCATAAAATGTCAAATATTTATCATCTATGCTTCAGGTTACTTCTTCTCCATTAGAAGATTCTTCTCCTAATTTTGAATTTTTAAAGACAGAATCTCATCACCTTAGTTTAACTATGCAGATGCCACCAAATGTGGCTCTGGCTCCATGTTCAGCTGGTGAGTACACTGGGGAAGTGGGTTCCAACTTTTCTGGTCATTGTCTGCCCTGATTGATTGGTCCTATGTAATACAGGTGGTTAAATATTTCAACTGTCATCCTTGTATGACCCTGAGCAGTGTGTGTGTGTGTGTGTGTGTGTGTGTGTGTGTGTGTGTGTGTTACTCTGTATACAAGTGTCTCACCAGGGTTCACTTCAGTGGGAGAGAGAGCATTTCATGGGATTATGGTGAGCTCAGACTTGAACTTTCTGAATGCTGATGCTATAGCCATGAGAACCAAGGAGATATGGAAGCCTGGCTGGGACTACTGAGACTATAGTGTTGATGCAGAACTATCTGGCCACATTCCTCATTTGGCAGCTGGTCTAACACAGGCTTCTCTCACTGTGCAGGGTCCCTGCGCACTGACCTTGTCTCACAAAACCCTCACCTACATAGACACAGGTGACCCTGAGTCAGATAAGAACTTGGCACTTGGGAGTGGCCCCTGGAGGCCCGTTGTGTTTGACTCCATTGTGCCTGGGACGTCCTCCCTGCTTCCAGTCTAGTCTCAGATGAGCTGCAGAAGTGCCTTCTTTCTGGATTGTACATGGGCTGGTGGAAAGAGCAGAGGCTGGGTTTCCAGAGGCCTGCATTTGAAATTTAACTCTAAACTTAAATGTGTGGTTTAGAGATAGTCACCAAGTCTCACTAAGCCTCAGTTTTTCAATTTGTACAAAAGGTTCACCAATATTCTCCTCATCCCATCACTATGAGAATCAAATGAGAGAGCAGGTTAGAATGTTCTAGCACTCCTGTCACTTGGTCCTTTGATACCTGCTAGTTTCCTGTCTCCTGGGTAGGAAGAGACACCTTTGTCATTTAAACAGAGAAATGGAAAAATATCTCTATGTGCTCATGGTTGAAGGAGAAGAATATTTTTCACTAAATGTCTTATAATTCTGACTTCTTACTGATAATAATGAGGTTTGCTTATTTCTTCTCAGATTCGTGGTTCAGAATTAGCTCTATAGATCCTAGCCTCCATAGGCCCCCTACTGTCCCCTGCTTTCCTCTTGGGGTCAGGTTGGCATGCCGCTGGAGTCAGCTATGCCTGTACATCCTGAAGATCACTTGGACTACAGGTGGGCAGAGGGTATCCCTGAAGGAAAAGCTGAAATTCAGGCCTGAGGATGAGAAGACTTAAATGGCATTGTTTTGAAAACACCAGGCCTAGCTGGAATTCAAATACCTGAAAGGAAGCCCAGAGATCAGAAAGGGGAGGCTCCTCTGTCCTCTTCAGAGTTACTTCCAGCTGAAAGAAGCTTTCAGTTCTGCTTTACTAGCTACCTGAAATATCAAACACTCAGAAACCAGTTTTACTGCATCAGAAAATGATTTATTCTCTGAAGTTAATGATCTGGAACAAAAGATTGACCTTGGTCAAAAATCAATTTTTATTATTTGGTGAAGGGGCTGGATAAAGTCTCCTTTTTGCTATAAAGCCTACAGATGACAATCCTTAAATTACAATTGTTCAAGGACAAAGCTTCATTTGGATTGTGGTTTGGGTACATCGGCAATTTTTCCTTTCATTAATTCTTAAAGCTTAAATCTATACTTGGTGATGACCTGTGTAACTCTCACTTAAAATAAATCAGCTAGATTTGGTTTCTACCTAGAGAAGAGTGGTCAGGTACTCTTGGATACAGTTCTGAGTGGCTGGTTATTAAGATCGTTGTTTGTTTTGTTCATCGCTGCCTGGAACTTCTAGGGTTGGCTCTGGGAGCAAGCAGCAGTGTGTGGCTCTAGCACTTGTAAGGCACTTAGAACCAGGAGTCTCATAAGCCATGATTCACTGGGCTTATATTTGGGATGAAAAGAAGGAAGCACAGGTTGGCTTCTGCTTAACAGAGGAAGAGAGAGAAGCCCCAGAGAAGGTGAAAGATTGGCTGGAGACTGCAAAGATGAAGACTTCTCATCACTTTGATTGCTGCCTCGTACCCACCCACCTAGCACTTCCCTCTGACAGAAGAACCTTATTCATTTTCCTTCCCCCAGAGCAAGATATTCTACTGGCATTCCTGATTCCTTCTGCCTTATCAGGGTTCAAAGACCCTTGGGGTCTTTATCCTACCTTTACTCCCAAGCCCAGTCCCCTCACCCCACAGACCTTCATGAACAGACCAATCACAGCTTGGGGCTCTGCTGGTTCCGCTCCTCTGCCTGGACTGTCTCTACTCCTTGGCTTTAAATGTGAAGCAATCATCAGCTTGTAAAAGTTTTGTACCTTCCTCCCATCTGGGCAATGTGAGTGATCCCCTCTGGTGCTCCCACAGCCGCACTAGGAATCTATACCAGAGAGATTTTCATGAGGCCACAACCAGGTCTCCCTGCAAGGCTTCTAGCAACTGAGGGCAGCTCTGACTTCTCCCAGAGCTCAGAGCAATGCCTGGCACACTCCTGGGAGGTGATCCATCAATGTTCAGGGACAGGGCAAAAACTTTTTTCCCTGGAACTCTCAGAACACACTGACCTTGAACCTTTCTGAATATAAAATTTCTTCTTGTCTGTGCTATTCATTCTGCCTCAGATTGTGGGCTACTGCGTGTGATTATAGCTGATCTCTCTGGTCAAATATAAATGCTGTCCTTCCTGCAAGAAGCTCTGTCTTTGGGACTACAGTTCGGTACCTAAGAATGATGCCTCTTTTCTTTGAATCTCCTCAGAGAGGTGTGCATCCCATATGTGTGTGTAATCTGAATAGCCCCCAGCATGCAGTTACAATAAAATAGCTTCAGTGCTAATAATCCAAATGTTGGTTGTTGATTACTCCCACAGCGAAGGCAGAATCTCACTTCCCAATTTGCTTAGAGATCTTGGAGTCTCTGGAGAATGTTAGATATGATCTCTACCAGTCCCAGCATTTTCTCCTGCTCTGTTCCCCCTTCAGCCTGCTGCTTGAGAGAGACCCCATCTCTCCTTCTTGGCTTTGTCAGAGCCCTGATTTCCCTCTGGCTGTTGCCTCCCAATGCTCTCCAAATGGGGCTATCCAGTATTTCTTATGCTTTACTCTTCTTGGATCAAAATGGCCCTGTGCCAGGAAGTGGAACCACATTCTGTGTGGCCCTTTCCCCTGATCAGGCAGCCCAGCCTGTGTCTGGAGCCTCATGGGTCCTCATGAAAGCAACTCTTGGTTTTTACTGGTGGTCTCTGTTTCTGAGAGGTAAGTTAGAAAAAAAAAATCTATCCAACCTTTATTTCTTCATTTCTACTTCTAGCTTTTGCCTAGAAACACATGTCAATTCATGCAAATACATTCTAGGGTAGGGAGGGGCTTCCGCTGAGAGGGGAGAGAGCTGGCTTGATCTTGAATCTGGTTCCTGTGCAGCAGGGACCCAGCTGTGCGTGAATTGTTAACGCCTGTAGCTTTTGATCCTAGGAAGCCAATTCCATGGATCTTTTGAATTTGATTATCTAAACCTTTTGTTCTTCCTATTGCCTGAGACCCATGGATATGATAATTAGGTACAGAGGGGTTTTACCAGTGTAAAACGCCAGTTCGAGTTTGC
Organism: Cynopterus sphinx; assembly: GCA_030015415.1. Taxonomy (NCBI): domain Eukaryota; kingdom Metazoa; phylum Chordata; class Mammalia; order Chiroptera; family Pteropodidae; genus Cynopterus; species Cynopterus sphinx. The sequence goes on from CM057382.1 coordinate 53,970,972, forward strand.
AAGTGCAAGGGAGGGAAGAAGGCCAAAGGTTGGGTCACACTGAAGAGATTGAGCTGGTTGGGGTTTGAACTGTGTGAGGTCAGTGCCAGGATGGTCGGATATGAAGTGAGGGGAATGTTGGGAATGAGCAGTGGTCCCATATCTCTGAGTTGACCCTATCTTATGGTGGCCACTCTGTCATCTGGGACCTGGTCTCCTACCTTGTGTGTCCACTAAGGTTTCCCGTAGTTTTCACTTGATGATATCTAGAATGGCTTTCTTCTGTCACTTTGGCCATTGGACTTGTAACTTCAATTCTGTTTCTGGGCTTCCTTGCCTCTAGATCTCTTCCTTTATCACCACTGGGGCCTCATTGTCTTTGCTGACCTCTAGTTCCAGTGGGAAGGAGGCTTGCCTATCTTGGACATATCCTTTATATCTGGAACTCTTTTTATTATTTATGTACATTATCTCATTCATTACAAAAACTGTAGGAGAGGTAAGAGAAGTGAAATAACCTGCTCAAGGAACACCTCTGATGAGAGGTAGTGTGAAGATGCTGGTTGACCTGAGAGCAAAGGCTGCGTGCCACCACCGTCTTCTCCTTCTATTTCTGATCAGTGATTACCTACCCCTTTTACTTAATGAAGCACAAATAGCTTGATGTTGTAATGCACTTATATTGTGAGAAGTTGGTCAGGAGCAAAGCTGGTTCCTTTCATGGGATGATCACACATTTAGAAAGACATCTGCTATAGAACTTGGGAGGGAGGTGATGAGAGATGGTAATCAGAAAAGAAATTTAAATAAGAGGAAATTTTTGGGTTAGCTAATACAGTTGGAAATTTTATCTTGTTAGGTATTTGTGTTTAGAAATAGTATGTGTATTATGCTTTTTTAGGGGTAGAATTAGAACGTATTGATTCAGCTGAATCAGACAAGTATATCAAGGTCAATGATATACTAAGAGAGCCAGTCACAAAAAAGTAGAAGAGACTGCCTTTTAATTTTATTATTTAAAATTTTATTATGAAAAATTTCATTCAAAAAAGCAGAGAGAAGAAATTCTAATTCTCTATGTATCTATTATTTCTGTAATTATCAACCATGGCCAACCTTGTTTCTTCTGTTTCTCCTGGATTCTGTTGAAGCAAATCCCTGATAAATGATACAGATTTTAAAAAATAATCAAAATATAATTATTACATCTAAGAATTTAATAATAATTCCTTCAACATCAATATCTACTCAATGTTCAAACTTCTCTGAATGTTTAATAAATGTGACTTTTTAAATAGTTTATTTGAATTAGGATCCAAATAAAGTCCACATTTTAAGATTTGCTGATATCTTTTACAACCTCTCTCTTTCGCTGCATTTTGCTGTTGTCATTTCTCCTGTAGTTACCCACAGTCAGTTTGGATGATGGGATTGATTGCATGTTCCTGTCCCTTTTTTATATTGCCTGCAAATAGATCTAGGTTCTGAGGAGATTTGTTGGCAAAGCTGTTTCCTAGATGATGTTGTGATTTCCATCAGGAGGCACTTTTTCATGAATAGGGCCATGGTGGTTATAGCCTAATTCATTAGGGCTGCAGCATGGAGTCGTTTTAATTTTATCATTTTTTATTAATTTGTAAGCTGGAAATATCTACAAAGAAAAACTTCACTTCATTGGCTATTGGATTGCTCAGAAATATGGTTTGTAAAGGAAAAAGAAGATATACTTGATTATCTCCTTTTATTTATAAATATTCAAAACAGTGGACTGATTATATAAGATTCTCCAAAGGTGACCAATGTAGTTTTTTCTTCTATTGAGCATCATCATAGAAACTGTTTCAATTCATTGTAGCTGTTATCTTTACTGATGATCAAATTGCCCCAATTTTTGCCCAAAAGAATGTACTCAAATTAACTTCTGAGTCCAGCTGACAGGACCCACTACTCGCTGATAGCTCTCTTACTTTCTAGTCTAACAAGGTGTAACAGACTCATCTTGTTCATGTTGTGGTCTGGAATCCACATTTCTCCTTAGAACCGAGGCTCCTTTCAAAGGGTAATGTTATTTGGAGACTACTATCCAAGTACTAGGGATGCTCAGTCCTCTGTGGTTAGTTATCGTTTCTCGTCTTCTTTAGAAAATAGAGCTAAGAATTGTGGATTTGTTTTTAAATAAAATATACTATGAATTTATACTGCTACTTCCAATTCTAATTCAGATTTGTTGAGTTTTTACTTAACCATATCAATCTGATATCTGTACCTCCTTTCTTCTCTTTTCTCTTATGCTGATAATTCTAATATCATCTTTTACATTTTCCTACAATACGCACAACAATAGAGGCTGAGTTTTTAATTTTCTGGAATTTATAAGAAAGAGAACTGATTTGTGGTTTGTGGTCTGTAGAGAGTGTAATGACTTCTTATACATTTTTACAAGTTTGATTTGAGGGTAAAGAGAAGAAGCACACTGAGTCTGAGATATTGAATGCTTTTGGGCAGTTCCTGTTTGTGATTTATCCTAATGGTTGGATTGCTGAATTTATGTGTCCTAGCTGTCAGCTCCACTATACAAGAAAGCTCTGTCCTGGGAGCAGTAGAGTTCATGCTACTGGTGACTTTAGTGAGTATGGTGGTAGATTGGCTGCATCAATTAATCTTTCATCTCTTGTTTCCACCCAAGGGAATTGAAGTTATCCCCTTCAGAAATAGAATAAATAGGATGAAACTCCTTTAACTACCATACAGACACATTATTTGTTTCACGTTGCCAGCTTGTTTCTACCAAAACTTTCTCCTTTCTGTCTCTCTGGGGTTAATTCCCATTTACACATGTACCATGTGTCTTTGAGTTCAATTTTCATGCTATTAGAACAGCCGAATGTTAAAGCAGGCTTAGGGAAACACACAGTCCTCTTCCCATGTGCCAAACCTTATCTCTGTTTACAACCTTCTCAAGTTTTCTTTGGGGGAGGAAGAGGAAAGACATTAATTTTGCCTGATTTTCCTAGTGGGCAGGGTCATCATTCATGAATGGGTTATATGTGGAGTGGGAAAATCCCTATTGGCACTTGCAGATTACAATCCATAAAATTACTCAGTGTTGCTGGAGGAGCCTGATCATAGCTCTATGTAGTGACCAGACAATGATAAGGTACCAAAATTTGCCTTGTGACATATAAAAGAATTAAAAGAGTGGCTTAGGCTCAACCTTAAGCCAAATCTTGGAACCAGATTTATTAGAGCTTTACTCTGTGGGTTCTTGGCACTGTTTCTGCCGATAGCAAAGTGACATTTTGGTTCTTGTTTTCTACCATCATGTGTGGGACTTCAGGATTCTTGGAGTTGGGCAATACTTACACAACCCCTATTTCCTGAACATGATATCATTTAATAGCTTCAAAGTACCATCTTTGTTTTAACATAAAAATATGCAAGTTTTGCATTTTAAGGGAATTATCCAATCCACATCAAATCTACTTTATGAGTTAGGACATAATGAGCTGTGGAGGTGGCACTGGTTTGTCAGTGTGGTAGTTTGGAGTGGGGTAGATGGAGATTGAATCTGACACCATCACTTACTAGCTGTGTGACCTTGGGCAAACCAGCTGACCTCATCAAGTTCCAGTTTCTTATCTATAAATAGGAATGATAATACCTACTTCATAAGGTCCTGAGAGTTCAGTGAGTCAATGGCATGGTACAGTGCATACTCAGCAAATTGAGTTTCCTTCCTCATCTGGATTACCACCTGTATTATTGAATAAAATAATAAAATTACTGAATAAAATAGTTTTCATCTGTGAGCCCACCCAAAGCACACTAACCTTGCTCTGGAAGACACAGATGAAGGCATCATCATTTTTTTCCCCTTCATCTTTCAATGTTTCTGGCAGCTTCGAGAGGTGAGATCTTCCTCCCCCTTTCTTTGCTTTGAAGTCATTTTCTACCCTGCTTCTTCCCTCTTCGTCCATCTCTCCTTGGCTTCCTCCCTCTGACTGTGTTATCTTTTTCCTTTCTTTTACCCTCTTCTCCCTTAGCTGAAGTTGAACACAACTGTATGAGACATAATGATTGATTAAAGCAATAGTGCCACAAGCCCTGGGAATGCTCAGCTCCAGGGGCTTTGTGGAATTTCCAAGATGAAATTTGAGAATTTTCTTTGTAACCTTTCTTTGTTAGAGACTCAGTGAATTTGGCAGCTTCACAGTGAGGTATGTGCAAAAAGACCGCATTAAAATCCACTCAATTTGTGGCTTATGTTTCAGACTCCCTTTGCTCTGTGTGCAGGGACAGTGGCTAGAAGCTTGGAAAGGTTGCTGCCTACATTCTTATGCCCTATTTATCTTTCTTGCAGAAAGATATTTTTTTTCCCATCCTTCCTGGGCAAAAATAGACCTATCAATATAGGAACTGAGAAGTGAAGTCAAATTCATGTTTTCCCAAACTCAAAGAGCAGAAATATTTTTTTCAGTCTCTTCCCACCCATATGCATAGGTAAGGTATTCCGAGCCTTGAGCTTCACACCTGCATTGGGAGGTCTTTTCAAACACAAAGTTAGAGACATGAAAATCTAAGCTCCATTTTTATCTCATCTATATAAAGTGTCAGACCACCCCATTTATCCACCAATCTATTCACCCATCTATTTATTCATCCATCCATCCATCAATTTGTTTATTCACAGAAGCATTCATTAATACATTGAACAAATATGTACTATGAATTTATGTTGTACAGGTTGCTGTCCTAGGCACTGAAAGTTAATATAAAATAAAATTCATAGTAATTCTTCTTTCAAGGAGTTTTAATCGGATAAAAAAGTAGAGTACAAGTGTGCAGATCTCTATAATGAGACAGATCATGACAACTGTCACAGTGCTGTACAAGCAAAAGATAGGGGTACAATCAAGGGAGAGGTTACTTCTGTCTGGAGACAGAATTCAGTTGTGTGTCATAAAATAGGTACCCCATAAGTTTGAAGAAATAGATAGAATTTCAACAGGTGGGAAAGGAAGGAAAGGGGAAATGGATTTGTAAAGGCAAAAAAGTGAGACAGGACCGGGCATATTTAAACATGGCATATGATACTAGGCAGTAGAGGGTATGTGTTACACTACAAATGCAGGTTGGGATCTGATCATGGGGAATTGTAAGCATTCAGCCAGGGGTATTTTACCTGTAGTGAGAATCAGTCCACATCAACATATTATATAACATGTCACATTCTTTAATGTCTGTTAATCAGATTTAATTTGCTTTGAGAGCCCACTTGTCAGGTTAGAAGGAGACCAAGTAGCAATTACAACAAGACTTTCTTCTTCTCCTCCTCCTCCTCCTCCTCCTCCTCCTCCTCCTCCTCCTCCTCCTCCTCCTCCTCCTCCTCCTCCTCCTCCTCCTCCTCCTCCTCCTCCTCCTCCTCCTCCTCCTCCTCCTCCTCCTCCTCCTCCTCCTCCTCTTCTTCTTCTTCTTCTTCTTCTTCTTCTTCTTCTTCTTCTTCTTCTTCTTCTTCTTCTTCTTCCTCTTCTTCACAGTTTCATTAAAGATCTCAAGCTTGTTTGGTGTCAGCAAAATTGGGAGAGAATACAGGTCCATCTTTTCTTTGAGGGTCTCATTGTTCTAGCCACTGAACGCAGTTGTGGAGATCTTATCTCTGTCTCCAGATGGAAACGCCTCATCTTTTCTGGCTTCCGCTTCTATCCTGAAAGCACTTTTTATCCTTTCCTCTTACACAACCAATTAAAGATGAATTTTCTTCAATCGGCCTAAAAGACACACACACAAACACACTCACACATCTTACAAACATGCAAACACTCAAACTTACTCACATGAACACACATGCACTCACAGACTCATAAAAAACTGCTAAGCTGCCCCTAGAGTAGAGAGGTAGAGAGGTGAGAGTAAGAAGAGCTCAGGGTTTTGGAAACACAACTGATCTCTTTCCTAGCATGGGGATTGGGAAAGGAGATACAGGCACCAGTTAGCTTCTTTCTTAATAACTTCTTAGAGCTGTTTCGTGAAATTAAGAAGATGATTTAGAAATTGTGAGTGGAAAAGTGAGTGCTAGTCTTTCGGAGGACCCACCTGGTATCACTTGTTTCCTGGTTTGCGGTGGAAGGAGAAGCAGTTTCCCCTAGTGCCTGGTACAGGTCTGGCCTGAAGTTTTCACTCAGTATCTGCTTATTCAATGAAACTGTGTGTAAAGGAATGGCAAACATAGTATCGTTCAGAAGACAGTCACTGAGTGAGTGACATGACCATGCAAATGAAAACAAATTGCCCAACATGAAATTTCAGAGAGACAGGATTTGACTATAAAGAACAGTGAGTCACAATCTCTGGCGGCCCTATTTGAGATGGGGCTGTAGAGGCACTCTGGGTCTGCCTACCAGTCTTGTTTCTATCCTTAATTGTTTCTCAGCATGGAATCTGTGCTGAGCTTTGAATGACTTAGACTTGGAACTGGGAGGCTAGGAGGGATCAGAGTTAATAAAAGAATATGGAAAGGAAGAACGTGGCTTCTCTTTAGGGAGAGGTGTTCTGGACCTTGTCACTTAAGTCAGGACCAGACAGTTTTAGGAGTAATGAAGCAAGAGGAGGGTGGGACCAAGGCAGGGCTTGAGGCTGCCGGGGTAAGTTAGAAGTCAGTTCAGACTCAGTAACACCTCCCTCCGGTCCTGATACTTAGGGAACTTAGTGTCCAGGAGGGTTGGGCTCTGCAGGCAATGGCATTGCTGAGGTTTATGAACATCAACAAGAAGGATTAGCAATAAACAAAATTGGTAGTGAAGCTAAGGGGGCAGATATTTTTTAATCTGCCCTCATCTGATTATCTGGCTTTCAGAAAAGCTTCCATGACTTTGGATCTGGTCAGGGGCTTTTCTCTCCCCACTCCCCATTTATTTCTTTCCTCTATCTTTCCCTCCTTTCCTTCCCTCCCTCCTTCCACCCTCTCTCCCTCACTATCCTTCCTTCCTTTTTTCCTTCCTTCCTTCCTTCCTTCCTTCCTTCCTTCCTTCCTTCCTTCCTTCCTTCCTTCCTCTTCCTCCTCCTCTTTTCCCTTCCTCTGCTGCACCCGTTTTTCCTTCTTTCTCTGTCTCATAATTGCTTCAGAAGCCCCCCCTTTTTTTATTCCAGAAGTCCTCAGCCAGGTATCCAGCCCCAGAAATACATAAAATTTACATAACTTGCGATCTCAGAAACACAATGGTAAGCATAGTGGTACAGTTAAAAATTATTCTAAAAAGTGATAAATCTCCTGGGTAGGATTTGACCAAGGTCCTCTCCTGCTGCCCACCTCATTGGGGTGGGGGAAGAATGAGGTTCTGGGATTGGTGACTGGCTGGGTTACAGGTTTGTTCTTCTGTACCTTGCTTGTTAAGAATTTCTCTGATGTATTGTTTTACTTAATCTGTCCAACAAATCACCAAATGAGGTGTTTTTAAAGACTTTCCCCCTGACTTTTTATTATGGTAATCTTTAAACTATAGAGAATTTAACGGAATACTATACTGAACATCTATATCTTTCTCATCTAGAGTCAACAATTGTTAACATTTTGCTGAATATGCTTCTTGCTCTGTCTACCCCTCCCCTAACCAATTTCACAGGAATTGCTGGCATCATAAAATTTCACCTCTAAATACTTCAGCATCTATCTCTTAAAAATAAAGACCTTCTAAAAAAAATAAATAAGGACCTTCTCCCACATAGCCACTATACTATTTTCACGCCTTAGAAAATTAATAATATCTCAATATCATTTAAAACTCAGCCCTTTCTCAAATGTCCCCAGTTGTTCCCAAAATGTCTTTTCTGACCTTTTGTTATTTTTTTAAAAACTGAGATCTAATTAAGTTTCTTGCATTGAAACATCTTTTTTTTTTTTTTTTTTTTTTTAAGAATGTGGAAAACAAGGCCTCTCCAACCTTCCCCTGGAAGTGAACAAACTTTCCTCCTGGCCACGGCTGTCAGATTCCAAGTGTACCCCTTTCCTGTGTATCAGAAAGCCCCAGATCTGGTTTTCACAGGCTGGTCCCACTTCCAAAACGGATTTTAAATACCAACCCAAGATTGTCAGCCTTTAATTTTGCCAAATGTAAGCATTAAAAAAAGTTTATCGTCTGTTATCAACGTTACTTAATATAAAGAATAATAACATTTTAATGCCAAGATCAAGGACGCAGTTTTAGGATAGGAAATGGTTCTATGGGAATCCAGTTATCATGGGACTGTGGACTCACAGGCTCAGGAGGGAGAAGACTGTGCCCACCAGAAGGCTGAGTCTACAGGGAGGGCCTCTGAAGACCAGGGGCAACAGCCATGGAGAGGGGGCTGAAGACATAAGTGATTTTCACATGAACTACTGTCATTCTATATTCCCTCCATCCTTTGAAGGTGCAAATGTCCCCCTATCAGTGTCCCCCCAACATTTTGTTATAACAATTTTCAAACAGATAATGAAATACTTTCACAGTGAGCATTCATATTCTCAACACTTATATTCTGCCAATGCCATTTTGTCAATTGCATTTAACCCAACCCTTAGTTCCTGTAATCAGTTCCTTAGTTGTGAGGAAAGTTTGTCTTGGTGGTAGGGTGGCCTGCCCTCTTCATGTCATCACCTCTTGCCTGAGAGGGGCTGTGTGATGGCATGTTGGCTTCTCCCTCCATGTGGAACCTGATTGCCAGCTCCTATTTCATTTGCACCCTCTCCCCAGTGGGTTGAGTGAAGGCTTATTTGGTTTGCAGGACAGAGCAGGGTGAAAGCCTCCAGCTATGTCCCACAGGGAAAGTCTTCTTCCTGGGTTCTCCACGGCTGAGACACCCATGGTGGCTTCCATCCTGCACTGGTCCTCGCCTACAGTTCCATCTTACCACAGGCCTGGCTCAGATCAGACACCTGTGGCACCTGGTGGTCTCTGCTTTAATTGGTTGATCATTGAATTTTGTGGTCCAAAATGGACAGTATTTGGGAGAGGAAAAGGTTTTAGATAAGCAGAGGCCATGATTTTCTGTCCTGACTATGCCTCTTGACTTCATGTTCAGGGTAGGTCATCCCATCGGAAGGCAAGTACACCCCGCCTTGCCTTTCCTCATGAGACTGCTTATGTTCCACTTAGGTCATCGGAGTGATACTACCTTGGAAGACAGTCCTGCGTTCTGACAGGCCATCTTTTGCCTGGAAGTATGGGACATGTCTGGGGCTTTTGCTTGTTTTTGTCTCCGAGCAAGTGCTCAGAGTGCCACTGGACCTGTCACTGTGACAATGGCTGCCATTCCCTATTTGGACACATAGATTTATATCTCACAGCCACTGCCTGAAGTATGTGGGGAGAAAACATAGGGACCAGCAGGCATCAGGGCCCAAGTAGGGGTGAGCAGAGACTTATTTGGGGACCCACTGTGAGGGTACATGGAAGAGATCCAGTAAGTGCAATGCAGGTTTCCTTCCTTTCTCCTAAGTAGAGGCCTGGAGGCTCAAATCACAGCTGTCTGTCTGCAGAGGACAGGCCTCCTCTGCGGATACAGTGGGATTGGTTTCCTCCCTGGGAGATTCCCTGGTCCTCTTAATGCATGGAGAGGACACCTCACAGGGTTCTGTGTGGAAATTTGATCCATGAGATCAGGGATCTTATTTCTAGTGTACCACGCACCCCTCCATGAGCTTTAGGAGGCCTTGGTGGGTGCCAGGGTTTCCAGAAGTCTCTCTGCCCAGGAGGCGGTGTCCACCAGGAAGGGAGACTCACATGGCCAGCCTGTAGGGCAGTTTCCAGGACACCCGTTGTGCTCACGGGAGCTAATCAGAATAAAACACCTTTCCACATGAAAGAAACTACACACACACACACACACACACACACATGCACACATACAAACACACACCACAATACACATACCATACACCACTCACTGTACACACACCATATACTACACACGGCACACACACCACACACTACACACCTACCACACACAATATACTGCACACACACTACACACTACACACACAGACACACCACATACTACATATATACCACTTACTACAAATCTACTACACACTACACACACACACCGCACACTATACACATAGCATAAAATATACATTACACAACACCACTATACACACACTATACACACATACCACATACACACCACACAATTACACACATACCCATATCACACGCACTACACTTGCCCCAAATTATACACCACACACACACACACACACACATACACACACACACAATTTCTCTCTCTCTGCCTTTGTCTCTTCTAATGCTGGCCTGTCTCTGCTGTGCATTTTGAGATACACACGTAAACCCAAAGCTGGCAGTCAGTGTCAGCTGAAATCCTGAGACCTAAAAATGCATGATAATTAGGAAGACAGGAGTTATTTTTTCCTCAAATTATTAAATCCGAGAAGGTATCTGTTTCATAAAACTGTACAAAAAACCAAACATCTAAGAAGAGAACAAGAACCACAGATAACAGGCAATATTTTGCTGAGGTAAATGCCAGAGAAAAAACTTTTAAACATATCTTCAACCAGATTTCCTAACTGTATTCTTGTAAGTTATCATCATCTTCTGAGAGCATAACTAATGATTTAGAGAAAGGTGCAGAAACACTGTGAATTGAGAGAAATTCCAAATTTGCTAAATGTTATGTGATGTTCTATATATAAAAGCAACCTCTTATTTGGAACAGAAAGAAACATCCAATTTGTCTTAACAGAGGATTTGTTTTGCTTTCTTTTTACCATGTTGAATAAATCTTTAAAAAATAGGGTTAAAGAGGGTCTGTGAAATTGGCCCATCTAGAAGTTGCATGTCCTCTTGGGGCCCTGGTGAGGCTGTCACCTGCTCAGTTTTCCCCTGAGCCTGGCTCTTACAGGCCAACTGCTCCCCTCAAGCTTTTGTGTTTCTGGAGTGGGTGGTGCTCTTGCTCCATGGGTCTCCCTTGCTCCAGCACTACAGAGAGGCCTTGGTTCCTTCCTGGTGTCTCGAAGAGGAAAGCAGGGAGAGAAAGGGGTACCCCACAGAGGTGCCAAGCCATCTTGGAGCCTGATGGCCCTCTTCCTGGCAGGCCCAGTCTGCCCTTTAGATGTAAACCTCACAGGTGTGGGAGTGGGACTTGCAATGGGGCAGAGGAGAGGCTGGAGTAGCTGGAGAGCTTGTGGAGCTGCAGTATATCTTCGTGGGGTCCCTTGAGCTTTTAGAAGGAGATAATTATCTATGGGAATAGCCTTGGGGCTGGAGAGGAAGTTGGGCTCCCAGCACACATCTCTCTTTGAGCCATACTCAAGGTCTGACCACACACCTCAGCTTCTCTTTCTTGGCTGTTTGTAGCTGACTCCACAAATCTGACTGTTTGACAACTTCTAGACAAAGCTAGACACATATTCTTCACGTATTCTTATTCTCGCTGAGGCATTCCTAACTGGAGGTGTTTGAAGGGCAAAAAAGACTTTGAGTACTGAAAACTCTTGACTATGACTGCTTTGGAGTGTAAGAAGAAACAATGTTTTAAGTGTTGGAATGACGAAGGTGCCAGGTACATAGTAAGTGCTCAATAAACATTTGGTGGAATTGTAGAGGAAAGAGGCCCACTTTTATGGGTGGAATAGGCCACCGTCATCAGGCCAACAGCATCTTCTCTCCCTCTGCTGTCTTGGCAGCTGTGTGGACCCCGCCAGTGACTTTACTTCTGCTCTAAGCTTTGAGGTTACTTCAGTTACTTCAGTTTTGAAGTGCTAATTAGAAAAGGGATTGGGGACCCAGGTCAGGAGGAAATTTCTGCACAAACCAGGGCAGGGGAATGGGTTTCATATCTTAAATCACCTGAAACCAGAGAGGAGAGAACACTGGAAGTTTTCTCTTCTACTCTGCAAGGCAGAAGAAAGATTTCCAGTCTAGGGAAGAAGGATGTTTATGTTTAAATATTTCCTGAATCTTTGAGATGTGACAAAAGGAGAAAGTCTGCTGCTTCCCTGTTGTGTGATTCTGTGAGTGGAGGTAGGCTTCTTGTCTTGGCTGAAAAAGAGACTCTTTTGGTTCAGAAATCTAGGAGATGGAGGGATTTGGGGTTATGGCAAGCTTTTGCAGAGAAGAAATGGGCTTCTCTTGTGCCTCCCACTCTTCCAGCCACACACAGCCACCCTGTTCATCTTGCTCAGTTTCCCCCTGAGATTGGCTCCCAGTTGCCAACTGCCCCACTCAGGCTCCTGTGTTTCGGGAGAGAGTGGGATGCAAATTTGGATCAGGGTTGACAGAACTCCAACCACCTGGGAAAGGCTACACCTTTTCTTTAGTTCAGAGCCTGTTTTCAGAAGGTTCTAATGCTTAATTGTGCCAGGCTAAGGCTTGGCTGAGACCTCTTCTTGTTCTCTTTCATGGGGCTAACCAACATGCTGCTGCACTGAAATATGAAAATCTGGAACAGATAAAAATTCTGGGCAAAATTTTACTTTTTAATATGGAAAATTTCCCAAGCTATAAAATGAAGCTACTGAACTTGTCAGATAAAATATGACTACAGAGGTTTTTAATTGAAGGGGTAAATGACTTCTGAGTGACATGTACAAATATAGGAAGAGGGGTGAGAGATGGTTGAATCCATGGAGCGCCATCCTGCCCTGGAGTTTCTTTCATCTTTCTTTCTGTTTCTAGCAGTGGTGGTGCCTGCATTTATGTTAGTTTGCTACTGGCAACTTGCTGTTTCACAAAGATAGTGATGTCATCTCATCCCAAGTTCCCAGAGAACTTAGCCTGTGGTAGTTCAACAGTGCTAGTTAACAAACTATCTTCTCAGTGGGTGCAGGTGCCAAGGTTCTCACCAGGACTCTCTGTTTGCTTCTCATGCAGAAGAGGTCCTGCTTGTCTTCCTTTAGCTGCCTTGGCCCCTGCTTATGGACAGGTTGTTCTTAGGTAGTTAGAGCCAAAGCACTCTCTTCTTGAAGCCTATAGATGCCTTTGGAAAGTATGTAAGGGGAGACCTTCTCTAAGTAATTGAATTTGGCCAATTGACAAAACAGCTGATCTCCTGTCTGTTGACTTTATTATCTAAATGATCTCAATTAGCCCTTTTCTTCAGCCGACAGCATTGCCTTAGTTCAGGCTTAAATTTTTTTTTTTAAGTTTTATTAGGACTTTTTAGTAGTAAGCAACAGAAATTAAACTTGCAACCTTAACCAAAAAAAAAAAAAATTAACCTCATGAATGTAAAGGGAAGGCTAAAATTGGGCCTCAAGAATGGAAGCAGAGAATAGGCAATGCAGTCTTCAGTTGTGACTTCTCTGTTTCTCTCTTGTTGTTCTCTGCATTTCTTGCAGAATAGCTCCCTCTGTGCTCTAGTCTGCCTGGCAAGTAAGACCATCAACTTCTCATGTTCATAGCCATTGACCAGGGTCATCAAGGAGATAGAATTAAAATTTTGTTTCCCAGTGCCAAGTTGCTAGGGTTAGGATTCCCTGGCCGGCTCAGATCAGGTTCCCTAGTAAAGCTGGGAATGTGAAAGGGCCTGGAATGTACCCCATTCTTGTCATTTCTCCTTTCTGGACCAGAGCAGAATAAATATGCGACTCTTATTCTATAACAGATTTCCATTACAGCAGTAGAGGGCTGGGCAGACAAAATGTCCAGTGCAACCCCCCATGGGCATTCTGCCTTCACTTCTCTCTCCTTGTGGGCCACAGTCATCTCCCTAAGAGCAAGCCTGATTGTAGCTCTTCTGCTTACTCACCCAGCTGACTGTTAAAAGGAGGGACTCCTAACTCCTCAACACTGGAGCTGGCAGTTCAGACAGGGCTGGCAGTTCAGCTCTAACCATCTTACCTGCCCCCAAAGACCTCAGACATTCTGATTTTGTGTCTGCTGCTTTGTTCATGCCATTTGCTTTGCATAAAATGCTGACCTACCTCTCTTATGTCCAAACACTCCTTGTCTTTGAGGAATCCAGCTCAGACACAATTGGTCCTGGCCAGACTTCCCCCAACATAGTAGCTGCTCGCTCCTCTGCCAACCCACTGGACACAGCAGAGAGCCCTCCCCTAATCCAATGTGTGGTCATGAGTCTTTCTCCAATGGAACCTGATAACTTGACGTGCTCAGCTTCCCCCACAGGAAGCACTGATTAGATATTTGTGGAAGGAAGAAGTGAGGGGACTGGGAAAGTTGCTAAAACCTCACATGTAGTTCTGGGTAACAGCAAGGGACAAAGAGAGAAGGAGGGAACACTCCCTATCCTTTGAGAGGGTTGTAAACATGTCAGAAGGGGGTTGGGGTTTTCTAAGGCCTCCAGAGGAGAAGTCTGTCACCTAGCAGGCTGATTTTAGAGATCAGTCAGGGCTCAGTGTCTGGTTGGGAGGCTGCAGAGCTGAGCTATACAGACTGGCTGGAGAGGAAGAATTCAGGCTATAGTCTGATTCTCCAGGAAAATTCAGGTGAAGTGAAAATGGAGAACAGGAGGGCAGAGACATCAAACCCAGAGGCCCACGCAGGGCAGCCATGTTTTTCCAACCGGGAGCTCTCTCAGAGGCTCTGGCAGCCTCTCCAGAGTGTTCCAGCCCTGGGGCCCTTTGAAGTGCAGGGGAAAGGCAGTATTTCACAGCTTTCAAGACACAGCCAGGTTTTAAATATTTTCCCTCATTGTAAAGTGATGCATGTCTATTGTGAAAAATTGTGAAATACAGAAAAGTTAAAAGAAGGAATTAAGGCACCCATAAGCCCATAATCCAGAAATAACCACTGTTAGTCTTTAGTGACTTTCCTTTCTGGTCTTTTCTCTATGATTTTTTTTTAAACATTGTTGCTCTCATATTAGAATATAAATTTGTGTATATTAGTATTATTACTTTTATTTTTTACATATGAACATTTATATCCATGGCCATAAAAACACTTTGTAAATATGTTTTTTAAGGGCTCCATAATATTCTATTTCTGGATGAGCCAAAATTTGTTGAGTGATCAGGATTTAAAAATATATCCATAGAGCTACCACTACCCTCAGGCTGTGAAGAAAGGCAGTGGTGGTTTACCTCACCTGAGTCAGGCGTGGGGCTCAGTGGGGGATGCCCTGGAAGCCTCTGATCACATCCTAGTTGTGACTGAGAATGAAAGCAACCCAAGAAGTTGACGCAGAAGAATAGACACAATCATATGTTGTAGGAAGATGCAGATTTACATACTGTTTGTCACTCACTAGTTGCAGGACTTTAATCAAGTTATCTAAGCCTAGTGGGCTTCAGTTTTCTCATTAGAAAAATGGAGAGATAACTAACCACTTCAAATGTATATAATAGAAATATAAATAAATCATATAGTAGGCAACAGGGGATATATAACATGTAATATTTGAACATAGAAAATAAATATACATGAAATATATAACATGATATAAGATGCAATTTTATTCTATAAAGCATGGATATAAGAAATATAGTATAGGCGATAGAAAATGTACATGGCTTAACTAAGAGAACATATGAGGCCTCAGAGCAGTGTCTGGCACAGGAAACACACCCTAATACCTGTTACAAGGAGGAGTGCTCCTTTATCAACAAGCTGAAGTAGATGCAGGGATGCACTGAAGTTTAAGTCATCACTGTTTACTAGCCAGATTGAACAGAGGAGGCAGGAGAGCCCAAGTCAGCGAGCCTCATTGTGCCTGACCTCTGAATATTTCTGTATTCTCTATTTTTGTATTTCTGAATATTTGATGGTCCTTCTCACCTTTCTCAGACCCTTGACTTCTCACTTTTTTCCCCAATGGGCTGTTCCAAAACAGTGAATTCTGGTTTTGTGTTTTATTGTTGGTTCTCTGATTCACAAAAAAAGCTTCATAATAAGTATTTGTTTCTGCCTCGGTGGCAGATGTGTAGAGTTGCCCTGGGATGCACTGGAGGGAGTATATGGAAGATAAATGCCATTTGTTGATGTTCTCAGAGAGTTTCAAGCCTTCAGGGATTCAGTGAGATCCACCTGAGAGGTGGGCATATGGGAAGAGTTGGGCTTCTGGACTTCCCGCTTCCACAGTCTCAGGTCCTTGAGGCCACAGCATTAGGATCTGGCCTGAATTCACTAATCCTTTCTGTAGAATGTGCATAGTAACACCCATGGTTACTGTACACATGGTTGTGGTGAGTACTAAATAAGATACCGTATGTAACCCATCTAAACAATTCTCTTCCCTCCCTCTTCCTTCTTTCTCTCCCAAGACACTCATCTCATCATCACAATGTTCACATACAAACACACAGGTGGACACATATACATGTACAAGCATGCAGTCAATACATGTACACACATGGTCACATATATGAATGCATGCAGGCACATACACATATGCACAGACACATGCATGCACTGCAAGATATGCATGCTTTCATGCACACACACGCACATACATTGTAATGTACCCACATTGATCTATTCAGCTCTCTAAACATGGCATGCATTTTCACATTTGTGTGCCTTTGAAAACACTCTTTCCTCATGAGGAAAATATCTTCAGTTTTTCGCACAGTAAATGCTTCTTCATTTTCTATGAGCTGCGTCAAATAAAACATCTTCTGTGAAGCATTTTCCTGCTTTCCTAGACAGAGCTATTAGCTCCTTCTTTATTTCCCTGGAAACTGTGAGCAGGCTGAGGGAATATGTCTTATTCATCTTTGGAGCCTAAGCATCTGACATGGAGTTGGGGCTTCTAAAATGGTTGCTGAATGATGGAAAGGCAGGTGTAAACTTTATTCTATCAGGTTTCTCAGTCTGTGATCCCCTTAAAGAGATTCAGGGGCCAAATTTTGGAAAGCAATGCTCTTTCTAGAAGCACTTGGATAGAGAGGAGACAGGTAGCTTGCAGGACACAGACTCAAAGACAGCAACAGGTGGCAGAAAAGCAGGGGAGAGGGAAGAAAGACATCTTGTGCACAGAATAGTGTTAGTTTAGCCCTGCCTGGGGCCAAGGGCAGCCTCTGGGAGGGGGTGTAGGCTTGGGATTGGGAGGAGAGAGAGAGAGAGAGAGAGAGAGAAATATGCTAGGTGTGCCTTTGAGAACACAAGGGGTGAGAAAGGACTACTCCCTGTGGTGGCTAACCTGCCAGGTGGTGGTGAAAGAGCTGGGTATATAGAGTGATAAGGTGGAAAGTCAAATCAGAGGTTTTCAAAGTTTTTGATTTCAAGACCTGTTCATACTCTTAAAAATTAGTGGAGATCCCAAAGAGTTTTAGTTTATGTGGATTATATCAATCTTTATCATCTTATAAATTAGAAATAAAAAAATTTAAAGATTTATTTATAAACTTATTAAAATAAAACAAAAAACTGTAAGCATACATTTAAAAATATAATATTTTCTAATTAAAAACTTAGAATAAAAATGAGTGGTACTTTTTATATTTTTGCAACTTTCTTTAATGTCTACCTGGACAAATGACAGCTGGGTTCTCATCTATGCCTTTGCATTCAATTGAATAGATTCAATATAATAAAGTTCATGCCTGCCTTTTCATCATTCAAAAATCATTTCAGGAGCCCCATTCAGCTTGTGACATTGGATGTCAGGTCACCTCTGGAAAAGTCCTCTGGACATTTACTCAATAATGAGAGTGAAGAAACCAATTGTACCTTAATATTTTTATGAAAATAGTTTTTGGACCCACTGAAAAAGTTGTGGAGAACTCCGTGGCTCCCCACACCACACTTTGAGAACTGCTGGGTGCAATCATGTGAAAGTCCTAGTATTAGGTTATTGCCTTTTACAGGTAGGGCTTTGTAGTATGTCCTAGTGTGATATAGGAACCTTGACAATGGCCTGTGGAAAGGCAGACCTGCTGACACCACCTGGGTTCAGCAGCAACTTGTGGGGCCTCCTGGAGTGTCTGGCCATGCAAGTTATGGGAGGTAGTGAGGGTGAGAGGAAGAGGGAGGGGCTGTGGAGAGTGAAGCAGGAGCTGAGCTTGAATGCTGACATCTGGCAGGGGCTGTATGTCCTTGGGTTAGCCACTGCCCCTTCGGCAGACCTTGCTTCCCTTGTCTGAAATATGGGTTTGGTAGGTTCTCAAGGTTCCTTCCAGTGCGACAGAGCCTGGGTCTCTCATCTGAGTGTTACATGATCTCCTCTCTACCCCCTTTGGTTGAGGTGCTTCATCATGGATGAGACTGACTATCATCAGGGTGCAAGCTAGCAGGCACCTTCAAAGCCTCATCATTCATATGCTTCATATAATAACTTGCTCTGTTATGTCTTTAATTATAAAAAAATATTCATTAGGTTAGAAAAGTTAGATAAGCAAGCAGGAAAGAAAAAAGAAATGAGGCAGAAATAAACACATGTGGTCCTCTGCCCTAGACACAACTACTGCTGACATTACAGTGAATATCTTTCCAGTTGTTTTTCTGCACACATAGTTCATGCTTTATTTCTGCTAGATGATTTATTCTTAGATACAACTTTATAATGTGATTCCCAGGAACTGAATACAGTTTTAATTCTATCCTGGCTTTCAAGGCTCTTTCTCTTTCTTCCTCTGTGCCCCACCCCCATCCACCATTCTTGTCTCTCCCTGAGGAAAAACTGCTTGCATTTCCCCTCTATACTTTTAAAGAAATCTCTCACTTTGTACTCCATCTCTAAAATGAATCTATTCTGCAAAGCTTGGAGATTCTGTCTTGATCACTCCTTACCTTTCTTCCTTAATGACTCCAAAGGATTCTTGGAGATTCTGACCCAGCGTCGTTTCTGAAGTTTTACCTTGTCCTTAGGTTGTTTGTTTTCCCTCCTCTGAGCTCCCATAAACCTTAATGAGCACTTCGCTATTTGGGTTGTACTTGCCTGCAACCTTAATGGGCACTTTACTATTTGGGTTGTACCTATTCCTGCCTGGTTCTAGAGCTGCCCACGGTACTGCACACTATTTGCTGACTGGGAGTCTGTGTGTATGGCAGCTCTGATGCTGTCTCAGACTGTATGTACACTGTTGGTTACTAGGTTGTCCTGATGGTCTGTGAGCCCCCTGCACAGGATTGGGTTTGCACAGGATTAATCTACTCTCACCTATAGGGCTAGGAAGGGCTCCCCTTGCAGGCCTGGGTGTGGCTTTGGCCTGTGATGCATGGGGCAGGCAGAATTCCAGACCACCAGATGTCAGTGTTGTCTCAGCTACCCAGGAATGGTCAGAGTCCTGACTCTCACACTGCCTGATGCTGGCAGAGCTGATTGCTCAGAGAAACTGACATGAGTTTTAGACATTTCTTCCCAAGCCACAGGCTGACCTGGAGGAAAGTGAACTGTAGAGTGAAGGCAGAACTCCGTTGAAGGGAAGGCACTGGATAGGGGCAAGCTAGTAAGTGGCCTCAGGCCGCATTTGATGTGGGAGATGGTTTAGCAAAGTTGAAATAGATAGAGGAAGGCTACATATTATCCTGCCATCTATACAGTTGAGAGTGCTTTAGGGTCAGAGTCATTCAGTGAGTTGGTGGAACCAGATTTAAACAAAATGTGAGTGTATATGTATAATTTCCCCCTCTATCTGCAAATCCAGTGGCCAGAAGCATAGGGGGCCACCAAATTATTGCTGGACGTGAATCTTCTGAAGTTACAGAAGCAACTTGTCTGTTGGGAACAGCTCAGGGGGCTGCTGTTGCAGACTCAGTCAGCCCAAGGGGGCTGCCTAGAGCAACATTCATACTGGTAGCAGATAATAGAGATTCTGAGGTTTTACCTCTAGCATGGAATATAGGATGAGTGCTGGGCAAGAAATCAGGAGGACTGGATCTGTTCTGTGTCTGTCCTCTAATGGCTTTAAAATTCAGATGAGACACATATTTCTCTAAGCCTCCAAGCCTCAGACTTCCAGAGCCCCCTGCAACATCACCCCCGTCCTCCCAGCATAGGCTACCTACTTTCTAAGGACCTGGCTTCTGCCTCAGGCCTCCATCTATGTCCATGGAGAATGACTAGAAAGCTGCCTTCCCAGAAAGCTGCCTTCCCATTTTTGCTTCTTGCACAGCTCAGATATAAATATTTTAGTAGCCAAAAGCAACATTGTGTCTGATTGATGTTCTGTTATTCATTAAATAGTAGGTAAAGTTAAGATTATTCCAAAGCTATTTCAAAAGCTATTTTTATTTTGAATGGAAGAGAAAGTAATTTTCAGTAACTCTATTAATTTTCCTTGAATTTGTTGTCATGCAAAAAATTTGCTGGCCTGGATGTTTTCCATAGGCCTTTTTAATTCTATTCTAGATCTTAGTGGGAGGTTTTCCAGAAAGCCCAGTACCTCAAGGTCTTACAAATTCTGTAATTTTGTGCAGACACTGTGGAAAATATCATCTTCATAGTAAAATCCATGTTGATTATGTTATTTAATATCTTTTCAATGCATCACTGATGACTTATTGATCTTTAAAATTAAAATTAGGAAGAAAAAGAAACCCACCCAATTGTTTGCACTTCAACAGATGTTAGAATCTGGGATCAGCTGAAGCAACAGTCTCATTTTAAAATGTTGAAAAAAAGTATTCCAATGCAAAACCAATAAAATACATGACAGTAATGAAAAGATGAATAATGATCAGAAACAGCCCTTTACCCCTGAGTCATTGTTATACAAATGCATCGAAAGCACCCCACATTTCACTTGACTGTAAATTTAAGGTTGGGTTTGGGAATAGGTAGGACAGGGGTGGCAGGGGGGAGGATGCAACATTTATCGGATACCCTCAGTGTCAGGTACTATTTTAGGCACTAGGGATTCCCAACTGCTTACAGTAAGTTTGAAATAGGAATGTATAGTCTGTCTCCATTGGTGCTGCAGTAACTCCTATCTGCTTAGTCAGTTATATTTCCAGTGTCCCGGGTTTTATCTATGCAGCTCCAGGAGATATGGGGAAGAGGTGAATCCAATAGGTTTCTGTGAGACTGGAATAAGAACCATAGTACCAAAGGAGCATTCACATGTCATTTACTCTTCTATGAGCTCTAACTGTATTAATCAATTTGATTCTTGAAACAGCCTCTGAGGATGTTTACTACTATCATTCCCATTTTTCAAGCACTCTAGTTATAGTAATCCATTTGCTTCTTATAGTAGCCTGTGAGGCCTAAAGTACACTATTATTATTATTTCTGTTCCACAGAGTAGAAAACTGTGGCTTAGGAAGGTTTAATAAGTTGGCTAGTAAGAAGCAAAGCCAGGTTTGAATCTGGGGAGACTAGCTCCAGAGTCTGTGCACTCAACCTCTCTGCTATGCTGAGTACTATGAATGAAATGCCTCCATGGAAGAAAAGTGCCTAATGTGTCTACCATTTGAAGCATGAGCTTGGATTCCGAGGAGTGGAGATTGTCCAGAAGCATTTCTGTTTCTGGCAGATCTCTAATGGTTCCTAGAGGAGCTGCATAACTCTTCTCTCAGTTGAAGGGCACTCATGCTAGTCTAAGCCTTTGCACATGCATGGTGGACCTATACCGTTTCATCATATTTTCTTTTTTCCTGAGAGAAAGGTATGTATTTTAGAAAGTGAAGTGCACTCTCTCTTTCTTTCTCTCTCTACTCTGTGTCTGTTGGGTGTATCAGGAA
Source organism: Cynopterus sphinx (assembly GCA_030015415.1). Taxonomy (NCBI): domain Eukaryota; kingdom Metazoa; phylum Chordata; class Mammalia; order Chiroptera; family Pteropodidae; genus Cynopterus; species Cynopterus sphinx. The sequence continues at coordinate 53,992,538 of CM057382.1, forward strand.
AGGCTTCCTAAGAAATTGACATTTGAGTTTAGCCTATAGGGATTAGTAGTGGATAATTTGGTGGAAAATGAGTGGGGGAATAAAGGCAAGGAGGTATAGAAGGTGAGACTGAAAAAAGGCATGTTGCAAAAGGAGCACATACTGTAGAACTGTGAGAATATAGAATAGTTGTGTGTTATAGTGTCAAAGCATAAAATTCCAAAATACCCCAACATATGTAGTAAATACATGTCCAAAATTATTTTAATACATTAAAGAGAGAACCAGCAGAGTCTGTGGCCCCAGGGGTGTGGGACCCCTGGTATATAGGGTCCTATAATCTGAATTCTTTTCTGAGAGTGGTGGATGGTGTTCGTTTGAACTGGGGAAAATGCAGGATCTAATTTGTTTTTTTTTTTTTTTCATTTACTGTTTAGTTGTTGTGTGGAGTATGGATTCTGGAATGCAGGAAGAGGAGACATTGGGGAGTCATTGGTGGGTCTCGGGGAAGCCATTGCATTAGTTCTTGTGGGAGATGATGGCACTGTGCCAAGTGTTAGCTTGACCAGATTCTTATTTAAACTTCACCTTGACAGCTGAGGGATGGAGGCCTGAAGAGGAGCGAGGCTGGAGTTAAGGAGCTCTTTAGAGTTTCAGGCAAGAACTGATGGGTCTCCAGACTGGATGATGTGTGGGAGAAAGGAGCAGGTTGGAATGATGTTTGAGGTTTGAAGAAAATAACTCATGGGCTGCTCCTAAGGGTAACTCTGTTGTCAGAGGTTGGTCTCATTCCTGAATGTAAAGCCTGGTCCTTCCTGCCTCTGCCGTTTGCATGCTCCTTCTTGTGGAGTATGAAGGGTGACTGAGCCAGTACCCAGCCTCTCCTGTGGTCTTGGTAGGCAGTGCAGAGCTTAAGTTATGCTTTGACCAGAACTTTTCCCCTTGAAATGATCTTATAAGTGCTCCGTATGGTGGCAGTGGCTGCATATGTTGGATAACCTGAGTGATTTCAAAAGGAGAAAAGAAGCTCAGAATTTTCAAAGCCATTCTTGCCTAGATACAGGCTTGTTTAGGATCCCACAGCCAGAGATAGTAGGACAGGCATTTTCATCCAAGACTCTGTCTTCCAAGCCCATACTTCCCCACCACTGACCGAGAAGGTTGGGGACGAGCCCCCAAGGAGAGCTGCTTCCCATTCCTTTGTGCAGTAAACTGTCAACTTTGGATGTCCTGGTTGGGGGACAAAGCCCCAGAGGCTCATTCAGCAGTTCCTGGTAACTTCTCCTTAGCTTCTTTCTGACTGGAGTTTTCAAGCACAAGTCTTAAGTCAGGAAATGGCATTTTCCCATTCTGGAGCAAGAGCATGCAGTGGTGAGCTTACTGACTCTATGCAGAAATAAAAATTCCAGAACTTGGGGAGCATGAGAGAGCCAGATGTGGTCTCATTTGCTCTGATAAGTAACAAGAAAAATGTGATTGTATTTTCAAGTTCTAGTCTCTCTGGGTAATTACTTTCAGTGTTATTTCCTCTAAGATCAAAGGGTGATTCTTTTGATCAGGATAGCAAATGAGTTACTGCATCTGGCAAGCTAACTGACTGATACCTAAATCTGTGTGAATAGGACAGGTGTGCCAGGACACCTGGCCTCAGAAAGATGACACAGCAAACCCAATAAGGCAGGAAGCACAGCTTTACATGAAACTAGTGAGAAGAAGGAGGGTTTGAGAGTATGACACAAGGCATAATAACTGAGTGCAGAAAAATCCTAAGAAGTGAAGAAATTTTCAGGAAAATTTAGCTTGGAAGCTGTTATCTTATATCAAAGGTAGGACTGTCAGTGACTCTAATCCTCCACCCCATGTAGCAGCCAAAAAGAGAAGGTGTTCTGTCGCCGATATTTGCAGAGATTTGGAAGAAAATGTTGTTCCTGAAGTTCCAGTAATTGCATGCATCTGTCACTAACAAATGGAAAATGGAAATAGCTCAAGAAATAGACTAACACTTGCTGAAGTTAGTGTTTGCAAGGCTAAACTTGAAGCAATTTTAGACAGAGTTTGAAGACTCTCTGCAATAAGTATATTGACTGTGATAGAGGGGTGAGACCAATTCAGTATAGATAAGACAGACGTGTGTGTGTGTGTGTGTGTGTGTGTGTGTGTGTGTGTGTGTGAGAGAGAGAGAGAGAGAGAGAGAGAGAGAGAGAGAGAGAGAGAGAGATTCTTGTGGTGCAGGCTATACTAGATATGTTGCAAATGGTTTTCAATTGACCAGAGAAGTTAGACCACTTGTCCCCATCACATAGGACTGAATTTGTGTCTTTAGCATCTAAACCACTCTGCCCATTCATGATGGGGTCTGGGGCAGCCCTGAGTTGGGGAGGGGAGAGTCAGACCAGACAACTAAAGAAGAGGAAGTTGAGAGCATGGCCACAGCAGGTATGCTGCTAAGCCTCTCTTGGATACTATTGTTTACACTATCATGTACACCAGCACATATCAACCTTTCTCAAACTGTCCTTTGTTTATTACTGTAGTACTAGTATCCTATGAAATATTAACAAGTGTTACAAAAAGACTTCTGTGTTCAAAGAAATTTAGGTCAAAAAAATGATCTTTTAACTGGAAGACTTTGAACCTAAGATTCAAATGCATGGTGATAGAGTATATTCTATGCCCTAAATTTATTTGATCTTGGTACTCCCCCTCTCACTCTTTTGGATTGTCTCCATTTCTGTAGTTATATAATGTGTCAATCTCCTTCATTTAGTAAATTATACATTCTATGGAGAGTTTAGAATTAAAATTTTTTTTCTTGAAAATGTTCTGCAGTACAAGAGCTTCTACACATCTTGCAGTTTACAGTGTTGTTGGGGTACATCAAGAGTGGCAGAGGAAAGGTCAAGGTAAAGGGCCCTTGATCCTGGGGATCAGCAGGTTTGGCTGTGTGGGAGGAGGGTGCACAACCTTGAGAAAGAATGGGTTATGGAGAGAAAATGATGAGAGGGTAGCTATCCAGATGAGGGGGATATGAAAGGCAAGCTAGGAGACAGAAGACATTTGCAGTAAAGTAGAGAAAAGTTGGAAGATGATAAAAAAGATGAGAGGAGGCTGTCCTGAGTACCCTGCAAAGGGAGGATTTCTGAACTGCTTCTTACTCCCGGGCTCCATGTAGGCTGCTGCCCAGCAAGGATGCAGTGAAACAAGCTGGCACTTTGCACCCAAGCAAATTTGCATTCAAATCCTGCTCATCGATTCCTGGTTTGTGACTTTGAATAAATTCCTTAAACTCTCATCTCTTGTTCACAACCATTGAGAAGCTTTAGTAAGATAACGCCTACAACCACAGGACCCTCACCCTGACAGCTGAGAAACCCAGGTGTGACCCTCACTCTTTTACTCTTCTTCAAAGGACTTCAGAGTCCCTTTATCTGTCATGAACATTGCCTTACTCATCTCTTCACCTTCTACCTGTCTGGCCTTATCTCCTCCTCCTCTTCCAAGTCTCTTCCTTTCTCTATTTTGTGTTTGAGGCTGTTCAAACCTTGAAGATTCTGGATAACTGGTTCCCTGATAAATGGGGCTCTGTTGCTCTGAGAACTAATTACTCCCAACTTGGAGATGGAATCTAAAATTGGAAGATGGTGATTGGAGCAGCTCTACACACTGAATTGTCCTGTCTCCTGGCAGCTCTCCAATGGAAGGAGAGCAGCACACAGTTTCTCCGGGATTGATGGCTGCTTGTCCTCATTTATGTTTCTCTTTGCAGCATTATAGTTTGACAAGTAGATTTAAAGAGAAATTTTATCTCCAATATGATCAGCTTATTGGCAGTGTGACATTGGGAATTTATCTATCATCTATCTATCTATCTATCTATCTATCTATCTATCTATCTATCTATCATCTATCTATCTATCATCATCATCTATTATCTATCATCTACCTATTTATTTATTTTTGCCACTTGACTCTATTTGTTACATATTCTCTTTCAAAATGTGAATCAAAACTTCCATTGTATACTTTTTTTCCCTGCTACTATTTTTACATGATGATTTCTATCCTTCACATCTGAGAGAAAGAACACCAGAAGGTCTGAATTGATTGTTGTCAGCTTTTGGAATTCCAGACAAATGACTTCAATCTATTTGAAGGAACAATGAATTATTTAGAAGAGTTGCTAAGATGCTAACTTTAGAGAACACTGTGCTTTTAAAAATGTGAAATGAGTGAATTTTGAAGATTTATTATATTCTTTCTGATTTATAAATATATGTTCATTGTAAAAACTAGAACTGTGGAAAACTACCATCAAAATTAAAAATATGGCATGATTTTTTTGTTTCCTAAGTCTCTTTCATAAACCAGTAGGTAATTACACTGCATACATGGTTTGGCTTCATTTACTTAATATTAAATTATGAATAATTTTTATCACATTAAATAATTTTTTGTTCATGATTTTAATAGCTTTTACAGCATATGGATGTACTGCAGATTATTTAACCTATATTGCTACAGTCCCCTACTGTTGGGTATTTAATTTGCTGCTAATTATTTTGAGTGATAAATATCACTGTGATGAACATCATTGTACAAATATCCCTGTGCACATCTCTAATTTTTTCTTTAGAATTATTTTCTAAAAAGCATGACCTGAATAAAGGCACTGGATCTATGTTTGCAAATGGTCCTCCAGAATTGTAGCACCAATTTACATTCTCATCAGAAATTGATGGCCCTTCTGTAGCACTTCACTAACCTGGGTACAAAACAATACAGAGCAAAACAAAAACAAACAAAATTGACAATTTGCTGCATGAACCATGCCATCTCATTATTGTGTGATGTTCCATTTCTTTGATTTTACATGAGATTGACTATTTTATCTAGTGTTTTCCATTGATTTCCATTTTTACAAATTAGATTATTTATGCCCTTTGCTTATTTGTCTATAGGAACTCTCTCTCGATTATTTTTGAAATATATTAACCCTTCATCTGGTATATAGGTTACCCATACTTTTCCTATTTGGTAAGTAATCTTTTAATTTTGTTTATGATATTTTTAGGTGTTCTGAAGTTTACAAATCCTATGTAGTAAAGTCAATCAGACTTTTTATTTATTATTTCTGTATTTGCTCTTATGATTACAAAGACCATCCCTACTCTAAGATCAAATAGCTATTCAATTCTATTTTCTTCAATGATTTAGTTTCTTAGATTTAGTTTGTGAATATTTTGGATTTTATTTTAGTGTGTGGTATGAGGTAGAGATCTAATTTATTGTTTTAAAATGTTTAAACAATTGTCTCAGTATTAATTATTAAATAAAACTCCTGTCTTTCACTGGTTCCAAATGCTTCTTTTATCATATCAACAGTACATATTCTGAGTTTGTCAATTGTTTTCCTCATTAACGTCTTTTAATTCTTCATTTGTGTCACACTTATGTGGCTGAAAAAATAGTACTCATCATTTAAAAAGTAGATGTTTTCCTCTTGTATTCTTGTGATGAAATATATCTTACTGAGAACCTCAAAAACTTTATTGCAATTAGAATTTCATTAAAATAAAAAATAATTTTGCTTTTAAGTTTTTGTGTATATTTATGATATAATTTTGTTATTCAAACTTCCTTTAACAGAAAAACTTAGTAATTTTCTTCACAGAGTGTTTCATGTTGTTTGTTACTATTATAAATAAATTTTTTCCACATTAACTTACTAGGTTTTTTTCCTGGTGTAGAAAACCTAATGCTAATGCATATTTATTCTGTAATCATGTATTTTTCTGAGCTCTCTTATTGGTTCTAATAGTTCCTGTTGATCTTTGAAAATAATAAATTTTATCTATATCTATGTATGGTTATATATAAAATATAATATATGTGTATATATTTATGGTAATTTATTTTCTCATATTTTTCCTTTTTATAATTTCACTGTTAGAAATTAGAAATGATGACAAAATAATGGCAATCACAACAAGCATTATTTGCTCCTAAATATAATACTTTAATAGATTTGCAATATTAAACATTCCTTGTATTCATGGATGAGTATTTACCTAGTTATATTGTATATTTATTTGAATATATATGGATTCAATTTCACAAATAGTTGCATTGATATGTAAAGTTGATTTATGGTTTTTCCTTATTTTGTACTAATTTTTCAGACATTCAGAAGGTAGTTGAAGTATCTCAAGAGATTTAAAGGAACTCATCAGAAAAAATATCTGGGCTCATGATCTTTTTTGAACTTAATTTTTTTTGATAATGTTTCCAAATTTTTCCCTGTCTGTGAAATTTTAAAATTTCTCATTTAGTTTTGGATCATTTTTGATAATTTATATTTGTTTTTTAGAGCTTCCCATTCCCTTAACATTTCTAAATATATGCCTATGGACTTTTAAAAATATATAATGCTTTATTTATTTATTTTTTTAAATCTCCATCTTCTTTTTCTGTCCTTTTCCCACTGTTTCAAATATTGTGCCTATGAGCTTTCTTTCTCTCTCTCTTTCTTTTTTCAATTTGTACTTCTTAATCCCTTCCCCCTTTTTTGCCAATTCCACCCAACCCCTCTCCCATCTGGTAACCCTCAAATGTTCTCTGTATCTATGAGTTCATTTCTGTATGTACGTATGTATGTATTCTTTAGATTTCACATACACATGAAATCATATGACATTTGTCCTTCTCTAATTTACTACACTCAGAACAATACTTTCTAGGTCCACCATGAAATATATTTTCCATCCCTTTACTTTCCATTTGTGTGTGTCTTTTTAATTTGAAGTGTTTCTTTTAGGCAGCCTATGTAAGGGCCTTGTTTTCTTATTCATTTAGCTACCCTATCCTTTGATTGGAGCATTTATTTTTTTTTCATTTGAAGTACTTGTTGACAGATATGTAGTTATTGCCATTCTTTTTTTATATTTTTAATACATAATTTTTTTTATTCTTCTTAAAGGAATCCCTCCAAAATTTCCTGTAATACTGGCTTGGTGGTGATGAACTCCTTTAGCTGTTTCTTGTCTGGAAAGTTCTATATCTCTCCTTTGATTCTAAATGATAGCTTTGCTGTGTAAAATAATCTTGGTTGTAGGACCTGGGTTTTCATCACTTTGAGTATTTTGTGCCAAGCCCTTCTGGCCTGCAAAGTTTCTGTGGAGAAAGCAGCTGACAGTCTTATGAGAGCTCCTTTGTAGGTAACTAATTGCTTTTTTCTTGCTGCTTTTAAGATTCTCTCTTTGTTTAACCTGTGACATTTTAATTATGATGTGTGTTGGTGTGAGCCTCTTTGAGTTCATCTTCTTTGGGTCTCTCTGAACTTTCCAGGGTTTATGTCTATTTTCTTCACCAGGTTAGGAAAATTTTCTTTTATTATTTCTTCAAATAGGTTTTCAATTCCTTGATTCCTTGTTCTCTCTTTCCTCCTTCTGGTAACCCTAGGATACAAGTGTTGTTACTCTTGATATTGTCCTAGAGGCTCCTTAAGCTATCATCATTTTTTTGCATTCTTTTTTCTTGTTGCTATTCTGATTGGGTGACCTCTTCTACTCCATCCTCTATATTTCTGGTTTGTACTCTTCAACTTAGGTACTTTATTCTTCATTTCTGGCCATTTCCCTATTAGGTTTTTCATTTCCATTTGTATGTTTTCTATCTCTTTGTTAAAGTTCTTACTGACTTTATTCACTCTTTCCCTCCATTCATTAAGCATCCTTATAACCAGTGTTTTGAATTCTGCATCTGATAGATTGCTTGTCTCTTGCAATGCATTCTTTTTCTGGAGTTTTGTTCTGTTCTTTCATGTGGACCATCTTCTTTGTCTTCTCATTTTGGCTGCCTTCCTATGTCTGTTTTTATGTATTTGGTAGGGCTCTTAAGTCTCCTGGTCTTAGTAGAGTGGCTTAATATAGTAGGTGTGCTGTGGGGCCCATTGGCACAATCTAGCTGCAGGTCAGGTTCAGCTGCAACCTGTATACTTCCAGGGCCCTCTGGTGAGAGTCACCTGTGTTGGGCTTACGGGTACTTCAAGGGGCCAAGTCAGAAATCGATCCTAGCAGCTACTAGGGTGGGGCTTGGGGCTGCTCAGCAAGAGGTACGTGGCATGCTGAGTCCAGATGCTACTCCTTTGTATTTTGTGAGCCTTTGAGAGATCTTAGAAAAGTCTGAAGCAGGAGCCAAGACAGCCCATTTGTATAGAATAAACCTTTGGAAGAGCTTGGGTGGGCCCACAAGTTGGGAGAGGCAGAGTCTCAGGGAATCACCTGGATGGAGCAACCTGTGTTATCCAGGCTGATGGAGACTCAGGTATGGCATTGCCTGTGTCCACAGGCTGGGATTGGGGAGGGCTCAACAAAGGGAAATGGATACTACCAGCACTTACGTCCAGGAGAAAGCCACCCTTGCAGCCCTTTCCCTGAAGCTTGACAACTCAGCACCTCCCTGTATGTCCCTGGTACCTTGCAAGCTGCTGCCCGAACACTGTAGCTCAGAGTGAGTGAGTCTATCAGTGAGTAAGGCTGGGTGTGGGCCCTTTAAGAGGAACGTCTGTGACTTATGTAACCACAAACTCCTCTGGTTTTTATCGCCAGGGGTAAGGGGTATGTCTCTTTCCAGTAGCAGAATGCTGAACTAAGGGTCCCAGTGAATGGCTGGGACCTTTTGTTCCTCAGTTTGGGGAGGAGATTCTATAGCCAAGATAGCCCTCCTGATTCTTGATTGCCATACAGGTTTGGAACTGGACCATTTTACGTCTCTGTCTCTTCTACCAGTGTGAGGTGACCTGTTATTTTTTTCCTTAGCTGTAGGGATTCTGTTCAGCCAGACCTCAGGTGACTCCACATGCTGATTGCTCTGTAATTTTGTTATAATTTTGGTGTGGTCACGAGAGGAGATGTGCAGAGCCTCTATTTTCTACACCATCTCGACCAGTCTTTCCATCTCTTTCTCTTTTTTATTGCATATTTTATATTTTTATTTTTCTCTCAAATTAAGCCTTTGAATTTATTGGTAAATTATACTATTTTTTGTTTTATAATTATTTTCTGTTGTTATTTTTATTCAATTAAAAAACACTTTTAATTGTGTTTTCCTTATTTCTTAAGTTAAATTATTCATTTACTTTTATTCCTTTTTTTTTTCTGAAAGCAGTAAATTTGGATTATAGGTTTGGTCACATCTTATGTATATTTATAAGTAGTAATATTCTCCATTATGATGTTTTTAATTATTTATTTTTTATTTATTTATTTTTATTATTTTACTTTTTATTATTAAGTTTATTGGGGTAACATTGGTTAATACCATTATATAATTTTCAGGTCTACATTATTATTTGACATCTATATATTCTATTGTGTGTTTACCACACAGTGTCCAGTTTCCTTTAGCTATCATATATATGATCCCCTTTACCCACTTTACTCTCCCCACACCCCTATATTTGATCCCCTTTAACTGTCTACCTCCCTGCTCCTTCCCCACCCCATACCCTCTGGTAACCACTAGTCTATAGTCCATGTAAATGAGTTTGTCCTGTTTATTTGCTCCTTTTAGGTTTATATCCCACAGATGAGTGATATCATGTGATTTTCAACTTTTTCTGTCTGGCTTATTCCGCTTAGCATGATTATCTCGAGGTCCATCTGTGTTGTTGCAAATGGCAGTATTTCATCTTTTCTTATGGCTGAGTAATAGTCCATTGCATATATATATATTCTTTTGCCAGTCATCTATCGTAGGACACTTCAGTTGCTTCCATATCCTGGCCACTATAAATAATGCTACTATGAACGTTGGTGTACAAATATCTTTTTGGATATGTATTTTCCAGTCTTTGGAGTAAATACCCAGTAGAGGGATTGCTGGATCATATGGTAGATCAAGTATTAGTTTTTTTTTGAAAGTTTATTGGGGTAACATTGTTTAATACAATTATATAATTTTCAGGTGTATGCTATCATTTGACATCTTTATATTCTTTTGTGTGATTACCACACAATATCCAGTTTCCTTCAGCTACCATATATTTGATCCCCTTTACCCACTTCACCCTCCCAACGTCCCTATATTTGACCTTCTTTAACCTGTCTACCTTTTCTCTCCTCCCTCACCCCCTACCCTCTGGTAAACACTAGTCTGTTGTCCATGTCCTTGAATCTCTGTTTGTCCTGTTTATTTGTTACTTTTAGGTTTATATTAAAAGATAAATTATATCATGTGATTTTCAAATTTTTCTGTCTGGCTTATTTTGCTTAGCATGATTATCTTGAGGTCCATTCAAGTTGTCACAAATGACAGTATTTTATTTCTTCTTATGGCTGGGTAATATTCCATATATATATATGTACTACAACTTTTTTAACCAAACATCTATTGTAGGACTCTTTGGTTACTTCCATGTCCTGGCCACTGTGAATAGTGTTGCTAGGAACATTGGTGTACAAATATCTTTTTGTATATGGGTTTTCAAGTCTTTGGGGTAAATACTTAGTAGAGGGATTACTAGATTATATGGTAGATCAATTCTTAGTTTTTATTTTTTTTTAGGAACTTCCATACTGTTTTTCATAGTTGTAGTACCAATTTGTAGTCCTACCAACAGTATATGAGAGTTCCTTTTTCTCCACATCCTCTCCAGAATTTTTTATTACTTGTCCAATTGATTATAACTTTTCTAACAAGTGTGAGATGGTATCTCATTGCGGTTTTGATTTGCATTTCCCTAAAAGCTAGTGATGTTGAGCATCGTTTCATATATCTGTTGGCCATTTGTATGTCCTCTAGGGAGAAGTGTCTGTTTAGGTCCTCTGCCCATTTTTTATTGTATCATTTCTTTTTGTTGTTATTGAGTTGTATGAGTCCTTTGTATATTTTGGATATTAGGCCCTTATTGGAGGTCTTGCTTGCAAATATATTTTCCCATTCAGTTGGTAGTCTGGTAGTCTCTTTACCTTGTTGACAGTTTCTGTTGCTGAGCAGAACATTTTTAGTTTGATGTAGCCCAATTCTTTTATTTTAGCTTTTACTTTCCTTGCTTTTAAGGTCAAATTCATAAAATCATCTTTGAATACAAGGTCCTTGAGTTTTGTTCATATGTTTTCTTCTATGCATTTATTGTTTCAGGTCCATAATCCATTTTGAGTTAATTTTGATGTGTGGCAATAAACAGTCTAGTTTCGATCTTTTTCTTTACACTTTTCGCACACCCTTTAAGGAAGAGGCTGTTTTTTCCCTCCAGTGTATGCTTTTGGCATTTTGTCAAAAATTATTTGCCCATATAAATATGAATTTACTTCTGGACCTTGATTCTGTTCCAGTGGTCTGTGTGTCTGTTTTGCTGCCAATACCATGGTGTTTTGATTACTATTGCTTTGTAGTATAATTTGAAGTTGGTCTGAGTGATGCCTCCAGCCTCATTCTTTTTTTTCTCAGGATGGCTTTGGCAATAAGGGGTCTTTTGTGCTTCCATATAAATCTGATGATTTTTTTTGTTCTATTTCTTTAAAAAATGGGGATTGTATTGAATCTGTATAATGCTTTAGGTATTATGGTCATTTTAATTATGTTGATCCTTTCAATTCAAGAACACAGAATATCTTTCCATTTCTTTGTATCTTCTTTGATTTCTTTTAACAGGATCATGTAGATTTTATTATATAGGTCCTTCATATGTTTTGTTGGGTTTATTCCTAGGTATTTTATTCTTTTTGTAGTTGCATAAGAAATCATTTTTTCCACTTCTTTTTCTGACACTTCATTTTAGAGTATAGAAATGCTATGAATTTTTAATGTTGTTTTTGTATCCAGAAACCTTACTATATTTGCTTATTGTTTCTACCAAAGTTCTTATGGAGACTTTAGGATTTTCTATATAGAGAATAATGTCATCTGCAAATAGTGACAGTTTGACTTTTTTGTTTTCTATTTGGGAGCCTTTTATATGTTTCTCGTGCCTGGTTAAACTTGCTAGAACCTACAATGTTATATTGAATAATGATGGCGGTAGTGGACAGCCTTGCCTTGTTCCTGATCTTAGATGAAAGGTTTTTAGTTTTTCACCATAAAGTATAGTGTTGGCTGAGAGTTTGTCATATATGGCTTTATTATATTAAGGTACTTTCCTTCTATACTGATTTTGGTAGTTGTTTTGATTATAAATAGATGCTGTATCATATTGAAGGCTTTTTCTTCATCTATTGATTAGATCATATGATTCTTAATTTTTAATTTGTTTATGTAGTCTATCATTTGCATATGTCGAACCATCCCTGTGCCTCTGGGATGAAACCCACTTGATTGTGGTGTTTAATCTTTTTCATCTGTTGCTGTATTTGGTTCACAGTTATTGTATTTAGGATTTCTACATCTGTGTTTATGAGAGATGTTGGTTGTAGTTTCCTTTTTTCAATTATCTTTATCAATTATCTTCTTTCAATTATCTTTATCTTTAGTACCAGGGTAATATTGATCTCATAAAATGTGTTGGGAAGTATTATCTTCTCTTCTATTTTTTGGAAGTGTTTGAGGAAAATAGGTATTAAATTTTCTTTGAATATTTGTTAGAATTGACTGGTGAAGCTATCTGGTCCTGGACTTTTATTTTTTGGTAGGTTTTTTGATGATTGTTTCAATTTCCATACTGCTGATCGGTTTATTTAGATTTTCCAGTTTTTCTTGATTCAGTGTAGTATGGTTGTATTTTTCTAAGTAGTAACCATAAATCTGGTATTGTATACCTTTTCATAGTATTCTTGTTTGATCCTTTGTATTTCTGCAGTGTCTGTCATAATTTCCCTTCTTTCATTCCTAATTTTGTTTATTTGTGTTCTTTCTCTTTTTTCTTTAGTGAGTCTAGCCAGAGGTTTGTCAATTTTATTAACCTTCTCTAAGAACCAGCTCCTCATTATATTTATTTTCTCTTTTCTCTTTGTTTTCAGTTTCTGCTCTAATTTTGATTATTTTTTCCCTTCTGCAGGCCTAGGTTTCATTTGTACTTCCTTTTCTACTTTTTTTAAAGATGAAGTTTAGGTTGTTTATTTGGACTTGCATTGTTTATGGAGGTAGGCCTGTAATGATATGAGCTTTCCTCTTATGACCATTTTTGCCATGTCCCTAAAGTTTTGATGTGTTGTACTATTATTACCATTTTGATTATTACCATTCATTTCTTTGTATCTCTTGATCTCTCTTTTTATTTCTTCACTGACCCAGTTATTTTTCAGTAGCATGTATCTGTGGTTCTTCCTGATTTCTTTATGCAGTGGATCTCTAGTTTCAAAGCATTATAATCAGAGAATGTGGTTGGTATGACTTAAGCACTCTTATATTTGTTGAAGCTATCTTTGTGTCCCAGTTAATGGCTGATTCTTGAGAATGTTCCATGTGCACTAGAGAAAAAAGTATAAGCAGCTGTTTTGGAATGGAAGGCTCTGTAAATGTCAATTATGTCCAGTTGGTCTAATGTGTCATTTAAGGATGTTATTTCCTTATTGATTTTCTGTTTGGGTGATCTGTTCATATTCAACAGTGGGATATTTAGATCCCCTACTACGATAATGTTTAGATTTGTTTCTCTGTTTAGTTCTGTTAGTAATTGCTTTACATATTTCGAGACTTCCTGATTGGGAGCATAGACATAAGTAAGTGTTATGTGTTCTTGGTGTAAGATTTCCTTTATCATTATGAAGTGTCCCTCAATATCTTTCTTTGTCTTTTTTACTTTGAAGTCTATTTTGTCTGATATCAGTACATCTACTCTAGCTTTTTTCTGAATGCCATTTGCTTGAAATATCACTTTCCACTCTTTCCCTTTGAGTCTATATTTGTGTTTGGAATTGAGACAAGTTTCCTGGAGGCAGCATGTAGTTGGGTTTTGTTTTTTGATCCATTCTGCAACCCTGTGCCTTTTTATTGGTGAGTCCAGTCCATTTACATTTAGGGTGATTATTGAAATATGAGGTCTTCTTATAGCTATTTTAGTTTTTGCTTTCTGGTAGCTCAGTGTTTCTATTGCTTCCTTGTCCTTGTGTTTCTGTTTTCTTTATTTTGGTTGACTTTTGTCAGCTTTCTCTCTGGTTATTCTTCTTAGATGTTATATCCTTCAGTTCTGAACCTTTATATATTAATATATAAAGGAAAAAATTACATATGTATGGTCTTCCTTTTTCTCATGTGTGTGCCTTATCTCCATTCCCCTTTGCAAATTTGCATCTTTAAATTATCCCCCTTTCAGTCATTGTTATCTCAATTTGTCCCTATGAATGCTGACTGTTCATTACTGTCTTGTCATAACAATTATCTTCTTATTATTTAAGCTTATAATGCCCTGCTCTTTATAAGGGTTGCACTCTTCTCCTTCAATTTACCTGATAGTCACCTTACTCCTAATTATGTAATTTTTTGCCATTTTGTTTTAGTTGAACTGACCCCTTTCAGTATTTTCTGTAGTGCGGGACTTGTAGTGGAGAATTCCCTCAATTTTTGTATGTCTGGAAAGGTCTTAATTTCTCCTTCATAGCTAAAGGAAAGCTTAGCCTGTTACATTATTCTAGGCTGGTAGTTTGCTTCACTTAATAGTTTAAATATTTGATTCCTTTCTTTTCTGGCTTGTAAGATTTGCACTGAGAATTTCGAGAATAATATAATAGGTTTTCCTTTATAAGTTACTGTTTTCTTCTCTATGGCTGACCTGAGAATTCTGCCTTTGTTGTTGATTTTTGATAATTTTAATACAATGTGTCTTGATGAAGGCCTTTATGGGTTGAGATAATTGGGTATTCTGTTGACTTCTTGAATTCCAAGCTCTAGCTGATTCCTTACATTTGGGAAATTCTCATCAACTATTTGTCTGAAAAACTTTTTAGTCCCTTCTTCTTTTTCCTCCCCTTCAATAATGCCTATTATTCTTATGTTTCTTTTCCTGATGGTATCAACTTGTTCTTGAATTTCTCTTTCATTATTTCTCATTCTTTGTTTTCTCTCTTCTTCCTTCTGATTTATTTCTAGATTTCTGTTTTTTATATCACTGATTTTTTCTTCCATTTGGTTGACTCTGTTTCTCAAGCTTGCTATTTTATTTTTTAACTCTTGTAGTTTTTTTTTTATCTCTAGAAGATCTATTCTGTTCTTTTTGAAGGTTTCAATCTCCTTGCTCTGTTCATTTAGGTGTTTTCAATTCCTAAAATTGTTTATATCTCTCGTTTTGGAACTCACTAAGTTTGTTTCAGAAGTACCATCTGAATTCTCTTTCATTTAAGTTGCATATTTCTGTGTCTCTAAGCTTATTTTCTGGAGATTTTTCTCTTTCTTTCTGAGATGCCTTGCCACCTTGGTTGTTCATGGTATTTAATAAACTATTTGTCTGGCTGAGCATTAATGGAAGTGTATTCTTTTGTTCCAGAAAAAAGGTTTATTATATAAAAGTCTCTCTTTAGCCTGCTGCAAAGAAGGTGTCTTTCTTTTAGTTTCCAGTAGGTGGCGTCTAAGCCTCTTGGGTAGTAGCATTATATAAAGCCTGAACAATGCCTTTTTATTTTATTATATATATTTAATCCACTCGCTACTCTCAGTCTCAGTTCCTGTCAGTGTTAGCAACAGTTTCAGTAGCATTTGCTCAGATTTCCCTGGAGCTCCGCGGTGTTCTGTCTTGGAGGGTATGGTGGGTGGGGCCCTCTGGGTTGAGGTTGGGGGCTGTGGCTTAGCCTTGATTTTGCAACTATGGCTGATAAAAGTCGACCATTGGTTTTTTTGTCTTTCTGCTTCTCCTCCTTCTGCTCTGATGACTGGGTCCTGCTGCCAGCTGCAGGAAGCTCACAGCTTTCTCAGGCAGGGCTGCTCAGGGAACTTGCTGATCTTTTTACCCTCCCCCTTTGCCTACAGTGAGCTCCAATAAGATGCAGCTTCTTTGTTTCTCACAGTTCTCCTCCTGGTACCTGAAGCTCTGACCTGTGGTAGCTCTTATGCTCAGATCCCATGCTCAGGCATGCTGGTGAGAAGTTTGGGTGTTTTTTGTTGAGTTTTAAATTTTCAACTTATTGTTTTAAGGGGAGAGATCTGGGATGCTTCTCACTCCACCATTTTTCCAAAGATCCATTATGTTTATTAAAAAAAATAATTTATAATTGCAATTTTGACTTACTTTTGACATCATATCACTATTTTGAAAAGTTATATTTTAAGTGATCCGATCTTCTTTTCTTTTTGTTTTAAAAAGGAATGATATTAATTATTTGGTTCCTTCTTTTTACTTGTTAGCATTTATTGAAGTTTCATTGTGATCTTAAAAATAATAAGTATCAGTAGGGCAAAAAATAAATCATTATATCTACTTAGTAATTAAAATTATTTAGGCTCTTGAGAACTCATAATAAAAAATGTGGTATGCATATTTTTTTTCAGGGGATATGCAGGTTTTAGAAAGCAAATAACACACATTTATTTATTTATATTTTAATAAAAAATTAAGTTTTATTAGTATTTACTATATGCTCAATATAGCCACTGATTTCAGTAGATTGATTACAGTGATAACCCAGCTCTTTACTCTTACAAACATGCACACCTGTGGTACTCTTCCACTCTGATGCTGAGCTCAGCCATGTGACTTGCTTTGCCCAATGGGAAGAAAGAAAATATGATGCAAGCAGGAACCTGAAAAGTGCTTATTGGTTTGTGTTTGCTCACTTTTGCCCTCTGTCATTGTCAGAAGAACGTAACTGGGCTAGCCTGCTGAAATGTGAGAGGTAGAGAAGAGTGAAGCTGTTCCAATAATCTCATCTGAGGCCATTGACAATCAGTGGACAGCCAACCAGATATGTGAACAAATCCAGCCAAGATCAGCAGAGCCTCCTAGCTGAGCCATAGCTAACCTCAGAGGCAAGAGAAAGCTCAGTTGTATATTAGCTGATTCTTTCAGATTTCTGAGTGAAATAAGTGTTTATTATTGTATGCCATTAAGGTTTTGTGGTTATTTGTTACAGTTTTATTCTGGCCACAGATAACCTACTGGAAAGTTACATGCCATATGTTCTAAGTATGTTTTCCTAAGAGACTGAAAATATTCAAACTTGTGGATTGATTGCATCTGCATCCTACTTTTATTAACTTTTAACATAAGTGATGCATTGCAGTTTATCTATTCCCAGCTATGTAGATTTAAAGATAATTTTCTAGTGTTAATAAAATGAATTCTCCCAAAATGGAGAAGTGGATTATAAAGATTCTTGTAAAACAACCCTGGATAGATGATTCTAAGAATCCAAACACAAACAACAGCAAAAAAACAACCCTCCCACAAATGGCAACACTTCTTTTACTCCTAGTATAAGTCTTTAGCAGCCATACTAATGGGAAAAAGCAATGATGTTGTAATTGGATCTCACCTGAAATATGCTTTAGTATAGACCATACCTTAAAGTGCTATCTACCAATAAAGTGAAGTCCTCACAATTGATAGGCATTTAAAAATGAGCATTTAGAATATAAAGACAAGCATCTGCATTTTCAGCTGTGTTTAAGTCACATGATATTAAATACAAATGTATTAAAAATAAAAACCTGTTTTGAGTTTCTTTTTGTATCGTTAAAGATAAAAAGCCACACATAATAGGAGACACACTTGCTCATTTTTAAATGGTAAAAGTTACCAAAATTATACTCAGAAAAACCATATCACAACAACCTAAAAGTGTATTCTTCATTAGCAAAAAATATTTGAATGCAGGTAAATATATAAATAAGTTTTGGAACAAATTCTTCAATATGAGAGGTTTCTACATAGCTGGATAAAAGTACAGATGTCTCTAAGATATTTCAGTTTATAGTGTCTAGTAGATGATCTTTCAGTAATTGAATACACAAAGTGTGTGTGTTTGTGTGTGTGTGTGTAAATGTAATAGAGAAAACAGTACATTACCTCTTTAATAACACTTTTTAAAACCCTGCTGTTTTATGGAGGAGGGGAATGGAAAACTGAATAAATATAGTTACAGTTGGAGCAGCTGCTTCTACTGGAATAAAATGAGTCATAGGGTGAGTCAAGATGGTATTACATGTGAAATTTACTCATTGCCTCCATCATAGGTAGGGAAATGAATCAAGTTGAAGCCATAAGTATCACTGATGTATTTAAATAAAAAGTAGAAGAATGTTTATAACAGACTTAGAAGAGAAGAGCATGACCATGGGTAATATTTGTACCTCATAAAGGAGAGTTGGTTATCTCAATCAAATTTAAAGATAAAGTGAAATATATTTTTTTCCTTTATGTAGAAAGATAAGCATTCCAAATTAGATGAACTTCTTCTCTTTATTTACCAAGTGGACATTTTCAAAGAAACTAACCTATTCAAGGTAAACATATATACATTGATGTTTTAATATGTGAGAAAGTGGTTTTTGACAGAAACTTGTGCTATAAAAAGAACATTTTAAAAACATATCTGGAAAATGTCATCTTTACATGATTTTGTTACTGAAAATAGTATATTTCACTTACAATATCTCTCCCATATGTATCCAAAACCTAGGAATAACAACAACAAAACATTCTTACTTGCTCTAAAAACAGTTCAAAGAAGTTTGTTCTTTTTGAGCTTATTTGGTTAAAAAATCAGAGCATATTACATTACAATTATTTGGCACGAATAACTGATTGACATTTGGGATGATGGAAATTTATAGAATTTGAGTGAAAATACTTTGCATAATGGATTTGGAGAGTGCAGCCAATGGTGTGATATTTCTATGTGGTTTTCTGGGCTTTTGTAAGTATTTTTTTTTACTATAGCAGCCACTGAAGTGAAATATTGACATACATTGAATTTAGAACGTGACTTTTGAATCAATGCCACTGAGATTTTTTAAAATGAAGCATGTTTAACCCCATTGCCTTCTCAACACTATGTTCTTCAAATGCAAGGTCATTTGAAATGCTGATGTATACAGGAAGGATGGTCCAAACTTTTAATTATGATGTGTTTTGGTGTGGGCCTCTTTGAGTTCATCTTTTTTGAGCTTCCTTGGCTTGTATGTCTGTTTTCTTGACCCGGTTAGGGACATTTTCAATCATGATTTCTTCACATAGGTTTTCAATTCCTTCCTCCCTCTCCTCTTCTCTGGTACCCCTATGATGCAAATGTTAGTACGTTTGATATTGTCCAGAGAACCCTTAAACTATCCTCATTTTTTGAATTTTTTTTGTTGTTGTTCCGAGTGAATGTTTTCTGCTACCCTATCTTCTAAATCACTAATTCATTTCTCTGCTTCATCTAATCTACTGTTGATTCCCTCTAATGTATTCTTTATTTCAATTATTGCATTCTTCATTTCTAACCGGTTCTTTTTTATGTTTTTATCTTCATTTTTATGTTTACTATCTCTAAATTAAAGTTCTCACTGAATTACTCTACTTTTCCCTTGAATTCATTAAGCATTCTCATAACCAATGTTTTGAACTCTGCATCTGGGTAGATTGCTTGTCTCCATTTTGTTTAGTTGTTTTTCTGGAGCTTTGTTTTATTCTTTTATTTGGGACATGTTTCTTTGTCTCTCTGTTTTGGCTGCCACCCAGTGTTTGTTTTTATGTGTTAGGTAGAGCTGCTATGGCTCCTGGTCTAAGTAGAGTAGACTTATGTAGCAATTGTCCTCAGTGGTACCTGGGCCAGGTGTTTCAGGTGTGTCCATTGTATGGGTTGTGTGTGCCCTCCTGTTGTAGTTGAGCCTTGGTTGCTGTTCTCATAATGGGATAGATTGACCTTCAGGCTGATTGGTTGTGAGGACTGGCTTGTGAGAAGCTGGCCACCAGGTCTACTGGCCAGGGCCCTCCTCAGGCCAAGATCAGCCAGAGCCTGTGTCCTGCCCAGGGCCCCCTGGCAAGAGTTCCTGAGTAATCTGCAGATGGCTGCCACCCACACTTGGCTTGGAGGTGCCTTTAGAGGTTGAGCCATGAACTAAGACTGGCTGCTACTATTGCCAGGCTCCAGGCTGCTCAATAAGAAGTATGGGCTTGCCAAGTCTTCAGCATGAGCCAAGACTGGCTGTTTGTTTGGAAAAACCACTGGACATAGCTTGGGTGAGCCCACAAGTTGTGTAGGACAGGGTCTCAGAGAATCAACAGGGTGGCGAACCAGTGTTAGCCATGTTGATGGAGACTCAGATATGGCACCCACCTCTGGCTGCATGGACGGGATGGGGAGGGCTCAACAGAAAAACAATGGATTCTGCCAGAGCTTCTGTCTGAGATAAAACTGTCCCCCCATTCCTTTTCCTGAAGCCAGACATTTCAGTTCCTCCCCATACGTGTCTGACTCCTTTTAAGTAGCTGCACTTTCATTTTGGTACCCATTTGGTAGTCTTTCTGTTTTAGGATAATAATTGAACTTGATTTATACTTATTATCAAGCTGTAATTTCCATCTCATTTTTCATCTTGTTTTCTCCTTTGCCAGAACCTACTTATATCTCATGATTCTAATACTTTACAATACATATTGCTTTATTTAGTTTTTCCCATGTAGTGATTTACAATTTATACAATTTAGCTTGAATTATACAAATAAATATATTTAATTAAAAATATCTCATATTTTCCTTTAATTATCAGCATCAAAATTAAATATTTCTATTTTACTTTAACTTTAGCATGAGGAAAATATAGATTTACTTTTCTTTAAACTTCATATTCTTTTTATCAAGATGATTATATCAGTTTTGTTAATTTTTATTTACTCTTTTAGAATAAATTTTAACTTTTTTATTCTTTTAATCATACTTAACTAGAATTATTTAGACAAATCTATGCTTATAGAATTTCATTGACCACTACCAATATTTTATATTTTAGTTTCTCTATTTTTTAATTTCTTAGTTTGATTTTTATTGAGATAGGCTTTAGTATATAGTTTTCTACCAAGGATATAACAGTCCTCTGGTGTAACTGAAAGGAAAAGTGAGTCTAGCTTGATATTTTATTTAATTCTTTGTGCCACCAGTTTTCTCAGCCTTCATATTTATAGAATTATTACTTTATTCTTGTAACTTTTAAGTTCACCAGGGTATATATGTCTGTTGTTACTTTTCATTAATTATATTTGGTTCTTGGAAAAACTTTAATCTGAGCTCTCAGAAGGTATTGCTTCATTTAGAAATTTTTCTTTTACTATATCTTTTCTTCTCTGCACTAAGGGAAAGACTTTTGAGACTTTCCTCCTCTTTATTGGATTTGTCTTCTATAATCTCTAAAACAATATTAAACTCAAATATCACTTATTAATCTTTTTACATTTAACCAGATATTTTTCTCCTTATAAACAAACATATGGTTGAAAAAATATATTTCTAAAACATTAAAATATTTTTTTTTGAAATTTGGGTGTCATATTTTCTTTTTAATGTGACTTTATTAAATGCTTGCCTTTCTCTTTGAAAACCAAGGATCCAGATATGACCCTTGACCCTTCCTCTGCTTGCCAGGACTTAGTTCCAATTAATTTTTAGAGGCAGAGGCAGTAGCCATGGTGTGCAGAGGTGACAATATTGACATTCACCATGACTGGTAATGATACCCTGTCTAAAACATTTATGTCAGGTCATTGATTGTGTGGTCATTTGTCATTTTCTTTAATACCCAGTCTGTAGTCTTGTTGGGAGTGCGACACTGAGTCTGCCATAATGGAAACTATAAAACCAGATTATGAAGTCTTAGGCCCTGCAAGAAGCTGAGGATCTGGGCATATGATTTGGCCAATGAGATGGGCTTATCTGGGATTCTGAAGCTAGTGATGCCAAGACCTGGGCCAATAGAGAATTCACTGATTGTCTACAGTGGTGACAACCATGGACACTTTCCAGGGAGAAGAAGCAATGGTATCTTAGGCAGCATCTGAGTTATTTTCACTTGGGGATGGGGTGATACTTTGGCATCCAGTGTTTAGCCTCTGAGGCAGAGGTGCCATCCTTTGACTTGTCCTGTGGAAGGAGTTCATGTGTTTTGGCTGATGCCCCTTTTCCTTGGCCCTGACTATTTTCTCAGTCTGATTCTTCAGGCTTTCTGTCAATTCTGGGACTCCAAAGATACTGTTAGTAAATTCATTTTAATTTACATCAGCCAGAGGCAATTTGTGTAGCATTTAAATAAAAACCTGACTGATGCATTCTGTTCTTTAGGTCTCTGAATTTGTTGGTTTCTGCCTCTTTTCAACCCTTATCCCCTAGTCATCTGTTACATATAGGTTCCCTCTTTTGCTTAAGATAACACAATTGCTTTCCATTTAATGCATCCAAGATCTCTATCAATACCATATAAACTCTGAGGTTTCCCTGGTTTACTTAGAAGGTTAAAGTTCTATTCATGTCTGATGTTTTCTCATTAGCTGGTAGATCAATTTGTTTTCACAGTTTCACATTTATTTTGTTGCTGTCAAAATCATTCCAGATCTTAAGCTATGGGGTGGCTGACATGCACAGCCTCAGCCACATTTGTTGGAGTTTAGCAATTATTTATTTGGTACAAATCTATTGAACTAAAAAGAGCTCTCTTGGCTTCATTTCTTTGGTATTTTCTGCTAAAAAGGATTATCTTTCCTGGATGATGTGAATCAAAATGTTGTTTCTAAAAAATAAGAATGAAAATATTATATTCACCACTTCTTCTCTTTATCCCAACTCTACGCCCATCTGTGTTTTACCTATTGGGAACTTTAAAGCCTGAGCTTACTACTGGCCTCTCTACCACAGGTAGAGGATTTAACACCAAATCCCTTTATATCTATGGCTTATGTGGCTGATAATTAGTGTGTAAATTGTCTAGAGGCCTCTGGGGGGAAAAGCTACAAATATATAGAGAAAGCCTATTGATTCACCCTCTTGTTACCTCAGAGAATGGCTCCTTCCCTGTCAGATTGTACCCTCCCATCTGGTCAGCAAAAGTCTCTTCTTTCTGAGGAAGAAGTACAAAGTGGGATGGGTGGACATTTTATTTTCTTTTGGCTAGTGGACAATCCTCCATACATCTGGCAGATGTTTACCTAAAGTATAATTTCAATTCCTGTTGAAATTTTACAAATCTTTTATATTGTGATTTTAGGAATAGTTAATAAAAAGGTGGCCTAGATCATTAGGTGTCTAGCTTTCTGTTGACATAATCATTTCTATATTGCTGAAAGAAATTTTAAGTACTTTGAGAGTCTAATATCTCTATCTCTGAAAAAGAACTTATAACTGTGCCTTGTAAGAGAGTATGAAAGCTTTCACTGTTGAGGAACTGACCTAGGTAATAATCTGGAAAAAATAAAAATGGGTTTTTACGTCTCCTTTTATACCGAAATAGAAATTCCAGCTATATCAAATACTAAAACCTGGAAAAAGTAGAACTAGGAGACATGAAAGAAACCTTTTATCATCTTAAAATAAAAAAGACCTTTGAAGGGACTTCAGAAAATCTAGAAGTCTTAAGAAAAAAGATGGGTACATATGACTATAAAATAAAATAACTTCCTCATAAAAAATATCATAAATATGATCAAAAGACAAATGAAAAACTGAAAACATTATTTGCAATACACATGACAAAAGACACATTCTGTAACACATAAAGAGTATTTATGAATCAATAAGCATATAAACATCACCTCCATAATAGCCAAAGAACATTATAGATAGTTCATAAAAAGACTAAAAATAATTGAAATTTTAGAAAAAATACCCAATTTTACTCAAATAAATAATGAATAAATTAACAAAATAAATGTAAATTTAAACCAATAAACTCTGCACCTGCACAGATTAAGTTACAAAAGGCTTTAAACTAATACTGATATTCCTTAGCTTTCTGAAGGGATGGAGGGATAAGTAATACAGCTGCACAGCATGTATAAGTAGGCAAGCGTCAAGATAGGTGTGGGTCACCCTCACATTCTGTTTTATACCCTTAGCCTAAGGCCTGCATGCCAGTTCCTAACCCCAGGCCATGAGCAGTCTCACTCTGCAGATGAGGTAGATAAAATGCTCCACAGTTACTTAACATTGAACGTTCTCAAAAAACAGGACTTTGAGCTCATTGTCTCAGGCAGTCCTGGGTCATTCATGTCTTTACCTCTGAATTGTAATATTAACCAGTAAAGAGCAAAAGGTGCCATGACATGCTGTGCTGGATGAGGGTGCAGTGTAACTGTCACTCTTTTACATTGTTGGTAGGAACTTGGGAGGGCAATTTGAGCATACCTATCAAAAATTTGAATGTATATTCCCTTTAATTTAGCAGTCTCAATGATAGGAATTTGTTCCGTAGATATATCCAAAAAAGTACTTGCTACAGCCATGATTATAATTAGCAAAATAATGGAAACAATCTAAAAGGTCATTAATAGGGGTCTAGTGAAATAAATCAATCCAAGAAAATATCAGAGCCATTTCATAATGAGAAGCAGATCTATATGCATGGATATTGAACAATCTCAGAGCTATATGAAGTGACAAATGCAAGGCATGGAACAGGGTACACAGATGTCGAAAGCGGATGCATATACCTATATAGTTAAGTTTACATAGACTGCCTCTGGAGAGACTGATAATTGTTTTTAATGAGAGAACAGGGGAGAGAAAGATTTGTGTTTTACTTCATGCTCTTCTATAATCAATGAGTTTTTTAAAGAGGGCATGTGTATATATTAACTAACAAATGAAAACATAAATACATAGAGAAAAGAGTTATTAACTAAGTTGTGACTGATGAGAAAAAAGCGCAATTTTTTCTTTGAATGAAGTAAATTATTTAACTTATTAAAAAAAATAGAAGTAGGAGACACAAAACTTGTAAAAAGTAGAATAATTTTACTTCCATCAAGTTGAATTATGACATTGGATGTTAGAGTTATATTATGTGAATACAACTGGTTGATGTTTTTAGTGGGCTTAAAACTGAGTCAATAATCATTTTCACACTTTCTTTCCTCACATTTACTACTTAACCCCTTGCTGTCTGGTTAGGAATTTCTGAATTGCCAAACCCAATCATCACTTTCCAATATTTACCTTATTTTATCTCTTGGTCCCCCTCTTTGCAGGATATGTTTAGATATATATATATTTTTTTTTCTTAAAAGTATCTTATTCATTGGATTTCATGACACCATTTTAGAAATTTTTACCTCTTCATCCTCCTCCTGATACTTTAAAAGAGTGAAATGCTCAGCCTCTCTGACTCTTTGTTCTCATCTTTCTCTGACAGACAAGATGCCTGGGACAGGGCTCTGAAAGCCTACCGGAGTTCAGGCAATAGGCTTCCTAAGTCTTCCTCAGAGGAAATGGTACTCAGGATACTTTCAGTAAATAGTTTACATAACCAAAGGAGATGATTGTGGCTGTTCTCTCAGGTTCTTCCCCGGTGTTACCCATGGCAGTGAATGATACCCTGCTGTCCCAGAATCCCAAGAAGTACTCTTTCTCTTCCCATTTACTAGATGCATACAATTACTCACTAAATTCATTCAACTTTACCTAAAACATATCTCTGGGTCTATCTCTTTGTAGCCCTGGTGCATCCTGCTTTTTTCATATCCCAACTCATGTAATAACAGATTTTCTTGCTCCCCACCTACAACATTGTTTTCTCCCATCTAACTACCCTCCTACTAGTCACAATTAATCACCAATCTAGACATATGGCATGTTACTCTCCTCCTAAAAATCTCCAAGTTGCATCTGCTCCTATCTGAGTGGCTATGCCTATATCTCTACACATTTTCTTTTATTCTCTGAGTTTCTCTAAGCTCTGTCCACCTGAATTTGATGTAATTGTGTCTGGGTCTGTAACTGAATACTCATATGTCTGAGGCTGCGTAGGTCCAAATGGATGAATACTGGTTTGTTTCTGTGTATATCTAAGCATCTCTATAAATAGGTGCCTAAGGATTTTTATTTACTGAGTATGTATTTGTTCACCTAGGTGTTTGTATGTTAATTTCTGTGTGTGCATATGTGTGTGTAATCCTTCATATTCTCTATCCTTTGTTGTTTCTCTGAGCCTAACTCTCTGGGAGGTGAGTGATTGCTGTCAATGGGGAATGTTCCAATATGTAACAGTGTGAAAGAAATCATTTCACACTCCCCATAGAGAAGATCATGTGCTTTGTTCTTGACAAGTGAGTGGTTGCTGAGTTACTGAAAGTCAGCTCCTTGCCTTTCCTGCTATGAAGCATCGACTGGTTGCAGGCTGTTTTTAAAGCAAATTTACTTCTTTTCTGCAATTTCTCTGAGGTTGGGAGCACAGAACTAGGCAGGCTCTCATCTTTCTTTGAGATTTACAGAGTCAGGGAAAGTGTGGGGCAGCCTGTGTAGGGAAGGTTGAACATACTAGACTCCTGAAGGAGAGACTAGGCACCATGCAGGATTTGGGGGCAGAGAGCACCTTTTCATTGCTGTGGCTCTTCTGGCTTTCGGGCCATTTACAACAGAGCAGACAAAAGTGAAATCTTTATAGGGAAGTGTTATTTGAAAAGAGCTGGCTGAGAGGAATTCAGGAGTAAATAAATTTGAGCAAGATAATTCTTAGTGGTAAGGAGTCCAAAAGAGTTAAGAACATCATGACAAACAGGTTGGAGCCTGAATCTCTGGCTCACATTTTCCTTTAGGGCTTCTTC
Organism: Cynopterus sphinx; assembly: GCA_030015415.1. Classification (NCBI taxonomy): domain Eukaryota; kingdom Metazoa; phylum Chordata; class Mammalia; order Chiroptera; family Pteropodidae; genus Cynopterus; species Cynopterus sphinx. Next base: position 54,019,167 of record CM057382.1, read on the forward strand.
ATCCTGGATTAAGCCTGAGGTGAAGCAAATACAGTCTGTGCTTTATTTCTCTTCTTATCCCCCAACCCCTCATTTTATTAACCTCTGTGCTACATTTGAGGCCACTCTAACATTTAAGTTATATCGTTATCATGTAATGATGCCAGATAAACCCTAAAGAAAGAATACCTCTGACATATTACACAAGATGGCTCCAGTCCCAGGTTTCTCCACCCAGTCATTGTGTAAATGAGGAGATAAAAGCTCCAGAGAAACAGTGCCTTTTTCTGGATTATATATCAGTCACCAAGCAGCAATCATAACAGTATCCTGATACCACATTGAATATTCTTTCCATCACACAAAGATAGCTATGGATGACTTTTGGGTATTGGATGACTTTTATTTTACTTAAAATCTGAAAATAACTTCCACTTATGGGACCTTACGAGTGAAATGGAAACTCTTATAACAAGAGTTAAGAATAGATCTTGTGACAGTGGAATAGAAGACTTTCATCTGGAAGGAATATCCCTGCCTTTGAAGAGGCAGTTTCAGGAAGGTTTGATGTAGGCCAGATATGGAGAGTTCTAAGAATGAGTGGCATAGTGGCCAACTTAGACAGTCAGTTCAGTTCAGTTCAGTTCAACCATCATTTACTCAAGACCTAGCATAGGCTAGGGACTGAGAAGGTGCCAGGCACAAAGAGAAGGCTAAGACATGATCCTGCCTTCAAGGAGGCCACAGGCTAGTGGGGGAGCCAGAAAGTAAAGAATTTTTACAAATACTATGTGTGGTAAAAGCTCAGATATCAGTATGTGAGGATTGCTAAGGGAACACAGAAAAAGAAGTTGTACTCCATCTTCTAGGACTTAGAGAACACACAGATGTAAGTGCAATGTACATTGTATGGGAAACTACATACTTTCAATTAAAATGGAGCTTAATATGCAAGGTGGGAGTGGAAGGAGGAAAATATGAGAGTTTTCTGAAAAACAGATAACATGGGTTCTTTTAGGCTATGATAAAGTGCTAAAAATGAGAATCATTTAAAAGTTTTAAGCAGAGTGGTCAAAGATCAGATTTATATTTGGTTATTTCCCTCTGAGACCATATGCAGGGGAAGTTTTCGAACAACAAGATCAAAGGTGGAAAATTAATGAGGAGATGGTGGTAATGTTCAGGTAAGAGATGAGGGAAGCTAGAGTTAAGGCAGAAGAGAAAAAGAGGAAGAGAGAGATTTGGAAAATATTTAAGAGATAAGTTAGAAAAAGTGATGGTAGATTTGTGTAGAAGAGGGGAAAAAACTTTATGCTCCTGACTTTGGAGGATACAGAAGATGGACAGAAAGGACCTTTGCTCTTGGACAGGGACAGAGCTGGGGGGAAAAGAGGCAGTTCTTTGTGGGGTTCTAAGTCAATTTATAAGTTAAAGAAGCTAGCAGTTGAGAGTAATTATGCCTGTGGCCCCCATTTTCTTAATGAAACAGAAAACAAAATTTTATTTTGGGCATATTCAGGTGCTGTGTGAACTGGCTTGAGAAGAATTAGGAAGATATGAATTGAAAATTAGGAAAAATGAATATGGATGTTAACCATAGACAAAGCATAGCCATGGAGCTGAGAATCCAGTGAGAATACTCATGTTTAATTGGCAGAGGTGGAATCTTCTCACAGTTACAAGATTTTCTTTAGCAGCAATCAGTTTTTCAGGTAGAAGATTCTAGAAGGCATGTTATTGGCATACTGAACCAAGATTAAGATTTTGATGAGCAAGCGGGGGAATGCCAGTGATGGTAATATCTAACATTTACTGACTGCATGCTATGGTTCAGGCATACAGATCAAATCTCTTATTTTATGGTAAAAATGGCAGAGTAGGTAAACACTATATTTGCCTCCTCTCATGACACATCAAAATTACAACCAAATTAAAGAAAAACTATCATTGAAAAGCACCTGAAGTCTAGCTAAACAGGAGTTCTACAACTAAAGACATAGAAAAGAGGCCAGTTTGAAACTGGTAGGAGGAGCAGAGACAGGAAATGGGCAGTCATACCTATGTGTGGCAGTTAAGAATTGGGAGGGATATCTGGGGTGTAAAAGTTCCCTGGAGGAGCGAGGAGTCCCATCTCCACATTGGGCTCTCCTTACTAAGGTTCTAGTCCTGGCACGAGAAGCCCCACAAAATCTGGATGTGAAAATCAGCAAAGACTGTGGCTGCGTGATACAGAAGGCAGTGAGTATCATAGGCATTCCTCTGAAAGGACCCATGCACAAACTTACTCTCTGACAGACTCACTTGCTCTGACCTCAAGTACTGAAGTAGCAGCTCGAAAGGTGTCAGGAATGTACAGGGAGGAATTAAATTGTTTGGTTTCAGGGTAAGGGCTGGAAAGTAAGCTTTATCTCATACAAAAGTGCTGGCAGAGGCTACCACTACTTTGTTGAGCTCTCCCCTCACCCAGCATGCAGGACCAGGTGGCCACAATACCTGAGTCTCCATCAACACTGGTCTCCCTGCTATGCTGATTCCCTGATACCCTGCCCAATTCAACTTATGGACCTACCCACGCTGCTTCCAGGGGCTTTTCCATCCAAACAACCTGTCTTAATGTATGCTGTAGACTTTACTAAAATCTCTCAAAGGTTCACAAAGCCCAAACAAGCAGTATCTGGCCTCTGTTTGCTCCATACCTCTTGCTGAGCAGCCCCAAGTCTGGCACTAACAGCAGCCAACTTTATTTCGCTAATTGGCTTTTTGAGGCACCTCCAAGCCCAACAATATTGGTGGCCATCTGGGGATAGTATGGTGGCTCATGCACAGGGCCCTGGGCAGGGCACAGGCGGCAGCTAATTTTGGCCTGTGGCAAGGCACCTCCCAGGGACCCCCAGTCCTGGCACAATAGGTGGTTGTTTTAGACTAAGTCTGAACACCACCCGAGGTCACACCCAAAGATGACACACCCCAAAGGCAAACTGGGCAGGCACCAGAGCCCTGCTAAAGTGAGTCCTGCTCTGTAGAGTCAGCCCCTGCACAAAACCTACTTCACTATAGTCACTTCAAGTCCTTATATCTACTCATCCTGAGCGTCAGTTCTTCCTGTTGATGTAGAAACAGCACAGGGTCAACTCAACAAAAAACACTCAAACTACACACCAGCACATCTGAGCATGGGATCTGAGCATAAAAGCTACCACGGGTCAGAACCCAGGGTGTTGGTCGGTGGACTGGAGAAACAAAGAAGCTTCCTCTCACAGCTGGGGCTCTCTGTAGGGAGAGAGGGAGGGGAGAAGGTGTGGAGAGTTCCCTGAACAGCCCTGCATGGGAGAATGATGAGCTCCATGCAGCAGGTGGCAGGGCCCAGTTATTAGGGGAGAAAGCAGAGAAGCGGGGATTGCTGAGAAACAACAGTTAATTTTTACCAGCCATGGTTGTAAAACTAAGGCTGGGCTGTAGCCCCCATCACCCAACACAGAGGGCCCCACCCCCCATACCCTTCGAGACAGAACACTGTGGAGCTCCAGGGGACTTTGAGCAAACACTACAAAAATATTGTTAACACTGACAGGGACTGAGAATAAGTGTAGAGATCATGATTAAACATCTATAAGAAAAAAAGGCATTATTAAGGCTTTATATAAAGCAAAGATTCAAAAAGCTTAGATGCCGCCTACTGGAAACAAAAAAGAAAAACACCTTTGCAGCAAGCTAAAGAAAGACCTTTTTATAATAAATCTTCTTTCTGGAAAAAAAGCAGAATATACTTCTATTAATGCCCAGGCACAGAAATAGTCCATTAAACATCATGAACAACCAAGATGCCAAGTCATCTCAGAAAAAAAGAGAAAAATCTCCAGAAATCAGCATATAGACATAAAAATATGTGACTTAAATAAAAAAGAATTCAGAGTAATACTTCTTTAAAAACTCAATGAGATCCAAAATGAGTCACATCAACAATTTCAGGAACTGAAAAAACAACTAGATGAACAGAATGAGTTCTTCATCAAGGAGACTTACATTCTCAAAAAGAACAGAATAGAACTTCTGGAGATAAAGAACACACTGCAAGAGTTATAAATGAAATAGTAAGCTTAGGAAATAGAGTGGACCAAATGGAGAAAAGGATCAGTGATATTGAAGACAGAAACCTAGAAATAAATCAGAAGGAAGTACAGAGAAACCAAAAAAATAAAAAAAATAATGAAAGAGATGTTCAAGAACTGGTTGATACTACCAGGAAAGGAAACATGAGAATAAAGAATAAAGGAAAAGGAGCAGGGATTAGAAAACCTTTTTAGAAATTATTTCAACTCAAAAAGGCCTTCACCAAGACACATTCTATTAAAATTATCAAAAATAAATGACAAAGACAGGATTCTAAGGGCAGCCAGGGAGAAGAAGATAGTACTCTATAAAGGGAAATTCATTAGATTATCATCAGACTTCTTAGAACAAATCTTTACAAGCCAGAAAGGAGTGAAATCAAATATTCAAACTATTATGTTAAAGGAACTATCAGTCAAAAATAATGTATTCAGCTAAGCTCTTCTTTAGATATGAAGGAGAAATAAAGACCTTTCCAGGCATAAAAAAAATTGAGGGAATTCTTCACTATTAGGCCTGCACTACAGAAAATACTGAAAGGAGTCAGCTCACCTAAAACAAGATGACACACAAAATCTCATAATCATGAGTAAGATGGCTAGTAGGCAAATAGAAGCAGAGGAGTGAAATTCTTACTAAGAACAGGGCATTATAACCTTAAGAAGAGAATTGCTATAGCAAGATAGTAATAAATGATCAGCCTTAATAGAGACGAATTGAGATAATAATGACTGAAAAGGGGACTAAAAGGCCAAATTCTCGAAGGAAAATGGGGGTAAGACACATACAGAAGAAAAGGGACAACTGTATATATACAACTGTCCTTTTCATATTCATAATGGTAACAACAGGCCAAAGATTTAGAACCAAAGTATATAACGTAAAACAAGAAGAACCAGAGGGAAAACCCACAAAAGCCAACCAAAATAAAGAAAACAGAAGCACAAGGAAAAGGAAACAATGGAAACACCAATCTACCAGAAAGAAAAAGGTAAAATGGTTTTAAGAATACCTCATATTTGAATAATCACCCTACATGTAAATGAACTAAATTCACCAATGAAAAGGCACAGAGGTGTAATTGGATCAAAAACCAAAACCCAACCATATGCCACCTCCAGGAGACACATCTCATTTCCAAAGAATCAAAGTGAAAGGGTGGAAAGTGATATTTCAAGCAAATGGCATTCAGAGAAAAGCTAGAGTAGATGTACTAATATCAGACAAAATAGACCTCAACATAAAAAAGGTAAAGAAAGATACTGAGGTACATTTCATAATAATAAAGGGAATCTTGCACCTAGAACATGTAACACTTATTAATGTCTATGCTCCCAATCAGAAAGTCTCAAAATATTTAAAGCAATTATTAACAGAACTAAAGGGAGAAACAGACCTAAACACTATTGCAGTAGGGGGACCTAAATACCCCACTGTCAGATATAGACAGATCATCCAAACAGAAAATCAATAAGGAAATAACATTCTTAAATGACACGTTAGACCAACTGGACATAGTTGACATTTACAGAGCCTTCCACCCCAAAACAGCTGCTTATACATTCTTCTTTAGTGCACATGAAACACAGAAATAGCCTCAAGAAATATAAGAAGGTTGAAATCATACCAACCATATTCTCTGATCATAATGTTTTGAAACTAGAGATCAATTGCAAAAAGAAATCAGGAAAAACCACAAATACATGGAGATTAAACAACATGCTACTGAAGAATAACTGAGTCAGAGAAGGAATAAAAAGAGATCAAGAGATACATAGAAACAAATGATAATGATAGTACAACATATCAAAACTTTTGAGACGTGGCAAAAACAGTTATAAGAGGAACATTCATATCATTATATACTTACCTCCAAAAACAAGAATGAATCCAAATAACCCAACACTTTATCTTAAGAAAGTAGAAAAGGAAGAACAAATGAGGCCTAAAGTCAGCAGAAGGAAAGAAATAATTGAAATCAGAGCAGAAATAAATAAAATTAAAAATAAAAAACAATAGAAAAAATAAATGCAACAAAGAGTTGGTTATTTGAGAAGGCTAATAAAATTATAAAGGACACAAATCAACAAAATCAGGGATTAAAGAGGGGAAATTACTGCAGACACCGCAGAAATACAAAGGATTATACAAGAATACTATGAAAAAGTATATAACACCAAATTTATGGACCAATACTTAGAACAATACAATTCCTAGACTGAATTAAGAAGAACTGGAAATGGATACAATCATCAAAAAACTACCAAAAAGTAAACATCTGGGACCAGATGACTTCACCAGTGAATTCTACCAAACATTTTAAAAAGATTTTATACCTATTCTCCTCAAACTCTTTCAAAAAAATTGAAGAGGAGGCAATACTTCCCAACAGATTTTATGAGGCCAATGTTATCCTGATACCAAAAACCTGGTAAAGATAATGCAAAAAAAAAAAATTATAGACCAATATCTCTCTTGAATACAGATGCAAAAATCCTAAATAAGATACGAGCAAACCAAATACAGCAACATATGAAAATGATTATACACCATGATCAAATGGGCTTCATCCTGGAGGCATAGGATGGTTCAACATATACAAATAAAATAATGTGATATACCACATAAATTAAAAAATAAGAATCATGATCATATCAATAGATGCACAAAAAGTCGTCCACAGATACAGCATCCATTTATGATCAAGACATTTCACAAAATCGGTATAGAAGGAAAGTACCTTAACATAATAAAGTCATATATGACAAGTCGTCAGCCATTATACTTAATGGTGAAAAACTAAAAACCTTCTCTCTAAGATCAGGAATAAAGCAAGGCTGTCCACTATGCTGCTGTTATTCAATATAACATTGGAGTTCCTAGCGAGTGCAGTCAGACTAGAGAAAGTTATAAAAGGCATCCAAATAGGAAATGAAAAAGTCAAACCTTTACTATTTGCAGATGACATGATTCTCCATATAGAAAATCCCAAAGATTCCACAACACTTTACTAGAAACAATAAGTAAACACAGTAAAGTTTCTGGATACAAAATCAACATTCAAAAATCCATACAATTTCTATACTCTAATAATGAAGTGTCAGAAAAAGAAGTGGAAAAAATAACTTCTTTTGCAATTGCTACAAAAAGATAAAATACCTAGAAATAAATCTAACAAAATGTGTGAAGGACCTATATAATAAAAACTACAACACCCTATTAAAAGAAATTGAAGAAGATACAAAAAAATGGAAAGATGTTGTGTTTTTGAATTGAAAGGATCAACATAGTTAAAATGACCATATTGCCTAAAGCATTATGTAGATATAATGTAATCCCCATCAAAATCCCATTGGAATTTTTTAAAGAAATAGAAAAAAATCATTGGATTTATATGGAAGCACAAAAGACCCCAAATTGCAAAGCCATCCCGAGAAAAAAGAACAAGGCTGGAGGCATCATTCAGCCCAACTTCAAATTATACTATAAAGCGATAGTAATCAAAACAGCATGTATTGGTTAAAAACAAAACAAAACAAAACAAAACAAAACAAAAACAAAACAAAACAAAACAAAAAAACCAGACACACAGACCATTTGGACAGAATCAAGAGTCCAGAAATAAACTTATATGGGCAAATAATTTACTACAAAAGAATCAAAAACATACAGTAGAGCAAGGAAATTCTCTTCAATAAATGGTGCTGGGAAAACTGGAAATCCATCTGCAAATGTATAAAACTAGATTGTTGTCTATCACCATACATCAAAATTAACTCAAAATGGATTAAAGACCTGAATATAAGACCTGAAACAATAAATGCATAGAAAAAAACATAGGAACGAAACTCAAGGACCTTGGATTTAAAGAGGATTTTATGAATCTGACAACAAAAACAAGGGATGTAAAAGGAAAAATAAATGTACTACATCCTAAACTAAACTAAAAAGAAACTAAAAAGGTTCTGCTCAGTAAAACAAACCATCAACAAGGTAAAGAGGCAACCATCCCAATGGGAAAATATATTTGCAAGCAAGACCTTTGGTAAGGGCCTAATATTCAAAATGTACAAAGAATTCATACAACTCAACAACAACAACAAAAGCAGAATACCTGTTCAGATACTTCTCCTTAGAGCACATACAAATGGCCAACAAATATATGAAAAGATGCTCAACATTGCTAGCTATTAGGGAAATGCAAATTAAAACCACAGTAAGATACCATCTCACACCTGTTAGAATAGCTAAAATCAACTGGACAAGTAATAATAAATGTTGGAAAGGATGCAGGGAAATAGAAATTCTCATACAGTGATGGTGGGACTGAAAATTGGTATAGCCTCTGTGGAAAACAGTATGGAGGTTCCTCAAAAAACTAAGAATTAATCTACCATATGATCCAGCAATCCCTCTATTGGGTATTTACTCCAAGGACTTGTAAACTCATATCTGAAAAGATAATTGTACATTGATGTTCATGGCAGCATTATTCACAATGGCCAGGATATGGAAGTAACCAAAGTGTCCTATAAGAGATGATTGGCTAAAGAAGCTGTGGTACATATATACAATGGAATATTACCCAGCCATAAGAAGAGATGAAATACTGCCATTTTTGATAACACGAATGGGCCTTGGGAAAATTGTGCTAATTGAAATAAGCCAGACAGAAAAAGTTGAAAATCACATGATATCACTTATCTGTGGGATATAAACCTAAAAGCAACAAATGAACAAGACAAACAAACAGAGAGTCATTGACTTGGACAACAGACTAATGGTTACCAGAGGGTAGGGAGGAGGGGACAGTGAGGAGGTAGACAGGCTAAAGGGGGTCAAATATGTGGTGTCAGAAAAAAAATCTAACTATGGGTTCTGAACACATAAATATTTATATACCTTTCTATTAAAGTGTATAGTTGAAACTTATTGGATTTTGTTAATCAATGTCACCATAAAAAATAAAAAAATAAAAATGAGAATAGTTTAAGGACCACTGGGACAACATCAAGCATAACAACACTTGCAACATAGTGGTACTAGACGGAGAAAAGATAGAACAAGAAATTAAAAGCCTATTTGAATAAATAATGAAGGAAACATACCTAACCTGATGAAAGAAATAGACTTACAAGCCCAGTAAGTGCAGAGTCCTAAATAAAATGAACCCAAGAAGTCCACATCAAGACACATCATAATTAAAATGCCAAAGGTTAAATACAAAGAGAGAATCTTAAAAGCAGCAAAAGATAATTGTCTAGTTAGCTACAAGAGAGCTCCCATAAGACTGTTACCTGCTTTCTCCACAGAATCTTTGTAGGCCAGAAAGGATTAGCAGTAAATATTGAAAGTGATGAAAACAATCAAGATTACTCTACCCAGCAAAGCTATCATTTGGAATTGGAAGATATTAAAGAGCTTCCCATACAAGAAAATCTTTAGAGTTCATCATCACCAAACTAGTCTTGTAAGAAAGGTTAAAGGAACTTCTTTAAGAAGAAAAAAAGATAAAAATATGAATTATAAAATGATGATAACTACATATCTACCAACAATTACTTTAAGTGTAAATGAATTAAACACTTTCATCAAAATAGAGTAGATGAATGGGTGAGAAAATAGGACCCTTACATATGCTGCCCACAAGAGACACATACATACCAAAAGTGGAGATAGAAAAATATATTTCACAAAAAATGGAAATGAGAAAAGAAAAAGATGGGGTAGCAATAGTTATACCACACAAATAGACCTTAAAACAAAGTTTATAACAAGGGACAAAGAAGGACCCAGTAATCCCACTACTGGGTATTTATTGATGAAACCCAAAACACTTTTTGAAGGGACATGTGAATTCAAATGTTCATTTTGCATTATTTATAGTAGTTAAAATACGAAGGCAGCCTTGGTGTCCATCAATTGATGAAGGGATGCAGAAGAAGTGGTATGTATATACAATGGAATATTACTCAATCATTAAAAGAGAATGAAAGCTTGCCATCTTCGACAACACGGATGAACCTGAAGTGTATTGCATTGGATGAAGTAGATCAGATGGAGGATAAATGCCATGTTATTTCATTTATATGTGGAGTCTAAAGAACAAGGTGAACATACAGGCAAGGCAGAAACAGACTTATAGATGCAGAGAGTGAAAGGCGGGGGGCGAGGAGAATTAAAAAGTACAAATTGGTAGTTACAAAATAGTCATGGGGATGTAAAATATAGCAGAAATACAGTCCATAATAGTGGGATAACTATGTATGTTGTCAGATGGGTACTAGATTTATCAGGGTGAACACTTCATAAGTTATATAAATGTCTAACCACTATGTTGTATACCTGAAACTGATATAATATTGTATGCCAACTCTAATGAAAAATGAAAGTTATAAAAAATAAAATAAAAATATAGAAGACAAAAAAATATGTATGTAGCTCTTTATGTATCTTATTTTTAATTTTCTTAACAACTCTAAGAAGTCAAAATTAATATTAGATCCATTTAACAGATGAGGAAACTAAGTTACTGGTAAGTGAATTTTCTGAAAGACACAAAGGTAGAATGTGCTAGAGAAAGGATTGAAAACCAGGCAGTTTCACAAATTCTAGAGGGAGAAAATGACTTGGGTTGTCAATGATGAGACTGTGCTGAATGTAGAAAAAATGGGCTAAGAACTAGCTGGTAGACTGGAAGAAAGTTAAGAATTTAAGGAACTAGATTCTTTATGAATTTGAATACTCTCAGGAGTATGATGTAAAGGCTGAAAGAAGAGCTGGCTGTGGAAATAGTGTGAACAATTGATATAACCATGGAATTGGAATTCAGATATAAGTTATGAAGGTTGAGGAGGTTCAGTCTGCATAATTATAGTGTGTTGGATGGAGTGACAATGTTGAAATATCTCAAAATTATGGAACAGAAAAAGGCAATAAATTAATAACTGGCACAGCAGGAGATGAAATTTGTTATGCTTGATATTTGAACAATAGATTGGATGTTTTCCCCAACCCTACTACTTTCTCTGCTACTCTTGGTTGCCATTCCTAATGTCACAGTTCCTCTGAGGGTGCCTTTCCCAAGTGCACCTTTCTCTTTCCAAGATATAGGACTTGAACTCCACTTGAGAACTTGGATTACTATCTCTTTGCAAGAAAGTAATGGTATTCCAGTGAGCAGGGTTTCATCTCCCAGGATAGGAAGCTCAGAGAGCCCACAGATCCATGTGAAACAAAATTATCACCTGAGCCCTCACTACTTTTTCTTTACTGTTCTGTGCTGATCAGTTTAGCAGACCTAGGTCCAGAACTATATGTATTTGTGTGTGTGTGTGTGTGTGTGTGTGTGATGTGTGTGCATTTATGTGTGTGATTTGTTTACAATTACTCTTATAAAGGAAAACAGTGCCATACTTATAGTTATCACCAATCTGTTTCTTAAATAGAGAAAGGGCTCTAGGTTGGTCTGTGGGAGGCCTGGGACGCTGTCTCGACAATTAGGTTGGGACGGGATGCTGAAGATCAGAGAACCAACTGTAAGTGCTAGGACAAGATGGAAGGAACTGATTCTGTAAGAGCTGCAATGGGAAGTCTGCCAAGTCCTGAGCTGGCCCAACCAAAGACGTGGCTTGGAAATAAAAGTAGAAGAGGCTTAGGCGATCCTCTAACAGCCCCTGTATCTCTGAGGGACTTTTTAGATTGTTTTCATGACTTTTATAGAGCTACCACTCCTGTGGTTTATTCCCAAAGCAGTGTTGTGGTTAAAAGAGCACAGCATATGGCCAGAGTAATTTCCGAACAATTTATGTTCTTTTCTTGTACATCTGTAGGCCCATGAAGTGAAAACATGGTCTCTGGCAATACTTTTTAAATTCTCATTTTTTTCTCCCTCATATTGCTTTTCTCACTATAGTTGTTCTCCAGGACTTGGTCTTCAAAGGCCCATGAACGTGCCCAATGCTTCTCATCCCCAGTGTCCCCTTTGTCAATCTGTCTTTCACCTTTATCCTCCAACACAAAAGCCCTTGTGGTGGTATGACAAGGCTGGGGACCCTGAAGGGCTGGAGAAATGGCAGCAGACTAGGCTAGAATACTTTAGCAAGCATGGGGTAGGGGCTGGGGCAAAGCTATACTGTATTATTAAAGTTAATATTTTATTCCATCACCTTCTACCTAAGCAGTATAATGAACTCCACAAAGAAATGTTAAATCACTCAATAAGCCCCTTACTGACTCCTGCTCAAATTCATCTCTCGCTTCTCCTAGCTTTATCTTCTTTTGCTCTGAGTATGTGTTAGCATTTGGGGAGCCTCCAGGTGTCTGGCTGCGTTTACTTAGACTCTTGTTACCAACCTCAGGACCAGGAACAAGTGATATCATAATGCTGAGATTGAGCATTTAATCTCCTTCTCCTCTAAGAAATGTCTCTGATGTGAGAAGTTAAAGGGACCCTGACCTCTTGATCCTTCTGGTTATTACAACCAAAGCAAGTGTGGGACATGGCTCACCTTAAAAATCAATTCACACATGCTCTGTGATGTACTAGGGGGCAAGCACCCGATGCCTGCAGATTTTAGCCCAAGGCCCATCTTCTGCCTGGGAAGTACAGGCCAAATCTTCAATCAGTCCTTGGCTGAGGACCAGCTTATCTCCATTTGCTGGAATCATGCCTGGCTGAGTTCTACTTCTGCTGTGTGAAACCCTGGTGGCCTCCCTTTTGACTTCTTCAGCCTCCTCTGGCTGAACTTTAGCCTGAGCTGATATTTCCTATATTGGGTCCATTCCCTTTCCTATTTCATCTATCTTGATTTGATTTGGCAATAGTGGGAATAAAGCTCAGTTCTGCTTATTAATTTCTGACTGTTTGTAACTACTTACCCTATCTCCTCAATGTATTTATATGCTTCTGACCCTCCAAGCTTATTTTCTCATCTCTATTGATTAGCATATTTTAAAATATGGAGGTGAACATTATTCATTGAGTATCTGCTACAGGGACATTGTGCCACTTATTAAATAATTGTCTCTCACCCCTAAGCCCATCCTCAATCTCTGCTCTAAGATGCTAAACCTGGGACTCTGCAAACCATATTCTTGCTCAGCCAGCTGCTTTGTCATGATAGGCACTGCCAGCAAGAGGCACTGAAAGGAGACGGGCGGGGCTGAAGCAGGAGTGGGGTACATGCTCCTTCCCTCAGCAAAGCTTCCTCATCTTGGCAGAGGCAGTTTCTTTCTGGAACAAAAGCCGAATCCAGTCTGCAGTTTTTCCAACTCTCGCGGAACTAGAATCATGGCACCTTACACAACTCTTCATCACTAGAGACCCAGCACCAGCTGGTGCCTCTTCTCCAAGTCTGAGTTTCAGCTCAAGAGGCTCTTTCTTTACTTTTCTAAGTTTTAAAAATTCCATCTTCCTTTTGTTTTTCTGGTCCAAGTGACAGTAGCTGCTTCCTGTAGTTACTTCCTCTGTAATACATGTGTTCTCTGATTTACCCTTTCAGTAACTTAGTTAATAATTTTATAGCGAGTTAACAATTCATTGTATTAAATTACTCTTCTCACGTAACTTGGGTTCTGTCTCTGATGGGACCCTAGCACAGAAATCAATGAACCTAAGGTGCTGTCCACACATGAACTTTCTGCCTTTATGGCCTTGTGCCCGTGAGTATCCTTTAGTGCCAGGCCATATCAGCTTGCCTTGTGGAAGGTCGCAGTTTCAGAGTCACTTTATCCTTAAAGTGTTTCTGTGATACATTGTAACACAAGTCCAAATCCTTTCAACAAACCCTGTTTCCTACTAATTTCTTAAATTTCATGCCAATTTTTCCATAGTAAGTTGCAGGGCTACAGCCAAGTCTCCAGGGACTCCACACCTGACTTATCTTCTAAAGCCATATCTTCGAGGTGGGGCCAGGGCTCATTTGTTATTGACTGATTCCCAGCTGCGCCAAATAATTCTGAGGATCTGGGTGTCTGTGGAGCTGGTGATATAAATAATGAGTGCTTTAAATTTCCTCAACTTAGTGAATCCACATAATGGCATGTCTATTTGTCAGGATAGAACTGTAGAAGTCTGAAAAGAAATAACTTAAAGGAGGAAGCGTTTTTTTTTTATTTTATTTCTTACAGAACTAGACAGGAGCACAGGTGTGGGGTGGATGCCACATGGTGGCATCTGTACCCCGGGCTCCTTTTCTTCCTGTTCTGCTGTTTCCTGCCTACAATTCTCATTCTCACGGCCAACATTTGGTGGCAAAATAGTTCTGCTCTTTCTCTGGCTTCCTGTCCATGTCCAGTGCAGGAAGTAGATGACAGTGATTATGGGAAAGGAGCAGTGCTATCTATGGAAAATAAGACTTTTCAAGATTTTCCCAGTAGACTTTCTCTCATGTCTCATTGGTACATGGGCATTTACTTTCAGCTGCAAGGGAGATTGCAAAATGTAATTTTCTAGCTGGTACATTGTCATTCTAAATGATTCAGGCAGTAAGAGAGAAGGAAGTAATGGTCAGTAGATGGGTACATCACAGGGTTTGTCCCACATGTGAATCCAGTGATTTGACTGTGATGTGTTGGTCTAAACATCTCAGTCACCTACCAGTTTTACTTCCAACCTCAGGGAGGTCTCGCCAGTGTCCTTATGGCTCTGGGTGGCAGGGTATTCCAGTAGCCCTAGCAGCTGATGCAAGCCTCAGGTCTTTATATTATGAATTCAGCCTTTGGGCACTCATGGAGAAAATCTTTCAAGCATACACAATTTGATCTTTTAAATCTAAAATTCAATTGTGTGCACCTTAGTTTCAAGTTTCAGTGAGCAAGATCCTGCTGTCCCTCCAATAATGTGCCACAATGTGACACAGAGACCTCAACTTGTCTTCTCAGTACTGGGCCCTCTGTCATTACTGCCTCCTAGTTGTCTCCCTTGCCCTCATTACAATCTTTCTTAGCTTCGTCTAGTGGTCACCCTAAATTCCTTTTGTTGACCTCTTTTACTTCCTCTCATTTCTCTGATAGGAGCATAAGGACCAATGTGGCAGACCAGGAAATTTGCTGGAGGGTAGACAGTGAAAAGACAAAGAGACTGAATCTTTAGCAAACTCTGGGAGGAGTGAAACTAGAACTGGTGACAGATTAATAGTTATTCTTATCACTTTTGTTTTACTAAAGGATCTTAAATGAAATGGTAAAAAAGGGACAGAGGTTAGCCAAGGAATGGCCAGTGGTACCAGGGGGGGGTCCCTGGAGAGGCTGAAGAGGTCTCTTTTGTGGTGATGGGTGCTTGGCAAGGAGACAGCACCCATTTTGGGACATCTTGGGGACTTTACCAAGATCTCTTCAAGCCATATCCTAGCAGGACCCAGGCTTCCTGCAGTAGTAGCAATGTGGGCTAGAATGAGGCTTTCTTGCAGCTGTTTTCAATTTCACTTGCTATTTGCTCATATTTCCTTTCTTCCTGCTTTTCTGGGTTGCTCCCCAACTCCCAGCCTGCCTTCCCACTGTAGCTTCCTGCTTCATGCTTTGGGCATTTACCAACAGATGCCTGGTGGGCACTGCTGGATGCTTAAAGACCTTAATAAGGCCTGTTAGCACACACTTCCAGCAAGTCTCACTCTTTTAATTTCTTGATTAAGTGAAATCTAAACAACCTTTAATCGTATGTCACCTCTTAAGGACCATTTCAGAACCAAATCAGTATTTACAAATGAATTTGAAGTTTTCTCAGTAAAGATAATTAAGTCTACCTGTTACCTCTTAGTACCCAGAAAAGCAAACAAAAGGAAGGATGGTTTTTTGCTCAATAATATGGGCAGAGTCTTAGGATTTTATCCAGTTTGAAACACCAAAGAGAACAGGAATTACTTCAGAGGAGGATATTGTTCCTCCTAAGTAGAATTTACCCACCTCAAAGAAGCAAGGTGGACAGCAGGAATGTCAGCACTTTTCTTCCACAGCATGTGCTGGTGGCATTATGGAGAGCCTTCTCCTGAAAATGTAGTTAGTAGAGTCCTTTAGCCAGTGTCCATTCTACTCGTAGTGGGGTCTGATCTTGCTCATGAGGTCAAAGCCTAGATGGCCAGTGTCTGGGAAGTCCTAGGCCCGGGGAGCCACAGTGGCCCATCTCCCTAACAGTACAAGCTCAATTTACATTAGTGGCCAATGCCTCGGTTCTCTCATTAGTCCAGCTGTACTTTATTAAGACTAAAACTGTACCTTGAATTTTAAACTTTTTAATCTGGACCTCAGATGCCACCAATAACCCTTGCTAATTTATACTTTTACCAATCCCTTCAGAGCACCACCGGTTAATAGAAATTGAATGTGAACCATATGCATGATTAGACATTTTTTAGCAGCTACATTAAAATGTAAAAGGAAACAGGTAAAATTAATTTTAATAGTATATTTCATTTAACCCAGTATGTCCAAATATTGTCATTCAACATGTAATCAATGTAAAATTATTCATGAGATATTTTATCTTTTTTATTTGGTACCAAGTCTTAGAAATCTGGCATTTTGCAATTATAGTACTTCTCAATTCAAAATAACCATATTCCAGTCATGTAGCTTCCCTATTGAACAACACAACTCCAGAGACTGGTGTAACCAAGATTTCCAAATCCTGGCTGGGGGTCCTCTTAGTTCTCATAATGGTTAATTTCAAGTGTCATTTTGCCTGGGACATGAGGAAATCCAGATATTTGGTTAAACATTATTTTTGACTATGTCTGTGTGTTTCTGGATGAGATGAACATTTGAATGAACAGTCTGAGTGATATAGATGGCCCTTGTTAAGGTGGTGGACATCTTCCAATCAATTGGAGGCCTAAATGGAATAAAAAGCTGAATAAGAAAGAATTCCCTCTCTCTGCTGGTCTTTGAGCTGGGACGTTGGTTTTCTGCTTTTGGACTTAGACTTGAATTGAAACTTCTACCCTCAGCTCTCCTTGGTCTCTAGCTTGCTGATTGCAAATTTCAGGACTTCTCATCTTTCATAATTAGGTAAGCCAATTTCTTAAATTTCTATCTGTATATCTGTCTATCATCTATCTATCTATCTATCTATCTATCTATCTATCTATCTATCTATCTATCTATCATCTATCTATCTATCATCTATCTATCTATCTATCATCATCTATCTAATCTATCATCTATCTATCATCTATCTATCTATCTATCTGTCTATCTATCTATCTATCTATCTATCTATCATCTATCATCATCATCATCATCATCATCATCATCATCATCTATCATGTCTGTCTGTCTATCATCTATCTATCTATCTATCTATCTATCTATCTATCTGTCTATCTATCTATCATCTATCTATCTATCTATCTATCTATCTATCTATCTATCTATCTATCTATCTATCATCTATCTATCATCTATCTAATCTATCTATCTATCATCTATCTATCTATCTATCTATCTATCTATCATCTATCTATCTATCAATCATCTACCTATTATCTATCTATCTATCATCTATCATCTATCTAATCATCTCCTATTGGTTCTGTGTCTCTGGAGAACTCAGACTAACACAGTTCCCTATAGATCAAATACATGGTACTGCAATTTTGATGGCCCAGTATAATATAAAGATACCAGTTGGTGGATTTACTGTCCACATATCAAGGTGCAGAAAAGACAGCTTTTTCAGCTGATCTGGGTAAGATCCAGGGAGACATTAGAAGGAAAGTAACAAGGTGGCATCAAAAAGCTATCAGCATAAAGTGGAATCAGAGAATGGAACCAGAAGTCCTGAGAACTGGAAATCTGAGGAATCATGGTAGAACTAAACCAGAAAAATGAGAGAAAATTATTTGTCTTGGTGAAGTTAAGAAAATTAATTTTTGTGATCGTGGCTGAGCTTTGCAGTTCTGTGAAAACTGGGTGTACCTTTTCTAAGAATTAGTAGGAGGTTACTACCTTTTATGATGCTTTTGTTACTGAGGCTATCCCTTGATACTTAGCTCCTGGATTACTCTTGTCTGCTTTCCTGGCTTTACCCTTTTCTCACCTCTCAGTGATCTTTACATGGAGCGAATCTGAGCATGCCAGCTAGTCCTGGGCTTGCAACCATGTTGCCTGCGGTGTGATGTCCAAAATCCCAGAGTATATTAAAAAAATCTTCATATCTTATCTTCAGCTTATCATCTCAGCCATTCTTCTGCATTGTCTCCAGTACCCATTATAGATAGAACATTTCATGCTCTTTTGCCCCATAATTTTTTTTTTTTGCACATCTGTGCCTTGATATATTGTTTTCTCCTTGTCTGGAAGACATTACCCTTCTCATTTCTTCAAGTGGATTCTTCTATTTCTCCACCAAGAGGAGTATAGATATAATTTCCTTTAGGAATCTTTCCTGATACTCAATCTTCTCTTCATTCTAAATTAGATCAGATGCTTGCATTCTCAAACATTTTCAGTGTACCTCTGTAATAGCACTCACATTATTACATTTTAATCACTTGTTCACATATTTGCTTTCTACATCAGATTAAGGATATGGAAGGCAGTTCCATATTTTCAGGACATTATACTGCACTTGGCCTAGGGCGTGCAATGCCCAATGCACAGGGTTACTCAGCTTCTGTGAAAACTATCAGTTGAAACTGGGGCCCAAAGAAACTTCTTGCTTGGAGCATCCTATATGGTTCAAACTGTGGGTCTCCAACTGCCTCATGGCTGTCAACATATGCTTGTACCCACACCTTCGGGAAAACAATTTGTTAGCATGACTGCATAAAAAGGCTGTGTGTCCAAAGATGTTCACTGCAGCATTGGCTCTGATAGAAAAACAAATTACAATGAATAAGTAAATTATAGCATGTCAACGAGTTGGAATTTATGCAGTCTTATAAACCACAATTATGAAGACAGCAGAATAGTTTGAAAGAGGAAAGTCTCAGTACTTTTTGTGTACTGTTCTACCTGCCCAGAGAGGAAAATTCCAACTCTATTAAATGATCCTGTCTGTTCATTTATTCATTAATTCAACAAATATTTATTGAATGCTTATAATGTATAAGGCCCTACTCATTAGCAAAAAGTCTATATTTTAATAAAGATTTTAAAGGGAAATGGAAGACAGGGTTACATCACCAATCATATGACATTTGATTCAGAGATATCCTCATTCACCATTTCTCCTTCACAAAGTTCCTCTTATAAATGCCCTTAAAACCTTTTCCTACCTTGCCTAGCCTCACCTTCCCTTCTCTCATTCCCCATCTCTTTATATCCTTCCATGGAATCTCTCCATCCCTCTTTATATCCTTAGTCCTCTTGAGTGAGGAATTTATCTATTGGTCTTCTAATTTCTTCAATCTTGCATCTTCACACCCATTATCTCCCACAGCAAATGAAGGGGACTTTTAGAATTGTTTTATTTAGAAAGTAGGGGAAAAATTGTAAATAAAAAGTTATGTTTCACTGCTACAGTATTTATATGTGTACCGGGAGTAGAACACCCAATTGGAGAGGTCATTTGCCCCGGATCTTGGTCCACTCCAAGCTTAGGGTGGTGCAGTGGACATGATAACCCATGTAGCCTGTGTATCTACCCTCCTGGGGACAGGTAAACCACAAATTGTGAGTGAGTTTTCAGGAATATCTGAAGCTGGTATTGATCATGCTTATAGGAGGCCTTATGAACATTTCATGTCCAGGGAACACTCTTGCTATGGTGATTCAATTTCCTTTCAGAGTTGGAAGGAACTTCTTGCAAGAGAAGAGAGAGAGCCATTTGGTCTAGTTCTAAGTGTGGCCTGATCATGTGTAAATAATTAGTATATTTAAAATAACGAAATACATATTTAATGGGTTTTTAAAATTCAGAAATGAGCACCATCCATGAAATCTACAGATTAAAAGCTAGCCTCGGAGTGATTTCACCAAGATAATGACATAAGTTGTTCCTGACTTTGCTACCTTTACAAGAACAACTAACAACTACTCATGGACAAAGATACTACTGAGGAAGCCCTGGAACATAGGAATGAGACTGAAGTAAACGCTGTACCACAGAGACCACAACAGACTGCATTAGAAAGGCAAGAGAAGTGACTACACACTGAACCCACTGTGCTTCCTCTTGAATCTCTCATTCTTCCAGGGAGAAGAGAGAGCCTGGGGGTAACATCCAGTCTGCTACCAGTTTTGTGGGTCACTTTGTGGGAACTATTGTTCTAGTTTTACCCACAGGGATTGCAGGGAAATCTGTAGGAATTAAATCTGATTAAAAGCTAGCCATTACACAAATATCATTTCACAGTAAAATGTTATAGACACAGAATTCTGAGCTGACAGAATTTCACATTCAGGAGTCTTACAAATCAAGTTTGATTGTCTGGCCTGCTTCTTGTGTGATGCTGAGGAGATTGCTTCTTTCCTTCTTTCATGAGGACTCTGTGTCCACTGAACAACAATATCTTGATCCAAACAGGGTGGGATTCTTGTTCCTGCACACCACTGTTGCTTAGGGAAAATTTACAATTTATTCCTGACTGTCTTGAGTACATCTGAGAAAACTTGTTAATAAAATTTGGTGGAGGATGTGTCATTGTAAAGCAGAACAATAAGGTTGGTGGGAGTTGCATAATTTTTCTATTTGTCTCTGTTTCCCTGGAGGATTTCTGAGATCCTGTAAAGTACTTGCAGCAATGTGACTAGAATATTTCCTCAAAAGTGTTACTTATTCTCATTCTGTATATTTTAAAAATTAATGCTTATTGATTATTTTTTACAATTATGGAAGTAATATATGCCCATTATATAAAATTTTGAAAATACAGGTAAGTGCAGAGGGAAAGAAAAGGCATCCATGATTTGTCACAGAAATAAACACTGTCATTTTGCAGAAGTGAGAGATGGCCCAATTTCTATGCTGAAGAATCTTTTCTCTTCTCTTTGTTCTCTTATTAGGCCCCCTCTGGTTCCTTTGTTATTTTTGTTAAAAGCATTCTTTTCTCATCTATATCACAGGTTCTTGCTAAGGCCCATTTTTGGAATTAATTACAGAGATTTCTCTTTCCTTATCATGCTGAAGATAAAATTTGTGTAACTTAAGCTTTGATGTAATGATCCTAGATTGATGAAAAAGATTGAAGACAGCATTTCTCAACCTTGGCAGTAGAGACGTTTCAGGTTGAATGGTTCTCAGTTGTATGGGACTTTCCTGTATGTTGTATGATGTTTGGCAGCATCTCTGGCCTCTCTCTACCCACCTGATGCCAGTAAGCAAAACCCCATCCACCCAGTTGTAATAGCCAAAAATATCTCCAGACACTGCCAAATGTCCTAGAGTGGGTGAGGGCAAATTCAACCTGGGCAAGAAAGTGTCTTGCTGAACACCTAAAAGTTAGAAATGCCAGAGTTTCTGGACTCTTAATTGGTCATATTTTAAATTTACATTTATTTATTTATTTATTTATTTATTTCAATTACAGTTGGCATATGATATTATTTTATATTAGTTCAGGTGATCAGCATAGTGCTTAGACATTTATGTAATTTAAGAAGTGATCTCCCCGATTAGTCTAGTACTTACCTGGCACTATACATAGTTATTATATTATTACTGTATTTTACTTTACATCCATGTGACTATTTTGTAACTAACAATTTGTACTTCTTAATCCCTTCACTTTTTCCCCTTTCTATCTGGCAACCATCAGCTCATGTATCTATGAGTCTGTTTCTGTTTTGTTTTATTCATTTATTTTGTTCTTTAGATACCACATATAAGATCATATGATATTGACCTTTCTCTGTCTGATTTATTTCACTTAGCATAATACCCTCTAGGCCCCTTCAAGTTGTCACACATGGTTAGATTTCATTCATTTGTATGGCTAATATTCCATTGTATATATGTACTATCCCTTCTTTATCTAATTGATGGGCACTTAGGTTGCTTCCATATCTTGGCTATTATGAATAGTGCTGCAGTAAACATAAGGGTGCATATATCTTTTCAAATTAATGTTTTTGGTTTCCTCAGATATATAACCAAAAGTGAAATTTCTGGGTCAAAGGTACTTTTATTTTTAATTACTCGTGGAATCTCTACAGTGTTTCCTACAGTGGCTGCACCAATTTGCAGTTCCAACCATATGTGAGGGTTCTCTTTTCTTCACCTCCTTTCCAATACTTGCTGTTTGTTGATTTATTGATGATGGTCATTCTGACAAGTGTGAGGTGATATCTCAGTGTGATTTTACTTTGCATTTCTCTGAAGATTTAGTAATGTTAAACATCTTTTCATATGTATATGATGTCTTTGGAGAAATGTCTATTTAGGTCTTCTGCCCATTTTTGAAATTGGACTGTGTTTTAGGTGCTGAGTTATCTGAGTTCTCTGTAACTTTTGGTTATTAACTCCTTATCGATGTATCATTGGTGAATACCCCCATTCAGTACGTTGTCTTTTTATTTTATTGATAGTTTTCTTTGCTGTGAAAAACCTTTTTAGTTTGATGTAGTTTTATTTGTTTATTTTTACTTTTGTTTCCCTTGCCCAAAAAGACATATCAGAAAAAAACATTACTAAGAGCAAGGTCAAAGAGTTTATTGCCTATATTTTCTTATAGGAGTTTTATGGTTTGGGGTCTTAAATTTATATCTTTAATCAATTTTGAGTTTGTTCCTGTATATGGTGTAAGAACATGTTCTAATTTCATTTTTTACATGTATCTGTTCAGTTTTCCCAACACCATTTATTGAAGACACTGTCTTTACCTCATTGTATATTCTTGCCTTTGTTATAGTTTAAATGACCATGTAGATGTGGGTTTACTTCTGGGCTTTCAATTCTGTTCCATTGATCAATGTGTTCGTTTCTGTGCCAGTACCTGTTTTGATTACTATAGACTTATAGTTTGACATCAGGTAGTGTGATACCTCCAACTTTGTTCTTCTTTCTCAATATTGCTCTGGCAGTTCAGGGTCTTTTATGCTGCCATATAAATTTTAAGATACTCTGTTCTAGTTCTGCGAAAAATGCCATTGATATTTTGATAGAAATTGCATTGAATCTACAGATTGCTTTGGGAGTAGTATGGACATTTTAACGTTCTTATGCTCCATAAACACAATATATGCTTCCATTTATTTGGATCTTCTTCAGTTTCTTTCTTCAATGTCTTAGAATTTTCTGAGTACAATTCTTTTACATCCTTGGTTAAATTTATTCCCAGGTAATTTTTTTGATGCATTTATAAATGAGATGGTTTTCTTAATTTCTCTTGCTGATAATTCATTTCTGGTATATAAGAATGGAACCAATTTCTGAATATTAATTTTGCATCCTGCTACTTTGCTGAATTCATTTATCAGTTCTAATAGTTTTTTGGTTAATTGGTCATATTTTAGATCATGAAATGTCAAGATGATAAACATGTTAATGAACTTTTTGAAAACATGAACATCAGTAGTTGTGTTTTTATTTTTTTTCCTAGTCAATGCCTTTTTTGACAGGATGAGGGTTATTATGGAGATATGAGAAGTTTGAATTTGGAAGTTCTATCAGTAGTAAGGCATGAGTCAGGGACAGAGCAATCACTCTTGGTATTTAAATCAGAAAGTTCATATAGGGAACTAAGATCTACAGAATCTTTAGAAGAACTAAGTAAGAGAGTGAAGGTCATGAGGGTGTGGTTAGCTTTCATAAAATCTGAAAAGAAGGAACCAAAGAGAAACTTTCTTAGAAATTAGAAAGCTGCAGAAATCCTAAAGGGTTTGCTACTGATAATCTCAATAGCTTGCAACAGCAACACGAGTCATTTTTAGGAGCATCTCCATAACGACCACTTGCTGATGATGCCCATGAGCTACTGTGGGCCAAAGTAATGGCTCCTCCTTCTCTTCTGCCTTCCAGATCTCATATAAATTTTTCTTAGTAGTTGAATCTGACTAAACCCCTGCCGACAAGGGAGTCTTAGAAATGTAATTTCTAGGCTTCCAGCCTTGTAATACTGGGAGGATGGTGACGATAGTATTATGCAGACTGAGACCATTAAGAGGATATTATAATATGTAAGGTAGTTCTTAATGGAAGTGTACAGTGGTGTTATATTGATAAGATAGACTCGAGCTTTTTGATCTAAATTGTTTGCCATATCTGTTCATTGTTAAAAACTGTAGAGACTGTAATTATGGGAAATATGGAAGGGATGAAGTTTCCTGGAGTCAATAAAACAAAAACATGCACTTACATAAAAATATATGAAGAAATAGAATGATAGTCCATATATATTTATATGCAATTTATTTATTTAATGTTTTATTATGAGGTTCCCCCCTAATATCCATTATTTCAAATGTTCAAGTCTTACTTTTATTATGAAATTTAAGCTTAAACAACTCGAAAAAGTATTACGGTTATTAAAAAAAACTCAAAGAATTCTTGTTTTTGTTATATATATCTCAAAAATATTTTTTCAAATGCTATTTATTTAGACTTGTGGATTTACTCTTATACTTATATCTTTGTCCCCAGCTTGGTTAACTCCTTAAGCATACGTTTCTAGAAGTAGGTCACTGATCTAAAACTGTGAATTAGTTGCTTTACCAAATGTTTATAGAGATTAACTACCACCAGCAGCATATGAAATTTCCCATTTTCTGTCACTTTGTGAGCACTGAGAGCAAACCATTTATCTTAAAACTAAACATATCAAAAAGACTTTAGCATTTTTATATATTACATTTCTTTAGTTTTACCAATGAGGTTGAACTTTGTGATTTTCTTTATTTAGATCCTACACATGTCCTTAAAAAATACTATTATACTATAATATAAGCTCAAGATACAAAATTGAAAATGAGCAAAAAGACTTATGGTGAAAAATAGGACTCTTTTCCACACTTTTGCTCTAGTCAATTAGCTTACCTCCCAAGAGATAACCGGACACCTATTTTTAGTGTATATGTCAGAGAAGCTATACATAGATGTAAGCTGAAATATGTATTTGTGTGTATATATGTGAATTATAATACATATAGCTTATATGTCACATATATAGTAGATATAATACACATATATGTACACATACATCTATAACTTTTACCAAAGGGCAGAATATTATGCATGCCATCCTGAAACTTTAAATAAACCAAAGTAAATTAGAGTTTTTCCATATATTCACACATAAATATATATTTTTTGTTCTTTTTAAAGGTTGTAACATATCCTATTTTATGCATGTGCTATGATATATTTAATCAGCTTCCTATTAATGAACATTTCATGTAGTTTTTATTATTCCAAACAATGAATAAGTTTGTATCTACAAATTTTGCAAATATATATATATATATATATATATATATATATATATATATATATATATATATATATATATATATATATACTTGTAGGATAAATTCCTAAAATTTAAGGTGCCTAAGCATAAGTTATATGTATTTTAAAATTTAATGGGTATATATACAGTTTTTCTGGTTTAATTGTAAAGTCACAAACTAGTGCTTGTTACTGAGAGAAAATATCTACTTCATCTTTTTTGAGTAAGATGGGGACCCTACCCTAAAAATTTATTCTAATAATAATAACTTGTACTTATTATTTGCTAATCACTGTCCTGAGTACGTACAGAAAATAATTTAATAATTGTTATCATAACGACATGTGATAGGTATCATTATTAATATCTCTATTTTGCTGTTGAAAAAACTGAGGCAGAAGAATTTAAGTAATGTGTCTAAGGCCTTTAAAGGCAGTGAGTGGAGGAACTAGGAAATGAATCCATAGTCTAGCTCCATAGCTTAGGCAGTTAAGCTCCCTGCTATTCCTTTAATCAGCCTGAGCTGTTTGATTGTTTGTTTGTTTGTTTGTTTGTTTCTTTTTCTTTCTTCCTTTCTGTCTCTGTCTCTGTCTCTGTCTCTTTCTCCTTCCTTCCTTCCTTCCTTCCTTCCTCCCTCCCTCCCTCCCTCCCTCCCTCCCTCCCTCCCTCCCTCCTTCCTTCCTTCCTTCCTTCCTTCTCTCCCTTCCTTCCTTCCTTCCTTCCTTCCTTCCTTCCTTCCTTCCTTCCTTCCTTCCTTCCTTCCTTCCTTCCTTCCTCCCTCCCTCCCTCCCTCCCTCCCTCCCTCCCTCCCTCTTTCTTTCTTTCTTTCTTTCTTTCTTTCTTTCTTTCTTTCTTTCTTTCTTTCTTTCTTTCTTTCTTTCTTTCTTTCTTTCTCTTTCCTTCTTTCTTTCCTTCTTTCTTTCTTTTATTTCCTAATGATTTCTACTTCTTATAAGCAGCAATTTCAGATCTTTGTCTAGTTCATTTGGTGTTTAAGGTGATAGTCCTTAGATAAGCATGACACAGCAATAGATTGCTTGTTAATTTTCAACAGGCCCAAAGGTACATGGGTTTTGATAATTATGACTTTGGTCCTTTTTCATAATATTTTAATTTTCTTGAGTTTTTGAGGTAGACAATCATATAATCTATGAATGTTGTTAATTTGATCTCTTTGATGATATTACACCTCTTATTCATTTTTCCTTTATTAGTGTATTGGCTTGAAGGTCTAGAACACTGTCATGTAATTTTGTTGTTCCTTTTTTTTTTCTTTAGATTTTATTGAAAATGAATGCCTATAGTGGTTCACAGTGTATGCAGTGTTGGTCCAATATTCTGGACAGAGATTCATAATCATGTTCAGAAACTTTTTGTTTATCATTTGCTAAAAGTTCTTAATAAGTAATGGATGTTTAATTTTATCAAACATCTTTGAAAGGGTCACATATAAATATTATCACATATGATATTAATTGATTGACTGTGTCTGATGATTAGATGTTCTCTGGTTGTCTTTTTATTGCATAATAAACTGCTCCAAAGCAGTGGCTTAAAGCAATAACCATTTATTTTGCTTATGAGTCTATGGGTAGACCAGACTTAGTGAGGCAGACAGACAGACAGTGGCTTGGCTGGTGTTATCTTGGAGGCTTCCTCACTGGTGCTTGGGCTTGGAAGACTCACACTGCTGGGGCTGGAGCAT
This sequence comes from Cynopterus sphinx, assembly GCA_030015415.1. Lineage (NCBI taxonomy): Eukaryota > Metazoa > Chordata > Mammalia > Chiroptera > Pteropodidae > Cynopterus > Cynopterus sphinx. Next base: position 54,046,284 of record CM057382.1, read on the forward strand.
CTGGGGCTCTGTGGGAATCTCTCACTTTCTATGTGGTCTTTCCACATGTGCTGCAGGGTAACCAGACTTCTTTTAGAGGTTCCCAGAACAAGCGTCCCAGTAGAAACTAACAGAATATGCAAACTTTTTCAAACTTAGTACCAGCAGTCATAGAAAATTCTGTCACATTCTATTTATTTAGTCTTTCACAAAAGCCACCTGCCCAGGTTCAAAGAAAGGGGACACAATCCTCACTAATTAATAGGAGTGTTAAGGAATGTGCAAACATATTTAAAACTATTTCATTTTATATAGCAAATCTTAGATGTAGTAAATTCTACTTAGTCATATCATTTTTTTTATTTGAATGTACAACTGGATTCAATTTGCTAGTACTTAATTTTGAATTTTAGTATGATGACATTCTGCAATTTCTTTCTTGTGAGATATATTTTTATGTTTTTGGTATTAGAGTTGTACTGGCTTTCTAATATTTTAAATTTAGAATAGTTTAAGCAACACAGAAATTAATTTACATTTGAAAAAATCTAAAAACCTGACTTTATAGTCTGTTTAAGATATATTCTTTACTCAATTCCTTCCACAGTTATCGATCCATTTAGAATGTTCACTTTTTAAAAGTTATTCTGATAATCAATGTATTTCTTAGGAATTCATTACATATTAATATTTTTCAAGTTTACAAAAATAAACTTAAATAACATTGTTATATAATTTGTAAGTACCCTTTATATGCTACGTCTTATTTCTTATTGATGACTGACTTTGATTACTTGTATATATTGTCTTGATTTGATGATCCTGAAATGTATCTATTTAAATACTTTTCTCAAATAGAATTTCTTGGCTCTGTTTATATTTTCTCTTCTCCCTGAGTGGTAAATAATTTTGTTTGCATTTATTATTATTATTTTTTATTTCCTTTCATTTCTTAAAAATCTCTTTAAGTTAATAATTTAATTATATTCTTAATTTTCAATAACAGACACATTTACATTTAAATAATTTGTTGCTAAATTTTTGCTTTAACCTTATCCCCTGAATGTTGGCCTGAATGTGAACCAACTCTGGAAACAGAAGGAAAGCCAAGAAGCACCAAGTATCCCAGGGAGGCAGTACCCATGAGTATGTGGTTTTGTCAGCTCTGGTAGGCAGGGTCTTAGGCTGGCTCTTGTTAACCTGGTGTAAAGCAGACAAAAGATGGAGGCTCTTAGTAATAAAATTGTTGAAACAGTTACCTTGGAACCTGTCTTTGGCTGGCTCTATTGAGACTTTTGACCTGGGAGTTCTAGTCAAGATGGTGGGGTAGAAAAACACTGTGCTTGCCTCCACCCATGACTGCCTTAAAATTGCAACTAAAATATAGGTCAACCTGGAGAACTATCTGAACAAGACCAGATCAATAGAAGTCTTATAACTAAAGATATAAGGATAAGGATAAGAAGAAGCTGGCTTAAGACTAGTAGGAGGAGCAGAAACATGAAATAGGCTGGCCCCACACCCATGTGTGGTGGTTGAGAATCAGGAAGGATAATATGGCTGTGGATATAACCCCTGAACAATGAGGAGCTTCAACCCCACACTGAGCTTCCAAGTTTGAAATACCATTGCTGGGAAGAGCATCTCCTCAACATCTGGCTGTGAAAATCAATGAGGATTCTGCCCATCTGAGTTAGATTTCAGGCAGCTGGAAACCCAGGCATCTTCTTAAAGGGCCCATGCCCAGATACACTCATTTGCAGGCACTCACCCTACACTCTGCTGGAAAGACAGCAACTGAGGAGGTACCAGAGACATACAGGGAAAGACTGACTTATGTGGCTTTACGGTGAAGGCTAGAGGGAAAGCCACCATTGTTACTGTGTTGAGCCCTCCTCCCAAGTAACTGGAGAGTGAATGCCATCCTTTCTGTATTGTGTCATCCTTGTTCAGGTTCAATATGAATTTTCATTGGCCTAGTAAACTATGTTCACTCCACCTTGATGACTTTCTGGGACCTGCCTCAGCCAACTTGCAAAACACCAGAGGCTTCCTCTTGGCTGGCAGGCAGCCATTGTTGGCCTACACTACAGTTTTTTTTTTCTTGGGCAACTCTCAGGGGTTTGTGGGCCATAGGCAGGTGGTGGCTGGTCATGGTGGTCTCTGAGACTTCTGGGGAGAGGCTCCAAGCTCAGAACTGGCACCAAATCTGAATCTGTATTAATATGTTGAACACAACTTGTCTCATGCTGGTGATTCTCTGAGACCTCATCTCACCAGACTCCTGTACCACCCATAATACAAGAGGCTCTTTCAGCAGCAAAGCTTTATGGATAGCTAGTAGGCAATAGCAGACCTAGGCATTCCTTGAGCCTTTTGCTGAACTGTCTGTGCACAAGTCTGATACTGGTGATGGCTGGCCTTGATTCACAGCATGACCCTTCCCTTGCAATTCCAGGTCGAGCACAGGGAGCAACCAATTGCGGATTGCTTTATAGCACCCACCAGGTAGCTCCAGACCAGTCACAGGTGTCAGCTGATGTTAGCCTGCACAGATGTCCCTTCCAAGAGGCCCCAGAACCAACACATCAGTGGTTGACTTCAAACCCTAACATTAAACCACCCAATTAGCCCCACAGGTAATACTCCCAAAAGGGGTCTTAGCAAGCACTAGAGTCTGCTGGGGTGAATCTCTTTTCCTCTCCCTGGGACCAGCCTCCACACAGCACTCATATACTATGGTCATGGCCAATCTTCAGTGGCAGTAAGCCTGAAGGTCAGTTCAACCAAATGATATACCAACAGCAATCAAGGCTCACCTGCAATAGGAGAGCACACACAACTCACACAAGAGATACTCCTGAAGCACATCAATTAACATGATGCACTACATAAACAAAATAAAGGATAAAAATCATATAATTATATTAATAGATGCAGAAAAAGTGTTTGACAAAATCCAGCTTCAATGTATGATAAAAACTCTAAGCAAAATGGGAATAGAGAGAATATATCTCAAGATAAGAAAGGTCATATATGACAAACCCACAACTGACATCATACTCAATGATGAAAAGCTAAAACTGTTTTTCTTATGATTAGAAACAAGTTAAGGATGTCCTCTTTCACCACTTCTGTTTAGCATTGTATTAGAAGTCCTAGCCACAGCAATCTGACAAGAGAAATAAAAGGCATCCAAATTGGAAAGAAACAATTAAACTATCATTATTTGCTGATGACATGATACTATATATAGAGAACCCTGAAGATCCAAAAGCAATTATAACTGATAAATGAATTAAGTAGGAGGATATAAAATTGGGATACAAAATTAATATTCAGAAATCAGCTGCATTTCTACACACCTATAACAAATTGTCAGCAGGGGAAATTAAGAAAACAATCCCATTTCCAAATGCATCAAAAAATGCCTAGGAATAAATTTAACCAAGGATGTAAAAGAATTGCACTCAGAAAATTATGATGTTGAGAGTAGAAATTAAAGAAGATACAAATAAATGGAAACATTATTGTGTTCATGGATAAGAAGAATTAGCACAGTTAAAATGTCCATAATACCCAAAGCAATCTATAGATTCAATGCAATTTCTATCAAAATATCCATGGCATTTTTCATAGAACTAGAACAAAGGGTCTTGAAATTTATATGGAAGCATAAAAGACCCCAAATAGACACAGCAATATTGAGAAAGAACAAAATTGGAGACATCACACTACCTGGCATCAAACTATACTACAAGTCTGTAGTGATCAAAATAGCATGGTAGTGGTATAGAAACAGACATATTGATTAATGGAACAAAATTGAGAGCCAAGAAATAAACCTGCATTTATATGGTCATTTAATCCATGACAAAGTAGGCAAGAATATACAATGAGGTAAAGACAGTGTCTTCAATAAAGTGTTGGGAAAACTGAACAGATACATGCAAGAAATGAAACTAGAACACTTTCTTACACCATACACAAGAACAAACTCAAAATGGATTAAAGACGTAATTGTAAAACCTGAAACCATAAAACTCCTGGGATAAAACATAGGCAGTATAGTCCTGACATTGCTCTTAGTAATACTTTTTTTTCTGATATGTTTCCTCAGGCAAGGAAAATAAACAAAAATAAACAAATGAGATTACCTCAAACTAAAAAGTTTTTACACAACAAAGAAATTATTTATGAGAAAAGAAAGATAACCTACTGAAATGAGAGAAGTATTTGCCAATGATCCAATAAGGAATCAATATTCAAAATTTATAAAGAAATCACACAACTTAATAACAATAAAACTACCAATTCAATTGAAAAATAAGCATAGGATCTGAATAGACAATTCTCAATAAAGAACATGCAGATGGCCAATATACATATGAAAAGATGCTCAATGTCACTAATCATCAGAGAAATGCAAATTAGGACCACAATGAGCTATCATCTCATACCCAGCAGAATGGCTATCATCAATAAATCTCAAACAGCAGGTATTTGCAAGGATGTAGAAGAAAGGGAACCCTTGTAATATGCAAATTGGTGTATCCACTGTGGAAAACAGTATGGAAGTTTCTCAAAAAATTAAAAATAAAACTACCTTACGACCCAGCAATTCCACTTCTGAGTATTTAAACAAAGAAATTTGAACACTACTTCAAAAATATATATGTACCCCTTTGTTCACTGCAGTGCTATTCACAATAGCCAAGATATGGAAGCAACCTAAATGCCCATCAACAGATGAGTGGATAATAAGTGGTGGAATATATACAATGGAATATTACTCAGCCATACAAATGAATGAAATCTTACCATGTGTGACAACTTGGAAGGGCCTAGAGAATATTATGCTAAGTGAAATCAGTCAGACAGAGAAAGACCAATACCATAATCTCATGATATGTGGAATCAAAAGAACAAAATAAATAAAAAACAAAGCAGAAACGGACTCATAGATACAAAGGACTAATGGTTGCCAGATGGAGGGGAATTGGGGGGCTGGATAAAAATGGTAAAAGGATTAAGAAGTACAAATTAGTAGTTACAAAATAGTCATGGGGATGTAAATTACAGCATAGAAAGTAGTCAATAATATGGTAATAACTATATATAGTGCCAGGTGGGTACTAGACTAATCAGGCGAATCGCTTTAAATTTTATAAATGTCTAACCACTATGCTGTACTCTTGAAATAACAAAATAATATTTGAATGTCATCTGTAATTAAAAAATCAAAAAGGCAGGGAAAGATAAAGAGGAATAAGAGGTTCAAACTAACAGTTTAAAATAAAAAGTCATGTGGATGTGGTGTACATCATAGGAAATATAGTCAATAATATTATAATAGCATTGTGTGGTGTCAGATGGTTGCTGGACTTATCATGGTGATCACTTCTTAGGTATGTAAATGTAGAATAACTATGGTATACATCTGAAATTAATACAAGATTGTATATTAGCTGTATTTTAATAAAAATCTTAGAAATAAGAAAGTTGTATCAAACAAGAACTCTAAGATTTTATCTCTAATTATTCCTAGGTGGTGCTATTTGTTGGTTCATCATTGTGCTTTTATATATTGCTTAAGTTTTTTATAAAGAGTAAGTAACCTGTTCCTAAAAATAAAAAGATGATTACATTATAAACTACCAAGCTAATTAATAGCTGGTTGGCCTAAAATATTCTGCTTTTATTAAATGAATAAACTTGTTTAATAAATTAAGTACCACTAAAAATATTTCTAAATTTAAGAAAAAAAGTTTCTTACCTGGGATGGTCAGGGTAGGGAAGGTGAAGATTTGAAGCTCGGGAAGGGGCATAACAGAGAAGGAGTGGAGATGAGGGCATAGTAGGGGGTGAGGAGTGGGGTTGGGATGGGGTATGGGATGTGGAGAGCAGTTTTTGTTATAGCTCTAAGGCAGTTTGTGTGAGACCAATATGCTCAAGGTGGTGGCAGCTCCCGTCACCCTGATACTAATAAGAAATCCTTGAATGGCCTTGGGAAAGAAACAGCTTTGTTCCCCTGAGAGACATGTTGGAGCCTAAAGGAAACAGCATCCACCATTTGTAGGGAGCAAAAGAAACCTCAAGGCCTGAAATACAGAGTACTTGTTCAGTGAAACAGTAGCTGCCATGTGGATGTGAGGGAGGAACTGGTTTAGACCACACAAAAGACTTAAAAAAAATCACACTCGAAAATTCACTGTGTAGTTAGCACTGCATGCATTCCAGAAAGACAAACTGTCAGGGAGCAGGATATTGTTTATAAGAATATTAAGGCTGTAAAGAATAAATACATACGTGAATAAATAAACAAACAAAACTCACAAAGTTAAGACACTTGCTAGAAGAGTCCTATGAGAGTTGTGCTTCTATCTCCCTTCCAACCTTGAAGGACAATTTCCTCAAGTTGCAAATGCTCCAGTTCAAGTGACAGACTGTCTGGATTTCATTCCCAAATGCCATTCCTTAGCTGTGATCTTGAGCAAATGGCTTAATCCGCCTGTGCTTCAGTTTTCTCCTTTGTAAGATGGGGACAAAAATAGTACGTATTGCCTAGGAATATGAGTTAAGGTTTAAATGAGTATCAATATCTGTCTGTCTGTCTATCATCATCTATCTAATCTTCTAACCCTAGCAGGCATAGGGTAAGCACTTCAATTAGTGTTAGTTATTATACTATTTTTTTCATGGTTATATATAAAGTCACCAAATCACTCCAAATCTCTCCTTTGAATGCTATCTATCATGTATCATCAACCCTCACTACAATCTTCAAACACCCAGACTCAAGTCTTAGCATCCTTGGTTTACCCTGCAAAACTTTCCACACAAACTATTTGTAAACATATCTCTGCTCTAGTGGTTTTCTTCTTATTTTTATGATTCTTCACATCTAAACTTCCTTGCTTGACATTCAAGGCTATATTCTATCCTTTACTATGGAGATACATACATACACATACATATAATATATACACTTAGACACATGGGCACACATATACATATCTATTGATGTGCTTATACACTCATATATAGAGTTTTGTTTGTGTTTTACATAAGTGATAACTTATCATGTGTCTTATGTAAGATTTTCGCCCCTTTTCATGTTCTTATATATTGAGCTTGCTTTTTTTTATTTTTTTATTTTTTAAACCAGTATCTTTCTGATACACAGCTTTCTGGTTTTGTGAGGGTATCCATCCCACTCTGTATGACATCCATGCTTTAGGGAAGATGGACTAAATTCTTTGTCCTCAAGGGGTGATTTTGATTTGTCTATACTAGAAATTTTTGTTTCATCCCCCCAATAGAGTCCTGTATAAAAAGAATGAACTAGCTCAATAAATGAAGATATAAAAGGGCAAGAAGAAAAATATTTCATGGACACAGGGTAAGTTACTATTGTTGGTGACTGGCATGGGCAAGACACATATTCTGACCAGTGAGATGTGGGGAACTAACCGGAAAGGCTTTTTTGTTCTTAAAAAGAAGCACAAGAAAAAGACAGCCTCCTTTCTGTCTCTGAACTGTAGTGTCTGGATGTGATACTTGGAGTTGCTTTCTGAAACTTCCCTGCGGTCATAAGGAGGCTTCATGAGGTCCAAGCCAAGCCAGTGAACAGCATGACAATTAAGAGCAGAGGAGGCAAAGCCTGGGCCACTGCAGAACAAGGGTGGGGGCCCATGTGTGGGTTGAGGTCTTAATGAGAATACATTTTCTTGGCCTTAAAATGGTTCAGAGGAGTTTTCTGTTACTTGCAGCTGAGCACTTCCTAACTGATGTGACTCCTTTATTGTAGTTCTGTTTTATCTGCACAAGGGTGCACAAGGCAGAGTGTGCTATGTTACTGCTCCTAAGAGCGGGGGAGATTCTTTTCAGACTGGCCTGTACACTGGCATTCTTTGTTACATTTTTTTTTTCAATTTTTCTGTACTGTATTGGATTTTAATGACAAATTGAGAGAACCTATCATGGACAGCCTAATAGCCTTTTAGCCCCCAAATTCTCATAATGTTCTCCCCCACGTGTCTCCATAATCAAATTTATTTCCCAGGTCAGTCCTCATCAGTTCTGAGAAGCCTTTCTTTCTCTATCCTCAGATAAAATAAAACCTCCTTTTTTCTATACTGTTTTCTTTCTTAGCATACTTCAATTTTTGAATGTACTACATATAGGGCTAAACACTGTAATCAACTTTTTTCAAACACACATCTCATTTAATCCCTATGACAACCAGTTCAGCAGGTGTTATTATTGACATTTTACAGTTGAGGAAATTGGAGCATACCATGGTTAAATGACTTTTCCAAAATTATACTGCTAGCAAATGGCAAAGATGGTATTTGAGATCAGGTCTATCTGACTCCAAAGCTTTACTCTTAACTGTCATGCTGTTTACTGTACTAAACAGCCATATATGTGAATCTGTGAGCTTCTTGGAAGTGAGGACTGCATCTTGTTTACTCCATTATCTGCTCTATTCATAGTCTGGCACACAGGAAACATGTAGAGTGGGAATGCTGAACACAGAAGGCTTATACTTTGAGATAAACACTTGAGATAGGGAGGAAAAGGAAGGAGGAGGAAAGGAAAGAGAAGAGAAAGAAAGGGAAGGGAAGGGAAGGGAAGGGAAGGGAAAGTAGCTGGATTTGGGTAAAAAGAGAAGTTGATCTGTGATGTAGTTACAAGGGAAACCTCAGTTGGCCCTACAGGGAGATCTGAAGATGGAATGTGTCTTCAGAGCTGTTCTCATTTGGGAAGAGCTGAGCTTTTATACTATCATTGAATATAGGTTGCTCTGAGAAGGAGGAATGACCTGGGTAAGGAGACTTTCTTCAGCTGGGTCACTCCCTAAAAGGACAAATGAGAGTATTTGGTGGCAACACTTCCAGCAGTTGGAAGAAGGAAACTGGTAGCACCTCACAGCCTCTACCACCCCCCTTTCTATGGAGTTTTCCATAGAATACCTTCTCTTCCAAATAATGGCATTTATGAGCTGCAGTCCATCTCTCTCAGATGGAGAATTGGACCAGATACAGCAGGGGCATGCATTCTTTACCCAACACTCAGGAGAATGGAACTTCAACAATGGAAGCTCCAGAAGCTCTTGCCTGGTGGAGATCTGTGCCTGATTTGTGGGTGGGGGTCCTTGGGCTTGCTGCTCTCTCCTTCCCATGAGGTTGTCTCCTCCTGCTTTGAGGGCTGTTTTCCAGCTTGACTTTAATATCTGATTTCCCATCTAATGAGTTGGAGTAGCACCTCACTATTTGGCATCAGCAAGCTTGCTTATCACTACCCTGGTGCCCTCCAGCAAGGAGGACCCTATCTTACTCCCCAGGACAGCTGTGGTGTCCGTGGAGCATGGTGACTTGAGCATAGCAAATTCATGACCCCTTATTGTCAGAGGAATGCCAATGCTTTTTTCCTTCAGCAGCCTCAGCTGGAGCCCTTGGAAGGTACCACACACCAGATAGGGAGGTTTTAGCCAGCTGACAAAGTTACCCATGGGGAGAGACAGGAATGGGTGCAAGAGGTGCTGAATGAGTCCATTGTTGTCTGAAATGCAATCTCTTTCTTTTGCTTACAAATATGTGTCACTCTAAAGAAAACTTGCCTAGCTTCAAATTATTTCTATCCAGAATAAGACCACTGGTTAAACCAGACCATGAAGATGAAGCTAACAGTCATATTTTAAGGGTTAAATTCAAATCCCTTTTTTGTCAAACTTTGGGCTCTGGTGGCCTTGACTGAGACCTGAGGTTTAGCTTACTACAGCAAGAAAAGCACACAGAGTAATCCTGAGGGCACTTAAGAGTCATGAGATAGCCAATATGGTTTTGAAGGGCTGTGACACAGAAACTCAAAATGAAGCAGACCAGTATGAACATAGATTAGACTCAAGGAAGCTGGGATAGAAATAGCTGATCTCACTCCAGCTGGCCTCAGTTATCCCCTGAGATAACTGAGGGGATAAAGATAGGGGCCTATCTTTAATGCTATCTCATCAATTAAGAACATTAGCTGAGTTTTTACTCTGTGCCAGTTACGGGTACAGATTCACAGCTGAAAATGACTCGAACATCTTCTGTTTTCTATCAACTCCAGAGCAGGAGAATAAACATACAAGCCAATTTGTTTGAGAGATTCTACAGAATATTTTCATCATAGAGGATTTCAAACATACACAGTACTAAATAATAGAACAAAACACCTATTTTTATAGTTAAAAATGTAATGCCAAAAGTTATGACCTATCTACTCTCACTTAAGGTCCCCTCAAGTAGATCCTGACTTTGTATCATTTTATCTCTAAATAGTCTAGCATTTCTCTAAATATAATAATTCTTAGAAACACAACTGCAGTGCCAATAATTAATAATAATTCCCTAGTATCATCAAATATTCAATTAACATTTAAATTCTCTTGATTGCGCTGTAAGTATGTGCTTCTTGAACAGTTGGTTTGTTTGAATCAGTATGCAAACAAAATTAAACATATGTTTTACTGCCTGTTGGTGCTGTAGCAGAGGTGTGGACATTAATGGCAGAGCTCATCAGGAAGGGCTCCCTCTCTAGTGGGGTTTATAGTGGTTATGAGCACCAGCTTTCAAATTCTGGCTGTGTGAACCTGAGCAAAAAAATCTTTCCAAGTCTTGGCTCCTCATCTCCATAACTCACAGGGTTGATGTAAACATTAAATTGCATATTCACATACTATGCTTAATACATAGGCTGGCCTACAGTATGTGCTCAGTGAATTCTGAATATAATTATAAAACAATAATAGAAACAAAAAAGGTGATGTTTAATTTCAATCTGTGAATATATGTCCTTGTGAAAGCAGAGGTAACATGTATTTTCAGGTAGAGATGATAAACAGCTTTATGTAAAGGCAAGAATTAGGAATCTGGCATATTTGACAAATAATGAGAAGACCCATGAATTGGGAGTGTCCAGAGATGAGGCTGGAGAAATGGATAGTGACCAGACCAAACATTAAAGGTCTTGTGCATAGAGATAGGAGTTAGAGCTTAATCACGTCGTCACAAAGGGATGACAGGACTTTGTGGGGAAGTGATGGAAATGGATTCCTTTAAAATCAAGGTGGAGTGGCAGGCCCTGGAGGAGGCAAACCAGGCATGAAGTCACAGCAAGAGACCTACAAGTAGACAATAATGCCCTGAAAAAAACAGTAACTAGGAGATGAAGTAGAAACATTGTTGAGGTGATCTGGACAGGATTTAGTGAAGGATTAAATATTAGCAAGTAAGGAGAGAAAGATAATATAAGAACCACTCCAGAATTTCTAGCTTGGCTACCAGCTAGAATGGGATGCCACTGACTGAGATTACAAGCACAAGAATCAGAGCAAGTTTCAATGATGGGGATAATAAATTCTACTTGGGACGTGTTTAATAGGAGCTGTGTAATTGAATAAGAGCAGGACACCCAGGTGATGACTCTGCTTTTACTTTTACATCTTCAAATGCCCGAGGAATCACTTAGGAAGAAAATTAAAGAGTGAAACTTGTGCCTGATGTATTTCTGCCTATTCCAGACCCTGTGAAGAAATCTGACATCTTCTTGCTCAGAGAGAATTTCAAAAGAGACTAATGGTGTTTTCAAAGGCTACATCGTAAACCCGGTGTTGGTGGGAAGTGAATAAAATCTAGACTGATTTATTTAAAATGTATTTGGTCACTAGACAATGTGGTTTTGATAGAGACAAAGGATCCTCCAATCTACCAATCTATGATTCTTGAAAGTCAAAATATTTTGAGGATATGATGACAGTGATCAAGCAGCCCATCATTTTACCTCACCTTCCTACATTTTCCCATTTCCTATTCTCAGCTCACACCAAGTGGCCTAACATTAGGCAAAATGTTTTGCTTGGGTTAAGTACTGCTTTTGTGAAACAACTGTCCAAAATATAAAATGGTTATTTAGGAAGAGAGAGAGTTCCCTGTCATTGAAGGCTGGTTGGCTGTTTAAGTAGGCATATTTGTAAAATAGTTTGATGCCTTGAGTTGTTAGTGCTGTGGAAATGGATTAGAATATTGGAAAAGATATTCTTTGTTGTAAAACCAACAGCTATTTCTCTTTTTTTCTTGATATAAGACAACCATTTTGTTTAGTTGTTGGCCCTTTTTTCAGAATTGGTTTAAGAGTTGATTTAAAAACTAAATTGAAATTCCTTGACAGGCCTTCCATTGAGTAGCAGGGTTTGTGTTTTCTCCCCTTGTGTCTTGGGAGTTGTGACCATTTTAACAAGTATAATGTTCATGCAGTGACACTCTGTGACTTCTGAGGATAGGTGATAAAAGAACATGTTCTCTTGTTAACATTTTATCTGAATACTCCCTAATGTCCTAAAACAGTTCAAACAATTCAATAGAGCTGAAACAGGTAAAGATACAAATGAGAAGAGAGAGAATAATTGGGGTGAAGTTCTTGAAGGAGCAAGAAGAGCTATACAGGGCCCACATAGGGATTAATATTTGGTGGAAAGAAGGATGGTTTTTTCATTATAACAGGAGGAAAGAAGGAGAATTTAGAAACCAATGTTGTTATTGGTAGATTTGGAAATGAAAAGTGGGGGGAGATTTGATCTCATCTTTTTTATAAAGAATATGTGAATATCATCCGCTGAAAGAAAACCACCAGAACACGCGGTAATCCGAAATGAGAGAAAACACCAAAACGCGCAGTAATCCGAAATGAGAGAAATCACTAAGACGCGCAGTAATCCACAAGGAAGGGAACCACCAGGAAGCGCAGGAATCCAAGACGAAAGAAATCACCAGGGCCTTTGGGAGTCGAGAGGAATTCCAATTTATTAAATGGAGGAAGCGAGCTTATATAGGGGGAGGATCCGGTTGGGGACGGCTAGTGTTCGTGTAGGGTATTGATTGGATTGTGGTAGGGGGCTGGTGTTGATGGGTCTCTTGGGCCTTCACTAAGATGGAGGGGGCTTTTGGGCGCGTGAGAACTTTTCACTAAGATGGAGGGGCTTTTTGGCGCCAGTGGGCTTTCACTACCAAGATGGAGGGGTGAAAAGTTAAGGGCCATTTTGTTCCAACATTCCCCTCTTTGTTTTTGGGGAAAGGGGCGCTGACCGTCTCAAGCTACTTCCTGCTGAAAGGGGGCGTAGTTTAGGGCTGTTTGGGGAGGGAGGGAGTTGCTGCGGAAAGGAAAGTTGGAACAAAAGACCTGTATATAATCCCATGTTAGGCGGGAGAAGAAGATAATTTCTGTTGGCATGAAGTCCTGGAGGGTTCCCTACAGCCAGAAATCGTTGATCTGTTCACAAAAATCTTCCCAGGAATCCTCGGGGTGGAGGGCCCACAGGTCAGAGTCGAGAGCCTCCAGGAACTGTACCTAGGTAGCCATCAGCATTCAGTGATTTGTTCCTTAAAAGAAACGGGATCCTGAGCCAAAGGACGGTAGTTATAATTCCTGAGGAGAAGCTGATTAAAGGTTTGGTTAGAAATTCTCCCAACCTGTGTCTGAAGAAATTTAATTAAGCAGGGAAGGAAGAGACAGCCGAGAAGGATTATAGTGAGCGGCCCTAGAATGGGCCAGAGCCAGGTGAGGAGGGGGTTTTGAAAAAGAGATGTTCAGGTGGCGGGTTGGGCATTAGTTTTGTAGAATGAGGTGGCTAGGTCCTCAAGTTTTTTTATGTTGGTTTCAATAATACCTGATTCATTAACATAGTAGCAGCATTCCTCTCTTAAGAATAAGCAAGTTCCACCTTTTCCTGCAGTTAGTAAGTCCAGAGCCCTCCTGTTTTGCAAGGCAACCTTTGCGAGTGATGTTATTTGTCGTTGGAGAGAGCCTAAGGACTCAGCAGTAGATGTAAGAGCACTCTCGAGTTTAGAATTAAGATCGTGTACGGCCCATAGAGTGCATCCGAGGCTCCCGCCTCCCAATCCAATTCCTGCCACACCGATGTTGTAAGAGATTCCAATCAAGACTGGGTGGAAGGCCGCTCTCTTATGTTTAGGAAGACCAGGTTGAGGAGGAAGAGTAGTTCAGAGTTAGAATAGAGGGTGAGCTGGGGAACAATGGTGGCCGGGGAGACAGGGAGTAATGCTGGGAAAGATGACAGTGTAGAGAGTACCGTTGCACCAGAAAAAGAACCGGGGATGCTATGTGGGATTAGAAATGGCGATGTTATAGTCGCAGTGGAAGGGCGATGATAGAGAGGCAGAGTTTCCTAGGAGGCACAGTCTGAGGATAAGGGTGTGATTGGACTGGTCCTCGGGTTCCCATAAGGGAACATTAGGAGATGAGGGAGTGTATGTTTCGAGGTTTAGAGGAAATGAAGTTAAGTTTAGAGGGACAGCGGCCAAGAGTGGTCGTCTGAGAGATGCACAAAGAAAACAGTTTTTGGGAGATATGGAAGGGAGAGTGTGATTAAGAGAGATAAGCGTTTGGAGAGGATTTGTAGCCAGGTGTAGGTGGGTAGGTAGTTGACTTGTCGGAGTCAGTGGACCCTAGGGCTGAAATGAGTTGAGTCTCTTGATGTTTGATGTCAGTAGATACCAGAGAAACCGAGTGGTTAATGGGAATGTATTGGCGGGTGATAGTAAAGGCGTCCGCAAGCGTGAAGCATAGCCATTACAATAAAGGCACTCAGGAACTACCCCGCCATCTAGAGTTCTAAGAATCTTGGATGTGGAGTTTGAAGGAGCCACCTGAGACCTGTAAAATACTGCCACCTACCTTGGCCTGTTGGAGATAATGGGTCATGGATTTTACAGGCCCAGTAGGACATCCACCATAAGTTTCCGACCATCGTTTTGCAATAATCCTGTCTTTGGTCAAATAAACAGCAGACATAGGGACGGGTGGCGTGGGAGATAAGCTCACTGTCTGTCAGGGGTATAGTGACTGGCCCGGAACATCCCCCTAGGGGGCAGTCAGCAGTGGCGGTAAGGCGAGTGAGTTGGATTTGTTTTTCAGTGTAAGTTTCTGAACTCTTGAACCTCCAGACAAACAGACTGGATGAGAGCCCAGGGTAGGGGAGAGAGACTAAAAAGAAAAAAATAAGAAAAGGGTCATAGTTACTCTGGGATGGGCGACAGGCTTCCGGTAGCGAGTGATTTTGAGTTTAAGGGGTTGGACTGTGGGGAGCAGGCGTGGGTATCGCAGTGGCTGGTGCTTTCCGCTGTCTGACTGGAGGAGAGGTTTTCGAGGTGTATGCCTTCAACCTGGAAATGTGAATCCAAGGAGTTAGATTTTTGTCTGGAAGGAGTAATTTGGCGCTGTTGGAGTGGTTAGGACAACTGGCAAGGACCCTCCCATTTGGTTGGAGGTCCTTCCGCTCAGGAGGGGTGTAGAGGACCTGATCGCCAGGTCGTAAGGGGGTTAGTATTTCTGACTTACGGGTGCAGGCAAGCCAGTCCTGATATTTCCATATTTCACCTCTTATGTACGACAGGAGAGGGATGGTGAGGGAAGAAGGAATGACAGAGTTGGAGGGAACTATGCCAGGGGGTAAAGGGCTATGCCCATACATAATTTCAAAGGGAGAAAGGTTGGTAGGTTTTTTTGGAAAGAGCCTAATCTTTAGAAGAGCCAGTGGTAGTAACTGAGTCCAGTCGAGATGTAATTCAAGCGTTAATTTGGTAAGGAGTTCCTGTTCTTTCCATATTTGAGCATGAGAAAGGAGAATATGGAAGACATATTTGGAATCGGTATATAAATTGAGAGTCTTGTCACGGGACAGGACACAAGCCCTAATAGCTGCTACGAGCTCCGCCTGTTGGTTGGTTGTGTTGGGGGGAAGTGCATGAGCCTCTATGGTGTTTGAAGAGAGACTATGGCATATCCAGCTTTAGGGAGTATTATGGTGTAAAGTTTCTAAGCAGCTGTGAAGGGGTTGGGGGACATTAGTCTGGACGGGAAGGAGGGAGGCTGGGTTTAGAGGTGAACAGGGCTGAAAGGAGATTGAGGGATTTTCTAAAAAGGCTGTGAGTAAGGAGAGTACTCGAGATGGAGGGAGACTTTGGAGGGCCTTGTAAGTGAGCAGGTCTTTGAGGCGATGAGGAGAGAGAATAGTTATGGGAGCACCGAAAGTGAGTTTGGAAGCTTCTTGTTGAAGTTTCTGTGCTGCAGCCAGGGCACGTAGACAAGGAGCCCAGCCCCTAATGGTTGGATCTAGTTGCTTAGAGAGATAAGCGACCGGGCTAGCAAGGGAGTCCTGTTTTTTTGTGCTAAGAGGCCTAAGGCCTGTCCTTGGTTTTTCGTGTGAGTATAGTAGGAAGGGTTGTGTCAAGTTGGGTAGGTGGAAAGCAGGGCGGAGAGGAGCTTGTCACATAAAGAGCAAAAGGGAGTAGCAGAAGACGTGGACAGAGGTTCCTGGGGGTCTCCCTTGGCTAGTTCATAGAGAGGTTTGGCTAAGAGAGAAGTTTGGGATCCAAGCCCTAAAATACCCAGCCAGTCCTAGGAAGGACAGGATTTGGACTTGGTTTTAGGAATGGGCCAGGAGGAAAGGAACTGGAGGGGGTCTGAGGAGGAATTGAGATGGAAGCTCCAAGCTTAGAAAGTATATCTCTTCCTAGCAGAGGAACTGGGCATTGTGGGATAACCTAAAAAGGAGTGTGAAAGCAGTGGGGAGCGTTTGTAATTGGCAAAATAGGAGTGGGGGGTTCTATGAGGGAGTATGCGTGTTCCCCCTACCCGACAATAGGGGTTGAACTGGGTGTGGTAGGGCCTCAGAAACTCCCTCAAGAGTGAAAAAGGTGGCTCCAGTGTCCACTAAAATGAGATAGGCTGACCGTCTACCACCAGACTAACCCTGGGCTCTGCTTTAGTGATAGTAAGAGTCGGGACAGGCCCAGGGCCCCATCAGTCATCGGCCAAAGCGATCACAGGAGGGATTGTGGAAGTGAAGATTAGGTTGTTCCATCTCCCCTTGGGTGGTGGGACAATCGGATCCCCAATGTCCCATCTGTTTGCATTTAGGACACGGCCGGTGGGGGCCGGGGCTGTGGACAATGCGCCAGCGACCAGTGGCCCTCCTTGCCGCATTTAAAGCACGCTCGGGAGGGGTCCTTGTGGTAAGGTTGGCCTTTAATTGTTTGGACACTAGTTGAGCCACCATCTGAAAGTCAGCCTGGCGTGCCTTATTACGGAGTTTTTCTTTTCCTCCTACATGACCAGTGAAAGACCTTAAAAGGCAGTGGAAAGTGATTTCGCTCTGAGGGTTGCCGGGCCATGCTCTAGTTTTTTTTTAATTTTGTTTTTATGTCGGGGTAGGATTGGGCTAGAAAGAGGGTCATTAAGATATGTTTTCCTTAAATCCCGTGTCTGGATCTAAGCTGGTGTACTGTCGGACGGCCTGTGTTAATCTGTCTAGAAAATCAGAGGAGTTTCTTCCTTTCTTTGTATAATGTCTTGGACCTTCTGGAAATTAACTACTTTCCGGCAGCCTTTTAGGCCCACTACCAGACAAGAGGCGAATGAATCGTCAATGGATTGGACACCTTGAACAGTATTATAGTCCCAGTTAGGATCTCTATCCGGAACTGCCTCGGGTCCAATGGGAAAGGTAGGGTCTGTTCGTCTAGTCTCGTTGGCGTGTGTTTGGCAGCATCCCATACCCTATGGCGTTCCTCTGATAGGAGAGTATTGGCCAGGAGCATAAAAATGTCCTGATAAGTAAGGCTGTATGCTTGGGCACCCATTGGAATTCTTTAATATAGGTGGTGGGGAATTGGGAGCTAAAGGAGCCTAGCTTTTTTCAATTTGGGAGAGATCAGAAAGAAAAGGGCACATGGACACGGACTACCTTCTGCCCCTGCCACTTCCCGAAGTGGGGCCATTAAGGTGGGAGGATTGGAAGGGGTAGAAAGGGAGGGGGCAGGATGTGGGGGAGAGCCACGGGATCGTGTGTGTGCGGGCTGAATGGAGGAGCGGAAGAGATATGAATTGGGGGAGGTGTGTTAGAGGCAGGTAGTGGTAGGGGTACAGCCAGATTTTGGGGGCGGAGATCGACACGGAGGAGGCTCATCCAGCAGGATCGAAGGTTTCGTTGGTAGCAGGTGGGGAGGAGGAGGAGGAGGGAGGGTGGGCGGAGATGGCTTTGGAGGTGGCCAAGAGGAGTTGGGAGGGAGAGCAGGAGGAGCAGAGAGCAGGGTGTTGAGATAGGAGGCGGAGAAAGCTTGAACGTAGGGGATTTCTGCCCATTTGCCCAGGCGCTGGCAGTAATTGAAAAGATCATGGATGAGGTTAGAGTCAAGAGACCCCTCGGAAGGCCAAAGCGGACTGATTATCTAAGGGGTAATGCGGCCAATTTGAGTACAGAATCTGGTGAGGAGTTTAGGTTTGATGTCTCCCTTTAAAGAGAGTGTGGAAAGGTTTCAGTAAAGGCATTGGAGGGGAGTCTGCGGGGAGGAAGAGGAGGCTCCCATAATGTTGGAGATACGAGGCAGGAAAGAAGTCTCCGAGCAGTGGGGAACCTCCCGCACAAATATATAGGCGTCCCTATATAATGTGGGGTTCGGAGGTTCAATAGAACCGGTTAGGAGACCTCCCAGAGTCGTCACCACTGGGAGGTTCTAAATTGAGTCAGGACTCAGGATTCGGAGAGTGCCGGTACCGGGCTTTAGGAGGAAGGCAAGGAGCCTGGAGGGAAAGTATAGGAGAAGGAGGGAGCCAGCCCCTTTCTGGCGCAGGTGTTGTCCCTATAAATTGGTGTAGGTGGGACAAGAGTCCACCGTAGTCTTGAAGACTGTGGTGGGGTGTATTCCCTCTCTCTCGGTAACGTCAGGAGGCGCCGGATGGTCACGGCTGGCTCTTCTGTTGTAGTAACTGGGGAGTATCCGTCTCTAGAGGGTTACTCACGGAATAGCCGTTGATTGGTCGGTGGTGACTGTGAGCGAACCGGGTCAAATGGGCAGGGAATTCGGACTGGAGTCGTTCTAGGTGAGAGCAGGAGACAAGGGGCCTAATGAAGGCACTCCTTGTCCCGGGTTTGGCACCAATGAAAGAAAACCACCAGAACACGCGGTAATCCGAAATGAGAGAAACACCAAAGCAGCAGTAATCCGAAATGAGAGAAATCACTAAGGCGCGCAGTAATCCACAAGGAAGGGAACCACCAGGAAGCGCAGGAATCCAAGGCGAAAGAAATCACCAGGGCCTTTGGGAGTCGAGAGGAATTCAATTTATTAAAATGGAGGCGAGCTTATATAGGGGGAGGATCCGGTTGGGGACGGCTAGTGTTCGTGTAGGGTATTGATTGGATTGTGGTAGGGGGGCTAGTGTTGATAGGTCTCTTGGGCCTTCACTAAGATGGAGGGGGCTTTTGGCGCCGGCGGGCTTTTCACTAAGATGGAGGGGGCTTTTGGCGCCAGTGGGCTTTTCACTAAGATGGAGGGGGTGAAAAGTTAAGGGCCATTTTGTTCCAACATCCGCAGCAAGGGTAGGGGAGAGAGGAAGTCAGAGTTTTCAGGATAGTGAGATTGTGAATTCCTTGAGAGGGAAAAAGCTCAGCTCAACAGGATTGAGGGCACCCCTGAGGTTAGTGAACAATTATTTATTATACTATTCTGTGGAGATTGTGTCTATTCACTAGACTGTGCTAAAGATCTTTTATTGATTTAATTTATTTAAATATTTATTTATTGAGTACCTACAATGTGCCACTGTGATAGAATCTAGGAAGGGTAAAACATGTAACCAAAATATAGATAATGTCTTCATGACATTGACGATCAGTGGGAGAGACACGCATTGCTGAAGCAACCACATATATAGATATAAAATCAAACTGTGATAAGAGCCTTTAAGAGAAGCCAGAACTTCTAGAATGGTGGATTAAGGAACTTTATAAATCCATTCCTCTATAAAAGCAACAAAAATTGTCGAAATCAACTTTGGCAGAACTCTGGAAATTAACCAAAGTCTAGAAGGCATTTAAGAATGTTTATTCAAGAAAAATGACTGACTTCAGTAGGAACAGCAAACTCTGTGACATTTTACCTTGTCCTCTTCTCAATCCCCTTCCTCTAGATACACAGTGGCCATGAAAACCAAAGGCTTTATAACCATAGCAGCTGCAAAAAAACAGCAACATTAATAGCCGCTGGAAGGCACAGACTAAGTTGGAAATTCTTAAAAAGCTCTATCCTCAGAGAACTGTCACTATTTGATCTGTCTGACAGTTCCTTGGAACAGAGTCATTTACGAGATTATTATTATTTGACTCAATTTAGACCTCACTCAGTGAGGAAAAAATGTATCTTTAGGGTATTTGTCAAAAACAATCAGCACCAATTTTTAATATTGAGCTGCCTGAAGTAGAGATACTAGTTGTGGTAAACAAAAACCTGTAAAAAAAACCTAAAAGAAAGTTTGAGAAAGGAGATGATCATAGAGGATTTTTGGTTTCTGGGGATCTAGAGAGCCACAGTCATGGGTGGGGTTTTGCACATGACTAAAAAAATACCTGAAATGACTTTAATGTCTCAACCCTGGCTAACCTGGAAGCTCTGCACAACAAAGTTCAGGCTAAGCCAGAGCTGTGAATGCCGTAGTGCTGAAGGCATGCCCCAACATGCATCAGAGCTCTTTGGTGATTGAAGAATTATCGCCTAGAGGCATTTAAGGAAATATTTGTCAGTCATCATTAGCTGACCCCCAAGCTAACCAAGCAGAGGTTTTAGTGATTTTACACCACAGGAAATGTCCAGGAAAGTTACTACACAAAGAGCAACAACCACAATAATGACAACAATGACAACAAAATACAAGAGCAAATTCTGAGAGAGTGGGGTGGATCAGATTTCCAGAGTTGCTACACTACATAATCTAAAATGTCTAGATTTTGACAAAATATTATGAGACTTGCAAAACAAAAACAAAAACAAAACAAAACATAAAAATATGGTCCACACATAAGAAAATGCAAGCAATATAAATTATCATTGAGGGGACCCAGTTGTTCACCTTCCTAGGCAAACACTACATCAGCTATATAATAAGTATGTTCAAAGAATAAAAGAAAACCATGTCTAAAGAATTAAAGGGAATTATGAGCATATGTCTTACCAAATAGAGAATTAACAATAAAGAGATAGAAATGATAAAAAAAGAACCAAATAGAAATTCTGGAGTTGAAAAGTACAATAAAATTAAAATTCACTAGAGAGATGTGGGCACCAGGCCCAGCAGGTCCAAGCTCTGGCTGTTCCAGGCTCCTGGCTAGGATTAGGACCTGGATTTAGAATGTTACATTAGTGTAGTGGGGCGCCTGCACCTAAAATATGTAAACATATTTCAGCTTATTGTATCACACATGTGTGGCTGAATGCCACTATTGTACTCTGCTATGTGTGGAGCCATGTGGTCCCCTGGAGAGCAAAAAAATAGCAGAAGGGAGCACAAAGAAGGCAAATGGAAGAAATTAAGCAATACCATTGTCCCCCCAGCAGAAGTGCACTTCCCCCATTAGAACTACAATAATTGGTGCCTGCCTTTTCATCCTCATGTTGGCTGTTCATCTATTCTTCCAATTGGGCAGCTCACCATTGAACTTGCCTTCTCACTTAGCTTGGCACTGACATTTGTTGTAGTCAGCAGGATGAGGTGAGTATGGGCCATGATGCTCTAGACAGTCCTGGGTAGAGGAAACTTGGGTGGAGGACATGTGGCCCCCCACCTTCCAGGGGTATCTCATAGCTGTGTATCTGGCCACTTGGACACCCCCAGAGGATTGGAATGCAGTGAAGCAGTGTCCAGAGGATGTCCAGAAAGCCCTGGAGATTTTGGAGCTGAAAGTCCTGACTGCTCACCTTGTGGCAGCAGGTCAGGTGGCCTGGATGTTTCTGGAAGTGCTGTGGCAGGCCAGACTGGAGGTTCAGGACCAGGCTCAGTGGGTGCAGCAGCTACAACACCAGGAAGAAGAATTGGAAAAACAGCTGGCAGAAGTGGAACATATGCTGCAGGATCCTGACGGGTTGCCATCATCCCAGTCTGGGAACCCACCAGCAGTACTGCAGCAGGCACAATCAGTGATATGGCAACAGGTTGAAATGGTACAGCTGTTGGACAGAAGACAAGCTGATGGCACCCCCAGGTCAAAAAGCAAACCACCATGTTCCAGTACACCCCTGCGGAATTCCAGGACCTGACAAAACAGGTACAGCAGAGAGCCAAGTTCTAGAGTGGCTGCTGTGGCTGTGAGATGACAGGGTAAAGGGACTGAATTATTTCCAGAGAAGGTGGCTCAGCTGGCCTCTGTAATGGTGATACTGTCCCTCAGGTAGCACTTCCAGAATATGGCACATATTGCATGGGGTACAGGGTGCAGGCAATCACTCCTTGATTAACTGGCTCATGTCCACTGCAGACAGTGTGAACTGACCTGAGGGAGCTGCTAGAGACAATGAGCAGATGGATCACATCCTTAGATCTGGTCCAGATAATTCAGGAAATGGGCATGTGACAGATGATGTTTTGTGCCCAGTGTACAAACCCCAATGAAGAAATATTTACAGCCCATATGAAGGACTTGGTTTTGACTTTTGGCCAGGCTGGTACTTTTAGAGCCGTGGCGGCACTGCTGGTACCTTATGTGGATAGGTGGATCTATGAGGTGACATCAGTTTTGGCTAGGTTGGGAGATGTGGATGTAAAACTCAAGGAACGTTCCACCCAAGTGCACACACCCTATTGCCCTCTGCACTCCCAGACCAGCCAGTGCACAGATGGAAGCGTGGCCAAAAAGCGGTAACAGAGCAGCTCCTGTGAGAGTGAGCTGCAGGCAAATGCTGTTTGATCTTTTCCTGGCAGGGTTGCTGCATAAAAGACTGAGCAGCAACTTAATGAAGTGCTGCTGGCACTGTGGAATCAGCTGTGCTCTGACCAGCAATTGACTTTTATTCTCAAGAAAGCGACAACTCAACAACTTGTGAGGTATGGCTGGCGATTATCATCCTGATTAGGGATTCTGCCAGGGCCCCCTATTGGCAGGGGAGCCTGTTGACCTGTGGCCAGTGAAGAAATCTGACAGCTCCTGGAGCATGAGGACGACTAACGGAAGCTGAATAAAGTTATGCAGCCCCTGCATGCTGCCATGCTGAATGTCACATCCATTATGGACCAGTTGTGACATAAACTTGGACAATACCATTATGTGGTGGACTTGGTAAATGCCTTTTCTCTAGCCCCACCCTCTGCCATGGTCTCATGGCTCAAGATTTAGGCACATGCAAATGACAGCCCATAGTGCACTTGTATCTTTGCATTAATGATATAATGCTAACCTCTGATTCTTTTACAGAACTAGAAGCAGTAGTAACCAGTCTGCAAGAAACTCTCACTGACTGGGGTTGAGCAGTCAATGAGGACAAGTTCCAGGCACCTGAGTTCCCTGTCAAATTCTTGGGAGTTATCTGGTCGGTGATTAATAAAATACAGGCATACCCTGACCTGAGACTGTGAAGCAGCTCCAAACCTATTTGAAACTGCTGGGGATTTGATCACTTCACTGATTAATGTGACAGGGTGCACAATGGGATTGGACCCTTGAGATAGGGGGGTCTTTAAGGCTGGCTACAAAGAGGTCTTTAAAGCTGGCTACAAAGCAAGCTGTAGCACAAGCCTGTAGCACAAGCCCAAACTATATATGTAGTAGGTCCAGCCCTTCCATTCCTGCTTATAGTGCAAATGGATGATGCAGGGTTTGGATGGAACTCTTGGCAGAAGCATGGTTTCAGGAAGGTAAGCTTCTGGTCCCAATTGTGGAAAAGCATGGAAGCACAGTGTATTTTGATAAGCACGGGAGCGTACATTCTCTTGATAGAGAAGCAACTGGCTGCCATTATGCAGCCCTGCAGCCAGTGAGGACATTATTGGTTATAATCCAATACCCCATGGAGGTGTAGCTGCAGTCTTAAGGAAGACTCCTCGTATGGGAATTGCACGGACCCCTATGCTGTCCAAGTGAAGGAATGTACCTGGAGCAGTGGGTGCAGTTCTCTGAGAGCTCCCTGTTGGGTCATTTGCACTCCTTATTGGGACTAGTGCAGTTCCAAGCAGAGCTCCTGGAGAAGCCTGCTAAGGTGGGAGACATACCAAGTCCCTATGTAGAGGATTGGACTCCCATCCCTGAGGATGCTTGGTACAAGATGGCTTGTACCATGGAACAGGTAGTGAAATGATGGGGGCTATTGTTGATGTGAGTGCAAGCACAAGTTTTCATGTCACAATGCTTTTAGGGTGCTGAGCAGCACCCAGAGAGATGGTGGGTGAAGAGTAATACCCCATGGGTGATGCCACATGGGGCTAAGCCACTTGAAGAATGGCAAGTGGATTGTGGGCCCAAGGTAGTGCCCTCCGAGCCAGATTCTGTGCTGTGACCCTTTAGGGGTGGAGTGTGGGCACCAGACCCAGCTGGTCCAAGGTCTGGCTGGTCCCAGGTCTGACTGTGATCCATGCTCCAGGCTAGGAATAAGACATGGATTTAGAATGTTACATTAATGTAGTAGGGCACCTGCACCTAAAATATATAAACATATTTCAGCTTATTGTATCATGTATATGTGGCTGAATGCCACTATTATACCCTGCTATGTGTGGAGCCATGTGGTCTCCTGGAGAGCAGAAAGAGAGAAAGGGGCACAATAAGGGACATGAAAGAAGTGAACACAATATTGTGCTACCCCCAGTAGAACTGCGCTTCATACAATAAAGTTGGTGCTTGCCATTTCATTCTCATGTTAGCCTTTTGTGCTTTCTTCCAACTGGTAATCTCACCATTGAACCTTCTGGATCAGCTCAGTGCTGACAAGGTTCAACTGCAGATTTGAGCATGCTGAGTAAAAAGTTAGCAAATATAAATATAGGTCAGTTAAGTCTGCAGAACAGAAAGATGAATGAAGATAAATAAACAGATCATCAAAGACTTATGAGTTGCTGTAAAGCACACCAACATATACATAATGGGAGACTTAGAAGAAGGGAAGAGAAAGAGAAACAGACAGGAAGAATATTTGGATAATCACCAAAAACTCTCCAAATTTTATGAAAAACATTAGTCTACATATTCAAGTAGTTTGACCAACTCCAAAAATAGATCTAGACCTAGACATATAACAACAAAGTTGTCAAAAGCCAAAAATAAATCAGCAAGGTTGTAGGAGTAAGATCAATATAAAAAATGAACTCAGTAGTATTTCTGTACAATAGCTGTGAACAATCTGAAAATAATATTGAGCAAACAATTTTATTTACAATAGCAGAAAAAAATAATATTACTTAGTACCTACTATATACTAAGAATACTTAGGGATACATTTAACAAAATAAATCCAAGACATGTACACAAAAAATTTCAAAATATTTTTGAAGGAAATTAAAGAAGTCCAAAATAAGAGAAAAGACATTTCACATTCATGAATCAGAATTTTAATAGTGTTAAGAGGGCAACGCTCCCAAAGTGTACTATAAATTTGATAAGATGCCTATGGAAGTTCTAGATGCCTTTTTTTGGTTTCAGAAATTGATAAGCTGATCCTAAAATTTAAATGGAAATGCAAGAAACTCAATAGTCAAAACAATCTTGGGAAACACACACACACACACACACACACACACACACACACAGTTGGAGTACTCAAATGTCCTATTTTACTGCTCTCTAAAAAGCTACAGTAATCAAACAATGTGGTGCTAACATAAGGAGGGATATGTAAATCAATGGAGTGGAATTGAGAGTCTAGAAATATATCCTTACATTTATGGCCAATTGATGTTTGTCAAAGATGTCAAGACAATTCAGTGGGATGGGCGGGGTGGTTATAATAGTTTTTTCAATAACCAGATATTTACATTAAAATAAATAAAGTTGAACCCCTAGATCATGACCATAATGGCTCATAGGCCTAAAAATGAGCTAAAACTACAAACTTCTGAGATGAAAACATAGGATCATCACGACCTGGAGTTAGGCGATGGATTAACCTCTATTATTTCAAGTGAAAGTTGCTTGTCACATATGACCGCATCACATCTTGTAAAATCCAATTTATACAAAATGCTCAGAATAGGCAATCTATAAAGATAAAAAGTAAATTATTGTTTGCTTGGGTGTGGTGGGGAGAGGAAGAAGGGGGTGTGCCTGCCGGTGGATATAAGATTCTTTTGGGGATTTTTTTGGCTCCTTTGTCCTAAAATTAGATTGCGGTGATGCTCATTTAACTCTGTGAAAATACTAAAATTTATTGAATTATGTACTTCAAAATAGGTGAATTCTATATTATGCATATTAAGTTTCCATGAAAAAAATAGATGTTTATGAAACAAGGGTAGATTTAATAAAGATTCTGGCTTCATCTCTGGGGTATGAATCCTATTTTGAGTAAAAGTATGTAGTTATGTTATTCCAAACTTTTTATCAGTGACATTTTCCTAGAAACTGCTTTTTATTTATTTCTTCTTTTCTTTCCTTTCCCATTTTTTCTCTTATAGTATTTTTATTCTTTAAAAAATTTTTTTGAAATATTTTTGGATATTTACAAAGTAATATAAAATCATACAATAAATAGTTGTGTGGGTATCAGCCTACTTAGGCAATTAAACATTATTAATTTGGTTGAAGACACTTGCAGGTTTCTCTTTTTCTGTTTGGTTGTAAAATGGTAGTCCCTCGGTCAAGATAGCACTTATTCCTGAAGCCTCAGATGAGCGGACTTGCTTTGACCAAACAGTCAGCATTTCCCAAGGTTCTGCAAATGTGTGGTGCTGAGGTCCTAAAAGCTTTTTGAGTACCAGTTCAGGGCATTTTGCTTTACTTTTCATCTTTTGCAAACAACATTGGCAGCAGAGTGTACTTTAGGACAAAGAAGCAGAAAATCCTTTTAGACTTGAGGCCTTTCATGTGCTAAGGTGAGTACAGGCAGAGCTATCTCAGAGTGGAGAGCTATCACACACCCCAGAGACTCCCACAGCTTCAGAGGCTCTGTGCTGCTCAGGCTCATGATCTGGTTCACCTGCTGTAGGCAATTGCTTTAGATGGACCCTTATCCTTTCTGAATAGCAACACCCTGGGGCTTAGCAGACATTTAACAGCACTTACCTTTCTTTCTTTCTCTGTGTCCAGTTGAGGCAGCCTGTGTTAAGTACTTCCCTGAAATGTAAGTTTCATAAGGGCAGGGCTTTTTGTTTGTTTTATTCACTGTATCCCCCAGCTCCTGGAAGGGTGCCTGCCATAAAGTCATTGATCAATAGTAAGTGGTTGTCACCTGTGGCAAGCCACTTACCTTTGGATTCTCAATTTCTATACAATAGCGATTTTATAGTGTTAAGATTGAATTATTATTATTATTATTGTTATTGTTATTGTTGTTATTATTATTATTATTATTATTATTATTATTAATTTGTTATGCATTGGGATCTTCAGGAAGTGTCCAGCTTTGGGGTTGGGCTTATTGTTATATTTGGAAAATCTTGAATGTTTTGTAACCACCATAAATGACAGTTGTATCTGCTTTTGGCTGAGAGCAGAGATCTCTATGTGGTGCTATCTCAGTTCATTTGAATTGAGAATCTGATCTCAAAACTACTGCTATCTTTGTATTTGTAGCAAACCAAATGAAAGGTAAAACTGGTCAGTGTTCTGCCTCCTGGGAATGGCAATGGCCTGAGTATTCTTCTATTTGTTGCTTTTACCATGACACATGTTGGACTCAGGGACATGGAGCTGGAGCTAGCTTTAAGGAATAAGCTATTCTTGCAGAAAGTGGGGCTGATAAAAAAGAAGTAATGGGAAATAGAGAGGGGTAGAAAGAAAGAGAAGGAGACAGAGTGAGAAGACTGATTTTGTGAGCAAGTTATCTTATCTAATAATTAAGAACATGGTTTGAGCCTGCCATTGGAGAGGAGGCAGTTTGGAAGAACATGACCTTGAGCTAATACAGGCTCACCATTATAGGGGACGAAAGCAGGAAATGTATGAAATTGGGAAAAGTGAGGGAATCAAAAACAATGCCTTGAACCAAGGCACTGATCTGGATTTAGCTGTGTTGCCTCCTGGAACAGAAAACATGGTCTAGTGAATATGACTGGGAAGATAATTAATGGAAGAATAAAATTGAAGATGCTGTGTATTGACATGTTGAGGCTCAGAGACATGAGAGCACAATAGCAGAGGTCCTAATGTCATGGGGAAAGAAGGTAGAGTCAGGAGGGAAGTGATTCTGTCTTGCCTAAAGTTTCTTGGCATTCTTAGCAACTCCCAGTCCAAGAAAGGGGTTATGGGGAATGCAGGGCTCTAAAGTCAGAGGAACTCAGTCTTAGTTTAACTCCAAAGTCAATAATGTGGACTTTGGGTAGGTAAAAGGAGTCCACTGGGCTTTATTCTTCTCATCTGTAAAATGAATTCAATCATAGCTTGCAAGGTTGTGGCTACTAGAGAAGGTGATGTACACTGTGTAGATGCCCAGCATTTGCTCAGTGAGTAATCCTGTCCATTCTTCCTGAGCTGATGTTCCAGCCTTGACTGGGCCAACTGGCATCTGATGTGGACTCCAGTTCTAGTGGTGGATGGAGAAAGCTGAGCCAATATAAGG
The DNA here is from genome assembly GCA_030015415.1 of Cynopterus sphinx. Classification (NCBI taxonomy): domain Eukaryota; kingdom Metazoa; phylum Chordata; class Mammalia; order Chiroptera; family Pteropodidae; genus Cynopterus; species Cynopterus sphinx. Next base: position 54,074,858 of record CM057382.1, read on the forward strand.
GAAGTGAAGTGAGAGAAAAAGACCTTGGGAGTCACACTTGTCCAGACTTCAGAGAAGGCATACCTTGACATATGGTTGCCAGCTTAATCCCAGAAATCTCCCTGTCAGGAGCCTGCAGCTATTGACGCTCCTTTGGTCTTTATCAGGGACCAGGTGGGTGGACTCTGAGACATGCTGAGGGAGACACTGAGAGGTTCAACTCCAAAAGGCCTGACCCAGTGCTCACTCTGTGATATCTGTTCAGCTCATACCATTAGGTCCCTTTTCCCTCTGTAATACTATCTGCCTGGCTTAGTGGGTGAAATGCTCATAACATGTCTGCTGGGTAAAGATGATGCAGCCATGGGGTTATAGCCACATTCTATGAATGAAAACACTCTTGTAAACATGGTAAGAGAGCTCATGAGCACCATGTGGTGCTAGCATTGCTTCCTCTAGACCACATTTGTGCCTTAACAAGTTTACCAGGCCCAGGCCTCTGCTCATGAGTATTCTCTTTCAGGCTGGCTCTTCCTCCAGGATCCTTGCATTGTATCTTTGGCTTCAGGCTGCCATACCAGGAAGTTAAGGGTACCCTAAAGTCCTGTGTTCCACCAGCCAGGGGATCCCAGAGCACTTGAGTCAGTGTACATGCCTGAATCTTGCTCACACAGCAGCACAACTGGCTATAGGTCCTCCTATTGACTCTGCTTTCCCAGTTATTTCTGGAAGCCCAAGATTTGCCTCTCATGGGCTTAGCAATAAGTCCTTTGAGTTCTCACAACTCTCAGGGACACTTTCTGCCACTTGAGGGAGGTGTCTCATTGCTATACATGCTGTGGGGGCCTCTGTCCGGGGAAGCTTCCCTCTAGGAAGCAGACCAGAGCTGCTATTTTGTCCCTGCCTTGACACAGAAACAAGAGGTGGCCTTCTCTGTAGACTGTGCTCAACTTTACCACCCTACCCCTGAAGCAGTGTTGCTTGCACCTGGAAAACCACCAGACGTCTTATTCTTGGAATCTAATTCCTTTTTTTTTTTTTTTTTTGGTCCCAAGCCCTTGAACTCTTTCTCTTTTTACAGAAAGGGCACTGAACACTCCTGTCAATCCTATTTTAGCCTAAATTAAAAATCTCCTTTTAAAACACTTAATTAACTAATTAATTAATTCATTCATTCATTCAATAAGAGTATTTATTGAACTCCTGGTATGTACTGTTCACTGCACTTGAGACATAGAACTGTGAAAAACACTAAACTCTCTGCCCTCATGGAGCTTACATTCTAGTGGGAAATGCAGGACATCAACTTATCAGAAATGTCTGACTCCTTTCTCTGTTTTACCAAGAATCTCAGTGAGCTTGAACGTGAATTCATTACAGCTACACATCCTTGTGCCCTATATGTTCTATGATATACTTTCCAGATCTACAATAAGGGAGAGTTCATTGAATCACAACTCAGGTAGTCATTGGACCCTCCCCCCATGCCCCAGAGGTATCCTGAGGCTTCAACAGCATTGGTCTTATAAGGAAGAAGAGGTTGGACCAATGAAGTTGGGTTCAATACGTAGCAAGCAAAGGTAGAGGGTACATTTGAAAGGATTTGGATGGCTCTGAACTATGGGAACTTGTGGTTGGGCCCCTTTTCTGTAGGGCAAAGCAGCTTCCTCTGGGCTGTGAAATGGCCATAGAATAGCAGAACCACATTAGGCAGTCAGAAAAGTTTGTCTACTGCGCTCCCTCTCTTCAGCCTCTCCATTTCCATTAACCTTAGATTCCAGTCCCTGTGGGATAATAGGAGAATCTCTGTCTTGGCAGCATCCAAGGAAGAAACTAGAGTTGAATATATTATCCAGAGAAGAATGGTCTTTCTCAAAAATCTGCATTATCTGGCAGCCCTGAAGAACAACTCTGAGTAACTGGGAAAAAAATAGAAAAACCTCAACTTAGAAAAAGAGTCAATTGGTTTCCAAATGTTCACTCATTTCATCTGATAGGTATTTACTGAGCACATGCTCCAGGCCTGGTCTTTGGATAGTTAAGTGGGAGATCAGGGTTATGACACAGTGACAAGTAATAGTTAAGTATTGATGACAGGAATGTGATGTGGATGCTGCCTTAATGAGAAAGCCTTCAGGACTGTGGGTGGAGGGTTAGAGAAAGTCTAGAGGAGGAGTGAGATTGATCATAGGACCCAAATTGGGAGCAAGTAGAAGAGGCTGTTCAGAAGCAGAACTGACATCAGGGAATGCTCAACCATGGGACTTGACAAAGTGTTTCTGGGGGATGGGAAGACTCATCTGAGCATAACAGATACAAAGGAGAAAGGAGATAGGACAGGAAACTTGGGGCCAAATTGGGTGGACCTTGTATGCCACATAAAGAAGATTGCATTTTGTGTCTAGCTATTCTGTCCTTTTCCTGTTGCCTACTCTTTGAGCCTCATTTCTGTTCCAGTCAATGTGGTTTCCAGCCCCAGACATCCTGATGAGGAGCATTCATGTCCTTTTGTATCCAATTATCATCATCTTCTCTATTAGACAGTGGCCTCCAGACCCTGGATACTTTTTGAAAGCAGCGAGGTGCTGTAGACAAATGTGCATTTGGGCATCTGGCTGACTTGGGCTGTAATTCTTCCTCTATCCCTTATTAGCTGCATGAATGTGAGCAAATGACTTTACTGCTGCAGCCTCGGCTTTCTTACCTTTAAAAGGTGGAAATTAACATCTGCCTGACACATAAAATCATTGTCAGTGTGTATATGACCATGCCTGGAAAATGGAAACATCTTCCCTCTCTGCACACCCTGTGGGCTCCCACGGTGCTATTTGGTGTGAAATAAACAACTAACTGACTTTGAATTTTACATTCATGCCTTTTTTTTCCTGATATGTTGGCTGACGGCCCAAAATAAGGAGGGAAAGCTTAAACAGGGAAATTATCTAGAAACTTTGGATCCACAGAAGGTGAAAAATACAATATCTAAGTGCCATGTACTCAATACAAATTCATAAGGCATATTGCACATTTTAGAAATATATTGCCACAAATATATTCTAAGTGTCACATAATGGCCTAAGTTTCCTGATATCTCAAATATATTTTTTGGACTGTCAAGTATATTTCAAAAAATGAATATTTTTAATGGCCTATGGTGGGTAACCTCAGCAGAACAGAGAATAAATCATTATTTTTCCTGGTGTATGTGACTGGTACATCCAGATGTGGTCAGGGAGAGTGAAAAAAGACAGTTCCTTTCAGTTTTGGGCTTGAGAAAATTAGAGAGGTGTATGTACTCATGGGCACTATATAAATGGCTTGGATGGGAGTTGAAAACTATCCTAAATAATGGGAAGGAGAAGGAAGGAGGATGGGGAGTCTCTGTGGAGCCAGATGAATAACTTGGACAGTGAAGTACTGGCCAGTATGAGCCTGAGAAGCTGCTTAAAATTCTGGCTCCACTGCACCTTCTAAAGGGAAAGGAAAGGATTTGTTATCACTGTTATAGAGATGGAAAGGGAGGAAAGAGGATGGGTGTGAAACTATATTGGGCATCAACTGCAGGTGGGATACATTATCTAGATTGTTTTATTTAATCCTCTTTGGATCTTTTCGGGGAGGGTGGTTGTGGTAAGCATTTTATCTGCTCAAGGTCACACTGCTTGGACCTAAAACTCAGGTCAATGTGACTCCAAATCCCACTGCATGGGTAGAGGAGATTTTGGCTCCTTTGCATTTTCTTAGGGCTGGTCTTTTGCTATGCTGCCCTGAAGGAGTCAGTGGCCAAATGATCTTCAAGAGCTTTTGCCCCTCCTAGTCATTAATCATCAGCATCTGTAGCAGCAGAAGCAACTCAACTGAAGCAGGTTTTCCTAAACGCATTCAGAGAGAAATGTCAAGATCCATCCTTTTTTTCTTTGGCAAACCTTATTCTGTCCACTCTCCTGCCCCCAAATACATAGAACTATCAATCAGAAGACCCAGGGGAAGGAGTACAGAAGATAGGTGACCTGGACCCAGGCATTGTTGAGGTGATTATGCCTGACTAGGAGGCTTTCACCCAATCTCATCCAAAATGTTCAGTGAGATACCCCTCTTAGTAAAAAGCTGGTCAACTCTGTTGGCATGGGAAGGTGGAGCCCACTAAGCCAGTAGAGTGCCTCGAGCTCTATGATGATCCAATGTGACAGACTGGACTGGGGACAGGGCAGTGTCCAGAGTCCTACCCTCAAGGAGAAGACTTCAGGGTCTGAGAAAGTTCATCAGTGAAGTGGGACCAGGTGATTAAAGGGTGCTGAAAAGGAGAGGGAGGAAAAAGGTTCAGAGTGGCAGGGATGTGGAGGTATATGGGATGAATTCTGAAGCTATGGAGTTGAAGCTCCTGCTCTTGCTACTACTCACAGTGTGTTTTGCTGAGAGCTTGTTAACATAGAGAAAGAAGGGAAGGAATGGAACACCTTGTCCTGGCTAAGATGGGCAACTTGTGCGCCCACCTATGGCAGGATCTAGTCTCAGATAGCTTTTCAGAGGGCAAGATCTAAGTCTCACAGACATGTTTCCAGCCCACCTCACTACATCCCTCAATCATCAAGCCCTAACTCTATAGATAGATGGGCTTTTGAGAAAATCTAGACCTGAGCCAGGCAGGACAAACAATCCACAGCTACTTGGAGATTATTCTACTTAATGCAGTTTCAGCTGTGCTCCCAGTCTCAGACCTACTTAGGATCCTGGTCAAGTTAGTGGATCCTGTCTTCTTCTGAGGCCTCCTTTCTTAGCAAGGGTCTCTGCACAGCATATCCACACCTCAGGGCTAAGGCCTTGCTTCCAGTCTTTTGCTCATCCATTGGGGCTGGCTCTGAGCTCCAGAAACCTTTGAGAGCCCTTTCCCAACCTCTCTAGTCAGTTCTGCTCACCAGATTCAGGTCGGTTCTTATCTTGAAGGCTCAAGTTCAGTTTGCAGGTAGGGGCTGGCACGCTGGTTGTTAACCTTGAGGATGGTACAGCACTGCCTGTCCTGTACCAGACAGAACTATTTGCAATATTACCTTCCCACATACTGTTGTTCTGCACTAATTATTTTGCTATCAATCTTGCCATGCCTGGCTATGTCCTGTGATAGGATGCTATTCATTTGCCCTTAAGAAACAAAATAGAGCCCAGCCTATAATAATCATAGTCATGAATATTTATTGAGTGCTCCTGAATTCCTGGCACTCTTTTAAAAGGACTTTCTGTCATATAACTTATTTAAACTTTAAACAATGCTCTGAGCTGGTACTATGATGATCCCATTCTATAGATTAGAAAACTGCCCAAGATAAAGGCAATCTATTTAAACTCTGGCAACCACACTCCAAAGCTAATATTTTCAATAGCTACAGTATCCTGCACATATGCCCCAAATGCCAGCAGGACCATAGGCTAGAACATCTAGCATTCCTGAAGTTTAGGTAGAAATCCAGACCCAGAGAAGACTTTCAAAGGCTTCTCACAAAGGTGTGCATTCTCACAAAGGCTTTGGAGAGATACAGCCATGTTTTGGAACCACCAGCCTAGTGACTTTGAATCAATTACTGTTGAGCCTCAGGTTACCAATCTATAAAATGGGCTGAATAATTGCTATTCTGCAGGGTTATCCTTATGTGGTTAAGTGAAATAATAAACATTGAACATGGTACTTCAAATGTTACCTTGAAATTTCAGTGAACTCTGTTCTAGGATGCATGACAGCCTTCAGCAAGATAGACTTTGTAGCAAGTTGTTGGCCCAGGCTACCTGTGCTAGAGGTAACCCTGGGCAAATGCCATGGAAATGTCTCTCCTTGTTAATCATAATAACTACCCATGAACTGTGATAGAGGGCCCAGGAAAATACCATTAACAAGAGCCTCTTCTGTATAGCCCTTTGGATAAAACTCTTGCTTCTTGCGGTAGCTTGAAGCAACACTTGTCCCCAGTCAAGTGTTGGGGAATAAGAAGGAATCAGGATCAGGCTTGTTCCAAAGGGGATTTCCCGGCAGTGGTAAGTTATTGCATGAGTGGCCTCCCATGAACCACATCTTCCTGTGTCCATAACCTTGTTTAGACTCCTTCATGTTGACCCTGGGCTAGACCACTGCTTTGCTTTGCCCAGTGGGACACCAACAAATGGAATGTGAGCACAGGTTTCCAACAAATGGAATGTTATTAGTACAGTGGGGTTTGCCCTCTTTGGACCCAGCTTTTGAAGAGGAACAAACTAGCCACATGGAGAGAGAACTGAGTGCCCAACAGCCTTGGTCACACTTGTCAGACATGGAAGTGAGGCCATCAGATGTAAACCAGCCCCCAGCTGACCTGCCATGACCACAAGTGCATGGTGTTTTCCTCCCTAAAATTAGAGGGTTTTCCTCATGTGTCCCCCAAGGGCTTGGATGTTAAGCATGCTTTCTCCCCTCTTGTCTCTCAGAGATATGAGTCCCTTAAATCTACTTTTTTTGTGGGATGTCTCTGGCACAATGTGTCTGTACACAGCAGAGGGTGGTTTGCAAACCAGCTACATCTATGCAATAGCTTGCTATATTGAAATGCTACGTTTAACGTGTGTCATCAGGATGGTCCCCATACATATTTCATTTCCCTATACCTGAGGCTCCAACACATATAGAAATCACACCAGTCCAGTAATTTCTGTTTCCATACACAGAGTAAGTTCAATGTATTTACATACACTTTAAAAAATATACACACTAGGTCCTGACCAGAGTCGCAGCTGCTTATTTTCTATGTGTGTCAAAGACAGTACTTGGACTTGAAATTAGGTCTCCTGTTCATTCCTTGGCTGTAGAGGCAGACCAATTAAGAATGCACAGTCAGCCTGACACTCCTCTCTGCAAAGTGTGTTAATACTCACATACTACAGCTCCACCAAGGAGCAAAGATAAAAACGGCAGGCGTAAAATGGGTCTAAATTGCTCCTGATGGCTCTATTCAATAATGTTGGTCTTTTCCTTACAGTCCTACATAACGACAATAGTCATTTTCAAAATGGGGTGCTGCAGTTGTTTTTAAGGAAGAATTGACAATTTTGACCTACAGAGTAATAATTTGCAAAATGTTCTTTCTTTAAGCCATTCACCAGAAAATGCAGGAAGCCCACAAGTGCTGGACTTGAGGCAAAAATGGCTCTAACTAATGATAGCCCTAAGTGCAGAGAGAGAGCTCAGCCCTGGTAGTGAAGTTCCCGTCAGGGCTGAGGCCAGGAGAAGTAGATGAAAGAGCTTCATTACAGACAATTGGGCTCAGAAGTCCCTGAATAAACCTTTTTTTCACTTCACTTTGCAGTTACATTTTACATTGTTGGCTCTGCACTTTGCAGCCTCAAATAGGATTCGATCCAGGAAAGTAACTGCATTAGACAAAGGAACAGTGTCTTCCAGAACTACTTATCAGAAGTACCTGTAAAGTGCTCTGAATCTACAGATCATCTGCTGTACACTTACATTCATAAGAAATTGTCCAAGGAATTCTGCCAGGACTTGATTGAACCTGAAAATTACAGGTTCAAGTGATTTGTTCTTTACTTTCTGACGCTTGTTTATGTGGGTCTCTAAGTTGTATGCACATGTGTCTATTTTATGTGTACTCAGCTGAGGCATTTCTACATTGCTTTTCTCTGCTCCTTGGAGGGACATTAATTTCAGAGTTTCTCCAAGTATTTCTCCACCTCTGCACACCAGTCCATGAAGGCAGACAGACTGTTATGTCCCTGACTCTGTTGGTGGATGTGAGGAGTCATGGCGACAGTATGTTACAGTGCCCAAAGCAGTAGTTGCTTTTCAAACATGGTCCTTTTGGGCTTTGATTTTCCTGAAGCCTGAAATTTTGAAGAAATTTCATTAAAGGTTTTACAGGGCAGTAAGAGGAGAAAAGGAGTGATTTTCTCCTCACTCTCCCTGCTCAAGAGAAAAGGTCAGAGATTAAGTTAGGAGTGGAAGGGCTGGTGGGAGCAGGTTACCCCCACACTGCCTAATGGCAGCTATGAAGAGGGAGAAAGACATCAGGGGAAATAGTTGCAGTCTATGTCTGAGGAAAATGGCATACATTTTCTGTTTGCCCTAAAAATTTCAGCCTTAGCAGAAACTCCTACAGCCTGTCCTATGCCATGGGAAAAAGTAATGCTGGTTCTCAAAGGTCCACTGAGATCTTAAGTCATGAAGTTGTCAGTAGCAATCATGATGAAAGCTGGAGGCCTCCCTCCTGGTTCATGGGCATCATTTATGGGCCCATTTGTTGCAAACTTGAAAGGGAAGGAAGCCCCAGTAAGGATTGAGATTATGTTTCCTTTTATCTTCAAATATTTTATTATTTTATCTAAGCTATATTTAAATGAATGCAAAGGCTGATTAATAGGTTAAGAAAAGGCATTATTACTCTCACTAGATGAAGGCCTCCAGGGGAGAGATCAGGTGAATGGGGCTTTTGGTTCATTATTCAGCTTCTGTGTCTTTGAAGTTTCATAGAAAGATCTTCTGGGCAAGTCAGTGTGAGAGGTCATTCAGGAGGCTCCGGAGCCTGTTGATGGCATGTGGCAGGGTTGTAGTGTGGGTGAGACACTGGACATCAGCAAGAATATGGTCAGGATCATTGGACTACTCTCAGTTTTCTACTTTAAGTTCTTAGGGTTAGGGCAAAGCAGAACACTTCAGTGGGGGTGCAATTAGTGTTCTAATGGAAGAACTTCATCATTCCATGGTCCTGTCGAGTAAAATATAGGAATCTAAGTTAGGTTCATCTAAACATTATCAATTAGAAATTAAAAATTGTTAATAGCAGAAAACATATTGACGCTGACATTCCTCAGCTCATCTTCCTATTCAATTACCATGCTTTGGTCTGAACTGACAGATATGTTCCTGGTGACAGCTGTCATTCTGTGCATCAATCTGAATGGGCTAGGTTGCTATGGTAACAACCCTGAACCTCAGTGGCTCAAAAACAAAACCAAACAAGAATAAAACATTAGTTTCTTTCTCACGTTACTTTCTCATTTCAGTTCTGCTCTGTGTCATCCTCACTTAGGTAGAAAGCAAGGCTTTTTCTCCATGATTCCTGGCTAGTAGGGCCTGTGTCCAAGGGCTTGTGCTCCTGAGAAGTGCTTTTTAAGAAACTGTCTGTGTCTCTGTGTACTTCTGTGGTGATTGTGACTGGCCATGCCTATCAGGGCACTCTGAGCATGGACTAGTCCCATATGGGTCCCAGTTGTGGAATTGCATACTCGGAAATTTTCTAAGTCCCCCTCCAGTGCCTGGAACTTGCTATGCCAGAACTGGTGGAGCTATCCTGTGCTCTGGCTCTAGATCAGGACTCATGGTGGTCCCAGTTCCTATTTTCCCTTTTGGGATACTTGTCAACATACAATCTAGCAGGTATGTGAGGTCAACTGGAAGCCCCAAGGAACATCTCACCTCTACCTTACATCTGTAGGATTATTCTGGATTCAGTGGCAAGATTTAGGTTCTAGAAAAGTGGTCTGTAAAGTAGATTAGTCCTGCTCACTATCATGGTATTTGTTTTATGGGATTATGTGAGATTGAGCCACAATCTGACACAAAGAATGGTGTCAATATTTTGGTTTCTGGTGACTCTCAGGTTAGACACAGAGTGAGTTTAGGATTTTGAATTAGTCCACTTCTAACTGATGTGTTTGACCTGTGTGTGAGAGTTTGTGCATCCTCAGATGTGTTCCAACTTCAGTACTTTCTCTGATCTACTACAATCAAGGGCAGCAGAGGTGGTGATAGGGGTCTTTTACAGTATGCACCTCTTTATTTCTGGCTACCAGATAGTCACTCTATTTCCTTTGCAGGCCTTATAACAAGTTTCTTATAGTCTCTGAGGTTAGCTGTGCCTATCTCCACTGAGGATTTTCAAGACTAATATTTTTCAATGCAAAAGCCCTTCTTATCCATGCCCTTTCTTGCTGTGGGGCTGCTGTCCTCTCTTAGATTGTCTGAAATCACTACAGAATGAGGGATAGAAATTCCTTGTGCAAATGAGATGAGCTTTTTCTCTCTACCCATTGGCCTCTTGCCTACTTCCTTGCTGGAGGTAGTATATGGAAGGCAGGTGTGTGGTCAACAGTGGTGGGGATCCCACTTTAGGAATACAATGACTGTGGCCTAAGGAGTTCAAGAGATGACACAGTTAGGAGAAGTAGTGTTCTAATTTTACAATATAAAATACCAAACGATAAATTTAACATACCCGTAAAATGAATTATTTCTCACATTTTCCTGGTTAATACCCTCATTTGTGGTCATCATCAATATAACACAGTAATAACATAAGAAAGTCACTAGAAGCCAATATTCATGGATGTCATAATAGATAATATAACAACACGAGCAAGAATGTAACCAGGATTAAACAAATGGAATTTGGGAACTTCTGAAGAAAAAGTATCTGGTATTTCAGTATTCCAAAGAGCCATGGCCTTCTGAGTAATAACTGTGTTTTATCATTGTGTGTGTGTGTGTGTGAGGAAATATGAAATTAACTAGAAGTTGTGCATTTGACAACAAAGAACATGAAAAGATGATTTCTGGACCTTAATAAGAAAGATGGTTTGCTAACTGGACAACAAATACATAAGTAACACAGGTACACAAGTCTACCCATGAAAATATTACTACAACTGTGATAATGAACATATCCATTACTCCTGAAATTTTTTTGTGCAACTCTCTTTCTGCTTTTTCCCAACAGCCACAATCCCCAGATAACTGCTGATTCATTTACTATAACTACAGGTTAGGTTTAATTTTCTAGAATTTTAAAAAATAAAATTATACAGTATATATAACTCTTTATATTGATATAGGCTCCTTTCAGCTCTTTTAGGTAAATCCCTAGGAATCAAATGGCTGCCTCATCTGGTAGTTTTAGCTACATTCTACAATTCTTGGTTTGTTATGTTTTCAGTTTCATTTAGTTCAAAAGACATTCTAATTTACCAATGATTTATTCTTTGACCCACAGTTTACTTAGAAATGTATTAATTAATTTCTGAATATTTAGTGATTCTACAGATATCTTTCTGTTGATTGCTAATTTAATGCCATTATAAAAAGAGAACATAGTGTGTATAACTTAAATCCTTTCAAATTTAAAATCTGCCTAGAATATGGCCTATCTTGGTAAATACTCTGCACTCAGTTGAAAAGAATGTGTAATCTACTGTTGTTTGTGGAACTATTTGATAAACATGAATTAGGACAAATTGGTTGCTTGTACTGTTCAGTTTACTATGATTTTATTGATTTTCTGTCTCCTTGTTCTATCAATTATTGAAAGAGCTGTGCTGAAATCTCTGACTCAAACTGTAGGTTTGTCAAGTTTTCCTTGCAGTTCTAGAAATTTTTGCTGCTTTTATTACATAATTCTGCTATTAGATAGATAAATCTTTAATAAAATTATGTCTTCTTGATGACCTTTTATCACTATGAAATATCTCTCTTGGTCCTTGGTAATAGTCTTTGCTTTGAAATCCTTTTGAACAGTGTTAGCATGGTACATATTTTTTGACCCTTTCATACTTTGCCTTTTTGTGTCCTTATATTTCCAGTGGATTTCTCTTAAGCAAAATATATTTGGTCTTGCTTTTTAAAAATCCAATTTGACAAGCTCTGCCTTTTATTGGGGGTGTTTATAGACCATTTACACTTAGTGTGATTAGCAATATGATTGAGTTTAAATTAAAAAATTTGCTATTTATTTCTATTTTTCTAATTTGCTTTTGTTTCCCTTTTCTGCCTTTTAAAAAATTGAATATATTTTATTTCATTTTAATCTCCCCTGTTATCTTATTAGCTCTACCTCTTTGCTGTGTTATTTTAATGATTACTTTAGTACTTATAGTATACATTTATAACCTATAACACTCTACCTTCAGGTAGAATATTATTCCATTTTATGTATAGTATAAATACTTTACAACATTATACTTCCATTTTCCCCTCTCTGCTTTTGCATTTTGTTGTCAAACATTTAATTATATGTATGTTATAAACCACTTAATATATTGTTACCACATTTTTTTACTTTAGTAATCTGTTATACAAATGAAAATAATAAGAATTTTTTAAATATTTCCTTACATGATTAGAATTTCTAGTGTTATTTATTTGTGTAGATCCAGATTTATATCTGGAATTATTTTTCTTCTGCTTGAAAAAGTCTTTAATATTTATTATAGTTTGAGTCTGTTGATAATGGATTATTTAAGTTTAGCATGTTTAACACTGATTTATTTTTGTCTTTATTTTTAAGAAATAGTTTTACTGGTTATAAAATTTTAGATTAGCTTTTTTAGTTTTTATTTTTTTTTTTCCAGCACTGTAAAGATGTTGTTCCACTGTTTTCCTGATTGTATTGTCTCTGACTTAGAAATCCACTGCCACGTTATATTTGTTTCTCTTTCTGTAATGTGTCTTTATTTCTCTGGATGCTTTTAAGATTTTCTGTTTATCATTGGTTTTCAGTAGTCATGTGCTATAGTGCAGTTTTCTACATGTTTCTTGTGCTTGGAGTTTGTTGAACTTCTTGGATCTTTAGACTTACAAATTCATCTTTAGAATAATCTTGACTATTATTCCTTTAAATATATTTTTGTATGCCCACCTGTATCCTCACTTTTGAGGACTCCAAATACATGAGTGGAGCCTGATGGAATTGTCATATAACTAACAAATGCTCTGTTCATTTTTTCACAGTGTATTTTCCCTTTGGGTTTCACATTGGACATTTTCTATTGATATATCTTCAAATTATTAATCTTCTCCCACACCCAGAGGCTAATCTGCTGTTAAATCCATCAATAAAAATTTTCAACTCAGTCATTTTAGTGTTCATCATAAAAATTTAATTTGGTTCTTTTATACATCTATATTTTTATAGTCAATCTTTTTCTAGCTTATTGAACATATTTGTTATAATTATAATACTTGTTTTAATGTTATTGACTGCTAATTCTATCATATATGTTGGTTCTCAGTTGATATGTTTTGATTGATTTTTCTCCTCTTTTTGGGTCAAATTTTTCTGTTTCTTTACATGCCTTCTAATTCTTCATTAGATGTTAGGCATTGTAAAGTTTGTCTGCGAGTGCTGAATATTTTTGTATACTTATAAATGTTCTTAAGCTTTGTTCTGGGAAGTAGTTAAATTACTTGGAAACAATTTGATACTTTCAGTTCTTGCTTTATTCTTTGTTAGGCAGGATGAGACAGATAAGCATTTGTTCTAGGGCTAATATTTCTCATTACTGAGATAAAATTCTTCTGAGTGCTCTATTGATGTTCTGTGATTATAAGCATAGTTGATTTTCTTGTTTTGATGTTGGAACATCTTCCTCCAGTACCATATGAAGAAGGTAAAGTATTTAGGTATTTATATACCTTAAAGATTTTTTCTTACCTTTATATTTGCTTGATAGGTTTTCAGGGTATGAATTCTATTATAAATTGGAAAAAAATTCTTTCAGAATCTGAAAGCATCATTCTATTTCTTTTAGCTTCTAGTTTTGCACTTAAGAATTCCAAATTCATCTGATTTTTGTTCCTTTGTAAGAGATCTGCTGTTTCCGTATGAAAACTGAAAGAAACTTCTCTTTGTTCTCACTCTTCTAAAATTTTATTATGCTGAATCTGAAAATGTATCTATTTTTATACATTCTCTTGGGCACTTGGTGATCCCTTTTAATCTGAAACTCATGTTCTTTAATTCTTGGAAATTTACTTAATTATTTTGCTGGTAATTTTCTTGCATTTGTTTTCTTGAAATTCATATTATTTGGATGTTAGACCTTCTGATCTTTAATCATATCATTTAAAAATATTTTACATGGTGTTTTTAAACTCATTTTAATAATATTTTTAAACTTTATCTTCCAAATTTTCTATTGAGTTTCTTTGTTTCTGCTATAATGTTTTCAACTCCAAAAGTTCTGTTTTATATTTTTTAATTTTCTTTTTTCATTATCATGTCTTATTTTTTCTTATTTTTTCTTTTTTAAATTGTATTTTATTAATTTCAAAAGCACACTACATTGGTTAGACATTTATATAATTTATAAAATGATCCCCTAATTGCTTTTTCTCCTCTGACTCTCCACCTCGTCAAAACATTAATGCTAACTGCATTTTTTATGCCGTGCTCCCTTTGCCTGTGACCATCTATCAACTACTAATTTGTACTTCTTTAACCTTTCCCCTCTTTCTCCCAGCCTTCCCTCCCTAAATCCCTCTTCTCTCTGGCCATCACTATATTTGTGAGTCTGTTTTCACTTAGTTTGTTTTTATTGTTCCTTAGATTACTCATATAAGTGAGACCATATGGTATTTATCTTTCTCTGTCTGACTTATTTCACTCAGCATAATAACCTCTAGTTCTATCCACGTCGTTGCAAATGGTAAGATTTCATTTTTTTAGTGGCTGAATAATGTTCCATTCTATAAATAAACCATAATGTCTTCATCCAATTGTCTGTGTATGGGCAGTTAGGTTGCTTCCATATCCTGGCTTTTGTAGCTTGTGCTGCCATAAACATAGAGGTGCGTAGACTTTATGAATTATTGTTTTGGTTTTCTTTGGAAAAATAGAAGTACAGTTGCTGGGTTGAAAGTATATCCTATTTTAATTTTTTGGGAAACCTCCAGATTGTTTTACATAGTGGCTGTAACAATTTGCAATCCCACCAACAGTGTTATGAGGATTCCGTTTTCCCTGCATCCTTGCCAACACTTGTTCTGAGAGGTGTCAGATGATATCTCATTATAATTTTAATTTGCATTTCTCTGATAATTAGTGACTCTGAACATCTTTTCATATGTCTATTGGCCACACGTATTTCCTCTTTGGAGAAGTTTCTTTTCAGGTCTTTTGCCTATTTTTAAAATGGATTATTTGTTTTTCTGTTGTTGAGTTGTATATATATTTTGGACATTAAGTTCTTTATATATTTTGGATATTAACCTCTTATCAGATGTATCATTAGCAACTATCTTCTCTCAGTCAGTTATCTTTTTTTTTGTCAATGGTTTCCTTTGCTGTACAAAAACATTTTAATTTGATGTAGTCCCATTAGTTTATTTTTTCTTTTGTTTCCCTTGCTCAGGGAGATATATCAGAAAAGAAATTACTGTTAGCAATATCAGAGAGTCAACTGCCTATGTTTTCTTCTAGAAGTTTTATGGTTTTGGGTCTTACGTTTAAGTCTTTAATCCATTCTGAGTCCATCCTTGTATACAATGTAAGAAGGTGGTCCAATTTTTTTTGCATGTATATTCAATTTTCATAATATCATTTATTGAAGAAACTCTCTTTACCCAATTGTATATTCTGATTTCCTTTGTCATATATTAAGTGAGCATATAGGTGTGGATTTATTTCTGGGCTCTCTTTTCTGTTCTATTGCTCTATGTATCTGTTTTTATGCCAGTACTATGCTGTTTTGATTATTTTATCCTTGTAGTATAGTTTGATATCAGATAGTGTGATACCTCCAATTTTGTTCTTCTTTCTCAAGATTGCCATGGCTATCTTTTATGGTTCTATATGAATTAGGATTATTTATTCTATCTCTCTGAAAAATGTCATTGGCATTTTGATAGGGATAGCATTAATCTATTGATTATTTTGGGTGTTATGGCCATTTTAATGATGTCAATCCTTCCTACCTATGAGCACAGTATATGCTTCCATTTATTTGCATCTTCTTCACTTTCTTTTTTCAATGACTTATAATTTTCTGAAAACAAGTCTTCTACCTTCTTGGTTAATTTGATTCCCAGGTCTTTTATAATTTTTGATGCAATTGTAAATGGGATTGTTTTCTTAATTTCTCTTTCTGAAAGTTCATTGTTGGTGTATAAAAATGCCACTGACTTCTGAATATTTATTTTGCAACCTGCTTCTTTATAGAATTCAGTGACCAGTTCTAACAGTTTTTTTTTTTTTTGTGGAATCATTAGAGTCCTCTCTATATAGTATCATGTCATCAGCAAATAATGAGAGTTTTACTTCTTCCTTTCCAATTCAGATGCCTTTTATTCCTCTTTCTTGTCATATTGCTATGGCTTAGACTTCCAATACAATGTTGAAGAGGAGTGGTAAAAGTGGGCATCCTTGTCCTATTCCTGATCTTAAGGAAAACACTTTTAGCCTTTTCTCATTGAGTATGATGTGTGCTGTAGGTTTGTCATATATTGCCTTTATTATGTTGAGGTATGTTCCCTCCTTTCCCACTTTGCTGAGAGTTTTTATCATAAATGGATGCTGGATTTTGTCGAATGCTTTTTCTGCACCTATTGATATGATCATATTGTTTTTATCTTTTGATTTTTTAATGTGGCGTATCACATTAATTGATTTGCAGATATTGTACCAACCTTGCATCCCAGAAATAAATCCAGCTTGATCATTGAGTATGATATTTTTAATGTATTGCTAAATCCAGTTTGCTAATATTTTGTTGAGGATGTTTGCATCATTATTCATAAGAGATATCAGCCTATAGTTTTCTTTTTTTATAATGTCTTTGTCTGATTTTGGAATTAAGGTACTGGTGGCCTCATAAAGGGAGTAAGGGAGCTTTCCCTTTTCTTGAATGTTTTTGGAATAGTTTGAGAACATGTGCTAATTTTTTCTTTTAGAATATTTGGTGAAACTCGCCTATGAAGCCATCTGGTTCAGGGCTATTTTTTTGGGAGGTTTTTTGATTAGAGATTCTGTTTCTTTGGTAGTAATCAGTCAGTTCAGATTTTCTGTTTCTTCTTGACTATGCCTTAGGAGATTGTATGTTTCTAGGAATGTGTTTATTTCTTTCAGATTCTCCAATTTGTTGGCATATAATTGCTCATAACATTTTCTTATGATCCTTTGTATTTCTGTGGAGTCCTTAGTTACTTCTTTTCATTTCTGATTTTATTTATTTCAGTCCACTCTCATTTTTTTTTTTTTGATGAGTCTGGTTGACAGTTTGTAAATTTTGTTTATCTTTTCCAAAAACCGGCTCTTGGTTTCATTAATCTTTTGTACTGTCTTTCTAGACTCTATTTCATTTATTTCCACTCTGATCTGTACTATTTCCTTTCTTCTATTCATTTTGGTCTTCGTTTGCTATTTTTTTCTACTTCTTTTAAGTGTATGTTTAGATTGTTTATTTGAACTTTGTCTTGTTTCTTGAGTTAGGCCTATATTCCTATGAACCTCCTTCTTAGAACTGCTTTTACAGTCCTGCAGATTTTGAGTCATTGTGTTTTTATTTTCATTTGTCTCTAGGTATCTTTTGATTTCTTCTTTGACTTCATTGTTTAATAACATGTTATTTAGCCTCCATGTGTTTGCATATTTTCCTTTTCTTTTCTTGTAGTTGATTTCTAGTTTTATACCATTACGATTAGAGAAGATGGTTGATGATGATTTAAATCTTCTTAAATTTATTGAGACTTGTTTTTTATCCTAACGTGTGGTCTATCCTGGGAAATGTTCCATGTGCACTTGAGAAGAATGTATATTTTGCCACTTTGAGATAAATGCTCTGAAAATATCTATTAAATCCATCTGATCTACTGTATCTTTTAGGTTATTGTTTCCTTGTTGATTTTTTGTCTGGAAAGTCTGTCCATTGGTGTCAATGGGAAATAAATCTCTTACTATGAGTGTATTACTGTTGATCTCTCCTTTTATGTCAGTCAATAATTGCTTTATGTATGTATGTGCTCCTATGTTGGGTTTGTATATATTTACTAGGGTTATGTCTTCTTGATTTATTGATCTCTTTATCATTATGAAATGCCCTTTTATCTCTCTTCTTATAGCCTCTGTTTTAAAGTCTATTTTATCTGACATGTATTGTCACCCCAGATTTTTTTCATTTCCATTTGTGGGAAATATCTTTTTTCATTGCTTTACTTTTCGTCTGTGAATGTCGTATGAAGTGCGTCTCTTGTAGATGGCATATGCTTGGGTCTTGTTTTCTTATCCTATGTCTTTTAATTGGAACATTTAATACATTCACATTAAAAGTGATTACTGATAGGTACTTAGTTATTGCCATTTTATTATATGTATATTGTTATTTCTTTTTTTTTTTTTACCACTTCTTCATTTTTTTTTTTTTTTTATAGAAGCCCCTTTAACATTTCTTGCAATACTTGGTGATGAATTCCTTAAGCTTTTTCCTGTCTGGGAAGCTCTTTATCTCACTTTCCATTTTAATCAAAAGCCTTGCTGGGTAGAGTATTTGTGGTTGTAGATTCATAACTTTGAATATTTCTTGCCAGTCCCTTTTGGCTTGAAAAGTTTCCATTGAAAAGTCAGCAGACATTCTTATGGGAGTGCCCTTGTAAGTAGCTAGCCTCCTCACTGCTTTTAAGACTTTCTATTTGTCTTCGACCTTTGGCATTTTAATGATGACGTGTCTTGGTGTGGGTCTGTTTGAATTTCTCTTATTTAGGACTCTGTGTTTCTTGAACTTGTACGTCTAATTTCTTTTCCAGGTTAGGAAAGTTTTCTGTCATTATGTCTTCAAATAGATTCTCAATCCCTTTCTCCCTCTCTTCACCTTCAGATACTCCTATGATCTGGTTATTGTTACACTTTATGTTGTCCCAGAGGTCTCTTAAACTATCCTCATTTTTTAAAATTCTTTTTTCTTTTTATTGTTCCAATTAGGAGGTATTCTGCTACCTTGTCTTCCAGTTAACTGATTCAATCTTCTGCTTCTTCCAGTCTCCTGTTATATCCTTCTAGTGTAGTCTTCATTTCAGTTATCGTATTTTTAATTTCTGTCTTTTTTAAGGTTTTTATGTTTTTATTTATACTTACTATCTCTGTTGAGGTTCTCATTGTGCTTATCCTTCTCCAATTAAGTTCATTGGGCATCCTTATAACCATTATTTTGAACTCTGTCTCTGGCAGGTTGCTTGCCTCCATTTCATTTAGCTTATTTTCTGGAGTTTTCTCCTGTTGTTTCATTTGTGACATGTCTTGTTGTTTTCTCATTTTATTAGCTAATCTGTGTTCATTTCTATGTGTCAGGGATATTTGTTTCATCTCTCAGACTTGGCCAGATGGCCTAATGTAGAAGGTGTCCTGTGTGGCCCAATGATGCACTCTCCCTGATCCTTTGTACTGGGGGTTCTGCATGTGATCTTTGTGTGGGTTGTGTGTGATCTTCTGTTGTCATCATGCCTTGTTGTTAGCACATCAGTGAATGGGATTAAGGCTTAGGCTGACTATCTGTGGGAATTGGCTATACTCACAGAGTAACTGTTGCTGTGTGGGGCTGACCCCACTAAGTGAAATTTGCCATAGGAAATTTGCGTACTTGTTGCAACCACCCTTTGTGTATACCATGTATTCGGCTAGTTAGGAATTGCTCTGTTGTGGTCTAATGCCAGCCTCCAGATGCATTGGTTTCGTGGCCCCTTGGGAGGGGCTCCCCAGTAGGCCAAAGCCAGCTACTGCTTTTGATTGCTCAGGACTACCTGGTGGGAGCTACAAAGTAATCCTCGCATGGTTATTGCCTATGCTAGATCTATAGGTAAATGGAAGAGACTACGCTGTAGGCAGCAGTCCTCTTATCTCTCATCTCTGGCCTACGGCAGTTTAGCAGAGGGACCAGTGCTCCTCAAAGCCTGATAATGCCTGTCAGATGCCCGTAAGTCTCTGAAACTGGAAAAACCTCTGGGTGATATGCATGTTGGGTGGTGCAGGAACCCCTTGAGTCTCTTGAATCTATTAAGTAGATTTCCCCTTGCTACTGCAGTGTTTGTTTACATGCCAGCACTGTCTCTGAGGCTCCCTGTACAAGTTTTCATTGTAACAAGGTTAGCTGCTGCCCGACACCTTAGGCCTTAATGTGCTACCCCAGGGCAGGGGCAGCTGCCTATCAATGTGTGGTGAGCACTTTGTGTATTGGATGGGGCAGGAACTCAGGGAACCCATGGCCATCAGGCCAATAATCTCAGTTTTCTGCAACTTCTGTGTCTGCATGTTTTTGCAGTAGTCACAGATCACAGGGAGACCAGCTGCCATTTAGAGAGGTTCCACAGACCTCTGTGCTTCCCGGATGCAATATTGCAACTCTCATAGGCAGCAGAGGTTTGCCTGCAACTTATTTCCCTGCAGTGCCTGCCCTGTGCAAGCCAAAGTCTGCTGCAAGTGTGGATTGGGAGATGGGGTGGGGGTGGAAGTGGGGGGGGTGGGAGAGAGGGGTAGAGCAGTGGTGGTTCACTGTCAGTGGGCCACCTGGGACAATTTGTGGATTGGGTGGGGCAGGGTCTCAGGGAGACAATGGTAATCAGATCAATACAGCCTCAGTCTTGTTGCAACTTTAGTAACCATTTACACATCCCTATAGAAGTCCCAGATCACGGGAAGACCAGCTGCCATCTGTGACTGGCCAACTGGCCAACAGATTTCCGACATCTGCCCAAGTTCATGTAGGCAGTTGTAATCTGCCTGAATTGTCTCTGAAATGAGTGCTCACAGCACAGGCTGCCAATTATAAATGTTTGGCCCTGAATCACTGCAGGGCATGGCAGCCATCCAGCAACAAAATCCCAGAGCAATCTTCAGGTTAGGTGAAACTGGCTGATTTCCTCAGGTCAGTGCTGGTTTGTAGATTGCCCCCTAGGAGAATCGGAACAAGGCACAATGATGGCTGCCTTTCCAGCCTTTGCTCTGTCATCAGATAATGTAGACTTTCTCAGTATGAATCCCGTGCAAGCCTCTGACCCACATATCCATGTCCTGGGTGTGTCTGAAGGTCAGAAAGCCTATGCATGGGCACTTCAAAGGGGCCTCTAAGATTTCAGTTCCCTTAGGTTTCACTCAGATGGCCAGAATCCCCGCTGGTTTTTATAGGTGGAGTTGGAATCTCCTATTCTCTGGGCTGGGGAGCCCCACAATGAGGCCAGGAAACCCCCCTCTCCTTCACGTGAGCCTCTACAGCCTTGCTTTCTTTCCAGTTAGCCTCCGCAATCTGTGCATGCAGGTCAAGCTTGATTTGCAATTTTGCCCTTTCTAACTGGCTTCAGTGTGGCTCCTTCTTTATATTATCAAATATATGTGTTATGGTCAGCTGGACTTCAAGTGATTTTCCACGTTGATTGTATTACAATTTGGTTGTAATTTCAATGTGGACCTGGAAAGAGGTAAACAAACCCTGCTTTTACCTAATCCGCCATCTTCTTTGGTAAAATCTTTATTTTTTTCTTTGATAAAGGTAAATTCTTATCCTTTTCCACTGGCTGTTCTTTTCTGTTTGCTGGTGTTTAGTTCTCCGTATTTCACATTAGAGGCTGTCTTCTCAAGTATGGTATTCCTTGGTTGTTTATTCAAGTTTAAGAGTCAAATGGCTTAAGTAATCATCACTAGCTTTGAACACTTGGGGGTGGCTTCTGTACTGTGATCTTCATTATAAGATGGTCATCCTGAAACATTTACTGGGATACCTCTGGTATTAATGTCCTTAGTTTTTTTCTTCTTAAGCTGGTCAGGTTCCCCTAGAAGGGCTATTCAAAACTTCTGCTGGGAAGGTGTGGCCAAGGAGAAAGAGATTGGAGAAAGTGTTTAGTTTGCAAGATTCCCTAATCTCTTTGTTTTCTGTCTGCTACTCTGCCCCTAACTGTGCATTGTGTTCCTCTATTTACAGTCTGTTTTTCTATCCAAAGAAAAATTCTCTAGGCCAGCTGAGTTGGAGAAGAGGCAATTTCTCAGTGATGTGTAATACAAGTAGGATCTATTTTTTTTGTTTGTTTTTAGAATTTACTATGTGCCAAAGGCAGTATATGTACTTTACAAATCTTAGTTTATAAAGAGGGAGAAGTGTTAACACCCCATTTTTCAGATGCAGGAACTAAAACATAATTTATAAAATGATATAACTAACTTGCCCAAGACTTCCTTTGGCTATCTCAGTGTAATAGTGAGCTCTTAACTGGTGATGAGGCAAACAGCCAGTAAGTGACCGGTTGAGACTTGCGACCAGGCTGTTGGGTTCTTTAATGTGTCATCTTGATGATATTTTACTGTCAGCTCTGATTTGATAGTTACACAGCTTTCTAAAAGAGCCTTCCTTTCTTAGCCATCCCTACCATTCTGCCTTACTTCCAGAGGTGATAGTTGGTGCTGCCAATTCAAATGCCATTTGAGGATTCTACATTTTTCTTTGGATTATTTCTTGGTTTTCTCCACTGTTTACTTAAAACTGCCAGGCTGGTTACCATTCACCAATCTGCTTTCCAGTTTCTAAAAATAAGTGGATGCTATTTTTTATTCTCTTGGTCATTTTGAGTTTATTCTCTTTAAACAAAATCTCTTTGCTGTAATTTTAGCCAGCTTGGGAGAGAAGGTGCTTTAGATGCAGATGGTCTATCTGCCACCTCCACCTAGAGTTTTTGAGATGGAAGTTTTCACCATTTATAGAAAAATGACTGCAACTTTAAATTGCCGGATATAACTAATCCATATTCACATGGGCTGATGTGTACATATTCTTAAGGCTTTGATGTATTCACATGTGCATCTCTGTGATGTGAACATTTTGGAAAAATGAATATTTCTTAAACAGAAAATGACACTATTTAACCCCATCCTCCTAGCACTGAGCCACCTGATTACATGAAGGACATTAACCTCTACTCTTTCAGCTTCCTCATTAGCAATTCCTCTTTCCCTTTAAGAAGGAGTCTAGGCCGGGAAGCTGGCATCTGTCTGCCATTGGCAGGCTTGATTTCTTGAGTCTGTGACGTTAGATGAGGTATAGTTTCTTCTCTTTTAAAAAAGTTTCTCCTCGTGGAAATTTTCCATGTGTGCCCTTTTATTTCCTGGTCACAATCACAGGTCATTGCCTGTTTCCAGCTCCTTTCACCCCACTGGTTTTAAAGTCTTGTTAGGTTTGTGCCTGATTTGCCTCAGTGACAGCCACTTATTGACCTTCTACTCTGTGGCAGGTGTTCTGTTATGTGTACAACACACAGAGATGAACTAGTGATCTGTTGTCCCAGAGCTAGTGATTCAGCAGTGCAGACAAACAGAACTCACTGTCATACTAAGAAATATATGCTTTGATAGCAGTAAAAATAAAATGTGCTGGTAGGGAGCACAGGGGCGGAGTGATGAATTTTGCCTGGAGGGATGACAGAAAGTTTCACATGCACTGTGACACACACATCAGGTTTCAAGAGAAAGTATGACTGTTTTAGGCTCTGGAAATAGTGTTGGTAAAATGGGTGATGATGGAGGATAAAGAGGAGAAAAATAAGCTGTAAAACAGTGTGATCATATTTTGTGATTTTCCTGCTAGTCAAGAACATAGATAAGATGTGAGTGGATGTGGGATTATATAAAGAGAAGAAGGAAGGTTGGCTGAGCAGTGTCTAGTGACTTGGTCAAAGCCTTGCTCATGAGTTCAATTGCCTGGTTTTCAAACCTGGTTTTAACACTTACTGATTCTGTGATCCCAGAGAGGCAAGTTATTTAACTTTTCTTCAATATTTGTATCGGTAAAATTGGAGTTGATTACCCAAATTTAAGCAACTGATAAATGTAAATAATTTTGTGTAGTATATGCACATAGAATAAGTGCTCCAATGTTAGGTCTTATTTTATCTGCCTATGTTTCCATCCTTCTGTACAGCTATCTACTTCTCTCTCTGTCATCCCTTGTTCTACATAGGCAAAAGATATTGAAGAGCTCTCAGGGAGAGTATGATGAATTGATTTTAGAATTGATGAGTTTGCTATGCTAGTGGGACACCCGAATGAATATGTCAAACAGAGATTTCAAAATTTCGTTCTACATGTTCAGCAGAGAGGTCAGAATTAGAGATACTGGATTTGTGAGTTACAGGTAAGGTCAAGGAAGGGAATGAGATTAGGATAGGGGGAGGGGAAAGATAGATTAGAAAGGAATGAGGCATTATTTTTTGAAGGGGTTCCTTCATGTCAAAGTGGGAAGAATGGGTAGGGAAGGTTATATTAGTGTGTTAGGGTTTCATGTATTTGGTGGCTTAAACAACAGGAATTTATTTTTACAGTTCTGAAGGCTGGAAGTCCAAGATCAGTGTTTAGCAGGTTTGGCTTCTGGTGAGTATGTTGGCTTATATATAGGCCTCCTTCTTGCTGTGACCCCACGAGGCCTTTCCTTAGATAGAGAGCTCTGGTGTCTCTTCTTATAAGGATATTAATGCTACTGAATCAGGGGCCCATCATATGACCTAATTTAACTTTACCTCCATGAAGGCCCTATCTCTAATATAGGCGCATTGGGAGCTAGGGCTTCAACATATGAGTTTTGGAGGAATACCATTCAGTTCAGAGTAGAAGGTGACTTTGAAAGATTGAAAAAAGAGGTGAGGGGGACCTATGGGGGGACAACAGGGAAACAGGGAAGAGAGGAACTTGTGAACAACAAGACCAACAATTTCAAATGATACAGTAATAATGATGATGATGATGATGATAAAAAGACAGTTACAATGCATTGTGAAACTACTGTGAGTAGGGCCCTTTCTATGAGTTACCTCATAATTCCTCATGTCACCTGTGATTTCATCTATTTTCTACAGTTCAGGAAACTGAAGCATATAGAAGTTGAGTAACCTGATATAACTTCCTAACCTGGTGGTTAGAGAAGTCGAGTCTCTTTGATCTCAGGGTATGTGTGTGTTCTTTTCTCAATGCTCAGTTGCCTCTCTAGGTGGGAGTTTGATGTTGAGAAAAGGTCATTTTCTTGGAAAGTGATCAGGAGGATCATCAGGCTGCATGCTGTGTTGGAGACGTAGAAGTACAGAGAGCAGGTGAAGTAGCCTGTCAAGCCTGAGAGCATTGTGAGAAATGCAGATGCTCTTAACATGTCATTTGGACACTCATAAAAAATATGATTCCATGGCCAAATAGCTTTGGGAAACTCAGAATTCTGTTTCCTGATATGAGAATTAGTATATACCACTTTAGATCTTTTCAGCTTTATCCCTCTCTTGCTCTAGCTGCATCCCTGGCCAATAGTTTTGCATGAACTCTGACTGCAGGCAGGTGCAACTCTGTGGTGCCTCTAAAGCATGTACTTGTTCCTTGCATTGCTTGCTGTCATCATGGGTCCCTACTCTGACCCCTCACAGGTTGATGGATAAACTTTACCCTTGTTACTCTTGCTGTGGACAGTCCTGAGACACAGAGTACACAGAAGCCAGCATTGCCCCTGCCTGGTGGCAGGCAGCTTGGATGCAGAATCATTTTCCTCTTTTGTTTTCCTTCTTTCTTCCCCTTGTCTCTCTGTCACGTTCCCTGGATTTGTACTTCTTAATAAAGTAATAGCACAGAAAGCCTCTGCCTCAGGTGCAAGGTAGGGTAGGTGTTCAGAGTTAGCCCATGGCTCTTCTGTCCTTGATAGTGTTAGACGCATTTTATTTTAGGAGTCCTTCTCTACGCAACATCAGAGTTAATAAAATTCTATCATTCATTCTTGCCCATCCATATCATTGATCTCATGGCTCTGCCACTCTGAGTGTGCTGTGTATCAGTTTAATGCATCTTGAGATCTATGGTGTCAGGTCGGATGGGAACAGTCTTGAACAATTTCGCTCCTCCCCATGATGAAGTTGCGGATATGTGTAAACAAATCTGTCAGGTGCAGAGCATCGAGTGTGCTTAAACTATCCTAATTCTTAACATTTTTCTTTCCATAGTCAAGATAACAGGAATACATTATTAGGCTGATTCCAACTCAGGTATATGAAAAGAGAGCAGAGGAAGAAGTGTAGCAGGGGAAGACAATTCACTGTTGTCAGAATCTGCTCATGCCAGACCCCATGGTAGGAATATATCACACATGCTATCACATGCAATCCTCAAAATCTTTGAATAGGTGTTATTGTTTTCATCCTTCTTAAGAACCAAAGGGGGTAGGTATCTGGCTCAAAGTTATGCAGCTAGTACTAGAGGCAGCCAGAAATAAAATTGCAGGCAGATAAAATTAGAGCATGTACAATTTTTAGAGCACACTGAGATGCACCCCTTACTTAGTGAGCCCACTCGTGACCCACAAATGGAATCCTCAGTGCTTTGCAGTCAGTCTCTGAAATTTAAGGATGAAACCAGGTACACTGGAACATGAGATAAGATATATCTACACCTACTGCCAACATTAGGAGGTAGGTGCCTGGGGCTGGATACTTCTGTGCTTAGATGTCCACTTGAAGGACTAAAAGGCTGATAAAATTCAGAAGTTATTGGCCCAAGTAAAGAAGTCCTACCTATTTTATAGCAACTTTGAGCATCCTTAGTAACAGAAATAAAATAGGATGTCTTTGTGCTGAGCTTGGGGTATATTATAGGTCTTTCCAGTTGCATATTTCTCCAATTCTGGTAGTTGAACCAACTTACCTATTCCTTACAGCCCATCTTAGACCTTGGGATCTGTCATAACCTCAGGGAGGGACTTTAGGGTAGCAGCAGAGGTGTGTCCATGAAACCAAATGCCTACTTGACCAGTGTAGAGCCACTTTCTATATAAGAAGGGTGTTTCCTGTACAATGTACAACAGGTAGAGGTGGGAAAGCAGCCAACGCTAACTTTTTTTAGAAAAACTCTCGAGGAGTCAGTGTTAACACTTGGGAACCAGTAGACCCAGTATTAATCTCTGAGGGTCGATGTTCTGATCTTCTGGGACTAATGTTCCTTGAAGAAGGGGCAGTTCGGATTCATGAGTTACCTCCAGCCCTCGTTGACTCCAAGTCTATGGGTGGATTGTGTCTTGGTTCAGAGTCTTTAAGGTGAGCCAGATGTTAGGGAACATGCATGAGCTTGAGGAAGCCAGAGTGACTATGGGAGGATAAAGAGTTCTGACCCTGCTGCCCGGGCTAGACTGGAGAGGTGGGTATGAAGATTACTGAACACTACTGGAGGGCCATATTCTCAATAGATACTTCTAAATTCCAGCTCCTTCTCTCACCAGGATCACCCAAGGTAACACTCTGCCACCGGGAACTTCACCTCTACATCAATGATTTTCATTTAGAAATGTCTGTCCTTTTCTCCTGGTGGGACCCCCGTGTGTTATGTCATTCAAATCAATATGTTAGCATTTTATTCTTCACTTATATCCAAGAACAGTGGAAAAATTCTTCAAATTAAATAGATACTATATACCTACTCAGGGAAATGTAAAAAAATTCAGAAACAACAAAGTATTTCTGAGTATTCTGAGACCCAGGGAATTAGTGTTTGCTCCGTTTAATAGATAAGGGAAAACAGGAGGATGGAAAGCTATTGCATGACCTAATTCTAGAACTGTTCTGATTTTGAGGCTTTATATACAATGCCAGAACAGATTAACTGTGTCTCAGGTAAATGGTATGTGTTTTGATCTGGAGAATGAATGCTTTTCCAATCCACTATCTAGCAAGAATGTCATGATGGGAAATACTCAAAATGGACAGATCTTCTATGAAGCAGTCATCCATTTTATGAAGAATAGAGACCTCTGGTAAAAAAACAAAGAAACAAACAAACAAAAGCAAAATAATAAAAAAAACAATAAATCTTGAATAACCCTGTGGATACCACTGTTAAGTTGATGGGGAGGGTGGAATTCATTGGGGCCTTTCTTTTTTTATTTCTATGAAATTTACATTTTATTTATTTATTTGTTTAACTTGAAAAAAATTAAGTTTATTAGGGTAACATTGGTTAACACAATTATATAATCTTCAAGTGTACATTATACTTTGACATCTGTATAGTCTGTCATGTGTTTACCATCTAAAGTCCAGTTTCCTTCAGCTACCATATATTTGATCCCCTTTACCCACTTTGCCTTCCCTCTACTCCCCTACATTTGAGCCCCTTTACCCATCTACCTCCCCCTTCCTCCTCCATCTTCTACCTTCTGGTAACCACTAGTCTATATACTCCATGTCCATGAGTCTGATTGTTTGTCCTGTTTATTTGTTGCTTTTAGGTTTATATACCACACATAAGTGATATCGTGTGATTTTCAACTTCTCCTGTCTGGCTTATTTCACTTAGCATAACTATCTCGAGATCCATGCATGTTGTTGAAAATGGCAGTATTTCATCTCTTGATCCCAGGACATTTGTTAGAATTACTAAGAAAGGGAAATTTTGTTTCTGTTGGGCTAGATGTTCTTGTACCCATCTTGTCACTAGCTAGTGGGGGCTGCTTGAGAGTGAGTCTCACACAGGATAAAGCAAAGCTAAGAAAGGTGAGATGTGAAAGAGGTCAAGAGTAAGAGGGAGTGAGAGAGCAAGAGGAGAGGGGGAAAGGAGGTTGCAGGGAATGGAATGGGAAGGGAGACAAAAAGAGGACAAGAGATCTTTTCTTAATGCCATGGTTTAAATATTTGGAATTAGCTTCACTTGAAGCCAGAAATACCCTTGAATATTTCTGTAAAATTAGGCAATCTGCTCTGCTTTTTCTAAATTTTACTTAAATATAACATATATACAAAAAGTGCATACAGAGGAGTGTATAATTTGATGAATTTTCAAAAACTCAACATGTATGTTACCAGCATAAGATAAATGGAAAAATAGAAACTTACTGAAACTCAAGAAACCCTCTTGTTCTCTGTTCTAGTTACTACTCCAATATTCTGATGTCCATCATTATGCATTACGTTACCCATCATTGTACTTTATAGGAACAGAAATTCTGAATATATGCCTGTTTTTTTTTTTGTGGTTCACATTACATTGATGAGAGTCATCCACATTTTTCCATTTAGTTGTAGATGGATCATTTTCACTGCTGTGTAGTATTTTATACATACATTCTGCTATTGATGGGCAGTTGAGTAGTTCCATCCAAATTCTAGTACAGGTCCTTTGGTGACTATGCATAGACTAGAATGTTGGCAGCAATACCATATGTACCCACTCCTTCATACACACATTTCTATTGGCACTGTCTAAAACTGGAATGGCTGTGCCATTGGGTGTGCACATGTTCAGTTTTGATACTGTTTTCTAAAGTGTTTGTATTAATTTACTCCCACCTCCTTGCCCCAGCAAAATTCTGACTGCTGCACATCCACAATAACATTTGGTAATGTCTATCTATTTAATTTATCCATTCTCGTGATTTGGCCAAGTATTGCACTGAGTGTGTGTTTGTATTTTTTCTTTCTTTTAAAAAATTATGATATGAATAAAATGCACAGATCTGAAGCCTATAGTTTGATGAGCTCTAGCAAATGCATGCAGCCATGTACCATTTAAGATTTTAATCACCCCACAAAACTCCCTTTTATCCCTTTTTAGACAATTCCTCCCCTCTACCCAGAGGCAAGAATTTCTCTAATTTCTTTCACAATAGAATAGTTTTGTCTGTTCTGATACTTTATTGTAATGAAATTATACAATCTGTACTCTTTCGTGTCTGGATTCTTTTGCTCACTTAAGTGTTTTGGCAATCCATCCATGTTGTTATATGTAACAGTGGTGTATTCCTTTTCACAGTATGAATAACCCTACCTTGATTATCCATTCTAATTTTGATGAACATTTGGATGCTTTCTAGTGCTTAGTTATTGTGAATAAAGCTTTTATTAAATACATTCTTGAATAAGTATGCATGTGAACATATGTTTTCATTTTTCCTGAGTAGCAGTAGAATAATTGGGTCATAGAGTAGGTGGATGTTTAACTGAAAGAAATGGCCAAGCTGTTTTACAAGGTGGCTGTACCATTTTACACTCTTTCCAATGTTGTATGAGAGAATTCTGGTTGCTCCATATCCTTGCCAACATTCAGTATTGTAACTTTTTAAAATTTTTAACAATTTAAATGGTATGCAGTAGTATCTCATGGTTTTTATTAGTATTTTCTGTAATGACCAACGATATGGAGAACTTTTTTGTTCTTATTAGCCATTCACATATATTCTTTCAAGATGCATCCAAAACTTTTGCCCATTTTTAATGTTGTTGTAGTTTTTGATTAACATATATTTATTATGTAATTGTTTACAAATATACATTCATTTTATTTTATGTGTATCATATATCTTATGTGCAAATGTAAGATGTAAAATGAAGATATATTTGGAAATATAATATGTAAAACATACATATATATATACATACATACATACATACATACATACATACATACACACATACACACATACACACATACTGTCTATAAAATATTTATTAGGCATATGTCTTGAAATATTTTCTCCCCGCCTGTGGGTTTCCTAGTCACTTTCTTTACAGTGTTTTTGATGAGCAGAAGCTTTAAATTTTGCCATAGTCTAATTTATCAATTTTTTCTTTTATGTTTATTGCTTCCTGTCTAGGACATTTGCCTTTTCCCAAGTTGTAAAAACATTCTCCTATGCTTTTTTTTCCTCAGAAGCTTTATGATTTTAGAAGAAATGTTTAGGTTTTTAATACATTTTAAAATATTTTTTTGTGTCTGATATGAGGTAGAGATTAAAGTTTATTTTCTTCTAAATAATATTAACATTTGTTAAAAAGTTTTTTCTTTCTTCACTGCAATACTTTGGAACTTCCAAAAATTAACTGACAATGTAAGTATGATTCTACTTCTGAACTCCATTTCCATTCCATTAATGTATTTATTATTTTTTATACCAAACTCTATTATTTTATAGTATTATGACAACTCTATATTATAAAATATGCAGTGTTCTAAGTTCTCTAGCTTTTTTTTCTTCATAGTTTTTGGGATATTCTTGGCTATGATACACACAAAGATGTAATGCTCAGATCCCCTTAAAGAAAGAATTCTCTGCCTACTTGTGAAGAGTGAGTGTGATTAAGGTGAAGACTTTGAACTGAGGTCACAGTCTTCTCAGGGCAGCCCCAACTAATGACTGAAGAAGGCAACCATAGTGAAGTCATGCTCTTCTTGGGCTGACCTTCAGCCAACAACTGAGCAAAGCAGCTGTACAAGGGCCTAGAAATTTATGCCCAATGTAGTAATCCTTCAATGCATGATATTTGTTCTAGAGCTCCTTGTTAAGCAGTCAGAGAATTTCTCACATTGTCATTGCCATCTGACTGTTCCCCTCACCCAATTCTGCTTATTTTCTTTTTTTCCCCCCATGAGTGTTATTTCCTAATAAACCTTTTGAACTGTTGTATCTGTTTCCAGTTAGAAGGCCCTAACTAGTCCTGTGGTTCCAAGAGAACAACCAGTAAGATAAAATTTTGTGACTGATCACTGCTCAGCTAGCAATGACAGCCCATCTCAGACAGTCAGTGGAGCATGGACAGACTCTGGCACATGCTGGTGGTCCAATTGTCAAAACTTCAATGTAATAACTTGGGAGAGTACCGCAGCATAGGAGAAAGCACTGATTGATCATTATGATTATCTGGGTATTTGGAATACATGGGTGGGGGAGGAATGATAAATATTAGGATAATAGTATTGAGTGGTTGTTACTAAGTTTCACTGATACCCTCTAGAAGGATAATGACAAGCTGAGGGCAATTAACTAGCAATTGAATGTTGAGTGTTAGAGTCAGACAGTAAAACATTACAAGTAGGCTTTATAATCAATTGCGTAACTTTCACAATAGGTCTATGACCATTTGTACAAGTGACTGTACACTGAGAAAAAGAAAATACCCAAGCACTCTGGGGAATTTTGACACTGACATCTCAAGACCCCAAATCCCATCATATCTCCCCTTTAGAAAAGGAATATCCACCATGGAAGAGGCACTAAGCCACCAACTAGACAAAATTACCTGGACAGCTGATGCTAGTTTTGTTTGTGGTCACCACAGTCCTTGCACAATGATCACACAAATGAAGTGGCCAAAATGACAGAGAGATGGAGGTTATGCAAGGCTCTAGCATCATGTAGTCATACTCAGCATTGCCCATCTAGACACTTCCTTTTCCGAATGTCGTTATCTGCTAGCAATAGAGATCTCTGCTCTGCACCTGGAATAGCTCTCTTCCATAAAGAGGTCAACCATCCACTTGGTGACAAGTTAACTATATGAGTCCCTTCTATTCTAGAAGGCTCAGAATTTTATATGTTCAGGAATGGAAAATTATTCTGGCTATAGATTACCATTTCCAAACATGGACTTTGATGAGAACTGTTATCCATGGAATCTCATATACCATAGCATCTTACCAGGGAACCAGCTTTATAGTGAAGGGGGTGTGGGAGTGGACCCATGACCATGGAATTCACAAGTTGTATTACATACTCACCACCCAGAAGCTGCCAGGCTGATAGATTTTTGGAATAGTCTGCTGAAGTCACAGCTGAAGCACCAGTTTAAGAGCAATATACATTGCACAGATGGGACACCATTATCCAGAAAGTGGCACACGCATTGAAGTAGAGAGTTTTATGTGATTCTATATCTTTAATGTAATAATATATAAATCTGGGAAACAAAAAGTAGAAACAAGAGTGGCCCTACTTGATTTCATTATCAATGACCCACTGGAAAAATTTGTGCTTTCCACAAGCAACTCTGAGATCTACAGGGTTAGAGGGTTTGGTTTCCAAAAGGGCTACATGTTCATCTGCAAGGGTCTAGTTGAACTAAAAACTAAGGTTGCTTGTCTGGACCCTCTGGGTTCCTTATGTCCAGAAATCAGCAGGCAAGAAGGGAAGTCATCATCGTGTAATTGACCCTGATCAGAAAGAAAAGTTAGTTTCTGTTATGCAGTGAGGGTGACATCTAGGACAAAAGGAATTTAGAGTGTATATTAGAGAAAGGAACTGATGGGTATCAGTTGCAACCTTTAGAGCAACTCTAGCGATAGACTGAAGTTCATCCCAGAAATGCTAACTGATTATGTATAAATAGGTGAATCTCCTGGCACCACAGGTGGAGGTGTGCCATTTAGAATCCCAGTAAAAAAGAGCTTGTTGTCCAACTGAGAGGAGTCTAGTCTCCTTTAAATTTTCCCTGAGCATATTTGTAAAATCATATTTATTGAAGTATGTCTGTATCTTAAACTCAAACTCTTTAGTGTAAATTTCTATGAGTTTTGATGAATGCAGATAGCCATGTATCCATAGACAAAACCAAAATAGAGAACAATGCCATCACTCAGAAAAGTTATCTCAGTACCTTAATAGTCAACTTCTCTATACTTTCGTATCCTGGCCACCACGAACTTGTTTTCTGTCCCTATATTTATGACTTTTAAAAAGAATCATATAAATAGAATCATATACTATGTAACTTTTGAGTCTGACTTCTATCACTTAGAATAATACATTTGAGATTTATTCATGCTGTGTTTATCAGTGGTTTCCCCCTTTTACTAATGAGTTATTGTTTAATGAACCATAGCTATTTACTTATTTGTCTGTTGAAATACATTTAAGTGTTTCTTGATATTGGTAATTATAAATAATCTATTTTAAGCATTTGTCCCCAGTTTTTCTGTGAACATAGATTTAATTTCAGTTGGGTAAATATTTAAGAATTAAACTGTAAGTTTGTATGTCAAATATATGTTTCACTTTAAAATAAGTGGTAAAACCATTTTCTAAAGTGGCTGTACCACTTTGAGTTCCCACTAACAGTTCTACTTGGTCTGTATTCTCTCTAGAATTTAATATTGTTTTTTTTGGGGGAAAGTGGGTAAATATTAGCTATTTTAAAAGGTGTATAATGGTATTTCATTGCTTTAATTCAAATTCCCCTAATGATAAATAATTTTGGACATCTTTTCATGATTATATTTTCCATTTGAATATCTATTTTAGTGATTTGTCTGTTTAAATATTTTGTTCGCTTTTTATTATGCTATTTAGTTGCTTAATACTGTTTTGAGAGTTCTTTATATTTTCTGGATTTAATTTCCTTATCAAATATGTGACTTGCAAATATTTTCTTCCAGTCAGTGACTTATCTGTTTTTTTCCCTTTATGATCAATAAATTTATTTTTCAGAGCAATTTTAAGTTTACAGGAAATTGAGCAGATAGTTTAGAGTTCCCATATACCCCATTTCCATCTCACAGTTTCCTCTTTTATTAACATCTTTCATTAGTTGATACATTTACTAAAATTGGTGAGCTGATACTGATATGTTATTAAGTAGAGCCTATAGATTACATAAAGTTCACTCTGTTTTGTACATTCTATAGGTTTGACAATGCATAATGTCATTTACCCCCCATTATAGTACTATGCGGAATAGATTCACTGCTCTAATGGTTCCCTATGTTCTACCTATTTATCCTTCATCTTCTTTTTCTAAACTCCTGGTAACCACTGATCTTTTTACAATGCTATAATTTTGCCTTTTCCAGAATGCCAAATAGTTGGAAATGTAGTCTGTATACTCTTTTCAGATTGACTTCTTTGACTTCTTTCACTAAGTAATATTCAAATAAGGTTCACCCATTTGTGCGTGCGTGCGTGCATGCATGCGTGTGTGTGTGTGTGTGTGTGTGTGTGTGTGTGTGGCTTGATAGATCATTTCTTTTTATCACTGAATAAAATATTTCATTGTGTGGATATACCACAGTTTTTCCATTTACCGTTTGAAGAACATCTTGGCTGCTTCATGTTTTTGGCAATTAAGAATAAAGTTGCCAGAATGTTTGTGCACAGTTGTTTTGGTGTGGACATAGGTTTTTAACTCCTTTGCATGAATACCTAGGGTTGCAAATACTAGATTGTACAGTAAGACTATGTTTAGCTTTGTTAGAAATTGCCAAATGTCTTCCAAAGTGGTTATACCATTTTGCACTCCCATGATAATGAATGTGAGTTTCTCTTGCTCTACATCATCAACACATTTTGGTACTGTCAATTTATTCATATTTTAGGCATTTTAATAGGTGTGTAGCAGTATCTCATTGTTTTTTAATTTTTAATTACCTAATGATATAGAATATTAAACATCTTTTTTATTGCGCTTATTTGCTATGTTTATATATCTTCTTTGCTTATGTGTCTTTTCATATCTTTTGCCCATTTTTAAGCAGATAGTTTTCTCATTATTGAGATATTAAGAGTTCTTTGCATATTTTAATGTAAGTTTTTTTATCAGATATGTTTTGAAAATATTTTCAGAGTTTGTGATGTGTATTTTCACTATTTTAATGTTTCAATTGTAGAGAAGTTATTAATTTTAATGAACTTTAACATAAATTTTTTCTTTCATCAATTTTTTTTTATAACAGTAAGGCATATGTGTGTGTGTGTGTGTGTGTGTGTGTGTGTGTGTGTACACACTGTGTGATCACCTTCCATAATTAAATTTCTTTCTGTCACCACATATTTGACTCCCTCTACCCAGACTACTTCCCTCCTCCCCCTACCATATGGTAACCACTAGTCTATAGTTCATGTCCTGTTTGTCTGTCCTGTTTATTTGTTGCTTTTAGGTTTATATATCACATATAGGTGATATCATGTGATTTTCAACCTCTTCTTTCTGGCTTATTTCACTTAGCATAAATATCTCAAGGTCTATCCATGTTGTCGCAAATGGCAGTATTTCATCTGTTCTTATGACTGAGTAATATTCCATAGTATATATGTACCACAGCTTCTTTAGCCAGTTACCTATTGTAGGACACTGGTTGCTTCCATGTCCTGGCTACTGTGAATAATACTGCTATGAACATCAGTGTGTGAATATCTTTTTGGATATGAGTTTTCAAGTCTTTGGGGTAAATACTAGTAGAGGGATTGCTGTATCATATGATAGATGAATTCTTAGTTTTTTGAGGAGCCTCCATACTGTTTTTCATAGTGGCTGTACCCATTTACAGGCTCACCAGCAATGTACAAGGGTTCCTTTTTCTCCACATCCTCATTAATATTTGTTATCATTTGTCCTGCTGATTATAGCTATTCTAAAAGGTGTGAGGTGGTATCTCATTATGGTATTGATTTGCATTTTCCTAAGAGCTAGTGATGTTAAACATCCTTTCAAATATTTTTTGACCATTTGTATGTTCTCTAGGGAGAAGTGTGTATTCAGGTCCTCTGCCCATTTTTTGAATTGAATCATTTGTTTGTTGTTGTTGTTGTTGTTGTTGTTGTTGTTGTTGTTGAGTCATATGAGTTCTTTGTATATTTTTGATATTAGGCCCTTATTGGAGGTATTGCTTGCAATATATTCTTCCATTTGGATGGTTGTCTCTTTACCTTGTTCATGATTTCTTTTGCTGAGCAGAAGCTTTTTAGTTTGATGTAGTCTCATTTATTTATTTATTTACTTTCCTTGCTTTTGAGGTCAAATTCATTAAATCCTCTTTAAGTCTAAGGTCCTTGAGTTTACTTCCTTTGTTTTTTTTTCTATGTATTTTATTGTTTCAGGTCTTATACTCAGATCCTTAATCCATTTTGAGTTAATTTTGGTGTGTGGTGGTAGACAAGTCTAGTTAGATTTTTTGCAGGTGTTTTTCTAATTTTCCCAGCACCATTTATTGAAGAGGCTTTCCTTTCTCCACTGTATATTTTTGGCTTTTCTGTCAAAAATTATTTGCCCATGTAAATATGGGTTTACTTCTGGACTCTCAATTCTGTTCTATTGATCCGTGTGTCTTCTTTTCTGCCAATACCATGCCGTTTTGATTACTGTCGCTTTGTAGTATATTTAGAAGTTGAGCAGAGTGATGCCTCCAGCCTCATTCTTTTTTCTCAGAATGGCTTTGGCAATTCAGGATCTTTTGTTTAATCTCCATGTATTTGTGGTTCTTCCTGCTTTCTTTTTGCAGTTGATCTCTAGTTTTATAGCATTGTGATCAGAGAATAGAGTTGGCATGATTTCAACTCTCTTATATTTTTTGAGGCTATCTCTGTGTCCTAGTATGTGGTCAACTCTTGAGAATGTTCCATGTGTACTAGACAAGATTGTATAAGCATCTGTTTTGCAGATGGAAGGCTCTGTAAATGTCAATTATGTCCAGTTGGTCTAATGTGTCATTTAAGGATGTCATTTCCTTATTGATTTTCTTTTTGGATGATCTGTCCATATCTGACAATGGGGTATTTAGGTCCCCCTACTATGATAGTGTTGAGGCCTGTTTTTCCCTTTAGTTCTGTTAGTAATTGCTTTACATATTTTGGGGCTCTCTAATTGGGAGCATAGAGATTAATAATTGTTATGTCTTCTTGGTTCACTATTCCCTTTATCATTATGAAGTCTCCTTCAGTATCTTCCTTTACCTTTTTGATTTTAAAGTCTATTTCATCCAATATTAGTACCTCTACTCCCATTTTTTTGCATTGCTTGAAATGTCATTTCTACCCTTTCACTTTGAGTCTATATTTGTCTTTGGAACTGAGATGTGTCTTCTGGAGGCAGCATATGGTTGAGTTTTGATTCTGAAACTCTGTGCCTTTTTATTGGTGAGTCTGTCTATTTACATGTGTATAATTATTGAAATATGAGGTCTTCTTATAGTTATTTTATCTTTTGCTATCTGGTAGCTCTGTGTTTCCATTGTTTCCTTGTCCTTGTGTTTCTGTGCTCTTTATTTTGTTTGGCTTCTGTGAGTTTTCCCTCTGGTTCTTTTTGTTTTGTTACATACTTCAGTTCTGAACCATCTGTGTGTGGTTACCATTACGAATATGTAAAGGATAGTTATATATATATACAGTCATTCATTTTTTCTGCAGGTGCCTTATCTCCATTTCCATTTACAAATTTGAATCTTTGAATCCTCCCCTTTTTAGTCATTGTTCTCTCAATTTGTCCGTATGTATGCTGAACATTCATTATTTTCTTGCTATAGCAAATCTCTTCTTATTGTTGAAGCTTAAAATGTCCTGTTCTTAGTAAGGGTTGAACTCCTCTGCTTCTATATTCCTGATAGTCACCTTAGTTCTAATTGTGTGTGTGTGTGTATAAATTTTGGTCATTTTGTTTTAGGTGAGCTGACCCTTTTCAGTATTTCCTGTAGTGCAGGCCTCGTATTGGAGTATTCCTTCAATTTTTTAATGTCTGGAAAAGTCTTTATATCTCCTTCATATCTAAAGAAGAGCTTAGCTTGATACATTATTCTAGGCTGGTAGTTCTTTTCACCTAATATTTTGAATATTTGATTCCACTTTTTTCTGGCTTGTAAGGTATGTGCTGAGAAGTCCAACGATAATCTAATGGGTTAGTTTTCTTTTATAAGTTATTTTTTTTTTCTCTCTGGCTGTCCTGAGAATTCTATTTTGTTGTTGATTTTTGGTAATTTTAGTACAATGTGTCTTGGAGAAGGCTTTTTTTTGTGTTGAGATAATTGGGTGGTTTGTTGACTTATTGAATTTTGAGCTCTAGCTCATTCCTTACATTTGGAAAATTCTTATCAACTATTTGTCTGAAAATGCTTCTTAGTCCTTGCTCCTTTCCTCACCTTTGATAATGCCCATTATTCTTATGTTTCCTCTCATGATAGCATCATCTATTTCTTGAAGTTCTCTTTTATTACTTTTTATTCTTTGGTTTCTCTCTTCTTCCTTTTAACTTATTTCTAGATTTCTGTCTTTGATATCACTGTTCCTTTCCTCCATTTGATCAACTCTATTTCCCAAGCTTACTATTTCATTTTTTAACTCTTTTTGAAAAGACATTATCTCCTGCATCAAACTGCCTTTGCTCTCATGTCAAAGATCAGTTGATGTGTTTGTGTGCATCTGCATGTATACATGTGTGCATTTTCTGGGCTCTATTCTCTTCATTCTGTTCCACTGATCTATTTGTTTAACTTTTCATCACACTGTCTTGACTCCTGTAGCTTTATAGTAAGTCTTCAAGTTGGGTACTGTTGGCAATTCTAGGTCTTTTGTCTTTTCATATAAACTAGAATCACTGTTGATATTCAGAAATACTGGCTGGTATTTCTTTGAAATTGCATTAAATCTGTAGATCCAGTTTGGAAGAACTAACTTCTCAGCAATATTGAATCTTCCTATTTATGAACATGGAATATATTTTCATTTATTTAAATCTTCTTTTATTGCTTTCATTAGAGTTTTGTAGTTTTATTTATATTGATTTTTACTTATACTGATTTTACTTATGTTGATTACTTATATTGGCAGATTTCTAAGTTCTTCATTTTTTTGGTGCTAATGTATAAGCATTGTATTTTTAATTTCAAATTTCAACCATTCATTGATCTTATATAGAAGGTCATTGACTCTGGTATATTAACATTGTATCTTAAAATCTTGCTCTTATTGTTTACAGGAGTTTTTTTGTTGAATCTTTGAGATTTTGTACAAAGGCAATCATGTCATCTGTGAAAAAAAATTTAGTTTTTCTTTTCCAATCTGTGTATTTTTAATTTCTCTTTCTTGTTTTATTGCATTAGCTAAGACTTTAGCATGTTGCTGAATAGAAGTGGTAAGAGGGAACATCTTTACCCTGCACTTTATTTTAGTGGGAAACTATCAAGTTTCTCACCATTAAGTATAATGTTAGGTGAGATGAAAAGCTGAAGGGATTAAGAAGTACAAATTGCCAGTTATATAAACAGTCACAGGACAGTAAAGTACAACATAAGAATTATAGTTGGTAATATTGTAATAAATGTGTGTGATGTCAGATGTGTACTGGACTTATGGTGATCATTTTGTAAGTTACATAAATGTCTAATACTATGTTGTACACCTGAAACTAATATAATATTTTATTTCAACTGTAATTAAAAAGTTTTTAAAAAAAGAAAAAAAGTGTGTTGTTAGCTGTAGATTTTTTTTATGGATGGTATTTATTAAGTTGAGGAAATCCCACTTTATTCTCAGTTTATTGAGAATATTTATCATGAATGACTGTTGAACTGTTAAATGTTTCTGCATTTATTAGTATGATCATGTGATTTTTCTTTTTTAGACTGGTTATGTGATGGATTTCATTAATTAATTTTCAGATATTAAACTAGTTGTGCATACTCTAGGAAAATAATATTTGATCATGGTGTATTATTCTTTTTATACATTGCCAGATTCAATTTGCTAATATTCTATTGAGTATTTTTGTATGTATGTTTATGAGAGATATTTCCTGTAGTTTTTGTTCCTTGCAGTATTTTTCACTGTTTTAATATTATTAGGATAATTATGATCTCATATAATAAATTAGAAAATGTTTTTCAGAAAGAGATATAGAGAATTGGTATCACTTCCTCTTAAATATTCCATAAAATTTACTAGTGAAAATATCTGGGTCTGGAATTTTCTGTTTTAGAAGGTTATTAATTATTGACTTAATTTATTTCATTGAAAAGAGGCTGTTCAAATGATCTATTTCTCTTTATGAAAGACTGTGTCTTTCAATGACATTATCCATTTCATCAAAGATATAAAATTGTGGGAATAGAATTATTCATAACATTTCTTTATTATTCTTTTATTGTCATTGAGATCAGTAGTGATAGCATTTTTTCATTTATGATATTAGTAAGTTATTTATTCTTTTTTTTTTCTTGCTTAGCCTGGCTGGAGGTTGATTAATATTTTTGATGTTTTTAAAGAACCAACTTTTGGTTTCATTGAGTTTCTCCATTGTTTTCTATTTTCAATTTTATTGATTAATCTTTAATATAGTGAATGACAATGATAAATTTTCTAATATTGAGCCAACTTTGCATTTGTAAGATAAACTCCACTTGGTTGTAATAATTTTATGTATTGCTAAATTCTTTTGTTAACACTTGAGATTTTTGTTTCTTCCTTTTTTTCTTAACAGTCATGAGTTTTAAAGTCTAAATTTATGAGAAATATTAGCCTACCATTTTATTTTCTTACAATATATTTGTTTTTATGTTGGTATTAGGGCAATTCTGATCACATGAATGTTTCCTCCTCTTGCATTTTCTGGAAGTATTTATTTATTGGTATTATTGATTCTTTAAAATATTGATAGAATTCACTAGAAGCTATATGGGATTGAGATTTTCTTTGAGAACTTATAATTATGTATTCAATTTATTCAGAAGACATAGAGCTAATTTTTAAAATCTATTTCCTTTGAAGCATCAGTATTTAAAGTCTTTCAAGAGTTTTTTTCATTTATTAATTTATTAAATTGTTTGGCTATATTTTCTTACTATTTTATAATGTCCATAGGATTTGTAGTAATGTCTCCTCATCATTCCTGCCACTGATAACTTCTGTTTTTTTATTTTAATTTCTTGATGAGTCTTGCTAAAGATTTATAAATTGTACTGAACTTCTCAAAGAGCCAGCTTTTTAGCTGCAGTGATTTTCTATTTTTAATTTTATTGATTTTAGTTCTTTATTATTTTCTTTCCTTTTGCATGCTTTGCTCTTTTTCCTTCATTTATTAAAATCAAAGTTTAATAATTCATTTGAGATCTTTGCTTTTATATCAGTCTCGGTTCAGTTAGGAGATAGAAACCATATAATGGGTTAAACAGGGAACACTTATAAAATTATTAGACTAAAATAGAAAAAGTAGCCATAGATATAAAAAAATTCTATATGGTACACTGGGACTGTGGTATAGTACCCAAGTGGTATAAAAATGAGCAGAAGATGGCTCCACATTGTGTACTTCTTCACAGAAGAGTTGCCTATTAGCTCAAAAACCTGCTAGCATCATACTCAACATTTTATACATCCAAATGCTTTTAATATAATCTAAATAAGCATATTCTTAGTTATTTAGAGAGAATTTGCTTTGTCTGTCAAACAAAATGTGCTAACATTTGCTAGCTGTTGATACTAAAAAACCTGGGGCTGTAAAATTCTCCAAGCTGTTTTTCACAGCTCTCTGACCCAGATACTACCCATTTTGCTGCTGAGCGACATCACCTGGACACAGAAGTCACTCCTTTACTTTCCCTCTCTCATGGGAGCTCCCTTGCTTTTCTTCCCTCATGAGGAAGGAGAGGCTTCCTTTGCATGCAACCTGCCAAACTGTTTAAATAAGCCTCATTGTGTACTACTGCCAAATCAAACTTACCACACCAAAGGAGGGCAAATTTGAAAGAAATTCAGACCTCATTGGAGAAGGTGCAGTTCAGCTCAGTGGATAGAATAAATATTTACAGGCTTAGTCAGGCAGGAAATGGTCTGAAAACCACTGGGAAAGAAGAGGGCAAGCCTCTGGAATGCAAGCAATCAGAAACCAGTAGGTGTGAACTGGATATGAGAAGTTTTCAGGGCAAAGATGAGCTACCTCAGGTCTGCAGAGGGATCTGGCTCAGCAGGAGTCTCCTGGGGAACCAGTGGGACAAACAGGAGGATTGGTGGGAGACTTTTGGATAGAAAGATTTCAGATGCTGTGTGGTTGGGAAGCCTTCATGCATTGGTACAGGCAGGAGGCACCTGTTGCTGGCAGGCCTTTAAGTGTGAGCACAGGCAGAAAACCTACAGGGCATCAATTTCTGTGACAAGAGGAAAGTGGGAATGTTATTGTTAGACTCAGGCTATAAGGTCACCAAGGAGTTACCACATATTCTGGACCTGTGGCTGCCACAGTGGAGCTCTGTGGCTCTCACATTCACACCTTTGACCTATTCCCTGCTCCTACCCTGAATACTAGCTGTAAACCTCAGGAACCAAGATCTCCTGCAATGTCCCTCTAGTGCCCTCTACTGAGAAAGCTTATGGTAATATTCACTTTAAAGAAAAAATGCCTAAATAAAATTTTTCTGTTATTACAGTAAACATATTAATAGAGAAATTTAGAAATAAGATGCAATAAATTGATAACTACCACACCTTTTTCTAATATAAGTATTTACTACTAAAATTTATTTACATGTACTGTATCCCACAAATTTTAACATGTGTTTTCATTTTCATTCATCATAATAGCTTCTAATTTTGCTTATAACTTTGACTCATGGGTTATTTAAAAATGAGTTTTTAAATTTCTCAGTGTTTGGTTATTTTCCAGTTATCTTTCTATTATTAATTTCTGTTTTAATTCTGTTGTTATAAGAGATCAAACTTTACATGATATTAATTATTTTAAACTTGTTGAGGTATGTTTTATGGTTTGAAATAGGGTCTTTTATGGCAAATGTTTCATGTGTTCTTGAAAATAAAATGTGTATCTTGCAGTTCTGGTGGAAATGTTTTTAAATTAGGTCAAGTCAGTTGATAATGTTTTTAGGTCTTCTGTTTTATCAATTACCGAATAAAGTTTATTATCTCCAGCTAAAATTTTGGGTTTTTTAGTTTAGCTTTTTAGTTCTATCAGCTCTTACTTTATTTGTTGCAATGCTCTGTTTTTAATTGCATAAACATATAGGGTTGTTGTATCTTTGTGAATTGATCATTACATAATGTTTCTATTTCTGTTATTATTTCTTATTCTGAAGTCTGCTTTATCTGATATTAATATAGCTTGTCTAACTTTCTTTCTATTGGTGTCTTAATGTAAGTATAGATAGTTAATATCAGAAACTGTTATTAACTATAGATAGTTAATAATAAAACTGTGTTTCATTATTGTTCTGGTTACCTTCAGTGTTCTACTGTCTTTAAATTTATTTAATATTGTCTTGTGCAATGTGTGCGGCTAAGGTGCTGGAAAATTTTTGTCGTTGTTCCTGCTTTGCCTTCAGCTTTAGGCCTCCCATGTGCATCTGTGTACAGAGGGGATCTCTCGATGCTCTCTTTCCTACTCCCTTAATAAACTCCCATTGGCTTTTACACTGGTTGCTTGCCTGATGTAGTAAGTGTGCTATTAGTTTCCAAGTTTTGGAGATTTCTTCATTATTTCTTTGTTAATGATTTCTATTTCAATTACTTTATGGTTAAAAAATGTACTTGTGTGATTTCAATTCTTTTAAATTTGCTAAAGCTTTTTATGATCTAGAATGTAATCTATTTTGCTGAATTTTTCTTGTGAAGTTGTGAAATGAGTGTGTATTCTCCTCTTGTTGGATAAATATAGAAAAGTTACAGGGTACAAAATCAATATTCAAAAATATGTTGTGTTTCTATTTACTAACAATTAACTGTCAGAAAGAGAAATTAAAACAATCCCATTTACAATTACAACAAAAGAATAAAATGCCTAGGGATAAATTTGATCAAGGATGTGAAAGACCTGTACACTGAAAACTGTAAGACGTTGTTGAAAAATTGAAGAAGACATAAAGAAAAGGAAAGATATGCCATGCTTATGGATTGGAAGAATTAGCATGTCCATATTACCCTAAAGAAATCTATAGATTCAGTGCAATCCTCATCAAAATGCTAATGGTATTTTTCATGTAAATAGAACAAAAAA
The DNA here is from genome assembly GCA_030015415.1 of Cynopterus sphinx. Taxonomy (NCBI): domain Eukaryota; kingdom Metazoa; phylum Chordata; class Mammalia; order Chiroptera; family Pteropodidae; genus Cynopterus; species Cynopterus sphinx. Next base: position 54,119,088 of record CM057382.1, read on the forward strand.
ATCCTAAAATTTGTATGCAACCACAAATACCTCCAATAGCCAAAACAATCCTGAAAGAACAAAGCTGATGGTATCACACTCCTTGATTTCAAACTGTATTACAAATATCTCTAACAAAACGTTATGGTCCTTGCAGAAAAACAGACATACAGACCAATAGAACAGAAATAATCTTACATATATATGAACAATTAATTTATGACAGAGGGGCCAAGAATATGTAATGGAGAAAAGAAAGTTTCTTCAATAAGTTGTGTTGAGAAAATTAGGAAGCCACATGCAAAAGAATAAAGCTAGACCACTATCTTACACCAACATAAAAATTAATTCAAAATGGCTTAAAGACCTGAATGTTAAGACCTGAAACCATAAAAAACATGGAAGAAAACATAGGCAATAAGCTCCTTTAGATTGATCTTAGTAATATTTTTGTGGATTTGATTCTAAAGGCAAGCGAAATAAAAGTAGAAATAAACAAATGAGACTATAGTAAAATAAAAAGCTTCTGTACAGTGATGGAAACCATCACCAAAATAAAAAGCAACCTACTGAATGGGAAAAGATATTAGCAAATTATACTTTTGATAAGGGTTTAAGATCCATAATATATAAAGAACTCACACAACTCAACAACAATAAACAAACCCATTAAAAATGGGCAGAGTGGATGGCTCCATAGTGTAGTGGTTAGCACGTCTGCTTTACATGCAGAAGGTCCTGGGTTTGCACCCCAGGAGGAGCCATGAACCATGCCCTTGATGTGCTAGGACCCACGGTTGTGCCAGGCTCCTGGTTCACACTGGGAGCATGTGGGAGGAGATGTCCTGACTTCAGAGATCCAACTCTTAAGGAAAAATGGCAACATCCATAGGTCAGAGGTGGAAGTAGTAGGGGGCAAGGATTAAAGAAGGGGGAAAAAATGGGGAGAGGATCTGAAGAGACATTTTCCCAAAGACATACAGATCTCCAACATGAAAAGATGTTCAATTGCTATAATTATTAGGGAGATGTAATCCAAAATCACAGTGAGATATTATCTCTCACCTGCTAGAATGTCTATCTTCAAAATGGAAAGAAATAACAAATGTTGGAGAGGATGCAGAGAAAAGGGAACTCTTGCATACTGTTCGTGGGGAGGTTAATTGGTACAGCTACTAGGCAGAACAGTGTGGAGATTCCTCATAACATTAAGAATAGAACTATTATATGATCTAGCTGTTCCTCTTTTGAGTATTTATACAAAGAGAATGAAAATACTAAATTGAAAAGATATATGCACCCCTACTCCAGTAATAAGATTATTTAATCCTGTTCTCAGTTTCCTCATCTATAAAAAGTAGACATAATAATACCTATGGCTGTTGGCAAATTAAATAAGATCATGTATATAAAAGTATATAATAATACTTGGCATATGGAGTGTGAACCATAGTTTCTCATATTCTTACATTGGACATTGACTTATAGCTTGTCCTTAAGAATATTTTTCTTCTAGTTTCTTTTCTTAAGTGTTTTTTTTTTTAATAGCACATTGTCTTTGTCAAGTTCCTGTCTATTGCTTGTGAAATTCTGCTACTTGAAAATTGGAATATTATTTGTCTACTTTCAATCTATCTACTATCAGAAACTTTCCGTTTCATATTAGTGTCTCAATGATTACAGACAGAAGCTTGTTGATTCCATTTATACATTATCATTATAATTTAAGTTCTAATGAGTTGGTCAAGAGACTTGAAAACACTAAGAAAACATGGGTGCCTTTAAAATTTAATGAATTTAAGGCTTTAATTTTCTCATGATGCTTAAATCCTATTCTTTGCAGTTCAAAAACCATGCTCTTTAAGCAGAGAGAAGCAAATAAAATGTAAGTGAATTCACTTGCCTTCATTCATCCATATTCCACAATTAATCCTAAATTTATTCCTTTCTTGGACATTCCCAGGCTCTCAGAGCAAAATCAGAAAGCCTTATTGAGAGTCTTAGCATTTTCCAAACTACAGCTCACCCTGGTCCATATTTTTCATGCTTCTGTTCATCAATTTTGATCTTGTTCCTTTTTTTCATTTTTCAAATGCGTTCTTATATGATCTGAATTAGTTGCTCAGTGGATAGATCCAATGTTTTCTTCAGATACCAGTTTGATTAGTTGACTGAAAAAGTGATAAACTTATTCTATATTTAATTCCTGGGAGGGTTTGAGACAGCTATAGCTATGTTGTACTGATCATTACCTATGGCATTTTAGGGACTTAAAATAGCAGGTAGTTGCTTAAGGGCAGGAACAAACCTTGTTATTTTTATGCCTCCTTTGCTTAGGATGACACCTAAAGATAATAATAGCTACCATTTATTGTGCTTTACTAAGTGCCAGGCACTTTAATTATCTTATTCAATCATCATAGTAAACATATGGGGAAAATGCTGTTACATCGAATGAGACAAATGAAATATAGAGAAGTTAGTTGACAGGCCCCCAAATCCATGCTATTAAGAGGTGGGGCTGAAATTCAAATGCCACTGGTCAATCATCAGGACCAGGCTTTCAGCCACTACACTGTTCCTTTTTGCCTACTGGAAGCCCCAAACATGATTGTTGAATTGAGCAATCCACCTTTTCTTTCTCACCTGTGAAATTTACAAATGCAAAGTGGAATCAAATTTTTGAGAATTATCTTACTTCCTAAAGTATTATTACTTATAATCCTTCCTACCTCTTCTCTCAAATTTATGAAATCTTCCTTCCAAATTCCACCAAATGCATTTGATTTTACCCAATTGTTTCTTTTTTTGCTACCATGAGGATATAATGATTTTCTCTCTCATTTTTATAATTTCCACATCATGAACTGTTTATTCCTGGTGGTAGAAAAAAAGTCTAAGATGATACTTTTGATCACTTCCTTTGTCATCTGCCACCTCTCTCTCTAATTCAGTATCTTTTGAGTAGGACAAACTTTTCCATCTGTGTTTTCCAACTTGACTTCTTTCCTGTTAAGTTGTGGTGATGCCATATAAGCATATTTCCCATACTATTTCACTTTATCTTAATACATTATGTTTTGTTTGATGGATGTTTATAGCATTACTTATTGTTCATTACCTGAATTACTCTTTGAGTAATTCATGACTAATGTTATTGTTTAAAAGTCATAGCTACTCTTTTTTTATATATAGAAAATTGCTTCATGAGTTTATTTAGGCATTTGTCTCTTGGTCTCAGACCAGTAACAATTTAAAACACTTATCTCCTTACCCTGCCCTTGGATTTCTAGGGTGAATTTTTCCTCTGTGGAATTACTCAAAACAATAATTCAAACTACCTATAACTAAAACAATTCAATGATTAAAAAGGATTATTTGACACTGGCTCAGTATTAAGGCTACATAAATGATTTTCTCCTTCTTCAAGTCGAAGATGGGCACCTGCAAAAGTTGGGTCACTAGATGGCAGTCCAAATGATAATCACAAAGTTTATCCTCATGCCAGTATTTTGAGACATTGACATGGAGAAAGAGAGAAAGACCTGTAAGTTTTGGGATTTTATGAAATTTTTTTGTTAGAATATAAGGTCTGTGGGCTTTGAAAAATACTATAGATGATGGGCTATCCTGTCTGTGCTCTGTGTTCAGCAACAGGAATGGTGATGGTACTTCAAATTTTGTTGTAAGGAAAAAGATCTGTCCTATGTCATGGTGTGTGTTGTGTGTGTGTGTGTGTGTGTGTGCATGAACACACGCATGTGTACATATGCGTGCACATTATGCATGTACATGACAAAATTCTTTGCTCACTATAGCCATTTCTTTTCTTTTTCAGTTTAAAGTCCTCTTCTTGAGACCATCTGGTTCCTGGACACGAGCTTGGGAGTTAAATGTCACCTTAGCTAAGAGTTCACAATTTTATTATCCTCATTTTTGCTCCAGAAATACATATTCAGTTTACATAAACAGTTTCCACATCCTTTTCTGTTTCCCAAATCAAACCTTTAATGGGAAGATAAGTGAAATTGTCAGCCAGGGTTCCTGACCAACCACCTTCTTGTTGCAGACCCAACCACCCACGGCTCTTTGTTTTTTTCTGGTTTCTTTCCTTGAACCTCTGGCTGTTTCTTGGAAGCTTCATATGCATTATGCCTCTCTAGTGGTTTGGAGTCTCAATTCCTTCGCTAGAATCCAGAGTCCAGTTCATGTCTTGTCCATCTATTGATGTCAATGTTGAGTTTCAAAGGCCACATAGGTAGTCAGTGGAGGAGCTGGGATTTCAATTTAGATACACCTTATATCAAAGAGCAGCTGTCTTCCCAACCTTGTGCAGTTCTTTATTGGATGGTCTCACCATCACCCTGTGGAGCACAAGCTGTTGCCATTTCTTCAGAATGACAGGTTCCCCTTTTGTGAGTATTTCCCTGAAGGCACAGCACCATCTGAGCTGAACTCCTATGTGAGGCAGATGTTAAAGATCTTTATTCAGATGTAGGCTTGAGTCCTGCACACTGCCAGGGACAAAGCACAGTTTTCTGTTTTCTTTAGGGCTTATATATATTTTATCTTAAAGGGGGAACTGCTGAAGAATGATCCTACCCTAATACAAGCAGAATATGGCTGCAGGATTCATATGACAGAGGATATGAAGATTGTCTCAGAGTGTCCCCTCGTTTACCTAGTATATAACCCTAAAAATGAGATATTTAAGGAAAGGAGCTGGTTTAAAGAGGATGCCTATTTGAAAATATGAGAAAATTTGGCTATTTTCAGCTCTGCTATGCTTTAAAGCTTAGAAAATCAGAAGCCACAGAGGATTGACCCAATCTGTTTCCTGCTGTGCTTCCACTTGGACAGACGCTCTGAGGGCCTTCCTGGCTGAATTTCATTAAGAATCTCATGGTCATTCAGTTGAATTCGGTCCTAAATCAGATAGAATTGCTTTGTGGGGATATATTCTGAGAGACTCTGTAGAAAACCAGTTACTTTAGACACAGTCAAGAATAAGAATATGGTTTTATTTGGTGATAAAATGAGATTATAATCATCAGAGAAAATAGAAAAGGAGAGAATTTCTGATGATAGTTTTTAGCATGGGGCAAGACCCCTGAAGTTATAGCTTATAAGTGACTAATTGGATCAACCCCAGGAGTCAGCATATGCTTGGGTTAAGCTCTGAGTAGTCCTTGAGGAAAAATGGCTTGGTTCAGCAGCCCTGGGCAGTCTCACCACATTTTATAAATGGGAATGAAAGAATTCAAAATTTTGGAATCATATGCTAAAAGAACTTGATTATATTATATAAAAGAACTTAATTATATTATATTATTTAATCATAATAAACTTTGAGAATGAGTGCTATTATTATCACCACCATTTTATAAATTAAAGATATAGATGCTCAGAAAGATTCAGTAACTTGCACGAGGATGCACAAGTTCACACAGCTGGTTAGTGGTGGAACCTAGATCTAATATCATGGCCCATGATTTGGAGATAGTAGATCAATGTGTTTTGTCTTAGATGTGGCCTTATCAGATGGTGACCCTTAAAATAGGATCTGCTTTGTCTCTCTCTCTCTCTCACACTCACTCACACACACACACACACACACACACACACACGCACACACACACACGCACACACACACAGCAAATAATGGGCTGTGAGTATCTATGGAGAAAGTGTGTGGTTACTTACACGGATGTGCTTACTGAGAACAAATTTCTAATTAACCTCATCCCTTTTGTTAATAAGGTTACTGGATATTACAAGTTGTGAAGAGTGACCTTAATAATTGCTGCCAGGAGTAGCAAGTTTAACTGTACGCCACTTCTCTTGGACTGATTACCTATAGAATATTGCTTTACTCCCCACCCTTTGCAAGCATTTTCTCACAACATTTGACCCTTGATCCCTGCTTCTTACTCTGCATAGATTCTCACATTTTGACTCTGTATGATGTTCTCAGTTCCTGATACATTACTGAATGTCTGGCTCTGTGTCACAGTTTGTCCCTGCCTTTATAACTGTATAAAATTTTGAAGGCCCTCACTCTTCTAGTCTTTCCTGAGGATGGCTTGAGTTTCACATTCTTATATAAACCTCACAACTTCCTTGAATTCATGAGTAGACAGGGGTAGGGTCCTGAGAAGTGAGTGGAGCTAGCCTTGTATCTAAAGCAATGCAGAGCAGGTGTGAAAATGAAGAGGCAGGCAGAGCTAAGTTTCATGTACTGAAAGGACAAAAACATTTTGATTCGGAGTAAGGTGAATGAGTCAAAACATCCCTGTATCTGCTTAAGAGGGAGACAAAGAAGGTGTATCACTTCAACTGTGTGATAGGAAGAACACCTTGAAGTGAAAGAGACAGCAGCTGTTTTGGTTATCTGTCACTGTGTAACATATCAACCCTAAATATAGTGGCTCAAAATAACAAAACTTGATTTAGCTCAAGAATCTGAAGGTTTAATAGGACTTAGTAGGGGATGCCTGTTGTTGCTGGATCACCATCAGTTGGAGTGCCTCTACCAGGGATAGGGTTCCACTTTTGAGGTGGCTTACTCATGTGGCTGGCAATTGTTTCCTGCTATTGGCTGGGAACTCGGCGGGGCTCAGGGATGAGGGTCTTAATTTCTTTCTATGCAGGCCTCTTTATGTCAGCCCTGCATAGGCTGCTTGGATTCCTTCACAGCATGGAGAACAGAATGTTGGAGAATAGAATGAGCACCCTGGAGAGCTGGGCACAGTTGCATTGCCTTGAAAGACCCTAGCCTCATTCAGGGTCACTTTTGCCACATTCTGTTGATGGAATCAGTTGCAGAAGCCTCTATCATGATGGAGTTCATGATGGAAGAGGTGTCAAAATCACATTGTAAAGAGGGAGCAAAATAGCTTAGATAATAGAGGTGTTGTACATCTCTTGCAGCCACACCAAAGTTGTAACAGAAACATGGAGTAAACAGCTGGCAGAGTTGCCTGGGGTCTGGGTGAAGCTCTACAACTAGGGAGAGAAATAAGAGATCACCCTGCAACTATAGGAAGTGTGTGTGTGTGTGTGTGTGTGTGTGTGTGTGTGTGTGTGTGGGTGAAGATGTGAGGCTGCTTGGTCTTCAGCAGCTGAGTAGGACAGAAGCTATAGCAGCTATATCTGGTAGGTGCAGATGTTCCTTTGAAAGGGGCTGTGTCTCTGACTGGACTTTCATGGTGCTTGAGGCACCACTGCTGGGTGAGCTGCTCAGGGTGGGGGGCAGCAGGGACTTACAGGGGTACATGAAGTTGTTGATGAGTTCTGGAGGCAAGGCTTCCTATCTGGCAGAAGTGCTGGTGGTATCCATTGTTCCTCTGTCAAGCCCTCCCCACTCCCTGTGTGTAGACACAGTGCTGCCATAGAGGAAACATCAGACTAGATAACAGAAGTCACTCTTCCCAGAGGACTACATGAAACTCCTCCCCCATCTCAACTTGTGGCCCTACCCAAGCTACATCCAGTGGGGTCCATGGTGTGTCCTTTGTTCCTTGCTTAACAGCTCCAAGCTCCACACTGGGGCATCTGGCCTCAGTTTCTGGTATGGCTTCTTTAGGCAACTGTAAGCACAGCATCTGTGGATTGCTTGCTGAATCTTACAGGTACCCCTGGAGGGGCACAGCCTGGGGCTAAACTTAGCCTGTAGCTGTGCCATCGAACACCTACTACATAAAGCCATGCTGACAAAACTGGGAGACTCAGGACCTTTTCTTATTACATAGAAAAAACACAGAAAGGCAGCCAAAATGGGGAGACAAAGAAGTAGGTCCCATATGAAAGAACAGAACAGAGCTCCAGGAAAAGTAGAGTTAAGCAATCTATCAGATGCAGAGTTCAAAACAGTGCTAATAAAGATGCTCAATGAACTTAGAGGAAGAGTAGATGAGCTCAGTGAGAATTTTAACTGAGAGATAAAAATATAAAAACAGAAATGGAAATTATAAAAGGGAACCAGTCAGAAATGAAGAACACATTATCTGAGATGAAGAGTACATTAGAGGAAATCAACACAGTGGATGAAAAGGAAGATCAAATCACCAATATAGAGGATGGGGTAGTGGAGGACATCCAATCAGAACAGCAACAAGAAAAAAAATTCAAAAACATAATAGTAATTTAAGGAGCCTATGGAACAAAGTTAAATGTAATGACGTTTTCATCATTGGGGTAACAAAAGGATAAGAGAGAGGGCAAGAAGTTGAAAACCTATTTGAAGAAATAATGATGAAAAACTTTCCTAACCTGGTGAAAGAAATAAATATAAAACCTAGGAAGCTCAGAAAGTTCCAAAACAGATGAACCCAAAGAGACCCACACCAAGACACATCATAATTCAAATGCTAAAGGTTAAATACAAAGAGAGAATCTTAAAAGCAGCAAGAGAAAAACAGTTACCTACAACGGAGCTCCCATAAGAAACTTTGAAAGACAGAAAGACTTGGCACAAAATATTTGACGTTATCTACAATTGAGATTACTTTATCCACTAAAGCTATCGTTTAGAGTTGAAGAACAGATAAAGAACTTCCCAGACAAGAAAAAGCTAAAGGAATTCATCACCACCAAGCTAGTATTACAGGAAATGTTGGGGGCTACTTAGAAGGAAGGGGGTTTAGAGGGTCAATGAAAAAGGGCAAAGAGATTAATAAGTACAGATGGATAGTTACAAAATAGTCATGGAGATATGAAGTATAGCATAAGGAAAATAGTCAATAATGTAATATGTAAGGGAAAGAGGGGTATTAGATTTAATGGGCGATCACTCTGTGAATTATGTAGATTTCTAATCACAGTTCTGTACAACTGAAGCTAATATATTGTTATATGCCAACTACAATTTGAAAAAGCCCATTGAAATGTACATTGTAAATATGAGCAATTAATTGTCTATTATATTTCAATAAAGCTGTAAAAAATCACATTGTAAGAAGAGAATGTTGGATGATAAACATTATGCATCTATATCTTCCAGAAAGTAACTGCTACCATAGACCAGCTAGACTTAAAAGGTGCTATGGACAATAAGCCCTTAGCACCAATTCAGTAGCATGGATAGATTTCGTTGTTACCCAGGCAGACCCTAGGGCAGAGAAACTCAAGTCCTTGAGCCCACATGGCAAAATCGATGTACTGGGTAGCTTTACAAGGTTTTACACATGCTTATGAGCCTGATGAGGTTTATTCTGGACAGAAAAAGGTAACACCTTTCTCCTTTCAGATAATATTCTTTTCACCTTTGTTTCATTGATTCTTTTCTATATAGATTTAGCAAGCCATGGCTTCAGTAACATGGAGATGGGTGAGGTTAAAACCTTTTAAAATCATTAACTGTATGTTTCTGTAAACATAACTTTTGTGTGTGTTTATTTTAAATGTAGGAAGAAAAACTATGGAGAAGTATACTAGATTAGGGAAGCACATTGTCACAAGAATGATCAATGTTGGGTGAAATAAATATTTCTATTTATTTAAAAAACTAGTATTTTTATTAAATAGTTGCTGTGATTCAATGGGGGAAAATCAGCTGTCAGGGGTTAAATGTGTCTGTGCATGTGAGGTTTGCACCTGGTTGAGATGAATATGTATGTATGCAGGGTATATTTCACTTTAAATATGTGATTTTCTTCCTGAATCTTACCTACCTGAGAGTGTATGAATCTGTGCTTTTTCAAGGCTGCACTATTTCTACCAATGAGGCCAACAAAATTGAAAGTTTAAGCATTATTTGAATATAAAATTTTCATTTCATAAATTGTAATTTCTTTAGGATTACGTGTTAAATGACCAACTTTATATTATGTTAAATATATTAGTCAGTCAGACAACGAGTATTTATTGAGGGCTTTATTTGTTTCAGGTGGTGGTTTGGATGCTGTGCTGATGGTGGAAAAATAACTAAATCTCTGTCCTCAAGAAGCCATAGACTAATTTTTTGAGACAATAAACATGCAGATAACTACAACATATATACATATACATATAAAAAAGATAGCTTGAGAAATTGATAAGTATTATAAAGAAAATTAAAATCTATAATATAATAGAAATGGGCTAGAGAGAAGGGCAATTTCAACTCAGGCCATCAAGGAGGGTTACTTTTAAGGGTAGCATTTGAAAAGAAAACAAAAATTAGGAAACCTAGCTGAAGTGCATGTCAAGAAGATTTGATGGTATGAAGTGCATGTCAAGAAGATTTGATGGTAGGCAGCTTGGGAGGATAGAAAGAAGGCCACTAGCTGGTAAGCAATGTGTAAAGCAGCAATGAAAGAAGGATTTTGACAAAGCATACAGAGATGTAATAACACTGAGGCTTTCAGCTATGGTGAGGTATTTCGTTTTACTTTAATGACAAAGAGAAGATACTGGAGTTTTCAGCATGAAGATGGTGCTATCTGGTTTGCAATTTGGATGACCACTCTGGACGCGTGTAAAGGATAGACTCTGAAAGAACACATTTGGAAGCAGGAGGCTGCTGTGTTAGTCCAGATAAGAGGCACTGGTGGTTTAGTCTAGGATGTAGCAACAGAAGGGATGAATAGTGATATGATTCCTGCTATGTTGTAGAAGTTAACCTAATAAATTTATATGAGGGTTGAATGTAAATTTTGAGAGAAAGGAACAGGATAATTATTTGATTTTTGGCCTGAGAAACTAAGTGGATGGCCATATTATTTTTAAAAGGAAAAGACCAGGGAGGAACAGATATAGTGTTTGTATGTAGAAGTTAATATTTGACCAGGCTAAGTTCAAAGTGTTAGTAGACATCTAAATGAAGGTGTTGATTTGACATTTGGATATCTGGTTAAGATGGAAATCACAGCTAGAGTGTTGTATTTGGGAGTTAATAGACAAGGGTTAGTACTTAAACCAATGAGAGTTGATGATATCAAGTATTAGGGATCAAATCAGAGAGAGAAAAGAGAACAAGAAGGCCAAGGACAAAACTCTGGTGTTTACTAACACTTAGAGATCTATCAGTAGGTGAAGAGAGAGCAAAGAGACTGAAATGAAGCTGTTACTGAGGTAGGGGAAAATCCAGGCAAGTGTAAAGCTTTAGGAACCATGAACAAATAGTGTTTTAAGAGACTTTATTGTCAGCCTTAGCCCATGAGTCTGAGAATCCTCATACAATGAGAACTGAGCATAAACTATTGGACTTAATAGTATGAATATCTTAGATGACCTCGATAAAATCTATTTTAGTGGAGTGGTGGTGGGAGAATAGAAGGCATAAAGTGAATACAAGTGTGGAATTTTTCAGAGTGTTAAATGAGAAAGATCTGGGAGGACAACATGGTAAAGTCAAGCATTATTATATTTTAAGATGGGAAATATTAATGCAGGGTTTAAGATGGGTGGAGACAGAGAGAGTGGTGATGAGGAGACAGATGGATTTGATGATGCAAGGTCAAACTTTTTATTTGATTGCATATATTTTTTCTGTTTTAAGGTTTGAGGTGAGGTCATCAGATAAGAGTAGGCATGTGTTTTACTTGTGAATGTAGTAGTCATGACTGTTAACATAGGATATTGACTTGAGTTGTGAGGACATAAACCAAGAGTTTGGCAATTTTCTTCTGTGAAGGGACAGATAAAAAAGTAATTTTGACTTTGTGAGCCATACAGTTTCTGTCACTATTCAATTCTGCCTTTGTATCATGAAAGCTGAAAAAGATAATACATAAATGAATTAATATGCCTATATTCCAATAAAACTTTATAAACACGGGTGATGGTCCATATTTGATCCTAGGATTATAGTTTTGTGACTCCTGATTTAACTGCTTACATGTACATGTGAAGGCAAAAGATATCTGGATATCAACAGAAAAATCTTTTTTTTTTTTCTAAATGAGTACAATGGAGTAAGAGAGGTATCAAGAGATTAAGGGTTTTTGTAAACAATTTATATAAGCATGTATTATTAGCTCTATATTGGGCAAGGAGAGAAATGAGAACTTGAGGGCAATGATGGATAATACAAAAGGGGCGAGGTTAAGAATTCCAGGTCCCAATAAGAGAAGAGAATGGTAAGATTGACAATACCAAATCAGAGAGCTGAAAGGTTAGGAGGTAGAGGCTAGGTAGAGAGCAGGCATGAAATTGAGATTGTTCAGAAGTGGGATATTTAGTTACTGGTGGTAATTGTATGGAAGGAAAAATTTTTGGAGCAAAGGATGTCAAAAAACAGAGAGGAGAGATTGTTGGTTGAATAAGCTACGTTCATTCCAAGAATAATTATGTAAGTAGTATTAAAAAGGAAGACTGTAATTCATTCTATAATAAATCTAAAAATTCTATGATAAATGAAGAGAACTGACCTTGAGGTCAGAAGATGACCACAATGGTGAAGGGCACTGAGGGTAAAATCTGATGATTTCAAAAGAGCTGGAATTTGTGAGGGAGAAAAGGAGGGACTTCTGTGAAGAAAATGAAGGGTAGAGATCCCACCTTTGTGCAGAAGGCCATCATTGAGAGGGCTGCAGGATATTTGGTGTGCACAGTAGACAGCAAGAGTTTCCATTAAATCAAGAAGGGAAAAAACATTTAAAAAGTCAAAAGTCAAAATCCTAGGAGCATTTAGTAATGAATGGAGTATGGTTCTGGTGGTCACAGAAGCTGTTTCTCTCTAAGCTGATGTTGTGGCTATTTGAAGTTCATGGCAGTGAAATGCTGAGGTGGTGGTCTCTTTCCTGGAAATACAGGTTGTGGATGATTAGTGTGTGAGTCAGAAGAACAAGGCAATGAAAGCTCTGGCAACTGTCTCTTCTATGATGTGCTATGATAAATGTTTTCTGTTCTTTTTATTACAGGAAATATGGTGACAAAATCATACCTGTTCAGAAATTTAATTTGAAATGACTAGAAATCTGTTTAAATAATTTTAAATATCTTTTAAAATTAATGTTTAATTTATTTTTTTAATATCTTAATTTCAGGATAACTGTCTCTACATAACATTTCTGGAGCAGGGTTAAAGATTTTCTAACCTGTATCAGATTCCTCAGCCTTGGTGTGGGTTAAGTCAGACTAGATGGTGACAGGGGCTCCTGGCCACACAGAGAAATGTCAAGTAGGTTGTTCAAAGCTATAGCTCCTAGGATTTCTCTGGAGAAATACTGTGTCTACATAATAGAACACATTCTAGAAATGTCTTTGCACTAAGGGGAGGGCATCTGTTAAGACCTGGTCCCTGAGGCTCATTTTTATTCCACTGGTAGAATAAGTCCCTGGTAAATCCAGTAAAATCAGAGGGTTGCTCAATGACAATTAGGTCGCATCTGAGTGCATTATGGGAAATGAGAGCTGGGTTTTGTGTCCCTATGAATGGATATATTTTAACTTGGTATTTCCTTTGCTCACAAAAAGGGAAAGAAAAGGACAATAATACCATATGATAAAATAATAGGGGACAATTTTGGAATGAAAATTAGGCCATATTAATACAATTTTAATTATATAATTACACTCTTCAGGTGATTATCTAACTTGTTCTTAATTTGGGTGAGGAAAATTTTTATGAGCAATTATTGTAAAATTTTATGTACTCTGGTGGGAGGTGGATGAAGACACAGTGGAACTTAAAACTATGTATCCAAAACCCCAGGCTCTATGGGAAACACCTGCTACAAGGCTCTGAATTTACTGAGAAATACTAAACCATTTTGATTCCATAATTTCCTCTTTGTGCGTATATGTGCATACTTGCTATATTTGGAAAAGATTCCAGAGTTGTGCCAAAGATGACTGGGAACCAATTAAAATAATTTGGGGAATTGCTTGAAGGCAATGAAATTTGGAAATGCTTCTAGAACTGCAGAGGTAAGCAGGCTCTTCCAGCACCCTCCTGGAATGCCATGTCAATAACATCATCTTATTGGGAAAAAACCAATTTTCATTTAAAATTGTAACTGACATCTGTGATTAGTTTCCTGGGAAGAGTAGAGGTTGATAAGTGGATTCTAAGAAATTGTCAACTTTCAGTAATTTGAATTTCAAAAGATGCCAGAAATTTTAAGAGAATTTTATAGAAGATATTCAAAGAATAGAAAATTAGGTATATAGAATTATGTAGCAAAGAGTTGATTCATTAGTTAAACAAATACAATTTATTGTAAATTTCTTCTTATTTTTATCTTTGTGTCAAACATCATTTTAGAAGTTGGGGGTAAACCAGTAATCAAAATAGGGAGAAATTCCCTATCCTAATGTAGCTTACATTGTAGTGGAGAAAGACAGGCTGTAAACAAAGTAAAGAAGAGAAACATAAAATGTGTAGATAAGTGATTGTTATGGAGAGAATTAAGGACTGTTGTGGGTGAGGAGTCAGTTTATATAAGGTGGTCAGTGAAGGCTTTTCTGAGAAAGAGTATTTCAGCAACAATTTCAGGATGTGAGAGTATAAGTGGTGTGTAAGAAAGGTCCAGGCAGAGGGAATAGCTGTTACAAAAACTGTGACTCTGAAGAATATTTTAATAAGCTCATTCTGGGTAAATTATTGAGAGTAGATTGTAGGCCAGCAAGAATGAAAGAGAAAATATCTATTGAGATAGTGTTGAAATATTCCAGGGGAGAAATAATCACTTGGACCAGAATGGTAATAATAAATATGGGAGGAGGTGTCAGATTCTAGGTATATTTTCAAAGAAAGTTAACCGGATTTGCTGACAGATTGGGTGTGGGAAGTGAGAAGGGAGTAAAGAATGAGGCTAAGCTTTGGATATGAACTACTAAAAAAATGGAGTTGCCATTAGTTGAACTGGTGGAGACTGGGAAGTTTTAATGGTGGGAAAGGTCAGGATTTCACTTTTATACATGCTAAATTTGAGCTACCTATTAGGCAACCACATATTGAGATCTAGTGGTAACTGGATATATGAGTCTGGAATTCAAAGAGAGGTCTAGTCTGGGCTGTTAACAGAGGTGTTATCAGCATAGTCATAGTATCTAAATCCATGACATTGTATGAGTACACTAAAGGAAGTTTATAGATAAAAAGCAAAGATCAAATAAAATGAAGACTGAGAACTGACCATTGTTAGCAACTTCAAGTTGCTGGTGATTTTAAGAGTGGTGGGGAATGAACAATCTGCTTGCAGTGGTTCTGAACAAGAACTGGAGGAAATTAGAAATAGCAAGTAAATACAATTCTTTTAATTAGTTTTATTGAAAAGGGCAAGCAGAGAAATAGGTAGTAATTGGAAAAAGAAGTAGACTAAAGGGAATTATTATTATTTTTTTAATATGAAAGAAGCAACCTCACATTTGTAAATAATTCATTAGCAAGAGAAGAAGTGATGATGCAGAAGGGAAGGCGGAGAATCGTGAGCTCCATTTGTGAGTAGGTGAGAAGGGCAGACATCTGATGTACTACCAGTTGCCTTTAGCTAGGAGTTAGAGCTGTTTGTTCAATGTACCAGAAGGAAAGACTATGTATTTGGACCCTGCTTCTGCACAGTGGATAGAGGTATTGGAGTTCTTTTGAGATGGCTTCTAAATGCCTCCGTTAGATTTAAGAGGTATGGGAGAAATGTGCAGAAAGTGTGGTTAGCTAAACCAGCAGACACTTTATCAATGAGCTTGGGTCAGACTAGGTGTGATCTGAGATGATGCTTCAAAAGAAGTGGGTGGGATCGGTAAGACTTCTCTGTAGTTTCCTGAACTTAACAACACCTCACCCACCTCCACCCAGGACCCAATCATTAATATGGGTCCCTGTGTCCTAGTATCCATTTCTACATTATTCTTGTTATATATTCTAGGGTTCTGAGAGATTAGACAGAAATCTAATTTGATTACGTGGATAAAAGTAGTCTTGTGCAAATAACTGGCTGGTAAAGTCTTTTTCTTTTTTTAATTTTGTTTTTTTTTTTTTGTAGTTGCCTTGGAGTGTAATATATATTCACAACAAAGATAAATGCACTTTCAAATAACACTATACTACTTCACAGGGGCAGGTATCTTATAAGAGGCATCCAAATTCTTTTCTCCTGTTCCTTATAAAATTGCTGTCATTTAGTTCACTTATCCATAAGTTAAAACTATCCAATATATTGTTGCTATTATTATTTTGAACAGTTACCTGTTAGATCAAGTAAAAATAAAAAAAATGAAAGGTTTACTTTTATTTTTATTTATTCCCTTTCTAATGCTCTTTCCTTTCTCTGACTAGATCTGAGTTTCAGACCTATAAAATTTTCTTTTTTATTCTGAAGAATTTCTTTTAGCACTTAACAGTTTTATTGGTGACAAATTCTCTCAAATTTTGTTTGTCTGAGAGTATTTCTCTTTTACTTTTGAAGGATAATTTCACTTCAGAATATAGAATTCTAACTTTTTTTCTACACTGCAATATTTTCTTTTTTCTTTATAGGTAAGGTGTTTTTTTTTTACTCCACTGACTCAAAATTTTCTCATTGGCTTTGATATTCCACTTTGGCCATTATATGCTTAGGTGTAGCTTTTTGGGGGTGTTTATTTTGCTTGGTGGTCTCTGAACACCTAGATCTGTAGTTTGTTTCTGTCACTAATTGTGGAAAATTCTCAGCCTTTATATCTTCAAATATTTCTTCCTTTCTTTTCTTCTTTTCCTTCTGGTATTTTCATTATGCATATGTTACACTTCTTATAATTATCCTGTGGTTCTTGGATATGCTGATTCATTCTCTCTCTCTCTCTCTCTCTCTCTCTCTCTCTCTCTCTCTCTCTCTCTCTTTCTCTCTCCCCTGAGTTTTTCAGTTTGGGAGGTTTCTGCTGGCATATCTTTAAGCTCACTGATACTTTTTTCTTGACCATGTCTAGTCTACTGATGAGCCCATCATAAGCATTCTTTATTTCTATTTCCATGTATTTGACATTTAGCACTTTCTTATGATTCCTCCTTAGAATTTTCATCTCTCTGCTTACATTGCCCATATGTTCTTGCATGTTATTCACTTTTTCTATTAGAGTCTTTAGAATATTAATTATAGTTATTAAAATTACCAATCTGATAATATTGAAATATCTGCCATACCTGAGTCTGGTTCTGATCATTGGTTCGTATCTATAGAATTTTTAAAAAACTTTATTATTATTATTATTATTTACCCTTTATCATGCACTGTATAGTTTTTTGAAAGTTGAACATGATACATTTGGTAAAAGGATCTGAGGTAAATAGGCCTCTGGTATGAGGTTTTAGGTTTATCTGGCTAGGATTTAGGCTCTTTGTTTATTGTTTGCTAAAGTTTTGAGTGTCAGAGGCTAAACTTTATTCTAGTGTCTTTGCTTGTGTCTCCCTGTTGCCTTAGAGTTTTCCTTAGAAACTCTTTCTTGAGTAGTGCTTGAACTTTGCATTTTTTTATAGTTGTGAGCTCCTGTTACTATACAAGGGCCCTATTGATGTGGTGAAATGTGGAGGGAGGAAAAACTTTCTATTTTCCTATGATCAGTTTTCAGTATTTTGATGAGCCAGTGTCTCTATGCCATGACCTTAACAAGTGCTTCTCAGCTTCCTTCCTTCCCCTCTTATGTGACATTGGAAGTCTAGAGGTGGCTGAAGTTGAGTACTACCCTTCCCCCTTGTTGGTTAGGCTTGGGTAAAAGCCATGTTGGTTAGGGTCTACCATTTCAAAATAGTTACTTTTCCTCTCCCCCTGCATGAATCATAAAAAGATATTTCTCTCATCTTCACTCTGATAACCATATGGGGTTTCTGGAGTTAAAACTCAGGAAGGTGTTTTCTAACCAACTTCCAAAGGATGCTTCCAATGGAAGTTTTATCTCTTAAACTAGTGCACACTAAACCTCCAGAAATGAGTCAATTGTCCTTTAAGTGTTCCTACCAGGCTGTGGCTATGACTTCTGCTCTTGGTAAGCTATCATCCTCTGTATTTATCTGTCTCTCTAGATTTTGGACCAATGATTTACCCTATTCCCTCCATTCTCTAATGGATCTAAGAAGAATTGTTGATTTTCAATTGTTCAGCTTTTTGTGTGTGTATTAGGACAGGAGTGACAATTTCCAAGCTCTTCTCATGTCTTGGTGGTGTGCACTATAAACCTAAAAAGGTCAGGAAATTGTTATGCAGCCCTTGGCTCTCCAAGGATCCCAGGAATCTAGTTATAAGTTTGGAACTAAGTACAGTTTCACTTTTTGCTCAGAGTTTCAAGAAGTCTTTAAATACAGTATAAAGCATGCAAGAACCTTTAATAGGGAAGTAGTGAAAAGAGGGAATGGCATTGACCATGGGTGGAATAAAATGATGGCTCTATCTTTCAAAGGAGAATAAAAAGAATGGCCAGGCATTACATCGTTGTCATTGAATGTATAAAATTAAGCAAATAAAGCTTGTGAATGGGGACAAAACAATGCCCATATTGATGAGAAGTGGATGTGAGTTGGTCTGGAGTAACTTTCAGAGGAATGTAACTCAGAAAGAAAAAAAGAGACGTATAATCAGGCTTTTGTTTTTGTTTCTTAGGCATAATTAGCTTTAAGTTTAGGAGCCAGATAGTTGAGAATTGAAACCTAGTTCTATCACTTACTAGCTGTCTAACCTTGGACAAATTACTTAATCATTCTGTCCTTAGAGATATTATGAGCATTAAATAATATTAGTAATTATAAAACTGTTAGACTAAAGCCTGTGTGTTATATTATAAACACTTTTAAGGATATAAATCCTACATTACATAAGTGTAGACAGCTCCTTTTGAATGGTGCTGTAAGTATGGGGATGTCTATTGTATATATGTTAATATGGAATTTGATCCTGACATTGAAGAGATTTTCTAAAGCAAAATACTCTGAAAAAATACTTTATTGGTTCAAACAAGACATTTGATAGGGCCTCTCATGATTTCCCTGTGGACAATATTGAAAAACACCAGTTGGAGTCAAGGTTATAAGGAGACCATGTTAACTGTTCACTCCACATGGTGTGTATTAACTGATTAACTCCACATGGTGTGTATTAACTTAGGAAAGGATTCCATGGGATTTATGCCTTCTCTGACCACAGCTACACATGTTTTTTTTACTAATTTTCATGAAGATAAAAGACATGCTCATTGGAGCTATGAGGGATGTACAGTCGTATATGTGAGATTAAAGAATTCAGATCCCAAAAGGTATTATTTGGCTCAAGATTTTCTTGCTTGATTCACTGTAACAACTAATATTTCTCTTTTTTTATTGCTATGCTATGCTGCTTGAATTTCCTTGCACATATTGTAGATTCCCAACTCAACACAATTTCTTTGTGCCGTTTCTTCTTCTCACATGTTTGAGGTGTGCTTTTCTTCTTCTCTAAGGTATTTTTGAGGTCATTATGCTGTAATCAAAGCCCAGGGAACTGCCCACAGTTCATGGAGTCTCAAAATAAACTCAAGGCTTTGTTAGCAAATTCTGGCTTTGCCTTGAAAAGCAGGATGCAGAAAGCCACCTGTCCCTATGGGCTCAGTTGACACATGTCTCTGTGCTGTGTGAGATGTTGTCAGTCTTGTTAAGGAAAGGGATCTTGCCATTGGGGACTTGCTCATATACCAGTCTGGCCATTCCATTGTCCTTTGCATAGTATCATGCATTAGCAGTATGGAAAGGTGCCAGGTTTATTAAACTGACCAAACTAAGCAGGGAGCAACTATGAAATTGCTTTAGTATTCTGTTGACTCATGATTTGTTCTATCAGCTTTTTCTTCCTCACCATGGGATTATATCCAGGCAGGTCCTGCAGCTTTTCTGATCTTTTTTAGATATTAGAATATTATTGTCTTCAGATATTAGCAAATTGAGACCAATTTAAATAAAAACTTCTTTCCCATGTGCAGTTTAAAGCCTCTTTTCTCACTCCTGCTCACATCTGACTCTCTGATTACTGATTGGCAATGAAGAAGGGGCTGTGTCTGTTCTTTAACTCTTCACTAGCATTACTCTACCTCCTCTCACACATTCTCTCTGGTTCTTGGTTCTCCTGGATTCAGGCTTGGAGCAAGTCATTCATTCATTCACCAAATATTCATTGTGTTCTTAATTTGTGCCAGGCACTGTTCTGAGTTCTAGGTATGGGCTGGTATAATAATATCCTTGCCTTCATGTAACATATTAAAATATGTAAGGCAAAATATATTAATAAAAATATAATATATCTGAAAACAATAGAGGTTATAAGGAAAAGTAAAAGAGAAAAGAGGAATAGGGAATTCTGGGAATGGGGTTTGCTATTTAATGTAAAAATCCAATGAAAGACTTTCCTGTAAAGTGACATTTTAGACAAGACCTAAGGGAAGTAAGGGAATAAGCTATAGAGGGGTATGAGGAAGAAAATCAAAGCAGTGAAGACCTAGTATTCAAGGAACCCAAGCAGCCCAGTGTGGCTGATGGAAAGAGTGAGAAGGAGTAAAGCAGATATTGGGTCGGAGAGATAGTTGAAGGTGGGGGCAATCATGTTGGGCTTCTAGGTCATGGCAGGAATTTGAAATTTTTACTTCAGTACCTGGGAAACTATTGGAAAGAGTGTGTGAATGAAGCATGTAATCTGATTTAACATTTTACATGATCTCTCTGGCTGTTGGGTGAATAGACTCTAGAGAGTCAAAGTTAGAAGTGGGGTGACCATTTAGTGAGTGATTGCAGTAATCTGGGTGACAGATGGTGGTGGCTTAGACTAGGCAGATAGATGAAGAATAGTCATATTCTGAATCTTTTGAAGATAAATTTAACAGAGTTTGTTACTGCATAGTACTTGAAATGAAGAAGAAATAAGGGATTCCAAATGAGTTCACTAGCAACTAGACTGATGGATCTGTCATCTACTTGAATGGGAAAGGCTGTAGTAGAAACATGGTTCATTTGGGGATTGGTGAAAACCAGAAGTTTGATTTTTGGACTCATTAAATCTGAAAAGTGGAATTCAAGATCTAGGCTGATGATTTGAGTTTTGGAATTGCCACCATCAATAATATAAAGGAGGGCCTGGAACTGCTCACTACAACAATTCATCTGGGAATAAATAGGTGCTGAAGTTTTGAGGAGAGAGGTAAAGATGTGAAAAAGAGGAGAGAGGAGAAAGGAGAAAGGAAACGTGATTGCAGGATGTAGCAGTGCTAATGGCACCTTGAGTGGGCATGAATTTAGTGGTCATGAATTTAAACAAAAACTAGTCATCTTGGTTTTACTTCAACCTCATTCTGCATCATGAGTGAAGATTTCTTTTTTTCAAAACACAGTTTTGTTGGTTCTTTGGAAACCCCTGAACAAGAAGCTCTAATGTATCTCATCTTCTTTGTGACTCCTGTCAGGTTCGATGTGGCTGAATACTCCCGGGGTCCTTGCATCTTGGCAGGGCACCCCTTGTTCAGAATCCTTTAAAAGTAACTTGATATTCTGTTTGCCCTTCCCAAAGCATCCACTTGCCCACAGGAATCCTTGCATCCCTTTCCCGCAGATGATGGAGATATAGTGACCCACTGTTGTCCTCTTTCCTTGATCAACCATTGTTCACATTTGTCAAGGTGAGAATTGGTAAAATCTCTTTGTAACCCACACTTTAGGGAATACATATCAGGTTTTCCCAAAAACTTTCTAGGCAAGAACTTTCAAGCCTCCGTATTTCTGCATCCCAGAATGTCTCTAACTAGAGAATAAGATGATAATTTGCTCATCTCAGAAGTATAGCCTATGATCTTTTGGCATTATTTCTTTTTAAATTGTTTTATTGGGAAATAATTTCAAACTTACAGAAAGATTGCTAGAATAACAGTTGTATAAAGAACACATGTACATGCTTCACCTTGATTCATCTATTATTAACATTTTACCCTACATGCTTTATCATTTGCATGCTCTCACTCTATAGATTGTTAGATAAGTAAATCTCTCTTTCTGTCTCTCTTTAACTAATTCAAGGGTGGATTTTCCAAGTGTAAGGATAGTCTCTTACATAGATAGCTACAACATAGTTCTCAACTTCAGAAATTTAAGTTGATATAATTATTTTACATATAATCTATCATCCTATATTACAATTTTAATCTTTTAAAGAATTTTTCCCTTGAGTACAGGACCTATCTAGTATCCAGTACTACATTTAGTTATTTGCCTCTCAATTATCATTTAATCTAGAATATTTTCACATATTTTACAACATTGAAATGTTTGAGGAATACTTTCCTTCTTTTAACATTTTCAATTTGTATTTGCCTAATATTTCCTTGTGATTAGTTTGAAATTATTTATTTTTTTAAAAAATTAAGATAAATGTCAGTTAATATAAAAATTATCATTTAAAGTATAAAATTAAAACAATTTTAGTATGTTTGCAAACTTATGTAATTATCAGCACTATTTAATTCTAGAATATTTCCTTCACTCCCAAATGAGACTTTGTATCTATCCAGCCCCTGGTAATCATTAATCTACTTTTGGCTCTGTGTTTCTCAGTATTTCACATAAAAGCTATGATATAACATTTGGCCTTCTTTTGGGTCTTGCTTCTTGGATTTAGCATAATGTTTTTAAGTTTCATCCTGGTAGTATATATCAGCACTTTGTGGCTTAATAACACAGCATTGTAAGGATATACAACATTTATTTATACATGCATAAGTTGATGGGCATTTGAGTTATTTCTACTTTTTGGTTATTATGGATAATATTATTATAAATGTTCATGTACAAGTTTTTATGTGTGCACATACATTTCATTTATTTTAGGTATATATCTAGGAGTAGAATTGTTGGGTCATAAGGTAACTTTATATTTAACTTTTTGAAGAACTATCAAACTATTTTCTAGTGTCTGCCCTATTTTACCTCATGACTACCAATAAATGAAGGTTCCAATTTCTCCACATCCTTGCTAACACTGCCCATTTAATATATCTATCTTAAGGGGTATAAAGTGGCATCACATTATGGTTTTGATTTGTGTTTCCCTAATGACTAATGATATTGAGTATCTTTTCATGTGTTTTTATTGCCCACTTGCATATCTTCTTTGGACTAATCTCTTCAAATCTTATGCCCTTTTTTAAGTTGGATTATTAGTGTATTTATTGTTGAGTTACAAGTGTTCATGATATATTCTGAATACTAGACTTTTATCAGATATATTTTTCAAATAATCTCCAGTTCTGTGAGTTGTCTTCTCATTTTCTTGATAGTGTCTTTTGATGCACAAAAGTTATTAATTTTGATAAAATCCAATACATCTTTTTTTGTTGCTTCTATTTTTGATATTATATTTAAGAAACCATTGCCTATTCTAAAGTCATGAGGTTGTACCTCTATGGTTTTTTGTTCTAAAGGTTTATTGTTTTAAATCTTTTAGGTCTTCATTATATTTGAGTTAAATTTTGTATATGATATGAGGTAGAAGTTCAACTTTATTCTTTCACATATTGATATCCAAGTGTCTCAGTGCCATTTTATTTTTTGTAAAAAGTATTCTTTCCATTGAATTGTCTTGACACCTTTGTCAAAATTCAATTGACCATAAATATGTAGGTTTATTTATATACTCCTAATTATATTCCATTGATGTATATATCTATACTTCTGTTTTTTTTTTTTTTTTTAACTGGGTCTTTGTAGTAAATTTTGAAATTGAGAAATGCTAGTCTTTTTTTTTTTTTTAAGACAGTCTTGCTATTCTGGGACCCTTGAATTTTAATATGAACTTTAGAATCAGTATTTTAATTTCTGGATTAAAAAAACCATTAGAATTCTGATAGGAATTATATTGAATTTGTAGATTAATTTGAGAAATATTGCCATCTTAATAATATTAAGTCTTGCGATCCATGAACACAGATGTCTTTCAATTCATACAGGTCTTTAACTTTTTGCAAATATATTTTACAGATATTAAGTTTCAAATCTTGCCCTCTTTTTAAAAATAAATGTATTCTTAAGCATTTTATTCAT
Source organism: Cynopterus sphinx (assembly GCA_030015415.1). Classification (NCBI taxonomy): domain Eukaryota; kingdom Metazoa; phylum Chordata; class Mammalia; order Chiroptera; family Pteropodidae; genus Cynopterus; species Cynopterus sphinx. The sequence continues at coordinate 54,143,005 of CM057382.1, forward strand.
TTGATACTATTTTAAATAAAATTCTTTCTTACTTTTATTTTTGAATCGTTCATTGCTAGTGTATAGCACTGTCTCTAGTAGGTTGCTTGCCTCCATTTCTTTTAAATTTTTTCCTTGGAGTTTCCCCTGTTGTTTCATTTGTGGCATGTTTTTTGTTTTCTCATTTTTGCTGCTTCTGTGCATTTGTTTCTATGTGTTAGAAAGATCTGTTGCATCTCTCAGCCTTGGCCAGATGGCCTTATGTAGTAGGTGTCCTGTGTGGCCACCCAGTAGCACTATCTCCCTAATCACCTGTGCTGGGGGCTCTGGGTGTGTTCTTTGTAAGGATTGTGTCTGTTTCTCTGTTGTAGCTAACTCTTGATTTCTGTTAGCACATCAGTGGATAGAATTAACTTTAGGGTGAACTAACCATAGGGACTGGCCACTCTCACAGAGTATGAGTTGCTGTGTGGAGGTTGATCCCTCGGAGTAGGATTTGCCCTAGTGGGTTGGTGTAGTTCTTATGGGGCTAGTAAGGTGGTGCTCTGTTGTGGTCTAGCTCCACCCTCTATGTGTGTTGGTTCTGTGGCCCCTTGGGAGTACACCTAAAGTAGGCCAATACCAGATGCTGCCTTTGCTCAGGGCTACCTGGTGGGAGCTACAAAGTGATCCACAGATGGTTGCTACTTATGCTGGATCTAAAGGTAAGTAGGAGAGACAACACTGCAAGCTGCAATTTGGATACCCCCAGTACCAAACCTGGATCAGTTTAGCAAAAGGTCTAGTACACCTCAAGGCCTAAGGCTGCCTTCCAGTTGCCCATAAGACTCTACAGCTGGAAGAGCCTTTAGGTGATATGTGTGTTGGGTGGTGCAATGATCCAGGGAGTCACTAAGGTATAGTAAGCAGATTTTTCCCAGCCATTGCAGTGTCAATTTTCATTCCAGTGCTGCCTCTGTGGCTTCTTGCAAAAGTCTCAGATTGTAGCAAGTCCAGCTTCTGCCTGCCTTAGGCCTATGAACACCAGATACCTGTTCAATAAATATTGTAGCTCAGGGCAGGGTTTGTGGTCTACCACTGAAAGTCTCCTGGGATGCACAGGTTTTGTGTAGGCTGCCTTAGCTGTCATCCGTTGCCTTCATGGAGTGCATGACCCTGAGAAGGGGCAGGGTAGAGGCAGCTTCCCAGCAACAGTCCACCAAGAACAATTTGTTGTTTTGGTGAGGTGAGGTCTCAAGGAGACTTGAGCTTGTCAGGCCAATGCAGTATCAGATTTGCTGCCAGTTCTGAGTCCATAAGCATCTGCAAAAGTCCAGATCACAGCAAGGCCAGCTGTCCTCTGTGTACAGCCCACAGAAACTACCTACCATCTCCCCAAGAGATACTGCAGCTTAGGCTGGCAGAAATGGTCCCCACCAAGTGTCTGCCCCAAAATATACATTCCACACAAGCTGAGGCTCATTTCTTGTGTGGAATAAGCAGCCTGGAGAAGGAGGAGGGCAGGAGCGGCTTCCTGGCAACAGGCCTGCCAAGGGCAATTTGTGGATTGGTTGGATCAGGTTGATCCCAATAACCATTGTAGCTTCAATTGGCCATGTCAGGAGAGAGAGAGAGAGAGAGAGAGAGAGAGAGAGAGAGAGAGAGAGAGAGAGAGAGAGAGAGAGAATGTATAATAATTCACTCAATTAGAAAAGCAAATTCAAACACACAGGGATCTGTTGCCCAGAGAGAGATGTCCTTCCTGTTAAGGTAAATCGACCAATCAATGGCTTTAATTGTTCTGTTCCTGAAATTGACTATTTTTTTTTTTAGCAAAACTAACTAGATGGAGCAGAAGTTTTTACATCAGGCAGAAGAATATTACTGCTCGTAAGAGACCATTTAAACTTGTAAAATAGAAATGAGTGTGCCTAACTTCTCCTGGGAAGGACTAAATGAGGACAAAGATGAATCCTAGATAGAGCCCAGGCTACATGTAAACATTTCAGCACCTCTCCTTCCTTGTGCCCTCTCTGTGCTCTCTGTCCTTATAGAAATGATAGTTGTGCTGCTGCACCTGGATTTTGTTACCATGGTTACAGATGCAGTCCCTGGTGTAGGAGGAGGAGGATAGTTTTTATAAAGGCAGATTGGACTGACATTTAAATTGGAGGCATCACAGTAGAGTACAGCTGTCAAGGTATGAAAGAGCATGCTCTCCCTTTGCAACTGGAATATATGGAAGACTCTTGCCTCCTTCCTTTTCTTGGTGGTGGTGGTTGTGGTGGTGGTGGTGGTGGTGGTGGTGGTGGTGGTGGTGGTGGTGTTGGTGGTGTTGGTGGTGATGGTGTTGTTGGTGGTAGTGGTGGTAGTGGTGTGTGTATGGGACGTCCACTCATCCTTTAGTTTATATTATTTTCAGTGGACTAGGATTCTGGTTGGAAACAGATTGAGCCTTTTCTAGTGAGATTTTAAGGAGTCAGAGCTCAACTAGGAATTTATCAATAGATGCTACAAATTATTTCAAATCAAAGGGAGAGAGGGAGTCAGATGTGAGTAGGAAGCCAAATCCATGGAGCCCAAAGGAGATTAGAAGGGTAGCCAAATTGAGTGCAGGAGATAAGACAGAGAGAAGTCAGAAGTCTGAGGATGAGGGGGAAAGGATCAGCATAAGATGAGCAGACTAATACCTTGCCTTGGGTAGGTATTCATGTTTACAGCCAGCTTTTGGGGAATGGTGCCTGTGTGTGTTAGTAGAATTTACCAGGTGAATCTAGGACAAGGATGCCCATGATATCTGGGCAGTGGGAGAACTAACCAGGCTGCTGAGCCTGGGCTTCTTCCCCATCATTAAGGAAGGTGACATCTTTAAGAAAAATTAGTTGAAATGTTTCTTCTGAGGAGAAACAAGCTTAAAGTATACAAACCATCTTTACCCAGAGAAGTGGATTTGTGGCTAGAACTTCTGGTCTCCCTTGTTGGTTAGTCAATTAGTCAAATGATGGTGGAGTTCCCACTCTGTGCCAGGGCAAAAGGTGACTGAAAGCCAACATGCTTCTCTAGTTTTCAATTCCAGCATCCTACCCTAATTAGAAGGTCAAGAATACTCCTACTGTGGGCATAAAATTTGAAAATAAAAAGCCCAGAGCTCTGAAAAATTCTCTGATTGTCCATTGGTCTATCCTCTGTTTTCAAGCAGGCATATGTTCAAGGGCTCATTGCGGTCCATGTGCTAATTGTCAGCTCAGTCAGCCAAGAATCCAGAGAAGTGCAGATGAAGGCCTTGAGTCCTTGCAAGACCTGCTTTGTCAAATTTTCACTTGATATTCTGGTGTTGAGTAAATTAAGTGTAACCATTTACTAACATAAATACTTTAATGACAAACTTGAGGATTCTATATTATTACTGGTCAGTGAACAGAGAATGTGTACATAAGTGTGTATAAACAAAGTTATATAGACTTTTGTTATTCATTTGCCTCTGCATACACATGCACATCTAAATGAGTAACTATATGTGTCCATATGTATGTGTGTGTACACATATATGGGTAAAAAACCTCTTGATGTAGGCATCTGGAAATTAGAGAGCTATGGGTTTGAAGGTTGAATATTTCTTTTATTAGCTCTGTGATTTTGAACAAACAATGTTAGATCTTTTAGCCACAATTTTCTCATCTGAAAATAAAAATAATTAATCCTATTTCATAGGAATCTTTGTGAGAATTATATGCAGTAACTAGTATAAAGCATCTGGTACAGTAACTGCATAAAAAGGGCAATTAACAAATATTTCAGCGCCTATTACTTTATTTACCTTTCCCTCTTACTACCATGAGAAGCCATGCCTCAGATTTATGTCATTATTTTCAATTGTTGGAGGAGCAAATGGCCCTCAAAGCAGACATATCAATAGCTTAAATGGCAGAAATTTGTAGAATTTGGAAAAGTGTATTCACACACCTAATGTTCTCATATTATCCATTAGCTAAAGTGAAGAGTCAAAATTGTCTTTGTTGGTGATATGCAGAAGAAAGACTGAGAAGGCACAGTCAGAGGAGTTGTTACTACACAACAATCCCTTGCCCACACTTTCTGCACTCAACCTCGCTAGAAGAGGGCAGAACTGCCCCATGCACGCAACAGTCAACTGCAGGGGAAAGTGACCTCTTTGTCTCCTTTCTCTGTGTTTGGCCATGATTGGTCCATTGGCCACAAGTCTTGGAATAGCACCTTAAATTGGGATTGTACACATCAATTTCCCATATCCTCCAGATGAAAGCCATTACCAGCCTGTTGTTTCATACATACCAGGCAGAGCAGGGATCTGCAGCAGGTATGAGAGGCTCTGAGGTCATCTCCCACCTTGGTCTAGAAGGACGCTCAAAGTCACTCCTGCAAGCTCCTACATGCTGGTTAATAATGGATCAGTCTTGGCAGGAACCTCTAGTTGGTTTCTTCTGGGAAGCAGTTTATACTATCTTAGCAAGGCCTGAAATTTGTGTTCAGAACTCCCAGCCCAGCTGTGACAAATGTTCATGTGCATGCATGGTGCTCATGTCTTCAACAGCATTGAGCAGGAGCCACACCTGGGTCTGTAGCCATTCTGTTTTGTTGAACCCAAGTGCACAGGATTAAGGAGAGAAGCTATAGTTTAAACTATAAAGAGCAAGATTTAGGGTAACTTGTTTCAAACTGAGTCAGTACCACAACAGACATTCTGGAGTATTGGTTCATCTCTTCTTATGGCATTTTCTTCAGCAGTGTGTCTTTGCCAGTATTAAGGTGGGCACTGAGATATGCTGAAGGGAGATAATGGTCTTGAATACAAGTACAACCAAAGCACTGAGATAGTTACTGCAGGAGAACCAAACTGATTTCTTATTTGTTACTGTCCCTGCAAGGTAACTCTGATTAATATAAATAATAAGGCAAAGGCCCTTATTAATTTCCATTTCATCCTCAAATCCACCTTTGAAGTAAGCAGTAACATATGACTATATCTCATCATTGATCTGGGGAGCAGGATCAGCTCATCAAACCATGTAGAGTAAGAGTGTGGGAAAGGGAGAATTTTCAAAGTAAACTCAAGGTTCTGCTACCCAAAGAAGAGGGATTTCATGCTTGACAGATAAAGCAACAGAGGAACAGTGTGATGACTCTACCCAGCTCTCACTAATTTGTCTTTTATAGCATTTGGTGTCATTTGACCTTTAGACTTAAGGTCCAACTGCATTTTCTGTTTTCTATTGTTTCCTTTATTTTAGCTTCATAAGCCTCCTGGAATGGAAACTGGAGGACAGTGCCTCATTTGGGAAAAATGCAATGCATTTCAAATGAATGATACTTGTTTGAAATAAAATGTAGGTTTCTAGATGCTCCTTCTGGATTATCACCATCATCAATGATCATCTTCATTACCATCACCACCACCATCAACAAACACCTATTCTTGAGTACTTAATATGTGCCAGACCCTAGGTTTCTTAAATAATCTTCATGATATATTTTTTAAAATTATCTTCATAATAATCCCACAAGGAAGTTTTGTTTTACAAGGAAGAATAATGGGCTGAGATCACAGTTAAGTAAAGCCATGATTTCAGTTAGATCTCTCTGACCCCTACATTCCATGAATTTAATTGCTGTTCTAAGTTATTCTGCATCCTCAAAAAACATTTTAATAGTAATAATTTATCCAATATTGAATATTAATATTATTTTTTCTTGTTCTAGAGTACTATTTCTAAACATATGATACAAGAGCAACCTATATCAAGGAAGAGAAAAAAAATGGCATAGATGATAGAGGCTCTGTCATCTCTCTTGCAACCAAATCAAAGGAAAGTCATCTGGGATCTAGAGGAACAGAAGCACTACAACTAGGGAGAGAAATAATCAACCTGAAATGGTAGAGGGTAGGAGGGGGCGAAGAAGCAAAGCTACTTGGTCTCAAGAGATTGCATGGAACAGAGGCTGTGGCAGTGGCAGCCAGCAACTTCATACTTCTTTTAAAGGAGCCATGTCTGTGAGCGAACTTTTTGGGTGACATATCTGCTCACTCTGCGTACCAGTGCTGGGTTGGATTCTCTGGGTTGGCTTATAGGAGAACACTGAGTTGTTGATGAGAGCCAGAAGCAAGGCCTTCTCCCAGACAGAAGTGCTGGTGGTATTCATTCTTCCTCTTCTGAGCCCTCCCCACCCACAATGTGCAGACTCAGCCTCGCCATAGCTGAGATGGCATCAAATTGGATAACACTGATTGCTCCACTCAGAGGATTTTCTGAAATTCTACCTCCCCCAACTTGAGGCCCCACTAAAGCCACAGCAAGGTGTATCCTTGGTGAGTCAGGTGACCCTTGCTGAGCAGTACCAAGACTCACACTGGTGGCAGCTAACTGCATTGTCTAGCTTGGCCTCTTGAGGTAACTATAAGCACATCATCTGTGTATCACTCGCTAAATCTTAACAGGTGGCTCTGGCCGAACTTGGCATGCAGCTGAACCCCTCTCAGGACTGTGTCCCTGGACACCTACTACACAAATCCATACTAATAAGGCTGGGAAACTTAGGAGCTTTGCTCAATATGTAGAAACAGAAAGGCAGCCAAAATTAGAAGGCAAAGAAGCAGAAAACATATGAGAGAACAGAACAGAGATCCATAAATAATGGAGTCAAGCAATCTAACAGATTCAGAGTTCAAAACACTGGTTATAAAGATGTTCACTGAACTTAGAGGAGTGTAGCTGAATTCAGTGCAAACTTTAACAAGAGATAAAGCAATATAAATATGAAAATGAAAATTATAAAAGGGAACCAGTCAGAAATGAAGAACACATCTGAGATGAATAGTATATTAAATGGAATAAACATTGAATAAAGAAGAAGATTGAACCACTGATACAGAGGATAGGGAAGCCAAGGATACTCTCAACAGAATGGAAGGAAAAAAGAAGCCACGACTATAATAATTTAAGGAGTCTATGTGACATTATTAAATGGAAAAATATCCATGTCATAGGGGTCTTGGAAGGAAAACAAGATATTGAAGAGCTATTTGAAGAAATAATAATGAAAAACTTCCCTCATCTAGTGAAAGAGATAGACATATAACCACAGGAAGCTCAGAGAGTCCCCCCAAAATGAACCCAAAGAGGCCCACACTGAGACACATCACAATTCAAATGCCAAAAGTTGAATAGTGAATCTTAAAAGCAGCAAGAGAAAAACAAACAGCTACAAGGGAACTTCCATAAGACTGGCAGCTGATTTCTCAGAAGAAACTATGCAGGACAGAGGGCACATTATATTCAAAGTGATGAAAACCCTGGATCTACAACCAAGAGTTGAAGGACAAATAAAGAGCTTCCCTGACTAGAAACTAAAGAAATTCATCACCATCAAGTCAGTATTACAGGAAATGTTGGAGGGACTTCTATAAAAATAAATAACACGTATCAAAAACAGGAATAAAAAATGGTAATAACTAAATTCCTATCAACAAGTACCTCAGATGAAAAAGAATTAAGTGCTCCAACCAAAAGATAAGATAGCTAAATGGATAAGAAAACAAGATCCTTATATAGGCTGCCTACAAGAGACTCACTTCAGATTAAAGGACACACATAGACTAAAAGGAAGGAGATGGAAAAAGATATTGCCTCGATGGACCTAGAGGGTATTGCAATGAATGAAATGGGTTGAATAGAGAAAGATAAATATTGTATGAGTTCACGTACATGTAAAATCTAAAGAACAAAATAAACAACAAGAAAAGCAGAAATAAATTCATAGCTACAGATAATATTTTAAGTGCTACTAGGTGAGATGGGAGTTTGGAGGACAGCAAAAAATAGCATAGGGATTAAGTAGTACAAATGAATAGCTGCAGAATTGACACAGAGATGTAGAGTGAAGCATGGGGAAGATGGTTAATAATGTTGTAATAAATATGTAAGGGGGAAGAGGGGTACTAGATTTAGTAGGGTGATTGCTTTGTGAGTTATGTGGATCTCTGATCACTATGATGTACAACTGAAACTTATTATTGTATGCCAACTATACTTGAAAACTCACTGAATTGTACAATGTAAATATGAGCAACTAATTGTCTATTATATTTCAATAAAACCAGAAAAAAAGTCACTTGGGGTTGGTAGTTAAAAATTTAGATTTCTGAGCCCTATTCAGAAGTATCTTTAAATTGAGATATAATTGACATATAACATTATGTTAGTTTCAGGTATATAACATAATGATTCAATATTGTGAATTGATCACCATAATAAGTCTAGTTAACATCTGTTACCACACATAGAGACATTTTTTTCTTGTGATGAGAACTTTTACAATACAGTCTCTTAGCAACTTACAAATATATAATAGAGTACTATTAACTACAGTCACCATTCTATACATTACATCCCCAGGCCTTATTTATTTTATGACTGTAAGTTTGCATCTTTCGCCTACATTTACCCTTCTCACTTATCCCCTACTGAGAACCACTGCAACTATCAATTCATTCTCTTTACCTATGCTTTTTATTTGTTTGTTTTTGGTTTTAGATTCCACATATAAGTGAGTTTATATGGTATTTGTCTTTTTCTGTCTGACTTATTTCATTCAGCATAATACCCTCAAGTTCTTTCCATATTGTTGCTAATGACAGGATTTCCATTTTCTAATAGTTGAATAATGTATAATTGTGTTTTTATGTATGCATATATGTGTGTGTGTATCTATATCACATTTTCTTTTTCCATTCATCCATCGATAGATACTTGGGTTATTTCCATGTTATGGCTATTGTAAACAATGCTGTAATGAATGTTGTAGTGGGGTGTACATATCTCTTCGACATGTTATTTTTATTTCTTTTATATAAATACCCAGAAATGAAATTGCTGGATCATATGGTAATTCAACTTTTAGTTTTTCTGAGCAACTACTGTATTGATTTTTGATAGTAGCAGCACCACCTTACATTCCTACCAGCAGCTAACAAGGGTTCCCTTTTCTTCCCATCATTGCCAACATTTTTTATTTTTTGTCTTTTTTATGATAGCCATTCTGACATGTGTTAGGTGATATCTCATTGTGGTTGTTGATTTGCATTGCCCTGATGATTAGTGATGTTGATTATCTTTTCATGCACCTGTTGGCCATCTACATATCTTCTTTAGAGAAATGTTTATTCAGATCCTCTGCATATTTTTACTCAGATTTTTTTTTGGTATTGAGTTATGTGAGTTCTTTTATTTTGGATATTAATCCTTCATCAGATATACAATTTGCAAATATTTTTGCCCATTCTGTAGGCTGCCTTTTAATTTTGTTTGATAGTTTGCTGTAGTCCCTCTTTTTTTTTTTTTTTTTTTTTTTTGCTTTTCTTGTCCAGAAATACTGAATCAAAATATCTCACATTATTCTTGCTAAAGTTTGAAAACTATTGCTCAGGGATAGAATTTTTTTCCATATTAATGGTTGTCTTTAACCCTTCATCTAGAAAAGTTCTAAATTAACCCAGAAATTGCCATGACTGGTTCATTCCCATTCTTTAGTTCAGATGTAATTTCTTCTACTTTATCTCATTATATTTATTATTTCCTTCATAGTATTTATTCATGTCTATAATTGTTTTTATCTTACATTATTTATTTAATCATTTGTTAATTTTGTACTTATTCAGTTAGTATGTAACTTTCATGAGGTCAGGGGCTTTGACTTTCCAGAAGGAAGTCACCATGGAATCCACAGAGCTTAGTATATGCCTGCCATCACAAATATTTGCCAAAATAATGAATCAATGATCTAGAGAGAAACACATGATAGCAACCTCCTGGTGCTGACCTAAAAAGACTGACACTAGACAGTGTTATAGAGTGAGATGTTTTGTATTGTTTGAAGTTGAGCCTCAGCAAACATGGGAGACTATTATGACAACCAAGAATCACCTGGTGAGTAGGATTTAGGGCAGGTCTCTCGTCCAAGCAGAAGTATAAACAAAGTCAGAGCAGAGGCTTGACTGAGGAAATATAATGGGGATTGCGGGAAAAGTAAACCTGTTTGGCCTATAGCACGCTGGACCCTGAATTTAGTTAAGATTTCTGTGTGCCCATGATTGGGGTAGGTAATGCCTACATATTCTGTTTGGCTGGGTGATGGATAATTAAGGAATGGGTAGAGTGAAATCTGAAGTGTATAGTTGTCAGTGTTTCACCAGGAAGAAAACTCTCCCAAACTTTAAGCCTTCTCAAAGTCATCCTTCTCTCTGGGAGTAGAGCCCTAAGAAACACAAAATAGATTGTCTGGTCCAAAATAACTAAAAATTTACTTTATGCCATGGGTAGTAAATGTAGCAACAGAGGACACAAGAAGGCCAATGATTTCAAAGAAGCTTAAGATAAATTCACAAGATTGCTATTCCTGATAGATGTGAAGTGGGGATATTTGAGAGTATTCCTAACATAACCATCCCATAATGATTGGAAGGAGGCCTTTTCTGCCACTTTCAAGGGCTATCACCTGGAATGTTTGGGGGTCTGAGAACTGGTACTGGGACGTTTTTGTGCACACTAGTAATACCCTGTAACTTTGATGACAGGGATTCTTTTCTCTCCTTCTTTAAAGCTTCCTATGTTCCTGCCTCCTACTTTCCTGAAGCAGGTGGTAAAAAAGTTTCATTGGCCCAGGTCCTGAATTATCTCGATAAATGCTGAAATACCACATCAGGTATTTTAATGTCTTCATGTTTCTGAAACAGAATTTTGAGAGGTTTTAATTCTGCCTTTAATTTCTAACTCTTCTGCTTCTAAAAATTTATGGGTACAGATTTCAATATGAAATGAATATGTGCTCATTAAAATATGTGGAACAGATAGTAAATAAAGAGGCAAAAATAATCGTTACTAATCTTACCCACCCCAAAACAACTGCTGCTAATATTTTGGTTTATTACCATTCTAAATTTTTATTATGAATAGCTTTTTAAATTTTTTGTTTGCTTTACATAGTAGTAATCATGCTGTATGGCCAATTTTGTACCACTACTTATAAAATTATAATGATAACATAGCTGAAACTTTTTACAATATCATTACAAGCAATTCATAAGTATCAATTATGTATACTACAGTTGATTTAATCATTCCCTACTATCAGATATTTAGGATGTTTGCAGTTTTTGAATAATTCTGTGATAAACATCTTTGTAAATAAAACATTTTACACATTAGAATTTTTTCTTTTACTTTGTGCAGATTTCATTAAATGGAGCTTCTGTGTTCATATATGTAAATTGCCCTTGCCAGTAGCTAATAAAGCAACTTTGTGCAAATTAGAAAGAGGCATTCTTTCCTCCAGACACCCGGCTGCCATCTATGGGACAATCATCTAAATAGCTATACTGCAATTGCAAGGTGAAGTGTGACTCTTGGTGTTGTGCAAAACATAAGTTGCACAACTATGAATGGTATAACTGATATAAGTATTTCTAACATTCCAATTCTTTTCCACAATTTTATAGTAATTTATTCTAATAGTCATGTATGAGTGTGCCATTTTATCTAACTTTAGTTAGAATGGAGAATTATTTGAATTATTCTAATTTGGAAAATGGTATTTTATTTATTTATTTTTATTTAGATTACTTATTAGTTTTAAAATGTCACTTTATTTGTTTCAGCTTTCCTCAAAGAACAAAAAACACTATTCTTAGCAGAGACAGATTTCTTTTCTTTTCTTTCTTCAACAAAGAAATGTTAAGCAGAAGTTGATAACTGAGCACAGATATGGCTCCCTAAATAGACAGTGTATTGTGTTGCATGCCCAAACGTGCTTTTGGTCTTTGTGGCTGGGAAAACAAGTCATTGTCTCTTTCTCCTTCCACTCTTTTCTAAAAAGGTTTTCTCCTGCTCTTCTGTTCACTTCTGGGATTATCCCATAAAGCAGAGATTGCCAACACCTGGGCCATGGACCAATATTAGTCTGTGGCCTGTTAGGAACTGGCGGTGAGCAGTGGGTGAGCAAGTGAAACTTCATCTGTATTTACAGCCATTCCCTGGCGTTAGAATCATGGCCTCAGCTCCACTTCAGATGATCAGGGATTAGATTCTCAAAGGAGCACCGGTCTCTGATATCAAAAAGGTTGGGGACTACTGTTCTAAGAGATCCCAAATGAGAGGGTCTCAGCATGATCTGATCTAATGAAAGATTCTTCTCTTGCTCAGCTGCTTTTTAAAGACTTTGAGAGATTGTGGAGGCATACCACAGTGAATTCTGTGCTAAAAAGCTCTTACCCCTGAGATCTGAGCCACTTGCTGAGACCTCCAACTGGGGTTCTCCAGAGAAATAGAACTAATAGGATATGCACACATATAGAGGCATGCTTCATTTTCTTACACTTATCTTTATTGTGCTTTGTAGACATAATGTTTTCCCAAATTGAAGTTTTGCAAACCTTCATTCAATAGTTGATTGGTATCATTTTTCCAACAAATCAGATAATGGTTAGCATTTTTTAGCAATAAAGAATTTTTAAATTAAAACTTAAAAATTGTACTTGTTTTTACATGTAATGCTATTGCACATTTAATAGACTATAGTATAGTGTAAATATAAGTTTCATATGCATTAGGAAACCAAACAATTCATGTGACTTGCTTTATTGCTGTATTGCCTTTATTGTAGTGGTTTAAAATTGAATCTGCAATATCTCTGAGGTATGCTTATATGTATATACACAAATATATGTATGTCTATATGTATGTGTGTGTGTATATGTGTGTGTGTGTGTGTGTGTGTGTGTGTATGTCCAAGAGTGGGAGAAAATGGATTTCCCAGCTCAAGTGAAGACAGCAAATTTACTCTTTCTATGCCTTTTTGTGGTATTCAGGCCATCATTCTATTGGATAAAGCCTGTTCATATTGGTAAGAATGCTCTTTTTTATTTAATCTACCAATTAAGATCCACCCAGAAATAATATTTTATCAGCTATCTGGGCATCCTTTAGCTCAGATAAAGCCACCCTTTAAAATTAACCATCACAGCCCTGAAGGCCATAGTCTGCTTACGAGGCTTTGCTGAAACCCCAGTCTCACTGTCAGTGTCCCCCTCTCCACACTGTGAGATATTCTCAGCTAGAGCCCATGCTTATAATTTATTTATTCAACAAATGTTTATGATTCTTTTGGTGAACCAGAAACTACTGTAAGCATTGCATATAGTGGTTATCAAGAACAGACAAGCTTTCTGCCCTTATAGAACTTGTAGGAATTAGCAAGGCAGAAAATGAACAAGGAATCATATAGATGAATGAGTAAATGAAATAAAATCTAAAAGGTGATGTGCTCATGAGTGACTGAAAGTGGGGGTGTTTTAGAATGAGTGATAAGGAAAGGACCTTTTGAGGAGGTGACATTTGAGCTGCAATCTGAATGATCTTGTTGACTAGGTATATGACGATAAAGAAACTAATGCCTATTAAGACATTACAAGATTTTTTGAGCATAAGACATTACAAGATTTTTTGAGCATAAATTTTATTTAACTCATCTTACAAGTTGTAAGGTGGTACCTGATACAAAGATTAAGTAACTTGCTCATAATCTTGTAGCTTCTAAGGGTCAGAGCCAAATCTGTGGCCATCTGGGTTCAGGGCCAAAGCTTGTGTCCTTTGCACAAAACTACAGCACATATGAAAGGGAATTTATAGTCCAGGGGCTGAGCAGCTGCAGTCTTTGAGTAGTTTGGAAGTTGGTGAAAAAGGACAAAACCAAGGACAAAAAGTATTCTTTCTTTATTTTCCCCTTGAAGCTCTCTGTGATCATAATTGGAATGACTATTGATTGGAAAGCCTGGCACAATGGATAGAGAAACATAATTTATTGGTTCAGGAAATCTCATATGTGACTCTCTCAACTTCTAACGAGAGTCATCCTCTACAGAGGAGATATGTGATATGCTTCTTTTTATTATCTTGGCCATCAACAGGTATAAACCTTTGTTCTAGGTAAATGCACAAGTTGAAGAAAGGCTGGGGCCCATGAAGCCTTTTTCAATCTGTGCTGGCAATGTTGAGACTTTCTAGAGCTCTTCTGGCTGTAGGTTGATTCTAGAGTCATCTTGCATTAGAGGTGTATGATTCTGGAAGGACAGAGGATATAATAATCATCCCAGAGACTATCAATGGAGCACTCAAGCCCTGATCTCTTTGCTAAAGGTCCTGGTCTTTAGTGACATTTTCTGATACCAAATATGGGAAGAGAAGCACTAGGAATATTTGACTGGACAGGTTCTTTGGCCAATGTAAGAGATAGAAATCCCTGAGATTTACTGTTCCCAGGCCCAGTAGTGTCCAGTGGAAACTGTTACAGCTTAATTGTGTTCTTACTCAGTCATCCATAACTCATGCACTTTTCTGATAAAGCAGGTGTCTTCCGTAAGGAGAACAATGGTGCAGATTGCTATCACTATAGCCTGCCAAAGTCTGAACTAAATTGTCTCTGAACCAAATTGCTACAAATAGACACCAATTTGCAGAAGTGTGAGCAGTCCAAGGGATGCTTTTGACACAGAGATTGAAGGTGAATGTGGGATAAATATCAGATTTTCAGGGAAGAAACTTAAGGTTATCTTATGGGACAGCAGTAGGGTTCACTCAAAAGATACTGATTTGCTCCATTCTTGAACTCCTGAGTTTGTCTTAAGTCTCTTTAATTCACAGTTTTTATTTTTGGCAATAGGCACCAATAGACTGAACATGTTTGCAGTCTTGGGGGTCCTGGGATGTTTGAGAGAATAAACATTTGAGTTTCTGTGTGAATAAGATTGACACCTAGCAGGTGACAAGAAATTTTGATCTTGTCTTGCATCAGGGATATGCAATGGAGAGTGAAACTAAAAGTTCTCATGGAAAAATATTGAGGTCAGGACAGCATGGTTTGGTCTCACACTGGTTAGTTCAATGTTTATTAAGAACTCAGACCCTGTTCTGGGTACTGAGTACATAATAATCCTACCCCAGCTTTCCAGATACTGAGAGTTTAGTGAGCCAGGTGTGAAAGGAAACTCTACTTTGGTGACTAGAAATCAATCAACAGTACATACACCCCTTCTTCAGGATAAGCCCCTGTGTTAGGACCTTTCAAGGGTCAGGAAGAGGAGAGAGGAGAGAATAAATGTCTGCTGCATTTTCTTCCTTTTTTCTTTTAATTTTCTTTCTTTCTTTCTTTCTTTCTTTCTTTCTTTCTTTCTTTCTTTCTTTCTTTCTTTCTTTCTTTCTTTCTTTCCTTCCTTCCTTCCTTCCTTCCTTCCTTCCTTCCTTCCTTTCCTTCTTTCCTTCTTTCCTTCTTTCCTTCTTTCCTTCTTTCCTTCTTTCCTTCCTTCCTTCCTTCCTTCCTTCCTTCCTTTCTCTCCTTCCTCCTCCCCCTCTCTCCTCCCTCCCCCCTCCCCCTTTTCCCTCCCTCCCCCTCCCTCCCTCCCTTGCTCTCCTCTCTCTCTCTCTCTCTCTCTCTCTCTTTCTTTCTTTCTTTCTTTCTTTCTTTCTTTCTTTCTTTCTTTCTTTCTTTCTTTCTTTCTTTCTTTCTTTCTTTCTTTCTTTCTTTCTTTCTTTCTTTCTTTCTTTCTTTCTTTCTTTCTTTCTTTCTTTCTTTCTTTCTTTCTTTCTTTCTTTCTTTCTTTCTTTCTTTCTTTCTTTCTTTCTTTTTCTTTCTTTCTTTCTTTCTTTCTTTCTTTCTTTCTTTCTTTCTTTCTTTCTTCTTTCTTTCTTTCTTTCTTTCTTTCTTTCTTTCTTCTTTCTTTCTTTCTTTCTTTCTTTCTTTCTTTCTTTCTTTCTTTCTTTCTTTTTCTTTCTTTCTTTCTTTCTTTGTTTCTTTGTTTGTTTATTTCTTTCTTTCTTTCTTTCTTTCTTTCTTTCTTTCTTTCTTTCTTTCTTTCTTTCTTTCTTTCTTTCTTTCTTTCTTTCTTTCTTTCTTTCTTTCTTTCTTTCTTTCTTTCTTTCTTTCTTCTTCCTTCCTTCCTTCCTTCCTTCCTTCCTTCCTTCCTTCCTTCCTTCCTTTCTTTCTTTCTTTCTTTCTTTCTTTCTTTCTTTCTTTCTTTCTTTCTTTCTTTCTTTCTTTCTTTCTTTCTTTCTCTTTTCTTTCAGCTCAGAAGTTTATTAGTGAAGGGGACTGGGCTAGTTGGTGTTTACATGCTTGAGCCCTGCAACCCTATTTCCTGGCTTCAGTGAGGAAGAGGAATGACTGCTCTGCTGGCTTCAGGTGTTGTTATCCCAGAAACTAACTGAGACCTCTCTCCTGGGTCCCTGTTGCCATAGCTGGGATCCAGCATTATCAGATAATCTCTTCTTCTGTTTCTCATGCCTGAGCTGGAAAGATGATATTTTTTAGGATTTCAGCATAGTAGGGGCTAAATACCTTCTGATTGTGATGCATAAGACTAACAAACTTCCTTCACAGTTCTGCCAACTCCCCCTCCATGAAAATAAGGCCTCCAGGGAAGTCTCACAGAGATTCTTGCATGCCACAAACTGAACAGCATTTGAGAAACAAAGGAATCTGCTTATCAGTGATGATACAAACACAGTTCTCCTTCTTATAGATGTTCTGGAGTTGTCCTATAAAAGACGCTGTGCTTTAGCAGCTCATAGTACTGAGGCCCATGTCTTTGAGGACTCAGTGGATTTCCTGAGACACTTGTTTACTCACAGTCAGCCCAGAGTTAAATCCCTCCATCAGGGCCTTGATTATTATGCATTTCAGTTTATCTACAAATTCAGATGAGATGAATAAAACATTACCAGAGAAACTTCTGGCAATTAGCATGACTGAGGACAGGATGGTTAACTGCAGCAACTGAGACTCCATATCCTGCAGCTATATTCTGTCCATCAGCAAAGTCTCAGGAAAGTCTTCATCATCAGGATCCCAGAGAAAAAGGTTCAGGTAACTCTGGTAGAGCACCTTTGTGGGCCCGGGGAGCTCTGAGTTGTTAGCTTCCCAATTTGGAGATGAATAGGCCATGCTGGAGGAGCTGAGAAACTTAGGAGGACTTGGAGATTGTGTAGTGATTTATATCTGTTGCTGCTTTGGTGAGATCAGGCTACTTGTCAAGAAGTTTCTGGAATTTAGTTTGTTCATCCTGGACAGAATGTTCCTGCAGGTAGAGTTGAAGGCTCTGAATAGTATAATTTACCATGTCCATTTTCATCAGACTCAGTACATGAAAGATACCCATCAGTAATTGCACAGGTTCTCTCATACTCTCTAGTTTCTGCAACTGCTTCATTTTGGACTGGTGCACATCGAGGGTCATCAAATTGAGAATGTAGTCAGAGAGATGAGGGACATCTAGGGCCCCATGTTCTGCTACCTGCTTTAGGAGATCCATATCCAGAGCTTCTTTAATCTCATTTCTAATTTGGTTTTGGCATAGTAATAGCAGGAATAGCAAGATCTCAATTTCTTTTAGAATGTCAAGAATGCGAGTGAAGTTAGAGGGAGCACTTGATAGCTGCTCTTTCAGATGGTTGCAAAAAGCATTGTATGTTGTCTCCAAAAACCTGCTTTCTGAACTGTTGGATGGTAAAACACTCTCTCCCATATAGAAATTTTGATTTACTACAATTTTAGGAGCAATGCTAAGCTTAGAAATTTTGTTAACTGTCTCTCGGATCTGTGACAGAAAGTACTTCAGGTTGGCTCACAGGAGAGTGGTCCTCTAAACAGAAGCTCTTGTTTTCCTGGCTCTTCCCTGGTGTTTTAGGCTTATGGGCCCCAGTCTCTGCTTTACTAGTATCATTCTGAAGCACAGCTTCCTTAGCCTTGGGCGTCTTAATGTTATCTCCTTCCAGTCTTTCACCTGCTGCCCAGCACCTGCATCTATTTATTTTTTTAAACAAAGGCTATTGTTGTGTTTTAAAATGTCTTTATTTTATAAAATTTAGAAAATAAACCAAAAAGGAAGAGAAAAAATGCTACTCATTGTTTTATCAACAAAAGACAAACAATAATAACATTTGAGCCAATTTTCTTCCAGTTTCTTACTCTGCCTAGTTACTTTTTCATAATTATTATTACTTTACCTACATTTTATTTTATATTATGTGTTATTACTAGCTCTTTATAAACAACTTTAATGATCACATAATATTCCAACAGATGGGAATTATATAAATTACTTATCAAATTTCCTACTGTTGAACATTTAGTTTGTTTTCAATATTCATTATTAAAAATAAGTAAGAGTATAAAAAACATATCTGCAAATAAATACTATTTTGTATTTACAAATATTTCCTCAGGATGCAGTGCTAGAAGTGTAATTACTAGGTCAAGGTATATAAGTATACCAAATACTCTTGATATTACAGGTATGTGTGTGTGCACATGCATGCATGCATGTATGTAAAATTGTTTTCTGAATCTATTTTCCTAAATTTTGTATACTACATTGAAGAACTACCACCATAACCTCCATAAAAAGCTTCACTAATTATATAAAATCTGATTTTTATTCTGGTAAGTGAAATATTTTCAAGTACATTCTGAGGCTAAAATACAGCTGAGAGTCGAATGTGTGAGTCACCAGTTTGCAGAGCTGCTTTGTCTGGCAGAGAATGGTGGAGAAGCAAGACATTTCTCTTGATCTGTTACCTATAGAGATACAGCAAGGTCCTTAAGATCAGAGAAAGGGTGAAAAGACATTATTTACATTAATTCTTGACTTGACAGAACCTTACATACTATACTAGTTTAAAAAACACAAAATTAAGTCTCAATTCCATACAAAGATAATCACTTTGATATAAAGCTTATTAAAAAGAAGCTCAAGTAACAACTTTGAGGACTTTAAGTTTTGGAGCCCTAAGGAGATCCTGCCAAAAAATGGTAAATAAGTAAAATGTATATCTATATCTATATTAATTATATGTTAGAAAATATTTAATTGTATTATAAATATAGGTATGTATATTTATTATAATATATATTTTGTCTTATTCTTTTAGACATACTACTTAAGGCTTCTCATTTTTCTGCTAAATTGTATTTATCGAAATTGTTGCAAATCTTCAGAATGCATTAACGAATGTCTAGGAACTACATCTGAGTTTAACCACCAGCACAACGACGACAACAAGAATAAAGCTAATATTTATTATTTATTGTGTATAAAATAATATCATCAGTGTTTTTACATACATTCTCCAATTTAATCATCACAGTAATTCAGTGATATTGGGATTATACCCATTTTATAGATGAGGAGATTGAGACCTGAAGAGGTTAAATGACATGCCCAAGTTCACACAGTGAGTAAATGTGGGTGTCATGGAGGTGAAGGATATTCTTAATGTGAGAGGAAGATGGAATAAATTTGTGGTTTTATCCCTGGCTCCTCTTGCTTTGAAAATTAAGGGGCCTTGCCATGATGAAATTTATTGATTTACTGGGGCCTGATTTCTGAGTGGGGTACTGGGCTTTGTGCATACCATACTGGTATTTTATTTAATAGATTCAGCAGTGCCTACTAGATTTGTGTGGCCCATGGTTGAAGCTTAGTGGGACCTCTCCTAAAAGTTTTAAAATTATAAGTAACTGTAAATATTTAACATTTTTGCATTTTAAAAGTGAATCCATAGTGGCAAAGTTATAAGGTAAAAATTCTTTTTAGGTATAATGAGAGTGGCTCTCAGTGTTTCTTCCATGCTTATAGACAGTGGCAAATTGTGTTCTCTGCAAATATTAACAGATGTACCACAGTGGGCTGAGAGGCTCCTGAGCACCAGTGTGAGGTTCACATTCAGTTCAGGAAAGCTCTAGAAAGAGGTGCTGAGGCTGGTACCATGCCTGATATGAGTGTCTTTGTTTACCTAGAGGCCTCAGGTCATGCCAGGTAGTCTAATATATAACTTAGGGTAGGGACCTCCAAGCTAGAAAGACCAACAGAGTGATATAGGGTGAGAGTTTTGGGTCATACAGTATCAATAAACCTTTACAAGGATTGGAGACTGAAATCAACCATGTGAGAATCAGTCAATCAACCATGACTGCACAATGGAACCCCAGTAAGAACTTTGAATACTAAGTCTTAGGTATGTTTACCTGGTTTGCAGTACTCTGTGAACGTTGTCACACACAATTACCAGAAGAATAACAGTGGCCTGGTTCCATGGGGAGAAGACAACTGGAGCTCTGCATTTGTTTCTGCTCCTGCTCTGTCCGATATGCTTCATTCCTTAGCTGATTTTAATTTGTATCTTTTCCTTTAATAAATCGTAATTACAGAGCTATCAGTGAGTTCTCTAAGTCCCTCTAGAAAATTATCAGACCTAAACGTGGTTTTGGGAAGCTCTCAAACTTGCAACTGGTATCAGAAGAGAGGATGATCTTAAGAACTGTTTCCTCAAACTTCACAGTTTTCTAAATTTCAAAATGACAAAAACAAATCTTCCTAGGTCTCATCTGAGAAGACATTAGATTGAGAGGAACTGTCCAGAATTCTTATATGATATATACAAAATTTAGAAATAGGAGTGATCAAAGTGAAACAAGTTTAAAATATTAATATAATGTCCCTCTGCATGCTAAAGTCAAAAACTGTTGATCTATAAAGTTCTAGCAGTGGCCAAAAAAGAATGTGCCTTTTGAATAGAATTAATAGGGTCACAAAGAGGTACTAAAACCATTTCCCAGAAGGCTTAGGCTCTGCTTCTGGCAACGGTAAAAGTGCCCTTAAGGCCTAGCTATAAAGATTTCTTCCACAGGCTTAGAACATTTCTTTCCTTACTTATTTAACTGTTTATTTCTGTTTCTCATCATTCTAAAGGGATTTAAAGTAACTTGAACACACACACACACACACACACACACACACACACACACACACACACATGCATATTTTTTCAAAGAATTTAAATGTATAGATATATGTGTGTGTATACTCCAATTTCTTCACTTTCTTAAATAAAGAGAATTGAAAGTAGAAGGGAGAGGGAGGAGGGAGTGAACAGGAGAAAAGAGAAGCTGGGTTAAGATTACTATTCAAAGTGCAGGCCATAAAAATTCTCCACATATATTCGTTACATAGTTTAAAACCTCCATGTCCTTATTTATTTGTTTGGCCTACTTAATCTGTCTTTGACATCTGGTGGCACTAAAAGCCTTCTGCTGTAATAGTTTCTGTCAGTTTTCTCTTGCATTCCTAATGGTTTTTGCCCTAGACTTTGAAGCTGTATAATTCATTCATTTCCAAAGGTTCATGATTTTTAGGGTCTTCATCATAGGCTATACTTTCTATCTGTATAAAGTAACCTTTTCTCTACTTAATGCATTTTGCCTTGAATTCTACTTTGGTACTGAAATGGCTACTTCTGGATTATTTTCATTTGTATGCAGCCACTACAACCTTGAATAATCTTTTTTAATTTTCAGTGTCATTTGGCTTTGCTTGTATCTGTAAAAGCAGCATATATTTCTATTTGTTTTCAAATCAATCTAACAAATTTTGATTTTGAGAGAAGAGTTTAAAACGGTTGCATTTATTTTTCCACAGTTGATTTTTGAGGTTTTCTTATACCCACATTGACATGTATAAAATAGAATTCTGAATTTTCTCTACTCATTTCCTCAAGTCTCCATCACTTCCTCCAAATTAATATTCTCCCTATCTTTACCTTCATAAATCGTATTACCATACACCTAAATTGTTGTTTATTTGTGATTAGAGATGGGTCTGTTATTTCAACAGTCATCTTTGCATGGAAAGGTCAGTTGTGGCTGCTACTTTGTTAGGTTTGTGGGAAGAGAACAGGCTGACAGGCAAGAGAAGCCTCTCAACTACCAGAGTAGTAAGAGGGTCTTTCCTTGGGAAGTGAACTTTTCTTCCATGTAGCTGTTCTGCTGTTTTTTATTTCTTTGTCCCCTTTTCTCAGTGTCTATCAGAAAGGTCTGGAGTTGGATTAACTCTGCCCGGCTCCTCTTTCCAAACTCATTTTCGGAGGTGGTCCCCTGCACATCAAATACTTTCAGAGAGCACTTCCCTGGTTATGTCCTGAGATTAGAGGCCTCTGCTTCCAGAGTTTTTGTTTGTTAGGGTAGAGTGGGAGAGAATTCTCTTTCCAGCTATGTAAGGTCAAGGTTTTAAGTCAATTACTTTGATAGCACCCTGGTATACCTACCACTGGGTTGGTCCTAGCTATCTACATGTCCTACATTATCTAGAAAGACATCTAGAGATAATTTTTAGATAACCCTACCTATTACTCCACATAGGATGTTTTTTAATTTCTCCAAAATTTTATCAATGACAGGAATATCTTTAAGTTCCTATTCAATCTTGAGAATCGATAAATCTGTGATTTTAGTGCAATCTACATATATCATAGGTTATCGTACAATTACTGCTGTATTTTAAGAAATTATTTTGAAGTAATTTTAGACTTATAGAAAAAGTTAAAGGTAATACAGAGGATTCCTATGTAACTATAGAAGAAGAATAATGCTCCTCTTCCAACATGTCCATGTCCTAATCCCTTGAACCTGTAAATCCATTACCTTATATGGAAAAGGGGACTTTGAAGCTGTCATCAATAAAAGATATTGAGATGGAGAGATTATTGTTGGAGTATCCCAGTGGGCCCAGTGTAAGTACAAAGGTTCTCATTAGTAAAAGAGGGAGGTTCGAGAGCAAAAGAGAGATTTGAAGCTGTTACACTGCTGGCTTTGAAGATAAAAGTGGCCATGAAACAAGGAGTCTCCAGAATCAGGAAAAGGCAAGTAAATACACTATGCAATTGGTACAGAATTTTAGTTTAGAAAGATTAAAAAATTCTAGAAAGAATGGTGGCGATGGTTACATGACAATGAGAATGTACTAATGTCATTGAACAGTACATCTAAAAATGGTTAAAATGATAAATTTTATGTTATTTATATTTGACCACAATTCTTTAAAAAAGGGCAAAGAAACAGATCTCCCCCATTCTTTCAGAAGGAATGTGGCCCTGTCTAAATCTTGATTTTAGCTCAGACTTCTGGTCTCCCAACTGTCAGATAATCAGTTTCTATTGTTTAAGTTTGTGGTAACTTGTTCTATCAGCAATAAATAACTAAAACAATACTCTCCTCTAATATTAAAATTGTACATAAATTACAATTATTAAAACTAAGAAATAAACACTGATACAACATGGTTAACTTCAAACTCTCAGACTTCCCCTATTTCTTGTTAATGTTCCTTTTCTGTTCTACAACCAAATCCTGGATACCAAATTGCATTTAGTTGTCAATTCTTCTTAGTCTATTCAAATATGTGACATTTTCTCACTCTTGCTTTTATGACTTTGACACTTTTGAAATGTGTTTGTCAGGTATTGAGGGTAGAACATCCATCAATTTAGGTTTGTCTAATGTTTTCTAATGATGAGTATGAAGTGTGGATTTGGGGAAGAATATAACAGAAGTAATATAAACCTCTCATTATATCACATCAGAGAATATCATGTAATCAGGTGCCGTTATTGGCAATGTTAACTTTAGTTAACATAGTGTCTATAAGTTTCACCACTGTAAAGTTAGTATTCCCCCCCTTTTACTCAATTGTTTATAACTGTTGCAATTTTACTTTACAATCTTCATTAGCGAAAGTATGCAGGAACTATAAGACACCAAAACTGATTTTGAATGCCAAATGTACCATTTCCTACTTGTAAAAAGTTAAAGAAAATGACTTTATCTCCATATATCTCTGGTCCTCATCTATAAAACTGTGAGAGTGATAGCTCCTGTGCTGTCCTGAGGATTAAATGAGATAACACATCTATTCATCTAGCAAATATTTATGAGCATTCATGAGTTGGTAAGAATTACATTAAGTGAAAAGGATATCAGCAGTAGTTATCAGTGATGAACACAAGATATAGACTTTAACCATGAGCAGTTCACAATACGACAGGAAAGATGAATTACTGACCAAGAAGTCACAGCAAAACATTACACATGTTAGAGTCAGGGAAGTACAGGGTGCCGTGAGCATGCATAATGTGAGGATCTATTGTAGACATCAGAAAAGTCACTTAGTACAATGCCTGGTTTGTGTAGAAGGCCCTGAGTGATGGATGGATGGATTCTCTGCCCATGTCTGGACCTCTCCTTCCTCTCTGTCTCAAATAAACAGGGTGTTGTTGTTTTTCTTTTTTTGTCTCTGTAGGAGTCAGTAGAGCCTTTAAGGTGCTAATGTACATGGTGACTTGTTGAGCAGAAGCCCATGTGCAGCTGTTTCCTAAGTGTACATGACAGTGAAATCATTTCTTGCCTAGAGCTTGTCACAAGCCTGGTATTATACAAAACTGCTTTATGAAAATGTTATTTTAACACATTGACTTCTTCACCATACATTAATTGCTTGAGATGAAATTCACCTTCAAAAATACCTGAATTTTCAGCATGTTCAAATTTTCACAAGCATTTCACTGGGGTATTTTGGCCACATGCATTACAGATTATTTTACTTTTAAGGAAGAGATTAATCTCTCCAAGGATTGTAAATATGTGTAGATATAGATGTAGATATAAATATAGACATGTATATATATATATAAATATGTAGATGATATATATAGATATAGATGATATAAATATAGATATATAGATAGATATAGATATAGATAAATATATAGTAGTTGAATGAAGATTTGTGAATTTTAAATTTAAAAAATATAAAAAATTTAAAAATGAACCTCTACATTTCATCACCAAGATTCAATAATTATCAAGATTTGACCACATTTACTTGCCCTCTCTGGTTCTCAAGTCCTCTCTCTCTTTTGCTGAAATATTTTAAAGTATATTCAAGACACTATATTACTTCACTCCTATTTTTTTGGTATATATCTATAAAAAACACAAATCTTTCTTTATATAACAACAAACCATTATCGCACCTGGTAAAAACAATAATGTATTGGTGTCATATAATAAGGATGAAACATTTAGGAAAAATTTCCAGCAATTCCTATTTAGGTACAATGTTGACTTCCAAGTGTGAGATGGGCTGTGTCTTTCTCACCTATTTTCTACACATGGAAAATCATTCTTCAAGCCTGACAGTGCCTCAGTATTCCTCTCCAACCCTCACAGCTTTGGACTAAAGGAGTTGTTTAGCATCTGCGGGCCAGTTTGAGGTGGTATATCCTGAGTCTACAAGAAAGTAGAGTTTCCAGAAGGCAAGAGACATTTTTGTAAGTTGAATGAACAGGAGACTTGAAAGAAGTCACAGGGGTCGTTCTTATTTCTACAGAATTCTGTTGTTCTTCAGAGAAAGATCAAAGATATAACTGATCTAAACAGGTTAGTGTAATTGAGTAATGCAAGATTAAGCTGATTGCATTGTGACCAAACGTGAACCACCTAATTACATTGTTTTCTAAGACACTGTGTTTGTGTTATATGAGGTAAATAAAATGGAAACACAATATTTGGTGAGCTGCTAGCATCACTTACTTTCCATCTTTGTGCAAACTTGGTAAAATTTGAAATCTATTTCTTTACCCAAACTTTTGGAACAAATGCAGTGATTTTGAATTGGTTGTCCTGTGGATTTACTTGGTGACAAAATGGAGAGTTGTGGACTGAGCAGGCACCCCAATCCGTGTGATTCATCTCTTTACATTTTTCATTTATGATGACATAATACTCCATAATTTTGCTGAACTTGGTTAGAAAACCAATTGTTTGGTAGCAGTTGCTGGATATCTTTGTAGGGAGTTCAGCCAGCCCTCCCTTCATAGAATAGCTGAGGGTCTAGGGCATATGTCTCCTTTTCCTCTATGGGTCTGAGCTGTTCAATCTATGGTAGAGTTGTGGTACTCAGACCCATCTCCTATTACATGGCCTCATCCCAAGAGAAACATGTGCCTGGGTTCCCTACTTGAAATTAATGCACTGAGGAATCCCAGCTCCTCATCTTTCAGCAGGAGGGAAGAATATGACTGAATGTTGCCCAGCTGTGGGATTCTCATCAAAGCAGGATCTCATGATCAATCATCCCTTTATTTGACAGCTGAATAAGCCTATTACATAATGCCCAAAGTGCTTTCTGTCTGGGGCAAACAGGAAAATTATGACTTTCATATATGTACGCTTATAGTTTCTTCTGTTATTTACCTTAACAAAGCAACTCAACACAATTAGTGCAGACTACCAAAGGCTCTTGGTTATATTTAGATAACAGATTCCATTTAAGGAGCAAGTAGCTAATGATCTGAAGCATAGACAGCTATCACAGCAGCCCTAATAAGCTGGAAATCACAGAGAGAATAAGCGTGGAACATTTGCCTGGTGGGGAGTGATTGAACTTTGAAATATACTGACAGATTCTGCTCAGCGTCTTTGACTGGTTTACACAGGGATGCCCCAGAATCAAGAAATGAGATGTGAAATTGGCAAATTTTGAGGTTATTTCTCCCATTTTTTATTGTCAGCTATCAGCTGTGGGCTTCCCAGGGCTCAAGCCATAAGTGGTCAGCAGAGCTCTGACAGAACTCAGAAAAGGATCACAGAAAATAATGGTGAGAAAGGGACTGGCTCAACTGTGTCACATGTAGACATGAAGTTTAGAAAACAGAAGCGAAGAACAGAATCAGTGACAACAGAGTTTTGAAGAAGTGGGAGCTGAAGAAATCACCTGACATATAGGTCCTGTCAAGCCGCTGGTGGAATGTGAAGTGAGTATAGTCAAACCACTGAAAGCCATAGTGTTGGTCAGGAGCCTGAGACCAGAAGGCTTCTTGTATAGAAGAAAGAGCAAAACTCAGGGTCAGGATGACTACAGGTTGATTCAAACTCTAATATCTACTCAGTTACTATTCAAACTCTAATATCTACTCAGTTAATATTCTACACACTTGAATGTTCTCAGCCTCAGCTTTTTATTTGTAAAAGGAAAACAATAATACTCATTTCATATGGCTGAAGTGCTAAGTAAAGGTAATAATGGCAAAAAGAAAAAGACACTTCACAATGCTTTGCATGCAGACATGTTCAGTGTCTGGTGACTACTTTTGGACTTTCTCATTATTGTCTTTATCTTTGTTCAGTGGCTTGTCCAGACATAAGATAACAGTAGGACATCGTTCTCAGTACACTGGGTTCTTGCTCTTTAAAGGAGAAATATGTGGCTTCTAACTTTACTCTGGTTGTTTTCTTGGGTCACTGGTTGGATATTTTGACTTTATAAGCCAGACTCTTTGTGTATATTCTGGGTAATGTTTTCCCCTACACCGGATTGAAATATGAAATGATAGTTTTGAATTCAGTGTGTTTGTGAAAGGAACACACTCAGGAAGAGACAGTAACAGTTTTAAATATACATTTAAGGCAGGGGTCTGTTGTGAAATGACACTATTGGAGAGTGATGTGTCAGTCCATGTGACATACATACATTTTTAAATTTAATTCTCATATCACTTAAAAGAAGTTCTTAGTACATTCTCCTTTTCATAGGAGAGGAGACAGAAGTGACTTGCTCATAGCCACAGAGATTGATATTAGTTGTTTACAGATGCTTTAAATCTTTTGTGCTCCCTTCAGAGTTTGACAATTGCCTACTTTGTAAACCCTGCTTCTCCAACAACAACAACAAAAATTAAAACCATCACCACCATCCAGGGTGCAGACATGTGACTTAGATTCTACCAGTAGATATGAGACACCTGGGGAACCAGACAGGATATTAGGCAGTCACTTTGTGGTGGGAGGGAAGTCAGAGTTGACATGGTTGCAGGTTCATATAGCAGCAACTTTGGAATGGGAACTATAGTGGTTCTGGACAATATTTATGAAAGCTCAGAGTAAAGCCTGTTGTTCCTGCTTTTCCAAGGAGTATGTGAGTTTTCTAAAATTCCTGAAAGAACTCCCCATGGCCTACAATTCATAGCCTCAACTGAGAATCCAGTTTGGGCCTTAGTCTTTATTTCTCTAAAATTTGTTACAACTGAGAAAAATCATTGTCTGCTGTTCATGTCTCTTCCTGCTGTTTCATTGGCTTTCTTCTGTGCAGACTGTGGTGCGGAGCAGAGCCAGCAGTCTTGCCAGTATCTAACTCCCCAGCCTGGCAACTCTCAAGCCTCTGTGCTGGAAAGCCCAGGCAGAGCCATCTCACCAGCATTTGGTGCCACTTTTCGGGTAGTTAGATTTCTACATTTAACAAGGAAACTTTAGGGTTCCAGGGATGAGAAATATAGTAGATTATAACCTATTTTGATCTCCCAACCCATTTTTTGAGAACACTGAGCCACATTAGCTACCATGAACTCTTCCTAAGAGGTTGGAAGAGAATAGGTGCTTTTGTGATTTGCCTGCTCTGATCCCAGCTTCATCATCTGCTTTGGGGGCCAACTACAGTTTTGAGCTGAGGAGAAACCCTTGCAGGAATTTCCCAAATGAGTCTTTAATTATAAGCTAGTTGACTCTTTTGGGTGCCTGAGCTTTCAAGTGCCATTTGTTGGTGTCTCTTTAATTTTTATTGTCAGTATATTTATGAGCTGGAGAAATCTGTGATCTCATTTTCATCCATAACCTTTCAGTGGTGTATCTACAGAAAATGTCTGCCATGTTAACCTGCCACTCAGAGGAGTACTGCATATAGAACAAAAAGTCAGTGTGCAAAACAGAGGAAAATAGGCCTTTCTCTGCATAATTCCTTAAACATATTTTAATTTATCTATCAAGTTTTATCTTGTTCAGATTTCTACTTGTGTCAACTTTTGTATTTTATGGTCTTGTGGAAAATTATCCTTTCCGCTAAGTTTTTTTCAATGGCATAATTTTACAAGTGTGCAGGGTATTTAAAATAATCTCTTGATTATAGTTAGCTACATCTCCATCTTCCTTTTAAATTTTCTTAATTTATGCATTTCTCTTTGTTTTAATTAGTTCCAGTATGAGTTTGTTTCTTTTATTAGTATTTCCAGTGAATCAGGTTCTAAATATATTAATTTTACTATTTGTCTGTTGGTTTATGTCTACTTTTGTTATGTTATTATTCTGTTTTATTTTTCCCTTTTTTCCTCTGAAGATTTCCAGTGGCATGCTTAGCACCATTATTTTGTCTTTATATTGTAACAGAACTATCTATTGCTCTAATATTATAAATGGCTGCTATTTCAGGATACCGTAAGTTTTACAATTTTAAAAATTATTTTATCTTATAACTTTATAGTTATTGTGTTTTTCATTCCTTTCCTGTCTATATTATGTAGCACATCATTAAAGTTAAAAGTTTGGTTTTATCATACAGCTGGCTGGATTAGAAACTCAATTCTTATACTAATGAACATGTGACCTTCAGAGATATGTGGAGATAATACATTTAAAAGGTTTACTTAAATCATTCTATATATATTCATAGCAAAGTTCCTTTGGGCATACTCTGAATCCTTGGAGTGGTAGAAGTATTGCCTTTAGGTGCAAATGTTTCAATAGGGGTATTGCAGCTGTAGCCCTTATATTTTAAGTAATTCAGGGTATGCTCCTGTACTTGTTGCTGTTGACCTGGCTTCTTTCTTTGGGTTTCTTATTTATTTATGTGCTTTCTTCTATAGAACACACCCATCCCTTACCTATGCAATTCTCTTTCTTTACATGGTATAAATTAACCACCTTGTAAGGCAGCACTTATCTTCTTACCATTTTTCTTTTTCTTTTTTAATTAGATTATTAGGGTGACATTAGTTAATAAAATTATATAGGTTTTAAGTGTACAGTCCTATTGTATATCATCTGTATGCGTTCACCACCTAAAGTCAAATTTTTTGTCATCATATATTTGACCCCCTTTACCCTTTTCTATCTCCTCCTTAGCCCTCAAGTCCACTATACTGTTGACTATATCTATGAGTTTTAATTTGACTAGTTTATTTGTTGCTTTCAGTTTTATATGAGAAAAATTATATGATTCTTGACCTTTTTCTAACTTATTTCATTTAGCATGATATTCTCAAGATCCATCTATATTGTCTCAAATGGCAGTATTTCATCTTTTCTTGTCTGAGAAATTGTAGTTCATTACACACATATACCACATCTTCTTTATCTAATTATCTATCAAAGGACTTTTTTTTCCTCTACATCTTGGCTACCTTGTATGATGCTGCAATGAACATAGAGGTACATATATATTTATGAATAAATGTTCTTGAATTTCTCAGGTAGATACCCAGAAGAGGGATTGCTGAGTCATATGATAATTCTATTCTCAATTTTTGAGGAATCTCCATACTGTTTTCCATAGTGGCTATACCAATTTACATCCTCACCTGAGTGTTTGAGTTTTTTTCTCCACAACCTAACACTTGTCTAGTTGATAATAGCCATTCTAACACGTGTGAGGTAGTATCTCATTGTGTTTTGATTTTGTTTTCCTAACAGCTAGTGAAGTTGAGCATCTTTTCATATATCTGTTGGCTGTTTGTATGTCTTCTTGGGAGAAGAGTCTATTCAGGACCTCTGCCCACTTTTTAATTGAATTTTTTGAGTTGTATAAATTCTTTATATATTTTAAATATTAGTGCCTTACCATAGATGTTATTTTCAAGTATCTTCTTTCATTCAGTTGGTCACCTTTTTGTTTTGCTGATGGTTTATTTTGCTGTGCAGAAGATTTTTAGTTTGATATAGTACCATTGATTTATTTTTGCTTTTATTTCCCTTGCCTCTGAGATCAAATTTATAAAATTCACTCTAAGACCAAGGTATATGTGTTTAGTATGTATGTGTTCTATGTATTTTATTGTTTCTGGTCATATATTTAATTATATAAGATTTTTAGTTAATTTTTGTCTATGGTGACAAATAATAGTCGTTTCATTCTTTTTCATGTGGATTTCCAATTTTCTCATCATCATTTCTTAAAGAAACTTTTTTCCATTGTATGTTTTGCTCCTTTGTCAAAAATTATTTGTCCCTATATGTGGATTCATTTCTTTCTGGTCCCTAAATTTTATTCCATTAGTTTGTGTATCTGTTTTTCTGCTAATACCATGCTGTTTTGATTATTATTATTTTGTAGCATAATTTGAAGTCAAGGAGTGTGATGCCTCCCAGCTTTGTTCTTTTTCTCAGGATTATTTTGGCTATGTGGGGTCTTTTGTAGTTTCATAAAAATCTGATGATTTTCTAATTTTATTTTAAAAAATGCCAATGAGATTTTTTTTAACTTAAAAATTTTTATATTACTTTCAGGTCTACAGCTCATTTATGAAGAGATCCCCCTGATTGCTTTAGCACTCATCTGGCATAAAAAATGCAATTGAGGTTTTGATGGAAATTGAATTAAATCTATATATTGCTTTGGATAATATGGCCATTTTAACTATGTTGGTTTTTCCAATCCATGAACAAAATTATTTTTCCTTTTTTTTGTACCTTCTTCAATTTATTTTAATAATGTCTGGTAGTTTTCAGTATATATTTCCTTCACATCCTTTGTTAAGTTTATTATTAGATATTTTATTCTTTTTGTTGCAATTGTAAAAGGAATTTTTTTCATTTATTTTTCTGAAATTTCAGGGTTCGTATATAGGAACCTAATGAATTTTTGTGCATTGATTTAGTATCCTGCAACTTTACTGTATTTGTTTATTGTTTCTAATAGTTTGGTGGTTCCTTAGGGTTTTATAGAGAGAAAATCATGTCATCTGGAAAAATTGATAATTTATTTTTTCATTCCCAGTTTTTATGCCTTTCATTTCTTTTGTATGATTGTTCTGGCTAAGACTTCCAGTGCTATGTTAAATAACAGAGGGCGTTCTTGTCTTGTTCCTGATTTTAGAGGAAAAACTTTCATCTTTTTGCCATTGAGTATGATATTTGCTAAATATTTGTCATATATGGCCTTTATTATATTGCAGTACTTTCCTTTTCTACCTATTTTACTGAGTATTTTAATCAAAACTGAATCATATGAGGGGATCCAATACCTCATTGACCATTATAGATGATTCATCCTAACAAAACTCAATAAAGAAATACCAGCTTTAAATGATGCATTAAATAAAATGGACATAATCAACATTTACAGAACCTTTAATCCCAGAACACTAGAATATACATTCATTTCTAGTGCACATGGAACATTCTCAAGGGTAGAGCATATGTTGGAACACAAAACTAGCCTCAACAAATTGAAAAAGATTGAAATATTAAATATACCAAGCATGTTCTCCAACCACTATGCTTTGAAATTGGAAATCAACTACAAATAGAAAGTGGGAGAAACCACATGAAGTGGAGATTAAACAACTTGCTACTAAATGATTGGGTCAAAGAAGAAATAAAAGAGGAGATCAAAAGAGAAATAGGGACAAATAAGAATGACAATATGACGTATCAAATCTTTTAGGATACAGCAAAAATGGTCACAAGAGGAAAGTTTATATCATTACAAGCCTATCTCAAGAAAAATTCTAAATAAACAATCTAACATTTCACTTTAAAAAAAACTAGGAAAAGGAGAACAAATGAAGTCCAAAGTCAGCAGGAAGAAAGAAATAAAAATTAGAGCAGAATTAAATAAAATAGAGAACAAAAGACAATAAAAATTAATGAAGCAAAGCTAATGAAATCTTTTCTTTGAAAAGATTAATAAAATTCACAAACCTCTGGCTACTCACTAAGGAAAAGAAACGACACAAATAAAATCAGAAATGAAGAAGAAGTTACAACGAACACCACAGAAATACAAAGAACTATAGAAGAATACTAAAAAAGACAATCCACTGCCAAATTTAATAACCTAGAAGAAATGGACAAGTTCTTGGAAGGATATAAGCTTCATGAACTGAATCATGAAGAACTGGAAAATCCAAATCAACGAATCAACAGTAAGAAAATTGAAACAGTCCAAAAACCTCCCAGAAAGTAAAAGTACAGGGCCAGATGACTTTACTAGTGAATTCTACCAAACAATCAATAAAGATTTAATATCTATACTTCTCAAACTCTTCCAAAATAATGAAGAGCAGTAATTCTTAACTCATTTTATGAGGCCAACATTACCATGATACCGAAAAATGGCAAGGATAACACGAAAAAAGAAAACTACAGACCAATATCTCTGATGGATACAAATGTAAAAATCTTAAACAGAATACTAACAAATATAACAATACATTAAAAAATTAATACATCACAATCGGGTGGAGTTCATTCTAGAGGCTCAAGTATGGTTTGACACATGCAAATTCATGTTTTTATTTTTTTATTATTTTTGTTGTGTGAGCCATGTTTTCTTTGTTCTTAGTAAAGATTGGAACATAAATATTCTTGTTTATAACAATTAAAGCGATTATTTGAAGACAAAAAAATGAGTATTCTTATGTAATGAGCCAGGTGTAGTGAGATACAATCATTTAAATCTCTTTATGGAATATGTGAGGTTTTGATTTTTAGCTTATTTCTATAGCTCCTTCTCCTTTCTTATTGTTTATTAATTTAGCATGGGTTGTAATCATCAATGTTTTATTTATGATTGTGGTTAAAAACTAGTATAGGATATTTACTAATATTTATTAGCAAAAAACTTTTGCTCTCTGTATATGATCATTTTGTTCTCTGTTGGACAGTTTCTTTACTTGTTTACCAAAATAGTCTCAGAAGCAGTATTGCTTTAATTCAGCCCTTAGTATTCTGGATAATGCCTTTTTCTTTTAGTCAGATAGGTAATTAGTTGACATAGTCTTGATGTTTAATGTAAAAGCTTCTTTCTCTGAGATTTACTTGTCAGTGATAGTTTGACTGAGGGAGTGTAGACATTGGGTCACATTCTTTCCCTTCAAGTTTTTGAAAATAAAATTATATCTGTCATAAACTTTTTTGTGTCTCCCCTCATTCCTTGTTGATTAAAAAAAGGTTTCATTCCTATTACTAGAAAGTAGAAATTCCTCAGGAAAATCCCTTTATGCAGCCTGAGACCTGTGACATCATCACCAGGTAAGACTATTACTTTTCACTGGAATAGAAAGAATTGATGGGCTGTCACTGTTGTTTCTTGCCAGGTTCTCTGAAGTATGTTTCTATAATTACAACACTAGTGGAGAGCCTGTAGAGCCTTCTCCAAGCCCCCCTGCTTAGAAATTATTTTCCTGGTTTTGTTTTTCCGTCAAAGTGTAAGAATAAACTTTCACTTCATGTCACAACAATAGTTCCAGCATTGAAAGACATCTGTGGCCCATTTTAATTTTTTTTCATCAGGAAGGTTTTAAAAATGTTTGGTACATATTCTGCTGAGTCCTTTCTCTGAGTAGAATCCCCGAGTCCCTGGGTTGTACCAACAGAGACTAAGCTACAAAATGTCAGTAAGTCTGCTCTCACCTTCTCCTGTCACCAAGAAGTTTCACCACTTAGGAGGCACAGGGTCTTTCAAATAAGTAAGGAATCTGCCTTTCCACAGCAGACAAAATATTACATGTAATACCTGGACACAAATGAAGACCAATCTTGAATGGGAATCGAAGGAGAATGATGTCTTTAGATCCCTCCCTCCCGCCCCAGGGTAGGGAGATCATCTAAATACTTGCACACTGTAAAGTAGTGACCCAAATCAGTGGGTCTCTAACTTTTGTAAGTATCAACATCACCTAGGAAATTTAGGAGCCATACAAAGACCCAGGACCTAGCCTACATTAATGTACCCTGGCTACTGTACTGTAGCTCTCTAGATGTGATACATCCCAACTTTGAGAACCACTGCCCTCAATTAGAAAGATGCCCCATTCATTTCTAATGGCTCTCTAATGAATTTTACCTTTCTTGAATACCACCATGATCTACCTTCTAAGCTTTCCTGAGAACTGTCAAAGAGACTCTAATCCTCTTTATTTTCTTGCCCCAACTATACTTAGTAGTTTGTTTGAACCTCCTGATTCATCTACATGAAAGAATTTCCATTGTTGTCCCAGACATGAATGGCTAAGCCTTGCCCTCTGCCCTCTGTCTAAATCTGCTCTGCTTCACTTTCTATATCCTTATGCTGCTGATAGGGGCTCACAAACACCTGGTGATTTTTGGTAACTTTGCTGTCTTTATTGAAATCTTGTTTTCTTTTTCTTTTGGAGTTTTGTTTCCTTTAAGCTCTGTACCAATGATGTCATTATTCCTAACATTCCACCTGTGTCCCCCATTCCTAAAGTCTATTGTCATATCAACATCTAGAATGATCTTTTGTGTGTTGAATGTACAATATAATATGCAGATGATGTATTATATAATGGTATACTTGAAACTTACATAATTTTAGTAACCAATGTCATCCCAATAACTTTAATAAAATTTATCTAAAAAATATTTCCTCAGATCCTCCAAAGACTACTCATGATAAGCCCTAATCCGATTCATGGCTTTGCAATAATATGGTTGCTGGTGTATTTCTGTCCTCCTTTCTCAACACCTGTGTAATGGATGCTCTGATGTGTCACCTCTTCAGGACTAAAATAATTGTTTTCTGCAGCCTCCAGTCCACTATGAAAATTCCCCTGTGATGGAGAAAGCTGTTTCTACCAACGTCATGACCCTTGTTCTTGAGACAGTCTGTATACAACTGGTGGATAAATGGCATAGAGTCTGGCAACTCTGAAAGGTCATTCCAGCTTAAGAACTCCCTGAGTCCCTGCCTTAATCCTCTGTCAAAATCACATCATAGTCTAACTGTTCCTTTGTTCAATTCTGCTCCGTCCCCTTTCTTTTTATACATGTTGATCCTGAGTGTGTTCCTTAAATACACTTCCTGCACAATCATCACGTTCTCAGCCTGCTTCCTAGGGATCCCAACTTGTAATACTTTGTCACTTCCCTCAGTCTTCTCAACCCTCTAGGTTGGCTTGAACAGTTTCAAGCCCAAGTATACCTCGGGGTCTTTTCACAAATTCTTTCTTCTCTTTTATTGCTCTTTCCTTTGCAATCCCGCAGTGCCTGGTTCATAGAAAAGAACAAAATAAAAATTTGGTGAAAGAATAAATAAATTAGTAAATTTGATCTGTTTTTCTGCTCTAAGCTTGAAACTACTTTCTCTTTCCTTTCCTCCTGTTTGGTTGCCATTGGATAGCTGGGAAAGAGCACACTCCAGAATATATTATTCACTTGCTAATCTGGGGAGGAGGCTCTTGAAAGAAAAAATGGCTGGAGAAAGCTCATTCCCAGGTGGGAAAGGGGCAATAATCTGGCTTGCTTCTTTGTCATCTCCTTCCTTTCTTCCTTCCTTCCTTCCTTCCTTCCTTCCTTCCTTCCTTCCTTCCTTCCTTCCTTCCTTCTTTCCTTACTCCCTTTTACTTCCTTCTCCTTTTTTTCTCTTCCTTCTTCCTATAACTTTTGATCTGCTGTATTTGAGCTCACATTTCAAAGCCCTGGACACTGACCTCTGTGGTAATAGCCCTTTTGCCTTTAACCTCATCACTGCCTGTTATGTGTGGATTAGAAGAGGAAGTACCTAGCTGTCACCATAGTGATCAGCAGCCCTTTGTTTGACCATAGAAGTAGACATCATCATTTCTGAGCACCTGATAGTTACTGGTAAGTCTCCCCAATTCACTCAATCACTGACTTCATACTTATATACTTCTCTCATGTATTAAAATGTTACTTCACTAAAAAATTATGAAAAAAAAGCCCTGTGACACAGTATGTCAATTAAGATACATCAAAATTAGTAAGTCCTAATTTTGCCACTGTGGGCAGGTTACAGAGTGAAAGAAGCCATCCACTTATCTATCTAATTTCTGGAAGTTCTTAATTGTGAAGGATGTTTGTAGATCCCGTCAGAGGTGCACAGGTAAATGAGTAGTGAACGATTCAATTAATTGATAAGAGTCTATTAGCTCAGGTACAAACCTTCACATTTGAACACAGAACATTACATACAAATAATTATCAGGGTGGCTGTCTTTTCCTGTTGGTGATATATGAGGATTCTGTGTGTGACACAGCCCAGAAGGTGGCACCATACACATTTAAGGGACTTTTGATTTTTAAATGCCAGTGAGCCCTGTGCAGGTAGCAATTTGTGAAAAGTTCCTTTAATTCAGTGATTTGAAGAGCAGAATCCACCCTTTCTGTGTCCAGCAGACCTTCCTCTTTGAGAATGTCAGGGCATTTACAGTCTGCACATTTTCCTTCACTGTTACGTGCAGTGGGGAGAACAGGGACACAGGAATAGGAGGACTTATTTTGAAATCCTAGCTTTGCTATTTATAGTCTGTATGGTCCTGAGCATGGTACTTAACCTTGGTTTTGCTCAATGTAATTTGAGATTAATAAGAACTCTGTCATCAGGCTCTAAAGATTAAATGGAATAATGTATGCTAAGTGTGTTACATATTGTCAAGTCTGCATACAGAGTGTTTGTTTGAATTAGGGCACTGTTCTGGAGTGATGCAGCCACTCAGACTGACAGAGTGGAGAGTGGGCTTGACAGGGAGTCCCTGTCTTCCCCTGCCTGGGCCAAATGCCTTTGTGGCTACCTTGCCTCTCCTCTCCTTCCACCATACCTGAAGATTTGTGAACCTGGGGTTTGTTGGTATGGCCAGGTTCATCTTAGATGACAAAGCATGTCAAGCATTACCTTCTGGAAGAGGAGAAGGGTGCAATGTTACTCCTTTGGAGGAAAATGAAAGAAAGAACCAGAACAGTTTAAGACTTATAGCCTTAAAATGTACAATAAGTATGCTACAGAACCAGAGTAAAAGAAAAAAAAAGCATAAAAATTGAACAAAGAATTCTTGGAGATCTGAAGCAGAAGCTTAGCCTTCAAAACAAGAAATTTACCTGCTTGGAAAATAGGATTTGTTAACCTTTGGGATTTTGAAATTTCTGGATAGCTTAACAGGGTGTCTAAAATGTGACTTCCTTCCAGCAGTGCAGCTCTGGCAGTGGGACAGGTTGCTATGGAAACCGTGAAGCTGGAAGTTTTTTCATGCTTTGGAAAGGCTGTCAATTAGATCCATGCACTTGGGGAGTCTAATGAAAACAGACACTTGTCATTTTTCCAGTAACCATCACCATTACATACATTTAAAATATGTCCATGGAAAGAAAAGCCCGCGGTTAAGTTTAGCTGTTTATTTTAAGAGAATTCCCTGTGTGGTTTTGACAGACTTTTTCTCTCTCTACATTAAAGGAAAAAAGTGAGGCCCTCTAGTGTTGAGCAGAAACACAATTAGGAGAGTCACTTGCAGTGGTTCATTTTAGGTTTTGGAGGGGAGCCTCAGTCTTATATCACATTTGGGGTGGAATTTAATGGGCCTCCTCTTCATATTCACCCTTTTCAAAATGGGTCCCCAGAGCTTTTGGTATTATGAACTCACACTGACTGATAGGTACTTTCCTTTTAATGGCACAGATCAGGAAAGAAACCTTTATTAGACACCATTCTCTTCAAATGTCAGATGCTGAGGAATAAGGAACCATAGTTTTTGTTTAGACTGACTCGCCTTCTGAGGCCAACTGCTGGGATCTGACTCTCTTTGAGAACACAAATCAATACAGTCAGAAGAAGAATTAGTTCCAAGATTGGCTATTACTATCTGTTTTTAATTGAATATGTGTTCGCTTATTTTTATCTGAACATGCTATTTTTGAGTTGCAATTTGCAGCTCACTTTTACTTTTTATTGTGGGTATGATTAATAATAAGATAAAGATACTTTTTATTTTTTTCAAACTGGACCGGGAACTGAAGTCCTGGTGGCCATGAACAATGTTAAACACATAGAAAGAACTGAGAACACCTATTTAATCAAGTCTGTCTTTGTCTAACCCATTAGGCAGACACATGACAATTGAAAATGCAATTCCCCATTTTGAGAGTTAAAGAGTAGTGCCTCCTTGACTTCTGAGTTCAAGACATCCTATCCTTTTTTACTCTTCTTTTAAATGTCAAATCATAAATAGGGCAATAGGAACTAGTGTTGTTAAGTTCTTTCATAAGAATGTAGCAAGCTTTCCTACATTTAGTTTGCAGCAATATTTGAAAAGTGCATTTTATGCTCCAGATTTAATTGCTTCTTGTAATTATTGCATCTCTGTTTGTGGCAAAGAGGCTAACAATATTGATAGAAAAAAGTATGCTTGGCCTCACTGATTGAATGGGGGGGGTGGTAACAATTATACATATATCCAAAGTACATATACCATGTGGCTCTAGCTAAAGACCATGCTAAGAACCCTTCCTTGGTATGGTAATTAGTACAATAAAAACAGGAAACAGCAAGCCTGTCAGACATCTGTCCACATAGCTCTCTCCTCTAAAAATCAAACACTACAGATGAGTAATTCCCAGAATGATTATCTATGTCAAATGTTTTGAAGTAAGAAGTGTTACTAAGTGGTTAGAATATAAGACTTCACATGTGCTAAACCACTAATCAACTGTGTAATCTTGGGTGTCCCGACCCGCGGGACCTAGTTATTCGCGGGCTCGAAGAGGGTCCAGCCTGAAAGAGAAACGGGCGAGAAAAAGGAGCGGAGGCAAGACAGTATTCTGATCAAGCCTCAAATTTTTTATTTCAGAGCAGGTATATTTATTACAGAAGAACAAAGGGGGGCAGGACTGACTAGGCAGGGGGATACTTGTTACAATTTCATTGGTCCTTGGTTGATGGGGTTAGGGGGTACAAAGGTTAGAAGTGAAGAGGAACAAGGAGGAGAGGGGCTCCTTGGGCAGGTCAACAGCCATTCAGTAGGTCCTTCCTTATCCGGCGGGTATGTTAATACATTCTGTGGTTAACTATTCTCTGGAGCATTATCTGCTCCTGCATTCTTTAGATAGCATACAGGTTTGTTAACGGCCAGGTTCTATGCCGGGGGCTGGGCGGTCAGGATGAAGGCCTTTTGGCTCCCAACACTTGGGAAACTCATTCCCCCTATCTGGTTGTCAGTTTTACCACCTATATTATTAGAGTACCACATTTCTTTTTTGATTCTGTAAGTGTAAAGCTTGCCATGTGACCTTTAGGAGCTGAACAAATGTCTCTTTCTTGGTTGAGCTCTCTCTCAAATGGCGAAAGTTGCCCAGGTAGTGTACTCACCAACACACTCCTCAAATACTCTTGAATGGAAAGAAGAGCTATGTTACTCTGAGTGGGTCTTTCAGTTGGTAGTTATAGGATTGTGAAGTTGCGGCAACATATAGCTTAGATTCTCTTAAATTCTGTGATTTACTACTTGATATAGTACCACAAAATTAGAACATTGAAAAGAACAAAAGGGTGTTCATCTCCCCTATAAGCTCTATTCATGACAGTCATTTTATACAGAAAATTGTTTCTCTCTGGGAAGCACCTCCTCTGAATCTATGATCTCTGTCATCAGAAGGTAAAATTATTACAATTATGAACTTGATCTTGGCTTGACCCCTGAATTGACCCTTTTCAGAAACCTGGATTATATCTGAGTCTGTTATCTCTGCAAGGGCACAAGCTATCTTCAGAATTGTTTATGGGGCCCCATCACGTCATCTTGAAATTGCAGTTAGTAGTCTTGCCAACATTTTTCAGATTTGGTGCAGATAAGCTTGAACACACTTAGTTCTCAAAGTTATTTAGAGAACTGAATGATTTAAAGCACTTATTTTCTAACTGAATTCTCATCATAATCCACCAACATCGCAGTACTTTTATTCTCCATTTCATTTTTAGATTATCCTATTAGTTGGGAGTAACTCAAATGATATTTTTCTTTACTATGGCCCTGTCTTCTCTTTGGCTTTGCTAGAATTCAGGGATTATATACCTTTTACTAAATCAGAATTCAGCTGTCCTCTGACCAACAATTTTCATCACACGATTTTATTTCTTGAGTTTTGCTAAGGATAAAACTAAGGTAGTTCCTTTTGCTCCATGCAAATGACACTTACAATGATGTTAAATCAGAGACCTGAAATGCCTCTCCTAAATTATTGAGGCCGATCCTTTTGCAATCAGCAGCACTCCATGGTATCCTTGTGCTGTCTCCATGAAAGTGAAAGTAAATTTTGGTATTGAGAGTAAATCAAGCTTCCAGTCCCTGAGGAACATGGCCCCATTGCAACTCTGCTGTGGTGACTCAGTGGAAGTGTGGTACAGGATATGTGAAAGCTATCATTCTCGGAAACGTGGCCATCTCCCATTAGGTTTCTAGGTGAAACTGACATTCCCTGTTGTCAGGAGCCCGAGGCACTGAGTGAGCTTACCAGACGCAGAGATGCTGGCCTGATTCAGGGCTATTTCTAATTTTCCTGAATTGTTTGCCTGTATATTGGAAACCTCACTGGTCACTAGCTAGAAAAGAAGTACAAATTTACTCTCTATATTTCAGGTCATATAAGGAATGCAGATTCCTTCTGTATAGGTTTTTTTTTTTTACCCTCCATTATTGCAGTGGAGGGAGGAAATATGCTAATTAAAGTATCAGTTGTTCAGTTCAATTTGACAAATCCCTGAGAGTCTGCTGTACCTGGAGTAGTGAGATAAGATAGTGTCTGCTCATGAGGTATCACAACTTGAATGGATTTAATGTGGGACATGTTAAACTTAGTGACATGGTTAGTGGGGAAAGAGCAGGAGTCAGGTCTGGGATTATGAAAATGAATGAGCTCTGGAATCTTCCTCTCTAAACAGGTGGCCTGCATTGTAATATACTGCATAAAAGGAGTTCCAATACCTTGTATTTAATATCTAAAGGACTGTGATTCCAGGCCAGTGCTATCCTCGAAGTTGTATGTATGGAGTACCCAGAGCTACATGATTTGTCAATGTAGACATGGCCCTTGCTACTGGTTAGGCATAGCATGTCAGAACCCTGATTCCTGAAACAAGGGTCACTGTGAGTTAAGCATACTGTCAGAGTCCTAACCACAAAAATTGGGGTTAGGACATAGTTTTATTTCCCACATTGTATTCCTCATTCACTTTTATACACTTAATTCACTTGACTTCTGGGACATCAAACAACTGTTGTCTTGTTTTTTTTTTTGTTTGTTTGTTTTTTTCTTATCTAACTGGTTACTCTTCACAGTCTCATTACTAGTTCCTCCTCCTTTCTTGACTACTTAGTATTAGAATTTCTCTGGGTTTAGGGTTCTTTAGTGACTTCACCACTCTATCAAGTCTCTTGGCAATAAATGGTATATAAATTCTAACAACTCTCAAATGTTCATTTCTAACTGAGGTTTCTGTTCTAAACTGTAGCTTCACTTATCTAACAGTTTACTTAACACTTAACTAGGGCCTCTCAAATTAAATGGGTCCAGTTTGGTACTCCTTTTTCCATCTATTCCATATACACTCTTCCACAGCTCAGTTAATGGCAAATCTATTCTTCCAGTTGCTCAGGGAAAGAAAACTTGAACCATTTTTGTTTTTCTCTTTCTCTCACATGTGACATTTAGACTTTCAGGAA
Source organism: Cynopterus sphinx (assembly GCA_030015415.1). Taxonomy (NCBI): domain Eukaryota; kingdom Metazoa; phylum Chordata; class Mammalia; order Chiroptera; family Pteropodidae; genus Cynopterus; species Cynopterus sphinx. Next base: position 54,185,385 of record CM057382.1, read on the forward strand.
ACATTGGCTCTACCTTCAGAACATATTCAGGATTTACCGCATCCTCTGCTACCACTCTGGGGTGAGCCTTCAACATCTCAACATCTTGGATGACAACATCTCAACATCCTGGAATGGTTTTCAACATAGTGGTTAAAATGATTTAAGTAATATCTAAGCCAGATCATGGAATTCTTTAAAAACTCTGCAAGGACTTCACTCATTCACAGAGAAAGCCAGTGTCTTTATGAGAATCTACAGTGTCCAGCCTCAGTGACTTTCCAGGTCTCACCCCCTAAGGCCCTTAAATTCAGTGGCTCAACTTTAGTCTTCTGGCCCCTCCAGCACCTAGACAACTGTGTACTAGTCTCCACACCAGCTGCTTCTGCTCTCCTCCAATTATCCACATGTACCTCCTCACCTCCTTCTAGTCTTTATTCAATTGTCACCTTCTCAATATAGCCTGCTCAAATTACCCTATTTTAAATTGCAACCTGAATCCATCCTTTCCCACACCATTCTTTGGCAGGAATTCCTAGTCCCTAGCAAACTTGCTCAACTTTTTTTTTTTTAACCATTGAAATCATAATTTTCAACATATTACTTTTTCAGTTACTTACTATGTTTATTATTTTTCTTCTTTTCATTCTCCCCTGTCGTCCACACTAGAATTTAAGACTCATGCGGGTAGGATTTTTAAAATTTGCTTTATTGTTGTATCACAAATGCATTGAGAAGGGTCTCATAAATGATAGGCATTAAATAATTTTGTAATTTTTAAATTAATAAATCTAGCAATTCCATGCTTTCTCAATAAATATATCACTTTAAAATACTGGGAGATTCAGAGATTTAATTTGGAAGAAAATGGTTAATGGATTTTTAACCCACTTGTTGGTTTAACTCAGTTCTGGTATGTATTTTGTCATATTTCACTGAAGAATTTACATATAATAAAAATGACATCATCAATTTTCCACCCTCTGAGAAAAAGAGATATTCAAATATTTGGAGAGAGTCAGAATCTTCATAATCAAATGGCTTGCACTACATTTTGGTCTCCTTAGTATTTTCTGGGTATGTTATTCTCACATTAAGCATAAGTTATTTCAGCCTTGATATGCTAGGTAAAGATATGAGATAACTGATTCTATCCCTAGGATATGGCAAGTGAGAAAGCCACCTGAAGTCATAACGAATGTCTTCACTGGCATTATCAGTGTTATGAAAAAACTGCTTTTAGCTCATCTTTCATTTTGAAGACTACTGTGTACACCTTTCTCCTTAGAAAATAAAATATACCTTGCCCAATTCTTCACTAAAAAGGCATGGATTCGGAACTAGAATTAATCAAACATATGTTCTTCAATAAAAAAATCAAGATCTGGAAATAATAGTAACCCTGACTTTTTAAGAATGTAGCAAAATGAGGATTGGTATTTAAGTACAGATTCTTGCATGATCAAGCATACTTAATGGGTGCTCTAGTGGGGATTTCTAGTATATTTAGGTTTTAATGCTGTCAGGAATGCCTTTAATCATTTTTAACTCTGGTAAAAGGAAGATGATTGATTTTGATAGTATTCTTTTAAACCAGAATCTGCTCTATCTCTTTATATCCTTCGGAGCAAAGAAAGAAAAATACATTGGTAATGGCTTTGCAGTATAAATGAAAAGGGAGATAAAAAAGGAACAAGTCCTCCTAAAGTCATATTCTGCTTTTTCCAGTGAAAATGTTTTTGTGATTCCTAGCAATTCTCTCAAGACTGAATGATAAAGATTGCATTGTAAATCTAATAGTCTTAATTAATAAAATTGACAAGAAAATACTTATGTCTTTATAATGAATGACAGGAAAACACAATTTAGGGTATTTGTCACTTATGATTGAACAGAATAACATTTTAGTCTTACATATTTGTCTCAACCTGATTAGTTCACAGGCAGGTTTTTGTTTGGCTTCCTAGATCATGAATATTTTGAATTCTTAGCTTTTCTTATCAACAAAGAAAAGCAATTTTTAACATGGGGCTTGAACAAGCAAAGTACTTTAAAATCTTTATAATTTCTCTACTCTAGAGGTTAATTTTCTGCTTAAAAGAGAAATTTACTATTTTTTATTTGTTATTTCCTTGATCAAATAAAGATTTAATTTTCTTAGTTTTAGGAAAAGGAAGGCTTATATTTTAAAATTTTACAGTACTAATTCTGAGGCACCTTTTCTATTTATATCATTTCTTAAAATAATCATTTACTCAAATACCTATTTCTTCTAAAGGAGCACACATATTTGTCAAGAATTTCTCCATTTTAAATATTACATATATATATATGTATGTATTCAACAAACTAATTTTTCCTTTGCAAATCAGAGGTTTCATCTAATATAAAGATGTAGATCTGCTGTCATATGTGGTATAATTTTATTTTACTTTTTGCTATAGAAAATTTACCAAGAGTTGTTATGAATCACTATGAGAACATTTGTCATTAATTCTGTGTTAATCATTAGTATTATCAATGAATAGCTTGTAACTTTTTTTCTTATATGGAATATAACTTTAAAAATGCCTCCTTTCTTTTGGTTTCTTACATGACTTAAGTGACTAAATTAATTATGGAACACTAAATACTATTATTATTATTATTGTATTATTATATTTATTATTATTGTTGTTGTTGTTGTTATTGTTATTGTTATTATTCCAAAGAAGACATTGCACCTTTGAAAATAAACTACAAGCATTGATGACTTCATGCCATTACCAGCTGAAGTTTTCTTATGGTTTTTCTAGGGGAAGAAGAGTGCTGGGGATGGCTGGCATCAACTCCTTTCTACACGTTGATGAGGATGTGACCTTATAATTGCAACTTTGCTTAATTTGGGTCAGAACTAAGAGTGTGTTATGTTTATAATATTTCCCTTAAAAGAGGAAATTTTTCATAGTATATATTTGTCCAGTGTGGTAATGTAAATCCTCCCACCCCCCGAAAAAAGTGGCAAAATCTAGAATTGGCTTTCTTGTACTTCTGGCTGGGCCCTACCTGATTTGCGAGTGTCAGTGGAAACTTAGAACCCAAGAACGGCTCTGCCTGTTTGTGTCCAGGGTCACTGCCACGCTTCAGTTAATGCCTGTATTCTTTGTCAAAAAAAGTTAGGAATTTATATAGTTGTATGGATGTATGTATGTGTGTTCTCTACCCACAAATTTATAACCTATTTCTGGAGATAGAATAACATGCTAAGGACTAGGAGTTAATAAAGAGCTTGGTTCAATCAATCCAAATTTCAGATATTTATCATTGTACTTTCTCGTTATTTTATTTTTTTAGGTGCTTGTGCTAAATCACTGTAGGTGCAAATTCACTTGTCCTAGCACATAGAATTATGTTCCCATTTAAGTCCCTTCTTTTATGTATATTAATAACATTGGTGTGAATGGTATTACATTTTCAAACTTTTCAATGGCTTAACTTGATTTGTGATAAACTGCACATATGCAGAGTGTACCATCTGATAAGTTGCATAAATGTATACACCCAGGAAACCATCAAACTATTTTATAGTTAAAATGATGAACATATCCATCACCCCCAAAGTTACCATGTGCTTCTTTGTAATTCCACCTTCCAGTTCTTGAATTCCCCATTTCCAGGCAACCACTGATCTGCTTTCTGTTATTATAAGTTAGTTTGCATTTTCTGTAATTTAATATAAAAGGAATCATATAGAATGTGCTATTTTTTGTCTGACTTCTTTCACTTCCCATAATTATTTATGTTGTTTATACTTGTAGTGCCCCCATCCCATTTTTGTTGTTGAGTAGTACTTTATCTTAAGGATATACAGCACTTTCTTTATTCTGTTGATGAAATTTGTATCTAGTTGTCTACTACAGATAAGGTAATTATTAATATTGATGAACGAATCTTTATATGGGCATCTGTTTTAATTTCTCTTGGGTAAATGCTAGGAGTGGAATAGCTGCATCATATGGTAGATGCATGTTTAACCTTTTATGAAACTGCCAATCTGTTTTATAAAGGGTTTGCACTCTTTTATGCTCCTACAAACAGTAAATGAGAATTCTAGTTTTTAAAATCAGTCTTTTAATTTTTGACTTACTAACAGATATATAGTGGAATCTTATTGTGGTTTTAATTTGCAATTCCCTAATGACTAAGGATGTTGAGCTAATAACTATTGACTAATATGTACACACATATTTACTATCATATCTCTTTTTTGGTGAAATAGCCATTCAAATGTTTGGCCCATTTAAAAATTTACAATGATTTCCTTTTATTGTTTCAGAGTTTTTCATGTGTTCTGGATGCAGTTTCATTGATTTTTTCTCTATTCTGTATTTATTTCATTAATTTCTATCTAATTTTTACTCTTTTGTTTACATTGTCTTCAAATCATTCTTCTTTTTCTAGTTTGTTAAGATAGAACCTGTGGTCATTGAATTGAGAACTTTTTTTTTCTTTTAAATATCAGAATTTAGTGAAACAAACTTCTCTTTTGATAATACCTTAAGTACATTTCACAGTTTTCACAATTTTTGATATATTGTGTTTCCTTCATCATTCAGATTAAAATACAAAATTTTAATTTTTATTTTTTGACCTCTAAATTTTATTATTATTATTATTATTATTATTATTATTATTATTATTATTATTATTATTTTGGGGTAAACAAACCCATAAATTATTTAGAAGCATAACTAAGAAAGAATTAAATATAACTGAGAAATTAAGCACCCACGTTAGGTCTTGCTCTGGAGTGCAGGTTATTGTGGATAGTTAGGGAGAGACTGAACAGAAAGATTGTAGTGGATCTAGTAGTAGTAGTGAGCCCTAACAAAGTTATTGCCAGAAGGAAGGTTTTATCATGTGAGAAAATACAGGAGCAGATCTGAGTCCTCATAAGTTGGAATAGTGATTACTAGAGAACTGAAAAAAATACGTTTGATAATGTGTAAAAACAGAGTAGCAGTTCTGGGAAGGTTCTGCTCATGCAGGTTACTTCAAAGAGACAGGCATCTCTGGTGGCTTGGTAGTAAAGATGAAGAAGAAAGCAAGTTTTCTGCAAACAAAAGAGGAATGATGAATTGGAAGTCACTCTAACCTTCTCAATTTTTGATTCTATCCCCAAGAAATTGTACTCTCTGTACTAAGAAAGAAGAATGCTCTTGAATTAGAAAACCCAGTAGACTATCCCGTCTGATCTAGAAAACAAGAAAAGATTTTAAAATAAAAGAAAATGAAAGGCAGCATTCATATAAAACAATTCTAAGTAGAAAATAGAAAGTAAGAATCACTATTATTAAGCTAATGAAAATGTTTTCTTAAAATGAATGTAAAATAAAAAACAGTCACACAATGTTCTCTAACAGAAATTAAATACTATTAAACAAGTATTTTCAGATATTTAAAACTTTGATTCAAAATTAAAAACTAATAAGTGAAATAAGCCAAAAACATTTGAAAAGAAAAAAGATGAAATGACAATTTAGAAAATAATATAAAGATAAATAATCTAAGAAGTGAAGACTAAATTAAAATTGCCCAAAGTTTAATGGATGAAAATAATAAAACAGAAAAAAGAAGTAAATACAATTAAGAAAGAGGTTAGAAGAATCAGAAATAAAAGTTCAAAAAAAAAAAATACAAAGAAGACCTAAAATATCTATTATGTATTGGAATCTCTGAAGAAGAAAAATAAAATATGGAATAAAACTAAAACTATAATTCAAAAAAATCTATAAATATAAAATATATGTATCTATATTTCAAAGTGCTACACTGCATGTTAAGAAAATTAATCAGCAATGATCAGCTTTGTGTCTTATCTTAGTGGAACTTTTAGACTTTAAAGATAAACAAAAAAATTCCTCTGAGCCTCTAGGCAAAAGAGATCACATAGCTGACAAAGAAAAAAGAATCAGGGTGGCATCAAACTTCTTTCCAGCAGCCTGCAAACAAGGACAAAGGGAGCATCATTTTCAAGGAATACAAGAAAGAAAGTGATAGCCAAGGACTTTACATCCAGATAAACTGTTTTTTTTTTTTTTATCAGAGCTATAGAAAAACAATTTTAAATATTAAAATACTCAGGGGATATTGTACTCAGATGCTTTCCTGAACAATCTGTGAGAGATGAGTTTCACTTTTACTAAGAGTGACTGTGGGGCTTTGGCAAAAGGCTAGTGATGACAGTGATCACTGAAACACTTCCACTCTGCTCTTGCCCTGAGGAAGGTCTGCGGTCTGCTCTGTATGCCCTTCACACTAACTTGATGTTCAGAAATGCAGTCCAATGGTCGGATCTGAGATAAACCAGGCTAAGATGTTTTCTATACAAGTGTTGCTTGTGTGTGATCTACTAGATTTAAAAAAAATTGAAAATATATTGTTCATTTCAATAAAAAATATGTTCTCATGGGTTTCTTCTCCAGTTGAGGTGGCTTAAGATAGCAGAAAACTGAATGACAGAAATGAAAGACAGAAGAAGGAAGGAGGCTGCAGTCCACCCGTGAAAATTTGCAAAGCTGAATTTACGAATTTGAGTCGTACAGACAGGAGCAGACTGTCTTGTAAAGAGGAAACGATAAAGAAGATGAGACGTTCTAATTGTTTTCAGCATTCTTCTCGTGGGAATTTGAATGCCTCTCTTTTTTGACAAAGACGGTGTTCTGTGCCCTTCCATATTATGTTAAATTAGGGGATATGTGTTCTTCAAGTTTCACAAAGATCCGAAGCCCACATAGCATCCTTGGTGCCAGAAGTAGGATATAGGTATCATTAAATGATTTTAAGTGCTTCTTCCCTCTGTTTACATTCCATGTGAAATAAACCCTTGCTATTCAAGTGTGTCTGGTACCAGCAGTACTGGCATCATTATGAGCTTGTTAGAAATGAAGAATGTCTGCATTTCTAAAGTGTGTTACAAACTTGAATACATGTATAAATTTATCTGGAGATCCTGTTAAAAGCAGATATTTGTTCAAAAATTTGGGATGGGGCCTGAGATTCTACATTTCTAACAAGCTCTCAAGTGATTTCAGTGATTTTGACCTTTGCACCACACTAGATCGCTTATACTCAGTTCCCTTCCAGAACAGGGTGTTGAAGAAACCCTTTCTGATGCTGCCTGGCAAACTAGTGTTCTGTGTTTCTCTATACATATCTAACAAGAACAATAAGGCATTGTAAATTGGGAGAATTTCCTGCTAGTCTCCTGAGGACCCAGGACTAGCTGTTTTCTACAGTGGTTATTTCTAGATCAAGTTTCCCTTTTCTAGTCTTTTTTAGGAAATCTCATAGAATTATGAATCAGTTATTCAAATCTATCTTTATCTTGAAGGTTTTAGTGCTTTCTTCCTCATTGTATATATTCAAGAAAGGGCCAAGCTTTTAATGTATAGGTAAATTTATTTTCCAAGATGTCAATGGAAATATAGTAAAATTCAACAAACCAAACATAGTCCTACTTGATCTTAATTGTTCATCATAATCACATGGGACCTTTAAAAATGAAGTTTCCTAAACCTTATTTCAGAGACACTGAGTCAGAATGGGGACAGGTAATAGGCATATGCATTTTTAAACTTTGTGAGTGATTCTGATGCACAGCCAGTTTGAGAAGTGAGTTTTCTAGAGTTGTATAACTTGGTAGTATAAGGTCAAGCAAACAAAAATGGACAAAATAATAAGAATATTGAAGATTCAGATTCAAACAACTCATTAACAAACTTGGTATAAAGGGAGAATTATAAAACTATGAACTCAGTAACTAAAAAGTACATTTTTTTCAAGCACATGTGTAATTATTACCAAAAATGTCCATATACCAAGATATTAATCAAATCTTAACAAATCTGAAAAGTGATTAGTATATACATTATATTTTCTATGAACAACACAATTACATTTGGTTTCAACAACAAAAACAGCTTTTTATAACTCCTCCCCACATGTTTAGAAATTAAAAACACCTTTACAAGCAATATATAGGTTAAAGATAAAATCATAATAAATATTGGAAAATGCATGGAATAAAAAAGTAATAAAACCACTAAATATTGAAGTTGGTGGTATGAAAAGTAGTGATAATTCAAGCTTATATTAGGAAAAATCTGAAAATCTATAAACCAAGAATCTAAGTTAAGAAATGGGTAAGGAAAAAACATACTAAAGACAAAACAAAAACAAAAACAAAAACAAAAACAGAATAAATGGAAATATAATATGAACACAAATTTGGTTCTTTTAAAAGATCACTTGAAAAATATTTAGAAACATTGAATAAAGCAGAAAGAAAAAATCAATATTAGAAAAGTAGGACATGCCTAAATGTAGGACAGAGATAAAAATGAATAAGAAAAGACAGATACATGGGATTTGTCTATAAATTTTAAAATCAAAATTACCAGAAAATATAATTTATCAAAATTGAGCCAAGAAGAAACAAAAACCATAAATTTAAAGCAATTTATGAAAAAAATTTCATTTAAAAAAAACAAAGCAAATGACAAGAAAAAAGACCAGAAAAATTTTACTTTTAAATTTTAATAAACACTCAAGTAACAGAAAATTCTAATAGTATATATATTTTACTAGATAATATAATCTTATTTTATAAGAATAATGACAAAACCATAAAAGGACAGTACAAGAAAGAAAATTATAGACTAAATATTCATAAACATAGATGCAAAAATCTTAAAATATTTGCTAAATGAATCTATAGCACATAAAAAGGTAATGTATCATGTCTGGTATGAATTATCCAAGGAAATGATGGAAGATTTAATATTAGAACATTTCTGTATTTCAATACACTAAAAAACTACAGTAGAAAAGCACACCAATAGATATAGACATCCATAGTGTCCATGTGCATTTAGTAAATAAAAACTAGAAAACTAGAAAGAATAAAATAGAAAGAAATTTTCTGAATCTGGTAAATGATATCTATCAACAATTTACTGCATATAAGATATTCAGTAAAGTCTAGAACCAGTCTCTTTAAAATCAGGAGCAATATTAGTAGCTTTAGTCTTGTTCTGGAGGTCCCAGCCAATGCAGTAAAACAAGAAAATAATAAAAGATTATAAAAAGAGAAGAAAACTGTTATTATGCACATATGATATGAATGTAAATATGGCAAGCCCTAAACATTTCCTTTGCAAATATTTATAAGTAATAAGAATGATTTGAAGTTTTGTGATTTATAAATTCTATATTCAAAAAATAGATTGTATTTTTATACACCAGCAACAAGTAATAGAAATGTAATTATTTTAAAAGATAAATTTAGCAAAAGCAACCAAAAATGTAATGGACCAAAGAATACATTGAACAAAAACTTCACAAGACCTCTCTATTGATAAAATTATAAATTTTATTATTTTAAATAACATTTAAATTGATGGAGAGATATACTGCATTCATACAAAGTAGATTCAATATTTAAAAATGTCAACTCACTCCCAAATTTTCCATAGATTCTTTTTGATTTGAATAATAATCCTAACAGAGTTTTTCTTGAAACCTAAAAAATCGATTTTTACATTTATTAAGAGAAAACCGTCAAGTAGAAACAAAATATATTTCAGCAGGAAAAAAAAGTTGGTGAAAGATGCCTGGAGTAGATATCATGACTTGTTATAAATCTATAAGGATTCTTAGTTAAGGGATAGACAACTAAAACAGTAGAACATAACTTGGAGTCCAGAAATGGAAAATCATGAACTGTGTTGGAACCAGCATTACAGACTTTTATAAAAGAAAACTAAACAATTGTATTGGGATAGGTAATTATACATATGAAAAATTAAATTAAATTAATATCATATAGTTCACAAAAATATAAGTAAATACCTTAATCAGAAAGAAAATATTTAAAATTTTCTAGTGAGAAATACAAGTAAATATTTATATGACTTTGGAATAGAGGATTTCTTAATCAAGACACAAAGAGTATAAACTGTAAATTTGATTAACTTGACTACATTGAAATTGAGACCTTCTCATCAGACCATAAAGAGGGTAAAAATTATAAATTGGTAGAAATTATTTTCTGTTGAAAGAACTGACAAACTTTTGGTATCCAGAGCATGCAAAGAACACCATAAACTCTATAACAATTAGACAAAGATATACACAGAGTAAAACAATGAACAAGAGATACAAACAGTACAGAAGAGGAAATGAAAACAGCAATGAACATATGAAAATATACCCAAGCTCATTAATAACAAGGAAATACATATTAAATACAAGATAACTATTTATATCTCTCTGGATGGCAAAACAATATTAAATTGGTAAGAATGTAGAGCATGCTAATTCTTATACACTGCTGGAGGAAAGTTGATTTGGTAAAAGTTTGGAAAGCAGTTTGTCATTACAGAGTAAAGCTGAAGATGAATGTTTCTCTGTGCCCTGGCCATTCTCTAAAGCACAGAGACACTCTTATGCATGTACAAGGGGAACCAAGAATGAAAATGTTACATAGCTGTGCTATTTGTAATATACAAACCTTTAAACACATGTCAGTTGAGAGGAAAAATAGAAAAAATAGTGTCATTATCATACAAAGAAATATTATGTTACTATAATAATTCAACAGTAAAAAATAAATGTATCACCTAGACGAATCTCTAAAAAATGAAAAAAAAAAGTTCAGAAGGACTCATTTTGAATAATATAACTTTTGTAAATTAAAAAAAAAACACTATAAAATGAACAAAGAAAATATTAGGATAAATGCACATGTGTTGAAGCTGTATAGAAAAGGAAAGGAGTGATAAATAAAAAATTCAGTAATGTGGTTCCTTTAGGTGGGAGAGAGAACATAATTTCAAATTTTCACATAGAACATTGGGAAAGTTATATATTTTAAATTGAGTGGAGAATTCATAGGTATTTGAGTGCTATATCTTACATCTTACAAATAATATTATTTAAATGTAGCAAATATATAATAATAAAATATTTTAAATGGGTGAATCAGTCAAATATGTTTTTAGGTATTAAAAAAACCCGCAAACAGATACTCCAAAGCTAAGAGAAAAACTTTATGTTGTCCTAATTCTTGAGGCAGCTAGAATGTATTAATTTAATGTTCTTGTCCCCACCTAGAAAATGAATCCATTAAGCATCTGTAGTCAAGGCTTTCAACAACCCACATATAGTTAAATCCAATAGATTTATTATCTTTTTTCATCTTATCCAAACTCTCAGCTAAATTTCTCCTTCCTACTTACTTTAATTTCCTGAAACATTTTCTTATTGTGGCTTCTAAGCCATACTTGCTTGGTTTTTCTGTTTCCTTACCATTTCAGGAAACTTCGATGGCTCTTTATCAGTCAAGGAAAACAGAAACCACATTAGGTATTTCAGCAGAGCGATCTGGTCATACAGTTGTTAGAGTGCTGAGAAATCTAAAAGAGAACATAGTAATAATACCTGCAGGAAGCAGTTAATATCCAAAGAGTTGGTAAACACATGGGAGTAGTTTGGGTTACCAAACTAGAATCTCAGAGGAGGGTTCTTTCAGAACTGGGGCTGAAACTTCTGAAGAGTAGTGGTGGTATATCAAAAGCTAGGAGGAGAGTGTGCCAGAGCCAAGCTCAGACTCTGGGGACTAAGTATTGCTGGTTTCCACTGATACCTCATAAAGGATCACCACTTCTGGAGACTAGGACTATCTGCTGCTCTCTGGAACCATGAGGGCTGCAGTTGAGAGAACACTAACAGAAATAGCAAGCACACAGAAAATGTGGAGGAATGAGTTTGTCTTTTTCTTTCAACTAGTTTTCTTCTCGTTTTCTTCAAGTGCTTCTAATAGGCAGAACCTAAAACAAAAACGGCTGGCCAAGAAGAAATTTTGTTTTCAGGGTTCCAGCTCTAGCATCACAAAGTAGAATACCAGATGGTGGATTTGAAGGTATGAGAAGATAGCTTAATGATTATCACTCTTTACCTGTCTTTCAAGTGTTGGAAGCTTAGTCTTTGGCCCATTCCTTTTCCTCATTTGACAACTCCCATTGGATGCTCAAAAACCAATTGCAAACTCAATACTTGCAAAATAAAATTCTTGCTGTTGCTAACTTGTTTCCTATCAGTCTTCCTCTTCCCAGTAAATATCCCCACCATATAGTTGTTCAAGCAAGAAAATCAGACATCATTTTGTTTTCTTCCTTCCTTTATATCACTCCTTCCACATCTAATCTCTCAAAATTCTTGAGGTATAACCTCAAATATGCTTAGACTCCTCACTTTCACCCCATGTGCATGGCCATAATTGTGGCCATAACACAAATTGCTTTTCACATGGACCACAGCAGTAGCTTTTCAATGGCTAACCCTCTTTAGGTTTTTTATTCATTCTAACTCACTCCTCACACTGTAGCCTAAGTGATCTTTTAAAAATATAAATTATATTATGTCACCCCCCACACTTATAATTCTTCAAGGATTTCAATTAACAGACCCCAAAAAGCCTCCAGGAGCCTGCATGACATGGACTCTATTTCTTCATCCTCATCTCATACTATTCTCTTTCTAGCTTGCTGGTTTCTAGCCACACTGGATGCTCTGCCAGTGGTGCACAATGCATGGCTGGCTCTGATCGTCTTTCAGATCTTAGCTTAAACATCACTTTTATACAGAGTTATTGTCTTCGTAAAACAGCCACCTTGTCTTCCAGTCACTCTCTGAATTTCTGTTTATTCCCTTCATGTTAATACTTGCATTATAACTTTTTTTCACTCGTTTAATAGCTAAACTCTAACATTGGTGGATGTGACTTTGTCTTTAAACCACTGTCTCCAAGATCTATAACAGTGCCTAGCACATAGTAGGTGTTTAATAAATATATGTTGAATTAATGAAAGCTATGAGCACAGTTTAGCTTGTATCTCCATGCTCATTGTTCAGGAAGAATTTAGTAGAAAGTAGACCAAGATGTGATGGGAATCTCATGATGTATGACAACATGTTCAATTGCTTAAAGATGAACTAAAGGTGGCATGAAATCTCACTTATGCCCATATAGTAACTTAGAAAGGTTATTCTGTAATTAGTCCATCCAAGAACATCATCACCAGTCTCTCAGCTACCCAATCATTTATACCTTAAAACTGCTGGCCTCCTTCTCTAACTAGAATTGCTGATGAGAATCAGCTGATTAGGGCTAGGTTGCCTCCCTGCCTCTAGACAGAACTTAGTGTCTCCACTTGATCAAAAAAGGCTACCCAGACCCTACCTTTCATGGTCACTTTTGACATGAATTATATACATTCTTTTCCAATGGTGCTGACCACATGATTCAGCAGAGAAACCTTGGAATTCAACAGATTTGGATTTAAATCAAGTTTTCCCTGCTCACTTTCTTGGCACATCTGAGTTCCAGTTTCCTCACTTGTAATGTGCCAGTAGTAATATTTATATCATGTTTGTGAAGATTAAAAAAAAGAAAATGTGCAAAGTATCTAAATGAGAATCTGTCAGAAAATAGAAATGAAGTTGCTAGGAATTATGTAAAATTAATCTCAGTGTTTAGAGTCTAGGAATACTCTGTCAATACTAGCACACTTCCTTTGCTTCTTTTTGTATTCACTGGCAAGGAAAAGTTCTCTCTCCTGTGCTGACTTTCTTATACTTGCTCTCCATGATCCTCTCTTTGCCCTCATCCACCTTACTCTTGACTAGAGAGGCTGTATGGGCCACACTACTGGGCCCCTGTCCTTTGCTTGGGATCAACATGGAACACAGGCAGGGGTGAAGAAGAGCATGTATTTTTCAGCTTCCTCCCTCAAGGGCTGCCAATGGGCCCTCTGAATGTCCTTTTTTCTATCTCCCTGTCATTATAATGACTCGTCCCCTTGCTGCTTCTGGTTTAAAGGCAGTAACTCAACTCACTCACGATACTATGTTTTCTTTAATTATTTCCTTAGATCCTGCATACACTCCTGACAATAGTTCTTTCATTAAATATTTTGTAGATTATTCTAATTTGGACATGCCACCTATTTCTGCCAGAATTGGGCCAATACAGTCTCTCTAAATAGCCAATAGTGTGGTTTCGAACCTAATTTTACACTCTGGTCTGAAAACACACACACACACACACACACACACACACACACACACACACGTCATGTGCTTATTTTTGCCATTTATTCTTGAGGAAATCACTGAGTCCTCTATTGCTCCACTCTGGATGTACACCCTTATAACCACCAGTCAACCTGTCTGTGGTTCAGAAGGCTCTCTGCCATTGACACTTCAATGTACAGTTGTGACTCTGCTTTTCAGTTATGTCTCTAATTTGCCAGTTGACACAAGGTCCTAATCTAGCAGGTACTTTCAGCTTTCTTGACCTGGGGATAACATCTATGCTGTGGGTCTCTGACACATGAAAAATAAGACATCAGCCATTTCCTGAGCTGGCACATTCTCCCTGGCTCTATTTTTGTGTGTGTGTGCGTGCTCCTCTGTCAGGATGGGGAACAGGGCTTTGTTCACTTACTGGCTGCCTACACGATTGCCAGGTCAGCAGAGCCATTGGGGCTGACTGGGTACAGCAGTGAGTAAATGGTAAAGAGCATGTTGGGGCTCATCTTGGCTTTCTTGAATAGATGATGGTATCTAATTAGGCTGAATATTCAGTGGTAAGATTTACAAGATGTTATTATTTAATAAATCCTGCAATTTACCCAGAGGTGGCTTCAGCTAAAAGCATTATTCATAGTTACTTACATATCCAAAATTGCTATTTTTTTTAACATTTGAAAAAAATGTTAAAGGTACTTTTGAAATATTTTGTTTATTGCTACCTAGACATAATTCTAATCTCTAAAACAGAGTAAAAGAATATCACCTGCATTCACTAGCTTGACACTCTGTGTGGTTTTTCCTTAATTCTCATCTAAACTCTATACATGTCTTTCTAAACTCTATAAGTTACAGACACATATAGCTTCTTCCCATTCCCATTCTATGGTACAGAGGGAATATTGTGAGCTATTACTTTTTTTAATAGCTCTGTCTTTGATAGGAATCCTGCACTGGTAAATCAGAGAAATATAGTAGACAAATGGGACCGTTTGATATGCTCTTTATAGACAATTGGAGAACTAAAACCAGACAAAGACAATGGTTAGTTGCATTGGTGACCTAGTGCTATCTGAAGGCTATTCATTAAATAATATACATCAATGTGGGGAAAAGCCTCTGAGAAAATGGCCCAGGGTTGTTCTCTCTCTTCTGTCCTGTTCAAATTTTGCCACAAGTTGAATAGAGATCTAACAGATTTATAAATATTACCTATGATATAAAACTGTGAAGGATAGAAAATAGTAGGGTGACAAAAATAGGACATAGATGTCCTCAACTGATAGTAATAATAGACTGAAACTTGCAAGAGAAAATACTTTCAATATATCAATTGCAGGCACACAAACTCACAGCCACATACACACAGAGACAACTTCTAACAACAAAGTAGAATATGATTGGAATTTCCACTAATCCCAAAACAAAAACTATTTTGAAAAATTTGTACCCAAGTTTGGCCTCAGGATGTGGCTGCTTAGTAAAAAAATAAAAAGATTCTTTATACTGCTTCACTGAATGAAGTTAGGTGGTTCGGAAAGTAGATATTTAATGAGCTAAAGGTGCTGAAGAATTAGTAATTCTTGTCTAAGTCTGTCAACTATGACTCATTTTTAATTATCATCATATTTGAATATTAGCATGCTATTATCAGAGAGTCTCTTTTAGTTTAAGTTAAATCACTTTATTATTAAATGTTAACAATATATTAGATTTTTTGTGGTTTTCTTTTTTATTGTGGTAAAACATACATTACATAAAATTTACCATTTTAACTATTTTTAAATATACATTAAGTACATATACATTGCTGTTCAATCATCACCACCATCTATCTCCAAAACTTTTTCATTTTCCAAATGAAACTCTACCTGGCAAACAGTAACTCCTCCTTTAACCCTTCCTTCTAGCCTTTGGCAACCACTATCTACTTTCCGCCTCTATAAATTTAACTGCTCTAGGAACCTCCTATAAATGGAACTATACAATAGTTATCCTTTTGTATCTGATTTCACTTAATGCAATGTCTTCAATCTTCCTGTCAGAATTTTATTTCTGTTTTAAATTTTTACTTTAATTGTGGTAAAATACACATAACATAAAACGTACCATCTTAACCATTTTAGGTATACAGTTTAGTAGTGTTAAGTGTATTCACATTGTTGCACAACCAATCTCTAGAACTTTTCATCTTGCAGAATCAAAACTCTACACCCATTAAATAACAACTTCCCGTTTCTCCAGCCCCTAGTCCCTGGCAACCACCATTCTACTTTCTGTTTCTCTGATTTTTACTACTCTAGATTTCTCATAAAAGTGAAAGCATACAGTATTTGTCTTTTCGTGACAGGCTTATTTTACTTAATATTATGTCTTCAAAGTTCAGCAATTGTAATTTATGTCAGAATTTTCTTCCTTTTTAAGGCTTAATAATATTACATTGTATGTATATATCACATTTTATATATCCATTCACCTGTTGATGGACATTTGAATTGCTTCAACCATTTGGTAACTGTTAATAATGCTGCTATGAATACTGGTGCATAAACATTTGTTCAAGTTCCTATTTTAATTCTTTTGAGTATAAACCCTGAAGCGGAATTGCTATATCATATAATAATGCTATGTGTAAATTTTTGAGAAACTGAAACATTATTTTTCATACTGGCTATACTATCATACATTTCCACCAAGAGTGCATGAGGGATCCAAATTATTCTTACTAACATTTGTTATTTTATGGATTTTTAAAATAATAGTCATCCTAATAATAGTGTGAAGTATTATATAATTATGGTTTGATTTGCATTTCCTTAATGATTGGTGATGTTGAATGCTTTTTCATTCACAATGTGTATATATTTGAAGAAATGGTTAATCAAGTCTTTTTCTCATTTTTAATTGAGTTGTTTGTTTTTAGTTTTTAAGTTTATGACTTCTTTACATATTCTGGACATGAATTAATTATCAGATATAGAATTTCCAAATATTTCTCCCATTCCATGGGTTGTCTTCTTAAACTGTAGATAGTGTCTTTTGATGCACAGTAGTTTTTAATTTTGACAAAGTTCAGTTAATCTACTTTTAATTACTTGTGTTTAAGGTTTATATATGAAAAATTATTGGCAAATTTAATGTCAGGAAGTTTTCCTCTTATATTTTATTCTAAAATTCTTATAGTCTTATATGCTTTGGTCTTTAATTTTGAGTTAATTTTTATATACAATGTAAGGTAAGAATTCAAATTTATTATTTTTCATGCAAATATCCAGTTTTCTCATCATCATTTGTTGAAAAGGCTGTTTTTGCCCATTAAGTGGTTTTGACATGCTTGTTGAGAATAATTTGACCAGATATATGAAGGTTTATTTATAGGCTCTCTACTTTATTCCAAAGATAATGTGTCCATCTTTATGTCATTATCACATTGATTTGATTACTGTAGGTTTGCAGTAAGTTTTGGATTCAAGAAGTTTGAGAATTCCCACTTCACTCTTTTTCAAAACTGTTTTGGCTATTTGGGTTCCCTTGTGATGCCATATAAATTTTAGAATAGATTTTTCTAATTTTGAAAAAAAATCTTTGGGATTTTGATAAGGACTGCATTCAATCAGTAGACCACTTTGGTGGTATTCACATCACGACAATATTATTGATTTCTTTTTAAAGCCCTGGAAAGGCAAAGCAAAACCCATCCATGGTAAATGTGACCTCTTTTCCTTAGTGACTCAGTGAAAGCAAACTTTAAAAGGCAATTATGTAGAAAGTAGTGATAGGGCTATGTGCCATAACACACTGCATCCTGGAAGGTGGAGAGCCATGCATGTTGTTATTTAGATTTCTGAAAAATAGAAGAAATCTATTTAATAAAACAAAATTATAATAGATGAGTGGATCTTGACAAATGAGAGCTAAAGAATTGAACTAAGGCTATATTCATTAATTTGGCCCCTAAGTTGTAGTTTAGAGAGACAGGTTTTTCATCTCTTAAGTGAGAAGAAAACAGAGCAAAGGTTATTCTCATGTTCTGTCTTTTGGTGTACAACAAAACTGCGTAGAGATGTCATAAATTAGAGAGTAATCAGTCAGAGAATTAATTCTCTAAAAAAGCAAAAGTAATAGAAGATATAGTAGACATAGTAAACATAATAGAAAGAAAACACATAGTGGAAAAAAAAGTTTCCTGGAGAAGAAAACAAAACAAAACAAACCATATTGACAAGAATAAAGTTCTTTTAAAAAGTCAATGAAAAAATGCCCATAAATAGACACTCTATAGAAGAAAAAATATATAGGCATATTATTAAAGGAAAACAATTCTATTAGTGTCTAGCTAAAAAATAGCAGTAGATTCCCACAGGAAAACAAAGGTCAGGCTACCATGATTTTCTTCTATATTAATAAAAGTCAGAAAATAATGGAACAATCTTTTTTCTATGAAAATTGAGGTATAAATGGTTTTTTACCCAAGAATTTTAAAGCAAATCAAGTTCTCTATTGAGAGGAAAATAGTGCAAGACATTTTTAGATATGAAAAATTAAAAAAAACTTCTTAATACAAATAATTTCGTGAAAAATTCTTGAAGACTCACTTCAGCCAACTTAAAGATGAATTAAAATTAATAAGTAAAAATGGAGAAGTCATAGAATTAAAGTACTGGAGGAATATCTGACTTGATTCAAAATCAATTGGCTACCAAAAAGAATCATCACACAGCTATTGGAGAAATAGGAATCGAGGGAAATAAGCTCAGTGCCTTCTGAGGAACTCTTTCAAAATTCTCTAGTGAAACAGTGATATGCTTTGTACCATGCTTTTTTGAGAAGCTGTGTGCATGCTTATATAACTATAGAAAAAGCCAGAGGGTGATATGGCAGAAAGATGACTAGAAATGACTTTACTATTTGTGTCATAAGTATACTACTTATCTCAAAGTATTTCAAGAAAAAAAATGTGTCTAGTTGAATATCTCTCACACAATATGCTAAAGGAGGTTGAATGTTAATAAAATTAAAAAAGTAAGTAAATATTTTTATATTGTTAAACATTGGCAATAGCCAATTGTTCAAGTACAGAATGTGAGAGAATTTGGTTGTCAGCTCTTCATGGGAAACATCTTTAAGCTGATCACACTTATTACAGTTTAAAAATTTGAAGGGGCTGCTTAATAACTGATTTGATTCTAAATAGAAAAATAAAATAAAGAATGTTGAAATACAGAGGGAATAGTCTAAATTTTTTTCTGAGATGGTAAGATTATATCTGAACCTAGGATTTTGAAGCTAGCAGTACCAGTGTTGAAGTGGGTCTAACAGCAAAATGGTGAAGTTTGGCCACATGCTTGGTAGGGAGCCTAGAACCAGGTGGTTCTGGGTATTTGCTGTATGGTCAAGACTCTTGGTGAAAGGGAATGAACAAGTAATTTCTAATTTGGAGAATATAGAGATACAGGGATTGGGAAATGGATGGGCCATTATAGGAGTTAGTGGTTTTGGTTTCAAACTGAAAATTAGATAATGGAGGAAAGTATGTTAAAGACAAAAGATTTTTCTTTGAATTTCCATATCATCACCCATTTCTGATGACATATTCATTCTGCAGAGCAAAGACACCATCTTCCCAAAGAATTGACCATGTGCTGAACCTCTGGATGTGCCTGTCAAACTCTTCACACTAGTTAAATTCAGGCTTGATTCAGGTCCAAGGAAATATTAAAATCTGATCTGGAAAAGCTACTCTAACTGGGTGCTGTTGAAACTTCTGTGATACTTTTGGACTGGTGATGAAAGAACAAAATTTGATTTTTGACACACAGACCTTGAACTGTTATATACTGAGCTGTAGAAATTTTTAATTCCCTAGTTTGTTGGTTTAACACTTCCTGGGTCATCTGTGGCTGCTCAACGAAGCTTGGCCTGTCTCTACGGGGCAGTCTGCACATTTGGATTATCCAGTAGTCTACAATTCTTGCTTAAGAAATGATTCAAGGAATTCTGGGGCAAGAAAAGATTCTTCCCATCCATCTTTTTAAGCCAAATGCAGATGATTCTTTGTGATATGATTTTGAGATTATCCATGCTCCTGACCCCTTCATGCATGATCAAAATTGGGTGAAGTAAATAAGGTATGGATTTAATTTGAGTTGGGTGTAACACTTGAACGAGTTAGCATGTCATGTGTATGCTAGGTGAAGTTCAACAGGTCTTGCTTGGGAAGAAGAACTCAATCAGAGAACAGTGAGAAAATATTAATTTTGCTCCTAAGAGGTGCTGAGTGCTTTATACAAAGTAGGTCATTTATCAATATATTCTTAAAACAATCTATTGTGGGCAAATCAGTGAGGTTAAAAACTTGAATGCAGATATATGGCTAGAGTCTGAATTTGAACCCAGCTCAGAGATAGGACTTTGCTCCAGAGGCCATATACTACAGAGGAAAAACAACTGTTTTATTAGCTAGGACCTTCAGCTCAGGCCAAACATTAGCCTAGAAACTGCTGCCTTCATTAACCTTTCCTTTTCCACTTCATGCTTTCTATCCCAACCTCTCTACCCTTGATTAGGGAACTGCCTGTAGAAAGGACTTGAATAGGGCCATGCCAGGGGAATGTAATCATTTTGATTTTGTTACTTCTTCCCAAGCCTGTGGCTTAGAGCTATTTTCCATTCATCAAGGTAATGATAGCCCTTCTGAATTAAACATGATTTTCCTTCTTGTAAAAAAAGCTCAAAGGAAACATCAGAGTTAATTAGAGAAAGTGATATTGTAACTGCTGACAGAAAGAAGCCCATCAAAGGCAACGTTAAGGGGGATCCCAAATCATCAAAGCAGAGCCATTCAGTTGCAAATTGCTTTTTATTTCAGCTTTGTAGGGCAGAGGGTGTTCTGGGATCTTGCTGGTCTATAAACACAAGACTTTCTACCAACAGTGTCTAAAAAAAAGATCACATACCCTTAGAAAAAATGAGCTTGAAATTAAGATGGCTCCTCTGTAAGATTTTTGAAGTCCACAAGGTTTAACTGAGGGTTCTTTCATGGTATGAGGTCTTTGTCCAAATGGTGACAAATAGGACGTTTATTCTCTGAAGTGGTCAGAAGTCATTTGTTTCTTGAGCTTCCAATTCAATCAACATGCTGTGTGCAAGCTTCTGTGCTAGCTACCTGCCGCCTTTGTCCACCTCAGACAATTTGGCCAGGTCTATTTTTGATACCCAAAGTGTTTTACAAAATTAACATCCTTGAGGGATTTTTTTTTTAGTGGAGTTTTTGGCACCACACAAAAGAAATAACATTCTGCTCCTGCTTAGGGCCTGTAATATTCACTTCCAGTTTGCTTCAAGTCTCTTTTAACATTCTTAGGGTTGGCTTCCCTCCCCCCCAGCCCTCAGTTTCCTGGTGCTTCCTTTCCTTTTCTCAACTGCTGAAACTCTGACAGAAGCAGTCTGTATTTCTTCCTTTCCAATATAATACTTGTACAGGTAGTATCATACACTCTGAAGTTTTACTCCTGACCCAGTTTCATTGATATATAATTGATATATAACATTCTATTACTTTAATATGTAAATTATAAAGACTTGGCATATTTATATACTGGGAAATGAAACCACAACAAGCTTAGTTAACATCTATCACCTCATATACTTAATTTTGTTATTGTGATGAGAACTATTAAGATCTACTTTCTTAACAACTTTCAAATGCATAATATAGTATTGTTGACTATAATCACCATGCTATACACTACATATCCAGAACTTATTTATTCTATAACTGTATATCTTTTGATCACCTTCACCCATTTCCCCCATGCACCATATCTCTGACAATCACCAATTTGTTCTTGTATCTATGGGTTCAGATTTTGTGGATTCTACATATAAGTGAGGTTGCATAGTATTTTTTTTTCTGAGTTATTTTACTTAGCATAATGCCTTCAAAGTTTATGCATGATGTCACAAATGGCAGGATTTCTTTCTTATTTAATGGCTTAAAACTATTCGTATACATATCTCACATTTTCTTAATTCCTTCATTGATGGATACTTAGATTGCTCCATATCTTGGCTATTATAAATAATGCTAAAATAAACATGGCGGTGCAGGTATTGCTTTAAGATACTAACTTCATTTTTCTTGGATATATATCAGTTTCTACTTCTGTTACTCTTCTGACAGCACTCCTATTCAGATGACTCATTGCCACCTACCACTAAGATTTTTTTTAGGTCTATCTCATTCTGGGTTCTCAGCAGCAGGTATCTGTGACCACATACTTCCTGATCTCTTAATCTGAAGGCCCAATGCTCAGTATTCCTTTACCTTTCCTAGTAGTCAAACGTTCTCAAATTGTCTTTAGCTATCCTTTTCTGTTCTTTTTTTCTTTAACTGCTTTTATTTGTATTTTACAAATTTTTGTGTAAATCATAATCAAAATAAGGTACATACATCATAATTATTTGCTATGTCTTTTAGAAGTTTTTAAATTTAGGGACTGGCAAACTTTTTCTGTAAATATTTCTGTAGTAAATATTTTAGTCTTTGGGGACTTATGCTGTCTGTCACAACTACTCAACTCTTGCATTGTAGCACAAAAATAGCCATACACAATTCATAAATTAATGGAAATGACTGTGTTCTAATAAAGTGTTATTTATAAAAACAGTGTATTGGCCAGATTTGGCTTTTAGACCACAGTTTGCTGAATCCTGTTTTAATCTATAGGTGCTCTCTTTCTCTGTTTCCCCTATCCAGTTTATTTGTTGAAAAAGTATATCATTTTTCTATAAAACAAATTTGAATTTGCTGATTACTTGTTCCTCTGTCCTTTGTATTTCTTGTAAATTTGTAATAAGACCTAGAGGCTTGTTTAGACTCAGTTTTGATATTTTTTTTGACAAGACTAGATTCAAAGGTCATAATGTGTATGTTTGTCAATTGACACATAATGTGAAGTTGATTCTCTTTTTATAATGTTAACAGATATTGATGACCCTTGCGTAGATCTATCACTTGATTATGTCTTTGTGAAATGATGCTTTTATGATTACGTTATTCCTTCTTCATTTACCAGCTAAAACATTTCTATAAAGAGAAATTGCCCCTCATCAGCTATTTGCTTATGCAGAGATACATATTGTATAGAAAAGGTAGAGTGTTTGATTTTTTTCTTTATTTACCAGTTATTAAAATAATAATTTGATAATTGACCTCCAAAGTTGACCAATGAGAGAATTTTTTTTAGTATAATTCTGAACTAACAGACTTAAGAATATTTAAAGTGTTACAATTCATTGTATTAATACTCTCCTGATGCCCTAATTTGGCTGTGGGAATTCTTCCAGGTGACTCCTTAATCCTTTAGGTAAGTCCTCAATGAATTTTAAGATATTATTTTGTTTTACATATGAAGAAATGTTCTTGCTCTGGACCTGGAATCAATAAGTCTTGGTTCCTTTTAGTGGGAAGTGGTATTTAGAGACCACAGTTTGGGAACTAAGGGTCATCATTACTTTGGGGTTTATCTTTATTACTTAGCTTCTTTTTTTATTTTTCATAAACAAAGCTAAAAAATCTTTTAAAGTTAAAATTATCCTGGGCTCCATTCAAATTTATGACCACAGGTTTTTATACAATTCTGTTTATTTTGCATCCACTCAGTTTTTCTTAAGTAGCCAACAATACTTTCTTTTTGTGTTATCTCACTATAGTGGTATGTTACCATAAACTTGTGTTCCTTTGTTTAATTCATCTTTTTATTTTTAGAATGTTTAAATTTTAATTCTGTTTGGTAATTATGTAAAATTTTTACAGAATTCCAGAGTTAAGACTACAGATCTGAGAAACAGTTTCTCTTTCACCCTTGTACTTCTGTGTTTTCACTCAATCTATAGGTCATCACTGATGTTTTTGTTTACCCTTCCATTTAAAAAAATAAAAGCAAATTGTTATATATCTGTATTGCACCTCTTGCTTAGATAAATAATGGCTTATTTTTTTGACCTTACCTTTTTCAGACAATGATATATCCTGGAGGTCATTCCATAGCAGTATATGAACATATTCCCGATTTCTATATCTGGCTACATGGAATTTCACTGTGTGAACGTACCATTGTTTATTAAATCACTGTCTTGTTAATTAGCATTTGGATAATTTCCAATCTTTTGTTGGTAAGAAATCTCTTCAGGTAACTTATGCAGTTGTCTTTTTTTTTTTTTCTATCATAACATCCAGATAGATTCTTAGAAGTTGGATTGACAATTAAAAAGGTAAAAGTACATGAATTTTTTCTAGACATTTCCAAATTACCCTTCACATTAGTCATTATCATTTGGTATTCCCACCAACAATTTATAAAAATGCCCACTTCTCCATATAGTTTCTGAAAGTATGTTATCAAACATTTGGGAATAGTGTCAATCTGAATGAAAAATACTATATGTGTAGTTGTAATTTTCAAGTCTCTTATTATAGGTAAGGTTGAGCATCTTTTCATATGTGTAAGGAACATTAATTTTCTTTGATTTGGGTCTTTGAATCTCATTTTTTAATGAGATTTTTCTTAGTCTTCTCTATTTTTATAAAAGCTTTGCATACTAGAGATATTAACCCTTTGAGATCTAAATTGAAAATCTTTTTCTCAATTGCCATTAATATTTTGAAAAAATTTATGTTTTCTTTTTTTTTTGCTCTGGAGTTTCTTTTCATTTCAGTGGAAAGTCTATAAATACTTTTCTTATTGCATTTGAATTTTTTGTCAAAGTTAGGGAAGTTTACTCCTGGATTATGGAGGAAATCATCCATTGTTTTTTTGTTTGTTTGTTTGTTTGTTTGTTTGTTTTTTAGTACCTGTAGAATTTTATTTTATTTTATTTTATTTTCTATTTAAATAACTGATATATTTGGAATATATACTTGAGCATGGTGTGAGGAATAGACCTAATTCTAGTTATGAGGTTATCCAGTTATCTCAATAGCACTTATTAAATAATTATTTTTTATACTGATTTGAAATACTGCTGTTATTGAAAACTAAATTTCCATATGAAATTGGGTCTATTTCTTGATTTTATATATTTTTGTAATATATATTTATTTATGCATCAAACTCACACTGTTTTAATTATTAAGGTTTTGCAATTAATTTGAATAAATTAAAGGGCTAGCTGTAAAATCCCCACTATACCCTCTTATTTTTCAAAATTTCTAGCTATTTTTGCTTGTTTGTTCTTCCAAGTATATCTTATAATTAACTCGCATAACTACAGAACACAATTTGATGGTATTTTTTGTTAATGCACTGAATTTAAAAATTAACTTAAGGGATATCTCGGTGATATTAATTGCTTCTACTTAAGAATATGGCATGCTTTTTCAGTTGTTCATGGCTGATACTTTAGATTTTTTCTTTTTGTCTTTAGATTCTTTCTGGACATCTTACCTTTCCACTTTACCTTCCTGTATTTGACGACTTGAGGATATTGTTGAAATATACTTATTGTCTCTAAAGTGGAGACATTAAATCTATGTTACTAGTTTGTTTCCTCCTTTAGTGCCACACCCATAGATGCACTTGTCCTACTTTTTTATTTGGTGGGATATTTATTTAATATCTATTTTTTCAAAATGATGTTAATTATGTCTTTATTGCCCATGTGCAGATGGGGCTCTTATGCTTTGTTGTTCAGGGCACTATTACTGAAAATATGGGGCTGTCAGTCAGAAGATGTGCTATACCATTTTCTGTTCAATCATCTACATGCAGCAGGCATAAATTCATTAGTCATGGCAAATATTTGTAGAGTTAGATTATTTCTAGAGTGTCTTAGCTGGTAGAACTCCACTTTAAGCTGCCAATTATATTTAAGAAAAGTAAAATCAGAAAGGCTGAGCTTGAAAAAACTGTCTCAAAATGACCGGTGTCAGTCATTCTTTCCCAAATTTTATGCAATCTTCTAAAACTGGTAGTGGCACAGAAAAAGAAATATAGCAAACAGAGAAATTCCTTCGCTGTAAATCAGAACACTTAAGGTTCTCTGCCTCTAGTTCACCTAGTTCTCTGAGGTAAAATTGGAACTTTAAATGTAACCTTAAAATGAAACAATTTCCAGGTTTATTGATTTTCTTCATTAAGTTCTTTCACTACTCAGGCATATTTTTATTTTCTAACATAGAGTCTAATTCAATGTGATTTATGTTAAGTTATTTAAAGTGTTGAACACAGAAGTCAAAAAGTAATCCAGTCACCTGTAGCTACAAGGGGGTAACAATGTGAATATCCAATAGACAATATTTATTTATTTAATGCCACAAAGCATAAGAACTTACTTTCACAAACATGTAAAATAAAATTGATATACTATAAAGAAATAAATTCCAGTATCAAAAAATGTTTAAATCAAAACACAAGGTCAAGGTTGCTGGGGGCCAGGAAAATCCAGAAATAGAGTCTAGAAAATCTTAGATATTTATCACTGATGAGCTCTCTTCCTTTCTAGATTCCCAGTGCCCTAGCTAAAAAGAGAAATGTAGTAATCAATTTCATTTTCTATGCTTGTGATGTTGACTTGAGACTTGTAGTGTCTTTATCAAAATCTATATAGAATGGACATTAACTATATATCTAACAACAATTACTTTAAATGTAAATGGATTAAATCCTCCAATCAAAAGATAAGGTGACTGACTGGATAAGAAAACAAGACTCTTACATATGTGTCTACAGAAGACTTCACATCAAAAGACACATACAGACTGAAAGTAAAAAGCTAGAAAAATATGTCATGAAAATGAAAAGGAACAAAAAAAAGCCAGGGTAGCAATACTTACACAAAATAGACTTTATAGCAAAAACTATAACAAGAAACAAAGAATGGCCCAGTAATCTCACTTCTGAGTATTTATCTAAAATACTACTTTGAATAGACATGTGAGTCCCTATGTTCATTGCAGCATTATTAACAATAGCTGAGATATGGAGTCCACCTAAGTGTTCATCTACATTTGAATGGATAAAGAAGAGGTAGTACATATATACAATGGAATATTACTCAGCCATAAAAAAGAATAAAATATTGCCATCTGCAATGACATGGATGGACCTAGAAGGTATTTTGCTGAAAGGAGTAAGTCAGACAGATAAGTGCATATGATTTCACTTACAGGTAAAACCTAAAAAAACAATATAAACAAAACAGAAAAAAATTCATAGATACAGAGAACATTTTAATGGTTGTTAGATGGGAGGGAGTTGTGGGTAGGTAAAGGGAAGGGATTAAGAAGTACAAACTGGTAGTTAAAAAATAGTCATGGGGATATAAAATATAATATAAGAAATATAGTCAACAGTATTATAATAACTATGTATGGTATCAGATGGGTACTAGATTTACTGAGGTGATCACTTCATAGGATATATGTTTCTGATCACCATGTTGTATACCTGAAACTACTACAATATTGTATGCCAACTATAATTGAAAAATAAATTATTTAAAAAAATCTTAATTGAATATGCTAACAGGTCTTTATAACTCCTTGTAGTATTGCTTAATATCAGACAAAGTTAGGATGCTAAAGTGTAAACTACAACTCAGAAAAAGATTCTGAGACACCATGATATATAACTCATGGTTTAGTTAATCCTACAACCTCAAGAACCATTGTGCGTGCCTTTGTAGTTGGCCTAGAAGAAAGGAGATCTTAGTTTATCTGAAAATAATTGTTGTTAAATTATTCTGAATTATAGATTCAGAAGATTATATAGTTGTTTTTAAAGAAAGCTATTTTTAGAAGTGACAATGGAATGTCATGTTTCATTGTTTCTAGAAAATCAGCATTCTTAAAGCTTATTTTCTACTTCTTAGACATATTAGTGACCACAAATCAGAGTCCTATAGAATGCTTTTCTTTAAATATATATTGTTGGTGTCAAATAGTTGGGGCCTAAAAGCCCACAGTAGTAAAACCAAAGAGAATTATGGTCCTAGAACACCAAGAAAATATTTTGTGATAGCTTCCTTATTTATGTGGTGCAAAAAGCTGGGTAGGGGAGTCTGCAGAGCTGCCAGTTATTAGTCAGCATTGCTAGCTAGATCAGACTCTTCTTAAAAGTTGCAAATTGGAAAATATTTTTGGGGGATACAAGTCACTGTGCAGAGCATCCTGATCTCAAATTTATTGACCTCATTACTAATTAGTGAAGGTTTTATGAACAAAGCAGTAGCACATAAACATTCAGATTATGCTATATGCTGCTTTCAAATCATAGTACTTACTGTGATTTATGAGATGAAATGAGAATTAAAAAAGGGGCCTATACCATGTATCTCCAATGAAAGAAAGCAACTGTAATCCTTTCACAGTGTTACATGGAGCCTTTTAGTAATAAACAGAGGGGTTCAAAGGGCACTTGTTATTAATGCGTTTCACCAACCTTTGCTTGCTGGAAACCAGGTTACAGGCTGCATTCACATAGTACAGGTGCACTTCCTCCTCTGACACTTGGGTTCCTACAACATCTCATAGGTCAAGGAAGACCTGGGGATTGACTTCTCCAGATCTAAATTGAAAATGACGCAGAAAACTGGGAGCCCTTTTCTCCAATCTTCTCTGCTATTTGGACTACTCTATCTGCTTTTTATCTTAGAAGTAAAAACAAGAGGAGTGAACATATGTAAGTCAGATAAAGAAGGTTTTTTTCCCTTTCATTCTCTATCTCTCCCTCTCTTTCCTTTCTTTTTTTCTTTCATTTATTTTGCTCTTCTATTTCCATAGCATCCTCTATTACTTGATTTAAACACATCTGGTTATTTGCATTACTATTCTTTTCACAAAAAAGAGAAAGAATGTTGCTTTTGAAATCAGATGGCGAGTGCCTCCTTTCTTTGCTCCTTCAATCTTAGGGTGGCAATGTTATTAGTTACTTATGATTTCTTTATTCATACCTTTTTGAATTGTCCCATTTTGAGTGTGCTATACCCTTCTGGTGAGACCCTGATTAATTCTGCTGCTCCCAGGTGTGGCTGGAAAATGCAAAGTCATAGCACAGGCTGTGTCTTGTTCTGTCTGCCTCAATGACACTTACTTACAGCAAAAAGTAATCTTTTTAGTGACTAAAGTTGCCTCTTGGGATAGGTTCACTCTCTGTCCCACCAGGAAGTGCTGAGAAACATCAATACACTATTGCTTAGTTTCTTCTTATCTAAGTTCCATGCAAACTGTGCTCTATATACCCAATTTCTCCAGATACATAATAATTTAGCAATCATAGTTAAATCTTCAGCTATGCTTTGCTTTGATATTCAGGCCCATTTCTGTCTTCTTAAGTCAGGGTGACATCTATTCTTTGAGGTGTTCTCTTTAGTTCTGGATGGATTATGTTCATTTTCATCATGGGATATCAGTATTTTCAAATATTTGGGAGACAGAGAAGAGCTATGAATTCAATTCATCAGGAGGTCAGCCTGTTGGACTGATGCATCCACCACTTTTCTAAAGTTCAGAATATCTTCTTTTCAGTAGTTGAGAGTTGGTTGGGAGAAAGAGGAGAAGAGGTGTGGCTCTACTCTCTGTAAACTCTAGCTCCACTTTTATACTTCTCAACACCTCTATGCATTTGACAATTTCTGCATTCATTTTGAATAATAATAGTAAAAAAGGGCTCTGGGTTTGAACAAACATGTTTTTATTCAAGGTTTAAAGCATTTTTTATGGCTCCCTGCCATGCCTCTGATTGTTTCCCTTTCCTCGGAACATGAATGATTGTTTATTACACATAATAATAATAATAATAATAATAATAATAATAATAATAAAAATGGAGGTAGGGTCTCTTAGCTGGCATTAGTTCAGATTCCAATTTAATCTCTCCCCAGCCTCACTTCATTACAACTTGAGTTGCTTGCATATTTCAGAACCAGCATGTGTCACAGTGAATGAAGCCAAGCTTCAGAATAACATGTCACTAAGATGATTTTTCATGAAACACACAGTACCACTGGTCTATAATTTTAAAAAAAACTGGCTCAAAAAAATAATTCTAAGAATCTTGCTTTGATGCAAAGAACCCAAGAACTTTGAAATAGCAAAGGCCACTTTTATGAGCCAAGAAGCCTATCTTTGTGAATGTCAGGACAGTGAGCGATGTTTCCTGACTTCTTAGAAGGATGAGCAGGGCTCTTCTGGACCACTGAAAGGCTGGCAGAGGCATGAAACTTCAATCTTTTTTCTTCTAAAAACACTGTGCTTACGATGATGAGCTTTACCTCTTATCAGTGAGATGACTCAGCTCTTTCAACTATAAAGTGGGAGTGATAATAGCACATCTTGCAGCTGTTGTACACTTTACAAAACATGACATGCTACAAGTGACTATATGCAGAATGTCCAGCACATAGTCACTGCTCAATGCATGGTAACTGTTTTTATTTTTGTGCAAGATTACATTCCAAATAACCTTAGCAATTGCCAGAGATCATGATTGTCTCAAAGAACTTTGGATCAAAATTAGAAAAAGAGATAAGGATGATGCTGTTTAGAATGTGAGTCTAGGTGAAGACATAGACTAAGTGGAAGGAGACATCATAAAAACGGTCTTTGGTTATAATAAGAAATTAGGATAGCTTACCATTTTGGGGTTGGAGGCAGCTGCCCAAGGACATGCTAGAGTTACATAGAAAAGATGATTGCCTCATAAAGATAATATGCAGATGGCAACCAAGCACATGAAAAAGTGCTCCATATCATATGCCATTAGGGTAATGCAAAATAAAACAGTGAGATGCTACTATGCACTTTTTAGAATAGCCAAAATCCAGAACATTGAGAACAAAAGCTGATTAGGTTGTGGAACAACTGGAACTCTCATTCATTGCTAGTGGGAAAGCAATATAGTACAGCCATTTTGGAAGATAGTTTATTACAAAATGAAACATACTCTAACTATATGATCTAGAAATCATGCTTCTTGGCATTTAATTGAAAATTAAAAACTTATGTTTATACAAAAAAGCTGTTTATAATAATTTTTATTCATAACTGCCAAAACTTGGAAGTGACCAAGACGTCCTTCAGTAGTTGAATGGCTAAATAAATGTGGCACATTCAGACAATGAAATATCATTCAGTGTAAAAAAAAAGCTATCAAGCTATGAAAAAAAGTGAAAAAACTTAAATGCATATTACTAAGTGAAAGAAGCCAATTTGAAAAGGCTATAGTATATGATACCAACTATATGACATTCTGGAAAAGGTAAAACTATGGAGACAGTAAAAATACCAGTAGTTTCCAGGGACTGTAGAAGAGGAAAGGATATATAGGGCAGTGAAACTCTTCTGTATGATTCTATAATAGTGGATACATGTCATTATGCATACATTTGTCCAAACCCACAGAATGTACAAAACCAAGAAGGAACCCTAATGGACTTTGGGTGATTATATGTGTCAATGTGGGTTCATTGGTTTTAACAAATGCATCTTTGTTGGAGGATGTTGATAATGAACAGGCTATTTGTGTGTGGGGGCAGGGAGGATGTGGGAAATCTCTGTATCTTTTTCTCATTTTTGCTGTGAATCTAAAATTGCTAAAAAATCAAAGTGTTATAGTAAAAAAAATGGTGGTTTTCATTTTTATATATAAGACAAAGATAGGATTAGGGAAGACAGAAGAGCCTGAGGTCTGTGACTTGAGAGGCCAGGTGGAGTACATGCAGTAGGATGTGGGTCCAAGGTTAAGGGAATTCAAAATTTTGAAGAAAACAAAAATATCTAGAAAGCTTCTGAAGATTTTGCTGTATAGTCTTAGATGTACACCTTCCCTTCTCTCTTCTCCAGCATAGACTCAGTTATAAATTCTTTTGTGTGAATGGGTTCTTTAGGGGTGCTCAAATTTGTTGAGTTCTACAAGTTGTTTTAGGTTAAAACTAGGAGAGTTTTATGAGACAAGGAAGGCAGAGAAAGAGAAGGCATTGGTTTTTGGGTTATAATAAGAAACACATCTTAGATGTCCTCTGAGGCTTTCCTGACTCAGCCATCTAGAGGAGCATCTGCATGGGGATCTTTTGGCCTCCTGAGAATGAATACTCAGCCAAGCTCACATGTGGAGGTTGGTCAAGTTAGTTCCCAGTAAAGCAATTGTACTCCTCCCCTCATAAAACCTCTGCAAATGGTGGTAATATTTTGAAATGAGGCCATCTATAAAATTTGTATTCTTGAGAATTTTTATGGAGGGTCATGCTCTGGTTAGTTTAGAACCAAGAAACTTATTCAAGGAAAAGCTAAAATCAGTTATCTATATAATATTATGGCAGCTTTGGATCCTAGCCATTCCTGTTGAAGTCACCTAACTACCCAGTCACTAGTAGGGGACTCACATGTGGCTGGGTCTGTGACCTAGGGGAATTAAGAAAGCTTGTGGAAATAGAGAGTATGTACCTGATTTTAGACTTGTCTCACTTTTCTGATTGTATATGTATCACTGAATAAACCACAATGTTACTAAATAACAAGATTTTCTTGTATGCTGACACTCCAAGTACCTTGGGACTAAGATAGATTTATTTAATTGTTCTTACTAGCCATGGGTGACCTCTAGTTAGCTATGTGGTATAGTACTTGCTCCAGGAAGAGTTTATTTCCTGAAATTTATCTGAGGCCTGAAAATTTTTCTTCTAGGCTAGATGTTGCCCTCTTGTTTCTAGGAACATTTTCCCAGAGTCAAATTCAAAGGTCTAATGTCAGGACACTCTAGTTATAGGAACTCCTCCATTTCTCATCCAGGGTATCACAGGGCCCAGCAGCTCAGTCGTGCTCTTGGTGGACCAGGTAAAGAAAGGGACTGTGACCTGGGGATGTTTAACAGCATTGCAGATAGTTTTGATCTCTCTCCAGAAACTTTTTCTTTCTTCTATTTCTGGGATAGTGCTCTATCTGGCTCTCTTCTGTCTTGTAGTGCTTATTTACAGTCCCTTTGCTAGGTCTTCTTCATTCTCTTAATCCCTAAACTTTGTATACCCCAGGGATTATCCCTGCCCCATTCTCTTAATATCTGTATGTGCAGCCTGGGTGACTTTATATAGTCCTATGACTAAATATTATCTATATGTTGATGACTCCCAGTTTTTGCTTCTCCTCTTGGAATTCTAGACATATGTTCAACTGTGTGGTTCATATTTTCACTTAGATACCTCATAGTCATCTCCAAAAATATATGTTCCAAACTGTACATTTGATTTTTCTCTTCATCTTTTCCTGGTTTACTCTCCCCCAATATCCTCTAAATTAAAACATATTGTCTAAGTTCACCTTCTTGCTCAGATTCATAGTGAGGTAATCCCTGACTCATCTCTTTCCTCTCACACTGAAAACTATCTCCAGGGTTTGACCCCTGCTTACCAGATGCTTTGCTACCACCTTCCCTAAGCAGTCATGGCCTGTCATCTGGTCACCAGCCAAAGACTCCCAACTGGCCTTGCTGCCTTCATGTATTCTCAATGCAGCCAGATGGGCCATTGAAATGTGTGAATTAGAACATGTTCAATAACTTGATATGACTATTTGAGTAAAATTCCAAATCTACATTAAGCTCCTCAAGGTCTTAAATTATCTGCTGCCTGCTTTGACCTCATTTTCTCTTTAGCAATGTTGGTGTCCTCACTGTTCCTTGATCACAAATAAGATTCTTTTATTCTGGGGACTTTGCACTTGTTCGTTCTCTCTGCCAAGACTTATTTCTCAGATATTTCCGTAACTCAGACCCTCACTTCATTTAAGCTTCTGTTTAAATGAACCATCTTCAGACAGCTGTCAGGGATCACATTATCTGAAATAGCACCTCCCTTTGCTGTCCATCGTCTTCTTTTTTTTTGTTGATAGTAATTATTCTTATCTGTGTTTATATTACATATTAATCTATTTATGTCTTTACACTTTAATCTCCCTTCACTAGGTTATCAGCTTTGTTTGTTTTTCTCACACCTATATTTTCAAAATGGAGAAGAATATCAGGTACAAAGTAAGCACTCCACATTTGTTGAATGAATGAAGGTACAAGTAAATTAGGAACTGAGAAAGCATGTGGGTTCCCAGTGTAAAAAAAAACCCCAAAACATATATTTTCAACAGAGTTGAATTCATCAAACATTTCTAAAAGGCAATCAATCTTTTTGGAAAAGAGCTCCCTTTAATACTTGGCAATATCTCTGCATTTGAAATGAATAGAATGTTGCAGTGGTAGAGGTTTGTGGAAAAACTGCAATAGCTGATCCCACTTATTTCTTTTCTTTAGCTTTCAGAAAAAAATTATATAACATTTCCAGTTGCTTGCCTTGGTTGTTCAAAACTCAGATGTAAGTAGGGCCTCCATCACAGATCAGCTGTAACATACATAATATACTTAATACTGTTCCTGCCATGAGATAAGTACTCAGTAATGAGTAGCTGCTCTGAAGATGATATTTGATGATGATGATGATGATGATGATGGAGGAGGAGGCAGAGGAAGAGGAAGAAAAGAGGTGAGTGGATTATGATGTTGCCAACTGAAAGGCAGTATGGCTTGGAAAAAGATGGGATCCCAGGATTAGGAGACTGATAGTTTGAGGCTTCCCTCACTAGCTGAGATGATAGTAGGCATGGAATAAATATATATTGGATGAAAGGTTTTATAAATCAATTCATCTTTTCCTTCAAGAAGCTTTTCACAGCTAGGCTCAGGGCCTCTGAGAAAGCATGGTAAGTGTAAATGGCTGTATCACTTTCAGCTCCTGGCTTCAGAGCCAGCATAAATATTAGTAAACAGTTGTGACTGGATGATCCATGGAAAGAATGTATGCTAGACTCACTCTCAGCTCATTTTCCTTCTGCAAAGGTCTGCTGGCATCGACCCCTTGGTCAGTCAAAAACATAGGCCCTTGTTCTCAGCAGAGTCAATAATTCTATAGCTCACACTCTCTCAGTGGTCCTTGCCTCTATCTCCATTGGTTTCTTTCTATGCATGTGGAAAACCATGTCTCTTTGTCTCCCTTTCTTTTTCAGTTTCTCTTTCTCCTTCCTTTCTTCCTTCTCTGTCACTCTCTTTTTCTTTGTTTTTCTCTTCCTTTTTTTCCTCTCACATTCTTTCTACCTCTACATTCTTTACCTCCACTGAAAAAAGATAGTCATGGAGATGTCAGAGTTGGATCCTCAAGTGGCTAGTCACTGTCTGGGGCTGATCCAGGGAGCAGGCAGACCCACATATTCTGGGGTGAGTAGCAGAGTCCTTCTCCTTTTCTCCTTCATCCCCATCCTTACTGTATGCAGTCTGCTGCCAGGGCTTCACAACTCTGGGAAATTACATGGAGGTTAAGAGAGGAAATGAGGATTATTGATGTTTTCCACCTAGTTTTATTCAAGGGTGATTAGAAAGAAACATTTAGGATGGGGTGGCCCAGAGTAGTGAACATTCACTAGGGAAAGAATGTGTTTCTGGGCCCAGAAAATTCTGGCTTCAATCCTAAGCCCTCCAATAATTTTCACACTTTTTTTGACAAGCTACTTCCCCTTGCTGGACCTCAGTTCCCTCACTTGAGAAATAAAGGGCTTAAATTGTTGTCCAAGGCAACTCTGCTTTCAGGTTGCCAATGATTTTTAACTGAGGAGTGAAATTACATGTTATCCATAGTAATTAATACTTTACCCCCATCCAGTATTGACCCTAGGACAATTATGGCCTCATCTCTTGTTTCTATGTTGATATGGATCCAACTCAATGTACTGAAGTCATATTTTAATGTGGACATTTGTTCTTTAACATTTGACCAGAACATGCACTTATTTTATTTTAGAAATAAACCTTCAGATTGTTCTATGAAAGGTTGTGGCATGAAAAAAGTCATTCTGTAATTTTTAAGTCTGTATTGAGGCCCTACCCACTTATAGTCACTGTTGAGACTCCATTTGCATGCACATGGCCCAGATAGAGTAGTCAAGAGCCTCCTTTCTGTTCAGATGTTTCTGTGGCTTTTGGAGGGATTGCCTCTCTTTCACTCCTATAATGTGGCTCTAATGAAGGATATCTATTTTAATATTCCATCCCAACTCACACATAGCTGGGTGTGTGACACAAATAGTAGTCAATACCCTTCTCTGGGTGGGGGTGCAAAAAGCCTTTTTTTCTTTGATATATGTGTGGAACTGCCAGCAGTCATGCCCCCTGCCCCATGTCAAAATCAGTTCTGTAAAGAAGCAAGTAAAGCCAGTGCTCAAAAAGAAGTGCAGACAATGAATGGGAAAAGGAATTCTGGTGTCATTTGAGTCTCTGGTTCTAAATATAAGGCCAAAATGACTCAGGTTTCTGCTTCTCTGAAGCTTGAGTGTTGAGTTCTTTCAATTCAGCTTGGCAAGCCATCAAGAACCCCAAAACTTCCATTTTTTTGAATTAGTGTTATTTGGTGTCTTTTAGGGACTCTTTCATAGAGTGAGAAAGCAGCAAAGGTAGCTATATTAGTCAGAATACCCCAAAAATAAAACCAAAAGGAGATTAATTCCAATAAATGAAAATTGTTATAAGGATTCTGACTCAAGCAATCACAGAGACAGAATTCTCATGATCTGCCATCCGCAAGCAGGAGACCTAGGAAAGCTGACATATAGTTTGAAGATATGAGAGTCAGAGAACTGGTGCTATACCTTCCAGACAGGTCTAAAGGCCTGAGAAGCAAGACTATTTGGATAGGAGAATATTGATGTCTTAATTCAACTAGTCAGGCAAAGATAGAACCAAACCTCTTCAGCTATTGTGTTCTATTTAGGCCCTCAATAGATCTGATAATGTCCACTCACACTGGAGAGGGGCATATGCTTTACTCAACCCACCAACTCTCATGTTAAATTTTTTCAGATACACCTTCACAGACACACCCAGAAATAATGTTTAACCAGATTTCTGGGCATCCTAAGGCCCAGTCAAGTTGACACAAGTTGAGGCTAGGCTGGTTGACTGCATAATGTGTTTGGCTGAGGAGCTTGTTTCAACTTCTTTGTTATGTCCTTGCTCAGCCACCTGCTTACTGTGTAACCACCTGTGACCTGTTCATCTGCTCTGCCACCGCAAGTGGTTCATTTGGCCTCTGAGTATAATCTTTGACCTGGAAGTTGAAAAAAAAATTGAACCAAATAGTTTCTTGGACTGTTATTCCAACATGAACATCTTATTTGTAATTCTAGCATGAAATAAAGTCATTAGAAACTATATTCTGAAAAAAAGCATCCTCTCCATTACCTTTATAAACCTCTGAGTTGCAAAAGTCACCACTGCCATTCTTGTTTGCAGCTGTAATTCCTTAAATCTTGGCCTGAAACCTCTGAGCATCTCACTTAAGATTCTGAGTCAATCATTGATTCTACTACTGGTGCCTCCAGGTTATTTCCTCTTTGCTTCTGGAAGGTTTGAAGTGGCATTACAGGAGAACTGAGGAGAACAGAAGGAATAGAAATGGGGGAGGATACATGTTCTAGCAATTACAGAAACAACAAATCGGCATGCTCACCTCTCAGAAAAATAATGGACAGTTCTTGTCTCATGTAACAATTTCATCAGTCCAGAAACCAAGTTCAGAGCATTGAATGGTTGAGCCTGAGAGATATCTGCCTCTTTACTTGTTCACTGAGAGCAACTACGGTGCTATTCTAAGTGCAAAAGTGTAATTTATAGCTGAGACTCTGGTCCAGATGGTCCTGGGTTCCAGTACCAAAAAGTACTGTGTTCTCTGATACCTTGAGCAAATTATTAAACCTTAGTTTCTTCATCTAAAAATGGAGATAATGATACTTATCTCCCAGAGTTTCTGTGAAAATTAAAGATATTAAGGTACAGTGCCTAGTACAGGGTAAACACTTAAAAGCACACAATATTTGTGTTAACCAATTGTATTTATTTAAAAGATGGATGAATCAGAGACTCTAAAATCTGGTTTTGACTTAAGTTTCAAATTCTGACTGTATTTCATAGATATGACAAGGCTTCTCTTGCTACTAAACTGATCCAAAAGAGATGCATAGAGCAAAGGCAAACAAACA
The DNA here is from genome assembly GCA_030015415.1 of Cynopterus sphinx. Taxonomy (NCBI): domain Eukaryota; kingdom Metazoa; phylum Chordata; class Mammalia; order Chiroptera; family Pteropodidae; genus Cynopterus; species Cynopterus sphinx. Next base: position 54,223,561 of record CM057382.1, read on the forward strand.
AGCCCAAACTACCTCTTTGTTTTAGTCTCACTTTTGTATTTTTGGAGCACTTTTATATGGATCTCCTTTATAGCTTTAATTCAGGCCATTGTATTTTTTTGAAGGATCTTTCTAGTATTATACCCAACCTCCAGAAAACAGATAATTTGATACTTACCTACACAGTTTTTAGGGAAACAAATTTCTACACATTTTTAAATAAATATTTTAAATAATTATTGTTGAAAATTGCTCACAACATCCAAAGTAATATGTTCATGGCACTCATTCTCTATGATATCTGACAGGAAAACCGCCTGCTTATTGGAACAAACAAAATAAGCTTGTCAATGATTTCTATAGAACATTTCTATTGTTTCCCTTTTACATAAAATCCTATAAAACATTTTTTTCCCTGTATAGTAACTTAAAAAAAAGTTTGAATGGATACAGATACCTTACTTAATGAGAAATAACTTTTCTACTCTCTAATTATTTGTGATGGGAAACAGGGAGGTAAAATATTCTTTATTTCAACCTGTCATGGTAATTTAGTTAATGACAATTGTAATACAGAAAAAGATTTTATGAAGTAACCCTTTCCTAGTTTCTTTCTATACTAGAGATCAAAGACAGTGAAGAGGAAGGGGCTAAGTCATTTCAAGCCCTATGATGAATGCTTCACAACCTTCTTTATCTAACTGAATCTTAGAAATCTTGTAATTAAAAATCCCCACAAATGAACACATGCCCAAACACTATATTCACAAATACAGGAAAACTCATGCACATAAATATATGCATACATGGCTACTGTTATGTTAAGGGCTTTGAAGTTTTGCCATCTAAGGCCAAAGGGAACAACTCATAATAGGATTTTTGGATTGTCGGCTTCCCCAAATGGATTTTTACATCTGTGAATGGAGAAGTTTGATGGGATTTTATCATATCCTTTTCTCCTTTAATATTGCTACTGATGTGGAAGGTCCCTTTGGGAAATCAGGCAAGGCTAGAGCAATGCGGGCTCCAGGCTGGACCTGGCTGCAGCAAGACTGTCCATGGTGCTGAGGGGAAATCATTAGTAATACCCAAACCCAGGAATGGGGCAGTTTTTATCCTCAGAGCTCCTCATGGTTAAGGCTGACAAAAGGTCATTTTATTCAACTTCAGTTCAGCAGGGGAGAGAGAGAGAGAGAGAGAAAGAGAGAGAGAGAGAGAGAGAGAGAGAGAGAGAGAGAGAGAGAGAGAGAGACCGTGTTTCAATTACATAGTAAAGACCAAAAAATCATGCTCAGATGTTCCCATGTAGATGGTCCTACATGAATAATTACAAGGGCCACTTCCAAGATCACAGATGTTCTTTGAGTATTTGGAGAATGAGGCTATAAACTATTCTTGCCTTGCTTGCATGGAAGTAACCAGTCACCATCCCCATACAGGTGGCTACAGGAAAATCAGGGTTGGCGAAGGGCACTGTGACAGCTGTGTAATAGCTTCTGAAAGAAACAATATTAAGTGGTATGTGTAGGGGTAACAGTTGCCTCAGACTTCTCCTGTGGGTTGAGCCATCATCACAGGGCCTTTCCAGGGTGGGGTCTCTTATGAGTGCAGAGAGCCTCTCTAATGCTCTGCACTGTGAATCTGGGTTCATGTGATCCTCTGGAGTATAAACTGCTTACTAAAGATGAACTAGTTTCTTTTTGGAGTATAAAAAAATGGGTGGAAGGTCCCCTAACAGTTGGGTATCTGCAAGCTTCTTCTAGTTTTCTGGGGGAAAAGCCATAGCTTCAGGAGACACTGAAAAGAAGAAGATAGAGAAAATCAAAAAAATATATATAAAGGAAGGCAGAAGGATAACATTGGAAAGAATGAGAAAGGGAAAGATGGAAGGAAGAGAAATATGGCAGGAAGGAGAAAATAAAGAGAAAAGAAGCAACATAAGCAGAATTAAAGTAAACTAGAACAAAAGAGAAATGAGGGAAAGGCAGAGAAAGAGTACGAGAAAGTAGTGAGGTCTGGGAGCTTGCTTTGGGAGGTCTCCAGTTTTTAGTGATGGCCATGTCTGTTTCATTACACAGAGGCAGTATCTGCCCACCAGTATATGTACTCTTTCCTCCAATGTTCTGAGGCTGGTTCCAGTTCTAGGAAGAGCTGGAAGTTAGTCTCTGACATATAGACTCATGACTCACAGACTGAGAACATAATCAAGTCCATCAGGGGCCCCAGTGAGAGACAAAGTTTTCATGAAGCTGAGTCCTGGAGGATGACAGAGGAGTAGTATTTGGGTACATCAGAATAGATGCAGGATGGGTCTTAGGATGCTGCTGAAGTTGTAATGCTGGTCACTGGTAAGGCTTAGGGAAGTTTCCAAAGCCCTAAAAAGCTATTAGTGACATTTAAGGCACTGGTTTACTGGGAGAAGTAGGGCTCCAGGGGTCCTGGGTATTATGGCTTAAACATGAAACAAGAGCCCAGCAGGTGACCAGAGAATGAGAAACAGGATAGACTCTCCTGGGAAAGGATTATACTCAAGTCTGACCACCCTTGCTCAAATAGGGCCACTTACTCTTACCCTGAAATATCTTTCCTCTGAGAATTTCTCTCCCTCAACCAGTAAATAAAAGAGCTGCAGTTTAAACCTAGTGCTGTCTGAGACCAAAGCTCACAGTCTCTTAGCTGGACATGGAAGTGTCCCTATGGTGGCAAAATCTGGAAATAGAATGAACGATGGGGAGAATGAGATAATGGATCACCCCTGTAACTGTACCTTGTGCTTGATGGATGGCTCATCTCAGCCTTGATGTTATATGGGTGAGAAGAGAGAAGAACTGTGAAAACCAGAATTCAAGGTTTCAGGGCACACAAGACCATAAGACACAATGAAAACCCTGGCCAGAAGAAACTGGAAGTGCATGTATTCAGCCTTTCTCAAGGATGGAGGCACATCATTGTTGAATTAAATTCATCATCTCTTTATTTTAGGATTCTCTCTCCTGACTCCACTGCACCCCAAAGCCAGATTCAACTATCTTATATAAAGGACATCCAAAAGACTGAGTTTCTCCTGCAGTCCTTTTATGTATTGGGGCTTCATCCTGAAGATCCATGGAACATGTACTCTAGGGGAAGGGTGGGGACTAAGAAGGGCCATTAGGTGTTGTACTCTTGGATAGATCCATATAAATATTTGTTTATTCAGTGTGTTCCTCCAATTCTCAATATAAATTAGACACCCCATTATGCACTAATGGTTCTAACTGGGAGTCATTATGAACAACTCTAGCAGCCTGGGGACCAATCAAGAACAACAGTGATAAAAATTGTCTTCTCCAGGAAGATTCTGTGAGTGATTCAGTTTTATCTTATCTTTTCAGGTAAGTGACACTGAAAACTGTTCATGAATAGCCCAGAAATTGTTTTTGGTGAGGATGTTTTGTCAGCAGATGTGAAGGAGTGCTTTATGGGGAAAAAAAAGTACACTCTGTCTTCAAATAGACCTGCATTCTACTGTCACCTCAGCCTTTTAGCAACTGAATGGCCTCAAAGATTTTGCCTTAATATCTTAATTTCCTTATTTCTAGAGTGGGTTCCATAGCAACCCAACATACTACATTTAGTATTGCTGATTATTTGCAATTCCTTCTATATCTTACTTTGCTGAAATTCTCTGAGATTTTGCACAGGTTTATTTTTAGAAAGGTATTGGACAGGTCAGAATAGTTTTGGTCTGAAGTGATAGAGACCCAGCTTAAATTAGCTTACTTATTTAAGAGTCTCCTGGAAAATCGTTTTTGGGAAACCTGAATCTCTCAGGAAAATGTCATTATGCAGTAAAACTTCTTTCATAGATCACAGTTTATTTCTAAAGGAATTATATCCTGAAGACCTTAAAGAAAATGCAAGACAACTGGATAACAATGCAGCAAAGGCAATGATTTGTGTGAAGACTACTTGAGGTTAGGAATGAGTGGCATTTGTTGAGGGATCCTCAGGGTAGTGTTTATATAATTTCAGGAAGGGTGAGTTTGTAACTGGTACCCAGGTCGACTGGAACCAGAGACTTGCATGTTGCTGGAGTATTCTCTCTGTCTCTTACATCTTCATTCTCTTCTACTTATCCAGATATGAGAAATTTAATTGGTTATAATTAGGCACTCTCCTATTACTCCCTTGGGTGACCTTCATCTATAAATTCAAGTTTGAAAATTTGGGAGGAAAACTACTAATGGCCAGTAGCTTACTCCTAAACCACTTAATTATAATGAAGCATTAGGTTATATATCTGGCACAGATATAAACACAGGGATCCTACCTCTATATACAGACTTTTTTTCAGAGCTGAAGGATTTTTGACTTAAGTAGTAATTCCAACTGCTGTCAATTCTACACCTTCAGTAGGCTTGACTCCTCTTGTAACTATGCTGGCACTGGTCAAAAAGGGGATGCTAATATAAAATATAAACTAATGCCAGTTCCTTAGAGAAAGAATCCAGAAAGAATCTGTGAGGCATTTCCTAAGGTTTATACATTTCATAAAAATCTAGTCTTTTTCCCCCTAACTTTTGGTCATTTCCACATAATCAAATGATTACTCCTTTTGGTAAGAGAAGAGTTCAATGGAAGTCCTGGCATTTCCCGTCCATCCAAATATCCTTCTTGGAGAATCCATCTGACACATGGCTAGGAAGAGGCAAACTTACAGATGATGTAATTTAATCATACTGCCAGATCAGGGCTTTTATTATACTTAGATTTCATTATATTTGGATCAGCACTTCACACTGGACTGGAGTTCGTTCAAACACAGTCTTGCTTCCAGTATATTAGCTAAGGTTACTTTGGTTCATAATAAAACCAAAGCAAGCATAATTAACTGTCCACTCTTATACTCATGCAAAAGAACTGTCAAACAATTAGGATTTGAGAAAGGAAAAGCCAGAATTTAGGACATTCAGAAAAAAACAAGGTTTTGCTACACTTTTAAACCATTTCCCAAATACATTTTACATTTGCTCTAGAAGGTATACATATACAACTAAAACAAAACTTTTATGAAACAATATTTATCCTTACTATGTGCAATGCACTATAACCTTTTCTCACATCATATATTTTATTCTATTCAAATTTTTGTCAGAAGTGCTTGTTATTACTCACTAGTTATCACATTTTTTTCATGATCTATTAATGCATTGTGTTCCATAGTTTGAAAAATAATTATTGTCTACAATGCTTCATTTGATATTATTCAGTTTCAATTACCAGTCCTTGATCTTAATTTATATTTCAAAATTCTCAAGAAAGAGCATGTTTAGTTATTTTTGGATCCAGGATCTTCCCTTGTCCTATTCAACAATGGCTGGATTCTAAACATAGCTGCTGATGTCCATTCATTTCTGTTGATTATGCTGCATGTTCAGGCTCTGGAACCTGGACAGACACTTCTGATGGTGTCCACTACATGTAAGCATTGTGAATGGAGCCAGAGCCTAAGTTAGTTAGATGCTATTGGGGGCCATAGCTCTATGATCTGGCAAATCTGGGGCTAGAGTTGAAGCCATGGCAACTCAGACAGATACACATGCAAGAGGACTTCTAGAGGGGAACAGAGATGTTCAACAAAGAGGAGACTAGAAGACAACCATATGACTTTTGGATTTACTTGGGAGTGGGCTCTACTAACTAGAGTTGAATTTTGAGATTTCCATGTTAAAGTGAGAAGTCACTTAGGATGTTGGGTCTTGATCACCTCTCTTAATGCTTGTAGAATTTTGAATTATGCCAAAGAGAGTAGGGGGAGCTTAACATATTGTTGTTGTAAATTTCAGATAGAAAATGTCTTAAATTTAAATTAACAAACATTTTTTTCCATAAAGTTGGAGTAAGGGGCTCTGTTGCTGTGGAAAACAAAGCATGGGAGTGTTTTGTCTTCCTGTCTTTTTAGAGTGGCCTTATGTAGTAGATGTCCTGCAGGTTCATGGACACAGTCTCTCTAGTCACCTGAGCCAGGTGCTGCAGGTGTGTCCTTGTGTGGGTTGTATTAGTTCTCCTGTTATATTTGAGACTTAGTTGCTGTTTGCATGTCATTAGGAGAGACTGATCCTTGAGCTGATTAGTGTAAGAACTGGCGGGTGAAGATCTGACCTGATGGAGCAGGATTCATTTTAGCAGAGTTCTGGTGCCTTCCCAACTGCCTTTGGGTGCATATTCCTTGGATACAGCCTTGGGTTATGCTCCAGCTTGATCCAAACCTGGTCAAAAGGCATGCTGCCCCCAGAGCCTCCTAGGAGGGGCTCCACTGTAGGCCAAGTTTAGCTATAGCCTATGCCCTAACCAGGGCCACCTAGCGATAATCATCAAGCAATCTGCAGATGGCCCCATGTGTGCCAGGCTTGGAGGTGCCTTAAGAGATCAACCGATGAAGAGAGACCAGCTGCTGCTAGTGCCAGGCTTGGAACTGCTTAGCAATTAGTACAGGACACATCAAAGCCAGATGCTGCTTGTTTAGGTTTTTTGAAACTTTGTGAGATTTTAGGAAAGTTTGCAGCATGAATGAAGACTGGATTTTTGTAGGGAAAGCTACTAGAAGCAACTTGGGTGGGCCCACAAGTTTAATGGGTCATAGTTTCAGGAAATCACCAGGGCAGGGTGACTAGTTTTAGGAAGATTGATGAAAACCCAGACATGGAACACACCTGTGTCTGTACACTGGAAGGGCTCAAAAAAGAAAAAAATGGCTTCTTCCAGCACTTCTGTCCAGGAGAAAGCTGTCCCTAGAGCCCTCTCCCTCAAAACAGATAATTCTATTACTTCCCATATGTCCCTGGTACATTTTGAGGTGCTGCCCCATTGCTGGAGCTCAGAGCTAGTAAGTCTGTCAGTGAGTAAGTGTGTGTGGGGGCTCTGTAAGAGGAACATCTGAGACTTGAGCTGCCCTCCAAGTCACTTAGCTACTATCTCCCCAGGGTTCACAGCCAGAAGTTCTGTGGACTTTTCTTCTAGGCACTGGAACCCTGGCCTGGGAATCCTGGTGTGAGGCCAGGGTGTATCATTCCTCTAAGGACTCCCCACAGCCTACATATTTTTTCTGATTCTCAAACATGTATACATCGAACCAGCATGTTCTGCTTCTCTGCCCCTCCTATCAGTCTTGAGGTAGCCTCTTCTGTATGTCTCAATTGTAGAATTTCTGTTTAGCTAGACTTCAGGTGACCCCCAATGATGACTGTTCTGTAGTTTAGTTGTAATTTTGATGTGGTTGTGAGATGAGGAAAACACAATATTTACATACTCTGCTATCTTGACCAGATATCTTCATTGCTTTTGCTTACTCACAAACTATTAATAGGCCTGTTGGAAGCATGTTAGAAATAGGTCAACTACATGGGCAATCTATACTTGAACAAGGAAGGTCACACTCCTGTGTCTTCAAGTTAACTTGGGAGTAATCCACAAATTTTCTGAATGGTTTCTATTTTTATGATAAAATGGAATGCTGATCAGAGGAGACCCCTGAGACACACACACACACACACACACACACACACACACACACACACGTATAGACATGTATATGTGTGTGTATATTCATCTGAATTGATGAATATGTGTCATTGTTTCAGGTATTGTGTTGTAGTTCCATGAGAATGATTTGATGAAAAATATATGATCCTTATTTTATCCAGTGAGTGCACTTAAGAAACAAATTACAACATAATGCTCATGGTCTAATTTTCTAAAGCAACCAGGCAGTCTTAATACTTCTAATAATAGTCACTAGAATGATGCAGTAGTCTTCTAAACTACTTATATTTTCACAATTTGTACTGCTTCCAGGATTGTTTGGGTATAAAGATTATTCCAAATAAGAACCTATAGCTAATAAAAATTTGTCAAATTTAAATTTGAATTATATCCAAGCTTGTTAGCTGAAAATTTTTTTCTGTTTTCAAAGTTATGTATGCTCATTACAGAAAATAGAAAGACACAGAATGAATCATATATAATCATATCACCAAGAAATATATGATGATGATTATTTGGAAATATTTTTATTATATTACAGTGTTCATACTCTGTCATTTACATCCTGAGTGACTCTGGGCAAGTTACTTAACAATCCTGAGACTTAGTTTCCTCATCCTAAAAATAGTGATAATAGGAACCCAGTTGAAATAATGTGAGCATCAAATCAATCAGTATATGTAAAAATAACAATGTTTGGCCCAAAGTAAATACTCAATAAATGCTTGTTGTTAACATTATTATTATTGTTATTATCCTTATGGTGGCTCTTATTTATTTATAGTTTTATTCTATTTAAATTAAATTTTTACGGTAATGTTGTTTAATAAAATTGTATGTTTCAAATGTACAATTTAATAATACAACATATATGTGTTGCGTTGTGTACTCATCACTCAAAGTCAAATTTCTTTCCATCATCATATATTTTATGCTCTTTATCCTCCTCTACCTCCCCTTTGCCCCCTTTTCACCATGGTAACCCTTATATTGTTTTCTGTGTCTATGAGTTTTTGTTCATCTTGTGTGTTTATTGCTTTCAGTTTTATATCTCACATACAAGTGAAATCAATGTTTTTTTACTTTTTCTGTATGATTTATTTTGCTTAGCATGATAATCTCAAGACTCATTTATGTTGTTGCAAATTGCAGTATTTCATCTTTTCTTATGCCTAAAAAATATTTATACACACACACACATACATATCTTTATCCAATAATCTATTGAAGGGCACTTCTGTTGTTTATATGTCTTGGCTGCTGTGAATAATGCTTCTTCAGTGAACATCAAGGTAGCTATGTCTTCATGGATAGATGTTTTTAATTTTAGGGGGTAGATAACCAGAAGAATGATAGCTGGGTCGTATTTTATATTTTTTATGTATATGCTCTTTTACAGTTGAGTTTTCATCTATATAATTTTGTATATTGCTTATTCAGAAACACTCTGCTTACAGTCCAAACCTTAATTTGCTTAATTATTGTTGCATATTTATGTTATTCATAATTTTAAGTATTACAAATAATGAGACAAAAAACATCTGTGTATAAAGTTTTCTTTATGTACTTAAGCTTATTTCTTTGGAGTAAAATTACTAGTTCAAAAGTAACACTTGGAATATATCACATAAACTTATTTTCTGAAAGGGTTCTGACAAATTATATTCCCCAAAGCAGTGTAACGTTGAGCATATTTAACTGCACTCTTGACAATTTTTGAAATTCTTTTTGAGAGTATTTACAAAGTTTGTAGGTAAAGGTATGTTAATTCATGCAACCCATATTTTAAGGAGACTATTGGGTGCCAGCCACTGTACTGGACACTGAGATAAAGTGAGGAAGATGATAGATTGGGTTCCTGTTCTCAAGGAAATTATATTATTGGGAAGATTTAAATAGGAAAGAAGCAAACTTAAGACAATCACTTAACTGTGTATATGATGCATGCTGTAAAGGAGAAGTAAATGATATTGTGAAAGATTAAGAAGGAGAATTAACTTAGTGTTAAGGAATCAGGAAGGCTTCCTTAAGAGAGTTACACTTCATTTGATATATAGGGATATGAATATACTGGCCAAAGGCGGGTGCAGGGAATGTCTTTTCATGAAAAGGTAATGAAATGTGAAAACACTTGGAGAGGAAAGGGAGCTTGGCTGCTGAGACATAAAAAGAGACTGTCATTGTGGTGGGACATTGAGAGGTGGGGAGATATCCAGGGACAAGATTGAACTAAAGAGGTAAAGAGTACTGAAACTTTATCTTAAAAATTATGAAACCAGGTGACTTGATTTTAGCATGGAGGTAACAGTATTACATTAGTGTTTTACAGATATCAGTTTGAATATAATGTGTATAAAATGGTTTGGAGAAGGGAGAGAGAAGACTCTTGGGGTGTATCAGTGAAGGGACAATGATAGCTTAAACTAAAGTGATTGCAGATACAGATAGAAATGAACATATATCATATATAAATTATATATAAAAAGAATATATATTATATATAAAATAATATATAAATTATATATATAATATATAAATTATATATATGCATATTTATATATACATATATACATATAATATATATACATATATGTATATATATACATATATACATATAATATATACATATATGTATATATAAAATTATATATTTAAATATGCATATATGTCAACTTTAGGAAATAAAATGGGTGGTTGATTGTCTCTGGAAGGTGAAATAAAAGAGAAGCATATGTTTAATATTATTTTCATATCGCTGGTATGAGCAATGGGTAATTATAATTATGTGTTTAGATCCCCAATAAGATGTCTGGGGTGGTGGAACAATTTACTGATTGTTAGTATAGAAATAGTAGGTATATTAAGTTGATGAGATTACTTGAGGACATGTGTGGAGGAAGAAGGAAAAAGAGCCTGGAATAAATCCTAAAGAATTCCAAAGTTTAATTATTAGACAAGAAAGGAGAAGCTAGAAAAGTTTTGAGAAGGAGTAGCCAGTGATATAGAAGATAAAATAAGGTCTAGAGAAGGTAAGAGGGTTGAGGCCCAGGTACTGATACAGCAATTCGTCTTAAAATAAGAGGAAGGTCACTTTCTCATTATCATAGAAGAATGGGAGGAGAGGATAGGTCCATGTGAAGACAAGTTTATAAAACTGTTGGTGGGAACCTAAGGGAGTTTTGTGATGGCTTAAATAAGCTCAGTAAAGATTGAGGCAAAGTGATGAATCGAGTGGGCAGAGACACAAGTTGAATATTTGTGGACAGTATTTTAAAAACCAGTCATGAAAACATAATTGAGTGATCAGACAGTAATTGTTAGTGATTATGTGTTTATAGTATGTTAACTTGGCTACAGTGTTAATCAAACTTGGTTATGTATAGGCATGGAGAAAGTGATAGTTTCATCTATGGTTGCTGCTTTGCCCAGGGGTTTGATGGAAGGAAGGAGAAGTATGGGGGTTAGAGGTTTTAAAAGAGAGTGATGAACTGTGGAATTTGAGTTGGTTGAGGAGGTAAGTGGAGACAGAGGATTGGGAGAAGGTGGAAGGATCAATGGGTTGAATGTTATAAAGGAGGCAAAGCACAGATGCTGTGAGGACTGTTGAACAAGTGGAATGAAAATTATAGACTTTTCTTTAGAGACCTCAGAGAAAGTATTGTTACAGGACAACCACGGTGTATTAGGGGAGTATGTGGACTGAAGTAAATTGGTGAGTAGTATTCTTTAGAAATAAGGAAGTTGAGGGGGAAAGAAAACAGGTGTTTAGTTAGTAAAGCATTCTTAGGGACCATTGGAAATGATAGATGTTAGGAACTGAACCAGAGAAGAAGCAGAAGGAGTAAAAGAGCAGATGCCTTTGAAGAACTGTGCAGATGATGATAATGAATAAAAGAAGATGGTGGCACAGCCAGAAGAGCTTAACCTTATTATTTCTATTTTTACATTTCAAGTGGTACATTTTAGTGTATGTGCTCCTGAAGTGAGCACTTAAGTGGTACATATCCAACGTCTAAAATATGTACATTTTAAAGGTTAACCTGGCTCCATGGGCTCATATTTTTTTATCTAAATTGCATTATCCTCTTCTAATTTTTCCATTCATGGCTTTTTTCATTTATATATTGGAATTTTAGTGTTTCTATTTATTTATTGTACAAGTAACTTATATGTAAACTTTTGTCTGCTCTTTGTTGCAAATATTTTTCTAAATTTAATTGTGGATTTGGGGAGAAGTTAACACAAAAATTAGGGTCAAGTACAGAACTTGTACATTTTAAAGCAGCATGTATATGTGTCATTCATTGTTATTATTTTCTTTAATTTGAAATTTAAACATTCTCTCAGAGCCAAAACTTTGATTAAATTGTACTATGTTATTTTTTATTATTCATCTTAAAATAATTGTGATATTTCATATGTAACTTTTTTGTTCATTTAAATTTTCTTTTATATTTGTTGGTAGGTAGTCTTCTTTCCAATCAGTCACTCACGAAGAATTAACTTTCCCATTGATTAAAATCTACCAATCAGATCATAAAATTTTGGAAAATTTAACAATATGCTCTCTCAAGCTGATGCATGAGGCTCGAATTCATTACTCTCTTTCTAGGCTTCAACTTTGCTTTATGTGCCTTGGTGAACTCTGGAATCATATCATTAAGTTTCTTTAAAAATTAATCAGTTTTATGGTAATAAAATTAAATCAATGTACTAATCAAACACTAATTTTAATTATGTAGTATATATTAAGCTTCTCTATCTCACAGATTTTAAAAATTTTGTGTAAAATTTCATAATTATTTTTTTCATATAATTTTCAACATTTTTCTAGGGTATTTAAATATTATTCTATTATTTTTATTGTTTTTGCAATTTCATGAAACTGGTTAGTCCTTCATATAAGGTATAAGTAGATGTATCTTGTATAAAGCCATTTTGCAAGATCAATGCTTACAAACTCATTGTGGATCATTAAACAAATACAGCATTTATAACTCATATTTTTGAAGGTTTTTTTTTTGTTTAAAACTAACAATATCTTGTAAAACTACTACAGAGAGTTCTCTTATACATTTCACCCAGCTTCTTACAAAGATAACATCTTATATAACTATAGCACATAATCAAGACCAAGAAATTAACATTGGAGCAACTCATGCACAGACTTCATTTGTATTCATTCACCAGGAAGCAATATTCCTTTAAAAAATGAAATAAGAGAAAATAAAGGGGACAAGAAAGAACACATTAGAGTGTATCATGAGTAGTAAGGATTCGTATTTTTTATAAAAATAAAACATCAGGGCTATACCAAAAAGTTTGAAAAAAGCTGAGTTAGGTTCTCTTATTAATTGTGATAATCTTTTGTAGCATGTGAGCAGGTTTGAATGAGGGTAGTTGCATCTTTGCTGAAAGAGTTTAAAATAGGTGTCTTTATTCTGTTTGAAAGGCACTACCCTCAGGAAGAAAGAACAGTATTTTCTGGCTTAATGCCTCTGCAGTACTTCACATGTCCTTCTGTCTGTCTGTCTATCTATCTATCTATCTATCTATCTATCTATCTATCTATCTATCATCTATCTATCTATCAATCATCTATCATCTACCTATCTATCAATCTATAAATCATACTTTGTTAGTCATTAAATTCTTGATATTTCCCTCTGAATATTTTTTTAAAAGTATGCTTAAAATACAATATTATATTAGTTTCAGGTTTAAAACATAGTGGTTCAACATTTATGTACTTTACAATGTGATCACCACAATAAGACTAGTGACCACCAGTCACTATATAAGCTTATTATGTTACTGATTATATTTCATGTACTACTCATTACATTGCAGTGACTTATTTATTTTATAACTGGAAGTTTGTACCTCTTATTCTTCATAACCTTTTTCACCCATTTTTAATTCCCCCAACTATTAGTTTGTTCTCTGTATCTATAAGTCTGTTTCTGTTTTTTATTGTATTATTTTTTAGCTTATAAACATCAATAAAATTATATGGTATTTTTCTTCCTATATATGACTCATTCACTTGGAATAATATCTATGTCCATCCAGGTTGTCAGAAATTTTAAGATTTCATTATTTTTTATTGCTGAAAAATATTCCATTGTATAGACATAACACATATTCTTTATGCATTTATTTATCGATGGACACTAAGATTGCTTGCATATCTTGGCTATTGTAAATAATGCTACAATGAATATATGAGAGCATATATCTTTTCAAATTAATGTTTGGGTTCTCTTCAAATAAATACCCAGCAGTTGATTCTCGGAAACATGGCAGAGTGAGAGATGTCCTCAGATATTTCCCCTTGAAACAACAATAAGCTGAACATCTAAAACTCAACAAAAAACACCCAAATTGCACACCAGCATGTCTGAGCATGGGATCTGTGCATAAAATAAACATAGGTCAGAACCTTGAGTTCTGGGTGGTGGACTGGGAGAAATAAAGAAGCTGCCTCTTGTGCCCTCCAGAGCTCCTTGAAGAGGAGGGGAGGGGTGAAGTTGCAGTGACTTCTGTGATCAGTTCTGCCTGGAAGTACTGGAACTTCTATGCAGCCAGTAGCAGGGTACAGTCATCAGGGCAGAAAGCAGAAAAGTGTGATGGGATCACAGAGAAACAACAGTTGATTTTTACCAACCCTGTTTGCAAAACCAAGGCTGAGCCACAGCTTCCCAACCACTAACCCATGGGGCCCCTTTCCCCATAACCTCTGAGACTGAACACTCTGGAGCCCAAGGAGAATCTGAGCAAATGTTAATGAAACTACTGCTAACACTGACAAGAACTGAAAATGAGAGTAGCACGCATGATTAAATATCTACAGGAAAATAAAAAAGACATTATTTAGGCTTTCTATAAAGTAGGGATCAAAGAGGCTTAGGAGCCACCTACTGGGAACCAAAAGAAAAGTGCCTTCTTTACAGCAGGCTAAAGAGAGACCTTTATGTAATAAATCTTTCTGGGAAAAAGCAGAATACATTTCTATTAATGTCCAGGCAGAGAAATAGTCCATTAAACACCTTAAAACCAAGGTTACAAGGCATCTCCAAAAGAAAGAGAAAAATCTCCAGAAAATGAGTTTACAGACATAGAAATATGTGACTTAAATGACAGAGAATACAGGATAGAAATTCTGAAAAAAATTCAATGAGATCCAAAACAACTCAAAACAGCAATTTCAAGAATTGAAAAAAAAAAAAGCAACAACTAGATGAGCAGAGAAAGGAGATTGAAACATTCAAAAGAACCAAATAGAACTTCTGAAGATTAAGAATACACAGAAAAAGCCAAAATATGAAATAAATTGAAGAAATAGAGTCAACCAAATGGAGGAAAGGATCACTGATATCAAAGACAAAATCTAGAAATAAATCAGAAGGAAGAAAAAAGAAACTAAAGAATGAAAAATAATGAAAAGAAATTCAAGAACTAGCTGACACCATCAGAAGAGGAAACAGAATAATGGGCATTACTGAAGGTGGTAAAAGAAACACGGATTAGAAAGAATTTTCAGACAAATAGTTGACAAAAATTTCCCAAATTTAAGGAAGGAGCTGGAACCTGAAATTCAAGAATCAACGGAACACCCAATTATCTCAACCCAAAGGAGGACTTCACCAAGACACATTGTATTAAAATTATCAAAAATCAACAACAAAGAATTCTCAAGGCAGCCAGAATGAAAAAAAAATAGTAACTCATAAAGGTAGACCCATTATATTATCCTTGGATTTCTCAGCACAAACCTTAGAAGCCAGAAAGGAATAGAATCGAATATTTAAGCTATTAAGTGAAAAAGAATTACCAGTCTAGAATAATATATGTAGCTAAGCTCTCCTTTAGATATAAAAAAGAAATTAAGACCTTTTCAGACATACAAAAATTGATGGAATTCTCCACTATAAGGCCTGCATTACAGAAAATACTGAAGGGCATCAGTTCTCCTAAAACAGAATGACAAAAATGAATAAATAAAATACATAATTAGTAGTAAAGTGACTATCAGGCAAATAGAGGCAGAGGAATGCAACACTTGCTAAGAACAAGGCACTATAAGCTTAAATTATAAGAAGGGAATTGCTATAGCAAGATAGTAATGAACATTCAACATACATAGGGACAAATTGAGACAATGACTGAGTATTCAAAGATCCAAATTCACAATAGGGAATGGAAATAAGACACGCACAGAATAAAATGGATATATATATATATATATATATATATATATATATATATATATATATATAGCTATTAGAAGACCTCATATTTCAATAATCACCCTAATGTAAATGGACTAAACTCACCAAGAAAAGGGCACAGAGTTGCAGAATGGATCAAAATAAAAATAATAATAATCATATGCTGCCTCCGGTAGACATATCTCAGTTTCAAAGACAAATATAGACTCAAAGAATGGAAAATTATATTTCAAGTTAATAGCATTCATAGCAAAGTAGGAGTAGTCATACTAAGATTGGACGAAATACCCTTCAAAAAAAAAAAAAAGGTAAAGAAAGATACTGAGGAACACTTCATAATGATAAAGGGAAGTATGCACCAAGAAGACATAACACTTAGTAATATCTATGCTCCCAATCAGAGATCTCCAAAATACACAAAACAATTACTATCAGAACTAAAGGGAGAAACAGACCAAAACATTATCAAAGTAAGGGACTTAAATACCTCACTTCCAGATATGGACAGATCATTCAAAGAGAAAATCAATAAGGAAATAACATCATAAATGATACATTAGACAAACTGGTCATAATTGACACTTACAGAGCCTTTCATTCCAAAATAGTTGCTTATACATTCTTCTCTAGTGCATATGGAACATTCTCAAGAATGGACCACATACTGGTACACAGAGATAGCCTCAACAAATTTAAGAGGGCTTAAATCATACCAAGCATATTCTCGATCAAAATGCTTTGATACCAGAGATCAACTGCAAAAAGAAAGTAATAGAAAAAATAAATGCAACGAAGAGCTAGTTATTTGAAAATGTTAATAAAATTGACAACCCCATGGCTAGACTCACTAACGAAAAAAGAGTAAGTACACAAATAAACAAAATCAGAGATGAAAGAGGAGAAATTATGACTGACATCACAGAAATACAAAGGATTATACAAGAATACTATGAAAAATTAGATAACACCAAATTTAATACCTAAAAGAAATGGACCAATACTTAGAAAAATACAACTTTCCAAGAGAGAACCAAGAAGCACTGCAAATCTAAATACACCACTCAGCAGTATGGAAATGGAAACAATCATCAAAACCTACCAAAAAGTAAAAGTCCAGGACCAAATGGCTTCAACACTCAATTCTACCAAACATTCAAAGAAGATTTAATATCTAGTCTCCCCAAACTTTTCCAAAAAATTGAAGAGTAGAAAATATTTCTCAACTCATTTTATCAAACCAATATTACTCTGATACCAAAATCTGGTAAAGATAACACAAAAAGAGAAAACTGCAGACTAATATCTCTCATGAACACAGATACATAAATCCTAAATAAGATACTAGCGAACCAAACACAGCAACATATTAAAATGTTCATACACCACGATCAAGTGGACTTCATCCTGGGGTACAGGTGTGGTTCAACACATGCAAATTTATTAATATTATAAACTACATAAACAAATTAAAAAGAATCACATGATAATATCAATACATGCAGAAAAGTCCTTCAGCAAGATACAGCACCCATTTATGATCAAAACACTTAATAAAATCAGTATAAAAGGAAAGTACCTTAACATAATAAAGGCTGTCTATGATGAACATTCAGCCAACATTATATTTAATGATGTAAATCTAAAAACCTTATCTCTAAGGTCAGGAATGAGGCAAAGTAGTCCACTATCACCACTGTTATTCAATATAGCATTGGATGTCCTAGCTAGTGTAATCAGAAAAGACAAAGATATAAAAAGTATCCAAAAAGGAAACAATGAAGTCAAATGTCACTTTGTGGATGACATGATTCTCTATATACCCTAAAGAATGAACAAGAACACTGCTAGAAATAATAAGTAAATACAGTAATGTCTTTGGATACAAAATCAACATTCAAAAATTCATAGCATTTCTATACTCTAATAATGAAGTGTCAGAAAAAGTGGAAAAAATAATTCCTTTCACAATTGCAACAAAAAGAATAAAATACCTAGGAATAAATTTAATTAAACATGTGAAAGACCTACATAATGAAAACTACAAGACCTTATTAAATGAAATTGAAGAAGGTACAAAGAAATGGAAAGATACCCTATGTTCTTGGATTGGATGAATCAACATAATTAAAATGACCATATTACTTAAAGCATTATACAGATTTAATGCAATATCCATCAAAATCCCTTCAGCTTTTTTTTTTAAATAGAACAAAAAAACATCAGATTTGTATGGAAACACAAAAGACCCAGAATTTCTAAAGCCTTCCTAAGAAGACAGAATGAGGCTGGAGGCATCACTCTGCTCAACTTCAAATTATACTACAAAGTGATAGCAATCAAAACGAAGTGGTATTGGCAGCAAAAGGTACACAGACCAGTGACACAGAATCAAGAGTCCAGAAGTAAGCCCATATTTACATGGGCAAATAATTTTTGACAAAAAAAGCCAAAAACATACAGTGGAGAAAGGAAAGCCTCTTCAATAAATGGTGCTGGGAAAATTAGAAACCAACCTGCAAAAGAATTAAACTAGACTGTTGTCTAACACCACATGCTAAAATTAATTCAAAATAAATTGACCTGAATATAAGACCTGAAACAATAAAATTCATAGAAGAAAACATAGGAACTAAACTCAAGGACCTTGGACTTAAAGAAGATTTTATGAATTTGACCTCAAAGGCAAGGGAAGTAAATCTAAAATAAATGAATGGGACTACAACAAACTGAAAAGCTTCTGCTCAGCAAAAGAAATTGTCAGCAAGATAAAGAGACAACCATTCCAAAGGGAAAATACATTTGCAAGCAACACCTCCGATAAGAATCTAATATTCAAAATATACAAAGAACTCGTACAACTCAATAACAACAAAAACAATGATCCAATAAAAAAGGGGAGGCAGAGGACTTGATCAGACACTTCTCTCTAGAGGACATACAAATGACCAACAAATACATGAAAAGATGGTTATTTTCCTAAATATTAGGAAAATGCAAATCAAAACCACAAAGATGGCATCATCTCACACCTGTTAGAAAAACTATAATAAACAGGACAAGTAATAACAAATGTTGGAGATGTTGCAGACAAAAAGGAATCCTCATGCACTGCTGGAGAGATTGCAAATTGGTATAGCCACTATGGAAAACAGTACAGAGATTCCTCAAAAAAATTAAGAATTGAACTACTGTAAGATCCAGCAATCTCTTTCCGGGTATTTACCCCCACGACTTTAAAACCCATATCTGAAAAAAATTGCCCACCAATGTTCATGACAGCATTATTCACAGTGGCCAGGAAATGGAAGCAACTGAAGTGTCTTACAATATATGATTGGCTAAAGAAACTGTGGTACACATATACAATGGAATATTATTCAGCCATAATAAGAGATGAAATACTGCCATTTGCGACAACCTGAATGTACCTTGAGATAATCATGCTAAGCAAAATAAGCCAGACAAAAAAGTTGAAAATCACATGATATTACTTATATGTTGTATATAAACCTAAAAGCAACAAATGAACTGGACAAATAGAGACTCAGGGACATGGACAATGGAATAGTGGTTACCAGAGGGTAGGGTATGGGGAAGTAGGTCAAATATAGGGGAGTAGGTGGAGGGTTACATGGGTAACAGGGATCAAATATATGGTAGCTGAAGGAAATTGGACTTTGGGTGGTAAGCACACAATAGAATATATAGATGTCAAATTATAATGTCCACCTGAAAATTACATAATTCTATTAGCCACTATTACCCCAATAAACTTAATAAAAATTTTTTTAAATACCCCAAAGTGGAATTACTGGGTTGTATGGTAGTCCTATTTTTAATTTTTTGAGGAATCTCTATATGTTTTTTTGTAGTGGCTGCACCAATATTCATTCGCACTAACAGTGCACAGTGGTTTCATTTTCTCCACATTGTCTCAACATTTGTTGTCTGCTGAATTTTTTTTATAATAGTCATTCTGATGAGTATGAGATGATATCTCATTGTGGTTTTGATTTGCATTTCCTAATGATTAATGACAGTAAACATCTTTATATATGTCCATTGGCCATCTGTGTGTCTTCCATGAAGAAATATCTATCTGGGTCCTCTGTCCACTTATTTAAATCAGCTTGTTTGTTTTTGATATTGAGTTGTATGAGTTCTTTATATACTTTGAATATTAATTCCTTATTAGATATATCGTTTTATCATTCACAAATATCTTCTTTCATTCAGTAGGTTGTCTTTTCATTTTGTTGATGATTTCCTTTACTGTGTAAAAGCTTTTATAGGTTGATGTAGTTTATTTGTTTATTTCAGCTTTGGTTATACTTGCCCAGGGAGTTATTTAAAAAAATACTACTAACACTGATGTCAAAGAGTGTACTACATATGCTTTCTTCTAGAAGTTTTATGATTTCAGGTCTTAAATTTAAGTCTTTCATTTTCAGTTTATTTTCACGTAGAGTATAAGAAAGTTATCCGGTTTCATTTTTTAAAATGTATCTGTCTTGAGTTACCAACAATATTTATTAAAGAGACTTCTTTCCCCTGTAGTGTATTTTTGTCTCCTTTGTCGTAAATTAATTGACTACATAAACATGAGTTTATTTCTGGGTTCTCTATTCTGTTTTATTGATCTACATGTCTGATTTTGTTCTAGTACCATAGTGTATTGACTGCTATAGTTCTGTAGTATTGTTTGAAATCAGAGAGACTGATAACTATAACTTTGTTCTTTCTTATCATCGTTTTAGCTATTTGATATCTTTTGTAGTTCTATGTACATTTTAGGATTACTTGTTCCAGTTCTGTGAAAAACGCATTGGTATTTTGATAGGGATTGCATTGAATCAGAAGATTGCTTTAGATAGTATGGATATTTTAATGATATTAATTATTCCTATCCATGAGCACAATATAATCTTACATTCATTTGTATTTTCCTCATTTTCTTTTTTCAATGTTTTATAGTTTCTGGAGTATAGGTCTTTCACTTATTTGATTAAATTTAATCCTAGGTATTTTATTTATCTTTGATGTCATTGCAAGTGGGATTGTTTTCTTAATTTTTTTCTTATAATTATTAGTATATAAAAACACAACAAATTTTTAAATATTAATTTTGTATCCTGCAACTTTACTAAATTAATTTCTTAGTTCTAATAGTTTTATGGTGCATAATCTTTAAGGTAGTCTATATATAGCATATACCATCTGCAAATAGTGACAGTTTTAACTCTTTCTTTTCATTTGGATACATTATACTTCTTTTTCTTGTCTGAGCCCTATAGCCAAGACTTCCAAAACTATGTTGAATAAAAGTGGTGGAAATGGACATCCTTGTTTTGTTCCTGATTTCAAGAAAGAGCTTTTTAGCTTTTCACCATTGAGTATAATATATCTGTGGGTTTGTCATATATAACTTTATTGTGTTGAAGTATGTATGTTCCCTCTATACTCATTTCATTAAAAGTTTTTATCATAAATGAATGTTGAATTTTGTCAAATGCTTTTTCTGCATCTATCGAGATAATATAATTTTTTACTTTGTTTTGTTAATGTGGAGCATTTATTAATTGATTTATGGATATTAAACCATCCTTGCATCTTTGGAATAAATCTCACTTGATCATGATGTATGATTCTTTTAACGTATTGTTGAATTCCATTTGTTAATGTTTTGTTGCGAATACTTGCATCTATATTTATCATAGATATTCACCTATAATTTTCTTTTATTTTTAATGTTTTTTTTCTGGTTTTGGTATCAGGGTAATGCTGGTCTCATAGAATAATTTTGGAAGTATTTAGTCCTTTTGAATTTTTTGATATAGTTTGAGAAAAAAGGTATCAATTCTTTAAATGTTTGGTAGAATTTATCTATGAAGCCATCTGGTCCTGGACCTTTATTTGTTAGGAGTTCTTGATTACTGCCTTAACTTGTTACCAGTAATCTGTTCAGATTTTTCATTTCTTCCTAGTTCAGTTTTGAAAGTTTGTATATTTCTAGATATTTATTAATTTCTTATATGTTATCTGATTTGTTGGTATATAATTGTACATATATTTTTATCATCTTTTGTATAGTTGATCCTTGAACATTGCAAAGTATAGAGATGTGGGCACCATCCACAGTCAAAAACCTGCATATAACTTGAAGTAGTCCTCCGCATCTGTGAATTCCCAACCATGAATCAAAAATACTGTATTTAATGCATGGTTAGTTGAATCTACAGATGAAAAAAAAACAGGGATATATAGTGCCAACAGTATATTGAAAAAAATTCACATATAAGTGGATCCACACAGTTTAAACAAACCTCTTTTGTTCAAAGATCAACTGTATCTCTGTTGCGTTTGTTGTAACTTCTCTTTCATGTCTGAATTTATTTATTTTGGCCCTCATTTTTTATTGATACATTTGGCTAAAGTTTTATCTATTTTTGTTTATCTTAAAAGCTAGCTTTTGGTTTCATTAATCTTTTCTATTGCTTTTTTTTTTTAATCTCTATTTTGTTTATTTCTCCTCTGATCTTTATTATTTCTTTTCTTCTACTCACTTTGGGTTTTGTTTCTTTATTCTTTTTCTAGTTCTTTTAGATTCAAAGTTAGAATGGAATTTCTTTTTATTTCTTGAGGTAAGCCTGTATCACTATGAACTTCCCTCTTAGAACTGCTTAGGTTGCATTCCATGTATTTTGGAAAGTTGTGTGTTCAGTTCATTTTTATTTGTCTCAATAGAGTTGTTAAAATCTCCTTTTTGATTTCTTCACTGACAAATTAATTGCTTAGTAGCATGTTATTTATTTTCCACATGTTTGGACTTTTTCCAGTTTTCTTCTTGTAATTGATTTCTAGTTTCATACTGTTGTGGTTGGAAAAGATGCTTGATATGATTTCAGTTTTCTTAATTTATAGAGGCTTGTTTTGGGGCCCAAAATGTAATCTATCCTGGAGAATATTTCATGTGTATAAAAAGTGTATTCTGCAGTTTTGGGGTAAAATATTCTACGTATATCAACTAAATATATCCCATGTAATGTGTCATTCAAGAGCAATGTTTTCTTATTAATTTTCTGTCTGGATGGTCTATCCATCGATATAAGTAGGGTATAAATTTCCCTGCTATTCTAGTAATACTGTCAATTTTCCCTTTTATGTCTGTTAATGTTTGCTTTATATATTTAGGTTCTCCTATGTTAGGTGCATAAATATTTACAAATGTTATGGCCTTCTCTTGGATTGACCCCTTTATCATTATGTAATGCCAGACTGTCTCTTTTTACATTTTTTGTTTTAAAGTCTATTTTTTGATATGAGCTAATTTTTTCCATCTTTTCACTTTAAGTATCTGTGTTATTCAATCTGAAGTGAGTCTCTGGTAAGCAGCATATTGATGAGTTTTTTAAAAAATACATTCAGCCACCCGATATCTTTTTATTAGAACATTTAGTCCATTTATATTTAAAGTAATTATTAATAGGTCTATTTTTATTGCAATTTTTATTTTTTTTGGGTTGTTTTCGCAGTTCTTCCATAAATTAGTTATTTAGATGTCAGATTTTAATTTGACAATATGTTAAATTCCATATATTTTGCACCCTGAGCAATTAAGATAATTACTTCAGAATATCTTAATTTCAGATTTGGAGCATCTGTGAGACAATTTGATTCAGGAGAGTATGGTAACTTCAATGTCAGAGAGGTTTTTCTAATTCTTAAGTTTGTATTTTGCTACATACAATGTTTTAATTGAACAAATTGTTCCTCTGCTTAGTGTATGAAAACTCAAGAATAAAAATGATTTAATTTGTTCCCCTGGTGGCTCCCAGGAGGGAAGATATTTGTATATTTAAAACAATGGAACTCATGTGCTTTAATGGTTATTATGTTGGGATTTATAAATGTTACAGGAGGCACACAAGCAGTGTTTCTGGATGGAATTGGAAGTGTCTTCAAAGAATGTAAATGACTACTGACTTGAGTCTTATAGAGTGCACAGGTGGATGATATATGAAAAGCATACAGACTGAGGAGAGAACACAGTAAAATGCTCACAGAAATGAGAGTTTGTGAAGCTAGGGAAGTAAGAGAACACTGAAAACTTTTTTTCTCTCCACTAGTGTAATGTTGGCGGAAAGTTATACAAATGTTGAAAAAAACTTCACAAATTTTGCTGTGGCAAAAATGGAAGAAGGACCCTGAAAGTCAGAAGAGAAGGTGGGCTGGAAGATACTACCCTTTGAGACATCTAAAGAGAGCTTCTAATCATTACTTTATAAGTACAAAAGCAAATCCAGTGTTAGAGAGGACACATAAACCTTCAAAATACTACAAACAAATCATCTATTGTCATCAAACACTTAATTGGGAACCTACCAGGTCTGCACTCACAGTTCTATTCCTTAAGACAGAACTGTCCCAGTCCTGGCATTAGTATGCCACTGTACTTGCATTAACTCTGCTGTCTAAGTCTGTTGTTTCACAGCCAGCATAAATCAATAATAACCACTGGGGGCACAGAGATTATTGGAGGTTTGGCTCACAATGAGAGCAAAACAAACTTCAAACTACAGGTTTCTCTGAGGCCAAAGGAACCAAGAAGCCATTTCAGCTTTCTGAGAAGGCAATGGGATAGGAATAATAGATAAAGTTATTTACTCTTAATCCTCACCACTTTTATCCCCTGACAACCTTAGGCAGTAAAGAGAGATTGGGGGCTGTTGTGGGAGGAATTATGATGAAGAATGTTCCCAGATATTCACAACAAGGGCTTCCTGTTTTCTCACAACCAATGCCTCTGCATGCACACAAGTGTAGGGTTTGACTGTGGATACAGTGGGTCACAGCTAGATACCATCTGGGTGTAACTAACCACTCAGAAAGCATATTTTCTTTCATCTACTAGAACCTAACTGTATTTAAGCTTGTTACTGGAATATTTTTAAAATGAATACTTAATATATTATAATTCTAGTGTATGTTGGCCTACAAAATCACTTGAGAACAGCTTGAAAATTTCAGATCTAAAAACACTCTATAAAATCCTTTTTGTAGAATATCTTTGGGAAATATTGATTTTTCTTCCAGATGCTGGAGGTCAGCTAAAGACCTGGAAAAAGGAGCATAGAGCTGACGATGGCCAGCCCACCTCGCCCTTGGACCAACGACTTCTGTCACTAACCCTTGAAACCAGAACTTGGCTCCTTACCCTTCTCACTCAAAGGATTAGAGGTCTTAATGCTTGTGCTCCTTCTTCTCCCCCTGAAATTTGCTCCAACTTCTCTATACTGAAGAGAAGTTTCCCACCGTAGCACCTGAGGCTGCAGAATGGTGCCTTGAAACATGGAGACCAATATCAAATAGGAAAAATATGACTGTACAGAGTCAGCATAAAGAAACAGATGGCCCCAGTTAGAGAAAAGTATGGGTTCATTTCCACTCAGTAATTTAAATTGCCCCACTCAGTGTTTTGCCACCCAGTCCAGATTTCCTGTCATTCCCCTCTCCAAGAGTCAACTGCCTTCATAAGTTCAGTATTGCTTCTTTTATTCCTCCTGATTGGAGACTCTTAATCCAGTTTGTGGGTGAAAAGCTGTCTACCAATTATCCAAATATTTTGTTTATGGAATAATCACTGGAGCCTAAGATCTACAAAACATAGGTTTTTGAAATCCAGAAACCTCTAAAATACTTTTATGGTGTACCAGTTTTCTTAAAAAAAAATGCCACTACTGGCTGAAGGGGGTAGAAAGTGCAATGGGTACAGATAACCATGGGAAGATGATATTTTGAAATACCATCTCACAATCCTTACATGATCAAGAGTAAATTTTTAGATGCTTGGACACCCACGATGGCCAATAGTGGCTGATACTGCCACTATTGAAAAGACTTGTAATAAGATATAAAAAAGAAGTGAGACATAACTATTGAAATAAACTAAACTAGATTTAATGATGACATGAATATCTAGAAAATCTAAAGCAATCACTATAACAACTATTATTATATTTCCAAATGTAGATGTATGGAATAATAAAAAGATAGAAAAAAATAGATTTTTTTTACTCTAATTATCAACAAGATTTAAAATCTCCTGTACCACCATCAATAAAAATTATATTCACAGTAATAAAAAATAAGATGGATGTACACTAGTGGGTTCAGGAACTTCATTTCATTTTTTTTTTTCTCTTAACTATCATATGGGATATACCATATTATCCTTGATGCCATTTTTCTAATAGGAATTTTGAATATCAAAAGCCATTTTGCTGTTAAGTTACCATGCTACTTCATATTGGAAATAAGGGAACAGAATCTAATAGATACATACACTCTAAAACATATGAAAACAAAACAAAAACAAACATGACCTTCTATACAGTGAAACATGATACAATTGAGAGAAAAAGACTACCTACCTAGAAAATATTTATACCAAATCTGACAGGTTAAGGAAAAAAGATAAAGGGCATAAAGAGCTTATTTTTCAAATGTATAAGCACTCTCAAGAATACAATACTTGATGTGTAAGGAATATGAACAAAAAATAGTGGCTATGTAATTAGTGAAGAAATTATTAAAAAGTGCCCATAACTTTTAGTATTTAAAGAGTACCTAATGTAAAAGACCTATAGAAATCATTTTATAGATATTAAAAAACAAAATGAAAATTTATGGTTATAGAACTTGAAGTTGGCCAATGTTATGGTTCTACTGGCATTATTATTTATTACCAGTGGAATTTGAAGTAGAAAGAATTTTTTCTAGTGGTCTGGAAATATTTAGTTAGAGCCATAAAAGCATTCATATTTCTTGGTCCAGGAATTTCAGACCCTGTGAATTTATTCTAAGGAAATGTTTGCCAGGGAAAAAAAACTTTAATTTTGCACAGTTTTTTTTTTAACCTGCAGTGAAAGGAGTGTGGTGGTTCAGTATGCACACTGAGGAATCAGATGCCCTTGGATTCATGAGTGAGCTTTCACACTCAACTATCTGAATGACCTTGGGCAAGTGATGTGACTTCTCTGTGCCTCAGTTTCTTCATGCAGATAACGGTGTTGCAGCCTAAATTGTGAGTTGCAATGATAGATGAACTAACAAATGAGGAGCACTTATAAAATGCCTGGCATGTTGCAGGCACTCTGTTGAATAAACAATAAATACACCAAAAATTGAAAAAAAGGAATTAAATTAATTACCCCACATTAGGAAGATTGTTTAAAAATTCTATTGCCCTGACATCATTATGCTATTATATAAAACCATGAAGATAGTATTTGAGGACTCTGAAAACAAGTTATGGTAAAGTATTTAGTAAAACAGAGACTAAAAATTCTTAGTTCACTGCAAACAGAACCATATAAAATATGTCTGAAGGAGGGAAGAGAAAAAAATTTTTTAAAGTGGTTAGATTGTGGGTGGTTTGCAGAGAATTTTTTAAAATTTTATATTGACTTTTTAAATTAAAGAAAATAAAGCAATACCATACAAAACTAATTCTTTTTAAACACCACCTTTGGCTTTGACTGCTCTGGTGTGCAAAATCAAGCACACCTAAAATGAGAACATTTTGAAAACCTCAGGGGGTTGCAGATGATAAGCTGAGTGCAATTGCAATAGCTGCATGTTCACCAGCACTCTGAAAACTTGATGTTACTTGCAGTAGAGAGTCACGCAATCCCTCTTACCTTTCTGTCAGTCAAAGTGAGATTCCATGGCTCTATTCTTCTTGTCTAGGCCTATAGTTGACTCTGGACAGATTTGAAGAAGCTGGCAACAGCGAGGACTGTGAGAATAACTTAGGACCAAGAGGAATGCCTATTTTCTCAATCTCTTTCCTGGAAAATGACTAGAGAATTTGGTAAATGTCAGAGTCAAACATAGTTTATTAATTAGGGCAGCTAAAACACATAGCCCCAAATCTTAATATTTTACCTTTAATTTTTAATTTTTATATTTTTATTTTTTCCAATTACAGTTTACATATGACATTATATTAGTTTCAGGTGCACAACATCCTGATTAGATATTTATATAACTTACGAAGTCATCACCCCAATAAATCCAGCACCCATCTGACACCATACATAGCTGTTACAATACTGTTATACTATTGACTATCTTCCCCATGCTATACTCTAATCCTCATGACTATTTTGTAACTACTAATTTGTACCTCTTAATCCCTCCCTCCTTCTTCCTTCTGCCTCTCCCCAATCCAGGAACCATCAAAATGCTCTTGGTATCTATGAGCTTATTTCTGTTTTGTTTATCCTGTTCTCTAGATTCTACATAGAAGTAAAATCATACAACATTTGTCTTTCTCTGACTTATTCCTCTTAACACAATACACTCTAGGTCCATCCAGGTCGTTGCAGATGGAAAAATTTCTTATGTATTATTTTCTTATTCATTTAGCCACAGTATGTTTTTTTTGATTGGGACATTTAATTTATCTATATTTAAACTATATGTGGCAATATATGCAGTTATTGCCATTTATTATTCACGTTTTCTATTTTTTCTTCTTAAAAATCTTAATATTTTAAAATAACAAAAATTTATTCTGGACTCAGGTAAAATCCAAGGATTGGGTTGTGTTCATTATACCAGTTCTGAAATCTCCTGAGGCCCAGAGAGATTCCCTGTCAGTGGTCTGAAGAAAGATAAGGGAAAACATGGAGAATTGCACAGAATATTTTGAGGACTTGGTCTGAAAGTGTCGCACATCACTTTCTATCTGTGTTTCACTGACCACGACTGGTCATATGCCCCACTTAGATACAAGGGGGCATGCAAATATTGTTTCTTGTGGCTCAGGAAGAGGAAGATTAGGTGAGGATCTGGTCATGTTCTACTACACCTGGGAGAGCTGAATTTTGGGATATGAGTCGGGTCTAAATTCTGAAAATTCTAGTCAGAGGAGTTGATACAACAGGGCACAGTTCATACTGACACCAGATATATCACCCAGATATATCAAGACACAGCTGGGGAGTCGAAAAGTTTTTTTTTTTTTTTTTGACTTGAGACTAGTGTATGTGAGGGAGAATGTTAAGAGTTAACACTTGAGAGGTGGTGGGGGTCACCCCATCTGGGTCTTCTATACCATATTAGGGTGTCTGTATTTTGTCTTTTAGTAAATCTGGGAGGGGCCATTTAAAGGCTTTAATTAAATGATTGTCATGTTTAGAGTGATATTTTGGAAAGTCATTCTGAAATAAAATATAAGACTAGAGGAAAGGACACCGGTTAGGAGGCTGTTTCTTTTAGTGTTCCTTAACTCAAGGATTCTGAAACTTGATTCATACTAGCAGATATATTTTACAATTTGACTCAGTATTCATATACTTATGTATATACATATGTAAAACAACTTATGATATTTCATATTCTGGTCTATTTTATTTAACCAAGTGGTGGTTGCCACTCATTTAACAGAATGATCCACCCTCTAATAGGCCACAACCCACATTTTGAAAACCACTTCCCAATATCACTGAAAGATACCACTCTACGGACAGTCTCTAGGCCCACATCCTAGTGTCTTGTAAGATACCTCAGCCACCCTTACCATGTTCCACAGTCCATTAGTCATATTATTGTTACTCTATTTCTTAAATACCTCTCACCCAATTTCCAGTTATACTATTGTTTAGATGAGTGGTTTGTGACATGACATCCAGGGATCCCCAAGGCTTTTGCAGCAATACTAGATGTCACTTTTATTATTTAAAATGTGTACATTGGAGTTTTCTGGAGGTTACACGATGAGTGATGACACAAATTATTCTAATGCTTAATATTTTCAGTTTTAATTTCTGATATGGTAAACATTGATAATTGTGACCCTTCTAACCAAAACCTAAATACATTTAAGAGTGCAATGGGCTCCTGAGACCAAGGAGCTTAAAAATCCTTTGTTAGACCTTCACGATTTGATATTCTCATTACCACTGTTAATAACTGGGAATGATTTTGTAGCTTTGGGCATCTCTAACTAGCCACTCTTGCTAGATTATCTGGACTTATTTTTCATCAATAGAACTCCCCTTTCTCACTAATCAGAGGAATGTCTGCACTATGATTCTTAGAGTTCCAATGCCAACTGTGTTCTTGAACCTCAGCCTCTTGTACCAATTTTAGAATATCAGGGCTTCATCTTGTAAGGCCTCTAAATGTTGGAGTTCCCAGGGCTCAGTCATTGCACCCTGTGTCAATAGAAAAAATATATTTGATCTCTGCCCATGAGATACAGAGCTCCTAAAACCCTTGTAATTTCTTAAGTGATTGGGATGATAGGAACCTCTTACACAGAGCTTCTAAATATCTTGGACTGTTCTGGGTGATAAGAGCACCTTTTGTTCTAATGAGGTGACCTTGGTGGGCACCTAGATAGCTGCAATTTGGGGCTGGTCACCAGAAAGATTAAGCCATGATAAGCTTGGAACTTTCACTTAATCCCTATCCTCTAGAAAAGGAGAGGGTTTAGAAATTTAGTTAATAATTAATCACATCTATGTGATAAAGCCTTCATGAAAATCCCTAAATGCTTGGGTTTGGAGAGACTGAATTGGCAAAGGTATTCACGTGCCAGAGGGTCGTACATCTCAACTCTACAAGGGCAGAAGCTCCTGTCTTATGTTCAAGATTCTTCTAGACTTTGCCTATGTACCTATTCATCTATCATATCCTTTACAATAAACCAGTAAATATTACAGTAAATGTAAGTAAAGTGTTTCTCTGAGTTCTGTGAACCATTATAGCAAATTATTGAATTTGAGGAGAGGGATGTGGAGACCCTTGAATTGCAGCCAATTTGGACAGAAGTACCTTGGACACTCAATACTTGTTACTTGCATCTGAATTGGGGCCCAGTCTGTGGGACCGAACCCCTAAATTGTATGGTCTGCGCTAACTCCAGGCAGTCATTGTCAAAAATGAACTAAATTGTAAGTCATATAGTTGGTGTTCGCAGAGAATTGGAGAATTGCTTGTGATAAACCCACACGTTTGGTGTCAAAAGTGTTGTAAGTGGGGAAATAGTTTTAAATTAGACACCTTTGCCACTTTTTTGGTACTCATGCCCTAGTTATCATTTCTAATTCTATGGCTTTAAACACTATATAAAGTTTGACCTTATATATTTTGTCTTCAATTCTGACTCCTCTTTTGAGTTTCAGATTTAAATGTTTCATCCAGCCACCTGTGGCACATCTTCGTATCCGTCGTATGTTTTCTCTGGGTTTTACAAAGATATGCTGGTGGATTTCCTTGCTTCTACACTTGCTTCTTGACATATGGATCATCTCTTAGGTCTCTCTTTAGAATTTTCTAAAAAAAAATCCCATTTTTAGCCCATATTTCTGAAAAGGATTTTCCAAAACCACAGCCACACTCCTTTGAGAAACCTGGACCTCCAGGGTCTGTGTGGGAGAGATTTACATTGAACCTTCATGCCCATGTAGGCTGATCCTTCTTACTTCAAGCAACTAATCTCAACCAGACCAAATCTTTCATTAAGGCTATATTCTAATAATGGTGCACATCTTGAAGGAGTCTGGGAACCTGGTAATATCAAAATCTACAATCAAAACAAAATATACAGTCTACAGGATAGTCTCTATTTTTAATTTTAGAATAACTTTTGCAGGATGGACAAGTCTTGCCTGGTAAGGCAGAGTGTTAGTGAAGGTGTTAGGCTCTCTGAAATTAGGGTTTGAGCCAAGACTCAAAGGAAGTCACATAATTCTGACAGTGTTC
The DNA here is from genome assembly GCA_030015415.1 of Cynopterus sphinx. Classification (NCBI taxonomy): domain Eukaryota; kingdom Metazoa; phylum Chordata; class Mammalia; order Chiroptera; family Pteropodidae; genus Cynopterus; species Cynopterus sphinx. The sequence goes on from CM057382.1 coordinate 54,255,069, forward strand.
TCTGGTTTATATAGAGCTCATCCATATGCCCTATTACCCAAACTTCTTTATCTGATCCATAGCCAAAAACATTCTTGAGTTTGTTTTCCTCTGAGGCTGAGATATAATGAATCATTCCTAATGAATGGGGATATGTCAAATTAGATTAAGAGACAGATGAGAAGTCTCCATGAGTCCTAACTCATTATTGGGGCCACTGTAGCAGGACTCATCTGAAAAGGAGGGGAAGAGAAAAATAATAAAAGCAAGATGTGTCAGTAATTCCATAGGACATGGGTGACCAAGTAGGAAATTGAGATGGGATCTCAGATGCAGGAAGAAGGGAGAGATAAGACAGGGCCCAGTTGAACAAGGAAGAAATGGGGGCATGAGTCTTAAAGCAATAACCCAGGTGCGGGTCAGAATGTTATCATTGTCCAGTTAGTTGATATTGAAACCCTTAAACCCTTTAATATTCCACCCAATTAAGTTTTCAAAATACTGGTAGATGGGGTCCAGGGCTTGTAGCTGTCAGCTTCCCTGTTTTAGATGTGAGTTTAGGCAGGCAGCCTAGAGGACAGGAGCCAAGAAAAAAATCTCTTATTCTCTCACTTTGTGTCAAGCCTGGTATTTAGTGCTACACAAGCATTTCTCATCAATTCTTTAACAGCCAGTTAGGGAGGAATTATTATCCCTATTTTAAAGGTGGGGAAATGAGATTCAGTGACATCAATCAAATCATTCAGCCTTATAACCAGTGAGCTGTAGATCCTGGGTTAACACCTTGTATTTCTGATTTCACAGCTCATGCTCTTAATGATAGCTCTACATTCTCAACGATGAGTCCTGAGGCAAGAGAAGCAATCTGTATCTAAGTAATCAGACAGTGAGCAGCTTGAAGGCAGGGGCCAGCTGCTTTCCTCTGCTTGTCATTAGCATCTGGAACAGTACTTTGCAGATGTTTAGGGAAAATACACCAAAATAAACTGGGCTGATTTCATGTCTTTGTTAGGTACTTAGGCATGAGCGACAGGAGTGAAGGCCCAGCTCTGTAAGCATAGAAACTTCCCTTGAAGGCCTTCCTTAAGCACTTCTCAGAAATACCTCCCTTTTAGGGTTATAAATTACCCCAAATCTTGGAGCACAAAGGTCATAAAAGCTGCTGCCTCAACCAGCTATAAATGCATGCGCAGAAAGTACTACCCATAACTTCAGCCTCATTATACCATCATTATAATATCATAACTATTTCTAGAAGTTCATAGATCTAATTATAACAGACTGAACTCAGGGTCAGCACATGTACACTAGGCAAAGTTATATAGTAACCAACTGTCAGTCAAGGTGACCTCACAAACAGATCATCCAGGACCTCCCATCATGGCCCAAATATAAGCAGACCTTTCTATTTCCACATTGTTACAGCATTCCTGGCTGGAAATGTGCCCCTCCCTTTGGGACATACTGTCTTATCTCTTCATCTCCCAAATTCTGCAGGGCTGCAGCCTTCCGTAGCAGGGTCCATCTCATTCTAAAATGTACTTTCAATGAATCTTACTTTTTCTAAATATTGCCAGCCTGTAATTCTTTGCTGTCTTGGCAGGAAATAACCGAGGAACACACAACGCCACCGTTCTCCCACACGCCACTGGGGCAATGTGGATTTCACCTCACCCCAGTGTCACACTATCTTTTAAATAATGAAGGAAATAGACATAAGAGTTGCTTGAGTTTCTAATACTTTGATAATGGGTAGCAGAAGTTGGTGTGTCCATTTTAATTAGTTAATTTTTTACTTTTTTGAACCCAGACTTTCACTATTATCTTGCATCTTTGCTTTATACATCTCACCCTTAGCAATACAGCTTGCCCCTCAGCCATACAACTCAAATGGACAGGCTTACTTTTTCGTTCTTAGAAAAATCACCAGCCTTGTTTTCATGATAACTGATATCTCCGTGACATCACAGTCGATTGTCATTACACCACAGACACATGCTCCTGCTGCCAGACTCTGTGTTCTTAAAAACACAGGGGCCTTGAGGACAGGCCATGATTGGATGTGGAGAAGCTCCATTTTTTTGTTACATAAAACAGAATTCATTGGCAGCAGGGCCTATGTATGCGTTTTAAATTCATGATCATTCACAAGGCATTCCTCTCCAACTTTGAAGAAAAGGAGTAGCCTAATAGATTTCCAGCATTAAAGAAAATTCTTCATGTTATGAATAGTACACAAGTGATCCACACAAAACATAGATTCTAAGCCTCAACTTAAGGGTGAATGGAACCAATATAAACTATGCATTTAATTGGACTTGGGGGAATGTGAAGACCTTTGCACTGCACCCTCTGGGAGAAGCTCTTGTGCCATGATGTTACTGCTTTGGACACTGATGATGGCCAAGGACTCTGCATCAATGTCTAGGTTTCCACAATCTCTAAGATGCTCTCTAGGATGGGAAGTGTAAAAGGGTACTTTATGCCAACTTCCCCGTCCCATAACTGTTGACCTGTGGCAGGAGCTATGAGATATATATCTCATAGAAGTTGGTATCCTGCTTTTTTTCCTGAAGCACAACATAATTTTCTCCTCCTAACCCACAGACTCTCCTTTATCTAAAGAGCAATGCCTCTTTCTCCAAAAGGCAAACCTCTATATTGGTGGTACTCAAAGTTTGGTCCCTGGACCAACAGCATAAGCTTTGTGTGGAAACTTGTTAAACATGCAAATTCTCAGCTCCCACCCCAAATCTATTGAATGAGAAACCCTGGGACGGTGGTCCAATAATTAATGTTTTAATAAGCCCTCCAGGAATTTTGATACACATTAAAGTTTGAAAACCACTGTGTTAAGGCCTGAAAGAAGTTAATTTTGATGTGTAGAGAACTATACAACAAAGTAGGAGGCTGGCATTCAATTTTTGCATCAAAATCTCTTTTCACCAGTCCTCACCACCTGGCATGGTCAAATCCATTGTTCAAACTCTCTCCAGTGTTTGCAAACTGAGCTTTTGTCCTTGATGCTTTATTATTTTATGTTTCTTTGAGAATTTATTCTCATCATAGTAGGTGAACTCTAATGTCTCTTCACTGTACTGACAGGTAAAGGTATGGAACTAGTCTTTGATGAAGGATGTGGGGAATTGGTTAAAGCATGGTGTTAAAGTAGCCACAGAATAGAGAGGAGGGAAAATGGTCCAGCCTGAGTTGAAACTAATGCCTTTGCCCTGGGACAGTGTGTGAATGCAACATTCAGGGTCAATGTAAGGTTAGTTCTGAAGCAGGCAGCTGTATACACTTAGGATGGGGGAAGTAATACTGTCAGTGCTGAGAGTGTTTGGGCTCCTGGAACAGAGTGGCCTAAGGCAGAGGGGCATGGTGTAGACAACGCTAAAAATGGAAACTCAGAGAGGGAAATAAGGAGTTTGGGCAGAGGTGGCTGTCATAGGAAGATGGAGTCAATAGCTGCTGGGGTGAAAGTGATGGGGAGGGCATCTGCACAGAGTTGAAGGATGTGGATGAATGGAGAGTGGTACCAGGAATCTAGCAGGGAAGATTTGGTGCTTCAGCAGACAAAATGATTGTGCTTGAACTGAGGTGAGAAAGAGAAATTATTCATTCCATATTCAGGAACTCCATACTCATCATGAACCAGGCAACATGCCTTTCCAGAGTCTAAGAATCAAGAGTTATAGCTCTAATTTCTACATGTAGTTCTTTCCCCACTCTCTCCTAATTTGTGGGCCAGGTCTTGTTAGTGTCTGTTGATTGCTGTAGAATGAGGCACCTCATGTTGAGCTGAGGTTTCCGTAGAAACAAATAGAAACCTTGCTTTCTGAGTCTTGCACAGACTATTTCTAGCAATTTATCAGGAACTGCAGTATGTTCTTTTGGGCAAGGCATTTGTACTCCTTGGAGAAAAAATATAATAAACAAAACATTATCCTAGAATGGAGCTGTTCCATTTTATTTTTCTGTTTTGTTTTTGATTTTGTTTTTCCTTTTTCACCATGCCTGACTCTGCCAACTCATCTCCAACTCATGCTTCCTGAGTATATCTGGCTGAGATCTATTGGACTCCAGTTGTTCTCTATCAGATTTGGATGCTGCTGTCCAGCTTCCTCCAGACATAGTCCAGAAGGTGTATAAGTAGGGAGAGTGAGGAGAGGTAGGAAGAAAAGGGTATCACTGAGGGCATTCATTGCAATAAATCGAGAGAGTTGGGGGTAGTGGGCTCAAATAAGGCTGTTGACAGTGTTCTCAAAAATGTTGGTATTTTGGGGTCAATGTTTTAATGCTATGTATGCTACAAAACCTTGGGGAAGTTTGAACTTTTTCAAAATATTTATACTAGTTATGATTGTGATCTGAAAATAACTGAATTTTTAGAAGCAAAGGGAAAATCAAAGGTAGTAAGTTAAAATTCTACAATGACTATGTCAGAAGAGCTTAGAGATGGATACTAAATTAGAATAGGGATCAGTAATAACATTATGAGCATATGTTAATAGGAACAAGTCTGAAGTCAGCAGACATTCAAAACTGCTTTGGTTTTTATGCTCAGCCTTTTTGTCTACATGGTCAATCTTTGAAGAACACACATTTGGTTATCTGTATATGGTGTCATTTGATGATAATCCACAGCCTCTGATATTTTAGATACACTTATAGTTTACATTTGTGACACAAGGAGAGTTAGATAATGATGGGATTCATTCTCATCCTTTTATTTAATGTGTGTCGTTTGTGTACATTCACTATTCATTTAAATCTTTAATGTGTAACTGCTAGATGTTGCAAAGGACGTATATGGATCTGAGTTCTACCCTTGACAGAAATACCCAGATACATCAGGGATCCATCTGTAGACTCTCCCCACCTATAGAACTGATTGGTGACTTTTGTAGGTCACAAGTGGCCCCAGGAGGTCATTATTATTAAAAAAGATTGCTCTAGGACCAATGTCTTGCAATGCTTTTCTAATGATGACCTTGCTCCATGTTGTGGAGATATGTAAAATTAGGGGATGTGCAGATACAAGATAGGGAAGAGGTTTTAAAATATGATTCAATTTGGAGACATAGCTGACTATTATAATTGGTGAAAATGGTTTTTTTATCTAAGCTTGAGATGTCACATTGCGTACAGCTTTATTTCCAGAGAGTACCACATGATCAATTAAACTACACAAGAAAATAGGAACCAAATAAGTTTTTGTTCTCTTCAGGTTATCCTAATGACCCCTGGATCCTCACCTAGTTAACAGGCTGCACAATATTGATGATACAATAAAAAGATGACATTTAAGAAGAAAAACCAAATTTATTTGCACATCATTTTCCAAGAAAATGATGAGTGTGGTGGTTCTAAAAGAGGGCCACATGTTCCTTGACCATCTTCTCATAATGAAGGGTATATTTCCTATGTCCTTGAATTTGGATAGACTTGTGACTGATTCCATCAAGAGGATATAGCCAAAGGCATTTTGTATGACTTCTGAGGCTAGGTCATGAAGACTATATAGCTTCTGCTTTATTTTCTTGAACATTCTCTCTTGAGGCCCTGTGGCCAGGCCCCTATATTTGGTTCTTTGAGACCAGACTTCTATATCTTGTCCTTTGAGACCAAACTCATGTATTCAGTTGTCTATTTTACATTTCTTCTTGATGACTAATGAGCATCTCAAATATAACAAGTCTATTTGAGAACTCTTGATTCATTTTCTGCTAAAATCTGTTTCTCTCCAGTATTCCTCTTCCAAATTAGTATCTAATTACTCAAAATTAAAATCTAGGATACATTCTTGACTGCTCTACGTCTCACAATATTCCAGGATTGTCTATACCCACTATCCCCAATGTGACCATTTTCTTCTTTACTAAAATATTATGTCGAGTCAACATTGTTTTTCTATGACACTAATTCAAAACCTCTTAAGTGTTCTCCTTGTTTCTAGTCTTTCCCCAGTATAACTCACCCTCCATACAAAAATAAAGGGTATCAATAATTCCAACTACCTTTAAGCTGCTATGATGGACAGGTCATGTGTAGGCTCTGGGTTTGATCTAACCTTTCACATTCATGAGTGAAGAAGTCGCCAGATGATACCAGCCCAAGCCACTTGAATAAACCCCACCCATTCAAAGAATTATCATCTGGGGTCCCCAAAATTTTGGAGCAGAGACAAGCAAGCCATGCTTTCTCTGCCTGATTCAAATATCTGACCCGCAGATTCTGAGAGCATAATGAAATAGTTGTTACCTTATGCTACTAAATTTTAGAGTAGGTTGTTGTGCTGCAGTATATAATCAGAACAGTGGGTTAAGCTGGAATTTGCACAACATTAATAGCTACACACTGTATAATTTTTGTCCTACATTTGGGAGTGTGAGGCAAAGCAAGGTATTTCAAGTCACTTGGAGATGTAATGCAGTAAGTAAATGTTTTAATCATGGATAACCATACTTTCACTGAAAAGTGACTATATGTCATTTAAGAGGAATATCCTGAGGTAATTACCAGGTGTGGTACTAATCACCAGCACAGTAACTGGCCAACTGACCTATCCCTAAAAAACAACATGTACCTATTTAACGTTCATGGCTTCATAGGAGATTATCAAATTGCCTAAGTCCTACTGTGCCACACACTTTGGTAGGGACAGTCAATGTATTGGTTACTGTCCATTAGGGAAAATCAGAAAACCACATTTTATAAAGAAGGTTTAAATTGATCATGTAGTTTGTAACAGTGATTTATTCTGAACAAACTCAAACCAAGTCTGGAGCCTTTGGCTAGAAATAAATAATAAAATATATTAAAGGGTCTTGGAGTTTGCAATTGGAGTTTTTGCACAGCTAAGCAAAACCCAGAAGTGTTCCAAAGAAGAAAAAAATGTTTAAAGTTATTATAGTAAAAAGTGCATTCTTAATAATTATAGATCCTACATTCTTAGTCTTAGGATCAGTCCAGTATCATTGTCAGTCAGATGTCAGGCAGTCTAGATTATAGATGTCAGGTGCACTAGAATGGAAACCCAGAGGTTTGGTCACATCTGGTAGTCTGGATAATGGATATCAGGACGTATACATGAGTCCTTTGGGGGATAATCAGGTTATCTGGAGATCAAGATGTATATCTAGGCATTGGCACAGGGTTGGAAAGTTTAAAAAAGTTTAAGTTAAAACAAAATAAGCAAGGTAAAACAAAAATTAAGTCTTTTCTTATGCCTCCATTTTCATAATTTTAATATTTTTAGGTTTGTTAAAATGATCCAATTTTGTATATTCCCTATATTCACTCTTTCTTCATCTATTACCACTGTAGTGCTATATAACATGCTCTCCCACCAATATTTGGCAGCTTAATACAAAAGCATACATTTATCTCATAAGTCTAGGGGACACAAAAGAAGTAGTGAGGACACCAGAGCTGTACTAGCAGCTTGAAGAGGAACCTCTGAAGGGCAGGTACTTAAGCTGTGCAGGAGTTTGCTATGATGCTAATGTTCAGACTTATGGTGGAGCACTCTGTGTTGATGCTTCCAAGAGGGAGAATGCAGCTACTGATGGCACTGCTGACAGTTGCTACAGCCAGGATATCAGAGCTACACATAGCTGGATATCAGAGCTACACATAGCTGTCTGTATACTTATGCCAGAACTGGATGCTAGAAGTTTCTTCTTTCTTCTACCTTTCTTCTAATTTCCTGCCACTGCTACAAATTGGCCAAAGCTAACAGAAAGAGAGTTTGCAAAGGATTTTGAGAAGTGTTTTGGGAATCTCAGCTCTATGCTCATGAAGGATTGTGGGATGATATTAGAGCTGAGAACCAATAGGTACCTGATTGACACAGTTGTAAACCTTAATTCCAGGATATTTAAGAAAACTCTCCCAATTACTGTCCACATACAGTAAATTAGAAATTATTTTTGGTTGAAAATTAAAATAATCTGAAACAAAATTAACTTAATCAAAAGTAAATTTTAGGATCCTTAAAGTAAAATCCTAAAATAAATCCTAGTTTTAATTATGAGATTAAATAATGTAATCATGCTCTGATATCTCTGCTTTTCAATTCTTAAGCAGGATCTCCTAATATGATAAAATTTTTACTAGCAGTTTTAATATAGTTATGTTACATCTATAAAAATAATAGATATAGAGATTTTTTTCTCTTCCTTTTAGTTACTTCACTCAGTATCCCTAGGTCAGCTATGGTTCATTTTAACACATTTTGGTTGGACTGTGCTAGGTTTAGCCACAAAATCTGGCATGATTTCAAACCATGGAAATAATGTCAACTTGGCCTCAGTTAAAATGTGCTTTACCTCCAAAGCGTCAATTAAGTGGGGCAAAAATCTCACATATAGGTGAGATGAGGAACCAAGTGTATGAATGAGGCTCCCCAGTGACTTTACTGCTTTGCTCATAGGCAGGCCCAAAGTCTTAGCAGCCCTTCTGGAGAAGATGGTCACTAGGTCAGAGGATTACATGCCTTTTACTCACCCAGACCCTTGAACACAAAGAGATAAGTTCTACTATGATTTAAGGCAATAATTATGCTATTCAGCAAGCAATGATCCAAGCAATATGTGGACCTTTACATTCTTGCTGTGCTAGCATTTTAGTAGCCTCTTCTTTGTTGTGGAAAATAGCGAATCTAGGGAGTTTCTATTATACCTACTTAAAGCCTTTCCATGGTCATGCCTAACCATGGTTTACCATACCACCTCTGCCTCTGACTTTGATATTCTAATTATATAGATTAGGATCACATTCTTGGACTTAAAGTAAGATCAGCCCAACCCAACATATATTCAAAGGCAAGAGGAAGAGTGATTAACAAAAGATATGAGATGCTCTTTTCAGAAAAATAGAGACTGGGTGCTAGAGAGGCAAAAGCAATATATATCTTCTAGAATGGTTTCATCTTATTTGGGGTACAGGAGACTCTGAGCATAAGTTCCTGCCTGTCCTCAATAGTTTGGAATCTGGGAAAGGACAATACTCTCTTCTTCTCTGGCATTTGTTTCCCTACACCCAGTGCTGTCATCTTTTTTCAGTGTCATGTACTTATTGAGGATCATTGACAACACATCTCTGAATGCTGTGCCTACTTGGCTATTGTTCCTCCAAACTTGGCAGCTGTTCACTCTCCTCCAATGTGTTTTAGCAATGTTATTCTGACTGTAAAGAGGCTTTTCCAGGTTGGTTTCCTTTCTAGCAGGGTTCTGAGTTTCTTCCAATTTTTGTATTTTTCGAGATGTAATCCATTCTGTTTCCCTGCAGTTGGTAAGTTTCCTCTAGCCAAGAATCGCTTTTTGTTAAGTCATCCTTTCCAAATGTTTTCCCTACAACTACTGTAATAAACTGACATATGGGTGTTTGATCTTCAGGAGATATAATGAAGATTTATTTTCTAAACTGTTAGGACAAGCCAAGGTTATCATTCAAAAAAAGTGAACACACTGCAAATTGCACTCAGTTCAACCAAAAATGTCAGTTTCATCAGCTATGGTATTTTTTCTGAATCACACTGATAATATAAATTTACTTACACATATAAAGCTCATATCATCATGTTGATTGCTTTGCTAATAAACACTAATTTTTGATAAGACAGAACTTTCACAAATTCCATAAGTCTTATATTCAGGAACGTATTTTAAACATGTTAACTCAGAATGGGTAATGGTTCTAGTCATTTAATTATCCTTTGTTCTTCAGAAAGGGATGATCTGAATATCTCACTTGAGCAACCTGAAGAAAAATGCCCACATCTACAAGATCATCAATAAACATTGACTAACTTAGGTTCAGTTTATAGTTGACTATAGACAGTGAACTTCTGGTAATAAAAGTATTATTAAGAGATAGCGTATTAAAATTAACAAATGAATTTGCCACAAGAAATTCTCAATTTCCTAGAATCCAACTCAACCTGTTCCCTGGCTAGTAACTAGCCACTGAGCCACTTGACTTTCTAAAGGGCTCCAATCTGTTACTTACACTGAAGCTTCCTCCCCTGTTCCTTTGCTCAAGAGTTGTTGCTTAGAAAATTTACTCATAGGTTGAATCCAGCTATATTCCTGTATATTGCTTCTCCTTATCTCTCTTTTAAATAGTAACAGACAAGTATAATGCAAATTAATAGCATAAAATAATGACCTCTCTGTCTGAAATCTATATAGAAGCTGCAATTCCACTGCTCAGTGGCCAAAAATTCATGCTGAATGCTCTGGTGGATAAATTAGCTCTATATACAGAGTGAACAGTGCATAGAAACCATAAAAATATAAAATGTACCAAACCACCATCTAACATTATGGAAATAAGACACTGGCTGTCCAAAAACCACATGTATCAATTAGTGGGACCTTTATATTTGGCCAAGGGAACCCTTGGTTCTAGAAATGGAATATTACATATTTTATGCAGTCATATAATATTTTCCTTGTATTCAAAGTAGGCAAACACCTGCACTATTTATTGAGAAAGCTCAGATTACAGTGTTAAAATTTACATCAACTCATTTTGAAGCTTCCATCAAGTTTAGTGGGCACAATGACTATTATAAACATCTAATGGATTTTTTTTCTCTCCACAGCTGTATGTAAAATTTTAAGGACACAACTATTTCCTGTGGAAAAGAAGGTAATAAGAAATCTTGATTGCCTGATAATTGCAAATGAGAATTTACAGGTTAGCTGAACCTTGGTGGGGTCCTCAAGGCATGTGTAGGCAAATGCTGTTGAATCTGTCAGTTTTCCCAGAGTTGAGAGATTCAGAGAAGAAAGTTCACACTATCCAGATTCATAGGGGCCTGACCTTGTGAAATACTGAAGATGGCATATGCTTCGATCAGTCTAACAAGAATTAAAACTTTGACTTTGCCATTGACTAGTTCATTGACTTTGAGAATACCTTTTACCCTTTCAGAATTTTAGTTTCCTCTTTTGGAAAATGAAATAAAATTATAATAAAATTATTTTGAAAATAAGAAATAATAGATATAAGTAACCTAACCTCTCATTTGGCATATAGTAGGTACCACTAAGTAGTGTTATTCAATATTAGTTGTGGTAACCTTGAAGGGTTACCTGTAGCTGGTTATAAGTCCAGGCAGGTAAAATTACACCCCAGAATGGTATAATAGACATGTGGCTCTAATCCATACAATTAGGATATCAAAGAGATTTATTGATTTTACTACTAATGACTTCAGAAATTTAAGACAAAGATTTCTGGATAACTTTTATAAAGAGAATTTTTATTTGTTTACTTGCTTGTTTATTCAAGATACAATTACTTTCACCCTTGACCACTCTGGAAACAGGTGAATCTTCTTGTTCTCTGTGTGTCTTTTGAAAAATTATTGGACTCCCTGAATCTCAGTTCTTCTGTAGAATAGACACAGTACTTCTGGTTTTCTATTATTGCTATGAAGATTAAATAAGATAACGTGTATAACTAACTAACTAACTAACTAACTAACTAAATGAATGAATGAATGAATAAATAAATAAACAAATATTGGACTCCTTCTCTTCCTTCAATTTTAAGGGTGAGCTTTACTGATATTTGCTCCAAACTCTGAGGAAGACCTATCCAGATCCTAAAGGTTTAGGCATGCACTCTCTCACCTAAGTGACCTAGTCACTGTTCTTGCATAAATCTGCCCAGTTGCCCTTATTAGTATGTTTTAAGGAAGAGAAATAAGACTGAAAGTGAAACAAGAGATGTTTTGCCATCCAGCTGCCATTACTAGCTGATGATAACTTCATTGACTTGACTTTATAAGGGTCTAAAACTTTTATTTTTTAACTAAGAAAAACATTCTACATTCTTAAGGGTCAGAAATGAAGAGAATAGAAGAAGAAAATTGGAATTCAATATTAGCTTAGTATATCAGTTGCTGGCCTTCCAGTCAGCGCTATGGATTTGCAAACCAACTTAGTTTTGTCTCTGATGTGTTACTTTTCTGGTGCTGCTTTTACAAAATGTCACATATTCAGCTACTTGTACAACACAAACTTAGTTTCTTACAGTTCTATAGGTCAAACCTGACACAGGTTGGTCTCACTGGGATAAAAAAAAAAGGTGTGGACAGGGTTGGGTTAACTTCTGGAGGCTCTAGGGAAGGATCTGCTTCCTTGTTAATTCAGATGTTGGTGCAATTCAGTACTTCAAGTACTTCACTGCTGCAGGACCCAGACCCTGTTTTCTTGCTGCCTATAAACTCTGGGCCATTCTTAGTTTCTAGAAATTACTGCATTCTTTGTCCTGTGAGCCACTTTTTTCTTCTGAAAAGTCAGTAAGTCCTTCTCACATTGAAATTTTCTGACTTTCCCTTCTTTTTCCTTCCTCTTCCACTTTTAAGAGCTCATGAGATAAGATTTGGCCTACCTAGGTTATCCAGGATAATCTCGCATCTCAGATCCCTACCATAATCACGTTTACAAAACCCTTTTTGCCATGTAAGGTGATATATTCTCAAGTTTCAGAGATTAGAACTTGGACATTTTGGGGGACAGTGATTCTGCTGACCTCATCTCTGGACAGAGCTATAGGAAGTGAGAGCAAACTGAAAATAAATTATTGATTTCACTACAAATGATTTGAATGTTCCTGAAGAAAAACACAGGAAATGAAACTGTAGCTTGTAACAGATTAAGATATTTCAAAGAGAAAAAAATTAACAGACTTTCTAGTGCATAGTTACAGGTCTTAATAACTACAATTCAAATCTCTCTTTAAGAAATTTTTGACAGACTGCTGTATTACAACCTACATGGCTCTAATTAAATTTGTCATATCTCCATTTCCCTCAGATTGCCTGAGTTTCTTTCATTCCATTTTACTCGTGGCTACAGGTCTGGCTGCTCTCCCAGGAAAACTGAGGTTAAACAGAAAGAATAGTTAGGGTGTGTGTGTGTGTGTGTGTGTGTGTGTGTGTGTGTGTGTTTTAATTCATGCTTTGTTTTTTGGCTAAATCTGTAAAGGCACAGAAGGATGAAATGAATTATGTTAATCAAGAAAAATAATATGAAGCAACAGAGTTGGACAATATTAAATAAAATGAGATAGAGTAATACAAGACTATAGGTTAAGTAGCAATTAGAATCAAAACAGAGGGTTCTCAAAGGCAGAGATTATAGCAGCAGAGTTGACTAAGGCTGGGGTTCCAAGGTGTAGCTATCTCTAGGCTGGGCCCTCTGTATTCCTGTATCCCTACTATCTTATCTGTACAGTGAGCTGGATATTGAGGTTCAGGACTATGGCCAAGAAATCAAAATTGATTTCTACTTCCAAGGAATCTGGGTCTTGGAGTTCTTCTCATTCATATGCAGAAGAAAGAACACCCTCCTCACTGCAATTTAGATAACTATGGGTATTCCTTTATGGGGGCATGTATAAAGGGGTAGGTTAACTCTAAATACCGTGATAAAGATAATCCCCAGGCTCCCTGCTTCTTTTCTTCTCAAGGTTCCAATTTGGCTTCCGAATGGGAAGTAATTCTACAAAAAAGCCATGTGGTATCCTCAGGATCTGAGTCTTTTTCACCTCTGCTGCTTGTCACATGATCCCTCCATTGGTGCCATTTCTCCTTGTCCTGGTTGTAAAAGCTAACTCATGTCTCAAATTTGGTAAGAGTTTTGTTTCTGTGTCATGACTTACTAATGTAATCATCACTGATATTGCAGTCTCTTCTTGGGCTGCTGTGGGTAAAGGGCTACAGACCTTCATGAGGATCTCAAGAGTAAAGATCTTTTGAAAAGAATAACCCTTATATTATAACTCTCCTGTTTATTTTCTTATTTCAGTTTTTAAAAATTTTCTTCCCCATTTCTGTAGAATCTGGTACAACTTCTTTTAGGTGAAGACCAGACTAGACATATGACCCAACACACTAGTTAAGCCACCATGCCTAAATTAAATGAAATATTTCAATTTTCATACCTTTTCTCTTCTGTAGGTTATACAATAGGAGATAATCTTTGAGAAGGCAACAGTGTCATTTCCCTTAACATGTACAATACCAGCATCCTATAGTACTAGGAGGTCAGAGACAAAATCCACTAATTCCACTATATAAAGAGTGAGGAGATGGTTGGCTAGAGGTATAGTCATGCTAGCAGTTGTGGATTTCACAGGTAATAAAGGATCTATTCCTAAGAGCAGAGTCTGACAGAAGATAAGTGACAGTGAATCCTGGGAATTATAACATTTCCATATACTTCATCATCTCTGAGTATGTTAAGTGACATTCAGTAGTAGAAATTTTTGTAGAACAGAGTGAAAAACTGGCTGGGTGAGTGGATTGCACTTAGATGGTGAGTGGGTCCCTGACTCCTTGTCTTAGATGAACAACCAGAATGAAGCTGAGGTATTCATGTCAATATGTTCATTTGGAAATTCTTTTCTCTACTGAGTGGATTCCTTTCTTCAACTCCCCAGTGTCTTGCACAATGAGGCAATGAAGACTGCAATCTTGGCAAGCTTTGATTATGTCTTTTGAATCCAGGACCTTATTATTTATGACACTTCAATCATGGGTACTACATTTCCCAAAATGTACTGGCAATATCAGTTTACTTCAGCTAGTTTTTCTTTAATATTTTGTTGGAATTTGTATTTTTTTTACCTCTAAGTCAAAAATTCCTGTCCAGCTGAAGGGAAATTGAGTTACTATTCAGCCTATTTTGCAGAGCACTTTTTTTTTCATGAAGAGTTGGTGCATTTCTCAGTTTTCTGGTTGTAATCAAGTATCTGAATAAAAAAAATGATGGAGAAAGTATTCATTTTCTTCCTATGGTTTTGAAGGTGATCTCCTTTTTATAACATTCAAGTGAGTTTTCCTTTGATAAAAACCTTAGCAGGATTTTCTCATGTCAACTTTATCTACATCAAAATTAGAGTCCATTCTTCTCAGTCTAGCATTGGTCTATATGAACTCATTTACCATGCTGTGTTTTCATGTTTTCTCTGTGTTCTCATTTGTATTTTTACTCAGAGATTGAAAGAGGCTGGACTGGGAGCTGCTTCCAGTTGTCATTACAAACCAGAAGTCTTTAAGGTTGTTTTTAATTTTTATTTATTTTAAGCAACCTGGCTCAAACTTTTCTCACTTATACTCTTATTTTTTGTTCCAAACTTTGCATGGTGGAAATACAATTTTTTGTGCTTTATGTGGCCTGTGATTATTGATGATTAAAATGCTTCTCTGCTTAGAAAGATAGTTAAGGCAAAGCACCAGCTTCTCTAAAAAACAGTACAAAATAAAGTATGCTTGGGGTTGTTCTTCACCAACAAGAATCATCTTATTCATTCTTCATCACCCAGCATTGTTCTGAGAACTGTAATGATACTGAAGCATCATAGGAATCTTCGTCTGTCTCCTAAATGTCCCAGGAATCACCTGGAAATAAGGAACCTAGGAGGACAAGAATTAGTCAAGCCTCCCATACACCCCACAGAGGTAAAGATGTTATTTGTTTTATTACATGGTTCCTATGAGATGAGAGAGAAGGAATCAGTATTTGAGCTTTAGACATTCAGGCAGTGGAAGCACTGGATGAAACAGGAATAAAGATTGTTTGTCTACATTGAGAAAGACAAGGAGCAAAATCATTTCAGGTGATGTGATATAATAGAGTATAGAAGTAGGGACTGTTTTTTTTTTTCCATGAAGATGAAGAAGAGAGTATGAGTAAAGAGAAGAAAAGGAGGAGGCCACCATAAGGACGGAAGTAGGATGTAAGGCTGGGAAAAGTTGTTGGGGCAGAGCGAGTGGAAGGTGAAAGGAAGATAAGAAACAAACTGAGGGTGTGAGGAGACAGTGAGTGGAGAGAGGAGGAGGATGTGAAAAGAGCAAAAGAGGTAAGATGGGGCAATAAAGATAGAAGTACTGGATGCTTGTATTGGGAAGTATTGATAGGAGATAGATAGATGTGATGCCTGGAAGGGGCCTCAGGATAGAGAGAAGGAGGTATGAGAATGGACAGTGAGCCTAGGGCAAAAGTGACTTGTGAATGGAACTGATCATACCAGAAGCTTCATAAAAACCTAATCAACATGTAGGCATGTGCAGAGAAAAAAGGTAATGATGGCTTGAAAAAAATCAAAGGAAAATTTAATTACACTGTTATTGAATAACTGTTGTAAAAAATAATCAGTTCTCTCCCTGCTTCTTGACACGGCTCCCTCTTTGAAAGTTCTGTGGGTTAAGTGGGTTGCTAATAGCGGTGGTTGGTTTTAGAGGTAGTCTAGGAAGGTATGAGCAACTACCGAGCCAGATTGTCATAGGAATACTCAGCGATTATTCTTCTGATTGCCTTTTGTAAGATATTATAAAATAAACTCCTATGCTTTTGAGGGTTAGTCTCTCACAGTGAGGGATTTGTTTTCAGGGGCATTTAATCTGCTCTCTGCAGTCCATCTAGACCAACACTGAAGCCCTTTTAGAAAACTCACACTCTGGAGCTAAACTACCTTTCCATCTAAACCTGATATCTACAAAAAAATCTGATCGACACCTGCTTTCATGGGACACCTCTTCTTCTAAAATGAAGATGTCCTGTTAGCAATTTGCACCTGGAGCCCGAAGTACGTTCTCTGCTCCTTCTCAAGGCCTGCATGGCTGCCCAAATGGATGACTTCATCCTTCAAAATTGAGGAGCCTCTCACCCTCATGCTGGGAAGATGAATAACCCAAATGCCAGATGCTTTCCCCAGTGAGGCCATCCTTTTATTATGCTACCATCTACACCTCTCTCTCAACCCTGCACTACCCTACCAATCTGTTGTGTTTAAAACAGCAGGCCTGTGAATAATTGGCAGAGGATCCCATTCTGTCTCTGCTTTCTGAAACAAAAATAATTCTGGAGAAAGTCTCAGAGTCATATTTCACTGGTCTCTTAGTAAATTAATTATAGGCAGCTATAATTTATCATACTTTCAATTAACAATGAATTATGTACAAGAAAGACAAATGTCTTATTGAGACCAGGAAACAATATGTATCATTTGTAATGTGGCATTTTCTTCTCACACAGAAGGGAGGGGATTTATGGGCTGGAGATTGCATGAACCAGTTTTGCTCTGAAAAATATAAATCTACATGGAGCCACTATAAGAATAACCTCCTGAGGTTATAAAGGCTTGAAGTTTGGCCAGCAAAGAATTTGGCATTTAGGTATACTTCTGTCAAACTTCAGAAATATGGTCCTACACAAAGGATGTGTGTGGTTCCAGCAGGGACCTCAGAACACAGGGTCGCCTCCTTCAGTTTACACAGGAGTTGAAGGGTCCTGTTGTGGGGAGAGAGAGTCAGTGAGAGTGAAGTAGAAGCAACAGTCTCCCCTGCTGATCCATCAATATCCCATCTCTGGCTAAGAGCACAATTTACACACAGAAGATGCTCAGAACAGTATGAGAAAGTCTCTTCTTCCAAATCAGACTGATGAAGATTAGTCTTTTCATGAGTGACTTTTGAGGGAAGATGAGGCATTATTCCCAGGTGGACTCAGCAAAAAAGCAATGAGGCCCAAATACTAAGGATCCTCAGTACTCAGTAAGGGAATGTCTACTGTCTCCCTGTAATCTATTACCCCATCTCACCTTCTTAACAGAACTTTTCTTTCTTATCCTCATAGGACTGACCACAAACTGCTTCCAGGTATAGCTCTGAGTTCCTTAAGCCAACCATTAAATCTCATATTTTGGAGCATGTAATGCATTCAAGGGAGCCCAAAGGAAGCAAAGAAACATCACAGAATGTTGTAAGATAAATTCTCTTTTTTCCTGATGTCCTTAGCAAGTAGAGGAGAGTATTACTATTGCTACTATTATTATTACTATTACTACTAACAACAATAACACTAATAGCACTTGTAGAGCCTTTACTCAATGATGGGCACAGTTTTAAGTGATTTATGTATAATTTCTCATTTAATACAACAATCTTAAGAAATAGATGCCATTATTGTCTCCATTTTACAGAAGAGGAATTTAAAGCCAGAACTTTTTTTAACTTACTCAAGGTTACACAGTTAGGAAAAGATAGGGCCAATATTTACATCTAATCTTTATTATTATGTGAAATGTTTAACTGTTGAAGACATGAAGTTTCAGGAGTCTGGAGCTACTGAGAGTCCACCATGAGGACCTGAAGAGGAAATGTATCCTGAGAAAACAGCAGAAATATCTTGTGTGTCCAGTATCAAATTCTTCCTGGAAAAATGTCTAAGTCTGCCTTTTTTAAACTTATTTAAAGCAATATTTACTTTATTTCTTAAACTATTTTGAAATGAGTCTTCTTTTTAATTGGAAGAATAAAATGTAGAATTCAGTATCAGAAAGTATAAGGTGAATGCGTTGGACACGTAAAATTAACAAATTATTGAGAAGGGAAAACCCTTTATTTCAGGCAGTGGGATTAGCACACCTTGTTATTCAGTAATAAATTAACTGATTGCATTGTAATGTGTTGGTTTTTAAAGTTTAGGCCACTGATCTTTTAAAATTGTAGCACTAGGAATCTTGAAAAAATATCAGGATGTTGTATTTGACTACTTCTCATAATAAATATGTGTTTTAAGCTTTTAATAAGGCTGTTCTGATTGTCTAATATATGCAACAAAGCACTCCAAAACTAAATGGCTTAAAACACATATTTATTATGATCTGTTATGGTTCTGCAGGTTGCTTGGTCTCAGCTTGGTGAATTTTGCTTAGCTTCTGTCATGTCATAGCTTGAGTGTCTGCAGTCATCTAAAGGATCAGTGCATCAGACATTTAGACAGCTCAGTCATAGAGCTGGAAATTGATGGAGGCTGGTTGATTTGGGAAAGCTTAGTTAGGCAGAGTGTTTTCATGTAATTTTTTCATGTAGCTTAAGTTTCTCAAAGCATGTCAGCTGGGTTTTAATAAAGAATGCGCTAAGCATTCAAAGGGTCCCAATGGAAGCTAACAGACTGTTTGTAAATAAGCCATGGATGTCACAACTTGGCACTTACCTTCATTCTATAGGTTAAGAGATAATCAAGTGGACAATCCAGATTCCAGAGGAGAAGGATACAAGGGTAAGATTACCTATAGGTACTTATTGATAGATGAATTAAGAGACTAGCTATCAAAAGACCCAACAAGAAAGTAAATTCTTTCTCTGGATTTACCCTGAGAAGAAACAGAGAGGGCT
The DNA here is from genome assembly GCA_030015415.1 of Cynopterus sphinx. Lineage (NCBI taxonomy): Eukaryota > Metazoa > Chordata > Mammalia > Chiroptera > Pteropodidae > Cynopterus > Cynopterus sphinx. The sequence continues at coordinate 54,274,252 of CM057382.1, forward strand.
CAGGCAGGAATATCTAAGAAAGGCTTCATCTGAAGCTTGCAATCCAGATCAAGTGAGAGTAAAACAACCTGCAGTCTTGCAAGCCTGAAAAAGCTACAGAAAGACTAGGCTAAGACATTGGAAATAGGATAATATTGGGGTTCCAATGATCCTCTTCCACACCCAATAAAAATAGACCTCCAGCCACATCTTTTCTAACTGGCTCTAAGTTTGCATTTTCTGCCAGGCACTGTAAGAAGTTCAGCAACTCTGCTTTGAAAGTGTCAAGTTTGAGGTGCATCTCCTTCCTAGTCTTGTGCTTCAAACTTGCTGAGGCAAGCTGTGAGGTAGAATCTGAATCATATAGTGGATAGAAACAGGAGAAGTATCTACATCTAATGCCAAGAGGCCAACTTCACCAGGCCCATCTCAGTTGAAAGATAGGCCTTTAGACATGATCTTTGGTTGAGGCTTCTACTTCATGGACTCAGTGGAAGCAAAGAGATCAGCATACCACAGAGTTTTTAAAAGAGCTCTTTGACAAATAAATCAAAGTTTTACCAAACTTGGTCTGTGATTGCTCAAGCCCAGATGAACACACAGAAAGACCGTTAGGTTAACTTGGATTCCTTTTATTCCTAGTGAAGTCAAATATCTTAACATGTTTACTAATTTTTTAAAAATTATTTTTAAATTAGAGTTGGCATGTGATATCATTTTATATTAGTTTCAAGTGTATAGCATAGAGGTTATACATTTATATAATTTCTGGAGTGATTCTCCCAATTAGTCTTATACTTACCTGACACTGTATATAGTTATTACAATATTATTGACTATTAATACTTTACATCCTTGTGACTATTTTGTAACTACCAATTTGACTTCTTAATGCCTTGACCTTTTTCACCAGCCCCCTCCCATATGATAACTGTCAGGTTTTTCTCTGTATGTATGAGTCTGTTTCCATTTTATTTCTTTATTTTATTCTTTATATTCCACATATATATGAATTTATATGGTATTTTTCTTTCTCTGACTCATTTCACTTAACATAATACCTTCTAGGTCTATAGATGTCATTGCAAATGGTAAAATTTCATATTTTTATAGCTGAGTAATGCTCCATTGTATATAGTATCCCACTTCTTTATCTGATCATTTTTTGATGGAGGCTTATGTTGCTTCCATACCTTGGTATTGTGAATAGTGCTGCATTGAACATAAGAGTGCATATCTCCTTTCAAATTAGTGTTTTGTTGAAGTGGAGGATCAAATCAGTGATTTAGAAGATATGGTAGTAGAAAACACCCAATTAGAACAGCAAAAATAAAATAGAATCCAAAAAATGAGGACAATTTAAGGGGCTTCCTGGACAACATCAAGTGTACCAACATTTGCATTATAGGTGTACCAGAAATAGAAGAGAGAGAGAACAAGGAATGAAAATCTATTTGAAGAAATAATAACTGAAAACTTCTCTAATCTGGTGAAGGAAATAGACATACAAGTCTAGTAAGTGCACATCTAAAACATGATGAACCTAAAGAGGCCCGCAACAAGAAACATCATAATTACAATGCCAAAGGTTAAAGATGAAGAGAGAATCTTAAAAGCAGCAAGTGAAAGGCAGTTAGTTAGCTACAAGAGAGCTCCCATAAGACCATTTGCTAATTTCTACACAGAAAATTTGCAGGCCAGAAAGAATTGGCACAAAATATTCAAAGTGTTGAAAAATAAGCACCTACAACCAAGATTAATCTACCAAGCAAAGCTTTCATTTAGAATCGAGGAACAGATAGTTTCCAAGACAAGAAAAATCTAAAAGACTTTATCATCAGCAAAGCAGTATTACAGAGGGAGTTCTTTAAGAAGAAACAAAAAAAGATAAAAAATATGAACAATAAAATGGCAATAACTACATACTTATCAACAATTACTTTAAGTGTAAATGGATTAATGTTCCAATCAGAAGATAGGGTGGCTGAATGGATAAGAAACCAAGACCCTTAAATATACTGCATACAAGATACTTCAGGTTTGAAAAGCACACAAAAACTAAAAGTAAAGGTATGAAAAAAGATGTTTTATGAAAATGGAAACAAACAAACAAACAAAAAACCATGGTAGCAATATTTATATCAGATAAAATAGAATTTAAAACAAAGGCTATAAAAAGGGACAAACAAGAGCTCAGTTATTCCGCTTTGGAGTATTTATCTGAAAAAAACCAAAACACCACTTTGAAGTGATATGTGAACTGTATGCTTATGTTAATGTTATTTACAGTAGCCATCATATGGAGGCATCCTGGGTGGATAAAAAAGAAGTGATATATAATTACTGAGCCAATGAAAAGAATGAAATTTCACCATCTGAAACAATGTGGTTGGACCTAGAAGGTATTGTACTGAATTGAGCAAGTCTTACAGAGAAAGACAAATGTCATATATGGAATCTAGAGAACAGGATAAACAAATAGACAACAAAAACAAGATACAGAAAGCACAGATACAGAGAGCATTTTGAGGATTGTCAGATTGGGAAAGGGGGAATGTGTGAAGGAAGGGGATTGAGAAATACAAATTAGTAGTTACAAAATAGTCATGGGGATGTAGAGTATAGTGTGGGCAATATAGTTAATAGTATTAGTGGGCAATATAGTTAATTGTAGCATTGTAACAACTATGTATAGTGTCAGATGGGTGCTGGATTTATCAAGGTGTTTCCTTCATAAGTTATATAAGTGTGCAATCACTGTGTTGCACACCTGAAACTAATATGATAGTGTATTTCAACCATAACTGAAAAATTAAAGTATAAAAAATTAAAATAAAATTAAGTGTTTTGGATTCTTCAGATACATTGCACAGGTGGACTTGCTGGGACATAAGGTAGATTAAAAAAAAATTTCTTGAGGAGCCTCCATACTGTTTTCTGCAGTGGCTGCACCAATTTCCAATCTCACCAAAAGTGCATGAGAGTTGCCTTTTTTCCAAATTCTTTCCTGACTTCTTGATTGTTGATTTATTAATGATGGCCATTCTGACAGGTGTGAACTGATAACTCACTGTGGTTTTAAATTGTGTTTCTGATTATTAGTGACCTTGAGCATCTTTTCATATGCCTATTGGCCACCTATATATTATCTTTGGAGAAATGTCTATTCAGGTCCTATGTCCATTTTTAATTGGATTGTTAGTTTTTTTATGTTAAGTTGCATAAATTCTTTATAAATTTTGAATATTAACCCATAATTGGATGTATTATTGGTGAATACTCCCATTCAGTAGGTTGTCTTTCCATTTTGTTGATGATTTTTTTTGCTGTCCAAAATCTTTTTTAGTTTGGTGTAGTCCCATTAGTTTATTTTTGTTTGTTTCTCTTGCCCAAAGAAAAGAATCAGAAATAAATTACTAAGAGCAATGTCAGAGAGTGTACTGCCTATGTTTTCTTTGTTTTTCTTTCTGTGTTTTTCTTTCTTTAGCTCTTATATTTAAATCTTTAATCCATTTTAAGTTTATTCTTGCATTCTTTGTAAGAAGGTGGTTCACTACCATGTTTTTCATGTATCTGTTTAGTTTTTCCAACATCATTTATTGAACAAACTGTCTTTCATTGTATATTCTTTACTCCATTGTCATAGAGTAAATGATCATATGGGTGTGGATTTATATCTAGGCTCTCTATCCTGTTCCATTAATCTATGTTTCTGTTTTTACGCCATTATCATGCCGTTTTGATTACTATGGCCTAACAATATAGTTTAATATCAGGAGTGTGATACCTGAAACTTTGTTCTTCTACCTCATGGTTGCGTGGTTATTTAGATCTTTTATGGTTCCACATAAATTTTAGAACTCTTTGTTCTATTTCTGTGAAAAATGCCATTGATATTTTGATAAGACTTGCAGTGAATCTATAGATTAATTTATATGAACATTTTAATGATATTAATTCTTCCTATCCATGAGTACAGTATATGCTTCCATTTAGTTGTATTTTCTTTAATTTATTATTTAATGACATAATTTTCTGAGTACAGGTCTTACTTTCTTGGTTAAATTTATTCCTATGCACATTTTGATGCAATCGTAAATAAGATTGTTTCCTTAATTCCTCTTTCTGATAGTTCAGTATTGGTGTATAAACTTGCAACTGATTTCTGAATATGAATTTTTTATTCTGCGACTTTAGTAAATTCATTTTTGTTCTAACATTTTTTCACAGACTTAAGGTTCTCTCTATATGGTATCATATCATCTGCAAATAGAGAAAGTTTTAATTCTCTCTTTCCAATTTGGATGTCTTTTATTTCTTTTTCTTGCCTGATTGCTGCGATTAGGCTTTCCAATACTATGTTGAATAAAAATAGTGAAAGTGGACATCTCTGTTTTGTTTCTGATCTTAAGGTAAATGCTTTTTAGCTTTTCGTTGTTGAGTTATGACATTAGTTGTGGGTTTATCATATATGGCTTTTATTATATTGATGTATGTTTCCTGTATTTCCACTTTGCTGAGAGTTTTATCATAAAAGGATGCTGGATTTTATTGAATGCTTTTTTTGCATCTATTGATATAATTGTGTATTTTTTATCTTGATTTTTGTCTATACATCGTTATTTTATTTGCAGATATCAAACTAACTTTGCATCCTAAGAATAAATCTCATTTAATCATGGTGTATGACCTTTATAATGTATGACTGAATTTAGTTTGCTAATATTTTATCCAGGAATTTTTGCATATATGTTCATCAAGAATATTGGCCTATAATTTTTTTTATTATTGTGGTGACATTGATTAGCGAACTTCAGTAAGTTTCAAGTGTATAATATATATATTGCATTATGTGTTCACCACCCATTGTTATATTTCTTTCTGTCACCACATATTTGACCCCTTTTACCCCATCTACCTCATTCCTACCCCTCCACCCTCTGATTACCATGAATGTATTCCATGTCCATGAATCTCTTTTTGTTTATCTTACTCGTTTGTTGCTTTCGGGTTTATATCCCACATATAAGTAATATCATGTGGTTTTCAACTTTTTATGTCTGGCTTATTTAGCTGAGCATGTTTATCTCAAGGTCCATCCATGTTGTCACAAATGGCAGTATTTCGTCTCTCCTAATGGCTGAGTAATATTCCATTGTATATACATACCACAGCTTTTTTATGTAATCCAATTTTCCATAAGGGTTGTACCAATATTCAGTCCCATCAGGAATGTATGAAGATTCCTTTTTCTCCACATCCTCTCCAACACTTGTTATTACTAGTCCTGTTGATAACAGTTACTCTAACAGGTGTGAGATGGTATCTCATTGTGGTTTACACTTGCATTTCCCTAATAGCTAGAGATGATGAGCATCTTTTCATGTTTTTGGCCATTTATATATCTTCTTAGGAGAAGTGTCTGTTGAGATTCTCTGCCTATTTTTTTGATCGTATTGTTTTTGTTTTTGTTGTTGTTATTTAGTTGTATGAATTCTTTGTATATTTTAGATATTAGGTCTTTATTGGAGGCATTGCTTGCAAATATATTTTCCCATTCGATTAGTTGTCTCTTTACTTTATTGACAATTTCTTTTGCTGAGCAGAAGCTTTTCAGTTTGATGTACTTTTTAGTTTGATGAAGCTTTTTAGCTTTTATTTCTCTTGCCTTCAAGACCAAATTCATAAAATCTTCTAAGTACAAGGTCCCTGACCTTTTCTTATGTTTTCTTCTATGCATTTTATTGTTCCAGGTCCTTAGTCCATTTTGAGTTAATTTTGGTGTGTGGTGATAGACAACAGTCTAGTTTTATTCTTTTACATGTGGCTTTCCAGTTTTCCCACCATCATTTATTGAAGAGGCTTTCCCTTCTTGACTATATGTTTTTGGCTCTTTTGTCAAAAATTATGTGCTCATATAAACATGGGCTTACTTCTGGACTCTCAATCCTGTTCCACTGGTCTCTGTGTATGTGTTTCTGCCAATAACATACCATTTTGATTATTGTCGCTTTGTAGTATGATTTGAAGTTGGACAGAGTGATGCCTCTAGCCTTGTTCTTTTTTCTCAATATGGCTTTAGTGATTCAGGGTCTTTTGTGATTCCATACAAATCTGATGATTATTTTTGTTCTATTTCTTCAAAAAATGTCAATGGGATTTTGAATAGGGATTGCACTGAATCTGTAGAATGTTTTATTTAGGTACTAAGGTCATTTTAACTATGTTGATTTTTCCCATTCAAAAACATGAAATATCTTTCTGTTTCTTTGTATCTTATTCAATTTATTTTAGTAGGGTCTTATAGTTTTCATTATATAGGTTCTTCACATATTTTGCTAGATTTATTCCTAGATATTTTATTCTTTTTGTTGCAATTGTAAAAGGAATTATTTTTTCCACTTCTTTTTCTGACAATTCATTATTAGAGTATAGGAAGATTATAGCTTTTTGAACATTGATTTTGTATCCAGAGACTTTACTGTATTTGATTTTTATTTCTAGTAGTGTTCTTGTGAAGTCTGTAGGGTTTTCGATAGAGAATCATCTCATCCACAGATAGTGACAGTTTAGCCTTTTCTTTTCCCATTTTAATGTCATTTATATATTATTATTGCCTGATAGCTCTTGCTAGGACCTCCAATATTATATCAAAAAACAGTGGTGACAGTGGACAATCTTGTTAGTTCCTGATCTTAGAGGATAAGTTTTATTTTTTAAACATTAAATATAATGTTGGCTGCGGGATTGTCATGTCTAGCCTTTATTATTTTAAGGTACTTTCCTTGTATACCGATTTTGTTCAGTACTTTGATCATACATAGATGTTGTACTTTGTCAAAGGCTTTTTCTGCATCTTGATATAATCATATGATTCCTTTTTAAAAATTTGTTTAGGTGGTATATCACATTAATCAATTCACACATGTTGAACTATTCCTGTGCCACTAGGATGAAACCTACTTGATTGTGGTATATAATCTTTCTAGTATGTTGTTATATTCAGTTTGCTAGTATCTTTAGAATTTTTGCATCTGTGTTCATGAGAGATATTGGTCTGGAGTTTTCTTTTAATGTGTTATGTTTACTAGGTTTTGATATCAGGGTAATATTGGCCTCATAAAATTAGTTAAGAAATATTGCCTCCTCCAATATTTTAGATGAATTTGAGGAGAAGATATTAAATCATTGAATATTGGTAGAATGCACTGATGAAGCCAACTGGACTTTTACTTTTTGGTAGATTTTTGATGATTGTTTCAATTTCTGTGCTGCTGATCAGTCTACTTAGACTTCCAGTTCTGCTTAAATCAGTCTAGGAAGGTTGTGTCTTTCTAAGTACTGGTTAATTTCTTCTAAGTTATTAAGTTATATACATTTTAATATTCTTGTATGATTCTTGGTATTTCTGTAGTGTCTGTCATAATTTCTCCTCCTTCAACCCTGGTTTTGTTTATTTGTGTCCTTTTTCTTTGTCTTTAGTGAGCCTAGCAAGGGGTTTGTCAATTTTATTTACCTTCTCAAAGAATCAGTTCTTTGTTTTACTTATTTTTTCTATCTTTTGTTTTGTTTACAATTTCATTTATTTCTGCTCTAATTTTGATTATTTCTTTCCTTCTGCTGACTTTAGGCTTCGTTTGTTCTTTCTTTCTTATTTTTTTAAATAAACTGTTAGGTTCTTTATTTGGGCTCATTCTTGTTTTTGGAGACAGGCCTGTAATGATATGAACTTTCTTCTTATAACTGCTTTTGCTATGTCCCAAAAGTTTTGATATGTTGTACTATCATTGTTATTCATTTCTATGTATTTCTTGATCTGTATTTTTATTTATTCTCGAATCCAATTATTATTCAGTAGCATGTTGTTTAATCTCCATGTATCTGTGGTTCTTCACTTCCTTTTTACAGTTAATCTCCAACTTTGAAGGATTATGATCGGAGAATATGGTTGGTATGATTTCAAATCTCTTATTTTTGGTGAGGCTATCTCTTTGTCCCAGGATGTGATCAAACTTTGAGAATGTTCCATGTGCACTTGAGAGGAATGTATAAGTAGCCGTTTTGGCATGAAAGGCTCTGTAAATAATTATGTCCAGTAGGTCTAATATATCATTTAAGGATGTTATTTTCTTATTGATTTCTGTTTGAATGATCTGTCTATATCCAATAGTGGGGTATTTAAGTCCCCTACTATGATAGTGTTTTGGTCTGTTTTTCTCTTTAGCTCTGTTCATTATTGCTTTATATCGTGGGGGGGGGCGGAGCTTCCTGATTGGAGCACAGATATTAATAAGTGTTATGTCTTCTTGGTGCATGATTCACTTTATCATTATGAAATGTTCCTCAGTATCTTTCTTTGCACTTTTTATTTTGAAGTGTATTTCATGCAATATTAGTTTGGCTACTCCTACTTTTCAATGGTTGCAGTTAGCTTGAAATATCATTTTCCACTCTTTAACTTTGCATCTATATTTGTCTTTGGAACTGAGATGTGTCTCCTGGAGGCAGCATATGATTGAGTTGTTTTTTGATCCATTCTGCAACTCTGTCTTTTTATTGGTGTGTTCAGCCAATTTATATTTAGGGTGATTATAGAAATATGAATTTCTTTTATAACATTTTATCTTTCACTTTCTGGTAGCTCAGTATTTTCATTGCTTACTTGCCTTTGTGTTTTTTGTTTTTGCTTTTTTGTTATTGTTGTTTGGGTTTCGGTGGGTTTTCCTTCTGGTCCACCTTATTGTATGTTATACTCTTCAGTTCTGAATCTTTTGCCTATGGTTATTATTATGCATGTATAAAGGATAGTTATATATATATATATATATATATATATATATATATATATATATATATATAGTGTGTGTGTGTGTTTGTGTGTGTGTGTTTTTCTGTGTGTGCCTTTTTTCCATTCCCCTTTGTGAATTTGAATCTTTGAATATCCCCATTTTTTGTTATTTTTGTCTTAATTTGTATCTATGTATGCTGAACATTTATTCCTATCTTGGTATAAAGAATCTCTTTTTATTGCTTAGATAATCTTCTTATTATAATGCCCTGTTTTTAAAAAGATTTGCACTGCTTTGCTTCTATCTACCTGCTAGTCACTTTACTCATAGTTATATATTTTTTATCATTTTGTTTTAGATGATCTGACCCCTTTCACTATGTCCTATAGTGCAGGCCTTGTAGTGAAGAATTCCTTCAATATTTGTATCCCTGGAAAAGTCTTTATTTCTTTTTCATATCTAAGAGAGAGCTTGCTGGATACCTTGTTCTTGGCTGATGGTTGCTTTCTTTTAATAGTTTGAATATTTGATTCCACTTCTTCCTGGCTTGTAAGGTTTGTCCTGAGAATCTGATCACAATCTAATGGGTTTTCCTTTACAGATTACCACCTTTCTCTCCTGGCTGCCCTGAGAATTATTTCTTTGTCATTTATATTTGATATTTTAATACAATGTATCTTTGAGAATGCCTTTTGGGTTGAGATAATTGGGTGTTCTGTTGACTTCTTGAATTCCAAACTCCAGCTCATTCTTTAGATTTGGAACATCCTCATTAACTATTTGTCTGAGAATGCTTTCTAATCCCTGCCTTTTCCTTCCCTTCAAGAATGCCCATTATTCTTATGTTTCCTCTCCTGATGGTATCAGCTAGTTCTTATTTTTCTCTCATTATTTCTCATTTTTGTGTTTTCTCTCTTCTTTGTTATGATTTATTTTTAGATTTCTATCTTCTGTATCATTGATTCTTTTCTACATTTGGTTGACCCTTTTCCAAAGCTTGTTATTTTATTCATTTCTTTTAGTGTGTTTTTCATCTCCAGGAGTTTAATTTGTTTCTTTTTGAAGGTTTCAATCTCCTTGCTTAAAAACTCATTCTGCTGATCTAGCTGTTTTTTCAATTCCTGAAATGTTGATATGAATTAATTTTGGATCTCATTGAGCTTTTCAGAAGTACCATCCTGAATTTTCTGTCACTTAAGTCATATTTCTCTATGTCTTTAAGCTCAAATTCTGGAGGTTTTTCTCTTTATTTCTGAGCTGCTTTATCACCTTGGTTGTTCATGGTATTTAAAGGACTATTTCTCTGCCTGAGCATTAATGGAAGTGTATTCTGCTTTTTGTTGTTGTTTGTTTCCAGAAAGAATATTTATTATATCAAGGTCTCTCTTTAGCCTGTTGCTAAGAAGGTGTTTTTCTTTTGGTTTCCAGTAGGTGATGTCTAGGTCTCTGGGATCCCTATTTTTTATAAGGCCTTAATAATGCCCTATTTTTTTCTTATAAATATACAGTCATGCTTGATACCTTCAGTCCCTGTCTGTGTCAGTGACAGTTTTGGTAATATTTGCTGAGATTACCGTGAAGTTCTGTGGTGTTGGGTCTTGGAGGCTAAAGGGGGAGGTGTGTTCTGGGTTGGAGAATGGGGCTGTAGCTTAGCCTCACATTTTGCAACTGCAGCTGGCAATAATCAGCTGTTGCTTCTCTCTTTTCCTGACTTCTCTGATTTCTGCCTTTCTCTCTAAGGACTGCCGCTTCATGGAACTCACATCTTTCCCAAGCAGGGCTGTTCAGGCAACTTGCCACACTTTCTCCCCCTCTGCTCCTCCTGGATGGAGCTCTGACTACAACAAGTAGCTTTTTTGATTTCTCCCAGTCTACAGCCTAACTCTTTCTGTAGCACTTTTTCGCAGATCCTACACACAGACGTGCTTGTGTTCTGGTTGTATGATTTTTAATTGAGTTTTAGATATTTAGCTTATTGTTATTTTAAGGGGAGAGACATGGGGACATCTCTCACTCTGCCATGCTTCTGATGTCCCTTATAATTGTGTGTGTGTGTGTATGTGTGTGTAATGCTTTGGAATCAGAGTAATGATGGACTCAAAATATTCTTGAAAGACTTCTGTCCTCTCAAATTTCATGGAATAGTTTGAGATGATAGGTTTTGATTTTTCTTAAAATATTTGGTAAAATTCACTTGCAAAGCCATCCAGTCCAGGGCTTTTATTTGTTGGGAGTTTTTTGATTACTGAATTGATTTTCTTAGTAGCTATTGGTCTGTTCAGATTTTCTATATCATCTTAATTAAGTCTTGGAAGATTATTTCTATGAATTTATACATTTCTTCCAGCTTGTTCAGTTTATTGGCCTATAATTGCTCATAGCATTTTCTTATTATTTTTGCATTTCTGTGCAGTCAGTTGTCACTTTTCCTCTTTCATTTCTGAATTTATTTATTTGGGTCCTCTCTGTATTGATGAGTCTGGTTAAAGGTTTCTTAGTTTTCTTGATCTTTTCAAAGGACCAGTTCTTGGTTTGTTGTACTTTTTAACTGATTTTTTTTAATACTCTACTTTGTATATTTCTGTTCCAGGCTTTATTATTTCTTTCTTCTACTCACTTTGAGCTTTGTTTGCTGCTCTCTACTTCATTTAAGTAAGGTTAGATTGTATATTGGAGATTCTTCTCATTTCTTGAGGTAGGCCTGTATTGCTATGAATTTTGTTCTTAGGTGTCCTTTTTCTGTGTCCCATAGATTTTGGATCATTGTATTTTCATTTTCATTTGTCTTGCAGTATCTTTTTATTTTTTTCTTGATCTTATTTTTAACTCTTTCATTGTTTAGTAGCACATTGTTTAACCTCCATGTTTCATTTCTTTTTCTTTTTTTTTTCTTGTAATTGATTTCTGGTTTCTTACCACTGTGGTTGGAGAAGACATTTGATATGATTTCATCTTAAATTTATTGAAATTTGTTCTATGGCCTAATATGTTTCTATCTTGAAAATGTTATATGTGCACTTGTGAAGAATGCATATTCTGCTGCTTTGGGATGAAATGCTCTAAAAATGTTAATTAAATCCATCTTGTCTAGTGTGTCATTTTAAGGCTGCTGATTTTCTGTCTGGAAGATCTGTCAATAGGTTTCTCAAGTTTTCTAATATGACCATATCACTGTCAATCTCTCCTTTTACACCAGTCAATATTTTCTTTACGAATTCAGGTACTGCTATATAGGGTACCTAAATGTTTACTATGTTTATATCTTTTTGTTGGATTTATCACTTGTTCATTATATAATGTCTTACTTTTTCTCTTATTATAACCTTTTTAAAAAGTCTATTTTTCTGATATAATTATTGCTACCTCAGCTTTTAAAAAATTTTCATTTACATCAAATATCTCCATTATTTTACTTTCAGTCTGTGTGAATTTCAATCTAACGTGGTTCTCATGTAGACAGCAAATGTATGGCTTTGTTTTCTTATCCATTTAGCTACCCTATGTCTTTTGTTGAGAGTTTTTAATCATTTTACATTTAAAGTGATTATTGATAGGTACATAGTTATTGCCATTACATTATTCATATTTATGTTCTGTTTTTCCCTCTTTTTAAAGAAGTCTCTTCAACATTTCTTATATACTGGATTGGCAGTGTTAATTCCTTTAGATTTTTCTTATCTAGGAAGCTCTTTCTTACACCTTCAATTTTAATTGATAGGCTTGTTGAGTCAAGTGGTCTCAGTATATCTTTGCTGTTCATCACTTTGAATATTTAGTGTCAGTCCCTTCTGGCCTGCAAAATTTCTATTGAGAAATCAATTGAAAATCTTATGGGAGTACCCTCATAAGTAGTAAGTAGCTGCCTTTTTCATGTTGCTTGTAAGATTTTTGTTTTGTCTTTAACTTTGCCATTTTGATTACGATGTGTCTTGGTATGGGTCTGTTTGAGTTCATCTTGATTGGGACTATCTGAGCTTCCTAAAAGTTTTCAGTCTTATTTCCTCAAATAGTTTCTCTATCTTTTGCTTTCTCATTTCTCCTTCTGGTATTTCTATTATGTGAATGTTATTACCCTTGATGTTTTCCCAGAAGTCCCTTGAAGTATTCTCATATTTTTTAGATTGTTTTTTTCTTCTTACTGTATGATTGGGTGTTCTGCTACTTTGTCTTTCAAATTGTTGATTCGATCCTTTGCTTCATCTAATCTGCTGATTCTTTCTAGTGTATACATCATTTAAGTTTTTGTATTATTCATTTCTGACAGGTTTTTTTTATGGTTTTTGTGTCCTTTTTTATGCTTATCTTTTTGTTGATATTCTCACTGAGATAATCTGTTCTTCCCTAAATCCATTGTGCATTCTTATAACCAGTGTTTTGAACTCTGTATCTGGTAAGCTGCTTGTTTCCAATTTGTTTATTTCTTTTTCTGAAGTTTTTTCTTAGTCTTTCATTCAGAACATTTTTTGTTTTGTTTTGTTTTGTTTCCTCATTTTACCTGCCTCCTTGTTGTTGCTTTTTTTCTTTATGTATTAGGTAGATCTGCAAAATCTACCAGTTTTGGCTGGGTGGCCTCATATAGTAGGTGCCTTGTGTGGCCCAGTGGCACAGTTTTCCTGATCACCTTCACTAGGATCTCTGGATATGTTCTTTGTGTGAATTTTGTGTGGCCTCTTGTTATACTTGAACCCTAATTGCTGTTGGCACATCAGTGAATGTGATTGTCTCTCAAGCTGACTGGCTATGAGGACTGGCCATGCCCATAGTATATGAGTTGCTGATGGGTGCTGACCCTACATAGGGGAATTCATCTCAGTGAGATTGTGTGCCTGTTGAGACCACTTTCTGGGTGTGCCTCTTTTGGGGCTAGTCTGGTCATGTCTGTTGTAATCTGATTCCAGCCTTAGTGTGTTGGTTTGGGGCCTCTGGGGAGGTGTTCCCATTCAGGCCAAGGTCAGCCTCTGCCTGTGACTGGCCCGGGGTACCTGTTAGGAACTACAAAACTATCCACAGATAGTTACTGCCTGTGTTTGACCTAGAGGCACATGGGAGAGACCACGCTGCAAACTGAGGCTGGCTGCCACCAGTACAGAGCCTGAAGTGGCTCAGCAAAAACTACAGTGCACCTCAAGAGCTAAAGCTGCTTGCTGGCTTCCTTTAAGACTCAGCAGTTGAAATAGCCTTAAGAGGTACATGAGTTGGGTGACATAGGGTCCTAGATAATAACCAGGGTGGGGCAAGTGGTATTCCTCATGTTATTGAAGATTCAGATTCAGTGCCAGTGCTGAGCCTGCGGTCAGTCGCAAATGTCTCAGAGGCCAGCCACTGCCTGTCTTGGGCACTCAGGCCTCCAGGATTTGTTTAAGTAATACTGCAAGTTGGTCCAGGCTGGTCAACCACCACTATAAGTATCTCTGGTGGCTTTAGAGCCAAAGCCTTTTGATCATAGCAGAAGATGCCTTTTTCCAAGAGAGTAGTGTGGGGCTGGTTGCCAGTATGATCATGCCTCTGGCAATGAACAAGTTGGGAGGGGCAGGGTCTCAGAATCATCAGAATGAAGTGAGTGGAGTTCATCAGGCCAATGCAGATTCATATATGACTGTGTGGGTGGAGGGAGCAACACAGGTAAGAAGATGCTCACTTATTTGCTGCACAGAAGGAGGACTCAACACAAGAATAATGACAGTTGCTCCTTCAGCCCTTGACCTGATGCCACACAACTCAATTTTTCCCTGTATGTCTCTGGCACCTCCAGAACTACTTTTTCTCTGCTAGAGCCCAGAGTGAGTGCGTGCTTATGAGTAAATCTGTGTGCAGGCCCTTTAAGGGACTTGGTTCCAGCAGCAATCTGTCTCACCTGGATGGTAGGAATTCCTCTGATTTTCATAGCTTGATTTTGTGGGTATACCTCTTCCTGGCACTCGAAATCTGGGCTAAGAAGGCCTGGTGTGGGGCATAGGCCTCTTGTTCCTCCACAGCTAAGATATCCCTCCCTTTGCTCAACTGCCACAGTAGGTGCAGGGCTGGCATCAAAGCAAGAACCCTTAAGTGCAGGCATTGTGCGGTGGGAGATAGTAGGTGTTACTGTGTGTCACTTTATAACTACAGCTTAGTTTGGCAAAATATAGAAGATGAGTTTTGAGCTAATGAGAAGTTTTTGAAGCTGAGAATATTATAATGTTTGACTCTGTTTTCTTCCTGGTCCCAATCATTGCCTTTCCTCCTTAGACTTTCATTCAGTCTTACCCTGTTATCTCCCCTCCTCTTCTTTCTTGTCTTATCTACTGTTGTTCTTGCTACTTCTTTAATTTTTTTTCTTGAGTACTCATGAGCACTAGATTGATGAATTATCTGAGAATCAGGCCTACCTTGTGACTGTCTCAGAATAGAGTCCAGCCATATTTTGTCTCTCAAAAAACCTTGCAATTCTACAGCTGGCAGAATTGACTCTCTGTTGGAAGTTTGAGAATTACAAGAATATTGATGTCACTCACACCCTCTTTCTCTGATGAAGGCATTATTTCTATGAAGATTCTAAGAAGAATTGTAGCTTCTCTTAAATAACAGAATTTTGATAGCATCCTCCTAGGCCTCCTGCTTTTGCCCCTCTCTCCAACTGTAGTATGACCTTGGTCTCAGACATCTAGGAGACAAGGTTGTTTTCAAAACAGTGATATGGTGAGGAAATAAATTATATTTTATCTATTAAAATTGCTAACATAGTTTCCTAAGGTGGATAAAATTAGTCATCACTTAGCCATATCATCAATTTAGTTTACTTTATCGCTTATTAATCTACTATTTCTATTTAGACCTGTGCTAGGTGATAAATAACTTAATATGTATTGTCTTTAGGCAAAGATAAGGCTTAAAGTGTAGTATGAAAGAATACAAATTTCAAAAATCAAAATAGCTCAAGGTAGAACACAATTAGTTTGAAAATAGAAGCACCAAATACTATGGGAACAGAAGTAAAGAGATATTAGTCATAATTAAGAAAATAATACTGCTATGAGTAATAGTATTAGCAATATTACTAGAATCAGTATTTACTGAGTATTTATCATTTGCCATGTAACTGTTGCCACATTAAGCATAATGATCTATATAACTACAAGATATGGATAGCTGGTTCATATCTTGGAACCTAGGAACCAAAAGATAAATTGATAAAATGGAAGAGACTCAGGTATATGGGACATCGTTTTTAGAAAATCATGGCATTTTATTTAGTGGGTAAATAAAGAACTATTCTAAAATAAATGGTTTTAGGCTATTTTGAAGGTTAAATAAAGTTATACCACAACCTTAGAGATTATATGTATACACTAATGATAATTTTATCATTATATATATGCGTGTATCTCTCTCTCTCTCTATCTCTATCATCTCTATCTCTATCATCTCTATCTCTATCTCTATCTATCTATATCTCTATCTATATATATCTACATCATCTCTCTCTCTCTCTCTCTCTCTCTTTATCTATCTATCTCTATCTCTATCTATCATCTATCTATCTATCTATCTATCATCTATATCTAATCATCTATATCTATATCTATACATCTATATCTATCTATCTATATCTATATCTATCTATGATGAAAGAACCAAATAAAACCTATAAAGAATTTAAAAATCTATAAAAAACTTTTTAACAATTGATTGGTAGGCAAGGTTTTATTGATCTAAACACAAAACTCAAAACTATAAGAAAAAGCATCTACTGATTTTGCTATATTTAATTTAAATGATTTAAAGACTAAATATTTAAAACACAGTTAAATATTTCAAAGAAAATATTTTCCACACAAATATTATTAACAGAATTAATATTCCTAATATGCAATGAGTTCTTATAAATCAATAAAAATTAGACTTTGGCAAAATAAAAGGTAACTATAAACTTATTATTAAAGGAAAAGAAATACAAATGACTGATACGTACTTTAAAAAAGATTTTTCTAGCAATCAAGAAAATGCAAATTAAAATGACATGTGATACCATGGATTTATTATTGTATGAACAACATTAAAAACAAAACCAGAAAGGTTTGGCTCTACCCAGTGATGGTGAGAATATGAGGAAAAGGCCACAAGAAAAGAGATGCGTTTTATTGTCTATCCAGCACCATCTTTGTTTGGGAAATTGTCGTCCTCTGCGTTCATGCCCCTGGGTTTGTCATATTTTCATAGAGACTTGTAAATCTTAGAATGCAGGAAAATTCATAGGGAAGACCATGTACTTTTATTATTTTTAATTAAAAAAATATTTTGAGGTAATGGTAAATTCACATATAGTTGTCAGAAATAATACAGAGACATTTCTTGTGCTCTTTATTTAGTTTAATTCAATGGTGATGTCTTGCAAAATTATAGTACAACAACACAATCAAGATGTCAACATTAATACAACCAAGATACAGAACATTTTCATCACCAAAAAGATTCCTCATGTTGTCCTTTTATGACCACACCTATTCCCACTTTCTCCTTAACCTGTGGATCCCAATAATCTGTTCTCTCTTTCTATAATTTTGTCATTTCAAGAATATTATATAAGGGAATCATATAGTATATAACCTTAGAAGATTTATGTTCAGCATAATTCCCTGGAGGTTCATCCAGCTTCATGTGTGTATCAATAGTTCACTTCTTTTCATTCCTTTGTAGTCATCCATAGTATAACTGTACCACACTTTAACAATCACACTTAAAAGGAAGAGAATTGTTTCCATTTGGGGGCTATAATGAATAAAGCAGCCATAAACATTCATGTAGAGGCTTTTATGTGAATACAAATTTTCATTCTCTGGGATGAATGCCCAGGAGTGTAGGAGTTCATTTGTTATATAGTAGTGACATCCTTACTTTTTTTTTAACTGCCAAACACTCTTCCAGAGTGGCTATACCATTTTACATTCTTGCCATGAATGGGCCCATTCATCATACCCTTGACAGCATGTTGCTTTGTCAAGTACTCTTTATTTTAGGCATTCTGATATTGTTCAACATCTCATCTCAACTATGATTAAAATTTGTGTTTCTCTAATGACTAATGATGCTGGACATCTTTTCATGTGTTATTTGACTTCCTGTGGATCACATTAACATATTTGAGCATTCCATTTTTATTTATAGCATTTTTTAGTGTATGTATATCATTATTTAGTGTATGTATTTGTATATCATTTTTAGTAGTCATTCTGGATATTAACATATATACATATCAACGTAGTATACTTGCTTCCTCATTTTACCAGTTCAGATGAAGTCTAGAAACTTTATCTTTTATATTTTCCCCTCTTTATAATTGTAGTATATATTTTATCCACTTATATTTGAGCCACATAAGTATAATTTTTGCTTCAATTGTCAACTATAATATATTTACTCATATTTTTAACTTACTATGTTCTTTTTTTTGTTTCTTGATTATCCAGTATTTACTCTTATCATTTCCTTTCTGTTTAGAGAAATTTCTTTAGCCATTTTTTGTGTAAGACTGCTGGTAACAAATTTTTTAAATTTTCCTTCATCTGTGAGTGTCCTGATTTTCTCTTCATTACAAAAGATATTTTCTGTGAGTGTAGAATTCCTGGGTTGATTGTTCTGTTCTTTTCTTTCTGAACTTTAAAAATATGCAACATTCTTCTGGCCTTCATAGTTTCTGATGATAAAGTCACTGTAATTTGAGTTGATTTTTCCCTAGTTAAGATGTCATATCTCCTACTGCTTTCAAGATTTTTAATGTCTTTAGTTTTCAGAAATTTGACTATAATATATCTTGCTGCAAACTTTTTAGTTTATCCTATCTGGGGTTTTCTCTGCTCTCTAAATCTTTAGTGTTATGTCTTTTACAAAATTTAGGAAATTTTTCAGCCATTAATTTTTCCACCATTTTTTAGGCCTGGCCTACTTGTCTTTACTTCAGGAACTATGATATGATAATAGGAAAATTAGATCTTTTTGTTATAGTCTCACAGGTTTCTAAGGTTCTGCTCATTTTTCTTTCAGTCTATATTTTCTCTGTTGCTCAGACTAGGTAATTTCTACTTTTCTATCTTCCATCACAGTTCACTGATTATTTCCCCAATTTACTCCACTCTTCTGTTGAGCCCATTGAGTTTTTATTTTACTTATTGTATTTTTCTGTTCTATACTTTCCACTCAGTGATTATTTGTATCTTCTATTTCTTCATTGAACTTTTATTTCATTCCCTCCCCCCTCATTTTTTGAAGTTTGTTCATAATTGCTCACTAGAGTATTGTGATGTCTGTTTTAGAGTCTTTGTCAGGTAATTCTAATACCATATCATCTTGCATGGAAAACAGGAGTGCCTTCTTTACACTCCTTACATGTCCTTCACTGAAACCACCATCTGGTGGCCTCATTATTACTCAGTAATAAAAAAAGTTTTGACTCCCAGGGGAAAGTGAAAGGGACACCTCTTTACTGCCAATTGGTGGCAGAGTTCAGGCTTCTAACAATGTTTTTACCGACCCCAAAGATGGAGTGGGGGTTCACTGTCACCATCAAAGATGAAAGTCCCGGCTTCATACTCAGCCTTTTCTTACAACCATGGTGGTGGTGATAATGGTGAATATTTAAGGCATCTTTTTTATAAGACTGGCAAGTGTGGAAATCTAGGCTATCTACTCCTTTGGCAAGAATTAGAATTACACAACAGGATTTTTTCTCTGGTATTTGGTGGAAATAGAGTAGTTATTATCTAGGTTTTTTGTTGTTGTTTGTTTGTTTTTGCTTTGCTATACTTTCACTGTCTTGCTCTTTTGGCTAGAAAGAGCAGGTTTTTGTTGGAGTTTTTTTTAAAAAAAATCTATGCTCATTGGAATTTCTGAATGGCTGGCTCCCGCAGCTCCAAGTCTGGGGCATATGAAGAAAAGAAAGTCTCACCATGTTATTCTTTGTTATCCTGGGGTTCGTAATCCATCTGGCTTCTTTTCTCTAACTTCTGGAGATTTTTTATATTTGTTTTATATATAATATCCACCATATTTTGCTGTATTTAGCAAGAGGATTAGAAAAAATATGGCAGTATCATTTTGTTTCATGTGCAACTTTATAATGCCTTTTGATGTCTTCTAAGCAGGGTCCCTCTCATTAGTCTTTTTTATACATTTCTTAAATACTATCAGAATATTTTTTAATATTTCCTCAAGTATTGTTTAACTTGTTTCAAAAGAACAACCACAAAATTAAAATTTTAACTGGAATTAAATTAAATATATTTATACATTTAGTATTAATTAAGAGAGAAATCATATTTTTATGACATTGTCTTACATCCAAAATATAATTTTCCATCTATATTAGTTTTATGTCCTTTAAGATCTAATAGTTTTTGCATTATGGGTACAGTACTTTTATTGTCAAATTTATGCCTAAGAAATCTATTTTATCTAGTTGTTACTGTGAATTTATTATTTTCCTTCATTTATGTCTAACATAGAAAGAAACTATTGATTTTTGTATATCTGTCTTGTTCCAAGTTGCCTTATCAACTACCCTTATTTATGTCATTAGTCTTTTTCACCAAAATCTTTGGGTTTTCTAGGTATACAATTATGTTATCAGCAAAAGTAATTTTTAAATAATTTTCTCTTAATAGTAAAATTATTATATATATGATAAAATAATTTTTTCATTTCTCTTAACTTCATAGGAATGTTTATTGCTTCATTAATCTAGTGACTGAATAACAACTAAAAAATGCCTATCAATATGAATATGGTCAACTAAATGTTGTCTTGTCTACAAAATTGAATGCTCACTGACTGTAGTAATTAGTTAATTTGGATAGATTTTAACTAAGAATAGTGAAATGAGAAAAGCAAAAGGCAGTACTGTTATCCCATTTTTCAAAAATAGCATAAAAAGTCTCTGTGTACAATAGTATATGTCATATATATGTAAATAATTATCTAAACAGAAAGAAAACTATGAAAGTTATCAATTGTGTTATATGGGCGGTGGTACCTGAGAGGAAAAAAAGAGATAAGCAAAAACAAAGAAAAAAACTACCCTAAGATGCCTTTCAATTTATAAACAATGGATGCACTACAATCTCATTCATGCTAAATTACATAGAGCTGTGTAAAGAGATACATGAAGAGATGGTCAAAACAATATTAGTTGTACTCATGATCTCAGGTAGGATTTCGAGATTTCAATTCTATTTTTACTTTTTATGAATTATTCAAAATGCTTACTATATGATTATAAAAACAGGATAAATTTTTCTTATGGGAGAAATTAATTTAAATAAATGCAAAATGTTGTAAGGCCAATTATAGCTCAAATATTAAGCCAAGCCTTTTGCAACTATAATGTAAAATATCAGAACCCAGCAAACTAACAATAGAAACCAGATAATTAATTAGAATATTGTGACTTAAAGGGAAAACTTTGCAATACTATTTTAAAAGAATAATGGCATACATAGCTCCAGAAGTCTAGGAAATGGGACTTAATAAACAATTTCTAAATACTGCAAGATGAATCATATAAAGTTTTCCTTTTGGGGGCACTCTGGATTAAAGTAAGTCTTAAGTGGAAAATTCAGCTGTCCAAGTTTGGGTCACATGCTCAACACTTGGCCAGAGGTTGCTGAACTTTTCTGGACATTCCTGCCAGGATTACATGCCATAGCGAGGGGAGGGGTAATTTCCTAAAAGGGATTGTGGTTCATCAACCAAAAAAAAAGTGGTAGCTAGTTTGGGTAGGTGAAAAAAAATACCAGATGTTCTTACTGGGGCTCACAAAGAATGTGTGACTGCCAGAGTCTGGTCCTTATTATGGGACACCTACTGCTCAGTCTACCTTGGTCTGAGTTTCTTTTCATTCACATGAGCACTGGGGGTTCAGTCTGATTTTCTCTCCATTATCTATACTCACAGAACTTCTTTTCCTTCAGGTTTCACAAACTCTGCCACCATTTGTCCTTCACATTAGTCTAGTCTGTTGGAATTCAAGTTCAATGTTTCAAATGGACACAATGACACAGCAACAAATCAGAACAGAGTAACAGGATGAAGATGCATTATAAACTATCTTAGTAGAAGGGATAAATGACATGAGAAAAGTCAGGTTAAAAGAAGTTAACTACCATGAAGAATTCAGCTTTTATTAGACAACTATTGTACCCCAGGGACAATAGAGGAATATGATTGGTGGAGGAAAATATCCCTAACTGGTTCATTCTAGTAGAGGGCAGTCATCTATTGAGATAAGTAAACCATTCAAAAGAAGTCAAGGAGACTCTTAAGAGAGGAAAATTTCCTTCTTGACATGAAGAAGCCCACTAGCAGGGACTCTAGTTAGCATCTGTAGTGGGAGCTCTGCCTTTTGGTATTGTTCTATGTGTGGTCTCTGAATAATGCTCAGTGATTCAGAGAATAATCATTTGTTCTTCTTCTCAAGTGCAGGTCTGCTCCTTGCCTCAGATACAGAGGTTCCCTGGAAGCATCTTTGCTCTAAGGTCTAGGCCTAGGCAGAAGAGGCAGCCATGAGAGGAAAAATTTTCTCATGGGAATGACATAAGTGGAAGAGGACAAGCCTCCTCATGAAAGCACATTTTGAGTTCCTTTTTGCATTACATCTGCTAACATCTCATTGGTCAGAGCAAACTACAGGCTGAGCCTGACATTGAGGGACTGGAAGTTCCCACTTCAGGGGAGGTTGTGGTTGGGTCAGAGAGTGAATGTTTTTCATCAACAATTGAGACCACCTCAGTCTCCTGAAAGATGTTGCCTGAGTGTGTCAGGGGATAGTCAGAAGTCAGAGCTGAGAAGATGTGTTAGAAAGGCCTTTTTATTTTAGTGGACTAACAAAAAACAATGATTAAAAAACAGTTGAAAGAAAAGAAAAAAGGTAAAAAAGAGAAGGGAGAAATCTGGAGCTATAAGCTAAATTTTAACTATGATTATTTGGAGTGATGATATAATGCATTGTTGGATTTCGATATAATTTTCATAATGGATATCTAATGTGTCCCAATCAGAATACACACACACACACACACACACACACACACACACACACACACACACACACACGAAAAAGTCCTTTAAGATATCATTTTCTTCTCAGCTAAGGAAAGCAGGAACAGCAAAAGACTATAGCTTTTAAAGGAAAAGTGCTGCAAAAATACTCTCTCCTTCTATGCTAGCTAATTCTACACTCAGGACAGAGGCTAAAAATCACATTTTTATAAGGCACTGATTTTATTTTTCTAGGGCAAGAGTTAGAAATCCTTTTAAGGAATTAATATCCAATATCAATTCTGTTAAGAGGGTGATGACTTATCGGGTCAAGGATGCTGACTTTTTTCTATTTTTCTCAGTTTCCTCATCTGCAAAATGAAGAGGCTGAATGCAATCAAATCATCTCTAAGGTGCCTTTAAGATCTCACTTATAATAATTCTAATATTCTTCTTATAGTTCAGTTATTTACCATTTGAAAATGCATGACTAAAAGTGAAAGTTTTAATTCTTTAACCTACCTTACATTGCCATTTTTAGAGTAGCTAGCAAAGAACATGTAGGCAGTTCATTACTGTTTTCCAGTTACACTGCTATTAATGTGTATTACAAAAATTCACAAATGTAGAGAAAACAAAATAAAAACCACTAATAATTCCACCAGTATTAACCTTTCACAATATGTTTCCAGAATTTTTTTTAGTGTATGTATACAATAATATATTTTTTAAAATTATTAATCTATTTTTTATATTCTATCTATTGGAACTTATTCCCATGCAATTAAATCATTTTAAAAATAGTTATCAGTAATAGCTAGATGAGATTAATAATTTAAATTTTTAATAACCTATTTTTGACCTTTTTGTTCTTGAAGTATGGCTTGGGGATCATTGGCTTTGAGATTTGATAGTCTCAGTCTGACATCCTGGGATCTCAACTTCATCAAGCTTCATTTTTCTGATCTACAAAATGAAAAGTAAGTCTGTGCTGTCTATATAATGTTTATAAGTGAATAAGACTATATACTGTCTATATAGGGTTTCTTGTGAAGATTCAATATAATAATGGTTATGCAGTAGGGTAATATTTCAAGTCATAAATCATATGGTTATCCTCCATCCTGCTTTCTGCCCTTCAGTGTCTTTCCTTTCATTCCACAGTGGCTCCTCAGAGTGATCGACAACTTTTACTCACTGTGGAACCAGAAAACAAAGGCTGCATATACTTGAAAATTAAAGTTTCAATAATTCTTGTCTGAGAAAAAGAAAGAGAAATCTGTATATATACTTATAAAGTAATTGCTCCTGCCTCCAAACTGTGTAAAATATAACATGGGCTATAAAGGAAAAGCAGGGAAGAGGCCACCTGAGTGTCCCTTGCATCTTCAACATTATTCACCTTTGTGCCATTGCCTTGGGGACCATCTGCCTTCTTCATTGCTATAGGGTGAGGATATGTAATAGGTACTGCAAAGCAAAGCACACACAGTCCCTCCTTTTAGTAGTGACTTTTTGCTTCCTCCCACACCACATGTATTCCATGCAAAATCAACAATCTGTTCAGCATCATGGAACACTCATGATCCCCCAGACCTTGGACCCCTAGAGGGCTTATAGTGATATAAATGACAGGCTTTTGCATTGAAAGGAGATAGGACTACACAGAAACAGTCCAACTCTCACACTCACCAGGGCACTATACATTATACTGCCTAGCTGCACTTAGAGGTGTCTAGCATAGCACCTCCTCCTGTAAAAAAAGCTCAATGCACATGAGCTGTTCTCAGAATTTCCAATTTTTCACTCAGTAAATAATGAACACACATACAAGTGTATCTTTTTCACTTATTTTATTATTTCCTTAAGACAATTTCTCAGGGGTGTAATTATCTTTTAAATTGTGGACATGTTTTAAGACTTTTAATAAATATAGATAACCTTGGCCTCAGAATGGTTTAGTAAATTTACCCTTTAATGAAAGGATATGCTTTCCTATATTCTCACAAAAATTAGTATAAATAAATAGCTAAATTCTGTTTTTCTGATTCTAAATGTATTATTTACATGCTTGTTGCATAAACATTTGAAAATTCTGAAAAAACAAGCATGTTTTTCATAAAATTTGTTCTACATCATTATTTTTAAGGAAAACTAGTAGTTCATGGTATGACAGTATTTTATTTAATCAGCTCCTTATTAATAGGCTATTATGTTGTATATATTATTTTGCTACTTGCTAAATTTCATGAGTCTCTTGAACATACATTTTTGTGAATTTGTTCAAATATGTCCTTATTATAACATCCTTATCTATTATAATACATCTCAATCTGATATTTTTAGTTATGTCTAGGTAATAAATCATACTATTTGAAAACCATGATGATTTTGACCATTCCATTTTATTACTTTTTATGTTCGGGGTATTAATCAACTAGAAGTTTGAGAAAACTGCAGAATAATTACAGTGACATTGGGTTTCCTGTTTTCTTCCTGACTTTAATGGGAATGATTCAAGATATGAGCAATATTTTCTAATGATTTTAGATAGCTATTTTTTAATTATACTAAATAAGTAGCTTTCTATTCTGAATTTCCAATAAAAAACTTCTAGCATTTATTGAAATGTTCATCCATTTTTCTCTTTTTTCCTGGAATGGGGTAAATCAAATAAATATATTTCTAATGTTGAACTTTCTTTGCATTTTCAGAGCAACCTATATATGACTTTGAATATTTTATAATATACTCAGGACTAAATTTCCCCAAATTTAGTTTTTGATGTTCCAGAAATTCTACCACCACTACCACCACCATGACCATTATCGTCAACATATTGTGATCAGCATTATCAACCATAATCCCAAGGCATACAATCTTTTAGAATTTATTACATCACTTTTTAATCTTTTTAATTTTTTCAAATATATTGAGGTACAAATGACAAATAAAATTGTTAGGTATTTAACCCTGAAAGTTATTCTTAAGGTAGAGATTATAATCCCTTTAAGAAAAAGGATTTAGAATAGTTAAGTATCTAAGTCATACAATATTTCTTTTTGTGCGTGACTTAAATTCTCTATTCTAAAATAGAGGTAATATTTAAATATATATCTATTTAACTTCCAAGCTTATAATTTTAATAATTTTATGTGCCTTTATATTTAGTGGAAAAATTAATCTGTAGATTATTTCTCAGTGCTCTATTTGACAAATTTTATTATCAAGGTTATACTAGTCTGAAGAACAAATTGAAATTCTGTCTTCTCCAATGTTTTCAATATTTTAAATAGCATAGAATTAATGGTATCTATATCTGAGGATATACTTACTTTATTATTCCAAAACAGCATATATATTTTTTAAATTTTTAAATTTTCTCTTTATTAGACTTTTTTTATCAGGCTTATACATTTTGTTGGTCTTGTCAAAGAAAAAAATGAAATCTATGCGTCAATTGTAATGTTTTCTTTCTTTATTTTTGTTTCACTTTGAGAATTTTTAAAATTAAGTTTATTGGGGTAACATTGGTTAACACAATCATATAATTTTCAGGTGTACATTATCATTTGACATCTGTATATTCTATTGTGTGTTCACCACCCAAAGTACAGTTTCCTTCAGCTACCATATATTTGATTCCTTCTACTCACTTCATTGTTCTTTTAACCCTCTTTATTGACCCCCTTTACCCTGTACCTCTCCTCTTCTCCCCGACCCCACTAGTAACCACTACTCAATAGTCCTCTGGTAACCACTAGTCTATAGTCATGAGTATGTTCATGAGTATGTTTTTTTTGTTCTGCTCATTTGTTCTTTTAGGTTTATATCCCATATATAAGTGATATCATATGATTTTCATTCAACTTTCTCTATCTGGCTTATTTCACTTAGCATGATTATCTCGAGTTCTATCTATGTTGTCGCTCATCTATGAGAATTTTTTAAATAAAATTTATTGGGTTAATAAAATTTTATAGGTTTCAAGTGCCAAATTCAGTAATACATCATATGTATATTGCACTGTGTGTTCACCAACCAAAATTAAATTTCCTTCCATCACCATAGTTTTGACCCATTAACCCTTATCTACTCCCTGCCTCCCTCCCTTTCCTCTGGTAACCACATAACTGTTTTCTGTGAAGATTTTTTTTCTTCTTGAATTGACTATTCATTTTATTGATTTTCTATGATGGCCAATACTGTGACCACAGCTTATACATTTTCTCCCTTCCACTTCCAATTTCCCACTGAAATCACCCTCTCAATGTAACAGGGAAAAATCCTATATAGTCAATAAACACAAAAAGAGTGACACAACATATCAGAATATATAAGAAATTCAGTAATAAGTTGGGTTCATATCCCCAATTTACATTTAATATTTACTGTACATATACACATAGAGTAGAGGTATTGGAGGACAAGAAGGGTAGGAAGAAAAGCCCTCTGGGAGACTAAGGAAAAGAATTCTATCCTGTTCCATCATACCTCCACTAATATGGGCCATATAGTGAATTAATTAAACCATGACATAAATGTCCTCTGAATGTATCTATATTAGTCATCAGCAAGTCATGTCAACTATAAATTTGTGCAATAAATAATCTAAACAACCAGAAAGTAATCCCAAGAAAATAGAAAAATTTTTAAATGATATTTTTAAGTTTTCAAGATCAGAGTATCATAAAAAATCTGAGAACAAAAAACTTCATAGTTTAAAAAAAATCAATAAACAACACTAAAATTTCAATGAAGATAGTGAGTAATGCATAACAAAGCAAAAGAAAGAAAGAAATACTCAAATTAGAGAACTACAAGTTTAAAATGATATATATTGCTATTCTGCCAAATATCCCATTGCACTCTCTATGGGGCTCCTGTATATCACATTTCCTGCAATTAGATCATACTTTGCTCTGATGTTATTAGGCTTTATTCTTAGACATGCTTTGGGTAGTAAAATGTGAATGAAATTAACATGTGTCTCATCTGTGCCAGAGCTTTGAGAGCTTATATAGCATATAGCCAATGTCTTCTCTTTCCCTCTTTCTCAAGATGGAGATACCTTAGATGGTGTCTGCTCCTTCAGCTCAGGTCATTTTTAAAGACTTAGTTGACCTGGGTGAGGACTAGAAATCTACAGTTTTAATAAAATTTCAGAAAACTTTGATTTAAAGTAGATGATTGCCTAGCCTCAGGAAAACTTTGCTTTTGGTTTCCAAAATTTCAATTATTGTTATTTTTTCCTTTCACATAGAAAAAAATACCTCAATAAAATTAGAATCAGAATTTCCATCTCCTTTTCATCCTTCAAAAAGGCAACCATCTTTTAAATCACTAAATATTAAGCTTTACAAAAGCAGGAACCCTAATGTCTTGCTTACCTCTGGTCTTCCCCATTTAGAACTATGTGTAGTACAACTCAATTCTTGCTAAACGAATACATATATACCTTAATAAATAAAAATTATTATTTTCCAGAACAATTGTCCTGAGATAATTCACTTTCTCCCTTAATGGTCCTTTGCTCCTGGATATTCAGAAAATATAACCCTTTTCTTTTCTGAATTTAAAAATATATGTCATGGAAACTTTAGAGCCTTGATCTTTTAATTTGTTGCTTCTAAAAAAAGGGGGAAACTCATGTAATTAATTATGATTGAAAAAATCAGCTTTTATTTTCTTTTACAAATGCTAAAAAAAATCAGTTATTTAAAAGTAAAAGCCATGTCATAGGACAATTTGTGAAGACAATATCTGTGAAGCTCATTTCTTTTATTTGAAAATTTATTGCACAACATCATCTTTTAGCTAAGAAGGAAAAAATAAAACACTTGATTTTAAAAAATAAGAACACAATGTTCCCAACTAGCTAACATATTGCAGAGACAGAAATTAAAAACTTAACTTAATCTATCCATTCTAAATAAATATTTATCACAGGCACATACCTCTCTGCTCCCATCATAATCCTTATTGTAGCTTTGTAATTTGTTTCATGGTTCAGTTTCCTAAGTGTACATCTGGGTTCTTTTCCTCAAGAACAAAAATCATTATATATCTTAGCTACATCAAAAATGTAATATAGAACAATATGTATTAAATATCTAAGTTATATTGTGTAGGTCATATTTAGTGAACAACAATGTATTCAGATTATAAATTTTATCCAAAGTAATGCATTATTATCTTCTCTATGGGTTTTTATTTTACATAATTAAGTTCATACAGTATATATAATTTTATATCCTAGTGTTTGCTTGATAGCTTAAGAATAACTCATATTTATAGAAAATTTATAAACAATTTAAAGAATAATAAACATGCTAATTGGTGTTAAAGTGAATAGCTTTGATATAGTTATTATTCATATATTAATTTAAAATCAAATGTTAGAGTCAAT
Organism: Cynopterus sphinx; assembly: GCA_030015415.1. Taxonomy (NCBI): domain Eukaryota; kingdom Metazoa; phylum Chordata; class Mammalia; order Chiroptera; family Pteropodidae; genus Cynopterus; species Cynopterus sphinx. The sequence goes on from CM057382.1 coordinate 54,303,433, forward strand.
TGCTTTTTGAAGTACTCTTGGTTTACAATATTAAAATATAATCAGTGGTCCTGTTTGTCTACTATTGCAATAATATGCTTTTTTTTTTTTTGCACTAGTTTGTCTACTAGTGCAAAAATATACACAGTAGCTTTCAACAACAGACATTTAAATCTTAAACTCCGAATTGATACATTGTCACTTCTGAAAATAGGCCATGTGTTTAAATTCATCAACAACGTGTAGTAAATAGACTTTCTCCAGAGAGGTTGGTATAGGAAAAGTAAGTTTTCTGAAAAATAATCTTTTCTTTACAGTGGCATGCTCTTAGTTAATATAAAACTGGCTTAAATTATACAAAAAAAAATTTAAAAGAAGAGGTGCTAAATACCCATAATTTATAATACTTGAAATTACCTGATTGGCCAAGATGACTTTCCTTTATTTCCTTAATCCTGCAGAAAATATGTACTGCAGATTTTGTAAAAATGGTAATATATAAAAAATTATGATGTTCCTACAGAATTAAAAGTTAATAATAGTTGCGAATATTCTTATGGTTCAGATTTCTTCAGGAACTGATCAAAGAGCCATTGCTGTGCTTGAAATCAGACACTTCTTTGATAAGATGTTGAATAGAGGAACACATATCTGAGAAGAAACTGAAAATTTGAGAAAATATCTAGAAAACTAATGCTCTTTTAAGGGAAAAGTGTTTCTTTGTGAAAACAAGGTGGGCTGCCATATAAATTGATCTAGGATGGGTTGTATAGTAAGCTGAACAACATCTCCCAAAGATATCCAAGTCCTAATTCCTGGAGCCTCTAAATGTTATTTTATATCACGAAGGAGACTTCACAGATGTGATTTAATTAAGGATTCTGAGATGAGAAGATTGTTCTGAATTACTTAGGTGTGCCCTAACTGTAATCCCAAGTGTCCTTATAAAAACGAGGCAGAAGTGGATATATAATTACATACTACAGAAGACAGAAGGAAATGTGATAATGGAAGCAGAGATTGGAGTGATGCACTTTGACGATAGAAGAAAGAGACATAAGCCAGGGATTACTGGTGGCCACTAAAAGCTATAGAAGGTAAGGAAACAGAATCTTTTCTAGAGTTTCTAGAGAAAATATAGCCCTGCTAATATTCTGATTTTAGCCCCGTGAAATTTATTTCAGTCTTCTGGTTTCCAGAACAGTAAGAGAATACATTTATGTTATTTTAAACCACTGAATTTGTAGTAATTTGTAACAGCAGCCAGAGGAAACAAATAGAGATGGTACCAGAGAGTTTGTATAGTTTTTAAATTAATCTACAGATTGGAAGACTTTGCTTTGCAAAATAATCATCACAAAACTTCGTTCCATGTGCAGTATTCAGTTAAACGAGTTTCTGTAGAAACAATGTGTTTTAAGCTCTATTCATTTGAGGAAGTTGTTTGTGTTGAAAACAAAGAATGGAGACCTTCAACTTGCTATGGATTGAATTGTGTCCACCCAAAGGATGTTGAAGATAATCCCTGGTATCTATGAATGTAACCTTATTTGGATATAGGGTCATAGCAGATGATCTATTAAGACGAGGTCACTAAGGTGTGTATTAATCTAATATGACCCATGTCCTTATCAGAAGGGGAAATTTACACATGAAAACAGATGTGCACATGAGGAGAATGCATGAAAATATAAAGGCAGAGATTGGGGTGATGCCATAGAAATCAAAAAACACCAAAGATTGCTAGAAAATCATCAAAAGTCAGGAGAGAGTCATAGAGCTGGTTCTTCCTAACAACCCTTGGTAGGTACCAACTCTGCCAACACTTTGTTCTTAAACTTCTAGCCTCCAGAACTTAAAGACAATGCATTTGTTTCATGTACGTTACCCAGTTGTGGCTTTGCTTAAGTAGCCCTAGGATACAATTACACAGATATCTATGAGAATTTGTGCATCAGAGCTTTCATTACCTAACCCATATCATGGGCAGCTACTCTCTTGGGTCCTCTTGATTATTATTCTTAAAGGCTAATCCCAAGATTTCCCTCTGGAACTAGTTTTAATCAAGTTTTGTTTTGTTTTGTTTTTTTGTTTATATTTAAATTTTAAATACATGAATTCCTAAGTAGTTAATTCTGTGTTTAAACTGACAAGCTGCCTTGCTAACATATTTTACCAAGTTTCTCTGTTTCTATGACTCTCCCTTTCTGTCTTTGTCTCTTACTCTGTCTTTCTCTCTCCCACACATATAGTCTCCCTCTAAAAGAGCTGTAACAGTCAAGCGCAGACCTCATAGAACATGGCATAGACAGGATTGCTTTTAGCAAAAATTGATTGGTATAGACTATCAGCGAAACTTTTTACAAAACCCAATAGAGCAGAGCCCACCAGAGATCACAGAAGGTTAGTTATAGAGTTAGAAAGCTCTTCATTCTTCTTCATTTTCCATTTATCTCTATTTTGCAAAAGCCAGAACTGATGTATTTGTATCCTCTATCCATTTGGGTTTGAGTTGTTCTGCTAGCTTGCTGAGTGTTATTTCTGTTGCTGTGGTCAGGGGAAAAAACACTAACTGAAAATTTCAATTTGGAAGTTTTGAATACAACCAGTTGATGAAAGAGATATTTCCTCAAGGTCTACTATTAGGGGGTTCTTGGGGTTGTGTATCTCTACTTGTATCCATCTGTTTACATCCCTCTTTCTTATCAGAGGACTGCCTTCTCAACTTTAGGTTTGGGGGATGACATCTAAGGAACTTTTGAGACCTGAGGGGTATGGTTTGAGAGGATAGTCTCAGAGTAGCTTTGTCTCATTGCTGCCTGGAATGAAGTCAGATCCCAGGCCCACTTACTACTCCTGCCTTTCATACCCATAGTGACTGCACAGGGGGCTACTGTAAGAATTGCCTTATTCCTAGAAAGTTTATTTCTGAAATAAGAACTGGTGAGGTGATGCTGGGTAGTGTGGAGGTGGGCTAGTGAGTAAAGGAGAGTTGCTTATTAGTTTGGTTCTCTGAAGTGGATAATTGTAGATATGAAATGTGTAAAGTTATTGTCACCAGTTTTAGTTACACCTACTGCTGAGAAATTACATTTTTTGTAGGGTATAAAGAATAATTTGATAGGATTTAGAGTAGAGAAAGGTTTATGCCATCTTATTCACCTTACCATTGTTCAGAAGCTAACAGTTTTAAGAGTTTACAGTGTGCCAGATGCAGTTCTATGTATTTTTCCTAAAATAATTCACTTAATCTTCATAAAAATCTTTGAGGTGGGGGTTGTTATTATAACTACTTTTATAGGTGAGAAAATTGAGTGAGAGAGGGTTTGGGTTTCACTGAGCCAGAAATCAGAGGCAAATGTGGCTTATCAATTTTACAAATAAGAAACCAGTTTTAACATGGTTTTTAAATACTGGGAACTTATTTACAACTGTGAGAATGAGTTGAAAAGAAGAGGATGCAGACTGATATCCCTGTCAGACTGAAAACATATTGTCTAAACCTTTCTTCTGTGTCTGGAGTATTGTTGTTATGTATTTCCTGTACTTGGAACTGGTGTGTGCATGCATATGTGTGTGTGTGTGTGTGTGTGTGTGTGTGCACGTGCACATGTGCACACTTAAAGCTATTAATGATTAACATTATAATTAATTTGTTGTGTGTGTATATATATATTTACATTGAAAATAAGTTTGTTTTCCTAGGATCACTCGATTGATCAATAGATCTATCTATCTATCTATCTATCTATCTATCTATCTATCTATCATCTATCATCTATCTATCTATCTATCTCTCTATCGATCATCTAACTATTTTCTTACTTATTCAGCACATATTGATTAAATGCCAACTATATGCAGATCCTGTGCTAGGTACTGAGGACACTTCACAAAACAAGACATAACATGTTGTTGTCCCTCACAATCTTTACAATTAAGTTTTGTTCTGACTGTACCTGTTACAGTATTAGGACAATATCCATAATTTAAGTAGCAGAGAAAGAATGAGAGTGAAACACAAGGGTGAAGGAGAAAACGCAGTCTTCTAGGGAGCCAGCCCCAATGCCCCAGAAATCAGGATAGGGACTATGCTGAGTCCAGTGCTCATCTAAGCTGTTTTTATCTATTGCTTTCTTCTTTCTTCTTAAGCAGGATGAACAGAAGCAAGAAGCCCCAATTAGCCCAGCCAAAGGGGTTCCCTAAATGTTCAGTGCTATGGGGAGCCAAGGTTTTGTATCTGTTGGGTTTTAAAGGTCACTGGTTTATCCAGGCAGCTGGTAGAGCATCCTGTTCCCTTTTTTGATCACAGACTTTGTCCTAGTCTATAGCAATTTGTTTGTATGAATGCAGATGTAAGCCTTTTTATTTTTCTCTAAACCCTCCACTGAAAAATAATTAAAAGGTCAATGAAGGATCCTGAACAAATTGTGTCAGGGTCAGGGGAGAGGAAGCAGAGAGAGTGCTTTGTTCATGGATTAGCTTGTTTATGATAGAGCTAAGAAATGTTTTGTTTGAAGTAGAGTTTTATGCATTTATCAATAAAACCAAGCTTGGAGAAGGGCAAAAATCAGCCTATTTGTCACAGAGTCCCCACATACTTAAGAATCCAGACCCAGCAGAGGAACTTGCAAATGGTGGTGTTCATCCTAAAAACATTCCTGCTCTGGCCACTTAACAAGGAGGAGAGTGTGTTGCTTTGTCCCAGGAAACCCTGGGGTTAAGACTTGAATACAAGTATTTATGTCTGGATGCATCTGTAAGAAAATAAGGAAATTCAGTAAAGAAAAGAAGGAAATCAGTATAGGTTGTATTAATGAATAGGTGACTACTGTGGGCAATTGGAGCTCAGTCTGGCTGGGATCTCTGGGCAATGATATAGAACATGCTTCAGAGTTTCCCTGCTCCAAATGGTTAAGCTACTATATGTCATTGGCAGAGGGCTAATCCTAGGGATTCAGATTTAGGTCTTCAAGCTAAGTACTCTTTTGTATTAAGAGACAACATTGCAACAGAAAAATACAGGGCTTGCAGTAAGAAGTGGAGTATGCAGAGGGTATATAGGGCTACTACTCACCTATTGCCACAACCTCTAATCCTGGTAGGAGGGGAAGAGCAAAGATTAGGTGATCTCATCAGACCCTGGGCCTTATTGTCTCGTCAGTGTTACAAGGAACTTAACCCAAGAATGGGCCTCAGTTTATCCTTTGAATATTAACTGAAGAAAAAGGAAAGGCAAGAAAAAGACAGGGTGCCCTGAGAGGTCTCATGAATCTAGCTTCAGGACTTGACATCTGGATTCAATCTCTTAGAAAGCAGGAAATAGATAACATCTGGATCAGAGGTTGAAACTAGCAGCCCATAAACTTTATCTTTCTCAAGTTGTATTTTATTTTGCACATAGTATGTGTGATTAAATAAATCATTTTTCAAATTTTACAAATCTAAAGAGTTCACAAAAATACTCAGATTTTTAGCTTCTGTTAAAGAAAATTGAAAATACCTGGTAGATCTGACAAAGCTGGGATTGTTTTTATATGTCACCACAATACCTGGGAGGCCAATAGCAACTTCCCTCAATGGATGAGATATAAACTTCCTTTGGGTGCAGTCTTAATCATAGCCTAAACTTTTCCCTGGCCATGGAGACAGGGAGACAGTTGCATTGATCAGAGAGCTTATACTTTTTCTTTTCTTATATCCTGTTTCTCCAATTCATATTCATGTCCTGGGTGATGTAAGCTATTGAGTGAATAGCCCCTGATTTTTATAATTTACTCCTTTCACAACTATACTCTGTGGGCCACTAGCAGATAACTGGTTTCTCAGAACTTTATTGGTCCTCTGTGACTCCATTTCCATAGTCAGAAGTGTTCTAATTCTTGACTCTGTTATTTTAGACATTCAAGAAACTTTCATTATTTTGACCAAGATTCCCTCAACTTATATCGCAGCACTTTCATGCCTATAACACATTTTCAAAGAAAATTGACCAAATTATGATGTCAAGACTGCATCATAATCGTTATGTTTTCCTGTCCCAAACTGAACTCATGTCCCAAACTCTCACTCAGGCTTAAGAGCAGCCAGTGTGATTCTGAAAGCTAGTTCATATCATAGCATTCATTGCTAAAAGCCATTCTCCCATTTTCTCTCTACTCTCATCTTTTATTATTTACTACCCTTCACCTCCATCAACCGTAGACATGCTCATTCCTTGGGGCCTGTGCACTTGCTATTTCCTCTGTCTGGGAAGCTATTTTTCTGTATACTTGCAAAAATTACAGTCTCATTTCCTTTAAGACACAGGTCAAATGTCATCTGAGTGAGGTTTTCTCAACCTCTCTTTTAAAAATTATAAATCACTCTTCAACCCCTAAAAACCCCTATTTTAATTTTTTCTCCAGCTCTTAACCACCACAATATGATAATATTTTACTTATTCACTCATTACCTGTAGCCCTCCAAGCAGAGAATTTGTCTGTTTTGTTCACTGATTTATCTACAGTCTTTAGAAAAGGACTTGACCCTGAGTGGCTGCTGAGTCATATTTGTTGAATGAATCAATCAATGCCTTTCCTTGCCCAATTTTCCCTGATGTCTGCTGTGTTTGCTTAGGTACCTTGATCAGCTGGTGGATAGGCAGAGGGTTGGCTGTTCTAGGGTGGGCTCACTCTCATTTCTGGCAGTTAACTGGCTATTAGGTAAATGTAGAAATGTTTGGGTCATATACCTGTTGTTTTCCATTATGCTGTCCACATGGGGGTTCCAAATTTCCCAGAGAATATATTGAAAAACATTAAGTTTGTTGGGGGCAAGAGAAGCTTACAACTATGTGTGTAATGTTATCATATATACTGCTATAAAAATTTGCATTTGAATGTTTTAATTCTCATAGAAAAGTTGGAGACCAAAGATTAATTGTAAAATCAGCATCTATGCATCTATATAGACATATTAGCTGGAACTTTCAATTATAGAATAAAACAACTTTGAAAGAAAATATTCTGCTTTGTTTAGGAAGAGTTTGGAATGTAATGAGCCACATGCACCATAAGGATAACTCTTCAAACTTGTGAAAAAGAAACACGAGCATTGAAAACAGCATGCTCCATTCAGCAATCAGAACCCAGAAGGGTCTTCACATTCTCTAGGCTCCAGGCATGATTCATCTTGTATCTTGAACAATGAGGTGAAAGAAAAATATGGGAATAACATAAGAGAAGAAACAGAAAACTGCTGATGAACTCGATGACATTTTGGAATGAAAAAGCTTAGTCCAGGTCAGCTGGATGAGGGAGGAAGTAGAATTGAGATCCAGTATATTTAAAGCTCTTTGGCTTTGGTCTTGCCATGTGAAGATGTTGATGAAATTGTGCTTATTCTACAGGGTACATTCTAGAACTCTACACTGTCAAATGAGGCCATCCTAGATGGTAGGGTAGGATCCTAATAGGACAAATTTTGCAAGTTAATTTTTTCTCTTGTATTTTAATATTTTACCAAATTGCTTTATGTCAGTCAAGTCATAATTAAATTTTCTTCAAAATTAGCATGTTTTGCTTTGTTTTCTTTACGTACTGTTTTGGAGACAGCCTGGTTAAAACGTTCCCACTCACAAAATTACTAGTCAAGTTATTTTAGAAAGAAAGCTTAAATGCTCATTGTTTGCTTCATTAAAAATTAACTCAGGCAGATGCAAGAATACAGTACATGCTTTTCTCTTAGTCCCACTTGTTATCTGTCTCTATCTTCAGGTTTTACATAATCTTACCCCATGTGGGCTGTGGGGCCAGGCACAGGAAAGCTCTTATCTACATTTTACAGAAATGAAGCTGATATTAAAATATCTTGCTCACACTCACACAGAGTAAAGAAATGCTGTCACACTCAGAGTTGATGTTCTTTGGACAAGATCAGTGCTTCTCGGCCTCAGAGTTTATTTGTACAGAAACACTAAGAAAGCTAGTCTGCTCTAAACCCTAATACACTCTCTGGAAGCTTGAAGGAAATATATCAGAAACTATAGTTTGCTTTTATAGTTATTCTGCCCTTCATTTGGTTTTGAGACCTTGTCTGTGGAATTCATTGGACACTTTGCATTAACTCAGTTATGCATTCATTTCTACAAGGTTTCATTAATCCTCTACTTTGTGCCAGGCTTTTTTTCTGGTGGTACAACAGGGAAAGCCACAAACTCCCTGTCCTTGTGAGGGTTGCAGTCTTACAGGGATGCAGGTCATAAGAGTCTATTGCAACAAAACAAGTACTATGATGAGGCAAGTGCAGGTTGTCATGGGAACAAATAGAAGGGGCATCAGGCATAGCCTAAATTATTAAATTAAGATATCCTCTTGGGAACACAACTTCTACTCTTACCTTTAGCAATTTTTCACTCCAGAAGTGGGTGGCACTAGGAAAGGTGAAAAACTGTTGGGAAAGAGACCATTACTCTTTAGCCAGAGTTGGATAACCTATTTAGCTGGCATGGGCCACCTGACCACATCGTCTCTAAAGTAAGCCATAGCCCAGAGTCTTGAAACTAATTTTTTGCAGGGAGTTTAGTTCTGAAACGAGGAAAAACAATGTATTTTCTACTCTTACCCACATTCTGATTTCTTCCCCAGAAGTGTTATTCTCTATTTTATCCCTCATCATCTGAAGATGGCTGATGTTTATTAATCATTGTATTAAATAATGTCATAGATTTAATATTATTTAATCTTTCAGGCAGTACTCTGAAGGAGTTATAACTTATGCACACTTTACAGATAAAGAAACTGATACAGGGAGCAGTTTGTTAACTTATCTAATGCTAGATTGTCTCCAAATGACATTAACTTATTTGTAGGATGTGGTACTATGTAAGGTATATTGGGTCCAAGAATAGGCTGAAACCCTTAAATAAACCAAGACCCAGTGGGAAAGACTATAGTTCCAGATACAATGTTTAGGAATTTTTGGTGAGCATGGGTTGCTGTTGGTGAGAAAGAACTCTGACCTAGTAGGTATGGGCAAAATACCAGGATCGCTGGAGTAGGTAATAGACAGAAACGGGTAGTGACATGGCTTCACAAATTATGCTTCTATCAGGGGTCAATATATGTGTCCCTAATGTGGGTTAGATGGATGGGGAGGAGAGTGAAAACCAACACAATGAGGAGACTTGGGAAAATGTTTATGACAGGTGCTCAGACTCAGCCAATATCTGGGCATATACTAGGCTTAGACATACCTGGGTTATCTGGTCTGAAGTCTGTGTGTATGTGTGTTAAGGTCCACTGAAGACCCATTCCTGGACCACCTGCTAGTGGTAAGGAGTCTCTGAACAGAAAACAAGGCCTGAATAGAGATTTATAATAACTAGTTAAGTCTGAAACTCAACTTTACCTTCTCATTCTGGAACTGGACAGGCTGGTGTAGACTATAAGTGCCAGGACATGAACACTAAGAACAGAGCCCAGGTTATGCCCTTGGTTGGCCACTACCCCAATGGTTGAATTCCCTTTCTGCAAAATGAATTTATTTTCTTAGGATTCTCTGTTAACATTCTGAGGGTGGAGAGAATCATCCCCCTTTGCTTTGTCAGAGCCACTGCCTGTAGGGTCCTCTGTATATTCCTCACTGTGACCTATAGGTCATAAAGATTTCTTTGTGCAACTGTATATTTTAATCTCTGACATGTTCCCCAATAATCCTGTACTACATCTTTAGTCTGGATGCTTAGAAAAAGCACCATTTCCCAGCTGTAAAAGGCACACACTAGAGCTCCAGGTCTTTGCCTCCATACTGGCAGACAGACATAATGATCAGAATAAGACAATGAGAAACAGACCCATATTCTCACTCTTAAACAAATGACCACTCCTGTCTGAATTCCTAGTCTCTGGTCCTCTATCTGTCCTGCTCATCTTCTACATGGACACCAAGAAGGTACCAAATCACCTTCTTTTTTTTTTTTTTTTCAGGGAACTTCTGTGACTCTTTGCTATGGAAATAATACAGTCTTAAGCAAAGAATACTCTCCAAGACTACATTCAATGTAGCCTCTTTATTATTAGGTAATACTGTTTTCAAATTCAAAGCTATTTTTCTAGCTCAACTCCTCTCCAATCTTCTTTCCCTCTGCTGCAGTGACCCCCCAAATACTTACTTATCCCAGATTATGCCTTTCAGGCATCCAGCACCTTGTTATCATTCATATTTTTCTCACTGCTTGAAAAGTTCTACATATTGTCATTTCTTGAAACTTCTCTTCCTTCAGAGACTAGCCTTTTATGTTTCCATAAACTTCCAAAACTGTCTTTTATGTTTCCCAGAAGACTATAAACTTAATGCTTTCATACTCATAAATCTCTCCAGTATGCCTTTATTATACCCTTTCTCGTGGTTGGCATTTTCCACTAGATTAGGAGCTTCTGGAGGGCAGCAGCAATACTAATTTTGTATCCTGCAATGCAAATTGCAGTGTCCGCCCTGAACATATAGATTTAATCCATATCTTAAGGTTGAAATGATAACCTATCTATTGACCCTTCTCAACCAACTTATTGGACTGAAGCCAAAGGAGTGGCAAGAAAGTTAATAGACTTTAGTTTCAGATAGATTTGATGCAACCCTGATGCAATCGCTTACTGGCTTTGTTACTTATCTCTTAGAGCCCTCAATTTCCTCAGACATTAAGGAGGACTATAAGTACGTGATGAGAAATAATTCCAAAGTCTAGATCCCTGTCCTGACACTTCAGACCACATGGGGGAAAGATGTATGAATAGAGGAATGCTAGAAACATAGTCTTGACTCCAACAAGAGCTCTACTTACAAATGCCCATATGGCTCCTACTTGCATGACATTGTTAGCCTCCAAGTGAACTAAGCAGAGAAGCTGTACTCTCAATCCAAGATTACACTTGAGGTCATTCTTCAAAGGCTTGCTGCAGAGACATCCATTCTTTAAAGCTCCTTCTTGATTCCTCTGTGGCTATACCTATGCCAGAAGGCAGTAATGGATCCCATCTTACTTACTGAATACAGAAGACAAAACTCTCCCCTGGGAAAAGGAGGGAGGGAGGGAGGGAGAGAGAGAGAGAGAGAGAGAGAGAGAGAGAGAGAGAGAGAGAGAGAGAGATATTTTTCCATGATCTTGTAGTTTTGTTCAGAATCTTTTCTCTTTTTCTACAAAAATTCCTACCCTGCTGGACCTGCCTGTTTGAGTAGCTTTGTGTTCTTGAGCATTTTACCAGTTTCAAAGTTCTTTTTTGGTAGTGAGGTAGTAGGTATCAACATGTTTGGGAGAAGTCTCTTTATATATCAATTATTTGACTTGAATAATAACATTATGACCTGGATTAGACCACTAGAATAGAAAGACTAAAAGAGAATATGCTGATGTTAGTGTCAGGTTTTGCATCTTACCAACTGTAACACATTGGGAAGTTTGCTTAGCACTTCAAAGCTTCAATTATAAAATAGAGATGACCATATCTACCACATAGGGCTGTTATGAGCATCAAATAAGACAATGTGTGTGAAGATCATATTATAGTAATTGACATGAAATAGGTGTTTGATACACATTGTTACCTTTGTTTTCCTCTATTGAAAAGTAATGCAATACACTTCTCCCATTTGGCTGCAAGCTTTCAGTTTCTATGAGAGAAGACTTGGAACTCAGTACTAAAGGCTCATAATAATTTTATTATTGCATCACACTCTGTAATTAAAAGGAAGAGCACTTTCAAGAACTAATTATAAACTTTCTGCAGAAGTGAATTTTTTATAACACCACAGTGCTCTTGGAGCCTTCCTAGCTTACTTAGTACCTGCTTATTTGATAAGCTCAAACTTGGTGGTACCTGTTCCAGGTTGCTCAGATCATATCAGCTGATTTTGTTCCAAGAAAAGTCATGTGCATTATTGACCCAGAAAAAAGAAGTTTTTGTGGTTAAAATGACTTCATTGTCATTAATTGTATTGATCTGACCTAGCTATCAGAAGACTCCACACATTGTGACTTGGGTTCATACAGCCCAGTGACCTGCTCCCAGTTGCTCTTTCCCAGACTCTTCCTAGCTATTACTCTGTATCAGGATGTCTCCTTCTTCCCTTGTAGTTGGGCTTGAAGTAGAGTTGAGGGAACCATTCAGGCCAAGGATACTACCTTCAGGTGTGTGTATTAGGTGTATGCAATTTTTTCCAAAAATCTTTTGGGAAATAGGAATGATGGGGTGAAGCCAGATTTTCACCAGCTCCAGGGAAACGGACAATTATCCTTCTATGTCCACATTCTGACCCCAAGCAAATACCAGTGTAGTGCAGTTACTGAAGGTATTGGTTTTGCTGTCAATCCTCTTTAACTGTGAGTCTGAAATCTGCACAGATGTGTGACCATCACCTAAGTCATGAACTTCTCCATACCTCATTTGCTGTCTCTGTGCAAAGCTTAATAGTATGACCTTATTTAACTGTTACAAATATTAAATAAAGCAGTACATGCAAAATGTGAATGAAGTGTTTGACACTACTCACTACTCCACACTACTTAAGAGTAAGGACCTCTGTGTCACATTATAAATTCCAGAGTTTAGAAACTACTGAATGACAAGGATCCAAATGAGTTTGGATTGCACTGGTTTATCAAAAAAGAAAATGGTAATAGTTTACATAGGACAACTGTTCATTAAGTAGAGAAAAAAGCAAGAATTTTTGTCTTCCTATTTAAGCTTTAAAAAAGTTTTATTTCTTATAGTTCTCAACTTTCTGTTTCAAATGAGACATTGGGCAAGTCATAGCCAGGGGTTGACTGAATATGTTGATCTGATTTCTAGGCTTTCATTTCCTTACTGGTTTATTCAAGTTTGCTGTCTTCATGATCTTGATCACCACAATGGAAGATGAACTCACCAAGGTAGGGAAACAGTTCACTCACCCCCCAGACAGAGGCAAAGCTTCCTCTTAGTGGAGCCACTTAAGTGGCATAGTGACCTCATCAAATTGCTGTGCTGTAACAGCTCTTTCCCTCTAGCTATAGCTTATTCCTGTCACCTTGTATTATGTCCTCCAGGTGCACAGAGAACCATGGATTATTATCAGCCATTTACTGTTCCAGCCCAGTATATGTTCATGCATGTTTGCTTCCACACACAACTACATGAATACATGGGGAAAAATGCATATAACAGACATTCACACAAACAGACATTGATCAAGTCATAAATACTTCGATCATAAATGCACAGAGAAGTAACATTTAATCAGTAAAAAAAAAAATGCTTGTAAACACACTTTCCCATACCGACTCTCACACATATTTGCACATAAGCATCATATGAACACACTGACCATGTGGCTAGTCTGTGAGAGTAGGAAGTGTATAAAGTGTGGTTCATGTTCTAATCACGCTCTTTTTATGAAAAGCATTCTATACTTCCCTATAATATGAGGACAATTCCATATCTTATCACAATCTACCAAAAAAAAAAAAAAAGATAAATCTTTTAGCCTACTCCTTGCTTGTTTTATCATTGTGACAGCCTCTCATGGGTCTTCATCCATCAAGCACTCACTTTACCTGACAACCAAGTCCCCACCACCAAGCTGTAGGTTAATAGCTTCATAATCTCTATTTAATTGCTCATTAATAATTCCAATACTGCTTTCTTCTGTTAATTGATTAAAAAATGGTTTCAGTGGAAGTGAATAATGAAATTTGGTAGTAACCAACTATGGAATGAGGGTTTTCTTTTTGTCATCAAGATAATCAAGAAGAAATAGTGACCAAAACACACCTTGCTCCATTTGCAGATTTTTAGAATACTAAAACTGACAGGGCTTTTTTAAATTCAGCTGCATCAGCATTTCCCAAACTGCGATCCACAAGTAATTAAACAGTTTTCTGGAGAAAACAATATTCTGTGATTATATAAGTCTGATATACAAATGTGTCTCATGTTTTGGAGTTTTGACTGATGTTAACATTTTAAAAGACCTGACATTTCACAACTTGAGAAATCTATTTACATAGATCAACTGAATGAATCTTCCCCAAAACTTATTTGATAATAAAGTCACATTTTTTATTGAATACCATTTGAGTTTTCTGTTTCCGAATAATGAACCACCCCCAAATTTAGTTGGCTTAAGACAACAATGATGAATTATTTGTTACAATTCTGTGGATTTTTGGTGCTGGAAGGTGCAAGATGGTTGGAAATTTGTGGCTTCAATTTTCTTCCATATACAAATGGTCTCAGGACAATGTTTCAATAGGGGAAACAACAGAACTATAAGGCTTTTTCAGGATTATCTTTGAAAGCCAAACATCACTTTCGCTATATAATATTAAGCAAAGCAAGTCACAGGGCCAGGATAGGTTCAAGAAGGATATAAAGTAATGTCCACTCTTGAGGAAAAAACAGTCACATTGATAGCAAAGAAGTACATTAAATGGAAGAAGAAATTGTTGTGACCATCTTTGAATATAATCTACTACATGCTATTGAACAGGTTTTGGAAGACTGTTTAGAAAACACTAATATAGAACAAACTCTACATTTTCTAGATTAGGATACTGAGACTCATGTATGTGGAATGATTTGCCCAAGTACACATATCAAGTAATCAACAGAAATGAGATTAGTATCTAGACCTTGGACTCCAAATGTTTAGTCTTCATCATTGTACTTCCAAAAGATTCTCAACTGACAATGAATGACTTGAATGATACCGAAACAATGACTCTCTAGATTTTAAGAACCCTGACCCTGGTCTTCTAAGCAAGTCCAGAGATTCAGGTTTTATGCTTTAATTTCATGAATGATAGGCTCTAGAAATAGCCAAACTTTGACATTTTGAATGACATGAGGTATGTGAGTTATGTCTCAGAAGTTTCTGTAAGATAAAGTAACATTTTCCCTCACAAATTTTAACCATACTGTCTGTCTATCCATTGAGTCTTATACATTTATGATTCATAGTTAGATCTTCACCTAATTCCCCATGTTTCTTACTTAAACTACAATTCATTCCAACTCTTTTACATCTCATAAATAAATTTACTAAATGCTTCCTTGATTTGGCAACTTACTTCAAATATACCTTCAATGCTATTACAATGTTTTCAAGAAAATCCTGAAATAATACTTATTCCATAAATTTTTGTTGTTTTGGTCAATATACACATGAAAATTTACCCCAGTTTTTATATTTGCAAATGCAACTTAAGACTTTTCTATTTATTTATTAGTATGGCCCCTTACTTTGCATATTCTACAAGATTTTATTGAGTCTACTGACTATGTATCAGTTTTTTCAGTGTTTTCTAAATTCAGTTTATCTCTATCATCTATCTAATCTAATCTAATCTAATCTCTTCCCTCCTTTAATTTATTGGTAATAGATTTGCATTTACTCTATTTTTTTTTTAATTATAACACCACTACTGTAACTCTTAGACATTAAACTAGCAGATAAAGGGGTCAGATCTAAAAGGCTTTTTGCAAATGCCTAAGGTCAAATCTGCTGACTCAGTGCTTGAGGAATACTTGGTGGTGATGACTTGTTCAATATTTTGAGGAAACTGGTTCCTAGAAACATTGTTTAAACATTTTGCATTAATTTTGCTTTAAATGTTTCAGCTTTCTTTTCTCAGGAAAGTTAATAAAAGAGAAACATTAAAATTAAGGCTAATGATTGCAGAGAAAATCATATATACACTTCACTGACAATACATGAGAATATAGGTTTACCTTCCTTCTGTAACACATTTATTATGATTAGAACACAACCTTTTTCTGGATATCATTTTTAGCTGATGTGTCACAGCATGAAAGAATATGAAGATTACATCTACTTCCTATTCTTAGCTCATTACAAGGCAAGAAGAACAGAAGGAAGAGGAATTTTGTGATTGTGATTTATACAAGAAGAATAGGGGTGCTGTTCAGTCTGTAGGCCAACACTTAAAACTAAAATTACCTGGAAACCAAGCAAGAGAAAGAAAAAAGAGACTAAATTATAAACACAGCCAATATCAAATAAGTTCTGAATGCTTTCTCTGGAAATGCTGTTGAAATTCAGTTTAAATCTTTGTTTGTTTATCTGTTTCATTATCACTGAGGCTGAGGCTAGAAGAAGCAGAAAGCCAAATACCTTATGTGGTGTCTGTATTTGAGAAATATGGAGAGACAGGTTAACTGATGAAGTTCATGGGTTAAGGAAAAAAATGCCCTTTAAGCCACTTCAGATCTTGAGAGGTGCCAGTCTTCTTGGGACCTGATATTAAAGCCCTCCAAGTGTGAAATTTGGCCTATTTTGCAAGATAGAACAGCAAATGACATTTTGAAGACTGGCTTAATCTGATGAACAATTAAATCATATCCCCCTGAAATTTTTCTATGCTCAAGTCAAGATGAAAAGTCAACTTGTTAAATGTATTGCTTTAGAAAATAAATGACCTCTAACATAAATTGAAGCATTCCCTGTGTACATTGAGTCACCTTTCTAAAATTCTCCACGTGTTACCTAAAACCTTTTTTTTTTTTTTTAACCACCTGCTCTCACATTCACTCTGCTTCCTACATGGCTTTCTATTTATTGAGTCACTAAAATTAGTCACACATTTTGGTGCTATTTCTGCTCCATGGTTACCCAAGTTAATAAGTATGTAACTATGGATTACTTTTAGCTCCTCAGAATTTGAAAAGTTAGAGGAAAATGAAAAAGAAAAGAGGTGAGGGGACTCCTAAAGAGACAGCAAGTTTACTGCAACCTCATAACAAGGAGACTTTTATTTCACTGAGGATTGAGACCAGTTTCTTGTAAAAATGTCATTTCATGAAATCGCATACATAAAGGAACTAAAGAAAAAAATACTTCATAATATACTTTTACAAGAGGTGGAACACCAAGAAAAAAGCTGTGTACATTCCTGGGTGAGAAAAGGTTGTTCAAAAGAATATGTGAGGGAGTCAATGGAAAAACTATCATAGCCTCGATGTAAACTCCAATGACAAGATATATTGAGCCAACACATCAGAAGGTAACCCAGGAATAAGATTGGATGGTTAGAAGTGGGTTCAGGGATAAAAACGAATATTATTACAGAGCCTGCAGACATTCAAAGAATAATGTATGGTGGGTTGAATAGTGGTCTTAAAGACATCAGGTCTTTATTCCTGGGACTTGTAAATATTACCTTATTTGGACAAAAACATGTATTTGTACATGTGAGTAAATTAATTATTTGAGTTGGAGAGATTATCCTGAATCATCCAGATGGGCCCTAAATACCATCACCTGTATTGTTGAAAGAAACATGCAGAAGAAGTTTGGAACAGAAGAGGAGCAGACAATGTGACTACAGAGGCATAGAGTGGAGGAAGTGGCCACAAGTCAGGGAATATCACTAAAAACTGATAAAATCAAGGAATGAATTCCTTCCTAGACTGCCAGAGAGAGTATGGCCCTACTGACAGCTTATTTTGGTCAAATGAAACTGCTATTGAACTAATATTCTCTAGAGGTGTGAAAAATAAATTTTTTTTGTGATTAAGCCACCAAGTTTATGGTAACTTGTCATAGCAGCCATAGAAAACTAACACATATGAACGAACTATGCAAAATTCACAGACATAAATGTGACAACTTAAATGAAGTGGACCATTGCTTAGAAAACACAAACTTCCACACATCATTCAATATGAAATCAATAATTTGGTTAGTACTATGATTATGAAGAAAACTAAACTCTTAATTCTATAGTTCCCAAAGCAGAAATCTCTACAACCAGACCGGTTACACTGGATAATTCTACCAAATACTTAAAAGATAATTAACACCAATTCTACATAAAATATAAAAGAAGAGAACACTTTGTAGTATATTTTATGAAGTTAATATCACCCTGAAACCAGTATCAGAAAAAAATAGTACAGAAGAAAACTAAAACTCATATTCTTCATGAATATAGATTCAAACTTTTTAAGCAATATAATAGAAAAAAATTCAGCAATATATAAAAACAATTACATGCTATGACTAAATGGAGTTTATTTGTGAATATACAGTAGCCTCAACATTAAAAAATAACCAATGTAATCTATTATATCAGCACAAAGATTATTCTAAAGTTTATGTGGAAAGTCAATAAAACTAGACTAGCTAAAACAATTTTGAAAAAGAAGGCAAAGTTGGAAAAATAAGTCCACCTGATTTCAAGACTCATTATATGACTACAATAAAGATGAAGTGGTGTTAGCAGAGATGTAAACATCTATATCTATAGAACAGAATAAGAACCAAGTAGATCCACAACAAATATGTTCTATTTATTTTCAGAAAAGGTACAAAATCAATTCTATAGATTAAGAGAAGTTTTTCAACAAATGGTGCTTTAATAATTGGACATTCATGGGCCAATAAAAAAAATCTCAATCTAAGTTTCAAACCACATACAAAAGTTAATTCAGAAAACAATTCAGAAAATTAAACAGAAAAATTAATTCAGAACTAGACTTCACAGGCTTATATATAAAATATAAAAGTGTAAATTTTAAAGAAAAAAACAGAATGCAGGTTTCAGACCTAGTAAAAGAATTCTTAGAGTTGACACCAAAAGGACAATCAATAAAAGGAAAACTTGATAAATTAGTTTTCATCAAAATTAAAGCTTTTTATTCTGCAAAAGACCTTGTGAGAGGGTGAGAATAGAGCTACACTCTAGAAGAAAATATTTGGAAATGACATATCCATCAAAGGTCTATTATTATCTAGGATATATAAAGAATATTTATTCAAATTTCAACAGTAAAAAACCCCAAACTACCCAATTAGAAAATGGAAAAAATACATGAAAAGACTTTTTTTCATGTAATAAAACTTTTTTTGTATTTCTAAAATATCTATGATATCAACTCAAATTAGAAAAAAAGACATTTGATTCATATGTATGGACTCGTCCCTCACTCCCTTCTAAACAGATCACCCTAAATATGCCTGATCACATCTGAAGAGACACTTCATTGAAGAGGGAGTACAAATGACAAAAGAGCAGAGGAAATATGTTCAACATCATTAGCCATGAAGAAAATGAAAATTAAAATCACAAGATATCACTATGTACCTACCAGAATGGCTAAAATATATATTTTTAAATAGTGACAACATCAAATGCTAACAAAAATTCAGAGAAACTAGATCACTCCTATGTTGCTTGCAGGAATGGTCTAGATAATCTGGGATACAAATGGAAGTTTTGTTAAAACTAAACTAAACATATAATTTATCATATAGCCTGAAATCACACAAAAGTATACATGGATGCTTATAGTAAGTTTATTTGTAATAGCTAAAAATTGTAAACAAACCAGATGTCTTTCAATGGGTGAATTATTAAACAAAATATGGTGCATTCATACCAAGGAAAGTTTTCATTAGCAAAAAGTGATAAACTGTTGATATCACCCAACAACCTGGATGAATTTCTAGAGAACTATGCTGAATAAAAAAGGCCAATCCCCAAAGGTTATATATGGTATGAATCAATTTATATGATATTCTTAAAAGGAAAATAGTATAGAAATAAAAACAGACCAGTGCTTTCCCTGTTAATGAGAGACTTAGCACAGGGGGAAAATGGGTTTGGCTATAAAAAGAACAAAATGTGGGGACTTGTGGTGATGAAAATGTTCTGTATCTTGAATATATCAATGTCATTATCCATGTTGTGATCATTGTACTATAGTTTTGGAAGATGTTACTATTAAAAGGAACTTGGGTAAAGGGTTCAGCAGATTACTTTGTATCATTTCTTATAATTACATGTGAATCTACAATCATCTTTAACAAGTTTAATTAAAATATCTTTGAGAAAAAAGGCTTTTTATATAAAATATTTTGCATGAGAAAAGTATTGGAAAACAAATGAAATGTAGGAATAAGTTTTAAATAAAAATTCTATACCATTATACCTTAATGTATATAACATATAACTTTTCAGATGTGTTTTATATACATATATAAATGCAAACATATGTATTTTCTTTGAAATGGGATTATATCATATATAGTCATTTATAAACTAGATTTTTCAATTAAATATATGTAATAAATATGTATTCATGCCTCCAAATATTCTTCTACAATGTTTATTTTTATGATCACATAATTTTATAAGATGGATATAACATCAATTATCTAACAAATGTTATTTTATTGGACATTTGGGTTATTTCCAACTTTTATGTATAATCCTATTGTGAACAGCTTTGTTTACAAATGATCATTCACATTTTCTGTGTCAATGTATACAAATGTACTTAAGCTGTTTAAAAAATTTATTCATTCTTATATTTCCAGTGACTCAGAACGGGCTTGGTACTTAATAATATGTTTAGTGAATCAATGAGTAAGATATTGCTGAATTATTCTCCAAAATAGTAATATCAATTTAAAATCTGTTTTTCTAAAATTGGGCATTATCTTTTTAAAAATGTATCATATGACCCAGAAATTCCACTTTTGAGTATTTATCTGAAGAAAATGAGAACACTAATTTGAACAGATGTATGCACTCCTATGTTCATTGCAGCATTATTACAAAATTCAATATATGGAAGCAAACAGGTGTCCATCAATAAATAAATGGGTAAAAAAGATATGGTATAGAGATACAGTAGAATATTATGCAGCAATCTTGCCATTTGTGACAACATGGATGAACCTAGAAGATAATATGCTAAGTGAAGTAAGTAAGACAACTAAGGTATGGTTTTATTTGTATGAAGAATCTAAACAAAACAAAACAAATAAAACAAAGGAAACAAAACAAAAACAGACTCATAAAACAGAGACTAAAGGGATGGTTGCCAGAGCTGGATTGGGGGGCAGATAGAGTATGGGTAAAAAAGGTAAAGGGGAATATAATCAATAATAATGCGATAAGTTTGCATGTGACAAATGATTACTAGAATTAGTGGGTGATCACTTTGTAAGGTAAAAAATGCCAAAACACTATATTGTACCCATGAAACTAATATAACTAATAAAATATTGTGCACCAACTATACTTAAAAACATAACAATTAAAATTCTAGCTTATTTACACTAAACAGCTCATTATTAAAATCAGTTTTTTTAATGATTAATTAAATGAAGCACTTTTTTTGAATGTTAAATGCCCATTTGTGTTTTATATTTTATGAGTAAAGATTGTGGATTTTGGGTAAATTGTCTTTCAATTGGGTAAATTGTCTTATATTCTAGAGCTCTTTATGTAATAATGCCATTAAACCTTTCTCATTAATATTGTAAATATTGCCCAGTTTATATTTTACCTTTTAATGTTGTATATGCACATGTATTTTATGTGTTAAACAATACTTACCTAATAGCACATTTATGAAGTAGTACCCCTAAGTATAGCCTTACCTTGTTTTAATACATTCTCTATATATTCTTTAAATCTAAAAACTTTTTGAAACATCCCCCACAATGATTAATATTTCTCCATGGAAGGCATCTAGATGGAGTATTAAACACAAAACTCTTTAAATTGTAATATTAAGTATTTTCAGACCATGGGCTGGAATTATAGATGATAAAGCCCTTAAATGTAACTAGTAGCAGAAAACTCATGATATCTACTGGGATTTTTTTAATTTTAAAGGAACCATCATCATATTCAATTGCCAATTGAAATCTGAATCTTTATAAAAAGAGATCCGAGTTGCTTTCAGAAATATATTCATATCATTCAAGGCACAAACATATGTTTATATATTCTTTTTAATTTTGTTCAATGAAACTTCTGTGTCATATAATCACAGAAGACATAAATTTAAGAGCAATAATCTTAGTTAAAGATAAATTCATGAAATCAGACTCTTCTCTTAATTATAATCCAGTACTTTTCAAAGTCTGGTCCACAGACTACTTCCATCATAAACTCCTGATATACCCACATTTTGGGAACCACCCAAAGCTTCAGAGAGGTTCTACCCAGATATTCTTATGCAAATTAAAATTTGGAGAAGCATTGCCAAAATCAGTATCAAAATAGCAGTCTATTGGCTAAGTAAAACTTGGTTCTTTGTCTATAGGGTTTCATTCCTGACTAGATAATAATTACTTTATTCTTTTGCCCTCACATACATCTGGAAAAAGAGCATAAAATAGAGGTCAAAAGTAGTCATTTCTTTTCTAAACACTCTCTCTTTGTCAATATTATAGCCATTAAAAACATCAGACTGGCATGATGAGGTCAAAAAGGCTGACATGAAATGAGAACCTATGTCATTACTAGTTCCCAGAAAAGACTAGTACATCCAGTGTGTGCTGTTGACTTCATTGTAGGCCTGAGTAGTGGGAGGAAACTGGAAGATCTGGGGGTAAAAGTTCTGGTGGGAAGAATAAAGAGGGTGAGGAGTGTGTGCACAATGTTTAACCACAGGAAGAAACTAAAAATTGTAAACCATGATCAAGGAGGAGCTTTGAAAATTCAGGCCATTTAACAGTAGATTTTCAAAAAATCAGTAAAGTCTTGTAAAAAATAAAAAGATTGTGTGTGTGTGTGTGCGTGTGTGTGTGTGATGAAAGTACAGAGCAAGGTGGCAGGAATATTGGGCAAATAAGATAATATCTAAAAATTCTGGCCTCACTTGCTCTCACCTGCTGAGATGGCTCAGCAGGTGGGCCTGTTACCAAAAAACGCTGCTCATAGTCCACTCTACCCTACAT
The DNA here is from genome assembly GCA_030015415.1 of Cynopterus sphinx. Lineage (NCBI taxonomy): Eukaryota > Metazoa > Chordata > Mammalia > Chiroptera > Pteropodidae > Cynopterus > Cynopterus sphinx. The sequence continues at coordinate 54,326,146 of CM057382.1, forward strand.
AGAATGCTCAAAGCAATCTGAATTGTCTCTGTTCTAAAGTCTAATTATTTCCCAGGAAGAAATGATAAGCAGTCCTCTCCTCTGCAAAAATGTGGGTCTGAGGATGAGGTGAGATAGAGGTGGATAGAAAATATTAGTAACAAATTTTAAGGGAAAACAAAATCTCATTACTTCTGGCTTTTATTCTTTTTTTATTTTTATTAAGATATAATTGATATATAACATTGTGTTAGTTCTAGGTATACATCATAATGATTTGACATGTATATTGCAAAATGATGACCTCAATAAATTTAGTTAACATCCATTACCATATATAGTTACAATTATTTTTCTTGTGATGAGAACTTTTATGATTTATTTTCTTAGCAACTTTCAAATATACAATACAGTATGGTTAATTATAGCCACTATGCTGTACATTGCATCCCTAAGACTTATTTTTCTCATAACTGGACATTTGTACCCTTTGATCACCTTCACCTATTTCACCCTTTATTCTTTATGTCATTTAATCCTTCATTCTTAAGAATGTTCTGACATGTTATCAGGAACATAATAGAGTCCCTGAGCCCACAGAGGGGCTTTGATGGAAGATGGCTGGGGGAACTGGGCTGGAGACACCCTACTATTCCTCTTTTAAATTTTGGATCTACTCATTCTGCAAATGTTTTTCTATTTACTCTTTATAAAGGATGTTCTTCTTTCCTTAAGAAATGGGTGTCTGGATGCCTTTCTTTCCAAAGGAACTCACAGCCCAATGTCAATAAGTAATCAGGGTGGGGTTTAGGGAAAAGGATCATCAAGCAAGCTGCTTTGGACAAATTCTTGGCCATGACATGACATGAACTAGAGGGGCCATGAAGTTCATATGGTTCTAGAACCATGTAGGGGAATAGGTTAGCACAAGAAAACAGAGCCCTAGTCAATGGTTGAAAGTGCATTGTTCCGTGTGTATTCTGGGTAGTAAGAGTAGATTATTCATAAAGGCCATTTGAGAATTGAAGGTATTAGGGTTTCAGGCATTGCATTTCCACATTGGGATACAATTAATGAGGTCTATGATGGGATGTGGGACAACCTGTAGTGTATATTAAGTAAGCCCTGGTTATTTTACCTGATGTTCTTGTAACTTTAGTGTAAACTGAGTCAGATACCTCAAGCAGTAATGATAACACATTAATAGGTACTCCAACAAAGTACAATATAAAGGAAAGTGTATTCTTGTAAATATGTGCAAATTTTCTCAGAGACTATAAATAGAGAGAAACTAATGGGATGATCTGAGAGACTTGTGTTGATTGATAGTGTCCCAGAGTCTACTTCAGGTATGTTTCTTGGTCTCAGAATCATTTGAATGTGATGCTGAAAATCATTACTTAGAGAACTGTTTACTCCCATTACTGTCTACAGTGTCCACTTGGCTTTTATGTTTGGTTTATGAGTAGGTGGCAGTGTGGAGATGATACTGATTTGTTAATTGGATGTTGTGAGGACCTGCATTTCTGCTACAGTGGATAAATGAGTGTTTATGTAGGAGAATGTCCTTTTTTTGAGAGTTCCTTCTATTTATAATTATCTATCTCTCTATATTTTTAAATTCCTCCAATTACAATATGTTCTATGAATTTCTATCCATGATTGATACTTGGATGTAAATTATGTTATATAGATATATTATATAGCATTATATAGACATATTATAAAATAGATTATAAGATTAGAAGTCAGAGACCTCATATATTTAAGCAATTTTTATTAGGTTTCATAGTTCAGTAAGGTTGAAACATGAAGCAGATCCCAGACCTTCTGGCTCCAAGGAATTGTGTACAACAGACATGACAATTCTATTTTCACAATGTCTGGCATATTATAAGTTCTCATATTTTTGAGTAAATAAATAAATGTCTAGAAGTCTTTAGGTCATGACCTGATTACCTCATTCTTTTTTTTTTTTTTTTTTTGATCTGCTGTGTCAGTCAATTTTCTCATGACAAAGTTTCTTAGTCACCTTTTGCCCTCTGGGGGACTTTCTATATAGTTTCTCCATCAAGCTCTTTACTAGCCCTGCCAAGGAGCAAATTTTTTTTATTGAAAAAGCCTGAAATGTGACATTACTCATAGATTCTGGAAGAAAATTAGTGGTAGTAAAAATTAGTTCAGTGCAGGTGGGCGAGATTGCACCTTCTCCCTAGAAGCAGTAAGCTGAGGGACTGCAGGGAGTCATAATGGTGTAATGATGGCTAATGGTGAGGAAACAATGGACCTGAGAACCATAAATCAATCTGAGCACAGGGATGGCTAATGACATGCTCAGAGAATGCTTGAGCTCATCTGAGCATTGCTCTTGGGTCTAGGTCTCTTATTGAATAATTATATTTTGTTATGTAAGTGAAAGTATAACAATATGTATATAGAAAGTCTCAGAAGGCTAAAATATTTGCAGGCTGGCAAAAGGTAGGGATATACAAAGCCCCTCTTTATGTTTCAGGGTTTCATGATAATTCTTTCATTGTTTGGGGCTTATTCCCTATTTTACATATTTACTAAAATTTTAGCTTTGGTATATTTTTTATATGCAACAAACAATGAGGTATAATATTTAAGATAACAAGAAACCAGAGTTTAGTCAAATATTTAGACAGTTTTATTTACATTTTTTAAGTCCAAACAATATTAGTAACAGTTCCAATATCACAACATTGGTTTTAGTCTTCCCTATATTGTAAGATTCTTTGCTTTAAATCTTTACTTTTGAGGAAGAACCAAAATAGGAAAATTGAATATAACTGTAGAAAACATCACAGTTGAGATTTTTTCAACCTTTTTAATAGTTTCCTTTGGAATAGAAATGATTGGAAACAATGACGTGCAATGAAAAGTCAATGAGTCCTTGAGGCAGATTTAGGGGCAGCCTCTTCTTCCTGTTCTTTCATAGAAAGATTAAACAAGGAGTTAGCACAGCTTGTGAGCAGACACTTCTAATGTGAACTTTTCAAGTAAGATATGTTATGTATAAAAAGTATATTTTGGAAATAATAAAAAGTATATTCTGGAAAATAAAGCACCCATATCTTGAGGCAATTTACTTGACAATAATAGTGAACAGTCATGACTTATTACTTTCATTTTTTTTCTGAAACATTATTTTTCCTTTTTTTTAGGAAGTATATGATGAGAGTCAGAAGACTTAAGAACTATGATGGGGTAACTCCTGAAAGATGCCTGCATGTGAAATTATAACAACCACATTTTAGTGGTTAAAGATGATACTGAGATTGGTATGAGAGACTCCATTAAGCCTTCCTTGTGATCTCTGAATTGGTGCAAGTCTTTTTTGAGAAGGGGCTCCCTGTGTTTCTAAAGGACAAGCTGCCACAAAGATTGGAAAAGGAAGAGAAAACTTTCCGGGATAATTATATTACTCTCCCAGTTGCTAGAGTAGACTATTGGTTTTCAGGCAGAGGTGTATTGAATGATAGTTTTCTGTCCTCAACATATCAAAACACACAATTTCCGTTATAATTTTCTTTAAGGGAGTGTGAAAATGACTTGCAGCTCTGGATGTTAAGATGAGAGGTAGAACAAGATAGTTACCCAGAGAAAAGGGCCGTGACTTACTGTGGAAACAAATTAGAAAAGAACAAAACTATACCATAAAAAATAAGGCAGCAGTGTTTGCAAAATCTCATTCTCACAGCAGTAATTATTAGGAGACTGACTCTGATGTTTCTGGCAATGGTTGCTCTGAATATGGCCTTTTCATTTTTATCAGTTCTAACTTCTGTGCAACTCAGAATCATTCTTTTCTGTCACCTTCTTTTATCTGGACCATTTTTTATACCCACCATTTAGCCTACATCCTACCAAGAGTATCATACCATTCTGAGTGAACATGCTTCTTCCTTTAAACTAGATGAGGCAATGGCTTACTCTAGTCCTAAGATTTTTTCTGTTTTATGTCATATTACTTGTAAATCTATGCCAATTTTACCAGAGATAAAAGTAGATGAAAATTCAAAGGGAATGTAACTGAGATTTTTTACTGGTAGGGCTCTAAGTTTTGGCTCTACTTTGCCCTAGGAAGAGAGCTTCTGATCATGATGTTATGGAATCATACTGCAAATGCTTTTGCTCAGGTCTGGGCAGAGGACTTCCAAGGGTAAATGACTTCCAGGGTGCTAAGGGCTGAATGAGTATTTCATCTCCTTCTCCAATCAGTGTCTACTTGGAAAGTTGAGCAGATATTCAGTCTTCTTGCTTGTCATTCACTTATGGGAGTCAGAGTTAGAAACAATATCGTGATCAGCACCCTGACACAAAGGAGGGGGCTGGTTACTAACGATATTTGAGTATAACTTACATATGGAATGATTAGCCTTCTATTCTGAGACTGAAAATGGAGTATGGATCTCAGAGGTGCTGCCTGGATCTAATAATGTGTACATCTCTCCTCATAGAGAGATGGGATTTTACTAGAAGGGACTACTGCCCAAGGCCCTCCATGAATCTTGGATAAAATCAAAGAGTGAAAGCTAAAAAAGCAAATTTTCAAATTAAAAAGGCTTACCTTAGGTAAACAAAGATTTCTGATTATTGTCTCATTATTTAAATGACCAGATAGAAGGTGTCAAGAATAATAAACTTTCTGTCTTCTTCCAGCTGATAAACAAATGTGTATTTACTTGTAAAGAAATAACTATGCAATATTTCTATCAAAGTGAAGTTGTGTTTTAACAAATGCCAGAATCATAAGCCAAATATAGTCAGAATCTTTTATATTACCTTCAATTCCTCGGCCATTTTCTGAGAAATGTCTGGCAATGCTAACTAATCACCAGAGGTCACAAATAAAGACATTGCCACTTGCTATGACACATAGCAACTTCCTGGAGTAGCTGGGAATTGGTGATAACAAACCACAATAACTCTGAGCTTAGAAATGGATTTGAATTTTGTTATTATACATTTTGCAATTTTGGCAGTTTTGAAGGTAAAAATATGTTAAAGGGTAACATGCCTCAAGGACAGTCAGTTTAAATCAATATTAATTAAACTGGCTTATTCTTATTTAACAAAGCACTGAAGTGTGGAAGAGGGATTTGCTGTGACTATTTTCTTTAATTTTTTTGCCATCTGTCACATAAGGTAAGACTTCAAATTCTCATACATCAGCATTTAAAAAAAATATAGTCAATTTTCAGTTCAGGTTGCTTACCTAATGATGTATTTACTATGTTCAGTTATGATTTACCAAAGATAAAGCTGTATTATTAAGCAGAAAAGAACTAGGTGGAACACCTAAAAATAACAAAAGTTTTAAAGCAGAAAAAAATTGGGGTTAGTACTTTTAATCAAAGCAGAAACCCTAAAGGGTCTGACAGAACATAGGTTTCAAATAGCAAGTACTATCTTTACTGTAAAACATATAGAAGGAATCATTTGTGGGCAAGCTGAATTGTGGCAAGTCAGCCAAATAGTCTTTGTCTATTTTATATGTACAGATCTAATTTAGCAACATATAAAGCATATGAGAGGAGTTCCTTGAAAGGTAAAAGACTATCCTGTCAATTAGTAATATCTTTTCAAGGATGTAGATCACTTAATGGAGTGGTCAGTAAGACCTGTACTCCAGTTCTGATGATGTTACTAAAAACATAATGTGGGATAGGAAAAGAATGATGAGGACAGGTCCCCAGAACCATAAGAAAGTTCATTATAAACATATGATGTCCTTTTATCAAGTATGGAAATTTGGAGCAACATTCTGAGCTTTTCATATAAAAATGCTCATCTCAAATATTATAGCCACCCTGTGGTGCAGTCCAGGGTGTTGAATTAACAATGTTAAACCCTTTTCTCAATTGCGAAGTCAGAATCCCTTACTTTATGGCCTGACTTCCTATCCTATCTCTATGCCCTTTCACCTTGTTTGTGATCATGGCATCAAATGCATGCCAATTTTGAACTCCACTATCTAACTTCAGAAAATTACATATATTTGGACTAATCCAGAAACTATCTTTATATCCTGACTCCTATCACCATAGCAAAGAACAATAAAATACAGTTCTTATCATCAATGACACCATTATTTAACAGGTTGTATCAGAGAGTTAAATAAATAAATATAAGCATTTTGCTGCATGCATGTAATATTTTGTAACCTCAGAGGAAAGATTTTTTTTTCTGGTGTGGAAGGAAGAAAGCACAACCTTAAACATTCTTTATAAATGTAGAGTTTATGTTACTTCTGAGTTAGCTTGGAACTGAATTAGGTCAGTAATGGCATTATCCCTGTCAAAGTATGGAGTTTCAAACCTGAAAAATGGTTCTATAGGGATACCAACTTTTGATATGAATCTTATTTAATACTTTCTGACAGTGGATTGTTTAGCAACAAAAGAAATAAATATGTATGTTTGTACCACCACCACCACCATTCTTACCTTATGCTACCGAGAGTCTCTAGCACATAGTTTGAATTCTTTAGATTCTGGTGAATAAATTATTTTAATTAGAGTAGTTATTTTCTTCTATTTTTACCTAAAATAACCCACTTTAGTGATCCAGGGTAACTATTTATTCTGGAGGGTCACAACTCTTCATGCAAGAATTTATCAATTCTTGATTTATGCCTAACATTTATAAGTCTTATTGAATTCAATGTAAGTGATAAGAAAACATGACAACTTGTACTATATGCATACAGCTATAGAAATTCTTTTGAAGAAGGTTTAGTTGCATAGAAATTTTGCTTTAGGATAAATGCGTGAACCACATTGATGCAAGTATATAAAATTTACCTCCACAAAATATTTGGAAAATTTAAATCCTTTCTCTTCCTTTTTGAGGCTAAACCAGGACAAATAACTTTAAAATGTTGATAGAAACTAATCTTGTTCCAATGTTGTCTTCGACATTAAACATTTTACAGGTAGAAAAACATAAGAAAGCCATGAAGCTAATGATTTTTGAGCATTTAAATATCTCATTCGTATTTTTTTCTTACATTAATAAACAATTACAGATTTAGTAAGAATCCAGACAAATGCATTTACTTGTATTAAGATACTATGATCATAAAAACTAATAGTTAGCTGTCAATAGTCAAATTAAACTCCTCTTACTGGATAGTATCCATATTTGTTGTATTGTTTTAAAGGTTTGGAGATATTGAATAATCACAGATGTTCAAACCATCATGGGAATCCCTTTTATTATATCACTTTGAACTGTGAGCTTAAGTGTGGGTCCCACAAAACCTTACCCCCAACATGACTGCATTGGTAGACATGGTTTTTAGAAGACAATTACAATTAAGTGGGGTTATAAGTGTGGGATCATGATCCAATAGGATTGGTGGCTTTATAAGGAGAGAAGGAAAGAAATCTCATTCTCTCTCTTCATGTGTTTATGGCAGCCTGAACTGACTAACACACTTTGTCTTAAGAAACACAAATCCCTTCTGAGGAAACACACTTATACATGGATTTTGATTATTTGAGCAATTGCTAATCCAATTTCATGGTGTAAATTGGCCTTCTTAAAGCAACATACCCTTGTAACTCTTCTGCAGTCCTGGAAGACTTTTATTTATACTTCATTGACCTGACAAAAGCTCAGAGCCTTGAATTTATGACTTTTGTCCCTGAATACTCTCTGTTTATAAATAACAATTAATAGATCAATAAAGGCTTCAGAGTCTTATGCACTCTTTATAAATATTAGGTAATTGATAAATGATGTAAAGTGAGCAATAGCAAAGTATGATGCTTGACAGCTTTCCATGCAACCTATTAGATGGAAAAACTCACTTCCTATAAAAATAGTTGGAATCAGGTTGTGAGAATGTATCTTGTAACCTGATTAACATGTGGTTTGAGAGAGTAGAAAGCTCCCTTTGGAAAAATAGATTGTTTTGAATCTTCTTTCAATATAGCATATATTAAAAGTAAGTAAAAATAAATACTTTTGCAAGGATTAGAACAACATAAGTCATGAAAGACTAAAATGATAGGGAGGTTAACCTCTTATCAGATAAGTGAATTATAAGTATCTTCTCCCATTCTGTAGCATGTCTTGTCATATTGTTGATAGGTTTTTTTTGTTATGAAAAAATGTTTTAGTTTGATGTAGACCCAATTATTTATTTTTGCTTTTGTCTTTGCTTTTGGTGTTAAGTCCAAAAAACCATTGTCAAGACCAATGTTAAGGAGCTTATTCCTTATGTTTTCTACTAGAAGTTTTATGGTTCCAGGTCTTATTTTCAAGTCTTTAATTCATTTTGAGTTGATTTGTATCTAAAATAAGGGTCCAATTTTACTCATTTGCATGTGGCTATTTAGTTTTCCCAAAACCATTTATTAAATAGACTTTGCAAATAGACATTTATTGAATATTATTTCCTTATTGTATATTCTTGGTTCCTTCATAATAAATAATTGATCTTACATTCATCGGTTTATTTCTGGGCTTTCTATTTTATTTCATTAATCCATGAATATATTTTATGCCAGTACCATATTGTTTTAATATATTTGTGCTAAGAGGTTAATGTTCAAAATAAACAAAAAGGATTAATGCAACAACTCAATAATAAAAACCTAACAATTTGATTTAAAATTGGCAGGGTAATTTAATAGACATTTTTCCAAAGAAGACATACAAATGATTAACAATAACATGAAAATGTGCTTATCGTCACTGATCATCCAGGGAATTCAAAACAACCACAATGAGATATCATCTTCTACCTGTTAGAATGGCTATCATCAAAAAGACAGAGGTAACAGGTGTTGACAAGATGTGGAGAAAGGGAAACCCCTGTACATAATTGTGCAAACGTAAATTGGTTAAACTTCTATGAAAAACATTGATATTCCTCAAAAAATGAAAAGTAGAACTACTATATGATTCAAGAATTCCACTTCTGATTATAGAGCCAAAGGAAATGAAAATAAAATACGCAAGAGATATCTGCACTCTCATACTTACTGCAGCATTATTCACTATAGCCAAGCTATGGAAACAACCAATGTGCCCATCAATGGGTGAATGAATAAAGAAGATGTCAGATATATGAATATTATTCAGCTATGAGAAAGAAGGCATCCTGCCATTTGTGAACCTTGAATACATTACACTAAATGATAGACAAAGACAAATACTATGCAGTATCACTTATATGTAAAACCTAACACAGAATTAAACAACAACAACAACAATAAAACAAAACAAAACAAAAAACAAAAAGTTGAACTTCCTGAAAGAGAGCAGAAAAATAGTTGCTGGGGACTGGGTGATTGGGGTAATAGAAAAAGGTTAGTAAAATGGTACAAATTTTCAACTATGAGTAAGTTCTGAGGTTATAATGTAAAACATAGTAAATATAGTTGATCAGTTATTTCATAATTGAAATTTGCTATGACAACAGAACTTAAAACTTCTCTCACATACACAAAAAGATAAATATGTGAGATAATAGATGTAAAAATTAATTAGATTGGGAAAATCCTTTCTTAATGTATACATCTACAAAATCACCATGATGTATTCTTTGAATATCTTACACTTTTATCAATTATACCTCAATAAAGCTGAAATATAAACAAACAAATAAAAAGTAAATAAATAAAATGGGAGAGGAAGAATATGAGCCAATGATTTACTTGATTTAAAATGTTGAATGGATCATTTTTGGTTGAAGAGTTACTGATTTATAAGCTGAGAACACTATTTTTCCTAAGACTATAACTCTGAAATAAATATATCTCTCTAGTTCTAAGAATCCTTAACTTAAGCCATACTACTTATCTTTAAATTGACATTTTTAGTTTTAATTACATCTAAGAAATAACTTGAAATATGAAAATGAGTGAATTAAGGAGTTGTCAACTGGGAAGATTCAAATGATGTGAGTAATCCCAAGGGTCTACCAGATGAGACCAGTGGGGCATTTAGATAATGAGATCAACATTAATCTGTGGTTAACTAGCATGTATGTTCACAACTGAACAGATGATTTTCTCAATGGTGTTGGTTTTTCTTTTCTGAGTTTCTATTTTCCATATATTATCTATCTCATTTTTAATCTACTTTATGTGGTTATTTGAACAAAATTGTCATTCTTAAAATCTCATTCCTCACAGAAATCAGTCCCCAAATCTTTTTAATTCACAAATCTGTCTATTGCTCTCATCTACCCTTTACAATCTAACTCCAAGCTTCTTTTATTATCTCTTGTTCTGCATCAGTTCCTTACTACAGTTTTTGTGTCTGCTTTTGCACACTCCCAACTAGTCTCTAATTCTGAGACACAGAGGTACAGTATTATTGGTCAGATCACTCCCATGCTTAAGGTCTTTCAATGACTTCTTGGTGCTCTTAGATTAAAATGCAAAATTCTTAACATACATTACTAAGCTGAGAGTAACTGACTGATTTACCTTACTAGCATCATTCCAAGTCACTCTTTTTAATTAAAAATTTTTATATATTTTACAATCATGATGTAAATATTTTTCCTTTTTATTTTTTAAATTAATTAATTTATTTTTATGGTGACATTGGTTAAAGAAATCCAATAAGTTTCAGATCTACATTTTAACAGTAAAGTGTGTATATATACATATATATGTATGTATACATACACATATACATATATATGTATACACCCCCCCATATATATATATATACACACACATAAATAAATATATATATATATATATGTATATGTATATGTATACTGTATGTTCACCTTCCATAATGAAATTTCTTTCTGTCACCACATATTTGACCCTCTTTACCCCATCTATCTTCCCTCTCCCACACACCCTCTATCCTCTGGTAACCACTAGACTATAGTCCATGTCCATGAGTCTCTGTTAGTTTTTCCTGTTTATTTGTTGCTTTTAGGTTTATATCCTAAGTACAAGTGATGTCATGTGGTTTTCAACTTTTTCTGTTTGGCTTATTTAACTTAGCATAATTATCTCAAGGTTCATCTATGTTGTTGCAAAAGGCAATATTTCATCTCTTCTTATGGCTGAATAATATTCCATTGTATATATGTACCACAGCCTCATTAGCCAATAATCTATTGTAGGAGACTTTGGTTGCTTTCACATCTAGGCCAGCATGAATAATGCTGCCATGAACATCGGTGTGCAAATATCTTTTCAGGTATGGGTTCAAGTATTTGGGGTAACTACCCAGAAGAGGGATTGCTGGATCATATGGTAGATCAATTATTAGGTTTTTGAGAAACCTCCATTCTGTTTTCCATAGTGGCTGTACCAATTAGCAGTCCCACCAGCAGTGTATGAGAGTTCCTTTTTCTCTACATCCCCTCCAACATTTACTATGACTTGTTCTGTTGATTATAGCTATTCCAACAGGTGCAAGATACTATCTCATTGTGGTTTTGATTTGCATTCCATTAATAGCTAGCAATGTTGAGCATCTTTTCATATACTTGTTGGATGTTTGTAAGCACTTTAGAGAGAAGTGTCTGTTCAGGTACTCTACCCATTTTTTGATTGGATCATTTGTTTTTGTTATTGTAGTTATTGGGTCATATGAGTTCTTCATATATTTTGGACATTAGGACCTTATGGGAGGCATTGATTGCAAATACATTTTTCCATTCAGATGGTTGTCTCTTTACCTTGTTGATAATTTCTTTTGCTGTGCAGAAGCTTTTTAATTTGATGTAGTCCCATTCATTTATTTTAGTTTTTACTTCCCTTGCTTTTTGAGGTCAAATTCATAAAATCCTCTTTAAGTCCTTGAGTTTAATTCCTATGTTTTTTTTCTATAGATTTTGTTGTTTCAGGTCTTATATTCAGATTCTTAATCCATTTTGAGTTAATTTTGGTGTGTGGTGGTAGACAACAGTCTAGTTTCATTCTTTTGCAGGTGTTTTTCCAGTTTTCCCAGTACCATTTATTGAAGAGGTTTTCCTTTCACCACTGTATGGTTTTGGCTCTTTTGTTGAAAATTATTTGCTCATATAATATGGGTTTATTTCTGGACTCTCAATTCTGTTCCAGTGGCCCATGTGTCTGTTTTCTTTTCTCCCAATACCATGTTGTTTTGATTACTGTTGCTTTGTAGTTTAATTTGAAGTCAGGCAGAGTGATACCTCTCAGGATGGGTTTTTTTCTCAGGATGGGTTTGGCAATTTGGTGCCTTTTGTGCTTCCATGCAAATCTGATTATTTTTTGTTCTATTTATTTCTTTAAAAAATGCCCCAAGTCACTTTTAAATTTGTTTCCTTGTGATTTAGTCAACCTGGCCTCGACAGTCCAGTGCTTGACAGGGCTATTATTCTTTGTGACTCAGGCTCTTTGTGTAAATTTTTATCTCTGTACATGTCTCCACCACACCCAAAAACCTTTGTTAACAAAGTCTCAATTATTCTTCAGATTTCAAATCAATATTGTCTAAGGGAAACATTCACTGATCCTCAGACTAAGGTCAAGCCATTAATTCTTAGTATTCTGAGTCAGTTGCAATGGTATGTATAATTGTAATAAAATAATTTTATAATTTATTACAATTAATCCCTGAAACATGCAGAATTGAACTTGTGGATCAACTTACACACAGATATTTTTTCAATAAATACCTGCACTTTTTTTGTCACAGTAGGAAGGGCCGAATGTATCTCTATTTCACAAAGGAGACTTGAGTATCTACAAATTTTGGAATCTGTGGGAGATCCCTCAAACAATCAAAGGACAGCTAGGTTTTTGGGAAGTCTTACAAGATTTTTGACTGTACAAAGGGTTGGTATCCCTAATCTCTGCATTGTTCAGGGGTCAACTTTAGCTGTAATTAATATTCAAGTATGTAATATCATACCTTTCACATAGTATGGGTTAACTAAACAAATATTGATCAAATGAGGTTTTGTTTTACTTTGCTGCTGTCAAATTTATTTAAATGAACTCCACTATGAACTAAAATGAAATCAAATTCTCTTTGGAATGTAGGCAAATGGAGCCGAAGAATCTGCCATGAAACATCTGTCATTCTTGTAAACAGATAATGCTTTGTGTGACTTTGAGACCCAGAGTCAGGGTTAAATTGATGTCCAATCCTTACAGTTATATGAGATTCTAAGCAGGCAGATTTTACCTAAAGAGAGTCTGCTTTTGTCTATGAGAGCAGTCTTACCAAAATGCAGCTATCTTCACTCTAAATGTCCTTTGCTGGATGATCCGAGGCCTAGCCAGTTCTTTATGGCTTCTACACTACATCCCACTAAATTTAGTGTTAACTAATTTTTAATACTTTAGTAGTTGATTCAACACATTCCATGTGATTGATTAGAAAGAGGAAAAACTTTACATTTCCACTTATGCTTTGCCTCATAAAGTGATCAAATCATTTATTGCCTAATGTTGTGGAAATATTGTAATGTTGTAATAGCAATTATTGGAAAAAAAGTTATGTCAACTTTTCAAGGAACATGGAACATTCTTATATCTATTCCTACTTTCTATCAGCTAAAAAATTACAGACAAGTAAAAAAGATAACTTTTATAAAAAAATAAGATTAAATACAGACAATAACTTTTAAAAGAAAACAAGACAAAAGCATGGACTCCAACCATTTCATAGATGAATTAAAATAAAATAATAGGAATGTGGCAGAAAAAAAAAAGATGGAAAGCATTGACTCAAAGAAAATAAGAGTCCAAAGTTAGCTATCAATGAGAATGAGATTATTGGAGAGAAGTTAAAAGAGAGTAGATCTCAAGTATTCTCACCACACACACACACGCACACACACACACACACGCATGCATGCATGCACACATACAAAGTTAAGTTGGTTGATAAAATGTTGATGATTGTTCACAATGTATGTGTATGTCAAAATATTACTATGTACACCATTAAATTGGCAATTTTATTTGTCAACTATACCTTAATAATGCTGGAATGAAAAAGAGAAGTATTACAAGAAATTGTATAAATTTTTATAAAACATAACAAAATATCCTAATAATATAATGCATGTAAATTGGGAGAAACTTGAGAAAAACTACATGAGATTTAATTTCCTTGTCTTTCATAATAAAACTCTACTGTCTCAAACTTAAAAGTAATTGATATTAACAAATGAGTAATAATTTCAGTTTTTTTCATTCTTTTTCATAATATTATTTCTTAAACCAAAATGGAAGCTTTTATAAAATAATATTATTTTGGTGATAAAATATTTACTTGAGGTTTGGGAAGACTTTTGATTTCATATTAGCATATTTTTTTATATTAAATTCAAGTAAAAACTAAATACTTTCTTGGTCTTTATACCTATATTTATGCAAATAGACATCTGGAGTGAAAGAAAACTACTATTAATGGTTTTAGGGGACATAAATATAGTCAGCTCTTAAAGGAGAAATGGAAATGGACTAGGACCAGCTTTTCCTTTTAATTCTCTAGTTTTTGATACTATTTGAATGTTTTAATATACATACTGCATGATATTTGTCAGCAGGGGTTATCTGAGCAGACAGCATACCAATATCCACATCATAGGGCTATTAAAAGGAAAAGAGAGAGAAAGGAATCAAAAACCTATTTGAACAAATAATGACAGAATACTTTCTTAACTTGGCAAATAAAATAGATGTATAAACCTAGGAAGTGCAGAGAGTCCCAAAACAAGATGAACACAAAGAGACCCCCCAACCCATGACATATCACCATTAAATGCCAAACGTTAAAGACAAAGAGAGAATCTTAAAAACAGCAAGAGAAAAGCATCTAGTTATCTATAAATGAGCTCCCATAAGTCTGTCAGCTAATTTCTTCACAGAAACTGTATGCCAGAAGGGATTAGCGCAAATATTCAAAGTGTTGAAAAGCAAGGACCTACAGCCAAGATTACTCTACTCAGTAAAGCTTTCATGTAGAGTTGAAGGACAAATAAAGAGCTTCCCAGACAAGAAAAAGCTAAAGGAGTTCATCAACACCAAACAAGGATTAAAGAAATATTAGAAGGATTTCTTTAAGAAGAAGAAAAAAATAGGAATAATTAAATGGCAATGACTACATATCTATTGACAATTACATTAAATGTAATTCGATTGAATGCTCCAATGAAAAGACATAGGGTGGCAAAATGCATAAGAAAACAATACCTTTAAATATGTTGTTTACAAGAGACTCTCTTTAGTTCGAAAGACACACAGACTGAAAGAAAAGGGATGGGAAAAGATATTTTATGAAATTGGAAATGAAAAATACAAAAGCTGAGGTAACAGTATTTATACCAGAGAAAATATGCTTTAAAACAAAAGCTATTTATGAGAGACAAAGAAGGACCCAGTAATTCCTCTTCTGGGTATTTACCTGAAGAAACCCAAAACATTAATTTGAAATACATGTGTTTCCATATGTTCATTGTAACATTATTTACAATAGCCAAGATATGGAAGGAACCTAAGTGTTCATCAATGTATATAAATCAATAAAGAAGTGGTATGTATATACAATGGAATGTTACTCTGCCGTAAAAAAGATTGATGTACTGCCAACTGCAACATCATGGATGAATCCAGAGGATAATGTACTGAGTGAAGTATTTCAGACAGAGAAAGACAAATGCCATATGATTTCACTTATATGTGGAAACTAAAGAACAAAATAAACAAACAACAAAGAAACAAACTCAGATACAGAGAACACTTTGATGGTTGTCAGATGGGAAGTGGATTGGGGGATAGCTAAAAAAGGAGAAGGAGTTAAGAAGTACATGTTGGTACTTATAAAATAGGCATGGGGATTTAAAGTATAGAATAAGAAATATAATCAATAACATTGTGATAACTATGGATGGTGTCAGATGGGTACTAGATTTATCAGGACAATCATTGTCTAAGTTATATAAATGTCTAATCACTATGTTATGCACCTAAAACTAATATAATATTTTATGTCAAGTGTAATTACAAAATAAAAATTATAAAACACAAAAATAAAAGTAACAAATAAAGAAAAATGATAAAAAGATAAAGAGTTAAAGTAAGCTTAAATAAATAAAAGGAAAAATATTTATCCAAAGTACATTGCATATTTACACTAAGAGAAAATTAAGTTTATTTAAAATGGAAAAGTTTTTAAAATGAAATATTACTAATACATATAAATAAAAAACTAGATCAACATAGAATATGCTAATGAAAACTAAGACAAAAAATACTAAAATTATGAAATTGCATAAAAGAAGGTGATTAGATAAAATTTATAAAAAAGAATATAAAATAATTCATTTAGTCCAAGATTACATTTTTTATTTTTTGTTAATGTTAACTAAAAGAGAACAGGATCCCTGAATGTCCATATTATGCATATTTGGGTGATACATGTGCTACTTGTTTGCTTTTTATACTGACAATGAATATGGACAAATTCAATCTGGACACTTCCTTTTGTCACAGTTATTTTAAAATACAAACAAACAAACAAAAATTAAAACAACAAAAATTGATTGTTTCTCTGATAATTCTAGCAGTACTGATATAGGTTATAATCAACACTTTTCACTAGAGGAGATAAAAGAAAGGCTGTGTAAGAAAAATAAAAAGATATTTTAGAAGTCAGTAGTATAATGAAGTACTGTGAAACAGAAAAATATTAAATCATGAAGAAAATAAGATAATAACAATAACATAAAAAATAAGGTAAATATTACAAAAATTAAATAATATGTGGGTTCTAGGCCTGGCTGGTCCCAGGTCTGGCTATGATTCAGGCACATGGCTAGGAAGAGGACCACAGACTTAGAATGCTACATTAATGTAGTAGAGTGCCTGTGCTCAGCTCATGTACGCATGATTCAACTTACTGTATCACTCATCTGTGGCAGAAGGCCATTATTGTACTCTGACATACGGAGAGCCCATGTAGTACACAAGCACAAAAGTGTGTTCCCCACAATAGAAGTGTGCTCCACAATAAAGTTGGTGCCTGCCATTTCATTCTCATGTTGGTCTTCGTGAGTTCTTTCAACTGGGCATCTCACCACTGAAACCTTCCCTTCTCAATCAGCTTGGCGCTGACAAATAGCAAACAATAAGTGCTTACAAATAAATAGGGAACAGGTGTTTGAAAGTAAAAATTAAACGAGGCAGCTGGGCAATGCCCAAATTCTAACAGCTACTTAGTGAAAACAAGACAAAGAAAATGTTACTTTAATTTCCCTTTATTTCTGTGGTGGTTAATTGAAGCAATGAGTAGACTCTAGGGATTCTAGGACTCTAGGGGGAGATACCATTGAGTTTATTTTCTTGCAGAGGAAATAAACTTCAAAATCAGAAGAAATCAGTCATTATCAAGCTTATAGTTCAGAGTTTAAAGATCTCTTTACTCATCTTTCTTCAGACCTCAAACAAACTGGAGTCTTATTCCTGTTTCAAACAAAAGATCAGATGATAAGGTAGTCACCATCTCTTTGGGAATATTTGTAGTAAGGCTTTGATCAAAATATTTAAAGGACTCAAGTTTTTGTGTTTTATTTTCCCCTTGATTATCTCCTTTATCCTGAGAAAGAAAATGTACCACCACTGTGGGATCCGGTGGCATGACTTGGCATAGCAGGGATCAACTCAATAGCTGGAAGTGCTTGCTTCTTCTAAAGCAAGACAAAATAGGAGACTAATTTGCTTTTTCACTTGGTGTCTCTAAAGCCTTTAGAGAGAGTTTAGCCAATTAGCCAGCATTGTAAAACCTCCAAATATTTGGTGACTCATTTCATTTCAGATCAACACGGCTATGGTCAGAAGTCACTTGCTCAGAGCTTATCCAACTCATTGGCTGAAGAGATAAAAGTCTCCCTCTGTTGAGAAGAGTTTGCTTTCCACTTTTATGACTGGTTCCTTGACCTGCTCACTGGGAGTTAAGTAACAGTTGTCTCTGCCAATTCCTAGGCTCTGCTCACTTGTTTCATGTTTATATTTAATGAGGTATGTAAAGGCAAAGCAAGGAGAAACAAATTGCATAGAAAAATACAGTAAAAGATATAGCATAGAGAGAACTTAAGTTCTGGCTCATCACAGTGCTTTTTAATCACAGCTCAGTAACCAATGCCTGCCACTGACAATAAATCAAAATTTAGAGTCTTTATCTTGGCCTTCTATGGCTGTGCATGGCCCTATGTAATATACTGCCATACTTTTCACTGTACTTCTTGATGATCACACTTTTCTCTACAGTAAGACGAGTGTCTTTTATGCTTTGCATTTTCTCTATTTACTCTACCTCTGTGCTTTCACACTATTTTCTTGACATGATTCCCTGTGTAACCTATCCTGGGCCCACATATACTTGTGTTTTAGGGCCACAAAAGTCACAGAAATTCAATTATCAGTTCCTTTTAGCAAAAATGGTGGTGGAGAAATAAGCATTTTTAAATTAATAATTTGGAAACTGATTCCATAGTTCCTCTTGTTCTCTGGCTCCCTAATATGAAAAGCAAGACCCATCAGCCAGGAGGATCCAGCTGTGCAGCCTCCCTTGATGGTAAGTAAGTTTCACACTGAATGCAAATCTTTGCTCAGAAAACTTGTTTCCATGTTAGAATCAATTTAATAGAAAGTGCAACTAAACTTTCAGAAACAATCTTAGATCATACTCTGAGTGCCCTAGGTTTTTTAAATTTTATACTCATGATCTTATTCTGTTAAGAGGAATTATTGACCTTCTATTTGGCAGATCAACGGAACATATCCATTTTAACTGTTAGACTTTCTCACTTGGCTTCCACTGGCAGGGACCACTCTCATCCCTCTCTCACCAGTGTCAGATCCACTATCCCAAGTTTCAGAACCCAACTGAGTGATAAGAGTAGAACTATGACTAGTGTAGCAAGGTTCAATATACAGTCAAGGCACTGAGATTTTTAAAATAATAAATAATGAAAGATTTTACACATGTAAAACTTCAAGGAATATATAGTAAACATCTATGCACAGTACATCCAAGAGGCAGAAAATTACTTGAGGGTCCTGTATAACCTTCATTAACTGCATGATTTGAAGGTCCTTCATCTAAAATGTGCCCAATATACTGACTGCTGTTATCAAACCCGTTTATTTCTTTGTACTGTTACTACCCATTTAATTATCCCTAAAGAATATATGGCATTTATTTGCATGTTTTTTTACTTTATATATATTGTATCTTACTGAAAATATTCCTCTACAATTCTCTCTCTTTTTTGGCTTAACACACTGTTTGTAAAATTTATTTACTTATATTAATTTTCTAGCTCTGTTCACTTTGTTTCAGTATTATGTGTGAAAATATCGTATTTAATTATGTGAATATATTACAATTTATTTATTTATTTATTTATTTATTTATTTATCTATTTATTATGCTATGGACACTTCTTGATACAGCTCTTCAAGACAATTCCAAGATGGTTGATAGAATATGTATACTGAAATGGAGTTGCTGGGTAATAAGATTTCTAAATTTTTAGCTTTATTGGATATTTCCAAGTAGTTTTTATTCCCATCATTTGTGTAATACACATCTTTACATCTCTATTGCCTTATTACTTGGAATTGTCGTACTTTTTATTTATTTTATTTTTTGTCAATTTCTTAGTGTGGAATAACATACTATGTGGTTAAAATTTTGATTTCTCTAATTACCACAGAGATTTGGCATCTTTTGCATGTTTCTCAGCCATTTCAATTTTTTTTCTATAAATTTGTATGAATAATAGTTTTTTTTGGTCTCTCTGCCCTCAAGACCCTTTATTCATTTGCCTTTACACAGAAGCCTCAAGCCTATTAATATCCAGAAGTTTCCTTCATGTTGTCTCTCGAAGAGGGCAGTAGAGTCTTTGCCCCAGCACCTAAAGTTTCTCATGTAATCATTAGCACAGAAATTGAAAGGATGAGGATCAGAGTACTAAGGTTTCTAGTGTTCTAAGGCCTGAATAGTGTTCTTTTAGTTAGAACAAAGAAAGAACTAAAGCCTATAAAATATAAAATGACTAATTATGAAATGACTTTATATTTCAATAAACAATTTTTTCTCACCATAATCTAAATAGAATAGTCTTAATCTGATAATTACATAAAATATGTAACAGAAAACTGAATATTTGAAACTAAAAAGAAGTGAAATGTTTTAATCAGCATGCAAAGCTTTTTCCCCTTGTTCGAGTGTTCCTGTGATGTAACTGTATCTGCAAGAAAGGTACACAAGTCACCAGGAAGAAAAACAATTCTCTTGTCTATTTTTTTTACTCTTTTTTTGTCTGTGTTACTTTTGGGTTAATATTTGAGAAATCCAAAGTACTTAACCAAATAATCTATGTCAATAAACACATGAAGAAACTGAAAGGTGGGTTTTTAAAGGAAGAAAGTATTGAGAGATAAACAGCCATCAGGTAAGTTCAGGGAGGGGTGCTGGGAGATTGACATGGATGCTGCATTTGACTAACTGTGTGCTCTGGGAATTCTGAAGCAGAGGACCCCTGGATTCATCAGAAGCACTGCTGGAAAGCAGTACTTGGATTCTTCTTCGTTTTCTGGTGAGAGATGCAAAGAAGAATATGGAATCGTTTTTGTAGTTACTTTGATTATTTATGACTTTGGAGAAGTACAGATCTTATAAAAATCTGATATTTGTTAGGATTACATAACGATCCTAAAGTCATACCATTCAAGACCTTTTAAAAATTCTAACTTTTATTCTGGAAACCTAGAGACTAAATTGAAACTTCAAATCAAAGTGTAACTGTAGTCTATTAATGTTGAATTTGTGTATTCTCAAATGTGAGATGCAGTCTGATACCATGGAATAAGCATTGATTACTTTATAATAAAAAGAAAACTTCCATTGTCTAATCTTTCTTCGTTATTAGCATATGGGGTGAGTTTAACCTCTTTGAAGATATCTTTGCCTGCATAACACAATACAAATTATTCTTTCCCTGCCAATCTGATGAGTCAACAATTGAAAATATTTATGCAAACATTAAAAAATATAGAGCACTTCAGTGTTGGGCTATTTTTATATCATTAACCATGTAGAAGAGGTAACTGACTGTGCCTTGTGATTTGTGGGTTTTGCTACACTAATGGAGAAATGTATATACTGGTGGCCCATGACTTCTCTATCCTCCAACAGACACTGAAAAAAAAAAATGAGACCAAAAAAAAAAAAAACTGTAAAAAAGGAAACCACATATGTATACTACTATTTTATGACCTGGATCTGGAAGTTTATTACAGAGGACTATTTTGTGCGTATTTCTGAAGAGACTTGGTAAAGGCTTTGTGCTCCTATTTAAAGACTTATTGTACTCAGAAAACTACTTCAAATTACCAAAAGTGACAGTGGGACCAGTGTGAAGCATGAATTTGATTGCCCCTCCGGTGGACACTCTTCCCTCCAGCAAATGTCTTTCAGAGGATAAGGGGCATGCAAGCTGAAGAAGACAAACCGTTCTGTAAGGGAGGAATATGACAAGTGTGAAATTGTTTTATTTTAAAGAAAACCTGCTTTGTTGGAGGTGTCTCGTGTTCTTAGAACACAGAAGAGATAAGCAAATTTCATTTCTATTAATATTCCCAGAATGAAAATTAAATATTGCTTTTGAGTGATAATTTGGGTCAGCGAGTGTGTTTGCATACAGATAAATGGAAAGCCTGATGAGAGACACAGGAAATGGGGAAAGAGAAATTCAAGTGAAGCAAAAGAAAGATGAAAAACTGGCTAGACCTCCTTAACCCCTGAGGGCAGAGATTTCTGGAAAACCACATAAACTACCACACAATGATAGGCTTAAATGTCCAAATGCATGTGGAGGGAATTACCTTTAGACTTCTGGTTTCCTACCATTTTGCAGTTCAAACTTTTTGAGAAGTTGTTAAAACCTATGAACATTTTTCTACATGAAAGATAATGCAGATATTCATACAGGCAAATTATGTATCCATGTACCTCTCCCAGAACTCAATTCTGACCTCCTTTCTCATTTATATTTGATGTGACATGATGTGACATACAAAATAATATAATATGACATGATATGATATTCTGTGATAATAAGGAAACAACTTGACTGAAGACGTAACTAAAATGCATGGGTACAGAGAGATGCAGCCTTTTACAGTGAGACTGCTCTGGGGCAGTTGTCTTTAGTGGGTATTGATTCCTGATTCTTTAAAATTAAAGGAAGATATCTTTTAGATGGCACATCTATTGCTCCATGTTATCCAAATGTCAGGCATCAGTGTATGCCCTGAGTCTCAAACAGACCTGCTCTAGAGAGACTTGCAGACGGTGAGGGTCACTATTCTAGAGATACCATTCAAATTAATTTTAATGTAAATGATGGCCCCCAGGGTAGTTTAAGATGGTGGCCTGCACAGTGGCTTTCCAAGTTGACCTTATCACCATTACAGTCAGACAGCAGGGCTATAAAGAACTAGGAGTAACTACAACAGCTGTGTGTCTAGTCTTCAGCTGCAGGCTGGATCAGGACTGCATCTTATCACACAGAGATATCTAAAACAGAGTTTGGCTTCTTCTGTAAAACAAGAACCACAAAGAGATCTTTAGAGCACATACAAGGAGGAAAATACCTTTGTACTGGAGCCAACGAAATGTCCAGAGCAAAATTACATGTAGTTTTGGGGTTTGTATTTCCATATCTATGGATTATTGGATGAGAAAAATGATGACCAATTGACAGTAATACAAGCTGCTGAACAGTCAATGCTGGATCTTTTCCCTTCTCATAATGTTCCTTTCAGAGGGCAGAGAGGACACACATGGGCCCTGTGCCAGGACTTCTGAGTGAGGGAAAGGCTCACATACAATGTCTATCAAAGGCTACCAGCAGGGAGTTATTTTGAGGTTCTTGTCTTTCTGACAAGTTTTTGCTTCAGTTTATGGAAGTATTCATGATGGAACCAGCCAGAAATCATAAGGCTAATGAATTGGCTTTCCTATTTTAAAAACAATTGGATAATTTGGGGCTAATTTCATGATTCTGGAGTGAAATTAGTCACCCCAGAGAGTGCCTTGCATATTTCTGAAGCTTCTAGTATTCCAACAACTGCTTTTTTTCTGCCACCGAAGGTAACTGCATTACACCTGTTAGAACAGCTGGATTTAGGTTCTACTATCCAAGAACTTTTGGGGACAAGAAAAGACAAATGAGCTTTTATTGACCACCTGCTGTGTACAGCTTGCATTACCCAACCCTGCTTTTTCACAGTTGTTAAAAGGTCATTTATCTAAAGGGTAATTCTCCATTATTTCTTCTTAAATTAAATGTTTTAAACCTCACTGGCCTCTCTCTCATTAGTTAGAATTCAAGCCTACATGTCAGCTTAATTGTGGAGAACAATTTAGAATAGAAAATGAGTTTCAAAGGGAAGGGGGAACTTGAGGTGTTTGTTCAGGTGTTTGTGACAGTGACATAGTTGTATAAAACGTCAGATTTATCTCAAAGCTCTGCAGTACCAGAGCCTCAAGGTACTTGTTGCTATTTGCTGTTCTACAAAAATGGATTTTATGTTCGTTTTCTATTGCTACCTAGAGAATTATAACAGAGAGCTAGAAGTTACCCTAGCAACATCCAGGTCACCAAAATAAGCCTTTCTCTGAGAGAATCCAAAAGTACTGGACTCTGGGCTGCTGTTTTACCTCCACTATACTATACTTTTATTGAGTTACCAATGGCTTCTTTTATTCATCCATACATTCTGACAGTGAGACAATATTTATTGAGTATTGTAAGCCCAAAATTTGGAGACAAATATGATAAGCATCTTGTTCTCTAATAGTTTATTATCCATGGGCATGAGCAGAAAAAAATTACTGCACAAAGCAATCAAAATGCAGTGAAAAAACAACAACAACAACAACAACAACAACAACAACAACCCAAGATCTGAGTACGGTGTGAATTAGGGAGGACTTCCAGAGAAAGTCACATCTAAGCTATGATGATGACAGAAGGGAAGTTTTCCTTGTGGAAAGACGAGGTTAGTGGCCACAACTGGCAAGAGCATCATGAAAAGAGGCTGGAGAAATAAGCGCTGCCGGGGAACTCAGAGAAGGTGGAAGTCAGAATTTGTGAGCAAGTAGAGCATAGTTTATGGTGGTGGCATATCAGAAATCTCTCTATGTTTTATTATTCATCTTTGGTTATTTTGTTTTTGCTCCTTGGATCAAAACACACATCTCACCATGTAGGAAAGGTGGACAAATATGGGAGGCTGAGAAAAGGGTGTATTACCAGAGATTGCCATAACTGAAGAGACTGCTAGAGTGAGGAGTCTTGCTTTGTTTGAGAGAAGATAGCTTGGAGTTTTAGCTGTATGAACATATTAAGATATATTCTGTAGTAGACAACAGAAAGAACTTCTGAGTAGAAGTATACAATATGGACTAATAATATAAGGCAATACTAAAAAGGAAAAACTAAATTTTATCTTTATGGATTATTTTAAAATGAGAACTCTACTAAGGCATAATTCCATCAAGACTATCTAGATTCTTCAATTTTGATTAATACAATAATTTTCTATAATTGGTAAGGTATGAATATTGATTTCATTGGGCTATTATAAGAAATAAGTAAATTATGTAAGAAAGAGGTGTCACTGGGTCTGGCACATAATATAGAATCAAAAAACATGCTTCCCTTTTCATCCTTCCTTCCCTCCATTTTTTCTTTCCAATTATTCTTTCCTTGATTATTTTGATAGATAATGAAAATATCAATCCAACTAAGGCTTTTCATAAGCAAGCTGCTAAATTTATTATATACCAAAACCCATGCATTGAAATAACGATGACAGGTTCTTTTAAAGTTTTCAGCTCATTTTCACCCTTGTGATTGTTGATGGTGAAGCTTTGGAACTGAAATATTTTTCTTGACCACATTTCCACTCTTTATCACACATGAAGGCCCTTATTTATTGTGAGAACTTGTCCCTAAGTTTATTAGTGAGAGGGCTGATGATGATTTTGTAGGAAAACAAGCACATGCCTCTTTCCTTTGAAAACAAAAGGAGGCTTGTTGTAGTAATGTCTTCAGAGACCTGGGAACTCAGTGTGTAATCAGAATCTTGACTTGAGCTTATTTTTCTTTTGGCTTCTGTGTGGCCCCCTGGTACAGGACTGTGTGATTCTCTCAGGCCTAGCATAGGCAACAGCAAACCAGATACTGTAGTGAGAACTGAAATCAGTGACCAAAGAGATTATACTTTCAAATGGGCACTTGATTAAACACACGGCTGCAGAAACTCAGAAAATATGGGTGTTTCAAAAATGAGCTCTTTGTGACATTCTTTCAAGAAAGCCCCTGCTAGAGCCATTGTAAAACATAAATTTGATTATGTCATGCTCATGTGCACAAACCTTATTTAATTGCCTATTGACATCGATATAAAGTTTTAAATCTCTCTTCATGGGTAAGTGAAATTCATGCATTTACAGTTAATTCTAAAAACCTAAGACATATGAGATAATTACCAATTTTTAGTCTCTAATCTTATATGGGTCTCTAAGATATCCCTGTAAAGCTGAAGTTAAAAAATAGGAACTCTGACTCTAAGAGAAAGATTTCTGAAGAGGAACGTTGTTCTCATATCATCATGAGTGTTGTCCTTATGGTTGTCTCCTGAGAGTGACTTGAGATTTGGAAACTCTGTAGAAATTGGTGTGAAATTCTTAGTGCTCCAGAGAACTAGGATTCAGGCTTGTGAATTTCATGACTCAGGCCTTGCTCCAAGAACAAGGTTTGCCAGCCAGCTGGTTTTCAGATCCCTGTTCACTAATTACTGGTCTGTTGACCTCAAAGGTACATTATTATCTCTTCTTTCTCATACCCTGCTCAAGTGCAGGTTGATAAATTATGAGTAGAGAAGTCAAAACAGTCTTTTAGGTTTTGATTTTCCAAATATGCTACCTAGAAAAAAGACACACTTTTCAGATAGTAGGCTGGGTCAAAAGTATTTTACAAACATATTTTTTAACCCTAAATACATTTCACAATGGCTATCATGGTAGAACAAAAGTAGAGCCATTGTTTAAAAGCTGGAAAGGAGAAGTGGAGCTAAGTCAGAATTGATGGAAGATAAAGCAAGCTTTTCATCTTAGTCCATGAACCACCTGGTAGGAAACAGTGTCCTTGACCACTGATTTCCAAAATATGTTATATATACTCAAGAGGTGCTCAAGACCTTTCATTGCAATATGGATAGAAAATATTAAGATTTCTATTTCTATTTTTTTTTGTCAAAATAAAGTTTTACTAAATTTTAATATATAGATTGACACTGCTTTCTTGACTTGGTCCACATCTTAGATGGTCTCACCTCAAAATTAGCTAATGAAACATAAGGGTTTCAAAATAGTAGTTGACAGTGGTACCTTATATTTTGTTCACTTTTGGTTTGTGATGACATGTTGCAGTTTCTGCCTGCCTTGTTAATGGATTTAACACTTATCCAGGTTTAACTAAACTGGCTTTCCTAAAGGACGAATGACTGTAAAAAATCCTGCAAAGAAACTGCAGATTGAGTGCAGAGTTAAGTACTACTTAGAATGCAAGAAAGAGAATGGTGATAAAATGACAGCATGGACATTTTCACTCACAGAATGAGCTTTTTTTTTTATCAATATGAGGTAAATGTAGTGGGACTATATGTGATCTAAAAAGAATCAGCCAAAAATAATAAAAATTATCCGGAGGTTATTTAAAATTTCTTTAAAAATAGTATGATCTGAGAAAGCTTTGCCATAAGTCTAAGTCTATATTTTGCCTTTGGGTATTAGCTAATGACAACACAAAGCTCACATGATAAACAAAATATTTAAAAACATAGTATATTTCATCTTTGCCTTTTAAACTTTAAATTTTTATATTTTATAATAGTAATAACATACTAGTATAGAAATGCTTTATATACATATCCATGAAGTTAAGATACAGACACACATGTTTGAAAAATGCTCAAATAATTTGACTGATGAAGAACATTATCAACACATTGTTTTAGGAAATTGTGATAAACAGAAGGAAAACATCCTAATGTCAATAAACTTTAATTCTTCTTAGTCTGGCACTCTATCCACCTGTCATTGTATCATGAAATGGTGAGAGAGATTATTTTAATCACTTCTCTTATAAAATACCACAAAAGCAAAGTTTCATAATTGAGTAAATTTATATTCTCTGAATGGAAAATATAGCCTTGTTATGATGTTTTGGTACACTGGATTAAGTTTGAAACAGCGCTTTATTTACCACTTGCTGATAGTGAATCTGCTTTCCTTCCATGCTAAGAAAAGCAGGCATATCTCATAGAGTATGGGAGCTTCCATTTAAATGTGCCAATTGGACTATTGTATACATGTTCTGGAGGAAAGAGGCTTTAGTGAAGTCCTGAAGATTTCAGGACATGTTATCATCTCTGAAGACTGTAAAGAGAAGAGGAAACAATGAGCTTCACTGTGGAGTAGAAGATGCTTTGTCTAACAATTCATGTTAAACTGCATTAAATGGTTAGCTTAGAGCTATTAGTTTGAGTTAGGAGTGAGGCATGAAACTCAGACTTATAGAGTGTTTTGTGGCAACATTAGTTTGATGTGCTGGTTTAGCTATAAAGGCCAGTAAAATGTAAGATATTGTCAAGGGAAGACTGAAAACAACTTCTGTCATCAAATCTAGATTCAGCAAATCATTGATTGGATACTTGCTATATATTGGTATGTTAAAATTATACTGGTCTGCTAACCACAATTTAAAATAGATTCAGAGAATTAAAAAATTCCAGAAAAAATAGCTAGTGTTAGGGGGAGAGGGACTTGGGGAAAGGTGTTTAAAAAGTATAAACTTCCAGTTACAAGGTAAGGAACTACCAAGGATATAGTGTACAATATAATGCCTATAGTTAACACTGCTGTATGACATATAGGAAAGCTTATATCACAAACATCTGTATATATCACAATATATTACAATAAACTAATGTGAGCTGATATCACACTTTTAATTGAGTTAAAGTCTAAAAAGAAAAATCTCCCTCTTTTGCCCTAGGTGGGTGCTTCCACATACTCTATGCTGATGTCATATCACCATCCCAAAAAGATTTTTATTGCTCCTCTCCTGGAACCTACTCTCTGCAAACTCCTTTGTTTTTCTTTGTTGTTTTTCTCTTTATTACCAAGGGTTATTCTGCTTTCCTTCTAATATGGAAAGCAGCACTTTCTTCAACCAGACATATACCTCTGTCACTCGGCTGCTAGATAGGCATTGTGCTCAGACTTTTAGAGTGAAAAATTAGAAATTATACTCTGACATTTGGTTAGTCTTTCAGATTATCTCTGAGAACTTGGGACACCTTCCTTTAGTACTAAAGACACTCTGAAAGAAAATGCCCTGGGTAATGCTGCAAATTACTGTTCATGGACAAGACTGGTTTTCCAGGATTTACTCCCGAGGAAGGAGTTGGGGCAGTTATCTCTTGCTTAACATCTGGAGTTAAGAGAAATGTGTTTATTCTAATCCCTTTATCACAGAGCAGGTCCTCAACTTTATTTGCTCCTTTACCTATTCCTCATATGAGAATAAATACCATGATATAAAACAGTCCCAATAACTGAGCAGAATTTGATGTGAAATGTCAAGGCATACCTGAGTTTAAGCAATGAGCATGCATATTTGCTCCTTTTCTGAGACATTTACTGCACTTCAACAAGGAGACCTGCATTAATGCTTTGAAGAAGGAAATTAAAAAATAAAAACCTGAAGAAATTTATTTAAGCTTCAAAAATAGAGAAATTATGCTTTCAGGCTTTTCAGTCAAGTCTGAAATTACAAGTCAAGGCATAGAGCAGTGGTGACAAACTGTGCCAGTTTTCCTCCCATTTCCTGATAGTTCTGAAGGCTGATAAGACCCTGACATCCCAGTAGAGTATTCTCTTTGTGGTAACATCATGGGCTTTTCCCCATTGGCCATTTAAATTATCAACACCTGAGACTCAAGAGCAGGAATAAGGAGATGCATGCCATAGATTGTCATATTTTGTCTCTGTAAGTCTCTTCATAGAGTGCAGAAATGTAATATTGATCCAGGAGGCACTGGTCAAAACTGATATTTCATTTCACTAAATTAAATGAGTGTGAGAGAATTTTGATTAATTGAACAAAGTCTAGGTGCTTTATCTTACACTGACATTTAGATTTTTTAAGGAAATGCATTTTCTAACTGTATCCTGCAGATAGATAACTCCATTATTACACTCATTTGTTGGAATTGTAGAAAAAATAATCAAACTTGCCAGCACGCTCAAGTGTAAGATTTTTCAGCTTGTCATAATTTATGTAGACTCTGCCACAAGGTCTGCTGGAAAGACAAGAAGAGGCACACACACACAAAGGGAAGAAAGCAAGCCAGAAACAGGCAAAGTTAAACCCTGGGTATTCACCTGTTTACTGTAACTAATTCCCAGGAACAGCACCCAGGAGATAGAATTGAAATGTCCAAGTTGGTAATATTATAATGTCCAAGGGGAATGATTATAAGACCACATTATCACATCTGAAGTGTCAGTCAGGAGGCCAATTTTCAGTTTATAATGTCATGATAGGAGAGCAGGTCTTGAAGCTACATTCTAAAGTCCAAAGATATGATTATAATGACATTATAATCTGGGAAGGAGAAGTATGTTTATAGAGTCAAATAATAATTTCAAAGAGCAGGAACCCAAAGACCATATTGTAATAATCAAAATAATACCCAGAGGCTGCACATTATAATGTCTTAGATTGTGACTGAAAAAAAATCCATGTTTCTAATGGCCAGCTGTTTAGCTAGCTGGTTATAGTATAGTGCTCAAGGATTGGAAGATATCACCCTTTAACTTTTCTGGTTTGCAGCTAAAGATGGAGAAGCAAGGATTTGTGAACATCAAGGATGAATTACTTGCTAGTCCAAGGGAGGACTTGTTTGGGTTGAAATATCACCTTTGGAATGTACTCTCAGAGTCTTAAGGGGTTTGGCTGGGTGAAAGAGACAAGGGTTGGCAGATAGTTTGGTGAACAAATCTCAGAATCCATGTATATTATTTTTTCTGGTTGCCAAATGAAATATCGCAGGTTGGGTGACTTAAAACAACAGACACATATTTTTTCACAGTGCTGGATTGTAGTTTTGTTTCTGGTGAGTCCTCTTTCCCATACTTGTAGTTGGCCACTTTCTTACTGTGTTCTTACATGGTGTTTTCTTTGTACTTTTATGGAGCGAGATCTTTGGTATTCTATCAGATTAGGAACCTACCTACTTTCATAAACTCACTTAACCATAATTATTTCCTAAATATAGTTTAGGATTTCAACATGAACTTTAGGGGGACACAGTTCAGTCTATAACACCATGTATCACTGACCCTTCTTTGTATATTGCTCAATCTTTTGTTGGTCATATTGGAAACTGGTCTTATTAAACTTCCCACACTGTAGAAGAACCAATTCACTCTGAAGAAGACATTCTAAGAAGGATTTAAGTAAAAGAACACTTATGCCTCTGCTCTAATTCATAACATTTATTCAAATCTCTTATAGCATTGTTTGTGTCTTAATAAGCTAGGCAGTTGTGATATATAATTATATTCATAATTGTTTTTATACATGTGACCTTTTGATTGCTTTCTGTCACCTTCTAGATATTCTCCATTCAATATTCTGCCTCATAAAGTTATCACATACAATTCTCTTGCTCTCCTATGGTTTTGGGTGTTCTGGTTTGAAATAAAAAGATGGAAGAAAAATAAGTCCTTGTAGCTTTTCCCCAGCAAGGTTTATTAAGGCCGCCTGCATTCTGCAACTGAAGGGCTCAGCTCCTTTCAAGGAGTTGTTCTCTACTAGAGTCTAGTAACAACTTTGTTTCTTCATCTTTTTGGAACTAAGAGTAGGCCTAGATTTTTTGCTGTTAAGCATGATTACTGCACTATCTCATGTAGTTCCTTTAAACACAGCAGACACATTTGTGCTTAGTCCATTTGTAAACAACTCTTCAAAGTATACTAAATAGGCATCAGTCAAGATGGCGGAGCAGGTAAACTCTGTGCTCACCTCCTCCAAAAAACACATCAAAATTTCAGCTAAGTTACAGAACAACCATCATTGAGAACCACTTGAAGTAAAGCTGAACAGAAGTCCTATAATTAAGGATATACAGAAGAAGCCACATTGAGGCTGGTAGGGGAGATGAAAATATGAAATGAGATGATCTTATACCCACATGTGGCACT
Source organism: Cynopterus sphinx (assembly GCA_030015415.1). Classification (NCBI taxonomy): domain Eukaryota; kingdom Metazoa; phylum Chordata; class Mammalia; order Chiroptera; family Pteropodidae; genus Cynopterus; species Cynopterus sphinx. The sequence goes on from CM057382.1 coordinate 54,357,463, forward strand.
TAAAATACCATGTGCTCTTTTTAAAGGGCTTAATAACACATCGACTCACTCTGAATTCCAGCACTGAATAGCAGCTTGAAACGCTTTAGGGACATACAGGAAGAAACTGAATTGTGTGACTTCAGGACAAGGAATGGAGAGGAAGCTTTCTCCTAGACAGAAGAGCTGACGGAAGCCATTTTTCCTTTGTTGAGACCTTCCCCCCACCTAACGCAGAGATGCAGGTAGTTGCCATATCTAAGCCTTCATCAACCTGGCCTCCACATTTTGCCCCACCTGAGTAATTCCCTAAGACCATGTTCTGCCCAACTTTCAGGCACATCTAAGCTTCTTCCAGTGGCTTTTCCATACAAATAGCCTGTCTTGACTTATGCTGTAGACTTTCCTAAATTGTCTTGAGTGATCACAAACCCCAAACAAGCAGCATCTGGCCTTGGTTTGCCCTGTACCTCTTGCTAAGCAGCCTCAAGCCTGGTACTAGTAGCAGCTGGCCTCAGTTCACAGCTTACCCTCTCCCAGGCACCTCTAAGCCCAGCACAAGTGGTAGCCATTTGCAGATTACTTTGTAGCTCATACAAAGAGGTTCTGAGCAAGGCACAGGAGCGGCTGACTTTGGTGTGAAACAGAGGCCCCCAATCTAGCAAACCTGATGGTCAGCTACAGACTATGCTAGGAGTATCACCCAACTACCTCCACACACAACACACCCAGGTGACAGACTCTGCAGGCACCCGGGCCCTGCTAAAGCAAAGCCTGCTTTGAAAGTTCAACCCTTGCAAAACAACTCCTTCACTGTAGTCATGGCCAATTCTCATATTTAATCAGTCTGAGAGACAATCTCTTCCATTAATGTGCAAACAACAACTAAATCTCAACTACAATAGGAGGTCATAAACAACCTACACAAATGACATACCTGGAGCACATGGCTCAGGTCACCAGGAAGACTGTCACGGGGCCCCAGAGGACATCTACTATATAAGCCCACTCTACTAAGACTGGGAGACATAGCAGCTCTGCCTAACACATAAAAACAAACACAGAGAGGCACCCAGAATCAGAAGACAAAGAAACATGTCCAAAATAAAATAATAATAATATAATAATAATAATAATAACAACAACAACAACAACAACAACAACAACAACAACAACAACAACAGAACAAAGTTCCTGGGGGGAAAAACTCAATAAAATGGAGACAAGCAATCTATTAGATGCAGAGTTCAAAACACTGGTTATAGGGATGCTCAATGATCTCAGTGAGAACTTCAACAAAGAAATAGAAAACATAAAAACAAAGATAGAAAACAAACAACAATAACAACAACAACAACAACAACAACAACAACAACAATAAAAACAGTCAGAAATTAGGGAACCAGAAGAAGAAAGAGAGAAATTAAAAACCTATTTGAAGAAATAATGACTAAGAAACTTCTCTAACCTGGTGAAGGAAACAGGCATACCAGCCCAGGAAGTACAGAGAGTCACAAACAAAATGAAACCAAAGAGGTTCACACCAAGACACATGGTAATTAAAATGCCAAAGGTGAAAGACAAGGAGAGAATCTTAAATGCAGCAAGAGAAAAGCAGTTAGTTACTTACTAAGGAGCTTCCATAAAACTATTAGCTGATTTCTAAACTGAAACTTTTTAGGCCAGATGAGAATGGTACAAAATATTTAAAGTGATGAAAAGCAAAGACCTACAACCAAGGATACTCTACCTAGCAAAGCCATTATTTAGACTTGGAGAACACATTAAAAAAAAAAAAAGTGTTCATCACCACCAAACCAGTATTACAAGAAATGTTTAAGGGACATAGAAGAGGAGAAGGAGGGGGGGAGGATGAAAAAAGATAAAAATATGAATAATAGAGTGGTAATAACTATATATTTAGCAATAATTACTTTAAATGTAAATCGATTAAATGCTCCAAACAAAAGATAAGGTAGATAAATGGATAAGAAAACAAGACCCTTACATATTCTGCCTATAAATACTCACTTTAGATCTAAAGATACACACTGACTGCAGATAAAAAGGATGAAAAAATATATATAATGAGAATGAATCCAAAAATAACCTTGGATAGCAATACTTACACCAGACAAAATAGATTTTAAAACAAAGACTATAATAAGAGACAAAGAAAGACTCAGAAGTTCCACTTTGGGGTATTTTTTGAAGACACCCAAAACACTACCTCAAAAAGATATGTGCATCTATATGTTCATTGTGGCATTACTTACAGTAGCTAAGATATGGTAGTGTTCATCAATAGATGAATGGATAAAAAAAAGAAATGGTACATATATACAACTGAATATTACTCAGCCATAAGAAACAAATGAAATCTTGCCATCTGCAGCAACATGGATGGACCTAGAGGATATTCGCTAAGTGAAATAAGTCAGACAGAAAGACAAGTACCATACAATTTCACTTATACATAGCACCTGAAAAACACAGTCAATGATCAAACAAAACAAAAACAAACTCATAGGTACAGAGAACAGATGGTAAACAGGTTGGGGAAATGGGTGAAAAAGGGGTGGGATTAAGAAGTACAAATTAGTAGTTACAAAATAGTCATGGGGTTTTAAATTATAGCAATAGAGAGTAGAGTAAGTAATGTTGTAATAACTATGTATGTTGTCAGATGGGTACTAAATTTATCAGAGTGATCACTTCTTAAATTGTATAAATGTATAACCACTATGCTATACACCTGAAACTAATACAATATTATGTTATGATATTTTAAAATTTAAATATATTTAAAAATTTTTAAAGCAAGTAAAGTACATAAATATGCTATTTATTTTATATAGAGTCACTGACTGATAAAAAATGCACCATTTAGCCAGCTTTCCTGCTTATTCTCTTTGAGTCAATTTACATGCACTTAATTTCCTAGAAAAATCACTTGTATTGACTGAGATTATATCACAATTCTAAGACAGTTAGCTATGTATCATTCTGGGAGCTCAGTGGTATGTAGGGAAATAGAGGAGATGCTGTGATGACTGAGGGGATGGTCGCCATAAGAGTATAGTGGGAGAAATTCAAATCATAGTGTCCTTAAGTGTGTGTTGAACTGGAGTGCCATCTATGCTGTTACTGGGATTCAAGAGAATAAAGACTGCTTCTGAAATCCATCCATTTCAGGACAGCAGTTAGAAGTAAGCCTCTATTACTCATCTATATTAAGGTAAAAATGTTTCAATAATGCTAAATATATATGTATTTCCCCCATGAAATTAATAAAGTTTTCTTTATTTTGAATTTGTATGTAATACTGTCCATAAGCCCCAATTATCCCCCAAAGTTTCCCACCCAGATTCTAAGCAGTTATCTGAATCAAAAACAGTCACCACATGGTGGCGTAAAGCTTGAACTTTAGGGTCAGAGTTGTCCTCAAATACAATACATTCTGTCTTGTAGTAGCTGTGCAGCCTTAGTCAAGTTACGTTGTCTCTCTAAACATTAATTTTCTCACCTATAACTGAGGCTAATCTTAGTATTATCTTGAAGAGTTGTTGTGAGACAAGAATAAGATTCCTTTTGCAGAATGCTTAGCTCAGTTCCTTACATAGAAGAAGCATGGGAATAGATGCTGGTCAAAATATTCCTCCCACACCAGCTGCCTAGCATTAAGCAGGAGGCAATTCCTAGTTGTGGGTGACCAGCTTGCTTTAATAGCCTTCTCACCTCATTTTGGTTAACCTAAAGGAAGGGGTTAAACCTACATAGAAAGAAAATAGAAAGAGTTATGCAGAATTGAAGCATCATCAAATGGGGTTGGAAATCAGATAAAGCCAAGTTCTAAAATGTTAAGAAGTTGAGGATGTCAGGCCACCTCAGCAAGCCCAATGGATAATTGTCTTTAATAAAATAGTTAAAGCCTGGCTACCCACTCAGGACAGGATTTATTCTGGAAGTGAGAGAAGGGACACCATGGCTAGTCCTGGAACATGGAGTAGGGGAGCATAAAGTTGACAGCCAATAAATTTGGATCAATTCTCCCAATTCTAGCATACTTTTTATTGAATAGTGGTAAAGTATAGTAAAAAGGCAGGGTCCCAGAGCCTTCAGGAGAATACACAAACATTAATCAAATAGATGTTGATCCGTGATTAGGTGTTTTTTATTTGATATTAGATGTTAAAATGTATTGAAAACAAGTTTCTTTTTTAAAAGTCCCAATGAATATATTAACAATGATATCTGAAATGTGTTGAGTATATGCCATGTGGACATTTTGAGTTTTTTTTAACACCTTAATTACAGGATAACCATGACTATTATTCCAGTTTAAGGATAAAAAAACAGGCACTGAGAAGATAAATAAATTGCTAATGTTCTTTTAACAAGTAAAAAAGACCAACATTAAATCTGAGTCAGCTTGTATTAATTGCAGAGTTTCAAAGTAGAGACATAGAGAATGACTTTATAGGCAGCATAGTTACATACAGCAAGACCAACTCCTCATCTATTTGCTTCTAACTCAGAAGTAAATATTTTGGAAAGACCCGTGGAGCAGGATTTCTACTCTTGGCTTATCACTTTCTAGCTGTGTTATCTTAGTCAAGTGACTTCAGTCTCTGGCTTCAATGTCTTCATCTATAAACTAGGAAAATAATACTCACTTCATTGATGCAGGTGTTAAATGATATAAGATATGAAAGTCTTAGTATAGAAAGAATGCTAATTTATAACCATTCTTAATTTTCTTTTGTCACACTCCAATCCAAAAGTTCATTCATCATCTTGGATTTCTCTAGTAACAGGTACCTCGCCACTTCCTGGGACTCTTATTCTGGTACAGAACAACACTGATTATTGGAAATTTAGCCTTTAATAATGAGTTCCTTGCCTAAGGTCAGTTCTCTGAGTTGACATAGACTAAATCTCATCCTATTTCACTTCACTGGCCTTTTTATATTATAAAGAAATGCTCATGACCTTCTAAGTTTTTTGTTCTACAAGTAAACACCTATAATTACTTCAACCCATTATTAAGTTAGAAGCTTGTGAATTCTGTCACCAGACTTCTCATCTCTATGGTAGTGACATTTGTCAATTTCTCCTTTCATTTTTTAAAAAATTTCATAAGAAGCAAATATTCACTATACAAAAAAAAAAAATCACGGGCTTAATAAAATAAAAAAAAAAAAAGACTTTTGGATGCAATATCTTCTCTTTAACATCCACTCTGGGGATCTTTACTTCTTTTCTGTCATGAGTTATCTGCAGTCTACTCTGACACACCACTGATACTATCTCAATGGAATAGCTCTTCTGGCTTGATGTTAGGTGAAAAAATACGAACCTTCCTTCTTAAGTTACTAATTAGAGATAATTGATAAATGGATAAAGAAAGCAATGCTTAACCCCGTAGAAGATGCAAATGCCTCATTAATCTGCCTCAGTTGGTATTACCATTATCTCAAACTACAAATTCATTTTTTTTCATTATTTTTATACAAAAGGAAATTGCCTGCCCAGAGACTTCAATAAATTGGATGGACCCTTTATAATTTGGCCAAAAACAACATCCATTCCTGTTCTCTAAGTTTGGGTAATTAATCAGTTGTTTCAGTTTTCATTTCCTAGAACAATCTTCTCTCTGGAATTTATTATTGGTACCCTTGGAATTGTCTTGTTGAGGTGTGAACTGGAATCATGACTTTTTTACTTGTCCTAGAGGTTAAAATTCCAAGTTTAATTATCTCCTAGCTTCTAATTCCCAGTCGTCTCATGGTTTTAAATATCCAGAATATCTTGGATATTTAAAAGAAAAGCTTATGTAGCCAAGTGTGGTCTAGGAAGAAGGGCACTACAAAATTCAGAAAGAATAGCTTTCCAGATTTCATCCACTATGCATTGTTTATACAGTTTTATATATATTCTCTATAGTGTCAGTGCACAATATAAAATGGGAAAATGTATATGATTTTTATTAGTGTCATAGCTACCTTAATGCATGTACATGCACATACACACAATGAAATAAAACTCAAAGAATTTGTTCTAAGGTCAAGTTTTGCTTATTTCCCTTAATACTAGATTCTCTTTTGTTCTTTCCAATCTCGAATCCTCTTTTTTTGTGAACCTAAGCATCTCTTTTACTCAGAGCTAGTGGCCCTGATTCTAAGTGGTAATTGAGTTGATTATAAAGTTCCAAATTTGTAGCTGACATGTCGAGCAGTCCTCGCACCCCTCCAGATGTGTAAGCTCCAGCATGTGACAGCTCTGTGGTTAACAATGAAAAGTGATGAGAACTAAATGGGAGGATCAGAGAGGAAAAGCAGAGTTGGAAACTCTTGGTACTTAGGATTAGATTCCAAACCATGGAATAGCATTTTCCTCCTGGATATTTTTTTGTTTGTTTGCTGTTTATCTTAGAAAGTGTTTGGAAGTGAAAAGGAATTTGGATCCCTGGAAGCTAGGCACTATAAGAAATTCATAAATCTTCACAATATAAACCTTGTTAAACCAAACTACTATTAGACCATAAGTTCATGGAGGCAGGAGCTTTTGTACAGCTCACCATCAAATATACAGACACTGGCACTTAGTGGGTGTTTAATAAATGTTTGTTAAATAAACAAAGAGTTGAATGAAGAATAAAATTTGTATAATTTTTTTTGTTTTATATGTTTCCATGTTTCTTTTTCTTTTCTTTCTTCTTAGGACTTGCAAAGTATTGTTGGAAATTCTGTATTGTTTCATATATTTAGATTTTAGAAAATGCATATCAATCATTAGGCCAGAGATTAAAGGTAACATATGGGAAGTGAAATATCCTTGGAGCCATTAAGGTGGTGGGGTCAGGCAGAAGTGAGAATAGAGGAAAGAGAAGGAGGTACTTGTCGGGTCAAATCCAAAGATCTAGGTTCATTCATGGCAGAATTTTGTTTTTATTTTATTTTATTTATTTTTTTAATTTTTAATTAATTTTATTGAAGTAACATTGGTTAATACAATTGTATAATTTTCAGCTGTACATTATTATTTGACTTCTATATATTCTATTATGTGTTTACCACTGAAAGTCTAGTTTCCTCTGGCTACATATATTTGATCCCTTTTACCCACTTCACCTTCCCTGCAAACCCTATATTTGACCCTCTCTACCCTGTCAGTCTCCCCTCTCTTCCCCCACCCTATTAGTAATCACTAGCCTATAGTCCTTATCCATGAGTCTCTGTTTGTTTGTCCTGCTCATTTGTTGCTTTTAGGTTTATATTCCACATATAAGTGATATGTGATTTTCAACTTTTTTTGTCTGGCTTATTTTGCTTAGTATAATTATCTCGAGGTCCATTCTCGTTGTCACAAGTGGCAATATTTCATCTCTTCTTATGGTTGAGTAATATTCAATTGTATATACCACAGATTCGTTCGCCAATCATCTATTGTAAGACACTTTTGGTTGCTTCCATCTCCAGGCCACTGTGAATATGAATATCAGTGTGCAAATATATTTTTAGATATGGGTTTTCCAGTCTTTGGGGTAACTACCCAGTACAAGGATTGCTGGATCACACAGTTAATCATTCTTAGTTTGTTGAGAAACCTTGATACTGTTTTCCATAGTGGTTGTACCAATTTGAAGTTCCTCCAGTAGTGTATAAGGGTCCCTTTTTCTCCACAACCTCTCCAACATTTGCTATTACTTGTCCTGTTGATTACAGCTATTCTAACATGTGTGAGGTGGTATCTCATTGTGGTTTTGATTTGTATTCCCCTAATAGCTAGCAATGTTGAGCATCTTTTCATATATTTATTGGCCATTTGTATGTCCTCTAGGGAGAAGTATCTGTTCAAGTCCTTTGCCCAGTTTTTGATTGGATGGTTTTGTTGTTGTTGTTGTTGTTGTTGTTATTGAGTCATGAATTCTTTGTATTTTGGATATTAGGCCCTTATTGAAGGCATTGCTTGCAAATATATTTTCCTATTTAGACAGTTTTCTGTTTACCCTGTTGATTTATTTTGCTGAGCAAAAGCGTTCTAGTTTGATGTAGTCCCATTCATTTATTTTACCTTTTACTTCCCTTGCCTTTGAGGTCAAATTTATAAAATCCTCTTTAAATCCAAGGTCCTTGAGTTTAGTTTCTACATTTTTTTTCTATGCATTTTATTGTTTCGGGTCTTACATTCAAGTCTTTAATCCATTTTGAGTTAATTTTGATGTGTGGTAGTAGACAACAGTCTAGTTTCATTCTTTTGCAGGTGGCTTTCCAGTTTTTCCAGCACCATTTATTGAAGAGGATTTTCTTTCTCCACAGTATGTTATTGGCTTTTTTTGTCAAAAATAATTTTCCCTATAATTAACGGTTTACTTCTGGACTCTCGATTCTCTTCCACTGTTCCATGTGTCTGTTTTTCTGCTAATACCATGCCATTTTGATTATAGTCACTTTGTATTATAATTTAAGGTCAAGCAGAGTGATGCCTCCAGCCTCATTTTTTATTCTCAGGATGGCTTTGGCAAGTCAAAATCTTTTGTGCTTCCATACAAGTCTGATGAGTTTTTGTTCCATTTCTTTTAAAAATGCTGATGGGATTTTGATGGGGATTGCATTAAATCTGTATAATGCTTTAGGTAATATGGTCATTTTAACTATGCTGATTCTTCTGGTCCAAGAACATGGAATATCTTTCCATTTCTTAATATCTTCTTTGATTTAATAGGATCTTATAGTTTTCATTATATAGGTCTTTCACATCTTTCATTAGATTTATTACTAGGTACTTTATTCTTTGTGTTGCAATTGCAAAAGGAAGTATTTTTCTCACTTCTTTTTCTGATGTTTCATTATTAGAGTATAGGAATGCTATGAATTTTTGAATGTTGATTTTGTATCCAGAAAATTTACTGTCTTTGCTTATTGTTTCTAGTAGTGTTCTTGTAGATTCTTTAGGGTTTTCTATATAGAGAATCATGTCATCCACAAATAGTGACATTCTGACTTCTTTATTTTCTATTTGGATGCCTTTTATTTCTTTCTCTTGGCTAATTGCACTTGCTAGGACATCCAATGTTATATTGAATAACAGTGGTGATAGTGACAGCCTTGCCTCATTCCTGACCTTAGAGGGAAAGTTTTTAGTTTTTCATCATTAAGTATAATGTTGGCTGAGGGTTCGTCATAGATGGCCTTATTATGTTAATGTACTTTCCTTCTATACTGCTTTTATGAAGTGTTTTGATCAAAAATGGATGTTGTATCTTGTGCAAGGCTTTTTCTGCATCTATTTATATAATCATATGATTCTTATTTTTTTAATTTGTTTATGTGGTTTATCACATTAATCGATTTGCATATGTTGAACCATCCCTGTGCCCTAGGAATGAAGCTAATTTGATCGTGGTGTATAATCTTTTTAATACGTTGCTGTATCCGGTTGATTAGTATCTTATTTAGAACATCTGCATCTGTGTTCATGAGAGATATTGGTCTGTAGTTTTATTTTTGTGTGTTATCTTTACCAGGGTTTGGTATCAGAGTAATATTTGGCTCATAAAATAAGTTGGGAAGTATTTTCTCCTGTATTAAATCTTCTTTGAGTGTTTTATAGACCACTGGTGAAGCCATCTGGTCCTGGACTTTTACTTCTTTGTAGGATTTTGAAGACTGTTTTAATTTCCATACTGCTGATCAGTCTATTTAGATTTTCTAGTTCTTCTTGATTCAGTCTAGGAAGATAGTATTTTTCTAAGTACTAGTCCATTTCTTCTAGATTATTTGGTGTTATACACTTTTTCATAATATTCTTGTATGATCCTTTGTATTTCTGCAATGTCAGTCATAATTTCTACTCTTTCATCCCTGATTTTGTTGATTTGTGTTCTTTCTCTTTTTTCTTTAGTGAGTCTAACCAGGGGTTTGTCAATTTTATTAACCTCAAAGAACTAGCTCTTTGTTGCATTTATTTTTTTCTATCATTTTTTGTTTGTTTGTTTTCAAATTCATTAATTTCTGCTGTAAGTTTGATTACTTCTTTTCTTCGCTTTTGGCTTCATTTGTTCTTCCTTTTCTAGTTTTTAAAGATGATTTGTTAGGTTGTTTTGTGGGGGTCTCATTTTTGTTTTTGGAGATAGGCCAGTAATGATATAAACTTTCCTCTTATTACTGCTTTTGCCATATCCCAAAAGTTTGACATGTTGTACTATCATTGTCTTTTGTTTCTATGTATCTCTTGATCTCTCTTTTTATTTCTTCCCTGTCCTAGTTATTTTTCACTAGCATGTTGTTTACTCTCCATGTATTTGTGGTTCTTCCTGACTTTTTTATGCAGATGATCTCTAGTTTCAAAGCATTATGATCAGAGAATATGGTTGGTATGATTTAACCCTCTTGTATTTGTTGAGACTATTTCTGTGTCCCAGTATGTAGTCAATTATTGAGAATGATCCATGTGCACTAGAGAAGAATGTACATGCAGCTGTTTTGGGATGGAAGGCTCTATAAATGTCAATTATGTCCAGTTGGTCCAATGTGTCATTTAAGGATGTTATATTCTTATTGATTTCTGTTTTAATGATTTTTATATATATGACAGTGGAGTATTTAGTTCCCTACTATGATAGTGTTTTGGTCTATTTCTCTCTTTAGTTCTGTTGATAATTGCTTTACATATTTCATAGATCCCTGATTGGGAGCATAGATATTAATAATTGTTATATGTTCTTGGTGCATGATTCCCTTTATCTTTGTGAAGTGTCCCTTAGTATCTTTTTTTTACCTATTTTATTTTGAAGTCTAGTTTATCCATTATTAGTACCACTACTTTCATTTTTCTCTGAAAACCATTTGCTTGAAATATCATTTTCCCACCCTTTTTAGTCTATATTTGTCTTTGGAGCTGAGATGTGTCTCCTAAAGGTAGCATATGATTGAGTTCTGTTTTTTGATCCATTTGCTACTCTGTGCCATGGCAGAATTTTAATTTTTGTTTTAAATAGGTTGCTGATTTCTTTACATAGAGGACATTCTTCAGAGCTGTCTTTGTTTCTTTACATGAAAAATTTAAGGCAGAGTGAATTGCTGATAACCAAGCTGCTGGAATCTGAGGCTGATAAAAGGGTGAAAATTCAGAAAGTTTCATGTTAATAGAAGGAAATGACTTCGGGAAGAACCACACTTGGGAATCCTTTTTCAAATTGCTGACCCTACACTGGATCAACATAACTCCAGAAAATAGTCTGCTTTCTGAGTTTTAAAACCACGGTTTGCAAAGTGTTGGCTCTCTATGTCTCAATAAATAACACTAGAAAAACACCTCAGGAAACAATAAGTGAGATTTGTCTTAGATCTAACTCAAGTACCTCATTCAACAACAACAAAAAAAGTTTTATTTGATAAGGTTGTATAATGAGTACTGACTGGGCTCATGAAAACTTCACATGTCTTAGAAACTTGCATTCTAGGCACAAGGACAGATACTGGGCCTGGTCACTGAGATTCTATCTGAGATCCAAATGTTGGCTCTTACACCTCAAATAATCTTCTTCATCTTGCCACAGAACATCTTTGAAAGGGTATTGTGTTCTGAAGGGCAAAGAGGCACAGCAAGAATCAGAAAGTTTCAGTCAGAATGATGGAGCAGGTAAAACATGTTTTAGCCTCCACTCATAACCACCTCAAAATTATAACTGAACTACAAAATAGCCATCAATGCAAGTCACCTGAAGTCTAGCTCAACAAAAGTCCTTCCACTGGGGACACACAGAAGAGGCCACCTCAAGACTGGAAGGAGACATGGAGACATGAAACAAGCTGGTCCCACATCCAAGTGCAGTGGTAGAGAATCAGGAAAAATACCTTGTCTGTCCTATGGAGGTCTCCTCAGAAGAGTGAGGGGTTCTGGCCCCACACCAGGCTCCACAGCACAGAAATCTAATGTTGGAAAGAAAAATATCATCTATGGCCATGCTACCCTGAACAAGCCTGGTCCCATCTGATCTTGGAATCTAAGGAGGGTCAGATCTGGTTAGTATTTGGATGGGAGATCACCTAGGAAGACCAGATGCTGGAGGCATACAAAATGAAAAAAAAAAAATAAGTGATTGTAAGCTGACAAGGTCCTTGCAATCTGTGAGGTCAACTAAGGGTTGCCTCACCTAAAAAAAAAAAAGAAAAAGAAAAAGAAAAAGAAAGAAGATGAAGAAGAAGAAGAAGAAGAAGAAGAAGAAGAAGAAGAAGAAGAAGAAGAAGAAGAAAGAGAAGGAGAGAGAGAGAGAGAGAGAGAGAGAGAGAGAGAGAGAGAGAGAGAAATCTCCACAACTTCTGGCTGTAAAAACCAGTGGAGATTGTGGCTGAGTGAGATGAAGGGCTGAGAGAGTGGCAGACTTTCTTAATAAGGGGCTGATGTTAGAACTTACTGCTGACAGACTTGCTTACTCTGAGCTTCAGCTCTGGGGCAGTAGCTTGAAAGACATCAGGGACATATGGGAAGGAACTGAGTTGTCTGGCTTCAGGGTGAGGGCTGGAAGCTCAGATTTCTCCTCTACTGAAGTGCTGGCAGAGGACATTGTTCCTTTGTTGAGCTCTCCCCTCTCCTGGCTTGTAGACCCAGGCTGGCACCATATCTGAGTCTCCATCAACATAGCTAACACTGATCCTCCTTCCCTGGTGATTCTCTGAGACCTCACCTCTCCCAATGTGCCAGCCCACTCAAGCCACTTCTGGTAACTTTTAAATATAAATAGCCTGTCTTGGCTTATGCTGAGGACTTTCCTAAAATATCTGAAAGGTTTGTAAAACTAAACAAGCAACATTTGGTCTCAGCATTCCCTGTACCTCTTGCTGAGCAGCCCCAAGCCTGAAACTGGGGCAGCTGGATTTGGTTTGTGGCTTGACTTCTCAAGACACTTACAAGCCCAGTGTGGGTGGCAGCCATCTGTGTATCACTTGGTAACTCATACCAAGTGGTTCCAGGCAGGAGACAGACTACAGTTAAACTTGGCTTGCAGCAAGGCTCCTGCCAGGAGACCCCAGCCAGCACACTCAGTGGCCTGTTTTGGTCTAAACTGGAGCCCAACTGGGGTCACATCTGAGGATGTCACACCCAAAGGTAGAGCTGGCACCAGAACCCTGCTAATGCAAATTCTGATCTGTAGGGTCAGCCCCTGCACAACAGCTCCTCCACTGTTCATGGCTGGTCATCACAACTAATCAACCTGAGGGGCAATTCCTCCCCATTGACAAGCAAACAGCAACAAAGACTAACTAGAGGGCAGACACTATCCATACAAAGGACATACCTGGATCACCCACTCAGGTGAGGTGGGAAGACTGTGCCACTGGGACCCACAGCATGCCTGCTACCCAAGCCCACTCCACTAAGATTAGGGACATAGCAGTTCTACTTAATACATAGAAACAAACGCAAAGAGGCAGCCAAAATGGGGAGACAAAGAAACATGTCCCAAATAAAAGAATGGAACAAAGCTCTAGAAAAAGAACAAAACAAAATGGAGACAAGTAATCTACCAGGTGCAGAGTTCAAAACACTGGTTATGAGAACACTCAATAAACTTAGAAGAGTAGATGAATTTAGTGAGAACTTTTACAAAGAGACAGAAACATATAAAAGAACAAGTTGAAAATGAAGAATACAATAACTGAACTGAATAATACCTTAGGAGAAATTAAAAATATATTAGATAAAGCAGAGGATCAAATCAGTGATTAAAAGATAGGTAACAGAAAACAATCAGAAAGCAACAAGAAAAAAAGAGAATTGTATAAGAGGTCTCTGGAACAATATCAGGCATAACAACATTTACATCACAGGACTACCAGAAATAGAAGGGAGAGAACAAGAAGTTAAAAACCTATTTCAAGTAGTAATGACTGAAAACTTTCTTAACCTGGTGAAGGAAATAGATATACAAGCCCAGGAAATACAGAGAGTTCTAAACAAGATGAACCTAAAGAGGCCCACACTAAGACCCATCATCATTAAAATTCATAATGTTAAAGACAAAGAAAAAACTTAAAAACAGCAAGAGAAAAGCAGTTAGTTACCTACAAGGGAGCTCCAATAAGACTGTCAGCTGATAATTCAACAGAAACTTTGCAGGCCAGAAGAGATTGGCACAAAATATTCACAGCGATAAAAAGTCAGGACTTACAACCAAGGTGACTCTACCCAGCAAAGCTATCATGCAGAATTGAAAGACACCTAAAAAACTTCCAGACAAGGAAAAGCTAAAGGAGTTCATCATCACCAAGCCAGTATTAGAGGAAATATTAGTGAGTCTTCTTTAAGAAGAAAAAATAAATAAAGACACACACAGACTGAAAGTAAAGGGATGAAAAAAGATATTTCAAAAAAATGGAAACAAACAGAAAAAATCTAGGGTAGCAATATTTATACCAGACAAAATAGACTTTTAAAACAAAGGGTATAACAAGAGACAAGGAAGAACCCAGTTATTTCACTTCTAAGTATTTTTCAAAGAAACCCAAAGTGCTACTTTGAAGTAATGCATGAATCCATATGTTTATTACAGCATTATTTCCTGTATCCAAGATCTGGTGATGTCTTGGGTATCCACCAATGGATGAATGGATAAAGAAGAGGTGGTACATATATACAGTGAAATATTACTCAGACATTGAAAAGAATGAAATCTTGCCATTTGTAATAACATGGTTGGACCTAGAGAGTATTGTGCTGAGTGGGAAGGTCAGGCAGAGAAAGATAAATGTTATACAAGAAATCTAAAGAATGGGAAAAACAAACAAACACCAGAAATAAATTCACACATACAGAGAGCATTTTGATAATTGTCAGATTGGGGGGTATGGGAATAAGTGAAGCAGGGAGGTTAAGAGGTACAAATTGGTAGTTTCAAAAATCATGGGGATATAGAGTATAGAATAGGGAATATAGTCAGTAGTATTGTAAAAACTATGTATGGTGTCAAATGGGTACTAAATTTATTGGAGTGATCACTTTATAAGTTTTATAAATGTCTATCCACTGTGTTTTATACCTGAAACTACTATAATATTGTATGTTAACTATAATTGAAAAAAATAAAAATATAAAAATTAAACCCCAAACCAAACCAAACAAAAAAATCAAAATATGAGTTAAGTGCTTACTACAATGAAGAAAAAGATAAGTGATTGGAGAGAGGGTAGCTGGGAAAAGAGGAGAAGGATGATAGGCAGAGCTTGGAGAATTTTTAGGTCAGTGAAAATATTCTGCATGATGAAACCTATTGAATGCACAAACCAAGACTGAATACTTGGTTTAAAAAAGTACCATTCTGGTGAGTTATGTAGATAATGAGGGAGGCTATGAATGTGTGGAGTAAGAATGTATATGGAAACTCTTTGTAGCTTCCTCCTAATTTTATTGTAAACCTAAATCTGCTCTAAAATAATAGATTTTAAAAAGTGAAAAAAAATAGCTAATAAATTTTAAAAAATCAGTTTGCTAAAAATTTCTTCTCCACACCCTGCTACTTAACCTCAGTGTTCTTTAATCTCTTGCCCATTTCTTACCCCACATCATGCTGTATGGTCCATTGTACTAATGGATTTCAGACTTATGTCCATGGGCATGATAGTAGTCTTGTTCAATGGCAGAGATGAAAATGAGTATGAACCGTGTTTTTTTCCCAGTTAGAAGACTTTATGGTCATGGTTTGTCTCATTGGGAGACTTTCCATATTTTCTAGAAAAGAATACTCACTCACATGGACCCTCTCAGTAGATAGAAGAGTACCTGGCGTGACTTTTCTGCCTGTGCCCAGCTCTCCTCCAGTGACCCAAGCATGCTGCTTTTTACAGGAAGGGAGAGGTTAAGTTAATGGTGCCAAAGCTCTGCAGAGCTGCACCCGTGAGGCAAACATTCACCTTTCTAAAGTGTGTTAAAGGAGAGCAGAGAAAAGTTTAGTCAGAATTAAAGTGAAATGCCTTGGATAGTCAGCATGAAAGGTAAAGGATTTGTGAAAGATTACTTAGGTTTTTCTTTTTTGAAAAAGATACAGCCTTTAAAATAAGTAAGATTTTCTTCAAGGTCCAAGAGACTCCATGATTTTACTTTGAGCTTTGAATGACAGTGCCCCCATTGCTTATTTCAATAGAGGCTTTCAGAATTCATTAGCTTAACAGGAGGAATATAGCATGAAAAAAGAAGAAAGAGAAGGTGAGGGGTACGATCCAGCCAAAAATATCCCAACATAATTTCTTTATACTGATGTTGAATAGGGAAAAATATGTACCTGCTTGATATATAATAGTTCATGGTCAGTTTTTGAATCACTAAATGATACTGTTCTATCACTCAATTTAGTGAAAAATTAAAACAATAATAATCATGAGAGAAACAGACATGGAACTGAAGAAACTGAAATACTGAGTGCCTCACAAGGAGAACATTATTACTACCTGTAAGGTAAACATGTGACACAATGAGAGAAGTTTTAAAAGCAAGCATTTATTGGGAGAGGGCTCCTGGGCAAGGTTCTCTGGTCCAGGAGAGGAGAAGGGATAGAGAAGTCAGGCCCTGGGGTGGGAGGGTGCAGCTTATGGGGTTATGTGGGGGTAGAGGTATAGGGTGGATAACGTTAACCAAATGCTCATTGAGCCTCTGGATTAGGGTGGTGGTGCCTAGGGCTTTAGGGTGGGCCCTATTCAGAAGGTCTGGATTCTCGTTATCAAGCTGGAGAGTCTCCTGGCAGGCATCTGACTGGCCTTTCCCCCGCCGACTTAACATCCCAACCTCTTTGGTATAAAGACACCGAGTCAAATCTGGCTACTTCTTGCAGACCAGGGGAGGAGAGGTTGGGGGTCTGAGGCTGGGACTTTGCTGGGAAGGTGAACATATGGATGTGAAAGTAGCTGTTTGACCATGATCTGGGAGACTTCTCGGATGCGTTTCATGCATTGCGGGGTGGAGCACGCTTCAGGTGAGTGAGGTGGTACCAGCACTGATGATCCAGGAGTTTGGCAGCTGTCGGTGTGGTTGGTACGAAGGTGTGTGGACCTGACCGCCAAGGTTCTAGTGACCAAAGCTATATATTTCCTTGAGAAGAACCTGGTCTCCCAGAGACAGTGAATCACTATTCAAGAAAGCTGGTCTGGTAGCTGGGTCTGTTGCAGGGGTAGGGAGGCATGAGTCCTCGAGTCTGCATGCTGTCTGAGTAAGCTCTGGAGTAGAGAGAGATAAGTGGAGTGTTGAGCAGGGTTAGGTAGGGTGAGAGAGGGTGCCAAGGCCAGGACATCTCAGAGCCTAGAAAAATACTGTTTAATGAGAGCAGGAGCAGTAAGAGGGCCTGTAGGGGTTTCTTTGGCCACCTGATATAGTGCCTTAGCTAATAGGGCAAAGATAGGGACCCAATGTCAGAAAAACCCTATGAGGCCCAAAAAGGAGAGGATCTGTTCAGCATATCCTCTCCTTGTGGGGGGGTTGCAAATCTCCTAGGGGCTAGCTGGATCCTGTCAGTTGTAAAAGATTTGGTGGTAGGAGTTAAGGCTACTCCAAGGTAGGTGACAGAGGAGGTACAGAGCTGAGCCTTAGAAGGTGAAACCCGATATCCCTTAGACCCTAGGAAGTTTAGGAGGCTTGCCCCTAACTTGTGTAGGAGATCTCTACTTAAAAGGGTAGCTGGGCATGAGGAAATGATTAAGAAGGAGTGTGATAAGGGGAAGCCATCCAGAGAACATGAGAGAGGGAGGGTTTTAGGCAGGCATGAGGCTGTGCCATCAACCCCCATAACTGAAATAGGTGAGGGAACTATAGGACCCAAGTGAGATGGCAAAACAGAGAAGGTAGCCCCTGTGTCCACCAGGAAGGAGATGGACTTACCCGCTACCTGGAGTGTTACCCTGGGCTCAGCAAGAATGAGTGGGGTCCCTGAGTCAGCCTCGTCAATCGTCCACTGACCCAAGAAGTTTCAGTGACGGTGTTTCCTGACTGGATGATCCCCTGTGTGGAGGCACCAACTATGATCCGGTCATTGGGCAATCAGATTTCCAGTGGCCCATATACCATCTGCCTGCAGATCAGGCCTGGCTTCGTGGCAGCCCGTGGATTAGGGCACTGACGGGCCCAGTGGCCTTCATGGCCGCATTTGAAGCATGCCCCAGAGGGGGTCAATTTTGGGTTAACCCCAGCTCCTCGGCCCCTGGGGCCCGCCAGCCTCAAGGCAGCTACCAAGGCCTGGGTTTGGAGTGCCACCTGCTTGTGGAGATGAGCCTGGTGGCAAGTTTCAGCCATCTCCTCTCGGGCATTAAAAAATTTACAGGCCATTTTCACGAATTCCTCTATAGGGGTTTGAAGGCCATTGACAAACACGTCATGTCAGGTTAGATCATAAGCCTGAGTGAGATAGCATAATTCTTTGACGTGATTAGTGGGGTTAGAAGAAAAAGACCCTAACCGCTTTTCGATTTGAGAGAGATCCTATAAAGAGAAAGGAACGTGGATTCGCACACCTTTAGCCACGGTGACAAGGTATACTAGTTTCTGACAGACAAAATGTCCTTTTTACTGACTTTATTATTATACCAATCCTCAAATGGCCAAGGCAACTAAAGTAAAAACTGATGTTGGAGAAAATTTAAGATATACTAGAGTAGGTAAGAGAGAGTAAAAGAGGATTTCCTGATTTTAATCAAGGTCAGCAGGCACACAGTGAGGTAGTTATCAGCTGCTCAAGTGTTGGTCCTCAACTGCACAGATCACACTGCTTACCTGGACATGGCATGTGTGTCTAAGAGTGGGGGCGGGGTGGGGGAGAGAAATGCTTAAGAGGTTCAGGCTTAGGCCTAAAGGCATTTGAACCTAAGCTCAAAGCCTCCTTCTTCAGCTGCCCTTCAGTGTTCACACTATGTACAGCTGGGGCAGGACTCTTTTATTCAGGTTTTGTACAAGATTCACAGAAGAGCTACAGGAGATGCAAGACTTTTCCAGAAGAAAGATCCTCCTTGATGTGGGGGACTCACCTGATAGATATTGAAAGATACAGCTAACTTAGCAAAGGTTTCCAGCCATTTCTAAGATAGGCTTTCTTCTGTAATACATCATCATGAGTTTTCTTTATCAATGAGAAAAACCTGACAGGCATGCAGTCATCTTTCCAAACTTGAGATAAGAATTTTTTAACTAGGGTATGAAAAACACAAATCATAAAAATAATATGGTGATTTTGATAATATAATCAACTTATTTGTTTATGAAGAAATATACATATACAATAAAAATCTTTCAAAAGGGTATTTCCAACACATATAAACCCCTCCCTCTCAAAATATATATAATAATACAAAATTCTGCAAAGCACTAAGAAAACAAATAATCTGGGTGGAGAAGGGGATCAGCAAAACTATAAACAGAAAATACACAGAAGAAATCTGAATAGCCAGTATAGATATGACAAAATACTATATGTTATTAATAATCGTAGAAATTCAAAGTTAAACCACAAATTTCACACTAATCAGGCCAAAAAAAATCTAAGGAACAAAAAGAACAAACTAAACAAAACAGACAAATACAGTGGGTGATCTGGTGACTGCCAAAGGGGAGGAGGATTGGGAGGCTGGGAGAAAAGGGTGAAGGGCTAAAGAAGTACAAATTAGTATTTGATAGATGGTCATGGGGATAGGGTGCATGGCATAGGGAATGCAGTCAGTATTAATGTAATGGCTAGATGAAAAGCCAGAGGAGAGAAAGAGTAATTAGGGGGATCATTTTATAAACTATATAAATGTCTAACCAACGTACTATATACTTGAAACTAGTAGTAAAATAAAATTTAATAAAATTTAAGTCTGATTATATTATGTTGGTAAGGATAATATACTTTGCTGGTGAATATGTATGTTTGCACAATGTCTTTGAAAAACAATCTGAACATAACCAATAAAGTCAAAGTTACCCAAATTTCTGAGCTGGCAATTCCACTTCTTGATATGTACCACTGAGGTATTCCTGAACATGTATGCAAGCAATTATGTAGAAAACATTTATGATAACATTGTTCCTGAGAGCAAGATCCAGAACCAGTGTGAAAGTTCATCATCTAGAGAATGAATAAATTAATTGTGATGTATTCAAACATCAAAAATTGGAATTTAACACAACAATAAAATGAAAGAACTAAAACTACATATATCAAACATAATTGAAAAAAGTTGTAATAAACATATGACAATATATGAGAACTATGTATATTTTATATAAGAAATATATATGTACGTATATGAAAAACATTGGTTGGAGAATCATAAAAATTAGTTAAAACGTGAATACAAGCATAGGAATAAAATCGCCAAATTTAGGATTGTATTTTTCTTGGAAAGGAAGGATAAGAAATGGAGAAAGATCCGAAGGGATATTTGGATGTCATTTATTCCTCTTGACAATATTTTATTTATTGTTAGGGATGTCGATGCACAAATATTAAATGTATTCTTTTAATATCTGTTTGTATTACTTAAATATAGTAAATTAACTTTTAAAAAAGGAAGTCATGCTATCTTGTGCATGTGGTATATGGTAAGGCTCTTATTACATTTTCCTCAAAGCAAAATATCACTTTCAATACATTCTTCACACTTTTCCAAAACTATATAATACATTTAAAGAAATAACAAGAAAAGAGAACTGGGAAAACAGACAACAAACAAAAAACCTATTTCACATCAGGAAGACTAATGGCTAAGTGGACCTGTCTATCATATAAAGAAGATATTTGTTTTTGTTGTGTGTGTTTAACCACCTTCCATCCTTCTATCCTTTTTATTAAATACCTTCATTTCCCTCTGAAAGATTCTCCCCCTTCCATTTACAACCCACGTGTTTACATAGACCTCTGTGGATTTGACCTAAGTCAAAGCTAGTCACTAGACTATAATCACTGATTCAAGAATATATTGTCCAATAAGAGTCATTGAAATTCAAAAGATTTTGCAGGGAGTCATTGGAAAGGGCCTCTTACCTTCTACTTTCCACTGAAACTGAGAGTGAAAATAGGCTCCAATGCTGCTTCAGGCTCTTTGTGACTAGGAAGCTTTCCAGTTAGTCAGACCATGAAGACTATGAGGAGAAAATCCAAGTGCATAAACAGAGTGGGAGAAACTAGGTCCTGATGGATTTGTCAAACCTTCCAATCCAGCTGTATTGGACTCTAGCTCCGCCTCTGAGCTCTTCAGAACTAAAGGTCAATATACCCTCTTAATGAACATGATTTTACTTTTTTCCTTTCTTAAAACCAAAATGATACTGATGATTATTAATCTTTCATTAGCAGTAAAATATCAAAATAAACTCTCCTGTTAGTAATACAAGCAATTATAATTTTGGCTGAAAGCTAAGCACTGTGCCCTCCATGCCCACCCATCTGCTAGGCCATTAGTTCCCCTGAAACAGTTTCCTAACCCTAGCTAAAAAAGAAACACAGCTGGCTCCACTCAGATCAGACACCTAGTTCTTTGGTCACAGAATTGCCTGTTTAAAACGACTAAAATTGCCTTCCCAGAAATTAAGCCCTTCTTTTAACTAGACACTCATCCCAACTAAAACACTTGATGACCCAGTGAGGGGGCCATTGTTATCGCCATTTTGAACACCTGAGAAAAATTAAGAACAAGGAGGTGAGTCTGTGAGGAGGTCATTTGTTTCTTTGTCAGGTGTTTTCACAACACAAGTGATGGCTTAAATTTAAAAAGTCTTTAAACAACATGTACCCAGACTAATGAAAATCAAAGTTCAAGGGCTTGTTTCAATTCTGATGAACAATCTACCTATTTGTAAGGATTTATTGACTAGCTGGGGAATATTTAAATTTGCATTTCACTTGCCACTTAGGATTTTTTTCCAAGAGGATTTAATCTTCTTTCCTCTTTCACTGTTATTTAAGAGGTCTTGACTGGCTATTCTTAAATGAAATTATCCTTGTCTTCTTTCTCTTCAGTTAAATGAAACCAACTTTAAATAACTCACCTAGGTAGTTGAGCTTTTAAACTTTTTGAACAATTTCTCTCCAAGTCCCTAGATGTTGTGATGTGTTCTATTTTACCCTATTCCCATTTTATTCCTTTTTATTTTTAAAATATCTTGCTTAAGGCTTTCTAAATTGGCTACTGATAAAATAATTTCTCTTTTCCAGAGTTGTTTGATATTTGTTTAAAAAAATTTTAAATTGGGAAAGCCATTTTTTAACTTCCTTCATTTTTTATCTAATCTATTAATATTTTAAATCAGTGAATGAAGGTAACAGGACCGAGACAGTTTCTCTGCACTTAGCTCCAAAGGGACTTTTCCAGTGATTTGTGTTTTTGCACTTAGGTGCATTTAGCATCCTTTCTCTGCTCTGCACAAAGAAGACTGATCCTATATTTCTCAGGTTCTTTTTCCAACTACCAGTTAGGTTGATCTAAAGGATGCATGGAAAATAAGTGGCAGGTAAGGGGAGGGAGGAATCACATTTCTTCCTCTCTTCTTGGTACCAGCTGTATGTACCATGTGATCCCCACTCTTGTTGGTAGCCCCTATTCTGATTCTGGACTTTTTAGTTTCAAACTGATGTCTAGCTGATAGATTTGGCTCCTAGCTTCTGTAAATACTTCCTCATATTGTTCTCCTGTTCTAGGAGTAGATGCAGCTTTCTGTTGTTATAAATCTCTAGATTGTTTTACTATCCCATATTTAGCTCTGTGATGCTTCTAATACTTTTGTTAACTAGTTCTCATACTAAATTCCTTTCATGGAACTACCTGACATTCACTCTTTTTTTAAATTGACACATTAGACTGATGTGTTATCAATTTGGCCCACATCTTGAACTTTAGTTCTAGGAATAGGTGGATTCAAGAGATCAAAATTATGAACAGAAAAGTATGATAGAATTTATAAGCTCAATATTCTGTGTGAAGTTTTTTCTTGAGGTATTTGCAAATTCCTAATAGAAATGAACACATTAAATTTAATTTAACACATTAAAAATCTAAGCAGAGATTTCCATAATCTCAAGGTATAAGAGAGAAAAAAACTTTCTTAATTCCTGAGTAGATCAAAGTAGTCTTCCCAAGGTAGCTTGTCAGAAGAAAATTGAATTCTCTCTGGAGGAATATAATCATCCAAAGCCTATGTATTTTAAAGATATACAATAAAACTAAATATGACAGAAGAAAAAAAAGAGCATATTGCTAAAAAGAGAAAAAAGAAAAATAGGACAGAGCTATAATGTAATGTAATAAAACTCCAGATATGCAATGTAACTACAGAATTTGGAGTTATCAGACAGGTACTTTTAAGAAAGTATAGTTCACATATTTAGGAAAATTAATAAATTCGACGGAGAACTGGAATTTATAAAAAGTAAATTGGAAATTCTAGAACTAAAATCATAATAGATGGGTTCAACAGAAGTTTGGTTACAACAGGACTAATTAATTGTGAACTAAAATATACAGTAGAAAATACATATATTGGTTCACAGAGAGAAAACAAATAAAGTATAAAAACAGTGCATTCTGGAATATATATAATTGAAATCTCAGGAGGAAAGAAGAGAAAGCACACACACACACACACACACACACACACACAAATTGGGGGAGAGGGGACAGAAGAAATGTTTGAAGAGTTATAGGCTAAGAATTTCACAAAATTTAGTGAAAGACCTCAAGACCAAATCAAAGAGGTTCTGAAAACCATAACCAAAATAAATACAAAAAAAAATGCTGCTTGAACACATTATAATAAAACAGCAATAACCAAAGGCAAAATGAAAATCTTAAAATCAACCAGAGAAAAAGAAGGCTCATTAAATTCGAAAGAGCAACAATCAGACTAACACAAACAACATAAGGTAAAAGAAGACCAAGTCCTGAAAGAAAATATTTGCTAAGCTTGAGCTCTATATTTTCAAAAATGATAGTAAAGTACTTTTCAGACAAACAAAAAGATAATTTATTGCCAATAATCTCACACTAAAATAAAGAATAAAAATATAGAGACGTGTCATAAATATTGAAGGTTTTATTCAAATTATAAAAGCACACATTTGTCTTCACATAATAAGAAAATAACGTAAGCTTAAATATATACATAAAACAAAATTATATGTGTAAAAGGATCTCAACAAACACAAAATCATACTTGGAGATTTTAGTATCTTTTCCACTGTAACTGGTAATAATAGAAGATATTCAATCAGTAGAGCTATGGAAGACTTTTTATAATCCAATAAAAAATTTAATACATATATGTGTGTGTGTACACATATATATAAAGGTCACTATACTCAAAACTTCCAGGATATAAGAATATGTTTTATATTATTTTTTAAAGTGAACATAGAATTTTTACCAAAAAGACCAGAGGATCAACCTCCTCTACAAATTTCAAAGGAGCAACAATCAGACTGACACAAACAACATAAGATAAAAAAAGATGAAGTTCTGAAAAAAAATATTTGTTAAACTAGAGTTTTATATTTTGAAATCATACAAAATATATTCTTCAACTATGGTGGAATCCATCTAGAAGCAAAATATCCAAATACTAGAATATGAAACAAAAGCGTATCTAAATAAACCATGGGCCAGAGAATAAATAACAATAGAAATTAAAAAATATTTTGCTTCAAATAATAAAAATAAAGCTTATCAAAACTTGTAGGATGCAACTAAAGCTATGCTTAAAAAAAAATTTATAGCTTAAGTTGATATAATATAAAATAAAAAGACTGAAAATAGACGATTTGAAAAGCTTATAGCATGCCATCACAAGAAGTCAGGAAAAAAGGCACAAAATAAATAAGGAATATTTTTATAAGATGAATAAAAATCAATAAAGCCACATATTATCTCTTTGAAAACACCATTTAAATTCATATTCCTCTAGCAAGACCAAACATGAGAGTAAAAAAGAAGGCTTATATAACCAACATCAAGAATCACCTGTAGATTCTACGGGTGTTAAAATATTTATGAGAAATATATTGTTAACTTTTGCCAAGAATATCTCCTGTCCCCACTTGAATCCGATATTGTGTTAGAGGTCCTAAGCAGTGCAATAAGATAAAAAAAGAACCAAAATGTATAAGAATTGAAAAGGAAGAGATGCATTTATTATTATTTCCATACATGTGGAAAATTAAAAATAATCTACAGATAAATTATTAAAATTTATCAATCGAGTTTGGCCAGGTTGCTGAACATAAATGAGATATACAAAAAAATCAATTAAATTTTTATATACTAACAAAATATAAAATATAAAATATATAACTTATAATAGCATCAAAATATCAAATATCTAGAAATAAATGTAATAAACTATCTATGAAATTACTGTACAAAAAACTAAAAAGTGCTAAAAGAAATTAAATAAATAAAAGGAGGTATATACCATGTTATGAAAGAAAAAGAATATTAAGATGTCATTTCCTTCAAATATAGATTCACTACTAATTAAACAAAGACACTAAAATCATCCATTGTCTTAGTGGAAATTGATAAATTGATTCTAAAACATATGAAAATATACAGAAGTTA
The DNA here is from genome assembly GCA_030015415.1 of Cynopterus sphinx. Taxonomy (NCBI): domain Eukaryota; kingdom Metazoa; phylum Chordata; class Mammalia; order Chiroptera; family Pteropodidae; genus Cynopterus; species Cynopterus sphinx. Next base: position 54,383,010 of record CM057382.1, read on the forward strand.
AAATAGCTAAAATATTTTGAAGAAACACAAAGTTGGAACATTTGTATTACCAGAAACCAAGAATGATTATAAAGCTACAGTAATTTAAAACTGCAGTGTTAAACAAAAACAGAGAAATGCACAAACGGGACAGAATAAAGAATTCAAAAAAAGGTTCACACATCCAATATATGACAAAGATGTCACTGTAATAAACCAAGGTAGGATGCTCTAGTCCCTAAATGATGATGAATAGATCAAGACATAAATTAAAACACACACACACACCTAGCCTCTATTGAGCCCACATAGAAAAATTACCAATAGATTATAGACCTAAATATGAGGTAAAATAATAAAGCTTTAGAAGACAATATAGAGAATGTCTTCAGGAGCATTAGGAAAGCCAGAATTTTTTAAAACAGGACCCACAAAACACTAAACATGGTGGAAAAGATTGAAGTGAACATTTAATTATAAGTTCTTGTTTTCAAAATACAATGTAAAAAAGGGGAAAAATACAAGGTAGGGAGGATATTTGTTATACATATATCTCCTGCATATTTAAAATACATACATACATACATACATACATACATACATACATACATACACACATTTACACATAAGAATATATAGTTATATAGTTTTAGTTGATATGTCTATAAGTGATTTCAATCTTTAAACACAAGTTGAGTGCTATAATTGTGAAAACAGCATGTTGGAAAAGATGGCTTTCAAAAGTCCAATAATCATAAGAAAAATTGATCAATATAATTTTTCATCAGCAAAATGTTATTTAAAGCACCAACCTAAATTGACACATTTATATATTATATGTAAAATATAATATATATATTATATGTGAAAACTGTGCTTCTATAACAGAAAAACAAACTCATAGTAAGTGTTAAGAAAATATGCATTAACTGGCACATTAATACAGTGCTGATGGGAATAGAAATGTATAAAATACTTTATAAAATGTTTTGACAAATTCTACTAAGACTTCAGTTTTGTATACCCTAGGACTCAGCAATTCCACTTCAAAGTTTGTGTGCAACAGAGATATGTATCTATCTGTATGCATTTAGACAATGAATAAAAATGAACAAAAGTGTTTTTTTGTTCATATTAGCAGTAATCATAATAGCAACAGACTGACAAAACCAAAATGTCCATTAGCAGTGGAAGAGATGAAGAATACAGTATATATTTAAAAGATAGCAATGAATTACTGCTACATACAAAAATATAAATATAACTTACAGACAAAATGTTGAGTAAAAGAAGCCAGACACAGCAGTATATGTCATATGCTTCTATTCATATAAATTACAAAAAACAACCCACAAAACTAATCTATGATGTTAAAAATTAGAATAGTCATTATTTTTGGAGGTGTAATATGAATGGCTGTGAGGGATCTTTTGAGGAGCTGGTAATATTCTATAATAGGGGCTGACAACTTATTCTGTAAAGGACCAGATAGTAAATATTTCAGGCTTTGTGAGACTATGACCCCTGTTGTAACAACTCAATTCTGTCCTTGTAGTGTAAAAGCTGTCATAGACAATATATATATAAAGAGTATGAATATTTATAAGTACTAGAATTTGAATTTTATATAATTTTATATGGATTTTGTAAAAGATAATTCTCTTTTGATGTTCTCAACCATTTAAAAATGTGAAAAACATTCTTAAGTTGCAAGCTGTACAGTAACAGGTAGCAGGCCAGATTTGATCCCATGTTGTATGCTGCTTTTTATCTAGCTTGCAGTTAAGTGGATATGTTTGCTATGTAATAATTAATTAAGCTATAAACTTAAAACTTGGTCTACCTAATGCTCTATAATGTATTTCAATAGAACTCTTTTTAATAAAAAATGCTGAGAAAATCTAAGTAACCTTGAGTTTGCCAATTAGTTTTTAGGTAAAACTCAAAGAGCATTATCCTTGAAAGAAAAATATAGATAAATTGAACTTCATTAAAATTCAAAACTTCTGCTCTGTGAAAATTCTTCTTAAGAATGAAAAGACACATCACAGCCTGGAAGAAAATATTTGCAAAGCATATGTGATAAAGACCTTAGGTCCTAAACATATAAAGAACTCTTAAACTCAAAAATTTGAAAACAAACAACCCCGTTAAAAATGAACAAAAGATCAGAACAGACACCCAACTAAAGAGAATATATGGATAATAACACTGTGTTAAAATACACTCAATAATATTCCATTAAAGAATTTCAAATTAAAAGAACAATAGGGTACCACTACACACTTGTTAAAATAGTTAATAATCTAAAAATATTGACAAAAACAAATGCTGGAGAGGACATGAAGCAACAGGAGCTCTCACTCATTGATGGTGGAAATGCAAACTGATATGCCACTTTAAAAGACAGTTTGGTAATTTCTTATAAAGTTAAATATAATCCGACAATACAATCCAGCAATCATACTACTAGGTATATACCCAAATGTGTTGAAAACTTATGTCCACACAAAAGCCTGCATACAAATGTTTATAGCATTCATAAAAATTCACAGAAGTTTACGGCACAAAGCATGAATCTTAATATATGCATATTAAAAAAATAAATCATGGGATCTCTAGACTATGGCAAAAGGGCCTAACTAAATTACAAATGTTTTTAAACAACTTAACTTTAGAGAATGGAGGGATGGGTGTCCTGACATAAGTAACTTTGGAAATTAGTGGAACCTGTAAGGCCAAAGGCAAAAGGAATTGTACATAAGTACTGTATACGAGTTGGTAAAGAGTTTCTCCTCCACAGGGGTATAGTTTAACTAATGAAAATGCTCCACGTGTATACTGAAAATGAATGGTAGATGGTAGGAACCAAATTTTTCACTTGGAGTGGGAAATTACAGATAAGTACAAAGAGAAGTCATAATACGTATTCAGATATACCTCTTTCTTTCATATTTCTGGATGAATCATCACAGTAGGTAATAGGAGTATTCCTAGAAGCATTCCAACACATGGTAATAATAACAATTTAACAAAGAAATTACCATGAACAACATAAATATTTCTGATTGAAATCAAATGAAATGTATTTCTGATTCACTGTTCTTTTAGGTAGAATCTCAGAGACATAGAACATCTTCAATGCCATCTGCTCTAAGAACAAATGCAACCGAGGTCAAGATGATCTAAAACCAATTACAGTTATAAAATGACATAACAATGCGGTCTGAAGAATTTTACAAAAACTTTTTTTTTTATGTGAACGCTTTGCTAGAGCCTTTCCCAAAGCCTTGGAAAGACCCAGAAAAATGTAGTGAAGCTTTATAAGTTTTATGGTAAATTCATCTCTGTCGCTACCTTTTTTACTCTATGGCTTGCCTTTTGACTCTTTTAATAATATCTTTGGAGGCATAGAAATTCTTAAGTTTTACATCATCCAAATTATCAATAATTTTATTTTTTAAAGTTTTTTTTGTGTCTTATTTTAAAAATATTTACCTCCTCTAAAGTCATGAAAATATTTTCTGACTTACAGAAGATTTTTTCTTTTAAATTTTAGTTTGTTTTATATTTTGATCTATAATCTATCTGCAATTAATTATTGTGAAATAAGAATCAAAATTTATTTTAATACAAATATTGAATATTATATATATCATTTATTGAAATGCATACATTAAAACAAAATACATGACCACAACAAAATACATGTAATCATAAATATATAAATTAAATTAAATGTATTAATTAAAAGTATTTATTACATATATAATCATGGTTTTATTAAACCATAAATCTTAATATACTTTTATTATCATTTAGTTTAAAATATTTTTAAAATTTTTTCTGATTTCTTCTTTTACCCTTGGAACATTTGGAAGAGTATCACTGTATATTTGAAATCAGCAGTTATTCTTATTGACATTCTCTTGCGTGTAATGAGACTTTTTTATCTTAGTAATTTTAATTCTTCTATTTTCCTTTGTTTTCAGCAGCTTTGCTATTATCATGTGTCCTGGTGTACTTTTATGTTTATTCTGACTAGATTTGCAAATCTATTGCTTTACTTCTTTCCTATATTTTAGAAAATTCTCAGTAATCAACACTTCACCTATAACTTCTGTCTTCTTTCTAGAATGACAATTGCATGTCAAACCATTTCACATTTATCATTTTCTTATTTCTTTGTTTTCCATCATTTTAGATATTAATGAACCAATTATTATATTTTCTTTCGACCTATCTTTCTTTTCCCTAATTTAATCTTTAATTGTGTTTAATCTGATGGTAATTCTATTTGTTGAGTTTATGGCTTTAGTTCACATATTTTGCTTTTGATTTTCATTTGATTTTTTTTTTAACATTCCAAATTGTCAATATTTTCCATCTTGCCTTTTAATTTCTAGAGTATGTTAATTTTAATTATAATAAAATATCAACTAACACTCAGACTATTCTGAGTGTCTTTAATTTCTTGCTTATGATGGCTTTTTTTTTTTGGTTGCCTAGTTATTTTTTAGAGTCAGTCATTACATATAAATGGAAAGATAGGAATATCTAGATGATATGTTCTTATTGACCTCTGTGTCCTCTACTTTCTAGATATTGAAATAACAGAATTTAATTGTATTGGCAATTGTTTCATTTCATCAAGCAGATTTTTAAATATTTTGTCAATATTTCCTGGATGTTCTGGATGGAAGTATTGATCCAAATCCAGCTAATTCTCGATTGCTTATAGTAGAAGTAAATTGATCTATTTTTTTTAATTAGATCTAGTTTTTTATTGTGGTTTTATTTTTTACTGATATAGGTTTTGTTATTTCCAAAAACAATATTATTTTAATTATTATTGGCTTATAATATACTGTGTAGTAGATGACAAAAATGAAAATAAAATTTTCTCTCTTTTTAATGTGACTTTGAAATCCTTCTCACCCAGAGATGGAATATATTTCTACACCTTGGAGTCTGGGTTTGGCCACTTCTTTGGCTAATAGAATATTAAGAAATGTGATGTAAATAGAGACTTAGAAAGCACATACGCATTTTAACATTCTCTCTTTTGTAACTACCGTTATTTACCTTGTGATTGAGCCTGCGATATTTTGCTGAATGATTAGAGATATGGCACATATCATCCTAGATGCCTTTGAGTGAGTCACCAGATATTTGAATGAGACCATTTTTGTCCATATAGTCTCAACTACCTAATTTTAAAAATCATGAAAAAAAAACATATTGTTGTTCTAAGTTTCAGAGTAGTTTATTATTGAACAAAAGCTAACTTTTACAGAAAACAATGCCTATAATTGGGAGGCTACAATAATATAAACCTAAAACATTTAGCATTACATTTGAGACTGGGTAATAAGTAGAGACTAAGCAAAGTGATATGAAACCAGGAAGAAAGGGCTAGAGAAGTTTTGAATACATCAAACCCAGTGGAAATTGGGGGTGGGGAGGATTGCAAGAGATGGCTATAGCAAGATACAGAAAATTTATGTGTTATGTAGCAGCTTTTAAAATTGTCCAAGCTATCATTTTGGGTGACTAGAAGATAGAAAATATACTTAGTGAAATTTAGCTATATGCTATTGGTAAGACAGAATAGTAAAAGAGCAAATTAGCTTATTTTAGCTGAAGAACCATTTTTGGGATAAAGAAATAAGCTAAGAAGTGAAATAGTCTGTTTGCAAGAAAGTAGAGGCAATAGAGAGTTCTTGCTGGGTTTGACAATAAAACTGTTTCTGATTTCCAGTTTCCCATGCAGCAAAATATTCTCAAGGTGAGAAAATACCTCAATGTAAAAATCATAGAAATTATTTTAAGACCTTGTATTAGGATTTTAAATAGATAGGTGGTGACAAGTGATCCTCTTGGCTATACCAAAGAGATTTCACGATTTGTTGCAATGTTGTTGTACAATACTCTGACAAACCAAAAAGAGAGAAGCTTGTCTCAAAAAGAATTATGGATGCAGTTTTAGTGAGTATAGTGGTTTCAAGTCAGACACAAAGGAAACCCAAAAGTTATTAAAATAGTTAATAGTTATATTTGGTAAAGCACTATTTTAAGCTATAAGGAATTGTGATTGTTCAAATTATGAAAAGTCTTGGATTTCTATTTGCTACAAGTAGCAAGAAGGCTTAAAACATGTTACTGCAAATAGGGGTTATTGTATATTTTAAAAAAATGACTACCTTTCATATCAGAGCCAAGAGATGAGGAAAACAATAGAGAAGGTGAAATAGAGTATATTAGAATGAAGAGCTGTTCTCAGGGAATAGCATTGGTATGTATCCATTACTACTCTCCCTCTGAGATCCACTAACTCCTCTGATCTCATCATATTCCTTTCATCACTCTTCAACCTTTAACCAACCTTAGGTCCATGAAACTTGGACCACCACTATGTTTCTTCCATATATAATGCTACGCACAGAACCATTCCATTATTTAAGGATGAGTGCTACTGTAAACCCAAAGCAAGACTTTGGCACTAATTCATTCCCCCTTTATAATCTTATCACATCCTTTCCACAAGAAAATGAATAATAACCTCTATATGCTTGTATAAATATGGGAAGAAAAAATGAATTACCCAGAGAAAAGAAAATATAATTGCTATCTCAAAATTATTTTTGGTCAAAACAATGTTGACTAAAATAAGCTTGTCGCTGCCTATTCTCAAATCTTGTTTTATATCTTTATATCTTTAAATCCTAAAATATTTTAGAATTTAATATATAAAGTTTATCAGATTTTTTATACTTTTAATAAAATTCCAGCTGCTTAGTTGATAGGAAAATGTCCTTAATTTAATTGTGGTTCAAGAATTTCTCTGATGAAGGTGCTATCTTAAAACCACTTGCCAACAACATAAATAGTACTTGGAAAGTCATTTATAAATGTGAATCAGGACAGATATTTTGATAATCATTATTGAAGGTTTAAGAAGTGTTTGTTTGTTTGCTTCAGATTTTATACATATTATATTGAGACTTAAGAGATGATATTAATAACATGTATTAAGTTCATAATTTCTGGTTGCTTTCCTAAATGGTATTGTCCTATTTCACAATTAAGAAGTCTCAATGGTAGTAAATTTTACCAAAAAATCATTTTTTAATGCTTTGAATTTAAACCATAAATTCACTTACTCTGACCTATTTCTGCTTATTTTTATAGACTTATTTTTTCTCTGTGAACTAATTGGAAATGTAATTTGGTTTTGCTGTTACAATCCATTCATGCCCTTGGCCAAATTCTGTTCTTACCTTTAATAGGAGCAGTAAGATACAATTCTTATTTTCTATTTTCTACCTAGAGTCTTAGTCTCTTTATTTTGGCCCTTAGGAGTTAAGATGTTAGGGTTATTTCATTACTCAGATAGACATTAATTGTTCCCCATGTATCTTTTTTAAAATGTTTCCCAGATGCCAAACAGCAGTCTGCGCTTTGATGTAAGAAAGCCTCATGGATCTTTCTCTCCTGATCTACAGCTATAATGACATCAAAATTTGGTTTTCTTCTTTTCCATCCAAATAGGCTCTCTTTGGTTGCATTCTGCATAGAGGAATATCGATTTCCCAAGATATTTGAGTCTTCAAATCACCTTACACATCTTTAAAGAACCATGGACCAACACCTTCTGAAGTGAGGAAGGCAGATAGTCTCCTTAATAGAGGAAAAAGGATTTTCTTAATAGAGAAAAAATAGATTGTAATGTTTTTGACTAGCTTGTCTAATTTACATTCAACAAACACATTCTCACCATGGCCACAAATGCTTCATATCTCCAATGGCAACTCAAATAGAAAAAAGTTTAATTTCAGCCATACAAAAGATTAACGGAAACTTCAAATAAGAAATCTATTTAGTTTTAGTTTTCCCTGGAGCTCATGATAAAAAATAAATAAAGTTGATACAGATACAGATGTGCTAGGAAATCTGCTTACTAAGGTTCACCCAGGGTTAGTTTATTTACTAGTGCGGCATAAGAAATTACCCTAAAACTAAGTAATTTTAAACCATCTCTTTATTTTGCTCACAATCTTGTGGGACAGAAATTGGAAAAAGGGTTAATAGTACTTAGATTCTGTGATGTAGGTTAGTCAAATATTGGCTGATGCTATAGACTTGTGTAAGCTTGACAGGATGGACATAAAAAATAACTTTCAGGTGGGAACTCATCTAAGCTGTTAAAATGGAGTGCTTCTACATGGCTTTTCCATTATGTTCATCTCAGAGTAGTTAAATATTTTACACAATGACTCAGGGCTCCAAAAGTGAGTGTTCTAGCTCATAAAATGGAGACTACATCACCTTTTATGACTAAGCCTTAGAAATCACATATATCACTCTGCACATTCTATTGGTTCTGCATGTCACATTCCTACCCAGATTCACAGAAAGGGGAATTAGACTCTATACCTCATTTCATTAGTTATTTAAAGTTTTTTTTTAATTTTTCAATTAAAGATGGCATTCAGTATTATTTTATATTAGTTTCAGGTGTACAGCATAGTGGTTTGACATTTATATAATTTACGATGTGATCCCCTTAATTAGTCTAGTACCTACCTGTCACTATACATAGTTATTGTAATATTATTAACCATATTACTTATGCTGTACTTCACATTCCTGTGACAATTTTGTAACTACCAATTTGTACTCTTTAATCCCTTCACATTTTTCACCAGTCCCCTAAACTCCTTCCATCTGCAAACCACAGGTTTGTTTCCTGTATCTATAAGTCTGTTTCCATTTTGTTCATTTGTTTATTTTGTTCTTCCACATACAGGTGAAATCACATGGTATTTGTCTTTCTCTGACTTATTTCATTTAGCATAATACCCTCTAGGTTCATCTTGCAATATATTTTCACATATTACTTTTAGTGTGTGTGTATGTCTTTTAATCTGAAGTGAGTCTCTTGTAGGCAGCATATGTAAGGTCTTGTTTTCTTATTCATTCAGCCACCTTCTCTAGTGATGGAAGCTTGTAATTCTTTTTAATTTGAAGTATTTGTTGAAAAAATAGGTAGTTATTGCCATTCTTTATTCATATTTTGTTACATGTTTTTTTCTTCTTAACGTAGTTCCTTTAACATTTTTATGGGTGCTCTATTTTTCTCTTGCTGCTTTTAAGATTCTTTTTTTGTATTTAACCTTTGGCATTTTGATTCTGATGTGTATTGGTGGGGCTTCTTTGGATTCATCTTATTTTAGACTATGAACTTTCTGAGGTTGTATGTCTATTTCCTTTACCAGATTAGAGAAGTTTTCTATCATTATTTCTTCAAATAGGTTCCAACTTCTTGCTCTTCTCCTTCTGGGTCTCTATAATGTGAATGTTGTTATGTTTGATGTTATCCCATAGGCTCCTTATATTAGTTTTATTATTTTGGTTCTTCTTTCTTGTTGCTGTTCTGATTAGGTGTCCTCTGCTATCCAATCCTCTTTATTGGTGTTTGAATCCTGCTCTTCAACCACTGTGTTGATTCCCTCACATATTGTATTCTTCTCTTTTGACTGATTCTCTTTTATAATTTCCATATCTATTTTTATATTTTATATATCTTTGTTGAAGTTCTCACTGAGATCATCTATTATTCCCCTAGGTTCATTAAGTTTCCTTGTAAACCAGTATTTTGAACTTTGCATTTGGTAGATTACTTGATTCCATCTTCCCCTGTTCTGTTATTTTATGTAGAACATGCTTCCTTGTCTCTGCATTTTGGCTGCCTCTCTGTATCTGTTTCTATGCACTAAGCAAAGATCCTAAGTTTTCTGGTCTTATTAGTGTGGCTTTGTGTAGTAGGTGTCCAGTGGCACAGTCCTGAGAAGAGTCCATCTGCAGGCCAAGTTTAGCCCAAGCCTGTGCCTCTCTGGGGCCACCTGATAAGATTCACCAAGCAATCACCAGATGGCTGATACTCTTGCTATGCTTATAGTTGCCTCAAGAGGTCACACCAGAAACTGGGCCTGGGTTGCACCAGTGCAGGGCTTGGAGCTGCTCAGCAAGGGTCACAGAACATGCCAAGGACCTCACTGTATGTGGCTTGGGAAGGGCTGCTAGTTGGGAAGGGCAGAGGTTCAGGGAGTCTTCTGGGCAGAGTAATCTCTGTTATCTAGTTTGATGATGACTTAGCTATTGTGGTACCTGTGTCTGCAGGCTGGGAGTGGGGAGGACTCAAGAGAGCAACAATGGATGCCACCATTTCTACCCTGGAGAAAGCTTTGCCTCTGGTTCTTGTCCTGAAGCCTGACAACTCAGCATGTCTAGTCTTTCATTCAAAATATGTTTCTTTGTTTTCTCGTTTTGGCTGCTTCTCTTTGTTTCCAAGGTAGATCTACTATGTCTCCCAGTCTTGATTGGGTGGCCATATGCAGTAGGTGTCTAGTGGTGTAGTCTCCATGATCACCTGAGATTGATGCTCTAGTAATTTCCCTTGCATCTGTTTTGTATGCCTTTCTATTGTAGTTGAGTATTGATTGTTGTTGGCATGTCAGTGGGTGGAATTGACACTCAGGCTGACTGGCCTGAGAACTGGCCATGCCCTCAGTGTACGAGCTGCTGTCTGTGGACTGACCCCAGAGAACTAATTTTATCCCAGTGGGCTCACATGCCTATTGAGGCCACCTTTGTTGTGCCATTTGTTGGGCTAATCAGATGGTGTTCTGTTGTGGCCTGATGTCAATCTCCGGATGTGTTGGTTCTAAATCCCCTTGGGAGAGGCTCCTGTACATGTGAAGGTCTGCCTCTGCCTGTGACTAGCCTGAGGCTACCTGGTAGAATCTACAAAGCTATCCACAGTTAGTCAGTGAATCTGGAGACACATGAGAGAGGCCATTCTGTGAACCGAGAGTGGTGTCCACCATTCTTGGACCCAGGGAAGTTCGGCAAAAGGCCCAGTGCACCCTGAGGCCTGAGGCTTCTTTTACGCACCCATAAATCTCAGCAGCTAAAAGAGCCTTGGGTGGTATGCAATTTGGGTGAGGCAAGGTCTCAGGAATTTACCAGGATGTTCCTCAGTTAGTGCAGATTCAGGTATGGTGTCAGTCCCTAGCCTGTAGGTACTTACAAAAATCTCAGATCACATCGAGGCTAACCAATACCTTTCTTTGACCTGCAGACTCCTGGGATTTGTTCAAGAAATACTGCAGTTCTGTCTGGAGCTGGTTAAAGAATACCAACAGTGTCTCCGGAGGTGCACAAGCCAAGCCTGTTAATTGCTGCTAAAGAAGCCTCCTGCTGAGAGTACGTGGTGGGGCTAGTTGCTTAGTCATAAAAATGCTCCTATCAATGCCTGAGTTGGGTAGGTTGGGGTCATCTGGATGGAGTGAGCAAAGTTCACCAGGACAATATAGATACAGATTTGGCCAGGTAGGGGAAGAGCGAACACAGGCAGATGGTGCCCACATGTAGGCTGCACAGGAGGAAAGTTCAGCCTTAAGATAGTGATGATTCTCCCTCCAGCCCATACCATGAAGCCAAACAACTATGTTTCTCCCCATATACCTCTGGTAACCACCAGAATTGCTATCCCTCTGCCAGAGCCCATAGTGAATTCTTGCTACTGAGTGAGTCTGTATTCAGGCTCATCTGGGTCTCCAGCATTCATTCATCTTACCAGGACAGTAGAATCACCACTTATTTATTTTTGCTGCCAGATTTTGTAAGAACTCCTCTTCCTAGCATTGGGACTCTGAGCTTGAGAGTCTTAGCATGGGGCAGGGGCCCCTCACTTCTCCAGAGGGTCCTCTACAGTTGAAATATTGTTCCTACTGCTCAACCACCACAAATGGATGTGGGTCATTTTAATTAGCATCTCTGCCCCTCCAACAAGCCTCAATGTGGCCTTTAATTTATATCTGTATCTTCAGGTACCTCTTCAGGTTTATTGTTCTATAATTTACTTGTAATTTTCTTGTTGTCATGGGAGTAAGCAAGCACAGTGCTTACATACACAGCCATCTTGACCGAAACCTAGACTCTGCCTCTTGATGGTGAAGAGGCAAAGTCAGAGCAAAGGAGATGAAGTGTTGCAATCAACTTTGAGAAATATGATCTACCTCACAGGTAACAAAAGGTTGGATTCTTCAGGTGGGCCAAGAGGTACCAGAAAAGTCATTGCTGAATGTCTAACTGAAGAAGGAAGCTGGGATTCCAAGACACATACAGAGGCAAAGTGTAAGCTGAACATGGGCCAAGAAGATGGCTGAGGTTTCCATGTGAGTATTGTATCTTTCAAAAGGACATGGACACCCACTGTTCAAGAAATTTCCTTTGTTTCCCTTGAGTATCTAACCAAGAAGACTTTAAGTCAAGTATTGAGAAAAAATATAAAAACACTCATTTTTACCACTAGTAGATTCAGAAAGAAACTGCTTAAATTTGGTACCTACAAACTAAAGCAAATGTTGCTTCTCTGAATATTATGAAAATGAATAAAGAGAACTGGTTACATCCTTTATTAAATGGCCATTGACATATCATTCTGAGTTGAGGGAAAAAAGGTAATATGACAGACTTGCTCATATAGGGTTTAATTTTTATTTTCTTTTCAGAGGCTACCTAGTAAGTAGTATTTTAACATTCTGAAGACTTGATTTCTCTACTATGGGAGGGGATATTCTTGTGATGCTTTAGAAACCTTCCTAATTGTGTTATTGCACAGGCCAGAGTGAAAATTTTCTGAAGGAACCTTACTTACATAACTGGAGATGAAAAGTGACTTCTGAAGACCGTAAGAGTGAAAATAATATCTTTTTTTTTTGAGTGAGACATTATTTTGGATGGCCTGCTATCTCATTTTTTCTTCAAAATAATCATATAGTAATAATAATAATAATAATAATAATAATAATAATAATAATAATAAAATATCCCCCTTGACATATGAGTATATGCCTATCTTTAAAGGACAGATTCTGAGTAAGGTTCTCACAGTTAGAGCTCTATGAATCATAATTTTTTAAAAGATGTGTTAAATGCCAAAACTCTGGTCTCTACACTGCTTTTTGATGCTTTTTGGAATCCCAGTGAAATTCTGAGGAGTTATTTGCCATTAATATTTTTGTTCTTCTTGGTCTTCTCTAGTTCTATTTTGATTTTTCCAACTCACAGGGGAAACTTTAACATAAATAAAAACAAAGCCTATAGCAGAGAGAAGCTGTATACATTTCTTCTTGTAATCAGACTGAAATCCAAAGCTGGTAGTCGATCCCTATAGTCAAATGTGGGTAGGTTTAAGACAATTTGAGTGATAAAGAGCTACAGTTGCACTTCTAAGACTCCAGTTGAGAGGCACAAGACAAAGGCCTTGGGCTCTTTTACAGATATTGCTCCTGTGTTGATGAAGCAAGTGACAGCACATGACAAATGGGACTAACCCCAAACTCAGTGGATGAATAATTTCAGGCCTAAGTTGTCAGAGAATAGAAAGAAAGCATTCTGAGATTCTCTGCATCTCTACTTGTTTATAGGTTTATGGTAACTACAAAATTTAATAAAATGGAATTTTATTTAGTACTACTAATTATTTTACTCATTCATTAATTTATTCATACATCCAAAAATGTGTACTGAGATTCTAATATATGCCAAGTATTAAGGATGTATTGGTACATAAAGAATACCTGATCTTTGCCTTTATGGATAGTCTAGTTGGAAAAGCAAACAATACATAACTGAAAAAAGATTGTCATGAAGTTCTCAGTTTTGATAAGTACATGAGAGAAACTCATTGAGGGCAATGATGAGAATTAACATGACCTACTCCAGAAGGTTCAGCAAAAGAAAATGTTTTCCTATGATACTGAGACCTGAATGAAGTCAGGAGCCATGAGAAGAGTGATCTAGGCAGCAATACAAGGTCTATGGGAATGAAAGTCCAAAAGTGTGTACTACCTTTCAAAAACTAAAAGGTGACTATACTTGGATCATGGAGCACAACGAGGAACATTGCAAGAGTGGGCTGGAGGAGATAAATTATAACCAGGGCATGCAATACCTTTGGGCCATGTGCCAAGTTTTGATTTTATTCTCAGTGTAGCAGGTAGCTGTTACAGGCTCACTGAGAAAAGTGTGACATGATCTGATTTGCATTTAAATAGTCATTTGTGGGTAAAATGAATGTTTGATCCTCAGTAAGTTTTCTAAAGGCTTAATAAAAATGAAATGTACTGGTGCTCTTTTCCAGAGAGCCAACAATGAGAAATCACCTATTTCCTTTTGTTGCTTTCCCATTCATTTAAATTCTTGATGATTAAGGTAACAGAAAAAGAAATTATTGGTTACCAATAAACTCAAGTTCTTATGCATAGTCCTGCTGAAACCCAGCACTAGGCTAAACACCTGACATAATGAAGTCTCCTCAAAGCAGAATGTAGTGAGCTGAACTTAGATGGATGGGAACTGAGGGAAGATAAAACTGATAGGGACTTAAAGAGGAGAGAACATCCAAACCCTTATTTCTCCATCTTTCCTCCTTTCCTCCTCTTCTTTTTTCTTCTTCTTCAACATGTTATCTGCTCCCCCAAAAGAAGGTAACAGACAATGCAGTGATTTTTAGCATGTGCACGTGCACTCACACACACACACTCTATCTTTCTCCTTTATTTTTATCTATTTTGTTAATTTTTAATCAATTTCAAACCAGATATTCCTGTTAATTTTTAATCAATTTCAATACAGTTTACCATTGTCTCATAGAGCTGTTTTGCACCTATCCTCTAGATAAAGTCCCAGGATCTGCAGGACGTCTGTGAGTGAGAATATTCACCACTCATGAGACACCTTGCCCAGGGTAAGTCAACATCAGAAGCAGAATAATGTCTCCTTAGTGTAAGTTCTTATAAAAGTCCAAGATTAACTTAGATGAGAGGAAACTGGGTGAGTGAGACTCATGTAAAGTTGGGATTAATGTTTATTCTTGGTTAATGTTCAGTTAGGTTTTATGTTAGGAACCAATTAAGATGTGGTCAGCTTTAGGAAATACTTTAGAACCAGGACTTAACTACTCTGTGGTTTGCTGAGGATTCATTCTCTTTGGACATGTCTTCAGGGTGTTGCAACAGTGAAAGATTAGTTTGAGCTACAATCTTGAAGCCTCTGAGATCCAGTGACTTCTGACAGTAAGACAATACTTGTGTTCTCCACCTGACCTTGGGAAAAGATCTAGTGACTGCTTTTATTTATTTATTTATTTATTTATTTATTTATTTATTTATTTATTTTTACCTGATGTGTTTCAAAGTGTAAGGTCAAAATGTCTCAGAAGGAAGGAAAGTGATATTAGCTTTTTCCCGGCTCCCCAGCCCTTGTAGTGGTGGAGGGGGGAAAAAAATGACAATCCTGGGTGTGTTCAGTGAGATATGAATATCAAATGGCCTATTTCATGCTAGTGTCTTTTCCCATTGCTCTGTGTGTCTAGAGTAAAGCCTGGGCTAGGGAACAGCATGATGCTGACATGTCACTCTGAAACCCCAATTTCCCAGCAGGGACCTTCCTGCTCAAGAAGAGGCAACAAGTCCTTCATAGGCTGGACTTGGTTGCTAAAGGGGCAACCAATGAAACAATTAAACAGACTGCTGAATTTTCTTCTCAAACAGCTCTATCCAATTGGGCCACTGCCTAAAAAGCAAGAGGAGATGTCTAACTCAAGAGAAGCCCTCTGGAATCATAAAAGACACAGGAAAGAGATCCCTAATAATCAAACTCTTCATGGGATAATATAAAGTAAATGTGATCTAGTGCCTAGTCCCTTGGGCAACAATGGCACAGCATAGAGGGCAGGATGGAGACGGCATCCTGACCAGGGCCCTAAGTGCTTTCATCCTACTTGATAGGAAGAATACAGCATATTTTTGAGTCTCTCCAGCTAACAGTAGTGTTACTAACCTACATTTTTTAAGGTTCCATTTTTAAGGTTCCATCCAACAAGAGAAAGGATAAGAATAATATAATGGGGAGTGGTGGGGATTTTGAAAAACACATGTTAGTCTGAAGTTAAACAACAATTAGCTATTCAGGCCTGGTAATCTATTGACATGTTAAAATCTGGAGCCGGATTTTAAGGTTTAAGAATAGCCTTGTATCTAGAATTTAAATAAACTATCCTGTTTTTAAAATTATTGTACAATTTTGTTGAAAAACATTGTGTGGACAGAACCTAACATTCTACAGAATTGTACCTGTTCTGGGGCTATCATTTGTAACCTGGAGCTTTGCAAAGATAATGGTTATGTATTGTGGTTCTCCTGCTTACTCTAATCTAATCTAATTCTCTATGAGACTCTGGGTCTGCTGGTAAGAATAGCAACAAAGTGAGTTTTATACACAGCAAATGAGATTATGAATACATGACTTGGCTATAAACTCCTTAGATACTAGAATAACATGACAGATTCTCATCCCTGGAGAGATAGCTCTATGGGACTTTAGTGTTTTCCCCCAGGGCTTTAGGGACTAACCCATCTTTTAAGATTTGAACATCCTTAGAAACTTGGCTTCAGAACTTACAAAAAGCCATGTGTGATGAACACAATCTAGCATGTTCTCTATACTCTCAGCCTAATCTGATCAAATCCCCCATGTTCATCAGCCAGGACTATAATTACAATTGCCAGAGAGTACAACTTTAAACAAGAGTTTTTACAGCCTGGAAAGGAGCAAACAGAAGCTCCATAGAGGGACAGTGGCACAGGAAGCAAAGTTTAGACACTATGCCTGGGCCCCAGCTGCAGTTTCAGTCTCTGTGGGTTCCAGAAAACAGCTCTTGGTTTTACCGATTTATGCAGCCCACTTCTTTGGGAAAATACCTCTAAATATTTCACTGGCAGCTCAATGCTTCTCTGAACCTGAACAGGAAGCTCAAGTTCTTCCTCCTTGACTCATTAATTTACAAAATGTATTTTGTTTCACTTGATGAAAAATTCCTTTGTTAGAGAAGAAGAAGCATAAGAAACATTGTTGTGTGGAGGTGGAGAATATAATGTAAAATATTGCCCCAGAGTCTGTTTGAGGCCAGCCAGACCTTAGGGAATGGCCAGGAGAAAGCATGGGCTGCAGCAGTTCACTCTCTCTTGCTGCTCAGTCCTCTGTAGTTCAATGGAAGCTGTTGGTGGAGAGTGGTGGACACCCAGGACAGAGACTCCTGAAATCTCAATTTGTGAATTGGAGTTGTGGAAATCTCAAGTCTAAATCCTGAAAAGTCTGCTTTGTAAGGAGGCCCAGGAAAGAGGGACACACACACACACACAAAACACACACACACACATACACACACACACAGCTAGAGACCATGCTTTGGAATGCTGCCTGTGGGAAGTTGTGCTCAGTTCAGTGTTTGGTGAATACATACTTTGGTTGTGAACCAGCAGACCCAGATGAAATTCATGGCTGACCTCACCACCTGGCATAAACTGTCTATCACTCTTCTTTTGTGCAGCTCCAAGGCTATTGAAAACATTTCTCATTCTGTTCTGAGTCCTTGACAGAACACCTGGGCAAGGGTGAGGGCACAGAATTCATTAGCTGGATTTAGCATTTTCTCTGCCTCAGAATGAGCATGGGGTAGCAGCAGGTTTGGAAATTATAGCCAATGCATTTTGAATATGTGTCAGCATCATTGACCCTGATTCAGATTATGAAAAAGTAGCCACATTATATCTGTATAGGATTGCAAAGTTTCTAGTGTGACCCCTCTACTTGTTCCCTTCAGACTGAAGAGACAGAAAATCATCCCTGGAGAATTTCTAACTAGAATGGGCATACTCAGTCTCAAGAGCACGCACTCACCAAGGAAGGGACACAACATCACAGAGACATCCATGGGCCAGTGAACTTTCCCTTTCCTCTACATTTATCAGCCAAGTGTAGGCTGCCTTGTGCTTCAAAATACATGGCCTCTACATCTCAGTGGCTTACAACACAAAATGCTATTTCTCACTCGTATTCCATGTCTTCAGTGGATGAAGTGTGTCTATGTCCCACATTTTTCTTTATTCAGGATCAAACATGAAGGATCAGCCCCTATCTGGTAAGAGAGTAGTGGGGAATCAGACTATGGCTCCTTCAGCTTCAACTTAATGAGAAGTGTCATTTTTTTTAAACTCATATTTTGTTAGCCAAAGAAAATCACCAGACCAAGTTGAAATCACTATAAAAGTAAAATAAAATACTCTTGCCTGAAGGAATAGCAACTACTTGAAAAAGATAATATATTGTTCCACACCCATATTCCTTGCAAGGTATATCCCTGCCTTAAAAAAGGAAGAATAAAGCTCAGAAAAATAATCTATTTATTAATTTAATTAATAGTAATTGAAAACTCATCAAATGTCAGACACTTCCAAGCATAAAGGATAAGACAAATCAGGACAAATTCCTATTTGTATGAAGCTTATATTCTAGGGAGGAGATAAAAAAAAAAAACAAAGAAACTTGTAAACATATGGTATATTTATAATTAGTGCTATAAAAATAATACAGCAAATTAAGAGGGAAAGTTTAAGGATGTGTATATGGGTATATGTGGTGTTTTATTTAGAATTTGGAAGCTATTGGCTGGTGAAGGCATAGTGTGATCCTACTGATCCTAGTGACATCTGGTTACTCTGGTTGCTGTTTGACAGAAGCAGAAGCAAGAGGACATGCTGAAAGCTTTTATGGTAAAGCATGCTAGAGTCAGTGGTGATTTGGTCAGTTGTGGTGGTGATGAGAAAGTGTGAGGAATGGTCAGATTCTGAGCATAGTTTGAAAAAGACAATAAATTTGTTGATAGATTATATCTGAGAGTATGAGAAAAAGAAAATTTGAATATGACTTGAGTATTTTGTTTTGAGCAGCTAGAACAGATGACTTGCATTAATTGAGATGGTGAGCTGTAAGGGAAGAGGTTTAGGAGTAATGGGAAGGAGGCACCCGGGAGTTCATCTTTGATCATGTGACATTTGAGGCTCCTATTAGACTTCCAGGTAGAGGAGTCATGTAAACAGTTGTAGATGTCGTTTTGGAGAGCAGGGAGATATTCAGGCCAGAGATTAAATTTTGGAGTTATCATTTAAAGACTTGAGGCCAGATGAGATGACCTAGGGAGTTGTATGAGCAGATAAATGACCTGAGGTCAGAACCCTGGAGGAGGAGGGACTAGTGAAAGAAGCTAGGAACGGTGTCAAATGAGGCAAGAATGAAGCTGGAGAAAAACTGAGCATGGCCACTGCTTGTGGCTGAAGGTGGCAGAGAAAAGATGCTTGCTGTATGAAGAAAATTTCTAGGGGAAAAAGTGGCACAAGGTTCTCACCTTTCTGAACCAGCATGCTATCAGCTGGGTGAGACTTCAGTCTGTGGACTCTGGAGGACTTTTTCAACTGCTGGGTCTCAGGCACTCACTAAACCCCTGAGTAATGTTTGTTTAATCAAATGTAATCATCATAAAACAGGCCCAAATACAGGAAACTGCATTCAGAAGTGAAAATAGTATGACATCCAAAGAACGTTGAGAAGCAATAGAATTTTTTACTGAGGGTTTTGTAAGAAACACTAATGAGGATTCTTACTTAACTGAATCCAAAATTCTGAAATTCCTTTCCTTAGTCTCCCTTTTACCTTTTCATTTATAAGGTGCTGAAACTGCCTCTCAGTCTCTCCTCTCACGTCTACAAACTCCCATAAACCAGTGGTAAACATGACCTAGGCTGGCTCTTTACTCTCTTCCCATCTCCTCCCACCTCTTTGGGTCTATTGTCTATTTTCACTATTTTTTTTTCTATCATGCACAACTTTCTGCCCTTTCTAACGTAGATTAACTTAGCCTTTTCTGGTGGTCTTTCAATTTTTTTCTCTGCCATAACAAGATCAATAAAACAAAGTTCAGAAAGCTGTGCAGGCAAACATAGAAATATCCTTAAAAGAAAAGAGAAATAGGAAAAAGATGAACCATGATTACCCATTACAGTAAGTCTGTTCTGCTTGGATTCCCATGTGCCCTCAACTCTCTTCTTGGGCCAGGAGCACACATGAGCCCACATACTCCTCTCTGAATCTTTGCTGCCCAGGTCTATCAAGGGGTCGCTAGTCAAAAAAGCATGGATCCTCCTCTTAAACCCAGCGCACTGCTAAAGAATTAAATTTTGCTTCTGTTTTGACCCGTTTTTCCTTCTTCTATGTGCATTAACTTCCCCTTTGAGGATTTTCCAAAAGTAAAAATAACAACCCCAGCTGTCTGTCACTTGAACAAAAAGAGATTTATTTGATTTATTAGAAAGCACATAGTGCAAGAGAGATAAAAATACAAGGTTAACTTTAGGTCAGACAGTCTCAGTTCCTGTTTGGTCAGGCCTTCCCAAGCAATCATTTTTCAGGCCCTATAGCAGTCTTGCTAGGCTGGGCATCTGACCCTCAATGAGTATATAGGAAAAGGAATCAGAGGCTTCTGAAGAATTAAAGCTGCAGCCCTGGGAGTCTCCCCCACCTCTCTGTGTATCAGTTGGCTTTAGAGCTTTAGCAAGATGAAGATCTGCTGCCTTTTCCTACTTTTGCTATGTGTGGTCTGTTCAGAAGTGGAGGGTGTGGTGGGGACTTGCTACTTTTACTTCTGCTATTAATTACAAGGTCATTATAGGCATAAAGTCAGCTTTCAAAAGAACTAATAGAAATGAGGAGTAGGATCTGCTTCTGGTGATTCCTATTGCCACTTTAGACTCCTGGGGGAGCATTGAGAGTAGTGAAGAGTTAGAATTGAAAGTTCCACATAAGTAGCAATAAAAATTTATTTAATATCTCTTTAAACACACAATTCTATATAATATTTCTTTGGAATGAAAACAATCATCATTTCCATGGTTACAGAGACCCATTTTCTAGAAAAAAATACAAGATATTTCAAAATAGAAGAGAAAAGGAAGTTTGTGCATGTGTGTATGATTTGTGTGTGTGTGTGTGTGTGTGTGTGTGTGTGTGTCCTGCCCCTATGTGCCCTGATCTTTTCTACTTCCTATTCCAAAGCAGAATTGAGTATCACCCTTATAAGAAAGCAAGCTTTGTGAGGACAGTCATCATGTTTATTGCACTCACTTCTGTTCTCTTGGAAGGAAACCAGAGCTGGGTGTGTTGAAATGATGAAAGCAGAGAATCATCAGGGTCACTACAGTTATATCTGCTTGCATGAACACTTTCATGCTCCCTGGTTGTGTTTTACCCACCATATTTGATTTCTTCCAGAACTGTTTGAGCTTGCAACACATCCTGAGATGCTTGGATTTGGACCACCCCCTGACCTCACATAATATAGGCTGACAGCAACCCTTAACTCATGGCCCACATATTTCCATTTTCATTTCTTTTCTCCCTCAGCAATAGGTTGAACAAGACACCTGAAAATGATGACTAAAAATAATTGTCAATTATTAAAAAAGTATCTTAAAAATGTTAGTATTCAAGATAAAGAACAACTGTAATGAATTTTAGGTCTCTCTTCCTATGATACCCATTCCCCAGGCCCTCAAATGTGGTCCTCACTTTCTTCTTGGTGTATTATAGACTGAGATGTGTAGTAGCCAGGGAATAAGAGGGCAAGACATTTTTCAGGAGCAGGTAATACAGCTATTTCCTTGCTTGAGAGGTAGTGTTGATGGGGAGTGGGATGGGTGGTATGACATGTTCACCGGGAGCCACAGAGAAGTTTTCCTGGGAGTTTCAAAGCATGTCCCTGAGGTGTGCAACAGAAGTTTGTACAGTAAAATATCAGGAATATAGAATTAAAGACCCAGCTGCTCAACTGGGAATTCTGCTGTCACTCTGGCCTGATTTTATGGAGCATAATTTTCATGCTTTGCACTAATATTGATCTCATTATTTTATATAGATATATGATATTCTATTGAGTGAGTATGCTTTGATTAATTTAGCTCATTCTTTATTAATGAACATTTAGATAATTATTCTTTGTTGTTGTTATAAACAATGTATATGCAGGTAGCATTATAATTTATGCTATTATTTCTCAGAATAGCTTTCAAAAAATTAAATTATCAGGTCATAGAAGAAGACATTTAAAATTTTGGTAGCTATTACAGTTACAACCTGGAAATTTGTAGCAATTTAAGTCTCATCAGTAAATGAAAGATCCCCACTATAATTACCAAACGTCATAGTTCTATGTATCTATGTGACAATCAATATTAATTACTATATTTATGTATAAATAAAGTATACTATTTGTTCATAATTTATTAATTCCTGATATGCACTTTTGCGGAACTTTTAATAAAATAGTTAACTTTTTTCTTACTGAATTTGTATTGGTATTTTTTACTTGCAAGAAATGCTTTGCATATTATGGATAAGAAATTTATGTCCACTGTATGTGTTACAAAATATTTCTAAGACAGAAGGTATATCTGTTTTGCACATATTAGTTTTCTATCAATTTATACAGTACTGATCCAGAATGAACATTCAATAAATATCTGTTAAATGAGTGAATAGAGGCACAATACAATAGAAGTTATTATTACAAAGACTCTTGCTTGACTTGCAGCCTTTTTAGCATTAACTTACTGACTAATGTCAACCTCCTTGTCTGCCTAAGCCCCAAGAATATGCCTTTTTCCATCCTAGACAAAGACAATGCCTCCTTGATAAACTTCAATGTTTTCCCCCATGGGTTCCTTCCAGATCATTTATGGACCCGTACTGATGTGAGCACAACTTCTCTTCAACCTATTGACAAAAAAATGATGATTGTCCAAGAAATGATTCTCAGTGATGAAATGCAGAATTACTTGCATATGCCAACTTTGTTCTCTTAGTGATGATTTGACCATTAAATAAAATATTCACTATTATTTCTTTGGAGCTTGACTTATCATCTGTGCCTCCTTCAATTGTTTATATGTTGATTTATTCAAGGGAGACATAATTTTCAAAAGAGAAAAGATTTTCAAAAGTTGATTAGCCTGAACAAAAAAAAAAATTACATTCTGTACATGATGATTTTATTATCTTAAACACCCAAACCACTAAGAAAGACAATAATACAAACAAATGTTCAACTACATCTTCAACGGAAAAACACAACAATTTTTAAGGTAATCTTAGTCTGTTTCCTAACATTTCAGGAAAAAGCCTGAATTACCATCTTCTGCCCAAAGGCATAAAATATCTTGGTACCAATAGAAACAGAGCGTCTTCTACCTAAATTTGGAATTTAATAGCATGCCTAGGCTTTAATCTGTCAATCATTCAGCTAAATACTAAAACTCCTAGTGCTAGTTCCCACTCAAGAGGGCTCACAGCGTATTAGTGCAAGCATTATCTCCCCCAACTGCAAGTAATTTGGAGCACATGACAGTAAGATAGGAGGCACAAATAAAATTTTAGCACACATACCCTTACAGCAAGAGGCCTGTTAAGGGGAAAGAGATTCTCACTCACTTATTCATCTCACACATATTGCATATCATATCACACATAATATATATCAAGATGTTGAAGGTGGGGAATATTCAGTAGACCAGGGAAGTAAAAATTGTAGAAAGACAGGAAACATTGCCTTCTTATTAAAGCAAAAAAATCTGTAAAAGAGGTTAAAGATATTTATAAAGATTCCATTTATTTTAATTCATCCAGAAATTCTTACATAGCCAGTATGTACCTAGAACTGCATAAGATAATGAATAAAATAGTTTTTCTACCTTGGGGAAACTAGAATCCAAATGATGATTAGAAACTTACATATTAAAATTAGAATTCTATGTAAAAAATATATAGAATATGGTGTTAAGTTCAAGTCAATTAAACTTGAGAACAAAGTTTTAGCACATAATGCTGGTAAAGCACTGTAAATATAAGATAAAGAAAACAAGTCCCTGTATCCTAGAAGTTTACCATTAAATTGCCAATAAATGCCTAGAAAGGTCATAAATCGTATAAGTTCCTTTTGAAGGGAGGCAACATGACCTTATGACAGCATGGTCCTCTCTCCCAGGGATCAATAAGGACAAGCTTTTCAAAACATGTTTTTAAACTCTGTATGTCTTAGTTTCCTTGGTTAGAATGAGATCTTCTATTCATCCAGTGAGTCAATGGAAATGAAAGCACTATGTCACTGAAAAGTATGAGATGTTTGAATACTGTAGGGATTCTTGAGATGTTAATTTATTAGAAGTAATAGTTGTGATGAGCAGGAAAGACGAGGTGTCTGGATAGTGACTATACTACTCTTAGACTGAAGACAATAATCTTTATCCTAATCTATCTCTTGGTCTTCCAAGAATTATCCTACCTGTCTGCTTATTATTTGGCCTTATCTTTGAAACTAGATTTTTTGTGAACTGAACCATGAAAAAAACAGAACCAGGGATGCTAGAGTTATAGTGTGACTTCTAAACAGAGACAGGAGATACGTGACATGAGAATTGAGAAATCCTATGATCAGAGATTCACTTGTGTCAGTGCTTTAAGCAAAAGTAGAGATCAGGACGTTTGGAGAAACTGCTTGGCTAACAAAGATCAGAAGTAAAGTTATACTTTCCAGCTGTTTACCATGAGCTTTATATTTTCTCAAAATCTAACTCTGCTTTAGTTTATTTTGACCTAACAACTGAAGGCAAAGAGTATTAACAATGTTTTTTTGGTTTCTATTTGATCCCAGCTATCAGATGATATGAAATATTTTACTTCAGACAAATAACCAAACTAATTATACATCCATTTAAAAATTTAGTTTCCAGTACAACAAACCACTGAAGTTAAATTAGAATCTTTTCTGAACATCTCAACAGGTTAAGTGCAAGGCTCAGGATTCAGAGTGGGCAGAGGTCTGTGAGATAGGACTAGTATTGGGTCAACACTGAAATGATTCCAGCCCTCAAAAAAGGAGAGGATCCATTGGAATCCATTGAGGAAGGATATGAAACAAGAATAGACCAATATGAGCTATAAAGTGTTGTCATACATTATGGAACTGGCCCAGACACATGGTTACTTGCTGGCTCTCACTTCTGATCTTGCCACATCTAATTTGCCTTTCACTTTCCTGACTCTGGGAAGACAATTTTAAAGCTGTTATTAAGGTATGGATGAAGTAAATAGAAAAAATATGCAGTCACAGAATATTTATTATAATTTAGGATAGACCCATGCATTATGCAAAACAATTCTGTCTTTTCTAAACCAAAAATCATGACTGACAACAGAACAACAGAAGGCTTCCCATGGTTCTTCTAGGGAACAGAAAAGAGAATTATTTAGGACCACTGACAGAGAGGAATACAAACCCCATCCCCAAGCTTCTACCATTTATTTTCTTGTCTGTCCACCCTCTCCTTGGTGGATTTGAGGTGGCAAGCCAGACAAGAGGTAGGCTTGACTACTTGAACCCTGGAGTCAGAATGGAAAATGGCATATGTTTTATCTTCATTTATCTTTCAAGAGCCAAAAAGTGAATACTAAATTTGTTGTTTAAAAATCATGGAGTTTAGACCAGATAGCCTATTCTAAACATAGCTGTCAAGTAGCAGGTGGGAGAACATGGTATTCCTGAGAAATTATTGCAAATTTAATAGGGAAAAGAGAGATCGTAGAGAAACAATAATGTCAATAGTAATAAAAAAGAATTTAGAGTAGACAAATAACAGTTACAACATTCCATCATTTAAGGTCTCTAAGGTCTCATGTACCTCATTGATTTGTGATCATATAGGTTTGTAAGATCTGAGTCAGCTGTTTCAAAGGGCTGGTCCAGAAAGCTCCTTTCTTCCTTCTATTACAGGCAAACGTCTCTCTTGCCCCATGGTTACAAGTCAGGGTTATGGCTGTCATTTTGTAAGAGGAAGTCTAGGAGGTGTGGAAACATCATTAATTATATACAAGTCCCAAGTTCACTGAAAGAGAAGAAAGGCTCTGCTAGTCTCTAACAACATCTGGCCTTCTAATAATTGATATTTAGAAATATAGTGGGTGTTTGTCTTTCTGCATTCCTATCTGGCTTGGCTACTGTTCCTGCATTACCAGATTTTGAGAACCTGTAATCTTCAGTGTTTTCATGGCCCAGCACAGATTTCTTTGGATGTTAATTCAGTGAGGGGGAAACAAACACATGACTTCAAAGCTTTTAAGAAGAACTTGTGATTCATTGTAAGAAAAACATTCTATCTTAGAGAATACCAGTACCTTCTCCAACTGCCATAGCCTCAGTCTGTTCCTCAGCCTGTATTTTCACACCGCACTATTTAGGCAACATTAGGTGACCACTACTTCAAGGTCTCTGTGTCCTTTGTTCATTCTAGATGCTGATGTCCAGACCTCCTCCGGCCTATGACACTCAAAATCTGTTCTGGTGGGGTCTGTCTCATGGAACTTCAAGCTTCCTTCAACATTTGGAGTTCCTATTCCTGACTGTGACCCTAAATACATTAGTTCTTTTGCTACGACCTATTTTATATTCAGACAAGTGTGGTGTCAGGGCTGTGATTCTCTGCATACTTCAGCCTTTTCATCTGAGCCTATACATCTAGGACAGAATAACCCCTGCTTTTGAAAATGCCATAAATTTCTCCTCCATTCAGTTACTAATCAAGTTGTTGCCTTTGCTTTCTTTCTAGAAGAGTCATAGGCTATGATTGCTCTTGTCCCTTTGCACTGCCATTGTCTCCACAGCCCATTGCAGTCTAGCCTTCTTTCCCATCACCTCATGAAAACACTGCTCTGTGGCCCTGAACCTACAGACAGGCATCTGAGACTTCACTGGTGTTTGACACAGTGGGCTGCACCTCACCCTTGAAACCTTCTCATCTTTTTTTTTTCTTAACATTTTATTAACATTTCATTGTCCTGGGTTTTGTCCTATAATTCATTATCTCTTCCTCCACTTGCTCCCAAATGTTCCTGTTCTCACCCCAGGTTTCTTTCTTGTCAGTTTCTGGCTGAGGATAAGTGTAAGTGTTGGCTAAGCATTTGTGCCATGACACCAAACTATCTGGTGTGAATCATAGCTTAGCCACTTCCATTCTTGGACAAGTTTTCAAACTCCTTCTGAGTCAGTTTTCTGTGTATAGGAAAAAAAACATCTATGCACCTAACTTACAGGATTGTTGTAAGAATTAAATAAATGAATATACATAAAGTGGTCATATAGTGATGACCCAATACATGTATTATGTTTTGATTATTAGTTTCTTATATTCTCTAAGAGCTTTAACTACCAGCTCTATAATTTTGAGTCTCAAAACTATTTCAATAACTTCAAATTTGCCTGTAAGTTCGAGACCTATATTTCCATTTAATACATTTTTGGATTTACCAGAACACACAGATTGGCATGTCCAAAGCTAAATTCACTATCTAAAACCAGCTTTTTTTTCCTGCATTTTGTATCTTCGTTAATGATGCTGTCATCTGTTGGGCTATCATCATTATAATTCTTGGAGTCCTTATCTGTTATTCCCTCTGTCTCACCTTCCATTGTAAATTTTGAACCAAGCCCTAACTATTCATTTTTCAAAATATTTCAAAAATCTTTTTATAATCCTTTCTTAGTGTCAAGGCTTCAATTCAGTTTCCTTGTCATCTCTCACTTGAACTATTACAATATTTTTCTTTCTTCATTTATACTTATTTCTTCAAATCTTTCTTTTTAAACAATGATCATGCTTCAATCCTGTTCTTAAAAAATAAACAAACAAAACAAGAGCAACGACAAAAGTATCTTCATGGAGTCTCGAATGCCTAAGAAGGAAGTTACAGTTATGCAGCCCTACCTCTTCTTAGCTCCAAAAACTGTCCCTTACTACTTTGAAATCATATTTTCCACTTTTCTCTTGAAGTGTCTATGTCTAAACTCTGGTACTGAAAAAATTATGATTTTACAAACAAATCACACTTTTTTCCACCTCTCTTTGTCATTATTTTACCTCTCTTATCTATTTGACAAAAAATCTTTTTCAGGTTTAAGTTCCAGAATAAATATTTATTTTTCTGGGCAACTCTTCTTCATCAGCATGCTAGTTCTGTCTTCCAGTGCCCAACGCAGATGCACCACTCCTTTAAAGCTCGGTCAGCTCCTTGTACAGACCTGGATACTGAACCTATAATAATGCAGTGATGTTATCTGTTTCTGTGTCTTTTTCTTAGCTGTGTGTTTTTAATGATCTAATAGCACTAAGTGTGTATATTGGTTGCATTTTCTGAGATCCTTTCTTCCTCTTCTCAACTTCCCTACCAGGGCAGCAAAAACTCATGTTTCTTCCTTTTCCATTTAGGCATGTACTTGGTTTCTGCTGAGTGTCTGTGTGCTGGCACTGGGTTCCATCAGCTTGCTGGCATTGTTACCATGATAGGCACTTTATTGGGAGCAAGCAAGTTTGCCTACAATTATTTGAGTAAAATTAATTTGGTTAATGGAACCTTTCATAATGATGTTCATTTAAAATCCATATTTACATAATGCAATACATTTTATGTAATATACAAAATATTATACTTGTTTGGATGACTGTTACACCCTTTTAGAAATCTTTTGATTTACATTATATATTTTTGAATATTTCAAGTATTTTTAGATTCCAAAATTTTCCATTATAAATTTTACATATGCTATATGGAATTCATCAAATGCATCTCTTTTGCTGTTTTGACCTACATTTTGCTACTTGGGAGTTATTTTAGGAGATTTTATGCACTATATAGACCTATAAAGCAAATCATCTGATACCCAATTGGCATTATACTTTAATACCATGAATGAAAATCATTTATCTCCATTTTTGTTCAATAATCTGCATCATAAAGTAATGCTTAATCAAAAAAGTCACACATTATAACAAATTAACATAAGACTTTGAAATTTTGAGCTTTTGTTATTAACATAGTATATACTCATTACATAAAAGTTGGAAAACATGAAAAGAATAAAAAATATAAGGCTTTCTTGGTTACCTTTCAAAAAGGAAAGTCTGTATTAAGGTGTTTTCTTTCTAATTTTTCTTTGATCATTTTTGCAATTTTTATTAAATTCATTGAGGTGACATTGATTAATAAGATTATATAGGTTTTAAGTGTAGCATTTTTATTTGACATTTTATTATAATATTTATTATATTGCAAGGCTTTTTAAATTTTATGTGAAATCTTTATTTAAGATTGATACATACATTTATAAAATGTGATATGTATATATTCCCCTGAGTCTTACTATGTATTTGTAGTTTATTCACATTCACTGTTGAACAGTATTCCACTTTGTAAATACATTAAACTGGTTTTCTTTTTTATCAATTGATTTTATTTTTTTGCTAAGAGATATGTTCTAGAAATATTCATGTTTATCTAATATGTTGATATAATCTTATATTACATATTAGATATGTATATCTAATATATTGGTATTGATGCATTATATTGATAATAAGCATTATAAATCTATATGTTTACATAAGAGAAGGTTCAGAGAGTATACATTTCCAAATGCATGGATCAGAGGGTATGCTGTTTTTCAGATTTGTCAGTTGATGTAAGATTATTTTCTATATGATATTCCACAAGTATATAAATATATTGGATGTTCTGAATAATTTTCAATATTTGCATTTTGGAGGGTTAAATTCAACTTAATTATGATTTTGTATAATTAACATTACATTTTGTATAATTGACATATAAGAAACTACATGTAAAATATATTTTTATTATACATTTTATGTATTTGCATAATCGAAATATAATAAATTCCATGTAAAGTATATTATTTGATAAGTTTCATAGGTGTGTACACCCATGAAATTATCAAAACTATCAAAAATGTTTTCTCATTACCTTTGGTAATCCCTCCCTGATGCTCTTCCTTCCCAGCCTTTCCTCCCCATCCCCAGGCAACAATTGATTAAGTTTCTATCATTATAGATTAGCGTGCATTTTCTAGAACTGTATATAAATGGAGTCATACAGTATATAATGTTTATGGCATTCTTTCACTCAGCATAAGTATTTAAAAACTGTTGTGTTTAAAACAATGTCAATCCTTTTTACTACTGAATAGCATACATTGCATGGATATATAAAAATTGGTTTACCCATTGATCTGTTGATGTACGGTTGGGTTTTTAGTTCTTAGCTATTTCAAATAAAGTTTATGATCATTCAGACAGAAATTCTTGTATAATCATATGTTTTCATTTCTTGGGTAAATACCTCGGGACGGGATGACTGAATTATAAATTGGTGCGTTGTTTTTAGAAAATGGCAAAAATATTTTTTAAAGTATGGTATATTACATTCCCATCAGCTGTGTATAGGAGTTCCACTTGCACCACATCCTTGTCAATACTTGTTATGATAAGTCTTTTGTAAATTCTATTTCAATAGGTGTAAAGTAGTATCTTATAGTTTTAATTTGCAATTCCTAGAGACTAATGATGTTGAGCATCTTTTAAAAATTCAATTATTGGGTTAACATTGGTTAATAAAATATGAATTTCAGGTGTGCAACTTCATAATATGACACCTTTGGACTCTATTGTATGCTCACTATACAGTCTAGAATCCTTCTGTCACCATGTGTTTGACCCTCTTTATCTTCTTCATATTTTCTCACCACCTTTTCTGTCTGGTAACCATTGGCCTGTTGTCTATATCTATGAGTTTTGTTTGTTTGTTTGTTTGTTTCCATTTGTTGCTTTTCGTTTTGTATCTCGCATATTAAAGAAGTCATATGGTTCTTGTCCTTTTCTGTCTGACTTATTTCATTTAGCATAACTCTCTCACGGCTGAGTTCTATTTACTTAACATCATAAAACTTTTTTTTCCTAAAATCCTTAATCCATTTTCTGATCGAGTTGTTTGTTTGCTAGTTATTGAATTTTGGGACTTCTTTATATATTCTAGATATAAGTAATTTATCAGATATTTCCCCAATCTGTGCTTCTTTGCTTCTCATATCATTCTGTTAACAAATACTTTTAAAAAACAGAAGTTCCTAATTTTGATAGCATCCATTTTATCATGATTCTAAAAATATATATGTTTATGGTGTTTGTATTAGTTTCCTAGTGCTGCTGTAATAAAGTATCACAAACTAGGCAGCTTACAAAAGCAGAGGTTTATTATCTCATAGTTCTGGAGTCTTTCTGAAATCTGAAATCAAAGTGTCAGCAGGATTGCTCCCTTTGGAGAGCTATGAGAGAGGATCTATTCCATGCCTCTCTCCTAGCATCTGGTGGTTTGCTGGTAATGTTTGGCATTTATTGGTTTGTAACTGCATCATTCCAATCTTTTGCTTCCAAATGATATTCTCCCTGTGTTTCTTCTCAGTGTCTTCCCTCTACACATGTCTGTCTCTATGTCCACATTTTTTCTTTTAATAAAGACATAAATCATATTGTGTTAGGGCCTACCCTAATCATCTCATTTTAACTCAATAACCTCTTGAAAGACCCTATTTACAAATAAGGTCAAATTCTGACATATTGAAGATATATATTGGGGTGTGACACAATTAAATCTATAAAGTGTTACATCTAAGATACTTTTTCCTAACCTAACTTCACAAAGATTTGCTTCACTATTTTTTTTCTAGAATTTTTATAGTTTTATATTAAAATTTTTAAGTCTATGATTCACTTGACTTATATATATGGTAAGAGGTAGGAACATAAGTTCTTTTATTGTTTTCTATTTTTTAATTTTAATTTTTCTTTGTATACAGTTATTCAATTTTCTACTACTATTAAAAAATACTAACCTTTCTTTATTGAATTACTTTTGCATTGTTGTAAAAATCAGTTGTCCATATTTCCATGGGTCTATTTCTGGACTCTTTTATTTTGTTTATCTTGACACCAATATCACACTGTCTTAATTAACTATTGTTATGTCTGAAACTATTGTTTCTTGATATCTCATTTCCTCTAGAATTCCAATAGATCTATGTTAGACTTTTAATTTTGTATGTTAATTAAATTTTTCTCTCCAGTTTTCTGTTCTTATTTTTTATAATTTCACTTGATCCTATCTTTTAGTTATTTTACTCTTCAGGTTTGTTGAACTAGCTGTTGAACTTAGATGTTGCATCTTTTAACTTTAATTACTAGTTTTGTTCCACTTCTAAGATTTCAGTTTGATAATATGGAAAATCTATTATGGCTATTTTCCATATTTTTTGTTCTTTAATCATAGTTTCATTTTTCCTTCAAGTTTATATTATTAAGTGATAATTCAAATATTGCATGTTTCACAGATCTGATTCTTCTGTTCTTTACTCATGGTACCTTTTTTATTTTCACTATATGTCTTTTGTTTTAATCTTTAACCAAGAAATCTCATTTCTTAAAACTTAGTGTACTGAAATTCTTTGACATTTATTTTGAATTTGCTTGCTCCAGAGAGGAGTTGACATTTCTTCTATCAGATTTAGCCTTTTTTATTTGTTTGTTCATTTATTTTTTTTTCAGTCAAAATCATTGATAAAAGTAAAAGAATTTTTTTTTGTTTACCAAAAACTTTTTAAAATTTTATGTATTTTTATTATGGTAACTTGGTTAATGAAATTCAGTAAGTTTCAGGTGTACAATTCAACAGTAAGGCGTGTGTGTGTGTGTGTGTGTGTGTGTGTGTGTGTGTGTGTGTGTGTATGTATATACATATAACATACACATATATACATGTGTGTGTGTGTGTGTATACTGTATTACCACACTGTGTATCTACCACCCATAGTTAGATTTCTTTCTGTCACCACATATTTGACCCCTTTTCCCCCATCTACCTACCAAGAACTTTTGATAGTTTTCAGCATTACTGAGTTCCTAGAGTACCCAAAATATAAACATTTTGAGTTTTTTTATGTTGCAATTTACCTAATGATTCATGTGCCGAGAATGTAATTATATAGTTAATACCTACTGAAAAAACAGATTTAAGCCTCTTTCTACACTTAGTTTTTTTTTCTTAGGGTTCTTCTAATTTTTTCACATTTTTATTTGTAATTTTTTTCAGTTACAATTGACATCTATATTATTTTATATTAGTTTCAGGTGTGCAGCATAGTGGTTAACATTTATATAACTTAGAAAGCCCTCTTCCCGATAAGTCTAGTACTCACCAGGCATCATACAGAATTATTACAATATTATTGACTATATTCTCTATGCCATACTTTACATCCCCATGACTATTTTGTAGCTACTGATTATATTTCTTACTTCCTTTGCCTTTTTTTACCCAGCCCTCACCCCACTCTGGCAACCATCCATTTGTTCTCTGTCTCTATGAGTCTGTTTCTGTTTTGTTTACTCATTTTGTTCTCTAGATTCCACATATAAGTGAAATCATGCAAATTTTGTCTTTCTATGACTTATTTTACTTAGCATAATACTTTCTAGGTCTATCCATGTTGTCACAAATGGTAAGATTTCATTCTTTCTTTATGACTGAGTAATATTTCATTGTTTCTATGTACCACTTCTTTATCTAATCATCTGTTAATGGGCATTTAGGTTGTTTTCATATCTTGGCTATTGTAAATAATACTTTATTTACAATATATAAAGATAAAGATGCATATATAGTTTTGAATTATTATTTTGAATTTCTTTGGATAAATATCCAGAAGTGGAATTGCTGAGTCATTTGTTAGTTTTATTTTGAATTTTTAGAAAGAGGTTTATACTATTTTTCGTAATGGCTGCATAAATTTGCAATCCCACTAGCAGTTCTTGAGTGTTGCCTTTTCTCCATATCGTTACCAACACTTATTGTTTGTTGATACATTGATGATAGCCATTCTGACAAGTGAGAGGTAATATTTAATTGTAGTTTTGATTTGCATTTCTTTTGATTTGGCTATTAATCTCTTATCAAATGTATTTTCTCCTATTGACACATTGTCTTTCATTTTGTTGCTTATTTTTCTGTTCATGAATAGGGAAAGTTAACATAGTTAAAATGTCCATGTTACCCAAAACAATCTGTAGATTTAATCAATGCAATCCCTATGAAAATATTAATGGTATTTTTCTCAGAACTAGAACAAATAATTCTAAAATTTATATGGAACCACAAAAGACCTTGAACAACCACAATAATTTTGAGAAATAAGAACAAAGTCATAGGTATCATGCTTTCTGATATCAAACTATAATACAAGACTATAGTAAACAAAATGGCATAAAAACAGACATATAGATCAATGGAACAGAATGGAGAGCCCTGAAATAAACCCACAACTATATGGTCATTTAATCTATGACAAAAGAGACAAGAAGATACAATGAGGTAAAGAAAGTCTATTCAATAAATGGTGTTAAGAAAACTGTACAGATACATACTAAAAAATGAAACTAGATCATCTTCTTATACTATAAACAAGAAAATGCTTAAAATGGATTAGAGACTTAAATGTAAGACTCAAAACCATAAAATTCATAGAAAAAATGTTACTCTTAGTAATTTTTTTTCTGATATATCTCCTCAGGTGAGGGAAACAAAAGAAAAAATAAATGAATAAAACTATATCAAACTAAAAAGTTTTTTTCACTTACTGTTAACTTATGCTCAGTACTGCAATTGCTACATAACCTATAAATACCAACTTTGTGATTTGTATATAAAAAATGTCAATAAGTTAATATTTTTCAAATTATTGGCCCTTTAATTCGTTTTTATTTTACATGTGATATTTATTTTGAGGTTGTCAAAAAAGTTTTTTCCTTTGTTCCATTGAATCTTAGCTTCAAAGGTCATTCCTACAGTAGTTGAATAAATATACAGTTTTAATTTTTAGAGATCTATTGCTTTATTTTTTTTAAATTTCTAACTCTTTAGTCATCAGGAATTCATCTTTTTGTATTACAGGTGTCTCTAAGCACATGCCTCCTAAATGAAGGAGCCATAGCAATCTAACACACCTCTCCTTTTACACCTCCTGATTATTCATTCTCCTCAAGGCTCATTGGAAAGTAAAGCAAATATGTGCTCTGAGATGATCATTGTTCTACCCATTAAAAGAAGATGTTGCCACTTCTTGTATATTTTCCTCTGAATATCTAAACTTTTAATTATTACATTGAAATGTTTTTGTTGTAAATGCTTAAAAATAGACTTGTTGCAAAAAAAATACCTAAAGTACTATAAAAAATTGAATTAAAAATAGATGTTATAAAATCAATCTATGATATAAGTAATATTTGATGCAAGAATTTCAAATGAATGTCTCATTTGACAAGATATTAGTATAATTTAGTAGATTTGATGAAAGAAAATTTCCCAGAAGTTTGAATTTTCAGCTGTTCTCAGGGTCCCAATAGTCTTTGACTTCCCCCTCCAGAAATGGTTACACTAAGTATGACCTCTATAAATTTCTCTTAAAAATTCCTGTGGCCTGCAAATACTTTGCCCTTTATCATAGGTGGCTGGTCATCTTACAGTCCTGCACACAACCTTGATACTACATTTGTGAGTTAAAGACTCTGGCAGCCTTTTCCAGGAAAATTGTCTGCTTCAATATTTGATGAATAAAGCACTTTTAAATATAACTTTAACAAATTCTTATTAAAAATGTCAAAACTATCCGTATGTTGATAATAGGTTTTTTTTTTGTAGCTTTTTATGTAGTTTATTAGATTCTGAAGAGAAAACTGAAATTATCAGGCTTTCAGTTGTGATCTATATTACTAGTTCTTTTTTAAACCTATATTTATTTATTTAGTTTCAAGTATACAGCACATTGGTTAGATATCTTTATTGTTCATAAAACTATTCCTCAATTGCTCTCTCTCTCCCCTGTCCCTCCATTTTGCCATCACGATAGTGCTAATTGCATTCCCTGTGCCGTGATCCCCATCCTCATGCCCAACTATCCACTACTAATGTGTACTTCTTTAATCCTTCACCCCATTCACCCAGCCCTCCTACCCCTTCCCCTCTGTTCATCACCAAATTGTTTACTATATCTGATCTTTGAGTCTGTTTTTGATTAGTTTGTTCTTTTTGTTACTTAGATTCTAAATATAAGTGAAATCATGTGATATTTATTTTTTCTGTCTGACTTATTACACTTAGCATAATAACACCGAGGTCCATCTATGTCATTGCAAATAGTAGGATTTCATTTTTTTAATGACAAACCTACAACTAACATCACACTCAATTGGGAAAGGTTAAAAGCATTTTCCTTAAGATCAAAACAAGGATGCCTACTTTCATCACTCCTCTTCAACATTGTATTGGAAGTCTTAGCCACAGCAATGAGACAAAAAAGTGAAATAAAAGGCATCCAAATTGGAAAGGAAGAAGTAAAACTCTTGTTATTTGCTGAAGACGTGATATTATATTTAGGGAACCCTAAAGATTCCACCAAAAAATTGTTATAACTGATCAACAAGTTCAGTAAAGTAGCAGTTACAAAATAAATATTCAGAAGTCACTGGCATTTTTATACACTAATGATAAACATTTAGAAAGAGAAATTAAGAAAACAATCCCATTTATAATTGCATCAAAGCTATAAAATACTTGGGGATCAAATTAACCAAGAAGGTCAGAAGACCTGTTTTCAGAAAATTATGTCATTGAAAAAAGAAATTGAAGAAGATACAAATAAATGGAAGCATATACCCTGCTCATGGGTAGGAAGAATAAACATTGTTAAAATGGCCATACTATCCAAAGCAATCTATAGATTTAATGCAATCTCTATCAAAATATTGATGGCATTTTTCAGAGCTAGAAAAAATCATCCTAAAATTTATATAGAGCTATAAAAAACCGTGAAATAGCATGGCAATCTTGAGAAAGAAGAACAAAGTTGGAGGTATCACACTACCTGATATCAAACTATACTACAAGTCTACAGCAATCAAAACAGCATGTCATAAAAATAGATACATTGATCAATGGAACAGAATAGAGAGCCCAGAAATAAATGCACACCTATATGCTCACTTAATCTCAATAGTAGTTTTATGGAAGGTTTCCAGATCCTTTAAATCAAGTGGGTTAAATTATTTCATAAGAAGGTGCTAGTGTTAATTATTCTGAATGATGCCTAATTTTATTATTCAATTTTCTTTATTCCAAAAGTAAGATTTAGGTATTTCTCATTTAGCTGAATTCAGCCCATGCCTCTCCAGCTACAAAGGTCAATGTAAAACCTATGGGTTATTAGCCTTGAAGCCAATGACTCTGGCTTGAGAACTGCTGAATTACTACTTCTGTCACCATTGGGGACATCTCTCCTCATCCCTTCTTGTGTCATTGCCTCATTGGTGGCTGGGCCCTTGTCCTGGGGTTTTGTTTATAGAGCTCTAGGTCAGTTAGGAAAATCTTCCTTTACCTATACAAAGATTTTGTTGTTTTACTTGACTCTACTCAGACCTGAAGAGGTTTATAACACCAAAATATTTCTCTTATATGTACACTGTTGTCAATACCCGTTGCTTCTGTCTTGGTTCAGAATTTATCACAGGAATTTTTCTTGTCACCCTTAGTTTACCAATATCCACACAACCTGTTAACCACACTAGGACTTGGATAAACTTTTCTAAGACACAGATGCCCTTTGATCTTCTTGTAAAAGTCAGATCCTTAGTCAGCATCTAAGATGTCCTGTGATCTTGACAGTGCCTACCACACCAGCCACTCTTTTCTTCTGGTCTTCACAATCTATGCTTCAGTTAGTGAGGCCAAATTGCCTATGTTCCTCTGATGTATTTGTGCTTTTGTGAAAGAAGCCTCATCATATTCCTTCTCAGTAACTTCCATTTATCAAGACTCAACCAGTCATTTTATCTTTGGGGAAACCTCCTATTTCACTTGAGGTCCTTCTTGTCTCTGTTTAGTAACCTGAATGTGGCTTAGAATGCATCTCCTAAACTGAAATTGCCTTTCATTTTCTTGTGCTTATCCCCTGATGTGGTGTATAACTGTGGTTTCCAAAGGCAGAATTTGAAGCAGTCTAAATTCTCTTACTGCGCTACTTACTAGTCATGCCATCTTGGGTAAATTATACACTTTCAGTCTCTGACTCATGTTCCTCATCTGTACAACAAGGTTATTAATGGTATGCAATTTGTAGGGGTGACATGCTGATTAATTACAAAAAAAATGAAGTTCTGGGAAAGTCTTAAACAGAATAAACAGTGAATATTGTTATCATTTGTTTATATCAAAACCTTTGTTGATAAATTGAACACACATCTATGTAGGACAATGTCAATGACTAGCATGTGAAAAAATAACCAAAATATGTCATAGCATATAAAAATTTATTTACTTAATTTTTATAGCAAAATTGTGAGGTAGGTGCTATTATCATTCCTATTTATATATAAAGAAATGAGGTCTGGAGGAAGCTTATTAAAATTGTTCCAAGTCATAAAGCAAATATATGGTGAAGTGAGATTTGAGTCAAGCAGCCTGACTCTGGAGCTTTCACTCTTAACCACTATTCTAAATCCATAACAAAGTATTTTTTTGTTTCCCCAATGTATATTTGTTGAATGAATATATTTGAAAAATGATATGTAAATTTATTCTCTATAGATTATATGAATTTAAATATACATGATTTGAAAAATTACAGGAATGTCCTGATACAAAAGATCCTCAGAATTATGTAATTTTTGAAATTTATTGCATTGAGTATAGAAAACTTCATAGTCATGAACTAGAGTGATGGTTTGGGTATACCATATATTTAAAAAATGTATGTTTTAAATTAAAGTTTCTTCAACTAAAGGCAGGGAAGTGGTGAGGAGAGAGTCAGGAGGCAACATTGTATAAGCAAGCCAGACATAGTCATAAGGCAGATCTTGTTTCTAATTCAGTGTCTGCCAAGTATTATCTGGCTTATTCAGTCAAAAGTTTATCCACATCTATGTAATGTGTGTTGTGGTCCTGGTATGTCTCAGGAATTGATACTTTTTTCTAAACTTGAACTTCTGCTTATGTAAAATAGTCATAGTAGCTCCTACCTGGAAAGATTTTTTTTTAATTCGGTAGGAAATAATGGAAAGTTATAATCTGAGATCTTATTATGTGTGAATTTCTTATTCCTTTACCAAGCTACCCCTAGCCAGTGGCCAAAGTATGAGTTAAGGTATAAATGAGGAGTCAGAAAAATTATTACAAACCCCAGAAGGAGAAAGGAGTAGAACCATCAAGATGAGGTTCAAGGTAAACTGTGGAGAAAGTCAATGGAGCCAAGGATAGATAAAGATCTGAGATTCAACAACAAAAGGAATTCACAATACATTAAGTTAGAAATGGGGCAAGAAGTTTTCATGATTTTTACATTCATCACTTGCTAGTGTCTGAAAATAAATACTATTATAAGGGAGAGTCTCTGCTTCATCCCTTCTATCTTTGAAAGGATTTCTCTCTGAAATGTTCCTGTACTCCTGCCCTGAATTTTACTTCTTCCTATTAAGATGGGATGAGTTACTTGGACAGAAACCATTGGTCCACATTTCTCAATAGATAATCTATCAAAGATTCCAAGCATGGGGTATGCAATCTCTCCTTGCATTGTAGCATATTTATCCCTAGCTTTTAGGCACCTACAGATACACAGTAGACACCCATAGTATCCCCACAGTTGTGATAACCAAAAATGTCTCGAGACATTGCAAAATCTCATCTTCCAACTTGGAAAAAAACTGCTCTTGACAAACATGGGGAGTTGGGAGTTGGGAGTACCTGACGCCAGATCCTTTAATTTAGCTTCATCAGCAACAAAGCTGATATGTTGAGCTCTATTTTTACTCTTTCTTTTAACAATGTATAACTTATTCAGAACCCAGATGAGAGTCTCTTCAGAGAGCTCACAGTTAATTTGTGTGAGTTTGTATGTCTCAGCTGGAGCAGACCTGTCACTTAAGTGCTTCCTCCTTGGGATACATTATTTTTGCTTAAAGAAGGTATCCAAATAGCTATAAAAGAGAAGGTCTTGAGACCTGCCATTTACTTGACTTGTGGCTAAAGTTCCAGAAGAGGCTTCATTGGGTTTCCTGAATATCCAATTCAGATGAGTCATGTAATCTCAAAAGGTGGGTCAAAGGCAGGCACAAATAGTAGGTTGGCAGCCTCATTTCAGCAGCCAGCTGGTAGGTAGACCAGTTGGCTCTGGCCCCAGCTATATTATCTATAAATGCTTTTGAAGCTGGGGAAGTTCACTGAAGTGCTTTGGTGAACAGTCAAAGGCCAAGGGCTAGGCCTGTGAAGTTTGAAGTGGACAGTCCAGGGGTTGTTTGCCAAACTTAAGTCTTGTTCCTGGTTGAGCATTGCCCATGGCCACTGTGCCCCAGACAGACCCAATCTACAGAGCAGAAAAGCTTCATTTTCAACTGTGCAAAGGCAGCAGCCTTTAGGCTAATTAATAAATCATCAACGCATTTGTGGTATGAAAAATGAAATATTTATGCTCACCAGAGTAATATTTCTGTCTTGCAGCCCCATGCTCTGTTGATGCTTGATGGAGGATGAAGTAAATACCAGCTGGTGTAGAATGAGCAGAATATAATTACTCTTTATAAAGTTAAGTGAATATTCAAACACAGAAGTCAGACTCTGGCACTCATTCCTCCCCAACTCCACTGCCCAGTAAATGGAATCCTGACCTAATTTTGGCATCCCTACTACTTCCAACAGGGATCTCAGTAAAGGATTTGGTTGTCAGTGATGTGAAAGCACCTGGAACACAGGCTGCTAAGAAAGGTAGGGAGTCTACCACCTTCCAGGAGCATGGGGGAAGAATTCCCTGATGTCTGACAGTATGTTATTGTGAAAAGAATGTGGCTTTGAAGCTAGAGAAACCAAATTTTGTGTCCAGCTTCTAAAATTTATAGGTCATGTGACCTTGATCAAGGTCCTTCACATCCCTGTATCTCAGTTTACTTATTTAGTAAATAGGGGCAATTCT
Organism: Cynopterus sphinx; assembly: GCA_030015415.1. NCBI lineage: Eukaryota > Metazoa > Chordata > Mammalia > Chiroptera > Pteropodidae > Cynopterus > Cynopterus sphinx. The sequence goes on from CM057382.1 coordinate 54,423,913, forward strand.
GCATTATATGGTAAGAGGATTGTGCTTCTGACATTAATAAACAAAGTTTTTCTTGGTGACATAGAGGTAGAGATGAAATGTGAGGAGAGCTGTAAGGGGATTGGGTAAAAATCCACAAATGTTAAGGTTATAGCAATGGAAAACAGAGCAAGGAAGAGTTGTGAAAGGCAAGATTGGCATGTGATTTTATGACTGGAGTGTCAAAAAGGACACAGTTGTGAACCTAAGAAGCTAGGAAAACAGAAGTGCTCCTGAGAGAGATTGGGATGTCCAAGAGAACATGTTTAATAAGGGGAAAGGGCAGAGACTGGGCTGTAGTTAGGGGGGAAATTGAAGTAGATAGTCTAAGAAGAGTAAGTAATTAGTGAGATTTCTCTAGCCTTGGAAAATATGTGTGTGTGTGTGTGTGTGTGTGTGTGTGTGTGTGTGTGTGTGTGTGTATAAGGTTTCTAGTCCCCTTTTACTCCCCATACTACATAAACATAAGCACAATCTCTACTCAGCAAAATTTCCACCACACAAAAAATACATGGTTCTTTCTTTTCCTTTTTGAGCTCTTCTCTGTCTTTTGTTTCCCATGTTGACTGCCTCATAGTCAATCCAGGGACTGCAGATCAGGCCTATACATGTTCTGAGGAACACTCTCTCATAACAGTCACTCTTTTACTTTCATTTAAACTTAATTGTGTCATCAGCCTTGCCTAGTATCCCAGGCAGCATGTGCATGATGAGTCCGAATGTGCTATAAAAGAAGGTATCCATATCTTTTATGGAATTCCACAGGATCTCAAAGTCCCTTCCCTTAAAGAGCAGAAGCTGTCCTCAAGATATAATGTGATATCCAAGAAACAATTAGAGAATTAAAAGTGTGTTCAGTTGAATGTTTTAATATTTAATAGGCTGTAACTATCACAGGAAGAAGAAATTCTACTTTTATTAGCACCTGCTGCATGCAATCACTATTCTAAGAACATTACATAAATAATTTCACTCAATCCTTATAGCCGTCTTGTACAATAGGCATTTTACTCTTTGGAAAGCAGCCTCAAAGATACTAATTTGCCTTTAATCAAAAAGCATGGAAGTGATGACAGCAGGATTATATTCAGGTCTATTGTTAGCTTAAAAAATAGATCTCTTATAGATAAATATGGCCATGTGACATATTCTGACCAATGATGTTACATTGAGAAGATGAACTCAGAATCTCTGATGCCTGGCTGTTTTTCTTCCCTTTCCTTAAAGGATTACTAGATGCTCAAAGTAGAGCACTAGATGATAGACACATAAGGCTACTAAAGATCAAATATAGAACCTTGGTCTTGAAAGACATTGTGAACCTATCACCCCTGACCTGGCCTGCATGCTTTTGGATTTGCTCAAATTACTTTATTCAGGGTTCTGTTTCTTGTAGTAGAATATAATTTCTTAGTTCCTTTAGTTACACTTGAAAAAAGAAGCTCCCAAACTCCCTTTCTCTACCCAGAGGAAACCACTGAAAACAGAGGATTGGTGTACTTCTTTCTACACTCATTCTATGTTTACTTCTTTTATAAATACATATATATTCATATATAACTTTTTAGTATAGCAATGAAGTGCTCTATTTTTCTGTAACTTACTCTTTCCACTTGTGTGAAACTATAATTTGGAACCCTACTATTAAGAACATTTAGATATTTACTAAGCATTCTGTCCTGTACATTTGTGGAACAATGATTTCTAAAACAAATAGAAGTAATTTTGCCCAGCCCCACAGGAGACATTTGGCAATGTTTTGTCACAACTGTGGGGAAAGGGATGCTGCTAAATATCCTGCAAGATACAGAACAGCCTCCTACAATAAAGAATTACCCAAATGTTAAGATTCATATCGAAATCTCAATACCTAGGTGCTATAGAGTGTTACATAGTATAGTTGTATCAGAATTTGTTTAAACAGTTCCTCCTAATCAGCAAAGTAAGATTGTTTCTAACAATGCTGAAAAGACTGCCATTTACCATATATATTTGAGACTGTGTATAAATATTTTGAAGAATATATTTTAATGTATGCAATTAGATGAAGAATATGCATATTTAATATTTTGATATTGCTGACAAATCACTACCAAAACAGCTTCCTTAATTTAAACACCTATCAAAAGTGCAATAGACATTGTCTATTTCCCTGAATCCTCGCTAGCATTAGATATCATCAAATTTTTTAACTTTTGTGAACAAAGAGTTATTGTTACTTAATTTGTACTTTCTGACATAAATGATGTTGAGAATCATTTTGTCTGTTAACTGGCCATGTTATTTCTTTCTATGTGAAATACTTCATCCATTTTCCTTATTCATTTACCTTCTGATTATAATCTTTTATTATTGACTTGTAGGCACTCCTCTCATGTATTAAATATTATTTTTTAAAATTGATATGTTAGAGCTATGTTCTATTTATATTTTGCTGCTGCTTAATCATTTAGGAAAAAAATAAAGGTTGTAGAAGTTAGAAAAAATTTTGTTTATCATTATTAATTAAATATGATATATCTGGCTGCTTCCCATAGGTCAATGTAGGTGCTGTGAAAATGAAGTTGGTAACTTAGTCTAGATGTAGATGAAAAAACATGTATATATTGCCTTTACTTTAATCTTTATTAGGAATCAAATGCCTAATAATAGTACCTCTCCTTCATATGCAACTAGCTGAATTTATTGAAGATTAAGACAAAAAATAGCAGGAGGGATATCAAAATAGCTCTTCTTTTACCTATAATAACAGCACTAGAGAGGGAGGCAGATATTTGCAGATCATGGCCCTAACAATGATATCAGGATTGGATACATGGACCTGTTCAGTTTTTATTTAGTTGGCCACATGGCAGAGAGAAGTGGAGGTGGAATGCATGTGCCCTATGCTAGCAAGCCTTGCTCCTAAATGGAAGAGGCCTCTGAGTCACATCCCCTGAGTTTTTTTTTTTTTTCTTTACCAATCACTCCATACATTATCAAGGAAGGGTAAGTGAGGGTACATAGAGAGACCAGGAGTATGATGTTAATGATGACTTTTAACCTGGAAGGAAAAGAAGAGACAAGGAATAAATTCCACCTACCTCTCTGTTATAGCAAACTCCTGAAAAAGCTTTACTTCCTCTGCCTTTTTTTTCAATTTGTCTGAAAGTGTGTCTACTTTTTTTTTTAAATCATCTCTGTTATTCAGTGTATCATATTCTTTTTTTCTTTCTACCTTTTGAACTAATCAATGGTATTGATGTTGTGGTAGTTTTCTTCATGTTCAAAGTTTTCACATTTATATCTATGACTTCTCCTGACTACTCTCTGTCTTCTGTCTTCAGCTGTCTAGATAAAATATTTTCATGTACATAAGTATTTAGAATAGCTTACTAAGAAGACCCTTGTGAGATTTTTGTTGACAATATACTAACCTCCCTTTGAGTAAATATTTAACTCCCCTACATATTCCAAGAGAAACTTTATGTTTATTCACCATTTATTCTAAATATTTTTTAAATTCTGTCTATATTCTCTCTCCATTCTCTCTCACTATGTAAAGAGTTGATATTCTCTAAGGTACAACCCTCAGATTTTTTCTCATTCTCGATCCCCTATAAATGCATGATTTAGCATCAATTACATAATAACAATTTCCAAATTTATATATCTTCTAATCTAACCTGTACATTCATGCACACACACACAGACACACACACATACACACACACACACAACCTGTGTTTTCAGTACCTCATATATATTTATATCTGGCTGTTACACTGTCACAAACTCAACATGACCAAATTCTATTTTTCTTTTTATATTTGTCTCAGATCATATCATTAGCACCCGTCCAATTAAAAATTTAGGTTTTCTCTGCAATGCAACTTTATCTATTTTATAAACTATAGGTTTTATTATTATTTCATTAAAAATTTGAAAGGCTCTGTATTACCCAGGAAGATAAAAAAAAAGCCTTGGAATTTTAAACATATTTCTTTACTTTATAGACTTGTGATGGTTAATTTTATATGTAAACTTGGCTGGTCAAAGTGCACAGATATTTCATGAAACATAACTCTGGATATAACTGCAAAGGGATTTTTTGGATGAGATTAACATTTAAATTGATTGACTTTGAGTAAAACATATTCTTTTCCATTATGTGTGTAAGCATCATCTAATAATTTAGAAACCTTTATAGAACAAAGACTGACCTCTCCTGCACTAGAGAGAACTCTGTCAACAGACAGCCTTAAGACTTGAACAGCAGCACTGGTTCGTCCCCAAGTCTCCAGCCTGTCTGCCTAACTACAGATTTTAAATTTACCACTCTTTCTCCTGAGTTCAGTCCATTTACATTTAGGGTGATTATTGAAATATGAGGTCTTCTTTTAGCCATTTTATCTTTTGCTTTCTGATAGCTCAGTGTTTCCATTGCTTTCGTGTCCTTGTGTTTCTGTTTTCTTTATTTTGGTTGACTTTTATGGGTTGATTCCTCTGGTTCTTTTTGTTGTATGTTATATATTTCAGTTCTGAAAGTTCTCCATGTGGTTACCATTATGAATATGTAAAGAATATTATATATATAGTCATTCATTTTCTTCTGTGCGCACCTTATTTCCATTCTCCTTTGTGAATTTTGATCTTTGAATCCTCCCCTTTTCAGTCATTGTTATCTCAGTTTCTCTCTATGTATGTTGAACATTCATTACTATCTTGCTATAGCAATTCTCTTCTTATTATTTAAGCTTATAATGCCCTTTTCTTAGTAAGGTTTGCACTCTTCTGCTTCTATTTGCCTGATAGTCACTTTACTCCTAATTATGTATTATTTTTGTTGTTGTTGTTGCTAATTTGTTTTATGTGAGCTGACCCTTTTCAATATTTCCTACAGTACAGGCCTAATAGTGGAAAATTCTCTCAATTTTTGTATTTCTGGAAAAGTCTAGATTTCTCCTTCATATCTAAAGAAGAGTTTAGCTGGATACATTATTCTAGGCTGGTAGTTCTTTTCACTTAATATTTTAAATATTAGATTCCATTTTTTCTGGCTTATATGATTTGTGCTGAGAAGTTCGACAATAATCTAATGGGGTTTCCTTTATAAGTTACTGTTTTCTTCTCCCTGGCTGCTTTGAGAATTCTGTCTTTGTTGTTGTGATGCACACCAGAACATCTGAGCATGGGATCTGCACATAAAGTTACCACAAGTCAGGACCCCAGGAGTCAGAAGATATACTGGGAGAAACAGAGAAGTTACATCTCCCAGCCACAGCTCCCTGAGGAGGAGGGGGAGGGGGAAGGTGCAGATTATTCCATGAAAAGCCTCACTTGGGAGAGCTGTGAGCTCCATGCAGCTGGCCCGCAGTTGTGCCCAGGCAAAAAAGCGGAGAAGTAGGAGTGGAACAGAAACAACAGTTGCAAAACTGAAACTGAGCCACAGACCCCATCCCCCAATCCAGAGGGCCCCTCCTTCCATACGTTCAGAGACCAAACACTGCTGAGTTCCAGGGAAATTTGAGCAAACGCTACAGAAACTGTCACTAACACTGACAGAGACTAAGACTGAGAGTAGCAAGCATGATTAAACATATTTAAGAAAAAATAAAAGACATCATTAAGGCTTTATATGAAGCAAGAGGCTTAAATGCCATCTACTGGAAACTGAAAGAAAAACACCTTATCTGCATCAGACTAAGGAGAAACCTTTATATATAAATCTTCAATCTGAAAAAACAAAACAAAACAAAACAAAAAAACCATAATACATTTCCATTAATGCTGAGGTGGTTAAATAGTCCATTAAACACTATGAACAACCAATGTGACAAGGCACCTCGAAAAGAAAGAGAAAAATCTCCATAAAATAAGCTTACAGACATAGAAATATGCAACTTAACTGACAGAGAATTTAGGATGATACTTCTGAAAACATTCAGTGAGATCCAAAACTAATCATATCAACAATTTCAGGATTTGAGAAAACAGATAGATGAGCAGAGCAAAAAGATTGAAACCCCCAAAGGAACAGAATAGAACTTCTGGAAATAAAATTGACCAAACAGAGGAAAGGATTAGTGATATTGAAGACAGAAATCTAGAAATAAATCAGGAGGAAGAAGATAGAAACTGGAGAATGAAAAATAATAAAAGAGAAATTCAAGAATAGGAAACATGAATAATGGGCATTATTGAAGGTAAGAAAAAGGAGCAGAAATTAGAAAGCGTTTTCAGACAAATAGTTGACAAGAATTTCCCAAATCTAATGAGCTGGAGTCTGGAACTGAAGAAGTCAAAATAACACCCACACAATTATCTAAACCCAAAAAGGCCTTCTGCAAGACACATTGTATTAAATTATCAAAAACCAATGACAAAAAGAAAAGAATTCTCGGGGCAGATAGGGAGAAGAAGATGGTAACATATGAAAGAAATCCCATTAGATTATCATTGGACTCCTCAGCACAAAACTTATGAGTCAGAAAAGAGTGGAACCAAATATTTAAGCTATTAAATGAAAAGAACTACCAGCCAAGAATGATGTGTCCAATTAAACTCTCCTGTAGGTATAAAGGAGAAATAAAAACCTTTCCATACATACAAAAATTGAGGGAATTCTCCACTATGAGACCAGCAATACAAGAAATACAAAAAGGGATCATCAGCTAATCTAAAACAAAATGGCAAAAACAGCAACAACAACAACAAAACATAACTCTGCATAAGACACCCAGCAGGCTGATAGAGACTGAGGGGTTTCTGCTTAATTGCTTCAGAAGAAATGGAGAAGTCAAACTGTCACTATTTGTGGATGACATGATTCTCTATATAGAAAACCCTAAAGACTCCACAAAAACACTACTAGAAACAATAAGCAAATATAGTAAAGATTCTCGATACAAAATTAGTGTTCAAAAATTTATAGCATTCCTATTCTCTAATAATGAATTGTCAGAAAAAAAGAAGTGAAAAAGTAATTTCTTTTGCAATTGCAACAAAAAGAGTAAACTATGTAGGAATAAATCTAATAAAACATGTGAAGGACCTATATAATGAAAACTATGAGAACTTTTTAAAAGAAATTGAAGACAATACAAAGAAATGGAAAGATATTCTGTGTTCTTGGATCAGAAGAATCAACATGGTTAAAATGCCTTTAACAGATTTAATGCAATTCCCATCAAAATTCCGTTGGCATTTTTTAAAGAAATGGAACAAAAAATCAGCAGATTCATATGGAAGCACAAAAAGACCCAGAATTGCCGAAGCCATCCTGAGAAAAAAGAACAAGGCTGGAGGCTTCACTTTGCCCATCTTCAAATTATACTAAAAGCGACAATAATCAAAAAGGCATGGTATTGGCAGACAAACAGACAAATGAACCAGTGTAACAGAATCGAGTCCAGAATTAAACCTGTGTTTATATGGGCAAATAACTTTCTACAAAGAAGCCAAAAAACATACAGTGGAGAAAGAAAAATCTCTTCAATAAATGTTGTGGGGAAAACTGGAAAGCCATCTGTAAAAGGATGAAACTAGACTGCTGTCTATCTCCACAGCCCAAAATTAACTAAAAATGGATTAAAGACCTAAAATAAGACCTAGAAAAATAATTGCACAGAAGAAAGCATAGAAATTAAACCCAGAGACCTTAGACTTCAAGAGGATTTTATGAATTTGACCTCAAAGGCAAGGGAATTAAAAGTTAATATAAATGAATTGGACTAAAAAAACTAAAAAGCTTCTGCATAGCAAAAGAAACTGTCAGCAAGGTAAAGAGACAACTATCAGAATGGAAAATTACATTTGCAAGCAATGCTTTTGACAAGGGCCTAATAAGAACTCATACAATTCAATAAAACAACAAAAAAACAAATGATCCAGTCAAAAACTGTCCAGAGGACCTGAACAGATACTTCTCCCAAGAAGACGTACAAATGGCCAACAAACATATGAAAAGATGCTCAATATTGCTAGCTATTAGGGAAATGCAAATCAAAATCACAATGAGATACTATCTTACACCGTTAGAATAACTATAATCAACAGGACAAGTAAACACAAATGTCAGAGGGGATGCAGAGAAAAAGAAACCTCATATACTTCTGGTGGAACTGCAAATTTGTACAGCCACTATGGAAAACAGTATGGAGGTTTCTCAAAAAACTAAAAATCAATCTACCATATGAATCAGCAATTCCTCTACTGGGTATTTACCCAAAAGACTTGAAAACTCATCTCTGAAAAAAATGTTTGCACACAGATGTTCATAGTAACATTATTCACATTGGCCAGGACATAGAAGCAACTGAAGTGTCTTAAAATAAACAATTGGATAAAGAAGCTATGGTAAATGTATACAATGAAATATTACTCAGCTATAAGAAGAGATGAAATACTGCCATTTGTGACAACATGGATGGACCTCGAGATAATGATGCTAAGTGAAATGAGCCAGACAGTGAAAGTTTAAAACCACATGATATGACTTTTATGTGGGATATAAATCTAAAACCAACCAACAAACAGGACCAACAAATAGAGACTCATGGACATGGACAATAGACTAATGGTTACCAGAGGGTAGCAAGGAGGGAGAAGGTAGTTGGGTAAAGGTGTCAAATATGTGGCGACAGAAATTTAACTATGAGAGGTGAATACACAATGTCACCATAAAAATAGATGATAGATAGATAGATAGATAGATAGATAGATGATTAGATAGAGAGATAGATAGATAGATGATAGATAGATAGAAAGATAGATAGATGATAGATAGATTATAGATAGATAGATAGATGATAGATAGATAGATAGATAGATGATAGATAGATAGATAGATAGATAGATAGATAGATAGATAGATAGATGATAGATGATAGATAGATAGATAGATAGATAGATAGATAGATAGATAGATGATAGATGATAGATAGATGATAGATAGATAGATAGAAAGGTGATAGATAGATAGATAGATGATAGATAGATAGATAGATAGATAGATAGATAGATGATAGATTGATAGATGATAGATGATAGATGATAGATGATAGATAGATGATAGATAGATAGAACATAGATAGATAGATAATAGATGATAGATCGATAGATAATAGATAGATAGATAGATAGATAGATAGATAGATAGATAGATAGATGATAGATAGATGATAGATGATAGATGATGATAGATGATAGATGATAGATTAGATAGATAGATAGATAGATAGATGATACATAGATAGATAGATAGATAGATAGATAGATAGATAGATAGATAGATAGATAGTCGATAGAAACAAAAAAGGAAAAAGAAGTATGTGGTAACTTTTGAGAGAAACTAGGAAGAATCCTGTTTGTTTCCAAGAGCTTTATCTATATCATTACAAGCTATTACTTCATCAGACATCATAAGATTTAGCATGAGACATATAAATTTCAATTTTGATTTTAGCCTTACTATTGATAGCAGACAATTATTGTACCTATTTACTTTCAATTTCATCATCTGTAAATTAGGTCTCATAAGTCTCTACTCACAGTGTGAAGCATATTTGAATTAAAATATGTCAAAGTACCCATTACAACTCCCTCAATAAAATGGTTGTTGCATCTGCGTCTTCAATACCCTCTTTATTACAGGCAATCACCATTTTCCCCCTACTCTTTGTGCTGTAAACCTTGCCAAAACACTTAGACTATATTAACCTTGCAGTAATAAAGAAAAGCAGCCAGTTAATTTGGGAAATTTCCAATAGCAAAAATGTCTATTAAAACTTGAAAATAGCATAAAAACTGTATGACCACAGTAGCCTCTTTCTGTTTTCCTTGGGAATCTAGATGAACATCATATTTCTAGTTCTTGGCTTTCACTGATTGCTTTCAGAAAAGACAATTTAAGTGCTGGTTATTAGAGCCTGTCAATAAATTTCATAAGTGAAGCAAATCTTGCTCAACTGACTGACAGCTACAAATTAATTTTTTTTCTTTAAACAGCTAACCAGCCTAATGTTCATGTAGCTGACAACCCTCACTGTGTGTGCTCCCTTGGCCTAGTGCTACATGGTCCGAATGTCACTGTAGTGCAGATTATGTTGCCTTCGCAATGGAAAAGTCTCTGAAGATTGTTAACAAACACATGGGTGATAGAGGTCTGCAGTTTAGAATTTGACTATTGAGAAATGCATAGCTATGCTAGGAGATGTTCATAGCAGGAATAACCCACACTTGAAAGGGCCCACTCAGTTCTATTTGTAATTTCTTTTTGCTTTCATTCAGCAATGTTTGACGAAACACTACGTTAAGTGCTGGGATGAAAAAAAAAATGCCATTCAATCTCTCATTATAAAAATGCCACAGGCTGAGATCAAAAACAAAAACAAAAACAAACAAAGAATAAAAATCATATTCTTATGTAATTATAGCTTTAAGAGACAGTGGGGATATAAAAGAGACAGTGATTATTTTAAGGGCAGATGTTGGGATGTGGTGATGAACCTAATGTAGGGAATGCTTCCCCCCAAATTTCAAGTATTTGTTGGTATTTGTTTTCTTTTTAAGTGAGACATAACATACATACAATAATGTATGTGTCTTTATTGAATATCTCAGTAAATTTTTACACTGTGTACATCCTAATAATTACCACTCTGATCAAGATATTGAATGGAAGTTTCCATCTCCCACAAACACTTAATTGTGTGACCTTTCTTTGTCAATTCTCTCCACCTCCAGAAGGTAACTACTATTTTATCAGTACAGATTTATTTTGCCTGTTTTTGAATGACGTATAAATGGATTCATATGATATGTTCTCTTCATAACTGTCTTCTTCAGCTCGACATTTCTCTGTGAGATCCATCCATGTGTAGTGTATACCTGTAGCTCTTTTTATTGCTATGAAGTCTGTCATTATAGACATTGGTATTTGAAAGATGAATACACATTGGTCGCAGGGGGACGCTTGGGAGGAAGCATGATATATTTGAAGGGTAGCTGTATTATTTTGTAGAGATTTGGGATTTCATATAGAATATAGTGCTGAAAAAAGGATTGGGCTACACTGTTAAAGATGTGGACTGCACAGCAAAATGTTTGAACTCTGTTTTCAAAGATAATCCCCCAACATACATGAGGATGTTTAAATAGGTGTCGTATGGTCAGATCTAAGTGTCAGACCCATTATTTTGATATAAACATGGCAAATGCAAGGAAGCAGAGAATTCAGCAACAGGGAATTCAAGAATATGCCAGCATAATATCCTGGGGTGGGGAGCAGCTAAATTTTTAGTCAATAGAAGGAGTAGTAGAATAAACAGAGTGAGGTTAACATGTTCAGAGGTGGACAGAAAGAAGAGAGGGGAATCAAAGAAAATGGTTAGGTTTCTGGCTTGAAACACTGAGTTGTATTTTGCATGATACAAAGCAGAAGCAGTTGAAAAAAGAAAAGTAAGCCCCCACTCTACAACTGAAATATGAGAGTGAATAATAGCATCCAGGTTGTTCTGCGACCGCTTCTGTCCTCCCCACTCTCCACCACAACGATACCTTCCCTGACCCAGGCTTACCTTAGCAGCACAGCTCCTGAGGAGATGGATCAAAGTGCCCCCAAAGAATTACATACATTTAATTTACATCTGGGTTTGAATTCTCTTGCCTGCTTTTCTGTCATTTTGCCATTTCAAAGAATAACATACCAGGGCTTTTTATTTCAGCCCTGTGGTGGTGCCCTTTTTGAGAGAATAACCCCGAAGAGTGTTGCCAAGAGCCAGTGACATTTGCCATGTTTGAAAAGACCTTATTTTGAAGAATGATTATTGATTCTTTTTCACATTTCAGGTCCTTCCTTTGATGAAGTCTTTAGCCCTGGTCAGCAACTCTCAGCCACATTCATGTCCCCTTGACACAACAGTCAACCTGAAAAGAAGGCAGTATTTTTCCCAGTGGCACCCTGGAAAAGTCACTGTTTCTCTGAATATTTCATCACATAGAGGAACTTTGTCAAGCCTCAGTAGGGTTGGTAAAATATGTAGATATGCTTATAAATGAAAGCAGGTCATGATGGAGTCTATGAAAGGAGGACTGAGAGGTGTCAGTGCACTTCATTAGGATGAGGGATAGCAACTTTGGTATTACATCATTGTTGTGGGCCTGCAATTTCCAGAGAGAAGTAATATTGGAAAGATAGGGTAGCAGAGGCCTATAGTAAATCAGGAGAAAATTATAAATGGTCCACAAAAACTACTCATGACATATTGACTCCTAAATAATAAATATTGAAAAAGAACCACTGGGTATGAAGTGTGTCTCTGCAATAGAAGGCCCTGATTTCCAGATTTTAGAATCTGAAAGCCACTAGCTCATGTATCTTGACATCAACTGTGAGTGCTAGAAGTGAAATCTCACATTCAAAGGCAGTGATTGTTTTGGGAGCCTCATAGGAGCAGTAAAAAGAATGAGTCTTCAAGTCATAGTATATACTTCACATATTTGAAATATGTTGTTTATTCTCTATTACATATGTTTCTTAATATTACATTGCCTTCAATGTGTTGGCAAGGAGAATGGACAGATCATTGAATGCCAAAAAATTTCTAGGACTAAAAAAGAACTTTTATCAAAAAATGTAATTCCTCCACAGAAAGGTAGGGATAATATCTCAAATACAGTAAATCTTCACTTAACATCCTCAATAGGTTTTTGGAATCTGTGACATTACATAGAACAAAAGATAATGAAACCAATTTTATCATAGACTAATTGATGTAAACAAGAGTTAAGTTTCTATAGCACTATTTTCAGTCACAAAAACACCAAACTTCTAAATAAAGACCAAAATGCTTTTAATATTAAACATTGAAATATATGTGAACTATACATACATTTGAGAAAGGTTAATAAGACAAGCAAGATTATGATTTTCCAACCTGCTGATTCCAGTTAAGGTCACGGGTGACCAGAGCCCTTCCAGGCAGCTCAGGGAACCAGGCGGGTCCCACCCCTGGACAGGATGCCTTTTCATCACAGATGCACTCACACCCACACCCACGTTCACTCACACTGGAAAAATTTAGACATGCCAGTGTACTTAATGTGTACATCTTTGGGATGTGTGAAGAAACCAGAGTCCCTCAAGAAAACCCACACACATATGTGGGGAAAACTTTCAAACTCCACACAGAAGCGGCCCTGACTGGGAATCAGTTTTATTCTCTCATTGAAGTTATAACAAAACAATATTGAATAAAATGATGTTATTCAAGAACCTGCTATAAAGCAGAATATATAAATATATAGTGCATATATGTAAATATATGTAAAATTAAATATAGTTGAGTACTTACCATTTGAAAGGTAATCTTAAATTGTGAATAAAGTACTTAGCATAATGCACAGAACAAAATAATTATTACCCCTTTCTTCCTTCAGACCAAATCCCAGCAGTGGCTATGGGCAATTCTGTTTTAAAACTTAAGATCAAAAACTTTTAATTTTATTTTTCTGCCAGCACTGGGATTTTTAATTGGAGATTCTATGAAATCAACTTGGTATTGGGTAGTTGAAATGCATCCACAAAGGATGGACAACCTCATGACACTCTATCTTTGTCTTCTCCGGATATACCCTTTCCTTATGCTAGTACCATTGCAGACCCTGAAATTACTTTGGAAATGTACCACCTCCCTCACAGATGTTTGTTCACCCAATTAATAACCTACAGTGGAGTGCACTGTCTCCAATCTATATGGCTGAGGTATCTAGGCAAGACTCTATGTACAAGGTAGGATGTGTAATTTAGGTATCTTCTGTCAGATAATATGATATGTATTTTTCTCCTTCAAAATGCTCTATGTTTCCATTTTCTATTTAACATTAGGACAAAATATTCCCATTAAAATTTTTGTATTAGCCTTTATACTACCTTTTCATGAATGCTTATGTCTTACAATTTATGGCTTAATACAATAGGTTTCAAGTGTTAGTGTACATTCTAAGCACATAGAAAATTGTTTTTAGTACACTTGTTCAAGCCTAGCTCTAGACTTACTCAATAGACTCTCTAGATAATGTAAATAATAATAATAATAACAATCCTGGCTTAATAAAAAATTTGGCTTAATCAATTTAAACTTTTCTTTAAAATTTACCCTAACTTTAGGCTTAGAAGCAAACACATCCTGTGACTGGACTGGGATCAGGTTATCCAAGTTCTTACCACTCCTGGGAGTTGTTAAGGCTTTTGTCTGCCTGCAGCATGATTGGTCTGTTTGTTTCCTTCACATGTTTTGGATTATTGGAGATATGGCTTTCACTTACCTCTCAGTGAAAGGGTTGATTATTGCACATTTCATGTTTTAAGTGCACAGGGAAGGAAATAATGAACTTTCTCCTGGTGATTCTATAGTCACTAGTTTCCCTCAAACAACCAGAAAGCACAAATATCAAAAGCTAGGACGTGTCTCAAATTAGTAATTGGTAATGTGTCAGGAATAGTTATCAGAATTCGAAAGTGTGTCAAAGTCAAAAACATCAGAGAAATTATTTCAATAATTAGAACAAGTGTGCCTGTGATGAATTCCTCTGTATATTAGATACAAGGCTGCCATTTCACAGGGTTTAGATTCTCATTTACCCAGGCAGATGTTTCCACTTTTTGGATAACTTCAAGATCTCAAGAACCTTCTAAAAATGTAAGAGTTTCTTTCTTTTTAAAAGAAGATATTAGTTGGAGCAATGTTAAAAACTGTAATAAATACTGATGAAAGTTCAGTGCCTTAAGTCAATAGAAATATATTTCTTGCCTGTGAAATAGTACAATGTGGATGTTCATGTCAATAAGTGGCTTGTCTCCAGACAATGATAATGGAATCCAGACTTCTTCCAAGTTTTGCTTTCACCATCCCCTTGGGCCTCAATTTCCTCTGAAAACAGCTGACAGATGAAGAAATAAAGGATATAGACAGTAGACTTACTTTTTAAATGTTTCTGCCCCAAAGTAACAAGTAGCACTTCCACCTATTTATCAAGGGGTCATAGAGTCAGCAACAATAATCTTTGGCTGGTCATTCACTTTCTAGCATCAAATCAATGGCGAGGCTGAGTTTTTAATTCCTCATTAGGTGGTTCTAAGTCTTGAGACTAGTGTCAATATGAAATTCTCTTTCATATGCCTGTTGTATATTTGTACTCATTAATGATATAAAGACGGTCAAGAAGGTCTTTTTCCTATGACATTGCTGTCTGAGTGAACCCTGCCTTGCCTCAGTAGTCATTTAACAATGGTCTTCCCTCGGATGCACTGCTTGAAATTTTGTTATTAAATGAATTCACTTAGTAATAATAGTTGACTTCATTAATGTAATTTTAACTTACCTTTTTCCTACAAAATTCTTCAGAAATTGTATTCTAAAGGGACCTAGATTCCTTCAGAGACAACATAATTTTCAACGATGTATAATTAGAAATGAAACATAATTAAATAGATTTTAAAAATATTTTATTTTACAAATTAAAGGACAGACCACATCTGAAATAGATATGTTGGAGAGTCTGTGTTCTAAGGAACTAGGTATTCTTATGCCCTACCAGGGTGTGGCATAGTTCTACATATTTTATACTTGGTTGTGAAGTCAAGTCAATGTATATGCCCAGACTTGATATTACCAAAATAGTCTCTTTCTCAAGGCTGTTAGTGACTGAAAGTTGCTAAGGTGATGATTATATGATCCTGCAAAAGCTTTTCCAGCAGGAGAGACATCACTCATTGTTTTAAACAGTGTAATTGGTGATCAGGGTTTGGCTCTATTTGAAAAGCCAGCAGCTGTACTAGGAAAAGCTGTGTGATTCTGAAACTTGAATGACATCTTGCCTCTCAGCCTAAGCCTGAAAAGGCAGCAGATGGTCTTCCTAGCTGTATCAGGTTCAGTTATATCCTTGATCAGTTTTGAGAAAAAATTCATTCTGCCATTGATATAGACTTTGCAGTGATATCAGTTTTCTGTGTTTTAGTGATAATGCAAGGCACATATGGATATATACAGATTTTGACTCTATTTCACTGCTAAGAGTCATAATAATTGAGCTGTGGCAAATTTTTATTTAGTACTTACTATGTGTCAGGCAATATAATAGGTGTTTGTGAATACAACAAAATCTAATTTACATTTTACAATAACCTTATGTGAGGGCATATATTATTTCCATATTACAAAAACACCAAAGCTTAGAGATGTTTAGTTTCTTGTTTGCAGTCATAGAACAATTAAATATTAAATTTGTATTTCCATCCCAAGCCTGTTCAGCTCCAAAGCCTGAGCACCAGGCTAAAGGTGCTACAGGTTTGGCTTCTCATATATGCTTCCTCACTAATTGATCCAATTCACAAATATTAATTAAACAGGTTCTGGGCTAAACGTTGTGATGATGCCAGAAAACCCAAAAGACGGAGTCTTTTTCAGTATAAAAAATATATGTTATAGAAACAATGGTAATTATGTGAAAATTTCATAACTAACCATTTAAATGCATTTGTGATAAGGTCTATAATAAAAAGTTCGGGGTGCTGTAGAGATATTTAGGAGGGAGATAAGGTATCAGAAATGTTCTGGAGGAGGAGGCATTTCAGCTGGGGCGTAAACCTGCCTAGAAATTAGCCTCCAATGAAGGGGGAAAAGTATTTCAGGCAGAGAAAGTAGTATGCAAGCCCAGAAAGAGACTGGCTGGTAGAGAGATCCAGAAATGGGGAAGGACAATGTCACTGGACCACGAACAACCAGGCATAGAAGTGAGAGAGGAGGTTGATGAGGCAGGCAGGGCTGCACTTATGAAAGCTCAGAATCCACACAGATGGTGGAGAAAAGTGCAGACCAGTTTTCCAACTGTCTGTATTGTCAGAGATTCTGGGAGGTTGAATGCTCTTGAGGGTTCTGGTTTATTTAAATATCTTTATAAACACAATCATTGACAATGCATTAACTCTTTGTGATATGGCATTTTACAAAGGAATAGGCTTTTATTCTTTCTTACAGAAGTTTTGGGAGAATAAAGTGTTCAAAATGTCATAAACAGTGAGGAAACCAATTTTTCTGGCATATTCTGGCACATTTTTCAGAATAGTAATTCAAGAAATGTATTTGCAGATTATTAAATATACTACATATATGAGCAATACTAATTTGGATGATCAAATTGAAAATAATTAGAATATAATTACATACTTTAAAAATTAAAACTACACACAGTTTGTTTTTCTCTGCAGCTTCCAATTAAATATAGCATCTTTCTAGGTAACATGTATATTCTCTTGTTCAGCTCCTCCCAACTTTCCACCAAAAACATAACTGATAATATGAGAAAATAAAATATATCAAACAAATTTAAAAATTTATATAAAATTAAAAACACTAATTTCTGGAAAATCTGAATTCTGGAAACACTTCAAATAATAATTGTCCATTGAACACCTAGTAGGTACTGTGTTAAGCACTTCATATATTAAGTGTTTCATATGCTTTATAATCTTTCCAACAATCCTGTCAGGATTTTTAATATTTAAATTTTAAATGACAAAAATAAATGTTAGTAATTTGAGTAACTTACCTAAAATCACAAAGCTGATAAGTGGTAGAACTGGACTCTGGTACCTGTGCCTTTAACCATAGAGCCTCGTACCTCATGGCTTCCCCAACTGAGATATCTAAGGTGTTAGTCAAAATCCCCTAAACAGAGACAACGAAAGATATTTTTTTGTCCAGTTTGCCAATCACCTATTCCTACCAGCTACTATTGTTACTGATCCCAAGATAAATGCCAAATTATTCTCCAGAGAATTGGAGTTCTGCAACAGTGAGGACAGACTATTGCTAACCTACCTTTCCCTTTCCTTTCCTCCAACCTACCATTTCTAGAAAGAGCTGGCTCACCTCCTCCTCTGCAGGGCTACAGCCTAAATATGGCCTGTGATCTTCCCAGCTGGGAGCTCAGGTACTCCCCTCCCCCACCAGGTGTCCTGGTTTCATATATAACATTCCTCTATGCTGAGCCAAGATGCTGGATAAATGTCATCTGTTCTTGTAACTCTTGGTCACCTTTTCAGCAGTGGAATGGAATAGTGAGTGTTTGGGGCTGGGTCCTGATCTGTCGCATTCAGTAGGTCAGGCAATCTAAAGGATGTAGAGTATATTTTAGGTGCTGAGAGAAAGTTCAGCCCTGCAGATAGGATATAAGACAATTCCTGAGAGTTCTGTGAAGCTCAAGCATCTTATTTAGGTGTATTCATACCACAGATGTTTTTCCCTAGGTATGCAAACAATCCAGTATGACAGGTCAGCGCAGGAGAAGTGTTGCTGACCCTGAACCCTGCTCTGTTCTTTGTGCCCCACCGCACACCTGAGATTCTGTAATGACAGCACTGGTTCCTAAGCTGGCCAATGTAACACCTGTGACATAAGTCAAGTGAGTGCCCTAATCATCTTAATATAGTGTTGTCTCTCTTACATTAGGGGCATTCAAAGATGCAGAATTAGGATGAAAGTGAAAAGTATTAACCCTCTATGGGCAATACCAGAAAAACCCACAAATAAAGTGTTATGGGAGAGAGGGCTTTTTGCAGCCAGACTGATGGGGGAAGGAGGATGTAGAAAAAGAGAAAGTTTTATGGACATAAAAGAATGTAACTTACTAAGGGAATTGAACAAACATGGCATTGTTAATATAAGTTAATCTGATTGTATGAATATTATGAGAAATTCTGTAGTGAGCATTCCTTGTGGCCACTGCATATGTTCTTTGGCTTGCAAACAGATGCAATTTATGAAAGTGTGTAGGAGTTTCTGAATCACCAAAGAACAAGGAGTATAGTTCTTTCCCCAGTATCAGCTTGGGGACTATTCTTTCACTAGTATCAGAGAATAGAAAATAGGAAATGCAGTCAGCCAGAAGAGAGAAAGAGCAATCAGGGTGATCATTTTATAAACTATGTAAATGTCTGACCAATGTACTGTATACCTAAAACTAATAAAATAAAATTAAAAAAAAAGAAAATTAGAGATGATAAAGAAAAGAGATGATTAGCCTATAATCATAATAATTCTTTAACAATAAAAAAGAAATAACTCAAAATAATTCTTGTTAAATCTTCATGTATTTATTCTTTAGTTAATAGCATTTTTGCTCCCTTAGATATGATCATCTCAGTCTTCTTCTCAACTCATTCAACCCATTGCTTTCTGTTTTCTCCTTACTTATAAATTGCTCTTGCCAAGGTTACTTGTGACTGACTTATTACTAAATCCAGGGACTCCTGTCAACCCTATGGTATTGGATGCTCTGCAGCCTTTGCCTCGTCATCACTTTCCATCTTTCTTTAAAATGATTCTAGAATTTTTCTTCCTTTGCCTTTCATGGCAATTTCCAGGCTTCTTTCTGTGGAAAGCACATACCCATTTGTATTTCTGACACCCTTTTTTCCTGATAGTGGTCCCTCTCTTTCCAAAGCCCATCAACACAATTGCAGTGAGAGCAATGTGGCTGTAGCCAATGTGGGCCAATCCAATGGTAGGAGTCTGACCCCAGGTGGGACTCATATCATCTTTTGTATTGGAGAGAGCACAGGCACTGAGGGAAGCAGTTTCAAGGTGGTTTTGATAGAACCTCTCATTGATATATGAAGTCTCAGATATTGCACGAACTGATTGATGGCAAGTATTTTACTGTGTGCACTAGAGAAATGGATCCTCAGTAAGACAGTGCTGGATTGAGCAGACTCAGAGAGAGGAGAGGCAAAGAAAATAACTGCGAGCCTGTTGCTCATTGCAAACCCTCTCTAGCCCTTGGTTTCCTGTGTCAGATATAGCAAAAGACTATCGAGATTTTGAGTCAACAGCAGCATGGGCAATGAAAGAAGACTATTGTCACAGCAACCATATTACCTTAGGATCTGGGAAGGAGATTCTTAAAGATAAGTCAAGTTACTCTTGGCAGAAAAGATGGAATGAACCCTATGCAAGTAGAAACAGCAGATGTGCCCTGCAGAGAGACCTCACTCAGATATTTTTTTTTTCAGCTTTCATAGAAATTCCAAAATATTGGTATAGATGCATAGGTTAGGGCTCATACATGTTATGAGGATTATACATAGTCACATAGATAATTAGAGGTGTGAGAGATGTAAAACTGAAACTGATTCCTAAACTGTCTGTGCTCTTTCCAATGTAATATGAATTTTCCAACACCTTTATATTTTTATCATTGTTTATTTTTCTTCCTCATTCTTCTTCTTTGTCTTTTTCTTCTTTTCTCTTCTTCCTTATTATCCTTCCCTTCCTCCTCCACGTCCTCCCTCTCTTCTTTCTTGACAGAACAATTTTTTTTTAATGAACTCTTATTCAGATATTTAACATATATGCAGGTCTTCTCTGGTAGAAATGGGAGTTGAAACCAAAGCCTCATCCTCTACTCTGGAAAGTTCTTAGTCTTGATTAGTAGAAAAATACTAAGTGAGTTCTTTTTTAATCAATTGATCAATTTTTAATCAATCAATATTATCTCTCTTGTATTCTGATTACCAAAATGATGCATCATATAAAATTCAAAGATATAAATATCCAACACTGAATATAACCAAACATCCTGGTTATTGATTGACAGGCAAGAAATGATATAGCAATACAATTTGATCTGCATCTTCTTTATTATCAGTATGAAAAAATAGTTTAATATATTTCTGAACATTTATATATTTTGTTTTTAAATTGTCAATTTTGTCATTTACCTATTTTTCCATTTGTTTGTTTACATTTTATCTTCTTGATACAAAAAAGAACATTATAGAGTGAAGACATGAATGCTTTATGTGTTATATATATTGTAAATTATTTTCCTCAAGCTATGGTAACTGTTAACCTTGTTTATAGAATATTTTGAAATTAATTGAATGAATAGAGAGAGGTCACTGTGAAGGGGTGCACTATTTTGATGTTAGAGGATCTGGATTTGAATCTTGACTCTCTGTCTGAACTTTTCAAAGTTCTCTATATCTCTCGCAGATTTATTTATCTTTGATAAAGAAAGTGGGGATTATATGACTAATATAGCTTTGAGAAGATTAAATAAGATAACTCAGCTGAAAGTGCCATGCAGATATTAAAGCACCATTCAAATTTAAGTGGCCTATTTTGATTACAAGCCTTTCAGTAGCGTAAGGAGTGTTTCTCATTCTGAAATAGACATAACCATTGTCTTTCAAACAGGAGAAATATTCCAAATTTAAAACATAGATGATTTTGGGCACTAAACCTGAGGTCATTGTTTTGCAATCTTGATATTTCCCCCCCTAAAACTGATAGTGTTGATACAGATTGAGTGGCTTGCTTAGCTTTTTCCTTTTGTGGAATGACAATAAGAATTGCCTTTTGTAAATACTGACCTATTCATTTTATGAACTCTATTCTTCAGTCTAAACTGTGTTTTCTACCAGTCTATTTGTCTGTTTGTTATCAAACCTATCCCTCTCATTTCCTTTGCTCTTTATTTCAGAAGACTACATTTTTCCAAACTTCCTTGGCTGCTGGCTTTATTTACTAAATCTTTTGTAATTAAAAAAAATATTAAAAATGTATACAATTGAATTTGTCATTCATTTACTTTGTAGCTTCTGGCTTTTAAAAAAAAATTAATTATGAGAGATCTTGCCCTACATAAGAACATGAAAGTATTTTCTGAGATGTTTTATAGTGTATTTTATAGCATTAAAGAAAGTTATATTATCTATGTGAAATCTGTTTCTGTGTATTGTGTGAGGTGTTTATATTTTGTTCCCAAATGAATAATGAGTTGTCTCAATATCAGTTATTAAATAATTTCTTTCTCACTGATTGGGAAGCCATCTTCTGCATATATTAAATTGACATATACATAGGCTATCTTTTCTGTTTCACTGACATTCACCTATTTCTATACATTTTGTAACTTTCAGGTTACTATCATTTTCAGAATATTTTTGAGGCTCTGAAGTACTTTGAATGACACAAAAAAGACTCTTTCCATTATTAGAACTTTGGCATATAATCATATCCTCTTTGGGGTACACATTTGGCTGTCTTAGATGGACTAAAAGTATATTTAAGTCATATATGACCTTCCAAGTCAAGTTGCAATTTAACTTTTAAATATAATTATTTATTTTATGTAGATTTACAGTATTACACATAATAGCTTTTAAGATTTTTAAATAATATAATTTCTTTGATTTTTGTGTGTGTATCTGTGAGTATGTGTGTGTTTGTGTGTGTGTGTGTGTGTGTGTGTGTGTGTGTGTGTGTATGTGCTTACTTGATTGACTTGCCAGAATTTTATATATGTTTGCCGGTCTTTTTAGGGGGAAAAACTTTAAAGCTTATTTATTAAATTTATTTCTACTATGAAATTATGATGTTATAATTTGTTACAATCATTATGTTCTTCCTTTTATTTTATTTGAGTATTTTATTTCTTATCTCACTTTTTCAGTAAAATATCTCCTTCCAAATTCTACTTTAAAAATATAAAATAACAAAGAGAGCCAAACAAGACGTGTTTGGCTTTATTTAGAGGTATCTGATAATGACTAGATTTCATGATTTTGGGGGTGTACAAGAAGGAAATATTGTACCCTACAGGAAGAGCCAACCGTCCTCTGTGACTCAATTCCAATCTTCTCACTCTTTGGTTACAAGTTAAATAGTTAAATGGACGCTAAATTCTTACCAATATTGTTGTGTAGATTAGATATTCTTGAGGAAAGGAGTGAATAAGGAGAGGATTAAACAGGAAGTATGAGGCCTCTAACACCGTACAAGTGTATAAGAGAGACATGTCTTTCCTGTGATAATCAAGTAAGTCATTTCTCCTGGAATAATCTATGTATTATGCTCTCTAATCCTAATCTAATATAATTGTGAAGACTAGTCATCCAGGTTTGTGCAAATAACTTTAGAAGAACATTCAAAATGTTGTTTTTCTATATACAGTTCCTCCTCACCAGATATTAAGTACTATCTATCATCAGACTGGGTGTGTCCTTTTAACTATGTATTTACATAGAAATATATACATAATGACAAATTTTTAGATCAATTTATTTATATTGATTAGATTATTCTATATAAGCTGTTCTTTAAAATGCATTTTTTAAAAAAATTAGCAATATATCTTAAGATTTTTCTAATTAGTAGATGTAGATCCATATATATTTTAATAATTATAATACTCCAATTTAAATATATAAAATAATTAAATAGATTACTTTCCTACTGACAATATTTCACTGCTTTCTAATTTTGTCTGTTATAATCAATAAAGCAGAGTAGTAAACATTCTTATATATACCTTTGTAGTTGCTTTTGCACTTTGATAGATAATAGACAAATTCTTTCTAAAAGTTGTTGACAATTTGTATATATTCTAATAATATGTGAGAGTAACCATGACATGTAATTTTTATTTTGAAATACATTTTCTTATTTAATTGTCAGGAAAGTATTTTTGCTTTCTATCTATAAACATTTTATATTATGTGTGGGTTTTTTTGTTTTGTTTTTTTTTACTGATTCTTAGTACTTTGTTTTGGATGCCAACTTATTGCTGGATATAAACATTGCCAAAAATATGTACACAGTTTATTTTCTAACTTTATGATTATTTTTTATAGAACGATTTTTTTTCTTGAATTTTGCATGTTTGGCATCTTATTCAAGAATTCCTTCACTCTGTTTTCGCCTATGTCTTCTACTAAAATTTTAATTTTTTCAGGTGCAACTATTTAAAGTAACATGTAATTTATTTGGAGATGGTATTACCTAGGGGTGTATTTTTTGTGTAATTACATTTTTAAAATATTTACCTTGGTTTATTTCAACCTTCCTAAACATATGTGAATTTCCTGGTTCTCTTTTACTTTTTTCTATCATTGGTGATAATTTGCTTATGTTTCTAGACTATTGCTGCAGTATTAATACTCTAGTTACTATATAACTTTATAGTAACTCCTAACTAAATAATCCTTGATTTTAAGTTTATAATAACTGCTGAAACTTTATTTATTTGTTTTTTAAATTAATTTATTTTTATGGTGACATTGTGTTTAACAAAATCCAATAAATTTAGGCTGTACACTTTAACAGTAAGGCGTACATATATTTACAATGTGTGTTCACCTCCCATAGTTAGATTTCTTCTGTCACCACATATTTGACCCCTTTTACCCAGTCTACCTCTCCCCTCCCTCCACTCTCTACCCTCTGGAAACCATTAATCTATAGTCCATGTCCATGAGTCTCTTTTTGTCCTGTTCATTTGTTGCTTTTAGGTTTCTATCCCTAAAATATCATGTTCCCCCACCTACTTTAGATATAGGGAGAGGGAAGAATGAAAATCTTCCCTCCAGCCTTGTTCTTTTTTCTCAGGATGGCTTTGGCAATTCAGGTCTTTTGTTCTTCCATACAAATATGATGATTTTTTTTTCTTCAAAAATGCTGTTGGGATTTTCATGGAGATTGCATTAAATCTGTATAATGCTTTAGTTAATACAGTCATTTTAACTATGTTGATTCTTCCAATCCAAGAAATTGGAATAGCCTTCTATTTCTTTTATTTTCTTCAATTTCTTCACTACTTTTTTTTTTATGCCTATAGCACCTGACCTTCTTAGGTGGTCTCCCATCCAAGTACTAACCAGGCCTGACCCTGTTTAGCTTCTGAGATCAGACATCGTGCTTGTTCAGGGTGGCATGGCCGAAGACCATGGACTACATACAACTCCACTGAGCATGAACCCAGGACTTTGTGCATGTAAAGCAGACGTGCTAACCACTACACTATGGAACCATGTCCTCTTTAATTTTTTTAAATAGGATCTTACAGTTTTCATCATATAGTTCCTCCACATGATTCGTTAGATTTTTCCTAATTATTTTATTCTTTTAGTTGCAATTTCTAAAGGATTTTCCACTTTTTT
This sequence comes from Cynopterus sphinx, assembly GCA_030015415.1. Taxonomy (NCBI): domain Eukaryota; kingdom Metazoa; phylum Chordata; class Mammalia; order Chiroptera; family Pteropodidae; genus Cynopterus; species Cynopterus sphinx. Next base: position 54,448,913 of record CM057382.1, read on the forward strand.
ATCTGATATTTTATTATTAGAGTATAGGAATGCTATAGTTTTTGAAAATTGATTTTGTATCCAGAGACTTCACTGTATTTGTTTATTGTTTCTAGTAGTGTCTTTGTGGAGTCTTTAGGGTTTTCTATATAGAAAATCATGTCATCTGAAAATAGTGACAGTTTGACATTTTCATTTCCTATTTTGATGCCTTTTATATCTTTCTCTTGTCTGATTGCATCACCTAGGATTTCCAATGTTATATTGGATAACAGTGGTGATAGTGGACAGATTTGCCTTGTTCTTGACCTTAGAGGGAAAAACTTTAGTTTTTTGCCATTAAGTATAATGTTAGCTGAGGGATTGTCATAGATGGTTTTAATTAAGCTAAGGTACTTTCTTGCTATACTGATTTTGTTAAGTGTTTTGACCATAAATGGATGCTGTTTCTTATCGAAGGCTTTTTGTGCATCTATTGATATGACCATATGATACTTATTTTTTACTTTGTCTATGTAGTATATCGCATTCATTGATTTGCGTATGTTGAACTATCTCTGTTCCTCTGGGACGGAGCCCACTTGATCATGGTATATAATATTTAAATGTGATGTTATATTTGGTTTGCTAGTAATAGGGTTTTTGCTTCAGTGTTCACATAAGATATCGGTTTGTAGTTTTTTTTTTTTTTTTTGTCTTAACTTTACCAGGTTTTGGTATCAGAGTAATATTGGCCTCATAAAATGAGTTGGGAAGTATTTTTTCCTCTTCAATTTTTTAGAAGAGTTTGAGGAGAACAGGTATTAAATCTTCGTTGAAATTTGTTAGAATTCATTGGTGAAGCCATCTGGCCCTGGACTTTTACTTTTTGGTAGGTTTTTGATGATAGATCTATTTAGATTTTCCAGTTCTTCTTGATTCAGTCTAGGAAGACTGTATTTTTTTAAGTACTAGTAGTTCTTTTAGGTTATTAAATTTGGTGTTATGTACTTTTTCATAGCATTCTTGTATGATTCTTAGTATTTTTGTGGTGTCTGTTGTAATTTCTCCTCTTTCATCCCAGATTTTGTTTATTTGTGTCCTTTCTCATTTTTTCTTTAGTGAGTCTAGCCAGGGGTTTGTCAATTTTATTAAACTTCTCAAAGAACAACTCTTTCATACATTTATTTTTTCTATTTAATTTTTTGTTCTTTTTTTTAACTTCATTTACTTCTGCTCTAATTTTGATTCTTTCCTTTTACTAATTTTAGGCTTCATTTGCTCTTTTCTAGTTTTTAAGATGAAGCATTAGGGTGTTTATTTGGGCTCATTTTTGTTTTTGGAGACAGAGTGACCTTTCCTCTTACAACCACTTTTGCCATGTTCCAAAAGTTTGATATATTGTACTATCATCATCATTCGTTTCTATGTATTTCTCGATCTCTCTTTTTATTTCTTCTCTAAACCATTTATTCTTCAATATCATGTTGTTTAATCTTCATGTATTTGTGGTTCTTCCCACTTTCTTTTTACATTTGATCTCTGGCTTCAAAGCATTATGATCAGAGAATATGGTTGGTATGATTTCAACCCTCCTATACTTGTTGAGACTATTTCTGTGTCCCAGTATGTGGTTGATTCCTGAGAATGTTCCATGTGCACTAGAGAAGAATAAATGAGCAGCTCTTTTAGTATCAAGTGTTCCATAAATGTCAATTATGTCCAGTTGGTCTATTGTGTCATTTAAGGATGTTATTTCTTCATTGATTTTCTGTTTGAGTGATCTGTCCATATCTGACAGTGAGATATTTAGGTCCCCTTCTACAATACTGTTTTGGTCTCTTTCTCCCTTTAGTTTTGTTAGTTATTGCTTTTTATATTTTGTGGCTCACTGATTGGAAGCTTAGATATTAATAAATGTTATATCTTCTTGGTGCATGATTTCCTCTATCATTATGAAGTGTCCCTCAGTATTTTTCTTTTTATTTTATATTTTGAAGTCTATTTCATCTGATATTAGTATTGTTACTCCTGTTTTTTTTTTTTTCTGAATGCCATTTGCTTGAAATATTGTTTTCTACCCTTTCACTTTGAGTCTATATTTGTCTTTGAAACTGAGATATATCTCCTGGAGGTAGCATGTAAATGAGTTTTGTTTTGTTTTGTTTTGTTTTTATTCATTCTGCAATTCTGTCCCTTTTTATTGGTGAGTTCAGTCCATTTACATTTATAGTGATATTGAAATATGAGGTTTTTCTATAACATTTTATGTTTTGCTTGCTTGCTTTCTTTCTTTCTTTCTTTCTTTCTTTCTTTCTTTCTTTCTTTCCTTCTTCTTCATTCTTTTGTTCTGTCTTTTGGGCTTTGTGGATTTTTCCTCTGGTCCTTCTTATTTTATGCTATATACTTCAATTCTGAATCTTTGTCTTTGTTCACCATTATGAATATGTAGTATATCGCATTCATATGATAGTTATAAATACATAATATTCCATTTTTTTCCTGCATGGGCCTTATCTCCATTCCCCTTTGCAAATTCAGATCTTTAATTCCTCCACTTTTCAATCATTGCTTTCTCAGTTTTTCCCTATGAATGCTAAATGTTATTACTATCTTGTTATAGCAAATCTCTTCTTATGTTTAAGCTTATAATATCTTGTTCTTAGTGAGAGCTGCATTCTTCTGCTTCTATTTGACTGCTAATTTTTTTACTTATAATTATGTATATTTTTTTGTCATTTTGTTTTGGTTGAGCTGACCCCTTTCAGTATTTCCTATAATGCAGGCCTCATAGTGGAGAATTCCCTCAATTTTTGTATTGCGGAAAGGTCGTTATTTCTCCTTCATAGTTATAAAAGAGCTTTGTTGAATACATTATTCTTGGCTGGTAATATCTTTTATTTAATAGCTTGAATATTTGATTCCACTCTTTTCTGACTTGTTACGTTTGTGCTAAGAAGTCCAACGATAATCTAATGGGTTTTCCTTTATAGGTTACCATTTTCTTTTCCCTGTCTGCCCTAAGAATTCTTTTTTTTTTTTTTGTCATTAATTTTTGATAATTTTAATACAATGTGAATTGGAGAAGGCCTTTCTGGGTTGAGATAATTGGATGTTTTGTTGACTTCTTGAATTCCAAGCTCCAATCATTCTTTAATTTTGAGAAATTCTTGTCAACTACTTCTCTGAAAATGCTTTCTAATCCCTGCTCCTTTTTCTCCCCTTTGAAAATGTTCACTATTCTTATGTTTTTTCTCTTGATGGTATCAGCTAGTTCTTGTATTTCTCTTTAATTATTTTTCATTCTTTTGTTTCTCTCTTCTTCCTTTTGATCTATTTCTAGATTTATGCCTTTGATATCACTGATCCTTTCCTCCATTTGATCAACTCTATTTTCTAAGCTTGCTACTTCATTTTCCAACTCTTGCAGTGTGTTCTTTATCTCCAGAAGGTCTATTCTGTTCTTTTTGATGGTGATAATCTCCTTGCTCTGCTCATCCAGCTGCTTTCTCAAATCCTGAAATTGTTGATATGACTCATTTTGGATTTCACTGTTTTCAGAAGTACCATCCTGAATTCTCTGTTATTTAAGTTGTATATTTCTATGTCTGTGACCTTATTTTATGGAGATTTTTTTCTTTCTTTTTTCTGAGATGCCTGGTCACATTGGTTGTTCATAGTGTTTAATGGACTATTTAACCACCTCAACATTAATGGAAATGTATTCTGCTTTTTTTCCAGAAAGATTTATTATATAGAGGTCTCTCTTTAGCCTGCTACAAATAAGGCATTTATGTTTTGGTTTTCAGTAGGTGGTGTCTAAGCCTCTTGGATCCTTGCTTTATATAAAGCCTTAATGATGCCTTTTATTTTTTCTTAAATATGTTTAATCATGCTTGCTACGCTCAGTCTCAGTGTTAGTGACAGTTTCGGTAGCGTTTGCTCAGATTCTCCTGGAGCCCTGTGGTGTTCGGTCTCGGAGCATATGTGAGGAGGGGACTTCGTTCAGGATTGGGGGCTGGAGGCTTCCCATCAGCCTCAGTATTGCAGCCGTGGCTAGTAAAATGAACTGTTGTTTTGATGCTGTCCCCGCTTCTCTGCTTTCTGCCTGGACACAACTGCCAGCCAGCCACATGGAGCTCACAGTTCTCCCAGGTGGAACTGTTCAGGGAACCCTCTGTGCCTTTTCCCCTTCTCCTCCTCCTGCAGGGAGCTTCTCTGTTTCTCCCAGTCTGTCTCCCGACTTCTGGTGTTCTGACCTGTGGTAGCTTTGATGTGCAGATCTCATGCTCAGATGTGCTGTGTGCAATTTGGGTCTTCTGTTGTTGTTGTTGAGTTTTAGATGTTCAGCTTATTGTTGTTTCAAGGGGAGAGATCCAGGGACATTTACCACTCTGCCATGTTTCTGACATCCCCTTTTTCAAGTGAATTTTTTATTTCACTATTTCTCTCTTTAGTTATGTTTTGCTTTTCAATCTATTTATTGAGTTTTGAGTTTAAATTAGTATAATTTTTAATTTCCAAGGGTTTATGAATTGATTTATTTTTCAGATGCATTCTTAATAAATAGCATCATCTTTGTATTTTAAATTATCTTTTATTTCTTTAAATATTTTAAGTAAAGTTTTTATGTTTTATATCAAATAATTCCTTTAAGCTCCTTGAGATTTAATTCTCTTGATTGTTATTTTAGCTTGCTTTATCTCATGGTGGGTTCTTTCTGTATGTGAACTCACTTTGACCAGGTATTTATTTATAACAAAGCAGAAATGGCTGGGTTTTTTATCTTCCTAAAAAGGGTGTCAAGAACCTGGAACCACTTTACATTTATATCCAGAATTTATACTTTTTGGAACATTCAAATAAATTTAACCCTCTTACCTGTGTATGAGCAAGACTGTTTATAATTTCTAAAAAAAAATTTATATTTACCCTGCACTGTCACCAAAGTTATCAATATTTCTTGTTATCTGCCTTTGAAAACAGGCAACTTTATTTGAAGGCATAACCCTCTGAGAGATTTATTTGATGTATTCAACCTACACCCTCCCATATTCACCTGACATTTTATCCTAAAGATCTTGAGATTGTTAAGAGTTAATTTTTAGTATACCTGAAAAATGACCTTAGGATGGCCTAGTCTTCAGTTTTAGCTCATGATCCTGACTACTAGTTTCATTCTAAATGTTTAACATAAATATTTCTCTTACTAAATTCTTGAGAATTCAGCTAGGCAAATAAAATAATCTTTATTGTATTTTATCTAATATTTCCAAGTGTTTTTATGTTAGAGTACTTTTATAAAATATAATCAATAATATTTCTAGATGCAGGGTAGAATTTTTTCTATTTTTATTTCCTTGACCTGAGTTTTGTTAATTTTTTTTTTTTTTGCTGTGTTCTCATGGATTAGACTTCCTACTCCATGTAGTTATTCTACTAGTTGTTATATTAACTTTTAAGCAAACACATTTAAACGTAGAGCTTCTTATCAATGTCAAATCTAGATTCCCAATTACAGCCCATCACTCTGCTCCCATAGAACAAGGCAAAAATTATAGTATGGTTTGAATACTTCTCTTCCTCTTGGATCCCTTTTGGTATGAGGGGGAAGAGAACACTTGTTTAACAGCTAAATCAAGTTCCATAGCTTTATTATCTGTACCTATATAAAGTTAACTACTTTAGTCATTACATATTTTTGCCATATTAAGATTTGTCTCCCAGTTTTCAGGGGTATGTTAATAAATATATTTTGTAAAAAAGGAAGTATAAACAATATGTAGTTTCTTTTCATTAACATCTAAGTAGTCTACTCTTTCCCTCACGTTTGAATCAATGTTTTAATAAAGATAGGATCTTTTAGTTCAAAATCCTTCATTCCTGTTTGCTATTTTCTGGAATCCAGTGTTTTAAATAAGAAATTGCTGTCATTCTGAATCTTAAAAGAATATTTGTTGGCTATTAGAGAACTAACCTCAATGTCTTCAGCTTTGTGTCTTTTATTTCTTACTACCTGGACTTTTAAACTGTTAAAATAATTTTTTAACTTTATCTTTTAAATCACCAGAATAATCTTTATTCATGGCAATTCTGCTATCCAATCTTTGTATTATTGTAATTTTTAGTTTTAGTAATTATATTTTTAATTTAAAAAAATTATTTTCTATTTTTCAAAGAATCCTTTAACATAAATACAAAATAGTTAAACTCATTCTACATTCAATGCTAACTCTGATTCCACTAGTTAGTTCTTCTGTTTGTTCATTTTGATTTCTACCTTTCATAATGTTAGGATTTTTTAATTATTTTTTCTTACAATTTAGGTGATTTTTTTTTTGCTTACTCATTTTCATGTATTGATGATCTTGTTCATGAGAATTTCACTGGAACATGTGATAGTTATTATTGTCACAGCAAAAGTACTGAGGTTGACTGTGTACAGTGAACAGGAAGGTAAAAGAAAACAGGCTTTGCCTTAGAGGTGCAGAAGGAGTCTATACGGATAATGTAAGTGACCTTGCTCCCCACATCGAGAGCCCAAAGTCACCTCATTATAAGCCTGTTGGCAAAATTCTATGGTTTGAAAAGAGGTCTTACAGGCTCTATTCAGTTAGAAAATGTAATAGACAACAAGCTTGAAAGTAGGACCGGGGGTGATGCGACTATTTTATAATATTTTAATTAATTACACAGTAAGAAAGTCCATATTCTCTTACAGTTTCTTGTTTTTTTTTTCTATGATCTTGTTTCCAAAGAATTATTTTGAAAACAATTATTCAGAGGTTCCCTCTGCTGTTTATATAGGTTTCAAGATTCTTCAGCTAAAATAGGTTTAGGAATCAATATTGTTTTATTAGCATAATATCTTCCAGAAGTACTCTAAATTTCTTCCCATTTGAAAGCATTATTCTAAATGTTTAGCATTACCATTTTTCCCTATGTCAGAGTAATTACATTATCTTCATGAGGTTTTGAGAGAAAAAAGGAAATATTTATGTTCAGTGAGTTATATGAGAATTCAGATTCTCTCTTTTCCTTTCTTTTTCTTTTTTTTTAATTCAGAGACTTCACCATCACCAGTCTGAGTAGACCTCTTTAATAAAGGTTTTCAATGTGAAACCTCAATCTTCAACTCAATGAACTTTTTGTCTTTATTCGTTGCTTATTCACTTGTTTATAGGCCTTTTCTTGAATGTGCATGTCTTAATACATAAGTACCTGTCTTTATAGATTCTATCCTTGAACTTATATTTGTGTCCTTTTCATTTTCTGCTGAGTTCTATTTGTTATTTCGCAACCCATATTTTTAATTCACTGTTTGTTTTCTACAGTTTCTAACCTGAGACTCCTTATTTTCATTGACTTTACACTTTTTGATAATTTAATTTTTCAATGTAAACTATTTTTGATTGTTCATTTTTTCACACATTTATTTTAAATTTAAATCTTGATAAGTATGTAAATTAAAATATTCCTTGAAGGTTTATTTTACTTCTTAGAATAATTTGTTTTGGAAAAAAACACTTCATCTCATTCCTAAGTTTGTTTAAAACCATATATATATTTTTTCTGTTTGCTCTAATTAAAGAGGGAGCTAGCTTCCTGTTTGTCTAATATTGGGAATCAAGGTGGGAATGATTAGAGACCAAGATGAGCATTTTTTAGATTTTGAGAGCCGGATGACTGAAAGGAACATGATTGATTTGCTGACTCTATCTTTTGTGCATGGATGTACCATAGGCTGGGTACACAAGAGAAAGATAAAGAGGTCAATGTACCTTTGTGCTCTGCTGAAGTCTTTCTTATTTTTTTCCTCTCCTCTCTTCTTCCTTCTTTCCGTGTGTGTGTGTGTGTGTGTGTGTGTGTGTGTGTGTGTGAGAGAGAGAGAGAGAGAGAGAGAGAGAGAGAGAAATTGAGCAAGAGAGAGAGAGAGAGGGAGAGAGGAGAGCAAGTTTAAAGATATCTAATATGCCTGTTTTGTAGGAGCCAGTGGGAGCAGGACCTCCTCCTTTGTTAGCCATATGCATAAAGTGCAGGTTACCACTGGCCGTGGTAAGGCTGAATTTGAACTGTGTCAATTATGTAATGGCCAAAAGTTGCCTTCAGGCCCTGCTTTCGGAAACTTGTAATAGATTTTGAGAATTTGCTGGTGACCTCCACTCATTCCTAAGTACAGGAAATACTACAAGAGTCAGTTGGCTTTTTATTTTACCCAGAGCATTTGCACTCTAGTTCACAGAGTCTTTGAATTTTTGTTTTGCCTTTGGGTACCATGTTTATTTAGTTTTAAATGGTGATACATGTTTCTCCCACTTTTGTACTTTGTTGTTTATTTTATTGGAGCTATTATAAATTGACATTTAAATAGAAAGCCCTGATGATTTTATGTTCAGTCATTTCAGTTCTGCTCTTTTTTATTCTCTAACATAGATTTCAATTCTGTTTTTCAGTTTTTCAAATGTCTTGTAAGTCCTTCTCTAATCATCCACCATCCTATACATCTCATTCTCTTCATTCCTCATCTTACTCTGTTGAATTTGCATGTCTCATGTGCTTAAGGTTTTCTGCTCTTGTTTCACTGAAGATATGTCTTCTTCTATTTTATTAAAGATGCCAAACTATATTTGATATTTTATTTGTAACACATTGTTGACAATTTCTTTATCATTTCCAGAGCTTTGCCAGTTCTTGTTTCATTCTATGGTATTCTATTATGAACCCCTTGTATCCGTTTGATTCTCTTTTTTACTATTAAAGTCAAAATATAATTTACCATTTACAATGAGACAATTTGAAAGACAAGATACCTAAATGATGAATTATATCATTTTAAAATATTTATGTATTAATAGACAATTTGTTTTTATTACATTAGACCTATAAAATAGTTCTGATGTAAAAATCTAAATATAATATTAGTAAATCAAATTCAGTAATATATTAAAAAGATAATATATAATCAACTAGTGAGACTTATTCAGATATGTAATACTGACTTAATATTTGAAAAATCAATTGATGTTATTTACACAGTTACAATAAAAAAGGAGAAAAACTTATACAATCACTGTGACATAAGTACAAAAAGCATTTGTAAAATCCTACACCATTTATGTTTAAAAAATAAACAGCAAACTAGGATGAGTACTTCCAAAATGTCTAAAGTAAACATTACATTTATTTTTGAAATATTGAGTTTTCTATCTCAGACAAAAAGAGGTAAAGAAGCCTGCTCTCATTGCTTCTCTTTAATTCAGTACTGGAATCAAAAAAAGCACTAACTTTAACAGTGGATTTTAATGTCTCTCTAGCAATTTTTATTTTTTTATTTCCAGGAAGTATGAAATAGCTCTGTGGCCCATAATGGAAAGCAAATCTTGGCAAAAAAAGAAAAAAAATTAAGTTACAGGTTCACGACCAACTTTTGTAAGAGATGGAAATTCAATGTTTTTTTTTTTTTTAAATAAAATGTACTCTTACATTTTTTCATTCCCTACTGTGAATTTTTAGAAAGCCTTACAAAACAATAAACAGCTTTAGATTTACAGCATGTAATTGCTTAAATCGCAGTAGCAACAGCATTCAGAGTATTTCCTTCACTCTATGACATGACTTCTTAGCTATTATTTCCACATGTATTTCATGTATAATAAAATCTATAATTTATCACATATTCTTTTCACTCTTTGGATTGGCAGCACAGCAATTTAATGTGTTGACAGACTATGGAAAGAGCCACAATGAACAGGTACACTAAGTAGCTAGCTAGAAAGCAACATTGAACAACTGAGACTAGAACGAATTAGCTGAACCTGGTCCCTCCTCTCTGAGCACATTTGTTTTATTGACAAGCTTCCTGCATGCAGTCATTGGAAAGCAGGATTTATTTAGTTTAATTGAATCTGGATGGAGTTATGGAGAGATGGGTTATTGGAGGTCATCTCAGATTTCTCATTTTAACAGATGGTTGAAGTATGTTGTGTATTACATTTTTAGTGGCTGCTATGGCAGTTACAATATACAATTTTAATTTTACAGTTCTACCTGGAATTTATATAATATTACTTCATGTAAAATATGGATGCCCTTTAACGATGTAGGTTCTTTAACTTTCTCATTGCCTTTTTGTTATAGCTGTCACATGTAATACATCTACTTGCATTAAAATGGGAGGCAATTTATAGTTTTTGCTTTAAATAGCATATGTATTTTTAAAGAATCTAAGAAAAAAATTAATTTATATTTACTATTTCAATATTCTTCATTTGTTCCTGAAGAGTCTTGTTTTTCTCTGATATTGTCTCCATGCTAAGAAAATTTCCTTTGAATATTTTTTGTGCTACAACATCTGATAATAGTGAATCACTCATTTTCTTTCATCTAAAAATGTTTTTATTTTGCCTTTATTAAGATATCTTTTCTCCTTACAGAATTCTGAGTTGACGAATATTTTTTTTTTCATCTTTTAAAAATATTTTACTATCTTTTGCCCTCCATAGTTTCTAATCATAAATCTGAAGTCTTCCAAATGATTATTCTCCTGTATGTAACGTGTTGATATTCACTGGTTGCTTTCCAACTTTTTCTCTTTATATTGTATTTCAGCAATGTGATTCATAATGTGCCTAAGTGTATTAGCCTCAACTGTTTGGTGTTTGGTGTTTACTGAACTGCTTGAATCTATAGATTTGTTTTTAAACAAATGTGAGAAGTTTTAGACATTACTTTTTCAAATATTTTTCTCCTCTTTTTTTTTTCTCTGTTTCTTCTGCATCTTTTGTAATTATCCCCAGGATCCATAGACCCTGTTTAACTTATTTTTGATATTTTTCTTTCTAGTCTTTAGATTGTATAATTCATTTATTCTATTTTTGTATTCACTTATTCCTTCCTTTACATTGCTACACTATTATTAAACCCATGGACTGAAAAATTTCTTTTGGATATTATATTTCACAGGTCTTCAATGTCCAATATATTATGTTTTTATGTTCTATATTTCTATGCTGAAATTTATTATTTTTTATTTTATTGTGTGTTATCAGTGTATTTTATTTCATTATACATACTTATAATAGACACTGTAAAGTCCTTATCTAATATTTCTAGCACCTGAATCATCTCAAGAATGGCATCTATTGCATATCTTTTCCTTGTTTTTCATACACTAAGTAACTTTGGATTGTCTGTTGGACATTTGAAAGTTTTGGTGTGTGGACTCTGGATTCTTGTTGAGCTTCTTAAAGTGGTCAATAATTTAGTTAAACTTGAATCCAAGTGATTATATGTGTAATGATTAGTGGTCCAAATGTCAAATCACACCATTAAGAATTCCATAATTTTGCTTCTTTTTTGGCTTCTTTATTTCTAGTGTTTCTTTCTCATTCTTCACTAACCCTAGTAATTCTACGGATCTTCCTACTGAATAAGAAAACTAGAAAATTTTTCACCAAAGCTTTATCTGACTGATACAATTGTGATCATTGTAATTATGAATGCCCTTGTGGTAAACTTGAAAAAAAAAATGGAAGAAAGAAAGAAAGAAAGAAAGAAAGAGAGAGAGAGAGAGAGAGAGAGAGAGAGAGAGAGAGAGAGAGAGAGAGAGAAAGAAAGAAAGAAAGAAAGAAAGAAAGAAAGAAAGAAAGAAAGAAAGAAAGAATAAAGAAAGAATAGAAGGAAAGCAAGTAAGCATGGGAAAAACAGTGAAGAAAACTTATTTTCTCTAAATTTTGACTCTCCTCTAAATACTATCTGCTTTTGTTTGGTCTCCAGAGCACTCAAAATAGGTATTTTGGGTTTTTCTCTCTTGTTTTGTTTTAAAACTGACTCAGTTCATAGCTATTATTTGGGATAGATTAATTATTAGGAGCTCACTTCTCCTTACTGGATGCCATTCTAGAATTTTTAAACTGTCATAGCACAGGGGCAAAAATCTAAATAATCTTTATTGCATAAGTGGTTGATGTTGGATTTCTTACTAATCCCAGGAAGTTGAGCTGATCCAGATTTAGGATTACCTAAAAATAAGCATTTTTATATTTTCAACTATTTTACATGCATGTGTGTAACAGGATACTAAAATTAAATTTTTGATCATGAGACCAAAGTACTAAAGATGCTGCTTATGAATTAGACTGAAGGACAGAATTCAAAAACAAGTGTCATGTCCAATAACTAGTTTTGTGACTCATAGTCACCTTAATCTGTGAATACTGGCACAAATCTAATGTATAAAGGTTGAGAGAATGGAGATAAAAATAAAATTTTATGATAAAATTTCTTTGGCAAGAAATGATTTGGTACTTGATTTACCTGGTTCCCACCAAAGAGAATAGGTGGATGAGATTGCTACTTCCTTCATGTCAAGGCTAGAAACAGGGTTTTCACAGGAACCTTACAGAGGACTTATGATGTGAGTCTGGAAAGGGAATTAAATCCTATGAAAGTATTTGGAGGGCAGGTGACCTAAGCTGTCATATGCCATGTTAATAGTGAAGAAAATAGCTGCTGCTTTGGGGAAGCAACTTAATTCTACTCTTTTGGCAGTTTAAAGGTAAGTGAGCATTTTCTGGGAATCAGTATGATAGTCTTCAGGAAAGAGCCAGCCTAGGGCCATTCTGTGGCCTTCTCAAGAACATTATGTAAAGATGTGGTGCAACTCTAATAGTAAGAGTGAATATAGACCTCTAAAAACAGGAGGCTAGGGCAAGTAGATAGTTGGAGTGTGAAAAATGCTATGTGAGCTACCCTAGCTAGCAAGGGAGTCTCCAAATGTCTTTCAAAGTACCCAAGGGAGTCACTATTAACATTTTCCAGTACTGAGACCTCAAAGACATCTTGTGGAACTGTCAGCTCTTGAAAGAACTTTCCTGTCATGTTTTCTTCTGTTGTCTTCTTAGAAAGATTGATATAAAGAGACAAATCATGACTTCTTCTTCCATTGCCAAATAGACAATGTTACTTTTGGAGATTATTAAGTGTTTTTAACTTGACATTCTAATTTCTGAATTGAGCCAATGCTTGCAAAGTAAAAAAAAAAGGAGAAATTATTATTATCTAAGAGTAAAGCAGTTAGTCATAAAATGTAACAAATATTGAATAAGAGTCAAAAACAAATTCTTTTTTTATTGTATACTACAATTTGTGCTTGTGCAATGTGCTGACATTTATACACATTTGCAAAAAGAATAAGTGAGCAATCGACATTGTTTGAAGATCCTGGGCAGCAGCAGAAAGAATATGACATTTGAAATGGGCTTTGACAAATTTGAATAATGAAAAAAGTAATATGAGCAAGCCATGGAGCTTCAAAATTAAACAGTGCATTATAGACAATGAAGAGAATTATAGTATATATGGACAATAGAATTTTCAGGAGAAGAAAGGTAAATTTGCAAAAATGATCTGAAGCCACTGTATTGAAAATATTGTGTGCCATGTGGATTTACAACAAAATAATAATGTAGTGGTAAACTAGCCAATTCCTAGTATCAAATTCCTAGTATCTATGTTTTAGAAAGATAATCTTGTCAGTATACTGGTGGAGGTGTTGGAAAGACAGCGACTCGAGACAGAGGCATGCTTGTAAATCACTGAGGCAGCACAATTGCAAGGTGATTCTTATCAGAAGTAGGGAAGAGACAGTGGAGGTGGATTTGCTAGCTTGGGCAATGAATGGAAATAAAGATAATCAAGAAGCAGTAACTCAGAGCAACACTCAGACAGGTTTGAAGGCTTTAGCTGGCTCATGAGACTGGTAACACAAAACTAATTGAAGTAGGAAATTCAGGTTTGAGTGAGTGGGAAATTAAGCTGAGGTTTAAGAAGTTATTTTTAACTCACATGTAAGATATCTATATACAAGATGTTCAGAACGTAATTAGAGATTTCATCAGTTCAGGAGCTAAGAGCTGGGAAAGGATTGGCATTTTTAAGATTAATTGTAAGTAGGTAGAAACAGACATTGCAAATCACGTTAGAGAAAATAAAAGGAAGAGCTTGATAAATAAGAAAAAGAGCTGTCAGAGATAAGAAGCAGGGGAGAATGACATCATAAGAATTAATGAAAGAAACAGATATTTTCAAAATTGATGAGGTTGATACCTGCATCAACATCTGCAGATAAACCAGATAGAATGAAAAATGAAAAGAATTCACTACATTTGATTGCTAGTTAATCATATTTGACTTTTACCTGAATTGAATTGTTTTATGAAATGAGAGTTCAGAAGTCAGGATGCCATGGAGAGTGAATGTAAGGCAACAAATTAAAAACAGTGAGTACTACCTTGGCTACCCAAAATGCCTTTGTGGAAAGGAAGAAGAGAGCTGGAGAGCTGGGTGATTATAGATGTGCCAGTTTTAGAATGGAGGAACTGAAAGAATGTGAGATGCCAGAGATAAGATGAATATGAACTATAGAGAAGACAGAGCGCGTAGAAATTAGCTCATTGGTGCCATCTGTGACTTCTGCAATTATTGAAGCAGCACTGGTGGGTCATAGTATCTAATATATTCTTACAAAATATGTTTCCTTGTCTTTGTCCCTTTCAATCAACTTTATTTAATTTAGATCTAGAGATAATACTTGACAATTATATAAGAAAAATTGGATAGAGAAAGCAAAATGCAAATAGTGTGCAAATGATCTGGAATAAAGTGGCAAATGTTTTCTCTTAGACCTCCGTGCAATTATATTTCTATCTACGTTATTTTCTTACATTTGTCTTAAGTACAGAGAAGTTATTGGTTCACCAATCACAAAACACTTACAGTCTGTTTTTTTTTTCTTTTTGTCATTTACGTTTTCAGTAGGACAAAGAGGAATCAAAACAAGAAAATGACATATAGGGAAAGAACAGGTGAAATAAAGCAGAATTCTAATATTATAAGATAAAATATCTAAAAAAAAAAAAAAAAGGCTAAACATTTTAAAGTCTGCCAAAAAAGCTTTATCTGATTTAAAGTGGACACTGGAGTAAAAAAAAAAAGATGATAAAGAAATTGAATTTGTGTTAAAGAAAATATTTGAGAAATTATTTCAGAAATTAGAGAAAAGGACCAAAGATGATAGTGAGGAGACAAAAATTTATAGTGTTGATGGGTGAGAGAGAGACAAAAGAGATAAAAATATTGGTGATAGATAGAGAAGTGATAAATAGATAATGATAGAAGAGAAGTATGGATGGAAAAGACAAAAAATGGGAAACTATAAATAAATTTAGGAGTTTTTATATGAGATCTTCTTCCTCTATAAAATGAGCCAGAATGACTGGTGAAGAAAGTTATAATTTTAAGCTGAAAAAAAAAATATCATGGTCTAAAAGAAACATTATAAATCAATAGGGACAATGTTCATCATTTAATACTTAGTGCTTGAACAACTGGGAATAAATTAATCCTTATATCATATAATACTAGAAAATAAATTTTGTAGATTTAAATATGAAAAACAAAAACAATTTAGTAAAATCATAAATATATATTAAATTTATGCATGAATGAGAATTTTTTAATCTTAGATGCAATAAAAGAATTCTCAATAAAAAAGTAGATGAATGAGGCTAAATTAAAATTAAAGAGTAATGCTATCAATATGTGTCCAAGCTTACAAAGGCAAAATCAACATAAAAATAATGTTTCAACACATACAAAAACAATGAGATCTTAAGTGAATTTATCTAACCAGTGGTGGGTGTGAGAACCAGAACCTAGACTCCTGACTTCTGTATCTGGCTGGATAGATTAAACAGTTTGTATTGATTATTAATGAACTTGTACTACTGAAGATCACCCTATGTTATTTCTGTTGACTCAAGATAAAATGATGTTATAGTTGATTACTGCAATCCTCAATTGTTCTCCTATAAAGAATAGTGTATTTATTATAATGACCTGAAAATTAATGTAGTTTTTACACTCTCATTTTGCATACTTAATCAACTATATTCATACAGAAATTCACCAAAACTCAGATTACCCACCAAAGGAAATGAAGAACCAAATCTAGAAGAGAACTAGCTTGAGGTAAGACAGGATGATATAAAAGTCCAGTAGATCTGTGCATTTATTCTGAGATCTTCTTTCAGTACAAACCAAGGAGAAGAGAACTGTTTTTTTTCTCTCTCTCATGGTTTATTCAACTTTTATTTTTCTCTCTATTTTCTTTCTGTTTCTCTTATTTGTCTCTTGCCACTTCTTCATTTTCTTTTCTCTTTTCCTAGTAAAATAAACAGATCATGGGCTTTGAAATGAAACATCACAATCAGTTTAGCCACTTAATGACTTTTAAATCTTTCAAAAATTGTTTATGAACTATAGTTTTTTCTTCTGTAAAATAGAGACCAGAATACTTAGTCTCTAGCACTTTGCAAGTATTAAATAAAATAATGCATGCAAAGTGTTTGGCAATAGTAGTATTAGATAGTTAGTCGAACATGAGCAACAGGGGAACAAAGGAATGGAGTCCCAGACAACAGACAGACAAAAGAACACCCCATTTTTAGTTAAAAGATCACTCCTGATTCTGAGAGACAAAGTACTGGAGGGCCATAAACCTATAGCTGATTTAACCTGGCCACAGATGCTTGCACAAAACGTACTACCCTAATCTGCCCACAACCTCAGCCTCATTAGTCTGTCATTATAATATCATGTCTATGCCCAGAAGTTCATGGCTCTAATTATAGCAGACTGAATCTGGATAAGCACATGTGTAGTAGGCAGGGAGTTACATAATAGCCAACTGTCAGTCAAGGTGACCTCACATGTAGATCATCTAGGACCACCCATCACAGCCCAAATATAAATAGGTTTTCCCACTTGACACTGTTACAGCCCTTTTTCCTCCCTTGGAATGATCTAATCCCCTTTCAGACAAGCTTGGAAAAAGAAAACTTGCCAGATTTCTAAGTGGAATGTCCTTACTTACTTTGACTATAATGGGCACCATCTCATCCTAGTCGGTTGACATATAGACATTGGTGGTGCTCACTGGCATAAGAAAAATGGGGTGTGGGAAGGGAAACTTAAGCAAAAATCATAACAAGAACACATATACATAAGTCATAGAAAATATAGATGTCTTTTTATTGTTCAGCTCCAATACTGATTGATCACTTACTAAGTGCTAATATCTAGAAATATAAAGACAAAGGAAACACTATTATGGCATTGAAGCACTATCTCTCTAGTGGGAGAGACATTGTGTAAGCAAGTAAGTGCACTTTAGTGCTCATAGCTGTGGTAATAGAAATCAGAGGAGCCCCATGACAACATGTGGGATGGTGGAGATGGGGGTGAAGTGTGATGAGATTAGATGCTTTCTAAAGAGGATGACCCCTGAAGTTATTCTGAGGGACTTTGCAGCACTCACTTGCATGCTCTGAGAGGTGTCTACAAAACCCCATGTTAAACATCAGGGCTTTCTCACCACTGCTGAAATACCCGCCAAAACACCATTTGGCCTTTCAGGATCTTGATAAGTTTCTCAGATAATGTCTTATTCAACCAGAGATATAAGCTATAATTTCAATTACATTTTCTGAGAAAAAAATAAAATCCAATTTAGGAGAAATGCTGAAAATGCTTTCATAGAATCCTAAATATGTCATATTTCCTCTAGCTCCCACGCTGAGGTCCCTAGTAGAATGCCCAGTGTGGGTGGCATCTATAAATCACTCAGGGAGACAGCATCAAGGCAATTGGGGGACATCAGCATTCCAAGAGCACAAATCACTTTGTCACGGTAGGTCCAACTTATTAAATGGCCATAAAAATATATAGTGGAAATCAAAGAGGAGTAAAAATCAGCTCATGTGGTCTATTTGCTCTCACTTTCATCCCACCATCCTCTGAATTCCATTTTTTACTCCTTTCTAGAAAATTTTTCTATCTATGAATTTTCAACTGGGTATTTGCATAAGACTTTCCTGTGTAGTACATCTCACTAATGGGTGAAATGTTTTATAGTTAATTCCAATAAAGGAAGAATTTTAGCACCTTTAGCATTGTCATGGTCAGTTACATATGAATTAAAACTGTAGAGTAAATCTGCAAAGGAGCAAATTTCAGTTAATACTCACAGTTTGGCGTTTTCTGCTTTAGTACACTTGCATATAAACATGCTACAAAAGGCAAAATGGCTCCCTTAGCAACTACTTGAAGACTTTGGAGCCACGTTTGGATAGAGAGAAGTCCCTTGAGTTCTAGTATTGAATGTTAGGCAACCAATTTACATATTGCCATGTGAAATAATTCAGGAAAGAAAAAAGCCCTCTCTTGTTT
The DNA here is from genome assembly GCA_030015415.1 of Cynopterus sphinx. Lineage (NCBI taxonomy): Eukaryota > Metazoa > Chordata > Mammalia > Chiroptera > Pteropodidae > Cynopterus > Cynopterus sphinx. The sequence goes on from CM057382.1 coordinate 54,467,159, forward strand.
TGAGGAAGGCAGGCAGTCCTTGTTCCTCATTTCTGGAAGCTAAATTAAAGAAGGTGGCTTCCTGAGTTTTGAAATAAGAGTGCCTCCAATTCTGGGGTATAAAGATCCAATGAGCATGATTGCTTCTCAGTAATATGGAAATTCAACAAAATTAAAGTTCAAGGAAAGAGAATCACTATATATACAGGTACATGTGTTAAATGTGCTTAAGTGCACAAAAGGTAATTAACATGCAAATTGAATCCTGAAGAAGAGAACACAAATAATCATGTACAAAAAATCTACAGTAGATTTTTGATGCCAGAGTTTGACCTGCAATTCTCTCTAATGAGGCGATAATGAGCTGTGAAAACCCAAAGGAGCAGTAGAGTAGTAATCTTTATAAGGTAAGGTAAGTTAAGCACCTTTCCATATGCAGAATCACTCATGGAATGTAGCAAGAAAGTCACTGATATCAGCTGCCATAACTTCTCTAGGAAAGCAAAGCAAATGTTGTTTTAGAAATGACACTGGCTTTCCCATCACTTAACCAATATTTCTGAAATGGAAATTAAAAAGTATATTTGGCAGTTTTGACAGTTCACAACATTCTATGACCTCCAGTTGCAATATAGTGTTACTCTGTGATTTTTTCGAAGTTGTCAGGGATTCCTAGGAATGACTTAAACATCAAGAGATGAGAGCAAACCTGGAAAGATAGAAGGATGGGGGAATTAAAAGAATATACAATCTGCATCTACCAACTGATGAAAACATTGGACTGTAAACACCAGACCCTGGCCCACTACTCATCCTCAAGATTGATTCTAAACTCGGGCAAAAGGGAAACACAAATTGCTGCCCCACTCTCTGAATTTATCATGAACATTTTCTTGCTCCAGGTGGTTTAGATCTCTGGTTATTAAATTCAAGAGTTAAGCATCAGGCTCACAGCAAAGAAATATAACTATCTATTCTGAAGTTCAGTCATCTCAAAGATTGAAACCATTTCTTACTTTTCATGGGGGATTTTAATTGTCTCCCTAAACCTCAGAACACAAACTAAAGCATGACTACTTCTTTTAAAGGTCTAAGTGAGAATGGCTGGTCTCAGGCCAGACCTCAGCTAGAGGTAAGATAACTGTGCTTGGAACTATCAAAGAAAGAGGCCAGGAGGAGAGAAGCTGAGTTAGCTTGTTAAGAGGACATAGGTTCTCAGAACAGAAGAAGAAGAGTCAGGAACTTGAAACACATCTATCCCAGAAAATTATCTTAAAGGAAGCAGAACATATTTTTTTAGTCCAGCAGAAGTTGGTCAAAATACAACTCAAGTATAAAAAAAATGGGTCTCAGGCAGTGATGGAATGCTTAGAGTTTGAGACTATCCATAGAAGGAGAAGACAGAAATAAGTTTGCCTTAAGGCTGATCCCAGCTATTTTTAATTTAAAAGTTCTTTCTATAATGCTTGCTTTGATCCTGTGGCTCTAGGGGTGATTAAACTATTGTATGCATAGTAATTGGATGACAAAGACTTCTTTGGCCTTCTAAGATCCGCATGTTCTAGATCTCTGGCTCTAAGTGGCCACCGAGAATCTCTCGGCTACTCTTCATGATAAGTTGTAAACAGAAGTCTAGGATACAAGGAGAACCAATCACAGGGGATATCACCTGGTCTATATGGGTCAGATTAAGTCTATCAGGAGAAGTGGTATTTAACATGACATCTGAAAGATGAGGGGGAATTTGGCCAGGAGAAAGGGCTGTGGGTGGAGGCAATTTCCCAGTCAGAAGGCCTGTCCCATTCTGAGACACAAAGCTGGCATGGCAGCTGGTTCTCTATGTCCTGAGTCAATCTTTCTCCAATAGGTCCTGCATCTCCATAGGCCTGCCCTGGAGACTGCCAGATGGGAGAAAAAAAAAGGGAATAAGATGTTAACCTATAAGGAAAGGAAAGGAAAGAGCTGGGGAATGGGAAAAATAAAACTAGTACTTAGAGAAATTTTTCATCACTTTGGCCAATGTTTCTGAATTGGAAATTAATAAGTATATTTGGCAGTTATGACATTTTACAACATTCTATGACCTCCAGTCACAGCTAGAAAGAATGGCAAACCTCCATGTCAAAGAAAGTTGTTCTAAGGTAAAGTTTTATAGAGGGAGTTCCATTTTTCAGTATTGAGTGATTTGGAGCTCACTGTATATTTACTCGGCTATGCTTAGCAATTACTGAACAGCTGAATGGTCAAGAATTTCTAAGAATAAAACACAAGCACCTTTTGTTTATGTTTCAAAGTCTCCATTTTCAAAGCATAATATTTTAACTTTTGGCAAGGAACTTCCCTGCTGACACTGGAATTTTAGTGACAGAAAGAATCAGCCACTATATTTTGTTTCCATTGAGATCACATTATCAACCTGTAATTTCTTCATATTAGAAAATAGCACTTTATTTCCAAATAATGAACAGTTGGACAATCTAATGCTAGAGCCATTTACATCCTAACACATGGAGGCAGAGACAGAGATCCGTCTCTTCTAGCTACTTAAAGACAGGAATCTGAGGCCTCTAAGACAAAGCCAAGCCATTCCTCAGGCACAATACTACCTAAAAGCCCTGGCTCCCTCCTGCTTTCTCTTCTGAGAGTTCCAGGACTTGGGAGCCTTTGGACCTCCTCAGATGAAAAGCATTTTCAAGCATCCTGCACATGACTGGTACCTTTCCCAAGTAACAGGGATACTGTCCTCTAGCGGTTTCAGGGCACAATGGGTTGCTCATAGAAATAAATTTACAGGAATATGGTTTAAATACACTTTTCAGAAAAATCCTGTCTAAATATTACAATTCATTTGAGAGCCTTCAAACACATAAGTTCTGAGGTTCCATGTCTGGGAAAAGGTATTAACTATCCATGGCTTCAAAATCCCCAGAAACAACTACATGCAACAATACCACCTGCACAAACCATTAGAAAAGAGAGGCATGAACTAATAAGGAGGGATGACTCCAGGGACACCAAAATCACAACAAAAGAAGACTAATGGTTATGAAAAAGCCGAGCCATCATTTTCTGTAGGAGTAGTGTGAGGGGTATAGTTTTAAGGGAGAAGGGCATGAGTTTAACACACCAAACATGCAGAGCAAAGCTGTATTCAGGAATGCTTATTGGAGATACAGCCTGGATGATGAAAATCAGGAGCTTGGCTGGAAAGGCAGGCAGATTCCCCAGGAAAGGAAAATGACATGACACAACTTTCCTAAGATTTCAAAGAACCAAAGAAACAGAGAAGCCTGGGCTTCCCCTCATAATGGAAAGGGCTCTGCATTTTTTACATGAAAGTCCCTGAGGCCTGAAGGGCTTGGTTGCTCTGGATTTGAAAAGAATTAATTCTGCCTGTGGTGACCTGACTAATCATAGTGCCCAGCTAGGAAGGAGCTTATACTGAGATTGGCCACTGGCAAGGCAAAGAACTTCCAATGATGCTTTTTTAGCTGGATGACACTTCTGCCCTCAACAGAGAATATTCATATTATGTGCTTTTGTTCTCTCCTAAGCAAGAACAGAGAATGTGGCTTATACCAGTCCTTGAGATTTAGTTTTGCCCAGGCTTAAAGGTATGGGAACACTATTGAATACTCATGCACACACACATGCAGGCCTTATTCTGATTTCCATGGCCTTTCTTGGCAGCTTTATTTTTTGCTTCTTGGAATACCCTTCAAAAGAATCTTTGCTTTTTTCTTCTGTAAGGAATATAGTATTATATAAAACTACCAGCATGGGAGTGAGGCAAATCTGAGGTAAATTTCAAGTTCAGACATAGCTAACTATATAACCTTGGACAAGTCATTCATCTCCCAGTTTAGAGAATGACAGGTGGTATCAGCTTGGAATTTGATGTGCTGGGATAAGGAACAGAAGATATGTTATATATCAAAAATCTAGCATTTTTCTTAATCCAGCATGTCTCAAATTTCTGTTTCATTGTAGTGTTCTCTCTCTCTCTCTCTCTCTCTCTCTCTCTCTCTCTCTCTCTCTCTCTCTCTCTCTGTCTCTCCCCCTCTCTCTCTCTCCCTTCCTCCCATCCTCTTTTTTCTCTGTATCTCATCTAACTCCTGTTAATATTTACAAAAATACTTATGTCAATCCCAGCATCCCAGCTGTCCTCATCTGCTGATCTCCATTTCCCAGCCTTCCTCCTTTCTGTATGAATGAGGTTTAGGTGTAGATCCTTAGGCTGGGACATTGCACTTCTTTTGCCTCAAGCTAGCCAGCCTCTGTTGGGTGTCAAGATATTGTGAACTCTCATTGGGGATAACTCAGTGGATCTTTTCCAGGGTGGCCTGATAGGACTATGATAATTTAAGAATTTTTGACAAGTGATTGTGCTTCACTGTGACCTTTCTGAATTTATTATTTAATAGGGTGTATGTCTGGTTTTTGACAATGGATACTTTTCTTCCCAGAGTGATGATCAGTTGAGGATGTTATTCATAGACCCTCTTCTAATATCTTATTGATCTACCATCAAATTTCATCATGGTTGCATAAAGATTTGATGTGTCTTTGTCTATGTTGCAGAATGACTGAGAAGGTGGAAAGGAGATTAACAATGGCTGGCCCCTCTGAATGCTCCCAGAGGAGAATGTGGCAGGGCCACAAGATACTGGACTAGAGCTCTACAGAGGCAGCTCATCCCTTGCAAGCTGAGATGATCACCCCATTTACAGATGACAAACAGAGGCCCAAAGATCTAATTCAAATGGTCCATGAGTTATTAACTCATGCTAAATATATGTAATTTGTTTTTTCTACTGCATAAAGATGTCCCATTATTCTTCCTCTTTAGAAAACCTGAAAGCTTAGTGCCAGCCTCTCATGAATTGCTCTGCCTTACGCTGTCTGTGAATTGCACACAAAAATTTAGCTGGCTTTGTCAAATTGACAATTGATTCTACAAAGGTCCTAAGGACCACAAATCCTGGAGAATGAACTTTTGCCACTTGACCTAATGTCCCAGGAGATGCCCAAGTGATTGATTTCCCTGCTGGGCCCTGGGAAAGCCCAGTTCAGAGATCAAAACAAAAGGTCTTTGAGGAGGCACTGGACCAAAAGTGTGCCCTTCACAGAAGTCATAAAGACAATATCCCTTCTTAAAAGGAGCAGGATAATTAAATATAACTAAAAGAGTAAAATTAGCATGATTTCACTTAAAAGTGAGGTATAAAACTGAAAGCAACAAATAAGACAAACAAACAAAAATTTATAGACACGGACAACAGTTTAGTGGTTACCAGAGGGAAACAGGGGCCAAATATATGAAGATGGAAGGAGATTTGATTTTGGGTGGTGAACACACAAAGCAATATACATACGACATGTTACTGAATTGTATACTTGAAAGCTATATAATTGCATTAACCAATGTCACTTCAATAAATTCAATTAAAAAGATAAAATGAAATTGGCATACAAACCAAATTTTTTGTTAAGGTTTTCTTCTAATCTCCAACGAGGCTTTCATAACTCTTTGGTTCATGATATTCATCAGAAAAGAAATAGAGCTATGGCCTATTCTCGTTCTATAGCTTATAGTATTTTTTTTTAATTTTCACATTAGATACAAAATCAGGTTATTTTAATTAGTTTTTATGTAAAAATACAATTTTAAATGTAATCTGGTTTAAAATCTAATGAAATTATAGTTTGTAAATGCTCAGTTAAAGATTTATGTGACTATGATTGTCCTATCAGTAAGTGCACTGAAAATTTGTTCATGGAAATTAAATTTTTGATGCTGCTTCATTTCCCAGGTGGCATATTATCATCACTTTAGTTATATTTTTCATTGCATTGTTGTTGCAGACCTAACCTCAATGTCAACGCAGTTGGGAAAACAGGATCATATTATAAATAGATTCAATGATACTTTGCTGCCATTTGGGGAAGGTGACAGGATATTTAAGGTGCTACCCCATCATGCCCATAATGACTTTACAGAAGGTCACAACCTTGTGGACATGAATGATTTAGAATCCACATAGGACTGAGGTTTGAAATCTGCAAGTTGATGGAGTGGATGAGACTGGCAGAGGCAGCCCTAAAATTGTCAATGCATAAATGCATCTGTGTCAGGTTATTATTATTCACTAGGGGCTGCACAGGGATCACATTAATGCACTGACAGCTGACTCCATAGGAAAACAACTGGGTAGAAAATCATCCTCATTGGAAATGATTTAATATCCTATCAGGGTTGGGAACAGAAGCCAATCTCCCCTAAATCCTTCTTCATCCCTCTTTCTCTGATGCCCTCTTTGTCAGCTCACTGATAATGTATTAAGTATTGTAGGGTTATTTCCTTCTGGCAAATCCATATGAGAAGGGACACTGACATTGCTACACTATACCAGGACTGGCCACTGAGTGTTCTATTTATAAAAGGGTTCTATAGACATTTTGGAAGAGAGGACAGCCACTGGGCACTTTGAAATTAAATGTATTGTCAGTAAAACTCTGATGTAAATGTCCAAACTTTAGCAGGAGTAGGAAGATGCTGGGACTCAGAGCAGATGGTAGGACTGCCTTTGGATGTGACTCTATAGGAATAAGAATTTTCTTCAGACTGATCCTACAGAGAATATGTCTTGAGGTTTTTTTATTTTTTTTTTGATAGAGAGAGAAATTAGGATAAAAGTGTAGACTAGCAATGCACAAAGAATTTCTATTATTATAGAACAAAAGTGAAGAGAGAGAGATCATGCATTGGGTTGCCAATGAAAACAAGGATAAAGCTTTTTTTTTCTGTTGCTTGAAAAAATCTTGGCTGAAAAGTAGGGTGATGAGGACCAAGAAGGGAAGAAAGGAGAGCTGTCAACAAAACTTGCAATCTTTGATGGAATCCCGGGGCACAGCCTTTGCTGTTACAAAGGTAAGTAGTGAGAAGACCAGATCAGGGCTTTACCCTGGTGACCACCAGCAGAGCTGTCCTAGCAATCAGAGAGACTCATGAGTCCTTTCCAGGGAGTTAGTGGGCTGAGAGGAGCTTGATAGAGATATGAGGTAGAAGTACTTGCAGGTTCTCTTTTGGTAAGTGTACACTAGAAACAACTATAGTAAAGTCATGGTAAGAGTGCTGGGGCTGGAGTCATATCACCTGTGTTCAAATGCTGGCCCAGTCACTAACCACCATTTATTTGGTTGAAAAAGTCTTTTGTCTGTGCATGACAGGGAAATATGCCACTCAGCTTTCCTTTCAAGAATGGACTTGCTGCTCAAGTACAGAAGTTTGGGTAGTAACAGCCTTCAGCTGTTAGTAGGGTCCACCTTGGATTTCAAGTCTAGTTCACACTACTGTTGATGCAGCTTCTGCCAGTAAGTAAGCATGGTGGTGGTACAAAGGCCAAGGCATTTTCTTCAAAAGTAGGCCTTCTCTAATGCACAGTCTTTGCTCTCTTTCTCATTGGACCAGTCTTCATCAACTCTACATGGTGCCCTGATGGCTTCTCTTGACCAATCCTTCTTGGTCCCTTGTTCTTCCACAGGCATTACTTCACAATAAACATTTTCTACTTCTAACTTCATCTTATCATCTGATTCCCAGACAACCTAAACAGTGCCATATCCGTATGCCTCAATTTCCTCATCTGTAAATCAAATATAACAAATTTAAAAACTAATTTATTCCTATTATGAAGATGAACAAATAATTGTGTAAAACACAGAACAGGAATATACCCTGTCACATTGTCAGCAGAGTGAAGATGGGAAAGGTCCAGATTGCGTAATTTTCTGTAAATAAAAAGCTCCATTCTATTTGCTTGCAATTTCTTTCAGCACTGGCTATTTGGGCATGTCCTCAAATCCAAGCCTTTGGTCCCAGGAACAGAGCCTGTCTTATATTTACTGAAGCTTCTTTTGCAGAAAGACTTCTGTCTAGTCATCATTTATTTATAGTTTAGCTCTAGTAATCAGTTAGAGGAGGCCTCACTTGTCTTGACAGAGGGAATTAAGGACTTGTGAATAAAGATTTGAATGCTTGGGGTAGGCTTACATCCTTGCCTTCTAGAACACAAGCCAGCAGTTCCAGAGTAGGCTGAAGAGCACCATGAGATATTCCTTATGCTGATATTCAAGAAGAGATTATTATCAGTTTTTAATTTAAACAGATCTTGGAGAGTGCAGAATGTCCTAACTATAAAGAGTTCGAGTTTCATGACTGCACTGAGGTTTGATGAAGAAAATAATAATTGCTACAAGCCATTCTTGTTGTCAACAAGAATCCCAGAGGTGGCAATACTTGATGTGTGCACAATCCTGTGAAAAATACCTTCTCCCCAGATACTCCCAGCCCCAGGGCAATAGTCATAGTGATGGTCATAGAGAGAGCTGCCCAAGACACTGATGATAACCTCTTGGGACTGTTTGGGCTCTAGCTTCATGTTCTAGATTATGGAACAGAGTGGGTATGGCTGGAACTTAAGTTTACATTTCTTTCCTTTCTTTCTCTATCTTTCTCTCCATTTTCTACTTTCTCCCTCTCTCCTTTGCTTTAATTATTTTTTGTTTTCTAACTGCCCTTCATCTATGCATTAAAGAAATTTTAATGATCTCATGTTATGTTCTAGGGTCACATAAATAAGACATCATAGGTAATGTAAACAAATTTATTGTTTGAGAAACATTAGATAAAAAAAAATAAGGTAACACAATTTAAGGAAATTAGGAAAGGCTTCACAGAATATATAACTTATGGAATGATTAGGAGCCTTTCAGGCATGCTGGAATAGGATAATGGTAGTGGTAGGCCTATAGAGAGAACTTCACTCCAAAGCCAAATTAATAGCACATATATAATAATAGAGTTGCGACACATTGTGTCATTAAAACAGTCAAACCCAAGGCAGGACTGCATCCAATGACACAGCAGTCCTGTGAAGCAGTCATCCAGTGGCCAAAAATTCATATTATGACTGGAAGTTTGTGAATAACACTGAACTATTTTTAACAGAGCAGGATTTGGAGCCTAGAGCCTGGTAGGGCCTGTCTTAGTTTCATGAAGACTATGTGTGTGACTGCTGGTTTACATTGGCCTTGTGAGTGTAATCTTTAGAGAGAGAATGAAATCCTCTAACTCAAGTGGCTTCTCTATCCTTGTTTTTTCTTCCCTCTAAGTAGTTATATGCACTTGAACCTATGAACAACCACTAATTTGTGTGTAACTCAAAAAATAACAGAAATGTGGCTAAATGAGCGAAAAATTAGGGAAAGCAGAAAAACCGAAAACACCAAGGACTCAAAATTGGGGTAGGGTATTTCTTTAAAAATATACAATTACTGTCATTGGTGACATATTAGGGAACTTGTGCTCTGAACCATACCTTTGTCAGGGGCTTAGACTGCTCGTGTTCACATCATTCTCTCACCCTCACTGCCATTTACATAGGCCATAATTAATCATACCCACTTGCCACTATGTTATGACTTTATGTTTCCTTACTCACTTTATAAGTCTGTCAGCTCTTTCAAATTTAACAAAGTTCTAAATTTCTATAGGATTTTGATTGAGCATATTTAGTAGATTGATGTTTATATAACTGTTATATTCTTGATTCATGGTTAACTCAAGCCCATAGTCTTTCTCTCTTGCAATGGCATCATTGCATACCTACTCTCTGGTGGAATTTTTGTCACTAAGCACACTACATTATCTAACTCAGACTCATAAGGTTACCATATCCCTGGAACTTTCTTGCAATGTGGAGAGGTTTCCCACATTATGTTGGAAGCTGTTCATTGAGATCAGTCTTTGCTCATCTCTCTGGATTAGTATAGAAATGGTTCAAAGTTTCTGTCGTACTTATAATGACAGGCCCACTGATAACCACTCAAAAAGCACATCTTTTAAGGAAGCCAAATATTTGTTTGAATGCTGCTGCTATAATTTCCAACATTTGTTGCACTGAGCAATGTCTAGACTCTTCACAAAATCTTCCTGAGGAAGAAGAAAAGCATCCCTCATCCATATTCACTTATATATTAATACGAACTTCTTCTCATGCCCTCTGTGCCTCTCTCATTTTTTCTTTACAGAAAATACTCACAGACACACATACATACACAGACTTCCTCTTTATTTTCTATTCAGCATGATCTCTCCCTGCCTATTGTGGAGAAAACAATAAAAAGCATTGTTATCTCACAAATTTGGCTCTTGAACAGACTAATATATCTGTCCCAACATATTGGTTGGGCAGCAGGTTTATTGAAGTTTACTAGGTTTTCTAGAGAGTGAATCTTGAAGCTCATATTTGATTCTGAGCTCAGACACTCAACAACTGGTGTAGTCTTTGAGATTTTTAAAGAATGTCTACCATGGGAGGCTGCTTGGCAATCCCATGTACAAGGAGAAGAATAGAAACTATTAGAAAACCATCCCAAATGATAACCCACATTAGTTTGTGATCTTGGGAAATTTATTTAACTTGTCCTTGCCTGGATTTATAAAGTAGGATGATAAACACATTATCTTCATCATAGAACTATTATGAAAATAAAAGAAAATAAAAGAAAATGCACCAAGCTTTTGCACAGTTTTTAGAATATAGCAAGTGATCTCTAAATGTTAGACATTATCATTTTTGTTTTCTGTTTGTAAAAAAAAAACTGCATAATTTATAGTCACAGGAAAAAAATAGAATTCTAACATATGCTTTACAATTTATACTGCAGATTTACTGTTCTTTTGACAATTCTGTAATTTCCAATTGTAGTTGTATTTGCCCCTCTGGGCCATTGGGTTTTAGGTCAGGAAGGTGAGAGGGAATCATTCTGTGAGTTTTCTGTTTTCCTAATACAGCATGAATGGCCCAAAGATCATGTTTGGTCTAATGTCTCATGCAATCTGTTCAGGGTTTCACTTTCTCACAAAATGAAATGTTAATACTAAAAAGATCATTTACATATGGTCTACTAGTTATTTAAGAAAATACCAATTAAACATGTTGAGATAATTAACAGTGTGCACAAGAGTAACAATGCTTTTTAGAAGCTAGACATTAATGAAGTAGATGCCAAATGTAATCCCAACGCTTCAGTTAGAATTTCTTTGTTAATTATATGAATTTACAAATTTAAAACAACAATCACATTTATTCAAATAAAATTAATATTTTAAAAGTTGAAATAATTTTTCAAGGGGAGGGGGGGTCTGCTCTGAGGAGAGAAGTAATAGATTAACTTTATTTTTTGTCCCCACCAGAGAACAGTATAATTAAGGACAAAAAACCTGCTACAGTGCAGGTCTGTCCACAATGGACTCATCTAGCTCTTTTATACACACAATTTGTTTTCCAGCTAACTGGTATCCAACAAAATGGAATCATTCTGCTGCTGTGATTCATGTGTACTTTCCTAGGTCTGAGTCCTGCTTTGACCTCACAATATAGATTCTAAACAAAACAAGTGCAAACGTCAGGTGAACAAACTTTCAGGCCAGCTCCTTGCAGCCTGGCCTGCGGTCTCAGACCTAGCTGATCAAGGGGACTCTCATGTCGACTCATATTCACAGCAACATTTCACAAACCCAGGACTGCCCTCAAGATCATCACAGTCCATTTCTGAGGGGAATGAGCAACAACACTAAACTGAGGCATTTGAGAACACATGTCTCTCTAGTGTGTGCTGAGAGACAGGCACAAGAAACAGCCCTGTTGAACAGTAGCCTGATCCAGGGGAAAAAAACTTTGACTGACAATTTCTAGCACTTACTAGCTGGGTAGTCTTAGAAAAGATTGTATGCTCCAGTATTTCTAAACTAGTAAAAAGGAGAAAATGTATTTGATCTACTTCATGGAGTTATTTTGAGGATTGAAATGAGATAATCCCTTGAATGTTAATTCACTTCCACTGTTTCAAATGTTTTTTAAGCCTTAAGTATTCAGGCAGCTACAGCAGGAAAATTTAATTTGAAAGGGAGGGAGGAAGAGAAGGAGGAAAGGGAAGCCTAAACTTCAAATTTTTTGTTGATTACTAAATGAATCTACAGTCACCAACATAAGAGGCTCTGGCTATATGGCTAAAGGTCAGGTTATATACTGGGCAATATAAAGGAGGTGAATAGGACAAGTGACAGTTGGAATCTGGGTTTGATTCCCAAGGTATTGTCATGGAAATCTTATGTCAGGGAGAGAAATTAGCATAGATTGATCATCTGTATTAAATTTGACCCTGTGTCTGATATTTTTACTCATATTCTTTTCTCATAGATGATGAATTTCAGTGCTCTAATTTGAAACCATGTCATGAACTCTGATTTCAAAATTCTGGTGATCAAGACCAATAGCTTCCTGCCTAGTCTTTCCTCCTCTGTTGGGACTGCCCTTGTCCAGGCGAGCAGATTCTCCATTTGTTTGATTATCAGCTCCTCTAGCCCATAACATGTTCTTGAGGTCCCCCAGGTCAGGAGGCTCCAGAAAGAAACTGTCAGATTTCTTCCTGGGTGAAGCGATGGAAAGTGACCCTGCATAGACATCCATGTACTAGAGCTCCCACACCTTAAGTGGTGCAGTCATATTCTTTTTACAGCACTCTGCCTTGTTAGAAATATATTTGGGTTTGGAGTCTCTGGCTCTGTATTAAATGTGCTTCTATTTTCAAGCTCAAAACTTTGCATAAATTCTTCTCCTGACCCTCCACACACACACACACACACACAAAAATGTTAATTTGTGATTCTATATATTTTTATAAACTCATAGTAAGATTTCAAGTGTTTTCCTGTTTCCAGGTTTTTGTTTTCTTCCCTGCTCATCATCCCAACCTGGCTGTAATTAATTATGCATCATTATCCCAATTATTACCTCCTCCTGGAATTCTTTCCTGACTAGGAATCCACCTCAGTATGTGGTTATAGGTGTTCCCTTCTAAGGCTTTAATTATCATCACCATACTGAGCATTAGGTGTCTCGTTGAGCCTCTGTGCTCCTCTGTACAAATATCTCCAGGAAGATACTGTGTCTGATCTCTGTACTCTAATATCTACCTATCTATGCCCAGAATTAAATAGGTTTACAAAAAATTAGTCATATTCAATCTGGTCAAATGATTGAGGTTCTGTAGAATCTAAACATGGCTTTAGCAGTCCACATAAAAAATGTTGCAGGAATCCCAGCCCATCAAATTAGGATAGACACAGATGAAATACATTAACATATACCAACCACACTCCCTGGGGAAAGAATGATATCTATTTAGAATATGCAATTTAACCTAGTTGCCTTTACTGAGCTCATCTATAACTACAGGGACTGGGAAGGAAGATCAGCAATTATCCCATAATTTAATCAATACAAGAGCTAATCTTGACAAGTCAGACTAAAGGAACCACCTGTTCATCAATGGCCTTTTGTGTGGACCACATTATAATTCAATCTGAACTTGAAATTTTCCTTTAATTCTTGTCTTCTGCTCCTTGGTATTTGCCCTGCTCTGGAGCAGCTCTTCTCAAGCTCTCATATGTCTAATGTCCTAGAGATGTTGCCAAAATGCTGATTCTGATTCAGGAGTCCTAGGATGGGACTTGAGATTTCAGCAGATTCCAGTTAATCACTGCTGCCACTGGAACATACAATACACTCTGAGTAGCAAGGATTTAGAGATGTAATTTTCAGTCTCTGCTGTGTATTCAAATCACTTGGGAAATTCTATAAAAGCACCAGTTCCTGATCTCCACTTCAGATAGTTTAAATAAAAATATGGATGAGGCCTGGGAATGGTATTTGGTAAAATGTCCTCCAGAGATTCCAGGTTGAGAACCATTGATCTAAATCAGTGATTACTAAAGTGTAGTTACAAAAATAGGAACATCAGCATCATCTGTGATTTTTTAGATGTGCAAATGATCAGTAAAGAAATAAAAAATTATATAGAAAATCCAGTGAATGAAATGTTATTCATCAATAAAAGAATAAAGTACTGATACATGCTACAACATGGATAGATCTCAAAAATGTTACACTAAGTGAAAGAAAGTAGATGCAAAGGTCCACATACTGTATGATTCCAGAAAAGGCAGACTGTAGAGAAAAAAATGTAGATGAGTGATTGCCAGGTACTCTGGGTGGGATTTTCCAGTAGTGATGGAACTGTTCTAAAACTAGGTTGTGGTGATGGTTGTATAAGTAGGTCAAGTTATTAAAAATCATTGACTATTTTACTTAAAATGATTAAATTTTCTAGTATATAAAGTATATCTCAAGGAAGCTCTTAAAATTAAAAATAAATAAACAGATAGATAATAGATAGATGAATAAATTAATGAATGAATGAACAAACGAACGAATGAACGAATGAATAAATAGATAAATAAATAGATAGATATATAAATAAATTAAAAAATCCAAATCCTCTGGTTGCACCCAGACCTAGCAAACTGAAGATTCTTGAGTATGACTCAGCAGTGTGTGTTTAAAAATCCTTGCAGGTGACTTGCAGAGTAATTTCATTTGAGAACCCTTGGCCTAGGGTGGGAGAGCCTTAAGAGCTACTTGCTGCTGGGATAGGGGTCCTGGTAGTAGTGTTAGGGTAGAATCTTCAGGAAAATGCTCTGGTAAATTGCAAAATGGAAGCAAAAAGTATTCCTGAAACCACAGAGAAGGAACTTGGTATTTGAAGGAAAAAGCTTATGTTCTACACTTCAATATTCACCCTTGATGGTTGTGTGAACCTGGAAAAATTATTTGCACTTTCTCACCCTTGGTAGCTAAATCTGTAAATGGGAATAAAAATATATACCTATTAAAGCTGCTGTGAAGACAAAATTAGAGGACAAACCTGAAAGCTCTTCAAAGTAATACTCATATCAGGAACCAGTGCAATGCATATCGAGGAGAAAAACAGATACAGGTCTATTTTCCCTTCATAAAAACTGCTATAATCTAGCCTCTTCTGAGAAGCTCATCCTGAAAATTTTCGTGCATTGGGGGAGCTTTGTGCTGCTATATTTAGAAGGTTATTATTCCAGCAAATGCATATTCTTCTAAATTCTTATCTCTGGGGTCTTATTTAATGCTGCTTATTTTTAAGATATATATATTCTGCTGCTTGAAAAAAGCTTCAGGACAGTGCCCAGGATTCAGTTTCATCTTTTTTGCTTTGATGATAGCAGAGACAATGTTTTCACTGGGGGAATTGCCACCCTCTAAAGAGTTCCTATCCTTATCTTAGACCAAGGGATTAGTTTTTGCACTCCCTGAAGGAGTAAATGGACTAAACATCACAAGAGAATAGATGTTTGTTCCCCGGAGTTGCCATTAGGTGTGCTAAGAGAATTTCAGTTCAGCCTCAATAAGACAACAAGAAACAGATAGAATCAACCTTCAGTAGAATGTATTTTAGGGTGACATATTGCACTTCATAGCAATTGGAGCTCATGTCAAGACATAATCAACTAATCATTGGTAATCATTGGTAATGCAGAGTAAATCAAGCTAATTTCCAGACAAACAGCCCATCAGATGGTCCCCCTGAATTTCAGGCATAGGTATTTATGATGAGCAACATTGAGATTCAGGGAAAAAGTTAAAGAGCTGTTCTATAGGGCAAAAAGACTAAAAAGCCATGCTAAATCCTTAGTCATATTCTGGCGTCCCTATCTGCCTTAACCAGCACATTAATAGAGCCACTGTTTTCTTTCTTGAAGCCCTGTCATGTCCTTGAAAGGTAGGCATTTCAATTGGCTTTCTCTTCCAGTTGCTCAGTTAATATAGTGCTTAGTTAATTATTCAATGGAAAGGCTTCATCCCGGCCAATGTATTTGTCAGCCATCTATCTTTCATTGTAAACTTCTTTTAAAAAGTGTCTGTGTCTTGTCCACTGACATGTTCTATCTAGAGAACACTGTACATTGCACCAGATAACTATGTATTTAGCATCTTCTATTGACAGTTAATATCCGCACAGCTCCTGTGAGGGGAGGGACATTGTTACCTGGAATTTATCAGAAAATACATGAGAGAATTGGGACACAAATATGTACTTTTTAAACTCCAAAACCCATGCTCTGCATTTCATCCCTCTTTGCATCATCCAATATTTATGCCTAGAAACAGGCAGTAAGTTTGATGCCCTGAGACTTGACCAACCAGTTTATTTCTTAGTTTTTGTGTGATCTCAGAATAGAGGCTTGTAAGCCTTACATGTCCACACAGTGATAAGAGAACACGTATATACTCCCTGCTTGTTGTTTTCTGAGACAGCTCTCAGATTGTTTGAGCCAAATCCACCTCTACTGAAACCATTGAGTCCAGTTTTACCCATAAGCTCTTTAAACAGCTTGCTTACCCTGTCTATAGCAGCAAAAATTTCTGGTACAACAAGCAATGAATTGCTTAAAATTCCAATTAAGCCGAATCTTACTAAAGCCTTTTGCATCGTCTCAGTAAGCTCCTTTCTACATTAAAAGGTTCCCCTTAATTAATTTTTCTTGCTGGTCTGTGGACATGCAATGCTTTGCTATGATCTATAAATTTGAAAGCAAGAAAATAAAGCATAGATAAGCAGTGTTTCAAGCTCCCATCATCAAATCAGAGCAGTATTCTATCACCCTGTCACTGGTCATGGCCAGCTGTTTCTCACACGAAAGAAGAAAGCACCTCTTAAGAGAGGGCTGTGGAAGACTCCATAAAGGGCTCTCTGGGGTCTTTGGTGTGAATAATGTCATCTTCTACGTGCTCTTTGTATAGCTGTGTCATACTCTCTTGTAGACAGTAGGATAGGAATGACATCTTTCCCACATTTCCTTCCCAACAAAGACTGCATGCGAGTTGTTTGTTCTATGACATGTTTTTGTTTGTTGAGTTCTGATACCTTACCATTAGGTACCCACCTGCTATGGGTTCCATGATATAGAACCCATCTTACTGAGGTGTATTTCTTGTCTTATGTTTGTTCTGCCCTGCCAGTCCCGCAGCTACCTAAATACCTAGTTTCAGAGGCTTGACCTCCTCCCAGGAAATCTATATTAGAAATATTGGGGCAGTTGATCTCCTGTACAGATTAACCTAGTCTTTCTTATTCAATGCCCAATTTGAGAAAATAAAGTTACCCCTACAGGGCATATAGAGCACACTTTTCCCTGGTTCTTCATCAATTTTGTTCCTCTGTTCTCTGATGTTTGCTTTTTTCTCTCTTCACTATTGAGTTCATCTCAACACAGGCCTTTATTGTTGTTTGTTTGTTGTTGTTGTTTTAAACCAAATTCCCCTGCATCTATTACCAATTCTTGGTTTAAAAAAAGAAATTATTCTCAAACTTTGCAATGTTTCCCCTTACTGTAGTTTTGCTCCAGCACCAGATTTACTCATGCTTTAGTCCTCTATATGAGAACCATAGTCCCTTGGACTTATACACTTTCTCTGGGCAGGGAAGCCTAATAAGGCAGTCTTGGATTTGGAAGTAAACATGATCCCTGGGGACCTGGGGTCTGGTAGCATGTACATGACTATAATGTCAAAAAATGATAGTGATACTGCAGAAGGTGCAAAAGGCATTTTTATTCAGTCTAAAAACGGGATTAAATTTTAGCAATGCCAGGACAAAAGCTTTAATAAAATTGACACCACAACCACAAACATCTATTTTCTTGAAAATATGTACTTTTTCTTCTCTCACCATGCAACTGAATATAGGGTTGAGTTGTGATAGTCACATTTATTTCTCAAGAGTGTGCAGAATGACAACCTCAGTTTTGATGAAGACATTCTGAAAGTATTTCTAATTGCTTTTATTGAAAGGGATAAACAAAAACAACTCTAGAAGATAAAGCGAGATGGCTTCTGGGAATAATATCTGCCTCCCAAGAATATGCTTGATTTATGGTTTTGCATTACGAATGTTAGGGTTCTACCTCTACTTTTCTCTAAAAGCCATTTATTTCTCTCCATCCCCACTGATGCATTGCTATAGTTCAAGCAGGGTTCTTTTCTTGTAGGAACTATCACAGCAGACTCCTGTCTCATCCACTGCCCTCTCAGCATCATGAACCACTTAAAGCAATCTTTCTAAAATACAAAATTGGTCACGTCACCCCTAATGGAAACCCTGCTATGGTTCCCCCTTCAGGATGAAGACCATGTTCTCACATCATGGAGCTGTGAGGGTTAATGAGATGTCAGTCAGCATCAGACAAGCATTCATTGAGCTCACCACTGACACATGACTACTCCCAAGCATTTCTCTTCCACTTGCTTAGCTCCTTCTCTAGTCTATGACTTTATCTTAATGTATATTAGCTTCCTTGGCATCTGGTGGTTTCTGATAACTAACATGTACTTGGTAAATATTTTGAACAGATTAATTTATTCCATCACTACTTATAGAGAAATGTTTTAGGTCAGGTAATGTTCTAAGGACCAGAAATACAGCCATAAAACAGGAAAGCTCACTGCCCTCATGGGGACAATGAGTGAGGGCAATGTCTTAAGTATACAGGAAGGCTCCTTGTTAAGCAGAGATCTCTAAAAGGTGAGAAAATGAGTCTTATAGATATATCTGTTGAAAAAGCACACCCAGAAGAAGGAAGAGCCAGTGTCTTCCCTGAGGTTAGGCCAAGCTCACAGGCTTCGGGAAATAGTGAGGGACCAGTACGGCAGGAGAAGAGGAGCAGTGGAGAGAGAAGGATATAATGGAGTCAAAGAGGAGTCATGTGGACAAATGCAGAGTTTGGATTTTGTTCTTAATAAGATAAAAAACCATTAGAGGATTTTAAACAAAGAAGTAACATGATCTGATTTAGATTTTCAAAGAACTGAGTAGGCTGCTACATGGAGATCAAGTAGACTGAAAGGGGGCAAGGATTGGAAACTGGAGCAACTGGGAGAGTATGAGATGAAGGTAATTAGATTACAGGTACTTTTTGAAGGTAAATTTAACTGGGTTTGCTTGTAGATTGGATGAATGGTACAGATAAGGAAAATAGGGAACAAAGAAGAATGGTTCCAAAATTCTTGGCCTGAATAATTATAATAATGGAATTTCCAACAACAGAAACAGTGAATATTCAAGGACTAGAAAGAGAGAGGAAATCAGATACTTTCTCACAATGATACTGAATGGTCAAATCACTTTTTTATCTACAGATTTTACCAAGAATCTAGTTCTTGAAGCTTCCACCTACCAGTCCTATTTCAAGTCCTGGCAAATAAGTTGTTAAAGTCATGGTCCATTGTCAATGATTATGTACCCTGAGTGGTTTCTCTTCAGACTAGGACTTAGCATCCTCAGTCACCCTTTTCAGCCCTTTGTCTGTCTCAGCTACTTCCCTCTGAAGAGCTCTGGTTTGTCAATATTGCCTTTAAAAATGATTTTTAGGGAGAACAAAAGCTACCAGGTAAAGTCAAACAGAGAGTTCTAGAAAGGCTCACCTCTCATTCTAGAACCTTTACTCTTTTTTTCTGCAGTCAGAAATCATGTTACCTATGATTGTATCTTATTTTTATTGCTGTCTGACATTGTGCACAATGTTGATGGGAGACCTCCTCTCACTACACCACTGCCATAGTCTCCCAGCCAACATGACTGCTCTTGTCCTTTCACCACAGCCCTATCTCCACACAGTCTCCTATATTACTCCAAAGGTGTGCTACCAAATTGGATCAAAAACTAAACTCTTTGTCCTGACCTAGGTCTCCTAACACGTTGCATACCACTCTGCCACAAATGTCTCCTTTCTTTCTTGTAACACATCCATCCACTGCCTTCCCAAGGCTTGGCAACTACAGTTCTCTTGGTTTCCAGACTTTTCCCTCAATGTCTTCCATGGTTGATTTAATCTCATTTTCTAGGACTTATTTTTACTATTGTCTCCTCATAGAACGACAACTACCCTACTTTATCTGAAGGAATACAAGATTACTCCTCACCTGTACTTTCATTGCTCCTGTATACATTTGTAATTATTGCCCTACTTATTTATTAGTTCCTTTTGTTTACTTGCTACCTTCCTAATGAAATGAAAACAACATCAGAACAAGGAATATTTTTATCTTGCTAAGTGCTGTATCATTAACTTCCATAAAGACTGGCACCTAGTAAACATGCCATGACTACAGGGTGAGTAGAAGACTGTGGGACATATTAATGTATAATTTTAAATAACAAAAACATAAAAAAGTGAAAGTTTGCCTATGTCTCCAAATAAATTGCTGATGTAATTTTGGTGAAATTTTCCCTACAAAGATGTTTTTCGCACAAAAATAAAATTATGCTAAATATGATGTTTTATAATTTTCAAAGATGTAAAACTAGATTATGAACACAATACCATAAGACAATATACGGGTAATCATATAATTTTATTACTATGCACATCTTATTTTTATATTATAAATAATATGTAATATGTGATAGTAGTCTTAAGATGGCCTTGTGTCATATAACAATAGTATACCATAATTTGAAGTACAAATAATCTATTTTTAGATGTTTAATCTCCTCCCCCAAATTTTGGAGTTTATAAACAGTATTTCCTCTAAGCACACACATTTCTCATTTTTACCTAACATATATCTATATATATATATATATATTCAAAAATATGTTAGCTGAATTATATTTTATTGGTCTTTTATTTATTAATTTGTAAGAATTTATTTTATTTTAAAATGAAAGACATAGATTCTTTGAGGTTTTTTCAATTTTCTGCTTACTCCTATAAATGACTTATAGTTTCTTCCTTTGTAATTTTACTATTTTTATTTAGTAAAATCTCTTAATGATTATTTTTTATGGATTCTGTTTTTGATATTGTTCTTAGAAAGTTTCATCAGATAATATGTAACATATATTAACCATTATTTAATTGTAATTATGCTTTTATTTATCACTTAATTCATAACTGATTAGAAAACATTTGGTGTATATTGTGGAATTAGCATCTAAACTATGACTTTCTCTAGTGGTATGTCAATTGCTTAATTATAAAAATAAGTAATCTTGAGCTTCTGGTCAAAATGGTAGAATAGGTAAATACTGTGCTCACCTCCTCTCACAAACACATCAAAATTACAACTACACTACAGAAAAACCATCATTAAGAATTGACTGAAGTATAGCTGAACGGAATTCCTGTAACTAAGGATATACAGAAGACATATCAAGACTAATAGGAGTGGCAAAGATGCAGACAGGCTGATCCCACACCCACATGTGGCAGTTAAAAGTCGGGAGGAATATCTCAGCTATGGAGGTACCTCCCTTAAGGGGAATATTGTCTCAGTCCTATACCAGGCTCCCCAGGATGGACTAGCAGTGTTGAGAAATACCCCAACTGGCTGTGAAAACCAGAGGAAATTGTGATTGAGCCAGAGGAAGGGCAGCTGGAGTCCCAGGTGTTGATCTTAAAAGGCCCACGCCTGAATTTACTAGTATGACTCACTCAATCTGAGCTCTCATGCTGAGGCAGCAGCTCTAAAGGCACCATGGATACAGAGAGGAACTGAACTTTCTGGCTTCGGGGCAAAGTCTGGAGGGGCAACTTTCTACCAGACTGAAGTGTTGGCAAAAACCATTGTTCCTTTTTTCAGCCCTTTCCTCACGCAGCCTGCATACACAGGCAGGTGCCATTTCTGAATCTCACAATTTAGCTAACACCATTCATCCCACCCTGATGATTCCCTGAAATCCTGCACCGCCGATTTGTTGGGCTACCCAATCCACTTGCTTGGATTTTCCACACAAATATTTTGTTGTGACTAATGCTACAGACTTTTCTAAACAAAGGTTAAAAAAACCCAAGCAGACAATGTCTGGCTTCTAAATTCCATGTATATCTTGTTGGGCAGCCCCAAACCTGGCACTATTGGCCTCAGTTCACAGCTTAGTCTCTTCCAGTCACCTCTAATCCCATCACAAGTGGCACCTATCTGGAGATCACTTAGTAGCTCATATCATGAGGCCCCGGGTAGGGTACAGAATGTAGCTGAACTTAGTTTGATCTCATACAGTTTTCTATAGTAACATGCTGCACAAGCTTGTAGCCTGGAAGCAATAGGCGATCTCATATAGCTTCGGTGTGTAATAGGCTATGCCATCTAAGTTGTATAAGTGCACTCTATGATGTACACACAAATTCCCTAATCATTTATTTCTCAGACCATATCTCCATCAAGAAAGAAGTACATGACTATAATAAAAATGTTGTGACCAAGATAGAAAAAAAAATATATGTGTGTGTGTGTGTGTGTGTGTGTATAAAGAGAGAGAGAGAGAGAGAGAGAGAGAGAGAGAGAGGGAGGGAGGGAGAGATTGTATCTCACTGATTTTGATTTGCATTTCCCTAATAGCAAGCGATGTTGAGCGTCTTCTCATATATTTTTTGGCCATTTGTATGTCCTCTAGGGAAAAGTGTCTGTTCAGGTCCTCTGCTCATTTTTTGCTTAGATCATTTGTGTTGTTGCTGTTGTTGTTAAGTCATATGAATTCTTTATATATTTTGGATATTAGGCCCTTATCGGAGGTGTTGCTTGCAAATATATTTTTCCATTCGGCCAGTTGTCTCTTTACCTTGTTGATGATTTATTTTTTGAGCAGAAATGATTTAGTTTGATGTAATCTCATTCATTTATTTTACCTTTTAGTTCTCTTGCCTTGGAGGTCAAATTCATAAAATCCTCTTCAAGTCCAAGGTCTTTGGGTTTACTACTTATTTTATGCATTTTATTGATATGTTGTACTATCACTATCATTCATTTCTATGTATCTCTTGATCTCTCTTTTTATTTTTTCTCTGACCTAGTTACTGTTAGTAGCATGTAGTTTAATCTCACTTTCTTTTTACATTTGATCTCTGGCTTCAAAGCATTATGACCAGAGAATATGGTTGGTATGTTTTCAACCTTCTTATATTTGTTAAGGCTATCTCTGCATTCCATTATGTGGTCAATCCTTGAGAATGTTCCATGTGCACTAGAAAAGAATATATAAGCAGCTCTTTTGGGATGAAAAGCTCTGTAAATGTCAATTGTGTTCATTAGGTCTAATGTATTATTTAAGGATGTTATTTCCTTATTGATTTTCTGTTTGAATGATCTGTTCATATCCAACATGGGGTGTATTTAGGTCTCTTACCATGTTTTAGTCTGTTTCTCTATTTAGTTCTGTTTGTAATTGCTTTACATATTTTGTGTCTCCTTGATTGGAAGCTTAAATATTAATAAATGTTATATCTTCTTGGTGCATGATTCCCTTTATCATTATGAAATGTTCTTCAGTGTCTTTCTTTACCTTTATGATTTTGAAGTCTATTGTGTCCAGTATTAGAACTGCTACTCCCATTTTTCTTGGAATGCCATTTGCTTGAAATCATTTTCCACGCTTTCACTCTGAGTCTATATTTGTCTTTGAAACAGAGATGTGTCTCCTGGAGGCAGTGTATGGTTGGGTTTTGTTTATTAATCAAATCTGCAACTCTGTGCCTTTTTATTGGTGAGTTCAGTCAATTTACATTTAGGGTGAGTATTGAAATATATGACCTCCTTTTAGCCATTTTATCTTTTGCTTTCCAGTAGCTCAGTGTTTCCATTGCTTCCTTGTCCTTGTGTTTCTGTTTTCTTTATTTTGGTAGGTTTTTGTGGGTTTACCCTCTGGTCCTTCTTGTTTTATGTTATATATTTTGGTTCTGAATCTTTAGTATGGTTACCATTATGAATATGAAAAAGATAGTTATATACATACAGCCATCTCTTTTCTTACCATGTGCTTCATCTCCATTCCCCTTTGCGAGTTTGGACCTTTGAATCCTTTTTTCAGTCATTATTGTCTCAGTTTGTTCCTATGTATGCTAAACACTCATTACTACCTTGCATGGCAAATCTCTTATTATTATTTAAGCTTACAATGCCCTGTTCCTAGTAAGGGTTGCACTCCTCTGCTTCTATCAGCCTGCTAGTCACCTTATGTGTACTATGTGTTGTGTTTTTTTTGTCATTTTGTTTTAGATAAGCAGATCCCTTTCAGTATTTCCTATAGTGCAGGCTTCATAGTGGAAAATTTCCTCAATTTTTGTATGTCTGGAAAGGTCTTTATTTCTCTTTCATATCTAAAGGAGAGCTTAGTTGGATACATTATTCTTGGCTGGTAGTTCTGTTCAGTTAATAGTTTGAATATTTCATTCCACTCCTTTCTGGCTTGTAAGGTCTGACAATAATCTAATGGGGTTTCTTTTATAAGTTACCATCTTCTTTTCCCTGGCTGCTCTGAGAATTCTGCCTTTGTTGTTGATTTTTGATAATTTTAATACAATGTGTCTTGGAGAATGCCTTTTTGGGTTGTGATAATTGGGTGTTCTGTCAGCTTCTTGAATTCCAAGCTCTAGCCGATTCCTCAGATTTGGGAAATTTTTGTCAACCATTTATCTGAAAATGCTTTCTAATCCCTGCTTCTTTTCTTCACCTCAAAAATTTCTATTTTTCTCATGGTATCAGCTAGTTCTTCTGTTTCTCTTTCATTATTTTTCATTCTTAAGTTTCTTCTTCTTTCTGATTTATTTCTAGATTTCTGTCTTTGATATCGCTGATCCTTTCCTCCATTTGGTCGACTCTATCTCCCAAGCTTGTTATTTCAGTTTTCAGCTCTTGCAGTGTCTTTTTTATCTCCAGAAGGTCTATTTTATTCTTTGTGAGGATTTCAATCTCCTTGCTAAAGAACTCATTTTTCTCATCTAGTTGTTTTTTTCAGTTTCTGAAATTGTTGATATGATTCATTTCAAATCTCATTCAGTTTTTTCAGAAGTAATATTATGAATTCTCTGTCATTTAGGTAGCATATTTCTATGTCTGTAAGCTTATTTTCTGGAGATTTTTTTTTTCTGAGATGTCATGTCACTTTGGTTGTTCATGGTGTTTAATGGACTATTTCTCCTCCTGGGCATTAATGGAAGTGTGTTCTGTTTTTTTTTTCCCCCCCCAGAAAGATTTATTATATAATGGTCCCCAGCCCATTGCAAATAAGGTGTTTTTCTTTTGGTTTCCAGTAGGTGGCATCTAAGTCTCTTGTATTTCTGCTTTATATAAAGTCTTAATAATTCCTTTTTTTCCCTTATAGATGTTTAATCATGTTCACTACCTTCAGTCTTGGTTCCTGTCAGTGTTAGTGATGGTTTGGGTAGCGTTTGTTCAGACTCTCTTGAGTCTTCATGGTGTTCTGTCTGAAGTTTATGACGGGAGGAGCCCTCTGGGTTGGGATTTGAGGGCTGTGGCACAGCCTTGATTTCACAACCACAGCTGGTGAAAATCAACTGTTGTTTCTCTGCTGTCCTCGCTTTTCTGCAGTCTCTGTTCTCTGCCTTCTGCCACCGGTCACGTGGAGCTCATAGCTCTCCCAGGAAGGGCTGTTCAGGGAACTCACTGCACCTTCTCCTCTCCCCATCCTCCTAAAAGGAGCTCTGGTGAGAGGCAGCTTCTTAGTTTCTCCCAGTCCACTGCCTGACACCTGGGGTTCAGACATGCTGGTGTGCAGAGGGGTGTTTTTTGCTGAGTTTTTATGTTCAGCTTATTGTTATTTCAGGGAGAGAGATCTGAGGATGTCTCTTACTCTACCATGTTTCTGACGTCACTTACTCCAAGAGTGCTTATTTTTATTTATTTTTTAGATTTTTAAAATTTTTCAATTACAGCTGCCACACAATATTGCATTAGTTTCAGGTGTATAGCATAGTGGTAAATGGTTATACAATTTATGAAGTGATCATTCCAATATATCTAGTACAGTACAGTATGACACCATACATAGTTATTACAATATTAATGATTATATTCCCTATGACATACTTTACATACCCATGACTATTTTGTAACTACCAATTTGTATTTTTTAATTCCTTCCCTGTTTAATTAATTTATTTTTATTTTTCAAATACAGTGACCATACACTATTATATTAGTTTCAGGTGTACAACATGGTAATTAGATATTTATATAACTTATAAATTGATTACCTCTAATACCCACCTGACACTATATATAGTTATAATATTATTGACTATATTCTTTATGCTATACTTTACATCTCCTTAACTATTTTGTAACTGTCAATTAGTACTTCTTCATCCTTTCTCTTTTTTCACCCATCCCTCAACCCTCCTCTCAACTAGTGTCAAAATGTCCTGCATTTATGAGTTTGTTTCTGTTTCGTTTTATTGTTTTAGTGTTTTTTAGATTCCACATATAAGTGAAATCACATAATAGTTGTCTTTCTCTGCCTAACTTATTTCCCTTAGCATAATATCTTCTAGGCCTATTCATGTTGTTGCAGATGGCACGATTTCATCCTTTTTTATGGCTGAGTAATATTCCATTATACATATACCACTTCTTTATCCATTCATCTATTAATGGACACTTAGATGCCTCCATATCTTGGTTATTGTATGTAATACTGCAATGAACATATGAATTCATATATCTTTTTGAGTTAGTGTTTTGGGTTTCTTTGGATAAATACCCAGAAGTGGGATCGTTGGGTCTTTTTTTGTTGCTTGTTTCAATCTTTGTTTTAAAGTCTATTTTGTCTGGTATGAGTATTGCTACCCTGATTTTTTTTTTTTTGTTTGTAATTTCTGTTTTCATGAAATGTCTTTTCCCATCATTTTATCTTCAGTCTGTTATGTCTTTCCATTTGAACTGAGTGTCTTGTAGGCAGTATATGTAAGGGTCTTGTTTTCTTTTTCATTCAGCCACTCTATATCTTTTAATTAGAGCATTTAATCAATTTACATTTAAACAATTATTGCTAAGTATGTAGTTATTTTTATTTTATTATTTATATTTTGATGCTTTCTTTCTATCCTTTTGGAAGTCCCTTTAAAATTTTTTGTACTACTGGTTTGGTAGTGATGAACTTTTCCAGCTTTTTCTTGTCTAGAAAGCTCTTTATCTGTCCTTCGATTCTAAATGATAGCTTTGTTGGGTAGAATAATCCTGTTCGTAGGTCCTTGCTTTTCACCACTTTGAACATTTCCTGCCAATCCCAGCTAACCTGCCAAGTTTCTTTTGAGAAATCAGTTGATAGTCTTATGGGAGCCCCTTTGTAGGTAACTAACTGCTTTTCTCTTGCTGCTTTTGAATTTCTGTCTTTGTCTTGAACCTTTTGTATTTTAGTGATGGTGGGTCTTGGTGAGGACTTCTTTGAGTTAATTTTGGGGTTGTATGTTAATTTCTTTTGCCAGGTTAGGGAAATTTCCTGGGATTATTTCTTCACATAGGTTTTCAATCTGTTGCTCCCTCTCTTCTTCTGATACCTCTATGATACAAATGTTGGTCTGCTTATTGTCATCCCTGAGGCCTTTTAAATTCTCCTCATTTTTAGATTCTTTTTTGTTGTTGTTGTAATTGGGTGTTTTCTGCTACTTTATCTTCCAAACTGCTAATTTAATTTTCTGCTTCATCTGATCTACTGTGGTTTCCTTCTAATGTAGTCTTATCTCAGTTATTGCATTCTTTATTTCTGTTTTTTTGTTGTTGTTGTTGTTTTTGTTTTATATCTCCATTTTTATGTTTTCTATCTCTTCATTAAAGTTCTTAGTGTAATCAATGAGAATTCTTATAACCAGTGTTTTGAACTCTGCATCTGTTAGATTGGTTCTCTCTCTCTCTCTCTCTCTCTCTCTCTCTCTCTCTCACTCTCTCTTTCTCTTTTGTTTGTTTGAGTTTTTTTTTCTGGAGTTTTGCTCTGTTCTTTTATTTGGGACATGTGTTTTGTCTCTCCATTTTGGCTACCTCCTTGTGTTTGTTTCTATGTATTAGAGGTAGAGCTGCTACATCTCTGGTCTTGTAGGGTGGCCTTATGTAGTAGGTGTCCTGTGGGGCCTATTGGCACAGTCTCCCTGGCTACCTGAAGTGGTGCTCAGGTGTGTGTCACTTGTGTGAATTATGTGTGCCCTCCTATTGTGGCAGAGCCTAGATTGTTGTCGGCATGTCAATAAGAACTGACTCAGGCTGATTGAATGTGAGGACTGGCTGTGACTGCAGTGGAAGAGGTATTGTGTAGGCGTTGATCCTATAGAGCAGAATTTGCTTTAGCAGGGCTCTGGTACCTGCAGAGTCTGCACTTTAGATATGTCATCTCTGAAGGTGGTCAGGTGGTGCTCCAGCTCAATTTCAAGTAATCACTGAGTGTGCCAGCATCAGGGTTCATCGGCAAGGGACAAAAAGCAATCTCTTGATGTCTTTCACCTATGCTGAGTTTGGAGATACCTGAGAAAGACTAAGCTGCAAACTGAGGCCAGATGTTGCTACTGCCAGGCTTGAGACTGGTTAGCAAGAGTTATAGTATATGCTGAGGCCAGACTAATTGTTTGGGGGTTTTGAACTTCTGAAAGATTTTAGAAAAATTTGCCACATAAGCCAAGCACTGGAAGTGGCTTGGATGAGCTCACAAGTTGGGTGGGTTGGGGTCTCAGGGAATACCCAGTGGCAGGCCATACAGTTTTAGTCAAGTTGATGGTGTCTCAAAAATGGCACCCTCTTAATTCTGCACGATGGGACAAGGGAGGGCTCAACAAATGAACAATGCCATGTGCCAGCACACTGTCTGGTAAGTAAGCTGCCCCTCCAGTCCTTGTCCTAAATCCAGACAATTCATCTCCTCCTAATATGTCCTTGGAATACTTTGAACTGCTACCCTAGTGAGTCTGTCAGTGAGTAAGTTTATATGTGGGCCCTTTAAGAGGAATGCATGAAACTTTCACTGCCCTGTCTTATTCAGCCACAATCTCTGCTGGTTTTCACAACCAGAAGTTGTAGAGATTTCTCTTCCTTGCACTGGTGCTCCTGCTGGGGATCCTGCTGAGACCCCTTGATTCTCTGGAGGTAACTTCATAGCCAAGATATCCCTCCAGATGTTTCACTGTCACACTGTAAGACCAATATATTTCCCATCGCCACTGCTCTAACCATTATGATGTAGCTTCTCCTGTATATCCTTAGTTATAGGATTTCTTTTCAGCTACACTTTAGGTGATTCTCACTGATGGTTATTTTGTGGGTAAGTTGTAGTTCTTATGTTGTCATTAGAGGCAGCCAGCACAGTGTTTAATTATTCCACCATCTTAACTGAAACCCCTACGTATGTGTATTTTTATTTTTATTTTTTCTGGTTTCATGCATTGGTCATAGCTATATAAAATAACAGCAATGCACCCTAGACCATTTGGAGCTTCAGCGGAAGTGTTACTGGTATAACACTTAACTATAATAATGGGTATTGATTTCAAACTAAGGACTTATTCTTATCTTTCTAGTGATTTACCTTAAAATAATGTATTTGATGCAAATCTTCATCAAATACATTTCCTGCCTATCTTTCTAATAATCATATTGGGCTTTTTTTCTATTAAAAAGTGAAATACTAAAGAATTTTCAAAATTTCAAGATTTCTTTGCCTTCTTTATAGGAATAACAGCATATTTTTGCACTTTTGAAATAATTTTATTTGTGTTTATATACACACATTAATAGTGAGATTGAGTTGCAAGTTTTTTCTGCTGTTCTTTTCATATTTTGCATCGCTTTTGTGCTAGTTTTATATGGCTAATTGGAAGTTTCCATTAGTTTCTTATACTTTAGTAGTTAAAACACCATTGAATAAAATTCTTCCAAAGAATTATTTGGTTTGAACATTTATTTTCAAGGGAGCTCTTTGACAACTTTTATCATTTCCTACTACAGTTAATTGCCTATTTTCTTCTTCTAACTTTTCTTGAATAAATGTTTAAATTTATTTTCTTATAGAAAATCATAAATTTATCAGTGAATTGCATATTATTAAGCTTATAATGACATATTGCATCACATTGTAATTATTTCACTCATTCTCATGTCTGTATATAAACCCTACTTTGTGTGCATAATGTTATACATTTTTTGTTTTATTTTCTTCCTTTTTCATATTGCTGGTAATATATCCATCTAATTGCTCTTTTATAAAAATTAAATCTTGTTTTTTAAATTTTATTGTGTCATTTTTCTAATTCATTAAATTTTGGTTTTATTTTTATTGTGTTTTCATTTCATTTCTAGGAAATTTTCACTGATCATTGCTTTAAAAATTGAATTAAATTGTATTTCATCAGTTTTTATTTTAATAGTAAATTGTATAATTATATGAATTTTATTAAGTATAGTTTTGTGTGAGATAATTTTTGAACTGTGATGAGAGTTTGATACTAATTAACTTTTAAAAAACATTTAAAGTTAATTTTGCTCTCTGTTTCAATCAAAATTAAGAGATAAATGTTTAAAGCTTTTTTCTTAATCCTTTATTATTTAGTTTTAAATCTATTAATTGTCTTTATAATTATTAAGTGAGAGTTTTGTCAAAGGTTATTTAGTATTAAGTATTTGGTTTATTTGCATTACAATTAGTCAATTGTGACTGTAGAACTTTTACTCTTGATATCAGTGAGATTCTCTTTCTTTTTTAGTACTGAGTATCATCTCTCTGTTAGTATTACATTGGAATTGAAAAAGTATATTTTTTTATAAAAATTATATATATACCTATATATATACTTACCTATGATATATACCTATAATATGTATCTATGATATATATATTTATATATACCTATAATAAACTATTAAGTTCTCAATATAAAAAATTTTGTCTTCTCAGTGCTTCAAAAGCTGAAATTTGTGTTTTAAACTCATTATAATTAGTTATTGTCAATTTCTCTTCATGTATCTGTTTTTCTTTAATATTATTTGATGTTTTATTATTCATTTTGTGAATATTATATTTTTTTATTATGGATTATTTATTTAAAAATTTACAGTAACATTCTTGGTATATTTTTATGCTTTACCTTTTCATTCTCTTTTGGCTATTATTAATTTTACTACACCAGCATTCTGAATTTTTATTAGACTAATCTATTGCTGCTATTTTCTTCTATAATTTTTCCAGGTTTATTAAGGTATAATTGCAAAGTAAAATTATAAGATATTTAAAATGTGCAACATGATAATTTGATATATGTATACATTGTGGAACAATTCTCCCCATTAAGTTAGTTAACACATCCATCACCTAACAAATTTACTATTTTTTTTTTTTGGTGGAACATTTAAGTATTATCCTCTTAGGAATTTTAATTATATAGTACAGTATCATCAAGTGTAGTCACCATGTTATATATTATATCCTCAGAACTTATCATCTTGCAACTAAAGTTTGTACCTTTTTACCAACCTCTCTCTATTTCCCCCACTCCTAGTCCCTGGCAACCACTTGTCAAGTCTCTGTTCCCTCTGAATGTTTTTTTCAGGCCTATCTGTTTGCCAATAGCTTATATTCTAGTTTGTTTTTGTGTTTTGACACTGAGATATTACTCTTTTATAATTTGCATTATCTTTGTAGCTGATATGTTTTGGTTTACTTCCATTCTCTTATAATTTTCTGTTATCACTTATTTTTCCTTCTTGGTTTTTTTCTCTAAATTATTTGGAAGTTGTAGCTTTCATGGGTAAATCAAAACTGTTCTGAAACATTCTACTCAATTAAATAAAAATCAGTTTTATTCTAGCAGTGGCAAATGCTATGGCTGGGACTGTGACAATAGCCTGAATTTTTCCTCTAAGAGCTCTCTATCATCCACTAAAGTCACCACAAATGTTCTTCATAGTACCAAGAGAAAAATGTCCTTCATGTTCAACCTCACTTCTTTCACCTTTCTTCTTCCCACTCTGCTTTCTGTGCCAGGTAATATAAATTCATTATTATTTTAAGTTTTTATTTAAACAATAAACATACACAAAAGTTGTAGTACAGTGAACACACTCTTTACCTAAATTGACTAAATGGTAACATTTCTCACCTTTACATTGTGTCTGTATGTCTGTGTATGTATGCTGACTCATTTTATATTTAATAATTATAATGACCCTACATCCTTAAATAATTTAGTACAAATTTTCTAAGAACAAGGACATTACTTTTTATATAACCACAGAACAATTAATAAATAATGGAAATTTAATATTGATGATTGATGTCACCTAATATACTGCCCATATTTTGAATGTTACTAATCTTCTTAGTAATGTTCATTAGACCAACTAAAATCTGTTAGCCAACTGACCAAAGCTAACATCATCAATATAGGGATAAAATTATCTTAAGAGTTCTCATCACAAGTAGAAAAATTATTTTCCTTTTTTTCTTTTTTTTCTTTTTATTATATCTATATAAGAAAGATATTAGCTGAACTGATTATGGTAATCATTTAGAATACATATAAATCAAATCATCATGCTGCACAAGTTAAACTTGTAGAGTGATATATGGCAATTATTTCTCAATAAAACTGGAAAAAACTATAACAACAAAAACAGTCACATGTCCTTTGATATGATGAACTGGAAAGAATGCAACATCACTTCAGTGGTATTTCTGCCAAAAATGAATAACCCAAACCTAATTATGAGGAAACATTAGAAAAATTCAAGTTGACTGCAATTCTAAAAATAACTGGCTTGTAATCTTAAAAAATGTCAAAGTTAAGAAACACAAAAAAGGATGAGGAACTAATCAGATTAAAAAAGATGTTAAGGACTTGACAATTAAGTGGATTACATAATACTGGATGAGACTGAAGTGGAATAGCTCTAAAGTGGAGGTTGGCAAACCATTCCGTAAAGAGTAGGATAATAGATATTTTAGGTTTTATGGACCACATGTTCCCTGTTGCAACTGTTCAACTCTGTGGTTGTAAAGTGAAAGCCGCCATAGACAACATATAAACAAATGGACAAGGTTTTGTTCCAATTAAACTTTACTTATGAAAACAGATGGTGCATGAGGTATATTTGCAAACCCCTGTTCTAAAAAGACATTATTGTGACAATTAGCAAAATTTGAATATAGATGGAGGGTTAGATAATATTTTATATTTAATTAATGTAATGTAATTATTTTCTAAAATTGATAACCTTGTGATAATTATGTAAGCATATGTCCTTCTTAGGAGCTATATACACACAATGATAGAGGATAGAGGAAAAATTTTATCTAGATAGATATCAATAGATAGATAGATCTTAATCTATATATTTATTTATTTATTTATTTATTTATTTATTTATTTATTTATTTATTTATTTTACCTTACTCTAATCCAGGGCCATGTCTTTTATTCAGTCTTTTTTAATGAAAAATGATTTTGCCTCCTTTCTTTCTCTTTTATAACTTTGGCATTTTTGAAAAGGAATCAAACTATTTTCTGTTTATTTGTTTGTTTGTTAGTTTTAAAGATTATCCCTCAATTTGTGTTTGTCTCACGATTAGATTCATGCTATGCATTTTTTATAGAACTACTATAAAAGTAATATTCTGTCCCATTCTGCACATCACATCAGGAGGCATATGACGCCAATTTATTTTATTATTGGCAAGGTCAGCATTGATCACATGATAAACACTGGGATTTCCCCACTGTAAAGGTAACTTGGCTCATCATCCTTAATTTATTACTTTCAAATCTATTCAAATAGCCTTCATAGTGAGATCTGACATCTTCCTCTGTTCATAGGAGTGCATTTTATACACTTACAATAAAGAATTATATTATTACATTATATTGGTGGCCTTTGAACTCAACAGAGGCTCATGCAATCTTCTCATAAGAGTCGATGTTTGTTTCTGCCATATTAAAAATTTTTTCAATTATTTTTGCACATAGCAGTACAAAACAGAGGTTTTGCCTCTTAATCATGTAGGTGGGACCCTTGCAGAGGCCCAATATGCTTCCAAACACACTCTTCTATTTAAAGGTTATTGTGCAAATATCAAATAACTACCACAGCTGGATATGAGGTAGTGGCTTTGATTCATAGACCTTTTCAGGATGCTGTGATTTGCATTACTATAGTTGGAAGGTTTTATTAAAGTTATACATTATAATAACCTAGATTTTTTGAAAAAAAATGAATATAGGTCCTAATATATTGATGTAACAGCAACACAGCAATTAAGAGTTCAGAAAACCAAAACTATCAAGTGTAAGATTTTGAATGTTTCAAATGATTTTTAGAATGAAAAAAGGTATAGGTTTGGTTATAAATGTGACCTACCAAATGATTTTCTTTACTTTTATTGTATACGTCATGAAGCACTGATAAGAAAGCTGAGACCCAAGGGACTTTCATTTGGAAAAATCTTGGGCACATGCACATTTGTCTTAGGTCTACTTTAATAATTGTGGTTCCTGGCACAGTGATAGGCATATAATGGGTCCCCTATAAAATAAATAAATTAATAAGTGAATTAAAAAAAGAGAAAGAAAGGAAGTCCTGCATCCAAACAGAGCAATGGGGCTAGTATTGTGGATATATTCTGTGTATGAAACGCGGTAACATGACATGCTCACCTGTGTCGGAAAATGCCAAGCACCTTACAAAGCCAATGGATTAAGAGAATATTCAAGCTTGACACATTGGAGCTTAAATAGGAAATCATTTGGGGTTCCCTTGCCTTGATAAATGGAGCCACGTAGTACATTTTGGCTTTGAAAACAAATATACCCAGAAGAATGAAAGGAAAGCAACTGCAAAAGAGGGTAAACTTAGAAGCCACTGTCCTCCCAATTATTTTCAGAAGAGATAGAGATTTATAGAAGGATGTTTGTTCAGGATGATCAGTGGTTTCCTGTCTGGCTCTGGGTACCCAGCAGAAAATCATTTTCTATGGTGAGTGGAGGATACCAGTTTATCTCTCTTTTTAAAGGCTACGCTTGACTGGAGGAGCAAAGGGCAAGCACACCCAACTTAGGCTCTTCCATCACTACCTTTACAAAATGGGACTTGATAAATTCACTTTAGGAAATTATCTGGCAGTGTATTTGCTTCTTACAGGAAGTTTTGATGGTCATTCCTCTTAGACTTGGGTTGGCAGAACACTTGAGAAGAAATTAGTGTGGGAGGAGTGGAAAAAGGTTCTGAGTTACAGCTAGAGCACACAATTGTGTATCAAGCTCTGCAATCTGTGGGACAGAATCAGTGTTGAGCAGAATTAAACTTGAGAAGCCCAGAGCCGCTCCAGCAAGAGCCAGGGAACCAAAGCTTCAAGCTGGAGCTAATTGGTGAGACAGAGGAAGATTAAGTATGGCTGTTGCTTTTGTTTTTGTTGGCCTGGCATATATTGAGTAGCTATCGTTCGAAGAGCACTGTCGATTCCTCAAATGCCCAGTCCATTTCCTATATTCTACAGAGGTCCAACCCAAGTTTTGGCAGCAGTTCTCACTGTGGGTCTGAGAGGAGGCAAGGACTTTTGGCGACTGATAGTGGTAGGAGCTGGAATAGATTTTCCAGCATGATGTTCCTGATGGTAATAAAGATCTCTGTTTCCCAGGGATCCTGCATTATTTCATCCTGTCTACCCATTACCTTTAACTATTCTTCCTTCTTTGGAGACCACACTACCCTGTAAAAGCTTCCCTGGGAACCTATAGCCATTTTCCATGTGTATGATCTGCTTCTCTCCCAGATTTCCTTTGAGTTAACAAAACCAAGTGAGATAAGCAATTTGATCATGGTCCCCAGTAACCCTGAAGATGAGTCTACATTTAAAGGAAAACTCACCTCTTCCCAGGACTGCTCACAACAGTCACTAGGTCCTTGAGTCTTTAAGCTGCACTAAAATAGGTCCAGATTAATATTTATTTAAGCACCAGATTGATGTTTGCCAACCCAGATCAGCTGGCAGTCCACTCTGAAGTGTCATCAATTCTTTCATCAATCAATTGGTCAATCAACTTTTATAAATTAGTAAGACAAAATTTTTCAAAGGGCATGCCTATCTCCCAATCATTCCTTTTAGCACCCCTATCACTATGGACAATTTACAATTAAAAAAAAAAAAGAATGAAGAAACGGCATGAGAACTTTCAGAGGAACTTTCTTATGTATTGCCTAGGATAAGTTATTTTATGGCCTCTTATTCTATTCTTTTAAATTTTTCATTTCTTTTGAAAAGCAACAAAGCTGTTTAATCTGATGAATTAAAATATTTTCCTCCATTACTAATGAAATCAATTTTTAGAACTAGCTTTCAATTTGGCAGTTTTAATTATGGACATGTTTCTAATCTGATCAGAGTACCCAAGACTTGGGCTCTGCTTTATGTTTTATTCCAGGAGGAAAAAATGTCTGCTTTCAATTCGCTCAGAGTACTTGTTTGGCCTAATGACAGCCAAGAGCATTGGACTGGTAAAAGACATGGATAATTCAGATAGATAGGGACCCTGTTTTGAAGGGCTTAAAAGCACAGAGAGACACAGACGCAGTTGCAGATAAGCAGGGCCAGAGGACAGTGAGCTTTCTGTGGGGAGGAAAGCATGAGAAATGAGTCAAAGCCACATGGACATTGGAAACCACAGGTAGGAGTGGTTCTGTGGGGGATTCAGTTAAAACTCTTCTCCCAACCCACCTCTGGATCTGGTGACATTGGCGGGGATGAGGAGCATGTGGCATGTGTGGAGCATTTCAGCTTCCTCTGCCTGTGCAGACCACACTATCTGACAAGGAGTTCATTGGCTCAAAAAGCAGAATTTATCAAGGCAGGATATGTTGATCCAGTTTTCCATGTATGGAAATTCCAGTTTTCGGGAAATACTCAACCCAAGGAACTGTGTACAGGAGACAATGCATACAAAGCACTACGATAAGTGCCTTGTATGAAGCAAATTCTTAATAAATATTTTTTGAGTGAATAGAACAATGAATGGATGGTTGAATACAAATTTATTCCCTTTGTACATTCTTATTTGGAGATCAAGCAAGTATCCTAAGTGATCTTACTAATGTGGTCAACCACTTCAGGGCTGAGAGTAGATCTAAAATATCAGCTTAGTTAACTAGGCCCCCACTCTCAGCACACTAAGGGAGAAAGACAGCAAGAAGGGATGATAACTAAGCTTGGTCCAGAGTGCACTGTCTCTCAGGAACTCTTTAAAATATGCATTTCAACCTTTTAAGCCTCACAATAAATCTACAATATAAACACAGTTATTAACCTCACTGATAAATAAGAAAACTGAAGTTCAGAAAAATTAATAACCTTCTCAAAACATCATGCTGGGACTGACCCATGTGATAAAAACCATAGTCCAAATACCATGACCAGAAAGAAGCTGTTCTAAGAGAACATGGACATAAGAAATGGATGACTCATAGTCAGGTTTAAAGTGATTGTGGCTCAAAGCAGTCCATTCCATTTGGCAGAAAACCCCTGCCAGAGACTGAATTTAAGAAGACAAGAACTTCTTCTAAGAAAAGACATCTGGTAATAACTAGACAGAAATTTGGGCCCCCAGAAAAGTGTGGTAATCCAGAAAGCAAAGCAAGAAATGAGGTGGAAGGACACATACATTTAGAACATGTGGTAGAGATTAGCAAAAACCTAAATATACCACTGATAACAATAACCCAGTGTTATCTGCAAATAACCTTGCCTACTGAATCTCAATCAGCTTTGCTCAGGGCATGGTTACCCTGCATGTGAATGTTCCAGGCCTCAAGGAGTCAGAGAAGGTATAATTGCTGAGGTCAGAACCTAACACAGGTATTCGAAGGTAAGCACAAAAGCAAGTTGTCTGTTCCAGGATGGGAAGAACAAGTGGCAGGCAAATTGTCTTGGCAAGAGTCTAAGATGGCATCCAGTATCCAGAGTGGCCATTCAAGCAGATGATGAGAAGACAGAAGCAGATGGGTTGCATCAATTGTCTAGAGTATACACAGGTAGGCAACCAGATGGTATCTACTGATTACCAGAAATGCAGGTGGCAACATGTGACTATGGTTTACATTAGGTCCAGGAAACTCACCGATGAGGTCAGAGATTAGCAGAGGCACAGGTGATTAGAGAGATAGTACCACAGGGTGACAACACATTTAGATAGAATTGTAGGATCCCATCAACAAGTACATGTATCTCTCACTATCCAAATTCTCTGCTATCAAACTTGAGTATTGATTAAGTTTGGATGAATATCAGGGACACGGTCTTGTGGAGTCTAGGTTCTGTGTAGTGAAGTATCCTGAAATTAGAACAACTGAGGAGGAACAAGATGCCAGATTTGCAAATATGATTGCCGAACAAGTGTTACATGGCCTTTGTTTGTGAGATTTCAATGCTAGGGACAGGTCAGATAGGTTATAATGTTGATCCCCTGGACATTGTGGCCATTTAAGGTTCTAATTCCTTATGCACCTATTCCCCATGCAGTCTTAGTACTTGTTATTCTATCTGCCTGGAATGATTTTCCCTCTCTTCTTCACTACGTCCTTTGCACTCTTTAGATTTCAGCTCATTAGCTACTTCCTTAGGGAAGCCTTCTCTGACCAATTAATTAGGCCAAAGCTGACTCCAAGAGCACCATGGCCTGCATTTATGACATGTACACATTTCTATGGCTATTTGATTAGTGTCCAATTCCTTTCCTCAGCTGTAACTTCACTTTTTTCATTCAATCCAGCATCCAGCACAGGCCACAATACTTCATAGATGTCCAGTGAATAGTTTCTGAATGCATGAATAAGTGAATGTCCTTGGAGAACACACTAAACACACTAACATCCCTGAGTCTATATTTCCATATGTTCAGAATGAGGATAATGAAAGTGATCCGCCAGAGTGATTGTGGTGTGGATTAAAGCATAAAGAGTCTATAAAGGGCCTCACATGTCTTCTGATATTTGGCAGCACCCCTTTCCTCAAAATTCTCCTGTTCTCTTCTACTCAATACCAAAGAGTGATGAGGCCTCCCTACCCTGCCTAGGGCTCTAAACTGCAATTAGCTTTGAGAAAGATACAAAGTGCTAAGTGTACTAAATCTGATGTCAAATCCATGTAAGTGTGGCCATGGCAACACTTTACCTCTCTTAAGCCTCATTTTTCTCACCTATAAAGTGGGGATTTTAATACTTACTTTGTATGGTTGCCATTGATTATACACAGAATAGTGCTTAGAACAGATGTAAATATGTGATAGTTAAAAATTGATGATAGTTGTTGTTGTATTTATCTTTTTCAAAGGGACACAATTAGACATTCATGGGAAAAGAATTATGAAAACTGGCCCAGAGTTTGCCATATCTCAAATATTCTATTAGAAACACATATAGTTGAGCCAGCTAGATAGCTGCTTCTGTAGAAAAAAAAAATAGGTCCTACAAAGCCAGGATAACAACCCCATGCTGTTTTAGCTAGAGGATTGTCTTTTGTTAGTTGGCTTCTCAGCCTTGTCGATTTAGCAAAATGTGTTTTACTGAGACTTGAAAATGTTCTCTTGATCATATTTCTGTTTATACTTTCTGAATAGACTTTTTTTTTGAACTCTGCTAAGATTGGCAGTTACAATGATCAGTTCTCAAAGGATATACCAGAGGAAAAAAGAAAATACTATCGCTGTAGTTCACTGTGTATTTCTTAGAAAAGAGTTCATAGGAGACCAGTCTGCATTCTAGGTGGACAAGTGAAAAAATTGCAAAGGATGAGACAAATATATGAACAAAGACAGTGAAAAAAAAAGAAATGAAGAGAAAAAGAAACATATACTTTTTTGCCATAAGGGACAAACAATATCTGAGTTCTTGAATTGGAGCAGGAGTACCTTAATGGGGAGAATTAGAGAAGAGTCCATGTTAAAGTTAAGTTCTCTCAAGAGGTTTCTCTAAATCGGACATCACAAAGAGAAGGCTGGAGCTCCGTTTAGGGAGCCCAAGAGTAACTGCTTTTCTTCTGGTGGAGGGTCTGCAGAGTCAATCTACAAATAAACCTCGTGCCTATACATTCACCAGAATGTAAAGAATTGCCTTAAAAATCTTTGACCAAAAATATAAGATAGAGTAAGGAGAAGCCAAGTAGGTCATTAGAAATTTTTTGAAAAGACTCCTGTCAACAGTTTTGTCCTCCACATGGATTTAACTTCAGGTGACCTCTCAGGTCTGGGACTGGAACTGGGACAATTAACAACTCTCCTTTGAGCAGTCCAGGTTTACACTCTGCCTCACTCTAGTGGTTATGGTACTTGTTTGGACATTGTCCCACATTAGGGGAGTGGCAACCTGCTCTGCAAGCTGTATAGTTCACATATTGCAAAGACTTAAATGGTTCTTTACTATTAAGTAAGGTCAAAGAAGACTATTTGAAAGCAACTGAGCCATACATTAAGAAATAAATAATAGGTAATTATATGCAGTTATTTTGGGTGCACACAAGCATCGAGCTGCAATTATATACTTTGAGATTCTGTATATATCTAATCATTCCCTCAAAACTAAATTAAAGAGCTGCTTAATACTCTTGGTCATGTATCTCCAAAGAAAATCTGTCTTTTCTATTCATGTTTTCTTTCTCTTCTCCACTCCCCCCTTGTTCAC
The DNA here is from genome assembly GCA_030015415.1 of Cynopterus sphinx. NCBI lineage: Eukaryota > Metazoa > Chordata > Mammalia > Chiroptera > Pteropodidae > Cynopterus > Cynopterus sphinx. The sequence goes on from CM057382.1 coordinate 54,507,565, forward strand.
TCACTTTTCCATTTTCACTAAAGTTAACTAGAAAATTATTAGAGCCTTTGAAGCCACAGAGAACAGAGCTCAGATGTCACCTGAGTCTTTTATTAAGTGTATAGCCTCTGGCAAGGTGTTAAACTCTCTGTGTCCATTTCCTCCACTAGAGAACTAGAATAACAATAATTGTCCCCATAGGACTGGCATAGGATTAAATGTCAACATAGAGATAAAAAACCTTAAAACATGCCTAGCAAGAGGGAGGCTAAGTGAATGATAAATATGCTTTTTGTTTCTTATTCTACTGCACATTGGACTCATCTTATACTTACTTCACAGTTTTACACTAACTACAGGGAATGCTTCAACTTGTTCTTTCTCAAAGTTTAGATTTTAATTTAGAACCTCTTCAACCATGTAAAAAGCTCAGGCTACTGCTATTCCTAATTTGCTGTTCTTCAAACTTATGCACTGCTTGAACTTTGGAAGGTCTCTTCCCTAATTCTAAACAGATTACCAGAAATGAATTGGGCTTCTCTTTTTTGATTTGCATCATGTTGGGAGTAAAAATTTTCCTCTAGTTGACAAAGTCATTGATTTTGTTATAATTCCAAACAAGGTAATTTAACCATCTCTTGCATTGTCATAGTGATATGGATGAGCAAGATGTAGCTTCTGTTCACACTGTTTTTGTATTCAAACCCTCTTGTTCTTGGAGCTGAAAGGGGAGTCCATATGTTTGGACTGGAGTAGCAGGGGCTTTGGAAATCAACCACTGTAGTTGTCAGGGGAGTGGATCTCTGTGTTGGTCAGGCAGAGTGTTCATATAATTAAGAGTAATTATGTTGACAAAAAGGGAAAGTGTAAGGGCATCTCATAATTACAAACAGATGTACTTAAATAATGGCAAGCAGTCTTTCAGAAACCCAAAAGATTGATGCTTCATAAGGGACTCATATTCCCCATGGGAGAGAGATGCTTCAACACCTCTGATAACCTAAACATGGCAAACTAAAGCAATTAAGCTATTCTCAGAAAAAAATGATGCACAAAGAAGAGGGTAGTAAAATAATAAAAATGTAGGTTTGGGAGCCAGATAGTCTGGTTTTAATTACAAATATACCATTTAATTGCTATGTAGCTTCACATAAGTTATTTAAGCAATATATGCCTCAGTTTCTTTATCTCTAAAATGACTAATTAATACCTACCTCATAGGGTTGTTAATAGAACTTAGAATACATATGTGAACTGTCTAGCCCCTAACAGGTACACAATAGTTGCCAGTCCTAATCAAGGTCAGTTTTTATACTCTCCTATTACACTCTCCACCTCCCATTATCTGTTTTCCAGTGGAATTATTTTTAAAACATAAATCGGGACATATAATAGTTCAAAACTCTAGGATATCTACTCATTACACTGGATGAAAATCTAGGATCCTTACTTTTTTCAATCTTTTCTCAGCATTTAGGACCCTCAGACTTCCTCTTCTCTCTTCTCCCACTTTCCTGCTTTTGATGTCCTCCACCCAAGACTTTCTCTTAGTTTTTTAAGCATGTCAAGCTTGTTACACCAGATGTTTGCATTTCTGGCTCCTTCTTATCACTCATTTCTCAGCTTAAATAGAATAACTTAGAAGAGGCCTTCCTTAACTACTGTCTTGATTGGATTTCCTAGAAAAATAGCCTGAGGGATGTTTAAAAGCACATGATTTTTTTAAAGTATATGTTTCAGAAAACGTGTAAAGGTTTGAGGGTACCAGGGAGGGAAACAGAACAAGGATGTGGTCTTAGATGTGGTTTTAGGAAATGTCTAACCTTGGACTGATCTATGAGTTGATGTGGTGAGGGATCTGGAACACAAATCAAGGTGTTCTACCTTGAAGTAAGAAGCCAGGCTTCTGAGCCACTTATCAATCAGTCATTGGCTGCCTCACAGGTATCTTCTATCAGCCAAGGTCAAGGTCAATTTGCCTGAGAAGATTGCAGTTGCAAGCCACTGGCCACAGAATTATTCTCCAGTAGCCAGAAGGTATGTGTACTGGCTCATAAATAGGATCTATCAGGGCATCAGCTCATTTGCTGTGACCACCTGACTCAACATTGCCATCTATGCCCTGTTGCATAAACCTAGTTCAACTCTGGCTTACTTTTATTCCCTGAAATTTTTCTTGCTTAATTATTTGTTGATTTTCTGTTTTCCTGAGTATAAGATCTTTAGTGAAGCAATGTCTGTTTTACTCATGGGTACATCTCTAAAATCTAGACCAAATGCTGGTTTAGTGAATGATTGTTGGTTGTGACTTACCTTTCCCTTCTGAAATGGGAAAAAAAAACTTTATATTCAGTCAAAGAACATATCAAAAACAAGATGGGAATACTGAATTGATTTTGTCACAGTCGGCTGCTCCTGGCATTCCTTTGTTTCCTATTCCATTTTCAGGTTCCAGCACTGAAAATTTGGCTGTTTTCAAAGGATTTCAAAAAACCTTGCTTAAAAACTGTATTTTATAAAACAATGATACCTGCTACCAGGGAAGTAATTAGCTTTTAGCACCTATCCTGAAACATTTACAGAACAGACTTGAAGAAAGAACAGAGAAGGGAAAAGTTGTCCCCAGAAGCTTAATGCCACAGCTTATTTAACATTACTTACTCCAAAAGATATTCCTCAACCAGTTAATTGCTACTGAGGCCAAATTCTATGGAATAAGTATTTTCTACAGATGAAGTTATTTTCCTCCCCAGATCTTTCATGTGTATCAAAGCACAATCTGTTATGTGTGTTACTGTTGTTATCTCCTTCTCCCTCCTTGTTGTTGATGAAAAGAGATTATGACCGAATAGCAACATGTTAGAGGATTAATAGGATAATGAGATGTGTACCTCTGCCTCACACTGTGTCTATGCAAAACAAAACCTCACAACCCATGTTGAATTATTATGGTTGTCAACAAAAGCTTTTGTAGTAGCTTTTCTGAAAGTTCCAGTTTCCCATAGACCCTCCAAACATCAAAAATGCAGAGATTGTTTGAGAAATTCTGGGCCATTTAGATAGAAAGACAGAAGCATTTTAAAAAAAGATAAGGAAAGAAAAGAAAAAGAAAGCAAAGAAAGAAAAAGAAAGGAAGAAGAAGAAATAGAAGGAGGAGGAGGAGGAGGCGGAGGCGGCGGCAGCAATCCAGTTGCATGAATAAAGGTGTAAGAAGATAATCATCAGCCCTGGGGTGACATAACATAAATAATATTAGAGAACTTACAAAGCATCAAGTGTTATGCTAAGCAATTTCAAACATTATATCATTGTATTCTTAACAAATGCTGTGAAATACACAATGTTTATTTTACAGATGAGGAAACTGATGCACATAAAGGATATGCAAGTTATCTTATATCACACAGTTGGTTTGGCAGCTATTTATTAGTTTTGCCTGTCTAGCATTCATCTGCCATTATTCTGACCATAATATCTTGATTTACCTGTTGTATGAGCCTGACCCCATTCCATGACCTATGTCTGGCTAAATAAATTGTTCCATTATTTTGGCCATTTTGTGAACTCAGGATGGGTACATGGCCCTAACCAGGCCAGTGAGACTCAGCTCCTGGAATTAAATGGAAATGTTAGGGAAAAAATACCCCTTTCTTGTGACTGCTCAAGTAAACTAAGTGTACCTAATTGTGTCCAATTTACCATCTCAAGGGGAGAGCTTGGTGACAAAATGCTGACATAAAAGAACATAAAGACATGTAATAAACAGAGACATATTCTTGATGCCATAGCTTTAGCACCTGCATTCTACCATTACTGAAATTGGTGCTACCCATGGGGCATTTTAAGAAGCCAATACATTTCTTTATTTTTAAAGATAGTTAAGGTGGATTTCTCCTCTAGCAATTGAATGAGTCTCAATACATAATTAAACCTGTAACAATTGACCTTGGATCATAACTTAAGAATGGCTGACACTTTGATGCTTATGTACATAGTCAGAGAGCAGTTACATTCCAAAGATCATGCTAGGGGAAAAGATTGAATATTTAATTTGTTTTTCCTTCTGAACAATTGGCTATTTTAAACACAGTTCTTATCCAAGTAGCCTACAAAAGAATGAATATGACTAAGAATACTAGTTGAAACACTAAAGAAAACTGGGCTTAGAGTAAGATAGTACTTGGTTCAAATCTCTTCTCTGATACCACATATCAAATGACTTTGGGAAATTACTGAACCTCTCTGCATCTCAGTTATCTAATCAATAAAATGTGATGATAAAACCTATCTCAAAGAGCTATTTTGAGAAATAAGTAGCAGTATGCATGTGAAGTGCTCAGCCAGAGTGGTCACTCTATAAATATTTATTCCCCATGCCACCTCAGGTGCAAGCAATCTGACTTGCAGATACTAGTGTAGGAAAGGAGTTAAGGGTCCCACCCCATGTCTACCCACAAATAACAGTTTCTAGTTTTAGGACAAATGAATAAGGCAAATTTGGGTTTATTCTTTAAGGATTAAATAACTGGAAATCTGTACACTATATAGAGTCTTAGAGGAAAGACATGTTTCTAAACAAAATCAACCTAATTGATAGAATATTTTATTTCAGTCAAATAACTGAGTATGTCTATGCCACCTTGGCAAATAACTGATTTGACTGATTTGTCTCTTCCTTCTGTATAAAGATTGTTGAAATGATCAAGCCAATAAAGTTTCTTGACACTTATAATGATAACAGAAATATCCTTCATTTTCATGCTGGCCCTTGAATGGAGAACAAGTATATACAAGGTCATCCACACTCTGAGGAGTCCCTTAAAGTCAGTGACATATGGTAACGAAAAACCTAGTTAGAGTGAGGACATGAGTAATGACTGGAGAAAAGTCTGAATAGATTTATTTCCTGAAGAAGGGGCTATGCCTTTATCATCTTACTTCTATGGAAAACCTATAGGGCCAGCCAAAGGCCATGTGCATTGTAGTGAGGAATATAATTACAACTGTGAGGGCTTGGTTGGAGAGATGACCAGGTCCCCATATGAGCTACAGTTATTAGATTTAATTTATTCAATTTGTGTTTATTGAGGATGCACTATGTGCCAGGAAGTGTTCTAGGTTCTGGGATATGGATAAAAATTTTAACCTCATGGAGCTTAAAATTTATTGGAAGGAAATGGCCAAAAAATAAGTAAAATATATAGTATATGTAGAATGTTAGAAAATGACACATACTGTGAAGAAAATAAAGCAACGAAGACGAATAAGAATGATAGATATTGAAGTGCAGGAGATGACAATGCAGTATAAAATAGGGTGTTTACTGCAACCTCAATGAAAATGTGGTGTTTGGTGAAAAAATAGAAAGGAAATGAAGAAAAGAAAAAAATAAAACTCACTAGATTACTGGGAAAAGAGTGTTCCTCTGAAGTGGATGTCTGCCTAGCATGTAGGAAGAGAGCAAGAAGAAATCAAGGGGCAGAAAGGAAGTGTAGGAGGTGAGGTTGGAGAGTGGATGGAATGGAATCTGGAGGGGAGAGGCTAGAATGTCCAAAGCCTTTCCTTCAGGAAATGGGAGCCAGAAGTAGACTTTGAGAAGCTCTCACTTATGTTTGAGTCCCTCTATTATTGCTGCTCTGAGAATAGACTCTGGAGGCATGTGGTAAGGGGGAGCAAGATATAGGCAGAAAGATCAGGTAAGAAGTTATTGCAACAATGAAGAGGACCCATGGGAGTGACTTAGAACAGGTGTCAACAATGGAGAGGATGAGGAATGGCCAGCTTACAGATTGTGCCCAGGCTTTACCTAAGAATTGGGGTAAAACAGGTGGTCATCCTACTCTAAACAAAACCCCAAGAAAGTTCTAAAGATTTGAATAAAATTGACAGGGTCTCAGATCAAGGATCTTAAGGCAGTTAAGTACAGTGCCATATTGGATTCATGGGCAAGAATACATGTTTGTAATTCCTCAAGCCCTAAAAGTGAGACAAAAAGGAAATGAGAGAGGAGGTAACATCTGCAAGAGTATCATGGCTTAAGTGTAAGACCAATGGTGGTGACCAGCATTTGAGAAGGTTATAGAACCCTCAGAGATGTCTAATGCATGGCAGCAGACAGAAATGAAAAACCTCAAGGAGTCTCAACTGGTGAGAGAGGGTGTCAGAAGTGAACATCCCCTAAGAAACAAGGTGGAAATGGGGTTGTCTCACCCAAGTCGATAGGCTATGTATTTTGTGCAGATGGGAGGTGGTGATGGGCAGGTGTCAATGGGGGAAGATATGAGATAACAAGTGTTGTCTTCATCAAGGTTTTGTTTTTGTGAGAAATCAGTAAACACAAAGTGGCTCCTTCTCCTAGAAATAACAATGATTGAAGATGATATGCTCAAATTTTATTATTTTATTGCAGAAAATGAAGACCAGATTCAGGTGAGTATGATTTCTTGCCTCCTTGACTGGGTGCTGAGAAGGGAGAAGGTTCTACCTTTATACCTCTTCCTCTGCAAGGAGGGCTACACTCACCTCAGGGCAATGCACATCTTTCACTGTGCAAAGTCCCTGAACCATCTATAGTCAGAGCTCATTTTGTTACTCTTCCAAATCCTTCAAGCCAGAGCTCAACCCCTTGCAGAGGCCCAAATCTGAACATGAAAGGAAATAAAAAGAAGAAGAGAACCTAGGCACATTAACCGTTGCCTCTTCATCAGGCATCACTCCAAATACTCTTTATTTATTATATTATATCACTCTCCAAACACCCACAGAGGCAAGAACTTGAAGGTCACTATGTGAACAAACTGAAAAGGGTTAAGTGACTTAACTCAGGTTACCCGCCCCCAGCCTAAGTTTCACACCCCAACTTTATAATCACCTGGTTCACCGTGCTGCCTAGAGTATAGGTTCTAGGAAAGGAATATTCAACCTGTCCCTTTCTCTGGCCATGTCACTGGGAAGCTTTCCACACAAAGCAGTGTTGTAGGGCTGCTGCCATCCATACCCTGCCTGGAAGGAGCCTGTAGATTACTAAAGAAAGAAAATGAGGGCAGGGGCATATTTTTCAAGTACATCCTTTGTGAAAGGTTTTGTGCTCAATTTTTTATCTACAAGATTTAACTTAGCCTTCACCATAGATCCATGAGGAAGATATCATTTCTATGAGGAAGCTCAGAATGCATACCCCGCCCACGAATAGATTTTCTTGGAGGCAAGTGCAGCCCATAGTACTTTTCCAAATTTCTTATTTACTGGTACTTGAGTTCTGATCAACCGCATCAGCTCCCATAAGGTCTGAGGGCACCTCTCTGAGGCCTTTCATCAGGAGTCACAGAAATTAAATTCAGAAAATCATACTTGTGAGAATTACTGAGGTAAGAGGACACCAGAGAGGCACCCTGGGTCTTATGCTAATGTGGATTAGTGATCAATGAGGAGGGTGGATTGTCAACTATTCGCTGTCAGTATTCAAGAGTGACAGTGTGTGTGGGACTCAAAATATGGCTCTCTCTAGCCATGTGATCTCACACGTTACATAGCTTTTCTATTTCCTCAGCCATAATTATGATGGACATTAGAAATTGCTTGCTCCCAAATTTTTTGTGAGAATAAAAGAGCCACTGCTTTGTAACATTTAGTACCATGTTTATTGTGTGCAGGATAAGTCCTAACAGTAGTACTGGTTGTTGAATAGCTAGTACCTGTAACCACAGTCATTTCATTTACAATAACAATTTGCTCCCAGGATCACATTTATTTGGAATTGTTTAGAGTCACCCATGGAAGGAAGATAAGGAAAGGAAAGGGAAGAAAAGAAACAGGAGAAAGGACAGGAAAGCTGGTAAATGATGCTTAAGAATGTTGGTGGGACACCATTACAATGTGTGCAACCTCATTAGCTCAAGAGGCTGCTGGAAACCAGGATAATCCTCCTAGGAGGTGATATGATGCACCTCCTAGTGCATGGTGAGGTGATGAGCACCCAGAACTGAGACAGTGGTGATAGAAAAAAAGAGAGAGAGGAACCTTATGAGCAAGGTCATTTTCTTATGAAAAATGTTGTAAGCCTGATGTCCATTAGGCTGAGTGACTGATTCCATCTTCATTTCTGCTTTATCAAGATGCCAAACCATCTCCTGTGTGACCAGCAAGCCTTCTGCTCCAGCGAGTGCAGTGGGACAGACTGCCTGGATTTGTTTATCACGTAAATGGATCATAAATATTCTGTTCGTCATCCTTTCCCCACTGATCACCCTCGCACCCCCATTGCAGCCCCAGGACCCCTCCGCTACACCCACACTTCCATCCCTTCTGGAAAATTATTTTTTGCTGTAATGGATTTAAGAATCATTATTTCTATTGTGCTTTCTACTGAAAAAGACAAAAGAGAAACATCTAATTCTCAACTCAGGCTAAAGCTTCTAATTATCTTATTAAAACCGTTTAGATTCCTTATGCCTTTTATATTGGTGGCCTCAGGACAATTTTCCTGCTGACTGATGTCAATTTTCAGTGAAGTTTTAATGCCTGTTGATACATGTGAAGTGAAGGAAACTTTGCTTTAGAAAACATATTTATCAAAACATGATTCTCACGTACAAATAGACTCAGCTTTAAGAGGCCTACAAGGAGAAAGGGGAAATTTGGAGTGTTTACTTTTCACAATAAAAGCCCACCTGAATTTCAAAGGTTTAGAAAACAGAAAGACTTGCAAAAGCCAAGCTCTTTTTAAAATATAAAATAATAATTTTTTTAAGTTGCTTTTGCTGTTAGACACAAAGCAGCTCACTGCTCATTTGTCAAATGCATGATTCTTATTGCCAACAAAATAAGAGAAACAAATAGAGGAGGAAAGAAGGGAAAAAATGTTTATTTCAAAGAGGAAAATAAAGATCTTTTTTTAAAAACATAATGACCGTGTTCCATCTTAATGATGGCAGCCAATACACCAGAAATCTGAGTCATTTTATGGCAGTCTTTTTAGATACATTATACTTTGAAGATTATCTAAGTAGATGTGAGTTTAAGATAAGAAAGTAATATCATTAGATAGCTCTACAGTCCATAGAGTAGACCACCCTGAGAAGAAACCTAGTTAACCACAAAATGCCAACAATCCTTTAGGCTATCCTGTAAGACCATCATGACCCCTCATCTATTTGTGTAGCCTTGTCTTTTCTCACTTCAACCCTTGTCTCTTAAAATCAGTGGTTACATCATATTGAGTTATGTCTTTACTTTCCCCAAACCATCTTGTCTCTAACACTTCCAGGTTGTCTCTACACATGCTTTCCACTCTCACCTCCAGCCTCAACCCTCCAGCCCTTTTCCACCTGGAAAATTCAGCACAAATATGACCTTTTCTGTGAAATATTTTCTGATCCCCAAAAGCAGCCTTAGGTTCTTGCTTTCTGATGTTTCTTCCCAGCTCTGTTGAGCCTCAATCATTGTCAAACAATGGCAGAACAGGTAGTGTCACAAAACATCCTGTCTTTATATAACTGTTGAGATTTATAAACTCCTGAGGATATCTTATGTACCTATGGAGAAACTGAAGCAGGAGGCTGATTTAACACAAGAAATCATGTAACAAAGGTAATACAAATTAAGATTGTAGTGTACTGGACAATCCTTACTTGTGGATTAACTATACTGAGTAGGCCCAAAAATAATTATATGAAAACTTCCACGCTGAACACAAAGCAATGCGGAAGTAGTGAATCCATTTAATTTAATTCAACATGCACTTACTTGTCTCCCACTAGGAGCCAAGAACTGTACTGTCTGCCATTTTGGGGTTCTACTGGGAGCTCCAGGATGAGGTCTAGTCATAGAGGTGCTATATATTGAATGAGGAAGTAAATAAGGTAACAATATATCCCATGTGGAGCAAATGCCAATATTCGAGAAATTTTTTTTTTTTCTGATAATGGACCAACTGGGTTTTTTGTATTTTTCATCCACTATTCTCAGTTCTGACCCCTGGTGAGACCCACAAAAAGTTCAGAAGTCTATAATACAACAATATAACATTTTTCTTAGTCTTCCTAGACTATTCTCCTTTCTGCCTCACGTCATTTATCCTTTTATGAAATAACAGTCTTTCAATAGCTTTTTATTCTAAAATGATGGCTTCCACAGCCTGGACACTTTTATAGACTGTCTGACAGCATTGTTCTTTGAGTAGCCAGCACTAGACTCGGTGTCCAGCTGTAGTCTGAACCATGCTGACTAGACTTTAACCACGAACTTCCTCTGTATTTCCAGCTACTTCCATAATCTATCTCATGATGGCACTTACAATTTCATTCTGAAGGTTTTAGACAATGATCCAGTATATTAGATACCTACATGTTAGAACCTTTTCTATTCCTGTCATGGAGAAACTTGATATGAATATCATCATTGTCTTTATAAGTCCTCAATAAACAAAATAAAAACTATGTGCAGCCTCTTTCACAAAACAATTTCTACCCTGAGAGTCATGGATAAGGGAAGGAGGTGAGCTATTAACATAATGTTGCCAATGTTTTATTTTGACAATTAAGGATATAATTTTCTTTTTTTTAAAAAAAAAAAAAAAAAGGAAAGAAAGAAAAGAAAATACCACCATCCACCACCATCATCATTTCATTAGTAAAAGCAAAGGCACACCCCCACCTCTGCTGCAATCAATGTAGTACATATCATAATGCCATAGCACATATGTAGCCAACATTTGTGAATAAGTGGATGTAAAAATAAATATAATTTACATAAAGTAGGCTCCACTGAGTTAAAAATTATCTTCAACTATTCTTCAGCTCAGTAACTATTGATCTGATCACAGGAGAAGTTTCATCTGTCAGAGGAGACATGGCCAAAAGAACAGTTTATTGCCCTTGTGTGACCAAGTGAAATTTTCTTAAATGACATGGTCTCCTGAATCTTGCATATACCTTGCCATTAAGTAGGTCTTAGGCCTTAAATCCTGGATCTACAATCTTGATACCCCACTGCCAACGACAGGATGGCACAACCATTCTCCGTTACCTCTCAGCACCCACAGCTTTCACATTTCTGTGAAAGCTCAGAAATATCTGTAGTCATCCCAGGACTATGCATACCACCAAGGAGGCCCTAGCTCCAAGAAAATTATTAAATGATTTAGTGGTGGCTCTCCCTTCCTCAGCCCTGCAACTGATAAGCCTAACTCTAGTCACCTCTAACTCCTAATCCTTCCACAGCATAGCCTATTAAACTTCCCTAAAGTTTAATTCTTATCATAGTCTTCTCCTGTTTAAAAATCTTTAATTACTTTTCATTAGCATAAAAAAGGCCCAACTCCTTATCAAGCTTTAAAAGTCTCCCATAATCTTACTTTAGTGTATTTTTTTCAACCTCAATGTCTTCGAGCTATTTGTCTTAACTCTCCTGTCACCTTTCTAATATCTACTTTGCCTGTTAGTAAGTGTCTGAATTTTCTGTCCTCTGCTACAGAATAGCTAAGTGCCTCCCTTATCCAAGCACAAATTGCCGCAAATAATAACTCAATTACAACTATTAGATGAAAAACTTAGGTAGCCAGGCACAGAGAAGTAAAGCCACACCTTTACTCGGTTACTCTTGTTGTGAGCTGTCCCAGCATTTCGCACAACATAGGTACATCATAGGAACTCAAAGTATAGGACTTGCATAAGGAAAGAAGAGGAGGCAGAAAGACAAGAATAAAAGGAGATAGGAAGGAAGAACAAAGGAAAAATGAGCTCAAGGGAAGTGAGGATTTAAACTATATGACAGTCAAATCAATTAGATTTTTAAAATTTTGGACCACAAAGCAAGAATGAGAGTGGATAATGTTGAGAGAATGAGAGTTATTCAGATACTATGCATTAACCACAAAGAATCAGGGAAAAGAGAAATATAGCTTTCAATCACAGATTGTGGGAATCCTTATCCTTAGCAAAGGAGAAAAAAAAACTGAATGTCTGAAGTAAAGGTCAAATGCAAAAGTGCTTGATGGCTTCAAATTTATCCTTGTATTTATTTACTCCATGTCCAGAACTTCTTTCAGATGTTAGCTCTGCAAACCAATACTCCCAGGTCTCAGGTTATCATCAAACACTTATTTGCAATCCCCCAAAGGAAGCAGCCACACATTTTAAAAAAATTTCCATAGATGGCTCTTCTAGATCATCTTCCTTGTTTACTCTGGTGCTTTCTCAGCAAATTTCAACTTGCCTATCTGCTTCATTTCTTCAAGACACCCAGTTTGTGACTTTACTATGTTCGTCCACCTTTCTCTTCTAGACCTTGACTTAGCTACCCCCTCCCACAACTGTGGAAAGTAGTGGATCTACTTCATAATTGACTACTAACAGGAAATGAGGAAGCCTTTATACCCCCAATCTTCTTTAAACATGAAAAAGCCTGAGAAAGCTACTCAACTATAAACATAAATTATTTCTTATGTAAAAAATGTATTAAAATGTATCCAAAATTTGTTTTAATTATGTATAGTAAAAGAGAAAACACAGAAATGACTGTCATGAAGGAAGAAATTTATATTCACAGATTCTTAGAAGCAGGAGGCATGCCACAGTGTGCAGGGCCATATCCAAAAGCCTCAGACATGATCAGGAGGCAGGGAGGGGGTGAGAAGGGATAGAATGACCCAAAGGTTTAACTGGAATTTTCATAGGAAGGAAATATAGGCAGGATAGCTATGATGAGTAAGTCTAGGTTTATATAGTTTGAATAACTATTGGTGGGCTCTGTGCTGTATGAGTGGTCCCTAGTTATCCAATATCTGGTCCTGAATTGATTCAGGACAGGAGGAATATTGTCTTATTGTGTGAGAGTTTGATAAAGGAGATGGTTGGAGGTGTGGGCTCTGGAATGGTTGATATCAAAGGCATGCTAGAAGACGAGACAATCTCTTCAGGATGAAGGTCCAAAATGTTAGAGCATCAAGAATATAGAAACTAAAAAATTATATAATCAATATAGGAGAGATGACTCAGAGGGTAGAATCAAGGACCGAGATAACAACCTAAGATCTGAAGAAAACCAGATCTAACAAAGCCAAGATCTAAAAATAAGCTAAGATCTGAAGGAGCAAAGCTGGGTCCTAATTAATATATATTCCTTGTCTCCACTCCAGGGGAAGTTGTGACACATGCCCAGGTGAATGTCAAAATTGTTATGGAACAGTGTTATTTATATGGCTTATATTTCCTCCCTTTGTAAACATGAGTTTCTATAATAGTTGAATTATGCTTGTTCCACATCACTGCATATTGGGTTGTATGTCTTTAATTCATAAATTATGAAATCAAGAATAACCATAAAGAACTTACTCTAAGAAATGACACATCAAGGTAAGTTTCTCATACATACTTGGACATAATTAAATGACAAGATCTTGGACTTCAAGCCTAAATATGATATTATAATTGAATAAGACTTTTGTGATTTCTGGGATGTGTGTGTGGGAGTGTATATTTTACATTTGGGAGGAATATACATAATCTGTGCCTACAGGATGAACTGTGAATAATTAAAGATGGTGTTTTTTGTTTGTTTGTTTGTTTGTTTATTTGTTACTCCCCTTATCTAGTGGTGAGGCCTATTACCTTCCCCTCAAATTTGATTTAGCCTTTGGACCTCCAACAGAACATGGTGTATATGACCTTGCATAATTTTCAGGTCTGGACCTTAAGAGCTTTCATGAGGTAGGAGCGCTTTCTCTTGGAGCCCAGTTGCTGCACTGTGAAAAGCTTAAGCAGTGTGAAGAGGTTAGGTAGAAGAGCAGCAATCTCTCTAGTTGCCAGCCACAGCTGATCTCCAAGCCAACAGTTCTACCAAACATCAACTGTTGAGTGAGTTTTCTTGTTCTTTCCAATGTAATCAAGCTGACAGGTGATTGCAGTCCCAGCCAATGAAATGAGGAGAAAAGCCCCCTAGCTAAGCCCAAGTTGAGCTATAGAATTCTGAGAGATAATAAATAGTGGTTATTGTTCTTAAGCCTTGGGGGTATTGTTACATAGCAATAGGTAGCTGAAACAGCAAGAGAACAGAAAACTTGGAAATGTCTTAAAAAACATCTATATTAAAATTCCAGCCTATGACTTGGTTTTTCCATTGCACATTCTCTAAGAATCTACTTTGCCTCTGCCCTTCTCCAAAAAATCACTTTTCCCTAAAAGAAGAACAGCCACAAATCATGCTTTTGGAAGGACACATTGAATCTTCTCTCATTTGAACAAAACATTTCTGTTCTTTGGGAAGTTTTCCTCTCCACTATTTTATTCTAGCAGAGATGAAGAAATCCTCTTAAAACAAACAAAAAATATTAAAATTTCCTTTGGAGATTGATGATTCTGGATATAAAAGTAACAAACATGCTATGGGCTTTAGCCACTCTGTTTTCATTTTGTTTTTATATTGCTGCCAGCAAATTTACATAATATTAAAGTATATCTCCACACCCTTATGATGAAAAGTTTAAATTTCCTTTTATAGATTGATGCCTTTGGATGAAAAGGTAACATGTTTTACTGGTTCTAGCTGCTCTGTTTTCATTTTGCTATTGTGTTGCTCTTAGCAAATCTATATATCATAAAAAATGATATTTGTATCTGCTTGCCTGAAGCTTGTTAAGGTATTTCCAAAGTTGCCTAACACATAATTAAGATTATGCAAAATAGTCATCATGACTTGGGATCCAGGTTAGGGCAACAAAATTTAACTATTACCTTTGATCTCTTACATTTCTCAACCAGGTAAAGCAACTTAGAGTTTTGAGATACATGTACAGTAGTTTGTCAGAATTAGTGAATAACAATAATAAATATCCAGTTAAAGTTGAAGTTCAGAAAAATAATAAATAATTTTTTAGTACGAGCACATCCTATGTAATGTTTGGACATACTTAAGCTAAAAATATATTTAACTAAATACTCTGTATTTTACCTGACAACCCTATTATAAATTTCATAAGATATAGGAGAGCCACATATATTTTCTGTGATATACATCCTTCTAAAAATTGTGTCTCTTGTTCTACTTTTGTGAGATCTGTAGTGATGTGTTTATGCTTCAATATGTGGCAAAAAGGTGATGCAGATTTTTGGGAACCCAGAGAGAACATCCCTCACATCTACTGGGCACTTATAACATGCCCAATATTTCACATTTGTTACTTCATGTAATCCTCTTCACAACTTCAACAGATGTATCACTGCTTTGCTATGTGAAAATGAACACTCAGAAAAAGGACTTGCCCAAGATCACACAGCAGGTAGGATGAGGCTCAGCTTTCTGACTAGGACTACCTGGTTCTAAAGCCCATATGCCCATACCTCCACAACATGCTTATCTCTAGTGAGGTGTGTCAGGAGCTTGAGGTGTGTGAGGAGGGAATACAGTTATTGCAATTTTTTTGTCATTCTTGGGATTCCAGAGTATTCCTTTGTTGCAAGACATTTGAGAGGGCTGTTGATAATTATACACTTTATCAAGGGCAAGTAAAGGTAAGAGAAAGAAGAAAAATGAGAAAAAAACTTAAAATGTGCCTTTTTTTAATCTAGAAAGAGTAATTAATCCTTACCCAGTGACTCAAAAAGTCCCCTAGCCATTTGGTCTTGTCACATAAAGATGGTAGCAGATCCTCTCCCATGGAAAGAAAGCCCAGTATGGGAATTGCTCTGCAATAAACTTGTGGTTAAGTGGGCTTTCTCTTGCTCTAGAACACATTTTGCAATCCTCACTATATAGTCACTCAAAGTTCGAGTGGAAGAGAATCTATTTTTACATAGAAGAGCCCTTTGCACAAAGTAGAAATAATAGGGCACCTGTTTTGAAACTTCAGAAAAGATTTCTCTGTCTTGGAATATGCAGGAGAGAATAAAGAAAGAATAAAATGAGGACGCAGCACAACATCAAGTAAGTTATGGGCTCTGGTGCTACGTAGTTCTGACCTATGCTGCTTGGTAGGGAAGAGGAATTTTGGGAAACAAAATTTAGAAATTTAATTATAAAAAGTTAATGAATTATATCACCCTCAGGTGGAGATTTTCTTTCCCAAAAGAAACAAGCCAAGACTTAGATCCAAGATGTTAGCAAATTGGTATCGTTTTTATGAAAGACCGATGTCCCTTAGCCAGGTTAAATACTCCAAACTTGGCTTCTGTTTTCTATTACTCCATTTCTTATATTTGAAAGCTTGGAATAAACTAGTCAGCATTTATCCTTGAATTCAACCTAAATTATTTTCTAGAAAGACGCTTACATGAAGAGAAACCAATGGGCCAAAGCTGAACAAAGCAAATGAATCACAAAATGTTTTTGTCCCTGCTGAAACATGTGATCTGGATGCTTTTGAGAACCAAGATATAGAATAAGGGTCTTATGTGGTCCTCAGTCACTCATAGGCACCATTCAGAATGCTTTTATTTCGAGTTCACATTGGCTTTCATCACCGCCAGGAATAGGACTTGAGAATGCCCATAGCATGCAAAATTTACTAAATTCACAAAATTCACCTCTGCAAATTCACTAAATGAACATATGCTTACATATTGTTTCCCCAGATAACTGTGGAAGTACCTCTTCTGCTTTTTAAAAGCCTCACCTTTGTATCTTCTGTGTGTATTTCTGGGATGGGAGCTGGAGATTTTAATTGTTTCAAAGGAATCCATGAAAAAAAGTTGCAAATTAAACTTTACTGCATTAGGAGACCTATATGAAGAATGATTTGATATTTTGGTTACAATAGGAACTGTCTCTCATTGTTTGGTTTTAAGGCAGTTTTCAAAGTACAGGTGAGTTAATATCTTGAGCAGCAACTGTATTCCAAGTGAGTACAGTGTCGCAGTCTGACAGGTTTTATACACTGGACTCTTCTAATTCACTCTGTGATGTGAACATCAGTCCCTCTGGTTCACAAGTGAGTTAATCTGGAGTGAATAAAAAATGGCAAGCACATTAGCCCAAATCAATCATTCCAGGGGGTGACATAGCAAACTTAGTTAGCCAGGTCTATCTGGTTCCCAAGTCATGTTTTCTGTTGCCTCTCCTTTGTTTTATGGGTTCATTGAAGACCAGTTTGTTCCATTGTTATTGGATTGGTGCCCTGCTCCTATCCTACCACCTCTAATGACCTGAATTCTTTTGCTGAGGGCTTTCTCTTGATCTAGAACACATTTTGAAATCCTCACTATATGGTGGAAGCATGTAAGAATTATCTTTCTCACCTCCAGGATTCCCCAACTATGACTAATGAAGCTGGTAGATGATATCCACTGTCTTACTCTTCAGTGAGGTAACTCTGATGAATGTTGAATATATGGTTTTCTAGTTCCCTTTTGAGTCCAAGCTCAGTCTCTGAAATTGGTAATTGTTTTTGCTAACTTATCTTTCTTTGGCTGCAGTCCCATTCTTGTGCCATTTCTCCAACCTCAAGTGGTGCTTCTTAAGTTATTTTTTATATTATTGTCTGATGGCCTAATTTTTAAGGAATTCCAAAAATGTGGCATCAGAGATGAAGACAAAACAAAAAAGTGGGGTATGTGGTGAGAAAAGTAAGGGAAGTTGATAATCCAAGATAAGAACTACCACTCCTGTTAGATTTCTACTTTTCATTTATAAATGTGATAAAATACTTACCTTGCATAGCTGTTGAAAGTACTAAATCTCATGATGTATGGAAAACTCATAGTAGATGCCCATAGTAGATGCTCTATGACAGTTGAGGAGTTATGGAGTTGAAAATTCATAAACTTTGAGCTTGACCTATATCAAACACCTGCATTAAACTCTGGTTCTTTCACTTACAAGCTACATGAATTTGGTAAGTTACTAAGTCTCAATGCCTTTATCTGTGTGATGGGCTCAAAGATATGTTCTGCACAAAGCTGTGCTGAAGATTGAACCAAGCAATGTGTTCAAAGTAGCTACAGACAGGACACTGTCAATTCCAGATTATGAGAGCACCTTTGCTTCTGTTTCCTCCATTTCTTCAAGGACACAGTCAGAGCCTTCAGGACAGGATGAATTTCCAGCCTTCTTGGTCCTACTCTAGCAGGAATTAAAATCACACTTGCAATTTCTGAATGATTGATAGGCATTTCATAATGATCTTTATCACTTAGTAGATAGTGAAAGTCACTCAAAGATTAGCCAGGTTCTTCCATTAAAACCTAATGTCCAAGATATACTCTAATTATCCACAAATTTCTGTTAGGCTTTATAGTGTAATTGCTATTCATGGTCCAATTAAGGGGCAATTGCAAGTGGAGAAAAAAATGTGCTTTATTGCTTTAATTTTGAAATTTGCACATCTTAGAGCCTTAATGTACTCTTAGTCTATAGGGTTCCATATAGTGTTATGTTCATGAGGCTTGTGAGACTGCTGTACTCTTGCCAGCCTCCTCAGGAGAGCTCTCAAGGTGTTAGCAGAGCCTCCATGGGCTCCAAGGTTTTGTCATCTAGAAGGCAGAAGGACAGTTGAACAAGGGAATGTGCTCTTACATGCTCTTTCTGGGGTGCTTAATATCATGAAGGAAAACCATCAAGACCTTTTAGAATTTAAGCTACTGGGGTGAGTAGTGAAGGAAGGCAGCTTGTAAATGCTTAGGGAAAAAGCAAGTATGACCCAGGGATCTGGGTTCAAATCTCTGTCCTACCATTTTCTAGTGGTGTGGCTTTTGGCAAGGTAGCTCTCAGTATTCCAGTGTTCTTATCTACAATGAAAGAACTTGGGGAGTGTGGAACAAACTCTGATTCACAAATACTGCCAAGTTTGCAGGAAAATGGCCAAAGGGCTTCATTTATCTGCAGAAAAATCTATCAAGCATCTGCCTATATGTTCAAGAAATATGTTTAAGCATTCCTTCATATTCCAAAAGTCAATAACCAGATCCATAAATTTTATAGTTGAGGAGCAGGTGCTTAAACTGCCCTTTCTCTGTTTTACCAGAGAATTCATCTCATGCTAAACAGAATGAACCATTTTGCTATGAGCTTAACCCCATGGTTCCCAGGTTCCCATTGGTGAGACATTATTCATTCACATTTTGACTCATTTGTTTCTGCTGCACATTTCCCAGAGACTTTTGGATGTGATATTCATAGATTTTTTCATTTATGTTATTTCCTCATGCATAACAAAAATCTGCCAGCTTTCATTTCCTTTAATGATCCTTTGAATGGGGAAATATTTTCTCCTTTTGTCATGTATCTGATGCTGTGGCCTGGTTTCAGAAGTTGAAACCATCTTGCTTGATGATGACCCAAAAAGAGTCAATCCACCATTTTTCAGGCCAGTGGTAGATTCTTATCCAAAAAAGAGGGTGTCAGATGGAGGCAGGCTAGGGCAGGGTAAAGAGTTAGACTTGAAGTCAAATAGGCAAAGGTTTAGTTTATAGCTCTACCACTTTCTCAATATCTGGTCTTGGACAAATTATTTAACTGTATTTTGCCTTAGTTCCCTCAGCTGTATAATAGAGCTAGTACTTACATGTGCTATAAGATCATAGTAAGGCTTGTAATAGTTCTGCTAATCTCAGTAATAACATGAGATCCCCAGGAATTAAGATTCATTTGCTCTATTTTACCCAGTTTCTCCAGAGATGAACAAATATTAGTAAATGCAAATATCTCCAAATTATAAAGAACGCTTAAAATAATCTACTGTTCATGTTTACATCCCCCTCTATTTCTCCCTCCCTTCATTCTTCTAGATTGTATATTTCTTACAGGCAGAAGCTGTCTTGTTTTCATTTGTATCCTCGGCAATCAACAATCACTAAACATTTATTGAACTAATTCAAATGCCAGCTGTGTACTGAGGCTCAAACAAAGACAGTGGTCTCTATTGCAGAAAACACTACAGCCTTAAATGGATAATGTCTTAGCCTAGACGGAGGGTGAGATCTTGGAAATGAGGTGATAACCTATTAAAACCAGTCACTTGGAGAAGGGCAAAAGAGCTCCAGTAAAGAGGCAGTCAGCCCAGGTTCCATTCCCGCAGAGATCTATGACTTCCTGGAGGATCAAAAGCTTGTCTCAGAGCTCTGAGGAGCTGGGCTGGGACAGACAAGACTGCTTATCTTGAGGTAACGAAGGAGAAAGCACTTAACAGGCTCACAACTACTTATGCAATATAGTATTGAGCTATTTTGCTGTGGTCCATATAGGAGTTTAGTATAAAATCCTTCATAACAAATGAGTTTGCCAGTGTTTGCAGATTCCTTTGAAACCTCACTGTACCCACAACAGTGCAAGTAGTCACTGTATTCTTAGTAAGTCCTCAAGATACCTGGCTGGGTGAAAGGATAGGAGGTCATTCTGGGACATAGTACACATATGTGTACACAAACACACATACAAGGAGGAGTCACATGTTGACCTATGCAATCACATTCCAAGGGACAGAAATGAATTGAGTGTGACCACAGGCTTTCCACAGTTCTCACTCAGTCACTCATATGGCAAACACTTGATGGTAGAGCTCAGCATCCCCATGGACTCTCTCCTTGGTAAATGATTGAACTCCAAATACATCAGGGATTCATTTGTGATGTCACAGTTGAAGATGGAAAAAATTGAGCAATAGTCAAAAGAAAGGAAATGGAAATGGCAGGGAGGAGCAAAGAGAGGAAAAGAAAGAGTTCCAGAATCAGTTAGAAGTAAAGTTACTTCTTACAGCGTGACTTGTAGGTTTTCATTTCCAAAACTCTGAGAAATTTATATAAATTCTTGTTAGGGCTTTGCACAGGGAACACTCCTTCTGGAAGAACTTCCATCAGGAGTCTAGTAATGGAGGCTTAGTAATGGAGGATGCATAGTAACTCATCATTACTGTCAGCACCCATTACAGTCATCAAATAAGGCAGACAATGAATCATCCAAGGCTGCCGCCTTTTCTCTGATGATGTCCACAGCTTAGCCCAGCAAGTTGTTTTAAATGAAAGACGAACTAAGGGCATTGTGGAAAGGGTGGGCCCCTGGAAAGATAGCTCAGGCATTATCCAGAGAACCTAGCAGGTGAGGCTCCAGGCTACCATCTCCTTTGTTATTCCCTCTACAGCAGTCAGAAGCCATCATCCAGTTATTGGGTCACATTCTCCACAAGGAGGCCAAGGGTAATAAAAATAGCACCTTACATCTGAAAATGTTTTACAATTGCCCAAGCACTTTTCATACCTGTCATCTGACTATGTCTGCACAATGCCCTTCTCTATGAAACAGAAAAATATCTTTTTTGACAGAAAGGGGTACTAGGAGGCAAAATTACCTACTCAAATTCCTGTAATAGGTCTTCCAAAGTTCTGCCTCCATGGTCAGAACTTTGGGTTGTAGCTCAAAGGGAGGCACGTCCTGTCCTCACAGCAAGATGCCTCCATTGCCCAAGCCTTTTCACCTTCCAACTTAATTGACAGCTGCATTCTTCTGATCATGGCTCCTCCTAAACATCTCTGTCATCACCTTGCCTGCCTTTCTCTCCTGGTGAAGACTGAAAGCATCTCCCCATCCCCTTCAGTCTTGTGTACCTCCACCCACTCCCCATACTGTAGGCAGGAGAGTGAGATGACAGGTGCTTTTTCTAAAACACAGATATGAACATTGCTATCCAGATTTCTCCAGTGGCTCCTGAGGACAATGTCCAGGGTCAGGCCTGGTCCACAGATTGTTACTAGGCTCTTAAGTGTTGTCATTTACACACAACTGAATGCTCTGTGCTTCAGTGTTACTGACCTATGACCTTTCCAAATGTGCTCAGGAAGCCATGCTCTCTGAGCTTTGCTAATGTTTTTGCCTTCCTAATATTATAGTAATTGTAATAATTGTAGTAATAATAACAGTACAGATAATGAGAAGGATGGTGGTGATGATAGATATATTTTGTTGATAGTTGACCACCATGTTAATTAACTCACATATTTACTCAAATGTTCACCCCTTGACACAGTCTATGTAGAAAATGCTACCTCCTTCTCATTTTCCAGATCTCAATTCATATGCTACCTCCCCAGGGAGGCCTTCCCTGACAATCCTCACTAAAATCATTTGCCCTCTTCCATCTATTGCTATCCTTGTCATCTTATTTTTATTTTGTTTTAGTTCATTTTATATGTGCATCTTCATGGTAATGTTCTATCTCCAATCCTACTGCCACTAGCAGAATGTGAGTTCCTTGGGAACAGGGATAGGATTTCAGGCTTGTTCACTTTGTTGTCCTGTGCCTGGAACATGGTCACAGTGTTAAGCGACTCAGAACCATTTGACTGATGAAGAATTTGAGACTCAGAGAACTTCATTAACTTGCCTAAGTTCAACAAGTTATCAAGCAACAGAGCTGAAAGTTGATTCAGAGATCCCTGACCCTAAAATCGGCTTCTAGTTTCAAGGTTACATGGTTCAGAAACTTTTTCAGTACACAAATGCTTACAAGCTCACCATCCCAGTAATTATTCCTGTTTTGATACTTACCCGGTCTTGTAACTGTCCATTCATGTATATTTAGACTATAAGCCACCTGACATCAGGGATTCTCTCTTGTTTACTGGGATGTGTTTAGTTCTCAAAATGGTAACAAATTAAAAATACGCTACATTTGTTGAAGAAGTTATAGAGGAAAGCAAGCTTACTTTGACTTAGCATTATTTTAGACCAGTACTACTCAAAGGGTGGTCCCTGGATCATCCTTAAGAACTTGTTAAAAATGCAGATTCTTAGGCCTCATACTGACCCACTGATTCAAAAACCCTAGGTAGTGGGGACAGCCATCTGTGGTTCAAAAACCCTCCAGGTAATTCTGACACAATCTATACTTTGAGAATCACTGCTTTTCATCAATAACTGACACCACCACTAAGTGAATTTAACACAATTCTTACCAAATCTCAGATTCTCTAGGGTCATATGGTCTCACAGTTGAAGGTGGTATAAGATGAAATCACTCAGAACCTACTAGAAGTCAGCTCATGCTCATGGACAGGCCCTTCTCCATGCGATGTCATGTTGGCCTTCCTTCTGTGAGATCATTATGCCCACTGGTAGGAGAACGGAGTAAAGGAGTCCTCCTTGTCCCCATGCCCTGAACACTTCCTCCCACTCTTCTCCACACCATGTGTGTCCAAGTAACACTATACTGGTTTCCCAGTGTTCCAAATTCCTACCTGGACCTTAGTAACCTCTTAGTTGGGTCTATGACTTAACTTAGTATTCTTTTCAGAATGTCAAACTGGACCTACTCCTTCATGTTTTAGCAAATGTCCTGCTTTGCTTCATTAATTTATCTGCTGCCTGATACACAGAATTAAAATCACTACCCAGATTTCTGATACTGAAAACTACCATCCTTCTTCCATACCAGTCCAGATTAAAATGGTCCCCTGGATAAAATGGGGTTGAGCTAATCATTAGTTTTCTTCATAGTCAGACACGAGAGCAAGTTATTTCCCGGAGTCTTGTTGCCATTGGGTCTGGCTACTCCCTTAACACTAAAGCCTTGCATGAAAATCTTAGCCTGCCTGAGGGCCAGGTTTTGAGGGGTGAGCTCTTTCCCAACAGTCTTAACAGCTATTCCTGCCCCACTTTAAGTGATGAGAAAATTCACTATATTCCAAAGTGGTCCATTTTATCTTCCAACAGTTCTGCTAGGAAAATGCCCCCATAAAATCACAATCTACTTCTCTGTAACTTCTCTGCCCACAGCTCCTGACTCTACTGGCCCATTTTTTCTACAATCCCCACCCTCAATTATTTACTGGTAACTCTTAAGTTACAGCCATTGCTCTAATCATCCTTAGAGTATTATCTGTTTTGATTCCCACTAAATCTATATTTTATCTTTAACAAAATGGAAACTGAGAGAACCTATGTTAGTCATACAGTGCTACACAACCAGGATGCAATGTTTCCATGTTATAGAAGTAGATCCAGTGCTGACAAGAGATGGGGCAAGTCTCTGCAAATGTGTCAGTGACTACCTGGAGCTTCCCAGAAGCTTAGCTCTAAATAAATGAACATTCCTACTTCAGAATAGCTTTATTTTATATTTAGAATCTTCTCTGTGGAATTGTAAGCTTAGAGGGACATGGGAAAGCACATGAACTTTCTTAAATCACTGCAGACATGTTATGGGACTTGAGAGAGAAAGCCACAAAGGGAGTGAAATGTCAAAGAGTAGGGGTTGAAGAGGGTGAAGCTATGTGCCAGGTGCAAGAATTACTTACTTAGTAGAACATATCGGCCTAGGTCAAGACCTCCAGTGCTATCATTTTGTCCATGTTTGTGAGATCCTCTGGTAATATGAGTCTTCAGTCACCTGAGTAATACTATTACTAAAAGTCACTGAGCAGTACATCAGTAAGGTCTGGCACAATCAGTTTATTAGGTTTGGAGGTCATCTTTGTTTCTAGGGATGATATTAAAATGTAGTTCCATAAATAACTCTGTAATATCAACATGAGTCCTGAATCAGACAAATCGGCATTCAAATCTTGGCTACTCATTAGCTCTAGAACATTGAATAAATTGTCTAACCATCCTGAATCACAAATTTTCTATGCTTAAAATGGGTAAAATAATATATACCAAAAATCTGTTTGAAAGAGAAAAAGAAGTAGCATTTGTAAAGTGATAGCAAATATTTTCATCAGTATTTAATGGTAGATATTTTCTGATCTAACCCCTTTTGCATACATCTGTAGGGCTTCTCCATCACTGCCTCCCATAGTTATGGTGCTCTTATCTGATTCTCCAGTCACATGATCTAGATTCAATCTTCCATGCTCATTTCCAGATGGCTGCCCCCAGATACACTTTTCCTGCCTTCTTCTGAATTTAGATCAAATGAACAAATGTATGATAGTTCTACTATGTACACCCAGTACTTTGGGGTGTACTCTTGTTCTGCAACACTAGATCAAACTCTACGCACCTGCAACTGGACCAAACTTACAATGAATCAGTCTGATAATGAGAAGAGAAAGCTCAAAGGTTCAAAGTAGCAAAAAGCCAGTAGAAG
Organism: Cynopterus sphinx; assembly: GCA_030015415.1. Classification (NCBI taxonomy): domain Eukaryota; kingdom Metazoa; phylum Chordata; class Mammalia; order Chiroptera; family Pteropodidae; genus Cynopterus; species Cynopterus sphinx. The sequence goes on from CM057382.1 coordinate 54,532,553, forward strand.
GGAAGATAATATGTTTTCCTACAGTATAAATATGTATGATGTTAAATTTTAGATATCAAGAATGAAGCCTAATGCTACTTTGCCGAAGAGAGGTGGGAAACCAGGTTCCCATAACTTAGGGTTTGACAGGTACACCTGGTAAGGTGGGAGCTGAGAAGGGAACAGAGACATCAGAATGTAGCTGGAAGACAGAAAAGGAGGTATCCTTGTGGAGAGTAGACTTGAGACCCAAAACAAAGTATCCACAGAGAATCCAAGCTAGGCCTGGGACCATAACATACAGAGGATTTTTGAAGGAGCAGACAGAACAAAGAATGAGAACCATGCCTTGGGACAAGAAGTTATTTATGCATAATTGAGTAGGCTCTAAGGTTGGAGAGGAATCCTTGCCAGCTGGATTTCTCCTCAGACTGCCTTTGTGAGTATTCATGTCTCCGCTCCCAAGTGATAATCACCTGTATCATAAAGTATGAGTTCTTAAAGTCTCTTCATTACTTAGCCTGTTTTTTTTTTTTATTATTATGCAATGATTGCACCAGATTGAGAGATGCTAACTTCTAGGCACTGGACTACCTGGAAGATGGGTGATGTGCAGCAGTGCAATAGGGTCAGAGGGGCTGAGTATCCATAATGATCAGACCTTTGCTTAAAGACAAGTCCCACTGCACAGTAGCTGAATGACTTCGCAGCAAGTTCTTAACATCTACAAATCTCAGTTTCTTCATTTATAAAATGAGATATGAGCCACACCTATGTTTATAAAGTTAGATTAAATGAGAAAATAAATTGAAATCATATCAGTCTGACCCACAGAAGAACTACTAGATACTTATAAAATCCACATATTTTTACCTATATTTTGGGGCTAAATAAGTGTGTATCAAAGTTATTATGTTTTATACAGCTATGAATCATTTGTTGGGGCTCCTTTCCATAAAAAGACATTCTGTCAACTCTATAAGTAATAAAAAGAAACAAAATATGATTAAAAATCTCAAGGTATTAATGAATGAATAAAAGCAATAAGAATAAGAATGATTGTACAGAAGTAAAGTGAGACCTAGAGAAAGAAATATGAAAATCTCACATCATTAGAGGAGGAAAGGTAACTTGTATTTACTGAGTGGCTACTCTATCTCAGGAATCTTACAATCCTTACTTACCATAATCCTCCCAACTATATTGTGGGGTAGGTATATTGCTAACCCAATTTTATAGTTGTGAGAACTGAGGCTCAGAAGGACCAAATGAGTCTCCAAGAATCCCCATGTAGTAAGTGACAAGAAAGATTTCACACTGTCTGTCTTTTAAGTTATGCTCTTTCTAGAATAACTCATTGACTTTAAGGAGAGAGAAAGAAGAGAGGAAAGACGTTTACATTGACCCTACAAAAAGGAATTGTACTATTGTTGAAACTTTACATTGGATAACAGGAAAACAAGAAATTTTGGAAAAGAAAGGTAGGAATTGTGCATTTTTTTATCTCAAATAACTGTGAAAACACAGCATAGATTCTTTTATTCGTGGTAAGTGTGAATAATGTGGGTTCTACTGGCAAAGTAACCTCATGCAAGTTGTCTATGATTCAGTGGGGAAGCATCCAATGATGATTAATTAGAAATCAGCCCAAAATATCTTTAGAAGTAAATGAGCCATGGATATTTTCCAAACTGTGGCCTCAGAAAGTAGATTAAAGATAAAAATAAAAATATTAAAAGTAAATAATTTTTAAAAATAAAATGTAAAACAAAGGGAAAAACAATTTGATTGGCAAGCATAAGAAATGCAAGCTTGTAGTTAGAAAGTGGGAGGAGATAACATTTATGTAGCAACTAATGTGCCAGATATTGTGTTTAGTGTATATTGAATTTTATGAAATAGAGTATTGAAATAGCCCCCCCCCCCAATACCTAGAGTAGAAAGTGTTACCAAGAGCACTTGGTCTTCATGCGATAAGAATATAATCAGAAAACTGTCAGGAGTGCCTACATGAGAGCTTGCATGAAAAAGAAGGCCACATAGAGGAAAGCAGAGGTGAAGAGCTTGATGGAGAGATAAAAAACTAGGTCCTAATGACTAGGACTAGGACAAATTAAGACTAGGTCAAAATTCAGGTGCACATGAAGTCAGGTCCATTCCTGCATTCTGTGGTTCTGAAAGTTGTTGCATATTCTTTTTGGTTTAGCTCATCTGAGTTGGAGTTATGATTACTTATAACAAAAGTATTATGATTAATGTGAAAGTGAACTAATTCTGTGTCTCCAGCCATGAGGATAATGCAAGGCATATATAGTAGTAGATGCTCAAAGATATTATTGAAATTAGTGAATAATATGCTTGATCCTTACAAGCAATGATTCAGAAATATTATGGTTATGATAACAGAAATAGAAGTAAAGTTCTTATCTCTTGTTTTCTGGTTCAGTTCTCCTTCAATTACTTCACACGGAGCTTTCCTAATTTGAGGAAAACCTTATGCCACTAGTGTATATGAAAGGATGTTTTTTTTTCACTTTTTTCACTTATCTTTCTATATTTTATGATTTAAAAAAAATCTGCATAATTGCTTTTTCATCATAAAAGGTCCACCAATTCCACCATATTTCTATTCCATTCTCAACATAGTTTGTTATGTATCCTAATAGGTCTTTTTTATTTATATATATATAAGGCTAATTAAGTATCAAGTTGATAATAATCTTTTAATTGAAAATAACATTTGAATTTTTTTCAAAATAATTCAGAGTGTGTGGGAGGAAACATTTAGTGAGGTTCAGAAGAAACAGAATAGGCTGTGCTGATAATTATTGAAGCAGCAAATTGGGTACATGGATGTTTCTCACTCTATCCTCCATACTTTGCATATGATTAGCATATACAGAACATACAAAAGTTAAAACAAAATTTATTATAATATAAGAAGTTATATAGACTGATTTCCAGTCAAGATAGAGTATGCAAATGCTGTGCTCACCTCCTCCCATGGCCACATCAAAATTACAACCAAATAATAGAAAATCATCCTGGAGAACAATCAGAAGATTTGCTGAGAAGTCCTATAACAAAGAATATAAATAAGAAGCCACATGGAGATTGGTAGGCGGTATGAAACACGGTGGTCCCACACACAGTATGGTGAATTGCAAGAGACATCTTAGCTGCAGGGGTCCACCCGGAGTAGTAAAGGTCTCAGTTTCACACTAGGCTTCCCAGCTTGGAACATCGGTGCTGGAAAAAGAGGACTCCACAACATTTTTCTGTGGATAATCAGCGAAATTCCAGCTAAGACAGAGGGTTGCTGTCATCCTCTTAAAGTGCTCATGCATAGACTCACTGTCTCAAAGGCACTCACCCTAAGCTTTAGCAAAGGACCAGAACTGAAAAGACATCAGAGACATACAGAGAGAAATTGAATTATGTGGCTTCATGGTGAGAGTTGGAGAGACAACTGCCATTGTCCTTGTGTTGAGCCTTCTTGTACAGAGCTGATGAGTGGGCACCATCTTTCTTGTGTTGAGTCTTCTCCCCAGAGGGCCTGCAGGTAAGGAGGATGTCAAATCTGAATCTGCATTAACAGATGAATACCATCCACTCCATTCTGATGACTCCCTACGATCTCACCCCACCAAACAACAGCACTGCTAGAGGTGCTTGCAGTGGCAGGAAGCCCACCTTTGACCACACTGCAGTCTCTCTAAAAACCTTCAAATTTCTTCAAGCCCCAGTCAGGTGGCGGTTAGCCTCAGTGTGCCCTGTGCCTCTTGCTGAGTGTCCCTACGCTCAGCACTGGTGCCAAATTTTAATCTACATCAACCTGGTGAATACCTCTCACCACACTCTACAGGCTGCCTAAGACACCAGCTCACCTAACTCAGGTACCTCCTGAAACTCTTCCAGCAGCTGTGCCTTATAGTCATCTGGCAGATAGAGGCTGACCTCAGGTACTCTGTAACTTGCTGAGTAATCTCAGGCCCAGTATTGGTGACAACCAGACTCAGATCATAGCGTAACCTCTCCCACATGCCTCCAGGCCCAACACGGAAAGCTGCCAACCATAGATTGTTTTGTTGGTCCTACCAGGTGGCCTTGGGCTCATCACAGGTAGAGGCTGACCTTGGCCTACACTAGAGCACCTCCCAAGAGGCCTAAAACCAACACACCAAGGGAAATCTTCAGACCACAAAGGAGCATGAAGTGATTAGTTCCAGAAGCAGCAACCCAAAGGATAATCTCAGCAGACACCAGCACCCCATTGGGGCAATCCAATTCTGTGAAGTCAGCAGCCACTTAGCAGCTCATACACTATGGTCCTGGCCAATTCTCACAGCCAGTCACCCTAAGGGTCAATCCCACCCACTGATATACCAACAGCAATCAAGGCTCAACTATAACAAGAGAGCATACACAACCCACACACACACACACACAAACTCTTCAAGCATCCAGTTCAGGTGATCAGAAAGACTGCATTTCTCAGTCCCACATGACACCTACTACATAAAACTACTCTGCCCAAATTGGAAGACTCAGCAGATCTACCTAATACATAGATGCATACACAGATAGGCAGCCAAAATAAGGACAGAAAGAAACATATATCAAATGAAATAACAAGAGAAAACTCCTGTAAAAGAACTAAACAAATTGGAAACAAGTAATCTCTCAGATGAAAAGTTCAAAACACTGGTTATAAGGAAGTTCAATGAACTTAAAGAAAGAATAGATGAACTCAGACTCTGACAAAGAGATAGCAAGCATAAAAAATGACATAGAAAACATAAAAAAGAGCCAGTTATAAATGAAAAATACAATAACTGAAATAAAGTATCTATCAGAGGGAATCAACAACAGGATAGACAAAGCAGAGCATTGATACAATGATTTAGAAGAAAATATAAGAGCAAACACCCAATCAGACACGAAAAGGGAAAAAAATTAAGAAATGAGAATAGTTTAAAGGACCTCTGAGACAACATCAATTGTAACAACATTCTCATCAGAGGGTTACCAGAAAAAGAAAAAAGATAGCAAGGGATTGAAAACCTATTTGAAGAAATAATGATTGAAAAGTTCTCTAATTTGGGGAAGGAAATAGACTTACAAGTCCAGGAAGAGAATTCCAAACAAGATGAACCCAAAGAGGCCCACACTGAGACACATCATAATTAAAACGCCAAAGCTTAAAGACAAAGAGAGAATCTTAAAAGCAGCAAAAGAAAGGCAGTTAGTTACCTACAAAGAAAATCCATAAGACTGTCAGCTAATTTTTCAACAGAAACATTGCAGGCCAGAAAGGACTGGCATGAAGTATTCAAAATAATGAGAAGCAAGAAACTAAAACTAAGACTAGTCTACCCAGAAAGGCTATCATTAAAAATTGAAGAAGAGATAAAGAGCTTCTCAGATGAGACAAGAAAAAGCAAAGAAGTTCATCACCACCAACCACTATTAAAAAAAATGTTAAAATGACTTCTTTAAGAGCAAAAAGAAAAACAACATAAATATGAATAATAAAATGAAACAACTATGTATCTGTTGATAATTACTTTAAATGTAAATGGATTAAATGCCCCAATAAAATAGCATAAGGTAGCTGAAAGAATAGGAAAACAAAAACCATACATATGATGTCTACAAAAGATCCAAAAGACACACACAGACTGAAATTAAAGGAATAGGAAAAGGTATTTTATGCAAATAAAAACATAAAAAAGCTGGAGTGTTTTTATATTAGACAAAATAAACTTTAAAACAAAGCCTATAATAAAAGACAAAAAGGGACATTTCATAATGATAAAGAGATCAATTAAACTAGAGGATACAAACTTTGTAAACATTTATGCACCTCATAGGGGAGCAACTACAAATATAAAGCAAATGTTGATGGACATAAAGGGAGAGAATACAGTTATACAGTCATAGTGGGGGATTTTGACACCTTTAATGACATCAAAAGATAAATCTTTCAGAAAAAGAATCAATAGTATTAAATGATACATTAGTCCAGGTGGATTTAATTGATATGTTTAGCATTTTACCTCAAAGAAGCAGAATATACATTCTTTTCAAGTGCACATGGAACATTTTTCAGGATGCACCACAATATTAAGCCACAAGAAAAGTCTTAATTAATTTAAGAAGATTTAAATTAATTTTAGAATTTACTCCAACCACAATAGTATAAAACTAGAAATAAATTACAAGAAGAAAACTGAAAAGCACACAAACACATGGAGGTTAAATAGCATGCTACTAAACAATGAATGAATTAACAATGAAACCAAGGAAGAAATCAAGACACCTCAAAACAAATGAAAATATAAACACAATGACCCAAAATCTTTAGGACACAACAAAAACAGTCTTAAAAGAAAAATTCATAACAATACAGGCCTACCTCAAAAATACTCATATAAACAATCATTCTTACACCTAAAGAAATTAGAAAAAAAAAACACAGCCTAAAGTAAATAGGAGGATGAAAATAATAAAGATCATAGCAGAAATTTTAAAAATATAGTCTTAAAGAAATAATACAAAAGAGCAATGGAACCAAGAGCTATTTTTTGATAAGATAAATAAAATTGATAAACTTCAACCAAATTCATTGAGAATAAAATAGCAGACCTAAATAAATAAAATAAGAAATAAAGAGATGAAAGGACAAATAACACCAAAAAACAGAAAGGCAATAAGTTGGACGATCTGGAAGAAATAGTTAAACCTAGAAATACACAATCTTTCAAGATTTAATCAAGAAGAAATAGAAAATCTGAACAGATAAATTATGACTAACAACTTCAAATTAGTAATCAAAAAACTTCCAACAAATAAAAGTCCTGGAGTGAAAGGCTTTAAAGAATAATTAACACCTATCCTTTCAGACTATTCCAAATACTTCAAGAGAAGAGAAGCCTTCCAAGATAATTTTATAAGGCCACCATTACTCTGATTTCAAAACCAGAATAAGACATTACAGCAATAAATGAATTTTACAAATTATAAGCTAATATTCTTGATGAACACAGATACTAAAAACCTTAACACAATATTAGCAAACTGAATAGCTACACATTATAAAGATCAGACACCATGATCAAGTAGGATGTATTCTCGGGTTGCAAGGCTAATTCAATATTCATGAATCAATGTGATACTCCATATAAACAAAATGAAATATATAAATCATATGATCATATCAATAAAGGAAGAAAAAGTATTTGACAAAATTCAACATCCATTTTTGATAAAAACTCTCAGCAAAATGGGACTAGAGGAAATGTACCTCAACATAATAAAGGCCACATTTGACAAACCATAGCTAACATCATATTCAACAAGGAAAAGCTAAAAATGTTTGCCTTAAAATCAGGAACAAGCTAAGTATGCCCACTTTTACTAATTTTATTCAACACGGTATTGGAAATCATAGCCACAATAATAAGACAAAAAATAAAAGCACCAAAATTTGAAAGGAAGAATAAAAACTGTTATTATTTGCATATGACATGATACTACACACAGAGAACCCCAAAGATTCAACCCAAAGAAAAAACTACTTGAACTGATAAATTCTGTAAAGTAGGAGGATACAAAATTAATAATCAGAAATTAGTTGCATTTTATACACCAATAATAACTATCATAAAAAATTTAAAATAAACTCCATTTTACTATTTTATTAAAAGAACATAAAACATCTAGAAATAAATTTAACCAAGGAAGTAAAAGACATGTACGTGGAAAATCATAGGACATTAAGGGAAGAAATTAATGAAAATCCCAATAAACAGAAGCATATATTATGCTTATGGATGGGAAGAATTAACATCGTTAAAATGCCCATACTACCCAAAGCAATCGATAGATTCAATGCAGTTCCTATAAAAATACCAATGGCATTTTTCACAGAACCAGAACACATAATCCTAAAGTTTATATGGGACCACAAAGGACCCCAAATAGCCACAGCAATCCTGAGAAAGAAGAATAAAACTGGAGGTTTTGTGTCAGATATCAAACTATACTTCAAGGCTATAGTAATGAAAGTGTCATGGTAGGGACATAAAAACAGACACATAGATCAATGTAATAGAGCAGAGAGCCTAAAACTAAATTCACATCTATGTGGCCATTTTAATCATGACAAAGTAGACCAGGATATGCAAGGAGGTAAAGACATTTTATTCAATAAATGGTGTTGAGAAAACTTGAGAAATACATACAAAAAAATGACACTAAACCATCTACTTACACCATATACAAGAAATATACTCAAAATGGAGTAAAGACTTAAATGTAAGACTCCAAACTATAAAACTCTTAAAAGAAACACAAGCAGTAAATGTCTGACATTCTGATGTTGTTCTTAGTAATAATTTTTCTGACATATCTCCTTGAGCAAGGGAAACAAAACAAAAATAAATAAATGGGACTACATCAAACTAAAAGTGATTTTGCACAGCAATAATAATAATAATAATAATAATAATACATTTTCCAATAAAACATCCAATAAGGGGTTAATATTCAAGATTTACAAATAACTTATACCACTTAACACCAAAAAACAAAAAGAAAGAAAGAAAAAGGAAGGAAGGAAGGAAGGAAGGAAGGAAGGAAGGAAGGAAGGAAGGAAGGAAGAAAAAAGAAAGAAAATCACAAACAATCCAATTTAAAAATGGGCAGAAGACTTGAATGGGTATTTCCCTAAGAAAGACACACAGGTGGCCAAAAGACATATGAAAAATGCAAATTGGAACCAAAATGAAATATCACATCAAATCTGTAAGAATGGCTATCGTCGATAAGTCAACTAACAGCAAGCATTGTTATGAATGTGGGAGAAAAACCCTCATACACTGTTGTTGAAATTGCAAATTGGTACAGCCACTATAGAATCCAGCATGGAGGTTCTTCAAAAAATTGAAAATAGAATTACATTATAACCCAGCAATTCCACTTCTGGGCATTTATTTTTAAAATAATCCAAAACACTAATTCAAAAGATATAAGCTTCCCTATGTTCATTGCAGAATTATTTACAATAGCCAAGATATGAAAGCTATCTAAATGTTCATCAATGGACAACTAAATGGAGAGGATGTGGTGCATACATACAATGGCACATAGTTGGCCACAAAGAAGAATGAAATCTTGACATTTGTGACAATATAGATAAATCTAGAAGATATTGTGTTGGGTGATGTGGATCAAATAAAGACAAAAACCAAATGATTTCACTTATATGTAGAAATTAAAAAACAAAATAGGCAAACAAGCAAGACAGAGACAGACTTATGGATACAGAGACCAAACTAATGGTTACTGAATGAAAGAGGTTTGGGGCTTGGGTGAAGACAGTAAGGGAATTGGGAAGTACAAATTGGCAGTTACAGATCATTCAAGGTGATGGAGTATGCAATATATAAAATATGGTCAATAATATTGTGAGGGCCTTGTATGGGTGCTAGACTGGTCAAGGGGATCACTTCATAAGTTGCATAAATGTCTAACAATGATGCTGTGCAATAAAAATTAATAAATATTGATTTCAAATAGTAATTTTAAAAGATTAAAATTTAAAAATATCAGGTGTACAGTGTAAGAATCGAAGATAAAATGAAAAATTAAAAATATAATTTTCTGGAATTGGATTTAACATGGTGGAATTAGAGATGTCCCCAGATCTCTCCCCTTGAAACAACAATAAGCTGAACATCTAAAACTTAACTAAAAACACTTAAACTGCACACCAGCATGTCTGAGATTGGGATCTGCGCATTAGAGCTACCACAGATCAGAACACTGGGTGTCAAGTGGTAGACTGGCAGAAACAAAGAAGCTGCTGATCGCAGCTGCTGGAGCTCCCTATAGGAGGTGGGGGAGGGAAGAAGGTGGGGTGAGTTCCCTGAACAGCCCTGCCTGGGAGAGCTATGAGCTCCATGTGGCCAAAGGCAGGGCCCAGTCATCAGGGTAGAAAGCAGAGACGTGGCGTGGCAGTGAAACAACAGTTGATTTTTACCTACCCAGGTTGCAAAATGGAGGCTGAGCCATAGCCTCCAACTCCCAACTCAGAGAGACCCTCCCCCTATGTTCTCTGAGACCAAACACCAGGAAGCCCCAGGAGAATCTGAGCAAACACTACCAAAACTGTCCCTAAAACAGACAGAAACTGAGACTGAGGGTAGCGAGCATGATTAAACATCTATAAGGGGGAAAAAACATTATTAAGACTTAATGTAAAGCAGAGATCCAAGAGGATTAGATGCCACGTACGGGAAACCAAAAGAAAAATACCTTATTTACAATGGGCTAGGGACCATTATATAATAAATCTTTTTTTCTGGAGAAAAAATCTTTTTTTCTGGAGAAAAAAAGTGTTTTCTGGAGAAAACACTTCCAATAATGCCCAAGCAGAAAAATAGTCCATTAAACACCATAAACAACCAAGGTGACAAGGCATCTCAGAAAGAAAGAGAAAACTCTCCAGAAAATAAGCTTACAGACATAGAAATATGCTACTTAAATGACAAATAATTTATAACGTTACTTCTGAAAAAAACGAAATGAGATCCAAAATGAATTATCTATAATTTCAAAAACTGAAGAAAAAAAAACTAGATGAGCAGAATGAGTTTTTTAGCAAGGAGACTGAAACCCTCAAAAAGCACTGAACAGACTCTGGAGCTACATACAGACACTGCAAGAGTTGAAAACTGAAATAAGAAGCTTGGGAAAGAGTTGACCAAATGGAGAAAAGAATCAGTGATATCAAAGACAGAAATCTAGTAATAAATCAAAAAGAAGAGAGAAACCAAAGAATGAAAAATAATGAAAGAAAAACACAAGAAATAGCTGATACCATCAGGAGAGGAAACATAAGAATAATGGCAATTCTTGAGGGGAGGTAAAGAAGCAGGGATTAGGAAGCATTTTCAGACAAACAGTTGACGAGAATTTCCCAAACCTACGGAATGAGCTGGAGCTTGGAATCCAAGAAGTCAACAAAACACTCAATTATCTCAACCCAAAAAGGCCTTCACCAAGACACATTGTATTAAAATTATCAAAAATCAACTACAAAGATATAATGCTCAGAGCAGTCAGGGAAAATAAGACAGTAACCTATAAATAAAAGCTCATTACATTATCATCGGACTTCTCAGCACAAACCTTACAAGCCTGAAAGAAGTGGAATCAAATATTCAAACTATTAAGTGAAAGGAACTACCAGCCTAGAATAATGTATCCAGCTAAGCTCTCCTTTAGATATGAAGGACGAGACTTTAAAAAAATGAGGAAATTCTTCACTATGAAGCCTGCACTACAGGAAATAATAAAAGGGTCAACTCACTGAAAACAAATGACAAAATATATAAATAATTATAAATAAGGTGACTATCAGAAAAATAGAAGAAGAGTACAATCTTTCCTAAGAACAGGGCATTATAAGCTTAAACATTAAGAAGAGAATTGACATAGCAAGAGAGTAATGAAAGACCTGTACTTATGAACAAGTTTAGATAACAATGACTGAAAAAGGGAGGATTCAAAGATCCAAATTCCCAAAAGAGAATGGAAATAAGGCTCTCACAGAAAAAAATGGATGACTGTATATCTGTGTTGTGTGTGTATGTGTGTGTGTGCAGATATACACTATACAGATATACAATCATTTTTATATTTGTAATGGTAACTGCACACTGAAGATACAGAACCAAAGTATATAACATAAAACAAGAAGGACCAGAAGGTAAACCCACAAAAGTCAACCAAAAAAAAAAACAAAACAAAAAAAAAACAAATAAACAAACAAAACAACAAAAACAAGGACAAGGAAGCAGTAGAAACACTGAGCTACTGGAAAGCAAATGATAAAATGGCTATAAGACCTTATATTTCAATGTTCACATTAAGTGTAAATGAACTGAACTCACCAATAAAAAGGCACAGAGTTGCAGAATGAATCAAAAAACAAAACTCAACCACATGCTGCCTCCAGGAGACACATCTCACCTTCAAAGACAAATACAGGCTCAAAATGAAATGGTGGAAAATGATACTTCAAGCAAATGGCATTCAGAGAAAAATGGGAATAGCAGTACTAATATCACACAAAATAGATTTCAAAAGAAAAAAGGTAATGAAAAATACTGAGGGACACTTCATGATGATAAAGGAAATCATGAACCAAGAAGACATAACATTCATTAATATCTATGCTCCCAATCATGGAGCCCTGAAGTATATAAAGCAATTACTAATAGAACTAAAAGGAGAAACAAATCAAAACACTATCATAGTAGGGGACTAAATACCTCCTGTTGGTTATGCACAGATAATCTAAACAGAAAATCAAAAAGGAACTAACATCCTTAAATGATACATTAGACCAACTGGACATAATTGACATTTACAGAGCCTTCCATCCCAAAACAGCTGCTTAGTCATTCTTCTCTAGTGCACATGGAACATTCTCAAGAATTGACCACATATTGGGATACAGAGATAGCCTCGACAAATATAAGAGTGCTGGAATCATACCAACCTTATTCGCTGATCATAATGCTTTAAAACTAGAGATCAACTGCAAAAAGAAATCAGGAAGAACCACAAATACATAGAGATTAAACAACATGCTACTGAAGAGTAACTGGGTCAGAGAAGAAATCAAAAGAGAGATCAAGAAATACAAAGAAATGAATGGTAATAATAGTACAACATATCAAAACTTTTGGGAGATGGCAAAAGCGGTCATAAGAGGAAAGTTCATATCATTACAGGCCTACGTCCATTAACAATGCAAGCCCAAATAAGCAGCCTAAACGTAATCTTTAAAAAACTAGAAAAGAAAGAACCAATTAAACCTAAAGACTACAGAGGGAAGAAATCAAAATTAGAGCAGAAATAAATAAAGTTGAAAAAAAAAAGCAATAAAAAAATTAATGCAATGAAGTGCCGGTTCTTTGAGAAAGTTAATAAAATTGACAAATACCCTGGCTAGATTCACTAAAGATAAAAAAGAAAGGACACAAATAAACAAAATCAGGAATGAAAGCAGGGAAATTACTACAGACACTGCAGAATTACAAAGGAGCATACAAGAATACTATGAAAAAGTATATAACATCAAATTTAATAACCTAGAAGAAATGGACTAGTATTTAGAAAAATACAACCTTCCTAGAATGAATCAAGAACTGAAAGATCTAAATAGACTACTCAGCAGTATGGAAACTGAAACAATCATCAAAAACCTACCAAAAAGTAAAAGTCCAGGACCAGATGGCTTCACCAGTAAATTATCCCAGACATCCAAAGAAGATTTGATACTTATTCTCCTCAAACTCTTCCAAAAAATCAAAGAGGAGACAATACTTTCTACTCATTTTATCAGGCCAGTATCAACCTGATACCAAAACCTGGTAAAGATAACACAAAAAAAGAAAACTACAGACTAATATCTCTCATAAACACAGATGCAAATATTTTAAATAAGATACCAGCAAACTGAATACAACATATTAAAAAGATTATACACCATGATCAAGTAGGCTTCATCTCAAGTGAGTACAGGGATGGTTCAATATACACAAATGCATTAATGTGATACACCACATAAACAATTAAAAATAAGAATCATATGATCATATCAATAGATGCAGAAAAAGCCTTCAATCAGATACAGATTCCATTTATGATAAAAACATTTAACAAAATCAGTATAGAAGGAAAGTACTTTAACATAATAATGGCCATCTATGACAAATCCTCAGCCAACATTATACTTAATTGTGAAAAACTAAAAACCTTCCCTTAAAATCAAGGCTGTCCACTATCTTCACTGTTATTCAGCATAACATTGGAGGTCCTAGTGAGTACAATCAGAGAAGAAAAAGACATAAAATGCATCTGAATAAAAAATGAAGTCAAACTGTCAGTATTTGTGGATGACATGATCTTCTACATAGAAAACCCTAGAGAATCCATAAGAACACTACTAGAAACAATAAGCAAATAAAGTAAATATTCTGGATACAAAATCAATGTTTAAAAATCCATAACATTTCTATACTCTAATAACGAAGTGTCAGAAAAGAAGTGAAAAAAAAATAATTTCTTTGCAATTGCATCAAAAAGAATAAAATACCTAGAAATAAATCTAACAAAACATGTGAAGAAACTATGTCATGAAAACTACAAGACCCTGTTAAAAGAAATCAAAGGAGATACAAAAAAATAGAAAAATATTCTGTGTTCTTGGATTGGAAGAATCAATATAGTTAAAATGACCATATTACCTTAAGCCTTATACAGATTTAATGCAACCCCCACCAAAATATCATCAGCATTTTTTAAAGAAATCGAACAAAAACTTATCAGATTTGTATAGAAGCACAAAAGACCCCATATTGCCTATGCTATTCTGAGAATAAAGAACGAGGCATCACCCTGCTCAACTTCAAATTGTAATACAAAGTGACAGTAATCAAAACGGCATGGTATTAGCAGAAAGATACACGGACCTGTGGAGCAGTATCATGAGTCCAGGAGTAAACTCATATTTATATGGGCAAATAATTTTCAACAAAAATACCAGAAAAAATACAGCAGAAAAAGGAAAGCCTCTTCAATAAATAGTGCTGGGAAAACTGGAAAGCCACCTGCAAAAGAATGAAATTAGATTGTTTTCTACTTCTACACATCAAAATTAACCCAAGGACCTTGGACTTAAAGAGGATTTTATGAATTTGACCTCACAGGCAAGGGAAATAAAAAGTAAAATAAATGAATGGGAGTACATAAAACTAAGAAACTTCTGCTTAGCAAAAGAAACTGCCAACAGGGTAAAGAGACAACTGTACAAATGGGAAAATATATTTGCAAGCAACACCTCTGATAAGGGTTAATATCCAAAATATACAAAGAACTCATATGACTCAATAACAAACAAACAAAAAGTGATCCAATGAAATAATGGGCAGAGGACCTGAACAGACATTTCCTCTAGAGGACATACAAATGGCCAACAAACATATGATAGATGCTCAACATTGCTAGCTGTTAGAGAAATGCAAATCAAAACCATAATGAGATACCATCTCATACCTGTTAGAATGGCAGGTGTATATTCCATTTTTTAGAATATATAATCAACAGGACAAATAATAACAAATGTTGAAGAGTATGTGGAGAAATAGGATCTCTCATACACTGCTAGTGGGAATGAGAATTGGTACAGCCCTGACTGAAAACTGTATTGATGTTCTTTAACATGCTAATTATTGATCTACCATATGATTCAGCAATCTCTCTACTGGGTATTTATCCCAAAGACTTGAAACCTCATATTTAAAAAGATATTTGTACCCCAATGTTCATAACAGCATTATTCACAGTGACCAGGACATGGAAGTAACCAAAATGATTGGCTAAAGAAAATGTGTTACATTTATATATATATAAAAAATATTATTCACCAATAAGAAGAAATGAAATATTGTCATTTGCAACAACATGGATGGACCTTGAAATAATCATACTAAGTGAAATAAGCCAGACAGAAAAGGTTGAAAATCACATGACATCACTTATATGTGGGATATAAACCTAAAAGCAACAAGTGAACATGACTATCAGAGGCTCATAGACATGGACAATGGACTAGTGGTTACCAGAGGGGAGGTGGGAGGTGAAGGGGGAAATAATAAAAATATAAAAGAAAAAAGAGTCAATGAAAACTATTAATTTTAAATTATTATGTTATTACCACCATATTTCATTTTTTTACTGACTCGATCAACTTGTGATATAAAATAAAATTGGTATGTTTCTGTTTCTCATTAATATATATATGCATATATATATACATAAATTTCTTACTACCTTGATATTCTTATATTGTATGTCTTTCCAAATCTTTATATATGCATATATACACACACAATTTGTGTTTTTTTGTTTTTTATTTAACCCAAATTAGATAAAAGTATATATTTTTTAAATCCGTGCTTTTCTTTTGTTTTTACTATGTTTATTTTATTATTTTTGAAGAGCAATCTGTACCTTTCTGTGTTAACATATCAATATTTGATATTCTTTGGTTTTATAATGTCCATTTCATACTCAAATTTCTCTAACTATATTTAATAATTCATTTATTTTTTCATAAATATCCAATACAGGCCCAGGCATTGTATTCAGGTTTTGTGCCTGTTAAAATTCATGAGAATAACTCCAGTTTTATTGAGATTTAATTTACATAATTATAATTTATTCATTTTGAGTTAAAAGTTTAGTGTTCTTTATTATATTTATAGAACTGTGCAAATTACACAATAATTTAATTTTAGAACATTTCATAACCTCCCAAATTAGCAGTCATTCCCTATCCCCACCTGCTCCTCGATAGTTCTAGGCTAATTTCTATCCCTATACATTAGCTCATTTTAGAAGTTACATAAATAAAATCACATAATAGGTGGTCTTCTGTGATTGGCTTCTTTCGCTTATCATGTTTTTAGGGGGTTTCTGTGTTGGAGCAAGTGTCAGTACTTTATTTCTTTTTATTGCCTTATAGTATTTCATGTATGGCTATAACACATTTTATTTATTCATTCATCAGCTTGTGTTTATTTGAATTGTTTTCACTTTTTAATTATTTATAAATTATTTGCTGTAAACATTTGTGTTCAAATTTTTGTGTGGATTTGTGTTTTCTTTTAGGTATATGCCTAAGAGTAGAATTGTTGGGAATCTGGTAATCCTATGTTTAGCACTTTGAGGAACAGCCAAATTGCACAATCAAAGTGAGTGAAATATATAGCATGTGAATTATGTCTCCATAAAGTTGTTTTAAAAATGTTGAATATTCTTCTTCCAAATTTGTTCTTAAATAATTTAAACCTACTAGTGAGAGTCCCTACTAAATTATTCACTGAATGTACCCAATGTCCAATGAGTCCTCTCCACTCTGGCTGCTTGAAGCTAGAAAATTTCTTATCCTTGTGTGAGTTATGACAATTGCTCATTTTATAGGCCCTTGGTTATTCTTTGCCTGGCCTTGTGGGAGATCACCCTATATATACACAGACAGAGAAAGATTTAAAAAGAAACCTATAAAAGTTTCTGTGGCTTTTTCCTCTCTGATATCTGTTTTTAAAATTCTGGTTGCCTCAGCCTCTTCTATAAATTCTGATTTCTTTCCTCAATTCAGTGAAACCAGTTCTATGCTTGTGCTCTCCTTTCCTCTCACTAGAAAACCACTCTCTTGAAAGTGACTCAGAAATCTAGGATGATGATGCTCATTGCATTTGTTTCTCTTTACCTAGAGGTCACAGTCCTATCCTGACCGTATGGAACAGTTTTTTCATATGCTTTGCCCAATTTTCTGCTTCTTTATGGGAGAATAAACCTGATATTTACTCAATCTTGGTTATATAAACTCTTTTGCATATTAGTTTCACATCCCCAAATAAATGTCATAGACAATTTTACTAACAGAACTAATTGATAATTATTTTCTTCCATTTCGAATGACAAATAAAATTTTCTAACTACAAATAAGGTCATTAGAACTTGAATCATTATAGTTCATAATCATTTTCTAAAGGAAGGAACATACTGTGTTGTGATTGATTTTCATGTGAACATTGGATGACGAGATCTGCTCAAACAGTGACAGATCTACTCTGATTTTTTAGATATCCATTTGTGTTTCAGAGTTGCCTGCTTTTATTCAAAAATAAGGCACAAATTAGAAAATTGTTTCATGAATTTATTAAGGGAAGATAGAAATATATGTTGTTGAAATTTCTAAAATTATCTTGTTAACAGAAGCCATAGCTACAGATTCAGAGTCCATCACTCCTTCATAGTGTGAATCCTTTTCCTATAATTACATAATGATAAAATATTTTGATCTGGAACCCAGTGTCTGCTGTCGGTGAGCTACGTAAGGATAGAGCCACACATTATTCCTTCTTGTTTCTCCAGTTTCTGGCTTTGTCCTGGCATAGTTTATGTATGAAGTCATTCTAAACATTGAATGAATGATTAAATATGAAGCATGATGTGTATGCCTCAGACCTACCCCCAAAATAATCTCTATAAGTCAAAAGTCACCTTATTTCAATAAACTTTGTATGAAAGAGGGAGAGGCAAAGACGAAGCAATAGAGATATATGCAGCCAAGATTAATATAAGAATAACTTTTATCTCAATCAACAATTGAATTCTTTCTTCTGAGATTAGAACCATTGAGTTTTTAGAAGGCCAGCACAGTGAGATGTAATCAAATTAGAGGAAGATCTGAAATTTCTTTTGATCCAGAAGTAAAATGATTACTCTAGATGTAACATATTCATTAATTATTAACTCTACTTAACATTGCTTCCTCCTCTGCTCAAATTGGGCAGAAGCATGAATTAGTTCATAATCATTTTCTAAAGGAAGGAACATACTGTGTTGTGATTGATTTTCATGTGAACATTGGATGACGAGATCTGCTCAAACAATATCATGGTGAATTTAATGACTATGGTAGAATAGAAACTCTAGGACTTTGTCCATCTAGAATAATATATAAACTGATGAAGATTGTTAGAATTAACATTTACAGAAATCTTTAATTCAGTGAAAAAAACTTACAATAACTAAGGGAAAGTTTAATAAAGAAGGAAGTGGCAGCATTATGGTAAGAGATTGTCATGGATTTTAAATAACTTGCCTATTATCAATCAGTCCCCAGAAGTCAGAATCCATGAAAATGGCAGCCTGAACACCTGGTGCAGTACCATAAGAAGCAATAAAGACTTTATTATCAAAAAATTGTAATTTTCTTTTTTGACCTGGAGGGCAGCTATCAATGCCTGGTACAATGGCTAGCACTAGTTTTGGCTGACATAGAACATTCCAAGATTTGGATGGCTTCCCAATAAGCTTTTAGTGAAAATATATAAAGGCAATAGTATTAACTTCAGTAACATAGGACAAAAGAAAACAGTCAGAACAAGCAATAGGCAGACCAAAATTCCTGGGAAAGAAGAGGCTAGAGAATAAAATATGTTGAAAGAATAACAGCTTTAAAAAGCTCCCATGTACACTGGAAAATCAATGCAGCCAAAACCATTACTATGGATAAATGTATTCTCAGTAAAGGTCTGAAAAGACTTTAAGCTTTCACCTCTGACTTGACCTTCAGATTCTGTACAACAGTAAGTGAAGGCTAAGGCAGAGTTGTAAATAGACAGGCTGAGCATTAAGAATTTTCCAAACACAGAATCAATCAACAAAAGCTAGATTTTTTTTCTTTTTCTTTTCTTTTTCTTTTTCTTTTTCTTTTTCTCTTTCTTTTGGCTTTGTGTATTTAAGGAAACTCATTCAAGATACTATTTGACTACTAAGGTAATAGAAGAATAGTTTAGAAGAGTCATTAACAAACAAACAACAACATTCGTCTAACAGGACCACAAGCTCAGGAGAGACAATATGATTTAAACAATTGCTACAACAAAATATTTAAAAAGTCTAGCTTTCCACAAAAATAATAAAGCATTCAAAGAAATAAGAAACTATGTCCTCATTGCAGGGGAAAAATAAATTAATAAAATATGTCCCTCAGAAACCACAGACATTGAACTTACTAGACAGAATCTGTATTTAATCTGTTTAAAGAACCAGGGGAAACCATAGATAAAGAATTAAAGGAAATTAAGTCAGTGATGTCTCATTAATATATAATATTTAATACTTAAATATTAACAAAAGAGTAGAAATTGTAAAAAATAATTAAATAATATTCTGGCACTAAAAATTCACTAAAATGGTTTATATAAAATTTTACTGTGAAGAACATAGAATCAGCAAACTTAAAGATAGTTCAAAGTAGATTATCCAGTCTGAGGAGCATACAAAAGAAAGAATGAGGGAAAATGAAAGTACTCTAATACAGGGGTCCTCAACTTTCAAGTCATAAACCAGTACATAGCCTGTTAGGAACTGTACTGCACAGCAGGAAGTGAGCAGTGGGGCAAATGAGTGAAGTTTCATCTGCATTTGCAGCCACTCCCTGCCATCACCACCTCAGTTCCAACTCAGATCATCACACATTAAATTCTTAAAGGAACCCTGGTCCCTGGTACCAAAAAGGTTTGGGAGACTGCTCTAACATGATCATAGCACAACATCAAGCATATAAACATATGCATAATGAGACTTCCACAGGAGAGTGGAGAGAGAAAAAGAGCAAAGAGAGTCATGAAATATTGGCCAAAAAATGTGATGAAAGACATGAATGTACATATTCAAGAAGTTCAAGGGACTGCAAACAAGATAAACTCAAAGAGCTCCACAATGATAGAAATTATAGTCAAGTTGTTAAAATCCAAATATATATTCTTGAAAGCAGCAGTAAACAACTTGTGTATAAGGGATCTTCAATAAAATTAGCAATTATTTTTTCATCAGAAACCATGCAGTACAGGCAGCAGTGGAATGATCTATTTAAAGTACTCATAAAAAGCTGCCAAGGAAGAATTCTATAACCATAAAAACTATTTAAAAAATGAAGAGATAAAACATTTCTTGATTAAAACAACCAAAAAATGGAGTTTGTTAATAATAGAACTGTCCAATAAAAAATGTTAAAAGACTAAAATGAAAGGACAGTAATGCAAAGCCATGTGAACAAACAAAACCTTTGACAAAGGTAGCTAGTAACAACAAAGGTAAATATAAAAGCCAGTATTTTTCTATTTTGGTTTGATTTATTTTTTTCTTTTCTATATGATTTAAAGACAAAGACACAAAAATAATCATTCATGTGTGGACATACAATGTATAGAGATGTAATAGGGGTGATAACATAAAAGAAAGAGGGATAAAGCTGTAAAGGAAAAGGTTTTGTACACTTCCAATTTGGGCTATAGAGTGAAATTTTACTTTTATAATGTTAGATGTTAATTGAAATCTTATGGTAACTACTAAGAAAAAAATGAAAAATTACACAAAGAGAAAGGAATTTAGATAATATACTAGAAAAAAATCAATAAAGTATTGGGAAAGGTGGTAATGGAGGAATTTAGGCATGAAATAGATATAATGTATGATAAAAAATATCAAAATGACAGAATAAGTCTTTATGTCATAGTAATTACGTCATATGTAAATGGCTGAACCTCTCCAAATAAAAGTCACAAATCAGCAGAATAAAATTTTTAAATAATATCTAACTCTATGCTGTCTAGAGGAGACTAACTTTTTAGGAAAAGTGAAAGGATGGAAAAGATAATGTATGCCAATAGTAAATGAAAGAAAGCTATAATGACTATACCAATATAAGATCAAATAGACTTTAAAAATGTATCAAGAGGCAAATAGGAACATTATATATTGATAAAAGGAAGTGCCAATCTAACAAGATGATGTAACATCATATATATATATGCACTGTTACATCTATGTATATGTTACATATATATATATATATATATGTACCTCTAAGAACAAAACCCAAAAATATATGAAACAAAAGTGACAGTATTGAAGAGAGAATTAGAAAGTTCTACAAATTAATTGTTTACTTCTGTACCCCACTCAATAATGGATAGAAAATCTAGACTGAAAATTAATTAAGATGTCAAGACCTTTAACAACAGCATGAATCAACTAAACAGAATTGATATATCTAGAACAATTAACATATACATTGTTTCCAGTGTACATGGAACATCCTTCAGGATAGGTAATATACTAGACCACAAAACAAGTTTTAATAAATTTTAAAATATTGAAATCATACAGAGTATCTTTATATAAACTGAAATCATACAATGTATCATCCTGTTAAGATAACAATAGTTTCAAAAGCAATCTACAGTTTTAATGAAATTCCTATTAAAAACCACAATGGAACTGAATTAGAAACATGGTGGAGTGAGAGATGTCCCCAGATCTCTCCCCTTCAACAAAAATATGCTGAACATCTAAAACTCAACCCAAAACACCCAAATTGAATACCACATGTCTGAGAGTGGGATCTGTGCATACGAACTACCAAAGATCAGAATCCTGGGCATCTGGTGATAGACTGGGAGAAATAAAGAAGCTGCCATTTATAGCTGCTGGAGTTCCTGGTAGGAGGAGGGGAAGGGGAGAAGGTGGGGTGAGTTCCCTGAACAGCCCTGCTGGGAGAGCTGTGAGCTCTGTGTGGCCAGCAGCAGGGCCAAGCCATCAGGGCAGAAAGCAGAGAAGTGGCATGGCAGAGAAACAACAGTTGATTTTTTACCCACCTTGGTAAAAAATGAAGGCTGAGCCACAGACCCAACCCACAACCCAGGGGGCCCCACTCCCTATGCCATCCGAGACCAAACACCACAGAGCCCCAGGGGAATATTAGCAAACACTACCGAAACTGTCACAAAAACTGACAGGGACTGAGACTGAGGATAAAGAGTGATTAAATATCTACAGGAAAATAAAAAGGCATTATTAAGGCTGTATATTAAGCAGAGATTGAAGAGGTTTAGACACCCTACTGGAAACCAAAAAAAAAAAACACCTCTTTGCAGTAGACTAAAGAGAGAGCTTTATATAATAATTCTTCATTTTTGAAAAAAAAAAAAGCAGAATGCATTTCCATTAATGTCCAAGCAGAGAAATAGTCCATTAAACACCATGAGTAACCAAGGTGACAAGGCATCTCAGAAAGAAAGAGAAAAATCTCCAGAAAATAAGCTTACATCCATAGAAATAAAAATATACAACTTAAATGACAAAGAATTCAGGATGGTACTTCTGAAACAACTCAGTGAAATTTGAAACAATTCATATCAACAATTTCAGTAATTGAAAAAAACACCTAGATGAACAGAGCAAGGAGATTGAAACCCTCAAAAAGAACAGATCTTCTGGAGATAAAGACAAAACAAACAAACAAAACTGGAAGAGCTGAAAAATAAAATAACATGGTAGGGAAATAGAGTCAACCAAATGGAAGAAAAGATCAGTGATATCCAAGGCATAAATCTAGAAATAAACCAAAAGGAAGAAGAGAGAAACCAAAGATTGAAAAATAATGAAAGAGAAATACAATAACTAGGCGATACCATCAGGAGAGGAAACATAAGAATAATAGGCATCATTGAAGGTGAGGAAACCATTTTCAGACAAATAGTTGATGTGAATTTCCTAAATCTAAGGAATGAGCTGGAGCTTGGAATTCAAGAAGTCAACAGAACACCCAATTATCTCAACCCAAAATGTCCTTCACCAAAACACATTGTACTAAAATTATCAAAAATCAATGACAAAACTCAATGCCCGAAAGAAGAAAACAGTAACTTATAGAGAAAAATCCATTAGATTATTGTCGGACTTCTCAGCACAAACCTTATATAAGCCAGGAAGGAGTGGAATCAAATATTCAAAACATCAAATGAAAGAAACTACCAGCCTAGAATAATGTATCCAGCTAAGCTCTCCTTTAGATATGGAGAAATTAAGACCTTTCCAGACACAAAAGTTGAGAGAATTCTTCACTATGAGGCCTGCACTACAGGAAATACTGAAAGGAGTCAGCTCACTGAAAACAAAATGACAAAAAAAAAACCCATAATTAGGAGTAAAGCGACTATCAGGCAAATAGAAGCATAGAAGGGCAACCCTTACTATGAACAGGGCATTGTAAACTTAAATAATATGAAGAGAATTGCCATAGCAAGATAGTAATGAATATTCAACATGCTCAGGGACAAATTAATACAACAATGACTGAAAAGGGGAGGATTCAAAGATTCATATTCACATATATAGCATTCGCAGAATAAAATGGATGACTGTATATGTAACTATCCTTTACACATTTGTAATGATAACCACAGACCAAAGATTCAAAACTGAAGTATATAACATAAAATAAGAAGGACCAGAGGCAAAACTCACAAGTCAATCAAAATAAACAGAAACACAAGGAAACAATGGAAACATTGAGCTACCAGAAAGAAAAAGATAAAATGGCTACAAGGAGACCTCATATTTCAATAATCACCCTAAGTATAAATGGACTGAACTCACTAATAAAAAGGCACAGAGTTGCAGAATTAATCAAAAAACAAAACCCAACCATATGTTGCCTTCAGGAGACATCTCAGCTCCAAAGACAAATATAATCTCAAAGCGAAAGGGTACAATATGATATTAAAAGCAAAACCCACAATGGCTTTTTTGGTTTTTTGGCAGAAGAGTAACAGTTGGTTAGGAATTTTAAAAAGAAAAACAAATTCGAAGACTCATACTTTCCAGTTTCACAACTTCCTTCAACTGTACAGTAATCCAAATAATTTGCTACTGAAATTGAACAAATTATTCTGGACAACTGGATAACCACTGCCAAAAGAATGAAGTTGGACAATTATCTTACATGATACACAAAATAAACCATAAATGTATAAAAATTTTAAGTAGAAGAGCAAAAGCTAAAATAAAATCTTTGACTAAAATATAAGGGTAGATCTTCATGTCCACAGATTTGCAAATGGACTTTTTGTCAATTAGATTCAATAACATTCCAAATGATATTCAATATTATTTTATATTAGTTTCAGGTATACAGAATAGTGGTTGGACATTTATATAATTTATGAAGTGAGTACCCCAATTTTTATATGTGACTTTAAAAGCACAGGCAACAGAAGAAAAAATAGATAAATTAGACTTCAAAACTTAAAACTTTTGCTCTTCAAAAGACATCAAGAAAGTAAAAAGACAACCTACAATATGAGAAAAATTATTTGTAAATTATATATCTGATAAAGGTACACGGTCCATAATATTTAAAAATAATGGTTAAAAAGAAGCCAATACAAAAATATAATAGGACTTGACAACTAAAAATACACACACAAAAAAAACATTTCTCCAAAGAACATCACAAATGTCCTGCAAGTACATGAACAGATATTCAACATTTTTGGCCATCATGCAAACATAAATCAAAACTATAACAAGATACCATTTCACACCCACTAGGATGGTTATAAAGGAAAATAATAAGTGTTGACAAATGAGAAATTGGAACTGTTATGCATTGCTAGTGGGGGTGTAAAATAATATATCTACTATGAAAAAAATTTTGATAATGCATCAAGAAGTTAAAGGCAGAATTACCATATGACCCAGCCATTCTAATCCTAGTTATGTATCCAAAAGAATTGAAAACAGGTATTCAAATAAAAACTGGTATATGAATATTCATAATAGCATTATTAATAATAGCCAAAAGGTAGAAAAAACTCAACGTTCATCCACGAACATTTGGGATTTTTTAAGTGTTATATACACATAATGGAGTGATAAAAAAGAGTGATTCATGCTAAAACATGGATGAACTGAGAATTATGTAAATGAAAGAAGCCAATAATAAAATACCACATATTGTATGATGGTACTCATATGAAATATCCTAAATAGGTAAATTCATAGAGAATGAAAGAGATTAGTGATTGGCAGAAGCTAGGAGGAGGGAGGAATGGAGAGTGACTGCTCAATGGGGATGGGGTTTCCTTTTGGAACGATGTTTTGGAATTAGAGAGAAGTGGTGGTTGCACAAACATTGTAAACATACTAAAAGCCACTGAATTGTGCACGTTAAAATGGTCACATTTCTGTTATGTGAATTTTACTTCACTTAAAAAAACAACAATATCACCTTTTTCTCCAATTCATGTAGAATCTAACTTTCAGTCTCAAATTTATTTATTTATACTTCTGTTTGGGCTAAAGCATTTTGAAAGCATAAAATACTCTTGCGCACATACATATAAGTACATATATATGACTATATATAAACATTTAAATATATAAGCATATATATATGTGTGTGTATATACACGTGTGTGTGTGTATATATTATATATATATGTATATATATGTATATATATATACATATATATATATATACATACTCTCCAGTGAGTTGACAATATTTCCTCATTATTTCAAAAATTTCTTTACAAGTATAACAGGAGACATTGAGCACTTATTTTCCACAGAATAAAAAAGACATATATTTTTATATGTCTTAATTTTTATGATTTTTGATGTCTACAAGATAAAGTTTATGTGTGTATTATACCCTTTAACATCTGTTATCTGCCTTCCCTGATGTCTTTTACCATTAATTCATTCATGGCTCTGATTCAGCCACATAACTCTGCTTTAATTACCTAAACATAATGAACTGTGGGCATGCTCATATCTCTGTTTTAAGTGCTTTTAACCCCTAGATCATCATGGAAACAGTGACTTAGCGTCAAGATTTAGTTCAAGACTTTGATCCTTTGGGAAGACTATTCTACTGTTAAAGGGGAAAAGCCCCCTTCTTTATGTTTCTTCCTCCAAGTTATTTAAAGAAATGCTGCTTAGGCTGGCAACATCAGCATTACACAAGAGCTTGTTACAAATGCAGAATATCAGGACCCATCGCAGACCTACTGACTCAGACCCCACATTTTATCAAGTATCCCAGATGATTTGTGTGCACATCAGAGTGTGTGATGGATGCACAGGAGATCTCTATCTCTATACTTACACCATTCCATTTTTCTATTTACTGGTCTATATGAACCCCTAGACCATTAATCTCCTTGAAGATAGAATGTGTGTTTTATTTATCAGTGTACCCTCACACGCACAGTTCTGGGCTCACATTTTCTCAGAAAATATTTTCAGAATTATTAGAGCAAGAATAGTTTCTATAATCCCCTAAGAAGAGTTTCCTTCTTCAGTTTGTTAGTGAACCACTTTTAGAGCTTTGGTGAAGAAATTGCTAGAGATCAAGCTCAGGTATCCGTAGGTCTTCATCATCAGGATCTTCACAGCATCGTAAAGTTAGAGTAATGAGAAGCAAATAAAAACAGAAGATAGGCTTCTCCAGCTACCCCAGAGCAGAGGATAATTTGACAATTCAGTGCTGCCTGTTTGCCAAAATACTTCTTGGCCTATTTCTCATTATAAAAATTATCCCTCTGGGGGCATGCCACTGGGTCAGGGTGACAGGGGTCCATGTGGAAAAGTACAGCTGAACATGCTTGCTGCTGAGTTTGGCATGCAGTGGGTGAGAGGAAGTATTGAGACTATTCCCCATTCAAAAGCTCTCCAGCCCCACACACTGCTCAAGGCTAAATAAAGATATTACTGGAAATGTTCTGCTACTCAGGGCTCAGTTTCTTCTACCCTACTTTTTTTTTCTTCTTTGCTTTCCTCAAATATCTATTATCCCAATTAAAAAAATAGTTGAGGAACAACTGCCTTCAAAAGTTACCCTGTACAGAAAGATGCACTATGTGGGTGACTTAGGGAAGGATCTTGTTTGCAAACACGCAGGACCTGTAATTACACTGTGCATTCTAAAAACTTCCAAGTAATTAAATAATGCTAGAAAAAAAATGATAAAATAGGTATGAAATGGTGATTGTGAGGTTGGGGTTAACATGAGAGTTAAAGAGAGCCTTCTGCAACTTACAAAGATGTTTGTAACCTATATTCTGCCATGTTCCTCATGCTTTTATAATGTGAACCACAATGAGAAATAGGTTTTACATCACAATATAGTAGGCATATATTGAATTAAAACAAAAGTTTCATGAAACATTGTTTAATCTCATTAAGTACCTAAATTCCTATTATTTTCATTTTATTCTATTTTATATTTTCAGTTATAATTTTATCTCAGTGTTTGCTTTAAGAAGACCCAATCTGGGACAGTGGGTACCCTTGTCTTGCTCAAGGTCTCAAAGAGCTTTCAACATTTCACCACTAAATGTGATGTGTGTCATAGGAATTTCATAGATATCCTTATCAGATTAAAGAAGTCCTATTCATATTTTAGTAAAGGTTTTTAACATGAACGTTAAGTTCCATATTAATGAAGTATTTATTTTTTTATCTATTAATATATTAATGTCTTCATTAAATTGTTGATTTCTCTAATGTTTAAAACCCTTGCATTCATAGTATGAACTTAAGTTGGACATGATGTATTTTCCTTCTTATATATTTCTAGATTTGATTTGCTGAACATTTGTTCAAAACATTTTAAAATTTACATATAGGAAAATTCATTCTATTTGGTTTATAGTTCTACAAGAATTGACAAATGTATAGAGTCTAGTAAGTGCCACCACAAGTCAAAAATAAGCAGTGTTCAAATTTCCAATTTTCTTATGTCATTTTTAAGTTTTTTTTCAATTAGTTTTCAAATAAGTTCTGTATATTATAATTTACCGTTATGTCTCTTAAGATTCTTTTTAGAATTAAGTTCCTTTCCATCTATATCCATCCACTTTTCAATGTGTTCATTAAAGAAACCGAATCATTTTATCCTGCAGAGCTTCCCACAAGCTGAATTTTGCTGATCACAGCACTATGGTTGTATTTAACATCTGTTGTTTATTATATACTATGTTATTCAATATATTGTCCAGTCTTCCATATTTTTGCTAAATTGAATCTGGAGGCTTGATCATATTTGTGATTGATTTGGGTGAAGACAAGACTAGTTTACATATAGATTTTGTATATTCTATCAGGATATATGCAATGTTTGCATGCCACTTTTTATAATATTAGTAATAGTTAATGACCAGTGCTTGGATATGTGAATTCAATATGTGCTACACAATGATGATGTTCTAAATCTTTCATTTATTCTTTATTCATTAGCTAGAATATTTCTATAAAGAGAAACTTTACCTCACCTACTTTATAATGACCTAGTAATATGGGAAGATATGAGAAAATGAATTATTCCCCCTTTTTTTTTTCCAAGTTTTCAGTGGTGACCCAGGTTTTTTTTTTTCTTTTAGTATCATTTTCAAATCTATAGTTTAAATTCATAGCAGAAATTAATTTTAGTGATGCTCAAATTATACCACTTTGGTTAATAAAACTTTTTGGGTTGACTTTATATTTGTTTAGACATAACCCTACCAGTCTTTGATAGAGTTCTTATTATCCAGTATAACAAGCTATTCAAAGATTATCTTGAACATTTTCTGCTCCAGACTTGGAAACAGTCATTAGGAAAGGAACTTTCATCCCTTTGGGTGAGAAGTAGCATTTTAAGACTGCAATCTATGAGCTATGGGTTCTCCTTCCTACTGGTTTATTATTTTATGCTTTTAAGGCCTTTTTAGGAAAAAGATCTAGAAAATACATACACATATATGTATATAACTATACATGTCTGTCTGTCTATCTATCTATCATCTATCTATCTATCTATCTATCTATCTATCATCTATCTATCTATCTATCAATCATCTATCATCTATCACCTATCGAATTATAATTCAAATCCCAGTACTCTAAAACACAAGAATGGTAGAATTAGAATATAAGATACTTACTCACTCATTGAATCTCAAAATATACATACTCAGCAGACTCAAAAACAAATAAATAACATTTACATGGAAAGTTTAAGATATTTTTCTTGCAATTTTTCCCTTAGAAAGTATATTCCATTAGGATCTGTACATTCAAATTATTATAGCATTAGAGTGAGTTCCATTCTGAATAATTAGCACCAATAGACGAACATTTAGGTTCATTTTTCATATTACTTTTCAAGTTTTCATAGATCTGTTTCTAAAATGAATTTTATAAAGCAAAATATTTTCAAAGGTGTGTAGTTTCTAACTCTGTCCCTCGTATCATATTTCTATTTCGTTCCCCAACTATAGTGAAATTCGCACTCACACACTTGATATTCTTATTTTATTCTCTTTATTTTCAGACAATAAGATATTCTAGAGAATTCTTCAAAGTAAGATAGATAGTCCTCAGTATTTTTCATGACTGCTTAGTACTCCACTGTGACACATTAGAGTTTTTTCATTTAGTTTCTTTTCTGGAGATTATCTATTGATATTTCAAATATTCCTGCAAAGAATGCCAAGCATATGTGACTTTTCATATTTTTTTCTGTGTAATTTTGGCATCAGTTCCTAAATTGGAATTGCTTAGTCAAATAAATATTTAATTTTTTCTAGAAATTTCTATCTATGTCTACACAGGGGTTTATTAACCCGCATTCCCATCAGGGTCAGGTGAGAATGCCTAATTTTCCCCACAGTTTTGACAACAGAGAATGCTGTTAAACATTTCTTAGGTTGTCAATCTACTAGCTAAGAAATGGTATCTTATTACAATTTTAACTTTCATCTCTCTTGTTGTGAGCATAGCATATTTTAAATTGCTACATGCTTCATAAATTTTCTTTCCTATGAACTTTATGTTCATATTCTTAGTACATTTTTTAGAGGTTTTCTCATTTTTTTCTCTATTTCTGTAAGCCTTTTATATATTAGAAATGTTGTGACTTCGTGATTAAAATGGCAAATATTTTTTCAATTTGTCAAACTTATTTTTACTTGACTTTCTTTTTTACCACCATGCAAATTTCTTTTTTGGTACTGCACTCATCTATCATTTCACTTATCTCTAGATTTTTAGTAATAGTAAAGTCCACAGTTCCAGATGACAAAGAAATTCCAAATATTTTTCTATTACATTTTCAACTTTTAATTTAAAACAATTATAGGCCCACAGAAAATTGCAAAATTAATACAAAGAGGTCCTATGTGCCCTTCATTCAATTTCCCCCAATGGTAAAATCTTACATAATTATAATACAACATCTAAATAATAAAATTAACATTAGTACAATCCACACTATATTCAGATCTTTGGGTTTATATACACTCAATATGTGTGTTTATAATTCTATGAAATTTTATCACATGTGTAAATTTAACAAAAACATTCAGAACACAAAATTGATTTGTCACCTCAAATATCCCATACATTTTTTCTTTTTTATAGTCATACTCATGTACTTCCCCCACATCTTGTTCCTAATTGCCGATAACTATTCCTTGTTTTTATACTATTCTCACTTCAAGAATGTTATATAAATAGATTTCTACAGTGTGTGACCTTTTGAGATTGGCAGTTTTATTCAGCATACTATACTTGATATCCATCCAAGTTGTTTTATGTATCAATAGTTTGTCACTGTTATTATTGCTGAGTAGTATTCTATGGTTTGGATGTAAGAGTTAATGTTCACCCACTGAAGAACATTTAAGTTGTTACCAATATTTAGTTGTTACAAATAAATCTGCTATGAACTTTCATGTACAGGTTTTGTTTGGAATAAACTTTCTCTTCTCTAAGATATAAATGCCCAGTATTTATATCTTAGTATTATTGCTGAGTTATATAGTAAGTTTATATTTACTTTTTAAAGAGAAAGTCTTTAATTTTCTGTTGCTGCCATAACAAATTACTACACATTGGGTGGCTTAAACTTTGAAAATTTCTTGCCCTGTAGTTCTGGAGATCAGAAGTCCAAAACAGACCTCAGTGAACTAACATAAAGGTGTTGTCCAGGCTATGTTACTTTCTGGACACTCTGGGGGAAAATCCATTTCTTTATGTTTTCTAGCATCTAGAGGCTTCCTGTATTCCTTGGCTTGTGGCTCTGTTCTACATTCTTCAAAAATAATGTCACATCTCTCCAACTCTTCTTCTACACTCAGTGTCTCTCTCTGAACATAGCTGGGAAAGTTTCTCTTATTTTACAGATTCTAGTGGTTAGTTTGGGCACATCCAGATTATCCAGGGTAATCTTGTTCTCAAGTTTCTTAACTGTATTCACAGCTGCAAAGTCCCTTTTTATAATGTAACATATTCACAAGCGCCAAGAATCAGTGTGTGCACATCTTTGGGGACCATTATTCTGCCTACACAGAAAGTGTATAACTTTTTCAGAGTGCCTGTAACATTTTATTTTTCTATCAGTAATGTATGATAGGTCCAGCTTCTACACATTTTCATCAGTGTTTGATATTGCCACTATTTTTCCCAATTGTTCTAATAGGTGTGTAGTAATATCTTATTATGATTTTAATTTAGATTTCCTTAATATAGTTGAACATGTTTTTATGTGCTTAGTTGCCATCCATATATCCTCCTCAGTGAAATGTCTATGTCTCTTGCATTTTCTAACTGGATTACTTATTTATTTCATATTCAGTTTTATGAATTTTTATATATTCTAAATATGAATCCTTTGTAAGATATGCAGCTTGTTAATATTTGCTCCCAGCTATAGCTTTTCATTCTTTTATCAGGATTTTCTGCAGAGCAAATACTTTGAGTTTGAAGAAGTGCATTTTATTAATATTTTCTCTTAGGATCATGCTTTCGGCATAATATTTAAGACATCTTTTAGTCATGTGTCCTAAAGACTATCTTCTAAAGACAATCTTCTACATTTTTACTAAAGGACTTTGTATATTTTATTCATTTTGAGTTATATGTCATTCATTTTGAAATAATTTGTATAAGATACGAGTTTAGATTGAGGTTTGTTTTGTTTTTGTTTTGCTTTGTTTTGTTTTTCCTAGGATATTCAATGTTTCCAATACCATTTGTTGAAAAGATACTTGTCTTTCATTAAATTTTTGTTGCTCCTTTGTCCAAAATCAGTTAGACAAACTTGTGCAAGGCTTCCATTGCTGTTGTTTCATTCTTTTATGTATCTGTCCCTCTGTTAGTACCACACTGTTTTGGTTACTGTATCTACATAGTAAATATTAAAAAGAGGTAAACTGATTTTTCCCATTTTATTCTTTTTCAAAAGGAGTAATGAGTGATTTCCTGCTTTATCAGACATTTGAACATCCCCTAAAACTTTTATGACTAAAATAATGAAATGTTGACAAATGTACCATTAGAACTTAATAGAAAATCTATAAGTACGCTTAATAGAATATGAAAATTTACTATAGATACTAGAAAAATCTTGGCTCAACAGAAAGGATAGACATTTAAATTAGTGGTTTCAGTATAGCAGAAAAATGATTAAATTTTATCATCCCTGTAATGTGAACCAGGTTTTTAAATAGATCACAAAATTTAAATGAAATCATACAATTAGCATAAGAAAATATGAATAAATCATTCTACAATTTGCAAGCTGGGAAATCTTTTTAGTCTAGTATTAAAAATCCAGAAGCAACAAATAAGAAATAAAGATAGGTAACTTTGAATACATTAAAAAATTTTGTGTGACTAAAAAATATTGTATGCCAATTAAAAGAAAATTAAACACCAAGGAAAAAATTGGTATTAATGAGACATTATTCCTAACAGAGAGCTAAAAAAAAAAAGGAAAAAAAAAACAAGTTTATAGAAAAAGTGACTAAAGAAATAAAGTTCACAGAAAAAAATTAAAATGATTTGTAAATTTATGAAAAGCTGTTCAAGCTTGTTTATACACTAGAGAAATGTAAATTAAAATTATAATGAGATATTATTTTTTATACACAAGGATGACAAAAACCTTTAAGTCTGCCACTGTACTACATGATGAAGTTGTGCAGAGACAGGCACTCTCGCACATTGCTGGTGGGAATGCAAAAGAGTACAATCTCTTTGGAGGGAAATTTGTCAATACCCAAGAAAATTATATATGTGCATTTATCCTTGGACCCAGCAATTTTTCCTCTAGGATATCTCCTGAAGGTAAACATTATAGTGATGGCAAATTTCTCAAAATATCACTTATGCTCATCACTGCTTTAAAATTTTTATAGTTTTAAGACCCATCATTTTATCTTGTTATTGAATGTCTAAATTAAAAGACAAATGTACTATCATAGTACAAATTAGCTTTTAAAAATATTTGATACCCTTCTTTCTTGTTATTTGAAATTCAAAGTTAAATAAATATCACTCAGGAGAGCAGCATTGCACCATTTAAGACTCCTTTCTCCCATGCATACAGACACACACATTTTGAGAATTTTAGACTACTCAGGTGAATATATCACTATGGGTCAAGATGTCAAAAGAAAGTAATGAAGTCAGTGGGCTGAGGACTGTGGATATAATTAAGCCATAAGGTAACTGATCAACATCTGTACAGCCTTTCTGAAGTGAAGAGCAAACAAAATCCTCCCTCTTGTTACAGAAAAAGATATTATTTTTGTCTGAACTATTGAGCTTGGCTATTGCCCAAACTCAAATAGTAATTATATATCTTACATTGACTGGCTCTATGTTGGCCTAAACTTTAGGTAAGACATGAAATGTTAGCACTAGGAATGGTTATAGAGCTTAATTCCTTATTGCATAGATGGGTACACAGAGTCTGGACTGGGATTGAGTGAGTGAGGCACCTAGGGTACAAATGTGAGGGACACTTGCTCATGGGATCATAGAGATGAAGTGCCTGCCCTGATAGTAATATGATAGTAACACCTTATTTCACCTTAACTGGAGCTTTAAAATTGATACCCATGGAGACAAAGCCCTGGGTCAGTTCATATAGGTAGTTGGTGACAAAGCTGAACCTAATACAAGCTCTCTAATACAGTTTTGGATTCTTCCCTCAGCATTAGGATGCCTTCACCCTGGACACTGTACAAGGAAATGCTCTCAAGACAGAATGGGCAGCTTAATTACTTGTCATGGCAAGACGACCAGCAAGAACACAGTAAAACCCCACCTACAAGATAATTACACTGTTCAAATGGAAAAATATTTACAAGGTGAATAAACAGGTAAACAAGGGAAACATTTATTCTTCATAATGAAGGCTAAGAAACTTTCTTTAAGTGCTAATGAAATTATTATGAATAAAGCCATTATAAACAAATGGTGACTTAGTTAATTTATAAACCTCTCCTACCATTGATTAAAACACAGATAGTTCTCCAAGGAATAAAGTTGTTACACCTTTTAAGACAGCATTTGTTTAGGATTTGAAGAATACAATTCTACATTTTTCTTCAAGATTATTTTAAATCTTAGTTTTCCAATAAACATAAAAACAGAAGCTGCAATCCTTATTTACCCAAGAGAAGTGAAAACTTATGTTTATATGATCAACCCGTACTTGAATGTTTAGAACATCTTTTCTCCTAAACACAAAAAGTCTGAAAACAACAAAATGTCTTTCAAGGGATGAATGTATAAACAAATTATAGTATGTCAATACAGTGGAATACTACACAGAAATAAAAAAGAATGAACTATTGATATACACACGACTTAGATGGGTTTTAATTGCAATATATGAGTGAAAGAAGACTGACTATATATTATATGATTTCATTTATATAACATTGTAGAAAAAGCAAAATTGTAGGAGAAAAAAAGAGATAAGTGGTTTTCAGGGTTTTGACAACAGGGTTTTTAGAGAAGGGGTTGACAAAAAAGAGGCATAAAAATTTTTTTGATTTTTTTAGAACTGTTTTATATCTTGTTTGCTGTCTTGATTACTAGACTGTATGTGTCAAAAATCATAGAATTATACTAATAAGAATTTTATCATAAACATACTTGATAATTTCATTTTTAGTATACTCTGTTTCTATTCTTAATCATTTTATTACATTCATATAAAAATTATTCTGAGATGTAATCTATAAGCTTTACCAGAGTGTCAAGGGGATCTCTGAGAAAAAAAATGAAGAACCTGTGAAGTATGGGTTGTTACCCTTGGCTTCTGCCTTTGGTGGGTCTGAACTCTCATCCAGTCAACCCCAGTGTCAAACAAAAGCTCTGCTCACCTCTCAGCTGTTTGTCAGTGATGCACAGATTTAGGGCTCAGGTGGTTCGGGACCTCAGATTAGGTGCACGCGTGTGTATGTGTGTGCATGTGTGTGTGTGTGTGTGTGTGTGTGTGTGTGTGTGTGTGTGTGTGTGAAGAGTCTTTCTAGTCCTTGTCATGTAGTATCCCTGGCTGGACTACTCCTGCATGCTTGCAGAGCTCCACCTCCCAGTGATCTCCTTCCTGATTCCTAGGAGGGTGTCCATGGGCAGAGCATTCTGTTCTACATTTTGTGCTCCTATTTTCAGCCAGGAATTTAGTCCTGGTTTTTGATGCTATTAAGACAAATATTTCTGTATTTTTCTAGCATTATTATTCGTTGTTAGTATAATAATTATTTAGAAATGCTCAGTCTGCCGTTGCATAACTATGTTTGGGGTGTTTGAGCTATCTGGTATTTTACTCTTCAGGTACTGCATAATATTTTATCAAAATTGACTCTTTTTAAGAGCAAAGCTGTGTTATCCTTACTTTAAAATAAAATAAATGGACACCAATGATAGAGAATTCAATAACCTCCAAGAGGTTTTAAATCTCAGATTTCCTGATCTAGTTCTGAATATTTATTCATCCAACTTCATTTTTATCTGATGTTTCACTTCTGACTAGATACCATGACCTTTCAGAATAAAAATATATTATAAATTGGTAAGAAATTTAAGATTGGACTTTTATATTTTATCTAACAATTATTTCTAAGCTGATCCCCAATTCTATTCATCTATAAGATTCTTAATTGTAATTGCAGTCTAATTAAGAATGAATTAAAGGCAATTCTATGCCTCATAGGGCTTTTGTGAGCTACAGAATATGTGTTCATATTGTACAGTGAGGTTAGGGGATGGGCAAAAAACCTTCCTTTACCCAAGTATTCCCCAGACAGTTACTATCATAACTATGAAAATTAAAACACAATGGATAATTTTTACATCTATGGTGTTGCATTAAATCTATACATGAGATCAAGGAAGTCAGGATAAAGAAAACTAAGAAGTTATGAGCCCAAGGCCTAGAGCCAGCCAAGAACCTTGAGGAAACAGATTTTCAATCATGCCACTCCACAGAGAGGTTTGAGAGGTAATTCAGTATCACAAGGAACACAGTGGCCTTGCGGAATTCCTCCAGCTCTAAGAATTTGTGAGTCTCTCATCCTGGAATGCTTGACGTTTTTAGATGTCTTGTTGAAAGTAATCTAATTAGATATTCAATTTTTTCAGATTTCTTTTATTCATCTTATAGTGCAGAGAGTTGAGTTCATCACATTATTTAGTTCTTGGTATGTTATTTCCTCTGGCCTGTGCAAAGCTCTCCTCTGTTTAATTAGTTATTTGTCTATTTCCTCTTATCTCAATATCTGTTTCCATTTCAGTCTTTTACATTAGACAAAATTCTAATATATTTAATATGTATCTTTCTGTTTATATGAAAAACTATATTTATGCAAAATAGGTGTTCATTTTGCAAAATGTATACTGTTGTTTTACATGCATACATCTTCAGTTTGCACTAATAATGTGTAATACATTTCATTTTGTTTTTAACTTTTTTATTAAGTACTCTGTCTTCAGTATCCATCCATTTTTCTATATTCGGTCCACTGTTTCCAACTATGGTATATCCCTCCATGGTGTGCATTGAATCATGTTTTACCTAGCTGCTCTCTACCTCCACAAATAAAATGAACACCCTTATCAATATCCTCTTATAGACTGGTTAATAAAGACTTTGTCTTGTGTATTAGTCAATTTTTTTTTCTGAAAAACCTTGTTGTATGTGTGTGTATGAAAAAAGCTATTATAAAGAGTTGGCTTACATGATATATGGATGCAAACACTGACCTTTTTATTATCTCTATAGTTTTGCCTTTTTCAAAATGTCATATAGTTGGAATCAAAGTCTGTGGCTTTCTTAGCTTGGTTTCTTTCAGTTAGCAATATGCATTTAATTATTTTTATACTTTTCCTTTCTTATTTTTAAAACTGAACAATCTTCATTGTAAGGATATGTCACAGTTTATTCACCTACCAAAGGACTTCTTGTTTGCTTCTAAATTTTTGTAATTATGTGCAGGTTATTGTATGAACATAAATTTTCATCTTCTTTGGATAAAAACCATGAAAGATGATTGCTGCACACTACAGTAATGGTATGTTTAGTTTTATAAGAAATTGCCAAACTATTTTCCAAAGTGATGGGTACCATTTCGCATCCCCTCCAGCAATGAATGAAAGTTCCTGTTGTTCCACATCCTCACCAACCTCTGATGTCAGTGTTTTGGGTTTGGGTCATTTTAACAGGTGTGTAGTGATAACTCATTATTTGAATTTGAATTTCTCTTGTAACATATGATATTGAACATCTTTACAAATGCTGATTTACCATCTGTATACCATCTTTGATGAAGTGTTTGTTAAGATCTTTGCCCTATTTTTTAATTAGATTGCTTTCTTATTGTTGAGTTTAAACAATTCTTAGTACATTTTAGATGAGTCCTTTATTAAATGTGTGTTTTGAAAATATTTTCTTCCAGTCTATGGTTTATCTTTTCATTCTCTTAACATTGTCTTTTACAGAGCAATATTTTTTTATTTTAATAAAGTCCAGTTTTTCAAAATTTTTTTTTTTTTTACCAGCATTGTACCTTAAGTGTTGTATCTAAAAAGTTAGTGTCACATCCAAGGTCATTTAAGTTTCCTCCTGTTATAATTTAAGAGCTTTATAGTTTTACATTTTACACTTAGGTCTGTGATGGATTTTGAGTTGATTTTTGTGAATGATGTAAGGTCTGTATCTAGATTTAGTATTATTTTTTGCATGTGGATATCCAATTTTCTAACGCTATTTGTTGTAAAAACTCTTTACTCCACTGTAATGCCTTTGTTCCTTTGTCAAAGATCAGTTTGCAATATTTATATGGGACTATTTCTGGAATCTTTAGTGCTTCCATTTATCTATTTGTTCTATTCTTTAGCCAATACAACACTGTCTTGAACATTATAGTATTATAGTAAGTCCTCAAGTTAGGTAGTGTCAGCTCTCCACCTTTTTCCTTCAATATTATGTTGAGTATTCTGGGCTATATGTCTCTTCATATAAACTTTAGCATAACTTGATTCATATTTACAAAATGACAGCTGATACTATGATTAGTATTGCATTGATCAGTTCTGGAAGAGCTAATATCTTGACAATATTAAATTTTCCTATCAATCAATGTGGAATATCTCTCCATTCATTTAGTTCTTTGATTTTACTCATCAGGGTTTTGTGGGGTTTTTATATAAAAATTGTAAATATTTTGTTAGGTTTATACCTAAGTATTTCATTTTAGGGAGTGTTAATGTAAATGTTACTATTTTTAATATTGAATGCCACTTGTCCATTGCTAGTACATAAGAAAAAATTGACTTTTGTATGTTAACCTTGTAAAAATACCATAATCATTTATTAATTTCATGAGTTTTTTTGTTCATTTTTTGGTTGTTAATTATTTTGGATTTTATACATAGACAATCATGTCATCTGTTAATAGTTTTATTATTTCCTTCTCAATATGAATATTTTTTATTTCCTTTTCTTGTCTCATTGAATTTGCCAGAACTTATACTACAATGTTGAAAAGGAATGATGAGAGGAGACTTCCTTGTCTTCTACCTGATCTCAGTGGGAAAGCTTCAAGAGTCACACTATTAACTATGATGTTTATACAAAACTTTTAAAACACAGTTATGAAAACTGTAATTATCAGAAAATTAACCACTAGAAATACTGAGAAAAATTCTGTGGAGCTGATGTATAAAATGAGTATCAGATATATTTTTTCATAGCACAATTCAAGAGGATTATAAATCCAGAATATTAAAATCATGAAGAAAAAAGTAGCATAAACTGTAGATATCAAGTAGTAAAATAAGCTTGCCTATGTACTAATAAGGTTTACGAAGTGGATAACAAACATTAGCCAATGGGTTTAATCACAGACTCTCTGATTGTGGGAATAATGGGGCAAGAGGGAAGATTTCTAGCAGTAATTTTTTAAATAAAAATAAATAAATAAATAACTTTTTCAAAAACAAAGCATCAAAAAATAAGTTTCTTTACAGAAAAATACCACAAAAAAGAGTAAAAATACCAAAAAATATGAAAATTGATATCGCACATGAAGTAAAAGTTCTGATTACTTTTTTGCCAAAAGGCTGTAACAAAAATATCTGAAGCACCTAATAAAGTTTTGTTAAAGAAACAAGAATACCTAGGGTCTTATTCCATTTGAATGACTTAAAGAACAAACATTGGTTTCTCACTGTTCTGGAGGCTGAGATGTACAAGATAAAGTTACTAAGGGATTTAATATCTGGTGAAGTTCTTTTTTCCTGGTCATAGGTAAAAATATCTCCTTACTATATTCTCAAATGGAAGAAAGGGTAGAAGAGCTCCTGGGTCCCTTTTATAAGGGCACTTATGACAACTATATCTTAATGATGTAATCAACTCTCCTATGTTGTTTAACTTTGTGTGTCAACTTGACTTGGCTAAGAGATGACAGGGTATTTGTTGAGACATTATTTCTGGTGTGTCTTTGAGGATGCTTCTGGATTGTACTGGCATTTAAATAAGTAGACTGAGTAAAGAAGATCTGCTTTCACCCATATGAACAGGCATCATCTAATCTACTGGGGACCCAAATAGAACAGAATAGTAGAGGAAGGACAATTTTTTATCTTGAGCTAAGACATCTGTCTTCTTTTGTCTTCAGACATTGGAGCTCTTGGTCTGCAGGCTTTTGGACTCCAGAGCTTATAATAGTGACATCTCTCTCCCTTCTTCTACCCTACTTTTCAGGCATTTGGCTTGAACTTGGGC
This sequence comes from Cynopterus sphinx, assembly GCA_030015415.1. Taxonomy (NCBI): domain Eukaryota; kingdom Metazoa; phylum Chordata; class Mammalia; order Chiroptera; family Pteropodidae; genus Cynopterus; species Cynopterus sphinx. The sequence goes on from CM057382.1 coordinate 54,573,102, forward strand.
TTATATCATTGGCTCTCCTGGTTCACAGGCCTTCAGACTTAGTTTGAACTAAGTCATCTGCTTTCTTATTTCTCCAGATTACAGATGGCATATCTCACCCTCCATAATTACATGAGCTAATTTACATAATAAATTTCCTCTTATCTAGCTATCTAGCAAGCTAGCAATTCTTTGGTTCTGTTTCTGTGGAGAAAACTGACTAATACACCTCCTGAATGCCCTACTTCTTAATATTACATTGCATGCTATATTTTCAACATATGTATTGGAGGGCACAGGTATTCAGTCCATAACAATTAAAGTTTCTCAGTGACAATATAAATTGCATGTTATATTTTACAGTAGAATGTATGGCCTTTGTAATCTTAAAATTATATATTTAAGAAAGCATATTCTATCAAATAAAATGAAAAAATACATGCTAAAATTTCAAATAAAGAGTTTATTTCTTAAATATAACATTCAATCTATTGCTTTGTTCAATCAAAAGATTACCCATGGAACTAAAAATTATTTTTATTTGACCCCTCTTTAAAGAATTTGAAACAAAATAGCAAATTTAGCAAATTTGAAAGAGATTTTTGCTGCTTAAGAAAAAATTACTCTTCAGGAATTACTATTTTCCAAGTGCAATCTATATCTTATATAATCTTTAAAACAACTTTTTTATCTTAAAGGTGATCAAAGTGAATAATTAATTCTTTGTTTATAACATCCAAGTTTGAATTACTTCAGCAAAACAAGGTGATTTATTTTGTGATTCACCAAATCCAAAATACTCAGAGCACCAACAGTTAAATTGTTAAATTTAATTTTAACAAATAAAATTGTTAAATTAAATTGTTATATTTAATTGCCCTTTCTAGACATCTGAGCACTATTAACTATGCATTCAAATTTCAACAATGATGTAAAGATGTTAAGAACCAATAAATAGTCATTCTCATAATTAAGATGGTAGTTTTTTATCACAATAATTGTTTTCTTTTAAAATTTGGGATATCAAATCAAATTTTGGGAAATTTTGATAGTTTGAACCCAGTTGCTACAGTGATTTACCAGCACTGTTTAAAAAATTCATCCCTACTTGACTGAAGAGTATATAAAATTGGTATTTTTCATTCTAAATTAATGTGATGGCACAGCCTTTTATGTTGGAAGCCAAATAGAAAATAGAAAAATGATTCAGTAAAAGATAAAGAACAACAGAAAACATTTTCCCAGTACAGGGTAATACAATAAGGTATCAATTCCCAGGGAAGGCATCTTTTTCACAGTTCTAAGCAGTGTGAATGCTCATCTTAGACCTACTAAGCTGAATGAAAAACTTTATTCTTGGCTCTTTACCGGACAGTCATTGAAAGAGGAAGTGTATTGTCTCACTTTCCTTTTTTCAAGCATGCGTGCGTGTGCGCACACACACACACACACACACACACACACACACACAATCAATGAAAAAGTGATTCGGGCCATAATGAGAGTCGGTTCTGAGTTTTGCAGACATTAAATTATTAACCACAAGAAGTGAAGTGTTTGTGGCCCTAGGATCATAAACTCTAATTTCTCATGCCTACATTTTATGAAAAAAAAAAATGCTTCTGATTGCCTTGCTTTGGTTGGATTCATGTGTGTGTAAGAGAACAGAGTGCTCTGGCAACTTAGACAGCATGCTGAACTGTGGCTGTGGCTTGATCCATAATTGATAGCTAGAGGGTTAGTACTTTGGAAATAAATATCCATTTTGTTATCAATAGTGATAAATCTTTCTCAAGTGACATGTATTTAGAACTGTGACTTTTGATTTTGTCACATTCATAAAGAGAAAATGCAAACTCACTATCATGGCCAGATGGGACTAGCTCAAGCAATTAGTGTAAGACCTAGTCAAATAGCAATAGAATAGAAACTAAGCAAGATGGTCTATAATTTTGAATAGAGACTCTGAGGTCTCTCAAAGGAGCAAATTGCTAAATATTCCCTATCTTAAAACAATAATGCAAAATCAAGAAAGATAAAAGCCACACAATGGACAATACTGTCTTGAACTTTCCATGTTAAAAAATGCAAATATGGCACTCTTCATTATATTTGCAGTTACTAAACAATGAAAAATGTGGTTACAACTGGACTCTGCCATATTGTTGTATCGTCTGTGCTGCATGTAAAACTGCCTATTCTGATCCTTAAGAAAGTCTCAAGCTCTTCTAAGTGAACCATAAGTCAACTTCCTAATCCATAAGCAAGATCAGAGAATGAGTAGGAATACCCAGATCTGTGCTATGTCATAGAACCATACAAATAGCTTTAAAAAGGATGATAAAATAATAAATTCAAAATACTGCACTCTACAATTCAAGTTGGCAACCTCACTGTTAGATCCTTAGTTTTTGATGACCCATATTTGAAAAAAAGACTCTTTAGGGGTGTACGTATCCTGGACAAATGTCCTAGTGCCCAGGACATTTGACCTCTTCTATTACAGTGGTCAGACAAGAAAAATAAAAATCTAGTAAGAATTTTATACTTAACATGTCAACATGGGCAACGTGTTTGAGGTTATATTTTGTCTATTGATACTTTTTTCAATACCAACTACTAGAAATGTTAATGAGACTTGCATTTGCTCCAGTTTGTAGATATATCTAGGAGTTCTAAGAAAGAAATAGTCCCACAAAGGTTCTATATCTAAGTTGGTGACTGGAAGATTTCAAAGGTAAGGTACATTTGACCTGAGTGCTGCACTAAGATTCAGAGACCTCTAAAAAAATACTAAAATGTTTGAGTTTCAGAGCTAGAAACCCCAAATAAAAGAAATATTATTAAAAGTTTTGAGTAGAGGAATTCCCCAAAATGGAAATCAGAATACCAGAAATAATAATTATAAAAATAGTAAGTATCAGAAATCTTGATACCATAAATACTAGAAGATGGAAACACAGAGTAAGAGTGTTAAGAATGTTCTTAAAAAGTCCTTCCCATCTACAAGGATTTCTACACAGATTCAAATCTACAAAGCACTTGAGAGTCTTCCTCAATGATGTAAAATATCATGATAGTTATTATGAAAACAAAAGAACTTTATTTTCCATAACCTTTCACTAAATCCTCCTCTTTCACATTTCTTATGGTTATATTGACCACCTGGTTTTCCAGACTAAAGCCTCTTTCAACAGATGGCTTGCAATGTTTTTCAAGAACAACTTAAAAGCTGAAACACTTCCATTTTCTCATTTATTGATATGCCAATATTTCAGAGAGGCTTTCTGGTTTCTGTGATGAATAAAAAGAGTAATCAAGGTGAATATTCTTTAAAAATAATTATTATTAATTTTTCCATTCTAAAGAATCCATATCACAGGTTATGATGAAGTACTGCTTCAGGGGTTGAGTAACTTATTCAACCTCTTTTTGTGTATAAATACATGTATATATACATATGTATGTGTGTGTGTGTGTGTATATATGTATACATATATATATATACACACACACACATATATTCATGTACAAGTATATACATGCATTTACACATATGCATATACACTTATGGCTAGTTTTCTGATGGAAAGGTTCAACAAAGATTTGAAGCCAATATTGGTTACCTGCAGGCATGACTTAATGTTATGTTCTAAGGTCCTGAAATCCAAAGAGAGGAGAAAACAAAGCAAATCTATAACTTCACCTTGAGAATATTGTAAAAGAAGCAAATCTATAATTTAACCTAGAGAAATTTCAAATTAGCTTCCCAGGAAAGGTCAATAAGGTTAGTTACAACATTAGAATAATAAAGCATAGCATAAATCATTAACATGCTACAAAGTAGTATTTTGTGTGTGTCTGAATTAGCAGACATGTGATCACAGGAATAAGAAACTTATTGGTTGTGACTCCTCAGTGTGCCTCGCATGTATCAGGGATGGTGCATATGTTCTCTCATGTGTAATAGCCACAGTGATTCTTTACAGTGAATATTAAAGGACTTCTATCTGTGAGGGAAACTGAGGCAATTTTACTTGGCTAGCTTACAGTCTCTCTGTTAACAAGTGATAAAGTTGAGACATAAGCCTGGAGCCACTCTGACACCAGAGGCCACTCTCTTTTCCCTCCTCCATCTGACTTATATATGTTTCTATTTCTGCTAAACCTGGAAACAGAAAATGCTTCTGTATTTAAGGTCTTTTTTGACTTATCTTAGGCCAAATGTGTTTTGTAGGGCTTGTTTTTCTATGATCAAGGATTGAAACCTAGTCCTCATTCAGTTTGTCATTATACTCTCAATTCATACCCTTTAATACTTAGCTCTTGAAATTGTGAAATTGTTGGACTAAAAAATACACAGTGACCCTATAGGGAGACTACTCTCCTAGTAGTTGAAAATCCATGCGTAATTTTTGATGGGCCCAAAACTTAAGATGTCCTTGAATATCTGTGGAGGATTGGTTCCTGTGGATACTAAAACCCATGGATGCTCAAATTTCCTATATAAAAGAGCATAGATCAATGCCTACAGTTGAGCCTCTTCATCTGTGAATTCCCAACCACAGATTGAAAATAATACAGGTATTTACTGACAAAAAGTTAATGTATAAGTGAACCCACACAGCTCAAATCTATGTTGTTAAAGTGTCAACTATAATCACAAAAATAAAAGGCTGAAGGGACAAAACTCTTAAAATATGAGTTTCCTAAACTATGTACATCTTAGGGAAAACTCATAGGGAAGGTGAAATAGAAAGTAAAATAGAAAGAGGAAAGAAGGAAGAGACTTCAAAATTGTGTCACCTTTTTCAGGCATCCTCTCCCTGCCCCACCTCTTCCATGACTGGTCTAAATGAGTCCTTTTTTATTCACCTGAATTCTATGGAATTATTTAAGCATCACTACATAGATTGATCCATTAATCTACCTCTGAATTCAAGGGAAGATTCATATTATTGATTTTTCTTACCATGAAACTTTTATTTTCAGCCCAAGCAAATTTATGTTTGTCTCCAATTCCCTGCATAATCTCCCAGGCACACTCATTCTGTGTTGATGTACTCTTAAAGACATATAGCTCCACTGTGGGTGAGATGGGGTATATTCACTAAAATGAAATATAAAAACCAAAAAAAAAAAAAAATCACTGCAGCACTCCCTCACCCCACTTCCAAATAGTCAAACTGGAATTGATCCTCCAAAGTAATCTTTTAGGTTTTATTTTACCTTGGGGCACATCTTAATAGTCTTGGTTAGAAACATCCTAATCAATTTTCTACCAATAATTACATTATACTATGTTATATTTATGTATTACTTCATTCTCTCATTGGGCAAACCTTTATTGAGTGACCTTTATATACTGGGCACTGGGCAAGTCTCTTCAGAGGAAAGATACAGAATTTGAAATATAAAGATTCTGTCTGTTGAAAGAAGAGGAAAAGTAAACAATCACAAGGCAGCGAGTTCGAACTTCAGGTGAAAACTCTGGAGCACAAAGAAGAACACACTCACTCTGCCCAGGGGGTATCAAAGGAGCTTTGGATAGAGAGGTCATTTCTGATTTAGCAGTTGCAGAATAAATTAAGAAGGCATGGGCAAAAGCAAGTGTATATGCTAGAACCAAGGGAGATGGAGAACACATCATTATTTTAGTGGCAGAGGCTGCAGGAGGACATGAGGAGTACCACAATGATTATGGGAGACCAAGCATGCCCATTGAGGCAAGGCTATCCACATTACATTCTATTCAGTGGTAGGGTCTTTTACTTTACTCTACTGGTATCTAACAGGTGATGGCTATTAGGGCTGTATTTCCCTCAGTCTAGGGCTCATTATAGGTAATAAATGTTAAATTCCAGATTCTACAAACTCCAGGCAAAGCGGGGTGGAGGATGCTCTAAATTTCTGGCTTGAAGGAGGAAACAAATTAGGAGAAGAGTGAATCCTTATTTATCTCTTTATTAACTGTGAGACTAGAAGAAATTAACTTTCTCATACTGTCTACTTATTTTCATATTGAGGGTGAACTGGGCTATTTTGATGGGTAAATATCTTAGTTTATAAAATTCCTTGCTCACCACCTTCATGGAGATGAAGTATGTTGTGATATTTAACAAGATTCCCTTATGGCTGCCCCCTTACCCAGCCATTCTACCTTCACCACCTGTGTCAACTCTGAGCTTTGGAATTACAAAAGCCAAATCTCTAACAGTAGCTAATTATTTGGGAGTTAGAATCTGAAAGGAAAGCAAGAGTTAGGCTCTAGTGTGTGAAGCTGAGAGGTCTGCATCCTTCAATGGTGGTTTTGGGGAAGTCAAGAATAGGAGCTAGGCTTCTGATTTGCTTCTGATAGCTGCTGTCATACAATATCACAATGTCAGTGGCTTAAAAAACCCACACATTTATTCTCTTATAATTCCTAGTGGGTCAGAATCAAAGCAGCAATAGTCCTGCTGAAGGCTCTAAGCAACGATCTATTTTCTTGCCTTTGTCAGATTGTGGAGGCTGTCTACGCTTGTGGCTGGTGTCTTCTTCTTCTATCTCCAAAGCCCACAGCATAGCATCTTCAAATTTCACCCTCTCTGCTAAAGCATGGCATTGCTTTCTCTCTTTTGTGTCAGTAGTCCAAGGTCTCTCTGCTTCCTTCTAAGGACACTGTGATGACATTTGAGATCCAAGTGGATATTCCAGGATGATCTCCCCTATCTCAAGATCCTTTAATTAATCAACATCTACAAAGCCCTTTATTTGAAGTTTAAATTAGCATATTAAAAAATTCCAGGGATTAAGACCTGCCCATATTTGGGGGACATTACTCAGCCCACCAGGACTCCTTTCATGAGTAAAGCCTAGAGAGCCCTGGGTTAGAGCCCGGATTTAGTGTGAGGTGAGTGAGAACTCAGGACATGTAACTCATGTTGGCCTTGACTCAAGTCATCCTAAGTGAGGAATGCGCTTCTGAAAATGAGCGCTTTCTTAAGTTGTACGCACTAGGCTCCTTACTCATCACACTCTAGCTCTGTATTTGAGTACTGCAGTCCTTCAGCATGGAAGGGCAGAGCTAGAGCAGAAATAGGTGGGAATATGTCTAGGCAGCAGGCCTGAGACAGTCCACTAAAGTCCTTGCTGCTTCCAGGAGCTGGGACGTGTTTACCTGAGTGTGTGAGGGTCAGGGGAGGGCCAGGGAGGGCAGGGCACAGAGTGACAGACTGGGAGGAAGATATAGAACAGTAAATAATCTCCCATAATCACAAGAGTAACACACCAGTCTAGTAACACCCAGAGAGGAGCAGTTTTCACTCAGATTGAGCCAGTCTTGGAGAGGTGTTGGAATGAGATTGCAGGCCAGATGGGGAATGAGGTGGTCTCAGAGATTGCCAGCATGACACCCCTGGGAGTTATATGCAACATCACAGAAAAGTAATGGGAAGATCACAGATTGTTAGCAATTAAACCTTCTGGGGAATGGGCCTCAAAGAGGAAATGAAATACAACAGTCATTGCACCTTTGTACATACATCCACATTGTCTTGTCTATGAGTTTCATTGAGTAATAATATTCCTTTCTTCCTGTCTTGCCCTTTTAGGACCAGAATACTGTTTGTGCACCATTTTTTTTCTGGAGCTTCTGTCTCCAAGAAACTCAGTGAAAAATTGCATCTTCCCCTGCCCCAGGCCTGGCTGTCTTCTTCCACACCTCCTCCTTCCCTCCCTCACACACTCCCAGCCAAGAGGACAGTGACTCAAGCTAATTATACAGTAACAGAAGAAAAAACACACACATATTTTTTTCCCCAACAGCAGCTGGGACTTTCTATTTATTTGTCTGCTATTTATAACTCACTTAGACAAGGAGGTCTTATCTCCTCCTCCCACCACCACTCCCCCAAATGAAATTTCTCTAGGGTGGATTCAGTTTTATCTAAATTGGTTGGACAGAGGAGCACAGCATATATAATCCATACTGAAAGAGATAAGGCTTCCTCCTTGTACATGAAATAAAAATAACCAACAAGCAAAATGAGCATGGATAGGGGAAAATTAATTTACTTCCCTACCTAATTAGTAGATGCAGGATAAATGTATCTACTTAGCTCTTTAATTATAATAATACTTAGCAGTTACATGAAACTCTTCATCATCAGAAATACCACCCTCTTCAACACCCTTGTGTGAGCATCTTATCTGAGCAAAAGAAGTACCATGAAGTTGAAGGGGAGCAGGAGATCAGGAGGACATGCAAAGGTCACCACTTATCATTAAATGAGAAGCTCCTACATGTGTTCCAGTTCCCCAGCTTTAGGACCAGGGATCCTGGGAACAATCGGTCTGCCTCTGCCAACCCAGGGCTCTACCAGCTGCGGAAAGAAGACTAGCACCAAGTCCTAGAGCCTGTGGATGTCAACCATACTAGCTGTGAAGCTAGAGCTTTTCCTCCTGTAATGAAGGAGTCCATGATGGACCTGAGGAAAGACCCCACTGCCTCCAATCCAGTGCCATGCCAGAGCTGGGAGCAGTCAGCAGACCAGCCCTACAGGGTGCTTTCAGTCTGTTAATGGGCTCTCTGCCTACTACTTGGGTTTGTCGTTGCTCAGTCCTATTCTTTCTTTTATTCCTGTGGTGGAATTTCATTCTTGGCATCACTCCTATCAGCTCAGAATTTCTCATGTAAACCTGTGACTCTCACCTTCATTAGATGCCAGACTTTTTTTTGCCTCCAAATCCTGTGGCCTCGCAGTCCCAGCATTTTACATTGGACACCTTAGACAGAGACCGATTCAGCCCACAGTAGAGTCAGGTTTGCTGCTCTATCCTTATGAGGAACAGGGGTGTTACCTTCTTGCCATCCTAAAGAGATCTATTCTTCTGCCCAACCTTTACTGTATCTTCTTCAGCTGGCTCTTCCTTGAGCTTAGGGCATCCCAGCATCCTTCTCCCCTGGACCATGACAGCTAGGGTAGGAGCTTTGGCCCAGATCAGGACTCACATTGTAGGTGAAGGGGAAGAAGGTTTTGTCTCCCTGCCCTTTATACTTTATACTTGCCATCAGCTGCAGAGGCCCTTATTGTTCCCAGATATTATAATCACATTAGTATTTTGAAAGAAAGAAAAGAAGGCGAGAGAGAGAGAGAGAGAGAGAGAGAGAGGAGGAGGAGGAGGAGGAGGAGGAGGAGGAGGAGGAGGAGGAGGAGGAAGAAGAAGAAGAAGAAGAAGAAGAAGAAGAAGAAGAAGAAGAAGAAGAAGAAGAAGAAGAAGAAGAAGAAGAAGAAGAAGAAGAAGAAGAAAGGAAGGAGGAAGGAAGGAAGGAAGGAAGGAAGGAAGGAAGAAGAAATAAAATACTATTAGTGTGCTTGGTGCTATGACCCTCAATAAAGTATGCTTAAAAAATAAACTTTCAAATCATTTGCTGAAGGCTTATTTTTTTGTGTGACTTTCAGGAAAAAAAAGAAAAGAAAAACAAAAATACATAACCAGGTAAATGGCAAGCATCCACAGCTATAATATTTGCCTTTATCTTATATCCAAGGGTGGAGAGAGGGGAGAGCAATAAAAACAATCATTACTTAAATTATACCTTTATTCTATTTTATTTTTTCTTTACTTGTATAAATATAATAGGCCATAAAATAATGTTTAAATTTAAAATTTGTTAAAGCTAAAATCTCCTACAATGGAATAAGAATTATAAGTTCTAATTATATAGCTTTGAGGCAATGTAATTAGGCAACAATTTTTGAAAAAGAAAAGTTGCAACACGACATCTCTTTCTCTTTCTCATTTTTCTTAATTTTGGGCTTTATCCTAAAGCATAGGAAAAGATCTGACCCTTGGATTTCTATCAATCAACCCTCCACAGTTTAGTTTACAGTACATTTCTGCTTAAATCACATGGGTTCAGAAAGGGAAGAAGGCAAAAAAAATGCACGTTTGCTACATCTTCTCACCATATGCTTTTAAGATGATGACTCTCAACTCCATTTCAGAAATTGGAAATCTGAGCTTATATGTTCTTTCTTATGCCAAACCTGCATAGCCTACTTTTGTTTGCTTCATATTGGGCCAGTTCAGAGCTTTGGCCAGGATGGGGAAGGTGGCAATGAAGGGCCCTGACCAAGGAAACTCTTAGCAGGACAGAGTTATTGCCAAGGAGTTATTGAGGCACTAGAATGTGAGAAGAGGATTACACTCCTACTTCAAGGAACCCAGGGCTAAAATGAGAGTGAAAGTTTCAGGTGGGGGCGGGTTTTATTTGACACTAAAAGGAAACTGCTGGACCTTGTGAGTTCTCCTAGATAGCAGGCAGGTGTCTGTAGTAGACAGTTTTCTTGAGATTAATAAATATAGAAAAGAATTAGCTTTGTCTGGAATGTTATAGAAGAAATACAATCTGCAACCAAATAACGGCTTCTCTTGAAGTTATTTCTAACTTTCAGGAGCTCTGACTCTATATTTCAAATCTCAATATCTCATTTTCTCATTTTGAAAATGAGAAAAGTTAAATTAAAACCTAAACAAGTACTTTAAATTTTATAGATATGTATGTGCATGGGTGTGTGTCCTTAAATGAAACCTACACTTAAGTCTAACTTGTGAAAAATTCACATTACACAGCAGTATTCAGCAAACACATTTATTAGAAAGGAGGATGAATAGCTTGTATTTCCTGACCTGTGAAAGGTTGATTAATAAAATCAATGAAGAAGAAGTGAATGGTTACTCCACTTATATTTATCAAAAATGGTGATCAGAAATGATGTTTGCAGTTCGGTGGCTGGAATTTTTCTCAAAAGATACCTGTCTTATGTTTCTAATAAAAATAGCAAATATATTTTCTACATATTCTATATCTTCTGCTTTCCAAGTGTATGTTATGTGTTTCTCATATATAATATACATAGCAAATTATTATTAATTGTCATTTCCATTTTAAAAAAGAAAAAATGAAACTCAGATAAGATAGTGTGTTCAAGATCTCTAGTCTGATTCTAAAGTCCTTGCACTTTCCACTGCATGTTCTGCCCAAATATAATAGAAAGAAACAGAACACAAAAGGGTTAAAACATAACTTATTCTCACAGTAATGTGGGCCTGTGAAGAATGTGGCACAAGTACAGTGGGGGAAGCCCTCTGCCCATCTCCGAGTCTGTGGCATTTCATCTGTCTTGGACATGGGAGCCCATCAGCATTGTAAGCTGCCTTCACTAGTAAGCATACTGTGGAGCACCCTCTAGAAATTGTTCAAATGCCCACTTCACACCTAGCCTCACTTATGAAGGAACCTCCATCTGTAATCAACCACTTAATTATTAAACCACAAAAACAGCTTTCCTGATATTCATGACACCACTATCTGCCCTCAGCTATAACACCTTAAAAGGGTAAAGCCAAACACATTCTTTTTTTTTTTTCAGAAAATTAACTCTGCTTTACACTGACATATGTTGTGCTGACAAAAGGCCGCAGGCCTTTCTCTCTCCCAAACTTTCAAAACAGAAGGTCTCTGTCCAAAATAGAAGTGTATGTTGCACTGTTCCCATAAAAGAAGGAAATAAGAGAACTCTCAGAGCCACAAACATTCTATTTCCAAGTTCAGAGCAAACACAAAATATATCAGCCTAGAGGGGATGAATTTGGAGGAAAGAGGGAGCGAGACATGCAAACTTTATTCTATGTTTAAATCCCAACATATGGAACATTCCTTTTTTAGAATGACAAATACCGACTTCCATATTTTGATAATTAATGATATAAAAAGAGGAGCTAAGCTACATTTGAAGGTCCCAGTAGGCTATTCCATGATTAGTAATTGGGAAACCATGTGCCCATTTTTTAGATTATATTAGAATAAATCAGTTGACATTGCCCAAGATCAGACAGCTATTTAAAATGCAATATAGATGAGAATCTGGGAAAGTTTTCCTTTTTTTCATATTTTAAAAATTTTTTCAATTACAGTTAACATACAATATTATATTAATTTCAGGTATTTAGACATTTATATAACTCACAAAATGTTTTTATTTATCCTGATGAATCTTATTCTCTGGGATTAACTTTTAACAACTTGGTGTCTCCCTAAGGTATATCCCAGGATCCAGGGTATATAGGAAACCTCTTTCAGGCACTCAGATGAAGGACAAATGTTTCTGAAGTTTAGTGGTGAAGACATGATACCTGAGCCCCAGCACAAGAAGCACTGCTCTGTATGGGCCAAACTTGGAGCTCAACAGACCTCTGGGCCTTTCGTATCTGTCAGTCTAATTGGAAATGCACTTGTAAAGTAAAATGAAACAAATCCTCTACATCTTTCCCATGAATGAAACTGGGCTAGTTCTCATGATCCATGTTATGCGGTACTCCTAGCACTAGGACCAACATCCCAGGACCACAGACTATAGCCCTTCTTTGTGTCTGAGCTGCATTTCTATTACTCACTTTGGCCATCCTTTGACCTAGAACATATTCCTGATTATGATTGCAAACTATAAGTGTCCAGTTATTCCTGGCTGCCCCCAAATTCAGGCCCCATATCATACCTAGATCCTTGGTCCCAAAATGCTCCTGTAGCAGTTTACAAACTTAAGTATATGATATGTGTATCATTCTTTTTTACTTTTTTCTCTGAGAAATAATATTTCAGTAGCTTAGTTTAAAACATGATAGACAACTGAGGGTCCACCACTCTTGCTTAGAGTTTTATCTAGGTTTTCCAAGTATTGCATGTCAAGATTTTGATTTGAGATGGGAAGTAACCTGTTCAATAATTGTCTGCTGTGCTTCGTATTCTCAGATTTAATGATTCACATTGGTTTTTGGTTGTCAGTCCACACAGATGATACCGGCTTTGGTTTCCAGTCTTTGGGATCTTTAATGTGCAGCTCTTCCTCAGCTGACTATGATGCTTTTAAGGTACAAGACAATTTGCCTGCAACCACATCACCCTGGCCTTATGAAACAAGCCTTCGCTATGTCCTAGTGAAGAAAGATGTTCTTTACTAGAAGTCTCCTGTGTTAGAAGAACTCTGAGACAGTGCTGTCTGCACAGACACTCCTGAAGCCATTTCTATTCTGGATTTGATAACTTCCTTGGGCTACATCTGAGGAAATTGGCACCATTTCACTTTGAATTTCCTTTTTAATTGTATCAAAAGTAGCAGTTTACCCCAAAACTTAAGTAAATAGAATGATACCTCCCCGCATCTACCTTGTTTTGGAAAGTGAATTCTCTTTTCCACTACATCTTTGAAATTATTGTTTCTAAAGTCATCTAACAAATCTTAGGATCTAAATTTTCTTTCTCCTAGGGCTTTGAAAATTCATAAAAGAAATTAAGAATTTATGAGTGGAACGAGTGTGTGCACTCATGAGTGTGCAGTTTTAATAATTTACTAATTAAAGCTTTTCTCTATCTTACCCAATCTTTTTAATATGATAAAGTGATTTCTCTATTTTATTAATGTGGTGAATTACAGTGGTTTTCAAATGTTAAACCAAATATTAATTCCTGAAATAAAAACCCAAATTAGTTGAAAGAGTATGTTTGCTTTTATATAACTCTGGAATTTGTATAATAATGAGTATTTAGAAATTTTGCACCTATGTCCCTCAAGAGGTTGCTCTTCCTTGAAAACTCCTTGTCAGCTTTTGTTATCAAGTTATGCTGATCTCATAAAATAAATTAGAAAGGATTTCCTCTCATAAGTTTGTTTAACATTTGTGTTATTTCTGTCACAAATATTTGGTAGATTTCATTGGTGAAAGTTTGTCAGATTGCATTGTGGTTGGGTTGCTATGTTGTGGGCAGCATGAAGGTTTAATTTTTTAAAAAAATATGAGACTAGGCAGGTTATTTATACCTCTTTGCATCGTATTTGGTTGTTATATTCTCTAAAAGTTTTCAAAATTATTGACAGAAAATTACTCAGAGTGCCCTTTTATTATCTTTAAAAGTGGCTATGGATTCTGTTGGGATGGTTTTTATTTAGAACAATGAAATTTATACCATTCATTTTGTTTTTTGCTTATTCATTACCTAAAAAGTTCATCAATTCTGTTAATCTTCTTAAATTACTTTCCCTTTATTATTCTCTGTATAATGATTTTTTAAAATTTTATTTTATTAGTTTCAAGTATGCAGTATCTTGTTTAGACATTTACATAGTTTACAAAATGATCCCCCTAGTTTCTCTTTCTCTCCTCTGACTCCTCACCTAGCCTTTATATTAATGCTAGCTGCATTCCCTATGCTGTTCTCTCCAACCCCGTGACCTGCCTCCCTTCTGACCATCCCCAGATTGTCCTCTGTATTTGTGAGGTTTTTTTTTTTTATTAGTTTGTACTTTTTATTCCTTAGATTCCACATATATATAAGTGAAATTGTATGGTATTTATCTTTATATGATTTATTTCACTCAGTATTAATAGATTTATTTTTGATACTAGTGTGTTTTCTCTAGTCCTCATTGTGTCCTTCCTTCTACTTTCTTCAGGTTTAACTTGATAATTTTTCTTGAATTTCTTGAAATAAAGGCCTCACACATCTAAGGTTAATTATTTTCTTGTTTTTGTTCCAATTTCCAATTTTAGATTTATTTTATCCAGTGATTATTTAGAAATATACTCCTTAAATTTTAAACTTTTAGAAAATTTTGGTTGTCTTTTTGCTATTGACTTCGACCATAACTCCTGTATAGTCAGAGAAAATATTTTATATTCTCTCTGTCTGTCTGTCTGTCTGTCTGTCTGTCTCTCCCTCATTCACTCCTTGTCTTTGTATTTGTATCTGCATGCACTTTTTAATAGCATCTTTAAAATGATTGTTTCTCAATATCTCAGTGAATGCTAGTATCTAAATTTTTTCATTAAAGGCTTTAAAATTTTCATTAATTTGGAATTTTCATGTATCCCAGTGATTGGTCAATTTGGGTTAATAGTCATGAACTCTTAAAAATGAGCATATATTTTATTACTGTTGAATTCATAGTTTTATTGATTATTTTAATCAAGATTATTATGATTTTTGTCTCCTTATTTTTATCAGTAACAGAATGGTATATTAATATCATTCACATTGATCTTGGCTATATCTTTTTGTTTATTTTTTAGTTTTGTCAATATTTGCTCTGTATATTTTGAGGCTACTGTGGGTGAATTGAGTCCTCCCAAAAGATATGTTGAAATTCTGACCCCTGGAACCTGTGAATGTAGACTTATTTGGAAATAAGGTTTTTGCAGATATAAGTTAAGGTGAGGTCATACAGGATTATAGTAAGCCCTATTCCAGAATGACTATTTTTACAAGAAGGGAAAAGAGGCAAGGGGAGGGCAATGCCATGTGAAGATATGGATATACACAGAAAGAACATCATGTGAGATAGAGGAAGAGACTGGAGTGTTGACACTGCAAAAATAAATGAATTGCCAGAACTGACAGTCACCCCTAATGCTAAGAAGAGGCAAAGAAGGATTCTCATGCTTCAGAGGGAACATGGCCTTGCCAACAACCTTGATTTCAGAATTTTAACCTCTAGAACTGTAAAAGAACAAGTTTATAATGTTTTGAATCATTCATTTTGTTACAGTAGTCCTTAGAAATCAATAGGGTATTTCCAGATGCATAAAAATTTTAAGTTTGTATAATTTCCTATTGAACTGACATTTTTATCATTTTTATTTAATGGAATTATTTTGTTTTTGTAAACCCAGTATCAATTTTTCTATGTTAATCTACTGTTTTTTATTTGCTACTCAACCATTCCTCAATTTTTTTTCTCTCCCATCTTTATTTAGAAATTTTTATTGTTGTTATTATTATTACTTATTATTTACTTACTTGTAATACTTGGATTTATTTGTTACTAGCTTGTTACCCTAAAAAATTCAAAATGTAACCTTGACTAATTAAAATTCAATGTAAATTAGTACTTTTATGATTTCTTAGACAAAGCAAGGACATTATAGTACTATCTCTACATTTAATCACTTCCTATCATACAGTCTTTTAATTATTTGAATTCCATATAGTTTTAAGTCCCATAATATATTATTATTATTTTAAATAACAAAACTTATTTAAACATATCTACATTTTGACCTGTTGCTTTTTATTTTTTTATGTTCTCTTGAACTTCTATCTGGTATTATTCTTATTTTCTTTTTGAAAAACCCACAATAACATTTGATTTAGTGTGTATTTGAAAATGTAATTTTTTTGCTTTACATCTGAAGGTTATTTGTATTGGGTATAAAATTTTAAATTGAAAGATATTTTTTCTTTCAACACTTTGAATATATAATGAAAAATTTTTTTCTTTAATTTATGTTGATAAATCATCTACTTGCATTATTGTTGCTATTTTAACTTAATACATTTCTCTGGCCTTAACATCAAGCTGCTTTCATCTTTGGATTGTAATTTTATTACTATGTGCCTATATACAGTTTTCAAAGTGCTTCTCCAGTTTAAGATTCATCTTCTTGAATATGTGACTTTAAATTACTTGTCAGTTTATAAAAAGATTCTAAATAATTATCTATTAAAATGTTTGTCATTCCCATTTTCTCTTTCTCTTTTTTCCTGGGAGTTCAATAGCACGTATGTTTTATCTTTCTACCATATTTCATATGCCTGCTTGACCTCTTCATTCTTCAGTGTGAATATTTTCTTCTGACCTGTTTCATTCACTAATCCTCTATTTGTGACCAATAAACTCAAATATGAGTTTTCTCATTTAGTAATTTACTTAAGTTTTAGGTTTAGTATCTTCCTTATTGCTTATATGAATTAAAAATTCTATTTACAGTGAGAGGTGATCACAAAGTTTTGCTAGAGATAGTTACAGTTCAGCAAAGCAGAAAAAAAATGGAAAACAAAAATAATCTAACAGTGTAAGGGGAAGGAATATGAACTAGGCATGGCACAAAAGCTGAATGAGGGACAAGATCACTCATGGCCACACACTAAGAAAGCAGGACTATAATGCCTACTTAAGTTTGATGTAGACAGAACGTCACAGAACACTTCCCTTACTTGTTGCCCTGCTAAAGACTAATAAGCATAGACCAAAAAGTGGAATACTAACTGTAGAACTGTAGAAGACAAATTCCTCCTGGAGCACAGAGCAATGGAAGATGCAAAGCTAAGAAGAAAGCAAACATTGGGAAATAACCTCAGGAAAATCAGCCCATAGTCTAAACCTAAGGAATCTCCACAGATAGATGTGGGACTGTTTGGGGGTAAAACTGTTCTGTTTCCTTACTGTGTTTGTGGTTACATAAATCTATTCATTAAAATATACACATAAAGGGTCAGTTTTGCTATGTGGTAACTAAAAAAATTAAAGAAACAGGAAATAAAAACATTCTCTTATAAACAAAACCTAAGATAATAAAATGCTAGTAAATCTACTCAAAAAGAAACATTTTAAAACATTTATTTATTTATTTATTTATTTATTTATTTAGCATTTTATTTATTTTCCTCCTCCCCCCACTTCCTCCATTACCACTAGTCCATTGTCCATGTCCATGAGTCTCTGTTCATCCTGTTCATTTCAACAAGAAATATTATCAAAAGTTGTTGAGGCCAAAGGAACATGATATTGTTTAGAAATTTAGATCTGGAAAAAAAAATGTAAAACATCATAGTGGAAAATACAGTGATGAAATAAAATTCATATTATTTATTTATTTTTAATTACTGTAGAAAATAATTAACAATCTTAATATAAATGTATTAATTTTATAGCAAGTATAAAAGTAAAATATATGACAACAATAACACAAAGGATGAAGTTTGAGAATATACTCTTGCACATATAATTCTTACTTTATGTAAAGAAGTGTACTGCTGTTTGAAGGTAGACTCATATCAATTAAAAGTGTATATTGTAAACACTTGGGCCATACCTAAAATGCTTTAAATGGTATAAATAATAGGTCAATAGAGGAAACAAAATTTTCAAATTACCCAACAGAAGTCATTGAAAGAGAAAAAAAATAAAGAACAGATGGGATAAATAGAAAACAGCCAACAGGGTCATAGATATTAATTCAACTCTATATATAATCACATCAAAGCTGAATGGTATAAACAATTTTTAAAAAAGTTTGAGATTGTCAAATTGTACACCAATAAAACCAGACTATTGCTATCTATAAGACGTTACATTAAATTTAAAAATAGATAAGTTGAAAGTAAAAGAATGTAAAATATATCATGCAAACACTAACCAAAAGAGAGCTAGAGTAGTTATATTAATGTCACAGAAAGTCAGCTTCAAAACTAGAAATAATTTTCTGGAACAAAAACGAACATTAATTAATCATAAAACAGTTTAATTATTTGAGAAGACATATTAATCCTAAAAGTATGTGCATCTAACTACAGAGTTTCAAAATGCATGAAAAATAATTAGTAGAACGAAAATCAGAGATAGACAAATCCATGACTAGAATTGGAAGCTTCAACACTTCTTTCCCAGTTGATCATGCAAAGTGGGAAGAAAAATCAGTAGGTCTCAGAAATTCAAAATGTAATCTAGACTGACAAATGCATCTAACTATATTGTAAGTATGTAATATAACCACATTAAAGGGTGTGGGGTAAAAAAGATAATGACCTAATTGTATTTGGGAAACAATAATTTCAACCAGATAAATCGTGAGGCTAAAGACAAAAAGAACTGTATGTAAACATTATATTCTATCTGGTAAATTTGTCTCTAACAGGAATACAAGTTAGTCATTCTGAAACTACTTTACATATACACCAAGTTTATATAAAATAATATGAATTTAGATAGTAAAAGTAAGGTATTTCATTGTCAGAGAAAGATGCAGTAAATTAACAATGAACACATAACACTGGACTAAAATTTACTATATCATATAATGCTATATATTTTTTATAATATAATACTATATACATATGTATTTGTATTATGTAAACATATACATATAAAGAGAAAGAGAGATCTTGTTCCCTACTATTCTGTTCTCCTTTGAGAAACTGACAATTTTAAGGCTGGGACAGGATTATAAAAGATAAGCCTGAGGTATCTTTTTGGTGCCTGAATTAAGGAAATGCTTAAAAGAGGAAGAAACATAAAAACATGGGGGCATGTCAAAAGGTCACAGGAACCAATCCGAAAAAGCCCCCATTGACTAAAGTTTGAATCATTCATGCAGCAAAATAAAAAATGTAATTGGTTCTAACCCAAAGAATAAAACAAATACCCATAAGTCCAAAGTGACATGAATATATAACTTAATAAATAAATGTGGCATAAGTGGTCACTTGTCCTTGCAAAAGAATTCCAATAAATAAAAATTTTTAAAAAATAGTGATGAGAAGTCATCACTAGAATATCATGGTAATAATTGCTGAAAACAAAATGCACTGATAGATGATATATTTAGCACAGGAGCTATTAAAAGGTAAGAGGACATTTGCATATCATCAAAATATGCCTCCTAAAATATTTATTAACTACTATGGTGATTTTAACATACGTCCATAAATTCTTTTATATTCCTTTCAGGTGGTAGAGCTTAATTTTTCACCCCTTGAGCATGGGTTGGATTTAGTGAGTCACATGTAACCAAATAGAGCAAGGAAAGGAAAAAGTAATGTTATAGTAGAAAAATTGTCAAAAAGGACTTTAACCAAGTGATCAAGGTTAACATTACCTCTTATACTGATATCGCATGCTCCTGATAATAAGATAATATAAAAGGATAATCACCTCTCAGATGTTTTTCTTTAAATGTATAACCTCAATCTGTTAATGAGAAAACATCATTCAAACATAAGTCATGGAATGTTTTATAAAATACCTAACCAATACATTTCACTAGTGAGTGACTAAGTCACCAAGACAAGGAATAATTGAGGAATTATCAATTAAATTAAGAATACATGACAACTAAATGCAATGTACAATGCCGGAATGGATCTTAGAATAAAAAATACATTAGTTGAAAAACTGAAGAAATCTGAATAATGTCTATAGTTTAATTATTCATCTTTTTCTCATTAATTTTTCAGTTTTGACAATCAAACCATGGCTATGTAAGATGTTAACATTAGGGGAAACTATGTACAGGATATACAGGAACTGTCTTTGCAACACTTCTCAAAGTTTGAAATATTTTTAAAAATTAAAAAGAAAAAGTGATATGAAGTCTAATATTATATCCCACCTTAGAAGTAAAGACCTCCTGGGATGATGGCCTATTTTGTTGTACTGTTTTGAATTATCACTGACCTTCAAGAAATTCTAGTGGTTTTCTTAAAAGTTTAGAGATGCTCTTCTCACTATGAGTTACCTTTTGGTGTCACCAAGTTGAGATAGACTGAACTTGTTATACATTTTACCCAGCCTGATATAGTTTAATTTTTGTAACTATGAATCATATTTCTCACCAATTTAAAAATAAAAAGTCAGCCTTGTGATCATTTTGTACATTTTCATGCCATTGTGCTGACCATCTCACAAAACAGAGTACATATTTTTTCTCCTAAATTGTTTGTCATTCTCTATGTAATACATCACACATACACTTTGTCTCATTAAAACAAGTTTCTGTTAATATATATTTATATTCTGTATTGTATGTTTTATTGTGTGTGCCTTTTGTATTACTTGTGATTTATTCTGTAATTAACATTTCCCAATACATGTTGATAAATTCAGTGGCCTTTCTGTCTCATTTCTGAGGCTGACAGACTTTAAAACCCAATATATCCATGATAGTACAAAATAGATCTTCCCAAAATCTATTTAAAGAAATACTTTCTCTCAAGAAGATTCCAAAACAGAGTAACCCATGATTAAATTAATGTAAAAAATTCTGATACTATATTTTTTTTCTAAACATTTCAAAGCACATTAAAATCCCCAAAAATCTCATAAAATATAATTATCTGGCTTAGAGATTCCCAAGTTATTGTTTCATGTAATAACTATCAACTGTGTAAGCAACTTTGGAAAACATTGGGCTGTAATAAACAGAAAGGGTCATAAGAGTCAAATAGGTTGCGATGCCAAGCTGGCTTTTACTCATAGTGGCTAGTACATACATGAGAGTCTATTTCTGAGCCTATAGTTGTATAGATAGACAGATTAGATTAGCTTGAAAAATAAATGGTAGGTAGATAGATAGGTTATAGATAGATTAGATAGATGATGATAGATAGATCATACATATATACATACATACATACATACATACATACATACATACATAGATTATAGATAATAGATAGAGGATAGGATACAGATATAGATGATATAGATATAGATTAGAGCCGTTGTTTATACATAGTCCACTGGTACCCTATCAAATGGGGAGTGAGGAAGAGATGATGGAAAGTAAACACAAAAAGTATTCTAGAAAATACCTTAAGATGGCATGAGCAAAAAAGTAAATCAAAAGCAATATTTAATATTTGCATAATATTTTATGGTACTTCTCATATGTGCTTTCTTTACTGTGTTTCCATGTGATTATTATTTTAATATTTATGATAATGTTTTATAAATCTGTTTTTACTAATATCTCTTTTTTACTCATGTAAGCTCCAAGTGGTAAGAATAACATAGTCATAATTATATCATGAATGCCTAGTAATGGCCAAACAAAAGTTGATAATATAGCTTAAATAAGTGAAATTTATAAAAGCAACCTTTTTTTTAATTTTTCTATTTCTTTATTTCTTAAATTTAAAAATGTAAGACATTTATACAATCTATGAAGTGACCCCCCCCAATTACATTAACACCTTTTCTAGAGTTGTATCTTATAGAGAAGGCACATAAAAAGAAGTCTACAAATTAATTTTAATAATAATGATAATGAAATAATAATGTTATGCGCTGGAAATTTAAAAAAGAAAAAAGGAGTTAAAAATAATGAAAATAAAAATGGTTAAATATTAATTGAAAGACATTATTCTGTGTTTTAAATAGTAAATATCCAATGAAACAAGTTTAAAAATAGGGAAAATCTACAAATAGAGAAAAAAGAAAAAAGATACAACAAAAATTTCAGAAGAAATATTAGCATAATAAAATATAATAAATAGTATCTATTGATTAATATAAAATCTTTATGTAACAGATAATTTTCATAACATATTAAGGTTCAAATTACCAAAGTTGTTACAAAATGAAATAGAAAAACTGAATATGTACATAACATGAAATATAACTAATAAATTTGTCAAAAAATGACCCATTTGAAGCTTTAGATCTCATTGACTATAAAAGTTAGTTCTTATAAATATTCAGCAGCAGAAAATTTCCACACTACAAAACATTATCTAAAAAAAGCAAATCAATTAAACTCATAAGGAAAATACAACCAGTATATTTAATACCAGTATAATACAAAGCGAAAACTATAGATCAATGAACATAGATTTGGAAACCTTCAATTCTTTTTTAATTAGAAGTTAATAGACTAGTGGTAACCAGAGGGTAGGAAATGGGGGAGAAGGGAGGAGGTAGACAGGATAAAGTGGGTCAAATATAGGGGACTAGGGGAAGGGTGAAGTGGGTAAAGGAGATCAAATATATGATAGCTGAATAAAACTGGACTTTGAATGGTAAACACACAATAGAATATACAGATGTTAAATTATAATGTACAACTGAAAATTGTATAATTGTATTAACCAATGGTACCCCAATAAACTTAAGTTTTAAAAAAGTTAGTGTCTTACTAAAACAATTCCACCATGTCCAAATAAGGTTTAATCTTTTAACCCAAAAGTAGTTTAATAGTAAGAACCTTTCTTTAATAAAATATCAAGTCAATTAGCCAGCTCAGAAACACAAAGCAATAAAAATTTATCTCAATAGAAATCAAAGGCCTCATTAAGTTATAAAATTCTTTCTAATATGTGGTATATATTAAGAAATAATATTCAAGATGATAATTAACTGTGAAACAACAAAGATGTTTTCATAAATGTGAGGAATCAAATAATGATATGATTACTGTTATTATTGTTCGTTAATAGTCTTCTGGATGATGCAGCCCTGGAGTGACTTGCAAAACTAAGTTAGAAAAAATCAGGCAGCCTTTGGCAGTTTCTCTTGGGTTTTATCTTGCTCAGCTTAGGCATCAGCCATGTAAAAAATAAAAAAAGACTTCTGGATAATCAAGTTACTTGTAACAACAACAACAACAATAATACTATCATGAATCATTTCTTAAATATTCACTACTTTCCAGTTTTAGTTTTTTATGTCTACTGTGTCGTTAGAATGTCATATCTCTCTGAGGTTTATGGATGACAAAAAAGACAGAAGTCTGATAATTCTGGTTTCAAATATGGACTTCACCAGAAACTAGTTGTTCGACTTTTGATAAATGTAAATGTGCAATTCATAAAAGAAGTAGGAACTAATAGACATTATAAGCAAGGACATTAAAAAAATGTCCATCTTTGCCGATAATCAAACAAATGTTCATTAAGGCAACTGTCATTTTTATTCATTTATGAAACTGGTAAATGCAAATAAGGTAAATATTGAATCCTAGAAAGAATAAGAAAATGACTCTCTTGTGTATTGAAGGTGACAATGAAAATAAAAACAGAAAATGTCGAAGAATAAAAATAACAATATATGTTATGAAGCATAAATCATTTTTTAGTTCTTGACAGTATTAAATAAATTATCCACTATTTGGGGGGAAAACTATTTTAAATAGGTTCCATGTATGTAGATTCTCGTTAGTGAAAGATAGAAAACAATCTACAGTCTCAATAATAGTGGAATGGTTGAGTAAGTAACAGTTGATCCACTAAATTTAATGTTACATGTAATGGTTAAGAATATGTTTCCATAAACCATATAAGAACATTAAAATACACTAATTTCAACTAAAAAAAAAGCAAGTGAGAAATAGAATGAATACTTTGATTATAACAAAGATATCTTCCCATGGAACCTACCATGACATTGGTTATAAAACAATTAACCAGTGATGCCTTTGAGCTGTGGCTTCTGGAGGGTTGTTCAACAGTAGAATGAAAAAGGCACTAGTGCTCTGTACAGTGGGCATCTGTTTTCATGTCAACCTCTTTCTACTAATGTTACTATATATACAAATATACATATACATGATTACTGTTATCACTGATCTTTAATACTCTTCTAGATAATCAACTTGTTCTGATACTTGTGATCAGAACAAAAATAATATTATAAAGAATTATTTCTCAAATATTCACTACTTTTCAGCTTTAGTTCTTATATCTATTGTGTCATTAAAATACCATATCTCTCTGAGGTTTATAGATGAGAACGTGTATATCGCCCTACGTCTATTCCAAAGCTGCAGTAGAATGCTGATGATGCCAGTGGCCCTAAAGAGATGGTACTTTCACTTTAAGGAGACAGAGGCCAGCGATTTTATTCAGCTATTAATGAGAAAAGCAGAATGCCAGAAGCAGATTCCAGTTCACATTGGAGATATGGCTTGAAAAAAAAATTGCTGAAAGTTGAGCAAAGTTTAAGAACTAAAGAATAAATACTTGGAGAAGACCTGAAGAAATTCTAATCAAGGCCCAAGAAGATATCTATTATGTAAAAAAAAAAAAAAAAAGAAGAAGCATCTCGACAAAACAATGTTTTTATTAGCTATCTAACCATTAACACCAGTTCTTTAGTGACAATGAGACCAATAAGTAGAGACACACTTCTGACCAAGTTTCCTGAATAAAAGGATTTGCTGTGTTTTGGATGGAGGTGATTTGAATTGTAGAGATAGGGAAGAACAGGTGTGTGTGTGTGTGTGTGTGTGTGTGTGTGTGTGTGTGTATTCTTTTTTAAGCAATAGAACAAAGAAGACAGTGATCGAGTTTGATAAAGAATGTTTCTGCTTGACTAGATGGGAGACTAGAGCCCCATGTTTTGTCATAAATGTACATATGCTCCTAGTAATTAGACACAGTTGGTATAATTTGGATATATTAATTTCAAAGGTTTGGAATGCTAACATATCAACATATGCATTTTTTTTTCAGTTAGTTAGTGCTTCATAACAAATATCCCAAAATGTAGTGGCTTAAAACAATAACATTTATTTTGTTCATAAATCTAAAATTTGAGTAGAACTTAGGAAAGCTCCCACTATAAGCATCAAGGCTGAGGACTGTAAACATCTAAAAGCCTATTATTCATTCATATGTCTGGTAGTTGTTAAGAGCTTCATCTCTTAACTTTCTCTTCACATGATCTCTCCATGTGACCTCTCCACATAGGCCAGTTTGGACTTCCTCACATCACAGTGTCTGACTTGCTCAGAGAGTGAATGAGTATCAGGGAGAGAGAGACAGAGATAGAGACAGAGAGAAGGAGGAGAAGGAGAAGGATGAGGAGAAGGCAGAGGAGAGGGAAAGGGAGAAGGGGGAAAGGAAGGAGAATAAAGAGAGTGGAGAGAGGAGCAGAAAAGACAAGAAGAAGAAACAAAGTAGAAGATAGATTGGTTTTTGTGACCTAGCTTGGGAATTCTCAGTGTCACTTCTACTGCATTCTATTAGTCAACGCAGTTGTGAAATTTATATTTTGATGAAGGTAGATCAATACCACACCATGAGAAGAATGTTTGAGATCAAATAAACACTGATTCTTCCATTTATGAAAGTATCTGCCACAGTCCCCTCTCTGGCCACAATAATTCCTACCTCTCTCATATTCAAAATATACTAATTCATTATCTCAATAAGGCATCATTTCAAAATCCAGGTTCTTAGCATCCAAATCATATACAGTTGCCAGTACAGGTCCTCAGGTGATATTTCTTAAGGACAGCTTTCAAGTAAAGTTTCCTCCTATCTAAATACCTGTGAACTAAAAAGCAAAATTATATGCCCTTCACACACCTAAAATACAATGGTGGAGCAGGCATTGGTTAACTGCTATGGACCTTCCCGCTCAAAGAAGAAAAAACAGGAGGTACATGGTAGTTACTGCTCCAATTCTGAAATCTATCTGGGAGATGATCCTGGTGACCAGACTAGAACCCAGTCCAAATACTTGCAAACAATTTTCTATCTATGGTCCTCTTTTCCCTCTCTGACCTCTTGGTTCTGCCCCCTCAAGTCGCCTTCCTTATTCTCACAAGGAATGGCTAGCATGTATAGCTAGCTAGCTCTCCTCGGGTACATTCTGAGAGAAGTAATTTGTATATCCAAAAGACTATTTTTATTTTGTATAATCTCTATCTCCTTCAATATAAAATTATGTATTTTTTTAAGTTTTGTGGATTTTTAATGAGTCAATTTGTAATTAACTCTAATAGACAAAGCATTGCATCCATGAGTCTGTTTCAGAAAATTTTTTCTCTAGATTTTTTAAGTCAGTTGTGAGACATGGCCTTTACGGGCTTTTTGTTTAGTGGAAAAGATCTTTCAGTCATGCTTTTTGTCTGCCTGACTGGCTCCCTGAGATATTACCTTATATCTTTTGGAGGTTTTAATAAAGCATCTCTCAGCTCACCCTGGAATTTATTATTGTTCTTAAACCCTTCCTTAGTTTTGAAATGAGGAAGCTGAAAATGAGTAGTTGTATTTTTAAACCCAGTAATTCCTGGCTCTTTTATGTTTAACAGTTATTTCTTCAGCTTGTCTCTCCTTACTTTTTATTATATGCAAGTAAAAGAAGTCTTGTAATACCTCCAAAACTTTGCTTGAAATTCTTTTTAGTTAGACCATCCAGTTCATTAGATACATTTTCTATTTTCCATGTTATAACACATAATGATGTAGCTAAACTTCTTGAAACTACTTAAAGGAGCTTTTTTTCTTTAATTT
The DNA here is from genome assembly GCA_030015415.1 of Cynopterus sphinx. Lineage (NCBI taxonomy): Eukaryota > Metazoa > Chordata > Mammalia > Chiroptera > Pteropodidae > Cynopterus > Cynopterus sphinx. Next base: position 54,599,914 of record CM057382.1, read on the forward strand.
TCAACTACATTTCTTTTACTTTCCTTTAAGCTCTCACCAGCAGCCTCCACAAGGGTCATTATGCTTCTTCAAGTCCTTCCAGCTACTGCCTAACACTTAGTCACAACACTATTATCACAATTTTAGCTTTTGCTTATGGCTGAATACAACATCTGGGTACCAATATCTGTACCAATTAGCTAGTTCATAACAAATCAACCCAAAACTTAGAGACTTTAAACAATAACTTTTAAATTTGGTCATGAATCTGAACTCTGTGCAGGGCTCAGCAAAGGCTACCTCCACTCAGCTGGGAGGTGCAAAACCTAGAGGCTGCGATCTAGTGCTAAATTGTTCACTCACATGTCTGGAGTTTGATGATAGCTGTCAGCAGGGGCTTCAGTTTCTCTCCAAGTAGTCTCTCCACATAGGCTAGTTTGAACTTTCACAGGGCATGATGATTGGCTTCCTACAGAACAAGCATCCTGAGAAAGAAAGAGGGCCAGGCAGAAACTGTTTTTGCCTTTTATGACCTTTTTTTATTGTCCTGCAATGTCACATCTGCCAATTTTCTCGGCTGCAGCAGTTGTGTAGTTCTACCTACATTCAACGGAAAGGAACTTAGACTAAATCTGCTAATGCAGAGGTGTTAACATTGCTTTATAAAAGAAGTGTATGGGATTGTATATATATTGATATAGCCATCTTTTGGAAATGCAGTATGCAGTTGTTACTACAGATTGTGTGCTTAGACATCCTGAATACATCATGTTCTTTTCTTTAACCACCATGTCATTTTTATAACAAAACCTAAACCAGGTAGGCCAAGAATAGAGTCAAATTGTAGTTTGGTCAAAATCCATATTGAATCTTTAGTTAGGTTTAATTTTGTCTGACTTTGTAAAATATTAAAAATGTAAAAATAAAGTTTGGAGAACACTTTTATAAAAATTCTCATAAATGAATATATATCACCCGGGTTTATGCTTTCCAATTTTGTGTTAAGTATCTTTGAAACAATGGGGAATCCCCCATCAGCCATGTCTATATTATATGAATTTACACCATCCATAAGCAGGATTTTTTTTTAAACTGTGTTTTAAATTCAGACCTCATGTCTTTAAGTCTCACTCACTCTCACTAATTAAATTAATTTTTATTTTTTAAATACAGTTGATATTCAATATTATTTTGTATGTTTCAGGTGTATATCATAGTGGTTAGACATTTATGTAATTTACAAAGTGACTCCCCTCAATAAGTCTAGTACTCACCTGGCTCCACACATAGTTATTAAAATATCATTGACTATGTTCTCTATGTCGTACTTTATATCCCTATAACTATTTTGTAATGATAGGTCCAGAATTGAGCAGCACATCCAAGATGAACTAAAAATTGTGAGCTGAATTATATTTATGTTAACAATTAGAAAGAAGTTTGGTAAACTGACATCAAAGATTTTGGGTTATATAAGCTCTAGTTGCTTTCCTACATGATGTTTGATTCACAACTTCCTTTGAATCCATGAGACAGCAGAATATACTTTCCAAAGTTCCCATTCATGCTTAAACTAGTCATAATTACTTAATGCTATTTGAAGTAAAATAATCTTTAAGTATGTTTATTCATATATATATATTAATAAGTTCAGATATGTATATACATTTAATAACAGGTAAAAATAAATTTATAATTAAAATACGTAGTCATAATCTTACAAGAAAAAAATCACATGTGTATAAAGCTCCCTTATTACTTGAAGGCTATGGAGTTAGCAAATTAATTTATATCATGCCAACAAAAGTGATCTTACTGTAACTTTGGATATCAAATCAGATCTAGAAATGCCTTAAATGGGTTCATATTCTAATTGCTACTGAGTGATAAACAGCTGGATTGTGTCTTTTCCTTGACAGCTCCATTCATTCCCAGAAGAGCTTTCTCTTACTTTTTTTCAGGCATGTTTCAAAACTAGTTCTGTTCTACTCCTACTTAAACAAACACCATAATCAAAAAGTGTCATATGACCTGATCTGATTTTTTTCATGTACATTGGTAACTGAAATATTCACTGTACATTTAGGAGGCTCATATCTTGTAAGGAATGTCTAACAACATTACAGACAAGTTGTTTTCCTTGTTTATTTGACATAATTATAGTAAAAAAAAGAAACAGAGAATGAACATGAACTATACAATTAGATGGAGGACATATTTTTAACCATCACTGTAACTTTTTCCAAAGTCTTTGAATTTTGTAAGCTTCATATATGATCAGAAGATATTAGTGTTAATATTGCAATGTTGGTGTGTAGATTAAGCGCAGTAAAATGTGCAATGATCTAAATAATACCTTTTACAGTATAACCACTCACTAAAATTGAGCTTCATGATCTCTTTTCCTTTTATCTTTGCTCTCTTTATCCCTGTTCCTAGAAACAAAAATAAAATTTTATTTTCACCCGTTGAGAGTACACAGTAGCTTTGGTTTGCTTCCTCCAGATGGGATGGGGAGTAACTTGGTAAACAGACAATATGATCTAGGAAATGATATAATGGAGAAAGGAACAAAAAGTTTATAAACTCAGAAGTGTAGACTATTTTGCTACTCAGAACACTACAAGAAATGTCAATTCAAGTTAAAACTTATATAATGTGTATGAGTTTGTCTAGCAAAGAATGAGACTGGATGAGGGCTGGACTCCTGTCTGAAGGATCCAGCTTCAATCCAACTCTTAAATCCTTTGTAAGTCAAATATTTGAGGAGGCCTCACTGCATTGTTCTCTACTTCATTACAAATAAAAAGCTAAGCAAGATCTTTTTAGCTTAAAAAAGGAAAGAAAATGGTACAGTAGTGATTAAATCTATTCCCACTTCAGCATATATTTCAGAAGTAAAGCATATTTAATTGATAAATATCTATTTTTTTCCCAAGAAAATAGATTGTCAGAGTATCTTTATTATCAAATGGCACCCAAAGGATTTTCTTTATAAAAATCAATAAGTCCAAAGCTCTGGTGTTTTTTTAAGCCAATCTATTTCATCTTTCACTGTCTGCTGAAGGAAACCATGTATCTTCTAATGAGTAGTTGCATTTTGTCAATTCTTCGTGGTCCATTATCAGCCAGCCAAGATTCAAGGTCACTGTTTTAGAGCGTCTGCTTCCTGGCAGAGCTCCTTTGACCTGTTGAGGTCCTTGGTAAATAGGCACAGACTATTTTGGACTTTATGAAGTGGAATTCATCACCCTGCCCACTGCTCCCCATCTAGTATTGCCCGTGTCTGATTATTTGGCACTTTCAGCAGGTGAATGGAGGTCTTCACTTTTTCTGATCTTCTCTGAAGATTAGTCAAACAGTTGGTATTATTTGCTATAAAGCAGTCAACTTCTGCCAAAGATTATATATCTCCAGTTACTTTCCTGAATGTCAGAACACTAAGAAATAACCCTACATTGATTTTCTAATTCAAACACATTAATGCATATTTTATAAACACTATTTAATAATATTATAAATATTAACATCAATAATTAAGACTTCTCTGGGTATTTTGGTTAACTCCATGTTTTATTTTTCCATGTCATTATTTTTGGCTATTATCACTGTTAATTTATTATTTCTGCTAAATAGCCAAATTTTCATATTCTAGCACTTTAAATTAAAAATTCAGTTCATTTGTTTCCAAAATTTCTCATTTTTTATACTTTATTTTAAGGCCATTAATTATTCAGTGTTTACTGGATTTTAAAATTTCTGAATGTATCTTTGCTATAACTTTTGATTAGCATTCTCTTTTTATGTTTTCTCTAACTCAACAGTTCTCTATAATTGTTCATGTATATATTTTACTTTTCAATGATTGCAATTATTTGTTCCTATTTTGTTAATTTTTAATTCTATTTTGTTCTGTTTAATGAATAGAGATTACATGAAATCAATTTTTGTAATTTATTAACATTTTATTTGGGTCCTAATTCATAATAAAAAATTTGTAAATGTTTTATATGTATTTTTTAAAAAGTACAGTTTTGTAAAATTCAAAGTAATACATATTTGTTTGATCAAATAAATTTATTTTATTATTAAAATTCATGAAACAATGTGTAATTTCTACTGAATTTAAATTGTTTGTTCTAATATTTTATTATTCAATTTTCATACACTTATTTTTGTCTACATATCTGTCCTTTTATTTCTGAGAGAGGTGCAGTAAACTCTCTCACTTGGTTTGTAGCTTTGTCAATTTGTCCTCCATAACTAATCATTTTTCTTTTATATATTTCAAGCTATGTTACTGGGTACATAAATATCAATGACTATAATATTTTCATGGTGGATTGTTCTTTTCATCAAAATGAAATATTTTTGTTTTTGCTGTTAATATTTTTCATCTTGAATTCTACTTGATTCTGCTTGCTTTATTTTGTTTACAATTTTAAAATTGTTTTTAATATATAAAATTTATTCACTTATACTGATAATACTTATTGAATGTGTTTGGACATTCTTTATCCTACTCAGTGCTTTATAGTTATCTTGATTCTTATTTACTTCTTTCCCTCACTTTTTGGTTTATACATATGTGCTTATTATATTTCTTTCAAGGATTCATTTTTGTTTTTTCCTCTAATAATATGTTTTTAATTATATTTCCATTTTTGGAGTGTTTGCCTTTAGGGGTAAACACATACACTTAGAGTTATATTTGTCAAACAGGATCTTGCTAGCATTAATCTAAATCTATAATACCATCCTCCCACCAACACTTTAATTTTTTATTCCCAAAGACATAAAATAACCTCACATATCCCTTTCATTTTCTCAACTGAGTATAAGGTTTTCTATAGTTTAAATGTGATTTCTATCATGGTACAGATTTTTCCTAAATAGTTGATTATATTTCTGAGTGTTTTTGTTTATTTGTTTGTTTCTTTTTGAACGATTATTTTTTTAGCCTGTTTGGAAGCACTCTTTGAGTTTCTGCAGTGGACCTGAAGGGAGAGCTAGAATATATCACCTTCTCTTGTGGATTTCTGAGATAGTCCTATTATGTTGACATTAGTGCCTAAATTCACTGCTCCTGCCCTGAGGTAAGTTGCTTTGTGGCTTAGCATATTCTGCATAGGAGAGATAAATTGTTGTACAGGTGTCAAAAAGCTGGCCTAATCCGGTGTCTGAACTGATCACACTGCTTAAGGATACTGGGTCTCCTTCTATTTCCAGAATCTTTCATTTTCAAGGTTGGAAAGACTTGGGAAACACTTCTACCATTTTAGCAATCTGCTTCTATGTCTGTTTTTGCCTTTGGTTTCACTTACATATTTTTTTAAGTTTATTTTATTTTTAGTTTTAAGTATACAGTACTTTGGTTAGACATTTTTATAGCTTACATATGATTCCCCTAATTGTTCTTTCTCTCTTCTGGCTCTCCACCTAGCCATTACATTAATGCCAACTGCATTTCCTATGCCATACTCCCCATACACGTGACCATGTATCAACTACTAATTTGTACTTCTTTAATCTTTTACCCCATTCTCCTAGCCTACAATCCTCTTCCCCTCTGGCCATCACCAGATTGTCCTCTATATTTGTGAGTCTGTTTTTGATTAATTTTTTCTTTTTGTTTCTTAGATTCTGCATATAAGTGAAATCATATGCTATTTATCTCTCTCTAGCTTATTTCACTCAACATAATAACCTCTAGGTCCATCCATGTTGTTGCAAATTGTAAGGTTTCATTTTTTAATGACTGAGTAATATTCCATTATATATATGAACCATAAATAATTTCTTTATCAAATCATCCATTGATGGGTGATCTTTACAAATAGATCTTTACAAATTATTGTTTTGGTTTCTTTGGATAAATATCCAGAAGTGCAATTACTGGATCAAATGGTATAGCCATTCTTAATTTTTTGAGAAACCTCCAGATGTTTTCCATAGTGGCTGTATCAATTTGTAATCCCACCAACAATGATGAGAGTTCTCTTTTCTCCACATCCTCACCAACTATTGTTCTCTGATGTATTGATGATAGCCATTCTGACAGGTGTCAAGTGATATCTCATTGTGATTTCAATTTGTATTTCTCTGATGACTAGTGACCCTGAGTATCTTTACATATGTCTATTAGTCATCTGTATTTCCTCTTTGGAGGAGTATCTCTTCAGGTCTTCTGCCCATTTTTTAATTGGAGTGTTTATTTTTTTGTTGTTGAGGTGTATGAGTTTTTTTATATATCTTGCATATTAACCGCTTATCAGATATATCATAAACAAATATCTTATCCCATTCGGTCAGTTGTCTTTTTGTTTTGTTGGTGGTTTCTTATGCTATACAAAATTTTTTTAGTTTGATGTCACCCCATTTGTTTATTTTTTTTGTTTGTTTGTTTCCCTTGTCTGAGGAGATATGTCTGAAAAGAAATCACTGTTAGCAATATCTGAGAATTTACTGCCTATGTTTACTCCTAGAAGTTTTATGGTTTCGGGTCTTACATTTAAGTCTTTAATCCATTTTGAGTCTATTTTTGTATATGATGTAAGAAAGTGGTACAATTTTCTTTTCTTTGTTTGGCATGTATCTGTCCAATTTTTCTAGCACCATTTATTTAAGATATTGTCTTTATCCCAATGTATATTCTTGCCTCCTTTGTCATATATTGAGTATATAGGCATGAACTTATTTTGGGGCTCTCTGTTTTGTTCCATTGATCAATGTATCTGTTTTGATTACTGTAGACTTGTAGTATAATTTGATACCAGGTAGTGTGATGCCTCCAACTTTGTTCCTCTTTCTCAAGATCAACTCGGCTATTTAGTGTCTTTTATGGTTCCATATTAATTTTAGAATTATTTGTTCTAGCTCTCTGAAAAATACCATTAGTGTTTGATAGAGATTGCATTAAATCTATAAATTTATAGGTTGCATTGGGTAGTATTGCCATTTTAACAATGTTCATCCTACCCATGAGCTTGATACTTATTTGATATTTATTTGCATTTTCTTCAATTTTTTTTCAATGACTCAATTTCTGATGCTATTGTTTTGGCTTAGTTTTAGTTGGTATTTCATTTTCTGTTTCTTACTATGTGAAGCCATTTGGGGTGGAGGTGAGAGAAGCTCATATGGCCCATTTGGAAATTTGAAAATCTTTTTTTGCTAGTAAATTATCCATTTCTACTGGATTATCATAGTCAGTGCTAAACTCTAATGATTTTTTATAAATCTTCTAATTTATTTGTATTTGGGCTTACAACTCCCTTGTCATTCTTAATGTATTTTATTATTCTAGTCTCTCTTTTTTTTCTAAACTGAGCTTGTTGGGATTCTATTAATTTTACTGTTCTTGAAGGAAAAGACATTTTATTAATTATCCTCTCTTACCATTTAGTTGTTTCGATTCCTCCTATTTGAGTTCTTAGTCTTGATTAATTTCTTAAATTTTGTTCTTTTATTATTCAATTCTTCCAATTAGTCGTGAGTTGCTTAACAACAAGGATACATTCTGAGAAATGCACAGGTGATTTCATTTTTGTTTGAATATCACAGTGTGTACTTACACAAGCCTAGTACACACCTAACTATATGGTATAGTCTATTGCACAGCATATGGGTATATGAAATACTGAATACAGGAATAACACAATGATAAGTATTTTTGTATCTAAACATAAAAAAGGTACAGTAAAAATATGATATAAAAAGTATGTAAGAGGTACACCTGTGTAGGGTACTTACCATGAATGGCACTTACAGGATTGAAAGTTGCTCTGGGTGAGTCAATAAGTGAGTGATGAGTGAATATGAAGGCTGAGGACATTACTGTATGCTACTGTAGACTTTATAAACACTGTACACTTAAGCTACACTAAATTTATAAAAATGTAGCATAGCATTGCACTATAATATTACACTGGCTATGACATCATTGGCTTATTTGAACAAATTAGTTCATAATTCTAGTATATTTAAATAACTATCATTCAAAAATTCTCTTTTATAGATAATGTACTCAGAGATTTGTTTATTCTGTCTATCTAAGCTCTAATATTAATCTATTTATATATCTAGTCTAGTACACAGATTTTGTCAATTCAGCCCAATTAAATAAGATGAATGATCTATTATGCATTTATACACATATTTGTAAATATATATTTATATATAAATATATTATACAAATTATACATAAATTATATATGATATAAAATACATATTTGTATATTTTATATACATGTTTATGAATTATTTATTAAACTAAATAATCAGTTTAATAAATCACAAAAAACTGTCCATGAACAAGAGAGAATCCTTCTAGCAAGACAGAAAATATAAAAAATGCAAAACAGTTGTATAACACTTTCTCTGATATATTTTCCCAGAATTTTTCTTAGAGCACCACCTCTAAGCCCAGCCCAGATCTTTCAACTTTTTAGACCAACCCTTTCTTCAGTTGGTAATGCTCTCATAGAATACAGGGACTTCCTCTTTATAAAACATGATGGCCAGTCAGCAGGAAAACAAAACACTCATATATATTATCATACCCTTCACTTTAGCTGCAGGATTCCAATTTGCTAGTTGAAAACTCAAACTTGCCTGAAGAACTTAATCACAGTGGGTGGAGGCTTTGAGAAAAGTAGAATTTGGAAAATTTATTCCAGATGAATAGAGAGGTAGTTATTTGTGGCCTCTGCAAGAAAGTCATTGAAGACCAGACCTTGGATCAAGCTTTATTCTCTAGATGAAAATGTTACAACAAATAAATTGATAGTGGTATTGTTAGCCTCATAACCCCAGGGATGAGGTAAAGCCCTGTCATAAAACAAGCATTATAGTGGGCAGAATGTGATTCCTCACCCAAAGATGTTCACATACTAACCCTCAGAATCTGTGCATATGTTAGATTGCATAGGAAAAATGAGAGAGATGGCTTTGATGATGTAGAAAAGGGGCCATGAGTCAAGAATTGTGGGCAAATCTAGATGGTTAAAATGCAAGGAAACTAATTCTCTTTTGTTCTCTCAGAGCCTCTAGAAAGGAACACAGACCTACCAACATCTTGATTTTAGTCCAGTGAGACCTTTTTGGACCTCTAACCTCTAACCTCAAAACCTATAAAATATATTTTTGTTGTTTAAGCCAGTAAGTTTCTGATGATTTGTTACAGCAGCCATAGAAAACTAATATAAGGGTGCGACCAGTTTTATAATAAAAATATTGCATCTCCTTTCCCCATTCATTCTTAAGTCTCCAGTTTTTTCCCTCACTTCTTATCTCCATCAACTCTTTCCTATCACTTTCCTCCAACTCTTACCTATATCCTTCTTCCTGCAATTTCTCTATCTCTCATCTATCTTCTTCCCCACTCTTCCTCTCCAGTAGACTCTTCCCTTTTTCCTCTTCCTTTATTCCATTTTGTACCCACCATTCTGTATTTTCTATTTATCACATATTTCTTCTTTGGAAGAAAGTGGAAATCAAAAGTGGGAAGAAGGCAATGTAAGAACATCTGAATTCTCCTGTCATACACTTTTATTTTTAAAGGAGAAATATGTTACTGAGCTCCAGCACTTGCCTTGAGAAATCAATGAACATAAACAACATTCCAGCTAAAAACAGCAGAACAATATGAACAACGCATGGCTCCTAGGAACAGAGCCACATAAAAGCCTGAATTCGGTTGCAATTTACTTGCATCAACTGACTCTTGATCTCACTGAAAAGTACTACTGGGTGAAGGAGATGCTCAGAATGAAGCCCTTAAAATGAAAAGAATTTCTATCAGAAAGCACAACTTTGTGGAGACACAATATCTATATTCTTCAAATTTCTTTTAATTAAAAATATAGTAAATATGAAGATTGTACAAAAAGCTAAACAAGGAAAACAAAAAGTCAAGATATACTAAAGTGGATGCTGACTATTGGTAAATTGCAGCCAATGTTATCTTTAATTGTGAAATATCATTCAAACTTCAAATAACATTTGAATTTTGGTCAAGGGGTCAGTCTGGGTGGGAAAAACATGTAAAGGTCTCAATTCACCTTTTCATGCTTACTATTGCTGCTATTTCCCAGTAGTATGAAAACTTATAAAAGCTTCTTTCTTCTGTAGGGAATCTAAGCAAGATGTTTGACATTCCCTAACTACCTTTAAAGATTAGAAAATAACTGAAAAGGCTTATATTTTAATTAATATATTGTGACCTAAGCACACTCCATGGTGGAAGAGCCAGAAAAATATACATGACAATTTTAACCCATAATCACAGAAACAGAATGAACAGCAAGTAAGGAGATGACCAGACCCCAGGAAGCCAGTGTTAAAAGTAAATATTCAAAGAGTTAGCTGAGTTTTGTGAAACAGATGGTTGGAGATTAAGGAGCAATTGAAATTAATTCTGCTAAAAAGGATTCTCAAGTGGCTTGTCTTTTAGTCATATTACGCTAAAGGCAATATTAATGATTCCCATGGGGACAGTCCTTAGGGGAACCAGTGGGAGTGTGAAATAAGCAGTACCTGAAGTCTAACCAGTTATGATAAATTCCTGGTCTCTGGATTTGGCCTTGGAGATGAAATCATGATTATGAAGCATTACTTATACTTACAATAAATTCTATACCCTTTACCATAACCCTTTATGACCTGCCCCTGACTCTTCCTCCATCTTCATCCCATAGCATTAAGATACCATTCATGATACTTCAGCCAATTGGCCCTATTTCTGTTTCAGAAGCAAGATAATCTGAATTTGCACACACTTCATTTGCTTGTATCTTCAATCAATAGAATATAAGTTCTTTGAATGGCAGAAAACATGCCTGTTCTGATCACCTCTGTAAACCTTCTTATGTATGTTATAGTGACCAACACATTATAAGTTCTCAGGACATATTCGTTGAATAAACAAATGAAGGAAGACTATAATATGCCATTTACCATGGCCAAGTACTAAAGCATAACCCACATTTAAAGTCTGAGATGTAGAATTTTACTGTAACATTCAAGGAAAATATAAATTATTTTTTTAATTCAGGTTTTTTTTTTCACTTTTCAAATTAATCTCTTTCTTTATTCCCATAGACATTGTGCTCCCTTCTCAGCTCACTTCTTTGTATTTTGCTAAAATTATGGGAAGGCAACTTTAGGTCTGTTCTGGCCTTATACCAGTCTATATTCATCTAGGCAATGGGAAAATCATACCACTAAATATCAAGCAGTCAGAGGTGATATTCAGCCCAGGAAGCAGGCCCTATGGAAAGGATCAGGCAGGAGAAAATATATGTTCCCAAAGATACACTGGCAATTAATACTGGACCTCCAAGGAAAAAACATGTAAAAGTCTCAATTCACCTTTTCATGCTTGTTATTGTTGCTATTTCCCAGTAGTTTGAAAACCTATAAGAGCTTCCTTTCTCTACAGGAAATCTAAGCAAGGACCTAGCATTGCCTGATTCACAAGACTTCTTTCTAACATACCTTGGGGGATGGTGTTATCTGAGAACCCCTTGTTTAACTTACACATGTGCTGACACCATGGCCCTTAAGCAGTGAAGTTGAACAGTGTCTTCAGTTCCAGGAGTGTATCTCCCCACAAGCAGGAGTTATGTCCAGGGACAAACCCACTTAATAAGTAAACAGTGTCCATTCATTAAGGAAAAGAAGAGCAGAGAGAGAATGAGGAAAGAAGAGAAAAAGGAAAGAAATAAGGGAGAAGGAATAAGAAATAAAGGTGTGATGAAAAAGAAGCATACAGAAAAAAAAAATAATGAAAGAAGAGAGAGGAAAATTACAAAGTCAGAGAGTGTAAAATAACAGATGAGAATAAAAAAATATTTTAAAAAATTTTTTAAAAATAAGGAAAGCTGAAAATGTCATAGAATTTCTGGTTTTCATTCCCTGGCTGGGTGTTGTCCATCATTGCTTATTGTCTTGATGTTTATGTCTTTTTATTATTTACGGGGGGAGCTTAAGAATTCACCCAGAACTCTGAGTTGCCTTCAGACTCATGCATTTGGGGTAAGGGATTAGACGAAAGTGTAAGTAATGACCTAGATAATGCCTTAAAATTACTTTTCAGTTGTTTTCTAGAAACCTCAAGACACTCCTCTTGCCTGAGAGGAGGCTGGTAGGGAAGATCCTGATCAAGCATTGCACTTAAGAGAGACAGGTATGAAGCTTCTATACAGTGGGGACATCCTTGAAGTGAGGGAGAAATTTAGAAGCAGATCTCAGGTGACCAATCATTGTATAATTTACCATCCAAGTCTTCACAGTGATATCATCAGAAGAGTGAGAATTTCAATTGATCAACATACCTAAAGATGAATCATGAATTATGCTAGAGCTTTGCTAGCCCCAAACACCATATCTGGAAGAGGCCCATTGGAGATGATATAGATGGACAAAGAGACAGAGACATGCAATTGGCCTTCCTGAAGAGTTCATGCTCTTCTTGGTTATCTTATGTTTTTAGCCACCTTCTACTTCTGCCCACCCCAAGCATGTTTTCCTACAGGTTGATCACAAACCACATGATGCCCATGGGGGGTGGGGAAGGCGGGGGGAGGCATAGAATAAAGGAGCCACATCATTTATAATCTAAACTAGAGCATTTTTATGAGTGAGAAAGGGTGCTATTAATAATTAAACTAAGATGACAAGTGTAAATAGGACAGTTCTAGGCAAACTCGGATTCACAGTCACACTACTCATGATACTTCTTTCATTTATCACAGTGGATCAGATCAAAAGTTGGCATTAGATATTAAGACAAGCCAATCCAAGTCTTTTTCTAGGTATTTAAAAACTGGTGACGAGTTGGGTTGTTCTCTTTCTGGTGGATAAACCTATTAAATGTCAACCTGTCAGCAGTCATGTTTCCCACAATGTATCCTAGAGATGCATGGAACAGCACATGATCTGCACATGTGGCAACAAGGTACCTGCATCCCACTTCCATGAGGCCTCATATGCTTATTTCTTAGTTTACCAACTTGCCCTTTGGAGAAAAGGCAAAGTTGATAAAATGTATTAGAAAGACTGAGAATGTATCTCAAAGAGACCAACTTAACAACACCAATGACTTACATTTTAACTTGAACTTTCTCTTATTGTCCATCATTCAACATTGAACAAAAATGTATTGAGAGCCTATTATTTTCCCATCTCCGAGATAAAGTGGTGAACAGAAACAGCACAGTCCATTTCTCTTCCCTCATGAGGTTCACATTCTAGTTGGGGAAAACAGAAAATGAACAAATAGATAAATAATTCTGGATATGAAAAAGTGTTAAAAAATAAATCAGGGGAATGAAATAGAAAGTGACTAGATAGAGAAAAATATTTTTTTTGGCTGAGCTGATCAGAGAAGGCCTCTCGGAAGAGATCATATTTGGACTGACACCTTATTAAAGAGAAGTGTTATTTTAACTAGCTCCAATGGGTATTCAGTCATAATAAAGTGTTTCACACTCATGTCAAAGAACTGGCATCTTCTTTACCTCTGACTCTTCTTTTAGGTCTTAGTAATGTCACTATCCATCTCACCTCCCAATAAGAAATCTTCCATTCTTCTCTTTCCTTTACTTTCTATATTTGATTGTTTTCTAAATACTCTTGAGTCTACCTCCACAATATCTCAGTAATCCTCAATATCTATTGTCAGGATATAGGACAGTAGCACCTGGGAAAATTTTCAGTATCCTTCTAAGTACTCAGGAGTAGGAAGCATTTTTATTTTCTTCACTACTGTATCAGCAGGATCTTGCTTAGTGCCTGACACTGGGTAAATTTCAACATACCTTTTTATTGACCAAAAGAATATCTGATTATGGAAATTACTTCAATTGGTTTCTATTTTCTATAGGATAAAAACTAACCTGTTTATGAAGAAACCCAAGCTTGCCTGTCTAACTTCACTTCTAACAATTAGCTTTAGTCACTCTGAATTCTTTCTATGCCTGCCTTGTTCTTTTACAATCCCGTTTATTTTAATACCTGCTATATTTAATGCCTAATACCTGTGGAGAAAAAATTATTTTCATCTCAAAGGTGTGACTGAAATGTGGTCCTCTTTACAGAGACCTTCTTGAATCTATGACTACATTCTCATATCACTAGATATTATAGCACCTGTATATTGTCATTATCTTTTTTGGTGGGGAGAAGGGGTTATTGACCTTTAACATTTATTTGTTTGTTTGTTTGTTTGTTTGTTTGTTTGTTTTTGGTGACATTGGTTAATGAAATTCAATAAGTTTCAGGTGTACAATTTAATAGTAAGACATATTTAATTGCATTTTGTATTTACTTCTCATAGTTAGATTTCTTTCTGTCACTACATATTTGACCCCTTTTACCCCATAAACCTCCCTCCCTTCACCCTCTGCTAACCACTAGTCTATTGTCTATGTCCATGAGTCTCTGTTTGTCCTGTTTGTTTATTGCTTTTAGATTTATATCCCATATATAAGTGATATCATGTGGTTTTCAACTTTTTCTGTCTAGCTTATTTCACTTAGCAGGATTATCAGGATCCATTTACATTGTCACAAATGGCAGTATTTCATCTCTTCTTATGGCTAATATTTCATTGAATATATGGCATTATCTTCTTGCAGTGCTATCTCACTTATTGTAAATTGCTCCAGACAAAAATCTTTATTCCTCTCATTGCTAGGTGTCTAACATTTTTTACAGTGCTAGGCACAAAAGTAGGTGCACAATATATGCTAACTGAAAAGAGAACATGAGGTTATTGATGCTTTATTTCTAAATCTAAGGTCAGAAACATTGATCCAATGGATCTGTGCTTTCAATAAAGCTAGAGAAGCACTAAGTATTAACAATTAGTAGAAATCAAAATGATTGGTCCCACAATAAACCCAAATGTGCTTTGAAAATCTTCAGTTATATGGTGCTAATGGAGTAGTTATATATTTTTATCATCATTTGAGATCAAATAAATTTCACTCAGAGTATATCATAACTTGTTGTGTGTTAACATACACATGCACACATGCACCCCACACACATGCACTCACATGCATGCACATACACAAACACCCCAGTTGGCCTTAATTAATTCTGAATTTTTCTAAATATCAAAAATCAAATAATTTCTATACTACACAAACTATTTCAATGTTCAATGTAGCTTTACAGACTGAGTTAATATATGTAGTCCTTTAAAAAAGTGCCCAGCACTTATTAAATGCTATATAAATATTAACAATTATTATTACTAGTAGTAATACTAGTCATATTTTTAAGCACTACTGTGTCTCTTGCACTATTTGATTTAATTTTCATATATTAATTATAAATATTATTTTACATATTATTTAATTCTTTTAAGTACTCATTGAGGTAGATGTTAATACATGCTAAATAAGGTTAAGACATAAATTAAAAGCATTATCTGAATAAAGTCATATGCTAAAATTGAATCTAAATTCATTCAAGTTTCTCGCTAATTTGTACTTGACTGTCTGGTTATAATGCATCTCAGAGTAGAAGGAACCAAGCTTTAGAACTGATCCTCCCTTTTCATTAAAACCTCATTTGTTTGTTTTACTCTCCAAATGATTAATGTTATATAAAAATAATTTCTACAATTACTAATATGTGATATTTTAAAGCATGTATTACATTTTTAAATGTATTTCATACTATGATACATATATATCACTATGTAAACATAATTATTATAATAAATAAGAGAAATAATTGTAGTTATAAAATATGTGAATAAATATTATATTATGTACATTACAGAGCATATAAAAATAAAAAGTAAATATAATAAGATGAAAATGAAATACCCAATGTTTATATTTAAAATGTATTTTGCATATTAAATAAACTAAATCTTTTTACACAGTATTTTTATTAACATATTTTAATAACAATGTTTTTAATATACATTATTATTTTTAATAATATTTTTTCAGTCATAGAAATATAGAAATTCAAAAGTCTCATTCTAAGTTCCATTTATTTTGATCCTTGGTTTAATGCCTGTAATATCTGAAAAAGATGGCTCACAAAGATTTATGAATCTAAATGAAGGAGGTCATCATTGGTTGTCCATAATTAATCACAGTATTACTTTTCATTCCAGTTGTTCAGTGGTATTTGAAAACATTGTACTTGTATATTTCCATGATTCTTGAAGTCAATCAGCATTTTCTACATACTAATGAGAAGATATTTTGTTTTGATATTTTAGAAATTTGCTCAATACCTTCTGAAAGTCCATATTTGGAAAATTTCTAAATGTGTAAAAGTTACAATTTCAAGTTTTGTGTGTATGTGCCCAAGTTCACACTTAATAGATTTTATTTTTTATTTTTAACTGGCTTATTTGTTATGCTTATTTACCTTGCTTTCAGTGGTCGCTTTTGGGTTTACAATATGCATCTTTAACTTAGCACAGTCTGCCTTGATGTAATATTACAGCTTTTCACATATGGTATACTATTACAGCTCTTCACACATGGTGTAAGTACATTCCCATTTTTTCTCTCCTGGCCTTTCTGCTATTGTTATCATACATTTCACTTCTACATATCTTATAAAGTATATAACACATTTTATTTGCTTTAAATAGTCAATTACCTTATACAGAGATTTTTATTCAATGAAGAAAATTATATTTATTCACATTGACATTTTCCGATGTATTTTATGTAGATACAATTTTCATCTCATATAAATTTTTCCTTTGTTAGAACTTCATTGGACATTTTTTATAGTGCCAAAATAATTTCAACTTCTGTATACCACCCCCACCTCCCCCCAAAAAATAAATCTTTATTTTATCTTAATCATTGCAGACTATCTTCCTGGGTATAGAATTCTAGGTTAACAGTTTTATTTCTTAGGGTATTAAATATGTTTCTCAACTTTTTTCTTTCCTGTATTATCTATATAAAGAGAAATCTAACGTATTGTTTCCTGTTTTTAAGGTTCATGTTTTATGTCTTAACAAATCTTTGCGTAATCCTGGACACTAAAACCTAAATGTAAAACCTAAGCCTATAAACCTTCTAGAATAAAATACAGGAGAAAATCTTGTAACCTGGGTTTGTTGTTGTTCTTGTTCATTTTTTTTATTTTTTTACATTTCAAACCACTACTAGTCAGATAAAGAAAGACAAGTTGCAAATTAAGAGGAAATATTAGTAATACCAATACCTTTATCCAGAATATATAAAGAACTTTTAAATCTAAATAAAACAAGCAAATATAAAATAATTTAAAATTCAAGCGAAATATGTTGAATACAAATTTTACTAAAGTAGATATATGGATAGTAAATAAGCAAAAGAAAAGATTAATAATATCATTGAATGTTAGGAAAATTCAGATTATGACCACAATGAGACACTGTTACTACACAGTCGCTAGAAATCCTGAATTTAAAAAGAATCACAATATCAAGTGTTGGAAATAGTCTCAAGTCACTGGCACTCTTATATGTTGCTAGTGGAATGCAATTTGATAGTTTCTTGTAAAGATAAATATGTGCTTTTAATAGGAGACCAAAGACTCCTACTCCCAGATATTTATTCAAAAGAAATAAAATAGGTCCACACAAAGCCATGCATGCAAAAGTTTATAGAAACTTTATTGAAAATAACACCAAATGGAAATAACCCAAATTTCCATTAAAGTGGTAGGTAAGTAAACAAACTGTGAAACATCAATACAATAAAAAGGACTGAACCAATGACACATGCAACCACAAGAATAACTCTCAAAAACATTTAAAATTAAAGAAGCCAATAGGATTAAATAATTTTTAATGACAAACAAAATGATTTAAATTAATTTTTTTAATATCAAACTCAAATTAGAGGAGAGAGAGAGACAGAAAAAGACAGACTGAAGCAGAAAAAAAAAATTGAAGATGTAATTTCTGAAATGTTTTTGATTTTGGTAGCATGTAATAAAAAGTGCTTGCTTTCTGATTGCTTTTAATCCCCACCCCCTCCTCTTGTTTCTGCCTCACATCTGAGCAAACAAGTAAGGTAGCCCAGGTGTATTCTCCTTTGAACCAATGGAAAATTCAAATTGTGCAGCTCTAGCTTGCATGCAAGAACACTTATTCAGGCCCTAATCCCTAACCACCATAAAAACCCTAAGATAATTTTCTCTCCTTGCTTTCTCAATTCATTGTAGACATGCTCAGGCAGCCCACCTTGCTCTCCTCAGAAAGTTTCACTATAAGTAATAAATCTTTACATACTCTCTTGGTTTCTGTGTATATAGTTTTCTCAGGCTTGAATTTGTCCTGGTTTTCTCAGAGGGGAGTTCATCTCATTTCTGTGGATAACCAAAACATGACATCAAAAATTTACAAATTTAAGCTTATTGAATTCCAAACAAGTTTATAACACTCACACACACACACACACACACACACACACACACACACACACTTTGGTTATGTGTTGTAACCATGCCCCTGCCCCTAAAAAAGAGAGAGGTAGAGAAAATTTTAAAGCAACCAGAGAAAAACAACATGTAGCATAAAGAGGAATAATGATTTGAATGATCACTATCTTTTTATAAAAACTATGAAAGCAGCGAACACATCTTTGAATTAATGAAAGAAAAATAATCTCAATCCAGAATTCCATATGTTTAATAAGAGTGAATGGAAAATAAACACAGTTTTAGATGATAAAAAAAAAGGAGAGAATCTTTTGGTACTGGCCCTGAATTATAAGGAAATGCTAGACTGGGAGAAGGATGCTATCAACATTTAGAGTTTAGTATTTAAAATAATAGAAATTATACTGAAAATCAGTGAAAAGGATACATAAGAACAAAGGCAATGTCAATGAATCCAAAAGCTGTTTCATTGAAAATACAAACAAGATGAGTAAGCCTTTGCCTAAACTGCCAAACTAAAAAGAAAGAAGACACAAATTATCAAAATCATATCTGAGTGAACATCACTACAAATCCTATGAAAATTAAAAGTTTTAAAGGGAATATTATAAATAACTACATCAACAAATTAGACAACTAGATGAAATACAAAGTATTAGACACAAATGATCAAAATTGACTCAAGAAGAAACAAAAAATCTGATGAGACATATAACAAGTAAATATGTTGAATTAGTAATTGAAGATACTAATACTGCCCTGCAGGCATCTGATAATCTTCATGTGTAAAAGAGAATTAGCATCTCCTATCACTTTACCCCCATTTCTCCTCCCTACTTCATTTAACAGAGTTATCTTAATCTGCTAGATTTATCTATTTAAAAGAATATTAATGCCTGATAAACTTGTCACTTAAGGCCCAGAACTACTTCACAGTTCTTCCTGACCTTCAGGTCTTTCTAAGAAGTAAAAGTCATTCTTTTCCATTTCCCATCATGAAAACTTGCATTTCTTTGTTACCTCCAATCAGGTATTAACAGTTATCTGTAGACTATATCTGCCCACACCATTCATCTCTGTACTTCTAGAACCTGATAAGGTACTTTAGATATTAGGTGCTGGGTGCTTCTTTGCTTAATTCCAGAATCATGCAAATGTATTTACTAGCAGCCAAAGTCATGAGTCAAAAATGAAATATCGTATTAGGAACATCACATTTGTCAGAAAAAGAATATCCTGGGGATGAAGTTGCCCAAGGAGTTAAATAAGGTTTTTATTGCAGTCATGCCATGAAGATTTCTTATTTCGTGTTATGTGTATCCTGGTATACCCTTGTGTACCCATTAGGGCTCAACCAGAGAAGTAGAATTACAAGGGTATGGATGTCATGCAGAAGCCATGGCTATTTGCTATAAAATTAAACACATCATTAGCCCAAGAGTCAGGGAGGCTGAAGGGGAAAGTGGAATGACTGCAGACCCAGCTGCAGCCTCAGGCCCATAGGGTGAGTCAGCTGATAAACAACTTATCTGTGAACTACAAGATGACTGTTGCTTTCTTTTTCCTTCCACATCTCCAGAGAATCTCTCTGTGGCCCATCACAACTTGAAACATAGAAGAGAATTTTGAGAAATGTAGTTCAGCCTAGCCAAGCTGACACCTTATTACAAAGCCACCACAACAGAAATGTTGATGCTGGAATTAAAGAGGGTCCTGGAAGTTTTGAAGTTTGATTAGTCTTATTGGAGCTGGATACCTGATGCATCAAAATGACATTGGATTTCCTGAGATAATTTCATGATCAACTATCACTCATAATATGAGACACTCAAATCCTGGCCCTTAGCTGTAATATCAACCTTTTCAGGATGCTGAGAAGCAGCCTGGAGGTCAAGTCTGACAGAACACTGTCTACTAAAATGGAGATATCAAAGGCCTGCCATTCATGGTTCAGAGGACAACCCAGTGCTCCAAACACTGTGCAACAGGAATATCTAAGTCCAAGTCTGCCACTAGGTTTTGCTTTACTACATATACACTGTATATTATCGTATTGATTAATAGGTATATCAATGGATGGATGGATTCACATTAATTATTTTCATAGTTCTGAGTATTCATGATGTTAAAAAAATAATAATTGCTTAAAATTATGATCATTCTAGTTCAGAATTTTTCCTGGGTATCTTTACACAGAGGACTGTATGAGACAGTGTCTTCAGCAACATTCTGACAGTACTAACAATAATAAATTTCTAAGGGCTATTCCTTAAAGTGTCCTTCAGTTTAATGAAATGGCAGAACACAAAATCTCAGTTTAATAAAGTGGTTTGTAGGGGCCCATTAGGATGTACCTGAGATGAAACAACATTTTAAAATATTAAACAGTGTGTTTATGTTTCTCCAGATACTATTTTTTATTCCCTGGTCTTCCCCAGTTAAGGCTCAAAGAAGGGTTATTAGAGCCTTTTAAAGTTTTAAAATCCATAGATAGGGTAAAAGAGGTCAAATATGTGATGACAGAAACAAATTTAACTATGGGAGGTGAACACACAGTGTAAACACACACACACACACACACACACACACACACACACACACACACACACACATATATGCCTTACTGTTAAAGTGTATAGCTGAAATTTATTGGATTTTGTTAACCAATGCCACCATATAAAAATAAATTAATTTTCAAAAGAAAGCATTTAAAATAAATAAACAAATAAATAAATAAGTTTCAAAATCCTAATCCTGAAAAGTCACAGAGCATCAAAAGGAAAAAGAAAAAAAAGGCATATTGGGGCAGAGTGCGGCTCCCACCTCCAGCCACATGTTAGACAAATTTTCTCAGGTAGTAGAAAGAGAAGTGGATGAGAGTACTTGGCATGGAGTAGTGGATAATAAAATTGGAGTTGAGATGGTCATACCTTAAGAGAATAAAGAAGCAGAAGAAGCAACAGTGAATCTGTTAGAACAAGCTAGAACATGCTGCTGTAACAAACAAGCTTACAGGTTTTAAATAACAAAGATTTTACCTTTTTTAAACAGGCCTATCAAGGGTCATTTGAAGAACTCTGCTCATTCCAGTTATTCAGAGACCCAGGTTGACCAATTGAATGTGGCTAGAAGTTATGTCAAAGGAAAAGAAGTCACTATTCTCAAACTGAGAATTCAATGCTTCAATCAAGATGATATATATATCTGCTCAAAACTTACTGACCAGTGCTCATCTTATAGCCCTATCCAATCTTGAGTTTCCATAGGTGTCATTCTACATATTCCTGGAAAGAGAAATGGCTCTCTGTGAGGAGCACTGATGACAAACCCAAGCATCAAGCAACAAGATTGCCCTGGCCTCTATTAGAATGTGTATCATAAAAGAATATCCTGATCCCACCTGCTAGTAATTTCTGTAATACTTAATTTTATATGCCAGCTTGACTACACTAAAGGATGTCCAGATAGCTTGTAGAACATTATTTCTGCATGTGTCTGTGAGGGTGTTTCTGAAAGAGATTAGCATTTGAACCAGTAGAGTGAATAAAGAAGATCTGCCCTGCAAGATCCTTCTGTTTGGGAAACAGAAAGTGTCCAAGAAGGACTTAGATTCAGCCAATTCACTGAGGCCTGAAGAGAACAAAAAAGCAGAGGAAGGACACATTTTTTCTCTCTCTCTTCTGAGCTGGAATGTTCTCTGTCTCCTGCCCTCAGATGTCTGAGTCCCTGCTTTTCAGTCCTTCACATTCAAACTGAATTATATCACCAGTTTTCTTTGTTTGCCAATTTGCAGATGGTAGATTGTGGGACTCCTCAGCCTCCATAATGCCAATACATATATTCTGTTTCTCTGGAGAACCCTAATGCTGTTCCCTTTGGAGAAGTGTTGGAAATTACATATATGGAGGTGCTGTTTTTTTTATTTCTTCCCCATTGTAATCCATAAGGGCCTCTTATGGACAACAGCCAGCAAGTTGCCTACTGACATTCATGCAGAAGTTAGGTATCAGTCCTACAAAATACTGCTCGTTCTCTTCAAAAGTACCCCAGGATTCTAAGTTCTGAAAAATATAAGGTTGTGATGAATGTATTGGTAGTGATGAGAAAGAGAATGGCTGTTTTAAGTGGAAATAGACTGATGCCCCCTGAGGGGAGCTCCATTATTGTGGCTGTAGTTATTAAAAAGATTAATTTGAAATAGCCTCTATATCTAAGTTTCCGTGGTAGGAAAAGAGTCATTTTGCTACACATATTAATGAAAAAATATTCCAATCTTTCAGCAATATGAAATGAAGTTGTCATAATCCAAGATTTCATAATTTCTTTCATTTCTAACAATTTTTTGGTAAGATTATAAGTGGTACTTTATGCATACATGACAAGTTGTGTGATAATAAAATGTGTGAATCTTAGATTCAGGCAGATTTTAGTTAAATTCTGTTCCTAGGGAACCAGTGTTAACTCAGATAATATCTGTCATCTCTCTTAACTTTTCTCATCTAAAATGAAGATAGTTTTTATATTGCAAGGTTGGATTCTCTTATCTTACAATGGAGATATCATTTATATTACAGTATTGAT
Source organism: Cynopterus sphinx (assembly GCA_030015415.1). Taxonomy (NCBI): domain Eukaryota; kingdom Metazoa; phylum Chordata; class Mammalia; order Chiroptera; family Pteropodidae; genus Cynopterus; species Cynopterus sphinx. The sequence goes on from CM057382.1 coordinate 54,622,894, forward strand.
TCAAGGATTAATATTTATATATGTAACCTGATTGTCACAAACCGTGGCACTTTGGAGAAATGATTATTATTGATATATGATAGCTTTATATTTATTAACCTGGAAAGCATATATTGATTAGCTTCAACAGAAATTCATTCCTACTATTAATGAAGGTTTACAGAGATGAATCAGATGTGGCTCTTGGGATCTCCCTATCTAATGCTGGTCTAAGAAGAATGAAATGAAGAAAATGGACTTGTAATGGAGATGAGCCCATGTTGAAGACCTCGTGTGAATGATAGTCATTGATAAAAGTGGATGAGAACAAAAGATTAATAGGAACAAAAAGAGAGAGCTGTCCAACATCAAAAAGAATATAATGAAGTGTTAGTATGTCCACTATAGAAGGAACAATGTAGACAGTTTGGAATAAATCAGAGAAAAACAATTGAAAAAATTATTAGAGACATTCAAATTGGCTAAATAAATAATGTGGGGATAGGCAGACCTTGATTCAAATTTTGCAACAAAATAGTTTGGGAGTTGGGGAGATCCCTGAATCTCACTGCTACACCTAGAAGTTAGGAGTTCTAAAATCTAGCTCACGATGCCTAGGAAAAAAATATTTTATTTATTTTTATTTTTTATGGTGACATTGGTTAACAAAATCCAATAAATTTCATCTGTACACTTTAACAGGAAGATTATATATATATATTTACACGGTGTGACAAAGATATTTAATAAGTACTGTTTTGTTCTTTTTGGATTGACTTCAGTAGATGATGAGCAGGCTAACAATGGAAATTATGCCATTTAATTTTCTCAATGTCTTTATAAACAGCATTAAAAAAGACATCATACATTAGGTATTAAAGTTTTTATCAACATTAATTTGTACTCTATAAAGTTGCTTTTAAAAATCTACCTTTAAAATTAATCATGTATGTTACCAGATATTTACTGCCTACATCATCCTTACTCTGCAAAGCAAAAAAGTTCTAAAGAGTCTAAACATCCACCAACTTAGGTGTGCACATACAGGCTAGCGTAGTGAGAAGGATTTCAATAATTGATGGTACATCCACTCAAGAAAATATTTTGCGGACTTAAAATTTTAAGATTTAAGATATTTAGTCACATTAAAGGTAAAGCACTCTCTTCTTTCTGCCTCTACAACAATATGTTCTTACATTTCCCCCAACCCTAACAGAATTGGGTTCTCTTTTTCCTGTCTTCATTGCTTTTTTTTTCTCTCTCTCTTGCCAACTGCAGAACTCCTCCCAGCGTCTCCACTGATGTATAACCTATCCTCTCACTTCGATGCCAAAACCATTCCTGAGGTGAGTGTGTCTCACCTTCATATCTCCAGTCTAGGCCTCTCCCCTAAACTTCATGTGAACAGATATAATGACCTACTTAAGACCTCTACTTGGACGTTTCACAGCATCTCTGATAACAAACACCCAAAACATATCTCTTCCCAAAAGAAAGTAACTCAAAGTTAGTCTTCCTCCAACTTGATCCATATTTGTAAATATCATACCCTTTTAGAAACTTTGAAGATATAACTGACCAATCCCATTACAGTCATTAGCACAGACAGTTGGTCTGCTTCCAAAGTATATCTCAGAGGTATGTATTTTTTCCATTTCTGATGCTACTGACCCAAGCCAGACCACAGTGCAGCTGCCTGTATCACCGCAGTAGCCTCCTGAGTTAGTTTTCTGATGTGCTTCCTCTGGCTGTTCTCTATACAAGTCAGAGTGGTTTTAAAACAATTTATAAGATTATGTAACAAACTCTCTTTTTAAAATACATTTGTGGCTTTCAGTTTTATTTAAAGTAAAATATTCTTGTGGCTCACAAGACGCTGGCCTCCACCTCCAATTTGTGTCTCTAACTTTCTAATTCCCCCTGCTTTGGCCACACTGCCCTCTATAGCCTTTGGAGTTTGGGTTGCTGTTCCCTCCACTCTTCTACTGGCTGTCCCACTCTCTAACGGGTCTCAGGTGTCACATCACCTGGCTCTAGATGCTTTCTCTAGCCCGGGTAGGCTCTGTGCCAGCACCACTTGTTTGTGAGCTCTAATTTGGGGTTCACTAGATGAAGTATCACTCTCTGCACTGTCACCTCCAGAAGAGCATAGAACTATTGATCTATACTACATCCTCAGACCTAGGAGGATGTTTTCACAAAAATTGCATCAGTATGTGCTTTATGAATGAATTATTAATTAATATTAAAAATTAGGTTTCTAAACAGCATCTCTTACATCGGTAAAACAAGAAATATAAAGTAAGTGTGTGTCTGTGTATCTGTATGTGTAGAGTATGTGTGTGTGAACTGAGTATGTGTGTGATTGTGAAGTGAATATATGTGAGTGTGGATATGGATGTGTGTGTAAAAAGATGGGAAAGATTAACACCAAAATCTTAACATTGGTATTGCTGAATGAGGTATAAAAATTTTTAATTTTTTCTGTTTTCAAAGATTATATAAGGCATATATTTCCTGAATAATAAGAAAAAATGCTGTTTTATAAAGACATCAATTTTAAGTGAAAGCTTTCAATAGCTTTTTTTTCAATAGAGATAGGCTAGGGGTGACCTAGCCTATCTCCAGAGGTCATTTGGTAAACACACTGGTTCTCAAGAATTTCTGTCTCAAGCAAACAATGAGCACACCCTTGACTTTAGCAAATTTGTTGATTTTATTTTGCTCGAGAGTGAATCCACTTCTCTAAGACCAGACTTTTTCCTCCTACATCTCCTTCTTAGTAGGATAAAAAGGTGCTAGCCTCCTCCTGCCTCTCTCTTATTTTAGATTTTTCTTTTTTATCTCTTATAGTAATCAAAGAAAGTTAACCCAGGATCAGAGGACAGAAAGGAGATAACATCTTTAGCTTAATTCAACCTGCATTTTAACTAGCTGAAAACTCCCCACCGAAGTGTTTACAGCAGCCTGTCAGTCCTGCTTTGCCTTTTCCAGCTGAGCCTCTCATATCTCCACCTGCAGGAGATATCCTGCCCCAATTCCCAGGGCATTCAGGTGGCAGGGCACTGAGTCAACCTCCCTGAGGACTGACCTAGAACACAGAGTTCCAACACTGATGACCTGATTTCTTCTCTTTCGGCAAAAAGCTCAGAATGCCTCAGGAGAGCCAGGAGGGCCCCAGCTTCACATTTCATTTTAAGTATCACTTATGGATAATTACCTACCTCCCTTAATTGCACCAAAATGTTTGAAGTTCTCTGCAAGCTAACTTAGGTTGCCTCATGTGGTTATGTGACTTTTTGAATGCTTCTTCATATAACATGCATAATGTCTCCTCACTCTTGACCAAATTAAAATTCTTCTCATACTTAGGGCTCATCTCAAGAACCAGCACCATGGGAGCTTCCTGGGTGGTGTCCTCCCCATCTTTTTTGTATGTCCAACTAAAGTAACTTACTTTGTCTTGAGCCAGTGAAGAGAGACAGCTGGCCTTCTATAATACACTGGCACTTGCCACAAACTAATGAATAGGACTACATCAAAATAAAAAATTCTGCTCAGCAAAAGAATCCATCAACAAAGTAAAGAGACAATCATCCAAATGAGAAAATATATTTGCAAGCAACACCTCCAATAACGGCCTAATATCCAAAATATACAAAGAGCTCATACAACTCACTAACAAAAACACAAATGATCCAATAAAAAAATGGGGCAGAGGACCTGAACAGACATTTCTCCAGAGAGGACATACGAATAACCAACAAATCTTTGAAAAGATTCTCAGCATCGCTAGCTATTAGAGAAATGCAGATCAAAACCACAATGAGATACTATCTTATACACGTTAGAATAGCTACAATCAACAGGACAAATAATAACAAATGCTAGAGAAAACACGGAAAAAAAGGAACCCTCTTACATTTTTGGTGGGACTGTGAATTGGTACAGCCATTATGAAAAACAGTATGGAGGTTCCTCAAAAAACTAAGAATTGATCTACCATATGGTCCAGCAATCCCTCTACTGGGTATTTACCCCAAAGACTTGGAAACTCATTTCCGAAAAGATATTTGCACACTGATGTTCATAGCAGCATTGTTCACAGTGGCCAAGACATGGAAGCAACTGAAGAGTCCTATGATAGATGATTGGGTAAAGAAAATGTGTTACACATATATAATGGAACATTACTCATCCATAAGAAATATGACTCCTGGATAGACACTCAGCAACATTTGCCCTCCAGAGTTTGGAATGACACACCGGGTGACAGAAGCTCTCTGCCAAAAAGCACAACATTCTCCACCACCATCACACCTTTCTCTTGGCCAGAGGAAGAAAATTTGGCACCTGGTGAATCGTGTCTGTTTGCACTTTTGACTCCTATATCATACTGAGTTCCCTGAGAACAAATACTCATCCCATTGTATGACCATGCTTGGCAGAGCACTTTGCAGCTAGTGGCAGAAGGCTAGAAAGTATTTGGCTACATTAAGGAGAACAAAAAAATTAACAGCCCCTAATTGTTCTTGATAAAACCCATGGGAGTCTCACTGGGGATCCTCGGTCCCCACCTTCCCAGAGTAAGAGATTATCTGCCTCATTGCTGTGACTCTGTGTGAGAAATGGACCGCCTTTACTCAATCTGACATATCCCTGTGTCTGGCTTTACGTAAGTGGACCTCTGACTGGACCCAGAGCTAAGATTCCTTCCATTACTATGCATGCATGTGCTTGAGTGTGTTTGCATGTGTGTATGTGTGCATGTGTATATGCATGTAAAGAGTGTTACCTGAGGACTGAATCTCGGGTTTGCTGCCTAGACTTGTGTTATTGGCTGGCTGCGTTTTAACTCATACCCACCTATGGGCTCCCTCTTGCTTTTTCCTCTAATTTCCTAATGTAAACTCATTCACTTGAGTTAAAATCATAAACTGACATTTTTTTAAAATGTCTTTTTAACTTTCTAATTACAGTTGACATTCGGTGTTATACTAGTTTCAGATGTACATCATAGTAATTAGACAGTTATGTAATTAATGAAGTGATCCCCCCAATAAGTCTTGTACACACCTAACACCATATATAGTTATTACAATATTATTGACTCTTTTCTATGCCATACATAACATCCCCATGACTGTTTTGTAACTGCCAATTGGTAGTTCTGAATCCCTTCATGTTTTTTACCCATTCCCCAACGACCTTTCTCATCTGATGCCCTTAAGTTTGTTTCTGCATCTATGAGTTCGTTTCTATTTTGTTTGTTCATTTATTTTGTTTTTTAGATTACAAATATAAGTGAGATCATACATTATTTGTCTTTGCTTTATTTCTCTTTTCATAATACACTCTAGGTCTATCCATGTTGTTGCAAATGGTAAGATTTTATTATTTTTTTATGGATGAGTATCATTCCATTGTACAAATGTGCCACTTTATCCATTCATTTTTTGACTGGACCATTTAATCCATTCACTCTTAAAGTGATTATTGATTGATATATAGTTATCCTCATTTTATTAATTGTTTTCTGGTTGTTTTTGTAGTTCTCAGCTTTTTTTTTACTTCCTTGCTCTCTTCTCTTATATGTTGGTGACTTTCTGTAGTATTGTGTTTAGATTTATTCCACTTTATTTCTTGTATATCTTTTGTAGATTTTTGGTTCATGGTTTCAATGTGCTTCATATATGAGTTTCTATTTAGCTATATAGCAGTCTATTTTAAGTTGAAGGTCACTTAAAGTTCTAACATATTCTAAAATTACTGCCACATTTACTTGCCCCCTCTATGTTTATGTTTTTATCATTACATTTCACTTCTTTTGTGTGTTTGTGTGTATCTCTTAATTTACTATTGTGTAAATGATAGCCTTGCTATATAGAGTAATCTTAGTCATAGGTCTTTGCTTTTCATCACTTTAAAATTGTGCCAATTTCTCCTGGCCTTCAGAGTTTCTATTGAGAAATCAGCTGACTGTCTTCTTAGAGTTCCCTTGTAGATAATTAACTGCTTCTCTCTTGCTGCTTTTAAGATTCTCTCTTTGTCTTTACCCTTTGGCATTTTAACAATGATGGGTCTTAGTGTGTGCCTCTTTGGGTTCACAGTCTTTGGAAATCTACACTAGACTAATGATAGTTTTCTATCATTATTTCTTAAAATAAATTTTCAATTCTATGCTTTCTCACTTCTCTTTTTGGTACCCCTATAATAAAAATGTTGTTATACTTGATGTGGTCCCAGATGTTCTTTGTCCTAATTTTTTTTCTCATTTTTGGTGTTCTGATTAGGTGTTTTCCACTACCTTGTCTTTTCAACAGCTGATCAGTCCTCTGTTTCATCTAATCTGTTGCTGATTCCATCTAATTTATTCTTCATTTTAATTATTCTTTATTTATGACTGACTCCTTTTTATGTTTTCGATCATCTTTTTTTAAGTTTCCTAACTTCTTGTTGAAATTCTCACTGAGATTATTGAGCATTCTTATAATCAGTGTTTTAAACTCCACATCTGGTAAATTGTCTCCATTTTGTTGAGTTTTTTTTCTGTAGTTTTCTTCTGTTCATTCACTTGGGACATGTTTTTTTGTTTGTTTGTTTGTTTGTTTTGTTTTTTGTTTTTTGGTTTTTTGTCTTCTCATTTTGGCTAGCTCTCTGTGTTTGTTTCTATTTTGGGGTAGTTCTGCTATCACTCCAAGTCTTGGCAGAGTGCCCTTAAATGGTAGGTTTTTTGTGGGGACCAGGGGCACAGTTTTCCTGTTCACCTGAGCTAGGTGCTTTAGATATATTCCTTGTATGCATTGTGTGTGCTCTCCTGTTTTAGTGGAGACTTTATTGCTGTTGGCATATCAGAGAGTTGGACTGACTCTCAGGCTGACTGGCTATGAAGAATGGCTGTGGTTACAATGAACAAGGTATTTTGCAAGAGCTGACCCCTCAGAGTGGAATTTACTTGAGCAGGGCTCTGGTGTCTGCCCAGTCCACTCTTTAAGTATGTTATTTGTGACAATAAGAGGGTAGTGCTGTGGTGTGGTCTGAAGCTAGCTACCTGGTATATTGGTTCTGGGGCCTCTTAGGAGGGGCTTGGGTGTAGGCCAAGGTCAGCAGCTGCCTGTGTTGAGCCCAAGGCCACCTTGCAAGAGTTACAAAGTAATCTTCAATGAGTAGTTGCCTATGCTAGGCTTGAATGTGACTAGGAGTGGTTATTATACTGTGAACTAAGGCCAGATGCCACCAAGTGCCAGGCTTGGGGCCACTTAGCAAGAGGTATAGAATGTTTCATAGCCAGACTAGGGGATTGTGGACCTTTGAGAGATTTTAGGAAATTCTCAACAATCACAAGTCCAGCCACTTAGGAAGAACAACTGCTAAAAGTAGTTCTGGTGATGCTTGAGTTAGATAAGGCTGGGACTCAGAAAATCACCAGGGTGGGGCAAGATTGGTGTTAGCCAGATTTATGCAGACTCAAATTTGATGCCTGCCTGAGCCTGGGGGCAGGGCTCAATAATGGAATGACGTTGCCTGCATCCCAAATAGAGCTAACCCTCCAGCCCTTGCCTATAGCCAAACAATTCAATTCTTCTCTGTGTATCCTTGGTGTTTTCAAAGCTACTGTCCTTTCACTGAAGTTCAGGGTGAATGTTTGTGAGCAAATGAGTCTGCACTCAGGTCCTTTAATAGGGCTCCTGGGTCTACAGCAACCATCTGTCTCACCTGAACTGAGTCCCTGCTGCTTTTTAGAGCCAGCTGTTGTGGGGATTCCTTTTCCTAGCACTAGTTGCTTGGGTCAGGAGCAGAGAGTGAGGCTGAGACCCTCACTCCTCAAGGGAAGCCTCCACAGATGAGATAGCACTCTCAATTCTTAAACACCATATCATTGGTGTATTTCATTAACACTCTAAATTAATTTCAGTGTTAAATATGATATTTATGACATTCTTAGTAATAAAAATTCAACAATAGCTAGTGCAATTGTTTACTACTTAAATCATTAAAAAAGTGGTTTTGGGGGGAATAAAATGTTATTATTAAAACTATTTGAAATTTCTGGAGCATAAGAATAATATTGTTATAGCTGAGTTGTAACTCAAAATTCAAATGTTGAAGTCCTAATGCCCAGCACCTTAGAATGTGACTAAGTTAAAATCTTTAGAGATGGGACCTTTAAGGAGGTAAAAAAAAAATTTTAGAGTGGGGCCCTAATCCAACCTGACCAGTATCCTTATAAGAAGAGGAAATTTGAACACAACAAGGAGACACCATGGATGTATGTACACAGAGGCAAAACCATGTGAGGACATAGCAAGAAGGTGCCACCTACAACCCAAAGAGAGAGGTCTCAGAAGAAATCAACCTTGCTGACTCCTTAATCTTGGACTTCCAGCTTCCAGAACTGTGAGAAAGTAAATTTCTGCTGTTTAATTCACCTACTTTGGAGTATTTTGTTAAGGCACCCTAGCAAATTTATATAAATATAAAACAGATGGATATTTAGAAAATTACAGTATTGTTCTTGACCTCTCTAGAGACAGATCAGTCCTTGATGCTGCACCAGATGGACAAACTATACCTCCTATTTCCACCAAAGGGACTACTGATTCCCTGTCTTGTTCAGTTGAGCCTCTGCTTTCTGCCAGGTTTGCTCAGGCACCCCTCCAGGTTTAACTGACAGTTGTAGTGCTAAGTAATACCCATACCCTGACTAGAAGATACCATAAGTCCTAAAAGAGGACAAGGCACATGCCGGTGTTCCACAGGAAATTCACCATAACCAAAGAGGAAAGGAAAGACATTTCCCAGGAGACACCTGTCAGGGATTACAGTGGTTTGGGAGATGCTGTGGCAGGGTCCTCAGAACCATAGGCAGACTCTTCACAGACTCACTCCCATACAGGAGATAACAGAAACAAAAGCAGAATTTTCCACAGAGATATTCCATATACACAGCCTTAAAGGCAGTGAAAAATTCCCTTATCTGCAGTCACAGAAACACCTAGGGTTTTCTTTCAAATTTAGACAGAAGTGATCTTTTCAGACAGATGTGATCTTTAGGCACAAATGGGTATTTCAGAAAACATACCCTTGTCTGGAGCTCAAAGAGGCCCAGAGAATTTTTTATTAAAATGCTCTGCAGAGATGACCCTCCGGACAATGACATCTCAATATCAGAGAAAGGAGCAGGGAGGCCCCAGATAGCATTCCTCATAGAACCTCAATATAGATGCCTTTCCCTTTATCTCCCCTCTTTGGCCTAATACCCAACTCTTTACCTGCAAAGAAATAAGGTGTGAGACCTTGCAGGATTTCCTGCCCTCTGCCAAAAAATTCCAGGGTACAGCCACAATCTCTGGGTCTATTTCAGGATGCTGTCCTCATGCCCCTGGGTATACATTAGAAGAGGTGAAGCCATTGTCATAGAGTGTGGTGCTGAGGCTATTTTATAAGGAATAAAGGTTTGTGGAATACAGATTAAGCCAAGAAAACAAGTAGCACTTCTCTAAAACTGAGTAGGATTAGGAATCTTAAGTAATGTCCCAAGTGAAGACTGATTGCTGAGAAAGGCAAGTGATAGAAAGGTGAAGTCACAGTTTGTACAGGAGGTGATAGCTAAACAGTAGAGCAGGGTCACACTCTCGGTGACCCTCTCTTTCTCTTCCTTTCTCTCTCTTTTCTCTCTCCAGCCTCCAATGACAAAGCCATCTGCATCCGCATTCACCAGTTTATTTTTTCTCACTTATTCCATCCCTTCCTGCACTCCCACTGCACCCAACTCAAAGTCCCTCCCTTCCTCTCACTGTCATTCTTTCGTTTTCTCTTTCCAGCACTGCAGGGCAATAACAGCATTTACAGTTTGGTCATTATGTTGCCCTGGAGCATCCCACTGCTGCCCTATTTCTGACTGGGAGTTACTTGGGAGAGGCAAATGTGCCTAAAGGGAGCTCGGACAGTTTTAAATTATAGATCATTAGAAATCCCCCTGCTGAATGTGCTCCCTCAGAACATCTGTTGGCAAGCTGGGGGAGGGTACTGAAAGGTGGTAGGAGAGTGAGTTCTAGCTTCAGTAAATGTTAAGCATTAAAAATTTCTATTTCACTCCCCAGGGCCTCTACCCCTATTTTGACTGACCTGCAGTGGTATATAAAGGATAGAATGCAGTGGGAGCAGATACCTCTATGAAGAAAAGGGTTTTGTCTCTGATGTTGGATTTAAAATTTCAAGAGCAAAGTAGTGATATAAAGCAGTCCAACTGTCAGTCAGTTTTAGTATTGTTTTTAACTTCTCTGCAAACAGTATATGCCCTTAATGTGTGCAGCCAGGGCAGACTCTTCCACTATTGTCCACCCAGGCATTAGGGACCTTGCCCACTGGTAAACATATCCAATCCCTATCTTAGGATCAGACCACTCAGACTATCATGTTCTCCCCCTGAGGTGTGCACCAACTGGAGAGCCACAAAATGTGAAGTGTCTCATGAACAAGGGAGGAAGCTAAGAGTTGCTCTTCCTCAAAGTATCATAGAAAACAAATTCAGGCCAACAGAGTTGTCTGGTGGAACCTGGAGTTCATACTATGGTAGCAAATGTGGTTTCTCAGATAATACAGTGGTTTTCAAGCTTTCACAGTGTTCATATATTTACAACTAGACCATTTCACTTGGCTTTTTCCATTGGGATCAATAAAGAATTCAGCTATATTGATACTTACGGTTTCACTCTTCAGGGGGTCCATACTTTACAAAAAAAAAAAAAAAAAAAAAGAATCATAAAACCAAAGGATTGGAGGAGGTTAAAAGGACTCAAATAAAAAAAAAAAAAGAGGCCCAGTTTTCAATCCTGGCTCTCTCCCTCACTCACTGGGTAACCATAGAATTTGTCTCCATCCCATAGCTCAAGAGAAATGGGGACATAAACATTTGATTAAATCACAAACAAGTGAGAAAATAATGGACAGGAACAGGTTTAAAAATTTATACTATAATACCAATTTTAAAAATCATCATCATATAAAGTTCAGAATATTAAAGTTAGCACATTTTGAGAAACCAAAATCAAAGTTTTATCACAATTTAGCCATGAGAAAACTGAGGAGGAGAATTTAGTATCAGATACATTGACTATGGTATCAAGAAGACAGAAGTTCAAATCATGATCTATTTGCTGTATACAGTCATATTTTGTTTTATTGCACTTTGTTTTATTGCACTTCACAGGCGTCTCATTTTTTAAAATTTGAAGGCGAGACCTTTCACCAGAAAAAAAATTATAGCTCACTTTATTATGATGCTTCTTTATTATGGAGGTCTGAAACTGAAACCACAATATCTCCAGGGTATGCCTATAGTATTGTAATATTATTACACTTGGCGTTTGTTGTCTCATTTACATAAGGAAAATAACTTTTTTCACAATGGTGAAATAAAGAAACAAAACTGTATCTCTTGTTGTAGCATCCTGATATTTCTGTACCATGTAGTGGGACTGTAACCAGCTTATCTATCAGAGATAGTCAGAGGGACCAAGTCTAAACTAATCACAAATAACCTGACTTGATTCAATGAGTAACATGTCCAAAACTTTGGGTAAGAGAGAGACCTTACCATTTTTCTTAGTTTTTCTGGGAGGAAGGTAATCTATAAATTTAGAACTATGACTACCATCTTGCCACCTCAAATGAAGAGCTCAAGTGTGCAGGCAACAAAAAGAAAAACAGAGGTGGGAGATAAGGAGACACTTGTTCCAAATAACCACATGTGAGCATGTGAATCCATTCTAAATCAGCTCTTCACTAATATTTTCAGCTACATGAACCAATAAATTGATCCTCATTTTTTTAAATAATATTTTAGGTTGGATTTCTCTTAATTGCAACAGAAAGAGAATAATTAATGAAGCAATTAGAATCAGAAGTGAGCTATTGAAAGTGATAATCCTTAATGTAGTATTGACTGTATCATTGGAAGATGATTAGAACACCTCTGTTAATGAGTGGAAAGTTGTCCACTCATAACATACAGATATGAACCATACAAGTCTGCTTATATCTAAAATTATTATGATACATGTGCTCTCAGTGTCAAAGGGATCAAGGAAATTCACCTTCCCTTCACTTTTGCTTAGCTTTGTGTACATGAGCCAGCTTTGTCAGAGGTTGCAGAGACAGTCCATGACTTTGAGTGCTCTTGATGACTAGTGCAAAGTAGTTTGCCTTGTGCCATCATGACCTGCCACAACAACTATCTTCAATGATGCTTATGTAGGGTCAAGCTGCTTCCCTATCAGGAATTGGGCCCACTCATGCTCTCCAGGCAAGGAGGCCTGGACTGAGGACCTGTGCTAAGATCTCTGAGTCAGAAGAGAGGATTGGATGTCATACCTGCTCAGTTAATGTATCTGAAGCTGAGGGGAGAAACCTGAGTGGACTAGCTGGGGAGAAAACAACTCCACACTCCAATCCTAAAGGGCTCACAGAAGAAGAAAACTTTTGCTATTGATAGTAGTTTCCAGAAAAATCCGACAGGGGTCAGTGAATCCTTTGATGCTTTCCATTTACTTTCATCAGTGAAGTGAAGGTGATGGATCAACAATGAAGGGGAGATGCTTCCAGGCCAGCTGAAGCAGACATTCCAGCCCAGCTAGCTACCAGGAGACCCCTTTGGTTACCATGGAAACAGCTGTGAAAAGAAGAAGAGTAGATGGCATACTTAACTCAGTTTAAATGCAAATTCTGCGGGTAATTAAGAGGCAAACCACAGTAAGAACATTACAGGAGATATATAGTCACTGGAAAGGTAATAAATGCCTGCCTTGAAAATGGATATAATGAAAAATTTGACAGTTTACCTCAGCAACAAATGCCATCTTTAGAAAAACATCAACCATTTCTATCTTCCCCTCCAGTTTTGGAAACTGTCATTTTAGGGAGGTTGAGTATTTTTTTTTCTTTTTATAATAAAAATTTAGGCTTGCAGTAGTTTTAAAAGTCTTCTTATTGACAGGTGATTCCTATCTTCCCTAGAGCCCTTACTAGAGCCTTTTATGAGCTGGAGTTCCATTGACATTTCAGCTTCAATTTTCCTATTGTTATTGAAGAATCAATTGATTTGAAGGGGAAATTTTCTTTGTTCATTTTTCTCTTGGACTTGTTCCTTGGAGTGAACATGCATGTGGACTCCTCAATTAAGAGGCCCTGGGTGTTCAACCCACCTGCCCTACCTACCCCAGTGTGCCTTCATAGGCCTCCAGTACACTCCCAAGTGATTGGAAGGTTTCATCTCAATAGACTCAAGTGAGAGAGGAGAGGAGCCAATTAGGGCATATTTTTACTGGGAACTAAAACTTCCATGACTTGCTCCCCTCCAGATGAATGGTCTGATTTAGGTCTGAAATGAAAGCAGGCTAGACCTATAGGGCTGTATTTGAAAAAGGAGCAGCTTCTTAGAGTTTCATTGCTTTTTTCTGCCTGCACATCTAATGAGGGCACTTGGTTCTGAGTGGAAGGGACTGTGATTGCCGAGAGAATATCTTTCAGGAGAGGGCTCCCACCCACACATAGTTTTTCACAGATGTGATTCTTGCCTCCCCTTAGAACTTTCCCAATGGAGACCTTGACCAGTACCTGCTTTACATTATTCAATCCATATTTTAAATTTTATATAAGGAAGCTGGACAGTTTTAGAGTCAACTTGAAACTGTTGGGTTTTTAAAGTTGAATTTGAAAGTAGGAAGGGAAGGGAGTGTTTTTTACAATGCCCTGCTTAAAAATTTCATTTTTATATATGCATAATTAAAATTAAAAAAGAATCATAGCAACTAAGACTAGAAGCGATAATGGAGTTTACCTAATCTACAGTGTCTTAATTTTGGGTCCATAGATTAGTGTCAAGATAATCATAAAATCTTGAAAAGTATGATGCTTTCTATTGCTGATATCAGGAACTAAAATGAATCTGTAACAAAAAATAAATAAAAAGATGAAGAACTAATGCTATACTATGACATCCTGTACAAACAGGTGGTTCCTGTTTATGAACTTTTAGATAAATGATTGACTAAAACTGTGTTATTACGGTTTTGTTAGTCCTCCAATGACACTTTCCATCTAATGTCATTTTATGTCTCCTTACCACATCGGGCAGACAAATAGGAATAAATATATAATCAAATAAAAAGAGAAAGATATACAAAATGATAAATTAGAAAGTAAACTGGAGATAAACTTGTTTGTTTGTTTTGTTTTGTTTTCTGTTTTGGGTTTTTTTTTTTTTTTGGCATATTATTGATACCTTTCTATGATCCTGACAGTTTCGGACAAAAATACTATTTTCTACAGGGTACACTGTGGCTGGGGAATCCACATAGCAAATACATGGATGAAACACTATAAGTATAGGAGAGGCTAGGCCAGTATGGCCTTGAAAGTAGGTGCTGTGCACGCTTTCTCTCGCAACCACACCACAATTATAATGAAACTACAGAGCAACCATCACCGGAATTCACCTGAGGTCTGGCTGAACAAAAGTCCTACAACTGGGGACATACATAACAGGTCACCTTGAGGATGGTAGGTGTGGTGGAGATGTGAAACAACCCAGTTCCATAACCACATGTGGTGGTCGAGAATCAGGAGGGTTATATTGGCTGCAGAGTCCTTTCGCCACCCTGAGGAGTGAGGGTTCCCAGTCTCACACAGAACCCAGCCCAGGGTTCCAGTGTCAGGAAGAAAAGACCCACAACCTCTGGCTGTGAAAAACAGTGGACATTGTGGCTGAGTGAGACAGAGGGTGGCAAGAGTTGCAGACGTTCCTCTTAAAGGGCCTACTCATGGACTTACTGACGAACTCACTTTCTCTGAGTGCCAGTGCTGGGGCAGCTCCTCAAGAAGTTCCAGGGTTATATGGGGAGGAACTGAGTCATCAGGCTTGAGGCTGAGACCTGGAGGGGCGGCTTTTTTCCAGACAGAAGTGTTGGAAGTATTCATTATTCCTTGGTTGAGCCCTCACAATTTCAGCATGTGGACACTGGTGGCTCACCATATCTGAGTCTTCATCATTCTGGATAACACAGGTTTCTCTGCCTAGGCAATTCTCTGAGACTCCACCTTTTGCAAATTGTGGCCCCACCCAAGTTGTCTCCAATGGTTTATTCCTTACAAATAGCCTATGTTGACTCATAATGAAGAATTTCCTAAAATCTCTCAAAGGCTCACAGAACCCAAAGACATTGCATCTGGCCTCAGCATACTCCATACTTCTTGCTGAGAAGCCCCAAGCCCAGAACTAGCAGTAGCCAGCATTGGCTTGGCCTCTCGAGATACCTATAAGTCCAGCATGCATGACAGCCATCTTTGAATTGCTTGGTGACTCTAACCAGGTTGGTCTGAAAGTACACGGGCTGCAGTTAAACTTTGCTTACAGCTGGGCCACTCCCACAAGTCCCGTGGGCTGACACACTCAGTGACATGCTTTGACCTCAATGGAGACAGAGTACCATCCAGGGTTGTATCTGAGGAGGACATATCCAAAGGGTAGACTGGGCAAGCCCTAGATCCGTGCTAGAGTGAATCCTGCTCTATAGGGTAAGCCCCTCATTGGCCAGTCCTTAGACCATGCAGCCCAAGGGTCAATCCTTCCCATCGAAGTGAAGACAGCAACCAAGCCTCAACTAGAGGGTGCATACAACCTACACAAGGGCCACACCTTGAGCACCTCACTCAGGTGACCAGGGATAACTATGCCACTGGGCCCCCACAGGACACCTGCTACATAAAACCACTCTACTAAGGCCAGGTGACTTAAGAGCCCTGCCTAATACATAAAAGTAAACACAAGGAGGCAGCCAACATGGGGAGGCAAAGAAACATGTCTCAAATGAAAGAACAAAACAAAGCTCCAGAAAAAAAAAACAAAACATAAAATGGAGACAAGCAATCTACCAGAGGCAGAGTTCAAAACACTGGTTGTAAGGATACTCAATGAACTTAGGAGAACAGTAGATGAACTCAGGAAGAACTTTCAAAAAGACACAGAAAACATAAAAATTGAGATGGAAAACATAAAAGAGAACAAAAAAATGAATAATACAATATCTGAGATGAAGAGTACATTAGAGAGAATCAATAGATTGGATGTTGCAGATCAGATCAGTGATATAGAGGATGAGATAGTAGAGGACACTCAATCAGAAAAACAAAAAGAAAAAAGAATCCAAAAAATATTAGGCTAGTTTAAGGGACCTCTTGGACAACATCAAGCATACCAACATTCACATCAAGTATCCTAGAAGATGAGAGACAGCAAGGAATTGAAAACCTGTCTGAAGAAATAATGATGAAAAACTTTCCTAACCTGATGAATGAAATAGACTTATAAGCCCAGGAAGAATAGAGAGTCCCAAACCAGATGAACCCAAAGAGGCCCACATAAGACACATGACAATTAAAATACCAAAGGTTAAATACAGAGAGAGAATCTTAAAAGCAGCAAAAATAAAGCAATTAGTTACCTACAAAGGAAATCCCATAAGACTGTCAGCCAATTTCTCAACAGAAATCTTGCAGAATAGTAGGGCTGGGCATGAAATATTTAAAGTGATGAAAAAGTAAAGACCTAAAACTAAGATTACCCAGCAAAGCTATCATTTACAGTAAAAGAACAGATAAAGAGTTTCCCAGACAAGAAAAAGCTAAAGGAATTCAGCATCACCAAGCCAGTGTTACAGGAAATGTTGAAGGGACTTCTTTAAGAAGAAAAAAAATCAATGAAAATATTAATAAAAAATGGCAATAACTACATATTTATCAATAAGTATTGCATATTAAAAAGAATTAAATGGTCCAATCAGAAGACAAGGTTGCTTCTGATTAGAAAACAAGATTCTTATATATGCTGCCTACAAGAGATTCACTTCAGATTAGAATACACGCACACACTAAAAGTAAAAGGATGGAAAACATATTTCATAATGGACCTAGAGGGTATGAGTGGAGTAAGTCAGATAGAGAGACAAATGCCATATGATATCACATACATGTGGAATCTAAAGAACAAGATAAACAAACAAACAAATAGAAATAAACTCATGAATACAGAGAATATTTTGAGGGTTACCAGATGGGAGGGGAATGGGGGGCTGGTGATAAAAAAGAAAGGGTTTTAGAAGTACAAATTAGTAGTTACAAAATGGTTGTGGAAATATAAAGTATAGCATGAGGAATATAGTCAATGATATCGTAATAACTATGTTTAGATACTAGATTTATTGGGGTGATCGCCTTGTGAGTTATAGATATCTAATCACTATGTTGTCTACCTAAAATTAATATAATGCTGTATGTCAACTATAATTGAAAATAAAATATTATTTAAAAAGACTAAGTATAATATTCAGAGCTGGCCTCAGGAAAGATGTTTTCTTCCCCCAAATTACTAAACAGTCTTGAATTAACAAATATCACAGCCATATGTACAGTGAGGTTTTTCATGTTAGGCCACAGGTAGTGTTGTCATTAGGAAAAGAAGCTTCTGACATGCACCACACACGATGGGAATCTGAGCTTCTCCTGATGGAGCCTCCAGCTCACTCTAACAACAGGACAGCAAGTTCACCATCTTCAAGCACCCTAAGGCCTTGCTTTGGATTTCTTTACTCAATTTTTGTTCTACCTTTTTTTCCTAATGTGACCAAAAATACGTCAATGATCAAACAAATAAATAGTTCCCCATTTACGTGATATCCACCTAATCCAAGAGGCATGAGCACATGCTGAATCTCCTTTTTCATAGAGTTGGTCCCTCCTACGGCCTTGGTATACAGTCCAGCCTCCATGACCTGTGCAAGCAGTGGGATGCTCAGGTTAAAGATATTTTTTAGGGAAAATAAAATGCACTGATAACATATTTGAAAGTGATCTAGCAAAAAAAAAAAAAAAAGGTCTAGCTAAATGACAAATGGCCATCTATGGCAAGCCTTAATGACAAACAAATACACTATAAATCCAGCCTGCCTATAGTCCAATACCAAGAAGAGGATGGAACAGCCAGTGAAGAAGTTTTAGTTGTGATAAAGGATGGGTGAAGGCTGTTACTCATCTGCTCCTAAATAACTCATCAAACCCTAATAAAGAAGGACTTTGACTCAAAATCAGATGAAAAAAGTAGACAAGAGCTCTAGGAAGGTCATTCTGTCACCTGTGCAGATGAAGGGTAAGTTGACCTTTGGGAGATGGGTATGATTCCAGGTAGAGTGGATCAGAAACCAATGAAACTCCTAAACCTCAAACACAGAACTCCTTATCTCACCTGTACCTCAGTTTTGTCATAATATTATTTCATTTATCACTTTGTTTTGTGGACTAAATAAAATAACACAGATAGAGGCTGATCCCAGCACCTAATGAGTGGTAAGAACCCAGTGAAATGGAGTCCACCTCTTTCTCTACCTAGATATCCTGAAATAACCCCCAAAACACCCCTAGAAAGCAGTGTTTAAGAAAGATTGCTTTTCTCAACTAAGCAGACACTCTCTGATGGCTCTCATTACATTGAGAGGGTTTTTATTTTTATGACAAAAATTAATTTCCAATGACCTCCATTTGGAGATAAATGCTGAAAATAATTCCAAAGACAGCAGAATAAGATGAATAAGAAGGAATCTGTTCCCCCTAATGCTCATTGTTATCACTATTAAATCATCTAATTCAAGTTTTAAACTACAACAGCAGTAGCAGCAGCAATTGTAGGGAACAGCACTCAGGAATAGAAAGCACATAACATTTTTCCTTTCAGCCATGACACTCCCTTAGCACTGGAGAGCTGTCTCTGTATTCAACCATGCCCTTACATTGGTAGTAGGGGTCCCATCCCTGCGCTGTGCTACTTCTGAGGGTCTAGGAGACCATCTAAAAGTACCTGGGCCCTGGGGCAGGAGTCAGGAGTAACTCCTATGTCTCATCCAGCTATGATTTGGGTAGAGTTTTCCGGTGTAGCCAGTTAATGATGAACTCTCTGTGGCTCAATCCTCTAGGCTTCCAGAACCATCTTTCCAGTCCCTATCCTAGGCAGTACTCTACGCTTCTTGTCACATTAAACAGATAAGTAAAAGGACTCAAGCTTCTGCCTACCCCACTCTCTGCTTCTGGGTTAGGGTGAGAGCATTGACAGATTTAAAATATAGGCAGAAAAAATGTTTTCTCTCCCGTTGACTTCTCCTTTGGGACTAGACCCATACAAGCTGGGAATGAGCTTTAAAGCAACTCTTTAAGAAAACTAAGAAAGAATGAAGATCAGCATATCACACAACGTACAAAATTCTTGCATTTATGAATGAAATATGAATGCATAGGTACCACAACCAACCAAACAAAAACAATATTGGAGTATGCAGAATATGGCTCTGCAGAGGACCAATTGTTGACAGGAAAGATAAATTTAATATAGTCCACAAACAACCCCCTCATTACCCACCCCCAACCTTTGTGTTCCCCAGCATGCAGGGCAATCATCTTTGCTCTGGAGATTTGTGTATATGTCTTCTCACTACTCAGATCTTAAATGCCAACAATACACTTTAGTTTTTGTAATGAACTGGATGTGTCTCACCAAAATTTCATATGTGGAAACTCCTACTAAAATGTCATGGTTTTTGGAAGAGAGGTCTTTGGGAAGTAACTAAGTCATGAAGGTGGAACCCTCATTCATAAATGAGATTAGTGTCAGTACAAAAAGAGACCAGAGCGATAGCTCACGCTGCTCTCTACCATGTCGAATTACAAGGAGAAGATGGCCATCTGCAAGCCAGAAAGTAGGCCCTCGCCAGACAGCAGATCTGCCAGTTCCTTAATCTTAGATGTTTCAGCCTCCGGAACTGTTATGGATGTTTATTATTATCAGTATGAGGTAATTTTTTATAGCAATTTAAACTAAATAAGATAGTTACCTTTAAATCTTAAGCAAGGTATCTCTAGTGAGTATGAGTATTTGAGACTTTTTATTAAATGAACAAATTTCTGACTGAATAAATGAATGGTTTAGGAAATGAACATTAAGACAGAACATGGAGATTCAACCTCCAAAAGGTCGCTGTTGCTGTTTCCAAGGGTGGGTATTGATAATTATAGATCTAATAGAAGAAAACTTTGCACAACTGAAAAGAGAATATTAGAAAGATCTGAGATGAGAAATTGAGAGAGATCTTCAGATGCCGGAGAGAGTTAGTAAGAAAATATACCAAGGCATTTCCTAGGAGAATAAATTTATCTTTATCAGTTTCAAAGATAAATAAAGACTCCTGAATGCTCTCAAGCCAAAAAGAAAAAAAAAGTTTATATGGCATTCTTCAAAAAAATCCTTTCACTTACAAGAATAAAATCCTGAGTGTTTAATTCAAAGAAGAAAATGGAGCTGCTGATCTTACAGATAGAGATGGTTTGGGGGAGAAATTATCTTTTCTTTTTACATACCTTGCTATCTCTGGGAATCTTGGTGCTCTCCCCTAGGATTTGCATCCTCAAAGGCTCTAGGAAGCATGGCTAAGTATCAGCTGCCTTCACCTTTTTGGAAGGTATGTGGGCCTCAGCTTACCTTGTCAGAGCTCTGAAACTCTGGACTCCCACTGAGCTGCCTACTGTCCCAGGGAGAACAGTGAGAGGAACCAGCACAGGATCCATGACTGCAGAAAACAGTAAACATCCCAGGTCTTAACTGTGATCCTTGAAAAAGACTGTTTGCAAAGTAGGTCCTTGACTAGGGTCTAGTAACTTAGATTTCAAGAGGGTTCTCACCATGCATTTCAAGCTGAACACCTGCTTTCCTTCCAGAAATCTGAAATTTTGATACATTCCAAAGAAAGGTTGCTTATATGTTTTGCCCCCAATACAGAAGCTCTTCACTGAGTCTCTAATGAGCCACCCCCCCCCCCAGTTGGCCACATTTCACATGTTGCTAGGGAAATAAGTGTGTCCTGGGTGATTCCCATAGGATAGGACTCTGGAAGTTTGAGGCTGGTCTCTGCCAGACTTCATCTCATGAGACATTTCTCTTTCCTGATTGTGCTTCCAATCCTTTCACTTATATAAATCATAGCCATAAATGCAACTATCTGCCAGGTCTGTTAGTATTCCTAGAAAATTTAGTCCCAAATTCCTGATCTTTCTACTCTAACACTGTACCATATAAATTGATCTAATTATTTCTATCCAGACAAATATAAGAACCTTTAGAGTCACTCTCTACGTAAAATTCTACAGGCATACAAACTAGAGAACAGCATGGTAAAAGATGGAGGAACCAGAAAAAGACAACCTCTGGATTCCAGGACTATCGTTCAGACATCTTTGGAAAGAGAGAGGCTCAGATGATTCTCTAAATCTCAGCATCATGTCAAGCAGATGCTCAGCATTTTTCTTTAGCACCCTAGTGTCCTGCCAGTTCCTTGCCCATTCGTGCTGGGATGATGAAGAGCTTTATAGACCCCCTAAAACACAGACATTTTTATCCAGCTATGCCATCTGGCTGTTATTCTTTTTTACAGGCAGTCAGCAGAAAGACATATCTGTTGACACAGATGGGGTAGTGTTTGTGTGGGGAGGTCTAGGTATGTTTATGTTCATCTGTTTATGTAATGGGCAAAGGAGTTGCAGGGTAGGTATGGCAGAGTAAGAATGCATGAAAAGAGTTCTGAGATGCATGAAAAGGTTAAGTCTCAGATGTTTCCTGAAATGCACTGTACCAGTGCAGAGTGGTCAGCATCAGCCTCCTCCTGTGCCACCACCACTGCTGGAACCTCCCTACCAGGATAGCTTTATGCCTGTTCTAAGCACAAACCAAGTAAGGCCCATGAAATCACCAGAAGTTGGATTCTGCTGCACCCACACCTTTGTGAGTCAAAGGTGACTGCATCTTAGATGAAAAAACTTTGCCATTTGTATGGTCAAAAACACAGTATCAAACTCTTTGAATTAAAATCTCTTAATCACCTAGCCATTTAATTTTATCGAAGAACAGCTGCTATCAAATCTGCCTAATAGGGACTGAAGCATCATTTTTCTTAGAAATCAAACATTATAGATTTGAAGGACTCTAGAAATGGTCTATGCTCCTGGCTCAGATTGTATAATCTGAAGTATCTCTGGAATACCCAAAATATCTTTCTAGATATATGATAATAGCCACTCAAAAATTTTTCTATATGTCTCCAAGGAAGATGATTCATTGACCTTATTTCAAATGTTGCCAAGTATTATCGAACATTTACTGTATGTCCAAGTACTCTGCTCATTCTAGTTAGGTGGTTCTCTGAAGACTTGAAATTCAGAGTATTGTAAGGGTCACAGCAGGTAAGTAGAATGGTCATGGGTTCATCACAGATCAATCAAGTTGCAAATTTGTGTTCTTTCCCATAGATCAGAATTTCTAAATTTCAGTACTGTTGACATTTATGGTCAGATAAAGCTTTATGCAGAAAGTGTCCTCTGCTTCGTAGGATGTGTAGCAACATTCTTCATCTCTACCACTATATGAGCTCCCCAGGCATTGTTAAATATCCTCAAGGAGAAAATGTAAACCCCACTTCTCCCCCTCACCTTCTGATGAAAGCCCCACAGAAAGCTGCCTCTAAAGCCTTGCTCTTTAGAGTGTAGTCCAAGGACCAGCAGCTCCTGCAACAGCATCACCTAAGAGCTTATTAAAAGTGCATAATTTCATGCCTCTTCTCAGTCTTACTGAATCAGATGCACATTTCAATAAGATCCTCAAAAAGATCTGAGTGCACATTCAAGTTTGAGAAGCGTTTCAAGGTATCCTGTAATCAGGTGTTCCCCACAGATTCTCCTGGAAAAAATTTAATCCCTGGAAATGATATTCTTAGCAGAATGCTTAGACTTTGAATTGTATTGTTTCAATCAAAGATTGAAAGATATTTTATCAAAAGATCATACATTTTTAACTATTGCTGGTTACCACAGTATTTCTCTAAAAGCAATTACTCTAAAATAGGATAAGTAGGAAACCAGGCTTTAATCAATTTATCCATCCATTTTTTTTTTATTAATTCTTGTCAAGAAATTTTATTGTACAGGGCACTAGAGATATGGGGTGTATAGCAGCCTGGGCTGCCATCTGGAAGCCCAGATACTCTCCAAAATGCCCAGCATGAATCTCAGCTGCTAGATGCAGACGTTTCTTTGCTTTTCTTTGGCCTCAACTCATTGTTCACAGTCCATTAATTTCTGAGAGTGCAAAATGGATTCATTGTATATATATGGAACTAGCAGTGCAGGAATCCATGGGAAGGGGATCAATTTGTCTATTTATCTGTTTGAACTGCACAATATGGGCCAGTCAATAACCTTAAGGTCAATGACAGTTTGATTCACATAGAGAAAAACTGAGTCCACCATCAACTGCTCTAGAAAAAGAGTACTGAGAAGGGTTCGGGTTTGGAAATCAGAACTGTTCCTTTCCCTTGTCAACAGTATGACATAAATATTTTGAGCATAGTACATACTGGTTACTAATCTTATATGGTTTAAAAACACAATTTAGAGTAAGGATGAGAGGAAACTGCCCTAATGTGCCCCTAACATCATAAGGCCACTATTATCATTTTTTTAAGCATTAAGGACAAAGACTAGGCTGGGTGGTCTTTAGAATGTAATTTGCTCTCACAAAAATGAATATTTTTAGGCACTGCTGAGGTTGGAAGTCCCTGTGACCACCACCAATTTTTCTGTCCAGAGTTCATTTGGGGTCAACAAAACTGAGACAAGAGATTATTCTCTCCCTGCTATCAAGAGAAATAGCAGAGGATAAACTCTGAGGCCCTAAAATTTAGAAGACATAGAGGACTTGAAGACTGGAAATAATCATGCTCACAAAGCAGGAGAGAAAGTATGTTTCAGGGCCCTGGGAGACAGAATCACCAGATCAGTGGGGGAAAAGATGGGATATAGAAAAAAAATACAAAAAGAAAAGAAAAACTAGGAAAACCAAGGGAAGGAGGAAAGCCATTTCAGGGGAATGGCAGCAAAGATTTTGTCCCTTGAGAAATGCAAGGCAGAACATAGACACAAGTAATTTTACATGGCCTTCAAATTCTTATTATGTGAACCTGTCAGGTAAAAATGGCTACAACTCCCTTCTAGGTGCAGCAAGTTTTCATTTTGGGATAGGTGAATGAGGTATTTCTCAAAATAGGATAAAAACAAACCCATCAGTGATCACCCAACAGTATCAACTCATACATTCTTTTTGTGCAATGTAGTAATGAGACATCTCCACCCACAGATATCTACCAACTGGAAAAAGAGTAAAAAAGCCTCTTCTCTATAGTATTGTACCTATACACAGCTACCAATAAGCATAATAATCCATGATTATAGATTGATAGGTTAGATGGATAGATGATAGATAGATAGATGATAGATAAATAGATATTATGTGTCTGTATTATATAATAGAATATCATAAACCTAGAAGTCTTTTAAAAGTCATTGCTAGAACTTCAAATTGAAAGTCTATTAGGAGAATCTATAATGTCTCCATTTTCCATTGCTGATTTAAGCTGGCTCTTCATTGTCTTGTCTCAAAATTCATGAAAGAAGAAATTATTTTTAAAAAATGTATCAATCAATGCATGTAAATTCAGTAAGATCAGATTTCATAGAGATTATTATAATTAGCTAAGGGCATTCTTTCTGTCAAAAAAATTATTGGCCACCTATGTATCAGGTTCTACAATTATTATTAAGAATACAAAGATAACAAGGTCATATCTCCATCTTGAGAGAATATAAAATATAAAATAATGAGGGAAAAAGAACTGGGAACCAGGAAACAGAAATGAGAATCTCCTTTCTGATGTGTGATGCATGGAGGAATCAAGGTGCTAGAGATGTCACCTGCACAAGAAGCCTTCTGTCCTTATCTCTCAGCTATTAGTTGTCAAAGCCCTAGATAGTTTAAGGTCATACTTGTCTGTCTTGCACTCATTTGAAAGTTTTATTTGTATTGTTTCTTTTTTGTTTGTTTGTTTTAATCTCATTATGCTCATTGCAATCATAGGAGCAGACTGGGTCATGTCTCAAGTCTAGCTCAAAGTACTCCATTTTAGCTAAATGTGTGTGTGTGTAGTATTTATACATATACATATATAGTTAATATATACATATACATGCAAATACATATGTACATACATTTAACTGTCATAAAATGTGGACATTAAAATAATGGAAGAAACCTGGTATATCTTCTTCCATATTGTATAATGCCCTTCTAATTCAGGTTTAATCCCCTCCTAGTTTAGGTTTCTTGCATCATTTTAATGCCCACATCCCATTATAGGTTGCTGGTACATTATCCAGAGAGATGAGAGAGGTGGGCCTGAAGTATAAATTTTATTTCACCTTTTGGCAAGATGCCTGTACTCAGGAGCCCCATCTGGGATCTAATTTGATAATCTGAGAGCATTAGGGATTTTTTTAATTTAGCCTATGAATAAAATACTTTTTTTTTTCAGTTAAGTAAGGGCTATCTACTTTATTGGTATTGAAAAGAGAAACTCTTCCAAATTGAACAACAGTAGATGAGAGAGAGTGAAGAATCCACAACATTGCCTGAAACCTAGAGGAGAGGTACAGGCAGAGCCTAAGATGAGAAGATTTGATGATCACAGGGAGGCATTCTTTAATGAATAGGCAAATAAAGACTGATGTAGGGCTATGACACTGCCTATCCAAGGTAGATATGTGCCAGATACCTAGAGCTTTAGTAGAGATATTGGCAGAGCTTCCCTACAACATGTGGAGCCCTCTCAGCATGGTCAAAGTGCAATGCAATCAGAGGGAAAAATGTAAGGACTGAAGAGTCATATTATTATCTCAAAAGAGGTAACAATTATAGGTGAAGGCCATGATCACTATAACTGATTTTAAATTACTGAGGCCTAGAAATTATAACAGTAGATGATTTAGCTGGATTTACTAACTTATTCCTTCAAGTTCACCTTTGGTATTCTCAGGTATCCCATACACTTTATTGGATTGTCCCTTCTGCAACATTCCCCAGTTTCATCCTACCCTCATTTACACACCACCCTTCCTTTCCTGGCCCCTGGATCACCCATTACAATGTGAGTGCTAGTAGATTTGTTCTTGTCCCACATCTGGGTCCCTTTGTTCCTCTTCTATACATCATTTGATCACCTCCCTTCGGACCTTACCCCTTAACTTTTCCCTATGCCTCAAACTCCTGGTATTTCTGCATAATAAGTGAAATTTTCATGCAACTTGAGTATTGTCCATATCTGGTGAGCTTGGAATGAGAGAATTTTGTATTTGGTGGTCAAATTTTTTGAGATCTAGCACCTTTAACATTTGAACTAGATTTTAATGGGTAAGTAGAAATGTGTTGGGTGGTAAAAAAAAAAAAGCGGTGGGGGGGTGGTTCTGGGCAGTGGAAGCAAATGTACAAAAGCACAGAAGTATGGGAAGAGTGTAAGTGCTGAGGAAACAATGAGTAACAACAAGGTGCTATAGCACAGGGCTTAGAGGAAATAGAGGGTGGTATATCTGTGTAGTTATGACAGACTAAAGAAAAAGTCGCTCTGGGGGCAATATGAAGAATAAACTATAGGCAGAGAGACAAATAGGATGCTATTTAAATAATCCTGTGGAGCCTGAAAAAAGAGTGGCAAAGCAAGCTTGGGTTTTCAGGGACACCTCTGAGATTAGAGAGGTCATATCTATGACACAAAAGTTATCAGTGGTTAAAGCAAAAGAGGACTTAAGAATACCCCCGAGACTATTAAATTGATTTAACTGAAATTTAACAACAACAAAAAAATGGGATTGCATTTTTTTTTAATTGTCATGAGAAAGTTAATGTCAGTTTAGTCCCCCTCTATGCTAAAGATGTCCACTGGGCCTGACATGGATTCATTAGAAGATCAATACTTATAATGTCAGACCAGTCATCCACCTGCAATGGCAATGACAGGCTGTACAGGGCCAGGCTGGATCTCATTCCATTTGGGTCCTTTGTGCCAGGGCTGCTGACCTGTCTACAGAGATGTAGCTGGCAAGAAGCATCACCACTCAGTTGCAAGGTTGTAAATTTCAGCAAGGCTATTCAGTATTCATGTAATTACCCCAGAAAACACTTTTGACATTTCATAAACACGGCAGAATATTTAGCATTTGTCTTTCCCTCTCTGCTATCAAAGCATACATGGAAAAATAATCCCTAAGGATCCCTGCTGTCTGAAATGGCAACAGTTATTGAATCCATAAATTTGATGTATCAAAGTCTTCCTTTCTTTCATAATTTAAAAATGGAAGTGAGACCATATAAATGAAGAAGATTGCTATCCTGCTTGAAGCACAACTGTTTCTTCAAAAGGGCTGTTTTCTGCCTGTTCTGACTGTATCTCCAGTCCCTTATGTTTTGGCATCTTTTCCAAAGTAAGTATACAAACCCACAGACCCCGTACAGACTTGCGGTCATGGCACAGCGCCTTGGGCATGGATGTCCCCAGATGCCTAGGTGGCAGTAGGCCATGTTGATTACAGCCTCAGCTGTGCTCCAGCCTCAGAAAACCAAACACAAATTCCAAGGACTCTGAAACTCTACGGATAGATTGAGAGGACTCTGGTGCCTTGAACACAGTACCTCCACCACTCACACAACTCAGGAACACAAACTGCAACTCTCCAGCAATTCACCTTAGAGCATCACTGAGAAAAGAAAACACCTTGTGCTAACCAAGCCCAGCCTTCCGTGAGCCAGAGCTGAACATAGAGCTTCTTTTATGAGAAAAGTCCAACTCATGGTTGACTAGTGGTGCTCCAAATGCAGATAGCATCTTCATGCCAGGGTTGGAGAGAAGCCAACTCTTCTCCCCAGGCTGGGAAACAAGTGTCTGTCCTCCACGCTTGACACAAAGTTATGACCTTCTCCACCACCAACAGGCTAATGAAGATCATAGAGTGCACAGCCACGGTCTAGCTGTTTTTCCCTAAAAGAAGCAACAGAAGTGATTTTTCATACATGTGGTAATAAGATCAAAAGATCAGAGTTATTTTCAGAACTATGGATTATCTTGACCTGTCTTAGAGATAAATTTTCACTATACAAAATGTGTTTTATATGTAATGTATATGTATGTGTATATATATATATATAACGTATATGAATTTGTATATGTATGTGTATATGTATGTGTATATGTATATGCATACACTTATACACACACAATATGCATACATGAATGTGATATATGTGTATTATATATGTGTGTTTGTATATGTTTAATGTAGGTGTGTCTGAGTAAGTTGATGTATGTTTATATGTGTGCATGTTTAAATATATATATACATATACGAATGTTGTAAATGTTCATACAATCCATGTATTTGTACAATATCATTGTGTATATTGGTATTTATGGTTGTATATGTACTTGTATGCAAAGATGTTTGTGTACAGAAATACATTATGCATGCATATGAATGAATGTATGTATGTGGGTCTAAGTACATGTTGTTTAATAATAATTTATATTTAGTTTAAGTTTATACGTGGCTAAATATGTGGCAGGCACTACTTTTTTGCAGCTTTTATCTCAGTTTATTCTCACATTGCCTTTCACAGTTTGTAATTACTTTTATTTTATTGTTGCAGAAAGTGAGCATTAGAGAAAAAAAGATATGTCCAGGATTATACAGGTACTGAGAAGCAAAATTGGGGTTGGGATTACATTTTATATTCCCAACATGATACGCTGTAGATCCAGTGCACCTGGTGTGTGTGTATGTGGTCTTCATGCATGTTGTGTAGGGATGTGTGTGTGTATGCATGTGTGTATGAAAGGGGTCTCCTGCACAGATGTCTCTGTGCACAGAGAGCCCTTGATAATGGCATGCAAACAAGATTCTCCTCATGTACCTGTGGACTAAGCCACAATCACAATTATTTTCCCAAAAGCACTTCTTCCATTAAGTAGTCTCTTCATGGGATGATTATCTGTTGTGGCCATGTAGTCTTTTTAAGTAACAGCAAAAGCAATAACAAGTAGCAGGTACAGTCACTTTGGCAAGGCCACACAACTCTTCTAGCACATTTGGATGCCTGCAGAGCCAGGTGTTAGAGGGGCCTGGGATGCCAAGCCATGAGCTCTGGAAACAGAGTAGTCCTGTCAGTTTGCTCCTACTCATGAAGAAAGGGGGCATCTTTGGGTTAAAATGTGATTCCACCACTAAAGTGGTTATGAGGCTCTGAACAAGTCACTGATGGTGAAATGAGGATCATCATGTCTCCTACCCGAAGTGGATGATAGAAGAAAGTAAGGTAGAAAGAAATGTCTGGCATGAGGCCAATCGACACAGTGCTCTAAAGGCCAGTATCGTCTCTTCACTAAGGAGACATTAAACCACTGCAATTCTGCCCAACAGGCAGAAAGGTGTTTTCCTATTAACCTTATTTCTTTGAAACTATTTCGTTTTGTATGTGAGAACCCTCTTCCATGTCACTTGCTTCCACTCCCATGTACAGATGATTGAAAGGGAGGGGGAACTTTGACCCAGTAGCTAATCCAGTGACAAACCAGTGAGATTTGGGCTTTCAGGAATCTGATGGAGGTGGAGAAGTGCCGCCATGAAGCATTTGATTGGCGAGCCATCCTGAATTTATCTAGAGTAGGGCTGGGGATCCTGTGCATGCTGAGGTAGAGGACATTGTCTGCAAAGGAAGACAAAAATACAGATTCAAAGGACCATATGGCCCATGCAGGGCTGGCAGTAACTTGATCCTTGACTTTCCACTTCTGTATTTATTCCCTTGTGTACCCTGCTCTACATTTTCCTTTGAGTTCCTTGAGTTAACTGCAATATCCTTCTTAAAAAGCTCCCCTTTTGCTCATGATAATCAAAGTGGGTTTCTGTTCCTTGCTACTCAGTGATGCCTGAATTAAAAAAACAAAACACTCAGCCATTTCCTGAGGAACTATGAGTCCTAGAACATTTCTAGCATTATCTTCTGCTATTGGTGGAGACACACCAAATTTGGCACCACTATGTTCCAGTACCACCTATTTATGGGCTTAGTGAAGAAAAGGCTAAAGAAAACTTGAAAGGTCAGAGAATCTAACCACTGAGCAAGAAAAAAACGGCCATGAAAATTTAATATATAGTTAAGGATTCCAAATTTAAAATATCCTTAGAATTAGCCATCCTCACGTCTCTTAAAGATGCAACAGTTGCACTCTGTGTTCTAAAAAAAAACAAAAACAAAAAAACAAAAAACAAACAAAAAAAAAAAACACATTATACCTACAGATATCATATGTGGCTTATGACATACACGTGTAGCCAAGAGTGAAAGCTGGTGTCTTTCTGTTCATTAATATGTACATAAAATTTGTTCAAAAGTTTGTGGCGTTTCTTCTGAAGTTTAATACTTCCCCTATATTTTTGTGACTGTTTAGGCATTTTTGTGTTTACATCGCCTAATTTCTTCTCTATGCCTCTATTCCTTCCCTCTCTCAGTGATTTGCTCATCTGTGCTCTGGGCTGACCCCAACTTGGAACCCAGCCCCTGTCCCTCGGTTCCTTGCAAACATCATTCATACAGGCTATTTTGCCATGCAACTGCTTTTCCTGAAAAGACATGACAGCAGTGCACAGCCAACAGCCTAAAACCAAGTGACAGAGTGCTTGTACTTTTTCTCAGCAGCCTTGAAGAGCCCCTCCCACCCTCACCTTTTTCCCTGGCAGGATCCTCTCCACAGTTTCCGGCACTAACTTTCTCATCAGCTTCTCTCTAGGTTGTGCTCCGCACTGTGTCTCTCCTCCCCCTTCCTGTTCATCTCTTCCACTCACACTTCCTGTAGTTCCTTTACTGCACAATTATCACTCCTAGATACATACCAACTCATCTGGACAATCCTCACAGGGCCTCCAAACATTTTCAGAAAGGTCCATTAAGTCTTGTTTTTAAACAAGCACAGTTCTCTCCCTGAGTAGATTTCTGCTCCCAACACCCAAAATAACATTATTTCCTACCCTTTGCCTGGGCTACTGAAGCAGACATGGCCTTCTCCAAGAGATCAGGGACCTCTTTCTGTCCCTAATTGTCTTTTCAGCTCCATCCTCTGACACTTTGGTCCTGACAACCTCTTCCTGGATGCAGAATGTCTCTACATTTCCCAGACAAAACTCAGGCCTTGCATGGCCTGACTCCTTCCCACAGGCTCTGTCCTCTTCCTGGAATACTTGGCCTATTCAACTGTCAAATTCCTCCTTATCCTTCTAAAATCAACTGAAATATTGACTTCTCTGTGATTTCTCTTGCAATTCTATGGACCTGGAACAAATCAGACAGTAACTCTCCTCTGCTCATTCAGACCTATGCTTTCATCTGCAAAATAATTGTTCTGTGCATCATACTATATCTGTTTATCATCATTTTCCCCTTACAATCAGGAGAACTTTTCATAGAAGAGCCAGGTCTCTCTAATCTGTATCTCTGCATGTTTTTCAACTAGAAAATAATTGCTGCTCTGAAAGTATGATTTAAATGAATGTAAAAATGGAGAGTAGGTGATATATATTTTGTGCTTATTGTATGCCAGTCAATATTCTAAATGTCCTACATCTACTAGCTCATTTAACTACCTCTGTGTACTTCCTCACCACAATACTATAAATATTATTGTTTTACATGTGAGCTTCCTAAGATTCATCAGTATTAAAGAACTTATACAAGATCGCTCAGATAGAAAATGCTGGAGTCAAAATCTGAATCCAACAATTATGCTCCAAAGAATTATGCTGAACTCTAAAAGAAATTAAAATTTTATTTGAGGGAGTTTGCAGAAGGGTGATGAAAGGGTTCTTCATGAACCATGGTTTCAGGTTCACTCAATCATGTGGCAGACATTTACTAAGGGGGTGTGTTGATACTGTGCTAGAATCAAAGGACACCAAGGCAAAGGCAACTGTTTCTATTAAAGCTGCAACTGTTAAGCTCTCCAGAGTCAAGCAGCTTTGGTGGAATTTCTGATCTATCTTGCAACTTGAATAGAAAGTACCTCCACAAAGGGCAGACATTTTTAGTTTCATTGTTGTATAATATAATGAGGAAAAAAAACACACACATGCATTACCTGGTAAATGCTACTAGCTGTTATAGAGATGTGGAGTATACCTTGACCATCCAGACATGGAGTATAACTTAACCCTAGTACTTTGGCTGTAGCCAAGGAACAGAAGACAAAACAAGAATGGAGAACCATGACTGAGGCTCCAGTCCTCTTGGACTGTCCTGGTTGAGAGAAAGCCAACACTTTTTCTGACACTTTAATGTCATTTGTGTTGCATTTTCTTTGCCAAAATAAGCATCAGCCTCTTTGCTAAAATTAAATTCTAAAGCCCTCATAGAAAAATTCCAGTTCCATAAGCCAATATTTACATAAGGACAATAAGAAGCATGCGTAAATACAGTTTATTTGAACCCATTAAAACAAATGTTTACTATTCTCATGTGTTGTTGGACTCATCATCTAGTACCTGTGTGGATCTTCTCTTATGGTGTGCATATGAGAGGATACACAAGAGAGAGAACAATACTCGAAAAAGTTGAGTATGTTTTTAGCTATTTCTAAATAGTACTGATAATGTTTATTTCTAACCATATGAGTTAGCTAATGCTGCATAACAAACAATACCAAAATTAATAACTTAAATAACGATTGAGTCTTATTTCTCAGGAGTCTACAAGGTGGCTATGTGGATGGCTGATTTCAGTTGTTCTTGCTCATGCTGTCAGCTTTCCAGTTGGCTAGGGCTTGCTGGTCCAGGATGACCTCAGTTGAGATGACTCTGTTCTGCTCTGTTTTCCAGCAGGTTAGTTCAGGCTCATTCTCAAGATGGCAATAAGAGTTCAAGATAAAAAGAGGAAGTCACCAAGGCCTTCTGAGACTTGGAAATGAAATGCCATCACCTTTTTGTGGCCAAAACAACCTCCAAGACCAGCCCAAATTCCAGGGTAGGGAATCAAGTATCATCTTTTGATGGGGATGACTATAGAGTCACATTGCAGACAACTTACCATACTGCTCAGTGGCAACAAGATGCTTTTGCTGAACATTTACTACCCACTGTTGTGGAGTTGTTATTATTCCCACTTTTGTGATGAGGCAACTGAGACTCAGAGAAGATAAGTATCTTGGCCAAGACTGCAGAGCTAGAAATTGGGAGACTGGAGGTTTGAAGTAAGATTTACTTGACTCTAAAGCCTATATTTTTTCCATTTCATCAAATGGACTTGACAATACTTTATACTCTTAAATATTGATGTGAAGAATCAACTTTACTTAGCTCTGGTTGTTCATGAGAAGTGTGTGACAGTAGAAAGGATTAGCCCAGGCTCTGGTAAATAGTGCCTAAACAAGCTTTCACAGTGGAAAGAAAAATGGTTTTAGAATTAGACACCCCTGGATTTAAATAACTATATATCTCTTCCCTCATCTGAAAGATGGTGATAGCAGGTATGCCCTCAAAAGGTTCTGTGAAGAATTAATATGGTCTGGACTACCTATTTTCAGGTGCAGGTGCTGCCACTGGGTGGGTATTTGACCTCAGGCAGTTTGTTCTGCCTTCCTGCATCTCAGTTTCTTCAACTGTGGAATGGGCACAATGAGAATCTTGTCTCCTATGGTTAAATAAGATTAAATAAATTAATATCTGCACAGAGCTTTTAATACCTTGAACCAAGTAGGTAATAGGTAATAAACATCCAAATATGCACATATACCTATGGTATCACAGAATTAGAAGGGTCATACAATGTCAGTGTGTTAAACCTTGAAAAGGGCATGGTGAAGGGCCAATAATACAGATAGCACTTGCTAAATTATGTCTACACCTTTAGGGTCTGAGTAGACACAGGGTACTGAGATTAGAATCATATCTAGAGACAGACTGACCGAAGGCCCACTTTTCTGCCTAAGAGGGCAGTGATGGACATGGGCTTCAGAGCTGTTTTACATGAACATGCTTGGAAGTACCTTGTGCCTCTGAGAGATATAACTGTCATCTTCCTTGGAGGTACACAATTTTGGGGGATGCTCATGTGTAATTGTTGAAAAGTAGGGAAAGTATTCTTAAGAAAACAAGTAATTATTTCACATTCATACATGCATACATACAAACACACACATTTCTAAATGGATTTTGTGTTATTTGGGCGGAGGTAGGGGTGGAGGTGGTCTGGCTCACAGAACTGTGGGGAAAAGACTGAGGTAGAGACACATTTCCATCTTCCTCACCCTGTGAGATTCTTCTGATATAGCCACCCTGTTTTTACCAGAGCCCTTGTTTCTGGGCTCTTTCTCTGGGCTTTACTCATAGTCAGCCTTTAGTTTCACCCTATACATTGGATTTTCTACTGTGACACAAGTTCTGCTCCTCTCAAACCTGCTTTCTATTCTTCTCCCAGTGGACACAAGCAGAAGTGGCAGGGACAGACTCTTGTGTATTAGCCTTAAATCTTTGCCCTTCTCCAGACTTCTGGCCTAAATAAGTATGAAGATGAAACATTATGTCCATTCCATCTATAGTACCTTCTGGTTCTGCAGGGCCTTTTGGCTTGTAATTCACTTCACATTAACATGAGCAAGTTGACATTTTTCAGGTTAATGACTCAGTTGCTTATAAGACAGGTGGGGTTTGAAACCAAACAGTTCACGGGAACTAAAAGCCTGTGAAACATCCATTATTATACTGCTCAGTAGCATCTGAGAAAACTAAGGTCCTTTGGCTCCAAAATAACCATCTAGGACCCATGTCCTCCATCTAATTTGCACTTTGAAAAAATTTCCCCAAGTCTTCTAACTTTTTAAAATAATGTACATCACGACCCATTCACATTCATACATGCATATGTTGCAGATGCTGAAGGTAAGCTAGAGACTTGCTGAAACTGAAGAATATAACTAAATTGTTCAACAAGGAATGATCCGCAATGGAAAACAAAGAAATTATGCTGACTTATAACAAAGATAAAAATCATACATATATTTGGCCAATCACAATTAAAATTAAGAGTTTTTCTATCACATTACAAGTGGCCCATCACCGATTTTCTCCTTGCTTTTTAATGGTAAGAGGTTGTGAAATATAGGGATCATCTTCCACATCTCTGGATAATCAGCCTTTTCCTCCTTTCTGCAAGGTGAGTCCTGAGGCCACACTGACTTCTGTGAAATGACAACTCTTATTTTGAGGCCTCAGCTGCTACCTACACCTTCTTAATGCAGAAGCGTATGGTGAATGTTTTCTCCCTTTTTGATTTTCTATTTTTCCCTTTTAAGTTGCTTTTATAAATTAAAAAATAAGACATAGTAGTTCTAACACATTTGCAAATTCAGAATAACTTCTTCTCACCTCCTAGTCTCACCAAGCTGAGCTAATCCAAATTAGCAGTTGGGTCTGTATGCATCATCATTCCTTGCTTTCTTTTATCATACAAAGACATAAAAATGTATATGATGTATAAATGCTGTTTTCAATCATGTTGTTTTACTGAAGTGTAAGGATGCTGTACTCACAGTTCTGCATCTTGATTTTTTCTTTTATATAGTAATCCCTCATGGCCATCCCTTTGATCCACACATACCTTTTTCTTCCTTTTTTAAAGTAGCATAGAATTTTATAGTAAGAATTTGCTGTGATTATTCAACCACCCCCTTCTGGTGAATATTTAAATCGTTTTATCTTTATGTTTGTTTTGTTTTGGATACTACAAATATTCCTGTGATAAACATCCCTGTACACATATGTTAATACTATCAACTTCCAAAAGGTCAAAACATATAGATGTTTTCAATTGCATGGAATACCTTGATATTATTTTTCTAAAACTTTTAGAAATTTACAAATTCATTAGCAATGTGCATATTTCCTCACACTTAAACTCAGATATCCAGCTAGACAGCATACCAAGACATGAGAATTTTTTATATATTCAGAAAATTAATCAGTATCATATGCAATTTGGATTTCTAGCTACAAATACCTCCAAATTGTCTTTTAAGCTAGTTTTGCTTGTATTCTTTCACTTGCAAGTGAAAGAGATGGAACTAATACATCATATATTTTGTATGTAACTTTTTAAATTATATAGTCTGAGTTTTCTTCCTTAAAATGTGCCTCCATCTTTCAATTTTACAATTATTATCCTAAATTTTTACTTAGAATTTTTGTTTGTTAGGTATATTGGTTTAGATATAAATGCTCTGGTAGTTTAAGGTTATCTTGAATGAAAAGAAACCTAGGCATATTTTTAGGTCTGTATTTTCAGAAATAGAAAACATTTGAACTGGAGGAGGTTCCCATATGTCTCATTACCCTACCTCTTCTCCTTCCAGGTCCCATGTTTGTAGCCCACAATGCAGCCAGGTATCAGTTGCTCTCTCTGTGTTGTTAATTGTCATCTAGATTTTATAGTCCTTTAATTTCTCTGGATCACAGAGCTCCTTGAGAAATAGATGAATGGTTTGAATTTTTACCTAAGGAAAAAAATAATGTAGAAGGTTCTCATAAAATATCCCATGGTTGATATTTTACATCACAGTGCAAGCTTCCATGGCAGCAATGTGCTCATCAGCTAGTGTCAGCCCAATCAGCACCCCACATTTGAACTGTAGGGCCTTACCTCACAACATGAGTGATAATGCAGTGTTGGGCCTGGCAGAAATGCCTGTTCATTCTCTATCTGTGTGACTTAGAGACTCATGTCTGGTTAGGCAGAGAGATGGGAGTGCCCAAAGTATTTCACACTCTCACTCTTTGGTTTATTCAGAAGTTTTTAATTAGGCAGAGAAAATGCAAAGTGATTATCTATCTTGTTTAAACCTCACAACAACCCTGAGAAGGAGGTTGCTATTCTTTATTATAGATTATGGACATGAGAGTCTGAGAGAGAACATGATTTAATCAAGGTGATATCATTTCAGGAACCAAATTCATGCCCAAATCCTGTACTTTATTATCTCATTTTGGTTTAACCCAAACCAGACTGTGATAAATATCCTAGGACTTAACAACTTCATAATAAAAGTAAGATGCTAACCGAGAAGGAGAAAGTAGGAATTCATCCTCAGGAGTACTTTTCTAAATCTCCAGAGACATATCCCAAAGACTGGTGGTAAGGCAAAATGTGTGTGGCTTCTCAAACTCCAGAAAAAATATCTAAAGTAATAAAACTGAGAGCAACCTGCTTGGGTAAGTATTTTCTTCCTCAATGAATCTTAGAGACATCACATGCCCTGTCCAAGCTCACTTATCCAAGAGTTATTGTGTGAATTCCTTCTGAGAGCCAGGCTTGTGCTGGCGCTAGGAATAGAAAGATGAATAACACAATAACACTTGGTCCTGGTCCCAAAAGAACTTACAGCCTAATGAGGAGCAGATAAGTGCAACACAAAGTAATAATAAGGTGTCTGAAAAGTGCTATGGGGGATGAAAAAAATAAGTAACTGTGCCTAAAATCCCCTACAAGGTGGCGATATGACAGTTGGGAATTGAAAAACATGCAGTTGTTTGTCAGACAGAAAAGAAAAAGGAGGACATTTCCAGCAAAAAGAACATGGAAGTGAATAGCATATGTATTAGTTACAATAATTCTTGAAATATTAGGGGCTTCACACCACGAGATTTATGTTAGTCTACTTTACATATCTGGAGTGGGGTCAGGAGCATAGATGCTTCTCCACAGAGCCACTAAGGTACCTAGAATAGGTGACCTCCAGAGTCATCAGGGAGAAGAGACTGCACGGAGGAGAAACAGTGGATGTTAAATAATAGCCTAGAAGTGGCATGTTATTTCCTTTCCTATTTAATTAACTAGAACTAGTCATTGAACCTCACCCAACTGCAAGGGAACTGGAGGTGTTTTCCTCCAAGTACTCGAGAGAAAACACTGGTTCCCTCACAGTTTTTTAGGAAAACATGAATAGTTGGATTCATTGGCTCATAGACATACACTGTGAACATATCAGCATAGCATGCACTGAACAAATTCTTTGAGATCATTTTTTTCTATAGTTTCTGTAAAGCAATTTGTCCCAATAATTAATTAGGAAAATGATATGTGTTAGTATAAGAAACAAACAAAAACTAAATATTTTCTTTGGTGTTTACAGACTCTCAGGAGATCAAGATAATATAGAGTCTACTCCAAGGAAACACCACATGTGAGAAAGGATGTATAGGACAGATGAAAAAAATAACTATCTTGAAAATATTTTAAGGTAAATTTGATAATAGCTTAGAGACCTTGTTTCCCAGCTTGTTACCAACTGTCTTGAAATTGTCTTACTTTCTCTGAAGTCTGCAACAGGCATCTCCACCTGGTATCTTTCACTGTACCACGAGACAATAGTTCTGTCACTTCCCAGCTGTCATTGGGCCTCCACAGTCCCCCAGCCCTACCTCTCTTACCCCCAGCCACATCAATATCACACTGGCTTTATTTTCTGATTTCTGTGGAACTACTTAGTTCTTCTTATATCCAGGATTTTGTTCTCTCAATATCATTACTGTGAGGTACACATACTCTGTTCTGACATGAAGCATCTTCATAATCTCTGTTTTTCATCTGAGAATATTTTTTCATTCTTTCTGCATAGTCGTTTCATTTTTTTTTTTTTTTACTGTACCTTCTTTTTCCTGTTTCTGCCACTTAGGTCAAGAGTGGTTGGTAACTTGAAGAAACCATACCAAGCTCCTGCCCAGTTCCAGTTCTCAGAAACTCACTCCTAAATCACAGCAGGAACCTCCCAACCAACCTCTCCACACTTAGGCATGCTGTCTATTCTCCCCTACCTTGATCATAATGCAAGACACAGGACACAATGGTGAAAGGTTTGAGCTTCAGAGTCAAACTCAACTCCTGCTTATTTAACTACTTTGGGTCTCAGTTTCATCATCTGAAGAAATATAGATAACTACACTTACCTCATTAAGCTGCTGATTGCCAAATTTAATAATATAGAGAGCACTGAGCAGAGTTCTGATAAAATTGTAAGTGTTCTATGTATTTTAACCACCACCACCATCAACATTATCATTATCATCATCATCATCATCACCCACACCACCATTGCAGACACCCTATGCTCAGAATACAAGTTAATCCAGCTTCTCCTGGTAATTGGCCACAGAGCATTATAAACCTTCATGGCTTTATGTACATGAATTTAGGAAGGATATTATCTTCCTCTGAAGTCCTGCCCACAGGACCCACACTGCATGTCAGCTCTTGATATTAAGCATTAGTGCCATCAGAGTTGCAACAATGTTAGGGAACTGGATATCACAATATAGTATAGAAGACCATCCCTGGGAATCCCATGCATATGAGTTGAGTTTGAGAACTAGGAGGAGCAAGCAGGCATTAGAAACAAGATCTAGGTGTTCAGACATATAGCAGCTAACACAATCAGACAAACCTCCATAGTGATTGCAGTGCATAGTCCATTGTTGTGGTACCACATGTTATCTTAGAGATACAACTAACCTCATCCCTTCAGTCTGCAAAGTTCCTGAATCTTTCTGTCTCAGTTGGATAAAATTCCTGGTAAAACAAGACCCAGGGGACAGTTTTGAACTCATATACTATATTACTGCATTTTCCACAAACGCTTGATTCAACAGAATTTCTTTGGTGTTGCTTACTTTTTGCCTTGAGGATAGAACACAAACCAGAAAGATAAGGGTCCTGCTTCCATGGACTTTCCCTTTGGCAGGAGAGGTAGATAATAAGCATAAATAAGTAATAGAACTTAGGATAACTGTATGATCTACAGGTAAAATATAACAGTAATGAGATGGAGAGGACTAGAGGGAAAGGGGATTGTTCAAAAGGTAAAAGGGATGGCATATAACATTTAGGAAGATGAAACTATTATTACCCAAATTTTGTATGCATGGGACTAGAACATACAAAACCTGGGCAGTGAGGAGGGAAGGCACAACTGATGCATGTTGGTATCTAGGAAGAGTTCAAAGAAATATAAGTGTTATTATGTCAGAATTGATTGGGTGACCAAGGAACAGAGCTTTTGGCCTGGAGAAAGAAGAAGAGACAGATGATAAATGTGAATGCAGATGGTAAACCCAAATTCCTCAGGGAAGGGCACTATAAGCAAGCTAGTGGCAGCTGTTTTTTACATTCAAAGTGCTGCTGCTGCCGCCATCTCTGCTGCTGCATAGGCTGCCAGGTTTTACATGTATATGCCTGGCTGGGAACCAAGAAGCCCTTTTTGCATTGAAGCATAGGATCTATTCTGTTTTGTTAGGTCATAAATAAAAGGCCATGGATCTCAAAAGATAGGTATCCTTGGCTTTGTTGTGAGCCAAGTTCCTGAAAACAAATGATTAAAACAGCATAGGATACATGAGACTGGAGTGCAGTCACCTTAATAGACCAGGAAGTGTTCCAGAGAGGAGCAGCCTTCTGTGTGCACCAGGCTAAAACGTCTGGTGAGGTCAGAGCCCAATTCAGACACCTTGGAGCCTTTGTTCCTCCTCACTAATTGTGCTCCTGCTAGTGTCACAGATCAGAGAGTAGGTATAGGGCCATGGGGCTCAGGAAGCACAGGTTAACAAGTGCACATTCACATGAAAGCACAAGAAAACTAATCAGAAAAGGTCAGCAGGCAACCCAACTGGCCTTCAACTGCTTCTCAGGGAAGATTTTCCTGTTTCCTATAAACTGATTCACAGGCAGCTCCATGAATTATTGAGAGCTATGACAGAAGATACGTGGGGCCTTCCGAATTCCTCCCTTCTTCAAAGACAAGAATGCCACCTGGAATGCATGGCTGGTATTCCAGGGAGGATGATTTCCATAAATGTGAGTCAACATTTATGGCTCAGTGTGATTCCTTTCTGGGAAAAAAATGCAAAAATTTCATCTTGTCTCAAAAGTGCTTACACCCCCAAATAACTTTACAAGACCAGGTATTATCTGGAGCTTGTAAATCGCCTCTCAGGGGAAAAATCTTTATACTGAAGAGACCTGAAGTGAAGAAGGGCAAAGGACACCAACACTGGGAGAAGCACTGTGTCAGCTGCTTCACACCAGCATCTCATTCAATTACACCCATAGCTGCAAGGTTGCATTATTTCCCCCAATTTAAAGACAAAGAAATTAAGGCTCCAAGCAGTTGAGCAGGTTGTTCAGGATAAACACAAACAATGACATGACTTGAGCCTAGGGTTGTCAGATTCCAAACTGTGCTTTTCCCACCTCATTATAGTGAATATTTTATTTAACTGATGCAAAAAACTTAGACTTCAGGTATGACTACATCAGTGTACCAGGTCCAAACAGGCTACCCCCAACCAGACTACATGAATGTCTTCCTTCTTCTTAAAAAACTCTTCCAGCCCTGAGGCTCTAGCATGGGCTCCCACTCATTGTGGGTTTTTCAGATGAATCAGTGAGTAATGTTCCTGCTGGCATAAGATTTTAACACAGGAAGCCCAAAGAACAGACCTTTCATCCCATTCAAATTCTGATTCTACAGATGAAGAACTTGGAACAGAACTGGCAAATGACCTATTCAATGTTATATTTTTCCTGGTGCCTTCATTTGACCTGGCTGAAAGGGAGACCCAGTCTTGGCTTATCCAATGGGAAGTATTTCTTTCTTTTTATGTGTTTTACCTTCTCACACCCTTTCTTGGATTTGGATCAAGCCGAGAGTGTCTTGTCTCATAGTTCAGGCATTATTGGCATTATCTCTGCCCCTGTAACAAGGTATATGGAAAGGGTATAGCTTTGAAGTCACATAAATCTGCATTGGATTCACCTCTGACAAAGTTGACCTATATGACCTCGGGTAAATGTTTAACTTGTCTGACCCTCAGTCTTTTCCCATAGAAAATAGGAGAAATAATGTTCATTGTCCAATGTAGTTGTGCAATTCAAGGAAACCTAGCATATAGAGCACCTAGTAGGTGCTCAATACATGGTAGATACCTCTTACTATATACTGACATTACTCAGCTGTGGCTAAGCCAGAAGGGCCAGCCTGGACTCAGAGAGACTGCTCTGCTGGCCCCAGGTGGACTCCTTTGCCCTCTGTCTGGTCACTTGCTCTTCCCTTGCCAGTAGCTTTTTAAGAGGAACCAATTTCACACTTCAAGATAGATCCACACTCCAAATTATGTTTGTTTTAAAATAATGAATATGGCAATATTATCCCCACTGCTCTCCAGGGCGCTCTGTGCTGAATGTATTCCTTTTGCATTAGCAGAGCTTCACTGCAGCAGATAAATGGGTCAGTGCCTGAGCTGAATTCAGGGAAGAAAGAATGGACCACCCTGCCTCTCTCCCATCTCTCGCAGTAAAACCTTCCCAGGAGACTGCCAGAAAGGTTTTTACTGCCAAGGGAAGCAGTCAAATGTTTCAGCAAGCCCCAAGAGTGTTGGGCAGACATGAAAAGAGGGAACAGCCAGGTCTCTGCCATTTTCTGCTTCTCCCTGACTCTCAGGTGACAGCCCACAGTTGGTGGGACTGTTAAGGAAGCCCTAAAATAACTAAGGGAAATACAAAATAGTATCTTGAATTAAATCAACAAAAAATGTTGTCTGTACATTGAACACCAGATAAACTCAAGTTTCCCAAATATGTGACAATGACATAATGTGCCATTTCCTGGAATGTCAATGAGAAAATCCCCACTCAAAAAAATCATAAGCCAGAAAGTCCAGGTTCAGCCATGTTTCTTTTCTTCTTGTGACATCAAACTAGGTGCTACATCTCTTTGCTTTCCTTGTAGTAGATGAAGATGTATTGATGATTATGACATGCTTCTGTTGCTCTTAGAAGCAAAAGTTGAGAGTCTTTCTGCTTTCCATTCCTCTCCTTCAAGTGAGTGGAGGTGAGAAATTATGTGCAACTCTCCAGTTGGACAGATATCACTGATAGATAGAGTCTGTACTGGGTTAAGGGTTAGCTAATGTGTGGGGATGGTATTTGTTTTGGATACTGTTATGAGCTGAATAGTGTCTCTGAAAAATTTAGTCTTAACCCCCAGTATCTCAGAATGGAACTGAATTTAGAGATAGAGTCATAAAGAGGTAATTAAGTTAAAAGGAGGTCATTAGGGTGGGCTCTAATCCAATATGATTGGAGTTCTTATAAGAAGAAGAAATTTGGACAAAGAAACACACAGAAGGAAAACCATGTGAAAAGAGAGAAGACCAACATGGATAGACAAATGAGAGATGGGTAAGAAAAAAACAACCCTGCCAATGCTTTCATCTTGGACTTTTAGGCTCCAGGACTGTGAAAGATATATTTCTATTGTTTAAGCCACCCAATCTGTGGTATTTTATTATGGGAGCCTGAAAAAACTAATGCAAATTCCATCTTCTCTGCCATACTCCAATGAGACACAAGGTTAAGACAACTTTGAGCACATCACTACGATAGCAATACAAGAAGACCACTCCACTAATGCTTCAAATGATACAGGAGATTCCGATGTACACTTTGGATATCATATTCAAAGACCACATTCAATCATAGAACTAACTTGACTACTTGAAGGAGGGAGACACCCATCATACAACTTTAAATATATGTTCTTTCCTGAACCACCATTGTGTGATATCGTCTACATGCATATGGTTTTTAAAATTCTGGGATTATATTGCACAATTTTATCTTTATTTTTATTAACAAATTAATTTATGCCAAGGAAACATTAAATCTATTGTTTTATGAAACTTTTTTGATTTCATGTTTTTAATATATCAGGAACCTCAAAAATAGAAGTATCTTGGGCCTCTCTCAAGTTCTCAGTGGCCCCATGAGAGTTTGCCTCTTTTTTTTTTTTTCAGCTGTCTTCCCTGGCTTTTGTCTCATAGGATAAATGTTTTCTATGGCTGACATTGTTTCATTTCTTCCTGCATGTGTGACCTTCCCAGGACTGTGGAATAAAGTTCTGAGACTCATTTAGGTTTTCAGGTGAAAAAATTTAGAGCAGGTGATCTGCCCAAAGTCAAGGATTCTCCTTAGGTGCAGGTGAGAACTCTGGACTTATTCATAATGATTGGGACCAAACTGAGTTAGGAATAAAGTGTTGTTTGCCTGGTTTTGTATTCTGCACACATGTTTCCCATGAAGCCCTTACAAAAAGAGGTGACTTGTCAATGCCATCCAGAACTAATCAGGTTGTTTCTGCATTCTCTTCCCAAATATCACAAAAATATCAACCAAATATCTTCAAATAGCCCTGACATCCAGCATAGTAAAAGTTATAATATAATTAATATTTTGCATCTCATCAAAACCCTCAGTAAAAGGATCTTCAACCAAGCTGAAGGATTCTAAGGATGCAGACCTGAAATTTTACTGGTCTCTGCATTGATGGCTGTCTGTCCCATGTCATACATCAGCCAATAGAAACAGAGCTGCATCCACCTAATGAGACCTG
Source organism: Cynopterus sphinx (assembly GCA_030015415.1). Classification (NCBI taxonomy): domain Eukaryota; kingdom Metazoa; phylum Chordata; class Mammalia; order Chiroptera; family Pteropodidae; genus Cynopterus; species Cynopterus sphinx. The sequence goes on from CM057382.1 coordinate 54,667,374, forward strand.
CAAGCAGAAGTATTCAGCTGATGAAATGTCTTTTGGTCTCTTTTCTTCAATTTACTTTCCTTTGTTGGTGGTCCCTAGAATATGAGTTCCCCTTCTTGATGATTCTAGTGTCTCAACTCATCTACTGAGATGTCTCTGCCTGAATATCTCCCTTGGGTCTATTTTGTTCAGCAATCACTGGAGACCAAAGTTGTGCCATGTCTGTCCAGTTCTTCAGTTGCAGAAATGCATGACCCCAAATCCTGTGTGTAATCCTGAGCCAAGCGGCTCGCAGGGAACTAAAAGCCAATCCTAGTATGCAGGGCTTGGGTCCCTGCAGGACTATTATTATTTTTCCAATTTTGCGGAGGAATCCCTAGCCCTCAGCCATCCTGAGCTATACAAAGAAAGGCAATAAGGCCAAATATTTTTATTCTTTAATAAATGTCTTTTCCTTCCCACATTTAACCTCCAACTGTCTTTGTTTTGTGCTCTTGATTCTGATACCCATTTCCTGGAGAATGCAGCAAAGAGGGTACACTAATAGATCCTGGGTACCAATAGGCACTTTTTAAAAAATTCTTCTAACTCAGTTGTTCTCACACTTAACCCAGGCTCAGAGTCACTGGAAGGATTGTTGAAACACAGATTTATGGGTCCTTCCTTCAGAGCTTTTGATTCCATAGGTCTGGGGTGGAGCCTGAGAATTTTATCTCTTACAAATTGTCAGGTGATGCTGCTGATGCTGCTGTTCAGGGCCCACACTTTAAGAACCAATCCTGGTACTTCAGAATGGAATCTCTGTGCGTGTTGGAAGCCATGGCAGGGCTAACCCATCTGTCTCCACTTCAAACTTATTCCTGTTTGTTTTTTTTCAGAGATTTTTCCTTCCATTGTATCAGATCCTCCAGAAATACTTTTTACTCACTCCAACACCATATCCTGGGAAACTTCCCAATCATTCTTCTTTCTGTAAATACCATGAGCAGTGTCTTAAAGAGCTATAGTAGAATGAGCATCTTTACATGCCATGTAAGCAGAGTCTTTTCCATCTCAGCCAAGATCTGGAGTTCCATGTCCACAGAAATGTCTGTTTCACTTACTCAGCAGCCTCTAGTCCTGTTTCCCAGAGAGGCGGCTTTTCTAGACTGCCAGTCAAATAACTCCATAATCTTTCTTCATTGTATGTTTTTGGCTTTTGTGTTGAAAATTATTTGCCCCTATAAATATGGTTTTACTTCTGGACTCTCGATTCTATTCCACTAGTTCGTGTGTCTGTTTTGCTGCCAGTGCCATGCCGTTTTGATTACTGTCACTTTGTAGTCTAATTTGAAGTCAGGCAGAGTGATGCCTCCAGCCTCATTCTTTTTTCTTAGGATGGCTTTGGCAATTCAGGATCTTTTGTGTTTGCATACAAATATGACAATTTTTTTGTTCCATTTTTTAAAAAATTGCCAATGAGATTTTGATGAGGATTGCATTAAATTTGTATAATGCTGTAGGTCATTTTAAGTATGTTGATTCTTCATTTCCAAGAACACAGAATATCTCCATTTCTTTGTATCTTCTTTGATTTCTTTTAATAGAGTCTTGTAGTTTTCATTATATAGGTTCTTTACATGTTTTGCTAAATTTATTCCTAAGTATTTTATTCCTTTTTTTGCAATTGCAAAAGAAATTATTTTTTTCACTTCTTTTTCTGACACTGTTATTAGAGTATAAAAACGCTATGGATTTTTAAACATTGATTTTGTATCCAGGGACTTTATCTGCTTATTATTTCTAGTAGTGTTCTTGTGGAGTGTTTAGGGTTTTCTATATAGAGAATCATCATCCAAAAATAGTGACAGTTTGACTTCTTTGTTTACTTTTTGGATGCCTTTTATATCTTTCTCTTGGCTAACTGCACTCTCTAGGACCTCCAATGTTATGTTGAATAATAGTGACAATAGTCGACATCTTTGCCTTGTTTCTGATTTTAAAGAGAAGGTGTTTAGTTTTTCACCATTAAGTGTAATGTTGGCTGAGGGTTTGTCATAGATAGCCTTTATTATGTTAAAGGACTTTCCTCCTATACCGGTTTTGTTGAGTGTTTTGATCATAAATGGATGCTGTATTTTGTAGAAGGCATTTTCTGCATCAATGGATATGATCATATGATTCTTATTTTTTAATTTGTTTATGTGGTATATCACATTAATCAATTTGCATATGTTGGACCATCCTTGTACCTCTGGGATGAAGCCCACTTGATGGTGATGTATAATCTTTTTAATATGTTGCTGTATTCAGTTCACTAGTATCTTATTTAAGATTTTTGCATCTGTGGTCATGAGAGATATTGGTCTATAGTTTTCTTTTTCGTGTTATCTTTACCAGGTGTTGGTATCATAGTAATATTGTCCTCATACAATGAGTGAAGAAGTATTGCCTCCTCTTCGATTTTTTGGAAAAGTTTGAGAATAGGTATTAAGTCTTCTTTAAATGTTTGGTGGAATTCACTGGTGAAGCCATCTGGTCCTAGACTTTTACTTTTTGGTAGGTTTTCAATAATTGTTCTAATTCCCTACTGCTGATTGGTCTAGTTAGATTTTCCAGATCTTCTTGATTCAGTCTAGGAAGCTTGTATTTTTCTAAGTGCTGGTCCATTTCTTCTAGGTTATTAAATTTGGTGTTATATACTTTTTCATAGTATCCTTGTATGATCTTTGTATTTCTGCGATATCAATTATAATTTCCTCTCTTTCATCCATGATTTTGCTTATTTGTGTTCTTTTTTTTCTTTAGTGAGTATAACCAGGGTTTGTCAAATTTATTAACCTTCTCAAAGAACCAGCTCTTTGTCGCATTTATTTTTTCTTATTTTTTTCAATTTTCAATTTTATTTATTTCTGCTCTAATTTTGATTATTTCTTTTCCTTCTACTGACTTTAGGCCTAATCTGTTCTCCTTTATAAGTTTTTCAAGATGAAGATTTAGGCTGTTCATTTGGGCTCATTCTCCTTTTTGGAGATATGCCTGTAATGATACAGATTTTCCTCTTGTGACCACTTTTTCCATGTCCCAAAAGTTTTGATATGTTGTATTACCATTATCATTCATTTCTATGTACCTCTTGATCTCTCTTTTTATTTCTTCTCTGACCCAGGTATTTGATAGTAGCATTTTGTTTAATCTCCATGTATTTTTGGTTCTTCCTGTTTTTTTTTTTTTTGTTGTTGTTGTTTTGTTTTTTGCAGTTGATCCCTAGTTTCAAAGCATTATGATTAGAGAATATAGTTGGTATGGTTTTAACCCTCTTATATTTGTTGAGGCTATCTCTATGTACCAGTATGTGGTTGATTCTTGAGAATGTGCAATGTGCACTAGAGAAGAGTGTATAAGCAGCTGTTTGGGTATGGAAGGTTCTGTAAATGTCAATTATGTTCAGTTGGTCTAATGTGTTATTTAAGATGTTATTTCCTTATTGGTTTTCTCTTTAGGTGATCTGCCCAAATCTGACAGTGGGGTGATCTGTTTCTCCTTTAGTCATGTTAGTAATTGCTTTACATATTTTAGGCTTTCTGATTGGGAGCATAGATGTTAATAAGTGTTATGTCTTGTTGGTGCATGATTCCCTTTATCATTATGAAGTGTCCCTCAGTATCTTTCTTTACCTTTTTAATTTTGAAGTTTATTTCATCTGATATTATTACTGCTACTTCCACTTTTCTCTGAATGCCATTTGCTCAAAATATCATTTTCTACCCTTTCCCTTTGAATCTATATTTCCCTTTGGAACTGAGATGTGTTTCCTGGAGACAGCATATAGTATTGTTTTGTTTTTTGATTCATTCCGCTACTGTGTGCCTTTTTATTGGTAAGTTAAGCCCATTTACATTTAGGGTGACTATTGAAATATGAGGTCTTCTTACAGTCATTTTATCTTTTGCTTTCTGGTAGCTTGGTGTTTCCATTGCTTCCTTATTCTCATGTTTCTGTTCTCTGTATTTTGGTTCGCTTTTATGGGTTTTGCCTCTGGTTCTTCTTGTTTTATGTTATATATCAGTTCTGAAACTTTGGTGTGTGGTTACCACTACAACTATGTAAAAAATAGTGTGTGTGTGTATATATATATATATATACACACACACTTATACATACAGTCCTCTATTTTTTTTCTGCGTGAGCCTTGCTTCCATTCCCCATTGTGAATTTGGATCTTTGAATCCTCTTTTTAGTCATTGTTGTATTAATATGTCCCTATGAATGCTGAATGTTCATTACTATCTTGTTATAACAATTCTCATCTTATTGTTTAAGCTTATAATGCCCTGCTTTTAGTCAGGGTTGCCTGCCAGTCACACCTTACTCCTAATTATGTTTTTTGTTTTGTTTTGTTTTGTTTTGTCATTTTGTTTTAGGCGAGCTGACCACTTTCAGTATTGCCTATAGTGCAGGCCTCTTAGTGGAGAATTCCCTCAATTTTTGTATGTGTGGAAAAGTCTTAATTTCTCTTTCATATGTAAAAGAGAGCTTAGCTGGATACATTATTCTAGGCTAGTAGTTTCTTTCACTTAAATATTTTTTTCCATTTTAAATATTTGACTTTATTCCTTTCTGGTTTATAAGGTTTGCACTGAGAAGTCTGACAATAATCAATGGACTTTCCTTTATAAGTTACCGTTTTGTGTTTTTTTTCTTTCTCCCTGCCCTGAGAATTCTGTCTCTGTCATTATTTTTTATAATTTTAATACAATGTATCTTGGTGAAGGCCTTTTTGAGTTTAGATAATTGGATATTCTGTTGATTTCTTTAATTCCAAGCTCCAGCTAATTCCTTAGATTTGGGAAATTCTCATCCACTATTTGTCTGAAAATGCTTTCTAGTTTCTGTTTCTTTTTCTCACTTTTGGTAATGCCCATTATTCTTATGTTTCCTCTCCTGATGGTATCAGATAGTTTTTAAATTTCTCTTTTATTATTTTTCATTCCTAGGTTTCTCTCTTCTTTCTGGTTTATTTCTAGATTTCTGTCTTCGATATCACTAATCCTTTTCTCCATTTGGTCGACTCTATTTCCTATGATTGCTAATTCATTTTTCAACTCTTGCAGTGTGTTCTTCATCTTCAGAAGTTCTGTTTGGTTCCTTTTGATGATTTCAATCTCCTTGCTCTGCTCATCTAGGTGTTTTTTTCAATTCCTGAAATTATTGATATGACTTATTTCAGTATTCATTGAGTTTTTTCAGAAGTACCATTCTAAATACTCTGTCATTTAAATTGAATATTTCTATGTCTGTAAGCTTATTTTCTGGAGATTTTTCTTTCTTTCTTTTTTTTCTTTCTTTCTTTTTTCTTTCTTTCTTTCTGAGATGACTTGTCACCTTGGACTATTTCTTTGCCTGGGTATTAATGGAAATGTATTCTGCTTTTTTTCTCCAGAAAGAAGATTTATTATATAAAGGTCACTCTTTAGCCTGCTGCAAAGAAGGTGCTCTTCTTTTAGTTTCCAGTAAGTGGCTTCTAAGCCTCTTGGATCCCTGCATTATATAAAGCCTTTAAAAATGCCTCTTTATTTTCTAATTGATATTTAATCACACCCACTACCCTCAGTTTCAGTCCCTGTCAGTGTTCTCAACCATTTCAGTAGCATTTACTCAGATTTCCCTGGGGCTCCGTGGTGTTCGATCTCGAAGGGCATGGTAGGAGGGGTCCTTTCTGTTGGGGCTGTGGGCTGCTGCTAAGCCTCAGTTTTGCAACCACGGCTGGTAAAAATCAACTGTTATTTCTCTGTATTCTACACTGATGACTGGGCCCTGCCACTGGTTTTGTGAACCTCACAAAGTCGTTCAGGCAGGGCTATTCAGGGAATTTGTGGCTCCTTCTCTCCTCCTCCTCCTCTTACAGTTAGGTCCTGTGGCTGTGAGAGGAAGCTTCTTTATTTCTCCAGGTCCACCATATGACACCAGGATTCTGATCTGTGGTAGCTCTTATGTGCAGATCCCATGTTCAGATGTGCTGATGTGCAGTTTGGGTGTTTTTTGTTGAGTTTTAAATGTTCAGCTTATTGTTGTTTCAAGGGGAGAGATCTGAGGATATCTCTCATTCCACCATTTTTCCAAAGTTCCTCCATAATTTTTTAATTTTTTTGAAGTCCAATTTATCTATTTGTTCTATTGTTACTTACTTTTGGTGTCATATTTGACAAACTATTGCCTAATCCAATGATTTCATAATTTTATCTCTTCTATTTAAATCTTTGATCCATTTTGAGTTTGTTTTTGTAAACGGTGTAAGGTAGCAGTTCAACTTCATTCTTTTACATGTGGATATCCAGTTGTCCTGACATCATCTCTTAAAAACAAAACAATTATTCTTTCTTCCTACTGAATTGTCTTGGTACTCAATGAAAATTTGTTAACTACTAATTTGATTGTCTATTTATGTACTCCCAATTTTTTTCTATTGATCTGATATTTATATTTGTATTATATCACTGTACAGATGTGCTTCTGAAATCCAGAAGTGTGAGTCTTCCAACTTTGTTCTCTTTCAAGATTATTTTGACTATTCCGATCTCTTACATTTTCATATGAATTTTAGGATCTTCTTTTCATTTTCTGCAAAAGAATAAGTTTGAATTTTGATAAGGTTGATATTGTATCTTTAGGTAAATTGGGGGAGTATTGCCATTTTAACAATATTAAATTTTCCAATCCTTGAACACAGGATGTCTTTTTATCTACTTAGGTGTTCTTTAGTTTTTTGTTTGTTATGGTGAGGGTCACAATATTTTGTAGCTTTCAGTATATAATTTTTATATTTCTTCAGTTAAATTTAAACCTTGTATTTAATATATTTGATGTTGTTGTAAATTGTTTTATTTATTTTATTTTTAGATCATTATGACTCACAGTGTAAAAATAAAAAATATTTTTATATGTTAATTTTATGTCTTGCAACTTGATAAACTTATTTTTTAGCTCTGATAAGCATTTCTTATGGATTATTTAAGGTTTTTCTATACTTAAGATTAAGCCATCTACAAATAGGGATAGTTTTACTTTTTTCCAATACAAATGTCTTTTATTTCCTTTCTCACCCAATTATCCTGGCTAGAATCTCTAGTACAATAATGAGCAGAAGTAGAAAAAAGGACACTTTGTCTTATTCCTGATCTTAGAAGGAAGTCTTTCACTATTAAGTATGATGTATACCATGGAATTTTCATAAATGTTCTTATTATGTGTTTCCAATTTATATGTTTTTATGATGAAAAGATGTTGGATTTTTAAATGCTTTTTCTGCATCTATTGAGATGAACATGTGTTTTTCCCCTTTCATCCTATTAATATGGTGTATTTCATTGATTGGTGTTTATATACTAAAACGACCTTGTATTCTTGGGTTAAATGCCATTTAGTTGTGGCGTATAATCCTTTTTACATGTTGCTTGGTGAAGTTTATGAGTATTTCATAGAAAATTTTTACATTTATATTTTTAAGGGACATCATTCTTTACTTTTTTTTCTTGTGATATCTTTTCTGATTTTGCTATAAGGTAATATTGACCTCATTCAATAGTTAGGAAGTGTTCCTTCTATTTTTTTGGAAGAGTTTATAAAGGACTGATTTAATTCATCTTCAAATGTTTGATGAAATATACTAGTGAAGCCATGAGGTCCTGAGCTTTTCTCTGTAGTAAATTTTTTCATTACTAACTCAATCTTTTTACTTGTTATTAGTCTATTCAGATTTTCTATTTTGTCTTAAGGCAGTTTTAATAATTTGTGTCTTTCTAGAAATGTTTCCATTTCACCAAGGTTACCTTATTTGTTTGTATACAATTATTCATTTATAATCATTTTTATTTCTTTAAGGTTGTTACTAATGTTCCCTCTTTCATAGTAATGTTACCCTTTTCATGAGATATATTAAAGAGTCATAAGAGCCCATTTGAAGAATTTCTCCTAGCCAATTCTTAGACTGATTGATCACCAAATATATAATGATATAATGGGTTTCATCCATTAAAAACAGTAAGAAATAATGTGTTCATGCTAATATAATTAATATAACTAAACAAATGATTAAGTTAGTAAATGCAGGAGATGGGAAAGCCTTTTTTAGAGGAGCATACCAACTAAATATAGTGGGAATTATAAAGTTAGAAAATCTTCATTAATACTTAAAACCGGTAATTTAATGTTTAATGAGGAAAACATATTTATATGATCTCAAAGTATCTCCTCATAAATTATTTATTATAAAAGGAAAAACAGCAATTTCACAGTTGAGAAATTTGGTAAATGCCATGTTAACATGGTCAAAATTAATATCACTAATATTGACAATATTTGGAATAATTGGAATAATGTGATCATTGATTGACACAATGAAGAGATTGCAATACTCAGTTCTATTATTGCTGAGTAACAAACATCACCACAACAACGTGAAAATAACTATGAAGAAACATTAGAAAAACAGAAATTGATGGGTATTCTACAATGCCTGGACTCTTCAAAAACATCAAAATCAAGGAACATAAAGAAAACCTCAGGAACTCTTATATTAAAGGAAAATGGAGTCCATGACAATGAAATGCAATGCAAGGTGTTAGGTTGGATACTGGGCTAGAAGAGGTAAACATGCAAATTACATTATGGAACAAGTGAACAAGTCACTTAACCATTTTGTGTCTCATTTTCCTAAACTGTCAAATGAAGGTAACCTATGCATCTCCTAAAGTTATTTGTGTATGAAATAAGATAGCATTGTAAAATGCATAGCCCATGTCTAGGCACAATAAATGTTTAGTGTAAGCTAATTGATAATTTCCTTATATTTTTAGCCTTCCTATTGTAACTCATGATTTATTTTTCTTCAGCTCATTCTACCAATTTAATCTATGTTTACTACCTAATTATAACCTTTGGGTTAGTTTTGCAACTCTCTTACCAGTATCATGTTGTGATTGCTTTGCTCCTTGCTTTTGCTTCTAGATGTGACCACAAGACATGCAACTATGATACCCTTGTTTCCAAATTTACCCAGGTCTTCAGACTATATCAGTTGATAATATTATAATCGCATGTCCCTCTTCTACATACATACAGTGTCTGTGTGTGTGCACACATGCACACTCAGCCTTCTCTTTTGATATGAGGCAAATTTGTTCTCAAATATCAAATGTCACTTTCTCAATAATACCTTCTATTAGAACACTTAAAATGGCAATTCACTACCACTCAGCAGCAACCTCTAGCCTTTTTTATTTTTCTTCATTTTTCCTAACAATGTGTATTACACTTTAACATATTATACGTGTTTAGTTGGTTGCTTTAAGCATTTTCTGTCTCCCTTCATTAACTGAAACCTCCTGAGGGCAGAATATCTTTGCTGATTTCTTAGTGATATATCTTCAGCATATATCAGTACCTCAACAGTACCTGACAGTACTTAACCTGATAACATTTGTGAATAATAAATTTTTTTCATTTGTAAAGCAGAGCTCTTGTGTTGCCTTTGATAAAATCTGGCAGTCACAGTGGATACCTATGGTCATTCATTAGGTTGGCTGACATTTCTCAAACTGGGTTTCGCCAATAAAAACTCAGAAGTTTATGAGTTTACAAAAAATTTAAATGTCTTGGAACAAATTCTCTAAGATCTTTGAGATCAAGAATTATAGGAAAAGAGCAAACAATTGGGACTAGAAAGAATATAAGAAATTGAAATGTGACAGAATTTTGTTTTCATAAAAAAAAAATGAATTGCCTTGTTACCAAGAAACATGGGACCATTAAACAGATGCTAGGGACACCATTCAGATGCTAAGGACAAAAGGAACATAGAAATAAAGTAATTTTAAATGTGGACAATAGACACAAAGAAAATGAAATAAGTCTAATTAAACCTGATAATATAGAGAGCCACCAAAACAATTTCTAAATATTTCAAAATAAGCGATATCTTGCATGCTGTTATGTAAGCACGTATTTATTTGTTTGTTTGTTTGTTTGTTTGTTTATAAAAGTATACTTTAAAAGAAAAGTATAAACAGACCGAATTTTTTTATGCTAAGAAGCCTATAGTTCATAATTTCACAATTAAACTCTTGGGAATTTTCTTCTCTCACAGAGTTCTTCATGTATCATTCACCACACATAACTGGAACAGATTCACTAGAAAGATTGACATTATACCAAGAATATTTATCCCCTGGTTACTCTATCTAAAACCTCTAGATAGCATTAAGTCCCCACTATAATCTTTGATTCACAATAGCAATACTAATGTAAATTGTACTCTGTACCATTGTCCAGGAAAGATAAATTATCAGAAAAGCTAGATATTTCCTTAAAATTTCTAAGAAAATGTTTTCTAAGTTTTGGTGTGTGGGTGTGTGGAGCAGACATTGATTCTCATGTGATCCTGTGGGCTCTTCACAAATGTGGGGGAGTAAGAGGTCTGAAGATGGATTACTCATCTTTGGAGGTACTGGTAATATTCACTGTTCATTATACCACTTTCCTTGCTTTTTCTATTGGAGAATAACAGTGGACTTAATGTGGGCTGGGAAACAGAATCATGGGTAAATCATTTACCAAGAGTAAAACTTGACCTTAACATAATTTAATTTAATTATTTAATTTAATTTAGTGTAATTTAATTTAATTAATGGCTCATTCTAACCCACTTCAGTCTTCTGAGTGGGGGACCATATATGAGCTTCCACTTCTAATCCAGAGTGACCTCATGAAAGGAAAGACAGGCTAACTCTGAAAAGTTGTAGATATCTATCATCAAAAATGATAACTATAGTCCTAATTGACTGTAGGCTCTCAAATCCAATGTATTAAACTTATATTTTTGATAATAGGGAGCAGGTGCACACACAGATGTAGATTTGCTTGCTTGCCCACCCCTCACCTCCTGCTGTGTAGCCCAGTTTCTAATAGGCCGGACAGATACTGGTCCGTGGCCCAGGGATTAGAGACCCCTCTCTTAGTTGTTCCCCTCAATTTCAACAAAAACAATTCTATAATTTAAGCTTTCAAGGTTCCAAATCAAAATTAGGTACACAATAGTATTATTTTAATATCAAAACACATCTCCATAGATCAGCTTTGTCTTCTATCAAGAATAAAATGGAGAGAATGAGGGAAGGCCTGAGAAAGAGCTAGTAGATGGAAAGGGGTAGCGTGTCAGGAAACCTCATCGTTGAGAGCTGGAAGTGCCACCTGGTCCTGGCTGAGCCAGCCTTGGAAGGAGGCATGTGGGAAGACTATAGAATTAATTGAATTTCACAACTTGTCTCACATTCCTGCTGACACAAAGTGCCTTTCAAAGAGGGAAGCATCAGAGGAGGCCAACCCAATGGCAAGACCTAAGCTAGGCACTGCTGGGAGTCTTTCTTTATCCAACTCCTGGCTCAAAATAGGTTGCCTATTAGTGCCCCAGCGAGAGCCCCGACAGGCAAGGGAGGAAGAAGTGTGCAGTCTCTAAGATAGGCTGCCTTCTGCTCCAAGATAAAGCCATCAACCTTCAATAGCCTTTTCCTTCTCAGGACCACAGAGGCCCCACTTGTAAAGATGGTATTCTAGCTATATGTATTTTAAGTTCCTTCCAGCTGTGACACTATCTTATTCTAAGAATTTGAAGATAAACAAAAACCTCTTTTTAGCAGCCTTCGCCATCTCCATTAATATGCAGAATCTGTACATACATAGGGCACAAGCTACCTGCCTCATTTATCCACTTAGATATTAGAGGAGACAACCCAGCATCAGGCACCTTATGAGCCTCCACCATATTCAATCTTCACAAAAGTAATGTAAGGAATAAATGAGGAGTCTCATTTTACTGATAAGGAGATAATAGCTCAAATAATATAGGGAACTTACCCAATGCCAACAAATTTGTAAGAAAAAGAGCTGAGATTAAAATTTAAAGTATAAACTCCAAAGCCAGAGGTTGTTTCTACAGAACTCTTCTACCTACTCAAAAACTAAATTGTTTCTGCAACTATTCCCATAACATCATTACTAAGTACGTGTTTATTAATGGATGGCTGTCTAAATGAATATATGATATATTGAGTTATAGATCTTAGAACATTTGACAAGTGAGGAGAAACATTATTGCTAATAACATTTCTTGCAACAAATTCTGATTTCTTCAAGTAAGATTTCTAAGAATATTCTGCATGACCTTCATTTATTCACACATTTATACACTGAAAAAAAATTCACACCTACAAGACACTAGGCACTATGCCAGAGGTTGGTCCAGAGAAGAAATACTCTCTGAATATATAGCATATACTGTTTTGTGGGAGGACAGCCTAATTTAAATGAATATGAAGAGGTCACAAGAGGAATATATACTGTGAGGAAAAGTAGCACTGGGAGATGAGAGTGTGTCCTGGAAAGTCAGGTCAGATGTTCTTGCATTTTGTGGTGTTTTAGCTGAGATTTATAGGATGTGCCAGTATTAACTTGGTGGTGATAGTCAAGAGTACAGTCTATGCAGCAGATAGCATGTGCAGAGGGCCTTCAGTATTAAGGAGCATGATTCTGTAGGAACAGAAAGAACGCTGCAAAGGCTGAGATGAGTCTGAAGTGGGGCTTAGGTCCACACATCACTAAGGAAAGAGGTAGCTTTCTAGTACTCATACCTGCAAACCTTTCTATAGTCACACTCACCTGGACCTCCTTCAAGCACTCTTTCTCTGAGGAGCTCCTTTTTTCAGTCATCTTATTCTGTATTGTATTGTATTGTATTGTATTGTATTGTATTGTATTGTATTGTATTGTATTGTATTGTAATTTTTCAATTAGTTGTTGACATTCAATATTATTTTATACTGGTTTCAGGTGTACACCATAGTGGCTATAAAGTGATCCTCTTCCTCTGTTTGTTTAGTACCCGCCTGGCACTATACATAACTAATATTATTGTCTATATTCTCTATGTTCTACTTTACATCCTAGTGACTTTTGTAACTGCCAATTTGTACTTCTAATTCCCTTCCATTTTTCATTCAACACTCCAACCCTCCTCTCATCTAGCAAACATCAATTGTTCTCTGTATCTATTAGCAGCTCCTTCTTTTAAAGGCCAATTTCTCCATTCATGATCGGCAACTCACTCCTACCATCTTCCAGGACTTCACATTTTGTAATTTTCTTTTAATTCAACCTCATTAATGTCCTTTTTCTTCTGCAAAATTGTTGTTAGTATATACACATACTCTAATATTTCCTATCTTAAAAAACAACTACATTGAGACCCACAATTCCCTAACATCTGCCATTGATTGTTTTTCTTTTTATAGATAAGTGTGTAGAAAATTATCTTCATAAGAAATTTCTCATTTCTCTCTCTCTCTCTCTTTTTCACACACACACACACACACACACACACACACACACACACACACACACACACAGAGGCATGTGATAATTGGGAAATATAACACACATTTACAAGAAGACAACAACCAATTAATTGCCACTCTGGTTAAAAATAGAACAAATAGAATAGTGTCAGCACTTCAGGAATCCTCTACTCTTCTCAATCTTTCTCTCCCTGCACTTCAAAGTTAACCATCCTTAATTTTACTTAAGCACTTTCTTACTTTACTTTGTAGTTTTACCACCTATAGTTTAGATTGCCTGATGTTTTAAATGTATATAAAAATAACCTTATGGTATGAAATTGTTTGGATCTACTTTCTTTCAATCAGCGTCATGTTTGTGAGATTCATTATGTTTTTGAACAAAGCTATAATTTACACATTTTCATTTTTCAAATATTTTATTATATGAATATTACTCTTTATTCTATTTTGATAGACTTGTATTATAATCAATTTGGGCCTCTTATAAATAGTGCTGCCATGAATATCCTTGCTCGTGTCTATTGGTACATAACCTATAGACATTTGTTTTGAATGTATAGGTAGATTTAAAGCTAAGGGATCATAGATTTCATATATCTTCAACTTTAATGAATAATGCCAAATGTTTTTAAAATAGGCTAACTTACATTCCTACTAGTAGTGTATGAGAGTTTCTTTTGTTTCACATCATATTTTTTAGCATTTTTTTTTCTAGCAATTCTGGTGAGTGGAATATTGTATTATATTGTGATTTAAATTTATATTTCTCTGCTTACTATTATAAAGTTGAACACTTTAAAAATACATTTGCCAATTGGATAAACACTTTGGTAAAATGTTTGTTCAGGTTCTTGCCCATTATTCTATTAGTCTATTATTTTTTCTTAATGAAATAGTTATACATTCTATATATGAGGGCTTTGTTGGTTATGTGGGCTGCAAATATCTTCTTCCTTCTATAATTTGTTTTTTCCCTTTCTTAATAGTGTCTTTTGTTAATTAGTCTCATTTTTCAATGTTTTTCTTTGTACTTACAGATATTTATGCATTATTTTTAAAGTTTTTCGTACACCAAAATTGTGCACATATTTTAATATATTCTCTTCTAGAAGCTTTATTGTTTTACAATTCATAGATACATTTATAGCCCTTCTGAAATTAATTTTTGTGTTAGGTATAAGATAGAGGTCCAATTTCATTTTTGCCCACTTATATATCCAACTGACCTTGCACCATTTATTATTTATTCTATTTCTCTTCCTACTGTTCTGTAATTCTTCAAGTGACTTTTTATAATTGGTATGAATCTGGCCTGCTTATTAGTTCTTTGTTCTACTTGAATAGTTATAAAATATCAAACTGCATTATGTATGATATTCAGAACAGGATTCTTTACAGATATCCATCTTTAGATCATGGCAATTCCATTTTATTCTTAGGTTGCTAAGACATCAGAGATAAATGGATGTTAAATTTTATCAACATCTTTTCAACCTTTGTTATTATTACATACTTGTTCTTCCTAATTCTATTAGTATGCTAAATTATATTATTTAATTATCTAATGTTTAAATCAATTATGTCACTAGAATTAATCCAACATGGTCATGAAGATTTAGTTTATACACACACACACACACACACATACACACACACACACACATAGATATATAATGTGTGTATGTAATAATATATATTATATATCCATACATATATATAATATATATGTATGTATGTGTGTATATATATATATATATATATATATATATATATATATATATACATAAGACTCTGCAAATTTGTGTTAGGTTCCCTGAATCTATCCTCAGTAGTGAAATTTTCCTCTATTTTTCATTAACATAATGTACTTGTCACATCGTGGTATTAAAATTGTTCTAGACACACAAAACAAACAGAATATTAATCTTTATGCTTCTAATTTAGAGAAAAATTTATTTTATTCTAAATCTCAGGGGAAAAAAAAGCTTTTAAGTTGCACCAAAGTTTTTTCCTAACTATTGATAGAATTTTCCAAGGACATTCCATCAATTTATCAACTTTCTTTGAGTAAAGTTGTTTAATTCCAGATTCACTTTCTTTAACATTTAGAGTGCTCTTCCAGCTTTCTCCTTTCATCAACTTTGGTATCTTTCTAGGTATTTTCAATTTAGGCTATATTTTCAAATTTATTATCATAATACCTTTCATCAGATAATCTCATTATCTACCTTTAGCAGTTAACATCTATATTGATTTTTTTTTTCATTACTAAAAATGAATGTCTGAGTCTTTTTTCTTTTTTTCTTGTCAGAGTATTAATTCACTCCCTGCATGTTTTCAATATCACTTATTTTCTATTCTTTTTTTTTTAACTTCTTTCTCTCAGCTTAATGTGAGATTGATTTGTTTTACTTTTTCAAACTTCCTGAGAAACTATGTCACTAATTTTTCAACTTTTATTCTTTGGTTAAATTTGCATTTAAGGTCATAAATTTTGCTCTAAGGTTATGTTTACATACATTTCAAAAATTTTGATTAAAAATTTTTATTCAGTTCAAATATTTTCTAATTTTATTTGGTATTTATTTTGATACATGAATATTTAGAACTGTGCCTCTTAATTTTTAGACATACAGGAATTTCCTAGTTACCTTCCTATTATTATTGAGTTCTAGCTTAATATCACTGTAGTCAATGAGCCTTCTTACTCTGTAAAATTGGAATTCTTTGAAATTTATTAAGATTCCCTTTACCACCCTGCATGTGGTTAATGCTGGTAAATGTTCCATGTATAATTGAAAATAATGTTTATTCTGTGTTGTGTGCAATGTTCTATATACAGTATATTCTGTCATATTTGCTAACCATTTCATTCAAATCTTTCATATACTGTCTTTTACCAGTTACTGAGGGAGAAGCAACAACATTGATTTCCATACTTCAATTAAATCTAGATGCAGAAGACTACCAAATTTGCTCTAATTTTGACCAAGCCCTAATGCAATGTGCCTAAAAAACTAATCAAGAGTGAAAAAAAAGATACTATGGATTATAATATTAGAATAATTGACACAATCTCAGCTATCTAAAGCAAACCAGAACATATAGTCACTCAAGGTATAAAAATCTCCTACTTGATTTCTCCTCCTGGATGTCTTTAAGATATCTCTGACTTGGTTTCTCCAAGTTTAAACTTACAGTCTTCCTTGACAATAAACAGTCCCTTTCAGTGTCACCTGACTCAAAGAATGTCATAAACAATCAGTGGAATAAAAAGGAAATTTCATTGTCATTCTTTACACCTGTTTCTTCCTAACATCAAAGTTTTTGTCCATCTTCACTATCATATAACTAGGACAAATGAGCATCAGTTCTTAGGTGGACTGGCCCTTGTCAATCCTTTCTTACTTTCCTCTGAACCATTCTCCACTATGAACCAATATCATATTTTCAATATATAAAAAGATCATGTCAAACCCATCTTGATCTAACCTCCTTTAAAATCTTCACTATTAAAAAATAGAAAGAAAAGTCTTTAAAGGGATTTCAAGCCATTTGTTGATTCATTCATTGAACAGATATCTGTGGATTGCTCACCCTATACGAAGCATTATTTAAGGCATGGGACGTATGACAATAAGAAAAGCAAACACAGTTTCTTTTTTTAAGGCTATTTTCTACTGGGAGAGACTAATAAACAAACAAAAAAGAGGAAGACATATAAAGTAAGTATAAGGTGTAATGACAATAATGGGAGCAAACAAAAAATGAGATATTTGAGAAAACAAGCAGACAAAAAAGAATAAGTGGAAGAGAAGTCCAAGAATAGAAAAGAATGTGTGCAAATATCTCATGTTGGAAAAGATCATGGGGAACTGAAAAAAGTAATGTAGTACAATATAGTGCATGAAGGGGAAAAGTAGGCAAAATGAGGTATGAGACATGAAGGCCAGGTCATGTATAGCTTTGCAGGCAATGGTAAAAGAGACAGAAGTTTAGGATGGGCAGAATAATAGACTATTAGAGATCCCCTCAACAAATTTCCAAACCTGTGAATATGTTGCCTTACATTGAAATTACCTACTTATTAATTCTGACCTCCAGAAATATAAGAGAATAAATTTGTACTCTTAAATTATTAAGTTCTGGTAATTTATTATAATGACAAAAAACTAATGTACTCATACACCCAGGAATGTAAACTGAAACATAATTTTCATGTTCTGCAATCACAAGTAATGACTTTTTTCAGGGAACACTTTCTAAGTGCCCAAGTTCCTTATGCTAACTGAAGCTTTGCCTTAGAAAACTTAGTAAATATTTACACATAAATTTAGATTTTAAACTAAGAAAGAATGGGACATTTGATTCTGTAAGAATTACTCATTTGTATCACATAGCCATGCATTAATAAACTAGAAATAGAATCCCCATATCCCTTCTTGACCCCATCAATATTCTTTTTTTTCTACTAGTTTTTATTTATTTAATGGGCGTATATTATTTTAAGTCAATTAGACCTAGTTCAGTTTGAAAAGAATTTCTTTCTAGAGTTACTGATTTATAATTTATATTTTAGGATAAAACAATACTTAAAAAGCGTAGTTCATGGAAAGAAAATTTTTACTCATTTATTTATTTAGCCATTCAGTTAACCTATAATCCATTTATTTGTTCATTTGTTCACCAAGCAATTATTGAGTAACTAGGAAGTGACAGACACTGTTATAGAGATTGAATATGGCATTGACTAGGGAAGACAAGAGGTCTATTCTCACAGAATTTCATTCTAGAAGGAGAAGACAGATGATGAAGACCCAAAATAAATAATAAACTACCAAGTAATGATCATAGCCATAGTGTGATAGAGAGTACTAGAAGCTTAGTGTGGTTATAAGAGTCTCTATGAGGAAATAATGTCTAAGCTTATGGCTGAATGGTAAAAAGAGTCCAATCACAGGAAAAGAGCATTCCAAGTAGAGGGAACAGCAAAGTGTTACAGGGTGCTGTGTGATCACATGGATTTAATTTGCATTATGAAACAAAATGCACTGGATAAGATAGGCATGGTTATATATTGTGGTTTTATTGTCAAATGGGTATGTCATTATAAGCAAGTCACTTATCTGAAACTCAATTTCTTTATCTCAGAATGAGATAAGAAAACATACTTTATTGAATTGTGGTAAAGATTAATTTAGATAAACTTGTGGAAATGCTTAGCATGTAGGAAGGAGGAAATGAAATCTGCACTCCTTTCTTTTGAAAGAGAAAGCACATATTGCTTAATCTGGTGCAATTACTTCTTTCAAAGCCACCCTCTAAAAGACTCAAAGGAACATAGAGGAGTGAAGTCAGAGAAAAAGACCCAGAAAACCACAACTTGTTTGCTGCTGAGAAGAGAGATTAAATGGTGGGGCTAAGCATCAGCCAGTAATAAATAGCTGGGGAAATATCTCCACTCAGAAGAGACAGAGCACTGAGATGAAAAAGTGGTGGCAGATAATAGTGGGTCATATGATCAGGTGGGTAGTCAGTATCACAGAGGAAAAAAGTGTAATTTGGACAGCATCCAACTCTCATTTGTTATTTTAAGAACAAAGTCCTCCATTTAATTAATTTCCCAAACCAGCTAATTAAAAATGTCTTTGCCCAGTGAGAGACCATGATTGACAGCAACCTCTCTTAAAACTACAGCTGTTAAACAGTGTGTTTCCTTTATTCTAACATTTGCACTTATAATGGATGACTTGGCATTACTCTGTGAAACTATCTAAGCAAAACCTGCATATGTTGCAATGCCCTCTCTATCCTCTCCAGGGCTTGATAATAAGCATCAAGCCCTCAGTAGTGAGCAGGCTGAGGTCAGCCACAGCAGAGCTGTAGTAATGGCTTAATACAAGAGCTCACAATGGTGCATGTCAAGCACCATCAGGAGGTGTGGTCATAAGTAGCTACAGGAAACCTAACTGTCATTTCTAGGAGGAGTACCCACAGCAGTTCCTTAGAGGAGGCAAAGGAGCCCAAACTTTGAGGGAGTAAATGAGTATATTATTAAACATCTGTCAGGTGCCAGCATCTCCACAGAGGTTTATTCACCAAGAAATGCTATCTTTCCTAGAAGATCAGACTATTTATCTTATGATTATTGCTTAGCCAATACGATCTATCTTCCATCCTCATCACTCTCTGAAACTGACCTCCCCAAATGCTAACTAAAGTATTTACACATCAGATTCCCACAAGGGCAAGTCCTTGACCTTCTTACCATCTTTTCCTCCCTTGGGTGATATCATAAACAAAACAACATATTCTCACCACTCTTTTACGGTTCTGTATTAGTCATCATTCTCAGGTCTTTACCTTTGTCTACCCCTTAGATATGTTGGTTTCCTGAGACTGTTTTTAAGTCTCTTCTATTCTCTTTTTACATGCTCCAACCACACCCAAAGTACCAACTACCAGCCAAATACTGAGCAGTCTTTCTGGTAGTAATGTTTTTGTCAACTCAGAATTCACAGATATGTGCATGGATTATGAATAGACAAATGAGCATAGATTTTATTCTCCTGACAGTTCAGAGCATCAAATGGACGATTTATGTGAGCTGGCTACCTTGCAACCCAAACACAGACATTACAAACACAGGTGATTATAATGGATCTAGAACCACTGTATCTAAATTTCCAACTTGTTTTCAAACATATTAGTAATTTTAAAATTTGAAACAGCACAAGTCCTGAGAACATGATAAAGAAAAGTATATAATTCACACATCAACTTAGATCTTCTGACCTTTCAATACCTTTTTAAGGTTGCCTAGAATCCTCATTCCATATTTTGTAAAATCTTAGCTTTATCAGAGATTGTTTTTAAATACATAAGAGACTGAGGTTGTCATGATGACTTTTGGCTTTGATTTCAGCTATTACTGGAGTTAAATAATTTCTGGATTAGTTTTATATATTCTCTTTCTCTCTCTCTCTCTCTCTCTCTCTCTCTCTCTCTCTCTCTTACACACACACACACACACACACATACACATTCTTTATTCTTAGATGTAAATTTTACTGATAATTATTTGTGTTCTTGAACATGTGTTATACTTTGTGAAAATTTATGGTAGATCAGAATGGCAAAATTAAGAAAGGTTTTAACCTAGCAACATGCAAACCAATAGGTATCTCTATCCTTAAATTTCTTCTCTTGGGGACTTCCTATCTAGACAAAATGTGGTAGATAGTTTCTTCCTGATTCTTCTCTCTAAAAACTGTAACTCCTGAGGAAACCTCATACACTGCTGGCAGGACTACAAACTGGTATAGCCATTATGGAAAGCAGGATGGAGTTTCCTCAAAAAAACTAAAAATTGACCTACCATATGATCTAGCAATCCCTCTACTGGGTATTTACCCCAAAGACTTGAAAATTTACATCCTAAAAAATATTTGCACACTGATGTTCAAAGCAGCATTATTCACAGTGGCCAGAATATGGAAGCAACCAAAGTGTCCTACAATAGATGATTGGCTAAAAAAGATGTGGTGTGTGTGTGTGTGTGTGTGTGTAATGGAATATTACTCAGCCATAAGAAGAAATGAAATACTGCCATTTGCAATAACATGGATGGACCTTGAGATGATCATGCTAAGCCAAATAAGCCAGACAAAAAAAGTTGAAAATCACATATCACTTATATGTGGGATATAAAACTAAAAGCAACAAATGAATAGGAGAAATAAACAGAGACTCATTGATGTGGACTATAGACTAATGGTTACTAGAGGGTAGAGGTGAGGGAGGAGGGGGTAGGTAAACAGGGTAAAGGGGGTCAAGTATAGGGAGGTAGAGAAAGAGTGAAGTGAGTAAAGGAGATCAAATATATAGTAGCTGAAGGAAATTGGACTTTGGGTGGTAAACATACAATAGAACATACAGATGTTTAATTATAATGTACACATGAAAATTATATAATTGTATTAAACAATGTTACCCCAATAAACTTAATTTTTAAAAAATTAGCCACCAACTATTAAAGAAACATCATACCCTGCCAGCATTGCACAAGATCACTCTGCAATCCACAGCTCCTCTGGCATCTCCCTGAAGCTCCACTCCCTAACTCTCCACTCTCTTTCCACTTTCTGGAGTATCTCACTCCCAAAGTCAGTCCTAGCTCATCAAAAGTGAGGGCTTATTTAGACTTTATGCACATGACTCCTGGCTAGATATTCAACAACATTTGCCCTCCAGAGTTTGGAATGACACACCGGGTGACAGAAGCTGTCTGCCAAAAACCACAACATTCTCCACCACCACCACACCTTTCTCTTGGCCAGAGGAAGAAAATTTGGCACCTGGTGAATCGTGTCTGTTTGCACTTTTGACTCCTCTATCATACTGAGTTCCCTGAGAACAAACACCCATCCCATTGTGTGACCATGCTTGGCAGAGCACTTTGCAGCTAGTGGCAGAAGGCTAGAAAGTATTTGGCTACATTAAGGAGAACAAAAATTTAACAGCCCCTAATTGTTCTTGATAAAACCCATGGGAGTCTCACTGGGGATCCTCGGTCCTCACCTTCCCAGAGTAAGAGATTAACTGCCTCATTGCTGTGACTCTGTGTGAGAAATGGACCGCCTTTACTCAATCTGACATATCCCTGTGCCTGGCTTTACGTAAGTGGACCTCTGACTGGACCCAGAGCTAAGATTCCTTCCACCACTATGCATGCATGTGCTTGAGTGTGTTTGCATGTGTGTATGTGTGCATGTGTATATGCATGTAAAGAGTGTTATCTGAGGACTGAATCTCGAGTTTCCTGCCTAGACTTGTGTTATTGGCTGGCTGCGTTTTAACTCATACCCACCTATGGGCTCCCTCTTGCTTTTTCCTCTAATTTCCTAATGTAAACTCATTCACTTGAGTTAAAGATCATAAACTGACATTTTTTAAAATGTCTTTTTAACTTTCTAATTACAGTTGACATTCGGTGTTATACTAGTTTCAGATGTACATCATAGTAATTAGATAGTTATGTAATTAATGAAGTGATCCCCCAATTAAGTCTTGTACACACCTAACACCATATATAGTTATTACAATATTATTGACTCTTTTCTATGCTATACTTTACATCCCCATGACTGTTTTGTAACTGCCAATTGGTAGTTCTGAATCCCTTCATGTTTTTTACCCATTCCCCAGCGACCTTTCCCATCTGATGCCCTTAAGTTTGTTTCTGCATCTATGAGTTTGTTTCTATTTTGTTTGTTCGTTTATTTTGTTTTTTAGATTCCAAATATAAGTGAGATCATACGTTATTTGTCTTTGATTTATTTCTCTTTTCATAATACCCTCTAGGTCTATCCATGTTGTTGCAAATGGTAATATTTTATTATTTTTATAAATGAGTATCATTCCATTGTACAAATGTGCCACTTTATCCATTCATTTTTTGACTGGACCATTTAATCCATTCACTCTTAAAGTGATTATTGATTGATATGTAGTTATCCTCATTTTATTAATTGTTTTCTGGTTGTTTTTGTAGTTCTCTGCTCCTTTTTTATTTCCTTGCTCTCTTATGTGTTGGTGACTTTCTGTACTGTTGTAAATGGAAAGCAGTATGGAAGTTCCTTAAAAAACTAAGACTTGACCTACCATATGATCCAGCAATCCCTTTACTGGGTATTTACCCCAACTACTTAAAAACTCATATCTGAAAAGATATTTGCACACCGATGTTTATAGCAGCATTATTTACAGTGGTCAGGACATAAAAGTCACTGAAGTGTCCTACAATAGATGATTGGCTAAAGACAGTGTGATACATATATACAATGAAATTTTACTCAGCCATAAGATGAAATGAAATACTCTCATTTGCAACAACATGGATGGACCTTGAAATAATCATACTAAGTGAAATAAGCCAGAGAGAAAAGGTCGAAAATCACATATCACATATGTGCGATATAAACCTAAAATCAACAAATTAACAAGACAGAGATTCGTGGACATGGATAATGAACTAGTGGTTACCAGGAAGAAGGGAAGAAAGGGGAGGAAGAAAATTAAAAAATAATAAATAAAATGTTAAAAACTGTAACTCCTGGAAATAATGCAAAAGCCAATTAAGGAGAATTCAGAAAGGTAGTTAATAAAAATCAAATTCATTGAGGAACCCAGAACTGAAAGAGAACATACAGGCAGGGCATTTTAGTTCCCCTCATCCTACCCAATAATCAAAAACAGTTCTATCCCAGCTTTATCTAACCCCTAGCCTAGCAACAGAAAGCAGCACAGGTTAGATCATTCCTCTGCCAGACTGAGTTAGAGTCACTCTAAGAGCACTAGGTAATTTTGAAAGCAAAGGATATCATGTCACAAAAGTAACCTTGTCTAGGAAGCTTTCTTCATTCCCTTGGGCTGTAGACTTCCTTTGCCTATCTAGAGGCACTAGGAAGACCTCCCCCCCTTAAAAAAAATCTTTCCAGCTCCTCAGGAAGATCAGCAGGGACCACTGGGAATCTCACCAAACATGATAAACCAAGCAGACCAAAATAAAACTACAAAGGTACTGAAAATTAAATTGTCTTTAAAACGAAAGACCACCAAAGTAATCCAAAACCTGCATGTCAAACCTAAACATGGTGACGCCTGCTAAAATGAGATTTACATAGGATCCAGATTATCCTAAGATAATAGTAAAAATGTCAGGCTGCAAGTAAAAATTCATCCATTTATACCAAGAATCTGGAAAATTACAATTTTAAGGAAAAACACAATTTTTTCTCATAACAACATTGAGAAATATCATATATTGGAATTATGTGATGAGGATTTTAAATGAGCCATCATAATAATGCTTCCACAAGTAAATACAATTTTTTTTGAAACAAATGGAAAGATAGAAAATAACAGCAAAGAAATAGAAGTTATAAAAAAAGAAAAGTAAATTATAGACATGAATAATACAACAACAAAATTTTTTTTTTTAATTCACAGGGTGGACTCAATAGTAGAGTGGAGATAACAAAGGATAGAAACTGAGAAGCTAGTCAAAATAATCTACCCATATGAACAAAAACAACAACAAAAAACAGACTAAAATAAAAATGAACAGCCTTAGCTACTTGTGGAAAATGACAAAAGATCACTCTGTTAGCATTCACATTTATATGATCAAAGTCCCAGAAGAAGAGAGGAAAGAGGGTGTGCCTGAAAAAGTATTTGAAGAGATAATGGTTAAAAAGTCCCAAATTTAGAATAAGACATAAACCTCTGGATTCATGAAGTTAATCAAAACCCAAATAAGATAAACCTAAAGAAATCAATGCCAAGACAGACAATAATTAAATTTCTGAAAACTGAAGACAATGCATTGAAAGAGAAACGACACATTATCTAAAGGGGGAAACCAATTCAACTTGAATACAACTGATTTTTTACCTGAAATCATTGAAACCAGAAAAAAGTGACAATATTTTTCAAGTGCTCAAAGAAAATAACTGTAAACGTGAAATTCTACAGTCAGTAAAATTCCCCATCAAGAATAAAAAAGAGAAAATATATACTCAGATCAAGAAAAACTAAAAGAATTTTTCACTAAGTCTTATCCTTCAACAATGACTAAAGAAAGTTCTTCAAACAGAAAGAAATGATCAAAGGAAACTTGGAACATTATGAAGGAAGAACTACAAATTGAACACAAATATGAATACATACAATAGACAATCTTTTTCCAGATGAGTTTTTAAAATTATATTTGATGATTGAGACAAAAATTACACACTTCAATCGAAGTGGTAAAATTTCTTCACTTGACCCACCACCATGAATTTTTCACTGGCACTTTTACCCCACAGAGTTCCTGGTCCCACACTATTTTTTTCCTCATATTCTAACTTGTTCAAAGACACTCCAAATTTTCCTCCCTACATTAAGCAAAGAAGACATTGCTTTTGCTATCTTTTGAAACAATCTACCATAAAATAAACTTTCCAGTTTGGGACTATTATATAAAGTTTTTATTAATATCGGGGCAACATTGATTAATACAATTATATAATTTTCAGGTGTACATTGTCATTTGACATCTATATATTCTGTTGTGTGTTTACCACCCAAAGTCCAATTTCCTTCAGCTACTATATATTTGATCCCCTTTACCCACTCTCTTGATTATATACTTACACATGGAATTGTAGAGTAAGAGGATTGACATATTTTTTAGCTTTGATAGCTAATGCCAAACAGTTATCCAAAGTATGGAGAGGTTTGATTGTTCCAAAATCTCATGAACAATTGGAATTGCTCATGTTGTTAATTTTAGCCATATTTATGAGATATAGACATATTCTATTATGGTTTTAATTTTTATTTCTCTAATGACTAAAGATGATCACATTTTTATATATTTATTGGACATTTATATATTCTCCTCTGTACAATACCTATCCAAGTATTTTTCCATTTTTAGAAATAAATTATAGAATAATTTTTCTTTTTTATTGATTCATATGCATTGTTATGTAAATTTTCTAAGCAGATAGATGATAGGCTAGATGATGATAGATAGGTAGACATAGACTATCATTTCTCAGGTATGTCTATTTTCTGGTATTTTCTGGTTCCTGTCTTGAATATAAAATTATTTTTCTAGTGACCAATTTAACGTTTTTTTCTTTAATTAATAGTGTTTATGTTTGGCTTACAATAAATTTGTGCACCCCAAGGTCATGAATATTGCCCTACACTTTATTCTAAAAATATTGTTTTGCCTTTCACATTTATGTCAATAATTTAACTTAATGATTTTATGTATGTTGTATGGCTTAAGGTTTAAGGTTTATTTTTTTTCTATACAGATATCAAATTGTTCTATTATCCTTTATTCAAAAGACAATTTTTTCTTATTGAATGGAAGTAGTGCCATCTCCTAAATTATTATATATGTGTTGTTCTACTTCTGTAACATAGAGATATGTTTATTTTTTAATTTTAATTTGTGTCAATACTACATTATCTTTTTAAATAACTTGTTAATCTCTGTAGAAAGAAAAAGTATTTTGGATTTCTAAACTTAAACTAATGATTATGGACTGTCCTGTCATTTATTGCATAGATGTTTTTTCATTTCTCTCAACAGTATGCTTTATTTTTCATTGTACAAGAATTACATATGTGATATTAAATATATACTCCATTCTTAGATACTTCATTATATCATAAATGCTAATTTTAAATGTCATTTTTCAATTTTGTTGTTAGACTGTAGATGAACAATTGACTTTTGAGTACTGATTTCATAACAGTAACCATGCTAAATTCACTAGTTAATTCTATTAGTATGGGAATTCTTTAAGTTTTTCTATACACATTATGTTGCCTGCCAATAAAGTAAGTTTTGCTTCTTCATTTTCAAACTATGTTCTTGCTATATGCAACAAGTTAAGGCCTACAATACAATGTTAAATACAATGATAATAGAAAATATCCTTGTCTTTCATTTGTTTGTTTGTCAACAGAAAGAGTTCATTATTTTACCATTACTTAAAGACATGTAGACAACTGAAGTGCCCTTTTATAGATGATTGGATAAAGAAGATGTGGTACAAATATACAATAAATTTTTACTTAGCCATAAGAAATGATGAAACACTGCTATTTAGAAAAACATGAATGGAACTTAAGATTATCATACTAAGCTAAATAAGTCAGACAGAAAAAGTTGAGAACCATATAATTTCACATGTTTGTGAAATATAAAAATGAAAGCAGCAAAAAAAAACAAGACAAACAAACAAAAACTCATAGATGAGACAAAAGTTTAGAGATTACCAGAGGAAAAGTGGGGAGAGGAGGAGGTAGATAACAGTTAAGGGTGTCAAATACGTGCTGATGAAAGGAAATTTTACTTTGGGTGGCGAACACACAATGCATTATACATATGATGTATTATTAATTGTATACTTGAAACCTATATAATTTTATTAACCAATGTCACTTCAATAAATTTAATTTAAAAAATATTTACTCCATTTTTGTAAATATGCTTTTTCAGATTAAGAACTTTCTACTGAAAATTTTTACTATGAATTAACCTTAATTTTATCAAATGCCTCAGTCTTTTCCAATTAAAATGATTTTATCTTTTATCTTTTATTATTATATTAAAGTATTTTGGTTAATTTTTTAAATGATAAATTAACCTTGCAATGTTAAATATGTATTAACCATTTATCATGAAGTATTAGCCTTTTTATGCAATGATGAAGTCTATTAATATTTTTATACAATTTATGCATATTTTATGAGTTATTGGTGTGTAATTTTATTTTCTTATATTTTTATAATTTTTTAGTACCAATATTATAACGGCCTTATAAAGTGAGTTACAAAGTATTTCATCTTTATTTATTCTTATTCTAATTTGTAAAAGATTTGTATGTTTCTATCTTAATTATTTGGAAAACTTCACCATTAAAGTCATATAGGTTTGGAGGTTTCTTTGTTTATTTGTATTATTTCTGTTTTATTTTAGAAATTTGGAGGAGGGTTATTTTTGGAAATATTTTGAATTATGGATTTAATGAATTTTATAAATGAAAGAATTTATATATTTTTAAGTTACATTTTTAAGTAATTCGTAAAAATTTGACTCAATTTCCAAAATCAGTAGCATAAAGGCTTACTATCTTTTTTAATGTCTGTAGGCTCTATAGTGATAGGACATTTTTATTCTTAATATTAGCAATTTTGTTTTTCTCTCCTTTGATTTGATCGGTCATGTTCGTGGCTTATTGTTTATTAATCCTTAAAAACAGTCTACTTTGGACTTTTTAAAATAATATCTATTGTGTAATTGTTTTTATTTCACTGATTTCTACTACAATATTTATTATTTAATTCCTTTAACGTTATTTGGGATATATATATATTTTTTTTTTCCTCCTCTGCTTTATATTTCTTGAATATCTGTGCTTCCATGTGAAATTATATCCTTTGAAATTGAAAAAGTCCTTATTTTACTTTATTCTTTTGCAGTGCATGTCTGCTGGCAATAAATACACTCAGTTTTGTTTGATTGAAAATTATATTTTCATCTTTATTTTTGAAGGGTGTTTACAAGGTGTAAAATTCCATGTTAGCTTTTTTTTCTTTTCAGCACTTTCTTTTACTGCTTGCAGTTTCCACTGTTTCTGTTGAGAAGTCAGCAGTCTTATTCTCATTATTTCCTTGAAAGTAATGCATCTTTTTTCTTTGGGCTGCCATTAAGTTTTTCTCATATTTATTTTTCAATAGTTATACAAAGGAAGGTGTGGGTGTTGTGTTGTTTGTATTTTCTCAGCTTTGGGTTTGCAGAACTTTTTGAATATGTGAGTTATATCTTGCTTCAGGTTTCAGAGACACATAAATATCTTTTTTCATATTTTGTACCTCATTCTTTCTATCCATTCCTCTTGAGTCATAATTAGAATATAGTAGACTTTAAACTAGTTACCACATCTTATATTCTGATCATCTTCTTTTCTATCATTTTTATATGCTTTATTATACATATTTTTTTATTGTTCTGTTCTCAAGTTTACTAAGTCTGCTGTGTCCAGGGTGCTGTAAATTTATCCAATAAATTCTTAAATTTGGATACTGATTTTGCAGTTATAGAATATTTTTAGATTCTTTCTATTTATTCTAATTCATTGTTGAAATACTCCCTTTTCCTTCTAACTTTCCATCTTTTCCCACTATCTTTAACGTATCAACATACTTAACTTGAAGCCTTGGAATGCTAACTCTAATATCTTTTCCTGGATCTGCTCTTATTGATTATTTTATTTCTTGATTATGTGCTACTTTCATAATTCTTTGTGTGTTAAGTTTCTTTGGGGAAGTTGAATCACTGGCCTATCATTTTGCTCTTGTTGAAATGAGATTTAGGGTTTGTTAAAGTGGAGTGACTTCAGTTTTGCCTTTACTGATGGAATGTAATCTTTACTTTTAGGGTGTGATCCTCACCTCACTCAAAGCATCTGGCTTTTGCATAATATGCATTTCTTATGACAGCATGTGAAACGAAATTGTAAAAATAGACCATCAGTTGGACCATTACACAATTCTCAAGAAGTTTCAATGTATTGATATCAAAATATTTTCTGACCGCAGTGAAATTAAATGATAAATGCTAAGAAAATAATTAGAAAGTCTCCAAATATTTGAAATTTAAACAAAAGACTGCTAAATAGCCCAGATTTCAAAGGAGAAATCCCAATATATATTAAAGAATATTGGTAAATGAGTTGAACTAAATAATAATAAAATCCAGAATGACTGTAATAATAAAAGTTCAATTTTTTTGAAAAAATTAAAAAAAAACAAATTTGGTAAAATACTAGCAAGACTAATGATGAAGAAAAAAGACAAAATGAAATTTAGGAATATCAGAAATTTTAAAAGAAACTTCTTAGTAATCCTAGATATATCCAAATATAATATGATATAAACAAACTTATTCAAAAAAATGTTAATTTATATGAAATAACAAAGTTATTGAAAAGTCACTATTTATAAAATCCAACAGAAGGAAACAGTAAGTAGATAAAAGTTTAATTAAAAATTCTTCTACAAAAATAAAACGTAACCTTGAAGATTTTACCGAGGTACTCCTCAATCTTTGCCTTTAAAACAAAGTGTTTAGACCATTAACATTCCATGTAATTATTGATATGGTTTGGTTTAGGTCTGCCATTGTATTATTTGTTTTCTATTTGTTCCTTCTGTATTTTGTTCCTTTCTTTCTTTCTTTCTTTCTTTCTTTCTTTCTTTCTTTCTTTCTTTCTTTCTTTCATATTTTAATTTATCAAATGGCTTTCTGACATAAAATTTTAAAATTATTGCTGTATAAAGTTTTAATTAACTATCTGGATTGTAATGGTGGCAGTGATGAAAGATAAGCATGGGTTTAATTAACAACATGGATGTGCCCTCATCAAGACTGATCTGACTCCTACACATGCTGAATACCCACCCACTCTGCCAATAGCATTGCCCGACTTTGAGGTTCTCATCCAGAATTGTTCACTACTGTTAGCAATTCAAGTTCTTTGTATCCCTTCCACTATAAATGAAGCAGCAATTTGTCTTCATAGGACTAGACATTTATTTTAGATATGTATTTGTCTTCCATATTTTAAATTATTCTTCTATCACCACTTTCCATCATGTGTTAGGGTTCCTTCATAACATTATTCTTGGTCACAAACTTTTTTTTATAGCTATATGAGTTTGCCAATGAACTAAAGTCCCTAAAATTCTCTGACTACATGCACTGTAGTTTTCTAAAAGAATGGTAGAATGCCTGACTTAGTTAAAGTGCCAAAACTTTTTGCACTAGAACTGCAGCCTGCATAATGTGGTACATGCTTTGAACAAGCAGCTAATATGTGACGTTATTTCTCCCATTACCACATTGCATGGGTTAAGAAACCAAGGGGTAAATTTGAGAACAATGCCTTGTAACATTATACCCATTCACAAAACTATTTTGGTTTTCTATTTTGGTATTCCCTGAGATTATAGGTTTTGCTTTCCAAAGAGAAAATGTTTCCACAAGATACTCACTAACAATTTCATTAAATGGACTCCTGGACATTTTGAGCTTGTCAGGACACTGAACTACTAGGCAGAAAATGGAGTACTGTTCTGACTTGGGTTATTTACAACCTTTAACAAATGAAGATTATGTTGTCTCTACCAAATAGAGGCGGGAAGGACTGTGTCTGGAACCTAGGGAATTGTTTGGAGCACCCATTTCCAAGAGCAGAAGTTAATAGAAAGCAAAAGTAAGACAGCAAAGGCATGGACTACTAAGAACTCATAACTTTTATAAGAAAGTTTTGCATTATTCCACCAGTTCAAGAATCCCAATCAATCCAAGGTACTGGCTGAGAGCAAAGAGGACACGAAGTTATGTTATGGAAGATGAAATGATAACCCATGACTAATCATAGAAACAAGACTGCAGCAGCTATGCTCATTTTTATTAAGTATATCATTATATATCAATCATTTATTTAAAATTTTTTCCTTCTATTATTTTGAGGGAAGCATATAAGTGATTGTTAATTTACATTTCACTTCATAGGTCAATAGACCATACAAAACCACATCTAGAAGTAATAGGAAAGGTAGTACATCATCTGCAGATGCTAGACTTTGAGGTGGGTAGAGTGAATAACAGGATGTTTTTTTTCTCTTCTGTTTCATGAAGTTGCTTATATATGCATGTTAAATTGCTGAGAAGCAGAAAGATGGACTGTGCAAGTCTAACACCTGTTTATCTTCAGATCTATTTCCTGATCAGAGTCCAGAAAGGAAGTAACGTGAGGACATGAAAGCAGGACTAGAAAGAAGCAGAGCCATGGACAGACCATAGGAAAGTTTTAACAATAAGAGGTGGATTGAGCAGAAAAATCCCAGATTATAATTTCATAACTGTCAGGTCAATAGCAGATTGCCAGCAACAGAGCAATGAACAAATTCTTCAGCTCAGGCAGAATAAGATGTAAAATTCATCACTCTTACTAGCCTGGATTTTGACTTATTCATATTCAGATAAGAATGTTGTGTTTTCAAACAAGGATGTGAATACTGTATAACTGCTGGCTCATGAAATTTCAGTAGAAGTGAGCTGTTGGCATAATTAGTGGTGACAGTGAGAGGAATGTCTTAGTAAGACAAGGACTCTTCCTCTTGAAATCCAGGCACTTAAGAACAAAGAGTGATGGGGAGCTAGAGGTGGAAAAGAAGAAGCTAAAGAAAGACATGGGCTAACAGATGAGGATCAAAACAGCAATAACTAATGAAGAGAATTTCAAAAGCAAAGTTAGTTTCATTTCAAAATAAACTGTCACCCCAGAGTAGGCACTAATATAGTGCTACTAAATGATATCAAATTCAAAAATAAAATTATCAAATCAAACACTTAGAAGTTGCCGTTTTGAGGGCAACTGGTTTCCTTATACTAAATATAGAGCAAGTAGCTCCCAACCCAAGTAAGTGAAGTAGATGAAGATACAAAAGAAATATACAAAAGGCAACAGGGAGAATAACGCTAAATAGTACTGGCTTGCCATAAAGATCAAATATGCTTGATGAGCCTTGAACACAGGAGGTAGATGACCTGGAAGTTTCCTGCCCTGTGGTGGAGGCTACATCCATAGCCAAAAGGATTTCTGTGCACTGAGGTTGTGTTATACAGAATGTTACTGGTGCTAAAAATAAATAAATAAATAAATAGATAGATAGATGATAGATAGATGATAGATGATAGATAGATAGATAGATAGATAGATAGATAGATAGATAGATAAAAATAAAAAAATAGGAAAAACTTTTTAGAGCAACTTCCCAGTCTTGAAATGGTCCAATGAAAGGAAAATTTCTTTTCAAGCTCCTTTTCACACAAACATTGATCACACCCATTTTGCTCTTTGCAACATTTCCACTACAAATGGTTTCACAGCATTTGACATACATATATTTCTGCCAAAAGCAAATAGTCCCTGAGCTCCTACTGTTTGCCCAAGGCCTGTACCTATGCAAGGAAGAGGGAGACTTAGAAAAAGTCAAGGAGCACACTAAAATGGAAACGTTAGTATTTAAACATGCATAAGAAAAAGTAGAAAGTGATAGGGCCACTTAGAAAAAGAGAGAAGGTATTGCTGTTTTCTGTGCTCCTAGTATATCTCAGACTTTCTAGAACTTCCCTTTGCACATTTATCATGAGAAGTTTTCTTTGGCATTTTATTTGTCTTCTTTCTACAACCCTTTGCAATCTAGTGGCTTCACAATTGTATCTCTATGCCCCTGGCATCATCCAGTTCATAAGAAGATCTTATATTAGTGGTTTGGGGCTCCATCCTGTATTGCTATTGCAAATATCATCCAATAGACCCAGCACTGTGTTAGCAAGAGATTAAGTTGAATCCTAGGTGAATTTTTAAAATCTTTCTTCAGCTCAGTCACACATGCAAAGCATTACATTAGCCACAGTCACAGGACAAGATCCACAGAATCTCTTTTCAGGTGCAACCCTGCTCTTGTTTCATACAATGTACTGACTCAGGGCCCCTCACTTATGCCTTGGTTCCCAATACCCCATAGATGTCATATTTATACCAAGTTGCTTCTGCCAGCTTCCAGATGTAGAGCTTAACAGGCCTGTGACTTCAGCTTTCCTCACCAGAAGCTTCAGCTCTCATCTGGGCCCCGAGAGTGTCCTATTGTTGGTAAGTACAACTCATTGATCATAGCTGAGTATAAAGCAAAGGGTGGTTCAAGGCATGAACTCCCAGTGCCATTCTGACCAATGATCCATGTCATCTCATTTCATCTTCACGATACTCTAAGGAGATCAGCAATGCCATCAACCATAGTCTTGATTTCATACAAAAATTATTAGAATAAAAAAATTCACAGTCAGTTGATTTTAGCATAGTAAAAGAAATAGAAGTTATATCTGTATTTTACAGATGAACAGATTGGCTCAAATAATTATAACCTGATCAAGACCAAGACTCTAGCAACTTTATAAGAGAAAGCTAACTCCATGTCTGTTAGGCTTCACAGCCTACAAAAGATATTGCTTTAGTGGTTAAGAAGAGCTGGAGCTCTTTCCAGTCATGCACACAGGTTCTTATCAGTTCTTGAAAAATGACTAAGGAGGTGGGCTTTTTAGACAGTGGGAATATGTGGGTAAATATTTGGAAATTGTAAATACCAAATACACTTACAAAAAGGGAAAACCTCCATACTAAACCATTCTTCTCTTCAGTTATTAGTGAATTAATCCATATGTCCCACCAATTTCAATAAATTTGCCACTTTTATTGAGTATTACCATGTACCAAGCACTAGGTACTGAGATTATGCAAAAGATAAATAAAATTTTGTCTTTAAAATCCCAGACTTTTCATCTTGCCATGGGTAAGAGAAAAAGATATCTTAAAGAACATGTTCATTGCTGTCCATATGTTAAAATATATATATGATAGCTAAATGACCAGGTAATAGATGCACACAGAGGAAATTTTCAACACTTAAGATAAAAAGAAAAGGCTTCATAGAGCAGTTGACATATGATCTGGATCCTGAAGGATGTATAGAGTTGTAGGAGGTCCAAACGGTGCAGGCTGTGGGCGTTCCATTTTGAGAAAATAGGAGGTATAAAAGCCAAAGTGTAAAATACATAATGTTGCTTTCAGAATTTCAGGTGGTCTTCTAGGTCAGATCCTTTTCCTCACCCACTCCTCCCCAGGTAAAGATAGAGCAAGGGTGGAGATGAAGAAATTCTTTATGACTGGAGAAATAATTTGGGACCAGTTGCCCCCAGCTGAAGCTACAGCTCAGGAGCCTTTAGGAACATGTGATGCTGCTGCTCTCCAGTCCCAGGTTTGTCCCTGGCCTCATCAACAGCACTACTTGAGGTGTGTGTGGGTGACATCTGACACTAAAATGAGAATACTCGTATATCCCGCTGCTTATCCTTGTTTCTACAGAGCAGCCCAGCTATTGCCTTGTTATCCTCTTCCCATGTAAGGCAGAAACACAGAAAGAGGTGGCTTGTAAAGAATGATTTCACACGACAGAGATATCTGATGTTATCCTGGAGACTTGCCACACAAACAGCATGCCATCTGACCTGCTTCGCTCCAGGGCAAAAGGTAAGGGAAGGACGTGCTGGGAGGAAACTCAGAAGCTGACACACACTGAAAGAAAGGGCAGGAAAGAGAAGAATTTGGGGAAAGTGCTGGGATTGAAATGGGGCAGAGGTGGTGAGGGAAGTTTCTAAGATGGGTGCATCTTTCCTTTTGTTTTTCTGTTTGTTTTCCAATTACTTACATTGTCTGATTTCATACCTAGCACATCCTCTACCAACTATATGTCTATTCTTAAATATAGATTGTTTCTTGTCATTTTTCTTTCATTCCAATTCAACCATTGTTTACCCAACTCCATTCCAAATTCAGGAACTATGTGAAGAATTGCAATTTAAAAGAAAATCAGATACTGCACTTCATTCACATGGAACTCAGTGAATGAGGAAGAACACTGAACAATGCACCTCTTAGTAAAGGACTACAAGGGCAACAAAATAATTAAGCATGGGGGCTGAGGGGATGTAGAAAAGGGAGCCTGGCAATGAGGGCAAGTCTTCTTAGAGGACATGGTTTCTGCACTGGATATTTAAAGACAAATGTGAAGTATATTTAGTATTAATAACTTTATGGATAATGATAATTGCTCTCAATAGGTGTGCTGTGTTTTTATGCTGAATAACACTGCACGAATATAAATATAACAGCTGATCTAATATGAGAAGAAATTAATGGAACTATAATCAATTTAGGAAACTAGCTAATTCTCTACATCTTTAACAGATCAAATAGACAAGAATAAACAGGTTTTAGGAAAACTGAATAATACATTAAATAAAGTTAATTTGCTGGATATATATATATATATATATATATATATATATATATATATATATTTTGTACTCCACCTTCTTTCTAAATGACCATAGGAAATTAGAAACAAAGTTAAGCACAGTATTACATTCTAAACATACACAAATCCTTTGGTACAATCTAAAAGCCAAAATTATAAATTATAAATTAAAATTAATACCTTTATGAGTCTTTGTAAATATTAATACAATAAACAATGTTCTGTTTAATTGAGGGTTAAGAGATAAAATATCAACACTGACTGAGAATGAAAAAGTAGACCCTACTACAGATACAATTAATTAATATTTCAAGGATATAGATTTTTCTGTATATAGGTTTGTGAGTGAATCTATTAGTCTGCAGTTTTTTGTTTGTTTTTTTTTTTAATAACATATGTGTCTAGTTTTGGAACCAGGGTAATGCTGGTCAGGTAGTATCTTCTTCCCCTCTGTTTTCTGAAAGAGTTTTCTAAGACTGGAATTCTTTCTTCCTTGAATATTTGATAGAATTCAAGGGTAGTCTTGGAATTTGTTTCTCTTATAAAAAAAACATAGGGTTGGACCTTGTGTTTTGTCTTTTTGTTTTGGGGGGATTTTTATGTCTGAGAAGCTCTGATTTTTAATTAGAGTGTTTAGTTCTTTTGCATTCTATGTGACTATTCCTGTGGTTGGTTGAAGTCCACAATTATGCCATTTGTTTTCCATTGTGTCTTCTGTTTTTGTTCTGTTCTTTTCTTGCCTTTTTACTTTCTTGGGAGTGTGGGGGAATTAGCTGAATGCTGTACAATAATATTTTGTATTTCTTCTCAGCTTCTTATAAGACTGCTTTTGTTTTTTTGTTAGCAGTTACTCTAGAGCTAACAAGATGTATTTTTTAATTCAGTAACTAGTGATATTGATATTGTACTACTTCACACCTGATACTTTCCACTTCACTCTTCACACTTCCCACATATCTCCTTTCAAATAACTAAAGAACAGCATAATTTATGTACACAACCACCTTCTTTAAGACCACTGTCCTTTTATTTTCATGTACATTATAAATCCTTCCTTATGATGTTATTATTTTTAAATAGTCAATTAACATTTATAAGAATTATAAGTAAAAAAAAGCATAGTCTTTTATGTTTAACTGCTTATTTTCCATTTTTGTTGCCTTTCTTCCTAAGTATCTGAATTTTTTTCTGATACCATCCCTTTTTGGGTTTAAAGATATTATCTATAATTTCTTCCATTACAGGTCTGCTGGCAACACATTCTCTCAATTTTTATCAGAAGACTTCTTTATTAAGTCTCATTTTTTAAAGATGTTTTTATTTTGCATAGAATTCTAATGGACTAACTCCATTACCACCCCAAGACGATAAGGATGTTAATCTATTGTGGTATTCTTGAATAGAGAGACAGGACACTGAAGCTATAAGCAGGAAGCAGTGCTTATTGATGCCGGCACCAGCTCAGCAGATTCTCAACTAAAGTCTGAGCCCTGCTCATAACATGGTGGGCAGTTTTATGCAATCTTGTATTTCTGCATTTCTACACAGCTATAGATATTCTATATAAGGAGGGAAAACATAAAGAGAAGATTCATTGGCTGCCAAACTGGAAGGAAAACTGCTTAATTGTTTAAGCAGGTTTTTGGACTGCTGCGTTAGCTGTAGGGACCTAGGAAGGGGGTCAGGGTAGGGGAAGGTGCAGTTAGGAACTAACTTATTTGAGCAGGAAATGGTCAGTGAGGGTCAGGCTGCCACATTCCCCCTTTGATGCTTAGACCCAGGACTGGGTCAGAAAGCATCATCCTTTTTTTTCTAATTCTTGATCTAGGGTTGGTAGTTCCATAGCATGAGGATTTTGCTACAGTTTTTCTTTTCACTATAGCCTCAATGAGGTTGACCCTATAACAAGAGGCAATAAGGCATGGGAGGAAGAGTAAGAGTACTAACCCAACTAAGGTCTTAACGCCACCGAAAGTGGAGAACCAGCCTTCGAAGCAGTTACTAAGTTCTCGTCCTGATGAGATGTTGTCCTCAGGCTTCTGTCACATGTAGATTGGTCAGCTTTCAGCATGACCAAAGCGGGGCCAACGTCTTACCTTTGGTCTGTTGTCACAATCGGTGTTTTCTTCCAGCGGATTGCCTTAAGGGGCTCAGAAGAGTCTGGGACACAATCTTACTTTGCAGCTGTAGATTTAAGTATTCTGTGATGCATCCCGGGCATTATTTCAGTAACCTTAACTGCAGTGGGGGTAGACAAAATGACAGTAAAGAGGACTCTCCACATGGGTTTTAGGGGCTGAGTGTTCCACTCTTTCACCCAGACAGAGTTTCCTGGGTTAAAGGAATGAACTTCAGTGGTTAAACTGACAGGGAGTCTTTCTCTAACCCGTTATTTGAGAGTTTGGAAGTTGGTCCCTAGGACCTGAAGCTGTTGTCTCAGAGTCAATTCACTGATTTTTTTGAGGTTTCCTCGTAGTCCTTTGATGAGTGGTGATGGCCATCCATACAGGATCTTGTCTTCTTGGTTGGGGCTGACTTGATTTTTAACATGCCATGGGGAGGACTTCATCCCAATGTAGATGTGTCTCTTAACATAGTTTTCCTAACTGAGTCTTAAGGGCTCTGTTCATGCATTGCACCTATCCTGAACTCCGTGGTCAATAGGTGGTATGCAATTTTCATTTAACATTTAAATTTTTGCCCAGTAAATGCCTTATTTCTGCTACAAAGACTGGTCAGTTATCTGAGTCAATGGCAATTGGTAGGCCAAATCATGGAACAATTTTTCAAAGGAGCAGTCTGGCTACTCCTCGGGCCTCCTCCGTCTGGGTGGGGTAAGCCTCTACCCAACTGAAATAGGTGTATACAAAGACCAAGAGATATTTGAGGCCATGTGACTGAGGGCATTTCAGTGAAGTTTATTTTGAATTCCTCAAAGGGGGTGCCACCAACTTTGCACCCCCAGTGGGGCACATGGCCCTTGCCTGGGGTTGTTGTGGGAACAGACTTTGCACCATTCACATACCTTTCAGGAGATGCTAGAGAGCTGAGGGATATATTAGTATTGGCCCAGAGTAGTTTCTAGGGCAGTGCAATCAAGGTGAGTCCTTCGGTGAAACTGCTAGATAAAGGCTGGGGCTAGGGTCCCAGGGACTGCAATTCACCCATACTTGAAGTTCTACTATCCCCTAGAGAGGAGGTTCCCCTCTTCAGTTTTAAATCAGGCCTCTTATTGAGGTGAATACCTGGAGTCCTATTCGGCTAAGTCAGTGGGAAACAGGGAAGCAGTTAGAGCCATAGGGCTGGACAACTCCTTGGCCACTGCCAGTTTGGCAACATGATGTGCCCTGTGGTTGCCCCAGGCCATTATGGTGTACCCTTTTAGATTCTTTTGCAGTGCATGACTGCTACTTTCTTGGGGGCCCACACAGCATCTAAGAGTTCTGGAATTTCTTTTTCATATTTTATTTCTTTTCCCCCAGAATTGATTAGACCTTTCTCTTTGTATAGGGCTCCATGTACATGGAGTGTGGTGCAGGCACACTTAGAGTCAGTGTATATGTTAGCACACAGTCCTGCTGCCAGCTGAAGGGTATGAGTCAAGGCAATGAGCTCTGCCTTCTGTGCTGAGGTTCTCCTAGGCAGAGGTTTTACCTCAATGGTAGAAGGTAGGGTCAACACAATATATCCTGCAAGGATTTCTCTCCTCTCACAAAGCTGCTACCGTCAGTGTAATATTTTACATCAGGGTCCTTGAGGGGCTGGTCTGTCAAGTTGGATTGGCTGGAAAATACTTCATCCATGACTTCAGTGCAATTGTGGTCAGGCTAGTCAGGCCTAACAGGTAGCAAGGTGGCTGGGTTCAAGGATTGTACTACCTCTAGGCAGATGAGTAGATTCTCACACAGCATTCCCTGGTATCTGGCCATCTGGGTGTTGGTGAGCCAATATTGTTTTTTTTACTCCAGTAATGTAATTACAGAATGTGGTGCTCATACTGTCAGTTGCCCCATAGTCAGTTTGTTGGCCTCTGACATAAGGAGGGCCATGGCTAAAAGTGCTTACAAGCAGGGTGGCCAGCTCTGGGAGAGGTAAGCCATGGGATGGTGCCAAGATCTTAGCAATTGGGTTAAGACCCCTACTGTGACAACTGTGCACTTATTTTGTTAACTCTGGAGTCCTAGTCCAGGGGTGTTAGTGAGCACCCATTTGATTTCTTCAAAGACCTCTGTTGTGTACGCTTCCAGAGCAAGAGCTCCTATTCTCCTGACTTTGTGGCTTCATAGAGGGGTTTGGCCAGGATGAAGAAATTAGGTATCCAGATTCTGCAGAAGCCAGCTACTCTGAGGAATTCATGGAATTGTCACCGGGTGGTAGGAATGGGAATCAAGCAAACTTTTTCCTTTCAGGGCCAAGTTGGCATTGTCCCTTTAACAGGTGGAAGCCAAGGTATTTGACACATTCTTGGCAGATTTGAGCCTTCCTTTTAGAAACTTTATAACTTGCTTCCCAGAGGAGATTGAGGAGTAGATATGTTCCTTCCATGCATTCCTCATAGGTCTTTCCTGCTAAGAAGAGGTCGTCTACATACTGGAGTAACATACAGCTGTGTGGGTCTGCTGGGAAGGCTATTAAAGCCAAGGCTAAAGCTGTCCTAAAGATGCTCAGTAAGTTCTTGAACCCCTGAGGCAGCCATGTCCATGTCAACTGGCCCTTGTTTCTGCTTTCAGAGCTTTCTCATTGGAAGGAAAAGATTGGCTGACTCTGAGAAGCCAGGTGAATGCAGAAGAAAGCATCCCTGAGGTCCAGACAAATGAAATAGGTTGCCTCAGCAGGGATGAAGCTTAGGAGGGTATATGGGTTGGGGACAACATGGTACAGGGTGACAGTCACCGGGTTGACTGCTCATAAATCTTAGACCAGCTGGTATTCATTGGTCCCTGGCTTCTGGACTGGCAGGAGAAGCACGTTCCAGGATGATTGGCAGGGACAGAGAATTCCATACTTCAGAAGTTTCTCTAAATGTTTTGGGATTCCTACTTGTGCCTTTTGGGAGATGAAATACTGTTTCTGATGGGCTGGCTTAGCTCCTGGTTTTAACCTCACCACTACTGGAAGAATGTGTTGGGCCAGTCCTGAAGGGTTGTCTTCAGGCACCTTGAAGAAGAGCTTGGGTTCCTGTTGGGTCCCACCTATGAGACTAGAGATTCCACTTTTCTCCTTGGGGAACCATGAGTGACATAATCCTTGCTTCTGATCCCCCTGCCCCCAGGTTAAGGCTACTTGGCCACATGAGTCAGAAGTAATTTGCAGCTTCAAGGAGTTGACTGATCTTCATGCCAGCAAAGCCTTCCATTTTTTGCAATTTGCACTAAATGTCTCCTTGGACCTGCTCAACAAAATCCATATGACCATCTTCTGGCTTCTGCTGCTTCTGGGTAAAAGGGGGTGTAGAGGAGGAATGCCTCACAAAGCCTCTCATTGAACTGGCCTGGACTCTCTTCTGGTCCTTGGAGGACTTTTAAAGTCTTGCTCATATTCATGGCCTCCTTCACACCTTCCTTCAAATCACTTAAG
This sequence comes from Cynopterus sphinx, assembly GCA_030015415.1. Lineage (NCBI taxonomy): Eukaryota > Metazoa > Chordata > Mammalia > Chiroptera > Pteropodidae > Cynopterus > Cynopterus sphinx. The sequence goes on from CM057382.1 coordinate 54,708,833, forward strand.
AGAGCCTTCTGGTATCATGCTAATATCTGAAGACCCCTGTTGTCATCAGGATCCCAATGGGAGTCTTCTTCAGGAAACTGATTCTGGGCATAGGTTTGCACATTCAAGGTGCCTTCTAGAGCATGTTGCACTAGCCATTTCAAGGCATTCTGGGTGATGTGTGGTGCTCTTTAGTGTTGAAGAGGATCCGGAAGAGTTGTTGGCAATCAGCCCAAGTGGGTTTGTGAGTCTGGATGATTAAATGGAGGAGGTCAATCATGGCCTGAGGCTTCTCAGTGAAGGAAAAGGAACAAGTCTTCTAGTTCAGGAGATCAGTAGTGGTGAAGGGTTGATAGATGAAGGTACACCATCCTCCCTGAATCTGACCATCCTGATTGTAATAGATGGGGTCTTGGGTTCCCCACAAGGGCAACTGAAGCTCTTCCCCTCTGACTGAAAACACCTTGGCCTGGGCTTCAGCAGAGCCATAGTGGATCAAGAAAGGAGGTGGTGGAAAGTCAGTGGAGGCTTATGTGGATGGGGTCCCAAGAGAAGCTAAAGACGCCAGGATGGATGGCTCAGAAAGAGAAACCAGCTATTCAGAGGCCTTCGGAAGGGGTGGATAAATGGGTGTGCAAGGCTGTGGGACTTCCTCTGGGTCTGCTGGCACAGGCTACTTTTCCTTCAACTGATCTCTGGAGGGTGCCAAGGCTCAGGCTAAGAGCACCCTACAGTTCTCCTCTAGGCAGACTCTCAGCCAAGGGGGTCAGGTGCGAATTATTGCCTCCCATGAATCAATATAAGGGAATTGGTCAGGTGGCCAGGTTGACTGGTAATGACTTGAGAGACCTTTTAAATGACTTCCTTATCAAGAGACCCCTTTGCTGACCACCTTAGCCAAAAGAGAGCCAGTCAATCTCACAAAAGGTGCAGAGATTTTTGTGGGGTGAGTTTAACTCCATAATCTCCTGAATAACGTTTTTCGAAATTCTTGAGCATACAAACTATAGGTGTCTGTTTATTCTGTATTTCACCCATCCTTCCACCCATGGTTGGTGTTGCACATGCAATCAGAGATTTGCTTCGTCCGTCTCCTGCCACTCCCTTCACAAGGATCTTTCTGGCACCTCTTAGCAATTGATGGGTCAGAATAAACCCCTGATGCAGATCACTGGAGTAGACTATTCATGGAGATCCAAGGACACCACCGTAAGCTGTATGAGGTTTGCCATGAAACTGCGGATAGGGGTTCAACTCTCGTTCTTAACAAGGACACATCTCTGCCACACACAATCACACACCAAACACATTCCGCACTATGTACCTGTGAGGTCACAGTTTCCTCTAACAAATGTAGAGTACTTGGGTGACCTTGGGAGTTTATCAGACTCTCTTCTGTCCTCTAATGAACAAGCTGTTTCTGGGACCCAGGTCCTTACCACTCAGTCAGGCAGTGCGACTGGGTTGGTTCCTGTGCCTCTCCAGGTTCCATTGTGCTCTAGGAAACTTCACCCCAGTCCACTGGAAGAATCATCCTCCCCCACAGACAATACAGCTGCTGGCACCAGGTAAAATCCGCTTCTCTCAGCAACCTGGGGGGCCAGACCTGGAAGACAAGGGAGGCAAAAAACTGCCATCTCTGCATTGTAGACAAGCCACCAGAAATGTTGTGGGATACTGGAACAAAGAGGTTATGAGCAGGAAGCAGAGTTTATTGATGCCAGCACTGGCTCAGCAGATTCTGATCCAAAGGCTGAGCTCTGATAGTAACATGGTGGGTAGTTTTATACAATCTTGTACTTCTGCATTCTTACACAGCTATAGATATTCCATATAAGGAAGGAGAACATAAGGAGAACATGGATTGGCTGCCAAACTATAAGGAAACTGGCTTAAACATTTAAGCAGGTTTTCAAACTGCTAAGTCAGCTGGAGAGTCCTAGAAAGAGGGTGGGAGGGTGGAGAGTGCAGTTAGGAACTAACTCATTCGAGCAGGAAGTGGTCAGGCAGAAACAGGCTGCCACAATTCCACTGTATTTTGGCCTTTTCTCTTCATGATGAGATGTTGATGGTCAATGTCATCTTTATTCCCATTTACATAACAAGACTTTTGTCCACTGGATGCTTTCAAGAATTTCCTCTTTATCTTTGGTATTCAATAGTTTGACTATGACGTACATAGAAGTGGTCTTCCCTGTATTTGTCCCACTTGCAGTTCCTCGAGTTTCTTGTAAGTCAGTTTTTCATCACATTTTGTAACTTTTCAGTTATTATATTTCAAGTATTTTTCTGTATTATTATTAATTTATTCTCCTTCTGAAAATCCTATTTACAAATATGTTAGACCATATGCTATTGATCCACTTATTCCTGAAACAGTTGAATTTTTATCTTTATTACATCTCTTCTTCAGATTAGATTATTTTTGTATCTATAGTCAAGTTCACTGTCTTTGTTCTTTAAATTGCTTCTCCAATCTGTTTATATGACCATTCATATGAATATTTCATTGCAGTCAGTCAATTTCAAAATTTGTATAGTTATTTTTTATAGTTTCTATTTCTCTATGGAGATTTCTTATCTCTTTACTTAACAAGATAATTTTAAAAAACTGTTTCAACATATTTTCTTTAGTTCTTTGAAAATGTTCATAATAGCTGCTTTAAAGTTTTAGTTGTTTTCTACTAAATTATAGTTAGAAACATCTTATGGTCAATTTCTATTGACTTTTCCTCCCTTACACGGTGTTACATTTTCTTAGTTATGTCCACATTCAGCAGTTTTTCATTTTATACTGAACACAGTTGTGTTAAGTTGTATGAACTCTGGATTCTGTTATCTTCCTCTGAAGAGTTTTGGCTTTGTTCAGTAGGTAGCTTGATTACTGGCTGCTCACTTTGCAATTGAATAGGTTCGGTTTACCTTTTACTAAGGAAGATCTGTTGAAAGCCAAATCTGTTTTCTCAGCCTCTCTAACTTGGCAAGACTTCACCTCCAAACTGCCTCTTCTCAGAATCTTGTTAGAGTTTGCTTTCAGACTCTGTTAGAGTGGTCTAAAGTAGATCTTCTAATAACCTTGATGCTTCCAACAACCTTGAGCACTGCTTGAACTCTAGTATTTGTTTCTTTCTCCACCCTATAGCATCTACGTCTTCTAAGTCTCACTTTATATTTGCACAACCTTAGCTCTTCATGGGGACTATGAGGAAGCTTCGGCTCAGCTTCCTACCCTCTAGTTCCAGCCCCTAATTCAAGTACCTTTAACTTCCTTAAATGCCAATATCTGCCTTCTCTGAACAGTAAAATTGCTGTTCTCTTGTTGCACTGCCACTCACTGCAGTGCCATTACAAAATTACGTACTGGCAGAGAACTGGGCCATGATGAATTACCCCTCATTTCTAAGTGCAGCATTGCTCTGGCTGAAAGACTACCTCATATGTTTTGTCCAGTTTTATGTTTTGGTAAGAGAAATAATCTAATACCAGTTCCTCTGTCATAGTCAGAAGCAGAAGTCTCATTTTTATTGCTATAAATATATATAACAAAATTTGCCATTTTAACCATTTTAAGTATACAATCTGGAGTCATTAAATATATTCATATTGTGCAACCATCACTACCATCCATCTTCAGAATATTATCATCTTTCCAAATTGAAACTCCATACCCATTAAATGATAACTCCCTATTTTCTTTCCTCCCAAACCCTTTGAAATTATTATTCTACCTCATGTCTCTATATATTTTATTACTCTAGGTATCTTATATAAATAGAATCATATATTATTTGTTCTTTTGTGACTGACTTATTGCACTTAGCATAATTTTTCCAAGACTCATTCAAGTTATAGCATGTGTCAGAATTTCTTTCCTTTTTAAGACTGAATAATATTCCATTTGTATGTACATACCATATTTCATTTATTCATTCTTCCATCAATGAACACTTGGATTGCTTTTGGCTTTTGGCTGTTGTAAATAATGCTGCTGTGAATGTGGGTATATAAATATCTCTGAGTCTCTTGCAATTCTTTTGGACTTGTAGTCAGAAGTGGGATTGCTGGATCATATAGTAATTCTATTTTTAATTTTTTGAGTAGCAGCCATATTGTTTTCTATAGCATTTACACTATTTTATATCCCCTCTAACAGTGAACAAGGGTTCCAATTTTCCACATCCTCATCAACATTTATTTTCTGTTTTTATGATAATAACCATCCTAATGAATGCAAAGTGATATCTCATTGTGGTTTTGATTTGTTATTTCCTTACTTATTAGTGATGTTGAGCATATTTTTATGTGTTTGTTGGTCATTTGTATATATTCTTTGAATAACTGTGATGCAAATTATTTGTTCATTTTAACCTTTTTTATTTTGAAGTCTATTTCATCTGATATCAGAATGACATTTGCTTGAAATATCATTTTCCATTCTTTCACTTTGAGTCTATATTTGTCTTTGGATCTGAGATGTGTCTCCTGGAGGCAGCATATGGTTATGTTTTGTTTTTTGATCCATTCTGCTACTCTGTGACTTTTTATTGCTGAGTTCAGTCCATTTACGTTGAGGGTGATTATTGAAATATGAGGTCTTCTTATAGCCATTTTATCTTTTGCTTTCTGGTAGCTTAGTGTTTCCATTGATTCCTTGAAGCGGTATTTCTGTTTTCTTTATTTTGATTGGCTTTTGTGGGTTTTCCCTCTGGTTCTTCTTGTTTCATATTACAGATTTTAGTTCTGACTTTTTGGTGTGTGGTTACCATTACAAATATGTAAAGGATAGTTATATATAGCCAGTTATCTATTTTCTTCTGCACATGCCTTATCTTCTTTCCCCTTTGCAAATTTGGATCTTTGAATCCTCCCCTTTTCAGTCATTGTTGTCTCATTTTGTCCCTATGTATGTTGAACGTTCATGACTATCTTGTTATAACAATTCACTTATTATTTAAGCTATAATGCCCTGCTTTTAATAAGGGTTGCATTTCTCTGCTTTTATTTGCCTTGTAGTCACTTTACTCCTAATTATGTATTATTTCTGTTGTTGTTGCTATTTTGTTTTAGGTGAGCTGACCCCTTTCAGTATTTCCTATAGTGCAAGCCTTATAATGGAGAATTCCCTCAAATATTGTATGTCTGGAAAGGTCTTAATTCTCCTTTGTATCTAAAGGAGACCTTAGCTGGATACATTATTCTAGGCCGATAGTTCCTTTCACTTAATAGTTTAAATATTTGGTTCCATTCCTTTTGGTTTATAAGGTCTGTGCTGAGAAGTCCAATGACAATCTAATGGGTTTTCCTTTGTATGTTACTATTTTCTTCTCCCTGGATGCCTTGAGAATTCTATCTTTGTCATTGATTTTTGATAATTTTGTACCATATGTCTTGGTAAAGGCCTTTTTGGGTTGAGATAACTGGGTGTTCTGTTGATTTCTTGAATTCCAAGCTCCAGCTCATTCCTTAGATTTTGGAAATTCTTGTCCACTATTTGTCTGAAAATGCTTTCTAGTCCCTGCTTCTTTTCCTTGCCTTTGGTAATGCCCATTTATTATGTTTCCTCTCCTAATGGTATCAGCTAGTTCTTGTATTTCTCTTCCATTATTTTTCAGTCTTCAGTTCCTCTCTTCTTCCTTCTGATTTATTCCTAGATTTCTGTCTGCAGTATCACTGATCTTTTCCTCATTTGGTCAACTCTATTTCCCAGGCTTGCTATTTCATTTTTTAACTCTTGCAGTGTGTTCTTCATCTCCAGAATATCTATTCTGTTCTTGAGGGTTTCAATATCCTTGCTCTGCTTGTCTTGTTTTTTTTTTTTTTAACTTCTGAAATGGTTGATGACTCATTTCAGAATTCACTGAGTTTTTTCAGAAGTACCATCCTGAATTCTCTGTCATTTAAATTGAATATTTCTATGTCTGTAAGCTTATTTTCTGAAGATTTTTTTTTTCTTTCTAAGATGCCTTGTCACCTTGGCTGTTCATGGTGTTTAATAGACTATTTCTCTGACTAGGCATTAATAGAAGTATATTCTATTTTTTGTTGTTGTTGTTGTTGTTGTTTTGTTTTGTTTTGTTTTTTCCAGGAAGAAGATTCATTAACTAAAGATCTCTCTTTAGCCTGCTGCAAAGAAGGTGCTCTTCTTTTGGTTTCCAGTGGGTGGCAGCTAAGCCTCTTAGATCCCTAGCAATTTTGGTAGGGTTTGCTCACATTCCCCAGGGGCTCCACGGTGATTGGTCTCAGAGGGTATGGGAGGAAGCACCCTTTGTCTTGAGGGTTGGGGCCCAGGCTTGGTTTTGCAACTGAGGTTGGTAAAAATCAGCTGTTGTTTCTCTGCAGTCCCACCCCACTTCTCTGCTTCCTTCCCTGATGGCTAGGCCCTCCGGTCGGCTATGTACAAGCCCCAGCACTTCCAGTCAGGGTTGTTCAGGAAAGTCTCTGCGCCTTCACTCCTCCCCCTCCTCCTACAGAAAGCTCCAGCGGCTGGTAGAGGCAGCTTCTTTATTACTCCCAATCTACTGCCTGACATGAGGGGTTCTGACCTGTGGTAGCTCTTATACGCAGATCCCATGCTCAGATGTGCTGGTGTGCAGTTTTAGAGCTTTTTTGTTGAGTTTTAGACATTCAGCTTATTGTTATTTCAAGGGGAGAGATCTAGGGACGTCTCTCACTCCACCATGTTTCTGCCGAATCTTCTATTTGTCCATTTTTAAATAGGGTTGTTGTTTCTTTCTTTTAGTGGATGAGTTGTAAGAGCTCTTTATGTATTCTGGATATTAATCCCTTATCAGAAGTTCCAATTTTACACAGTAACCAAATAAATATTTTTAAAATGTCAATTATTTTTTACCCCTCCATTGCTTGAAACTCTTCAGAGGTTACTCACTGTGTTGTGTGTAGCATGAAGAACTTGCCATTGCCTCCCAGGGCATGGTCAAGCCCTGTCTGTCCCTCTTACGGTAAGTATGATCTTATGATACTTCGTAGAACTTAGAAACTTTTTTACCTCAGATGTTTGTACCAATCAGATACACCAATTTCCGTTGTTTCAACTTTTTACATGACCAACTGTTTCTCATTTTCTAGAATTCAGCTTAAATATCACCAGAAATCTTCCACTGATCACCTTACAAAAGTAGCAACAACTCCTTCCTTACCCCATTATTCTTTATTACAAAATTCTGTCTATCCTCTTATGATATTAATTTTAGTCTAGATAGTGTATTTATTTTCTTGTATTTTCTTCTATTTCTCTTGCTGAAAGAGGAGATCGGTACCTGCCTCACTATAATGTATGATGTATGAGGGAAAGACCATCTATGTCTCATCTACTCTCATGTCGCCTTGACTGGAAATACATGAATGCTTTAATATTCACAAGTGTATTGATATTACTAACCACATTTATAGGTCAAAATAAGCTCAATAGTTCATGAGAAAGACTCTGATAAAATTAAGCACTTATGTTTGTTAAAACTTTAAAATCTGAAATAAGATAAGGTGATGTATTGTTGCCAATGTTATTTTTTTCCATTTTATTGACATATAATGACATATAGCATTGTATAAGTTTAAGGTATACAGTATAATGATTCAACTTACACATATTGTGAAATGATGGACACAATATATTTATTTAATACTCATCATCTTATATAGGTACAAAAAATATTTTTTCCTTTTGACAAGAACTCAGAATTTACTCTTTTTACAACATTCAAATATACCATACAGCCATGTTAACCGTAGTCAATATGTTATACATTTAATCTCTAGTACTTATTTATTTTATAACTGGAAGTTTGTACCTTTTGTCCAATTTCATCCAATTCCCTCACTCTACCCCTGCTTTGTACCTGATAACCTGGCATCTGATCTCTTATTAGCGTGTGTGTATGTGCTTTTAATTCAACATATAAATGAGTTTGTACAGTATTTGTCTTTCTCTCTCTGGCATATTTCACTTAACTGGAAATACATGAATGCTTTAACATAATGCCTCATTTTCCATCTATGTTGCTGCTCGATTAAAAGGGTTTCCTTTTTATGGCTGAATAATATTTCATTGTATATATTCTACAACTGCATTATCCATTCATTCATTGATGTGCTATTGTAAATAATGCTGCTATAAACTTGAGGGTGCAAATATCTCTTCAACATAATGATTTTATTTCCTTCAGATCCATTCCCAGCAGTGAATTGCTGGATTATATGGTAGTTTCTAATTTGTGGAAGAAACTTCATAGTGTTTTACATACTGGCTGTACCAATTTACATTCCCACTAACAGTGCATAAGGATTCTCTTTTTCTCACATCCTTGCCAGCAAGTGTTATCTTTTGTGTTTTTTTGATGATAGCCATTCCAACAGGCATAGGGTGATCTCTCATTGTGGTTTTGATTTGCACTGCTAATGTTATTGAATATTAATCTGGAAATGAGTTCAAGGTAATTGGAGTCAAAATAAGAATTGTAAATATTAGAAAGAAGCATACTAAGAAAAATGACTCTATAGTGAGATTAAATGGACCCTTTTTTTCTTTATACAATAGGCAAGTAATTAAGATACTACACACTGAAGTTAGCACACCTTGGTTAGAATCCTGGTTTGCCACTTATTTACTCTGCCATCTTGGTAACTCAAACCCTCCAAGTCTCATGCACTGAGATGTGTATTCACATACAACATTTTCCTCAGAGCCTAGCAAACAAGTAGAAATTTAGTAAATGTAAGATATTATCTTTTTAAATAATGTTTCTAAAATAATTTTTATTTTGTGTATAAGAAGAAAGTCAATAAAAAACAGATAGTATTAAAAAAGGAATGAAGATTGAAGAATCTTAAAATTCAGAATTGGTTATAATCCTGTCTGCTACACTCTCTTCTCTCTTGCCTGGACCTCCTCCTTCTGTCAAGTTTTCACCCTGCTGATGTCACCAAATCTGAGAAATAGCAAGTAGAAGAACATGCTTATCATTACTCTGTACTTACTAGCAGAGTTCTGACCTGGGTTCCTTCTATATTGTGCCTTATGCCAACTAGCCTATGAACTAGGGGAGGGTATCATCTTTGATTAACTTCTTGTTCTCCGTACCTAGCTTGTGGCCTTGTACAAGATAAATCTTGTTCGAGAAAGGAAGAAGGGGAAGATGCTTCGTATGATGAAAGGAAGGCCAAGTAGAAGTTTTCAAAGACCCATTCAGTCATGTTACTAGCGTTATTAAATTCCTTGTCTTTTCTTCTTTAACAGCAGTTCTTAAAATAACTAAAACTTATGATCCATGAAACTGAAAAAGAAATCAAATCAGAGGTAATCTGATTTTTCTCTGACTCCCTTTTCTCTTGTCTCTGAGGCAGTGAAGAACAACTGAGAGACTATTCCAAATGGGGAAAACTAAATGTCCTCTGTCAGATTTTCTGTGTTAGTTTTGGGATAGGCCTTGTGTTTAAAACAAGCCTTGCAGAGATTTCTGGAAAACACTTAGGCCCAAATTTTCTTTCAATCCTCCAACATCTGGAAAATCATGTCTCAATGGGTTAGTTTCTTTATTTCTTCTTCTTCATCATGGCTGAGGAAAACCCTTTTCATAGGATGTCAGAATGCTCTGCAATTAGCCAAACTCTTTTAATATTCAAACAATGACAAAATTAGCCTTAGTTGTTTAGATAAATTAGGTCTTAGACAGTGAAAGAGGTCCAGCTCTGAACTTTGTTCTGTTAAGGTATAAATTTGAGTGTGTGTGTGTGTGTGTGTGTGCGCGCGCGCTAGAGAGTGAGTTGGCGTGTTTGTCAAGAGTTAGGGAGATCAACAAGAAAAGAAATATAGTAGCAGAAGATGCTAAATCTCTCCCTCCCTTTCTCTTTCGTATTCTATGCACTGTTCTATATCATTCTGGTCTGGAAACTGCCAGAGGGGTAGGACATTCTTAATGATACTCTCCTGAATTGAGGCCTAAACTCATCTGTTCTGGGAATAAAAACTCCTCCAGGGCCTTATAATCCCTCAGATAAAACAACTCCCCAAACTGCTGGAAGAAACCAAGCACAGCTTAGAGCTATTAATAAGCCACCAACTAATCAAGAAAAAGTAGAGAAGGCAGAGATCCATGGGCACAGAACAGGCCAAATACATGTTCTCTGAGACTAGAAACAGTTTAGACAACAGAAAGTAGTAGAAAGAAAAATAAACCTGAAGGTTGACATGAGCAATGTCTGCATGTGGATAAAGAAGAAACAGGTTGAAGGACGTAGAAAACAGATAGGCTGCAGCAGAGCAGCAAGAAGGAAGGAAGCAGCAAGAAGACAGCCAGTAAATAAAAGAAGAAGGGAAGAGAGTATAAGGAGGACTTGGTCTGAGCTCACAACTTTTTAGATCTTAGACTTTCTTGGCAAGTTGGAATGTTTTCTTCTTTAGACTTTTCTGGCACATTGACTGATGTTTCAGAAATGCAATTTCATTAAATTTCTTTCCATGGCTCTCTGCATGTCAAGTATTATGATTCCCAGTTGACAAATTACATAACGGAGAAGTTTGAAAGATGTTAAGAAATGTACCTGGAAATTCCCTCCTGCTGGTAATCTGCTTGTCACTTAAGCAACCTAACCCTGGTTTCCCATTCTATGAAGCATGGATATTGACCTAGGGTATCTGTGAGATCTCATTTTACTTTAAAAGTTTAGACATCTGAGAAAAGAACAAGTGAAGAGGACCCAGTTAAAATGTATCATGAAAACATATAAAAATTGAAGTACATTCTTATATTTGCAAAACTGACTTGTGGATTTTTTAAGGTTGAGTATGGTCAGTTGAATGCAGAAATTATTCTTTAAAATTCCATTTGGGTCAGTAACTGTGTGAGCTTAAAATTTTCTTAACATCTCTGAGATTCGGTTTCTTCTATCAGGCAAATGGAGATATTTGTACTGACTTAAAAAGCTATATTAAAGATCAAGTGAAATGATCTATTTTGTTGTACAAAGAAGGCAATAACCCACTCATCCCAATGGCTGACTTCCAGGAATCTGTGTCTGTCTGCTGTTCACAAAAAGTCTAGTGGATTCTGCTGGCCCAATTTTCTGTAGAGTGCAAAAGAATTCATCGATGCTGCTATCCCTTGAGTCGCCCAGTGAAATGATTGAGAGCTTATTCAGAATTCCAAATCACCTTTGAGATTTGGGGCAGTGCCCATGTACTCTGGGAGTTGGTGCCTGATGAGAGAGTGCAATAATGCCAGCTATCATACAGAATAGAAGTGTTCAGAATCCCCAATAATTTACCTTTGAAGGAGAAAGCTAGGCTGGGAATGTCATAGGCTCTCATATACTTTGAGTAGCCTGGCACTACTGGCTGAATTATAAACGAATTATAAATGATCATTTGGAGTCACTAACAGGTAGCAACCTCAACCCATATTCTGTCTCAGTATCAAAGGGGAATATTATGAATGTTTGCATCCCGCCTCTCCACTAAATTCAGATGTTGAAATCCTAACCCACAATTTGATGGTATTCAGAGGTGGAACCTTTGGGGACTGGGGGAGCAGTGATTAGGTCATAAGGATAGCACCCTCATAAGTGAGATTAGTACCCTTATAAAAAGATGCCAGAGTGCTCTCTTGCTCATTCTGTCATTTGAGGACATAACAAAAAGACAGCGGTCTATGGACCAAGAAATAGGTTCTCACCAGATATCAAAACTTCTGGTGGCTTGATCTTGGACTTCTCAGATCCAGAACTGTTAAAAATACGTATCTGTTTCTTATAAGCCACCATGTCTGTGGTAATTTGCTCAAGCAGCCTGAACTGATTAAGACTAAAAACATAATTGCTTTTCAAAAAAGCAAGAGAGCATCCAGTTCTAGACCCCAAGAAGCCATCCTCTCTATCTTTAAAACATCTTAGCTGAGAGGAAATAGCTTTGTGAGTGAAGAGAGGCAAATGAGGAAAAGACCTTACCCACAAGTCTTTTCCTCTTGGAGAGCTTCCATTGAGACAGGAGTAAATAAAGAGGGATACTGTGAAAATACAGGGAGGTGAGTGGGGGCCAGAGTGAGTAAGAGGATCCATGCAGGACATGTCAGCTCTAAGACTCAGAGAACTGTCTATGTAAGACCAGGAAAAATGAGCCTTCAAGAAGGCTGCTCAAAAGACTTATGAGATTCCCTCTTCACACTGAGAACACTACTGTCCCCAATAGTGAGAGGGGTTAAGAGGGATTAGGCTATGGTGAGAGTATGCAATGATAATAGCTCTGTACACAAAAACTGTACCAGTTTGGCACACACATTATCTGATTGAATCCCACACTAATACTAGAAAGAAGTGATGAGGTTTGAGGTCAGAAAAGATGCATTTTTTTAAGTTCTGAAAAATATTATTTGAATGGACAAATAGGGTAGCTCAGACAGTTTCCAGGTTATAGCTAAAATGTATGGCTGGAGGCAGAGTTAACATGGAAGTTTTGTCAGAGCTTAGTGAGCCTCAGGGCAAGTCCAGTTTGTGACTAAGGTTAACTAAGTCACTAAGATCAATGCTTAATCTAAGATCTGAGCTCCCTCTGAGACTAGGCTCAGATCAAACTGTGGATTAAACAGATTTGTGTTTCAAGATCTTTTTTCCACCACTTGGAGTTATTCTGAACTTGGGATTTCATTTCTATCCCCATGTCTCTTTCTTGCTCACCTCTGAGTTGACAGTCAGCATCATTGGGCCCACTACCTCTTCCACATGTGTCCTTCCTCCATTGCAGATCATGGGTTGCCTGGATCCCAGCACTATGCTCTGCCTTATACAAGCAAGACTCTGCTCCCAGATGGCAATACCAGGATGATATAGGATGCTGCCAGATGATCCAGGATACTGTTGCCTATACAGCTTATGCCGTTCTCACATCTTCCACAAGGAAATGTGTCACATTTGACTTTGAACAACAACAAAACACAATCTTGTGTGTGAAAAAGTACCTACAATTGAAACATACCAATTTAATTGCAGTTAAACTTAACTACAGTTAAATTGCCAGATAATCAAAATGAACCAAAAGTTAATCTTTGGTGGGTCTTTGTACCCAATACCCTTCTGTACATTTCCTCATGGCCTTCTGGGATGGTGTGTGCAGCTGGAGGCACAGAGCATTGGGCTTCCAACATCACTCTGTTGGCTGGTTGTCAGTTCCTTCCCTGAAGACACACAAACAAAATCCCAAACTACCGCGACCCAAATGTGTAACATACGGTGCAATTAGTAAAAGTGCATTAAGAGCCAAATTGGTCCTCCACTGCCACTTTTCTGATAATAAAAGGGAGGGAAGCTTGGGAAAACAATTGCAGAGCAAAAAGCTAGGACATGGTGTGAAATTCTCCCAGGAGGAAGGCTCTGAAAATGAGCTCAGCCTCATGATCCATGGTCACATCTTGAAAAAGGCACCTGTTAAACTTCCTTTATAGAAAACAGCATTTCTGAAAAGCAATATGGCAATCTGTAACCAAAGTCTAAAAACCATTGCTCTACTAACTGCATTCTTAAAAAATTATTATAAGGAAACCACAAAAATTGTAAACCAAGATTTATTTCAATAATGATCATAACAATGAAAACTTGAAAATAAGATGAAAGGACATAAATATAAAAAGAGTTAAAGATACCATGATGGGAACAAACAATGGAAAATTAGGTAACCGTTAAAAATGACGTTTACAACGAATTCTTATTAACATAGGAAGATGCTTCTAATAGAATTTTAAAACAATTACAGTACATAAATCTAAAAATGCAGTGAGATCTCAACTGTTTTATCTATCAGTCGATGTCCTCATCTAGCTTAAAAGCTCATTGTAAATGCATGACAATTGTAAATAGTGGTTATTGCTAGATTTTGAACTCTAAGTGAGTTTAATAGTTTCTTTGTTATTTTAAGTATCTTACAAATGATTTGTAAAAGATACATAATGATTCGATAATCTGAGGGGAAAATTCATTCTTTGGAAAAAAATACATCTACTCCCTGCCTCATCCTTTCCCATACCAAGTAAGGCTGCTTTTGAGATAAAGGTGTGTGCCTTTTTCTCTAGGACAAATTCCTTAAACAGCTCCCAAAAAGAAAAATTGTGAAGTCCCATAATGCAGATTCTATGAGGTTCTCCAGTAATTGCTCTTTGTCTTTTATACAGCCACCTCAACTACCCATTCAACATAGTTATTTGCACGGTGGTCTATCACGCAAAATGAGGATCAGATGGTAAATATCCTCTTTTGAAAGTGATTTTAAATCCCAAAAAGGGTACTGAAGAGTTAGGTCACACCTCCAATCTTCGAATGCCTTGTGGTCCCTGGATCAACAGCCTCACACAGGAGCTCATTAAAAATAAAACTTTGTGGGCCTCATCCCAGACCTACTGAAATGGAATCTGCATTTTAATAAGATCCTCAGGTGATTCTGTGCACATTAAGGTTTAAGAATGTAGATGAAAAAAAGGCCACACTAAATGTGACAAGCTCAGGGGAGGCCAGCATAGTGGGCCCTATAAACTCAGAGACTAAAAGTAACCACATAGGATGGTCTTAACATAAAAACTTACTAAAAACAGGTCAGAGTGAGTAGCCACGTCCTGGGCCTGTAATTTTCTTGACAAAGGTCAGTATTTACTGCACCAGACAGAGCTCAGATCTTGAGACGACAGAACCTCTCATAGTTATCTTGTCCTCCACATCCTATCTCTATGTGTTGTAAATGTTAATTATTAACTCTCCTGTCCCCAACAACTAAAAGAAATATGTGTCTTTTTGTTTTAATTTTATCCAATCCCAGAAAATTTCTCCACTTTGCTTTCTCCTGCCCTCTTAATTTACCACCAATGAACCCTCCTGTATATCCTCCTTTGACTCTAATGTATAAAATAAGCTGCGAAACTGCCATTTTCCAGAGCATTATCTTAATTCCTTGAGATTTTGCTTCTCAGCAATTATTTTCAGTTTGGTTCAAATAAACTCATTAAAATTATCTACAGGTCTGAACATTTCTTACATCAACAAGAAACACTATTCTATAAGATATGTTGGCAGCATCTTGGTATAATGAAACAAGCAAAGGATGATGAGATGGGGTACCTGGTCTTTGGCACTGGCTATAGGGGAAAAAAAATTTTTTTTCCTCTACTCATCTTAGGTTTATTGGCTGAAACCCTGTAAATTAGATTCACAAAAGACAGATTAATAAAAGAAAAACAAACAGAAGTTTATTAACATGGACATCTCAGATACACATAGAAGTAACTCCAAGTAGTGATTAGAACTTGAGCTTCTATAGCATTAAACAAAAATATAACACATTTTTAGAGAAGTGATATAACACAAGAAAAGGACCTTCAGCTTTTAAAGTTGGCAAATTCTGGGAAAGCTAATACATGGGAAAACTAAAAGTATATAAGAACTAGTTTAGCAAGATTTGTTATAGGTAGAGTTGGCTTGTGCTGTCTCTGGGCTGATAATGGTCTAGAGCTAGCTCCAGTGATTAACTTCTGTCCTTCCTGGTGAGGTGGGAACACCTTTTCAAATGTATGTCCTGATTTTTTGCAAGTAGAGGGAAGGCAGAGATTTTTTATATGCTGCTACTCAATTGCGTTTAGTTCAAAATAATCTTTATGCCAAGTGGCATATTTGGGGATGACATTCTGCTACCCTTTACAACCCTGAAACCAAAACTTGTTATGACCTTGAAAAGTTGCATAAACTTACCTGAGGGATAGAATTTCTAGATTTTAGTTTCCACATTTGAAAAATGGGGATAATAAAATCTCTCTGTTATAGAACTTGAGAGAATTGAATTAGGTACCATAAAACCTCTAGGATACTGCCTGGAACAGATTAAGTATTAAATATTTTCATTATCATTATAATAATTGACAATCATAGGATCAAATGAAATAATGAACATTCAAGATTGTTCCAGATGTAAGAGATTCTCATCCAGATGTGAGGAGAAAATATTTTACAGATGTTAGAAATCTATCTTATTCAGAAGGCCAGATGTAAAATGATACTTAAGAAAAAGAGTGAAAATATAGGCTCATTGGAGAGTTCGAATTCCTAGAGTCTGGTCTGACAGACAGAATCATCAACGGCATGGGCCAACGAAATGGAATGAAAGTTCAATAAACTCAAAGTTTCTCTCACTATTCTTAGTTCCTTCCCAGTCAGGGAGATGGAAAAAGGATTCCCTTATCAAGAGAGTTTTAAGGGAAGTTTCTATGAATCCACTCTCTCACATCTCCAGCACCATTACCACACAGTCCACTCATTCCTAAGGCTGCTGGTGGGTAATCTTTGCAAATTGTTTCCATTTTAAAATGTTAGAAGTCTCTGCCTTGATGCCCTTGAACTTGAGGCAGAAAATGTGTCTGCATTACAAAGGCTTCATCAGCTGTCAAGCAGTGGCCTACTGCCTTAGACATGGAAATTGATAAGAGAACAGCTTTCAGAAATGGTTCAAATCAACTCAGTCTTGAAGAAAAACAGCAGGGAGATGCCCTAGGGAGGGAGATTGAGTTTGAAAGAGAAAGAACAAATGGGCCTGAGTTGGGAAAAGAGGACAGATAACAAAGCTCTTGGGGGTGGATTTGAAACTGGATGTCAGTAGAGCTGGGATGGAAACCCATGGGAAAATAAGTCAGTAGTATTCTCTGCTTAGAAATGGTTCCTGGAAATTTAAATAAATAATATTTTAGTCTTATTAATAATAGTCTTGGTGGAGAAGTCGATAATAAAGCAAAGCGACATTAATAAACTTTGATCTTAAAATTCAGAATTTCTGACAATGGCAGACAGGGACCAGACAGGACCTGATATGATTTTGTTCCATGGCACACCCAATGAATGCTACAAATATGTGTCTTGCCTGATCTTCCTCTCACATCAGACTTACTGCTTACCCTTTCCTCTCTCTGCTAAGCCATGATGCATTCTCCAATCCTCCTTCATACTGAGACTGAACATCACTTGAAAATTCTTAATCTTTTACCAGGAAATGAAATGAGACATCTCTTGCAGAGTTAATCTTTTTAGTAAACCCAGTTAAGTTTTCTTCTCTTCTTTCTTTGGAAAAAGGCATCCTCTCTCAAATCCTGATAATTGCCCTGGTGACCCAGGTCCTCTGTCTATTGATAGGGGTCATCAGCCCATTGTTAAACAGAAATAGTGTTAGCCCAGCAGGGTCCTTAGAGTGGGGTGAGGGGGGTAGGGGGTTGACGACTTGAACCCAAAGTTCTTTCTTTTTACTCTTTAAGAAACGTATTAACCAAGCCTATTTCCCTTTACTCACTTAATAGGCAAATCAATAATAGAAATTAATAGATGTATAATTTAAATAACAAATTTGTATCTTCTTTTTCTTGTCTAGAGATTGAAGTGACACTTCAGCAAGAAATCTAAGACCCCACTCCGACTGAAGCAGAAAAAGAAAGAGCTCTATGAAACTCGTGTAGGCAGGGACTATGGCCATTCTCAGCAGGGAGCAGATACAGAAGAGACCTCCCGTCCCTCAGTCTCTATACTAATAATAAGGGGGTTCATGGCTCTTAGAAAAGGAGTAGGCAAGAAAGTTAGGAGGTTTCTGGTCTGACTGTAAAGACACTGAGGTTATTCTATTTTAGAAGGGGTCCCCCCTAATCCACCCACAATTAAACAAGCCAGAAGGCATTTTTTAAACTCATACAAAAAAACCAGTAGGCCGAAATTAAGGTACCAGTTTAAGCCAGTCACTTGCACCTGCACAATGAAGACCCCAACGACTTTCAACTCTCCTGAGTCTCATTATACCATTATTATAATATGATGCATATGCCCGTAAGTTTATTAATATCATTATAACAGACTGAATTCTAAGAACAAACATGCACAGAAAGCAAAATGATGAATCACTGAGTCCTGTCAATCTTAGTTGTCAATCAAGGAAGCCTACTCCTCTAAGAAAAGTAACCACCCCCAGCAAAAAAAGGGATAAAAACCCTGAAGTCTTTGTTACCAAGCCTTTTAAGCCATGCTTTTCTTGCTCAATGCCAACTTCCACATCTGTAAGTGTACTTTCCTTCCAATAAAACTTTTCTTTTCTACTGTATTTTGGTGTCTTGCTCAATTCTTTGTTCAAGACATCAAGAACCTGGACAATGTGCAGGGAGAGGACCCCACTCTTCAGTAACAATACCCCTTTTACTTTTCTCTCCTGACTCTTTTTATTTGGTCATCCTCAAGCTGACTAGGTGTCTCTTTTGCAGCCGCCAGCCCCCAATAGACACATGGACCACTAGAAATCGGTGAGTTATAGGAAACATGCTCATTCATCCAGCTGGGTCTCCCAGGTATGCAGACTTCAACTTAAGCAGCACTGAAATGTATAGGTTTTTTAAGCCCTAAACCCCATTCTTCATTTTATCTGAACACAAAAGTCTGTTTTTCTTCTATTTATTACCTGTCAACCCACAGGTCAGTTGTGCAAGCAGGGGTACAGAACCAGAAAGCTTATAGTTAGAATGTTATATGTTCCTGTGGGTAATAGCCTATGTTCCCATGGGCGATAGCCAAGCAGTAATTTTTCAGCCAGCACATTCCCCACTGGCCTTAGAAGAAAATCAAATCCTCAATTCTTCATGTGGAATTGTTTATACCCTCTATTTTATAATACTAAAAGTTCAATAGAATTAATTCTCTTCCTTATATATGCAAACAAGAAATCGAGAAAACATGGGCCAAAAGTTAACAAGAGGAGGAAGATGATTAAAGTTCCTGCTAAAGCAGATAGGAGGATTGTTAGAACATCCTATGAAACCAGTCATCTGATTCTAGTCTTTGTTTTTCCCTGGCATCTAAATTTCTCTGTACTAGTAGTAAACATTCTCTAATTATTCCAGAGCTATTGGCATAGAAGCAACAGATTTCACCTAGAGCCATACATAATCCATCTTGTTCTAAGAATAATAAATCTAAACCTCTTCTATTTTGGAGGACTAATTCTGCTAGTGAATTGACTTGAAGTTCTAGCCTGCTGAGCTCAGTTAAATTTAGAGGAGTTCCTACCCTGACATAGTAAAAGGATTTTAGGTTTAGATACAACTAACAATCTTGTCCTATGTCTAGGGTGGTTTTATTTAAGACCTTGTATATTGTCGTTAGCAAAGTTATTAATACTCCTTCTGGTTCTGGTTGTGGCTGGTCGAATGCCTGGGCTAAAGAGGAAAAAAGGAAGAAACAGAGGGTTAGATTTATGTGTGCTTGAGTCTTAGTCTTAAAGGCCCATCTTCCTGATGAGCTGTCCACTCTCGTGGACATGAGAATGATGAATCCATGATGGGATGCCATCTACTTTAACTGCAGTGGGTGTCATCAGGTAGACAGTGAAGGGTCTTTTCTATTTGGGTTCTAGCCCTTTGAAAGTGAATTTCCAGATCCACACAGAGTCCCCAGGCTAAAACTGATGGGGAAGTCCATCCCCCGGGACTGAGTGGAGAGCACAAAGCCAGGACTAAATCTTCTGTACACTTTGAAGGGCCTGTAAAAACTCAGTGAAATCGACTTCCCAGTGGTCCCTATGCCTAGGTTCTTCTATCTTCCCCTTCTTTGGATTAACTTGGGCACAAGACAGGCATCATGAGGCAATCTTCTCTGTGGTTCTTCTCCCTTCTGGAGCTTCTTAGTTTGCCCGAGGTGTGTGGTCTGGTGTAGTTGTTGGAGGAGAGTCCTTCCAAGGGCCCATGAGAGCTTGATTTTTTCATCTGGGGTCATCCACCACTCCTGTTGGTTCCTAGTGGCTCCCTTATCTTGAAAATACATGGTCTCTTCCTCTGTATAGGTCAGAGACGGAGGCAGTTCTGGGTAAAAGACAACGGTCAGTAGATATGGTGGGGGCCCCACAGGCCTTGTGGCCGCTGTTCTTGTCTCTGCATTGTCCCGTCAGTTTCCCTTAGCCTCAGGACTATTCCCTTTTTGATGCCCTTTACAAAGAACAATAGCAAGAGCCTTAGGCATCTATACAGCTTCAAGTAAGGCTAAGATCTCCCCCTCGTTCTTGATGTCCCTCCCAGCTGAAGTCAGAAGCCCTCTTTTCTTGTAGGTGGCTCCGTGTACATGTACAGTTGCAAAGGTGTATCGGCTGTCAGTGTATATTGTGACTGCCTCATCCTTTCCCCATCTTAGTGCCTCAGTAAGGGCAATGAGTTCTATATTTTTAGCAGAAGTCCTATGGGGAAGAGCTTGTGACCAGATGGTGCAAGAGTTATTACCACTGGCCCCAGCATACCTCCTTTCTTTCTACATGAGCTGCTCCCATCCGTGAACAGAACTTCATTGGCCTCAGGCAGTCTTTGAGGTCTGGCCACGAGGAACACACAGTGTCAGTGAAATCCGTGTAGTCATGAACAAGGGTCTTGGGGTCTGGGTCTGGCAACAGATTGGCTGAGTTGATGACAGTAACTTTGGATTTTAGCTATATGTTTGGGGTCATCTGGTGCCTCCCTGTGTTGAACACCTTCTGGGCTATCTCAAGAAGTTGGGACAGGTTCATCCCTGCAAAACTTTCTAACTTTTGTAATTTATGCTGTATATCAGGGGCCGCCTGAGTAGCAAAGACTATATTTTAATTACCTGCTGGTCCTCAAGAGCCTCAGGATCAATGGGGGTGTATACCCAGTATGCTTTATTCAAGAAACGCTCCAGGGGATTCCTGAGGTCCCTCTCTGTATAACTTCAGTTACCTTAGAAAGGTTAGTTGGCTGATGAGCAGCCATCCTCATTCCCCCCACTTAGAATCTGGTGATAACAACCTAATGCCATTCTCCCTGCCTGAGAATTGTCCCCCAGTCTGGGTGGGTGGAAGGAAATTCCTTTTCAATCTGTCCCTCTGCTTTCTCAACTCTCCTTCCTCCCGCAGCTATCTTTTGTGTTTCAGTCTGAATGCGTTCACATTCTTCCAAGGTTGAGGGGGTGATTAAAAGCTGTCAGCAATTGTCCCAGGTGGGGCAGTGAGTCTGAAAGACTCTAAGAGTCCCATTAATGCCTGGGGTTTCTCAGAGAAAGGCGGATTCTGTGCCTTCCAGTTGCACAGGTCACTAGTTGAGAAAGTCACATAAACCATAAAGGGCCTGTCTGTGTGTTGCCTCTAGGGTGGTGCTTCTCACAAGGAGAGGATGGCCGGGGTGGTGGTATCGGCTGGTGCCCCACCTGGAGCAGGAGCAGGAGGCCCATAGTGGTTTCGTGCTGCCCACGTCCGAGGAGGTGAAGCAGTGCTATTTGGCCTCTGTTGTCCTGGATTATAGGGTGGAGGAAGGTCACTGTCCTCTGGTGGAGATTGGAGCACTGAGGAACTGGGCTGTCTTGGAGATTTAGTTGTCATATATTTCGGGGTACCCACAACTAAGACTCACACTCCTAGAGAAAGGGAATACTGGCAGAGCCAAAGAGTGGGGTTCTGAACAAGGTTTAATCATTGATCTATGTAGGGAAACTGATTAGGATTTTCCAAGTCTCCCGTGACAATCTTCCAAACATTCCTCACTAAACCCTTCTCAAAAGAACCCTCTGGAGGCCAGTTTACACCAAAAGCTGCCCTTCAACTTCAAGCAATGTTCTTAGTCTGCCTGGAGAAAACTTTATTTCATAGTTAGCTCCCTCTACAAACTCTTCTTTGAAATGTCACAGGAGATGCCCCAAAGGTGTCTTCTGTGAACTGGGGCTTCCCCTCATCACTTGCTCAGAAAACACAAAACAGACACTCAGACAAGAACAATTACTGGAGTGTAGGTGGACCCAGAGAATCCACCACCTACAACCCAGACAAGACCAAAAACAATAGACAACAGAACCCAATAACAGGGCACAGGAGGCAGCATCCCACGGCCTGGCCATGGTCCGGGAGATATGACTGCATCCAGTATCTCCACGGACCCCTGATGACTGGTCAAACAGAGACAGGAAAGGTACCTTTTATCCAGACGTTGAGGCCTCAGAGATTACCGTAGGGACCAGGAACAAAGAGTGTGTCCTTAAGGTTGCATCTTTGACAATTGCATTGACCCCATCAGGACATTCAAGGGCCCTGGAATGTCTCAGGTTAGCCACCCCTTTGAGTCTGTAACAGGGAGAGCAACCACTTCAAAGGCCAGTCTGGCCTTAGGTCTCAGGGCCATTCTCTGAGATCTCATTGAGGCCCTCAAATGTTGTAGCCACCAGGCCCTGACAGGCACATGGACCTCCAGAAATTGGTGAGTTATAGGAAACACACTCTTTATTCAGTCAGCTAGGTCTGCCAGAGTATGCAGACCCCAACTTAAGCAGCCCTGAAATGTACAGGGTTTTTAAGGTACAGAGTTTTTAAGCCCTAAACCCCATTATTCATTTTATCTGAACACAAAAGTCTATTTTTCTTCTATTTACTACCTGTCAACCCACAGGTTCATTGTGCAAAGTGGGGTTACAGAACCAGAAAATGTTATGTGTTAAAATGTTATGTGTTCCTATGGGTGATAGCCTATGTTCCCATGCATGATAGCCAAGCAGTAATTTTCCAGCCAGCACATTTCCTGGAGTTTCATTATCTGTTTTCCGTCAGAAGTCTAACATCCAAACACCTTGAGTGGCAGAGGTGGAAGATGAGTATATTAATGAACCAGAGTTAATATGGAGTAGTGTGGAGCATGGAAAACTGAAAATTATATGTTTAGAAAGGATTCAGTGTTCTTTTTCTAAAACCATGTTCAGTCCAGATTCGTTTATTCCAATGTCTGGCCATTATCTCTCCCAAATATCCATCCCCAGTGTTTGAGTCAGGACTCACCCTGTCTTGAAAGAACAAACAAAATAAAAACAAACTCATAGATATAGAGAACAAATTGATGGTTGCCAGATAGAAGGTGGGTAGGGCAGATGAGTGAAAAAAGTGAAGGGATTAAGAAGTACAAATTGGCAGTTACAGTCTTTGGCACCTTCCTAAGAGAAGAGGCATCTGAAAAATACAAAGAAAGGGCTTGCAGAAATAACCTCCTACTCAGCCAGTTGTAGATTAACCAACCACACCCTGTGGATCTTTAAATGGCCTTCTGAAAACTCTTGTCAAGTCTACAAGAGAAATGACCTATAAATAGATAGGACTAGTGGTCTGTGAATTTCTTCCCCCTTCCAACCTCCTCTTCCCTCGAAACTCCCCTTCGATCCTATCCTGAGTCACAGATGTGCACAGGTGCATGTAGAACCTTAGAAAAAGGAATCATGTGCCCCTTGCATGGACACTGCAGAGGTAAATAAGCTATAAGAAATCTAACCAGTGAGAGGTCATGCTTTTGTGCTGTTAAGCCCATGTGCTATGCTGGCAAATAAATTCTCCTTTCTCTAATAAAGTTGTCTGGGTGTCCAATTTCCTCTGCCGGGTGTCACTTTCTGCAACATTCCTTCTTCAGTCTTGATCTTAGCTGGGTTTCCTGGGCTTCCTGGCAATGGCTAGTGATCCAAGAGAGCTTAGTTCCAAAGTCACATACATGAAGCATGTGTAACAAACGCCTCCAGTGCTCCCCTTCATGTCCTTCTGGCTCATCTCTTGTTTCAGCCTCAGCTGCAGTGGATGGTCTCATGTAAGCTCAGTTCCATCTTGTACTTCATTCAGGAGCCAGGCATCTGTCATCTTTGCTTCATAGCCAGGACCTTGTCAAACACCTGGGTAATCTGCACAGCACTTGCATAAGCATAACCAGAAGTACGTGGATATTAGGCCAACCTTTCCTTTTCTTTCTCATGCTTTGTTCCTACACATCAGTCAGCTATATCTGAGTTTCTTAATATGTCCCTTAGAACATCACACTCTCATAACTATGTACTTTGTCCTTCACATCTTCTTTTATCTACCTGGATGATTCCTACTCATTTTTCACAATATCACTCATTTTTTATGATTTCTACTCATTTTTCACAAGATCACTCTAGAAAACCTTTCATTATTCCTCTAGCCTCTTCTTCTATCTGTGTTAGATCCTTTCTCCATGTTAACATTCTTTGTTGAATCTTGTCAACATAGAGGTATTATCATTTTTCCTTATAATCAATGATTTCTTCTTTTTCTCCCAATTATAAAGGACAGAAGACTTGTCAGTCACCTCTGTATTTACCTTCCTAGTGTGTGACAAATAGAACTAAGTAAATATTTCTTGAATTAATTAGTTTTTTACAGTGTGCTCAGAATCCTACTGCCACTAAATATACTATTTTGCATAAGGCCAGTTTCAAAATTAGTAAATAGTTTATGAGAAATACTTTATGGGAATTTATTTGCCACATAGAAATTATTCAAGAAATTCTGAACCCTTATTTGAGCTGCCAAAAAAAAAATACTCAAGAGAATGAGGGCAATTAATATAAATGCAGCAAACCTGACCTCAGTTGGAGTCTTAATTATTTAATGAGTCAGAGACCGGGAGATTGCATGATTGACTGCATCATAGAACCCATGGGGTTATGAGAAAGGGCCAGTTAGCTAGAGATCAATACTATTAATTTAAGAAATACTTATGGGATGCATAGTTTATGCCAGGTTAAGTGTTTAGTAAGACTGAGCTTATATGATGAACTACCCCAGTATTCACCAAGCTGTAATTACTTTGAAAGTAAAAGAATGCTTACTTGGCTTGAATAAATATTAAAACTTTTAATATCCTGAAGATAAAGTTTTAGTTCACGGTAATAGGATGTTCTGGCAATGAATGGTCCCCAATTCCACTGTCTGTTTTGATTGACAACAAACTTGATGTTTCTCTGCTTCAACTGAATTCTGAGTCTAACCATTAGGATAACTATGAAAATTATTAGGACTAACTATAATCTTGTTGATCTGTGCAGCAATAAGTTTCAAGGGATTAAGGAATCTTTCAGTCAAAATTTCAAATTTGTTGCTACCTGCTCAGAGTCCCAAGGTCATTGTTACAACAGTAAAATTGATGTTACAAAGTGTTGACTTTGTAACTTGTCATTACACTTGTCTACTTTTGCAAATGTCTGAAGAGGCAGCTTGTTAGAAACGACAGGGGCTTGGAAACCTAAGTGGTTCTGCCCTTTACCTAAATATTTGTAAACTTTAACAAATTGGTTTTCTTCTTGGAAATCTGCTTTATTTACCTAAAACACAGGTGTAAAATTGTATATCTTGTAGAACTAAATGAGATGATATAAATCATGTTGACCTGACCTGGTGACAAAGATTCTTTAGTTGACCAAAGTCTCCATCTAATGTAGGGAGGAGGCCAGAAAATTAAAATTGTTAATCAAGCTACATTCAGGGACTACAATGTGCTGATCAGCCCTGTAGCCAGGCCAGGAAGACACCAGAACAAAGAAAGATTTCTACTGGGATTCCTAACAACCCATTCCCCATGCCTTTGAAGGGGAAACAGGAACCAACAGAGTCATCCTCTATGGCTAGAAAGTGGGGAACCCCTGGATTAAAGGCTGGGAATTGCCAGCAGCTCTTTCATGCTACATATTTTTTACATTTTCATGATACATACCCTTCCCCTTGCTCACTGTATGTTCAGATCAAAGGAAATGGGTTAACAAAATCTTTTAAACTATAACTCACAGGAACTAAAGAACAATATATAAACTGAATTCTTAGAACACTCAGGATCCCTCTCATTGTCCCTCTCACTCTCTGACTCTGAAGAGTTACCACTTTTCTAATAAACTTTCCTTTTGACTTTAACTTAAGCGTGTGTGTTGAATTCTTTCTATGCTCTTGTCAAAGGACCCTCTTCTCTCAGTACAGGGCTTAGTCAGTACCTCCTCCACTTAGGAAAATTTGACCTGTCCTGCATCACACCTCTGCACTTACTTGTAACATCCGGTTTCAGCAAGAACCCTGCTAAGTCAGTTAAGCAAGACTCACTCTCTTTCACCTTTGATTAGATTCTTCACTTCTCCTATTCTTCACATACCCCCAAGGGATACAGGTTTTGCCTTCCATAAGAATCCTGTTAAATCAATTTAGAATCTTTCCTAATCCTTCTTAGGTCGGTGGGGGAAGGGCCAGCCAGACGCCTGCCTGGAGATTTCCCAGCTTGATGCGGGAATCCAGACCTGAATAGGGCCCACCCTAAAGCCCTAGATGCCACCACCCTAATCCAGATGCTCAATTAGCATTTGATTAACATTCCCCATCCTATACCCCTACCCCCATATAACCCCATAAAAGCTGCACCCTCTCACCCCAGGGCACAACTTCTCTGGCCCCTCTCCTCTCTGGACCGGAGAACCTCACTCAGCAGTACTCTCCCAATTAAGGCTTGCTTTTAAAACTTCTCTCAGCATATCACACATTTACCTTACATTTGGTGCCAAAACTCAGGAGGAGATTGTGTCCCTCAGTCTCCTGACCTTGAGAGGCCTCTCCTCCCACTTCTGGGACCTTTGCTGCCCACCTCCTACTGTCAGATAGGGTAAGTTCCCTTTCGGTCTCCCCACTTTCTCGGGGCCTGGCCTGCCGGAACCCGTGTCCGCAATCGCGGCCACGTCAGGGGCACGCCTCCATCACAGTTGACTTCCAGCCTGCTAAAGTTACAAGAGATGTCTCTAACTTTCCACAATCTTTTCTGCCGTTGGGTTAAATCAGAGTCTCGGGGACATCTGATCTGTGGTTTCACCTGTCCGAGTGGCTGAGACCATGGGAGCTTCTAATTCAAAACCAGACCCCAAAACTCCGCTTTGGGTGTCTCTTAAACAAATTTTAGCCTTCTGGGCCTCGATCAGGATCTGAGACGCAAAAGACTGAGCTTTTACTCTGCTGTCTCCTGGCCTAGATATCCAGTACCTTATGCTCCTAATGTCATTTTTTCATCCACTGATCCCACCCAACTCCTTGGCTATAAATTTCCACTTGCCCATCTGTATTCGGAGTTGAACCTAATCTCTACCACTGTAAAATTCCTTTGCAGTGGTCCCATAGCAATGGTCCTAAATAAAGTTTGCCTTATCATCTTCAACAAGCGTCACTGAATATTTTTTTTTTCTTACCAGCAGTCCTTGGAAATAAAATTTCCCCTTTGCCTTTTTTCAAAATTGAGACCTCAGCTCTTGGAATTCTTCATCTGAACTTCTGAGATTCTTGACATTTTCGCCTCCTACCTGCTTCTCTAGTCCAAAGTTAAGTGTTAGAAAGAATCAAGAGGCAAAATAGTTTGGAGATAAGAACACAAGGGCAAGAATTTCTTGTCTTCTTTTGGTGCTTTTAAACTCTCCAGAGCTGTAGTTTTCTGCCCACACTAGATGTAAGTTGAATAAGAAGGGCAGATGTCCTGGAAAAAACCTGAAGATTCTGAAATTTTTTTTTTCAATTATGTAAAATGAAAATATTTGAAATAAATATGTAAATGTCCATTTGTTATAATAAACTCATACTTTATCTTCATTTCTAATTGCTATTTAATCAGCAATAGCTTGGAAAGCTTCAGCTTTTACTTCCTCTGTTAAGCAAGTAATGATTTGTAAACAAACACTTGAATAAGTGCTACTTAAAGGGTCCTTTCCATCCTTTATAATATAAATAATTCTTTTATTGTGCAAATGACTCACCCTCTTAGTTTTTATAAGTAGGAATATTTAGAGACTGTTTCATTTACCTCTTCTGTTTAGAATTTAATTATACTTGAAGGGGTATGTATTAGTTTCCCATTGCTGCTGTAATAAATTACCACAGATTCAGCAGCATAAGACAAAACTTTTTTATTAGCTCACACTTCTATAAATCAGAAGTCCAGGAGGGCTCTGCTAAGTTCTATACTCTGGATCTCACAACAAAAAGCAAGATGTGGCCTGGCCTAGGTCTTTTTTTTTTTTTTTTTTTTTTTTTTTTGGATTGGGAAAGAATGCACTCTTTAGCTCACTAAGGTTGTTGGCCGAACTCCATCCTAGCTGTCAGTAGCAGGTGTTCTCTGCTTCTAGACACCACCTGGCTTCCTTCCTACATGATCCTCTCCATCTTTATACTAGCAAAGGTGTATCACATCTTTCTTACCCTTCACAAATCTCTGACTTTTCCTTCTGCTTTCCCTTCTGCCACCAGACAGAAAGTTCTGTTATAAAAAGGCCCTTGTGGTTAGATCAGGTTTACCAGAACAATCTCCCTTTTTCTAGGATAAGTGTGCTGTATGACATAAGACAACCATGGGCATAATATCTCTTCACATTTGCAGATTCCAGGGATATAGGTATAGAATCTCAAGTGCTGTTCTTAAAACTTCTGCCTACCAGAGGTACATGTCTACAGAAACATGGTTTCCCACTCTGTTTCTTCTTCCCTCTTCTCTTGAATGTATCTGGAGAGGATACCTCACATTACTAGATAGGAAAGACGGAGAGTGTATAAAAGTGAGCAGAGTTTCAGTAGCAGAGTGAGAAATCAAATAAATATAGAGACTGCTCAACAATTTTCTTTAGTTAACATCATTTAAAAATCAGAGCTTTTGAAATTGAGCCAAATTCAATTTCTGAAGTATCTGGCTAAGACTGAGGAGGAATACACACAAACGAACTCAAAGTATTCTTCTGTTAGCAAGAATAATCTTATTGAGCCTGATGATTTACTAGGTTCTCTGAGGTGCTAGATTATATATATATATATAATGCCTGCCACTACCCTTTGGTGACAATTCAACATTATCAACTATTACATTAATGGGACATACTAGAGTAAGCAATTATGGAGAAGACTTATAGGTTAAAAAGTTTTTATTAAAACTATATTTTTATTTTTTTATGTGTTGATTTACAAACTTATCATAAACATCTATTTATATTTAAATATATGCCACACTGTGATAGTGCTAAAGCTGAAATGGTTCATTAAAATCTTTGGTGCTCTCTGGGCAGACAAAGCATCTTCCATCTAGACAAAATACAGAATGGAAAGTATCTAGTCTGTAATTCCTAAGTGCATTCATTCATTTTCCAGTAAATGTTTAATCCTTAGCATGTATCTGATGCTTATGTGGTAAGTATGGGTGAGTTGCTGATGTGGATAAGAAAGAGATACTGATGTGGATACAGTTGAACAAAACCAGTCTGGTCCCCTTCCTCAAATAACTTTTATTTTAGGCCCTTGTGACATGAGTAGCCATGCAGGTATAAGTTACAGTCTACAGAACAGTGACAGCTAAAGGTAAATCTGTGTCAAGTGCTGGAGATCATTAGATAGGCCCAGAGTTTGGTCAGAGTAGTGGTCAAAGCCAGGGTCCTGTCCTTGTAATGTATGAAAAGTGCTCTGTTGCCTCCTGGAAACTCCAGATTTTATCAGAGGCTGCTCTGGGAGGATGAAGAAATAAAATAGAAAGACTTAACCTAGAGATATCAAGCAGCCTTATCTAGGGGATATATGAGTTCCATATCATTCAAAATATATAGCAAAATTTAGTGTTACATAAGACTTTGGGTAAGAGTGATTTCAAGACAAGGATCTAATTGCTTTTATTTCCATTAATTTCATTAGAAAGATTGGTAGATAATAAAAATAGAAATAAAATTTTCATCAGGTCTTGGTTGCAACCAGAAGTGAAAAATAGGACAATTCGGTGATGGATGGAGGGAATGGGGGTTGGGGGACTGAGAGAATGAGGTGAAGGTTTAAGGAAGTACAAATTAATTGTTGATAGATGGTCATGAGGATGGGGAAAACAGCATAAGAAATACAGTTAGCACTAATATGATGGCCAGGTGGAGAGCTAGGGGGGAGAGAGAGCAATTTGAAAGATCATTTTATGAACAATATAGATGAATAACCAATGTACTGTATACTTAAAACTAATTAAAATAAACAAATAAATATTAAAAGAAAGAAATGAGGGATTTCTAAAGTGTAATTTATTTTCAACCAGAGAAAAATAAAAAGGCAATTCCTAAATCTCCAGAAAGGTAATGCAAGTAGGCCAATAAAGAATAATCAATAAAAGAATTGGTTCATAAATGAACTTTGCAAAGTAAATTTGACAAAAATCTTGGCAGATTGGGATTTACAGATGCCAAGTAAAAGATGAGGGAACTGTTGAGAAATGTTCTCTTGAACCTAACACAGGAAGGAGAAGAGTAATGAAAGCCCCTTACACCCAGAAAGGGACCATAATTGCCTTCCTGAGACTGAAGTCTTTCCCTTGAGGGAAATGAGAAAACCCTGATGAAACTCCACTTCCTGGTCACCACAAGAGACAAGGGACAAGTCTGCAAGGAAGGACTGGCCTTGGGCAGCTCTTTATTCTCTTTTTTAAAATTTCTTTTTAAAAATTTTGTAATCATAGTTGACATACAATATTATATTAGTTTCAGGAGGATAAAATAGTGACTATAAATTTATATCTTACAAATTAATCACCCCAATAAGTCTAGTACCCATTTGGTACCATACATAGTTATTACAATATTGACTATAGTCTCTATGTTGTGCCTCCATTCCTTTTTGACCTGAGCAGGCAGTAATTGAAAGCAACTGCACTGAGTCCCTCCAGGCTCATGAACATGGAGAAAGAGGCCACTGCAGCCAACCTGGGCTCTTTTCTAATATAGTAAACAGCAAAGCAACACAACAAAAGAGCTCTCACTTAACCCAGGATATACTACATATTACACATTAGAAAACTGAGGCACACACAAACCCTCCTAGTTGTATCAAGTTAGTGAGCAATAGAGCTAGGATTCTAAATGAGAAATTGAGATACCAGATGTCCAGCCATTTCAACTACATTACATCGCCCCTTTCAGGAAGGACACTGGACATTGCTACAAAGGGTAGCGAGGTTTAAGTGGAAGCCATGACAGAAAGCTGGCCTTGGTGCTACCTCACCAAACAAAAAGAAGAGAATCACAGGGATGACACAGATCTAATACAACTGTACAAGGCCAGGGCTCTCTCCACACTCTGCTTTGACTGCAAAATTGCTGGATTTATTTCAATTACCCAAACAGGCTTGTTTTTCCCTTTATGGGGACTGGGAGGATTTGGTCAAAGATAATTATAATTGTCTAAAAAACTCATCAGTTACAATTTCACTAGAAGGACAATAATGGCTAATTGCAATATTTGGGCTCTAAGGGTGAGAAAACTAGAGAAATCATACTTGAGAAGATAGCACTGGAGAGTCATGAATAGAGAAGCTCTCCTTGTGGCTGGTGTCTTAAACTGAGAAGTAATCCCATAAATGGAGCAAAGCATTCTCAGAGGACCAGCCTCACCTGACCAACGCACATACTCTCTGGAGCCCACTGTGGGCACTAGGGAAGGAGCTGACGAATGTAGGTGTGAAGGCACAAAGCAGCTGGGAGATTTAACCATGAGAATGAGACAAACTCATCTTGTCTCCATTGTCCAAAAAAGGAAACAGCATTCATGGAGAGGAGACTGCAAAGATGATGACCTTTCCTGGCTCTGGAAAACAAGGCATCCACAATCAGATTGTTTGCAAGATTACAGGAGAAATCAGGAGTGAGGCAATCCTAGGTTCATATGCCAGCTCTGCTTGGACCAGCTTGCTAACTCATTTGAGTTGTAGACTCTGCTGTCATGTGGAGACTATTACCTCTCTTCTCTGTTGGTGTAGGAATCAGATGTTATGGGTATGTGAGCCTGACAAGTAACTATTATTCACACACAGACCCATTCTTACCTTAGTCTACCTCAGTTTATTCTCCATACATCAGCATGGCACCCAAAGTGAACTTTTTGAATCATAGACAGAATCATGCAGTTCCCCCATTTCAACCCCTCTAAGGCTTGCCATTGCCTTGAGAACAAATCCACAGTCCTCTCCACATTCTGCAAGTCTGCCCATAGCTGCTGCTTCAACCTCATCTTTGTCCCCCTCCCTTTTGCCCCACTGATGGAATTGCTGCCCTCCACTCACTAAGTGCACTCACACTCAGGGCTTTTGTTAATGCTGTTCCCTCTTACTCAACACTCTTCCCAAGATATTTACATGGCTCACTTCTTCAGTTCATCATGGTTTCTGCTCAGAGGCCACATCTTCAGAGCTCTATTCCCTGATAATCTATCAAAAATAATCATCTTTTTACGCTTCATCTTCTTACCTAACTTTAGTCCCCTTCTTAGACACTACATTATCTATTTATTTATCTATTTTCTGTATTCTGTATCACACTGTGGGATTTAGTCCTCTACATCCCAGTGCCTAGATCTGTACTGGATACAGGGATAATTATAAATGTGAGTTACCTTTGTCCTTTTGTTTTTATTCCCCATCTTCTCTCACAACCATAAAATCTTATTTCAAAAGATATGAGAATCTGAGCTGTGTTTTGATAACTGAAGGAGTCAAGACACTCATGTTATTACAGGCACCACAATCTTCTCCTATTAAATCCACATAATTTTTCACTGTATCCATTTTCTCCTTTATTTCTTTATTGTTTTTGAGTTCTGCATCTATTTTTCACTGCCAGAAGGAGCAGGACATAATATACTGCTCCTGGAACTGATATCCCATTGGGTGGACTTTCAGCTCCAGCTCCTTAGTAAGTGCCCATGTATGGTAGTAAGCTCTGCAGCCAGTGGCTGGTATCATTATAGGCACCTGGCAAGCTTTATGAGCCTTTGTGGCATTCAATACATAATAAATAATAATATACTTCCAGATGATTACTGTATGACTGCTGCTATGATGAACTGTTCAGGAGAAAGTAATAGCCATGAGCAAAAAGAAAAGCAAACAAAGAAACAATCTGCTGTGCGGCACCTAAAAATATATCTAGGGACAGAGAGAGATTCATCAGGTGTTGAAATATTTTGTTGACAAAGCCACAGAGAATAATAGGTGTGTTTAAATGTGCTTTTTCTTCACAGCTTTACTGGACTATGCTAGCACACCATTCTCCAGCCCTCACAGTCACACAAAGGCAGAGAGGACTACTTTGGGACTAGGAAGAAGGCAAATACTGTCCCCCTTGTCATAGTTTGTGACCTGAGGTGATGACTCAGATGTACTATGTCCCTGGAAGCTGGTTGAATTGTGACTTCCAAAGATCAGCAGCTGGGAGCTCCAAAATGGGCAATAATGGGGTGTTTGGTCTTTTAACAGACTCTAGTCATTATATGTATGCTGGGCTATAATTCCTTTTTAAAAAACTCTTGTACTTGTTAGAGGAACTTGGGTTAATGTTAGCAGTATTTTATAGTTTTTGACCCAGTAAAAGAGTATCACTGAATATCTGAATGCCTAACAGCAACAAAACACATGATGCCAAAGACTAGATTCCTTTAAAAACTGATGGATATGCTGTATGATTGATTCCATTTATAGAATAACCTTGAAATGACAAAATTATAATGATGGGAAACAAATAAGAGATTGCCTGGCATTATTAGTTTTAGGGGAGTGTATGACTATTCAGAGATGGAATAAAGGAGTTTCTTTGTAGAGATAGGAGAGTTCTATATCTTGATTGTGGTGAAATTAACATAAATTTACATGTGTTAAAAATTTGTACTTTACACCACTAACAACAAAAAGAAGAAAATCTGGTAAAAACCAAATAAAGTCTGTAATTAAATCAATACTATTGTACCGCTGCCAATTTCTTGGTTTTGAACATGCACTATTATATGAAAAATGTTGTCACTGGGGAAAGCTAGGTATCTGTGAAAACTGTATTCTTTACGTAATTTCTAGTCTAAAGTTAGTTTACAATAAAAAAAAGTTTAAAAACTGCAAACTATATTACAAAACTCAGTGGTAGAGTTTCCAGTTCTGTTATGTGGAGTAACCACACTTCCTTGTCTCTCCCACTGTTGTGACGGCAATAATCGGAGATTATGATAGTAGGAGGAGCTATTTTAGAACCCTGAAAAATAGTTGTAAGTAGATTGATAAAGAAGACCAGAATTTAGAATATCATGAAAATAGTGGTGAGTTTACATATTTTTTCCTCCAGTATTCCTTGACCTAAATGCAATTAAAACTGAAATCTAGAGTGGCCATCAGCTCAGAGAGACATCTGGGAAAAACCCTCCAGTTCTCACTCCAAGAGCTGGATAGGGAATTCTAAAATTGCACATTAAAAATCCCAGAAAATAAAGAATAAAAATGAAGCAAACATAAAAAGCTTTAGAAGTAATAACAAATACATTTAACAAAATTGAAAGGTATAAGTCAATACAGAAAATCAATCCTTTTTCTATATTCAGTAGTCTCCCCTTATCCTTGGGGATATGTCCAAGATCCCCAGTAAATGAAACCTTGGATAGTACCAAACCCTATATATATTATATTTTTTTTACACATACATACCTATGATAAAGTTAAATTTATAAATTAGACACAGGAAGAAACTAACAATAACTACTAATAAAATAGAACAATTATAACAATATACTGTAATAAAAGTTATGTGAATAATACATTATTAAGTAAAATAATGGTTACTTGAACACAGGCACTATGATACCCAGACACTATATCTGATAAAAGAGAAGGCTACTAAGTAACAGGTTGGTAGTGTATACAGTGTGGATTCACAGGACAAAAGGTTGACTCACATCTAAGGCAGGATGGAGAGGACAGCATGAGATTTCATCACACTACTCAGAAACGCTACATAAGTCTAAACTTATAAATTTTTTTATTTCTGCAATTTTCCATATATAATGTTTTTGAAAAGCAAAATGGCAGATAGGGGGGTGGCTACTAAACAATGTAAAATTAAAAATAAAATTAAAACAATACTATATGCAATAGTTCTAACAAAAAATGAAGTACTTTGGTATACATCTAAAAAACCTAACTGTAGTATTTATATACTGAAAACTACAAAGCGCTGATGAAAGAAATTAAAGACCTAAATAAATGGGAGGTCTATTATATTATTCTGAAGTGTTTGTGTTCCTC
The DNA here is from genome assembly GCA_030015415.1 of Cynopterus sphinx. Taxonomy (NCBI): domain Eukaryota; kingdom Metazoa; phylum Chordata; class Mammalia; order Chiroptera; family Pteropodidae; genus Cynopterus; species Cynopterus sphinx. The sequence goes on from CM057382.1 coordinate 54,743,713, forward strand.
CCAAAATTCTTATGAAGCCTAATTCCCAATGTGACGATATTTGAAGGTAAGGCCTTTGAGAGATAATTAGGTCATGAAAGTAGAATCCTCATGAATGGGATTAGTGCCTTATAAGAAGTATCATAAGAGAGAAGATTTCTCTCTTTCTTGGCCATTTGAAGATATCTTGAAAAAAAGTGGGCTATCACCAGTGTCTTGGGTTTCCTAGACTCCAAACTGTTATAAATAAGTTTTTCTTGTTTAAACTACTCAGTCGATGGTATTTTTGTTATGGCAGCCCTTATACAAAATCTTATACAAAAATTAATTCAGAATTGATTATAAATCTAAATGTACAATGCAAAACTACAAACATTTTAGGAGAAAATTTTTATGGTCTATGACTATGCAAAAAAAAATAAAATTTTTAGAAATAGCGCCAAAAGCCTGAGATATAAAACAAAAATTTGATTGATAAATTGGACCATTAAATTTAACAAATTTTGATCTGTACAAGGCACTATCAGAAGAATTAGAAGACAAGCTACAGACTGAGAAAATATATTTAAAAATTACATATCTGACAAAAGACTTCTACCCATAATAATAAAGAATGCTCAAAAGTCACAATGAAAAATAAACAACACATTTTTTTTAATGAAGAAAGGAGTTTATGGTTGACAGATACTTCACTAAGAAAGATCTATGGATGGCAAATTATCACATAAAAATTGTTCAACATGATGAGCCACCGAATGTAAATTCAATCATTCTGAAATACAACTGCCACCTATTGAATTGTAAACTAAAAATTACTGACAATACTCAGTGCTGATAACAGTGTGAAACAACTGTATGTCTCATACAATGCTGATAGAAATCTAAAAAGATGTGGCCACTCTGGATTTCATTAACCAATGTCATCCTAATGAAAATGAATAAACAAACAATCAATTTAAAAATATTCCATACTTTAAAAAAAGAAAATATTGAGTTACATATATACTCTTAACTATAATATTTTTAAAAGATTTTTTGTGGGATATCATTTTGAAAATATATCTAAAATAGAAAATGAATTTTCATAAAAATAAAACAAAACAAAATAAAATAAAAAATAAATAAATAAAATAATAAAATAAAATAAAATATAAAATAAAATAAAATAATAAAATAAAATAATGCAGCCACTACAGAAGATTGTTTACTATTTTCTTCTAGAGTTAATAATACACTTACCATGTGCCTCAGAAATCTCACTTCTAGGTATTGACCCTAGAGATATGAAAACTTATGTTCACACAAAAACCTGTACGCGGATATTTAAAGCATATTTACTCTTAACCACCAAACACCGGAAATAATTCAAATGTCTCTCAACTAGAGAATAGATAAACAAATGGTGCTACATCCATACCATGGAATATCTCTCTGCCATAATACAAAACATCTATTGATACACATAAAACCATGGATGAATCTCAAAAGCATTATATTGAGTGATAGAAGCCAATCTCAAAGAGTTATATAGAATATGATTTCATTCATGAGACATTTCAAAAAAAGCAAAACCATTGTGATGCAAAACAGATCAGTGATTGTCAGACATTATGGTTAGGTGGGCGGGAAATAGGAATATAAAGAGATAGGATGAGAGAGTTATTTTGGAGTTAAGAAACTGGGCGTATGCTGATTTATGGTGGTGGCTACAAAAATTAAGACATGTATTTAAATTCATAGAATTGACAATAATCATGACAGTGTGGTATTGGCAAAAGAATGAACAAATAAATTAGTAGAACAGAATAAAGAGCTCCAAAATTGGCTCAGACAAATATAGTCTATTGAACTTTGATGGAAAAACAAAAGCAATTCAGTAGAGAAAAATAGTCTTTTCAACAAATGTTGCTGGGACAACTGGACATCCACATATAAATAAATAAATTTAGACACTGATCTTACACCTTTCATAATAATTAATTCAAAATGGATCAAAGATTTACATGTAAATGCACAATTATAAAACTTCAAAGAGAAAACTTAGGAGAAAATCTGGGTGACTGGATTTGGTGATGACCTTTTAGATACAATAGAAAAGCAAATCCATAGAAGAAAAATTGATTAATTGGATTTCATTAAAATTAAATACTTCTGCTTTAAGAAATGTTGTTAAAAAAAGAAAAAAGCATACCACAGAGTGGGAGAAAATTGTTGCCAAAAACATATCAGATAAAAGACTCATAAAAAAAAACTATATAAAGAACCCTTAAAACTCAAAAATAAGAAAACAACTCAATAAAAATAGGCCAAATATCAGAACAGACCACTCAACAAAGCAAATAAATAGATGGCAAATAAGCATGTGAAAAAATGTTCCACATCATATGTCACTAGATAATGACAAATTAAAATAACAATGACAAACCAGTACATACCTATTATAATAGAAAATATTTAGAACACTGACATCAAATAAATACTAGCAAGGACTTGATGCAAAGGAACTATCAGTCGTTTTGGTGAGAATGCTAAATGGAAGATAGTCTGGCAGCATCTTACATAGCTAAACACAGTGTTACCATACAATCCAGCAATAACTCTCCTTGATATTTACCTAAATAAACTGAAAATTAATGTTCACACAAAAACTTGCATATGCATTTCATAACAGTCAAATCTTTGAAGCAATCAAGATGTCCTTCAATGGATAAATAAACTGGTATATTCAGACAATGGAATATTATCTTTATAATGGAATATTATAAAAGAAATGAGCTTTCAAGACACAAAAAGACACAGAGTAACTTTAAATGCATTTACTAAATGAAAGAAATCATTCTGAAAAGACCACACACTATAGAGTTTCAACTATATAACATTCTGAATTAGGAAAAATTATAGAGACAGTAAAAAGACTAATGGTTGCTAGGAATTGAAGGGAAACAAAGGAGAGATGAATAAGGAAGTATGTGAAGATTTTTAGTACAGTTAAGTTATTCTGGATGATATGGGCAATGGTAGATAATATGACATTTTCATTAGTCAAAACCCATAGAACTATACAACACAAAGAGTGTATACTAATGTAAACTATAGTATTTAATTAATAATATATCAATATTGTTTCAAAAATTATAACAAATGTACTACATTAATGCAAGATGTTAATAACTTTGGGGTATTAGGAACAGGAACTCTGGACTTTCAGCTCAATTTTTCTATAAAACTAAAATTGCTCTAAAATATAAAATCTATTAATTTAAAAGAAAAATGTACAATAAAAGAAGCAAACTATTTTACAGTATTAACTGTATTTTAAAAATTGAAAATGAAAACAGAATAGGTCTAGAATAGGGAAAAGTTTACTTATGCCTACATGGAAATCACGCAATTACCATTCAATAAATATTTATTTACAGCTCCACAGACCACTTGTGAAATGTAAAATAAAACATCTATTCAGAACACTATCATTTATTCTTCGCTCTTTTTTCATTCAATTAATTTGTGTCACTTAATCTCCATTTTGTGATACTCTCCAGCCCCCTGGAGAGTTCTTTTTTCTTTCATAGTCAGCTTAAATTTTCTAGCTGATCATTTTTAAATTTTATTTTATTACTAGTTTCAGGCATATAATACATTGATTAGACATTTATATAGTTTATGAAATAATTCTCCTTATTGTTCTATCACCCTTCTGGCTCTACACAGAGCCATTACATTACTGATGACTGTATTCCCTATGTTGTGCTCCCTAACTCCGTGACCATCTATGAACTATCAATTTGTACTTCTTTAACCTTTCACCTCTTTCTCTCAGCCCTCCACCTCCTCCCAAGCTGATCATTTTTTGCCATAACCCTCGCCTCTCTTGTCTTTTTGCCAAATCCACCTGGCAAGTGTGCAGCCATTCAGCTATCTTCCTTCTTCACCTCCACACACAGGACACTAGACACTTTTGGAGAAATCTCCAAAACAGATCCTTAGGATGAAAGTCATTGGAGCATCTCTAATTTCAAGGAGGTGTCCAGCACTAAGTATTACTGCTATATTTTTCTTATGGGAGCTTCTTCCACAATGCTGATTTTAAACTTTCTCCATGTTCTTAAATATCTGACCCTACCATCCTGCTTTCCCTCAGCCGTTGGCATTTCATCACAAAGTAATGGGATAATCACATGAGATCTATAAGGAATTCTTACCAAAACATAGCCTCATGCAAAATCATTGTTCCTTGTTTCTGCTTATTAAAATGGAAGGCTTATTCCTCCAGGTTTTGTCTTAGCTCCTTGGGACCTCATCTTGTTAATTGCTTCTCTTTGTGTTATTATTCTATTATTTTCAAAGTATCCTTCTCTACAAGATTTTCCCCCAAAGCATTTAAACTTTATAAAATCTTTCCTAATTTTGAAAAAAAAATCCTCTGAATAAACCTTAAAGCTCTATCCTATTCTCTCTTCTCTTTATGCATAACAATCTATTGTCATTATCTCTGGTTCCTCACTTTCCACTCACTTCTCAGTTCAAGTTATCTGATTCTTTTCTATAAAAATTATATTCAAAGAGGTTCTAATGTACTGTTTGATGCCAAACCTAATGTAAATTTTTTCTTTTTTATTTTTTTTGATGTATCAGCACTTAAAATTCTCTTCTTTTTGTTTCTGTGACTTAATATTTACTCTATTGCTCATGTTTGTTAGCTCCTGCACAGCTTCTATTGATATTTTTTACTCTTTTATCCTTCCCTTAAATTTTCGCTTTCATATTCTACACATGGGCTCTGTTCAATCTCTTTTACTCCTATACATTCATTCATCAGTGAATCTTAACTCCTTTATAGGTCTTTCTTCTGAATTTCAGTTTTATAACCAACCTCCTGTCAGTCTCCTCTATTTATATCTCCAAAAGTATCACAAAATTAAAATGAAAGTATGAATTAAAAATCCTCTCTTCTTTTCTAAGTTCTCTGAATTATTTATCCAATTATCTAAATTGGAATCCTAGGAGTCATTCCTTACATACCCCTCTCTCTAGTTCCCCATGATCAATCAATTCCAAAGCCCTGCTGGTTCTTCCACCTAAATATCTCTTGAATACTCTAGATTTCTTTCCAACATCAATCACAACCTAAGTCAACCACTATCATATCTCATACGAATTATGAATCTAGTCTTTTAACTTACCCCTTGCCTTCAACTTTGTTCACCTCTGGTGTATTTTTTTCATGCAAGAACCAGGGTTATCTTTCTCAAGCAAGGTTCTAGTATCACTTTTCTGCTTCAAATACTTCATGGTTTCTCTTACTTTTAAACTAAAATTTATCTCCTTAACACAGCTGACAATCTTTCACAATTTAACCTCATTAGAGCTCTCCTGACTCAGCCCTTTCCACTCTCGTTTACACTCTATTTTCCAATTGATTTGAACCATGTGCAGATTCTAGAACTCACTGTTCTAGCTTATGCCTTCAGGCTTTTTGGAATGGTGCCCCACTCCATGGAATCTCTTAAATTCTTTTTACCACACTAGATTCTATCTATCCTTTCTTGCTCAATTCAGATGCCACCTTCTCTTTTTCTGGTATAAATGCTGTCACAATACACAGTACTCTGTATTTATTCCTATTACAATCACATTATGTTGTAATAGTTGGTGACTTGCCTGCTTTCACACTAGTGGAACTTCTTATGGGCAAATTTAAAATTCTGTCTTGTTTAATCTCTGTGTTCTTGGTGCCTGATCCAGCAGACAATTAAGAAATGTTTGAAGAAAGAAGTTAGAAAATCTAGAAGGAAGGAAGAAAGTAAAGGAGGGAGAAAGGGAAGGAGAAAGGGAGAGAGCAACGGAAGGAGGAATGGAAGATTACTCAAGTATATGTTATTTAAGATTACAACTATGTAAAGTTACATAAATACTAATAGATTTTTTTGTTCTTGGCATGGAGTTATGGATGATTCTATCTTAGCTTTGAAACAATGTTTTTTTTTAATGTTGTTACATTACTTCTAAAATTAAAACAAAATGAATTTGTGTACTACAGATGCCTGACATGTAGTACTCCTGGTATGGTAGAGACTGCTCTGTATTCTTCATGGCACACAAATGGTCTGGATTTATTAACCTCTTTCTCTGTTAGTGTGGTTCCACCAACCTCCAACAAAGAGAATGTGAACAGTAGTAATGTATGCCATTTCAAGATGTAATCCAAAACCACAACCCTTCCATAATGAACTCTGTTCTCTGTTCCTGTTGGGAAAGTGACCAGAGAGAACCTCAGAACCTCAAAAAGGGAAGAACCACAGCATGAAAGAATCCTAGGTCCTTAAATAATGGCTTGGAAAGCCATTCAACCAAGCATACTTGATTGTACTTCACATAGGTAAGAAATCTATTTCTGTTGTGGTAAATAATTGAGGTTTGATAATTTATCTATCATGGACTGTTTGAGCTGTGAAGGAGTAATAGAGACCTTATTGTCAATCATCTCCATATTGCACGTGGGACTCTAAGGTGCAGAAAGGGAAAGATTGAGTCTAGTATGGCTGAGTTAAGACTTTTTCCAAATCTCCAAACTCATATGTGAGAAAGCCCTACCTGAGACAACTTGCATTCCATTGATTGTCGGGACAACACATTTGCTCTGCTGTGTAGATGCAATCATCTCCCTCAAACTCCCCTGGGCCTTCTTTCCAAAACTCTCCTGGAGTTGAGGAAGAAAAATTCTCAGATAGAGGAGAATGTTCTTTGACCAAGGACATTTAAGGAACTGCTCTTCCCTGATAGGACCTTCAGAACAACAAATCTTTAGCACAGAATTTTTTGTAGCCTTAGGGTGGATAGGAACTTCCTAAATCAGAGGTAAAAAAAAAAAAGCACATAGTATGAGGTAAAAATGAATTAATTTTGCTACATCACATTTGAGAACTCCTGTTCAATTCTGTAGATTTTGTTAACTTATTACAGATTTGGAGAAGACTGGAAAAATAGAATCTCTCATCCACTTCTGGCAGAGTGTAAAACGAGATGTCATTTGGAGTTAGGTGGGTTAGAGCTATCTGGGAGTACCTAGTGAAATTACATATGTGTACATTCTAAGATCCAGAAATGCACAAAGAGAGCTCCTGCATAGGTCCACAGGCAAAAGGATGGCAGGAATTTATTTGTCCACTGCTAGAAAAATGAAAGTGAAATACAAGGGATGAATGTTAAAATACATTACAGCACTCAGAAACGTTGAAGATGATCTGCATAAAACAATACAGGTAACATTAAAAACAAAACAATAAATTCTGAGGGAATGAAGTATAAAAGAAAGCAATATATGTGTGTATGTATGCATAAGATATGTATACATATATACACACATTCATATACACACATACATATACATATGTATAATGCAAATTTAAATAAGAAACAGCATAAAATACATTTTTTCTTTTTATTGAGAATGTTTTGAGTCATGCAAATGTATACATAATGTAAAAAAAGAAAACCTTTACCTGCCACTTAGATTAAGAAATAAAACATTACAAATAAAATTCAACCCTACATGTAATTAATTGATAATTAAATCTCTAAGAACATTTCCTCTCTCCCCTGACCAGCTAGTCTGACCTTGCTGATAATTTCCATTCATGCTTTTACATATTTATTCTGTGTATTTGTGCAGAAGCAATATCATCTTATATGTTTAAAGCTTTATAAAAAAGACATGTTGTATTTATGTTTTTAGAAACTAGCTTGATTTATTTGACATTATTATTTTTAAAAGAAATTGTCATTATGCGTACATCATTTTGACTATAGAGTATTTCATTGTATGAATATAACACATCTTTTTTTCTCTTGTCTTGTTGAATAGATTGTTTCAATATTTTTGACATTACAAATAATGTTGACATGAGCATTTTTATACATGTCTCCTCATTCACATGTGCATGTGTTTTATAGCATGTGCTATAAAAATTCCTATGACATTGGCTTCTGCATTTCCCTAGGTACTGATAATGATTTCTCAAAGTGGTAGTACCAATTTATATTCTCATAAGTATTCCATGAGTGTACCTGTTTTTCCACATCCTTACCAACATGGGGTTCATTCAAGGATTGTTGTTAGTATTTGGTTTTTAATTTTATTTATTGATGAATAGGAAAAGAATTCTGAGGTTAAAATATTATGTTTTTATTTACTCTTTTGGATTTGCTTGTTCATATCTCTTGTCTATTTTCTCATTTTCATCTGTTTTCTTATAGATTTATAGTAACATATACCGAATGCTAATCTTTGTGTTATATATTGCAAACATTTCTCCTGATCTGTGGTTTATCTTTTCAATTTTTTATGTTTTTGATACAAAGACTTTTTTAATGGTCAAACATTTATATTTTTCTTTACTGCTTGTATTTTTCTTAGTGTATTAAAAAAAAAAAAAACTCCACTCTTCTATACCAATGTCATAAAGATATTTTGCTGTATTTTCTGATAAACGTTTTTGAGTTTACTCTTCATGTTTAGATCTTTAGTTGACTGGAATTGATTTGGTTTTATAGTGTGAATATGGGAGCCAATATTTTTTTTCATATGAATAAGCTATTGCTCCAGAAACATTTACTGAATAATCTCTGCTTTCCTAACTGATTTTAATGCCAATTCTGTCACATATTAATTTTCCATTCATTCCACATATTTTTGTTATCCGCCATACATTTAAATATGTTCTGAGTACTAGTTACATATCAGTGATAAAATAATTATTCTTAAGTCTTATTTGGCATTTCTGTTTTGTTCCCTTATTTAAGGTGATATCTCTGTGCCTAAAAAAGCTCACTCTTCTAATGATTATGTCAGTTTGATCATGATATCTACCAAAGAAGTCCCCCTCTCTTATTGCTCTTTCAATTATTCTGACTATTCTTGGCCCTTTTATTACATAAATTAATATTGTGACATAAAATATTAATATTATGATATAATATTGTCAATATATATATAAATTTTAGAATATATACAATATGTAAATGATATATGAATATATATGAGTCAAATTGTTAATTTCTATGACAAACCTGTGTCATAGACCATATTTTCTAAAAGCAAAGCCTGAGAGAATGATTCTTATGAAAAAGTTTTTCTTTGAGTTGAGGATGAGGGAAGCAAGGTAGAACAGGAGTTTTCTCCTATTTAACTAAGGAAAATTCTCCAGACAAGGGGCAACTCAGAATGTTATCAATCAACATTCATGGCAGTTAAGAGATGCAGCAAGCTACCAACATTATCTACAACAATCTTGCAGCTGTAGCATTTACCTCAAGGTAACTCTCAATTACAGTCCTAACCTTACTCCCAAAGTTTGCTATGAAATATCTTGTATATCAATAGTCTTTATAAACAAATGACATCATTCTATTTATAGCATCTTTATTTTAGTAGTTTGATGGCTGAAAATGTCAAATCCTAGAAAACAGCATTCCTACGCATGATGTTAAATGAACGCTGGCAGTGAGCTGCACTTTTTTTTCTTTAAACAGGAAAAGCATTAAAAATGAATATGTACTCCCAAACACATAGATTTTACATTATGGTAACTGTTCTAAAAAAAAGAAATAAGTTAGGGACAGGTGATTTTAAAACCGAAAAGGCATATTACTAAGTGAACAAAGCCAATCTGGGAAGGATACATACTGTATGATTTAACTATATGACATTTTAGAAAAGACGAAACTGTGTGGAGATAGAAAACAAAGAATTTTTAAGGCAGTCGGAATTTGACACTATAATGGTGGATACATGTCATTATATGCTTGTCCAAACCCATGGAAAGTACAACACCAAGAATGAAACTTAATGTCAGCTGTGGACTTTGGGGGATTATGATGTGTTAATGTATGTTTACCAATTGTAAGAAATGAACCACTCTGGTAGAAGATGTTGATAATGGTGGAGGCAGTGCTTGTGTGAGGGTAAGGGACATATGGAATATCTCTGTGCCTTTTTCTTAACTTTACTGTGAAGTTAAAACTGCTCAAAAAATAAAGTAAAAAAAGAATTTTGTACTAGATGATTGAATTGTGGATTTATAGTAATGCACATCTCTGAGTCTGAGATACAGTAAAAGATTCATATAAATTAATACATAGTAAGCAATAAATACAAGAACCCTTCTCCAACCACACACTTACCCATTAAAAATATTTTCTAAAACTAAGAAATCTTTGTGAACAGCTAAGGTCTATAATTTAGACAATTTTTGTTGAACTTTTGTAACTTTTACCAATAAAAATAATTGAATTTTATAGTATTCATATAATTGAATATTATGCAGCCATAAAAATAAATGAACTAAGGCTTTACATAGAACACTGTTGACTCTTACAAACATATCATTGAATAAACCAGACACAAAAGTGTCTGTATGATTTCACCTGTAAACTTTCAAAACCTGGCAGGACTAATTGGTGATAGTTAAAACCTAAATAGTCATTATATATAAGGGGGAAAAAAGAGTGTAATAATTGAAAGGAGACATGAGGGAGGCTTATAGGTTTCTAACATTTTATTTCTTGTAAAGTGTAGTAATCATACAAATAAGTTAATTTATAATAATTTGCTAGGCTATATTTTTATCATTTTTATACTTTTCTGTATTATAGTCAACTAGAATATTTTTTAAAGTTTACAGTTTAACAGAATACAGAGCAAATTTTAGAATGCTACCTTATGTAAGAAAGAATAAAAAATTAAGACTTATCTACCTATATTATCTATCTATCTACACACTTAAGTTTGAAATAAAGAAACACTGAAAAATTAACAAGAAGCAAAGCATAGCCTGCTATTTAAAAAATTAAAATTAAAATTCTTATATTATACTTTGTATGCACTTTTGGTTTTGAACCAAATAAATGTTTTACATATTCAAAAATAAATTTTAAAAAATAAAACCTAAAATGAAAGATCAACTAAAACAGACTTTCTCCTTCTGTTTGTATTTAGAATGTTTCAAGAAATCATTATTCCCATAATATCAATCAAAACAACATTTGGTTATGCAACAAATTATATTAAAAAAAACATGAGAAAATTGAGACTGTAAATTTCAGAAAAGGGTAAACATATTACAGGACAAAACCTGATGGTTCATGAAGAAGTGTGAAGAGAAAAAAAATCATCATAGAAGAGATTTAGGAGCATGTACAAACTTTTTTTTTTTTTTAATTTATTTATTTAAATTAGTTTCAAGTATACAATACATCGGTTAGACATCTATAATGTTCATACTTTTAATAAACTTGACATGACTGGCTATGAGTGGGCTTGCCCAATGGTTTGAAATTCTGAGCCACCTCAACCACAGAATAAGTCTTCCCTACCCACCAACTCTTTCCCATGGATCTCCATGGAATACTCAGGGTTAGCATGTGAAAGACTGGATACAGGGCAAAAGCTGAGAAATAGCCTAAGAAGGTGCATGGACCCTCCCCTACAAGGAAAGCAAATGTCCTCAAAAGTCAAGGCAGGAAGGAAACTTAGAGAAATTGATTTATCAAGACAAATCAGGCTTTCAAAAACTGAAAAACTAAGGCAGAGTAGGAGAGTTGAGAGAAACTATAGTTGGGTAGACTAACACTTCTCTCTGAGTAATTGATAAAGTATATAAAAATCAATAAAAGACAAGATTTGAAAAATGTTGTTATGCAACTAGACCTAATTGGCATTTATAGAACACCTCACCTCAAAACTGCAGTAAACCCATTATTTTCAGTTGCAAATGGAACAGTTACCAAGATAGATCACTTATTCTAGGTCATAAAACAATTTTCAATCAATATAAAGGAGTGGAATCATGCAGAATATATCCTCTGACCGAAAGGATTTTATATTATAAGTAAACATCATCATGATATCCAGAAAATCCCCAAATATTTAGTAATTTTGTAATATCACTTTAAATAACCCATGAGTCAAACAAGGAGTCAGACAGAAAATTGAAAAGTATTTCAAAATGAGTGATAATGAAAACACAACATATCTAAATGTGTGGGTTACAACTAAAGTAGTAATTAGAAGGATTTAAATAAGTTTAAATGATCATATTAGAAAAAGAAAGAAGGGCTGAAAACAAGTACTTTAGCTTCCACCTAAAGAAGCTAGGGAAAAAAAAATTTCACCCAAAAATAAGTGGAAGGAAAACAACAAATGTTATTAGTAAATGAAATAGAAAAGTGACAAATTAAAAAAGATAACTCAGCAGTTTGCAAATAGTAATAAAATTAGTCAAAATCTAGCAAAATTGGTTAAGAAAAAGAGAGAAAACACAATTGCCAATATCAGGTATAAAAAAGAGGGCACATTATGATAGGTTGAGAAACATTAAAAGGATAATAAAATGAATTGCACAGATACTGTTATGACAATAAATTATTTAACACAGCTTAAAGGGACAACTTTAAAAAAGTAAAACTTACCATAGGGTAACACTAGTAGTAATAGAAAATCTAAAATTCCTAATATCTATTAAAAATTAAATTCAAAATAAAAATATTTTTCATAAAGAAATTCTCAGGCTCAGATGACTTCATAACAACTCAATGAAAGAATAAGAGAGATAATGCAGATTCTAAATAAATTTATTTGAATATAAAGGAGAAAGGGGCAATTACTTACACATTTTATCAAACTGACATAATACTGATACCAATACCTGAAAGACACTTTAAAAAATTACAGATCAATATCTCTCATGAACATAGAAACAAAGTACTCAATAAAGTATTAGTAAATCTTTGCCAACAGTTGATAAAAAGGACAAGAAATAATCAACTGCAATTTTACTCAGGACTGCAAGTTTGTTTTAACATTTGAAAACAAAGCAATGCAATTCACAATATTAACAGAATGAAGATAAGAAATGATCACCTTAATCAATGCAGAAAAACATTTGATTGACTTTACCACCTCTTTGTGATGTTAACTCTCAGGAAACCAAGAACAGAAGAGAAACTCTTTATTCTGATAAATTATGTTTACAGAACAAAAATGAAAACAAAACAAAAACATAATAGCTAACACCATTCTTAATGGTGAAATATTTAATCCTTCTCCACTAAGATCAGGAAGAGGGTAAAAATACCTTGTCTTTCAATTTGTATTCAAAATTATACTGAAAGTCCAAACTAGTGAACATGAAGAAAGGCAAGAAGGAAGGAAGAAAGAGAGAGGATAGAAGGAAAATAAAGATTGAAAAACAAGAGATAAACTTGTTGCCTGTTACTATGTGAAGTTAATCATTCTGTATATAGAAACCCCTATGAAATCTACTGAAAAACTACTAGAAGTAAAAATTAAATTTACCGTAGTCACAGAAGGCAATGTCAATATATAAAAACCAAATATAATTGTAATACTAGCAAATAAAATTTGACAAAATTTATAAACTAACAATTCCACCAATAATATCATAAACATTCTTAGAAATAATTAAATAATATGCAAGTCTTCTATATTAAAAACTATAAAATACTGTAATAAAAATTAAGATAAGATTAAGAGATAGTTGAAAGAGTAGATAGATAGATGACAGATAAACGTATCATATTTCTGTATTATAAAACTCAACACATTTAAGATGTCATTTTTTCCCCAAATGATCTAGTTTCAATTAAAATCAATTCCAATTAAAATCACATCATGCTTTTATTTATTTATGTAATTACTTATTTTAGAAATTGGTAATATGATTCCAAAATCAATGTGGGAAATAAAGGGTCTAGGATAACTAAAACAACATTGAGAAAGAATAACAAAGCTGGAGGACTTGCAATCTCTAATCTGAAAATTTCAGAAATCATAAGAGGGAGTTTTTGGGGTAAAAACGAAAATAGGTCAATGAATTAGAAAATCCAAAAATAGAGCCAATATATTATTTGATTTTTGACAAAATCACCACATTAGGTATCTATTAGCAGTTCATTTATTATCTCACGACAAATGAACAGTTATTATCTTACAATTTTTGAAGATTAGGAATTGGCCCAGGTTAGCTGGATCCTCTAGCTCAGGGTCTCTCACTGGACAGCAGCCAAGGTACAACTGAGGCCTCAGACATCTCAAAGGGCAACTAGTGGGAAAGGATACAATTCCAGCTCACTCATAGGTTTATGGGCAAGATTAAGTTCCTAGCAGTTTGTTAGACTGAGGACTTCAGTTTTTTAGAGTTTGAACTTTAGTCTCATAACAAATGGATCTCTCCAAAGGGGAGCTCATAATATTCCAGTTTGTTTCAAAAGAACAAGTGAGGAGTCTGAGAGGGAAGGATGGAGAGAGAGGACGAATGATGTTCAATATTTTTGCATGGTGTACTAATCATTCTGACATTTTTGTGATATTTCTGTTCAATTTTAATCTTTTTTTCCCTTAGATTGTTAGTGCTCTTTATACTGGTTGCAAGTCTTTTCTCAGCTATCTGTGCTATAAAGTATAAATAATATAAATATAAATATATTAATATAAATATTTTATCTCTACCTTTGGCATGCCTATACATTTTATTAAGAATATCTTTTGATCAGCAGAATTTTGATGAAATATAATTTATCTATTTCTTTTCTTTTGCAGAATTTGCTATCTGTGTCCTCTCTAAAAAATGTTTGTCTACCTCTGGGCCACAAAGACATTCTCTTATGTTATATAATATTTTTCATATTAATTCTCAATCCTTTTTAAACTAAGTTTTAATTTTTCTAAAACTATTTATTAAAAATTATTTTTCCCCAATAAATTGATTTAATGCAAATATTGCATGGTATTACTTATATGTGAAATTTTTAAAAGTCAGACACATAGAAACATCAAGTAGAAAAGTGTTTTCCAGCCCTGGGATGGGAGATATAGAAAGAGGGTGGTAAGATTATACAAACTTCAACAATAAGATGAATAAGGTCAGAGGAGCTAATGTATAACATGGTGACTATATTGATAACTGAAACTTATTAAGAGAGTAGAACAAATGTGGCTATAGCCTTAGCTTATAAATTTCTGTGAAACACCAACTGAGATTATGATAAGAATTACCTTAAATCTATAGATCATTTGGAAAAACTGACATAAAATATGGATGCTTCTATCTCATAGACATGGTATATCTCGCCATTTACTTTGGTCTTATTTAATTTGTTTCAGCTGCGTATTACTTTTTTAGGGCATGCCTTTCATGTTGTTTTTATCCTATTTTTAAATAAATTTTTGTTTACCTTTATTCCATATTCCATTTTCTGGTTACTTGCTGCTGTTACACAGAAGTAAAATTGCTTTGTATATTGCCAAGATATCTTACAATCTTACTAAATTTACTTGCTATCCAAGTTAGATTTTTATAGATCTCTCAAGATTTTATATGTGAAAATCTGTTTTATGTGAACACAGACAATTTTACTTCTTTATTTTACCAATTATGTATGCCTTTTATTTTTTACTGCTTGCCTTATTGCAGTGATTGAGACATCCAGTACAATGCTAAATAAAAGTGGTAAGATCAGACATCTTCACCTTGATTAGAACACAAGTGAAAGTGTTTAATATTTTCTCTTTGAATATACTGTTAGGTGCAATTTTTAATGTGATTTTTTAGATGGACATTTTCCTTCTATTTTTAATTTTCTGAGAGTTCTCAATATGAATAATTTTTTAATTTGTAGACATCAAAGATGACAAAATTTTTCATGTTTGTTCTAAAAAATTTATGAATTACATTGATTTTTAATTTTAAAATAACCTTACATTCCTAGAATAGATGCTATTTCATTATGTTCTATTATCATTTTTATATACTCAGGATTCAATTTGCATTTATCATGTTAAGGATGTGTTTTTATATTCATGATGGTATTAGTCAATAATTCTTTTTTTTGTAATAACCTTGTCAGATTTTAATATCAGTGTTATATTAACATTGAAAATTAAGTTGGGAAATTTCCCTCCACTCTATTTTCTGAAAGTTTGTGTAAAATTGGTTTTATTTCCTCCACTAGTGTTTGATAGAATTCATAAGTGAATGCAAATTACATTTGAATATGACCTAAATTTTTTTTACTAAATAAACAACTATTCAGAATTTCTACTTCCTCTTGTGTCAGTTTTGTTAAGATGTGTTTTCAAGGAACTAGTTCTTTTAGATTGTGAAAGATATTGATATAAAATCTTTAATAATAGTTTCTTATTATCCTTTTAACAGCTGCAATATCTGAAGGAACATCACCTTTTATAGTCCCGATGCAGATCATTTGTTTTTTCTCTCTTCTTGCTCAATCTTGCTAGGAGATTATCAATTTATTTTTCAAAGAGACAATTTTTAAATTTATTTTCTATATGGTTGGTCTGTTTTCTCTCATTGGTTTTTGCTCTTTAACATGTTTTATTCTACTTGTTTTATGTTCAGTTTGATTATGTTTTTCTACATTTTTAAGATGAAACATCGAGTCATTCTAAACCTGTCTTTTTTCTAATATGACCATTAATGGTGAAAATTTCCTCTAAACATCAGTTTATACCACAAATTTTGATATGTTGTACTTTATTAACATGTACTCTAAAATATTTTCTAATTTCTATTGAGTTCTTTTTAACCATGTTTGTTGACTATTTTATACTTATCTTATTTTTCATAATGTAACTTTTTTTGCTAAATATCTTATATTTTAGATTTAAATATTTTAAAATGCATAGATTTATAGTTTCATTCAGCCTATATTTTATTTTGGTAAACCTATTACATACACTTGAATGTTTAATTTGAAGCTATTTAACTAGATGCTGTAGACTCTAAACATCATTTAGGTCTTCTATATCCTCATTGCTTTTATGTCTATTTCTATCAGTTGCAAAGAAATAAGTGACACAATTTCTAACTGTCAATGGGAATTTGTATAGTCTGTTCTTTATTCTGTTAGTTTTTGATTCGCTTATTTTGTAACTTTTATTTGCATGCATTTTTATTATTCCTATGTATTTCTAATGAATTGACACCTTTATTATTTTGAAGTATTTCTCTTTATCAATAGTAAGTCTTCATGACTTGAAGTTTATTTGGTTTACTATTAATCTTACCATGGCAGTTTTATTTTTGTTACTGGTTTCATGGTATTTTACTTAATTTTTGCTCAGCTAATGTAGGTATAATTAAAGTTCATCTCTAACAGACAGCATATAGCTAAGTTCTATTGTCATTTTTAAAAAATCTAACCTGATAGACTATGTCTTTTAATTGGAGTGTTCTTTTCATTTAATATGTTTATTGGCATGCTGGATTTAGTTGCATTATTTCATTTGTTTCAATTCATCCTGTTTCTAATCTTATGTTATCTTTTTTGTTATTGTTGTTAAATATTCTTTGTTAGTAATTGATTTTAATTTAGGTTTTCAGCTATATCTCTTTGAATTACATTGAACAATTGTTCTAGGAATTATAGTAAAAATTCTTTATTTAAAAGTTAGTATTATACCACTTTACCATGACAAAGCTCTGAGCACCAAATCCAACATATATGGGTGTTTCCCCTACACCAATATCTTATAATTCAACTCAATTATGACACTACCTACCCAGAGAGGTTCAGTCCTATAAGACTGCCTCTCCCTTCAAGTGCCAATAGAAAATACAAGTTGTCACCTGTGTTTCTGACCAACTGATTATAGATTAGAGGTTCTAACAACCCTCTTTTTGGATTTGATTAATTTGCTAGAGAAGCTCACAGAACTCAGAGAAACATTTTATTTACCAGATCACCAGTTTACTATACAAAGATATGACTTGGGACCAACCAGGTAAAAGAGATATAAAGATATGAAAAGATGCTCAATGTCACTAACTATTAGGGAAATGCAAATCAAAACCACAATACCTTCTCACACTTTTAGAATAGCTATAATAAACAGGATAATAGTTATAATAAACAGGACAAGCAAAAACAAATGTTGGAGAGGATACAGAGAAAAAGGAACCCTCATATACTGCTGGTGGGACTGCAAATTAGTACAGTTACTATGGAAAGCAGTATGGAATTTCCTCATAACACTAAGAATTGATCTACCATATGATCTAGCAAGCTTTCTATTGGGTATTTATCCCAAAGGCTTGAAAACCATTATCCAAAAAGATATTTGATACCGATGTTCATGGCATCATTATTCACAGTGGCCAGGAAATGGAAGCAACTGAAGTGTCCTATGATAGATGATTGACTAAAGAAGTCATGGTATATATATACAATGGAATATTGCTAAGCCATAAGAAGAGATAAAATAGTGCTATTTGTAACAACATGGATGGACCTCAAGATAATCATGCTAAGTGAAACAAGCCAGACAGAAAAGTTGAAAACCACATGATAGCACTTATAAGTGGGATATAAACCTAAAAGCAACAAATGAACAGGACAAACAAAAGAGACTTGTGGACATGGACAATAGACTAGTGGTTACCAAAGGGTAATGGGGATGGGAGTGTAGAGAGGTAGATGGGGTAAAGGGGATCAAATATGTGATGACAGAAAGAAATCTAACTATGGGAGGTGAACACAGTATAAAAAAATATGTGTGTGTGTATCTATATCTATATATCTATATTTACTGTTAAAGTGTACAGCTGAAACTCTTTGGATTTTATTAACCAAGGTTACCATAAAAAAGTTAATTAATTAATTTTAAAAATGTGTAATACATAGAGCAAGGCATGTAGAAAGGACAAGGAGCTTCCATGCCCTGTAACAGTGAGCCACTTTCCCAGAACTTCCTGGAAGCTCTCTGAATTCTGCCTTTTTGAGTTTTTACAGAAGCTTCCTTACTTAGGCCTTTGGTGATTAACTGGACCCCCAGCCTCTTTACACATGAGAGGTCAGAGGAGTGAGACTAAAGTTCTACCCCTCTAATCACGTGTGATTGGTCCTCTTGGCAACCAGCCCTCATCCTTAGGTGCATTCCAAACCATTCATTAATATAATAAGAGACACCTTTATGCTATCGTTAGAAATCCCAAGCATTTTGAGTTCTGTGCCAGAATGGAGATGAAAACTGAATATATATTTCTTATTATAAATCACAATATTACTACCATGAATATAATAACCTTGCAATAGCATAGTTTCATATATCTTTTGCCTGCACATTTATTATAATATATGTGTGATATAATATTATTATACACCTACAGTCTTTGTAATTGGTAACTGGACAGTGATATTTGTCATGACAGGAATATCTTTCTTTTTCAAAAACATTTTACCCCAAGGTTTTTT
The DNA here is from genome assembly GCA_030015415.1 of Cynopterus sphinx. Taxonomy (NCBI): domain Eukaryota; kingdom Metazoa; phylum Chordata; class Mammalia; order Chiroptera; family Pteropodidae; genus Cynopterus; species Cynopterus sphinx. Next base: position 54,762,982 of record CM057382.1, read on the forward strand.
CATCCATTGCTAATATTTTTTTGAATAAATTTTTATGTTAGGAATTGCAATGTGGTTTTCTAAATCTACATTGATTAGCTGTTATTTTTGACCCACTTAGACAAATCTTCTCTACGGAAATTGAAAGCTCATGAATAAGATTTAAAATATTATCATTGCAAAGATCAGAATTTGTAGGTCATTTGTTTCTTTCGAGATGTTTAATATTGGGGTGCTGAGTGTGAAGGCCAGTCTAACTGGAATTTCCTACATCAAAGCGGAATGGCAGCTCCAGGCTTCCATGAAGTTCCAAGAGCCATGACCTATGGATATCCCAAAGAGCTCTGCAGTCCCCATGGAGCTGGTTCTAGAAAAGTTAATTGTTAGAAATGATTAATTTCTCAACGGAGACTGTGGACTTCTAGGTTTCAGTGGATTAAGGTATGTGTATCTCCACCTGATTAGATGCGTGCCAATCAGCTTCTGTAAAAACAGATTTCATACCTAAAGGCATCTTCTCTTTTCTGAGCTGCTTATTCCCTTTCAAGCCAACAAGAAATAATCCATGACAATCACTCTTGGACATTACTGCAGCAGATTCTAGTCCTTTTTATCTCTGCCTTATTTTCTTTGCTCTCTAACAGAAATTCAGAAGAACAATTATTTTTCTTTTTAAAAAAATAAAAAATTTCAGGTCAAAAGTGTCAACTCTTTTGAGAACCATCCAGCATCTTGTAGCTCAGACACTTCAAATCAGAGCAACATCATTACCGTCCCCAGACATTCTTCTCAATAGGTGTGACTCACTGGGGCAGTGAGGCACCCAACCCTGGATTTTTCACAACCACCTGCAAGGAAATTTTTTTAGCTATATGTAACTTCTTATCCATACTACCTTGTTCTCAAAGGTAACTCCACTACTTTCCAGTCATATAACTTAGAACAAGTGACTTAGTGCCTCATTAATTCACTTTTTTCTTAACTATAAAACAAGGAAAATAATTATACTATAAGTGATTATTAAAGAGACATTGTAGTGCCAGCATGGTTCAGAGAGACTGCCCCATGATTTTAGTTCTTTGTCCTTTTTCCTCCAATGATCTTGGCCTCACAGTAATCCCTCTCTCTATTTCATAATTAAGAACACTGAGGCTAAGAGAGGTAATTGATTAGAGTGACAAGCACTTAGCTGCCTTACCATCTCTCTTTACTGTTTTCCTCAGCCTCTCATTGAATCTACATTGATGACTCATTCCCCACTCATTCCAGACTGAGGGATTTTTCAGAAGTAGGCCTTTCAGAGCAAAACCAAGGTAGTTGTAGGCAAACTGGATGATTGAGCATTCTAAATCTCTATTCCTAGACTTAGCTGCAACTTCTGTTTCGTTTATTTATTTTTTTCCTGCTGAGGGGACATCTCATTGACTCTATCTGTTATCCCAATGAAATTTTTCTTCTGCCAGAATTTCTTTTTTTGAGAGAATCTCTGGAATCCTCATATGCTACATTCTAAAACCATGCCTGTGTCTTTCTGGTCCTCATCTGTCTTCTCATTTCATTTTAGATTGTTAAGCCAAAGAGAAAGATGGTGACAGTGTGGCAGACTTGGGTCTCTGATTTTCCTGAAACTTTTCCAGAAGGTCTTTCATGGCCTTTCTAAGTAACCATCATCCCCAATGATTTTATTCTCATCACTACCCTCCCAATAGGCCTTGAGCTCCTGGACATCTAATGCACTGCTTTAACAGGCCAGAATCTCACCTTCGTCCTGGATGTTCCCCATATAGACAATATCTCAAGCTATAAAAACATAATCTGTTAGGTAATTTGTTTAAATTTCCTAATAAGCCCTGGGGTAAAAAAATAAGAAAATACATATACTCACAAAAGACAAAATGTTCTAGAAGTCCACCATACATATGAGTCTTAGATTTCATAACACCAGGGTTCATATCCCAGTTTCACTACTTTGTGTTATCTTAGACAAGGCATGTAATTCTTTAAGTCTAGTTCTCTTTGCTGTAAGAGTTAAATAATTTTCTGTCAGTAATGCAATTAGAATAGTACCTAGTACACAGCAAGCACGCACTAACTGCTAACTTCCTTTATTTTCTTAAGCTAGGAACCATTACTTGTCTTCCCCAAGCCTTTCATGCTGTACCAGGAACCCAGACCTATGTGCTATAATGGGTTACCAGCTGAACTGTAGGAGCCCTGACGGTGCTGATGTAGTAGGTGTCTGCTGAGGCAACATGAGTGTCATCTTGCAGGGGCCTGAGTCTCTCCATCTTCTATGCAGGACATGTGGCGGCCAAACACCCCTGGGAAATACCCAGAGTCACTCCCAAGCCCACTGTGTCCTCATTGAGTACACAGTGCTGAATGCACACATTGGCACTAATTCAATAAGGCTTTCTCAAAATCAATATGGCTTGGCTCCAAGTAAGCCAACTATTTAAATAAGCAAATGGAAATGCTACTGACTGGCCCCTGCTGTTTGTCTCCTAATTAATAGCATATTTGGCTGACTCAGAACAAATTTATGTGTAGAAACCAAACAATTGAGAGGGTCTCATTACTAAAACCTGGGCATCCTTTTATGCAAATGAAACACTGTGATATACAGGGAATGATCATGAGCAAACAAATCTGAACTTGGCTGCACATGTACTTCCAGTTGCAAAATGGTCCCACTGGGTTGGGCATTGGGCTGCCTAGGCTAAGTGCCCTTTTTGGGATCCAGGAAGTTAAAACTACTGTATTCAACCTGTAACTATGTCATGTATGTCAGTAATGAGACAAAGTGAGGATATTGTTATCCACCCAAATAGTCATGTGAATTACCCTTCCTGTACCCTGATGTTGAATCTCCATTCCAAAATCCAACGCCTCTGCATATCATCAACCACTCAGTCACAGCCACACCCTGAGGTCATATCATAATAATCATAAAAGTAAGAGTATAACTATTCACCTACTCCTAGAAAGTATACCAACTTCTATATTGTGCTAAGTACTTCAAAAGCATTATCACATTTAATTCTCACTGCAAGCTCTTGACATAAGAACTGTTATTATCTTTACTTTAAAGATTAAGCAGCTGAGTTCTAAGTTCATACACCTAATAACTAAAAGAGGTAAGACTAACATACAGGTGTGTCTAATATCAACTTATGTATTTTCATCAGTTCCACATTACTGCCTCTTTTCTGCGATATCTAATTTAACCTTTCAATATCTGACTGAAGATTTTCTCCTCACCTGTCCTGATAAAACTGACCTAATTTAAACCTCATGAAGAATTCTAGCTCATCAACCTCAGCCCAGCTTCACTTTCTTCTCTGTCAATTTGGTTTCTTTGTCAATCATTTCAACTACATGTTTACAAACTCTCTCTTCCCTGGATTTTATAATCTTTCTCTGTGGAGACTTTGATGATGTCCAGGACTGGATCGACACAACCACCTATTTTTTCCTTTACTGCCTTGGGGATATAGAGTACTGCTGGATAAAATCCACCACATAAGCTATAGTGGATTTTATCCATTGTCAATCACTTTGTTTCATTCAAAAATTCTTTATTTTGCTGTAGTTGGCTCTCTTACCTATTCTCCACAATAATAACTCTCTGTCTTGTCATTATGTTCAGCAGCCCCCCTCCCCCCATAAGGCTTCGGCTCTCATTCTCAGCTGATTAATTAGTGGTCTGTGTCACTGAGAAAATCAAGATAATTAAGCATGAACTCCTTCAAGATATCTCTGAAATCTCTTTACCTTCCTGTTTCTGTTCCCAACTGACCCCCCAATTTCAAACATCCTGGTCTTCAGTTGGACCTCACTTTGTCGAAAAGCATCCTGGATTCTGTCTTGCCACTATGTGTTTACAGTGTCCTTATGCTTACCATCAGTCATTTCATTTACTCCTGAGACCTCTGCCATTTCCATGTGGCCCTATGAAAAGACTAAGTTCACGATCCTCAGTTCCTCATATTAATGAAGATTTGTAGCTTCCGATAGTGCTTATCACACCTTCCTTTTCAAAATTCTTCTTCCAGTGACTTTTGTGATGACATATTTTTAATCTTAAGGTGGTCTACTCAGGGTTTTATTTCTGACCCTCTTTTCTTCTCAATCTATCTGTTTCCCCTCTTCCACTGTATAGATCTGTATATAAGACTGCAAATACCATCTATAAGCTAAATATACCAAATCCAATTTCCCAAGCTCAGACTTCAACTGAAGAGATTTGAAACTATATGTCAAAAAATAAGCTCAATCTCCTTCTTCTAAAATTGTTTTGTTTTGTTTTGTTTTGTCTTGCAGTATTTGTTTTGTTTAATTGCACTATCAATAAAATTGCCTGAAGTCAAAACCTAAGAATGGCATTTTACTTTTTTATATCAATTACTCTAACAGAGATTGGTTAGGTTCACTATATAAATGAAGGATGCTGGCTAATGAAATAAATTGGTTCCTTTCAAAGTGAAGAATGTAGATGGTCTAGTTGCCAGGGTAAGAAGAAAACAAAGTTCAGTGATTTCATGGTTAGCTTAAAAGTTTAAAAGTTTGTGGTTGGGACACGCATAAGGCAAAACTCTTCATGGCCTAATGGTTCATTTTAGTTCCCTTGACTCCCTTGGGTGAATATAAAGGCAGTGGGATTAGAGACAAGTAGATAGGTTAGAGAGTTACTTGGGAAGTAAAATTAACAGGATACAACCAATTGTTGAATATAGTAGACAAAGAAGGTGGCATATCTGATTATTACATAGGTTCTCAGCTTTTATAATTAAATGGTTAATGGTACCATACACTAAATTGGAGAACAGAGGAAGAACATTATGTGATGGGGAGGTTACTACGGGATTGTTAAGGAGATCTTGATTTTATTTCAGGATATGTTTGTTTGTAGGGACTTTCAGCCTTACAAGAAGAATTATAGATTATAAGCATGAAACTTAGAGGAAAGCTAAGTCTGAATAAAAATATTTGAATATCTGCATACAGAAGATTTATGAAGTCATAGTGTAGATAAAAGTGAGCAGGGAGAAAAACTTGAGTAATCTGAGATGAGAGCCTGTGACTGAACTCTGAGAATTTCAACATTTACTGGTAGGATAGGAAAGAATAGATTCAGAAAATAAATAGTAAGAAAAGTAAGAGAAAAACCAGGAGAGTGTTATCTCATGGAAGCTAAGAGTAGAGAGTATTTCAAGAAGCAGGATGTGATCATCACAGCCAAAAGGTGCCAAAAGTTCAAGAAAGATGGCATACAAAAATTACTTCTATTTAATAAAGCTACTTGAAGTAGAATTATGGGAATGAAAGCCACATTGAAATGATTGAGAAGTAGATGGGAGATAAAGAAATAGGGTATTTTCTCTTGAAAATTTCAATGGAAAAAGAGAGAGTGAAGCCAGAGCAATAGTGGGAAGAAATGTGAGATCAAGATTTTACTTATATTTAATGGAAAGGGCTTGAGCACAATTAAAAGCTAATAGAAAAATCTAGTTAACAGGAGGAAGCTATTTTAGGGAAAGGAAAGATAATTAATCTATTTTTTAATGCTCCTGGAGGAGCAGGAGTAAATGAGATCTAGTTTTCAGTAGGAGGCTTAATCTTAGCTCCCAGGTGGGGAGTCTCCTTTGTTATAAAAAGAAAAAGGGGAGAATAATTGGGGCCATAAACAGGTCATTTCACAGGTTTGTAATAGGGAAGACAAAGGAATTCTCATTTGGTAACTTCTATTATATATATATATATATATATATATATATATATATATATATATATATATATATATATATAAAGTAGATGTAGAGTAAAATAAGTTGAGCAAGGACTTCTGCTTCAAGGAAGATGGAGAAGACATGTTTCTCTATTTCTCCCTCTACATTATATATGCAACATATTTCAATATTATATGTAAAACAAATAGAAGAAGACTCTAAAAGGTGACAAGAATGTTTCAGACTGCCTGGGCTTTGAGATGAGAAAGAACAACATAGTAGTGAGCTCCCTGGATTTCCTTTTTGTCTCATGTATCTTAGATATTGAGCTGAAGAAGCAGGCAACCTGGGAACACTAATACACATAGACCAAAAAAAAAAAAAAATCTTCGAAAAAGCCTGCTCTCTCTAGCCAAAGGATTAAAATGGACAGTCTAGCAAGACAGAAAACTCTAAACAATAACTGTTCTACTATAATAAAATGCAGTTCTAATTAAGCCAACAAAAGCCAAGGGGAAATTCTAGATTTCTACCCTTGTTGGCTTGTAACAAAACATTTCTTTCCTAACTGCAATGTTATCAGAAAAGGCCAAGTAGAGGCCCAGAAGAAAAAAGTTACCCATTCTCCATAATACCTGCAATAGTATTTGAGGAGATCAAGAACAGATCATGACTTTCATGACTGTCCCACAGTAATAAGGCATCCCTCACTATGGTATCTGGAGGACTAGTGGGGAGCTGAAACTTTCACTTCCACCCAGAAGTAGTAGAGTTCTCTAATCTTAGATGTCAATAGATGAATTATACCAAATATTTAGATAAATACCCATTATACACTATCAATCCCAGAGAGTAGTACCAGATGGAACACTCCCCAATTCATTTTATCAAGCTAGTATTACCTGATACCAAAACAAGACGAAGATGGTACAAACAAACAACAACAAAAAAATACTATTGCTATATTTATCCCTGATAAATATAGAGGCAAAGTCCTCAAAAACATATTAGTAAATAGAATTCAATGACATATAAGAAAAATTATTTACCTTAGTCAAATGAGATTTATTCTGGGGATGTAAGGTTTGCTTAATATTTAAAAATCTACCAGTGCAATCAACCACATTAAAATGTTAAAGGAAAAAAATGACAAATTATTTTAGTCAATCTCAGGAAAATAGGAATAGAGAGAAACTTCTTCAGCTTAATAAAGAATATCTACAAAAATATTTGCATTTAACATTACACTTAATGATGTAAAAATGAACTAGGAACAAAGACTGTCCGCTGTCAGCAATCTTATTTAACATAGTCCTGGATGTTGTAGCTACTACAGTGAGAAAAAAAAAATGAAATGAATGACCTACATATTCAAAAGAAAGAAATAAAACTATATTAGAAGATAGCATGGTTGATTACATAGGAAATTCTAAGAAATCTATGAGAAAAAACTCATAGAACTAATATATTATTTCAGTAAGGTTGCAGGATACAAAATAAACATACAAAAATTAATTATTTTATGTACTGGCAATGAACATATGGATACCAAAAATTTTAATATAATACCATTTATTTTAAATATATTTTAAATATTAGTGTAAATATAACAAGTATAGAACTTTATGCTAAAAACTACAAACTTTATGAAAGAAATCACATAAGATCTAAATAAATGGAGATATATTCCATGTTCATAGATAGGAAAACTCAATATAGTAAAGATGTCAATTCTTCTCTAATTGATATACAAGTTTAATGCAATTATTATCAAATTTATGGTGAGAATTTTATAGATATGAACAAGATTATTCTAAATGTAATGGAAAAGTAAAGAACTAGAATAGCTCAAAGAATTTTAAAGATGGATAAACAACAATAAACCAGTGTGTCTGATTTAAAGACTTATCTGATAGTTGAGACTGTGTGGTATTGATGGACAGCTGCACACATAGATCTATGGAACAGAAGAGATAATCCAGAAGTAGAAGTAGACTTACATAAATATGCCCAACTGATTTTTGATGAAAGAGTAAAGTAAGTCAAACATAAACAACCTAAGTATCACACCTTATACAAAAAGTAACTCAAAATACATCAGTAACTTAAATGTAAAATGTAGAACTATAAAACAACTTATTAAAAAAATAATAGAATATCTTTGAGTCTTGCTACCAGGCAAAAGTGTTTAAACTTGCACACTTTATGAAAGAAAAAATTGACTAGACTTTATCAACATTTAAATTGCTTGCTGCATGAAAGACCTTGTGAAGAGGCTGAAAAGACAAACTATAGGCTTAGGATACATTTGCAAACCACATATCTGACAAATGACTAGTAACTAAAATATATAAAGAACTCTCAAAACCAAACAGTAAAATAATCTAATTAGAAAACTGGTAAAGATACAAGGACATTTCACCAAAGAGGATACTCATGAGAAGAAAAGGTGTTCAATATCATTAGTTATTAGAGAAATAAAAATGAAAAGTACAATGAGATATCACTACAAACTAATTAGAATGTCTAAAATAAAACAGTGACAACACTAAATGCTAGAAAGGATACAGAGAAACTAGATTACCGCTACACTGATGGTGGGAATGTAAAATGCTGTAGTTATTCTGGAAATCAATTTGGCAGCTTCTTATAAAACCAACAAGTAACTATCATAACAATTGCATTCCAACAATTGAACTTTTGGATTTTTACCTTACATAAATAAATGATTATGATTATATCTATCTATCATCTATCTATCTATCTATCTATCTATCTATCTATCTATCTATCCATCCATCTATCTATCTATCTATGATTATATATATATATATACACACATACATACACATACATACACACAGATGTGTATATATGTATGTATATATGTATATGTATATATTATATATATTATATATATATGCATGTGTGTCATAGCAGGTTTATTTGTAATAGGCAAAAATAAGAAACATCTAGATATTCTTCAATGGTGAGTGGTTAAAATGATAATGCTATATCCATACCATAAAATATTACTCAGCAATAAAAAAGATCAAACTATTAATACACACAAATTGGAAAAAATCTCTAGAGAACCATGCTGATTGATGAAAGCTAATCTCTAAAAGTTTCATACTGTATGATTCCACATATGTAGCATTCTTAATATGACACAATTATAAAAATAGTGAACAGATTAGTGGTAGCTATGAATTAAGAAGGGGCAGAGAAAAGGGATGTGGTTATAAAAAGATAATATGAAGAGTCTTGTAAGACTGAAAATATTCTCTATCTTAGCTATATCAATATTAACGTCTTGGTTTTGATATTTTGCTATAGTTTAGCAAGATGTCACCATTGGAGGAAATGGGCTAAAAGGATCTCTCTGTGTTATTTCTTATAACTACATGTGAATCTATAATTATCTCAAAAAATTTTTGTTTAATTTTAAAATGCTGAGGGAGAAAAGAGGAGACATGTTCATGCATTGGAAAAATGTAAACAGTTTCTGGGGAAAATAAAGTTTGAATTGGCCAGAAAGTTCCTTAGAATTTTCAGATCTCTTTGAGACTAGTGATCTAGAATTTATGACAGCAATCTGCTCTATGATGTAGCTTTTATCACCTGTGCTCCACTATCTGGATCTAGAAATAAAAACAACAACAACAACAACAACAACAACAACAACAACAACAACAAACAGGTGATTGGGTTTATTTAGGATTCAGGTGTCACCAAACAGGGGCAACAACAAGAAATGGAGGACAGTTTTTCTCAAATCCATCTGTCCTTTTCATTCTCTCTGCAGCCTCCTTGGCTTAGAATCCTGTTGTGACTCTGAGCTATAGACAGCATGTCTTCATTCTTTTCCTTAGGTTACCCTTTTCTCCATCCTACCATTTCATCCACTGCTAGAGAAACCCTTAGAAAAAGTAAACTGACTCAGGATTGCCCCCACTTAAAACCCCCTAATGGCTCCCCATTATCTGGGGAGTATTATATCAGAAACGCAAATTTCTTTGGCCCTTCAGAGTTTACCTGCTAGTTCCTCCTCTAGACTCTGACCACCAGTTCCCAGAAACATGGATCTCCCAGTATCCCCAAGCTCTTCCTTCAAGTACACAGTTACTCCTTCACCAGCCTCATTATTTAGAAAGCTTGCCCTTCAAATTCCCAAGCCCAGAAGAAACAAAGCCTACTGCAACTATGCCTCTTAGTTCCTTATACATAAGTCTATTGTATCTGTAGGGGTTCTCCAGAGAAACAGAATGAATAAGTGTGTGTGTGTGTGTGTGTGTGTGTGTGTGTGTGTGTGTGCACGTGCGCGTGCGTGCACGTGTGCAAAGAAAGAAATTTATTTTAAGAAATTGGCTCGTGAATATGGAGAGGACTAGCAGGTATGAAATCTACAGGACAAACAAGCAGGCTGGAAACTCAGTGAAGAGTTGATATTGCAGCTTGAGTCTGAAAGCAGAATGAAGGCAGAATTCCCTCTTCCTTCAAGATCTTGGTCTTTTTTTTCTTAAGGCTTCAAGTAGTCAGTCATGGTTTACTCACATCATGGAGGATCATCTACTTTATTCAAAGTCTATTGATTCAAATATTAATCTTTTCTAAACATGCCTTCATAGATGTCTAGTCTGGTGTTTAACCAAATATCTGCATGTTGTGGCCTTAGCCAAGCTGTCACGCAAAATTAACCATGACATTCATGACAATTAACATGACCATAAAAACTATTCTTTAATTGAAGCTATTAATAACTCTGATGGAACAACAGACATAAACTGGGACTGTCTTTTGCAGACCAGATGTAAGGTCATTCTATTATATTCTCACCGTGGTGTGCTTTGATAACTCCATGAGATTTTCTTTGCATCCTTGCATCTCCAGAAGAAGTTGCACTTAGCATGCTGTTGTGTTTGATGAATGTTGACCACCTCTTTTGGCCCATCCTGGTTTTCATTTATTTCATTTGGGTATTCCCCATCCATGTAAGATCTCCCATACTTATCCATGAAGGATGGCTTCTGTTAAACTCTGCTAAGACACATGTGAATTTCTCCCAAGGTAACAATACTCAGTAACAAGAAGTTATCATCCCAACCTAAGCACACATAGGTCATAACCCGTGGCTCAAAGATAGCTGCCATTGGGTTGGTGGTTACTGCACTCAGGCCTTTGCTCTGTCAGGTCAAAGTATCACACTGAGTTCCTCATACCCTTAACCTGGAGTCCCTTTGTCCTGCCTTGACCTTCCTTGCTGCTAGGCCTGCTCAATCCTTAGAATGTTTCATGTCTGCTTCCCCCTGTTCCCAGGTCTTTGCAATGGCTCTCTCTGAAGGCAAGAATACCCAACCCTTTACACTGAAGAATCCTTGTATAATCCTAAATCACTGGGACACAACTAGTATCTTGACTGCTAGTTGTATTCTGACCAAGTTGCCTCTCCTAAAAATAGGAGCCCTTGATCATGCCCACGAGCCAGCCTTTGAGACAAGCGCTGACTCTTGGAAATCACTCACTGCCACCAAGTCCCATGATCAGGTTCCTGTTGACTGCTGGCATGCAACCATCGTATGTTGTTAGTTCTAGTCTTCCATGTCACTCACTATACTATATCCTTCATTTAAAGAGGTGTCTAAGACTAGCTATTGCCTCCCAGCTCTTAGCTTGCTTTCCTGTTGACTAGGCACTTATAGAACCTGTCATAGGTTCTGCCCTCATTTTTTATGTGGTTCCACTGTGTGCTCAGTTTTAGCACCAGTCTTTGGACTTTGCCACTACTGTCTGCTCTGATTCATAGTGCTTGCTGATTTCCATGGTGTAAATACTTACACCATGACCAATTTCATGTTACTAATGTAATGTTACTTACTGGACACAGAGTTGAAAAAAGATAGATCCTTGTGAGCTGTTAAGAGCAGGCTCCAACATACCACTGACCCTGGAGCTACTCTGGCCCTTCTATGAGGTATTTCTTTCTAACCTCTGCCCAAGAAACTGTCCCTCTATGAACTGTCAGATAACTGCCTTCTTTTATCTTACAATTGCTATGAATACTTGGATGCAACTTTTACATTTTCTAAGAGGTTCCAGGGTTTCCATTCTTACATATTATAACTGATACTTCCAAGAATAACAGTTAGAAAAGCTGAATAAAATAAAAAAGGCCCATCTGTCTATAGGTATTGGGGAACAACTGAAACAGCCCAGAGCTGACAGACCTGCATGAGGCTTTTCCCCTTTGGTGTGAAGCAGGGGGCTGAGAAGCGAGTCTGTCTAAAAACTGAGTAGAACCCAAGGAAAGAACAGTTAAGTAAAGCTTTACATGTCTCACAGAACTGGGAAAATGAATTAGAGATTGGGCCAATCACTGCAGCCAGGTCTTGAAGAACCAAGATCCTGGAGAGAAGTGGAAATAATGAAATGAGAACCACATTATGTGCCAGTTTAAAGCATTTGCTTGTTTTTAAGATATGTATGATAATAGATTAAGAAAATGAGGGGAAAAAGAGCTAAAAAAATAGAGCTGAGAAAAAACCATAAGAAAGGAGTTGGTAAGCATTCTAGGACTTTAGTTGTGAACCCTGGGGAACTATAGCGTAGGAGTGAAATGAACCAGAAGCACATGGAATCTTACAAAAAAAAATATGCAATTCAGGCTCAAGTCAGTTCAGTATCTGATCGATTCAGGTTATTTCTCTCATTCTAATTGTCTGTTACGTGACAGTGAATTATCTCTGTAAAAAGACAATATCATTCTGAGTCACCATAATTTTTTACACACAATATTCAACTTTAAATAAAAAAATCACCAGACATAGGAAAATAATAATAATCATTTTTTGTTTTTGGTCTCACACATAACAACATGGAAGTTATTACTCCATTTTAATGAGTAAAATACTAAACAAACTGAAAAATCAACTCTCCTTAGATTCATCAAAGAAGTGAGGTCATAGGGCAAACCACTGAACCAAAAATTACAGAAACAAATGGGCAGATACAGAGAATCACAACTTGGGAGAGTAGAAATCTATGAACAGGAAACTCCATGGGAACCAATACCAGGGTAGGACAACCTGAGCTGTAATTGATAAATTGCTGAGTCTCTGGTGTGGACAAGTCTGAGAGTTAGGAACTCCAGGGCCCCTCACAGTTTCATGATTTTTGTCTCCAGGGGTTCTAACCAGGTTCTCACAATGAATATCAGAGAAAAATATCATGCTTCCAGCAGGGTGAAAAAATATCCATTTTGAAACACACCAGAATATTCTGTTTTTGTTTTTGTTTTTGTTTTTGTTTTTTTTTAACAAGACTTGAAAACTTAACCTATTGGGGTTTTATCAGAACCTAATCAATCTGGGAGAAGGAAAATACGCAACTCTAACACCCTCTAGCCATCCTGCTGTAGGTTATTTTCTGATTTTGATGGTAAGAGCTACTCCTCTGGGAGCTTCCAGAATTCTGCACATCACCTCTGCTTATATAACTTAATGGTGAAGAAACAAAAAACAGTTGTGAAGTTCACAGACCAGAGGCACAGGCCCACTGAAAACCTGAGACCTAATCATGGGACTATAGAATGCTCCCCATTCTCCTACGTCTTACTACTACATTACTAAAAGCCTATTTACCAGAATTCATTTTAAGAAGTACATAATGTCCAGATTTTAGCAAAAAAAAAGAAATTGCTAAAGGGCAAAAAATAATGTTTGAAGAGATAGTGCAAGCAGAACCAGAGATAGTAAAAAGAATTATTTTGTTTACAATATATGGTAGGGATAGTAGAATGATTAGACTAGGAATTTAAAGTAACTATGGTTAATATGCTAAAACTCTAATGGAAAAGAGGACAAAGTGCAAGAACAAATGCGTAATTTAAGCAGAGAGATGAAAATTTTTAGAAAGAATAAAAAGAAAATACAGAGATAAAAAACATTGTAACAGAATACTGATAGTACAGGAGTCTGTGCTAGAGTGGGGACAAAGTGTATATGAGAACTCTCTGTATTTTCCACTCAATATTGCTGTGAACCTAAAAGTACTCTAAAAAATAAAGCCTATTAAAATAACAATACTTACTATTATACTAAAGATGAGTATACATGCAACGTGGGGGAAAAATAAAAGAATAAAAAGGCAAATAAAAAACGTAAACAAATGAAAAACTAAAACACAAATTAAACCAAACACATAGGCAATCTAGGATTAGGACAAAAGAAAAAATATGTGATCAGTCCATAAAAAATAGCTTGACTATAAAAGGTAGTTAACAATGAAAAATGATGAAAAATACAACAAAGAGCCTAAGGTACCTATGTATTATGCTTTAAGAAAATGCTTAAATCCACATAGAGGCACAGAGGGGAAAGGAAAAGAGAATGGTTAAACTTTTACCAAAACTGACAAATGACTAACTCAGAGACTCAAGAATTTCTTAACAACAACAAAAAAACAAGCATGAGAAATTCAGAGAAAACCACACCTAAACACTTGATAGTAAAAATGCTGAAAAAACAAAGACAAAGAGAAATCCTAAAAGCAGTCAGACAAAAAGATATAATACCTTCAAAGATATACAGTACTATAGAGAAGTGACTTTGGCAGAAACTCTGGAAACAGAAGACAAAGGAGTAATATTTTTAAGGTGTTGAAAGAAAATAAATGCCGACCTGTAATTCTGTGCCCAGGGAAAATATCCTGTGAAAAAAAATAATAAAATAAAGATGTATTTCTAGACTTCTAACCCTCAAAAGAGGATGAAATTGATCATCAGCAGACTGTCCGCTAAAGAAATTCTTAAGAGAGTTCTTGAAGCAGAAGAAAAACAATCTTAGAAAGTAACAGAGCCATGAAGAAAGAAATGAGACAGAGAAAAGATAAATAAATTGGTCAATCTAAATGATTCTTGACTTCATATAACAATGATAATGTCATGTCTTGTTTAAAATACATGTAGAATTAGCTAATAAAATGTAATAAATAAAATAATAAATGGATTTAAAGTGTTTTAAAGTCTTGACCTTGTCTTAGACCTGGTAAAATATATTTATATCTTTAAGGTATTTTTTAAAAAGAATTTAGAGTATATAAGAATGTATAACCAACAAGCTAATAGAAACAGAATATTGAATAACAAAGCAATATTTTAACTACAAAGAAGACAAAAAGAAGTAATTAATATAGAACAAAAGGAACAAAAAAAATAAGATTATAGCTGTAATCTAAATACATCAGCAATTATACTGAATGTGAATAAACTACTTCAGTTAAATGTTAAAAAGACTATACTTAATTTAACACACACAAACTTACAGAACTTTAACCCCCTTAGAAATTCCACACTTTAAATATAAGAACACAAAAAAGTTGGAAGTATAAAATGAAATGATATCAATTTCCTCAAATCTGTTTATGAATTCAATAAAATTTCAATCAAAATTTCAAGGGAATTTTTGTGCAAAATAGGATGGTGATTCTAAAATTTCTGTGTGAATGCCAAAGGCTAACTTACAATACCAGACATCAAGACTGATTATGAAGCTACAATAACTATAACAGCGTGGTATTAGACCAAAATGGACACATGAGCCAATAAAATAGAATATGAAAATAGGCCAACACATATGAGATCACTTGATTTGTAATAAATCTGACACTGCAATGTGATAACAAAGGGAATTTTTTTCTGAATGGTGTCAAAAGAATCAAATAATCAAATATACAAGTGTTTGTATTTTAATCTTTATCTCACATTCTACTCAAAAATCAATTCCAGGAGGATCATAGATGTAAATGTGAAAGGCAAAACATTAACAAAACTTCCAGAAAGAAACTTAAAAGGATACCCCCAGCTTGGATCAGGTAAAGTTTTGAAAAATAAGATACAACAGGTTGAGCATTGAGGATGAAAAAAAGTTGATACATGAACCCATTTTTAAATTAAGAGCTTCAATTCATCAAAAAGATATCAAAGAGAGAGTGAGAAGGCAGGAAATGGTGTGGGAAAAGAGAGACATTTCACAAAAGTGGGTAATTCAGACAAGAATAAGTAAAAGGCTCAATCTCATCAAGAAATTCAAATTAAAACCACAATTAGCTATCCTACATTCCCACTAGACTGGCTGAAATTGAAATATCTGACAGCATTAGTTTCAGTGAGAATGTAGAACAATTGTAGCTCTCAAGCATCATAGGTGAAGTGCATAAATCAGTACAACTATTTCTGAATACGTTTTAGCAGATGCATACCTATGATCCAGTGCTCCAACACAAAGGCATATATAAATTTGCCCAAAATCATGTACAAAAAAATTCATAGAGATATTCTTTGTAATAATGCAAAAAGAAAACAAAGTCTATCATCAGTAGAATACATGCACTGAGCCATTCATAAAATTAAATCCTCAACAACAATGAAAATTAACTTCATGCAGAAACATAGATAAATCTCTAAAAGCAATGTTGAATGAAAAAAAAGCCAGTCAAAAAAATGATAATTTATCTATTTATATTTCAAAGTTATATAAAATTAGTCAGTGATTACAGTTGTAGTTACCTTTGGGATTCCAGAGGTATCAATTGGTAAGGTGGTAACTTTCTATTCTTATTTTGGGTAGTGGCTCCACAAGAGCACTCACCTCGTTAAATAAATCCAGCCATACATTTATGATTTGTGCACCTTTCTGGGTATATTTTACAATTTTTTTAAAGCATATTTTAAAACTGTGGCCTATAGTTGGGCCCTTTGAAACCATACTTTTTACATTAATGATGGTCATCATTGATTGAACACTTGCTATGTGCCACTTACTGATTATGGTTCTAGGTGCTTTATTCCAATTATCTTATTTCATCCTTTGTGATGGAATTTCTGACCTCATTGTATTGATTTCATAGATGTGGGAGCTGATGCTCAGAGTGGTTAGGTGACTTATGGTCATGTAGCTATAAAACAGCAGAAACTGACTTCAAAAGTACAACTTTCTTGATTCCAACACACTGCCTCTAGTGTAGTTCCCACCTTCATATTTTTTGGGGATCCATTCAAAAAACTTACTTCCAGCTGTGAAGAATACAGCTATTCTGTTTGTTTCTATAGCAAAATGCCGATGAGTATCTTCTCTACAAATGCCTATCTTTACCCTCAAGCTTGCAAAGTCCTTTTAGGTGAGTCCCAGATCTGGAGTGACCCTCTGCCTGAAGGTGTCTCATAATTACCTCTTCTAAACATGCAAAACAATCCAGAGGGGAATGAGCACAGGCTTTATTTAGGCTACCAGACTAGTTAGACCACCTTGAGCAAACCACTTAATTATTGTGAGTCTCATTTCCCTCATTTGTCAAAAAGACATTTCTTAATTTTTCAAAGTAAGAAATGAGTTAATTATCCTTGGACATGATAAGTATATAATCTATGCTAATCCTCTTTCTTTCCCCTCTAGACTATATTGAATATTCCATCTCCACACTCATTCTCCATCTTTCTCCACCCTGCTTTGTGCCCTGGAAAGCTAGTCAGTATAAGCATTCTCTGTGGGCTCTCTGCCCTCTGCCCTTAAGATTGGCTGGAGATTAAAGGGAGAGGGACCAAAAATCATAGTAAGTGTTCCCCTAGCCCTCTCCTTATGGGGTCACCATCAGATAGATGGCTCCTTCCTTGCAGATGGATTGAGGTAGCCCTTTTCAACTGTCTCTCTCCCAGTTAGAAGGCACGTCCCATTACTGTGGTAAGTGCGTACTGCTGATTTTATCCACAGGCTTCTCTACCATCCTTTTGGCGTTCCATGTCATCTTTTTAAACAGTTGTCTCCTCAAATTCCTCAGTGTACCCTCTCTTTTTTTACTGTGTAGGATCCTTACAGATTTATCAGCCTTTGCTATCTTTTTCTCCTGAATGCGAGAAGCACCTTCTTTCCACCTAAAATAACTTTGCTTGTCCAGACCACAGAATGTTGACTGCAGACAACTCAGCCACTGTGAGCTTCAAAACCTAAGGTCATGGCAGAAGCTAAAAATGTAAATATAAAATTACATAAACATATGTACTCTTTGTCACTCAAAATTTATGTGTTTATTTTTCTCAGAAAATATGAGAAAGTTGGGTTCTACTTCAAGAAGGAAAGGGCTGTCACCCCAGGAAGTCACTGAAGGTCTAGAGATTTATGGAATATATGACTGTGAACCTCACGTCCAAACTGTATTCCTTTGGACTCATCAGTTCCTCCACTAACTTTAGAGGTGCTACCTCCTCAGAGTCTGCTTCTTTTCATCTACATTTCATTATAAGCATGTCTGGAAATCAGGCACTGAGAGGAAACAGATTGCACAGCTCATTGTCAAATCATGCCTCCCCAGGTAAGACAGGTTGCTTTTCATGTGCTTTCTGGAAACCATTAGAATTATTACTCAAGCGTGTCTCAGGAACAGAAGTGTGGGCTGCTGGCACTGTTAGCTCTCAGTGAGACAGAGAAGGGGCACATAATAAGCATCCCATTGCTGGGGTGCAAATGAAAATGCTGCTTTTTTTCTGCACTGGAAGGCAACTCTACTTGGTGCCCAAGCTGGAAGGAAGTGTTGTGCATGTGAAAGCTACAGATGAGATGGTTGGCTAAGCTCAGAGGCTTAGTTCCCACAGAGAAGTGGGATGCAGATCACCCCAAAGGCTGCCATTTATGAGAGTATGTGTGCAGGCACCTTACCTGCATTGTCACTGATCCTCACAACAGCTCAGACTCAGAACTCATTCCACTGGTGAGGGTACAGAAAGGAGGCTCAGATGATAATAATGGGACTAAGGATACACATCTGGTGAGCGACAAAAAACAGATATTTAAGTCAGATCTGTCTGCTCCCCAGTTTGTATTTATTATATGAGCACAAAGCCAAACATTTGGTTAACCTTAATGCAGAAAAAATTCAATTTGACTTCTATGAAACAAAGACAGGCATGCTTTTGCTTATCAGGACTAACCCTGGCCTTTGGAATCTGTGTAGGTTTCACAAGAGACTCAGATGTGAAAAGTGGAAAGCTAAAGTGGGAAAACTTCATTCTAGCTATCATAGATCACAAATAGCTCTATAGATTCATTCTCTACACCTCAAATCCAAGATCACACAGCTGGAAAATGTAGAACCAAAATGTAAAAATAGTTCACTTATTTTATTGACATTCAGCATTTGTCTAGTGTGAAGTCTAAGGAACTCCAATCCCTTCTTCCTAAGAAAGGCACCACAGGAGCCAGGCCTAGGAGAACAAGGCAAGTACAGATTGTCTCAGGCCCTGCACTAACACTTGAGATGTAAAGTACTAATTCTGGGTTATAAGTAGAGGCCTGGGCTTTGTACACCAACTGCCTTAATGTCATATCCCTTCTCCATGGTGTAAGCATGTCACTGAACTTCTCTGAACCTCATTTTTCTCATTAACTACCATGTACAGTAACACTAGAAACAAATAAGATAATATAGGAAAAGCTTTGGCACATAGTAAACACTGAATAATGTCCAGCTATTGTTATGATTACTAACTATGGAGTTCTCACAAAATACAATGAGATAGGTATTATTATCATCAGCATATAAAAAAGCCAGTGAGACTCAAGAAGTAAAAACAATATGCTTAAGATATAATGGCCAGAAGAAGCATTGCAGCCCAGATTCAACCAATTTCAATATCCCTTCCCTTGCCTTGTCTGGACCATCTTCCCATGGACCAGAATCAGGGCATCAGCATCACCCATTGGCCCTGCATCTAGCAGCTCCCCATGTGCCTACTCTCAATACATTTCCTATACTTTCTCCTCTGGACACTGGTCTGTAATTTTTTTACCCTCTCCAATGAGTACTGAAATAATATTATGCCTAAACAATAGCACTGGGAGAGTGGGACACGGGGGCTTGCTTGACTCTCAACTCTAATGGCAATGGCTTAGAGCCTTTGTAA
This sequence comes from Cynopterus sphinx, assembly GCA_030015415.1. Lineage (NCBI taxonomy): Eukaryota > Metazoa > Chordata > Mammalia > Chiroptera > Pteropodidae > Cynopterus > Cynopterus sphinx. The sequence goes on from CM057382.1 coordinate 54,782,641, forward strand.
GAGAATTTTAAGAATATATTGGAAAATATGAACCCCATTCCTGAAAAAAAAATGCATACATGTACTCAGAAATATGGCAAGCAATTTTAGAAGGTTCTCAGGCACTTCTGAGATCTATTCAGGAACTTCAAGGTAGGAATTCCTGCTCTGAGAGAGAATCCTAAAATGCTTTGGAGCATTAGTCAGCCCTGGGTTTTCTTTGGTCTGCTGCACAGTTTGCTTTCTGCAGAAAGAGGGGCTTTGGGGGAAAGAGATCCCCTCTGCGAATCAGCCTATTTGCTGACCCTGATGCCCTGACTGGCTCAGGGCAACTTCAGGGAAACAGGCACTTGACCCAGACTCTGGTGGTTAGGAATAACCCTGTTAGCCCAGGGTAACCACAACCACTTCAAGTGTACACAAGCAGATACTCACCAACATACCCTGAGGCTACCAGAGAGGAGGCAACAAATATGGAGTCCAAAGGACCTGGTGGGGCTGGAGCCACTGCATCCCCAGACAAAGCAGTCCAGCATGGGTCCAGCACTGAGAAACAGCAGATGTGTTCCTACTGAAGGAGAGCCTGCTGAGCAGACAGGAACGTGTGTTATGGAGTCAGACAAATGAGCAAATGTGAATCCCAGAACTAACATTTTCCAGCTTTGGGGCCATGTCTCTTTGAGTCTCATTTTTCCTTGCTATAGGTTTTAGGTAATAATTTCTACCTTGTAGGGCCGATCTGAGAATAAGAGAGCATTTCTATGTTAAGGGAATAGTGTAGTCCCTGGAACACTATACCTGATCAATAAATGGTCACTGATATGAATATGATAATGTGTCTTTATTTGGAAAATAATTAGGATATCTTAGAGAATACTTGAGACTTATTTGCATATTTCAGGGATTCTGGTTGAAAATCAAGAGGATTTCAGAGCAAGGGTTTCGTGACTGAGGACAATTCTCTGTGCATACCCACCTGCTTGGCCAAAAAGAGGCCATTTTGTAGGAGATGTGTCCCTCTGAGGTGGCTGATTACAGAGCACTGCTTGGTTGATTGTTTCATTGAGACTATACACGAGGGAAGGGCAGGGAAGACTTGAAATAGCCTTTTTCCTCCTGGACCCTGTTTTCCAGATCTGATGAGCAGGACTTCATCTGCTTTCATTGACCAAGTGCATTGCAATGTTTTAAATTCGACATGTCTGTGCCTGAAATGGTGAGCATGTGTGCAAGGACCTCAGTGTTGTGCATACGTATGTGTACATGTGTGCATGTGTCTGTATATATTTATATTTTGTGTAGATAAGTGCCAGTTTGTTTGCAAATATTTTATTTTCCTCTGTTCTTCGATGCCTGTTACCCTTGGCAACCGTATGTTTGAATTTGACGGTAACTGAGCCCTTCCTGAGACATAGTTGGTCACTCACCCTTCTTCCAGATCCTTGCCATTGTCCATTGTAAATTTCTCTAGCAGAGTTTTTTCTTGTTGTGGAAAGAACCTCTCCTCTCTTTGGAGCTCCGTACCCAATATCAAGTTCAGAGGTGAGAAAATGAAATCTGGAAGGTGGGTCTGATATCATTGACAATTGTCCCTCTCTATTTATCTGAAATTACCTCTATCATAAGTTATCTCTCTAACTACATACTAGAGAGAAGGTAAGACAAAAATTAAAGTTATGGGCATAGAAAATGGTTGCCTATCTGGAGTTTCTTGGTATTAAGGGTGAGAATAAAAAGAACCAAATACAATTTCATTTATTAAAAGCAGCTGTTGGCATGAAATAAAACAATGGTTTAGATGTAACAAATGCTACAATATTAACAGAAATGGTGTCTTTTTTATTGTGTCCAAAGCAAGGAAAGGTCAGTTCAAAAATTTTTGCAGCTTTTAGCAAATCTTGGGTTGCCGAAGCAAGGAGCACAAAAACAAGGCTTTTGTTAAGATATAGATGCTAATTTGTGAGCATGTACCTTTGGGAGTGAAAGATGAATTCCTCAAGAATATTTACTCAAAATGAAGGCAGAAGCTCATGAGTTAGGAACCTTTTAGTCTTGAAAGCATCAGATCACACAGTGACTCAAGTGCTCTCTGGGACCTTGCCCATCTGTTACTATTAAATGAGAGGGTGTAAGCCAAAGGAACCAATGTTCCTTCCATGCCATCATAACTTTTAGGCCCTGTGGTCTTTTCTTCTTTTGTGTCCTTGGTCTTCCTTCAGTAATTGAAAAGACAAATTAGGTATGGAATTAGTTTTACCTTGGCAAGTTGAGGGAGGATTTAAAATTTAGGAACCAGGCTGCTTTTTCTTAAGAAAACGTAGCCTTTTGGGAATCCTGTCCAGATTCATCTCTGTTTAGATAATTTGGGATTTTCTGTTGGGTCTCTGCACCCCCAGGCTTTGGAGCTTACTCCCAACTTTGGAGAAGTCTATCATGAGTGCAGGGACAGAGGAACAAGGGCCAAACATTCTACTTTCAGTTTCTAAAAATAGAGATTTTGATCATGAAAACCATACTCCTCAGGTCAGCCCTGTTTGGCCCAAGGCTTGCTAACTAACAGTGGATTTGTTTCTCCTACAAAAGACTGGAAGTCAAAGCAAATCTTGTGATGCAAAAAGAGGGAGCTGTGAGCAAGGGAATCTGGGGATTCAGGGCCAAGACTATTGATTCTGGAGCTATGACTGAGTATACGATGTTCTTTGGAGAATGGTATCCACAGACCCTCTGAGGGCCAAATACTGATGATCCAAGCTGAAGTTCTTCTAACAATGACAACCCTTTAAGGCTGAAGTGCAAGCACAAGGAAACACTTTACCTGAGCTATGAGTGAGTATAGAGATGAGAGAAGAAACAAAATCAGCTGACACTTAAAAGAACCTTCATTCCACAAGGCCATGGGAACACTTTTCTGTATGTCATGGCCAAATTCTTTCCTAAGAGTTTTCCAAGAACTCACATTTTCAAGGAAATACGTAGGTTAAATAAAATTAGAATTGCTCCTCAGCCTGTCCCTTAGATTGCCCTATGGTCAACGTAGAATGACTGGATATACACAGGCAAGGAAAGCATATTTGAGACTCACTTGGTAAGCAAAGTTTCATTCATGACTGTCTGCACCAATGGAACAGAATCCAGCCTGGCTACAGCATGCCCAGGAATAAGCAGAGAGCATTCCTTCACCCCAGAGAAAAAGAGGGTAGGGAGCAAAGTCAAGTTTTATTATTAAACAAGTTTAATCCAAATGCTGATTATTATTTGCAGTGTCTGAAGGCACAAAATATACCTAAAATGTATGGAGTACTCTAAACAGAGTTATAAATCCAAAGAGCAAAGCATGAAAAAATGATACATTCTGAGCTGACACAAAATTCTGAGTTGGGGTGATTTTTTTCTAGAGAACTTGTTTGAATATCAATTATTTTCCCTCATGTCAAGGGTAGAAAATTTGAAAAATAACATGAACATGGTGAAGAATAAGACCATGAGGTGTTAAGGGTTTTTTTTCGTTTTTTTTTTTTTTTAAGCAAATACCTTTCTCTCAAAGATATGTGCGTGCACTCTCTCTTCTCTTCTCTTCTCTCTCTCTCTCTCTCTCTCTCTCTCTCTCTCTCTCTCTCTCTCACACACACACACACACACACACACACACACACACACCACATTTCATCTCTCTCCTTTTCCTGACACCCATTCTAAGCAAAAGCTGTCCAAGAAAACATCCATCGTATACCCCCAGAAGACAGGTGCATCTTGCAGAGAAACACAGACTTGGGTGTGAGATAAGGCAGTGAGACCACAATTTGATTTAAAAAAATTTATATATATATGAAAAACTGACCATCCAGGCTTGGGCCCCTAAAGTGCTGATGGAAAAAAAATGAAACCTGGTCTTCCTCAGGATAACAGCTATAGTCTACCTAGGTATCACTATGAATATGTGCCCAGCTCCTGAGTCTACACACTCTGATTGGAGAAATGTCACTGGATCATCTTGTCACACTAATATCAGAACATTCTCAGCATCCAGAGATAAATAACATAATTATAAACACTCTCCTCCCCAGGGGCTTTTAGCTGACTATCTGATGCAGCTGTTCCTTACTTCTCAATCATGTCACTCGGGACTTTAGGAAAGAAATCAATCGTGGGCTACTTATCACCCTCATAAATACATCTCTGGAGTAATACAAGGCTATAGAAGAGGCAATCAATAGGACTTTGTATTTCTCCATGACCACAGGCCTGGGCTCTCGTCTCCCTGATTACTGCTAGGGGAGGGAGCCCCACTCATCTTGGTGCCAGCTGTGGGCTGTGTTCACCATCCCAGCAGGTTAGGAGAACAGAATCCCCTTAGTTTTCAGAATAAGAAGAGCTGAAGTGACACAGTTTAGATTACTCAAATTACTCTGCTCCTAGTTGTTGTTCCTCTGGTTTTATCATTTAATTGCCCCAGAAAGGGCAATGGAGGGAAGTGGACTGTCAGGTTGTCATAATCTTAGGAGGCAGTTTCTTAGTAGGTCCACTAGCTCAGGGATAGGCCTGGGAATCTCAGAGACTATAAGACGCTTTCAGCCTGGAGGGTCCCTGCTAAGGGCTAGATCACTGCTTGAGGGCTTCTGAAAGTCAGGAGAGGTGGCAAAGCAGGGTGTGAGAACCTGTTCTGGATTCTCGCCCTGTTTAGAAGACTGTCCTCAGGGTTTAAGATCTAGAGACATCCTTTTATTTGCGGGGCTACTTCCCTGGCAGATGGGACATACTTGTCTTCACATCACGCAAAATTTCTTTTATATAATTCCGGCATTCTCCATCACCTAAAACACTAGTCTGTTCACTAGGGCCCTCCCTCCACTCTTCCAACAGCATCCTTTTACCTGAAAACCATGGTGCTCCTACTCCCTGCATCTGTGACCACACTTTCCTCTTTCACCTGAAACCACAGGTCTCAAACCCAAGGGAATATTCTCCCTCTACCTGGCTTCTCCTTTCACCATTTCACCTGAACCACACAGCATACCTTGCATTTCCCTATATCACAGATATTTCACCAGGCCATGCCCACCTCTGCCGTGCCCTCCCCAAGGCAATGATGAGGCCTGCGTCCCTTCCTTCACATTCTATCACCTGTTGATTCTTCTAGTTGACAAAGTAAAATACAAGGCCAACAGTAAAGCATGTTGGCATCAAAGCCCTCAGAGACCATCAGTGTAGGCCTTTCTCTCAGGACTACAGTGGGGCGACTAAGAGCTCTGTGTCCTGGGAGCCTCCTCAATCCCAGGCTGATAGTAACAGTTGATCACCCTACAGCACAGTGACCCAGTGGGCCAGGCTGGTGCTGGCTCAAGGCTCACTCTTTATCTACCAGAGAGGGCTAAAAGAACAAGGGGCCAGGAGTGGAGGAATGTGGGGGGAAACTGTGGAACACAGCAGCAAGCAGCATTTGGGGCTCCTCTAAAAGAATCTGCTCATCTCTCCCTCTCCCCTCAGTAAGAGGGGGCACTTTCTCTGATCACCCTTCCTGCCCTCAGAAAGGTTCAGGAACAGGGGGCTTCTTTGGCACTTCAGAATGATCACAAGTAATTTGCCATTTTATTCATATAGAACAAAATTTACAAAGTCATTCATACAGTTTTTGTGTTTTTTTACTGACTTCGAAAATTGGGAATATTCAAAATACACTTTTACCCCACTCCATTCTGTCATTATTTACACGTATGTACAAGAAAATGAAAGTCTTTGTTTGTGTGTGTGCATTTGTGTGGTTTGTGTTGTTTCCTTGTATTAAAAAGCTCTGCTGGTCGGGTTGGTGGATGGGCGGGCGGGAGGGCAGGCTGCGCGGTCAGATGGAGGTACCGTGGGAGGTGTCCAAAGCCTCTGGAAGGACGCCTCCAGGCACAGGCTGGAAGGACATAGGGATGGGGGTCTTCACCGGGCTCTGGCGGAATAGCCCCCCATTGGGCGACCTGTGTTTGCACTGCATGGAGGGCATGGTGGCCGAGCTGCTCAGTGGCAGTGGCAGGTTGCTGCTGGGACCTGATGAGAGTGTCCGGCTGGTACCATGGCTGCTTTGCTCCGGCAGAAAGGTACTGACTGAGAGCTGGGTGTTCTGGTACTCCCGTGTGGGCTCTAAGGCCTGGCTGGGAGCCAGACCCCCCATCTCCAGGGCTGAGAGCTCGATGGATGCTGGGGAAATCTGCTTGTGAGCAATGTCTTCATCCATTAGACTATTCATGCGCCGATGGACTTGCTCCAAATTAACTTCTTTGTCCTGGAGGGAAAGCACAAGAAGGTTAGGCTCAGCCCTACCATGAGCCAAGGCTGGCTTTCTACAACTCTGGGAGGCATGGGACATTAGGCCTGTTCAGCTTGCTGGACAGTGAGTGAGCATGCTCCCATTTCCCCCACTTCCCCTCAGCTGTATGGCCAACCCTCAGCTATCTGAGGAAATAGTAGCCTAGGACATTATCTTTAGGTAGCAAAGAATCCATAAGCCAGCCTTGGCAGCATGTACTTCCCCTTTGTACCCTGGTTAGAATCATTGCCTTTATACCCAGTAATGCTTTAAAGAAATGGCAAACAGAAGGAAGAAGTTGTCCTATAGGGATAAAAAAGGAATGGTTCTAGACACCCCAATGTCCCCCATGTATTTACCATTCAGAGTTTATAATACTCAAAAGACTTGGTGTAATCATCCCTACGCTATGCAAAGGAAGCTTGAATTCAGAAAGGTCAATGAGTTCCCAAGAGTCAAAACTCCAGTATGAGGCAGAGGCAGCAATGAAAGCCAGGAGTAAAGTCCTGCCTCAGCCTGAGGTCCATGCTCTCCCTAAGCAAAATCTCCAGGATGTCTGGGAGAGGGCATGTCTTTGTCTGAAGGACTCATGAGGCTTGGTTCTTGGATGAAAATGAGGAATAGTGACAATGAAGAAAGGTAGTTCCCAAGGGCCTGTTGACTTTCCTAATATCAAGAGGTCTTGAGACTGTCAAAATGGGTGATCCTCACACCTGATCTCTCCATATGGTAAATTAAATCAAGGAAATTGTTTTATTTATATGCTTAAAAAAAAAAACAGAACAGATGTCATTTCCTTCAAATAACTTGGTAATTTTTCACAATGTCAGAATAAACCAAGGACATCAAACTGCTTTAAAGCTTCTTAATAACAAAGACAATGTAATCTACTTCCTCAGTTTCCACTTTGTGAGGAAGACCAGGTGCCCAGTGGAGGAGCCAGAACAGTTCCTCAATTAGATATTAGAAGATGCAATCCTATTTTCAGGTATGATGAGTACTGCTGATGTGCCAGGCAAGGTCATGCCTACTACTTACATTACCCTGATGTCAAACTTCAAGGGAAATACCATGTCACAGCTCCACTCTGAGACAAAACTCCACAGACTGTCTAATATTGATGTCCACACAGTGGAAAGATGAACCTCTCCCCTGCCCACCTTGTAAAGTTGTTAGAAAAAACAAGAAACGTCAAGCTCCTGAATGTGCTTCCAAAAAGAAAAAAAAAAGGGAAAGCACATAAATCTAAGGGCCATTTCAGTGGCTACTTTGAGCTCCTACAGGGCTGCTTTTGTTGGTAAATATTTGTCTCTACAGGTAATTTTCATTTCAAAATATATCAAAGGCACAAGACTGGTACCAGAGAGCCCGGAAGCTGGATAAATTGAGAGATAATTTCAGGCACTCTCAGGGATTAATAACATAAATTTCCTTTCTCTTTGTAGCCAGCAAAGCTTGGAGAAGGCTGGATAAACCATTTGGTCCTTCTGGCAGAGTGTTTACTTTCCATCAAATGATAACTGATGACCAAAGATCCTAGGATCATTGGGAAAACTTGTTAGTTGCATAATCTTGCCTTTTCCAACTTTCCATTTTCCTTTCAGGGTTTTAAGGATCCCATTGGGTATGGAAAGAAGTAAAGTTTAAGAGTAGACTAATTTAAGGTGGGAGGCAAGTGCCTTGGTCCTACGTGTGTTCACTCTGGATTCTAGAATTTAGAAGAGAAGGCCTGGCTCCTTTTCTAAGTCAAATGAGCACTGGACCAAGACAAGTGTTCAGGAGATGCTCTTTGTTTCTCTGGGGTTGAGAGATAAATAAGAAATTCCTGTCAAAGAAGACCATAAGGAGGCAGAGAGTTGACAGTGGGGGCAAAGTGAAAGAAGTCTTCTCTACTTAATGCCAGGGAAACAAACATAAGGAGAGCTTCAGGGGAACACCCTCCAACCAGAATTCTCTAAAGAAAAATGTGAGCAAAAGGGGTCTCTGAGATGAAATTCTTCACCAGTGAAATACAGAAAGAGGTGGTTTAGAGGCAGGGAGAAGAAGAGAATTAAAAAGTTGTAGGGCACAAGAATGAATCTAGCATAATAATCAGAGCTGTGATGAGTTGATGAGGTGGCATCAAAATTTCTAGAATAAAGACCACCCAGAGTGTGGATGTGAAGATGGCCTGATTACCCTAGAGTTGGTATTTTTGAAAGAAAGAGCTTGAATAGTTTCTTCAATTCCTATTTTTTTCTTGCCTCAAATTAAGGGAAAATAAAGCAGTTCCAAAAAGAACTGTGCAATAGGTATCAACCCCTACTTGAGGTTATTCTTTAGCCTGTAACCTGTCCATGTCAAGACAGAGAGAAAATGTCCACACCACTTGAACAAACTTTTAGGGATACCTCTCACCTAAAATAACAGTCAAGAAATTCATCCTCTCTCACCAATGGGACCTCATTTTACCCAAATTCTGTTCTTGCTGGTAGCTTCAACAGAAAGCAAACCCTGGAAGAAGAGGGTGCCATCATGAGATTACTGTATGGGTTGTTTAACTGGAGAAGAAAATGAGTAGAACTAAAGCAAACACCTCTGTATCCTCTCTGGAAAACACATGCAGCCTGTTTCTGAGTCTCCCAACATGTCCTCCACGCTGTCTGCTCCTGCCACGGCCCAGGGGCCAGAGCTAAAACACAGAGAACTGGAGAAAACCACCTTGTTTGGAAGCTCTAGGAGTACTGTTTTCTTAGATCACCTGGAGCCACAGATTTAGCATGCACTAAGTCATATTTGGTGGCCCCTTGGCCGGAGAAAGAAGAGGCAGAAATAATCTGCCTGTTCAAGGCAAAAGGCAGTAGTGAACAGAATAATTATATATATTTTAGACAAAATGAGGCATTCTATTATGTTATGCAAATTCAAGTAATGGATTTTTTTATGTGAACTACATCAGTTTATACCCTCATTATCTCAAGGTTTTGGTGTTCAACCAGGTAATGACAGCTGTGAAAAGAGACTTGGAAACTTGCTGCTGCCTTCATTAATTTACCGTGAGTAACTGACCTAGTCAAATACCCCTGAATATGACATAAAATTTACTGACTGCCTTTATCCACGAATCCGGCTGAATTCCAGCTCTACATCTCTCACCTCATATTAAACATGATGACAGATGCACCAACAGAGGTTACTGGGGACTCTCTCTCAGGCATTGTCTTGCAGAGAGATAAAGTTGTGTAATTAAGCCGCTGTTCACCAATGTGGAAATAATACAGTGTATTGGAAAATGGCAATTAACTAAACTATCATCTGTGTAACAGCCGGTCACACATGGGACTTGTTAGAGCTGACTTTGGCATCCAATGGCTCCTACTTTAAGTTGGGCAGAAACAAAATGTATTGAAGGACTTCTCACTTGCCCAGGATGTTCGTAGGAGGCATCTTTGAGATTAATCAAGTGGTAAGTGAGACCCAAGGGCTGGGAGAAACACCATCAATGTGATCTTAAGTGTTGCTCCAAAGATTTGCCTGACCCCAAAGGGCTGGCTGGGAGTCTGAGTTATGGCTGGGTAAGAGCAAAATGCAAAAAGCTGAATGTTAAGTCAATAAAGCTGTCTCAAGAGCAATTTTCCAGAGTATAAGAAAAAACTCCAATGAGCTCAATTGGAGGTTTTATAGGGGATGGCAATGATAGGAGAGAGCTAAGGAGCACCTTCTATCATAGGTGATTGGAGCAGGTATACATAAAGTGAACCAAGGCTAGGTGTGAAGTCTTGCTCAAGGTTATACAACTCCACAAAAAGTGAAGCATCACGACCAAAACCCAAATCTGCCAGGCTCCAAAAAGGGCTGTGTGTTCTCAATTTCCACTTGGAAGGATAGTGTAGACAAGTGTTTTTACCCTTGCAAAAATATCAAAACACACATAGAGCTTCTAGAAATTATAGTTGTCCAGGTCTACAACCCTTTAGAGAATAAATATCAAGCATCTGTATCCCTAAATAGCTCCAGGATTAATCACCTCTGATGTGCAGCAAGAATTGAAAGCCATTGATCCAGGTGCAATGATTTACACAACAATTTAACATTAATAATGTTTGCTGTATAGGAGCCCAGACTGGTTCATTCATTCGATAAATACTTTTGAGCTCCTAGTACTAGATGAGCTAATGTCCCTGGTAAAGCATCAATCTTGGCCCTCGACACACAGAATCTACTCAATACTTCAGTTATATTCATCATCCCATAATGAGAGGTTACAGGGTTCCAGAGAGTGGGCAAAGTGATATAAAGGCAAAAGTGGGAAGTGCCAGCAGACTTGAAGCAGAGACAAACAGATATACCATTAATGGCAATTCAGAATCAACCCCAGCATGAAGATATACACAGGGAGGTGGCTTATGGAGGTGGGTAGGGAAGTTTTACAGAGGGAAGTCACATCTGAGCTGGTTTGGAGATGGTGTATATGATAAGTGTTTATGCCATTTTACTGAAAGGCCTTGGGCTAAGGGCTGAAACACTCATTATCCTTAATCTCATGCTAAGTGGTCTAATGTGAGCAGTATACACATTGGGCCAGACTCAGTTTTTAGGAGAAGAGAGAAACAGGTTCAGAGGATGCAAATGCCTAGCTAGGTACAAGGATCCTGGCCCAGGGAAGATTTCTCAGTTAAACCCTTCATTCTCTAAACTCTCTGAAAAATGCTAGGTAGGAACCCCTGCTCCTGTACACACCAGATGGAAGGCACAGAGCAGACACCTCATTCATACCCTAATTCTGTCCATATTGTGTCTGAGTCCCATTTCCCCAGGGATAAGGATGTCTTCTTCAAATGTTGTTGAAGAGACTCAAGTAAAGAAGATAACATGTTATTTTCCTGCCACAGGGAGGCTGTCCTAAGATGTGACTGGTCATTCCTGTATCCCGTCCTGCCCATCACAAGGTCTTTAAGAGAATAGCCCTTTGACCACCATTCACCAACTACGTTCCATGGGGTAGGTGCTGCATGAGGCACTGTGCATACCTTCCTCCTTTGAACCTCAGGACAATACTATTAGGTTTGCATATATGAAGAAAAAAAGGTACAGGAGAGAAAATCTTTACATGGAGTTGAAAAAGCATTAGAGGAGTAGAAGGGAAGGTCATAAAACTAAAGAAAGTATCACTGGGATAAAATCTTCCACAGAAAGCAGGAGTGTGTTGTGGAGGCATGCAGAGGCCAGCCCAGTGGCCACAACAGAGAGGCCTGGATGCTCTTTTGCCACTGCTGCCTGGCCACCCTGGCCTCTATCAGCTTCTGTCTGCTATGGAAGCAGGGGCCAAGGGAGGGGAGACAAGGCAGAAAGTAATAGGAATTCAAAGCTCCCAGCCCAGTGATGTATGGTTCATCCTTCACTCCTCATGTCATCTCCCATTTGTGCAGTTCTCATCTTTATTTCATGAATATCTTATTCTCAGAGCAATGACTCCACTTTCCCCATAAATCTAGTGGGTATCTCTTTACTGCATCTGTGGAGCTTGGTGTGCTCCCCTGTGTTGGGTAACTACAGAATCATCTGATTTCTTAGAAAAAAATGAGAGCTCAAATCCCCATGAATATTAAGAAGCTGAATGTATATTACTACCCTTCTTCAAGCAGAGGTCTAAACTCTGAAGACATATCTGCACAAGCTATTAAACATGAGTAGGACTCCAACCAAATAAAGGTTTCTGGCTCTTAACAAATATGGCCAGTGGCCCAGAATAAAGCATTCTAAGATGAACCAGACATTCTCACCTAATTGCAAATGCTGATGCATAAAACTCAGACAACCAGTTACACAGAGTTAGTCTGGATTAAATACTCTCCTTATTTGTTAAAGTTTTTAAAGACATGCTTCTAAAATCACATTGTTTCAGCCCCTTTCCTCATTCCTATTTTCTGTATGATCAGGTCCAAACCCCCTGGCATCTAAGTCCTTCAGAATAAGTCCCTGCTTCCCATCACAGTACCCTTCACTCCCATCTTGCTGTCAACATTCCAGTCCTCAGAGCTCTAGGAGGTGTGATGACTTTGTTTACCTTCATGCTGTTCACAGTGCCTAAAAACACGTCCAAACTTATCTCAGCTCTAAGATTTTTATAGCTCTTTTGACAGCTCTAACAACCTCAGGCTCTAAACTGGTCGCTAACCAGTATCGTGATGACCCTGCCACACCCTGGCAACTGGGTGCTCCTTAGCATTTGGTATTACCTGCTGCTCAATTCAAGGGAACCCTGGTCAACAGAATGAAGACTGGCTGACTTCTCAGCCCCATCTGCCTATGTGGAGATATTCCCCCTGAGGATAGGATAGGGTCTGTATCTATATAGGCATACTTATTAAGAAAAAGGAGACAGAGGAGAAACTTCACTTGAAAATCAGAAACCCATAAAAACAGGAAAAAGATGGCATATTTCTTTCTTTTACCATGTACCACCCAAAGCAGCTACTGTGCTTTTCCAACATGCCTCTTCATCTGTTCTTGCTCCTATCCAGAAGCAAGTCAGTGGCTGGGGCAGAAAGTTCCATATTTTTGTAAGCAGGACCAATATATTTCATCCTCACCTCTTGTGTCCAAGATCCAGGGCATATGCAGATGTCAGAATGGAAAATAAGATGCTTTCCTCATAAGAAGGGAGTTGTTCCTCACAGCTAGGTCATCCCTTGGTTTCCTAGTCTTTCTCTGTCTCCCTTTTTTCACCTCTGCCTTCTATGTCTCCAATCTATCCCTCTCTCTCTCTCTTTCTCTCTCTCTCTCTCTCCCCCCCCTCCACCCCCACTTAGTGTGTGCGTGCACACACACACAGTTACAAACACCCTGATGATTCATTCTGGGCTGTCTAGACTGGATCTGTCTCTAAACATTAAACTAGGGGATATGGAGGGATGTGACTGAAAGTAAACAAAGACATCTAATCCAGAGTAAGTATGGTCTCAGTCTCTGTACCTGGCACAAAAAGACATTCTGGAGGATGAACCTGAGCCTGTGTCTCCTAGGTTTCCATTCTGTCCACACCATCCTGGGACAGAACCTCCACTATAGTGCAAAGCTTGCCTGCCTGGAAAATCTCTCCTGCTCCCCTGAGCCAAAAGGAACTTGCACAGAGAAAATCAAGCTGTGGACGTTAAGTTAAACACACACACACACACACACACACACACACACACACACACACACACACACAGAGAGAAACTAGGTATAATGTGAGCCAGTCCTTCATCGGCCTACTGGGAGTGGCTCCACAACCACGTCACCCTAGCTGCCCACTGATGCTTTTGTACATGTAAATCTGGGTTGTGAGAAGTAGATGAAGGTGTCTTGCCTATGACATGGAAGGGGAGAAGGCAGGAAATAGAGACATTTGTGGCCCTTCCTTAAAACCACTTGTCAGAATAATTTACTGTCTCTCTCAGTGATTTCACAGAAAATTTTCCAGTAGTAAAGCTTGGGATGGGACCATTTCTTTCAGTGGGTTTTCTTTAAATGTCTTCCTTCTATCCTTGGTCCAAGGGTGATAGGAGAACCAATGAGATTGTGAGAGGCCCAGGTCTTGCATCTCCTTACATAGAGGTATACAGAAGGCATGTGAGGAAGATGGATGTTGCCAGCCAGAACATTTCAGGCATGCTGAGTCAAATAGCAAGCTCCTTCTAGCAAAACTAAGTGTGATGACAAAGAGCTCAATGCCTGATATGAGTGGAGACTCTGCCTTCACCCCCACCCATACCTGGGGCTCCATTTCAGACTGATATATGGGGTGTGGCCAGCTAGTCTCTCCAGGTGGCAGAGATGGTGGCCATGACCCAAAGTTGCCTCTTTGGATTTGATGCTGGTAACTTTACTGCTTCTTGTTTGAAGTTTAGACCTGTTTATCTCCACATAAACTGTAAGTGGAGCTGTGATTTTAGAAGTAGTTGAGGTATATATAACTTGTAGTGACAGACCTATGAAAGAGTGGCTGGGCTTGTGCAATCATGCCTGTGTGTGGGTTTCTGCTGGTGGAGCAGCATCACCAAATGACATTCCTTGCTACCCTCCCTTAGAGAAGTTGTCTCCAGGGAGACTTTATGAAAGTTTCACAAAATAAATTAAATAAATAATAAATGAATGAACGAACTTGAAGAAAAGAAGAGCAAAAACCTAATGGGAAGGAAGTGTCAAGTGCAGAATCAGCTTGTGGTTGGCACATACAGGAAGGAAGCATGCCTGGAACCTGGAATCTGGACAGTCACAATATTCCTTGTGCTGGGTAAACCTGGAAAAAAGTAAGCAAGGCTAGGCCCTGCAAGGAGGAGTGAGCAAGGAACAATGAGAGGGTCAAGGGCAGGTTCCCCGTCACATGCTCATAGAGCAGGCCATGTGTTAAGAAGCCAAAGAGAACCAGGAAGGAACATGGTCTCCTCTCTTACCCTACAGTTGGTCTCTCCAGGTCAGGGTGGAGGCACATGGGTGGGGCAGGGTGGGTAAGGGCTCTCTGGTGCTGCTCATGCTGTACCTGCTCTATAGATAAAATCAGGACTTTAGTGGCTATGGCTGGTGTCTTGTCACTTTGTTCAAGAATGAAAACATCCTATACATTTGTTCTCTGGCTTTAAAATCAAAGTAAAGCGAGGACACCATCCCCCAATATAAAACACTGCTGTCTCCAGACAAGTGACTTGGGTAAATACTAACCGGAAGAACCCCCACCCCTCCAAGTGGCCCAGTAGATCTATCCTGCCTCTAGGCTACAGAAAGGAGAAGCAGGACTCAGAGCACAGACCTCTTTGGGGGCCTCTTGGTGGCACCGGTTGCTATTCCACCACAACTCCAGGGCGGCCACCAGGCAGGCAAGGAGGAGGCCAATAGCCAAGATGCAGAAGACACCAGCAAAGCTGTGCAGTTTGAGAGACTTGCCATCTGCCTGGGCGCTGGCGTGGCTGGTGAGGTCACAGCGGCCCATGTGTGGCCACCACTTCTGTTTGAGCACATCCAGGTCCCCAGTGTCTTGCAGCTCCAGGATCCTACAAGATATAATCCACATGAGCCACAAATGCTGGTCTCATCAATACACCGTGAAGGTCCTGACTCCTTCCCCATCATGCTGGCCCCACTGCAGACAACATGGAACCATCGAAGCAGCTCTCTGCCTTAGCTTTCCCCCTCCCAATCCATTCTCCTCTCTGCAAGCAGAGAGCTCTTCCCAAATACACATCAAGTTTTGTCACTCTCCTTCTCAAAACCCTTGATGCCCTCGCCATCCTGTCTTGCTGCCCATGGATAAAGTCTAATAGCAAAGCATATAAGGACCCTTCACATGTTACCCTGGGCAAACTTTGAGGATGAAATCAGGAAATACAAAAATGAATGAGACACATACTCAGAGTGTGGACTTAGGATGTACATGCTTACAACAATGTTTTCCTTCAAACTTCATTAACCACATCCTATGTATCTCTCATTAGGGTTTGCCAAATCATTCCTTCTTTCTTTCAATTTAAGGAGCACCTGCATTATGCCAAGTATTATATTCAACATTGCTGAGCTTATGGTCTAAGGCACATACAGGAACTTTAAAAGAATCAGAGGTGGAGACAGAAGCTGTGACCAATACAATGAAATGAACATAGAGGTGCTAGGAAATGGTACATTGGGAAGGTGGCCTAGATTGGAGAGTTATGGAAGACCTCATGAAGGAGGTGAGGTGACAGGTAAGTGGAAACTTGAAGGATGATTAGTCATAACATAGCTCACACTCATCCAGTGCATTCTGTGTATCAAGAATCATCCTTAAGTGCCTGACAAATAGTGTTTAATTCTCATGTTAGCACTTTGAGATGGTTAATTCCATTTTTCCATTTTTATAGAGAAGGAAATTGAGGCATAGAGAGGTAAAATATATTGCCAAAGTCAACTTATGGTTGGCAGAATTAGTGTTCAATGAGGAGAAGGAAGAAACTTCCTGAGAATTACAACCAGGTTTGAAAGTCCTGTCTGTAGTAAATGCTCAGCATGTTTGAGAAGCTAAAATGTGTCCATTGAGAGAGGAGAGCAGTGTGTGAGCAGAAGGGCGGTGTAAGATGAAGAGAGCAAAGCAGGTAGAGATAAGAACATGGGTTCTAAGAGGATGAAAGAGAATTTGGATTTTATCCTGCATGCAAAGGTGGGACAACCTTCTCTGCTCTTGTATTCTCCCATGTAGGTGGCTGGATGGCAGCTTTACTTTGTTGTTGTATTTTATGGACTCCGTCTATAATCCAGGGATCTGAACAGTAAACTAGTAGTAACTGGTAGACCCTAGGCTCCTCATACTCAAGCTTTTCCATTTAAGGATAGGAGCTCTTTAAACCCAGTCTATGGTGATATATTCAGCTGATAAAACCCTTTGGACCTCTCTGAGTCCTCTGGGTATACATGGTTTGAAAGCAATCATTCTTTATAGCCAAGATTACTCAAATGGCCAGTTGAGTAATCTCTGCTCTGGACTTGCATTTCAGGCCAGCTGTGACCACAGGCTGAGGCTGAGCTCAATGACCATGCATAGGCTGTGACAGGTGGACAGGTGGACAACCAAGAGGGTTCTGTGATCTGTCAGCATCATGAACCCAGCATAGCATGGCCTCTTGCTGGCTAGGAATAGCCTGATTCAGTGTAAGCACCAGATCTCAGCTGGTTGTCCCAGGACAAGTGATGTGCCACTGTTAATCTTGGCTTCCTCATTTTACAACATATACCGATGATGCTTGCTAGATGAGTGTAATCCTTCAGGACAGGGGTAGTGCTTTACTCTCCATGTTTTCCTCTGAGAAAGCACAGTGGCCAACAATTTGAGTTCTCAATGGATGTTTGTTGCATCAATGAATATATGAATGTCTTAAGTGAATATTGAAAACTAAACTAAAATGGGCATTATGAAATAATTAGATAATATCTGTTAAGTGAAGTACCCAGCATGCAGATCAGTACCAAAGACTTAGAATGTGGCAGTGCATATAGAAGTTTGGTCTTTGGTATAAACACATGATTTACGTGTTGCATTTGTGTGGCATGGGGTCATGCTCAGCATGCTGCTGAGGCAATAAATCTCTTAACATGGCACATTCCATGATTAACTGGGCAGCTGTAGTGTTTCGTTAACTCTATGAGGCTCAGGACATGTTAGGAAAGCTGCATGTCTATATGTCCACTGGCTTGTGCTGACCAGCTATTAATCAAGTCTCTGCTGGCAGGTCTAAGTAGGCTGGGCCTCTAGGCAGTTATAGGAACCCAGGGCTGGATATATAGGACCTCAGGGGCTTTGAAAAGACTCATGGTTGAAGTACTGGCTCACCATGGAGAGACAGCCAAGCTTCATGTTTATTGGCACGGATTCTGTTCTGAGGGACATCATGTCCAACCCAGGCTCTGCCATCACACTAGCTGTATTGTGAAACCTCTCTCATCACTAAAATATGAGATCATAATAAACACACCTATCTCACAGAATGATTGTGGCCAAATGAAAAGAGGAAATACACCACTATCTCAAGATCTGGTGAGTAATAAGAGCTATATAACCGATGGTTAATAGTTGCCATCTGATGGCCATATTGACCACTAGCCCTATCAGTCCAGTGTGGACATGAGCTGCCTTTTACTCAGAACACAGTGGAGACTGATGAATTTACATTGTTTTCATTCTCAAAATAGTAGTTCTTAATATATATCTGTTTTACCTACTGACCTGAGGCTCAGAATCTAGATGACTTGCACATGGTTGCAATCAAAAAGTGGCAAAGCTCCTTTTTAGAGCTGGGTCGTGCTGACCCAGGAGGTCATGCTCTTTCCAGAACACCAGGCTGCGAAATACAGTCAGCCTATTCTCTGAGAGTCAGGTTCTGGCCTAAGGAGATTGTGATACTTGACTCGGGGCCAAATCCCCACTCTTCTGCTCATTGACTGCAATGTCAGGCAGGCTGCTTATTTTGTTAATGCATCTCTTCTTCCTGCTTCTTATAATTATATGTATCTTTTATGCCCAATATTATTCCAGGAAGAATGTAAGGCATTTATAGGAAGACATTGAATAAAATTAAAAAAAAAAACAAGTCAAAAAGAAAATGTAAATATGTAAGCAACAGAGAAAAGATCAAATAAGTCACAGTCACAAAATGAGTCCTAGAATGAGGCTAAACTAATAAACACCATAATAATCTATACTAATATATGAGGAAGCCAGAGCAATAATAACCACTTCCTGAACCACGTTGTTCTATTTTCCAGACAGATATAATTGCAGGTGTTTTTTTTCAGTCGATAGTTGTGGAGCTTGCTACACAGTAGGTGCTCTGTAAATGGCTATTAAGTTGCTAAACATGTATTGAATACCCACACTGCATGCTATGGTCTGCAAATGGGCCATAGCTCTCAACCCCCACAACACACATAAGTTGTAGTCAATAGACCCTGTCCTCTGCTAAAGCAAGGGGATATATCTATATTCAAATAAATAGCTTAGTTCCCAGGACTAAAGGAAAGAAGTTTACAGCAGTTCCAGAAAAAACTGAGATTTGTTATTTACATAGGGTCCTTTTTCTGTAAATGTTATGGAACATTGCTTCCCGGACCTGCCACCTTGCTCCTCTCAGGCATGCTCTAATTGGGGACAGCTCACAGTTTTGTATGGAACAGAGCCTCTTAAAAAGCTGTTGGCAACCTGAGGTTTGAGCATCTCCCCAGATAGATGCCCATCTGTCCAGCCCAGGAGGGGCTACAGATGACGGTACTTCAGGAAGCCAGCACATAGCTCTATGAAAGTAAAGTGTAATAAATCACATTTTGCCAGAACAAAAAGGAAACTGGACTAGCCACTTTTGCTTATGGTGACCCATGAGCTTGGGAAGCAGCCCATCATGTCTCTATTGGAAGAAATTTTTAATAGAGCCTCATGGTCCTCAAGCCTGTTCCAAGGCAAGCCTGCTTCTCTGGGACTGCACACTCCCACACTGGTCCTATTCCATTGCCTCTGGAGACACACAAAGGACATCAAATTCCTTCTGTACTCAGAAAATTTTATGATATCGAGGGTGAACAACCACCTTCTGCCTACTGATCTCCTCCAGGTCAAGTATTCTCTGGTCCACCTCTGACCTTTTGGAGACCCTCCACTGTCATCACTCCATTGAACAATCCAGCTGAGAACCAAGTTCTCTCCTCACTCCAGTGCATCATCATTCACTTGGCAGACTTTCAGGAGATCTCTGAGCAATAAGAGTACATAGGGACCCCAAGTTTCCCTCACTGGGATCCTATGTTTTCATGAGCTCTGTCTTGGGGCATATTAGCTGTCTGGTGGTGCTACTGCTGCTGCTTTAGCCCCACAAGCTCCCTGACCATCTGTTCCAGAGAATTGCTCACAGGTTGATGGTCTGTGGAATGCCCTGAGCCTTCTGTCCCAGAAAACTGACTGGGGTAAACCTCAAAACACCAGCATATTATGCATCTGGAGAGAAAACATTCTTTCTTCATGCCTTTAATTTGAGCAATTGGTAAATCACTCCTCCTCCTTCTCTCTTGTCATCTCTCTCTGCTCCAGAGAGCAAAGGGAGGTACAGAATGTATATTTGATTAAAATATGGAGAAAACCCAAAAGCCTCATTTAACTTAATTAGTTATGCCCCTTTTCTAAGTTTTGCAAATGAACCTCTGAATGGATGAGTTTCAGGCCCTTTTCCTCAGCCTTTGCCAGATGTGGCTTAGGCTCAGGTGCTTATGATGAAAAGATCGCAATCAAAATTTAGAAGGTAGAAGGGAGGTGATAGGGTTCTGAGATCTAACAGTAACATTGACACAGCACCGGGGCACAGGGGATTTGCATTTTCCTTCCAATCCTGCCAGT
Source organism: Cynopterus sphinx (assembly GCA_030015415.1). Classification (NCBI taxonomy): domain Eukaryota; kingdom Metazoa; phylum Chordata; class Mammalia; order Chiroptera; family Pteropodidae; genus Cynopterus; species Cynopterus sphinx. The sequence goes on from CM057382.1 coordinate 54,802,773, forward strand.
AGCAGGTGTCAGTTAACCTCTGTGAGCTTTAGATGTTAAAATAAAGGCTCTTTAGACTCCAAATGGAAGATCCTCAGTGCCGAAATGAATGTTGTAATCAGGCAATTTGGGTTTGCCCCTAAGCCTGGGCACCATGTCAGCCTTTTCATCTAGACACTTCTGCCACATTTTAGATTTTGGTGGACCAAGACAGTCTGTCCTTAGGGATTCTTCTCTGGGCTCTATAGTTCTGCCCTCTTTACCCACCAGGATGTCACCTCACAGACATGTGTGAGTTGTGGGCCCAAGGCTTATGTGTTCCTGGGGACAGGAGCCCCTATTAGCAGGCTGGATACTGGGAAGAGGCCACTGAGCTTACCCATGCTCTTCACTTTCACCCTCTTTGATGAGGCCAAGTCACTTGGTCAAGGACTAAAGTAAGATCTTGTGGCAGAAAACAATGGTGAGATGAGGAGAGGCTATTTTTATCAAGGAGGCTGGCCAGGGGTCCAGAGAGAGCACTTGGAAACTTGATCATGCCCCAGGGAACAGAGAAGATCAGGTTCAAGGGGTGGACTCACACAAGCAAATCACATGGAAGGCTAAGGAGGCCAATGCAAACTAGACACACTATACTCATTTGCAGAAAGGGTATCTGTGTGCCTTGGCTAAGGCTGCATACTCCTATCTATACAGCCCTCCTCCCCACTTTCCCCAACATGCCTATCATTTACTAGTATTAATTACCAGGAAGCTGATCTGGGGCAGATGGGGAGGAGGCAGGTAATGAGGACTAGGCCCCTCCCTACTCCAGCAGATAGTATCTGCCCCCTATTCCATGTCCAGATGACTACGGAGTCCATCTGCTTCTCTACTCCCACTTTTTCAAGGCTCCACATTGACCCTTCCCATTTCACATTTACTTTATAAAATAATTATTGGGCCCTTGCCAGGTTTAATTAATTATTCATTTAATTTTAAATTACTGGTATTTCTGGCTAATCTCTATTCATCCCTCAGGCCTTAAGTGTCACCACCTCTGGAAAGCCTTCCCTGGTCTCCTGGGTTGGTCAGATACCCTCCTCTGCCTCTAGAATATCCTCTCTGTTGAACTTACTTCCCTGTGCTAACATTGCCTACTCATATCATACTTCCCACTGAGACTGTGCACCTTCATAGGAAGGGACCATATACTCCATCTTCTTATCCCAGGACTTGGCACAAGACTAGCTGGGGTGTGGAGAGGAGAGAGTAGTGGTACATAGTCAGTGCTGAGGAAACTGTGATGAATGAGTTTGTGTCAGCTCTCATCTCCTAAAAGAAGGTTATCCTCCAACCCCAGCCCAGACGGCTGCTGGAGTTGCCTTGGTGACTATGCCTACCTCTGGGAGAAGAGGTCTCTGTAGGGGCTACCATGCTGTAGGGCAATCCCATAGCCCTTGCTGCTGACGCTGTTGCTGATGACAGTCACAGAGCAGTCGTCATCCGTCAGGGCTGCATACTCCACCACAGCCACATCCCATAGAAAGGCGTAGTTCCCCTTCTTTGCCTGAAAGACCAAAATTACCATAAGTCAGGCATGCCTGGACTGCCTTATTAGTTTCAAGCAGTGAGGCACCTTAGTGGTAGGATTTGAGAGACCCTCCTAAATGGTCCTTTAGCCTAGCAGCCAGCACAGCAAACTCTCCTCCAATTCTCTGGTCTAAAAATTCCACCACTGGTTGATGCCATTCACTGTGGTTAAGACAGAAAAGGATATGATGCTGCCTCTGGTAGGCTCCAGTGCAGGATATCTCACAGTGGCATAGTCTCATTTCTCAGATCAGCAGGCTCACCTTGGAGACTGCAGAAAGTCTGACCTCAGATAATTGAGATTTTTCCAACCAGAGATATAGGGAGAGTATAATAGAATTCATTTAATATTTCTACTTAGAACCTGACTGAGGTCTGTTTAGGGTGAACACAGGAGACGGCCCTAAGTTCAGTGCCCGCAAGTGGTCATACTTTAACACCTAAATCATGAACTCACTGAGCACGGAGAACTCATTAAGGATAGGATCCTGATTATTATGGTGCCAGGTTGGGTTTCTGCCACTTGCTTTTCACTGCCCACACAAAAGTATGTACATACATACACATGTGCAGAGACAAATATGCATTCACACTTGCATGCACACACTTTTATGCACACATGCATATATATATGCACACATGTGTACATACACTCAGGGTCAGGCTTCTGGTGTCACTGTTTCTATATCAATGCAGAGTATTCCATTGTCACTTTCTATATTTATTCAATAACTACAGATTATTCCATCAGAAATTTGCCTGTAGCAACAACATAAGCCCTACTTCATCACACCAATCCATAGTAGACGGTCAATTCTATTCTGAACTATAACTCTGACTTTGTCTGAAGTTGGAGCACTCAGAAAATAAATGTAAGCTTCTTCGTTTTTTGGAAAGAGATGCAAACTAGACATTGTCACTTGGCCAGCTTAAAATAGAGCATAATGTTCTTAATGCAGCAAAGTTTCTGATTTCATTTCCATAGTGAGCATAAGCCTCTTTGTCTTTTCTTTCCCTCCAGCTACAGCTACCGTGGGATGGCAGAAGACCTCAGCCTTGGCTTGGTGGCAGGGCTGAAACATTACAGACAACAAAAGGCCAAGCTGGCAAGCTACAAGCTTCATGACATTGTCAAGGGCAGGTCTCCTTCCTTTATTCCGTTGAGCCTTCACATCCACTGAGACTTTCCGAAGAGTGCCATAGCTACTTAGATGAAACTAGTCAAGATTTGGGTTCTTCTGGAACTCTAAGTACCCCATAGGCCAAAATGGCTCATTTTTCTCATCAGAAGTTTTCTATCAGAAAGATTTCTGGGTGAAATACAGCATTCCCCAGCAAAATAGGCTGTTTCTAGCCATTCACATGATTTTGTCCAATGACCTTATAAGAAATGACACATACCTATACCACCCATTGACTTTCAGCTCAGGAAGCAATTCAAGTATTATATCAAATCCTCATTTTTTGGCCAAGTCAATTTCAAAAGTCCCTAAAGGACTTTGACCCAGGTTGCAAAATTACACTCATCTCTCTCCCTCCACATGGGAAGATAACAGTCTTTGAAACTTTTTCCTGCTGGCAAACAGGTTTTCTCATAAAAAGATATAAATTATCAACCTCTTAGTTACTGAGTTTCTCAGCAAAACATTGACTTATGACCTACTATTTGGCTTTAGTCCATGCTTGCAATTCAGCATGACAATCAGATATTGTTATTTGTACGATTTCAAAAGGGCACATCATGTTGAAGGAAGAATTAAGATCAGGTTAGTTTCTACCTTTCAATAATGTTACTAAAAGGAAAAAAATTAGTTGAATTAGATCCAGTGAGAACTGACTCTGACAAAAGCCTGGCATGGCCATTCTAGTGGGACACTTGGATTTCTTTAAGCCACAAACATTTGTGGCTCCAGTTTTGGCTAAGTGACAGGTGAGCACAGTTGCATGAAGAAAGCTGCACTTATAGTCCTGTTGGCCTAAGATGAAAAGGCAGAAAACATATGGAAGGGATGCTGGTAAAGTCTCAGCTGCAAATCCCTGCTAACCAGGAAGGCATCTGAGAAGAGAGAGGAAAGTATAAGTTCTCCTTGAGCTGCTGAAAGACCCCAGACCCTCAATCTCCCCATTTGTAAATAGAGACTAAATTTACTATTGTATTTCTTATGTCTGCTTCAAGAAGCATGTGGCCAATCCCCAATTTACCTGACAATTACAGAACAGTTAGGACCTAGAGAGGCTGATGTGTCATATCTTGTATGTGGGCCAAATCAGAAGCTCTAACCGCAGTGAGACACTACCCTTATGAAATACTAACTATCCCCAATGTCTCTTCCTCACAACCTCAGCATTATAGAGCTTCTTAGATTCTCCTCTCTTAGCTTCACACTGAATAAAATGCAGCACCAAGACCTTCTCTGGGCCTCCCAAGTTAATTAGTTTTCAGTAAAATCTTCCTGGTGTGTCACAGACACTGCATGAGACAGACGTCTTCTTAGGTCTGACCATGGTCTCGGGAACACTTTAGATGCCAGCTATAAGAAGCCAGATACCCCACCCATCATGGCTATATCCCTTTTATATAGACCTTCTTTTTGCTCCCATGCAGAATAAGCTCCACTCCCTTAAAACTCTAAAATGTGCCTCTTCCTTGTAAGATCACAACTAATTTTATATGTGGCTCCTGCTAATTATGTGCTGCTTATCCATGAGCTCTGGCTTCTTCATATGTGGAGAATGCCAAGTAGACCAAACATCTGCCTCCAGGAGAGCTAAGAATTTCCTCTCTTTCTCTCTCTTATTATTTTTTTTATCACAAGCTCATTCTCTTCCTTTCTTGAGTCTGAGCATTGCCTAATTTTGCCCTCCTCTGTGGGCTCAGCCTCTTATCTAGTCTCTACTTACATTAGAAAGGCATTTCTATTTCTCTCCCTTCACTCTCCATCCCCTTAACTTCATGTAGGAGACCTCTCCAACTTTGAGACATGTTCATTTCCTATTTATATTAACTACTTCTTTCTGCTGACGATTTTTTTTCCAGTCACTTGGGAAGACAAAGTATTGGTAGGAATCTAGTATCTTATTAAGTATGTGCCATTGGCTATTCCTCATAGAGGAAGAAGGGTGAACCCAGATACCTTTCTGTAGGAACAGAGAGTCACTTGGCCAAGTGGCACAACAGATCTCTAGAGGTGGCTATTCTTCTACTTCCTAGTTATACCAATTCATTCTTCCTTGTGTCTCCCAGTTCCATTCTTTCCCTGCTTCCCAGGTGGCTGTGGGGAGAGAAGGAGGATGTTATCTGAGAAGAGGCATAATAGGTAGTGAGCTGTTTACAAATAGATTGTGGACATTGGTTTGCTCTATAATGCCTAAAGGATAAAAATGATACTGTAGATATGTGTTCTGCATTAAAACAAGAAAAATTACTATATTTCACCTCTTTAATAGGTTAAATTAATTTATCTGGCTGACTCCTTTACAATATTAAAGGTATTCTGAATTTCTAATCACTGACTTACCATGCAGCAATGCCTTGGAATGTGGCTATTGGAAGTTAAGCTGAAGACAAGGCCAGTAAATTCATCCCAGCCTCCTCTGAGCTTTGGGCTCTATATGAAGCCCAGGAGGACAGACACACACACACACACACACACACACACACACACACACACACACACACACCCCACACACACACACAAAACAACAACAACAATAACAACAACAATAAACAGAGAGCCCTATAGAGTTAGTTCTGGGACCCTAGGACTACAGACCAATATTCCTTCAGGAGCTATGGAAAGCATTTGCAGATCATCTAAAAAAGTGGAGGTTTGAAAGTTAATATAGCTAGAAAGATAATTTGCTACTTACATGTTGTTTTTTTTAATCAACAATACCCAGTGTTAGTGAGGTTGTGATAAATGAGCATGATCCTTCATGCCACTAGGCATCACGAAATGGCATAGTCCTTCAGAAAGTAATGTAGCAGTACATAATGAACACTTAAAGCCACTCATATGCTTTACTTTAACAAAATGGGAATTTAAGCTAAAAAGTAAGCCAAACACATCGTAAAGGTATGACTGGTGTTTTAAATCTGAAGTTGACTATAAGTAAGCATGAGAAGAGTTTAAATACTCAGTTTAGGGAAATAATTGAATTATGGTTCACAAATCTGATGGACTTTTTTTTGACAGTAATTATAAAGACTATACAGAAACAGAGTACATGTATGTAGTAGAAAATAACAGGATGGATTACACTACCATTACTGTTCTGTATACATGTGAAATGTAATATGTCAAAAAATAGACAGGATTGTTACATAACTGAGTGGGGTTTGTGATAATTCTTAGGACAAGTTGAAATGTTTTCTTTAATCTTGTTACAGTCTAAGACACCACAGACTACATAGGCATCAAACCTGATCTCCATGCCCCTGTGTGTCCTTGGGGCCTGGAGGAGCTCCTGCCCATCTACAGAACACAAAGGTCTGGCAGAGCTCTCCATTTCTCAGGGATCTGACACTACCCAAATACTTGGAAAAGTCTCATTTACATCCCTGGCCTATATCTATACATTTTACTTCATTCACTCTCTCCTTTCCCTTGGAAAGGAAAAAAAGGAAAGGAAAGGAAAGGAAAGGAAAGGAAAGGAAAGGAAAGGAAAGGAAAGGAAAGGAAAGGAAAGGAAAGGCATTTGGTTCAATGTTAAAAGAATAGATGTGAGGACTTTAGAGAAAGAAGGAAAGAACAGCTTTGACGTAAGAGAAAGTCAAGGTCATCTGGGCATCTATCTCCAGGATGCCAGGACAGCAGCAAGTGGACAGGTTATCTTTGGCTTGCCTCCCAGCAAGTATGTTAACAAATAGGATCCAAACCCTTCCCTGAAGTCCACTCCATCCCAGTCCACCCACACACTAGAGAGCCACAAATGGAAAGGGGTTGAGACCATGAAGGTGTTTGGCTCCAGTCCTTAGAGCATCCTCCTTAACATTGAAGGGAACATAATCAGCCTATATTACTAGAGGAAGGTTGGGCACCATAAGCAAAGCAATGAGTGAGCTGGGTTATTGGAGGACTCACTATCTATTGCTCCACATTGGTAATAAAATGAGATTGTGTGGCCTTTCACTGATTGCACCACTGATTCTGCCCTGCCCAGAACTCTCCTGGAGTACAAACTTTCAGAGACAACAGCCTTGGAGGCAAAAACTTCATTATGCATTTCTACTCCACATTGTTCCCAAAACAAACAAAAAAAGTGTTGGTGTTTTCATCAAACATAAATATTATCAGAAAGGAAGTGTTGAAGGAAATCAGGCATCTGCAGTGCCAGGTACAGGGCTGTACATGCTGGGTGCTGGAACCTTCAGAAATCTGATACCTTTTTGATCCATAATATAATTACAAAGAGCAGAATATTAATCCCATTTTACAGATGAAGTAACCGAGGCTCAGAAAAATAAAATAACTTGTCTCAAACAAACCTAGACAGCGAGTAGAGAGCCAGGTCAACCTGAGGTTTACTGCCCAAGGGAGTGCTGCTGGTGATGGAACACACTGGAATGGCAATGACTATCTTTCTCCAGCTTTATAAATAGAGATGTTTCACATAACTGCTGAAACACTGGGAGAGGAAGGACACAGAGCCTGCACAATCTCTGGATAGAGTCATTAGGATAGTGAGGACTCCTTGGAAACATGATGCACCCTCATGGGCATGCACATGATCTCTCTTTATCCACCCTTCACCCAACAAATCAGAACTCAGCCCTCTTCAGTATCTGGTAACTTAGTTCCTCTGGCCATGTTCATAAAATGGCAACACGTTGCCACATGCAGCCTGAACCCTGGCTACAGTTACGCTGTATTATGTATTCTGCTAAGTCACGAGATGCAACAGTACAAACCTAAGCCATCTGTAGAGAAAAGGACAATTTTATAGTCTGCTGGTAAGAGTGTGGGTTGGCATGATATTTCTGGAATGGCAATTTGGTGTGGAGAATCAAATGCTTTTAAAATGTGCATATGTAGCAATTCCAACCCTAGGGATTTATCCTAAAAACTATCCAGTTTCTGAAAAGATGATAGTACAAAGATTTTTCAGGACAATATTGCTTAAGCTAGCAAGAACTGAAAACAACCTGAATGCTCAACAACAGAGAATTAGCCAGGTAAATGACAGTGTTAGATGATGGAATATTATGTTACTGTTACTACCGTGTTTTAAGAGAGCTTTCATTACTAAGGAAACAATTGTTCATGGTAAGCATGAGCTAGCCTGGGTTCTGGACTCCAGCTGTTTAGATTCAAATCCCACCTCCACTGTTGCTGATTGTGTGAATGCAGGCAAGTTGCTTAAAATCTCCTGACCTCAGTCCCACTGGATGTAAAATGTTCCATCACTCACAGAGTTCCAATGAAGATTGCATTTCTCAATAAATGTGAAATGCTTAGGGCCTTTCTTGGCATGTGCTAAACAGTAAGTGTTAACTAGATGATAACAAGTATTATGCTGTTTAGTGAAAAAGAACCTGTTATAATAGAATATTTACATCATGATGTCCTTTTTAAATTATTATGTAAAAACTTTATGTTTATGAAGAATCAAATTCAAGCACCAAAAACCAACAAGGGCCATCTTTAGGTGATGCCAGCCTGGGTGACCTCTGTTAGCTCCTTTCAATCTCATGTGTTCCTCACGTTTTCTGCAGTTCAGCAAGCATCTCTTCTGTGATTGCAGCTATCTAAACAGTAATGTTAGTGATTCAGCCTCATTCCTTGAATATAGTGTAATGAAAAGAGGAGAATTCTGAATGAAGACAATGCCACTGCCACATCCAAGCTCTTCGGTGATCCTAAATCCCAGGGGCTAATAATTGCTTCTTAGAGGATTATTCTGAGTGTGAAATTACAGACATAACACACTGTGCCTGGCACACAGTGAGGGCTCAACATGAGCTCCATCTCCTTCTCTTTCCCATAGCTTCACCTGATTTAAATCAATCTGTCTGCTGTAAGTGAAATATCTTTTCTCCCACCCACTCCTCCCATGACAGTCATTCCTCCACCCTGACCAAGTTAGCAACATGCTCTGTGTTAGTGTGTGTATGTGTACACATGGAATGTGTATGTATATGTGTGTATTAATTTGTATGTGTGGAAATGTGTGAGTGTATATGTGAGTGAGGGAGGGAGAGGAGAGGAGAGGAGAGGAGAGGGGAGAGGAGAGGAGAGAGAGAAAGAGAGAGAGAGAGAGAGAGAGAGAGAGAGAGAGAGAGAGAGAGAATGTACGTGTGTGTACATGTGAGTATAAGCACCACAGCTCCCAAGAAAGTAGCAGAGAACTGAACTCAGCTACAAAGCACACAGAGAAAGAACCTCAAAGGGTTCAGGAAAAGCAGACCTTAAGCTAGAGATAAGAAGCCTGCCACTCCCTGATCTTTCAGATCAGTGAAAAGAGATTGTCCAAAATTATGTAAAAATGTAGAGCAGACCATCAGCAGTGCCCTCAGAGGTGTTCACAGCCCTCCTCAGGAGGCTATAAGGAAACCTGCCACCTAAGGAGCGAAAGATAATAACACTTTATCTGGATCAGCCTCAGGACCAGGAAAGCAGGCAAACAAGGGTAGGCTCAGTGGGAGTGGCAGATGGCAGTGGAACTCTCCCACAGTTAGTGTAATGGCTGCTTTCCTGAAGTGTCCACAGGGTACAAAGTCAATTAGTCTCCTGGCTTCAAACCAGAATGAACAGAATGGGGCTGGACAATGAGACAACACAACCAAAGTGGCAGCAAGACCATCTGATAAGGGGCATACCCTGTGTGTGTGTATCTCTGTGTGTGTGACCATGAGTACAGGCAGGAAAGCAACCTTGCAGGTTTGTCATTGTGGTTCCAGTGAGGCTGCCCATTACCTGGGCAAGAAGACCTAGATGATGGAGATGTCTCAAGGCTACAGAAGCAGACAATGGCTCATAATGAACAGGCACAAGGCCTACAAGACAATTTCTGCAAATGACTAGCAATCTCATCATAGTACCCCTGTGTCCTAGGGTAACAAAGTCAATAGCGAGAAGCATATCAAGGGCTAGAAAAAGTGGCAAGTAATTTCTCAGTCCACTAATGCCCTTATTCTTACAGGGTCTTCTTAATTCCTTAACTTTCTTTATAGAAGCTTCAACGTGATTTTAAAAAGAGCATGACATGGCATGTAGGTGAGAGCAAGAGTTTGGAGACAGGTAGACTGGGCTCTTCCCTAGCATCCTAACCAATCACCTGAACATTCTGAGCCTGAGTGGCCTCATCTGGAACACAGGATTAGCAAGCCCACTCACCTCACAGGCTCATCACAGAAAGAGACAGCATGGTAAGTGTGACGTATAGAAGAAACTCAAACAATAAGACACTATCCTCACAATCATGGTAATCATAATCCTTACTAGCATCATTTTTATAGCTTAGAGGTTGGATCCTCATTAAAATACAATGGCCTTGGGGAAAATAGCACTTGAAATTGTCCTCAGATATCAGCCTGGTAAATTAGAAAGACTGTTAGACTGGGTCACAGTGTTGGCCCAGTTACTGACTCACTACCGATATAAATAAGTGGAAGATAGTCCAAATAGTTTTTAAGGGTTAACATCCTTAAAGTCTATAACATAGACAAGTGTCTCTTAAAGTGTTTCTCTTGAATCATCACTGGAGAATTTATAAGAAATGTGAATTCTCTGGCTCCATACCAGACCCATTAAATAAGAGACTTTGGAAGAGTGGCCCAACAATCTATGTTTTAATAATCTCTCCAGGTGATCTTGATGTGTGCTAAAGTTGAAATCCAATGATATGGACTTCTCTATGTCAATTAATTTCTGATCTTCCCTTGAAAGCATGTTTAGAAAAGAAGAGAGTATTATGGCTCTAGAGTCTTGGATTAGGGCACTAAATAGAGGAGGAAAAATCATAGAATTGAGAGAGCAAGACTACTGAAAACAAATGTTAAAGGGAAGTCACTCTTTATATCTCCTTCCTGCAAGAGGGTACTTCCCCATAGATTCTCAGAAAGTTCAGGACAAACTTCTACAGTACAAACTAAATCCATTTTCCAAGGGATTCGAGGCTCAAAAAGGACTATGCCCGAACCACAGAATCAGCCGCTGGCAGAACTTGAATGTACCCTCAAGTTTCCTTGACTAAAACTGGCCTTCTCTCCTATCACAAAACTTCAACATCAGTAGCCCCAAAGAGCCACACAGAGTTCCCTGAGCAGTTGCCTCCATTATGCCACAGCTTTTTTCTGTTCTACTGATGCATTCTGATCAAGTTTTTAATAATGATGTGTGCCTCCAGCACCCGATGCTATAGAGGCTTTATGGCTGCATTTTCTTTTAGGGCCTCCTGCACTCTGACAAGAAACAGTATTATTTAGTAAAGTGAGTATTATTTTAGTGGAGAAGTTTTCTCATGTTTCCAAGGGACAAGGAGTTGGTTTGGTACAAAGGAAAAAGAAAAGTCCTGACTTGCAAGAATCAATGGCTCCTTCCTCAAAGTCTGAAACTGCACACCATCAGCAAAACTAGGGGCCATAAACAAACTTCTCAGCAGGGCAAAGGACACATTGATTTTCAATGATTTGTCAAAATTTTAAATTGTCCGAAGACCATGATAAAAAACAATCTAATCTGAGTTATTCCATGGGAAAAATTAATAATGATATAAAAGAAAGAGCAAATTAGCTTACCCAGATACAAAATAGATTACAGAGAAAAAAATTATACATAATGAAAAATGTCATCCCAGGGAAGAGAACCTAAGGAATCATAAACTCAGGCAGCACAGAACACAAGCATTCATGTGGTCAAACATCCCACAAACAAGCACAGAAATAGGGCTATGCAGATACTCTCTGGCTACACACACACACACACACACACACACACACACACACACACACACACACACACACATACACACACAAGATGTAAGCCCCTTGGTCTTGAATGTCCTTTCACTGCCTAAGCATGATGTCTGGTGTACAGTTGGTGCTGAATAAATATGTGTAAGATAGTTAAAGAAGAATTGAAGGAATAAATACTAGAATCTAGAAAGCCTGGGTCTTGAATTAAAGTGAGTTGGCAGAATATGTCCTGTCTTTCCAGGTCTGCCTCTACCCTTCTCCATCCTGCTTCCTCCTCCAGAGGCTGACCTTCATGGACAGCATCAATGGGTACCCTTGGCCTCTGCCTAAGAGTCAATTTCTAAGATTCTAGAATGAATAAAATACTAATACAAATACACTGACAATCATAACAATAAGCACTATTCATTCAAGTATATTTTCTCAAACTTGAGCAGCCATGGGAACCACCTGGAGGGCATATTCAAATACAGATTGTTAACTTCCCCCTTCTCCCTATTTCCAGATTCTCATTCATTAGCTCTAAAGTGGAGACAAAGAATTTAATTTCTAATGCATTCCCAGATAACACTGATGCTGTTGGTCCAAGCACTGCATTTGTGAGAACTATTGTGTTAAAATATACTCTACAAGGCATTACACTAAACCTTTCACATCAGCTCAAATCTTTACAATAACTCTGGGAAGATCTTGAATTATTTTTCCTATTTTCCAAAGGAGATACCTTTTATTCAGTAGTTAGGTAACTTTCCCAACATTTTATCTCTGGTACAAGGTAAATGTTAAGAAGCAAATCCAGTTCTTCTTAACTCAAATCTGACACACTAGTCATTACACACTGAGTTATCTTAACTGAGTATTTAACTTCACCAAGAAAAAGTTCAAATTAAACCCATAAAACAACAACCTAAGGCCAAGGTGGCTTTGCCATCTGTGACTAACCCCTCTTAGTGTTTCATTACCCATAAGGGATGTCAGGAACTGGCAACTTGGACTACTCTGGAAAGAGAGAAAAGCAGTAAAATTGCATGTGATCACAATTAATATTAAAGACTACTCCTTAATGTGTTAGGAGACCATCCCTGTGGAGTTTATGTTGAAGAATCTCATTCTGTAACCCCATTGGTGACTAAGTATTCTCTTATGGCCTTTGCTCAAATGTCAGCCGAGAGAGAGAGAGAGAGAGAGAGAGAGAGAGAGAGAGAGAGAGAGAGAGATTACACAATAGCCTTAAAACACTTTAAAGAGCTACAAAATATGTCACATTCTGACCAAAAAGATCCTAATGGACTCCCATATTTCAGAGAACAAGCTCTGAGCTCTACTTGTCAGGATGTACAGCTTCATAAAGTCAAAGAATCAGAAAGATTTGCCAAGAGAGGGACCTGGCAGGGGTACTGCCCTAATAGTAGCCTGCCACATTGCCTGGGGATGACAAACACTTACTACAAAGTGTAGTGATCACCCCCAGCACTTCCCATGTAACTAACTGAGGTCTGATATTTAGGTCATACAGAATTAGGTCTGAGGCTTCTTCCATGCAGAGATTCCTAAAATAGTAGAGATACCAAAAGTCCCTATGGACAACTTTCATTATCAGGCTCCTCGCCATTTATTTCCTTTATCTAATCCTTGGGAAGCATGCTTTTCAGAGCTCTTACTGTTCTTATTACTCTTCCTTATTTGAGTTAATCCACCGCTCATTCTTTGCTCTCTGCCTCTCTCTTTCTTTCCATCTGTGTGTGCATATGACACACACACACAAATACATGCTAACATTTTTAAATGTAGAGTTCAAAGTCAATCTTAATACCTGTCTGTTGGAAAGTAAGGAAACTATTAGAGCTCTCAGTGGAAACCATTCATTCTACTCAAATAAGTTTTAGATTATCGATGATGACAATGATGATTATGGTAATAATAGTAGTAATAATGAACACATAGACAGTAGAAAGAGTCCGATAATCTTTGGAAAAAGTGTTTAACTTTTTTGAGTTTTGCATTCTTTATTTTCAAAAGGAAAATATCACAAAATACCCTCAAGGTAGAAGATAAAGTACATAAGCACAATGCCACACATGATAACTTTTTAATAAGTGTTATTTTCCTCTTCCCTTTCTCCCTTTTTATTCCTGGACAAACAACATTATACTAACAAAATGGAAATAAAAGCTAAATAAAAATTTCTAAGAATCTGGCTGATGCAATAAATCAAAATTGTCTTCATAAGCAATCACTTCTTGATTTTAACGTAATCAAATAACAAACAATTCAGTTCAAAATGCAAAAAAATTAAGTCATAAAACCCAAAGGAAATAATACTCAGTGGAACAAATAGAGTGGAATCAGCCCATATTTATAGCCAGTATTAAGGTGAAGCATATCAGACCTGGGTACAAAGCAAAATACAAGGCAGAGGAAATCTGAAAAATGAAATTATATTTAAGGGAAGTGAACATCCTCCCACACCTCTAATGAGGTGTTTAAAAATAATCAAAGTTAGCATGATGGCATGGATATTGGTTTCATTCCAGAGCTTACCCTACCAAATTACAAAAATTGTAAAAGAAAGTAATTGAAGAATTCAATTGAAGAATTCAAAAATTGTAAAAGAAAATAATTGAAGAGATTTGCTTGGCAATGTTCAGAACCTGAAGCAAAGTTATTTAATAAAGGAGGCAAAATGAGGGCTTTCCTTGATTTTTGGTCTATATTATAACAAACCAATCATTATCAAGCAGAATTAAGCAGTAGGGTGTTATGAAGGGGCCAACTTAGTCAACTCTCCAGGAGACTAAGACCTCCTGCCCTCCCTGTCCCTCCTCACCCCTTTTTGCCCTCCCTGCAGTTGGGTGCCAGCAATCCAGCTCATTCTTGTTGAAGAAATATGCACATGGCTGCACTTCTGCACACTCTTATTTCTTAAATGTTTGTCAAACATTTATTTTGTTTGATTTTTAAAAGGATAGAAGGCATTGGATGTCCATGTGCTGTGCCTCTGTGCTGACCTCTGCTTTAGACTCTTGTGACAGACAGACAAATGAATAGGAGATAGACCCAGATCTATGGAGGCTCTGAGTCTAGGGAAGAATGTGACAGAGTGGGACACCAAGAATGGGTGACATCTGATGAAGTTGTGTTCTAGGATGCACAGTGTATTAAGAGAGACCTTTGCCCTGCCTGGAGGATGGAGAAGGTCTAGGTGGGGCTCACAAAGAGAGAATGCTTCGACTAAGGCTGGAAAGATATCTAGGAACCAGCCTGGCTGACAAATGAAGAGAATGGTGTTTTTATGCAGCATGTATTGTGGTGTACAAATCTGTGAGAGGGAAAGGAACCTCCCAGGTTTCTCTCCTGTGACTAGAACACATGGTTGGGTGGTAGGAGGGAACTCAAACTCCACTTTGATCATGCATCTTTTCCATTTCTGCAGAGTGTCACAAGGTAATGCCACAGGCACTAAGGTGAGAAAAATATTGAGTTCAAAACCTAGGTCTTATGATGCCTCAAGCTTGATTTTCAGCAAGTCTCTTGGCCTTCTTGAACTTTAGTTTCCTCATTAATAAATGGGTTGCGTTGAAGCACAGTTGAGCTAATTAATGGAAGAAACTTTACAGCACACCTTATCCATCCCAAGTCTTTGTAATGGTAGGCAATATGATTAAATTAATCTCCTGATTGTCCAAATATTGACCCCAAAAAGAAAAACCCTGCAAAAAGTAAAAAAGAAAACATACTTAAATTTAAAAAAAAAAAAAACAACAACAACATACTGTCCAAGATCAGTCTCTTTCTTCACTTTGACCTTAAACCAATTCTAACTCAACTTTAGGAGGAAAGGATCAAGCACATTTTTACACATTGACTGAGGTCGGCACTAGTAAATGAATTAATGAAATAAATAAATAAATGGATAAAAAATGTGATATTACAAATAGTAAATTGTTTCAGAATACATTTAAGGAAAGAATTTATATGTGTATCAATTCTTCATTATTAAACAAAGGTAGGTATCTAATCATGATCTTACTCAATTTCCTCAAACCACCAAAATTCATAGATCACTAGTAGTAATACCTAAGTGGGCCAAGAAAAAAAAATTGAGTTGAAAAGAAAATGATTTCTTCTCCACTCTAGTCCCCATAATAATAAAGCAAAATACAGCACAAATATATTGTGTAAGAAAAAGAAAAAAATCACAAGGGACATGAGAAAAGTAGAAAAAAATATTAGTTTATAAAAAAATTTTCCTACAAAAGACAAATCCACAAAGATTTGATGAAAATAAAAAAAACTAAAGTTTGAGTATTCTTTTTATCCCAAAACTAGGAATAAAATTCATTCAAAGACCTATTTTGGCAATACTCACTAATATTCTGTTGAGAATTTTAAATATCTGTGACCTTTTTTGATACTATAACTCTACTCTTAAAATTTGACCTGAAGAAATAAGTGTAGTAACTGAAAATCCATTAAGCCATGATAATGTTTATGAGCTAGGCAGAACTTTCTTAGATAAGTCACAAAAAGCATTAACCATAAAAGTAAAGAAAATCCGATATATAGGGTTTTATCAAAATTAAAAATTTCTACTCCTCAAAAGACATCATTAAGAAAATTATTGTGCAAGTTACAGACTGGGAATTACATTTGCAATACTGATATTTGATCAAGGACCTATATTCAGAAAATATTAAAAATTCATCTAAATCATATAGTGAAAAGATGAAGTGCTAGTAAAAATTAATAAAAGACTTTAGCACACAATTCTTGAAAGAAGCTATGTAGAGGATCAATAAACACATGAAAGAGTGCTGGATATCAATCACATCATTAGTCATCAAAGAAACACAAATTAAAACAATAAAATTTCCTTCACATCCATTTTTTTTTTTTTTGCCTGGTCAAAAAGACTGACAACACTAAATTCTGGTTAGAATATACAGCAACTGGAACTTACAAGCCTATAAGTAGGATATTATTAGTGGGAGTGTAAAATAGAATACCCACATTGGAGGTGGTGAGGCAGTTTCTTACAGAGGTAAATACACAAGTACCTCATGACTCAAGAATTCTACTCATTTGTATTTAGAAAAAATAAGTGGAAACATATCTCCACAAAAGAGTTGTATAAAAATGATCATACTGTTATTCATAATAGCCATGAATTGGCAACTACTGAAATGTATGTCAACTGGAGAAGAAATAAATTGAGATTTGTTCATTCAAAGAAGAAAAACTAAGTATTGATATTCACAACTTCATGGTTAATTCTCAGAGACATTTTGTAAAGTGAAAGAAATTGAGCACAAACATGCATATTTTATATTATTCCATTTATATGAATTACAAGAACAAGTAAATTTAATCTGTGGCACCAGAAATTTGTAAATGGTTTCTCCTGAGAGTAGAAAGAAGTATCTACAAAATGACTTAAGAAAACTTTTCAAGGTGATGGTGGTGGTGATTCAACCATTATATACCATTGTTTAAACCCATGACATAAATAATTAAAATATGTGCATTTTATTGTATGTCAAATATACATCATAAAGGGACTAAGTGCTATTTGTCTTTATATTTTAATTATCTTCTTTACCTAACATATAGTAGGTACTAAGGCAGTTTGCTAACATCTACTGAATGTCAACCTTCTGAATGTGCTCCAATCTACAATGTATGCTTTCCACTTTATGCTTTGGTAAACTCAGTGAATCTGGGCAGGCTTTTCTCAGTTTTGCAGATAGCTCAGATAGGTGAATTCACTTGAATAAAGCCACGGATTAAATTAGGTTGAAAAGGAAATTTAAATTCCAAATTTCTAGGCAGAAGTTATTCAAATTTCTGACTTATGTACATTTCTTGAATGGGTAAATAAGTGAATAAATGAATGAATGAAGAGAAGAGACTAACTCACAAAATAGATATAGCACCTTTTGAGCAAGTACAAAAGACATAGAGATAAATGATTATTCAATGTGAGTGTCTGAGAAAAGGGGCATATAGAATCCTCAATCTGCATTGATTTAGAAGCAGAGAAAGGACAGACTACATGTCATGCAGTATGACTTTAAGAGCCCTAACTACTATAGAGAACGGTCTTGTTGCTTTCCACTGTACAGGTCTACTCAGTTTGTATCAGCCCCTTTTCCAGGGAGTCAGACCTGCATCAGAGATCCCTTTCATCAACTTGGCCAAACCTTCCTGGTCATTGAAACTAGCATCCTCCTCAGTATAACACCAAGCACACCTTGAAACAAGGATGCTTCTTCACCTTGCTCCTTCCAAATGGAGATCACTATGAGGTGCCAAATTCCTGATCCTCCCCTGGAAGGCTGCAGTCCTTCTGGGGACCACCCTTTCTCCGTACAAAGTAATGGTCCCTGACACTTAGGAGGGAATGTGTGCAGTGAGAGCAGCCCCTGTCACAGAGCAGAGAGCAAGGGAAGGAACAAATACAACAGGTGATACCCACACATAATCTGGTGTCAGGGCAAGCATTAGATCAGTGTGAAAATAAATAAGATTTGTGATCCCATTTTCTTTCTGCATTTGCATTCACACTTTCTGACCTCAGGGATATTTACTGAGTAGAAAAACACCTTCTGTTACGACTGCTGGACTCAAAAGCTACTTCTCTCTGAAAAATACTGTCTCCAGTTACAGGGCCTGAAACAAACTATTTGTCTATTCGAAGACCTCAATGAGCTGTGAAGATTGACATTTAAACTATTAACACTGTATTCTATTCAACAATGTTATTAAATATAAGATCTGATTTATGGAAAGTCTTACTAAACTGGTAGTCCAGGTCATCCCTGGCACAGCACAGAAATTGGGTTATGCTGGATGTTACTTGATAGAGTTGATTAAGCTAAAGAAAAAGAAATCCTACCAAAAACATTAAAGTGTGATTTCACATATTGGTTAGCATACAAATTTGAAATACTTGCCAGCTCAATTCTGCATCTCAAAGTTTCTCTAACTGAGAATTTTAATTGTTTGGAAATCAAAAGATAAAATCACGAACTTAAATAATCTTTGCTATGACACATGGAAGGAGAGGTAAGGTTTTTAAAAATGAGAGCCAGACATATATCTTGCTGCTTTGGTGTAAAAGACAAAGAAAATAAAAGCATAATTAAGTAAAGAGTGCACAAGGAGGTAGAGACACTGAAGTATAACATTGGGATGTGACCTCATGGGAGGAAGCAAAGTTGGAGTGAGACTCTGATAACTGTGTCATGGTTTACTCACATCTGTGTGACCTCAAACAAACCATTTAATCTCTCTGAGGCTCAGGTCCCATTTCTACACGATGGAGATAATAACAAGCAAGTAGTTTTGTTCAAGATGAAAGGAATACTGTATGTAGATTATCTGGCACAGTGCCTGGTACATAGAGACTGTTCAATAGGCTTCAAGGGGAGACTAGGCCAGGTCAGGAAAAAAGCTGGGTCCCAGTATAGTGAGGGAGAACTCTATGGGCCACCAGACGGTAGACTGGAAAAGGACAAGAAAAGAGAGTCTATAGCCAGAGCCTGCATGCTACTAGATGCCACAGTGCTAGGTGATATACTACCACATATGCCTATGTGCTACTAGATTATATAGACCTAGGGCCAGAATTACTGGACCACAATTTCTCTAGACAGGAGGTCCTCAAATTTCTCTATAAAGGGCCAGGAACTAAATATTTTAGGCTTGGGAATCATATGATCTCTGTCACAACTGCTCAATTCTGCTGAAGTAGCAGGAAAGCAACCATAGGCACTATATAAATTAAAAGGTGTGGCTGTGTTCCTACAAAACTTTATTTACAAAAACAGGTGGTGGGTCAGACTTAGCCCATGGACAATAATTTTTCAGACCTTGGTCTAGCCTTTCCTTAGGTTTGAAGGTAGAGGTGGCTGAGGGGAATGAAGATAGCTTCTCTCTCTGAGGACCAGAAAGGTCTCTTTCTTAAGATAAGGCTATCCAGAGACAAGTCTGAAAGGGACCTCTAAGCTTGTCCCTTCCAGCACAGAAACCATTCAGGAACAACCCAGTATTTATTGAGACTTACTGGATACCAGGGAGGTTTGTTGTAAAAACTGTATGTTGTAGACTCTTAATAAATAAATACAACTTCTCTCCCCTTCCAAATTCTTACCTGCTCTCTTCACCAGAGCCCAGAAAGGGCTGCCACCTCCTTGTCTGAGTGGCCAATCGCAGGAAGGAGTGGGTCACAGTGGTGGGGCAACCATGATATAACCCTTTTCTCCAGTTCTGATACTATGAAATAGTGATCACCTCTTGCTAAGCAATCTCCCACCTAAATTGGTTTCAAGTCATAAAAAGCTACAGCACTCCCAAGGAAAAAGTAATAGTGGTTTTCTAAGGTTATCCTCGGTATCAAGTTCCTTGACTTCAGTAGCATTTAGACATCACTCTGCATCATGCATTCTCAAGAAATGAAACAGTCACCTAAGAGGAACTGAAAATTAGAAGTGGAGTAGTCCTTTCCTTGCTTAAGAAGTTTCCTGCGACATACCTTGGGGGACGTCACCTTTGTGAAACCATCTGCACTGCAAAGACTCAGGCTTTGTTTGGGATTTAGAGAAGACTTTCATCTGTAAATATCAGGATCAGGCCCATATTTCCCAACATTCTAGATTTTTCCTTATGGCTTCAGGTTTCAGAACATGGCCTACATTCAGGGCATGACCATCCCAGCCTGGTCTGCTGCAACCTGGGGACGTACATGGTTTCTGAGGCCTAAGCCTTGGGGTAAGAAGCAGCTCCAAAGGGGCAGGGCACAGAAAGACTTTTCAAGAAGTTTTCACATTTAGGTACAGTAGCCACAGGAACAGCCACATAAAGGAGGATCCAGAGTGAATCTGAGCTCTCCTTCCAGTAAAAAAATGCAGCACACTCCATTTTCTGACAGTACTATAAACTCACTTTTATAACACTAGTTATAAAAACCCTTAACATTTGTCTAGTGGTGGCAGTCATTTTTTTTTTCTTAAAGATCCAAATACAAGAGAAAGATTTGTGACCCAAAGCCAACTTGGTCACAAAATAAAGGTTTCATAAAAGTAACATATCCCATATACTAAAAATGATTAGATTCAGTACCACGAGGCTATAGGCATTTATAAGGAATCCTTTATTTGTATCTTCACTACTTATTTTTTAAATGTTGTTTTATTCATGAGTAAGACCATAAATATCACCAGAGGGTAAAAGATTTCTAATGTGCCAGCAATGGTCTAGAGGTAAATAGGGTGATAAGAAGATGTTTCCCTGATGACCCATCTCCAGATTTATCATCTTCCAGAGGTCTTTATAAGTGGTGTCTGACTTCCAGAGTTACTCCAGGAGCAAGAATAGTCAGGTACAAGAGAGACAGACTGCAAGGAATGAAGGAGCTGGAATGCTGTAGACAAACTCTGCCTGGCTTGGTTGGGACTGATTTCTTTGAAAGAGCAGGGAGGTGCATAGAATGGGATTAATTCCAACTTTTGGTTCAGGACACCCATCCTTTTGTCCAGGAATGGTCTTATTTTTAAATTAACTTGTTTATTATTTATTATGATAAGTTAAAAAAAAAAAAAACAACCCTGAATTTGAAGCTAACACTGAAACTGACATATCGATCTATAGGCTTCTCTTCTTCCTGTGGCTCTGCCTCTTTCCCTCTGCAGTAACCACTACTGTGAATCTTGTATTTTATCATTATTTTACATGTATATATTTATGAGTTTTACACATTTTTAAAAAAGTATTATGCTGTAAGTTATTTTCTATTAGTTGATCCATATAAAATTGCCTTTAATGCCTTTCTTTACTAAATATTATTCTGCTAAGATTGAACCCTACTATTACATGAAGCTTTGGTGGAATCATTTCATTACAGGTTATAATTTTTTACCTTGTTAATGCTCACTTGGACTATTTCCAGGATTTCAGCTCACAAGCAATGCTATCATGGCCTTTACCATTTCTGGAGTGCATGTAGAAGTTTATTTTGGGTGGATATGTAAGAGTGGAGTTGCCAGATCACAGGGCATGCAAATATTCCATTTTATCAGAGAATGACAAACTTGTTTCTAAAGTGGTTGTACTGAGTACACTCCCACCAGTAATTAACCACCTGTTACTTCCGTCCTCTCCACCACTTCTCATTTTGTGCCAGTCTAATTGGTGTAAAATAATATATCTTTATGGTCTTGATTTGCATTTCCTGGATCGCTAATGATTTTGAATATATCTTCACATAATTATTGGCCATATGTGTTGCCTCTACTGTGAAAACACTGTAAAAGGCTTTTGCCCAGTTTTCTTGTAATCTATTTGAATTTTTCCTATTGATTTGTAAAAGTTCCTCACATAACCTTGATATCAATCTTATGTTGGTTACAGGCATTGTAAATATCTCCTGCCATTGTGTGACTTGTTTTTCTTTTTTCTTTAGAGTGTCTTATAATTAATAGAAGTTTAATAGAGTCAAAAGTAGCTATCTTTTCTTTCATAACAAGTGATTTTTATAGCACTGCTGTGATGAATCTTCATAAGTATCCTGTGGACAGAAATTTTGGCTCTCTATGAGAGAAAAAACAGAGAAGGGAAGCTTGAAGTCCATTTGGCCCAGGCCTTACATTAATAAAAGGCCTTAAATCAACTTTGTGTTCATTATCTCCAAATGAGGTCACTGACAGCCACAAAGATGCCATGTCAGGGATGAAAGAAAACTAGCAGCTTGAGGTTAGAATGTCATCTTTTGTAGTGCACTAGGAATAAAGAGGTTTTAATAAATCTTGTAAGCATGAGAATAGCAACATGTAAGTTAAATTTTATTATTTTTGTTAAGGTACCACTTGATTAAATGTGAAGAGACCCCAAAGTTGCCCAGGCCCCTCTCAACTCTGAGGTGTTCCAGACAAGAAGAGTGGTATGCTCAGATTCACATAGCTGGTGAGCTGTGGAACTGGGACTCACATTCAAATGTGTCAGGCTCCAGAACCCAGACACTTTCTGCTGTTCAAAGTGGCTAAATCACAAGAAGCCATCCTGAGCTAACTGCTGTGTGAGAACATGCTCCCATAGGACTCTCACTCCACACAGAACACTATAGGCATTGCCATGTCCCTACCCTGGACAGAAGTTGCACTCCATATAGACACTTTACTGGTTTTGAAGTGGGACCCAGGCCTCTGCCTCTATTCCTGCGCCTCCTTTAGATTTTCATGGGAGGGCTGGCAGATTGCTAAGGACCTTCTCATCATGAAGCACAGGGTGGTAGGCCCTGGTGGCCCTAAAACTTTCTCTAGACTGTCCTTTTATATTCAATGCCCTCTGCAGTGAAGCCAAACAATCACCAAGTGGCTAGATGTGAAACATAGGTGTATGTGTGTACATATGTGTGTGCATGAGTGTGTATGAGTATGTGGGAGTCTATATGGATGGGTGTACGTGTAACAGCCTGTGAGATGGTTCCACAGAAGTGGAATTGTATCAGAAAAAAGAGATGAGACACTGAGGCAGGCTGGACAGAAGTATGTGTGATTATGTGTGTGAGTGATGAATCTGAGTGTACATATGTGTGAGAGAGAATATGTGTGGCTTTGTGTAAGTGTGGGAAGGTTCCACACAGGTGGTGGGCAGGTAGAGTAGGGAAGAGAACAGAGGAGATACTGAGGCAGCCTGGACAGCTCATAGAGGCACTAGTACTGACATAGGTGCATGTCTTTCTCGAATCATTCACTAATGACCACAGGCACAGTAGCCACTGGATATGAGGGTCACTGGACAGAAGGATACCATGAGCAGCAGCATCCTTATGAACCCTGCTTTCATCCCACCACCTTGCTCCTCACTGACCTCCAAGAGCTCCAGCACATGCTGGATAAATTCCAAACTCCTCACCCTGGAATCTCAGGCATCACATCCTTATAAATTATGATCCTGTGTCTCTGATTTTTATATGTATAATGGGATAATAGCGATTAATTCAGGTCACACTCTACCATTCCTCTCTCTTGGTCTCTACCTACCCTATCCTCCTTCAGTTTCCCCAAGCACAGTTTCCATCTTGGGCTTGCTGCCCTTACTGCCATCTCCCAATGACACCTTGTCTTCATAGCATAGACCTATAATGTGCCACCCTCTCCTGAACTTCATCTCCTCATTCCTTCTATTTCTCACTCAGTTCTCTGCTGAGTATTCTCACATGAGGTAGGCAGGCACCTCTGGGCCACCATCCTATGAGCCTACGAGGATGTCTCAGGCTTAATCTGCCTTCTCTTCACTGATTCTTTGTAAACCGATAGTTTGGTAGGAAATAAGCAGCCCCACTGCTTCTGCTGTCAAGAATGTGTATGTCCCCAGTTGACACTCACATGCCTGTAAGAAATGCCTATCTAACTTGCTCAAGAAAGATCACTCTGCAGGTGAGAAGGCTGTTCAAAGGAAATGCCACCTAAAAGGTGTCTATTTCAGGAACACCCACAGCACTGTCATAGCCTATGCATGCCCAGGTGGCCCCTCTCGCCTACCTTTCTGATGCCTTCTGAAGGACTGGACACACAGTTATCAGCCCCTCCATTCTTGCTAATGGTCCGCCAGAGCTCGGCAAATGTGCTGTCCTGCTCCAGGGGGTTAGTGCCCTTGGCTCGGAAGTACTCGTACACAGCAGAGTCCCGGACGGTGCCATAAGATATTTCTACTTGTTTGGACAGGTCTTGAAATGTCCTGAAATACAAAAATGTAGTGAAATATGGGTACAGGTTGCCTAATGCAGGGATACAAATGGGCTGCAAGACCCTTCCGAGGTCCAAGCCCAGCTGTGGTCCGTGATCCACATTCTTCACTCCCAACCCCCAACAGCACAAATCCCTCAGCGCACACAGCAACTTGCCACAAGGCTTCATTCTACTGCACTTATGTTTCCTTACTCTAGATTAATTCAATAAAGTTATTAAACACCTAAAACTAGAACCTGTGCAAAGTTCAAGGAGCAAAGGGATAAATGAGACATGATCCCTGCTCTCCAGAAGCCTACAGTCTAGCTGTAGAATCATATAGACAATCACAAAGTAAGAGTCAGAGCAACATGAGAGGCTAGATACTAAAGATCTCAACTCAAAAGCCTATAGCATAGGAAAGAAAAACATGTTAAGACTGATGACAGTAACTGATCTCTGACCCTTAGAGCTGGTGTGGGGCAGACGAACATTCAGGGATATGCTAATTAAGATGCATGTCCCTCCAAAGCTTGCAGCTATTCTGAAGTTCCACTCAATTGTCACCTTTTGGGCATCTCCCTTCAATTTGTTTTTCAATAAATATCTTGACTTTTATATGAAATCACTTGATTTTTTAAAATTTTTGACTTTTCAATTAGAACTGACATATGACATTACATTATATTAGTTTCAGGAGTACAACATAGAGGTTAGATATTTATATAATTTATGAAATGATTCCCCCAATTAGTCTAGTACTCACTATGGCACTTTACAGAGATATTACAATATTATTCACTATATTCTCTATACTGTACTTTACATCTCATGACTATTTTGTAACTGCCAATTTGTACTTCTTAATCCCTTCACCTTTTTCTCCCAGCCCTCCAAACCCAGCAATCATCAGTTTGTTCGTTATGAGTCTGTTTCTGTTTTGTTTGTTTATTTTGTTCTTTAGATTCCACATATAAGTGAGATCATGTGGTATTTGTCTTTCTCTGTCTGACTTATTTCATTTAGCATTATTCCCTCAAGGTCCACCCATGTTGATACAAAGGGTAAGATTTTATTTATTTATATTTTTATGGCTGAGTCATATCCATTGTATATATGTATCACTTCTTTTTTATCTAATTGTGTACTGATGAACACTTAGGTTGTTTCCATATCTTGGATATTATAAATAATGCTGTAATGAACATAGGAGTGCATATATCTTTTTAAAGTAGTGTTTCAGATTTCTTTGAATAATTACCCAGAAGTGAAATTGCCGGGTCACAAAGCAGTTAAATTTTTTGAGGAACCTCAAAACTGTTTTCTTCCGTGGCTGCACCAGCCACCAGTTTGCAATCCCAGCAAAGCACAAGGCTTTTCTTTGCTCCACATCATTCCCAACATTTGTTTGTTGATTTATTGATGATAGTCATTCTGACAGGTGCGAGTTGATATCTCATTGTGCTTTTAGTTTGTATTTCTCTGATGATTAATGACATTAAGCATCTTTTCATATGTCTATTTGCCATCTTTATGTCTTCTTTGAAAAAAATGTTTATTCGGATCTTCTACCTATTTTTAATTCAGTTGTTTGTTTTTTTGGTTTTGAGTTGTATGAGTTCTTTATAAATTTTGGATATTAACCCCTTATCAGATGTATCATTGACAAATATTTTCTTAATGAGTAGGTTATCTTTTCATTTTGTTGATGGTTTCCTTTGCTGTGCAAAAACTTTTTAGTTTGTTATAGTCCCATTTATTTTTTCTTTTGTTTCAGAAAATATCTCACTAAGAGCAATGTCAGAAAGTTTACTTTTGTTTAAAAAAGTTACTTTTGTTACTACCTATGTTTTCTTCTAGGAGTATATGGTTTCAGGTCTTATATTTAAATTTTTAATTAATTTGAGTCTGTTCTTGTATACAGTTTTCATTTTTTTGCATTTATCTGTCCAGTTTTCCCAGCACCATTTATTGAAGAGTCTGTCTTCACCCCATTGAATTTTCTTGCCTCCTTTGTCATAGATTAAATGACTATATTGGCATGGGCTTATTTCTGGGCTCTCCATTCTGTTCCATTGATCTGTGTGTCTGTTTTAATTCCAGTACCATGATGTTTTGATTATTATAGCCTTGTAGTATAGTTTGATACCAGGTCGTGTGATACCTTCAACATCATTCTTTGTTCTCAAAATTATCATGGCTAATCAGCATTTTTTATGATCTCACATAAATTTTTGGATTATTTTTTCTAATTCTCTGAAAAATACTATTGGTATTTTGATAGGGGAATTGAATCTATAGATTGCTTTGAATAGTATGTAGATTTTAATGATTTTGATTCTTCCTGTCCATTAACATGGTATACATTTCCATTTATTTGTATCTTCTTCAACGATTTATAAGTTTCCAAGTACAGGTCTTTTACCTCCTTGGTTAAATTTATTCCTAGGTGTCTTTTTGATGCAACTGCAAATGGGATTGTTTCTTAATTTTTCTTTCTGATAGTTTATTATTGGTGTATAAAATACAACTGATATTTGAATATTAGTAATGTATTGTTACTTTTACTGAATTAATTTATCAGTTCTAACATTTTTTTTTTGGTGGACTCTTTAAGGTTCTCTACATATTATATTATGTCATCTGCAAATAATGACAGCTTTACTTCTTCCTTTCCAGCTTGGATGACTTTTATTTCTTTTTCTTGTCTGATTGCTCTGGCTAGAATTTTCAATACTATGTTGAATAAAAGTGGTGAAAGTGGATATCTTTATCTTGTTCCTGATCTTAAGGAAAATACTTTTAGCTATTCCGCAGTGAGTATGATGTTGGTGTGGGTTATCATATGTGGCCTTTATTATGATGAGGTATATTCTGTATTCTGACTTTGCTGAGAGTTTTTATCACAAATAGATATTGTATTGTGTCAAATGCTTTTTCTGTATCTTTTGATATGATTGTATGATTTTTATCTTTCATTTTGTTTATTTGGTGTATCATGTAATTGACTATGGATATTGAACCAACTGCATCCTAGGAATAAATCCAACTTGATCATGGCATGTGATCTTCTTAATGTCTTGCTGAATTCACTTTGCTAATATTCTGTTGAGGATTTTTAAATCTATGTTTATTAGGGACATCAGCCTATAATTTTTTTTTCTTTTGTAATGTCTGTGTTGCGTGTTTGATTTTGAAATCAGAGAAATGGTGGCCTTGTAAAATGAACTTGGGAGCCTTCACTCCTCTTGAAATTTTTGTAATAGTTTAAGGATAGGTGTTCATTCTTCTTTAAATGTTTGGTAAAATTCACCTCTGAAGCCATCTGGTCCAAGAATTTTGTTTGTTGGGAGTTTTCTTGATCACACATTCAATTTTGTTAGTAATGTGTTGGTTCTGATTACTTGTTTCTTCTTGACTTGGTTATGGAAGATTGTCTAGGAATTCTCCATTTCTTCCAGATTGTCCAATTTATTGGCATAATTTCTCATTGTATTTTCTTATGATCTTTTGTATTTCTTGGGAATCAGTTGTCACTTCTCTTTCATTTATGATTTTATTTATTTGAGTCCTCTGCCTTTTATCATGAGCCTAGTTAAATATTTATCAATTTCGTCTATCCTTTCATAGAACCATCACTTGGTTTCATTGATCTTTCATATTTTCTTAGGCTTTATTTCATTTATTTTCCCATTTTCCATTGATTTTTACTATTCCCTTCCTTCTACTCACTTTGGGTTTTGTTTGCTGTCCCTATTCTAGTTCCTTTAAGTATAAGATCACATTGTCTGTTTGATATTTTTCTTGTTTCTTTAGGTAGGACTATATTGCTATGAATTTCCCTCTTAGGACTGCTTTCACTGTGTACTACAGATTTTGGATCATTTGTGTTTTAATTTTCATTTGTCTCAAGGTATCATTTTATTTTCTTGACCTCATTGTTAACCCATCATTGTTTAGTAGCATATCATTTAGCCTCCATGTGTTTGGGTATTTTCAGTTGTTTTTTCTTATAATTGATTTCTAGTTCCATACAATTGTGGTCAGCAAAGACTCTTGATATGATTTCAATCTTTTTAAATTTACTGAAACTTGTTTTGTGGCCTAACATGTGATCTATCTTTAAAAATGTTCCATGTACACTTGAGAAGAATGTATATTCTGCTGCTTTGGGGTGAAATGCTCTAAAAATATCAATTAAATCCAACTGACCTAGTGTGTTATTAAAGGTTGCTGTTTCCTTTTGATTTTCTGTCTGGAAGACATGTCCATTGGTTTCAATAGGGTGTTAAAGCCTGCTACTATGACTGTATTACTGTCAATCTTTTCCTTTGTGTCACATAATATTTGTTTTATATATTTAGGTGCTCCTATGTGTGGTGTATAAATGTTTACTAGGGTTATATCCTCTTGTGGGATTGATACCTTTATTATCAAGTCATGTCCATCTTTGTTTCATTATAGCCTTCATTTTTAGGTCTATTTTGTCTGACATAAGTATTGCTACCTCACCTTTTAAAATTTTTCCAGTTGCATAAAATGCCATTTTCTATCCCTTTACTTTCAGTCTGCTTGTGTATTTTGTGTCTTTTCATCTGAAGTGGGTCTCTTATAAACAATATATGTATGGGTCTTGTTTTCTTATCCATTCAGCTACCTTATGTTTTTTCATTGGAGCATTGAATCCACTTACATTTAAAGTGATTATTGATAGGTACATAGTTATCACCATTTTATTATTTATATTTATGTTCTTTGCTTCCCCTTTCTTCTTTTGAAAAAAGTCCTTTAATATTTCTTGTAATACTGGCTTGGTGGTAATGAAGTCCTTTAGCATTTTCCTGTTTGGAAAGCTCTTTATTTCACCTTCAATTTTAGTTGATACCCTCACTAGATAGAGTACTCATGGTTATAGGTCCTTACTTTTCACCACTTTGAACATTTCATTCCAATCTCTTCTAGCTTGCAGTTTCTATTGAGAAATCAGCTGACAGTTATGGGAGCTCTCTTGTAATTAACCAGCTGCCATTCTCTTGCTGCTATTAGGATTATCTCTTTGTCTTCAGCTTTTGTCTTTTTAATTCTGATGTGTCTTGGTGTGGGCCTGTTCAGATTCATCTTAATTGGGACTCCTTGTGCTTCCTGGACTTGAATGCCTATTTCCTTTGCCAGGTTAGGAAATATTTACATCAGAATTTCTTCAGATACATTTATAATCTTTTGCTCTCTTTCTTCTCCTTCTGACACCTATATGCTGTGAATCTTGTTACATTTGATGTTGTCCCAGAGGTCTCTCATACTATCCTCAATTTTAAAATTTCTTCTTTTTTCTGTTCCAATTGGGTGTTTTCTGTTACCTTGTCTTCCAAATCACTGATTCAGTCCTCTGCTTTATCTAATCTCTTACTGATTCCTTCTAGTGTATGCTTCATTTCAGTTATTGTATTCTTTATTTCTGACTTAAAAAAATAGTTTCTATGTCCTTTTTTATGCTTACTATCTCTTTGTTGAAGTTCTCTTCTATTCTTCCACTAAGTTCCTTGAGCATCTTTATAACAGTATTTTGAACTCTATATCTGGTATGTTGCTTGTCACCATTTTATTAATTCTTTTTCTGAAGTTTTCTCCTGTTCTTTCATTTAGAACATGTTTGTTTTCTCATTTTTGTTGCTTCTCTATGTTTGTTTTTATGTATTAAGTAGATCTTCTATGTCTTTCAGTCTTGTCCAGGTGGCCTTATGGAGTAGGTGCCCTGTGTGGCCCCATGGTGCAGTCTCCCTGATCACCTATACCACATATTCCAGGAGTATCCCTGCAGTGGATTATGTGTGCCCTATTGTGTAGTTGAGCCTCGATTGCTGTTGGCACATCAGTGGGTAGAATTAACTCTCAGGCTGACTGGCTGTAAGGATTGGCCAAGCCCACAGGTATGGGGGCTGAATCTATGGAGTGATACTTGCCCCAGGGGACTCATGTGCCTATTGAGACTATCCTTTGGTTGTGCCATTTGCGGGGCTAATCAGGTTATGCTCTGTTGTAGTCCAATGTCAGCCTCCAGCTGTGTTTGTTCTAGTGCCCCTTGTGAGGGGCTCCCATGTAGGCCAAGGTCAGCTGATGCCTGTGACCAGCTCAGGACTAACTGGTGGGAGCTACAAAGCAATTCACAGTTATTCATTTCCTTTGCTGGACCTGGAAGCACTTTGGAGAGGCCACACAGCCAACTAAGGCCAGCTGCCATTAGTATCAGGCCTTTGGCAGCTCTGCAAAATGTGCAGGGTACCCCATACCCTGAGGCTGACTGCTGACTGCCTGTAAGACTCAGCAGCTACAAGAGCCTTGGGAGGGTACATGAGTTGGGTGAGGAGGGGTCCCAGCTAGTCACAAAGGTGGGGTGAGGAGTGTTTACCAGGTTAGTGTAGATTCAGATTTGTTTCCAGTGCTGAGCCTTTGACCACTCTCAAAAGTCTAAGATCACACTAAGGCAAGCTGCAGACTCCTGAGATTTGCTCAAGAAATACTGTTGCTTAGTCCAGGGCTGGTTGCCCACCACCAAAAGTTTTTCCAGAGGCACGTGAGCCGAGGTCTGCTGATTGCTGTTGTAAGAGCCTCCTGTGGACAGTGCAGGGTGGGGTTGGTTGCTCAGACACAAAAAATGTCTCCAGCATTTTCAGTAGCAAAATTGAGTAGGACAGGGTCTCAGGATGAAGAAAGTGGAGTTACTAGTACAATGGAGATTCAGATTTGTCTGTATTGGTGGAGTGCTCAACACAGGAACAATGTTTGCTGTATCTAGCCCTTGCCCTGAAGCCACACAAGTATGTCTCTGGCACCTCTGATCTACTGTCTCTCAATCGGAGCCCAGAGTGGGTGCCTGAGAGTGAATGAATATATGCATGGGCCTTTTAAGGGGACATCTGGGTGTCCAGCAACCTTTTTTCTCACCTGGATGGTTGGAATCCTAGCTGGCTTTTAAAGCCAGATTTTGTGGAGACACCTCTTCCTGTCATTGGAACCCTGGGCTTAGAAGCCCTGGCTCCTCCAGAGGGAACTCTGCAGCCAAGATATCTTGATGCTCAACTGCCACACACGGTTGCAGAGTCCGCCCATTTTTGCATCTCGCCCCTCCTACTAGTCTTGGTGTGACCTCTTCTTTATATCCTTAGTTATAGGAATTCTATTCAGCTAGTCTTCAGATGGTTCTCCAGGTTGATTGTTCTATAATTTAGTTGTAATTTTAATGCTGTCATGGGAGGAAGAAAGCACAACTTATGCTTACTCTGCCATCTTGACTATAATGTTGAGATCACTTGATTTTTAAATGTTGATAATTATTTAAAAGATGGTAAAGATAAAAAAAAGTAAATGAGGTTATGTGTATTTAATTCTTAGAGCAGTACCTGATGTAAACTTAGTGCCCAATAACTAGTAGCAATTATTCTTCACTATTATTATATTCTGTGTCCTTCCATAGAGTCTAAGAACTTGGAGGATTGGAATTGAAGCAGGCCTCTCTTTGCATTCATGACACTGGACTGTGTGTTGACACCGATATTCACAGTATGTACACAGTAGAGCTAGCAATGAGTACTTCCTTCTGCTTTGAAAATGCACTCTATGGCAATCCTTCAGGCCCTGGTACATGGCCCAAAAACAGCTCAGTATTCATTTCAATACATTTCAGATGAAAAGAAACATAAAATAACAAATTCTATGAAGAAATCTTTCTAATTATTGTTCATTATTTATATCTAAATGAAGCAAGATGTTCCTTTGCTTGAAGGGCCCTCAGGGGCTATAACTCCATCACAATTTGCTTATAATGAAAAAAGGAAGATCTTTTTCTCCCATGTTTTTTTTTTTTTAATTTTTCTCATGGTAATACAAACAGACACAAGGCTTTGATGAATGAGAAACATCAGAATGAATTATACAGTTGAGTCTAAATACTGAACTGCTCTAAATTACTGTAGTTTCCATGAGTATGGAATGAATGTGTAACTTCCAAAGAGCTTGGCACTACTGTTTCATCCCCACATTTGAAAAGGAGATTTCCTTTCTCTTTGTGGTATTTATTTACAACCTGTACCCCTAGCCAGAAGATCAGGGAGCATCTCTAGATCATAAATGAAAGCTCAAATGTTTATGGCTTCACATCCATTTCTTTCCTAGTAAAGCTCAGTGTTCTTACTCCAAAACATCACCTCCATCATTGCCGTACCAGACTCATGGCTCAGCCTCATCATCTCCACCTATCACCTCTCATAAGCTTGACTCTGTGGAGGGTTATCTCCTAGCTCGAATGCACTCTTCCTCTTTTAAGGAAAGTTTCCAAGCTCACTAATATGCACAGCAAACAGTAGGTACTGCCATAATATTTCAAAGTGAATATAACTATAAAAAGCTATTTGGAGTTTTGAGCAGGAGGATCCAATTATTCATATACCAAAGCTGTCATTTTCCTTGGAGTACTCATTCTCTTGTGGCAGTTCATAGTTTTGAATGGGACATATGGAGAGGAATAAAGAAGAATAGGGGCAGCCAGCCATCCAGGCTTTAAGCCAACACTGGCAGTAAGTAGAAGACAGATGTTCACTTCAGATAGAACACCCTTCTGAACAAGCAAGCAATGCCTAGCCTAGAGAAAACTGCAATAGCAGCACACTTAATTTAAAACATTTCTCAAATTTGTCTCTTCAGCAACAACTACTAGAAAGTGTCCCATCCCCTCCCTGTCATATACATATTCCTCAGAGATGAAGAGCTGCCCATCACAAGAGGGTTCTTTATAAACCTATGGTAAATGACATAACTGGATGAAGTCATTCAGTCAGTTATTCCACCAACAGTTATTGAATACCTACTAGGTAAGACTCAGTGGCACATGGAGCAAAGACTGAATGTAGGCATCCTCAAGGAGTCCATAGTGAAGGGTGTACAAATGGTTAGAGAAATAACTAAATAATGTGAGAGAGACTAAAATAGAGTTCTGCATGAGGACTCCTGGAAACACAGAGGAAGAGGAGCCATCTTCTTCTTCAAAAAAAAGAAAAAGAAATACTTCCCAGAAGAGAAAATATTAAGCTGAGTTATAAAGGATGGGTAGGAGTAGCCAGAGAGAGAATCAAGGGGCAGGAAGAGAAGATATCACCTGAGAAGCCACTGATATGTGAAAAAATATGGTTCATTTGGGACACACACTGTGGGGCAATTCACATCAGCTAAAACAAAATTTTGGAATCAAGTGGACATGGGTGTGAATCTTGCCTCTGGATGCTTTAGGTATTTGAAATAGACCAGTAGTTCTTAAAGTGTAGTCTTTAGAGACATAGCATCAGCACCACCTGGGACCTTTGGAGAAAAGCAAATTCTTG
Organism: Cynopterus sphinx; assembly: GCA_030015415.1. Lineage (NCBI taxonomy): Eukaryota > Metazoa > Chordata > Mammalia > Chiroptera > Pteropodidae > Cynopterus > Cynopterus sphinx. The sequence continues at coordinate 54,836,336 of CM057382.1, forward strand.
GGCCACACCTCGGATCTACTGAATTTGTAACTTTGGGGGTGGCACTCAGCAATGTGTTTCCAAAGCCCTTCAGGTGATTCAGATGTAAGCAGAAGTTCCAGAACCACTGACTGAGGAAAGTCATTTAGTGTCTGAGGTCTTAGTTTTCTTAATTCATTCCTTTCTTACAGAATTAGTGAAGATTAAAAATTACAGACATATACTCAGCATGTAGTCAATGTTTAATAAACAATAGCTCTGCTGTTAGGCTTTCAATAAGTCATCTAACGGCTGAAGCAGAGAGACCATGTGATGGGTGATGGCACCAGGGCAATCACACCTGGATGGAAGCAATTGTGTGCAGGTTACATGTTTCCAGTGCTTTCAGGCTCACGTGATCAGAACTATTATCAGCATCTGTCCATCTGTCTGGCCTGTAAGATGCCACCTCCATCTCAGTTCCATGGTACATGCAAATGCTTTGCTATTGGTGCCCAACCTGCCACCTTGTGATTAGTATACATTTTAGGTACTCAGGATGCCTGAAGAGACCATCTGAGGTAGTCTGAACCCAGAATGTGCATAGAAACACCAAAATGTCTGTGGTAGGCAATCTGGACCCTTGTTTTTATGGATCATGATGGTAATTGCCTAGCAGAAGCCTCCCTGAGGAAGTAGTGAGCATCTGTGCCAGAAAAGCTTCTAGAAAAAAAATGTCTTAAAAGCATGTCTTTACCTGAGTCTGGATTCACTAATTAGAAGTCAAGGTGCAATCACATTCACTTTGTAGCTTACATCTTATCTCTGTGGTCTGCTGCCTTCTCCTTACTTTACCTTTTAGTAATGTTTAGTGTTGTCATCACCCCAAAGTAAAGCTTAGGCTCTCTTCCAAGCTTACTTTTGAGCTCACATCTTTCACTTGAAGATACACTAAATGAAACTGGGATTGTGATTAATGGGAGCTGCTTCTCTGTGTCCCCTGGTTGAGATGCTGATTTTTGTGGTCTCCCTTAACTGAAAAAAGAGCTGACTCCTTATGAGCACAAAATATTGCCTTTTAAAAGGATTTTGTAAGTATCCCTTGCCTCTGAGAGAGGTTCTCTCCAATTAAATCTGCACCTTCTGGAAGTCCCACAAGGTCGCCTACACCAGTAGCCAGGGACAGTCTACCCAGTTGGGTACCACCTTTCTCCCTCCCCATACTTTTCTCCATAAGTTAATTTCACTATTTCCTAGATATATTTTAATTAACAAAGAGATAAATATGTTTGCAACATGAGAAATATCAATAATTCAGAATTTATAAATACATCTTTGCATATTACAGAAATATTTATATTGGCAATGGAGATAAATACACTTGTAAGAAGAGTGGAATCAATATATATATAAAACAGATTTCAACAACTGTGGGGTTCCCATAATTATGGGTCTGATATATTTAAATCCCAAGGCCCTAGTTTTCTTTCCTGAGTAGAAAAGTAGTGATGGGATGGGATGGTGGGGGTGCTCATTCTTGTTATTTGCAGGTATCTTAACTTTAGCCCCCAGATGCCTTTATTATCATTCCAGCATCTCACTTTTCTATATCTCCTGTTCGAATCTGCTAGAGATGATGTTGCATAAATGAGTGGGGATTGCCTGGCTATATTTCCACAACCTGCTTACAGGACCTTCATATACCAGTGCTGCCATCTCCCTGCTCATTTCCCAGTCCTTCCTGGGTCTTCTTCCTCAAGGCTCCCCACTGTGCCCTGTGTTCTCTCTGACATTTCTCCCATGCACTGTCTTCCTACCCTTGGCTTTGCCACATTTCTTTTCTTTCTGAGACCCAGGTTCTTCAAGATAGACAGGACCTCAGGTGAAGGTCAAGAAACTTCAAGAAGTTTGGGCTCTAAAAGGTTTCCCGGGGGCCTTCATTTGTTCATTCATTCATTCATTCATTCATTCATAAAAACATATTTCCTGAGCATCTGCTTGTGTTAAACACTGTTCTAGATCTAAGAATATGGCATGAACATCAAAATTCCTGATCTTGCAGAGTTTACCTAGTGGAGATGGGGATTGAGAAATAAACATAGAAACAACAACAGCAATGAAAACACAAATAATTATGTAACGCCAGAGTCAGTGAACATTTTGGTAAGAAGCAGATGATACATATGTAGACAACGAGAGCCGTATACTACTTTGTGGCATATTCTTTTTTTTTTTTAATTTTAAACACAATATGTTTCAAAAAAGAAACACAATCTTAACTTTCAGGCTGTAGGCCAGATGTGGCCTGTGGGAGCATAGTTAGTTGACCCCTGACGTCATGTATCCAGTGATGAAAAGTGAAATGAAGATTAATAAAGCAGAATAAGGTTTATAGAAAATGATGGAAAAAGTGATTATATAAAGTATGCAGGGGGTGTTCCAGCCATTGGAGTTGGCATCGAGAGCATGTGTTTCTTTAATATCTTTCTCTCCTTGGGCTGGATTGAGAGGAGGTGAGAGAAGAGACTGCTGAGAGCAGGTTGAGATGAGAAAAAGCTTGGCCATCTGAGAAGCAGACTGGCAGGCTCGAAGCTTATCAGCCCTTCCTCCTCTGGAATGGCTCCCTCGACATTCACAGAGAACCTTCAAGGAACCCTGGGGAAGGTGATGCTGGGGTCTTACACTGGGCTCCTTTGTATCTAAAGTTTATCATCAGAGTGACTGCAGAGCAGAACTCCAGCTTGGGAAACTGTAGGGTTAACACAGTATGAGGACACTTAGAATGAAAGCCAGGTGGGCTGTGGCAGAAAAACAACCTTGCAGAACACTGGAGGCCACAAAGGCCTTCTTCAAATACATGCCCTATACCCTAGCCACAGAAGGCCCAGTATGTACCAAGCACCCAGCTGAACTGTGCTCACCCTCTTCCCCAACATTCCCTCCACATTCTTTTTTCCCCAAATTCCATTCCTTTATTACTGTTGAAATCAAAAGATGCCCAAAATAAACGGCTGTGGGGAAAAAAAAATCTCACTGCATTTGTATACAGTATATTTTCATTCTTAGAAAAAGGAGCCACTAATAAATGTAAATAAAATGACAGAAGTAGGAGGAATAAGCACAAACAGTTGTGAGACTTCTATTTTCTACAAATGTAATTCTGCAAAATTCACATTTTTTATTATAGTGTAAACACAAGTACCATCTGAATTATTTAAAAAATCCTGCTGACCAAATGTCAGTACGGGCCCTTAGGAACTTAGTTCTGTGCTATCCTGTCTCCTCTATGTCCACTCCCTGGGCCCAGTACAGCCAAGATCCACTTAGATGAGAGAGACCTCTCACTCACCCCCACCCCCACTCTTGCATCAAACTCCTGCCTGCTGGCTATAGGGAGTTGGCTCCAAGGGGGATATAATAGTTATATCTTTAGTCCTCAGAGCATGGCAAACATGTTCAGACTAACCCAGAGGGGTCCAAGGCATTCCAGGTGTCCAGGGTACATTAAGACAGAGTTACCCTCACCAAGGCAGGCTGGAGTTCCCCTCACTTGTGCATCTTCTGGTGAAATTCAGCCTAGGTCTAATATTCTGGCTGTCAAAGCAGAGCAGGGTGGCTGGACATGAGTTTCTGAAAGGAAGGCATGTGTGTTATGTCATGTTTCTGACTTACCAAACTCAGCCCAGACACTTGAAGTGAACAGGGTACATTAATAATACTGAAGGATGGGACTGTGAGAATCACTTCAGTCATGTTGGATAACAAAGAGCCAGGTACTAAGTCAAGACCCTGGCATGTGGCAGAGGTTGAATATCCACATCCTTAACTAAGTCAAATCTGGGGACCTCTAATGCCAGCCTGGTAGATGTCCTGCAATCTCTTGCCTCCAAGCTTTCACTCAGGCTATCTGCCATGCAATACTCTGCCTTCATTAAATGATTAAAACCCACCTACCCTCCAAGAATCAGCTCAGCTGTCATCTCTAGTAGGAAGTGTGGTTAGGCCCTAGACCCAAAACCCCTCTCTGTGTTCTAAGCTTAGCCTATTCTAATGTTTACCCCCTCGGACTTTGTGTGGTTGTTGATGTATCTGTCTCCCTACCTCAACAGTGCACTCCTTACTATCCATCTCTGGATCCCTGCCAGCTGACATATAGTCTGAGAGACAATAGGTACTGAGTTCACGTTTTCTGGAAGAGTCAACTCTGGTATAAAATGACTTTGTTTTTATAGCTGAATTTAACTGGGGAAAATCCAGGCTAGAGACCAATATAATGATGGGTCTAACTTTAAAATCACGACCACTAATCTCAAGTGGATCCTAATGCTACCTAGCAATCTTCTAAATTCCCCTGCCCAATTCATCCTCCTACTTAGATTACTCTCAGAAAATGACCTTGCTCCCTATTTCCTAAGAGAGTCGGAGCAATCAGTAGAGAACTTTCCTTCTCTATAACAAACTCTCTTTTCTAAAATGACCAAAAACCTACCCGCCCTCTTTTAAAAATGGCAGCTCTGTCCTTGTTCCTATTTATGTCTATTCTGCTTGTCTCCTGGATTATAGACTTTCTTTCCTTCTCAAGTGCATTACTCTTCCAGCTCTCACCTCTGTCTCCTAAATCATGGAATTGCTTCTCTGTGGATCATTTCACACATATACCTTTTATCATAAAACAAAAAGGTCCTACTTTGAGATCACAGGCTCCTCCAACCACTCTCTAGCTCTTCCACTAGTTATCTATGGTTACCATCTCTACTACTCTCCTCTCATTTCTCATCAACCTACATTGATTAAGTTTTCATCCTATCACTGAACGAAAGCTGCTTATGTCAAAGTCATAATGACCTCCAAAATATAATGTCCAATACACACTCCTCATTTTACCTCTCACCAGCAGAATTTGACAAACTCAATCACTATCCTTCTTGAAGACCTTCCCTCACTTGACTTCTGGGATATCACTCTTTCTTAGTTCTCTCACCTTGCAAGTGCTCCCTTAACTATGTCCTTTCTAGTTCTTCTTTTTTCCAGACTCTAAATCTTAAGGTATCCCAGGCTCCATTCAGAGATCCCTTCTCCCCACTGGTGGCATCACTTTCACCATAATCTAGTCATGTCATTCAGCTGTAGATACATCTGTACCTTATTAATTATAATGAACTACCCCAGCTCTGACCACCTATAAAATGCAGAAGGCTGCTCACCTGATGTTTTTGTTTGATGTTTAATAAGTCCCTAGACTGAATATGTTCAAACCAAAGTTATTGAATTACAAACCCCAAAACCTATCATTAAATTTTCTCTTTCTCTAGTTATCCATCTCAGTCAAATTTGCTCTGTTCTTTTAGATGCTGTGGCCAAAAGCCCTGGAATCACTGCTGAACTCTTTCTTTCTTGCATATCTCACACATAATCTCAGCATATTAGATATCTGTTCCATTGAGATAGATCAAGAATCTCACTGCTTCTCATCACCTTCACGATGAAGCCCTATATGTCTTATTTGGATATTGAAGTCATCTCTCTAATGGTTTCCTGCTTCTATATTTAACTTTATAACCTATTGCTCAGGGGGCAAACAGAGTGATTCTTTGTCAGATCATGTCACCTCATTGCTCAAAGCCCTTCAATTGCTTCTCATCTCACATTGAAACATCCAAAACACTCACATGTCCTATAAGACCCCACATAATCTGGACCCCAATACCTCTGTTCTCACCACACTGGCCTCCCTGCCTTACTGTCTTGGGGTTTGTGTAGCAGTTTTTCCCTTAGCTTGGCATACTCCTCCCTCATATCTCTAATTGGTTCACTTCTTCAGTTTTTTGAGTCTCTGATCAAATGTCACCTTTACTGTGAGGCTTTTGCTGACAAACTTACATAAAATACTACCTTTCTGAAATTATGTGATAAAAACAAATAAATACATAACTGGCAGTTTAATGTCAAGTATTCCCCTGAAATGGGGCTGGGTGGTTTAGTTTATTGCTATATCACCAGTGCTTACAGCTGCATGACCAATTATCCTGCTTTGCACAAGACAGAGAGATTTCCTGGGGCTCAGGACTTTCAACGTTAAAACCAAGGACAGCAAAAGTAACCATCAATGAAACAAAGAGGCCACCAACTGAATGAGAGAAGATATTTTCAAACAACACCTCTGATAAGGGGCTAGTATCTAAAATATATTAAGATCTCATACAACTCAATAACAAAAACCAATCCAATCAAAAATTGGCAGAGGATCTAAACAGATACTTCTCCCAAGAAGATATATAAATGTCCAACAGACATATGAAAAGATGTTCAACTTCACTAGCTGTTAGGGAAATGTAAATCAAAATCACAATGAAATACCACTTCACATCTGTAAGAATGACTCTTATCAACAAGACAAGTAATAACAAGTGTTAGAGAGGTAGTGAGGAAAACGGATCCCTCATATACTGCTGGTAGGAATTTCAACTGATATAGCCGCTATGAAAAACAGTATAGAGGGTCCTCAAAAAATTAAGAATAGAATTACCATATGACCAAGAAATCACTCTTCTGGGCATCTACCCCCCAAATTTAAAAACATTTATCTGTAAAGATATATGCATCCTGATGTTCATTGCAGCACTATTCCAGGTGGCCAAGACATGGAAACAACCGAAGTGCCATTTGATAGATGACTAGATAAAGAGGATGTGGTACATGCATACAATGGAATATTACTCAACCATAAGAGAAGATGAAATATTAACATTTGCAACAACATAGAAGGATCTTGAGATTATCAGGCTCAGTGAAATAGGCAGAAAAAGCTAGGAACTGTGATTTCTCTTATATGTGGGGCATAAAACTGAAAGCAACAAACAACCAAGACAAGCATAAACTCATAGATACAGACAAAAATTTAGTGGGTACCAGAAGGAAAGGGAGAAGGGCAGAGGTAAATAATGGTAAAGGGGGTCAAATATATGGTGATGGAAGACAAATTTGACTTTGGGTGGTGAACACACAATGCAATATACATATGATGTATTATTGTATTGTACATTTGAACTTATATAATTTTACTAACCAATGTCACCCTACTGAATTTAATATGAAGATTTTAAATAAGTAAGTAAGTAAGTAAGTAAGTAAGTAAGTAAGTAAGTAAGTAAATGCCGGGAAAGTTCCAGCCAAATTGAGACAATTTGTCCTACAACCCTGCCTAGAACATAGCAGATGCTCTAATAAACATGGGTTATATGCATAGATAATATATTAGCAAATTAACTTTTTCTTTCCAAACATCTAGGTTGTATATTCTGTTGGTAAATTCTTCATTTGGCATTGGCCAGCCTTTTTTCAGGAGTCTGCAGGCCCAGTGAAAGCCTGGGGAGATTGAATGGAATAACTGAAGCCCTGGGCCAGAAGGTAGAGCAAAGGGCCATATAGCCAGAGCCAGCCTATAGACAGACATCTAAAGGTCTTGCAGTTTCAGAATCATCTTCCTTGTGTAGCTAATGGATGTTGGCGCTGGCTGAGAGAATCCTCCTGGGACCAAATCCCTAGCAGCCACTATCTGCTTTCCCAGTTCCCTGTCCCTCCTACTTGCTGAGACCCCTTCACAAACAGCCCTACCAGCCAACAATACCTCCATGCCAAGAACATAGCTGACTCCCAGCTCTCAATACATGCAAATATTTCCTGCCACAAATCAATACAAAAGCAGGATGCACCAGTAACCTTTAAATATCAGTGCTGAGGCTCTTAATCTATTACAAGACTGTCATAAGTGTGACTGAAATGCAAATCAGGGCAGCAGCTTTTGGGAGGCTGTAAAGGTGCCTCTGCTGCCTCTTGGCATGGTCTACAAACCCCTCTGCTTCAGAGAAACAGCCCAAGTCTCTTTTCTCCTTTCTGGTTTTTGTTTTCACCATCCTTCCCTCCCACTTCTCCTTTCCAGATGTCTGATTGAGCCCCCTTTTTTACGTCAGCATCCCTGGCAAACAGTCACTTGATATGCTAGAAGAAAGCTGTAATAATGCAACTTCCAGACACCGTGCTAAACACTTCGTTTGTATTGTTTCATTTACCCTTAGCCATACTCTTTCATAAAGTTATTATTATCCTCCCATTTTACAGATAAAGAAATCAAGGCTCAAAGAGATTAAGTAACTTCTAGAAGGTTACAGAAGCAGCAAGTAGATAAGCTGTCTTCCTACTCAGGACTCTTGATCCAAAAATCCAAATACTTAATTGCCATCTGACAGTAATGATAAGTAGCCCATAGGTAAGTGAAGAGGATTAACAAATAAACCAACAATCAAAACTATTGTGCAAAATACATTGCTAGAAGTAAACTCAGAGTCATTGGAAAATGATGTTAAATCCATTCCAGTTTGGCAGGTGATTGTGGGGGGTAAGGGATAAGGAGAGAGGGTTAGCAGGAAAGGTGAGGATTAAGTTGAGACTTTAGGGGAAAGGAAACTGACACATAAAGGAGAGAAATAAAAGATGTTCTGGGCAAAGATGATAGTATTTTCAAACTGGATGTCTTTAGACAGCAAAACCTGGGAACTTCTAACAGCTTACTATGAGGGAGCAGAAATGATGAATAATTAAGGAGTGCTAAACATAGGATCAAGGGGATAATTACTTGTAAAATACATAGAGGATAGCATAATAGAATAAAAGTGCAAAAATCATGGGAAAATGAACTACAGATATTTTCTAATTCTGTGTATATGTGAGAAGTCCCTTACACTGGGCAGTGGGGAAGTTACTGCCGAGAGCTATCAATCACATGCATTTTAGAAGACAGAGCTAAGGAGGAGCATGAGCCCATGGGCTTGCACGTGTTTGTGCATGCATCTGTGTACACATGTGTTCAGGGTCCGGGCATGTGCATTTATAAATATACATGGATGGACTTCAAGGAGGGAAAAAGAAAGGAAAGAGGGAGAGAAGTATTGTCAGAAGGCTGGGGCACTAAGACTAAGGGGTGTCATTTTATATGACGAACTTTAAAATAAAAGAGCAGCTATGGGTTTCCCAGTGGAAAATGGTGACTCCATGGGAAACAGATTTGTGTGACAGAAAAAAAAACAACTAAACAGCTAGTGCAGGGACCATAGCATACAGGATATCTACCACCTTGAACTTATTTATGGGACTGGGTAGACAGCACCCACAGTGCAAGAAAATAGAGATTCCAGTTCCTCCCACATGGGAATGCTGAAAATACTAGTACACATAAGCCTGTCATTGAACTATACAAAATCAGCTGTAATTAAATATGAACTACAAGATGCTAGCCATTTTTAATCGGTTTGCAGAAGAATCACCTTGACACAGTTATACACTGTGATGGAAAGGTTAGGAAAGGGATCTGGGAATGTAAAGGTATATTCTATTATAGGATCTAGATAAGTCTTGTTTGGGTTCAGGGGATAGAGGGACCCTACTTTGTGCCATGTACTGAATGAGGGTTGGCTTATTTTATCTTTAGAACTCCCCTCTGTGATAAGCTATTCGTCTCATTTTACAGATAAAGAAATTATGAGGTTTTTAGAGCTTTTCTGTGTCAGGTCCTGGTTGAGATTGCTGGTCTGTCTAATGCCAAGCTTTTCCAGGCCTGCATCTCTGAGATACCTGAGAGATATTCCCAAACAAACTCCAACTTATGATGCTGTCCATGCTGTGGACTATTCAGTTACAGCTGGTTTTCTCTTGGACAAAGGGCTATTCTAGCATCATTAGCAACAACAGGTGTGAGCCACACCACCTCAGGAGTCCCACAAACCAAATAACTTCCACCTGGCACTCTATCTGGCTGGTAACAGAGACTGTCTGCTGCACTCCCCATGCAGACACCATTGGGAGCTGCCTGTGCCCTAATCAGAGGAACACTACCTACAGCTGCAGCACCAGGATGCTGGCAGAACTGAGCATGGTCCTGCTTTTTGTTCTTAAAAATAATTATTTATTCACTATCTTCTTAGGATTTTGGGCAAGACACTCAAGACAACTTTGCCCATTTCCAACAGTATACTGTCTGATGGAAGCAGAGCACCCAACTGTAGAACACTAGATAAACCAGCACAGAGAAGTTGTTAGAAAAGTACATCATAGTTTAGTTTCCACAGCTTAGCAGACAAAGAGAAGCACACTGGCATTTAGGGAGCATCCAAACAGACTCAGGCTTTGTGGTATATTTCTTTTTATTGGATCCTTCTAATTGCCCTTGGAGGAAGATATCACAGTCCTCCTCCTGAGAGAGGAACTAACTTCTCTAAGAACTAGATACTTGTACCAACTTAGACCAGGATCAAACTTAGACCAGCATGTAAACAAGTCTGTTCTGGCTGCGAGGACTGGCTCTAAACCTTGATATGTTATCTCTTGAAAAGCAGGAGCAAATTAGAGGAGCAATAGAGTCTAATGACACGGTACTTGAAGTCAAGGGCCTGGGTTCTGGGTCCTGTCCATGGGACAGGGCACCTCTCTGTTCTGAGGGGCACCTGTACTAAGGTGGCAGTGCAAAGTAGAGGTCCAGAACTATGGCGATAGAATGATTGTGTTTGTGAAAATTACTCTACCACTTTCTAGATCTGTAGCCTTGGACAGCTACTCAACGTCTCTGTGCATCAGCTTCCTCTTCTACACAACAGGGATATTCACACTGAACAAATATTTAAGCAAAGACCAAGACTGGTGCTGGCCCATAGAAGACAAAATAAATAATTGCCTCGCTTATCTCAATTATTCAATAAGAATACTACATTGCATGACTACAAGTCTGCATGACAAGTCCAGGAGTGGCTTGTTGGACTAGTGTAGTGTTTGTTTTGAATTTGAATGCTTTTAACCTGGGCATATGATATCTGGGTCACTATAAGCCCCAGCACTCTGCTTGGTCTTAGACCCACATCTCTATCTGACCTGTAAACATTTGCGATTAAAACCCCTGGATAAGACAATCTTGCAGGTCTTACCCTGCTGTGATATTTCATGATTCAATGGCCAGGACTAGAACTGAAAACCTTATCTTATTTAGGATTCTCCCTTCTGACAAAGCAGCATTTTTAACTGTTCCCTTTCACACATGGTTTTTTTCTCTAAAAGCTGAATCTCATTTTGCAGTGTCTATCGAGACTCATAGCTACTATGGAAAGAATATCACAAAGAGCAGGCATCTAGCAATTAAAATTAGTTTATCTGGATGCCAAAAGCTTTGACCTTACAGAGCCCTTACAACCACTTCCCCAAAAGTAGGGGCCGCATGAGCCTTCTCCAAATCACATCAAAGCTACAGCTACAATACATCCAATGGGGCCAAACAAATTAAACATCTTCAAAGCCATCCACTCAGGTCTCTGTGGGCTTCTTTGACTCCTAGCAACATAATATTGTCCCCATGGTGCCTTGGGATAAAAGACAATGAGCAAAAACCAGCCACAAAACCAAAATAAAGTCAACTTTTCCTTGGTGGGGCAAGAGGATCTTTTGGCAGGGAGAGTTGCTAGCAAAAATTATAGAGGAAACTGTCTGCTATTTCCTAGAGAAATGAGCATTCCATGAGATCCCTAAAAGGACTATATTATTCAAAGATGGTGTGCCTTGTGTCTGCCATTCAACCAGATTGCTGTGTCTAGCAGAAGTAAGGTTTGTCCTTAAATATACCCCTCCACATTCACTGGATATACAGCTAAGTAGGACAAAGGCTACCTCTCTTGTGTCCAAGAATTCCAAATATTGAGCACTAGACCAGGCTGTTCCTAGATTTTTATGCCCAGATCATAAGAATCATTTGGTAAACAGTGCATTTCCATGTTTTTGAATGATGAATGATGTATAAGCCACACATCTCTGCAGCCTCATACTTTTATTTTATTCTGGAGGTTTTAGTAAACAAACAGAGGATGATTACAATCCTGAAAGGCAATTCTGAAAATATCCTTCATGGCTTTGACCAGCTATACTAGAAAAAGCAGAGGCCAAGGGACAAGAGGAAGGTGGTATAAAGAAACTACCAGGTTCTATGAGAAGCACACTGGCACAGGGCTCTATGGGAGGATTAGAAGCATCATGGGCCATGGAAAGACCCAGCTAGCGAGCGAGCTATCAGAAGAGGAGAGTTCTCTCTAGGAAGCCCCACTTCTCTCCTGCCTTGCACATTGTTTTCCCATCACTCCCCCAATGCTCCTCCCATGTTCAATGGCAACCAGAGACAGGTTTGCCTTTTCCCAAACCATAGACTTTTCTCCCAGGGAAGAAGCTGTGTTTCACCCATGCCTGAACTAAGCCATGTGCAGCATTGTTCTGCTGTCAGGCCTAATAGGAAACGTGGCTGATCAGGACAGAGCTGCACTCTGCATTATGGGAGACATGGCTCTTGCTGCATGGCATGACAAGGTTCTCAGTCGAGGTCGTGGTGAATTCTGACCATGATGCTTATCTGGACAACCTTTCGTGGCCCCCTATTCCATTCAGAACAAAGTGATGCCTCCTATATACAACTCTCTGAGTTTTACAGGACAATTTGTTCCCACCTAGTCCTCTAGCCTCCACTCATAAACTATATGTTCTGGCAAGACTCTTTCCCAGGTCCACCATGCTTTCTCTCACATTTGGTCCTTCCCATCTTCTTTCTACATGGACACTTCTTTTAAACCATGCAGCCACTTTCTCATATTCTAATATCCAAGGATTCAGTCTAAGATCTTCCCACTGTTATAGGTTGAATTGTGTCCCATAAAATAGATATGTTAGAGTCCTAATTCTTAGTACCTCAGAATGTGACCTTATTGGAAGATAGGGTCCTTACAGAGGTAATCAAGTTAAGTGAGGTCAGGTGGACCCTAATCCAATATGACTGATGTCTTCATAAAAAGGGGAGATTAGAACACAGATGGTCATGCACATGGGGAAAACACCATGGGAAAATTAAAGCAGAGATGAGGTTAATGTATCTACAGTTCAAGAAATGCCAAAGATTGCCAACAAACCAGCAGAAGCCAAGAAAGATACATAGAATATATTTTCCCTCACAGCCCTCAGAAGGAACTAGTCCTACTTACATCTTGATCTCAAACTTCTAGCCTCCAGATTTGTGAGACAATACATTTCTCTTATTTAAGCCACCCAGCTTGTATTACTTTGTTATGGCACCTCCTGGAAACTAATATGCTCTTATGTGCTCTGATGATCATCAATCATTCCCTAATCACAGCATTTGTCTCATTGTACTGTATTGAGTCACTGGTCTGTCTGTTTCTCTGATTTGCCAAATGCCACTCCAAGAAGGTGAAGACCACATTTTTCTCATTCACTTTTTATTTCTAGAGCCTAACACAATGCCAGGCATATAATAGGAACAAATAATTTCTTTGCAGAAATGTATACATGAATGAATGAATGAGACAACCCTTGGTTATGGGCAGCTCCTGCAGTATGGTCATTATGTCAGTTGCCTGGTGATGTTACTATACTACTGTTACCCAAACAATGCCCAACCTAACCTACGTATAGTAACAGCTCAATGACTGACTGATGAATAATAAATTAGTCAATTAACTTGTGAAGAGACTTGGGCTGTCCAAGAAACTTGAGCAAAGTTTCCCTTCTGGTGTGAGTTCAATTTGGGGGTCATGCTCCCTGTGATGAGCTCAGCCACCTGGAATAGTCACTTGATCTTGATATGCAGCAGAATTAGAACACAGAGATGTTGAAATATCTAGTAGGGAGCTCCTAACTGGGAGTCAATATCACAGCCTCCTCGTGTAGTTAGTCTGAGGGTCCACATGCAAAGGCTTCCAGCAAGAGAACTCCTGCTGTTTAAAGAATGCCAACTCTGGGTCAGATGCCCTGTCAAATCCTCATGAAACCCAAGAAAAGTAAGTATGAACATATCCATTTTCCTTTGAGCAGGCTGAGGCATACAAGACAGCTGACTTGTCTGGGGTCCTGTGGCTGGCAATGGTGTGAGAAAAGTTTTCCTAGCAGCGTCAGACTCCAAAGGGCTCTTCCCTGGCATTGGAGGATTACTTTGAGGCTAGACTTATATCTCAGGCTTCACAATTTATGCTTTCAGTTTTTTTTATCTCTTGTAATATCTGAATATATTCATGTTTTCTCATCCCTCATGAGCTTATGAAGTATTTTCACAGTCTCAGTCAGACTTAGCTGTGCTTGGGGAGCCCAAGCCATGAGCTCAGCCCCTTAGCTGAAAGCCGAGCTCGAAGTCACAGCCATGGGTATAGTGGAGGTGATAGCAACAGGGATATTAGAAACTGAGGTTTCATTTCTCTGAAGGAAATGAAATTCAGAAGGGCACAATAGGTGTCCTCTCAACATGGAGACTTTCTCTTCAACATTGAACATGAATATTTTATTAAGTGATGTATGTCAGTGAAAAGCATTAGTTTTGATTCAAACAAGCTTACATTTGTGTGTATATCACAAATTGTTGACTGGTTCTCTGCCCCAGTTTCATCAGCTCAGAGTGGTAAAATTAAATGATAAAATTCATGTAAAGCACTTAAGCAACTTCTAGAACATAACTGTATAACACAGTGTGTGTGTGTGTGTGTGTGTGTGTGTGTGTGTGTAATACACAGTGTATTATAGCACACTGTAATATAGCAAAATAATAGTAATTTAATAAATGACACTCATGATGGCATCATTATAATAATTATTATATAATTATTAGTGCTGTTGTTGAAGTAAATTCATTTAAAGAGGGAAATGGATGTGACTGATATTCTTTGAACTTTTTCTCTATGAGGCTCATACATTTCAGTTACCTTTCTACATAAGCAAATCCAGAAGGCCCAGGATCTTATCTGGGCAGCGACCAGCCCACATGTCAAAAGCTGTGGCACTTAGGATGAAGGGAATCAGCACATAGATCCAAAGGCCTCTAAAGAACCCCTTAATCCACACTCCTACTTTCCATCCTTCTCCTCATAATTGTAAAGGGTTAACATAATAATTAAAGCATGAGATCCTAATTCTTATTATGTTAATTAAAATGAAACTGCAGATGGTGTTTAATAACTTAGTCCCAGCAGGTTCCAGGCACTTTACCTAAATCAAACATATCATAGAGTTGGCATAAAAATCACAGAGCCTGGCACTGCCACATCTGGCCAGGGACACATGTTTTCACCTAGAGTGGAAGTACCATCTCTATTACTTATGCAGATGTAGCCTTAAATTACTTGACAGTCTGATTCTACCCCACCACCTCGTGGAGCCAAAAATAAAGGAGTATTGATTGCAAAGATTAATAACAGAGCTCAAGAAGGAAAATGGTGCAAAACACCTTTTTCTCTCCCTTCGTGATATAAATGCCTGCCACCTCTGCAACCTAATTTTGTCACCCAGCATACAGGAGTATATTAATTAAAGTGACACGAAGGACAAAAAAAATCTGAGCTCTTGGGGCGATGACTGGCAATACATAAATATGCATCTCCAGGCTGTCTCAGGAAGGGAGGTACATTGCCAAGCAAGATCAGCATAATTCTATTATGAGGAGGGTGGAGAGGAGTGTGTCCAGCTCTCCTAGAGGTCATGGCTCTGGTTCTGCCAAACTACCACCCAAAACCAGACAAAGAAACTAAACCAAGAATAACTACATGATACCTCTCCTCTTTTGAAAAGAACTAGACCATCACTTCTGTCATTGTCCCCTGATAAGATCTGGGGAGTAGCTGATATTTCATGGATAGTTATTATGTACTCAATTTTCACAATATACTGACAGGTAGAGTGGTACCATTTTATAAATGAGGAAACTGAGGCTCTGTATGGCTAGTCAATGGCTCAGCCAGAATTCAAAACCATATTTCGCTAAAACCACTTGCCCACACTGCTCTGATGAAAGAGGAGGCATGAGCAGACTTCGTCCAGGGTACTGGTCCTATGACAGTTCTCCTGGTGAGACATCTCTCCAGGGTTAGAGCTTCCCTCTGTAACACCATCATCTGCAGCTGCTCCTTCCACTAGCAGAGGCTACAATGGAACACTGACTACCCAGCCAGGGTGACTGTTCTCCCCAAGGAGGACAGGTACTGACAACCTTGGGTGGAGAAATACAAAATTTAGTTGGAGTTAATTGTAAGGCATGAGGAGATGGTGGATGATTTCACAGACTCTCACATTTGTATTGTTTTATTTAGCTCAATTTTACTGTATTCAGTAAATCAGTCTTAACAGCCAAATTTGCAGTGTTCCCTGGTTTCAGATACTGCAGGGGATGTGACCTCAGCTCATCCTGAGCTCCCTTATAATCATTACTGGTTAGGCATTTCCACCTGGGCATCTCTACCTGGAAATCCATGAGCATTTAAAACTTATCTGATCCCAACTAGACCTCCTTGTGTCCACCAAAGTCTACTCCTCCCCTGCGCACCTCATGTCAAATCAGGTAAAACCAGCCACCCTGGCCTTCAAACCAGGACTTGCACTGCCCTGCCCACTCACTTCAGCCCTTCTCCCACCTGCCATATTCTAACAAGTGTGAGCCAGCTACCTCCTCCACTCTTCTCAGATCTCCTACCTCCTCCAACAGTGCCACTGCCTTAGTTAGGGAAAATACAGAATATGTTCATTGGTCTGTAAGAAGACAACTAAGCAGAAGCAGAGAATAGCAGAAATAGAGAAGAGCTAAATCTCATTAATAGAAGAAAAGTAGAGTTGACACCACCATAATAGATAGATGATAGATAGATAGCTGATAGATGATAGATAGATAGATATATAGATAGATAGATGATAGATAGATAGATAGATAGATAGATAATATCTCATATTTGTCATATTAAATATTGGGTGCATGATGTAAGCTCAGGCAATCTGGGTCCCTACCCTGCAATCTCAACAGTACTTCCATGCTTTAAGCTCCATGAAAATATTTGACAAATCTGATTCTTCCCCAGCATGTCCCCAGAACTGAGCACAGAGCCTGGAACATAATAGGTAATAGAGTTGGTGAGTGGAGGAGTGGATGAGCCCAGTCTATTCTGCAAACCCTGATAATTAATTGTCTGTAACACTCTGCTCCTGGCCTTGCTGTCTGACTCAGCTTCCCTCCCCTACAAAAAAATATGGTACCTTCTCCTCTTCTTCTCCATCAATCCACAGTGAGCTAGTGTTCTCACTAGGAGGGCACCGACCATTCCCACCATTCCCTTAGTCCCAAGCAAAAGCCAGCCCTACAGAGATGACACAAATCTCACCAGCTGAGTGCTCCCAGGTTCAGAGGAAAAGCCTGTGCTAACCTGCTTGTGTGTTTTGACCATCATTATTAGGATTGAGGGCACATTAGCCATGTGAGGGCATCAGGCATGCACATACCTCCCACAACCTGTCAGACACAGAAGTCAAAAATGCTCCAATGCAGCAGTTCCAAGAGGAATCAGCCGAAAGCAGAGGGGAGAGTATTAGAGGGCAATGCACAAAGACATCAGTTTTCCTTTTGTGTGTGGCCATGACATTGTGTGTGTGTGTGTGTGTGTGTGTGTGTGTGTGTGTGTGTAGGGCCACTTTTGAGTGGGTGTGTATGCACTAATATGTGTCCTCTCAATGCGAAGCTCTGCAGTGGAGGAAAAAAATTGCACCTATTCTTGACTTTAGATTGAAGTCTGTTTTCTTAGTGTGCTAAGCCAGGTGATATTCAGAGATGTTCTATGAAAACTACTTTGCAAGACCAGAATAAGAGTTAAGTTGTTGATAAACTCACAAACTGTTGGAATGGGAAGGAACTTTCATAATCTTGTAAAATTCCCTTAATTCACAGGCTAAGAAAATGAAGCCCAGAAAAGACAGTCACTTTTCTAAGGACACACAGATGATGAGTACACAAGGACTCTCATGCCCTATTTAGTAGACTTTACACAATGACTTGGGGCTGCTACAGCACTCACCACTGCTTAAAGGTAGCCTTCATCACAAGTTCCAGCAGGGAGTTAAGACAAGGCTCTAAAGGAAGACTACCAATACACACACTTGATGTGGAAATCAAGGGTCGCATTGATCAGTGTGTTTTCAATGACTCATGACTTTTCCTGTGAGTCCAGAAGCCAAGTAATGACAATTGAGTATGGTCTAAGAAGTCTAGATCTCAGCAGGTAAAAAGGAAGAAAGGGGAAGTGACCCAGAAGACACATTGGCAACTACTGTGGATTTGCACTGACAGCATAAGGTGTTCAAAAAGCATTATCAAAGTTGAAAACTCCCTTGATTCTACCACAGGATAACACAAGGCTAATCACAGGATTTCCTCTAGAGGCCTGCACAAGCATGAGGACCTAACCAAGTTTGATTCAGCTTCCATGGCCAATGGCTATTTCATAACCCAAATTTAGGGCATCATCTTTTTCTCTGGCTCCACTAAGTCTACCCCAAGTGGGGTAGTGGGTGAGTAGAGGAGAATGATGGCCATTCTTTCCATCTTTGAACTCATCTTTATTGAATATTCCTGTGTGCCAGGCACTGTACAGAGTGTTTTACAGACAGCATCTTTTCACAATCATGTTACCATTAGGAAGTCAGTGTTATCTCATAAATGAGGGAACCAGGGATTTAGGAGGACTCCAAGGGCTTCTCAAGGGGACATGAGGAGAGACATAAAAGTGAAATAACTTCCAATGTGGACAAGTCATGTGGAGAAAAATGAAAAAGCAAAACACATCCACATACAGCATAGCTCACACTTTCTGAAGCCCCTACCTTCTCCCTCCACACCTCCACCCATCTCATGTGGCTCTTAATCCATTTCCCATACAAGGCTTCTTCCTGCATCTCCAGTTTGACTCCTAGCCCTACTCCTCATGGCTACCTTCCTACCTCTGCCCTGCTTCGTGAGTCCTGATTTTATCTATCCTTAAGTCAATTGTCTGAGGAAGGACTGTAGGCTCTCATCTCGCAGAACATATTCTGCTGTATTTTGGCTTACAGTGAGGAATATTGGCAAAATTGTGTCATAGAAAAAGGATTGTTTCCTTTAAAAATCTGATGAAAATATTTTTATCAAGTTAGCTTATTAAATTGTCTTCCTCAAATTTTTTAAGAAACAAATATTTGTTTATTTTTAAAACAGAGTTCATTAATAAAATACATTTGGGAAATGCCGAACACTATGGCTCCTTCTTGGAGATTTATAATGCATAGTAATATAATAAAGACTTGGCGAGATCCTTTATAAGAAAACTTATAACTTTATTTAACCCAGATTTTTCTGTCTCAGGAAAATTGAGTTACTGTGAATTCACTTTTGGAAATGCTGGTGTATAGATTCTCCAAAAATGAGAAGACTCTAAAATGCATCAAATGCTGAGTCAGAAACAAGATGTGTATTAGAAGCAGAGCCTTCAGGACTGTTTTCCCCTTTACATGCCCATTGCATTCCATATTGAATAATTAACGGAAGGAATACTGGCCTTTAGGAAGAAAAAGACTACTGAAAAAAAAAAAAAAGGAGGGGGATACCTCAGAAAAAGGGCCAAAAGCAACATCCCAAATTTAAAATGGGACCCAGGCACAAGAGAATATAACAGAGAATATAGGTCTATAAAGACAAAATCAAGGACAACTGAGAGCATGGAAAGAACATGTGAATCTCCCAAGATTCCCTCAGGTCCTGCACCTTCACCTTCTGCTCCCATCCTTCAGTCAATGGGGTTCTCCATCTCACTGCATCAATAGACTTTGGAAACCACTATGTCCTAGAAACTGCTTTGTCTTTGGATGTTCATCTTGAAAATACACTTGTAAATTTTTTCTCTTTCATCTTTAACTGCAAATTCTCTGTCACTTCCTCTCTCTCCTTTTCCTCATTCTATCCACAAAGATAGTTTGCTGCTTTTCCTTACCCCTTAGGCCCTCACATCCTCACAGGGTTGCAACAGGCACCTCCGGAATGCCGAAATATGAATCTTTCACTCTGAAAACTCATCACTCAACCCTTTTATTCCAAAACCAGTTCCTCCTTCTGACTTCTCAATTTTCATTGCCCATGGAAGCTGAGTCAAACTTGGTTAGGTCCTCATGTTTGTGCAGGCCTCTAGAGGAAAATCCTGTGATTAGCCTTGTGTTATCCTGTGGTAGAATGAAGGGGTTTCCCAACTTTGATAATGCTTTTCAAACACCTGAGAAAAAACACTTGCCATCCTCTCAGTCTAAACATAAAAGCATAGGACTATTTAATAATTCTTTCTTTTTCTATGTCTCCTATATTTAACCACTAGAATTCTACTTTCAATTCTCTCTTTTTTTTATTCCTTTTTCTCTCCCCATCACTCAGTTCCTCCTTGGCTTCCACCACTCCAATCTCTCTGCTTTAGTCCAGAATCCTTTCAGATCATCCTCTTAATTTATAGGTCTATTTTTTAAACCTGGCTTAAATTAAAAAGCATTTACTTTTCTATCTTACATTTCTACCTGTCTTACTTGTCACACTGTCCCACTTCATATGTAAATTCCTTTCTGTTCCATTTATCCATCTTTTCAGACTAGATGTGTGAGTTTGCCCTTTTCTCTGGGCCTTTTCTCTGGCTCCTATACTATAACTGTTTGTTAGTTACAAACCTGTGGGCTATTGTGTTCTCTCCCCCTGTACTCACTTAGATTAAAAAAAAAAAAGCCTTCTCCTGTTTCTTCATTTGGTTCTAGATATCCCTCAGAAAGCCTCCCATAGACCAGCTACCCAGGAAGTGTGTGTTTAGGAGAAATTAAATGAGAGAGGAACAGCTTTAGCATATCTTGCTACACAGCTCAAAGCTCAGGGAAAAAATCACATTATGAAAGTCCTACTTCACAGATTTATGGGCTATAAAAGTTTATGTTATATCTCATATGATATTTTATAATATTCCAGGAATCAGAACATAGATTACATTGATTAAGATGACTGTATTATGAAATCAACTGCAGTCATTTATCCCCAT
Organism: Cynopterus sphinx; assembly: GCA_030015415.1. Classification (NCBI taxonomy): domain Eukaryota; kingdom Metazoa; phylum Chordata; class Mammalia; order Chiroptera; family Pteropodidae; genus Cynopterus; species Cynopterus sphinx. Next base: position 54,857,224 of record CM057382.1, read on the forward strand.
TTGAAAGATGAGGAATTGGAGGTTCTAAGGGATAAAGGGTTATTCAGAATCATAGAGCAGATATTTTGTGGGACCCCATCACCTATCCTTTCTGCCATACCAATTAGCACAAGTGAAGTTAAGAGTTAACATTGCAGATGTTTTTAAAGTGCAACATATATGTATCCATAGCAGAGCCAAATAAATTACCTGGCACTGACACACCCAGTGTATGTTAATGAGAAGTTCATTCATTCTTAACTCAAATCACAGCCAAAGACACACTACGTCCTCCATCAAGACATATATAGGCAAACCCTAGGCATGAAACCATAAAGGTAGAGGATTGTTCTGTCTAAATTACTGATTTATTCTAAGGAAGTTTATTAAAAATTGCTTTTTAGATCCCATTTCTGGGTTCATGTTCAATGCTCTATCAATGGCTTTACAGCTGTTTTGGAGAAGATAAGAAGCCATTTATCAGGCTCAGTGCTGCTGGTTTGTGTCTTTTCCTCTGAGGAAAATTTCCCAGAAAACAGAGAAACCTATCTCAGGAAAGTCTCAAAAATTATTCACATTAATAGAGGGTCCAGAAATATCCTAATGTTAGTGTCTACCCTGGGGCAGTACACTTATGAGAGACATGGCTAGGAGGGAGTGATAAGCTATACTAGGGCTAGCAATTAACCCTGAATGGACAGTCTAGAATACAAGTGTCCTCTTTCATCACCATCCTGTCCCAGTTTCTCCCAGATTAAGGAGACAATGAAGAACTCAACCTGGTGCCAAATACTGCAGGAGGAGTATGACATTTGAGCGGGGATATACAATTACTGTTGGTTGGGGAAGGTTGCTTTGCAAAATGACAATTTATGTGTCACTTGAGGGTTTCCTGATCCAATCCTGTAGACTGTGGCTCAAGATGCTTACAGCAGATGTCTGAGAGAATGACAAAACAAGTTAATTAAAATGTGGTGATGTGGTGGAAAATGAACCCCTATTTCTTTCCATCTTTATCTCTTCCAGAGGAAGATCATAAGCACAATGAAGTCAACATTCGAACTTCAGGGATAAGAGAAATGATGTCATTTTTGTGTCCTGCTGGGGCCCTAGTACAAAAATGCTGTGGAGCTTAGTATAATATTAACCTGCATAAATAAAAATGGGGATAGCAGTAGATGTGCAAAAGAGGGACAAGCTTGGTTCTTGACCCGTGAGGAAAATTCAGAGGCCTGGGTAGATGAAATCTGTGTCAGGGGACCACAAAGAGGTGCTATGAGCATTCCAGGCATCCTGTGAGGGCTGGAATATGTAGAGGAAGCCATGAGTAATAAATGAAAGTCCACAGTGAAGTTCTAGGTCTAGAATCCTAGGCTTGGTCGAAAGGCAGTTGGCAAATCCTGCCTCCTGCCCTGCCTGTTACCAGGTAGTTTTTACTAAAAGGCTGTGCAATGCCACAAGGATAGACTACAAATGGAGTATTTTTATGGCAGCAAAGAACATAAATATATTTTGAGTCCCTGCTCATGAAAGGGAGGTCAGCCAAACCTGTGGGGAACACTATTATGCCCTGCTTGTGCTTGCCTAGATCTGTGCCCTGCTTAGGCATTTTTTTTTCCAAGGATGTACCTACCCCTCTTTTGAATGTTTGCTGCTAATGGCACAGGAGCATTACCCTCGATGGAGGGAAGCTGCCTCCCCTAGAAGTTACCCTCTCTTCCATCTCCTCTGGAGGAGGAAGCCCACAGCCAACAACTGAATAACATGGGACTGTAAAAAGCCAGTCCCTTTACCTGAGGGCAGAACCAACTCGATGGATCAATTCACACACAAGAGCTCTTGTGGATCAGTCTGGAAGTAGTTTCTAGCTGATATCACATCCTATAGGTAAACCCTATAGGATTTTTCACTGTCTTACCCTATTCCCCTCATTCTGCTTTTCTTAAGATTCTCCCTTCCACCCCACCTCTATAAACAATTTGTGTAATAATCCTCAGTTTAGGCTTTGTTTACAGGGGTCCCAACTAAAGCCAAGAGGCCTGGAGCTTTGGGATCAAACCTACCATAATGGAGATGTAGATTTTAATGAGCCTTTCTCAGCCCCAGGCTGGCAGTGGAAAGCTGGAAAGGCACACACTTCCCAGTTACAGAAAGCTATGAGGCACAGAAGTGAGCACGTCGTAAGCATCCATTAAGCTGTGGAGATCTGACTTGATTGATAAAACTCCACATTTTCATATGGCTGGCTCTTTGCAAGCTTGCATTTCTGTTCTCCCCCAAGTCCTTAGAAGCCAGTTTCTGCAAGGACAATTAATTTCACTTGCTCATTAGGTTCAACCGCAATTAGTCACTGAGTTTGCCATTAATTAATGGCAGGCAGTATTATCAGAACCATCATTTTTGGGAAGAAATAAAATAAATAAGGCCTAGACTCTACAGTGACTGCTGTTTAAATACAAGCCAATAAACTCATTCTTCAGCCCCTATGTTTGAACTATACATTTTAAGCTTTGATTTTGGACATGATTTTGGACAGTGCGATAGGTCTGTCTCTTCTGATAATCTCAGAGCAGAACTTTCTAACCCCTAAAATGGCCAGAGTCACCTCAGTCTTAAGCCTGGAATCTATATCTAAAACAGGATCTCAAGATCCAAATGTTCAATAGAGCAAGAGATAAAATAGGGCTAGGGCAAGTAAGTTTTAATTAAGACCAGGGTCCAGGTGTGATGTCTGCAAGCAAACAGAGTCCCCATCCAGGCACTGGGTAGGGAAAATGGGTTTCAGAGGTCAGTGAGTTGCTGGATGCATCGAGAATTAAGAACTTAAGAAGAAAAGAAAAGACATCAAGTAATTCTAATGTTTGACCTACCATATGTTAGATGCATTCACATAGTGTTCTCTATTAACTTCTTCAATAGCCTTATGGAGAAAGAATTCATATTTCTATGATCCCAAGGAAACAGAACTGAGAAGTTACTCAGTGAGAATGAAAGTCTAGTTCATTTTCATGTCACTGCATTTCTATGCTTAATACTCTTCTGGAATCCTAGCTGAATAGGACCTTCCCTGGAGAAAATGAAGTCTTGGGTATTAAATGGAGTCTCCTCTAGGAAGTGGTGTTTATGAGGTAAGCCATGAATAAAAAGTAGAATGCTGGAGGTAAATAAACTGTAGAGAATATGCCAGAGTTTAGGAACAGCATGAACAATGATGGACAAATTAAGACACAATGCATTTGGAAGATTGATGAGATTCGAAAAAAATGAATTGATAGAGTTGTGTCATGAGACACAAAAAACCAGGAAGCCTGAGAGAGTGATGGTACCAGAGCCCCCTCAGACCAAGAAAGGACCAAAATCTATAGGAGGGATTTAAATATGACATCAGCAGGCAAAAGCTGCTTTTCATTCTTTAGTTACATAGCACTCAAAGGCCAAGAATCCCTCTTTTCCAGCGTTGCATGCTCTGCCCCCACACCCAAACTTTAAGTTGATCAGAACTGAGACAAACCCTAAAATAGGCTTCCTCACAAAAATGAAATCAACATTAATAAGCCTTTCAATTGAGGCCTCAGAGGGGCAAGGAACTCAGGGCAGTGATGAGTGCCAAAGGGAATTATCCCCTTCTTTTGGCCAATGTGTCCCAAAAGAAAACCTCACTAGGATGATTCAGCAGAGAATTGGTTTTTGTTTCGTTTTGTTTTTCTTGTCGATGTCCTAAAGAAATGATCAAAAGCTACACATAATACACTCATTTCTACTTCTCGACCAGTCTCCTTCAAACATGTTTAGAGACAATGATGGGTTTTTCTTTTGCCTTTTCCCAGCCCTAGAAACAGAAATTGAAAACTGAGAACAGAGTACATCTAAAAGGATCTATACCCAAAGATGAGCTTGAAACTTGGCTTTTTCTGTAACTGGTGCCCTGTGGAGAGCTCTCATCACTTCCAGTAGTTTTTGTACCTCTATTCTCTGGTTCCCTTCTCCATTTTAATCTAATTTTAATCTCAATTTAATCTAATTTAGAATCTCAATTTTAATCTAATTTTTTCCAGTCTTAGAGATTTTGCCCCCTTGATCAGCCCATCTTTCTCTTACCTCTGGTTACCCTTAATTTAAAAGCATGATCAGATGTGCCCCATTCAGAAATGATAACTACAACATCCAAATATCTCTGTACAGCTATTCCTCCCACCCCCAACACTGCCACCACCACCTCTGAAAGCTACTGCCTTTCTCCCCTGCCTTTCACTATTGAAGTTCTCAGTAATGATATATTCTTACTTCTTCAACTTTGATTTATGCTCCTTGAAATTTAAATTACACCCTTGGCATGCAACTAAATTTCTCTATCAGTGGGTAAAGGAGAGGAAGCTACACTCAGCTAAGTCCCACTCTGCTGCTTAACATGCATGATTATAGGTAATCTACACCTGCCATAAAGAAAACACATTCTCAAATAATGCTGAGGACTTAATTTGCCATTTAATCTAGTGCTCTTTCCAGTTTCAAATGCCCCCTCACATCTATACAGAATATCTATCTCTTGGCAAATAAGGCCTAACTACCATGGCAGTGATTTTCAGTGGTGGTTGTGGGCATAGTTTCAAACCCCCCACAGGATTCTGATATCAACCTCACACCAACTGTCTCCCCAACCCCTGATGCATCCCCATAAAGGCTGCTCCCTGGAACTCCATGCAATCCAGCTCCCCAGGCCTCTTCCCCATTTCTCTAACCACAGACCTCCCTCCTATTATTCAGCCATACCCTAGAATGTGACTCCTGTCTAAAGTTCTGTCCAAGCCCTCCTGGGATTATACTCTGTAGCATCACCACTGGGAATTCATTAACTCCCACAGTGATGAGTACATTGCTTGGCAGAAGACTGAAGGTTCTGAGTTTAGCAGCCCTTACTTCTCTCAGATCAGCAAGTATACATTTCCTTCTGTTCCTCAACCTGTCCTAGAGGCATCTGAGAAGGCCTCTAGGAGGAGGTAACAATTGAACTTAAGGGACAGATATAGACACCAGTGCCCTGAAGAAGCAGGAGAGCTGGGTCTTCCAGACAGAAGAAGAATGATGCAGAACATAGTCTACAGAACCAGGGATCCCCTGGTTTGATGGGCAAAAGTACATGAGATGAGAATATTTCCAGAGAAAATGGCACCCACCTAGCTTGAAAAAACTAACAAACAAACAAACAAAAGAAACTAAAACTAAAACATGATCTAGTGATATGACCAATGCAGAAGGTGTTCTTAAATTAATATCAGCAATCCACCTTTAAGTCACTGCAGTGGCGTTAACACAGTCCAATCCCTGTCACTGAGGCAGTCCCAAGTACTATAAGAATTAGCATGAGAGCATTGAGCAAGCAATAATCTTGATGGTATATGGAGAGGGTAGAAGATCAGTGTGGCTTGCCTTAAAGAAGGTGTCATGCAGCCCGGGGAGGGCAGCTTAGGCTCCACCACATCTGCCATAAACTTGATCATGTCAGGCCATGTAGTGGCCTACGCCACTGACCTGTTCCTCCTTTTTATGCTTAAGTCTGCTCCTCCAGCCATTCCACGAAGGTCCTAGAGGGCTCAATAACACTGAAGGGTAAAATATAAAAATACATGTGTGGAGTGGGAGGAGGATGCAGAATGGAGCAATGGAACTAGGTAGTGGGTTGATCTGGAAAGGCCAAGATTAACACTCTTCATCCTCCTCTTCATTCCATGCCATGCTCCACCAGAACTCAAATTTTGCCAATCACCCTCTGTTGCATGTTCTTCCACTGGTGTTTACTCCCTTAGGACCGCCCCCTGGAAATCATACCCTCACCACTGCCCTGGCCCACAGCTTTTTTTTCAGTATATTCATACAAACATGTTTCTCAAATGCACCATCATAACCTAGCCATTAACTGTAGAAATCTTTGATCTCATCTGCAAAGTCTTCCATTCAAGTATCTGGCCTGACCTTAGGTCCAAGATCATTCTTCTGATTCCTCTATGAGCCCTGTTCTCCACCTAACCTGAACCCAGGAAGTGAGAAAAGGAGTATTGAATGAGTTCTCTGGGAACCTTTTTGGGAAGTACATTAGCAGATATTAGTATTTTCATTTGTTTATGGGGAAAGAAAAACAGGATCAGAAAAGTTAAGTTGCACAGGGTTTATTCATTTCCAGGGCATGGACTTCAACCTTTGTCTGAAATTTTCCATATCCTTGCTCCTTTCACTCCAACCTGGTGCTTCCCCAGAATGCACTGTGAATTACCATCCCTGATTTCACCCAACATGCATTGCCTCTTTACCTGGAATGCCCTGCTGTTCACCATCAATTTCTAAATTTTACACCTCCTTCACAACCTAGCTCCTTTTCTTCCACCTTAGCTAAAAATAATTATTTCCTTCACATTGCCTTTGGCCCACACATGTGACACATCACTCTGGTTTTTCTGCTAGAATATTTGCTTCTCTCTTATTTTCCATGTCAAACAGGAATCTCTCTGATGGAAGGTCTTTTCCAAGCATGATAGTATATGCCCACTCTCTCCACACATGCTCAACATAGTGTTTATACAGAGCTGATGCTCAACCAAAGTTGAATGGATGCCGGGGTTTCCCAGGCAATTCATTCAAAAGCACACTCTCAGTGTACTTCTTGGCAGAGCATACACACTAGAAAAGATGTATAAAGCATTCTGTCCCCTCCCTCTTCATGATCTGGAGTATTCTGTGGGAGAGGCAGTAGAGAGAAACAGGTCCTGAATGATGACAGGAAAATATGCTTGTCCTCTTGGAACCATCAGGCTTCTCTGCAGCAAGAAACAAGGGTCCCAAGCATGGACTTAATGATGTAGGGAAAAGATAATGAAGCAATATAAGAAGGATGTGAGATTAATTCCAAGAGTACAGCTTTTGTCAATAAGTCTCTTAATTTCTGAGATCCTCTCTTTCCTTTCCAATGAAATGAGAATAACATGGTACTCACCTCACACAGAGTTATGATAATAAGATTATGAGACATTATGACATGTTTTAAGACATTTACTAGAGAGTCTAGCACATAGTAGTTGTATAGCAACTATATCCTATGGTCAGTAGAATGAATTTTCAACAACAGGCTCTCAAAAAATAACTAAGTAAAGAAATAAAAATCCCCAAACTGTAGAGTTTGCCAATTTATATGGCATGATACTCCCACAATGGCTAATTTTAAGCTAGAAACATGATATCACTGAACTATAGTTAGCTAACTCCAGTACACTACTGCTTATGGCTCAAAAAAAAAATGAATTTCATTTGTCATTCTCTCATCTCCCTGTAAACACAGACTTCTTGCAAAGTGGAAAAAGAAACAGCAACTGAGACTTCCAATTAGGGTCTGGAGAGAAGAATGAAACCCCATGCACCCTTCCTAACAGAGGCTGATGCCTCCTAGGAGCCTGCCTGCATGGCCTCAGCAACATAGACTTGACTGGGTTGAGTCACTGTGTCTGGGATACAGCCAGGCTCATAGGACATAGGCACTCAGAAAGAATCACAAGCTTGTCTTTCCAAGAATTATCTTCAAACCACAAGAACCTTCTTCTAGCAACCTTTTCCAGGAAAGATGGTTCATGGCTAAACAGCCTTTCAGTTGTGATTATTTCTCAATTCTCAATGAAATACATCATACCTTTTCCCTCATGATTCATTTCTACTTTGTTCCTCAGTTTGCCTCAGCCAGTTTGGTAAAGTAACCTCTTTTTACAATCAGTACTTAAGTGATATTTAGTCCCTATGGCAACCTGTTGGGCTAGTGAGCACTCATATCCAGCTCACCACACTTCCAAAATACACAGCAATTCTAACAGATATTCTTTGTATATCTCCCTGAAACCAACTCATCATGAGAGACCTCACTTTAAAGAAAGTTCTAGAGGCTTGCTATAGACATGCAGAAGAAATATAATAGAGAAAATCAAAATTTCACTAAAGGTGAAGGTGATCTTCCACAGACATTTTGAAAGATGTGTGAGTGTCAAAGTAGATAGGGAAGCCTCCAAGTCTCTCTCAATAACAACATACAAATTCTAGTGAAGAGGTGATATCTAGAATTTAAGAGAAGAATAAATAGGAATAAAGGGAGAAATTAGAAAGTTAGAAGGCATGTGGGTCTAAAGCAAGTTCAAAACCTAGTTAAGGTAAGGTAAGCGCCGTTAGATCTAAAGGCTGGAGAATCATTCTCATTGGTTCAATACTTTGACCTTCACTGGGTTACCAGTGTCCACTCTTGAGCTCCTGAAGGGTCATCCCTTCTCTTTAATTCAGCTCTCTTTAGTCCTGCCCTTAGGCTCTCTAGGAGGATGGCTCCACCTCTGAGACACTGGGCAGAGTGATTCCAGCTCACTGAAACCAGAGAGGTGTGCCTTCTCCTTTGAAACCAGGGAAGAAACCTAGGCCTGATAATCTCTGGATCACCTTCAGTGTCATTATTCCCTTTTCTTGAAGAACAGTGTATATATACAGCCAAATAAATCTATGGTCCAGTACTGTAGAATCTAAGTAAAGTCTAACTGATTTCCTACACTCCATTCCACTTTTTCTGTTTCCTTTAGTTCAAACTGGCAATGTCTTTGCTGGTATGATCCCATTCTATTTCCAGCTTCTGATGAGATGGCTGATTAAATCCATGAAATCCACCTGTGATATCCTTATTTAATGGTTGTTCTTTGTTAAATGGTTGTTCAGCCACATGACTTAGTGTTCTCATTAGAACAAGATTTCTCATTTTTTGCAATATGAATAGCTGAGAATTTTCCAAACCTTCAAGTTCTGGTTCCTTTTTACTTAACTGTTGCTTTTTCAGTTCTTTTCTCCTTTCACATTTCAGTATTAGTCAGGAGGAACCAAGTTTCTTCAACACATGGCTTAGAAATCTCCTAAGCTAAATACCTGATTTCATTGCTTGTAAGTTCTACCTTCCACAAAACACTAAAACAAATTCAGTCAAGTTCTTTGTCACTTTATAGAAAGAACTGGCTTTCCTCAGTTTCCAATAACATACTTCTATTTTAATCTGAGACCCCACCAGAACTTCTCTTAATATCCATATTTCTAGCATATACCTTAAAACTCTTCCAGCCTTTACCCATTACTCAGTTTCAAAGCTGTTTCCGTATGTTTTAATATTTGTTACAATAGTACCCCACTCAGCACCAATATTTGTATTAGTCAGTTCAAACTACCATAACAAAATACCATAGACTTGATGGCTTAAAAAGTAAAAATTTATTTTCGTACAGTTGTAGAGGCTAGAAGTCTGAGATCAGTTTGCCATCATGGTCAGATTCTGCTGAGAGCTCTCTGTGGCTTGCAGATGGGCACCTTCTCACTGCGTCCCCTCATATCAGAGAGAGAGAAAGAAAGATCTCTCTTCCTCTCCCTATAAGGCCATAATCCTATTAGATTAGAGCCTCAACCCTTTACCTTGTTTAACTTTATTACCTTTCAGAGACCCTATTTCCAGATATAGTCCCATTGAAGATTAGGGCTTCAGCCTATGAATTTCCGGGAGACATAATTAAGTCCATAGCACCCACTAACATTGCTTTTATCCAACATTATACTGGAGGTTCTATTTAGTGCATTAAAGGGGAGGGGAGAATGAAACTCTAAGAAATGAAAAATAAACAAAAGCCTGATATTTCATTAATGATATAATTACGTACACAAAAATTCAAAAAGAATCTACCATTAAATTATTGGCATTAGAGAACTTCTGTTCAAGATGGCAATAGCAGGTATACATCGTGCTCACCTCCTCTCACGACTACATCAAAATTACAAAGAAATATAGAAAAACCATCATTGGAAGTTGCCTGAAGTCTGGCTAAACAGAAGTCTTACATCTATGAACATACATAAGAGGCCACTTCAAGACTGGTAGGTGGAGCACAGATGTGAAATGGGCTAGTTCTACAACTGTGTATAGTGGTTGAGAATCAAGAGGGATATCTCAACTGCAAAGGTCTTCCTGGAGGAGTGGGGATCCTAGCCCCACACTGGGCTCCTGAGCCCAGGGTTCCAGTACCAGGAAAAGGAGTCCCACAACCTCGAATTGTGAAAACCAGCAGAGATTGTGGATGAGTGAGATGAAGAACTGCAGGAGTCGCAGACCTTCTTCTTAAAGGGACCATATACAGACTTACTTAGTGACAGTCATTAGCTCTGAGCTCCAGCACTGGGGCAGCTGTTCAAGGAGCACTAGGGACATATGGAAAAGAACTGAGTCGTCTGGGTTCAGGGCAAGGGCTGGAGGGGCAGCTTTATCCTAGACAGAAATCTTGGTGGAATCCATTGCTTCTTTGTTGAGCCCTCCCACTTCTCAGCACACACACATAGGCAACTGCCACATCTGAATCTCAATCAACTTGCTAACACTGGTCACCCTGCCCCAGGCGATTCCCTGAGACTCTTCCCCTCGCAACTTGAGGGCCCACACAAGCTGCCTCTAGTGTTTTTTTTTTTCTATACAATTGACCTGTTTTGACTCATGCTATGGACTTTCCTAAAATCTCTCAAAGGCTCACAAAACCCAAAGAAGAAGCATCTGGCTTTAGTGTGCCTCATACCTCTTGCCAAGCAGCCCCCAAGCCTAGCACTAGCAGCCTTGGTTCCCAGCTTGACCTCTGGAGGTGCCTCTAAGCCCAACACAGGTGGTGGCCATTCCAGATTTCTTAGTGACACCTTCCAGGTAGCTTTCGGAAGTTCACAAGCTGTGCCTGAACTTGGCCTACAGGCCGGCCCCTCTCAGGAGGCCCTTAGACCAACACGACTGGTGGCCAGCTCGGACCAGAGCCAGGGCAACACCCAAAGCTACATCTGAGAAGGACACACCCAAAGAGCAGACTGGGCAGACACTAGAGCTCTGCTAAAGTGAATCCTTTTCCACAGCCCCTTACATAACAGCACCTCCACAGCAGTTACCCACTAGTCCTCACAACCAATCAGCCCAAGGGTCAATCTTTCCCATTAACATGCAAATAGCAACAAAGGCTCAACTACAACAGGACAGCACACACAAATCATACAAAGGACATACCTTAAACACCTAGCCAGGTGACCTGAAAAAACTGCACCACTGGGCTTCACAGGACATCTACTACATAAAGCCACTCTACTAAGATTGGGAGACTTAGGAGCCCTACCTAATACATAGAAACAGATATAGGGAGGCAGCCAAAATAGGGAGACAAAGAAACATGTACCATATGAAAGAATAGAACAAAGCTCCAGAGAAAGAACTCACCAAACTATAAAATATAAAATATAAAAATAGATAGATGATAGATAGATAGATAGATAGATAGATGATAGATAGATAGATAAATGAATGAAATTTTGCCATTTTCAACAACATGAATGGACCTAGAGGGTATTGTGCTGAGTGCAGTAAGTCAGACAGATAAAGACAAATGACATTTGATTTCACTTACAAGTAGAACCTAAAGAGCAAAATAAACAAGACAGAAATAAACTCATAGATACAAAGAACATATTGAGGGTTACCAGATGGGAGAAAGGTTAGAGGGATTGGAAAAAAAAAAAAAAAGAAAGGGAGTAAGAAGTACAGATTGGTAGTTACAAGATAGTTATGGAGATAGAGTATAGCATAAGGAATATAGTCAACAGTATTGTAATAACTGTGTGATTTCAGATGAGTACTAGGTTTATGGGAGTAATCACTTAGTAAGTTATATAAATGTCTAATCACTATGTTCTACATTTAAAATTAAAAAATATTGTATGCCAACTATAACTGAAAAATATAAATAATATTTTTAAAATTATTATAATTAATAAAACTTCTAAAAATTATCTAGATTTAAAGTCAATATACAAAATATTTGTTCTGTATACTAGCAACATAAACATTCAAAATAAAATTTAAAATTACAGATACCATTTAAAATGCCATGAAAATTCCAAGTACCAAGTAAAAAGTGTAACAAAAGGTGCTTATGCCTTTATGGCAAAAACATTACTAAGAGAAATTAAATTGAAAGAAAGAATTCTTAAATAACTCAAAGAGACTGCTATTAACATAAATTGGAATATTCAATATTAAAAAAAGGAAGAAAGAAAAGATAGATATACTATGTTCATGAATAGAAAGACTCATGTCATAAAGAAGCCAATTATCCCAAAATTCATCTTCAAATATATCATGATTTTGTTTTTGTGAAATCTAAGATGCTTATTTAAAAATATGTTAAAAAGAATAATGCCTTGAAGGCAGTACTTGGGAAAAAAAGATAAGTGTGGCAATTCAAAAGTATTACAGCATATAGGGAGAGACAAATATATCACTGGAAGAGAAGATAAAGGTCAGACAGATTCGCAGGGACATGCAAAGTTTGCTTATGTGATAGAATTGGCATTGGAAACCAGTGGGGCTTGTTAAAACCCATGGAACTTTATAACAGAATGAGTGAACTTTAATAATTACAATTTTTAAAAAATGATCAGAATTTCAGGGGAACCCAGGATAGAATATAAATTCTGACAGGAATCTAATTGTAAAACATATATATATATAGCATACCTCTGAAAGGTATGGGGAAGGATAAGCTAACCTAAGTAACTGGAAAATGGTGTTTGGCTGGAAAGTGTAAGCCTGAAGACAAAAGGAAGTGCCCATAAACACTGTGTTCTAGTTGGTAAATTTGTCTCTGATAGAATAATAGGTTAATAATTCTAAAACTGGTATCCACATACACTGGGTTGAACAAATAAATTATTGGAGGATAGTGAAATTCAGGTTTCTGACTGTTGAAAGGGAAAATTACAGATAAGCAAAGGGGAAAAAATCTAGAATAAAATGAGCTTCTAGATTAGAACCAGAGACAACAGTATGGATATGTTTAGCTTAGTAAAGATACTGAAGTACAGATTAAAAAAAAAAAAGAATTATAGTTATATAGGTTAGCATATATACAGACATATCTTGGGTCTAACCTCTGAGAGGTTCTAGAAGCTGTGATGCCTAGTAGCAATGAGCACAACTAGAGCTCACATCTTAGTTTCTAATATCAGATTTGTAAACAAAAGAATGTAGACTCCTTGGAGAAATAGCTGAATCTAGGGCTATGGCAGGGAATATACAAGATGGTCACATAGTATTTGTACTGTCAGAAAACAAGAAAGTGCTAAAGAAGCAAAAGAATAATGAGAGTATGTCAAAGGGACACAGGAGCCAACCTAAAAGAGATCCCAATGGCCAAAGCTGAAATACCTTGAGCAAAGCAATTTATATTGTAGCATTGAATTATAATTTGAAAAATAAAATATTCACAAATCCATTGCAATATAAATTAATGACTGAATGACTGAATTAATGACTAAAATGGGGAAAGAAGAGATAAATCTCCCTTAAAGAAGAATTACAAATAACATAGCTACTCCCTTATCCAGGATGAAAACTTAATATCCCCTCAACCAAATGTGGATTGTGTTAAATGACTTGCTTCTAAAGAATAGAGCATGGATAAGAAAAATGTTTCTCACATTAGAGAAACCTGGCAAATGCTACCTTAACCAGGTAGACAAGGATTACTACACCAATAATAAGGAATGTCCACAGAACATGAACTTGATGTGATGTCATGAGAAGGGGATTTCTTATAGTCTTCCTCCCAAAAACCATGAAGAAAAATCAGCAAAACCCAAATTGAGGGACATTCTGCAAAATACCTGAGCAGTACTCCTCCAAAGTCATGAAAGACAAGAAAATTCTGAAAAAACTGTCATAGGCCAAGAGAGACGAAGAACACATAATGAAATTGGTGAAATCCAAATCAACTGTAGTGTTTAGTTAATAGTAATAGTGTTGGAGTTTAGCCATGACAAACATACCATCGTGATAGAAGATGTTAACAATATCAGAAACAGGGTAAGGAGTATATAGTAATTCTCTGTAAGATTTGTGTAACTTTTCTGTAAATATAAACTATTCTAAAATATAATGTTTATTTAAATGAATCAGAGGGCAAAGCATGGACTCTTCAATAAACGGTGCTGTGAAAACTGTTTATTCATGTAGGTTAAATGATATTCCCCCAGATAAATTCAAAATAGATATGTGAAAATTCAATGTTGTGTAATTCTTAAAACAAATTATACCACCTGAAGTTAGGGATGGCATTTTTAAATAACATACAAATATAACAACCCTAAAGGGAATAACTAATAAAGTTGACTATATTAATATTAAAATCTTCACAGTAAAAGACATTGAAAAGAAAACATAAGCCATAGACAGAAAGAAAATATTTTTATACAGGTAACAGATAAATGTGAAGATTATAAAATTAAAATAATCCAACTGAACAAAAGCAAAAAGCGTGAAAAGGAAATGTACAGAAGAATGAGCCCAAGTGGAAATGAGTATGAAAAATTTTTTTAGGCTCACTTGTAATGAAGTACAAATTAATATAGTTATAAAATATCATGTCTTACCCATTAAATTTTCACAAATGAAAAATGTGAAATCACCAAACGTTCACAACATTGATAAACAATGAGTTTTCTTCCACAACTACTGAGAGTGTAAATTTGCAAAACCACATTAGAGAGGAATTTGGCAATCGCTAATAAAATTAAACAGGCCTATACCAATGAGTCAGCAGTTGTATTTCAAGGTATGTATCCCAAGAAACACACTCATGGGCTCATAAGACGCAATTAAAAATGCATACTGCAGTGCTGTCAATATTGACAAAATATTGGAAACAACTCCAGCATCTGTAGGGAGATAAGTAAATATATATGATTGTAGAATTAAATAAAACACCCACTATGTGGCAGCTAAATAAATGGACTAGATCTGTACATAGAAAATATCGATTATAAAAGGCATTACATAAATTTTCTACTCTATGCAGATATACATACATAGATTTTCTACTCTATGTAGATTACTTATAGTATAATACTATTCATTTGAAGATATTAAAAATATTATATTGAATATATAAAATATATTAAACATATTATTTTAAAATAGATATTAAATATACTTAAAATAACTATATATTATGTTATATTATTATATTATAACATGTTATATATCGTATTACATAATATAATGTTGTATATATAATATATATCTGAAACATTCTAAATTCACATCAGTAAATGCCTGTGGGTAGAATAAAAAAAAAGAAGAAACTTAGGGATAGGTTCAAATATCTGTTCAATTATATCTATAAAATTTTATTTCAAAAACAATTTGAAGCAAATTGATTAAGTAACATTTGTTACAGATGAGTGGTAGGGCATAAGTGTTTGTTATATTATTTTAAATTATTTTCTACATGTTTAAATGTTTTGTACAAAAAGCAAGATAACTGAGACATGACCTATGATAAAAAATACAAGTACTAAGCAAGCCCTGAATTTGTTTACTTATGAAACTAATATTTGGCAATTCTGGGTTACTGTGCTTACAGAAAAGAAATGCAAATGTCACGCATTTTTTTACAATGCAAATACAATAACTAGCAAAACATGGAAAGTAATGAATAGGGAAATGGGAGGACATCTATTTATAGTAATTTCCTTTCCTTCCATAGTAGAAATTCAAATAATTAAAGTACTAGAATTTCTTCAATTTTTCAGATCTGATTTTATAACCACAAGATAATTTAGTAAGTAATAATTCCTATGATAAAGAAATAGCTATCAAATTTCAATAATACCTGTAGTTACTTATATTCATCTTTTCTCTAATCAAGTAAAAATAAATAATCATTTTATTAAAATAGGTTTGATCATATGATCTCATTGTTTCCTAGATTACTTCTCTGTATCCGTCCATAAATATGCAGAGCTAGGGACCTAAAATGATTTTCTCCAAACTGAAATATTGATTATTTGGGGAGGAAGAGAAAAAATTTTGGTGATCATTACTTTTTTGTATTTGAATTTTGATGGTAAGAGCAGGAAATATTAATTTATAAAATACAATGATTATTTTAGGATTTGTATGGCAAAGAGAAAAAAGTACAACATGCTAGAAATAGACAATATATAATGAGGAATTTAAAAGAAGGAAACACAAGTTGAAAAAGTTCAAGAACAACTCAAAGAAAGCAGACTTTAACCAGATGTGAAACAATGAAATACCAACAGAGAACAGAAGGAATTAATGTGTATATTTGGAGATGAGGGCAACTAACCTGAAAATGACTGATTCACAGTGACATGACTATATGTAAAATCGTAATTAATAAAGTATGTACCAATGACATATTTTCAATAAAGTTGGTCATTTATACTAATAAGTAAAAAATTTGGGGAAAGAAAAATGGGAATGTTCACAGCATCTAGTAGATCACAGGGGATAGAGCACTTGAGTAGATTCTCAAATGAAAACTTATGAGTTTTCCAGGATAAAGGGAATAAAGTATTCCAGGGTGGAAAAAAATGCAAAAGAACAGAAAGGTTTGGGGTCGAGCTGATGATCTCAGTTTTGAAGAAGCTGAGTTTAGGTATCTGGCCTGAACCAGGGCCGCTAATGTCACATCTTTAGCATTTGGTGGTAATTGAAGCCTTCGGGGTGGATAAGATTGCCTGGGAAGGGCAAGAGAATGAGCTGAGCTGTGAGCTGAATGCATAGGCCTGAAAATATACCAATTCAGGCATCTCCTATCTTGACCTGTTCTTAAGTGGCTGATTATTTTTAGGCAGCTTGTCAGATTACATTTGTCCATCTTGTCGGTTTCAGCACTTTGCTTTGTCTTGTTGATATCATTTGAGTCTTGATTCTATCAGCCAACAGATTAGCCACCCCAGACTTTCTAGTTTAAAGCAGTTTGTGTCTAGCATACACTACTCTCCCAACTTCTTAATAAAATAACCACCAAAGGATAAAATGTCACACAATAATTCAAAAATTACAACTTTATAAAATAGCAAATGTGACATTTCTTTACAAAATTTTTTGGAACTGGTACAGAAAGCCTAAGAATAAAACAGCCAGAAGTGAAAAGTCAACAGGATGAGATGTAAAGGAAAATGATCTATAAAATAAAGAATTGCAGGAGGAAAATTGTACTCACACAAATGAGATTCATACTGACAGTAGAGAACACAGAATAAATTATACAAAGGACACACTTCAAAAGTTGCCTCTGATTCCAAAGTAAAAGAACAAAGAAATGGAAGAAAAGAGAAAATTTAAAAATGACAGTTACAGAGATGAGAGCACCACCCCCAGAATACAGGAGTTGCTAAGATACATGTAAACTGTAGTAGAAGTAATAACGAAAGTTATAATTAAAGAAAAACATCCTCAAATACAACAAAACAATGAAATAGGAGAACATAAAAGTTGAAAGTTTTCCCCACATTGAAAGAAAATCCAATGAAAAGAAACATATTCTTTGTACACATACTAACAAAAATCTGTCAAAAATATCCTACAGGAATTTCAGTTTTAACAAGGGGAAGGGAGGCAGATATAAAGGAAGAAAAATAAAACTGTTA
Organism: Cynopterus sphinx; assembly: GCA_030015415.1. NCBI lineage: Eukaryota > Metazoa > Chordata > Mammalia > Chiroptera > Pteropodidae > Cynopterus > Cynopterus sphinx. Next base: position 54,874,729 of record CM057382.1, read on the forward strand.
CTTCATCTCCTGGGGAATCTACATGCTAGAGAACATAAACTTGGATCCCACCAGTTATCTTTCACACATAATAAACCAGAAACAAAACATATCTGCAGAAATGAAAATCTTTAGAAAAGAAAAAATCATCTATATTCTGTTGTTGAAATACCTACTGAAAACATACTTTAACTACTTGAGTTAAACTGACAGTAAGAACCTACATATAGAAAAAGCTATATAAATAATTTTCAGATTTTCCAAAAATATTATAAGCACAACTTATCAAAATTATCTTTAAAGAGTTTAATGAACCATGCCTATTTGAATGGCCCAGGAATTAAATCTGCAATAAAATAATTATACATTAAATATGCAGTCATATTTTTCACTTTGATTTATATATTTAATTGCTTTTAATCAGCATGTACTTTCATAATAATTTTACAGAAAACATATCATATGTCCTTTAAATTTTATGTCATCTGTGAAATTGATTAGTTTGCCTCTGTTATCTAAATGTAAATCTGATGATTGTTAACACAATAGTTCCAAGGTCAGAAATTTATGTCACTCAACTAGGCAATCATCTGTCAAATTAAACAAAATATTATTTTATTAATGCTCTGGAAAAGTTTTTAACCAAATGCAATTGTCATTAAATATAAACCACATTTCTCATCTTATCCACAAGATTACCATATAAGGCAACCTTATTGCTGAAATCAAGATATACAATGACTATAGAATTATTCTGATTTTCCAAGTCTAATAAACTTATCAAAAAAAAAAAAAAAACAGAAACAAATACAAAGAAGTTAGCCTAACCCAACATGACTTGTCCTGGGGAATTGGTGCTATTTCTTAGAAATCACTTTTTCCTTTTTAAGTATTCATAAATCTCCTTTCAAATAAATTATTTCTAAATCTTGCCATGCTTACACATCAACTTCATTGGCATATCAAATAAAAAATTCAATGATTCATCAGTTTTTTAAAAAATTAAACATTTAACCATCTCCAATATTCTGATACCATTCCCATTTTTTAATATTATTAGCAATGTACTTGCACATAGTTCTGCAAATTTCTAGTGTCTTGGAACAGTTATCAATTGAATTTGGAAGCAAGATGTTAAAATGCATCAAGGAAAAGATGGATTTACTTATTCACTGAGGAACAACTGAGTGCCAACATCATGCTTAATATTATGAATTTTAATTTAATTAGTGAACATAACACATCATTAAACTGGTGTTGAATTGAACTCTACATATTTCTTTTGGAGTGAGAAAGCTAAGGCTCAAAACCATGAAGTGATCATCTAAAATCATACACACAGCAAGTGACTATACTACCACAAGGTTCTAATCCAGTGATTTTTATATTACAGAAGTGATTCAGCTTTACTTTATCATGTAAGCACCTTAAATGCTGACCTTCTTTTTCTATGTGACATTTTAAAAATCAAAACTGGAGTTTAAAAAGTTCAATTTTGTCAAAATTTTAAATTTGTTTTCTTCAGAATTTTCCTCAATTGAAACTAATTCTATAACTTTGCCTACCTGCACGTGATGTCCTTGTTTTGATTTAGACACTGTGCACTACCTCCCAACTTATTTACTTGTCATTTAGTTGGCCCCTGAGCATCTGCCTGCTATCTCTTCCTCACTGGGATCATTTCTAATTAGACAACTACCATTTCATTATTTAAACACCTTTCTCTCTAAAATTATAGAACTTTGCTTTCCTGTAGTCTGAGCTAATATCCAAGTCATGCACAGCTCTTTCTTTTATTTCATGTTTATTATAATACATTTCAATAAAACAGTTTCTATCTCTCCCAAAATTGTATTATAGTAGCCCCCACTTATCCATGGCTTTGCTTTCCAGGGTTTCAGTTACCCATGGTTAGCTGTGGTCCAAAAATGTTAACTTTCTTCAACCACCAACATTGTCTGCTCCTGACATCCAACCACTGACATTGTCATAGCTTGATGTGCCAGAGCACTCAAAGCAGGTGATCCTCCTTCTGACATGTCCTTAGGAGGTTGATAGTAGCCCATTGCTATGACACAACACCTATGTCATTCACCTCACTTCCTTTCATCAGATAAGCATTTTATCATCTTACATCATCACAGGAAAAAGGGATACAGAACAATAAGATATATTGATAAAGACCACATTCATATAACTTTTATTATATTATTATATTTATTATAGTATATTGCTATAATGGTTCTATTTTATTATTATTATTAATTTCTTATTGTTTCTAATTTATAAATAAAACTTATGGGTATGTATGTATAGGAAAAGCATTGTATATATAGGGGTTGGTACTATCTGCAGTTTCAAGATCTGCTGGAGTATCATAGAATATATCCCATACAAATTAGGGGACTACTATATGTGCATTATCAAAAAAAATATTTTATTTTGTAATACTTAAAATGATCACCTCTCCACATGATCCCAGATTTGCCATAAATATCCAGGTTGTTTTACAAGACACTTGACCTAGGCTTCTTAGAAGACAGTCACTGAACATCAACAGCTGAGTTGGCTAGTCACCGAATACCAAGAGCAATGGCAAATTCATCTAAATTACTCTGTTTTCACTTCAGAGGATTCTGGAGTTGGGAACCCATAGATGGTCCCACTTCAAGTTGTTTACTGTATCCCTTTCAGTATTTTTTGAGATGGCTTCTCTGGCATCCAAATGTTCTATATCAGACTAGACAAGGCCAGTAAGGAAACTTGTTCTCCCTGGTTTCACTGCCACTTAATTTATGCTACTTCCTCTCTTTCCACCCATTTCTTCCTCCAGCTTTCAATTCTCATTTTTATTATTATTTATTTTCCTACCTATGCTAGATCACTTGAGTTGGTCAAGTTCTCTGGTCCATTCATTTATGTGTTTGCTCAACCCTTACTAAATTCTAAGTGTCAAGCCCTTTGTTTATCTTGGAGAATTCTAATATGAATGTGACAGTTTCTGCCCTCAAAGAGTTCAAGGTTTAATTAAGGAGGAACCTTATAAAAGAAAACTAATTAATTCAAATCAACAAATCTAATGATAGAAACACAAAGGGAACAAATAAATGAACAGTTAAAATTCAATGTAAGAAATTTTATGTAGAGACTGCCATAGAAAATAATAAGAAAAAGAAAATGTTACAAGATTTTAAGAAAATAAAAAAGAAAAAAAAAGAAAAAAAAAGGAAAGAAACCCTGTATCTCAAAAAATTCAACTTTTTAACTAAGTAAAGGAAGTACATTGAAATAACCAGTGGAGAACCATTGGAGATTTACAAGCATGGCACCATTTGATCAGTATTTATTTTACAAAGATGTTTCTGCTGGCAATATGAAAAAAAGTTTGAAAAAGTGAAAAAGAAAAAGAAAAAGAAAAGCCAGAAGGCTGTTTAATAAACTAACTGATCATCAGGACCTGGAAATGACAGAAAAATGACACATACTTTGTGAGATTTAGGAGGTAGAATAGATATACTCAGAATAGATATTTGATAGCTATTTGGGAAATTCTGTTGGTAGAGTGGATGTAATCTATTGATAGAATAGTTCTAAAGAGTATGGAGCAAGTGAGTATTTAGAATGACCCCAGTTACTGCTTCATTAAAAAAATGAGGAGGGAGAGGGTAGGATATATATGTGGAACATGGGAGATATTTAGTGCAGTGAGACTACTATGTATGCTGTTCTAATGGTGTATACATGTCATTAAGCATTATCAAAGTCTGGAATATACAACACAGTGAGTGAGCCCTACATAAACTCTGACCTTTTGTTAATAATAATGTATAAATTTTGGCTCACCAAATGTAACAAACTAACACACATGTTAATAATAGGGGAAACTGAGGAGAGAAAGTATTTTGGAACTTTCTACTTCCCACTTGGTTTTCCTGTAAATCTAAAATGGTCCAAGAAAAAAAAAATAGGAGGTGAGAGAAATACCAATTTGAGGTCTCCTGGGTATGCCACTATAGGTTAGTCATAAAGGAAGGTCATCTTCTTGAACGCAACCTGCAGAGTAAGCCAGTGGAAGTCCTGTTTCTATACTTCCCTCAGAACCCAGCACCTGCTTCAGAGGGCTAGATTCCATGCCTTTGATGTTCCTTTCACAACAAGACGCTGTAGTTCAGAATGTGACAGGACAGAGAAGACATGCACCCCATCACAGGAATTACACAACATGTTTGACCCTTATGAACCCAGATTGCCTGCATTATATAATTCATGCTAATATACTGTGCACTCATAAGCCTGAATACGAATACAAATTCTACAGCTAGTTTGTGCATACAGATGACTTATTGTGGTTATAAAATCAGAATTGTTTTGATTCATGAATCTCATGGTTCAAATGTGAAAGAGTACATAGATGGTAAACTGCATTTTATACAACTCTAATAAATCCGTGAAGACAGGAGCAATAGAAGAATACAAAGGATAAAAAAAATCTAAAGATGCAGAAAATCTCCAATTCGACCTTTAGAAAAAGGTATCCTGTCCGAACTTTGCCCAGCAAGAAACTGATATGTATATCCAACATAAACATTTGCCCTAAGATAAAAATAAATAATTAGAGAAAAACAAAAAGCCAAAGCTAGCTCCTTCCTTGCATACAGAGATATACATAGAGTGTGACACAAAAAAACAGGGAGCATACATGAATTCAGAGTTGAGTAGAGACATTTGTAGATATATCTCTAGGGATATGCAATTTATCACTTCCCAAGGATGTTTACTCAACTTCCTACAGTTCTGATACCACAAAAAAACTTTTTTTCTGAGATAAACTAATATCTTGAACTGTTCTACCCCAAATTCCTAATTCTCCATTATGTACCAAAAAGAACAAATTGACTTTCAATAGTCAATTCACCTATTTAAAGTATGTATGGGGTATAAGCTTGGTGGCTATAAACTTGATGTTTGTGTCCCCCACTCCAAATTCATATGTTAAAGCCATTGCCTGCAATGTGATGGTATTTAGAGGTGAGGATTAGGGGAGGTAATTAGGTTTAGGTGAGGTCATGAGGTTGAGGCCCCCATGATGGGATTAGTGACTGCCTGCAGAAGAAGAGAGACCATGTGAGAACATAGCAAGGAGGAGGTATGCCATTTACAAACCTGGAAGAGGGATCTCATCAGGAACCAAATCTAGGTGCAAGCACCTAGACTTTAAACTTCCTAGCCTCCAGAAATATTAGAAACAAATTCCTGTTATTTAAAATCACCTGTCTATGGTATTTTGTTATGGTAGCTGAGCTGTGTCAGGCGTCATGTTGAACATTGGTTATATAATGGGGAGCAATTGGTTATACTCCATGGGTCAGTCTCTGAATTCATGGAGTTTATTATTTAGAAGGGTAGATGCATATTAAACAAACAGTAAATACATAAATACATAGTTACAAAATGTGATAATTGCTAAGAAAGAATAGTATTAGGGTATATGAAAGTGAAAGAGAAAAATAGAAAAGGGTGATTTAAATTGAGAAGCATCCAGGAAGGCTATTGTGAGAAAGTGACATCTGAGCAAAGACTTGAAGAATGAGTCAGTGTGGGCTAAATAAAAAGCAGAAATGTTCCAAAAATATTGACTAGCTTAAGGGTAGGAAACTACCTCTGATATTTGAGAAGTACACAGAAGCCAGGGAAGCACCAGAGTATTAAGAAATGAGATTAGATAAATGTAAAAAGAGAAGACATGCAGATTGACAGCATAGCTTTGTAGAGGGGATTTAATACACATCTTTTAAAAATGTATTCCTAAGAACTATATCCTTTTGGTGCTATTATAATTGTTTTTCTATTTTGTTTTTCAGTTTTTGTTGTTAATATATAAAAATAACAATTAATTTTTAAGTCACTGTTTATGCAAAATGTGAAGATTTATTAATGAGATTTAATTTTATTAAACATTGTTAGAATTTCCACAAAAAATCATCATGTCATTAGAAAACAAAGACAGATTTATACCTCCTTTTCAAACTGTGTCTTTTATTTTATTGTTCGTTGCTCAGGCAAGGACCTGCAGTACAATGTTGTTCCTGATCTTAAGGCAAGAGCAGTCAAGAAGTCATCATTAAGTATAGTATGAGTAGTCAGTTTTCTGTGCCCATTATTAGGTGATAGAGGTTTTATTATTTGTTTGTTTGTTTGTTCACTATTTATTTATTCACAGATGAATGTTCATGATTTTGCCAAATGCTTTTCTGCATCATTTGAGATGATTATATTTTTGTCCTTTATTTTGTTAATGTTGTGAATCATATTCATTGATTCTCAAGTATTGAAACAAGCTTCTACCCCAGGAATAAAAATCCATTTGAATATAATATATTATTATTTTTTCATATTGTTGGATTCAATCTGCTACTAATTTATTGAAAAGTTTTACATCTAAGTTCATTTCATGAGAAACATTGGTCAATAACTTTATTTTTTTATAATATCTTTTAAAGCTTCTGTTATTAGGGTTATGCCAGTTTCCTTAAATAAATTTAAAAACATTTTCCTCCTCTACTTTCTGAAAGAATTGCCAATCAGTGTTATTTCTTTAAATGTTGGATAGCAGTGAAGGCATCTAGGCCTGGAATTTCATTTGTGGCAAGCCTTACAAATTCAATATCTTTAAAATATATATACATTTAGATTTAAATCAGATTTTCCATGTTGCAATTTAAAGAAATTTATCCATTTCATCTAAGTTATTATTGAATATATTGGCATGAATTCGTTTGTAGTATTTTCTTATTATTCTTTTAATGCCTAAAGAGCTATAACATAATGTCCATTTTCATTCCTGATATTGGTCATTTCAGTTTTTTCTAAATTATTTTCCTTGATTAATCTTACTTAAGGTTTATCAACTTTATTAAACTTCTCAAGCAATAAACTTTTAACTTTGCTAATTTTCTATTACACATATTCTATTTTTAAAAGTTACCTTGAGTTTAACTTGCTCTTATTTTTATTTTAAGGGGGAAATTAAGAATCATTAATTAAGCTTTTTAAATTTCATATATAGGCATTGAAAGTTATAAACTTTCCTCTACACACTATTTTAGCTGCATTCTACAAATTTTGAAATGTATTTTCATTGTCATTTAGTTAAAAATATTTTTTAGATTTGTTATTTTTCTTTTGACCTATAGGTTTAAAATTGTATTATTTAAATTTCATTGGGAATTTTCTATATTGTTTTAAATATGCTCTTTGACATTTTACTCTTTTAAAATTTAATAAGATTCAACTCTATGGCCCATTGAATGATCTATCTTGGTGGATTTTCCATGAATAATTGAAAAAATGTATACTCTTCAATTGTTGGGTATAGTGTCCTAGAAATATCTGTTAGTCAAGGACTGATCATGTTGTTTAGATCTTCTATAGCTTTACTGGTCTTTTATTTGTTATGTCAGTTTTTAATAAAATAAAGTTAAAATTTTGACTATTTTAGATTTTTTATCTTTCATTATATTGGTCAGATTTAACCTCATAAACTTTGACACTTCATTATTAGATGAATACAATTTAAAATTATTGTTGTTCTAATGAAACTGTGCTTTTTATTTTTATGTAATGTCTCTCTTTATCCCTTGTAATACCCTATGGCAAAACATCTACTTTGTCTGATATCAAGATAGCTTTACAAGCTTTCTTACACTTATTGTTTTCATGGTATATATTTTCCCTTTCCCCTCAATCCACATGCAGTTTTACATTAAAATGCTTGTAGACAAATATTTTTTTCCAGTTTTAGGTTTGTTAATGATGGAAAGTTTAATCGGATACCTATTACTCCATCAGGGCATATATCAAAAGTCCCATGTTCTTTTTTTATGGGTACCATTAACATGCACTGCCTTCCTTTTCCAGTTTGTGGTGCCCCAAAGGCAAAAATATGTAACTCTGTTAAAATGCATTTGTTATATGCGGCCAATCACTTCAAGATATTGGAATTTTATAAATCATTTTTTCCTAACCTGAGGCAGTGCTTTCCAAACTTTAATGTGAATAAACATTATTTGGAGAACTAATTAGATATAGATTCTAATTCAATGGATCTGAGTAAGATGTCAGTTTATGCCAGCAATGCTGCTCTGTGTGCCACACTTTGAATAATAAGGATCTATAGGCCTTGCTAATTCATAATTGTTCACACCTTCTACATCAGAGGTTATAAACTTGAATATCTTGAGAGTGGAAGGTAACCATGTGAGAGTATGAAGTTAGCAGGTTAAATAAAATAGAAGATGGTAAGACCAGGGGCAACTTGAAGGGTGCTAGCACAATCAAGAACATTAAAATTAAATATTTAAAACAATATGTAGCCAAAAAAGCTTTTGAAGTAAATTCAGATCATATTTAACCATTTATGATTTCTGCTCAATTTCTGATCAATATTTAAAATAGAATCCTCACACCCAAATTGGCAATAATCCATATGTAAACAGCCTTTACATTCAGTTTGGAAAGAGCAATTGGTTCACCTTGGGTAGGTCCTGACTTTTTGATACAACACCAATAGCATGAGCAATTAAAAAATTGATAAATTGGCTTTATTTGTCCTAACTGATAACTAGCCCTGCCTGGTTCATATTTTACCTCATTTTTATGTACAAATATATCTTAAAACTGACATATATCTCATTAAAATCCATATATATTTCTCTCTTTATAAAAGTATTATGTATGTACTAAATTTTTCTATAACAAGACTTTCTCATCAATATATAAACATCCATATCTTTTTATGGCTTGATAGTTCATTTCTTTTTCATACTGAAAAATAGTCTATTGTCTGGATACACCACAGTTTACTCATTCATTGACCTATTGAAGGGCATCCTAGTTGCATCCACATTTTGGTATTTATAAATAAAACTGCTATAAAGATTAATGTCAAGGCTTTTGTGTTCGTATGTTTTCAATTTATTTTGGTGAATATCAAGAATAATAACTGCTGGGTCACATGGTAAAACTACATTTAGTTTAAAAAAAAAACGATCAAACTTTATTCTAAAGTATCTGTACCATTTTGAATTCCCACCAGCAATAAAAGAGCATTCTTGTTGCTTCACATTCTCATTAGCATTTGGTGGTGTTAGTGTTTTGCTGGTCTATATTTTGCTATTCAATATTGTGGCTCTTTTAATAGGTATATAGTAGTATCTTATTTCTATTTTATTTTTTATTTGCTAAATGACATATAATGTTGTGCATCTTTTCATATGCATGTTTGTCATGTGTATATCTTCTTTGGTGAGTACTGTTCACATATTTTTCTCATTTATAAAAGGTGGCTTGTTTTATTACTGTTCATTTTTAAGAGTTCTTTCTATATTTTGAATATTAATCCTTTATCTGATATGTATTTTACAAATACAATATTTTATCTCAATTTGTAACTGTCTCCTCAATTTCTTATCAGTGTCTTTGTCACAAAAGTTTTTAATTTTAATGAAGTCAACTTATCAATTCATTACTTATTTTTATTTTGGTGTCATATCTAGGGAGTCATCAACAAATCCAAGGTCATCTAGACTTCCCCCTGAAAATGTATGTGTGAGCACTCACACAAAAAGCCACTTACAAAAAAATTGAAAAGAAGTTATGATTTCAAACTCACTCTACAAAGCCAGCATTTCCCTGATAGCAAAAATAGACATTACAAAAAAGAAAGAAAATAAAAAAGAAAATTACAGACCAATATTCTTAATGAACATTTATGCAAAAATTCTCAACAGAATTTTTAGCAAACTGGATTCAACAATATATTAAAAGGTCTATACACCATGACCAGGTGGGATTTCTCCCAGGGATATAAGGATGGTTCGATACCTATAAATCAATCAATAATATACATTGCATTAACAAATTTAAGGATAAAAATTCTATTATTTCAATAGATGCAGAAAAAGCATCCAACAAAATTCAACATTATTTTATGATAAAGACTCAAAAAAGTTGTGAAAGAAGAAACATACCTCAACGTAAAAAAGGATATGACAAACCTACAGGTAATATCATACTCAGTAATGAAATCCAAAGCATTTTCTCTAAGATCAGGGACAAGACAGAATGGCCATTATAACCACTTATATTCAACATAATACTGGAAGTTCTAGCCACAACAACCAGAAATGGGAAAAAAAAAGGAAAGAAAAGGAAAAAAAAAGAAAGAAAAGGCATTTAAATCAGAAAGGAGAAGTTAAATTCTCACTGTTTGCAGATGACATAGTACCAGATATAGAAAACCCTAAAGACAAAAAACCCCTATTAGAATTAATAAATGAATTCAGTAAAGATGCAGGATACAAAATCAATAAAGAGAAATCTATGGCATTCATATATACCAAAAATGAACAATCAGAAGGAAAAATTAAAACAAGGATCCCACTTATAATTGCATCAAAAACAATAAAATACCTAAGAATAAATTTAACTAAAGAGGTAAAAGACCCGTACTCTGAAAAGTCAATGACATAGAAGAAAGAAATTGAAGCAAACACAAATAAATGGAAGAATATACCATGCTCAGAGATTGAAAAAATTAATATGGTTAAAATGCTCTTATTACCTAAAGTAATTTATAGATTCAGAGCAGTCCCTATTAAAAAAAATGGCATTTTTTTCAGAACTAGAACAACTAATCCTAAAATTTATATGGAACCAAAAGGACCCTGAAGAGCCAAAGAAACCTTGAAAAAGCACAAACTAGGTAGTATCACATTCCCTAATTTCAAACTATTTAATATGGTATTGATGCAAAAACAGATACATAGATCAATGAAATACAACAGAGAGCCCTAAAAATAAATCTTCACTTATATGGTCAAATTATCTATAATAAAGGAGACAAGGAGACACAATAGGGTAAAGACAGTCTCTGCAATAGCGGTGCTGGGAAAACAGAACAAACTTATGCAAAAAGAAAAGTGAAATTGGACCACTTTCTTACATTATATACAAAAAAAAACCCACCTCAAAATGGATTAAAGACTTAAATTTTAAGACCCAAAACTATTAAATTCTTAACAGAAATCACATGCAGTAAACTCTTTGACATCTTAACAATATCTTTTTGGATATGTCTTTTCAGTCAAGGGCAACAAAGGAAAAACAAATAAATGACATTTGGATCAAGATAGTGGAATAGCTATTTCTCCTCTCATGCCCACATCAAAATTATAACTAAATTATAGAACAATCAACCTGGATACCATCTGAAGATGAGCTGAACAGAACTCCTATAACTAAGGATATGGAAGGAAGCCACATAGAGACTGGTAGAAGGGGCATAAATAGCAATTGGGCTGGTCCCCCACCTACTTGTAGCAGTTGAGAATCAAAGATCACCCCCTGAGAAACAAGGATTCCCAGCCCCACCCCAGGAACCCCAGCCCAGGATTCCAGTGTCAGGAAGAGGAATCCTGAGAACATCTGGGCAGGAAATCAGCAGGAATTCTGACCAGGTACTATGGAGGGCTGATGAAAACACAAGCATCCACACACAGATTGATTCACTTATAAACACTCACCTTAAGCTCTAGCAAAGGAACAGCAGCTCGAAAGGCACCAGAGGCATGTGGAAAGAAACTGAATCATGTAGCTTCAGGGCAAGTGCTGAATGGGAAAGCTGCCATTTCTCCTGCGTTGAGCCCTCTCTTAACACAGACTATAGGCACAGCAAGGCACCAACTCTGAATCTGTTCACCAAGGTTGCCTCACCTTGGTGAATCCCTGAAATCCTGCCCCACTCAACTTGTACACTACCAGAGGCTCTTTCAGTGGCTCTGCCTCATTGAAAGTCACCCTCAGCCCACGCTGTAGACTTTCCTAAAACCTTTCAGAGGAGACAACTCACTTCAACATGTCCTGTGTCTCTTGCTACGAAGCCTTAAGCCTAGCACTGGTGGCAGTTGGCCTCAGGACCCAGTGGGGCCTCTCCCATGTACTTCCAGACCCAGCAGCTACCAAACACAGTTCAAACTTTAGCTCCTACCAGGTGGCCCAAGGCTGGGCACAGGCGGTGGTGACCAGAGCCCTCCCAAGAGGCCCCAGTACTAACATACTCTGTAGCTGGCTTCAGACCACAACAGAACACAACCTGATGAGCTCCAAAAATGTTGCATCAAAAGGGGGGTCCTAGTAGGCACCAGAGTCTTTTTGGAGAAATACTAACTCTGTAGGGTCAGCCCCAACATAGCTATTCATTTGCTGTGGTTGTGGGCAACCCTCACAACTAGTCAGCCTGAAGGTCCATCCCACCCATTTCCAATAGTAATCAAGGCTAAACTAGAACAGGAGAGCACACAACCAATACAAGGGACACCCTTGGAGCACCCAGTTCAGGTGATCAAGGAGGCTGCTGCCATTGGTCCCCATATGACACTTACTACATAAGGCCATTCTGCCAAGACAGGGAGATGTAGCAGAACTACCTAATACATAGAAACAAACACAGAGAGGGAGCCAAAATGGGGAGATAAAAAAAAAAAAACCATGCCCCAAATGAAAGAACAGGAGAAAACTCCAGAAAAAGAACAAAAGCAATCTACCAAATACAGAGATCATAATACTGGTTATAAGAATGCTCAATGATCTCAGTGAGAACTTCAGCAAAGAGATAGGAAACATAAAAATGAAAATAGGAAACATGAAAAAGAAACAGTCAGAAATGAAGAATACAGTTACTGAAATAAAGAATACATTAAATGGAATCAAGAGCAGATTAGATGAAGCACAGGATCAAATCAGTGATTTGGAAGACAAGGTAGCAGAAAACACCCAGTTGGAACAGCAAAAAGAGAATAACATTTTTTTTAATGAAGAGAATTTAAATGACCTCTGGGACAACACCAAGTATGCTAAAATTCATATCATAAGGGTTCCAAAAGAAGAAGAGAGAAAGTAAGGGATTGAAAATCTACTGAAGAAGTAATAATTGAAAACTTCTCTAACCTGGTAAAGGAAATAGACATATAAGTATAGAAAGCACAGAGAGTCTCTAACAAGATGAACCCAAAGAGGTCCATACCAAGACATATCATCATTAAAATGTCAAAGTTTAAAGACAAAGAAAATCATAAAAGTGTCTAAAGAAAAGCAGTTAGTTACCTACAAGGGAGCTTTCATAAGATTGTCAGTTGATTTCTCAACAGAAACTCTGGAGGCCAGAAGAAATTGTCGTGAAACATTCAAAGTTATGAAAAGCAAGGACTTACATCAATATTACTCTACCCAGCAAGACTATCACTTAGAAATAAAAAAAGATAAAGAGCTTCTCAGACAAGAGAAATCTAAAGAAGCTCATTGCCACCAAACCAGTATTACAAGAAGTATTAGAGAGTTTTTAAGAAGAAAAAATAAAAAATATGAATAAGAAAACATCAGAAAAAATTCTCATTGAAAGGCAAACACATAATAAAATCTAGCTGTGAATCAACAAACACTAAAGCTAATAAAAGGTTAAAAGGCAAAATTAGGAAGGTCATGTATAATTATAATAGTAAATTAAGGGATACACACAAAATGCATGCAAAAAATAATAACAAACACATAAATATGAAGGGGGAAGTAAAAATGGTATGATTTTAGAATGTGTTTAAACTTAAGCAATAACCAATTTATAATAGACTGCTCTAAACATTGCTTGGTATATATGAAGTACATGGTAACCACAAACCAAGAATCTACAAGAGATATATAAGAAATAATGAGAAAAGAATCCAAACAGAACACTGCAGAAAATACAAGAGAAGAAACCAAGAGAATAATAATAATAATGATGATAATAATAATAATAACAACAACAACAGAACTATAAAAACAATCAAAAAACAGTAAAATGGCAATAACCACACATCTATCAATAATCATTTTAAATATAAATTGATTAAATGCTCCAATCAAAAGATAAATGGATAAAAATATGTGACACATACATAATAGAATATTACTCAGTCATAAAAAAAAAAAGAATAAAATCTTACCATTTGTGACATGGATGGACCTAGAGAGTATTATGTTAAGTGAGGTAAGTTATCCAAAGAAAGATAAATACCATATGATAAATACCATATATAACACTTTTAAGGTTCACTATAGAACCTTAAAAACAAAATAAATCAACAAACAAAATAGAAACAAATTCGTAAATACAGATGACAAACTAATGATTGCCAGATGGGAAGGGAGAAGGAGGCTGGATGATAAAGTTAAAGGGGTTAAGAAGTACAAATAGGCAGTTACAAAATAGCCACAGAGATGTAAAGTATAGCTTAGAGAGTGTAGTTGATAACATTTTAATAAAATATGGTGCCAGGTAGGTGCACGACTTATCAGGAGGATCAGTTTGTAGGTTATATGAATGTCTAACCACTAGGCTATATACCTGAAACATATATAATATTGAATTTAAACTGTAATTGGAAATATTTTAAATTTTAAAAAATGTATTATGAAGCCACAGTAATCAAAACTGTGGTAGTGGCATAAAGACAGATATACAAACCAATGAAAAAGAATAGGGCAGCCAACAATACTACCCCATTTATGGCCAAATATTGTCAACAAGGGTGTCAAGACAATTCAATGAGGAAATGACATTTTTTTAGTGGATGCTTTTGGGGAAATTGGATAAACTTAATATTAAAATTAAGTCAAACCCTTAACACCATGTACAAAAATTAACTCAAAATAGATGAAAGACCTAAACCTAAAACCTAAAACTATCAAATACTCAGAAAAATATATAGGAAACATTTCATGACAGTGGATTTGACAATTTCTAAGATTTGACAACAAAAGCAATGACAACCAAAAAAATAAATAATTAAACTTTATCAAAATTAAAAACTTTTCTGTGTCCAAGGACACTATCAACAGAATGAAAAGCAATCCATGAAATAAAAGAAAATATTTGGAGATCATATATCTGATAAGAATTTAATATCCATAATAATTTTTAAAAATTTATGCAACTCAATAACAACAAAAAGCAAAACTAAAAATGGACAAAGTACTTTAATATATATTTCTCTATAGAAGGTAAGCAAATGACCAATAAATACATGAAAAAATGCTCAATATCATTAATCATAAGAGAAATGAAAATCAAACAAAAATGAAATACCACTTCATACTCATTAGGACAGATATAAAAACAAAACAAAACAAACAAAACAAAACAGAAACAAGTGTTGGCAGGGATGTGGAGAAAATGGAATCCTTGTGTTTTGCTGGTGGGAATGTGAGATAGTGCGGCTTCTATGGAATATGGTAAGCTAGCTTCTCAAAAATATTAAACAGAGGAGTACCATATAATTCAGCAATTCAGCTTCAGAGTATATACCCAAAAGTACTGAAAGGAGAAACTTGAACAGATATTTGTATACATGTGTAGAGCAGCATTATTAAATAATTGCCAAAAGGTGAAAGCAACTCAAGTGTTTCTTGAGTGCTGAATGGATTAAAAAATGTGGTCTATATAGACAAAGGAATGTTATTCAGCCTTAAAAAAGAAGGAATCTCTGAACATACTTCAACACATATGAACCTTGAAGATATGCTAAGTAAAATAAGGAAGTCATAAAAGGACAAAAACTGTACTATTTCACTTATATGTGGTACCTACGTAGTCAAATTCACAGAGACATGAAGTAGAATAGTGGTTTCCAGGGTCTGAAGAAGCAGGAAATGGTATTATATAGACTTTCACGTTAGCAAATGAAGTATTCTAGAATAACGTGAATATACCTAATAACACTGAAATTTATACTTAAAAATGATTTAAATGATATAATGTATGATATGTATATCATGCCACAATTTAAAAGTTAAAAATGAAAAACAATAGATATTTTAATAATATATTTTATTATCTAAAGTTTTTTATAAACAAATTGTAAATTTATTGAATGAGTAAAAAGCAATAGAAGTAACAACTTTAAAAATATAGACGACTTTCCACTAAATAAATTGGAGGAAAAAAGTTATTACCTCCTAAAAAGAAAGGAATTAGACAGCTTCAGAAAGGATTTGATGGAGGCAGGGGTGAAGTGCTATTATTTGGTATTAATCCAAACTAGATTCTTATAAACCAAGATGTTAATTGTAATGTCTAAGGGCAATAACCAGGATTATAACTCAAAAAGCATATAGTAAAAGAAGTAACAAGGGAATTAAAATGGCATGCAAAATATATAACAGAAAAGGAGAAAATAAGATACAAAAAAGATGTATATGGTGACATATAGATGACATATAGAAAACAAATAGCAAAATGGCATGTGAGTTTTCCTTATCATTAATTACATTAAATATAAATTTATTAAAGTCTCTAATTAAAATGTAGAGACTGGTAAAACAGATTTTAAAAAAGATGTAATCCAACTATATGTTGTGGGGAAGTGACTCACTTTCGATTCAAAGACAAATAGATTAAGGGTAAAGAATGGAACAATATTCTGTGTAAACAATAATCAAAAGAGTACTGAACTGGCTATACAAATATCAGACAAATTAGGCTTTAAGGCAAAATTTTTGTGAGACAAAGAAAGATATATAATGATAAAAGGGTCATTCAATAAGAATATATAACAATTACAAATATAAACATATATAGAGAGAACCAAAATATATGAAGCAAAAAATTGTTAAAATTGGAGAGTCAGTTCTACAAAATAGTTGGGGGTTTCAATGTCTCACTTTCAATAAAAGATAAAGCAACTAGACAGAAGATCAGTAGATAAATGGAAAAAATAAACACTACAAACCAACTAAACTTGAAGATACAATAGAAAATATGAATTGTCCTATAGCTATGAACAATTCATACTTAAAAGCTCCAAAAATATGAAATCTCCACATTTAGATGGTTTCCCTGGAGAATTATTTTAAATATTTAAAATAACTTTAAAGATGAATTACCAATTTTTTATAATATCTTCCAGAAAATAGAAGATGAGGAAAGACTTCTTAAATTATTTTGAGTCCAGTTGTTACTCTGATATCAAAGACAACCAAAAACAATCTAAGAAATAAAAGTACAAATCAATATTACTAATGAATTTAGAATATCAGCCAAATCCAACAATATATGAAAAGAATCATAAACTATGAACAAATGAGATTCATTCAAGATATACTTTTGAAAATTATCAGTGCAATTGACCATATTAATAGTTAAAGAAAAATGATATGATCATGTCAATAATGCAAAAAATGCATTTGATAAAATTCAATACACATTCATGATATCCATTTATTTTTATTTTATTAAACATTTCGGTGACATTGGTTCATAAAATTATATAGGTTTCAAGTGTACAATTCAACAATACATCATCTGTATATTGCACTGAATTCACCATCCAAAGTCAAATCTCCTTCCATCACCATATATTTGACTCACTCTACCCTTATCTACTTCCTTCCCACCCCCTTTCCCTCTGGTAACCTAAACTGTTGTCTGTGTGTATGAGTTTTCTGTTAATTTGTCTCATTTGTTTGTTGCTTTCATTTTGTATTCCACATATAAGAGAAATCATATGGTTCTTGACTTTTTCTGTCTCACTAATTGCATTTACCATAATAATCTCAAGATCCATTCATATTGTCACAAATGGCAATATTTCATCTTTTCTCAGCCACTGTGGAAAACACTACAAATTTTCTTCAAAAAATTAAGAATAGAATTACCACATGACCCAGTAATCCTTCTTCTGGGTATTTACCCCAAAAATTTGAAAACATTTTTTTGTAAAGATATATGCATCCTACCGTTCCCTGTCGCATTGTTCACAGTGGCCAAGATATGGAAACAACCAAATTCAATAGATGAGTGAATAAGGAAAATGTAGTACATATAGACAATGAAATGTTACTCTGCCATTCATAATATTCCTACCAAGTTATTATCTATTGGTTTAATGCAATTACAGCTATAATTAATGCAATTCCTATCAAAATCTATCTAGAAAAGTTTTTTTTATAGATGTAGCCAAGTTTATTTAAAAATATATATGAAAAGGTGCAGAACCTAGAATAATTAAAATAAACTTAACAAAAAAAAATAAAATGGAAGGACTTACTCTGCCCAATATTAATACTTACTTTATAGCTATAGTAATCACGACAGTGTGGTATTGGCAAAGACAAAGGCACATAGATCAAGGAAACTAAATAGAGAACTCAGAAATAGACCCACATATATATGTCCAACTGATTTCTGACAAATTGCAAAAACAACTAAATAAAGGAAAAATAGCCTTTTAAATAAATGGCACTATATCAATTGAGAATTCACAGACAAATAAATTTTAAAAAATAGAATTCAACCTAAACCTCATACTTTATACAAAAATTAATGGTGGACTAAAATGTAAAATGTAAAACTACAAAAGTTTTTTTGGGGAAAAAAACATAAAAACAGATTAACTTCAATGTATAGGGCTACACAAAGAGTTAGTTAGGCTTGACACCAAAATCATGATCCACAAAAGAATAAATTTATAAATTAGACCTCATACGAATTAAAATCTTTCTCTGTTAAATGCCTTTTTAAGATGTTGAAAAATACAAACTACAGAGTATTGGAAGGAATATTTGCAAAGCACATATTTGGCAAAGAACAAGTATTTAAAGTATATAAAAAATTTTCAAAACTCACCAGTAATAAATGATTCAAATAGAAAATGGGCAAAATACATAAATATATATTTCATCAAAAAAGATATACAGATAGCAATAAGCACATGAAAAAGTGTTCAACATAATTAGTTTTTAGGGAAATACAAATTAAAACCACATGATATATCACTCCATACCATTAGAATGGTAAAATATAAAGTAATGATAACACTGAAGTCCGGCAAAGATGCAAAAGAAACTGAATCATTCCTACATCATTGGCAATAATGTAAAATAGTACAGTTACCCTGGAAAGCAGTTTGATAGTTTCTTATAAAACTCAATATGCAATTACCACACAACATAGCGATTGCATTCTTGGATACAAATAAAAACATATGTTCACAAAAAACATATACACAAATGTTCACAGTGGCTTTATTAATAATTGTCAAAAACTGTAAATAACCCAGATGTCCTTTGATGGCTGAAAGAAACTATGGTACATCACATACTACTGAGCAACAAAAAGCAATGAACTATTAATTAACATTCTGATGAATTTATGCTGAATGACAAAGCCCATTCCAAGAGGTATGATTTTATATAACATATTTGAAATGACAAAAAAAATTTAAATAGATAACATGCTAGTGGTTTTCAGGGTTAAGAACAGGATTGGAGGGGAAGAACTGTGAAGGAGGTGGATATGGTTATAAAGACCACACAGGGGATCCTCATAGCGATATAATTGTTTATATCTTTACTGTGATGAAAGCTACACAAATCTATATGTGTAATCAGACTGTATAGAACCAAATGTATGTTTGTATGTATACCCACACACAGAGAGAAATAAGTACAAGGAATAAGAGGAGAAATTGAAAAAGAATCAATAGTATTAATGTCAATACCCTGTTTCTGATGTGATACTGTAGTTTCACAAAATGTTATTGATGGAAACTGGTTCAAGAAATTATGAGATCTCTCTACATTCTTTCTTTCTTTCTTTCTTTCTTTCTTTCTTTCTTTCTTTCTTTCTTTCTTTCTTTCATTATTTATTAAAAATTTTAATTAGTTTCAAGTATACAGTACATTGGTTAGACATCTATATAGTTAGTGAAATGATCTCCCAATTGCTCTTTCCCTCCCCTGACCCTCCACCTAGCCAATGTATTAATGCCAGTTGCTTTCCTTAAGCCATGCTTCTCATCCCCATGACCATCTGTCAGCTACTAATTTTTACTTCTTTAACCCTTCTCCCCATTCTCCCAGCCCCCCAAACCTGACTCCCCTCTGTCCATCACCAAATTGGGCACTATATTTGTGAGTCTGTTTTTGATTAGTTTGTTCTTTTTATTCCTTAAATTCTGCATATAAGTAAAATCATATAGTGTTTATCTCCTCTGTGGTTTTTCTTTTCTTGAAGAAATCCCTCCAATATTTCCTGTAATTCTGTCTTGGTAGTGATAAATTCCTTTAGTTTATTTTTGTCTGGCAAGCTTTTTATCTGTCCTTCAAGTCTAAATGATAGTTTTGCTGAATAAATTATTCTTGGTTGTATATCCTGGGTCTTCATCCTTTTGAATACTTTTTGCCAGGCCCTTCTGTCCTGCATAGTCTCTATTGAGAAACCAGCTGCCAGTCGTATGAATGTTTCCTTATATGTAATTATTTATTTTTCTCTTTCTGCTTTTAAAATTTTTTCTTTGTATTTACCTTTGGCATTTTAATTATAGTGTGTCTTGGTATTTGCCTCTTTGGATCCCTGCTTTTTGGAATCTTCTGAGCTTCCTGAGATTTTATCTCCATTTCCTTCACCAGGATAGGAAAGTTTTCCATCATTATTTCTCAAACAGCTGTTCAACATCTTGATTTTCTTCACTTATACCCATCAGACGAATATTTAGAGCCTTATTAGTGTCCCATATCCTCCTTAAATCATTTTTATAGTCTTGGCCTCTTTTTTCTTGCCATTCTGTTTGAGTGTCCTGATTGTTTTTCCTGTCCTCTAGATAGGGCATGTGATCCTCTTCTTTATTCACTTTGTTTATTCCTTTGTTTATTCCATTTAATATATTTCTCATCTCAGATAATGTATTCTCCATTTCAGACTGGTTCCCTCTTATAATCTCCATCTCCATTTTTAATCTCTTTGTTGGAGTTCTCTACATTTCCCAAAAGTTCATTGAGCATCTTTATAACCAATGTTTTGAACTCTGCATCTGTTAGATTACTTGACTCCATTATATCTGGATCTCTGCTCTGTTCAATCATAGAGTTTCTGCTTCTGTCTTCCCATTTTGGCTGCATTTCTGTGTCTGTTTCTCTGTAATAAGCAAAGCTCCTAGGTCTCTCGGTCTTATTAGTGTGGATTTGTGAAGTAGGTATCCAGTGGCACAGTACTGAAATGGGTTCAGCTACAGGCGAAATTTAGCCCCAGCCTGTGCCCTTCTGGGGCCACCTGTCAAGATTAGCAATCCCCAGATGCTGTGCTTACAGTTGCCTCAAAAGGCCACACCAGAAACCAAGGCCAGCTGCCTCCAGTGTGTGTAGGTGCTGCTCAGCAAGGCATATCTGACTCACTGAGGATATACCTGGATGTGGCTTGGTGGCTCCTTGGTTGGGGGAGGTGGGCTTTCAGGGACTCTTCTCTGCAAAGTGACCTCTGTTATCCAGTATGATGCCAGGGGTTTGGTGGCACTGTGTCTGAGTGCTGGGAGTGGGGAGGGCTCTACAGAGAACAATGGATACTGCCAGCACTTCTGTACCAAGCCTCAAACCTCACTCTGACAATATCTTCCTGTAAGTCCCTCATGCTCCCTGCATGCAGCCAATTGGGAGCTGGTGTTCAGAACAAGCAGGTCCATCACCATGAAGATCCACTTGCAGTGGCCCCTTTAAAAGACTTCTGCTGCTGCAGCCTCTGTCTCACTCAGCCGCTGGAGACCAGCAGCCCCACGACCTCGCCCTGTCCTACCTTCTGCCATTGCAGAGTGCCTTCTTGGATTTCTCCCTAGTTGTATGGCTTGTTCATCTAGAACCCACATGATTTTTCTTTGCTGCTGCTCCTTGTTTCCATCACCACTTTGATTTGGTCACCAGAAGGATGAATAGAGCCTCCTTCATCAACACCATCTTTTCTCCTCCCTCTTTATTATTTCTTACAACCACAAAATTTTGTAATTTCCTCAATAAAATGTCAACTAAAAATAATCTAGAGAATATCATACTGAATTTTGAATCTTACTCAAGGGGTCTAAACTCTTTTAATTGGCAGTTGGGAGCCATAGAAGCTGGTTGAGAATGGATGACTTTATTAGTGCTGTGGATCAAAAGAATCAATATGATAATAGTGAGTATGATGAATTAAAGGAGAAATAACTAAAGGCAGAAACACAGAAAGCCATAACCAGGAATACAGCAAGAAGTGATACTGAAACCTATGTATTCAAGAAAGTGTATAATACATGATTGCCTTTAGTCACTTCAGCAATCATGTGTATACCATACATTCACTTTGTCCAAGTTCTTTGGTAATTTACACAGTATGTATAAATCTGATCATAAAACAAAGCATTTTCAAGTTATTTCATTGTGTTTAATTCTTTTATGCCATTTTAAAAATAATTTGGTAAAATAAACATTTTTGTCCTTGGTTTCAATATTTTTATAATTTTGTAAATATAAGTAAAATAATCATTGGGATAATTGGCATGTTCTTAAGAATTTTAAGGTGTTTAAAGTTTTGAAAATTATATTAGACTTGTGGTTTAATTAACTTTAATTAAATGATTAGAAAATTTTGATTAAATAAGTTTGTAATCAATGTTTAGATGTCTGAAGATATTTAATTTGTTAATTTTTAATGTTTCGATTTGTCTAAACATTTAAATGTTCAGAGAAATATTATTTAATAAATTTATTCATTTACTTAATTGTGCATGAAATAAAATACAACAGTAGTAAAGTCCTTCATGCATTAAAGATTATGATCATCAAACTGTAGATCTGGTATCTAAGTCTATCTCTGCCTCCAAAACACCAGGCTGCCCCAGGAAAGTTTGCATCCTGTCTGTATAGCCTCTCAGAGATGAATGGTTCCAGTTTTGGAAGAAGGAACTGTCTTACCTTATGGGGTTGTCCATCCTGGATACTGTGAGGAAGGCAGCAAGATTGGCGGTGTAGGAGGAGCACACGATGAGGGTGAAAAGCCACCAGCTGCCCATCACAATGCGCATGGCCATGGAGTTCACTGAGGATTCACCACCTATGGGAGGCAGGCAAAGTAGATTGGACCTGGGCTTTTGCTCTCACTACCATCCCCACGGAAATGCTCCAGGTATTGGTAACTTCCATTAATGATAGGGTAGGGAGCAGAGATATGATTATCTGCTTATTGCAGGAGACTGTGACAAGATCACCTATCCTGGAAAGGAATGAAGTGTTGCAAAATAAAGCCAGGATTGGTCTTTTACTGATGAGATGTTTGTCAAAATGCGAAAATAAAGTTCTGAATATCAAAATCTTCCAGTTAGAAGATTACCTACCTCACTGTGTTGAGAAATTCCAGGGCTGTAATTTGGTTGATGTAAAGACCCTTTACAATTTCAGATTCACATAAAGTAGTCTCAGGAATTTTATAAATATAGATAGAATTACCTCTGACCTGGAGGTTTCCCTAGCTTTCTTTTAAACCTCAGAAGTGAGATGTACCATATCATTTTTATTAATATTCAGCCCTCACTAGATGATTTTTTTCTAGGATTTTCAGAAATCACTGCATCTGACTTTTAATCAGAAGCTACCTCTTTGGGGTCAATTTTTTCTCTCTGGTCCCTTATATGGTAGCAGAAAAAAGCTTCTCACTGACTATTCTTATGTAACCTCACAAATAGGTGATACATGTTTTGCTATGTATGGGTCAAGACTCATATTAGGAACTTTCAATTTGTTATTTCTAGTCAAAACTTCACAATCTTGTAACTCTCCATACACTATCTAGACTTCTCAGAGATAGGAGATTTTGTATCTCAAGAATGGCTGGAGTAGTGCTTAGAAGATTGCAAAAACAATTGCAATTTTTTTCCCAATTAAGACTTCAAATTAAGCAAGATTCAGTTTCACTTGACTACTCCATCTGCATAGCAATCAATCTAATGTGGGAAGGGAGGAAAGTACAAAGCAGAACTCCGAAGTTAATTTTATATAAAATGGAGAAGCAGGATTTGAAGTTCTTTGTTATCATTTCATTTAATTTTTATCTGATGTTACTCAGAGAAATTGGGTGCAGCATAATATTAGTACTATCCTGGAGATTAAATAAAATTGCATTTAAAATGACTTTGGCAACATGTATCTAAGAACTTGGCCAATGGCTAAGTTCCTCCAGGCCCCTAGGGCTATTCCAACACCAAGAAACCAGGAAGGTACCTTGCTGTACAAAGGCTCCATAGACAATCCAGATGGCACTGTGCAAGGTGGCAGACGTGGATGTTTGGGGCTGGGCAGCGTTCTGAGTCCTCACAGCCTGTATCCGGTTCAACACAAATATCAGCACACCTACCACAGGGATGGCTGCTGCAATGCAAGCCCAGACCGCAAAATCAAATGGAGCAAAAAGAGAGAAGATGCTGATTTTCTCCTCAGGCTTCTTGATTAGGATCCCCACCGAATAGTCCATGTACCGCTTGCTGAAGTCCACAACACTCTCCCTCTCCGGGGTTATGGTAATGGCCGAGATGGCCAAGTCTGCTCTCTGAAAAACAAAACTATGTCATCAGATGACAGTTTTCGATGAACTGCTGGGTTTCACCCTGGGTCAAGGTCTGTTCTTGCCTTTGAATTGTTCTGTTCATAGGAAATGGTTTTGAGAGTTGAAACCCGGTAATCCAGAATATTGTAAGAAAAAATCCAATACTAAGTTGTCTGTTATTGCCCCATCACCTGGCAAATTTCTCTCCTAAACCCTGAGAACTCCTAGAACTCTTTTCTGGAGAAAAAAAGTCCATAAAGAATCTTCATTCTCACAAACTGTAGCATTTCTTCACTTTCTTATTGTTTCTCCTATCAAACTTTAGCTATCTACTTTCTTATGCTGGTATTTCTCTCTTATCACCCCCACCCTCACTACAACACACACCAAGAAGTCTTGACTATCTTCTTCTAGGCTTATCTGTATCCTTCCAATACTTTATGACCAAAGAGACTCCATTTTTCTATTAAGCCATTTAAACTCCATTAGTATAAACTGACATTTCTCTTTAGAAATTGTATGGTGAATTATATAACTACCTTGTATATCATTAATGTTTCAGTACTTGATTGTTTTATATGCAGACTCTATGTCAGAAAATAATATCCGCCAAAAAAGGGGGGAGGTGGTTCTCTACTTCTTTTGATATTTCACCTCTCTTAACTCAGGGTTGATTCTTGGTGTAATGCCATGTTGTGACAGACTCTATGGGCATACTGTACTGCAACTTTAACAGTAATGCCCAGGATTTTTGCTTTCTAAGATGGGCTTAATTTTTAAAATAATCAAAGATCCTCATTAAGATAGAACTAGACTGAGATAAAGCTGCCAAAACCAGTAGAGGTCAGGATCCTTATGCCTAGCTGAATGATGACAGGCAATCATGGGCCTATAGTACCCACTTCAACCATAAAAGCACTAGAATGTACAGTGGTCATCTGGTTCTTGGCTCTTGGGCATTGAAATAGGACAGATCTTCAGAATTGGGTTTAGTTTAGAATGACCAATTGCGACAAAGGATCCAACTTATATATTTAAATTAGGGAAACATACATAGGAAAGATTTTATCAGGTTTAATATGTGCACTAGAGAGGAAGATATACCTATGTTGTAAACTAAAATCTAACAAAGTTTCTAGAATAAAGAGAAAAAATATTGTAGGTGATGATGTTGGTGCTCTGTTACCCTTGTTACATTTGCATCTCTGGCTTTTGCCTTTGCCTCTCTTAGAATAAACCTGGTATCCAGGTATATTTTTGTTTGTTTCTTTTTAGGGGGTGGGTGGTGGTGGTGGTTTTGTTTTGTTTTGTTTGTTTTTTAGAATTTAGAGAATTTGGAGCATACTTAAGGACTGAGAAAGAGGTCTAGTGGAGCACGGTAGGTTTCCAATATAGGATGGAGAAAACTATATAAAGCCAGGTCTAGAGAAGGCACAAGGGAATCGACACAGGTGGAGGGGTGACCTGAAACAAGAAGAAAAACATTCTCTCCTCTGAACTGGAGGTCAGGGCCCACATTTGCAGATGTGAATATTATAGAAAATTGAAGTAAAATTTCATGCCCAGAGTCTCCATATCTTTCCATAATCCAGGACCATAATCTTTTTTTTTTTAATTGAGTATAGAAGATTATTAGGTTATTTGAGGAGAAAGGTAAACAAAGACAAGTCAAGGACCTCAGGCTGTCTTGAAGGCCCAGCTGAGGTTGGAGTCAGACATTGTTCATACATCTATCTGGACATATTTGTGATTTTCTTTTCTAATTGTATGCATCCACCTGAATGTCAGAATCAGAGGATAGATAATAGAATCAAGTCAGTGTTTGGATGCAACAAGAAATCAAAAACATGGAGAATCACAAGGGATGAAGGGAATCACAGGAGTTTGTCTGGTCAACCATGGAGGGCACACCAGTCAGAAAAAAAGTGTAGCATCTGAAGAGCATTGAAACCTTAGAGGAAGATGAACCACAAATCCATATGCTATATGGAAAGGGTCAGACACAAAGCCCATATATTATATGACTCCTTTTATATTCAATTTTCAAAGAAACAAATCTGTATAAATAGAAAGATTGACAATGGTCTAAGGCTTTAGTTGAGAATAGGATTAACTGTAAATGCATATGAGAGATCTCATTGGGGTGATGGAAGTATTCTAAAATTAGATCATGGAGATTGTTATACAACTCACTAGATTTTCTAAAAGTCATTGAACCATATATCTAAAATGGGTGAATTTTATAGTACATAAATTATACTATGACAGTTTTTAAAAAAAAAAAACCTGGTAGAAATTGGAGAGCTATGGGCCTATTATCTACCTTTATGGATTTCTAAAGCAAAGGACCTCTGTTTTAGAAGCAAAGGCCCAAAAGACCCAGAAAGACAATAGGTGGTAGTCATGGAATGGGAGAGTGACAGCAACAAATAAGATGCTAACAAGATGCATGGATGCAGGTACTGGGGTGGAGAAAAAGCAAAGGTCACTGGAGGTGAGTGGGTCAAAAACTAGGATCCCAGAGTTTTCCATAGGCATCAGAGACATCAAGTTTGCTGATAACAGCAACCCTGGAGAAGAAGGGTTGAGTCAGATGCTACCATTGTAAATGATTATGAGGTCATGGGATGACAGGGGCAAGAACTGGGACACAGCAAATTGGCCTCAGATCACGAGTCTCAGTGAGGATTCAGTCAGGTTCTAAAGGAGGGAAGAAGGGTAATGATTTGAAATTAGTATAACGAGCTGAGGAATGCCATATCAGCTACACATGGTGATGTAGATACATGCACACACACACACACATAAACACACCACAGAGGGTCATGAGAGGAAAGCAAAATAAGCACTCACCAGTATTCTCTAATCTAGCAAGGAGTAGGTTCCTATTTCTGCCCAAATGTGGTGGTGAGTTTATGAAGGGTATATTTCAGAGGGTGCATAGTGGATAGACTTTAAAGGAATAAAAGCATAAGGCACAGAAGGAAAACACAGAGTGCCAGGGAATGAGAAAATAGAAGAGCAGAAATGGGTATAGAGAGGTATTGAGAAAGAAAGGCTTTAGTGTGTGGAGAGTGGTAACTACAGTCTATTTATCTGGTCCCAAGGTTCCAACTACATAATGGGCCAAATTTAGACATCACCTCAGAGCCAGACTAGGGTGCCCCTCCCTTTGGACTGGCTTTTGGGACCTACCTTGCTGATGAGCTCCCCGATCATCCCGTTCCAGGAGGTGTTATGGAGCTGGTGACCATACCTGCCATCAGGGGCCTGGTAAATATCATATTTGAAGCCCAGAGCCTTGGCTAGTGCATCCAGGACATCGATAGAGAACCCTTTGTAGCGCTTGGGTTGTCCAAGGATGTTCTCAGCCACCATCACAAAAGGTTCTTCCTGAGGACAAGAGAATGAATGTTCTTCAATTAAATAACAAATTCATTAGCATATATCTTTCCAGGGTATTGTTGGAGAAACTGATCTGATGGATTTATCTTTAGAATGTTTGTGAACATGTGCATGTATTTACTTAATTTAGGTCTGGAGTCTAAACGTCTTCACCCTTTCTTAAATCAGTTTATGGACACTCAGACTACAGTGCATAGGAAGATCCTTCCAACCAGCATGTCAGTGGAGAAACAGAGAGTTACTTGTCCTATGTTATGTTATCCCAGGATTGGCCCAGAATCCTGTCTCCCAGAATAACATTGTTTATTTTCATTCCTCTATTTGTGACATTCAGGACTCTGTCCATAGTAAATGCCATAATTCTTCAGGACCCACATAAGAAATGTGGATATTTCTCATCCAAGATAATAAGTGACAATGAAGTTCTGTGATATCAGATTGAGATAAGTATTGTATCTATCAGCCTGTACTAAAAAATGGATGCTGATTAGTGGGCCAATACCATATTGTAGGTCAAAGGATAAGATTAAATCCCAAGTTCCAAGTTCAAAGCTATGTCATGTTCACAGTCTCATATTTTGTGCTATGTCACATGCTGGTTGTTCCTGTAGGGTATGTGGCCATCTGAAAAACACCTCAGACTTCTTCACCAGAATCCTGTGAAACCAGACAAGAAGGGACCTTTTAAACAGCCCCAGAGAATATATCTCATTACTTTTCGGGGGGGTGGGGAATAACAGAACACTACTGCCAAAGGCTTCTAGAGAAGTGAGACACTAGTGCCTGCTGGGACAGAGAACATTTCTAACCAGCTAATGAGAGGTAAATCTAAAATGTCTCCTATAATTCTAAAAGGGTAAAGGAAGAGATTGAAAAAAAGATGTTTTCAAGGTCTCTTGAAGATGTAAGTGTCTATGATTCCAGGACAACTGTGCAGAAAAACAGCAACTAAAAATGGCCTTCATTACGAACTTCATGTCTCATGTGCCTATCAGTAGTTTGGGGTACTGGAAGAATGTCCACTACCCAGCATCTTTTTGCCTACCAGCAAAGATCTCTTAAGGATCACCAGTAGGTCAAGATTCTGTTTACATGCAAGAACTAGAAGAGCAGTTATGTCCACTCTGGAGCTCAACAGTAGATCTGGATTAGAGGTCCTTCTCTAACCTAGTGACCTCCCACAGAAGGCCTCAAAGGCCCTAGGGCAGAATCTTAATTTTACTCTTCCTTCATTATTTATAAAATTATTTG
This sequence comes from Cynopterus sphinx, assembly GCA_030015415.1. Lineage (NCBI taxonomy): Eukaryota > Metazoa > Chordata > Mammalia > Chiroptera > Pteropodidae > Cynopterus > Cynopterus sphinx. Next base: position 54,903,794 of record CM057382.1, read on the forward strand.
AGTGAAAGAACTTATAAAAACTCAATCCACTACTCAAGATACCCTTCTCTCCAAAAGCAGCATTAAATCAAACAGAGAAAAGCCTCTGACCCAAAAGCCTGAAGAACGAACCTCCCCAAAATGCCCATGATCCTACCAAGACAGTCACCACTTTGAGAGTCAATCCTTGGAGACGGCTGCCCATGGGCCTCTCTTGCAGGCTGCCATTTAAGCCCTTCTCAGAGTCCCATGTTGCCAGCTGCAAAGGAAAAAAAAGAGTATAAGTGACAGAACAAGTACCTGTGCATACCTGAGGAATTTTCTTCCTAAACTGAGATCCTGAATCAGGCAGGTAGGCAGACAGCAAACCTCTAAGTTTCCCAGAGACCCAGAGCTATCTTAAAACCTTAGAAAGAATAAAAGTGTGACAAAAAGAGAATTGTACTACCTCACTTCCTCCATCATCTCATATAGATCTTGAGGACTTGCCACATCCATAAAATGGAACAAATTTGTAAGAACTTATTTCTGGAATGAACGTTTATGTCCAATTTTATTCCGTTGCTCACTGAAGCCGTGTCACTGTGTCTCTGACAAAGTGTCCTCTTTCTTTAATTACTCCTTTGACTTGCCCAGGCCAGAGGGCTCTTGAGTTCAGCCATTGCCACCAACAGCACAGGATGATGTTCAGCAGTGAAGCAAGAAATAAAGACCCAAGTATACAGTTTGTCCTACATCCTGGTGCCCAAGAGTTCACTGCCTGTCTTCGCTACAGTGCAAATGTCATAATCTTCCCTGATGTGCATGTAGAGGTCAAGAATACATGTTCTCTGGGTCTGCCATATCCTCCTGAACCTGCAAGGTCTGTCCAAAAGTCTGATGCATTTCAACCTAAGGTGGTCGAAGGGACCCCATCCTGGCTCAGAAACAACAGAAGACATAGGTCTTCTTGAGACTGCTTCCCCTCCCTTCATCCCAGCATTGCCTGAGTAGCAATGATGAAACCTTTGTTTCATCATTTTTCAACTGTTAATTGGTGAGATGTAAAAAAAAGAAAAAGAAAAAAAAAACAGATACTGGTACCCATCTCAAGCCAACTTAATTAGGATCTTAGCAATTGGGCATATAGAAAGTTAATGCTTCCCCATGATCCTGGTTGATGACCCCTGCACTTCCAGGCTCCTGAGCTTTGAACTTCCTTGCATATTAGAATCTCTTAAGAGGACTTTTAAAACATTCTGAAAGTCAGGTGTTAACTCCAGGGATTCAGCTATAATTGGTCTATAATAGACAGGATCTGGATATTTTTAGCTCCCCAGATAATTCTTATGTACAGCTAAGATTGTGAACCATATTATATATTAACTTAGTGATCCTCAAACTGTGACAGGCACAAAAATCACCCAAGGAATTTGTGTGGACTTTCTGATCCCACGACCTGAGATTATTCCTATCTAACAAGTTCTCAGGTGATACTGCCATTAATCCACAGACCACCATTTAAGTAGCAAAGGGTTAAAGACTCAGACTGCCACAGTAGATGGCATCTACTCTTAGTCAAGAAAAAGCCCACAAGATGAGTAGAAGAACCATTCTGTGAAAAAGTGCCACTTAAAAATACTTCTATTCTCCCAGCATTTCTCATAGTCTTGATATCTGTGGCAGAGTCTGTATACCAAGCCTTGACTCTGAGGCCACAGTTTCAGAATCTTTAAGACCATTCCACCTGGAAGATACTACAACCCTGAGGCCTAGCACAAGAACATCAGAACCTGGAAACCCCTGCCATCAATCTGAACATGATACCAACTAAGACCCGCTCTTTCCTAAATAATAGGATGCCTGGCAGTGATAAATAAATCATTTAGTTAGGAGCATGGCCATGTACTCTGAAGAGCTCCCCACAATTACCCCTAACTAATTTTAGAAACACTGTAGTGAAGAGCATAGTTAAGATCTACCCAATGTCTTGTTCAAGAACATCAAAAAACACCACACTCTGGGAACGAGTAGAGTGAGAAGGAAACATTATGGCTGTTTCTCCACTGGGTTTCAAGAAATAGCACTGGGACCCAGAATCAACTCCTGCAGCTGGATCAAAATGCTGGTCGAAAGGAAAACTAAAAATTCAGCCAAAGAAGTCAAGGTATTGGTTCCCTGCATTCTTTGGACCCTTTGACGTGGACTTGGGGAAACTCTGCTGTGTATTTGAGCTGCTTGCATCTCATCCTCATGTGTGCACAGGCATTGGACAGCTTAACCATGATGTATGATCTGCTGCTTCCTGGGTTGGGTGGCGTTATGAAGGACCCTGTGACCACCTCAATGGCTCACAGATATATAATGAAGGCAATCTCAACCTTGTGATGACACATCTGTTCCAGGGACTAGATGTTTTGCCCTATGCCAGGACCTAAATGATCCAGCTGTGTTACCTGAATTTCTAACACCTGCCACTGAACCACCCTGGCACTGGCAAAGGGGCACCTCAACTCTGCTGCCCTGGCTCGGATAAGCATCTGCAATGGGGTTCTTCATAGCCTTGATCAACCAGGCTTTACCTGTCTCTCTATTGGAGTTGTAGCATGTCATGACGATGAAGAACAGAGGCAGGAAGAAGCATCTGGGATGAAGTCAGGCCCTCTAGGGTTTTAGCTGAGCTCCCAGAAGGGCTCTGCTTCTCAGTGCCTGTTCATGCCTTCCTATGCTTCTAGTCCATGTCTGGATAAGGATAGCATCTTTGTCCCGAAGCACTGCAACAGCCTTTCCATTGATCTAATTACCCCAACCTCCAATGTGCTGATAGGTACCTTTATAAAAATTAGACTCAAAATTAATAGTGTTAATTATATTGTTCTAATCCTTTCCCATTTTGTACAAGATAAATCTTAACACTTTTAAACTCGGCCTAAAGTAAAGACCTTTCTAATCCAAGCCCAACCCTGACTCTCAGCTTCACTTCAACTTATGTAACTACAATACACTCCATCCCTCTGCAAATCCCTAAACTTTCACATGCACATCATGTTCCCTCCTGACTCTTAGTATGTGTTTCCTTTGCCTAGAATGCCATTTCTCTTCAGCTGAGTCTCAGAAACTCTTATTCATTCTTTAAAACATTTTCACTTTAGAATAGTTTTCAGTTTACAGAAAATTTGTAAAAGTTGTGCAGATACCCCTGTTATATTGCTATGATACACCCTCACAGCTAATGAAATGCTTGGCCCAATTGCCATCATTTATGCAAAACTGTAGTGGAAATGATCTCTAGTGTATTCCATTGTGGCCCTAAATCTGAGCTACCTGTGTGATCTGGGTTTCTCACCCTGTCTCCTGGGGTATAAATCCTGTCTTCAGGCTCTTAAACTAGATCGTGCCTTGCTTATTCTTATCTCAGGGTTAACAGACTTGCCTTAAAAGCTACATTCTCTCAAAGATCAACTTACTATAACTGCTATAGATTTGAGAACTTGAGGTATGGAATTAGCATATTTTTATTAATTGGTAGATTTATATACTAATTGTGCATTTCCACCACTTACTTAGCCAAATGTCCTTAGACAGCATATTTTATACATTGCTTGAAACACAGAAGCCAGTCAATAAATATTTGTTGAATAAATTTAGTTTCACTGAAATTTCATTTTCTTATCTATAAAATAGAATTTAAAAACTTTCCCTATCATGTTGAAGGACTGTTCAAAGGAGAAGATCATTTTGAAATAATCTTATAAAATAACTTAATAATCACATAGTGAGGAATCAGTTTATAAAACTGTGTATGACAAACTTACTTATGTTTTTTTGAAAAGGTGGTGATAAAAATGAGAGGAGATATATTAAAATGTAATATGTAAATATATCCAGGTGGTAGAATTATGAATAATCATTATTACTTCTTTATGCTCTTATGTTTTTAACATATTTTTCATTACTTTCATAGAAAGGAAAATAAGCTTTTGATAAAAAAATAACTAGCAGAGGCAATTAAGAAAATTCTGTCACATGCACATGTATGATTGAAGGCCAAATGGAAAAAAAACAGAGTCAAATTACCTGTTGGTATGTCAAAGCCAATATGAGAGTCAGAACCCAATAAATCAGTCCTTCGGGTACAAGGAGTTGTGGCTCAGGAGTGCCCATCTAAAAGAGGCACATTGCAAGTTCATCTAGCACTATACCTCACATTCTAAGTCCTCTCCAAAATGATATAGGACCCATAAGCCTGTTGGGTTTGGAGACAGGGAAGAGGCCACTGCCCAGATCCATGAAGACAGGCACTCTTTTTTTATAAAGAAAGAAGGACAGCACCAAATCATATTAGTTGCTACTCAGACCATCCTAATGCAAGGCCATTTAAATCAAAGTAGAACTTCATGAGAGAAAAAAAAATTCCTCCAAGCCTGTTATTATTCTTATATTTTTGTCTGAAAATACTTAGGGCTTAAAGTTTTTTTATGTTTGTTGTTGTTGTTGTTTTTGTTTTTGTTTTTGTGGGTTTTTTTTTTTTTTTTTTTGCTTTTTAATACAGATTTATCTCTCCCTTGCCTACAGGCATTCTGTACTCTGACAAACAAAGAAAAAATATTTCAAGGCAAAAACAAAATTCTGCCTTCGAACACATCAAATGCAACCATGTTCCAGAATCTGGAATCTTTCCAGTTGGGCAGGAGTTTATTGTTCCCTCACATCAGCCTGAAGCCAAGTGCCCCAGGCTGAGTGAATCTCTCTGTTTCCATAAAGCTTCGTGTTCTTGACCAAATCTTAAGACCAGAGTGGTAAACCTTTACTATTTCTGAGCAACACCATCCTTCTGAGTATCTGATATATATATTAAAACAGAAAAAGAGACAGTCCAACCAAAGACTCAAGTGGATTTTTTAAAAAATAAAATAAAGCCTTTAAATGGATTTCCAAGCTTGTAGCCAACTATGAGTAGGAGAGGCTGAAACTTCCCTCCCTCCTGAGGGTGCCTCCTTCTCTCAGTTCAGACCGCCAAGGAAAATGTTTCAGTCAATAAAAGCCAAATGAGGCTGATAGCCTTGATAAACAGGGAGCCAGAAAAGCCTTTACCCAAAGACGTTCTGACACTTAGTCATATAGCTGCAGACCATTTCATTTGTATATAAGTGCGTCTGCTCTTGTATTTTGCAGACAGAATTTTGTTTATGAAATTGATGAATTTATGGCCACAGACACCCAATTTTGATAGCTGACCTGTCAAGATCAGAGCCTGAAAAACTAATTTCCAACACTGTTAAACAAAATGAGAACTGCCACTGTTTGATAAGACAGCTATGGTTTTCATTCATTACCAAGATCTGCATTACCCAGACCAGAACTGTGCATGGAGCCAGAGGTTAAAGCACAATTATCACTTGAAAAAAGATATATGGTTTCAAAATCTGATTAGGACAAACACTAAGAGATCATCCAATTGGAGAATAAATTTCATAAACCACTGGTCTCAGGCAATTGAGGTGTTCTCCATGTTAGTGTCTGAGTTGTGAGATGTGGAAATTTGAGACTCTGTGGCCCTGTCCTTAATAAATACAGGATTATTAACCCTAAATGTGACAGGTATCCTGTGGGAGATTGCACTTTGTGGTTTGTAATCTAATTGTAGAAGTGTCTTAAAGTGCTGTTCTCTTTTCTTGGGAGAAAAGGAAGAGGGGGTACAATCCAACTGCTTTACAGCCCCAAGAAAGAATATAACTAATTTCATATATAGAGAGCCTTGCCAATTCCTGAAAATGGAGGGAAGAAAAAAAGATTGGTTTGCTTAATCCCAAATCTGATACTTAACTATACCTACCAAGACAAAAAAGATCAGTAACCTTTGCCACCACATTTCACAACCAAGTAGACAATATTTTGATGGTAATCTTGTTAAGAGAGAGCACAGGAAACAGGAAATGGAGTTTTATAACCAGTCTGTCACACCTCACTGCCATAGCTGGAGTCCTTTGTGAGCTGTGTCCTCATCGACCAGGGACTGCTATAAGCTGAGACAGCCTCAGCTGAGATACAGGTTTCAGTAGTGATGGCCATAGTAGGTTTATCATCATGGTAGTGCATGGACTCTTCTAAAGTAATAAGCTTTCTATTAGCTCTGTTTCTTGTCCATTTTTGTTGTAAAATAAATAGGTTCAGTGTATGTTTCAAAGGATTACACTTTGGTAATCCTTTGGATTACATATTGGGTGCAGTTGGGATGAAGGGAGAACCCACATCTCGAATCAGCTTGAACTGGAGCATTCAGCAAGCACTGATTTAAAATAGTCAATTGTACTTTTTAAACTTTGGCTAAATGGAGGGACAATACGTTTAGACACAAAGACAGTATCTTGGAAGCAGGGTATAAGAATCTGAAGATAGAATATTAATATCTGTAGCCAGGTTTCCTGAAGAAAAATCCAGTTTAAGAGTTCATTTTGGAAATTCCAGTATATCAGGGCAACTAACAGGTGAAGCTGGGAAAGTATGCACCACAGGAGATAACCATCAGGTCATATGTACCCATTGAGAAAGGGGCCAAGACCACAGTTAAAGCTCCAGATGCATTGTGTAGGAACAGGGAGGACACTCACTCTGAGGCAGGAGAGAACTGAAAGTCTTACTCTAGGACCATTTGTACAGGGTATTGAGCATTTGGTGAAAGTTGTACTCTCTTAAAATAAGCCCCAGCAGAACTTGTGCTAAGTGACCAGAAGGCAGAGCCATGAGACACTGAAAGAAGAGTGAAATTGCCCAAGAATTATCACTTATGGGAACTTCATGATAAACCTTTAACAAGGATGAGAGAAAAATACTCCCCCAGTGGTGCTGGAACAGAAGACAAGGAAAACTAGCAGAAGTGCCAATGAACCTGACAACCAGGTCATTCATGATGGGAAACATGGACATGCCCAAATTCTAGCCTCTACTATCTGAAAGTCCAGGGCACATAGGGCTCTCTGGGCCCACATAGGGATAGAAGGACTGACAGACTGCAATGGTGCCAGCAATGGAGTCTTTCTGTCACATTAACAGTGAAGGTGAAGGTGGTTCTGAAAGAAAACCACCAGAACACGCGGTAATCCGAAATGAGAGAAAACACCAAAACGCGCAGTAATCCGAAACGAGAGAAATCACCAAGACGCGCAGTAATCCGAAATGAGAGAAATCACTAAGACGCGCAGTAATCCACAAGGAAGGGAACCACCAGGAAGCGCAGGAATCCAAGACGAAAGAAATCACCAGGACGCACAGGAGTCCGAGAGGAATTCCAATTTATTAAATGGAGGAGCGAGCTTATATAGGGGGAGGATCCGGTTGGGGACGCTAGTGTTCGTGTGTAGGGTATTGATTGGATTGTGGTAGGGGGCTAGTGTTGATAGGTCTCTTGGGCCTTCACTAAGATGGAGGGGGCTTTAGGCGCGTGGCTTTTCACTAAGATGGAGGGGGCTTTTGGCTACTGTGGGCTTTTCACTAAGATGGAGGGGGTGAAAAGTTAAGGGCCATTTGTTCCAACATTCCCCCTCTTTGTTTTTGGGGAAAGGGGGCGCTGACTGCCTCAAGCTACTTCCTGCTGAAAGGGCGTAGTTTTTAGGGCTGTTTGGGAGGGGAGGGAGTTGCTCGGAAGGGAAAGTTGGAACAAAGACCTGTATATAATCCCATGTTAGGCGGAGAAGATAATTTCTGTTGGCGTGAAGTCCTGGAGGGTTCCCTGCAGCCAGAAATCGTTGATCTGTTCACAAAATCTTCCCAGGAATCCTCGGGGTGGAGGGCCCACAGGTCAGAGTCGAGCCTCCAGGAACTGTACCTAGGTAGCCATCAGCATTCAGTGATTTGTTCCTTAAAAAGAAACGGGATCCTGAGCCAAAGGACGGTAGTTATAATTCCAGAGGAGAAGCTGATTAAAGGTTTGGTTAGAAATTCTCCCAACCTGTGTCTGAAGAAATTTAATTAAGCAGGGAAGGAAGAGACAGCCGAGAAGGATTATAGTGAGTGGCCCTAGAATGGGCCAGAGCCAGGTGAGGAAGGGTTTTGTAAAAAAGAGATGTCCAGGTGGCGGGTTGGGCATTAGTTTTATAGAATGAAGTGGCTAGGTCCTCAAGTTTTTTTATGTTGGTTTCAATAATACCTGATTCATTAACATAGTAGCAGCATTCCTCTCTTAAGAATAAGCAAGTTCCACCTTTTTCTGCAGTTAGTAAGTCCAGAGCCCCTCCTGTTTTGCAAGGCAACCTTATGCAGTGATGTTATTTGTCGTTGGAGAGAGCCTAAGGACTCAGCAGTAGATGTAAGAGCACTCTCGAGTTTAGAATTAAGATCGTGCACGGCCCATAGAGTGCGCCCGAGGCTCCGCCTCCCAATCCAATTCCTGCCACTGATGTTGTAAGAGAGATTCCAATCAAGACTGGGAGGAAGGCCGCTCTCTTATGTCTAGAAGACCAGTTGAGGAGGAAGAGTAGTTCAGAGTTAGAATAGAGGGTGAGCTGGGGAACAATGGTGACGGGGAGACAGGGAGTAGTAACGTTGGGAAAGATGACAGTGTAGAGAGTACCGTTGCACCAGAAAAAAAGAACCTGGGATGCTGCGTGGGATTAGAAATGATGATGTTATAGTCATGAGTGGAAAGGGCGATGATAGAGAGGGGTAGAGTTTCCTAGGAGGCACAGTCTGGGGATAAGGGTGTGATTGGACTGGTCTCGGGTTCCCATAAGGGAACATTAGGGAGATGGGGGGAGTGTATGTTTCGAGGTTTTAGAAGGAAATGAAGTTAAGTTTAGAGGGACAGCGGCCAAGAGTGGTCGCCTGAGAGATGCACAAAGAAAACAGTTTTTGGGAGATATGGAAGGGAGAGTGTGATTAAGAGATAAGCGTTTGGAGAGGATTTGTAGCCATGTGTAGGTGTTTAAGGTAGTTGACTTGTCGGAGTCAGTGAACTCTAGGGCTGAAATGAGTTGAGTCTCTTGATGTTTGATGTCAGTAGATACCAGAGAAACCGAGTGGTTAATGGGAATGTATTGGCGGGTGATAGTAAAGAGCTACCAAAAGGGCGTGAAGCATAGCCATTACAATAAAAGGCACCAGGAACTACCCCTGCCCATCTAGAGTTCCAAGAATCTTGGATGTGGAGTTTGAAGGAGCCACCTGAGACCTGTAAAATACTGCCACCTACCTTGACCTGTTGGAGATAAGGGTCATGGATTTTACAGGCCCAGTAAGGACATCCACCATAAGTTTCCGCCATCGTTTGCAATAATCCTGTCTTTGGTCAAATAAAAAGCAGACATAGGGACGGGTGGCGTGGGAGATAAAGCTTACTGTTTGTCAGGGGTATAGTGACTGGCCCGGAACATCCCACTAGGGGCAGTCAGCAGTGGCGGTAAGCGAGTGGAGTTGGATTTGTTTTTCAGTGTAAGTTTCCTGAACCTTGAACCTCCAGACAAACAGACTGGATGAGAGCCCAGGGTAGGGGAGAGAGACTAAAAAAAGAAAAATAAGAAAAGGGTCATAGTTACTCTGGGATAGGCGACAGACTTCCAAAAGTAGTGATTTTGAGTTTAAGGGGTTGACGGGTGTGGGGAGCAGGCGAGGGTATCGCAGTGGCTGGTGCTTTCCGGCTGTCTGACTGGGAGGAGAGGTTTTCGAGGTGTATGCCTTCAACCTGGAAATGTGAATCCAAGGAGTTAGATTTTTGTCTGGAAGGAGTAATTTGGCGCTGTTGGAGTGGTTAGGACAACTGGGTGGGACCCTCCCATTTTGGTTGGAGGTCCTTCTTTTTCCGTCAGGAGGGGTGTAGAGGACCTGATCGCCAGGTTGTAAGGGGTTAGTATTTCTGACTTACGGGTGCAGGCAATAGCCAGTCCTGATATTTCCATATTTCACCTCTTATGTATGACAGGAGAGGAATGGTGAGGAGGAAGGAATGACAGAGTTGGAGGAACTATTAGGGGGGTATAGGGCTACGCCCATACATAATTTCAAAGGGAGAAAGGTTGGTAGGTTTTTTTGGAAAGAGCCTAATCTTTAGAAGAGCCAGTGGTAGCAACTGAGTCCAGTCGAGATGTAATTCAAGCGTTAATTTGGTAAGGAGTTCCTGTTCTTTCCATATTTGAGCATGAGAAAGGAGAATATGGAAGACATATTTGGAATCGGTATATAAATTGAGAGTCTTGTCACGGGACAGGACACAAGCCCTAATAGCTGCTACGAGCTCCGCCTGTTGGTTGGTTGTGTTGGGGGGAAGTGCATGAGCCTCTATGGTGTTTTGAAGAGAGACTATGGCATATCCAGCTTTAGGAGTATTATGGTGTCTAAAGGAGGAACCGTCAGATACCAATTGTGGTGTGCTGAGGGTATGGGGTCGGGTTGAATATGGGAAGGATGTGATGTAAAAGATATAGGTAAAGTTTCTAAGCAGCTGTGAAGGGGTTGGGGAACGTTAGTCTGGACGAAGGAGGGAGGCTGGGTTTAGAGGCTTAACAGGGCTGAAAGGAGATTGAGGGATTTTCTAAAAAGGCTGTAAGTAAGGAGAGTACTCGAGATGGAGGGAGACTTTGGAGGGCCTTGTAAGTGAGCAGGTCTTTGAGGCGATGGGGAGAGAGAATAGTTATGGGAGCACTGAAAGTGAGAGTTTGGAAGCTTCTTGTTGAAGTTTCTGTGCTGCAGCCAGGGCATCGTGAGACAAGGAGCCCAGCCCTAATGGTTCGATCTAGTTGCTTAGAAAGGTAAGCGACCGGGGCTAGCAGGGAGTCCTGTTTTTGTGCTAAGAGGCCTAAGGCCTGTCCTTGGTTTTCGTGAGAGTATAGTAGGAAGTGTTGTGTCAAATTGCAGGTGGAGAGCAGGAGCGGAGAGGAGCTTGTCACGTAAAAGCGCAAAGGAGTAGCAGAAGACGTGGACAGAGGTTCCTGGGGTCTCCCCTTGGCTAGTTCATAGAGAGGTTTGGCTAAGAGAGAGAAGTTTGGAATCCAAGCCTAAATACCCAGCCAGTCCTAGGAAGGACAGGATTTCGGACTTGGTTTTTAGGAATGGGCCAGGAGGAAAGGGCTTGTTTTCTATCCAAGGTGATAGACTTGTGATGAGGGTCAGGGTAAAGCCGAGGTAGATGACAGAAGTGGTAGAGACCTGTGCTGGACGGAGACACACGGTATCCGTGGATCTCAGAAAGTTGAGGAGGGTAGCGGTGTCCTCTGGGAGTTCTTCTCGGACGGGCTACAGAGAAGGATATCATCTACATATTGTAGAAGTGTGGATTGAGGACAAAGAGGACGGAAGGATTTTAAGTCGGAGGCTAGGAATTGGCCAAAGATGTGTAGGGCTATCCCTGAATCCTTGAGGGAGGACTGTCCAAGTATATTGTTTGAGTGTCGGGTGTGTGGATCGGTCCAGGTAAAGGCAAAGATATCTTGGGAGTCAGAATGTAAGGGAATAGAAAAGAAAGCGTCCTTAAGATCTAGGACGGAGAAATGGGTGGTATCTGAGGGGATAAGGGAGAGGAGGGTATAGGGATTAGGTACAAAGGGATGTATAGGAACTACAGCCGAATTGATTGATCATAAGTCTTGTACAAGTCTATAGGTCTCATTTGGCTTTTTTACTGCCAGGATAGGGGTATTAAAGGGGAGTGTGTAGGGGGCATATTGTTTGTGGAGTAGGTCTTTAATGATGGGAGTGAGGCGAGGAGAGCTGTTGTGGTGAGAAGGGTATTGGGTTTGATGGATGTAGCTGGAGGGGTCCTTTAACACAATTTTGACTGGGGAACAATGTGCTGAGGAGGGTTATGGATATCCCACACTACAGGGTTTACAGGGAGAGCAGGCAGTGTAGGTATGAGGGAGGATTGGATTCTTGAGAGTCAGATAAAGTCAGGGCCAGGATGAGAAGGAACTAGAGGGGTCTGAGGAGGGGATTGAGATGGAAGCTCAAGCTTAGAAAGTATATCTCTTCCTAGCAGAGGAACTGGGCATTGTGGGATAACTAAAAGGAGTGTGAAAAGGAGTGGGGAGCGTTTTGTAATTGGCAAAATAGGAGGGGGTTCTATGAGGGAGTATGCGTGTTCCCCCCTACCCGACAATAGGGGTTGAACTGGGTGTGGTAGAGAGCCCTCGAAACTCCCTCAAGAGTGAAAAAAGGTGGCTCCAGTGTCCACTAAAAATGAGATAGGCTGACCGTCTACCACCAGACTAACCCTGGGCTCTGCTTTAGTGATAGTAAGAGTCGGGACAGGCCCAGGGCCCCATCAGTCATCGGCCAAAGGCGATCCTGGGAGGGGATTGTGAGAGTGAAGATTCGTTGTTCCATCTCCCCTTCGGGTGGTGGGACAATCGGATCCCCAATGTCCCATCTGTTTGCATTTAGGACACGGGCCGGTGGGGGCCGGGCTGTGACACGCACGCCACCAGTGGCCCTCCTTGCCGCATTTAAAGCACGCCCGGGAGGTGTCCTTGTGGTAGGGTTGGCCTTTGTCTGTTTGGACACTAGTTGAGCCACCATCTGAAAGTCAGCCTGGCATGCCTTATTACGAGTTTTTTCTTTTCTCCTCAAGGGCCGTGAAAGACCTTAAAGGCAGTGGAAAGGATTTCGCTCTGAGGGGTTGCCGGGCCATGCTCTAGTTTTTTAATTTTTGTTTTTTATGTCGGGGTAGGATTGGGCTAGAAAGAGGGTCATTAAGATATGTTTTCCTTCGTCCGTTCTGGATCTAAGCTGGTGTACTGTCGGACGGCCTGTGTTAATCTGTCTAGAAAATCAGAGGAGGCATGTGTTTGGGCAGCATCCCATACCCTATGGCGTTCCTCTGATAGGAGAGTATTGGCCAGGAGCATAAAATGTCCTGATAAGTAAGGCTGTATGCTTGGAGCACCCATTGGAATTCCTTTAATATAGGTGGTGGGGTCGGAGCTAAAGGAGCCTAGCTCTTTTTTTTTTTTTTTTTTTTTTAAATTTGGGAGAGATAAGAAAGAGAAAAGGGCACATGGAAACGGACTACCCCATAAGCCCCAGCCACATACGGAAGTGGGGCCATTAAGGGGGGAGGATTGGAAGGGGTGGAAAGGGAGGGGGCCGGATGTGGGGGGGGGCCACGGGATCGTGGGTGTGGCGGGCTGTAGGGAGGAGCGGAGGAGATATGAATTGGGGAGGTGTGTTAGAGGCAGGTAGTGGTGGGGTACAGCCAGATTTTGGGGGCAGAGATCGTCGGAGGAGGCTCATCCCAAGGATCGAAGGTTTTGTTGGCAGCAGGGAGGAGGAGGAGGAGGTGGGCGAGATGGCTTTGGAGTGATGGCCAAGAGGAGTTGGAGGAGAGCATGAGGAGCAGAGAGCAGGGTGTTGAGATAGGAGACGGAAAGCTTGAACGTGGGGATTTCTGTCCATTTGCCCAGGCGCTTGGCAGTAATTGAAAAGATCATGGATGAGGTTAGAGTCAAGAGACCCCTCGGGAGGCCAAACGGACTGATTATCTAAGGGGTATTATGCGGCCAATTTTGAGTACAGAGTCTGGTGAGAAGTTTAGGGTTTGATATCTCCTTTAAAGAGAGTGTGGAAAGGTTTCGTGAAAAGACATTGGAGAGGAGAGTCTGCGGCGGAGAGGAAGAGGAGGCTCCCATAATGTTAGAGATACGAGGCAGGAAAGAAGTCTCTTGAAGCAGCGGGAGAACCTCCGCGACAAATATATAGGGCGTCCCTATACAATGTGGGGGTTCCGGAGGGTTCAGTAGAACCGGTTAGGAGACCTCCCAGAGGTCGCCACCCGTGGGAGGTTCCTAAATTGAGTCCAGGACTCAGGATTCGAGAGTGCCGGTGCCGGGCTTTAGGAGGAAGGCAAGGAACGTGGAGGAAGAGTATAGGAGAAGGAGGAGCCAGCCCCTTTCTACCCCAGCCAGAGTGTTGTCCCTATAAATTGGTGTAGGGTAGGACAAGAGTCCACCGTAGTCTTGAAGACTGTGGTGGGTGTATTCCCTCTCTCCTCGGTAACGCCAGGAGGTCACCGGATGGTCACGGCTGGCTCTTCTGTTGTAGTAACTGGGGTATCCGGCCCCTCGAGGGTTACTCACGGAATAGCCAGTTGGTCGGTGGTGACTGTGACGAGCCGGGCCGGGTCAAATGGGCAGGGAATTCGGACTGGGTCGTTCTAGGTGGCGAGCACGGGAGACAAGGGCCTAATGAAGGCACTCCTTGTCCCGGGTTTCGCACCAATGAAAGAAAACCACCAGAACACACGGTAATCCGAAATGAGAGAAAACACCAAACGCGGCAGTAATCCGAAACGAGAGAAATCACCAAGACGCAGTAATCCGAAATGAGAGAAATCACTAAGACGCTGCCGCAGTAATCCACAAGGAAGGGAACCACCAGGAAGCGCCAGAATCCAAGACTAAAGAAATCACCAGGACGCCACAGGAGTCCGAGAGGAATTCCAATTTATTAAATGGAGGAGCGAGCTTATATAGGGGAGGATCCGGTTGGGGGACGCTAGTTTTCGTGTAGGGTATTGATTGTATTGTGGTAGGGTGGCTAGTGTTGATAGGTCTCGTGGTCCTTCACTAATATGTAGGTGGCTTTTGGCGCCGGCGGGCTTTTCACTAAGATGGAGGGGGCTTTTGGCGCCGGTGGGCTTTTCACTAAGATGGAGGGGGTGAAAAGTTAAGGGCCATTTTGTTCCAACAGGTTCCACTTCTGCTTAAGCTATAGAAAGCAGAAAAATGATGTTTTTCTCATTATAACAAACAAACAGAAGTCAGATAATCAACAGAAGTATATTTTTAAATATGCTATAAGAACATCTGGTGAACTGGATTTCAAAGAAAATGAGAAACCCTTCCAAGAAGAGACAGGACATAAGAAATGTTTTATTTTGGGCAGAGCATGGAACAAAAGAGTGGTAGTTATAAGAGTGGGTGAAAAGAAAAAAAAATAAAATTTTAAAAATTCTTAAAGGTCAAGTATAGGTCACCATGATAGTGATAGTCACTCATCATTATCAGCTCTTTCCTTCAAGCCTCCACCAAGTAGAGTTTAGAGTGGGATTAAGGGGGGAAAAAAAGACAGAACAAAGCATCCCAAAATTATGGGACAGTATCAGATTTATGTGTATCAAATATAAGACTTCTATTCAGTATATATGAAGAAATCTTATCACTTGATTATAAGACAAAGAACCCAATTTAAAAAAAAAAATAAAGAAAGGAGTTATTTTTCCAAAGAAGATATGTGAAAGGACACAATATGTATGAAAATATATATGTTTAAAATCATGAGTCATCAGGGAAATGCAAAATAAGACCATACGACATACTACAAAACCTCATTAGAGGGGCCAAAATCAAAGACTGACATTACCAAGTGTTGGTGAGGATCTAGAAAGAAAAAGTTTCAGTCACACTGGAGGAGAGTTTGGCAATTTCCTACCAAGTTAAACATACACTGAACATACCATCCAGCAATTCCACATCTAGTCATTTACCTAAGGGAAATCTAAAAAATGTCTACACAAGGATATATCGATGTTCACAGAAGCTTTATTCGTAATAGCCTACCAAACTCCAAAAGTCAATCACTGTGATCAGTGAATAGATATGTAAAGCGTGTCCTATTTATTCAATGGAATAATACTCAGCAGTAAAAAGCAACAAGCTATTGACATGTGCAACATCTGGATGAAGCTCAAAAAGCATTGCACTAAGTAAATTAAGAGAGAACAAAAAGACTACAAACTTTATAATTCCATTTATATGACTTTCTTGAAAAGGCAATATTATAGCTCCTGAAAGTAGAAACAGTGGTTGCCTTGGGTCAGAAATGGGAGGAGGGCATTCAATGCAGAGGAAAGAGGGCTCTCTGAGGGTAATGAAAGTGTTCTAAATTTGGAGTGTTTCGGTGATTATACATTTGTCAGAGCTGATCAAAAACTGTATACCTAAAATAGGTAAATTCGCTGCAGATAATTGCATCTAAATAAACCTGACTTGTTACACACACACACACACACACACACACACACACACACACACACACTGTTAATGATTTAGAAAAGGATGGAGCCATGTGCTAGAGAGGTATGGTAATGGCACTAGCCTGCACCTGTTACACGAGCCAGCTATACTCTCTGGAAAAGAGATGATGACCTTTTGGGGAAGGATGATGATGATGAGAATATGACTAATGTTAGTACACTTGTGTCATCCTGATTGAACTAGCTGGAGTGAAATGGGTATCAAGTGACCAAGAAATTATCTGTCAATCGAAAAGAACTGAATGCATCTTTATAAAGGTTTAGAAAGAACATCAGCACAGTTTTACCTTCAAATAGCTCCTTAGTGTGCATGGAAAAAAATATTTTCATAACATTATATATAGTACGAGCTAGCATTTTTTTTAATGCTTATTTCTTTTTGTGAGATGGTACACGTGCATGCCTGAGACAAAAAGGTAGTCATAAGTGGCTATTTCTGTCATTAGGTAGAGTGATGGGATTAGAGGAATGTTCATCTCTTGCACTACACAATCCTGTAACGTTAAATTGTTTTACTGGGAGGAAGCATTGCTTCTATAATCAGAAGAAAAACAAAGCTATTTTCATTTTGAAACTGCATTGCAATCTAGCTTATAACTATAATGTTGATTATGTATCTCACTCTAATTGTTTTAGATACATTGGTTTTTGTCTCTCTAAATAAACTGCAGTTCTAGCTAAGGCAGTGTCTGCAGTGAGACAAGCCAAGATGGAATTCTCGTTTTTCTACTCTTGTACTAGGAGACCTGTATAGCAGGTCATTTAAATTGGTCATATTCTTCCTCTGGGTTCAAGTGTCCTCTTCCATTATTAGTTATTAACAGACATTAGTTATCATTTATGGACAATACTGTCTTTTCTCTCGGGTCTCTACTATGCTCAGGCCCAGACTAGCAGCATAGAAAATTCTTGCTAGTTCGAATTGACTAGAATGAGTGTCTCTATATAAACTATATACACAATACATAAGTCTGAAATCTGACAAGACACCTTCTGACAGCCAATATTATGAGATCTTGAATTGAAAAAAGCAACAACGTCTCTCATCATACTTCTTCTAAACTCTGGGCCATCTTTACTGCCTTAGAAAACTTTCCTCTTCCTATGTTCTCTGATTCCTAGTTATCCTTTGGTGATCATTCTAGAGATTCTAGCTTGCACCTTAAAAGGAGACTTTCTCCCTTTGTTGATTGCATTGCATATTAGACTTGAATCTGTGAAAATACTTTTTACAATGTAGTAAAATTCATATCTATCTATTCCCAAATATACTGTATTTCTTTTTAAGGCAGGAACTATCTCTTCTCCATTTTGATTCACATAATAAAATTTTATAAGAAAAATTAATAAAATTAACCACCCTCTGGGCACTTCCTCATTAATTAGCTGGTATTTCATGCTTTTCTCAAACTCCAACTCCCACGTTGTGCTCCATATCTGAAGCTCTGTAAAAAAGCATTCTCACCCAGCTCTAATTTATTTATAATCATTAAAAGTGCCTGGTCTGAATTTTCTCTTTTGCATCATTTTGTTTTGCAAATCTGCTTTAAGACTTTGAGTCATGAAAAAGTGTTAATAAAATGAATGATTCGAAAGACATTTTTTTAAATCCATTTTTTATGTCTTTACCTCTAGACAGTTGTTACATCAAAGTGTGGTCTATGGACCAGGTCACCTGGGAACTCGTTTAAATCAAAGAATATCAGCTCTAGCTCATGTCTATTGAGTCAGTGTCTGCATTTTAACAAGATTTTAAGGTCATGCACAGGCACAACAAAGTCTGAGAAGCAGTTTCTAGATCATGCCACTATTATTTCTTGCCTAGAATCTTTACGAGCTGCTTTACTTATCTTTCAATTTCTCTCTTATCTGCCCCCTAACTAATCCCTGCCCAGCACAGAGAGTTTTCTTCCTTTCTTTCTTTTTTTTAATGAAAATTGTTTTATTTCACTTTTCTTCATAAAATTCTGAATTGCTTCCTTGTTAAACTCAGATTGAAAAGTATATATCTTTTTCATGGCTTATAAGACTCTCTGACACCTAGCCTACACCTGCCCTTCAACCTCAATTCATACCACACTTTCCATATTACTCACTACACCCCACTGACACTGGCCACCTTTCAACTACTCTCTCAAGCTGATGTCTTTCCTTTTTTAGGAACTTTGTGTATGCCCTTTGCTTTCCTGATGATCCTTTTCCCTATACTTCAGATTCCATGACTGGCTCTTTCTCGTCTGGCAAGTCTTACCCAATGAGTTATTCTTGATAAAACCTTCCTAGATCACTCTTCCTAAATATACTTAATAGTCTCAAGTATAGGACTACATTATTTTCTTTATAGCTCTCGAATACTATAATTTCTAGAACCCCTCTCCATGATAGAAATCACATCTGTTTCATCTTGTTTTTGCTTAGCATCATATCCTCCACATCTAGATCTGATATAATTTCTGGCATGTAGTGTGCACTTAAAAGTATTTGTTGAATGAACAAATAAATTAATAAAAAGTATAGCAGTCAGCAAAATTTCCCATAAAAAGCTAGACAGCAAATATATTAGGGATTTTTTATTTTGGGGGGGGATGGTCTCTGTGGTCAATTATTCAATGATTATGGTTGGGTTATAAAAACCTTTACTTATAAAATAAGTGACATGCTGGACTTGGCCCAAAGGGCATAGTTTACTGATGCTTAATAGCTAACACCTTTATCAGTATTGTTCCTTCAGTCTAGAATTTTCAACCCTCAATTGAACTTTTAAAACATTATCCTACTTTCATTTTTATCATTTAAAAAAATTGTTTAATTCATAGTTTCAGAATACCCTATTTTATCCCTCAAACAAAGTGACAGACTCCCCTTTAATACTTTTTTTCCCAGCTTTATTGAAATATAATAGACAATTAGATCCTTGTACAATTCAATGAGGTTTTTTTTCAATTAAGTTGGCATACAGTAATATACCTGTCTCAGTCGTATAGCATAGTGATCAGAGATCCACATAACTCACAAAGCTATCACCCTACTAAATCTAATACCCCTCTTCCCCCTTACATATTAACTACAACATTATTAACCATCTTCCCCATGCTACACCCTATATCTCCATGTCTATTCTGCAGCTACTCATTTGTACCTCTAAATCCCTTTGCCTTTTTTTGCTGTCCCCCACAACATCCCTCCCATCTAATAGCCCTCAAATATTCGCTATATCTATGAGTGTATTTCCATTTTTGTCATTGTTGTTTATTTTGTTCTTTAGTTTCCACACGTACATGTAATCATGCCATTTTTGTCTTTCTATGTCCGACCCATTTCATTCAGCGCAATACCTTCTAGGTCTATCAGGACAATATCTTTTTCTACCCTGTTCCTTTTAGTCTGTGTGTGCCTTTTAATCCGAAGTGAGTCTTTTACAGGCAGCTTATGTAAGGGTCTTGTTTTCTTATCCATTCGGCCACTCTCTTTTGGTTGGAGCACTTAACTCTTTTCTGTTTGAGGTATTTGTTGATAGGAAAGTAGTTATTACCCTTCTTTAGTCATGTTATTGATACATGCTTTTTTTTTCCTTCTTAAAGAAGTCCCTCCAACATATCCTGTAATAGTGACTTGGTGTTGTTAATTCCCTTAGCTTATGTTTGTCTGAGAAGCTCTTTATCTGTCCCTTGACTCTAAAGGATAGCTTTGCTGGATAAAATATTCTTGCTTGTAGATTTAGGTTTTCATCATGTCCAATATTTTGTGCCAAGCCCTCATTACCTGCATGGTTTCTTTTGATAAACCAGCTGCCAGTCTTATGGGTGCTCTCTTTTCGGTAACTAGCTACTTTTCTCTTGCTACTTTTAAGATTCCCTCTTTGCATTTAACCCTGGGCATTTTAACTGTGGTGCGTCTTAGTGTGAGCCCCTTTGGGTTCCTAGCTTTTGGGACTCTTCGAGCTTCCTGAGTTGTATGTTTATTTCCTTCACCAGGTTAGGGAAGTTTTCCATTATTATTTCTTCAAATAGCTCTTCAATGTCTTGTTTTCCTTCAGGTGACCCCTATGACACGGATATTTTTACATTTAATTGTGTTCCATAGGCTCCTTAAATTATAATTATAGCCTTGGCTTGTTTTTTCTTGCCATAATGATCGAGTTTTCTTGGCTTCTCCATCCTCTATATTGGTGGTTTGATCCTCTTCCTTATCCACTGTTTATTCCCTCTAATATATTCTTCATCCTAGATGATGTGTTCTTCATTTCTGACTAGTTACTTTTTATGATTTCCATTTTAATTTTTATGTTTTTTATCTTTGTTAACGTTCTCACTGAATTCATCTACACTTCCCTTAAGTTCATTGAACATCTTTATAACCGGTGTTTTGAATTCTGCATCTGTTAGCTTGTTTGACTTCATTATTCCCAGATCTCTATTCTGTTCTCTCATGTGGTTTCTGCTTCTTTGTCTTCCCATATAGGCTGCCTTTCTGTGTCTGTTTCTCTGTACTAAACAAAGTTCCTAAGTCTCCCAGTCTTATTAGTGTGGCTTTTGTCATAGGTGTCCCGTGGAACAGTACCGAGAGGGGTTCAGCTGCAGGCCAAATTTAGCCCCAGCCTGTGCCCCTCTGGGGCCACCTGTTAAGATTCAACAAGCAATCCACAGATGGTCTGCTTATAGTTGCCTCAAGAAAATGCTCCAGAAACAGAGGCCAGCTGCCACTAGCATGAGTGTTGGCACTGCTCAACAAGGAGCACTTGACTCTCTGAGGACACACTTGGACGTGGCTTGGGTGAGGCCAAGAGTTTCAGGGAGTCTTCTGGGCAAAGCAACATCTGTTATCCATAGCTGATGATATCTCAGCTATGGCGTGGTTGTGTCTGCACACTGGAGAAGGTGGGGGAGGGCTCAACAGAGGAAGAATGGATACTGCCAGCACTTCTTCCCAGGAGAGAGCCTTGCCTCTGGCCCTCACTCCAACGACTCTGTCAGTGTCTCCCTGTAAGTCCCTGGTGCCCCCTGGATAGCTGACCTGGCCCTGGTGTTTAGTGCTCAGAGTGAGCAGGTCCGTCACTGAGAAAGTCAGCTGGTGGACACAGACCCTTTAAGAGGTGTCTGCAGCTGCTTGCTGCTGCTGCTGCAACCTCTGTCTCACTTAGCCTCTCTGGACCAGGCAGCCTCATCTCTTCATCTTCACCCCCTCCTACCTTCTGTGGTTGCAGGTTGATTATTTCTCTCCCTATTTGCAGTGCTTCTGTTCATTTAGGTCCCAGGTAACATTTCTTGCTGTTTGCTCCAGGTTTCTGTCACAACTTTGATTTGGTCACAAGAGGGGTAAACAAAGCCTATATCATCTATGCCATTTTCCCCCATCCGTTAATTCTTTTATTAATTATTTTTATTTTTCAAGTATAGATGACATCCAATATTATTTTATATTTGTTTCAGGTGTACAGCTTATTGGTTAGGCATTTATATAATTTATGAAGTGATCCCTCAAGTAGTCAAGTATCCTTCTGGCATTATATATAGTTATTACAATATTAATGACTATATTCCCTATGCTCTACTTTACATCCCTGTGACTATTCTGTAACTTTTAATTCCTTCACTTTTTTTCACCTAGTCTCTCAACCTCCCTCCTATCTGACAACCATCAGTTTGTTCTATGTATCCATGAGTCTGTTACTGTTTGTTTGTTCACTTATTTTGTTCTTTAAATTCCACATATAAGTGATATTATATCTGAAAAAATCCAAAACGTAATTTGAAAAGATATATGCATTCCCCTCCATCCTTGAAGCACTGTTTGCCCATTTTATATGGTATCACTCATATTCAGATCTCCTTGATAGTTCCTGCAGCAGACTGTATTTTTTAAAGATAGTGGTGACAATATTTCCCATCCAACATGTTCTTCTATAATGTGACTTTACCACCCTCTGTCAAAAAGTGAAGTTTTAATTCTACTCTCTTAAAATCTGGTGTGAATGTGATGCCACATATCTTTGAGGGTAGGTTGGAAAAAGTCATGAAGCTTCTGCTTGATACTTGGGATGCTTGCCATAGGACACAGATTTTCAACCTTGGCATCACTGACATCTTGGGCCAAATAATTCTTTGTTGTGGGGTCTGTCCTATACATTGTAGGATGTTTAGCAGCCCTAACCTCTACCAATTAGATGCTAGCAGCATTCTCTCCTACACAGAGACAGTCAAAGATATCCCCAGACATTGCAAAATATCCCCTGGGAGCCAGCTGCCATGGAAAAACAACAGCCCTGAGACCAACATCCTAAAAACAAACAAACAAACAAACAAACAAACAAACAACAACAAAAAACACACAGTTACTTTTTTGGCAACTGTTCCAGATGAATCCAGCCTTCTAGCCACCTCTGCCAAAGCATTAGACAGGTGAGTGAAGCCATCTTAAACACTTAAGATCATTCCATCAGCCAGCTGCGAACCATCAAGTAATCTCAGTTAACATCAAAAAAAAAATCACCAAGTCAAGCCCTGATCAAATTTCTGACATGCAGATACAATAAAATGGCTGTTTATAATAGCAAATTTTCAGATATTTGTCATGCACTAAAAACAACTTGAATAGAATTTGGTACCTAGAATTATGGTAGCACTATAAGGAAAATACAATATATGTGGAATTGGCTTTAGGACTGTGTAACAGAGGAAACTAGAAAGATCTTAAACTTTTAGTGGAAGCAAAATGGGCTTCAAGAAGACTGTGACAGTTTAAAGGAAAGTGAGGAAAATATTAATAGAGCTGAAGGAAAGGGTACCTTTGTTATGTAGTAGCAGAAAATTTAGCAAAACTGTCACTTGCAGTAATATAGAAAATAGAAAAATCTTCTCATCGAACTCATGGATCTGGGTAAGAAAGTATCAAGCAGAATATTGAAGTATTCTGTTTTCTCTTAGCTGTGTATTGGAATGCAAGCATAGACACATAGATAATTCATAAATAAACTAAAGAAGGAATTTTGTTTTCAAGTAAAATTTAGAGAAAACATAGAAGCCACAATCTCTTGGATTTAAAAATAAAACTATTTTTTAATCACAGTCTCTTTTAGAAAAAAAATGACAAAATAATAGAGATTCTTGATAGAAAGACCAATTCCCTCAGGCTACTCAGAAAATGTGGACCCATGAAATCAAAGGTACAACTATAAAACTCTTTCTGAAGACCTCAGCAATGCTTAACATAGTATCTTGCAGACCTTTCAGAAAAATAAATGAATTTCTTCAATATGACCTTCTCTGATAGACAATAGAGCTTCCAAAACTCCATAGCAGCCTGTTAAGAAGCTCAAGGTAAAGTAGAGCCTGTCTCAAAGACATTTGTAGGTGAGGTCTTCATCTAATGTAGTGAATAACTAACTTAATAAAAAACTCACAGAAATTTTTTAAAAATTGTAATTACAGAAGCAAAGCCAACTTAAACAAAATGGGGCAGAGAAAATGTAACCTGAAAAAATTAATTTTATATCCCTGAATTTCTTGTTTGCAGGAAACAGCTGAGAAAACTATTCAGCAGCAAGCTGAGTATACATTTTTATAGAAAGGTAAGGATGACCTAGAAGGCAGACTGAAAAGTTCAGAGGATGGATAAGATGGAGAATCATTCCCAGGAAGCAGTAACAGGTGCCAATCAAGATGCTAATAACGTGAGCCCAGAGGGATATAAGAATTGCTATGGACCAGCAATCATTATGTGCCTCCTATTACCCCTCTCTATTATGGTTGGCAATATTTATTGCAGTTATTCTATCATTGCCTTACCTTTACATATAGAGTATGAGAAGGTCAGAAAACCTGTCTTTTTAGACTGATTAAGAGGAACTACACTTGGAGAGCCATATCCAAGAATCTGTACTCAGAAAGCTTTATTGTCACCTTGACCTGCTTTAGAAGATAAAATCCTGGACTTTGATCTGATGCTATAATGGAGTGAAATATTGGGGTTCTTTAGGGAAAAAAAGAGAGTAGTTTTCATTTGAGAGGGTGTACGGATCATAGTGCCTAGAGGCAGGACTATAGCAGATTGTATCTCCCAAGGGTAGAAATATCATCTATATCATATGTCCTTCTACAATGTGGCCTTGACAATTTCCCATCAATATGTGGAGCTTAATCTCCTCTTATCCCCTTGAATTTTGACTGGTTTCACTTGGAATTTATAAATTGTAGTGGAAATGACACTTATTTCTCAGGCTACATTCTAAGTGGCCATGCAATATTCATTTGGTTCTCTTGTGAAATTTGCTCACATAAGAAGTCCAACAGCCCTGAGACCACTATACCAAATAGGGCAGATGTAGGTAATCTGGAAGATATTTTCAGATAGGCTCAAACTTCCATTACTCTGCCAAGGTGCTAGATATACAAGTGAAGCATTCTTGAACTCACCAAGCTGGCCCACCTGCCAGCTAAATACCACTAAGGGATCTCAGTTTTTGTCATAAGTAGCAAAAAATCACCCAACCAAGCTCTGCCCAAAGTCCTGACCTGCAGAATCTGTAAGATATAATAAAATGGTTTATGTTTGAAGCCACCAACTTTTAGGGTAATTTGTTATACATTAGTACAGTTTCCCATGCATTTGTTCTCATGCTCATCTCAAAGACATGGGCAGATTTATTCCTCTCTGTATACTCCTAGCATCTAAAATAATGCCTCCTATATAATAGGTGGACTTATTTTTACTCTACAAAGCATCATCACACAGTATATCTCATTGGAATATCAACACTTTGTGAGTTAAGCAGAATAAGAATTATTATCCACAATTTTACCAGTGGAAAAACTCAGGCTCAGAAATTATACATGACTTGCGTGTGTCTATTAAATAGTTTATGGAGTTAACTTGATATTGAATGTCAAGTGTAATTGGAAATTTTTAACAAAATTTTTAGTAGTTTAGGGAGGCTCAAACTCAAGACTTCTAAATACAAGACCATGGGACTTTGCTTGCAAAATATCCCCTCTGCACAGAGTAGGGTCTGCACAAGCATTTCCTTATTTCATAAAAGAAGAAAGGATAAATGTCTCTAAGGCTGTTAATTTCCATGCTAATGGAATCTCATCTCGACTCTGGGGCTACTGATGAGGCACAGAACCCAGACACATTCCTGGGGTCAGCATTTTCCCATTCTCCCAATATTTTATTGATATTCTGAGAATAAAGTCATTACATTGGTGCCACCTGGAAACCACATTGGCCTCATAACTCCTTCCACTCCTTCCACCTGTCCCTTCCTCTTAGCTGCACACTTTAGAGACCTCTCTAACTACACAGAAGGCAAATGGAGTTTCATTCCCCTCAGCACCACAGCCAAACAATATTATTACCCAGAAAATGTTTAATAAAGGTGACAATAAAAGAGTTAAAACCTACCCTTGAAAGTGACTAGTATACATAACCTGGCAGTGATATTAGGAAATAAGAACCAAGAGATAGAGATTTTAAAAAACATTTCATGTTATATGGGATAGTGAAAGCCTTGAGTTGGTTATGGAGACAGTGAAGGAGAAAAATGATTCTTCCAGTTTCTAATTTTCCTTTTCATAGTCCACAATCAGAAGGTATGCAATATTTGCTTCCAGTACCAAAGATTCTTCTTTAGATTATATGTAACTCAGATCTGAAAGTAACCAAATAAGCATCTTTATTTCTAATAGTAAGAAAGAAAGAAAGAAAGAAAGAAAGAAAGAAAGAAAGAAAGAAAGAAAGAAAGAAAGAAAGAAAGAAAGAAAGAAAGGAGGGAGGGAGGGAGGGAGGGAGGGAGGGAGGGAGGAAGGAAGGAAGGAAGGAAAGAAAGAAAGAAAGAAAGAAAGAAAGAAAGAAAGAAAGAAAGAAAGAAAGAAAGAAAGAAAGAAAGAAGAAAGAAAGAAAGAAAGAAAGAGAAGATTTAGTAAGGGCTCTTACTCTGATGAGCTTTAAGGCTATGTGCAGGAAAATAAGTCTTGAGAGTGAGGGGCATCTGCCATCTTGACTGTATGCATCTTGATGTTGGCAGCTAAGAACATCTGCCTCTTTCTGGCCTCCAAAGGCCTGGGCTCAGAGTAAAAACTCAGTAAGGATATTTGTAACTGAACTGAAGTTAATGGAAAAGAGTAAAATGTTCACATGACTCTTTTTTGATTAAGAGCAGTACAGTGTTGTATAATGTGGTATGGTTGAAAACTTGCGAATCAAGAATGACGTTGCCTGAGAAATATCTCATGACTTTAGTCAATCATTTGAATAGCCTATGTCTCATAGTCATACCTAAAAACTGAGGGTAGAAATTCTCTCTTTGTGAAACCATGTATGAAAAAAGAAGGTTAAGAGCTATAAAATAGAACAAAAAGTTGATATTGTGTTAATAATATTAAAGCAATAATTATTTTTGGTAGAAAGAGATTAGACAGTTGAATTTAAACCCTATATCAATCATATACCATTGTGACCTTAAACCAGCTACTAATCCTTTCTAGCCTCAATCTTTGCTTCTTTAAAATAGAAAATATAATAGTAGTGATGACAGGTTCTTATGAGTTTTAAATTTCACCAATGTTCTGACCACTTCCAAATTCATATTCTTAGATCAGATTTCTTCCCTAATTCAGATTCCAATGTTCAGATTCCAACTTGACATCTCTATTTGAATACCAAGTAGATAACTCAGAGTCAAAAATCTCCAAAATATAACTTGTGATATCCAAACTCTCTAAATACACATCATGCAATAATCTTTTATTTTCTTTCTCCTCTCAGTTACAATTATCGTCATCCACCTAGATGCTTAAGACAAAGATATCAGTCATCCTTGATGTTATTTCTCACATAAAAGCCACTGCTTTTGATTCTACATACTTCTAAAATATACCCTGAAACTGAACCATTGCTATTGCTGCCTCCAAAATCCCAGCTACCATTACCATATAGATCATTGAAATTGCTTGGTAATTGGTATTCCTATTATTACTATTTCTCTACCAGCTTCATATGGTTACAGACAGTTACTGTTCATTGAATACTAATATGTTCCCCTAAATTTTTCAGCTTCATTTCAGTAAGTTTGGGATCACTTCTAGGGAACATCTTCTCTATGCAGTGACCCAAGGATACAGGTAATATCTATCTTATGATTATACCCTATCAACATGTGACCTACATGACACTAAAAAGAAATGAAAGGATTAACACAAACTTTTATGCATTCTGGACCAAATAAGAACCTCTTTTGCAAACATTACCATTTGTTAGAACTCAGGCACATAGCCTCAATATTAACATATGGCTTTTACGCAGGAGGTGAAATAAAGGATGATTCCTTGATTAAGCAACTAACTTTGCATGAACAAGAAATAAACTTATATTGTATTAAATTTCTGACAACAGCACAGTCTAGCTTATCTTGACCATAGTCTATTGTTCACAGCAGGCAGAGTAACATTTCAGAAATATAAATTTCACATCACTCCTTACTTAAAAAGCTCCCAATTAAAATAAGATCCAAACTCCTAAGCATGACCTACAACATTATCCATGATTCGACTCTTGTTAGTTCTCTAATAACATCCTATCACTTCCTCCCGATATAGGGAAGAGGTATGAGGACTACATAAATTGACTAAATGTTAAACCAGATTGTATTCAGAGCCTACAAAGTGCAGCTGCCAGATCATGAGAAAATTATGGCAAAAAGAAGATTCCTGCTGCGGTTACTAACAAACTATTTATGCACACAACGAAGGGAAATCAGGAAAACAGAGTCTTTAAGTCATACTCCACACAAAATAAACCCAACTATTCATTCCCTATGGCCAGACCATGGGGAACCTGAGATTGCTAGCATGGCTTTAACACAGCATAGCCATATCTTTCACACTTTATACCCATACCATCAAAGGAAAATAGGAAGACAAAGTCTTTAAATTGTAATTCATGGAAACTCAGAATGACATATGAGCTGAATTCCTCAAACACTCAGGGTCTCTTTCATTCTCTGTCTTTGAGAGGAATTCACCCTCTGTCTATGGAGCCTCATTCTTTTTCTAATAATTTTTTCTTTTGTCTCTAACTCTGGTTTGTGCTTGAATTCCTTTCTGTACACAAAGACCCTTCCTTTCTCAGTGTAGGATTTGAGTCCCTACTCAGGGGTAATTTGCCCCATCCTGCATCTCTCCTAGTTATCTAAAATAGACACTCTGGCCTTCTTTCTTTCTCTCAAACATTCCAAAACTATTCCTAATTTAGAGCATTTGTACACATTCTCCTTCTAGAAACATTTTTACCCTAGAACTATTCTGCACTGGCTTCTTTGCATTGATCTGTCTTCATTTTATCCAAAGGGAATATGTCAATCCTAGCTAAGTAAACTCTCCTACTTAGTCTCCTTCCATTCTGTTCTCCTGTTTTGTTTCTGAATAGTATGCATAACTATTATGAAATTATCTAACTTATTTTACATAATTGCTAAAATTTTTATGAATGTATAATTTATCTCCTCTCACCAGAATATATGCTACTTAAGAACAGAATTTTTTGACCCATTTTCTGCAGTACCCTCAGTGCTTATTAAAATTCCTGGCACAGAATTAATATTATTCTATAGAATCTAATGGTTATTATTATCATTATAACAAATAATGAAGATATGCATGCCTATTTTTTATAGCTAGCTGAATTCCAACAGAAACATCTATTCCAGTCCAGATGGGTGACTGGAGTGTGGATCCGAAAGAACGCTAAATAAACCCATATGGAGCCTTCTCTCACCCAAAAGTCAGAGAAGATTCAGTTATGCTCAGAAGCACAAGACTCTTCTGACCCATTTTTACTTAAGAATTTGGGTATCTGATCATCCATCACAATTGGTTGAAAGGTATGAGATGCTCTTATGTCAAAAGCAGGGTTTTTTCCTGGGCCTCATACACAGAATGCTTTGCAACATAAATATTTGTAAAAATTAAGAAGAAAGGAAACAAATAATTATGTGTAAAAAACACAAATATTTTCATAGAAAAGAATGTGCAATTACCTAACAAGCATGAAAATATTTTCAACTTAATAACATAAAAAGACAAGTTGTAGTGATACATTATTTCTTGCTTATAAAAATATTTTTTGAAAGTAAAAAGATACGTAGTGATGATACAGTGACATGAGCACAATCATAATCCAGGATAAACTGATACTCTGTGGAGGGTATTTAGCAGTATGCATCAAAGCCTAATGATTATATCTCTTGACCAAGTAATTTCAGTTTAGGAGACCATCATGGTGAAATAATTCTACATATTAATGACAAAAAATTATCCACAAATATGATCATCAGAGAACTAATACAAATGTGAAAACAAACAAAAAAAGGATACTTTAAAATCCAAGTATATGAGAATTGTTAAATAGTTATGATCTACCCACAAATACAATACTATGAAGCATTAAAAATTATTATTAGAGATTGTAATGACATTAGAAAATATCATGACCCTAAATATTGGATAGAAATAATTAGGAGGAAAATTTTATAACTGCTAAAGAAATGGTTAGTCAGGAGAAATAGGATGCATTGTGTCAGTGAGTTGAGGGAATGCCCTGGGAAGAGCACTGGGTGAAATAGAAATTCTGGGTGTTTATATTCTTACAATCTCAAGAGAGAAGGGAGCCAAGAGTAGATCAGAATCTAACTAAATGGAGTAGAAAAGTCTAAGTCTGAATTGCAAAAGCACCTGTCTGGTTGGCCTGGGTACAGGCCTCTTTCTCTTGGTAATGGTGTTATAAATTGGCCAAATCACATGCAAATGAAGTTAACAGATTAGAAATAAACAGGGTTGGCCTTAACAAGTTCTGTCCTGGGGCAGGTCTGGGGAAGAATTTGGGAAGGGTTTATACAGGAGATAAAGGTGACATTTAGAAGAGACAATGAATGTCACATTCAAAATAAGAATGTAAGGCTACTGAAAGCTTGAGAACACCAGATCTGCGGTCTCTCCCACCATGGTTGAGCCATCACTTCAGTATGCCTTCACCTGTCCTGTATGGTGCCTTGTTACAGGAGAGAGGAAACCTCAGTTCCAAAACATGGTACTGCTCAATCTTCTCTGTGGCTTTTGGGGTCAGTATATGTAAAAGGTAGGGAATTGAGATTACATGATTTTAGATAGAAACAAAAAGGTCATATCATAAATATATCTTCTTATTAAAACTATGTATATATAGTATGGGGATATATAATAGATATAAAAGTTAATGATGATTCCTTTAAGTGATGAAATTATTGCTAAACTTTTTGCTTACAAGTCAATGCATTTAAAAAAAATTTATTGAAGCATAGTTAGCCTTTATGTTCACTACAAAATTATTTATAATAGCTAAGATATAGAGGCAACTTAGATATTGATAGATAATAGATAAATGGACAAAAAAGATGCAACACAAACACAGTGAAATATTAAATAGCAATAAAATAGAATAAAATCTTGCCATTTACAAGAACATAGATGGATGTGAAGGGTATTATGCTAAGTGAAATAAGTCAGACAAGAAGAACAAATACTATATGATTTCACTTATATGTATAACCTGGAAAAAAAATGAATAAACAAAACAAAAACAGACTCATAGAAATGGAGAACTAACTGACAGTTGCCAGAGGGAATGCATAAACTGAGTGAAGGGGAATAAGAAGTACAAACTTCTGATTATGAAATAAAATTCAGTGTATTTAAAAACTTTGTATTAATAAACTTTGTAATTAATATAGGGAGGAGGCAAGGGAACTAAAATATTAAATCAAGCTACATTCCGAGACTGCAACGTGCTACTCAGGTCTACAGAAGTCCACAAGGAAACCTGCCCGACAAAGAAAGATTTCTGTTAGGATTGCTAAGAAACCATTTACCCATACCTTAAAAGGAAAACAGGAAAATAGAGTATTTAAGTTGTGCCCTACAAAAAATAAAATTGCTTATTCACTAGGCTAAAACCACGAGGAAGCTATGGGTCAAAGGCTGGGAAGTGCCAGCAGGCCTTTCATGCTACATGTTCTTACCCTTTCTTGCTACATACTCCTATCCTTTCATACTGTACGTCCATACAATTAAAGGAAAATGAATAAATAAAGTCTTTAAACTATAATTCACTAAGAATGATATGTAAACTGAACTCTCTGAACACTCAAGAGTCTTTCTCAGCATCCTTCAGTCCCTCTAAGTGTCTTTACTCTGTCCCTCTCACTGTCTCGGTCCCTCTTCTTGTCTGTTTATCTGTTTCTCTCAAGCTTGTCACTCTCTACCTCTGAGAAGACTACACTCTGTCTATGAACCTTTAATTTTTCTCTAATAAAATTACCTTTTGACTCAAACTGTGGCATGCATTTGAATTCTTTCTAGTGCTCGGCCATGAACTCTCTCTCAGTGCAGGGTCTGAGTCCCCCTTGCCCCTGCCCCCGCCCCCGCCCCTGCCTCCACTCATCGGATTTTCCCTTTCCTGCATCATAATGAGTTTGACTTGCTTTTATAGTGAGAAAAATAAGCTGTAATTTAAAATTAATTCATGCTTTTATTAAAGAATGCTCAGCGTTTGTGGCTGAGAAGCCTAGAGATATTGCCGTCAGTGACTAGCTGAAAGCAATTGTGCTCACATTCATCTTAGCCAGCCCACACTGAGTGGCCAGGACAGAGCCACATTGGCCTTCCTGAAGTGGCCCTTCTTTAAACGACATTCTCTAATGAATCTTGGAACAGACAAACTATAGAAAGAGTTGATGTGTCCTGGAGTGTATCTTTATGAAACCTTGTAATTGGTACAAGACCAAAGCACATGCAATCCCAGGCCATAGGCCCTTTATGATTTAGAATTATTGGCTCTCTCCTGGGAAGAAGTGCTGGCAGTATCCATTCTTCCTCTGTTGAGCCCTCCCCCACCTTCTCCAGTGTGCAGACACAACCACGCCATAGCTGAGATATCATCAGCTATGGATAACAGATGTTGCTTTGCCCAGAAGACTCCCTGAAACTCTTGGCCTCACCCAAGCCACGTCCAAGTGTGTCCTCAGAGAGTCAAGTGCTCCTTGTTGAGCAGTGCCAACACTCATGCTAGTGGCAGCTGGCCTCTGTTTCTGGAGCATTTTCTTGAGGCAACTATAAGCAGACCATCTGTGGATTGCTTGTTGAATCTTAACAGGTGGCCCCAGAGGGGCACAGGCTGGGGCTAAATTTGGCCTGCAGCTGAACCCCTCTCGGTACTGTTCCATGGGACACCTATGACGAAAGCCACACTATTAAGACCGGGAGACTTAGGAACTTTGTTTAGTACAGAGAAACAGACACAGAAAGGCAGCCTATATGGGAAGACAAAGAAGCAGAAACCACATGAGAGAACAGAATAGAGATCTGGGAATAACGAAGTCAAACAAGCTAACAGATGCAGAATTCAAAACACCGGTTATAAAGATGTTCAATGAACTTAAGGGAAGTGTAGATGAATTCAGTGAGAACGTTAACAAAGATAAAAAACATAAAAATTAAAATGGAAATCATAAAAAGTAACTAGTCAGAAATAAAGAACACATCATCTAGGATGAAGAATATATTAGAGGGAATAAACAGTGGATAAGGAAGAGGATCAAACCACCAATATAGAGGATGGAGAAGCCAAGAAAACTCGATCATTATGGCAAGAAAAAACAAGCCAAGGCTATAATTATAATTTAAGGAGCCTATGGAACACAATTAAATGTAAAAATATCCGTGTCATAGGGGTCACCTGAAGGAAAACAAGACATTGAAGAGCTATTTGAAGAAATAATAATGGAAAACTTCCCTAACCTGGTGAAGGAAATAAACATACAACTCAGGAAGCTCGAAGAGTCCCAAAAGCTAGGAACCCAAAGGGGCTCACACTAAGACGCACCACAATTAAAATGCCCAGGGTTAAATGCAAAGAGGGAATCTTAAAAGTAGCAAGAGAAAAGCAGCTAGTTACCGACAAGAGAGCACCCATAAGACTGGCAGCTGGTTTATCAAAAGAAACCATGCAGGTAATGAGGGCTTGGCACAAAATATTGGACATGATGAAAACCTAAATCTACAAGCAAGAATATTTTATCCAGCAAAGCTATCCTTTAGAGTCAAGGGACAGATAAAGAGCTTCTCAGACAAACATAAGCTAAGGGAATTAACAACACCAAGTCACTATTACAGGATATGTTGGAGGGACTTCTCTAAGAAGGAAAAAAAAAGCATGTATCAATAACATGACTAAAGAAGGGTAATAACTACTTTCCTATCAACAAATACCTCAAACAGAAAAGAGTTAAGTGCTCCAACCAAAAGAGAGTGGCCGAATGGATAAGAAAACAAGACCCTTACATAAGCTGCCTATAAAAGACTCACTTCGGATTAAAAGGCACACACAGACTAAAAGGAACAGGGTAGAAAAAGATATTGTCCTGATAGACCTAGAAGGTATTGCACTGAATGAAATGGGTCGGACATAGAAAGACAAAAATGGCATGATTACATGTACATGTGGAAACTAAAGAACAAAATAAACAACAATGACAAAAATGGATATACACTCATAGATATAGCGAATATTTGAGGGCTATTAGATGGGAGGGATGTTGTGGGGGACAGCAAAAAAAAGGCAAAGGGATTTAGAGGTACAAATGAGTAGCTGCAGAATAGACATGGAGATATAGGGTGTAGCATGGGGAAGATGGCTAATAATGTTGTAGTTAATATGTAAGGGGGAAGAGGGGTATTAGATTTAGTAGGGTGACAGCTTTGTGAGTTATGTGGATCTCTGATCACTATGCTGTACGACTGAGACAGGTATATTACTGTATGCCAACTTAATTGAAAAAAAACTCATTATATTATACAATGTAAATACAAGCAACTATTTGTCTACTTGTTTCAATAAAGATGAAAATAAATGATGATGATAGATGATAGATAGATAGATAGATAGATAGATAGATAGATGATAGATAGATAATTCTTAATAGACAACATTTTTCAGGTCCAGCTTTCAGGTTCAAAAGATAAGTGCTCACTTCCATGAGGAAGATGTCAGACTAGGTAAAAGGAGGATTCCTCTCCTCCCAGCACTGCATTGAAATGACAACGATACTATAAAATAAACACATGGAGAATCACTTAAAGTCCAGTTGATCATAGCACCTACATCTGATAATATAAAGGTGCCTAATTGAAGCTCGCAGGAGAGCCTAAGTTGCTAATTGGGCTGGACCTGCACCTGCAGGTGACGGAGGCTCGCTGGGAGGGAGAGCAAGACTGCAGAGGCTCCCCTGAGGAAGATGGGGGCCCTGGTCTCACCAGGGGGCTCTCCAGCACAGAGTCCCAGCTCAGGGAAGAGGAGATGCCAATAATTCTAGCTGTAAGAACTTGAGGGGATTCTGGCTGTCTGGGTGAGACAGAAGGTGACTGAACCTCTAGATGTCCCTTTGAAGGACCCACGCAAAGACTTTCTGACCTGCAGACGCTCACCCGGGACACCAGCAGTAGGTCAGAGGCTTGCGCAGGATTCATTCTAAACAGGCCTCCTTTGCCTAGTGTCTGGATGAGGGCTGGAAAAGCTGCCACCATTGAGCCTTTGTCCACTCCCCTACCAGGCAATCTACAGACTGCACCAGCTTGACTGTACAGACCCCTCCCACAGGGCCATTAGGAAGCTCTGGTCTGAGAGCTGAGTTTCTAATCCCAGCAACAGTGGCCAGTGCTGTGAGCCACATTTCAGAGATAGATTCAGGGAGAACGCTGCTGCCAACATGAACTTGGGTAGATATCGGCGACCTGCGGGAAAGTCCCAGAGAGCAGCTGGTCTTGCTGTGAGCTGGGTCTTCTTCAGGAACTCACAATGGTTACCAAATTTGCAGCAAGACTGAGGCAGAATTTATCTGACTGCCATTGTCTTTATGAGACCTCACCCTACCCAACCTACAGATGCCCAGAGCAGTTGCTGTTGGATAGTTGCCAAGCCCTGCTTCAAATGATTCAGAACCAAAAGTATTCACAGCTGGGTGGCCATTGCTGTGAGGCATTTCCAAACCCAGCAACAGTACCAGCTCTGTAAGCTACATTTCCACTTCCAGCAGACAACAAGCTCTGTGAGTCACATTTCAGAGGAAGGATTAGGCAGATCACTGCTGCCAACTGGAACTTGGGCAGATATCAGGGACCTGTGGGCCACTCCCAGAGAGTAGCTGATCTTGCTGTGAGCTGGGTCTTCCACAGGAACTCACAATAGTTACCAAATCTGCAGCAAGATTGAGGCTAAATTGATCTGACTGCCATTGTCCCTCTGAGACCCCACCACACCCTAACCACAAATTGCCCCACAGAACCCATTGACAGTGAACTGACAGAGCCCTGCCCTTCCCTTCCCCTGGTCTCCTAATTCACACAGGCAACAAACTTTGGCTGGCACAGGGTGGGCACTGCAAGGAAATCAACAGAAGCCAGAACTTTGTTGCCTGCAAGAGTTGCAATATTGTGTCAGGGGAGCACAGAAGTCTGCGGGAACACCCCTGACAGCAGCTGGTCTCATTGTGATCTGTGTCTACAGCAGGAACGCCCGGGCACAGAAGCTGCAGCAAAACTGAGGCTTTATTGGCCAAATGGACTTTGTATCCCTGAGATCCCACTTCATCCAAGCCACAAAGTGTGTGCAGTCCATTGATAAGCAGCCTCTTGTGCCCTGCTTGGCTCTGGGATTGAGCAATTAGTGCAAGCAACAGACCTTGGCTAGTGCAGTGATCACATTTCAAAGAAAACAGTTGTGGACAGACCACTGATGCCTATACAAGCTGCAATATCTCTTAAGGGGATTGTAAGGATCAGTATTGGCCTGATGGCCCTTGACTCCCTGAGCTCCTGCCCCATCCAGTACACAGAGTGCCTGCTGCACATTGGTAGGCAGTTGCCCCTGCTCTGGGGTAGTGCATTTAGGCTTAGGGTGGGCAGCAGTTGACCTTGATGTGAGTGGAAACTTGTACAGTAAGTCACAGAGACAGTGTGGGCACGTAGCAGTGGGAAATTTACTCACTAGACCCAGGAGACTGCCAGGGTCCCTGCACCACCCAACAGGTATATCACCCTGGGGCTCATCCAGTTTCAGAGGCTTACAGCCACCTGATAGACAGTATTAGGCCTTGAGGAGCACTGGTCCTTTTGATAAACTGCACTAGGTCAGGGATGGAGGATAACCGAGAGTTGCCTATAGCATTGTCTCTTTCATTACCTATAGATCCAGCAGAGACAACAACCATCAGTGGATCCCTTTGCACTTCTCACTGGGTAGCTCTGAGCAATCAAAAGCAGCAGCTGACCTTGGCCTACGAGGGAGCCCCTTCTAAGGGACCACAAAACCAACGCATCTGGGGGTGGCACCAGACCACCATGGAGTAACTCCTGACTAGCTTCAGTAGTGATACACAAAAAGGGTGGTTGCAACAAGTACAAAAGCCTGCTCAGGCAAATCCCACTCAGTGGGGTCAGCACCCACACAGCACCTTCTATCCTGATAGTGCCGCCAATTCATACTATTAGTAGCCTGAACGTTAATCTCACCCACTGATCTACTAACAACAATAAAGGCTTGGTGACAACAGAAGATCACACACAACCCACACAAAGGCCATGTTCAGAGCTCCCAGCACAAGGGATTTGGGAGACTGTGCCACTGGGCCACACAGGACACCTTCCTTATTAGGCTACCTGGCCAAAGCTGAGAGATGGAACAAATATTCCTGACACATAGAAATGAACACAGAGAGGCTAATAAAACGAGAAACAAAGAAACATGCCACAAATGAAGCAACAAGAGAAAACTCCAGAAAATAAGCTAAATGAAATGGAGGCAAGCAACCTACAGAGACAGAGTTCAGAATAACAGTTGTAAGAATGTTCAATGAACTTATGGGGAAAATGGATGAGCATAATGAGAACCTCAACAGAGAGTAAGCATTGAAAAGGACACAGAAACCATAAAAAAGAACCAGACAGAAATGAAGAATACAATAACTGAAATGAAGAATACACTAGAAGGATTCAACAGTAGATTGGATGAAACAGAAGGCTGAATCAGCAAACTGGAAGTCAAGGTAGCAGAATATACCCAATCAGAATGAAAAGAAAAAAATAATTTAAAAAATGAGGATACTTTAAGAGACCTTTGGTACAACAAGAAGCATAAATAATATCTGAATCATAGGAGTACCTGAATAGGAAGAGAGAGCAAGGGAGTGAGACTCTATTTGAGGAAATAATGACAGAAAACTTCCACAACCTGGCAAAGGAATCAGACATACATGTTCTGAAAGCACAAAGAGTACCAAACAAGAGAAATTCAAATAGACCTACACCAAGATACATCACAATTAAAATGCCAAACATCACAGACAAGTAGAGAATCTTAAAAGCAGAAAGAGAAAGGAAGTTGGTTACTTAAAAGTGTATCCCAATAAGAATGTCTGCTGACTTTTCAATGTAAACTTTGCAGGCCAGAAGGGAATGGCAAGAAATATTCAAAGTTATGAAAAACAAGAATCTACAACCCCGGATCCTCTACCCAGCAAGGCTTTCAATTAAATTGGAAGGTGAGATAGAGACCTTCCCAAACAGGGAAAAGCATAAGGAATTCATCACCAATGAGCCAGCATTACAAGAAAGTAAAGGGGTGGAAAAAGATATTTCATGCAAACAAAAATGAAAAAAAGCCAGGGTAGCAATATTTATATCAGATAAGACACTTTAAAATAAAGGCTATAAATAGAGATTTAAAAAGAACATTACATAATAATAAAGGGATAGATAAATCAAGAGTGAATAACCCTACTAAACATATACACATTCAACATATAAGCACCTACATAAAGCAATTATTAACATAAAAGGAGAAATCAACAGTAATATACTCATAGTAGGAGACTTCAACACACCATTGACACCAATGGACAGATCTTCCAGGCAAAGAATCAATAAGGAAACAATGGGCTTCTAAAAGATACATTAGAACAGATGGATTTAATAGTTATTTTCAGAGCATTTTACTTCAAAGCAGCAAAATGTACATTCTTCTCAAGTGCACATGGAACATTTTCAAGGATAGACTACATATTAGGACACAAATCAAGTCTCAATAGAGACAAATGAAAATGAAAACACAACAACTCAAAATTTATGGGACACAGCGAAAGCAGTCTTAAGAGGGAAATTCATAGCAATACAGGCCTACCTCGAGAAACAAGAAAAACCTCAAATAGACAACCTAACCTTAAAATTAAAAGAATTAGAAGATGAACAGCAAACAAAGTCCAAAATGAATAGGAGAAAGGAGATGATAAAGATCAGAGCAGAAATCAATGAAATCAAGTCAAGAAAACAATACAAAAGATTACTGAAACCAAGAGCTTGTTCTTTGAAAGGATAAACAAAATTGACAGACCCTTAGGCAGACCCATCAAAGTAAAAAGAAAGAGGATTCAAATAAAATCAGAAATGAAAGAGGAGAAATAACCACAGACTCCACAGAAATACAATGGATCATAAGATAATACCATGAGCAATTATACGCCAACAAATTGGACAAATTGGAAGAAATGGACACATTCCTAGAAACATACAATTTCTCAATACTAAGTCAAGAAGAAAGAGAAAATCTGAATTGACCATTACCACCAATGAAATAGAAACAGTAATCAAAAACCTCCCCCATAAAACAAAAATCTTTGAGCAGATGGCTTCATAGGTGAATTTTACTGAGTATTCAAAGAATTATCATCTATTCTCTCAAACAATTCCAAAAAAAAAACAAGAAGAGGGAAGGTTCCCTAACACCTTTTATGCCTTTTATGAGGCCACCATTACCTTGCTTCCAAAACGAGATAAAGGCATTATAAAAAGAGAAAACTATAGGCCAATATCTCTCATGAACATTGATATAAAAATCCTCAAAAAATATTAGCAAACCAAATTCAGTGATACATTAAAAATATCATACACCATGATCAAGTTGGATTTATTCCTGGGATGCAAATCAATTAATGTGATATATCATATTAACAAACCAAAAGATAAAAACCATATGATCATATCAATAGATGCATAAAAAGCATCTGACAAAATCCAGCATCCATATATGATAAAAACTCTCAGCAAAGTTAGAATAGAGGGAACATACCTCAACATAATAAAGGCTATATATGACAAACCTACAGCTAACATCATACTGAATGGGGAAAGGCTAAAAGCATTTTCCTTAAGATCAAGAACAAGAAAAGGATTCCCACATTCACCACTTCTCTTCAACATTTTAATGGAAGTCTTAGCTACAGCAATAAGACAAGAAAGAGAAATAAAAGGCATCTGAATTGGAAAGCAAGGAGTGAAACTCTCATTATTTGCCAATGATATGATACCACATATAGAGAACCCTAAAGATTCCACCAAAAAACTGTTAGAGCTGATCAATGAATTCAGTAAAGTAGCAGTTACAAGTCAGTGACATTTAGAAGTCAGTGACATTTTTATTCACCAATGATGAACTTTCAGAAAGAGAAATTAAGAAAACAATGCCATTTACAATTGCATCAAAAATTATAAAATACCTGGGAATCAAATTAATCAGAAGGTAGAAGACCTGTTTTCAGAAAATTATCATTGAAAAAATAAATTGAAGAAGATACAAATAAATAGAAGCATATACAATTTCATGAGTAAGAAGAATCAACACTGTTAAAATGGTCATGCTACCCAAAGCAATCTATAGATTCAATGCAATTCCTATCAAAATACCAATGGAATTTTCCAGAGAGCTAGAACAAATAATCCTAAAATTTATATGAAGCCATAAAAAAAAAACCGAATAGCCATGGCAATCCTGAGAAAGAACAACAAAGTTGGAGGTATCACACTACCTGATATCAAACTATACTACAAGGCTACAGTAATCAAAACAGCATGGTACTGGCATAAAAATAGATACATTGATAAATGGAACAGAAAAGAGAGCCCAGAAATAGATCCATGCCTATACACTCAATTAATATATAACAAAGGAGGCAAGAACATACAATGGAGTAAAGACAGTCTCTTCAATAAGTGGTGCTGGGAAAATTGTACAGATACATGCAAAAAAAAAAAAAGGAGCTGGACCATCTTCTTACACCATATACAAGAATAGACTCAAAATTTATTAAAGACTTAAATGTAAGACCCAAAACCATAAAACTTTTAGAAGAAAACATAGGCAGTAAACTCTCTGATGTTACTAACAGGAATTTCTTTTCAAATATATCTCCACAGAAAAACAAAAGAAAAAATGAACAAATGAGACTACATTAAACTAAAAAGTTTTGTACAGAAAAGGAAACCATCAAAAAAACAAAAAGACAACCAACTGTTTGGGAGAAGGTAATCACTAATGACACATCTTATAAGAAGTTAATAAACAAAATATACAAAGAACTCATACAACTCAACAACAACAACAAAAAACAATCCAGTTAAAAAATAGGCAGAAGACCTGAGCAGATGCTTTTCCAAAGAGGAAATACAGATGGCCAATAGACATATGAAAAGATGCTCAAGGTCACAAATCATCAGAGAAATCAAATTAAAACCACAATGAGATATCACCTCACATCTGTCAGAATGGCCATCATCAATAAATCAGAAAGCAAGTTGGCGAGGATGCAGAGAAAAAGGATGCTCATACATTCTTGGTAGGATTGCAAATTGATACAGCCATTATGGAAAACAGTATGGAGGCTCCTCAAAAATTAATAATGGATATATATTTTGACCCAGCAATTGCACTTCTGGGTATTTATGCAAAGAAAATCAAAACAATAATTCATAAAGATCTATGCACTCCAATATTGCACAATTTACAATAGCCAAGATGTGGAAGCAACCTAAATGCCCATCAACAGATGATTAGTAAAAGATATGGTTCATGTATATAATGGAATATTACTCAGCCATTAAAAAAAAATGAAATCCTACCATTTGCAGTGACATGGATGGACCTAGAGGTTATTATGCTGAGTGAAATGTCAAACAGAGAAAGATAAATACCGTATGATTTCACTTATATGTGGAATCTAAGGAACAAAAACAAACAAACTAATCAAAACCAGACTCACAAATATAGTGGACAATTTGGTGACAGACAGAGCAGACGGGGTTTAGGGGGCTGGGAGAATGGGGTGAAGGATTAAAGAAGTACACATTAGTAGTTGATAGTTGGGCACAAGGACAGGGAGCAGGGCTCAGGGAATGCAGTTAGCATTAATAAAATGGCTAAGTAGAGGGTCAAGGGAGAAAGGGAGGGAAGGAACAATTGGGAGAATCATTTTATGAACAATATAGATGTCTAACCAATGTACTGTATGCTTGAAACTAATTTAAATAAATAAATTTATTTAAAAAAATTAAAAAGATAAGTGCTCAAATACAGAGAAGGTGAGGCTTAGCAGCTACAGCCAATGAAAAAAATCCCAATAGGAATTTTACTGACATAGAGCTAAGAATGAATCAGCATTCTAGATGTGAGTTGCCAGATGCTCTTGGGCTGTATTAATGCAAGTTTCCCAGTGTCCCAAATAAGGAATATGTGAGTCCTTTTTGTATCAGTCACCTGAGCCTATGTTTACATTTTAGCTCTTAAATGGGGCTCAACCTGCTGGAGCTTTTGAGGAGGACAGCAAGCTTGATGAGAATAGAGTTTAAAGCCGTGATCATAGGGAGAATAGGGAAGAACCTACATTGGGTTCTTAAGAATGGGAAAGAACGTAGTTCTGGGGACAGATTTGCATTTCCCAAACTCTGAAAGACTGTCATGGGAAAAAGTGAGAAGACTTGGCCTGCAAACCTAGAGCTAAGAGGTAGGAGGGAGACGAGAGAGGGAGGGAGAAGGGGGAGGAAGCAAGGGAGAGAGAAAGAAGTCAATAAGGTATTTAAATGCTCAAGCCTTGGAGTTAGAAAACCTGGATGTGAATCACCACTGAACTGTTTTTTAACCCCTTTGTGCATAAGCTTCCTTGTCTTAAATAGGAGTAATAAGAGTTTCTACCTCTTCTATATTCTATCGTCTATTGATGAGCACTTAGGTCACTTCCATATCTTGATTATTGAAAATAAAGCTGCTATGAACATAGAAGTGCAGGGCTTACAGGGCTGATAAAAAAAGGTAAAAAGATTAAGAAGCAGTCACAGGGTTGTAAAGAACAGCATAGGGAATATAATCAATAATATTGTAATAACTATGTAATGTGACAGACAGGTACCAAACTAATCGGGGAGATCACTTTGTAAATTATATAAATGTCTAACCATGATGTTGTACACCTGAAACTAATATAAAATAATATTGAATGTCAATTATAAACTTAAAATTAAAATTCTTTAAAAATTAAAAAAATATATCAGAATATGTTGCTATTGTTTTTACATTATAATATGGCTGACAGTAAGCTCAGACTAACATCTAGAGAAACGTTTACTCCATTTTCATAGGGTTAGCTGTGTTGACCTTTTTAGTGCTATCTCTAATCTGTAAATTATTAACAAGCACTTTTCAACTGTTTCTATCCCCATTAACTAAGGATTATTTTAGTTAAAACTAAAAATTATCTATGAATCCCTTAACAGGAAAAAATGAATTACAATATATTATAATTTACTGAAATCAAATAAAAACTTGGACACTCAGGCAAACCATCTGGGTTCTGAAATCTCTACGTTCCCCTAGGGTACCTCACATTCCACACATCAGTGCTGCATAGAGTGTGGTCTGTGGAACAATGCCAGCCCTCAAACTGTTTCTAGTCCTCAATGAGATAAGTAGAGAAATCAAAAGTAACTGTTTATAAACATCTAGCAATCTGACAGATTACACTGTGTAATCTAATTTAAGTAAAAGAGGGAGAAACTTGTATTTTGTATGTCTTTTGTTTTATCTTTTTAGACATTCATTTTATTGTACTTCCAGAAAATGTGGTTGGTGGCAGATTGAAAATAAAAATAAATCATCTTTTATTACAGATAGTTGAGAAGCTCTGCCATACGTGAACATGGACAGACTGATTATGCGAACAGAGTGAGGGCACTATCAAGCACACAGGCAAGGCCAGAACCCAGGCCTGAATGAGGCCAGTAAAGATACAACAAGGCACTTTTATATTCAGACAGTTTTATATTTAGATAGGCAGAGAAAAGAAAAGTAGCCAAATGTGCTAGCTCCCTAGGTAGTTTTTACCCCACACTAAAGACAATGGCACTGAAACAAAAGGGTCTGGACGGCT
Source organism: Cynopterus sphinx (assembly GCA_030015415.1). NCBI lineage: Eukaryota > Metazoa > Chordata > Mammalia > Chiroptera > Pteropodidae > Cynopterus > Cynopterus sphinx. The sequence goes on from CM057382.1 coordinate 54,947,098, forward strand.
ATAACAAATGGCGGGATAACCTATTGCCAAAGAGCCAGTTCTAGACTTCAGCCAAGGGGCTTTATATCCCACAGCTGTACCTTGTATATGGAGAGCCTCATAACTTATGAGAACCTGAGAAGTAAGAAGAAATTGTCTCAGGACCAGCCACATGCCAGACATGACAAGCATAGGACACAGATGAATGAAATATACATAGTCCCTGTCCTAGAGAAATTTATGAGCTAGAGGGATAAAAGTACAATGATCAAACTAATTAAATCATAGGTTACACATAAGAAGAGGGTTTGTAGAATGCACTGTAGAAAGACAGAGGGAAGAATAATCAATTATCTTTTGCTGCATTGTAAAATGTAAACAATTGTAAAATGTAGTGGCTAAAGACAGAAATCATTTTCAATCACTTTATTTTCTCATACTTTTGCAATTTGGACAGAGTTCAGCAGTAGCTCATCTTTGCTCATGTAATATCAATCTCAGAAGATCAATGGGGCCACAGGATCTACTTCCAAGATGGCTTTGCTGATATGGCTGGCAAGGTGGTGGGGTTATCATCTGGGGGTCCAGCAGAAGCTACTCAGTTTCTTTTCACGTAGTGTGGTGGCCTCCAGGTGGTCAGGCTTCTTACATGGCAGCTGGCCTCCCCCAGAGTACAAAGTGAAGGCTGTCAGGTGTCTGAAGGAAGAGGTCCAGAACTATCACAGCGTCAGTTCTTTCACATTCTATTAATTAAAGCAGGTCACAGGGAAGCCCAGGTTCAAGGGGAGGGGACTAAAAAGGGGCATATATACATGGAGGTGTGAGTCATTGAGGACCACCAGAGGAAGACCTCACCACAATCCCATCTCCTTTATGAGACTGTTGAGAGGATTAAACATATTCATGGGACTATAGTATTTGTTGTGTCCTTACTGTGTACTGCTCATACTGAGAGGCAGGACAGTGGAGTGGTAAAAGTCAGAGAATCCAGCCAAACTGCTGGAGTCCCACCACTCACTAGCAATGTGATCTGGGATAAGCTTCTTAACCCCTATGAGCCTCAAAGTCCTCATTTGTATAATGTAGATAATTATAGATAGCACTTGCCGTTAGAATTGTAGGGACTAGATAAATGGGTGTTTGTAAAGTGCTTAAAACACTTTAACAACACTAAAATTAAACACTAGTACTTAACAGTTAATCATTTTGAGCGCTAAAGTGCCTGGTACATAGTAAACATGAAAGAAATGTTTGTTGTTATTTTAATCCTAATCAGAGCCAACTCCAATCTCTTGGAATGTCTCCCTGACTTTTCCTTGTCTAATCACTGCATGGAAATGACAATAACCAGAGAGAACTGTTTTCCTGGGTGGTAAAAGGCAATTTGCACAGTGATAGAAAAAAAAAACATTTTTTTTTTACCCAACCCATAATTAGGTCTTAGAGAAACAAATTAAGTGAAGGCAAAATTACGTGTCTTTGAAGCATGAATACTGATCTATATAATAATGTACATTTAATGGTTTTAATTTCCAAGGGGAACTATTTTAAAAATGAGTTTGGAAAATGTATTTTCCCTTCAATTCTATATAAAGTGAAGTCCCCAGGTCTGGGGTGGCATTGCCCCAGCCTGCAATCCTAGGTAATTAGTGATGGCATTTTTAACTTAATAATTAATAACAAAAGTGTCTTCCACCTGTGAGGGCACACTGCCATGGCAGGTAAAGAATTCATACAAGAAAGAAATGGTCCCCAAAGCATGACATCTCAAGACCTGCTCTCTTGCCTCATACCACTACTACCTCCTCCAATCCCCAGACCCAAGCCTTCTCAGTGGGACCCTTGAAAGCAACCATGATTGTTGTTAGGAATAGAGAAAACAGCATTCTGACATCCATTTTGGTCAGTTGCATTGTAGCTTACCTCCTTGGAAGGTGATGTCACGATAGGAAACTTGAAGCCGGTCAGCCCTGTCTGACCTGTTAGTTCAGCCACAAATAAATAACATGGAAAGTGTTGAACTTCAACTGTTTTTGACTCATACAGATGACAATTTTATATGATTCAGCTTTATTAAATGCCTATATAATAGATTTCAGATGGTATTTTATTATTATTGTTGTTTATTTATTATTATTATTATTTTATTATTATTTGGGAAACTCAGTTATAAATGGAGATGGTACCACTTATTTTTCAGGCTTTTGGGAGAATTCAATGAAATTATATGAGATAATGTGTTTGGCACTCTGCCTGACACACCAGCTGCTTTGCTAAATTTGAGTTTGCCTCATTTTATGTTTGCTGCCCCCCAAAACAGATTAATTCAGTAGAAGTCATAGGGCCTAGTACCTCTTTATCTTTAAACCTGCCCATGTCTTGATTAAAAACCCCAGTCAGAGAAAGACAGGTCATGTCTCATAGATACAAATCATAGTAGGGCCATCGAAATCCACTTGTGGCAACGAGGTTCTAAGCTGAAAGCCAGGCAGAAGGTCTTTCTTTAACATGGACATATTTACCCACTGCCTACCCAGGCCCATGAGATGAGGCTTCCTCCCCATAGCATTGACAATCCAATAATAGCACCTCTAACCTAAAGTTAAAGGTCCTGGCTTTCGGATCCTTAATGAATTCTTGGTCAACTCTTCAAAAGATAAAGAGACTCTGAGATCAGCTAAACAAACAAAAAGTAACTTCTCATGGGTATCCCAAGACCACCCAGCACCCTCCAGGCATTTACCATATGCTATTCAGTTTGTTCTCTCAAGGTTGCCTGTGGCCAGTTTTATAATCCCCTTTGAGCCCCAGAGAAGCTAACTCCCTAGCTCCTGATCACAAATCAAGTAGAAGATCCACATTTCAAATGCTAATGGTTTTATCTTCAACTTTGAAAAGCAGCTTGTTTAGGCTTAGCACAGTTAGGGATATATAGAGAGAAAGAATTGATTCCTGTTGTTTCCTGTTTTTGATCATTCATCAAAGAAATATTTACTGAGCCCTTTCTATGTAGGTGCTGTGCTGGGGCTGGGGAACCACTGTTGAGCAAAAGATATGGTCACTGCTCTCACCGGCTGGGGGGTGCCCACAGAAATTAGCAATGATCATTGTGCTGTGCAAGTTAGTGCATGGCACCAAACCAACCCAGAGTCATCAGGGAAAGCCCTTTAAAGAAGAGGTTATGGCAATAAGTTCTAAAGGCACAGTGTCAGCCAGCCAACGGGAGGAAACTGGGATGGGGGCCATGAGACAGATGAGTCCTAGTAAGTCAGCCTTCAATATCATAAACAGAAAACTTTCAGATTCACATTGCCATGGTCCATCTGTCCACCAAACAATCCCTGTGCCACCCCACATTCCCTGAAACACACACACACACACACACACACACACACACACACACACACTTTCAAAGTCTCATTCAGCAGCTCATTTGAGTATTGCAAACTGAATTCTGCATTTCAGAAGAGGTGAGGATACCAGAAGAAAGAGAACAAAAGAAATGCTTAAGGCAGGAAAACATTTTTGTCAGCCTACTTGAAGTGTAGTTTGCTCCTCTCCAATATGTTGAAAACATTGAAAAGCCTTTCCAAATATCTCACACATCCGTTGAGTGGGCCAAACACCCCCTCCCATTCACTCTGCCCACAATCTGTGTATCTATCAAGCCACATAGTAAGCAACACTCAATTACAACATGTATGACTTTGCACTACATTCCTCAATCAGGGGCCCGTGCTGGGGCAGTTTCTCCCCCACTGTCCTCTGTATGTGTATGGTGATGCCAATGAAATGCACGTGCATGATAATTAAATTGGACATAATTTTCCAAATGATCACAGACACATCATTGTTCTGAAAGGATTAATCTTCAGAGCTTTCAAACACAGTTTCCTGGGTCTAAATGAGATTTCAAAGAACGTAATTAATAATAACCACAATCCCTAAAGCACACTTTAATATATCTTTTCTTTGTTACAGTCATTTGCTGGTAAAATCCCACTGAATTTGAATTCTCCTAGGGTGATGAGCTACCTGTCCATGGATGCCAGCTGTGCTGTTACAGACATTCCACTATAGAGCTGGACCCTGCAAGTCACTGTCTAATATGCTCAGATGCCTCAATCAGCTTCTTCCTTTCTAGCTAAGCTAGGGAATATGCCCTGTGCCAAGAAGAGAGGAACCAGACTGCTTTCTCTCTTCATGCTGACCAAAAAAATGGTGACTGGGCTTTGCCAGGACAGATTGAGGGTAGTGGGGAGGAGAAAGAAACCACCTGTCCTGATGTTGTAAAAACAGAGGTCAGAATGGAGAATGTGAAAGGAGCGAGTGGCTGCTGTGAATGAGGTGAGTTCCCATGTGCCTGATATGCATTAGCTCACTGATTAAGCAGAGCAACCCCAGGAGAAAGCTATGTCCACACTCCTTTAATGCATGAGACCTCTGAGCAGCCTCAGGACCAAAACCTAACCTAAAGCCACACACCTATCATGGGGGAGTACTAGAATTTGCAAAAACATCTATGAGGCTAAAAATCTCATACTTTTTCTGAAAACTGGGAAACCATAGCAGAACACAAAGCACCTGGGGAGAGGGTGGGTGGACTGCAAACCAGCAAAGACCTCCTCTGACCAAGGAAGAGGTGCCGCCCTTCTTCAAAAATTGAGACTTGACTTCCAAGGAGACAGGTAAGAGTCACTGGAGTCTTGACACCCATTGTTAATGATCCTGAGCCAGCTCCCCATCCTGCAGCTCTAATCCCCATTCCTCTGTGTTCCAGCCCCCTCGTGTTCTGTGTTCTACTCATTGAAAGAAAGGATGCTATGACCATATTCCCAAGGGTGCTCATGGAGATAACAGTTGTCAGCTACATTTTCTTTTATGAGAAAGAGAAGATGCAGCAATAAAACTTCTTTGTGAGGCCATGAGAGGAAGAACACAGGGAGGCCCATTTGCTCACCCGCCTCACTGAAGGCTCCTGGCATATTAATGTCTGACACTCCATTTTCCCATTACACCCCGAGAACACATCCCTACCCCACCACCTTCTGATATATGTAATGCAGTTATCTCACAAAGCATTTCCCAAATGCTAGGTCAACTTGTCTGGTTATAAAAACTCCAAGTGACAAAACATTACTCACAGACATCACCAACATAGCTCTCATTTATAATACACATTTTACTTTTGTCACTAGAAATGGATAGCGCAAATGGCATTCACAAGATTTGGACATTCCTGCAATCTTAAACAGCAACCTCTGCATTAGTTATAATCTTGAGTATTTAGACAATTTGAATATGTATAACATTTATTAATTGTAACATTAGCTCTGACATTTCAATTTAATCAGTGTTACTACAGACAAGTAAAGTAATTCTCTCATGCTCATACATAAACAGTATTATCTTTTCATTTCCAAAAGGTACCATTTCATGCTCTAAGATGCTCGGAGAATAATTTCATCTCTGTGTGGGGAGGCAGATGAGGAAAATCTGGCAATGTCTCAATGAGACTGCATTTGAAGATTGAATTATACATAAATTACAGAGAAGGACACAGAGAAGACCTCTGGAGACTGCTGGATGCTTCCATAATAGTTCTTAATAAAAGTTAAATAAATATGCTTTCTGTCTGTAGAAATCCAGTTTGTTTAGGAACAGGATGATGAGCCTCTGATATGGTAAGCCTTTCCTATGTAGGGTGACAAGATTTATTCCCAAATCTATTCTAAGTCATTAAACCTGTGTCCTCCAGTTAGTCCTCCTCCGCCTACCCTTGATTAGTACCTTCACTCCACTCATAAAAAGGTATCCAGTTTGCTTTAATTTGAGCTTACATATCTGGTTAATGTTGAATGTTAGCCAGACTGTGGATGCAAGCACAGTTCAAATAAAAGAGAAAAGGAAAACAGAAAACAAAAACCAGGATCACTAAATTCAAATTTCTACTTGTCTGAAGGTGAGACCTTTATGGTTCTAAAATACGAAGGGTTGTTAGACAATATAGCACAAATGAAGTAGGAATTTTTCTTGGTCCCAATGACAAAGCAAATGAGTTGGATGGTCACTGTCAGAATGACCACTGTATCTCTACACCTGATATTTATTTAGAGCTTATGATGCTCCAGGTGCTGCATAAATTGCTGTATATCTCATTTAATACTCATAATAATCTTTTTCATTAATATATATTTGTTGACCTCAATTTTTAAGCCAAGGAAACTGAGGCTCAGAGATGTTAAATAACTAGCCCAGGGTCCACAAGAAAATGAGACCTGGCGTCCAATTCCATATGTTAAACCCCACACACATACCTCCAGGAGGCATGGGAAATGATCCTGGCTACCCCATGGAGCTCTCTGCATGCAGAGGAAAATTTAACTAAAGGGACTTCTGTGCATAGTTAACTTATTTCAAGCTGTCTTGGGATGGCAATCCAGGATTTCTTTTAACTACCCGGTACGCCAACTCACTTGGCCTCTTATAACCAAGGCGCACATCTTGTGTCATGGCAATATATGTCTTGCAGCCCCTGGCCCATGTCAGAAGCCAGATGTGGTAAAATCTTCCAAATCTTACAACTCACATATGAAAACCCAAATTTGACAACAATCTTAAATGTATAAGACCTTAAAAATTATAAGAAGCTGAATTAAACTATTCTAACCAACTACTAATAAAAAATCTTTTAACCAGCTATATGAAAGGAAAATTTTAATTATCTTTCTATTTTCACTATAGAACACGAGATTCAAAAATATCATGTGGAGAGAGGATCAAACAGTAGCCAAAAAAAGACAGGAGAAAAAGTATTACAGAACTATGTGCCAGGCATTTTGTGTGTGTGTGATTTCATTGTATTTGTCAGCTTTTTCATACATTTTTAATAATTTGTTTTATGACTTATATTCCTGGTAAATGAATATTCACTATCATGCCTGATTTTATATTCACAATTTCATGTCCTTTCCTTTAAAAAAAAACCCTGAAATTGTATGCAATTTGTGTCTCACAAAACCTGGATCCACACTACCTGCAAAGCTAACCAGAAGTGAAGGCCCTTCTCCACTGGGTAAGGGCACATCTATGCTCCCCCTGTTTCCTGAAATCAAATCCACATATGTGACTGACAATACTAATGAGGTCTGGAATTTCCTTATAATGAACATTTGGACCTTTGCTCATTATAATTAGGTCATAGGAGTTGGTACCAGAAGAAGCTGGGCTTCTCATATGCAGCATCTTATCTTATTGTAAAGCTTGGAAATAATTACCCATTTTGCTTTGCCTGCTAGGAAATATGGAGCCAAATTTATGTGCAATGTAGCAATTGTACTAATTTATAGAATTCACACTTCCTATCTTCCTCCCATACCATCATTTCCTACCCTCAGCTTTATTTTTTGTCTTTCATTGTCTAGACTCCAATTCTACCAGTTATTGTCAATCTTCTTTTGGTTTCTTTAGATGCTTCAAATTCTTTATTGAATCAAATTCATTAAAAAATGCAAATGCATTAAGAAGCATATCTATATACAACAAGCATGCTTATTTTTAAATGAGAGAAATAAACTTTATATAGAAATGCATAGATATACAAAAAGGACCCAGAAGTCCTGAGTCATTACATTTTGCTAGAGTTTTCAGGTCATTGTTAATCATTCCATCACCAAGAATTGTGGGTAGGGGAGATGGAAAGGGGACAGGCAGAGTTCATGGGAAGGAAGTGGTCATCTCTTTGATTCTTTTATATATGCTTGACAGCTGAATTTTTCCTCTGCCTTTTTGCTCTTCCTTCCCAAATATAGCCCCTATTCCACCTGTTGATATTTCTTTTGGCTGGAAGCACCCATCCTGTCCTGAGGCAGAATCATGTTATAGAAATTAGCAAGCCATGAGCAATTTGTTGAGCTCTCTACTCATAGATGGCTGTGATTGGTGCTATAACTATAGCCACCATGAAGACATATCAGACACAGCTGATCTGTATGTTATTTTTATAGGAAAAGGATCCTGTTACTAAGGGGGGCAACCACAAAACCTTGGAAAGCAGGTGACAGAATTAAGAAGTGTACAGTAATCCCAAATATAACAGAGAATGCAAATACCAGAGGCCTTGACAGAGAGATTTATCACCTTCCTAGGAAATTCCAGGCTAAAATCCATTAAGGGAAAATTAAAGTTGAGAATTTTTGCCTTTAACCAAACCAAAAAGTACAAAAAATATAAATTATCCAATAAATGGTCCCAAAAAATGGTTGGAACAACTAGATGACCATCTGGAAAAATATTAAGTGGAGTCCAGTCTGTACACAAGGCATACAATATGCCAGATGTATTCCTAAAAGATCAGAGCTTTAAATGTATCAGATTGATACTATAAAAATACTAGAAAAAAATATGAAAATTATTTAGAATCTAGAGTCTATTAAAAAAAGAATGGTAATTGGACTACATAAAAACCTTCCATGTGGTAAAAATAATAATAATGATAATAATAATGATAATAATAATAATAATAAATAACAACAACAACAACAACAATAATGATAACAAGTAGAGCAAAAAATCTAACACTATTTTGGGTAAAATATTGGCAATGCTGAGATTATAATACAAAGGAGAATCTCCCTAATGTTTAAAAACATCTACAAATCAACAGGACACATCAACAACCCAATTTTTAACACAAAAAAATTATATGAAGAGTAATTAAAGAAAAGGTAAAACAAATACCTGTAAAATGTTTGAAAAGATACATGGCCTCATTAAGGATAATAAATATTTAATTTAAATTCTGTGTTACCATTTTTCACCTATAGGGTTGGTGAATATCTTGAACTTTGGTAAGGCACTACATTAACAAGGCTGTTGGTGAATGTAGAAATTGACTCAACCTCTAAGGAGGGCAACTTAGCTATATTTAGCAAAATCACACACACACACAAATCCATTAACAAGGAATTCTATTTCTAGGTATTTTTCTTAAAGTTATTCTCACACACTTGTGAATTAATATGTGTTCAACGTTACTCATTCAACCTTGTTTTGAAGAGCAAAAGATTGGAAGCAGCCTAAATGTCCCTTATTTGGGTGTTAGTAAATAAATCACACTCCATACACTCGCAGGAAAGTTTTGCAGCTGAACACAGACCAAATAAAAATAAAAATTAAAAGATCTGCAGTAATACACCTGTAAAAAAAGAATCAAGAAGTTCTATCTGAACTAACATAAAAATAACTACAAGAACATCAGTATGTAAGGAAATGGGGTTAAGGTCTACATGTACTTATTTGTTTGTATGTGGTTTAAAAAATGTCTGTAAGAAACTAACAACATGAGGTATCTATTCATCCAGGGAGGAAGTAAGAATTAAACACATAGGAGTTACCCTATTTGTTGGAAGGATGGGGAGGAGAATTTTTACTATATGCTTTTTCTCATTTTTAAAATTTTTTGAACCCTGTACCAACCTGATAAACTTTAAAAATAATATTTGCCCGAGTTCCATGCCATCAGAAAAATAGTCAAGTGCCTCCTGTTGGTGGTGTATCTAGTGAAGTGTTTAGTTAGAAGCTGTGAATTGAAAAATTTGAGTGTTACATCCTGATCTTAACACTAACCTCTTCCACATTTCTGGCCAAATCATTCAAACCCCTGGGCCTTGCATGTTGGAAGAAATAATGCTAAGGACTTTATAGCTCTGAGGGAAGGCTTTAAAGATTTAGCAAGCAGCTCTTGATGCTATCGGTCCAAGAATGAGCACTTAACGTATGTGTATGAGATAAAAATTAATCCTCAAAGCAATCTTGTTTATACATAAGAAAAAGGAGGCATGGATTAATTTCATGATTTCTTCAACAAAAGACAGGGAACAGATACTGATAAAAAATAAAATATAAATACTTACTAAATAAATAAGAAATGCTCTCCCCATCCCTCCACTTATGAGAAAAATTGAAACACACATTTACAAGACAGTGTCAGGGTCCTGGCTATAGCAGAGCTAAAGGTCACCTATGCAGAGAACGAGCATGAGCAGATATGGCTTATGCTGAGACTTACACACAACATCAAATTGCTGAAGGGAAGTGGCAGGAGGTCCAACTATTGCCTGGAAGCCAGACCCTCACAGGGTTTCTACCAAGCCCAGTGGTCATAGGCCCAACTCAGTCTGTCACACTTGGTTCCTTTTATGTAAACAAGCAAGTATTACAGAGTATCAGAGTGCCCGACACCTCCTTCCAAAGTAGAGGATGTTGGTCCGCCAAGTCCATGGCTCTGTGAACTGGAAGCCAAACTGAGAAGAAACAGGAACAATACTGAGAGCCACATTTTGGTAGAGCCCTCAAATCTCCACTATATCTACTCCCCCACCCCCCAAGTCCACTTGTCCCTGCAAGGCCTGCTTATCAGCCGAGAGTTTCAGGGATGGAGGTATGAAAAAGGCCAACTATGGTGAGATCCTAGCAAACAAGCACATTTGTTACCTTTAGCTACAGTAGGTGGTGGTACAGGGAGTTGACATCATTACCTGAAAAAAAAACTAACTTGATGCCCTATATCAATAAAATAAATCACTATCCACTGTAAACAGGAATGGGCCTGTGTCAGCACTACTCTCATTTCCTTCTCCAGTTTTCCAGCTCAAGGCCCCTCTTTGCTCCCAGCCAGCCTACAATCTTGCCACCACTGTTTTACCTACCTCTGACCTACTGTCCACCCAACAATTCATTCATACCTGGTGTATCCCCACAGTTTCTTTTTACAGGGGGTCCTAGTTCTGCAGAACATTAGAAGTCCTTGGGAGTCTTTAAAATAGACTGATGCCTGGATCTCATTCCCAGACTTATAATTTAAGAGGAATAGGGTGGGACCTGAGTACTGGGAGTTTTAAGAGTTCCCAGGAACCTATATCTTATTGCTGTCTTCTCATTATCTGTCTTCATGGAGATAATAATTAAATGAAGAAGGTAAAAAGGATTCTTATAGCAGCTAACACCCAACTTTACTTGCCTTTCATCTACTAAAGGGGCTTATCAATTGGTTACAACTCAAGATAGGAGGGTGAACTAACCTACATGTGCCACTGAAAGTCTTACCTCCCAAGGACATAGTCGTGAGCAAATCAGGAATGTTGGTCACTACAGCTGAGGATATCACATCACTCAGCATGGTAGACAGATATTTAGCAATCAGTAGGCACTCTGGTAAGCAGAAATTTATACTTAACTGATATAATGAAGAAGATATTGAGGAAAAAATGAGTCCATACCACAAATATATTTCTGTCCATGGTCTGTCATCTCAGGACTCATTTAATAATCAATTCTTGGGCACCTGAGGGCCAGATTCCATGTTGCCCACAGGATCTACAGGAAGAGGTCATACACCCTACAGAATTTGAGAAATGAGTAAACAGAAGATGGAAGCAGGAATGGGGTAAGGGAGGCGGAAAGAGGCTCTGAAAAGTATGGGCAGCACCAGCTCTGGCAGAAGAGATCCTGGAGGTGTAAGAGCAGCTGTGAGCTCAGGCCCGTGGGATGAGCCCCATATTTGACATACCTATGAGGCAGGAGGGAAACCCATAGGGCTCATGGGAGGGGAGCAGGGGCACAGTGTGACCAAGAGATAAGCAGGTAACTCTGTGAGGTAAGACACAGGCACCAAGGGGAGCAACGTGAGATGGCAGCAAATGCACCTGGCAATGTGATTCTAGGCCCAGGTTGTCAAGAACTGTTTAGTTATTTACCTCCCCCTCCCCCTAAATGTACTGTGGTTCTCCTTTCTGCTAGTCACTGTAGGTCCTTGAGATGTGATGAGCAAAAATAATGTGGCTCCTGAACTCAGGGAGCTCACTGCCTAGTGAATGGGAGGGACCTATAAGAAATAATTTCAGGGCACAGGGACAAGTATGTCACAAGTGCTTTGTTGAGGTTTTGGATTTTAACTTACAATCAATAGGAAACCAAGGATTCCTAGCAGAAAAAAAACACCTTGGCAATAAACTTTAGAAAAACACCTGATATGAAGATGAAGAAAATGTAAGTAAGACTCTCCAAGCTGGGGCATGAAAACTGAGAAGAGAGTGGGGCAATGTAAAATCCCCTGGAAATAGCAATATTTTAGAGGAATGTGAAGGAGAAGAAAGCAACTAAGTAGCCTCAGAGGGAGCCAACTACTCAAACAGAATTCTAGAAATGCTTTAAGTCATCATTTTTCAAAATATTTTCAGGGAAATAAAATACCTTTTTATCTTCCCATTCATGTAGCCAAGTTGCTGTTGGTGAAAAACTGGGTGGAAAATCTCTACACCTTTCATGTAAGAGAATTGGGTAGCTCAGACGCCCCCGGCCCAGGAATGTGTCTCATTTGCTGGGGTTCTCACTCTATGAAGGCCTCCAGGCGAGCACATAAAACACATCAAATGGAAACAAGGCTCAATATTTGTTCTCTTGCCTCACTCTGTCAGAAAATCTACAACCTGCCTTGGAGGAGTGAAATCTCTCTAACCTTGTAGGAGTCTTCTCAATTCTTCTGCCAGTTTCATCACTGCCACTTGGCTCAGTCAGATGCTTACTAAGCACCTGCTCTGTGCCAGGCCCTGTGCCCCCAGCAGATACCTCTTCCAGAGATGTCAGAAGGACAGGGACCAATAGGACAAAAACTCCTCTGCAAATCCAAAAGGACAGGCTCAACTGCTCCTTTCCCTGCCCAGCCCATGCTTTTCCATTTTAATTAAAACATGTTGAACACTGGAAAAATTGGACAGCATTGACAGCATTATCTGCTCTACAAGCACAAATGTGAGGAGGTTAATTACAACGTCTAAAGAGGTCCTAACTGCCCCTTCTAGGCATGTTCTTCTATCAGTTTGCCTCTGAGTCAGCAGTCATTAATACCAGCTAATCTCACACAGCAGATACTGGCAAAGCAGCTGCAGAGAGGAGGGTGGAGAGAGTATAGGAAAGTTAAATGTGGAAATGATGGTGGCTTCATTGATGTCACTGTGCTCAGGAAAGTGGCCCCTTGCGATGGGAAATGGTTGGTTTTGCACACTAGTCTGTGGAATGATGTAAAAATGCCTGCCAGGGAATGGGAAGGGGATGCCGAGTAGGGCAGGTGCAATTTCATGCAGTCTCATTTTCTCTACTTTCTCCAGGAGCTAGCCCAGATTGTATGCTCCCTCACAAATCAGGTGACGCCAGGTCAAAATGGGATGAAACAAAAGAAGCAGGGGCTCCACAGCTCCATATTTCTGGCATGTTTTAAGTGCTTAATAAAGATTTGTTGTCATTATAATTTCCAGAGTGCATGGTCTTGTCAAGAGAGACTGGATGCCCTGCTTAGCCCAGCAGGTGGTTACATGCTTAGAAACCGAGGAGGCAAGGGAAGTGAATAAATCACTATATCCCAGAGGAAGCATTTCCTCTGTTCCCTGTAGAACATCATAAGAAGTCTCTTGCTGGCTCCCCAACCAGAGGGGAGATAAAAAGGTAGGTGCTCACAGGATTAAGAGTAGGCATTTAAATCTCTGCTCTTGGAGTGAGTGTGAAAGCAGAACCCGATTTTAAAAAATCAATATTGAATTACGGATAATTTTTCCTCTACTAGAAAGAAACAAAAGCTAATTCCCCTGGACTCCCTAGTCATAATATCATTTAGAGAAGAACATTTCCCTTCAAATATTAAGACACTGCTAGATGCTCCCACTATGCCACATAAGCACTCTAATATCACCAGAAATTAATTACTTGTCTTCTGAAATCCATACTGCTATTTTTTGTAGTCTGTCTCTGACAAATGAATAATCTTTACTTTTGTAAAACACAGGATTATTGATGACATAAGCTGTAATATAGTGGTGGTTGACCAATGTAAACATGTAGTTCAAATGAGAAAATTCTTAAATGATGTAGTTAGTAGGCAGGTTTCCAAGGTACAAACTTTCCAACCAGATGTCTTGGTTCAGGAACAAATGTATTCCTTTAAGCTTCTTGAGTAAAACCTAAATTTAATGAACACCTACTATGTGCTTGGCCTTTAGGCCGGAATTTTACACAAGGAATTATACTTAATAAGCCTGTGAAGTAAATAACATTGTCTCCATTTTCCAGCAAAGAAATAAAGATTTTTGTGCATAGAGAAAACTAGTCCATACCAGTTTTCACATGGTCAGTAACTGGTTGGGCCAGAATTTGAACCATAAAATGTCTGGTAACAGAGGCCATGAGGCCCTGAAGGGATCTTATAAACCTTGCTGATTATTCGGAAGGCCAGGAATTCTCAATATGTTAGCATTGGTTTGACCTATTTGTATTAGTCTTTTGTCTTAAAATTATTCTCCCTCAAGGCATAAATTAAAAGTTTAATTATAATAAGTCCAAATTAATATTCTTTTAAGAATTTCATGACATTCCTAAGTTAAAAAGCCAGGCAGGTCTGGGAGCCACAATAGAAAAAAGTGAAAATCATTGCAACAATGCTAATTATAACACTTAACAATTAACCCCACCCCAGAAATGTGTGTGAGCACACATGGACTCACACATACACAGAGTAGTCTATATCATAGAATCTATGTCACAACATCTTGCCAAGGAAATGCTTGAATTATTGACAATCACTGTCTTTCTCAGGATATCTGTGGGATGGACAGTATTATTATCTATTGACAGCTCGAAACAGTTGCTTCATTCATTCAATAAATGTTGATTGAGCTTTCCAGGCCCTGTCCTAAACTTTGAAGACCCAACAGTAAACAAACAAGCAAAAATCACAACTCCTCTATGTGCTATTGTCTGAAGGAGGGAGATAGATAAAAAGCAAAACAAGGCAAAATAAAGAGTAAATTAGGTAGTGAAATGATTAATTTTTTGTGTCAACTTGACTGGGTCAGATATTTGGTCAAACATTATTCTTAGAGTTTCTGTAAGGGTGTTTTTGAATGAAGTTCACATTTTAATCTGCAGGCTGAGTAGAGCAGATTGCCTTCTCCTGTGTAGTTGGGCTTTATCCAATCAGTTGAGGGCCTGAGTAAAACAAAGAAGCTCACCTGCCCTGACTGAGAGAATTCTCCCTGCTTTACTGCCTTCAGAGTGGACCATCAGCTTTCTCCTGCCTCTGAGCTTGAACTAAAACATTGGCTCTTCCTGAGTCTTGAGCTCTCTGGCCTTAGTACTGGAACTACGCCATTAGTTCTCCTGAGTTTCATCAGCTTGCCAACTAACTCTAGATCTTAGAACTTGTCAGCATCCATAAACATGTTTGCCAATCTGTGTGTGTGTGCGCGCGTGCGCACGTGCACACATGCGTCTCATATTGGTTCTGTTTCGCTGCTGTTTCTCAGACTGATACAAATGGTTATATAGGAAGAGGGACAGGAAATGCTTGGATATTGATATTTTAAGTAAAGTGAATGAAAAAGCCTCACTTTGGCTCTCAGCCTCCTAGGAGTGGGCACTAATAGAGAAATGCTGTTAGTCACCTAAATCCTCATAATCAGAAGATACAAGCAAACAGATCTCTCTGGGGCAATTACAACTGTTTTTGGTATTATAATGAGAAAAGACTGTCTCCTGGGTGGTCATATACCCAGACTCTGAAATAAAGTGGCCACCAGCATCATTAGCAGTATCCTTGCAACGAATGCAGCGAGCAGCTTCCCAGATACTGTTTCTTACGTGGCAAAGTACAAGGTGCTCAAAGCAGTTCTGATGAGGGTATGAGGAGGGCTGGGCATTTAAGGATGTCACCCCCCCAAAAATAGACTGACTTTAGAATGTATTTTATAATATCAAGCAACCTCTTGTTTTAGTGTAATCCTCACTGAATGGACTTTCTTGAAGCTGATTTATTAACAGAAAGAATGATGGTACACTCAGGACTATGCTGGTTCTGCCTAGCAAACTCATCGAATGTGGTTCTCTGGCCACCATTGTAGTTCTCTGGCCATTAAGTCTGACCTCTGAGACTTAGGAGGAAATAGAGCCAGGTAGAGATGACATCCTTTTGTAGAAGCCATAGTTCCTATAAGAGCACATCCCAGCTGTGTCATAGGCGAGCTGAGGATCACCTCGGCAGGACAAGAGATCACCTCAGAAAACTGCTTCAGTACACAGACAAATGAGCAATCAGAACTGACCCATTGCTCCTTTTATTCTAGCAAGGCCAGAACTATTTTACTCTGAAAAAATATAAAGGCACTGCTACAAGCACTTGCTTGAGCCAAAATAAGATGTCCCAAGAGCACCCCAACAATTGAAGCCTTTGAAAAAGGAAAGCCACACCAGCATGCACGAGGAAACCATAAGTTATGGGGGAGGGAGTGGTTGGCTAGTTGAGGTCAGTGGGTGCCCTGCTATCACAGGGAACTAAGAACCTTTAAACAAGAGCATGCAGTATTCAGTGCTGTGTGGTTTCCTTCATGAGACTGTGATATAACTTCCCCTCAACATATCAAACCTTCAGTAAAATCTGCCACAGATAGAAAAGAGCTGGGAAACATCTAGCAAAGATAATAACATAAATTTTAGGAAAGTTGAAGAAATATGGTTCTTCTTTTGGAAAAATTATTTTGGAGAGTTTATTATCTGACCAGGAATCTCCCAGTTTAAGTTGGTATAAACATGTCAGCTCAATATTAAAGAATTGTTGACTCTCATTACAAAAGTAGGTCATGGTTCCATATACTAGTATGTACGTACACACACACACACACACACACACACACGCACACATTTTCAACGTATAAACCAGTTGAAACATATAAACCAGTCCTCAGCCCATAAACATATGTGCATAGTCCACAGCACCCACCTCAGACATGGTCATACAGCAGATGGGTAAATTACAAACCCCTAGAATGAAAATCAGGAGCTGTAGAGGACATGGGTCAAGGAAGTTTTCCCAGAGAGTAGAATGGTGCTCTGCCAGGGAACTCGCCCACTGCCAAGGTGGAGGAGCAAACAAGGGCTTCCCAAGAGTTTAGTGTTGCTCCGAATGGCTGCCAGGTGTCTCCTTCTCTTCTTTCTCCTGAGTGAGAGTGTTTAATGCATTTATACTGTCCTAGTGTGAGGGCTGTGTATGAAGTAGCTTTAGGTTGAGGACTGCAGACAACCAGAAGTATCAGTTCACTTGTTTTGGCTCCCAAGTCCCAGGACTATAAGGAGCCTCATCATAAGCTGATGGAATGCAGAAGTTCGGGCCTTTGGACCGAACCCAGAGGCTAGATGGGATTTGAGGGTTGTCTCCTTTGAGAATGGGGTACATATATTCTGTGTGAGGAAAGAAATATGAAACATAATGGTGACCAGATGGATTAACTGTGTCAAGACATGGTAGTTGATTACCAGATTCTCTTCTCTTCTCTCTGAACATACAGTGGGACTGCATTTCCAGCACCACTTCCATTTTAACATGTCCCTATTACTTGTTCCTGTTCAATGAGATGTGGCAGGTGATACTTCTAAGCTGATTTCTCTTTCTCTGTCTCTCTGTCCCTCTGTCTCTTTCTGTCTCTCTCACTTGCGTTCTCTCTCTCTCTCTCTCTCTCTCTCTCTCTCTCTCTCTCTCTCTCACACACACACACACACACACACACACACACACACACACACACACACCCCAAATGCATTCTAGTAATCAGGAACACTTTGGACTACATTTGAATAAGAAATAAATGAGTGAGATAGAGAAGTTCTTAAATTTAGAGGCTAAACATTCAGGTAAGGAATGCCCTATGCTGGTATCTGATCACCTCCAATCCTTCACTGAAACATGGCTACTGCCAACAGCCCTGTGTTAGGGTCACTGTAAGTCAAAAGAGTCTGGTTTCACAGTGCTTTAGAGCAACACTGAGGAAAGGGACCCACAGCAGGAGATGAAATGATTATGAGATGAATTTCAGGGAGACAGAAAAAAAATGAAAAAGAAGGGTGACTAGGACAAAGCAAGCCTCTTTGAGATACCCAGTGCTTCTGGTGTGGAGCAGGGGGTGGTTTGGGGTTGCCACCAAAATTTGGATGAGGACTCAGCCATTTTTACATACTGACAGCATGATCTCCCAAGTCTGAGGCTTGCAAGCTGGAATGAAATAATATTTCTCACCGGTACCCAAGACAGGCTTGGTGACTTCCTTTTTCTCTGTTCCTGGTGCAGGCAGTAAAGAAGCCCCATTAGACTTTACGGCAAAGCCTCCAATAATAAATAGGTTGTACCCAGCTCTCTACCCCTGTGACTGATAGCATCCCCCAGACTTCAAAAGCTTCAAATCAAA
Source organism: Cynopterus sphinx (assembly GCA_030015415.1). Taxonomy (NCBI): domain Eukaryota; kingdom Metazoa; phylum Chordata; class Mammalia; order Chiroptera; family Pteropodidae; genus Cynopterus; species Cynopterus sphinx. The sequence goes on from CM057382.1 coordinate 54,965,358, forward strand.
TTGGGAAATTTGTCTGGCTTAGGATAAGACTGAAGACAGAAGCTTAGCCCTCCTCCAGTTGAAAGAAAAGAAAAAATGGCCACAAAAGTGCATCAAACAAGTGTATACATACAACACACTATACTCACATATTCATACACATAACCTCTGGCAATACTAGATAATGCTATGTAAAATAAATGGTTTTTTTTTCATAAATTGTTCCCCCAAGTAATCATCTTTCCCAAGTTACAGTACAGAGGCAGTGAGTTCTGACTCATGGAGAGAAATATGCCTAGATCAATGGCTAACCTAAATGACACAATATATTTTTTAATGCTGCTTTTATGTCATTCACAAAACACTCATTAGACGCCTACCACGTGCTAGACATTGCATTAGGCAGTTCAGAAACTGCATATAGAGCATGTCAGCACCATCTCTGAAGAACTTTGCAACCAAACTGCAGTGGCCACCTCCCAGGTGCCATAGCCAGCAGTCACTCTGGTTCTCAAGTCTAAGACAACTACCTCCCTGGGAAGTCAGTCTACTCAGAGTTGGCTTGACAGTCCTAACTCTTTACCTATGGCTCAATGACTCAGCTCCTATAGGCATGCTGGACTCTAGGGAAAGGTGGTAGTGTCCTAGTAGGGCAGCAATGGGCTTGTAAAGACAAAGGCAGTCACCACAGCTGTGAGGCAGCATTCTCTCCCCACACTCCTCCCCACTCTGCCATTTCACCCAGGGGCTTTTTCTATTGGCAGTCTCAGTAGTGCACATTCACATTTAGATAAGTGGCACTAAAATAAAATGGACTGTAATTATTGTTATAGATTACAGTAATTATAGAGGGGGAAAGGGCCGATTAGATTAGTATGCTAACCCCCCACCAGGACCCGGCTGATATGAAGGAGATTTGTGCAGAAGCCAATGAACCTGCTGTGAGTATGGAAGTCACTAAGGCCTCCCAGGGCCCAGACTGCAAGGGGCAGGGCAGCAGAGGAGGAGCAGTGGGAGGGAGAAACTTTTAACCTGGAAATAAACCAGCCATTAAAAAATGAGGCCTCCTGCCAGCCTGCCTAGGGGTCACGCTCAGCAACCCGGCCACCCCTGTGAGGGGCAGACCCGTGGTTTGGCTTCCTACCATGGCCCAGTACAGTTAGGAACCAAGTCCTCCTCCTATGAAAAGACTTTTTCCTCTGCTTCCCAGCTCTAGTCTGCCATTTCCCATCAGGCCCCTGCCTGGAGCATAGCACTTACAATTGAGACCCTAGCAAGTGACTTAGATTCTCTCTCTGAGTCTCAGTGTCCTCTTTGGTGGATGGAGAGACCATTTCCATTCATGTAACACTGTAGTGATGTCACAGACATAGGGCATCCAGGACAGACTGTGGCTGGCAAAGAGGAAGGCCTGGAAAATGTGACTGTTCCTTTCCTGCCCTGGCCACTCCCAGCCCCACATAAGGCCTGCTAGTTTTCCCATACTCACACTCAGCACTTGGACTGAACAATGCTGACCTTGGGTAGAGAAGTTAGCCTATGGCTGCCTGGGCCATGAAATCTGCATTGTCCTCTGAGTCACAGCTCTGCTGTTCACCTAGACCCACTCATAAAATGTCTTATGTATAAGCCTACCACCTGGGCAGCTCCTGGCTTGTCCAAGAGCTGGGTACCAACCTCAGTGCTGGCTTCCAATGTCTAGGCCTCATTTCCTCTTCACTTATCTCTTCTGTGGGAACTAAAGTCCTGTTTTGAATCCCAGGGTAGAATATCTTGGTACTGACATCATGAATATTTCCTCTCAACTAGTCCTATATCCTTTTCCAGGGCCTATCCAAATTCAATGACACCCACTAGTACTTAGACACTTGGGATTCCCATTTGTCTGAACCATGGATAGAGCTAGGCATATGCCTAGCCAAGTTCACTGGCCACCAGTTGGACCTTTATCATCTCCCAGGCCAGATCATCTCTGAATAAGTGGGTCTATTACCAAAGCTCAGCCCTTCTCTGATGCTCTGTCCAGCTGACACCCAGCAGTTAGGGGCACATGCTGCCAAGAATTCTCCAATACAGTTTCTACCTACACATGACCCCTCTGCTCCTGGGTTTGAGAAGGTTCCATAGAATTCACAGAATCTACTCCGAAATTACTCCCCAATGTTTGTTCCCAGTTATACTCTCTGCTCTTATCTCCTATTAGCCTTGTAAAATACTTATCACATCATAAGTATCTGCTTATTCATCGGTCACCCTCAGGAGGCTATAAAACTTCATAAAAAAGTAATTTTGCTTTTAATTACCCCTTAGCAGTATCTGACACACAGTAGATACCAATTAAGAGTTGATGAATGAATGAAAAAATAAGAGATTATTGATGCCTAGACATTTGTCAGCTTCTTACTTTCTTGATTTACTTCTTCTCTGTAGGAAGAAACATTCTTTATAGAATACGGTCAGGGCAGAGAGGTACAGTGAGCCTCCCAGAAAGGCAGGTGCTCGTTGCACTACTAGGCAGTGACCTGGGCTCAGCAAGTCAGGAAGGAAGAAGGGAGTGGCAGATTGCAAAAACAGTCCCCATTCTGAATGGAGCCCCAAAGCACTGGAAAACCTTGGCTATTGCAAGCTTGCTGTAACCTATGGAAATTATTCAGTGTAAGTAAACCGGCAAGTTTTTGATTCCATAGTGTCTCCTCTTACCTGTCAACCATTCTTACAAAAATGGAAACCCCTGGTCTTGACATAGGGCTTGTACAGTTCAGCCAGTGTTGCTAGATTATCAACTTGCTCCCTACATTCACCAAGAAAAATTCAATCCAGCTTAAATGCTTTTCTGAAAATCTGCAAGTTGCTACTAGGCCAGTTTTTGTTTTTAGGCTCAAAGTTTGCCTGTTGGCCCCTGCCTTCTACACATAAACCAAGACCAATACTGCCACATCACTGTAACATTCGAGCTCCCACTCCTGTTTCTCACTGTCACACATCTGATGGCTTGCATTGCCAACACACCCAATCAACCCTGTCTCAGGAGCATCTGTGGTGATATAAAGCCTCAGGAGAGCCACTCAGTGAAAAAATCTTGGGACTCTGCCTCCCATGGGACAGATCTCACCCAAGGAAGCCTCCTTATTGGCCCTCTGCACCCTCCCAACATCCTGTTTCTCTCTCTCAAAGGCAATATCTGATAAGACAGAAATAGGATAAGTCTGATCTAGGTCCTTGTATACAATGTAATGCCCATGATCAGATCTCACTGGTAGGGAAAGCCAGGCAAGGTAATTTTCCTCCATGTCCTAAATGTAATGCTGAGTTTGGCCCCCCATCCTCTGTCTTTGGGACCAGGAGTTTCCCAGTAATAGGTAAGCTGAGGCAATGACTAGAGGGTCCTTACATGGAGTTCCTCACCATGGAAACCTCAAGGCTATATTGCAAGTTAAAAACAACAGTCATGGACACTGCTTGGAGGAAGCATCTGATCCCTGGAGTATAAGGATACTCCATAGAGAATGCCTGCCTTTGGTTCTGTTTTCCAATACTTATCCCCAAACCCTGAAACATGCATCCTCCTCTTCCGGCTTGTCATCCTTCTCATCAGGTAAGACCAATCCTGACAGAAGATGAAGTCTCTCGCTGAAACATAGCTGCCCTAACCCAGCATCCACCCAAGCCCAATGAATCTCCTCTGCTCTAAGAGGCAGAACTGTTGGACTCTTCTGAGCCACTCCTGCCTTCCCCAGGGTCCAGCCTCTCACATAGACTAGTCTGAGTCAGGTTCTTTGGCAGAGGTTCTTGGAGCCCTAGGGAACAGATGGGAATTGTGACATCAAAGACATACTCAAAGCCACATGGACCTTCTTAATTCCCAGAACTCTCTAAAGTTTGACACACCTTGGTGCTTTTGCCTTGTCTTTTCCTTTGCCCATAACATGGTTTCTCTGGTTCTTTATGTGGCTTTTCCCTCTTAACATTTAGGTTTCAATTTGTATATTATTTCCTCAAGAAGAACTCTGCAGAACACAGTCTTACCACCAGCACTGCCCCATTTCCATCAGAGGCCCTCCTGTTTCCTTCTTAGCCTTTACCATTAACCTTTCATTATTATGTTTATGAGTGTTCTTGATATGGGCAGTCTCCCTGTTGTCCGCTCTGCAGCACCTAGCATGGTGGCTTATTCAGAGGCAGGTCAATGAGGATTTGTCGGCTGGTCACATGAATTTATTCTCTGGTGAAATGCAAACACTAATGTTTCTAAACATCAATCATCAACTAAAGATTTCTTCAATCTTGAGTATCTGGGAAGGCTCATCTTCCTTCTCCTGGGGTACCTGATTTATTTTTGCCTTAGAGATGACCTGGAACTCCAACTAGAAATTCTTGCATTCCTTACTATGGCTAGTAGGAGGCTCCCTGGAAGTTAAGGAGCATCAGTAGTTGACCTCCAGCAACTGGTCAAGTTCTTAGCAGATGAGTCACTGAGCACCAACTGCACCAATTGGAAGGGTTTGGGCTGCTTTGGAGGTTTCAGCCCAAGTCAGGACTCACTGGGCAAATACTACTACTGGGCTAGAGAACACTAGAGGTGAGAGGATGATTGAGATGCATGCATTTTATATATTAATCTTTCCATGGCTTTATCTTGCATCTCTGCCCTCATTTTCCCTTTGCCAGGATTCACTCCATTTCTTAATTGAGGGGAGGGGAACCTCCAGTTGTACATTAAGTATTTCTGTAAGCTGCCACTAATCCTTTTCTTAGATGAGGCAGAATATAAATAAATATAAATAAATATACTCTATTTTCCCCCGGGGTTCCCCACTCCATTTGGATTTAGGTCATCTACATATCTATTTATGATCTATTTTCAAATTTCAGGATTCTGACTGTGTAAGCAGAAACTACAGAGCTGGCTCTGGGACTGAGACACCTGCCAATACCAACATTACACAGAACTCTGCTGCTAGTGTGCAGGCTGAGGCCAGCCTAGGGGCCTGGGGAACGCAGGAACATCCACAGAGGGATTGTCAGCATACAGGGCATGGGCAGCATTGCAAATCCAGAGGAATAGTCAACAATCATCTCTCCCTGGGCCTCAGCTTAAACTTTTATAAAATGAGGGTTCTAGACAAAGACCGTCTCTGAGAATGAGTTTTGCAAAGCTCCTGGTGTTGTGTCTGGGACAATGGATAGTTCCAGGTAGCAAACAGCCCTTCCAGTTGAACAGGCAGGCTTCAGTTGGTGGGCTCTTAGCATGGCCCTATGGATTCCTCAGCTCTAGCTAAAGCAGCAAACACTCTCAAGTTTCAAAACAGAGATGGAAGGACTGGGCTGACTTCAGCTTGGCCCACATGGTGGACAGTTCCTGAGGCACCCATGCAATTGTAGGGCCTGGTCAAAGTGGCAGAAGTATAGAGCAGAGGTGCAACAGCACCCTAGGCTCCAGCCTCAGCCAGTCCTAAATACCCCCACACTGCGGCAGAGTAATCTTATAAAATAAAAACCTTCCTGCTACCCTTGAAATATAGTCCAAATACATAGGTGTTAGAGTCAGAGTAATAGGCCCTACCATTCTCCCTCTTCTCCCACCCTGAAGAGCTCCCAGTTCTGTGATGGCAGCACCCACCTTTCTCAAGCCTCTAGACATTCTTCCATCTGCAGGAAGCCCTCTGTCTTTTGCACTCCTTTGCCAGACTCTGCTTCAGGCTTCACCGTAGATGTTACCTTGTCCAGAAGGTTTTCCTGAGGCCATCCCACAGCCAGACTGGGACCACTGTTGTATGTTCTCCTATAGCAACCCTGTCCTTGCCCAGTCACAACCCTCAGAGCATCACTGAAAATGTCTGCTGGGTGTCTGTCTAAATGTGGGAGGGCAAGGCTGTGTCTCCTTTTGTCCTCTGTCATTTCCCTGGTACCTAACTCCATGACTGGCACATACTAGGAACTCGATGAATATAGATTGAGCAGAGCATCACTGAAAATGATTAAATGAGATGACACTCAGTCTGCCAAGCACCAGCAGTTTGACACTAGGCAGTTGTCCTCAGGGGACCTGGCTCTATACCCAAAGGCCATTTTAGGCCTTGAAAAGGATAAACTAAACAAACAAACAAACAAACAAACAAACAAACAAACAAGGTTTTGAGGAGATTGCAGGACATAAATTATGGGAGAGATTCAAAGCTGTGTCGAAAGCAAGCTCTGTCATAGGAAATAGACTAAGAGGGCAGGGGCAACAGATAATATAAAATGGAGGGGGGGGCAGTTCAAGCACCATCGAGATGGGGTCACTGGTTTTGGGCATGGCCCCGTCCTAGCTGGTCAGATGCACATAGAGATGGACACCACCCTGCTCGTTGAGGGGGCATCCAGAGACAGAAAATGGAGGTGGCTGCTGATAGTCACCAAGCTCTAACAGAGTCAGGCGCTTTGTCATTATAAGGCCATCCCAGTTTTGTCACCTATCCGCCTCAACCCTTATCCTCCCTCCTTCTACATAATGCCTTAACAGAGCCCTCTTTACAGGTTGCACAGAGCCTTCCACCACTCAGTTCTTGTTCTCCTGTTAGAGAAGCTTTGCAAGATACCAGCCATATCCTTGGACTCTCAGAAGCAGAGGTGAGAAACTGGCTTTGATCCTATCCTTCTTGAGGGTCTGGGGGTGACACACTCTGCCTCTCCCCACCCCATAACCTGTTCCCATTCTAAACCTGGCTTTCCCAAAAACAATGAGCAGTCTTCACGCTCAGTGACTCTAAACCACAGTGCCTGAAGCACACCTGCCCTGTAGGGACACTTCAGTGTAGAGACAGACACTCATAAGCAGAACACAGGTGTCCCCAGATAAGAGAGTTACAGGGAGCCCACAGAAAGGTGAGTATTATTGCAGAAGAGGCCAGGTCACCCCAAATACAACAGGGACAGAGCAGGAGAAAGTCCATGCTGAGATCTCCTGCCATGCCTCAGCCAGGAGAGATGCCCCAGAGGCAGAGTAAAGGATCTGAGGGTAGACAGCCTAAGTCATAACAAGAAGAATGTGGACCTTAAGGAGATTTTCTGAAAGTCCTTTGAAATTTTGAATTCTGAAAATTATGGAGAGATGCATGGCCAGGACAAAGTGAATCACAGACAGTGAGAACTGAAGTTCAAGGAGGTCCAGGAATGCCCTACCCGTTTCACCCCCAGTTTCCACCCCTCCCTACACTTCCTTTAACAAGAAGCTGGAGTTCCTCAACAATGAGTGACAACTGGAAGCAACAATGAATACATGAACAAAATTTCCCAAAAAAAAATTGGTGGGGGAGGCAGGAGCAGGCATGGGAAATAAAGAAACGTCAGAAAAAAAAAAGAAAAAAAAAACAGATAAATTGTAAAATCCATCACAAGGAATTATTTCTTAGAGAAAGAAAAATAAGATGAAGAGTTCAGACCAATATCCTCCTCACTCTCAAAGAAGTTAGAGATAACAGGTCTCTTGAAGGAAAAAGAGAAATCTGAGAGACAAAAAGTTCAAAGAAGAGATTATAAAAAAAAACACAGATGAAAAGCAAACCATGAAGCTCAGGAAAGAGCTGGGCAGAGGAGTGGTCCAGAGAAAGTATATTTACAGGCTAGGACATATCGAAAGTTCTGTCCACCCCAGACAAACCATGGAGCATGCCTTTCCCAAAATCCTCCCCTTCCACGGGCATGAGACCTCAGCCCCCTGGAACAGCCACCTGCCCCACTAGATGATCATGTCCCCATTGCCAGTGTCACCAGAAAGCCATCTCGACAGGTGAAGCTCCTGATGGTGGCAGCAACAGCATCATCTGTGGGAGAAACAAGCTATAGCTGTCAGTTCTGAAATGCAGACAGGGCTGTCCCTGTCTCTGGATGATGCCACAGGACTCAGGGCTTTAAATAAATCTTGTATTGATATTTCCACCAGCGGAGGGAGCCCTGGTGAGGTGCCCTTCAGCATATTTTAAATGATTTTCCTTCTTGACTCTACTTCATAATAAGTCATCAGACACTGGAAGCCAGAATCTTCTTTCTTACTGAAATGTTTTGCTCTCTGGCGGGACGCAGTGGTTATTACTCTGGAATCCAGCTCACTACTGGGGCTGAGAGTTACTGAAGGCTTTGGTACCTGGTCTCCCTCCGCTCACAGTGCAGGTTAAACAAAGCAACAATGGCAGCTTTGAGCACCCAGATCCACAGGGCAGGTTCAAAGGCAGGGCCACTGCAGGCCTTCTCAAAGGAGGTTGTCTCCTTTGCTTGAAGTTGAAGCCTCTCTCCCCTGATACCCAAATGGAAGGACAGAAATAACACTCCAGAGGTCTTTGCAGGCGGCTGCAGTGTTTCTGTGTCTGATTGCCCTGCTGACCAAACTACCCCTGAGTCCAGAGCTCCTGAGAAAGTGGGCCAGCAAAGCAGCAGGCACTCAGGGCCCTCATCCATCAGAAAAAGAGAAGTGAAGACGATGCAAAACATCTCAGCTTTAGTCGGATGTCTGCTTTGTGAGCTGCCAAACCCTGTCCCACCCAAGGCAGGCACCCAGCAGGAAAAAGATCTAGTGTGGGCAATGGTGAGTCAAGATGTTCGAGTATTGGGACAGAGAAATCCTACAACCTCCAGGATCATCAATATGGTCTTTTCTTTTTACCATCTTCAAACAAAATAATTCATAGTTATCAAAATAATTAATATGCCTGATGCTTAGACTCTGTAATAGAGGAAATATATGTCAGCATCTTCAGAGAGATGTAGATATGAAGCCCAACATGCCCCACTCTGGCCTTCAATATACACTAAGACTGGGGTCCTACAAATGATGTATGTGCACCTTGTTCAGAGATGCAGGCACCAAGCACTTGAATGGCTTGATGCAGGTGTTAATATGCTTCTAATATCAAGGACGCAGCCTGAATCCAAATATGCAGATCCCTCCATTCTGACAGAAAACAAAAAACAAAAACACTGTGCTTCATGTCCTTTGTGTGATGTGGTTTTAGAAACCACTAACTACCTCAGACTCTGGAAGAGGCTCTTAATTCCAAAAACCTATACCTGGAATGACATTTGGAGATCAGGTAGTCAAAAATCCAACTGACAATAGAAATCCCTTCCATAGCATCAGGATTCTGCATGAATACTCTTAGTGTTGGAGCACTCACTATCTTATAAGACAATCTATACTGTCTTCTGACAGCTTTATTAGAAACTTATGTTGAAAGCTGCTTTCCTATAATCTCTCCCTTCTGGAACAACACAGAGCACATGCCCACTCCTCTATGAAACGTACTATTCCTAGACCATCTCTAGGGCAGTGTGTACTTTTAGAAGGCAAGGACTCAGTTATCAATAGTAACCTAGTCCTCCCAAGCAGCCTCAATTCCCACCACCCTTCTATAATTCCTTCCAACCCTTCACTCCTTTCTAGTCTCCCTGACAGAGCCTTGGCCCATACTCTCAACATCTCTCTCCTAGATTATTTCAGATGGCTTCACCATCCTTCATGTTCCCAATCTCATTTCCCTCTAACCCTCACCACACAAAGTAATCTTTCTAAAATTAAACTTAACCATGCCAACACCCTTTTAATATCCTTCAGTGGCTCCCCATTGTCTTTAAATACTCCTCACTTCTTCAAGAGGAATTTCCATAATGGACAGTTAGCTATTAGATAATACAGGTAACCTATATGAAACTTGGATGATGTGCCAGGCACTGGGCTAAGGCCGTGCTATCTTATTTAAAACATATGAGGTGAATTCCATTTTTATCTCCATTTACTAAGTGAAGAAAAAAGTACATAACAAGTCTCTAAGTAGATTTCTCATGATTAAACATTTGGCATATGCCAGATGTTAGATTCCAGTCAACTGTTTCCTGCATAGAGTAGATGCATACCCACTTGTTATAGTTCAGCACCAAAGACAGGCATTGGCAGCCTCTCTCTGTCCATTTTCCATTTCTACCTTCCTCCTCCAAGGGTTTTGTGGTCCATCTACACTAATGCCAATGCCTCAAGCAGGAGCAATTATTGGCAGTTCCTTATGCACATCCTCACGCTGCATGCTGCAGGGACAAGGCTCATGCATCCCATGCTGAAAATCCTTAGCCTGCCACCCACCTGGAAGCTCCTGTCTATTCAGCAGTTCAGGTGCACTCACCGTAATCAAGTTTTACTGGAACCTCCACTAATCACTTCCTCTTCTGAAGTCTCTTACCCCAGCTTCTGTCATATGCAGAGCCCTTGTGTGTTCACTTCTGTTACCACTCCAGATGTTAAGCCCTTGGAGACAATGTCTATATCTTATTCACAACCTTATTCAAAGAATCTAAGACAAGCCTGAAAGAAGGTCATGAAATATGTGAATGAAGGAATAGAGTCCTGCTATTGGACCGCCAGCTGTTCCATATAGTTCTCTAACCTCTACAGCAGTGAATGGTTTCTCCAGGGCTCCACTGTTCATCATTCTTGTTATCATCATTGGTATTAATTTTATCCAAGGTATACTATCTCCTGGATACTGCATAAATAGTAACTATTCTTACTATTGTAAAGAAAAAGTTCCAGGCAGATGATAAAGAGTATATGAAAAAATAAGAACACTATTATAGTGGGAGAGACAGTCAATGGTGTGAGAAAAAAACTCACTGGTCTGAGTTGAAAGATTAACCCATCATTTTCTAAAGTGAATTCTACAGAGCACTCTTCAGCAATAACAAGGAAAGGCCTGTGGTAGAAAAAATGGATATAACAAAAAGTTAACAGATATCTTTACTAACTAATTTTTAATATGCTAACATGTGTAGTTGAGAATCATCAGAAGATTTTAACATATAGCATTTCCCATACTTCTTTTCCCCAGGGTCCCATTCCTTCAGGAAACATTTTCTTGAGCCTAGTGTTGCTTAGAACACACTTTTGGAAATGCCAAATTAATCTCTCTGTCAGGACAGGTGTTTCAATTGATTGTTTTTATTCAAATGAAGGCTGTAGATTTTCCCCTGCTGAGGTTACTTGGTTAGCCTCTACCAGCCTGCCATAATGATTTAAATATCAACTCTGTCACCCATCATTTTAGCTACTTAATATGATCAGTAGCCTAATCACTAACATGATTTATAATATCATAGGACAAGGCAAGTAGAGCTATTTCCATCCCTGAGACTGAATCTCAGTGCTTATAGAGAAAACATGTGTCAGGCATCAGCTGTTTTCAAGACCGTGCTCACAATATAGCCGATAATGATTTTTTCTAACCATGTCCCTCAGTGATAGCCAATAACATCACAACAAAAATGTTTGATGAAATGGGTCTCCATAAAGAAAGCAATTTCTAACAGAGGAGGCTTACTTGATGCTTAGCTTCACCAAATTATAAATATTAGAGTGTCCACATGATTGACAGATTGAAGAGCTTTCAGATAATCTAGTAAAATTATTGTTTCTTTCAATCTGCCTTTGATGGGGATTAAGTAGTGACAACTTCAAAGTTTTGCTTCTAAACAAGTGCTTGAGGTACAGCCAGTATTACTGCTTGGTGCCAATAGAGCCATGTACTGTGAAAGGTAACTAAGCCAAAGATATGACCTTGTATTTTCCTGCTGCAATCTGAGACAATATAGCTGTGCCCTTGAGGTTAAACACTCATGGAGAAGTGTAAAGCTGGGTTATATATAAGTGATTGCTTTCCTTGTCCCAAAAGAGATTGCAAACTCAACATAGATTATTTACCAAACTCTTACACTATGCACGTAGTTTAAAATGGAAGATAGTACATTCTCTCCCAACTTCTAACTAAAATATTTATAAAGACAAAGAAATGATAACAGAAAAGATCAAAGAAAAAATGATGAAGACAATACTGGCAGTCATCTTATTATAAATACTGGGGGGGGGATTTCCATTGAATAAAAGGTTAATGAATATGAATTGAGAAATATAATCAGTGGACTATCTATGTACATTGCCTTTCTAAAACATGGGTGAATATTCTAAAATTACCCTTCCCTTCTTTATTTGCTCTGGAGCTCAGGGTCTATGCCAACTTAGATAGTGTACATGAACACCCCTTGTATGTGCTTCCTGCTCCTGAATAGCCAGATGAATTTCTGAATCTTCCAAAGCATATGATAACAAAGGTTCCCGGAAGGTGTTCTTCAGAGCATCAGTCTTACATGATTCATTTCAAAGAGCTTCCATCTCATGGAGTTAGAGTCATCAAAGGTTCTGAGAAATCATTCTGTAAAGAAGACTTTATGGTTTTGTTTCACTCAACATTTCTTAAATGCATTTGAATATGTGGCACTTTTATTTTTCACTTAACATCTATACACATTTAGAAGAACTACTGTTCCCTGAAATACATTTTCAGAAAATGCTCTATATTCATTCAGGGAAAACTATTTCCAAAGAACTACTGGGCAAGAAGTGGTGAAAAAAGGAAGAGGCAAGGCCACATTGAATCCTGAGAAATGAGTGCTGTTGGCTCAGACAGATTTAGAAAAAAACAGCCTCTCCTAGCAGGGATTGTTGTTACAGAGTAATTGATTAGAGTGCCAAAGTTACCATAAACAGAACAGACAATGTAATAAACCACATCTGCTAAATAATTCATAGAACATTAACTTTGTTATGAAATTGTTATAAAGAACTAAAGAAAAAGAGAAGGCGAGATGGAAAGTCACAGGAAGAGAAAGAAAAATAACAAACTGAGCTTAAAAGGGGAGTTGGTGACTTAAAGACAGAAGGATTGAAAATATAACCAAACTTCTAATTCTCATATTGAAGTTTGGCCTCATGTGACAATGAAGTAATATTTTTAAGGGATTTGAGAAAAGGGAATATTGAAGCTGGAATTTTATATCCAGCCAAACTGTCTTTCAAGTATCATAAAAATATCCTCAGACATACAAGACTTTACTTGGTTTGTCACACAAAGGTACATTTAAAAAAGATTTTGTGAGAAAGCACTAAAATAGAAACAAACCTAGCAAATGTTGCAGGAGATTCATGAAAATAAGTAGAAATGAAAATAATAAGGCAAGAACACCCCCAAAAAGGAAAAGACAACAATCCATAAAAAAATTTTAAATTCTAGAAAATAACAAAATGCTTTGAATGACAGCAAAATTAATGGTACGAAGCTGCTACATTTCTTATCATTTGGGAAGAAAAGTCAAAAAAGATTTTAAAGGCAAAAAAAGTTAGATAATTTAAATCAAAATTTCAGATGACAGAAGAATTCAAATGTTTTAATAATCACAATAATTTTTATTCCAATTTAAAGGCAATGATTGGGGGAAAATATGCTGTGTGTTGTTTGTAAACTGCTATAAAGACACAGACAGGTTAAAAGTAATAGGACAAGAAAAGATATGACAAGATATACCAATAAAAAAAAACTAAATCAATATTAGACAAGATAAATATTAAGGCAAAAATGTAGGAATATCTAGAGAGTTACAACAGAATGTTGAAGCCTTTAATTAATTTAAAAGATATCATATGTATAATATAATAAGCATGTACCTAATACTAGCCTCAAAATATATGAAGCAAACATATAGAATTACGAAGAGACATGTAAAAATCTAGCAACATAGTGGTTAATTTCTAAGGAGCTTTCTTGATTATTGACAGATCAATAATCACCAAAGATGGATAAGATGTGAACAACACAATTTAATGATCATGTAATTACGCATTGGACAATGTAAAACTACACATTCTTCTCAGACACACACATCACATTTCCAAAAACTGATTATGTAGTAAAATTGAACAAACTACGTTCTTGACAAAAATTACATGTTACTAATAAAAACATAAGATATTCATAATATGAACAATTTTAAGTACTTCTAAATAACTCAAAGATCATAGAAAAATTCAAAGTGGATAATTCAAAACCACCTAAATTGAATAATAATTACACCAAAACAACAACCACATAGCAAATAAAGTAATTTGAAAAAATAGTTTCCAATTCTTATATTCAAAGAGAAGCAAGATCTAAAATTTTTAAAAGGATATAACAGTAATTCCAAAGATATTTAAGAAAAAAGATTATAAAGAAGAGCAAAAATATGATATTTATTTACTAAAAAATTATTTATATGTCACTGTTTGCTAGACACTATTCTATGTGTTTTACAATTAGTAACTAATCTAATACTCATAACAACGATGTTACATAGGTATAACTATTATTTCCATTATAGAGGTGGAAAGTGAAACACAAAGAATTTAAGTAATTTACATAAGACCATACAGTAATTGCCTCAGCCAGAATCTGGCTTTAAAGTTTGGGCTATTTTCTTTGTTAAAATAGAAAGAATGACACAAGGATAGTTAATTTTTTTAAAGAATAACCAAATAAACAGCTTCTGAGATTATTGTTTTTTCAAGAAAAAGAGAATGTGTAAATAATATCATCAATGAAAAAGTGACATAATTACCAATACAGTAAAATTTTACAATATGAGATTATTCATTTATGTTAATAACTTTTAAAAGTTAATAATATGTGTGCTAAAACATAAATGATTTGAGAAAAAAATAAAAATTCCTATTGCTTTCGAAGAAATTTAAAAGTATTAGCTAATAATTTTCCAATAGAGATGTTCTTAACTGTTTTCCAGGCAATTTCTAATAAATTTATAAAGAATATATTCTTTTAGAAATTATACAAAGAAGCAGACCCTAACTCATGTAATGAATCCACTATAATTTTGATCCCAAAGGAACAAAATTAGTACATGAAAGATATTTTATAAAACTATTTCATTCATAATTATAAATACAAAGTATACAAACAAAAAAATCTGAAGTGAAATTCTAAATAACTGCATACAACAGAGATAAATTGGATTAAGCAAATTAATGAATAAAATCCACATCATCACTTCAAAGAGGCAGAAAAAGCTTTCCACAATACTCAATATTAATTCATGATGAAAATCATATTAAAAATAAAAGGAAAGTTCTTTAATCTGATAAAAGGTATCTACAAAATACATTTAACAAACATAATCCAAAATCGGGAAATAGCAAAGCAATTACTTGAAAATCAGAAAGATGAATGATATGTATTCATACCAAATCTATTTGACATTATACTAAAATTTCTAGAACATACAATAAAAAAAAAGACCTAAGGAATAGGAAGGAGAAAATTAGTTATTATTTTTAGGTTATATGTTTATGTATACACAAAAATAATCGAGAAAAATTATTAGCTATAAAAGATGAATTTAGCAAGATGAATGAATATAAAATCTATTTCATCTAAAGTCAAATGTATGTTTAAGTTCCAAGCAATTAGAGAAAAATATCTTTAAAGAGCATCAGTTACATGTCAGAAAAATCTAACAAAATATGTGCAAGATCCATAAAAGAGAAAATTATAAAAATTACTGAAAGTCATTAAAGAACTTTTAAAAAAAAGATAATCTATGTTCAAGGAAAGAAAGATGTAAGACATGATAATCAATTGTCTCTATATTTATATGTAGAGGCAAAAATAAAAGCTAACCAAAAAGCAATATTTTCCCAGGAACTTGGAAGAATAAAGAGCCAAGAATAGCTAAGACATTTCTGAAGAAGAATTGAGAAAACCCATGTTAACAAATATTAAAATTTATATGATTTATATGATTTATAAAATTGATATGATTATATGATTTGACATTAGTGCAAGGATTGATCTGCTCACCAACACAATAAAGAGCCTAGAAGTATATATACACACACAGAGAAATTTGCTATAGGAAAGAGGAGGTATGATAAATCAGAGAAAGACCTATTCAATAAATGGAATTTGGGCAAATGGTTGTCCATACTTTAAAAAATTAAATTAATCCAACTCATATTATCCAAAAAATCACTTGCAGGTAAATTCAGACCTTAAATTTAAAAGAAAAATATTTAACTTTAATAGAAAGAACTCTTAATCTTGGTCATAACAAAGTAACTGAATCACACTAGCCCTTCCAAAATAAATAAATAAAAGGTTGAACTAATTATATGAAACAACTATTTCTAGATATTAGACAAGAGTTGGTACAGGACTGTCACCCTTGAGGGAAAAGAGACAGATGAGGAGAGGCTTACAGTCTTACCAGAATCCTGCAGAGGGTACACACGCACACACACACACACACACCACTAAGCACATTATAATCAAATTGCTAAAAAAGAGAAAATCTTAAGTCAGCTAGAAACAAAAGAAATACTATTTAGAGCAGGGAAAACTATAAAAATTATTGTAGATTTCTACTGAGTACAATATAATCCAGAAGATAATGAAATAAAATTATTAGTGAAAAAAATAATTATTGAATTAGAATTTTATATGCAGCAAAAATAAATCCCTCAAAAAATAAGAAAAAGTAAAACACATTTATAGAAAAACAAATGCCCAACAAAAAATGTTAAAGGAAGTTTTTCTGGCAGCCAGAAAAAAATATCACATGGAAATATTAATCTATCATCAATAAAGCTCAAAGGAAATTGTATATATATAATCCCTCTTTAATTTTTTTCATTTTTAAACAATATTTGAGTATGTAAAGGAAAATTACTAACAATAAACTGTTGGTTTAACACATAATAGAAATAAAAATAATGACAAGTAATAAAGTATGGGATAGTGGAAATTGGAAGTATACTGTTCTAAGGTTCTTACATTATTTGTGAATTGATACAGTATCATCTGAAGGTGTAAGGTGATAGATTAAAGATGTACATGATAAATACTAAAGTGAGCACTAAAAATCATTTTAAAAATTAAAGATATATATCTAATAAACCAAGAGAGGAGATAAAATGGAATACTAAAACATAATACTAAAGAAGAGAATAAAAGAGAAAGAAACAACAAAAACCCCAGGTGGCACAAATGGATAAACAGAAAATCTACAACTTAAACCTAACCATATAAATAATTACATTAAATGCAAATAAAATAAACATGCTAATAAAAAAATGAAGATTGTCAAAATGATTTTTTTAATAGCCAAATGTGTTGGCTGCGAGAAAAGCTCTACTTTTAAAGTAATAGTTAAAATAAAAGATTAAAAAAGAAAATACATGCAAACCCTAGCACACACACAAAAAAGGGCAGGGCTATATTAATAACTGATGAAGTACCCTGCAGAACAAGGAACAGGACATTTTATAATTATCAAAGTAATAACACCCCAAGAATCATAAAATCTATGCATACATCTAATAACAATATTGAAATACATGCACCAAAAAATGACAGAAAATGTCAATACTCTTCTCTCAATAATTGGTACTAAAAAAAAAAATTAAATATCAGTAGAAAACTTCAATATTACTATGTACAAACTTAACAACTGGCACTTATGAAACACTGCATCTTGCAACTGCTGTACAAATGCACTACTCACCTAGACAAACAATCGTTTTTTTTTTTAACAAATAAGTCTCAATAAATTTGAAAGGACTAAAATCATAGAGAAAAACATGCGATCAAGACAAAATTCAGAAATTAATAAAAACAATATTTTTTAAAAGCTCTAAATAATAAAATTTTAAAAATATATGTGTAAGTAAATAATTGGTCAAAAATCACAATGATAATCAGAAAATATTTTGAACTAAAAGATAATACACGTCCAATACATCACAATTTGTAAGATACAGCTAAAGCAGTACTTAGCAAAAAATAAATTATAGTTCTAAGACTTACATATTTTAAAAAAGAAAAAGGTATACAATCACTAATCCAAGCTTTTGATTAAAAGGCTAAGAAGAGCAACTGACACAAAGTAGGAAGAATTAAGAAAATACTAAAAAGAGGAAATAAACAAAACTAAAAAAAAATAGAAAAAAATAGTTATGCCAAAAGTTGATTATTAAAATTTCAATAAAAATTGATAAAACCCTATTTACACTAATCAAAAGGGAAAGACAAACAAAAAAAAAACAATTATTGATATGAGTGAAAATGGGGACATCACCACAGATTCTACAGATATAAAAACGGTAATTGATTTTCAACAGAGATCCCAAAGTAATTCATTAGGACAGACTTTCAACAATTTCACATGTAAATAATAACTTTGATGCCCATCTCATGTCATATGTAAAACAATAACTTAAAATGGATCACAGACAGAAAAATAAGACCTAAAACGGTAAATCTTCTAGAAGAAAACATATGGGGCAATAAACTGTAGTAGACAAAGAGTTTTCATACATATGTAAGAAACCAAAAGCACTAACCACACAAAAAAAAAAAGTGATAGATAAATTACACTCCATAACTATTAAACACTTATACCCTCTATGAAATAAAAAGGCAAGTAATGGACTGAGAGAAATAGTAATTATACACACACACACACACACACACACACACACACTCACACAACTATTGACTGGTATCCAGAATATTAAAGAACACATACAACTCAATAAAAAATGACAAGCAAGCAATTTTAGTGGGCAAAAGATCTGGACACTTAAAAACATTTTAAGAACTGCAAATAAGCACATAAAATAGTTCTCAACATCATTAGTCATTATAAAATAAATTTGAAAACACAAAGGGATACCACCATACACCTGTTAGAATGAGAAAAATTTAATAGATATACCAAGTGTTGACAAGAATGTGGAGCAACTAGAACTTTCATCCATTGCTGGTGGGAATTCAAGATGGTACACCCAGTTTTTAAAAAAGTTTGGCTATTTCCTATAAAACTAAATACACACTTGCCACACCCCTAGATATTTGCCCAAGAGAAATGAAAGCTTAAGTCCACATTCAGACAAAGGATTGCATGTGAATGCTCTTGGTAGCTTTATTCATGATCCAAAATTGGAAAGAAACAAAATGTCCACAAAATTGTGGTTATAGTCACATAATGGACACAATTCATCAGTAAAGAGGAATGAAACTACACATACACAAAACAAAATTCAAAAACATTAGGCTAAGTAAAAGAATATTCATACAAAAGATAACTATGTACTTTACTTATACATTCTAGAATAGAGAAAACTAAACTATAGTGATAATGTCAGACCATCATTTGTATACAAGAGAGGAGTGTATTGAATTTAAAGAGGCATGGCAGAACTTTTTTTGGGTCATGGAAATTTTCTATTCTTTAAATAAAGCTGTGATTACCAGAAAGATCACATTTATAATCATTCATTCACTTATTCAGCTAAAATAGATGCACTTATTATTTGTAAGTTATATCTCAGTAAAGTCTTATAAAAAAACTTATAAAAAGTTTTCACCTTGGATTTATACCAAAAGTACTTATTTAAAAGTAAAGAAAAAAACTTAATCTATTAAGATTAAAATTTTAATATTTTAAAGGTATCTTAAAGAGATTGAGGGAAATAAACATGATACATATTACAGAAGATAACAGCATGACTTCAAACCAAAAATTTATAAGCTCCAGGAACACATAAAGAACTTCTATTAATCAATGGGAAAGAGGAAAATAACCAAAAAAGCAATAAACATTAACAGAAAAAAAAAACATATGCTAAAGTAATATATAAAAATCTTCATAGTGATCAAGGATATGCAAACCAAGATCATAATGTGTTATTATTTTATACTCTCTTGACTGGTAAAAATATGTCCAAAAAATAGTAAGGAGTAAAAAGAATGTAGATTAGTGGGGTAACATATATATTGTTGGAGGTATAAATTCATATCGCCTCTTTGGAAAACAAACTAATATTATAAGTTGATTTTTAAATTAATTGTTCACAATCCAGCAATTCCATCTCTGTACATAGTTAAGAGAAACTCTTGTAAATAAGCACATATACCAGTGGTCCCCAACCCCTAGGCTGCAGACCAGAACCAGGCTGCAAAGCAGAAAGTGACTGGCTGGAGAATGAGTGAAGCTTCTTCTGTATTTACAGCAGCTCCCCAGTGCTAGCATCATTGCCTCAGCTCCACCTCAGAACATGAGGCATTAGATTCTCATAGGAGCACTGGACTCTGGTGCCAAAAAGGTTGGCGACGACTGACATACACAGTAGTCCCCCGTCACCCATGATTTTGCTTTCTGTGGTTTCAATCACTCATGGTCAACCACATGTAAGAAACCAAAACCAAATGGAATTTCCAGAAATAAACAATTTATAAGTTTTAAATTGCACACAATCCTGAGGAGTGTGGTGAAATCTCATGCCATCCCACTCTACCTTTGCCCCCCAAACATGAATTATCCTTTTGTCCAGAATATCCACATAACAAACTTTATTTGTGCAATGTTGAATTTAAAAATAAGTCTCAGGCAAATACTAACAACATGAAACCCTTATTTAAAGGTTCAAAACTATTTAAATGGAACAACACTTCAAGCAAGAGGGGAACATGTTAGAATAAAAATAAGTTAACTTCCTACAATAAACTATGAAACCTATTCAAATTATAAAATAAATGTTTTGGGGCCTTTTTGTATGAACCAATAACAAGACTGTATAATGAAAAAATGAAAATGAGATAATAAAAACACATGAGAGGAGCCTGATAGTCACACTAAGTTTTCTTACCTGAAGATATTTTTCGACTCATTTTGCATAGATTTTAAACAAGAGCATAGAACAGCTGTCTCGCTAGGTATAGGGAACAGTTTGCGGTGCCAAAGTGAGACAAGTGTATGAAACATGTTAAGAGAGAGGAAGAAAGTGAAGTGAAAAACTACAAAATATCTCAGTAAAAATTCCATGCAAGTTCTTAGGTGACTTCGTGGATATGTACCTAGCTTGCAAAGAATCTAAGAGGATGTGATTGACCTGTTAGGAAGATGAAAAAATGATCACATATTTCAGGGGTCACAAAATCCTAGAGATCTGTTAAACTTTAGGCTCAGCAAAGTATAAATATCTTAATAAATTCCAATCACTTTCAATTGAGACCCCAGAAGGTCATGTCCAAAGTGTAAGAATTCTGTTCTAAGAGAGAGAAAATGACTATAGTAAAACAACCACAATTCTAAATACAAACTTCAATAATATCAAGATGGTTTATTAGTAACTTAAATGTCTTTCAGTGCAGCATTTCACAATCATCAGAGAAAGATAACATAAGCCAGATCCTACAACATATCTCCACAATAAAATTAAAGATTACTACTATACATGTGAAAAAAAGGAAAGAGTAACTGATAATCATGAGATAAAATATAGTCAATAGAATTAAGCCATTAGTAGATGAATAGATTCAAGCTAATAGACCAAGATTTGAAAATAAATGTCTATGTCATTTCCACATATTAAGGAAAACAAAAGAAATGAGAACGAATACAAATGAAAAGTTGAAAAATTTGCACAGATAATTGGAATCCATACAAAAAAAACTACAAATGTAGTTGAGAATGGTAAAACAAAAATGTACAATTAGTCACTGAATCAATATGAAAGCTGACTGAACACAATAGAATATGGAACTAGTAATAGCAAAATATGGGTATAGTTAACTCAAAGACACATTTAAACCCAGTATTCAACTGAAGCACAGAGAGTGAAAAAAAGCATATGGGAAAAATATAGCATGAAAGACATGCATTCCTTTATAATTATCTAATAAATTGATGTCTAATAAATATTTAATCAATATTAAACATGTCTAATAAATAATTATATAAGAAAGAGAAATAAAGTGTCACAATAAATATTTAAAGACCTAATGACTGAGAATTTCCCAAATTTGACTGAATAAATCAAACCATTGACTCGATAAATTCAGC
This sequence comes from Cynopterus sphinx, assembly GCA_030015415.1. Taxonomy (NCBI): domain Eukaryota; kingdom Metazoa; phylum Chordata; class Mammalia; order Chiroptera; family Pteropodidae; genus Cynopterus; species Cynopterus sphinx. The sequence goes on from CM057382.1 coordinate 54,987,084, forward strand.
AGAATAAAAGTAAAGAAAACATCACCCTAGACATACATACTCAAACTTCTGAAAATCAAAGGCTAAGAAAATCTTAAAAGCAGCTTGAGAAAAAATTATACTCTCTTGAAAGGAGAAACAATAAGACTGATAACTGACTTAAAAAAAATCTATGTAAACAAGAATAATAAAATTACATTTGTAAAATATTAAAGAAAAAATAACTGGAAACCTAAAAAATTTTTGCCAGTAGACCTGCACCACAAAAATGCTAAAGGAAGATAATATCAAAAAGAAACTTGGATCTTCAGGAATGAAAGAACAATAAAATAAATGATAAATATCTAAAGATTTTTTCCCACCTGAAGTACTTTTAAATGTGTATGACTGTTGAAATAAAAAATTAATTATATTGCAGGGTTTCCAATGTATGCAGATATATATGACACCTATAACACAAAATAACTTAAGGACAAAGGAGGAGAGTTATAGGAACCTATATGTTCTACATTTTATGTACAGTAATATAATATTAAATCTAAATAGATTATGAAATTATATAAAAATACAGATAGATATAGAGCAATGTATCCCTAAATGAGCCCCTTAAACATCGATACAAAAAGATAAAGCTAATAATCCAACAAATGAACTAAAATTGAACATTAAAAATATTCAAATAGTTCCAAAGAAGGCAAGAAAGGGGACACAAAGTACCAAGATAAAAAGAAAACAAATAAAACAAATAATAAAACTGTAGACATATATCCAACTCTATCCATAATTAGCTAAGATGTTAATGGTCTGAACACTTTAATTTAATGGCAGATAATAACAGAGTAGACAAAAAGCAATAGTATACTATTTGTTGCCTATAGAAGTCACAATTCAAGTACTAATGTCAGACAGATTGGAAATAAATGGATGAATAACTTATCAAGTTTTATTTAATGTGGCAAAAGCTGTGCATACTGTGATTATAAATTAAATGTTTATATTAGATAAAGAATAAAGATATAAAACGAGTAACCCAAGTTTCCATCTTATGTAATTAGAAAAAAAAAATAAACCCAAAACAATCAAAAGGAGGGAAAAATAAAAATAAGGGGTGCAATCACTGAATTGAAAAACAGAAAAGCAATAGAGAAAATGAAACATAAAGCTAACTTTTGAAGAAATCCGTTAAGATTGATAAAACTCTTACTGGACTGACCAAGAAATACTGGGACAAATTACCAAAATCTGAAATAAAAATAAAACATAACCCCAGAATTTAAAATAATAATATAATTTTAATAACATATTATTAAATAAAAAGAAATTAATAATAATAATGAAACATACTTTTGAACATGAGAAAATGTTTAAAAATAAAATAATGGAAATGAAAGACCAACAAACATTATCCATAATATCTCAAATATGTCAACTATATTATCAGACAAATAGATTTTAAGGCAAGAAGCATTAGTAGACATAACAAAAGACATTTTGTAATAATAAAAAATCAGTCCAAAAGAAAAACTCCAAAATTCTAAATCTGGATGTCCCCAATAACATAGCTTCAAACCCTAGCATTTGAAAATACACTAAAAGGAGAAATCTACAAATCCACAGTCACAATAGTAGACAATAAGATAGAATGCACAGTCTTTTTAAGGACTCATGGATTATTTACCCACGTAGACCACAAGCTGGTCATAAAGTAAGATACAAATTTTCAAAGAGCAAAAATCATTCACAAATTCTCTGATCATGGTGGGAATAGATTAGAAACTGTTAATTAAAAGATGACTAGAAGATCTATTCTACTTGAAAAGAATAAGCAATATGCTTCTAAATAAAACTATAAGTCAAAAGGAATATGAAAAGAAAAAGTTTGCGCTGAAAAACATTAAAAGTAAAGTATGTCGATATAGAATCCGGATGGCATAGATGATAAAGGTTGTACCTGCCTCCTCTAGAGACCACACCAAAATTGTAGCAAAACTACAATTAAAAGTAAGCAGCACGTGAAGCTGCCAGAGGTCTGGCTGAACAGAGGCCCTACAACTAGGTCACCTCAAATAACAGGTCACCTCAAAATAGTAGGAGGGGGCAGAGATGTGAAACAGCTTGGCCCAACTACCTCAAGTGGTGATTGAGATTTGGGAGGACTATCTTGGCTGTAGAGCCACCTCCCCAACATGAGAAGTGAGGAGACCCAGCTGTACACTGGGCTCCCCAGCAGGGTTCCAGTGCTAGGAAGGAAGTCCCCACAACCTCTGGCTGAGAAAATCAGTGTAGGTTGCAGTTGAGTGAGACAGAGGATGGCGAGAAGCAGAGACCTTCCTCTTAAAGGCCCATGCCTGGCCTTACTGATGGAATCACTTGCTCTGAGCTCCAACATTTGGGCAGCTACTTGAGAGATGCCAGGGACACAGTGAGGCACTGAGCTGTCTAGCTTCAGGGTGAGGAATGGAGGGGCAGCTGGCTTCCAGAGGTGCAGGCAGAAACCATTGTTCCTTTGTTGAGCCCCCCTCTACGAATGTTTATAGCATTATTATTAATAGACAAAATATAGAAACAACTCATGTCAACAACAAAATAAAATGTGAAATATTCATAAAATAAATATTGCATGTCAATATGTATTAATCATGTCTTTGTATTTTCTGTGTTATTGAAGCTTTGATATCTGACATCCAGATCCCTGCTAAACCTTGGAAAGACTGTCCCTCCCAGGGTTAGTCAATTCCTAAAGATAGTAACTGATTCAATTCCTAGAGATAGTAATTGTGTGTGTGCCTTTCATATTCAAACTAAGCAGTTCAGAGCCCATACCCCCAACCACCTCTTTTATGGAGTTCCTACACTCTGGGCTACTATTCCCTGCCCTAATTATCACAGGGACAAGGCAAGGTATTAGACAACCAGCCCCTCAGAAGGCCCCTAAAATTATCTAACTAGCTAATCCTAAACCTGCTTATCCTGACTCATTCATTACTTCCTGCCGAAACCACAATAAAGACTCTTGCCCACATTGTCACCTGTTCCCTCTGCCTCCTCTCTACCCTTGATGCTTTCCTGCATAGCCCTGTGTGGTGGGGTGCACCACTCCTCCTAGGAGCTGTAACAAACTATCTTTCCAATGGCAGGCATCTCCCCATTTGCTGGCCTCACCATATTTGAATAATAATAAAACCTACATTTTAAAACTCAGTAGGAATGAATAAACTAAAACTACATACAGTATTCATACTGAATCTCATAAACATGATATTGAGCAAAGGAAGGCAGTTAACAGAAGAGTGGGGAGTTTGTGTGTTAGATGTCAATATTATTTTCTACGGTGAGAGTAATGACCAGAAGGGGGAACCAGAGAGACTTCTGGGGGCACGCGATGTTTTCTGCTTCTTGGTGTGGCTGTTAATTGCGTGAAAATGTTCACTTTCTGAAAAGCACTGTGATTTACTCATAATTTAGGCACTTTTCTGTATGAGTATTATACTTTCGTTTATATTAAAAAAATTACTAGGATTCAGCCACAATTATAACCAGAATAAAATAGCATTCCCAAACTAAAAAGAATAAAAATAAATTATCTGACACCTCATATAGTAAGTTTTAAAATTAACAATAAAATGAACACTAGGCAGCATTGATGCAGAAAGAAAAACAATCTATTAATTATGGTAACATACAACAAAACTGATTAAACAAATTAGACTTAGTTCTTTGGGAAAAAATCAATAATAAAAGAAACTTCTGTCAAGTCTAATTAGGAAGTAAAGGGAGACAACACAAATACCACAATAGTAGGAATGAAAACAGAGATATTTCAAGAGATAGATATTTTTACATTACTTGCAGATACTACATGGAGCTTAGTAATGAATCTGAAAATGCCAGTGATACGCAAGATTTTCTGTAAATTACTAAAAATGACTCAAGGAAATGTAGAAACCAGGAAGTTTCCAGGATATCAAAGTAATAGTCCAGATTATTTTATAAGTTAAATTATTTCCAGCTTTCAGGAGCTCTATCCACACAAGTACAAAAGAAGAAGCGATTCCCTATCCACATTGTGAAGGGAGTACAGGCTGAATATAAGTTGAACACAAGCAGCTGAGAGAGAAACTATAGGTCAGTGTCACATATGCATCTGGGTGGAAAATCTCAATTTCAACTGTAATAATAAAAAAGCAAAATGAAAAATATATATATAAATGAGAAGCCAGGGTCAACTCCTGGGAAAGGTCTCCCTATTTATAAAGAGAAGAAACACAGAAAGGAATGATCCTTTTCTACATGCTTCTCTCTTCCTGGGTATGACAGCTGGAACTACCACAGCCATCGTGAAGCTATGAGAAGAGCTCAGACTGTGACCTGAGGACAGCCAAGTAAAACAGATGAAAAAGAGCAGAGCATTTGATCTGGGGACTGAATGTCTGAATTTGCCAACTCAAAAGTCATCCTGGCTAAAGTCATCCTCTTTTTATGTGAGATATTAAGTTTTCTTATTGTTTAATCCACCTGCGATGAGCATTCTGTTACTTGCCGACAAGTACATTCTAATTATGTAAAAAGGTAAATTAAATTTAATTTGAGAGGAAAAAAAGGAAAATTTTTGAGATAAGAGTCTAAGAACTTTTTTTTAATCAATAAAATTTAGTAGAACATATGATAGATGTGACACTCAAGGCAATGGGGAAAGGAAGAATTCTAGATAAATGGTAGTGGGAAACATTACTAAAAAACATAAAAGCTAAGTCATCACATCATAATTTATCCCAAATCAAACCCGAGTGGATGGCAGATTTCATTGAAATAAAATCAAACCATAAAAATACTAGAAGTATGGATGAATACTATCAACTTTGCAAACTGGGTATGACTTTCTAAGAAATACAAACACGTACATTGTTAAATGTCTCTACGTGCAAATCTTTTCTTTATTCAAAGGCAAACAACTTACAAGTACAAAATATTTGAGGCAAATAACTACTAATTCCCTTCTGAGAGTTTCTACAGTTAACAAGAAAATTTTTATCCTCTGAGCTATAATATTAAAGATATGAAATTCAAATGACCAATGACTAAATTTTAAAACATATAATCCATAAGAAATGCAAATTTAGCAACATCATTTTTTCATACAGCTACCAAATTAGCAAAGATGTTTTTGAGCCTAAGATATGAGACTTCTATACATTATTGGTGAATATGAAAATTATTCGATCTTTCTATAATCAATTTGAAAGTATGTACCAAGCACATAAAGAATTTTTTAAAAAGGTATTATACTTGGTCTGGCAATTAGATTTCTTAAAAAAGATACAAGGAAATACATATAGATATAATTAAATTGTATATATTCTGGATATTCATTACAACAATATTTTATAATAATATGGTGAAAATGCCTGAACATTCATCACATAAAAAGATAAAATAAATGATGGCTCCCTGTAAGTTGAGTAATGTGTGTCCATTAAAAATCATAGTGGAAAAGAACAAAGAAATGAGAAAATACATCTAATATAGCATTATGTGGGAAAGTCAGGCTATAAAATGTATGTAGCAATTTGATAAATATACCTATCACCATCTCTATCACTATGAACAAAGTGCGGGGGCGGGGGGGAGAAAGAGTAAAAAAAGAAAATGCACCAGAAATGTTAACAGTATTTAGTCATTGGTTCAGAGATTATAACTGACTTCCTCATTCTTTTTTTCATTTATCTGTATTTTTTAAACATTCTCCCCTAAATAATCATGTACTGACGCTATCTTCAAAAATATATGATAAATGTTAGGTAAAAAGAAATAGTACCTAATTTTGTCTTTTCCTTATCCCTTTACTCAGATGAAACAGACGCTGCTTTTGGTTCTCAGCTCTGTCGAAAGTGGTTCTGCACAAGATTTCAGAATAGGGAACCTTTTTGTTGGGGGATATCCGCTGCAAGAATGCTAATCCATAAAGAGGCTGAAGTTTATTTCTCTTCTGTTATTCACTGTGCACAGTCGGGAGTCTCTATCAGAGAGGCTTAATAGAGAGCCTGAATAATTCTCAGACTGGATCCTCCTAGTCCTACCACTGCCCACCTCCTCGTCCTCATTACTGAACCCACTGTACAGCTCCTGGCACCAGCTGCTGGATCCCTAGGCCAGGGATTCCACTGTGCTCCAAGAGGCAGCTCCGACTTTATAAGTGAGAGCTATCCTGTCTGCTGGCTGGTGCCTTTTCCACCTGACCTCACTGCTTAGAACTTTTGAACCTTGAGAACGAGGGACAATTTGTAACACAATGTAGCTGACCTGAGCAAGAATGTTAATAGCGTATGCACTTCTAAGCCCAGGGAGGGCTGGGGCCCTACGGTGTGACAATCACTGCATGATGAGCAATTATTACTCTGCAAATTATCAGTAGCCATAAGGCCCTCCTGAAGACATGACATCAAGGGGTCATTTGATTCTTGTGCAAAGCCAGCTTTTATGAAGAATCAAAATTGACAGAGAAGACAGAAGAAGCATCTTAAGTGTTAAACTAGTAAAGGAGAATGAAGCTCTCCCATTTCCCTGGGTAATTGCTGGAACAGGAAGGCTGACCCAAGGACACTAGTGTAACATCAAGTCAGCAGGCTCCAGACCCATCAGAAAGGACTGTGAGGCCCTGTTGCTGGCTGGGGGAGGAGAGATGACAGGAGGATGGAGTGGAAAGTGGGTGGGGTGAAGTCACAGAACTGTACCATCTTGAGTTCAGGAAGAATGTTCTGGGTCCTGTGCCACACATCCCCCCACCACCACTCTGCATAAATCTTCCTTCCAGCCCAGCATGGCCACACACTCGTTGGTGCTACATAATTGAGTCTTTACAGTCTCAGGGCCTCAATTTCTCAGGTGGAGCTGCTCAGAAAAACATGGAGATTTTGGGGATGGGGAGACTGTGCAAGGGAGTTGCAATTCCCCAGCTGTTACAACTACTGCATGTCTGCTTCTACAACTGTTCAATGTATTTGGGTTCCAGTAAGATTCTGCTGGAAGAAATTTTCTAGGACTAGAGATCTTTTAAAAACACTCGACAAAATTCTTTCTCAGTTTCTCGGTCCTAACTTGATTCTACTCTATTGAAAGTAACAACAACAAACAGCAGCAACAACAACAAACCAGCCCTGTGGTCTCTTGTCATAACAGGGTGTGCTTTGTCCTGGATTGCCAACACATAGAGCAAGCAGACCACAGGCTTTCCCAATGCTTCTGCCCTCTTCCCCACCTTCCTGCCCAAAGAGGGAGGCTGCATTCCACCAAGCCAGGGAATCAGGTAGATGGCACCTGTGGGAAATAAGGTTCAAAGAGCCTATGAGCAGCAGGTAATTTCCCCAGGTTTTCACTGCACCAGGGCCACCATGTAAGTGGAAGGAAGGGAATGAATCTCCCACACTGATATCAGGATGGAGGAGGGTGGACATCCTCAGCAATCATGTCATGAAAAAATGTTTCTGCAAGGCTAAGGCTGGTGTTGCATTCCAGGCAAGTCAGCCTTATGGAATAAAAGACAACCGTGTTTTCTTTATTCTATTAACCACACCAAAACAGTTCTAGAAATAAAATCTCATCAGAGGTGTAGCCTCCAGGTCCCTCTCGGCCCTTGGTCTTTATAAGAAGTAGACATCTGCTCCCAGGCATAGAAGTGGGGCTGGGTACCACCCAGGCACATAGAACCTTCCTCCTGTCTCTAGCCTCAGGCCTGAGCACATGATGTGGTGAGGAGCTGCAATCCAAGACACTTTGAGACAGGTCATGTTCTAAGACTGCTTGTGCCTTTCTGCTCTTGTGGGGCCAGGGATAGAATGCTCAAGTTAGTATACAGGCCCATCTTCCTGAAGCTGATGGCCCAGGCCACACAGAAGTGTTCTTACTGCCAAGTGCTGCAGCAAGGTCATTACACTGATTGACCATGCAACCAGGAGGCTCCCATTATCTGCACCTCCACCTACAAAAAGTTTCAGAGAAGGGAAAGTAGAACCAGGAATGATGTAAAGGTTCCCACAACAGAGAGACAACATATGTATGATGTACCTTTGCCCACAGTAGGTGCTTCATTGTCCCTGCTTGTCTCCCTCTTGTCCTGTCCTCAACAGATTTCCATGCCCCCACCTTTGGAAACTTTCCTACATGTGGCCTCCAACAATCTTGTCCCAGCTTAAGTCATGAGGTAAGAACATTTGCATGGAAAAAAATCATGGGAACCCCCTTTGGAGATTTCTTTCTGAACTAAGAGAAAGCTGAGAAAAAATCTGTAGGGCTCCAACAAGAACAAACATGCACCTCCAGGGCAAATGTCAGTCCAAGTCCTGTGGGAACTGGACAGGACTCTCCAGCAAAGGCTGCCCCTGGCAGCGTTGCTTGCTCATCACCTGCACCCAGCAGCTCAAAGCAGAACACAGAGATGATAGATGTTTTACCCAGAGTTATTCAGCAAGCTGGTGACACAGACTCTTGATTTTGCCATCCAGCACTCTCTCAAGAAGAATGCACTTCCTGGTTGAGATAATTTAATTAGTATTTATCCAGCACCCTGCAGTGAAAGGTGATCACCCACTCCTTCCATACTCTGATGAGGCTGTATAATAACAGTCTCTTGGTGCCACTTAATCTAAAACATCTGGGTGACTCACCCTCCCCAAGACTTCCCTTCAGGGTATTTACTTTAAGAAAACATCCATTTTTTCCCTAATTTAAATGAGTCCTTTGATTTAAACCTTAAAGGAACTACTTTGTTTCAGTTTTTGTGTCCCTGTTTGTTTGCTGTAGTTGTTTTTAAATTAACAAAGGTAGATAGATAAATAATATATTAGAATATATACAAATATTAAGATATATGTCATATTTTCAGTGATCTCCTGACCCTGCTCTAACATGACAGCATTTAGCAATCAGCCCAGTAGGCTCTTGTTAAAGCTCTATACTGGACATGGCCACAGAGAGATCATTTGGATGGAGATGAGGGGAGTGGTCCTCAGAGTTGCCCTGTCCTTCTTAGATTGACCGGTCTTTGTACCACCTTTGTGTGCCTCAGAACCCTAACCCTGCCTTCATATCTGCTTCCCACCCTCAACTGTATTTTTAGGTAACCCCAATTTCCCAGCCTTACCCCTTATAGCCACCTGTTCACCCAGGATTGTCAAACAGCTCAGCCCTGCCTTTAATGCTGTCCTAGAACCATGACACTTTGTCCAAATCCTCTCCTTGCTTCATCCTGAAACCTTCCAGACCTTGCTTTAATGCACGCTGGGCCTGAATAACAAACATTTGCTATGGTAAATCCCATTCCTGCTTTCCAGATAACTTCTCTTTAACAGCGATAAGCTGCCAGGCAGACAGATAACAACTAGGATATGCAAGTTATTAAGGGCAGATTTTAAAATGACAAAGGATACATTTTAAAATAAAGCCCACTTGAAAATCAGCTTCTCTTCCAACTCAATTACATTCAGGCTTCCTGCTCAGAAGCTCCTTATACTAAGAGATTCCAGCTCCCATTGGCTTCAGGGCATTGGAAGAGAGTTGCCGTGGCAACATGGGAGGCCCAGACACCTGAAACAGGAAGTGGCAGGCACAAAGCCTCCTGCTCTCTCAGGCACCTGCAGGGACCAGCATGGCCCCCCAGCAGCTGCCTCAAATGAGGCAGGGACCCTCACAGCCAATATTCTCACTCACTATGGGGACTTTGGTGTTAGAACTGAGCTAAAAGGAGGATGGGGTAGCAAAAAGAGCCAGCAGACAGGGCCAGGCTGTCACTGACCTTAGAAGAACACTGGGGAATAAAGGTAAGTACCACGGCAGACATGAATGGTTGCTTTGACAGACAGCTACACTAACAACCTCCTTACCAAGTAGCAGTCCCAACACAAGTCAATTTCTATTGTGGTCCCAACCTCATGACTCTACCTTCTGTCACAGGATGAGCTAGGAGTCTCCCACCCTAACCACACATGGACCTCAGCCTTCCCTGCTTTCCTTTGGGAACCAACCATCCTTCAGTGTAACTGATAATCATTCCCTCAGTGCTCACCAGCTCTCACACCTTCCATGACTCCACACATGCATCCTTCTACGTGGTCCTCAAGCAGCACATCCTACAAATCCCCTCACCTAGATTCTCAGTATCCCAAAATCATGTAACCCTTTTCTGCCTTCTTGGAGGCCAGGCTACGGTATCTCTGCTAAGGGTTTACCCTGCCTCACTGAGAGCTCACTATGTTCTTTGTCTTCCATGCACTGTCACTATTAGAGATGTCTTTCTCTCAATTATATAGAAATGTGTATGTGACCGTGTGTGTGTGTGTGACTACTGCATGAGCCTATGTCTGAGTGCATGCCAACTAGCTAATGCTTTAATGCTGTCCTGATTAGATTGAGCCTATGGGCCCTTCACGTCATAAGTACTCCATCTGTGGCTTAATTTGGGAGATCCCAACTATGGAATCTCCTAGTCCTCAATCCTGAAAATCCCCTGTAAGAGGAGGGGAAAAGAGGCAAAGCATAACTGGAAAGAGCCCCCAGGCATGCCACTTGCACAAGTACCAAATAAAACAGCTTCATGCCACCATGAGTTATATAGCCCATGTGTCTCTTACTGCCTGCTTCTTATCCTCCTTGTGGCTCACTTTTTTGTTTATGGCCTTGTCTCACTCTTGGATCTGGGGGACACTGGCAATAAACTCTCTCTCTTGCCTTAGCCACAGTCACAGCTGTCCCCTCAGCTGGGCTGACCTCAGCTACTCTGGGAAAACACAATGCCCCTTCCAGCCTAGCCCAGGATTGTAAGGCTGGCTCTCCAGGCCCCAGCAACAAAACTGGGCTACCAGGAGGCCCTGCTCTACTCAGAGACTGCATTAGCAGCACTATGACTTTTTCTGTTTGAAATTCTCTGAGCCTCCTCCACACTATACCCCATAAACACCAGCATGGAGGGCAACATCAGCAGAGGATGGGAGGGAGGACTTCTGTGCTGGTTAACACCTGCTCAGAACACAGGGCCCACTGCACCACAATAGGAAGAGGGAGAAGTGGACACCTGGAGGCTTACCTTACGCATGTCTTTGCCAAAGGTCTCACTGTAGGTTGTACCGAGGATTTCAAACTGGACGTAGGGATTTGAGCTGTCCTCCCGAAACTCCATAACCCCTGTGAGGCCAGTGATGTGGCCCTGCAGAGAGAAGAAAAAACCATTGGAGGGTGGAGCAAAAAATGGATGGGGTAGGGAATGGGATCCCAAGTCAAGGAAGAAAAAGGAAGTGATTAAGATTAAGAAGGGAACAGTCCAGGTTTGAGGAAGCAATGAGCACACTATAATGAGAACAGAGTGGCTGGCAGTGGTCAGCAGTCCTAGGGCCTCAGAGCAGGATCAACACTTCCCAAGACATTGCTCAAAGGGGAAACTCCTAAGGTGCAATTGCACCAGTCATTCATGCAGTCAACATAATTAGCACTCCTGCTCTGTGCCACACACTGTGCTAGTCAGGGATTAAAGAGTGACAGCTATTGTCCCCACCTACCTGGAGCTTACAGTCTACCCGTGCAACCTGCTCCAAGAGCTCATCTTAGCATGAGCCAAGAGAGAAGTCAAAAGTCAACAAAAGCCATAACAGACACATGGCAATAAGTTGCAAGGCAGTAAGCATGAGAACCAGAGGCCAAAACCTAGCTCCAGTCCTGGCTTTGTCACCTGTGCCACCATAGGCAAGTCATCTCCCATCTCCCAGATTTAGTGTGGAGTTAATTAGATCCATGTCACACATCCTCCAAGGACAGAAAGAGCAAATGTACACAAAGCATGGTGTCTGGTACAGACTGGGTGTGGTGGATGTACAAGCCCAGCACCTCTTTCCGGTGGCTCAGAGGACTCTGTAGGAGCAGGCAGCAGAGGGGCTGAGCTATCCTGTGGTAAGCCCCTTCTTTCTTCAAGCCTGGGGTGGGAGGTCACATCCAACCTTAATCTCCCAGAGACTATGATCTGGGGGAGTCCCAGAGACTCAGTTGGCCCAAGAGGGCCTCGGCCCTGGCTTGGGCTGCAGTAGATTCAAACCAATACTGCTAATGAAACCACGCACAATTTATTGTGACTAAAACTCCTAACACTAGAGATTTCCTTAAATGCTCTCTTAAAGCCTCTAAAAGCCAAGTCACTCTAGCAAATCTGTAGATTACCCAATTCACTTCAAATCCAGCCTTCTAACTTGGCATCATGCCTCAGTACATCATGGGACACATCATAAGTGCATAGCGCCTGGACAGAGACACTCACACACAGATGCACACGGTCACACATGCAGGTATGAACACACACAAACTGAGGGATTGGCTGATTAACATATCTTCTGCCAACTGAGACAATTTCTCTTATGGTTAGTGGCAGACATGAACTAGGCAGTTGCCTCCATTTTTACTTACAGCAATCCTCCCTTATCCATGGGAGAGATGTTCTAAGACCCCTAGTAAATGCCTTAAACCATGGACAATAGCAAACCCTATGTATACTGTTTTTTTTTCCTATATGTACATACCTGCAATAAAATTTAATTTATAAATTGGGCACAGTAGGAGATTAACAACAATAACTAACAATAAAACAGAATAACTATAATAAACTGCAAGAAAAGTTATGTAAATGTTGCCTCTCTCTTTCTCTCTCTCTCTCTCAAAATATCGTATTGTACTGTATGCACCCTTCTTCTTGTGATAATGTGAGACGATACAATGCCTACATGATGAGATGAATTGAGGTACTCACAATGGTGTGCAATCTAAAACTTAGTAATTGTTTACTTCTGGAATTTACCAATCAACATTTTTAAACTGCGGTTGACCACCGGTACCTGAAACTGCTGAAAGTAAAACTGTGGATAAGGGGGGATTACTGAACTTGTGACCTTGGGAAAGTTACTTAACTTCTCTGAAGTCCAATCTCCCTATAAGAGACAAGAATAATAACACATAGTTAAGACCCCCAACTCCCTCATCCCTCAAAAATTGGAACAGGAAGGATGGCAAGGAGACCTGGGAGAGACCTGGGAGGGGCCCACTGGGCAACCACACAAAGAGCTCAGCTTCAGGACTCCTGCTAGAGGAGGAAGGGGTGGGGAAGGGGTGCGATGAGGGGCCTGTCTCTGACCTTGGCCCAGGAAGGTACACCCTCACACGCACCTTTTTGATTGTGTCCAGCATGGACCTCCCTCCATTCCACGGCTTGGTGGACTTGCGTATGCAGTTGAGGCTTGCCATACTGTGCCACTTCCGGTCTTCCAGCTTCCTGTGGAAGGCGTTGGCCAGCATCAGAACACTGTCATACAAGTAGAGGTTGGAGATCTGCAAAGACAAAGGTGGTGAAACTCTTTCCACTGGTATTTCCATAGAGAGGGGTAGAAACCAGGAGAGGACTGAGGTGACTTAAGACACCAACACTAAGAAATGGTGCTCAATACTTATGCCACAATCCTCTGGCTTCTAGCTGTTCATTCAAAAACCTAGCCAGGTGCCAGAGTCCCGACTAGAATAAGGTCTAACCTTATTTCAGGAACTGGAGTTAGGAGGCAGATCCAAACAACAGGAAAACCAGGCCAATCAGCACAACTGGGTCTTTTATGCAAGCTCTTTGTGAGACTGGAGTGGGGCATCCTGCTTACATAACAAAAGATGAAGGCAAGGATGAGGAGAAACCAAAAGATGAAGAGAATTGCAGGGAAGTCACAGCATTAGGCAAAGGCATAACTATACAAACGAGTAGGGCCAAGAAGGGCAAGGTCTGCCAGAATTTCCTATAAAAGACCAAGGTAAAGATTTTAGGTTTTGTGGGGCTTACAGTCTCTTTTTCAACTGCTTGACCTTGCAGTTATAGAGTAAAGCAGCCATAGCAGATACCTAAACAAAGGATATGCCAATGAGTCTTTACTCACAAAAATTGGCAGTGGGCTGGATTCAGCCTGTGGGCCACAGGTGGCAAACACATGGGTTAGAAGGAAAAAGCAGTTCAAGATACCTGCCAATAGGGAAGGAGGAGGAACAAGAGGGAGGCAGTGACTGAGCCATGTTGAGCCTTGTGGACCATGCTAAGGAGTAACAACACATGTGGCTTTGGGGAAAAGAACACCATTGGAGGATCTGTGCTTAGAAATTATATCTGTGCCTTAAAAAGAATACCCTGGCCCTGGATGAGCCTAGGATGGAAGGTGGGAGAGGCCACGGAACCTGCTCTGCAGTGGTGTACCTGCTGGCTAGGGGACACTTTGGGGATTTGCAACAGTGTGCATCTAAGGATTTTCTGCTTAGCTGTCCACAGCACAGCTGTACAGCTGTAGAGGACACAAAGTCCATCTCAGCACTCTGGAGAGCATAGTTCTAAGTTCTCAGAGAAGTAGGAATAACAATGAGAAGAGCTGCACCACAGCAGTGGGATCCAGGTGTGGGACAAGTTTGGCTCACCCTCCTGATCATGATTAAAGACCCTGACCTGGATAAGCCCAAACACCAACATCTGCCTTCTCAGAGGCCCAACAAGCACTCCCTGTGGGGAGGATGGCAGCCCTCTTCTCAGATTGTTAACCTCATGCTACCCCACTCCTCCCAGGGGACGTCATGGAGCACAGAGGGAGGGGAGGAAGAGGAGGGTTGGAGAGGAAGTAACATCAACCCTCAGTCAGGTGTGTGACCCCTAACAATAACTGTTGCACAAACAACCATCAGCAAAGTGGGTCAAAGGGACAATTCTCTGCACATGTAAGCAGCAAGATGTCAGCTAAAAATATTTCAGAAAAACAAAATCACTGTATATAAATAGGAGCATATGTCAGCCTCACAGAACTCGTGGGAAGATCAAATGAGATCCTTGGGCTGCAGGAAGAACCCCTGATGTCACCCAGCCTATCTCTCCCCACTCCCCAGAATGCCCCTTGCACCCCTGACACTGCCATGCCTCATTCTCAGCCTACAATTTCTAACCTCATGTGTACTAGACTGGGTGCCCCCAAAAAAGAGCCCCAAACAAGAGCTTGGGTGATAGGAACCACCTTGAGAATTGCAACTGAAATCAGATGTGGGCCAAAGAAGCTGGTATAGGACATCAAAAACACTTTCTACATCATGCCTGCTCAGCAATTCATGCAAAATTTCAAGGGTCATCCCTGCCATGACATGTCCAAGTAGAGCTGACCACTTCTGTGGGTATCCCTGTGCCCTGACCATCCCTGAATATCCCTCTCCTATCTTCCTTCAGCCTGTGCTTTCACAGTTGTCACAGTAATGTATGCCACTAAGGTGCCTGTGTGCCTGGCACCTCTCCACGCTGTAGGTGTAAGGTGGGTGGAAGATGGACAAGAGATGTCTCAGTGGTAGGAGGAGGGTGTCTGGGATGACTGACCACTGCTGACTGAAACAAGGGCCTCGGGAGAAAGGGAAGCAGGCTCTGCAGTATATAGGTGCTTACCTGACAGCAGAGAGAAGTTATTCCTACCACCAAGAATTTACCCTCTGCCCTACAGGGAATACCAGGACAGAATCATGTCTCCTACCACTCCAGCCCTGGGGAGCATTTCTTTGGAAATGCTCTTACCAGTTCCCCCAACTCTCAGGAGTCCCTACCATGGCAAATTTTTTTTACATGTCTGCCTTTTGTCTGGAATACAAAGCCATAATTGAGATGTTGTTATAAGAGAATGTAAGCCACTTAGATTTGGCTTGGTTTTATTTTTTTCTCTCTCTCTGAAAGGATAACTCAAGGCTGAGAGTCCTTGTGACATGAAAATTTCCCTTCTCAAGACATTTATGGATCTCCCAGCCACCCACTCATAGCCAATGCTATTCAATCTCTGGGACATTCTGATTCACTTCTACACCTATAGACATGCTCACACACACATAGGCAGAACCACCTCAGCTGTGGCCCAGACCAGCACCCAGTAGAATTTCCCTTTTTCCTTCTAGCATTTCAATTCACAATGAATTAAGGTACTTAACAAATGTATGAATGCAGAAAGGTCTGCGATAAAGAAGCAAAAACAGGATGTGACTCAGAAAGACCAAAAGAAGCTCTCAGCCCACCCACCAGTGTGTCTGCTGTGAAGGGTGAACATATCTCAGTTCAAAGGAACAGACTTGAGCAACATGCTCCTTTCCAGGCATGGATAGGCTTTCCCACTGCCTGACATCTATCACCTTGGGCACCTTCTTCCACGATATACTACACGCTGTCAATTCATAAGTACACTTACCTCACCAAACTTTGAGCTTCTTAAGTGCAAGGAACATTTTCTTCCCCACTATTTTGGATATACCTCTATATATTTCTCTATATATTCACTAACTCTAGAACCTAGTACCCAGCACCAACCAAGGCACATGGTTGGTGATCATTGTACGTTTGATGGCAGATGAATGGTGGAAGGAAGGAAGGAAAGTAGGAAGGAAAGAAGGAAGGAAGGAAGGAAGAAAGGAAGGAAGGAAGGAAGGAAGGAAGGAAGGAAGGAAGGAAGGAAGGAAGGAGAGACAGACAAACTGATCTAAGAAGGTATATGCTGAACTTGGTTCACAAAAAGAGAAAACATGGAAAACAGACAGCAGGAAAAAAGATCTGCTGCCTCCAGCTTTGACTTGAGAAGGAATCTCCTTTATTCAAATAATTTGTTTCTTATTTATACCCTATTCAAAATGTCTTCTTAATCCTCACTTGGAGCTGTTTCCATCTTCTCCACTGAGTGCTGCTCCTTCTCCTGGTAAGGTGCTGTTTCAATACTTCCCTACCTTAAGCAGAAGCTGATACTCAGTATTGGTCTGTGGGTCCACCTCTGCTCCCCAGCCTCAGCATCCTCACTTAGGTGACCTGCTGGATTCGTTGATGAGAATGCAAAGGGAGAAGTGCTACCCTCACAGTCTGGATGTCCAGAGAAGGGACATTTGAGGGAAAGATCAAGAGCAGATAACAGAAAGGCAACCTCTCCATAGGGCTCCCTCCAGTTCTTGACAAAGATAGGAAAAGCCCTTCCTCAGGGTGGGTGGGTAGAGATCAGTGTCAGGCCTTGGTCATGCTGTGCCCTTGAACCAAGAGGAGTGGTCTGGAAGGAGAGAGGCTCCCAGCTGCAATCAGTACTCAATACCATTGGTCTCAAAGGGCTAACAGCCCATGCTGGAGCTACAAACCACAGGGCTGGAGAAGCGGTTAGTGGGGAGCTGGCCTGAAGGAGTCCTTGCCTTTCTTCCTCACAGTTTAGGTGAGGCACAGCATAGAACTCATTCGCAAAGGACAGACAAGCAGAGTAGATGCTGTCACTTGTTAAACCTTCATACCCCTGTAAGTAGGAGCCCTGAGGCTCTGGCTACCCTAGGAACACTGCAGCACAAATGTGACAAGGAATAAACAAACAAACAAACAAACAAACAAATAAATTGAAAACAAACAAACAAACAAACAAACAAATAAATAAATGAATGAATAAGTGTTTCAGGTAAGAGAAGACTTGAGAAGAAAAAGAGGAGCCAAAATATCAAAGCCAAAGAGATGGCAGAAGAAAGATACAGACACAAAGCAAAACACCTCGCACCATGTCAGACATGTCAAAAGGTTTCAAGTGAGAAGCACACAAGAACCAGAGTCAGAAGAGGGGGCCTGAAGTCTTTCTGGGAGGCTGTGGCCTCACTCTAGATTGGAATGGAGCTGGTTCAGCTGGCCACCCTAAAGATGTACACAAAGTTCCTCTATCACCCTCATGCAGTAGGACTCATTCCACTGTGCCAGCAGGTAGGATGAGTGAGAGCTTTGGATTCATCATGGCCTGGGCCAGTTTTATTCAGTGCTGTACTCCAGTGTTGACAGAAATGTATGGATACAGCAAGCACTCAATAAAGGCTTACTGAGTGGGTGAGTTAAATCTCCACTTGCATTCATTTGCT
Organism: Cynopterus sphinx; assembly: GCA_030015415.1. NCBI lineage: Eukaryota > Metazoa > Chordata > Mammalia > Chiroptera > Pteropodidae > Cynopterus > Cynopterus sphinx. The sequence goes on from CM057382.1 coordinate 55,004,988, forward strand.
GAGTAGTGCTGAACAAGTCATTTATTGCTCTTGACTTATGTTGATGTGATGTGATATGATCGGTGGCCCTAGAGAGGTGCATTGGGCAGCCCTGATTTACCCCCTGTGAAAACAGGTCCACCAATACTGTCCTAAGCTCTTTGCGTGCATTTTTATTTTTGGAGGGAACGCAGACAGGAAAAAAATGGAAGAGAACATAAAGGACCCAAGCCAGCACCTGACTTTAATGTGGATGAGCTGAGAGCTCCTCCAAGTGTGTCTGCAGTCACTGGGACCTAGTACCTGTCTGGCCTACTGGAAAAATGAGCTTGGATCTGCCAACACCACTCACCTTCTCGCCCAATTTCTCTTGGTCTGAAAGCTTTTCAAAAGTGAGCAGGGGTCATATCTGGCTTTCGCAGTTTCTGGCTCAGAAGACTGAACAAGAATCAGCCCTGAGCATTATACCCCCAATCCTGCCTGTAATCTGCTCACCTGAGCACAACATGTCCCTGGTCTCCTGCTGGCCCCAGCAGCAAAGTCACAGCTGCCACAGCCCCCTGGGTCTGAGTCTGGCCTTTCAGAGCAGCATGCCCTGAAGTGTTGCAAAGCAGCCTCTGAGAGAAAGGCAACTTTTCTGTCCCTTGGGTTGTTCCACAAAAGGTGTCAACACAGGAAGACCCAGAATGGGGCCTCTGTAATACCCTGACCCAGTTTTCTGACCGGAAGGTGGCTTGGACTATTGCAGTCATCCATAGGAGCCTTCAGCACAGCCAGTCCTGCAATGAGACTACCCAGGTGTGCATGAGCAAGAGGGAGGCAGACAGGATCTGACTAGAGCAGTGGGCAGCTGCAGCCCAGCCCTGTGGGATGTGCTGTGTTCTGTGATTTGTCATCACATATTTTCTGTCACCTACTCAGGTTTAGGAGTTTCCATCCTAGGGAAGCTTCCCTACATCCTCTCTACATGATCACCTGTCCACCAACACAATAGCATGATTCTAGTGCCCTCATTTCTCACTAGGAAGACAGTAACCACTGGTTACTTTGTCTTCCAGTCTGAGGATCTTTCATTCTACCCTACACAGAGTTGTCTTTCTTGGATATACATCCTGTCCTGTCACGTCTTCAAGGGCTACACCCTGCCTCAGCACCCTGGAAGCTGACCTTATCTCCAACTGAACTTCTTGCATCTCATCTCTTACCTCAGACACACAGAATTCTGCCTGTGCTACCCTGTGCACATGCCATTCTCCCTAACTGAGACATGCTATAGAGATTAATAGTCCCAATTTATTTGGAGTTTGTGAGAATTAAGAGAGAGAACATTTAAGAACTATCTAGCAAAAGAACTGGCATAGCATAGGTGCTTAATGGATGTTTGTGGAATTAATAAATGTTGGATTAATAGTTTTAAACCTGCTCTTAGAAAAAAAAATGTCAAAGTAAAGAGATGTCAAGGCATTTGCAAAGAGGATGCCTCTTAGAATATGAGTAACAGAGGATGGAAACCACGGTGGGAAAAGGGTATAGGAGCTCTGGACCAGTGTGTTCCATGTGGAATTGTCCATTTCCAGTCAGAGTCTGGGGTATGAACTTCTATGAGAGATGGGTTCCTGGGAAGGCTTGAATTTCCAAAGTCAATTACCTATCCAAGAGGTGGGTCCCCAGAAGGGAAATAGGCCACATCTCTGGGAGACAGAAGAGAGAATTCAGTCATGAGCTCTTCACTGCAGCTCTTGAAAAATCTAGGTAGACCCTCCTGGCTGCTGGATAATTAAAGATCAATTGCATGAGGCAAACTGAGGACCAGAGATAGAAAAACAGCTTTGATTCTTAAGAGTTAGTACCAGAATCTCCATTTCACCAGTAACTATATTTTATTTAGGAATATACCTTGTGTCAGCAGGAACAAAGGTTACCAATAAGACTGTTAAATTGATCTTCATGAGAAAATAAGGAGAGGGCGGGGCATGGGAGAGGAAGGGGGGTGTTCAGCACATCAGAGGTTGTGTGCGCAGCTACAGTGTAAATGCCACCATTGGCCCCCACCACACATGAATGACATCATCTCTGAGACTTGGATTTGTTGTCTCATTGGAACCAGGAAAGACACTGATTTCCCAGCTGGAAAATGTCCATGCCAGGTAGGGTTAAAAAAGCACTATTTGAGCTAGATAATCTTTTTTCTTACTGAGTCATCCGAAGCAGTGTTAGAGTCAGAAGTAATAGAACTACAAGCCCCCAACCCTGTGAAAATCACTGAGCAGTTCAGTAGAGCTGTGTGCTTCCCATCCTGTCTGGACCTCAGTAGTCTGAGATCTGTGCCCAACCCTTTCATAGTGGAAGGGAGTGGTTCAGGAAGATGATGGCTGTGTAACTAGCTATCTGCCATCCTGGTGCTCTGCATGTTTTTCCATAGTAAATCTGAAAATTTAGGCAAGTCATATGAAGGTACTCCAAATTTGTCTCCATTATACTATACTCCAGGGGGGTTATGCATCCACATTATCAAGGTAAGAATCCTTTCTAAAGGCAAAGGAAGATGAATGGCAGGCCAGGATTAGAGCCACACACAGCAGCTGCATCTTGCCATCAGAACATTATCTGCCCCACACCAAAAATGGAATCCTGGAAAATGTTTTTATTAAGAAAGGCTGAATTTCTTCTAGGTTTTTAAAGAGCCCAGTTTTTCTCTTCCCTCTGTCATTAATCAAGCCAAGCGGACTGTTCAGTGAGCTCTCGCAGAGACAAACGGCAGGAACTGACCTTTGACCAGATCCTCAGACAGTCCGGTCACCCAGCAAAATCAGACAAGCAGCCGGAAGAGGGTCCAGCTGGGAGGACAAGCTGATGCCCAGATGTCACAGCTTGAGAAATCCATCCCCAGGCGAGGCCTCTCTGCCAAACTGCTGCTGGCCCACCTGTCCAGAGAGCAGGCACCACTGCCAGGCCTGAGGAGGCAGCAGATGGTGGCAGAGGCCAAAGGGTACTGAAGCTCTGCTCATGGTTGAATCTGCAGGGAGGATGTGCAGAGTGGAGTGAGGCATTTGTCCGTACCAGAGGACCTCTAGTTCCAAATGCATATGTGGCCACCTGCAGCCAGAATGGCAACTAGCTGTACCCAAGGAGACCACCTGTGTGATTGTCTCTGACAAAGGCATTGATGATCATGCTTCCCCAGTCTGGTTGCTAAATGGTCCATCCAGGTCTTTAAGATGAAATAAACTAGTGAAAGTGACAAGGTATCTCTGGTAGGGAAGGCTCAGTGTTGCTTCAGAGTAAAGAGTTCTACTGGCAGTTTGACAAAAAGACTTGTAGCCAAGAAAGAACACAGAAAGCCTTAAATAAATAGAGACACATGTGAGAAGGGGAACTTTAAAATGCTTTAATAGACTGAGCTAGGGAGATGTGATTGCATCTATCAAGCCTCTCAATAATTTTAAAATGCACAAAGAAGAGAAATCCCAACCCGAGGGAAGATTTTATCATAATACCACATCAGCTCCCACAGTTTAATTCAAAGATCAGGCTCCACAGTGACCACACAGCTTATATCATTTGCCTGTCCCCCTTTAGAAACACATTTAAACATAAATGGGGTGGCAATGTGACAATATGTCTGTCACTTCAATTGCAGCCTGGAAATCACCAGGAAATACAGTTCTGAAGACCAAGTACATTACAGATTCTCCCCTAAGCACAGCTGCTCGTGAAATCTTAGCAAAGTCTCAGGGTTCTTTGGGATTGGTTATCTCTTTTATTACTGGCTGATTCAGACAATCCTTAAACTAGCTTGTCAATAAAACAAGAATGGAAACACCCAAATAAGACAGTGCTTGATAGGGAACACTAAATAATAGCACTGTACACTGGCAAACGCAATATTTTTTGAAGCCACTAGAAGACACTTATTTAGGTATTTTTCTTCCAAGGGACTTTCCCTCTACTAAATAGGAACCAAATTCATTTGCTATACTAGTGCTCGTTTGGCTGTACAGCACAGAAAGCCGAAAGCCTTGACCATATGCCTAAAAGCAGAAGAGACAGTTTCTGAGGTCAGCTCCATGGAGAAGCTGAGAGATGGATGATCTTGTAAAAATTCCATGTTCTTGATGGTCCTCATGAAAACTTCCAACCCAGAATTACATCCCAAGAGTAGCTATTGCGGGGTGAAACTAAAGGTGGACTTGAGAGCCCCATTTCCAAAAGAATTTTCATTAATTTAAAGACAAAGTTAATAATCCATGACATAAATTTTTGTGAACGGGCTGTTCTAAACACGTTAGAGTTTCCTCAATAAATCTCAAAGCTAGAGGCTAGTCAAAATTAGTTTGTTTTCTACACTGTCATTAAGAAAGAAAGAAGTGGTAATAGCTACTGAGGAAACTCGAAGGGAATGGCTTATAAATGAGATGAATCTACGAGCTGCCCAAATGGATGTTGGGCAGGATAAGTAAGTAAATTCACACTCCCCTCTCTTCATAGCCCTGCACAAGGAAGCAGATGCAACAAATGGAGATAGAGAATCATTTAATAAAGTATTTTATTTATAGATCTATAAAGAGGCTTCTAGAGATAGTTTAACTTGTGTTAAGACCTACATTCTCAACAGATTCACCCCGTCATTTCTTATTGCGGGTCTCCAGTGAGCAGGATCCTGTACAGAAAGCTCAGTGGGTCTCAAAGACAAGTCCTCCCTTCTCCCATGCAAGGTAGCTCCGATTTAAGTGCCTGCATGAATGATGTGGACAGTAAGTGGTATGCGACGCAAGTGGTTTGGGGCAGGACAGGTGGAAAATGCTCTCCCACCAGCTGTGATGCTTTTAAAGAACATGCTCAGGAAGACAGGTGCACTATCTCACACACACAAAAAGTGAGGCCATGTCTAGCCTTGCCATGGAAATCCTGCAGCACACCTGGCCACCTCCTCCACAGTGATACCCTTAATAGCTTGGTCTTGTTCTAAATGCTTTCTACATGTTCTCTTGTTTAATTTTCATTATGAAAATTCTGATGGATAGGTGATATTGTAATCCCCAATTTATAGAGAAGGAAACTGAGACACAGAATGACAAATAAATAATAATGATTAATAATTAGTACTAGAGTCACTGAGACTTGGACCCAAGCAATCTGGTTCCTGTTCTGCTGCTGCAACTACAATTACTACTCCTACTGCTGGTACTGCTATTACTACAGCTGCTGTTACAGTTACAACTACTGCTACTACTACCACTACTGCTATGTTACTACCACTACTAATACTACTGCTATTGCTCCTTCTACTACTTATCCTACTACCGTTTCTACTACTATTGCTACTGCTACTACAACCACTGCTATTATTACTGTTACTATTAATACTACTGCTACTATTATTGCTGCTTCTGCTACTACTGCTGGTACAGTTGCTACTGCTACTGCTACTGATGCTGCTACTGTTATTACTATTGCTAATACTGCTGTTGCTGCTGGTGCTGGTATTGTTGCTGCTGCTGCTGCTGCTGCTGCTGCTGCTGCTGCTACTACTACTACTACTACTACTACTACTACTACTATTACCACCACCACAACCACCACCACCACCATCACCACCATAACACCCCTGTCTTGTTGCTCTTAAATCTTGCTCTTCATGTAGTACCTGGGTCTCAGCAGGAATAAAGAGGGGAAGTGAGGCCAGGGTTCTAGATATGATATTGAATTTACCACATTTGATGATGACTAACCACATACTTCCAAGGTGTGCTTTTGTTTATACTCTAATTGGGCATGGGTCATTTTAGTATGGCCTCAACCTGATTCCTCATCAATCCCAGTAGTCTCCCTTTCTCCCTTGTTCTCCATGTCAGATTCTTTGCATCCAGTGTTTCTGCTATGCAACCAACAAGCGCACCTGCACCTTTAATCCATGCAAAATGAATAATCATAGACCTCAATGAGAAGTGCTTTACCCCATGTTTGTGTGATGGCAAGCAGACCTCCTTTGCAGTGTGACTAAAAAGGAACTAGGAAAATGCTTGGAGGAATATGGGGCAGGGTGGGGGCAAGGCTGGAGTGTGTTTGAAGAAGGATTGAGCCCTTCAAGGAGAGAGCCTGGAGAGCCCTCCTAGGGTCTGATTCCACAGAGAGTGAGAGAGTCCCCTTTCCCTCCTAACCTAGATGGGGATATGGGGTTGGGCTTACACTCTCTGAGCCACATCATCTCACTATCATCTCACTCCACTTCCTCCACATGGAGAGTGGAAGTGATAAATATAGAGGCACACTGAGAGAGACATACATGGCCCTTGCTTCTTCTTCCAAACTCCATAATAGAGGAAAGCAGAACAGGCCAGCAGCAACAACAAATTTAAAATCTTGTATCAAGCACCTGCCTTTCCTCCTATCCCATATGCCCAGGGTTCTAGATTCCATAGGTCCTGCAGATGCCTTTGGTCCACTCTTTTGGCCAACCCCTCGTCACCTCAGAAAGACCCAGATATTTTGATGAATCCCTGGAGCATTTAGCATGGAGAGTGAGAATTACTCCAGCAAAAAATCAGTGTCTGTTGTGTTTCCTCAAGAATCTATTCTCAGTGTTTACAATCTGTTGGGGCGTGTTTCCACCCACCCCCACCTGCACCTCCACCCCATCTCGCCACCACCAAATATAAAATTATAGAATGGATTAGATGTTTTGGCAAATTACACATGTACCTAGCCCACTCAGAAGACTCTAAAAATCCTCCTGATAGGTGATACCAAATGTTCCTGGGGTAAGACTGATACTCAGGTGGTAGATACAGCCTATCTATGTCCTGAACCCCTAATTTTCATTTCTTGTGCCTGGGTAGGTAAAAAAGTGCAACTAGTTTCAAATGCTGAATGGCAAAAATGTCCCATGTACAAACTTCTGGGCTTTATTCACAAATTCATTTGGGAGAAATTTTCTTATGTTAAGAGGCTCCCACCAAGAATCAAACATGTTTTCTTGTGTATGGTATTCTTAATGGAGAAGCAGATTCTAGGCTGCCAACAAAGTTTCCACAGTGCTTCATTTTTATCCCTAGCATCCTAGAGAAAACCATCCCTCACGACAGATACACAGCTCCAAATCCTATTCTTAGGCTGCATCTCTGCTGAGGGAGTGGTGGAAGGACTGACCATAAGCACCCTACCTCTCATCTTAGAAGGGATGGAACAGGTGCCAGGAGATGGTACTGCTCTGTCCCTCCTTGCTCAGCTGGGACTCCAGCAGTGTCCTGACTGACCTAAGCCTCAGTATTCAGCAATGACTTGGAAAGTCTCTAGTTGTTTCGCAAGAGCCATGTCCATATTACTACTGACTTCCTACAGGAAAAACCTAAAACATATTCAAAATGATGACTCCCCACAGGAAGTCTTCATCCCCAGTCCTGCCAGATGAACCCATCCCCAACAAAATGGTCATCAGAGAAGTCTAAAAGACAGGAATCTCCTCACTACCTAAGCATGTAACTTTTAAATATAAGAAGCATCCAGTGAGCTAATATGACCTGTCTGCCATAACTGCCTTGTAATGCTTCTCAGAGGCACTGCCCCAATGATTGGTTTTAGTGTGTCAGCAAGTGACAGAGTTCTAGCAGCTAAAGGTAGTGGGCATGTCAAGGACATGGGCGAGAGTCCCTCCTGGAGGGAGCTGGGGAGGTGAGCACTGACCTGCAGCATCTGGAGGTAGCCTTCCTGAGGGTCACAGAGCAGGGAAGAGATGCGGTGGTTGTTCCTCATACATTTCTGGTTGTCCTTTGCAGACGGGAAGATCTGTCGGACCACGGTCATCCTACCAAGGGCGCTGTGGACCAGATCCAGAATCTCCGGGTCACTAATTTCCTGGGAAGATAATGATACCCATGCTTACCATTGACTCATGAACTTTCTCTGCACAAGGGTGACAGCCTGAATAGCTGATGCCAAAGGGATTAAGGGATTGGGCCTAGTTCATAGAGTTCATTAGATGCTTGTTAACCAATATTACTTGCTAACCCTAAAACACAAACATGGTTACTCAACATCTTCCTTGAAACCAGAAAAAGATGTCTGTGGCTAAATCACCAATGTACTGGATTTCATAGAGTCAAGCTCTTAAGAACAAGTACTACCAAAGTCATGGCAGGCATTAGTTGGAAGTAAGGCTAAGTTTTCTGCTGGGAGTCATCGGTCAGATTAAGTGCAGGACAACTAGTTTTCAAATTTATTAACCAAAATGTAATGAGTTTCCTCTAATTCTTTAATAAGTAGATTCACTTTTTAAAAAATTATTTGCATACAAATTTTGAAAATATATCCATTCATTCACTCATGGTACAAAAATCTACTTTATATCTCATCTGTGGTTTATTCTGTACAAAGCATTGGTGATACAGCTGTAAATGAGTCAGGCCTAATCTCATCCAGTGAAGCTCAAGGTATTCACAAAATGAAATATGCTGAAGATGTAATAGGAAAATTTAGAGGCAAAGGAAACCCATTGTGCTTTCCATGTTAGAGTGTGGCCTAAGTCTTTTACATACATTAGCTCATTTGGTGCTCACAACAGCCCTAGGAATTCTATGAGGTAGATCCCATTATTATCCCATTTAGAAGGAGCACTCTCAAGCATAGAAATAGCAAAGGAGCCAGCCACAGGGAGCTCTTTCTATGACAGGCTTCTTTGAGGAATTAGCACTGAAGCTGAACCTGAAGGATGAACTTGTTAAGCAAAGTGTTTGCATGTATAGAAGAGGAGGTGCCAGTGTCAAGCTGAGTTAGTGGTGGTGCTGCTGAAGATGAGGGAACAGGCTGTGCTCTATGCTACCCTGTTCGAGGAAGAGGCAGCAGGACTAGTGAAACACCATAGGCTTTCCCCACCTGGGGAGGGATAGGGCCACGGGCAGAAAAAAGGTCAAAGGCAGGCCTAGGACAGATGTATGTGTGTGTGGGGGCGGGGCATAAGGCCAGCTAAAATGCTCAGCCTAAGGGCAATAAGGAGCCTTTGAAAGGTTTTAGGCATAAACAAGCCACAGTTAGATTTACATTTTTAAAAACCTATTTGGAGGAAAGATTCTGGGGGCACAAAACTGCTTCATGACTGGGAACAAAGGGAGAACTACAGAAAATGGAAACTTGTATGAACGAAGTTTTAGCAGTAGGAGAGAGTCAGGTAAGGAAAAGCTCTGGTTATTACTGACTGTCTCTAAAAAGTGACCAAATCTGTGATTGGTTGCAAGTTGAGATTTTAACAATGAATAAGCACATTTTAAAATAGGTCTTCAGTCTTCCATCTTGCAGATGATACATTCTAGCTTTAACACAATGAGATGATATAAATGGAGGTAGTGAGATTAGAAATTAGTAATCAAGTGTTTTAAAGTCAGTTAAATAAAAATATAACATGTTTATGGGTAAAATGGTAAGTGTATTTCAGGAATTGTCATAGAGGAATCTGATGTGAACTCGAAGATGGTCCAATGAAACCACATGCTAGATCTGGGAGAAAGAAATTAAGTGCTGCATTCTTTTAGAATGACTAATACTTCTCAACTATGAGAAATTGTGGTAATCAAAAGAGAATTAACATTCATTTATATTAAAAACTCTCAGCAAAGTGGAAACAGAGGGAACATGCCGCAAAATAACAAAAGCCATATATGACAAACCTACAGCTAACATCATACTCAATAGGGAAAGGCTAAAAGCATTTCCCTTAAGATCAGGATCAAGACAAGAATGCCCACTTTCACCACTCTTTTTCAACATTGTATTGGAAGTCTTAGCCTTAGCAATAAGACAAGAGAAAATAGATGACATGATACCATATATAGAGAACCCTAAAGATTCCACCAAAAAACTGTTAGAGCTGATCAATGAATTCAGTAAAGTAGCAGTTACAAAATAAATATTTAGAAGTCAGTGAAATTTTTATTCACCAATGATGAACTTTCAGAAAGAGAAATTAAGAAAACAATGCCATTTACAATTGCATCAAAAATTATAAAATACCCAGAAATCAAATTAACCATTAGGTAGAAGACCTGTTTTCAGAAAATTGTAAGTCATTGAAAAAAAAATGAAGATGATACAAATAAATGAAAGCACAGACCATGTTCATGAGTAAGAAGAATCAACACTGTAAAAATGACCATACTACCCAAAGCGATCTATAGATTCAATGTAATCCCTATCAAAATACCAATGGCATTCTCCAGAGAGCTAGAACAAATAATCCTAAAATTTATATGAAGCCATAAAAATACCCAAATAGCCATGGCAATCTTGAGAAAGAAGAACAAAGTTGGATGTATCACAATACCTGATATCAAACTATACTACAAGGCTACAGTAATCAAAACAGCATGGTACTGGCATAAAAATAGATACACTGATAAATGGAACAGAATAGAGAGCCCAGAAAAGATCCATGCCTATACACTCAATTAATATATGACAAAGGAGGTAAGAACATACAATGGAGTAAAGACAGTCTCTTCAATTAATGGTGCTGGGAAAATTAAACAGATACAAGTAAAAAAAACGGACTGGACCACCTGGTCTGCTCTTAACTGCCCAGCTAACAGAGGCCCTGCCCTGAGCACAGAATAGTGGGGTGATAAAAATCACATTCTGATCTAACAGTAAGTCAGACTGTAAGAAAGAGTAACGAGTACAGTAGTTAGCTTTACTTGGAGAAGGGATATAAGAGGCTTTAGGGAGGGAATTTTATTTTTATCTTGAAAAAAAAATGAGGTCATAAAGAACAAAATTTGAATTATGCATAAGGGGTTAATTAATCAAGCCTACACACCTTGAAGAGGAAATGGTTATGTCAAATACAACTGCTTTTCTTGCTTTATGGTAGAGGCCCCCATAGAAGCTCTTTTATTAAACCTCTCCTGAGTCCTCAGCTCCCTAGAGAGAGAGTCAGTATCACTGAGCATTCCCCACTGTACCCCAAGCAGAGTCCTGGAAATCTGCAGGGAGCCTGAATTACAAGGCAAACAATATATTTCCGTAAGTATAACAACCATCACTTTCCCTGGCAACCTGTGGCAGGACCTGGGGTGAGTGAGCCAGGGACAGCCATGACATAACCAAGGGGCCTCAACTCCTAACCCCAGCTACCCTGGTCTCCAGACTGTTCCTTTTTCATTCTGCCTGCCCAGGACTCCTTGAGAGCTTGGAACAACTCTCTCCAACTCATCAGTTGCCATATGCCTTCCTTGCAGTGAGAATCTGCTAGATATCTGGAGACTTTCCTATCTCCCATGGCCCAGTCGTCATCCACTCACTCTGAGTCAAAGCATAGATTCTGCCTGCCATGGCACAGCTACCTGCCTCCCCACAACTCTGGGCCTATACATGGTGTCCAGTGCAGAGACAGCTGCAATCAGAATCTGAGGATCCACAGGAGCAACTCTCCCAGGTCCCTTGGGGGGCAATGAAAAAGGTCACCACTTCTTCCAGGGATGTGTCCTCCCCTCTAGAGAATTCTGCACTTACGCCAGCAGCTCCATGACAGATCCTCTCCTTTCCTGTTGGTCCCACTGAGCCCCTTAAGTACTATAGGGGTGCAGGCAGGGATCTGCTCATTCCTTGCCCACTGCTGCAAGGCACTGCCATCAGGCTGCACACCAGGTCAGCCTTTGGACCACGGTGAGGGGGCCAAACTGCTGGGTTCCTAAGGATGCAGAGAACAATCCAAGCAGCTAATTTACAGAAACCATTTAGAAAACAAACTTGCCCTTCATGCCAGTTGAACATTCCTTCCAGACAGTTCTGTGGATGAGCAGAAGTAAAACAATGAGCACAGACTGTGTAACCTTCACTGACCTCACCGAAGTCAGCAAGGACACAGTGCAGACAACAATAACATGTCAAACTCAGACACTCGCTGGAGTGCATAGGCTCAAAATAAATCTTGCTTATTTTATTATTTTTAACTTTATATTGTAAATTATATTTAACTAACAAATATTACATACATTGAATAATAAAATGATTTCAGTGTGCCTTCCATCGAGCTAAGAAATAAAATATAATCTGTGTCTTGGTCAGATGCCTTTTCTCAAATGCTTACCCTTCCTCCTCACCAAGAGCCTGCCTTTGTCGTGCTATAACTACATATATAACCCAAATAATGTGTAACTTGTACGTTTTGTTTAGCTTTGTGCAAGCTAAACAATCTGCATGCCCCTTGCAGTCGTTTTGACTCAATGGCCCTGTTGTCTGTCAGGATCACCCAAGAAATGATAAAATTGTAGAAGTCCAACCCTGTCCCACTTCAGCAAGCAAAGCCTCTCTGTCCTCCGTTAGCTCTCCAGATAATTCCAGTATTCACCAACGTTTAAAACCTACTGGTTAAAAATTAAGTTTCTGTGGTCTATTCATGGCAATGGGTGCTGTTCTAGTGTATTCATTTTCACAGCTGCATACAATTGCATTGTATAACTATGCCACCATTTATTTACTCTGTTGTTGATTACTATTGGAATGATTAAGTTTGATTGCTATTTTGACCAAAGCTTCTATATGTATGCATCTTGGGGAACTTGTATAAGAATTTCTAGGGCACATACCTAGAATAGAATTCCTTGATAGAATATGAACATGTTCAAACTTCCTACATAATACCAAATTTTCAAAGTGATTGTACCAGTTTATAATAATGTGTGGTGAAGAGAATTCCTGTTGCTGCTCATCTTTGCCTGCAGATGATATTGTACAACTTCCTAATATTTGTCAATCTGGTTACTATAAACTGGCTTTTAATTTCCACTTCCCTAATTCTTAATAGGTTAAGTATCTTTCACATATTTATGAATCATTTGTGCAATCTTTCTTGTGTTTGTGTTTCTGTCCAATTTCTATCAGTTTGGGTCTCTTGCATAATGATGTCCTGAACTTTTTAAAAATTCTGAATACTCAGTCTTGGTCACAAATATCTTCTCAAGTTTTTAGAATGTTTTGTAGAATTAGCCTAAAAACTCATCTAACCTGGTGTTTTCTTTGTAGAGTTATTGTTTATTAATGAAATTTTTATAAGGATTTTGTTTGCTTTTCCTTCTTTGCCCTGTCATTTTTTTCTAAAAATTCAGCAATGTTGTCCAAATTTTCCAGTTTACTGGCATAGCCTGTTCAGTGTCTCTCTTCTTCTAACATGTCTAAAGTTATGTGCCTTCATCCATTAATAACAGTATTTATTTGTGCCCTCTTACTTTGATGCTAGAAGTTAGTCTACTTTATAAATCCTTTAAAAAATAAGTTTTGGCTTAATTGATACTTTTTTATGTGTTGGTTTTCAATTTTATTAATTTCTACTCTTATCTTTATTATTTTAATTTTTATACTTGTTGGATTTATTGAGTGGTTATTTTTACAAAATTTTGGATATAAAGCTTAGCTGACAAACATATCTTTTGTCTTTTCTAATGAAGTATTTAGATAATAAATCTACACCCAATAATGCTTTAGCTGTGTCTCACAAATTATCATTTATACTCATATATATTAACTATATCATTTTTAAAAAATTTCATCTTGGTGGGGTTTTTTTTGACAAATGAATAATTAACTACAAATATTTCAAAACTTTCAAACATGAGGGTATTTTTTTATTGATTACTAATGTAAATGCATTGTGTCTTGAGAATGTGAACTGTGTAATGCTAATCTTTAAAATTTATTGAGCTTTCTTTGTGGCCTATCATGTGGTCATTTTGCATGAGTGTTTCATGTACAGTCACTGTCCAGTTGTGAATTCAGTGGTCTACTTTTGGTCCATTAAATCAAGAAACTACCTATTTCTCTTTGTATTCAGTCCGTATTTTTAAAAATTCAAAACACATTTTGAAGTTTTTGTTAGTTACACACAGGTTTAGAATCATAACTTCTTCCTGAACTAAATGTTTTATCATTATTTCTATATTCTCTTTATTTCTAGTAATGCATCTTGCCCTATAGTCTACTGTGTCTAGTATTAATACAGCTATGCCAGTTTTATTTTGGTAAGTATCTGGCTGCTCTAACTTTTTCCATCTCTTTGCTGTCAATCTTTCTCTGTCTCGAATTTTAGTTGAAATTCCTATAAACAAAATATACTAGATTTTTTTGCATCCATCTTTAACTTTTTAGTAGAAATCTCAATCTGTTTATATTGAATTATGATTACTTAAACATTCAGTTTGATTTCTATTGTATTATTTATATTACATATTTTATCATTTCTTTTTTCTTCTTTTTTGCTTCCCCTTGGAATGACTTTTTTCCTATCTTCATTGTTTTATCCTCTTTGGAAAGTTATATTATCTGTTATTCTTTCATTGGAGATTTTAATATGCATACTTAATTAAATGTGAAGTTAATCATTATCTTTACCCTCTTCTTCAGTAAATATCTCTAATCACCATTATCCCAACTATTGTGATAACAATGTCCAATATTTTAATTCTCTCTCTTTATGCCTTCCTATTACATGTAATTCCACTGTTTTATAAGTTCAATTGTCTATTGATCTAATATTTATCAATATTTATTAAAATATTCTTTTCTGTATAGCAAACCTTACATCTGTGATCATTCCCCTCCTCCTGAAGTACATTATTTATAATTTCCTTGAATGTGCATTTTTGGTGATGAACTTAGTTCTTGTTTGCTGGAAAATATCTTTATTTTAATCTCATTCTTGAAAGATAAAGTTCTAAGTTAACTACTATTTTCTCTAAGCACATTGAAGATAATATGAAATGGTCTCTTGTTTTCTTTTCTTGCCCAGTGTGTCAGTTTCCTATGATAGCAAAAACAAATTATCACAAGGAGGATGCACTTCTTCCAGAAGCTCTGTTCCTTGCCTTTTGCAGGTTCCGGTGGCTGCCACCATTACTTGGGTTGTAGCCACATCACTTCAATCTCTTCCTTTGTGGACACATTGCCTTCTCTTCTGTACTTAAATATTCCTTTGCCTCCCTTTATAAGGACACTGAGGATTATATTTAGGGCCTACCAGAATAATGCAAGGTAATATCCTCATCTCAACACCATTAGGTTAAACACTCCTGCAAAATATCTTCTGCTATATAGGGTAACATTCAAAGTTTCCAGGGATTAGGACCTGGATATCTTTGAGGGTTTTTATTCAGTCCACTACCTCCAGATATGAGGAATCAATCTAACTTTCATTCCTTTAACTATGATCTATGTTTTCTCTCTAGATGCTCTTTAAATTTTTTTTGGTCTTTGCTGTCCTGCAGTGTCACACTATGAAGTGCCTAAGTGTGAATTTATTTTTATTCTGCTCCTGATCCTTGGACTTCCTACATGTAGCATTTGGCTTCCTTCAATAATTCCAGAAAATTCTAAAACATAATACTTTTTAATATTATTTCTTCCCCATTATCTCCTATATTTTTTTTTAGAAATCTGATTGGCAGTATGTTGGATCATATCCTTCCTCCATGTGCATGTTAACCTCCCTTTTGCATTTTCATCTCTTTATTGCTCTGGGTTGCATTCTAAATAATTTCTTCATATTTTCCAGTTCATTACTTCTTACTATATATGTGTCTACATTAATGTTTATTTTCAACTTCAATTTTTAGGTTTTAATTTTTTGAAAATTTTTTTTTCTTTCTCATTTCCACTTCTGTTTTTTATTCCTCAATCATATTTTCCAGCCTCTCTTTATTTTTTAAACATATTTAAGCACACTTATTTAATAGTCTATGTATGTCAGATAATTCTAATAACTAAAATCATTTCAAATCTGATTAAACTATCCTTTATTTTTATTTCCTGGCTTTCACTAATAGTGGCTTCTTTCTCTTCTCTTCTCTTCTCTTCTCTTCTCTTCTCTTCTCTTCTCTCCTCTCCTCTCCTCTCCTCTCCTCTCCTCTCCTCTCCTCTCCTCTCCTCTCCTCTCTCTCTCTCTCTCTCTCTCTCTCTCTCTCTCTCTTTCTCTTTTCTCTTTCCTTCCTTCCTTCCTTCTTTCCTTCCTTCCTTCCTTCCTTCCTTCCTTCCTTCCTTCCTTCCTTCTTTCTCTTCTTCTTCTCCTTCTCCTTCTCCTCTCTCTCTCTCTCTCTATGTGTGTGTGTGTATATATATATATATATATGTATATATGTATATACATATATATATATATACACTTCATTTATATAATCATATTTTCCTTAGAACTTTCTTATAAATACTTTGAAGTCTGACTGAAATTTGCATTATCCCAGAGAATATTTATGCTGGCTTCTACCACCTACCTAGAAATGCTACCAATCTATAACCACATAATTTAATGTTAAATATTCCTTTGTGACTTGGATTATCAATTCTCAAAAACAATTTCTTCCCTTCATGCAACTTCAAAGTCAAGATAAAAAAATTTCAATGGAAAAAAATATCCTTGAAATTCTTTCTGCACAGTGAGTTCATTTCTAGTTAACCCTTACACTGAGATCTAAGTTTCTAGCATTATGTGAAAATCTTGCATTACGCCCCACATTTGATTTGTTCTTACACTTGATCTCATATGTTCTATGCTACACACAACCAGAAGAATAAAAGCTCAACATATCCACAGTTTCGACAATAGATTCAAGGCAGAAACTAAATTCAAAGTTCACATATTTCCAACAGTTTCCATTTTCACTTAATATTTGGTGTCTGTGAATATTGCTCTTGACTGCTCAATGATCTATCTAAAAATATTTAAAATGCTTCATACCTAGCTTTTTAAGTTGTTTTTTTTTTTTTCAGGAGTGTCATTCAGGCTAATTATTCTTCTATAAAGACATTACTAAACCTTGTATATAGAATTTTCATTTTTTAGCATATGAGCCTTCCCTTTTTCTGGGATATGTACCCATCTCCCAATTCTTCATATGTCTTTGCTGTGTGAGTGACTAAATCTGTTATTATGCTAAAATCTATATTTGCATTATTTGACTGCCAAGTTCATTATCATTAGTACTAGAAGGGCTATTTCTGAAGGGCCCAAGGGACGTATGTGCAACTTTGTCTATTTGGTCAAATCCCAATTGCATTCTTGAATCACTTCATTACTGTGGGTGCAAGAAGGTAAATATTTTACAGGTTCCACCTTATCTGATTATCTACCCTGAATTTCCTAGTTAGCTTGCCTTCCTACAATCTAATAGGTTCCACCCATAAATCTCCACCCATCAATACTGCTCATTTAAGAGATCATCTCTGTGAGAGATGGTGAGACTTGGATTAGGGTATCTGCAGATAGATCATCTTTAGAGATAGTTAAAATGTAGGCTCTAGAGTACATAGTGAATGATGGAACTGGAATAGAATGATGGAAAAATACTGCTAGAACTAGCTCCTTTTTGAATGGAATGAGTATTTATAGTTTGATAATAGCTATAAATTATTATAAAATTATTATAACAACTAAAACAAATAGAGATGAGAATAGGATGGAGTTCCTCCTGGTCAACACCACATTCTTCTTGCCAGTCATCAGTGAGAAAAAAAAAGACTCTTTTGTGCCTTGTAATATACTTAAAGGAAAATTTCTATAAAAACAATAAAATGTGAGACTTTCTTTATGCACTGAATAATAAAAATACTCACCACCTCTAATTTTGTACTAAGAAGCAGCAGCAAGGAAAAATCACCTGGGATGAACAAGCCATACAACTAGGGAGAAATCCAAGAAATAGCCCTGCAATGGCAGAAGGTAGGACAGGGCAAGGACATGGGGATGCCCAGTCTTGAGTGAGACAGAGGCTGTGGCAGCAGCAGTGCAGAAGCCTCTTAAAGAGGCCAGGTCCTGCTAGCAGACTTTCACGGTGAAAGACCTGCTTGTTCTGAGCACCAGTGCTGATTCAGTTGCATGCAGGGGGCACCAGGGACTTAAAAGGCTCAATGAACTTTGGAGAAGTGTAAAGAACTTCAACAAAGATTAAAAAAAAAAACATAAAAATGGAAATGGAAATTATAAAAGGGAACCAATCTAAAATGAAGAACACATTATCTAAGATGAGAAGTATATTAAATGGAATAAACAAAGGAATAAACAAAGTGAATAAAGAAAAGGACAAATGTGTTATCTAGAGTACAGGAAAACCAAGTACATGCAATCAGAACAACAAGAGATAAGATGCCAAGACTTTAAAAATAATTTAAAGAGAATATGAGACACTATTCAGGGTCCAAGTATGAATCTGATTGGTGTAACTGAAGAAAATCAAAATGTTGAGCAGTTGTTTGAAGAAATAATGATGGAGAACTTCCCGAAGGAAATGGACATAAAACCCAGGAAGCTCAGAGAATCACAAAAACCAGGGATCCAAAGAGGCCCAAACCAAGACAGATCATAATTAAAATGCCAAAGTTTAAATACAAAAATATATATATAAAAAAACAGCAACAGAAAAATAGATAATTACTTATAAGAGAACACCCATAAGACTGGCACCCAATTTCTCAAAAGAAGCTATGCAGGACAGAAGGGCTTGGCACAAAATATTCTACGTGATGAAATAGGAACTACAATCAATAATAATTTATCCACAAAGCTATCATTTAGATTTGAAGGACAAATAAAGAGCTTCCCTGATAAAAATAAGCTAAAGGAATTTATCACCACCAAGCCAGTATTACAGGAAACGTTGGAGTGACTTCTCTAAGAAGAAAGAACATTTATCAAAAACACGAATAAAGAATAGTAATAACTACATTCCCGGCTCAGCCTTTGGATAAGAATCCACTAGGCTGGAGCTAGCAACAATAAATGCTACTTCCTGCTTATAGTTTTGGGGTCTCATCCCTCTGTTTGAGAATCTTGCAACACAAAGGCAAAAGGTAAAACAGGGCGAGGCCATGATACTGCCAAGTCCTGAGTGGCTGAGTAGGATGGTGGCTGCGGCAGACCTCTTAAAGGGGCCACATCCACAAGCAGATTTTTGTGGTGACGGACCTGCTCACTCTAAGCACCAGTGCCGATTTGGCTGCTCAGGGACAGGGACTTACGGGAAGATACTGAATTATTGGAGTGAGTACTGAGGCAAGACTTACTCTGTATTAAAGTTCCAATGGTGTCCATTGTTCCTCTTTTGACCCCTCTCTGCTCCCAGTGCTCAGACGCAGCACCGCCATAGCTGAGACATCATCAAACTAGATAATAGAGGTCACCCCACCCAGAGGAGTCCTTGAAACTCTGCCTCCCCAAACTTGTGGCTTCAACCAAACCCCATCCAGGTATATCCTCAGCAAATCAGGTGCTCCTTGCTGAGCAGCACCAAGACTCACACTGGTGGCAGTTGGCCTCAATTTCTGGTGTGGCCTCTTGAGGCAACTATAAGAACAGTATCTGTGGAGTGCTTGCTGAATCTTAATGAGTGGCTCCAAAGCAGTAGAGGCTTAGGCTAAATTTGGCCTGCAGCTGAACCACTTTCACGACTATACCACTGGCCACCTACTACACAAAGCAATGCTAATAAGATCGGGAGACTTAGTAGCTTTGCTTAGTACATAGAAACAGATACAGAAAGGCAGTCAAAATGGGAAGACAAAGAAACAGAAACCATATGAGAGAACAGAACAGAGATCCAGAAATAATGGAGTCAAGCAGTCTAGCAGATACAGCTCAAAACACTGGTAATTGTTTTGAACTTATTGGAAGTGTAAATGAGTTCAGTGAGAACTTCAACAAAGAGGTAAAAAACATAAAAATGAAAATAGAAATTATAAAAGGGGACCAGTCAGAAATGAAGAACACATTACATGAGGTGGGAAATATATTAAATGGAATAAACAAAGTGGATAAGGAAGAAGATCAAATCATCAATATACAGGATGGGAAAGCCAAGGACACTCAATAAGAATGGCAAAAAAAAAAAAAAGCCAAGTATTATAATAATTTAAGGAGCCTATGCGACATTATTAAATGGAAAAATAACCATGTCGTAGGGGTACTGGAATGAAAATAAGATGTTGAAGAGTTATTTGAATAAATAATGATGGAAAACTTCCCTAAACTGATAAGGAAATAGACAGAAAATCCCAGGAATCTCCAAGAATACCAAACACCAGGAACCCACACTGAGAGGCCCACACCCAGACATATCATAATTAAAATGTCAAAGGTTAAATACAAAGAGAGAATCTTAAAAGCAGCAAGAGAAAAGCAGTTAGTTACCTACAAAGGATCAATAGCCCATAAGACTGGCAGCTGATTTCTCAAGAGAAACTATGCAGGACAAAAGGGCTTGGCACAAAATATCCAACATGATGAAAACCCAGGATCTACAACCAAGAATATTTTATCCAACAAAGCTAACCTTTAGAGTTAGAGAGCTTCCTAGACATAAAATAAGGTAAAGGAATTTATCATCACCAAGCCAATATCACAAGAAAAGTTGGGAGGACTTCCTTAAGAAGAAAAAACATGTATCATAAACAAGAATAAAGAATGGTAACAACTACATTCCTGTCAACAAGTACTCAAATGAAAAAGAATTAAGTGCTCCAACCAAAAGATAGAATGATTGAATGGATAAGAAAACAAGACCCCTACATATGCTGCCTACAGGAGATCACTTCAGATTAAAAGACACACGCAGACTAAAAGAAAGGGGATGGAAAAAGATATTTCCATGATGGACCTAGAGGGTATTACGCTGAATTAAATATGAAATGAAATTGAAATGAAATGAAATGAAATGAAATAAAATGAAATAATGAAATGAAATGTAAGACAAATATCACATGCTTTCATGTACATGTGGAATCTAAAGAGTGAAACAACAGCAACAAAAGTGAAAACAAGCTCATAGATACCAAGAATAGTTAGAGGTCTACTAGATGGGAGGGGAATGGGGGACAGTGAAAAACAGCAAAAGTATTAAGAGGTACAAATGGATAGCTGAAGAACAGACAAGATGTAGAGTGTAATATGAGGAAGATGGTTAATAATTTTGTAACAAATATGTAAGGGGGAAGAGGAGTACTAGATTTAGTGAGTGATCGCTTTGCGAGTTATGTGGATCTCAGATCACTATGCTACACAACTGAAACAGGTATATTATTGTATGCCAAATGTAAGTGAAAAAACTCATTAAATTATACAACGTAAATACAAGCAACTAATTATCTATTACATTTCAATAAAGACAAAAAATATTTCAATGTAAAAAAACAGCAAAATAAAAAAAGAATGCAACAATTAAATTCCTATCAATAGGTACCTCAAATGGAAAATAATTAAGTGTTCTAACCAATAGATGAAGTGGCTAAAAAGATAAGAAAACAGGACCCCCTACATATGAAAAGGAAGGGGATGGAAAAAGATATTGCTTTGATGGACCTGGAAGTTATTTATGTCAGACAGAGAAAGGTAAACACTATATAATTTCACTTATATGAGAAATCTAAAGAATAAAAAGAACAAACTAATCAAAAATAGTCTCACAAATATAGTGGACTATATGGTGATAGACAGAGAGGAGGTGAGCTTGCGGGGGCTTGAGAATGAAGTGAAGGGTTAAAGAAGTACAAATTAGTACTGATGGATGGTTGTGGGGATGGGTAGCACGGCATAGGGAATGCAGTAAGCATTAATACATTGGCTAGGTGGAGGGTCAGAAGAGAGGGAGAAATTGGGGGGATTGTTTTATGAACTATATAGATGTCTAATCAATGTATTGTATACTTGAAACTAATTAAAATAAATACATTTTAAAAAAGAAAACCTCTAAAAATATCTACTTTGTTTGAGATTTAAGACTAAAGAAAAAGAAGTTAGTCAAATTCTAAAGAAAAGCCAATCTTCTCATCCTCACAGAAGACACATACTTAGTTCACTGATTAAAAGCAAAATTATCCTTCTTAGAGAGCACTGTAAGGAACAGAACAAGATCTGATTGCCTCCATTCAGAGTCAATGTGCGTCTTCAGCCAAGGTCCCTGGCTGGCTTCAGGGGCACCCGCCATTCAAAACATGTAAAATATATAAGTATAGATTTTGGCTATATTCGACCTTCAAGGAAGTGTTTGACTCAAAAAAGATGATGAAGAACTGATATGGAAGCCAGTAATGATTTTTGAAGTCTTCCTTGTTGCTAACTATAAGAAAAATAAAAACAATGATGACAACAGCAATAGGATAATTTGGAGACTCAGAAGTTTTAGTATCTGTCAGACTGCTTCTTCTTCACTGTCACACAGGTCTCTGGTGTAACAAAGACAAAACTAGAATCAAAGAAGCAATGGAATTTGTATCATGAACTATGATACAGTTATAAAAATTACTGAATAATTCTATATTGTTACATTATTGCCTTATAAATGTAGATAATAGAGTTAAGGAAAACAGAAAAGAAAGAAAAGCAAGAGCAAGTTACAGAATGAAATATCAAATAAGGTAGACACATATGTAATAGCATAAAATAAACTTAAATGTAAGCAAAAAAAAACACACACACACACACACACACAAAGTTCAGGAGAGTGAGTGCCACTGGGGAGATAAAAGAGAAATAACAAACAGATTTGCTGTCTACCTGACAGTCTTGCCCTTCTTCTATGCTGGCATATCCCTAGTATGAACAGATGGCATCCTCTCTACCATGTGATTCAAGGTGATGGGAGGTGACTTCTATACCCAAACTAGAGGTACATTGCTTGGTCTGAGCCAGCCTGGGTGGTCCTACTACTTTAGGTAGTTTTAGGGGAGGGTAGATGACTTTATTTCTGGTTGTTGAGGTCTTAGGGGGTTGTCGGGGAGTCCTGAGAGGTTTATTCAATACCAAGAAGAAGACCAAAAAGATCTAGGCCTTTCTGCCTCTGGAGGTTTGAATCATGGGGAGATTGCTTTTAGGGGCACATTTAGCACACTGCGGACAAAAGGCAGAATGGGGTCCTGAGAATACTATTTAACTTCTGAATCACCCTGCCTTGTAACCTCATGACCTATGTTTCTGAGACTCGTCTAAGGTGAGATAATAATGTTTCGGGCCATTTAAGAAAATTAGATGCAGATTTTTCTATAACTTATAGTCAAAAAGGAGCTGACTGATACAAAATTTAATGGGACTAGTAAGTGGGTACAGAGCAGACTTCAATTATGTCTGAAATGGTAAATTTTTTTAAAAATTGACATCTCAAATATGTCAACATGTTAATGATGAACATGTAAGTGTTTGTTATAACATACTCTGTATCTTTTAAGCTTTTAAGAATTTTTTAAAAATTTAAAACAGGGACGAATCACTGCAGAAGTATCATCCCTACAGTCTGTTTGAGTAGCAAAGATGATAAATTTTTTAATGAAGAAAAATTTTCAAAATAGCAATTAAAATGGAAAGAATTTCCTTTTTCAAAATATATATTTTGGCAAACCAGATGCAAAACTTATGCACAAATAAGTATTTGTCTGATATTTAAGACTTCAGTAAAATTTCTGAAGCTTCTAATATCATCAGAAAGTATTTTTAAACATTTTATAGAGCTCTAAACTTATATAGGGCTGTGCAATCACATTATTAGTCATTTCTTTTTATTCCTTAGAAAGACCTAGATCTATCAGACATCTGTGTGATACCAGCATTATTCCAACTCTGAAGAAATAATAGTTTATTTCTCTCCTAAAAACCATGGTGTCAGTAATCTAAAGTCAGTGATAGCAAAGAAACTTCACAGACAAAGCTGGCTTGAGAGAAGCTGAAAAAATAGAAAAGAGAATTCAATAAAGTTGTGATGAAAGAATGTCTCCCAACGAAACCAACAGGCTTTTTAGACTGTCTGCTGTTTTCGAATGCCTACAGAGCACTTAAAGCAAGGCAAGGTAAAGCTCCATGGAGACAAGGACATTATGATGAGGAACAGACAGTGGGAGGAAACTGCCAAAGCTTAGTGCTGGTTACATTTCCAGGACAGAGAACAGCAAGACGAGAGCATCTTCTGAGTGGTTGTTTTGACCAGGGACATACTCTGTCTCTTTAGTCATTCCTTAAAATCTGATGAAGTATGCATGGGTCTCCCTATTTTACAAAGGATACAGAAAAGAGTCAGAGGGAATTCCCTCATTCCCCAAAGTGTGGTCCACGAACCAAAGGCATCAGTATCTTCTGCAAACTTGTTAGAAATGCAGAATCTCAGGCCCCACCCCCGATCTATCTAGTCAGAATCTGCCTTTTGACAAGATCTTCAGGTGATTCATAGGCATGTTAACATTTTTTAAATTTACTTTTAATTTAGTTGACATACAATATTATACTAGTTTCAGTATCACTAGTATAACATAGTGATTTAACATTTATGTACCTTACAAAGTGACTACCACAGTAAGTCTACTAACCTTCTGTTAATATTTTAGAAGCACTGGTCTAAGATATCACACAATGAAGTAAAGAGAATGTAGGATCTAAAAAAGATAGGTTTGTGTTTCAATCCTAGTTTCTCCTCTTCCTGGCCATGTATCCTGTACAAGGCATTTAATTCCTCTGAGTGTCATCTGCAAATAGGATAACAGTATTCCCTGGGTTTTGAGTTAATTCAGTGACATTAATTCAATAAGATTCAACATGTCTAGCACAGAGCCTTACTTCTTACCCTTCCACGTCAAAGCTTAAGCTCTTTTTTACAACCTTTGAAAGCCAACAAAAGACCTGATTTAGCTTGGCCTCCAACCAAGCCCAAACAGCTCTTTTTCTGCCCTCCCCTCGCCCCATCACTCCTACAGCCTCCTCCAAGACCCTAAGGAACCCCATAGCAGATACACTAATCCGCATTCAGCTCTTTCCTGCTCCTCATCTCCCAAGATACACTGGACTCCCTGCCAAGATATCAAACCAGGTCTTTACCATCCCATCATTACATAAAATGGCTCACTGGTTGAAAATTTATATGGCTTCTTTTATTTGGATAAACAACACAAATGGTTTCTGCTCACAACAGAACCAGCACTCTGCCTGCTCCTTTTATCCTGGGATGCCCAGGGTAGAGGTGACAGAATCCTTACACCATCACATCTCCATCACAGCCTGTTCCCATGAGTGGGCCTAGTCAGATCAGTGAGCAATAAGCAGCTTGCCTTGTTATCTAAAGTTCTGCAGCTGGCTACAGCCACAGGGACAGATAGATATCCCCTCAGGCTGCCTGCGCAGTTCTGGGAAACCATCTTCAGATTTGCTGGTTTACCAAGAGAATCTGCTATCTCACCCAGAGAAGCCCAAAAAAAGTTCCAAAGCTTTGCATTTTTAGTAGTTCTTTTATTCTATTTCATTTAATTGAGTTTGTATTACATCGCATTTTATTCAATTTTATTCAATTATATTTGACCATGAGCACAAGGTGCATATAAGACCTCCGATGAGCCCGGAGACTCACATATGTCCCTAGCATTTACTGGAAACAGTCATGAAAGCTCCTCTTGCTGGTTGATTATTTTGGATGAAGGACGAGCTTTAATGGGCCTTCTGTGAGACTTATCTACCCTTCTCCTTGGCTTTCTCCTCTACTTTCATTATTTTTAACTAGGGAATTCTCTGTTTTCTAATTTATATTCAATTTATGTAAACTTTAAAAATATATATTTTGCCCATTTCTCTACCCCACCCCATTCCACCTCTTCTACTCTTGCAACCACCAATCTAAATCTAGTCTCTGTATCTATGAGCTTCAGGTTTTTTGTTTGTTTTTGTGTTTGTTTTAGATTGCACATATAATAGAGATCATACAGTATCTGTCTTTCTCTGTCTGACTTATTTCACTTAGCATAATATCCACAAGGTCCATCCATGTTGTTGAAAATTGCAAGATTTCATTCCTTTCTATGGCTGAATAGTATTTCATTATATCAATAAATATATAAATATATTCTTCATTCCTCCACTGATGGGCACTTAAGTAATCTCCTTATCGTGGCTATTATAAATAATGCTTTAATTAACAAGGAGGGTGCACATCCTTTTAAATTAATGTTCTCATTTTATTTGTATAAACATTCAGAAGCTGGATTACTGGATCATACAGTAGTTCTATTTTTCATTTTTTGAGAAACCTCCATACTGTTTTCCATAATAGCTATACCAACCTACATTCTAACTAATAGTGTACAAGGGTTTCCTTTTCTCCACATCCTTACCAACTCTTTTGTTATTTTCTTATCTTTTGCTATTAGCCATTCTAACAGATGAAAGGTGATATCTGCATTTTCCTGAGGATTAGTGATATTGAGTTAAGCATCTTTTCATGTACTTGTCATGTATGCCTTCTTTGGAAAAAATGTTTTTTCAGATCCTATGCTCATTTTTTCATCAGATTGTTTAATTTTTTGCTATTAAGTCATACGAGTTCTTTATATATTTTGGATTTTAATCTCTTATCAGATATATAATTTGCAAATATTTCCTCCCATTCATAGGTTAACTTTTCATTTTGTTGATGGTTTCTTTTTGGCTATACACAAACATTTTAGTGCGATGTAGTCTCACTTGTTTATTTTTGCTTTTATTGCTTTTGTTTTTGGTATCAGATTGAAGAAATCATCACCAAGAAAGATCATTAAGCTTGATAGTGTCTGTTTTCTCCTGGTAGTTTAATGCTTCCAGACCTTACATCCAAGTCTTTAAACCATTTTCAGTTAATTTTTGTGTGTGCTGTAAAATAATGGTCCAGTTTCATTCCCTTGCATATAGATGTCCCATTTTCCCAGCACCATTTATTGAAGAGATTGTTCTTTCTCTATTGTATATTCTTGGCTCCTCTGTTATAAATTAACTGACCATATATGGGTGGGTTTATTTTGGGGTTCTGTATTCCGTTCCACTGATCTAGGTGTCTGTTTTTAGGCCAATAGCATTCTGTTTTAATTACTATACCTTTGTAATATAGTTTGAAATCAGGAAGCATGATGCCTCCAGCTTTGTTCTTTTTTCTCAAAGTTGTTTTGGCTGTTTCTTATTTCTTTTCTGTCTCTTACTTTCACTTTCTCCTTGTTTGTTTCCACTATCTCCTTTATCTCTCTCACTCTTCCTCCCTCTCCCTCTTTTCCCTCCATCTTCTTCAGGCTTCCTGTTTCCACCAACCTTGCAATTTCTACATTCTCACAACCGATGACACCCACCTCTGCACATGCAGTTTCCTTTAATTTAATGAACTCGTAACATCTAAAGTAGGTCAAAGCAATTCCCAGAAGTGCTTCAGTGATTACTAACCTTATCTTCCCTTTTTCAGATGTGATACTCCTAAAATGTTTTCTAAAAGATCCTGAAATATTCTCTAAATGGACCTGAAATATTTACTTCTGCAGGCCTGGGCCTGGACATTTAAAGCACTAAAATAACTGTAGGGATAGGTAAAAATTGCTTTGTCTGCTATTTGGAAAGCAGGGCAAATCTAGAATCTGCACAGTTCAACAACTTAAAGGCAGAATTTGAATAAGAGTTCTACAGGTAATGGTACTCTGAGTCACAGGCAGAGGAATAACCCCCTCATGCAATCTTCTACCCCTAGCAGAAAAGCATGGCATTTACCTGGAAAAGAGCTTCATAAGGAAACTCCATTTACTCAGATCCAAAATCTATAAGTATCCTCTGGTCCTTATTGTATACCTACAACTCTGACTCAGATCTGAGGGCACTATAAATTCTCAGTGTTTCCTGCACATAACCAGAAGGAAACTACCAGTGCTAATCCATCATCATTCCATCATACTGACTAGGGAAACAGAACAAGCTCCCCAAGGGCAGAATGTATATTTCTCTTACTCTGTCTTCCTAGTGTTAAGCACAAGGTCTGATATATGCTTATGAGGGAAGGATGAAAGGGGGGGAAAAAAAATAAAGAGAAGAAGGGGAGAGATAGATGAAAAGAGGAAGAAGTTTTTCAGAATTGCACACATAAAAAATGTGAATCTCAAACGTTTTAACATTTAAAACTCTGACATAAGTAACTATCTCTATGACACAAAGCCATTGTTTTTGCTTTTCATTCTGTTGTTAAAATTTTAGAAGCCAGCTGGGGCTTCAATTTGCAGCTTACTCCCTAGGCACATATTCAAACAGAAAAATAAGTATAATAGTGGCTGTGTTTGCTTGCTTGCTACAAACCACTTTAATTATTTTCTTTGCGATACCTATTTGTTCGCCTCAGGAGAACATTTAAATCTGCTTTTATTTGTGCAACTACCCCTATCACTAGGAAAATGGGGTCTTATGTTTCATATTAACATTTCACGTATTTATATATGTAAGAAGCTGATGGAAAATTATAATTTTTAATTACATTTATAATTCTAAATCCTAAAATATTATAAAGAATTTTCCAAAGATTATTTGAACATAAAATTGCATGGCCCAAAGCCCAGGAGGGGATGGTTCTGAAGTTTATGTCTCTGTGTTTAACATATGAAAGCACTTCTATGTAGACCCAAGTTTAAAGGACTGAGAATATAAATTCAGAAAAATAGAGGATGTATAACATGGTAATTAGTGTATATATAGATGCTGACTTGATGGATTAATAGGGGCTCAACTTACTTCTCATTTTAAATAACTAACAAACAAACATATGAAACAACAGTTTTCAGATATGGGACAAATGGCATAGCTGAATGGTGATATTCAAGAGCAAAGAAATAAATAAGGTGAACCTGAGCTTAGTGTTTAGAGAGACTTTCCAAAATGAAAAGGAAGGACAAGGGAAAACCTAAGCAAAGTCTGATGATCATGAGTTTGGGGTTTGAGGAAGCCTAGGCAATTAGAATTCATAAGGCACGATTCCAAAGAAGACAGAGTTACACAGAAAAAGCCCTGTGGAAAACTGCAGGAAGTTCACTTCAAGTGTATAGCTGAGTATTAATTAGCACACATGTGTGAGAAAACAACCTGGATGCATGGGGAGGATCACCTGAATAGATCACGTTTAACAATCCTCAATAATGCATCAAATTAGACAAATTAGCAACATATTAAAGTCTGTTTTTGACCTTCCTAGCAAAGCTTTAAAGCAAGTCTTGAAAAATCAAAATGTTCCAAAGTAACTTAACTGTGTCCTTGTATGTGTATGTGTGTGTGTGGGTGGGGGGAGCAGGGGAGAAGGGGGTGTCTAAAGAAATAAAAAGAAATCAAGCACCTAGCACCCAACCATCTAAAATTCACAATATCTGGAATCTAATTGAAAATTACCAGGCATGCAAAAAAAAAAAAAAAAAAAACCAGGAAAATATAGCCTATGATGAGGAGAAAAATTAATCAATAGTAATAGGCCCAGAAATAATACAGATGGTACAATTAGTACAACAGTACATTAAAACAGATATTATAAATATTATAAATACACATCATATGCTCAAGAAGTTAGAGAAAGTATGTGCAATATAGGAAGAGAAATAAAAAACATAAATTGAATTTCTATGAATAAAAGATGCAACGTATAATATGAAAAATACTTGAATGAATTCAACATTAGATTAGACACCATAGAAGAAAAATGAATGAACTTGTAAGTATAAAACAAAAATCTCCAAAATAAATCATATAAGAAAAAATATATTAGAAAAAAATTCAAAAAAAAATATTAGACAGCAGTGGAATAACTTTAAGCAACCTAATATAAATGTCATTTAAGTCCATGCAGGGGAACAGAGAAAAAGGAGAAGAAAAAAATATATTGGAAGAAATAATGGTTAAGCGTTTGCTAAATTTGATGAAATCCACACTCAGGCACTAATCAGAGGGAAAAAAAGTTCTTAAAAGCAACTAGAGGAAAGAAAGACTTATACTGAGAAAATTTAAGTAAGAATGACAGCTGCTTCTCATCAGAAACAAGACAAACCAAAAGTCACTGAAATTATATATTTAAAGAATGAAAATAAAAAGTGGATAATTTATCACAAGTAAACTTGAACTACAAGAAACTTAGATGAAATGGACAACTTCCTTGAATGACACAAACTATTTTAAAAAAAACCTCACTCAGAAAGAAATAGATAACCTAAATATACTTATATCTACTAAAAATAATTAAAGTTTTTCTTTAAAATCTTCCCATGGGGAGGGGGATCCTTCCAGCCCCAAATATCTTCACTTGTAAATTTTACATATGTTTAAGAAATATATACTATCAATTTTACAAATTCTTTCAGAAAATTGAAAAGAAACACATCCCTGCTTATTATAGGAGGCCAGCGCTATCCTAATAACAAAACTAGGCAAGATAAAAAACTACAGACTAATTATCCATCATGAACACAGATAGAAAACTTCTTTAAAATATCTTAGCTAACATTTTAGCTAAAATACTTTAGCTGTTTAAATCCAACTATTCAAAAAGAACAAACATACCATGATCAAGTGAGGTTTATCCCAGGGCTGTAAGGTTGGTTTAACTTTTGAAAATGAATAAATTTAGTTTTCTATATTAGTAGAATAAAAAAGAAAAACCATGTGATTATCTCAACAGATGCATAAAAAGCATTTGACAAAATCCAAGTTTCATTTATGTTTTGAAAACCCTCAGCAAACTAGGAATAAAAGAAAACTTCTTCAATGTGATTAAAGGGACCCATCTAATATCACAACGGTGAAAAGCTGAATAGTTTCTCCTAAGATCAGGAAAAAGGCAAAGACGTCCGTTTTTACTACTTTTACTCAACATTGTATTAGAGGTTCAAGACAGTGCAATAGGGCAATAAAAGAAATAAAGGAGATCTAGATTGGAAAGAAAGAAGCATAACTGTATTTATTCACAGATGACATGATAGTCTATATGGAAAATGTCAGGAAATCTGCAAAAGAAAGCCACTAGAACTAATAAGTAAATTTAGCAAGGTCATGGGATACAAGGTCAATACCCAGAAATTAATTGTATTTTCTACACTCTAACAGCAATCAATTGCAAATTTAAATTTAAAAAGCAATACCATTTATAAGGCAAGTACACTTAACACTGAAAAACATTGCTAAAAATAATTAAAGAAGATACAAATCAATGAAAATATATAACTTGTTCATAGATAAGAAGACTCAATATTGTGAAGATCTCAATTCTGCCTCAAATTATCTCTAGATTGAACACAATTGAAATTAAAATCCTACCAGCCTTGTTCTAAAAACTGATAAGTTAGTTCTAAAATTTATATGAAAATGCAGGGCCAGACCTAGGGTGAGGCATTTGTAAGTTCCTCCTTAAATTTTGTGACTTTGTTGCCTCACTTGCTGCACCCTAGTCTCAGCCCTGTGACAATGTAAAAGACCTAGAAGAGTGAAAGTAAATTTTTAAATGAGAAAAAGGTGGAGAACTTACTTCACTTGATTTCAAAACCAACTAAAAAGCTACAATTATACAGTGTGGCACTGGTGTGAAGATGGACATATAGGTCAATAGAACAGAATAGAGAGTTTTGGATTAGATCCAAACATTGAAGGCTAATTAATTTTCAGCAAAGGATCCAAAAAGGAAAGAATACTATTTTAAGCAAGCAGTGCTGGAATAATTAAATATCCATTTTCCAAAATAAAATAAAATAAAAATTAACCTAAACCCTTCTCATACCATATACAAAAATTAATCATCAATGAACACAACAAAATGAATGAATCTCAAAATCATTACCCTGATTGAAATAAGCTAGACAAAATAGTTGTGTGTACTGTGTGATTCCACTGATATTAAATTCTAGAAATGCAAAGTAATCTATAGTCACAGAAAACAGATCAGAGGTTTCCTGGGATTGGGTAAAAGAAGAAATTAGTTGCATGGGGACATGAGAAAACTTTTATGGATAATACAAATGTGCATTATCATGACTATGGTGATAATTTCAGAAGTATATGTAAAGACTCCAAATTTTAATGCATTAAAGTATGCAGATTTTTGAATATCATACTTTAAAAAGTTCATAAATAATGCAATTAAAAGCTCTAGACTGTGTAGGCACTAGAGCTAGATTGCTTAGTTTCAAATTCAGAGCACCTTACATAAAATACCATACTTCATGCACACCATAAAACCTCTGTCTCCCTTTCCCTGCTTTACAAGCTCTTTAGGTTCTTGTCCTTATGCTAGCCATTTGCCATCAGTGTACAGCAGTTTAGTGAGCAATGTCTGTCAGCACTACCTTAAAAATTTCAAAATTTAAGCACATCCCACCATCCCTGGTCCAAACCACTATTATCTCTAATTAAAGGCCCTAATTTTGTAACTTTCCTCCTTTTTTCTGCCCTTTCTCATTGCAACCTCCACTGAGTGTTTTTGACACAGAAGTCTTTCTAAAATATAATTCAAATCACATCACTCCTCAGTTCAAAATGCTCCAGTGGCTCCTCAGCTCACTCAGAATAAAAGCCAAAGTCCTTATAGTCGCAAATGCAGCAGTCTTCTTGCGCCCTTTCTCACCTATTACCACCATATAGTCCAAGCCTTTGCCTGGTTATTAGATGTCTGTTCATAATTCATCCCCAAATTGTCACTGCACTTCCCAGTCCTAGTGGCTCACTGCTATGACTTCTTTTCATCCCGTACAAGGATGTGTGGTGTGAGCAGAAGTACAAAAACCTAATGGATAATAGAGCCCCTTTTCCTGAAACCAGTCTTTGGGGGAGGAAACATTTTATATTGAAGTGAACCATTATGCTAAATTGAAATTTCCCTTGGAGGACCAATCTTTAATGACATGAAATTCCATAATGAAGTGCCTGGCACACTTGTAACTAGCCAAGGGAAATAACTGAGAATCAATTTCTTGACTCTGCAAATTCTCACCCAAAATAAGTCCAAAGAGGAAAAGAGTATTTAGTGGAGAATATTTCTTTCAGGGGAATGAGAGAAACATTTCATGAATGTGTTTCTACTTCTCATAAAAGTAAGGAGGGTGCCTCCTGCCTCGTTGCAAGTCTCCTTGGAGAGGCTTTCTTTAAGACCATTGAAGTCTCCCACAAAACAGAGCCAGGGCCTGAACAAGCAGGATTCCTTGGGTTTAATGATAAAAGTTACTTTATGTTATTTTCCATTGGCCCTTTGACCCTTCTCATTCCCTTCAATTGAATAAAAATTATAACAATTTAGTGACTTTTCCATTAAGGTTAATAGGAAATTTGTGTCACTTTAAGTTGCAAAACCAAGCTTTGATTCAGAATTTAAAATGAACTAATCCAATATAATAATTGGAAGATATACTTGGCTTGGTATAGAAATGCTGACCCTTAAAAGACATAAATCAACATATGTCTCCCACCAAAGGACTGGGCTATTTCAAAGGCTGAACTACATGGAGATAACACAGGCTTCAGAATGAGACAACTTGAAGTTAAAATTCCAACTTGTCTTAATATAGTTGTGATACCACAGACCTTATCTGAACCTTAATTTCATTGTCTGTACTCTAGTGTTAATTACACTTCTCTCAAAAGGTTATAAAAATAGAGCCATATAACAAAAGACTATTATATCTGTATGAAGATCCTGAGCAACTAAATCACAAAATTAAAAATAGCCACGATTAATAAATGTCCAAAATATCTGATTTGGCTAATAAGCAGAAATACAAATTAAAACAATGCAGTGAGCCTTTTTCACCTATATTGGTAAAAATAAAAAAACATTGATTATATTCATGTTCACAAGACACAAGAGTGGGATAAGAATCGGATCAGGCTCTTTATGAGTTCCTACATTAGAGACAATTTTTCTACCATCATAAGAATTTAGAGAGACATCACAGACCTAGGTAGGATTGCAGTATTATTAAAAGTAGCTTTAACCAATCTAAGTTTCTAAAAATTGAGATTTGCATAAATTCTGATTCTTCCAAGCAATAGACTACTATAAGGCTATTAAATTATCTCAGATACTATTTGCTGACATGATAAAATGTTCATGATGTATTATTAATTGAAAACAATTGGACATAAAACTGAATATAACAAGAAAACTTCAATTTGGCAAAATAAATGACGTACCTAAGGCTGTTTAAAAGGATAATTCACTGGCATATTAATTTTTATTTTGTTTTACTATTATAGAAGAATCAGAAGGAATTAGAGAAATTTTGCTCTGCTCTCCTTCTATCCCTCTCCCTCTCACTCCACCATGAGTGTCCACACACACCTGCACAGAGGTAAATAATACTTTATGCTCTAGAAAGTTTGTATTCTTCTTTCTACCTGGAGAAAGAAATAGGTGAACTGACAATGATGGTTGGCTGGGAAGCTTCTGAGGCTGAGAATGAAGGCAGTCACAGCGGCCTGAGCCAGGAAGCTTCCGACAGAGATGGAGAGGAGACAGAAGAACAGCTAACAGGTTTGTCCCCTCCCTGATACACGTTAGTCCCAGGATACAATATCAGAAAGGACTGGCTGGTAGTCATTTGAAAAGGCTGGGCCCCAAGCATGTGGTTTCTTAAAAACAAAATCACCATGCCCAAGCTTGAGGCCAAAACTGAGTTGAAACTTCAGACATCTAATTGACCTTGAGCACAGTGTAAAACTCAGGGACTTTTGCACAGCCTTCATGAGGGCAAGGAGACAGTGATCCTGTTATAACTGGAACTGAATTTCTTGCCATCCTTTTAAATTAAATTGCACAGGCATATTTAATTTGCTTTGAATAATGTCTATACAGCATGTAATGCAAGACCTGACATACAGTAAACACTCAATGTGAGCTTCCTTGCTTCAGAGATCAACCACGTGGGGTCGCTGTTCTTGTAATGCCCATATCAAGCAGAAGTCTGAGGGTAGTTAAGGAGGCCTTTCAGACCCTACTGGCCTCACAAGGTAGACTCTTTGTTCTTCACCAGAAGCTTCTCTCTGTACCTGGTGAGGAAGAATGCCAGGCATGATGGTGACAGCATCTGGCTAAGCAGCACCTTAGCCAACAAACCAGTCTCCAGGGCTGCAGGAAACCACATTCTAGTTCTGATCACTGACAG
Organism: Cynopterus sphinx; assembly: GCA_030015415.1. Taxonomy (NCBI): domain Eukaryota; kingdom Metazoa; phylum Chordata; class Mammalia; order Chiroptera; family Pteropodidae; genus Cynopterus; species Cynopterus sphinx. The sequence goes on from CM057382.1 coordinate 55,039,854, forward strand.
ATAAAGGGTTTCCTCACCTCACTTTCTGAAACTGCATGGTATCCATTTGGGATTTTTCAACCAGCTCTAAGAGATTTCCCCAGAGCATATAACATCCTCTGGTTTGAGAGGATAAAAAAGAAGACCAAGTTGAAGCCACTGTTTCTATGAGCCCTTAAAAAAAGATTTAAGACATTTCACAAGAAGTTCTGGTGGCTTGAACTGTCTCCTGCCTCCATTTCTGCTTCCACGTTCCACCTTAAAAAGAACACTCCTTGGGAGCACCACAAGGGGTTTGCTATCTCCCATGCTGCGTGTGTGTGCATGTGTGTGCACGCACGTGTGCTTACTCGCTTCTCACCTTTCCATGCAGTGCATGATGATTATCTAGCCTGGCAAAGGAGGTATAATAACAGGGTAGGAGGCACAGATAATGGGGTCTTTCTGGCACAAGCAGCGAGTTATCTGAATCCATCACAATCTTCATTTGTGGGAAAAGCAATGGATAGGAATGCAGAAAGGTAGAGACATTAACCTTTAGTATTCAAATACATTTGCTGTACATGGTAATTAAAGCTATTTTAAAACTCCCTAAGTGTCAGCACTCCCTTTTCTAACCATTCTATGTCAAAACTCTGCAAAATGACAATACACTTGTTGGGAACAATTGACTCATGTCTAAAACAGGGAGTCTATATCCACAGCAGTGGTGGGGTCTGTCTGAGTTGTTCTGTCTTCAGGGAGTTTGAATTTGATTGCAAACTGTAGAGGACTTGGAGTAGCTCCTACAACCCTTGATAGCTGTAGTTTAGTGATCCAGGTACACATGTTTCTCAGCCATGATTTCACCATCAGCTCTCTGAGGATGAGAAACACATCTCTCAGATTCTCCTGAGAATCCCCAATGTCTCTCTCACAGGTGCTTGGTACATGCGTGATGAATAAATGATCGATTGTTAAGAGCTATAAATTCTAGTACGGAGACAAGACATGGAGGAAGAAGCTAAGGACCACTGAAGAATTATAGCCTCAGTTCTCTGGGGTGTTGGAAGAAGGAAAGGTCATGGAATTAATCAATAGATGTTGCAAAATGGGGGAACAGTAATTTGAGCTGAGTCTTAAAGGATGCATGAGTTTGAAAGGTAGAGATAGGGTGAACTAGGGTCCAAGCAAGCCTGAAACACAGTTATAAATGCTGCAATTCAGGTTCATCCTGGTGATGAATCAAGTAATATTCCCATTCCCCTACACACTTCATAAAGATATGCACTGACCTGTTATTAATTCCTTAAATCTGAGTGTCCCTGATTAAGTTCCAAAAATGAACTTTCCCACAGGATATTAGTTATTTGTTAATAAGAGGAGCTACCTTTTAGGTGTGCTTGCTATAAACCAGACCTTGTACTGTGGAACTTCTGATGAGTTTTCTCATTTATCTAATCTTCACAACTTTCCTATGAGGTGAATATCATGAACCCTATTAGGCAGATAAGGAAAATAAAGTTCAAAGAAAAAAGTAAAAGAACTTGCCCAAAGTCACAGAAGTGGCAAGCACAGGAGTTAAATCATATCCACGGTGTGTTCCCAAAGACTGGTTTAAAACAGTGGTACATCACTACTTTCACAGTTACTGTTCCCCAAGCCTACCATCTGCACAGTAACTAGTACCTTCCCCAGGGAGCTTTGAAAAGGAATGAAGAATAATATTATAGAACAAAAATTTCCTCATATATCTATGACTATAAGTGTTAAATCTCATAGATTCCTTTTGGGTTGAGAAAAGAATATAGATATATGCTGATTAACAAAGTGAAAGTACATTTCTAGTAAATATGGTTTGTTCCTTTCAGATACTATTCATGTGACAGGTATTAGCTTATTTGTGTGGGCTTTTGCAGGTTCCTTAACAATTTCAATAGGAGATTTTTTAAATGGGCTAAAATAACATAAGGAAAGAGATAAAATTTAAAAAATGAAAGTTTTATACTGATTTTCTGCAATGAGAACTTTATTACTACTTTCAAATTATGAAAAATTCTAAATATTGCTGGGATTCACTCATGTATTTAGCATTTAGTTAGTGCTGAGTGTGATGGGAGCCGGTAATACAAGGACAGTATGGCATAAGGTATATATTTCTTAAATTTGGAGTCACTTACACCTAAGTTCAAATTCTGATTCTGCCACTTACTGATTAATTAACATCGAAAAGTCAATTCATCTCTCTGAGCTTCTCTGTTTCTTTGCAAAATGGAATAACATAAGTTGAAGTACCTGGAGACTCGGTCCTCCAACCTTTTCCCAATATTCACCCTCTAGGTGATCACATCCTCATGACAGCAGCACATGACATCAACGATCTCTCCCTTCTGTTTGAAATGGCTCTTTCACTTGGCTTTCATGACTCCACCCTCTACTAACAATATCAATACTCAAAGTAAATGTATTAGAATTGATAAAATAGCTAAATCCAAGTACAAAAGGATTTCAAGAAACATACTTTAAACATAAAGAAATAAGTTAGTTAAAAGTTAAAGAATGGAAAAAATATTATGTAAACACTAGTCAAAACAAATCTGTAATAGCTATAGTAATATTAGATAAAGTATATTTCAGAGCAGAGAACATTTTGGAGCAGAGGGATAAATAAGATTGTTTCATAATGATAACAGATCAATTAATCAATAGGACATAAAAATCCTAAGTATTTATGTCTCTTATAACAATGCTAGCTTCAAAATACATTAAGCAACAACTGATAAAACTGCAAGGAAAAATAGGCAAACCCACAATTAAAGTTGAATACTTTGAGACATCTCTCTCAATAACTGATAGAACAGACAAAAAATCATCAAGGATACAGAAGACACAAACAACAGTGTCAATTAAATTGACCTAACTGACATTTATAGAACATTTCATACCACAACAGATTACACATCCTTTTCAAATGTATATAAAACATTTAACAAGAAAGATAACATACTGGACTATCAAACAAGTCACAGTAAATTTAAAACAATTCAAGTCATAGAAACTATGTTCTCTAACTACAATGAAACTAAATTAAAAATCAATAAGAGAAAGACACCTAAAAAATATCCAAATATGCAGGAACTAAATAGAACATTTCTAAACAATCTATGGGTCAAAAAAGAAATCAAAAGGTAATATAGAAAGTATTTTGAACTGAATAACAATGAAAACACAATATATCAAAAGTTGGGGGATGCCATTAAATTCCCTTAAGGGAATGTTTATAGTTCTAAAGAAAAATAAATGTCTCAAACAATTATTTCAGCTTCCCCTGTAAGGAAGATATCGATACAGATATAGATAGATGGCAAATAAACACATGAAAGTATGCTTAGTATCATTCCTTATTAGGGAAATGGAAATTAAAATCATAATGAGGCACCATCACACACCACTACAATGGCTAATACTAAAAACTCTTTGGATCAACTAGAATTCTCATAGAACTTGGAAGTTTCTTAAACAGTTAACATACATCTGCCATATGTCCCAGCAATTCCACCTGTGAATATGTACCCAAGAAAAATGAAAGCATATGTCCATACAAAAACTTGCACATGAATGTTCATAGCAGTTTTATTTGTAATCGCCAAAAATCTAGAACTCAAATATCCATCAATGATAAATGACCATTCAAAATATGGTGTACTCATACATTTGAATATTCCTTATCAATAAAAAGAAAAGGACTATTGCTATACATTGCAATATGCATGAATCTCAAAATAATTATTAGAAGGGAAGTAGCCATAGCAAAACAGAAAAATAAAAAGAATACATACTGTATGATTCAATTTACATAAAACTCTAGAGAATACAAATAATCTTTAGTAGCAGAAACAAACTGACAAGGGAGTGGGGGAGGATCAGGCAGGGAGGGTGGGATTGCCAAGGGACATGAGGATACTTTTGGGATGATGGATATGCTCACTAACTTCACCATGGTTATGGTTTCATGGGTATGCACATGTCAAACAGAAATTGTACACTTTATTATGTGCATTTATTGCATGTGAATTAAAATTCAACAAAGCTGTTAATTTTTTAAGTAAAAAAATAGATAAAGAAAGTGATGCTCAAAAAAAGTACTTGGCTTCACCTAATGTCTGATAAATGGCAACTCCTATTCTTTGTTTGAGGTTCTCAGCTAGAGCTACAGAGGTGGGTAAGATATGATGCCTGTCCTCTAGGACTCCTCAGTAAGGCTAGGGAGAGAGACATGTGAATAGATCAGAAGAAACATAATTGGTTTTGAGTGTTACTAAATTAAATTTGTAGATGGTAAATGGTATAGGGACTTAATATCCAAACAGAATTTAAATCTTCCAAATGAAAGAAAGAAAAAAATTAAATCTTTCCCTTTCTCCTTTTCTCTTGTGTCCCAAGCAGAGATTTCTGAAAGCTATTCGATAAAGCATTCATATCACAGTCTTTTTTTCCTGTTTTCTTTAATTAATGCATTAGTATATCTTTCCCTACATTATACATGTGTAGAATAATCTCACTGTCTATTGCTTTAACCCAATAGAAAGTACGTTGCAGGTAGGCATGATGGAAAAAACTGGAGTGACCTCTGAACTGTTGACAGAAGTTCCCTCTGGGGCAGGTCAAGGTCTGCATCTGGAGAATTGTAAGGATAACTCATTGGTGGCAACTAGTGAAACGATAAAATGGAAGCTGGGGCATAAGGGGCCCCAGAAGAGCATTCTGGGCAACTGAAGAGGTCCAGACATTGGATGTGCTTGGGTGGCAGAGATCTCTTAGGATAGTCAGAGCAGTTCATATGAAAAGAGGTGGCAGGACCTGAGATCAAAGAGGGCTCTGAAGTCAGCTCATGAACAGCCTCATGTATCACGTGAAAGAATTTCAACTCTTATCTTATAGGCCCTGACAGTCCAACTTCTGCATGTGGCAGACAGTGTGCATTGTCTCGCCCTCAGAAGGCACAGCATGAGACACCTGTTTCTTGCTGTTTAAGTTATCCACCCTCTTTGATCACAGAATCCATTTTCCACAAAGCATCTACGAATTTGCAGAACGTGTTCTCCCAGCGCAATTTGGAGACTGTTGTAAGAAACCTGACTGGTGCTTCTCCTAGCCTCCTCCCGGGCTGCTCTGCCACTGCCCATGGCCTGGTACAGAGCCAAAGGGAGCATGCATGTGCCTCAGAGGAAGAGCCTGTACCCCTTGGGTACAGGAAAAGGCAGTGCCGTGGAACAAGGGACACTGACACCTGTGGTTCATAGAGCAGGATTTCAGCTTTCTGAGTCCATGGAAGGTCGGGATGGTTATAAACACCTCTTCCTCCACATGCATGCAATTAGATAAGCAGTGTCAAGGTGAGTAAGCAACAGGTAGACGTTGTATCTGGACACTTAACCCAGCACCTCTTCTGTGTCTGAGTCCCTCATGCTAGGAACTGTCAGAACCCAATAGAAAGGAGATTCAGCACTTGCTTACAGGCTGTTTGGGAAATCAGGCATTTACATCAAGTCTCCAGTACAGCAGAGCTGGGGCAAGAAGAGTGAATAACTCTAAAAAAGGAAATCCAAGAAGACCTTTCGGCAGAAGTGGTGTTTACCAGACCATTGCAGAAAAGGTAAGTCCTTGACAATCAGAGATGAAGGAAGGGTGTGCCATGCATAAAGAGAAATCCTGGCAAAGGCCTAAAGCCAGGAGAGAAAAATAAATATAGGAAACAGCAAGTCACCCATCCACTTGCAGAGATGAGCCATGGGTAGTGGGCAGAAGGGTGAGAATAAAACATGGTCGGGGTTATCCTGAAGTGGACTTGAGGCAGGTGCATGATGTGGTCTTTTCTCCACTGGCTAGGTAGGTGACCAGAAGAATAGGACCCATCCCTTGACATTGGAACACTGATTAATGACCAGGTCAGGTGAAGGATAACAGGTTCAGATAGAGAGGGACTGAGCTAGAGATGGTCATAAGACTTGCAAGCAGCTGAGTTAAGAAGGCATCTGGATCTCTGGGTCTGGAACTCAGAGGCAAGATCTGGAATGAACATGTGATGTGAGGTCATCAATGTATGCTGGAAACGAGGCATAGGTGCTGAAGGACTGCCTCCTGTGCTTCCTATCTCATTAGAACCAATTTCTTCCTGGACCCCTCTTGAGCTGAAGATCACAGCTCAGAGCTTCCCTTGCTGAGAAAACCTAAGCACATTGGTTATGTGTGCTTCTGCATTGCTTGTTAAGCACCTTAAACTATTTCCATCAAAGTATGTTTTGGTTCCATGTTTGGAAGAACTAGACTAACAATGCAAATTGCCCAGCAACAGAGCTTCAAGTCTGCATTATGGTTGGTTCTGGGAGAAGCTGGAAGTGTTATATATATTCCATAAAAGAATTTTCTCCAAAAAGTTCTCAAGAAGCCAGACTATGAGACAGACGCATGACTTCCGCCTAGACGAAGAGCCTTGTGGGAGGGCATTTTTCTCTGTGTCCAGATTCCACCTGGTCCTGAGCACATCTGTGAGTCACTGGTCCGGGGGAATGACTGGTTCACCTGGGCTCTGCTGAAGGCCACACACGTGGAGGGGCAACACTCCAGCCTAGCTGATAAAGAGGTTCTAGAAGGCTCCTAGCTCATCTAAATTTAGATCTGACTGGTCCTGAACTGGCAGAGTCTGATGAATGACCCAGAGTGTTCCCTTCCATTCCTTAGACTTGATCTTAATTGTGGTCTTTGTTTTCTCTTGGAGGCAAACTAGGAAGTGTTCATCAAAGCAACTTGCTCTACCTTGTGTACACTGACTTGCCTTCAACCAAACCTTTTTAAGAATCTACCCTTTTCACAGAGCATTGGGGATTCGGTGATGATCTGGATTCTAGCAAAGTCCTCAAATGATTCATGGTCTAGTGGCCACCTTGACTAATGGTTCATTTTGCTTCCCAGAAGTTCTTTTGAATCTCCTACCCTTCTCCAAGCTAACATGTAACATAATCAATCAATGAAAATACAGTTTATACCCAAAAGCACATCTGCTTGCCAGTGTCCCCACAGTGGAATCCAGAGACCTAAAGAAACAGCCAGTGAGGCTCACAGAATCACCAGCCTTTCTCTGTATCCAATTACCCCTTCTACAAACAAAACAGGCCTTTCCTACACAACACCAATGTTCGCTGGTGTGGGGGAGACATGTTATGTAAACCACTGCATAAAGAAAGCAAACAAAAACATGTACCCTTGAGTGCTTATCTAGAATCCAGGAAAATACATTAAGCAAGTCAAATACAGGGTCTGGAGGAGAGTCTGTGAGAAATGAGGGAGGCAGGGGTGGAGCTGGGTACCACACTGCAGGCCTCCTTCAGGAAAGATGTGAGGAGAAGAGGCACAGACCTGAGTTCCTGTGACAGACTGATCTTCAGTTTGGAAAGTAGGAAGATGAGAAGAAATGTAGCCTCTGAATCCTGGAGACCATATTGGACTGCCCTTGACTTATTCCCCACTTTATTTTATCCTAGCCATCACATGTAATAAACAGGAAAAAAAATACTGTCATAAGAATAACATGACTTTTGTCTTCAATGGGGCCATGCTGTGACAGGAAACAGTTGTTCTGAATATAGCTGGTCCTAAGAATAAGTCTACACAAAAAAACCATCATTAACCAGAGCCCACACTGGGGTTGCTGGGGTCTATGGGTCAAAGCTGTACAAATGGGCCCCACTTTCAGAGTGTCCATGACTGTCCCTTGAGGGTGTGCCTTCCTGACCCCTACTGACTGGCCTTTCTGAATCAGACCCTGACCACAGTTGAGGATCTTCGCTAGGGCCATGTGCGTGACTGTATCATTTGGTGCAAAGGGCTCTGGAGCCAGGCAGTCTTTGTAAAGAATACCAAATGCACCATTTAATAATAGCTCTATGACCTTGAACATTTGATTAAGCTCTCAAGGCTCCCTTTTCCCTTCTAAAAAATGGAGATGATAATAATTACAATCAGGGTTGTCAATAAGGACTAAGGATGGTAACAAATGCGAAATGCCCTGGCAAGTGCCTGGCATACAATAATGATCAAGCAATGGTGGTTGTTACCCTTGATTCCCCATAGAAAATGATACTCGGAAAGAGGGAGGTCTATTCTGAAGGAGGACACACTCAGTCCAGGAATGTTTACACTGGCCCAGAGTATGCTGCTGACTAGAATGGGGCACAACTATCCTCTTAGGTGAGGCTGCTCCAGTGTGGTTCTGACAAGTATACCCACACCTGACTCCTGATGATGTGAAGTAAACCCTGAGCTACAGTGCTCTGGCAGTGCTCTGTGGGCACCTCACACTGGCCAGTCTGAAGGGATCCCAGCCCTGAACAGGGTTGAGAGGGACAGAGAGAAGGCCCTGGAGGTGAGTGGAGATGTAGAAAAGAGAAAAAGAAACTGGTTAGAAATAAAAACAGAGCACTTTTGAAGAGTAGCAACAGAGAAACACTGGCTCTCCAACTTGGAGGAGTCACCAAAAAATAAAGCCAGCAGCAGACATTTGCCTTAAGGAGTAAATGGAATTTACCCTTCCTCTGGAACAAAGGAAACAGGACTTTAAAGAGAAGCTGGCAAAACTCATAGGATTGAAACTTCCCAAGGTCCAAGGAGGACTCATTGCAGGCTCTAAAGAATGGGGGAGGTGGCTTTCATGTGCCTTCTCCCAACAACCGGCACAACTGTCTACAACCCGAGGTAAATGGACAGTTACTGCGCATGTCTCCAAGTGGCCCATGTAGATGTGGAGACAATAAGATGTGAATTTATGGAGGAAAACCATGAAAGTGGGCCTTGCAAGCAGTTACTATCTGATACTACCGGTAAAATTATTAAAATAAGCCACCCAAATCTATTTCAGCCACATTAGCACTGAGCTAGTGAAGAAATACGTATCATAAAGGAATAAATTATCGATATAATAAACCTTGCATCTTCTAGAATGAGGCCATTAGAAATTGATCAGTCAATTTAGGAGCAGCTAAGGCCAGAACCCTGATGAAAGCACGCACTAGGAGATACCTTCTACAGTCAGCTCTGATAATAGCCTGCTAGGGTCACACAGACTGCCCTGGTCAGTGCTTCCTGAATGAATGTGTTGGCAGAGGGGAATCTCCAGGAGAGCTATGGCAAGTGAATACAGGCTGCTCCCGTGTAATGCCCGTAGCATGGAAGAGGCCAGGCTGTAATTAGTGAAGAGCTGATCAGGAAACTTTATAGTGTTCCCATTCCTCCTGGGGCCAAACCAGTGGGATGGCCAGTCAATGGGATATTCTTTCCATTCAACCCCTTTAAATGATTATAATGATCCCACCCCACCAACTGCACAGGGGGCTGTGCACACACATACACACTCACACACCTGTACACTCACATGTGCACATGCACACTCTCACACACATACTTATGCACACACATATCTATACACTCACACACATGGCTTCTCATACATACATGGTCACACATATGCATACACACATACATGTACTCTTATGAACACACACTCACACTGTCCCATAACATACACACCTTTGACCTCCCACATGAAATGCAGCCTCTGTCCCCTCCTCATTCTTTTGCCCCACCCCCCCGCACCGCATTTTCTAACCTACCCTATCTCTGTAGTCCTTGACTCGACCAGCTGCCTCCCCTCACCCCCCCACACACACATTGAATGTCTGATATGATTTCTCTTTTGACTTTTGACTTCCTTGTGGACTCAGGTCTAGATTCTTTCCAGGTGAGCATCATCTTAGGTCAAGTCCAATTCTCTGACCTCCTGTCTTGACACAGTGGAGCCCTGGAATTCACCCCAGCACTCCAAGTCAGAATTGGACCTGAAAGGATCACTCTAAGCTCTCCCAAGGGGGAGAGGGCTCAGTGAAGGCCACCCTTCTCACCATTTTGAGCTCTTACCTCATTCACAAAGACCCAGTGGCTGTCCTTGGAAGCCAGATTGGTCTCCACAGCCTGCAGAGAGAAAAAGAAAATGAACATGAACAGAAGCAAGCTAGAAGCTGGCAGACACACAGGATGATTGTTGAGACGGGGTTTGATAAACATTGTTTTTGGAGAATTTCCTTCTCACAAAACATGCTGTCCCCCTGGGACTAGCTCTGGCTGCCTTAGCTACAAGACAAGTCATTTGAACACAGACATCTGATTTCCTGCTGTTCTTCAGAGCTCTCAGGCACTGGCCCCAAGCAAGGCTAGACGTTCCAGTTTCTGCAGGCATCACAGGGCCACAGGCCCAGATACTCCTCCCCTCCCAGAGAATGCTTGCAAACCCCTTTCTGGAGGGGCACTTAGGGATGAGTCTCATCATTCTCAGAGGCAAAAGGATCAGAAATCTAGAATGAAGGGTTTATGGCAGCTTGTCCAGACATGCTGAATGACACCCAGCAAGACAATAGCTAACAGCCGAGGTTCTGAGCTGCCTTCAGTTCTATAGGACACACTGAACTGGTTCTCTCTGGCTCCTGGGCAGGGACACCATTCCTGTCATTCTCTCTTATAGCGCTTTGTTCTATTTCTTTATAGCACTTGCCATTTTGTGCCTGAATTATTGTCAGTATATTATTTATTGTCTATCTGCTCCACTTCATTGGGGTCTCCATAAGATCAGGGGTCGAATCTGTTTTGGTCGCAGCTATGCCCCAGAACCTATTCTATAACCAGCACATAATACATGTTCAATGCATATTCACATAATAAGTGTTCAATGCATGCTGTTGAAATATATGAATGAAGTGTTAGAGGGCAAGGAAGATAGGATCATTACTTATACTGTTTCTCATATGTTTTATGAGTGTTTTTTCTCCTTTATTTGGAAAGCCGACAGATTGAAAGAAGTAGAAGAAAATGATAGCTTTCAAGCATATTCTGTAAAAATACTTACAGTTTGCATGTGCCAAGTACTTGCTGAGCACAAAGAACTGTGCCAGGCCATTTATGAACCTGGCAGAGAGCTATCAGGTTATAGTCCTCTTTTTTTTGGGGGGGGGGGGGTTGTAATATAATTTTATTACTCCTTTTATTTGGAAGAAATAAATGAAAATAAAAATGTTCAATAGCATTCCATAATCCTGCCCCATTAAAAAATGTTCAAAAGTAGTAAAAATATCCCTATTATCCCTCCAAACTCATTCCCTAACGATCATTTGAGATGCCCCCACCCAGAAGTGTTTATTCACCTCTGCAGGTACATATCAGACAGATTATTTTATTAAAATGGAATCATAAAATATACATGAGGACACAACTGTAATTTTGACATGTATATATCAAGAATAACTCTTCTCATTAGTATATAAATATCCGATTCATTCTTTTTAATGGATGAGGAATAGAAATATAAGGAACCTGCCTCTCTCAGTGACCCAGCCATATATAGGACCTAGGTCATGGCACTGTTAATGTCACACAAGCAATGGACAAGTTTGCTGGCCGACACAACAAACATGTGGAAATAGAGCCTGGAGGAGTGCCCAGGCTAGCTCTAGAATTCCACTTCTTTACAGATAGTATCCCACAGAACATCAAAGATTGGGCCACATTGGGTAAAGGACACAGAAGACTCCTTCTCCAGCCTATGAAAAAGATGGTGCCAGTCCCTGTGAAGACAAGTGAGGATAGGAGTCTAGCCTGGCCTGGATACCTCATGGGCCATGTCCTAAAGACACCTTCTTCCCCATTCTATAAATTCAGCAAACCAGGCCCCCTCCACAAAAGCAGAGAAGACTTCAGACGCTCAGAAGAGGCAGAGAAAGGAGAGCCCCACAGGGCATCATGGCCACCCAGCCCAGAGCCTCTCCCCTCTCAGCATGCAGACTTTCATGAATGACTGCAGAAGCCTGGAGGCCCATCAAAGAAGACAGGAAAGGGAAATGCTCCGAGAACACTGATGGGATCCAGCTCGCCTCCATTCCTAACACCTGAATGTAGAGGTGTTAGTGACACACTCACCAAATTTGCACATGATACAGAGTTGAGAGGAGGTCATAAAGCTTGAACACTAAACTGAATCTAAATAGATGCTGTTTATCAAGGCTGAACTAAAAGTCCAACACTTGGTTTCCAGGGAGATAAGATTTGAAAGCAACCCTGTTGAGTAAAGGCCCATGAAAAGGAAAGAGGCTATGGGTCTCTTCTGCCCCATTGAGGGTTGACTATTGGGCAACCCTGCTTTATGAAGGACAATGAAGATGAATCAGTCATGGAGTGAAACTGTAAACCTATGTCCAGTCCAGTTAAAGTGACCAGGGATGCTTAGAGGCCAGGACAGTATAAGTGTCTTTAAACACATGAAGAACTGTCTTGTGCAAGACATTAAAATTACTCTTTCCAGCCTTTGAGAGTTAATTTAAGATGAAGGTCCCAGTAATCAGGGAGGCAGATATTAATTCTATGTAATAGAACACTTTCCAAGTCATTCAAGATGGAATGGACTGCCTCAGGAATAGCAAGGTCTCCTGGGAAGTGCCTGAGTGGAAGACAGACAGAAGTGCCCTGAAAGGTGCTAAAGTATCAGTGTGGAAGCTGACCATGGGTGAGGGGTAAGACTCTACTGTGTACTGACACTCTGCAGCAGTGATTCTCAAGTCTACTGCACATATGTTGCTTTGCAAACACAGCTGGGAGTTTCCTGGGTGTAATCTGAAACTGGCCCCCATTTGCAGAGGGCAGGAAGAGACCAAAGAAAAATGCAGACCGCCTCAGATTGGTAGGTGGCAGGTTTAATGAGGAAGGGGACTTACTTACAAGGCTTGTCTTGGGTGCCAGCAAGACAGTACTTTTCTACACCCACTTGTCAGAATCTTCAGTTTATACAGAGGCCTTATCTGGGTCATGTACCCAGTCCAAATAGTCTCAATGCCACATTTCTAGCTCAAGGCTATGTCCTTGGGCAGCTCCTAGAGCCAGGGAGGCAAACATAACACACATTCCAAGCATAGGGGAGGAAGTGGGAAGCCTCCAATTACCCAGGTCCAGTTCGCAGATCAAACCAGCAGTCAAATCTCCTTGATGACCTTCCCCCAAAAATCTAAGAACCCCCTAGGGAGCTTTTAAAAATGTGGACCCCTGACCCCAAACCCTAAGAACCCTCAATTCACTGGGAATGGTGATGCACCTGAGATCCTGTGTTATTTCAGCTCTCATCCTAACTCTTGGCCTCCAGGACTGAGAACTCTGCTCCAGAATGTGTAGTGTTCTGAATCTGAAGGTGTGGGTACACCTGTGCATGTGGGCAGTCCTCTGCACATCCCCACAGGAGCCAGCAGCACAGGGGACCTGATTCAAATGCAGGCACTTCCCAAGGAGCAAGTAGGAGCCTTGGCTACTCTAAGGAGTCTTCCCACCTGATCTCAGACTAATGCACAGAGAATACTGATGGAGAGAATTGATCAGAAAACCCCACAGGACAACTGGCCAACTTTCCTGTCCTACTTTCCCTCGCCAATTAAGCATTAGCTAATTTGTTAAGCCTCTTTTCCCCACATGGAGATAAATAGCACTTGGCTACAGCCTTTTCCAGAGGATGCAACTCACACAGAAGCTGAGATGGATGGTGAGAAGGGGATGTGACTGCAGATTTAGTAAGAACATGTCCCTCCCCTCCTAATTACTGGAGAGCTGCCAGCTCTGTGGGAAGAGCCCTAAATGCTCACAGCCCAGTGGGCAGTGTTCCTCTCAGCACCACTCATTCCCCCTCCTAAGAGCTGTCTTTACGCTCTTTCTCCCTAGCCATGGTGCAGGTGGAGGCCAGTCTACCCTTTCATCTCAGAGTGAGCAAGGTAAGGAGGAGGCAGGCAGGCAAAGCACATTCGAATCCCAGTCTGGCCACTGCTTAGCTGAGTGGTCCTGAGTGAGCTATTCCACCTCTCTGAGCAGCAGTTTCCATGCCTAAAAGGTGTTCAAATCCCATCAGGATCTTTGAACACACTGCCGTATGTACTCATTCCCAATGGCAGACTCCCATGGCTCAGGCATCCAGAACCCTGCTCAGCACTCATGATGCCTGGGAATTTATACTTCACCAAGCACTGAGGGTGTCACATATACAAATCCCAGTTGTCTTGTTTCCTAATGGAGACTGCTCCATGTGTGAATTCAGCTGTTTTCAGAATCCCTCTGTAGGATGAGCCAAAACTGCTTCACTTAACCTCACTCTCTCCCTGGCTTCCTTCATTTCTCTGGTCCACATTCCCACTCCCCTGCTGTCTTTCTTTAATTCCCCAGGGAATACTTAATAAATCATTGTCGCAAAAATTCTCACCTCAAGATCTGCTTCTGGGAACCCATCCTGAGACCAACACCTCCCACTCTTGGGACAGGAAAATTCAATGTAAGAATTAAATGAAATTACACATGAAGTTTCTATCACAGAAAGTAGCTCACTATTGATGATCAGTTAATGCAAAAGTCCTCCCCATTCTTCCCACTGATGTCTCCTACCTGGTTGGCAATCTGTGGTCTCTTTTAAATGTGCAGAAATGCATAATCTGTCATGCTTTCCTTCATTCATTCAACAGACCAGGCCTGCTGTACACCAGCAGCTCTCCTAACTTTCCTGGATATGCATGTGAGCCAGGAGCCTTGTCCCTGCCTTCATGGAGCCAAAAATATCAAGAAGATCAACAATGTACACCCACATCAAGTGTCATTAACACTGCCTCCTCCAAGAGTCTATAGACCTTTTAAGGCAGCACAACACAGGCCAGGTCTCACCTCTGCCACATGTGGATCTATGACTACTTAACCGTCAGCATCTGCAGAGAAATGTTGAACCAACCAAAATAAAGAGTAGCCTCTCTGTTCCATGTTTGGGTGGGCAGAGAGTGGAGCCAGCTTCCTGCTCAGGGTAGACTCCTAGTTACTTGCCTCCAGCAAGTGGAAAGGCTGGTTTCTTGCAATTGGGCTTCTCTCCTACAGCTGGGCACCATGACTCTGGGACAACCCTCAGAATAATGCAGTAATAGGCAATGAGGGCCTGAGCACTGCAGATGCTGTGGGGCCAGGAATGAGGTCTCAATGTCTCCAAGGGATCACTGCAGTGGAGCAACACCTGGGCACAGCAAGGCAGCCCTCAATAAGTTGTTTCTATAAGCCCTTGCTAACCCATCATAGCCCATCTGCCTGCCTCCCATGACGCATAAATAGAATGGCAAACACAGAACTTTAGAAGATGAGCTGAGAAGGTAGAAAATTCCAAAGTATCAAGCTAACTATTGTCTTACCCCTTTTGAATTTAAAAGAACACCCAAGATGCCTTAGGTGGCATGCAACCCATGGAAAGGGCTGGGATGGTAGTCATAGGCTGTCAGTGGGGAGACATCACATGCAGAGGCAGAGCTGGATGATTACACATATCCTTATACCCACATGCCACACTCTTAAGAGAAAAGTGACCCTTGTTAAAGGAAGCAGAAGGCAGTTGCCCTTCCCACTCCTGGCGAAGGGAATGTGTCCCCTTGTCTGTTAACAGCAACCCCTGTCTGAAGCTTTTCCCATGGACAATGACATCAACAGAGCTGGAGTATAAGTGAGGCAGGACTCCAACATGCCATCCTGCAGATCTACTAGGGGCCAAAGGATATTTGTATCTTGTCCTGAGTCACCCAGATCCCATGGTTGCCATAGGGAATTAAATGCAGACCAAGCCCCAACTTCTGGTTCCCAAACACTCTGGACAGAAAGCCCTCCTCACTGACAGAAATAATACATGGGCCAGCTCGCCTGAATGGGACCACGGGGTGAGGACCAAGTCTAAGCTATCTCCAAAGGCAACAGGGGCATCAAGCACCCAGCCAGATACTTCAGTACACAATCTCCTCCACTTTATAACCCACATACTTCGCTTTATCTCAATGCCCTAACAAGCCAGGCAGCATTCTCACGCCCATTTCACAGACAGGAAACTGAGACCTAGATCTAGACTTGTATTTTGCACAGGTCCCTCAGCTAGTACTTGGCAGAGGTTGGATTTGAACTCAGGTCCACCTATCTCCCTCCATCATGCTGATCTCTAAAAAGTATGAACAACTGTCAGTACAAACATATGAGCCTTTTGTCCCTGACAGTGGGAACAAAATCATCTTTTTTCTCATAACTGAGAAAATGCCACTACAAACAGTGGTGCCTTCCTTCTCCAGGTTAAATTATTCTCATAAACCTGAGACCATTATTCCAGTTGTGTTTCTTTAGTATGAGCCTAAAGGAATAGTAAATGAAGTGGAAAAAACCTCCACATGGAAGCCTTCCAGCCACATTGCTAAGGATTTATTTTACAAAGTGCAAATGCCACCAATTATTTATGTATGTGTTAATTGTTGGCCACTTATCTAGGCACCCCCCAACACTGGGAGCCTGAGATAATGAAACCTTGTCGACACTTAGCATCTTTTTAAAACCTCAACTTTAATACTTCAGAACATTCCCCCTATGGAGCCCAGGGCCTGGCATTTTCCCAAGGACAGATATGGAGCTAAGTTTAAAGACCCACTACTGCCTGTACAATAACACACTATTTAGAAACAATTCTCTCTGTGCAATGCCACCCCTATTTTCAAGGAAGGGGAGTATCTGGCTACAGATTAGGGTTGATTCAAAGAGCCCATTTACAAGGAAATCAGCAAATCAACCACCATGAGGCCGGAGTTTCAGAAGCTATGCCAGAACCACCAAGTAACTGTGGTTATCACTAATCCATTCCAGGCCTCCCAGGGACTGCCTTCTTAGTAAAAGGACTGGACGTTTTAGCTCAGCTACTTCTGTTACCCAAGCCTTGTCTCCAGAACCTCTTAGGCCCTTGCTTTCTGGAAAACTGCCTTAACATTCTCCGCAAGTCTGTGGCTCCTACTTCTGGAGCCATCATACTCCTAAATCCCATTGGGGAATCTCAGACCCTATGTGGGTTCTTTGCCAATTTTTTCTCCCAGGCCCTTCCCAGGAGACAGCCCCTCCTGACCAAGTGTGAGTTATCTGTTCCCATTTCACCCGTTGCTTTGCTGAATCTTCCTTGAAGGCCAGGGCCCTCATCCTTGGGAGAAACAGGAAATGCAGCCACCTCAACACATATATATTTGGGGGTTTGGCAGTTGGTCGCTTGAGGATGGTGGAGACAAGGCAATCACCCCTAGCTATATTAGGCCATCTGAGGAAGGTGTGGCAGAGTTAACTCTGTGTAACTTCCAAACACATCTCTGGGGGATGCAAAGAATGCTCTTTTGCTGAGGAAGATCTGAGCTTGGCAGATGGGAACCCAGGGAAGGTGCTGGCTGGAAGAGGCTAGAGGTGAGGGCTAGTTCAGGCTGGGTGCAATCATTGGCACTGAACAGATCCTCCTCTACCTGGACCCCGAGCTAAGCCCTCTGTACATGACACCTCAGTGAGTCATGACAAGAGACACTGATCTGATCCTACAGACAGAAAATTTTGCCTGAAGTCAGTGCAACCAGGCAATCCACTTTCTAGTGCTTCATGCCAACTTGGGGAATGAAAGAAGACAAACTTATACTCCACATTTTTGGTAGATGTTTAATACAAAAGCAATAGCTGAGCTGAAAGGTGATATATATAGTGGTGAGGCCCGGACAGTGGACCCGGGGAGTCCACGGGCTTCTATATATTCAGGTCCTGAATTCTGAAGTTTCCCACCACCCCCTAACCCCCAGACTCCTGGATCAGGTGTACTTTGGTTGCCAATGGATTTCTGTATACAGAGAGAAGCTTCTAGTCCACCCTGAAGAGGTGAGCTCCTTGAGGACTAAGGCCTAGACTAGATACTACACAGCCCCTGGCCTGACACAGGCCTGGCAGATAGTGCACTTCAAAAGATGTCTATGGAGTGAATGGACAAGTGGATTCACATTCCTGCATATGTTCCTGATGCTGACCATGAGGAAGAGGGCCAGGGTCATAAATAGGGAGCTCCATACAGTGAAAAGGGATATTAACATGTAGGTAGTCTTGCTTTTTGCACAATACTGTATTAATAGAAACCCATGCCTATGGCACCTGTGTCCTCACCTTGCACAGTTTCAATATGTACTTCCTTTTTAGTTAACACTATAACATGCAAAGTACTACCTGGATTTGAAAATGGCGCTTTTTTTCTACATGTCTGAAAGAAACTGAGAATGAAACAAAGTGAACTTTAAAGGCGGATAGATACAAGATATTGTAAACTTTGGAAGCTGATGGAAACAAAATCAAATTTGAGAGCTCTTCTATGGGGATATAATTGTTTCTTCATTTGAGCTGAATGCTGAACCTCCGGATACAAGTTCCCATATATCCTGCTTAATGATATAGTAAGTTCTGGACTAGTTTGGTCAATCGATGGCATTTAAGAATATATTACCGTAACACTGGAGAGACTGTTCATCATTAGATTTTTTTTGACACTAGCTTTGATCTCAAAAAAACTATTATGTTGCCATTGAAAAAAGAGAGAGAGCATAATTGATTAAATACATGTAAAAATCTGATAGAGCTGAACAATTTCTAATCAATCACTGGAACTCCCTTGCCTTAGTCCTATCCTTTTACCAAATTTGAGGTAAACAGCTCTTCCTAACCACCTTCCCACTTCGTGCAGAGGGCAGAAGTGCCAGCTCGCAGCCTCTGGGGATGAAGATTCATTACAGATCATTTGTGGACCCTTCAGATGAAATAGAGACAGGTTCCAGAGCTGTGCAGGAAGTGCAATTTACTGTAATAAAAAGTGAAAATATGCTGCATGTGGACAATTTATAGAGAAACGTTAATATCAGCAGAAAAATGAAATGGAGTCTGCTCACAGGCACGATCTGTTTAATGAGATCAACTCCGCGAAGTGAAGCCAGGCAGTACCAATGATATCAATTGATGAATACTTGGATTTTAACCAATGGTCCAAATTTCCCTGCCACCTGGAGGGCACAGAAACCAAATAAGGCCCTCCATGTCCTCACTCTCACAGACACACAGGCTGTATACTGACAGAAGGTGATGAGAGCAAGCTGCTCTATCCAATCTTGTCTCGTGAAGAAGAAAGGCATTCCCGGCCCACTGACCACAGGGACGCTACCACACAATCCCTTTTGAGGACCGAGATGTACAAAAGAACAAGTCACTTCTTAGCTTATTTACACCCAGCTCTGGTTTGGTGAGAGCAGCACCAGCTTCTTCAGTGGGCTGTGAATAATCTTCCAGAGGGCAAGGGATACAGCTCTTGGGTGGCAGGTGGCTACACTGAGCCATTTCTCATACATTCTGCTGTTCAGCTCCAGTTTCAAGTGATTTTTCGATACAAGCAAAGTCCAAAACTGATTAGAAATGTCCTCTTCTCCTTCCCATAGCTATTTGCACATTTATACTGGAGCTTGAGGAGGTACTTCCTGCATCCAGAGACTGGCTCTGAGGACCCACAGCATCAGGTGCTGCTGAAGGTAGACACTGTTTGGGGCATAAAAGTCCCTCCCCATACTGCTGGGTCATGTAAGTCTCCATACACCTGCCCTCATGTGTGGCTGTCAGCCCCAGAGATCCAGACATATAGGGGGACATATACTGGGAGAACAACTACACTTCCTGGCTGCTCAATTAAAGCATCAGCATTTAAGGTTAGTATCGCAACACCTTCAAATCATCAAAACCAGGCCAGCTGCTTCTGCATGTGGATCTAATTCCTTTCTTCAATCTAAATTGTTTTGAAAAGGTGGAAGCATTTGAATTATTTTTAAGGCAATAAAGTTGAAGATAGCAACTCTTTTCCAAGCTGATAAGAGCTTCTGGGTAAAATTTGTATTCCTTTTTTATGAGCCTGACTTTTTAGAGAATAGAATTGAAAATATATATATATATATATATATATCTTCTTTTCAGTTCTGGAGACAAGAGCTGGAGGAGTTCCTTGGCTAAGAAATTGTCAGGAAAGGAGTCCCTTATTTGTGACATGGGAAAGCAGGGAGATGCCCTATGCTCAGGGAGATGGGGACATACACAGCTGCTCACCTTGGTGCTCTGCTTGAGTCTCTGGCCCCACTAAAAATGACCCAGAGAGGCCATGGCTGGGGCTCTGAGGTCTTGGGGAGCAAGGAGAACAGGATTACAAGCTCAGTGAAAAGGGAAGAGGGAGAAAGAATCTATTCTGCTTAGAATCCACAGTATAAATTGCCTTATAACCTTCAAGATGGCTTCTTCCCGAGTACAAAGCTCTGCACTTGGGGCCCAGACCTAATCATGACCAGCAGCCTAGATTTTGCACAAAGCCCTGTGGGCCCAACAGTAAAGCTATATCACTCTGCACTCAATTACTGGGAGGGGTCGATGTCAAAGTTAAATACACATATGCTTTGTCCTCAGGGGTGTGGCCCACGTGCACACCTTCTAACCCCACTGCCTGCACAAAGCACCTGGAAAGGCCCTGCCCATGGGATAGCATTGTTTAGAGAGAAAACTGTCAACACGGGACTTCCAGGCTCAGTATCTAGAGTAAAAAAGGCAGTAAGATGAGTCACCACCAACCGCGTCCTATAACCTGCCTTGGAGCTATAGGTCTGAAGCACTTCATTACTTTCATCTGATCATTTTAGTGACAGGCATGAGGGTAGGAGGCAGTCCTACCTGATCCCCAGGGCAACTTTACACCTTAAACTCTCCAAATATTCCCATATATGTGGACATGTGCTCACAGGCACACACATACACACACACATACACACCCCAAATAACTCCACTTCATACACTGTAGTGGATGAGTGGGGCACAAATAGAAAAGAAGCAACATCAATAAATTAACAAACACAAAATGCCCAGCATAGGCTTCATTGTATCTCATAAATTCCTGCCTCAGATCCACACTGGTCTTTCTTGCTTCTATATAACCAGACTTTCCATATGGCCTCCAAGGTGCTTATTCCAAAATGTAAAACTCAACCTATGTTGTCACTAATTGTTGCAACAATGACCCCTTTTGATAGAAGAAACTGAAGCTTACAAAGTAGTAAATGACTAAATGGCCAACTCTTGAGGTTATGGACGGGAATAGCATCACCTCCACCCCAGATTAAAATGCCCACAAGTACAGACCAAATAACAATAGTATGAGATAGGCTGTCAACATATTTGGAGTAGCTGCCTGCCCCACCAAATCCCAAGGATGGGAGGCTCATGAGAGTCTCAGCTCCTCCTCTGGCAGCTATTTAAAGTAGACTTGACACTTTTGGAGTCTGTTCTACCTAGTACTGGGTTAGCCACAGTCCAGGGGAAGGGCCAAGTTCCGATCAGTGCTGGGTTGACAGTACAAGGCCCAGGGGAACAGCCACTGGAACAAGGCAAAAGTCTTCAGGTTAGAAAGGAATCCAGCCCCACTGGGGTCCTGAGAAATTTGCAACATCTAGAGAAAGAGCAAGGCATGAGGGAGGCCCAAGGGAGAATGACAGGCTTCTCTGCCTCATCCACTTTGGGAATTAATGGGATTTTAAAAATCAAAGAAGCAGGTGTCACCCTCAGGAAAATCCATGAGCAGGTGGGATGGAGACAATAGCAGCACCCACCCACCCATTTAACAAGCATGTCCTGGGCTCCTACTAGGTGCTGGGTTCTATGCACAAAGCTGGACAGGGAGATAAGGCAGTCTTGGGCCCTTGTCTTTGAGTAAATTCAGACACAGAATTCTATTAGATAAAAGGAAAAAGTACAGTGTTAGAGATGTGTTCAGCAAATCAGAAACCAGTACCAACTCCTTCCTGGAGAGTAGAAGTCTCCATGCTGGGGATGGCCAGTAGTGGGACAGTAGGGTTTTCTAGCCTAACGAGATAGCAAGTGCAAGCCTGGAGCTGAGAAAGGACATTCAGTTGGAGAATAGTGATTGAGTCACATCTTCACATCTTGTGAATAAGGATTTGGTGCTAAGCCTACCTGAAAAGCTTCACATTATCCTTGTAAATTCCCTGTGTTGGAATCTTACCACTGTTCATCAAAACTGTTGAGATGACTGGAACCTCTTTCTGCCCAACATTATCCTCTACACTTCAGATTTATTAAATGGGGAAGAATTTTACCAGCCCAGCCCCATGCTGACCAGGCAATGGAGATGATGTATGTGAAGGAGCTGGGGTTCTAGTCCTTACTTTTCTTCCATGTCATTTAACTTGTCTAGGTTTCATTATTTTCATCTGAAAACTCTGAGAAACAGACAAGACTGATGCCTGGTTCTCAAAATATTCTAAGATTCTATGGGCAGGTTACCTACAGTTTGGGAAACTCACTGGTTTGGAAGAGAGGTAAAGGGTGTTCCATATGAAAGTAAGAGACAGTTTTAAGATTTTGGCCACCCAAAATCAGAAAATCCTTGATTTGTGCAGATAACCATTGCATGTGTCTTGGCCAGATGTAAGAGAGAAGGTCCCTCTGTTGAGCCAGCATAGGCCAGCACAGGACTGAAGCTTAGCATGATGGATTCCCCTGAATCTTGAGAGAGTGAGCCAAAGATTTAATCGAAAATTAATCCAGTGACAAGGGCAGTGTTGTGAGTCCAGTGACAGTGTCTTACTTAGACTGTGCCTGAAGTAACCTTGAATATGTCACCACCATCTGGCCTTCTGTAGGTTCCCAGGCCTGGTTCTCAAGCCTTCTGCCCACCTCTGTGAGTTGCCCAATATTATTTGATTAAATTCCTTTTATTTCTTATTAAGTTTATAAAACTTTTTACAAACAATAGGAAAAATAATACTTATTTTTTAAAATCTGAATATCAAGCACTGGCAAGACCAACGTGATAAGAAAAATCGATTTTTTAAATGGGTGATAAACAGTAATTTCAAAGCACAATTGACAAGCATAAACCACAGTTTACAAACCTATTATTCTGCATTAATCACTGTTTGAAAATCAAGCCATATTAAAAGCCCTCTATTGACAAATGGCGGTCCCTGATCCCAGTGCTGCCCTCCAGAGGCAAACACTTGTAACTCTTTTAGCTATTCCTTTAAGATTTATTTTCATTTCTTAACCACATGTTCACACTGCTATACTTGGTTGATCGATTTTAGACATTCACATTATCAATCACCTTCTTGATATGGTATGAGGATTTAAATCTCTTACCATTTCATTTCCCTTCACAATATTCCCAACCTAGTTGTATCACAATTTTTAAATTATATCAAAAGTGTTGACTTTATTATATTATGAAAATATTATTCTCTAAACCAAGTTGTGCATAATAAATACATTACTTTCTTGCTTACATAACTTTTGATTTTCTTGTATTAACAAGATTTGCCTTGATTTGTATTTATTTATACCACTTCTATATTTGTCCAAATGCTCAACCACATAAAATAGTCTTTCAGTTTCCTTACACCCTGGAATCAGCTTCTCAGAGCCCTCTCTCCCATGCTCTCCCGGTGGATGACCCGGGCTGTCCTGACACTTTCCTTTCTACTCAGCTGGTTGGATTCTCTATATCTGTTATTGCTTACTTTTATCTTTTTTGATTTTTATTTTATTTTTCTGAAGACCATCGTACAGTTACTTCCTAAGAAAAAATGCATGGTATGTAAATTTATTTGAGTCTTTGCAAGTATGGAATTTTTAAAAATTTTGCTATCATATTGACTGATTGGTTTTACTTAGTACAGAATAGAGTAATATTAATTCTTCCACAGAAATCATGTTTCTCTAATATCTTGCAGCATCCAGTGTTACTCTTAAGCATCCTAAAGCCATTCTGATTCCTACTCCTTTTACGACACTTACCATTCTTCCTTCTCCCTTCTCTTCCTTCTACTTTTCCTCTTCCCTGCCCTCACTCCTGTTTTTACTCCCCTGCTTTAAAACTTGGCATTGAAGTGCCTTGATTTGAGTGTTCTTTTCATTTATTTTTGCTAAAAGCTAAATGGTTGGTAGGACTTTTTAGTCCTTCAGTTCTGAGACATTTTCTTGTTTATTTCTTTGATATTTGCCTTTTCTCCTTTTTTTTTTTTATTGTTCTCTCTAGAATTTCTGTTAGAACACTGAACTTCTTCAATTGAGCCATTCATTTTTGTCAACTTTTCTCTCCTATTTTATACATAACTTTTTGTTTTGCTTTTCTCAACCTTATTTTCTAATACTTCAATTGGATTTTTAAATTTTCAGTTATTACTTTTTTATATTCAGTTGCTATTTTGTGCTCTCTGTTCTTTTTCATATTATCTTGTTCATGTCTTAAGGATGCAATTTTTTTAATCTCTTTTAAGATTAGCAGTGATAGGGTTTTTGATGTTTCCTTCTGTTCCCTAAACTAAATTTACCCTGGATTCTTTTTTTATGTTTGTTTTATACTTTCTCTTTCATATGAGAGACTTTCCTCAAATGCATAAAGATCCTTAGTTGCCCTTTCATATTTAAAGTGAGCATTCAAAAGCCCCTGTTGGGCTTTGTGTGACCTGTGGATGAATGGATTGGTGGGCTTCCATGCCTTCCTAAGGAAGACACTGCTCTCCTCCACAATTATCAGCACCTGCAGGTCTTTTCTCCAGAGTTGTTTAGATTCTCCAGAAAAGATTCCTTCAGTGTCCTGCCTGAAGGGTATACTCCAGCTGCTGGCATTCTGGGAGCAGGACAGGAAACGGAAATAAAAGTCCGACAGCCCACCATGTAAATCTCCACTTCATTTCCCCTGGTTTCTAACACCTGCCCCATCCCATTTCTAGGGTCTCTGAGGACTGATGCTCTCAGAGCAGGTTGAACCAGTTACTTCCTGATAGCATCTTTTTTGAAAATTAAATTTACTTGGGTGACACTGGTTAATAAAATTGTATGTTTCATGTGTACAGTTCAATAATACAGCACTTGTATATTGCATTGAATTCACCACTCCAAATCAAATCTCCTTCTGTACCATATGTCTGACCTCCTTTATCCTTATCTACCTCCCTTTCTTCCCCCTTTTCCCTCTGGTAACCACCAAAGTGTTTTCTGTGTCCATGCATTTTTGTTTGTTTGTCCTGTTCACTTGTTGCTTTCAGTTTTACATCCCAATAGCATCTTTATTATCAAGGACTGAAGTTATAACATTCTTACTCTTTCGAACCAATCACTCTTCTACCATCCACTTTCTGTTTTTCCAATACTAGCCCCAAGCTTTCATCTGTTATTTTCTGTTCTCTTTAAACTTGTGGGTTAATAACATTTAACTTTACTGTCATTATAGAATAGTTTAGAGGAAAGAAGGAATAAACATGAGCAACCAGTTGGAATCACCTAATTAATAAGAAGTCAATAAATCAGAAATCAATAAATTTCTTTTTTGTTCAAGCAAACTAAAGTAGGTTTTTGTTGTTGTACCTAAGAAAGCTTACTGATACAAGGACAGTGGAGGAAAGCACAATGGGGACAACAGTGGCCCATGCTGGTGCTGATGTAAAAGGACAAGTCGAAGGTAAAGCTGAAAATAAAAGAAATATGATTTTTCTGCACCAAGCTTGGAAAACTAGCTGGCAACCCAGAGAACAAACTCTCTATACAAAACATCTTTTCATAAGCTGTGCGGTGGTATGACTGCCTGCTCAGACTTTGGGATGAGAGAGAAAGAGCTCCCTTCTCTGCTCTAATCTGCAGTCCCTGCAGGCTGTTTGGGGGCAGCATGTTCTCTGGGAGATCAAGCAACTGAACAGGTACAATTTCACAGAGAATTCTTGATCAAATCCACAAGCATATTTTGGGCTCAGGCTCTGTTTATCACTCCTAGAGGGGAGGGATGTCAGATTCTTATCCTACAAACTTCATCCCACAGCACATTTAAATAAGCATTTATCAGGCAACCAAGGTAAGGAAAAGGGAGGATCCATCAGTAACCTTAGGACTGTCATTACATCAACTGATGGGTGTGAGGTCTGGGAATTTATAATAGTCTGTTCAAAGGAATAGTTCAAACATACTAGCTCACTTTGATCAGCACATCCCTCTAGAAGGATGAATGATTTAAAAATCTACAGAATACAGGGATCCGGGGCCCTTAAACATAAACCTAGGTTGAGGCTTCCCAGGCATCCTGTCTTCACTGAGGTTGAGCTCGAAGGCAGCAAGAGAAGCCAGAGAAGACCAGATTGGATTCTGTTAGGAATAGCAGGATAAGGGACCTGCAGTTCATGAATGGGTGAGTAAGGGGCCTCCAACAGAAAGAAGTGAGAGCGGACTGGAAGAATGGGAAAGGCTTCTTGGAGGGGCTGATCTGGAAGGGCAAAACGGTTTGGAAAAACTTAAAAGAAGAAGGAGGTCATGAAAACCTTAGGTAGAAAGAGTGAGGATGAGCAAAACTAAAGGCAAGAGAAAGCAAAATATTCCCCTGCCCTCAAAAATAACAGTATGCATGTAGACAAGTTGCTCTGAGCCCAAATTTCCTACAATATTGCCCCAAAAGTGTGGCAGAAGTACTACTAGTAGGATACTTTCTGAGTGAGTATGATGAAAAATATTTAATTTTTTTCTAATAATTTTCTTGTAAAATACTGTGTGTCTTATACAGCAGGAAATGCAGTAAGTACAAACAAGGCAGTAAGGAGTTTGCCTTGGCTTGGATGTTCACAGGCACATGAGAGTCTGGGGTTGTTGGCCAGGCCTGGGCCCAGTGCCAGGCTGCCTACCTGCTGTGGGATGGCCTGGTAGGTGGGGGTTGTACAGAAAGCTTCGGTAATTTCAGGATCCGGTTGGTAAGCACCAGTTCCTACCCACAGATAAGTCCTGGGGACCTTGGTTATGATAAAGCCACCTTGGAACTTTAAGGCTGCCACTGTTTTCCTGGCCATTTTTTCCAAGATGAATTTTAATGTGAGTTCATGTCATGGAGAAATGGCCAGGGAAGTGAGTTTCCCAAAGTCTAGAGCAATAGCATCTAACTTTGAGTGTATGCTGACCACATGCCAGTCCCCACCAACCACTTTGTATAGATGACCTCACTGAATCCTTACAGCAGCTGCCCCGTCAGGTGGTACCATCATCCTTATTATTAAACATGAGGCAGATGAGGCTGGAGATGTTATGTTAGCCATCCAAGGCCACACAGGAAATAAGACTAAGCCAGGCAATGATCTCAACTCTGCTGATGACCAAAAACCTTTCAACTGCTTTCCAAGAGAAGCTGAGGCAGGGTGAGATGCTAGCCATAGAAGGCTGGAAAGCCTCAGAGAGAAATTTCAACCTGGGAATTACAAACATCCTTTCACAAACCTACCCCAGTATGGCTGGACAGGAGGCTCTGAGAAAGATGCATAGGGTTACTTCTAGACAGGGGTGGCCTGAACAGCCAGTGAGCACAGAGTGTTAGCCCAGATCTCTACATGCCCAAGAGCCTGGGCACAGGAGCTGCTTTTGAGTGAGAAGCAGGTGGCTGTATGCCAAGCCTAGCATGGACCACAGCTCAGACCATCTGGCCACTAATGCTGGCAAAAAGCTGCTAAGACATCAAAGATACCAGTCATCATAGCCAATCACACACACACAGAGAAATATCTAGGCACCAAATCCATATATGGATTCCTTTAATCCCCTCAGCAATCCTCTGAAAATGGTACTATTATTAGCCTCCGAGTATAGATGAATAATGAGGCATAGAGTGATTCTTTAACTTGTCCAAGGTAGCAAAACTAGAAAGTGGTAGATGCCCAAATTTGAACCCCGCAATCTGGTGCCAAAGCTCAGTCTAACCTTTCTGTATACTACCTATCCTGTAACTACCTGTCCTACCTATAACAAGAACTACCCTAAGTTTTGGCATGCCTAATAAGTGTCCACAAAGGCCCACTATGTTCAAAGCCATAGTGTGAGCTGGGAATATGAACATAGCAGAGCTCATGCCCACCTTTCAGGATCTCACCATCTACAATGCAGACACAAAGCCAGGTATAATAAGGAGGGGCTCTGTGGGTGAAGGAGTACACAGGGCATCAGTGAGCACATAGTAGTACACCTAACTTGATCTCAAGAAGTCAGGAAAGGTTTCTTGGAACAGGTGATGCTACAGCTACATCTTAAAAAGTAGAAGTTAGCTAGTAAGACAGCCTGAGAAACATCTAAGAATTTTAATTCTTGTTTCTAAGCTCTTCCTTGCATATCATTTCAGCTTTCCACAAACAAACAAACAAAAAAATTTAAAAAATACTTGCACTGAACCAGAATATAATATTGCTTATGCTTTTGCCTTTAAGCCAGGGCTGATACAAGAAGCTGCTATATGAATCACATTTGCATAGTTTGTAAAACTGCTAGCAAAGACACTATCCATTATGTTGTTCTGTGTCCCTTTTCTAGAGACCCATGTGATAAATGTCATTCAAAGCACTAAACTAAAAAAATGAAGCAGGAAAAAAAGCCTCTCTCCCAATGGACTGGTACTCTTCTTTGTAGTAAGCATTGAGGGCTGTACATTCTGTTGGGTTCTGTTGTTGCCTTGCCAACCAGGAAGCTCAGAACTCAGGTCAATATTAAGAGCTTCCCTTAACCTATGTTTTGGTATCAAGATCCCTTTGCCCTTAGTCATTTAACTCTTAACATTATAACTTTATTTTAATGAAGTTATCATTACATATCTTTATGTAACTAGACTTCCTTCTCAATAGTACTGTGATACAGTAACACATGGAAAACTGTTGGGCAGGCAGGCTTAATATTCAAAACCTAGCCCATCCCCAATTCATTGATATCTGAAGTTTCCCACTATTTATTTTCTTCAAACCCTGCATGACTTTTTATATCCAGAATAGAGAAGTCCAGATCTTCAGTCAAATATAAAAGGTCCATGGTCCAAAGCTGCCTCTATGTGCCACCTGTGGAGTCTGTACTATGGTGTCTCCTCTCAGAATAAAGAATTGCCCCTCATACTTCTCCAGGGATGACCTCCTGCAAGAGTTCAAGACAGTTCTGAGGATATTCCCTGGGAACTCCAAGGGCAAGCTGCATTTGATATATCTCTGATGAAAGGGAATGTGTAGGCACCTTTCATCTTTGCATGCCCAATGCTGTTTTATGCTCATCCAAAGATGAAGCATTACAAATACGATGCATATGAAGCACCTGGCTTACAGAAGGCACTTAATAAAAATTATCTCTTCATATGCTCTCTCCATGTTAGAGTGTACTCTCCATGATGGTGAGGACTGTGAAAGTCTTACTATTTTAATCCCCAGTGCCTAATGCAAACCTGGCTGTTAGGAGCTACCTGAAAGGTATTCATGCTTGGAACACAACACTCACTTGATCTCGATAAGTATTGAAAACAAACAATAGATCTGAACAGATGATATAATATATATCTGAGTCACAAATTTACTCCCCCCTTTACTCGAATGTGCAAAGATAACGTAGTATCTTTGTTTTCCAGAACTGTTTTCATAGGTCTCCATCCCTGGCATTCGGTACCAGGGAAAAAGACACATCCCAACATTGTGTCTCAGTCACTTTGGTGTTTACAGGTAGGAAGAGTGAGGATGTGCTTTGCTTTATTGTGCTCCATGGATGTTGCATTTTTTACAAATGAAGGCAAGACCCTCCACCAGCAAAAAGATTACAACTCGCTTTATTAGGATACTCACTTTATTGCAGTGGTCTGAAACTGAATCTGCAATATCTCTGAGGTATGACTGTAGCTGTCTCTTTGATGGATGCTGAGTCTTCCAAATATCCTCCCCTTGCCCTTGCTCCTCATTCTGATGGCAGGTTTTCATGACCTAGTGGTGTGAACAGACCTCGAAGCTGAGCATTCTCTTCTGATCCAGCTGGTGTGGTCTGGTCTCACCAGTCATATTGGTGGTTAGTTTCCTGGCTGGGTGAAGGCCTGGAGGTCTTGTCTGGCTGACTTAGTTTCCATGACACCCAGACCTCTGGCAAGTGTCAGCTATGTCATCCCTTTGAGCACAGGTTACACAGTCCTCACACAGCTGCTAAAAGAAGACATTTCATCCTTTTCCAAGATGGCTCTGAACCCAGATGCTTTCTGCCTTCTTCAGGAGATGTTTCAAAATGTTCTGATCCCTTACCCATTCTACCTACTTCCTGGCCTGGTACTGGATAGATGGATGAACAAATACACCAACGGCACAGTGTTTGTTCCTTGTGTCTTATGTATACATTCCAGAAGAGAATGTTTTTCAGGTACCTTCCTCCCAATTTCTAAGACTGCACTGGGCACAGAGTAGACACTACAGAGGTCTGTTAAAATGAAGTGAGCTGCCATAACTTAAATTGCCATGGTTGAAAAGGATACAGATTCCCTTTAGTTCTCAGTTTATGTTAAGGAAAACTAGATCTTTTGAAAATGAACTCATAAAATCTATTCAAGAGAAGAACTTGACTTTAGTTTGAGGAAGAAAAGCTGATGTTCAATATTTGTATTTAGCCATGCTGATGTTAATAAATATTTAGTTAAGAGTGTGCTTTAAAATGACATTAATAAAATCTCTCCTGGTACTAAATTTAAAGATTGGTTTAATAAGTTAATTTTAATTCACATTTGTTTTTCAAATCGATGGCATTTAATTTTACACATTAAAATAATGCTTTAGTATTTTTTTTTCAAAGTGGTCATTCCCCAACTTTGCTGATGTGAACCAGCCCAGCCCTGGAGAGCTGATTTCATGAGATATAGCAAGCTCACATCCTGGTCCACTCGCTCAAATCCTCACTTACTCAAAACCAGTGGTTCTTAACCCTCCACACAGGATTCACCCAGGAAGCTTTAAAAACAAAGTCTGTGTCCAGACTCCACCCCTGGCAATTCAGACTCAATCAGTCTGAGTGGGGCCTGAGGAAATATTAGCATTTTGAGAGAAGAGCAAGAATGCCAGAGACAGACTGGGAGCAATAAGAAGTGAAAGCTGCCAGATCTAACATATCAAAAACAGACACAGGAAGTTACAATACAGAGTCACCTGCTGCAGAGACAAAAATTAGTGCCCTCTGCCTCCTATGGCATCAGGAAACCAAAACTGATGATGAAATACTGACCTGTATTCACAAGAAAAGTATTGTTTGTCTTTGTACTTACTCATCTAGGTCTTTTTTTTTTTTTTAATCTACCACTGCATGGATGCACCCTGGTGGTTAACCTGACTGAATTGCCATGGCTCGCTGCTAATGGGGTCCCCCTCTAAACTGAGATTTTTGATGGCAAATGCTGAGTCTGATCATTTTTGTAACCCATTGCCTAGCTCAGTGGTTCTCCACTAGCAGCAATTTTGCTCTCCCCACCTCCTGCCCTGGAAACATTTGAGAATATCAAGAAACTTTTGGTCATCACAACGTGTGCATTGTGGGGAGCATGGGAGAGCTATTGGCATCTAGTGGGTAGAAGTCAGGTATGCTGCTAGTCCCCCACCACAAAGAATTATCTGACTCAAAATGTCAATAGTGCCTAGGTTGAGAAATCCTAGTAAGACTAATGCTCGACACAAGAGTTGACACTAAATATAAGAATGACATTCCTATCAGGAACCTCTTCTTCCCATATGTATCCATCAAACGGATAAGGCCAGCGGAATCTATAAACATCTAGACCCCTCATGCCAGATTTGTTAGCTATCTGGTCTCACTTTGACAAGCGTGTAAACATAATATATTTAATCAGCAGAGTTCCTTCAGATGACCTAAATGCCTCCATTCCAATGATGATCCCAAAGTTCTTGCCAGAGGAAACACTGGCTCCCTAGGGCCAGTTCTCCAGAAAAATCCTCCAGATTTAAGGAGAAAAATGCCTGGACAGATTTCTATAAGTAGGACCCTATAGTCAGAGAGCTTTCAGCCACACCTATGACTCTCTATTGGGCACCAGCATCGAAATGCTCAGATGGGATTAAATCTCATTCTCTACCCTTGTCCTGACCCTCAACACAGCATTCTCCAATTTTTCATATTTTATAATCCAAATTTAGAATAACAACAATGAGAAAAAATGTTATTTTTACTTGAGTACTTACTATATGCTAAGCAATGTGCTCAGAGATTTGTACCAACATTTTTGGTACCAGGGACTGGTTCTCCTATGAGAAATTAATGCCTGATGATCTGAGGTGGAGCTCAGGTGGTGATGCTAGTGCTGGGGAGCAGCTGAAAATACAGATGAAGCTTCAATCTCTGGCCCTCCACTCATCTCCTGCTGTGCAGCCTGGTTCCTAACAGGCCATGGACCAGTACCAAACCGTGGCCCAGGGACCTCTATTTATATGGCTTAGCTCTTTCAATACTCAGGGCAACTCTCTGGGGTAGTTTCTATCATCACGCCTACTACACAGATGAGAAACATAAGGCTCAGACATGTGAGAATATGCCATGATACAATACAGCTGACAGCTGTTTTATCACAACACAGGCTGTGCCCTGAGGCCATCTCTTTACCGATGGGTCATTGCTCAGCCCCACTTCATGTGGTACCTGGTCTGTAGAATCACCTCTGCCAGCTCACTTGAACTGCCCAAGGGGTCCTGATCCCTCTCACCTGAGTCAATAACTACGTCAAGTCTATGCCTTCCTACCTCACCCTACCTAAGGAGGTCTTGTTAGGCCTCATGACTCAGAGCCTTTATTCTTATTGGTTCATAGAAAAGAAGCCACCTGTATTAGTTCTCTATGCTGCAACAAGTTAACACCAAATTTCTTAGCTCAAATAATACAAATTTATTATCTTGGAGTTCTATATATTAGAAGTCCAATATAGGTCTCAATATAGGGTTAAAATCAAAGCGTCAGATCTGTATTCCCTTCTGGAGGCTCTGTGACAGAACCTGTGTCCTTGCCCTTCCCAACTTCTAGAAGCCACTGTCATTCCTTGGCTTGTGGCACCTTACTCCATCTTCAAAATCAGCAACATTGCATTTCTCTGTGCCTTTCTTCAGTAGTTTCATCTTCCTCGGATTCTTGTCTCCTTCCATTTTTAAGAACCCCTGTGATTGTACTGGGCCCATCTGGTTAATCCAGGATAATCTCCCTTTTTAAGATCATCTGATTAGTAATCTTAATTCCATCTGCAACCTTAATTCTTCTTTGCCATGTAGCCTGACATAAACATATTCACAGGTTCTAGGAGTTAGGACACAGACTGTGGAAAGGGGGCATTATTCTGCCTACCATACCACCTCTTGGATGGGGGTAGCAAACTGTCAGAGGATTTTGAAACTAAGGCTTTCAAATGTCTTAATTGCATTTGAAAGCCTTCCTTTAAAACATGCCCTGTTCAGTTTGCCCAGTATCCACCACTCTCTATTGTCTTGTTCCAGCCCTCTGCCTTCATTTCTTCATTTACATTATCTGCCTAGACTGATAAGGCATTTGAGTTTTTCCCACTCAGGTCTATTGAGTCTTCAGGAGGGGGTCAGTCTTGCTTAGCTTGGGCTCTTCTCTTAGAAAGCCATGCTCAAGGCAGTGACCTTGTGAACAGACCTCACGAGTCCCTGGCACCATGCCATCTGCAGTCCTCTCCAAAGCTACTGAAGTGGATAATGAATGCAGATTCTGGGATACACACACACTGACCTGACTCCCAAAAAAGAAATTAAAGGAGCATGTGTTTCTATTGATGTCTGGATGACTTACAGTTCTAGATATATATCTCTGGAATGACTTATCTGAATTTTATAGACCCTAGACTTTTCCCAGATGAAACCCAGTTACTGTTTCCACAATAACTCATTAAATTGATTGCTTTAAATTTAAAGGGACACTGGAGAACTTTGGCTGCCTGAATGTTTAAATCTTGTCCTCTGTGGAGAATTCTGTTATACGTCTGGATGACCTGGATACAAAGCACTGTGGGTCCATAGTAACACGTGGCACCATGAAGGGGCGGGGTAGATGCAAAGGAGACAGATAGGCAGAGCCAGCATGCAGAAGGGCAACAGCCAGAAGCTTGGAGAGCAGACCAAGGCAGAGGCTCAAGGGTGCCAAAGGGAAGAGCTTCAGAAGTAGCCTCTCAAGCAACAAGAACTTCTGTGGAAGGGTGGTTATAAACCAAGACTGGCAGAGGTGGGAACCCTGGTGGTAGGGCATAAGACTTGCCCTGCCTGGTGAAGGCAAGGCAGGGAAGGCAGAGAAGAATTTTATTTATTAAAGACCCATACCTGTCAGGTACTTTACACCAACCTATGACATTCATTTATTCTTCCAACTTGGCAGGATTGGTCTTAATAATCAGGAGAATATAGGTTCAAATCCCAGCTGTGCCATGTGTTAGCTGGGTGCCCTTGAGTAAGATAATTAACTTTTCTTATCCTTATCTTCTAATCTGTATTTAAAATTTATTATATGTGTGTGTATGTGTGTATATAATCTGTATTTAGAATTTATATAAATAATAGCATATACCTCACAGAGCATGTACCTTTTACAGTGTTTTCAAAGTACTCAATGGCATGAGAAAAAGCAATTAAAAATATTAAAAGGAAAAGGAGTAGATAGCAAATACCAATATAATTCTGATTTTGTAAAAATATTATACTTTTAATATATGCCCGTCTATATACTGTGAATATATATGCAAATGTACATATGAAAGAAAATACATAAATATTAACGATAGTTATTTTCATGGTGGAAATTCAGATGATTTAATTTTTAAATGTACTTTTCATATTTTCCAAACTGCCTACAATGAACATGACATACTTTGAAATATTTTTTTAGATTTGCATTTTTATTGCAAAAGTGATCCATGTTCAGTGTAGGAAATTAAACTTTGTTACCACTGGGAACAGCTTATTATGAATCCTTCCAGATGTTTTCTATGCATATCCAAATACATATGTAGAGGGCATGAGTTTTGCAGACCACAGATTCAGGTGTGCAAAGAGGGCAGCTTTAAGTTTTCAGTAACTGAGCTTGAGTCTGTCTCAATCCTCCATCCCACCTAGGGGCCAAAAAAAGTCATTTTAAGCAATAATAAGTAAGTGCAGACAAATAAGAATTCTCTTAGAAAAATAGCGGTTTCTCTGTGGATTTAACTTACCTGCCCCTTTCTTATTCCTGGACATGTATCTTCATCCTAAGGGCTGACATGGTATCTAGATGTGTGGGGGTATGTGGAGGTGTCTGGTGCTCACTTATCATCTATGTGAGTTGGGGTACACTTTTTACCTGCCCTTGGTTCACAGGGTCTCCATCAACTGACAGACTCTGAGACATCACATTTCCCAAATCTGCTTATCACACCAAACACTGTGGGGAACCCCCTTCTCAACTGTGAGCCCTCTTCTGGTCCAACAGCTTTGGGTCTTCCATTTCTCAAAGCCTTTCTGAAGGGGCCTCATGGAAAACTTCTGAGTGCTCTTATTGATCCCTGGGAGTGACTTTCTCAGGCTCTCTCTGGCTCTGAGAGAAAT
This sequence comes from Cynopterus sphinx, assembly GCA_030015415.1. Taxonomy (NCBI): domain Eukaryota; kingdom Metazoa; phylum Chordata; class Mammalia; order Chiroptera; family Pteropodidae; genus Cynopterus; species Cynopterus sphinx. Next base: position 55,075,196 of record CM057382.1, read on the forward strand.
TTCTGTTTTTCTGATGCTGCAGCCATGTGGCTCAGAGGACTTTGGTGAGGGCGACCACCTCTGCTGAGATCAAGCAGAATCTCTGACTCTTACATCCCCAACACTCTGAGACCTGTCACCTAGACCTCCCTTCTTCACCCTGGAGAGTCTCAAAGACACCAGTCCTTTTCAGATGCACCCCCCTACACTCCGAGATCACTGCTCAGATTCTCTCCTCTCCAGGGCCAATTGATCTGTGATCCTTACCTCCTCTGTGTGGATCAGACAGTGTGTTTAGGTCTCTGAGGTTTATGGGATAAACCTAATGTCAGGAGCCCTTTGCCACAGCCTAGAGACTACACAAGCCTTCCCTTCTAACTAGTGTCTCTACCATAAAGTATGAAAGTTGGTTTTGAAATTCCAAAGCTGAAAATTAACTTCAGTTCTTCCGTCTGGTGTTCTGCACTAGCACTACCATCCCTTCCTTACAGCAGGAGCAGGAAATTACCTGAGAGCTGCCTGAAATTGGAGGGTGTCGGAGGCTTGGCATAGAAAGAACAGAAAAACGTATCTGTTAATATTTTAAAATATTAACTGTATTTATGTCTACAGGTGTGTGAAATATAAGTACCTAGATAATATATAAAACAATAAAATAGTGGAATCATTCTACACATACTTTCCACAAAGTTCTTTTCTTCATTTAATAATATGTCTTGGAGTTATTGGGCTAATACATTCTTTGTAACAGCTTCGCAATACTCTATTGTCTTACACTAATACCCCCTTATCTGTAGTTTTGCTTTCCACAATTTCAGTTACTCATGATCAACTATGGTCTGAAAATAATAAATGAAAAATTCCAAAAATAAACAATTCGTATGTTTTAAACTGAGTGAATTTGAGTGTGGGATCAAATATTGCACCATCCACTTTGTCCCACATGGGACATGAATCGCCCTTTTGTCTAGCGTATTAATAATGTACACGCTACCCTCCCAACAGTCACTTAGCCACCTCAGTAATCAGATCAACTATCATGATATCGCAGTGCTTGTGTTCAAGTAACTCTTCTTTCACCTTATAAAGGCCCCAAAGTGCAAGAGTAGTGATGCTGGCAATTCGAATATTCCAAAAAAAAAGCCATAAAGGTCTTCTACTAAGTTTTTGGGACATATCCCCCAAAATGTATATTTGGTTATCTAATCCTCTTCAAGAAATAGAGTAGTTCCCAAGTTTTCATTATTATAATGCTGCAATGAACATTTTTATGTATATCTCTTGTTTACTTGACCAGCTATTCCTGGAGGATAAACTCCTAGAGGTGAAATTCTTATGTCAAAGGACATTGCTATATAGCTTCTTCAAACAACATATATATGGTAATATTATAGATTTTAAAAATAACATTTCGATTTTATGGGAAAAAATAAAGCTCTATTTAATAAATACATTTAATAAAGAATGCCAGAATAAATCAAAGATATATAAGACATACACCATATTTAAAAACTATATGCCAGAGAGATTAGAGCTCTAAATGGAAATAATAAAATGGCTAAACGATTAGAAAAAACAATACCAAAAACATGAGTATTACTTTACCTTAGAATGAGAAAACTTCTTAAGCCAGATCAGTTTTAATACAATAAAAGATACCACAAGAGATAAATGAAACATTGGAGAATATATTTGCAGTATATAAAACAGACAACTGGTTAATATCACTAACCAAAGAGCTCTTTTAGAATTGACTTAAAAAATGGGAAAAAGATTGCAATGCAGAAAAGAAAAGATTAAAAAGGGTATTATGGTTAATTGCAAATAATGGCCACACAATTTCCCCCTCCCATCAGGAGGCAGAGTCTGTCTATTCCTCCACACCTATTCCAGTTGGAGTGGGCATGTAACTTGTTTTGGCAAATGGGAAATTAACAAATATAATGCAGGCAGAGAAGAACACTTGCTATTGGGGCTTGCCCTGTTTTGCTTCTCTGAGGAACCCTGTACAGCACCCTGTGACAGGTCCAGGCTAGTGGATGAGGATAGATGCATGGCCTACTCACCTCCCTAACCTTCTCCAACAGCCAGCCAACTTTTGACAACCAGAGCCACTTAACTGACTAGTAACTAACCACAGACCCATGAGAGAGCTGAGGCAAGACAAACAGAACTCCCAGTTCAGCCCAGCCCAAATTGTTGACCCACAGAATTGTAAACTAAATAAATGGCTGTTGCTTCAGGCCACTAATTTTTGTGGTGGTTTGTTATGTAGCAAAAGCTCACAAAAACAGCTAATAAATAAAAATATCTTCAAACATACAAGCAGTGAATTTTAATAGAGTATCATATTTTACCCAAGAAATTGACAAAAATGAAGACAAATGATAACTTCAGTTCAGGCAAGGATGTGAAAGAATAAATATTTTCATTCATTGCTGACAAGCATATAAATTGCTGCAAACTTATTTGAGTAGTAACATGACAATATCTAATAATACTGAATGCATGCATACCTTTTGAACACTTTAGGAGATTTATTTTACAGAAATAAAAAATGTGTAAGGATATTTATTGGAGCATTGTCCATACTGGGGGGAGAATCATCAAAGAAAGAAGGAAAGAAAAAAGAAAGGGAGATGAAAGATATGGAGAGAGGGACAGAACGAAGGAAAGAAGAAAAGAAACAAAACCCTGGGAAAACATGAATATCTGTCAACATGTGTAATAACACATAGTACATATATATTATGGATTATCATATAAATATTAAAAGAATGAATTAAAGCTATAGCTACTAATTTGGAGAAACTGATTTACTGTTGATGTTTTTAAAGCAGTTGGCAATGTCCTTTTTGTAAAAAAAAAGTGCCATTTTTGTAAAATAAAAAATGATGATATTTGTGTACCTGCTTTAGCAGAAGAATATTAACATGTTTTTATCACACACTTTCCTTTTATCCAGTGGCCCTCCTAAAGATATGGAAAAAATGAATGCTACAGAATATTATAGAAACAGAGATTAATTCATGGCTTTGAGTTTCAAATTCTGAAGTCCTCATCTAAACCATGACTGTGTATATCTATCAGTAAAACCTTTGAAGTAGGTTCCAGGTGTATTTGGGTATTTAAAAAGAATGTACATTAATTACTATAGATTATAAAACATATACAAAAGTATGACTATTAAAAGAAGAGCTAAAAGAGGATTTAAGTTATTTTAAATAAGTTACATCAATATTACATACTATTAATTACTAAAATCTTTTTGCTATTACTAAAACATATATCCTCACTCATAAACAATTTTTAGTTTTAGCAATGTAATTGAAATGTTTTGATTTTTTAATCTTAGTTTAACCCTTTCCGATAGTCATTCAAAAGCCTGGTTCCAGTTTAAATTCATTTCAATACTTCATTTTAATGGTTTCTGGAGCCAAGAGAGGTAACTCTCAGAGTTTCAATGTCCAAACAGAAGACATTCATCATTGGAGGCATTACCTTCTCAACAACCTCAGCCACCAAAAAATGTGTTAAAAGTTAGCTAAAACATTTCCATCTTCCTAGATGTTAAACAGTTTTTCTTTCAAAGGCTTTCGAACATACCAAAATTTCAAGTTTTTAGAAAGTCACTTCAAAGCACATTGAAACTCTTCACTTTAGAAGATTTTTATACATGAATTAGAAAATTCTGTTTCCTAGATTTGGGGGATTGAATTTTTCATGTTGTTAATAAGTAGTTTTAAAATGTACTGAAACTTTTCACTCTAAAAGATTTTTATATATGGGTTAGAAAATACCATTTCCTGTGATTTTTTTTAAATTTACAGATATGAGGGATTTTCAAATTATTATTTATGGGTGACATCTGTTTGAAATGTTCATTTTCAAAGTGCTTTCTCAAGAACAAGATTTTGTTTCAAATATCAATTATTTTCTCATGCATTGTTAAAACATTACCTTACATTGAAGGAACAGATTAAATATGTTTAATTTGTCAAAAATGTCTGCCAGATAGCATTTGATTAATATTGTTATCTCAAACAAAGGTTAGTAAACTTGAATGTCTTTTTGTAAGAGAAAAAATATCTTAACATCATGGGTCATCAGTGAAGCTTAGGTAGATTTCAAAATTTCTCCCAACTTAATTACAAAGTGCTATAAATAATTCTATCATTTAACGGTCTTGTTTTTATCAAAGCAATCAGCTAATGGCATCCCATTGCAGATTCAGTGGGATGCACTGCATTATCCTGATGATAGACAGGTACCCTCACCACTCTAAACTCACTGTTCGCTCCATTCAGCCCCAATCCCAACTCATATTAAATATTAGGGAAGCTCAGTTCCTTTCCTTTTTGATTAAAAAAAAAGAAATAGCAGTTTTAATATTTCCCTCTCATCTGCCATGGAATCTATTGTGCCACCCACTTTGGAAATGACTGTAAAAAGTAATTTTCCACCTATTTGGAAAATTACTTTCTATGCCACAGGAGACAAAAACACCTTGCTAAGGCAAAAAGAGAGATCAAGAGAGACCTGAGCAATAGAGTCCAACAGGGTCTCTAAAAGATTTGTTGTCCCTACTCCCTGGGTCCTGTGCCTGCCTGGGAAGGGGATGTTGAGGTTAACCACCAGTCAGTCTGAGTGGCTCTGAGTAAAGGGGAGCTGGTCCTTGACTTCGTTGGGAGGCCAGTGATCCTAGACATCCAGAAGGACAGACATGAGGCACCTCAGAGAAACCTGTCCACACTCCCCAGTGTGTGTCTGGAGCTGGCTGGTGACCTGAGTGTCATGGGCGAGGACAATCATATGTGCAGATGAGAAGGACACAGTACAAGTGCCAACGACTAAAGACAAGGAAATGAGAATACAGCAAGAGAAATTGACAGCCACAAAATTCTGGAAAAAAAATAAAAATGGTTTATGGCTCAGAATAAGGAAAACAGATGATGACCCTGGACTGAAGCAGACCTCACCATCAATAATACCTACCACCACCACCACCACCACTTTCTACTGCCAGTCAGAGAGATTCCTCCTGGAGAAGGAAAGATGGGGAAATTTAACATGGTTTTGACTACTTCCTCAGACCCTATGCAGAATGGGAAGCTCAAGGTAAAAATTAAGTTCAGCTGTAGATATAAAAAGTTACATTGTTTTCACTTCTGAATTTGTGGTTTGAGATAAGTATCCACCATGTATATCTTTGTATCTACACAGAGAAGTGCAAGGATATACTCTAAGCTATGATCAGGGCTTAGTTCATCAGGCTGGGATGGAAGGTGGTGTAAGTGGGTGAAGAATCACTGATTTGTGCTTCTTTAGATTATTTTACTTGTTCTTATAACTTTTGTAATTCAGATAAAAGATAATTAAAAGTATATATGTAGAGTGTTTACAAGCAGGCAGGCCAGTTTTGTGAATAGAGATGTGGTCACACATGACTCTAAAAGACCCAGCCTATATCCTGGGAAAGTTGTGGTTCACCCTCAGGCTGCCACTGACCAGTCTTTCATGGAAAGTGTTGTGACGTTCCTACAGGACGTTGTGTCACAGAAAGGTACAGAAGAAGCAGCACCCAGATGCTCCAATCAACTTCACAGAACATTCTCAAAAATGCTCAATAAAGAAAACAACAATCATGTCTGCTGGGGAGAAACGAAAACTTGAAGATGTGACAAAAGTGTACAAGCTGCATTATGGAAGCCTCCGAAGGAAAAGAAAGAGGTCCAAGAATTTCAAAATGTGGTATAGCTTCCTTCAACCTTGTCCTTGTCTGTTCTGCGTACCACACAGAAATCAAGAGAGCATCTTGGAGATATTGTAGAAGAACTGGGAGAATAGGAATAACACTGAGGATGATGCCCAATCTTATAAGTCTGCTAAGCTAAAGAAAATTTTGAAAATAATATTGCTTTACTGGGTTAAAGGAGAGCCTGGCATAGGAAAAAAGGAAGTTGTCTCAAATGCAGTGTCATGTACTAGAAGGGATCCTGGAGCAGAAAAATGACATTAGTGTGAAACCTGCTGAAATTCCAATAAAGCCTGGCATTTAAAAATAGTAATGTGCCAAGCTTAGTTTCTTGGTTTTAATAAATCTCCCATGGTAAGGTAAGAGTTTATCAGATTTAACAATTAACATTATGGGAAACTGGGTGAGAGAATATATGAGAACTCTCAGTACCATGTTTAACCATCCAAAATTATACCAAAATAGAGTTTATTTTTTTTAAAAAAAGAGAAGTTGTCAAGGATAAAAAAAAAAGAAAGAAAGACCTGGAAGAAGAAGATTATAAGAATGAGATGGCTTAAGATGAGTTGATGAACTAGTTGGTTCTAGTGCAGGTTTTTCTTTTCTGCAAAGGAATTAAATGCCCTATACACATCCCACTTGTCTTTAGAAAAGACAGTTGAATTGTAAGGATACGTAAGATCATTTTTAACAGTAAACCTAGTAGTTAGATAACCCTCTTTCAGTGAGATTTGCAATAGCCCTTAACCTTGTGTACAGTATGAGGGCTGTAAATCGGCATGAAAATTTAAAGGTCTCATATTACACAAATTATACATGGAATGGTAGTTTTGCTTTTGATACAGCTTAAATTAAATCGTTGTTCTGTGAACTGGATATTAGTTTATAATTGAAAGTAACAGTTGCAATTATCTTGTTGACTCTAAATACTTCTAAGTATATACATTATTTTTAAATTTAAATAAAAACATGCTTAATGGGAAAAATGTATATGTAATAACCTCCCTCACAAATACCATGACCATTCTAAAAGGTAATATATTTTATTGCCTAAATTTAAATTTTTATTATTAAGTATTGTTTTTACAATCAGGATAAGCTTCATAGAAAGAAGTTTTAAACCAACACAGTAATACACAAACTGGAGAGGAATGCAACCATTTAGACATGTTGGCTAAATATGAGCAGACAGGACAAAGGAAAAGCTTTCACTCTGAGAAGAGAAGAGATGCTTAGGAAGGAGAAAGACAGATATTAGCCCTTCCTTGGTATTGGGGTGTGGTAGTCAAAAACAAACTTTTAATTTTTGTAACAAAAATAATATTTATAAAAATTTCAAACAGTTTTAAGTAAAAACTCATTTCTATTTCCTAATCTCATTTCCCAATCTCGCTGGTACTTGCACACTTTCAGACATCCTTTCAGACCTCTTCTAAGCAAATATAAAGATAATCTTAACAGAAATGGTATCATATCATAATGGTATCATAATATATAATTTGCTTTTTTCTATAAACAATAGATTATGAACATTTTTTGACCTTCTGTGTATATAGCTCTAATACATCCTTTTGAGAAGTTGCATTGTATTCCATTTTATGGATAAGCTTTAAATTATTCATCTAGTCTCCTATTAATTTTCATTTACAGTGCTTCCAGTTTCTTGCTATTATAGATGGTGCGGCCCCATTGTTTGTGCTCTGATGAGCATAATCGTTACATTAAGCCCCTACCTACCATCCTGAAACCTCCAAAGACTGATTCTGCATTTTTTGGACAGATTATTTAACCTCCCTGAAACTCACTGCCCTCATTTCAATTGTAGATAATATTTACTTTTTAGGGAGGCTGGATAGATTAGATGACTTTAGGTTAATGAGTGAAATTAAATGAACAAAAATGTCTGGAAGTTTCCCCAGTATGGGTGTGTGTATGTGTGTGTGTGTGTGTGTGTGTGTATGGAGATATGGGGGAGAGAATGAAAGAGAGACAGAGACAGAGAGAGATGAAGGGATATAGAGATAAAGATGGAAGAACGGACCAATGGGCAGATAAGCACAGATGGATGGATTAATACACAGACAGATAGAGAGATACCTGTTAGGTAGGAAGCCTAGTAGAAATAATTCCTCACTAAAAGGGCATTGGAAAATTTTATAAAGAAAGATCAATAAACTTAAGTTCCTTCCTTTTCACTCACAGAAATAGAAAGCAGACAAAAACACAGAAGCAATGGGAGATTTAGATTCTCTAAGATGTCTGCTTGAGGAGCCATTAAATCAAAAGCAGTGCACCTGAAGTGACAGTTACCCACTTCAGAAGGTGGGGGAAGTGATGGAGAAAATGTCACTATTCTGAATCTGGAAGGAAGTGATTCAGGAAATAGGAGCAGCAAGAACATTGAGGAAAAGTGATCCCATCATTTTAATACCATGTGTTAGCCAGGGAGGATAAAGCTCTATATAATCACGAATGTATCCCACACTTTGACCAGAGAGACTGTAAAACACCCAGAGAAAAGCAAGACTAAGACTCTTAATAATGATACAGCCACAGATGTAAGAGGTTCTCAGAATCCAAATCTGACCAGACTATAATAAATAGTCCTGGCAAGGAGCAGGAAAGAGTGTCTCAAAAGGCCTATGAGATAACCAAACATTTAAAAGCAGGAGCACAGCCTTGCAGCCACCTTTGATTCATCCTCTAATTCAATCAGTTCTCAAATCTGGTAAACCTTATTCCGGGTATAAGCCTCCTGCTGGAGTGATCTTCCTAAACCCATTGTTGATCATGCAAGGCCCTAGAGTCCTATGATTTACAGAATAAAGTGTAAGTCCTGGCCTGGCATTCAGAGTCCTCCCAAATCTGGTCTCAGCCTGACTTGCCCGACTCCCTTCTACATACCCCACACTCTGATCTCACAACCACTCAAGAGTTGTCTTCTGGGGTAATTACCACCTGACTTATACCCTGGCCTAGAATATACATGGTGGACACCCAGAATTTGGGGCCTGTCTGTCACCCTCATTCTATTTGGAAATGGTCCCGATATGACTTTGTCTGGTTTGGTTGGATACCACTCACAAGATCTCACTCCACACCTGGACACTAGACATTTCCATCCTACCGTTCACAGTGACTAGCCGACAAGATAGGAACATAACACAAGCCAGACCAAACCCAACTTCTCTAAGAGAGGTGATAGATTAATGTGGAGACAGATTCAACCTCTATTTTCCTTGGATCAGAAACCATTAAAATGTGGGATCAGAAACCATTAAAAGTATGGCCAGCCACCACCCAACCCTCCAAGGGGAACACTGGCCTCTGAGCTCCACAATGCCATGGGTTCAGTCTGACACATAGTACATGCATCCTTCTTGAATGAATAAATAAGTGTGACAGCATAGAATTAGATCAGCAGGCAAATTACAGGACAGACAAAGCTGGCGCGCAGAGAAAGAGATTTCTGAATGTGTGCCCTTCAGACCTCCCAATTAAATCTGGCTCCATTTCTGCATTTCTGCTAAAAATAACTTGATTTGGGTTTCTGTCATATACAACCAAAAGACCCTTCCCTACATATGCTCAAAAGCTCAAGTCTCTCAAGATTTCTTTCATATGCTAGTTCTCCCAAGCAGTCTTCCCAGATATTCCCAGCTCAAGGTAGCCCCCATGTTTTCAGACCTCCAATAGCATGTTATCTAAACCTTATAGTAACATTTGTTATTTTCCTACCTGGATTTAAGGTTCTTTATTTACACAGTTACAACAGACACCATTTATGCTCCTCTCTTCTTTCTGGTCCAATAGCTTTAACCCCCACTCCTGAGGCTACAGGTGCTGGGCTAAAGGCTCTCACCTATAACTTTCCCTGGAGCAAGTGCAGCCTTAAGGTGCCTGGGAGTTAGTTACCGAAAGGGCCACATCCCTATCCCATGGCCATTGGCTGAAAAACAAAAGCTAGCCCTCTTACCTCAAGGCCATATTCTGCAGCATTATTCATGCTCCTTGGGGGTCAGGTTGAAGCTAGGTTTCTCCTGAAACCACATTTTTGAGTAGCTCCATCCTGTCCTCTGTCCCATCTCTGTCACACCTGAGTTTCTCCCTTCTTCAATACATCGAGTGTTTGCGAATCTCCATGCTAGTCTCTGCTTCTAAGGAATGTGATCTAAGGTAACATACTATCTTCCCAACAAATCTCTGAAAACCAAGATGTTTGTCAATTCTTCTTTTATAGCACAGTGCCTTTGAGGCACTCGCAAAAACAGACAAGACAGGGTTGAATGAGGAAGCAATTGAATGAAGTTAATTTTTAGTAAACAAGGAGGACTAAACATTATGACACAAACCTATAAGTACAGCACATGGAAGCAAACTTCTAGAACAGGCTAAAACTTAAAAACAATTCAGAGAACAAAATGGCCTATTTTTATAGTTTTAGCCTAAGGAAAAACTAGACATGGAAATTTACAGTTTAAAATTTTATTATTTTCTTTCACTGGTCATCTTGTTTTATGAATTCCCCAACTCAAGTAAATTCCCCAATTCATCTATGATGAAATGGATATTTTTATTTTAATTGCAGTATATGCACAAACCTATTTTTTAAGGTTTGTTTTCCTCCAAAGCTTACCTTCTTTTTCCAGTAAAACCTTCTACAAATAAATAAATAAAAAGGCACAGAGCCTTGCAAATTGAACTACATCTCTACATCTCAGTTCTGCGGGCTGCCTGGTATGCATTTCCATCTTCCCTGTTTTGGGCTACTGCCTTGAGAGAACTGTGTAGTTTCTAGGATATTTTGTAAGAAGAAACTTCCAGACTACAAAAACTAAAAAAATCCTTCCCCACTGTGCAGAATCCATGGGCTCTGGAATACTCCAGGCTTCACAACATTAAAAATATATCTCCCTTGTTTCAGCCCCTGAGGGTTTGTTTAACCATTTGACAATCTCTCTATGTAAGTACATCAATAGAATGCATGAATACGAAGACACAGGCATAACTCCTCCCCAGCGTGACATATGCACACTCTGACAGAAACTCTCACACAGAAACATCACACTTTCTGGTTTTAATATTCATCAGCTCCTTCTCCACTCAAGAGTACCAAATTCTCAGTATGGGACAACATTTTCCTATTAAACATTTTTCCCTAAGCTTCACTACCTCTCGGTGGTAGAAAATTATTATGGTTCTTTGGCTGTCTTTGCAGAGAAAAAAAATTAATTTCCAAAAGAGAGCAAAATATAATCTCCAAATAACAAATTCTTCTGAACTTGGAACGTGGCACTTCACAACAAAGTCAGATAGAAAGGGAGGCTGTGACTGCTCTACAATTTGCAGGGAGTAGCTGAAAAGGACCTGAAATCAACAAGCATACAAAATAGAAATGGAGGCAGTGGGAAGCCCTGGCCCCAGAAAACCATGCCATGAAGTGCCATTAATGAAGATAATAATTAGAAAGAACTCGCAGGATAAGAAGGTGACAACAAGAGGAGGACAAATATACCATAAAATATAAACTAACAGAAAGAAATGTAGCATTACTTTTACTGCAAATCAATGGCTGCCAATTATTGCATCAAACAAGTGATTATAAACATCATCCCCCCTACCCTGTGCCCTATTTAAAAAACTGGGAGTAATTTACAATAATGAGAAATCTTCAGAAATTAAATCTACATGAAAGTTTAAGTCACAAATACAGAAAATACAAACAACCTTTTAAAAGTAACAAAAAACCTTTTTACCTTTTATTTTAAAAGGCATTAGCTCCTAAAATACAGATAGTTGACCCTTGATATATTTGAGAAAGCTGTCTCTAAACTGACACTATCACACCATGTGGTTCCTCTGATAAACTGTGTGCTCTAGTATAAGCAGAAAATAACAAAATCCAGTGGTGTTTGTCCCTACGCCAACCTCTCAGGTCCTTGCAAACTTGCTGAACTGTGTTAAACCTCCAAAATGCAAAGCAATGTGGTAAGTTCATTAATCAGTGCTGAAATAGTGTGAACTCAAACACTAACTGTGTGATCTAGAATAAGTCACTTAATCCCTCTGAGCCACAATTCCCCATCGTGCTATTGTGAAACTTAAAGGAGGTTATGGATATCAAGGGTCAAACCCACTGCAGATGTTTGTTGAATATTAGTTTTTTTTCTCTTTTTCTAGTACATTCTCTGAAATAGATATAAAGGACTGGAGGATACAGGTACAAGTATGTTCACTGCCCCAATGAATGCTTGTCAGCCCTCAGCCCCATTGCCTGGGTGAATCATGTGCTTGATGGAGTGGGTAAGACCACTGACCCCTCTTATTGACTCAGTACTTCAGACTATGAGTTACTGGGGCTTAAAAGAAAGATTCCATCTCCCTGTTCCTTGGATGATGCAGAAGAACTTGCTTACTCAGTGGGAACTAGTACAATAAAGCTTTTCTGACCTTGCTCCAGAATCAGCCCCCAGGGACTAGCAGTAGGCATTATAGTGGCAAACCTCTAGCCATGAGCAAGCAACAAATGGAGGCCACAAGAGGCCCCTCAGAACCTGCATTCAGGTTGCCAATTTCTAGCCATAAAAGGCTTGGAAGTACCAAGAATCGGAATGAAAGGGCTTCCTTTGGAAGAAACACTGATGAACTCAGTGGAGGAGGATCTCCACCCGGCCCCTGGCCTAGCAGGGTCTTTGCAGTCAGGCAGAAATAGCAGCACCAGTGAATATTAACTCATTAAAGATATTGTTCTACTGAAAGACACAGGACAGAGTGAAATGTAGAAAACTGTTTCCTGGACTCTATTTTTGCCTGGGATAAGAAAAAAAAAAAAGCTACAAAAGGAAAGGGGGAGGGAGGAGGAGGTAGGTAAGGGTAAAGGGGGTCAAATAAATGGTGACAGGAGACCCCAATTAATAAAGCAAGCATTGGCAGTTAAAAATAAATAAATAAAATAAAATAATAAAAGGGTCCAGTGGGGTAGAAAAATCTCTATAGACAGACAGGTGGAGGCTGCAGGCCTCCATGATTCACTCAGTCTATCAGTCAGCAGCTTTACTGAGCATGCTACATGCCAGACACTCTGCTCCTATCTGCTAAAGGCATGGTGGACAGTGCAGCAGGCTTGTCCCTGAGTGCTAGAGCAAGCACTCCTCTACTTCTCACCCGCCACCACTTATACACTGCTGGACCCCCCATGAAGTTACTCCAACTCAGCTTCCACAATGGGGTTTGCAGGCTGCTACTGGCCTTTGTGGGTCCCCAGGCCTTTTCCAATTTTCAGTAATAAGGAAATTGGGATCTGACACAGACAACAGTTTCTTGTGAGCTTAACTAGCTTGAGTCACCTCCAGATACCCTGGAAGTATCGAGTCTCAACACTGACCCTCAAAGTGGAGAGTTGTAGTCCAGATACAGTTATTTGGGACCCAGGATGCTCAATTTACTGAGCAGCCTCACTACCAGCCAGACATCTCGTACTCTCTCCTTCAATATGCTTGTGTTCCATTACCTACATATTTTTTCTTATTTTAATTTTAACCAAGATAATTTCCTGAATCAGACTGTAAGGTACTGCTTCAAATGGTGCCTGCTGGACGAATCTTTATAAGTGGGCACCACTGACTACCTGGGCCTTTAGTTGGCTATGCCAATTCCTTTACCAAACAATTTCTATTCCAGCCAGCCCCTTCTTATCTAAACTGCCCCAGTACACTTCTCTGGACACTCGTGAGTTGCCAACACTCATTCCTTTCAAGGTTCAGGAGGATATTTGCAACTTCGATATATTACATAAATTTCATGTATTAAAAAGTATAAAATAGATGTTCAGAATTTCTCTTTTCAAATGGAGGCAAGTGAGGATTAAGTACAGTTTTGACCCCAAGGAAATGTTGTAGCCTGGTTTGTGCTCACATGTGTGGTCTGACCACCATATGCTGCCCACTCAGCAGCAGCACAAGAACAGCCCCTACACAGTCCAGCACTCTATAAACTCAAATTAATAGAGGTGCACTGAGCTGATTGAAAATGATTTTCTTCACACTGATGAGGTCAGTGCAGAACAGGGTAGAAATGAGAAGCGTCAATTTGAAATGGGTCCAGGAGGTTACCATCACCACTGTTTTATATGTTTTTTTAATGCAAGCAACAGAAATTAATTCTAATTAAAGTCAGGGAATTATTGGAAGGGATCTGGAAGCTCACAGAATCACTACCAAAGGCTGGAGAATGAAGCCAGGTTATGAGGCAGCTCTAGGGGTTGGAGAACTAACTACAGAAATGACCTTGGAGCAGGAATGGTGAGATGAGGCTCTTTCCTGAGCCCCACACTTCCCAGATAAATTAATTCTAGCTGGGTCTTTGGTCCTCCAATTTTCAAAGTCCCACAAAAAAAGCATATGATGAGCCAGGTCAGATTACAGTAGGCAGTGAGAAGAAATATAGGGTCCCTTTGGCATCTGCAAGTGAAAAATCCCCCTGAACTACATTCAGGGTAAAGAGGCAGCTCTCTGAAAGGAATTCAGAGAACTGTGGGTGAGAAGAAAGAATGAAGGTGTCCTGGGAGTGAAGGGTTCCAGGGTGAGGTCTTATGAATCTCAGGAGTAGTCTTTGCCTTAGCTGAGTAGCAGGACCATTCTACACCTAGATATTCTCCTCTAAAAAGAACAGAGTAGTAATATCACATTCATGGCGCTGCTGAGGACAGAATGAGCTAATGTACATGAAAATGCTTTGAAAACACTAAACTGCTCTCCAAATATAAGGGCCTATTATCATGCAGCATTTGGTTCTCCTCACCCAGTCTGTCCCCCACCCACCAGCCAGTATCACCAGACTCATTAGCTGTGCTGAACAAGTCCCTGTGTATCTGTCAGTCTAGAAACTATAAACAGACTACAGTCAGCACCCACCAGTGACCTCATATGAGGAGCACATTGAGGCTCAGACCAATTAAGGGGTCATCCCGGCACTGAACACTGAGGAAAAAGGAAGGATATGTTCCAAGGTCTCAGACCACAGGACCCAAGAGTTGCTCTTCCCTTAATTCCTTCCATCTGTCCATCTGTCCATCTGTCCTTCCTTCCTTCTTTCCTTCACCGGTGTTCTTTCCCAGCACCCACAGATTCACTTTTTTGGCTACAAAGCTGCTCAGCATCTGGAGGCTGGGCCAGGGAAGAAAGAGAGGCTTCTGCAGAGAAGTAGCCTCTTCAGCCTTCTCTTCCAGTTTCCACTTTGCTTCACCACTTAAGGAGACAACCTGAAGCTCTAAAATAAGAAACAGCCCAGCTTAGCTAAGTGGCACTGCCAAGTGCCTGACAAACTCCACAACTGCCCAAAAGTGGTGCTCAGGGAAGTTATAGTGCCTGGAGCCGCATCAGTTTCCCAAATGAGGAGGCAGGAAAGAATACATCTTCACAGTATTGTTTCCAGTACAGCCTGGGCCTCCAGGTGTGCTGGGAGCTCTCAGTGGGGATCTTGTAAGGCAAGAGGGTGGCTTTCAAGAAGTCACTGTACATCAGGAACCACCCTTGTTCCAGGATATGTCTCACACACTGAAGAGAGCTATGGCAACCTCATACTTAAGTACTATGGAAAGGCCCAGTCCCAGAGGGTGGCCAATCCTGATGAGCACATGATAACAAGTATGGAAGCCCAGCTCAGTGAGCCCTTCCCCCACCCAAGTCAGCACAGGAACCTCACAAGCACCTGGGGGAAAAGAGCCAATATAGCTGGGACTTCAATGAATGTAGCAGCAAAACAGAATGAGGATTGGCAGATGCAAGCTAAAGTGGCCAAGTCACAATTGGCCATCTTGAGTTGGAAGACTGAGGCTCCTTGCTCAACATATATTCATGTTGCTGCCTACTCTTGGCACACTAATAACTAGACACCAGGGCCACAGTCTCTCAGCTCTGAGGTGGAGACACTGAATACACTGCTCAGGCTTGGAAGGTCCTGAATTTAGAGGGGTATTTAGAAATTAACGGAATCACTCAGTACCTAAGCCTGCCAGATTCCCTTTTCCTCCTAACCCACTCATATAGTTCAACCCATGTATCTGAACTCCTACTCTGGGAAAAGCTAGAAACACAAAAATGAATAAGACTTTATTCCTCTGCTCAAAGCACTCACAGTTTCCATGAAAAGATAGACATATAAGCAAATAATTTTTAAATACTATGATAAGTGCTCCCCTGGGGATACAAAAGAAGTTTCTGTGTGACCTAAGAAAAAATACCCAAGGCAGCCAGGGGAGTCTTGAAAAATGATCTGTGTTGCTGATGCTTGAGCTGGAGATTGCTTCTCCTTTGTTCACTCCTGCTGCAACTATCACGGATTCTGGGACATGTTCCTAAAGGTAGTTGAAGCCTATAGTCCATGGCATTCTTTATATGGAATAAGTTACCTCTTTCAGACACAAATTAATTCTGACTTTTTCTTCCACATGCAACTGGGTCCCAAACCCCATGGATTCCATTACTTAATTGCTTTACCACTCTCTTTCTTCCCTCCCTTCCTTCATCTATTGCCACTGCCTTAGTCCCATATGCTGCCATCACTTCCCTACATAATTTGTATGACAATAATAGTACAAAGGAGGAGAAAGAAACAGCTATAATGGAGAAAAGTTTTTGTATAATATTAAAATTAAGCTACTATTAATCTGAACTAGATTATTTTAAGATGTTAATTGTAATCTTCTAGGGAACCACTAAGAAAATAACTCAAAAATATATAATAAAAGAAACAAGAGAATTAAAAAGTTACTAGAAAATATCTATTTAATGCAAAATAAGGCAGTAATGAAAGAATAGAAGAACAAAGACACAAAACATCTAGAAGACAAATGGCAAAATGGAAGATGTAAATTATACCTCATCAGTAATATAAGTAAATTAAACACTTCAATCAAAAGACAGAGATTGGTACTTGTAAATGTTTTTTAAAAGGTCAAACCAGTTACAGTTTATAAGAAACACACTTTAGATTCAAAAATGTAATAAGTTGAAGGTAAAAGATGGAAAAGAATGTACATGGGAACAATAACCAAAAGAGACTAAACTGATTTCAGAAATAATAAATTTAAGATATCAGTGTTGTTAAAGACAAAGAGGGACATTTTATAATCTTCCATTAGGAAGATATAATAATTATATCTAATTGCATATATATGTACTTGTATATATATGCATATATGTATACACACATATATATACATACATATACATATATACATATATATACATCTATGTATGTGTGTGTGTGTGTGTGTGTATATATATAACAACAAAGCTCCAAAAACACATAAAGCAAAAACTGACAGAATTGAAGGCAAAAATAGATAATTCAACAATAGTTGGAAACTACAAGGCCTCACTTTCAGTAACTGATAGGACAACTAGACGGAAGGTCAACAATGAAGTAGGCTCAACTGAACAACACTATAAACCAACTAGACCTAACAGACTTCTGTAAAACACTCCATTCAGCAAGAGGGGAATAGACATTCTTCTCATGTACACATGAAACATTGTCCCAGGATAAATTCTATGCTAGCCATTGAATAAGACTCAATAAAATTAAAAGGGTTCAAATCACACTAATGTGTTATCTGACCTTGATGAAATTAAATTTGGAAGTCTGTAACAGAAATAAATTTTTTTGGAAATCTACAAATATGTAGCAATTAGACAAAACACTCCTTAATAACCACGTATCAAAAGGTTAAAGAAAAATTTGTAGCTGTAAACACCCATACTAAAAAAGAAAAAAAATCTCAAATATGTAATCTAGTCCCTTAAATAACTAAAAAACAAATAATAAAGAATATGCTATCCCAAAACAAGCAAAAGTAAGGAAATAATAAAGATTGAAGAGAAAATAAATAAAATAAACAATAAAGAAAAATTGATCAACAAAAAGTTAGTTCTCTTACAAAGTTGACAAAAGTAACAAACCTTCAGCTAGATTAACTACAGAAAAAAGAGAGAAGATTCAAACTACTAGGATCATGAATGAAAGAAGAAACATCACTACCAACCTTATTTTTTTTTAATTATAAGATAATACTATGAATAACTGTATGAAAAAAATTATATAATTTATATGAAATGGACAAATTCCCAAGAAGACACTGAATACTGAAATTCTCCAGAAGAAATAGACTATTTGAATGAACCTATAACCAGTAAAAAAATTTCATTAATAATTTTAAAATTTCCCATAAAGAAAAGCCAAGACCCAGATGTCTTCACTAGTAAATTCTCCTTTTAAGAAAAATTAATACTAAGCCTTCACAAACCTTTCCCCCCAAAAAAGAGAGGAGAAGCACTTCCCAATTCATTCTTTGAAGAAAGTATTACCCTGAAACTAAAATCAGGCAGGTATCAAGAAAAAAGGACACTACAGACCAGAACCACTTATTAGTACAGACACAATAATTCTCAAAATAATAGCTAACTAAATCCAGCAGCACATAAAAATAATTATGTGTGATAGTCGAGTGACATGTATTCCAGAATGCAAGATTTGTTTAACGTCCAAAAAATCAATCAAGGTAACATACCATATTAACAGAATAAAGGACAAAAACCACATGATTATCTCTACAGATGCAGAAAAAGCATTTGAAAAATCCAACACCCTTTCATGATAAAAACAGTAAACAAATTAGAAATAGAAGCAAAATTTCTCAACCTGACAAACAGCGTTTATAAAAAAAACTAGAGCTAACACACTTTAAGACAAAAGAGTTATCACTTTCCCTCTAAGGTCAGAACATGACAAGGGTACTCACCCTTGCCAGTTCTATTCAACATTGTATTGGAAAGTCTCATCATACCAATTAGGCAGGAAAAAAAAATTTAAGTCTCAAGAGGTAGGAAGAAAGAAGTAAAACTATTTCTATTTACAGATGACATGGACTTGTGTATAGATAATACTAAGGCAACCACAAAAAGACTCTTAGAGCTAATAAAAAAAAAATCCTGCAAGGTTGCAGGATACAAGATCAATATATAAAAACCAATTATATTTCTATATAATACCAGCAGTGAACAGCCTGAAATAAATAAAACAACTCCATTGGCAATAGCATGAAAAGATAAAATATTTAGGAATAAAATTAACAAATCTAAGTAAAAAAAGATGCAGTGATTCCCCAGTAACAACCTTCCCCCATAGTCATTGTTTCAGACCTAAATGTAAAGAATAAAACAATAAAGCTTCTAAAATAAAATACAGGAAGGTAGTTTCATGATCTTGAAGTAGATAAAATCTTAAAGATACAAAACACAATAACCATAAAAATAATGATCAACTATACTTTGTTAAAATTAATAACTGCCACTAATCAAAAGATGCTAGAGTGAAAAATTGAAGTAAAAATAATGACAGAAGATAGTCATATATGTGTGCCCAAAAAAGACTCATATTCAGAAAATATATTTTAAATAATTTTCCCACAAACCAAAAAGAAAAAGACCAACAACCCACTTGAAAAAGTAAAGTTGTCAAAAAATCTGAACAGGTCCTTTACAAAGGAGAGTATCCAAATGGCCAGTCACCATGTGAAAAGGTACTCAACATGTTTAGTCATCAGGGAAATAGAACTTAAAACCACAGTGAAACATCACGATAGTCCCTTCAAAAGAACTTAAATTTAAAAGACTGACAATACTAAGGGTTGGTGAGAATGAAGAGTATCCAAAACTTTCATACACTGCTAGGGGGAGTAAAAATTGCTGTAAGTACTTTGGGGCAATGTTTGGCGGAATCTTCTAAAGCTATATATTTGCATACTTTATAATTCTACAACCCATTCCTATGTATATATCTGAGAGAAATGAACACTTGTGTCTGCTGAAAGACAGGACAAGAACATTAAGAGCTGATATATAGGGAATGGATAAATAAATTGTGGGATGTTTGTACAATGGAATTATACACAGCAATAAAACCCAGATAGACTTTCCATTTATATGAAATTATATATTCTTCACCTGGATAACCTCTGACTTTTATGACTTTTATGATAATAAAAGTCAGAGGTTACCTCCAGGTGAAGAATAGATGACAACTGACTGGGGCTGGAGCATAATGAGTTCTTCGAGAATACCATCGTTCTCTATCTTGATCTAAGTAGTAGTTACGCCGGAGTGCACATGTATGTGTAAAATTAAACCAAGTCATACGCTTAAAATTAATGTTTTTATGCATTTTACCAAACCATGATTTAAGATTTTTTTAAAATCACATAATCAAAGATAAATTTAAAATACTTTAACCAATAGCAAAATAAAATAAATTGTTTTTAAAAACTACACCCAGGACTCCAGACTGGGTCTTCCCAAGCCTTCAGCATACATCATGCCTATTGTCCCATGCTGACCCAAAATATTGATGGCTCCCAGTGAACTTGCATTCAACTAAAATTCCAAATCTCTTTTTCCACATGCACAGCTAGGACCCATCATCCTCATTTTGTCTTTTTGCATCTCTGAAAAAAAATTTTAATGTAATTATTATTACTTGTTACCACAGAATATTAACAATCCTAATGAAAATCAAGTACAATTGAAAGTAAAATTTCTCAGATGCCTGACATACCACAATGTGACAAGTTCCAGAGCCTTCTAATTTTTGTCCACTTACATATTTAATTTTTAGGTACTTATAATCATCTCAGATACAATTTTGCTATTCTTTTTTTATATACATACTGTTATATCATAAATATTTCCCATATCTTTATAGTTATCATTTTTATTGGCTGCAGAATAGATTATTGTACGGCTACAGCCATAATTCTCTTCACTTAACATTTAGGTTGTTTCTAATTTCTCAGTATGACAGCTAGAACTGCAATGAATTCCTTATATAGTTGACTCTTGAACAACATAAACTTTATGGGTCCACTCACACTGATTTTTTTTCAATACTACTGTAAATGTATTCTCCTTATGATTTTCTTAATAATATTTTCTTCTCTCTACATTACTTTATTGTAAGAATACGGTATGTAATACATGTAACATACAAAATATGTGTTAATTGACTGTTTATATTATTAGTAAGGTCAACACCTGCTATTAGTAAAGTTTTAGGTAAGTCAAAAGTTATAAGTGGGTATTCGACTGTTCAGGTGATTGGCACCCATAATAGTCAACTGTATATTCATGTATTCCTCATTTAAATTATACTAGTAGGTTAAATGCTTAGAAGTGAGATTATTAGGTCAAAAAGTATGATTCTAGGTAGGTTTTGCAAAATGGTTTCCTAATAGATAAGGCCACCAACAATGTATAAAGATATCAGTTTTATCAACTTTAACAGCATTATTATAACTTTTAATATTATGCAATACACACACACACGATTATTTCATGGATTAAATCTTATTTTGCAATTCTTTAATTCTGGTTAAATAATTAAATAATTCTTTAATTATTTCTGCTTTGCTATGTTCATTTTTGAAATGCTAGAATTTAACACAGAGCCAGACACAGAGGCATTCAATAAACATCTTTTGAAGTGAACTTAACTTTATTTTTTTTATGTCAGTTGTTCATTCAAGCTTTTTGCCCTATTTTGAAGCAGATTTCTAAAGTTTTCCTCACTAATCTGAGGCAAAGTAAATATTTCCATCTTGTTATATTTGTAACAAATACCTTTCCTCCATCATTTCTTTTCTTCTTAGTCTTTTCTTTTGATTTTTATAAAAGTATACCTATTTACCTTTGTAATATTTTTTATCACTTTAAAATTTAGGAAATTATCTAAAAAGTTTTGTGGTCTACCTTTTGCTAGTTTCCCTTGATACTTTTTCTACTTAATTCCCTAATAACACTTGTTTATTTTTGGCTCATGATGATGTATATAACTAATTTTTTCAAAAAACAAATCTGCCAACATCATTTATCAAACTATCTTTCCTTTCTCCATGGTGTTTGATTTCTTCTTTATATTCAATTAAATTATGTTATGCAATAGAATCTCAGACTTTGCTGTTGCGGTCAATTTCTGTCTGAGGCTATATGTCCCTGATTTAATTATTGATTTATATGTTCTACAATCTATTAATACCAGTCTCCTTTATTATTTTCTGTTTTCTGAATATTTATGTTTACCAGTGTAATTTTTTAATGATTTTGTTAAAGTCCAATAAAAATTTTGATTGAGATTTTGATAGATACCAAACTACAATTATAACCTGAGAATAGATTTTTTTTATATTTGGCCAAAAGACAATATGTGGAAATACAGTAAGTCTCCTCAATTATTTTTCCCTACTTCTTTCAATGGAACATGGTGAAGTGCCAAAGAGCATGAGCTCTAGAGTAGATTATCTAGGTTTGAATCCCAGCTTGGCTACAAACTACAGTTATGTATCAGTCAGCCCTGCTAAGTGACAACCACAAAATCTTAGAGACATATAACAATGAGGACGTATTTCTCTCACTGGCAGGTCTCTGGGACAATTAGATGACCCTGCTCCACATTCTTCATTCTTGGGCTCAGGTGGGAGGCAGCAAGTATCTGGGATGTGTTCTTTTTATGACGGTCAGAAGTGGGAAGGCAGGTGGAAACATGCCTTGCCACTGAAGGCCTAGGCTCAGAACTCACATACTCACTTCCTCCCACATGTCATTGGCCAAAAGCAAGTTCATAGCCAGGTCCAGTATAAATTATGAATGAACTTAAACTCACTGATTTAGGGAAGAAAATGAATATTTGCTGTACAATAATTTACTATACCACAAGACCTGGGAAATTTACGTAAAGTCCAAGCTTCAGTTTCCTTTTTCATAAAACAAAAATTATCACTCTGCTTTTCCCATGGGGCTGCCATGAGGGCTAAATGGAACAATGTCTGAAAGCCACTCAGCATCATGCCCGATGAGTGGAAAGAATTCAATAAATGTGAAGTATTATTATTGTTGGGTTTTGGGTTTTTTTGATCAAACACTGTAATTGACCTTTTGAATCCAGGTAGAAGACTTTCACTTTTTCCATGTCAGATATGACCTGCTTTCTGACATATTGTTCCAGTCCTTGGAAATATTTGGGATCATCATCTATCAGGTAAAAATATTACTTGGCAGGCTTGTGCAGCACTGATGAAATAAATAGCTGTCCCTGGTGACTTGTTGCAGTTTGCATGTCCAGTCATTGTGCCACTGCTCTTCATGGATGGTGGATGTGTTGAAGTGGACAGGGACAACCTTTGACCGACATCAATCAGTGAATCTATAACCTTGGGGTATATATGTTTATGGTTATACATCAACTTAATTTTCCTGCTTAAAACTCTGTGCTTCCTCATGTTCTCTAACAGGCCTCATATAAATCTGAATATGCTACCTTAGGCATCCCCACATACATCCATGTCCTAAGTATGAATTTGTCCAAAAGCTCCACATGTGACTCTGGTCAGTTCTGAGCTTCCCTATCTCCACTGAGGGAATTCACGATTATTTGCCCACATTCAGTACAGAGTCCCTAAAGTTGGAAAAGCCATTTTCCCTTATTTTGACAAAAACACTGAGATTTATTGGCTTTTTGAATTTCCCCTTATTGAGGCCTAGGGTGAGCACGTGCTTACCCAGGCTTCCATTCTTAGCTTCAGAAATGGAAAAGTCATCTGGGCAACCTGTCACAAGATTTCTCTTACTTCCATCTTGCCAAACAGTTCCTCTATATCATCCACATCTGAGGGAAAGGCAGTAATTGTCCTCTGTCATGTGGGAAATAAAATTATCAAATCTATAAGATACTCAATTATACCTAGCAGATGGCAATTTGTGATTGGAATCATCTTGGGAGTCAGTCTAGAATTTGAAAACAGAGGAGGCTCACTTACCTCCCTCTGAATAATGAGTTGGGGCCAACATGCAGCAGCTTAGGCTAGAACCCGGAATTTTAGGAACTGACTTTTCTTGGTCCAGACTTGTGGTCAGTGACTCTCCAAGTAGCCTCCTTCAGCCAAATTCCCACAATGGCAGGATACAACCCAATAAGTGATCAAGGAAGTCAGTGTTCAAGTTCAAACTCTCTCATAGGTCATCTTTCCCAAAACCTGAGTTAATTTGTACTCCAGAAACAAAAGACAATAATTATTTATTTTCTTATAAAATATACTTCACCTAGAAAAATATTAACATATTTATGTTTTTTCTTTATTATGCCTCCAAAATCTGTCACTTGGAAATGGCGTATCATATGTGAGAGTGCCAGGAAGCCCTGAGAGAGCTCATACAGGGCTCAGTGCCCTCTCTGTCTCTGTTCACTTCACCAGCTAAGCACTGGGGTGCAAGTGTTGTCTAATAGATGTTAATGCTTCTGTGTTGTATATCCTGTCTTTCTTAGAATCTGAACATGTTTGTTCTATTCTCTTTCTTTTTTCTTATTAATATAAATGCATTTATTTTTCTCTAATTTGATTATCATGTTTTTGTTTTGTCTTCTAGTAAAAAAAAAAAAAACACAATGACCAGAGATCAAATTATAATCATTTTCTGAAGCAATCAATCTATCCATAAGACTAGAGTTCTGCTGAGCACTTTGAGCTACATTAACCATGAGGGACTATGCTCTGTCAACACAGCACAATTATGAGAGTGGGAATACTGGGTGAAGGAAATCTGAACTATCAATCCCCACCTGATTCTCTGCTGAGAAGCCCTTTTCTAGTTCCCACTGACCTTGAAGGAAGGTTCCAGATTCTGGTTCCTCTCATAACTAACCAAGAAGGCAAGCTTCTGCTTCCTTCTCTTAGAAAACCTGACCAGCTAACTAGCTTCCCTGGCCCTTACCACCCCAGGACTTCATACAGGTACACACTAACAGGAGGGATATTTGATTCCAGGCTGAAATCCAGAAGACACAGCCCTCCTGTCCCTCAGTGTCCCTCTAGCAGCCTGAAGAGAAACACCAGCTGCTCTCTCAGTCATAACCCATACTCCTTATCTCTGTCTTTGCAGACTCCTGCCTTGAGATCTGATTGTCTTCACAAGTCCTTGTTGTCAGGTAGAAACAGAAACGCACAGAACCTAGGAAAATATAGAACACTGGCACAGGTTTGCTCCAAACATATTGGGAACTGATCTGTGAGTTATCGTGCCATAAGTGATCTGAAATCCTCAAAGGAACCATTGTCCCTCCTCTACCCCATAAGGAAGACACTTAGAGAGGAGGTATTTCTAAGCAGCATGGGCTTGACCCATGGATCCCAGTATAGTCTTCCCTGAAAAAGCTCAGCTCTCATGGCAGAAGTAGAACCTGCAGAGCCTGTGTAGAAGCTGGAGATGATTAAGTCCTGAAACTCTCTGCTTACACAACAGATTTGTGGTTCAGTCCCCTCCATTGTAAATATGATTAATGTCTACATTATAAGGCTGATATGGGAGGAGAAACCTAGACTTGCAAAAATGTTTAGAAAAAGTGACTGGAGTGTAGTAGATGCTCAGTAAGTATTTCCCTTCCATCCTATGGCCTATTATGGTTAAAATGCAGGAGCTGCAGGCACAGAGACTCTGTTCCAGTCAGGCCACACAGTGAGGAGGGGAACAAGCATGGATGAGTCCAAGGGGGTGATGAGGCCTGTACCTGACACAACAGTGCACACTCAAACATATCTCTGAGCTGGGGTCCATTTTGGACAGTAAGTTTTCAACTCTAGAGGAGAAAAAAATTGGAAAACAAGAAAATAATAACAACTGTGTAACATTTCTAGCAACATAAAGTGAGCAGATTGGAGTAAGGCTCACACACGCACCTGCAGAGCCTAGAACCTCTCACTGTTGTACATACACACTCAAGGCTTTTCCCTCAGGACATAATACCAGAAGATGGTCTCCTTTTCTTCCCTGGTTTAGACCACAGGCCCCCAATTCCCATGCAGTAATACCACAAATACTCACTGCCCACACGCAGTATCTTCCCCACCTACACTGTGATCACTGGAATATTGGGGTTCAGACTCAGCACCATGCAGTTGCCAGAATTGCTCCACTTGCCTCTGTCTGTCTGCCAGGCTAAGAAATACAGAATAGCCACAAGATGTGCTGTCCAATGTCTAAAAATATATTGCATTTACTTACAAACATTTTCTCCAGAGGAACTGAGGTGGCTTACCACAAAGAACATATTTAATCAACTGGCACAACGTAAATAAAGCATAATAAATTAGAACAAGGGAAAAGGGGAATACAATTGTGCAAACATAAGAATTAATAGCCTTGACCTTCCTGGCAGTGAGAGCAACAAAGGAAAATATATTCAGTTACATGGATCGCATTGTCACGAAGGAGGAAACAGACGTTAACTAAATTCTGAAAGATATTCCTCCAAACTACATAATAAACAATTCCTTCAAGAGACAAAGCAAACACTTATTGACTATTGACTACACGCTGGGAATACCATGAGACCCTTGATATACAGGGCCACCCCAGCCCATAGGAACTTAGAAAAACATGGCCCAGCATGGAAAGGGTGGTAAGCAGTGTGCTAACCAAGTCTACCTGGGACTCAGCCTGCCCAGTTACATGTGGCAGCCTTGTTTATATACACCCTCCCTGCTTCTTTATGGTGACCTTGCAAGAACATGGTTCCACCTCAAAGATAAAGAAATCAGGGCTCAGAAAGTGTAAGTGTCTTGGCTGAGCTTGCAAAGCCAACAAGTGACAGAGCTTCATTCTCTGCCTCCCATGTTTAACTTCTTTCTACTACACCTATATCAATAACAGTGTCAACCACAGAGACTGAAGTAAATTCCATATGGCTTATTTCCTCTAGGACCCTGCTTTGTGTAGCAGACTCTGCAGGGGCGTGGGAGCATTAAAGTTAAATGCAGAGCTTTTTGGTGGCCTGGCTTCCCCTGAGGGTAGAGCTGAGGACCAAGGCCACAACTGCAGAGCAGGCCTGCATGAGTCCTGTGCTCAATCGCCCTCCCCACACCTGGAATGCTCATCAGCATCACCTGGAGAACCCATCACCACCAAGTGTCTGCATTACCTAGAGCAGGTGTCCCGATGTTTTGGAGGCCCCCACATTTATTGTAGGAAAAGACAAATAGGTATTGATTACAACACACTGGGTGGCTTAGACAACAAAAATTTATTCTTTCCCACTTCTAGAAGCCAGAATCGTCCAATATTAACATGTCAGCTGGGCTGGTTTCCTCTGAGAGCTGTGAGGAAAAAACCTGTTCCAGGCCTCTCTGCTTGGCTTACAGATGGCATCTTCTCCCCATGTTTTCACACCGTCCTCCCTCTGTGTGTGTGACTCTGTGTCCAAATTTCTCCTTTTTTTTATAAGGACATTACACATAAAGGATTAGGGCCCAACTTAATGACCCCATCTTAACTTGATCATCTACAAAGACCTTATTTCCAAATAAGGTCACATGCTGAGGTATGGAGTTAGGACCCCAACATATCTTTTTTGGAGATGGACACAATTCAACCCATAACTGAGGGCTATAGCACCAGTTTCCTCTGTGAATGACACTCATCAACCTGACTCAGGAAGGGGCCAGGAGGCCAGGCAGAGAATGCGCCCCTGCCAGGTCCCAGCTCTATCCATTGCCTACACCAACCCACCTTCGTTTGTTGCCAAAATAATTTCATCAGCCTCCTAGCTGGTCTTCATTCATCTGCAATCATCATTGCTATCCAGGCTCCACACAGCATCCAGAATGAACTTTTCAAACACAAATCTGACGATAGTAGTAGTCCCTGTTTGAAAGCTCTCAATGGCTTCTACTAGTCTTAAGGGAGAGACCAAGTCCACTCTATCCTTATTACTTTCCAAACACTGTTTGGGGTTGTGGAACACTCTCCCCTTCCTCCTCCTACCACCTGGGACTAACCTAGATCTGGTAACAATTAAGTTCCTCTCACCCATTAGATCCCAGCTTAGAGGACTTCTTCCAGGGTCTCCTATACCACACCAAAGCCCCAGGAGGAAAGTATCAGTCTGCTTGCTCACCACTGGACCACTACCATCCAGAACAGAGCCTGGCACATGATAAGTACTCAATATTTGTGACAAATGTTGGCAAGGTGTGACAGTAATACACTTGTGTTATCCTGGATTACTTTCTCTCTTTTTTTTTTTTTACTGTTAAACCTTACAATGCATAAGATACCAGAAGCCTTAACTTCAAAGACAACTTTTATCCCTATATAATAAATGAGAAAACAATTTCTGAAACCAGACATGACTGTCCAAGGTCACATAGCTAACGCAATCTGACTCCTGATCCTGACTTCTGTACCACAAAGCTCTACTGGTTCCCTGGGCAGATGCTTTACCCAGAATGTCTCTGATTCCCCCATATGCAGCTCATCTCCTTCAGTTTATGGCCAGCACATGCATCTCACTGCTCCATGAGAAATGCCCTCATGTTCCCACCTAGAAGTCATGGTGTGAAAAGCTAATAGAATAATAAAGAAAACAGCCAAAAGTATTGGCTGTTCCCAGTATGGGGTCAGAAGGGAGATCTGTCTCCTGAATGTGTTGTAATGAATCAGCCATTGGACCTGAAGGACCAGATGAGGCATCAGATCCTGCTTCTGCTACTTACAGGGACAGGAGCTTGGGCAGGTCACATGGCTTCTCTAAAACCCGCTTTCCACCTCTGTAAAATATAAAGAACACTGAAAACCATTTCACAACAAGAACTCAGGAAATAACAAATGCCTAGCTTGATGCCAGCCACTGTAGACACCAGGAAACGACAGTTGCCTCTTCCTTCCTATTGGATGAACTGTAGCTTGGGTAGTCCCCATGTAGAGGAGCTGCTGGCTCTCACTAAAGCTATGGGACAAGGTGCTGCATCAGGGTAAATATCAGTAACCCACCATTTAACAGCAGGCAGGAGCACAGAAAATGGAGAACTTACCAACAAGCCACATGTTCTGGTCCAATCCCCGAAAGAAATGACCACTAGTCGCCAACCATGATTAACATGCCTCTCCACACCTTGACAGACCTCTGCACACTAAACCTTCAATAAGACATGCCACTGCAAAGGCAAGACCTGCTTGGTTTTGCCCTATTTTATGCCTTAAAATGTATCTGAATTACAGATCTGAATTACAGTCATTTCAAGGGAGAGCCCTCATGGATTACCAGCCTTTCTAGAAAGGAATCTGGAAGCACCTGGCTGCCAAGGCCACTAACTTCACAAGGGCCACATTGTCTGTCCAGCTTCAGTGGAAAGCTCAGCGATCGATACAAACCCAAAGTTTCATGCCAGTCTCCTTCAAACGGTGCCCCAGCTCCTCAAAGCTGGGCCTTCTTCCCTAGCAGGCTGGTATACTTATGCCCAAATGTCCACCCTTATAAGCTTTTTCTAAAAGACTTGCTCCTCTCTTTCCTTTACTGTCACTCTATTTTCTCTTCCCCACTGCCCCTTTTATCCTGGTTGTCATTCAACGAGTCCTCCATTCACCAAATTCATTGAGTGCCAACTCTGTGCCAGGTGCTAATGCTCACAGAGAGCATGTGATTGAGGCAAGGGAGATGTAGCCCCTTTTATCATAGCCTGGTAGGAGAGAATAATCAATGAACCGTCAAACTATATCATCAGGTTGTGACAATACTACAGAGTAAAACAAGGCAAGGACCAAAGAAGAGTGTGGAAGGTATTTCAGGAAGGGCAGCCAAAGACTGCTTCTCTGATGAGGCAGCGACACACAAAGTTCCAACAAAGTAAGAAAGAGTCTGAGCTATCTGGGTAAAGGGTGATCCAATTAGAGGGAACAACCTATGCAAAGGTCCTGAGGCACCAGGTAAGCATGGGGGGACGGAAGTCAGAGATGAAGCCAGATGGAGCAATAGCTGTTACGTGAGGGCTTTAGAGGGGATGAAAAAAAAACATTGGGTCTTACACTAACTGAGAACAGAAACCACTGGAAGAATTTTGAACAAAAATTATCTGAGTTATATTTAAGAGGGTCAGTATGGGTATGCTGTAGAAAATTGTCTCTAGGGATCAAAAGGTGAAGTGTAGCTACCTCTGAAGATTCCTGTGACCAGGGTCAGTAAGGGGAGAGCAGCTGAGGGTGGTACAGGCAGTGTTGTTAGCAGGAGAGGAGGGAAAAGACTTCTGGCGAGCCCAGCCTTTGGCAGCAGTATGAGTCTCTGACTTCTCAGAGCCTCAGTGCTTGCCTCTGGACAGCCTCAGTATCACCTGGATTTCTAGTAGGACTGCAATAACACATAATCTGCTTTGCACAGCAGCTGGCTCACATCAGGACTTTCTTTCTCTAGTACTGCCTCCACCTTATGTGGAGAATTTCTCTCCATAGTGGCTGTAGCAGCTAAAAAAGAGAGTCCCCCAGCAGAACATGGGTTTCTCAGCAATAGCAACCCACAGGCAAATACAGGAAAACTCAAGAATCTCTTAAATCAAGACCTTAAAAATCATTATAAAGAAGACAGCCTCGCCTTTTTATGGCTCCCTAAAAACACTTTAGAAACAAATGTGGCATTTTCTCCTGAGGCCATCTGTTGTCAATCTAATTAGCCAACTCAAGACTTGGAAACAATACAGATTTCCAGAGGCTAGTAATTCCCAAAGAGCAGAGAGCTACCCAAGTGGGAGCAGACAGTGGCCATGACCTAGACACAGCCCCTGGGGTAGTAGATGGGCAGCCCCTCTCCTGTGCCCTCCACCTTGTCGGAAGTGAGTGTGACTGGACAACCGCTGCTGAGTTGGTAAGTTAGGAAATGTGGTCTCTCTCTCACATGCTGATGGGCCCTGGCCTGGGGTAGGACCCAGTTCAACCAGGAAGGCTGGAGGAGCCACATGCAGAAGGAGAGGAAGGGGAGATGAGAGCAGGGCACAAGCGCAAATTCACTGAGAGAAACTGAGCTATGTGCCCCCAAGGCAGTAGCCCCTGAGTAGGCCCTCAGCTCTGTGGTTACTGTTGAGTTCATGGTGCTGCATTGCCTCAGAAATGAGCCCAGTTAATTTTCACAGCTGCCCTGTGAGACAGGCAAAAATGAATATCCAATTTTAAAAAGCAGAAAACTGAGACTCACAGAGTGGTTATAAAGACTTGAACAAAATTAAACCTCTTTCTGAGAGAACCTAAGAGTCCTAGTTGCCCATTCTCTCCTGGGCCAGTGTGTCACATCCAGGATTGTCAGGCTAAATGAGCCTCTGGACCCTGTGGATGGTCAGTAGGAACTGGCCAGACCAAGGGCAGTGGCACAGTCTCTCAGGAACCCAGCTGCACTATTGCCCAAGGAATGTCCCTTGGCAAGTCTCCATCAAGCCAGGGAGGACCAAGACTTGTCACTAGGCCCTGAGCTTGGAGACAGCCTAAAGAAGCGAGCTCCTTCTCTCCATCCTTCACCGTACAATATTGTTCTCTCCAGTGCCCCCTAAGCCCCTCGCCCTCACCATGTCCAAATTGAGCTCCTCCTCAAGCCTGCTCTGTCTCCTTCCCTCCCCAATCTCCTCTAGACATCTGGGTGTCAGCCTCTTTCCTTCACACCCTGCTGACCCATATGCCCTTGCCACTGGATTTCTGCAAAGTTGCCTGAATCTGGCCCTCCTCTCCACACCCCTCCATGACCTTCAGAGGTCACATCACCACTCACTGACCACAGAGGGAGGTCCTAGCACATCTCCCTGGCTTCTTTTTTGCCCTACTAATCTCCTTCACACTTACCGCTAATGATTCTCTCACAAGACTAACAGATGCCCTTTTCCCTGGCTCCCCAGCCTGGTGGCCTCAGAAAGACATGAGACCAGTCAACATAGAACAAGGAAGACATAAGAGTTCTCTATGGACTCACCACCCCTAGCCTAAGCTCAAGGATCTCCTTCAAGCCCAAACCCAGTAGGGTGTGGTATCCATCTACCACTTGGCCTCCTGGGGCCAAAGCACAAGCTGCTTATGCCAAGAATGAAGCTCCATAATGAGGGGTCTTGAAATGAAAGCCCTTCCCCAACTGCTGCGCCTTCTCTCCAGCAGCTGCAGGCAGGTGGAATAGGTCTAGTCCAGGTCTGGGAGTAGGGAGGAGTGGGAAGAACCCCTGTAAAAGCCTTCAAAAGCCTTTGTCCTATCCAGCACATGCCAGCCCCTGAAAAGAAGCATCACAGCCAGACAGCCCTTGCAAGCTGCTGCACATGTCATGTTACAGGTGGTGAGAGTGAGATCCCAGAGGGGAAGGGAAGTGTCGTCCATCAGCAAGACTCAGGAGCCATCATGATCCCTGACAGTAAACAACCTCCTTTCACAGTCCCCCCCTCCCCCTTGGGTCCCTGAGGCCAGCCATAGAGCCTCAGGGTGCCTGAAAAGATTTCCAGCAAGGAGGCCTCCCACTCTTAACACTGAATCTAATTCAATTCACCTTGATTAACACCTTTCTGGGTGCTAAGCACTAGGTGAAACTTGATCATTGACACTGGGTTTTCTCAATCTTAGCACTACAGACATTTTGGGCTAGATAATTTGTTCTCATGGAGGGCTGACTTCTGCATTAAAGTGTTTAGCAGCACCTGGGTTCTATCCACCAGATGCCAAAGGGTTATATCCCCTAATTGTCACAACGAAAAATGTCTCCAGATGTTGCCATATGGCCCCTGGGGAACAAAATCATCTCGATTTGGGAACCACTGGTATATACCATTTAATCCTCACAGTAGCAATAGATATTTCTACCCCAAGCTGCAGTTAGAAAACTGAGACCTAGAGAGGTTTCATGACTTGCCCAAGTTCACCAAACAGGGACCAAAACTCATGTTTGAACCCATGGCTTTCTTATTCAAAGCACAGGGAATTTTCCAATGTATAACTATTTCCTACTGCAAAGAGCAACACTAAGTTGCCACCTACTTTGATCTTCTCTGACTATAACCAAAAGGAACATGTCTGAATTTGATCAATAAAATAGAAGTAGCTTCCATGTATCTAACTAGATGATGGTAGACTATGAGGTCAGAGGTTGGGCTTACCTCATGGTACACAGAGCTCATGGGACAGGCCATCCTGCAGCTGTCACTCTCAGCACAAAGCAGTACTCTCAGAGTCCTAAAATAACTACTGGTCTGCAAAGCTCCTAGAATGCTCCCCCCCCCATTGTCACTACCTGGTTGAGAAGTTGTTTGTGTCTGTCTCTCCCACACACCCCACTGAGAGTTCCTCCTTTCCATCCATCTTTCTGTCTGGAAGACCTAAATCAGTGCCATTTCTAAGTACAGTCCCATTGATCTCCCAGATCTGACTGCCTGACCTGAACAAGTCAGCCGTCTTTGGCCTGTCTCCCCCACTGTCAGGTTCACAAGGGGAAAAGAGCAAGGCCCATTCTCTTGGTACCAATCCTGATAAATTCCAAACAAGTGGTTTTTATCTCTCAAAGCAATGATTTACTTCCCAAGAAAAAAACAATAATACTCACCTCAAAGGGACATGGTGGAAATATAGTGAGATGTTGGAGGCTAAATGCCTAGCACAATGTCAGTTGTACTCAAGGTGCTCAATATATCATTCATTTAACAAAATTATAAAACACTAGCATGAGTAGTAGGAGAAAAGTTTTGCATGATTCCCAGGTGTTTTTGGACTTACAGATAAATTGGGTAAATACATAAATGTATGGTAAGAAGTCCATGGTAAGTCACGCTCTTTCCCCTATTTGAGGAAGCCCAAATTTAATGAAATGTCTGGAATGTAATGAAGTTGTCTCAGACTGCCTTTGTCTGCAGATAGCAAGCACAACATATTTCCAAATGAGATATCGGTGGAGAGCCCTTGGTGGGCACCAAAGTAGTCAGTTCAAGAGTAAAAATAATAACAATGCAAATTGTTGTCTGAGTTATTTGTCTGTGCATTCTTCTTGGGAAATAGCATTAGCTGCAGAGATAGGCTTGGCAGAGGAGCCAGCTAGGAGAGCATCAGTAGAGACAGCAGAGTGGAGAAGTTTAGCAATCCAGCCAATCCTCCCTGCAACCTGCCCTACACACCAGCTACAGAGGGAGAAGGGAAAGGTCTGAGCTAACGAAAGCACATCAGCACTCAGCCCATGAAAATGGGCAGGAAAGTCAGGGCCCTCTGTAACTAGCCCTGGCTCCTTGGTCAGCACAGCCTTCATCTGCACCTGAGTCTAACATATGTGAAATATTTATTTATTCAACAAGTGTTCACTAAGCACAAAGCCCAGTGAATTGTACTAGGTGCTAAAGATGCAGCAAAAGACAACACATAAAGCTTCCTTCTCTCTCCATGTGAGTGGAAAAAAGAACAGTCCCCTTTGCTCAGTTCATCCCACAGAACCAGGATACTACCCACTGCCCACTCCCCCTGTTCAGTACCCTGGAGAGAGCAACCCCATCCAACATGGCTGCATCTCCCAACCACGGATACTGACATCTAAGTGAGGACTCGGCCTGAGCTCCGAAATGGGTCTGAACTTCCCTCCTTGCCACACACGGACCACTCTTCCCATCTAGGGCCAGTCTGGGGACGTGGAGAGGAAACACACCTCAGCAGACACCAGAGAAGCCACCCGGTGCTGATGCCCAGGCCTCAGAGGTGTTCCCAGCTTACCACCTCCTCCGCCTAGCAGCCTGAGTGGTATTTCTAAAACCTACCTTGGATGGGGTCACTGTCCCCACCTTCTAAAAGCTCACTATGTGAGAATCAGGACATCTACCTCAGCCTTAGCTCACTCACAGGCTTCAACTCCTTCCCTCTCAGCCTCACTTCTCTCCTCTCAGCCTAGCCTCCCTCCCTCTCAGCCTCACCTCAGCTCTTCCTCCTTCTGAGCCTCCGTTCCTTCCACCTGGAATCAAGGATACACTCCCCTCATCACTACCTGTTTAGAGCACTCTCACTCTTCAAATTCAAGTGTAAGTGGCACTTCCTCAGGGGCCTTTCCAGATCCTGAATATGAATCAGACCCCTAACAATATACCATAATCCTAACATTCTTGACTTTTCCTTCCAAGTATTATAATTTGTACTAGTTTATGTGACTGAGCAATTATTTGCCTGATGTCTACCTCCCCTACTAATTGAAAACTCCATGAAGGAAGGTAAAATAATTGTTTGTTAACCCACTGAATCCTCTGCACCTAACACATAGATTGTGCATAGAGGTTCCTGTGAGGAGTCAGGTTTCATTTTAACTTTAATAAAAAAAACCTTTAAAAATTCTTTAAAAGGAGGTGATAGTCATAGTTCTTGTCATTGGCTTATTGAACAATCAGAAACTAGTAAAATGAAAATATAAAAAGCTTTCTTTTCCTTCATTCATTCTCCTTAGTTCCAGAATGACACCCAAAACTTTAACTTTTAGTTATTAAAAAAAGTCAAGATTTGGGGTGGCTCCAT
Organism: Cynopterus sphinx; assembly: GCA_030015415.1. Taxonomy (NCBI): domain Eukaryota; kingdom Metazoa; phylum Chordata; class Mammalia; order Chiroptera; family Pteropodidae; genus Cynopterus; species Cynopterus sphinx. The sequence continues at coordinate 55,110,287 of CM057382.1, forward strand.
AGTGTAGTGGTTACCATGTCTGCTTTACATGCAGAAGGTCCTGTGTTCACACCCAGGTGGAGCCACAGACCATACCCTGGGTGCTCCAGGCCCCAGGTGCTCCAGGCCCCAGGTGCACCAGGCCCCAGATGCACCTGGCCACGAGTACACCTAGCCACGAGTGCGCCTGGCCCCGGGTGCACCTGGCCCCAGATGCTGTAGGAGAAGATCCCACAGAGATCCAGATCTTAAGGGAAAACAGCAATATCCATAGATCAGGGGTAGAAGTGGGAATGGGTGGAATTAAAGAAGGAATTAAAAAATCCAAGATTCATTTTGCCTCGCTTAATGCTTTCCCTCACTGTCCCCTGAGGCATGACTAACTGTTGTCTTTGGGGAGAAAGCATGGTCTCCTACAATTTTCTTTCATATATTCCTACTACTTAAGCCTCCATTCCTCCGGCCCATGAGGGCAAAGAGCAAATGTAGAGACACAGCCAGCATTTCCTGAGGTATCTGATCACCTGTCAATGAGGTGAGGGGTCCCTGGTTTCCTTCATTGACTGGATCTAGTTCCTTATGACGTTAGTGAGTCCATCGAGTAGGATGTGAAGTGTGAAGAAAAGGGGGATTGGGGATGATTCCCATCTAGGGCTCGAGTATCTGGATGACTGTAGAACCATTTTGAGAGTTGGAACAACTAAGGGAGGAGGTGGCTGGAGAATTCTCTTTGGGGTCTATTAAAGCCAAGCTGCCTGGGAAACATCCAGGCAGATGTCAGGACTCAGAGGAAAAGAGTGAGCTAAAGACTAACTTTGGAGTAGTTTAATGTGTAAATATTTAAAAGCACTGGTATAGATGAGATCACCAATGAGAAACAGTAGAGAGAAATGAGAAATGGCAGAGCCCTGCCCCTATGAGACTGCCAACAGTTCATGTCTGGACAAGAGAGGGGAAGCCTATGAGTGGTGGAGAAAAGGGGCCTATAAAGTAGCAGTATGACAGGCTAATGATAACACTGTAGAAGATCAGAGAAGAGAAAGTCAAGAAAGTGATGCCAAACCCTGTCAAAGTTTACAGAGAGAGCAAGGAAGAGGGCCACACGCTGAATTGGAAGCATAAAAATGGTTAGCCTTGACAAAGGCAGTTTCAGGAGAAGGACTGTGATATCAGTAGCCACATGTTATGGGTTGAAAAGTAAACAAAAAAAGAGGAAATGAAGATGAGAGAAACAGGGCAGTAGCTGGAGGGGAGTATGGGGAAACGTAGGGTTTTCTGTAGTTTGTTTGTTTGTTTGTTTGTTTGTTTAGATAAAAGATTTTAAAACAAGTTTTTAGGCAAAGCAGCAATGAACAAGCATAGAGAAATTGATAATGAAGGAAAAGTATGTGAGGGAGGGACAGAAAGAGGATGGTTCAGAGCCCAAGGCAGGAAGTGGCTTTGCAAGGAAGAGGGATGTTTACGCCCTCTGGAGTAACAAGATGGGATCAGTAGCCAAAAGGTGCAATACAGTGGGGTTATAAATTTGGAGTATGAGATGAAGTGGTTCCCATCTAATGGCTGAAAAAAAAATAGAAAGGGAAGAGGATGATGGTTTGAGAGCAGAATACAAAGTATGAAATAGGAGTTTAGGGAGGAAGAGTGCAAACTGTGGAGCTCTATAATAAAAACTCCAATATTCATGGCAGCACAATTCACAATAGCCAAGATATGGAAGCAACCTAAATGCCCATCAACAGACGATTGGATAAAGAAATTATGGTTCATATATACAATGGAACATTTCTCAGCCATTAAAAAAATGAAATCCTACCATTTGCAATGACATGGATGGACCAAGAGGTTATTATGCTGAGCGATATAAGTCAGACTGAGAAAGATAAATACCATATGATTTCACTTATATGTGGAATCTAAGGAACAAAAAGAACAAACTAATCAACACAGACTAACAAATATAGTGGACAATTTGGTGACAGACAGAGGGGTGGGGGTTGGGGGTTGGGAGAATGGGGTAAATGATTAAAGCAGTACAAATTAATAGTTGATAATTGGGCACAAGGATGGGGAACACAACACAGGGAATGCAGTTAGCATTAGTATGATGGCTAAGTGGAGAGCCAGGGGACAGAGGGAGAAATTAGGGGGATTGTTTTATGAACAGTATAGATGTCTAACCAATGTACTGCATACTTGGAACTAATTTAAATAAATAAATTTATTTTTTTTAAAAAACTACAAATTAAAACCAACCACCTGGCTTCCTAATTTCTCTACAGCAACACTGAGTGCTCTAGTATAGGATGTAAAGGTGGTGGCCATGTTCAGCTCCTGTCAGAGGTCTGCCTGGTAAATATCTCAAAGGAAAGGGATCCAGGAAATGGCTTAGTAATGAGACTTGCTCAAAGTAAAAAGCAGGTACCCCTTTCTGCTCTGGACATGATGTCTCCTTGCAGGTCAGCCCTCCCACAAAGGTCATACTCTAAGCTCTGTAAGGCAGCTGTCCCATCAAGAGTCCAATTGAAATACAGAGCAGGTGTCCCTGCCATGGAGATGGAAACCACATCTCTTAACCTTGTTGGACTCTGGCCCTACTGAACCATCTTCCATGATGTATCAGCTAATCAGACATGTCCTGGGCCAGGGACTACAAGCTGTTTTAATTTTTCAAACATGACAAACAACAGGAGATAAAAATGAGCAAACTGAACTCTAAAGGGACTCAACCAACACTCCCCAAATAGCTCTTCCACAGCCAGAAAACAAATGTTCCCCCTGGGCTTAGAGGTGCTGTGTGGTGACCCAGAGTTGGGCAGCCTGGCTCATGGGGGCAGACACGAGGACCACACAGTAATGGTGTCTATGTCCAGGCACAGGAAAGGCAGCGTGGTTTTATGGGGGAAAATCTGACTCAGGTTGAAGTTGCCTGAAACCAAGTCAATAACCACTAATAACTTCAGTCTCTGCACCCAGCAGCTCTGCCCTTGAAACACACACCTAGAATCGAGTCTGAGGACCTCACGTGCCCCCAGCTGCCATTTCTGTGTAACCATAAAACCCAAGAGATACTGAGAGGCCCTGGGATGGAGAAATAGAGGTCTGTCCTAGCCAGAGCCCCAGGCATTTACTTCATTTATTGGTGGAATATTGGATGCTCAGCACACAATTAAGCAATTGTCACAGGAGACAAAATGCTGGGATAACTCAGTGGTCAGTTGATGGTTTGGGAACCATGGCTGGAATAATCCCAGGCGGAATTATGAGAGGTGGCCTGTGATTTTAAACAAAGAGATATCTATTGACAAGAATACCATACTTTTTAATGCAGTTTAAAGGTTCTTAGAGCAATAAAAAGCACCTAATCTGTGAGACTTATTAAGAAAAGAAAAATGATATCTTCAGTCCAAATGCCATTAGGCTTATAATTTTAAATTTTTTCATTGGCCCAGACCTTGCTGAAACACACGCAAATGTAAAATTAACATTTAAAGACCCTCTTTGGTTTCATGAACTTAACATAAATAATAAAAGACACATATTTGTGTTTTATAGTCTTTTCACATATTTCCATGTAAGAGTTAAGGTTTTTATGTTATAAAGTGATTTATAGTGGGATCCTGTACACATAAGAAATATGCGGCACCCAAAGGAAACTGAAGCTTCACATGTAACAAGTCAACATAGAGACATCATTGAGGAACAAAGTAGTTCTCAATATGGTGTCACAAGATAATTCTCTGATTTCCCATCCTGAATTTTATCTCTGGGTACACCAAGTGTCCTAAGAGATCTGTCTAGCTGAGCAGTCCCCAACTAGTGAACATCTGGATCTTCTGATCCCTATCTCTTGGTTCTGTTTGAGTTTCCAGAGATTTGCCCACCATATATGCTGTTCAAAGATCTCCAGGCTTAAGAGCAAAGCAAGTTTGTGAACCTCACTGAGAGGGATCCATAAAAACTATGCAATGAACAAAGCATTCTGCAGTTGATTTAGAAGTGCATGTCTGGTTAGCATTGACAGGACATGATGGAGTAATCACACCCTACCATGATTCTACCCTTGAATGTAGCCATAAAAACTGAAAAGAATGCACAGAACAGCTCTTGGATGAATCAAAAGAGTAAATAGTGGCAGGCAGATAAGATAAGAGGACAAGAATTTTAAGTACCATCAACCTAGCTTTAAGTTTACCAGGGTTTTATTCTCTGTTCCTCTTGCCACTTGGCCCTGGACAGGTATAGTCACAAAAGTATACAAGGTTAAAATCACAAAAGTTACAGCTATCTGGCTGAAGGATCATCAAAGGGGAGCCCCTAGAAACAGGAAAGTACAGGAAATATCACAGACAGGGAGGCATTCAGGAGAGTTGTTCCATCAAATTGTTTATGAATGTCTGGGCACACTCCTGAGCTGCTCATACATGGATAGAATCCCAACTAGGATTGAAAAAAAACTGCGAGAATAAAATTTAAAGACAGACTGCATCCAGGTTCCAGACTGGTCACTGGGTGGCACACACACAGAACAGATCAGAGGAACACTGCTTAAGCTTTCAAACCTGAACTAACATTAGAAATAGCATACCAGCAACATTTAGAATTTGTGGCCTTAACTTAACCACTAAAAAATAAAAATCAACACCCTGTATAGGATGTAAATGAGACCAAGAGTCTCATTACATAATATTAATTGTTCAAGATAAATCCATATATGTTCAGAATTAAAGGAATCAGCAAAATCTCAACACACATGGGAAAAGATAAACCAACAGACATCAACTCCAAGATAACAGATGTTGAAAATTTTTTGCAAAAGCTTTAAGACAACTATTTTTAAAATGTTCCAACAAGCAACTAGGAAAACTCTTAAAATAAATTGGAAAGTAAAAAGTCTCAACAAAGAAATAGAAAAATAAAGACAAACCAAATAGAAGTGTTAGTCTGAAATATACAATAACTTCTTAAAAACTCATTGAGTCAGCTCAATAGCAGAATGGAGATGACTGAGGAGTTATCATCCTGAATAAACTTGAAAATATATCAATAGAAATGATCCACTCATAATAAGAGAAATAAATAAGACTTTTAAAAAACGAACAGAATCTCAAGGACCTGTAGAACAAAAATAAAAGCTCTAATGTTTGTGTTATTGGAGCCTCAGAATGAGAGAAGAAAAAATATTTGAAGAAATAATGGCTAAAAACTTCCCAAACTAGGTTAAAGAAAAAACCTATAGGTCAAAAAAAAAAAAAATCATCAAACCCAAAACAAGACAAACCTAAAAAACCCTTATTCAGATATAGCATGATCAAACTGCTAAACACGAAGGACAAAGAAAAGCTCTTGAAAGCCATTAAGTTTATAAATAATAGACTATTTTCCTATTTTCCTTTTAAGTTCTCTAAAATATGTTTGATGGCTAACAGAAAAATATATATATAATATGATCTGGAAGAGATGATGTGTATGGATATAATATGTAAGACAACTATAACATAAATTGAGGAAGACTAAAGGGTATTAAATGGTGGTAAGACTTGTACATTCACTTAAAGTGGTAAAATATTGAATCATAGCACACTGTGAAAATAAGTGTATATATTATTTCTAAGTCAACCATTATTTTTAAAAATTCAGATAATATTCTCAAAATCATGGTGCATACATCCAAAAGGAATACTAAAAAGAAAGCTTAAATAACCCAAAAGAAGTCAGGAAAGATAAAATAGAGAAAGAAAAAAGAGAAGAAACAACAACAACAAAAATAAATAAATAAAAAATATATCAACAAATGCATTAAATGTAAAGCCATAAACATACCAATCAAAAAACAGATGGTAAAAATAAATCTCTTTAAAAAAACACACAAACTAATTTTATACTCCCTACAAAAAAACTCACTTCAAATATAAGTAAATTAAAGATTTTAAAAAATGGAAAAACATATCATGCAAAAACATAATCAAATGAGAGCTGCAGCAGCTATATTAATATCAGACAAAAGAGACATCAGAGCAGAGAAAATTACCATGGATAAAGAGACATTACATAATCATAAAAGGCTCAATTTCCCAGGAAAATATAAAAATCTTAAATGAGTATGCATCTAAAAGCAGAAATTTATATATACAAAACAAAACCTGAAGAAGAGGCAATGAGAAATAAACAAATTCATAATTATAATGAGTCCAACACAACTTTTTCAGAAATAAATAGGATTAGTAGACAGAAAACTAGCAAGGACAAAGAAGAACTAGACAACCTACAACCTCTTAGATCTTGTTGACATTTATAAAACATTTGATACAACAACAGCAGAATACAATTTTATTATCAAGTGTACATGAAACATTCCCCAAAAAAGACGATATCCTAATCATAAAACAAAACTTAAATGTTTAAAAATTAATTGCATCATAAAAGTATGTTCCTTAACATAATGTAATTAAATTAAAATTCAGTAACAGAATAATAAGAAAATCTCCAAACACTTAAAAATGCGCTTGTAAACAATCCATGGGTCAAAGATAAAGTCTAAAGAAAATCAGGAAATATTTTGAACTAAATGAAAATAAAAATACAACATTTTACAATTTATGAGATACAGGCAAAGCAATGCTTAGAGAGAAACTGTAGCATCAAATGTTTATATTAGAAAAGAAAAAAAGAATTCAAATTAATAAACTAAGTTTCCATTTCAAAAGACTAGGAAAAGATGAGCATATTAAACCCAAAGCAAATAGAAGGGAGGAAACTATACAGATAAGATGAGAAAACAAAGAAATTGAAAATATAATACAGCATATAAAATAAATAAAACCGAAATGGTTTTTTTGAAGTGATCAGCAAAATTGATAAACTTCTAGAAAGACTAACAAAAAAGAGAGTGAAGACACAAATTAAGAGGAAACATCACAACAGTTCTACAGATATTAAAAGAAAAATAAATATAATAAATGATCTACACATAAACTCAGCAGCTTATGTGACACAGACTAATTCACTGAAAAACACAAATATCGAAATTCTCCCAAGATAAAATCAATAACCTGAATACTACCATAAGGGCTAAATAAACTTAATGCGTAGTTTAAAACTTTCCTCAAAAAAATCTTATATCCTACAAGATCTTACTGGAAAATTCCACCAAACATTTAAAGAAGAAATGAAACCAATTTGACATAATTTCTTCCAGAAAATAGAAGAACATGATATACTCCCCCCTCATTTTATGAGGCCAGCATCATCCTACTACCAAAACCAAAGGCAGTACAAAAACAGAAAACTGTGATTGATATTTCTCGTAAACATGAGGCACAAAAATCTTAAAAAAAAAAAAATTAAGGATTAGCAAATTGAATCTCTGTATATAAAAAGAATAAACCATGACCATGTGAGATGTCTCAGAAATGCAAGACTAATACAATATTTTTAAATAAAGCAATATAATACTCTATATTAGCAGTCTAAAAATGAAATGCTACATCAATAGATGCAGAAAATCATTTGATGAAATTAGTATGTATTCGTAATAAATACTATCAGCAAACGGGATAAAAGAGAACTTCCTCAATTTGATAAAGGGTAACCAGCAAAAGAAAGTATGGCTAACAGTATATTTAATATTGAAAGACTAAAAGGTCTTAAGATCAGAAAAAGACAAAGATGTCTACTCTCACCATCTTATTCTACATCTTATTAGAAGTCATAGCCAGTACAATAGGGGAATAAAAAGAATTAAAGCACATAGATGATCAAAAAAGAAGAAATAAAATGAATATATTCATAATCATCAATATTGTCTATGAATGAAGCCCCAATTAACCTATAAAAAATTCCTACAACCAAAAATTAAATTTATTAAGGTGGCATAATACAAAGCTAACAAACAAAAATCAACTGTATTTCTATATGTTGAAAACAAAATTTAAAAACAGTGCTATTTATGTTAGCTCAAAAAAGAAATAATTTAATAAGCTAAAATAATTTAAGAATCTCTGTACAAAACACTGATACAGTAAATCAGAGACCTAAATAGGTGGAGGGAAAAACTGTGTTCATAGATTAGAAGGCTCAATATAGCAATGAGTCAATTCTTCCCAAGTCATACTATAGATTTAAGGCAATTCTGATCAAAATCCCAGGAGTATTTTTTAAATATAGACAAGTTATTTCTAAAATGCATTGGAAAGTCAATGGAAAGGCAAAGGAATTAGAATAGCTAAAGCAATTTTGAAAAGGAAGTTGAAAGAATAACTCTATCCAATTTTAAGACTCACTGTAGAGCTATTATAATCAAGACATGACACTATTGAAGGAATAGAGAAATATACCAGTGGAACCAAGAAAAGAGTCCAGAAATAGACTTACACAAATATAGGGCCAATTGATTTTAATGGTACAAACGCAATTCAATGGAGAAAATACAGTCTTTTTAGCAATGATGTAGAAATGACTAGACATCCATTTATGGGTGGGGTGGGGGAACCTTGAGCTAAGCCTTATGACTTATACAAAAGTTAACTCAAAATAAATCAGCCATTCTTGAAAAACTTGGCAGTTTAAATTAAGTTAAACATACACTTACCATATAACCCAGCAAACCCACGACTGGATGTTTACCCAAAAGGAATAAAATCTTCACACAAAACATGTACAAAAATTTTAGCGGCACCATTAATAATCACCAAAAACTAAAAACAACCCAAATGTCTTTTAGCAGGTAAATGAATAAACACACTACAGTACATCCAATAAAATTCTACTTTGTAATAAAATGAGTAAACTATTTGCACACACCTGAATGAATGTCAAGGGCATTATTCTGAGTAAAAGAAGCCAGTTTTAAAATTCTCCATACTATTTGATTTCATTTATCTGATAGTCTTGAAATTATAAAACTATCATGATGAAGAACAGATTAAGGGTTAGAAGTGGAGAAATGGTGACACTATAAAGGAACAGCATGAGGGAGTTTTTTGATGCAACTATTGTGTATCTACCAGAGTTATGGAACTGGTGATGACCCCGTGAATCTCTATATGTGTTAAGATTCAGAGAATTATAAACAAAAACATAAACAAAACAAACAACAAAATGATACAAACCACATGGATCACCATGGAAACTCTCAATCAGTCTCCAAGGCCTTGCATGAGAGCTTCTTAGTTTAAAATTTACAAACTAAACAACACCACCATGAAAACCAGAAGACACAGAAGGACAATGATAAGGCACTGAAGGAGTAGATGTGATCCCCTCCTCACATCTGGGAGCACTTTTCAGCCAATTTTCCCTAAAAGTAGTTTTCAAACTCACTTGTATACAGTCTAAAAAGGTTTCCTAAAGGCCCGTGGCCTTGCAACAGAAGGGCATCTGTTACAAATGCAGAGATTCACCTTCACTGGTGTATGTGATTCTGCTACACAGTAGCATTCAATGATCTAGAAAGTTCCCTCATCACCTGTGGGATATATATCTGACAAATAGCTTGACTGCTGAAACCACTACTAGATCAAATGTATTAGTTTGCTAGGGACACTGTAACAAAGTAAGCACAAACTAAGGTGGTTTAAAACAAAGAAACGTTTTCCCTCTCAGTTCTGGGGGGTTAGAAATCTGATATCAAGGCATTTGCAGGACCATACTCCCTCCAGAGCCTCTGGGGAAGGATGCTGCCTATCTCTTCCAGATTCTGGTGACCTCAGATGTTCCTTGGCTTGGTGGTCACATCACTCCAATCTCTACCTGCATCTTCACATGGCCTTTTTCCCTCTGTGTCATCTTGTAATATTCTACTCTGTGTGCATGTCTGTGTCCATATTTCCCTCTTCTTATAAGGAACCAGTCAAATTAAACTAATTTTATTTTTAGACCTTAATTAGACCTCATTTTAATTTTACCACATCTGGAAAGATCCTATTTCCAATTAAGGTCATGTTGACAGTTAAGTGGAATTAGGACTTCAGCATACCTTATAGATGGACTCAAATTCAACCTATACATCAAAATTTCATAGAAAATAGAAAATAAAAGGTAAAATAGCCCTGCATTAATTTGTTCATTGTATTAACAGTAATTGATTCTAAATAGGTGTTAAGTCTTTGCTGCCCTTATTCTGAAGCACCATTTTGAATCGCTGAGAAAAACAGAGACTCCCAAGTTCTGTGTTTTTTTATATACTGCACACTGCACCTCTTTTAAAGTTTTCAAACCAGCCTTCATCAATGTAACATTTAATGATATTTTTGCACTTGCATTTGCCTGTGTTTGATTTCTCAGGTTTCAACAAAATCCTTGTTCAACTGCCTGGCCTTGTCACAAAATAATCATGGTAGTTACTGGACCTGGGAGAGGTTTAAATAAATCTCTCACCCCTTTTAATACTCTAGATTTGCAAGTGTTCTAAGAGGAAGGAGCCATATTTCCTGCTGTGTTTTGTTTAAAAGGACTGTGTTGAATTATGCATACATCAAAAGATTGTGGAATTTAAATTTTTTAGTATACAGAAACAAAAGTGGCATTTCAAAACCATGGTTGGTGAAGATCATTGTATCTTCCTCCATTGTTTTACTGATTCGTTGGCAAATATTCACTGAATACATACTATGCTCCACACTCTGTGTATTCTGCTGTGGGTACAAAGATGAATAGAACAAGTCATAAATATTACTTTAAAAAATTCAATGTTTTAAGTGTTCTTATGGGGTTAGCACGAGGTACCTAGGAATCTTGGGGCTGCCCATAACTCTTCCTTGAGAGTGAGTGGTGACTGCCTTCCAGTTGGTTTGTTTGATCCATTTTTTCCAAGTCAGTGGCAAACTCATAATGACAAAGACATCTTCCCTGCTTCTATATCCCCTTCCCAATGCAGCCCAGAACCAGACCAGCCCAGAATGTTCAGGTCAACCAGAGACACGTGACACATTCATTTAAAAATGGAAGTGCACAACCACAATATGCCAAGTGTAGTGTCAGGCAGCAAAGCTATAGTGATGGTGGAAATTTACAGGCAGCTGCCCTCCCTGAGCCTTTATCTATTGAAGACCTGCACCTACGAAGCAAGGGAGCTGGGAGAATTGGGAGCCCTTGGCACGTCAGATGGCTGGGAGAGCCCGCAAGGCAGCTGACAGCTGCTCATCCAGATATAGCCCTGCTGTCCTGAGAACATGTCAGCTTCTTATTCAAAAACAAGAAATATTTTTAATTCTCTGGCACTTGTGCCCCACTTAGAACATTACTTCAGTCACTAATCAGAGGAACCCAACTGCTCTGGAGTCCTGAGAGTTCAGACAGCGTCTCAAAGCTGCCAAGGCCACCAGCAGCTAGCAGGACATAGGACATCTGGCCTTTGGGGCCCCAGCTGGGCCTGACCCCTTTCAATCTTCACCTGGCTCAAATATTTGAAGAAGATCATCATTTGCAGACACCAACTTTTAAGGTGGCTCTCTTTTTAGAAGGCTTTGGACCCAATGGCCTATGAGTATCTGAAAATATGTCCAAACATCTACAAACAGGGAGATGTATGTGATAACAAGGCATCACTTATTCCACCTTTAAGGTCTTTAAAGTCTAACGGTATCAGCCAAGTGTTAGCCAGGATATGAAAAATAAAGCACAACTAACTTGGAGAGTTCTTTGGCAATAGCCAGGGAACTTCAAAAATGCCAACCTAACTGCAATTGGTCAGACAGAACACAAGGAAAGCCACAGACATTTTCATCACAGCACTGTTTGTTACAGACAACATTAGAAACTCCCCAACATCTAGCAGTAGAGGGCCAGGAAGGTAAAATGTTCCTACAAAGAAATCCCATCAGCAGTTAAAATGAGTTAAATCTCTCTAGATTAGAATTGTTTAAGCCTCAACATGTATTGTTGAGTGAAAAATACATATTCTATTATTTGAAACAAACAAAAAAATATGTCTATATCTCATTAATGGATATGTCGTTAAAATGCAGGGGAAACAAGTGCCAAATTAGATGCCAAGTTTAGGACAACACTGCCTTTGAGGAAGGAGAAAAGGAAATGAGCTTGAGGAAAAAAACAAAAGAGGCTACAATCAAATGTTATTTGTCATTAAAAAAATTGAAGCAAACATATCATAATGTTAAATGCATTAACTCTAGGAGGTGACTGATAGAAAACAGCCATGTGTCAGGCACTAATCTGTGTTTAACACATATTATTACATCATTTAATCCTCACTACAACTCTGTGAGAGGAATGTACTATTTACCCCCATTATCCAATGGAGAAACTAAGGCACTAAGAAGTAACTAGTCCAAGATTACACATCCAGGATTCAAACCCAGGCCATTCCTCCCATAATCTGTGTTTTTAACCACTGTGGAATCCTGCCTCTGTGGAATGGATAAGGTGGTATATTGCAATTCTCCCTGATATTTACATATATTTGAAATTTTTCCTAATTACTGAAGAAGTAAAGGTGTTAAAAGAAAGAGCTTCCCAAACTCCTTCTGTGATGAATAATTTTATGTGTCTACTTAGCTGGGCCACAGTAGCCAGATATTTGGTCAAACATTACTCTGGTTGTTTCTTTGAGGACATCTTTGGATCAGATTTACATTTAAATTAGTGAACCTTAAGCAAAGGAGAGTGCCCTCCATTCTATGGGTCGGCCTTGTCTAATCAGTTGAAGGCTTAGATAGAATAAATAGCTGACTACCCCCAGCACAAGGAAATTCTCCAGCAGACAGCCTTCAAATTTCATCTACAACATTGATTTTTCCTGGGTCTTCGGCCTACTGGCTCACCTTACAGATTTTAGATTTGCCAATCTCTCTAACTGTATAAGCTGATTACTTAAATCACTCTCTCTCTCTCTCATCAATAGGGTATATTGGTGGTGTTTCTCTGTAAGACACTGACTAATACACCCTCACTTCAACCCTTGCTTGGTAGAGGTAGACCAAATACGGCTGTCAATGGATAGAGGAAAAAGACCTGGATGGGTTGCTCTTATTACCTTCTGTCTAGAATCTTGAGAAAAAGAAGCACAAAGAAGCCATTAATTATCAGAACGTCATACTCCAAGGGGGCTATTGTTAATCTCATCGTATAAAAACAAAAACAGAGGTTTAGAGAAGCTAAATAACTTGCTAAGATCTCCCATCAGGAAACAAAGAGAAAAAGCATTCTCAGACTCAAATCCCACACCTCTCCCTAAAGCATACAGCAAAGGACAAGATGGTGGGCATTCCTTGGCTCTGCCAGCAGTCAAATACAAGTAGGGTAAATGCCAGGCTAAGACTTCATTAGTTTCAGTACTAGGACCACTGATTTGAATATGCTTCTTTCTGCAGAAGACTCTGTGCTTCTCACACAGCTCTAACCAGCTGACCATGATGGCTCTGTTGTGAGCCCCTTGGGCACCCTCTTCTCCCAGGGCATACATCTTTGCATGCCTCATAATGGTCAGTTTCACTCAAAAAGTACTTGTGAAATGAATTAAATAAAGGCAAAACCTATAGCCCTCCCACCACAGAAGGAGCTTTCCTTAAAACAGTAAAAAGAGAAACCAAAGGTAAGAATACATGTTGTTGGAAAGTGTACTGTTTAATCATGTAGATGATCAAATGATTAGTTAATTAGGTAGCAGGTGAAAGAGAGTGTGGTGTGACTGAAATTTCTAATAACAAATCACAAGATACCTGGACTACCAGGAAAAGAGCTTAAAGAGAAATGAAAGCAAGCACCGCTAGAGATCTTTGGTAAACTAATTACCAATCTCAGATAAGGGATCTCACAATGTGTCAAAATCCTGAGAGGCATGGTGATAGCTGCAATACACATGCCCAGACTCCTCAATATCAGACAACTATTACCACCTTGTAATCTTGAGTAATTGAGCGCACACTGAATTAAGACAATATACAGAAATGTATAATTATGGGCATAGCTCGTGTTGTGACTGTGGAAGAGTAGATGAGAGCTTCTCGTGGCAGCAGGCAAGAAAACATTTGAAATGCAAGGTCCTGTCTGATCAAAAACCTTTAGTAAATGATTATACACATTCCTACTCACAAGTAGGAAAATATATTATGTAGACGTAAATTCTTCCCAAATTTATCTGTATATTGAATGCAGTTCTACTCAAGACTCCAACAGGATTTTCATGAATAAGATGATTATAAAATTTACATGGAAGAACAAAGAATAGCCAATACACTACTGAGAAAAAAGACTGATGAGGAGAGGCTCATTTACCAGATATCAAGAATTATTCTGAAGCTATAGCCACTATGACATTGGATACAATTGAAGCAATAGGTAAGTTTACCAATAGAATAGAATACAAAACCCTGAACACATATGTAGGTATATGGGAATGTTCTAGATTAAAAAAATTAAAATAAAAGTTGGCAAGTCAGGTCATGGGACACATAGGGGACTATCCAATACATGAAGCCAGAAACTATGGTTATTCATTTGGGAAAAATAGTAAATTTCAATCTCTAACACACTCAAATGTAAAAACTGTAATTGGATTAAAAATTTAAATGCCAAAGCCAGCTTTAACACTTTTATATAGGCAATATCTTTCTAATCCAGGGATAGAAAATAATTTCTTAAGCCAAAAACAAACAAACAAACAAACTATATAAAATAAATGGTTGATAAATTACAACTATATCCAAATTAAGAACTCCTATTTATCAATAAAAACTTCAAGAAAATAAGAAAAGACAAATAGAAATGTAACATTTTTAACAGTTGTAACTGACAATGGATTAATATCAATAATATATAAAGAACTGCAAAGGAAAGGATTTTCAGACAAATAGAAAAATGAGCAAAAGACATAAACAGGCAGTTCACAAAAAGGAAACACCTGTGAACAAAACAGCGAAGACCTTTATTTTCTTGGTGATTAGAGAAATGCAAATAAAGACCATAATAAAATACCACTTTACACACATTCTGTCAGCACAGATAAAGAAACTTCCATGTGTTGTGGAGTATGTGGACCGAGAGAATCTCCTACACATTACTGGCAGAAAGATAAATTGACACGACCCATTTAGAAATAATTTATAATTTTCCTGTAAAACTGAACATTCAGTCTCCAACAATCCAACAGTGCCAATCCAAGAGACACTTGCACATGTATCGCAGGAAACATGCACAAGAATGTGCATAGCAGCACAGTTCATAATAGCAAAATTTTGGCATCATGCCTAATGTCCATCAACAGGAGAATGGATAAGATAGGAGACATCATTTACAGTAGCATCACACTGTAATATTATATAGTACTCAAAATGCTATACAACAAACTCTGGCTACACACAGTAATAATGAGAGTGTGTCATAAACCAGGGATTATGACTAATCCAATTCTGAGATCCAAAACGTAAATGAGAAAAAGGAGTAACATTTTTTTGTAAGGACACCTATGCAAAGGAGTAATATTTTTTTGAAAGGACACCTATCTTCCTCTGGTCAGACAAATGATGTGATCTCATCCTTGCAAGAGGCATTAATGTTTATTGAAGGAGAATATTTTAACAGCAAGTCCTTCCTGACATTTCTCAAACCTATACCATAAATGAGATTTCTATGCCAGCATCCCAGAGTGAGATAAATCAGGGTTTAAATGGAAGAGGATGATGGCTTAGCTGCAGCCATTTTTTATGCATGCATTCAGGCAGCACAAGAGAGAAGTCTACAGCCCCAATAGCACAAGTTCACAGGAACATCAAGCTACAAAATTTGGGGAGGAAATAGTTTGTAATCAGTCTGTCTGCTGGAACCGATTTGCCTGAGATAAAACCAGACTCTGCTGTTGAAGATGGATAATCGGCAGTTTATTGGACAAATGCAACAGCAGTGATAAAAGAGGTAACCTCATTGCCTAGAGGGAAGGTAAATATAGCTGGAATAATAGAAAAAGCTGTTGTTAGATTCTAGTTTTCCAAACACTATTTATGCTCTTCCCTAGCAAAGGCTTTCTCAAGCTCCTAAAAATCTTCAGAGAACCAGGTACATGGACATAATCTCTGGAAGTTTCCTAACCCAAACTGAGCTGAAGTCTGCAAATCACCTAAATTCTCTGTAGCAGACAGCATGAATGGACCAAAAGGAGAGAAATTAAAAAAGCTGGATCACAGTCATTAGCAGATAAATGAGCAGTAAATTTACAGGCTATGGACCCATGTTCAATGGTCTCCAAAGGCTGATACAAAAAAAAACTACCTCTTTCTACTTTCTTAACTTCAGGCAATGATTTTAAATCAATGATGACCTCATCCACATTTACATATCAGGCACAGAATAGGGTCCAAACAAAAAGACCCAGGCTACTGTCGAATACCCATTTAGGACAAACTCAGTTCACTTGTTGGCTCAAACTCTCTCTCTTCCAAGAAGCTATCCCTGATTGCTCCTGGAACCTTTGGAAGGGCCTCTGACCCAACTGACGACAGTATCAGTGCCATCCCTATGTTGGCAGAGACTGAGCAGTCATCAGAATAGGTATCATGATGTTATTAATGCATTAGACAATTGTCATTGAATACTACTACATGCCAGACAGTGTGCTAGCACTGGGAACACAGTGGTAAACAAACACCAACAAGGAAACTGTCGTCTGGAGCCTCACTTGTTATCACCCTTCATCAGATATTTATAATACTGAATGCTTGGTTATATATCAAACTAAGGCCTATAAAGGGCAGGTATAATGCTGAGGTACCAGATCTTATTGACAGGGGTATGAGTGGGGTCAGGAAGCGAAATTTATAAAAGATGAAAAGAAAGTAATTTGTGAAAGCTGCGCACGCACACGTGCGTGTGTGCATGCGTGTGTGTGTGTGTGTGCGTGTGTGTGTGTTTTGAGTAAAGGAGTAAATAAGGCAGAAGAAATATTGCAAAGTTAGGTGGTATGTGAACCATAAAGGCCTCATTCAAGATTCTGATTTTACTCAAATTCAATAAAAATCTTAAAAGGAATTTGGGATAAGAGAGAGTAGGTAAAGAAGATGACTTTTGTATTTTTCCTTTGGAAAAAAAAAAAACAAAACTCCAAAGGAAGATCAGAGGTGATCACAGTGAATAACGAAGGAAGTTAATAATCTGTTGTAATAAGAAAGACTGAGAGATATCTGGGACTGATATTCTGGCCCCACTGGGGTAAAGTAATGAAAATCTCATTGGGATTCTGGAATGAGAAGCTGAAAGCCAATAGTACTTTGCAGTGATGAAAAAATTCATTGAATTATCACCTGTGATCATCTGAAATGTAATGTCTGCTATATTGAGACCTCCATAAAGTGAGGAATTTTTCTGTTTTTGTTTCTCTCTCTCTCTTTTTTTTTTTTTTTGCTTTCCTTGCTATATCCTGACACTTAGAATAATATCTAGTAATACTCATTAAATATTTGTTGATGGATGGATGGATTAATCGATTAATTCATTAATTAAAAAATAATTTTTGTAGGCCTAAGGCTTCACTCCCAAAAAGCAGTATGAAAAGCATGAAGAGGTTAATGACAATAGAGTAAGTTAAAGTGGCAGTTCCTAACTGCACTGTAAAAATAAAAGAAAAAATCTCAGATATCTAAATTTGGGGCCCTATAGGTGCTGAAATATAATATTAATTTCACTCAAAACCTCAACAAGTTTCTTAGGGTGGAGTTGAGACATTGACTAGGAACAAATAAGGAACTAATAATTGAAACAGATATTAATGGGAGAGATAAGAGGACTCAAAATAGCCTCATTACCCCCAACCCTGCTCAGCCTTCCATATCAGCTGATACAACCTCTCTTCCCTTCTTGTTGGTACAGTCCTCCTTTGTTTGAAAGCCTAAAACCCCTTAATTGTGCCTTCTACTTTGAAATAAGAAACTCATTTTCATCATGCCCTAATACCACTCCAAACTATAACACACACATGCATGAATGTGCACATGTGTACGTGTACACACACACACACACACACACACACACACACACACACACACACACACTTCACTGTCTCTACATCTGTAGCTAAAGTCCCAGCATCTTTGGAGGACCAAGTACAAAGTTAAGCCTGAGAGAAGAAGGCTTACTTACACAAAAAAAAATGTAGGACTTGGCTAATTTATATGAGGAATATTTTCTACAGGAATAGACCCTGGGAAGACTAGACCAAGGACAGAGGAATACCATCTCAGATCAGACTGAATACACTGATAGGGAAACACTTACTAGACTTCTAAATTTAATGTCCTAGCCCAAGCAGCTGGAAGAGGTTCTAATTGTTTGCTCAGCTATTTAACAAAACTCTAAAGTCAACAGTGATCCATTCTAAATGAAGGTAAGATGTCAGAACTTTTTTGACATAATGTAGATAAAGTAGTCCAAAGACCACAGATTGCTGAAATCAGTTTATCAAGCACTGTCTCCCACTACTCACCTTTAACCACATCCCGAAAACCATTCACCAAGTGTTAATAAATACAAAGATGAGGGGAGCACCCGTATTTTGGGGAAATTTTCAGTACTTGGCCTCTATAGGCTATAGAGTACTAGTTTAACTGCAGCTGAAATTGGATCCCTGATTTCAATAGAGAGGGGCTGAACCAAGCTCCCTAATACCAGAAGTGAAGTGAGTCTGGTGGCTGGAAAAAGCAGCAGGACCAGAGGGGTCATCAAAATGTTCTCACCTCCAGGGATAGCTGACTGATTAATTGATGCTGAGGTCCCCAACAAAAGTAGACAGATGACCCACCAAGATCTTACTTAATTCACATAACTGGGGGGCGGGGTGGAGTAAAAGGCCTTATTTAAGCCATAAAAATGAAAGCATTGACTGTTTTCATCCAATTTCCAAACACTGAGCACCTTGAATGACCCGGAACCATTTAAATGAAAGGAAGACCTGAACTCTCCCTGTAGTATCACAAATATGTTATGAATATTATTCTTAGCCTTTCTCAAAGGGACCTGAAACTATTTATTAGGATAAGGTTGCATGAGAAGAAAGGAGATACCATGACCTATTGGCTATTGTTGGATGTTGAATCTTGGCTAATCTGAATTCCTGGAAACCTGGAACATTGCTGGGGGCTATCAATTGCGGAGGAGGCTAATGGAGATCAAAGAAAAAATCGAGTTTTGACCTAAGTCAGCCTCATAGTATGTCCAAGAGATTCTCATTTCCATTTTCTGACTGGAGTTTGGAATAGATATCTTCAGTAATATGACGAACTTCCTAATAGTCTCCCTGAAATCAATTCAGGGCTAACAAAGCAGAAAGGATAAGTGAAAAGTATTTTTTTCTCTGAAAGAAAAGGAAAAGAAAGAGAGAGAGAGAGAGAGAGAGAGAGAGAGAGAGAGAGAGAGAGAGAGAGAGAAAGAAAGAAAGAAAGAAAGAAAGAAAGAAAGAAAGAAAGAAAGAAAGAAAGAAAGAAAGAAAGAAAGAAAGAAAGAAAGAAAGAAAGAAAGAAAGAAAGAAAGAAAGAAAGAGGAAAGGAAAGGAAAGGAAAGGAAAGGAAAGGAAAGGAAAGGAAAGGAAAGGAAAGGAAAGGAAAGGAAAGGAAAGGAAAAGGAAAGGAAAGGAAAGGAAAGGAGAAAAAGAAGAGAAGAGAGAAGAGAAGAGAAGGGAAGAGAAGAGAAGAGAAGAGAAGAGAAGAGAAGAGAAGAGAAGAGAAGAGAAGAGAAGAGAAGAGAAGAGAAAGAAAAGGAAAAAAAAGAAAAAAGAAAAGAAAAAGAATGAAAAGAAAAGCACTACGGCTTCCCTAGGAAAATCAGAGAAATTAGCATCATCATTAAATATTTGAAAGGTGAAATGCAGAGGATTCCAACTGCAACCAATGTAACTTTCTAGGTTGGCAGATGCAAATGTAAAAGACAATGAGTCATATGGAGTGACAATAGATTATCATCAACTTAATCAAGTAGTAACTCCAACTATATCTGCTATTCCTGATATGGTTTCATTATTGAATCAAATTGATACAGACCCTAGCAACTAGTATACAGTTATTGATCTGTCAGTTGTATTTTTCTATCCCAAGAAACAAAATCCATTAGAAGTAGTTAGCTGCCCACAGGTAGGTATAGCAGTTAACTTTCACTGTCCTACCTGAGGACAATATCAACTTTCTGGCTCTGAGTCACACAGTCCACAAGAATTTGACTGTCTGACCATCTAACAAAACATCATGCCAGTCTAACACATTGATGACATCATGCTGCTAGGATGTGGAAAGCATAAATTAGCAGGTGCCAAATGTCTTGATAAGACACAAGTATGTATTGGAGAAAACAACTTTTATTAAAGTATAGAAACCTGCCAAACTTGGTCAAGGGTTTTGGAGTCCCAGTGTTCTGTGTTCTTTAATAAGCTGTTCTGCAAAATAAATAAGATGTTGCTTCTTGTATTCCATGTCATTAATGAAGAGGCATGACACAAGGGGGTCTCTTCAGATTTGGGAGGCAATAATATCCTATTTAAGTGTGCTCCTCACATCCACTCACTGGATGAGTTGAAATTCTGGCAACTTTGGGGCCTAAAAAAGAATAGGCCCTCCACCTGGTCCAGGCTGCTGTGCAAACAGCTCTGATGCTCAGCTCCCACACCTCAGACTCAAAATGGCTACACTAAGTCAGGACGCTGTATGGAGCCTATGCAAGTACAGACTTTCCAGAGGTTCCTAGGGCTGGGGAACAAAGTTACGACCTGTTGGAAAGTAACTATTCCCATTTATTAAAAGAGGCTCTGACTTGCCAAGAGGCTTAGAAAAAAAAAGAAATCCCTAACAATGAAAAACATATCACTACACAGGTTGAACCCAACACAGACTCGAGTTTTCAGATTTCCTGAGTCAAAAATTTGGGTATCTGCACCAGCATTCTCTCATCATGTGGAAGCAGTATATACCTGGTCATATTTGGTCAGGTCCTGAAGCCACAGAAAACTAAAAGAAGGTCTCTCACCATCTGTATACTGTTTCTTCAGCAGCCTTTCTCTCAATCCAAATCAACCTATATGAGACTGCCTTTAGTTGAGAAAAGAGGAACAAATTCAAGTGAAGTGTCAAGATCACTTGGCAAAATATACAGATGTCATCCAGAAGTGAACTTCAATAGCACTGCAGTTACACTCAGTCAGTGAGCCAACTTCCTGGCCAGATTATCATGGACTTAAAAGGAGCAAGTTTTCAGACTTGCACTCTTACCTCTCTAACTTCATGTTCTATTACTCCCCCCTGATTAGACAGCATTCCATTTGAGTCCCCATATCCATTCAAGCTCCCAAATTTAGGTCTTCTCATTTGCTGTCCTCTCTGCTCAGAAGACCTCCCACAGTTATTCAGATAGCTAATTTCTTCATCTTTTAGGCCTTTGCCATAATGACAACTTCCTAGTAAAACCTTGCCTCATCACTGTATTTGAAAGTGAATCTCTCTAAACACTTCATATCCTTTATATTCCATAAAATTTATCACCACAAAATATATTATTTCCTTATGTATTGCATTTATTGTCCATGTCCCCAAAGTTTCATGTGAGTAGAAATTCTTGTGTCTTGTTCACTGCCTGTCCCCTAGAATAGAGCCAGCAGGTGTTCAAAAATATTTTAATATAAATGCATGTGCATATTGGTCAGCTAAAAGAATGGATCATGGTGACAATTTGTTTTTCTAAACTCCCTTCTAGTTTAGGAAAACTTCAACCATGATTTTAGTCTTTGTAGAGAGAAAGACCATTCTTTTTACTAAGGGTGCTGACTGAGGCTAGATATTTCCTCTCCCAATACCCTAGTGGCTATAATCAAAAGCAGAAACTAAATAACCTTTCAGAACTCTCCAAATCTAATTAAAGTGATATAAAGATGCAAGAAATCTCAGAATATTGCCACTATGGTGGTACAATCAAGAGTACAGCCATGAAAGCAGAGGTGGGGCAGAAAACAAGTGGCAGGCTGAGTTCAGCAGTGTCCCTGTTGCCTGACTAAGCTATTGCTGGATATGTTACTTGTGTCCTCTGAAGCCCAAACTCCATTGGTTGATACCCATTTTCTTAATTTGATTCGCCAGACTTCCCATTGATTTCAGGAGCTGCTCGATACCCTAATTGTTCATTATTTTCACAGTGAGGTTAGTTGGAACTGACTTCTATTGTTTACAATGAAAACTCTGAAGGTATAGGAGGGGTAGGAGAGAGAAGTATTAAGGATGTGGTCAGAAAGCAGGAGCTGGGAGGTGGGGTAGTTTCAGAGGATACTAAGGACCAAGGTGCAGCCATGCAGGTAGGAAATTGAGGGATAGTGGAGGAGAGTATCACTAGAAATAAGGTCAAGGAAATGGGAGGTAACAGACTTGAAGGGTCACCACATGGTCAAAGATGTCACCCAGTTTTGTCTGAAGTTGGGCTGGTGAGGAAGACAGTTATCCAGGGGCCAAAGTCTTAAATGAATGATTGGAAATAAACAAGAGGCCGAGTGAATAGTCAGACTGGCCCCAAAGGACAGCATAGCTTATAAGAGTGTCAGCGATCTCAATTCTAGGATCCCTAGGGCATAAAAGAGCATATGTTTGCTGAGAAATAGAGGGAAGTAAGGCTTTATGATGCTCAACCATGTAAATAAAAAATTACATATAAGAGTTTATTTCTATGACTCCTCTCTAAAATGTATGTATTTGATTTTTTCTATCTTGTTCACTCTTATCTCCAGGAGGCTTAGAAGAGTGCCTGACACAGAGTAGATCTTTGGGAAATATTTATGGAGTATAAAATGAATGAAGGAACTTAGGTCTCCCCTCCATTTCACATCTTTTTGCTTCTGTGATATTTTATTTTTGATGCTCTGAAGAGTGTTTGGCCGTGTACCTTGATCTCTTTCTTACCCCCTCTCCCTCCCCCTCTCCCTTTCCCTCTCTCTCTCTCACTGCCTTGGCTTCCATTTCTAAACTCACTTCCTCTTGCATGTGCACTATTCTGTATCCCCACAATGAGCACCCTGGTTTCCAGAACAGTGTGGCTGAGAGACCACAGACTTTAAAGACATTACCTCTCACACTCAGCATGCACATAACCAGGGTACTTTGGGGAAGGACAATAGCAGTCTTAAGTCTAGCACTGGCTTATTCATTCATTCAATAAACCTTTACTAAGTGCTACCATATGGCAATATTCTATTAAACCCTGAGCTAGAAAGGGACTGAAACCCCAGGAAGAGGTTACACACATGTAGCTATGAAGATCAGAGGGTATAGAAAAAGATTGGACTTGCTGGCAGGTATCCCTGGGTTCAAATTCTACCCCAACATTAATTTGCTATAATGAGACATTGAACAAGTGACCTAAACTTCTCTGAGCTCAGTTCCATCATTTACCTATGGGAATAACAGCAAAACATAAAAGTCCTGCGATGTGGATAAGTATCAGTAGAATGTCTATTACCTTTCCTTATTCTCTGGCTCCTTTCTCTGCATCTCCCATGAAACCTACTGTGTCGCTGGTCACATGGAAAGTACTCAAAATTTTAATTGTCAGAGAAGGCTGGACTGTAAGGTCCCATGTCAGTTCTGGGTAAGTGTTGACCCAGTCCCACATGACTAACTCATCTTTTGCTGCATACCTGTAGCTATCAGCCTTCAAAGGCAGGACTTGGCACCAAGCTGTCCATTGCTCCAGCTTTCTTTGCAGAATTGGGAGTTCACCTGCCACCTTCCCTGGAACCCTTGAACAGGCACCCCTGCATCACTGCCCATTGTCACAACCCATTTGACTGTATTGACCCTGATGTCTCCAGGACAAGAAGCAGGCATGGATGGCAGACATCCAATCAAAGTCCAGCTGACAACTCAAATGTCATTCCACCCTTGAGTAACTTGAATCGACATAGCTAGTCTTGAGAATTGAGACTGGTTTGGTAATTCTGAGCATGCTCAGGCAAGAAAAGCAGCTGTGGAAACATCAAGTAGGGAAGAAGAGGAAGAAGTAGAGAGAACACATGTCCTTTGTGAAGTTTGGAATGCTACTGAGAGAGACAGAAGGAGAGAGAGGAGACAATCACCCACCCCCAGAACTTGGCCCATCTCTGAGCCCAACACTCCAGCCTCAGACTCGGCGCCACCCCACCACACACAGCTACATGCTCCTGAAGCACAGACTGTCCCAGGCACCTCACCCCCAGCTGTGAGGTAGCGTGTTTGCTTCACATCTCTCAGAAAAGAGGAATGGTCACATCCAAGCAGGATGATCAACACTGTCAATCAAGGGTGATGGGTCCTGGGCCATCCTCCTCAGCCATAAAGATACAGATTCCTCACAATCTTCTTTACACCATGAGCCATAACCAAACCCTGGCATTGAAAACCTCTCCCTGAAACACACCAAAAATTCCCTGTCTTAGTCAGAATTCTATGAACACCTGCGGTGGATGCAAGTGAAGCACAATTCATCTCTACCCTCCCACAACACTGTGAGGAGAGAGAATATAGGCTTGTGTGAAGCAGTGAGCAAATGCTATAAGACATACGGCATCCTGCATCCAACCATCTGGGGAAGCTCTATTCTGTTACACATGCAGTGTTATTAGCACAGCATGAAAACCTGTTTTTCACTCCAACAAGTTTTAGGTTCTTTATTACAGCTCACAGGCCAAGAGCAAACAGGTGGCTTTGGTACATGCCATGTGACTGCTGGACCCACGCCTACTGCTGGGTGGAGCCTCAGCCTTCCAGAGATGTGAGGCAGCAGAAGCTATGCCTTCCAAGCTCATGAAGCTTACCAGCTATAGACAGACAGCTGAATGCCGGGGCCACAGACACATCCCCAAGACTTGAAGTATGGGGATTCTGACCTGCCACTAAGAGGAGGAGCCATATCTCCCATGCCTGTCAGAGACTGAGTGGCTAGAGGACACTGTACTGAACAGTTTCCACCAGCCACAGTCACAGAGTTCTGACACCATTCACAAAATGCTGTCCTTTCCTTCCTCACAGTGCAACCAGATATTTTTCCACACTTGGAAAACCCCAAGAGAGTATACATATCCAGTCCAAATGGACCTCCTCCAAAAGATACTTGAGATGCAAAATGAGGAGTTTGTAAACCCCAAATCAAGATGCAGTGTCAGGAGACCTAACACTTGATGCCAGACTGCAAAGATGATCTAAAATAGGAAGGTCTCTCTGATGAGGACAGAACAAAGAGAGGGACACGGCAGTTTGAGCCAAAGGCCTAGCAGTTCCTAGAAACCCACTCGGGGACACATTTGGACCAAGTTTGGCTTCTGCACCACAGAGGTGCCCAGGGACCCCTGAATACCCCCACCTAGTGCTGATAATTACAAGCCCTACCTCACAGCTGCCCCCTCCACCTCAGCTGCCCTCTGCACAGATACCACGGCCATTTGATGTAACAGTGCTCCCAAAGATACTGCAATAGCAAGCCCCCCAGTACTCAGCCACAGACTCTTACTGGAATGGTCCCGGCATCCCTAAAGGGGGGGGGGGCAGCACTAGAGCTTCAGGACACAAGATGCTCCACTTTTTCCTGCCAATGACCCCAACCCCACTCCCACCTGATTACTCCAGCCAGTCAGGGTAAGCAATGGACTCAGTGCTCTCATTGTACAGATGAGGAAATGCAATTCCTTACTAGGAACAACTTAATAGGTCCTATGCACTTGATCCTCCCAGAAGCCCCTGAGTGGAAGTTAGCACTCAGGTGCAGAGCAGGCACGTGACTTGCTTTAAGCCACATCTCAATGTGGTAGCTGGTAAGTAGCAGATCAGTGTTCAAAGAGAGGTCTGTGCCTCCAAGCCAGGTATTTAGGGGCCAAAAGAAGGCAGCAGCTTCTCTGATCAGGGTCACGGAGCATCTAGGGCAGGCCTGCCAAGGGTCACGGGTCCCAGCCAAGTATCCTGGTGGCAACGGCTGACGCACTGGCAGCCCAGAGCACCACAGCACTATCCTAGTGATTACAGAGAGGAGACAGCCATCTCAAACACACTGAAGGCTTGGAAATGCCCCACCTGAAACAAATTAGCTCTCCTCTAACTGTCCTACCACGGGGAAAAATGTGACAGATATCATACATCACCTAAAGCCAAATTCAATTTGTACCCATTTATAACACAAACACGTCTCAAGTGTAACATCAAGGGATCTCATTTAGCATTCTGCACACATACCTCTGAGGGCTGGCAACACACTGGCAGAGGTGAAATGGCACAGATCCACTTATGAGCAAACTTGTTCTAACATGGAGGAAAAATTGTTTTACTTTATATGGCATGGGAGACCCCTCACACATTTATAAAATGCCATACAGGGGCAAGGTTGGAGCCTGGCAAAGGAGAACAACAAAAGCCATGTTGGCAGCTCCCATTCCCCATGACTGACAGTGTGGCTCCTTGCCACTGATACACTGACAGACTAGCCCCACACGGGACACCCACTTAGCTCCAGCCTGTAGGCACCCCTGTGGTCACTGGCATAGTCCCAGGCTCGGCCGGTGGGGACCAGAGGACTCAGAGTGAACTGAGTTCAAATCTTTGCCCAGTGACCTGTTAAAGTCTCTTGGCTTGTCTAGGCTTCAGTTTCCAGCCCATTAAAATGAAGTCTGTAAAGGTGATTATAGGTCAAAAAAGTAACAGATGGGGGGAAAGAGGAGAAAGTGCTTTGCAAAATCCCAAAGCATCATGTCATTTCAGCCCTCACTACAGGCCCTCAGCATGCAGAGCCAGCAAGGACAGCCAAGCCTTCCTGGGGAGGTGGAAAAGCTCCTCTGGGAACAAACACCATCCTTGTTGCTCCTCCTGGGTTTGGTGAAAATGACAACTACCTCTGGGGCCTTTTAGTAAGAAAATTATGTTTACTTAAGTATCACATGCAAACAGGAAGTTGCAAAAGTTCTAAAACTGAGAAATTTTTGTAGATGAGGAGATTATTAGCACTCTCTCTAGGATTCTGGGGGCCACTTTGCAAGGCATTCTTGTCCTTTCTGACTGTCAAACATGCTTAACTTAACCCCAGCCTGGGAAGAGGATTGAAGTATTTGAGAGCAGAGACCATGCCCATGATCAAAGCTGGTAAGAAATCTGCTTATAATCACCAAGTTTAATTTTGAGGCCTTGTTCTCCAAATTAGAGGCTAAATTAAGAAAGAGTGTTCTTTTCCTTTCTGCACCCCTCTGAGTTTCCTGGAGAGAATCTCAGAAGAGACTCCTCACTTGAATGGCAGGCAGCTCCTACCTGCACCTCAGCGTTGTGTGGTGTGACAGGCAGCCTTAAGTATGCTCAGATGATGACAGGCTATGATGAGCAGGTGTCTTCCCTGATTAGCAAGGACTGAGTAAATTTCTTTCCCAAAAAAACATTGATGGCACTTTGAGATGTCTGGTGATGATTGTTTGTTTGTTTGTTTGTTTGTTTGTTTGTTTGTTTTTCCTAGTCTTCTGTTTGAAGTTTGGCAGGGTTTTTTTTAATATACTTTATTTTTCAATGCAGTTTTAGGTTCATTGAGAAACTGAGTAGGAAGTGCAGAGTTGCTATATACACTGATCCCACACATGCACAGCCTCCTCCATTACCAACATCTCCCACCTGAGTGGCCCATTTGTTACAACTGATTAGCCTACACTGACACACAATTATCACCCAGAGTCCATAGTTTACATTGTAGTTGATTATTTCAAAACCACAAAACTTTCCCATTCACTCCACAGGGTATTCTCTCAGTGATGCCCAGAGCCATGAGATTCTCAGACCAGAGGCTGAGCCAAGTCTCCCCAGCTTTCTAGCAGCCACCTTAAAAAGGTAAAAAGAAACAGGTAAAATTAATTTTAATAGCATATTTTATTTAGCCCTATATATCCAAAATACAGTAGACCCCCCTTATCTAAGTAGCTTACATTCCAAGACCCCCAGTGGATGTCTGAAATTGTGGATAATACTGAACCCTATATATACTGTTATTTTTTAAAATACACACCTATGATAAAGCTTAATTTATAAATTAGGCACAGTAAGAGATTAACAGCAATAACTCATAATAAAATGTGACTTTGTAACAATATATTATAAAAGTTATGTAAATGTGTTCTCTCTCTCAAAATATCTTATTGTACTGCATCCCCCTTTTCACTTATAGGAAGCACTTTACAGTTTCTCTTTGGCATATTCGAATTGCCAGCATCACTACTCTTGCACTCTGAGGCCATTATTAAGTAAAATAAAGGTGACTTGAATACAAGCAGTACAATATCATGATAGTTAACCTCATAACTGAAACAGCTACTAAGGAATTAATGGACAGAGAGCACATACAGCGTGGATACACTGGACAAAAGAATGATTCACATCCTGGGTGGGACAGAGAAGGACTGCTTAAGATTTCATCACACTACACAGAAAGGCACATAATTTAAAACTTAAAATTATTTATTTCTGGTATTTTCCAGTTAATATTTTCAGACCATGTTTGACCACAGGTAATTGAAACTGTGAAAAGCAAAACCACAAATAAGGGAGACTACTGTATTATCATTTTAATGTAATCAATATAAAAATTATTAAAAATGTGTTTTACATTTATACTGTCTTCTGGTGTGGATCTTTACATTTACACATGCAATTTAGCATATCTCTATCTTAATGCTGAATTTACATCAGAAATACTCAACCTGATTTTAGATTTCATAAAATTTACCTTCAGAAAAGAAGATTCACATATTCAAGTTGTTCCAAACATACTTAAACATTTCTAATGCTTGAATTGTGTCAGTTTTAAAAATTTAAATTAATCAAAATTAAATATTAAGAATTCAGGTCCTCAGTTACATTAGTCACAAGCATTCAGAAGCCACGTGTAGCTGGTGACTCCCATGTTGGACAGAGCAAAACTGTAAGGCAAGGCCAGGAAAGACCCACAGGTGGGCAAATGCTGGCTTCTGCCCACAGTGGTCAATATCCCCGTGAGCCCAAAGTCCACTGAAGAAAGAAAAACAAGAGTTTTCCTTTTCTCCCCAAGTCTTCTTGAGAGGTTTGTTTGAGGCCACCAGTCTACTGGGGAACAGGTGGTATTCCAAAAGACTTTTTCAAGGTCTGCAAGATGAGGGCCTTAAATGATGAAGGCCAAAAGCAGGGTCGCATGTTGGAAAGGTCCACAGGAAATTTTTACCACTGCCCCTGGGAAGACTGATTCCAGCTCTCCTGGCTTTCTATCCAGCCTTGGGAACTCAGTGGTGGCTTCTTGTACAGCCACCTCCTGCTCTGTCCTCAGGGTCTCCCCTACCCAGTTGAAGAATGGAATCCAAAGCCCCAGCTCCTCTCCCTACTTATGGAAATTAAAGGTGAAAGGTGTGCCCCAAGAAAAGCTGGAGAAAGTAATCACCACAATCCACAACATTAACAAACATGGCCTGCAGACTCACTGTGTTCTCTGCTCTGTCCAAGAGTCCATTTTCCTTCTAGACTATATCTCAGAACAACCTGTTCCACATGCACTGCTCCTACCACCACCTGCAGACCCAGGCCTTCAGGCCAACCAGCTCTCTTAAACACCATTTCTTTATTACCATCTGCTTACTGAAAATACCTGCATGTATATAGCACACACACACTGTACACTCAAAATGCCCAGAGCTGGACTCAACCCCTCCCCCTGGCCAGACACATTCTTCTTCCTGACTCCTTATTCTCAATGAATCACATATGATTTACACAGCCAAGCAACTAGGCCTCATCTCAGCCTCTGTCCTTTGTGTCATCTGTCCCCTACCTCTCTAAGTTCAAGCATATCTGCCCTCTATACATGACTTACATTACTTCCCCTTCCATACCTGTACCTCATATGACAAGAGCCTCACCAGCTCTCACTTAGGCTACAGGAAGAAAATAAACCAGTGCACACACATACACAAAAAGTATAATAATAATCACAACCACATCTGAATGCTTAACGCATAACAAGTGAGTGCTCATTAATTGTGCTGAACTAATACCTTCCTCTTCTTCCTCTTCATTCCATCCTCTACATCCCCTCTGAACCAGGGCCAGCTACTTTTGTCTCCAAAGGGTACAAATGGTATAAGAGTTATCAAACTTCCCTATCAAGGGCCCCTACCTCCCAATAGAGGATGGTGTGGAGGAGGTAGATGTCTACTTTCTGACAGCCCACAGCCACAGACTACCAAAGCGATAGCTGTAATAGGTCAGTCTAGGAACCATCCAGTTCCCAGATTACACTGGGTAGAAACAGCTAAACCTGGTTAGCATCTTACGGAATAACTTTCCTGCTCCCTCTTTGCCACCCCTCTTCCACTATCGTCCAGCTATCTGGTGAGAACAACCCCACTTCAACATCTCCAAAGTGATGATAAGAAGCAGGATAATGCAGTAGCCTGCCCTGGCTCTGGGCAGCAATCACTGCATGCAGGAGAGAGTGCACAGGCCTCTTGATGCTCTCATCTGTCAAATATAAAGTGAGAAAGATCTATTTTTTCCCTAGGCGGCATGCCTACAACTTCAATTGGCCCAAAATACACTTGGCTAAATTTGCTTGTGCGATGTTCTAAATGGTACACACTGTTCTATAAGAAGGCGTTGTGAGAAACCTCAGCACAGCAAGATGGGGGCTGGGGCTCCACAAGTGAGCAGATCTGAGCCAGGTGCAGGGATCTTCCCAGAAAATGGTGTCCCCAGTACTGAGCCCTACTTCTCCACCTGGCTGCAGTTCAGACTTCCTTCTGGCCACCATACTACTTCACAGCACCTTTGCAGTGACCCGTCTAGGCCAGAGCACTTCTCCTCCCTGCCCCAGCGTTTTTTCTCTGAGTACCCAGCCCTGCATCATCACTCACTGCCAGTTCAGGCATGTGCAGGGTTGCTTTCCAGCACAGGAAGACTGTGGGGCAGAGAGATCCTCAGTCTCATCTGCCAAGATACAAAAAAAGAAAATATCCAAATTGCATGTGAGGTGAGGCCAGGTTCCTATGACCTCATCTGAGGCCCAGGGGTCTTTATACCAGGAACACAGGTCTGGGAAGTTTGCAATGACAGTCCCAATGAGCAGAATCTTGAAATAGCACCAATGGTTTGGACTTGATTTAAGCACAGAGCATGTGATGAAAGGGGTCCAAAATGCAGAAACATGTCCCTATGTGGCCAGCACTGTTTTGGGGAGAAGTTACCCTGATGGAAGGAGACAGACACAGAGCAGCATGGTCTAGACTCAGGGTAGAACTCAAATCCTGACTCCCTCTGACCCACTCTATGACATGGGCATTTGGCTTCCACTCACTCATCTTTGATTTCCTGGAATAGTACACCAAAAATAGTCATGATACCACCTCTCCATTTGGGCAGAATAGGCAATAAAATGCAGACAAAACACTAGTGCTTGGCATATAGTAAGTCCTCAAAAATAATGATTATGGAAGCTTCTCCATGTCTGAATGAGAGATGGTTGCATCCTGCTACACTGTTCACTAAAGCAGCTACTGACATCACCTGGCTCTGATAAGGAGACCAAGCAGTTTCTCATTGAAATTGGTTTCTCCCTTATAGTTCTACAATCATATCAGACTTAAGGGGCCCACAAAATGGGGTTTATTATACATGTCAAGTTCTTTCCAAATGGTTTCACTTTGGTTCCCACCACAACCCTGAAAGAGGACCCATTCTCTCCTCATATTACAGAGAAAACAGGCCCTTAAAGAGAGTGAATATCTCCCTCTCTGTGAGGTGTCACACACATAGACAGTAAGTGGCAGGGTTGCATTTTGAACCCAGAGCAGAACATGATGTTTATGCTCTGTACTGTGTCAGCAAGGGGAGCCCATGCCACTCAATCAGGGTGGAGACTCCAGCCCAGCGGACAGTGGACTTTTCCCTATGAAGAATCCAGTCTCAGCACTTAAGTTAAACTAGATGATGCCTCTGGCCCATTCACTCCCCAGGGCTCCCATAAAATTAAATTTCATGTCTGCACAATTGAAAGCCAGACTTGGGCCTGGAAAACTTGTCTCTTAGCCCTCTGCCTCAGGGTCTAGGCCTTCTGCACCCCAGGGAAGGCAGCTAACCACCTGTAGGACCATACCATTATCCAGCTCTCCACTGCAGCAAGACCATCCCAAGCACCACATCCAGGCCTGTAAATGTGTTGTTAACACACACATTGCAACTCATCTAAGACCAAAGTTTGATGATAATTAGCTCAAACTAACATATGTGCAACATCTATATTACTGTATAACTTATATACATTTACCACTGTTTGTGGGGAATATATGCACCACACCACAAACTATTTGCATATAGATGGTGGGTTATAGACATATGCTTGTGTTCAGTGGGTAATATCCGAAATTCACACGTACACACATTGCTCTTGCAAGAGCTGCGATGCTTTTTGCCATGAGTTGAAGTGCACTGTACACTTTAAGAGTTTGTTCATTTTTAAAATTTACAGCACTGAATTGTTTATTTCTGAACATATGATTTTCAACTGCTTGATAAGCTGTGGCTGCCAAGTATCAGGGAAAATGAGGTTGATGGTTTCAGGAAGCTTTATTTCAGAAAAATTAGGAATCAGGCTCACTTTTGTTGAAATCGCTCATATTAATGGTGGTCAAAGAGAAAACCATTCTCCTGATCCAGTTAGCTATCGACCATCAAGTCAATAACCTCAATGACAAAAACCTGTCACTTATTTATCAAACACTCAGTTTCTACCCTCTTCCAGAAGCCATACACTATGCTACGCATAGGGGACCCAGAAGTAAATCTAGATGGTGAAAAGGGATCCCAGACCTAGCATAGAGCCTGGCACATAGTAGGTGGTCAACAAATAATAATTACTATGATGGTTGGCAAGAGATTAGTGTTTATGGTGGCAAGTCTAGCTATAACACGAAGATGGACAGTGCTACAGTTTGAATGCCAGCTCAGCACATGCTGGGTCTGTGACTTGAGAAAATGAATGACACTCTCAGCTACAGGTTTCTGGTCTATAACACAGGACTAATGCCTCTACCTTCATGTGAGCTGCTGTGAAGATTACAAAATAACGTGCCTAAAATGTTCATACCCTGTGTCTGGCCCATGGAGGGTAACTGAAGGGAAGAAAAGGAGCTCTACACAGAGGGAGCATCTGCCTTGAGAGTCTCCCAAGAAAGGATCTCCATCTCCATTATTTAACTGTGGTAAAATACAAATAGCATAAAATTCACCACTTTATTTTTTATTATTATTATTTATGCCTATGGCACCCAGTCTTCCTAGGTGATCTCCCATCCAAGTACTAACGAGGCTTGAACCCTGCTTAGCTTCTGAGATCAGACACTGGATTTGTTCAGGGTGGCATGGCCATAGACCATGGACCATGGCTCCACTGGGACACAAACCCAGGACCTTCTGTGTGTAAAGCAGATGTGCTAACTGCTACTCTATGGAACAATGTCCCATTTTAGCCATTTTAAAGTGTATAATATAATGATATTTAGTGCACTCACAATGTTGTACAACCATCACTTATAACTAGTCCTAAAAAATTCTTATCACCCCAAAAGGAAACCTTATATCCATTAGCACTCATTCTCCATTTCCCCTCCCCACTGCCCTAACAACCACTGAAATGCTTTCTGTCTCTGTGAATTCGCCTATTCTCAACACTTCATATAAATAGAATCACACCACAAATCATATTTGTCCTTTTGTGTCTGTTTTCTTTCACTTAGCATGTTTTCAAATTTCATCCGACTTGTTGTATGTATCAGTATTTTATTCCTTTTCATAGCTGAATAATATCTCATTGTATGAATATATACCACTTTCTGTCTATCCATTCAACAGCTGGTGAGTATTTAGGTTGTTTCCTCTCTTTGGCCATTGTGAATAGTGTTGCTGTGAAATGTTTATCTCATTTTAATAAGTGGGACTAATATTACTTCAATTTCAAGGTTGTATTCATTAACAAAGATTGTCATGTCATCTTTAGGGCGTCTGGAGATGCTCCTCCCAATGTTCCTTGAAATCAAGATTTCTTCAGGTGAAGCCAGCAGCTGACGACTTTTCCATTCATGCCCGTAGTCTTTGTTTTGCCTAAACATCAGGAATCGCCTTGTGTTTCCTCAGCTCTAGTTTCCTAATCAATTTATTGACATAAAATCCACCCCCATACTATTACAACAGTCATTACAGAAACTGTTAATCATTACCCTGTAACTGTTATCATCATGACTTTCTTGTTGGCTGCAGATAGATGAGGAAAAGAGAACAAGTGAGTGAGCACCTAAGCACCGGGTTGGTGCCAGGCTTCATGGTGCCTCCTTATCTGACTTCATCCTCACAATCACCCTTTGAGGTAGGAGTTAACATCCCCTGTCACACATGGATGACAAAATTCAGGCTCAAAGAACTGAAGTGACTTGTCTCAAATTACACAGCTAATGAGAGGCTGAGTGAGCATTCAACCCCCACATGTGTTTGGCTCCCAAGCTGCCCCCTGTGTCACAACTCAGTGCTTCCTTGATGGAATAATTATTAACAAAGGACCATCTTAGCCTGCTCCTGTTTGTCTTCAATTGAGTCCCTTTGCTTCCTGCCCCCATCAAACTAAGTACCCCAGCATCTCCGTGAATAAACAAATTTCCCATCTTTGCATGCTGTTTGAGGGCAATTTTACCCACTTCATTTGGGGAAAATAATGGAATTTTATATACTCAGAAAGGTTACAGAATTGGAGGCCTGGGCCAAGGGACTAAAAGTCCAGGTCTCTGGTATTCTCTGATTTACTATCTGACTTCAGGTGAGCCATCCTCTGAACTGGCCCTGATTGTCCTGACAAAAAAAAAAAATAATAATGGGCATCTGTTGCCTGCCCTGGAATGTTCTAAGAATGGTGAGAATTGTCTTAAAATATTGGTATCATTAGATATCCATGTGCATATTCATACGGAAAAGCTGGGCTCGAATCCAGAGAAGGGAAGCATGTAATATTTAGTACTAACCAAAGACAAGGTGATCAGAATGTCCAGGGTTCCCTGTGGCACCATTCCTCAGTCAATGCCCAGGGCCCTGGGGCATCCCTTGTCTCTGGAAAGGCCATCTCTTAGAAGGAATTCAGGGGCTCTGGGAAAATGGGCATTACCCATCTCAAATGATGGCTTTGTAACTAAATGTTTACACCATCATGAGCAAAATATTCATAATTTTTAGAAAATGTCCCAGATTTACTAGCAGACTTCCCAAACAGTACATTCAAAGGTCAAAAACTTCCCATAAATTCTCAGGGGTGAGAGGCAGAAAAGCCAACTGCATTAATTTCTACCTTCAGTCCTTATGATAGCCCTTTTAAGACCAGTCCAAAGGCCTTTTCTAGGCATTCGCTGCCTCCTTTGACTGTTGGTCTCATCTAGTATCCTGGCTTTTTGCATCATCATAAAGGCAAATGTCCAAGTTGAATCTGCAGCCTGACCTCCCCCTCACCCCAGCATAGCAAACCCAGCTGCATCCTCCAAAGTACCAAATGGGTGTCCAAGGTGAATCTCAAATTTAGCATGTCTGAAACCAAACTCCTGGTTTTCATGTCCCCTCAATGCCCACTCTTCCACCATCTTCCTAACCCTGTAAATGGCCACACCATTCTTCTTATTTTTCAGGCCAAAAGTGATGGCCCCATCCTTGATTCCTTTCTCTTGAGACCCACATCAACACTATCAGCAAATCTGTCACTCTGCCTTTAAAATACATCAAGAGTCAGACTACTTTCTAAGTTTCCCATTTTCATCAAAGTCCCTAATACCACTTGTCTGGATTTTTTCAGTAGTTCTAAGAAGTCTTCCTACCTCTCTTCTCCTACTATGATCCGTGCTTTATAGCAGATCTTCTCAGAAAGCTCTAACAGCTCTATCTTGGAGTAAAATCTAGTTTCCTTATCAAGCCCTGAAAGGCCCCACCTGAGCTGTTGCCAAGCTGCTTCTCAGACCACAGCTACACACTCAGTTGCCAAAACACCTTTTCTCAGACTCTTTGTGCATGCCATTCCCTCTGCTTGAATACTCTTCCTAGTATTTCACTCTCACACCTGCTTCAGACCTCTGCTAAAATATCCCCACATCAGAGGGGTCTCCTTTAGCCTCCTCTCTACAATAGAACCCTCACCCCTTTATTTTCTCTTTACTCATCTTTATTTTTCTTCATTGTATATATTACCATCAGATAGATATTTATATAGTCATCTGGTTATTACCTTTCTCATTTCACTAGACCGTAAGCTCCATGATAACAGGAGCTTGGTCTGGCTCGCTGCTGCATCACACTAGCTGACATGTAGTATGTGCTCACTGAATGTTTGTAAGAGGGATAAAATGAGGAAGGGAGCAAGAAAGGAGAAACAGAGGGAGAGAGACAGGGAGAAAATTTTGTACACTCAGCAAAGTTATGGAATTGGGGTCCTGGACCAAGGGACTAGAATAGAAGCTCAGGTCTCTGATTGCTCTGATTTACTGTCTGACTTCAGGTGAGCCAGTACGCTGAACTGGCACTGATCTTCCTGCTAACAAAATGAATTATCTGTTGTCTGCCCTAGAATGTTATAGGAATGACGAGAATTACCTTTAGATATAGATATCTTTACCAATTATGAAAATTTGAGCCCAGAAATTCAAGCTCATCTAAATTCATCCAGCTAGAAAGTAAAAAAGCCAGATGTGAGCCTGAGACATGAGGCTCTAAAACCTTTGCTATTTTGTCAACAGTGCACAGCCTCTCTGGGCCACACTCTGAAAAAAATGAAACCACTGTCCTGAATTGAGCAGAGCTAGAGACAGATACCATTTCTAAGAAAAATGTGAAGAATAAATGTTATGGTAACAAATTGTCCATGATCTAATTATCATCATCAAACATTTATTAAAGATCCATAAGCACATGTGCCCTGCTTGGCAGGCTCCTCAAAGGGAGAGAGAAAACTAGAACAGCAGACAATGGGAGGCCCATTAATATGAATAATGCTTCAACTTCTGTACTGTCCATTGGGTCGGGAAGAAAGCAGAGGCAAAGAAAGCTAGGAATTAGGTACCAACAAGATGGGAATTGGACTTGTTAAAAAAAAAAGCTCTATCTAGGCCTGTGTGGGAATCTGGAGCCCTGTAGGCAGACAGCAGCCTTACCCTATGGAAGGGCAGACTTTAAGACAGTCCCAAGAAGAACCAGGCAGGAGGATACTGCCTTTTCTTTCCTGCCCCAGCCCCAGACTAAGGAATCACTCCAGAGCCTTCCCAATTATGGGTTGGATCTCTAGGCTGAATCAGCCACCAGGCAAGCAAGAATGTTAGCTCTCTCCCATCATATCCACAGAACCAATGGCCCACTGAGGGTCCTGCAGATGGAAATGATAATCACCCCTATCATAGCCATATGTGCCAAACTTGACTCCAGTGTTAATACATGCTAAATGCATTCTCTCTGAGTTAGGTGTCACCCTATTTCACCCATTATCTTGATGTCTCCCTCACATAATTGTAGATTCCACGTCTACACTTATATCCACAAGAAAAAAGTTTTCAGAGAACAGTGTATTTCAAATTTACAAATTCAAGATTAAAAATTAGTTAATATTAAGTAAACTTACCCTTCAGAGTAATCAAATAGAAAGCCCAAGGCTCCTGTTACATGTGTTAATATTTGATTTTTTTTTAACAAAGTTCTTAATATATGTGCTATGGAAGCTAATGACATCAAGGTAACAGATGTCCTTCTGAGTCAAATTTTAAATTCCGTAGATGTATGTGAGTGTGTATGTGTAAAATATGGAATATATAAGTATCTTTAAACAGAATCTTCATTTTACAAATAAATTAAGCAAAGGGAGGCCTAGCACAGGAGAAATAGAGAGAAAGACACCAAAATTTACTCCTCAGCTACTTATGGCTGGTATTCTTCTGAGCCCTTCACAGACATTATCTCACTGACTCTTCACAGAACCCTGCTAGTCTTGCCTCCATTTTAAAAGTGAAAAAAAAGAAGGCTCTAAGAGTTTCATGATTTGTCCACAGTCACACAAATTGTAAATGGCAGAGTCAGTATTCAAATCTATTTCTTATTAGTTTCAAAGAAACCTTCTTTCCTTAGTACCACATTGCCTCCTAGGAAGCAGCTGAAGCTTCTCTTCCTGGAAAGGGGGAAAGGGGCCCTTCCAGGGGTTCCCAAAGCAACTGGAAGGTCCCCAGTAATCACACTCATTGTGCACTATCTCAATTGTCTGTTTTAAATTTGGTCTCCTCTACTAGACTATGGGTTTCTAAGAACAGGGCCTCATCTATCTACTCACCACTGTGTATCCCCACACCATGCCTGGATGGAAGGATGGACAGACAGGCAAGTGGGAGGATGGATGGATGGATGGATGGTTGGTTGGTTGGATGGATGGATGGATGGATGGATGGATGGATGGATGGATGGATGGATGGATGGATGGACGGACGGATGGATGGATGGATGGATGGATGGATGGATGGATGGATGGGTGGGTGGGTGGGTGGGTGGGTGTATAGATGGATGGATGGGTGGATGAACAGATGGACAGATAGAAGGAGAGACAGATAGGCAGATAGGCAAATGGGTGGATGGTTGGATGAATGCATGAAGGCATGCAGGCATGGAATCAGGGGGCTTACTGACTCTAGATGCTAGCCTTCAGGGATTATGATTATTTGTTCAGAAGTCTTTTTGGGTTGGGCTGCCTTGTGCCAGGGCCTATCTTGAGCCAGTCAAAGAGCAGTAGCTATTGCCACCCTCACTAGCTCCCTTTATTTCATCTACTCTGCTCGAACAGACCTATTATCCCTCCATCTCAGCTGGTGGTGAGACTCTAACAGCCTTGGGATGAATTTATCTGGAAAGTGAAGCTCCCTGCTATCAGATGCTATTCTTGTTCATAAAGATTTCTAATCCCCTCCTTCGTCATGCTGAATTATTTGACTCAATGATAACCTGCAGTCCATTTCCAAAGGTTGATTAATTGTATGTTGCCTCCCCTAAAAAGGGTTCCTGCATCTATCTTAAATTTGAAGCCTTTTAATTTCATCAAGTACCCTCGTGACTATGTAAGCACCAAGGGTGGGAGTGTGCTGTGCAGGATTCAGCACCAGCCAAATGCCTGAGTCCCAGGGAAGTGCCATAAATAGATGTCCAGAGTCAAGGGCCGACAGCAATGAGTGGGTCTATGAGGTGTTTCCAGGGTCCCCTCCCAGGGTTGAAATTGTGCATTCAACAGTACCAGGCCTTGGGCTAGGTACCAGCTGTGCCCTGATGAACAAAAAAGGTCTTATCCAGAAGGGGGACAGACAAAGCACATAAACACAAAGTAAATAAATATTTATAATATTACATACTATAACATAAATATATAAATATTAATAAATATTTATAACCTGATGCATACTTCTAATGAAAATAGCAATTGTTTTAATAGAATAACATGAGTGGAGAGGAAAATATAAGGAAATATTATCAGAATGATGTCATCAGACACTTGGGGGAGGAGGGAAGCCTCAGGCCTAAAGAGGCTTCTGCAGTCCACCCCAGTAGCCCTGGGTATGACCTCAAAGGTAGGACTGTGGGGGGACATCACCCAATGTATTATAATGAGTTTGAGGAAATGAAAGGGGAAGTGATCAGCCTGGAAGCTTGGGAAGGGAGGCCCATAAGGGCAGAAGTTGGCAGTACCCGTGTAAGATCTATCAGAAAAAGGGACCAGAACCCCAGACTTGAGCCCTCCAGGTCCTGGGATGATGGCTCAGACAAGTGGTGTTTCCACTGCGATACAGTGGACCCAGTGTTTCACAGTCCCAGGTATTCTGGTCTGGTGTCACACATGAGGTTGATTCCTTGGCTGAAAATTTCCTTGCTATGAGTTTGTCCTGGGAAGGAAGTCCCTCTAAATGTGCTGACAAAACCAAACTTCTAAGGATTCAGTCCAAAGACCAAGCCTTGCACCATGGTGATGAATCTCCCAGGGAAGGCTACCCTCCAGAAGTCTTGGAAGCCAGACCTGCACTCTGACCACAACCCTGTTCACCTTGAGCCTGTCACTTCTGGCCCTAAAAAGGCTGAAATACGGAGCCAGGTCCTCTAACACACCCCCGTGGCCAGCAAAGACCCACAGGAAGTGACCCTGTCAGGCCTTTCATTCCTAGAAGGGCTTGGAAACCAAGGGTTTTGGTTTCACCCCCCTTCCTCATAATAATGCAACCCAGGTGGCAGCATCCAGCAGCTGACAAGCAGGGAGACCTCCGCTGCCCACGATATGGGGGAAGAACCACTCGAGGGAGCCCACCGAGTCCAGGAGGACTTCTGGCCTTACAGGGAGCAGTTGGGATTACCTAGAACACATTACTCATGACATAGGTAACCCAGACACTGGGCCCAGGACTTCTGTAGCCTGGAGGGAAGGTTCTGCTCTCCCACACCCTGCCACCTCCAGTTTAGTGGTTCAAACAATGTAGGCTAGAATGCAAATCAAAATAAGCAACACTGAATTTTATAATTAGCCACAACTTGACAAATTAATTAGTACAGCAGCACGATGTGTTCCCTGAAGCATGGCTTACTATATTTTGCTTAGAGAATATATGTCACAAATTACAGATGTATCATTGAAAGTACTTATGCAATCAGAGTGAATTCTAAAGGTGCCCTTTTGACACCTCTTTCTGGGACAAAACTAGGGGCTCGCAGCAGCTAGAAATATCATCACACCCACCATTCAAGCTTCAATTCA
This sequence comes from Cynopterus sphinx, assembly GCA_030015415.1. NCBI lineage: Eukaryota > Metazoa > Chordata > Mammalia > Chiroptera > Pteropodidae > Cynopterus > Cynopterus sphinx. The sequence continues at coordinate 55,151,021 of CM057382.1, forward strand.
CAAAGATGTTTGCAAAGATTTACTTCTTTTCCTAAAGAAAAACAAAGGCTGTCAAGGACCAAGATCTGGCCTCTGGAAAGAACTTGATAACAACCAGTTACTTGAGGTGGTTCGGCATGACAGAAGCTGGGCCTCAGCATCCTCATGACCAAGATCATGGGAGTCAGACTGTGGGGCTGGAATACTGGCTCAGCTGTGTATAACTACATGGTGTTAGGAGTTTCTCATGCAGAAAATGATATGGAGATAATAACAATACCTACCTTGCAGAAAGCCTGGGAACACTGCTATGCTACTTTAACCCAAGTGCTTAGACCACGACCTGGTCCATAGGAAGAAGCCAATAAAAGTAGCCATTATTATTCCAAGATGCACTTCCATGGGAAGACTCAAGAGAGTGTTGTCTTAGGAATCATGCATATCAGTAGCCTACATGCCTCAAACTTTACTTTGCAAATGGTCTGGGGCCGGGGATCTTTGGAAACATGGCAAAATAAGAGACATCCCCAGAATTCTCCCCTGAAACAACAATAATCAAACAATACAAAATTCAACAAAAATCACCCAAACTGCACACCAGCATGTCTGAGCATGGGATCTATGCATAAGAGCTACCACAGGTCAGAACCCCAGGTATCCAGTGGTGGACTGGGAATAATTAAAAAAAAAAAAAAAAAACTGCCTCTCACAGTCTCCAGAGCTCTCTGCAGGAGGAGGGTGAGGGGAAAAGGAGAAGCTAGTTCCTGCAGTCAGTTCCTTGAACATTCCTGCCTAGGATAGCTGTGAGCTCCCAAGAGCCAGCTGGCTGCCAGGCCATCAGCAGGAAAGAAAGCAAAAAAGCAGGATGGGACTTCAGAGGAACAAAAGCTGATTTTTGCCAAAGCCCCCAACCCCCAGCCCAGAAGGCCTCTGCCACCATACCCTCAGAGACTGATTACCACAGAGCCCCAGGGGAATCTGAGCAAACACTGCCGAGACTGTTGCTGACACTGACAGGGATTAAAATTGAGGGTAGCAAGCGTGATTAAACATCTACAAGAAAATTTAAAAAGCGTTAAGACTATGTAAAGCAGGAATCCAAGAGGCTTAGATGCTTTCTACTGGAAATGAAAAGAAAAAGTGCCTTCTTTGCAACAGGCTAAAGAGAGACCTTTATATAATAAATCTTATTTCTAGAAAAACAAGAGAATTCACTTCCATTAATGCCCAAGCAGAGAAATAGTACACTAAACACCATAAACAACCAAGGAAACAAGGCACCTCAGAAAGAACAAGGAAAATCTCCAGAAAATAAGCTTACTGATATGGAAATATGCCACTTAAACGACAGAGAATTCAGGATGGTGCTTCTGAAAAAATTCAATGAGATCCAAAACAACTCAAATCAACAATTTCAGGAACTGAAAAAAACACCTAGATGACCAGAGCAAGGAGACTGAAACCCTCAGAAAGAACCAAATAGAACTTCTGGAGATGAAGAACACACTGCAATGTTGAAAAATGAAATAACAAGCTTGGGAAATAGAGTTGACCAAATGGAGGAAAGGATCAGTGATATCAAAGACAGAAATCTAGAAATAAATCAGAAGGAAGAAGAGAGAAACTGAAGAATAAAAAATAATAAAAGAGAAATTCGACAACTAGCTGATACCATCAGAAGAGGAAACATAAGAATAATGGGCATTACTGAAGGCAAGAAAAGGGATCAGGGATTAAAAAGCATTTTCAGAAAAATAGTTGATGAGAATTTCCCAAATTTAAGGAAAGAACTAGAGCTTGAAATTCAAGAAGTCAACAGAACACCCAATTATCTCAACCCAAAAATGCCTTCACCAAAACACATTGTATTAAAATTATCACAAATTAACAACAAAGATAGAATTCTCAAGGCAGCCAGGGAGAAGAAAACGGTAACTTATAAAGGTAAACACATTAGATTATCTTCAGACTTCTTAGTGCGAACTTTATAAGCCAGAAAAGAATGGAATCAAATATTTAAACTATTAAGTTAAAAGAACTACCAGCCTAGAATAATGTACCCAGCTAAGCTCTCCCTTAGATATGAAGGAGAAATTAAGACTTTTCCAGACATGAAAATTGAGAGAATTCTCCATTACAAGGCCTGCAGTACAAGAAATAGTGAAAGGAGTCAGTTCATCACCTAAAACAAAATGACAAACAAACACATAATTAGGAGTAAAGTGACTATTGGGCAAATAGAAGCAAAGGAGTATAAACTTTACTAAGAACAGGGCATTATAAACAAATAATAAGACGTAAATTGTTATAATAAGATAGTAATAAACGTTCAGCATACATAGGAACATTTTAAGATAACAATTACTGGAAAGGGGGGATTCGAAGATCCAGATTTGCAAAGGGGAATGGATATAAGTCATGAACAGAAGAAAATGGATGACTGTATATGTATATAACTATTCTTTACATATTCATAATAGTAACCACACACCAAAGATTCAGACCCATTGTATATAACATAAAACAAGAAGGACCAGAGGGAAAACACAGAAAAGCCAACCAAAATAAATAAAACAGAAACACAAACACAAAAAGCAATGGAAATATTGAGCTACCAAAAAGCAAAAGATAAAATGACTATAAGACCTCATATTTCAATAATCACCCTAAATGTAAATGGAATGAACTTACCAATAAAAAGGCATACAGTAGCAAAATGGATCAAAAAACAAAATCCAACCATATCCTGCCTCCAGGGGACATATCTCAGCTCCAAAGAGAAATATAGACTCAAAGTAAAAGGGTGGAAAATGATATTTCAAGAAAATGGCAGTCAGAGAAAAGCAGGAGTAGTGGTACTGATATCAGATGAAACAGACTTCAAAATAAAAAAGGTAAAGAAACATACTGAGGGACATTTCATAATGATACTGGGAATCGTGCACCAAGACATAACACTTATTAATATCTATGCTCCCAATCAGGGAGCACAAAATATGTAAAGCAATTACTAACCAAACTAAAGGGAGAAACAGACCGAAACTATCAGAGTAGGGGACCTAAAAACCCCACTGTCGGATATGGACAGACCACTTAAACGGAAAATCAATAAGGAAATAACATCCTTAAAAGACACATTAGGCCAACTGGACATAATTGACATATACAGAGGCTCCATTCCAGAACAGCTGCTTATACATTCTTCTCTAGTGCACATGGAACATTCTCAAGAATTGACCGCATACTGGGACACAGAGATAGCCTCAACAAATATAAGAGGACTGAAACCATACCAGCCATATTCTCTGATCATAATGCCTGGAAACTAAAGATTAACTGTAGAAAGCAATCAGAAAGAGCCACAAATACATGGAGATTAAACAACATGCTAATGAAGAATAATTGGGTCAGAGAAGAAATTAAAAGAGAGATCGAGAGAGACAGAAACAAATGATAATGGTAGTACAATGTATCGAAACTTTTGAGACACCGCAAAAGTGGTCATAAGAGGAAAGTTGATGTCATTATAAGTCTATCTCCAAAATCAAGAACGGGCCCAAATAAACAAACTAATGCTTATCCTAAAAAACTAGTAAAGTAAGAACAAATGAAGCCTAAAGTCAACAGAAGGAAAGAAATCGTTGAAATTAGAGCAGAAATAAATGAAATTGAAAACAAACAAAAAAAAATAGAAAAAAATAAATGCAACAAAGAGCTTGTTCTTTGAGAAGGTTAATAAAATTGAAAAAACCCTAGCTAGACTCACTAAAGAAAAAAGAGAAAAGACACAAATAAACAAAATCAGAGATGAAAGAGAGGAAATTACGACTGACATCACAGAAATACGAAGGATCATGCAAGAATACTATAAAAAAGTATAGAACATCAAATTTAATAACCTAGAAGAAATGGACCAGTACTTAGAAAAATACAACCTTCCTAGACTGAATCAAGAAGTGTAAAATCTAAATAGGCTGATTAGCAGTATGGAAATTGAAACAATCATCAAAAACCTACCAAAAAGTAAAAGACCATGACCAAATGGCTTCACCAGTCAATTCTACCAAACATGAAAAGAAGATTTAATACCTATTCCTCTCAAATTCTTCCAAAACATCAAAGAGGAGGCAATACTTCCCAACACATTTTATGAGGCCAATATTACTCTGATACCAAAACCTGGTGAAGATAACACAAAATAAGAAAATTACAGACCAATATCTCTCATGAACACAGATGCAAAATCCTAAATAAGATACTGGTGAATGGAATAGAGCAACATATTAAAAATATTATAAACCACGATCAAGTGGGCTTCATCCCAGGGACACAGGGATAGTTCAATATACTCAAAACGATTAATATGATATATCACATGAATTAGAAAATAGGAGTCATACAATATCAATAAATGCAGAAAAAGCCTTTGATATGATACAGTATCCATTTATGATCAAAACATTTAACAAAATAGGTATAGAAAGAAAGTACTTTAACATAATAAAGGCCATCTATGACAAACCTTAAGCCAACATTAGACTTAATGGTGAAAAACTAAAAACCTTCTCTCTAAGATCAGGAACAAGGCAAGGCTGTCCACTATCGCCACTGTCATTCAGTAGAACATTGGAAGTCCTAGCGAATACAATCAGACAAGAAAAAGGTATAAAAGGCATCCAAATAGAAAACGAAGAAGTAAAACTGTCACTATTTGTGGATGACATGATTTTCTATATAGAAAACCTTAAAGACTCGACAAGAACACTACTAGAAACAATAAGCAGATACAATAAAGTATCTGGATACAAAATCAACATTCAAAAATCCATAGCATTCCTATACTCTAATAATGAAGCCTCAGAAAAAGTTGAAAAAATAACTTCTTTTGCAATTGCAACACAAAGAATAAAATACCTAGGAATAAATTTAATGAAACCTGTGAAGGACCTATATAATGAAAACTATAAGACCTTATCAAAAAAAAAAATTGAAGACACACAAAAAATGGAAAGATACTCTGTGTTCCTGGAAATGAAGAATCAACATAGTTCAAATGACCTTATTCCTAAAGCATTATACAGATTTAATGCAATCCCCATCAAAATCTCATCAGCAATTTTTAAAGAATAGAACAAAAAAATTATCAGATTTGTACAGAAGCACAAAAGACCCCGAATTTCCAAAGCCATGCTGAGAATAAAGAACGAGTCATCACTCTGCTTGACTTCAAATTATACTACAAAGCGACAGTAATCAAAATGGCATGGTATTAGCAGAAAAACAGAAACACCGACCGGTGGAACAGAATCGAGAGTCAAGAGGTAAACTCATATTTTGTGTTGGCCAAAGTAGTAACTCTCAGAGGATGGTCTTATTGATCTTCTTAGTTCTTAGGTTAGGAGAGTCACCTGGCAACCCCAAATCCTATTCAAAGCCAATGTTCTCCTTGTGGTGGCAAATCAAGCAATAAGCAAGTCCCATCAATAGTTCTCTCTAAATAGTTCTAAAGTCTATACCTACTCTCTGATTCTACACCACGTCATTCTCTTATGTCCTCATCATCTTCTGCCAAGAGTATTCAGTTGTCCCTTAGATAACCACTTTTTTTAATCTCACTCCCTCCTTGCCTTCCTTACTCCACTCAACTAAAAAGAGAATTCAAAATGTAAACCTAACCTGTCACTTTCCACTCCCAACCCTCAAAGTTCATCCTCCCCAACCTACCCTGAGGGGAGGTCAAATCTACAAACCAACTGTTTCCATGTGTAAGGGGGGAAAATGGCACAAAACCCATTTTGGCTGCAGTTCCAAAATGGGTCTTTAATCCAATAACAAAACAGATATTTTTATTCCTATCTAACTTTTACATATGTTTCTCAGTGGTCCATAACTCACAGAAGAGTCAAGTATGAATAATTAAATACCAGAACTAGTAAGGCAGGAAGAGACTTGTACTCAGAGCAGTAAGTGAAAGTTTCCCCCAGTGGACTGTGAGTCCCTGGAGGGCAGGGGCTGAGTCCTTTCTCCTGGAAATGGGATACATTCTAGAAGCACTGAGTGCCTGCCCGATTTCAGACAGGGCATTAACTGTTGAGATACCTAACTCTTAGAAAGAGTAGATAGAGCCAAGATGGCCTCAGACCTGCAGGACCCAAGACTTATGCAGCTCAGCATGAGATGCATCCACCATGGAGGGATCCCGATGCAGCTCACAGAGCCACTCTTTGTGGTTCTACCTCCCTCTGCCACAACTTCTTTTGCCTAGTGCCTTCTCACTCTGCCTCTTTCTTACTTGCTGCATGCAAGATCTGTGATGTGGCTGCCCATTGGTGCTGGGGTGCCAACAACTCCTGGACCACAGAGAATGGGTGTCACATTCCACACACTCATACCTCCCAGAACACCTTGGACTAGCAACTTTTAGGGCAGATTAGCTGTAATCTGCTCCTGCAAACCAACCTTAAGCCTTTGTGAGGTCTCCTGCAAGACCTGAAGTCTTGCAAATGCCACAGCAACAAAGCAGAAGGCTCATCTGTTTGCACTATTACCATCACCAGAGAGTCAAGAAGAAACACTAGGATCTTTGAGGTGCAATCCTATGAGCCACAGCCTGTCCTATGACCCATGGGAAGAGACCGACCTTATTTAGAAACCTCCCTGGCCAATGCTGTTTGTGGAGTGTGGCCTGAAATGGAGTGAAGAGGACTGAGGGTTGCTTGCCCTGGTAGAGCCAGCTAGGGCATCCACCTGAGGCAGCCCAGCTTTGCCAAAGAATATGGGCTCTCTCAGATTCTCTCACCTCTACACACGCTTAGGCCTCCATCTCTGTGGCTCCCTCAGGAGACTAGAAATAATCTGAAGATGAAAAACAAGAAAAGTGCTCCCTCTCCATTCCGATAGAATAAAAAGACTCCTGACAGCCAGGGGATTCAGGCCACACACTGAGGATATCAGGATGCCCCTGGGAGTGTGTCCTGAAGGCTCTCCTGTAGGCCTCCAGCCCTCATTACCAGCTGATGGTGCTGGAGGTACAGAAATTGGTACAGGTGGGTAGGCTGCAGGCTATAGGTGACCTATGTCAGCTCTGCATCCAGCTGGAGCTTCAATTTGATCTCTGGTAAATTCACAGCTCGATTAAATTTAATAAAACTCCTTCTGGAACTATATACTGTATTATAAGTAACCTGACTATCAGATTTTGACCACTCTTACAAAAACAATTTCTTTTCACATCCTCCATTTCTGTTCCCCAAAATCAGCCCTTACACTGAATTCTACTGATCTGCAAAACTTGTACTTTCTGGAACTTTAAATACCTAGATCTTTACTTACAAGGTGAATTATTCCATGTGACATGAGCCTAAGAGATTTTAAAATTCAGTAAGAATGAATGCATGACAATAGAAAATTAAAATAAAATATTTTAATATGATTGTGGAAAGATAATAAATATCATCTATAACATGTATTCAATATTAAGAAAGCAAATAATATATTATTATTTAATACCAGTTTTACATTTCTTTTCAATCATCCACTAAAGAAAGTGAAAGAAAGAAAGAAAGAAAGAAAGAAAGAAAGAAAGAAAGAAAGAAAGAAAGAAAAGAAAAAACAGAAATGAAAAGAAATCATCTGTTTACCAAGCTCCAGTACATAAACACTACTCAAGATAGTAGAGTTATCAAGGACAGGAACTAAACAATACTGTATTCAATTCACTATCTCAGTGCCTCCCAAGTGCCAGGCACATAATAAGTACCATATAAATGATTGCTAATGAAGGAGTGAGAAATTAATGGCATTTAGTGCATAAAGTGTTTAATTTTCAAATCTTGGGCAAATGCCCATACAATCTTCCTCCTTTTCCTACTCAGTAATCATAGTACATAAACTTTTAAACTAGTATTGGTCTAACCATTTCTGACGTGCCAATGAGTGATTTTAACTTTGGTTATATTTTAGTTGCCAATCCTTCTGCTGAGCTGGGAAGGCTTGAAACATTGCTGATCGACAGAAGATACATGATTTGCTTAAAGAAGGATGCATTCATCAACTCTGTATCTACACCCCTCTTCTATTACGTATCCACTGTGAGGGTATTACAGCTCACCCAGTTCTCCTAACCTCCCATTGAAAACCTTACTCAAAGGAAACAAACCTAGGAATCCACCACAAAGGTGCTAGTATAGCCCCTCTCCCCACACACAAATCCATCACAAAGGTACTAGTACAGACCCCTGCCCCACCAGGAATTCAGCTCCTTGGGATGTGCAAAAGCAGCATAAGGCAGGGGAGAAGAGCCATGTAAGTGGTTTCTAGGTTTTTGGGGAGCCTCATAGAAATCACACATTCCTCTGCTAAAGGAGAAGTCCCAACCCTTTGTTCTTAGGTACAGTTTAGAAGCTCATTTGGACAAGTTGTCTCATACAGGTCAAAATAACATTCCGTTTAGGCTGCTGAACTGGATACTGCAGCAAAGAGGCCTGGCCCAGTGCAAAAGCAGCCTTGGGCCCTGTGTTGGTGTCAGACAGAATCAGGCAAATTTATCACACATTTATTCCTCAGATGTTTATTGAACAACTGCTATGTGCCAGGCCCTCCTCTCAACACCAGGATATAAGGGCTTACAAATCCTTGTTCTCATGGATTCTACAGTCTAATGAAAATTATTTCAACATATACAACATTTACTGAGTGTTTATCACGTGTGCCAGATGCAATTCTTGATGCTTTATTTGTATTAACTCATTTAATCCACAAACAACCCAAGGTGGTAGATTCTGTAATTATCTTCATTTTTCATATGAGGAAACTGAGGCATAGAGAGGTTAAGTAACTTGCTCAAGGACACAGTACTATTAATAGCAGAGTTGGGATTCAAACCCTGACTCTCTGCCTTTAGGGTCTTCACTTAAAACTACCACAGCTTGATGGGGCAGAAGTCTGGTTACCACATCCACATGTCTCCTAACAATTACTATAGAGCAAAATGAACACATGGTGAGGGGACCAATAAATGGTTAATAGGTAATAGTAGGGAAAATTATTTTGACAGGTAAGATTGGGATTATTCTTAGGGAGAGCATTGTCTACTAAGGACAGCATCTGACAATTGCTTAAGGCAAAAGATGAGCTACATAAGGTCTGAGTGTTGACTGGTTCCAAGATTCAGAGGAAGGGGAATGCAGCCTGTATTATAGAGCAAAGAGTGTAGGGCTCCTGGGACAATCTGAGAGAAAAAGGATAAGAAACATAGATGGAGGGAGGGAGAGAAGAGAGAGCAAGATGACGGAAGGAAGGCTAGGCACTAAATGATAACTGACTGTCTCAGTATACCCCACCTAGCGAATCCTAAGGAAAGTCTACCAATCTCATGATTATTGTCAACCAGCGTGAAGCTTCTTCTGGTTGTTGCTAGAACCAGAGGAGGACTAAGGTTCTTACTGGGGAGATATGGTGCAGGGCAGAGGCTGCACATGCTGAAACCATGGCTTGCAGAGAAAGGAGGCCTGCTGATTATAAACCCTTGGAGGTCTGTGGCTATCTCTGGGTGAGCTTTGGACTTCCACTGGCCATAGACTTGGACAGAGGGGTTTAGGGTAATCTCACCTTAGTCTCAAGATACCAAGTAACCTGTGGCTAAGTTCTTGGCTATAGCCAACATGACTACATCAGATAGAAAGTTAAGAATTTCTCTCTTTATTCTCTTCTTACAGTTTATCTCCCCCTCCAAAGAGTTGGTTTGACTGAGATCACAGATAATATTTACACCCTAAACTTACCTTGATCCATCTGGATTGGTTTCCCCATGTCAATAGAGGAGGAAAGAGGGATTATTATCTTGACAAGTAACACTGTTGAAGAAGGAAATGTCATCCATTCATCTCTGAATAATTACCCCTTAAAATTCCCAATTATTGAACACTATTATGCAGCCTATTAACATCTATAAATGCATTGATTCCCTTCAAGATCCCGCAGTTTGTTAAGCTCATTTCAAACAGAATACATGGAGGCTCAGAGAAGTCAAATCATTGCTGAGGCCACATGGTTAGTGAACAGTTAAGTGGCAACACCACCAAGGTCTGTCTGTTTGACAGCAAAGGCTATGTCCTGCCCCCATTCACACTACTCTCAAGATAGGCCACTGAAACAGTGAGCACAGAATTTCATGGCTCAGTATTATGTTCTCTGAGCCGAACAAAGGATTGACTTATAGCTAATTAGTTGCTCATATTCAAAACCAATTAATCTTAGTTAAGCTCACTGAAGCCTCACCCTCAATGACTGAAAATATCAAACCTGAATTCATCATCAAAGACAGTTCCGCAGCAAGAAACCTACTCATCTAAATAACTCAGACTCCTGAGCTACCTGGACCCTGATGGGAGAAGGGAGTGTGGCAACAGGCTGAACAGTAATCCACAAGCATGGAGTAAAGCCAAACCCTTAGTCCACATACCTGAGTCACACACACATTGTTAAAACATAAGCTGAAAATCACTTATTCTGCATTAGGTGATTAATAGCGCTGGCCCTTTCCTGGGACATGGCAGCAGCCTGAGAAATGATGCAATTACTTCCAGAGAATGGAGATGTTAAGGGACTCATTACTACCAGGGCGGTGTGTACAATTTCATGGTTAATTAGGACTTTTGGAGGGGGAGCACTGCTACATTACCCAGCCTAAACACAGTCCCTAACCCTGCCCCTCTCCTCGTCTTTAAACAGCGATGAAATAAACTTAAAGGACTGAGGAAATCAAAGAAGCTCTGGGCTAATTAGAACCCAGCAATGATTACTGAAGATAATTTCTGTGGCAATCTTGCACTAGTCAAGTCCCGGTAGCCTTTCATCCGCAAGCAAGCCACCTCGATGCCCTCCATGGAAGAGCAGAAGCACTGAAGATGTGGTTTCTAGGGAGAAAAATTACTTTTAATCAAGACTAGGAAATGGAATTACATGTGTAATTAGATAGAAACAGCTACAAAACCACAAGCTAGGGAGCTCACTATAATATTGAGCTTCTGTTCTCAGAAGCTATTGAGGATTTAGGCATAAACTATGCTGATGAAGGCATTTGGATTTTCATTCTCTGGCTGACCAGAACTTCCCAGGAGGAAATGAGTGGCTGCTTTGTCCTCTTTGGAAACACACACACACACACACACACACACACACACACACACACACACACAGACGTGGCAATTCAGTGGCTGCATTCTCTTTTCGGCTCTTGCTTTTTGCTCTCCTGTCCCTTACCTCAAGCTTATCATCCTGGCAGAGAATAAACACATGTGTAGGTTTTTGTCCCTTTTGGAAGCAAACTCCAAATGCCTAGTGAAGGAGAAAAACTAGTTCAAAGCTCTAGAATCAAAGTCACTGGTTAAGGGCTCTAATTGGCATTCATTTCATTTAAAGTTCATAGGCATATCAAACAAAGTACCATATTTTTTTTAATAGAGACACTTCTTTGACCTCTGAAGGGTCACTTGAGTGCTCATCTTAGACAAAAGTATGACAAAATGAGGCAGCCACTGCCTGGGGATCTACTAATGCAATCACTCCCCTTGGAGCTTTCCAAAGCCTTTCAGGGGCCTCCAAGGGAAAAGATGCTAAAACCCTAACTGCTGCAAACTAATAGTCTAAGCTAGAGAAACTGTCAGAGTGGGCCAGAGTGGCTCCTCCAGGCAAGAGGCAGGGTATACATTAAGACTTAGAAATAAAGCCATTTCAAGGAAAAGTGTGGCTAAGCCAGTGGCCTGGGCTCAAGACCCAGTGCAGAGGGCCCACGGCCGAGCTTCCAGTTGATGCTAAAGGCTGCTGCCCTCCTAAGTCAGGAGTCTGGGAAGCACTTATGTGTAGAAATGCTGGAGACAGGAAGCTGAGAATCATGTATATTTGTAGCCTAAAGTCATAATGGCTTTTTATTCATGACACATCACACCGAAGACTTGCCTTGTTTGTAATGTCAAATAATATAATAACAATACTATGGGACACTATGGAACATGTGGAAAGTTTGCAGACCTGGGTACACATCTATGATTCCCTCTCTTTTCTAAGACTCGGGTTTTCTTCTCTCTGTAAAAGAGAAATAGTAACACTTCTCACATAGAATTAGTGTGAGAATTGAAAATAGAAACAAAAGAGCCCTTTTACATGTTGATCTTGGTGCCAAACTTCTTATATATGTGGCCTCAGTCTCAGTTATTTCATCAACTTGGCATTACTAATGTTCCTTTTTCACAGATGAGAACCTAAGTTCAGGAAAGTTAAGAAACTTGGTCCAAAGCCATTAGCTAGGCAATGGCAGAGCTGAGTTGTGAATTTGACGTGTTGACTATCCAGTCAGCCAGATAACAAAATTCCAAATGCTTCATCAGTTCCTGGGGGTACCAGGACCATACAACACTAAGTGTGCAAGTGAATACCAGGCCTGTTGCAGCTTCTCATGTGGCAGTCGCACCCTCACTCCCCTCCCTAACCCCCTCACCCTCATGAATGGACTTTGAATAGATCATTGAGATGGGGTGATCTCTTATACATTTATTGATCCATATTAAATTTTATCCTGTTAGACTTGATTCTATCTACAATGTAGATATTTTTGACCCATACAATTTCCTTCTTAAAGACATTATTCCTAAACAAGGGGGCCTCATGGAGAGGGGGCCTGGCCTGGTAGTGGAGGTAGGGGACTGAGCCAGAAGACAGAAAACAAGCCTGGCATTATAAACCAAAGATAGACAAATATGGTCCCTGGATAAGGCAGAGGCTGCTTCTTTATCTGGCATTGAAAAACTCCAGCCATTAGTAGCAAAGGGGACACCAACAGATTCAGGGTGACCCCAGATATCATGCATTTCCCAGGACACCAGCCTTTTCTGTGTGTGTGGTAGAAGTAGAGTGGTATGGCTGCATTCCTTAGCTTTGACTACTACCGGAACCAGATTCCATCCCATGAGTCTTACTTGTCCAGCCCTTGAAAAATACAAAACTTTCTTGAAACATATTTGGGCCTATCTGCAGACCAAGCCTTTCCCCTTCTCCTTGTTGCCACTCAAGAGTCACAGAAAGAAAGAGAAAAAACAAAACACCAGGAATATAGTTAACTAGAAATGCATAAAGCTATATGGAGAAAACTTTCAAAAAGTACCAAATGATTCAAAGAAAGGATTTCAAAATATGGAAAGACATACCATTTTCTAGAGTAGGACTCAACATCACAAAAATTTGAATTCTCCCTACATTAATTTATTAATGTAAAGCAACCCCAATTAAATGTCAATAGGTCATTTTTCTGGCACTAGACAAGTTGATTTTATAGTTCAGAAGGAAAAATAAATGAAAATATATAGAAAAAAACTGAGAAGAATAATAGAGCATTCAGGGAGCAATAATAGAGCAATACTCCTACTAAGTATTAAAATATACATATCAGTAAACGTCCATAATTAAAACAATGTGATACAAACATGTGAAAGAGCAGAGGAAAGAACAATAAAACAGAATAGAAATTCTAGAAATAGGTTCAAATATGTGCAGGATTTTCGCATATTATAAAGGTGGCACCGCAAATCAATGAGGAAAATATGAAATTTTCAATAAATGGTATTGAGACTACACACCAAACAAAATTCTAAATGTATCTTAGATTTAAATGTTTACAATGGACCAAAAAGTACTTGTAAGTAAAATGGAGAAAATTCTTTATAACTGTATTGAGGTATGTTTTCCCATGAACTAAAATTCAGGAGCCATTAAAAAATACACATATATATTGATAATTTTACTACATAAATCAAAAACTCCTTCACGAAAAAAAGCAAAATAACAAACAACAACAAGCTGGGTTCAATATTTACAATTCATTCCAAAAATGAAGAGATAAAATCCCTACTATAAGGAGCTCTCTAAAACCAATAGAAAAATAGGCAACGGACATGACTCACAGAAAATGAAATACAAATAACTCCCGAGGATGTGAAAAGAAGCTTACTCTCACTCAAAAGAGAAATGCAAATTGAAACTATGCTCTCATACTATTTTTATCTATTCATATTGGCAAAATTCCAAAAGTTTGATAACGTATTCTGTTGATAAAACTATGGGGAAACAGGCATGCGTATACATAACTGGTGGGAGTATATATTGGCACAACCCTTTTGGAAGAAAATTTTTGCAATATCTATTAAAATTACTAATGCAAAAAAATCTTTTACTCTCCAATTTCATTTTTAGGATTTTATATGGTATGGCAAAAATACAAACTGACCTAAATGGAACATTATACTTTGCAGGCCTGTTTTTCACATCAAAAGGTTAAACAGAACCTAAATGTTATCATTTAGGAAACCAGTTAAATAGGTTATGGCACATGCATATAATAAAACACTGTGCAGCTTGGAAAATAAATGAGAAAGTCCTTTATATACCAATATGGAAATATTTTTTAGATATGTTACCAAGTGAGAAAAGCAAAGTGCAGAACAGTTACATAGCATGATCTCATTTGCAAAAGAGGTGGGAGAATGTAAATTTATATATTCATATTTTCTTATAATTTATCATGAAAATCTGAACACCCCCACCAAAAAAAATTAATGTTTATCTGAGGGACTGGGAAGGGATGGCACAGAATGTAACTCAGTCTATACCTTTAACACTTAGTTTTTGAACCATGGAAATGTATTATCTATTCAAAACTTAAAGAAATATGTTAAAATTATTTTTTCAAAAGATAAATAAATACTAATGAAATAGATTATAGAAACCACATAAATAAAGTGAAACTAGAACTACAGAGATAGAGAGCATAAAAGAAAGAGAAGAATGACGGGAAAGAAAAAGAGCAAAGCTCTGTAGGTTAAACAAACAGAAATGCCAAACGCAAATAATTGGAACTGTAAAGGAATAAAACATAAGATATCTGCACCCTAACATTTTTAATTCTTCATATACATGATATAAAACATATATGTGCACGTACCTATGCTTATTGCATAATTCAAAACATTTTAATGAACAATGATTACCCTTTGTTCCCAGCAATTGTATATTAAAAATCCATTTTAAGAAAATCATTAAGAATGTGGTAAAAGACATGTTCAAAGCTATACCTCACAAGCAAATGCTCAATAATAGAGGATTCATTCAATAAATCATGACCTCCCATAAAACAAAATGCCAAGCAGTCACCAAATATATTCTGCCAAATATTTAATGATACCAAAAGATGTTTACTCTCTGTTGGCAAAAGTATACAGTAACATATTCACAGCAGTTATCTCTGAGAGTAGGATTACAGATGACTTTCATTCTTTGTGTATATTAATATTTTCTAATTTCTCTACAATGAATATGTATTACCTGTATAATAAAAAATAAAATTTATTAATAAGGAGAAAAAGAAAAAGAAAAATTTCAGTTTAGTTGATTGATACCTAAGAGAACTACCTTAATGGACATCAACTTGTCTAGATTTTCTACTCCAATATTTTTTAAATTTCACTGATGGTGAAATCCAAAAATTTTCCTAAGGGACTGAAGAGGCCAAGAAGAAGGGATGCAGGATTTGAGGGTCTGCCACACACCTAGGTCCTCCCTTCCCTATACACACACATACACACACACACACACACACACCACATGCGCACGTGCATGTGCACACCCACACACTTAGAGTGACTCTACTTTTTCAAGTTTTACAAATAGCCCTTCTGCCTAAGATTTAACCTTCATAAGGGCATCTATAGATAAAAAACATAAGAATACTACCCCTACAAGGTTCTGTCCTTAACGCTTAGTCTGAGCACCAAGAAATCACATCACTCTCATTACCCCCTGAAAACACTTTCTCAAAACTCAGAGCCCGAAGGGCCTTCATCCTGGTAGATGTAAGCATGGGTAAAGACCCAGAGGTGTGATCCAACAGGACTCAGTAGGAGGCAAAGAGTAGGCTTGTCTATCTACTAGAAAGCAAAGGGGGGATTTGAGGGCCAGCAGACAAGGCAAAAGCAGAATGGGCACCTGAGAAGCTGAGAAATGCTGAGGAAGGCAGTCAGAGTGCCTCTCCTCAGCAGGTACCAGACATGGACTTTGACAATAGACTGAGCCACATCTTCCATCAAAGATGACTTAATGTTGGAGACTCAAACTTGGGCTGGTCTTTCCCCAACCTGAAAAGAAGATCAAGACCAGCATCCTACTGACTCCCTTCTAGGTGAGGCCTTACACTTTTACCAGTTTTTCTCCTTATGAGTATGAAGGAGGAAGCAGTGCACCCTGCAAAGGCTGAGGCCAGATGTACTTCTCACTTTTGGTCCCTTGCTCCTGGCTACATAAAGTGGCTTACCCTGTATCTAGGTATGAAAAGTCATCAGTCTAATAATAATATAATAGCAGCTCTCATTTGATGTGTTGTCACTATCAGGCACTACAATAACAAACAATTTTTATTTATTCCTAAAAGCAAGGCTTTAAGGTTAGTGTAGAAAACTCATTGTCAAAATGGCCCTACTTATCCACAACTTCCTATCTCTGGGCCATGAGACTTGGCATTAAGAGGTAGAGTCTGTATTTCATCCTTTGACTTTAAGCAGATTTTGTGACTTCTTTGGCCAATTAAGTGAAACAGGAGTGGTGAGGTGCCAATTCTAAGCCTAAGCCACAAGAGTTCTTGCACACTTTCACTCATTCTCTTGGAATCCTGCTGCTTTCCTGAGAACAAGCTTGAGCTAGCTTACTGAAGGATGAGAGATGATATGGAGAAGAACCATCCTGGCTAAGGCCACCTAAACCAGCCAACCCTCTAGCTAACCACAGACATGAGTGAGTGAACCCAAGATCAGCCAAGCTGGATCCAGATCAGCAGAACTACCCATCTTACCTGTAGATTCATTATAAATAATACATGGTGCTAAGTTTGGGAATGGTTTATTTCACTGCATTATTATGGCAACAGACAACATGATACAAGTGAGACCATTATTGTTGCCAAACTCAAGTTGAGAAAGGAGGAATTTTCCTGTTAATGGACTCAATGTCTGTGTCCCCCAAAATCCATATGTTGAAACCCCTAACCCCCGATGTATTAGTAGAAATGGGGCCTTTGAAAAGTAATTAGCACTAATAAGAAGAAACACCAGAGGTCACTACATACCTCTCCCCTCCCCATCTCCCTCCCACTCCCTCTCTTTCTCCCCCATTAGAGCATCCAGTGCGAAGGCAGTTATCTATAAGCCAAGATAAGAACTTTCACCAGAAGCTGACCATGTTTGCACCCTGATATAGGGTTTCCAGCCTCTAAAACTGTAAGAAAATAATTTCTATTTATTTAAGCCCCCCAGCCTGGGATGTATTGTTAAGGCAGTCCAAGCAGAGTGAGAATCCAAAGCCTGTGCTCTTAAGGAACACTCTGCAGCCTTAGGGCTATAACCAAAGCAGATGGACTTCACTTCTAGGAAATTTCTCAGCCACACCCAGGGGGCTGCCCTCTGCCTTGAGGTAGCCTAGAATTCAAAATGTCCCAGATACATGAAATTCCAAAGCTGCAGACAAACCTAGAAGGCAGTAATTTCAACTCTCTGATTACATAAATGATGACACTGAAGACCAAATGATCCAAATGAATTGTCCGAGGTCAGACTATATACATAAGGCAAAGAAAAGACTGAAACAAAGGTCTCCTAGCCCCAGGTTAAGTGCTCATTTGTCCATACTGGCTGATCTGCCTCTCAGGTATAATAAGGAAGGATTGTCCTTCAGGAATTCTCATCTTGCTCTCAAACCAAGTGCCCCAAAGATCCCAGTCTTGAGGTCCAGGAGCCATAACCCTTAGGAGCTGCTTATTCCTACTCCATCTCCCTCGCTCCCCAAACCCATCTCCGCAAATCAGCCTGCTGAGCCCCACGGTCAGCATAGCATGCACAGATGGTGGGGCCTGGGTCCCTATTGGATGACCAAGAAAATGAAGCTGCATCAGTCCCCCAGCATCTTAAAGGCAGCAGTACCCTGTGCCCATGTAGAAGACAGAGCCCCTGGGTCACCTTACAGTGTCTCCAAGGCCACACAATGGATCTTGTAACAGAGAATGTAGCTTAAGAAAGCAGTTTTGCTGTTGCCATGCATGTGGTGGCTTGGAAGCTACTTCCAAGATATTGCAAATCACACAGCAATCAGGAGCCCCTGGGACTTGGGGCCCATCTGCTGTGCAAAGACAGCCTCATTTCAGATGCCATGAAGCATCAGAGGACACTGTGTACTTCCTTCAGAGCTGGAGCACTGCCCTAGCCTTTGGGCTTTAGTTAAACTCAGAGAAGATGAAATTCACTCAGCACACAGGCAAAGGGCTACTGTCACTGGGGCCCTGGTGCACTGATAAACAAGGCATGGCCATGGACCTTGAAGAACCCTTAGTTCAAGTAATGAGATTCTACATAGGTTTATACAGTTATGAGCATGCACAAAGTACACCTAATTTTGTCTGAAGAAAAAGTGGGCCAGAAGGGGCCTTAAAGAAAGCTTTTCAAAAGACATGGCCTCTGGCTGGGACTTCAAGATCTTTAGTATGATCACTTCTCTGTTGGTTGCCCAAGAGTTGTCTAGGATTCAAGTCAGGAATGAGGTAGATCAGAACTTTGTTCTTGTGTTACCAAAATATTGACCTCCTAGATGTACCAGGTTCTCTAGCATCTGGGCTCACTTTCTCCTTCAATGGCCAACAAAATGGCTTGGATCCCCACCCCTCTTACTGCCACTGTGCTGCTTAAAACCAAGACATGACTTTCCTTTGCTTTAAATAAAGATTAGAGCCCTTAATATGGTCTACAAGATTGTGCAGGTTTGGCCTTTGCCACTCCATCAACCTTCTGATGTTTACTCTCACTCCCACTCTCCCTCACTGGGTTCTAGGCATCCTGGCTTTCCTTCAGTTCCTCAAGCCACATTCCTCACATATGGGCTGTGGCACACACTGTTTCCCCCTGCTGTTACATTTCAGCTCAAAGGTTACTTCAGTCTCCTCTGACCTTCCAGGTTGGGTCAGCTTCCTCAGATTAACTCACTTCGAGAACCACATCCTATGTATTTTAATGTCGATATAATTTTTTAGTCAATGTCTGTCTTTCTCACTAGTCTGTAAACTCCATGAGAGAAGGAGTTGTGTCTGCTTTTGTTTATACTTGTATGCTCAATATCTAACACAGTGCCAAGACCATGTTATATGCTCAACAAATACTTGTTGAATTAATAGTTGGATAAGTGAGCACTGTAAAAATTATAACTGGGAGTTTTTCTCTTGGGAATGGAGAAGCCATAGTGTCTTAGGGTGGATGTCCCCATCAACAGATCTTAGGACAAAAATTTAAGTGTAAGTCAAATTGCTAGGGTAATGGGCAAGACAGACAGAGAAGAAATGGAGGAAGGGAGAAAGGAAGGGAGGAAGGGAGGAAGAAAGTGGAGAAAAGAAAGGGAGAAGGGAGGGAAGAGAATAAAACACCAGGGTACATAAATGAGAACCCTGGACTAGAGGGTTGGGGGAGGAGGAAGGAAGTGACAAGGGGCTGGATGGAACACCTGTGTGCACGACAAGTCAGACAGAAAGGGAGAGATCAATCCATTTCTGGTTGGCTTTCTACTTGATTGGTGGTGACTCCAGCCCCAGATTCTAGGCATGATGATATTGAAACTATCAGGTCCAAACTCCATTTTCACTACTATTGCTTCCCCATTAGCACACAGTTTTAGTTCTTCCAGTACAAGAATTTTTTCTGATAACTCTTAACCCTTACCTATGGTTCCAGTAATACCAAAACTGGCTATTATATCAAAAGGTCCAACTCATTCCCTCCTAAGGAAGAAATGACCATGTATGGAGACCATGACCCACAGCACAGTTGAAGGCTCCAGACATCTACATGCCTTTAATTAATGAACCCATCATATTTATGCAAAATGACAGAAACCAACATCTTCCAAAGCCCTGTGGGAAGGTGTTCGAGATGCAGGTAGCAAGTCAAGACTACAAATAGTACTCCTCCTCCTCCATCAAACTTCTTAATCTGCAAGTACCATGCAGTCAGCCAAACATCCTACAAATGCTGCATTGAGAACAGCTATGTATCTGGCACCTCACTAAGCAAAGGGAGTATAGCTATGAAGGCAGATGAGGTCTCTGCCCTTGAGGAGCTTATAATTAGGAGAAGAGAAATGTGTCAATCAAACAACTACCCAAATGTATATTCAGTTATAACCTTGGAAGGAAAGGTACCCTGCCCTGTAGGAGGAGGAGAGGAAGACTGACCTAATCTAAAGACCAGGGACACCTCCCTGAAGAAGAGACACCAGAGATGGATGTGGAATTAATGAGGAGAAGGAAGAAGCTGGGGAAATCATGTGTAGCAGAAGGAACAGCATGTACAAAGCCCTTTGATAAAAGAATCATGACAAAGTAGATAGATGGATGATGAAGGCAGGTATAGTCTGAGAGAAGACAGGCAGAGGAAGCAGGAATGACCAGTCCAGGTCCTGAGTCCCACAGTCCCTATGGATAATATCAAGGGGCCCCTTTCTAAGGAACCTGATAACATAACAAGTAAGAAAGGGTGGGCAAAGGTGACCTGCTGATCACCTCTTAGACAAAGAGGCAGGAATAATGAAGACCATAGTGGGACTTAGGCAAGTGGGAAAAGAATTGGTCTTTTCTGACACCTCCTATGTGTCAGACATTGTGCCATACACAAATATTTATAAAATCCTTAGATTCATTCATTCATTCGATTCAACAAATAGCATTAGGGCCACTGCTACTCTTAGTGACCAAGTGAAAAAGGCAGAGTAATTTTCTCCAAAATCATCCTTCAAAAAAAGATAGCATGAACTTATATTCAAATTCCTGACAAATTCTCCCCTTTTAAAGAGCAGTTCTCTCATTTACTTTATTTTAACCAACAAAGTACCATTTGGAAAAAGTCATTAGCCTGAAATGACCTCAATCAATACTAGTTTTAGATGCTTACAAGAGGTTGCCTGATAAAATCATTAAAAAATGAGGCAAAGATATTTAACCTCTATTTAATAATTATTCCTGAGTATGACCTTAGAATTACAAGCCAGAGATATTGTTCTAAACAAGCCTTTTACAAATTGCTATAAAAAGCTAGACCATGAGTAGTTACACTGTGTAGAGTATGAATAAACTTACAGAACAAATGACCCAAAAAAAAAAAAAACTTCTAATGTTATGCAAATGAATGCGGGTGGCTTGAAATAAAATCTCCAGTGACAGCATTTTACACAGATCCACGAAGTGCTGGATCTCGAACAACTATGATAGAAATAGTTTTTTGTGCCCTGAAAAACTAGGTTAGTGCTGCATACAGCAGCTCTGACAAAGATAGAAGCAGTGCTGCCTAAGAGGCCTGGGAGTAAAATTGCTCCATGAAATGCAAGGGGGGGCAGGGAAGAAAGCAGTACTTCTAAATTAACATACTATTTCCCATAACATGTGAGTTTAAATACTGATGTGTAACTAAATTAATAAATCCAATGCTACAAATAGACATCTGACTCTTTTAGTTATCTCTCTAAGAGTTTATATGTTCAACTTCAAGTTGACCCTCTCCCCTAGACCTTCACACTGGGAAAATGCAAAAAGTGATTTCTACTAGGAGCTGTTCTGAATTCCAGCATTTATGGGAAACTAGCTACCAGAGGCAGAGTGGAAGCTCTCCTGATTCTACCCGCCAGGTAGAATATGACTCGCCAACCAGAGCACCTGACATGCATACCCAAAATTTGAAGGTCACACATCCCCAGGATCAGGTTCAGAGAGGCCTGGGAGGCAGACTGGGCACATGCGCTAAAGGGCAAACCAGGACTGTAGTCCAATCTGCCCTACCCTGAAGCTTTGTCTCCTAACAGTGTCCAAAGTCTCTGGGTGTCGGACACTCCACCACAGTAGGCAACTGGCCTCGGTGACCCACCTTCTTGCTTCAGCACATTAGGAGTTCAAGGTGAACAGGATCCATTCCTAAGAACATGGAACCCAGTCAAGGCTCAAAACCCCAAGCCTCAAGGCCATAAGTAACTGCCCCATGTCTGGCAAGCCTCTTAGATTCTGGGGGTCCTCCACTGGCTGATATTTGAACCTGTGCCATGTCCACTGGCAGCTTCTTTCCTCACAGATGTCAAAGTCCTCTGTACAGCCATGTCTTAACAGTTAGAAGATGAGTGAGCTGAGTTCTTACATTCCAGCTACCAGGAGATCAACGGACTCCAATGTGCACCCTTTCCAAAGCCCCTGAAGGAAGAGGCAAAGCAGCCACCCACTCTGCAGGGCCCCCACATCTCCCCTGCTGCCAGTACCATCTTTCTAGTAGCCTCACACCCCTTGGCTTACATGGTAGTTGGCCATCCACATTCAGGAGGTGGAGGAGGGAGAAGGGAGTAGCAGGCACTAGGATGGCCCAGCACCAGCGAACTACAACCTGTGGGCCTCTTTTTATAATAAAGCTATATTAGAACACATCTAACTCATTTATGTATTTTCTATGGCTACTTTCAAGCCATAGGGTTACAGCTGGGTAGTTGGAACAGAGACCACATATGTTGCAAATCAACGATATTTACCATCTGCCCTTTAAGAAAGAAATTGTTAGCCCTTATCTAAAATATAGATATCGAATGTTAAAATCAAAATGTTAATGTTTATTTTAAAGTAGTAAGACCTATACTAATTTTAATTTTCGTAGGTGTTTTTCTTTATGGCTAGTTATATATTTATATTTTTCTGTCTTTGACAACATATAATCTTCTAAAAAGCAGATAGCTTAGAAAATAATTGGCTGACATTAATATTAAAAATAATTTCATTAATGCTATCAATAATCACCCCCTTTTTATAGCTGAGGAACCAGGTTCAAGAAAGTTCTAGGAATTTTCCCAAAGTCACACAGCAAGTGGTATGTGTGAGAGTTTTGCCTGGACCTGTCTGACCCAAAAACTCTCTCAGGACCACAGTGGAAGAAATGCCCCCAGGCTCCTATCCTGAGAAGAGAGGGGAAAAGGGCCCACTCCAAGAAGCATGGGCATAATGCACAGTCACTCCAGAAAGCTGACCTTGATGAGAAGCATCTAGTCAAAGCAGATATGATGCACCAGAACTGTGAGTCCATAGTACCTATCTCAGTTGGCCGGACCAGCTGCAATGGGGATCAAATTGTGCCCTCTGTAACACAAAGTGATTACCCCAATAAATTTAGTACACACCTGACACTGTACATAGTTATTACAATATTAACTATATCCCTTATGCTATATTTTACATCCCTATGACCATTTTGTAAGTACTACTTTGTACTTCTTAATCTCTTACCCAATTTTACCTCCTACCTGGCAACCATCAAGATGTTCTCCATATCTTTAAGTTTGTTTCTGTTTTGTTTATTTAGTTCTTTAGATTCTACCCATAAGGGAATCATATGGCATTTGTCTGTCTTTGTCTGACCTACTCTAATCAGCACATCCATCCATCTTACTGCACATGGCAAGATTTCATTCTTGTTTATGGTTGAGTAATATTCCGTACCACCTCTTCTTTATCCATTCATCCACCGATGGACATCCAAGTTACCTCCATATCCTGGCTATTGTAAATAATGCTGAAATGAACATATGGAAAGTACCTGTTCCTTCCAAGTAGTGTTTTGGGTATCTTTGGATAAATACCCAGAAGTAGGATTACTAGGTATTTCTTTGTCTCTTGTTATATAGATGGTTTTAAAGTCTATTTTGTCTGGTATTAGTATTGCTATACAAACTATTTTTGTTTGTTTATTTGTCTCCATTTATATGAAACATTTTTTCCACCCCTTTACTTTCAGTTTCTGTGTCTTTTGATCTAAAGTGAGTCTCTTACAGGCAGCATATGTAAGGGTCTTTGGATTGGAGAATTTAATCCAAATACACTTGAAGTATTTATTGATAGATATGTAGTTATTGACATTTTATTATTCATACTTTTAATCTTTTTTTTTTCTTCTTAAAGTCCCTTTAACATTTCTTGTAATACTTGTTTGGTGTTGATGAGCCCCTTTAGATTTTTCTTGCTTGGAAGCTCTTTATCTGTCCTTCAATTCTAAATAATACCTTTGCTGGGTAGAATCATCTTGGTTTTACTTCCTTGATTTTCATTGCTTTAAATATTTCATGTCAATCCCTAATGGCCTGCAAAGTTTCTGTTGAGAAATCAACTGACAGTCTTATGGGAGCTCCCTTGTAGGTACCTAGATGTTTTCTTGCTGCTTTTAACTTCTGGCATTTGAATGATGATGTGTTCTTGATGTGGGCCTCTTTCAGTTCATCTTTTTTGGGGATACTCTGTGCTTCCTGGGCTTGTATGTTTACTTCCTTCACCAGCTTAGGGAAGTAATTTATTTCTTCAAATAAATTTTCAATATCCTGCTCTCTCTCTTCTTCTGGTACCCCAAACTGGAGTATCACAGGGAATCACAGGGCAGGACAAATGGCATTAGCCAGGTTGATGGAGACTGAGATGAGATATGGTACCTGCCTGTGTCTGCACACTGGAACAGGGGGCGGCTCAGCAAAGGAACAATGCCTTCTGCCAGTACTTTTGGCTGGAAGAAAGCTAACCCTTCAGCCCTTGCCCTGAAGCCAAACAATTCAGTTCCTCCCCATATGTCCCTGATGCCTTTCAAGCAGCTGCCTCAGCACTGGAGCTCAAAGCAAATGAGTCCATCAGTGAGTAAATCCGTATGCAGGCCCCTTAAGAGGAAATCCTAGAACTCCAGTCACCCTCCATTTTACTCAGCCACAACTTCTTCTGCCTTCAACAGCCAGAAGCTACGGAGACCTCTCCTCCCAGCTCCAGAATCCCAGGCTGAGGAGCCCAGCATATGGCCAGGACCCCTCATTCCTCCAGGAAGTCCCCCAAAGCCAAGATGCCCTCCTGATTCTCAACCACTACAACTGTGTATAGGAACCAGCCCATTCCACAGGTATGTAAGGGGACCAGCCCCTCCTAACAGTCTGAAGTTGGCTTCCTCTGTATGTCCCTAGTGATAGGACTTCTATTCAGCCAGACCCCAGGCAACCCCCGGCAATGGCTCCTCTGCAGTTCAACTACAATTTTGATATGGTCATGAGAGGAGGCAAGTACAGCATTTACTTATTACACCAGAACCCCCTATTCAATCCTTAAAAGAAAAGTCACAAACTAAAAACTCATTGGCTACATGAAGGCTGTAGATATGTTTTCTCAGACCCATGTGGCACTGTAAAACTAAGGACATTTTATGCAAAAACAAAAACAAAACAAAACAAAATTTGAGATTCCCAGTCTTTCTGGACCAAATGAAAGATCTAGTAACACTCATCCCACATTTTCACGTGGTAACAAGAGGCTGTGGCTTGGTAGCAGCTGTTCTCTTCTCATGAGATGCATGCTTCCCAGTCAGCCATGAACTCCATCAGAATGCTCACCCAGCTTCCTTTCTGGCCTCTATAAGTGCCTCAGATTACTATCCCTGTATTAAATACTCTAATACAGTGCTTATAAAGATGTGCTACTTGACCCAGCAGCAGCAGCAGCAGCAGCAGCAGCAGCAGCAGCACCTGGAAACTTGTTAGAAATGCACATTCTCAGCCCCATCCTAGACCTACTGAATCAGAAACTCCAGGGGCAGGGCTCGCAACCCATGTCTTACAAAGCCTTCTACAGGATTCTGATGACTGCTCAAATTTGAGTTTCTCTACTCAAGTACTATGGGATCTCACTCAAACAACAGGCCAGCTTGTGCTTTTCACCAGCTTCTCTATCCCTGACTTCATCATTCTAGCCTCAGTCCCAGCAGAGCTGCATCCTGTATAAGCTGATGACCACCTGCATTACTCTGTCACATACACTCCCCTGCTCTGTGGCCATAGGCCCTTAACCTGTCCACCTATTTCCCTAGTAGTAAGATTCCTTTGGGTAGTGACTATCCTGATCCTTCCTTCCCCAGCAGTTGGCACAGAGCCGGGCCCTATGTGGGGGCTCAGGGACTGCTACAAAACTGAATTGATTCACATGGTGATTATTTATGTTCTCCTAATCTGTTGAGGCAAGAGTGACCATGAGGCAGCCTCAGCCCTCCTCTGACATGACAAGAATGTCAAAAATCAACTGCTTGTACCTCCGGGAGAAGCAATATTTCAGCAGAAGATGAAGTAATTCCTATTCACAGCATCTGTTAATCACTCAAGATCCCTCTAGATGTGAGGGGCGATAGAATGAAAGGTGTTATTAATGAAACCATAAAGACAAGGAGGTAGTTCTGAATAGCAGCCCTCCTTCCTAACAATGCCTTCTCCTGCAAGTTAATCCCCTTCCATTATTTTAAATTCTACAAGAGCTAGAGAAGTCATGTAGGTTGTTTTCTTGAATAGTCACTTAGCTGACAAGCATTTTCTAATTGACAGAACATTCTGAAAAGACAGATTAAAGGTAGGGGGAGCGAAATATTAAGATGGTGCAATTTCCCACACACAGCAGGAGGCTAAGTTGACTGAAGGTAAGATTCAAAAGAAAAGTTATTCATCATTTCCCTTAGCCTCACAGCTCTTTCCGGAGAGAAGAATTCAGAGATGCTCCTCCATTGGGTGAATCTGATCCAAAGACACGCCCAGAGGGACTACATACCCCAAGGGCTCAAACACAAGCTGAGAATTAAAATCCAAAAGTAATAATGAAATTGGTTACTAATAACCGAGCAGCTAACATGTGTCTGAAACTGTCCAATGGGCTATGTGTCAGGGTGGGTTACAATTATTACCTCCTGAAAGAAGGAAATTAATCCCTATTTTCCAAATGAGGAGACAGTCAAGTTCACACAACTTCTCAGTGGCAGAGCTGAGGTCAAACCCAAGATTGCTTAATTCAGGAGGCTCTGCATTCTCCTTCCTGCCACTGGGCCACTTCCTCCCCTTTGAGGAAATGTGCCTTGGCATTACTACAGAGTGGCAACTGGACTCAGATAGCAAACACCCTGAGCCAAGGCCCAGACCCTGTCAGGGGCTGCCACTGAGCACAAGCGCCCCATAGGTGGGCAGAGCCTGGGGCCTTCCATGGGCCATTGTCACTCCTGCCAGATGCCTCTGATACTGCAGAGCCTTTGAATAGGACTAACCTAACAATCATCCCTCCTTTAATATCTCGTGGAGCTTATGGATTCCCCCCTGATGGTCTTCAAACCATGAATGCTTTGAACAGCTAATGAGGCATGCAGGAAGGCTCCTAGTCTAAGGTTTCCAGATTTCCCGGAGTGAGATAATGCTGCTGATGAGGGAGTGTACACTGAGTCATCCAAAGCCTTGATAAGGTGTTAATAAACCTTAGCAAATGCTGATTAAAGGCCATTCCAGCAGCACAGAGACGCTGCTCTCAGCACACATACTGGAGGGTTGGCCAATTAAAGCTGGGAAGCTTTTAAAATTGGAATTGATCCCAAATCAGCAGCAGAAACTATCTCTAGTGCCTTAGAGCTGCCTGGTAGGTTGGCTTGCCCCAGGGCTAGTCCAGCACATTGAGATGGAGCTTAGCACCTAGAGACAGAGTGAGCACATTGTACCCCAAAACACAGGAAAAATTGATTCATGTCCCTCATGTCCCAGATAACCATTAAATATCAGGTATTTAGGAATGTAGTTAAAATTTTCTCAAACATACTACATTTATAGCCAATACAAAAACTCTTGGGATAAGATGTTTCAAAATAGGCAAGGGGGATTTCTAGATGCTGCTGGTTCCCTGCCCAAATCCCTCTGCCAGCTGCTGTGCTTCAGGCTCCGCCTTACCCAGAAATGCCTAGAAGGCTACCTCACCCCTCTGGGGTTGGCCTAATGCAATGAATAACTGCAAAAGGACACAAAAACCCAGCCCTCTACCTCAAATTGGGATAACTTTGTGGTACAACTACTTCTTCAGGAACCTCCAGCTTTGCTAAGCTTCTTCCCCTGCTCTGTTCCACTTCTTTCACACCCTGAAGGGCCTCATCTGAGAACTGCCTCAGGACACATCACTTGTGCAATGCCAGGCTCTGCATTGAAGGAAGCAGGCTTCAGCAGCAGAAAAGAAAAGGGGTAAGAAGCACTAACTTTTGAGCACTGTTATGCACCAGGCACTGTGTTAGACACTTCCCATTCACTATTTCACTAACTTTCCTCAGTGAACTTGTAGGGTGTGAAATAAGGTCATCAATCACAGATAAGGAAAATGAGGCTCTGAATGGGAAAGTGACTTGGCCAACGTCACACGATGTCTTAGTGGGAAAGGTAAGATTTGACCCAGGTCTGGTAGATGCTGAAGTGAAAGCAAGTCCATTTCCATGGTACCATG
Source organism: Cynopterus sphinx (assembly GCA_030015415.1). Taxonomy (NCBI): domain Eukaryota; kingdom Metazoa; phylum Chordata; class Mammalia; order Chiroptera; family Pteropodidae; genus Cynopterus; species Cynopterus sphinx. The sequence continues at coordinate 55,179,399 of CM057382.1, forward strand.
TTGCTTCCCATGTTGACTATGAGTTGTATGAAGTCAGAAGAAGAGAGAATGAAGCTTAATGAAGATACAGATCTGAAATGACACATAGGTTGAGGATTCACAGACCAAGAGGAAAAAAGAAGACCTTGAGCTTAGGCACTCAAATCACCAGTGGAGACAACACATATTGTTGGCAAGAAATTAATTACTTACCACCTCTCTGATTCCCAATTGTAAAGCACATACCACATTTTAATTTAGGAGGAATATTTCACGGGTTAATAGATTGAGGCAAATGTTCTCAATTTGGGCTCCTGCCTAAAAGAGCTAACAGTTCCCATAAAGTAAAGGAGGTTCCTAACTGCAACAGTGCTTTCTCATACTGTCATACACTCTACCTTAACTAAAACATGCTCTGTGATGAACATCTAGGGAGAGGCAACCATCTAGGGTGGCGTCATCCAAAGATACCACCACCATTTCTAAGAAGGCAGTTAGCCTAACCCCAATCCAAATTAACCAAAAATGAAATGTGCCACCCCTCTACAGGTTTTAATTTCTGATCCAGTGACCTCATAGCCAAAGGGGAGCATGCTGCAAGCATGGTTTCAGGAATTGGGGGAAAACCCTTCTCACAGTCTCACCTTTCTGTAACAACACACACCCTTCCCAGGTGTGGTGAGTCCTGGTTCCTGTGGCCAGTCAGGAACTCGGATCTGGTCTACACCCTTCTGCCTCTGGCTTAATTTGACCTGACAATTTCCCAGGGAATCGATAGGGCCGGGGAGTATGTATGAGCAGCAGGGGAAGGTTCGGTGGTGGAGGAAAAGGGGAGGGGGCACAAGGCTAGAGCATGGGCATGTTTATGTACTTTGGGTCCTTAGTGAGAGCTATAGACGGTAGGGGGCTCCACTCCCCCACGCCAGGTTTGCAGCCACACCTGCCGCTGCAGACATGGTGATGGCTGCTGACTGCTGAGTGCATTCTCCTCAGATGTGAGCAGAATTCTAAGTAGGCTCTGCTTTCGGGGGTTGGGAGTTGCTCCAGACCACATAGCCAGGCCCCTGAGAACACTTTCCTCCCTGACAACACTTTCCTCCCTGACAAACATCCCAAACAGCCAAAAAGCTTCTTCTGTAAGACAAAACTGAATCTCATTTTCAGTGAGAAAAATACCCAGAAAGTTACAAGGCAAGCTAGTCCAGCAACATCTTCATTTCCTGTGGCCAGAACACTCCTCTATCCCTCAACTGAGGTCTGATGGAGGGATAAAGTTGTTGCTGGTGCAGAAGACAAACTCAAAAAGCCACAAGCGGGTGTTGGTGTGTAAAGGAAGATGGGCCACTTGCTCACAATCATGGAGAGATAGGGATGCCCAGAATAAAATTCATGGGTCACTGCAGATCCTAATACAGTGCCTGCCAAGAGTGATGAACTTGTAGAGGAAGAAAAGGAACCGGAGTGAGGAGCTGCTGTGGTCATGTCAGTTCTCAGCTTTGGAGTACAAGAGACTATCTCACAGAGGTATGTGGAATAAGCCCCAAGAGTGCCAGCATTTCTATTTATGCATCATGAACTCTATGCTTGCCTCCCTATTATTTCCCTTCAGAGTTCAGAAAGTTTGTGCAAGTTCAATTCCTCTTGGCCGGGGTAACCAAAGTAATACCAGGCACCCAGGCTTGGAAAAGAGTGCTGGGGGTGTCGAGGGGTGGGGGGTCATTGCCAGCATCCTGGGGACCAGTGGAAACCAAAGAATGAGCCCCCAGCAGTAGAATTGGGTTTTGTGATCCACATCCTTCACCCAGCCCCACCTCTACCAGAGAGTCTCCTTTTAGAACCAAACCTTTCACAGGGAAGTGATTTCCTCCTGGCGTAGCACTTAGGGTCTTATGCTCAAATCAACGTAATTACTTCAAATCTGTACTAGCTCGGCTGGGATTGGTACGGGCTCCAAGTCCTTTCTCTGATACCCACTCTACCTCTTTCCACAGGCCCCAGAAACCCCTCCCCAGGAATCTTCACCCCCATTGGTGTCTGGACCAGAACAGGGTGAAGGAAATTCCAGTAGTTGTTCAAGCTCCCTTCTCTCCACAGTGGGCATGGAGAAGTATTCATCAGCCTTCTCAGAACCTAAAATGGCAATGAAAGAAAGCAACTCTGGTGACGTGACCCCCACTTGTTAGCTCATTAAGTTGCCTCTTATCAAACATTACTGACTGTGCCAGGCTCTGAACTAGGTCCTGCTAATATAGAGATTAGTGGTATTGATCAGATTGCATTTTTCCTTGGAGAAGTTCTGGAACTAATATAGGAAACCCAATGAAGAGGGACAAGTTTGAAAAAAACTGAAAGCCACTGCATGACCCTCTCTGTTCTCCTATAGCCATCCAGAAGGCATCAGCCTGGGGCCTTCCAACCCCAGGAGCCAAATTCTGCACCTCATTCGCCTCAATTCTAAGCTGGCACATTGCAGGTGCTGCATTTGAAAATTCAAGGTGACCTCTGACTGTGGGGCCCTCAGCTTACCCACTTCATTTTTAAGTTAACTTGTGCAAATGCTTTTTATCTCCTGGCCTAATTTTGACATTCCTACAAGAACTGCTTAGGAATAAACAGAATGTCTCCCCAACAGGCATACCCCAGCACTGTCAGTCATGCACAGCCTTCTCTGAGTAAGCTCAGAGAAAACTGGCCCATTGTCCTGGAAACAGTGGGCAGAGTCCTGATTCTGCTCAGGACACCTCCCCACCCCCCCCACCCCCACCCCCCCACCCCCGGCATAAATGCAGAGTTCAAGTGCAGCAGCTGGTAGCACACAGACTTGGGTCCTGGCTCTGCCAACCACACTGTGCTATGTTGTGCAAACTCAGTGACTTAATCTCTCTGAGTCTCAGGTCCCTCATGCATAAAGCAGAGTCCATAATACACTCTTAAGTGTATTGTGACAGTGTGCGAGATGCTCGGCATATGGTAACTCTGACAAGAGCCGCTAAAAGCAAAAATTTCTTCAAATTCAAGCCATTTCCTTATTCTAGTTTTACCCTCATTCTATTAAACTCACACACCTTTTTTTTTTTTTTTTTGACTAAACAAAGATTGAGATCTTGCTTTTTTACGGGTTACAACAGACAGACATTTTCCAAGCACTTAATATGTGCTGGGTTCTATAGTACACGTGTGCTGAGGGAGGTGGTAGGGAGGTGAGACAAGGACTCTCCTCTTGAGGAATTCATGGTCTGATTAGAAAGAGGAGACATAATGTTAATGTAGAATGGTAGCCAGTGGTAGAGAGGGGAACCCAGATTGCCATGGAAGGAGCCTCCCCAGTAATTGGGACTGGTGCCCGAGATGGTTTCCTGGAGGAGACAGCACCAAAGTGAATGCTGAAGGATGGGACAGAATAGTGAGGCAAAGAGGGAGTAGAAAGCAGAGAGACCTGCAGTGTAAAGAGTAGAGAGTAAAGAGAGCAGTGAGGAGAACTGGATCAGGGTCATTTGGTATCACTGGCAAAGAATGGAAAGTAAGAGGAATAGAGGGTGATGGAGGAAAGGTTGGCAGCTCTATGGAGACCCCATGGGGACTAAAGGAACAGGACATTATTTTAGGCAGTGGAGAACCATGAAAGGGTTTTATTCAGGGAATTAACAAGATTTTATATTTTAGACTTTCAAGTTTAAGGTGGTATCTGGCAACAATCCATACCTCAGAGAACTTTCCTCCAGAAAATCTATGAAGACTCAGACCAAGATGGAAATACCAAACTAAGATTTATCACTAACTAAGGACCAAATGCCAGAAGAAACTTCTGCAATTTGTAACATCTACATTGCTAAAAGAAGACTCATGGGCAAGACATTGGCTGGACATTTTTTAGGGCAATAGTTTTTTTTTCTTTTTTTTTTTCTCACACAGTAACAGGTATTTCCTCATCCTATCCAGAAGAATCAATAACTACACTCTCTCTCTTTATTTAATTCTATTGAGTAAAGAAATTCAGGCATGTTTTAGGAAGTAGAGATAGGTTTGAAAACAGCATAGATAATTAAAGACAACTCTATAGAAGTAAAGTACTCATTCCAAATTACTAAGGAAAATAACCTCCTATGGATATCTATATCGCATATCAAAAAATAAAACCAGAAGAAGTTGTAAATAACAGTAATTGGAAAAAAGATAACACATATTACTTAGGATGACAAACACAAATAAGTTCTTAAGCTGAGTCTAGAAATAAAATTCAACCACATGCCAACATTAGGAGCCTTACCTAAAACAAAGCAGCACAGATCTGATTAGCATAGTAACTTTCTTACCTTTTTATTTTCTTAATTTTTCTTTTTTTCAATTACAGTTGATATACAATATTATATTAGTTTCAGGTGTATAATACAGTGATTAGACATTTATATAACTTACAAAGGAATCACCCCAATAAATCCAGTACCCATCTGACTCCATACAGTTATTACAGAATTATTGACTACATTCCTTATGCTATCCTCTACATCCCTGTCATTATTTTGTAATTACCAATTTGTACTTCTTAATTCCCTCCCCCTTCATTCCTCTCTGTCACTCCCCCAATCCAAGAACTATCAAAATGTTCTCTGTATCTATGAGCATTTTTCTGTCATTTTGTTTATTTGTTCTTTAGATTCCACCTGTAAGGAAAATCATACAGCATTTGTCTTTCTCCATCTAACCTACTCCACTCAGCACAATACCCTCTAGGTCCATCCATGTTGTTGCACATGGCAAGATTTCATTCTCTTTTATGGCTGAGTAATATTTCACTGTTTATCCATTCTTTATCCATTCATCCACTGATGGACACCCAGGGAGCCTCCATATCTTGGCTATTGTAAATAATTCTGAAATAAATATATGAATGCACATGACTCTTCTAAGTAGTGTTTTGGGTTTCTTAGGATACATACTCAGAGGTAGGACTCTTGGCTCCTTCTTTGTCTCTTGTTATAGCCTTTGTTTTAAAGTCTACTTCATCTGGTATAAGTATTGCTATCTCAGCCTTTTTTTATTTTCATTTTCATAAAATATCTTTTCCATATCTTTTCTTTTAGTCAGTGTCTGTCTTTTGATCTGAGAGTCTGTTATAGGCAGCATATGGAAGGGTTTTGTTTTTTATCTATTCAGCCACCTTCAGCATTTAATACATTTACATTTGAAGTATTTGTTGATAGATGTGTAGTTATTGCCATTTTATTATCCATATTTTTTATTTTTTCTTCCTCTTAAAAAAGTCTCTTCAACATTTCTTGTAATACTGGTTTGGTGGTGATAAAGTCCTTTAGCTTTTTCTTGTCTGGGAAGCTCTTTATCCTTTGATTCTAAATTATAGCTTTGCTGGGTAGAGTCAGCTTAGTTTTAGGTCCTTGCTTTTCATCACTTTGAATATTTCATACCAATCCCTTCTGGCCTGCAAAGTTTCTGCTGAGAAATCAGCTGGCAATCTTATGGGAGTTACCTTTTAAATAACAACTGCTTTTTTCTTGCTGCTTTTAATATTCTCTCTTTGCATTTAACCTTTGGCATTTTAATTATAATGCTCTCTCCTCCTTCTGATACCCCTATAATACTAAGTTGGTATGTTTGATGTTTTCCCAGAGGCCCTTTAACCTATCCTCATGTTTTTCTTTCTTTCTTTTTTTTTTTTCTTTTTGCTGTTCTGATTGGGTGTTTTCTGCTACTTTATCTTCAGAATTGCTGATTCGATTCTCTGCTTTATTTAATCTAGTGTTGATTCCTCCTAATGTATTCTTTATTTCAGTTATCACATTATTCATTTCTGACTGGTACTTTTTTATATTTTCTATCTCCATTCTTCTGTTTTCTATCTCTTTGCTGAAGTTTTCACTGAGATCATTGAGCATTATTATAACCAGTGCTTTGAACTCTGCATCTGGTAAATTGCTTATCTCTATTTTGTCTAGTTCTTTTTCTGGAGCTTTGTTCTGTTTTTCATTGGACACATGTATCTTTGTCTCCCCATTTCGGCTACCTCTCTGTTTGTTTCTATGTATTAGGTACAGCTGCTACGATTCCTGGTCTTAGCAGAGTGGCCTTATGTAGTAGGTGTCCTATGGAACCCCGCGACAGTCTTCTTGGTCACCTGAGCTGGGTGCTCCAGGTGTGTGTCCCTTGTGTGGGTTGTGTGTGCCCTCCTGTTGTAGATGAGACTTGGTTCCTGTTTGTATGTCAAGGGAAAGATTGATCCTTAGGCTGATTGATTGTGAAAAATGGTCATGACTACAATTGAGGGGGCTGACCCTACAGAGCAGGATACACGTTAGCAGGACTCTAGTGGCTTCCAAGTTTTCCTTTTTAGTGTGTCATTTGTGAAAGTAGCTGAGTGGTGTTTCAACTTGGTATGAACTGGCCATTGGGTGGGCCAACCTGGGGCCACTTGGGAGGGGTCCTACCACAGTCCAAGTTTAACCCCTGCCTGTACCCTGCCTGGGGCCACCTGGCATGAGCCACAAAGTGATCTTCAGATGTCTTCTGCCTGTACTAGCTTTGAGGTGCCTGTGAGAAGCTAAGCTGCAAACTGAAGCTGGCTGCTGCTAGGGCCAGGCCTGGGGATGCTCAGCAAGAAGTACAAAGCACACCGAGGTCAGATGCTACTTGTTTAGGATTTGTGAGCCTTCAAGAGATTTGAGGAAAATCTGTAGGATGAGGCAAGATAGGCCCTTTGTATGCAAAAGCCACTAGAAGTAGCTTAGGTTGGCCCATAATTGGGTGAGACAGGGTGTCAGGGAATCAGGGCCGGACAAATAGTGTTAGCCAGGTTGATGAAAACCCAGATATGATGCCCACCTGAGTCTGTATACTGCAACAAAGAGAGGACTCAACAAAGGAAAACTACCTTCTGCCAGTACTTCTGTCTGGGAGAATGCTACCTCTCCAGCCCTCGCCCTGGACCCAGACAATATCTCCTTGTATAACCCTGGCACCTTTCAAGTGGCTGCCTCAATTCTGAAGCTCAGAGTGAGTGATCTTGTCAGCAAGTAAGACCATGCGCAAGCACTTTAAGAGGAATGCCTGGAACTCCTTCTCAGTCAGAATCTCTGCTGGTTTTCATAGCCAGAAGTTTTGGGGACTTCTTTTTCCAGCACTGGTGCCCTGAGCTAGTAGGCCAGTGTGGGGATGGGACCCTTCATTCCTCTGGGGTGACCTCCACAGCCAAAATATCCCTCTCGATTTTCAACTGCCACATATGGGTGTGGAACCTGTCAATTTCACATCTTTGTCTCTCCTACCAGTTTCGGTGTAGCTTCTTCTGTATGGCCTTCACTGTAGGACTTAGTTCAGTTCAGCTAGATCAGGCAGCTCTCAATAATGGTTGTTCTGTATTTTGGTTATAATTCTGATGTGGTCATTAAAGGAGGCAAGCACAGCATTTGCCTACTTTGCCATCTTGGCCAAAACTTCTCTTATCTTTCTAATGTCTAAATATCAGTCTACACCATACTTTTTCATGGTCTCAGACCTTAGTCTGCACCACAGAAATATGTTAACCCCTTAGCTGGCATAGGAAAACAAGTGACCTACTTGTTCTCAGTTCACCCACATTATTGTAGCCTACCAAAGGAATAAATTCTTATATAGTGCTCACTGTGTCTCCTCTACAGCATGCCATTGAGGTAAAAATTCTTTTTAATTCTATTTTATCATCTAACCAATGCTAAAGCCATAATATTTGGAAACATCATGCTAACTGATAGACTTTCTCCTTATCCAGATGTGGCTTCGTGAGTCCTGAGAAAAAGGAACAAAGAACAATAGCTCCATTCATATTTCCTGTGGGTAATTTATTAGTAATGGAAAATTTTTCACTTGTTAAAGGTATTTAAAAGGAGACATTAACACCCCCAGATATTTCAGTAAATTAAATAAATTCTGAATAAAATGATTAGCAAATAGACTCTGTAAATATCTAAGCAGGCTAATACATGTACTCATAATGCATCCCTTCTCTCAGTTAGAGTGATCTTTAGGGTGGGACCAATTCATTTAGATCCATGTAGCAAAAAAAATCCAGTATTTACTCCCCTTACAGATTGAATCAGAGTGAAGACATCCTCTGTGTCATGGGAGAGTGGCCACTGATCAGATAAGAGCCACTGCCTTCTTCATGGGACATCTTCGGTTCCCATTGTCCACCCCAACAAGAGAACTTTAGTAGACTTCATGAGGATATGTTTGGGTAGCCTGGAAACAAAGTTTGCTAATGATGCTGTTTTCTTGCCTCCTGCTGAAATGATCCAGAAAGAAAAGGAGGCCAAGTGACCTGCCTTGCAGGTGGGAAGCTGGAGTTCACTCTTTCCTCCAAGGATAACTGAGGACACTCCCAGACCTCCAATCAACTCCAGGTCAAAATGGGTACCATTCAAATGCCAGCTTGAGGTTCACCCAAGCATCAGGAAATAATATCACTGGGCCTGAATCCTCAGAGCAAGACTCAGGACATGGACAAAAGTAGAGGGTAGGCAGAAGGAACACACACTTCATGCACAGCTGATCAGTGTGAGCACCAAGACTCTCCTCTTACTCAGAGAGGTTTGGATGGTTAGAGCAATGGAAGACAGGAGTCTGGTTTCAAAAGAGTGCAACCCAGGGATCTGTGATAGAAAGTAGGACACATCTCTCTCTATCCTTGCCAGTTATGACATCCCTCTACTTCTAAACACAAGTGGTCAAGAAACCAAGTATACATCTGTAGATCCATTCATCACTAAACCATTTTCATTCAGTCTTGAAAAACCACACCATTTTGAAGACACAAAAATATCTCAACCATTCAGTTGTCAAAAGACAGTAGGAAAAAACCACAGCCCCTACCTTCAGAGTCATGAGGAGTGCCTTGAGGGAAGGACATTAGTGTTTTTAAAATCTGACCTCAGCTCCTGGCACAGTGATGGGGCAGGATGGGGCTCTACTACCTTTGATGGGGGACTGACTGAATACAATGAATGATGGAATGAGTGTTGATATTTGAATGATGGAGGAAAGGAGTGAATGACTGAATACTATTGCAGTGTTTAAATGAATGAATGAAGTCCATAAATGTGTGAATAAGTGAACTGGAGTGGGAATGATTAATTGAATGGGTAAACAATTGAGAATTATTGTGCATGTTGAATGAATGTATAAAATTAATAAGATTTGATCTGAGCATAACTTCCCACAATAAGAAGCATAGAGAATTAAGGGACCTGGCTCAGCTCACCCACCACAGTCCTCACAAAAGGCTCCTAACACGTCACCACCCTACCCTGTCTCTTTGACTCAGTGACAGTGGTTACAGCTTGTAATGGGTTGAATTGTGTCTCCCAACCTATTTAAATGTTGATCTCATCTAAAAACACCGCCACAGAAATATGCTTGCCCACATACTTAAGTACTAAGGTCCAGCCAAATTGACATGCAACTTATCATCACACCTAGGAAATGAAAGTTTACCTTGCTACTGGAGAGGTCTGAAAACCAACACAGAATTGTTCCCCAGATCTCAGGTTCATCAGACTAGTGGCCAACACAGTATTGAAAAAAGACCTTGGACCATGTACCAACCTCCTCACTGACCTACTGACCTCTAACCTGGCCCCCTTCCAATTCCCCCTCAAAAACTAACCCATGGGTCAAATTTTAGCATTCCCTACACAGTGTCCCTTTCATTGATGCCTTTCTCCTCCCTCCAAATCACCTGCAGAATAAACCTCAACCCCTCACAAAAGCTCCAAAGCCCTTCCTAATCTGGTCACCACCAACTCTTCCATGTGAAGCCTTCTGATCCAATAATTCCAAACCACACCCCATTGACTGAATGCCTCAGGCAGTCTCCAAACACCGCAACGTCACACACCTATTTCTCCCACCTGGAGTGCCCTTCCTCCTTCTCTCTGTCCCATCTGAACTTTGTGATCTGGGATTATGCAGGACTCCTCCACCAGGAAGAATCCCCTGCCTTCTGCAGACAAAACTATACCCTCTATTTTCTATGTCTCTGTCTGCACTAACCTCCATTTAACCACATATTGTGTGACTATGATTGATGATTCACATATGGAGGAAAGAGTAGTCTCTTCTCACTTCAATGTGAATATTGACTGAGCTTTCTCAACCTATAGATTGAGAGCTCCTTATGACCCTCTGGAGACATATATTGGGAGATAGGTAGATGTCAGGATAGGAGGCTGGTGGACAAATGGATAGAAAGTAAACAAATCATGGCTGGGAAAAGCTTTGGCTTCAGACTCCACACACCTCTACATGAAACAGAGCATGAACATTAAGTGGCAAAGACAAAAACTCACTTGGCCTGACCTGCAAGGCCAGGGACCATCGCTTCCAAAGTTCACCTGAGGCTGCTCAAGGGGTTTGCAGGAGTCAACATTTGGACTCACAGCCAGCCAAGTAGCTTTAATGCTCAAGACCAAGATCCAGGTTAAAATGGGATCTGGCAGTGCCAGGGCTGGCACTCATCTCCCTCAGCAGGTCTAACCCTGAGCACACAACAGGCTGTCTCCATAGCTATAAAAGAGCTGCGATCACACAGCTTATCTTTCCTAAAGGCCAGGAGACAGCTACAACTCCAAGGATATGCTTAGCAAAGCCCTAGAACGAATTTAACAGGCGACACAATCAATATTTTACTGCCTGGGCTTTTTGCCTCTTTCTCGTTTCCTGCTAAAATGCATGGCTGCTTCTTCACTGCAAAACCCTGAAGTGTAAAATCTGTAAATCTAAAATGTCCCCTTGTAGACAGTCAGTAGCTGGCCACCCTGGGCACAGGCAGGAAGTAAAGCAGGTGCTCCTCGCACCTGTGGCAGCTTCTCCACCTGCTGTCATCTTGCTCTTTTTCCCTCTCACTCCCCACTCTTCTCACTGTCATGTAAATCAGGGGCTCTACCTTATTCCTCAAAAGGCTTTATGTTGTTAAAAGCCTTGCCTTCTGTCCTCTGTCTTCCATGACAAAAAATAAAACATGGTATCAATATGGGAGCACATGGCTCTGTCTTCACCATCCCATTCCACTGTTCATGGAGAGAAAGGTACCACTCAGGGTTTTCGGCCAGCTGTGCCATAAGGAGCCACACATGGGGTTCAGGAGCGGCGGGCACAATCCAACCCTGCCTTTTCTATGAAACCTAGATCCCCAGTGCCCTAGGCCCTGCAGCTAACACCCTGGCACTGTGTTTGCCTTCTTTCAGCACCCCCAACATCAGCAGCAATGAGAAGAACCAGCAAAACATTCCCCACTTATGCAAATATGACTAATAGCCTGCCTGGACCAGGTCCCGCATCAGGAGCTGTATGGACTCAGGTCTACCTCCAGAGGGGCTCAAAAGGCATGATCAGAGACACTTTCCAGGATAAAGCTGCCCCTATGGTACCACAGCCCAGGGAAACTGAGTGATAGACCAGAAGTTTCAGTTCTCTTCACATCGCACAAAGGGTCTTCTGCTTTGTATTCAGTGTCTTGTGCTCCCTCATGAGGCCAAAGTATATGTTTCAGAGAGGTGAAAGTGGGGACATAGGATTGTCACTTCCAGGAAGCTCCATTTTCAGTCTCAATGGCTGACTCAAACCAAATCACAGGGACCATCTGGAGCAGCCTGCTAGATTACTCAGCTCTATTCTAGCAAATGGCCTGGATGGGGGCTGATTATCTTTTGAACACAGTTCTGAAAAGGAATTTCTGAAGCCAGCCTTGTTCTTCCTAAAGGAGGATGAACACTCCAGGCAGGTAGGGGTGAAGGCCACCTAAGAGTAGCTGGGGTTTCACACTATTGATAATTTAATCATCCATTTTTTCTCTGAGGTTTATTTATTCCATAGCTCAGCCAAATCAAGGGCTCAGGGCACTAGGCTAGAGGGAACAAGGCATCCATCAGACAAGGAAGGGGGAAGTGGGAAGATAGAAAGAAATCAGGGTCTTCTTTATGCATAGCTGTCTGGGACTGTAGCTCTCTCTGTAAAAGAGAATGAGTGGGACATCCTGGGTTCAATTCCCAGTGCCACTCTTGGGTGCCCTTGACCAAGTCATTGCACATATCTGCACTTCTTTTTCCTCTTCTGCTTATGGTGATAAATAGCACCTTTATTTATAAGCTGTTCCTCAGGGTCAAACAAGTTAGCAATGAAAGGTGCCTGGCACATATCAGGCCCTCAATAAACAGTCACCTCCTCCCCTCAACCTATAAATCAGAGAAAATTAACAACCACTCTGTTTGAAGTATGTGTTGTTTCCCTTCTATACATTTTGGCTGACCTTCCTAGCAGTGGGTACAGAGGGTAGGAAGATGAGAAGAAGCTAGCAAAAGTGTGTGAAAGCATTAGCCAGTTAAGTAAACCCACAAGGAAGCAGGGTCCCATAGCCCAAGTGAAAAAAATGTTCTGAGTGCAAGGAAGTGATCAACAGGGCCAGAAACTGTCCAGAAAGAGTCAGATGGAAATGACCTAGGCCTGGGCCCACAAAGGTCACTGATGATTACACAGGGACAGTGCCTAGGATTGTGGGCACTGCCTGATGGGTCCCCTAAGAAGTAAACTCTTAGAGTTTGGGTCCCCTAAGAAGTAAACTCTGAGACAAGGATTTAAGTTCAAGAGGTTCATTTGGGAGGCACAGAGAAAATCAGTATGGAGTAGGGAAGTGATACAGGGAAGGGAAGACAGCCAATAATGGGGTTATTAATAACCTTCTACACAGAGATTAGAGATTCCTTCTGAAGGAAACCCCTGAGAAACAGTGTGGGCCTCAGGATTACGCCACCCACAGACAGGGGACAGAGTATCTATACAACAGGTCCCATCCATCTTTATTTGAGAGTTCTCCCAGGTGTGCTAGTTTCCTGGTGCTTCCTGCCTGTTATGGGTGCAAGCAGAGCATGGCCTTTGAGCTTCCAAATTAAAAAAAAAAAAAAAAAACCCTTGGGCACGAAAAAGCAGGTGCAGGCAGAACCCAATGACATGGGAGGATTTGAGGGGTATGGACCAAGTCACTACCAGCACCTGCTACAGAAGGGCTCCATGAGAGAATGAAAAAAGATGAAGTGCAAGTAGCAGTACAGATACCTCTTTTGAAGAGTATTGCTTAAAGGGGAGCAGAGAAATAGGACTGGAGGTGAATGTGGAGTAGAGAGAGGATTATGCAAAGATGGGAAGAATTACACTGTGTTTGAGAGCTGGTGGATGTGATCCATTTGAAAAAGAGACATTAACGATGTAAGAGTTCCACCCCTGGGTAGAATGGGATGCATATTCCAGTATACAAGAAGAATGGCTCCTTTATAAGGAGCCCATAGCATTCACGCACAGCATCAGGACAGAGGCCAAGGCCCATGGGTACCGATAATGGAAGCTGGTGGGTGTGGCATTAGATGCACAGATTAGCTCTGCCCTCAAAGCTCCTGTTTTTTAAATGATTTTTAAAGCAAGGTCCTTATGTTTATCACAGCTTTATTCACAATTGCCAAAACTTGGAAGCAACCAAGATGTCCTTTACTAGGTAAGTGAATAAATAAGCTGTGGTTATTTATTCAGACAGAGGAATGTTATTCAGTGCTAAAAAAGAAGTGAGCTATCAAGCCACAAAAACTAATGAAGGAACTTTAAATAAATAATACTAAGTGAAAGAAGCCAGTATGAAAAGGCTACATACTATAATAGTCCAACTACATGACATCCCTGAAAAGGCAAAACTATGAAGACAGTATAAGTTGTTAAGGGTTAGGAGAGAGGGAGGGATAAATAAGTGGAGCATAGAGGATTTTTAAGGCAGTAAAACTACTCTGTATGACACTATAATAGTAAATACATATCAATATACATTTGTCCAAACCCACAGAATGTACACCAGGAGTGAACACTAATTTCAGCTATAGATTTTAGTTAATAATAATGTAACAATATTGGTTGATCAGTTGGAACAAATGTACCCCACTAATTCAAGATATTAAGAGGGGGAAGATAAGGAGAGTGAGGAGGTATATGGAATTCTACTTTCTGCTTAACTTTTCCATAAACCTAAACTGCTCAAAAAAGTAGTTTATTAATTTAAAAAAAATAAGCAAAAAATACAGACAGAAGAAATTTTGGAGAATTGAGGAAAAGAAACATGTGAAATATTCATCTAGGAGAGTCGGAGAATGAATGGCCTGAGGAAGGTGGTGGAATCACCAAGCTGCAGGAAGGGCCTATTTGAAGTGAGCAGCCAGATCACAGGGAGAACACCTACAGGCTGGTTGTGGGTTTTTCACCAGCCACTTCTGACTGCCCAAGTGCAGCTACAGGTGCAGAATGGGGAGGTAGTTGGATTTAAACAAGATCAAGTTGTTCTAAGCAAGCAAGCTTCATCAGACATTCCCCTTGCTCCCACCCTCATTGTCTTTACTGGAACCACTATAATAGCCTCTCACTGGCCCCCAGACTCCAGTGCATCCTCAATATTACGGCCAGAGGGAGACTCAAAGAAAATTCATTATTGACTACCTTCCCTGCCCTGTATCACTTCCCTACTCCATACTGATTTTCTCTTTACCTCTGAAATGAACCCCTTGCACCTGAATCCTTGTCTCAGAGTTTGCTTCTCTGGGGATCCAACTCAGACATATTCCAATCAGGTGATGCCCACAATCTTAGGCAATGCTCTTGTGACCTCCGTGGGCCCAGGCCTACATCATTCCCTGAGTGTCATCTGACTCCATTTCTGTACACACAGTAAGCACTCAATTACTACAAGTTAATACCCTTCCTTGATGCAATGGGGCAATTTCTGTTAAGAAGTCTGCTCCTTAATTCCTTCAGACATTCCCCAGAGGGAAGGACAGCTGCAATTCATTGTTTTTTTAAGTGATAGTAAGAGGCCTTCCTACCTTCAGATTCAAATCTCTTGGCTATTCTGAAAAGTAAAGGGGCTGCCATCATATAACTTACACAAGGAATGTAAGTTATACGTTATCTTTATCATTGAATGAATGATAAATCTGCCACCATTAGCTCCAGGAATCAGGTCACCTTGGCTAATACCACCAATGGCCTCCACTCAGGGTGCACCTTTCATGCAGCTGTCTACCTAAACACCCCAATTCCTGGGCAGGCAAACTCCAATTCACTACGTTGTGCTTTTTTTTTTTTTCAGATACGAGATCCTGCGGCAATATTTGGCTGTATTCTAGAGGTGGGTCAGCACCCACAAAAAGCTCTCTCAGTGTCTTAGGGCCAGCATCCCCAGAGGAAGAGACCAGGTGCTTCTCCCTGAGTCTGAAGTTCCTCTAGTCAGACCCTGTAGACCCCCCACCCTGGACGTGGGTGCTACACATTCATTCCACAAAGATGTCCTGAGTGCCCTCTGTGGGTCAGATCCTGGCATGGACAGGGAGACAAGCCCTGAATATTCATAGTACGTTCCCTCTACAAACTCACATACCAGGGATGGAGGACATGCACACAACCAAACATAATCAAGGGAAGCACAGGGGCTTGAGAAAGCAAAGAGGACAGATAGGTGCCAGGCCAGGCTGGAAGCATCAGGGACGACTTCTCAGAAGAGGTCATGGCTGACCTTTGTCTTAAAATATGAAGAAGCCTCATACGCTCTAGATTGGCTAATACTAATTTTAAAAAGAAGAAGCAACTGGAATCCTTGTGCATTGCTGGTGGGAATGTGAAAGTGTATAGTCACTATGGAAAACAGTACAGTGGTCCCTTAAAAATTTTTGAATGAAATTCCCATATGATCCAGCAATTCCACATCTGGGTATTGTTTAAAGGATTAAAAGTAAGGTATCAAAAAGCTATGCATACACCCATTTTGATAGCAGCATTACTCACAACAACCACAAGGTAGAAGCAACCCAAACTTCCATTGGTAGATAAATGGATACACAAGGTGGTATATACAGTGGAATATGAGAAAAATTCTGACATGTGCTACAACATGGATGAATCTTGAGGACATAATGCTAAGTAAAATAAAGCAGTGAAAAAAATAGTATATGATTCCACTGTTATGCAATACCTAGAGTAGTCTAATGCATAGAGAAAGTAGAATTGGTGGTTTATGGAGGCTAGGGAAATAGGATGGACAGTTGCTGTTTAATGGAAACATAGCTACAGTCTGAGATGATGAAAGAGTTCTGGAGATGGATGCTGATGATGGTTGCACAGAGACGTGAATGTATTGATGCCACTGACCTACATATTTAAAAATGGTAAAAATAGTAAATTTTATGTTATGTATATTTTACTATAAATTTGAAAGAAAGAAGAAAGAAAGAAAGAAAGAAAGAAAGAAAGAAAGAAAGAAAGAAAGAAAGAAAGAAAGAAGGAAGGAAGGAAGGAAGGAAGGAAGGAAGGAAGGAAGGAAGGAGAGAGAGAGAGAGAGAGAGAGAGAGAGAGAGAGAGAGAGAGAGAGAGAGAGAGAGAGAGAGAGAAAGAAAGAAAGAAAGAAAGAAAGAAAGAAAGAAAGAAAGAAAGAAAGAAAGAAAGAAAGAAAGAAAGAAAGAAAGAAAAGAGAGAGAGAGAGAGAAGGAGGGAGAAAGAAAGGAAGGAAGGAAGGAAGGAAGGAAGGAAGGAAGGAAGGAAGGAAGGAAGGAAGGAAGGAAGGAAGGAAGGAAGGAAGGAAGGAAAAGAACTGGAATCTCCATCCAAGGGAGAAGGTTTCCAAAAGATAGTGATAAGCCCCTCTCGCTGCTTCTAAGAAACTCAGAGTTGGGAAGGCAGAAACACCTGTTCTTGGAGTGAGCAGGAACACCCTCCAGAGATAGCCAAGAAGGAGCCCAGGCTGTCAGTGAGCCTTCAGAGTTCTCAGATTGACCTCCTGAACTTTCGGGCTCACCCCACTTTGCTCTACCCACATCTGCCTGCCCACAGAGGTTCTGCCCCACCATGGCAGCCCCCGGAAAAAAAACAGTGCACCATCCAATGGGATCAGCAGATGCAGGCAAGTGTGAGAAAATGCAGAAATCAAAAGTAAAAATAGAAACACCCCTGGGTCAAGGTCAGGAGAGGATAGCTGGTTGGGCCAGAGTGAGAAGTGTAAGTCCCATCCCACGATAGCCAACAAGAGTTTCACTCACCAGGAGTTAAAGGTAACCCCCTGCCTACCCTTGGGAGACAAAGCCAATAGAGCCGAGAGTTCTCATAGAACAAATGGAGAATCACAGGGATTGTCTCACAGCTCCTTCATTGCCTGGCTACCCAGTAAGGCGATGGCAGCTGGGAGCTGTCATCTCTACCCAGCACTCTCCATGTCCCTGTGGGTCCCAGGGGTACATAGATCTTGCAGGCAGAGGGAGGATGTCAGCCCCATGCATTCCGCTTATCACACATTCTGTGACAATAGGCCAGGCACAGGCCAGGCAACTAGAAGGGTACCAATGCTCACAGCACTGAGTCACATCCTGCCAGCAGAACCAAGACTCTCCCCCATCACCATCAGGGCACCCTTATTGGGCACTGCCCAGCACTTTCAGCTCACCTCAACCTTGCCCCAGCTCCATTAGGGGTTATTTCTGTTCCTCAAAGTTGCCAAACTCTTCGCAGCCTCATGGCCTTCATATTTGCTGTCTCCTCCACCAGGAATACTGCTACCCTATCCCAGGACTGGCTCATGGTCACCCTTAGGCTTCCCAGACCACCCAGCTATTCTCTCTAGCATTCTCTGCTCCTTCGCTCCACAGAGTTTACTACTCTCCACAATTATCCGCCTCACTTACACTGTCTCTGTTTATTCATCTGCTTGTTTGCTGCCTATCTCCTCCTACCAGCATATAGTTCCATGAGGGCTGGGGCTTATCTGTCATTTTTGGCCTAGCTCCCAAATTCAGCACTGGGCACAAAGGAGTCAAAGTATTGGTATAATAAATTAACAAATAAATATTGGCTGCCAGGCACTTTTGCACCTATGGTCTCATTTGATCTATCAGGAAATTTCTTTGAAATTGGAATTACTGTCCCTACATTATAGATGGGAAAGTGAGTCCCAGGAGACTAACTGCTAGTCACACAGCAAGGCAATGACAAGGCTGGAATTCAATGCCACATCTGTCTAAGGGTCCTGAAGAGCCCACATGCAGTCATAACAGCAAATGAAACAGTGTGTGTGTACATGTGTGTGAGGGCATGTGTGCCTCTAGGCCTGGACATGGCCTCATCCCACAAGTTCTATAGCTCCAAGAAGAAAAGGACCTCATCTTCTTCATTTGTGTGTCCAGGCCATCCCATGGGGCTATCAGTAGAACTTCAGTAAATGTTTGCTAAACTAATTGCAAACTCAAGAGCTATGTATATGTGAAGTATCATTTTTCAAGTTCCTCTGTTTTTCTGCATGTGTAAGTCAAGGGATATGAGTGTATCTGAATCTCTAAAGATTAGACTAACAATAAAAGTTAAGGATTACAAAATAAATGTACATACATGGAGGGCAAGAGGTCTGGAACCAATACAAGCTTCTGATATCTCTTCAATGACTATACAAACTTCCTGTCTGGGCCTTTCCATCCTGCCTACTCTGTCACCTCTCTACAGAAAGATGGTGTCTGTGTGTCTGGGTGTGTGGAGTCTTGTGTGTGAATCTGAGGTAGTCTTTTCATGAGTTTGTGTGTGGACCTGTGTATGATGTATTGCTGGGATTATTTATGGCTGTGAATCTACATGTAGCTCTGAGTGTGTGTGTGTGTGTGTGTGTGTGTGTGTGTGTGTGCGCGCACACACAGACTATTAACTCCTGATGAGAGTGGGCTCATCACTGGCCACTTCCTGGGTGTCCTATACAACTAACTAATCTGTTATTTCACAGCAAGTGAGCTCAGGATTCACCCTTCCCCTAGTTCTCTGTCCACATGGCCTTGCAGCATCACAGTGTTGAGTGCCTGGCCCAGACAGCCCAAAGAAGACAGCCCCACTCCTCCACTGCATACCTGTCTAAGCTCCCTCCATCCTCCTGGGACCACTGACACCACACCCTGAAAGGCAGCCCTAGTTCTCATGGGTCTACTAAGGATGGCTTTCAGTCACCAGCTCCCATTCAGGCCCCTACAGAGGCTGGTTCTCCCCACCCCCTTGGCCCACTATCCATTCATGCAGGGCACGTCCTATGGTCAGTGCAGAAGGAGGAACCGCCTGCAGAGCCCCCAACACTAGCTGCCTCTGTCTTCACCAACAACCATGGACTGTTCCAGCCCCCAAAATGCTTCCGTGGCTTTGTGTTCATTAAAAGCACAACCTTGCTCAACCAATTAATGAAGTACCTTCTTTCCCGCAATTCTTAAATTTCCCCAGAGCCGAATGTAAAGTGTATACAATTACACAGCCAGTTTGATAAAGGAAAGCTTAGATCTTTAATAATTCGTAATTATTGAAGAACATCCTATGAAAGAATTGTATAATCAAATTACAAGAATTGGATTAAGACAAATAAAAAGGAAAAAAGTGGGAGAGATCACAATTGTTAATTCAGAACTAAATAAATATCCTCTACTTGAGATTCCTTAAATACTTTCTTAGAGTCCAGATATACTTGTTTAGAATGCAAATGAATTCTAGCTTTAAACATGCTTGAAAAATGAGCAGCCATGCTTTGACTAATTTTTGTCTCCTTTCAGACTTGTCCCAGAGAGCACTGGAACTCAAGCTCTGAAGCAGTGACTCTGTTCTCTGAGACAAAGGTGAGATCGCTGGGAAAAACTTTGGCTCAACAAAGGGACTTTAATACTTGAGGGCAAGCCAGAGCTCAGCCTTCTACTTCTTGGGAAATGGAATAGACATCCTTTTCCCAATTCTTCCAACCAGATACAATAAAAAACCCCAAAACATTATATAGAAAACAAACATAAGGAAAATATGAACAGTGGACAGAAGCCCGACCAGCTTGGGACCTGAGAACTTATGGACCATGGTATTGAGCTCCCTGAGTTTTCTTTTTGCTTCATATACTCCAGACTTGGATCTGAAAAGTCTATAAACCAGAAACACGAACAAGCATAGGCAACAACAACAAAAAAAGTTTTAATAAAAATTTAAAAGCCTGCTCTCTCCAGCCAAAGGTCTAGGAAAGGGGCAGCCTAACAAGACAGAAAACTTTTAGATTAAACCACTCTCCTCCAGACAAAAAGCACAGAACAAAGTATGGCCCCACACTCACCCACACCAGCAAAAATGCAGTGGGAAGCCTAGAGATCCACCTTCACCAGGCTGTAACAAGTTCTCTTTCACCTACCAGGCTGATGTCAGAGGCTTAGTGGAGAATCAGGACTTTGACCACCACCCAGAGAAAAAGAGATCAACCCACCTAGAGTTTCAGTACATGTGGGGAGTAGGAATAGGCCAAAACTTCCTATCTGACCTTTAGTGACAGCCTGATACCACCTCAGGTGTCAACAAAGGCCAAGAGGAGAACCTAGACTTTACTCTCCCTTGGTAGTAATGAGATAGCAGCCCCTCCCCAGAGTAAAGTTAGATGAAACCAGCAAAAACAGAAAGTTTAAGATCCAGAGCCTCATCACGTAATACCCCAAAATGTATAGGATTCAAGTAAAATCACTCTTCATACCAAAATCTAGGAAGAACTCAAATTGAATGAAAAAAGACAAGCAATAGATTCCAACAATGAGATGATGAAAGTGTTAAGAACAATCTGGCAAAGATTTTAAAGCAGCCATCATAAAAATGCTTCAATGGGCAACTGTGAATACACTTAAACAAATGGAAAAATGGAAAGTCTTGGCAATGAAATATAAGTTATAAAGAAAAACCAAACGGAAATTTTAGAGCTGATAAATATAATAACTGGAAAAAAATAAAAAGAAAAGCTCAGTGGACTTTTCAACAGTAGAATGCAGGGAAGAAAGAAGGAAAAAAATCAGTGAACCAAAAGGTCGAACAATAGAAATCACCCAACCTAACAATGAAGGTAAAATAGACTAAAAAAAAAAAGAAAAGAAAGAAAAGAAAAGAAAAGAAAAGAAAAGAAAAGAAAAGAAAAGAAAAGAAAAGAAAAGAAAAGAACATTGTGGGACTCTTCATAAAAAGAAAAAAAAAAGATTTAACATTTAGTCCTGGAAAGAGAAGAGAAAGAGGGTGGGGCTAAAAAAGTACTTGAAGAAATATTGAAAACTTCTCAAATTGGGCAAAAGATAAATCTATAGATTCAAAAAGCTAAGTGCACTCCAAACAGGAAAAGCCCCCCAAAATCCATATCAAGACACACATCATAGTCAAACTTCTGAAAATTAAAGATAAAGAAAAAAATTATGTAAGGCAGCAAGAGATAAACAGCACCTTACCTACAGGGGAAAAACAATTTGAATGACAGTAGATTTCTCATCAGAAGCATGGAGGCCATAAGGTAAGTGACACAACATTTTTCAAGTGCTGAAAGAAAAGACTTGTCACCAAGAGTCCTATATCCAGTAAAAATATCCTTCAGAAACAATGGAAAAATAAAGATATTCTCACATGAAGAACCTCTAAAAGAATTCAATGCTAGCAAATCTAAATAAAGAATTACTAAAGGAAAGACTCTGACAGAAAGGAAATGATAAAAGAAGGTACCTTAGAATATCACAAAAGAACACAGTAAGCCAAAATATGAGTAAATACAATATACTTTCCTTCTCCTCTTAAGCTTTCTAAATTATATCTGAAGCTTGATGAAAAATTATGACACTGTCTGATGTGGTTCTAAAGGTATATAGAATAAATATGTAAGAAAAGACAATTATATATTATAAAAGAAAAAGGTAAAAATATAAAGGGTGGCAAAGTTGCTATACTTCACTTAAACTGGTAAAATGTCAACACCAGTGTGTGTTGTGTGTGTGTGTGTGTGTGTATATGTGTGTGTGTGTAAAGAGAAACTTATAGCAACCCCTTCAAAAGACTGGCAAAAAGATATACTTAAAACCTCTACAGATTAATCAAAATTGAATGCTAAAAAATGTTCAAGTCATGCAGAGGGATGCAGGAAAAAGAAAACAGAAAAACAAAAAAACAGGAGACAATAAATAAAAAGGCAGTTTTAAGCTTTATCGTATCAATAATGACATTAAATATAAATGGTCTAAATGTAACAACTAAAAGACGAAATTAGCATAATAGATTAAAAACCACTAGCAACTATATGCTGTGTTATAACAGATTTGTTATAGGAACATCATCTCTATATAACAATATAGAGGTTAACAATGAAAGAATGAAAAAGCTGTATCATGCAAACATTAATCAAAGAATAAGTAAGAGTGAAGACTTAGACACATCTCTCTCAACAACTGATAAAACAACTAGCAAGAATTTGGAAGTGCCTAATAGTACATACACCAACAGAAGCTGATACATATTTATAGAACACTTCACTCAACAACAGCAGAATACTCATTACTTTCATGTGCCCAGAGAACACATACCAAAACAGACCATATCTTGGACCATAAAACAAATGTCAACAAATTTAAAAGAACTGAAATATAAGAGTACATTCTCGGATCATAATAGATCAAACTAGAAATTAATAACAGAAAAATAACAGAAAAATCTCTAAACACTTGGAAACCAAAAACAGACTACAAATTAGTCCATGGGTTAAAGAAGAGTCTCAAGGAAAAAAAAAAAAACACACTTAACTGAATGAAAATGAAAATATGGCATACCAAATTTGCAGGACACAGCTGAAACAGTAATGAAGGAAAATTAATAATACTGAAAGCATTTATTAGAAAAGACATAAAGTCTCAAATCAATAAACTAAGCTCCCACCTAAAGAATCTAGAAAAAGAAGAGCAAAATAAACCCAAAACAAGCAGAAGGAAGAAAATCATAAAGATAAAACTCAAAATCAATGAGGTTGAAAACAAAAAAAAGTAGAAATGATAATAAAAAAACGTTAATTCTTTGAAAAGATCAATAAAATTGACAAAACTCTAGGAAGACTGACAAAGAAAAAAGAGAAGATACAATTAGCAATATCAGTAATGAAATACGGAGTATTAATAAAGACCTGCAGACACCAAAAAGATAATAAGGAATACTGAGAACAACTCTATCTAATTTGACAACTTATATGAAATAAACCAATTCTTCAAAAAGCACAAACCACAAAATTAACCCAATATGAATTAGGTAACTGGAAAAGCCCCATAACTAAAAAGAAAATTGAATTCATAATTTTAAAACTCCTCAAATAAAATTCTTCAGACCCAGATGGTTTTACAAACACTATCAAATGTTTAAAAGTGAATTATCACTAATTTTATACACTCTCTTTACAAAAACAGAATATTTCACAATTCGTTTTATGAGGCTACTATTACCCTGATACCAGTCAGACAGACAGTACAAAAGAAGACAAATAATCAAATGTATATAGATGTATAAATCCTCAACAGTTAGGAAATGGAATCCAGTCATAAAAAGGACTGTATAACACAACAAAATGGGGTTTATTCCAGGGATGTAATCATATTTTAATGTTTGAAAATCAGTGTAATAATCTACCATATTAACAGATTAATATGATCATGTCCATCAATGCAGAAAAAAATAATTTCACACGTTTCAATATCCATTCATGATAAAAACTCTCAGAAAAAGGAATAGAGGGACTTCCTTAACTTGACAAAGAGCTTCTACCAAAAACCCTACTGCCAACATCACATTTAATGGTGGAAAAAAAAATGCTTTCCTCTTTCACCTGTTACTTATTTGATAGGGAACAAGGCATGAATATCTGTTCTCACCACCCTTATGCAACATAGTACTGCAAGTTTCAGCTAATGCAAAAAAGCAAAAAAAAAAAAAATGGAAATACAAGGCCTACAGATGAAAAGGGAAGAAATAAAACTGGCCCTATTCGCAGAAGACATGATGTAAAGATCCAGGGATTTTTCAAACTACCAAGGGATGGAAAGAAAAACTACAGACCTGGAGAAAATATTTGCAAAACACCTATCTGATAAAGGACTACCACCTAAGAATATAAAGAACTAGCAAAACCCAATGGTTAAAAAAAATCAATTAGAAAATAAAAAAGAAAAATAAAAGAAATTCCACTGACCAGAAAATATACGGATGGCAAATAAGTGCATGAGAAGATGTTCAACATCATTAGCCACTGGGGAGATACAAATTGAAACCTCAACAATTTATCAACACATACCAATTAGAATGGCCAAAATAAAACGTAGTGACAATATCAAATGCTCATGAGGGTGAGGAGAAATCAGCTCATTCATACATTGCTGGTGGGAATATAAAATGGTACAGCCACTCTGGAATGCACTTTGGTAGTCTCTATTAACAAAAAAAAAAAAAAAAAAAAAAAAAGAATGAAACTACCATATAACCCAGCAATTGCACTCTTGAGCCTTTACCTCAGAGACATGAAAACATGTTCATACAGTAATCTACACACCAATTTTTACATCATTGCTTTTCTCAATAGCCAAAACTAGAAGTTTAGGTTGGGGGGGTGGGGGGAGTCACATGTCTTTTAATGAGTGACTAGTTAAACTGTGGAACATCATACCATGAAACACTACTCAGCAATAAAAGGGGGTGAGCTATAGATATGTGCAACAACCTGGAAGAATCTCCACAGAACTACACTCAGTGTAAATATATCAATTCCACAGGCCACATGCTATATAATTCCATTTATATAACATTCTTAAAAAGACAAAATTACAGAAATGGAGAACATAGTAGTGGCTGCCAGGGGTTAAGGAGGATAGAGGCAGGAAGGACATGTGCATGGCTATAAAGGGCAATATAAGGTGTCTTTGTGGGGAGGGAATGGTCTGTATCACAACTGTATCAATGTCAATAGCCTGGTTGTGATGTGACATTGTACTACAGTTTTGCAAGATGTTATCATGGGGGTGGGGGGCACTGGATAGGGGTACATTGGATCTCTCTGTATTCTTTCTTACAACTTCATGTGAATCTATAATTATGTCAAAATAAAAAGGTTAATTTAAAAAAAATTGAGGGAAAAGTCCAGCATCTAGGATGCCTATTAGCATACCTGAACGCCACTTGAATGAGCCCCAGAAATAACAGAAACAAGCAGCCCAGCTCCTGAGCTTAAGTGGAGGAAGGAAGAATAAAAGGCAGCTGGATTGTCCTCCCAGAAGACCACTTCTCCCAAGTGCCCTGATGGCAAAGGAAATGCTCCATGGAGTTTCATTATGGCAGCTGTCCCTTGCTGCCCATCTCAAGAGGTGGGAGGCATGAGGCTGGGGCCATGAGAGGAAGATGATGGAAGAATTACCCAATTTTAAGGGCAAGCACTGGCTCACAAATATATTGGCTAGATAATGACTCATGAGGCTGGGTCATTTTGTGAGCCTAGCCGTAGACTCGGAATGTGCCATACTGAAAGGATGTCAAGCCAGTTTCTTATCCAGGGTACATTTTGGGAGCCTTAGGTTTAGAAGATTTTCTGGGGAAAGGGATTCAACAGTTAAATTTGTTTGGAAAGCATTGTGATTTGCCTACCCTTCTCGACAATTCATAGTGCACATCAGCATATTAAAAGCACTGAAAAATCTTACATAAAGACTCTCACTTTGTTTAAGCCAACATTTCACAATTTGATTGGCCAGAGAACTCTATTGCCATGCAACTTCCTGTTTGATTAGAAGAAACACACTTTGAAAAATGATGATCCACACCTAACTTCCACTGGATTCAAGAGACCCAAAAGAATAGTCACCAGGCTCTGCTTAGACACATGCCACAGTGAGGTGCTCACCATCTCACTAAGCAGCCCCTTCTACCACTGTGCAGCACAGTGGGCATAGTTCAAAGAAAGAGCAAAGGCTCTGGAGAAAAACAGTCATGTACCTGAATCAAGTTATGCTACAAGAAGCAGCTATGGGGCCATGGGCAAAATGAATAAATGCTCTATTTTCTCATGTGTAAATGAGCTAATAATGCTTGCTTTACATGGTAGTTATGTTAATTCCATCATCAACATCATCATAAAATAATAATAATAATAATAATCAACCCTTATTGACCACTTATTATGCCAGGTACTACGCCTGGTGGTCTCTCATTCTAAGGGCAGACATTCCTAGGGTCAGAGGAGGAAGCAGAGGCTCCAAAATGGTAAAGAACTCCCCAACGTTCATCAGCACTGGTAACTGGCTGAACTGAAATCTAAACACAGATTCATCCAACACCTATGTTTGTACACTTTAACAGGGCAAATGTAAAGTGCCCATCAAGCAGTGGATGCTCAGAAAATATTCTGTTCCTTTTCAATTCTAACTTGACAAAGCCCTGTTAAGAATGCAGTGCCTGGGTTTAAGCAATGCATCTTTATGTGCCCTGGTCAATCCAAGGACACTAGGGCTTTCATCTGCCCATGGGGCCTCAGCTCTGCTGAGCTCCTGTGGAGCCTTCTATGGCTGCCTCCAGGAAGCCTGGGCTGCATGACCCACCCCAGTCCTTGGCCCATCTTGATCCTCCAGAAATCAAAGTGTTAATTTGGGCTAAAACAAATAGTGCCAAATAAACACTCCAGGAGATAAGTTTTCATGGAAGTATGTCTTAATCATTTTGAGATCTTCTAGCAAAATAGCACAGACTAGATGGCTTAAACAACATTTAAGCACTTATTTCTCACAGTTCTGGAGGCTGAGAAGTCCATGATCAAGGTGTCAGCTAATTCAGTTCCTGGGGGGAGTCCTCTTCCAGGCTTGCAGATGGCTGCATTCTGTCTATACCCTCACATGATGGAGATAGCGCTAGTCTCTTCCACTTCTTGTAAAAATATTAATCCCATCATGGGGGATCCACCCTGGAGACCTCATCTCAGCCTAATCACCTCCCAAAGGCCCCACCTCCAAATACCATCACATTCAGTTTAAGACTTCAACATATGAATGTGGGGAGCATGCAAACACTTAGTCCATAAGAGTGTTTTCAAAGGACCTATTCTCATGAGTGGAGTGAACATATAGGAGAATTTTTAATTAAAATAAATATTGCTAAACCTCCATCCTAAATATTTTTACCAATTTACACTCTCACCAATAGTATATGAGAGGGAACATTTATCTATAACTTCCATGTAACTGAATAGAAAAATATCCAAGGAATGTTACTAAATTTATAAACAAGAAAAGCAAATGTGTATTTTGACCCAACTATTAAAAATAAGAAGAAACTGTAATTACATGACACTGAATGTGTTGGGAAAGGTAGACAGATATATACTAAACTCTTGATGGCGATTATCTTCAAAGGTTGAGAGACAAGGCCTTATTCACTTCCAGTTGCATGGAGATTGATCATAATTGAAGTGTATATAACTGTCTCTTTAGTTTCTAAGCAGAAGAAAAAGATTCGAGTTACATTTAAAGAAAAAGAGAAAGTGAAAAGAAATTAAATGTGACACAAAATCAAAAAAATCCAGATATGAAGAAAACACAATGGAGTGGTTATTTTCCAGGAGGGTTTATCATCAGAAACTATCCCCTTGCTTTCTGCAATATGAATTTTAGATGATAATTCTACATAAGAAAGCAGTTTCCTGCTCCAGCTTTGCTGACGATGGTACCTTTATTCCAGGAGCATCCAGGTCTCCACAGACCACCCAAAGTCAATGCAGTTACTATGCTATTGTTCCAATAGGAAAGGAATGCATGTTTACTATTAAATGAAGATTTTAAATCATCCGTATTCATTCCATCCTAATACAACCATTATTAAAATTTTTGTTTAAATTCCTTCTAGATTTGGTTTTATGCAAATATCCCCAAGGTATCTTACACAGTTGTAATAAAATGTTATGTACAATCTTGTGATTTGCTTTTCCCCTCGTATAATTTGGTAAACATTTGTAGAATGGTGGCAGGTATGATACTCGATCACTTGTCTATGCTAGTTTCCTTAACCATTCCCATAACATGGCGCTTTAGATTATCACCAGCTGTTTTGAATTACACCGTGCATAAAATTTTCTGGGTAATTAGGATAACCCCTTAGGAGAGATTCCTAGAAATGAAATTACTGGGTCAAACGATATAAACATTTTTATGGTTCTAGGTACTCATTACTAAATAATCTTCCAGAAAGTTCTCACCAGTGTACAGCAAAGGCAAGTGTTCATTTGACCAAAGTCTCACTAGCATTGGGTGTTCTCTAACTGACTGGTGAAAAATGGCATCCTGTCTTAATTTGCTTTGCTTTGATTACAACTGAGGTTTTAGTGGGTTTCCATATGTTTGTTAACAAGCTACATTTTCTCTTGTGATTTGTTTGATTGTGTTCTCTGCACATTTACCTACTGAGAATGATCAGCATCATATGTAAGTTTCTCTAGGCACTCTATGTCACTCCTTTGCTATAACACCCCTATATACTGACTGCCATTGATGCCCATTTCAAATACTAATAGTTATGAAATTTTAGATATATAAAGCACTCAACACAAGAACACTCTGGTTTGATTTTCATAACAGTCCTATTTGTAGAACTAAAGGGATTTATAATACCCACTTTACAGACCAGAAAGCAGAGGTCCAAAGTGATTACAATGGCTTTTTCATACAACCACTAACTAGTAGGACTGGGATCAGAATGTGTACTTCAATTTCAGGAGGCAATGTAGCAGAGTGGCTAATAAGTCCAGGTCTGGAAACAAGCTCTGCCCTGTACCACCTGTACCACCTTGAACAAGTGATAATAGCAGGGATAATAGCAGCAATTTCCCCCAGAGCAGGTGAAAGTGTCCAATGAGACTGTAAAACACAAAGCTGAACACGGGGCTGGGCTCACCATAACCACTGTCTACATAAATTGTTCATTTTGTAAACACTTGCTGATGCCCTTGGAGGTCACTCTGCTGGGCCCTAAGAATATAGTGATGAGCAAAAGTTCATAGTGTGTCAGGGAAAACAGACAGATACACCGCTAACTACTAATCCTCATGGCAGAGCCCTCACAGAAGTGCATACAAGGGGCTCAGCAGCCACTACCCAAGCAACCTATACCTTCATCAAGGCAGAATCTATCACTTGAGGTCAAATTCATCTTCTTCAAGTTTCACCTTGGAGCAGTCTGACTCCACCAGCCCAGTGTCACCCATTAGGGGTAATCAGACCAAACAGAATGACTCTCATAAATTTTCCCACATCCTATGCATCAAGCTCTTCCTCCAAGCTTCTGCACTCAGCAGACGGAGCCTATGTTTTTCCTGAGAAGTGCATCTGTGGTCTTCTCTACCCAGAGGCTCTGCCACCCATCCTCAGGGTCTGACCACTACAGAATCTGCAGAGAGCTATCCCTCATGGGTCTCAGGGAACAGAAGTCACTTGCAAACTATGGTGGCACAGGGCAGCCACAAGTGTCCCCAAGGCTCACACTGTACCTGGCTCATGGAGAGCAGAAAGGGGTATATGGGCTGACTTTTTGTACCCCTGATGGAATAGGCTCTGATATGATTACTTCTTCTGACACTACATGGACTCTGATGCAGGGAAATGCCAGAGCCTAGTAATTGGCATGGTACAGAGGCATTATGGGAACATATGACCTTTAGGTCAAAGAAATTCTGGCTCACCAGATTGCTCCAGATAACAGAGGGCCTCTCCATTTCTCAATGCATTTTCTCTGAAACCAAAATTAAAACAGATATTGCTTCAAAGGTGTATTGTGCAAATTATTACAATCATGTGCATAACTGAGGCTCTGACTCTCCCAACAGCATTCAGGCTATGAACTAATAAGATCCATCAATTACTGAGTACTTCCTGTGTGCAGGACTGCACTTTGCATGTCTCATACACCATCTCGATAATTCTTAGCATAACCTCATTTAATCATTTAGTCAAATATTTACTGAGCATTTTCTAGGTGCTGAAGATATAGCAGTAAACAAAACATACAAACACCCCTGCTCTGGTGAAACTTACATTCCAATGAGGAAGACAGAAAAAAAGAAGATAAACAAATAAAATGTATAATAAGTTATACCAGTATGAGTGTTGAGGAAAACAATAAAGTAGAGAGAAAGGATAGCAAAGGTCAAGCTAAGGGTTAAAGTTTCAGTAGTTTGGCCACGGAAGGCCTCTCTAGGAAGGTGATCATTTTGATTACTGGTAATATTCACTCCTCAACCCTATGGATAGCATATACTGCACAGATTCATTCACTTTAGCAAATGGATGTTAACAGATGTTACACACACAAAAGCTTGAAATGTGCTTTTTATACTTCTCATACATTTGCCTTCTTATACTTCTGCTATGGCCAAAAGAGTATCCCTTAGGTAGCTGCTGTTCCTCCAACCTCAGTCCCACCTGACATGACAGGAAACAGATCCACAAGCACAAATAGAACCTATCAAGTCTAGCCTAGATGAGCCACCCCAGTCAGCCAGCAGGAATACATGAGATGCTGAATGCCAGTGAAATTTTGTTACACAGCATTATGTGGTCATCAGTGACAGACAGAGGAACTTTGGGGTAAGAACCTTAAGGAAGTGAGAGAAGGAGCTATGCGACTATATGGCGGGAGACTGTTCCAATTAGCGAAGAGAATAAGTGTAGAGATCATATACAGGGGCCCACCTGGCATATTCAAGACATAGCACAGAAACTTGTGTAGCTGAAATAGAGAGAATAAGGAGGAGGTCAATAGGAGATAAGGTCAAAGAGATGATGAGTGGCTGGATCAAGTAGCACTTTAGAGGTTGAGTGATCATATAATGTATCATCTAAAACAGAGCCTGTTTTTAAATTTGAAGTATAATTCACATAAAGATATATTCTTTTTAGTATATAATTCTGTAAGTTTGATGAACTTAATCATGTAACCAGTACCATACTGAAGATAGAACAGTTCCATCACCCAAAACAATTCTCTGTGCCCTTTATAGTTAATGTCCCTGCTCCAGCCCTAGACAACACTGATCAGTCTTATGTCCCTATAGTTGCCTCTCTTTTCAACATCATTAAATGGACTTATGGAGTACAAAGTCTTTTGAGTCTGGCTCTTTCACTTGGCACATGCTTTTGAAAATCATCCCATGATGCTGTGCTAATCGGTAGGTTGTTCCTTTTCAATGCTGAACTATATCCCATTGTGTGGATGTACCACACACATTTTGTTATTCATTCACCAACTGAAGGACATCTGGGTCATTTCCAGTTTGGGGCTATTAAGAAGGCTGCTATATGCATTCACATTCAGCAAACCAGGCCAATTTTGAGAGTAAATTATTCCCCTTGGTGTAAAGAGATATAAGTGAAAACCATCCCATGCAGACTGGAAAGCATGTTTACCTGATTCAGGTCAAGACTCTGGCTGTTACCCTGGTGAGACAGGAAGCTATGGGAAGATTCTGAGCAGAAGAATGACATAATCAGCTGACATGTCAGCAGGATCACTCTGGCTACAGGGCCAAGAACAGAAGCAGGAAGGCCAATTAGTAGGCTGTTGTCTTAACAATGCTGGTTTATACCAGAGAGGAGGCCACTCCAGTGTGAGGAATAATCAAATTCCAGATATGCTGAAGGTAAAGCTGACAGAATTATTGAAAGATTAATTACAAAATATGAGAGAAAAAAGCATCAAAGACAACACTAAGATTTTTGACCTAAGCAACTGAAAATAGGGTATTCAGCCCATTTTATAGAGAAGGCCATCCCAGGCTTATAGACATTTGCTTGTGGCTACCCAGTAAGAGGGCAGAGCCAGGATGAAAGTTCCAGCAGCTTGGTATCACCAAAACATTTGCCATATGTCAGAGGGAGAAGCAAATTTCCTCCTCCTAAGGAGAAACTGCATGTCAGAATTCCTCTGTACGTGATCCCAAAAGCACAAAAGTATACCAGTCCAGAAGAAGCCCTACTCAAGAGAGCTGCCAGGAAGCCTCGAGGGAGGGAGCTAGGCCTTCCCTTGCACTATCCACAACTAGAATATGAGGCCCCTGGGGATGAGCAGGGAAGTAGGGAATGAAGTGAAAAAAGGCAAACAGGAGAACCAGCATCCTTGCCACATTCCACATTCTCCAGCCCCCTGAGCTCAAGTGCATTGTTAAGTAGGACAGCCAGGAAAGAGGCAATGCTAGAGTCAGCCACTACTCTGCCACCTGAGGCCATACACAACAGCCTGGTTCTTTCTGAGGCTAGAGGCTGAAGCTGGCCCTGAATTTCACCACAGGGCCCAGGTGGGAAATTTTAGATACATCGGCAGTCCCAGGTTATCCTGTGATGAAGGCCATAGCCCCTTGCCTAACCACAGGTTTCAGCTCAGTGCCTGGAACTAGATTCACAATTTACTACTCTAGCACATCCCCAATCCATGGGCCACCATCCTGGCTCATGTGCCCAGGCTCCCAAAGACAAGCATCAGCCATGAGAGCTGGATAAGCAGTGACACTGTGACAGGAGCAGGAGGGAGGGGATTTCCACTGCTGGTCACATGATACCTCCCTGAGGGAGAGGGTAAAGGCTCCCCCTCATTCCACAAGTATTTCACATTCTTTCCCAGCCACAGTTCCTAAGAAAGGTTATGCCCCACACCCCAAAGGTAACAAAGCAGAAGGCAAAGTCTCCCTGGTATACTGCCCACCTCCCTTGACCTCAACCATGCCACTGTAAGAGAGAAAATCATTACTAAGCACTGTTGGGCCGAGCTCTGCACGCTGGAAAATAAATTAGTCATCCAGTGACAGATACTGGGCACATCCCTCAGTGTTCCCACCCCCCATCTCTAGACATTTATCACAAATTGTTCATCCTGAACTTCAGAGGGACCCCTCCTTCTACCATACTTCTTTCCTGGGCACCACTCTCTGGGGTGGCCCTCAGAGTCATTCTGGTCACACACACACACACACATACACACACACACACACACACGCATACACACACATAAGCACACATACACTGTAGTCTGTCCAGAGGTAAGTGGGAGCCCATTTCACTGGATAACACAGCAGTCTCCAACCTTTTTGGCACCAGGGACTGGTGTGCCGATGAGAATCTAATCCCTGATGATCTGAGGTGGACCTGAGGCACATGATGCTAGTGCTGGGGAACAGCTGCAAATACAGATGAAGCTTTGATAGCTTGCCTGCCACTCACCTCCTGCTGTGCTGCCCAGGTCCTAACAGGCCACAGATTAGTACCGATCTGCAGCCTAGGGTTTGGGGACCCTTGGTGTAAGGCACCATCTCACTGCCTGCCTGATTCTTTTCAATACCATAGGGTTCATGAAAGCAGGCTTGGAGAAACATGAACCAAACCCAAAAACTGCCACTCACTGGCTGTGTACCTTCGTGAAAGTTACTCAACTCCTAAGCCTCAGCTTCCTCACCTGTAAGATGACTCTTTCAGGTTATAAAGAATAAATATGCTCATGTATAAATGTGCCCAGCAGGTAGAAAGAGTTTGTTCCTCTTGCAAAGTTTCCAGGCAGCCCAGCTCAGAGCTTAGGGTGCACCTGGGAGCCCATGCCATTTCAGACCTGCAAATCTCCTAGACTCTGTGGGCAAGGCCTTGGCAAGTGCAGGGGTGCCCAGACTCCCTTGAAAAGGCCCATTCCTGCATCCTTTAACCTAAGAGGGGCACAGCTCACACCCATTTGCTTAGTGAGTACCTGGAGTCCCCTTCCAGGGAGCAGTTCTCTACTACAAAGATGGCCCAGAGAGGGGTATACCAACCACACTCAGTGCATTCCAAGGCCTCAAGGTCCATGCCTAGCTGGCAGCAGACAAGCTAATAGGGACAGCTCTTCTGTGTCCAGAAAACAGCTTATGCCATACCACAGAAGCAATCCTCAGCAAACTGAATGCCAGAGCCATCCATGTCTTCTTTAGGAAGACCAAGTTTATCCTCCACCCAGGCTCTCAGGACAACAAAGTTCTGCTTCTGTCCCTTCAGTTTCCAACACATGTCTTCCCTCAGGTTCACATCACATGCAGGTTCAGCTGAAATTTAGTCCAGACAACTTGCTCCCATGACCCTCTGGAGCCCAAGACAGTATACTGAGCCTTTGCATGTGGTCAATGATCAAGCAGCATATTGGAAGGCAGGTGCAGGGCTGTGAGGTGGGAGGACAGGAGTGCAAAAGAAAAAAAAAGAGCAACAAGAACAAACAAGATCTGCAGCAAGTGACAGGACTGCAACAATTCCCGTGCCCCTGTGCGCCTCCACTTGCTGCTGAGATTAACTTACCTGAAGAATCAATCTTACTCACTTAAGACTTCATGATTTATTCACATAATCACACCTGAGATTTTTGAGATTTTTTTTTAATAAACAGATTTAGTTACTCTGAACTTCTGGATGAGGATTTTATACATTCCCTTCAGAAGTTGAAAGAGCACTTTCAATTTAAAGGACTGTGTTTTCATGAGAAGCATTACTCTCAATCCTGAGGAGAAAGCCAAATGACATGGGCAATGTGGCAGCTTTAACATGCCCAAGGAGACAATGAGGGAAGAGAAGGTCATTCTCAAGTCATTCCCAAGTCCAAAGGAGCACAGTGTGTGTCCATTGCCCCGGTGAGACAGCTGAGACCCGGAAGGGTTGAATGCTCTGCCCAAGGTCCCATGAGGGTGGTGTTGGTCAGAAGCATGTCTTCTCAGCCACAGAGGCCCTGTCTGTCTTTGTGCACCATGCTGTCTCCCAAGAACACTGCAAATTTGCTTGCTGTTCTTGCCTCCTGTGGCTCTCACTATATTCTTAAACTTGATACATAACCTTACTAGGCACACATCTAGATTATCTGGGTAACATTTTTCTCAAGGAAAGCAGAAGACAAGGGGCCAGCTGCCCCTTACCAATGGTGTCTGAGGCACATGGGGCCTTCATTCCCGATGCAGTAAGCACTTAGTAAGACCCTTCTGTGTGCCAGACAATGAGCTGGCACTACGAAAAGAAAGGTGGCCATACTCCTTTCTGTAGTACAGATTAGAATCTAGTGGGCAGACCAACATTTGTCAAATAATCATATAACTGATGGGTCATGCATAGAGTGAAACATGCTCTCTGAAGGAAAAGCATGGGTGCCATGCACACGTCTAACAGACATCAGTTTGGTGGGACGGCCAGAGTAGGCTGCCCCAAGGGGCAGTAATTGGGCTGAGATGCAAAGGATGATGGGCATTAGTGAGGTTTGCAAAGAGGGCACACGAGCAGGGAGAGGTATGGAGACCAAGACCAAAATAATGCCATTCAGCAGCCTACACCCTAACCCTTCTGACCCACTTCTGGAAATTTCCCATCAGCAATAATCCAAAAAAAAAATAAAACATAACACATGAAGATTTTCACTGAAACACTGTCCAAAAAACAATTTTTTAATGACTGAAAAAGTAGAAACAACCACAATGTCCAATAACAGGAAACAGTAGGTAGGTTATGGAACATCAATTCTTCATCTCAATGCAATCATTAAAAATGATCATTAGGAAGGCTTTGCAACAACACAGGAAATGTTTATACCAGGATGTTAGGTCAAAAAAGCAGAACACAAAATTGCATCTAGATTATGAGTAATTCTATGTAAAACAGATGTGCATGTGGTCACAGAGGAATACAGACAATGAAAAAAAAGTGATTGGGCTGGGCAGTAAGGTGAATTTTTCCTGATGTCATAATGCATTTAAAGTAATCGTAATCGGTGTAGGGTGTGAAGAGGTACCTCCCTTCAAGTATGGGGATAGGAGGAAGGACCTTCGGCCTGCAGATTATCCTTCCTTCCATCTGCTGGGCCTCTCCCTCCTCTAAGCAGGCAAAATACAAAACTTCAGGGGCATCTGAATGAGCTTCCGGGAGACCCCTGAGGAACTCATCCCCTCATCTCATCCTATCCAGGGCCCCACATTCCCACCGCTTGCTTGCTACTCTGTGAGGAAACACAGAAATGGGCTGGAGTCCTGCAACCCTACCCCAGCCCAAATGCTATTCTGCTCAAAACTGTCAACAGCTGGAAGTATGTCATGATAACTATGACAGCTACAATGAGCGTGACTGAAAGGATGTCCCTTGAAGTTGTGCAACACACGTGTAGCACAAGTGTTCACAGTAACCCTGTAGAACAGCCTACCTAGCCAGACTGCCAGCACAAACCCTGGCCAGGTTACCTAACCTCTTTGCATCTCAGTTTCCTCAAATAAAATGGGGATAAGTTTTTTAAAAAACTTACTGGAATTGAGGAGATTCAAAGAGACAGGACATAAAAAGTGCTCTGGAAGTGTCTGGCCTATGGTAAGCCTGAACAAGTATTATCTGTTATTACTGCCTGCTTGGAATGGAGCTTTGCCCACCAAATTGCTTTGTTCTCCTCTGGGACTAGAAACTTCCATTAGAAAAGGTATAGACACAGCATGCACATACACATACACATGCATATGTACATGTGCATACATACACAAGAGTGTGCACATACACATGCACAGATGATATTTCAGGACCCAGCTCTCTCTCTCTGCTGAGGAAGCCCCTGTGGTGGAGCAGTGCCAGCCCTCACACCCCATCATCCACTAGGCTTTTCTCCATGGGGTTGTTTACATTTTCTTATTTGCCTTACTGCTAGTCTTTCTGATGTCCCACATTCTTTGATTGGTCCATCCTGTGTCTAACAGGAGAGGTCTCCCACATTCTTTGATTTGTCTGCCTTGTGTCTAACAAGGGAGGTCTCTGATCACTTTCAAAATTCTGACAGCACCTTTAGGAAAAGGCCCCACAGCAGAGGGCCCACAGGTGTCTGAGAGTCTAGCAGCTGTTGCCTTTTATCACTTGGTTTTCCCAGGTTGTTTTAGGGCAGCCTGTACCACAGTCGGTTTTCATCAGTCTCCAGCCTGGCCCATTTCCCTCTCAGAGTCCTTTCCCTCCCTCCATGCCATTATCTGAGTTCTCACCTCTGCTCAGGCCTGAATGCTTCCCACATCAAAGATATCCAAACATTCATTCCAAGTTCCTTTCATTGTCCTTTTCTTCTGCTCTTCTTCTGACCCTTTTCTAAGCAAACATTCCTCCAGCCATGGTTATAGACTGAACGTCTTTCACAACATATATTTGCCTTCCTGTTTACCTTGTTTCAAGATGGCTTCCCTCCTCTGTATGTCAAAACAACCATTCTCTTAACTCTAGCAAGAGCCTCTGCCTTATAGCTAATAGGACATGATGAATGAAAGGAGAAAGGAACAAATCTGATGTGCAAAGAGCAAGAGAAACTGTCAAAATAATGCTGTGCAACAAACCACCCAAAGCTCAGAACAACCAGCACTGTTCTCACAGATATGTGCATTGATTGGGGAAGATCTGCTTCTCACTGCAAGTTTATGGGTCAGTTTAGTGGCTCTGGCCTACCTCTTACGTTTCTCGTCCTCCTGGGACCAGTGGGTTATCCAGGACTTGTTTTTTCTATTCTTAAAGGTGCAGGTGGTAGAAACTCTGAAGTATGGAAACATTAATATCTCTTATGGCCTAGGCTAAGAACTGGAACAATGTCATCTCTGTCTACATGCTGTTGGCCAAAAAAAAGCCACATGGCCAAACTCAAAGCCAAAGCACAGGAAGCATATTCCACCCCCAAGAGGCCACAGCAGGGTATGATGAAGAACTGAGGGCAAACATTCAGTTGACTACACCGACCTCTGCCCTTCAAGAGCTCCTCCTAGAATGCAGAGGGAGAACAATGCATCAAGCATAATTGCAGCACAACATGGTTTTTCTCCAATCGCTGGAGTCATTTGGGACCCAGAGTCATTTCAGGCCTGAAGATACCTTTCCCTTCTCTCATTGTTTCTAAATCTATGTCCTATAAATTAGACTAGGCAGTTCTCACTCCATTTGACAGGTGGAGAAAAGGGGCTTGCAGGGATAAAGGAGATTGCCCAGGACACACTCAGCTGCTTCAGTTATCCACTATATTTGCATTTGGTGAAAGTGTTCATATGAAAAAGGAAGTGGAGCTCGCGTGCATAGTTCCTCAGGCTATCAGAAACCAAAGTTGGACAGGTCCAATCAGTCTCGACATTAAACCAGCTCAAAAAATTCAAATTGGTGGGACGCACTAATGACAGGCACAACCTTACTCTGCAGAAAGGTATCTTTTGGAAAGAAAATGAAAACTTCTAGAGAACCTTCCATGCTCTGGGTATGCTATACACATTGTCTCATTAGGTTCTCCCAAGAACCCTGTGAGGCACTGTGAGGTTCTACTTCGTTTGATGAATGAGGAAATAAACAATCAGAGAGACCTTGCCCAAAGTTCCACAGCTGATGAGTGAAAAGAACAAGGCTGCAGGCAAATGCTTCTGTTACAAAACCTGAGCTGCACTAAATGACTTAGATCAGCAGTCCTCAATCTTTTTGGCACCAGGAGCCAGTGCTCCTATGAGAATCTAATGCTTGATGATCTGAGATGGAGCTAAGGAGGTGATGCAAGTGCTGGGGAATGTCTGCAAATAGATGAAGCTTCACTTGCTCACCCGCCACTCACCTCCTGCTGTCCAGCCCAGTTCCTAACAGGCCACAGACCAGCCTTGGAGTTGGGAACCCTGTCTTAGATGATAACACAAAAATCATCCATGTTGGTCCACATCAGGACAGAGCATAGGCTAGGCCAGGCCAACAAGGAATAGATGAGCTCACAGAGAATCCTCAGGCCATGCCTGTAGGATGAGGGTTGACCAGCTCTTACACATAGATTCCTAGGATTGATCTCATTGGCCAGCCACAGGGATATGGAGTCTCTTACCAGCTCCTCAAATGAACATCTGTTTTTCTCAAAGCTGTGAATGTCACATCAAGAATTTCCAATTACCTTCCCCTTGGTTTTATTTAGCATCAGTATATTGGAGGCATAATTAATCCGAGATGAAAACTTGTATTGTTCCCTTCTCCTCTGCAATGAAATAGGTTTCCAAATGTGCTAACAGAGAGGATCCTTCTCCTAAAATGACAAATGGAAAGTAAAGGATGAAAGCAGAAGTGAAATGAAGATTGATGACAACTATAGCTGAGTCAGGGCGGGGATGGGGGATGCAATGGCAGAATCTTCCATGGAGCTCCTGCTTCAAATCTCACCTCTTCCTCCTCCTAATGAAGATGAGCCTTTTCCACAACATAAAAGTGATGCTGATGAAAATAAAAGACCAATTTCCACTGATATAATTTCTAACGATACATCATGAGAATAAGGTGCCTCTAGGGAATGAAGTGAAGGTGTCATGAACATTTTTCTCCCAGGCCTGGCTCTGCTCAGAGTCCAGGGTACTGTGGCTGAGGTGGGCAGGCTTCACATGGGCCAAGACCTGGAAGTGGGCAGGGGGTGAGGGACAAAGATACACACAAATTTTACAGGAGAAAATATCTCCAGAAGTTGGATATTCAAGAAACCAAGACTCAGAGGGGCTCATTGACCCTAGGTCTCATAAGAGACTAGCCTTTAGCCTCTGGTTTGTCCAATGCTTGTCAAAAGGAGTCATGCAACATTTGTGGTGATATCCATTCTTCTCCCACTCTTGTCTTCTTACAAGCTGGTCCCAACAGATTACTAAATGGGAAATGGGTCAGGTCACTGCCCTATAAAAACCCTCCGATGACTTCCCATCACACTTAAATAAAACCCAGTGCCTCACATGAGCTGCAGAGCCTCGCCCACATCTCGCATCTCACTGCATTACTCTCTCCCTCTCACTAAGCTCCAGACACACAGGCACTCTCTTTCTATTCTTCTGACCAGCCAGTCTGTATTCTCACCTTGCAACACTGGCAATGGCAGAGGTTTCCCTTAAAAAACAAAGGTGTTAATGGGCCTGACTCCATCAATCAGAGTTCAGCATAAAAGTCGAAGAACCGGGCCAGAGTCAAAAGTGGCCCCTAGTCACTCCCTACCACATCACTCTGTTCTAGGTTCCTTATGGAACTCTTCACCATTTGATATTACTTTGCTTTTTGTCTCTTGCACTTGCACCTACAATATAAGTTCCATAAGTCTGGAGACCTCACCTGTCTTATTGTCCATCATACCCCAGCATCTTGCAGGGTTGTATTGTATCTGATATACAGGAGGTGCTTAATAAATATTACTGGACTAAAAACCAGCAGAGGAGTTAGTGGGGTCTGGCTTATCAAGAGGACCTCAAGGCAAATGAATGCTATCTTTAGATAACTGAGGAGCTAACATGGGGGAAAGAGTAAAACTGTTGTATAATCCCAGAACACTAATCCAGGCGTAATGGAGAGAAGCCGTATGACAGATTTTGGATAACATTAAGTAAGAGCTTTCTCATTGTTGAGCTACCAATGACAGAATTGGTTTCCTTAATAGGTGGGGAGCTCCCCATTCCTGGAGAGAGGCCACTGCTGGAGTCCACATTGTGAAGAAAGCAGACCCTTCTAAGTTCCTGAGCCCACAAGCCATGGACAACATCCACTTTCGTTTCTTCTGTCTCAGTCTATTCTCCTGGCAGATCATCATCCCCTGTTGAAGAACAGGGACTCATTCTCTGGCATGGCTCCAAAGTGCCTTGCACAGGGCAAGGCCATGG
The DNA here is from genome assembly GCA_030015415.1 of Cynopterus sphinx. Lineage (NCBI taxonomy): Eukaryota > Metazoa > Chordata > Mammalia > Chiroptera > Pteropodidae > Cynopterus > Cynopterus sphinx. Next base: position 55,219,915 of record CM057382.1, read on the forward strand.
TAATAGCTATGCACACAAGTCCACCAGACATAGAGTTGAGTAAATATGCCTGATTTCCTTTAAGGTGAAAGCAGGAAGTTCTAAGCAGGCAAGGCTATCTCTGTGGGGCCCCATGTAGAGGTGAGTATCCCCCTGACATGCCTGAGTACATGGTCTATACCTTTCTCCAAGGACATAAGCCTAGAGAGTAAACAGGCAATAAAGAAAAAAGAGATGGTAGTCATGGAACACCATAACCTACACTCTGATTGCTTATCTCAGTCAGTCCTCCCCACAGACCTATGAGGGGGGTAACATGACTTGCATCCACCAGTGGATTTTGGTGATGCTGGGAGTTAAGCTCAGATCTGAAGAATGCCACAACCTGGATTCCTGCCACCTCAACCTGCAATGGGCCAGCCAATTCCCTTCCAATTCTAGACCTGTCCACTTGAAAACATTCTCAACTCATTCTGCATTTTCTTCTTCCCTGTCTTCTTAGAAAATGAGGCCCTTTGAATGCCATAGGTCAAGCCCAAGTCTGAACTGCACTCAGTTCCCTATTCAGTCATTCAGCCCTGGGCCCACTCAGAGGGGAGCTGATAGAACAGAGACATTTGCATGCTCTCTCCTCCCAACCATGGGCAGGCATAGAGCTCCTTCTGCATGCCACAGCAGCCTTTCTATTACCTGGAACAGCTGTTTACATGGGAGGCACTCAGAATGGAAGTGTCAAATCACCATGTGGCACAATGAAGTCATGTCTGAATTTTCCTACCTCCCAGCCCACTAACGAGGATCCAATTTCATCCCCAGTATCTTCCTCACTTCTTCAGGCTTCCTGTGCTGGTTCCTATGATTTCGAGGGAAAAGAACAAAATAAGGAAAGAAAGGAGAAGAGAGGAAGAGAAGCAAGAGTACACAGAGACTATGAAAGATGACATATCTGAAGAGTTTGGGGAGGCAGTGAGAGACAAGAGGAAAGACAGAGAGACAGAGAATGAGGATTTAAGAAGCATTGCTGTGGGTTATGAACTGGATCCTCCAACAATCTTTGAAGGACACCAATAAAGAACTGTTAATCATTCATCACTTTTCCTGCTTTTTTCCTCCTAATTTGATTCTACAAAAAAACAGGGTCATGAGGTACCACCAATTACATATGATTACAAATGAATGAAACACTTGTCTCCTCTGGTAGTAGCTGTGACTTACTACACTGGACATACTTAGACTTAGTCATACAAAAAAACTTTATCTCTTTTTCATCTCTCAGTAGGTACTGTTGCCTCCACCATCACCACAAATATTTTCTAAAAGCCTTTGAATAAAAATTCCAAAATAGTAAATGTTACTTTAGTACTCAACTATGAAAGAATCTGTGAATATATATATATATGTATGCTTAATAAATTTTATATGCTATGTTTTAAAATGTTTTTAAACAAATGAATAAGAACCCAAAATCCATTGTTCAACTCACAAGGTCTTAAGTCTCTACTGCCTATATTAGAAATGGTAACAGTTAACACTTTCTAGGTAATGGTTTATCAGTCACCTTTTTAAGTGCTTTACATATATTAACTTATTTAATTTTGGCAACCATCAATGAGGTAGGGAATAATGTTACCTTCATTTTGCAAGTGAGAAAGACAAAACACTCTCCTGAGGTAGGGAATAATGTTACCTTCATTTTGCAAGTGAGAAAGACAAAACACTCTCAGTAAGTGGTATAGCCAGAATTGCAACTCAAGAAGATGGTTCCAGACACATTTGCTTAGCCATTCTACTAACCCAAGCAGAGATCCAACTTGCTGGCAGAAAAGGACAGACAGAGCCAGCTACCCCACAACAGAGAGTCACCCAGTCCTAGCTGCTCCTGTGGGAAGGAAATATAGGTATTCAAAAAGGACTGAGCCTAGAATGTGGAAGCTGAGGTATGTCTACAATGCCTTTACCCCCAGAATGTCATGTAAACACCCAAAAGCAACAAAGCTTCTCTCTTCCCTTCTTCCCAAAAGAATGCTCAGAGAGGAGCCCCAGGGATGTAAAGATGACCCTCCCAAGCAGATGGAAGGAGAAGGGCTAGAAACTCTAGCAAATTTGGCTTGCCTTAGAGAGCAGCCATGGAGCTGGAGGCTCTTATGGGAGGAAGATGATCACTCACAAGCGGTGAGCTTCTCAAGGACCAAGAATGTGTCTCACTAGTGTTTCTGTTCCTAGAGGTCAGCCCCAGGTTTGACACACACATAAAAATCAACTTGCAATGATGCTTTAAATTTTACTTGAATTAAATTAAATTAAATACCCTCTACTTAATAGGGATAAAAGTATTGGAAGCTGCAGGACAGACCCAAGGAGGTAGGGTGGAGGTATTGAGTCCTACTCATCTGGGAGGCCCAGAATGTGTCCAAGTCCTCCAGCCATCACCAATTGAACTGTCTCTTAGAGCTAGGACCAGAGGGGCATAGGTGGTCCAAAGAATGATTTTTAAGGAAATTTTGAGTGCTCTCCTGCCAAGGTGCTTACTGTCAACCTAACAGGCCACAATCAGCTAATTTTCTCTTCAAAAAGAGAACTGAAATCTCCCATGCCAAAGAACTCCAAATAATGTATGTAGATATTCCACCTTCGAGAAAGTAGAACATAATCCCTGCTCCTTAAGTTTGGGCACATAGTGACACTTTTCCAAATAGAATAGTATGGAAAGGGGGGAAAGAGCAACTTTATGGTGAAGAAATTTGACAAATGCTACCCCAGTCAATTTGTCAAGATCAACATCAACAGTGTTGCTAGCAGACACTTTACCTCTGTGTTCTTCCCCCACCCCAAAAGGTGTACCCCCAAATCTAATCATGAGCAAAAACATCAGACAAATCTCAGCTGAGGGAGCATCTACAACATACCTAACAAGCACTCCTCAAAAGTATCAAGGTCACCAAAAGCAAGGAATGTCTAAGAAGCTATCAACAAAAGATGCCTAAGGGGACATGATGATTAATGTGGTGTCCTGAATGTGACCCTACAGCAAAAAAGGGTTGGTAGGTAAAAACTAAGAAAATATGAATAAAGCATGAACTTTAGTTAATAAGTATGTTCCAATACTTGTTCATTAGTTGTGACAAATTATTATACTAATACAAGATGGTCACAATAGAGTAACTGGGCATAGGGTATATGAGAACTCTGTACCATCTTCACAATTTTTCTAGAAGTCAAAAACTATTTTAAACTTTAAAGTTTATTTTTAAGATTTGGAGTCTCATCCTAAATTCTGTATAATATACTTCCAAAGTAGTCTTCCAAAGTGTTTCTTTCCCCTCAAATCACCCCAGCCTTCTTTAGTGCTATGTCTATGCTCATCCAAATATTGGCACCACATTTTCTCCCTGGCCCCAGGTCCCTTATCTAATCCATCCTATTGTCTGAGGCCACCCAGAGCTTTGGCAGCACAGACGTGGTAAGGCACACCCATGTTGCAAAGGCTTCCTCTGTCCTCGAGATTGGGTCCAGCATCTAGCATGGCACCCAGGGTCCTTTCACAGCCTTGCCTCTCTACTCTTCCTTTACATGCCTCTCTTGATATTGTCATATTAAAATATCTATTGCTTTTTCCAAAAATGAAAACAAACAAACAAACAAAAAACTTTTCCTCTAGCTCCCATGTGCTTCCCTCCATGTTCCTGCATTTGCTGATCCCTCACCTGGGATGTCCTCTCTCTCCACTGTGTTCCCTGGCTATCTCCTACCTATCCATCAAGACTCAACTCAGACCTTGCTTCCTACAGAAAGCTTCCTTTGCCCCGGAATGGATGTGCTGGCTTTGGTGGATACCCTAACTGTCCCTACACTTGCATCTATCCTACACTGTCTATGATTTCCTACTTTTCCTGAGTTAAGGTTCTCTCACCCACATACTTCTAGTGTCAACCTTCATCAAATGTTTATTTAATGATGAGTAAATCATTAGGGGGGAAAAAGTGTGGTGAAAAGTCATAGCTAGCAAATCAAGGCTTTTGTTTGGTTTTAAATTACAAATTCTACTCTTCAGAACTCCATTATCCTCACTAGAGTCCTATATAACCACATTCCATTATAAAGCAATGTAATGGATTACTAGATTTAATTATAACTAGAATAATTAATGTCAAGGTATTGCCAGTTAAGACATAAATGTTAAATATCACCCTCAATGTAACTATTCTCTAAGTCTGTGATTACCAGGCTTAGAAATACCAGTTTTTGATGAGAAGTATCTTTGTCATAAGGGAAGCCATGCCAAGAAAAACATCTGGTTTACCAGCTGCCACTGTCTTCAAGGCAGCATGCCTCCTCTCTGGCTTGAGGCTGGGCTCCAAGAACCCCCGGCCCTGAGATTGACCCCATCCCTAACCCTCGCTAGGGCATACTCTGCTTGGCTAAGCCAAGGACCTTAGGGCAGAGAAATGTCTCAAAGGGTCTGTCCAGGCCTCTTGATAGGTCCCTGAGTCTCACATTCCTTCAATTTCTCTCCATAACAAGAAGCAAAAGCACCTGCAAGGAACCAGGAACCCTCAGAAGTTATGACAAGGTGCAGGCAGTGTAGCCCAGTTAAGGAGGGAATGCTGAGCTCACTGCGGACCAGTAAGGCCCCACCTTGGGTCTCCCACCCCTCTGCCATGCCCTCTCCTCCAGCCACCTGACAAGCCTGGCTCTAGTTCCATCTTAAAAGTAATTGTGATTTCATTTTGTGAGGTGACAAAAACATTGCCTCCTGTCAGTCACTGCTAGGCCACTCTCAAACAACAGGACCATGAATGATCACACCACAAAAGCCAAATACAGGATGCACTGCCTCACCTTAGCCCTCCCCCTCACCCTGAATCCAGCCAGTACTCTGAAGCAGACAAGTCCAAACTACCTCCTGGCTTGCTGGAGCTGTCACAGCAGAGCCCTGAGCAGCCACATGAGAAATCCTGACACTCCAAGGCCACCATGCTATGAAGAAACCCTAACACATGCAGAAAAATTGCATGAAGGAGAGATGCCCAGCTGGTCCTGCCCCTCACTTTTCCAGATCCAGCCCAGGTCATGCTGCTGTGGGAAAGAGAAAGATGCCCTGTACCCTTCTCCAATGTGCCCCTGAAACATCTATTCAGATCCCACAACCACAAGGGCTGAGATCCAGGCCCCGTTAACCCTACATGGCAAGGACTCCTTGCCCTTACCTTACTTTGACCCACCAATCCAGAAATGATATAAAAATTGCCTTGGAGCACTCACTGGTTGAGCTGAGACCTCTAGGTTATTTAGGTATCCAAGTAAAACAAAAGTATGCCAAGGCAGTGGTTCTGGTGGGAAGCAAAGTTGCATCATTATCATCATCATCACTACCACCATCATCACTGTCATCATCATAACCAAGGATCATCATAATCACCATCATCATCATCATCATCATCACCACCATCACCACTAATATTCTCACCATCATCATCATCACTATCATCATCATCACCACCACCTTAGATATAAGAAAAAAAAAGTTTTGGAGCACCTTTATAACTTTCCCACAGCCATTAGCCACAAGGGCAGTGCCAGGATTCTAACCTCAAATGCACAAACCAAGGCCATGCACACTCTTACTTGCTCTGGCTCCTCTCCCCTAAAGCCCACCTCATAGCTCCTCGTGCTGAGTTGCTTCAGAACAATTCCACTGGAGACCCTAGGCCCCCAGATATAAGTCTACAGTGCCTCGGTCTCTGCATCTGAAAAATGGGAGGGGCAACACAGCCTGGCTCTGAACAGAGTGTCAGACCTGAAGAACACTGTGCCATGGGAGGGAGCAGGACACAGTGATTTACCAATCACCTACTTCAAGCCAGGCAATGCTGGGACCTTCCCACACATTTATTTAAATGTCACACCAGCCTTGGGGGTAGGCAGGGATAGCTTCCCTATTTTACCAGTGAACTCAGATTCAGAGAGTGAGTCCAGCTGTGTAATTCCTAAGTACTTGCTCTTTCCGTTTCCCCCTCTGTCCCTCAACCTGAGGACAGATTTCACATGCCACATGCCAAGGCCTCTCTGCCTGACTTTGTAGGAGAAGCAGGATAATTCCCTGCACATTCACTTAGAGCTATTAATGAGCCAGGGATGTGTTTGCTTTGTGTTTCCAGGGGCAAGTGGCCAATCTGGTCATGACTCCTTCCTCACAGGCAGAAACACCAAACCACTGGAACCCCTGGGGCTAGAATTCCCCCTGTTCAGCCTCTCCCTGGCTCTGGAGCTCAGCTGAGTATCTGGCTAGCTTATTATGCAACTTCCCTTTTTTGGAATTCTAACTAGTGAGATTTGAAAGGACACAACCCCTCACCAAAAAAAAAGAAAGGTTTTATTTTCTTTAAGTGGGCACTGAATTAAATGTGTAAATAGTGTTTTCCATCACACAGAAAAAGGTTTTTGCCCCCTACCTTTCATTTGTTTCTGAGGTTTCCCATTATGCCTGGGCTATAACTGTAACTCCCGATAGGACAAACCTTGTGGGCCATTCCACAGGATCGAAGCAGATGGAGACCCTGGTTGGGTGTGAAAGGGAGTTATGTGTATGGGGTAGAGGCAGGCATAGCCCAGCTTGGAGCAGTTGGGCCCTGCCTGCAGTATCCCTCCCCTGTGGGCCTGGTCAGTGGTCAAGTCAGAGTCCAAATATGGCTATGGCAACAGAGCCAAGGAACCCGGGCTTTATAGGAAAGGCTCGAAAAGCCTCCAACTCTCGGGAAGCACATGGAAACTGTTTGGGTTTTGAATCAAGTAATATAATGATTTGGACCATGCACAATGCCAGGTCTGCCTTATTCTCTCCCACCCCCTACCCCATAGATAACACACGTCTCTGGGGTTCTGGATTGAGTGGCAGGAAAGAGGATTGCAATCCACTGGATCACAGCAGAAGAGGGCACTACCCAACTCCACCCTGTCCTAAAGGGAAAGCTGCAGCCCAAACCCCAGAAGCAGAGATAATAGATGTGGCCACAAAGCCACAGCCTGGAACCTACAGGTGACACTGAGAGTGGGAGGGGAATGGTTGGGAGCAACAAATGTAGGATAGGGTGGAGGTAGGATCCTGCATCACTATCTTCCAGCATTCAGGTGGGTACTTTATGGGGGAGGGGAGGATCATACAGGTTCGAAGTGCCAGTGTAGAAGCAGGCAAAGGGAGGACACACAAGCCAACTCTGCCCAGCCCCCAGTCACATACTTACATATACACAAACATACAATGCAGCCCAAATTTGTTCATCTATTAGCACAAGTGCAAACAAACTGAAGATGGGGAGGCCTGCACTGGGCTCCACAGCAGGCCTGCCTAACTCTCATATGGTGATTTAGGTGAGCTGGTTGTGGTTGGGTTTGTTACTCCTGCTTCTCTAAGTTCCCTGGAGAAGGAAAGAGGAAAGATGGCATTGGGAAGGGTGTGTCCTCTCGGCTCAGAAGGAGAGTCCTTGGAAGAGCAAGGTAGGCCCATTTGCACACACATTAATAAAATGCAAAGCCCTTTAGGCAGATTACTTTCTGCTCTCAGGAAGCCACCATGAGTGGCGGCCAGGAGGCTCCCGCCACGAACTCACTAGGTGAAATACATAGCAGGGGCTGTCTGTATTTTCCAGACCAAGGGCCCATGAGAAGACCCCAGAATGAGGTTGCATCCCAGGTGGAGGCCCTGTACTCTCCCTGTAGCCCTGTCAAGCAGAGGGTACAGAGGGAGGGCCTCTCCCAGGGTAGCCACACATGGTTCCACAGCATGAGCTGGTTCCCTGTGGCCTGAAAACTATGAATTACCATCCCCTTAGACTGTCCATTACACTGAGCTATTTCCCATAGAGTCAAAGAATGGCAGATAACACCAGTCTGGCCCCTTTCCAGATCATAAGACTGACCTGCTAACAAACCTCTAGTGACTTCCCATTATGTTGAAGTCAAATTCAAAATCCTTCAATGGACTATGAGGTCTTCTTTGCTTCCACCCAGGACCCCTCCCCCATTCACCTCCCACCACTCTTCCCCTGGCTCATCCTGTGCCAGGCACACCCTCCTTCTCACTTTTCCTCCAGTGTGTGCTGAGTTCATTCCAACCTCAGGACATTTGCACATGCTAGTCCAGCTGCTGAGATGACTCTGTAGCCGCATATTGCTAGATAGACTCCATCACATCCTCTGGTCTCTCCACAAACACCCCTTGGCAGTACCATCCCTGACCACTGCATCTGAAATGTCACCCCCACCAAAGCCCTCTCTCCTTACCTTGCTTTATTTTTCTTTATGGAGGTTATCACCACCTGAATTACTTTGGGTTTATTCACTTATTTGCTTAGTGCCTGCCTCCTGCCTCCACTAGAATGTCAGCTCTTTGAACTCAGGGACCTTGTCTGTCTCAGTCCCTTTGTATCCCCACTGCCTACAGCAGGGACTACTCCATATTACTTGCTCAGATTAACATTTGATCCATTTGAAGACAAGCAAACTGAGACCTGGAGATGAAAAGTAGCTGGCCTACAGTCAGTCATATAGGGTGCAGGATCCCAGGGGAGTCTGGTCTGGGCTGGGTTCAGGCTTTTATTGCCTTGGGCTATGAGCTTACTTGTCATGTTTCTCTAAACCATATCTCATTTGCAGGAAAGGACCAACCTCACCTCTCAGTTGGGACTCTGCTCAGAAAAGGCTATATAGAGTAGGTACACAGCAAGTCATCAAGTGCATCTGATAGGCGCTTTTTCTCCTCCTGTCTTTATTGAAATATAATAGACAATTAGTTGTTCATATTTATATTGTACAATTCAATGAGTTTTTTTCTATTATAGTTGGCATAAAATAATATATTTGTTTCGATTGCACAGCATAGTGATTACAGACCCACATAACTCACAAAGTAATCAGCCCACTAAATCTAGTACCCCTCTTCCCCCTTACATATTTATTATAACATTATTAACTATTTTCCTTATGCTACTCTTTATATCTCCATACCTATTTTATAACTATTCATTTGCACTTCTTAATCCCTTTGCTCTTTTTCTCCTCTCCCAACCCCCTCCAATATAAATATTCTCTGTATCTGCGAGATTATTTCCATTCTTGTTGTTGTTTATTTTGTTCTTTAGATTCCACATGCATGTGAAATCATGTGATATTTGTCTTTCTCTATCTGTTTTATTTCATTCAGCACAATATCCTCTAGGTTCATTAAGGCAATATCTTTTTCCATCCCCTTCCTTTTAGTCTGTGTGTGTCTTTTAATCTGTTTTTAATCTGAAGTGAAGTGAGTGTCTTACAGGCAGCATATGTCAGGGTCTTCTTTTCTTATACATTCAGCCACTCTATCTTTTGGTTGGAGCACTTAATTCTTTTCCATTTGAAGTACTTATTGATAGGAATGTAGTTATACCATTTTTTATTCATGTTTTTGATACATGTTCTTTCTTCTTAAAGAAATCTCTCCAATATTTCCTGTAATACTGGCTTAGTGTTGATAAATTTCTTTAGCTTTTTTTTTTCTTTTGTCTGAGAAGCTCTTTATCCATCCTTCAACTCTAAAGGATATCTTTACTGGATAAAGTATTCTTGGTTGTACATCCTAAGTTTTCATCACATTGAATGTTTTGTTCCAAGCCCCTCTGTCCTGCACGGTTTCTTTTGAGAAATCAGCTGCCAGTCTTATGGGTGCTCCCTTGTAGGTAACGAACTGCTTTTCTCTTGCTGCTTTTAAGATTCTCTCTTTTGTTTAACCTTTGGCATTTTGTGATGTGTCTTAGTGTGGGCCTCTTTGGGTTTATCTTGTTTGGGACTCTCTGAGCTTCCTGGGGTTGTATGTCTATTTCCTTCACCGGGTTAGGAAAGTTTTCCCAACACTGTTTCCTCAAAAAGCTCTTCAACATCCTGTTTTCCTTCAGGTACTCCTATGATATAGATAATTTTTACATTTAATAATGTCCCATAGACTCCTTAAATTATTATTACAGTCTTCTTTTTTCCTGCCATTTTGATAGAGTGTCATTAGCTTCCCCATCTCCTATACTAGTTGAGTCTCTTCTTTATTCCCTCTGTTTATTCCCTTTAATATTCTCTTCATCTCAGATAATGTGTTCTTCATTTCTGACTGGTTCCCTTTTATAATTTCCATTTCATTTTTATGGTTTTCTTTGTTAAAGTTCTCACTGAATTCATCTACACTTTCCCCAAGTTCACTGAACATCTTTAAAGCCAGTGTTTTGAACTTTGCATCTGTTAGATTGCTTGAATCCATTATTCCTGGATCTCCATTCTGTTCTCTCATATGGTTTCTGCTTCTTTTCCCATTTTGGCTGCCTTTCTGTGTCTGTTTCTATGTATTAAGCAAAGCTCTTAAGTCTCCTGGTCTTATTAGCATATAGTAGTGTAGTTGGTGTCCAGTGGCACAGTCCTGAGAGGGGTTCAGCTGAGGCCAAGTTTAGCCCAGCTTGTGCCCTTCCAGGGCCACCTGTTAAGATTCAGCAAGCAATCCACAGATGCTGTACTTACAGTTGCCTCAAGAGGCCATGCCAGAAGCCAAGGCCAGCAAGTCATCAATGTAAGTCCAATGTAAGTCTTGTCACTGTTCAGCAAGAAGCACAGAGGACACAATAGGATGTGGCTTAGGTGGCCTGTGAGTTGGGGGAGGCAGAGTTTCAAGGAATCTCTGAACAGAGTGACCTCTGTGGTCTAGTTTGATGATGTCTCAGCAATGGTGTCGGCTACATCCCCACACTGGGAAGGGGAGGGCTCAACAAAGGAACAATGGATACTGCTAGCACTTCTGTACAGAGCAAGCCTTGCCTCCAGTCCCCTGTAAGTCCCGGGTGCCCCTGGAGCAGCTGACCAGTACTGGTGCTCAGAGCAAGCAGGTCCATCACCAAAAGTCCACTCGGCCCCTTTAAGAGGTGTCTGCAGTTGCAGCTGCTGCAGCCTCTGTCCCTCTCAGCCACTTGGCACTGGGCTGCTTTGAGTCTTTGCCCCTTCCTACCTTCTACTGTTGCAGAATGATTATTTCTCTCCCTAGTTATAGTGCTTCTGTTCATCTAGATCACCAGCAAATTTTCTTGCTGTTGTCTTCATGTTTCTGTCACAACTTTGATTTGGTCACAAGAAGGATGAACAAAGCATCTATCATCTATGCCATTTTTTTAATAACACCTCCAGCCAGGCTTTTAAGAAATTACCCAGTTCCCCGTATCATACTCTGTATCTCTCCAGGGCCCTGGAAAATTACAAAAGCCACAAAGAGAAAGCTGCTAGTCCTTGAATAATTAACTAGCAGCAGTACCATGGTGACTGTGAGGGGCACAAACCAATACCAATGGCCCTCTTTCCAAAGAGTTGACTTCTACAAGCATAGTTAGCATTTAATGTAGACTTTGAGCAATGACAGATAGTAAGACCAAGAACTTCCTTCAAATACAAAAAAGGTTCCTAAAGCTGGTCAGCAAGGTCAAAAAGAGTTCTGAATGCTCAGAAAATGAGGGTGTACCTGGAGAATCCAGGGAAAAAGTAAGAACTCTTAGGAGCACTGCTAAATATAATTGCCAACTCTTAGCAGTAAAAGCTGGAGAAAGAGGACAGGGCTCACTTCATGCCATTCCCATACTTAATATGCTTAAAGTTGATGGTATATAAGCAATAAATTGGATGCTGTCAATCAGCAGTCTGAAGATTTATCAGCCTTGCTGCAGGCAAAGGTGGCCAAGGGAGAATTTGAAAATTCTGTAATTGTTTGACAACATTTAAAAATTAAGATATCTCACAATAAAGTCCAGATTTCTGGCTCCTCTTAAGACATAGGAAGCAATGGCAACACCAGGGCACATAAGGCCATCCCTTCCAGATACTGCAGTTGCTATATGTTCAGTTCTTTTTACAACCCACCTGATCTGCACTTTAATAGTCCTGCATGGAGGTCATGGGCATTCAGATTTGTGACTCATGTTATACCGTCTGGAATTCCAAAGGTATTTAGCCATTCTTAACTAATACTGCTTGTCTTCAAAAGTCCTAATTTACAGAATTATCCAAGAGTGGTTCATGCAGTTGCCTGGGTTGGATGGACCCATTTGACTACTGCAGAGCAGCGAGAGAACAGCAGATACGCAGCCCTCTGCTGTGCTAATGATGAAGCTGTCTCCAACTGAGTGCTCACAGCTGGGCACCCAATTTTCTTGCTCATAGTTCTTCATGAATGTGAATTTTCTCTTCACTTAAGCCAGCAGTTCTTTAGAGGCAGGGTCCATTTCTCCCTCAAAGAACCCAGAACCTGAGATCCAGGGACAGGAACCCTTTTTGTCTTGGTGGTGGCTGGCCACCTGACAGCTTACCACCTGAAGGAGTCCTTATTTGAAGATAATCTGCACCCAGAAAGCACCAACAGCTCCCGTTCTTATATGAGCCTGGCCACCAGCAGTCATAAAAAGTCACTAGACTGCTCCTACCAGCCAGTGAAAGTGCATATGGGAGGTTCCCTGAGCACTCCTGCCATGCTCCTGGGCAGGATCTGCACATGCCCAGCCAGTGTCAGCAGCCTAGCAAGGCATTAAAATGCCCTCTCCTCCCCTCTCCCCCCTAGATTCTAACATTCGCTCCAGCAGGTGCTGGGATGAGAGTCAAGTCCTTGATGGAGGGCCATGAGCACTTTGTCACTTTTGCTAGCCCTGTCACCCACCACCTCGTACACCCTGCATCTGGTTTACCTCCCTTAGCTCTAGGAGCGATGCTTCCTGACATGGAATGAGTAATGAAATGTCCTTCTGCCAGGCTGGACACAGCAGTGCTCATCTGAAGAATTGACACTTCTACCCTTGACCCCCAACAGCCCAGGTTGGTCCTACAATTCCAGCCAAACACATCTACAGACACAGGAAAGGTATTATCATCCAGTTTACAGAGCAGTAAATGGGCTCAAAAAGATGGCACCGATATTAAGATGGAATCTGACTGTGTGTCTATTTGCTCCAAAGGCAATGCCCTTCCTCTGTGCTGCCAACAGGCCTACCTCCTGAAGAAGTACCAGTGTGTCCCCAACTGAGTATCTGAAAGCTTCAGATTTCCTATGCTCAGAAGAAAATAGATTGCGTATGGGAAGGAGAACAGAAAGAAGGGAGACATGCTCGAGTCTTCTGCCCTGTCTCTTGTGACTGCAATTAAAGTGCTTCTAGTCCTGCCTCTCCAGTATGGTAGATCCCCAACACCTGCCCTAGCCCCTGCCAGAGTACCAGGGCTTAGTGGATGGGGCTGGAAGATGCATACATGTTTCTCCCGGTAAACATTTCCTTTGATGTTCTACTTTCACCTGTCATTGTCTCTCTTACCTTCATACTCCTTTCTCTCCAGTCTCCATGGCTCCAATTGTGGACCACAATCCCTCTGCTTGCTTTCTCCCTGATGTGATTTATGGACAGATACTGAGGACATTCAGGTAAAACAGTTGGGGGAGTGACACACCACGCCACACTTGCACAGAAAACAGCTGAGAAATGAGTATTAGATGTGCCTATAAGATGTGCCCACTTCTCTACTTTGGTCAATCAGCCCAGCAGCAGGTCACCATAAGAATCTCTGATGTCAACCACTTGCCCATTTACAATTTAGAATGTTGATCTTGTCCAGAGTCGCATAAGATTGTTCATTTTTCTCAATGCCCTTGGTGCCCCATATCTTTGCATTTTCTAAGACTCATCGATCTCCCCATTCACACAAACGTTACTAGGCACCTTCTGGGTACCAGTCCTGTGTTAGACACCATGAAAGAAGAAAGAGGAGACCTGCACCCCAGAATGCTCCTCATGCTTAATTTTTAGAGTAACCTTGTATCTGGACAAGCCACATGGTGAGAAAGTGGGAAAGAAGCTGGAACTCTGTCCTTTCCTGCTCCACTGACCAAATCATGGTATAGTTAGGTAAAATGTCCTTGGACTCATTGGTGACCAGAGGGTCTCATGAAAGCTGCTCTTCCAGGTGCCAAGGAGAGAGTCTGCCCATCCCCTCACACTTTCTACCTGTTGGCAGACACAGGACTGCAGTTAGGGATGGTGTCCTTCATTCCCTATATAAGCTCTCAGAGATGTCCAGCCCATATTCCCCCATCCTACCTGCTCCTCAATGGTGATGTCCACAGTGTTTGTCTTTCATCATGCTGTAGGAGGAAATGGGCTTCCCGTTGATCTGCAAGGGCAATAAGCTTCATCCCCCCAGTGGCATGTAGTTAAAAAGAGCTAGACTCTAAGTCAAGGAGTACTGAATTCACCATCCAGCTCAGTCACTTTATCTGAGGGAAAGAGAGCAAATCCCTAAACCCCCAGGCTCCAGTGCTCTGAACTGCCCTTCTCTTCCAGCACTGCTGGGAAGAATAGGTGAGTTAATGGGTCTAAATAATGGACTTTGAAAAATAAAGGCCTGTTCTGTCTTTCCCTATGTTCCACTTCCTGCTCCTCACCACCCTCACTCCAAAGTTGAGCAAGGTTGAAACTAAGTAAGAGACCTGTAAGATGTCTGCTCCATCTGCAAACTGGGGCATGGTAGACAGATTACAAAATGGCCCCGATTCACCACATTTTACTGTATCTACTCTCTTTGCAATGTGACTTTGCAGTTCCCCCAAGAGAAGTTTCCCAGGAATCCCCCTCCCCTGCCACCTTACCATGGGCTGACCTCTTGGTTTTCTTTGACCAAGAGATTGTGGCAGAAGCAGCAATGTATCAGGTCTGAGCCCAGGTCTTGAATGGCCCTGAGCACCTGCATTTGCTCTCTTGAAACTCTGCTACTGCCATATGAATAAGTATGGGCTAGCATGTCTGATGATGAGAGACCCCTAGCCTGGTCATCCCACCACCCCAACTTACAGCCAGCCAATCATCATCTTAACTAGCCAGACCCCACTGAGTAACCAGGTAACCACAGATGCATTAGCAAGCCCAGACAAGGTCAGTGAGTCTGATCCAGGTCTGCTGACAGGAAACTCATAATTAACAACAAATGCTTTGTTACACAACACCAGCTGACCAATGCAGAGGCCTTCCATTTTCCAAACTGAATGGTAGCTCAGGCATAGGTGACAGGTAACTAAGGCCAAGTTCTTATTGCCAAAAGGCAAGGGCTCCATTTGGAAACACACAGGGGATGGTGCCAGATGTGGGCTGCATGGCACAACTTGTCTGATGTGAATCTGCCAGTTTGGATTACCTCACCTCACCTCTGTCTCTCTTCACACACCAGCCATCCTCCAGCTTCCTGTGAGGCTGGGGAAGTTCTGCCACTTTCCCGCTGGTTCCCTGCCCTGCCCTTTGATCAATAAATGGGTGACTCACCACCTCTGGGAGGCCCCCCAAGCTTAACACCCTTGGGTATCCAGAGCAGAAAAGGTAATTGAGTGATTTGGCTGCTGCAGACTATTTCCCCTTGCAAACAACTATTTCTCGTGCCTGCTGAATCCCAGGCCAAAGGCGCTCCCTGCTAATAAGCTATAAAGACTCCCACAAGGAGAAACTGACACTTTTCTGGTTATTTAAAACCCATAAAGGAAGGAAAGAACACTAGGTGTCTCCCAGCCCATGCTTCTGGTTCACAACCCCTCTCTTTGACACTGGGAAGGAGCCGATGGTACTCTCAGATAGCCACCATGCAAGGCCTTCCTCATCCCTGAACTCAAGAATGAGGTAACATGATTCAAGATATAACACAAAATTGAAACAACAAACCAACCAAAACAAACACCAGAAGGGCCTGGCAACATGAGGCATTTTCCCTTGATGAGGGTTTAGATGCTCCTTTGAAATATCAAAAACTCAAACATTAAATTTGCTCAAAACAATCCAGTGTCCTTGCTTGACCAGTGTTAAGAATGTGTTTAGTCTGTCAGCTGGGCAATAGGGCTTCTAAAGAATGCGTGGGGCAGAGGTCAGAGCTCCTGAATTCCATCCACTTGCCAACCATTGTCCACAAGACCCAAAAAGGCAATTAACACAAATGAACATATCCCAGCTCCTGTCTTCACACTCTCCTATGTCCCATGGGGAAGGAGGCACAAACAGATGATCAGAGCATAAGTAGTGGATGCCATGTGGGCCCCGCAACAGGGGTGGCAATGGGAGTGTGTTCAGGGTCCAGCAGACCCCTAGATGTGAGGTTGCTGTCAGGGAGAGGGGAAGGTGGGGCGGGATGCAGAGGCCAACAAGACTAGAGCTGGCTGGTGCCCAGGGAGGAAGCCCACAATGGCTTCCCTAACACACACAGAGTTCGGAATGATGAGAGGAGTGTGGGGACAGAGAAGAAGACTGTGGCCAACTGGACTCTCAGACACAGGCCCTGGCAGGACAGTCCGCATCTCAGCCAGACCCCATGCTCTGGCTGCCTTGAGCATCAAAGTGAATGAGTTCTAAACCTGCCACGACAAACCCTATTAGAAAACATCTCTTCCTCATGATCTCATTTCTAAGAATTTCTAAAGGAAAAATATAAATAAATTTCTCAGACTCGTAGCTCTTTTGCTAAAGTAATTAGTCTTTAAAATCTGTAAACAGTAGGATATAATTAAATGCAAATGCAAGGCCACATTTAAAAATTAATCTTCTGTAATTAATTAGTAATTTAAAATATTCTAGTAAATGATACTTAAATAGCACAGAATTATCCTAGCTCTGAGTTAAGTCATCTACTCAAGGTTTATCATGGTGGAGTGAGAAATACTTGCATATATCATGTGGGACAACAGAATATTGTGATTATTTAATTTACCTTTGCTATAAAATGTATTAAAAAGCAGTTTTCATATTCAAAGTATAAAAGCAAACTCACTCACTGCAGCAAACTCTGAGAAGCAAAGATGGAAAGCCAGGAGTTAACCCAAGCTATGCTTATACAAGGGTTAAATTACCTCCAGCCATACTCCTTGCCTGGGAAGCCAGTCTGGGTAGAGATGGGAGGGATGCTGGGAGTGGCCTTTTACATCTTTGTCCCTTCACATTCATATACTTTTCCCAGTCTGGATGAAAGGTGAACCCTACTCTCAAAGCAATGGAGAGCTGTCCGACCAATAGGCCATTCCCCTCATGTTCTCGTTCCTATCCTTCTCACTATGGAGAAAGATCACTGATATCTAACTGCAACAGTAAATGCCACCTGCTGCAACTATCACTTAAAATGGCTTAAAAGTTTACTTTTTCTACTTGTTCAGTGAAACTTAAGAGACAGAAAGAGGAAGAGAGGAGGAAATAAAGAGGAAGCAAAAAGAAAGAGGGAGGCCTAAGTACAGCTAGAGAAAGGGACATAGAAATGGCAAATGAGAGTTTAAAGGACAACGTCCTAGAGTCCCCCACACATGCCCAGAGGAGGGAGGCCTCAGTGAGTGAGAGCCCTGGGGTGTGCCCTCTTGGTTGGATGGATGGATAATTGGGTTCTGGGGGCTGGATGGATAGATGGACAGGCAGATGGATAGACCGATGAATGAATGGGCAGATGAACAAATGGATGGATAGATGGACAAATGATAGACAAACAAATGGAACCTCTTCCATGAAGATGAGATGAAGCCCAGAGCCAAGACTGACTATGCAGAATTCCCCATCAAACCTGACCTGGAAAGTATGACATACATGTTGCACAATAGCCCTAGGACTAAGGTTATGGAGTGCACCATAAGCCATTATCCTCAAAGACTCTGAAAAAGACCCCAAGAACAAACCAGTCCTGAAATTCAGATTCCCTGCCCTGGACTACAGAGCCCCTCCTGCTTACATCCCAGCCTCAAATCTAGCCACTCCCCAGCCCGACAGCCCACTGCTACAACAACACAACACATGAGTCCTTGAACACACTGGGGCTCTCTGACTCCTCTCTCCCCAGGCCCACTTTGGCTGTGGGATTAATGAAACTTTGTCCCTATAAACACAGCCACAGTGTCAGCTACTTCAGGAAGTATCACTGACCCTCTGGCTACCCCCATCTCTCCCTAGCCAGAGGGCATTGCTCAATCCTCAATGCTTTCAAAGGACTTGTGCCCTCGTCCCCTCCACAACCTGTCGCCTTGGTCACTTCAGACTTCCAAGGCCCTAGAGTAAGGGGAGGACATCTATATCCCCAGCTCCCTTAGCTGGTCGTTGACAGGCTGCATGTGGATATCATCAGAAATGGTTGCCACTGATTACTGAAGCCCCACCTAGCTGCCAGCAGTCCAGAGTAAAACTGAGGCCCACCTGAGGATAGAAAGAGTCCAACTTATTTCCCAGCTAGAGGGTGATTGTAAAGTGCTCTGTGCCCTCACTCAGAAAGCTCTAACACTGAGCCCAGAGCAGAGCAGCCTTCCTGCTGGAGAAAGAGCTTCCTCCATGGCCTGTGCCCTCAGCTACCCCCAAGAGCAGCCCCTCAGTGGGCACCAGGTCTGGGTCCAGGAGACCAGAGTGTTGTCACCCCTGATAGCCCCCTATAAAATAGGATCACAGAGAAGCTGGTGGTGCATGGGCCCCCTAGGCCAAGCCCCCACCACACGCACACACACGCACACACACGCACGCACACACCTGCACACACACACACAATGAATGGATGTACCCCAGGTGTTAGAAGAAGCAGAAGCTCCCAACACAGCACATGGACAGCCTGGTGGATCTTTGGCAGCCAAACCCGTGTCATGTAGAATTTGTCCTAATGACAGTGTAAGTGTCAGCCTTCCTGTGTAGCAAAATATAAAAGATTCAAGCAACGCCATCTTCCTCCTTCACTCCCATCAGCCAAGCTTTGTGTGTGGGGAAGGAGAGCAGTTATAGCTGGGAAGACCTCATTACCCATCTTTCCTATAGTCACCCTTGCCAGCCCTCATCAGGCACAATAGTGACATGTCATCAGTAGCAGTGAGGTGGTGAGGCATCTACTGCTTCACAACAGTGTTTTAAGTTTCATAAAATTCAGGACATGTCCTAGCAGTTGGTCACCCTTGAGAATATCATCTTTCCTATCACAACAAAGAAGAGGTTGGATCAGTCTACTCAAGAAATCCAAATATTGCCTCCAGGTAGTGAACAAAGGTGTCTTGCTGGGATGGCATCCCTAGGTCTCTCCTCTAGGGGACTTGCTGGGCTAGCCAGCCATACAGGTCATACAGATCGTGTTTACCTCCAGTGTCTAGATTCCTTCCCCTACCACGCACAGCAGATGCACTAAAATTCTTTCAGCATAGCACCCCAAAAATCTCTGCCAAACCCTGGAATCATATCTGCCTCATGAAGCCAATATTGCCATGTTTTACCTGCTACAGTAAGAGCAATCTCTTGTATTTTCTGTGGTCAACCCAGCAACGTGGCATAGAGGACTCTGGAGTAGCTCAAATCTAGACTTGAATCCTCTCCACTCCCCTGGTAGCTACTTTCATAACTTTAATCAAGTTATTTAGCTCCTTCAGCTTCAGTTGCCTCATTTATTAAGTAGGAGGATTAGAAGACACACACACGGGGCCAGGCCTGTGGTGGGCACCCTGGAAATGATGACATCCCCCCTCCAGATGGCTAGTGCATGGGACCAGAGACTAAGACTCTGACTTGCTGGAGCCGAAAGCAATGAATTCCAGGTGCTGTCCTTCCCCACAGTCTGACTACCACACCCAGGGGCCTATAGCTCTTGCCTGAGAGGCCACTCCAGGAGCATCCCCAATTCTGCAGTACCCAGCAAAGCAAAGGCTTTGCAAACACAGTCTAGGAGAAGGAGAAGGAAATAGGCCAAAGCCAAGTGAGCGTATCCAACACTGCAGGAGTTTGTATAATTAACCTCTTGGAAATAATATCTTTAGGCCATTCTTGGTTATGTGTTAAATCCTTGCAGGGCCTAGGAACAGAGGAAGAGCTGAATTCTCTGGAAGGGATACGATGAATATGTACAGTGAATGGATGCTTCTTGTGAAGCTATGTGCCAAATGCCTTTCCATATCTGTCATCTCTCTCATCCCTACTTGATAAATGAAGAAACTGAGGTTATGAAGGTGAAGCAAATTACCCAAGGCTGCACAATAATAAGTGGGGGACTTGACCCCAAATCTATGTAACTCTGAAACCAATATTCTTCCCACTTGAAGCTTAACTCATAGCAGGGGAAAGAAGGAAAGGAAACAGGGAAAGGAGGCAAAGGATTGGTGAGAAAAGGAAAGAAGGAAGCTGGCAGCAGAATTAGCAGACACCATCACCGGAGCTGACTCCAGCTGGGGAGTTTAACAAGGAGAAAAGCTTTCTTATGAGCAGATACTGCTGGGAACATTCTGAGAAAGCCTGGACATATTAGTGCTGCTAATCCTGGGCTGCCCATGATGGGCCTGAATCCCTTCATACAGAAAAATGTGTTCTGGTGAAAACGCCGAGTGCCGACAGGACATCACAGCCTGGCTGACCACCAGTGTGATCCGGGGCCTGATTAGCCAAGAGCGTCAGGGCTGCTGGCCAATTGCACCAAATTAAGTGTTCCAAATTTGAAGTTCTCCAGCAGTGGGCTTCGTGCTGGTTCCTGATGCATGAGGTAGCATTTTGAGTAATAATTAATTAGAGGGGAAAGCAGAATAAGCAAGCAAAGTACATCAAATGGAATTAGTATAATTCTGCCTTTCACTTCATTTTACTTTCAATCAGAGAGGGCCAACAAGGTGACAGATTAGAGAGGAAACCACAGGAACATTCGGCAGTCCTGTGCCCCCTTCAGTCTGCTCCTGTTCCCATGCACACCACACCGCCAGCATGTCTCCCACCCCCTGAAACCATCCCAGCCCAAAGAGAAACCCGTCAACCTCATTACCACTCTGCCATTAGACCACCAGGCCTGGCGCCAACCAGCCAGCTCATAGAGTATTTCTAGTTGTCTGTTCTGAAACTAATGGATTCTTTGTTAAGCAGGTAGGCTCTGTCTTCATTAGAAGGTCCTAACCCCTAATACGTGTTTTTTAAAAAATCACTGATAAGCCCATGCACTAAAAACTAAGCACATGCACCATATATCTCATTGGGTGATATGCAACTGACATCCCCTCCAGGTGCTAACAAATCCCAAGGCAAAGCTGCCCACCTCTGCAGAGAGCTGGAAATTTATTTCAGCCCTACAGGCTTACACTTGTCAACAAAGAGAAGAATATAAAAACAAAAATAAAAAAGCCTGAGTTTTGCCTCAGAGCTCCCTAACAGTGACTTGCACACAAACTTCCCACTAACAGCCCCCAGCCTCTCAGCCTCTGATCAAGTCTTGGGTCACCTACTGGAGACCAGTCAGAAGTCAAGTTGTGCTCGATGTCCCCCTTCTGTCATGCTGGGACCCCAGCACCCAGGGGTCCCCATTCCATGTCAGCCATGTGCGATGAGTGGACTGTGTCTGCTACCCACCTGAGCCACCCGTGTGGAGTTCTGGGTAGCCACGCCTGTGGGCCCAGGCCCTGCCACCTACCTCATTGATGAAGGAGTGGGCCCCCTGAGGGCTAAGCAGCAGAATGGCACGGCGCAGTGTGTCCCGGTAGCGGTTCAGTTCCTCTGTCTTCATTGTGGTAAAGAGGCTGGTGAACACGTGGCTGATGTTTTTGTCCACCTTTTGTAAAGAGACGTCAAGGCCCAGCCGCGAGGCCTGGTCCAGAAAGCTTTGGAGCCCACGGATATCTGAGTAGTGGGAGAAGAGGGAGAGGAGAGACTGTCTTAAATGGACAGGGACCATGGAGGGTCTAATTCCAATGCTCCCCACCCAGTGCAGGCCACCACCAGAAGTGAGGGCTCATTCTACCTCAGCAGCCTACTGAACGAAGGTTGGAAAACACCAATTTAGTCCCAACACTCCTCACCAGCACCCAGCCCCAGGGTGTCTCCCACTGTGGGGAGCACTTTCTGTCATCCAACAGGTCCTGTGGACAGAAAGTGTTCTTCACAGTGAGCTCTCTTTCTCTCCCTATTGCTTTCACTCATTAGGAGTAAAAGTTTTGGCAGTTCTATCCTCACAGCCTTATATGCTGATAGTCCCTGGCCCTGGCCCCTGAGTTCCCCATGGCTGCGGCTCCTTGACCTTCAGTAGCGATCTAAAGCTACTGACTGCCCTCACTGGTGCAGGCCCAGCTTCAGTCCCTGCCCCAGTCCTGTGACTGAATAGCCTATGTCCTCACACCCCAGGCCTGAGGCTTGGGACCCTGTCTTGTTCCCAGGACCTGATTTTCCTGGATGAAACACTCCTCCCCCACTCTCTTTCCAGCTAGGTGACTTTCACCTCAAGTCCAACCAGAACTTCACATCCTGACTAGTTCAGGGATGAGCAGATGGTCCAAGATGGTTCACTGAGTGCCCTCCCAGCACTTTGGTGCAGCACCTGGGAGAGAGACCTGTTCTTTCACCCTGTTGCCAAGAGGACAGAATGTGAGCCCAGGACAGGATAGGAATAGGGAAAGCTGGAATAAATTACCAGGGGACAGGTGTCCAGAAAAAGCCTGGAGTCCCACCATATCACATATTAGT
Source organism: Cynopterus sphinx (assembly GCA_030015415.1). Taxonomy (NCBI): domain Eukaryota; kingdom Metazoa; phylum Chordata; class Mammalia; order Chiroptera; family Pteropodidae; genus Cynopterus; species Cynopterus sphinx. The sequence continues at coordinate 55,242,381 of CM057382.1, forward strand.
ACAAACCTACTCTTACGAGGGTGAAAGGTGCTAAGTATATTTTTTTAACCAGAGCCCAAATCTTCTTGCAACAGCAGCCTTCCATAAGCCACTTGGTTTCTCCAAAAGGAGACCTGCCCAAGAATAGAGCCAACACAGAGGCAAGCAAGTCCGGCATGAGACCTGGTCCTGATGATGTAATTTTAGCCTCTGGGTCCATCTATGTCTGAATCCTGTTTATCCTGGATCTTTTAGTTCCATGAGCCAAATGATACCCTTTCTTACTAAGCCATGCTGAGCTGAATTTCTGTCCCCTGCAACCCAAAGTCACAACCCATAAGCTATTTTTTTCAAAGCCTGGGATGTTTTCTCCATCTAGCCCATACCTGCATTCTAGCTCCCAAACACAAGACCCACACTGGGGCCATTCACTCTACTACAAGGGTCCCCAAGCCCAAGGCCATGCACCAGTACCGGTCCATGACCAGTTGGGAACCAGGCCACACAGCAGGAGGTGAGTGGCAGGCAAGTAAGCAAAACTTCATCTGTATTTGCAGCCGCTCACCAGTATTAGCTCCACTGCCTCAGCTCCACCTCAGATCATCGGGTATTAAATTCTCATAGGAACACCAGTCCCCGGTGCCAAAAAGGTTGGGGGCCGCTGCTCTAACGGACACTCTGGGCCTGCCCAGATCTCACAAACTGCACTCTCCTGATACCTGGGATGCCCGTGGGCTGCCATAGGCACACTGTGACCCAAGAATCAAATTCAAAGTAAATGGTGTTAATTCAACCATATTTTTTCCCAACTAGTTTCTCTCTCAAACTTTTGTTTCATGCTCATTCCACAAACTTGTAGTGTTCCACATGAGCCAACCAGCACACAAGCTGCTTCAGTGGTCTTCAGGCTGCCTGTCTTACCAAAGGACAGGCTCACCAGTAAGTCTAGTCCCAAATGGACATGATGAGAGTGGTCATGGAAAATAAAATATAGTGTCAGAGAGGAGAGTGGAGTGCCATGGCAGTTATAATTGAGGTGCTGAGGGCTATGCATAGGATCCCTATTCTCCACCAGAGGGTAATGCCCTGGAATAGGGTCTGAGCACCTGCCATGGACCCCCACACTTACAATTTAGTATTGTTCCTTAAATACTTGAGCAAATAATCTATCCACTTTGTGCCTCGTTTTGGTCATCAGTAAACTGGGGATAAAGTCACCAACTACCATTTACCTAGGACTGTGAGGAAACACAGTTCTTGAAGGTACTACCTGCTTGTGTCTTAGGGGCTTGCACCTGGGAAAAACAGAGAGCCAATCTCCTTATGGTTCATGAATAGGGTACACCAGTGCCCAAATGAGAGCCCACATAGAGATAAAAAATACATGATTGATATTCATGCCAGTGGCATCTGTGTTTCAATCTAGCCATAATCTCAGCCAGCTATGTCCATTGGAAGCCTGGCCGCTGAACTACAGACATGTGCCAAGAGCTCTTGCCTGGCCTCTTGCTTGCGAGACCTCAGTGTTGCTCTGCACATGAGTCAAAGAGAAAAGAAAGTGCCAGGTAGTAGGATGGGCCCTCTACTCTCAAAACTGCTAAGTGAGGAAAGGTGACCAACAGAGGACCACACAGTGCCTTACTCCTGTCCCAGTACTTGGGCCTCCTGACACACAGGCCCGAGGCTGTTGACAGCCCTAAGATCCCCAGAGAAGTCATACAGTCTCAACCAGCCTGCTCCAGCCCCTATAGATCTGTAGCCCCAAAGCCTCTCAAAAGATAAGTTTGAAGAGGTTCTTCAGAGCTTCCTCACCAATCAGAGATGCTGGACAGGGCAAACATGCAGAAATGACTCAAGGAGAAGTACAACAGGGAGAGGGGACCCCCAATTAGAAGAACTCAGGGTTGGTATCAATCCCAACCCTCTCTCTCTTGAGCACATCAAAATCCACACCTGCCAATTATATGCTTGAACACCACAGCACTGAGTAGATACCAGTGCACAAACCAGCTCCTATGCTGGACATGCAACAGCTTTCCACCTGTGTCCATGACAGTTTCACCCTCAAGCTAGACTGTCCAATACAGCAGTGATTAGCCACATGGGACTATTTAAATTTAAACTTAAATTCACTAAAATTAAATAAAATCACATACTCAGTTCCTCAGTCACACTAGCCCATTTCGAGTACTCAGTAGCCACATCTGGCTGGTGGCTACCATATTGGACAGCATGAATATAGATCATAAGTGAGGGATCATCACAGAAAGTTCTATTGCCTGAGAAATCATCTTTCAACCAGCATGGTATAAATAATGTTCCCAAATATGGAAAATTTGCTACATTCAAGCCTCTGGTAATGGCCTCCCTACCCCAGGCCTCTTAATCTGTCACTCTGAGGACCCTTCGAGCTCCCACCGTGGGTTTGGTCATATAGCTGCTTTGTCCCATGACACAGTTATAACTTGGCATAAGCAAAGGTTTAAATAAATGTTTAAGCATTTTTGTTTCTGCTTTTGGACCCACCATGAGAACACTCCTGGACTAGCGTGCTGGAGGGATGTAGACACACATTAAGAAGAATCAGGTCAGCCCCAAGGTAGCCACTGCTAGCCACATGCCAGCCTGATTCAGATGCACAAGTGAATTTAGAATAAAACTACCCAGTTGATCTAGATTCATAAAAAATAATGAATGCTATTGTTCTAAGACACTAAACTTGGGAATTGTTTGTTCCTCAGCAATAACTAACTGATAGACCAAGTTCATCAGCTGCATTATACATTTTCATGCCACTGCCCACATAAGACTACTTGGGAGCCAGTCCCAAAGCAAGGCCATTGGTGGCTTCTGCAGCCCTATTCTTCACCTGGACACCAATGATCCTCACTCCAAAGGCCTAGGTCTTATCCAGATCTGAGCACAGCACTGTCCATGTGCTCAGATGGTGAGAACGACCTAAGATATCCCATCTACCAGCTCCTACTCTTCTTCCAGTGCCTTCCAAAGCCATTTCAAGTCTTTAAAGTGACAGAGACTGGCCGTGCCTGCATAGCTGTGCTTTTTGCACATTCACATGAGCACATACTCAGGAAGGGCTCCAGCATGGTTCTGAGTGCATGCCTGTGGGTCCATGAGTCTAGTAGAGTTCCAAGGACCTCACACATCGCAACAGCATGGCCAGTCTTCTCAGACTGGAGGAGAATTCCCTTCAGTTCCTTCCCTGACACCCCTGCCTAAAACCATCTCAATTCAAAGGACCATTTCACTTCCTCATGGCATTAGGAGGTGCTGGAAAGGGGGGAGGGGTGACAACTGTCTCAGAACCGACTAGTAGACACAAGGGCATACACACACATAGAACACAAGCAGCTTTCATAGTTCCTGTATGTCCTCACTGCTGCATTTCTACCTTCTTTTCAGGCAGCCCCTGACAGAGCCATCAGGGAGAGTTTAAGCTCCCTGTCAGTGGCTGGATCCTCAAACCTAGAAAAAGTAATGCAGGCTGAAGGCAGCACTCCTGAGAGACCACGGCCCCTGGCTACAACCACCTGCTAACACTTGGCTGAAAAGGTCAGCTATCAGCCTCTGAAGTTCTTATTCTGCTGCACTTGGGGAAGGACAGGGTCAGAATAACAGTTGAGAGCACAAGCTAACTTTGTGGCCTTCCTGGCCATTCCCCAGCAATGGGGCCAAGGAAACCAGCTTCTCCACAAAAAGTCCTTTTCTCCTGATAAGAGACCAGGTTTGCACTTCCACCCTACCCCATCCCCTGAAAAAGCCAGCTGTTCAATGCAGCCCCTCAGGAAGAGAGAACTCTCCAAGAAGTTAGTTTAGGGACAGAGCTGGGGCTGCTCCCACAGGCAGCAGAGTGAGCATCCCAGGAACCCCTTTAGCCACTGCAAAGTATTGGACCTTGGCCCAGTCCCTCCACTGTATAGACTGGCCGGCCCAGTCCACCATACTGATACTGCTCTCCAAACAGACCCACCTCCACTGGAGAGGAAGTTGATGGGGTCGCACTGGGCCTCACATCAGCCCCATCCCAGGAAGGGCAAGAGAATGGAAAGGGTGCATGGTTTTCCAAGGCAGTGAAGAGAGACAAAAACCATGAAAAAGGGCATCAGCCACCCATAGGAACAGGGAGAGGCATCTTGCTCCCCAGGAAGGGGGGCAGCTCAGGGAACACAGGCAAGTCCATCCCTAAAAGGACTCTGATATGACAAGACTCCAAGACAGGCTTCTGCTTCCTTGGCCTACCCTCTGGGCACTCAAGGGACCCTGTCACTAGAAGTCTTTGCAATACCTGAACCTGATTGAGCTGTCCTGTCAAAGTTCATTCTCTGATTCTTTCCTCCAATATTCACTGAAAGCTTTCTCTGTGTTGGCCCTCTCCTCAGTACTGGGAAACAAGAGCGAATGAGCCCACGATGTTCCTGCTGTCACGGAACTTATATTCCAGGCGCTGGAGAATAGACCGGAACAAATAAACAACATGCTAAATAGATAATTTCCAACAGCGATAAGAGCTCTGAAGAAAATAGATGTTGGTCTGGAGGAAACTGTGGAGGTGGGGTGAGAAAGACTCCTGCAAGGACCATCAGTGAGAAGGAGCCAGCTGAGGAAACCTCTCAGGGAAGAACACTACAGACAGGAGAAACAGCACATAGAGGGTTCCGGAATGAGGCATCTGCAACACCAAATAAAAAAGGGCCTTGCTTACCACATGATGGGGACCAGGAATAGGATGGCTGAGGGGGGTTGAACTGTGGAGCTGCCATGAAAGGAAGCAGGAGTAGGTGGACATCAGGGGGCACCCACCAGCCGTGGGGAAGGGGAAGACATAGGTCCTAAGTGCCCAAGCCCTGGGCCACCTTTGCCCTGTCTCTCCTTCCCTCCACACACCAGCTTCCTAATGCTGGGGCCACGCACCCTCTGGCACTTCCTGGCCCTCACATCTCTGCCCACTGCCACCCACACCATACTGCTCAAAAGCTCTTACTAAAGTCACCACCTAGTGGGGCATTCTCGTCTCTCTTTGTCTTTCCGGTCTCCAGAGAACCCAGCCTGTGACACCATCCCTGAAGCCGTCTCCTCCCTGGGCTGCCAGACATTATGTGCTCCCTCTGCTCCCACCTATTTCCCAGTCCCTCCCCGCATGCACTCCAGGTCACACTCCCAGCTAATTCCAGGCTTTCTCTGGCATCACCCAATCCATCAAGCTCAGAGAACAGCAACACCAGACATCTAGGCTGGCCAAGGGCTCTCGGCTTCTCCTCCTAAACATCCCTCAAGTCAATCTTCATGACTCCTTGCCAGGTTCAGGCACCACCAACTTCTCCCTAGGACTTCTGCACCAGCCTCCTACATCAGCCTCCTCACCCTGGGGTCCGCCCCTCCCAGGCATTCCACCAGGGTGTTTTCTAAGTTTCTACCCACTCATATGCACAGCCCTCCTTTAAAACCTTTCATGAAGAACACAAGCTTATTTTAAAGTTGCCAAGAAATTCATATCCTCAAAAGGATCAATCAATCAATCAATCACAAACAAGCCTTCTAGAGACTATTATTGTACATAAATAAACTTCATATATCTTATCCTGGTACATAAGGGAATCTCTGATTCCAACAGCTTTTTCTGTTTTTGTTTTTGTCACCACCACCTACTTCCACCACTACCACAAACCATGCACCCAAGCTCCAGAAAAAAACACTCCTCCCTTCTCTGGACATCTTACTTCCTTCCTTCCTTCCCTTTTCTTTCTTTCTTTCTTTCTTTCTTTCTTTCTTTCTTTCTTTCTTTCTTTCTTTCTTTCTTTCTTTCTTTCCTTCTTTCCTTCTCTCTCTCTCTCTCTCTCTCTCTCTCTCTCTCTCTCTCTCTCTCTCTCTCCCTCCCTCCCTCCCTCCTTCCCTCTCTCTCTTTCTCTCTTTCTCTCTCTCTCTCACCACACACACTCATACTCTCACCTGAATGCTCCTAATTGAAATTTACAGAGCCCCACCTCTCCATTAAGACCCAATTGAAATTATACCTCTCCTCAGGGGCTATCTCTGCCCAGAGTCAGAATTCATGCCTCCACCAAGGCTCAGTGCCTAGCACAGAAGCAGAATCAGTAAAAGTTTGTGGGATCAAATTGAACCAAAGTAAGAACCAGCTTGAAGTGTAATGTGACTTCGGCAACATATAATTGTCACGTATCTGACAGAGTCAAAGCCAACTTCAAGGAATTAACATTGGGCAAGATTTTTCAAAATCCGTGGTTATACCTGTGACTTTCCCACTGCTCCTTCTGAGAAAAACCAGATAGTCACTGAGTATTTAAAATACTTCCTTTCAGAAAAGTAATTAAATGAAAGAACACATTTCAAATTGCTTCCTCTACTATTTTCAATTTCAAAGAAAGTTCCAAGAACCAAGAGCACTTAAGAAGATTTTAGCCTCTGTCATATATATATGTACATATGAAGACTACTGCCTCTCACCCAGATGGAGCTCATGGTTACAAGTATTTGGGGATTATTAGCAAATTTATTGAAATCTGAGACACAACTTTGATTCTATGGGCTTTTTGAAACCTCTTTCTTATCTGGCCCCTAAGTACATGCTTTGAACTTCCTCTCAGATGGTGTTTACCCAAATTCAAGTTCATTCCCAAGACCTCTGCCCAGACTCCTCTTCTCCTTTATCGCCCACTCTCCTCCCCACCATCAACTCAAAATGCCACTATCTTTGTCACAGACATTAAACAGCTGCAGAAATAGGGTGTGATGAAGACTGGGTCAGCAGGTGTAGCAGCAGCCAGTATTTCCAAGAGAGGAAGGAGATCGCAAAGACCTACCTGCTATGGTTCCAATCAAAAGTAATACCCCTTCCCTCTACTCAGAATCAATCCGGTGCCTCACCTGCCACACCTGGGCTGCCCAGCTATGCATTCCCTCCCTCCCTTCCTTCCATACTTTCATTCCTTTTTCTTCCTCAAATATTTCCAGAGCATGTTCCATTTGCAAACTGCATTTCATAGATGAATTAATTTGTTGCAGTCAATCCATGTAGGTGTGACAAGGGGACATCTCTATGGGAGTCAGGCAGGCATAAGGCAGGCTCACAGGAGTTCACAAAAGGAAAGAGCAGAGATGCACATTCAATCAGCTCGCAGCAAAACAGGAAGCAGGCCTCTCCCCATCATGGGGCGACAAGGTCCCTCAAAGCAAACATCCCCAGGGCCCAGGCAGGGGCTGGCTTCAGGTGATAAGGAAGACTCGCAGGTGGTATCTCCCCACCCCTGGGAGAACAGTGCCACTGCTCTACATCTTTTTGTTGAGGGTCTCATCTAGGAGGGAGGCCTCCCCTGTCACAATCTCAGCTGCCCAGAAAACAGTCATGGCCAACCTGGCCCTGGGAGTCTTCCAGAGAGACATCCCATCCCCAACCCCCTAAAAAGCCCTGCTCTCTGTACTAACCATGGCTTTCATTTTCTGTGTCCTGATGCTTTGACATCTGGGCCTTGATGACCCTAGAGGGACTGCCCTATCTAGCCAATTCCTAGAGCTAGTAAACAATTCACCCAGAGGCACCTCTTTCATAAGCAAACCAGCCACTCCACAGCCCACACCCCAACAATCCCCTCTGTCAGCTTTCACACACTGGGCCACTATCCACCTGCTCTAATCACCCCAGGGCCCACTGAAAAGATTCCTTCTGGCCAATCCAAAGCCTGCTTACCCTGTCTTGCCCACTCTTTCCCCCAGAAACCACAAACAAGATTTTTGCCCAAAATTTCCTTTCTCCCTCCACCTCCTGACCACCCCTGGTGCTTCCATCAGTAGTCTTCATGGTGTAGTGCACCCCCCTTCACCAGTACCAGGAACTACAACTACCTTTTCCATGGCAGTCCTCTCCTGATCTGCTGACCTTGCCATGCCTGAGAAATAATAAATCACCCTCACTCGTGGTGACCTGGGATGCAGACTAGGAAGGGGCGCACAAACAGCAGCCCCATTGGCAACACTACCCCAGGAGGCACAGAATAAGCAAAGGCCTGCGTTTGAATCCCACCCTTCACAAGGCAGTGACCTTGGGTAGCCACCTCTCTGAGCCCTTTTCTTCATCTGCAAAACAGAGCTAACCCCATCTTCCTATAGAAGCACTGCAGTCCTTCAGAGAGGGGCACACATCGCTACTGGCACAGTGCAAAATAGATGTTCAGTGGCTGTCAGCTACCTCCAACCTGCTCATCAGCAGTGGGAACACCCCACAGAAGAGTTCCCAGATGAACAAATCACCTCTCATTCTAGAGGCTCATCAAAAAGAGAGGTGCCATCCTGACAATCCAATGACACAATAGAAGACTAAAAAGGTCGGCTCTCCTTTCTGTGATAATGGAAGTTCCAAAATTGTAAAGTGGCCAAAGGGGAAGATCTCTCACTGAAAACTCTCTGGGAAAAAGAACAAATTTCCACTCATAATGGGGGCCCATAATATCTAGGAGCCTTCTGCTCCAACAGGTTTTAGAATGAGCCAAGAAACTATATGAGAGCAGATGGCAGAAAGGGGAATGCATCGTCTAGATAATTCCTCATGAGCACATTTGAACATACATGTCATTTCAGACATAGGGGTCCAGGTATGAGCCCTACCCACACCCCTTGCCTGGAGCCCTGATGACGGAGGGCATTGCCTGATCATAACATGTTCATTTCTCCCCAAGCTCAGTTCCTTTCCATTTAAAAAACAAACAGAAGGAAAAAAAAAAAAAAACACTTTAAATAATCAGGCTGGAAGATAGAGATTAAAAACAATTTAAAATAAACGTCTGCTCTGGCACTTTGGAAAAAACATACCACGCTGCATTAAGTGCTTTGAATTAAGTAAATTACACCAAGTAACTAATTTGCATAATGATCAAAATTTGCATTTTACACATGTTATGATGAAAATGGGTTTATAAAATAATTCTTCACCAACTTCTGTGCCAAGTTGGGTTCCATTATTTGGATAAAATTCTGTGATGTTGATCTGCTACTGTCTTTCATGTTTCAAATCTCTGGCTCTTTCAACTTCTTTTTTTAATCTGGCAGGCCTCTTATTCCCACTGCAATAAACAGTCCCTTTGATTTGCAATTCCCTTCCGTCAACTGAGTGAGATCATTTTCTTAAAGAATTGTAATATGTTAATGATGCTTAGAATTTTCACAAATAAAGTTTGATGTTCCTGTCACCTTTCACTTATGAGTTATTTGGTATTGATTTTAGCGGTACTTCCTCTAAGATTGTAGGGTTGGTTTGCAAAGTCCTGCAGCTCTGGGTACCATCTTTTTAGGATGGGGACTCAGAATGGCATTTCTCAACAGGCTTCCTTCCTACACAAACAAGCCCCTTGGGAAGGGAGCAAGACCCTGCTGGACTTGCCCACAGAAAATTGGCCTCCAGACCCAAGAGGCCACTCTAAGCCTTCAGGTCCTTGTTGCCCGGCAGGCAGGCCTGGAGCCAGAACTCCCCCTCTCTGAGCTGCTTCAATTCTTTACTGCTTCTCCACCACCTGTAAGGAAAGGACAGCCATCACATTTCACAGATGGAAAAACCGAAGCTCAAGAGATTGAATCCTTCCATCACCCACTAGCCGGCAAAAAAAAAGTGACTCATAGTCATGCCATAAGAAAGCTGTGTATACTTTACTGGACTGCTCTCTAATTTAAGTAAGATCCCGAAGCAAATCCAGGAGAGTGATTTCCCAGTGTTTAATCAAAACAGCTACATTTGATTTGCCAAGGGGGCTCCAAAGCCAATGACTTTGCCTTTTGTCAAAGCCACAGACAAATAACCTTCCTCTGTGTTAGGGAAGAACTGAAGTCGCACATGGTAAGGTTGATGCAATAGTCATAATAGCACTTGTTTAGTAAGGTCTGACTTTGTGCGGGCACTGTGCTAGCATTTTACATATATTGCCTCATTTAATCCCCATGACACCCTGACATATAGCCTGAAGCCATCCAGCCAATTAGAGGCAGGACTGGGGTTCAAATTTAGGCCTCTGACACCAGAGCCCTTCGCCAATCAGCAAAGGCAACTGGGAAGGGATGGGAAGGAAGCAGGTTGACTCCCCAAACTAAGTGCAGATGCTGAGGCTCATCTGAGCCTCTAGCACCCGATGGGAATTGCCAGATTATGCCCATTTCACAAATAACAGATCTGGGATTCAACCCCAGATCCATCTATTGCCAGAGCCTCTGCTCTCAGTGCCACATCAGGCATGGGACTTGATGGGGGCTGCCAGGGCCTCTTCCCAACTCCAACCCAGAGTGGCCATGCCAAATACATAGAACTCTAGAGAGACTACACAGCAAGCATGAAGTCTAGCTTTTAAGAATAGCAAGAAGATGAAAATGTGATGCATACCATTACCAGCTGTTAATTTGCAATCGGTATTAATAACTGACATTACAAGTGAAATGCGGCATCTTCATTAATTCTGTAAATTATCACTGTGAGAAAAAGCTCATGCTCCTGGAAACAGCCGCCTCAATTTCAATGGATTCCATGTCTGCAGGCGTGCCTAGGGAACACCTGGGGACACCACCTTACAACCCCACTCCTTGCTCAACCTAGGACCAGCAGCAGCTTCCCATCTCCTCAATGACAAGGATATGGGATTGCCTCATGAACACCTCACTCACTCAAGCTTTTTCCAAGCACATGTCTGGTGTCCACACTGGACCATACTCATTGTGGAGACTAGAGAAATGGATCATAAAATGATGGATCAGACAAAGAATTCAATGGGAACAGACAAGCAAGCAGTGCTTAAAGATGTGCTAGGACCCAAGGAAAGTGCATGGGAAGGAGTGTGTTTGCCCAGGTGGTATCTGGGAAAAGAAAGGTCTCCAAGAAGCCTTCAGAGAGCTCAGCACAAGAGCTGGGGCCTGCAGGACAAAGTGGCCTTTTCTGAATAGACAAGTGGGAAGAATACTCCAAACCACAAGGACATCAGGATCACCTGGGGGACCCACTGATGGTTCTGTTTGGCCTTGAGGGGCAAGGAGCCTGGTGTCAAGTCAAGTCTCTGAGGCAGAGGTAGGACCAAGGTGCAAAAAGTCAGTGCTCTGGAAGCAGCCCAAAGCCCCAGCTTATGCCTGAGTGCACCTCCCCACTCCAGCTAAAGCCACATGGCCTGATGCCAGGAGATGGGCTCATCCATGTTGGATGGCCAGAACATGCCTTCTCAGCTCTCCGAGCCCCAGTTGCTTACTGCCTCTGTGAAATGGGCAGGGTAGTACCTCCTATGTGGTAGGACCACGGTAAAAGGCAAATGGGATGAGTGGACACAGCACTTGGGACAGAGTCCATGGCTACCTCTCTGGTGACACCACTACCCCCACCACCACCCAGCCCCTCCTCTTCCTCACCAGCCCTGGCATAGCAAGCCTCTATATTCACAGCTCTGCTGACCTGATGACAAATGTTCTTTTACTTATATATTTAATTTACATAATTACTCTTTGATATTTACTTAGATTTAATTTGTTTCCTCTAGAACCTGCCTTTGAAAATCCAAAAGTGAAGCACTACAAAGGGCCCCATGGATGCCACTGCCCATACCTGGGGGACTCCAAATGCCACCTCTGCAGAATAACCTGGCCCTGCTTGAGCCTGGGCACCATGCCAAAAGCCTTTTACCTCCCTGTGTCAGATGGGTGCTAGATGACTCCCCAAGAAGTCCTCACAGTAAAGAAGAGATGTGTAAACACCTTCCTAGGAATAACCATCTATGCCAGCCCAAGAGGGAAATGTGGGCAGTGCCAGGCAGGAGGGCAAGAGTCCACTGCTCAGGAGTGCTGGGGGAGGAGCCAAGCTGGGCATCAAACTGGCACAGGTCAGAAGTCACTGGGTGTGCTGATGGTATCGCCAGGGCCCGCTTTGATGCAGCAGCAAGCCCCGTGGGTATGGTGCAGATGAGGATGAAGCCCAAGTCAAGACAGACCACAGAGAGCAATATGGAGACACCCTGAGGTACAAGAAAGGGTTGGATTTTTTAAAGTTCACTTGACAGTTCTGTAAGAAAGAATGTGACCTGGAGGGCAAAGGTCCAGAGGCCATCAGGAGCCAAGGTAATGGTTCAGGCAGGATCCAGTGGAGCCTGAATGCAGGCAGGAGACTGGGATATAGAGGAGGGCCTTTGGCTACAGAAAAGGAAAGCAAAAAAGGAGTATGGGATGACAGGCACCAGGTGATACCTGCCAGGGCTGGTGAATGGCAAACCAATGACAAAGGACAGAAATATATAAGGGGACAAGGGGTGGGGGTCTCAGCCCTGGGTAGATAGACACTTAGCTGCGGGACTATGCTGGGCATGCAGAAATATCTCCCTGTCTTTGCCTTGTACACACTCACACAGGTGCTCACAATCATACATGGCACACTCATGTTTACACAATCACATCTATGCCCACATTTACATACATTCATTCACAGCTTCACAGACACACGTAGATACACTCACTTGCATACTCGTTCTCACACTCGTTCACACATATGCTCACACAGGGATGTGTTGGAATGGACCTGAACTACCTCATGAAAGCCTATGGCTAAATTTACAGGAATTTTGTGGGCCAGTTATTAAACACAGCCACTATAAATTAAATTACATAAACTTATAATTAAACAAATTATATTACAAACAAAATTGATGAAAACACAAAGCTCATTACTTCCTAATTATTTTGCTTCATTTTACCATTATCTATGCTCCAGAGGCTATTAATGCCTTTGTATCTAAAATACCATACAATGGTGCATCAACCCTTCTCAACTCTATGTTCAGGGACATCACGACGCTCAAATCATGTTGAGAGTATTTACACCCCAGAAATAAGAAAAACTGAAAATCATGACTTTGTTTTCTTGGAGAGCCGGTTGTTAAACATTTACTAGTATGTCACTGCTCACGACGCTCACACACATCCACACACCACACTTACATGCATGCACACACACCAGCACACCCACTTACCCATTCACACATATACTCACACCCACAGTAAACACTCACAAGTGGCACCCAACTCACATGCATGCACACATACACTTATACACACTCACATTCACACACCTAATGCACTCTCACTGTTACACAGGCACCAGCATTTCAACTGCCCTAACTTCAAGCAGTTGGTCAGGAAGTACATGCACCCTGGGAAGGAGAACACAGGCTGTTTAGAGGCTGAATGAACCAAACTTTCTGCTCACCATGGCCTCCCTCACCCTCCCCTGGGCCTGGGAGCTGACCCCCAGAAGGTGTCTGTGCTGTAGCCTCCCCAGGCTACCTTGAAAGCAGCAGCTCAGCGCCTCCCTCTGGTACTTGAAAGCAAGGCCATGGCAGAAATCAGTCATAATCAGGAGGTGGTCAGAGGAGGCCAGGAGCTTTGCAAAAATGGGGTGACACGGCTGGATGCTCCGACCCAAGCAACCAGGCCATTCTGGAAGCAAACACAGCAGGCAAAGGCCTCTGTGGCCCCACACAGCCCTGCTTTAAAAACATGCCTGCTAATACCAAAATTAAACCCACATCTACATTACTTAAGAGCCAGGATTTGCAGGCCTAATAAGATTGCCAGCCCATCCATCACAAGCTAGTTAACTCCCACCAGAAACTCATAGGCCATATTACAAATGGATTCAGGGTAGAGGTCAGGGGAGATAGAGTATTACCCTGAAATATAATTTTAACTTCCCTTCCAAAATACATTCTTGGGCTGATCCATCACACGCCCACCTCCATCCAGGTCTGCCCCAAGAGAGAGCTGAATCATGGGGTCATCCATCACCAGCCACCAAAAGGCCCTGGAAATGCCAGGGCTTCTCTAGGATTACAAGGAGAATGAGGACAACTGGACTTTAGTATGATAAACACCAGTGGAGCAGGCCACAGCAATAGGACCATGGCCGCAGGGACCAACACCAGCCCTGCTCCTCCTCCCGAGGGCAGATGTCCTCCCTGCCAGAAGTGTGGGGCCAGAAGAGGGGGAGAGCCAAACCCCAGTCCTGCAGCACTTTCTGTGTGCTATCCTTGCATGCTCTCATTCATGTCCTCCTCACAGCAAGCCTGTGAAGCAGTGTTAGCATGCCTGGTGTACAGATGAAAAAACTGAAGCCCCAAGAGCATCGTCACTCGAGTAATAGAGGCTGGCCCAGGAATATCTGGCTACAGCATACTCTGTTGCCTCCAGAAAAGTGAACAAACAGAACATCAAGCCACAGTGACCATGGTCCATGCCTGATTTTCAGGAGGGCCCCAGACTCCTGTCTGACTCTGGTCTGGCCTCAATATCTAAGGGGGTCCATTCCAGCAGCAACTAGTATCTCTGGACAGTGGCCCAGGATCCTGAATATCTTATTCACCATGGCATATCCTGAGCAGAAACACAAAGCCTGACACCTAATAGCAGCTCAATATAGCCACGTAGGGAAGATGTATGAATTAACTAATGAAAGCAATTCTTTGTCCAGGTCCAAGAAGTTTAGGTCCAAGAAGACTCACCTGGATTGATGCAGAAGCTTATGCTGGGACTGGGTCTTCTCCAAGAGTAATGACAATGGAGGACGTCCTGGCAGTGCACCAGGCCCTATGCCCAGCCATGCGCTCTCCCCATCTCATCTACTCATTCCAGCAACTCCAGGAGAACCGTTCTATAATTCTCCCCGTTTTACAGATGGCAAAACTGAGACTCAAGAAAGGTAAGTGCTAGAGCTGTGATTCCAAAGCCCCTGCCCTTAGCCACTCTGCTTTAAAAGGATCTGTCTGCCATACAGAGCCCCTCATTATTATTAGCACCCTTTGCCTTCTTAGAAAATCAATACTCAAAAATAAACTCACACTCTGCTCAATGTCCTCCTCCTAGGCCAGTACCATGGACTGTACAGTGTGCTGAGAACTGGCGACTGCCCTACAGTGGCCCAGGGACTGAGCCACCCCAACCTGCAGTCAACATCATCATTCTTGACCAGTGGTGCCAGTGGCCTGCCTGCCACTCTCCTCGGATGCAACCAAGCAGCCTCTTCTTGAGGCACCTAATAAACTCCTTCATAGTCCACAGCTGCCTTTTCACCAACTTTGCAAGAGCAATTGGAGATGCAGATTCAGATTCTGAGTCAGAGTTTTCATTGTGATCACAGTGATTTCCAGTTTAGAAGGAAAAGAGCACCCCAAAAAAGCATTTAGAATGAATCCTACTGTTGTTCTAGAGTAGCGATAAACTCTGTTAGGAATGAAATATTTGCAGTTCATCACAAGCCCTGTCACTTGGAGAGAAGAGAGATCCAATTGTCTGTTGGTTGGCACTGGTTCCTGGGGAAGTTGGAGGTGTCAAAGCCCTGGCAGAAACTCCCCCTTTTCATATCCACTACCCTGCCCTTTTCCTCTGACTACATACATCAGCATAGGTGAGAGACAGGTTAATAGTCCTCAGGGTTCTCTTGCAGGAGGGGAGAGATAATGTAGGGGCAGATGGTCATGAATCTCTGGGGAGGTGAGGCTGTGTGCCCGTCGAGGAAGGTCTGAAGGTTCACTGCACAGTTGCAGGGCTGGGGAGGATAAGAAAGCAGAGGAACATCAAGGAAACATCAAAGGATGGTGCAAGGTGTTCAAGGGCAACCAAGTTTGCAGATGGGTATGACTAAGCCCCTCAAACACCTGAATCCAGCCAGGGCTCTAACCTCATCTTCCTGACCAGGAGGTCAGGTCCCAGAAAATGCCACACATGTGCTGGCCTACTGATAAGTCCTTTACAGAAGCAGAATCAGGATTTCTGAGGCCAGAACCAGCATGAGATCCCAAAAGGAAAGGGAGGGAGGGAGGGGTTCTCAGGTGATAGATGGCACTATTGACATACTTGCAGCCATGGGGAGGGGCTGCACGGGACAGGGGTTACATGGGCAGAGGGAACACTTCATTTTGCCAGGATTCAGGTGTCAGCATCCCATTTTCCCCAGTGTCCTGACCCGCCTCTTCTCTCCCCTAGATGATATCATCCAGTCTTGTGGCTTCAAATACCGTCCACAGCTGACTTAAATTATTATCCTGGATTCTGCCAGGATTTCCAGACTCATCTGTCCACTTGGAAACAGGCATTTCAAACTTAACCCAGCCAAAACGGAACTCAATTCTCAATCCCCCTCCCAATAAACAGCATTACGAATCATCCAGTTGCTCAAGCCGAAACCCTGGGTATCTCCCTGGAAACCTCCCTTTCCCTCACTCCTCACCTCTAATCCTCAAAATACTTCAAGCCCAACTTCTCTTCTCCATCACCACTGCTGCTTCCCTGGTCCACACCACCACCATCTCTCCCAGATGACAGCCTCCGAACTGGCCTCTCTGCCTCCACCCTTGCCCTCCCAACAGTCTGTCCACCATGCAACAGAGTCACTGATTTTACTATGCATCAAGCAAGTAGGTTTCTGCCTGTTTAAAAACCCACCAGTGGCCTCACAACATGCCTTGAATAAAATCCCAAATCTTCACCCAGAACCTAAGAGGCTCCACAAGACATAGCCTCTAACTCATATACTCCAGCTCAACTTCTACATCTCCCCTCCTTCTCCACCCTGAAGCCACACAGCCCTCCTTTCTCCTTTGTGAGCATTCTGAGTTTACTGATATCTCGGGGATTCCATATCTACTGTTCCCTCTGCTAGAAAGCTCTTTCCAAGTTTTCATCTTTCTGCCTCCTTCAGTGCATCACGTTATAGACCCAAATATCACTTCCTCAAAGGAACCTTCCTTGAGCTGTCGGGAGACGCCTCTCCACCCCTACTTGTGACTCTCTGTCACACCCCAATCCTCTTCTTCATAACACTTTTCATTCATGAAATGATCATCTTCATTAATCAGTCCTCATATCCTGAAGGAGCTGGAGGGCTTGGGGAAAAGCCAGATGTGGAAATGCTGAGTCAAGTGGCAAAATTAAAAACTACATTCAAGGCACATGTAAATGCCATGAGAACACTTGGAAATGTCTTGCTTTCGTGGAAGATGTGGAAGAAGGGAAGACAAGACAGGCATTGAATGCACAGCTTGTTGTCTGTCAAGCATTTCCCTCTTCTTCCAAGAGCAACTCTCTGCCCCTGCCTGTTCTGGGGAACGTCTCCTTGCCCTACTTGAATCTTGTAGTCCTAGGGGGGCTGCCATGTAGAGCCCCCTGTTCCCACGCACTTGTTCAGGACAGGGCACATGGTCTAGGCCAAGCCACCAGAACTAGTCCCCGACTTTTTTCAAGCTGGAACTAAGAGGTTTAAGCCCTCTAGTGACAAAGCATGCCGCCTAAGGCTCAGGAGGTGAGAGCAGCCATGGTTCTGGTCATATGGAGGAAGCAAGGCTACAGGGATTAGCCAATGCACAGATGGAGAAACAAGGGAAAGATGGGAGAAAGCTTTGGCCACATATATACAAACTAGCTTACAGGACTGTGGGGGCTGGTAAGTCTGAAACTTGCAGGGCAGTCTGTGGGCAGGAAACGCTCAGGCAGGAGCTAATACTGCAGTACTGATGCAGAATTGCTTCTTCCTCAGAGAAAGTTTTGGCCTTAAGGCTTTTTAGCTGATTGAATAAAGTCCATCCAGATTATGGAAGATAATCTCTTTTATTTAAGGTCAACTGATTGTAGATGTTAACTCCATCTACAAAATACCTTTGAAGCCACACCTAGATTAGTGTTTGGTTGAATAACTGAGTAATATTGCAGAGCCAAGTTGACACATAAAACTAACCATGGCAGGAGTTAAGAAGCAGGTCTTTGAGGAGGCAGTAAGGGCAGTAAATACTGATGACACTTCCAAGGCATCTGGCTCCACGGGGATGTAGGAGCTGGGAGGAGAGGAGGGATGGCAGGGGAAGAAACTGGGTTCTGCATAGATGGGAAAAGTGGATAAGAAAGAACTGGAGCAAGGGAAAGCCTGAAATAACAAGAAAGAGAGAAATTGATCTGGGGGGCAAGGCACCTTAACAGAGCAAGATGACAAGAACTAGGGGTTCCCTCATTTCCAGAGGCAGCTGTCTCAGTGTGACTCCCAGCTGTATTCACAGGCTGGCTGGATACCTTCCCTAACAGGATGCCACAGTCCCTGAAACAGAAGAGCCTAACTCGTAACATTTATCCCAAAGAGCCCATCCAAAACAGAGAGTGTTCTCACAATTCTCAAGTGTGTCATCTCATGCTACCCCCAATTTATCCATTGAGCTAAATAAAATGCTGCCTCGCAGTCTTTCCTCTGACAGACTTATCTTCCCAACACATCCCTGCTCACAAGCCTCAAGGTCCCCTGGTCCCTTCAGAGGATCATTCCCATTCCTCAGCCTAACCCGAGCCTGAGCGCCCCAACTGAGGAAAGGCCTAGGAGTCAGACAGTCCTTGGCTTCAGAGTTGGCTTAACCACCCAGAAGCTAAGGCACCTCTAACCTCTCTGTGCCTCAATTTCCCAACTCTAATGGGGTTACTATGAGAATTTAATGAATAATGTCAGGCATATTGTATAGGTGCCCAGTAAATGGCAGCTACAGTGACTATTATCAGAAATTCACCAGCCCAGACTCACCCACCTCTGACCCCTGACCCCTGAGAAACCAGTGGATGTCTCTTCTCTTCTCTTCTCTTCTCTTCTCTTCTCTTCTCTTCTCTTCTCTTCTCTTCTCTTCTTCTCTCTCTCTCTCTCTGTCTCTCTCTCTCTCTCTCTCTCTCTCTCTCTCTCACGCACGCATACTGCCTGCTTTGGCTTTTACCAGCGCCATCACTCCTAACCTTTCCAAATTCTTTCGGTCCTATAAAACTCAGTTCCAGCCCCATCTGAAAGAGCTCTGGATGGAAAGAAGCACCTGTATGAAATTAGAGGTATAAAAAACACAGGAGGCTATCTAGAGGGATGCACTGGAGAGCCATGGGCAAAGGGGCAGCAGTAGTCAGGAGATGATGGAGACATAGCTAAGGAGTTTGTATAGCAAAACAAAGCAAAAAATGGGGCCATCTGGCTCTCAGTAAAGCCATGAGCCAAAAGAAGACAAGAGGGGCAATCCCATACCAGCCACAAGCCACACATGACCAATGAGCATTTAGAGTGTGGTAGTCCAACTAGGAAAGGTTGTATGTATAAAATAGACATCAAATTTCAAAGACTAAGTACAAAACAAAGAATATAAACTATTTCACTGCTCACTTTTATGATTACATGCTGAAATAACAATAACGGACTTAATCCACTGAGCTAAATAAAATATATTAAATTAATTTTACCTGGATCCTTGTACTTTTTAAATTTTAAATTATACATGTGGTTCACATTATATTTCTATTAGACATCACTGGGCCAGAGCCTCGTCTGCCCCACAGAACACCGCCTCACTCTGCATGGCTGTTCAGCATGCTTGGGAGAGAGGCAGGGTAGAATAGTGCTTAAGTCAGCCAGGGTTCAACATTGGGCTCCACCTCTTGACACTGGACACTGCTGAACTTCTCTCTTTGCCTCTGTTCTCCATCTATTAAATGGTGATTATAATAGTAGCAAACTCACTGGATTCCTGTGAGAATTAAATTACTTAACCCATGCAATGCGTGTAGATCAGTATCTAGCATGTGATAAGTGCTGAATTGACTCTATCACCATCATCTTCATCACCACCATCATACTCACCATCACCATCATCATCACTACCACTATTACTACCATCATAATCACCACCACCACCACCTCCACCGTCATCATCATCGCCATCATCATCATCATGTGAACCAAAGCACATTTTGCCTCATATTTTCATGACACCAATCCCTAATTTGAGGGTAGGGCTAGGTTGTCTCTGATTTCCATAAAGAAGGACCATTACATATACACACTATGGCCAGTTTTGCCAAAGCCCCTGGATGAGAACAAGGCATTCTACTCTGTAAGTGCCCACTATGTGCCTTCCTTGCTCCCCACTGAGCACACTTCTCCAAAATACACATTCCATCTTATGCATGTAGAACTCTCAGCTGCATCTAGACCACCTACTCAGCCCCTCCTCTTCCAGCCACCATACTTCCCGCAGGCCAATCCTGGCACTCTTTAAGAACAATGACATCGACAGTTTATACAACCATGCCAACAGGAAGGAAGTTGGATGTGTACCTTCTGGCATTGAGAGAGAGGGACAGAAGCATGGACAGCAATGAGTCCAGAGGCCGGGTGGCCAGAACCTGTTAGTGATCACCACTGTCCAGCCTGAGTGCCTGCCCACAGGTCTGCCTCAGACGTGCTGAGCAGAGAGAAGCTCATCAGTAGCAACCCCAACTTTACAGAAAGAAGAAAGTCATCTGCAAGTATTGAGGGCCTACTATGTTCCAGAAGCTAGGTTCTATGCCATTTAGCCCTCAGAATAATCCTCCTAGGTAGAAATAAGCACCCTAACCTGTCAGAGCAGTAGCCTGAGGTTCAGTGAGGTGAAGTGACTTGCCAAGAGTTACATAGGGCATGAGTAGGAAAGCAGAAAATGGAATCTAGGAGAGCCCAGTTCTGAAGCTGTTCTTTTAGAACTGATAGAGTACATGCTCAGCACTCTGGAAATCAAAGCCTCTTAGAGGTTGAAAGCCTTCATCGATCTCTCCATCTGTGTGGAAATTTCTCTCAACATTCAAGAACCAAAGAGTTCTTGTTAAGAAGTGTTTGCCCAGCTGGGAAAGCTGTGCATCTGTCCCAGGCCTCCCACCTTTCAGCTGTCACTGTCAGTAAAGGCAGACAGGTGAACTATGTGAAACCTGAAAAAAAAATGCCACAGTCATACAAAAGCCCCCTTACCCTGGCCACCCAACCCAGTGACCCAAAGAACCTTTGGGGTGAGAGATGACACAAGAAAATAAGCTAATATCAAGGAGTGTCAGGAGGAACAACAAAACAAATTCTGGGCCATGGTCTGACCCCCTAACACATCCAGGTGGCTCAAGAAACATGAGGATGTTTATGTTGGGATTGTCAAAGCTTCGTGGGGTGGGTGGCCTAACAGGGGAGTTGGGACACTTGAAAAAGTGAACTCAGTCTGAGAAGATGAGCCAGGACAAGAAGCTACAGGAAAGACAGAATTTGTGAAGCTCTCAGTCTGTGTCAAGTATGGGGCTGGGCATGTGGCTGACATGTGTTACCCAGCTGAGTACTCCCAGTTCCCATGAGAAATGCCCTAAGCCCATTATACAGATGAGAACACTGAACCTCAGATTGTGCATTGAGCCATAATATAATATCCAAAGCTGAGGCTGGGGTTTTGAGAGAGGGTCTCCCTAGGGCACAAGTGCTTGAGAAGCTCTCCAGAAGGGCTTGCCTTTGCATCAGTATTTGCCTTCCCAAAAATGCTTCAGAACTCTCAACAACATCACTCTGTCTTGGAAAGGCATTCAGCAAAGGAGGCACAATGACCTGCTGGCTGACTTGCCCACACAACAAGGCTCACAAGTACGTAATGGTCACGAAGGAAATGGATTACAGAGGGAACTGGAGTTGCAGGAACTGATAACAACATCTCTATTCACTTGGAAATCAAGAAAAAAATCAAACAAAAATTATATTTGGCATCTTTCTGCTAAAACCAAATCAATAGAGAAGGCAGAAAAAAACAACTGTGTTATTTTCTACAAACTTCCAATTGTCACACTCTGTTCACAGAAAGAAAATGATGCTGCCACATAGGAAGAGCTCATAGTGGCTGGCTGAAACTGGGACTGTTCTGGGGAACAGAAAAACACATAGCCAGCAGTGGGCTAGGGCCAGACATGTTTTGAAGGTGTAATTAATACTTCCAATTAAAATTAAATGTTAAACAAACGAATGTGTTCTGGCGTTAGCATTTTATCCAGATGCATCCCAGTGTCCTAAGCAGCAAAGCGGAAGAGGGTGTGGTCATCACAGAGAGGAACCACTCCAGGAGCAGAGCTAGGAAAAGGGCAGAATCACAGAGCCATCTTCACTTTGTCCCTGCTGGGGTGCAGGGACTCTCACCCTTCTCAGGCCCAGGAGGAGGCACTGGTACACATGCAACCCGATGACCAAAAGATCACTCAGTCAGCTTCTAGCCGTGGCCCCTCCAAGGAGGCCATGAGAACAGCAGCATCTACAAGGCTGGATGGTGTGGTGGCTATCCAGCCCACCCCTCCTCAACTTTCTCTCTCAAATGTCCTTTAAGGTCAGCGTCCTTCCCTGGTGGAAGGCTTTTCCAAGGGCTTTGGATATGGGCTGGTGAATTCAGCTTGGCAAGAAGGAAAAGCAGCAGATCCATGAGCTGGGATCCTCCCCAGCTACCTCCGATGCCTTTGGCCTGGGGTCCATCCAGCTTGCAGGATGGTCACTCTCTGACTGAGGGGCAGCCAGGGACCAGCAGCAGGGGCTCAAGTCTGAGCAGAGATTGAAGTCTTGGCCTCTGATCTCTCCTCCATGTCTCAGTCAGCAGATTGACCTTTCAGTCCTGGATGCCACTGGCTTAAAGCCGGCATGTAATCAGATTGCCTCTAAGTCACATGCTGAGAGGTAGTGTGTGGGCCTGTGCTCAGGGAACCACTGTCCCCTGCAGCCCCCTAGCTCTGCCTCTGTTGTGGGCCTGAGAGGCAAGATGGTCCATTGTCTCAAAGGCAAGATTGGGCTCAAAAGAAGTGCCTGGCTCCACTGCTCCTGGCCCCATTGCTCAGGGCTGCTCCAGCCTGGCCTGTACAGGCCCAGGATGGGTAAAGGGTCAGGGGTTCTGGCCCACAGAGATCCACAGAGTGGCTCCCTATTCCTCCCTCCTTGCTTTCCCAGCATCCTGCCCCTGGTCCTGCAATTTTACCACATCCAAGACCAGCTATTGTTTCTCACCCAACTCCCACCAGCCATGTCCCTCCCTCTCCGTCTTCTCCAGGGAGCTAATGTCCCAGAAGAAGCTCCCACTGCCCTGAAAAGGGTATGGGCAGCCAAAAAGTCCCAGGCTATCCAGAGCTGACTGAACCTCACAGAGCTCCCACATAAGGCTCAGGCTGCTCCTTGAGGGGCAGTGGACAGGGGAACAGAAGGACTCACTTGTCACTGCCATAGACCTGAGGCCTGCCCTGTCTGTGCTCCCCAGGGTGAATCCACAATATAGCTGAGATTAGGAGGGATGTGGATTCTGCATTGGGAGAGAGTGATTGCTGCCTTCCTAAGATATGCATGACATGGGCCCTGGTCAGCCCATGGGCCCGACAGCTTCCTCTGGGTGCCCAGCTCCCTCTTCTGTTCTTTTCTATTCTTTTGGCCATAGCCCCAGGCCTGCCCTGACTTGCCCCGTCTCCACACATCTCCCTACACACCTGTTCAGTATGCCTTTGGGGCTACACTCTCCCTACAGAAAGCACCTGAAGACAAAAAAGATTGGCAGGCTTATGTTCTCATGATATAGCTCTTTTCTCTGGACACCCAACTACCCTTTGTTTTCAAGCGATACATAATATACAGTGTGCTGGTTACTTGGCCCCTCCCATACCTGGAGGACTCTCTCAGGAGAGGAGGAAGAGAGAGCCACATATGCTGAGTCTTTGCTCCGAGGCAGGGACAATGGGAGCCACCCATCTGTAGTCTCTTATTTAATCTTTCTAGGGACTGAATGGCTGAGTAGCAAAGTGTCCCCAGGACCCCAGCTGGTAAGCTGGTATCTACACAGCTTTGTCCATCCCCTTGCATCATGCACAGTGCCCATCTTGGAAGATACTGTGTGGCAGGAGAGGGTCTCCAGCCTGAGGTCCCTGCACCACCTGGTCATGGTCACTCCAGCTGGCCCCACTCCCTGTAGCCCAGTAGGAGCCTGTTGTAGAGACAAACCCCAGCAGCACTTCTGTGGACGCATCAGGCCCAGCAGAGTGGGAGGAGTCCTATGAGCTCAGCGAATAGATTATCCACTTCAATTACTTTATCTAATGATGACATTTGTACTATAAAAGTCAGCACAAAAATCAATGAGTTTTAAAGGACAAAATCTGGGGGAGGCTCCAGCCCAGTGACCTGGAACAGCAGCAGCTCAGGAACCAAGAGGAAGGAGGCTCAGAACTGGGAGAGTAGGTGAGACTTCCAAGATTCCAGAACTGCCACAACCTTTGTGGGCCCACCCCCATCAGCACCCTGGAGCACAGAAAAAGAAGCTCAAGTGCAGAGGCCCAGCCCTGGGAACCCAAGCTCAGGACAAACATGTACTGAGAAAGACCTGTATTCCAAGCAGCCTGCTTAACATGGGCCTAGAGGGCAGTCCATGCCCTCAGCCAGCACAGTGGAGAGACAGATGTATAATTAAACTGATTATCACACAGCCAAATAGTTACATTACATTAAACGTCATGGTATGCTGATCAGAAGGGTCGAGGAGGGCTGCCTGAGAAATGACTTTAAGCTGAGCCTTGGAAAAAGAGAGGACACCCACTCCCTGTGGCATTGCAACCTTCCCCGCAAACCCTGGCACCATCTTATCAGGGAGCCCGAAGGTCATTCCACAGTCTGAGTGCTGGTTGGGTGGGGAGCCAAGCTGGGGCTTCCAATGAGGAAGAACAGAAGACCCAGACCTAGAAGATATCCAGCCACTGGACAGGATCTGGCCAGACTCTCCCTGCTCCTATCATCCTAGGAACAGACAGAGGTTTAAGGAACCACAGAGGCAACCTGAAGGCCTTCATACAGCCCCTGCCCAGAAAGAGTATCTCTCTTCCAGAAGGAATCACTGAGCCTGCCCCAGAGAGAGTGCTTCCCCCCTCCCCGAAAGAGAACTACTTATCTCCACAACATGTAGAGAATAGACCCCAGAGGTCACACACCTTACTACCCTAGCTCTTTCCATGGACACCAGACAAAGGCAAATGGACCACGTTCCTGTCTAGAGAGAGGAGTTGCTGCAGGGGTGACAGGTAGGAGGACTTCCTAGCAGCATCCTCCAGCTCTGGCCAACATGCTGAGCCTGGACATTCCCATTTAGATCCCACTAAGGCCAGGGGGTTCTGTAGCACTGTCTCTGTTTCACCAATGAGAATACTAAGGCTCTGCTGGCTTCTCTGCCTCAAAGCCACTGTGGAGTCATCTTCCCCAGCCTATTCCTTTGCCTCTCACTTTCAGACACAAAAGAAAGTGGACCGAAAACCAGGCTTGGTTTGGGCCAGCTATAGCACAGGCATCCTGCCTGAGCATCTCAAGAGACAACTGTGAGACAGAAGATTCTTCAAGGGGAGGGGAGGCCAGGGCTGAACAGCTGACATTAGAGGTAGTGCCAGACCAGGCCCACAGTGAGTTCTTGGCAAGGAAAGACCAACAAGAAGCTACATGGACCTTACAGCTTCTGAGCACTCAGTTCAGGCTCAGGAGCTGATTGAATTCAGTGAGGGCAGGAGAAGGAAGGGAGCAGTCAGGGCAAGGCAGGCTGTCTGGAAGAGGTGGACACATGCATCAGTGTTTTGAAATTCCTCATAGGCATGTTTGCAGCCCAAAGAGGTCCAGACTCTATAAAAGGCAAGGTCATCTTGCACCTTCATTCCCCTGCCTCAGACAGTATGGTGACTGAAGAGAAAGACATGGGCCTCAAGTCCAAGACAAATATTTCCCCTGACATGTATGGGCTGTGTGACCTTGAACAGGGACTGAATCAATCTAAGCCTCAGTTTTCAACCCAGAAAAATAAGCACAATGACATGTACCACACCAGGCGTACAGAGTCAGTGAAACAACGTAGGCCAGGTAAAGCAAGCTGTCTCTGCCCTCATCCATCACATCAAGATGGCTGGGCCCTGCCTCAGCTGGGGGCTGTGTTTTCCTAAAGTGCCTCCAAAGCCTGGAGCATCCGCAGGGACTGGGATACCTCACCTTTGATCTCAGGATAATCTCTAGCACCCAACTAGCTGCTGTTCACAGAACACCTGCTGGGGCAGCATCACCTTGCCTGCAAGGTGTGAAAGGATTCTGAACCAAGTGCCTGCTGTCTCCTGTGAAGCTGCCCTTCTTCTCAGGCTCTCACCCTGAGGCTGCACCAGTAAAGCTGGGGGGAGCAGCAGGTGAGGCCTCGTGGGTGGGGAGAGAGCACACCTTGACACACAGAACACGCATTCACATATCCAAACACACACTAACGATCTATTAAAGTATCTGCCTCCACAAGACCTTCTGATCCTGTCACTTACTCCTTTAGGACGGGGCAGGAAACCTAGAGAATGTGTGCTTTAGAAAGACAGGACACTCAAGACAGCACCATTCAAAGTCCACAGGCCCAGAGAGTATGAACTGGACTTTGCGAGTTCAGCTCGGCCCATCGGGAAGAGAGGCCAAGAGAGAAAAAGGGAGCACAAGCCCACAGCTTCAGCCAGTCTCTCAATCCCACTCGAACGCACTTCCTTCATGGGTGTACTGAGCTGCTGAGGTGCCCAGGCATTTCGTAAAGTCTGCAGGATGTGGGATCTGACATGAGAGGTGGCTTTCATGCAATGACCCAGGCCAGGACCAGGGCAAGAGTTAGATCTCACAAGGACTCGCTTCAGACCTATGTGTTCTGTCACAGCAGACCAAAAGGGCTGCAAGTGGCCTCTCGAAACATAGTTGTGAGGAAGCTAAGTACCCACTCCTGCAGTGACACTGGACTGCAGAACTGGGTACTTAGCACATGGAGAATGACATAAGCACTGTTGGGCTTTGTTGAGTCATTCTGCAGCCCCAGGGGCAGTGATGTGCTGGCAAAGATTTAACAACAGGCTCCAGATAGATAAATGATAGATGACAGATAGATTATAGATAGATAGATAGATAGATAGATAGATAGATAGATAGATAGATAGATAGATGATAGATAGATAGATGATAGATAGATGATAGATAGATAGATGATAGATAGATGATAGATAGATAGATAGATAGATAGATAGATAGATAGATAGATAGATTCCATATTTATAATATTTGTAGATTTGGTATAAATACTTCTACTCTGGTCAATTTTAAGCTACCAAAGCAACATCACTGAGCATGGAGTCAAGAAATCAGCTGATGTGAGCCACTTCGAGAAGACCACTGCCTTGGGGACACCCACATGAGCCTCATTTTATTTCAGGGTGTGGAAGGCATGCCACAAAGGAGAAAATGAGGGTGGGAACCAAAGAGAGACTTCAGGGAATGGGTAAGAGAGCAACTGACAAGGTTTGCTGAGTCAAGCAAGTCAGAGGAGTTCAAAATTGCTATAAACATATCCCAGCAACAATCCAGGCAGGGGTTTCTGAGTCATGGTCCCTCCCAAGCCAAGGAAAGTCCCTGGTTCTAGAGGCAAAGCATTACCACTCTCCTAAGGAGGGATCACCTGCAGATGCCCCATCCCAAGAGATTTGCTGTGATATAGAGTAGTGGCCATCCCTGTGGCTCAGCCTAGGACTTTGTGAACCCATCTTCTTCAAAGTATAGTCACTTTCTTTGCTCTGTTGCTCAGGACATGGTTGGGGCAGGCAGGGGAGGCAACAGAAGAGCCCAGGCGAGTTCCTATCCAGCACTTTCAGGTTTCTCAGCAAGAATGGTAGAGGCCATTTCTACCATGCTGAATGAAAACTCAAATTTCCCATGCCACCCCCAGGAAGTCTGAAGGCAAGCCTAGGACCACAGAGATCCAAAGGGGGCGATGATGTCCAAGCTGGCCCCCTGAGTCTCTGTGGCTCTGGTCAGGCCCCAGGATTGGGTTCCTGTACCAACTCACCCAGAGCAGTAAGATGTCACCTCTGTAGCACTCACCCCCATATCACTGCTGTCCAAGCCTGAAGACACACTGTGTAATTATAATCTGGGCTCTACCAGCCACCATTTGTGTGTCCTTAGATGGATTGTGCCCCTTCACCCCCCATCCAATCTCTGTTTACTCCTCTGAAAAGTGGAGCCCCTCATAGGAGTGGCGTTTGAGGCCTGCAGGAGACAATGTACGTTGTCAGTGCCTGCCTCCAGAGGCCCCACCCCCAGGAGAGGTTGGCACTCTGTTCTTTAATGAAGGGACTCATTGTCCTCCCCATGGGCCTGCTCCTCTCCAGAAAGACACGCACCCTGCTACCTTGGGACAGGCAAATCTTTGAGAAGCAATCCATAAAGGGCCCGCAACTGAGCAAAACCTCTTTGTTGTTACTGGTGCACACGTGCTCGAGTGCCAGAGAACAACTGCTGATATGTTTAGTTGACAGAGGAAGCGTACTGCCCGAGGGTGTGTCAGAGCAGAAGGGAGGCTATTTTGATTCTAAAAGCTGAATGGGTTGTTAGACCCATATTTCTGTCTATTTTCAGTAGAATGACAAATAGTTTAAAATAGCATATTTACTCACAGCTTTTCCTCTACACTTGAGTCAAATGTTTACCTTCCATACTTCCTCCCCCAACTAATTAAGTACTGTGATTTTCCTGCCTTCAGACTCCCACTTTGTATGTCTTCCCACTGAGGCAGTGGTTCTCAAACATTGCTAAATATGAGAATCACCCAGAAGTTTTAATAATCTCTGTCCCCTGTACCAATCACATCAGAGTACACAGAAGTGGGACTCAGGCCTCATTATTATTTTAAATTCTCCAGGTGATTCCAAAGTGCAGCCACAATGGGAAGCATGCTTTGGCCTTGCCAGGGCAGCAAAAGTACTCATTCGCCTCATACTCCAAGGGTGACCAGAGAAGGAACCGGGGGAGCGGAAGGTACTCGGCCCTTCTGCCACAAGCTCAGGGATGTGGTCTGCAAGCCTGGAACTCAAAAGGAAATCCCCAACATCAAGGCCCATACTCTGTCACTTCTGTGGGTCACATCTTTATCTCTCTCACAACAGTTTAGTCAATTAAAAGATTATTGAAGACAGAGAGATAAATTAGGAGATGAAAAATCAGTTAAATTAGCTTCGAATTAGCTTCGTATCTGTCAGTGGAAGTGAGAATCTAAAAGGTGACATTGTACCAAGATTCAGATATTCACATAAATTCTACAACCCAAAAAACTTGGGTATTTGAAAAGGATGGTCTAAGGAGAGAGGTATGGGAGCAGGGGTGAGGGGAACAATGCATGCCACTCTGTAGACTATCCAAAGTATTTCAAGCTTCTTTAAGAGAGATATTTGTAAGACCAAAAATGTGGAGAAATACAAATAATCTACTTTAGGTCTGTTTAGAAGGCTTTAATTCCAAACCAGTGTATGGTCATTAAAACTTTGAGATGATAATTCTACTTAAACAACTGACTTCCAGAATTTTTCATAGCATGAATCACATTAAACATTTCAGAAAGTAAATGTTAAAGGAAAATGCTTCCCCCATGATTTCAATAAAGCACCTAGAATTATAAACCCTGAGCGACGTGCCAGACCCTCTTCTAAACGTTTTACACATAGTATTTTATTTCATCCTTAACTAAACTCTATGATATGGGTGGGTTTTTCTCTAAACAACTTTAATGAGATATAATTTACATACCATAAAATTCACCCATTTTAAGTGTATAATTCAATGGTTTTTATTATAGTCAGAGTTATGCAGCCATTACGACAATCTAATTAAAAACATTCTCACCATCTCTAAAAGAACCTTCTAGTTCATTAGCAGTCCCCCCTTGCTATGGTCTGATGGTTTGTGCCCCTCCACCCCAGAATTCATATGTTGACATTCTAATGTAATGCAATGATGGTATAGGGAGATACTTAGTTTGTGAGGGTGGAGCCCTCATAATGGGATCAGTGCTTTTATAAAAGAGACCCCACAGAGCTCCATACCCTCTTCTACCATGTGAGGACACAGTCAGAAGTTGGTCATCTGCAAACCAGAAAAGGGTCTTCATCATACACTGAATCTGCTGGTGCAATGATCATGGACTTCCTAGCCTCCAGAACTATGAGAAACATATGTTCATTGTTTATAAAGCCACCCAGTCTGCAGTATATTATCACAGACTGAGATACTCCCTATACCTCCTCACCACACCTGACACCAGTCCCTGGCAACTACTTGCTATCTCCATGGATGTGGCTATTCTGGATAGTTTACATAAATGGAATCACACAACGTGTAGTCTTTCATGACTGTCTTCTTTCATTTAATGAAATGCTTTCAAGGCTCATCTACATTTTAGCATTTTTCAGTATTTCAATTTCTTTCTGTTACTAAGAGATATTCCACTCTATAGGTATACATTAGGTCCTATCGTTGTCTTCATTTTGCAGATGGGGAGTTAATACACAAGGTCAGAGGATGACTAAACACAGAGCCAGGCAGTCATCCTCCAGAGCCCACACTCAAGCCTCCAAAAACTTCCCACCATAAAGTACTGGCCAATTTAATCCCATGTTATGAATCATTTTCTTGTATAAAATAATATGACTATATTATATTCATGTCATTTTGCCAAGTATACAGGGATAAAAGCAAGTTGTCCAGGAAACTCAATTGATAGTTTCATGTTCTTATTAATATTTGCTCTTACTTATCCATTCATCCTGCCATCTGCTCCTCTCCCTAGCAGGCAAGTGATAACAGCACCTAAGATTTCAGAAAAGTTAAAGCATAAAATGTAAAATAAAAGACAAATGACATTCCTTGTATAAATAGAGAAAAATTGCCATTATATAATTCTATTTTACTTTTTATTATGGAAAATCTCAAACATTTGAAAAAATATAATAAACCTCCAAGTATTTATCTTCAAATTTTTATCACCTATACCTCTCCCACCAAAATTATTTTGAAATTATTTTGAAAAAGTCTCCAACATTGTATCTTTTACATGTAAACATGTCAATCATATCTCTAAAAGGCAAGGTTTATTTTAAAGAACATAAACATAATACCTTGAGTCCAACTAAAAAAGTGAACAATCTCTTAATATATTCTAATATCTAGTCAGTATTATAATTTTGCAAGGGTCTCGAAAATGTTTTTTTCACAGTATTTTTCAAAGTTGGGGTCCTGATAAAGTCCCTTACATATAGCCAGTTGTTTGTTTCTTTTTAGTCACTTTAGTCTACATTGTGCCCCTCTGACTCCTTTTCTCTCCCAAAGCAGCACACCTGTGTTTCACGAAACTTTTGAGAATCCTAAAAAGTTATATAAAAATAGGGGTGTGTGTGATGTATGTGGGTGTGTGATATATGTATACAGATGTGAATACAGTCTGACTTGCTTCATTTTAAGATTTTTCAGCTTCATGATGGTGCGAAAGCAACATGCACAATAAACTACATGAGATAGTCAACACTTTATTATAAAATAGGCATTGTGTGAGATGATTTTGTCCAACTTTAGGCTAATGGAGGTGTTCTGAGCACGTTTAAGGTAGGCTAGGTTAAGCTATGATAATTGGTAAATTGGGTATATTAAATGCATTTTCAATTTTACAATATTTTCAAGGGTTTATCAGGACATAACAGCATCATAAGTCAAGGATAGGTAGAGATATAATGTAGATGTAATGTCTCTAAGTGTTGACCCAATTATTCTCTATGTGTTTCTCAACACTTTTTTACTCATTTACTCCCCAAGGGGCATTTCTTCTCCTTTACCTTCATTGAAGCAGGGAATAAAAAACTGAAAGTGTCACCCTAAGTTTGAGAAGATTAAGGACCAGTTTTCATTTTTCACTTCTGAAATTCTAGACAGGTCCATCCTGGGGATAGGTAGGAACCAAGTGAAATTAACAAGGTAAACTGAGGAGAGAGGGACAGAGAATCAAGCAAAACTTTCTATAAGATGGGACCAGGAAAAAAAAGAGATTCAGAGCTGCTCACAAAGATGGAATCTCCCTCCCTACTGACTCGCCATGCACGGGCCACCCGTCCTTTAACCAACCAAAAGATCCCTGATCAGAGGGTAAGGGTCTGGGACAGCTTGTGTGGAAATGAGGAAGACAAGGGAGGCCCTGAGCCCTACCCAAGGTAGACATGAACTGTTAGCAGGGGCAGTGGTGGCCACACCTCCACTGTTACATATAACATATGAGCATGCACTGATATGGAAATGGAACTAAACATCATGCAAATAAACATTAATTCAGCACCTGCTCTGCCAAGCACTGGAGATACTGAGATAATTAAATGATGGACGTAGATAAACAAATCAATACACCAATGGATACAGATAGATGGAGGGATGAACAGATAGTTTCCTGGTCGCTATCCACACACACATACACACACACATATGGGTCTGCACAAGCACATACATGTATGCTCACACAAAAAACTAGCTACTAGGTATAGATAAAACTAGAGGCAGAGGCTGAGTACTCTGAGCCAGGTGAGGCTGTGTCTAGGGCCATTTTCTGTCAAGGGCACCAACCCTCACCTCTATGACTCTGGGCCTTGATTCATGCTATTCACTCTGCCACAAACACCCTCTCTCTGCCTCTCATTTCCAGACCCTGCCCTCCCGCTTCGACCAAGTGTTGTCATTCATACAGCTCTGCCTGGAAATGTCAGAGATGATCTTCACTCTGTCCACAAATGAACATATGAATGACTTTAGACATGTTAAACTAGGGCTAATGGCTTAACAGTCAGCAATAAAGGTTCATAAAATTCTCCAGGCTCTGTGGTCAGGCAGGCCTGGTTCCTGCACCAATGCTGCCTCTCAGGAGCTGTGTAATCTTAAACAAGTCACTCAGCCCTCCTGTGCCTCACTTTCTTCACCTGTAAAACAAGGTGATATGTTGCCATGAGGATGAAAAATATAAAGAATGTAGGTTTCTGGCCTGGTGTTTTCCATAGAGTAGGTGCTCGATAAATGTTTCCTGGAGATCAGTCTGGCATCCAATCCACCAGGAACTCCCCAGAGAGAAGCAACTTCAGAGAGACAAAAGAACTGCAGCCCTGAGGAGCACAAACCCCACTGTCCAGAATGCCCTGTGAGCCTGACCCCAGTAGCAAAGCCAGCAATGCTGCTATCAAGGTGGGGCCACAGCACACAGTGACTTGCTGTGTCAGAAAAAATGGTGCCTAGGTATGGGACCACAGCTGCTGATTTTTCTCAGGAGTTGCCTCCTTGCCTTTGCCTGGTGTGGGCTTGTAACAGGGGTAATCTCCCTGAGAGGCCTTCACAACTGACAGGATGGGGCAAAGCTGATGTGACCTCCACAAGATGTGCATTCATCCATTCCAGCCCCAGTTAGGACCTACATGACCCAAAGAGCAGATGCAAGATAGGGATGCAACACAGGCCCTCTGTGGCTAACGGCTTTTGCATACCTCCTATGGCCTGGCTAAAGCCACTTCACACCCACCAACACACACACACACACACACACACACACACACAACCTCTGCAGGACCCAGTAGGAGCTTGAATGTTTTTGCTACTAACTAGCTGTGGGACCTTAGGAACATTCTGGAACTCCTTTGAGCCTCGATCTCCAACCCGTAAGATGGGAACAATAATTTCTGCCTCAGTGAAGAACAGACTAGATGTGAGGAACACTTTTTGATTGAATGGGCAAATGAACAATCAGCCTAAGAGCTTGACATATAAAAGTAATTCCTGTGAGTTCCCTCCCCTGGCTGATCTGGCATACAGGGTATATGGCAATGTTGTCCTTGTCCCGATGCTGTCCCCACTTCCCATGACAGGAGTACCACGCCAGCCTCCTCTGACTAGCTCCCAACCTGGCCCATGCACTACTGCTCTGCTCCTGAACATTGTTCTGGCTTGTCCCTGATTATTTCAATTTTCTGTGACAGGACCTACTGGCCTGAATATGACCTTGGTCTTGACCCATGGACTTCTCTCTGCTAGTGTCCCCACCAGCCTGAACATCTATGAACCCCACCTCAACTGCTACCACCACTTGGTTAACCCACACACCATTTCTTCTCAAGCAAACACAGTCACACTTTCCCCCAGAGCCACCCACCCACCCCAGTCAATTCTGACTGTCCTATGACCAGGGCCACGCTGCCCTATTCATGAGGCTGCTCCGCCCTACACCTGCTCATGTCAGGTGTCCTGGTGGTCATGACCATGCCACTTAGAAACAATAGGGAAAGGACAGCCCTGCAGATCTCTCCAGTGCTGAGCTTATCTACAGCCAGCTGGTTAATGGAGCAGGATGAAACCTCTCACTTAAGACAGATGCATCTTGAGCACCAGATCCCATCCCCTTTCACTGACTCAAGGACACCACTCCACCTGCTATCACTTCTCCCTTTCATGCAGCATGTTCTCTGAAGGGGCATTCTATCAAAATACATGCATACTGCCATATCTTTATCTTTACAAAAGCATCCCTCCCTTGGCACCACCACCCTCCATGACTTTGCTCCCCTTTACAATGAAACTTCTATAAAAACGTGTCTATACCTGCTTCTTCTCTTCCCATTCTCTCTTGAACCTACACCCATCAGCTTTGGCCTGACCGCTTCACTGCAATAGCTCCTGTCAAGAACGTCAAGGACCTTTCTGCTCTAAACCCTATGGTCAACACTCACCCCTCATTTTCTATGACCCACCAGCATCACTGGATGAGGCCTACCCAGTGTGTCCCCTAAGACAGCTCCTTCTCTCCTCCTCTCCTCCTGGTTCTCCTTCTGCTCTGTTGGCTGCTCCTTCTCAGTCTCCTTTGCTGGTACTTGGTGGCATCATCTGACATATTTACTTATTTAATTGTTTATCATCCACCTTTCCCCAGCAGAAGGAAGGCTCCATGAGGTCTGTACCATTGCCATATCCCCAGTACCTAAAGACATGCCTGGTACATAGCAGGTATTTGATAAACACTGGTGAAATGAGCTCATTTGGGGAGAATGGACTGCCATTCTCTTTATTTACCTTTTTTTAAATTTAAGTATAGTTAGTATACAATCTTAGATTAGTTATGTTACTTTAAGGTGTACAATATAGTGATTTGACATTTTTATACCTTACAATGTGATCACCCTGCTAACTCTAGTAATCATCTGTCACCATGTAAACTTATCATAATATTACTAATTATATGCCCAATCCTCTTTTCACCTCTACCTTCTAGTAACCATCCCTTTGGTCTCTGTTTTTGGAGTAAATTTTTGTTTTGTTTGTTTCTTTTGTTTTTAGATTCCATATATAAGTGATACCACACAATATTTGTCTTTCTTTGCTTGATTTATTTCATTTAGCATAACATCCTCTAGATCCATCCATGTTATTGCAAATGGCAAGATTTCACTCTTTTTATTGCTGCATAATATTACATTGTGTGTGTAGATCACATCTCCTTTATTCATTCATCTACCAGTGGACACCTAGGTTGCTTCCATATCTTGGCTATTGTAAATAATGCTGAAGTGAACATAAGAGTACATATATCTTTTCAAATTAGTATTCTTGTTTTCTTTGGATAAATACACAGAAGCAGAAGTTCTGGGTCAGATGGTGTATCTATTTTTAGTTTTCTGAGGAACCTCCATACAGTCTTGCATAGGGGCTGTATCAGTCTGCTGTCCCATCAACAGTGCACAAGGGTTCCCTTTTCTCCACATCCTCAGCAACACATGTTACGCGTTGTCTTTTTGATAATAGCCATTCTGACTGGCATGTAGTGGTATCTCATTGTGGTTTTAATTTGTATTTCCCAGATGATCAGTAATATTGAGCATCTTTTCATATGTCTGTTGGCCATCCGTATGTCTTCTTTGGAGAAATGTCCTTTCATGTACTCTGCCCATTTTTTGATCAGATGGTTTATTTTTTTGTTATTGAGTTGTATTTTGGATGTCAACCCCTTATCAGCCACATTATTTGTGAATATATTCTCCCATTCAGTAGGTTCCCTTTCTGTTTTGTTGAAAGTTTCCTTTACTGTGCAGACACGTTTTAGTCTTAGGTAGTCCCAATTATTTACTTTTCTTTGGATTCTCTTGCTCAAGGGAATATCTGAAAAGATACTATCCAGACTGATGTCAATAGTTTGCTTCCTATGTTTTCTTCTAGGAGTTTTATGGTTTGGGGCCTTATATTTAAGTTTTTAATCTATTTTGTGCTTATTTTTGTACATGGTGTAAGAGAGCAATCCAGTTTCTTTTTTCTTTTTTTTGCATATATCTCTCCAGTTTTCCAAACATACTTATTGAAGAGACTGCCATTACACCACTGTATATTCTTACCTCCTTTCTCATAGATTACTTGGACATATAACCAACAATTTATTTCTGGGCTCTCTGTTCTGTTGCATTGATCTATGTGTCTGTTTTTGTGTCAGTACCATACTGTTTTATTATTATAGCTTTGTAGTATAGTATGAGGTCAGGGAGTGTGATACTTCCACCTTTGTTCTTTCTCAAGATTGCTTTGACTAATTATGTCTTTTGTGGTTCCACATAAATATTAGAATTATTTGTTCCAGTTCTAAGAATGACATTGGTATTTTAATAGGTATTGCGCTGGCTCTGTAAATTGCTTTGGGTAGTATCATCATTTTAACAATATTAATGCTTCCTATCCATGAGCACAGTATATCCTTTGATTTATTTGTGTCCTCTTCAACTTCTTTCTTCAATGTCATAGAGTTTTCAGGTCTTTCACCTTCTTGATTAAGGTTATTCCCAGGTATTTTATTCTCTCAATGCAATTATAAATGGGACTCTTTCCTTCATTTCTCCTTCTATTTGTTATTAGTATATAGAAATGCAACATTTCTGTATATTATTTTTGTATCCTGCCATTTTCCTGAATTCTTTTATTAATTCTATGAATTTTGGGTGGAGTTTTCTATAAATAATATCATGCCATCTGTAAATAGTGACAGCTTTACTTCTTCCTTTCCTATTTGTATGCCTTTTATTTCTTTTTCTTGTCTAAGTGCTGTGGCTAAGACTTCCAGTATTATGTTGCATAGTAGTGGTGTAAGTAAGCATCTTTGTCTTGTTCCTAGTCTTAGAAGAAAAGCTTCCAGCTTTTCACCATTTAATGAAAATTATGTTAGCTGTTGGTTTATCATGTACAGCCTTTCTCATACTGAAGTAGAATCTTTCTATACTCACTTTGTTGAGAGTTTTTACCATAAATAAATGTTGATTTTTGTCAAATACTTTTTTTCTGCATCTATTGAGATAATCATATGATTTTTACCCTTTGTCTTGTTGATATGATGAATCACATTAATTGTTTTGCAGATGTTGAACCACTTTTGCATCCCTGATATGAATCCCACTTGATTGTGGTATATAATTATTTAACGTACTGTTTGTTGAATTCGATTTGTTATTATTTTGTTGAGGATTTTGGCATATGTGTTCATCAGGAATATTGACCTGTAATTCTCTTTCTTTAGAGTATCTTTGTCTGGTTTTGGTACCAGAGTAATGCTGGCCTCGTAGAATGAGTTTGGAAGTGTTTCTTCTTCAATTTTTTGGAATAGATGAAGAAGGATAGGTACAAATTCCTCTTTAAATATTTTTGTAGAATTTACCAAATGTGAAGACATTTGGTCCTGGGCTTTCTTGTTGGGAGTTTTATTGCTTCAATTTCATTGCTAGTAATTGGTCTGTTTAGATTCTCTGTTTCTTCCTGGTTTATCCTTGAAAGATTGGATGTTTTCTAAGAATTTGTCCATTTCTTCTAGATTGGTGAATTTGTTGGCATATAATTGTTCATAGTCTTCTTTAATGGTCTTTATACTTCTGTGGTGTGCTCTCTTATATTTCAGTTATAAATCTCCTTTCATTTCTGATTGTGTGTGTGTGTTCTCTCTGTTAAGCTTGATGAGGCTTGCTAGAGGCTTGTCAATTTTATTTATCCTCTCAAAGAACAGCTCTTAGCTTCATTAATCTTTACTATTGTTTTTATATTTTCTATCTTATTTATTTCTGCTCTGATCTTTATTATTTCCTTCCTTCTGCTTACTTTGGATTTTCTTTGTTTTTCTTTTTCTTGTTTGATAGGTTAAATTGAGTTTTTTCCTGCATCTTGAGGTAGGCCTGTGTAGCTATAAACTTTCCTCTTGTAACTGCTTTTGCTACATCCTATAGATTTTGTAAGGTTGTGTTTTCATTTTCATTTGTCTCAAGGTAGTTTTGGATTTCTTGTTTGATGTCCTCTTTGATCCAGTGGTTATTTAGAAGCATAATGTTTAATATCCATATATTTGTGGTTTTTCCTGTTTTTTTTTTTTTGTTATAATTGATTTCCAGTTTCATGCCATTATAGTCAAAAAATATGCTTGATGTAATTTTAATCTTCTTGAACTTATTGAGGCTTGCTTTGTGGCCTAGTATGTGATCTAACATAAAAATTTTCCAGAGTAGATCACTTGAGAAAAATATATAATCTGCAGTTTTTAAATGAAAAGCTCTAAATGTCTAGCAAGTCATACTGATCTAATGTGGCATTGAAGGCCATTATTTCCTTATTGGTCTTCTGTCTGGATGACCTAGCCATTGAAATTAAGTGGATTATTAAAGTCCCCAATTATTATAATGTTGCTGTTAATATCTGCTTTTATATCCATTAACATTTGCTTTATAAACTTGCGTGCTCCTATGTTGGGTGCATAGATATTTATAATGTTGCACCCTCTCCTTGGATCAAGCACTTTTAAAGTATCTAATATTCTTCTTTGTCTCTTTTTACATTCTTTGTTTTGAGGTCTATTTTGTCTGATATGAGTATTGCTATCCCAGCTTTTTTTTTTTTAATTTCTATTTGTATGGAATATCTTTCTCTATCCCTTCACTTTCAGTCTGTGTGTGTGTGTTTCAACCTGAAGTCAGTCTCTTGTAAGCTGCATATTAATGGGTCATGTTTTTTTAATCCATTTTTCCACCCTATGTCTTTTGATTGGAGGATTTAGCCCATTTACATTTAGGGTAATTATTAATAGTACTTATTGCCATTTTTAATTGTGTTTGGTTATTTTTATTTTGTGTATCTCCAGATTATTTATTATAGTTAGTTAATTTTGCTACTATTGTCTTTTAACCTTCCTGTTAACTTTTTAAGTGGTTGCTTCACTGTGATTATTGTAAATTTGCTTTTACCGGTGAGATTTTTTTTTTCCTTTCCTGTATTTTCCTATTCCTGGTTATGGCCTTTTCTGCATAAAGAAGACCCATTAACATTTTCTATAAGGATGTGTTTAGTGCTGGTGAACTCATTTGGGTTTTGCTTGTCTGGGAAACTATCTTTCCTTCAATTCTAAATGATAACCTTGCTGAATAAAGTATCCTATGTTGTAGATTCCTTTCTTGGAGCACTTTAAACACTTCCTGCCACTCCCTTTTAGCCTGTAAAGTTGCTTCTAAGAAATCAGCTGATAGCCTTACAAGGTTTCCCTTGTATGTGACTTGTTTTTTCATTCTTCCTGCCTTTAAGACTCTCTATCCTTAACTTTTTCCATTATAATTAGAATATGTTTTAGTTTGGTCTCTTTGGGTTTATCTTGTTTCAAACCCTCTGTGCTTTCTGGACCTGGATGTTTGTTTCTTTCTGTCCATTAGAAAAGTTTTCAGATATTATTTCTTCAAATACCCTTTCTGCACCTTTCTCTTCTCCTTCTGTAATCCCTAAAATGTGAATGTTAGGGTGCTTGATGCTATCCCAGAGATCTCTTATACTATCTTCATTCTGTAAAATTCTCTTTTGACTTTGCTGTTCTGACTGGGTGATTTCCACTATTCTGTCCACAAGTCACTAATCCATTCTTCTGTATTAACTAACCCACTCTGATTCCTTCTAATGTATTTTT
Source organism: Cynopterus sphinx (assembly GCA_030015415.1). Classification (NCBI taxonomy): domain Eukaryota; kingdom Metazoa; phylum Chordata; class Mammalia; order Chiroptera; family Pteropodidae; genus Cynopterus; species Cynopterus sphinx. Next base: position 55,282,040 of record CM057382.1, read on the forward strand.
TACTTCAGCTATTATATTCTTTATCTCTGATTGACTCTTTTTTTACATTTCCTATCTCTTGTCCAAGCACTCTCTGAGTTCCTCTGTTGTATTCTTGAGTTTGTTTCAAATTCTTATCGCTGTTTCTTTGAATTATTTATCAAGCACATTACTTATTTCCATTTCATTAGGGTTTTTCTATGGAGTTTTTCCTTGTTCCTTCATTTGGGACATATTCTCTCTCTTTCCACTTAATTTGGCTTTCTGTTTCTTCATGTAAGTTGAATAGAATAGCTCTCTCCCCCAATCTTGAAAGCATGGTTTCTGAGTAGACCATGCACTGAATAGTTTTGGCAGACCAGTTGTATTCCGGGATGGTGTATGCAGTGGCTGGTGTGAAAGGATGGGTTCTGATGGAATAGCCTGGTGTGTGCTTTCTTATCACCCTTCTAATCTAGGTGGGGATGCCTGTGGAAAATGAAGCTGCTCCATGCACTTTTGGTGTGCCCTGTTTCTTTGTCTGTGAGCTCAGCTGGGCCTGCGTGGGGTTGCTTTACAAGCTTGTGTGTCAAGGGCCCATCAGCTCAGCCTCCTCTCCCATTAGGGCACACACAATCTCTCTCTCTCTCTCTCACTCACTATTTCATACAATTTCAAGGAGCTTAAGGAGTCTATGAACCCAAGAAGAGAAACTCTGAATGAAAGGAAGTCACATTATTTTGTACATTAAGAAATAACAAGTATTATTAATTAATTATTGGTACTTATTTTCTTGCCTTCTTATTTATTATTCCCAGTCTCCTATTCTAGACTATCAGCTCCTTGAAAGCAGGAACTTTGATGCGGTCATTTTCTGAGAATGCCCAGTACCTAGAACAGAGTCTGGCATGCAGCAGGCACATAATAAACACTTGCTGGATGAATAAATGAATTCACAACTCTGTGCTTCAGTACTTAGAAGGTGTTATGACCTTGCTCCCATGGGTCTGCAAAGTGGCATGGGATAAACCACAAAAGAGAGATAGGTGAACTTCTTTGAGTTTTCCTCGGAAACATCAGACATCCTCCTCCACCACCACCACCACCACCACCACCACCACCACCACCACCACCACCACCACCACCACAACAAATAGCCCCTGGCGTCAGTTCCACATCAACTTGCACAGAGCAGAGAGTTCCCATTGCTCAGCCCTTTCCCTTTGGAGTCTGGGGTGAGATGATAGGGGTTTGCAGAATTCCAGGGTCTGCATTGCCCTGAGGAGGCGGCCCACCAGCACTGGAGGATGGCCAGCGAATTCACATGTGTACCTCTGCCTTCCAGCCACAGAGACTCAAGGCAGCAGTGGCGGGGGCCTCCACACTGCTCACCATTGATCTCCACTAATGAATTTCTTTGTGGAAAGGAACAAACTGCTCTACAGTGAGACTAGCCAAGGCCGCCCCAGCGCAGCAGCCTGGTGTCTCAGGCATGCTAATTACCCCGCTGTCTGGCTACATCTGATCGGTTTCTCCCTACTGACATGCTAATCTGTTCCCACCTGATGGCTTCTGAGCAGGCCAGAGACTTACTAATCAACCCTAATGCAGACAGTTGATAAAGGAAGAAAATTATAACATTGAGATTAAGAACCATGATGTCAGCTTGTAGAAGATGGAGATTCACTTAGTTTCTTTTGTAGTGCATTTCAAGGACTATTAGTTGAAATCGCTCTTTGTATTCACAGCCCCTGATATAATCCTGACTGCTCCACCCTTTTTCTCTCCAGTATGAGACAGATTCCAGCAAGCCAGCATGACTCACTTTTGTGATGGATGTTACACGGATAGATTATCAAACTAACTCAACTTTGGAGATCTTAAGGGATATGTAGTTGTTTGAATGAATTCAGGCATGATGGTTTCTTTGGCATGGAAACAGAATCACTGTGACAATCAGCATGGAATCTGGAAAAGGCAATGGAATTTCTTTAAGAGCTTTATTGAAGTATAATTGATATGCAAGAAATTGCAAACATTACAGTGTACAATTTAATACATTTTCAACATATATATCACCATGATCACCACACAGTCAGGATGGTGAACGCATTCATGATTCCACAAAGTTTCTTTGTGCCCTTTTGTGGTCCCTCCTACCCACTCCCATTCCCAGGCAACCAGTGATCTGCTTGTCACTACAGATTAGTGTGCGTGTTCTAGAGTTTTATATAAATGTAATCATACAGGATGTACTCTTCTTTTGTCTGTTTTCTTTCAGTCAGACTAATTTTGAAATTCATCTATGCCCTTGCTTATACCAATAGCTGATTCCATCTTATTGCTGAGTAATATTCCATTATATAGATGCACCGCAATTTGTTTACCCATTCACTATTGATGAACATTTCAGTTGCTTTCAGCTTGAGACTATTATGAATTAAGCAGCTGTATAAGTCTTTGTATGAACATATGCTTTCATTTCTCTTGGGTAAATATCTAGGAGTAGAATGGCTAATATGGTAGGTGTATACGTCACTGTTTAAGAAACTATGAAAGTGTTCCCCGAAGTGGTTGTGCCATTTCTCTTCCCCATTAACAGCATATAAGGATTCCAGTTGCTCCATAATCTCACTAATACTTGGTATTATGGATCTCTTTTAATTTTAGCCATTCTAACAGATATATAGAAGCTTTTAATTGTAATTTGAATTTACATTTCCCTAACTAACAAGCATGTGCCTATTTGCCATTCATATATCTTCTTTGGTGAAGTGTCTATCCAAATGTTTTGCCCGTTTTTCATTGTATTGTTTATTACTGAGTTTTAGGAGTTCCCTATATTCTTTATATGATTCCTTTATCAGACATGTGATTTGTAAATATTTCCTCCAAGTCTGTGACTTGTCTTTTTATTCTCTTAACAGTGTCTTTCAAAGAGCTTAATTTCAAAGAGATCTTAAAGAGTTCTTAATTCTTAAAGAGTTTATAATTTTAATTAAATCCAGTTTATCAATTTTTTCTTTTATGGACTGTGCTTTGGTGTTGTATCTCAGAAATCTTTGCCTAACCTAATGCCAAAATGATTTTCTATTGTGTTTTCTCATAGTTTTAGTTTTAGATTTTTCATATATCTATGATCTTTTACTTTCTTTTTATATATAGTGCAAGGTACAGATTGAAGTTTATTTCTTAGCACATATTTACTTGTTCCAGCACCATTTGCTGACAGACTATTCTTCCTCCAGTGAACTGCTTCCACCACTGTTGAAAATCAATCATCTAAACACGTGGGGGTTTATTTTGGGGTTCTCCATTCTATTGCAGTGGTTCCCTCGTCTGTTTATATCAAAAACAGTATCTCCTTTTTTTAACAGAATTTGTTTGCTTGTTTGTTTGTTTTTTTGTTTGTTTTTAGGCAAGGCAACTCTTGGTTGACCTCACAATCTCTTATTTTTATTTTTTACACCTACAGCAGCTGGTCTTCCTAGGTGGTCTCCCATCCAAAAACTAACCAGGCCCGACCCTGCTTAGCTTCTGAGATCAGATGGGATCCGGCTTGTTCAGAGTAGCATGGCCATAGACCAGTGTCTCCTTTATTGTAGTTTTTTGAATGTCTTGAAGGCATGTTTGTCCTCTAAGTTTCTTCTTCCTTTTCAAAGTTGTTTTGACTGTTCTAGGTACTTTGCATTTCCATATGAATTTTAAAATCAGCAAGTCAATTTCTACCAAAAAAAAAATGCTAGGATTTTTGTTAGGATTGAACTGACTCTACAGATTACTTTGAAAACTGTTATTTTAATTGTAACGAGTCTTCCAATCTATGAACACAGTACATCTTTCCATTTATTTGGATCTTGTTTAATTTCTCTCAGCAATATTTAATAGTTTCTAGAGTACAGACCTTGCTGATTTTTGTTGGATTGATCCCTAAATATTTCACATTTTTTATACTATTGTAAATAGTATTTTTATTTTGATTTTAATTGTCTATTGCTATTTTATCAATACAATGAATTTTTGTATATTGATTTTTTTAGTCTACAGTGTTACTAAGCTCACATGTTAATTTAATATTCTAGTAGATTTTTTGTAGACCAGTTGAATTTTGCAATAGATGATGATGTCATTAGTAAATAAAAAGTGTTAGTTTTTTCCTTTCAATCTGGATGCCTTTTATTTCTTTTCCTTGTCTAATTGTAGCAGCTAAAACCTCAGGTGAAATGTCGAATAGATGTAGTAAGAGGGAACATCCCTGAATTATTTCTGATCTTAAGGGGAAAGCATTCAGTCTTCCACCATTAAGTATGATGTTAGTTATAGGCTGCTCATAAATGCCCTTTAAGTTTACAAAAAAAAATTCCTTTATATATCCCTAGTTTGCTGAAAGTTTTAATAGAGTTGGATGTTGGATTTTGTCAAATGCTTTTTTCTGCAACATAATCATATGGTTTTTCCTTGGAACTTTGTAGTCATGGTGAATTACATCAACTGAATTTTGAATGCTAAACCAACCTTATATCATTAGTCTAAGCCTCAACTGGTCATAATGAAGTACGCTTTTCATATGCTTTTGCTAATATTTTGTGAGGTTTTTTATGTGTCTGTGTTAATGAAGGATAGTAGTTTAGTTTTCTTATCCATTTTGTCAGTTTTAGTATCCAGATAGTATTGGTCTCATAGAATGAGATGGGAAATATTCCCTTCTCTTCAATTTTCTGGAAGACTGTGAAATTGATAATATTTCCAACCTAAATATGGCAGAATTCAACAGTCAAGACATCTTGGCTGGGAGTTTCCTTCCCAGAGGTGTTTTAAACGACAAATTTAATTTCTTTATAATAGCTATAGAGCTATTCAGGTTTTCTACTTCTGGTCTTTAGTAGTTTGTGTCTTTCTAGGAATTTGTCCATTTTAGCCTGCTTGTCCAATTTTTGGCATAAAGTTTTTCACAATAGTCTCTTATTCTTTAAATGTCTGTAGAATCTGTAGTGATGTTCCTTTTCTCATCATCCTTTATGGTAATAATTTGTGTTTTCACTCTCTCTATTTTTTTTTCCTAATCACTCCATCTAGAGGTTTATCAATTTTATTTTCACAAAGAAACTGCTTTTGGTTTCATTAATTTTCTCTGTTTTTTTGTTTTGTTTTGTTTTCTATTTCTTTGTTTTCTACTCTTATCTACATTATTTTCTCCTACTTATTTTGGATTTCTTTTGCTCTTCTATTTCTAGTATTTTTTAGATAGAAGCTGAGGTAATTGATTTGAGACCCTTCTGCCTTTTTAAGAAACAATGGAATTTGAAGTCACATAACCATCAGTTTTTGTAACCTTCTAGCTGCATGACCTTACTCTAATTATATAACTTGTTCTATCTTCAGTTTTCTCATCTGGAAAATGGTATCAAAAGTACTTATCTTTCAAAGCTGTTAGACAATTAAATGAGATCAAATTTTATACACCAAGCCCAATGCTACTTCAGAGTAATTGCTCATAAAGTGTTTCTTCCCTTTCTGTGATAAGCAATTACCCCTTCACCTCCTTGGGTGACACTCAGGAAGGAAAAGAACCCAACAGTTACAAAATATAGAAGTTGATGCAGCACGAACTTCAGTAGGTCCAATCTATTCATTTATTGAGAAGCAAACTGAGGTGCAGAGACTTAAAGCAGAACCACCTATTCCTGTAAGTTAGCTTTAGAGGTCCACACTGGAAAAACCAGAAACCCAGAGATTGTCCAATGAAATCCATGTTATCATTGGTCTCAGTGGACATCCCAGGGTATAATTAAGAAAAAGACTTTTCTGGGTCCATTTTAACTTTTACCTCAGCATTTGAGCCTTCAATTAACAAATCCTCAGAAGACACAAATCCAAGTGGGTTGTAGTAGGAAAAATGTGGTCTTTGGGGTCAACATTCCTGCCCTGCCACTTGTTGCATCTTTCACTTTAGACAAATTACCTAATCTCCCTGAGGCTCAATTTTATCATTGGCAAAATGAAATTGATAGTAATACTAGACATCTGACAAGCACTTTGGACATGCTAGGCACTAAATGTTATCCCAGTGCCAGCTTTTCTAAACCTCACTAGAATGCTACACTGCAGAAGCCTATGGACAACCAGAGATATACACAGATTGAATACCTTACCCAAGTTCACATTAGCTAAAAAGGGTAGAGGTGGGATTTGAACTCAGACTGTATACACCAGAGGCTGAATGCTAAACCACCATCCACTGCTATTAATTAGACCATTCTACCAGGGTTTTATGAAAATTAAATACATCCAAGGGGCCTAGCACTGAACTAGGTCAAGAAATGTGAAATCCCCAGGAGCAGTCAGCAGGCTGGGCAACCCAGGCAGAACAGTTGATGCTCCTGACAGCTGTGCAGGTGCTGAGAAGCACCGGGGCCACTCTTGGGGCTGTGCTAGTTCCAGGGATGGTATTTATAGTGCAGAAGCCAACATGCCTGCTCAGGCTGAGCTGCACCTGGAGCTGATGTGCACCTGGAATTGGCCATTATCAATTCGTTTCCATGCAGGAAAATTAATTCAAGGAGAAGCATCCACCACACATCCTCTAATGTGCTTCTGCTGTGCCACTGCTACATGAGACACACAAGTAGAGATGTGAGAGCCACAGAGACCACCCCTAGTCCTGATTAGTGACAAGAAAATGAGTCTCAGAGAAAGTGACCCACCCACTGGTTAGCCAGGGCAGGGTTCATGGGGACTCGGTATCCAGGCCTGTACCCTGCCCTGCCATACCCATCCTTCGCAGGTCCTAGCAGAACAGACCTTCAATTAGCACTGCTGAGTGACACATATTAGAAGTGACATACATGACAAAGTGAATAGAGGCATGAAAATAAGCATCCCCCAACACACACACACAGGGCACAGGAAAGCTGTAACAGTCCCACTGGGAGACCCCCTGAAGAAAATGGTGGTGGCCTTGGGGACGAGAAGGAACTGAGTGCAGTCGGGAGGTATGCGAAGGAGAAATTTCATTTTATTTTGTATACTTGAGTTGTTTATGCCTATGCAATTAGAAAATACATATTCTCAATACTTAAGGGAGTTATTTATTTTTAGGAGTCACTGAGAGTCCTTGCTTTTGTGCTCTGGGTGAAGGGAGAGCTTACAGTTGATAACACTGGGGCCCTATCCAGATGGGGAGTGGAGCCAGATCCAGATGCTGGCTTCAGCTATAGGGAGGAAAAGAAAAGGGAACTCACAAAGGCAGAGCACCCACTGTGCTAACCACCTCATTGGGCTGCAGCAAATTGGGCATTCTTCATGGCACAGATGCGAGGTTAATTTATTCAAGATAGTGAGCAAAGAGCTGCATGAGTTTGAATTCCACTCTTCTCCCCGCTCTAAGATGAAGGACTCCCTACAGGACAAGGACAGGTGAGCCCCATGTAGCTGAACCACCTGCTCAGTTGTGCCAATCCCCAGGCCAGTGTGGGCTAAGGCCCCTGCTCCCTTCAGGGAAAATCAGTTCACTTCCCACAAATCAACCCAGAGGGAAAACAGGAGCTGCAGCCCAGAGAGCAGCCAGCCCCCACTAGGCCTGGACTGCCCATACTTGCCTCCCCTCAGCCTGCTGCCTAAGGCAACAGTTTCCATGGCCAAGACCCACTCCCCAAGAGAGACAGAAGCTTCTAACCACATGTGCCAGAGAGCTAGAGAGGTGGAGACATTTATGGCACCCCCTTCCCCCAGGTTCTGGGGGGCTTTCAGAGCTGCTCTGGAGCTGTAGGATACATGCCTGCTCCAGCTGCCATCCTCCACCCACCACCGCCAACCTCCTGTGTTAAAAAATTTATAATCACAACACCCATTCATTGCTCCCCCTGCCTGGCACACCAGTTATTTCATTTAATATTCTGACAATGCTATGGGATAGGTACTAGCGTATCTCCATTTGACAAAAGAGGAAACTGAGGGTCAGAGTAGTCCAGCTAAAGAAGCAGTAGACAGAAAGCTGCACTTGTCTGAGATTCTAATTACAAGGAGCACAGGGGAAACAGCTGTCTGGGGTACAAGCAAAGCCAGTCTGCCAGGCCCAGGACTCTTCTGACACCCACCCAGAGAAGCAGCAGGTTGCCCTCTTTCTGAAGCACCCATTTTCAACTGTCCAAAGTCACTTCCTTTTGATTTTCTGCTGTCTCAAACACAACAGGCACCTGCTGGCACTTTTTGAGGCTATTCCCCACCTCTGAAAGGAAAGAGGTATACAGGTCATTTCTGTAACATTCCGTTACAATCCATATGTCATGGATTTCTGTCACAGAAAGTTACAGAAATGACTTAAATCATACTTGCTGCCTTTCCTCTCAACTCTCTCTCTCTCACTGTTCATTGGGATCAATGAACCACTGCCCTTCCAGGGTGGCAGTGGAAACTCGCAGGAGCATCTGATGCCCACCTCCCACTCCACCTGCCTTAACCAATCTGCTTCCAGTTCTTGTCACATATGTATGCACGCACACATACACACACCTACTTCATGCCACACAGTGCACTAAAAATATGACTTTATGCATGCCTGACCATGAACCTGCATTAGCTCTAATAGCGGGGTTTCCTAACTTTAGCACTACTTGCCATTTGGGGTCAGAAAGTTCTTTGTTACCAGGGGCTGTCCTGGGAGGAGGGGCATTGGATATTAGCAGCATTCCTGGCCTCTACCCACTAGATGCCACTAGCACTTCTCCCCTGTTCTTCAATGACAACCAAAAATCACTCCAGACATAAGCCACTGTCCCACTAAGAACAATTGCCCTATAGCGTAAAGTCCAATCTTCTAACCTATTTTACCAGGCCCTTCATTTTTTGCCTGCAAACTCACCTAATTTTACTTCCCATGATTCCCCGCCTCCAAACTTTGATGCTTTTCTGCACTCAGGCTGCTCCTCTCTTGGAGCATCCTTGTCTCCATTCACTCATATCTCCCTGCCTTTTGGAGTCCAGTGTAGCTCCCATAGAAAGCCTTCTCATGATTTAGCCCCACATTACCTGCTTTCCTTTCAATGTAAACCATGCCCTTATTTATCTTCTGTGTCACTATCTTGTCCTCAACTCCTATGCAGATAATATATACCCTGAGAGTTGGACATATGGTACAATGCTAAACTGGCTCTCCAGAATAAAAAGTGATGGTGCACAGATTTTTATTTTCATGGCGTAAATACTCCCACCATGACCAATTTCTAGTTACCAAAATGCTGTCACTCAAGATGGAGTTGGAAGAGGGGGTCCAGTGGCTCTGGTGAGCCCGTGCACGCCACAGCCTCCAATGCACCACACATGTCTCTTCCCCTTGCTGCCCCTGGCCAAGCAGATGTGGGAAACCAAGAAATCTCACAATGCCCTCTAAAATGTTAAGGTGAGGTTGAGGCAGCAATCCATGGCCATGGCCTGGCTTTGTAGCCAGGGCCTCTGACTGCAGTGGCAATCACCAAGGCTAGAGGGAGGTCCCAGGAGGACCCCTCGAGAAGAAAGAATGTTTCTTCCCCAGTCCTTCTCCCGAGGTACCCTGACCCACCATCCCCATCCTGTAGATCGAGAGTATACCTGACTCTCACCCTGATATTCCCTCCCTACACAGGCCATAACCAAAGTCTTTGGGAAGAATTTCACCTTGAGCTGCCCTAGGCTCTCCAATGAAACCTGTGCTGACTTAGAAGGAGGCAGATTTATTGATCTTTCTTGGTGACTGTTGGCAAGATTCATGGCTGGCCACAGACTACATTTATCTGCACCTCTGACTTTAATTACCATAAGCAACTAAGGTGTGTGGGGGGGGTGAGTGTGTGTGTGTGAGTGTGTGTGTGTAAGCTCTAGATCTCTAGTCCTTCTATTTCTGTTACATCTAACCCATTTCACACAATAAGCATTGCTCAGTACCTCTGCCATGCTTCTAGCTCCCTTAGCTTAGCCCCGCTGGGAGGTCCCTGGTGGTCTGACTCCAGAATTATCTCTTCCACTTGTCCCTTCAGCTCCTGGTATCCTAGTGCCTTCTTACAGTTGGTCCGGGTTGCTTCCACTTCACATGTTCCACCTCTGCTGATACATGTCACTCATTCCTCATGTGAAATCCTCTCCAAACAACCTGGGTGGGACTGTTTCCATAACCAAACCGCACCAGTATATCCTGTGTAGTTGGCACATAAGGAATAGGGAGATGAGAAAAGAGGCTGGGCTTGGGGCTAACCACGAAGGCCACATTGCAGGGCTCTAAGCAGGACACTGAGTTTAAGAAAGGTGACTTTGGTGGCAGAGTGCAGAACAAATGAATGTCTTCCAAAAGCTATAACATGCAAATGCACACCACACACACTCACACACAAATCTATGCCACCTACACACACACACACACACACACATAGACTCCCAACTGACTACACTTTTTTCTAATACAGTCAGAAAGCAAAGGGCACAAAAGGTAACAACAACCCAAATATCCATCAACAAATGAAGAGATTAACAAAAGGTGGTACATACATATGATGGAATATTATTCAGCCTTAAAAAGGAAGGAAATTCTGACACATGCTACAAAACAGATGAACCTTAGAGACACTGTGCTGTACAATGAGCCAATCACAAAGGGACAAATCTTGTATGATCCCACTTATGTGAGGTACCTAGAGTAGCCAAATTCATAGAGATAGAAAGTAGAATGGTGGTTTCCACCTCCAGGGTCTAGAGGAGGGGAAATGGGAAGTGAGTGTTTAATGAGTGCCGAGTTTCAGTTTTGCAAGATGAAAACACTTCCCGAGATGGATGCTGGTGATGGTTATACAACAGTGGGAGTGTACTTAATGCCACTGAACTGTACACTTAAAAATGAATCAAATGGTAACTTTCATATTGTGTATTTTACCACAATAAAAAAAAGTAAAAAGTGAAAAAGCAAAATGGGAAGTTCCCGGCACACAGGCAGACTCCAGTACATGTCACAAGGACCAAGTAACATACCTACATTTGTGCTAATGACACAGAGCCATGAGGGTTTCCAGCAACAAAATCCTTACAGCCACGTGATGAGGGTGTAGCCTCCTTGAGCAGGCCTCTGAGTTCCAGCCCTAAGCCTGGCCTGTATTTGTGTCTCTTGTAAATGGTGCCTGTGAGGGACCAGAGTATCTGTTTCAGGAGGGCCTGGAGTGTGAGAGGCAGGGAGGACATAAAGAGAAGGCAGAGCAGCCAAAAAATGCCCTCGGTACCCAGAGCCTCATCACAATACATCTCCTGACTCAGGGGCCCTCCTCTCGGCACTCATATCAGCTTGGCTCCATCCTACCAGACAGGACACAGCACAGCCTCACTACTTACCTCCCACTGCCCTCCCCAACCAAGCTACAGCTGGCTCAACTCTCAAATCACTTCTCAGAAGAGCTGCTGCTCACCTAAGGGGGCCCCTGTTCCATTTCATCTGGTTCTCATATTTTGGATTTTGTCCCTGACTTTCTGCCTAATCACACTCCTCTCAGCAATGTGACATCCAAGAATTTATCTTCCTCTAAGCCATAGAAAAAACAAGAACCAGACAGGGTCTGTTCTCTCCAAAACACCTTTCTTCGTGCCTGCCTTATTTTGGTACCTGGCACCCCACTACTTTCTTTTTAGCTTCCTAACTGGAAAACAATGTCCCCTGCAACTCAGCAACTCCACTTTCTAGCAATCCATCCCATAGAAATACTGAGACATATACACAAAGCTATACATTCAAGGGTGTGCATTAAAGTGCCACTTATAAAAGCAAAATAGCTAGAAACAACCTGAAGGAGGAAATAGATGAATAAAGTCCACCTTTCACCCTGAAGAATGTTGTGGAGCAAGTAAGGAGAACAAGATTGAACCAAGTGGGCCAACATGAAGTGAAAGATCCAAAGCAAGTAAAAAGCACCACACAAAACTACACGTAAGCCATGATCCTACTTCTGCTTTTGAAAAGCACCATGTATGTGAATGTGGATGGCTGATGTACATGTCATGTGCCCAGAGAAGGCCCTTAATTACCACTAAAGAAAGGGGCGGGAAGAAGTGGAGGCCACGAGGGCACTTATAATTTTTTACCTTAGTTATTTTGTTTATATCTTTTAACAAGAACATAGTCATTTTGTGTCTTTAATCTCAAAGAAAAACTCACAAAGGAAAGCAAGCAGAAAGTTCTACCCTTCCATGTTTCCCCATTGCCCTCAAAACACCCAGCCAGCCCCTCCACACGCTGGGCCAGGCACCCCAAGTCCTGGTCCCTGGTCCCAGACTCTAGGCAGCAGCCAGGCATCATGTTTTGTAGCTACTGAAATAGCCCCACTTTCTCTTTCCCACTGCCCTACCCTCTGTTCAGCCCTCCTCACTCCCATCTCCCATCAGGGCTCACCTCGACTCAACTTGATTCTGAAAGGCCTGCCAGGCAGGCTAAGCTCCCTGTTGAAGCTCCTGTGGTCCTCATAGCACAGCCTTCATCAGGACCCTCATGCCCACTTATGGCACTCACCATTAGGGCCAAGGGCACACAGATTATGCCTGCCTTGCTGACCTGCAGTTCCCAGGGCCCTCACACAGCGCCTGGAACTCAATGGGTGTCTCTCCAATAGAAGTGGACTGATTGGATTCTGGAGGCCCAACTCAGCAGAACGGGAATGCACAAATTCCATGACTGCCCTCAAGGCTAGCCCAAAGGAAGATCACATGGGACCACCCCACCCACCCCCACCCGTCGTTCTTCTGGAAAGGCGAGCTCCCACTTGGGATCAGCTAGGCAGTCAGAGGGCCACACTTCACAGCGAACAGCGCTTGACAGAAACCACTAAACAAAACCCACCTCTGCATCTGCTTTAAAGTTGACCAGGAGTTACCACCTGTTTTGTCCTCCGTCTCCCCTGCACAGATCAAGTCCCTCCAGGGAAATTCTTTGCAGAGCTGGAGAAGCCTTGTCTCTCAGAGGAGCAAGCTGCCCTGCTTCTTCCTTCCCTAGGACCCAGAGGCCTTGTAAGGTACAGCTTCCTCCCTCTTCACTCTGGCTGCCAGGAAAGCATGATCACAGCAGACTTTGTGACTCTCCAGCCAGTATAGCCACTGGAGCTCTGTCTTGATTTTCTAACTGCTGCATTCTTAACCTCATTGTCTCTCTAAGCCTCATTAGAAGCCTCCACGAACCATCTCTGGATGTGTGCAGGAAATAAATAAGCAAACAGGCAGACCAAGCAATACAAAACAATTAAACCCAAAATCAAATGAGAGTGTACCAGGCCCACGTGGAGGCTTCTGTGGGGTGGGAGATGGGGCTTGGGGGTACAGCAGCAAGCTCTGCCAGCCACACACCCCATGGCTTGGAGGGTAACTTCCATCAAGAAATTGGATAAACAGAGGTCTGCAGAGGAGACATAATGCTGCCCACAGGAAAACAGGCCATGTCAGCTGTGATCCCCATCTTCTGGTTCCAAGTGGTTTTCCCATCATTCCCAGAGCCTCCACTGGAAAACATCAGGTAGGCAGCTCTCTCCATAATCAAAACCACTGGGCTTTTTACAATGGAGAACTGGCCACACAATATACAAGCAATTTCACCCTTTTCATTCTCTAGGGTCATGCAACCAAGGAGGCCAGGCTTCCATTCCTGAGCATCCCACTAGACAAGAGAGACCTGCAGGAAGACAGTCTTCAGTGTCACAGCACACACCTCACATCAGAAGGGGGTGAACCCTACTATGGACATGACACATGGACCACTCAGATACCTCCAAGTCTGTATGACACAGCCCTGCCCACCCTTCCCAATGTCATCTTCCATCACTTCCCAGTTCTTGGAGGAAGTTGCAGGCCCTCCCAGTCCTCATCCCTTGTGAACGTGCTGCACTATTTCACACCCTGAAACAAGCCTTCCTTCCTCCCAACTGTAATTCAAAGTCCACTGCCTCCTGGGGCAAAGTGTGACTTTAGGCTTGAGGACTCACAGGGTAGTTTGTCCAACAAGCTCAACTCAATCAGAGGCCAGCACAGCTGGCACTGTCCTGGGTGCTGAGGAGGAATAAGAAAAATGAGAAATGGTCTGAGGCCACAGGGAGTTCAGTGGCTCTGAGATCCATCATTTCATTTTATTTCAATTTCCAAGAATCCCTTGAGGTAGGTGTTTTTATATCCCCACTATCAAAATAAGAAAACTAAGGATGAGAAAGAGCTGTCAATGTGCCCAGAGATACATTAGAAAAAGGCTGAGGCAGAAATGGAACCCAAATCCTCCAACAAGCTCACCCACAAAACCCTGTTGGCAACTACTACTATCACACTGTGATATAAACACTTAGTCTGTGTCCATGGTCCCCGTGAAACTACAGGGAAAACTTTCTTAAAAGCTGTGCCTGTCTGAACTCTCATCAGGCCCTGACCGCTGGGAACACAGCCACTCCCTATAAACTCGCCAAGGAGGAAAGTATAGAGGGAAACACAGTGAGCTAAATACACTGGTTTGCTGGTAGGAGTAGGGGCAGGGAGTTGCCTTCAAATATCTTTGGAGTCCACAGTAAGTGCAAATTACTATTATAATTAGAAATCTCAAATAAAGAAGAAAATGCTTCCTGTAAGAATAAGTGGGCAATGAAATGCCTCCAAATGCAGATTCACCCACTCACTCATCAAATATTTTTTGAGCACCTATAATGTTCTAAGAGCTATTCTATATGCTGGATATGCAGCATCCTTCAACAAAACAGACAAAACCTCTACCTGCATAGAACTCACATTCTAGTTAGGGGAATAAATAACAAATGGTAATAAATTCAATGGAAAAAACGGCAGGGAAGGGAAAAGGGGGTGTCAAAAGGAAAAGGAGTTTCATTTTTAATGAGTTGGTGAGGGGAGGCCTCTTAGAGCAAATGGAATTGAAGCAAAGCCCTGAAAGTGAGAAAGCAGCCTGCCAATACCTGAGGGAAGAGTGTCCCAGGAAGAGGAAACAGCCGGCACAAAGGTTCTGAGGCCCAACTATATCTGGCACATTCATGAAGCAGCAAGTTGCTGGAGGGGAACAGAGGGGTGAAGGGAAGAGAAGAGGTGACCGTGGGCAGGATGTGGAGGCCCACTGCAAGGACAGTGGCTGTTACTACAGTGCAGGGTGCAAAGCTCCAGGGGCCACAGTGGTCCTTCAGATTAATGACTAAGGTTCCTACCAGACACTTCACATAAAAACATCTTAGGGCCCCTCAGAGCCTTCTTTCAAACCTCCCAAAACTCCCAAAAAGAAGGATACTCCTAAAGCTATTTCAGTGATGCTGTCTAGATACAATCCAAGCAAGATCCATAGGTCCCCATCCCTCAGGCCCACCCAGCAAAGTCAGTGCTGAGCAACCCATAAGAAAAACCCACCGTCTGGGCCTCCAAAAAGGCCTCTTCAAAGCTGAGTGGCATCATGTGAGATCCCTCTGCAAGAGGCAAAGGAAAACTTTGAAAGCATAAGGCTTTCACTCTGCTACTACATTTTGAGCACATGCTTGGCTAGGCTTCACCAGCAGTCTAGGAAGGAGAAGCTGTGATACCCATCTTACAGATCGGGAAAACCAAGGCTCTGAACGGCATGTGGTTCACCCAGGATGCTATAAGCAGTAGAGCAGGTAACATAGTTCCTCATGACTCTGCAACCTGTGCTCCTAACCACCCGAATGCCACCACCCAAGGAGGGGCAAGGGCTGCGGAGCCATCTCTGGTTGGCAAGCAGATGGTCAGAGCTCTCCTCCCTGCTGGAGATGACTTCTGCCAGACCGCCAGCTACAGCTGCCAAAGGACTTCCCTGGCTCTTCCCACCCCCGCCTTCCACACCTCCCCGTCCTGCTCCCTCTCTCCTGGCCAGCCACACTGACGCCTCGGGTCCCTGAGACTCCTCATAGGAGCAGAGAGGTGGCTATGGGGATGCTGTACACACACACTCTAGGCATGCCTGTGGCCACTAGACCAGCGCCAAAGTAACTGGGGTCAGGGGCAAGTAACTTATAATTTTCCTTCTTCAAAACAAAGCTATTTCTATACCTGGCAATGTTCTGTACCTCAACTAGGGTTGTGAAAACTCATCAAACAGTACAGGTCTAATGAGTGTATTTTATTGCAAACCAATTATGCCTCAATATTGCTCATTCTAAAAACAAACAAACAAAAAAAAAACAAACAAACAAACAAAGGTATTCTCCTGACATTGCTGGATCCTATTAGGAAAGAGCCATGTTCTCTCCAACAGGAAGGTAGGAGATGGTTCAATTGAGACCATGAAGAGGATGTAATATTTCATTTCACTAGGAGGAGGAATCTCACTTGGACTAATGGTCCTCCCAGATGTTGGGGCCACATCTCATAGGTGTCCTTGTAGAAATTCTGGTATTTAACAAAAAAAAAACCTGTTCCTTCTTGTGTGCTGGGGCCAAGGAGACCTAGGGAAGCAGAGTCAGCAGGAGGGGGATGTCCTGGGCCACAACTGTCCTCCAAGGAAGCAGTGCTGCATGGCTCGGGAAGAGAAAAGCACAGAAGGTCTGGCCAAGTTTTTGTTCCACTTCCCTCAGGCCCAGCTGAACAATGAGGCATGTGTGGGGGCCAGCACAGACTTGCCTTCCTGTCCTTTTACCACACCTACATCAGGCATGAACTCACATTGCTAGATGGGCTCTGAAATCTGACAGGGGTGAGGGAACTTCAGAGTTAATGAACTTTAATGT
Source organism: Cynopterus sphinx (assembly GCA_030015415.1). Taxonomy (NCBI): domain Eukaryota; kingdom Metazoa; phylum Chordata; class Mammalia; order Chiroptera; family Pteropodidae; genus Cynopterus; species Cynopterus sphinx. The sequence goes on from CM057382.1 coordinate 55,298,710, forward strand.
CCCAGCAAATGCTATAATCAACATGCCCTGAAAGTACAGTTACTTTGTAATTAGGTCAAAGAACACAACCCAAAACACTCCTCCCTATAAAGTTATTGTCAAACTTCTTGGTAGGTTCCTTAGCAATTAAACTCACTCATTTCTTCTTTAAAAAGTATTTATTACTTCAATTTAAACTCAAGCCATAATGATACAATGTGTGTTATTAATGAGATCACTCACCACTGCAGTTCAGGTGTCTGGCCTGCTTTGCCAGGAGCCAGAAACGAGACATTGTCAGCATGGAGCACTGATCAAAATAGCATTTGTCCTAATAATTCTCTTTTCTTCAGCAGAGTGTCACTTCAGAAAGACTCTGTGGTAAAGTCCAACAGCTGACAGATAATTGCCATGAGAACCAGTCAGGCTGTCCAGCTGAGAAGGTACAGTGAGTGGCTTGCCAGAGCCACCTGTGACCATGCAGTGAGACTGCAGGAAAGCCTGGAGTGTCCCCTGAAGGCAAGAGAGCTGACCCAAGCTCGCTGTTTCCCCAGGAATGAAGGACACAACCTATATGTGATGTGGGCCACAGACAAGCCACAGAGGACAAGAAAGATTCAGCAGCAATGGGGCTGCCACTGGGCACAGTTACTGAGTAGTCTTACTGAGCACGTAGCCTGTGCCAGGATTGGCAAAGCCCTTGCACATATTAATCTATTTAACCCACACACTGATCACATCCAGCAGGAAAGATTATTTTTTCCCCATTTTACAAATGAGGAGATTGTTGCACAGAGAGTGCTTGCCTTATGCCACTCAGGGATTCAACCCAAGCAAACTGCTGTTCAGTCCATGCTCCTTATCTCTTGTATCAACGGTTATTATCCTGAGTCAAGGTAGAAGGGCAAACAACCAAACTTCTTGTACCAAGAGTCTACTGAGGCCCTGGGCTGACACCCAGCCCCACACATGGTTTGTGATTATCATACAGACTACTTGCCATGTGCTGCCAGGCACTCTGCTGGGTTCTTTACTCCTGTGATTAAGAAATTCCCATCCCTATTCCTTAGATGAGGAAGCTAGAGCTCAGAGAAATCACAAACAGTAAGTAGAAGGGAGGGGAGGCAGCCCATGCTTTCTTTTCTATTTACTTACTTATTTTTTTAACTTGATACAAAATTCAAGAGGTACAAAACAAATGCAGTGAAACCCACATATCCTATCCCTCTCCCAAGTCATTGTGTCTTCGTCCCTCACATAGCATTTCATTATTGTGACTATGTATGTTCAAATACACACACACATAAGCTTGTTTTTGCACAGAGCAACATTCCACACCACCATTCTTGCATTGCTCTCATCCGCTGACAGTGCCATGTGTTGGAACTATTGCCTCTTAGTACATAAAGTACGACAGTTGTCCATTAAATGTATGTAGCAACATATTTAACTAATTTGCTAAAGATGAACATTTAGGCTGTTGGCCATTTCTGTTAACCACAATGCTACAATTAATCCTTGTGCGTTAAGAAAAATCTAACTATAATGTTTGCCACACACCTCCAGCTTTGCCATGAGGACCAGGAGGCTCTGAGCAGAGCTGTGATACCTGGCTTTAGGAATCAGACCTGGCCAGTCCCCCACTCTCCAGCCAGGTGACCTAGAGCAAGTCCCTTTCCTTCTCTGAGCCTCAGTTTCTTTATCTGTAAAACAGAGATTATACAAACACATCTGGAAGGGTGGCTAAAGTGCTTTCACAGTGCCGAGCACTGAATGAGGGCTAGAGAGACACACGCTGTCACTCACTGACACCTAGGTTACCTGAGAAGTTCAGAACCTGACTCTAACTTAAACTCTGGGGCTAGGGTTTGTCCTCAGTCAGATCACAGATCCATACATTAGCCTCTTCCCTTTCACATGCAGCCAATGAATCTGAACAAGGCAGTAAAAGGACCAGAGCTTTCTGGAGAAGGCCTCCAAGCCCTAGGACTGTCCTCCAATCTCGAGACTAAAGATATTCAGCATGAAGAACAGAGCCCAGAGGCACCATGTGAAGTAGCAAGGGATGGCTCCCACAGATACCCAGGAATTCTGAGCTCATCAGTGAGGATTCTAAGGCCTACCCAGCCTATAGTTCCAGCCTCACCCCTGGCCACTGCCCACAAGGCAGCCATATGATCTTTCCCTCTCCCCATTACCCCTGCCGCCAGCCCAGCCTTACAGTATACTTTCCCACTGCCAGGGAAACTCTTCTTCCTCCCCTCCTCCCAGAGCCCTGCGCTTGCCTAACTCCTTCTGGTCCTTTAGGCCCTGCTTACATGTCACCCCCTCCAAGAAGCTCTCCCTAAGTACCTTGTCATCAGCTATACAATAACCAGAAAGAAAAAGATTGGCCCCAAGACCAAGCAGAGCAGTGTCAAGGGAGGAACGTCAGGTCACAGCTGCAGGGATGCCTAGCATCAGAGGCCAGGTACGCTCTGCACCAGGACATGGCTGTGGGCCTCCAGCTAGGAGGGTAACATTTGCCCTCAGTACAGAGAGTAAGGCTTCATCAGAAGAATATATTTATGACATTTGGGTGGGAAAAAAACTTCTTAAATAAGATGGGAGAAAGAGCTAACTACATAAAAGGTGAATAAATTTGACAACAAAACAATAAAGAACTTTTGCGCATTAAGACAGCTAACTAAAAAAAAGATATTTGTCACATCAAACTTAAAAAAGAAAAGGCTCAATTTTTAAATGGGTAAAAAAATATAAACAATAAATAGGCATTTCATTAAAGGGGAAACAAAAAATAGCCAATGAAGACATGAACAGATATTTGACCTCATATGCTATCAGGAAAATGTATATTGAAATTATAATAATGTACCATTTCACATGACAATCTTAAAAGTAAAACCACTTCCATGTGTTGGAGAGGTTGGGGAGCTTTTAGAACTCTTCATGCTGAAGATGGCAGTGTAAATAAGTTGGAATGGAAAACAATTTAGAATGGCCTAATAAAGTGAAATAAACATAGACCCAAAATCTAGCAATTCTGCTCCTTAAGAGAGACCATTAAAAAACTCTCGAAAAAGACACCAAAAGACAAATACAAGAATGTTCTTATTGGCCTTATCTGTAACAAAAACCTGGAAACAACCCAAATTCCCATAACAATAAAATGGATAGTAAACCAGGTGGTATTAATAAAAATGAACTGAGCATATCCACCTTATCAAATGAGTGGATCTCAAAATTCTAATGAGTGAAAAAAGCAATCACAAAGCATAATAACAATATTCCATGTATTTAAGGCTCACAAACAGACCAAACTAAGCAATATATATTTTTGAATCCGTATCTGTATGATAAACTATGAAGAAAATAAAGGAACTGGCTAGCACACAATCAGAATAGCGGTTGTCCTCTCAGTTTAGGAAGGACACACAAGGGCTTCTTCACATTTTTTAAACGGGTATGGGTTCACAGGAGTTAATTTAATATCATTCTTTTAATTTAACATGTACATTGTAATCATATATAACTTTTAATATTATAACTTTTAATTTTTTTAATAATTTTAAAACTAGCACAAATAGAAAATGGCCACTCATGCAGAGCCCCAAGCTTTTTGTTTCTGTAGAATTTCAGCAGTCAACCCTTCTCAGGCCTGCCAGCTGGCCCAGAGGCAGGGGTGGAGATACTATGGAGGAAAGGGCCCTGAGGTCCTAACTTCAGAGCCTAGCCCTGTGCAACTTTAGCCAAATTACTCCACCCATCTGTTTCGTCATCTCAATTAAGTGCATACCAAAGTAACCGTACATGGTAGGAATTCCGTAAATATTAGTTGAATGAGTGAGTCAGTGATTTCTAAGATCCCATGATAACTCGACTCCGCATCCAAATGTATTCACTAGGAAGAAGCTGTGTCTGCAGATCCTAGCACAGCCCCTAACAACACACAAATGAATATCCCAGAATTTCAAGTGGCAAGTCAGAAAGTTCTCTGTTCTGTTCAATCCAAACTTTTGGTATTTTAATGTTACAGATTTTCTCTCCCAAATGTCAGCTTCTTTCTTATTTTCCCTATTGCTGTCACAACAAGCATACAAGTATTTTCAATGGAATTTAACCAATTGGCACATCTTGCACTTTGTAAACCACATATATACAAATTCCTCTCTTGCTCTTCTGCCAAGCTCTGTTTCAGGGCCCAATACTTTTGCTTCTCTGATTCTTGACTCCTGACTCAAATGCTCAGTCCTCGGGCTCTACTCAGGCCAGTTCATTCCTGGATTTAAAGAAAGGCTGAGGGACCAGTGGGGAAAAATCAGTCCTCACCCAGAAAGGTTGGGACCTTACACGTGACATCCACTGAAGTGACCAACCTTACCAGCCTAGGGCATGCCAAGTCCACAAACCACCAGCCCCCTTCTTGACAACAACTCTGCCTGGCTGAGAACAGAAGAGAAAATCTGGAGCCTATCAAGACCCAAATTATAGAAATATGATGATGCCTTGACTGAGTACACGAGCATCACAGTCAAAAAGAACCCATCTGAGCTTCATGTTTCTCATCTTTAAATTGCAGCAATAATCCTACCTGTTATCAAGTGGCTTAAATGAAACAATATATGTAAAGTTACCTGCAGATTAGCATACAAAAAAAAAGTCACTATATCCCCAAACCATTTCTGTTTGACTTTGAAAGAAGTAAAACAGTCTTTACACTCAATTTGCTTTTTAATTGGGCTCATCTGTAGCTAGTGCTGCAGTGATGGGATGGAGGAGGGGCCCTTAGGAGTTCTGGAGGGCCTATTTGTCTTGGGCATATCAGCAACGTAAATCCACCCACAACCCTTGAACAAGCCAATACCAACCATGCCAAAGGAATGCCCATACCTAGAACTCTTGGGACTGAATGTGTTTCATAAAATAGCACATAGGATCCCACCTCTTGGGCTCACCTAACATAAGGCACATTGGAAAACGGGTCAGAGGCTGGACTGTGAATGAGGGGCATGGCCAGGATAAGCAGAGAGAGTCAGAGTGGTTAAAATTTTATAGAGAATGTCATGAGGCAAAACCTTGGCCTCCAGGGTTGTCAAATCAGAGGGCCAATGACCAGGGCAAGTAAAGGCAGGAGGTCCAGCACAGAATCCAGTGAAAGAGCTCTAGCCTCCAGAAAGTCTAAAGCCAAATGGGTCAGCACCTTGGACAGCGACATTCAAATGTATGACAGGGTTGAGGCCCTCCGTGCACCTTTACCTTCCAGATCAGATTGGCAAACATGGCAGGTTGCTGCAGGTCCCTGCACCATGGAAGCCTCACAGAGCAATCACCGCACTTTCTATTACTGCCCACACACAGCCTCAGAATTCTTCCCAGCACAGCATTCAAGTCTCAACCAATTGTCTACAGTGGTCCACCACAGGAAAGCCACTGGTCACTCTGCACCTTTATGGTATTACTGATAAAGGTCAGTCTGGTTAAAAACTAACTTCAATCCCACCAAAGGCAGCAAAGGTGTGAGTGTCAGAATACAGAAGCATACACACCTTTTGGTTTGACTGGAGGTTCTGGGTGAGAGAGAAGAGATGGGGAGGAGAGAGAGTCTGCAGAATGAGAAATCTGTTTCCTAACCTACTTCCCTAACTCGGAGGTCACACTATCCAGTGTCCTTGAGTTTCTCCCCATTTCTACTTTGTTTTGCGCTAAAATTGTTTGAAAACCCCATGTCCTCATAAATGCATTGGTTCATTCACATGGTGATGATTTCTTAGGGCCTACCCTGTACCAGGCACTGTACTAAGCAGCAGGAACAGAGCAGTAAATAGCACACAGCCTGCTCTTCTGGAACTTACAAGCTTGCATCAGAGTGCAGCATTCATCAAGAATCAGCTCTCCTGGGGATGTTAGGACAAGCTGAGGGCAGGCCACAGGAAAGAAATGTGTGTCTATGAGAGTATATAACACAAAGCCAGCTCCATGGGAAAGGAAGGAGGCTCAGACAGGTGTGACTTTGGGCACCCTTCCTTGAAGACTTGATTCTTAAGCTGAGTTGGGGTAAGAGGTATAATAAGAGGGAAACTGAAGAGTTTGGACAAGTGCCAGCAGGTGTTATTCAATCTGCAAGAATTACAGGAGCCCAGATGGGGTGGACAAGCTGGAGAGTTGACCCCTGCTGAATTTCCCACAGAAGCCACCTCAAAGTCTTAGGGAGAATCAAAACTTGAAGGGTTTCTATAGGTAAGAGCAGAGGAGAATAAAGTTACCAAAAGAAATGAGATGGGAAGGGCCTGCAGACATTGGACCACAGCATCCTCCAGCCCTGGCCACGTCCACACCAACCTACAGGTCAGCCTCAAAGCAGACCCAACACTGGTTGAGCCACCAACATAAAGGGTTCCCAGGGGAAGGCTGCACTCCTCAAGGCAGTGACACGATCTCCAACTCCTCCCCAGGACCAGGAATTAAGAAGAGGTGGGAAGGAGAAGCGAGGTCCTGGATAGAGTCCAGTTCAAGTGTCCAGAGCCTCAGGCCATCCTGTCCCCATTACCACTTCATCTTTATTTCAGCACAGTGACTGTTTGGTCTTTTAGTTCTTCCTGGAACACTCCAAATAGCATATTTGCTCAAGAGCTGAGGACAACATTCCAGTCTTAGAGCAGCAGAGTATTTAGGCAAATGTAAACACATGCTGATTTCCCTTCTTACATTCTTGGCAAAAGAAATTATTTCACCAAGAGACACAGCAGGATGTTCAAGTATCTACTCATTCTATCCCGGCCCCAGGTGTGGGTCTGCCAACCCTCACCAGTCTCCCAGACCCTTTAAAGACATGCATGCAGTGTGGGTAACCATGGCCATAAAAGAGTTGCATGGGGGTCCTTATGAGGAAACTGCTATGAATCTTGGCTGTGGAGGTCACATGAGTCTTCACATGATAAAATTGCACAGACATAAATACATAAATACACATACCCAAGTGCATGAAAACTAGGGAATGTGAGCAAGATCTATGAATAATGTCAATGTCAAACCTTGCTTCTGATATTATAAGACTATTACACACCACACTGCCATTGGGAAATCTGAGTGAAGGCCACTCAGATTGGGTCTCTGTATTATTTCTCATAATTGTATATGAATCTCAATTATCTCAAAATAAAAAGCTTAAAAAAGAAAACCATATAGTGAGAAAACCATCTTATCTTAGAACTACAAGTCTGTTTACAGAGCAGCCATAACAAAACCTGAGGCTATTTCTCCAAAGCCCACTTGTCTGGTTTCCTAACAAACAACTAATAATTTTATTTTTCACATGTGTTGTTTTCAAAGAAGCCATGTCCAGCAATGATTAGTGTCCCCAGACCCATACTACCCCAGACTGGCCCCATTACACTCAGGGTATCCCTTCCCCTGACCTTTGCCTGAGACCATGAAACTGAGAGCAGTTCAGGACAGAGAGAGGCAAAAAGCTGGAAAGGCTGAGCGACCATCCAGCCTCTCCATCTTTGGAGAGGAGGCCCGGGGAGGAACCATGCTGGCCAGTGTCCACCACTGCCTATGTGCAGTCCTTCAGATCCATGCCAGCAGTTTATTAATATTTTATTGAAAACCCTAAGATGATTCAAACTTCAGCTGTCATGATAAGGTGGTGTTGCTAGGCAACTTTAAAGCCTGTCTGTGGATCTGTTTTCTCAGCTTTTCTGCCACTCATGAAACACGGCTGGGCCCTACCACCCAAGATCCACTCAGCTGAGGCCATGTACAAAAGGCCTGCTCTGAAGCACTCAGCCGCCATGCGTGACGGCCCAGCTTGCAGGTCTCCCAGCACCTGGCTGTGCCTCCCCCAGAGCCCACAGAGCAGCTCCTCCTCCCCTCAACTCACCATACTCACTGTCGTAGAACATGACGAACTTCTGCCAGCGCAGCTCTGTCACCAGCCTGAGCATGACGTCATTCAGGCGCACGGGCGGTCTTGAGGCCAGCGTGTAAGCCTCACCATCGGGGCTGGGGTTCAAGTGGCAGGCAGTGCGTGGTGACCCCCCTGGGTTGCGTTGGACAAAGAGGTGTGGGATGTGCATCGCGTCTGTGAGGGATTGCAGAGCGTTGGCAGAAGCACAGCCAGTGGATGTGACCAAAGCCAAAATCCCCTGGGTCATGAGATCGCAGGCTAAAAGAGAGGTGAGAAAAAGGAAGGGGTCAGTGAGGGGGTGATGCTGCACTGGCTTTGATCCACATGGCCCACACCCAGCAACTCATGCCTGGGGACCCAAGGGACCCAGGCCAGGGCAGCGGCTCTCACATGCAGAATCTCACTGATGCCCTCAGTGATCCTTCCAGTTATATGTTCTTGTGCCCGCTGAAAAGATGAGGAAACAAAGGTCAGGAGAGGCAAAATCATTTGCTTTAGGCTACTCAAGAAGGGGTGGCAGGACAGGGATGAAGCCCACATCTGCTTGAGATACCCATCAGTGCTGCTAAATTAGCCATCCTGTTTCCCACTTTGGCCATGAGCCTCTTAAGAGCAGAGAACTCTTTTTATTGATCTGTGTCTCCCCAAGGCCAAGCCACAGGCCAAGAATATACAATGTGCTCTACAATTGTTAGCAGAACTGAACTGATTGGGACTGAAGAGAATGAATTACGTGGGAAAGTCAGCGAGATACTTATCCCAGAGGACCCAGGTTGTTGGTAAAGAAAGAGATAGAACCCTAGGCCTTCTAGCCAAGTCCACTTAATTCATATCATAAAAATACTGGGTCAACCCCAGAATAAAGCAGTTGGTTCCAGAGCCCGGGATTATTCAAAAGCCACTTGACAATAACAAAGGAAAATGCTCACAGGGAGAGTGATTGCCGTGGGCGCAGAGAAGGAACAAGAGAGGTGCCGGCAGCCGTTTCTAAGGTGGCTGCACTCTGGGCTTGCCTTTTGAAGTCAACCAGTAACCACCATGGGTGCCTCTTACAACCACACACCTACACCATTTTGGGGACATCAGATCAATTAATGGAAGGATAGACTTCACAATACTAGAACGCACAGCACCCGTTTTGAAGCAAACATTTATTATTCCTGTATGTAATGGCAGGAATATGGGAAAGCAGCTGCAGTTTCAAAACACAGCCTGTGAATGTCAGCAGGCCATCTGCTGCAGACAACCGACTTTTGAACAAGTTTGACAATGTAGATCTTTTCGCTGAGAGCCGTTGGTTTTATGTAATGCCTCAGACAAGGCTGGGAGAAGGAGCCAAAGAGCAGGTGAAGCACCCCCAAAGAACAAAGCAGTAGGAGGCTGGGAAGTGCAGAAAGAGGAAGACCCCTCCACACTCTAATAGCTGTTCCACATTCGCAGATGCTCACCTTGCATACTCAGGACAATAACCCAAGGCCCACAGTTCTCTCTGCTGCCCTCTGGGCCTCCAAACATGAGGCAGGGGCAAGGTGGTTAAACAAGAGACTCTCTGAAATTTCTCTTGGGAATTACACAGCCACCCGAATGCTCTGGTCCCTCTAATCCAGGCTTTACACCACGGAGTTCTCTTTGAAACAGAGAGCCAATCAGCTCATTCTCCTGCTCAGGCACTTCGGTGGCTCCCAAAAATCCTTTGGATAGAGTTCAACTTTATAGAAGTCTTGCAGGTTCCTCAAAGCCTGTGGCTTTATGCTCTTCACATACCCCCTCCTACCATACCCCAATCAACTACCCATCTTTCAGCTCCTAGAACCTTCCATGTTTTCTGTCTCCTCTCAAACCTTCACACTCACTCTTCTTTCAAGACTCAGACTCTACATCCAAAGGCTGGTTAAGGACCCCTTGTCACATGCTCCCCCTATGCCCTACACTTCCTTACTCTGTCTCACCTACCTGACCCCAAGCTCCAGGGGACAAGGGCCATGCTCATTCTGTTCACCATCCTTCCCCAGACACACACTCCACCCAGCACATAGCAGTTAGTAAAGACTAGTACAGAATACCATAAACCTTGATGGTCTTGTGCCCTTTGGCCAATAATTCCACTTTGGGCACCTATCCAAACTAATGGAAATGGCTTTATATCCCCAAACTTTCATAGGACACTTATTCATACTCTTGAAATATTGCTAACAATCCAAAAAATGCAAGTAAGTGGGTAATATGAAAGTGTTCCACTTGCTGAAAACATATGCAGCCTTTAAAACTATTCGTGAAGATACTATAACAACATGGAAAGTGCTTGCCATAAAAATTACATGACAATAATACACCACTGTATGTATTTTGTAATATCCATTAAATAAAACAATAGTCAAAAAATATTGCAAAATGTTAAAAGTGATTGCATTTTAGAAGAGGCCCAGAGTAGTTCACTTTCTTTTCGATATTTTGCCAAAATTTCATGTAGTAAACAAATAATTCAGAACAAAGTTCTGAAGTCACTGAACCTCTCTGAGCCTCAGTTTTCCTATTTGAGTATGCATCCCACTGCTCCTCATGGGCTGTTCCTTCCCTCCTGTGTGTTGTACACATACTCAGCATGCCCCTATTTGTAAAACCCTGCACTGAGCACTGGGAAGGGGGGGACAAAAAGCAGGATAACTAGGGTTTCCATCTTTGATCTAACAAGAAAACAGACCCTACAATTCAGCCTGTGAGAAAGGAGAGGGGAAGCTCCCTGGGACCCAGAGGTGGGTGAACTCATGTGGGGTTGGCATCAGGGCCTCAAAGGAAGAGAAGGATCTAGACCAGCAGAGATGGGAGAGCACTGTGATGAGAGTACAGTGTGATGAAGCCATGAGGACCAGGCAGCAGGAACATGCTCAGGGAACAGACAAGTGTCTGACTGCTCACCTTGCCCCAGCCCTGAAGGCAGCCAGATACACCAATTTCCTAGCTGGGCCTGGGCTCACTGGGCAACAGAAGGAGTGCTGGAATCTCACAGTTCCAGTCTGGGTCAGCATCCTTTTGACTGTTGGCATGTCTCCTCTCTGAGCCTCCATTTTCTATTAAATGGGGACAAGAATTTCTACCCTGCAGGGCCATGGGAGCAGTGACTTAACGTGGACCACAATTGCCAGCCTTTTTCTGGACACAAGGAAGATGCTAAAAAAATGTCAGTTTCCTACCCCTCTCCTCAGGTATCCCCATCAAAGTCCCGACCCCAAACATGGCCAGGATCCCAAGAAATAGTAGTTAAAACAGAAGCCACCTCACCACCACTGCTGAGAGCCCTCCCCATGGAGGTGGGCACTGCCAATCCATCCCTCCTATGGCCACCCACAGCACCACATAAGCTCCTCAAGCCGCAGGCCTCAAAGAACAGGACTGGTAATTAGGGCTGGAAGCCTCTCCCAGGTGCTAATGGAGCATCTCAATGCAAGTCAATTTCCAATCCATTGAGAATGGCCTGCTAATTGGGGCACTATTGAAATGATGGTTATTTAGTGGCTACTAACATAAAAATAACAAGATCAAAATACATCATATCAAAGCCAAGCCAGCTATTAGCTTAATCAAGGTTGTGTGCTCATTTCCTAGACAGGACGCTACACAACTCATACCCCAGTTGTGGAGAAAGATGCTGAACTCCAGTGGGGGGTCCAATGGCCTGGGTCTGAATCTCGGCCCTGCCAAGGGCGTACTGTGGGATTTCTGGCAAGAAGCTGCGCTTCTGTGCTTTTTCTATCAGGTAAAGATGATGGCACCCTCTTCACAGGGCTGTTAAGCACATTCTGTAAAGGTCTTTGTACGTGAAGAGCCATTCACACAACCTGGCACATAGTAGGAATTTAGAAGAAGCCACTCTCCATCTTAGAGGTACTTTTGCAGCTCACAGGAAGATGACAGCCTTTGTTATGATTTCTTTCCTCCATATCCTATGGTTCTAGAGCTGATATCCCTCTTGATTATAACAATAAACACGGACAGACTGATAAAGGGCTCCCTGAGAACCGCTGAGCAGCTGGGAAAGTAAGAAGCAGAAATGAAAGTGATGAGCAGCTTCCAGCCCCCTCACCCAGGTTCAGTGGCCTAGGAGAAAAGAGGGTTGCTGCGAAGGTCTCCCTGGGCAGCTCAGTGGCTTCCCAGGAATTGGAAATGAAGAGGCTGCTCAGGGCTTGGGGTTGGGCCCAGATGAGAGGATCCATCAGCCAGCATTCCCAAACAGCCCCACAATCACATTCCCGTCAGCCTCCCCTGAGACATCAGTATCCTACTGATCCAGGATTCTTTACACACAGGACTCGCAGAGTGGGGCATGTCAGGCATGGCACTGGCCACATCACAGGACAGACCAGCTCACCATCACTTTCACCCCAGGTGAGCTTTCTGATACCCTAGTGATAAAACTGAAGCACAAGAGGGCTGGCCAGGGTCACACAGCCAGAGAGCAAATGGCAGAGAGCTTCAGAACCAGATCACCAGGTACTTACTTCTATGGCTGGTCCCAGAAACACATGGTGACTAGCAGGGGACAGAGCTCAGGATTCCATGGGGACTCTACCCAATGCTTCCCTGGATAGAAACTCCTGGGGAAGATCCACACTTAGCCCCAGCCCCAAGGAAGAAACCTATAAGCAGAAACAAGGCCTCTCTCTGCTGAGGGCAAATCCTCAACTCAAGTCACTTTGTGCTTGAGATAACAGAAGTACCCCCCAGACACTGAAGTCACTCTGGCACCACCACTGATCCATGCCTAATCTTCTTGATCCCCGTGGGGATTCCTGGAAAACTCTCAGGCCAAGGCTGGGGGAAGCAATAATTTAGAAAGCTTGTGCTGGAAGAGACACACAATTCCCGGGGACCCCTTCTGGTAGTGATATTGGCCACTGCACTGCCAACCCAACATCCCCTTCTCCACCAAGTTCCCTAAATGCATCATGCCCTGGGCACATCCTTACCTGCTCCCCAAGTGGACCAGCTGTGGTCCCTGAATAGGGAAGATCCACCCATGCAACCCCTGCTACTCTAAGGCCACAAGCCCCCTTCACTTCATGTCCTAAACAGCCTTTGGGTAGTCCCCTAAAGAATGACAGGACTTTTCCAGATGGACAAGAGAGGGTAGAAGCAGCATGGTAGAGGTGCCCTCACCGCAAAGAAGCCCAGCAAGGCTTCTCTGGTCTTAGTAAGCAGTAGAAGGGAGAGCCAGGCTTTGGACAGTCCCAGACTCAGTCCTGCCCTCCAGAAGGAATGGTCTCTCTCTGAGGGAGTGTGGCAGGCCGGCCTGAGGCATTCCAGTACTTCTACCTGCCCCACAAGCAGGGCTTCTGGTGCTACCTCGTTACTTCAAATAATCTTAACTGCTGTCGTGCTCACCGTTCTCCTGAGCCACCCTCGTTATCTGTGCCCTTGCTCTCTTCCTTTAAGCTGGCACAGGCTTTATTCATATTTGAATTCTAACAACTAATGCTTTAAATTAAGGTAGCATTTATAAATACTTTATAGTCGATGAATAATTGACCAAATTTAGTATTGTCATAACTCACAGTAAATTATTGATCTATAGAGAATAAATGTTTTTTCATGTTTTATTAAGAAGTTTAAGAGATAAACAAAACCACAAAATAAGGGGAAATGGGATGCAAAGTAATACAAAGGCAAGTGCTAGAGCATGGGGCCTGCGGGAGACTGATGCCTCCCTCTCCACTCACCATTAAAAGGCACCCCCGAGGGGAGGGTCACAGGGCCACCACTCCCTCCCGAGCACAGGACAGTCTCAACAAGCATCCTGTCCTGCAGACCTTTGCTTAAGCAACCCTCCCTGTCCCTCACTCGGTTTAGTTTTTGTCGGTCATTACAGTCACTATTGTAGATTCCCTCCTCCCCTCTCTGTCTTTATGTAAGCACAGCTGCTGAAATCCCAACCCAGGGTCAGCTCATAGCGGGTCAACCTGCCCACCTACTTCTCCATGTCTGTGGGCAACCAGTGGAGGGTCAGAGCCACACCGCTGGCAATACAGTGACCCATGTAAAGTGGTGTCATAAACCTCAGCAGGACTTCCCGTCCTGCCATTCCTCTTACACCTCTCCACCACCTCCCTTGCTGTTCTCAAACCTCCGGGATTCTCCCCCAAGTTCAACTATTGACCTTGCTTCATTCTTCATAGATAAAAATAAAAACCATCATCATAAGAAACTCATTCCACTTCTACCCACCAGATCCTCATACCTATCTATGTTTGTACTGAAAGTTGAAGAAGAAAGTATCTCCCGTCTTAGGCCTACTCCTGCTCCCATCTCTTGCCTTCTTTCAGACCCAGACCCAGACCCCTCACTCATGTTCTCTCTCTGTGGAATCATCAACCTTCTTTGTATATCTGACCATCCCTTTAAAAGTTAAGCCTCAGCTCTGTTGATAGTTTTATAGTCATTGCTCCAGCCTATGACCCTCCTCTGGGCTCCTGACCCCCACCCAGTGGCCTGCAATGCTCCTCCTGCATCTGTCTAGCTAACTATCCTCATTCTGTATTTTTGTGGGTAATGGTCACTTCCTCAAGAGAACTTTCCATGCCCCCAATCTTCCCTCACCATATTCTGCCTTCATACCACCCATGGATGTTTGCAGTTGTGGATTATTTTGTGTGGCTGCTGCCGGTCACTTCATTCTTTGAACTGTGAGCCCATGAGCAGAAGCACCTGTTACTGCTTACCTTCCCAACCCCTGGCCCAGTATTCAGCATGACATAGCAGAGAAACAAACTATTTATTACTCCTAACAACTCTGTAAGATAAGCACTATTGGTGTCCTAATTTCATGGGTGAGAGAGTTTTAAAATTTGCCAAGGTTCCCAAATGCTCATGTCTTCCCAAAAGGGAAGGTACATCCCACAATTCAGAGAAGGAGAGTTTCTTAAAGCTGATTGTCAACTTAAAAAAGGGTTTCACCAAGAGTTTAGAGGGACCCAAGGGCTGGCCTGGGCAGCAGCACCTGGGTGGGTGTCTCTCTCAAAGCATCTCTAGGTTGGGAGTTCCCATACACTTCTGACCTTACAGTCAGTCCAGTGCAGGAGTGCCAACAGGAACAGAGCCAAAGGGTCCCACTGGATGATGGACAGCTGCCTGGTGCAGGTGGACAGCTGGTACAAACAGGATGCTCAGAGCCCACCAGGAAGGTAGGGAAGAGCTGGTGGCATCATGCCAATCTCTGGGGCCTCATCCTTATGCCAATTAATGAATTAAAACTAATTTCCTTCTCCCACTACTAGAAATTCAAGAAACACCGGGTGGGATCCTACCATCTTATTTATAGCTCTCCAGCTCCTCACTAATGACTTACTGCTCCACCAATAGAACACCAGGCTCCCAGGCCAGGATTCACACAGAAGCCTACACTGTGAAAGTGAAACCAGGGCAGTAATGAGTCCTAGGAGACGTAAAGAACCTCGAAAGCAGTCGAGCGCCCAAGGCCTCCTATAGTACTCTCAGTACCCCAAGTCCAAATGTCTTTTCTTGGGGTCCCCTCACCCATCATCTGAATGCCACCCCCCATGTCTGCCCACATCCCTTACAGCCTCCTGGTCTCAGTGCCTCCCAGTTCTTTCTCCAACCCACTCTACAGACCGAAATTCAGCACCATGCATGCCCCCAAAATACCCTCCATGCTCCCCACTGCCTGGGAGTCAGTTTGTAAGGTTCCCCACCACCCCCAACCCTACACACCAGCATGGCACTGGACTATTTTCCAACCTTCATGTGCTCCATGCTCTCTGTTCACATCACCATGCACACACTAATCTCTAAATTTGCACAGACTGATTCCCTTTTCTTGAAATGCACATCTACTACATCTTTCAAACTCCTGTTCATCTCCCAAGACCCATCCCAAATGCTTCTTTCTCTGTAGAACTTTTCTTGACTTCCTCTTACTAGGAAAAATTCCTTTTCCTGCAGGTCTCAAGTACTTTATCCTAGAACATATCTATCAAATACATATTATTTGACTTCATGCTTAATTCCTAAGGTCCCAAGAAAAGGGAAGAGTTTCATGGCTTTCTGTATCCCCAGTCACAGGGCCTGATACAGAGCTAATCAGAGGGTACTGGGTGAGGGAATGAGTAAGTATAAGCAAAGATTTGTATCTACTAAAGAAATAACTTGAAATATCAGTGCTACAAGACGAACGAGTCACCCAGAGAATCCATGAGATGGCACTCATGTCAGGAATGAGGCAATGGAAAATTCTGCCTCGTCCAAAAGCAGAGCCGACCTTGGGCAGCAGTGACAAAAAACATCTCAGGCTTTGGGGCCTCCTAGACTTGACCCAGATCTAATCTCTGCATGGAAAAGCCAAGGGCTCTGGGAAACTCACTTCATCTAATTCTGCCCAAAGAAGGAGGGATTGTTTAGAGGTGAGATGAGGACAGTGAAAACTTTGGGAGAACGTAATAGTGCTGTCCTAGAGCTGGCAAGGCAAAGGAGAAACAAGCAGCCAGATCTGAGAAGTGCTGGTTCCATGTGGCCCAGAGGCAAGACAACAGGGGGTCTGAGCCCATGAGACAGACTAGCTCAGAAAGAACAACAATGAGAGCCAGGCAGCATGAAGAGCTCTCCCAGAACACAGACAAAAAGACTTGGGGCAACCCTCTGTGGCCAGAGGCTGGGGCTGAAGAAGAAATCCCAGCGTCAAAAAGGTGTTTTCAGCTCTGTTTAGAGCAAGAGTGAAAAGGCAGGGAGGTGGTGGCAGTGCTTGGGGTAGAAGCAGGGACACAGCCCCTCTGTTTCTCCAGACCGAGGAGAGATAGGAGGGGAGCCCCTTCCACAGATCACCATCGGGAGCCATGAAGGGCCCATCCGGTCAGCCTGTCTGGGAAGTGGGTACTGCTACTGCATTCAACACAGGAGGTACAGGAGCAGAGACCTGAGGTTAGGGTGTTGCAAGTAGGCTGAGCAGAGTGAGGGAAGGAGCTGAACTATGGAGGGGAGGCCTCTGAGGAGGCACCCACATCCCAAAGACCTCATTTGAGGGACACCATGCAGCTGGCAGCGTAGAGCTCAAGGCTCACATCTGCAAGGTGGGTGTGGCTAACCCAGACTCAGGGAAGGTAGCAGGATGGAGTAGGAGCTCTTCTGGGTTAGTGGAGCTCAGAAGCTGAGGGTTCAGTGACAGCATTCCCCCTGCCTTGATAGTGGGCTGCCTTTCCCCTTTGGGGGCCCTAGGTCAGTTCTTCTGTCCTGGTCCCAGCCAGGTGACAAGTCAGAGAGAGGGCTGGATCCACTCATGCCTGATCTGCTGTTGAAGGGAGCCGAGGTGTGTGTGGGTGTCCTTGCGGCCACTTATCTTAGAGGCAGACCTACAGGGTGGTGATGATGATCTATTGCCTAAGGTTTGCCTGGTAAGAGCAGCCATCTCAGGCTGCCCCAGTGATGGGGCTGGGCCAGGGGTCCATTATGCTCATCTAATTCTGTCTTATTATTGGCTGATATATTGACATATCTGGGTGTCCAGTCCCAGGCTGGGTGATTGGGATAGAGAGGCCCTCAGAGAGCTCAGTCCAGGGTGTGACAGAGATCTATAGGCAAACAGTGATGTTATTTTAGCTGTGATCATGTATAAAACAGGGGGCCAGAAGAGGCATGGCCCATGTTGCTCTGACTGAATGAAGAAGGCCTCTGGAGAGAAAGAGGCACTTGAATTGGGTCTGGATGATGATAAAGAGACAGCGTTGTGTACCTAGCAAGGGAATTCAGACACAGAGTTGAATCTGACACATCAGAACCTCCAGAAACCCTGCTTGGAACCTGGAGGTTACCTTCTGGAAGCCTGCTGCCAGGCCAAACTGCAGGATTAGTGGGAGGATTGGAGTTGGGCTCAGAACTGGAGCTTGGAAAGATGGGGCTGTTTTCATAACCTCCAAGGTTTCCCAGAATGGGCAATGATTAAGAGGTGACACCTGCTTCTGCTATACTAATCCCCTGGGGTGGGATTGGGGTGCTGAGGACCTAGCAGGCAGGCATCCATGGGTCAGATTCTAGTCCAGGATGGAGACTAGGAGCCAAGGCACAGACATAGGGCTTGGTCCCTTTGGGGGCAGTCAGTCCTATTAAGGAGAGAGGACATAGGCTGGTGGGGGAGAAAGGGAGAATCAGAAGCCTCACAGAGTCTCTATTTCCCTAATGAGAGGGCCAGTGGGCACTGGAAGGAGCACTCAGGCCAGGCTGAGACCTGCTATCTGGAAACCCTTGGCCTTTGAGAGCCAAATTCAGGTGAAGGGAAGGGAGAGGCAGACATGGGAGTTGGCCTGGGGTGCCCCAGGGATGCAGGGATGGCTGAGGTCAGGTCCTGTGGTCTGGCCTATCCATGTATCCAACTTTGACCTTTGGTTCAGTTAGCTCATTTAATCCTCATCACAGCCTTGAAGGTGGGGACTACTATTAGCCCATTTATAGGTGAAGCTTCACTCTCTGGCCCACAGTTCACATCCTGCTGTGCAGCCAGGTTCCCAACAGGCCACAAATGGGGGTGAATCCATGGCCCAGGGGTTAGAAAGCAGCTGCCCATGTGCCCAGCGGGCACCCCCTGAAGGTCTGTCAAGAACGGAAAAAGGGATAGTGCAAGTGCTGGCCCAGCCCCCAAAGGCAGCTTTCTCCAATGGACCAGCCCTGCATCCCAAAGACATGGCAGCAAGAACCTCAAGACACAGGTGTGGCCTCAGCGGCACCCCGACCATTCAGGCCAGCCCCACTGAGCCCAGTTCAGAAATGGCTCATTCCTGAAATCTTCTAGAAAAAGCCTGGCCAACACAGGGACATTACCCATCCTAGCTCCCAGGTGCTTTGAAGCAGATGGGGAGAGAAATCAGAAATCTCCTGCAGCATGCAGGAATGAGAAGGGATCACTGCCAGTGATAATGAAAATTTTCACAGTAGCAGATGCTTGGAGAAAACTGAAAAACAATATACAACAAAATCCACAAACCAGAGAGGAATTTAAGATAAACCTAATTGGCAGGGCTCAATTTTGCTATTGGCACATTTTTTGCCCCGAGAAGACCAGATCTTCCCCCCCCACCCATCCAGGTAATCAAATTGCCCCCCCCCCTGGAGCCCACCACAACTCTCTCTGAGCCCCTACTATGTGTCCAGCCGGGCCCTGTAGGAAACACAGAGATGATGCACATCCGGCCCCAGGTCCAAGAAATGCCATCTGGAGAGAATGCATTGGTGTGGGCCAGCACATGGGTCACTGTCCATGGAGGGATATCAAACAGGAGCAGTATGGGTAGGTGATCATGGGACCTGGTGTGGCAAAGGGGTTTCACAGAGCAGCTGATGCTGGGCAGAACATAAATAAAAACGGGCCCATGGGGGAAAAAAAAAAGGCACACACATGGAGCTTGTGGATCTAACAGAAAGCGGGTCACACATGCTGGGGTTAAGGGGACACAGGAGGGTGGATTTATGGTGGAGGTCTTGCTAGCTCAGGTGAGGGGCTTGGTTTTGATCCCATGAGTTCCAGGTAGGATTGGAAGGTTCCTGAATACAAGTCTTCTCAGAGGTTGCCCTTAGAAAGGTAGCCCCAGCGAGGACACAACAAGAGGACAAGAGGCCTTGTTCCTCATCCTGGTGGGACCTAGAGCAGGGAATGCAGGAGCAGAAAGCAGTGAGGAGTGTCAGGGCCATTGTAGGTCAGGAGACAGAGCCAGCTAAAAGCACAGAGTGAGGAGTAAGCAGGTGGGTAGAACTAGGAGACCAGACCCAACCCCAGAGCCAGCAGGACTAGATAAGAACATCTGTCAACTAGCGGCAGGTACTACCCTTACACACCATCACCCGGCATCCTCCAAGGCTTAGAAGAGAGACAAAGCCAAGGCCTAGAGACATGAGGTCTCTTGCCAGGTATGATCTATCTTCCAGCTAGTGAGCATGATTCAGGCTGAGAATTCAGGCCTTCCAAGAGGCACAAGCTGTCTACCCCAAGCTTGGGCCAATGGCCCAAGTGGTCAGGGCAGGACAGAAGCTGGTGCCTCCAGCCCTATAGGGAGTAAGGCCAGTTCTTTAGCCCTTAGTCAGCATCTGTGGTACCCCAAGAGGCTTGAGAGAGCTTGGTGAGACCTGAGTGCCAGGGAAGGAGCTAACAAAGGAGAACAGATGAGTAGAAAGGAAAAGCAGAGCCCTCACCCAGCTTTGCCCCTCATGGAAACCCCATGTAGGCCATGTATGTCACAGGCCAGGCTGAGTCTGGGGAGCACAGAAACACTAGTACACTTGGCAGCCATCAGGCAGGCCTGCCTAAGGCCTGCTTACTGAAGGGGCTGGGGAGGCCTCTGGAAGATGTACCTTAGGAAATGTGGCCTGGCAATGCAGGGCATCAATGCTGAAAGGAGACCCTAATTGCAGGGGGCCTGTCACTGGGACTGATTGCATCCAAAACCTCTGATGGGGACAGAAGGTGTAAGCACAGGAGGAACTGTGTCATAGAACTCTTCAAGTCACAATGGGTACAAACAGCACATGCACCCTTCTCCAGAACCAAGCTCAAGGAGAACAGGCACCACGTTCCTCACCATCGGGAATCAGGATATGGCTGAGCCAGGTGCACATACAGAACAGCACTGTCACCAGGTGGGAACATGCATGAGGCTGCCCTCCTCCCCCAGGCAAGCTCAGCTGGCACAGGCTTCCTGTGAGCTCCTGCAGGCCAGAGGAAGAGTCTGGGGACAACACGTTCTCATGCAGCAGGCCTGTTTCTCAAAGGCCCTGTAGTGCATCAACCCAGGGCAGGGAGGCTCTAAGAATAGAGAAGAATCATGCCTCTCCTTCTCCCCAAATATACAACATGCTGCTCATTGTGATTTGCCCTCCTTCAAGGCATTTTCTTGCTGTGAAAAGCTCCACATGAATGGCTAGGCATAGAAGGCACAGTAGCTAAAGTGGTGCCCAAATACAGCCCTGCCCTGGGTATGGAAGGCAGTGCCCCCTTTATCTCCTCTGCCCAGATGCCTTCTCTGGAGATAGGCAAAGGGACAAGGGGGTGGCAGGAAACAGCCACCAGTGTCCACATCAGAAAAGGAATGGGGAAGTGCAGGGCTGATGGTTTGGTACCTCTGAATGCTCTACCCAGCAAGCATGCATGTTCACCACCTGCACCCACATAGCCCTATGCATGCATACACAGGCTGCTCCACACTGAGGAGTTCCCACAGGGTGCATGTGGCTGCCCTAGCCACACCCCAGGACATTGAACCTTGGCAGAATTTGGCAGGGATGACTCTGGGCAGTTCTGGAGGTATCTGAACCCTGCGACCTGCCTTAACACTGTCTCTCCTCTCCGTAAGGACATATACCACAATGAAGGGCAGCCCAGCTAAGCCCTTTAGGCACATGTGCTCCCTCCCATAGGCCCATGTGAATGAAAAGCTTTCAAATAGGCCTGAGTCTGTACACCAAGATATGGCTGAAGTGGCATGGGCAGCAAGTGACAATCACATGCTGTGTCTCATCACAAAGACTCGGCAGTTCTGTATGCAAAAGGGGCAAGAGAGCAACCTGATTTATTGAGCAAACTTCTCCAAGCATGGCAGCTTCCCTTCCTCATTTGATCTGCCTGATAATTTGGAGGTAAGGATTATTGCCCCCCATTTTTCAGTTAAAAAATCAAGCCCCAGAGAGGCAAGTTACTCGCCCAAGGTCACACAGCAAGAGGGCAATGGAGCCTGAATTCACACTCATGCAATTTTGACTTGGCAGATCCTGTTATGCCCACTCTCTCAAGTGGTACAGGTGAAGATCAAGAACCATCAGGTGAACATCATGGACTAACAGGTAAAGAACAAGGAACAGCATGTAAGGACCATCAGGTAAAGACCAAGGACAAGCAGGTGAACAGCAAGAGCCGAGCCAACAGGTAAGGACCAAGGACCAACAGGCAATCGACTGATGTTCAAAGTCATATGAAAATAAGGAAAAAAGGAAAACCTCCTACTCATCCCAGGCACATGCTCCCTCTAAATGGGCTCTATTTCCCCCTTCCTACCTCCTACTGAACCCTCAGAATTCCTACTCTCTCAACACTCACCCCCAATGTCCCCAACATACATAGACTAACTCACAGATCTATTTCTTGCATATATATAACCCTTACTTGCATCAGTAAAAGGAAGGTGCTGCTGGCTGGCATAGGGAACCTAGGCATCGGTACCTACCAGGGCAAAGCCTTACCAGAGAGAGGCATCACTCTCAACCTCGGCTCACTCCTCCCTCAATGTTTTCTCAGAGAGCTGCCCACGGTCCCACACAGTTAATGGGAAGATGATCCCTAAGCCTCTGAGCATAGGAATGTGCAGAGGGAGATACAAGGCACTAGGATACTGCCGCCCACCCCAGCTATGGTCAAACCCATGACTACCCCTGCCCTACCACCCTGCCTGGGCCCTCCCAGCATGGCTCCTTCTGTTCTAATAGGGCCACATGGAGAATGATATGATGTGAGGGGACACAGAAATAGGACAGACAAAGCCCGTTCCTCCCAAAGATGCCCCAAATCTGTCACCTCCATTGTGCCCAGAAATCCTGGCCCCATCTGTGGAGACAACCAGCTGACATCCTTAGTGCACCCAGGGTGCACTCCCTCAATACAGCTATCCAGAGGATTGGCCAAATTCCCTGTTCCCCTCCTCCTCCCTCTGCAAAACTCAGCTCCAACCTGCCTGTCCCCAGCAAGCCTCCTGGGACCTTCCAACCCACACACCCAGAGCTCAGCTCAGCCTAGTAATTGTCACTCTGAATGATCACTCTTTGTCTCTGCCAACAACCTATGAGCTATTGGAGGTCAGGGACCCTGTCAAGGTCACTCCAAGATCCCCAAGGTACCAGTCCCCGGGGGGATTTTAGTAAAGAAGAGAATTAAGGTGTTGACTTAGACCAAGCCAAGGTGCTGAGTAGTAGTTTCATATGGGAAGTATCGATTTTGCCCTCCAAAACTGTGGCTCCCATTTTCCAGCTGAAGACACAGTCTGAAGACAGAAGGAAAGAGGGGATATGGCATTTCCCAGTCCTTCCCACAGGCCAGAGGATGAATGACCGTGCCCGGTGACTTGCCCAGGGCCCCAGGTAAATCACAGACCTGAGATCCATGTGGCTGCTCTCTGTCTCCATTCACTCCCTGCATTTCTGCAGTACTGGCACCAGCAAAGGCAGCTGCCCAGAGTCAGCACAACATATTTTTGCCTTAATTGGTGACTTTTAAAAAGATATAACACCAAAGGAAGCACTACTCAAGGCTGAGAATTACGAATATTTACAGTGTTTAGGCATAATCGCATTCAGATGAGAACTATATATATTGCTCACTGCATGTTGCATTCTCCTCAAAGCACTTTTTTTTTTTTTTTTTTTTTTTTGCCTAGAAGATGGCCTGGACACAGCCCGGTCCAGAAAGTACCTTAAAGAGGTGCTGGCATCCCTGCCTCCAGGCCCATCCTGGGCATGCAAGGTAGCACCTGCTCTGGAGTGGGGACAAGAAGGCCAAGGGGTCCCATGTTCTTGGGAGAGGAACAAAAGATCTGCTAAGATTCTATCCTCATGGCTTAGAGGTCCCCATACCTCTGAGTGACAGAACCCTTCTTTAAAGTTCAAAAATGGCTCCGACCTGAGGTAGTTGTACTTTTAGTCCCCATTGAGAACATTCATAATGAGCAGCTGAGCCTTCAGGAAATGAACTTGCATGTTGTTAGATCAACCAGGGTCAGGCTGGGAGCACGCATGGATTCACAACTCCCTACCATAGAGCTGGGGCCCCATGAGACTCACTCAAAGGAGCCTGATTCAATTAATAGTTGCCTCAGGAAAATGTCAAGACCTGCAGGTGGGCAGATGGGGCACAAGGCAGAGACATGAGGATGAAGAAGAGGATAAAGATGAAAGAATCACATCACAGGCATCCCAGAGGCCTCACAGGGCCCTACACCTGGAAAGAGGAGACCATCTGCTCCTAACAGTCCATCCTTGGCCACCACATACAACACACAATGCATACACACATTGCACATAACACACACACCTATATCACACACTATATATAACACATATACTGCAAACACATGCAAACACCATATACACACAAGTACACCACACAACATATACACAACATATTGACCACAAACACACAAATTCACACATATGCAAAGCAACTAGAAGAGAAACTCCCTGAAGCCCCACCCTCTTTACTCTCCAAAGGAGTGGGGGTGTTTGCAGCAGCAGGAGCCACCCTGAACAAGAGCCTTGAGTCCTAGCCCAGCCTTCTTTCTCCAGCCCACAGCTCAGAGAGCAGTCTGAGCAGAGAAGCTGCCTCCCACAGCCCCCTTAACCAGAGGCAGTCCCTATAACCTGCCTCAGACACAGAGCTCAACCAGCCTATAGCACTAATTAGGAAACTGAGCCACCAAAGGATACTTGGAGACAAGCAGGGGAATTACTGTGCCTTGGCCTTGCCATTTTCTCTGATTTGACACTGTGCACCCCACCCACACAGGCTTCAGGGCCCACAGTCCTCCTTGATTATCAAACACCTGGAGCGGGAGCCACCACCCTAAACTGTGTTTATGCAGCTCAAGCAAACAGCCCCCAAAGCATATGGAGAATGGATATCTCCAGGATGTACCTCCCCAGGCTGCCCCTGGAACTAAGTATGGCCACAGCAGATCCCCCTCCTAGTGGAGGAAAGAACTGAGAGGACAGACTGAGCCCAGGGGAAGGAGAAGCCAGGAAGAGGTATGGTCAAAAAAAAAAGAGGTCACAGAACAGTGGCAGCTGAAGCCACCCATCCACTGGAAGGGGCCCTCCTTCTAGGGTGGGCCTTAGGTACCTTGAGGAGTCCACAGGCCAGGCATTAAGACCCAGGGGACCATCCTAAGAACTTTCACAGAGCAAGTCAGACAGCAGCAGGGCCTACTGGAGGAATGGAGATAGAAGGCCCCACCCATCATGAGACAGGGAACAGGGCTCTGATGCGGAGCTCACGATGCTTCATCCGTCTTCCTCCCTCCAGCCTTGACCTTTTGGCACATCCCTTACCCAAGCAATCTTTTAAAACCTTCCCCTGCTTAAGACCCTCAAGGATTCCCATCTTTATGGAACCAGCTGCTCTCTTAGGCCAAGCCTAACACCCTCATGTGCTACACCTCATCCAGCTGTCCACCCACCTCCCCACCACCGGCCCCACCCCTCACCCTCACACTGCATCACACAAGTGACTTCCTGCCCCCTGCTATCTTTCTTTTGGCCTCTGAGCTCTCATCCACACTGGCCCTCCCTCTAGGGGACTGTCGACCCAAGCCTCACTGATTAAGTCCCTGTTTAGTCCCCAACACACAGCTCAAGCATGAATCATGTCCCAAGGCAAGCCAGTGCAGTGTGGTGACCATGCTTGCCCCTGTCAGAGGCCCTTATATCATAGTCTCCAGCACTAGACTGTGAGCCACAGGATGGCCTTGAATCTTGGAGTCCCAGAATGGTGTCTGACAAGCGGAATATAAATAGTGGGCACTGAGGGAAAGAGTAAATGAATTATGACAACAGAATGATGGATGGATGTATGGATGGATGGATGGATGGATGGATGGATGGATGGATGGATGGATGGATGGATAGGTAGACAGAAGGGTGGATGAGTGGATGGGTGGATAGGTGGATGGATAAATGAATGGATGGTGAATAGATAGATGTGTGGGCAGATAAGTATGTGGGTGGATAGAAGGAAAGGGAAACACAGACAACCAGGGGAAGTCTGACCTTGCTCCCGCCTTGGCCCCATGCCCTCACTCAATGTTGCCAGTACACAAAGGCACTTAGAAGGATTAAGCCTCCTTGATACAATTGGAGTTGCCGGAAATAGCTCTGTGCAGTCTGCAGATGCTGCATCCCAGAAATCAGCCTCAATCAACACCCACCTGTTCCTGCTGCAAATAAATACCACCTGACACCCTGGCCAGGAAACTTAGAGCCACCAGGTGTTAGACCCATATGAGGAATCACTGGGGCTGGGACTGCTCAGCCAAGGCCAGAGCAAAGTCTCCTCTGAATACCCAATGCCCATTAGGGACAACAGTGCCCATGAGTGGCACTCCAGAGCAGCGTGTGGAGACCCCAGGAGACCATTTGCCTGCAAGGGAGCTGGGTACACCTCCGAAAATGGGTATGTAGGTCCCCTTCTTCCCCAGTCATGCTCCTCTCACACTCACCTGACACAGTTCATGGCTTTAAAGAGTTACCTGGAGGAGAAATTTTAAGGGCTTCATGTGCTGGAATAAAGAGTCTTCAACATCAGAAAAAAAAAAAAAAAGGATGGCTTCACTATACAAGGGAGTGAAGGAGAGGGATACATGCCCTCCAGACCCTCTACTTGCCCAGGGGTAACACAAACAAGAGTGGGCAGTATAGAAGCGACTGGCACACCCCATGGAGAGGGTCTGCTTGGGTCAAGAAGGATTATTCTGTGCCCTCTAAGAAAGGGTCACCTTGTGGTCTCTCTGGGCCTTCTACTTTGGGAACACCTCCCAAGTCCTGCAATTTCTCCAGCCATATACCTTCCATGCCTCCCTTAGTAACCCCAGTCACTCAGCCCCAACAAGTACATGGGGCTGCCATGGCCAGTGTCCCTCTTCCCAGGCTTAAGGGAGGACCCCAAAACACCAGGCACCAGGCAATGAGAATGTAGGATTCAGAGTAAAGACACAACAGCCCAAAGCAAAGTTCTGCCACTCAATGAGGTACATGACCTTGGGCAAGACGTAAAACCTCTGTGTCCAATTTCTGAACCAGCAAGAAGAGCTAATAATAGCCCCACCTCATAGGGCTAAGTGAGTAAATAGTGTAACGTGCTTACAACAGACTGACTCACAGGGTGTCCCCCACGTACTTCAGCTATGATCTAGAGGTGGCAGTTGGGGACACTCCTAGGAGTGGGCAGACTCCAGTCATTCCAGGGTCCATGGGAGCTTAATTCCAAGCAGGCCCATTATTACACAGTGCTGCCCAGAACACAGGGTTGTCCAAAATGTCTCCTCAACACCTAGTCCGTCACTGCTTAGGTTCACAAAATTTTCCTGGGTACTGCTTTACTGTGGAGACTCTAGGGAGGCTCCAAGGAAAACTCCCAGAACAGGGAGCACAAGGAGGCACTATGTCCTCAGCACCCCCTCAAAGCATGGCCCAGGCAGGGACTGCAGAGCAAGGTCAGCCCTCCTACTCAGGCACTGGCACCTGCTATAGCCCCCTCCACAGCTTCCCTCCTCACTGATTCAACCTGAACACACTTCTCCAGGGGACTTCCCTGACCTATCCCAGCCCCCAGCCCCCAGCCTAGGCTGCAGGATGCCACCACCTCACACTGCCCTGGTCCCCAGGGCACTCTCTCAGCATATGGCCATCCCGGTCAGGCTCTCCTCAGAATCCCTGGCCACAGAGCAGACATCAAGGGCGTTTGTCAACTAAATCAATGATCATCAGTAAGTGATAGAGCAATACTCTCCAGGCATCCCGAACCTTTGGGGCCCAGTTCGTGGAAGATGCTCCTACTCCCTGCCTTGGCCCTCCTGCCTGTCATGCCCATTCATCCCTGCACTCAGCCCAACCTGTCCCTGCTTCCTAAACCTAGCCCCAGACCCTAGTTCCTCACCCTACAGTTCCTGGACAATTCCAGAGACTCTGCTCACCTCACCATCCCCCAGAGCTTGGAGATAGTAACAAGAATGACAGGAGATAGGCCACCACTGGCCTCTACTTGTCTCTGATGATGCTCACAATCACCTATGGAAGTTTGTATCATGATCTTCATTTCACAGATGAAAAATGAATCTCCAAGTAGGGACAAGAGCACCAGGAATTTTTGTGCTACCCCTCCCAGAAGCCACGTGATGGACAATGAAATGGCAGCAGACAGAGCTCATCGGTTTCTCCTGGTAAACTCTGGGTAAACTGCCATCAGTACCAAGCCCAAAGCAACATTAACAGGCCTTCCCTCTGTCTCCATACCAGAACTTCTTGTTATTCTCTGAACCACCTTACCTCTCAAGATTTTGCATTTTTACATGCCCTATTACCTCCATCTGTATAACTCTCCCCCGGCCACTATAAACGCCTACTCATACTTCAAGAGTTTGATCAGCTGTCACCTCCTCCAAAAAGTCTTCCCTGATTTCTCCCAGGTTCCTCCCCTGTGTCTCCAGAGCTTCCTCTGGTCTATGAGCTCCTCCAGGCAGGGCCATGTCTAAGCCATTTATTTGTCCTTTGCCCAATGCTGGCAGGAAGGAGCCCCAGAAGAAGGGCTCCTACCATGAATGTGTAGCAAAAAGATACACGCTCACCTCTGCCCTGTAGTGTGGACAGTGATGGGCCCCTGGTGGGGATATCCCTGAGGACAGAGCCCTTCAGCACTGGGCTCAATCCAAGGACTCCAAACACAATGCTAGCTCCAATAAACCTGAAACCCTGTGGTGATGGCTGGGGACAGAGGAAATGTGTATCTGCATTGACATTTTTTTCCCCTCCTAAGGACTGGTTCTCACTGTATTTTTTTTTTTTGGGGGGGGATAGAGAAAGGTGTCATGGAAGCCCTGAATTTTAGCTCCCCGTCCCTGTAAAACTGCAACAACTGGGAAGCCAGGAGGGGCCCCAGAGTAACAGCAGCCATCATATTGGGACCAACAGATATGCAAAGCTGAGTAGTTTTAGACTTGCTGGAGAATGCTGCTCCTTTAGGAACTGACACACTGCACATGCTCTAGCTGGCCGTCACAGGACATTCCTCTGAGTCTCAGTTTTCCAGTCTCTATAATGGGGACAGAGTTGATATAAAGGCTCAGTACTATTTCATAAGACCAGGACCTGCATAGTACCCAGCATGGTTAAGGCAAGACTTGATACAGGTAGCTTCCTCCCCTGCTCTATGTCCCAAACACCATCATAACTCCCACCACTCTAGAACAAATCAGGCCAGACTCCAAAGGAAACACTGAGAAGTATCTGGAATAAGAGAAGGGAGACAGTTTAGTAAAGGCAAGTAAAGAAGGCTATACCATAAATGTGCATTTTTATGCCTATTTTTCTCAAAGAATAGAGAATGCTTAGCAGGTCCCAGTACGAGGCTTCCTTTTCAGGGTATTAATAATTTGCATTTTTCACTATCCATCTTCGTCATGGTCTTTTCCAGGGAGGGAAGTCTATAAATATATATATATATATATATATATATATATATATATATATATATATTTGTAAGAACTGACTAAATTTTGATGAACTCATCTAAGCAAGTGTTTTGCATATGAATGGGAACTGATTAGCCAGGCACTTTCCCACAACCCCATTCCCTCCAACTTCAAGCTTTCCCAAGAGTTAAAAAGTCGAAGCGGCCACATTTATGTGGCTCCTCTAATAAAAAAAAATATATCATGCAGCATGTATTATTAATGCTAGGCTCTGATAAATATCCTCATCAAGAATTCTTCTCTTGCAGGAATCCTTCAGTATAATTTCTCAGGATAACCAGAGCGTGTACTTCAGCCAAACCTTTGCAGAGGTGTCCCTGTTAGTGACAGGACAGGAAGCAAGACTAACTTAAGTGGCAGGCAGGAGTGTTTGAGTTAGAACTAAGTAGCCCTTGAGAAGGAAAACCCACCTTGAGAAGGAAATCCATCAGCCTCAGAGTGGGCTCTGGCTCTGCTGTCACAAGCTTATCCAGGCTCAATGTAGCTTCTTAGAAGACTGGCATTCAGATTATATGCTCAGGTGAGCCAGTTAAGTAGTAAGGGGCTGGGTTTCTACAATGCTAATTGACATCTGCCCTCCCCTAAAGTCATGCTGTGGTGTGGTGGCCTTCCTCTGAGTGGGCCATGTTCCCACTCCTACCTGCTCTGAGTGTTGGGACACTGAGGGTCATAGCTGCCCCCTTCTCCACCAAATTGTCCTCAACTGAGGGAGCCACCTTGCCTGGAGGTGATGGCCCACTCCCCATCTAAGAGCAGCTCACAAAGAGACCTGTCAAGGTTGTAGAAAAAGCTTCCTCCTCTTTACCCCCAGTGGGAACAACCCTGTGTCCCAGAATCTCCAGATTGGCATAGGCAACACTGACATGACACTGCATCCTTGCCTGCCTCTTTCTCCTCTAATCTGCTTCCCTCAATAGACCACACACCCCAGCCACTGTTCCAGGCTCTGCTCCTTGGGAGCCTGAGTGAAAACAATATGCCCTTCCCTGCCAAGCCATTCCTGTGCCCTGGACGGCTGACTACTGGCATCACCAGGACTTCCTATCCTCCTACTTCCTTTGGGATTTAGCCAAAGGGAACCTAGGCAGGAATGAGAAGGTAAGAGCAGAGAGCTGGAGGATGCTCTCTCGCTCCCTTCTTGCTGTGTTGGTGAGGCTGCATCCATACTCTTCTAGACCTCCAAACTCTTCTTTGCTCCCTGGTGAGTAGGGAAGGTATCAGCTCCCTAGCAGCACTGGCCCAGGCACTTCAACAAATGTCAGCTGGTCTCCTTAACCTTACCTGCACTTTTATAAAAACAGTTCATTAACCTCGCTATGATTACCCTTTTAGTGGACCCTCTCTTTCCTGCCAGCCCTTGAGTGGTCCAAAAGCAATGCTCCAGCCTTCCTTACCCTTATCAATGGAAGATGAGTGGTCTCACCAGAGGCATCCCCAGAAACAGAAGTATGCTGCTGTCAGGATTATTGAGATGCCTCCAATCCAGCACTTTTTTTCCCTGCTAATTTACCTTACAGGGACCACAGCTTCCCACACTATATAATGAGCCCTCCTGTCTAGCAGGTCCATAAGAATCAAAGCCAAGCAAAAGAATTGGTTTTTCCAAAATCCCCAAGTGTGCATCTAGACACAGTTAAGTGCCTGTATCTTCAGCTCACTTGCTCCTTAGTAACTAACAACTTTTGGAGATGCAATGTAAAGCAATAGATTAAAATTTCATGCATTTAGCTTTAAAAATCTATAAAAACTAATTTCTTGAAAGGAAAAAAAAAAAGTCCTTTTCTCCAACACAGAAAAGTCATGGCCTGAGCCCTCCCTTGGCTGGTATTTTGGTGTAAATCTTTAATTTCATTCGCTGCTTCCACCCTCTGTCTCGAGCAGTATTCCACAAATATTTAGGCAGCAAACACCAGGCTTCATTTGCACTTTGAAATGCTAATGATAGGAATGACAGGGTGAGGAAAGTGGGCCTCCATCTTCCAGCCAGCTCTCCACCCATCAGCAAAATACCACAGGCAGGCATTCTGCAGGCTCAGGGAGCCCTGGCTTCCTTAATGAGCCAAGATGCATTCTGGAGCAGATCACTGCATTCGATGCCTGCCTGCCTGCTCACTGATGGTGGAACCACCAGCCCAAGCAATAGCAGCAGAGAAACCTTGAAGGGAGGGAGGTGTCACGGTAGAAGGTAGAAACAGCACAAGGGACAGGCATACAAGCAGACTTTGCAGAAAGGACCTGGAGCTGCTGGGCCAGCCCACTCAACCTCCCCACCCCAAGTCTAGACCTTTACGCACCCCTCCACATGTGCACATGTACCCTTTCCAAAACTCTGGGCCCTCCAGGAGGCACTTTCCAACTTCCTAGTCTTCCACCCACCACCAAATGTAATTGCAACCTCACATGGGACTTCCACTGTGCGAGGGCAGAGGTTTCTTGGCTCTTGCCCAGGCTGACCTCTCTGTCTCTACCTGAAAGTGGGGGCCAGAGGTAGGGGCTGAAGAAGGCGAGCCTTGGTTTGGGTTCTGTCTCGGCCATTTGCAAGCTCTGTGGTCTTCAGCGAGATTTTTAAAACAGTTTATTGAAGTATAATTTACATACCATAAAATTTACCCATTTTAAATGTGCATTTCTTTGAACTTCAGTAAATTTATAGAGCTGTGCAGTCATCACTATTATCCAGTTTTAGAATGCTTCCATCACCTCCAAAAGGTTCCCTTGTGCCTGTTTGCAGTTAATCCTTGCTTCCACCCCTAGAACCAGGCAACCACTAAGCTGCTTTCTTTTTCTATAGTTTTGCCCTTTCAAGAAATTTCACTTAAATGGAACCATACAACATTTAGTCTTTCGTGTCTGGCTTCTTTCACATAGAATAATGTGTTTGAGGCTCATCCGTGTTGTAGCATGTCTCAGTGCTCTGTTCCATTTTATTGCTGAGTAGTATCCCACTGAAGAGATAATGCCAGGAGGGCATTATTCGTTTCCTGGGTGATGGACACGTGGGTTGTTTACAGTTTGGGAATATCATAAATAAGGCTGCTATTAACACTTTTTGTGTGAATTCCTAGGAGTGGAATTGTTGAATAATATGGTTAAGTATATGTTTATCTTTTTAAGAAACTGTCAAACTGTTTTCCATAGCAGCTGCACCATTTTACATTCCTACCAGCAGTGTATGAGGGTTCCAGTTGCTCCACAGCCTGGCAACACTTGTCACTGCCTGTCTTTATCATAGCCATCTCAGTAGGTGTGAAGTGTTATCTTGTGTTTTGGTTTGCATTTCCCTAATGACTAATTGTGCTGAGCATCTTTTCATGTGTTTATTTGTGTATCTTCTTTGGTGAAGTATTTATTGAAATCTTTTGTGCATTTTGTAAATCCATTATCAGATACATGATTTGCAAATATTTCCTCTCAGGCAATATTTCAATCTCTTAGTTTCTTCATCTACAAAATGGAGTTTGTCATAACACCTTGCCATGCTATATTGAAGAGGAGGGAAGATGTGTATAAAGTGTCTGGCATGAGACCTGCCACATGGTAGGCCTTCAATAACTGGAAGTACCACCATCACCACAGGCCCTGGAAGTCAAGGTCCAGTCTTTGTTTTTGACCTCAAGCACCAGTGTCTGTGTGGGGGCTGGTACAGAAGAAGATCTTGGCCACATTGGGCCCCCAGCCATGCTGGAATCCCACTGCATGTTCTCTCTAGGACCCCCTAGCAGCACCAACCCTGGTCCCTGCAGAGCAAAGTGCAGGGCAGTTGAGGAGGACCCTGTGTGAGCACTGAGAAGGGAGCAAAATCTTAAAGGGGATGGGATATTATCAGGGGGAACAAAACAAGATTCTCTGACAGAAGGGATAGCTTAAACACAGCCCAGAGAATAACAAGGTACATGGCACATTCTGCAAGCCCAGGGCACAGCTGTATCCCTGACACAGAGTATGGCCAGCCCAGTTACCAAGATTGCCGGGAGGGTGGGAGCCAGGCCATCCTAGAGGCCCTGGGGCACCTTTGCTGAAACGGTGGCATGGCAAGATGCGCTCATGAAAAATTTTTAATTCCACATGCTGCCCTTTCTTCCACCAAGCACCCCAAACACTACCTGCTGAGCCAAGCCAGAGCCCCTGAGAAGCCCTTCGGGCCCCTGAGGAACTGTAGCCTGAGTAGACACGGTCTCCTGACAGATCCACAAGAGAGTCTGACGTCCATTTCCTGAAGTCCAGGAAATGGGTGTCTAAGGAGGGACCACCTTTTGCTGAATGGGTGGCTGTTCCCCACGCTCCCATGAGGGGTCCACGACCTGTGCTTTAAGCCACCCCCATTGTCCTCTACATGAAGTTTAGTCACTGACATTCTCTTCCTGATCTCTCAGCCCATCTGCTCTGGGCTCGCCCAGCCCAGCTGAGGACTCTGTTTCCTTCTACTTCATTTACCCTGGGCTCTGAGCTACGTGCCCTCTGCTGGCTCCTCTGAGTAAGTCCAGCCCCCACCCCAACCCTTCTGGAGTACAGGTCTGCTCTCTCTCTGGCCCTAGCCCTGACTCCTAAAACCCTTTCATCTCTGGCAGTTAGGAATGAGGCACCTATATGGGGCCCCGACAGCATGGGTAGCATCTGGCCAGAGAGAGCACCACCATCAGGCTATACTCCCTCCTCATGGGGCAACCAGGACCCCTAGGCCTCGGCAGGACTTCACCACTATCTGACCCTTGGGCAGTTAACAGAGCTGACTTAATCTCAGAAAGAGTTTGCATAGTTATTTACACTTTCTTGTTCAATTAATTATTGCAATATCAATAGATCTTTAATTTTCTCATCAGTGAGTAATGGAAATGAGTCTCAGTTCTACAATATAATTAATTAGTGATGAGTGTTCAAATGCAAGTCTCTATTCAAAGTCCTGTTGGGACAAACTCTGGCTGCTACCCCTGGGAGGCCAGTACCTGCAGGTGATGTTCTGACAGGAGCTTGAGGACACCTTGCCCAGCTTGGCCTGAGAAGGTGCAGGAAACACTCTAACCCGACCCAATGGCCACAGAGTGAGGGATGGCATTTTGCTGAGTTGAACAGATATTCAGGACACACCTTCCATGTTCTGATGCCTTTGCCAGGCCCTGGACACAGGGATCAAGCAGCCCCTACCCTCACAGAGAGATCTACCTCAGCAAATCACACGGAGAAGGCACACAGATACAACACAGACAAGTGTACTAATTCAGGACACAAATCCTTGTTAAGCATCTACCATGTGCCAAGCCCTGTGCCAGCTTCTGAGGACACAGTAGAGTCTGATAGAGGCAATGACCCCTCCTGGCAGGGTTAGGGGTTTCTAAAAGTGTAAACTGAGATTTGAAGGCTGAGCTGGACTCACCAAGTAAAGAATAAGGTCAGGAATTCCAAACAAAAGAAACAGCATGCACGAGCACACAGAGACAGGAGGACACAGTGGTTAGTTTTTGGATCACAGAGGCAAGAGTCCCATATGATGCCGAAAAGAACATGGAGGGACAAAGAGACTTCCTCCCCACCCCAGCCCTGGCTGCTGAGAGCCTTGGGGAGCCAGGCTGCAGGTCAGCCAGGCAGGGGGCCTGACACAATTTCACCTCCAGGAGGGAATAGGAATGGCGTATGGCAGCCTTCAGGGTTGCCTGCAGAGGAGGGATGCCTCACATGAGGCCTCACCCTGATAGGCCCCGGCTCAACCCCACTTGGACTGCAAAACAAGAATCAAGGGCACCCACTTCCCAGAGTGAAGATGAGGATGTCAATCATTTCCAGGGAACGTATCCCTGGCACACATCACAGGCACGGGCACAGTGCCCATCACCTTTCACTTTCAGTGCCACTGCTACTGTATTGGAGAATGTGGTTCACAGCAGGAAACAGGGCACAGATGTGGTGCCATCAGGAACAGGCACCAAACCCAAGGTAGGGGGAAAGATCTGGTTTGATAGACCAGACCTCCATGGGGCTGGGCAAGGTTCTCATGGGGGAGGCTGCAATGGGGGTTGGGTGTCCTCAACTGGACATGTGCAGGCTCAATTACTCTAGAGCCCTACCACAGGCCTGGGGACCAAACACGAAGCCACCCGGGCAGCTAGGTCCTGTGTGCCAGGTGCCAAATGGGCACTCAGCCTCTTACAACCCCAGGCAACGTTCATGCCATTTAACAGGTGAGGAACCTGAGGCTCAGAGATAAAATTAATAAAAAATACTAATGAAAAGAGCTAACACTCTTTGAACAGTTGCTCTATGGTAGTCCCTGAAGAAAGAGTTTCCATTGCATTGTCTCCCTGACTTCTCAAAAGCAGCCTGGGAATTGAGATTATTGCTGCCAATTTTCAGAGGAGGAAGACGAGGCTAGCGGATGAAAGTTACCTGGTAGAAGTGCCACAGCTACTCATTAGCCATGTGTGATTCCCACCTGACAGCCTCACAGCAGTCACTCACAGCCCCCAGCACAATCTGGGCAGATGCCGGGGAGGAGCAGGACTACACCCATCCTTTAAGATATTTAATCCAGCCACTCCAGCCCTCGCTGCCATCCCTCCGCAAACACTCACCTGCGAGAGCACACACACACAGCCCCTCCCTCCCAATCCATATCTCTATTCCCAAATTGGAGGCATAACCAAGATGAGCACAGCATGGTGGGGCCAAGACAGGGAATTTTTCTAAATCAACCCCACTTCCCAAGAGACAGTAAGAATGTGAACCTTGGCAAAGTCAATAACCCCATCAGAGGCCCACATTAGAGGGAGGGGTCTTGTGAAGGAGCAGGCTCTTTTTTCAGGGGCCAGCGGCAACCCACAGGTATGTTCAGGGCTCAGCAAAGCCAAGCCAGCCCCACCCTCCTCAGAGGCCCAGGGAGGCATCAGAACAAAAACCACTGTCTGATAAAGAGACATGGGGATTTGATGCTCAGACCCTGATTTCTCTGATAGCTACAGATTAAATTGGGGATAATATCCTCTATCTAAAAGTTAGATTCGATGCAGCCTCAAATCTGCTCTGACATGGCACCATTATGCTAAGCAGCATGGCTGGAGGGGGCTGCACAGCCGCGTTTATCATTCCTGCAGCAGGAGAGCAGCCAGCGGGCCACCGCTCACTCCAGTGAGAAAGAAGAGGGGCAGCAAGGCCCATAGCAACTTCCCCTCTCCTGGACAGACGGATGGAGGACAGCCAACCGCCCACCCCACTCCCCAAACCTGCTGTCCCAGACCCGCAGTCCCAGGGAGACAGCCACAGAGAGAGGCTGTGTTTCAAGACATTGTATCTGGGATCCTGAGCTGAGCTAGTCCTCGAATTCTTCAGAGATTTAAATTATGTGGGTTGAACTAATGAGCTATATATGTATCTTTCATCCCCTAATTACTGTGGTTTAATGAATTTCTCAGTGCATTGCTGACAGAATAGCCTTGCAGCCCAAAAGATTTTACCCCTCCATTTCAGGTAAATATTTAAACACCCCAAATTAAAGGGAGCACCAGGTCTAAACTTGGAGGCTTGCTGCCATCCAGGGTCATTAGCCCCCTGTCGCATTGATTCGGTGTCTTAATTTTTTCCTGTATCTTTTTTAAAGCACTGACAGGCACCTCAGGCACAAGGAACCTGGCCTGGCACAGGGTCTGAGGCTCCTAACACCTGCAAACTCTTCTCCCAGGCTCTTAAGGATTGCTTCCACCCAAGGGGAGGGAGCAGGAGATATTCCCCATCCACCTATACTGGGGCTAGCACAGAAACCCCTCAGGGCAAGGGGCCAAGACATGGTCTAGTGCCCTAGGAGATCAGGATGCTGTCACAGGGACCAATATCCTAGCACCTGACCCACCCCTCAGATAGAATTATTCTCAAGGTTCATTATTATTATTATTATCATAACTCTCCAATTTTCATGACCTTTATTAGTCAAACTAAACATGTATAAGATGCTTAAGCATCGTAATTTGAGCACCAGGCCTGGCCATAACCATCCCACCACCAGGCATCTCTGGCTTCAGCTCAGGGCCCACCTGGGAGTGAAGAAGTGCTCTCACCTCTCCTCACTAGCCTTGACACTTCCTGCCACCCTCTGACCCTATAAACCCACATGACCCACCTGGGCTCACTGAAGGCCTGGCACAAATACCTTTCCTCACTCTCTGTGGCTCCTCTAGTGATGGGGATGGTGAGTCTGGCATCTGAGAGAAGCCCAGGCCAGGACTGGGTCTCAGCTACCACGAGAAGAAACAAGGAGGGTAGCTTCTGATGACCCCAGCCAGCTCTCTCCAAAACTGGCCATCCCTGAACCAGCTCACAGGGCAGTGGAGTATGACCCTGGGAGGAGCCTGAGGGTCCTCTCAGCCACATAGGGCCATGGAGCCCAGAATTTCCTCTTACTGACACCCCACTGTCCACCCAGCACCTCTTATTTCAGCCCTCTGCACCAGCCTCCCCAGGCCCTTCCCTCCTACTGGGTCACAACTACCCAGGGCTTTTGACTCATGCACCCTGTGCCTCTCAAAAGCCACATCCTACAGTAGGCCTCCCCAAGCCATCCTAGCTGCCTGGTGTACATAGCCTGCAGTAGTAACCACTGTGGTGAGTCTACCTGTTCAGAATCCTTGTGTAGGATTCTGACAGCCTTGGGTCTCTAATTAAGGTCTCACAATAGCCCCCATGAGGGTGATTGATGGCCCCTCCACATAGATGAGAAAAGGACTCACCTCTTAAGATGCATAAAGATCTCATCTACCTTAAAGGCCCTAGTGCCTGGCACTGTGCCAATAGGTGACAATAAATACTTGTTGGCTGGATGACTGGATGCATGGATGAACAGACAGATAGACAGATGAATGGATGAGTGGATGGGAAGAAAGACAAAATAATAGAGGGATGGATAAACAGACAGATGAATGAACAGATGAACTCACTAACTAATCACCAAAATTAGACCCCAACTAGCCCCCCAAATCCAAAGGGTTGGCTAGACACTGTCTCCAAGAGCAGCAGGCCAGAAAGAGAAGCCCTGAGTCTTCAATAAGGGGTCATTACTGACAAATCTGGTCTCTCCAAAGTAGGGGAACCAAGATGAGAGAGACAAGAGCTCGAATCTAAGTCAAGAGGGAAAGTGATGGAGGAGTGTGGGAACCAGTGGCGCTAGGTAAAGAAGACTAATGCAGAGTGGGCCCATGAGGCCCTAGGGAGCACAAAGCCATGAGCTGGCGAGATGTGATGGACTGCCCTCAATGGGCTCTGGCAGTCTGAAAAAACCAACATGGGCCTAAATCCGGGCCCTCTGAATACCAAGCAAGAATTAGTAACTGCCTCTCCATCTCCAGGCCCTCCAGGCAGGCCCACAGTGTGGCCCTGACCACTCTGACAGCCAAATGCCACAACCACATCCATAGAGATGGCTCATCAACAGTTCCTGCCCCAGAGGCCCCAGCAGGACTGGGCACTGAAAGAGCACTGTCCCAGGGCCCAGGTGAAGTCAGCACTGTCCTGGTGCGGCAGGGGATGGTGTGCTCTGCACAGAGCTAGAACTCCTCCTTTGCACATACCAGAGGACAAAGGGGCGTGGGTCTCCGTCTGGACCCAATTTCTGGAGCCCGAGAAATAAATCCTTGGACCCAGGGACCATCTATAGGTGGGGCTGCTTACCCCTCATGCTGTCTCCCACTTCAGAATGTATGGAATTCCCATTCTCGCTTGTTAAACTCCTCAAAAACCTACAATCGAAGCAAGGAGACAGTGCAGAAAGAGTGGCTTCAGATGTGAGGCGGTATCTAATGAGGTGGCTTCTGCCATTGACCAATCCCCATCACCTATCTTCACCCCCCTCCTGGGGCAGGCAGGCTGATGGCTGCCTGAGCTCTCTGGCCTCAGCTCAGGCAGGTAGCCACATTCAGGCAGATGTGCAAAAACAAACTGGGAGGAGGGGGTGGGGGAACCGGGGTACTGCCTAGAGTGGTTGAATCAACAATATCATATGAATCAACGAAAAAATAGCCCTCTGCACCAGCTTTGGAATTAGCAGACTTGGAAGAAATCCCTACTTTTTGTGCTGGTCAGAGAACCACATATAAATCAGTCCCTCCTCTCTGGGTCCTAGCTCCTGTCTATAAAAGGGGCGTGACAATAACCAACTGCCAGTTGTCAGGACTAAAGGAGCTGGAGAGAGCACATCAGTTCACAGCACCCCAGCACCTACGGGCACTGGGAAATGGAGCCACAGTCTCCCTAGCTTTCCTAGGAGAAGGCACTGGCCTCCCCACACCTGCCCCTCTCTACAGAAGGGGCCAAGGCAACAAGAGGCTGAGGCTTACACTTACTTTGGGTCAGAGTAGACCACAAGAGATCCCAGAAAACCCTCCTATCCCCCAATATCTTCCCCTTCTGACTGCCATTATGCCATCAGATGAGGAGAGGGCCCCATGTTAAGTCCTCCCCTATTCAAATCTTAGGAGGTGGGAAGGTTCCCAGGGTGCCCATTCCTGACAGCAGGACCTGTGCCCTGGCTTAGGACTGGGAAGCAGGAGAGGGCCCAGCATTTGGCCACCACAGGCCAGCTGGGGTCACCATTAGTCCTACCTTCAAGGGCCCCTCTGGAATTAAGTTTTTCCACACATCGATACCCCACCTCACCTTCTCCAGCTCTGACCTCAAACATATCCACCAGAACACAGACCTGACTGTGCCCCTAACTCAGCCCTAGAGCAAAAGGTCAACAGTAGCTGGAGGGTCTCACCTACCACCAGGGCTCTTCTCTCACCACTGTCCACCTCCATTTGTCCTCCACTGATCTCGACTGGCCTCCATTTCCCAACTCCCTCCCCCACCACAAGTAGAGAGTTCTTCAAGATCTCTGTGCCTTTGCCCAGGCAGTCCCCTCTGCCTGCAACTCATTTCCCTCAACCATCACTTTGCCTTTTTTAATTTCAGACTCAGCCCAGGCATCTCCTCCTTGAGAAAGCCTCCAATTACCACCCAGTTACTGGGCCTCCAAGTCCCCTTTTACACATCTGTTCACATGTCTGCCTCCTCGCAACAGACCCTTCCAATATCCAGTTACTGGCACAGGGTCAGCTCATAGAGAACCTCATCAATGTTTGATGAATGGACACATGAATGGATGAAGGAATGAATGAATGATTGCATAAGTGGATGAATTACATGAATGATTACATGAATGGATGGATGGATGGATAGGTCCAACAAGAATGCTACACCAAGAAGATACAAAGGCAGGAGCCAGTATGGCATTGTTTCCAGAGGCCAAGATTCCCTCCATGCAGACAAGTCCACCACACTGTGAACACGGCTCACATCCCTCTGCTCAGGGCATTCAGGGAAACCTGACACAGAGGCAGAGGAATGCACTAGGTGCCCTCTCCAGCATCCCCTCAGCGTTAAGCTTTCCCCTCCTGCTGCCTTTGAGCAGACCCTTCATATCCACCATTACTTTCTCAGAGCAGACTTCCAGAAGAAGAGTGGCAGAGAGGACCTGGCATGGGGGGAGGGGGCAGGAATGGTCTCAGTGGGCAGCAGATAACCTCTGACTTTCTCCACAGAAACAGCTCAGGTGAGTGTGCTATGTCTCAGTTCCCCATCAGGGACATTCAACAAGCTTGTCCAAAACATTTTTAAATTGAGTGTATTTTTATATGCAATGACAAAATTACCCCAATTTATGCACCTCAAAGCTACAACCAAACCCCATATCTAGAGCTCACAGGCCCCTCATCTCTGCCAGGAGGTAGTACCCCCAAGCCTTGAAGGGCCACCATCCAGCTTTTCTTGGAAAATCCTATATTAGCACTCTTCTGTCTGTGTCCCCAGAATGTCAGGCCCCAGACAGAGTAGCCTAAGGATCTGGACTCAGGGTGGGCATTGCCACCTGAATCCACTTAATCCATTGCCAAGAAGGGCAACACAGGAACACCGCCTCCAAAGGTCTCACTTTGAAATCTGTCTGCCAACCACTGATGACAGAGTCAGAGTCAGGACAAGATGGCAGTCACAGTCAAACTGGCCCTCAACCACCCAGTTTCCTCTATGGTCACTCAATGGTATCACCAGGGATCGGGAAACGTAGACACCTGGCACAGACACAGATAGCTCCCACATACCTGTGCAGCTAGGAGGCCGCTCAGGGTTGGGCACCTGCTGGGCCAAGGACTGTCCTAGAAAGCTCTGTGAGCACAAACCTCCCTGGAGAGTATCCCAGTGGGTGCTCATTGCCTAAAGTAAATATCTTGTGCAAGACTTGCAACAGCACCTGCATCTTGGTGCATTGCTTTATGTCACTGTCACTACCACTCTAGGAAGCAGATATGAATGTCCCATCTTTTACATGGGGAAGTTGATGTCTATGCCTAACCAGAAGCGGCCTTGCTACTAAGTGGCAGAGCCAGGTAAAAAGCCTCTGAGCCCACTGGGGCTCTTCCCTCCATCCCACAGACCTCCAAAGCAATGATGGGCCCAAGGGGAGGCAGGGCAATGGCAGTGCTCTCTCCAGACAGAGACACTGAACTTGGCCTGAGAAGAGCTTCACTGTCACGCCCAGCTGGAAGACCTTCTTTCAGCCTCAGGCTGCCCAACTTTATCACATCCACCCAGGCCCTGGTTGAACAGCACTTCCCA
Organism: Cynopterus sphinx; assembly: GCA_030015415.1. Taxonomy (NCBI): domain Eukaryota; kingdom Metazoa; phylum Chordata; class Mammalia; order Chiroptera; family Pteropodidae; genus Cynopterus; species Cynopterus sphinx. Next base: position 55,340,491 of record CM057382.1, read on the forward strand.
GGGTGCCTGCCGGGATGCCTCCAGGGAGTTCATGTGCCTCTCCCGCTGTGCTTCCACCTGCCCCAGTGTTCCTGGTACCCCTCCATCAGAACCCCCATCACACTGCACTGTAATGTTTATTGATGAGATCTGCAAGACACATGAATAAATGGATGAGCAAACGAATACGTGGTTTCATGCCAACTCTACTTTGGTGTGCAAATTCTTTATGTCTCCAGGAACAGAGTGGAGACATGTCTTCCTCCTAACAAGCAGCAGTCAGTGACTTCCATTTTTTCTAGACCAAAGATGCTCAGCATCCATCATTTGTGCTGGTAGCCAAGTGACACTGTCTGATGCCTACTGTGGCCGGTGGTGGAAGGATGTATTTACATAGTTTGGGCTCCCTGAGATAACATTACTGTCCCTAGGGGCCTCTGGCTGCACGTGCAGTATTGGTGTACAGCCTGAATTACCTCCACAACAATTACATGCTGAATCTGCTGAATCTCCGAGCAGAGTTACAGTATAAGGGAGGAGTGTTTCTTGGGGCTTTTACCACATCTTTCATCCAGAAAATAAATGGTGATAATATTTGTAATATGTTTACTGACAGGACCGGGGGCTCTGTGTAGATAACTCTTTTATTACACAAAGTACTTAACTAAGATGGAAAATGGCATTACTCATGTTAAATTCAAAATGAGCATTTTGTCCCAGATTGCTAGAAACCCAGTAAATGTCATTAGCTATCTGAGGTTACAATGAAATCCACAAAGGGTTACTCTTTGGTAATTACATTTACTGTAGCTATAGAAACAAGGGACATCAGACTCGGCCCAGCTGACAGCTCTGTCTTTTCCCCCAAGAACAGCTAATCTGCATGTTGCCAGCTCCAAAGACTGGGCGCCAAATCCCACATCTGCTCTTGGGAGAACTATTTTCCCCACAGGCACCATGCTTGGAGCCCCAGGACCTGAACTGCTATGATTCTCAATTGGAAACTAATGATAAAAGACGGAGATGAGGACACTTCCTGTGGCTTCTGCATTGAAATGTGCCTCCTGAATGTGTGTCGGGAAGTTATGCTTCCTGGAGCCATCCTTCCATGGCATATGCATTATTTATGTCCAGCACGCTATTGTGCAAAGCCCTTCCCACCACAGAGCTCCAATGCCACTTACCCACCAGGAGGGGGGTAATGGCGCTCCACTGGCCTTTTCAGACCCTGGCTATACTGCAGCATAGGGTGACAGACAGACCAGGCCCAGAGGGCATCGGGAAAGGGAAAAGGGGTTAAGGGGAAAGGGGAGGACACGCAACCGAACCTGGCAGCTGGAGGCCACTTCAGGCTCAGTGGCTGATACCAACCAGTAAGTCCAGTACCTTCCCTCTCCACCTGTAACTGACGACACCTTCCCTGACTCATGTGTATGATTTCCAACAGCTTTCCTTCCCACCTGGTAGCCCAAAATCTTCTCTATCTACTGGAGACAAGCAGCACCTTCCCTCATCGCCTACGCATACATGAAGCCAACAGCTTTCCTCAACAACCACTAACGCTAACACCTTTCTTTACCACCTGTCACATTCAGCACCTTCCACTGCCTCCTATATCTATAACAGCTTTCCTCATTACCTGATATTAGCCATACATTCTTCCACTACCTATGTCAGCCAATCCCTTCCCTCACCATCTTTGACAAACATCTTCTCTCACCACCTCTACATGGCAGCCAGCACAAGCTCTCACCACCTGGGAGAGCTGATATCTGCCCTTACTATCTAAGAAAGATGATAAATGGCTTCATCACCTGGGAGAACTGATCCTTTCTCTCACCACCTGTAAGTACCAGGATTTTCCCTGAATTTCTTCCTCTAGGCCAGTGGCTCTCAAAGTGTTGTCCCCAGACCAAGAGCATCAGCATCTCCTGGGAACTTGCTAGAATTCAGTATCTTAAAAATTATCAGGCCCCACCCAAGCCTAATGAATCAGAAATTTTTCAGGGGAGGACCTAAACTTTGTGTTTTCTAAAAGACTTCTGGTGATGCTGAAACACATGAAATTCAAGAACCACTGTAGCCACTCTTGAGCTGGCAGAGCCGCCTAACACTAGAGACTGGCCATCTCCTGTCTGATGTCCACAAAAATACCCAGGGGACCAGAGGTCCTGGGAGCAGACCTGGCTGGACACATACCTGCTGCACCACCCCAGCCATGACACAAAGGGACCCACACTGGCTGTGCCTTACCACTGGTTACTTCACTGACAGCAACCTGCAGTCACAAGAGAAAGCCTCAAGGACACAGAAAGCCCAGATAAGAACTAGCCTCCAGGGCAGGCTGTATGAAGGAACCCACTGTGGACAAGTCCTTCCTGAGCTTGGCCCTCAATCCCTAAGGCCAGGCCTGCCTTCAGTAGCCTATCTCTCTCCCTAACCTTCCCACTATATCTCTGGCACATGGACTCTCTACCCACCAAATGTCATCTCAGTATGAATCCTGCCCTCCATTCCCTGAGGAATCACAGATATTTGAGAAAAGCCTAAAAGGAAACAGCAAAAAGGCAGCCCTGGTTGAATTAAGGAATGGGAGTATTTTTTTTTCTTTTTCAAAGATTTTGCCATATAATTATGTTGCCTTTATACTTTAAAATTAATAATTAAAACAAGTTATCTCCATACCTCATGGCCAAGGTCAATGTCACACACATACCAGCCCCTTCAGGGATGCCTTCCCTGTACTCTGCACCAATGCAATGCCTTGGTGGAGCTCCCTTGCAGCCCCATGTACACTCCTGGTCGGGCTCTGAGGCTAGAGAGGCCTTCCTCCTCTGCCCTCACCAGCTCTCTTGCCCAGTGCCCACAATGGGCCTCAGAGGGGTCCTGCACTGCCCTATAGGGATCCTGGGGTATCCTCAGCACTATCCCCATATGAATGAATCCAACTTAGTCTTCTCAGGCAGAGGCTCTGGATGTCACAGAGAAAATTCCTTACATCCTGCATACACTTAACCACCACACTGCCTCCCCCAGGATACACACAACAGCCCATAACCAGAGCTCCTGGAGAGGAAACCAGGATCATTTAGATCACAACACTTCCCTTCCTTCAAAAGTAGTCATGGAAAATAAACTGTCCAGTTCTTCAGAAGCTGACATAGCTAGCTCTCCCGACCTCATGGGTGTGTCTGTGTGAATTTTGTCTGTTCCTTGCTCAGGGCAGCCCAGGGCAGAAGGACAACTACATGGACACCCACCTAAACTCTCCCACTCTGGGGTCTCTGCCTATTTTTCTTCCCTCTCTTGTTGGTCTGAGGCCAGGGCAGGGAGGGGCTCTGGTCCCACCAGTAGTAACCCAGCTGGCTCCCACATGCATCCAATTTGCAAAAATGATGTAAAGGTCACCACATCTTCAGGAATACAATTAAACTCGCCCTGTTAGCAAGAGAATCCTCAAGTCACAACAGCTAGAGAAGCCCTCTCCCTATTACAAGGAATCAGCCCCCAATCAAATACTGAATTGATAGGATTGTTCAGGATATTAATAAGTAACTGAGCATAGTACCACATGGAAGTCAGGGAGCACTTTTGCAGAAGTGTACACAGTCACAGCCTAACCTGGTTAGCTGCTTATTCTGCTTGCACCACACAATCCAACCTGCTGTGTGCCCTGGGAAGCTGGCCTCCAGGGACTCCATTCCTGGCTTCTTTGACCCTGGCTTCTAATTGGCTTCAACTATTGGGAGACATCAGCAGGCAACAGGAGGGCTGAGCTGTGCCTGGATTAGCAGTGGTTGTGTTCCCTCATCGAAGGATACAGCTCCCATCTGGCAGCCCCTCTCTGCCTACTGCAGCCTTCTCTCAGATTCACTAACACAGTCCCTGTCCCTGCTCCTTCAGGCTCAGAGATGGTGCAGCTCCCTTGCGACCATTAGTCCCTTGAGCGCTTCCCTATCCCCAGTTTGTTCCTCTTTATTCAACTCTGCTCAGCAACCCTTTGGAACATGTGATCACTTTCTTGCCCAACACGAATCCACCGAGAAAATGTGCACCTTCAGGCTTTGATGTAGCGTTGGATTTCAGCAAAGTTTTCCACAGTCCTCTCTGAGGCGGGCTGGATAGCAGTACGATTAGGTGGATTCTGAGACTGAATTAACCAGATCTAAAGTAGGATTATTCATAACAATCTGCAAAGTGTCTCCAGTGATATGCCTAAGGCTCTGACCTCAGACGTGTCCATTCAACATTTTTATGAATGACTTGGCAGAAGACATTGATTGCTACTTATCCCACTGCATAGAGTTAATACACTGAATAAGTGTTTGGAATCCAAAATGATCTCAGCTATCTGAGAAAATGGGCCATATTCAGCAAAATAGAATCCAATGGAGATAGAGGCTTGGAGATTTAGAAGACTAAAGTCATAAGAAGTGAAACTCAGTAAGAAGCTTGTGGGAGACAGACTTGGGTTTAGCCACCTATAAGATGAATAGAAGCCAACAGACAGATATGGCCACTGCTGGGTGACTAACAGTATGACACCCAGGATTAGGAGGGAGAGACTCCTGATAAACAGGCCAGATGTCAATTCTACTATAGGCACCACATTCAGTAGGAACAGTGATATTATGGGGAAGGTTTGAAAGAGGACAGCTATGTCAGGTGTATAGGACACAGGAAATCATTACAGAGCATGGCTGAGGTAACCAGAGAGAGCCTGGAAAGAGGCAGGCCAAGTATAAATGTCTGGATCCAGCTCCAGACACCTAAAGGGATTATCTCCAAGAAGATAAAAGAAGAGGAGAGGCAGTGCCAAGGACTTTCTTCCTCTGATCCAATTAAAACCATCTGCAATTACTGAAACAGAATATCAGCAAGACCAAGAGTGATGAGCAAAAAGGTGCCAGCCTCATACTACATGTTTCTTACCACCAACCAGGGGCCTGGAGGTGGAGGTCCCCCTCCAAACTTACAACCTAGCTTTCTACCCTATGAGGCTACTAAATCCCTCAAGAAAACAGAAAAGGACAACAGAGAAAACTCAAAAGATGACAAAATAGGTAAAGAAATAAAATCCTTACAGTCTAATAAAGAAAAAGAGTACAATTTCAGAATAGCCAACCCTAAAGTAGACTCACACATAGAGCATAAGAAGATTTTAGAAAAATGCTGCCAGTTGTTTCCAAAGAGAGAGAAAAAAAAAAAAAGACATTATATCAATTGAATACAAGAGCTCAAAACAAAATTAATAATTCTGGTTCTAATAAAACCACTACTGGAAGCAGTGAAAAACAGAACTGGCACTGCCAAAAAAAAAAAAAGTACCAGTAAAACAAAAAATACTTTTGAGAAACATTTGTATTAATCAGTTTCAGCTAAGATATGCTGTCGTAACAAACACCTCCAAAATCTCAGTGGCTTAAATCAAAGAAAGGTTATTTTCACTTCACACTGCATGTTTATTCCATGGCATCTTTATCCAGGCTGAGGGAGCAGCCCCTATCTCTCATGGCAGAGAGAAAATCAAACATGCCAGCCCTGAAATCTTCTGTTCAGAAGAGGCTTATGTCACCCTCACCCCTGTTTCACTGGCCCAAGTAAGTCACATGGCAAGGGATGACATCATCAAAACAGCCTATTAATCCTCCCACAGAGAGAAGATGATATCTTGAACAATAAGACCGCCAACCACACATATCCAGAATATAGAATAAACGAGTGGAAGCTTTTTTTTTTAATGGGAAGGATGACAAATATAAGAAAAAATGCAGGACACGTCAGGGGCTATGATTTCCAAAGAAAACACAGAAACAGATTGTAGCTATCTTCATAAACCCAACGGAAGAGCTCCTGGAACTGAATGAAAAACTGAGATCAGAAATCAAAGAGACATAACCTATCTAAAGAAGGTTCATATGCAAAAGAAATGCTAAGTGTCATGACTGAATCATGTTTATATTTCAAAGAAAAAGAGATTAAGGTATTCTGATGAGGAAATGGGGCAGTTGTAGCCTCACACAAGTGGGAGTTGACAGGTGGACACCAGCTGACGTGACAAGGGGAAGTCTGTCACTTGTTCTCCACAGCCTTGCCCTCAAAAACTCAAGAGAATCCATAAGAACATGGATTTGCTTCTTTTGATGACACCAGACCCCTGCCCTTGGATGGATATCGTTGGCTGACTCCTTTGCAAGCTGTCAATTCAATAGGTTACCCCAAATGTTAAAAATGAGACTGGCTGCTCCTAGACCTCACAATCTTTTTACTCTCCCCTCTATCTCATAACTCTGTATCTGCCTATGTTCACTGAGGACATTCTAGTGCCCATCCTTCCTATTATGTGTCTGCAAAGTACTTGCATACAGAAACCAAAATGTCTCTGAATCATTAGAGTCATTACAGAATATTATTAAATCATATAAATACACAATTATATAAAGATTAATATATAAATTATTTTTAAAAATAACAGAGAAAATGGGTACCACCCCAACAGAGAGAGAAAAAAAATCTGAAAGTTCCAGTTCAGAAAAAAAGTTAATTATTTCAAAGTTAATCAAGCCTAGAGCACAGCTGGAATTGCATCCCTGATAGTGAGTGAGAGAGGGGGCGGGGGTGGGGGAGAGGGAGAGGGAGAGAGAGAGATCACATACATATTGGGGAGGAGGACAGAGAAAAGAGAGAAGGAGGAAAAGGTTAAGAGGAAGGAGAACAGAAAGAGGCCTGTAAGAAAGTGGAGTGAGTAGAGGCGGCCAGTTAGAGGTCACATCCTGACAACTTTCCTCAGAAGACTTCCAAAAGTGATCCAGGAGGCTCCTTAGAACCACCCAGGAGGGTCCTTCCAATGGAGATAAACATGTGTCTGATCAGCTGGCTCACAGAAAAGCTGGCCGAGATCAAATTTCCTACCAGAATTTCTCAGAGAGCCCAGACAGTGTTTTCTCATGTAAATTAATATGCTGGCATGTATTCAACCAAAAATTAGTCTGTCATGAACTCGGACAGAGTCAGCTCCACCTGGTCTTGAGACAACCATGAGTACACCTCTGCATCCCAGCCCATGTAGACCACCCCAACCCATGTCATACCCGTATGGAGTTGCCCGGGCTACTAGGCTAATAGGAGAGCCTATTACTTGTTCCCTGCTGTACCTTCAACACAGAAGTTTGGGCACTGTCCACACGGCTTCTTGCCACTTATGAGCCAGCATTCCTAAGCATTGACTATGTGCTAGCTTCACACTGTGGATATGAATTCATGATAAACCTTATACCAACCATTACAGTCAAGGGGTACTAGTATCACCCCCATTTTATAAATGAGGAAAGCAAAGCTCAGAGAAGTTAGGTAATTCTCCCAAGGTCACACAGCAAGTAACAGCTAGATTTAGACTCCAGGTCTGCCTCTGAGGTTTGCACTCCTTGCAAGTGCCCCACTGCCTTCCCTATTAGAGGTTTTTAATGGTCCCTACGGCACACTTCTGCCAGGAATGCATGGTCCTAGTGTGGACACAGACACACTGAAATGAACTACACCAATACCAGGTGACATTGCAGAAGGCTCAAGATACAGGCCAGGAAGGGCTGTAAGGAGCTGGGTCAGCAGAACGAGTAGGCAAGTAGAGACGGGAGCTACACCTTCAGAAAATGGAAAATCACTGGTCAGCTCCACTTCCCCAAAGTCTGCTTGGGAATGTGATAACCATGATAACAGCCGTGGACAGTGATGGAAAGCTAGCCTCACACTCACCGGCAGCTCTGAAGCTGACAAGACAGACAGTTCCTTCACTTGCCATGAAGGAAATGTTTTGTGTTTTCTGCTTGGGCTTTAAATTGGAGCTAAACAAAGACCTGGCGGGCGGGATATAGAATGCTGCCTAGGGAGCCCACTCCATGCCTCCCGATGTCTCCCTAATTGTTTCCAAAACCTGAGGAGTGGCAGGGACTAGGGCTGCAGACAATGTTGCTGCCACCCTGGGACAAAGCCTGGGACCTCCAAGCCCACTCCCCAGGGAAAAGAACACCCAGCCACATTGGACAAGCCTCACAATGTTCCAGGTTCTCTAGTGCTTTCTCCTCACACCCTGGGAGATATTATAAGTATCCCAATTCTCTGGATGATGACATGGGTTCAGACAGGTTATGTGACTTGCAACATAATAGGATAGAGTCAAGTTCCTATGCACCCTGTCTGAACTCAAAGCTCTATCTTGGCAGGGATGGCAGGATCCAAGGAGAGAGGGAAGGCACACAGGACCCACCAGCATGGTAAGCGGGAGGGGTTCAAAGCCAGCCACAGACTGTCCACTTTGTGGTGAGGGTTAGATGTGAAAAGCACTACTAGCACTGAGCCTAATACCGGGAAAGTGTTCAGTAATCATAATTTCTCAGAAGACTGAAAGCTCCATGAGGACAGGGAACTCAACTCATCTGCTCTGCCCACCTGGGACTCTAATGCTAAAGAGTATCTGATAACACCTGCTAGGAGAAACTCCATTCATGGACCTACAGAGGGCTTCATCTGACCGAGCCCAGACCCCAGGGCATTTTCTGAACTTTCCTTTTCCAACCTCTAGGCTAAATGAGTCAGAAACCCTGGTGGAACAGGTGAGGAGGAGAGGGAAGGCAGAGCAAGGCAGAGGCAGCCCACTGCCCCAAAGGCCAGATCGTGACAGGATCAGTTCCCTGTCCCAGGCCCGCAACAAACCCCGGGTCACCCACCCTTGAAGGCCCAGGGCAGGTGCACATATGTGACACACAGGGATGTGTATGCATTCAGCAATCACCAGCATACAAGTCAGCACTGCTCCCCATTCCAACCCCCAGAGGGGGTTGGAATGTTCACCATTCCACAGCTGCCTTGTTCACCACTTCATCTCTGGGGACCAGCCCAGGGACTACCATAGAGTAAGTGTTTCACAAATGTTTGTCATAGAACATAACTGCCCAGGAGCTTCACGCTTCATACCCAGACTTCCAAACCACTGGGAGTATTATCCCAGTGTCTGCATTGTGCAAAATTGAGGCTCAGACCGGAAGCAATTTCCTCAAAACAACACAGCTAGGAGGTCAGTAGTGAGTCTGGCCTCGAAGTCTCTCCTCTTTCCACTGCCCCACATAGCTTCTAGAAGGAGGAAGGAAGAAAAGGGCTGCTCTGAAGCAAAAAGCAGGTAATCTCCCCTGGGCAGCTCTCTGAGTCCTGCTCTTACTGCGCCCAGGGCACCCAGGGCATCCAGGGAAGCAGCCCAAAATTGCTGTCTTTGAATTTACACCAAGGCAAAGCCAAGTCTCCCCCGAGATTCTGGTCCCCCCAGCCAGGGCCTTGCCAGGCACGGGACTAACCGTGGGAAGCCTGAAGTGTGCCTTGTTCCCCAGCCCCTTCGAGGATCTTGGGTCCTTCTGCCCAGCACCCTGGTTCGCGAGAAGGCCAAGGCCCAGCAGCACAGCCTCTTCCTAGGCTCCCACATCCCACCCACCCTGGGAGGCAGGTCTGCAGCGGCGGAGGAGGCGCCTCGGCGGGGCGCGCCCTCGGCTCTGCCCCCCGGAGTTGGCTGTGGCTGGCGCTGCCCGGAGTTGGCTGTGGCTGGCGCTGCCCGAAGTCCTCAGCGCCTGCTCTAACGCACTCCCCGCGCTGCCCACCCCCGGCAGGAAGGCTCGGCATCCCTATTTTGCTGATAACAGCCGAACTCTAGGAGGTTCGAGAACTTGCCTGAGGATGGCACAGCTCCCGAGCCACACGCAAACCCGCAACGTTCAACGCAACGTGCCGCCCGCCCCTCCGTGCGCGCTAACCCCACCCGCTTCCTCCAGAAACCCCTGCACTGTGCGCGCGACTGCAGGTCGGCTCCTGTCCCCGCTGCGACAGGGGCCTGGCGACCGAGGGAGAGCCGGGGCCGGACGCCCGTCGGGCCGGCGCCCTGGCGGGGCAGGACGCGCCGCGCCCCCCGCGCCCCCCGCGCGCCCGGGCCCGCAGCGGAGGCTGCGTTTGTGGGAAACCCGGGCTCCGTGCGCCCGGAGGGAGCCAGTTTATGCTGGAGAAAACATCTTTGTTCTGCGGGTGCAGGGGAGCCGTGTCCAACAATTTAATGCTCTGTTCGCGGGCCCGGGCGCTGGGGTTGCTGCGCGAGGCGGGCCCTTCGCGCAGAGCAGCACACAAGGAGGCTTCTCACGGACGCGCCCCGCCACCCCTCCAACCCAGGACGGCCATTCATCCATTCATCTGACATCACACCCTCTGCATTTCATCTGCTCCATAAATTGGGGGGTTAGAGTGTGTCCCGCTTTCAATGTAATCTCCTACTCACCGACGCTTGCAACTCTGGCGTCATAAACTCGCCTTTGGTGTCATCGGTGGTCCCAGCTGGGGAATGGGGACCCAGCCGACCCCAGCAGCGAGGATCCCGCCCCTCCCAGGTCATCCAGGTCCAAGCCCCACAGCACAGTCTGGAGACTCTGTCTGGGGTCGGCGCATGCAGCAGCAGTCCCCGGTCCGGTCCTGGGTGGCCTTTCGGGAGAACAAACCACCTCTTTCTGCTATCATCCGGAGACCCCGGGGAACAGTGGGAACTCCTGAACCTGGACCCCCACTGCCTGGGCTGGAATCCCTGCTGTGCCACTCTCGAGCTGTGTGACCTTGAGATGTCACTTCACTTCTTTGTGCCTCAGTTGTTGTAAGAATTAAACGAGTTAATATTTGTAAAGTGCTTAGAACAGTGCCTGGCACATCTCAAGGGTTCAGTAAAGGTGGGTTTAAAATGTGTACAATTTTTTAAACCTAGGGCAAATGTTTGTAAGCAGGATTTGGAGACAGGCTTAACCACTGGGTCCTGTATGAGTCCTGCAATAAGGTGGAAGGTGAGCAGTGCACTGACCTACACCCCCCCCACCCCACCCACTTCACTCAGTTAAGAATAGGAGGGATCATAGAAGGTTTTATTTAAACAAAGGATCCACTGCTTGAAACTATTCAAATGCTTTTTCCACTCCATGGCTTGTATTTTATAGAGGAGCAAATTGAAAGTCAGAGAGGGGAAGAAACTTGTCCAGGACCCCCAGCAAGTTCATGGCAGAGCTAGAAGGAGAATCCAGGCTTTCCGCTCCCTCCTCCACTCAAGTTTTTTTGGTTTTCCACATTGGACCTCAGGTTGCCCATCCACTTTATCTTCAGTGAGGGTCTTGTCAATGTCTCTACATAACTGCAGCGCCACCACACCCTGGAACTGAGAGCTCAGCCCCACTGGCAGGTGAAACACCAGGACCCTCAGACTTCAGAATCCCCCACTCTAAAGGCTGGGATCCCTTTACCCATTTGTCCTTCACTTGTCATTTCCTTTCATCCTCTGGTTCTCTGAAGCAACTCCTTGGCTTGGAAACTTTCTGGAACAGCCTGCCTGTCCACCCTATATCTTGTCTGTCTCTTGGCTGTACCCCCTCCACCCGGGCTGGAGTCTACAGCCTTCTCTAAAGGCTGAAGACCAGCAGTGGGCTGGATGACAACTGGGCCATGCTGTTCCCACCACTACCACGCAGCTCTGGCTGCAGGTCCCTTGGACTAAGCTCATAGCCAGCCTGAGCTCACCACATCCCTCTAGGGGCTGTCTGCCAGCCAGGCCCATTCCCTGAACACCTCCCAGACAAACTGCTGCTCCACCTGGAGAATGAGACGTCCACAATCTTCTCACCAGGAGAGGCTGGCCCGATGACCCACATGGACTGTCGAGATGAGTAGGGAACGAAGCGGTGAGTCTGTAACCAGAGACAGGAACTGTGTCCCACGCAGGAGCAGCTCTGCCCAGGCAGCTGCAGGCCCAGCCCCTGCCTCCTTCAGAGCAACAAAGAGGCAGGCATGCGGGCAGACAGATGCCCAACACAGAGATCTCCCACATGCTCACTGTGTTAGTAGTGCTTCTTCCTCCTGGGTCCCACAGACGAAGAAGCCACTATACCCTTTGCCATCCAGAAGCTTTCAGGGAAGGATGGCTGCTTCCTAATCCCCCGGAAGCCCCCTAAATATTGCCATCTGCCATCAAGGCCTGGGATCTGTTAGATGAGAACTATACTTGCCCAGCCTTTTTCTTCCTAGCCACATTTAAGGAAGTAAAGTTTCAATGGCAAGGAGAAGCTCCCTGGCCATACCCCAGGGACCAACTGGGTCTGCTGATACCTCCAGGGTGGCCAGCCTGGCTCAGTCCCCATCAGTAGGCCTGAGCTCCTGATACTACTGCCTTGAACATAGTCTCATCTTAAAGAACTGTCCTCACTAGACTGCTATTTCTCGACTGCTCTCCATCTCTTTTAACCTATGTCCTGCCTTCGATTTCATGCTCACTCCTCATTGATCCTATGACTGGGAAAGTGATCTGAGCCCTAAATTATAACAGCTACTAATAATTTCAGATAGACCCAGCCCAAGCCCTGATAGCCTGTGCCAGGCACTATGCTGAGTGCTTTAAAGTCAAAGACTTAGTCAGATACATCCCTCGCATTTCACAGATGAAGATGCTGAGGTCTGTCCAGGGTACAAAGCTTCTAAGTGGCCCAGCCTGGATTTGAACCCAGCTGTGTCTGAATGCAGAGCCTTGAGTCTTACCACCAGCCCTGATGCATGACCAGCATGCCCACAGATCTGTTCTTGCCCTGTGAGGGAAATCAGGTACTAAGTCTCCTCCTGCAGCCATGGAGGATGGAAAGAAGAGACCTGGGCTCCACAGGCATGTTTTCTGTAGGTTCTAAACCAGGGTCTGTCTTCCTTCAGTGCCACCAAGACTCACCTGTCATTGGCAGCAAGAGGAAATCAACATTTCACAGCAATAAAAGGCTGCTCTTGGTTAGACATCAAATGAATCAATCTTCTCCGACAGTCAATTTTCATTTTGCACTTTACCTGATGACAACGGCAACTAATGACCCTGAGGATCTGCAAAGTCACTGAGCAGAAGCCTCCCACATCCCTGGCTCCTGATTGCTCAGGCTCAGCATCCCCCTTCCATGCCCACCCTGGCCTCTCACCCCCCAGCCCCAGCCCACAGAGATGCCCCTTTGCCCAGGAACCCCTCAAAGAAGCTCAGGCCCAAGCTGCCCCCCTGGGTTGCTAAGACAACAGACACTTCAGAGCTCAAGCACAAAGAACCAGTGACCCTTAGACAATAGTATCTATTCCATCCTCTCTGGTCCCCACCCCTGAGCACAATAACAATGACCCTCTCCAAATATCCTATCATCATCAACTCCCCAACATACCTATAACTTTAGCTATGACCCCAGGACCTGCCATCAACCCACAATGCACAGCATCAAGAACTCTATCAGAAAGTTCCCCAAGCACATCCCTCTCCTTCCCCACACGGCATTCCTGACTACTCCCAAACACCGTCAACAACCCCAAAACTACTATGACTGGTCCTTAAGCACATTCACAGATTTCAGTATGTCCATGCAGCTGGGGAGCCCCCAGGCTCTGTACCCATCCCCAGTCCTGCCTGAATCTGGCCCAAGCCTTCCCCACTACTTGTGTGAATGGGTAGCAGAGTCAAGGCAGCAGGAGCAGATGAGAAAAGTCTCTTCCCAGGAAAGGGCTTTTGGCCCAATCTCCCATCCCAGGTCTCTGAAGAGGTATCAGCTCAGCTAAGACTGGTTCCTCACCTCCAATTCTGTGGTCTGCTAGAAGAAATGGGAAAAGGCACACTTGGCCCTGGACTGTGGCTCCATGGTAAGCCCCAAAGCCAACTGCAGCAGACTTCACTGATTCAGGAAATACCTGGGACTCACAGCCAGGACAGAGTTTAAGTCTCACAGGATCTTCCCATGAAACATCTCCCTTCCAACAGGGCTACAGCACCAGGGAGTGGGTTTCCTGTGTTTTGCCATTTCCCAGAAATGCTCAAAACCTGAGGGGACTCTTCTCCTAGCCCCTGGAAAGCTCCTGACCTTAACAACAATAGCAACTATCATTTAGTGAGTGGCCCTATATGCCTAGCAGGGTGCCAGCTAGGCTGTTGACTCAGCACAGAGCCCTGTCATCCTCATGTCACTGTGTAGATGCCAACCCTGAGACCGACCTGGCACACAGCGGACAGCAATAACCTTTACTGAATAAATGAATGAGTGGAGGGCTTTCCACCTATTTTCTCATGAAATATCTCAGGCACCCTGCAAGCTGGGTATTATTGCCCTAAAATAATTTGAGGAACCAGAGGGCAGACGGGAAACATAAATTTGCATAGCCATCAACTAGCAGAGCCACGTTCAAACCCACACGTGTGTGTGTACAGAGCCTCTGCTGAGCTCTGACCCACAGAGAGCCTCATTCAACCAGAATGACATGGGAAGAGGCTGCTCCACGCAGGCCAGCCCTCCTCAGGACAGGACTAGAGCTGTGTGCCCATCTCTTCCTGACACCAACCACAGCTCCACGAAGTGCTCCAGGAAGTGCAAGCAGCAGCCCCTGCATCTCCCTGGCAACCCAGGAGCTTTTGTTCTCAAAGAATGGAGTTGATTCATGCCCCCAGTGTGAACAGCAGGGGCTGCCTGCAGGGGAGCAGAATTCAGACCCACAATGCAGCCTGGAACAACCCAGGCTGGGCTGATGCAGATGGGGAGCTAGCTGGGGTTCCTGGGCAGCCATTCCCAGTACCCACCACATCCACTGGCCAAAATTCCACAATCACAGCTCAGCAGGGAGACAGCAAAGGCCCTGAAAGCCTCGTTCCTGGCCCTCCCACCTTTCCAGCCTCTTCCCTTTCTACCACACTCTATGGGCCCCCAGGGCTCTAAACACACAGGCCACTGGCGTTCACCCAGCACCATGCTCTCTGGGCACCATGCCTTTGCACACCCTGTCCCTCAGACTTCAGAGTCCCTTCCTTTCTTGTCTCTTACTGGGGATTTCTTATCTTTAAAGCGAGGTTCAGATGTTGCCCCTCTGCAATTCTCCATAGGCAGATTGCATCACTGCTCCTGGATACCCACCAGCCCTGTGCTCACCTGTGTCATACACAACTACTCTCACTCAGAGGGGTCCCTTTCTTGGGGTTATGGCTGTCCCTCCACTAGACTGTGAGCTTCCAGAGGCAGGGAGCAGGACCCCTCTCCCCTGAACAGCCTGAGCTCTGGCAAAAGGGAGCACTCTCAGGGGCTCTGAAAGTCATCACTGATGGGACAGCACAGAGCATCCACTGTAGATTGCTACTGTCATCAATGCTCAATAAACTCCCCCGTGCCACTGAGCCAGGCCTGGAAGGTGACCTGCTCTGGCCAATAAAATGTAAGCAGTTATGATATGCATTCATTCCAAACAGAAGTTGCAAAGCTGGTTCTTGCTTTTCTACCAATATTACCAAGAGTGTTTTGGACAGTGGTGGCTCCTCATCCTGTTTCCTGGGGTGTGGACAATAAGAGCAGGCTAATAGCGCCCCCAGCTAGTCCATGATGGACATGTAGCCTGAGGCAAAAATTAGTCACCAAGATTTGGAGGCTGTTACTGCCAAGTAGGCTTGCCTGTTTGGAGAATGTGAGGAATGAGAGAACAAATGCTCTCTAGACATGCACAGGACAGCACATGTGTCTGGACTCTGCAGGATGCCCCTGGCTGAATTTCTAAGTAGGCTTACTTCTAGATGTGTATTTAGAGGCCTATGAAGACTACACAACTAAATCTGAAAAGAAGAGAAATTGTGGGATGTTTTCAAAAGATTGAGGTTTGGAGGCAGACAGACTTAGGTTCAAATCCAAGCTAAGACATACCCATGACCTTAGACAAATTCCTTCACCATTGCGAAACTCACTCTCTTATCATAAAACAATACCTACCCCCCCCCCCCCCAGGGAATTCCTAAGATATCAGGAGTGCCGTAAAGTGCTAGCACTTTGGGAATCTTCCATTGCTCACAGTTGTCACTCCAAGATGCCTGAAGTGTGGGAAGCAGGATGAGATGGCCTGAGTCCTAAGCCCTACCATCCAGCCAATTTAAGACAGCCTGTACCTGAGATGTTGCCACCTGTTACCCACACAGGTCAGAGAGAGACCCCAGGCTCCCAGTGTGCTGGACTCACTGAAGTCACCAAGCCAATGCTCCAGGTTATGCCCCCACTCCTACACAGATGCACAAGGACAAATAGCAGCATTCCAAGAGGTCCCATTTCTGGCTCCTCTGAGGAACCTGAACCCTGGCCTGCATCAATACCTTCTTCATAAGGAGTCCTCCTGTCCTCGTACTCATACTTCTCCTGGTCCTCAGTCCTTCCACTCTTCCTCCCTGGCATCCTATGGCCCTTTCCTCAGGTCGGTCCATGGCTGCTTTTACTGTTCGTTAGTCTCAATTCCTAAGCAGAAGCCACCTTTGAGGCAGGTTGGCAACAATTACTGAAGACAGGGGCAGATCTGTTTGCTTCCTGCTGTCACTCTAAGCCTCCAGACTTGCCTGATTAAGGGCTTGTCTGACTCCTGTTGAATAAGGGGACCTATAAGAACCAGAAATTTTAGAACTCAGCGCAAAAACCAAAGCCCCCACAGTTCCTGTCTAGGGAGGGTCCAAATCTGGAAGATGTGGGGAGTTAGAACTCATAAGAAATGCCCATCAGAGAGTCATGCTGTACAAAGACAAAAACCATGGACTCATTCTGCGTAAAGACACAGGAACCACATTTGCTGATCACCACCTATTTCTAAACAGGTGCGAGGCATCCTGCTGGGTGCTTTACATGTGCACCCTAGAAAAATGTTACAAGATGCCTGCCATTGTCCATTTTACTGTGCATGCAGGCTCCCTGAGAACCTGCCAAGGGAGCTCACACGTGGGTCTTCTGACCTCAGATCTCAAGCTCCTTCCTACACCCTCCTCACAAAATTAACTACCTTCTTCCCTTGAAGGCTAAACAAATCTATCCTGATTTTTAGGCCTTCCTGAAATAACATTTATAATTGCGTTAAATGAAAAATGTTTTAAATGAATATAATTCTTCATAGTTTGGAAACACAAACATCTGTTTTGTCTCAGTAACTGTATCTCCTGATGAAAACAACTATAAACCAACCTCCTCACCACCAACTCCTTCATATCATGGGCTCCTTGAAGGAAGGGGGCATGAATTTTTCACCCAATACCCACGAGATCCTGGCAGTCTTAATCAAAAGCAAAGATTAAATTATCCCTTCCCACCTCATTTCACCAGTTGTCTCCTCCCCACCACCCCTCACATCTTCATCCTCTCTATTCCCTCCATCATTAAATAAACCCAAATTATCAATATTAAAAATAATAATAATTTGGACTTCTGCTTCTGAGCAGGACAGAGTAGCAGACCAGATTTAACCTCCCTCCACATTTAACATCCAGACCAGATTTAACAAAAAAGGGTTGAATATATGAAATAACAGTTTTCAAGACACTATATGTCTCAGGCAGTGATCCCTGAGAGACGAAAATAAAGCAAGGTGAAACCTGCAATTGCCTCAGCTTACTGTCTTAAGAGAGTTTCTAGGGTAACACAGGGAGGCAGGCACATGGGAAAAGTCCAGAAGATGCCCCGAGTTAAGAATTTGAAGCTGACAGTCCAGAGACCAAGGTAGCCAGAGTTCACAGGGCAGATACCAGAGAAGAGAGAGATATACACTGGTAGTGAAATCTAGAGATTTTTCAGAAGATCCCACTTAAGTACTCAGCAGGGTAAATCTTTTCCAAGGCCAGGAAAAGAACCACCCAAAAATATTTGAGGGAATAGCACCTGGCATTCACATGGGGCCAAGAACAGTGCCTATTTCTAAACAGACTGAGAACCTCATAATTCACAAGACAGTGGGTAGATTATACAAAACATCCTGCCTTGGCAATAATAGGTCCTGCATAACAAATGATAAAAGCAAGACTAAAAAAGATCAAACTGTTTCCAAGTAACTTAACTGCATTCCAGAATAAAGCTCAAGAATATTTATAGAAACACAGAAATATTTATCATGATATTTATCAGCTTCATCCAATCAAAATTCATAAGGTATATAAAAAGGGCAGGAAAATACTACTCATGTGAAAAGAAAATCATTCAATCAAAACCAAACTAGAACTGGCACAGATGTCAGAATTAGCAGACAAAAATATTAAAACAGTCATTATTACTACATGCCATACGTTCAAAAGTTAAGTAGATACATGAAAGATATTTTATAAATGCAAATTAGACATCTAGAGATAAAAACTACAGTATATGAGATAAAACATAAACTGAATTGGATTAATGCCAGATTAGATACAGCAGAAAAAAAGATTAGCAAACTTGAAGAATTGGCAAAAGAAAGTATCCAAAATACAACATAGAAAAAAAGAAAGAGGAAGGAAGGAAGGAAGGAAGGAAGGAAGGAAGGAAGGAAGGAAGGAAGGAAGGAAGGAAAGATATTTAGTGAGCTGTGGGACAACTTCAAGTGGTCTAACATATGTGTAATTAGAGTCCCAGAGGAAGGGGTGGGGAAGAGGAGGGAAGGAGAAAGGAAAGAAAAAAATATTTATAAAAATAATTTATCAAAAATTCCCAAATTTTATAAAAACTATAAACTCACATATACAAAAATCTCAAGAAATCTTAAGCACAAGAAAAATGAAAATGTTTACATCAAGGTACATGAGAATCAGATATTCAAAAATTGGATAAAGAAAAAAATCTTTAAAGCAGCCAGAGAAATAAGATGTGTTTTGTACAGTGGAAAAAGGATAAGGATGACAGCAAATTTCAAAAGAGAAGACAATAGAGCAATATCTTTAAGTTACTGAAAGAGGAAAAACTATCAACCTAGATTTTTTGTACTCAGCAAAAATATCTTCCAAAAATAAAAGTGGCATGAAATGACATAACAGATAGCTCTTAGCTCTTATATCCCTTCAAGAGCATCAAAAACAAAAAACCACAAGCAGAAACTGCCAGAACCAACTTTGTCAGAACTATGCAAACAAAGTCGAAGGTTTACAGAAACCAAGAGAACACTTAATTGAAACTAATAAATAAAGGCAACTTGAAAACAGTAGGAAAGCACTGCTCCATTTTTACTTGCTCTTGCCCCACTGCCCCTCCAACATGGCAGGAGTGTTAAAATGGTAGCAGCTGTGTTCCCGGTGGAGAATCCTAACCCCTCAGTTCAGCGGGAGCAGAGCAGACCATATTCACAAATTATTGTCTATGCCTGTTTTAGACTGTGTGGGGCTACCTGAAGAACTAAACACTGGTCTACATTTTGCCTCACTCAAAACTAAGACCAAAAAGCAGCAGACATTGGCTGAAACACTGCAAGGTGAAAAACAACCTGGGGCAAAAAACACAGTCGAAACATAGCACAGTTTGCCTGAGACCCAGGTAGAAAATCTGGGAGAAATTCTTTGGGAAATTATGATATTCAAAAGCACCTATTTGTATGGATGAATTCAGAAAGCCACATTATCACAGGGGAAGATGCATGCTCAGAAAAGACCTGAAAAGACCCTAAGCTTTCAACCCAGGCTGATCCCTACACTCATGCAAACCTGGCTAAGTGTTAAAGGAAACGGGTAGCACACAGCCAATCTGCAAACATCTCTGGGAGAGATGTTTAGGGAGTTTTTCATTTTTTATTTGGATTTGCTTTTTTTGTTGGTATTTTGCTTTGTTTTATTTTGTTTTTAACTCCTGGCATTCAAGAAAATCTCTGTCAAAATATTAGCTCAACACAAGTTAAAGGTTTATTTCGCTTTTCAAGGGAAAAGCAATTAGTCACATATAAGTGATCCCCAATGTACTGGTTTACTGGAGGTGTAGTAACAGATCACCAAAAACTAGGTTGTTTAAACAACAGAAATTTATTGTCTCACAGTTCTGGAGGATAGAAGTCTGAAATTGAGGCAGTAGCAGGGTTGGCTCCTTCTGAGGACTGTGAGGGAAGGATCTATTTCAGGCCTTTCTCCTTGGCTTGTAGGTGCCTCTTTTCATATGTCCCTTCAGACTGTCTTCTAGCTCTGTGTCTAAATTTCACCTTCTTATAAGGACACCACTCATACTGGATTAAGGCCCACCCTTAATGATTTCATCTTAACTAATTATATCTGCAATTATCCTATATCCAAATAAGGTTATACTGTGAGATACTGTGGGTTAGGAGTTTAACATATAAACTTTGAGGGAGTAACAATTCAACCCATAACACTTAGTAATATTATTAGTCATTTTCTCAGAAATTAAGGAGGCCAGAAGGCACTGAGGATGGCATATTTAAAGTGCAAGGGAAGGGGAAAACTGTCAACCAAGAATTCTACATCCAGTAAAACTACTTCAAAAATGAAAGAGAGATTACGCTAAGTAAAATAAATTAGTAACCAAAGGACAAACAATGTATGATTCTACTCATATGAGGTACATATAATAGTTGAATTCACAGAAACAGAAAGTAGAATGGTAATTGGCAGGGGTAGGGGAAAAGGGAGATGGAGGCATTATTGCTTATTAAGTACAGTTTCAGCTTAGGAAGATGATAAAGTTCTGAAGATAGAAGTGATAACTGCACTGTAATTTATTAAGTAATACAGTACTTAATTCTATGAACTGTATACATTTAAAATGGTTAAAATGGTAAGTTTTATGTTATATACATTTTACTACAATTAAAAAAAGCAAAACTAAGACATTACCAGATAAACAAAAGCTGAGGGAGTTTGTTACCACTAGATCTTCCCTGCAAGAAATGCTAAAGGGAGTCCTTTGGGTAGAAATGAAAGGACACCAGACAGTAACTCAAAGGTATATGAAGGAATAACGATCTCCAGTAAAGATGAGCAAATATAAAAGCCATTGTTATTGTATTTTTTGGTTTATAACTCCATTTTTATTTACTACATGATTTAAAAGACAAATGAATTTTTAAAATTCTAAATCTACATTAATGGGGACACAACATATAAAGATGTGATTTATGGTAACGATAACATAAAAAAGGGATGAAGCTGTACAGGGGCATAGTTATATGCTATTGAAGTTAAGTTAGAATCAATTCAGATTACATTGCTATAAATTTAGGAGGTTAAATGTAATTCTCATGGTAACCACAAAGGAAATATCTAAGAAATATACACAAAAGGCAATGAAAGGGTAATCAAGTGGTTTACTACCAAGAAAAAAAAATATATCAAATATATACAAAAAAGGCAGTAATAGAGGAAATAAGAGACAAAAAAGCTATTCGATATATAGAAAACAAATAGCAAAATAGCAGAAGTCAATTCTTATCAATAATTACTTTAAATATATTTGAGTTAAACTTTCCAGTCGAAAGCAGAGACAGGAAGAATTTATTTTTAAAAACACAATCTGACTATGTACTGTCTATAAAATACTCCCTTTAGATCCAAAGGTATAAATAGAATGAAAGTAAGAAAATGGAGAAAGCTATTACCTACACATACATGATAATAAAAAGAAAAATGGGATGACTGTACTAATATGAGAAAAAAGTAGACTTTATGTCAAAACTATTATAACAGACAAAGAAAAACATTATATATTTATAAAAGGGTCAATTCAATGACCTCAGTTTCTATCTTAAGAATTTGTTTTAAAAGAATCAGACTAATAGTTTCCTGTTCTGCATGTAAGGAGTTTGGAAGTCATCACTCTGTCCTAAAGACAGGTAAAAAGCTGAACAGGCTGAAAAATCAACGAGTCTTGTATCCATGAAAGAGGGCAAAATACAGAGCAAACCACTGCCCCCAAGGCTGGAAAGAGAGGCAAATACAAGAATTCTCAGCTTCCTAGAGCAAAGACTCATGAGTAAAAACCAGTAGGGGAACCATTGCCCAGGTAAGAAAATCTGAACTTCGATTGACAAATTGCTGGAGGCTCAATGTGGACAATTCTAAGAGAAAAAGACTCTAGGGAAACTCAATTATAGTGGGGCCCCCACAGTCCTGTGAGATTTACCTCTAGGAAATCAAACAGATTTCCACAGTAAATATCAGAAAAACCCCCTGGGGCTTCTAGTAGCCAGAAAGGAAAGGAACCATTTTTAAAGACACCAGTATACCCTTAAAAAGGCCAACCCCCAGAGGAAACTAGGTTCCAGAGCCTAACCAGCTAAAATCGTATCAGAGCCTAATTCATCTGGGGAAGGGAAATACCCAACTCCAGCCCACTCTACCAATCCTGCCCCAACTAAGCGGGGAGAAAAAAAAAATTGAGAAACACTTTTGGAGTTTACAGTCCAGAGATATAGGCTCATTGAAAGACTGAGACCTAACCATGAGACTATGGAACATTTTCCCTCTCCCTGCACCACATAACTAAAAGTCTTTTTCCTCTCACCACCACATTACTAAAAGCCTATTTACAGCAGCTCCTTTTGCAGGTACATCATGCCCAGCTATCAAAAAAAAAATTATAAGAAATACCAAAAGAGAAAACACAAATTTGAAGAAACAGAACAAGTATCAGAATCAGACATGCCAGGGATACTGCAATCATCAGACCAAAAATTTTTTGAAATTATGATTTAAATGTTAAGGGTACTACTGGATAAAGTAGACAGCATGCAAGAACAGATGGAAAATGTAAACAGAGATATAGAAATCCTAAGAAAAAACAAAAATAAAATGCTACAAATTAAAAAAACACTGTAACAGAAATGAAGAATGCCTTTGATGGGCTTATTATTGAACATGGCTGAGAAAAGAATCTCTGAGCTAGAGCATATACTAATAGTATCCTTGAAAACCAAAAGGCAAAGAGAACAAAGACTGAAAAGAAAAAAGCAGAACAGAGTATCCAAAAAGTAACAGAGAAATATTTAAAAAAATAATAACTGAGAATTTCCCCCAAATTTATGTCAGACACCAAACCACAGATTCAGGAAGCTCAGAGAACATCAAGCAGGACGAGTGACAAAAAAAAAATAAATAAAAACGAAACAAAAAAAAACACACACTAAACCTACACATATCATTTTCAAACTACAGAAAATCAGAGATAAAGAAAAAATCCTGAAAGAAGCCAGAAATGGAGGGAAACGCCTTACTTATATAGGAATTAATCTGACTTCTCCAAGGAAAGCTTGCAAACAAAAAGAGAGTGGAGTGAAATATTTAAAATGTTGAAAGAGAAAACCACCAACCTAGAATTCTTTATCCTATGAAATTATCTTTCAAAAATAAAGAAGAAATAAAAACTTTCTCAAACAAAAATTGACAGAATTTGTTGCCAGTAGACCTGCTTTGCAAGAAATGTTAAAAAGAAGTTCTTTGGAAAGAAGACAAATAAAGGTCAGAAACTTCAGATGTACAAAAAGTAAGGAAGAGTAACAAAGAAGGAATGAGTGAAGGTAAAATTAAAACTTTATTTTTCTTATTGTTAATTCATCTAACAGAAAACAATTTGTTTAAAATAGTAATATCAGCAATGTATTTAATTATGTAGGCTTTACATCTTATGTGTGTGTGTCACTTATGTCTGCTTATACATAAGTGGAAAAAGTGACAGTAACATAAGGATGGAAAGGAAGAATTAAAATTATTTTGTTATTATAAGGTAGTCACACTATCCATTAAATGGTACAGTGTTATATAAGTGGACTTAGACTAGCTGTAAATGTTTATTGAAAACACTGGAGCTACCACTAAAAAAAAGTTTTAAAAAGGAAGTATAGCCAGTATGCACTGAATCCCATAAATGTTCCATTAAAACCACAAAGGGCAGAAAAAGAAGACAAAAATAGGAACAAAGAACCAGGGTAACAAATAGATGCAGTAACAAACATGGTAGATATTAATCTAATCATATCAATAATAACTTTGAATGTCACTGGTCTAAAAGCATGAAGTAAGACTGAGACTGTCACAGGGGATCAAAATCTGTGACCCAACTATATGTTGTCTACAAGAAATCCACTTTAAATATAAAGACACATAAAGTCAATGGATACAGAAAATGAACCACTCTAATACAAATCAAAAGAAAACAGGGGTAACTATATTAATTTCATATAGAGTAGACAGAAAATGAAGGACCATTATCAGGGATTTTTTTTTAAAAAAAAAGCATTACATAATGATAAACAGATCAATTATCCAAAAAGACATTTTTAATGGGTATGCAGCTAACAGCAGAGCATCAAACTATGTGAGGCAAAAAACTGATATAAGTGAAGAGAGAAATAAATGAGTCTTCTACCGTAGTTGGAGGCCTGGAAGTATGCATTTCAGAAAGACCAAACCAAACAATGGCTTGCGGTTGGATGAATCCCAGAGCAAAGCTGTGTGGATGATGAGGCCTCAAGGGCACTAGAAACTGGAACCAAGGGCTCCTTAAAGGAGACTTGAGTTCAGGTCCTTGACATGACCAATTCCAATGATCCTCTGAGTATAGTTGTCCTTTTACCCAGTGAGGACATCAGCCTGGGACAGGTTACCAGGAAAATTACTTATAAGAAGCTAAAAAAACTGGGTAGGCCCAACCAACATGAAAGACACTGCTGTGGTTCTTCACCTGCTTCAGCTCAGACTTCACGGGTGCCACGATTTGATTCCATATTGGCAGCTTTGAGAATGGCTACTGTCGCTGACTACCCAAGGGCTAACTTGTCTAGTATAACTGCAGGAGGAGGCCTCATGATATCCAAGATAATCCACTGCCTTGCCTAGATTTGCCATCACCTCTGACCTAGATCTTCAGACCAACCCTGCCTCTAGCCTACTCTCTACCCTCAGCTGAGGGATCCTTCTAAAAATCGAGTCTGTTCATGTCACTCTTGTGCCTAAAACAATTAAGCAGCAACCCATTTGGCTGCAGTGGCATGAAGGCCCCTTCATGGCCAGGGTCAGCCTGCCTCCAGCCCACCCTCACCTCCTTCCATCCCCCATACCATACTGAACTACTTACACTTCCTCTGAGACACCAGCACCCCTACCACAAGCATCTCTGTGCCCATCCACACCACCCACTGGCCTGGAATTCCATCACCCCACTCTTATGCTCCTGGCCAAATCCTCCAGCTCATTCTCCAAGGCGTTTCTTTGGCACCACCTCCTCCAGAAAGCCTTCCCTGAAGACTCTTCCCCAGGCTGGGACCTCTGGGCCAAGCCAGCCCCCTTGCTGTGTGCGACTTCAGTTGTGTTGCTTGCAAAGGTGGAATAGAGGGGCATGGGAGGACTCAGGACCCCTCAAGGCCAGGCCCAGGGCTTTCACTCCATTCAGCTCACCACAGGTGGCAGGAGCACCCAGGATCAAACCCACTGCCTGGCCGGTGGGAAGGCTTCAGCAGAGATGAGCTAATGTTAGCAGAGACTGCCTGGCTACAGAAAGAGACCTGGGCTTGGGCACTTGAAAGCTGTGGCTGTGTAACTGGCCTGTGTGACACATATGCATACATGCAAACACATACAGCCCTCCCTACAAATGCACTCCTTTGAACAAACCCAGGATATCAGCTCACATAACAGTACCCACCTCCATCACTGCTGAGTTGGGCCATCCTATCTACTGCTGAGATGAACCAGCCCTCCTTCCAGCTCTCAATGGACAGGGGAGGAGTGAAGAAGGTCACCAAACACCATCACACACCCAGGTCACTTGAAGCAGGCCTGAAATAATAAATGTGGGTCTCCAGCCATGCCACAGCATGGTCCAATGGACTACAAGTACGGTAGGTGGGTGGGTAGAGAGGCCAAGTGAGCCAGTCTCCAGAAGAAGCAGATGCAATGGAAAGAAGCCAGACACCCTCTACCATAAGGCGCCAACAGCCAGGTCAGAGTTTGAGAAAAAGGCAGAGTCATAACAGAGAGAGTGAGGTTAGGTGGCCAAGTGGGGTCAGGTATGCACTGTGACACCGGGTAAGAAAAGTGGACCTGTGGACACTCAGGTCTGGCTCTACCCCGACCCGCAAGGTGGCTTGGAACAGTCTTTCACTCTTGGGCCACAGTGACAACAGGGACAACAGCAGTGGAGTAGCTGGAGAGTGCAATGAAGCCATGTTATTCCTGAACCCAGCCCCAGAGGTCATTATGTCAGCTTCACACTCCACATGTTGACAGTTCTCCCTCTGTGGTGAAGCAATTTCAGAACAAGGAGAGGAGCAGGTGTTCCTAGTGGTCAAGGACCTTTGCCTCTGCCCCTCCCAGATCAGGGAGAGGGTGGAGGGTACTCCTGCAAATACTGCTTCCCAGTGCCAGCAATGTGGGGCTCAGCAGCTTGGAGAGGCCCTGTGTGCCCCAAGCCAGGGCACTGGGGCCATTAGGATGACATGGGAGCCAGACACCATCTTCCACTAGATCTCAAACTTCCAGTGGGAGAGCTCCGGGTTGGTTCCCTAAGGACTGCCCTATACATAATGCTCACAGAGAAGCCCTATGGTGACATGCTCACCTAAACCAAATGTGACATTCTTAATGACCCACAAAGAGAATACAACCAGGGAGTCTTTAGACACAGAAGCAAAGGGAGCAGCTTCTAATAAAATTGCTGTTCAAATGACAAGGGTCCCTGTGGAATGGGTCAATAAAATGGAAAATCCGGGCTACATGATCTACAGGTCAGACCTGGAGCAGTGCAAGGCAAGGAGAAGAAGGAGGGCAGTGTGGGGTAGGCATACTTCCAGGCCCTCAGAAAGACCTTAGTCCTCAGAAATAATAATGTCAGTTAACACAAGCAGTGCTCACTGTATGCCAGGCACCATGCTGAGATAGGTAGATATAGATGTGCATGTAAGTATGGATGTAGATATAAATGATCAATAAGTATAGGGATAGATTAGATATGTACATATACAAATGTATAAATGTAGATATGGGTATAGGTTAGATACAGATGCAGATGTAGATTAGGTAGATGTAGAGGTATATAGAGATATAAATGCATATATTAAGGCTTAATCTTAATCTTCACCACAACCCTATAAGGGGACATATATTCAATCTCCCCATTTTACAGGTGAGGAAACAAGGACAGCAATGAGCCTGGACTACCACCAAGCAGTGACCTTAGGAGCTTGGCCCTCACCAAGGACCTATAGAAGATGTCTTGGGGAACTATCTGTGTACCCCCAACTCTGGACAGTCAAAGGATGGAGATGAAGGCAGTCTCCTAGCTCTGTATTCAGGGAAAAAAATTCCCAACCCAGAGAGCATCTCCTCCCACCATGGGCTCCACAGACCCCAGCTTCCTCCCATGAGTGAGGCCACAAGAAGTCAGACAGGAATCTGCAGCATGGAATGCCCTCTACAACGGGCAAAGAGGGGATGCTTCTCTGCAGCTCAGCATAAGATTATGATTCTGGAATCAGACCAGGTAGATGGAGGTTGAAATCAAAGCCCTGCCAAGCACAAGCTATGTGACCATGACAACATTATTGACTTCTAACCTGGCCTCCTCATCCATAAGGTGGGGATGACGGCATATATGATGGAGTCAACAATACATGATGGAGTCAACAAAACTCTCTGCTCGGGGCCTGGCACCCACAAGTGCTCCATCAGTGCTGCCTACTCTTATTATTTGGAAGCCAACAGAGCCCACGTGGAAAACCAGAGGAAGAAAAATTGGGGCCCTGGGAACCCAACCCCAGAAGAAAGCCCCCTGGGATTGGGCTACCACTGTCTGGGTACCTACAAGGTCACAGACTGTGCCACATATGCTTGCTATCACTCAGGCTCCTGTAAGTCATGCTCCCAGCTTTCAGGAAGCTGCAGGCTGGAGGGGGTAGACATATAGCACATGATTCCTACTGGTGAAGCAGGGGCTTAAAGAGCAGAACAGAGTGACTGCTCTTCCACAAGACTAGAGGGCTCCACAGAGCAGGACTCTCAAGGATGAGACAGTGAAATCCAGAAAGACGTATGAGCCAGGCCTGAAAACATGGGAGTAGCTGATATGCCTGAGACCCAGGAGGCCAAGTGAGGAAAGAGCTCCAATAAGGGTGGGGAGGAAACAAGGCCAGACAGAAGTGGGCATGCCATATGAGAAGCTCTCATTGTAAAGGCTCCGCAAATTCTCCAAGGTATTCCTGAGGGATTAAGGTTAGTCATTCAGTAATTCACCCTTGACAGTTGGATGCCCATCTCAAAGCAAGACACAATAAGGGGTAAGTCCAGAGCACTGGACCTGGCCTCAAGAAATGTATCACTCAATTAAAGGTAGCTGCTGCACTGTTTTATCAAGAGAGGATGAAATACAAATGAATGACCACACAGTGCTTGATCCAGCCTCCTGGTTCAAATGGGCTGTGCGGACTATGCCAGAACCAAAGACAACAGTGTGGGGCTGGTCCTGAGCACACCACATTCAGGCAGACCTGCAGCACATCAGGTCTTCACTCCCCAGCCCTTGCCCATGACAAGAGACACCATAGGACAGAGCTGGCCATCCCCTTCCTCAGAGCCTGCCCTGGCAGGGTGACCACACATCCTTGTTCACCCAGTACAGCCCACTTGCACTTGATGTTTGGCATAATTATTGATGGCACCACCTTTCATTCTCAGAAGCTTCCCAGTTTAGATGGTGTCTCATGTGATCCACCTCAGTTCAGAGCCATGTGCTTTTAACTCAGAACTCCTATTATCCTGGGATTTTCCAAGGTTACCTAACCACCGAAGTCAGAAGGTGGCTGTGATTCGGATCAATGGAAGGTATACATGTGGACTCCAGGAAGCACCTCTTCAGTCAGCCCTGAGTGGGGGCACGACCCAGAACTTCCAGAGCCCCATCCTCATAGTGCCGTGTTCTGTGGCTGCCCAGTCCCTACCATGTTCTGCCTCCACCAAAGGTGTTGGTTGCTGAGTTGTACCCCTGCCTCCTAGGGGAAAGGCCCCCATGGCTGTGCTCATGGCAGCCAAAAGATGCTCTGCTAGACTGCAGGCCATGTACCGTGGAACCCATCTGTGCACAGGGAGGGAGGACAGGACTCACTTCTGACAACGCGGCTGCATTCAGCAAAGGTCAGAATCTCACCACCGATGCACCTCCCTGCCATGCCAGAGCTGTGTTCAGCAGAAAACACCACGAGACCCCAATGTCTCCTGAATAATCACCTCAGCTGGAAGGACCAGGCACAACCTGCCAAGAACATGCTCAAAGAGGTGAGAGCCCATCGTCTCCAGTTAGGACTTGATAAGGATAATAATGGTGTCTTTTGTTGGGAGAGCATGTGCTCATTTACATGTTGAGGAGGGAGGTTTTCTGTAGCACATTCAGCTCAAGAGGTGGGTAATATGCTCATTAGGGAAGTTTTTATGGTGCATTATTCTAGAATGTGATCACCATTCACTTTAAAAACTTGCTCTTGAACTGACTCAAGAACTGGAAACAAGGTTGAGCTTTATGTAGACCCAGAAGTCTTGCCGAATATCCATCTTGGTCCATCAGGTGCATTCTAAGAAAAAAGCATCTTGGTTGCATCCTAGCCTCCTCAAAATGGTGCCTCAGCTCTCAGGCTCCCTCTCAAACTCCACTGCATCTATCACTACCTTGAGCCTCAAAGTGGCAGCACACAAACTGCCGAATAGTTTTGCCAGGGTCTATCTCTAAGCGTCACTGATGGCCACACTGGCCTCATGAGAAGAAGGCAATGCAGGCACTAGAACACCCCAGACAAGCTCCAGGGAGAAAGTTGCAGGAGAGCTTCAGGCCTCCTGCTTCCCTGGCACTCAGCCCACCTCCCTGGTGAGCAGCAGGAGCTGGCCCTATGCACACCACATTCAATTATGTCTGCCCCAGCTTAGATGTGAATGAAAATATGCTCTGTCTCACATCTCTCCCTGGGCCCCAAGAGCCCACCTTCACTAGAACCACAAGCATAGCAGGTGGACTCATAAGTCTGTGTTCCTCAGGATCAGCACACAGAAAGACTAGTGGACCTCACCATACTGACCAGGAGAAGCACAACCTGTGAGGCCTAGAGCAGCAGTCCCCAACCTTTTTGGCACCAGGGACCAGTTCTCCTATGAGAATCTAATGCCTAATGATCTGAAGTGGAGCTAAGGAGGTGATGCTAGTGCTGGGGAGAGGCTTCAAATATAGAGGAAGCTTTGCTCCCTCATTCTTTGTTCACCTCCTGCTGTGCAGCCCAATTGCTAACAGGCTACAGACCAGACCGTACCAGGCCTCGGCCCAGGGGTTAGGGACCCCTGGACTAAAGCATCCTCAACCCTCACACTGTCTGCAAAGACCAATCAGTACCCAGGAACATCAGCCCCAGACAATGAAAAACAGAACTCTCAAAGCATGCACCTGCATGAGAAAGACAGGAAGGTGGTGTGAGACCATTGCTGGCATTATTTTCACTTGCATACAAATCCTTGATGAACAGAACATCAATAGTCTGAACCATATGTAATTTACAGTCCCCTTCAGACCTTTTCGTTGCCCACAGTGATTCCACACAGGCAAAAAGTCAAGCTCTCTTACCTAAGCTTCTCCCACCCTTGCTTCCATGGACCCAGGATGCAGTCATGTGAGGGCCCAGGCCCACCCAAATCAATCTACTTTTCTAATTGTTGCTGGCTTAAACTTTCTAAAGCACAGCTCTGATCTCCTTAGCTCTCTGCTAACAAGCTCTGAGGGCTTTTGCGGGGTCATCCCTTATCCAGCCTACTATACCCAGTTTTTGTTTGTAGAGACACCTGCTTCTAGCCCTAGTGCATGACTTCTGGTGGTCTGGCCCCACTCCCCTACTCCAGTGGTGGCTCACCCCAACCAGACTGCCTACCTCACCGACGACTGGTTCAGGGATGGGCTGGTGACCCAAGCTTGGCCAACACAATATCCCTAGGGACTTTGCTCAAGCTTTCAGAACAGAAACCCTAGTTGTGCTGAAACTGTGGACACCAGAGACCAGATAAGCTGAAGCATCTGGTGATCATCTTTGTCACAGGTAGAAAGGGCATTCCCAAGAGTGAAGCCAAACGGGAGGAGCAGAGAGACAAGACACACAGAGGAAACAAGAAAGAGAAAGCAAGAGACTTGAAAATAATACTTCACTGCCTGATCCATCCATGCCTAAAGCCAGACATATCCTTGGACTACCCTGTCTTTAAGTTTCAAAAAAATGTTTCCTTTTTTTACTTAAACCAATTTAACTTGAATTTCTGTCACAACTAAAATGGTTCTTCCTGATCAGTACAGTTTCTCATGACTTCAAAAAGAATTGGACTCAGTGAACAGTATATTAGTAATTATCCTAGAATATGATGTCTAATAAAACAAAGGGGAACTGCAAAGTGTTCCTGAGAACACTGAAGAGGGAGTACATACCCTGTCTGAGAGTACTAGGATGCTCCCCAGGAGAGAAGATAGCCAAGCAGGCCCTTAAATGATGCTCCAGAGAATAGCAAAGACAAACCAAAAAAGGTCACAATGTGTCAGGAAACAGGAAGTAGTACAATGGGGCAAGGCAAGGGCAGTTGTGAGGAGTACTTATACTTCATTGCACAGACAATTGAGAGAGAACAGAAAGAATTTGCCATTAGGCCATATACTCCATCCCTGAGGCTCAGGTCAGAGAGAATGGCCCTGGAAAGAAAGCACTCCAGGAAGGGCAGTGAGATTCTAACAGTCCTGATCCCAGTACCAGCAAGGCTCGGGGAGGAACAGAAAAGGTGAAGACCCCGAGAGACTTACAAGACCAGAACAGCCCGTAAAGATCATGGGAGTCCCAGACACTCTGCTCGCAGCAGTTCAGAGCCCACCAGGAGTACAGCCACTCTGGCCCATGTGCACAAGGCCCAACGATAAGCCAGAGATGGGAATAGGAGGTGGGAGGGTGGGAAATAGAGCCCAGAAGTCTCCAGATCAACAGCCCACATGGTAAGTCAGAGTAAAGGGATATCAGAACCTAGGCCTCTAGTCCTAGGCCCCAACTGTACTTCCCAGCCATCTCAAGGCTTGACTCAGAGACAGCAGCTGAAGCTGGAGGAAGGGGAGCTAAGGCCTGTGCACATGGCCCAGAGAGGTAAGGATTTACTCCCGGAAAAGAGGCAAGCTGAGTGCAGGACCATGCACTGAAGGCAGCACCAGCTCACCCTACAGCAGCCTTCTCAGCGCTGGTCCTGCCTCTGCCCAGGGACATAGGACAAGACACTCTTTCACCGTTCAGGCCTCGGTGCAGGCCATCCTCCTCCAGGAAGCCCTCTTGACTCTCCTTCTTGGTTGAGGGGTTGCCTTACCCCTGCCCCCATGCTCATATCTCAACCATCACAAGGTCAACAGTGTTGAAATTCTGTTTCCATGCCCATCACCCCATCAGACAGAGAGCTCTATGGGAACAAAGACCACAACTCGTCCCCAAATCTGGAGCAAAGTATTTTTCAATAAATGCTAGCAGCGCACCCCAAACCCACCACATGCAAACACAACACACACCAAAGTCCTGTGGACCAGGGCGGGTAGCAGCAATCCAATACACAGCCCTTGAGAGTGGGTTAGTGTCCCCATTTGACAGAGAAAACCAAAGGCAGTAACCCAGCCAGAGCCCCACAATAGAAGGACTCAAACCCAGGCTGGAGCCTCCTCCTCTCCTTCACTGTCATTGTCACCTGGAGTCTGGGACTGCCATCCCTGGAAAAGGTGACAAAGAGGGAGACTACGGGCTGCACACTGTGGGGGAAGCCCCTCCACAGATGCCCTCCTCCCCAGCAGGATCAGCAGAAGCAGAGGCTGCAACCCTGCTCAAGGAAGGAGGCTGGCCCCCAGCACAAATTTGGGGGTCTTACACACTCACATTCACTCACACTCGGCTGCGCTGCTGCCTGCCACCACCACCCCAGCCTTGCTGCAGGGAAGGTGGCCCGTGCATGGCTCCATCTGCAAGCTTATTCATCTGCAAGCTCCTTTTCAAGACTGATGGCAGGACTGATGGCAGCCAAGAAGCACAGGGTGAGAAAGTGACAAGGAAAATGGATTCCTGTGTCTCCCTGCAGCCACACACTCTAGGGAAGCGTCACCATACTGGGAAGAAAGAAAGGCTCAGTTCTCAAGAAGGCAGAACCTACTGCATTTGTTGGTAAGTTAATGTTGACAGCTCCTGGATAAGTGTCAGCCACAGGCACCTCCCCTGGGCCTCAGAGTAAACAGAGATCTGCTGTTTCTGTAGCTGAGAAGGAGCCTACTTATACCCAGGGCTATCCCTTCACCCTCCTCCCTCTCCTCGGGGCACAAGGTGTTTCTGTATGAGCATGAATGTGTATGTATGAGTGTGAGAGAGAAAGTGTGTGTATATGGGTGTGCTAGAATACAGCGACAATATGTGAAAGTGTATACGGGTGACTGTGGGTTGATGTGAATGTAAAAGTATAGGGGTGTGTGTGTGAGTGTGAATGTGAGTGTGAGTGCATGTGTTAAGAGATATATAGAGACAGATAAATAAATTTAGTGAAAGAGAGTGGAGAGGCCTAAGGAAACACAGGCCTAAGCACCCCAGAGTCTTGCCACAAAGCACCCCTGCTGCAGACCCAGGCCTCCAATCTTCTCCAATCGCTTGCACCATGCCCAGACCAAAACTGTGTCCAGCAGTTGTGGTAGGAAGGCCAAAGAAGCCCAGGGTCTCCCAGAGCCTCAGCCCTTTCCACAGATACGCAGTCATTCCACAACTTCTTCTCTTCAGGGTTATCCCGTGGCCTCTGGGGTTCACACATGCCAATGCAGGCAGAGAGGAGCTGCAGCTGCCATCCCCATGTCCTGCTCCAGGCCCCACTGCCCTGACCCCCACAGCCATCCCCACTAGCTTGCTTACAAAGCCCCAGAGGAATTTCTCAGTGTCGGCAAATGCCTTGGGAATTGGTGTGGGCACAAAAGAAGAGCCATTTGATTGATTACTTGGTTCTGCCAAACAGATCTAGTTACACATTAAAGACTTTTTTCTTTTACCGTTATTCAAATAAAAACCCCAAACCAGTGCTCACAGCAAACCCCTCTGTGTTCTCCACAAAGCAAGCTGTTGTCTGTAGGCCCAGGCCCCGGGTTCACAGGTGCAGCCATGAGGGCAGGTGTTAACCTGCATCCACATCAAGCTTATAGCATGGAGGCACCACCCTCAGGAGAAGCACTGTCACCGACCACATGGAAGGGAAGAGATCCTGGGGCAACACAAGGATGGAGGTGGAGTGGAACGCATTCATTCATTCATTCACCACTCATTCATTCACAAACTCCACTGGCACTCACTCTGGTCTAGGCATTTGGTGCAGTCAGTCTGCCCTGGACAATGATGTCTGACTTCTTGGCGCTCACGCTCCAGTGGAGACAATAGAAAACGACTAAGTAGATTGTAGAGTATGTTAGTTGGTGATCATCATTTTAGATAAAACTAAATCTGGGAGGGGATCTTGAGAGCTGAGAGTGAGGGAATGGAGGTGCATTGAAAGTTGGCTCAGGGACAGTCACTGAGGGGACACTTGAGCAAAGGCCCCAGAGGTGAGGGAGGGAGCCTTGTAGAGCTCCAGGCTGAGTCCCTAAAGGAGGCACACCAGTGCTGAGGGCAGCATGGAGCAGTGGTGTGGCTGAAGGTGAGCAAGAAATTGGCAGGAGCTGGGTCTGGGTGGAGAGGCTGTGCAGAGCCTAGTACCATGATCACATTAACTTTCATCATGCGAGATGGGGAGTCGCTGAGTTTTTGTCTTGTTTTGTTTTTTGTGTTGTTTTTTGTATGTATGTATGGTGACATTGTTTAACAAAATCTGGTAAGTTTCAGCTGTAAATTTTAACAGTAAGGCATATATATATTTACATCCTGTGTTTGCCTCCCATAGTTAGATTTCTTTCTGTCACCACATATTTGACCCCTTTGACAGAGAAATGGTGCAACAGGAGTTGTTTGTATCAGCATCACTCTGGCTGCCAGATTAAGGACAGATTGAAGGGGTGATGGCCTCTGCAGGGAGGCCATTCCAATAATCCAGGTGAGGGACAGTGGTGGCTTGAACCAGAGCAGCAGCTGTCAGAGTGATAAGTGGGATGGGCTGCTGGAACAAGGAAAAAGGAAGAGAGTGAGGAGGATCCCCTGGTGCTGGCTCTGAGCACCTGAAATGATGGGCAGATGAGAAGCCTGTTAGCCATCCAAGTGGACAACCTGGCCATCCAAGTGGACAAGCAAATATGGAGTTGAGGACAGAGGCCAGCTGTAGCATGACACTTGGGAATCATCAATGGGTACATGGTATTTAAAGGCATGAGAAGCACCCAAATCATCAGAGAAGAGAGTGTACCTGGAGAAGAAAAGATGTTTAAAGTTTGAGGCCTGAGACACTGCAATGCACAGAGGTCAGAGAGGTGAGAGGACCCAGTAATAGAGCTGTGAAAGTCGGGTGGAAAGCTGGGAGAAAGAAGCTTGCTGCCCACCCCTACCTGGTGAAAAGTGGAAAGGGGCTGTGTCAGATGTTCCAAACATTGCCAACAGGTTACATAAGAGGATGGAATGACATGGAATCTTTAGGACATTGAGAGGAACAGTTCTGATAGCATCATCATGCCTGCAGTGGATTCAGGATGGAATGGAAGGAAAGGTTTGAAGACAGAGTACAGATCATGCTGTAAAGATGAGAAGGAAATGGGGCTGTAATGAAGAGGGCCTTTTTAGGTAGGAGTTAGCTCAGTCTGCTTGGAAGCAGATGGGAATGGTCAGTAGAGAAAGAAACTCAAAGACAAAGGAAAGAAGGGAGAACTGCTGGAGTAGTGGCCCCTCGTGTGAGCAAGAGGGTAAGGAACCTTGTGCCCAAAAGGAGGGACTGCCTCAGGAAGGGGCTTGGGCAGGTCAGGAGGAGTCCAGAGCAGTGCCTGGGAAACACACTGGCTGGCAGGCTACGGTGGTGGTGAGCATGGGAAAGTCCATTCTGCTGGTTTCTCTTTTCTCAATGATATATATGTGAAGCAAGTCTGGTCATAGAGATGGATAGCACAGATGAGATAAGGTGTTAGAGATCTAAAAAGAGAATAGAAGGTCTAAGGAAATTGGAAAGTGAATGGACTAGAGAAATATAATATGATGAAATGACATGAGTAAATGTTGCCTGAAATGGACATCATAGATTTAAAGTGAGACTGGTCAGCATGGATGTTTTTCTCTATCAGTAGTGCAGGATGGGGGTTTGCCGGGTGATACTGTAGGTCGTATCTCAACTTGTCTTGTTCAGCTGTATCTCCCATACCTACCAGTGGTCTATAAGCACTCCATAAACATTTAAGAGAAGAAATGATGAGGGAGAGAGACATACAAAGGAGATATGCACTGTGCCCACCTGGCACCAAAGCCAAAGAGATCTAGAAAGTATTCTGTTCATCTGGACTGTACAGGGCAATTCCATCAGTAGATTTAAAAGTTGCCTCCCCTCATTCCTCCTGCAGATGGTTCTTCTGATACCTCACTCCTCCTGTTTGCAGGGATGTTCATGAAGCTGAGATCAGCCTTGCCCTGGTGAGCCTTGCTGGGAACCATGGAGCCTCCCCATAATGCTTGCTCCACCAGTCCCATGTTAATCACTCACCCCCCGCCACCCCGCCACTATGGCAAGTGCCCTAGCCCGTCTCCCATGAGGACCAACATACAGTCCCCATAGCTCACCATTAAATGGGATCAAAAACAAAACTGCATCAAGAAGGGAAAATATTTATGATATGATGTAAGGATGCCAAACAGATCACCATTGTGGTTACAGCTGTGCACAATGTCTCTCAGAAAAACTCAACCATTTGCTTGTTAAAATGTTAAGATTGTGAGTTACTTCTTTGCTTTCTTTTTGAATTCATCAATAGTTACTGCCATCTTTGTCATACAATAAATAAAAGTATAATTTTTAAAATTAATTATTTTTCTACTGTATTACAGCCAGGCATAATTATAAAATAAAGTAAAAAAGGAGCTCTCATTCACAAGGGTAACAGAGTATAACTACTTAGGAATAAACTTAACTGAAGTAGTGCATGACCTACTAAAGAAAACCAGCAAACTTATTGAGAGTTATAAAAGATTACTTGCATAAACATAAAATAACTGTTCCCAGATGGGAAGACTATGTTATAAAGATGACAGTTTTCCTAAGAGTTAATTTATAAATTTAATTCAACCTTAATTAAAATCTCAAAAAAATTTCTTCAAGGAATTAAATAAAATTATTCTAAAATTATTTCAAAAATAAATAGATGAGAATATTATGTAAAATTCTGTAAAGAAAAATAATGAGAGGAAACTAGATATAAAAATATAAAACAATAATAATTAAAGTACTATAGAACTGGCACAAAAATAGAAATATAGATCTGAATTTAAAAATCCATAAGTAGGCCTAATGGCACATAAGAATTTAATGTATTACAAAGTAGGCCTCACCAAACAGTGTAGAAAGGCATTCTTGACAAATAAATTGTGCTGCGACAACTGGTAGTTTTGAGGAAAAGTAATTAATTCAGAAATGCACTTTACCTCACACACAAAAATAAACTCTGTAGAGATTAAAGAATCAAATAAAAAAATCAAATGAAAGAAAATCAGCAGGAAAACTTTATCTGTTTTTTAGAGGGAGTGATAATTTTTCAAGTTTCATACTGATAAGAGAAAGTACAAATAAAAAAATAACAGATTCAACAATAAAAGAGTACAAAAGCTTTGTAGAAAAGAAACAAGATAACTTAAATAAAAATAGTCTGGGGAAAAATACTTATACCAATGTGTCTGGCAGAGTGTTGATAACTATAATATAAAGAGTTCTCAAAAATTGTTATGAAAACTTCCAGATGCCAACAGGTGAATGAACTAAACAGGAAATCCACATGTGAAGATCTATCCTTAATAACCACAGATAAGGAGAAAAGATTCATCTCTCTGGTAATCAAATAGAAAGTCATTCCACATCTATTAAAACAGCAACAAAAGAAAACAAAGATTTGTAAGTGCAATGACAAATGCTTGTTAAGTTATAGTAAAACTGACCTTCTCACACACTTGATGGAGAAATGTTCCTTTTTGAAAATAAGTTGGTGTTACCATTACAAGCTCCACTGAAATGTTGGTAGTCTTTTGCCCACTAATCATACTTTTCCTGAGAAAATAATTCATCAGAAGGAAAAGGCTACTTCAAGATGTCCAACATTACATGATTTAAAATATCCAGAACAGAAAACAATAAACCTCTAATAAAAGGGGGAGCTGAGATGTTTAAATAAATTGAAGAACATCAACTTAGTATGCCTTAAACTTATACCATGATGTATATTAATTATTCTACAATAAAACTGAAGGGGAAAAAAGAAAATCACATAAAGTAAAAAAAAAAAAAAAAGAACATCAACTTAATGGCCAATTCATGCAGCCATTGAAATGATAATTATGAAAACCTGTAGCTACAATGAAAAATGTTTACAGTATAATAAAGAAAGCTATAACCAAAACTGAGTTGCACTGTGATTAAAAATATGCCTATGGATAAGGACTATAAGGGAATATAGAAAATTAAAATAGAACCATGGCAGTTGGCTCTGTTATTTCCTTTCCAATGTAATAACATTTTTGTGTATGACATAAAAACTTGGACAAAGGGATCTCTACAGCTATTCAGTCAGCCTCACCTGATGCTTGCCTCTAAGGTCCAAAAACTATGTCCTAGGACTGAGGGGTCATGGTACCCCCAGCCATTCTTGGTCAAGCCCTGCCCCCCCCCCAGGCCTGGTCTTCCCATGCTCTGTGGGAACCCCAGACTGCTGCCCTGCTTCTCCTTTGATGTCTGAACAACCTGTCCCGCCTCCTGGACTCATCCATGGGTTTAACATGCTCGAGGAAGCTTCCTCATTTCCCTCCCTGTACTACATACAAAGTCCCCCATCAAAGTACCTATAACTCTCCTGGACACAGAATTGCCCTGCATCTGTATCCTGCTCCTGTCTTGCCTAGGGGCTCCTTGAAGGCAGAGAGTTTGTGCAACCTGCATTTGGAAACCCAGCACTGCATTCTAACCAGGTATAGACATCAGTCAAAGGTTACTCATTTTTTACACATCATTGGCCTTCAACGTCATGCCAAACTCTGGGGGTCATGTGGAAAAGTACACAGGAGGAGGGGACAGCATCTCCACCTTCTAGAGGCTCAAGAATTAGCTGGAAAGGAAAGGCAGCTCACATTTATGAGGCATCATGGGGTTGTTTCCATGCTTTATCCCAATTCTATTCTCATCTGATCCTCCACTTTATAGATGCCCTGATGAGGTCAGGGAGGTAAAGCTACATAGCCAGGAGGTAAACACAAGTCTGTGGATCCAAAGCTCATGCCTTTGACCTAAAATCTCACTCAGCCTGTCTGTCCCATGGGGGACCTGCTTTCCACGTGAACAATAAGAACTAATAACACTTTGCCAATGCAAATTGTGAAGGCTCAGCAGAAAGCCCACAAAATACCCATGGCTTATCTTATTCCCCACCAGCAGCCTTTGCCAAGGCCAATGCACAGTGAGAGGCCACCAACTGCATTCCCTTGCCCCAAAGAGACTGCTTTTTACTGACAATCTCAAAGTATCAGCAGTCACCCCAAATGGACGATGGGACAGACCTGTGGGCTAGAGATGCTCTTGAGGACACAGATATGCCCGTACCACTAATCCACCTCTGCCTGGGCTCTCCAAAATCACATCCACTGAAACCTTAGAATGTGACCTGTTTTTGGAAATAGAATGTTCGCAGATGTAATTAAGATGAGGTCATATAGGACTAAGATAGGCCTTAAATCCTTATAAAGCCTGTTGTCCTTATAAGATGAGAGGACACAAACACACAAAGGCAGGAAGGCCTTGTGAAGATGGAGGCTGGGACAGAAAGGATACTTCTACAAACCCCAGAATGCCAAGGACTACTGGGAGCCACCAGAAGTTAATAAGAGGCAAGGAAGGATCCTCCTCAAGAGCCTTCAGAGGGAGCAAGGCCCTGCTGACACCTTAATTTCAGACTTGTAGCTTCCAAAACTGGGGGAAGAATATATTTCAGCTGTTTAAAGCCACGCTGTTTTTGGTAATATGATACTTAGGTGACTCCAACAGGATACTGGACTGAGTCTACCTGGAAACAGCCTTTTCTTATATGAAGTTCCCTGGAGGCTTCACCCTCTCACCTTGTCCTGCTCAGGGGGCCACAGACCAGCTTCTTCAAGGTCCTACCAAGGCCATCAAACACTTAAGAAAGAAGCTGTAATAACTTTGGAGTAGGAAGGCAGAGCCTCTGAGGCCCTGTGAAGTCAGTGATTCCCTAACCCCAGCT
Organism: Cynopterus sphinx; assembly: GCA_030015415.1. Taxonomy (NCBI): domain Eukaryota; kingdom Metazoa; phylum Chordata; class Mammalia; order Chiroptera; family Pteropodidae; genus Cynopterus; species Cynopterus sphinx. Next base: position 55,380,681 of record CM057382.1, read on the forward strand.
AGAAAGAAGGCTCAGAGTCCAGATAGGGCACAGGGAGCCTGGGCCAGGAAAAAAAGATGAGAGACTACAGAACCACAGTGTCATGGGGCAGCAGGAAGAGCAGGAGCTTTAGAAACAGGAAGACTGAGTTCAAATTCCAACTCTACCATATACCAGCTGGGTGGTCTTAAGAGAATTTGGTGACACTGAGCAATCATGTGAGAGTAGAGGGCATGGCATTCCTGCTCTCCTCTATCATTAGTCTATTCTGCAGAGCTAAAATGTAGGCAGGCCCTGGAGACTCCTCCTGCCCTGCAAGGCAGGCATAAGGGAATAAATCCTTATTTGAAAAGTAAAATAAACCCTCCACAGGAACTAAAAAGAGACAGCTGGACCGAACACCGTGGGGACCAAACTGCAGGTCACAGATGAGCTTGGAGATATGCAGACCTACATCTCAGGGGTCATGATTCCCCAAGTTGGCCCTGCTGCCAGGGCCCTGGCTGACTCTAGCTCAGGGCATCTCATTGACTTTCCACTTCAGAATGCACTGAAGAAAAACCCAGAATCAATCAGCCCCATCTATCTCTCTCTGCCACTGATGCCCTTCATTTCCATTCATTTTCCTTCCTGTTGTGCTAATGACATGTGGCTAAGCCTGAGCATAAAAGAAGATATAAAATTATACAGCATTATCTTTCCCCTGAGCCTGCGCACATGTGCTTTTCTCTCGAGCTCTGCCAACTCGTTAAAGAGGGAAGTAGCCTAAATCTCACCCAGATTTAGACTCTTTACTCAAGGGGCCCACCAGTCCAGCAGATTGACCCTCAGACATGCAGTACTGACTTTTCCAAGAAAAGGGGCAGCAGTGACCCTAGAGGCTTTGTAAGGAGAGAGCCAATACATCAGCTCTTTGTCTCATCTTGCCTCTGCATGGTGTTTGCTCAAACCATTGGCATGACTGGTCCCAGGGTTTCACAATCATCACTGATAACCAAGCCCAGGATTCCCTTCTATGACCAGGCTCTTCACCCTTCTTAAGGTGTCAGTGCTAAGAGAGCAGCTGTTCACAACATTGGGATAACAGCTATTCTGATTCAATAAACACATTCTGGAGTCTTAGGCCATTCTGTACCTGAAGGAACCTCTTAATCCATCAAGGCTGTCCTCACACCCCCAAAAATGGGCTTCAGACACAGGGCACAGTTCGCCATCTCTCTCCTGAGTTACTTTCCCTGACGGGCCAACTTCCCATCCACCCCTGGCTCCTGGCCTAGCCTTGCTTCTCTGTGGAAAGTTTCACCTCACTCTGCACAGCTCCATATCTTGGACCTTTAACTTCTCTCCTCATCCTGGCATCTGGTATGGATCATTCCCAACCAGGGCCCCTATAGACAGATCCTGGATACAAACAGCAGTGCCTGTGTCCAAATTCCTGGGACTTGGTCCACAGCTACAAACATGCCTCCGTGGGAGACACATCAGCAGCAGAAGGCAATGCACTTCTGTGGGTGAGGAGATGAGGACAGATGGGTGAACCAGGGACAGCTCTGATGTCCCTCAAGAGTTTGAGAAGCACTCCAGGGTATCTTTTGTGAATAAAAACTTCTAACACCTCTTTGACAATCTGATGCAGCTAATGAATCCTTTCTCTACCTCCCCAGATCTCTACCCTCACATCTAATAGCACCTGCCTGAACTCCAAGCTGTCAAGGATCTTTGATGTTTTTTATGTGCCTCTTCATATGTTGCAATAGGAAGCACACAGTGCTCCAATGATGTATTCTTGGCACAAATGGATCACACTGATCTCCAGACCTATGATGGTACATGAACAGTTAAATGGCACCATGAAAAAAAAAGAAACAGCTAGATCCAACAGAAGACGCATTCTAAGGGCAACTGGCCCATGCTCCTCAAGTAAATGTCACTGAAAAGATATGGGAGTTTTTTCTAGATCCTTGCTATTCAAAGTGTATTCCATGGACCACCAGCAGCAGCAGCCCTTAAGAGTTTGCTAGAAATGCAGAATCTCAAGCCTCTCTCCAGCCCTCAAACCATAATCTGAATTTTAGCAAGAACTCCAGGTAAATTGTATCCACACGCAAAAGTCTGACAAGCCTTAGCCTAAATAAAAGAGACTTATGAGAAATAATAATCAATAGCAAAATATAGTCCTTGATTGAATCCTGACTTGAACCAATCATCTCTAGGAGATACTTTGTGGACCACTAGGGAGAATTTCAATACAGACTGCTAGATTATAATAGGAAATTATGATTATTCTGCTAGGCATTATAATAGTATTATGACTATATAGGAAAAAATCCTTACATTTTTAGGGATAGATGCTTATTTAGAAGTGAAATGTCATGATGTCAGTAATTTACTTTAAAATATTTTCAAAAAAATAGATGAAACAGATATGTAGCAAAATATTAACAGCTGTTAAATCTAGGTGATGGATATGTGGGTGTCCATTACACTATTCTACTACTTCTCTGTATGTATAAAAAATTTATATTATACAAATTAAAAAAAAGAAAAGAATCTTTTACTTCATTAAAGAGATTTTCTAAACAAAAAGTAGAATCAGCTCAAGTGATTTTCTTCTTGGCAGGGATTAGGCTCAGCAGGTAGGTAGTGAGTAAGGGATGGATAGGTGAGAGAAGAACACGTGTTTCTTGAGTACTTACTACCTATTAGGTATGAGAGTGCTAATATTTGTTTCCCTCATATATCTTCCCATCATTCTAGAGGTTGGCCTTATTATCCCCATTTTACAGAAAATGTACTGAAACTGAGCTGCCTAATGGATATCATATTGCCCCACATCACATAGCTCATGAGGGCAGGGGTCAGGATTTCAACCCACCAGCAGCCCAGGGAGCTATCATTCCACAGGGAGGTATTTGAGAAGCCTCCCATGAATTCTCTTCTGGGTACTCCAACGCTGGCTGGAGAGGGAATGGGGCTCATCCTAAGCTATTCTTGCCCATGCTGGTGCCTTTCTGGACACCCCCTCCAAGACTTTCCTCTGCAAGTTATCTCCTGGCTAACTGACTTCACAGCTTTCAACCTTTTAAAGACCTAAAAACTCTTCCCTTTTTAGTCTCAGATCATTACTTCTCATTACAGAGCCCTTTCCCATCTCCAATATTTCCTCTCCTTCTGGTGGAATGCTTGTACAGGGCACCCATTGGTGGTGCCATGGGAAGATGCAATGTTAAATGTTATAAACCACTCTTCCCCAGCAGGCTGGTGGAGCCTCTGACCCTGGTAGTGACTCTCTCTGCTCTTATCTGGCGCAGAAGAGGCCTCTAGTAGGTCTTATGGAACCAGTGCCCAGCTTATTCTCCTGTACTTCTCTGTCCTTCCTACATGTTTAGCCTCCTCAAAACCTGGTTCAAAATGCACTCTGACTGTTGGCATACCACATGATCTTTCTTGGGGAACCTAGAAGCTGCAATGTTTAAGATACACCCAGACAAAGGGAAGGCATGAGTAGGGACCTCATGAAGTGAGGAAGATAGTGGCAGAAAGGATTCATTGCCCCTTCTTACACCTGAACTCACACTCCACATGTCCCATCCTCAGCTGCCACACATGGCTCTTCATGAACTCTGGCCTTTCCCTACCCACAGCTCTGCTACCAAAGTGGTCCCAAATGCTCCCAGATCCCTGACATGGACCTCGCAGGCACCTTTGTCCACTTTCCCCAGCCCAAAGTACGTGGCAAGAAACCAGGGCTTAAGGAAGAGGTCCTTAAAGGCAGTAAGAAAAATTGGGAGGAAATGAACACTGTGCCTGGCCCTATCATACCCATAATCTCAGTCAATCTCCAGCACTCCTAAAAGATACAAGCTATTAATCTTCATTTTAAAGATGAGAAAAGGCTCAAAGAAGGAGGATGTAATATTTCATTGCCAAGAACATGGAGATGAGAACTCAGACTGGCACACTCAAAACTCACACTCTTTCCATTATCAAGATGGGTGTCTCAGATCTGAGCCTCTTGGATTTAAAAATACATTACATTGATAAACCACTGGGTGATATTGTTCCCATCTGTGATGGTTAATTGCATATATCAAATTGACTAGGCTTGGGTAGCCAGTTGTTTTGTCAAACACCAGTTTAGATGTTGCTGCAAAGGTATTTTTTTTTTTTAGATTTAATTAACATTTAAATCACTAGACTTGAGTAAAGCAGATTATCTCCCATAATGTGGGTGGACCTTACCTAATCAGTTGAAGGCCTTAACAGAAAAGATGGGGTCCCCAGAAAAGAAAAAAATTCTGCCTCCACACTGCCTTCAGACTCAAGACTGCGACGTCAACTTCCCCTAGGCCTCTGGCCTGCTGACTCTGCAGATTTTGGACTTGCCAGTATCTACCACCGTGTAAACCAATTCCTTAAAAATCTCTCTCGCTCCTGTCCCTCCTCTCCCTTTCCTGATCCCTCTCCCTCTCTGTGGATAAATGGAAAAAGAGAGAGAGAGAAATGCATGGCAATTGGTTCTGTTTCTTTGAAGAAACCTGACAAATATCTCCTAGGACAAGCTTTCCCTCAAGATCCTGCCACTGGTCAAGATTATGGGGCTGCTGAGAGGCAAGCAGAGAAGCAGGAGCTGTGCCTGCCCTGAGATGTATCCCATAAATCTTTCTTTATTCCTCTTACAGTAACTAGAAGTGACATGGCTAAGGATTAATCCTTACTTTATGATTGTATAAAACTCAAAAGAAAGAGCTGTTAGTTTATAACGGTGTGACTCTCAGACCTCTCTCCCCATACCTCATTTCCTCTTATCCTAGGAAGCAGTAGAATATCTAACATCTAGATCATAAGCCATAAGGCTGTAAGAGTAGGGCAGGAGTGAAAGGGGTAGTTGCAAAGCTGGGAGAACCTCTGCATGCAGGAAGGCTCTTCAGTTCAGCCTTCCCAGGCAGAGAGGAAGAGAGAGGGGACTTCATTAGGCCCAGGCATCAGCTTTCAGAGACAATAGGAACTGGGAATTTCAGTGAGGTCCTCCCCCAGGGCAAGACAGCAGTGGCTCCCTCTAAGACTTTCAGGAGGGTGATACAAGGTCTTTGATCCTCTGAGAAGGGGGCTGAGACCCCCACTGAGCACTTCCTATACTTTGTCTCTAATTTTCACAACAATTCTATAAGGTAGGCAACACCGTCCCCATTTTACAGATGAGGAAACTGATTTCTTCCAAAAACCTTACAAGATAGTAAGACGCCAGGTTTACTAACAAGTGTTTCTGACTTCAAAATGCATGTTCCTGTGTTCTAGCTCAATGCCTCCCACCAACATTTGGGGGGTGGTCAGCACCTCCACATTTATCCTGACTACATTTAGAAATGCTCCTTCCTCAGGCATCTCCCAGCCAAGGGAAATGCTGACTTCATCTCACACACGAATGCAGAGAATAGGAAATCCCTTCAAGGATCATCCCACCTAGACCTTAGAGAAAGTCTCTAGGCAAACAACTGGGAGCTGAGCCTCTTCCCCAAAACTTCAAAGGGAGAGTCCTCCACTCCAGCTGGCCCAGCTTGAGGGCACCTCCTGCTAGAGCCCTGAGCCCCAGTTGGCTTCCTGCTCTGGCCTGGCTGTGCATGTTAAAGGGCCCTGGTGGCTTGTCTATGGGTCTCTTGAGCCAATGAAGGCCAATGAAGAAGCATGTTTGCTTGAGTAACCCTCCCCAGTCACCTTCCTCTCACTGATTTAACATAGCTCTTAATCACATTTGGCATTCCCTCATCTGCTGAAAGGCTTCCAAATCACAGAAAGACTGAAGAGCAACCTAGAAACTCCCAAGTATAAACCTGTGGTAACCTGGAATCAGAAACCAAAGTGTCTCCAAGATGGTAAGACTCCAGTGGCTGGGCTCAACCCTCCATTCTTTCCCTCCTGCCCTGTCTGGCCTCCAGAAGCCAACAGTGAAAGCAATGAAGAAGAAAAAGGCAAATAGATACCAGGAAAAGGAGATCCATTTCCTAACCTAGAAAACAAGGGCCTCCCCTGAAACAGAGATCCAAAGTCATAGGGACATGGTGACATAAAGAGATCCCTAACAACTAAAAGCTCCAGAGAGAGGGCAGGGCACCCAAAGGCTGTCTGGACACAGAAGTGCTTAGGATAATGATACTGCCCTGGCGTTGTCTGAGGTCCTGACCTGCATTCCTAAAGTGTGCTTTGGCCAAAGCAGGAGGGGAAGAATCACCATTCTTTACGCTCACACCTCGCTGCCATCTCAGAGTGAATTTAACCATCCAAAGTTCAAATACCAGGTCTTCCCTCATCTCCTGCCACCTGCTCTTCTTGTATGCTCCCCCCAGATACTTAAATTTCCTGCTGGAACCCCTGCCCATGAAGTAGCTCACCTTTATCTTCATAAATCTGTGAAGTGAGCCCACCTGAGTGGTCACCTGGGTCACTCCACCCCCAGACCTGAACAAGGGCCCACTACACCTTGCGGTGAGGCCTTGACCCTGGGCAGCAGCTCCAGAGCCACTTTGGAATTTGTGCATATGTCGTTCAAGCAGGCTATTGCTCCTACACATTCTGACAAGTTGGGGAGTCTATACCCAAATGCATTGGTGGAATACAAATACAAAATGCCCAGCTGTAGAGTGACCTTGAGTCATAGTTCACAAGTCATAAACCGTCCTGATCAAAAGAGAAATCTGCTGGGCTAGAAAAGGAGAATGTATTGGGTTCAATAGTAAGTATATAAAATATACTTGTTAGAGGATTTCTAAAGATACAATGTTTGGTTATTTATGTTTGAAAACAATCTATACTTTACATTAGCAGAAAAATGATATAGTAAATTAGTGGCTTTAGGAGAACCTGTCTTAGAATTTAGGATTTATAAAGCCGCAGGAGAGATAAGAGGTGGGAAGCTACAGAGCATTAATTTTCTTGAGATCACAAGAGCGCTGAGAGTCCTAAACACAGCTGGATTTGACAAAATGAAAAAGAGGGCCCAGCTGACACAAAAACCTGCAGGTTCTATTCTCAATTGTCCATAAAGAGATCCCTTCCTTATGCTAATGAATGATAATTAACAAAGCCATAGTAAAGGAAGTAACCACCAAAATTTGGTCCTGTAAGAACTACTCTGGGGATGGTAGTGGGGTGGAGTGGAGCAGTTTAGCAGTGGACAAAGAAAGAGGGTGTAAAGGTGAGGGTCAGGTGATCCATGAAAAGAACCAACAGAGCCTGCATATGATACCTACCTGTCATGTCTCCTCTGCGTATGGTTTCAACTAGGTAAAGAACTGAAGAAGTCTGCATTGCCTCATCTGTTCTACCTGACAGCACCCCTACCTCAAAGGAACCCTGGACTGGCAAGGGCAGCACTTGTTCTCCTGGTGACTCTAATGAGGGGTTTGAATTACTAGCAGCATGGCCTCTGACCTCCATGGTAAGAGGCATCAAAGAACCTATCCAAAGGGAGTCCAATAAGTAGAGTGGAGTCAATATCCTTCAATAGCCCTCCTTGTGAAATGTATCTGTGCTCTTTGCACACAAAGGTTGCACTGAAGTTCCTCCCCCTACAAAGCCCCCTTGCTGAGAGAGACCATCCTCTCCAGTGCATCCTCGAAGCCAGTACCTCAATGAGCTCCGCCTCTAGAGTCTAAATCCTGCCCTCTACCTCATGCCCTGTGATATGCACGCATCTAGGACAGAGGAGACACCATTCTACCTCCCCACATCTAGGACAAAGCCAACTTCAAACTATGTCCTCTCCCCCATCTTCTCAGAACTCACAGCCAGATCTGTTCAAGTCTACCACCACCCACTCAGGTCCAAACAGGCTGGCCTGAGGCCACCTGCAAGGGCCAGTAGCCTCAGCTCCGCCACCTGAACAGCTTGAAATCCCTTCTATTATCACCTGAATCATAACCCAGGCGAACAGGGCAATCCCCTATCTCATCCCACTCTCCTGTTGGCTCTGCCCTGACCCAGAGCAATTTAGGGACAGCCCTCACACCCTCCTTCCCTAATCCCAAGCCCAGATTTTACTAACCAGGGCCACAACCACTAATAGGTTCCCCCTGTAAACACACAACCCAAAGCCCCACATCTTTACTCCCCACTCCCTTCTTAATGAACTATATCCCAGAGCGCTGTACTAGTCTTTGTATGCTTGGATTTGGTGCCACCGCATCCTCCAGAACTCTCAACAGGGCCTGAAGAAACAGCAATTTGATTCATCAGCCGGCTAGTGCCCTCAAATCAGACCCAGGTGTCCGGTGTTGGGGGAGGGACACACACGGGTCCAAACTCCAGACTTCCTACTGCCTAGCTTGTGGCTTTCTACAGAAAGCCTGGAAATGCCATAAGAGGCAGTTGATCCCACTCAGACCCAGCCAAACACATCTGCTGCCCTTCTGTCATTTTGTACTAGAGATTCCAGGTGCACTCCAGTCTGTTGGAGACTGAAATGTTCCCACATTTATTTCTAGAGCTCCAAAAAAGCCAAAGTCAGAGGAATTTACAACTTGGCCAGCTTTGCTAGCACCATGAAGCAGTCTGCACAGTAATAGCCTGTTATCTCTGAGCTAAGATCTCTCCATCCAAGACAGCAGAGGGTACAGGAAGGTGAGCATGACAGATTTCTAGCCAAACAATTCTGAAAAAGCCTAGTGGGTCAAGATGGAAGAGGAAGAGTGTGAGGAGGAATGAAGAAAAGGAAGAGGAAGAGGCAGCGTAGGACTAGGGGGAGGTAGAGGGTTAGGAGTGACAAACATGTTCTTAGTACCTCCTCTGTGCCAGGCAGAGAGCTAAGACATCATATATTGATAACTTGTGCTATCTCCCAAGATCCCATTAAACACATATTTCCTCTTTACTAGTGAGGAAACCAAGGCTCAGAGAGGGTATGAAATGTCCTTGATATCACACAGCCATTAAGTACAAACTCAGACTGTCAGATGTGAAAAAACCATGCCCTCTGCACTGTATCACACAGTTTCCATCAGGGAATGGGAGAAAAACTGGGGCAGCTGGAAGACCTAGTCACCCATATGCTGGCTCCCAGAACATTCCATCATACGCGTGAAGTGTAAACCCACACGCAGTAAAACTTCCCTCTGTCAAAACCTGAAGATGTTATTGCTCCCAACATGTACCGCCCCCCAACCCAGCCAAGCAAGGCAAATACCTAGACAACACCTTTTGACCCAACACAGAGAGATGCCAGGGGCCTTGCAGTTCCTGACAATACTGAGCCACCAGAGTAAAGAAACATACCATGATTCTTTGCTCTGTCCTCCTACTTCTTCACCCCTCCAACCTGAGCTTGGGAGTCAAAAACCCACAGGAAGAACCACAATCTGTTTTAATTATCTGGTTTCGCAAACCTTGGGTGTACATTTCCAAGGGTCCCCAGTGACTGAGCTCAGGGTACCTGCTCCGCACTGACAGAAGTGGTTAGTCCAGTTTCTGCTTTTGGGCTAGCCTCCATTTCCCAGCACTTGTAATTTGTGCAAAGTGCCTCCTGGCTGAGTGCCACTGTGCAGGCTCTTTCTGCTGACAGGGGCACTTTTGTAAAGTTCAGACCACCTTGGCTACTGTTAAGTTAAATGTGGGTGAAAACAAAGCAAAGCTATCTCCTAATGTTTCCAGGTGGTTTAGCTCCGTCAAGCCCAGATGACATCAGAGTCATTTCACTTTCAAAAAAGAAATTCCCCCAACCTGGAAAATTGACTTTCCACAGCAATGCTGAGATGTGAACGAAGGAAAAGCACTTTTTGGTTCCCCCACTCAGCCCTAAATACTCTGTCCCTTTCTCTGCTGAAGTTAATGACAAGAGCACCCACTCGTCACCTCCCAAAGAGGCGGCTCACCCCTCATTAGTCAGCAAAAGGAAAGTGATTGCTTTCCTTCCCTTCCAGACTGCTCCTCCGAAGAGGGATTTCTCTCTGTCTGCTTCTAGCAGTGGATTCAGAGGTCTTACTTCTGCCTCCCCACAAATCATGGAGGAAGGCCCACCTTAGATCCCTGACTCCAGGGCCACGTTCAGCCTGGAGGCAATGGAATGGAAAAAACTGATGACATGGGCAAGGCTGAGGGGAAAAGGTTCAATTCTTGGCTCCTTCACTTACTAGCCCTGCAACTTGGACAAGATGCTTCTTTTTTTTTTTTTTTTTTTGCCTCCATTTCCTTACCTGGAAGTCACCACTGGCCACATCTCACAAGGTGACCTGGGAGACTGAGCTGTTTGTAAACAATTAAGTGCTCTCAGGGCTGTCACCTGCTCCCCACAAGGGGCACCACTAAGACTGCAGTGAATGGTGTGCAGATTGTACCCCCACCAGGAGGGGCTGTGGGCAGCCAACTCCCTGTGACATCGACAGTGGCCCACTCACTCTGGCACTCCATTCAGAGGAGCAATTGGACCTCAAGCACATCCACAAGATAGGAAACCAGGACAGAAGATGCTAAAGTCAGGAGCTTTCCACTGTACCATGAGGAACTGTGGTACAAGTACAAAAGGCTCAGCTACGGCAGGGATATAGGGTAGAGGGAGAGTCAGAGAGATGAGAGGCAGGGCCTGGGGTAAGGAAGAGCCCAGGCAAGAGGAATCTAGATGCTGTGGCAGATGAAGACCTAGGCTAAGGCTGGACAGTGAGGGGAGGGCATGAATACCTGCGGCTTGGCAGGCTCTCTTTATCTTCCCTGCCATTAATAATAGAGTAATTATACTGGCAACTGCCATTACCCAGAAGTAACCACGTTCCAGGCACCATGCCAGGCTCCTCACACACATCTTCTTAGGTAACCGACACAACAACCCTGAGATGCTGACAGATGTGAATATGGAGGTTCTCAGAGGCTCCACAACTTGCCCTAGTCACTTGGCCACTAGGTGGTAGGGCCAGAATTGGACCCCAGCCCCTGCAGCCTTACCCATCTCTTTAGCACATGAGCTGAGCATAGGAATGTTTATGTAATGAACAAAGGACTCTCCAGTCCTCTGGGACACTCTGCTCAGGTCTCCTGTACCGCAGTCTTGCAGTATAGCATAGGGGCAGAATGAACCACCTAGGAGCCTCCTTCCCTGGGTTTCCATGGCCAGGAGGTCTCTCCTCTAGAGGTTCAATGTAGCATGACCTGGCATGGGAAGTAATGATTGATTTCCCAAGACTAGTGGGTGACTGGCCCAAGGTCATAAATGGATGTTGGGTCTTACTCCCCAACCCCTGCCACCACCATCCCGTCCCCCGCCTCTAATCCTGACCCCTAGTACAGGTTCCAGGCTCTGGAACCTCAATGTCCAAGGCCAGAAAATTCACAGGACAGGAATAGCCTTCTCCAGGCTAGGGAACAGGTGAGAGCAGGGCTGTCCCCCAGCTGGGGAGTCCCACTACCCCCACATCTCCAGCCCATAGACTTACACTCCTTAGTAGCTGGTTCCCTGATGGATAGCCAGCCCTGCCAGTGCTTGTTGTTTCTGCTAAACTTGATGCTATTACAACAAAACCCCTGTATTTCTTGCAAACAATTTCCCTTTGCAATCTCATAAATTAATTCCCTCCTTTTGAGTTGACTGCCTCCTGCTAATCTAGCCACTAACCTATCACCATTCGAAAACTAAATGATCCGTAAACATTCTCTCCCATCTCTTGACTAATGCACTAAAATTACTTTTCTGTTTTTCCTGCTTTATCATTCCTAGCTAAGGCCAGCTCAGGTCCAGATTCCTCTCTCCTTCCTCCCTAACAAGAGGGCTTCCTGCTCTTCATTCCTGAGGCTCCATGCCCAGCTCCTTAGGCTCTTCCCCCAAGATGTGGGACTGGCTGCTTCAGGGTCTAAACTGACTCCTCTAGCCTAAAACCCACCATAAAATAAGCCTTACATGAGCATGGATGTGAAAAGTCCCAAGGTTGTCCCAGCCTTGATGTCAGCAGCTCTAGACAAGGGTGGGTGGCATGGAGGTGGCTCAGATCCCTGAGACCAGAGCTCCTCCCACCTCTTGGGCTCCTCCCTGTGTCCAATGGCCATCTGTTCCCCTAACCCCTCAGGATGGGATCAGCTGTACCTACAGGACCCTGCCTGGGAAGACATCAGAGAAATCCCTGACCTGGCCCAAAGACATGGAAAAGGAAGTTTCAGGAGTTCTGGGGCTGTTTTCTGCCAGGCCTAGGAAACTGTGATGGGATACCCTTGTAATGAAAGGGTCAATGGGCTACAGGAAGATCTGGCTATTCACCAGGAGAGCCCTGAGGAGGTAGTTCTGAAGCCGCCATGGTTCTTGGGCAAACAGTTCCTTCTCCCAGCACCTCTCACAGGTATGCCAGCTGCCCAACCCTCCATGCTGAGCGATAGTATGTAACTATCATTCAGGAGCTTGGCCCAGTCCCCTAGGACCTTGTGAAGGAGCATAAGAAAGGCCACATAGGGGTAGAACCCATACAGAGGACCCAGGACCCCATTACTGAGTTACCAAGCCCCTTGTGTTCATTCATCCCATAGGAAGTCCTCCTCGGACCCCACCTCTGCATGAACTTTCAATCAGGATCCTCCACCCAATCTGTCCTACAGATCCACTGCTGATCTGATCCTGTGGCGACATCTCTACTTCAGAGGCTCTAGCCTCTGCAGGACCTCTGGGTTTTGCACCTGTCATGACCTTGGACCAGTCACCCACCCTCCCTCAACTTTAGCTCCTCCTCAGTTGTAAGAATAATGAAATTGGCAATGTGTACAAAGTGCTTAGTATAGTGCCTAGCTGAGATTTTATAAAGCAAAGGTCATGCTCTCTCCTCAACCTTGTCCTCCAGGCCCCATGTCAGGGCTCTTACCTTATCATCCCAACCAGGCACAGCCACAGCCCAGACAGGACTCTCAGACTGCAGACTGCCACACTCATCAGTCAAGGATGGCTAAAGCCACAGGGAAAAGAGCAACACTCAGGGTAGAAACATGATATGTGTGGCTCCAGGAAGGATGCAGAGCTGCTTCCCCTAGTGGGTGTGAGGCTGGGCAACTTCTCTTAGAACCTTTATAGCCTGAGTCCCACAAGAGACCTGGATCTATATACATAGCCTCATCACCTACCTGATTTGCCTTTTACCCAGAAAACCAACTTTCCACCCCCATTAACCATCCACCTGTAGATCCATCCATCCATTCATCCAACCCTTCACCTACCCATTCTTCTACCTACCCATACATATATCCCCATCTATCTATATTTTCCTTTAGTCACCCTTTTATATCTCCTTCTAATCACCTACCCATCTATCTCTCTTCTCCCCTCTATACTCCATCTATCAGCCACCCAGGCATCTTCATCTTCCAATCCATTCATCTATCCATCTACCTATCCAACTCCAATCCCATCAACCCACCATCTACACATCCTCCCACTGCCTACCCACCCACTCAGCCAGCCAGCCAGCCATAAATTCAGTCAACCACTCATCTATCCAACCCCCATCCATCTACACATCCACCCATCCACCATTATCTACCTAGCTAAACATTCGGCCTACCTCCCATCCTTTGCCATTCTCCTAAGACTGAGCAAATGTGTCATAGAATGCAACCTGCAGGGCTAGTGCTGGCCACAATCCCAGCCCACGGCAACCCTGCCCACTCTGGTCCACACTGGGGACCTCTACTCAGCTAGCACCCCCCAACAATCTGTGAGCACTGCACTCTCTGAAGTCTTCCTTGATCCCCCAAGCAGATTCTGTGCCTCCAGCATATTCTGGCAGGATTACACTGTGTTCACTCTCCACCCTCCTCACACACTCCCAAAGGCCAGGACCACCAGCTGCTTCACGTCAGAAACTTCACAGCCCTGACTTGCAAGGGAATCCAATCCTAAGGCACTGCCCTCCAAAGTCTCCAGAGCTGCAGTAGCCCCATACAGCAGGCCCAGCCTGTGCCCGAAAGCTCTGCTCACCTCTGAGACCAGATGAAAGAGCCTTTTCCCAATGCTGAACCCGAAGTCTCTCAAAACTGTCCCCAGGCAAGTTGGAACAGCACAGGTGAGACCTCCAAGCTTGGGAAGGCTGGATCTGATGGAATACTGGCACTGGAGGTCCAACCTAGAAGACCCCAGAAGTGAGTGCATGAAACCTGAGTGCTCCTTGACATCAGCCTCTGTCACTCAGAGGTCATCTTTATGGGTACCACAAACATAGAAACCCCAAACTAGCCTATTCAGCCTCCAGATAAGGCACCTGTCTTTGTCTTATACAGTTTTCTCTGAAACAGAGAAGGGCTAGAGTTCAGAACCACCTTATTCCAGGCCAGTGCTTCTCACACCACAATGTGCACAAGGATCACAAGAACCACTACATATCCCCAGGCCCTTCTCCAAGAAGCTAGGACTGGTGGAGGCAGAAAACTGTACAAAACTCTAGCCTTGGTGACTCTGACACAGGTGGCCCCAGGTACACTCGCTAAAGAACACTACACATCTAAATCCCCTCAGAAGAAAACTGCCTGAGTTCCTATCCTTGGCCTACATGCAAAAGGCAGACACTCATTCCCCTCCCGCACCCCTAGCCCCACACTGTGTCTTTGCTCAGGGCCTAAGGGCTCAGCCCAGGTGAGCAAAACTGTCCCTTTGTTCTGACTTCCTCACTCCCTGATTCTTAACAGTGGGTTTGCAGCTCACTGCTAGACCAGGCTGTGCCTTGTCCCACAATGTTCAGACCCTTGACTCTGAAGCCTTCCCCACCCAGGACTACATGCCCCTGCCCACTGGGCTGGCCTACCAGCAAGCTATTCCATCCACTCTGAACAAAACAGACTCCAAAAAGTAGAGGAATGCAGTAAGGGGGTGCTCTGTGGGCTGTAAGTTCCTGTGAGTGTTATGAATGACCCAAGAAGAAAACATTTGTAAAAACTGTGACCAATAGCTTAATGATGTTTTCGGTTACCATAGTTACATCTCACCTTCTGAAAATGGATTCTCCACACTGCTGTTTTCCTCACCCCCTGGCATCCTCACCCCCTGCTTCTGCTGGGATGGCAAGGAGAGGTGCGCAAGCCACATGCAACAGGCAGCCTGCACCCAGAGATCTCAGCCAGATGGCAAGTAGGCCTCCTTCTCTGGCTCTGACTTAGGGAGCAGGAGGCCTCCTACAGTGTGTTCATTTGCTCAAATAGTCTGAATAGCCAGGCAGGGCTTCCCAGGTGGAGAGAAAGGCCCTGTGTGCTTGGGACTCCTCACCCCACTGTTGGCCTGCTCTTCAGAGGCCTGAGAAAGGTCATGGCCACCTCAACACAACAGGCACTAGCAGTGACTCAGCACCTTAGTGCTGTGCCAAGTGTTGCCACCCTGCCCCCACTGCTGTGAGCACCAGTGGTTCTCTCAATATTGCCATGCCCCCTTCTAAGAGTCAACACAGCTGGCCACTGATAGAACCCTCAGGGTGAGAGAGGCAGTGGGCAGGGGCTTTGGGCCCAAAGGACACACAGGAGCTAAGCAGCCAGCTCCTACGCTGTCTACCAAAGTCACTCTTGATGATACAAGACTAATCCCAGAAATCATGTCTCACTCTGGCTTTAACCCTGCATGTTGTATTTAACTCAGACATGGTCACAGCCATAGCTATCACAGAGAAGCTGCGCCAGGGCTGGAAAATGCCCGCTCTGTCCCTAGTTCACCACTATGCTCTGCTCCACTGCTACTCCAAGGACCAGCTCTCCACCTGCCAGGACCAGCCTACACCAGGGCCACACAGGCCGACGAGTTGTGAGTAAAGCCCATGTTGCTGCCCCTCCTTCTGTGAAAACCTCATTTCTGATATCCCAGAGATGTACTAGAGATGGAGGAAAAGAGAACCCAACCAGGTCTGTCCTGCCTGTCCACCCCCTGGAATAGGCCTGAGCCAAGAGGACTGGGCCTATGGTCGCGGGCAGAGAGAAGGAGTATAGGAGAGGAAAGAACTCTCTCTTCTTGAGACCTTATCATAGGCAGGACAACTCTCACTCACTAACTCATTCACTCAACTAAGCACCTACTGTGTACCAAGCATTCTAGCAGGAGAGAAAGCATAAAAAATACATATGTATAGAACATTACATATAGGTGACAAGTGTTCTATAGAAAAAGCAGAGAAAGGGGAATCAGAATTAGGGAGTGGGTTTTAATTTAAAGTAGGGGATTAGGGTAGGCCTCACAGAGAAGGTGACATGGGAGCAAACACTCAGAAGAGATAGGAGAGGAAGCAATGTGGATGTCTTAGAAAGGGCACTCCATGCAGCGGGAACAGGGCATGCAAAGACCCTGAGGCTGGGCCATGTCTGGGGTGCTCAGGGAGCACGGAGGAAGCCAGTGAGGCTGGAGGAGAGGGAGCACAGGGAGAGAGGGAGGAGATGAGGCCCAACAAGTAACAGCTGACCAGATCATGAAGGGGCCTCACTGGCTTCAACTCTAAGAGAAATGGGGAGCCATGGCAAGTGAGAAGCAGAAGAGTGATGTGATCTGCTTTGTTTTACAAGTCTCACTCTAATATTTGTGCTGGGAATAGAAGCACAGAGACAAGACTTATATATCAACCCTAGCAAAACTTGCCACAACCTGAGAAGTGTTACAGCAACAGAGAATAAGGCTCAGAGAAGATAAGTAGATGATTCCAGGTCATTCAGCCAGGATCACAGAGCAGAGAATCTAGTCTGGGTCTCTAGCTTGTTCCTTCTAGGACTCACCCCACATGCTTCCCAGGACAGGCCCTGCACAAGGCAGGAAGGAGGGTGATGCCTGAACTAGCATAGCTCTACTGTCCCTTCCAGGCCTGCTCAGGACGAGCCTCAGGGAGGTGAGGAGTAAGAGTTCAGAGGAAGAGTAATCAGCATTCCCCTTCCCCCGCCCCTGCCTCTTTGCACTCACTCTAGAGCTCCAGCCACTCACACCTTTCCACTCGCTCCTATACATGAAGCACCCTACCTACCTGAGGAATGAACTCAAGCTGTAACACTGGGCAAGGAGCCTCCTTTTACCCAGCTATAAAATATAAAATGGTCATGGTCATGGCTCCCTTAGACAGCTCCCTGAGATAACCTGGAAGGTGGGAAGTCTTGGTGTCTTTGGTGGTTACTACAGAGGACAGTGAGAGAGGGGCAAAGAAATACTGATGGCTTTAAGGAGGAAGGCTGTGTTTGGTGCTGAGAGTGATACAGGTGCTGCCCTTCCCACTCCCTCATACTCTATCAAATTCCCTCCTAGGGCCAGATATTCTAGCATGAACTTTGGTGAGAAGCAGCTATACCGGGAGCTCCTCACTTCCTCAGTGACAGCAGCAGCAATAATCAAGCAATAAAAATGCAATTACATGCTTAAACCATACCTCCTTGCTGTCACCACCCCCCAAACACCCCACTGGTAGAGCTTCCTGGGGCCTCACCTCCACCCTGGGTCCCATGGCCCATTGTGGCAATACATCTGGCAGAGGCAAGAGAAACAGAGCAGGCAGAGCATGAACACTCAATGTATGGATTACTGTAAAGCAAGTTTATAAGCATAAACTTTCAGACTGGCCCTGCTGGGAATGAAATTCCATTTCATTTGGCTCTGGCTCTGAGATGAATCACTAAGTGAATGAGGATGGCAGAGTCTCCGGAAAAAGGGAAAAGCCCTTCTGCACACAAAAGAACAGATGCCCAGGCCACCTCCTGAGAGCACTGCTGATTCCCAAACATGGAGGATGGGGGTCTTTCAGGAAGGAAGGAGGACAGAACGGGTATTTTAAAACACACTGGCAACATAGATGAACCTGGAGGATACAATGCTAAGTAAAACAAGGCAGTCATAAAAAGACAAATACTACATATGATTCCACTGTTGTGCGATATCTAGAGTAGTCAGATTCATAGAGAAAGTAGAATGGTGGTTGCCAAGGTTTGGAGGCAGGGAAATAGGGAGTCGTTTACTGGGTAAAGAGTTTCCATTTAAGAGTGTGGAAAAGTTCTGGAGACACATGGTGATGATGGTTGCAGAGCAATGTGAACAACTTAGTGTCACTAAACTGTACATTTAAAAATAGTTAAAATGATCAATTTTATTATGTATACTTTACTACAATAAACACACACTTATCCGACAAAAATGTGGAGAAAAGGGAACCCTCGTGCACTGTTGGTGGGATTACAAATTGGTACAGCCACTATGAAAAAAAGTGTGGAGGTTCCCTAAAAAATTAAAGATAGAACTACCTTATCACCCAGCAATTCCACTTCTGGGTATTTATCCAAAGAAATCCAAAACGTTAATTTGAAAAAATATATGCACCCCTACATTCTCGTCAGCATTATCTACAATAGCCAAGATATGAAAGCAACGTAAGCACCCATCAATATACAATTGGATAAAGAAGCTGTGGTACATATTTATTTAATGGAATATTACTCAGCCATAAAAAAAATAATAATAAAATCTTACCATCTGCAACAACATGGATGAAACTAGAGGTTAATATACTAAGTGAAGTCAGTCAGACAGAAAAAGACAAATTCCAAATGATTTCACTTATATGTGGGATCCAAAGACCAAAATAAACAATCAAACAAAATGGGAAGAGACTCATAGATACAGAGAACAAACTGATGGTTGCCAGATGGGAGGGAGTTTGGGGGGCTGAATATAAAAGATGAAGAATTAAAAAGGTATAAATGGGCAGTTACAAAGTAGTCATGAGGATGTAGAGTACAGCATAGAGAATACAGTCAATAATATGTTAATAACTATGTATGGTGCCAGGTGGGTACTACACTTACTGGTAGAATCACTTCATAAATTATATAAAGGACTAACCACTACACTATACACCTGAAACTCATATAAAATAATATGAATGCCAACTGTAATTGAAAATATTTTAAAAATATAATAAAACACACACACTTAGGACTCTACCTTAGGAAAACAGTCCCAAAGGTACACAATGTTTCAGGCACAAGATGTTCACTCTAGCATTTTTTACAAGAGTAAAATGTTGGCAAGAAAGGGAAATGACTGATTCAATTAAGATATAGTCACTAGAAAAAAATAGCAATTAAAATAGCAATTACAAAGACCTTTTTGTAACCCAGGAAATAATCACCATATCATGGTAGTTATATGGAATGGAGTGCAACACTGTAAGGTCCTTCTGGAACAAGGTCATTCATAAAAAACAAACAGATTTGCCCAAAATGGCAGCCTACAAACATGTTCAGCCTCTCCTTCCCAACACGAAACACTTAAAATGACATAAAAGATAAATAATTTTTTTAAATCTCTAATAGTGCTAGAAAACAAGAATAAGGATCTTAATAGGTGAAATAATGAGGAATCCCTGAAAGGCAGTGGCTGATGGGTTCAGATTGGAAAAGGCACCACAGCCCAAAACACACCCAGAGGAGGGCTGCTGTGAAGCTGGCAGCTCCAAGCTAGAAGCCAAGGAAATGGAGATAAGAGGAAGCCCAGACCAAAAGTGAGGGTGGCCAATGGTGGTATCTTGGCAGAGGGATCCAGGTGTCCCTTCCCTACAATGTCAAGCAGCAAACTGCAAAAGTAACAGCCTACAGGAGCAGGGAGTAAGAGTACCTGATTCCCAGGAGACATGCAGCCCTAGAGGGGTACCAACATGCAGGAAGTGAAACCCCCATTTACCAAACACTAGAATTTGGTGCCACGGAGACAACACCCCAGGTATCCACTTCAAGCATTGCTGGGAATGGGTTCGGCCTCACAGGCCAACAGGAAATTTCAAACACAAAGATGAGTACACACCCAGAATCACCCAGCTATACTTAATAAGGTCTACAAAAGAGGCACACCAAACTCCTTTAGTACAAGAACCAACACCTGAGGATACAGAGAGACTAGGAAAAACAGAACACTTTAGAACAAGAAAACACAAAGTGATTAGAGAGTCCACCACATCCACAAAATGAATGAATGAATGAATGAATAGGTGAGCTAAATCTGGGAACCAGACACTTCATTGTTAAAGTATAAAAAGGGGCTGAATAGCAGCATGAAGCAGATGAAGGTCAAAAACCCAGAGATAGAAAGAGATCGAAAGAATGAAAGTCAAGTGAAGGGAAATGAGGAACATAAACTCCAACCACTATCTAAAAAGAGTTCCAAAGAGAGATCCAAGAGAATATAGGAAGTTAGTAAAATAAATCTATCCAGAAAGACACAAGTCCTCGGATTGAAAGAACTCATCACATGTAAAGTTATGTAAAAAGACAATATTTAGGCACAGAGCAATGATATTTAAAAACCCAAGGGAAAAAGGAAAAATGCCATAATCTTGCAGGGATAAAACAATGCAGATTGCATATGGCAGAACAGAAGTCACAGTGATTGATGTTAACTGGAGAGCCAGGCAGCCTGGGTATGAGCCACAGCTCCTCTTTCCTAGTAGGACCCGCCTCACTCTGCCTCACTGCCCTGTCTGTTGTGCGGGAAACAGCACCTACCTCCTGGGGCAACACCAGAGTTAGGCTGACACGTATAAGAACCTGGCACAGAGAGCTCACTACAGAAGATGCAGCTCACACAGCTATGAGAACATCAGATACACACAAGGCAGTGAAACAGCATCTCAGTGCTGAGGGGAAAATGGTATAAACTTTGAATTCTCTACTTAGCCTTTAGGCAGGGAACAGACACGTGAGGACACAGACAGTTCATCACCCACAGAAAGTTTATCACCCATTTGGAAAGAATTCCCAAATGGTGTGCTCCAGCCACCATGAAAATGAATCCAGACAACAGATGAGTGGTTGCCAGGGGCTGGGAGTTAGGAGGCTGGGGGAACGACTACTAACAGGTACAGGGTTTCTTTCTGGGGTGATGAAAATGTTATGGAATTAGATAGTAATGATGGTTACACAACATTGTGAATGCACTGGAAGTCACTGAATTGTACACTCTGTACACTTTAAAACAGTTAAAATCATGAATTTTATGTTACATGAATTTTACTTCAACAACAACAAAAATGAATCTAAGAACAGGATGTGAAATATAAAAGCAACAGTGAGAAAAACTTTTTAATCCACTGTTAAAACCATCTATTTACTATGAGTATTAAAATGTGGAACTAAAATCCCAGTTGGTCTCATCTTAAGTGATAAGGTTGGGTGTAGAAGCAGTTAAGGAATATTAAAGTTCTTGATTTGTTCAGGGAGACAACAGAAATACAATTGTATGTTAAGAGTCAAATGTGAGCTTAAATATATCTTTAAAATATAAGTAATCACTAGAAAACAAAGATATATTATTTGAACACTTAGTAAATTGTTCTCTACTGGGAACAAAGGGAAGGGGACATTTCCGGGTTGACTCAGCAATGGGCAGGGTCTACTGTAATTTGTAATCCAGGACCAAGAATGTTAAGTGTCCTATAATTCAGGGGAGAGTACCACATCCCAAAGGACAGCCTTGCCCTAATTAATAGCCATGTCCCTGCTTAGAACATTGCTTTAAGGAACAAAAACTGCAACAACAACAACAAAAAAAAAAACAATCAACCAACAAAAATGGAAAAACTGTACAAGAAAGAGTAAAGTGAAACACAAAATAAAAAAGCAAGAAAAACATCCAAGCCTATCAGTCATCCCATTAAATGTAAATAGGTTAACTTCCGCTAATAAATATCACAATAAAATAGATTTTAGATTTTTTTAATAAAAGATACAAAGATTAACACCCAGAAGGTTAAAAATAATAGGATGAGAAAGGCAATACCAAGTAAAAGAGAAGCCAGAAAAAGATGTCTATCAGACAAAATAGAACTCAAGATGGAAAGCATCCCCTAGAAACCTACAGGAAGCATCATACTTAATTGTGAAACTTCAGAATATTCTACTACTATCAATATTTAGCATTGTCCAAGACAAAGTGATAACACCTGAAAAGGAAATAAGAGGTAAAACTAGCATGATTTGTAGAAAATATGAGCATCTACCAATAAGCTCTAAGAGAATCAACTAATAAACTATTAGAACACATAAGGAAGTTCAGCAAAACTCCTGGATATGAAATCAATATACAAAAATCAATAACTTTCATGTGTGCCAGCATTCCAATTAGAAAATATAATCCAAAAGAAAGCTCATCCATATTGGTGGCGGGAAAAATCTATAAAATCTCTGGGGAAAAATCTAATAAGAAATGTGTATAAGACCTATATAAAGAAAAATGTAAAACTTTACTAAAAGCGTTAAGAGACTCCAAATAAATGTAGAGACACACCATGTTCCTGGATGGTAACTGTCAGTATATGAAAATGAAAGCTCTTGCTCTATTAACTTATATATTCAAAGCATCCAGTGACAGACACACCTTTTCATTTATAATTTACAACTGCCTACACAAGTGGATGACAAAAGGCTAATAATTATTTATACGAACTTCATTTATTTTCCAAGTATTCATTTACTTAATCAAATGTTTAAAAGTTTTAAGATGAGAAAAATGGTCTAAATCAGGGATCCCCAACCCTTGGGCCACAGACCAGTAGCGATCTGGGGCCTACTAGGAACCAGGCCTCATAGCAGGAGGTGAGCGGCAGGCAAACTGGAGAAGCTTCGTCTGTATTTGCAGTCACTCCCCAGAGCTAGCTCCACCGCCTCAGTTCCACCTCAGATCATCAGGCATCATATTCTCATAGGAGCACCAGTGCCTGGTGCCAAAAGGGTTGGAGACCACTGGTCTAAATCATATGGACAAACTGAGAAATTAGAGGAAAAAATGAAATAGTAAAAGCCTGTTCAAATAGACAAGGAGATTGGAATTAAAATCTAAAGCCACAAAGATACTAAAGAGCAGAAAAGAAAGAGAAGAATACCCGGCTATCGAAAGGGCAGTAATGGAACACTCCTGAACCAAGCAAGTGATGATGCCAGGCTCCAGTACTCAGTGAACTCAGGAAAGCTAAAAGTCCATAATGCATGGGAGATTTGGGCCAAGACTGCAAGCACATCACAGGTTAAAATGGAGGCGAGAGTGAAGCATGTGCCCAATTACCTAGCAGACAATTAGCAAAGCAGAGTCTCCGAAAGAACACTTTTTTTAAAGAATCTGATTTCAAACTAAGTCATCCTGAGAAAAATAACACCTTTGTTGGGCATCCTTACGCTTATGTTACAGTTAGGCACTGTTTTTATTTTGAATTAGATACAGAAGTAGAGTAACTTAAAATCCCAGGGCTTAGAGATTCCAAGATTCACAGTAACCTGGTTAGGCAAAAGTTAGCCACCACAGTACTACCAGTTACTCTGTCCACTGCCAGAGACCTCAACCTCCAAGAAAAGCATCTTACTAGAAATGAAAGAGCAAATGAAGCCTAAAGTCAGTAGAAGAAAAGAATCAAAACTAATACAGAATTAAATAAAATAGAAAACAAAAAAAAAATAAAAAATAAATAAATGAAACAAAGAGCTGGTTCTTTGAGAAGGTTAATAAAATTGACAAACCTCTGGCTAGACTCATGAAAGAAAAAAGAAAAAGAACACAAATCAATAAAATCAGGGATAAAATAGAAAAAATTACGACTGACATTGCAGAAATGCAAAGATCATGAAAGAAGACTATGAAAAGGTATAGAACACCAAATTTAATGACCAGAAGAAAAGGAGCAATACAACCTTGCTACACTGAACCAAGAAGAATGGAAAAATCTACATAGACCGATCAACAGAATAGAAATTGAAACAACCATCAAAACCTACCAAAAAGTAAAACTCTGGGACCAGATGGCTTCACAAGTCAATTCTATCAAACATTCAAAGAAGATTTAATACCTATTCTCCTCAAACTCTTCCAAAAAATCAAAGAGAAGGCAATACTTTCCAATTCTTTTTATGAGGCCAATATTACCCTGATACAAAACCTGGTAAATATAACACAAAAAAGAAAACTACAGACTGATCTCTCTCATGAACACAGATGCAAAAATCCTAAATAAGATGCTAGTGAACCGAATACAGCAACATAATAAAAGATTATAAACCACGATCAAGTGGCCTTCATCCCAGGGGCACAGGGATGGTTCAACATATGCAAATCGATTAATGTGATACACCACATCAACAAATTAAAAAATGAGAATCATATGATCATATCAATAGATACAGAATAGATACAGAAAAAGCCTTCAACAAGATACAGCATCCATTTATGATCAAAACACTTCACAAAATCGGTATAGAAGGGAATAAAGCCCATATATGACAAACCCTCAGCCAACACTAGACTTAATGGTGAAAAACTAAAAACCTTCTCTCTAAGATCAGGAACAAGGCAAGGCTGTCCACTATCGCCACTGTCATTCAGTAGAACATTGGAAGTCCTCTCGAGTACGATCAGACAAGAGAAAGATACAAAAGGCATCCAGATAGGAAATGAAGAAGTCAAACTGTCACTATTTGAGGATGACATGACTCTCTATATAGAAAACCCTAAAGTCTTAACAAGAACACTACTAGAAACAATAAGCAAATACAGTAAAGTCTCCGGATACAAAATGAACGTTCAAAAATCAATAGCATTCCTGTACTCTAACAATGAAGCATCAGAAAAAAAAAAGGAAAAAATAATTCCTTTTGCAATTGCAACAAAAAGAATAAAATACCTAGAAATAAATTTAACAAACATGTGAAGGACCTATATAATGAAAACTACAAGGCCCTATTAAAAGAAATCGAAGAAGATACAAAGAAATGGAAAGATATTCTGTGTTCTTGGATTGGAAGAATCATCATAGTTAAAATGACCATATTACCTAAAGCATTATACAAATTTAATGGAATCCCCATCAAAATCCAACTGACATTTTTTAAAGAAATAGAACTAAAAAGGTCATCAGATTGGTATGGAAACACAGAAGACCCCGAATTGCAAAGCCACCCTGAGAAAAAAGAATGAGGCTGGAGGCATCACTCTGCCCGACTTCAAATTATACTACAAAGCAACAGTAATCAAAACGGCATGGTATTGGGGAAAAAAAAAAAAAAACACAGACACAAGGACAATGGAAGAGAATCGAGAGTCCAAAAGTAAACCCATGTCTATATGGGCAAATAATTTTCAACCAAAAAAAAAAAAGCCAAAAACATACAAGAAATGAAAGCCTCTTCAAAAAATAATGCTGGAAAAAAAAAAAAAGTTACCTGCAAAAGAATGAAATTAGAATGTTGTCTCAAATATATGAAAAGACGCTCAACATCACTAGCTATTAGGAAAATGCAAATCAAAACCACCATGAGATATCATCTCACACCTGTTAGAATAGCTATCAGCAACAGAACTAGTAATAACAAATGTTGGAGAAGATGCAAGTAAGTAGAACCCTCATACGCTGCTGGTGTGATTGCAAATTGGTACAGCCACTATGGAAAACAGTGTGGACGTGCCTCAATAAACTAAGAACTGATCTACCATATGATCCAACAATCCCTCTACTGGGTATTTACCCCAAGGACTTGAAAACTCAAATAACAAAAGATATTTGCACACCGATGTTCCTAGCAGCACTATTCACAGAGGCCAGGACATGGAAGCAACCAAAGTGTCTGACAATAGATGATTAGCTATAGAAGCTGTGGTACATATATATACAATGGAATATTACTCAGCCATAAGAAGAGATGAAATGCTGCCATTGCGACAACCGAGATGGACCTTGAGATAATCATGCTAAGCAAAATAAACCAGACTGAAAAAGTTGAAAATCATAGGATATCACTTAGATTTGGGATACAAACCTAAAAGCAACAAATGAGCAGGACAAACAGAGACTCGGGGACCTGGACAATGGACTAGTGGTTATCAGAGGGTAGGGATGGGGGAGAAGGGGGTAAGTAGACAGTTAAAGGGGGTCAAATTTGGGGAGGCTGAGGAGGGTGAAGTGGATAAAAGAGATCAAATATATGGGAGCTGAAGGAAACTGGACTTTGGTTCATCAACACACAATAGAACATACAAAAGTCAAATTATAATGCTCATCTGAAAATTATATAATTGTATTAACCAACATTACCCCAATAAACTTAAAAAAAAAAAGAACAACATGTTAAAGAATTTACACAAGACCAAAAAAGTGCAGCAAATCCACATGAGAATAACAGGACACAGATCGGTGGGCACCAATCAATCCATCGCTGGCAGTATTGAGTCCTGTTTTCCTCACTGAGCTCATTAAGTGTTCTATGAGAGGAGAGTACCTATGTTAATTGTGTTTGCAATGCACTATTTGGATAAATACACTTAAATGAGAATATTTTTATTAACAATTAAGATCTGCTAGAATGGCATGTCATGTAGCTAGTATGAAAAGACTCATAGTAATTAGGAAAATGCAAATTAAAATAACAATAAAGTGCCACCCATTAACCATCAGATTGGCAAAAACCCAAAGGTTGATAATTCAACACTGACAAGAACATGAGGAAGTAGGTGCTCTTCTTACTCTGTCAGGTGGGAGTGCAAATTGATTCAGCTTTCTAGAAAGTGATTGGGCAGAAGCTATTTAAAAATTTAACTGTGTATGCCATTCAGCCAAGCAATTCCACATCTTGGAATCTACCTAAATAGTCATAGGCATATATAAGAATGTTAATCATAATATGGTTTGTAACTGTGAAAAATCAGAAATAACCTAAATAACTATTAATGAAAATACATTATGAGAATCTGTTCAAAACCTATGTTATGAAGTCTTTCCCCTAAGTATTGTTTTGAGAGTTTTACAGTATTAGGTCTTACATTTAAGTCCATTTTGAGTTGATTTGGTGATTTTTGTATATGATGTAAAATAGTGGTCCAATTTCATTCTTTTGCATGTGGATACCCAGTTTTCCTAGTACCAATGGTTGAAGAGACTATCTTTTTCCCATTGTGTCTTCTTGGCACCCTTGTCAAAGACCAGTTGACCATATATCGGTAGATTATTTCTGGCGTCTCTACTCTGTTCCATTGGCCCATGTGTCTCAACGACAAAAACAAAAACAAACAGACAAAACTAATAACCCAACTAAAAGTGGGCTAAGGACTTCAATAGACATTTCTCCAAAGACAAACAAATGCCCAAAAGATACATAAAAAGATGCTCAACGTTACCAATCATCAGAGAAATACAAATCAAAACCACAGTGAGATATCACCTCACACCTGTTTGGGTGGCTATTATATAAACACACACACACACACACACACACACACACACACACACACACACACACACACAACACAGAGACAATGAGCGTCGACAAGGATGTGGAGAAATTGGAACCTTGGCACACTGTTACTGGGAAGGAAAATGGTATAGCCACTATGGAAAACAACATGGAGGTTCCTCAAAAAATTAAAAATAGAACTACCATGTGATCCAACAATCCTACTTCTGGGTATATATCCAAAAGGACTGAAAGCAGGAACCTGAAGCACTCCTATGTTCCCTGCAGCATATTTACAATAGCCAAGATGTGTAGGCAACACAGTTGTCCATGGACAGATGAATGGATTAAGAAAATGTGGCATATCCTTAGAATATTATTCAACCTGAAAAAAGAAGGAAATCCTGCAATATGTGACAACATGGATGAATCTTGAGGACATTATGCTAAGTGAAATAAGGCAGTCACGAAAGGACAAATACTGTATGATTCATTTACATAAAGTATCAGAAATAGACTCATGGAAACAGGGAGTAGAATGGTAGTTTCCAGGGGCTGGAATGGAAGAGGAAATGAGGAGTTGCTGTTCCAGGGACATAAAGTTTCAGTTATGCTAGATGAATAAGTTCTAGAGGTCTGTTACACATTACTGTGTCTGTAGTTAACAGTACTGTATTATGCACTTAAATATCTGCCAAAAGGGTGGATCTCGTGTTAAACATTCTCACCACAATAAAATAAAAATAAATAATTTAAAGGTTTTTTAAGCTATTTCCCAGGTCCCTGCCTCATCTCTGCTGGGGCTTCCTTGCCCCACCTTTCAGTAATGAATGACTCTCCAAGTGCTGCCTCCAGCATAGCCCTCCCACCCTGGATGTCTCTCCCAAAAGGTCCCACAGGCACCCAAACTCCATCGTCAAGACTGCCCCCACTGCCTTCCCCTGCTCCTCCCCAACTCCCTACCTCAAGAATGGTCTCCTCTAAAGGGCTGAACCCAGACTTGGCCTTCACCCTGACCCTCCCCTTCTCTCATTCCAATATTTAGAATCCAACCACCATGCTCCTGCTCTGGGCTTCACGAAGTTCCTCCTCACTTCTCCCCTGGCTGCATCATCAGCCTCTCCATCCCACCTTCCACCATGATGATCTCCCAGAAACACAAAACTCCTCATGTCACCCCAATTTCAAATCTCTCCCAGCTCCTCTGCCACCAGGTTGACATCCAACTTCAGTCCTAGGGAGGTCCACGCATCACTCAAATCTCCAGCCTCATCTCCTATGGGATCATCCCTTGCATCAGTGATCCAACAAACCATTAGGCACACCTTGAACATCCCATACAGCTTTCCTCAGCTTAGAATGCCATCCCCCACCATCATCTCCTATCTACTATTCACCTTAGACAAGTCCTATTTACACTTAAAAACCCCAACTCAAGTATTCTTCAGAAAGCCTTCCCTGAGTTCACTAGAGAGCAAAGCTTTCCCCATAGTCTATGCTGCTTCTATGATAACTTCCCATGTATTCCGTGAACAGTAATTATCGGTTTCCACGTATATTCTCCCTCTCTCACCAGAAGGAGCTGGAGGTTAGAAATTGTACTAGAGTCATTCTGAAATCTGCATTTAGCACAGAGCCTGCCTTGTGAAAGCTCTCAAATGTTTGTTGAGAGTATAACTGAATAAAATGAATAAATCCACTCTAGCATTGGACGCCAGCCACCTCCTCCTCTCCTCTCCTCCCCTCCCTCCCTTCCACTCCTTTTTCCTCATGTTGCACTCAGCCCCTCCAGGGAAGGACCCTCACCTCCTGCAGGACTCAGGGAAAAGGCTGCTTCCCCCGCCCCTTGGCCCCCTGGCTCCCTGGCCTCAGCTTAGACCTCCAGCCCATCCATCTGCTTCACTAATAAATAGAACAACCTGTGCTCCTTTTCCAGGGAATGCACTGCCTTAAACTGCTTTGAAGAGCACAACACCTGCTCACATATCAATTAAAATTATAATTAGGTGGTGAGAGTATATAATTAAAATAACACGTTCCATCTCCCTCATTTATTGCTGCTAGTGGCTGTCAGGATAAAGTGAACCCGTTCTCCAGAGTGGAGTGGGAGCAGGGATTACTCTTGTCTCTGAACATACCATACTTCCCTTCCTAGGTCTCTTCTGGCACAGGAAGCAGATGCCCAAGACTGGCCTAACCAACCCGAGTGAGAAGTGTTTTCTGTCAGTTGTTCAGTCCTTACATACTCCCTGTACCTCACTGTGTATAATTCATATCACATCAGATTTTTTCAGGCTTCCATGCCTTTACATATAAAGTGCTATAGTCTAGAATGCCCCTCTCCTATTGTATATGTCTAAGAAACTCCTATTCATCCTTCAAAACC
This sequence comes from Cynopterus sphinx, assembly GCA_030015415.1. NCBI lineage: Eukaryota > Metazoa > Chordata > Mammalia > Chiroptera > Pteropodidae > Cynopterus > Cynopterus sphinx. The sequence continues at coordinate 55,410,196 of CM057382.1, forward strand.
CAATTCTGATTTTCACCTGTGCTGGGTTATGGGAAAGATGCAGTTCCTACTTCAAGGCATACACATTGGTGGACATGATAGTCCCTATGTTCCTGTGAAGTAAACTGAGGCTCCCTGATCCTGCACCATGGCTGCAAAGCTGAGGATGTGGCTGGATCTGCAGAGCCTACCATGCCCTGAGTCTCTCCCCACCGCAGTGGCTACAAGGACACTGCTTCCAGAACACTGGCCTGTTAAACCTGATGCCATCCCCCAGCTAGCCAGGGGCACCAGCAGGGAGATCTGTCGAATGGTGTGTCCTCCTAACAAGAATAAGAGAGAGGCTTGGGTGGAGCTATTTGCTATTGAATGATGGTTTACAGAGATATTCCCCCACCAGATGTGCCCAGCACCCAGCACGCCCTGCTGCTGTATTCATGAAGTCCTGTTTTGGTAGAGCATGGGGAAAATCACTTCTTGCCTTTTGAAAATTAAATATACTTTGTCTTTTGTTGCTGTAATCATTAAAACCTGAGTGTGTTAGCTAAAGTCAGCTCCATCATGCTTATCTGTGGGCTGCTGGGACCTGTCTTGTTGCTGGGCCTCCTTCCAGGTACTGAGGCAGGAAGACGCCCACAGTTATTAAGAGCCCCCAGATGCAGGGCACTCCATACAGTATTTTGTAGCTGCTGCCTTGGCGGTTCCAAAAGGGGTTCAGAGAAGCGGTAATTACATAGAACATTTTTAAGGTGCTATGCCAAGAAAAGTTTTGTATTCAACTGAGCCTGCAAAAACAACTGAGTTCACAAAAGTTAACAGGCTTCTGGACTGCAGGACTTCTCAGAGCCTTAAATATGCTAGCATGCATGGTGATGTCTCTAAGAGAAGCATCCAGCTGGGGCATATGTTTGCAGCCAGAGTCAGTTTTTCCCACATTTTGTAGAACTAGTTGTTCATAACTCAAGGTAGGACATGCTATTACTTCATTTCATTTTTCATCAGCCCTGAAAAGTAGCTATGACTATACTCATCTTAGAAATGATGAGGTGATTCTGGAAAACATGGCGGAGTGAGAGTTGTCCTCATATCTCTCCCCTTGAAACAACAATAAGCTGAACATGTAAAACTCAACAAAAAACACCCAAACAGCACACCAGAACATCTGATCATGAGATTTGCACATAAGAGCTATCACAGGTCAAAACCCTGGTGTTGGGCAGTAGACTGGGAGAAATAGAGAAGCTGCCTCTAGCAGCCACCGGAGCTTGTTGCATGAGGATGGGGAGGGATGAAGGTGCAGCAATTTCCCTGATCAGCCTGCCCGGATGTGCCGAATTTCTAGCAGCCTGCAGCAGGGCCCAGTCATCAAGGCAGAAAACAGAGATGCATGATGGGATAGCAGAGAAACAACAGTTGATTTTTAACAGCCCGGGTTCCAAAACTGAGGCTGAGCTGCAGCTCCCAACCCCTAATCCAGAGAGCCCCTCCCCCTATACCCTCAGAGACCAATCACCACAGAGCCCCAGGGGAATCTAAGCAAACGCTACCGAAACTGTTGCTAACACTGACAGGGACTGAAACTGAGAGTAGGAAGTGTGATTAAATATCTACAAAAAAATAAAAAAGACATTTAGGCTTTATATACAGCAAGGTTCCAAGAGGCTTAGATGCCATCTACTGGAAACCAAAAGAAGAGCACCTTCTTTGCAGCAGGCTAAAGAGAGATTTTTACATAATATATCTTCCTTCTGGAAAAACAACAGAATACACTTCCATTAATGCCCAGGCACAGAAATAGTCCTTTAAACAACATGAACAACCAAGGTGACAAGGCATTTCAGAAAGAAAGAGAAAAATCTCCAGAAATTAAGCTTACAGACATAGAAATATTCAACTGAAATGAGAGAGAATGCAGGATGGTACTTCAGAAAAAACTCATTGAGATCCAAAATAATTCAAATCAACAATTTCAGGAACTGGAAAAAAAAACTAGATGAGCAGAGCAAGGACACCAAAAAGTTAAAAAAATAAATAAATAAAACTTCTGGAGATGAAGAACACACTGGGAGAGTTGAAAAATGAAATAGCAAGCTTGGAAAATAGAGCCAACCAAATGGAGGAAAGGATCAGTGATATCAAAGACAGAAATATAGAAAAAAAATCAAAGGAAAAAGAGAGAAACCAAAGAATGAAAAATAATGAAAGAAATACAAGAACCAGCTGATACCATCAGGAGAGGAAACAAGAATAACGGGAATTCTCAAAGCGGGGGAAAAGGAGCAGGAATTAGAAAGCATTTTCAGACAAATAGTGGGCAAGAATTTCCCAAATCTAAGGAATGAGTTGGAGCTTGGAATTCAAGAAGTCAATAGAATATCCAATTATCTCTACCCAAAAAGACCTTCACCAAGCCACATGGTATTAAAATGATCAAAAATCAATGACAAAGACAGAATTCTCAGGGCAGCCAGGGAAAAGATGGTAACCTATAAAGGAAAACCCATTTGAGTATTGTCAGACTTATCAGCACAAATCTTTCAAGCCAGAAAGGAGTGGAATCAAATATCCAAACTATGAAATGAAAGAAACTACCAGCCAAGAATAATGTACCCTGCTAAGCTCTCATTTAGATAAAAAGGAGAAATGAAGACCTTTTCAGACATACAAAAATTGAGGGAATTCTCCACTACAAGGCCTGTACTACAGGAAATACTGAAAAGTGTCAGTTCATCTAAAACAAAATAACAAAACAAAAAAAAATGCATATAGTGGTAAAGTGACTCTCAGACAAATAGAAGCAGAGGAGTGCAACCATTACTACGAACAGGGATTATAAGCATAAATAGTAAGAAGAGAATTGCTATAGCAAGATAGTAATGAACGTTCAGCATACATAGGGACAAACTGAGGTAACAATGACTGAAAATGGAAGAATTCAAAGATCCAGATTCACAAAGGGGAAAGAAGATAAGGCACACAGAAGAAAATGGATGACTGTAAATAGATAACTATCCTATTCATATTTGTAATAGTAACCACACCAAAGGTTCGGAACTACAGTATATAATATAAAACCACCAGAGGCAAACCTCATGAAAGCCAATCAAATAAAAGAGGAACACAAAACCAATAAAGCAATAGAAACACCAACCTACCAGAAAGCCAAAGATAAAATGGCCAGAAGAAGACCTCATATTTCACTAATCACTCTAAATGTAAATGGATTGAACTCACCAATAAAAAGGCACAGAGTTGCAGAATGGATCAAAAAAAAAAACAAAACTCAAGCATATGCTGCCTTCAGGAGACACATCTCAGCTCCAAAGACAAATATAGACTCAAAGTGAAAGGGTGGAAAACAATATTTCAAGAAAATGGCATTCAGAGAAAAGAGGGAGTAGTGGTACTAATATTGAATGAAACAGATTTCAAAATAAAAAAGGTAAAGAAAGACGAAGGGACACTTCATAATGATAAAGGGGATCATGCACCAAGAAAACACAACACTTATTAATATCTATGCTCCCAATCAGGGAGCCACAAAATATGTAAAGCAATTACTAACAGAACTAAAGAGAGAAACAGATCAAAACACTATCAGAGTAGGGGACCTAAAAACCCCACTGTCAGATATGGACAGATCATCCATACAGAAATTCATAAGGAAATAACATCCTTAAATGACACATTAGACCAACTGGACATAATTGACATACACAGAGCCTTCCATCGCAAAACTGCTGCTTATACATTCTTCTCTAGTGCACATGAAACATTCTCAAGAACTGACCACATACTGGGACACAGAAATAGTCTCAACAAATACCAGAGGGTTGAAACCATACCAACCATATTCTCTGATCATAATGCTTTGAAGCTAGAGATCAACTGCAGAAAGAAGCACAAATACATGGAGATTAAACAACATACTACTGAAGAATAACTGGGTTAGGGAAGAAATAAAAAGAGAGTTCATGAGGTACATAGAAATGAATGATAATGCTAGTATAACATATAAAACTTTTGGGATACAGCAAAAGAGGTCATAAGAGGAAAGTTCATATCATTACAGGCCTACCTCCAAAAACAAGAAAGAACTCAAATAAGCAACCTAACACTTCATCTTAAAAAACTAGAAAAGGAAGAACAAATGAGTCCTAAGGTCAGCAGAAGGAAAGAAATTATCCAATTTAGAGCAGAAATAAACGAAATTGAAAAACAAAACAATAGAAAAAATAAATAAATACAACACAGATATGGTTCTTTGAGAAGGTTAATAAAATAGACAAACCCCTGGTTAGACTCACTAAAGAAAAACTAGAAAGGACACAGATAAACAAAATCAGGGATGAGAGAGGAAATTACAACTGACATTGCAGAAATACAAAGGATCATGCAAGAATACTATAAAAGGGGTGGCTCCATAGTGTAGTGGTTAGCACATCTGCTTTACACACAGAAGGTCCTGGGTTCATTCCCTGGGTGGAACCATGAACAATGCCCTGGGTGCAGCCATGAGCATGTGGGAGGAGACGCCAAGCCTTCAGAGATCCAGTTCTTAATGGGAGACGGCAACATCTGTAGGTCAGAGGTGAAAGTGGTGGTGGAGAAAAAATTAAAGAGGGGAATATATATATTCATTCATATATATATATATATATATATATATATGAATATTATGAAAAAGTACATAATAACAAATTAAATAACCTAGAAAGAAAGGGAACAGTACTTAGAAATAACCCAACCTAAACTGAATCAGGAAGAACGGAAAAATCTACATAGATCAGCAGTATGAAAATTGAAGCAACCATCAAAACCTACCAAAAAGTAAAACTCCAGGACCAGATGGCTTCACAAGTCAATTCTATCAAACATTCAAAGAAGATTTAATACCTATTCTCCTCAAACTCTTCCAAAAAATCAAAGAGAAGGCAATACTTTCCAATTCTTTTTATGAGGCCAATATTACTCTGATACAAAACCTGGTAAAGATAACACAAAAAAGAAAACTACAGACTGATCTCTCTCATGAACACAGATGCAAAAATCCTAAATAAGATGCTAGTGAATCAAATACAGCAACATAGTAAAAAGATTATAAACCACGATCAAGTGGCCTTCATCCCAGGGGCACAGGGGTGGTTCAACATATGCAAATCGATTAATGTGATACACCGCATCAACAAATTAAAAAATGAGAATCATATGATCATATCAATAGATACAGAATAGATACAGAAAAAGCCTTCAACAAGATACAGCATCCATTTATGATCAAAACACTTCACAAAATCGGTATAGAAGGGAAGTACCTTAACATAATAAAGGCCATATATGACAAACCCTCAGCCAACACTAGACTTAATGGTGAAAAACTAAAAACCTTCTCTCTAAGATCAGGAACAAGGCAAGGCTGTCCACTATCGCCACTGTCATTCAGTAGAACATTGGAAGTCCTCTCGAGTACGATCAGACAAGAGAAAGATACAAAAGGCATCCAAATTGGAAATGAAGAAGTCAAACTGTCATTATTTGAGGATGACATGACTCTCTACATAGAAAACCCTAAAGACTCCACAAGAACACTACTAGAAACAATAAACAAATACAGTAAAGTCTCCGATATAAAATGAACATTCAAAAATCAATAGCATTCCTGTACTCTAACAATGAAGCATCAGAAAAACAAAATGGAAAAATAATTCCTTTTGCAATTGCAACAAAAAGAATAAAATACCTAGAAATAAATTTAACAAAACGTGTGAAGGACCTATATAATGAAAACTACAAGGCCCTATTAAAAGAAATCGAAGAAGATACAAGGAAATGGAAAGATATTCCATGTTCTTGAATTGAAAGAATCAACATAATTAAAATGACCATATTACCTAAAACATTATACAGATTTAATGGAATCCCCATCAAAATCCAACTGACATGTTTTAAAGAAATAGAACTAAAAAAATCATCAGATTAGTATGGAAACACAGAAGACCCCGAATTGCAAAGCCATCCTGAGAAAAAAGAATGAGGCTGGAGGCATCACTCTGCCCGACTTCAAATTATACTCCAAAGCAACAGTAATCAAAACGGCATGGTATTGGAAAAAAAAAAAACCACACAGACACACGGACAGTGGAAGAGAATCAAGAGTCCAAAAGTAAACCCATGTCTATATGGGCAAATAATTTTCAACCAAAAAAAAAGCCAAAAACATACAATGAAGAAAGGAAAGCCTCTTCAATAAATAATTATGGGAAAATTGAAAAGCCACCTGCAAAAGAATGAAACTAGACTGTTTTCTAACACCACACACCAAAATTAACTCAAAATGGATTAAGGACCTGAATATAAGACCAGAATCAATAAAATGCATAGAAGAAAACATAGGAACTAAACTCAAGGACCTTAGACATAAAGAGGATTTTATGAATTGAACCTCAAAGGCAAAGGAAGTAAAAGCAAATATAAATGAATAGGACTACATCAGACTAAAAAGCTTTTGCTAAGCAAAAGAAACTAACTATAAACAAGGTAAAGAGACAACCATCCAAATGGGAAAATATATTTGCAAGCTACATCTCCGATAAGGGCCTAATATCCAAAATATACAAAGAACTCATACAACTCAATAACAACAACAAAAAAAAAAATGATCCCATCAAAAAATAGGCAGAGGCCTGAACAGACACTTCTTCAGAGGACATAAAAATGGCCACCAAATACATGAAGAGACGCTCAACATCACTAGCTATTAGGAAAATGCAAATCACAACCACCATGAGATACCATCTCACACCTGTTAGAATAGCTATCAGCAACAGAACTAGTAATAACGAATGTTGGAGAAGATGTGGAGAAAGAGGAACCCTCATACGCTGCTGGTGTGATTGCAAATTGGTACAGCCACTATGGAAAACAGTGTGGAGGTGCCTCAATAAACTAAGAACTGATCTACCATATTATCCAACAATCCCTCTACTGGGTATTTACCCCAAGGACTTGAAAACTCAATATACCAAAAGATATTTGCACACCGATGTTCCTAGCAGCACTATTCACAGAGGCCAGGACATGGAAGCAACCAAAATGTCTTATGATAGATGATTGGTAAAGAAGCTGTGGTACATATATATACAATGGAATATTACTCAGCTATAAGAAGAGATGAAATGCTGCCATTGCGACTACCTAGATGGACCTTGAGATAATCATGCTAAGCAAAATAAACCAGACTGATTTGAAAATCATATAATAGCATTTTTATGTGCGATACAAACCTAAAAGTAACAAATGAGCAGGACAAACAGAGGCTCAGGGACATAGACAATGGACTAGTAGTTACCAGAGGGTAGGGTGTCAGGGAGGAGGAAAGAGATAGGGTAAAAGAAGTCAAATTTGGGGGGTTTGGGGGAAGGTGAAGTAGGTAAAGGGGATCAAATATGTGGTAGCAGAAGAAAATTGGACTTTGGGTGGTAAACACGCAATAGAATATACAGATGTCAAATTATAGCATAAACATGAAAATTATATAATTGTATTAACCAATGTCACCCCAAACCTTTAAAAAATTAAAAAATTAAAAAATTTAATAAAAAATAAAAGAAATGATGATACAGTCTCATATGGTCTTTCTCATTCATTGTTGCATTCCCAGCTCCTAACACAGAGACCAACATGCTGCAGGCCTCGACACACTGTTTGGGGGCTGCGTTAAGAAATGTCAAGCAAATAGCATGCAGGGGAGAAATGGGAGAGCCCTCTGGAATACCTGACTCCCAATTCCTTACACCTCCTATGACCACTTCTCCCCAAATGACAAGAGGGCACCTCTCTCAGAGGACTGTGAAGATAAGATGGGACAGGACACACAGGCACCTGACTCTGGCCTAGTCCTGGCCCAGAGCAAACCCTTACAAGGCCTTCCCTAGGTTCAGCCAATCATGGTTTCTGTGCAGCCTCTACAGCTGGTGAAGGGGTAGGAATCCAGGGGTCACAGGAACATCACACCAGTTGATCATAAATGTCGGCCCTGATTGGAGGCAAGTAGCTGGTCTACCTTTCTGAAGACTATGTTGGTCACAGACAGCTCTAGGTTGTGTTCCTGGGTGTTTGATCATTGGAAATATTAGCCTGATATTGTGTCTAAGGAGATTTTTCACTGTGTTTACAATAAAATGTACATGTGCACATCAAGAAAACATGAATGGGGTTCAGGACGGCAGATGCAGGTACTAAAGGTTAATGTCTACTGTGAGGTCTAGCCCCTACACCCAGGCCAAGTACAAATTCAGGTATCAGAAAGGGTTTGGTAACTGAATGAAAGAACTGGAACATCTCAAAGACAGGAGAGTAGGGCCTGAGGGCCTCAAGGAACACCGGTGTTCCTGAGACAGTGTCACAGTGGAGCTCGCTGGCTAAGAAGGTCTTCTTCTAGAGCCCAAGCCAGCAGCTAAAGAGGAAATCTGAGCATGTATTCACAGCCTGGCCTCTCCACTACGACAACTAGGGCTACTTCCCATCCACACTGACAACATGCCTTCCTAGACATGAACTGGCTGCCCCCACCATCCTCTGAGTGCCTGGATCCATGGGGTGCCCCTGTCTAGCACAGCTGCAAAGCTGGCTTTCATAACAGATACTGAAGTACAAGGATTGGGTGACAAACCTAATTTGCCAGGAGGCAACACGCAAAGTCATAACCAGGCCTGGCTTCATGGAAACATGGCTATAAATTGTTTCTGACGGTTGTTTTATTTCATGTGTCACCCATTTATCTGTACACATTCTAGAAAGACTCTGTCACACAGCCCAGCTGACTCTCTGACCGCTCTATCTGATGACTCATTAATTTACTATGAATGACCACAAGCCCAACCACCAGGAATGCAGCCTGGCCCCCACAAGAGAGTTCTCCAATGAGCCAACCTACCCCTCCAAACTGAACATGGGCAGAACAAGACAGAGGCTGCCAAAGCATGGCAGGAATAGCAGCCTCTAATCCTTGATCCATGTACCAAGGAGAGCATGGCCAGGGCATCCCCCCCCCCCCAGGGACACTGTCCTTTAAGGGGGCAGTGCCCCAGCTACAATACTACAGAAGCCCCTGTCCAGGGGATACACTGTCCGACTTTGAGACTCTCCCTGGAGCTATAAAAAAGACAGGTGCTGCCCTGAACTAAGGGAACTCCCCACCAGTAGGGGAGTCCTGGGCTTGCCCTGAACACAGCATGATGAGGACAACAGAGGCCAATGAGGAGAGTTGTGGAGGCGAAAATGCTCCCAGGATGGGCATGGCAGTTACAGTTCTGAATGTTCAGAGCATAAGGTGAATTTACTCATTCACCTTATTCTGTTGACTTTCTCTTTCTCTTTGGGAATTCTTTTTTCCAATTTCATGCAGTCTTAGAGAGGGGTGAAGCACAAGGCTGGTCAATGAGGATACCCCTATCCCTGGTAACATTGATTGGGCTCATGGATGGGTGTATGACTCAGGCTGAGCCAATCAGGATGTTCCCATCCCTTGCAGTATTGACTGGCTCATGAATGGGCAATGACCCCAGCTGGGTCAATCAGAGTTCTCTGAGGACCTCTCCCTTGGAGCAGAAAGGCAGAAAGGTAACTGGTCTCTTTCCCCTGCCATTTTTGCTAAGCAGGAAGAATGAATGACATATGGTGGAAGGCTGGCAAAAAAAAAAAAAAATGAAGTCAAGTGGAGCCACAAAGAATTCACACCAAAACCCAAGATCTTGCCTTTCCGGAGTCCCCTTTTGTCAAAGGCCAGGGTGAGCTGTATCCTTGTCCCACACAACTGAAGAAGCCCTGACTGGCATTCAATTAGGAAGCTTTCTGCTTCCTCCTATGTCAAGGGTCCAATCACCATGAGAACCCCATGATGATACCCATCCCAACACCCACAAGCTACCTCCCCTGCCCTTCTTTCCCAAGCTCAGACCAACCCTTGAAGTCCAGCTCAAAAGGTCTCCCTGTCAGGGACCCTCAAGGCCCCACAGGCCCCAGAACCATTCCTACCTAAATTTTCAACTCTGTCCTACTCCTCTGCTACTTTATCCAACACGGCTCTCATCTTATCCTCCCCCCTTCTCCTCTCCTCTCCATGATAAGTTCCTGGAATTCTGAGGCCAGGTCAGAGTCATCCCTGCATTCCTCACAGCACCCAGCACACAGCAGGTGCTTGGCATATGCTTGCTACACTGACATGTGATGGGGATGGGGCCATCCTAGTGAGCACCTCTTAGCATCCTGTTTCCACTCTAATTCATACAAATACCTGGGTAGCACATACTATGTTTATCCCCATTTTATGGATGAGGAAAGTGAAGCTCAGAGAGCTTAAGTAAGTTACTCAAGGTCAAAAGCTGGTAAGTGGCAGAGCTGGGGTTCAGACCCAGCTGGTCTGCCTCCAAAGTCTCTCACTCTCTCTCTCCATTGAACAGCAAGCTCCATGTACCTGCTACATCCACCACCTCTCCTAGCACCCAACACAGCACCTGGCCCAGATGAGACACCAGTGAACATCTGTGAGCCTCCCAGGAGTCCTGCCCTCCAGGAAAGCCTTTGGGAGGAGCTGTAGGTGAAGGCAGAGGAAGAGGAGAAAGCAAAAGCATAGAGCAGGATAACCCACGAAGCTGGAAGAGGCCAGACTGGGGCACCACAGGGCCCCATGCAGGAGGGCTGGAGCAGGTACATGCCTGCCCTCAGGGATGAATTTGGTAATTACCCAGAGCTGGCTCCAGCTGCACTAATTAACCTGCTGCTCCCGGGGGTTCAGCAGTTCCCATTGCACCCCAAGGCTGGGCCAGGCAGGCAGAACTGTGCTTCAGGACACACATCAGGGAAGAAGTTCTCTCTTTGGAGATGAGGACCCAAAGCTGTCCCTAGAGGATATCTACACTAAGCACCCTGATGGGCAGTGATAAGGCCAGCCACACCTAGCTGAGGAACCCATGAGAATAAAAGAGGGCAAGAGTAGAGGAGGAAGGCTGGGAGTCAGCAGATGAGAGGTAACCTCACAAGGGAAGTGACCTCAGAAGGAGGGAGTGGGGAACTCTCAGGAGATCACAGGACAGTGTTCTGCACCGGGGTCTGGCAGCCACCTCAGAAGTACTCAGTTGTTCATGCAGTCTGCATTGACTGGGCTCTGGCTGCATGCCGGATACTGTGCCAGACACGGGAGACCCAAAGACAGCACTCTCTGCCCTCCTACAGTTTCCACTCAGGACGGCTGTGGAAGAACAATAACAAGATCAATCATCTAGATGAATAATAGCCCATTAGAAGCAAATGAGTTCCATGGAGAAAAACAGGGCAACGTCACAAGTGCCAGGAAGTGACCCAGGGAACAGGGTGAAATTCTAAACAGAGGTCAGAGAAGAGCTTGGAGAAGTAGTGACAACCTGAGCAGAGACTTGGAGAGGTAAGAGTGAGTCTCACAGACAGTGTTAGGGAGAGCGCCACTGCAGTAGCCAGACACACGGGTCACATGGTGGAATGGAAACCACACATGGGAACAGCCAAGTAAGAGGGAATTCAGACGACTGGCTAACAGCATGGGGATCAATCAGTGAGAAATGCATAGAAAACTAAGCACCAAACCAGCAAAAAGTTAGTCATTAACTTCAGGGGAAATAAAATGTGGAACAAGAAAGGCGGATTTTAAACAATAACGTGCCACTGATCTGACCAGACCAAGAGGAGAGATGGGAATGTTCAGGGCGCAGAAGACTTTAGCTTGGAGGATCTGGGCTGGGAGGCCTTCAAAGTAGGTGTTCAGGCTAGAAAGTTCTGAGTCTAAATTTCTTATTCTGAGGGGTCAATTTAGAGGTTTGGACCCTGGAGTGGGAATTATTAGTCTGGGATGTTATGCTGGAGTTTCTGAGCTTAGCAACGGGGTCTAGATTTAAGGGTACTAATTCTATAAGTTCTCATGAGCTGGGAGGAGGGTTCTGATCTTGAGTTTCTATGTTTGGATGGCTTATAAAGAAGAGTAACTCTGGGCCTTTCCAGTGGACGAGATGATGTGGACAAGGGACAGCTAGAACTTCAGCCTTGCCCACTCTGCTCACTCCTGAGCCCTTAAGAAAATTCCAGCCTTTTCCCCACATCACTGTCAAGAGACCCTTAGTTAATTGGGGCCCAAATGCCTGTAGGTACTCCAGAAGCAGGGATAAGAAGAGAGCAGTGGAAAAAAATGGGGTCACACTGCCCTCACAGTGGAGGGCGTGTATCCTAAGACCTATGTTAGAGACACCATCACCCATGCTGCTGTAGCCAGCATCAGGAACAGAGAACGCAGTGAATCACGAAAGTCACACAGCACTTTAGAGTCGGTCAGGTTCTAATTTCAGTGGTGCCTTAGGCCCAGGCCAGGGGAACCAAGGAAGCTGAATCCCACCTGCCCCGCAACACACACGTACACACACGTACACACACACACCCCACTCAGATCCTCAGTCAATGGCCATGAGGACCCAGGAGTCTTTTCTAGAAACTCCAGCAGCCTGACTAAGGCAGCTCCATCTAGTTAAGAGGTCGGGTGACCAAGGCCAGGCCCTAGTAGACACCAAAGGGGGTCCTGAGACAAGGCCAGGCCCCTAGCACAGAGTAGGGAGGGCAGTGCTGAGGGGTGCCCTGGGATGGCCCAGCCCACCCTCCAAGAAGCCCCAGGGGGCCTGCACTGCTTCCTTGCTGTGTAGCCTCTTCAGCATTTAATGAGCATCAGCAGAGGGCAAGCCCGCATGCTGTAGACCTATCCTGCAGTCCAACCTGCAGAAGCACCGACAGGTGCATTGAAAAGGTCTTATTTAAGAATAGTATGTATAAATGTTTGTTCCTCTGGAAAGCATCAGCTTCTCAAGAATAAAGATCATGGCTTTCCTTGCTATGTCTCCCCAAGCTCAGCGCCAAGCCCACAGTAGGAACTCAGGAAATGAATGAAGGAAGGAATGAATGGACATTCCCTTTCTAATGTCCTCACTAAAGGATCAACAGAGAAATGTATACAGCATACAAATGAATGTTCTCTCTGCTGTGGTCAAAACCAAAACTGGTAGCTCTGTACATCACCTGTGCTCTTAAACCCTTGTTCTGGAAATGAGATGCTCAGAATTCCTTTCAGGAGTCTGGGCTGAGTTTTCTGCCTTTATTTGCCTTCTTCTAACATAATAGAAGCTCCCAATATTCATCTGAAGCTACCTTATAGCTAATTTTCTGAATTTCTACATATAAATCATTTAACAAAAAAATCTGTATCCACAGTATATGTAACAAAGGGAGATTTCAAAGCCCATTAACTCACAGAGATGGTATGTTACTGGGAGAATATGGGCTGTATAATTAAAACAATTTAAATCTGATTATAAGAAGACAGTGGGCTTTACTGCGTGCCACCATCTCACTAATGGAAAGAAAACCAATATCTTGAGGGGTTTTTTTAATCACTGTAAAATTATGAATTTGAACACATACCACTACTCCATTGCTTCATGTTACTGATAAGGTAAGATGAAATACTCCTTTCAGAGAAATATTCCTTACAGAGAACATAAGCCATCTTCAGCTCAGAGCTCTGCTCAGTGTACACAGCATCCAGGCTGAGGCCCCCAAATCAGGAAAAAAAGGTTGGCCCCCATGTCAGCCGATGTGAGCAGGAGTCCTTTCTGGAGACTCCAATATCAGAGATACTGATGCCTGGCTTACCTGTCCCTCTCCTAAGAACTCCAGAGCCCAGTGTCTGGAGTGGGAAAACCAAAAAGCCTGCGACAGGGGATGGACCAAATGACAGCTCATGGCCCAGCCATGGACCCTCTTTGTGGAGCAAAAGTATGCATTTCAGTCTGAACTGGAGGAGCACGTCCAGAGCGGTGATAAAAGGAAATCATAGTGGTACGCACCCCCTTTAGCCCACCTACCATGAGCCTGCAGAGGCAGGGAGTGGGTGGAGCTGCCTGTCCTCCTGGGTTTTCTCATCGCCCTACTTCTCTCCCCTCACAGCTTAAGACCTAGACCTAGGCACATGGCTCTGGGCCCTGATATCCCCTCTATGGTCTACAGCCTGTCCCTACCTGGCCTATAGGCTCAGTCCCCAGAGACTGAGCCACTTCTGCCAGGACCACAGAGAGGGAACTCTAATATCCCTGCAGACCTCTCCAGGCTGTCAGCACCCTCTTCTTCCACCTATGCCCAACAACCCTGGACAGCTCACAGAGCCTGCCATTTCACACTTCTGAGTCTTTGCTCAAGCTGTGCCACCACCTGGAGATTCTGCCTCACTTTCTTCATCTGACCAACTCCCGTTCCTCACTTAAAATTCTGCTCAGGAGTCACTTCCAGAAAGCCTCCTCTAGTTGCTCCCACCCCCAGGGTAAGTTAGGCACCACATTTATTCCCACAGCCCTGGGTTGGCTTTTTTCTCTTGTTCTTAGCTTACTGGTCTGTCCCTGATACACTCAGCTCTGTCACTATAGCATTCAAAGCAGCCAGGAAGACCAGGTCCTCACTGCTGGACACAGCCTGCCAAGGTTCCCCCAGAAAATGCTCTTGAGCAGGCTAGAAACCATCCTCTTAGCTCTGGCCCACCTCACGCCCCATGAGAAGGCTCATATTTCTTCCTCAACCCCCCACCTACTTTCTCCAGCTGAAGTTAATAATTTAAAGTAATTAAATCCAACAAACCGTAACCAATTAAGTAAGGACCGTTGGCCAGCGGAGCTGTCGCAGCCTCGCATCTCTGACTAAGCCTGTGTTTGAAGGGCAGCTAGGTAGGGGCCTGATCCTAAGACCATCCTCCAGGGGCCTAACCACCGCCCCCCAACCCCAGCAGAGATAAACTTCTCCCAGCAGCCAGCCACCTAATGAGACTGTCAGGGGACTTTTTAACGAGATTAGGCAAGGCCCAAGTTCTACCTCACTGTGTGGAGGATTTCTATTCAATTAGTCCTTCAGAGTGGGACAGTCACTGCCCAGGCCCCTGCAGATAAGGTAACCCACTCCCAGCATATCTAGTACTGCTCTGGTGGCCCAGCCTCCCAGGGTCAGCATAGGACAGTGTCCCCACCAGACAGAAGGATGAGCAGAGCTAGCCTGGGGCATGTGACTGCCAGCCCAGAACTCCTCTCTACCCTTGGAACCTGGACAGAGCTCAGGAGTGGCCATAAATGGGCCATTTGGAAGAAGGGAGCAGAGACCACTGCCCACAATAGGTGTGTAAGGATAGGAAAGACCCGCCCACATGGGGGAAGCTGAATCTGAGGGTAAAGGCGTGGGTTGTAGCTACATTTAAAGTGGAACATGTACCCCAGGATGCTGTAGCTCAGCCACCTTGCCACAGTCCCAGCAAGGTCCTCATAACACATCCCCAGCAGCCCATCTGACAGGTTCCCCCAGGGATGGGTTCTCACTGGGGTCTCAGCTCATCTGCACGTCTGTGTCTGTGAGTTCACTGGCACATATAGGCATGCACTCTCATGTGTGAGCAGGCCCACACACATACGTGCCATAGGTACAGTCAGACAGCCACTTTAAAAACACTTGCTCTTGATTATACCTGGTATGCAGAGCTCATGGTGCCTAAGCTCAGAGACCTCACAGGCATTCACTAAGACACGATGGGAGACATGCAGGACAGACCAAAAAGGAAGACCAGGTCCCAGCTAAGGGAGCAGAGCAGCCATAGAAGGCCTCCTGAAGGGTGTACCAAACTGAGACTGTGAGGTGATGAGGAAACTGAGGCATGGGGACAAGTGGGTAGACACAGTCAGGGAAGAGCAAGGGCCTCTCTTTTGACACAGGAAGGGCACCACAGCATGCAGCAGGGATGAGGCTAGACATCTGGCTGGGGTTAGACATGAGGGCTCAAATCCTGAGCACAGACAATCACCCTGTAGGCCAGGAGCCCAGGGGTCTGGCCAGGCATGGGTATCAGGAAGATGCCCTGGTGTGCTCTGAGGAGTGAGCTAGTGAGATCCTACCCAGTGTGCACAGGTGCCTAGAATGGCATGTACATTATATGTCCATGTACTCATATAGTGTCCCAGAGGCGTGGCCAGGACAGAGTCAGCTCACAGTCCCTGTCTGGCTGCACCCCACCATCTAGAAGCTCACCTAGAGCTCTCACCAGTACTGATCAATGCGTGCTGATATTCATCCCAGACCTGCTGTCCTCCTTTTAGTGAAGTTAGTTTTCTTGGCAGGAGCTAAGCAGCCTGACACAGCCGGGCCCCTAAACCCACTCAGCAAGGGAGGGGGAAGGGGAGTTCTCCTGATGAGGTTTTGATCATTAACAACAACAGAGCTTCAAAGCCCCTCTAGGCCCTGCTCAACAGAAGGGTCTTAACTCCTGCTTCCTCAGAGGCCGGTTGGCAGGGTTGCCAGCTACATCCTTGCACCTGGGCACTGCTAACCAGCCCCTGGAGTAGCCACCAAGGGAGTGCTGGCAGAGTGTATTGGGTAGCTGCCAGGCTCTCTGGCCCTAGACCTGCAGCTGCTCCTCCCTCAGCCCCTTCTCCCACCCTGGCCTAGAGGACGCAATGCCTAGGACAATGTTATCTCCATTTCATACATGTGGAGACTGAGGCTCCCAAGCCTACCAGAGGACTCGGGTGAGAGAGGAGACTGGAAGCCTAGGTTATGGTTCATACCCAACACCCAGGCAGCCATCAGCCTTCACAGCTCCCAGTGGCCAGTACCTGAGTCCAAGGGAGCTTCTGCTTCCCGTGTGTAACTCCCCTCCCCACAACACCCACTCCCACCACCACAGGTACACCTCAGCCCTACAGAGGGGGTGGACATGCTATTGGCCCTGAGCCCCTATAATAGCTCAAGTGAGGAAATGCCTTCCTTAAATGGGAACTTCAAAACTGTGTTCCACCCCAGCCAATGAGCATGGGGAACCCCTCTATCGTGGCTGACTGTTCACACTGGGCCTTTGCCCCCACAGAAATGCCAGGGAGAGGTGTTGTCATCAGCTCCGATCATTTCTTGCCAGGAAAAGATCTTTAAATTCAGAAGCTAATGAAGAGGGAAGGGCCAGCACAAGTGGGCTTTAGGTGGCAGGATGGGGCTGCTGTAAATGCAACAAACCTCAAGGTCTCACATGTCATGGGACCCTGAGTGGTCCTAAGCATAAAGGCAGGACTACCACAAGCTCGCAAAGATCTCAGAGAGTGGAGGTCCCAGGTGTCCACCTATCCTATCACCTATCCATGGACTTTTCTGAGTATCCACAACCAGTGCATACCACCAGGCTCTGGGAATTCAGCAGTAAACAAGATAGACACTTTCCAGTCCTCATAGACCTGACATTCCTCAGAAATAAATTAATAACAATTGCAGATGGGGAAGCACACAAAAGTGGAAAGAAGGATTTGATAGAGAATTAGAGGGGCCCTCCCTAATTAGAACCAAAGAGAATCTCTTCAAGGAGGTGAGATCTGGGACATAGGTGAAAGCTGAGAAGTAGCTTGTCATGCAAGAGCCTTCCAGATGGAAGGAACAGCATGTGCAAAGGACCTGGGACAGGAACATACTTCACCTGTTGGAGAGACAGGAAGAAAGCCAATGTGGCTGAAGCAAAGAGGTCAAGAGACAGGTGAGGTCAACCCTTGCTGGGGTACTTGAAGGTTTGCAGGCTCTGGCCAGGCTTCTGGATTTTATTCCTAGTACAGAGGGGAGGCCATTGAAAGGTTCCAGCAGGAGAGGAAGGTGATTTTGCAGATAATTGTGGCTGTTGTGTGAACAGTGGCCTGTAGGAGAAGATGGAGGCAGGGAGCAGTGAGCAAGTGACCACAGAGGTCCATGCTGAGGCTGGGGAGATGGCAATTGAGATGTAAAGAACCAAACAAAGGCCAAGAACAAAGGGAGGGTTACATGAATTCTAGGAGGCTGGATAAGTAACAAGGAGAATGCTGGCTGGGCTACCAATCCTTCAAGTTTCTAAGGGATTGCTAAGGTTTTGCTCCCTGTATAATATGCTGCCCAGGGTTGTCCTGAGATGCTATACATCCAGCCCTGGGCACAAGGCATCGATAGATAGCTCTGCTTTTTAATAGGCCATCATCAGGAGCCTATACTAGAACAAACACAGCCAAGCCCACAGCATTCTTTGCCTGTGTGAGCTTCCTGGGCTGGCTCCCAGCACCACCCAAGGCACTGACTGTCCATGAGACTTCTATAATGGAGGGAGGATGAACCGAAAACACTCAGACCCCCAGCCAACTTCACCACGCTGTGATTCTGTGAAACCTGTACCTAAGAGAGTGTGCATGAGTAGAAATAGTATACATGACTGAGACAAGTGCAGTAATGCAGTCAGTTCGTGGGATGTCAATGATTCTGCCTGATGCGACCGTGTCCTATGGGTGCTGCTCAGTGACCCAGTGTCAAGGTACAGAGCAGACTTGAAAACTGGGCAGTGGGATCAGGAACTGGGCAGTGGGATCGGGCTGGGCCCAGACTGTGGAGCATTTCCGAGGTCAGTGAAGGCAGCATAGGTCCCTGTGAGCAGGCTCGGGCCAGGAAGGAGAACCAACCCCAGGTAAGCACAACAAGATTCACAAAGCTCTGAGCAAATTGGATTTTAAAGCAGTCAGTGTAAAGTTGAACACCAGAGTCACCACAAGCTCCAGATAGAGTTTCCAATGCATTACTCTTTCTTGGGTAAAAGGCTCCGGGGGTTGAGAACCAGAGGCTCACCCAGAGCCACAGCAGGAGGCAGTACTGACAGCCAGCACTCACTCAGGCTTCATGAATATCAGCAGATCATCCAAAGAAGCAGGGACCATCCCTCTCCCTCTGTACTGGCCAGATGACATTATGAAGACAATAACTATGATTCCTGTTTACTGAGCACCTCCTGGGTGCCAGGCATCAGCTAAGCTCTCTATGGTCATCATTATCTCATATGGTCCATAAGACAACCTGTAAGGGAGACGCCACTGTTCCTACTTTACAGCAGGAAAGCTGAGGTCAGCAAGTTAAGGCCCTCACTGAGGCACATCGGTGTTGCTGTGTGTTAAAAAGGGCAGGACAAACGGAAGTATCCAAAAGAGAATCAAGTGAAAAAACATTAGAATCCAGGATGTGCAGCCTGAAAAATTCTTTGAGAGGCACAGTGGCTGTCTTTCAACATTTAAAGGGTTGTAGGTAGAGAAAGCCTAGCTCAGTGTAAAGTTAGGTTGGAGATGAAAATCTTCAAGCCTCAGAGGGGCAGGGATCTCATTTGACTAATTGGGACTCTGAGGTCCTGAGAGAGACAGAGCTGGCCCAACTTCCTCAGATGAGTCCACCCATGCCACTTCTGGCCCCAGGCCAGGGTTTGCCCATAGCTGGTACCCCTCTTAGCTAATGCCACCATAACAAAACATCATATACTAGGTAGTTTCAACAAAACACATTTATATCTCACAGTCTAGACACTAGAAAGTCTAAGATCAAGGTACTGGCTGATTAAGTTCCTGGTAAGATCTCTCTTCCTGGCTCATAGATGTCCACCCTCTCACTGTACACTCACTTGGTAGAGAGAGAGCAGCTCTCTGGTCTCTTATAACTAATCCCATCATGAGGACTCCACCCTCCAGCCTTCATCTAAACCTAATCACTTCCCAAAGGCCCCACTTCCAAATACCATCACACTGAGGAATGGGACTTCAACATATGAATTTAGGAGGGGGCACAACCATTCAGTCCATATCACCTCCAAACCTTCTGGGGGCTGGCCTTGGCTTTCAGGGCCCTTCTACTGCTCTAGATACCAGGACCCTGTGGTATCTGCTGACCCATATAACTGGGACCCCAAGTTATATGGGGTGGGGAAGCAGACTGGCCCCCACCCTCACTCCACTGACAAGATGCCAAGGTCAAAGAGGATGCCAACAATGAGGAAGCAGACAGGCTACTGCCCACAGCCTCCTCCTGACCTTGGCCAAGTTGAGAAGCTAGCACCACAAAGATTATCTCATTGTGATATTTGAGGGGCCCAGGGCCAAGACCACAATTTAGGTCTAGGGATGTCCCCCCGGAGTGAAAAGGAAATGCTCTGTCTTCGAGCTGAGGATACAGGAGGGCACAAATGAGACTGAGTCCTTCCCTTCTCATAGCCTAGTCTCTATGGAGATATCACCAAACACGGGGCAATGGGAAACATATATCAGGGCCAGCCTCCTCTGGGCACTGGGGGCTCCCTGGGAATGCCACATCTGAACTGAGACCTGAAGGAAGTCCACAAGAGGGGCAAAGATGGAGGGGACTAGAGGGGCTACAAGCAGGAGTTAGAACTGCTGAATAAAAAGGAAAAATAAAAAAAGAACCGATGAATCTTTCAGCTAAATGTGTCTGGGTGGCATAGGTATCTGTAACACATGCACACACACACACAATCACACATACTCAAACACACATGCACACACATACTTGCACACACACACACACACACACACACACACACATGCATATACAAGGTGTGGGATCTCTGCCTAGATTCCATGGAATATCAAGGACCTGACCCAGCCTCCCAGACAGTTCCTCCTCCTCAGCACTGCCCACCACACCACTCTTCTCCAGAGGCATGGCCACCCTGTCTACTGTCCCTGGAAAAACACTGGCCATTGGCACCCTGTGTAGCTCTGACTCAGTACTGTGGGCTTTACAGTGTCATATCTCAGCCTTTATCAGGTACAAGGGAGAAACCAGCCTTGAGCTGAGGTACCAGCTTAGGACTCAATGACAAGGAGACTCACCCTCAGAGCTCTAGCCCAGGCTGGCAGCCTGCTAGACAGGGGTGGCCCACCACGTTGTCAGGACTATTTATATCTCTGGGTAGGGACAAATGAAGACAGTTGCCCTGGGAGCCACCTAAGACTGAGGAATAGTATTTGATGTCTGCAGCCATGATAGAGAAGGCAACAAGAACCGAACCAAGTCAGAGCCATTTCAGCACCTGGTGCCAGCCCCTATGATGAGCACCACTGAGACAAGCATGGGGAGCACAGACCAGGGCCCAGAGTGTGGCCCCTCCTTCCCTCTGCCTCTGGGTGCTCAGACAAAAGGACAGGAGAAAACCTCCATCCCCAGTCTAGGAGCAGAGCCAAGGCAAGACCCCTAGGCTCCACCCTTGCACAGAGCAGGAGGAACTGCATGAGAAGGGAAGAGTAGAACCAGGCGGCCAGGCCAGGCTGAATCAGAGTTGGCAGGGGCTCAGGCCACTCCAGGGCTGGCACATAGATGGGATGAGCCAAGAGCTACAGCCAAGGGTTGGGTATGATGGTGTTCAGCCAGTGGGGCCCACATCTCTGCCCTGACCTGAAAGTTGGTGTCAACAAAGGGTGTCGTGTACCCTTGACAGAGGCCCAGGAGGACAAAACAAATGGTAGCTAGGACACATGGAGGACAAATGCCTATCACCCACACCCTTAACCCCAGCGCAAGGCTGAGCACACCTCTTCTGAGAATCCCAATGGACTGGTGCTGGCTGACAGCCTTCTTCCTGTCAGGTATCTATCACCTCTCTAGATCCATCACCATAACCCTGAGGTAGACCCACTTCACAGATGCTGAAACTGAGGTTTGAAGGAGAGGGCAAGTGACCTTTAAGACAGTTTAACAGCCACAGAGCTGGGATTTGAACTCATACCTGCCTGATCCCTTTCCAACAAACAGAGCAAGTTATGCTTGCCCTGTGGCAAGTTTCTCAGGGGCAGGGCCAGGCTGGCCAGTTTCCGGCCACTCTGTGCATTCAGAACACTGAGGTTGCAAGAAGGCAAGGTTGCACGGTGATAGTCTGCAGGCTCTCAGAGACCTAGCCCACACAGATGGCTCCAGGCAGCCTCCATAGGAGCCATGCTGTCAGTACCAACCTCCTTTTCTGCTCCCCTAGGACACCCAGAAAGGCTGGGACTCAACTCCTAGCTGCCCTAAATGGTACAGAAGCTCAGAGAGCCTGCCCAGCCCCAGGTCAGGAAGAACAGAAAACCAAGAGCCCTGTGGGGCCATCCAGGCTGGTAATGTGACAACCATCCCATTGGCCCTTACCTAGGCATTTTAGTGCATTTCCTCAACTCATCCTCACAGCTATCCTCTGTGTTATCATTCCCACCTTCCAAGAAAGCCAAGGTAACCTTTCCAGAGTCAGAGAACAGAGCAGGGATGGGAATGCCCACCTGTGAGTGAGACCAACAAGTCTCCTTCTGCTCCAACTCCTGAGTACAACATCCGCTCTCATGCTTAGGTGTGGGAGGCCCAGGCTGAGCACTGGCAGGGACCAGGAGCAAGGCAGGCAGAGATGGAGCTGCAGCACCTGGTTGCCTCTGCCTGGGTCTGGTGAAGGACTGATGTGAGGAAAGCAAACTGGGGAGAATGGGCCAGCCAGGGCCAAATGTCCTGGATCTGGCCAGAAGATGAGGTGCAGCCTGGGCTCCCCACTGGCAGCTACTGATTATTTATAGGCTGAGAGGAAAGTCTCAAGAACCCAACTGACAGAATACTAGACACAAACCCAGTGCCTTCCTAGGCCTCATGGCTGTCAGAAAGGCCAGATCCCAAGAGAAAGGGGCTGTCATAAACCAGGCCATGGCAGAGACGTGAGCCTCTGCCTAGCCCAATGCTGTAACAAGAGAGCTCTTGCTGTCTAGGAAGACAGAGATGAGAAGGGAACTGGGGGGGTGGGGACAAGGAAAGTCTATAGGGGAAACAGGGCTACAGGGAGCCCTGACAATGCCACAGGAAGTGCAGACTGGCCAAAGTCCACTTGCAGAGGCTCCCTGGTGCTGGCCCCAAAAACGGCCGAGCCTGAATGCCAATCTTCACCTCATTATTTAGGAAGCATTTAGCCCAAGTCTTCTGAGAGCTGGGCCTGTACAGGCCCTAGTTTACAGAGGGCAAAGTTGGCAGACATAGAGAAAACTACAGGTGAGAGTCTGGCTGTGCTAGAGACCTGGGCTTCCTGATTTCCTGCCATACCAAAGAGCTACCCAGAGCTTTCTGCAGCAGAAAGACAAGCAAATAAGTGGGCAAAGGGGAGTAGATGGGAATTATGGATCTGACCCAACCAGGATCCAATACCTAAAACCATTGTTGGTTGTTTCTTTTTTGTTGCTGTTGTTCTAGTGAGCCACCAAGGAAATGGGGGGGAGGGGGCTGTTTTGACATAAATAGGGCAGTATTTGTGTTATTCATCAAATATTCCATTTTCCCCCATTCCTGGAACATCATAGGACTGTGCTTCCTGGATCTCTTATGCTTGGCTGGGACCACATAACTAGTTCAGCCAACGAGTTTTAAGCAGAAGTGACATGGACATGTGTCCCCCAGAGTTCTTCTCCTCTGACACAGCAACT
The DNA here is from genome assembly GCA_030015415.1 of Cynopterus sphinx. Classification (NCBI taxonomy): domain Eukaryota; kingdom Metazoa; phylum Chordata; class Mammalia; order Chiroptera; family Pteropodidae; genus Cynopterus; species Cynopterus sphinx. Next base: position 55,433,526 of record CM057382.1, read on the forward strand.
GGCAATATTCAAGCTGACTGACCATGATAAGCCAAGCCCTCAGCTGACCAGTCATAGAAATTCAGCATAGGCAAGAGATAAATTTTTATTATGTTAAGTCACTAAGATTTGGGGATTGTGTGTTACTACAACATAACTTAGTCTATCCTGACTGATATAAAGGGAACCACAGAACAAAACCGAAAGGTAGAGGCAACTTCCCTGAATAGCCAAGTCTAAAAAGATTTACATCCAAGGATACACTGGGTTATAAATGGTTTGGGAACAAGCAGTACGAAGTGAATGTTCCAGGTTTTTAGGTGATAGCATTTTCAGGGTAGTGAAAAGGCCAAGTAAAGAGGGAAGTAGCTGCTGAAGGGAACAAAAATAGGGACTTCAATGTGGCATCTACAAGAATTTGGAAAGTCTGTCTGACTTTACAAATGTGGCTCTAAGTGCCAAGGGATAGCCTTAGCTGTCCTCTAAGAAGAACCTAGAGAAATGGCCCCAACAAGAAGGTTGTTAAAGTTCCCATGTCACCAGGAACAGGAACAGCGCAGTTCAGGGGCAGCCTGAACACATTTCTCACTAGAACCATGGCCTCCTACCCACACACCTGGCATGAAATGTCCATCTCTTCACTCCTACTTAAGTCCAACCTCCTAATCTACCAGCAAGGCCATGGCAATAGGGATACTAAAAGGGAGACTCTAGAACCCAAAGTATGAGGACATTAGTGGGGCAGGAGATAGTCTATGAAGTGAGAGAGTATGTACTCATGTGTGCACACACAGGAGGAACTCTAGAATGAAGGGGAACTCTAAAGCCTGAAAATTCAGTTGAGGGAAATGGCAGTAATTCCTTTATATAGCCATTGGCTTGTGAGGAATCCAGAGAGAGAACTAGATGGTCCCAAGCCCCAGCCCAACCCTGGTAAGGAACTATCAGCACCTGCAGCCACAACCACGGCCACTTTCAGGCTTAAAGCATCATTGCAGCAGCCCCTGCGGGGGCCAAGAAGAACAACTCTGTGTGGCGGACCTCTGCAAGGTCCCACCTTGGGCTCTAGGTGGGTGATGAAATAGAGGAGAGAGAGGATGGAGGGGTCTAAAGAAAAACCTGTCTAGGCAGAAAAGAAGGTCATTGGCCTGAGTAGCAACAAAAATTTAGTTTGGCTATTCAAAAGCATATTATTCTAAGAACTTCTTTAGGCACAAGCATCATCCAAGCCCAGGGAAACACATCAGTGTGTTGCTGGAAAGCACAAGGAAGTCTGCAGAGGTCCACAGGTTTACAGTGTGCCATCTTCAGAGCAAGTTTGGTAAACATGGCTATAGGTCCCAAGTGACTAGCAGGCCTGGCTAAGATAAGAGGATGCCACCCAGGAAGTAAGAGTGCAGTCAACCATGCAAAAGAGAGGGAAGAGTGGACAGCATGCACTGGCTATGATGTGCCAACATGAAAGCAGAACAATGGCCCACAAAGCCATCTATATCCTAACCCCTGGAACTGTGAATATAATAGGCTACATGGCATAGGAGAATTAAGGTTGTAGCTTTAATTAAGGTTGCTAACCAGCTAACTTAATAGGGACATTATCCTGGATTACACAGATGGGCCCAATGGAATCACAAGGGACCTACGAAGAGGTAGACAAAAGAGTCAGAAGTCAAGAGGGAACTGTGGTGACAGAAGTGAGGTAAGAGTGAGAGGCTGTGAAAAAGACCCCACCTACCATTGCTCGTTTGAAGACAGAGGAAGGAGATGAGGAAGACTCTGGAACTTGAAAAGACAAGGAAATGGATCCTCTCCTAGAGCCTCCAAAAAGAATTAGTTCTGCTGACTTGATTTTAGTTGTAAGACCCATGCCCTTGTCCTTCTGACCTGCAGAACTGTAAAATAATAAATTTCCATTTTTAATCAAGTAAATTTGTAGCAGAATTTGTTTCAATGCCAAGAGAAAACTTGTAGAGCCAAGTGAATGGAAATGATGGCAGGGGCCTATAGGTATCTTTAATGACACTAACATCACACTCAGGGAGATGCTGAGACAGTATCTCCTGGGCACGGACCTGTGAGTGATATATTAAATAAAAAAGCAGGATACACAACTAGATAGAATGAGAGCTCTCAGCATTTACAAAATACAGTGGGGTGGGGGAAGACTAGAAGGAAATAATGGAGGTGGACCTCAGAATGATTTTGTCCTGTCTCTTGATGCTTTCCTGTACATTTCACATTTTATATAATGATCATGCACTGCCCTTTCTCTTTTTACATTTTCTAATTAATTCATGCTCATTGTAGCAATGCATTTCTTTTATAATCAGGGGGAGAAAGCTAAGTAAAAAGCTGAAAATGGAAAGGTCAGTGAGGGTCTGCTCTCAAGGAACTCACTAGCTTAAGAAATGATGCAGCTGAAAATATCAATAGCCTCAAGAGAAACTGAGATTAGTTCACAGCTGGGTCAAGAAACAGAAGGAATCAGTGTTTACTGAACACCTACCACAGGACTTCCACAGACAATTTATACATGTCTCACTCATTTAATCCTCACAATAATCCCAGGAGGCAAGTACTATGGTCCCTTTTAACAGATATGGCAACAAGAGCTCAGAGGAGGGCCAGGAATCCCCTAGGGTCACACCGCAAGTGAGGCAAGCAGAATTTGAAAATGGTTCCTAAGGCTCCAGCAACCAAGCTCTTATCCCTGCATGGTGCTGTCTCTCAGTCCAAAATGAGGGCGGCATCAGTTCTAACCCAAATCTATAGAAGGTCACTGAGAACTTCTCTAGTCCATGATTGAGACTGAACCCCAATCCACCTCTTCCCTTCATCCTTGGCCTCTCCCACACAAAGTCTTTTCCTTTCCCTCCCAAACTGTATCTACCACCCATGTCCTGCGGCAATGAATATTCAGGCCTGAGAGAGAGATAAGCTATCCATCAAGCTGGCCAAGCAACAGATAGACAGCACCCCACAGAGCACAGAAGGAAGAACACCCAGCAAGCTGATGCCTGCAGAGCAGACCCCCAGGCTAGGGAAAAGAAACCTCTGAGCACTGTTCTGCATTCCCTGAGGTCCTGGAGGGGCTGACTCCTCCCATCTCTCTGAGACATGCAAGGGCTGCAAAAGGTCATGGTATAACACTGGATTTCTGCTCATACAGCTCTTAAGTTGAAAGCGCATGCCAGCTTTAACCAGTACACACACTCTCTGGGCAGCAAGCAGCTCAACAACACTTGGTCAATACCTGGACAACTGTCAGCCATGGGAATCCAACTGCCTAGTCTGGAAGTACACCCTCACACCCTGGTGAGATTATGTCAGCCTGCCATCCTTGGAGCCTGAGACATTTTTCCAGTTATACAAATAGAGAAACTAAGGCCCAGAAAAACAAGTTCTCTTACAGAAAAAGTTCCTGGACAAAGGGACTTTGTCTCCAGGACAAAGCTGCACTGGCTGCACTAGGGCTTGAAAGTTGAATGGCCCACAGCTATTTTTGTTTGGCATATACTATGTTTATAAATTGATTAGTTAGAAATAGTTTAAAATCAGATCTTACATTGAAGTCCAGATTTGGGACTCCTCCTTTAAAAAAAAATAGCACATCTACAACAATAAGACAAATGGCAAACTCTACTAAAGCTGTGGAACACAAGTGAGGTCCCAACACACTATGAGTTCCTGGGTGCAGGAAATATGTGCTTCCCTACTGTGTCCTCAACTTCCAACACAAAGAATGTATGTCCACAGAAACAAATGTGTGGGGGCAGTATCAAGGGAGCTATCGAAATTGTGGCACATAACTGAAAAAGCTTGTGTTAACCTAGATCTGCACCCTAGTTAGGATCTTGCCTAAGAAGCCCACCCTCCCCTGTCTGGAGCTCACCTTCATGAGGGCACACAAAAGTCTGAGTGGAGAGTATGGGGGCAGGACTGCTGGTGGGACATGACGAGACACCAAGAAAAACAAGAATTTCCCCTCCTGGATCTAAGTGGACATCTAACCGTGGATATCTGTCAAGGCCAGAAGCAGCAGCCCCCACAACAGGCAACACCAGCCTCACCCCACTCACCACCAGCCCAAAAAACACTCAGAACTCGGGTTTATATAACCACTTCAGGACATACTTGGACCTTCAGGCCCCAGAGCTGGGCCGTCTCCCTCCCTACCTACACCCAAGAATTGAAGAAGACTCCCAAAAGACCTCATTCCAACACAAAGTTCTCTCTAGCACCAGCACTGACCTTCCGGACCCAGACCAGAGCCTTCACTGAGTCATCCTCTCCTTGAAGGTACCCAAGAAACCCACAGCCAAACTATAACAGCTGACAGCAGGAAGATTTGGTCCCAGCAGGCTGGGAGAGGGGGAGCTGGCCTGGAGTCCTCAGCCAGCCCACTTCCTCCCTACACCCATTGTCCTGCCAGTTCCTCCTGGGAGGAATCCCCACATTCTGTGCCACCAGCTGCACGGTCTATTCTCAGCACTCCCAGAGTGGGCTCAGAGTCTAGCCCATAGACATGAGGGAAGGCAGAGAAAAGGAAAACTGACCAAGGCTGTGCAGATATCAGAAGTTGAGAGAGCCTTAGGCCCTGACCAGGAAGTAGGCAGCATAGGGGAGGAATCAGCCAGGTGGCGGAGGAGGGAATGAGACAGCAGGGGGAAAGCAGCGGGGGCCGCTGACGGGAAAGCCCCTACCCTAACACACACACACACACACACACACACACACACACACACACACACACACACCACTCCCTGCCCCCCACGTCCCCTACAGCGCACCTGTTGCCCCCACCGGCGGCGGCCGGACCTGAGGCACAGGCTGCGGACCAGGGTGGCCCAGGCGCAGGCTAGGATTTCTCTGGAACCAGGCCTGGCCCAACTCCACTCTTTCCCTGGTCAAACAGCACCCACCTCCGGCCCAGGTGCCTCTGCCCGCTGCAGGTACAGCGACAGAAACCGGCTCCTCCAAACCCGGAGGAGTGGCGCGGGGCCAGGGCACCGAGGGGGATCAGAGTGCGAATGCAGCGCGCACCTGGGTGTGCCCGGGTGAGCGGTGGGCAGCAGGAGGGGCTTCAGCGCCAGGCGCGCTTCGGTTAGCAGCATCCGAAGATACCGACCCACAGAGGTCAGGGGAGGTGCACCGACACGGCCACCAGGCCCGCAGACACGCCCACCCGCAAACACTCGACAAACCAAGGCGGCCCAGAGCCACACACGCCTGTGCGGCCGGCACCGGACTCACATACGCGCCACCGAACTGGAAAGGAGCCGCACGACCCCGCGACAAGCCCCGTCGGGAGCTCGGCTTGCAAGCTCTCGGTCCTGGCCCTGCAAGCGCAGAGCACTCCGCCGCGCCGCAGCTTGGGTGGGAGACGAAGCGCGCACGCCTGATGCTGGCGACTCGGCTGCCAGGCGCACGAAGGGCTCCGCTCTGCCAAGCCCGTCGCAACCCCGCTGCGGAACCCCAAGCCTGTAACCCACGGCTGAGCTGCCTGGGTGCCTGGCCACTCACCTTCCTGCACGGCCTGAAACGGGTTGTTGGCCTCGATGACCTTGATGGAGTAGGTAATCTTCTCGCTCTGCAAGATATCATCGTTGAGACTCAGGTCAGAAACGGCCAGCTGGAAGACCCTGTCGTCCTTGGCCGCGTTCTCCTCAAAGATGGCACCTAGAGGAGAGGAGGGGTCAATACCTGGCCTAAAGAGAAGCTCTCCTTCCCCACCTGCCTCCACCCCCCCCCACTTTAGTCGTGGTGCTGTCAGGACCTCTGGGTATCAAGTGGTGGGAGTTCTAGACTGGCCTTTCAGGATAGTTTAAGGCTCTCCTCAACCAGTACAGGAATATGTCCCGCACATCCAGTGCACATGTGCACACAGTTGACATGAATTACACATGCACATCGCACATGCTGCCACCAGGTCACACACATCTCACAACAAACACAACCAACCCGCCTCATGACCCCACCATGCCCCAAACTATGGACTGAGCCAATTTGGGGTAGCCTCAGACAGCACCCAAATGTCCCAGCATGGTTCCATGAGTCCCATCCCAAGAGCCAGATAGTTCTCCCAAAGGGCAGTGTCCCCTGCCCCAATCCCAAAATATAATGATGACTTCCTTCTGCCCTGCACTTCCCCGTTTGAGTGGAGCTGAGCAAGCAGGTCCAGGGTGGCTTTCCTACCACAGAGGGCTTCTTTACTCGGGGGCCTTGGATAACCAGCATCTCAGTCCCAACTTGGCACCCACAGGCAAAACCTCCTGGCCTGATGCCCTGGGCTCCTCCACCTTCTGCTCTCCATTCTCTGACTTATTCTTCCTTCATGTATTTTTTGGGGGGAGAGGGGGCTGTCCCCTAGACCCTTTGCTTTCTGACCCAGCAGAGCTGAGGAGCCAGATACAGCTGCTCTTCAAAGAGCCTTCTAGAACCACCAACAACTCCTCCAGAGCCTCCGGCTGGCCTGTTTCAGTGCTTAGCACTGCCTTAGTCCACTCTGAGCTTAAGACTCGCCAGATCCCGGCTCGGCAGCCTGGGCAATTCCGAAGTCATACCCACCTCACCAGGCCCCAAGGATCCCCAAGGCTGGGCCGGATGATACCCGGAGTTGGTGACTGTGAGGGAGGAGGGAGGTCCCAGTTCCAGAGCCGCAATGCTGACCGTGAGACGCGAGTCCCCACCAACCAACCCCACCCCCAGCCCCAGCCCAAGCAGGTTTTGAAATCCACCCCCTGCTGGGGCGGGCTTCGATGCAGCTCACCAAACTGAGGCCTAGCCCCTCCCCACCCCACCCACCACTTTCCGCGCATTGGGTCCCACCATCCCTGCCTCCTCACACCTCCTAACCTCCAGTTTCTGGGTTCACTGGTCTTCCTCAACTTCCGGAAAAAAGACTGCAGAGGGGTTCCCCAAATCAACTGTTGTCAGCCCCCAACCCAGCCCGACTTTCTGATTTTCCTCCCATACTGCTATCAACTCCGAAATACTCCCCTTTCGCGCGCCCCCTCCATCTCTCTATCTCGTCTTCTCTCCCGGTTCCCTCCCTCCATCCATCTCTTCCCGCTCAGTGCACACTCGCTCAGCGCGCGCGAGCGCGCGCACGCGCGCGCGTGCACACACACACACACACACACACACATACACAATCACCCCCCCCACCCCGCCCACGCTTTTCTTTCCTGGGCTCCCACCACCCGGACAGTCTGTCGTCCCCCAAGCCATGGACCACAGAAAACTCTGGGACTGTCCAGGACCGGACTGCAGTTGCTACCACCAGATACACATCCACACATACAGCAAAAGATGCACAGACACACACCAGGGAAACAGGCAGCCACTGTGTCCACTCTAACAGGCTGACAGCCGAGCACTCACCAGCACAGGCTCTAATGGCCCCACACACCTCAATGCCCTCTCGCAGTGACACCAGCACGGTGCCAGGCGCACACACGGAGACACACGCTGACAACACTCACCCACCCACATTCACACACGGTTCTGGCTGGGCCTCGTTTGATTCTGCCCTGCCAACTTGGCGAGACCCCGGGCCGTGTCCGCCCCTTGCTCCCCGCTGCTCCGAGCCCGCCGACTGCCCGCCTGGGGAGCGGATCGGAACGCGTGTCCAGCACTGGGTCCCCCGCAGCCGCGGCCCTAAGTGTGGGCAGAGGCCGCGGAGCCCCGCGCCCGGACTGGAGTCCTGGGGAGCGGCGAGGAGCCCGCGGGAGCGCGGCGCGGCCCGCGCACAGTTCCTCCGCCCGGCGGCTCGGCGCGGCCCTCCGGGGCAGCACCGCCCGCCAAGCCCCTCGGACCCGGAACCGCCAAGTTTGGATGCAGCGTACCCGCCGCGCTGCCGAGGCCCCCGCCCAGCCTCGGTCCGCTCGCCCGCCCGCGCGCCGCGCTCACCGATGTGGATGATGGAGTCGGCCCGCACCGACACGCACTGGCATATCCAGGGGAGAAGCCACAGCGTCAGCGCTTCCATGTCCCCCGGGCGCGCGGCTCATCCGCCCGGGCCCGGGGCGAGGCCGAGGGCAGCGCGGAGCCGGGAGGCGCCCGTCCGGGTGCAGTCCCGGGCCGCTCCCCAGGAGAGCCGAGCCCGCCCGAGCGTCGTCCCCCGCGCGCCCGCCCCTGCGCCCGGCGCGCGCCCCAGCCGTGCCCAGCGCAGCCCAGCGCGGCCGGGCTCCCGCTCCGACTCCCGCGGCGGCTGCGGCGGCGCTGGCAGCCCGAGCCCGGGGCGGCGCGGCGGGGGCGGCGTTTCCCGCGGCCCGAACGGCCTCGAAGGGCGTGGAGGCGGCGGCGGCGGCGGCGGCGGCCGGGCCGGCGCGGCGGCTCCGGGATCGCGTGTGTCTGCGCCCGGCGCCGAGCGAACTGCGGAGGACGCCCCCTCCCCTCCCCCTCCCCTCGGCGCGGCTCCCCTCCCCGCCCCGCCCGCCCCCCGCCCCTCCGCCCTCCCCTCGACCACGTGACTGCGGAGCCTCAGCCGCGCCGCGCGCCGCCCGCCCGCTCGCAGCGCGGAAAGGGCGCCGAGGGCGCCTCGCTCCCGGCCCGGGCACGCTCGGAGGCCGGCGCCGCGGCGGGGACCCGCCGGGGCCGCGGCGCGCGGGGACCTCGCGGCCTGGGCCTCGCGCCCTGCACTCGCCAGCGGCGGGAGGATGGAGAAGGGCTGGCTGCCGACCACCCTCGGCGCCCGCCGACCTCAGCCGCCGGGCGTCCGCACCCTCGCGGAGCCGGACCGGTGGTGGCCTGGAGAGAGGCGCGGCGGCCGCCGAGCCGGGCCCCAGGATGCGGAGGGACCGGCGCCGCGGAGCAGAGCGGGCACTGCGGGCTCGAACCCCGGCCCGCCGCGCCGGCCTGGGCGGGCGCCCCTCCCCACCCGCGGGCCTCGCGCGCAGCCAGGGGCTCGGCAGGGGCTCGGACTCTGAAGCCCAATTCATGGCCGGAACCGGCGCAGCCGCGGCCGCGGCGCCTGGACGTGAGGAGCCTTCCAAGCGGCCGGCGCGCTCCGGCTCCGGCTCCGACGCCGACTCGGCGCGGGCTCCTCGAGCGCCAGCCGGGGCGGCGCGGGCTCCTCGCGGCCAGCGCAGAGCGGGGCGTTCGCCCTCCGCCGCCCTCCTCCAGCCGGCCACCCCGAGCCTGGTCCCGAGCCTGGGAGGAGGTGGCACGCTGCACACGCAGCTCTCTCCCCCTCCACCACCACCGCCCAAGCCCAATACGGACTGGTGTCCACGTGGCGCACCCAAGATTTCGGGGAAAGAGCCGAGCCTTCCCGGACCGCGATTCCGCAGAAGCTCAGACTGGGCGCGCCTCGCAGAACCTCGTTCAAGGGGCCGCTCCCGCGAGCCCAGGAGCACCCCTTGGCCCAATTGTCTGCCTCCCCCCACCCCTGCCCAAGGCCCCTGCTGTGCTGCAGACTACGAGCTGGGTGCGCGGGATTCTGAGAAGCTCGGCAACATCATTTATCTGGAACTCCCCGCGCAGTAGGAAAGGAGACACCTTAACAGATCAGTAAAAGATGTGGCGAGGACCCTGAATGAGCTAGGTATGCACAGGCGCATCTGGGCTCTGAACCAGCCTGGGAGGAAGAGCCAAGGATGGCTTCCTGGAGGAGGTGATAGTTCTAAACGATGAGAGGGAGTTACCAAGGGAGAAGGAAAGGGGCTTCAAGGCTGAATGTCGATTAGCGAGCCAAGGCAGAAAGAAAAACAAGTGTTATGTCCCAAGCTGCGAGCTACGGAGGAGTCATTGGAAAATTACACTTTGGAAAGGTAGGAAAAGAGGCTATGCAGAGAGGACCAGGCTTGGAGAAGAGTGAGGCAGTCCTTGCAGTGGCTGACAGGGCTGACTCAGCTGGGCAGGGGCAGCTTGGTGGAGAGAAGCTAGGTTGGAGAATTGAAAGGAACCACATGGGTAGGCAAAGTGACGTCCAGGATGAGGGGGCCAGTGGGTGAGAATAGAGGTAGCCCTGCAGGAGGCTGGGCTACCTGGCTGAGTAGGGTACCCACACAAAATCACATCCTTAAGAAACCTGTCTTTGGGGCCTTGAATTATAGAACATGCTCCATCCAATCTCTCCAAACCCCTATACCGCCATTCTCATTTCCTCAAAATTCCACCATTCACTGGCTGAAAAGTTGTAGGAAGAAGGAAAATAAAGGGTGGATTTTATTATATAACAATTTGGTTTCTGTGGGACTGCATCCACCTTGGAAGGATTGTGGCTGTGGTCAGGGACTCAAACCTGAGGTCAAGAACTATAGGTTAAGGACCCCCCAGACTCACTTATTTGGGCCCCTGCAGAGTGTCAGTAGAGTAGGCATGCAATACTTCTAACCCAGTTAGTTTTTCTTTATGTATATTATTCTTAAAGGTGGCAGGATTTCAGTGTGACAAGCCTCAAGACCCAAATCCAAATATTAAGAAGGCAACTCGCCAACAGGGAGGGAGACAGAGACAGAGAGAGAGATTGATTGAGAGAGAGAAAGATGGGGGGAGCTCCAAGGGAGAGGGATAGTTTTGGGAAGACTATGAATTTCTAGTAGTTTGGATGATGAAGTAGATGATGAGGTCCCTCTGGTTTGGAACCTGAGGGTTACAACTCAGGTTGGAACCCCCCAGGCTTGAGGCAACCTCACCTTCTGTTCTGGATACCCACTTCGCCTCCATCTCCCACAGTGTGAGGTCCTTCACCATCCTCAAATGCTCATCAATTAATGCTCATCCTACTATGCTCCCAAGACAAGCCTGTTTTCTCTGTCACACTGGAATGCCCTTGGAACCCCTTGCCTGACCACTAGAGGCACTCTGCACAGATCCTACCTTTCCCTATTGCTGCGAGGCCCAACCAGATAACACTGTGGCCCTCTGCACACCCACCTCTAGGAAAGACGATTTGAATCCTGTATGCCAAATGGAGTCGGGATTGCTAGGTTCAAGGACATTATTGGGGCTTTATCAGGCTCATCAAACCCCAAATTATTTATTGATCCTGACCAGCCCAGTCCCTTTAAACCCTAATAACTTCTAGGACTGCAAAAGCTGCCTGCCCAAAACCAGGCTTCTATTCAGTGAACATGTTCACCCTCACTGTAACAACCTGGCTAGAGAAGATAGGTTAGCAATCTCTGGGTCATATGATGCATTCCTATTTCACAGAAGGGAAAACTAAGACTCAGAGAAAGGAGGGACTTTGTCCAAGGCTCCAGGTGAGTTGCTGGCAGACCCAGGACTCAGTCCTATTGATTTGCTCCTCAAGGTGTATTCACAAAAATTAAAATTGATCAATAAATCCTTCTTTGGCACAGAGTTCAGCCAACACAGATGATTGCTTTTTCTAAAGAGATCTTCTGTTATACTGATTCTCACTAGACTTACCACATGCGGGCACTGCTCAGTAGCCTATATCTTGCCGATGAGATGATATTCACATTTTACACATGAGGAAATTGAAGGAGGGTGCAAAAAAGTAAACCAGACCCATCAGGAATTGCAACTGGAATACTACTAGAAGCCAGGAGCTTGCCACCAATGCTACAGATGAAATATCAAGGCAAAGAAAGAGGCCACGATGATCCACTTGGGAGCCACAATCATTGTAACTTAAAGCTTTGTCATTCCAGAATTACACATTTCTCCTTACTCTGTTGCCTTCTTTCTTACTCCACCAATAACTGAATTAAGGAAGGGCCAGCCAGAGTCCTGACCCTCCAAGGAGCCTATTGCCCTGGCACAATCCCTGAGAAGCTGCCCACTCCATGTAGAAATGCCAATGTCCAACCCCTACAGAGGTGCCCCCACCCCGATCATGTTTCTCCTAGAGAGCCCCCAGTCTAGACAGGATACTACATCCTAAAAGACCCCTTACCCCCTCTCTCCCCAGTAAAGAGCCCACCAGGGATTTCTAAGACAATTCAGCCCAGGCCCTACATGAGGGTTACTGCCAACAAGAGAGACCAAAGCCCAGCCAGGGGTATTCTCTGCAGGCTTTAGCACAGAAGACCAGCTCTCTCCAGTATACAAGAGGAGGCCATCCCAAGCCCTAGTCACAATCTCCCTGGGAGGAGCCAGCATCTTAGAGGGAGCCAGGCTTAGAGCCCTACAGCCTGAGTTCCAGGGCTCCAAGTAACCCACACTTTACCAGAATCTGAGCTCAGGAACTCCCTCCTAACTTTTTTTTTTAATTTTGGTATTTTTATTTTTTAAGAAACACCCTAGTTATTGTTTATTTCATACCTTTCCTCAGTAGCTGCCTTTGTCTTTTGTTATATGTTAATTGCTCACCTCTACTTTGTCTTCCTTACTCCTTCTTGTCAAACTCTTTTATCTCATTTTTACTGTCTTTCAGCTTGTATTTATTTTATTTGATCTTCTTTATATTACCTTATTTTTTATTTTATTTTTACTCTTGGTTAGCCTCATGGGTATTATTTTCAATTTCCCAGGCTGGCAATCTTTTGCATCGCTCATTCTATTATTTCAACTTTCTATTTAGTCTTCGGTTTTCCAGAGGTTGCAGACTGGAGAGGTAGTCTGAGGGTGCCCTTCCTGCATCCACCTTGCTGGAGCCACCAGGGCAAGATCCATGAATGTGTCCCCACTCCCTGCCCATACCCAGCCTTTGAACCTTTCCCAGGTACTGTTTCTGCAGCATTGCCCCTGGCACAGGTCTGGAGGGCTTCTGCTTGCTGGAGCCACACCCCCATTGGCCAATGAGGAGGAAGAAAATCGCACACAGTGTTTCCTCCCTAGGTAGGAGCACCTCATTTCTGCAGGGCCAGGGCCCTCTTTATTCCCATTACACAGTCTGGAAACGAACCCAGGGTGGGGTACTCAGTCTGCTTAGAATCGGGTCATTCAAAAATCACTTAAGTGAGAAGTTACTGCCTTCACAAAAACAAGCTGGAACCATGGGGGTCTCGTCCCTGGACTCTTCAGGCAGGGTAGCCAGCAGGACCAAACATCAGCTCAGGGCCATCTGGGGCTTGCATGCTGACATCCAGGGCTCCTCTGGCCTCTCAGAGTCCAGCAAGGTCTTATTCCTTCCTAGGGCTCCTCTGAAAGCCAGAAGAGGCAGGCCAGAGTTTACACAAAGGTGTTACCAAACACCAAAGGAAAGCAAAAGGGAAGGAAGTTTGGGCTCCCAGGAAGGACTCTCCCTCCCCCCATTAGCTATCATCTCAGTCCCACGCCACCTGGGGCAGTCTGTGTCCCAACCTCCACCTAAAGCAGTGATCCTCCAGGTGTACATCCCCCAGCCTAGATCTAGGAGTTTATTCAGAGAAGGCCAGGGCTTATGGAGCTCTAGACCTACTCCACTTCCAACAGTCTTGCACATGGATGCCCTGAGTCCACTATATGTGGGGGGAAAGGGTTCTGCTGCTGAGAGTCTTACGTTTGAAAACCACAGCCATGAAAAATCTCTCCCTAAGCCCAAATATGGCCCAGGCCCCTCCCAAGATGCTCGTTGGTGTCCCTGATTCCCAGGTATAAAGTCTAGGGAGGTTTCACCCCTCTATCCCTAGACCCTGGGCTCTTCAACTCTTCCATTTTTTGTGTATGTGGAGCTCCTGATTCCCCACATAGGACCAAGTGGCAGGGAACCAAATTCTGGCCTGTATGTCTATCCCCAGAGCCAAAGTCAGGACCCTACACCCTCATCAGCTACAACCTTGCTGACCCAGGACATGGAGCACCACAGAGGTCCCCTGCTCCTCCCGCCACTTCCCAAGCCTCCTCCTGTCCCCTGCCGTCCACTGCAGTGGGTCCCTGCAGGGTGAGCTGAAACCTTGATCTGAGTTAAGAAAGAGGTGCACATTCCAAGCAGAGAGAACAGCAAGAGAAAAGGCATGGAAAAGCACGTAAAGAAACATAGAGGGAGGACAGCAAGATGTAAACAGGAGCTGGTGGAGAGGCCAGGATGGAAGTTACTAGAATGTTCCTAATGGAAAATGCTGAGGCCCAACTCACTCCTTCCCAGACAGTTCTTTACAGAGCAAGCACTGGGATGATCCCACAGCAGCCAGTCATATAAACCACTGTGTCTTCAGTGGGCATCCTGGGAAGGCTATAGGGCCACTAATCCACAATAGAGTGGTGAGGCCCTTGTCCTTCTGGCCACCAGGATGCTTACAGGAGACTATCCTATCCTGGCTCTACATAGGACACACTATGCCAGTTACATATCCTCTGCACTACCTAGGGATAAGGCTGCAGTTGTCCACAGATGAGATGGGGACTTAGACTGCTCCACATCTGTAATAGGATACAGAAGTGTCAGCCTGCACACCTGGCTTTGCACAGTGGAGCCCCCAGACATTTGGTTAAATGACTGTGAGAGGCCCACCCATCCCACCTCTTCCCATTCTACATGGGGTATAGCCCAGCAGCTCTCACCAGCCTGGGCCTGCAGCCTCTCAGAGTTGAGTCCCCTTCTTCACCAGGGGAGCAAGAATCAGGGGAGCTACAACTAACTGGAGTCCTGGCTCATCTGGCAAGTAGCCCCTTCCCCAGACCCAGCCCTCCTGCTTTATAGCCCCTAACAGATCTGGTCACCATGATCATGGACACACCCATTCTCAAGAGCAGGTTTTCTGCCCTGTAAACATCTTCTTTTATCCGGTGATGGAATGAAATTGTGATTGATTTTCTCTGTCTGGGTGTCATGGTGCATTTAGCACTCTGTAAAACCAAAGGATAAAGGTGCTACCTTCCTGGAGATTCGGCCTGGAGCAGGGGCTGCCAAGTGCTCCTTTAGGAGAGACAGGGAGATAGCACAGGCTCTGGATCCACCACTGACATGCTGGGCAGCCTTGGGCAAGGTCCCTAACTTCCAGGAGATTCATCTGGAAAACAGAGAGACCCAGGGTTTTGGTGTGGGAGAAAACAAGTGGGAGTAGGATGGAGCAGAAGCCCCAAGAGGAGGCCCCCAGTGGAGGGAGGGAAGGGGCATGTGTCTAACCCTTGCCAAGTACCAGGCCTGTGCATAGGCTTCACTGCAGGGGGCTGGCAATGCAAGAAGGAGACGTGGGTAGAGATGGGAACAAGGGTCTGCAGAAAGGAGGCCCTGAGGATCCAGGCCTCCCAGGTCATCTTTATCTCCAGGATCAGGAGAGGCAAATGACAAAAGGGGAGAGAAGGAGAAGCTGCCCTAGGAAATGGGAACAGCCCTCAGAGATCAGAGGGGAAGGGCAGGGCTAAACCACTGAGAGGCCCAATCCTCCTGTCACAAGCTCATGTGGTCAGTGATCCACACAAGACCCTGTGAGAATGGGTTGTCATCCCCAATGTACAGACAAGAACAATGAGGCTCAGAGCAGTAAGGTCATTGCAGTTAATGGGTATGACAGGCTGAAAGGTATTTCAAAAGACATCCACGTCCTAATTCCAGAACCTATAAACATGACCTATTTGGAAAAAATGTCTTTACAGATGTGACTGAGATGAGGAAATCGTCCTGGATTGTCTGAGTGGACCCTAAATGCCATCACAAGTGTCCATAAAAGACAGGCAAAGGTAGACCCAAACAAAAGACAATGTGACCATGTAGGCAGGGACTGGGTGTTATAGACACAACACAAGGAATGCCAGCAGCCACCAGAAGCCAGAAAAGGTAAAGGATGGATTCTTCCCTAAGGACTGTGGAAGGAGCACAGACCTGCCAGATTTTAGACTTCTGGCCTTCAGAACTGTAACAGAATACATATCTGTTGTGTTAAGGCACCCAGTTTGTGATAAGTTGATATGACAGCCACAGGAAATGAACACAATAAGGAAGCCAAGTGGATCTGACATGGGCCACCAAGGCCTGTACATGGGGACAAATTCCAGCTTGTTTTAACAGAAAGTCCCGAGGGCCATTGGGCCCAACCCTGCATCAGCCCAGGCTGCACATATCCACTCCTCTTGCAGACCAGCAAATGGAGAGAGCTAGGGCAGGCCACAGGGGCCATCAGTGGAAGGGAGCAGCCCTCACTGGGATAGCCATGGACTTGGACTTCACCTCATCTTCTCAAAGCTATGCTAGCCTAAGGCTACTCACAAGACCAAAGGGGACAGAAATCAGTGGAAAAATGCCTCTAAGGTGCCTCTCAGGTGTATCTGGGACCAGCTGAAGCTGCATTCATTCCACTATGGTTTTTCATATAGCAATCCACCCTCACCCTGTGTCCTAAGACATGAAAATCCCTTTGTTTCTCTATGCAAAAGCTTGTTCTAATTTCTAAGTTCAATTCAGAAAATGCCAGAAAATACGAAAAAGGAAATTACAGTCACTCCGTGTTCTTCCTGACCTCCCATGTGCTGGGACTGGCCTGGCCCTTGCTGACCAATGAAAGCTTGGCTGAAGTGCTGTTCATCAATAATAAAATGGCAGCACCTCATGAGGAGAAAGGCTTTGCTCTTCCCCTCTACCCTGCTACCACCTACCTGGAACGTGGAGAAGAGATTCAGAAGAGAGGCTGCCATCTTGTGACTTGGAGAAGCCAAGCATGAGACTGCCAGCTTCATCCTAGGATGGCAGAGCCTCCAGATGACAGGGGTGGGCCTTTATTGTCTCCTGGACACATGAGACAATAAAGCCCTTGACTGTTGGAAAATTTTCAGTTATTTATACACAGTCCTCAAAATAACTAAAAATAACCACTTTGGTATTGTTTTCTTCTTATCCTTTTTTCTACTCAGGTATTATTTTTAAATAGAGGCAGATAAAAATCACTACCTGATATTAATTTTTCACTTGTTTGTTGTCTGTTTTTCTCCTACAGAACATAAGCCTCATGAGAAGGATACTATCTATCTTGTTTATAATTTTATTCCCTGTATCTAGAATAATGTCTGGCATGTCTAGATGTTCAATGAATGTTAGTTAAATCAATGAATTAATTAATGAGTCAATGAACATTTTAATGTGAGTACTTTACCCTGCCATGAAATTGTTTCCTGCAAACATTATTTTTAATAGCCAATTACAGTTCTCTTCCATGAATCTATCAAAATTTATTTAACCAGTCACTTGCCGTGGGACATTTTTTCTCAGTTTTCACCATTATAAATAATGCTCTTATGCAATTATTTTCTTAGGATAAATGCCTAGAACAGTTACGCATAATTTAAATCTCTTAATATGTGTTTCCAAAATTGCTCTCGAAAGCTATTTTCAAAAACTATTTACATTTTAATGTGCAATTCATTAAAGTGTGTGTTTCTTTGCACCTCTACCAACACTGGGTATTATTAATTTCTAATATTTTTTATTTCGATAAATGAGAAGTTGTACCTCAAAGTTGTTTAAGCATATATTTCTTCATCTGGGGTCACTGAGTGTTCTTTGCTAATTTGTAGCTCTTTAGCAGGTCTCTTCCTGCCCCAGCCTCCTGAGGAGGAAAGTCACCTGTATCTGCTGGAGGTGTGTTCACAAATGGCGAAGGTGAAGTTCCCTTGGCCAGTGTTCAAGCTCCTCCAGACATTGTCCGGGAAAGCAACCAGGAACTAGACCCTTGGAGTCCATGAGATTCCAGGACTGAAATCTTTGAGATGGAATCTTCCTTTACACAAAGTTGGGCCACTTCCCTGGTCCCTGCTAAGGGCCACGGTGGGAAGACAGGTCCTGGTGTGAAGCCCAGAGTTTGACGCAGGATCCTGGGTAGGCCCATATGGAAAAAGAACTGATGCTGGGGAGCTGGCAGGGGCCAAGGAAGCTGATGTCAGGCCCTGAGAGACCTAGGAGGCAAATTAAAGACTTTTGAAAAGGCAAAGCTTGGTTAGAAGAAAGGGGGAGGCATTCCAGGAAGCAGACCTAGCACAGGCAAAGCCACTGAGCAGGTTCAAGAATGGGGTGCGCTCACGCCCAGATCAGCCCTCTCTTGGGGACTGCACGGCCAGCCACAGCCAGGAGCAGAAATCTGCACGCACACCCTCAAGTCCACACTTCCCCTGCAGTCGGCCCCAGACACCCAGGTAACCCCCGGGCCTGGAGCCTGCCAGGCCCAGCTCACTCCCCAGGGAAGGTCCCGGTGCAGGCTGCTGAAACAGCTCCTGCTCCTCACGCTGCGTCCCCCCTGACCCAGCCCAGCGACACCCCGCAGGTCCCAGCATCTCACAGCTGGGAGGTTGCGCGCCGAGCGAGAGCGCAGCCGAGCACTTCCAGGCTGCGCAAGGGGCCGAAGAGAAGCCCCGAGGGCCGTGGGGCTCCAGAAAGGGCAGCGGGGCGCCCCGGCCTGGAGGAGCCCCGGGCGGTAGGAGAGGGCCCGCTCCGGCTCTCGTACCCACCCGGGAGAGCCTCAGGTTCCCGCGCACGGGCCGCAGCCACGGACCGGCCTTCCAGGCCATACCCACTGCGCCGCCCGGGGCAGCCGTGGGGCAGCGCTTCCCCCTGCCGGCGGCCTGCGGAACAGGCCAGGCTGCGGCCGCCCGCAGAGGCGATCGGGGCTCCAGGGTACATGCAGGTTGTCTTGACCTGGACCGGAAGAGCTGTGGACAGCTGAGCCGTCAGTCAGAAGACCGACAGGGTCTGATATCAATGAAAATAACAGCAATAATTGCCAACATGTATTTTGAGCCAAGCACTGGTCTCATGCTTTATAGACACTACTAATTCAGCTAATCCTCACTCGATCTTTAATAAGGAAGGCACACTAATTTTCCCATCTAATAGAGCGGGGAGACTGAGGCACAAGAAGGTTATTAACTCTCCCAGCTAGTAAGTGGCAGAGTAGGACTTGAACTTGGCAGTCTGGGTCCACAGCCCAATAACCTTTGAACCATCTGATGTCAGAAAAGGGATAGGGCTCCCTATCGAGCTTCTACCTTTACAGATCTCAACACAATGTGACTTCTACAATTTCTAGAGCTGGATCCTTATAGCCAGGACAATCTTGCAGAAAAGCAGACAAGTATTCTATAGCCTTGATTAGAAACCATGCTCTGTTTGGGCCACTACTAGGACTGAGGCCCTGGATTTCCTATGGGCCTAATGGAATTGCACTGTGTTTGTAAAAGGCTTGGATCCAAGCAGACCCCAGAATCCAAGTAAATGATGTGAATAGCCTCTATCATAGGCCACCCATGATCCAGAGTAGAAAAGGGGCCCCAGTGCATGGGTGGGCCTTTGTAAAAGCATCTGTGTGCAGCGACTGTCTTCTCAGTAGCCAGCAGCTCTGTTCCTCCTCACTTCTCACCTTTTTTACTACAAAAGTTTCAGGCTCAGTTTTCTCCAAACCATAGGTTAAATTACGATATCCTGTTTAAAACCCTTTACTACAACTCAATAACAACAGAAAATATTTATTGGACAAAAGACTTAAATAGATATTTTTCTAAAGAAGATATGCAAATGGCCAATAAACATATGAAAAAATGTTCAACATCACTGATCATTAGGGAAATGTAAATCAAAATTACAATGAGATACTACCTCATACCCATTAGGATAAAAAACAAATTGCCAAAAAAATACAAAATAATAAGGGTTGGAGAGAATGTGGAGAAATAGGAATGCTGCGTACTGATGATGGAAACATAAAATGGTACAGGCCCTATTGAAAATAGTATGGTAGTTTCTCAGAAAAAATAAAAATAGAACTACCATATGATCCAGCAATTCCACTTCTGGGTTTATACCCAAATGAATTGAAAGCAGAATCTCAAAGAGATATTTATATACTCATATTCATAGCACTTACACTAGCCAAAAGGTGTAAGCAACCCAAGTGTCCATTGACAGATGAATAGTTTTTTAAAATGTGGCATATACATACAATGGAATATTAGTCAGCCTTAAAATGGAAGGAAATTCTAACATATGCTACAACATAAATGAACCCTGAGCACATAATGCTAAGTGAATAAGTCAGTCACAAAAAGACAAATACTGCATGAATCCACCCACATAAGGTTTCTAGAGAAGCTAAATTCATAGAGACAAAAAGAATGGTGGTTGCCAGTGACTAGAGGGATGTAGGGTGAGAAGTTGATATTTAGTGGATATGGAGTTTCAATTTGGAAAGATCAAAAAGTTCTGGAGATGGATGGTGGGGATAGTTGCACAACAATTCAAATGTACTTAATGCTACTAAACTATACACTTAAAAATGATTAAGATGGTAAATTTTATGTTATGTGTATTTTATCACAATTAAAAATTAAGTTAAATTAAATTAAATTAAGTTAACCTTTTACTGGACTCCTCATGCTCCAGTAAACATCTGCAGGACTTGCATCCAGTAAGTTCCCCTCCTCTGGAAACTGCACCAACACTGAGGCTAAGGCTGGAACAACCACTACTTATAAGTCCCCATCCCAGGGTACACTGGATTGATCTAGAGATGACTACCTCATCCAAAATAAGCCAATCAGTACCCTCCCCCAGGATGTTTTTAACTAGAAGAAAAGGAATCAGTATCTCTCAGGTGATAGTAAATGTAAGATATGAACTTAGGTGACATAATTTCTGCTGAGTGGAGGAAACTAGAGAAGCAGAGAGAAGAGGTGGTGGGTATTCTCCTGCCCACCCTGCAATTGTAGTGTGAGTTTCCATCATGTGTTATAGTTGCTAGCACCCAAAGACCAAGGAAGACTAACACCTAAAACAGAAGCCCTCCAAAGGGCCCCCAATACAAAACACATCAGTAACACTAATGCATCATGCCCTTTCTCACCTCCCAGCTCTTGATCATGCAGTTCCTTACCTAGGAATGCCTTCTCTCCTGAGTAGTCTAGTGAGAATTTCCTCATCCTTTAAGATAAATTCAAGCTCCTCCAATTAGGAAGCCTTTGTTACCAATACTCCCAACCCCATGAAGAACCACCCCACTCTGGTACTTCCTTTGGCTGTAGCACCTTCATTATACATGTCTATTTACACATCTGACTCCCAACTAGGTGGAAGAGTCTCAAAAGCAGAGGCTCATCTTTGTGCCCCCACTACCCAAGTTAGGGTCTGGTACCTACTAGGTGCTCAATAAATGTTTACTGAATGAATACATAAATTCAAAGTACATATCATCAACCCTCTTTTACAAACCAACAACTGAGGTTCCAAGATGTTGAATCCCAGGCTAGCCCCCTATAAACCTTATACATCTCCCTTGTCTGATCCTATCTCCCAGCCCTCCCCAACTCCTAAAAACCATCCAGCATGCCCTTGGAACTTCTGGTCAATTATATAATCAATATGAAGTCTACATCTGGATACAGCATAGTGAAACAATAGAAAACCAAACACATAGAGAAAAATCTTAAAAGCAGCTGGAGAAAAAAAAAAGATTACTTTGACTGACAGTTGACTTAACAGCATGTATACACAAGGCAGAAAATAGTGAAATGATGGCTTCAGTAGCTGAAAGAACATTTCCAACCTAGAATTCCAAACTGAGAAAAACATATTTTTCAAGAATGATGATGAAAGAAGGATTTTCAGGCAAATAAAAACTCAGAAAGTTCATGTAGAAGCAGAGATTCACTAAAGGAAATGCTAAAGGAGATATATCAGGCAGACAGAATGTGATTCCAGATGGAAGGACTGATACACAAGGAGAAATGAAAAGCAACGAGCATTAAATATGTAGGTAAATATAAATTAACAGTGTCTACAACAGTAATGTCTGTGGAGTTTTTAAGAAATCAGAATTAATTACAAGATGATATATGTATTGTCAAGGAATATAGTAAGAATATTGAGTAACTGTAGATTTTGGTAAGTTGAGAATACAGATTTTAATTTTGAGGGAAGATACACACACACACACAAAAAGAGAGACAGGAAATTTCAGGGAGAAAATGGAATAATAAAAAAATTAAATTCAAAGCAAGAAAGGAAGAAAACATAGAACAAGATGACAAATAGAAATCACAAAATAAAATGTATTTTGAAAAACAACTACATTAATAATTATATTAAATTTTTAAAAATTATATGCTTTCGTTAAATGGTAAAAGGTAGTAAGCTGGATTTGTTAAAAAAAACACAACATGTTGTTTACAAAAGTCACATCTAAAACATAAAAATACAGAAAGATTTCAAGTAAGTCATAAAAATAATATTCTAAATGAATACTGGCCAAAAAAAAAGCTAGTGTGGCTATATGAATATCAGACAAAATAGATTTTAAGGCAAAAAAAGTATTATTAGAGATAGAGAGTTAGTACATGATGATAAAAAGTTCAATCTACCAAGGAGACATAACAATTTTAAATTTGTACATACTTAATAACAGAGTCTCAAAATATATAAAACCCAAAATTATAGATCTACAAAAGAAAATAGACAAATCCAAAATCGTAATGGAATAATTTAATACAAATCTCTCAGTAATAGAAAGAAAACATTAAAATGTAGTGAAGAAAAAAACAATTTGAACATTATTATAACACATTCGACCTAAAGGACATATATAGAACTCTGTTCCCAATGAGAAAAGACTACACATTTTTTTCAAGTATACATGAAGTATTATTAAACATGATTTCTAACAACAATGTAAATTAACTTGGTATAACTGATAATAAAAAATATTAGAAAAATCTTCACAAATTTTCCAGAAAATAGAAAAGAGGAAACACATCCCAGCTTGTTTATGAAGCCATTAAAACTTCAAAAAGACGAGAAATGAAAATTATAAGCCAACTACTTTCACATAAGTAAATTTGAAATTTCCAAATAAAACATTAGCCAACCAAATCCAAAAATACATAAAGAGGATAATTCATTATGACCAAATCTAGTCTATTCTAGGAATGAAAGTTGGTCTAACTTTAGAAATCAACCAGTGATATTCACCATATCATAATGGATTGAAAGAGAGAAAGAGATAGCATTTATAGTAGTGTTGAAAACTATGCAAACCTAAGGATTATATATATATTTGTTTAAGTGTGCAGGGAGAAAACTATAAAATTGTAATTACAAGTATCAAAGAACACCTAAATAGATGGAAAGATATATGATGAATAAATATTGGAAGAGTAAATATGGTATAGATGTCAATCCCAATCAAAATCTCAAGAGATATTTTTGTAGAACTTGTGATTTCAATATTTGTAGGGAGTGTAAAGGAACAAAATAGCCAAGACACTCTTAAAAAACAAGATGGGTAAACTTACTCTACCAGATAGTAAGACCTAGTATAATGCAATAGAAATTTAGACCGTATGGTATTAACCTAAGGACAGAAAAAACAAAATGGGACAGAAGAGGAAGCCCAGAAAGGACACATACACACAGTTGACATCTGGCAGAAGTGACATTGCGGAGCAGTGAGGAAACTCTTCTTCTTAATAAATGGTACTTAAATATCCACATGGGAAAAAGACTACTACTCACACCAAGCACTAAAGCAATTCCAGGTGGATTAAGACTCAATGAGGAAATACAAAGTTAGAAAGCTTTTAGAAGTTCAGAAAGTTAGAAAGAACATATTTCCATGAAAAATATTTTTGAACTTCTTAACCAAGTTCAAAAAGCATTAGCCACAAAAGGGGGGAAATACATAGAGTGAAACAGAAAGCCATAATGGGAGACATAATTCCAAAACAGAAACTGACATTAGACTAGTACAGAATATATAAAGAACTCCTATAAATCAATGAGCAAAAGCTAAACAACTTCAGGAGGTAAAAGATGACTACAAATTCCTCGCTATTCCTCTCATTGAGAAGTTAAATCTAATTGTTCTTCCCTTGAATCTGGCTGGCCTTAGTGACCTGCTTGACAAATAAAACACATCTGGGACATACAAGACTAGGTCAGAAGAAGTCTTGCAGTTTCCAGCCAGATTTCTTACAATGCTTGCTCTGGGAGAAACCAGATGCTGTGTAAAAAGTCTGACTACCCTGAGACCACCACGCTGTGAGGAAGCCATTCTCCCAGCAGGTTCATATAACAGCCACCGAATCATTTTCAGCTGAGGCCAAGCACTGCTCAAATTGTTGATTCATGGACTAAGTAAATTAATGTTGTTGCTTTAAACCACCAAGTTTTTGGGTGGTTTTTTAATGCAGCAATAAATAACTGGCATCACAGCCCAATGGGAAAAAAGTACAAAAGAGTTGAATCAGGCAAATAAAAACTCAGAAAGTTCATGTAGAAGTTTCTTCCATCTATTATTAGTGATGGAAGAAATGCAAATTAAAATTAGAATGAGAGATCTTTACACACTCATCAAACTGTATGAGTATAAATTTATATATCCACTTTGGAAACAGTTTGGCATCATCTATTCCAGCTGAAGATACACACGCCCTCTAGCCCAGTAATGCCACTATCCCCTAGAGAGACTCCCATACATGTGCACAAGTGACAGACACACAGTCCCTGCAACACTCACTGTTTGTGATAGCCAAAACCTGCAAACAACCCAAATGTCCATCTCAGAGAATAGATAATATGTGATCTATTCGTACAATGGAATCCTACACAGTTATGAAAAATCAACAAGCTACAACTATAGAAAACATGATGTTCAAAATAATGTTGAACAAAAGAAGACAAAATCAAAACAAAACAAAAATACTATATTCAGTAGGGTTCCATTCAATGAGCCAGATGGGGGGAAAAAATACCACAGTATCACTTATATGTGGAATCCAAAAAAAAGTCGAAATCATAGAAACAGGAGTAGAAAGATGGTTGCCATGGGTTGGGGAGTAGAAAAATAGGAAGAGGTTGATAAAGGGGTACAAATTTTCAGCTATGTGATGATTAAGATCTAATGTATAACATGGTGACTGTAGTTGAATAATTGAAACTTGCCGATAATAAAACTTAAATGTCCTCACCCTTCCCCCCAAAAATAGAGGCTAACTCTATGAGGTGATGAGTCTGTTAATTAACTCAGGACCCTTCCACAATGCATATATTTGTTAAATTATCACATGTACACTTTAAATATCTTATAACTTTATTTAATTATTCCTCAATAAAACTAGAAAAAATAAAAATTAAATTAAATTAAAAAACAAAGTTAAATAACAGCCAAGAATGGTTTAGAAATGTATTTAAATGGTAAAACTATTTTTTTAAATTTTATCAGTGAAGCCAGAATGCTGTTTACATCTAGGGCAGAAGGAAAAATTCTGATTGGAGAGGAGCACTGGAAAGATTTTTTAGGGTATTAATAATGTCCTTTTTTGCCCTAACTTGTGGTTACATGGGTACCTGCTTTATTCATAACATGATGTATATGAGTTCCATGTGGTTTTCGATAAATATATTTCACAAGTTGAGAAAAAAGAATTCTTTCCTAGCTGTATCTGTGTACACATCATCTGTTCTCTGTCTTATTACTATGAATGAAGTGCCTGTGCTCCCGGAAAATCAAGTTATCCACCAAAGGATATTGCTCCAGCAACTCTCCTCTCTCCTACATCAACATGTTCCCCTCTCTATTGGATGTGGACCCCTCCCATCTGTCTCTAGCAGCTACCCCATCTCTCTCCTTCCCTCTAAAGCAAACTGTCAGAGGCTTGTCTAGGCTCACCTTTCCTGACTTACTCTCTTCAGATTCTCTCTGGAGCCCAGTCCAATCAGGCTTCACCCTTACCATTCAAACTTACTCAAACTGCTCTGTCCAGGTCACTAATGGCCTGCATGTTGCTAAATCCAATGGTCACTTCTCAGTCCTCAAATGTCCCATCAGCATTTGGTACAGCTGACTAACCCCTCGACGAAACACTCTCCTCAGCTGGCTTTCTGGCACCCACCCTTCCTGGTTTTCTCTTACCTCCCTGGCTACTCCTGCTCCCCCACCCCCACAGACATGTGCTTTTATTTTTTTCTTTCCACGCTCACTTCCTAGATGCTCTCATCCAGTTCCAAGGCTGTTAATACCACCTCTACATGCATGATTCCCAAATCTTGATTTCTAGGCTAGCCCTGCCATGAATTCCTCTCTTTTATCGCATCAGCATCTAACCAGCATCATCACTTAGAGGTCAGATATTCAGCTCACACTGGACATGGCCAAAGGTGAGCTCCTCATCTCCCCACCTCCAAACCTACCTCTCCTGCAGCCTCCCACATCCCAGATAATTCCATCCTCTCTGATGTTCCGAAACTTGTGAGTTTCCCTCAAACCCAGTCCAACAGCAAATCCTCTCTCTTCTAGCTTCAGCTTAGATCCGGAATCCAGCCAATCCTCCCCACACACACACACCCCACCCCACCACCACCACTCAGGTCTCCTCACATTGCAATAGCCCCTAACTCGTCCAGGGCTCACCCCAATCGTGGCCCCTGCGGTCCGTTCTCAACAGCAGCAGCCAACGAGAGAGTCGGCTGCTCCGCGTGGTGCTGCCGCTCGCCCCTGGGCCGCCTCCCCGCCCCCGCATGGGAAAGACCACCTCCTCCAGGGTTCCCCTCCCCCTCGCCGCCGGCCACCTGGCCTATCTGAAGGTCCCGAATTCACCTGCGCTCGTCCCTCCACCGGGACTGCCCGTCCCCCTGACAGACATCCGCATCTTTGAGTTTTAATCACACACCCCTCGGGGAGCCTGCCCAGACCACCCTACTTGGACTTGTGGCCCTCCTTCCCAAAGTCCCCCACACACACCTTTCCGACTCCATCCGCCCCTAAGGACTTAGGAGTGAGCAGACCATTCTCTTTACACCCGCCTACCCCACTGTCAGGCCCCACAGACGACTGTGAGCGCCGGGCCGGCAGGCCTCGGGGCGCGTTTTGCCCGCGGAGGAACCCCGGTGCCTGGCACGCAGAGGCGTCGGTCACCCGCACTGAACGGCTGAGCGCGACCTGCCCCGCCGCGGGTGGGGCGCAGAACCCGGGCTGTGCGAGCAGGTGTCGGCCCGGCCCCCGGGCTGAGAAAAACAGCCCCGGCTCCCGCTCAGGAAACCCGAAGGGGCGGCCTGCCGCGGGGCTCGCGGCGCGCGTTCCCGGGGTTCAGGACGGGGGGGTCCCCGAATGCCGGGGCTAAGCCAGCCGCGCGCAGGGCCCCGGGCCGAGCATAGCGGGGGCACGGCGCGCCCTGGGCAGAGGGACCTCTGGTAGCGAGCTGAACCTGAAGACGAGTCACTGTCCAGGCAAAGAGTGAAACGGTGCCCGAACCTGGGGCATCTGAAGGCTGAGGCGGGGGCGTCCCTCGGAAGGACAAACAGAAGGCTAGGAGGGCTTCTGGGAGAAGGGGCCTGAAGTCTGGCTGAGGATTTGGGCTTTTCCCCAAAGTGCCACTGGTAGCCTTTTTGGTAGCAGTGGCACGATGAGGTGTGTCTTTAAATCTCTCTTGTGGACAGGAAGGATTGAGAAATGGAAGCAAAAAATGTTCCTCAGAGATAGCGCCAGTGGAGTGGAGGGAAATGTAGAGAATCATCTATTTTGGAGCTCACCTTTGGCCACCTCCAGTGTGATTGCATGTGGGGAGAAGAAGAAATAGAGACCAGAAAGATCCCCCAGGGTTCTGGTTTGAGCAGCTAGAGAGATGGAGCTGTCGCATGATCATAAGGGTGAGGGGTGGGAAGAGAGTTCCAGAAGGCAATTTGTGGCTAATTAAACTTTAGACACTTAAATCAAATCTGATCCACTTCCCTGATGAGGTCCCTGGGAGAAGCTGCATACCAGGGGAATTCTAGCGAAGCTGAGGATCTTGTGACTCTAGCTGACTGAAAATCAGCTAGATGTTGTGCCTGGTGAAGTTGGACTCTGTTTATACTGGGGTTGGGCCTGGATAAAATATCACAGCCAGCCTCAGTCTTGGGGAGAAGCATTTAAAGACAGGAATATAAAGGCAGCAGCAGTTGAGATTTGCAAGTGTATCTGGTTATGGCAGTAGGTCATCTGCTGCCTGTCCCTGTGCCCAGATATGCCCAGCAAAAGAGGTCAACCCCACCAGCTCCTGTGCCCCATGAAGGTGACAGCCTCGCTACAGCCAGCACTGCTGTTATGAGTGTGGACCGTCAAGCCAGACGGTCTTGGTTTGTAATAGCAGCTCCAGCTCCACTACCTTCATGGCCTTGGCCAAGTTTTTGTGCCTCAGTTTCCGTTTCTGTCAAATGGTAATAATAATATCTATGTTATATGATTGTGGCTAAGCACTTAAAACAGTGCCAGGTACATTGTAAAGAATTCACTGTTTAATTAGGAAGACCGTGGCCGTGTGGGGGCAGTGAATCCCTGGGACCAGCTCAAACTACAGCCACAGAATTCTTTAATAAACACAAGATTTTTTAAGTTAACTGTTCTCTTTCCACCCCATTTTATATCCTGAGAAAGCCACAAGGTGGCGCGGTCACACCGGCAGCTGGCGCGCAGCAGGCACGGTGGGGAAAGGGGTCAGGCTGGAAGGCAAAATGAGCAGAGTCGCCCCGTAGCTTTGAAAAATACCAGGGACCCTTCCCCTCCCCTGGGGGCTCAGACTCAGTTAACCTAAGCTTCAACATTTTACAGAGCTTCCCAGGTGATTCTAGTGCACAGCCAGAGCTGAGAACCGCTGCTCTAGGGCCGGCAGGCAGACAGATTCTGCCAGAGCTGGGTGGTGGCAGAGGGGAGCAGGGTGCAATTTGAAAGACCAGCTAGCTGAGCAGGAGTGACCCAGGAGACCAATATCCTTGGCTCTGAGGTGGGAGTAAATCAAGAAGCATGCAGCATCACTGAGACAAGGGAAGAAGCAGTGGTCCAGACTGCAGTGGTCAAGGGCAGCAGGTTTTGGACATGACCCCTGGCGGTACCAGTGAACTTAGCAGTCAGGAAACTGGGTGGAGATAAAGACTAAAACCTGACAATAGAGGCACCAAGGAAGATAGGAAGAGAAAGTGAGTAGCAGGGCCTGTGTAGACAATTTCTCTTAGAAGCTTTAAGGTGGAGAGGGAGACAGCAGACCATTGCTGGTGGGATCTCTGGAATCAGGGAAGTTTGGTTTGTTTTCTTTTAGGGTGAGGCCTGCTGGGCATATTGGGGTGCTGGGAAGGCCTTCAGGAAATAGAAAAGAGAAGGGTGGGGCATGGGAGCAGGTGTCTGAGGGATGGATGAGACAAGGTAGCCAAGCCCTGTGGGCTCACCTCAGAATGAGGAGAGGAGGGAGGTGCTGGGCAAGAGGGTGTTGGGAGTTGAGGGGATGAACTGGAGAAATGAGGAGGTGCCACCATGGCTTTGCTGTCCACTAAGAAATGTCCAAATCTGTAGAGCAGGGGTCCCCAACCCCCGGACCACAGACCAGTACCAGTCAATGGCCTGTTAGCAACAGGGCCACTCAGCAGGAGGTGAGCAGCAGGTGAGTGAAGCTTCATCTGTACTTGCAGCTGCACCCCAGTGCTAGCATCACTGCCTAAGCTCTACTTCAGGTCACCAGGCATTAGATTCTCATAGTAGCATGGGTCCCTACTGCTAAAAAAGTTGGGGACCACTGCTGCAGAGAATTTTAACAAGTTTATTTGAGCTAAACTGATGACAGTTGCCAAGAAGCAAAATCTCAACAGATTGAGAAAATGCCCCAGAGAATGGCAGTTTTGCAGCTTATTTTATACATTGGAATCAAAGGAGGAGACAGGGGCAGAGCTATGGTGACATCCTGATGGTAGATTAAGGGAGCAGGAGAAAGCAAAATGGGGAAATCTTTGGGACTGTATAAAAAGTAAAATGGAGAGGCACATACTCTTTTACATCGGTGGGTACAGGAAAGTTCATAACATGTGCAGCACATAGAGATGCTATTCAGGGAACAAGATAACAACGAGGGGTTCTGTGGTCTCGTGCTCTGGTGCATGGATGTGACCTGAAGGGTCCAGAAAACGGGGATTACTCTGACATTCCAAGGGTATGTTATCTTAGATGCAAAAAGACAATAGACAGGCCTACTTGAGATAAAGGTTGACCTTTGTCAAGGAAGCTACAGGCCTAGAACATGACAACCTGCAATGACCTACTTTTAAGATTTTTTGTGTTCAGACCATCCTATGTGGTTAATTTTAGTCTCTGAGTTTGTAGAGCCTGCCATTCTGGCCTCTCCTGAGCTCATGAGGTTTAGTATGTGGCCACTTTTTTCATCTGCACTGTCCTCCAAATGTTAGAGTGGAGTGCAAGGATCAGAGTTTAGAGAAGGAAAGCCTGGAAGGAAAGGAGAAATGCTCCAAAAACAGCAAGGAGGACATAGATTTCATCTTCTCAGGCCTGGGTTGCTAGTAGGGGGAGTAGAAATAGCTCCTCATCCCACTTACTCTCTAGAGGTAGCAGGGAGAGAATGCTTAGTCATGGAGTAGTAGGGACGCCCTGGTGGGAAAGGAGGGAGAGAGAGTGGAGATGGAGCGAGTGGAGGGGCGACAAGGGGCAGGATATGGACCTGAGAAGAAGCCTCATCACAGAGGCTGGACCCTCATACCTTGCCACCTCCCCAAATGCCTGGCCACCTCCAGCCCCTCAACCTCACCCTGTCAGGCCCTTTCTCCTCCTTCCACACACTTCCAGAGTAGCTCAGGTTTTCCTTCCTATCTGTCCCCATATGGAGCCCTCTGGAACAAAGCTAGGCTCCTGCAGGGCCTGACAGACTCACCCATGGTGCCTGTACCTGCCTGCAGCCCAGGTCAGACATTGCTCAGGTGGGGCTGGGGTAGATGGATAAACAAAATGAATAAGTAAATGATGCTTGAAGGTAATATTTGGGTATCCCAGGGAATTCACTGAGCAAAATGGGTGAAAGTTGCAAGAACTTCCAAGTTAAATGAAACGAGAAGACCAAATCCTGACTCCTGCCAGGCTTTTGCCCTGCCTTCTCCCTGAGTGGGAGCACACACTGTTCCCCACACTCCCCTCATCCTAGATGGGCTGAAGCTGCAGAAAAATGTGCAAGCGATATACTACTGGTCAGTGAGTAAACCCGACACAAGTGCTGAGACGGGTCCAGGAATGTGGCCACACCTGGAGAAACACAGCTATTGGAGTGGGGCAGGGGGAGGGTTGTGCCAGTTTTTCTGGCACTCGTTTTGTTTTTGTATTCTGACAATAAGACGGCTGATGACATCGCATTTCTATTTCTAGCACTGCTAGCTTAAGGGGAAACAGGAGTGGCCACGAGGTGGAGGACATTGCCTCTGAGCAGGCCATCAGGCTGGATTTGTGGTGGGGCCCAGCGGTGCAGAGTGGGGCCAGCAGCAAGCGGAGCATCAGGAAAAACATCTACCGGGCACACACTGCTGGGCATGGGCCAGCCCTCCCATGCCTCATTTCAGGCTTCCCCCCAAAGGCTGATAGGCTGGGAGATAATTTTGAGATCATCAGGGATACAACACCAAACCACATAAAGATAAAGCTATTTCCTTCTGAATTATTGTCCAGCTCCTCTGATTATTTCACCTGGGGGGGGGGAAATACCAATGCAGAGCTAATATATTTTTATTATAAAAATTTTAAACATGCAAAGAAGTCAAGATATAACAGACACCTCAGTACCCATCATGCAGAAATAACCCGTGATGTCCTTTTGCTTTGGAGCACTTATTCTCTCCAGATAACAGAAAGAAGTTATTCTAGGTATAGCTGAGTCCCTTGCCCATCCCTACTTCCCTTCCTCCCTTCCTCCCTCCAAAGGCACCAAAGCTTTGATGTGTAGTATCAGTTATTGGGTTAAGCATTCTGTTGTAAGGGCTAATTGCCTTTTCCACACTTTGATATATGTGTATTCTCTATTAATGAGGTGTATTACAGTTTCCATGTGTTTTTCACTTTACATAAATTATAATGTGGTGCATGTTGTATTAAAACTTACTTTTACCTTGCCTTGAGTTTTTTGATATTTGGATGTGTTGCAGGTATAGTTCTTCCTTCCTGGCTTTGCTCCTTTAGATCAATTCCAGAGTTTACTAACCCATTCAACCAAGGTAGAGTTGGGTCGTTTCTACCTTTCTAGAATTATCAACAGTGCCCCAGTGAACATCTTGGCACATGTGTCTTAATGTGTCTTAATGCATATGGGCTCCTCAAGAGCAGACACTTACAAATGCCTTCATCATGGGGTATGAACAGATATAAGTAGGAATGCCAATTTGCTCTCCAGCTGGTTGGCTGATTCATGTTCCAACAAGCAGAGTATACGATTTCCTGTTTCTATCAGTCTCACCAACCAGTTCAGTGTATTATCAAATTCTAACTGTTGCAAATCTATGGCTGTATAAAAGTATATATCTCATTTTCTTAATTAGTTCTTCCCTATTATTAGTGAGGTTGAGTTCTTCAATTATGTTTTCTCCTTTGCAAATTGCCCATTTTTATCCTTAACATATTTTTTATTGGGTTGCTTATCTTTTTCTTATTTTGTAGGAGTTTGTCATATAAATTTTGTACTAATTGTCAATTATAGGCATCGGAAATACCTTCTCCTACCCTGTATTTTGCCTCTTTTCTTTATTTATTTATGGTTTATAAATTTAATATAGTCAAGATTATCATTCTTTTGTGGGTTTTGCTTTTTGTATCCTGCTCTTTCTTCGCATATTAGGTAGTTTCTTATGTTTTCTTACAAAACATTTTACAATTTTGATTTTTATGGTTAGGTCTTTAATCCATCTGGAAATTTCCCTGGTACCAGTGTTTGAACTGTATGCCTCAGATTTTAATATGCAGTGTTTGTCACTGTAGTTTAGTTTTGAGTGTTTTTTTAAAATCCATTTTATTTTTGATCCTTAGATTATCTAAAAATATGTTTTTTTATTTCCAAGTGTATGGGAATTTTTATGACTTTTTGTTTTAAATTTTAGTGTTACATGATCTTTATGATATAAGTTCTTTGGGATTTATTGAGTTGCTTGGTCAGGTAGTATGTGATGAACTTTTGTGTTTCATATGGGTTATATATTATTTCTATTTTGTAGTGATTGTCATTAAATTTTTAATATGTGCACTTATTGGAGCCGAAAATTAATCAATATTTCTATCTTCCACATAATACAAGGACTTGAGGAAATTTTCAGATCATCTCTTCTTCATCTTACATGTTATCTTTGTCTAGCATTTTCAGTTCCACTTCGTGACTATGTGAGACAACAATAATAAGAATAGTGGGAAAATAACAATGACTGATTTGGAAGGCATATAAATGAAGTAGAACTGAAAATGCCAGGCAAAGATAATATGTGAGATGAGTATGGGTGATTTTTATGCTTTCTAAATTGGTCATTATTATTTTTATTACTACTCCTAATGTTGTTTTAAACAGTCCATGATTGTTTGGACCGCAAAATACATTTACCCATTTCTTGCCCTCCACTCCTTCCTTCTGTGATTCATTAACTTCCGCGAATATATCTTTCACACCCTTAGTGAGAACTTGAATGTGGCAAACTCTCTTCGTCTTTCCTTGTCTGAAAATGTTTTTATTTTGCCCTTACCCTTGAATTATAGTTTGGAATGAAAGAAACCCAGACTGTTTCTGTGGTTTCACCTGATACGTGGAACATCTCCCATTCTATTCTGCCCTTGTTACTGCTATGTAGTCTGCTCTTTGGTCTCATGGATGCTCCTTTTCAGTACTCTGCCTTTCCTTCTCTGTTATGATAAAGTCTTTTGTCTTTAATACTCTCCCAGTTCATTACTATATGGCAGGGTTTGAGTTTATTTCTATTTTTCCTGCTCAGGACTTGAATCTGGAGACCATCTGGAGACCAATCTTTCAGTAATTCTAAAAATCTTCATATGCTGTCTCCTCACTACTCCTTCTGTTTCTCATCCTAAAATTCCAGCATATATTGGACTCTCACTTTCTATACTTATGTTTCCTACCCTACTTACTCTCTTTTTATGTTCCATCATTTTATCTCTCTGCAGCATTTTAGTTCACTTTTTTTTTTCACTGATAGTTAATCTGCTATCTAACCCATCTAGTGGTGTTCTAATTTCCATGGCACCATTTTTAAGTTCTAATTCTTTTCTAATTTTTCGGGCGGTTGGGGGGGTTCCATAGTATTTTATTCTCTTATGGTTTTATGTAGTCTTTTAGGTCTTTAAGTTATTTAGATGAATTTTCTTTTTAGCTTTATCAGACTCTTCTATTTTCTGAAGTCCTTGGGGTTCTATTTGTAGTGTAGTGTCTGCTGACTTGTTCATGGTGATATGAGGGCATGTTTTGATGATAGTGGATCTTTGATGACTTTGGGTTGAGATGTATTTTTCGTTGGTTGGTTTGTTTGTTTAATCATGCTAAGGATATTTCTACCTTTTGCCATTTTGTTAAGTGTTACTTTGGTTTTTAATCAGAAAAGGATATTTGATTTTTGTAAGTAAATGTTTAAGACCTATGGAGATAATCATATAGTTTTCTTCTTAAATTTTATTCTTTCATGTTCTTCCTGACACTAAGACTTCACTTATCACTCTAATTAAAATAAAATGGACTCCATACCTTACACCCATTCCCTTCCTCTGTTTTATTTATATCCATAATAATTAGCACCAAGTGACACTAAAAAAATGATACTTTTTTTCCCCCACTGTTGTATCTTTGGTAGCTAAACCATTCCCTGGCATTTTAGATAGAATTTTTGTATCATTTTCACAGGGAGATTGATCTGCCGTTTTCTTTGGGGGCAGGGGCTATTTTTGTTGAATCAGCTTTTTTACAGGAGCTTCATGTTTGGGAGGGGTTGGGGCTATGTTCAAGACTGGCAGAAATGATCTTTAAGATTCAGAATTTTGTCTGTGTGTTCTTTTAGACTTTACTCCCCCCACCCCCACCTAGCCCCAGCCAGTGGAGAGGAAATAGAAGGTGCTATAGAGATTCTCACAATGCAGAAGTCTTTCTTCTCTCTCCTCCACACTGAGGGACTGCTTCCAGCAAATATGGTGTCTCTGTGTGGTTCCTCATTTGATTTCACCTCCTCTTCTTCCTGGAACCTCAGTGGATCCAGGAAAGCTCTTGCTCATAGTCTGGGTTCCTTGCTTTTGCAAGTATTTTTGATTCTAAACCTCATAGTGTGCCCTTTGTTTTAAAGCCCTTTGCTTTGCCAGCTCCACAGTCTCGGCAGGCTCATCTTCCCTTTCTCTAACTGAATCCCCACTTCCTTCGGCAGCCTTCCCACCTAATTTTGCAGTTCAGAGTTTCAACTGCTTCTTAGTCTAAGTGAAGACAAAGCCTACATTTCTGTTTCTTATTCCCCTTGTTGCCCTTAGGAGATTTCAGAAGTGGGAGCAGGTGTAGTGATATTATTCCTCCATTTTAAGCCTGGAAGACTTCATACATTTTGCCTGCCTCTCTTCCATGGAGCATTTTCTGACGGACTCTAATGCACCCTGTTTGTGGCCCTGGATCTCTATAGTGGTTTTATGTTTGCTTCTTCAAGATGCTGCAGAGATGTCACCAAAATGGAAGAATTTATGCCAACTTCTTGGATGTTTTGGAAACTAAATTTTGATTCTAAACCTTTTCAGTCACAGGCTGTCTTAGTCCATTTGGGCTGCTATATTAAAAATAAAATACCATAGGCTAGGTGGCATATAAACAACAGAAATTTATTTCTCACAGTTCTAGAGGCTGGAAAGTCCAAAATCAAGGCTCCTACAGATCCAGTGTCTATTGAGGGCCTACTTTCTGTTTCATAGACAGCATCTCTTCACTGTCATCATATGTTAGAGGGGCAGGGGACTCAGGCCACTTTTAAACAGGCACTAATTCCATTCGTGAGGGCTTTGTCTAATCATCTAGTCACCTGAGAAGTGACCTAATCATCTCTCCTAATTAGGATTTCAACAAATGGATTAGGAGAAGGGGACACAAATATCTAGTACATAGCACAGGCCCAGGATTTTTTTTTTCCCTCAGGGGAGTCTTCCTCCTCACGCAGAGTCCAGACAGTAAAGATTCCTCAGTGAATAGAACGTTTTCTAGTAAACCTCTTAGGGGGTATAGTCTACCCTGGAACCTGGCTTTATGTCTGAGTGTCTGTCCCTAATCCCTGCCTCATTTCCTGTCAAAAGGTGGTGAAGCTCAGTCAATTGGCTCTATGTATCGATAGCAAGACCCCCACCTGGGCAGCTGAAACGCTGGATTATGAACTTGTACCATGGTTTTTCCCTTTCTCTTCACTTGTGGAGCCTTGGCCTTTCTCTTTTCTGAGCTTTGCCAGGCCATCACACGTCTGGGTGTTTATAGCATAAGGGTGTTGGGACTGTCTAGTTTGCCATTTTTCCTGGACCAGGAGCCATTACGTCTCTAACAGTTGCAATGTTGCAATCTTCCTTGTTAACAATGAGAACTAGCCCAGACCTTGGTCAGACAAGTCTCTATTTTTGCTTTCAATATGCATAGTGATTTTTTAATGCTTTCTGTACATGAAAAAATAATTCTGGCTCTCTTGTTTTCTTCTAAAGTATCACTTTAAAAAATAAATTTAAGAATTCTGGGAAGATGGCAGTGGTGGTAGAAGCATAATTTTGTGTCATCTAGTATCCCCACAGAAACACAGAGCAATAAGACTTAAAGTCAAACCTATGGTACAATAAACAAAGCCATCACCACAAAGTAAAGTGGGTGCACAAGTCATGAGACCTACACAACGTCAGTATGAGTGTTGGGGAAAGCAGAAGGAAGCAGCGAGGTATCTGGATCTGGGCACCGGAGGGTGAGGGCCCTCTGCAGTCAGCGCAATGCTGGAGCTGAGTGAGCACATTCCCCAAACCCCATGAGAGCCCCATGTGGGCTCCCTAAAGAAACCAAGTGAGGACCTGTAGCTGAGAGCAGGAGGAGCTTGTCTCACTCTACCAGTGAATGAGGCCGGGGTCTGCTGTAAGGTCTGTGAATTCTCACACTGAGCTTCCATGCCCCGACCTTGAAAACCATCAGCTTGTTCTCTATGTCTATGGGTCTGTTTCTGTTTTGTTTTGTTTATTCATTTTTTCTTTTTTAGGTTCCACAAACAAGTGAAATCATATGGTATTTCTCTGTCTGACTTATTTCACTTAGTATAATACCCTCTAGGTCCATCCATGTTGTCACAAATGGCAAGATTTCATTCTTTTTTATTGCTGAATAATATTATATATATATATATATATTATATATACATATATATATATATATAATGTTACAACTTCTTTCTCCATTCATCTGTTGACATTTAGGTTGCTTCCATATATTAGCTCTCACTAGTAATGCTGCAGTGATCACAGGGGTGCATATCGTTGTTTTTTTCCCTTTGGATGAATACCCAGATGAGGAATTGCTGAATTGTACGGCAACTCTGTTTTTAATTTCTTGAGGACTCTTCATACTGTTTTCCATTGTAGCCACACCAATTTGCAATCCCACCAACCATGTATGAGAGTTCCCTTTTCTCTACATCATCAGTCTTTATTTGTTTATTTATTGATGATAGCCATTCTGACAGGTGTGAAGTGACATCTCATTGTGGTTTTTATTTGCATTTCTCTCATAATTAGTGATGTTGATTATATGTCTATTAGCCATTTGTAGTCCTCTTTGGAGAAATGTCTATTCAGGTCCTCTGGCCATTTATAAATTGGATTATTTGGTTATTTAGTGTTACATTATATGCATTTCTTATATATTTTGGATATTAACCCCAATTGGATGTATCATTTACAAATATCATCTCCCATTTAGTAGGCTGTCTTTTGTTTTGTTGATGGTTTATTTTACTGTACAGAAACTTTTTAGTTTGATTAAGTCTCATTTATTTTTTCTTATTTCCCTAGCCCAAAGAGACATATCCAAAAAGATATTGCTAAGAGTTTACTGCCTATATTTTCTACTAAGAGTTTTATGGTTTCAGGTCTTACATTTAAGTCTTTAATCCATTTTGAGTTTATTAGTCTATATAGTATTGGAAGTGGCCCAGTTTGTTTGTTTGTTTGTTTCTTTTCCTTTTTCTTTCTTTTCTTTCTTTTCTTTCTTTTCTTTTCTTTCTTTTTCTTTTCTTTTTTCTTTCTTTCTTTCTTTCTTTCTTTCTTTCTTTCTTTCTTTCTTTCTTTCTTTCTTTCTTTCTTTCTTTCTTTCTTTCCTTTTTTATGTATTTGTCCAGTTTTCCCAGCAACACATATTGAGGAGACTGTCTTTACCCATTGTATATCCTTGCCTCCTTTGTAATAGATTAATTGACCATATAAGTGAGGATTTATTTCTGGGCTCTCTGTTCTATTGAGATTATATTTATATATGCCAATGCCATACTGTTTAGATTGTTTTGATTGTTATAGCTTCGTAGTATAGTTTGATGTGTGATGCCTCCCACTTTCTTCATTCTCAAGATTTATTTGACTATTTGGGGTCTTTCTTGGATCCATATAAATGTTTGGATTAGTTGTTCTACTTCTGAGAAGAATGCCATTGGTATTTTAATAGGAATTGCATTGAATCTGTATATTGCTTTAAGAAGTAAAGACAATTTAACAATATTAGTTTTTCAGTCCATGAGCAAGGTATAGCCTCCAATTTATTTATATCTTCTTCAGCTTTTATTTCAGTGTCTTATAGTTTTCAGAATACAGGTCTTTCGCCTCTTTGATTAAATTAATTCCTAGGTATTTTGTGTTTTTTGATGCAATTGTAAATTGGATTATTTATTTTCTCCTTCTGATTGTTATTACTGTATAAAAATGCAACAGATTTCTGTATATCGATTCTGTATCCAGCAAATTTACTTAATTCATTTATTCTAATAGTTTTTTGATGGGACCTTTAGGGTTTCCTACATATAGTATCATGTTATCCGCAAATAAAGATAGTTTTACTTCTTCTCTTCTGATTTAGATGTCTTTTACTTCCTTTTCTTGTCTAATTGTTGTGGTTAGGACTTCCAATACTGTGTTGAATAGAAGTAATAATGAGCATCCTTGTGTTGTTCCTGATCTTAAATGAAAGGCTTTCAGCTTTTCACCATTTAGTATGATATTCACTGAGGGTTTGTTATATATAGCCTTTAATATGTTGATATATGTTCCTTCAATACCTATTTTGTGAAGAGTTTTTATCATAAATGGATGCTGGATTTTGTCAAATGCTTTTTCTGTATCTATTGATACAATCGTATGATTTTTATCCTTTTTGTTTATGTGGTGTATGACATTAATTGATTTGAGGATATTGAACCAACTTTACATCCATGGGATGAATCCCACTTGGTCATGGTATATAATCCTTTTAGTGTATTGTTAAATCTTGATCGCTAACATTTTGTTGAATCTTTTTGCATCTATATTCATCAAGCATATTGGCCTGTAATTAAAAAAACTTTTGTAATGTCTTTGAATTTGATATCAGGGTAATAATACTGGCTTCAAAAAAATGAGTTTGGAAGTTTTCCTTTCTCTTCAATTTTTTGAAATGGTTTAAGAAGGATGGGTATTAATTCTTTTTTGAATGTTTGGTAGAATTAACCTATGAAGTCATCCTGAACTTTTGTCAGGAGGATTTTGTTTGTTTGTTTGTTTGTTTGTTTGTTTTTTAATTACTACTTCAATTTCATTGCTAATAATTGGCCTATTAGGGTTTTGTATTTCTTGTTGGTTCAGTGTTGGAGGGTTATATACTTGTAGAAATTTATACACTTCTATATTGTCAAATTTATTGGCATATAATTATAGTATTCTTTAATGGTTCTTTCTATCTCTG
The DNA here is from genome assembly GCA_030015415.1 of Cynopterus sphinx. Classification (NCBI taxonomy): domain Eukaryota; kingdom Metazoa; phylum Chordata; class Mammalia; order Chiroptera; family Pteropodidae; genus Cynopterus; species Cynopterus sphinx. The sequence continues at coordinate 55,473,057 of CM057382.1, forward strand.
TGGTGTTGGTTGCAACTTTTCATTTATGATTTTGAGTTCTCTCTTTTTTCTTGATGAATTTGGCTAAAGGTTTATCAATTTTATTAATTTCTATTTCATTTATTTCCACTCTGATCTTAATTACTTCCTGGCTTCTGTTTATTTGGGGTTTTGTTGGTTCTTCTTTTTAAAATTCCTTTTGGTTTATAGAATTAGATTGTTTATTTTTGGATTTTTCTTGTTTCTTAAGGTAGTACTGTATATCTATGAACTGTTCTCTTACAACTGCTTTTGCTGCATCCCATAAATTTTGAAAAGTTGTGTTTTCATTTTCATTTGTCTAGAGGCTCTCTTTGATTTACTCTTTGACCTATTGGTTGTTTAGTGGCATGTTTTTTAGTCTGCATGTATTTGTGTGATTTCCAGTTTTCTTCCTGTAGATGATTTCTAGTTTCATGCCATTGTGGTCAAAAAGATGTTTGATATGATTTAAATCTTATTGAATTTATTGAGGCTTGTTTTGTGGCCTAACATATCATCTATCCTGGAGAATATACCGTGTGCACTAGAAAAAAAGTATGTATTCTGCAGTTTTCAGATAAAATGTTCTCTGTCTATTAAGTTGATCTGGTCTAATACAACATTTAAGACCATTAATTCCTTATTAATTTCCTTTGTAGATGACTATCCATTAATAAGAGTGGGATATTAAAATCCCCTATTATTGTGTAACTGTGGATTTCTCCCTTTATATTTATTAATCCATCATTTTATATATTTAGGTACTCCTATGTTGGGCATATAGATATTTATGATTGTTACATACTCTTCTGGAAGTGATGCCTTTATAATTATGTAATGTCCTTCTTGTCTTTTTTTACATTTTTTAAAGTCTATTGTGTCTGATATGAGTATTGCTATCCCAGCTTTCCTATCATTTCTATTTTTGTGAAATATATTTTTCCATCCTTTCACTTTTACTCTATATGTGTCTTTCAGTTTGAAATGAATCTCTTATAAGCAGCATATAGATGGGTTATGTTGTTAATCTATTCAGATACTCTATATCTTTTTATTGGAGTATTTATTCCATTTACATTTAAAGTAATTATTGATAATTATGTACTTATTACCAATTTGTTCATTGTTTTTGGTTGTTTTTATAGTTTTTCCATTTATTTCTTCTTCTCCTGATCTCCTCCCTTGTGGTTTGCTGGTTTTCTTTAGGGTTTTGATTGGGTTTCTTTCTCTTTGTTCTTTGTATATCTTTTGTAAATGCTTGGTTTGGGGTTACCATAAGGTTTATGTATATAATAGCACTCTATTTTAAAATGACAGATATTTAAGTTGAATATATTCTATAAGGACTGCATTTTGATTCCTCCCTTCATGCTTTATGTTATTGATGTTATATTTTAGGCCTTTTTGTGTTGCATATCTCCTAACTGCTTATTATTGTTTGAGTTTGATACCTTTTTTTTTTTTACCTTCATGGTAGCTTTTTAAATGTCTGATTTACTGTATTTATAAAATACTTTGCTTTATCTGTGAGAATTTTCCCTTTCTCATATTTTCTTAATTCTGTTTATGGAATTTCCTTGTCAATTTAAAAAAGACCTTTTAATATTTTTTTGTGCAGTTGATTTAAAGGTGATGAACTCTTAGTTTTTGCTTGTCCAAGAAACTTTATCTCCTTCAATTCTGAATGACAATCTGGCTCGGAAAATTATTATAGACTCTGGGTTTCTTTCTTTCAGCATTTTAAAGAAGTCCTGCTACATCTTTCTGGCCTGTAAAATTGCTATTGAGAAATCAGACAATAGCATTATGGGGTTTCCTTTGTATGTAACTCACTGTTTTCCTCTGCTTCCTTCAAGACTATCTCCTTATGATTAACTTTTGCCATTTTAATTCAGTGTGTCTTGGTGTAGGCTTCTTTGGGTTCAGCTTGTTTGGAACTCTCTGTGCTTTCTGGACCTAGATGTCTACCTCCTTTCTCAGGTAAGAATGTTTTCAACCATTATTTCTTAGATAAACTTTCTGTTTCTTTCACTCTCTTCTCCTTCTGGGATCCCTAAAATACAAATGTTTGAGAGCTTGATGTTATCCCAGTGGTCTCTTAAACTATTACTGTTTTTTTTTTTTAATTCCTTTTTCTCTCTGCTGTTCTGATTAGTTGATTTTCAATAATCTGTGTTCCTAGTTGCTGATCTGTTCTTCTGTATTAGCTAATCTGATGTTGATTCCTTCTAAAGTGTTTTTCATTTCAGCTATTGCATTCTTCGTGTCTACTTGGTTCTTTATTTTACTTTCTCTTTGTTGAAGTTCTCCCTGAGTTCTCAAGTTTGATGAGCACCCTTAGGACCATTTCTTTTAATTCTTTATAAGGCAAGGCACTTATCTCCATTTCCTTAGGTTTTTTTTTTTTTTTCCTGGAGATTTTTTTTATTTCTTCATTTGAGAGATATTCTCCTATCTTTCATTTTGTTTGATTTTCTATATTTGTTTATATGAATTAGACACAATAGCTATCTCTCCCAGTCTTGAAATAGTGATCTTATATAGAAGCAGGCCTTGTGAAAGCTGTGTGTGCCAGGTAATTTTGACAGGCTGGGAGTGTTAGATAGGACAAGGACCTCAAGCTTGGGGTAGTTCTTACTAAATGCTATTTCTGCTAAACGTTAGAATGTAGTACAGTATTTTGCAGACACAGCCATAAACAGGTTGAGCTTGACAGGAACTCAACCAGATAACCAACTGCATAGAAGAAATTAACATGTAGTTAACCAAACAATATATATAAGCAATGGCTAACTCTCCCTTCAGAAAATCAGAGCTTTGGGTCTCAATCCCCTATATCCTTTACTTGCTGCAAGTAAATCAAACTACTTAACAGCAACATGTCTTGTTTCTAAATAGAATACTCCAAGAAGTGAACTCCTTGAGTTCAGTAACAATAGTAGTTGACTGCGTGCGAAAGGTGTCCAGGACACTGGCCTACCAAACTGGAACAACTCCAGGCAGGGAGGCCAGGTGCATATAATAATGCCCTGTTGATCCTGTTGGCTCTCTTTGGGGCCAAAATGAGCTCAAGCAACATGTCCAGGAGTATACTGCAGCAACCTTGTAGGTGTGCCAAAGCACATGGATAGAACACCCACCACACCCTATGGAGGTGGAGGAGGACATAAACAATGGCATTCACCAGTCCTTTTGACCTTGGAGAATTCTAGTCCCTGGAGAGCTCCTGCAACTCCCCAGCTTCCTCTATACATTCTCTCTCTTGTTTGTTAAACTGAAAGTGGTCCTATGTAGAAGCATCTCTGTATAGGTTTTATGTGCCAGGTAGCTTTGGGAGGCCCATTGGAGCCAAGCAGGCACTTATGGCATGCGGGGCACTGGCGTGCAGGGCTGGAGCATCTCCAGCTTCTGGCATAGAGGCCATTGATGTGTGGTAACACCTTGTTACCAGCTTGCTCCCTTTATTCTGTGGCAAAAGACTCCAGGCAACGTAGCTGGGAGCATACCAAGGCAGTCTTGCAGGTAGGCCAAAGCACCAAATAGAGTTGTTCCTACCTGCCCTATCAAAGTGTGTGTGGAGTGTGAGTGTGTGGGTGGGTGGTGGTGGTGGGGGGGATAGTGGCACCTGAGGAGATTGTAAATAAGGGCACTCACTAGTTACTCTGCCTGGAGAGTCCCTGAGGCTCCCTAAGGGATGCTGCGCTTTCTCAGCCTTGTCTATTCAAGTCTCCTCTTGATTATTTTTCAGAAGTTGTTCATTCAGACCTCAGTTGTCGAGCAGGAGAAATTGTTTTCTATATGCATACATATTTGAGTTTGTTCATGGAAGGCAGCAAGTTTAGTGTCTTATGCCTCCACCTTCTTGGACCTGAAATACAATAACATCTTTAAAAGCAAATTTAATGCCAAAATATTCTTGATAAGCAAAATATCAAACTTTTACATAAAGATAGAATTATTAGTAGTCCCATACCAAGCCACACTGCAACACACAGAAAAAGGAAAAATTAGTAATACTGCACCTGTCTTAATTATAGTGTGATAGTAGAGTATTCCATAACTCATCCTTTAGGAATCTACCAAAGAACCTGCCTCAGAAATCAAAATAACTAAAGAGACATCCAATAAGGATTAGTGGTAAGTAGTAAATATATAATTCTAGAGTTAAGATTAAATGAAAGTTAAAAAAAGAGAAATTCCATCATTAATGGCATTATGGTCTAAGAATGTAGATATGGTACAAAAAATTGGAGAGGGGAAGGAGAGAATTAAAATATGCAAAAAAAGTTTTCACTGTCTTCAGAAATCATAACTAGTTTAGGTATTTTTGTCCTAAAATGTTGTAGTTACTTTATTTTTTGAGGTATTATTGACATATAACATTATTAGTTTGAAGTATACAACATAATGATTCAATATATGCATATATTGCAAAATTATCACCACAATAAGTCTAGTTAAAACCTATCACCATGCATAGTTACAAAAAAATTGTTTTTCTTAGGATGAGAACTTTTAAGACCTCTTTTGGCAACTTTCACATATGCAATACAGTATTGTTAATTATAGCCACCATGCTGTACATTACATCTCCATGACTTATTTATTTTATAACTGAAAGTTTGGATTTTTGACCTCCTTCACCCCATTTCACCTGCCCACCACCCCCTGCCTCAGATCTGTCCTCTGTATCTTTGAGTTTGGAGTGTTTTTGTTGTTGTTTGGAGGTTTTCTAGATTCCACTTATGAGATCATATGGTATTTGTCTGATTTACTTCATTTAGCATTAATCCCTCAAGGGTTATCATGTTGTAGTAAATGGTAAATTTTTCTTCATGGCTGACTAATATTTCTTTGTTATCTATATACATACCATAATTTCTTTAGCCATTCATTCATCTACTGATGGGCACTAGGTTGTTTCCATATCTTGGCTATTGTAAATAATGCTGCAATGAACATGAGGGTAAGTCTTTCTAAGTTAGTGTTTTAGTTTTCTTTAGATAAATATCCAGAAATGAACTTGCTAAATCATGTGGTAGTTCTATTTTTAATTTTTTGAGGAACCTCCACATGTTTTTCATAGTGGCTACACCAATTAGTATTCCCACTGACAGTACACAAAGGTTCCTATTTCTCCACATCTTCACCAACATTTGTTATTTCCTGTCTTTTTTTTTTTTATAACAGCCATTCTAACAGGTATGAGGTCATATCTCATTGCAGTACTGATTTGTATTTCCCTAACGCTTAATGCTGTTGACCATCTTTTTGTGTACCTATTGGCCATCTGTATGTCTTCTTTGGGAAAACGTCTTTTTGGATCTGTCCATTTTTTAATCAGGATGCTTTAGGGGTTTTGTTTGTTTTTTGCTACTTATTTGTATAAGTTCTTTATATACTTCAGTTATTAACCCCTCATTAGATACATGATTTGCAAATATTTTCTCCCATTCAACAGGTTGGCTTTTCATCTTGTTGGTGGCTTCCTTTGCCATTAGAAACTTTTTAGTTTAATGCAATTTCACTTGTTTATTTTTGTTTTTGTTGCCCTTAATTTTGGTATCAGATACAAATAATTATTGCTAAGACTGATGTAAAAAAGGTTACAGTCTGTGTTTTATTTTAGGAGTTTTATGGTTGCAGGTCCGACCTTCAAATCCTTAATCCATTTTCAGTTAATTTTTGTGTATGGTGTAAGATAGTAATTCCAGTTTCATTCTTTTGCGTGTGGCTGTCCAGTTTTTTCTGCACCCTTATTAAAAATATTGTTCTTTTTCCATTGTATATTCTTATCTACTTCATCATAGATTAATTGACCATGTATGCATGTATTTATTTCTGGGATCTCTAATCTGTTTCATTGATCAATGTGTCTGTTTTTATTTTTGCCAATACCATGCTGTTTTGATTACTGTAGCTTGGTTATATAATTTGAAATTAGAAAGCATGCTATCTTCAGCTTTATTCTTCTTTCTCAAGATTGCTTTGGTTATTTGGGTGTGTACGTGTGTGTGTGTGTGTGTGAGAGAGAGAGAGAGAGAGAGAGAGAGAGAGAGAGAGAGAGAGATTCCAGATAAATTTTAGAATTCTTTGTTATTGTAAACTACCAAGTTTCCCAGTATAGAGAAAAGGCGATACCAATGAAACAGAAGAGTTTAAGTAAAAACCCAATAGTCCTCAATTTGAATGGGATATGTCAGCATAAATTTCCAGAGTATTTTATCATATTTGTAATTTCTAGCTTTTCCCACTGAAAAGACCTAGAAATATTGATCATCCCAGAAGCAAGGAGGACTCCTAATATTCCAATTATAGTCTTCAATATTATTCCCTACTAAAAAAAAAAAAAAAAAAAAAAAAGCTTCTTGGAGAAATGGCCAACTCTACTCTTGGGCAGGAAATATACAAGATGAGTTTGAAACATCTTGCCAAATCAGATAGCAAGGAAGGATTCAGACTACTAGGATCACATCAAAAGGACTTCAGAGTTAACCTCAAGCAGCTCCAACTGGCCAAAGATGTGACAATTTGAAGATCAATAATGATAGTAACTGCAATGTATTGATCCACCAAGCATGTTTAAATGTTTGACTTCATCATGGTGTTTTTTTTAACTAATTCATCTTTGCAGGATAAAAAGGTAGCAATTCATTATCTTAAAAATGGATAAATAAATGAAAAGAAACAAGCATCTATCCTGTCTTTTTTTTTATGACCAGTTCAACTGGTAACCAAATAATAGATGAAGGGAAGTGTCTGTTTATAAAATTAATCTAGGTGATAAATGAAATAGAAATAATATAATTAGGATAGCACCATTGTCTACCCCCCAATGAATTAATGAATTTAAGCATTGAACATTATCTCCTCTAACATCTCAGAAAAAGAGAGACAACCAGACATTTAGCATCCCTTATTGAAAAAGCACATCAACACCCAAAGTCTCATCAAAAATCTTGAACCTGAGTCTGATCAAGTCTCAAAGATCCAGTTGTCAATCTCCAGGAAATGTAGAGAACATAGGAATGTGTTTCACTGCACCATGAGAATTCACTCCCCAAAATCCAGACTGGAAAACTCTACCGGTGGAATGACTCAAGTTCTTCCATGGATACAATGTAAGAAAAGAATAGATGAAAAAGGAACCTACAGATGAAAAGAAATTTAAAAGACATAAACAACATGAACAAGATTAATCTATCTTGTCTAGAGAGGCACAGTTAGGTGCTCAAAGCTATAAACTCGGGAAAAGTCATGACTATAAGAGTCAGGATATTTTTTGAAGGAGGGAATTGGTTGGGATTGGATAGGGCACAGCTATTGGAATGCTGGGGTGGCTGGAAAAGTACAGTTTCTTGGCCTGAATGGTGGTTACAAGGACGTTCATTTTATAATAATTCAGTCAGGTTCACATTTGTTTTGTGTCTTTTCTGCAAATCGGAGATTGGATTCAACCTAAGAACTTCCAGCTTTCACGCGGAAGACCACAGCCTGCAGAGGCTGGTTCAGCCAAGCAATGAAAAGGGACTCCAGTCGCAAGAGTGTTTGGGGGGGTGTCCCGGGCGACCGTGCAGGAAGGAGGTGCACTGCCGGGGCGCTGCAGTACAGCGGGACTAATGACAGGACTGCAGTTTCCGGACCTGGTCCCAGGGAGGCCCGGAGTCCTCCCTCTCGCGTCCTGCTTGGAATCGCAGCGCAGGGAAGGAGGGGGACAGGCCCCGCACAGTGCGCACTCCCGGCCCCTGCGCCCCAGAGCTGGCGGCAGCGGGGCCCATGTGGGGCAGGACCTGGCCGAGCCCCCGGGACTGGCGCGGTCCGGGGAGCGGGCCTGGGAGAGCTGCTGCGGGGATGCGGGCCCCGCAGCGGGTCGGGGCAGGCCTGGGCTCGCGGCCGCGGACTGGGAGAACCCGCCCGACGGCAGGCTGGGCGCGGGGGGCGGGGGTGGAGCCTGGCATCCGCCGCCATCCGCGCGAGGAGGCGGCGCGCCCGGGGCCCCTCCCAGGCGGCAGCCCGCGGGGCCCCGGGGCCCCTCCGCGCAGAACCCCCTCACTCCGCCCCCGCCCCGGGGCGGGCTCCCGGGCCGGCTCCGAGCCCCGAGCCCTGCCCGCCCGCGCCCGGCCGGCACCTCCCAGGCCGGCAGGGCGGGCAGCCGGCTCGGGAGCGCTGAGGTCGCGGCGCCCTGCCGCCCCGGGCGTCACGGTCCCCGAGGAGGGGCGGCAGGGCCTCGGGAGCGCGAGGGGCGGCCCCGCCCGCCTCCCCTCTCCGACACCCACTCCCGAGGCCGCAGACACGCCTGGGGACGCCCGTCCCGCCGCCTCCCTCCAGCCACCTGCTTACTCAAGGGGGTGACACCTGCGAACCCCATCCCTGCACACACACCCCAGGGGCCCAGTGAGACTCCAGGAAAGAACAAGGAGGAATAGGCCAGGCCCGCCAGGGGCCTCCGGACCCACTTCTGGGGGGAACAGGCGCTACACAAGGGACCAGCGACGCGGTTTCCTCCGCATCCCGCCAGGACAGAAACTCACCAGGCGCTGGCGCAGGACTGGTAGTACGACGCCACGGGCAACCTCCCTCCCCCGCCCTGCTCCTTGACAGGTTTGGGCTGGTCTTGGGGTCAGAAGGCCGAGTCAGCCCCCACTGGACTGGCCTCAGAAGACGTGACAGGACAGGGCGGGCCCAGGGAAGGGGGACACCCCGGTGGCCCTGAGCAGCCAAGTGCCCTAGAAGATGAGCGGTCCGACCCCAACTCCAACTTCTCCCCACCACACCACCACACCCATGATGCCCTTCCACTCCACGTCCTTCTGCTTGGTTCTCTGTCCTCAAGTCTTTAAAAGATATCTCTCCACTCTCAGGAGGGCCACTCCCTTCTGGCAGCCTTCCAGAGCTTTCCCTCCACCGCCTCCGCCTCCCTCCCGCTGCAGACCCAGTTAGATCCTCCGATTGGGCCTTGGGTGTGGTTCTAAGAACCGAGGAGAGGCAGACTGAACCTTCCCTTCTGTGACCTTATAGTCAACCCAAGAGACAGCAGAAAACTGACACATCTAGGGGTCAGTGGAACTCCAGCTTTATCACTGTGTTTTTTATTTTTACCAAACAAAAAAAAGGGGGGGAGAGATGTATTTTACACAGTTTGTGAAACTATGAATCCAGTAAGGAAACCTGAAGGAAAAAAAAAAAAGAGGTATTTTTCCTTAAGAAGAATCACTGAGAACTGTGGGTGTCTGTCATACCCACAGACAGGTTTAAGGAAAAGGGTGGGGCAGAACCTTCCTGGTAAGTGCTCACAGGGGCCTTTTGAAGTGAGAACAGAAGGGATCATAGATGGAGGAGAAGAGAAGAAGGGTTATGGAAAAAGCAGGCCCACTGGCAAGGAATGCATGCACATGTACTTCTGAGGGCTGATCATCACCGCTGAGATGTGTCCTCAATTTCCCGTGTCTCCATCCCTAACTGAGAGGACTATTGTTCTGTGCAGCCTGAGATGACCTAAGGAACATGGTCCAGTAGATGGAATGCAGAGCAGGAACAATGGTTTCTGGGGACCAGAGTGAGTGGTAAGGATGGAAAAGAAGGAGTCTATGTGACAGATGCTGTGGAGACCATCATCATAGGGGCTGATATGGGAGGAGATATGGGTCAGGCTTGTTCAATCATGTGGAGAAGCCCACACAGGGCAAGTGGTGTTTTCTACAAGGGCAGAAATGAAGCAGAGCCAGGCCTCATGGGAACAAAGCTGAGATCTGAAAATCATTGTGATCAGAGGATGCTCCTTGATGTATGTGTGTAGGGTCCATGTCTCTTTTCTGTGACTACTCTGTGCTCCATGGTTATAGGTTTCTGCTCCTTTGACTTCATCTTGTAGTGATCCAGTGTTGCCATGGAACCAATCCTGACCTCTAATCTCTGTGACCTGGAAGTTCCCACTCTCCATACTTCTGAACACAGGCTGGGGTCTTGACATTGAAATACTGGCCAGGATTGAGCCATGCGGGCATTGGGTCATGTATCTACTCCTGGATGAGGTCACCCCGGCCTACTGCTTCCTGAGCTTTGGCAAATCAGATTAGGTGAGCAGCTGAACAACATGCCTGCTAGAAATGCCAAAGAGAAACAATTGAAGACAACAGCAGTGACAATCCATTCCTACTGGAAAATGTTGCTGCATTTTGCTGAGAGGAAAACATGAATGGGGAGCATTTGATGAAGTCTGACACTAGGTCATAACTTTGAAAGAATCTGTATCAGACATTAGTGTCAATGGAGAAATACTAAAATTTCTTTAAAATTAGAAATAAAGGATGACCACAATCATCACCTCTATTCTATATTATATTGGTGATCCTAGCCAATGCAGTAAGAGAAGAAAATGAAAATGTCTAAAAAATTGAAAGGCAGAAACTAAACTGTCCTTATACAGATGATATTATCTAACAGAAAACCAAAGAAATCTATAGACATTAATAAGAGCTTATATAAAAATCAGTTGCATTTCTATGTAGCAATAGCAGTTGGAAAATATAATCTTAAGAATAATATCATTTCCATTCGGAACAAGAAAATGCAAGATGTGTATGGAAAAATCTTACAAAAGATGTGCAACACCAATATGGAAAACTTCAAAGCCTCTGTTGTAATACATAAAAAACCTAAACAAATATAGGAGTATACCATAGTCTTAAGAAAACTCGGTGTTGAAAAAGGTCAATTTTTCCCAAAAAGACTATTCATGCAGTCAGTATAATTCTAAAGTTCCAATAAGGTCTGTCTGTTTGAGGAACTTGATAAGCAGATTCTATAATTTATCTGGAAAAGCAAAGGCATAAGATGAGTCATATAGTCAAGGCATAAGGAAGAGGAAATGAAGGACCTGCTTTACCAGGTATCAACATTTATGTGAAGCTACTATAATTAAAATAATGTATTGTTGGCAAAAGGATAAATGATAGACTAATGGAAGAGAATAGAGAGGCCAGACACACCCTCAGAAGAATATGAAACCTTGATATACAACAAAGGTAATATTAAAGACTGTATTAGTTTCACTGCTATAACAAATTACAACAAACTTATGGCTTAAAGCAACACAAATTTATTATTGTTCAGTTCTCAAGATCAGAATTCTACAGTGTGTCCACAAGACTGAGTTCCTTTTGAAGGCTCTAGGAAAGAATGTGTTGTTATACCTTTTCCATGTCTAGAGGCTGCCTACATTCCTTGCCTCATTTGCCATTCCTCTATCTTCCGTGTGTCACTGCAGCTTCTGACTTCTGCTTCTGTCCTATATTTCTCTGACTCTGCATCTGCTCCCTCTTATGAGGACCTTCCTGATTACTTTGAGCTCAGCCACATAATCCAAGATAATCTCCCCTTCTCAATATTCTTAATTTCATCATACCTGCAAATTTTTTATTGCCATATCAGGTTACCAAAGATTAGGAAGGGGACATCTTTGAGGAACCATTATTCGGCCTACCACAAAGACCAACAGAGAAGGGACAGAAATGGTGCTGTGACAATTGGTTGTACATACAGAAAAAATGAAATTTATATTTGCAATACAAAAACCAATTCCAAATAGATCAAACACTTAAATGTGAAAAACAAGAAAGGTAATATGGGAGAATGCCTTTATGAACTTGGGTAGAGAAGGATTTATTAAACAATATGAAAAAGTTCTAATAAAAAGTTAATAAATACAACTACATTAAAACTAACAACTTCTGTTTATTAAAAGATACTGTAAATAAAGTGAAAACTCAAGTCACAAATTAAGACGATATCTACAATATACATAACCAACAAAAGAACAGTGTTTAAGACAACAATAAGAAAAAGGTAAACAACCAATAGAAAAATGAGTAAAAGACCAGCAGTTCACAAATATGTTCCAGATCATTTGTAGTGAGGAAAATAAAAGTCAAGATGACAATGAGACACTATTTTATACCTACCAAATTAGAAAAAGATATTAAATCTGATAGTTCAAAGTGCTGGTGGGAACATGGATGATGGGATCACCTTTACTGCAGGTGGGAGTATAAACTGGGAACATGGGTGATGGGATCACCTTTACTGCAGGTGGGAGTATAAACTGGGAACATGGGTGATGGGATCACCTTTACTGCAGGTGGGAGTATAAACTGGGAACATGGGTGATGGGATCACCTTTACTGCAGGTGGGAGTATAAACTGGGAACATGGGTGATGGGATCACCTTCACCGCAGGTGGGAGTATAAACTGGCACAACCACTTTGGAAAACAATTTGACAGTATTTTGTAAAATCGAATATGCATTTACCCCATGAGTTAGATATTCTACTCCATGGTATATACACTAGAGAAACTCTTGCACAGAGGCATGAGGAGATATTTGTACGACGGATCATAATAACATACTTTAAAATTTAAAAAGCAATGCTAAGAATAACATTTCCATGGGTGGGCTAATGAATAAACTGAAAAATTCATATACTATCCAGCTGTGAAAATGGATCACCTATAACTATATGCAGCAATAAAAATGAAAGAAACATAAAGTGAGTGAAAAGAAAGCATCAGAAGACAGCACACTATAAGATATTATTTTTATAAATCTCAAAAAGAAGCACAACGAAGCAACATATTGTTGAAAGATATATTCATATCAGGTGACACTTTTTAAAAGCATAAGAAATAAACACAAAATACAAGGCAGTATTCTCTGAGGGAGTGGGGGTTGCAAGGGAGTTTTTGGCTTAAGAAAGAGCATGCTGCTCCAAAGTTGGGGTCATGTCTTAGATCTGAAGTTTTGGGTAAGTTTGCAGGTATTCGTTTATTACCATTATAACTTGCATCTACATTACATTTTTTAAAAGTTAAGTCCTGTTTCATTAAAATTAAGTACTTATGTTAAGCAAAGACATCATTAATAAGCAAATGTGACTAGGAGAATAGATTCATAACATAAATCTGACAAAAGAACACCTACAAATCAATAAGAAAAGGACAAACAACTAAATTAGAAAATAGGCAAAAGACCTGATTAGGCATTTTATAAAGATGATACCAAATGGCCAATTAGCACACAAAAAAAAGTGCTCAATTTTATCACTCATGGGGGAAATGCAATTAAAACCTCAATGAGATACCACTACATGCCAGACAGGGTAGCTAAAATGTAAAAGACTGACAGTAGTAAGTACTGACCAGGATATGAAACACCTGAAAATTGTTATTAACTCCTAAAGTTAAGTGTATGCTCAACACTGTGATCCACCAATTTCACTCCCAGAGATCTACCCAACTTTCTGTAATGAATGTGTATGTCCACAAAAGACATGTATGACAGTATTGACAGCTTTGGTCACAATTGCCCCAAACTGGAAACAACCTACATGTTCATCCTACAAGGTAAATTGTGGTATATTCATACAATAAAAAAGAAAAAATTACTGATACAACAACATGGATGAATGTCCATTATGTTGAGCAGATAATTCCATATAAGTGAAGTTCCAAGGCCGGTTAATTAATATGATGATAGAAGTCAGAATAGTGGTCATCTCTTGGTGTGGGAAGACCTTGCCTTGGAAGGTACAAGAAGGAACCTTCTGGGATGTTGGAAATATTCTAGATCTTCATCTGAGTTGTGATTCCATGGTGTATACAGATGCAGGTGCTTACAGCATTGTTCAGCTAAGATTTGTATTTCTACTATAGATGTTATATCTTTTTTTAAAAAAAATTCTCTAATATGCCTTTTCAACCAGTTTTCTTCTGTCCAGCTTGCCCTATATAAGAATTCTGGGACCCTTGAATTGACATTTTGTCTGAGGAAAGACACTTGAATCACAGTGAACAAGAACAGTAAAGAAATTGAATATTACTAGGAGCACAAAATGGCTCACAATATAAACAAGAAACCAGCTGACACAGTTCAGAGGAATGTATTTTTGCTGATGGATTTGAGATAAGTAGAGCCAGAAAGCTGCTGCCTCGTGAATTTATTTATTTAACACCTTTTCACCCTTTACTCAGTAGATCTTTTGTGTCTCATGAGCTGAACTTTCTTGGATTCAGCCTTGCCTATGCATCTACGCTGTTCTTAATAGGTGACTGTCTCAGTCTACTACCACTGTGTGACAATGTACACCAAAACTTAGTAGCTTAAAACAACAGTCATTTCGTTGCTCGTGATTCCCTGGGTCAAGAATTTGAGCAGGGTTCAGTGGCCATGGCTGCTTCTTCACATAGTGCATCTGGGGCAACTCAACCAGGCTTCCCTCTTCTTAACATTGCCAACTCACTAGGAATTACTTTAACACGTCTCTTTTTTCCCCAGTGAGCTCTTGTAAAACTGTCAGATAATGGCTGCCACAATCCCTAAAACAAACAAACAAATGCTAAACCAGGGGCTTGGGCTTTGTACCCACATTAGATATCCTCTGTGTTTAGAGAAAACCATTCTTACGAAAATGCAGAGAATGTCCATCCTCTGAGTAGGAGACTAAAGAGGCTGGTCTAAAAATATTTTCTTTATTTTAAGAAAGGAAAGAAAATTTTGGCCTGGATAAACTCCAGATTGGACAATTAAGTCAGTCCCTTCTCTTGACACTGCTCCCCACTGCATCCAGCTGCTTCCTGGATTTCTCATTCAAGCTAGATCTTTGTAAAACCAAAGTATCAGAACAAATGTAGGTGGAGCGAAACAAATAAATGTCAAATACTGCACAGATCCAATACATCGATCAGCCTTCTGACCCAGCAGACTATTTCAGGAGCTTAGACAGGAAATTCCTCTGCGCTTCAGAGTTTGCAGATGCTGGCAACAATGCTGTCACAGGACAGCCCTGAAGGTTCAGGTTACAGCTCTGAGTTAGCCCTTATCTGCTAACTATGATCCTGGTCTTCTCTACACCAGGGCTCTACATCTGTTGGTGTGATGACTGAGAGTACACCTAAAGCCCCTAGCACCATACATAGCACCTGGTAGGTGTTGAGTGGATGTTGGTTTCTACTGGGACAACTGGCCACCAACTTTATCAATCATCATGGAACCAGACCCTGCTAAGCTTTCCCCACTCAGCACTGCCTCTGCAAAGGGGTTGTCCATTTTTCTACCACATGAGGCTGTACACACCTGTCGCTTGTCCCTAGTATGTACATCACTGTCATGTCATTACATCAGGTAGAAGATTTGACTCAAATGTCACTATCAATTTGATGTGTAGAAGAGATCTACATGCTGCATCTTAGCATGTACTCATTAACTTCCAGGCAAGGCCCAAGGTAAACCTCTTCTTTTTTTTTAACTTCACACTGCCTTGAAAATTAGTTAAGATTTAGCTTGTTCACACTTCACAAACTCTTTAAGCATAGACCTGGAATCCAAGAACTGAAACATCAGCTCTTCTAGACATGTCCTAAAATTGAAGGCTGTGCCAGGCATATCCTTAGGTGCTCAGTAAATGTTAGTAATTTATATTGAAACACCCCTCAAAATGTCAAGATGAGGTAGTGGTTGGAAAAATAACAGGTGCATAAGGAAAACGATTTGCTTAACTCCATTTTGGTTTCTCTTCTATGTGATTTTGCTTTCTCTTCTATGTGATTTTGCTATGTCATTTACTTCTAAAACCCTAAAAATGAATGCTGTATTTAATATTCCACTAAACTATTTCTGGCTAGACATGGTAGACTGCAGTCATTCATGCTTACCATATCAGAAACTGTTCAATCATCCAAGGTTAAAGGCAGGATGTGATTTATACAGATCCAGCACACATGTAATGAGTATTTAGTACAGGTGAGCTATTTTTATGAAACTGTGCTTAAGCAATAGGTACTTAAGTAATATTTGGTTTGGTTTTCTTTCCCCAAGATATGCTATATAGCTAAAGTATTGACAACTGTAGTACCAAAACTCTGAAAGTTTATTTTTTTATTTCAGTTTAGTCACCAAAAATTATTTGATGCTTCACATGGCCAGCCATGTGAGAATTCATGCTCATGTACTTCAGAAACTGTTCCATGGTCTAAAGGTTCGACTCAGGATGTGGTTTCCACCCTGAAGCCAGTCCAGCTGCCACTCACTTAAACTTATAATTTATCTCTTTTGGAGTAATATGTGTATGTACCTTAAAAATTCAAAAGTTTTACAATGAAAAGTAATGGTTCCCTTGACTCTCCTCCAATGCACCTCAATCCTGTTTCCCAAAAGCACCCAAATGTAGCTCTTTCAGCTGTTTTTTCTGCCTGTTACATCTATATTTCAAACAGCATGCTTATACTTCTATTTCTTGATTGTTCCTTTAACTGGCTACCCTAAAATCTAGGATTTCTCTCTTGTTTGGTCCCCCCTACACATACACTTGTCCTCCCAGCATAGCTATGTCACAAGTTTGGGTGAGATCAGTATTCAGTGTTCAGTATCACTAATATTACAACTAGTATTATAGTTGTAATATTACTCCCAGATAGCCATATATGCTGTACCATGATTAAATTTCTTTTTTGTGCAAGTTTTGTTACATCAAAGTTAACAGTTTGCTCAGTTTTCTAAGTACCCACCTCTAATTCATCTGAAATTGCCAAATGACATGTAAATTGCTTCTCAAAGCATTCAAACCAATGAGGTTTGAATCAGCTTGATTTTTTTCTTAATTATGTCAATCCTGGAGTCCTACTTCTAATTACTCTCTTCCTTAGAACTTTAAATGGTTTCTTCCTTGCTTTAAGAAATCAGAATTTATTTTAGAAATTGATTGAGATAAAAATAAAAGGTTATTTTCAGCTAGCTCCATCAGGACCCTGAGTATTCCAACATGAATAAGTCCTGCTTTCTGCCCTTAACAAACTCAGTCTGGACTGGGAAACTCATGAAACAGAAAGATATGAACAGAGAGCACTTTCATATGCAGTGGAGACCATGAGAGGTGACCCCAGAGAGGCAGCATGGGTGTGGGGACCCCTGCCTGTCTTTGGAATCAGGCAGACCTGGGTTTGAATCCTGATTCTGCCCCTTGTGGAACCTAACCTCCTGGAGATTTGATATCTCTTTCTGTGAGAGACAGACACCACTTCCTTCCAGGATGTTATAGAAGTTATATCAGAGAAGAGACATGTAAAAACACCTAGCACCATGCTGGACCCTTCGAATGGCAGTGGCCTTTCAACCTCAGCAGTTGCAGTCACAGAAAAACTCCCCAAATAAAATCTGAGGATCACATATCTTAGGATTTATGCCAATATGAACTTCATATCACAATCATCCTCCAAAAAATCATTATAAGTTTTTTTTGCACTATTATAGTTTTGTATTTAGGAGAGTAAAAGACTCAGTTTTCCTGTGAGGTAATAACCAGTTGATTTCATGTCCATTTCAGAGCTCGACTCCAGTTTTATGTGTCAGAAATTCCTTGTAGTCGTTGTGAGAAAAATCCTCTGCTGTTCTGTGTTCTGTAAGTAAAGTATACACTTTCAATCAGTCATCACTTAGTGTTACTTGAAAGCTATAGGAACAGTTTTAAAAGTGCAGCAATCCTCTAGCCCCTCCCTCTGCGTGGCTCTCCATCAGAGGGTGGGCGCCTGCTGCTCAAGCTCCTGCTTTTCCTCCCAAATTCCTGTTTATCAGTAAATAGTGGTCATGTTCTCATCACAGAGTTATTTTGAGTTACATCCTGCTCTGATGTTTTAAAAGACTTTAAATACCTTAAACTATTTGGTAACTGACTGTTTCAATATGTAATAACTCTTTCCTAGGGTAATTTTAGAGAATCAAAACATTCAGTCAAAAAGATCTAAGAACCATTCCCAAGTTTGCATTCATCTCTTCACATGATGCACGTTGAAATGTAACCCCCCCAAGAGCCCTTAGTTACAGGTACCTGTTAATTATATTCACTGCCTGCCACTGTCAATGAATAAGGATAATCTGCTCACAGAGGTCAAATTTCCACTGAACTATTAGGACTATTTTAACTAAGTTAAATGTGGTTTGCTGGGACACTCTTGAACGTAACCAGATCGTTATTTAGACACTGCTCAATATTTACACCCTCTGCAGGCAGCTAAGTAGAAATGCCAATAATAACTTTTTGTCTGTTCATTTGTTTTTCTGTCATTTTGAATTTATCTTATACATGTGAAAGGAATAAATATATTCTCATTTAAAAAGAAATTCAAATCAATACAAATTAAACAAAGTTAACCTTGGCATCTTCCCTTATCTCATCTTTCCCCAGAAATAATCACTGACAAGTAGTCTTCCAGAATTTTTCTATCTATGGACTCACAAGTACATGTACATATTATATAGATATATACTTTAACGGATTATGATATACTATACATGTTACTACACAACTTGAATTTCCCCCTGACTTATTACTTTGCAGAGAATATATTCATATTAGCTCATTGTGCACAGTGTAAATGTTTTTGCCAATGGATTTTTAGAAAGATATACATCTTCAAAATTTCAATAGACACCATTAAATTGATGTCTAATAAGGCTGGAACAATTTACACTCATACCCACAGTGTAGCTGTGGCCTTATATCTTTACAAAACTGATATCAATCTTTTAAGCTTTTGTGATGTCTGAAAATTACTACAGGTCATTTAATTATAAAAATAATGATTGGGTGCCTAGTAGGTATCAGGTACTGTTCTGGGGACTGGAATTTAGTAGTAATGAAAGACAAGACCCTGCCTTCCTGAACCTTGCATGCTAATGGGAGAGAGAGATGATAACCGGATAAATAGTAAAAATATAAGATCTGGGAATGAGGGAGTGAGGATTCTGGGCATATTTGTAGATGGAAATGAGAGGATAATGGATGAATTCAATATGAAGGGTGTGGGGAGGGTCAGAATCATTCCAAGTTTGAAGCCTACATGCTCAGTGAAAGGAAATGAGATATGAAAGCCTGATGGGTTAGACATCCAAGGGGAAAAGGTGAGTAGGCACCTGGACTGAAAGTACCAATTCAGGAGTCATCAATACATAGATGATGTTCAAAGCCATGAATTGGATAAGACCACCAAGTGACGGAAGAGAAAGAAGAGGTCCATAGATTGAGATAAGAGGCACTGAAGAAGCTCTTGTAGATACACCCAGATTGGTTTTTGTCCTAATGTAAGTTCATCTTGTGCAAGGTATTAATAACATGTTTGTATATTGTTAGAATCGACTCACTAATATTTTATTTGCCATTTCACATCAAAATCATGAAAGATTGGATTATAATTTTTTTAATACAATATCCTTGTCTAGTTCTGATATAGACAAACAGGTATCATAAAATGGGTTGGTTGGGAAGTGTTTCCTTTTTTTCTATTCCTTAAAGAGTTTGTGTAAGACCTATTTTCTTTTTTCTTATTTTAGAATGTTAGAAAAGTCACCAGTAAAGGTAAATGTGCCTAGTATTTTCTTCATAGGAAAGCTTATTATTTTTAACAAATTTACTGAGGTATAATTGGCAAACGATATTTAAAATGTACAATTTAGAAGTTTTGACATGAGCATAACCCATTAAACCATCACCACAACCCAGACAATGAGTGTATATTTCACCAAGTTTCCTCATGATGCTTTAGAATCCCTCCCTCCTACAAAAAAGAAAAAAAAAAGTTCCCATCCCCTACAAATCCACATAACTGATATGTGTATTGTTTTTACTTTGATGAAGTATTTGTTGAAATCTTTTGCCCATTTGTTATTGAGTTCTTGAGAGTTCTTTATATATTCTAGATACAAATTCTTTATCTGAAAGATTTGCAAATATCTTCTTCCTAGTCTCTGGCTTGCGTGCTCATTCTTGAAGCAGTGCCCTTCTAAGAACAGAAGTTCTTAATTTTGGTAACGTTCAGCTTATTGATTTACCATTAGAATTCTGGTAACTAGTCCTTTAAATACTTCAAGGTCAAATTAGATGAAAACAATTTTTACAATTTTTATCTGCCTAGTGAATTGGCCATTTTTTCATTAGGAAATGACAATGTAATACTTATAACTCAATACTTTTTTGACTTAAAATTTCACTATTTTTTATTCTGGAGTAGCAAATCCCTCAGGGCAAAAGTGATTGTAGGCAGTGAGTTCTTCCTTCTCATCTTCTTTCAGCTAGGCCAGGCCAAGTAATATCTAATTATCTTGATAGCTCTTCAATGCTTTTTATAATTAAAAAATTTTTTTCCCTGGTATTCTAATTCTCTTCAGCAGGATGATTGGTCTGAACTCTTTTGTTGGCTCTCTCTCTGTCTTTTGAATGTGTATCTACCATATTGCTAACCTATCTTTTTACTTTTAACAAATTCTCTATGGATTTATTTGGATTTTCTATGTAGACAATAATAGCACCTGCAAACAGGTTCAGGCTTTACTCAATTCTTTCAAACTTTTATGTCTGTAATTATTTGTCTCGTCTTATCACACTAGCTAGGACCCCTGACGTAATGTTAAATAGAAGTACTAACATTGGAAATCCTTGTTTTGTTCCTAACCTCAAAACAAATACATCTAGGATTATACTATTAAGATACATTTCTGTAGGTTTTTATTGGATTCCTTCAATTGTTTCAAGGAAGTTTCCTTCCTTTTCTACTTTGCTAAAAGATTTTTATTTTTGAATATCTTTGAATTTGTTAATATCAAATCTTCAAATAAATTTTTACTTTAGCTGGTATTTTATTTTATTTTGAATATTTATCTTTCAATATTATTTCAATTAAATGCTTTCCATGCACTTACTGAGAATATACCATGGTTTTCTTCCTTTGTTAATGGGTAGTTAGTTACTGACTTTTCTAATGTTAATTTACCATTGCATTCCTGAGATAAATCCAACTTGGACATGTTATATTATATTCCTATAAATTGTTAAACTCAATTTGCTAACATATTTTAAAGGGATTTAGTGTCTGTGTTTATTTATGAGTGAGGTAAACCTGTAATTTTCCCTTTCCTTATTGTCCCTGTCCATGTCATGTAGACTTCATTGAGTAGGAGGAATTCCCTCCTTTTCAATGCTCCATAAGAATTTGTATAAGATTGGATTTATTTCTTGCAGTAGTGGAAATAACTTTCAAAACCATAAACTTTGTTATGAAATATTTTTCAATGCTGATTCAGTTTCTTTAGAAGTTATAAAACTCCCTGGCTTTTCATTTCTTTCTGTGTGAGTTTTTGTTCATTTTTCCAGTTATATACTTCATTTAGGTTATCAAATTCATTAGCATACATTTATTCAGAATATTCAGTTAATATCTTTTTACTCTCTGTCTCTGTACTTATGTATTTTTATATTTAATTTTAAAATTTGTACTTCACATCTTCCTTCTTGGTCAGTGTCCCTAAAGCTAGGTTACCTTTTTAAAAGAATCAAATTTGGGCCAAATTATTTTAAAATTTTTGTTACCTTCCTTCAATTTACCCAGGTTTATTCTAATAGCTCTTGTTCTATCTTTAAAATGGAGAGTTTGTATTATAGGATTTTCAGCAATTCTGTTTTTTAAATATAAATATTTAAACGTTTCTCATTAGGTACTGTTATTTGCCTTCCATGCCTTTTGATACACTTTAGTTTTGTTATTCACTTAGTTCTAATTCTTAAAGTTTCCATTATAATCTCTTTAACCTGTGAGTTATCAAGAGTTGTTTTAAAATTTCTAAACATATAGAATTTTTCATCTTTTTGTTATTGTCTTTTAAATGAACTGGGGTGAATGTCTTCCACCTTTGACTAGTTTTGCCTGTTCTACAGTTTAGTATCAGTTGATTCATGTTATATGTATACTTTTTATTTGCCTTCTTCCACTCAGCATTATACGAGATTTATCTACATTGTTGATTGAAAGAGTTCATTCCTATTTACTGCTAAATAGTATGCTATTGTATAAATATATCACAATTTGTTTATCCATTGCCTATTGATGGACATTTGGATTGTATTTGGCTGTTAATATAATGGCTAGGGACATTTTTCACAAGTTCTTCTGTCGAATGTTTCAATTTCTCCTAGATAAAATAAAAATGCTGAGTTGAAGGAAAGGTGTATCTTTAATTTTACAAGGAAGTACTAAAACTTGTCCAAAGTGGTGTTGATATTACATTGCCAATAACCGTGACAAAGTTCCAGTTGCTCATTTGTGCTGATATTATTCTCCTCTTTTGAATTCTAGCTGTTCTACTGACTATAGATTTGCATTTCTACAATGACTAATGTTGAACAATTTTTCATGTGTTCACTAGTTATTCATATATTATCCTTTTAGTACTTAGTCAAGATTTTTGCCCATTTTAAAATTGGATTGTTTGCTTTTTATTATTGAGTTGCATTTCCTTATGTAACATGGATACAAGTTCTTTGTCAAGCATATAATTTGTGAATATTTTCTCCCAGTCTGAGGCTTTTTAAAAATTTTCTTAATGGTGTCTTTTGATGAACAGAAGTTGTTGACTTTGTCTAATCAGTTTTTTCCTTAATGGTTATTGTTTTCTGTATCTTATCTAAAAACTTGCCAATCCGCAATTCATGAAGATGTTCTTTCATGCTTTCTTCTAAAAGCTCTATAGTTTTAGCTTTCACATTTCAATCTGTGATTCATCTGGAACTAAATTTTGTGTTGGCATGAGGTATAGGTCAAATTTTTTGTTTTTAGTAGACATCGAGTTGTTTCAGAACCATTCGTTAAAAATGCAGTCCTTTTTACATTAAATTGCTTAGGTACTTTGCAAAGTCAATTGAACATCTGTGTAGTTCTACTTCTAGGCTTTTTTTGTGCACACCTATTTTGTCCTTATGCTAACATTGTTTTAACTACTGTAGCTTTATAGTGAAACTTTAAGTTCAATAGTGTCTATTTTCCAGCTTTGTTATTCTACAGGATTATTTTGACTAAGGTCCTTTGCATTTCCATGTGAATTTTAGGTCAGCCTGTCAATTCTGCTTTAAAGTGTTGATATTGGACATCTGTCTTTTCTTAGAAGCTGAGAAATATTATACATTGATAATTGCACTTTTCACAAATGCTCTTTATCTGATTACAGTAGTTCTTATTTCTAGTTTGCTGACAGTTTTGCATTTTGTTGAATACATTTTCTGTAGAGATGATCATATTTGTCCTTTATGTTACTAATATAATTTACCATCTTGACTTTGAATGTTAAACCTTGTACTTTGATGAGTCCTATTTACTATCCTTTTTATATATAATGAATTTTAATATTTTCATAGATATTGCATCTATATTCATAAGACGTTGGTCTATAGTTTTTATTTTTTCATTTGTCTGCCTTTATTACTGGGAATGTTCGGGTAAGCCTTGCAGAGAATTATTTGAGCAGTCTCTTTTCTGCTTAGTAAGTCAATTTAAGATTGATATTGATATTCTTCCTTAAATGTTTTATAATACACCAGTGATTTTCTAGGACAGGACTTTTATTTGTAGGGTTTTAAATTATAATTTGCTTTTTATAGACATAGGACAAATCACGTTTCCTATTTGTTAGTCTTGTTCTTTTTCAAGGAATTTGTTCATTTCGCCTGTTGTAAAATTTACCGGCTTTTGTTCATATTATTCTTTTACAAGTCTGTAGAATCTATAGTATTTCATCTCATTCCTGACATTGATAATTTCTAATTGTTTTTGATCTTGCTAAGTGTTTATCCATTTTATTAACTTTTCAAAGAACCAAACTTTAACTTGGTAAAATATTTTTGTCATCTTTTTTTTAGCTTCTTCAAGTAGAAATTCAGATAGTTGATTTTAAACTTTCTTCCAAAGCATTTAAAGCCAATTTTCCTCTTAGCACTGCTTTAGCTGCATCTCACAAATTTTCTTGACATTTAGCTTAAATACTAATTTCCCTTTTTTGATTAATAGTTTTTAAGTTTCAAATGATTTTCTAGATACTGTATTGACTCCTAATTCCTGTGGCCAAAGCTTAAATCATCTTAAATTTACTGAGACTTGTTTGATGCTCCATTATGTGGTTTATCTTGGTGAAACTTGTGCACTTGAAAAACTGTTAAGTGTAGTGTAGTGTCCCATAAAGGTTAGGTCAAGGTAGTTGAGGTCATTCAGATTTTTTTTTTAAAAATACATCCTGTCAATTCCCGAGGGGCATTAAAATATGCAATTATGATGTGATTTGTCTCTCCCTTTGTTTTTCTTATCTTAAAAGTCCTACTAGGTGCATAGACATAATTATTTTCTTACTGATAGTCATTCCAACTTTAGTTTGCATATCTTTCACCATCCCTTTCTTTCAGACTGTTTTCATATTTATATTTAGTGTTTCTTGGTTTTTTAGTTTGATGATCTGCCTTTTATCTAAAAAGGAATAATATTCTACCACTCAAATATACTCAATATCAATCTTAAACTTATTAATAGACAGAAAAGGAAATACTGTGCAAATAGTTTTCTGTGAGGCTTACCCATCTCTCTAATACCAGAGGCAAAGGAAAAAATAAAACAAAGTCAAACTGCAAACAAAAGCTGAGAGGTTTGACCAAAACATTCAATGACTGTCTATATAAAGTTATTAATCTATACATCTACTATCAGAAGACAGTGATCGTACTTCTGGTCCTTCCAATTTAAGAAAAAAATCTAAGGGCTGTGTTTAAATGATCACTGGTTTGTTCCATCTCCCTGCTGCTTTATTAGTCACTACCAAGATATTAACAATACCAATTTTGGAAACACTTTTAGAGATTTGCTGTTAAAGTAAATCAAATTCAGTGACCTCAGCGATATGAAAAGCATTAATTATTCCAAATGTCTGAAATAGTCATAGTATTCTGTTTAAAGTTTAGAACACTTATATTTCCCAACATAGTAAAAACAGAATTGTTTGGTAAAAGCTACCTAACTTTGGAACACTATGCGTCATACTGCTTTGTCTTAATTTTCACATCCTTGAGGTAAAGACATTCTGAGTAAAGATGGTATAAATTCAGAAATTTGCTTGTCAGTAAAATAAACATCAGCACTAATATTCAAAATTCAGGTGTGTGATTTAGGTCTTTCTATATCCATAGCCTTCACTTTTAAATGTTTCTACTGTGTTTATGTAAAAGGGGAGAGTAGATGGAACTCCCAGGAGAGAGGAAAAGAAGGCTGAGGAATCTACTTGTAGTAAATGCAGGAAACCTAAAGGTTGACAGCTAAGAAGAAACTGAAAAATCTAGAAAGCAGCTGTAAAAACTCAAAAGCAAAGCAGTTTTGGGTCATATTCAGAGAGGCAAGACTAAAGCAACTTAGTAAACACACTGAGGGCCTAACTACATACCCAGAAAACCACTATCCCCAATGAACCTGCATTACTGAGAGTTGACATTCTTAAGTATAATTAAAAAAATGGAAAAGTGCACACGTTTAACAAAAATCAGTTAAATTTTTATGTGTATGTTGAAAATGTGAAAATCACCTAAGTGACACTTTGTGTTTCCCAGTAGTCAGCTGTAGCATGAGACTTCTTCCTCCACAACAGTTCAAATAGACTTATGTTAAAGACAACATGTGTATTGAAAGTAGCAATTTTATTTGAGTTAAAATTATTTACAAAACCCAAAGACATACTTCATGAAACTGGTACAAACTATTTTTTTCCTGCCGTTGGCTTTTGCTCCAAAGATCACAGCTGAGAAATACTGTATAAAATAAAAATAAGATTGGATTCAGAAAAGTACTCTACTGCTCTAATTTCCAATTGGTAGTATTTACAGAAATATTTACAATGGAAAAAAGGTTACTTTAAAACTTTAATTTGTAAGTCAGCCTCAAGTACCCTATAATGCAGAGTTCTCTGAGGGTTAAAAACACACAAATGCACTGCAGTTGGTGAGGTGTTTTCTCCCCCACAACCACCCACAAAATCTGCATCTCTATCAGTGCTTGACAATTAGTATTATATTTAAATAACAAAACAAAAACTGTTAAACACTGAGGTAAATCAATTCTCAAATGATTACCAGTGTAACAGAAAAATGTAGTTCGCCCTGATTGTTCTCATTCAAATGTTTTATATTTCTTACCACCTGCCACAAGTCAGTTTTACTAAAAACCTGTTTGTTCCTTTTCCTAAATCCAATTATTAATAAATATCAATATATTTTAAAATAATTAAACAAAATATATCTAATTCAATTTTATGGATTTATCAATATGGTTTTAAGAGTTCACTAAGCTCAGGGCAAATACAACCTAAGTCTTTCCCAAATTACACTGGCATACTATGCTCTCAAAAGGTGATGGGTAGGGTCGGGGTGGGTAAGAGGAAGAAGAAAACAGTTTGCCTGGAACCAGTTACTTCCTTATAGATTTCTCAACAATCTGCATTATCAAAAATAGGAAGACATTAGAAGGCAGCCACTGCATTAAAAAACATTACAGCTGGCACTGATACAAGAGCCCCGGTTTGTCACTTTATACAAGGAAATAACAAAGTCTAAATGAGTAAAAATTAGACTTTCAGCTATTTTCCCCAGTACACACCAAACTAATATTTTTATGGCTTCAAGTTTTACAAATCCAATGAAGAAACATGATATATCTACCTGAAAGGTATTTAAAAGTTTTAATGAAATAGATCTCTGGAAAGCCTGTATTCAGACCCAATCAATTAAAAGAAAAAAAAAATGTATAATGAGTGGTCTGAACAATAATACAAGAAAAATTTTGCAATGTTGTGAAATTAAATATATAAAATGTGTTTGTGTGTTCTATGACTGTTTTCCAAACAACACACTGCTCTATGAACTAAGGATCTGAATGGGAAAAAAAAAGACCTTTTTCTACACCAGCAATTTAAGGCTTTGCGTTTATGCATTTGATCCTGTCACTCTATAGGAGAATATACACGTTATCTGGAAACATGAATTCCACATTGGTGTTTTAGCTTCCTTATATTTATTGTACTGAGCATTAGAAAATATATCTAGAGAGTTACACTAGCATTAAACATAAACTACCCTGGGTTTGTCTATTTTGCTTCATCCTTTAACAGGGCACATCATCTTATATAATAGTCCCTCAAACTGTCATTTGTTTTCTTAAGTCTATAGCTATGACTCATGATGGTATCATAATGAACATGGTCATGGTCTGAAAGTGAAAAATAGTTCGACAACCCAAATCAAACCAAGAATAAAAAAATATGCTATTAATCCCTTGTGTCTTTGGATTCCATCTAATTTTAAATATAGACAGTAGTTCAGGGAACAACAACAAAAAATTTCACAAAATTATTAAAAGCTTTATTTACGATTGGAATCATTCAACAAAAAAGCAAAAGCAAATGAGCCTGAAAAGGAACTAAGCTGTTGTCTAGAATGTCCTCAGAACATTCGATACCTCAGTAGCTAAGCTGCCTTTGCACCTGGCTGGCATGACAACAGTGGCTCAACATACACAGCAGTTGCACTAACAGCAGCACAAATTTTCCCCTTAAAACTTGCCCGGAATAAAGCAAGAGAACAAGGGGAGAGTATAAACTCTGCCAAAATAAGTGTATTTAAATACTGCATGGAATTAACAGCCTGAACCTTTTCCCTCATTTTTGATAGTTGCAGATTGATGTAGTAACTGTCATTTAGCAAATGCAGAATGCATGACGAAGAAATCAGGAGGCCTTAAAAATCCAAACGTGAATGATACTGATGAATGTTCTTGGTGTATCTTCAAAGACTTCTTTCATGACTTTTCTTTGTCTAAGAATAGCTCCAGCATTACCGAGCACCTGAAGCAAAGGTAAAGCAGCTAGCAATGTTCCAAGTATTCAATCACTCTAGAGATAGATTTCTGGCCTGTGGTTCCAACAGCACACTGAAAAGGGGAGGGGGCGGGGTATGTAGAAAGGAAGTAACAGTTAATATTTTACAAATTTTAAAAAGTATTATATCAAAGTTTAAAATTTTTTAGCTTCCCTAAACTGAACAGACTCAAAACACACTGAGATTAAATTATGGTTTTGATAATACAGTTATCAGTATATCTGGCCGTAATAATTAATAATTATCTTAAAAGAAACTGAGTAGAATTATTAAAAGAGAACCTCTGTTTGCTTCCACTATTGCCACATTATTTTTATTTTTATTTATACTGTCACTAATGTATCATGTATATTTAAAAGCACAGAAGCCACAATTGAAACTACTTACAGTAAGGTTCATAAAGCTCAGGAATTTTTTGAGCATCTCTGTCATTATTGAAAAGTCCCCTTCTGGGAGATATTCCCGTACAGTGGTGACATTGATCTGAGGTAACAAAGAAATACTGGTTAGGAGGGCAGGAAACATGAACTTGCACCTTGCACTGTATTGTTGGTTTTGACACACATCCTGTTCCAAACCTCTATACAGTTCTCTGACTCCTTTGGTTAATACACAATTTCCTTTTCCATGCTACTGAACTCTGCTTGCACATGTGTTTTCCCATTCCCTACCCCATCCTATCCACAGAAAGGTGTGAAACTGTATGCCTTATTTGGGAAATTTAGAAAGTACCCAAGGGATATGACTGATTTAGAAATTGGAGTAAGTTTTAAATTTGGAATCTTGCAGCAGTGAACAAAATCATTTCCTAAGATGGTGGGCCATGAAAAATTGGTAAGAGAGGAGTTATGTGATCAGATGTGCTCACACAAGTGTGTAAGATTTCAGAAATGGAGAGTCAAGAAAGCAGGAAGGCCAGCGAGGAGACTACTTCATGCACCACATGCTTGGTGGGCAATGAAAAATGACACCAAGTCTTCGGGCCCTTTGCTAGATTTGTTTGTCATTTACCCGTCACCTCTGGATTTTAAGGAAATGAGGAAAAGAGATGAGCTGAAGAGATTCCTAGAAAGGGAATAAAAATTCCCCGTAAGGGCCTCCATGATGAGAACTTTGCTCTTGATCTTGAAAAGAGTAGTGCCAGCAAGGACCACAGTGAAGCAGGCTAGTATCAGATAAGAGTTTGACTACAATATAAACATGAAAGAGACAGACAAGAAAGATTAAAAAAAAATACACAGTACAACTGAACACAGAAAAAAAAAAAAGCAATACAGAAAACTCAACAGCAAAAATAAAGACATGTAAGTTGTAAGTGGGTGGACAGACCCACAGCATGAGTGCCTCTCCTCATGAAGCCTTTCACATAACTGTGCTCTTTTTTTCCAATTCTTCAGCTTCAGATAAGCTAACTTTCCCACTCTACAACAGACCTCCACTCTTTCTTGCTTCCTGAATGCCCTTGCTGCTAAGGAAGAAAACTGCCCTTTAATTTTAAAATCTGGCTCTTCTAATGGACCTTTCTCCTAAAAAAAAAAAAAAAAAAAAAAAAATCCCCGTGACCCTTAAATTATACCAGACTGTCCCAAAGGCCAGAACCATCCACTTCTGTGCTAACTCAGCCCAGTTATCTAGACATATCTTTTGGTTAAACCATGATGATCTAAATCTCACAAAGCAACCCTGTTTTCCTGGCCAGTAAGTACTTCAAACAGAAGCATGTGACCCAGTGTTGGCCAAGATGAGTAGTGGGTGTGGAGGAATCCAAGGAGGGAAAAAAAACATTGCTCTTAAAAAAGAAATTTACAGAAAGAGTCCACCTTCTTCTTCTGGACATTATTTAACTCGATGAGACAAGTAGCTAGAGCCAGAATGGGGCCATATGGTGAGCTAGCAAAGAACAAACAACATGCAAAGGATGGTTGAGCTAAAAGACAGAAATTATCTGAGTCCTTGATATCACTGAGGCTAGACTTCCTCATCTTAAGTCAGCTGAGCACAGGTTTTATATATGCTCTCTTTATCTTCAACCAAAGGCATGCGAATTGATTCATCACTCATTAGTTAAGAACTTTTATCATTAAACCTAATATGCTCTTACTTTGAAATGTACCTTTAGAAGTTCACCAAATAATAAAATTTTTAACATGAGGGGGAAAAAAGGTAATAAATTAGTTAGATAAGGGTATGAAGCTGTCATAATGGAATCTTTTTAAAACACATAAAACACCAAACTATTACTTACTGGACTCTCCTGGCAGAGACACCCAAGAAGCAGCGCTGTGTATGAAGCCACTATGCAATCCTCCATGTGTTTGCCAGCATGCTGAAGAGCTAAGAATATTTAAACAAAAAACTGTTAACAGTACATCAAAAAATAAAAACCCAAGAAACTAACAACTTATTTTTTTTATATTTATTTATTTAAATTAGTTTCAAGTATACAATGCATTGATTAAACATCTATATAGTTCATAAAATGATTCCCCTCAATTGCTCCATTCCTTCTTTAGTTATCTTTTCTACAAAACTGTTAAACATTGATAAATGGTGCCAGGAAAATGGGTATCCACAGAAATTAACAAAAAATAATTTAAATGGAAGATGGACCTTAATATAAGAGCTAAAACCATAAAACTCTTAGAAGAAAACTAAGACTACAAACCTCAGAATATATCTGCAAATCATGTACCTGATCAGGGTCAGGTATCTAGAATACATAAAAAAAAATTGTACGACAATAAAAAGACAACCCAATCTAAAATATGAGAATTGAAATAGCTATTTCTCCAAAGAAGATATGTAAATGACTGCTAAACATGTGAAAAAGTGCTCAACACCATTTATTCTTTAGGGAACAGAATATCAAGTGACATATACCTTTACACACACTAGGATGGCTAAAATAAGAGACAACTGTTTATAAAGATGCAGAGAAACTGGAAAACAAATTTGGCAGTTCCTTAAAATATTAAACATAGAGTTAACAAATAATTCAGTAATTCTACATTTGGGTACATACCCAGAAGTGAAGATATGTTTACAAAAAAACTTAATAAATGAATATTCATAGCAGGATTATTCATAACAACCAAAGACAGACACAAACCCAAATGACCATCAACTGATTAGAAAAATGAAACGTGATAGGTATACACAATGGAATATTATTTGGCTATAAAAATGAATTAAGTATTGACACATGCTATAACACAAACGAACACTGGAAAAATTAGGCTAAGTCAAAGAAACCAGTCACAAAGGACCATATATTCTATTATTTAATTTATATGAAATGTCAGAATAGACAAATCCAGAGACAGACAGAAGTAGGTTAGTAGTCTCCAGTGGCTAGGGGAGAAGAAAACAGGGGGTGATGATGGCTGCTCATGAGAATGGATTTCTTTTGGGGGTGAGCATAGACAGTGGTGATGTTTATATAACCTTGTGAATGTACTGAAAACTATTCAATTGTTTAAAAGGGTGAATTTATCTTGTTACGGAGCAGCCATGGGGCTGCTCAAGGTCTCTAAGAATAAGTCCCCGATGTCCACCAAGAAAAGGGTGAGGACACACATCCACACCAAGAGAAAAAGAGGAGCTGAGCAATGTCCTTGCAGCCCTGAGGAAGGCAGCAGCCAAGGACTGAGCCCCATCCCCCTCTTATAAAGCCTTTTCAAGGGGAAAAAAAAAGACTGCTAAGCGACCAAAACTATTATGCCAAAGAAAACATCAAAACTTATAAAATGAGAAAATGAAACAGATTTCTTACTTCAGAACTAATGACATTAGATTTTGGGACCAATGGGCATAAGAGAAAGAGACAAGAATCAGAATCAAATATTGCTGATGCTTGCTTCCTAGCTAAGTGAAGCTAAACATATTTCTTAAATTTCATGACTTGAGTGGCATGAAGTTACAAATGGCTATTTTGCAGTAAATTAAGTATCACAGTTCCTGACAAGAATATGTTTGATTACTGAGGACATTACCTTTGGAGTATTCCTTACTGTGTTTGCTACCAACTACATACTGTTTGAAAACCATTACTGTAATTTATGACAAGAGATCTCTGTTTATAAGTGAGGCCAATAAAAGAATCTTGAACTTTCAAAACTGTAAAAACCTTTAAGAGTCATATTGTTCAGCCCCTTCTCTTCACAGGTAAATAAAGGAAGGCTGGCCAGAAAGAAAGGCAGACTCTTCCTGCACGGCACATGTGCATTCCTCACTGCCAGGAAGCCAGCGAAGAACTCATAGGGACACTGAAATAGCAAAGCTTGTCTGCAATGCACTAGAAGCCATAAAATAATAGATGAAATGAATGATTGAAAAAACATGAAAACTATATTCTGGAGAAAAAATAAGCCATTATTTTCAATTTGAATACACCACTCAAGATAAAATACCTTTATTGAGGTCAAGTTCTTCATCATCCTCTTCTTTCTTATGTTTCTCTTCTGTACCATCAGTCTTTTCAGTTGATACCCACTGTATTTCTCCACTTGTTTCTTGCCATTCTCCACTCTTATCATGCTGCGTAGTGGGAGCATCTTTGATCAACTCATCTGTTTTACTTTCTGCCAACTGGGCGGCTCGCTCTCGTTCAAGGAATAGCTGATAGAAATTATTTTTGGAGATCATTAAAAAGAGATCAACCAACAAGTATGTATCCAAATATACGGTTAATTCTGTTTTTAAACACCACTAACTTCTAGAAAGAATATTGTCTGATAAAAAGTTTAAGTACCAGTAAAAGCCCCTGCTCTAATAATCCTTGCTTGACATCTTATTGAAGGCCAAAATAAAGTTACAAACATTGTTGCGATTTAATCAAGTAAATTAAGTATGTCTGGTAATGATACACTTAACGATACAGGCATTCTGTTTGTAAAAATGAAAATCTTAACTTTAATTTAGATAATACTGACAGGAAATTCAAACAAACAAAAAAAACACCAAAAACTTGATTAAAAAAAAATTTTTTTTAACCCAAGCAGATTGGATATATTAACTGAAAGGAAGGACACCAAATAAAACTACATAATATTGGTATAAAACAACACAGCTTCTTTAAAATAAATTTAAAGAGATAAGAACCAGTAAAAGTAAAAAGCAAAAGGTCTCAGAGAAAGACCCAGAACTGTATCTCAATATTATAAACAATGTATTATAAAGAATGTAAGTACAATTGTTAATAGAACACAATAAAAACTCTAAGTCAAAAAGGAATACATTAAATTCCTTGTCTTCACTTATTTTATCTTCCCTGTGTTGGTACAGTGCTCAATGTACAGAAAGCATTTAATATACTGATATGATTAGGGAAAAACCCCAAGTTACCAGAGACAACTACCTGAAAGTCAAATGCTAAATAGATGTCAAAGAATTGCTTAGAATATAGAATAGTATTATATAAAATTTAATAACCTTAAGAAAATAAAATTTAAGTTTTATATAAAGCAGTACTTCTTAAAATTGGTTCTAAGGTCTCCAGGTGTCTCCCAAGTTCATTTCAGGGCACCTGTGAGATCAAAATTGCATTCATAATGATATGAAGAGGTCAACTGACTTCTTTCATGATTGTGCAGTAGAATTTTCCAGAATCTACATTCCATTTGATATTATTTCTCTCATGGCTAATGGAATAAGTGCCTAGGTTTCACAATTTTCTGTTTTGATTGCTAATTCAGTAAATATGGAAAGAAAGAGCATACATAAACCAAACTTCTTTGGAGTTCTCAATCATTTTTAAGAGTTTAAAGAAGTCTTGAGATAATGTTTGAAACAAGATTGATGGGTTTGTAGTTATGATTCAGGAATAGGTCAAGTTGTTGTGAATTACTTTTTAAAGACAAAAGTTCAAGCATTATTAGTTTCAAAAAGGCCAAAAGAACTGACAGATTAGCAAAGGCCTTGAAAACAATGAAAAAGAATGGTTCATTATCACTTCTGAACGTATGTAAACTGTCATTTAAGGAAATCATAAAGGTAGTTAGGAACCTATGAGACTGACAAAAAGTAAATTCATAATGCACAACATTGTCAAATAACAAGAACTGGCAGTTTTTTGGGGGAAGTATAAATGGAAGGTGGGAGGGAATGTGTGTTTAGTGATTGGGTTGCGGTGAGTTGGAGACATCAATTTTAAATATACATATTCTTATACAATTCCTAAGCCAGGAAATTATTTCACAGACATTGAAAAGTATGGCCCAATATTTTGGTACATTGTCCTGAGCAAAGAACAGACCAGTAAGAAAATGCTGGAGGATTTAAACTAGACAGGCTAGAGCTTGAACCCTAATTTGTTAATTAATATCTTTTTGATTCATTAACAAATATGTCTTTTTTTCTGCTTTTCACTAACAATGCCTAAGGAATGACTGCAATAGTTGAAGACAGTCAGCAGAGTAAAGGTATTCATTCTAACCCAGTGTACCTCTCATTGAACCTGGTGGTGACAATGGAAATAGAATGAGACTGAGAGAGGGGTGAGGAAAGGAAGGGAAAGGTATGAGGACAGGGGAGGGGAGGAAGTGAGAAGGTACAACTGATAAGGAAACTGGACACAACAAACTGAAGGTATTAAGTTGTTGCTTACCTGCACTAATGCCTGAACGGCATGAACTTGTCCAGCTATCCTTAAACTATCATCTCCTTCTCCACTACAGAAGGAAGAATCAAAAGAACACGATGTTTCCATGTTGACAAGACAGTGCCGATTCCGAGCACTATACTCTACTAGATTTATCAGTAGACCTAAGCCCTACAAAAATTAAAACATGCATATTACCACAGGTGAGAATTAAAAGCAAATGAACACACTATATATAACTCTTATTGGCAGTTAGAAATCTAATCAGTGTTTTCCCATCTACAAAATGGTGAAAAACAAATATGTAAGACAATGGTCTCCCCAAAGAATGATTTCACTGCTTTTTAAAAATCACCACTATTCTTATATTTTTTATTTTTACATAGGGCCTTTACAGCTTTCTTTTGTACAGTAAAAGGTATGTTCATAAGGAATCCATTGAAATCCATAATATGATGAACAACTGGTTCTAACCCCAAAACTAAGATGAAGTTTTTATCATCTTAGTAAGTCAAATATTCATTTCTAACACCACTTCGACTCACCAGCACTCGAATGTCAAATCTTTGCTCCTGAGGTAGGTACTTTGGAACCTGAAGCACACAGTTCATTGCTGTGCCAATCAAGCCATCTTGTTCTCCTGTTTTGGTGCTGCCCCACTCTAAAATAGGAAATAGAAAGAAAATGAAAATTGCTACTGATTCTTCATCATGACACTAACAACCAATATTTATTAACACATATTAAAATTTAGAAATGTTGACTGTAATATTTCTAATCCAAGCTAAAAGGCTGGTTCTAAAAATATCAACTCCTAAAAAAGCAGTTAAATCTATGTATGAATAAGTGAATTACATGATGGCAATTAAAAAAATCACATCAAAAAAGGAAAAAAAAGGGACTAACTTGTTTTTACATGTAATATAAAATCTTCCAATGAGACTATGTAGGAAATATTACTTACCATTATCATTAGTTAAATTGAGCAACACCCCAATGATGGCCCTCATGCAGTCTTCCACTGCTTTGCCCACATGGTTAGCCACATTCTGCTGAGGCAGAGGCTTACTGACAGGTAAGCATATACTGTTTTCAGCACGGTTATACTGCTGAATCAATTCTTCACAATGTTGTAATGCTCTTAAGAGAAAACAAAATGTAGATTATCATGCTAAACAAAAATAGTTAGAATTTCTACTTACTTGGCCTTTACTGTTTTAAATCTGCCATAATGCTGCCAAATTAGTTTACTTTCCCATTCCCAAAATTATAATGTATTAACTATTCAATCATGCACCAAGACCAAGCATTATTACAATAGCTGCTAAATTTTGTCTTATTTTGGGAAAACTTGATAATTTAAATTTTTCTAGGCAAAGTTTAAATTATTAATTCAATAAAGCTATTTATCCTACAGTTGTCCCCCATTTTACCAATCTCTCCAACCAAGAGACTTAGTATAACCCCTCTCCAAACAAAGTAAAATTTTCAGAGCTAACACTGAATATCCCTGAATTTCATTTAGATGTTTTCCATTCTGAATGCATACTATTAAGCAGGTAGCTAATATTTATATTAATACTGCACAATAAATATCCTTGTATAGATGAGTATTAAATACTTCATTAACATTAGAGCAAGTTAAAGAGCAAATGATGATGAGGTCATTTAACTGACATGTTTCCTGGAAGACAGATAAGGTATCAGCTGCACCCAAGGGTTCTCAAGATGCTACCCAAAATACCAAGGAAATGTATGCTTAAGCAGGTCTAGTATTTCTAAAGACTCTCCTTAAATCATTAAGTCCATGAAAAAAGTCTATGAGACATGTAAACTGACTCTGTTAGTTGATTCTTCATGTACTATATCACACACAAAATGCTTAACGAAAACTACTATAGCTCCCCATCTGGCCCCCTCCTCACCACCCCCAGGCTGTTCCTGAAAACACTCTGGTTAGGAAGGTGTTCCTCATGTCTAATCTAAAATAATTTGTTTAAGTGTTTGAGGATGTTAGCCAGAACTACCATGCTATTACTGTTAATTGTCTTAAGTAGTCCTGAGCTACATCTGTAGTTTGGGGTGGGAGGTGGGTGAATGACAGAGGTATATTATTTAATTTTTCTAAATGTTATCCCTGCATTTATCAGGGTTCCATAGAAAAGGTTAAACAAACAAACAAACAAAAAACCCAGATGAGTGATCTTTCACAAACATCCAATTCTGACCTTTATAGCTACACTTCTAAGATTTCTGATGCAAAGTTCCTAATTACAATGGAAGAGCTAAAAGCAATCATATTAAATACCTCCTTTTAGAAGATAATGTCAGGAGTCATGAAGTATAGAGGAAACATTTAAAAAATAAGATTTAACTTATAAAAATACTCTCTTATAATGGAGGGTAAAACATAGTTTTAAAAAAACTATATATAACAAGTCTATGGCCATGCCACCCTGAACAAGTCCAATCCCATCGGATCTCAGAAGCTAAGCAGGGTTGGGCCTGGTTAGTACTTGGATGGGAGACCACCTAGAAAGACCAGGTGCTGTAGGCGTAAAAAATAAAAAATAAGGGATTGTAGCTGAAAAAATCCTTGCAATCTGTGAGGTCAACCAAGGGTTGCATGAATGAACAAACAAACAATAAATTTTAAAAAATAATAAACTAGAATACATTCTTTAAGGGTTTTAAGTATAATACAAAATTAATAAAAATTTTGATAGATAGATATAGAAGTGGATAAGATTACAGATGGAAAAACAAGACTGGCCATGACTGATAATTATTCAAGCTGAATGATGTGTATATCAGGGTTTATCATACTATTTTGTCTCCTTTTTCTCATGTTTGAAATTCTTCAAAATAAAAGGTCAATAAAAAACAGATAAACTTAAGTCAGTTTATAGGGAGCCTTTGATATTACACTCTATACATGCAAAAACAGTAAAGAACCACAGAGATTTGGAGTTTGGGATTATTTTTACAGAGCAGAGATTTGAGGAAGGTTAATCCTGTGGCACTTGTATTGGACAGGGTAGAGGACCAGGGCAGAGATATCAAGAACGAGGATAGACATATTAGAAAGAGGCTATTGCACTGAGGTGATAGCATTAGCTTAATGCTGTAAAAGTTAGGCTGAGAAAGTGTGGAATGAGGAAAACAAGCATAAACAAAGAACAGAGAGGCCAATAAAGTTCATCTACGACTAAAATAAGGACTAATATTTACTGTTTACTATATGCCAAGCACTGTTCTAGGCTTTACACATATAAACTCCTTTAATATATATTGTTCATAAGACATATTATATACAACATAGGAGACATTTAAAAATCATTTTTTAAAAAGTTTCAAAAAAATTTTATATACACATATACTACTTAACATACATATTTTGTTACATATAACTTAAAATATAACAACATGTATATTAATTCTTTTTATAGTAACAACAACTTTGGGTAAGGAGATACAATTATTAACCTGACTCTGAAGAACCTGTAGCAAGTGATTTGCCCAAGGTTACAGAGCTAACGTTAGAAAGCTAGGATCCACACTCAGTCATTCTGGCTCTAGAATCCTTCCTAACTTTTGTACTATAGTGTACTGCTTCTAGATCACAGAACTTAACAAAAGTATTTTATGGAGGAAGGCAATACGATTTTATTTCCTTTATAGTAAATCCAAATGCTTTAAATTGCTTTAAATAAAAACTGGGTATTTCAGGAAAACTTACTTAGCTGATGAAACAATGAGTTGTGAATCTTTGTATGCTATCAAGTAGCTCTGATTCTCTGGATTATGCACTGTTACCTAAAAGGACAAAATTTGAAATGATTGTGGCAATCTGTAACTTAATTCATTCACATACAACACACTATGTATGGTGCTCTAAAAGACGTAGATTCAACTCTTGTCATCCAAGTGGATAACAACCCATATGCTACAGATTTAAAATAATAGAGCTATTTACTTTATCATAAAGTTAAAATATCGCTGTTATAATTGCTTACTCATAATTCATGTATTCTGTGCCATTCATTCACTGTAATGAATCACCAAGCACTTTGCATGTCAGAAAAGAGCAATTTCTAACTTATAAATTAATATTTTAAAATTCTTAAGTGGATTAATTTAGAATAAAGAAAATATATACGTTTATTGAATGTACCTGAAGCATTCTAAATCAGAGAAGTAACATTTTCAATTTCAACTATGCCAGGAACTTTTAATTCACACTAGATTATTTTCTCATAGTTTTTTCAAAGAGCACCAAGCTAATCCAATCTGGTCAACACACAACCTAGGCATCATGAAATTCACCGACAACATAAATTCTACACTAAATTAGGTTAAGTTTTCATAAAAGTCAGAAGAAATATACCTAGTATCATTCTTCAAAGCCAGATATAATAAGCTGTGATTACAAACAATCTGACTCAAAGAGCTAAATCAAGAAAATCCTTATTAATTGAAAAACAAAACAAAAATCTGACCACATTTAACTATCATTTTCCACAAACAAGTTAATATTATTAAGCAGAATCCCATTATAAAGAACAATAACATTTGGCAATATAAACAAACTACATGCAAGGTTTCATATAGAGCAATAAACATATTCTTAAAAGACTACACTGTTCATTTAACTTGTTCATTAACATTGGTTGCTCAAAGAATGCATTATAATTTCAATTTGGATTTTAAAAAGTGAAACTCCTGGAATATATATTTGGCAGTCACAATTAAGATTAAATAATTTTCTCCAATAGTTATCTATACTTACACTTTCTAAAACTCGTAAACATCTCTCTGCTCCCCATAATGAGGCTACTAGTTTCTCTTCATCCTCATCTCTACTTAGATGATCCACACATTCTTTCACTAGAAGAAATGGGTATAAATTAGTATGTCTCTTCACCTCAACACCTACCCCACCTTAACTAACATTAAAAGTCATCTGTACACATGCTATAAACATGAACATTATTTATTCTAAGTTTTACACCATGAGATATTTGTTGAATATATGAGATTCTAATTTATTGTAATTATTTTATTTCCATAACTCCCCTAAATGTTAATGCAGTTTCTTTAAAAGTTAAGAGATTTACAAGATGCTACTAAAATAGATCTTTTCAAACTGATGCAATCATTTCCTAAAAAAGTAAGTATTTTCTTACAGCTTTTAAATAATATATAAAAATGGTACATGTATCATACCTTTATCTACAATATGATCCAGACCACCCAAAAGCCGGAGTTCTTCTTTAAACCAATCTCCTGCTCGTTTAGAAGTAAGGGACAATAATGTCTCCATAGCCAAATGTCCAGTCTAAAAATCAGAAGTACCATTAATGAATACTGACTCTTAGCAATAATTCTGAGACAACACTATGAGACTACTTTTCTTTAGAAAAGTCAGCTACATGCTACCAGCCCATAGAATTCTTCATAATAAAGTGCTTTTATAAGTAAAACTGAACTAATTTTAATTTTTATCATAACAGTCTAAGTTGAAAAAATGTTTTTAACCATTGGCTTATTTTCATGGAGAAAACTTATTTCTTAAAAAAGCCTATCATTTATCAGTTCAATAAAATCTATAATGGCATTATTATTTCTACAGTATAGAGGCTCAAGGGTGAGACTGCTGACTCTAAGTGTACATGTACATTAACTGTAAATCAATATGCTGGATTAATTTACCACAAAGGATGTAACAAGTAATATTCTAGGAGCAAAGTGAGGGTGTGTCAGTTGCCCTGGATCCTCAAAAACACAAGTTATCACTTTAAATTTCTGTCTAAGGGTAAAAAATGGCATCCTATTGCTGTGGTTTATATATATTTTTAACTACAGTAAACTTCATTTTTTTCACATGTTTATTAGTTAACTATGTTTCCTCTGTCAATTCTTCTTTCCTTATTTTCCTGCAAGGTTGCTTGTCTTCTTCTTATTGTTCCATATATTTTCTTATTTATTCCAAATAAAAATCCTTTGTTACTTTTAGTGTTCCAGATTCATCAGGCTTAAATTTTATACTGCAGGGTTAGCAGCTTGGATACGCACCATGTGGCCACTATAACAAAACTATATATAAATAATGATTCAGGACTACCAGTAGAAAAAGCACAGAATAGTCTCAGTTACAACCAGACTAAAGTTTTCTGTCTCTTTATTTGACTTTAATTATTATTTTTCTTTTCTATTCTATTTCTTTTTAA
Source organism: Cynopterus sphinx (assembly GCA_030015415.1). Taxonomy (NCBI): domain Eukaryota; kingdom Metazoa; phylum Chordata; class Mammalia; order Chiroptera; family Pteropodidae; genus Cynopterus; species Cynopterus sphinx. Next base: position 55,513,656 of record CM057382.1, read on the forward strand.
AAGCATATAGCTACTACCCCCTCCACACAAAAAGTAATCTGGTTCCTGTGGAAATAAGAAACTACAGCACAACAAAAGAAATGCTTAATTAGCAAAGCTGAAAAAACCTGATTTTCTTCCCAAAGCTTCTCTCCTTTGAAAGATGCAAGTTTATATTAGGTCCTCCTGGCCTATTTGGAACTGAATATAAATTAGATATTTAGAAATGCAAAAAATTTTAGTACCAGCAAATTTTAGTATTACAGATTTAGAAGATATCTAGAATATTTTAGTCTAATCTGTAATAGGGTTAATGTTAATGTCCAAAGTAACAAATATAGACGTAGAATAATATAAGACAGATACAATCATGCCCAATTCTCATTCTAAGACCCTGGAGGAGTAATTTAAAGAGATTGGTTCAGGTATATTAGCTAGTGGGTCACAGTAGTGAAGCTGAAGCCTACCTAATGAGGCTTTATTTAGGAAGAAAGAGGATAGTAATTTGATGCTAATATAGCAAAAGCTCTTAAGTTTTTAATGCTAAAAAAGAACTTTATTATTTGTTTCTACTAGCACAAAAAGGACTGTTTGATATTTTAGGCTATTTTCAGTAGACTATAAGCTAGCATTTTAAACAGCCTATAATTCAAACATTTTATTTGAAAACTGGAATAGTCCTCAAAGAGTTAAGCACAGCCAAATCAGAATACTGTACTCAACAACTGTTAGCTCAAAGTTCTTTGAATTATAGCTGAAAGCATTATAGCATTTTAAATTACCTTTCCATGGCACATAAGGAGTAGCAATTTATCTCAAGGGAGAAATTAAGCAATTAATAAAACAAAACTTGTGTATAGGAAATAGTTACTATGCAAAACAAAGAATGGCTGAAGTTAGGAGGGAAAAAAGAGGCATCCTAAAATTAGCAACTGTGTTCTGGCTTTAACCATGTGAAATTATTTAACATAATATAAGACAGTTGTTATACTGGTATTTACCATCCTAATAAATTCAATAAACCATGGAGAAAAAAATAATGAACAAGTTTATCGCCATATATTCCTTATACCAAAATGCCTGGAAAGCACGTAAATGTGAAACTATACGGGAGACCGAAAAATAAAGGTACACTTATTCAATTATGCAACAATAAAAATTACAGATTCAAATTTATTTTTTTGTATCATTAAAAAATTGGCATGTGCTGTAAAAATGTTAAAAGTAAATCTAAATTATGAATACATTTTAATGGCAGTGTAAAAATGGTTGGTGAGGTAGAGGAATCGTTTATCTACCATCTGAGCATACATGTCAATTCTGTACCTTACCTTTTAATGTTAACTTGCTTTTCCCCTAAACCCCCACATTCCCCAAATTTATTCCCCACAATAATATCCCTAAGTTGTATCTGGCTAGCACAAAGCATTCTTTAATTTCTGAGGAAAATGCTGCAGTCTTCAGTTTAGCAGGCAGTAGAAAAAACAATGTTTATATAGTTTAAACAATGGAACTATCTGAAAGGTTATATAAACAAACATTTTTTCAAAATGACAAAGCCAGTTATCTTTTATCAACCTAGTAAACCTAGAGGATAGTATTGATTCCACAAGTAAAAATGAGGAAAGAAAACTAAAATCAAGCAAAAGCAACAGTCATCTTAAACTTGGAGAGATGTGTTGAGCATCATGGTAGCTACGGCCATGACTCCAATTACGAGGGACATTGCTCTAGAGAAGGCAGGTGCCTTGGAATCTTTCTTCTGAGTCTTGGTCCCTTGAAGTGATTAATAAGACACCCTCAGAAACTCTGGAATAAGTGAATGCTCACTAAAAATGGCCCTTGCAAATCCTCTGAATCTTTATTCCTGAAACCCACAGAGAATAAGAATTTGAAATTCCTAACAGCCAAACCAAAAAGTAGTTTCTAGTTTCTATTAAAAAAAAAAAAAAATCAAGAGAAAAGGATCAGGCAAAAATGTAATAAAAATTTACAAGCAAAAAAGTAAAGAGAGATGGACTAGTTTAGGAACTTCAGGCAGGGAAGAAAATTATGCTCAGAACTCAATCTTAGAAGAATTTGCCAAATTGTAAACCAAGAGGTTAAATAATTTGTCCAAAGTCACATACTTGCTGTGTCTAATTTAAAACTTTCTGAAAGTTAACATTCATTTTACAATGGAAGGAAGGAACCTACCGTTATATTTTCTAGATCAAGATGCTTGTTGTGTACGGTTTCACAGAGCCTTCGAATTTTTTCCTTGATTTTGTTCATGTCTTTTTCATTCAGTAGCTTAGCTGAAGAAGCATCTTGTTCCAGTTCTAGAAGTCGAATCATTAGATCTAGGCTAGCTCTATCAAGATCCATGTTCAAACGATCTCTACTCAATATGTACATGAGGGCGGCTGTACAAAGGGACAGATTCTTCAACAGATCCAAAAAAGACAAGTTAATGTAATCAATTTTGAGAAATAAGTCTATTTACATTTATTTCCATGGTAGAAACATTGAAAATGTTTTATTCAGCAACCCCCCCCCTTTAAATTTTCTAGGGAAATGTGAAATAATGAAAATAAGCAATTATTTAATTATTAAATAATTTAACAAATAAAATAAAATTTTTCCTTTCTATTGATCTTCCTTATATGAATGCTTCAAAGCTAGAAGACAGTAAGTGGAAGTACATATTTCTTTGACCATTCCATGCTAAATTAAGAGTTTACAAAACATTTATTTCAGTCATCTTCTACTTATCTACATACCTACTTACTTATCTATCTAATCCTATGTTGCAATACACTTCACACTCTTTATTCTTTATAATTAAAGTTGAATTTCAGTGTAAAATCAATGTGTTTTAAAATTTGTACCAGAAACTTAGCTACTTATTTCTATAAAATAAACAGAGCTGAGCTTGTGTTAATATATAAAACTAAGATGCCCAAATAAACACATTTAGACTCATTTCTTTAAAATAAACCAATCAATCAATCAATCAATCAGATCTGGATGAACCAAATAATTAAAAATAAAAATCAGTCAGTACTGTTTATAATAGGTACTGAAATCTGTAAGTAATGAAGGTGATACAGGTTAGGTATGCATTAATACAACAAAAAAGTCTATGTTGGGATACTCCAACATGATATACTATATTTATTTCAATGCACAGAAACACAATTAACTAGTATCTAAGATTTAAACTTTGAGTCCCCATAAGTAGAGAAATTTCAGACTAAGTGATTAATTAAATGCTTATGTAGCAAATTACTTATGGATTAGGATGTCAGAGTATAGACCTTGGGAGATCCACTGCCCCAAAAACACATACTAATGCTATGGTTGTCTCATAACTGCATAACAAAGCAAACGAATAATTCTTTTCTCTTCCTCCTCATTGCTTTGTATATACTACAACTTAGTAATGGAGTTATCCTAAGTCAGGGTTAAGTACCTTGCTTTTTGTTTCAGAAGACTTGCATTAGATGTGTCACCTAATCTGCATTTAGAACATAATTTCCTTGAACAAAAATACAATTGAGCCATGTAGAAATATCATTATTGATAATGATTGGTAATGATTATTTTTTCTAAATCTGAAATGTAAAACCTCAATTTTATTACATATTTTTAACAGAAAGCATCAAAGCCAAAATGAAAATGAGGAATTAATCCCTTTTCACAATGGGATATGTCCTAGATTAGACATTCACACAAAATGCTTAAAAAAATAATTCAAGACCTTTTTTTCATGCAACTGATATCGAAGAGTAGTAAGATTCTTTTCAGTACTTTCTGATTAGAGGAAATTACTGATTACAGATTTAAATATCCAATACGGTATGGTGTGTTAGCTATAGTAAGTGATGATGATGATGTTTTAATAAGAGAAAAAAATGTTTTGAGAAAATAATCTTAAAGATTCATTAAGCAAAAACTTCTGTTGTAAAGCTCTATATATTTAGCAAATAAAACTCAACCCATAATTAGGAAATACTTATATATATGAATACCCAATAAAGATATTTTTCAATAGCCAAATAGACTAGAATTTTTAATTAATACTTCTTAATCCCAGAAACTTAAAAATACCTGATGGTGCTGGGAATCATCCAAGGTTTTAAAAACCATTGCTACCATTCCATGTGCTCTCAGATGCATTCGAAAACTGGGCATGGCACATTTAGTAGCCAAGCTAATAACACTAGAAGAAAACAGACTGGGTTAGGGAGACTGAAAATAGCAAGTGCATTAGTTTTTTCTTTGCACGATACTAAACAAGCAAATGGGGGTAGGGTGTATCAAAGCACCATATAGATCACAGTATCAAAAATGTGAGTAAACCAAATAATTAAAAATTTATTCATGCCTAATATGTGATTAGGTATAATGTATTAAAATATATAAATAACAAATGATCATCTTTAGTTTATTCCTTACATTACTACCACCATTAAAAGCAAGGTCTCAGCTACTTTTCATAATGCTTATGACATATGAAGATCAGACTATAAGATTATCATGTCTGATTGAACATAGTCTAATTGACTAGATAATTCAATACAATCAAAACATTCACTCCATTATAGTATGCAAAAGATGATTCAAAACAAAGCATGCTTAATCAAATTTATCACCTGCATGTCTAAAATTCTGGTCTAAAAAACTTAAAAGATTCTTTAGAATAACGTATTTTTTGAGCATGTGGAAACTGCAACCTATACTTTGCTAAAAGGCTATAATCATACAACTTTCCTTTGTCCATGTAGAATCAAGGCCTTATAAGAAATCAGTCACACTTTAATTTATTTTATAAACTACATCTATGACAACAAAATCACAAATGCTTGGCTCTATCCACTTGGTAAATTTTAATGACACAGCATGCATACAATTATCGGATGTAAAAATATCTTACCTAAGGCAACGTGTGTTTAGAGGCTGAGTGCTCTTTAAACCACTTAACAAGTACTCAATGTCATCAGTGAACTCTTGATTTTCACCAAATTCCACCACATCATTGAAGTGCTTCACGTGCTGAACAACTGTATATAACTGCCAAGAAAAAGTCACTTCTTTTGTAACTATGAACTAGTATATTTAGTTAAATCTATGGGCTTGCTACATTTTATTTAAAAGTGTATAAAATAATTTATTAGATGACAACTGAAAGAAAAATTTTTAAACATTGGTAACACTAGGACAAGAAAAGTTTGTGACTCAAAACTGATTATCAGTGTACTGTACTTGTTTAAGACCTTAAAAGGCTAAATGTTAACATACAAAAATATCCATGTGCAATAAAACTATGGCTGCTTACTTCTTTGTCTTCTTTTCTGCACTTTAGTGCAGTAACTATATCTTGGTAGGGCTGAGTAGGTATTGTCACAGTTTTTATCACTTTGGGTGGTGGTGCAGGAGCTTTAAAAACTCCATCATCTTTTTGATTTGGTTCCTTTGAAGACAGCCTCACCTATTAAAATAAAGGTATTAAATTAGTAGTTTTATATATATAACATCTCTTCTACCTGGTAAATTTAGCTTAAGAAAAATGATGGGGAGAATCTTCTGAAAGATCATAAAAGATACTCTCAAATTCCATACACTACAAAGTAAGATTATGTTTTACTCACAAAAGAACCCCTCAGGAATCCCTTCTGTTCTTTTTTTAACCTTACATTTCACACAATTTGTTATTTGTATCCAGGACCATTAGAGAGAATAAAGAACCACAATTACAAACATAAATAGCACTGATAAGAAGCTAGGGATGGGACAGAAAAACTTTAACAAATAAAAAGAAAATTAAAGTACAGGTAGAAATAAATAGCCACAATAAGAGCATAATATATATTTACTAATTAGAACAATGAAGATTTTATACTAGTAAAAGGAGTTTAGTAAAGTCAACTCAAGGAGACTGGCAAATACATATTTTAGAAAGATCTCTAATCCCTAACCGTTTTTGTTATAAAAAAATCATTTCTTGATAGCTCCAGATGACTGACAAGTTACCATTTATCTAGAAGTATTAATGTATGGGCCTACCAGCTATTCTGAAGAAAAAAATTTGGTAAGAATCGAAAGTGTTTTGAATTGAAACGTATTACTGGAATGCAGAAAAAGTTCTCTAAAAAGCTAATTAACAACTCAAAGCCACTTTGCAATCTATGTGGGATGTAACTTAGAATATGGTTCTTAATAGCTAATACAAACTTCAAACATGGAATAATTTTCACTTAAACACTAAATACTGCAATTCCATAAAATGTGGGTCAGAAGTAAAAACTGGTCCAATATTTTTTTAAGGCTTTTATTTATAACCTACTAGTAGAATTCCTGTAATCTTATCTATAATCTTCACTTGTCCAATGAATTAAACTAAAGCCACTAAATTTTGATGAGAAAGTCCAAAATAAACCATTAAACGGGAAAGCCACATTCAAATTGTGAAGACAACAAACTAAACATACAAAATTAAAAAGTACTGTTCACTTACTGTGACAGTCTGAGGTTTCACTACTGGTGGCCCAGGTAGTTCTTCTGAGTCTGGATGGTTCCAATGTCTGGCATTGTATACAGCTTTTGTAGGAGACTAGAGAAATGAGAAAAGGATCAACTGTTTTCATCTTTGCATCCTTATAAAATTGTCTCACTTAATAAAATAAAAATCATAATGGATAATTTAAATGCATAAATATGTATCCTAGACAGAGCAGGATAGACATGCAGCCAGGGAATCACTGTGGTATTCTACCACAAAATCAGTGCTCTGGGCAGCTAGAAGAAGAAATTAAACCTCTGGCCAGACTTGTACTAATTTATTAATCAATATAGTTAATTCAACATATTCTTTATTCTTTATGCAACTGATTCATATCCCATTTTCTCCTAAAAATGGAAATAAGGCAGCTTATGACAAGTGATAAAAGCCCATATTCATTTAAGTGAAACTGCTGAGGCCAGCTGAGTGCCATTATTCAAAAGTTTTCAAATTTTATAAAGATAAATATGGTACATACACTATATGTTACAAAACAGTGTAAAACAGTGTAAAACAACATTCATGATTACTACAGCAAAATGTATACATATTCACACTAAGGATATTGCCCTACCTCAGGTTCAGGGTAGTTTGCTGGCTAATCAATTTACTATAAACTTAATGAAAAACACTTTTAGATTAACACTTTGAATTTCATAATTGAGAATAAAGAACTGTGAGCCTATATAATCAAAACCAAAGGATTCAATCTGTACAAAAAAAATTGTCACTTTAAAAAAGAGACTGATTAAACAAAGACCGACAATTTCTCATCCTGGAAGTATTTTGTCTTTTAACCTTCAAATAAATGGTTTGACTCTCATTAGATTTTGTTTATGAGTATAATAATCTTATTTTCAGTACTACATATAAAGAATAAATGTACAAATGGAAAAACATACTTCAGGACTGGCCAAAACTCTACATCAAGAATTTAATCACCTTCCCTTACTAGTTGCAGTAAACTAGCATAATTCAAATTAAGCATCATACAAAATGACCTTTTTATATAAATATTCTTTATAATAACCATACTATGACATCAAGACAACAGTGTAAACTCCACAAAAAAACTGGTTTTTAAAAAATAAAAGTTTAAATTGATTCACTTATTAAATGTGTTAAGAAAATCTTAATGCTAAAAGAAATCCTACTGTGAAACTTAGTGTCATTTGTATTCTGCATACAGACCAATTTCTTATAAAACATTTGCATAAAGTGATAATGCATTAGTAATCTAAAATAATTTATGCATCATGCAATGAATTGATTAGGCCTTTTGAGGTACAACCACAAAGACACTCAAACATCAGCCTCCTAGCTGTTGTAGACTCCCTACCCCCATTTAAGTGACTTCTAATATCCAAAGCACAATCATAAATCCAGGAAAATAACCAATGCCAAAAGAATAGGTGCCTCAAAGTTCAAGCACTTTACACTTCCTTTTTAAAAGCATTGATTTCAGGTAATATACAATCTTTGGGTTAGTAAAAAGATTATCTGGTTCCAGAGGTAACAAAATAGCAGGGCATGTCAAGGTTTCTAAATTAAATTGACACCATTCTAGTTAACTATGAGTAGCAACATGAACAGCTAACAAAGTAAATTCGGGAATTAAATCATCAGGATTAAAATCCTGATAAATTGTAAACTCTACTACTACTTGATACTCAACATTTTTCTCATCTGTAAAATGAGGTTAATAACAGTACCTACTGCAATGGGTTGCAGTAAGGATTGAATAAATATATGTAAAATACTTACAAGAGTGCCGGAAACAATATGAGCTATATAAGTATTATTACTGATAATACTAATGATAATAGAATATGATAATGTACAATTTAGTCCAGCATATTCATAAGAAAATTGGACTATATGGTCTACCCACCTAACAGAGGGACTGGCATTATTATAAAAGGCAGACCAGGATACACTGTTCTAACTCATCTCAAAAGTCCCTGGACAATAGCCTTGATGGATATAGATGCAAAAAATCTTCAATAAAATACTGGAAAATTGAATTCAACAGCACAGTAAAAGGATCAAGCGGGCTTCATCTCTGGGATACAAAAGATGGATAACACAAAAATCAACCAATGTAAGACACTGCATTAACAGGACAAAAATTACATGATCATCTCAATTGGTGTATAAAAATCATCTGACAAAATTCAACACCCTTTCATGATAAAAACACTCAACGAACTAGGAATAGAAGGAAATTACTTCAACATATTAAAAGGTCATATATGAAAAGCCCATGACACAACTGACATCTTCAAAAACGAAAAACTGAAAGTTTTTCCTCTAAGATCAAGAACAAGACAAGGATGGCCCCTCTCACTGCTTCAATTCAATATAGGACTGAACACACCAATAAAAGCAATTAGGCAAGAAAACGAAATCAGAAAAGAAGTAAAATTTTCTTAGTTCAGATGACATGCTCTTATATGTAGAAACCTCAGAAGATCACACACACTTTTAGAATGTAAAGAGTACAACTGTACAATACAAAGTCAACATATAAAAATCAGTTGCATTTCTATACAACAAAAAGCAATCCAAAGAAGGAAATGAAGAAAATCCCATTTATCATAGCATCAAAAAGAATAAAAAATACTTAGGAATAAACTTTACCAAAGTGACTTAAAGATTCAATACACTCCTATCAAAATCCCAATGGTATTTTTAACAGAAATAGAAAAAAACCTAAAATTCATATGAAACCAAAAACAACCTTGAAATAGCCAAAACAATCTTGAAAAGTAACAAAAAACACTGGAGGACTCACACTTCCTAATTTCAAAACATACCACAAAGGTACCATAATGAAAACAGTAAGGTGCTGGCAAAGCAGATATGTAGGCCAATGGAAGAGAATAGAGAAAAATTAATCCATACATATGTGGTCAAATGATCTTCACCAAGGATGCCAAGACTACACAACGGGAACAGTTTCTTCAACAAATGGTGCTGCGAAACTGTATTACACAAAAAGCAACTCAAAATGGACTAAAGACTTAAATGTAACACCTGAAACTGTAAAACTCCTAGAGAAAATGTGAAAAAACATACCTAACTACTGGTTTGCCAATGATTTCTTTGATTTGACACCAAAAGCACAAGCAACAGAAGCAAACACAGACAAGCAGGATAACATCAAATTAAAAGGTTTCTGCAAAGCAAAGGACATGATCAAGTGGAAAGACAACCTATGAAATTGGGAGAAAATATTTGCAGAACATAAAACTGACAAGTGGTTACTATGCAAAATATAGTTGACCCTTGAACAACACAGGTTTGAACTGTACAGGCCCACTTATATCCATTTTTTTCAATAAAGTTGGCCCTTCATATCTGTGAGTTTGCACCTGCATCAACCAACAGCAGATTTCAACCTACGGTGGACTGAAAACAGTATTTTCAGATTTCCACCTGCAAATTCCCAACTGTGGATTGAAATACTGTTTTCGATCTGGGATTGGTTGAATCTGCACATGCAAAGGGTCAACTGTAGTTAAGTTTTTCAGAGAATCAAGAATTAGACATGGATTTTTGATGGGGGGGGGTGGTGTTAGCACCCCTTACCCTCATGTTGTTCAAGGGTCAACTATAAAAGGAACTCCAACAATTCAATAAAAAAAAACAAAAACATTAAGAAATGGGCAAAGGACTTTAATGAAAATTTCTTCAAAGACATACAAAAAACCAAAAGATATATGAAAAGATGATGAACATCACTAATCATTAAGAGGATACAAATCAAAATTACAGCAAGGTTATCACCTCAAGCCATTAGGATGGCCATTACCAAAAGAACAGAAAAAAACAAGAGTTGGCAAAGATACAGAGAAATTGGAACTGGTTCCTTCAGTACTGTTTATGGGAGTTTAAATGGTGCAGCCACTATGAAATATAGCATAAAGGTTCCCCAAAAAATTGAAAACAGAACTACCATATGATCTTACATTCCCATTTTGGGGTATTTATCAAAAAGAACTGAAATCAGGATCTCCAAGAAGTATTTGCATTCCAGTGTTCACTACAGCATTTATCACAAGAGCCAAGAAGTGGCACCAACCTATCAAACAAATGAATGAATGATATTAGATACATCCACATAAAATTCATCCATAAAATTAAAAAAAAAATCCTATCATATGCTACAACATGAACACTTAGGATGTTATGCTAACTAAGTATTAGTCACAGAAGGACTAATACTGCATGATTCCACTTACATGAAATATCTAAAGTAACTGAACTCATAAAAACAGAAAGAATGGTGGTTGCTAAGGACTGGAGGGAGGGGGAAATAGGGAATTGCTGTTCAATGGGTACAGAGTTTCAGTCATGCAAAATGAAAAAGTTCTAGAGACTTGCTGTACAACACTGTGATTAAGTTAACAATGCTGTACTGTGCACTTAAAAATTTCCTGAGATTAAACTCATGTGTTTATCATAATGAAAATTTTCAAAATGCCCTTGAAAACAGTACACAGAATAACTAAGTTATATTAAATGGATATTCAATGAACTTCCAATTTACTGAATAAGGCGATTTAGCAACACTAAAGTTTTTGATGTTTTACCATTTTAATGCTAATGAGTAATCTATAAGAAAGTAGGTCTAATTAGAACTTCTCTCCTTGACTAATAATTGAAAGTTTTACACGGTTAATACAGGGTTTATTATAGGGAGAGGAAGGAGATAAAGATACATCCTACTACCTAAAAATTACTAAAATAAAAAAAAATCTGGTTGTGGCTAATACACATGGGGGGGGGAAGCACACAGGCATATGACAGTGATTGACTGAGCTCTTTACATCATTTCAAAATGGTATAAATATCTACATACACCTAAGTGAATTTTATATGGAAACCACACAACACTACTGTCACATGTTAATGTCACTCAGTGAAAGTGACTGTGTATTGTATTTGCAAAAATACCATACAGCAATCAACTTTTCATGGAAAATGAAAATAAGCCTTACCATTTAACAATCTAGCTAAGTTTTAACTGCGTCACCACCAGGCTTACCTTTAATCTTGTTAATTTTATTCTGGTTTAAAAAGTAGACACGTCATATTAACCAGATATCTTTCCTCTTGTTAAAATATTTGTGAATTCTATGTTCTGCAGTCTAATGAGAATATTTAGAATAACTAGAAAGCTTTTAAGACTACTCTAGCATTCTAAAGGTTTGGAATCATTTTAGCATATTTCAGTCCTAGTTATCTTAAACACAACTATTTTTTACTATTCAATTATCCAGGGCACAACAAATAAGGAGAACCTCACTGTTTCAGTTAAGCAAAAAATATGCCAATGACAGACCTATGGAACATTTATCCATGGGATAGAATCCAGTTTCTGAAAATAATGGATAAAAATCAGTTTTTACAATTGTAACATCAAGGCTGTGATTAACAGATTGGCTTGTTAAATCATAATTATAAAACAGAGGAAAGAAGATTCCTTCATGAAAGGCTAAGTAGAAATGACAGCATTATGCTATTCTTCACTGAGCTGGTTTCCAAAAGGGAAAAAAACTGGAATAACTGCTTTTAAGTCATATGAATTTTTAAAACGATATTACCCAATTTATTTGTTTCAAAGAAGACTATGTACTAAATGAGAACAAATACTGTAGGCTGATTAGAATACATCCAGCCTTACCCACACAAAAACACGAACACAGAATCACTCTCACCAGTAATTGAATCAGCATGCTCTACAACTAAATTAGTTCTGGGGTAACAAAGGACTGCAGTGCATACACGTGTGTGTGTGCGTGTGCATGCGCGTGTGTGCATGCATGCACGCACGCTTCAGTTGCAATTCAAACGGGAAAAATTAATCTGGATTTGCATTTTTAAAAAATTGTTAAGGATGGTTTTTAAAAATGGGTATTAGAAATTCAGGGAGCTTAAGGAAGAAAGTTTTTTAAAAAGTAGGCTAATTTAGCTCTTTAAACTTTTTAAGCATAATCATATAATCTCAAATTGTTCTAAACTAGGACCAAAAAACTTAAACTTTCATAATGTGTTAAATATTCAGAGGATTAAATTATTTGAGGGAAAACAGCCAATATCCCTAAATAAAAACCAAGTATGTCTGAACTGCTAAGAACCAGATATTTACAATGCTAATACAGAGCACTATGAGGAAACTATAATCCATAGGTGCAAGAGAATAGAGCTGAAAATCTTTTTTCTGTCTAATTCAATTAAGCTCTACATAAAACTTTTAAAGATACAGCTGTTATTTTTAAGAGGAAACTATCAACTCCTATCTCCATAAAGAACAATATATCCCATTATTCAGTTGCTTGTATCTCTTCAAAGTATAACTTGTAGTGAAAGCTTTATAAAAGCAAGCCATTGCTGTCATATCAGAAGATATCAAGGTAATAACCTTGAAGTAGCATGAGAATGAATTCTAGGAAGGTTCATTGTCTTTCCGTCCCATTCCTTCCATGTTTCTCAATACTTTAGAAATAGAAGACCACTATCACAGAGCAAGCTGGTTCCTGACAATACAGCAACCTAAGAATTGGTAAGCCAAAGAAAAATAAGCTACCTATTTAAAAACCAATCTGGGATTTCTTTTACAGCAGCTGAGCCAAATCTTAAGCCACGTTCTGAAAAATCTTAACTAAAATAAGGATCAAATAATAGGGATGTACTAAACATACAAAATTTCGCCAATAATGGATATGTAAATAGCGGATCCTTAAATAATGTCATTTCATTATAACACTGATGAAATGCCAAAAAAACTCAATTTTGGTTTATATCAATTAACCTATGGTAAAACTGGTTTTGTTATGCACTGTTTCACTTGAAGAATCTATCAATGCCATTAGTGAGGACTTACTATAGATACATAACTTATACACATATAACCTTTAAGAAAACAATTTTAAGGACAAACAATATGGAGAAACAAAAAAACTAAAGAAAAAATATAATCTAAAGCCAACTTAAAAAAAAAACTGTCTATATTCTAAGGAAGATCTCTATAATCCCAAAGAATGACTTCCAAGAGTTATTACTAAATAAAAAAAGCAAAGTGCAAAAGAGCACCTATAGATATTACCTTTAATATGAGAGAAAAATTTTAAATTGTATTAATTTTTTATAAAAAGCAGAAAGAATAAAGCAGAAAATTACAAAGTTGGTTCCCTACAAGGGGTGAGAGATGGACTAGAATATATTTTGGTGAAGTGACCCTTCATTAAACTTACCTTTTTATATAGTTTTGACTTTTGGAAATAGGTTAATGTTGTACATAACCAAAAATTAAATCAGTAAGATCAGAAGGGAAAAATACCTAAAACTGAAAGCAAACCAGAACGAATTAAAGCTACTTCTAATTCAAATGAGTAATACACTAAAGGGAAGACAAAGACAGACAAAGAGGCAGGCAGACAGAACTAATCTAAGTAATTTATGAACACACTAGTTGACTATATCCTCAGTTGGGGGCAGGGTAAAGTGAGGGCAGGACTACAAACAAGTATTGAACACCTTAAATGTATGTACTGAAGTGGAACAGACAATGCAATGTTAATGTATGTGCACATACATGCAAGTTTCCCATCACTATCTACAAAACTGGCCAAGAAGCAATGAGCTCATCTAGAGCCCAGATCTTGGTCTCCTTAACTCCATATCCCACTGAATGGAACAAGGACTCCTCAGAGAATAGGCCTGATTCCAGGGCTGGAGCAGAGAAACTACAAGATGAACCTGGAGCATTGTTATGCCAGAAAGTAAAGAAGTACTCAGAGAATGACAGCATGTCACAGGGAAAAAAAAGGCCAGCTTGAAGAGGCTCCATTAACCAAATTAAGACAAATTTAAGCTCAAAATAAGTAATTATGAACCTAAAAAAAAAAAACCCAAGAATTTGTGTGTCCATACTGATAAAAGAAAAATAAGTATATGTGGAGAAGGACGGGCTCATGATTATAGCAGTCCTGGGAACTGACTACTGAACATGGAGGGAGTATGAGAGATAGAAACTGATTATTTTGTACCAGCATAGTAAATACTAGATCAGGAAATGCAAACTAAATCTAAGTATATTCTTATGAATAGGGTATATGAATAGTCTTATAGAATCTCTTTAAAGACTGCTCTTTATTTTCGAGGGGAAAAAAAGGATTATGCAACAGAGGAATAGACAGCCCTTTGACTGGGTGATCATAATTAACATCCTCCAGATGTAGTACACTGAAAAGAATACATCACTTACACAGAATCCAGGCCTAGGATGAATAACTTGAACCCAATAATGAGGAAACTTCAGACTAAAACAAAATGAGATTTTTAAAAAGAGGGCTCAGGAGATGTCAATGTCATAAAAGACAAAGACTATGGAAACATTCCAGGTTCAAAGAGAATAGAGGAATTAAAAAACAGCTTAATGAAATTACCTCTCCCTAGACTGGACCCTGGACCAGAGAAGAAAAAATGCTACAAAGTATATTATTATGTCAACTGACAAAACTGACACAACAATAGATTAGGTAAAAATATAGAAACAACATTAAATTTACTGCAATTGATCACTATAATGAACATGTAACTGACTAGGAAATATACACTGTATTTCGGGGTGAAGGGCTACAATAAATAACTTACCCTTAAATACGTTTAAAAATTTTGTTTGTATATGAGTATATACGACACACATAAATACAGAAAGAAAGAACTGAAAAAGCAAATGTTAAGGTAATCATGGTAAGAGATAACAAATAACAAGTGTTGGTGAGGCTGTGGAGAAAATGAAATCCTCATCCACTACTGGTAGGATTATAAACTAGTGCAACCATCTGGAAAACAGAAAGGCACTTCCTCAAAAATTAGAAACACAATTACCATTATGACCCAATAGTTCCACTTCTGGATATTTATTGGAAGAAAACAAAAACAATAATTCAAAAAGATATACACACCCCTGTGTTCATTGTGACATTGTTTTTACCAGCCAAGATATGAAAGGCACACAGATGTCCACTGACAGATGAATGCATAAAGATGTGGGCTCTGAGTGTGTGGAATACTACTCAACAATAAAAAAGAATGAAATCTTGCAATTGCAATAACATGTATGGATCTAGAGAGCATTACATTAAGAAAGCATTACATTAAGTGAAATAAGTCAGACAAAGAAAGAAAAATACCATAAGATTTCACTTGTACATAAAATCTAAAATACAAAAGAAATGAATAAACAAAACAAAACAAAACAGAAACAAACTCACAGATACAAAAAACAAATTGATGGTTGGTGGGATGGGATGGGAAGAAAAGGGAAAGGGGATTAAGAAGTATGAATCTCCAGATATAAAATATGTCACAAGGGCGTACAGCATAAGGAATATAGTCAATAATATCATGATAACTATTTATGTTGACAGATGGTTACTAGATTTATGGTGGTGATCACTTTGTAAGGTATGTAAATATTGAATTACTATGTTGTTATACACCTAAAACTAACATAATATTGTATGTCAACTATAATTAAAAAGAAATTTTAAAAAGATAATCAGGATAAGGAGTATACTTTGTACCATTTTATTTTTTGTAAGTCTTCTGTAATTTTGATGTTTCCAAAATAACTATTTTTTTAAATTTTAAGTTATTTCCAAATAAAAATATTTTAAAACATTTTTCTCTCAGAAAAACTGTAAAATAGAACAAGTATAAATCTTTCATTTTTCTGTCAGTTAATATAATTTTAATTTTCATGAAGCAACTATATCAAATGCAGATAGCGTAAAAGGAATTAAGAAATCACAATGTAAGATGAATATAACCTTAATACAGGCAATTTTCCAAAGTGGAAAGGAATAAGCTATCCTTCATTTATTTACTGAAAATAGTTAATTAGATAGTTAATTAATTAACCAAGGTTTAATAGCAATACTTTCTTGGTTGAGGCATAGAAAAAGATTAAAACATAACCCAAACTTGGCCCAAGGGCAGTAAGAGTTTTCTATTTTTAATGATCCTTCCCAATAAGCAAAGGGGTACCCTGACAGCCTCTCTTCTCCGGCTTTTAAGAAGCTCAAAGTTATATTTCTGGTAGGTCGCTAGGAAATCCATCAAGACAAAAAAGCTTGAATTTAAGCTTCATCTCATTCTATTCCTTACTTTATTAACACAATTTCCTCATTTATTTTCAACCTGGTTCTACCAAATTTATATACGTACACTTTCTCAAATGTTTTTTTGTATGGGCAGCATATAAATCATAACTAAACATAAGTGGATACAACTGTATTTCAATTTAATATTGAATTCCAGATCAAGCCAAAAGACTGGAAGAGAAAAACCAAAAAGAGAAGGAAACAAGAATTATTATTAGTTTTGGAGGTAATTATATTTTTAAGTCCATATTAAAAAAAATTTTATTTTCTCGACTATAAAGTTATAGAACAGCGATTATTATAACACGTGAATCTAGAGTTTCCATTTCTGGACAAGATGTAATGACAGAGACCAAATTTACCTTTCACCTGAAACTAACAAACTGGAAATAAATAAATGAAATGATTTTCAGATACTGAACATCAGATACCATAGATCCTTGAGAAGGGGAACCTATGAGAAAAGCCCTACAACTGCCTGAGGAAGAATTCAGAGTCCAACCAGTAGCAGTTACTCTGAGATGAGGAGATGGAACTGGGAGTCCAGGGAGATGAAGTGGCTAGAGCACAGCTCTCCTCTGAGTGCTACACAAGGAACTCTGGCTGATTACAAAGGGTCTCTCCCCTCAAATATGTAGCTGAGTACAGTTATGGCTGAAATCTTTTCAAATTTAATATGCTTACTGATTTTCAAATAGTAAAAAAAAAACAAAACAAATATTTAGTACTAAATGAAGACTCTGCTGCAAGATGCTTCCAAGAATACCAGGAATAAATCTTTATGAACTCCTTGTATATTTCAGGCACTAGGAATTTAAAGGTGAAAAAAATATGGTCACCATCCCCAAAAAACTTCCAGTATTACACGTCTTATGTTTATTTGTGGTCATCATTAGCATGAAGTCATCAAAGTATCTCAACAAGAAAGTTGAACAGAGTTCTCTGGATATCTGAATCCTAATTAACCCTAAGTAAAATATATTACTAGTTGGAAAAACAAATTTCAAACTATTAACACCCTAATACACATAAGGACCCACTATTTGGCTAAGTGTCAAATGTATGCCAAAGTTCTCAGGCTCTTGATTAACACACAGCTATATTTTTTCATTCAGAACTTCATTTTCTGGAAAACAATTATAGTGAAATATTTTAAACTTTAAAACCTTAAAGGTACTTGAACTAAAGGAAATAAAAACATTCATATTTTTATTTCTTACTAAAATCCTTCCAGAATAAAATATTACAGGAAAAAAAGGAATCAATTAATCACGCTGAGAAAAGAATTTATATTTTCCTAAGTCTTTATGTAATACAGATAAGTGACTTAAGTACCTGGCTTAATATTTAAATTAAATACTATCTATCTATTTATCTATATATATATAAAAGATACATACTTCTGCTTTTGAACACATTAAGGAAATACTAAGACTACTCAAGTTTCCATGGGGGAAAAACATTCTACACTTCACCAGATAGCCTTTTAAAGACAATTATCTTATTCTTTTTTTATCTCCAGCACCTAGCATAGTGAAAGGCCTACAGCACATATGGAATAAAAACATGACAAAGAAAAGCCAACTAAAACTGACCCTCTTCCATATTTAGGCTCCACCAGAACATGCTCAGCTTCAACAGCTCTTTGGATCACCAACTTAAGAGCTATAAATGGGGAGCTGTGGCTTTTTACTTTTACAGTATCTCTCATCAGCAAACCAATGGCTAGAGTCTCTTTTCAGGCTTCACCTCCATCTATGTCTCAAGCTTCTAGTCTGTGAGAATATAGCAAATCTCACATTGCCATCGTGATGACTAGATCCAAGGACGGCCTGTGAATCCCCAGATACAGAGCAGAAGTAAAAACAATGACAGAAAAATAAGATGCTTCATGAGTGAATGCTAACCGCTAGAAAATACTATGAAGGAACATATATTCTTGGGTGGGAGGTGGGACTACTTGTCCTTTAAAATCTCTTCAACTTTAAGATTATGTTTTTAAGTTAATAACCTATATTAACTCATTTTATGAAACAAAAAATGAATTTATAAAACTATACTTAACTTTTAAAACTGCAGCTTCATGCAATTTTAACTTTCAAATACAACTACATTTATAACTATGGATTATACTATCCAGCGTCATATTGAATGACAGAAGAAAAAAATAAAATCCAGAATGTTCCTTTAAGAGTCAGACAAAAGATAGTTCCAGACAAGCCCAGCATTAAATCACAGGGAAGATATAAATTATCTGAGAACGGAAACTAAGATTAATATTATGGTTTATTTCATCAATGACCCATCAGCAGCCTTAACTGGCAAAATAAGATGGCCAAAGTCCCAGGTAAAATGTAACCTTCTCTAAACAATGAAAGTTAGGATAATTATACTGATAATGCCTTATGAAGGCAGGTAAGCAGCAGGTGAATGAAAAGCCAGAAATCAAACAAAAAACAGGGCAGGCAGAAGAAATGACCTAAATGTGTACCGCCACATATATGACAATTTCAAATAATAAAATGCAGGGAAACAATAAGACAGTGATTAGAAATAAGATGGCATTTTTAAAGGAAAACCATTAAAATTGCCAAATTATCAATAAAACTGTACATAGAAACAGGTACTTAAATCCAGATGTTCCAAGCTAATCTTTCAAACCCTTTACTTTTCTCCACATAGCGAGTAATCATTTCAACTATGTTCTTTCTTTACCCTCTTCGTCTTCTTTCTGCCTCACATGTTTCCCCAGCCAACCCCAATCCTGTTATGAACAACCCTTCTCTATATCCCTGGTGAGGTGTTAAGAGAAATTCTTACATCTGGCAAGCTAAAATTAATGTTTTCTATCATGGGGAGGTAGGGAAAGAGAATAGGGACCTCTTGAATAGTGGCACTAAAGCTGAGGAGGTGGCCTATGTGGGTCAGGAAACTGGTTACATACATGAGATTTGAGCAAATATGTAAACATGTTGAGGAAAACAAACCAGATTTCTTACTGTTTGTGAAGTAAAATGTGGAAAGTGGGAAGGATAGTATAAAAATATGTGGTGAACTAGTATTGGAGGTATCAGTTTGAATTCATGTGTTCTAAATATACACAGAAACAAAATCAGTGTGCACAGTGTGTGTGGGGGGAAGCGAGAAAGAGGGAAAGAGAAAACGAATGTATATATTTAATTTTCCTACTTCTATGTCAACTCAAAGAAGACCTAGAAGTAATGACAATCTCATAAGAAATGTCCATACCTAGTGACCAGATCTCTAGTTCTAAATACCATTCTCCAGTAAAAAAAAAAAAATCAAAACAGTGGCCCTTGGAGAAATGGCTGATTACAATAGGGTTGGGAATGTATATACTGAGCCTTGAACACCTCAGTGTGTCAGTTAAGAAAATGCAAAATGGTAGGACACATAAAAAGTAAGTTTGAAGAAACATCCTCAGGCCAAATCTAAGAAAATATTAGTATCAAAATAAATAAAGCCTCATCAAGTCTGCAACTTACTCTCAAGTCATACACATATACCCTCAATGAGCTGGGGATCCATTCTGACCCCCTCAAAGGACATTTAGTAATGTCTGAAGACATTTTTGGTTGAAACTGGGGAGTTGGAGAGAACTGCTACTAGCACCTACTGGGTAGAGGCCAAGGATGTTGCTAACTATCTTCCAATGTACAGGGCTACCCTCCACAGCTAAGATTTATACAGTGTAAAACATCTACAGTGTTGAGGTTAACAAAGTCTGATAGTGAGGGAAGGAAACTTTTGCCACTACAAGCCATGGGCTGGCTACCTCTTAACCACCTGGAAATGAGGTCATTAGTGTCTTTAAATCTAATCAGATTAGAGAAGATCCAGATACTCCCACTGGCCTACCAGCTACATGAAGGCGTTTCTATCATATTAATAGAGAATTTACAATAGCTGTTGAGAACATTTCCTACACCCACCTACCTAGAGACTCTCCTTTCGTCTCTGGTGATCTGGGAGATAACCTACATAAAAATTCCTGGGGGAAGTGAGCATATCTTATTTTTACACAAAAAACATAAATCCGAATTTCTTGTATATAAAACAAATCTATCATTTCCACTATATTTTTACATGCCATTTAACTTAATGCTTAAAACACTGATCCCATTTATTTCCTCTATTCCTTTACACTCATTAAAACTAAACAGGTAAAATTTCCCCTTCTGTTTCTCAGTAGTTCTCTTTAATACCTCTTAAGTAGTCTTTTAGTGTCTTGAAGGTGAATGGATGACCTATTATAAAAACTAGGATTTTATGCTACTTAACTTCTTGTTGCTCTCTTCCTGGAGTAGGCTTCTAAATTTTTTAACTAGCTATTTTCATTAAGATATATAACTTCTATGGGATCCAAACCATAATTACATCTTAATCAAACATTCGTTTTTGAAGCTTACTGATTCATCTTGTCATATCACAGTGAAAAAAATCTGACATAATTCCACTTAAAAAAGGTCTTGAAAAATATTTCAATGGGAAGTTAAAAAGAAAATTAAAACATTTACTGAAGTAACCGTTTCAAGGAATAAAATGTTTAGTACTAGTGTTCTAAGGCAGGGCTTTACCCATATTATACCTTTCAAATGAGTTCAATCTCATAGCTCTTTTGGTTTTATAAATAAGCAATATTTCCTCTGACATTACCTATCAACAGTAAATAGGTCTCTTGCCTATGAGGTTGCATGACCTGATTTACTTTAGGTCAGAGATATTCCTTCATAATTGGGTCAAGTACATGTACACTGCTGCTTTCTAAACCATTCAGTAGCAAAGAAATGATTTCAATATTAAGTTTAAAACTAAGTTAAAAAACTAAGTTAAAAAACACAAATAAGTACAAATGAACCCAAATGAATACTGAATTAACATAAACCAACAAAATTATTTCAAAACTTTGAACACTATGACTTCATCCTTAGTGAAATAATCTAAAGACAAAAAGTGGAAATTATTATTCACAGTAATACTGGTATTACAATTTCTAAAGTAATGTGTGTTGTAGGATAAAGCAAGTAAGCTAAGTACAAAATTCAACAATGAAATGAACTATCAATATGAACTCATAGTTTGTTTTTTAATATATTTCATAGCTCTGTCCAATCAAAGAGCCTTAGAAGCAATGAATAACACAGGGCACTCAGATCTGGATTTCTAAGTAGTAATCCCACCCCCTCACCCCTCCCCGCCCAAAATCAAGGATCCTTGGATAAATGGATGATTTCATGATTGAATTAGGTAAGTACAAGATGAGTCTGGGTCATCTTTTGTGCAGAAAGCAACTGAAGTGCTCAAAGACCAAAAGGACACAAAAGATAGCTTGAAATGGCTTGAGACTGGCCAAATTTATTGTAAATACATTTAGCAAGTAAAAATTATTATTAAGTCTATTGTGATAGAGTAGGGGGATGCTCCTTTACAGAATTCTAGTTATTAAATGAGGAAGAAATAGCAATTAGAAAACTCCATTCTGCAACTGTCAGTGTTATGATACAGGCAAAGATCAACAATGGGTGTTAAAACGATGAGGTGAAAACAATAATGGAAACCAGGAGATTCACATGGCACCAGAGCAGCACCTGGAAGCTTTCTAATTAAACTGTAAAAGGGAAAAATGTACCTTTATTTTTGAGAGAGCTGGTGACCACAATCTTCACTAGGTGGTCAAGCAATATTAATAGTAAAATAACCATGTGTTATGTAGCTTGTGTATGTGAAGCAACATACACAACATCACTTTGAAGTATTCTTGCCAAAATATGTTTAGCCCGAACCTAATCAAGCTTATAGACTTAACTTCCAGTGTTCCTTGACACTATACTACTTTAATATAGTGGAGTAACAGCTTAAAAGACATAATCAGGAAACAATCACATAAATTCTAAATATGGAATATTCTACAAAGCAAATATCTTGGGCTCTTAAAACAAAATCAGTTCCATGGTAAAAGGAGGCTATTCAAGACTAAAGATATAACAACTAAATAATTATGGTTTGGCAGGGGAAAAAGTATCACTAAGACAATATGAAGACAGGGAAAAGTGAATATGGACTAGACATCAGGAATTACTAATTTTCTTAGGTCCAATTATTGTATAACCACAGTTAGTTATAAGATTGTCCTTTTTCTTAAGGAATGTGTGCTATCTACAACTCACTCCAAACAAAACAGAAAAAAGTGTATTTATGTATAGAGAGAGGGAAGGAGGGAGAAAGGGGGAGAGGGAAGGAGGAAAGAAGTGGGGGTGGAAGGAGAGGAGAAAGAGATAGACAAGAGAAGGATAGGGAAAGGACCATGTGTGCAACTATGTCGAAATCAATCTAAATGAAGGAATATAATAAGTATTCATCATATTGCTCTTTCACATTTTATATTTTAACTTTTTTCATAATTAAAAATTGAGAGGAAAAGCAGAAAGCTATAAATCAGTTCTCAAAATGTGGTCCATGGGCTTCTAGAGACTCACATAACTCTTTCAGGGTGCCTATAAAGCCAAACCCATTTTTACAGTAATGTTATTTTCCTTTTTCACAATCCTGACACTTGCACAGATGGTACGAAAGCAATGGTGGGTAAAGCTGTTGTGTTGGTGCCTTACCACGCATCAGGGTAGGGACTTTCAAGTGCATTACATAGTCATATTCTTCATTGCCACATACTTCAGTTAAAAAATAAAATGCCCGTTTCACATAAGGAAAAGCCCTTGATGAAGAAGGAAAAAGTATTAATTTTATCAAATCACAACTCTTGAACATACTATTATTTTGTGTGACAAAATAAGTATACATAAAACACTTCTGTGTGTGCAGGGTATGGTGGTTATGTCAAAGGAGAAAACATTACATCTTGAGTTGTGAGCTGAACTAGCCACTTTTTTTCCTGGAACAGTATTCTTTACTTGAAAGACTGACACACTATGCATATACAGACTTGGGTATTAGGCAGACATATTCTCAAAAATGAACCAAATGGGCCTGTTGCTGTCATTCTTCCTGAAGTATTTTCTACCAATGAAAAAAATGTCAAGATTTAAGCAAAAACTAAAATTTTGGAGAGCTTTTATCTACCACTGTGAACTTGATAGCTTCCTGATAACGAATTTTCTGACAAGTTTGGCAGGGATATTAATATCATTTTCTGATACTGTATGAGATGTGTCACCACTGAAAACATCTGCATAAATCAGTATGACAAGAATTTTCCAAATGATCAAGTATGATGGCATGTGTAAAAGATCCATTCAAAGGGCAAGACAAACTATTAGATTTCAGTGTTAACAGCATGGACAGTTTGCTGGCATGACGTTAGATTCCAAGTTGCAATTAATGTTTAAGATACTCTCGTTTGTTGAGTTTTAGTGTAATACTAAAGAAGACTGTCTATAATGACCTGAAAAGGTTATTTAAAATACAACTAAATATCTGTGTTAGGCTGGATTTTCTTCATATATTTCAACCAAAACAACATAATAGAAATACTGAATGAAGGGGCTATGAGAATCCAGCTGTCTTTTATTAAGTACAACTTTCAAGAGTTGCAAAAAGTGTAAAATAATGTTATTCCCCTTACTTAAAAATTTTTTTCTTCATAAAAACGTTATAGTAACATATGGGTTATTTTAAGTGAAATACAAGTAAGTATTTTTGAAATGTAAATTCACTTCTAATGTCATTGAATAAACTGATATATAATCAAAAGCTCTTTGAGATTCTCAATACTATTTTTTACAACTGTAAAGTGGTCCTGAGACCAAAAAAATTGATAACTGTTGTTCTGGAAATTAATATATGCCACACACAATTTTATATAAACCAAAAACCTCACCTAAGCGTTAATGACTAGAGTCTCTATATCATGTGCCCCCCAGCCCATGGCCCCAGAACAAGCTAGCTCTGTTGAAATTAGCATTAAGCAATCTTTGGGGTGGGCACCTAGGGGAGCAAAAGCACAGCACAATTACTTTGAAATGATTCCCAATTAACTCTTTACAGAAGTAAAAGAATAGGCCATAAAAAAACAGATACATTCATTCTTTGGTTGCTTAAAAAGCAGGATCAATCTACAAAATTTATAGACAACTTCATCTAAATGTAAGTTTCAGTAACAAAAGCTATTTAAAATTTTTTAAATAAAAAGGTAAAGCCAAGCAAGTTATTCTCAATACCAATGCTGAATCATATTAAAATGACTTACATAATACATTAAGAATGAAGTTGGACTCTTACATCATATACATAGAATTATATACTTGAAATGGATCAAAGACTTAAATGTAAGATTTAAAACTATAAAATTCTTAGAAGAAAATATAGGGGAAAAGCTTTATGACATTTGATTTGGCAGTGATTTCTTGGATATGACACCAAAAGCACAGGCAACAAAAGATAAACTGGACTTGGCTGAAATTAAAACTTTTGTATATTAAAGCATACTATCAAGAGAGGAAAAGACAAGTCAGACAATGGGGGAAATCTATGTGCAAATGATATATCTAATAAGGGATTAATATCTGGAATATATAAAGAACTCCTGTAATTCAACAGCAAAAACAAACTCAATTCAAAATTGGCAAAAGACCTGAATAAACATTTCTCCAAAAAAGATATACAAATGGCCAATAAATACATGAAAAGATGCTCAACATCACTAATTAGGGAAATGCAAATCAAACTATGAGATACCATTTCACAGCCATCAGAATAGCTATTATCAAAAAAAACTCAGAAAATCTGTGTTCGTGAAGATGTAAAACCCTTGTGCATTGCTGGTGGAGAAGTAAAATGGTACAACCAAGATGGGAAAGTTTGGCAGTTAAAGACCTACCATATGTCTCCAAAATTCCTCTAAGAATATATCCATTAAGAACTGAAAGCAGGGGCTCAAAGAGACAGAAGGTGAAAACAACCCAAGTGTTCACCAACAGACAAATGGGTAAACAATGGAATATCATTCAGCCATTTAAAAAAATTGAAATTTTGATAAATGCTAGTACCACATGGATGGACCATGACGATATTATGCTTAGTGAAATAAGCCGCTTATATGAGGTACCAAGAAAAAGCAAATTCACAAAAAGAATAGTGTTTACCAGCAGGAATATAAAGAGGAAGCTGTGAGTTACTGTTGAATGGATAGAGAGATTTCATTGGAGATGATGAAAATGTTTCGCATATAATGGTGATGGTTACACCCACTGTGAATGTATTTGTCACCGAATTGTACATTTGCATATAATCTTATATATATTTTACCATACTTCAAAAAAAATGACACATTTTTAAAAAATGACACGTGTGTGTTTGTGTATACATACACATGTAGAGAGAATATATCCTCTGCAAGAAAATTTAATAGCTGTGATATTTGTTAGTAATTTTCAAATTAAAAAATTAAAAGTTGAGCCCTCCAATAATAACTAACACAAATCACTGGTAATTCTTTACTTACCCGCTTGGGGCCACTAAAAATCTTTCTGGTATTTTCTTTTGATTTATCTCCTTGTTTATTTGGGGGCTTCTTCACACTTTCAGGCACACCAGGCAAGTCCTCTGTAAAATCCAAGTTTTCTGAAATGGTAACCAAAACTAGCTAGCTTTCTAATACTTCAAATTATCTACTAAACAAACTATGAGCATTTGGTAGGAAGGGAGGGGACATACTGCAGGGAGAGAAAAATAAAGAAATAAAAGCAGCACAGTTGACAAAATATTCCCAACCATATTAAGTCTTGTTCTCTCATTCTCACCCTGCTTATCCCACCCCTACTCCCACGGAGGGGAAATCGGGAACCTAGTTCCTATTTATGTACTCTAGTTATACTTTGTGCAAGTGGCAACATCAATTCTTCTGCAAAATAACTGCTGGATATCTATGGACACTGACAGTGGTACAGTCTATTTTAAAGAAATATATGCAATATCAGGTGGTATCTATGTTAACCATTTTTCTAGAATTTAAGGGCACTAAATCATATTGACCTTCAAAGAATGCCCACTTACATCTATAAAGTGTAATATAAAGCGTAACATTATTTTTAAAAAGACAATTATCCTTGGCAAAAGATATACAATGACCTAGCACAATGTAGTTCAGTGATTTATGGATCTTTGCACAAAACCAAAAGATTAGATTAATTCTCAAATGGTCACTTTTTTCTAGTCTAAAAAAAATAAAGAAAAAAAGACTTTTCTCTAGCCCAAACTTTAAAAATGTTTGCTATTTTATACATTATATAAAGACTCAAATTTCAACTTTCGATATATCAAATGGTCTCTAGTTTTAAATTTTCATTTGGTATCAACTTGAAGTCTGTGAAAAAGAGCTTAATGAATTCACATTTTAAAGTTTAAAAACTTACATTACCCCAAGATGTGAATTTTAGCCATGGATTTTTGATTATAGATTAGGATAATTTGCCATCAAGGTTAGCATAAGAGCTAAGTAAACTGCAGCAGGACAGGAGCTCAGGTTTCATAGTTGTTTACTTATCATCCCCCTGAGAAAGCAACTCTAAAGCTAATTACCCAGTCAGATCTCAAGTAACTAACAAGGCTGCTGCAAACTTCAGTATTCCCTAAGAGATTCAAGACAACACTGGCAATTCTGACAATACCCTTATTTTATTTATTTTTTTGCAATGGGGAGTCAGAGATGAGCCCTTAGGGCTATGCCCATATAATTCTAGTTTTAAAGGTAAGAGTGATTCATTCTACCCAGCAAAACTATTTCTAAACCAAAGAAGGCAAAATGGTGGGTAGTCTCAAGGATGATTTAAGAGTATAAGTCTATATGTTAAGAATACTGTTAGAATTCTAATTTATCATAATGACACTTCCTCTATGACCTTGACAAGGCAAAAGCTTTATTTAACAAGTAACCTGATACAGAAAAACTGTGTTTGGTCAAATACAAATAACCCAGAAGCTTTCACATATTCTTTCTCACTCAATAGTCAATCCACTTTACAAAGCCCTTGTCAGGTAATGACTTAATTATAGCAAAGCTAATCTATTTCTTTTGTTTGTCTCTCATGGTCCTTGACGACATCTAGTCCTTACTCAAGGGGGTCAAATATGTGGTGACAGAAAGAAATCTAACTTTGGGAGGTGAACACACAGTGTAAACATACATATACCTTACTGTTAAAGTATACAATCGAAACTTATTGGATTTCATTAACCAATGTCACCATAAAAATAAATAAATTAAAAAAAAGAAATTATATTTTCACTATTAAGAGTAAAAAAACATGTAACTAGCACTTTTTAATTTTATTAAATTAAGAAGAAAATTCTTAAGGTTTAATCTTAACTTTAAACTTAAGAGTTCTTCAAAATGTTTTGAACATTTATTAATTTTGAACCAACTGCAAAGCTTTCTTCAATTTTAACTTTCTAATATTTCTCTCATTACAACCACCTACTATCACTGTAGTTCAAAATGTCCAAAATCTATCCTTATGTTTCCAGTGCATCTGGATTTTCAAAACGGAAACATCAAGATGTCTGGGAACCCAGAACACACATACACTTTAAAACTCTCAAGTGCTAATGTAATAGAAAAATTAAATAAAACCAAATATGAAAGGACTCCTCAATCTACAACCTGGCTCCTTACAAGTAGAACTTGATTATTAATATTTAAAATGCTGTACCTCTGGATAAGGTAATCTGTAGTTCTACACAGTACTACTATTAAAATTAAACATAAATTAAAAGTGAGTATCTAGGAAGAAACTAACTGTTGTTGAATTCTTACCTGCATTATTAGTACTAGACTGACTGTCCTGGGAATTATTGCTTTCAGGAGGAGGCTGCAA
Organism: Cynopterus sphinx; assembly: GCA_030015415.1. Lineage (NCBI taxonomy): Eukaryota > Metazoa > Chordata > Mammalia > Chiroptera > Pteropodidae > Cynopterus > Cynopterus sphinx. Next base: position 55,542,203 of record CM057382.1, read on the forward strand.
GGAGGGTGACGGAGCTGTTTTAGTTCTTTTTTTGCTCGTCTTTCTTTCCACTTGACAGTCATCATCATCATCATCTTCACTTTCACTGAGATCATCAAAGCCAAAATACTTAATTTTGTAATTAGAACTCCCAGAACCTCCTTCATCACCTCCTGTCTCATCATGATCTTCAAAACCAAAAAATTCAAGTTTAACATCCTTTTTGGATTTAGTATTACTAGGTCGAAATCTAGTAGTGGTCTTCGAAGTCGCAATATCTGCCTTTTTTCTTAGACGGCCAGCTTCTCCCAAATCGGCAGGGGTTGATGCAGTGAACTCATCCATGCTGCGTTCCATAGTATCCTGGATGGTAACATTACACACTGACAAGCAAGATGGATGTAAAACAGTGTAATCTCTAGTCCGTCCAACTGTCCCCCTAAAACTGGTCCCACAACTTACACTGCCTTTCTTTGCCTGATTCAGGCTATCTTTGTTTGATTCACTGTTTGCTTTGGCTAAGGCCTGACTGGTGCCGTCCAACAGCTTATCAAAACTTGATGTTCCTTGTGAAGATTTTGCTTTATTGGCCCTACGGTACGTCCTACAGTTGCTTGGCCTAAGAACAGTTTGCACGATGTCTTCCTCAATGACTTCATTTAGATTTTCCAACCGATTTTTTAAATCCTCATCCTTCATCTCCAAAAGAGGATCACTATCCAAATTCAAGATACAATCTTCTGATCTGACATCTTCGAAATCATTATCCCATTCATACAAACCAGTTCTTACAGATCCCTTAATTAGAGATATTTCTGATGGAGATTCTGACCTTTTTCCAAGTTGGGAGTTCCAAGTATCATTTGTTTCCTTGATTTCATCCGCTTTGTATCCAGTAGCCACCACAGTTTCTGCATTGGGTTTCTTACTACTGTCTTCAGCATTTTTGTAAATATGGTGACTATTCTTTTCATATTCTTCACTAAAATTTTCCACTTTATCTGTAAAAATTAAAAATAAGTCAAAGGATAAAAGCATGAATAACATCAACGTAAAAGTTAACAAATAAAAGTAACTTGACTAGTTTAATAGTATAGAACCAATTAATTTTGAAATAGTTGCAATAAATTTTAATTGTGAAGAAATTAATGTTTACATATTTGACATTTCCCCATCCACTTTTTCAGTACATAGTTCTCATGTCTTACAGTGACCTCTCCCCCTAAGCATCCAGTTTCCTTAAAATTGTTACCCAAATTCAACAGATTAGTGTTAACTGGATCAATTCAGAATGACAAATAAATGGGTCAGCCAAACCCTCTTGGAGGTATAATGGGTTTTTCAAATAAAAATGCTTAAATTAAAAAAGAGTATAATGTAAAGAATATAACACAAATGAAAATATTCTAAAGTGTCTATATTTCTCGTGGTAGGGCTTCCCAAGAGGCATTCCAGCCCTCTCTAGAAACCTGCCCCAGCATCAGGTTTCCTTAGTTATCTCTGCTTTCTATTCTTTCTTCTAATACTAAAATCAATATGACTTTAAGAATTTTTTTCTTTTTAAAACAGTGGCTCTGGTGCCTAAACTAAGTGGCTATTTATGCATATTCGCCAGGAGTAAACCTTAAACTGCGTATTCAACCTTGTACTTGAGGAAATCATTTTCATTGTCTTTAATTTTTATCATCAGAAACATTTACGTTTACCTTCGTAAGTGAGATGAAATTATAATTTGAACTGGTATTATAACTAATTCTCCCAGAATTCATTTGTAGAAAAATATTGGCATAATGTTTGCCAAAGATAAAATTACTTTTAAAAAAGTGCACTTATGGGTTTAAATATAACTTGCTAAGATTTATGTTTACTTACCTTTAGAAGACATGTAATTTATAGGTATATTTGTTTTAGTCTTAGATATTTCCCAGCTGAAAACAAGGAACTATAGTTTTAATAATCTCAGTAGTACCCATCACTAACCATAAAATACTGAAAAATTAAAAATTAAAAGCTGACTCTGACATCTGATACTTTAAAAGAGGTAGAAGCAAAGCTAAATCTGAAGAAATAATAACAGTGCTTTTATAACAGGTGGAAGGCACACTAGATAGCTGAGTCTGGAGATTATTATTGCCCTAGTTAAACTAGCTCTTTCGAGCATAGGCAAATCTCCTAACTTTGAGAGTTTTCCTGAAGGCTTCAATTTCCTCATCTGTTCAAAATGGAAGCCACTGACCCAGACTTTATAGTGTTACTGAAGGAATTACTTATTAATAAATGCCTATGGGAATGCTTAGTATGGTTAGCTACACAAGGTCTATGAGATGTCACTGACCATCACACAACATCATTTTTATAATTGTATAGCACTTCACTGTCTTAATGTCACAAAATTTATTTAGGCTGTTTCTAATTAAGTATTAACCATTCCTCTGACTTAAAAATAACAAAATTTACACGAACAATAAAGTTTATTATCCATATTTTTAAAAATTACTACTTCCAAGTTTTATTTATAACTCCCATTTCTTCTAAAATCAAAAAGAATCCGCATTGTTTTTAGGATAAGCTGCCTTTCTTATAAGTGTTATGAGCTTTTCTTGTAAATTTATGTGCAAAGAGTAATAAAGAGCCCTACATAGAAAGTATTCTTACTAAAAATTATGTTATATTATTTACATTAGTAAGTATAATCTATTCATGTATTCAATTACATAGCATAAACAATCCTACAGATGATTAAAATATTTTTAAACTTCTGAAATACATTACATAGATAAAAGCCAATTTAATCAACAAAGAGTTATGCATGGGAAAAGTTGTCCAAGTTTGCAATAACAGTATTCGCTTAGCGCTCCAACAAATGTTTGTAATTATACCTTCATTAGAGAAAGTAAGACTATCTTATCCTAAAATGTAGAATAGCATTTACTTTCAACTGTTTTCTTCCCTCAAATATCCCAGCTTCTGTCAAATAAACCCACTTAACAGCTCAAAATATCAAGTATATAAAAAGAAAGAAAAATAAATATGAGTTCTTAAGAGAATCTAAGCATTACTCTTTTTAATCTAAACTATATGTAAACAGATATATATTTATCACTTATAAACAGAAATGTATTTCTAGTAATGATAAGGTTAGGAACTGAATGACTGTCAGCTCTGCTATTTACTGGCTAGAATAAAGTCTTAAGTTCAGTTTCTTCACCTGAAAAAATGAATAAAATTATGTCTCAAAGGCAGGTTGATGAGATAAAAAGCAACACACTTAAGGATATTTTCCAGGTTATAGAGCATTACATACATGAAATTATCACAGCTATTAGGACTCGTCATAATACGAAATATATTTTTAATAATTTATTAATAAGACTTTTCTTAGTGGAATATCACATAAATTCATCAATACTATTCCTTTATGTCCTGTGTCTATCAGCTTCATGCAAGCAATCCAAAACCACCTTATAAAACCTACTGTTTTTCCTCTAGCTGGAGGGTGAAGACTAGAAGTGTAGGAAGTTCTCAGTACACTAAGACTTAGCCCAGCACCGTCTGCAATCAGATACTTAATAAGTGCCTTTTAACATCACTAGATTTTAGCATCACTAGACATTACTCAGTCTATAGTACATTAGGTCAACATATAAGGGAGGGATTTTACCTTAATGAAGAAGACTACCTGGAATTTGGAAGTTTTGAGTAGCATGGGGTTGAATCATACAGCTAAGCCAATAACTAGATATGTAATACTGACAAGTCACATTACTTTTCTAGCCCTCAATCTGCTGATTCAAAAAACAAGAGCAACAAAACATAAAAGATTAAATGCCTACTCTTGCCTTACAGATTCTCGAGTTCGAAAGGAAACAAACAACTCCCCTCAAAATAAAAACACAAACATGCCAGTGCTTGCAACAATAAGAGTATACATAGTTTTATAAAGGAAATTAAACAAGTGAGATGATTTAAGGCTTCCAAGAGTGAAGTGAACGCTGAAGTATTTAAAAAGTGGGAAGGGGGAATGTGATCAAAGATGTAAGAATACGTTTCACAGGTCCCATAAATCTTGTGAAATTGTGTGAAAAAAATGTACATAAATTTTTCAGGGAGAGTGTCTACAGTTTTACCAAGTTTTAAAACACTCTAAAACATATTTTTGTATTGGTTTAAAGCACAAAAGCAGCAGAATACATGTAGAAAATCAGTATATGCTGACTGCAGAATTTCAAATCTCTACAGAAAAGATGGATTATTCCATAAAGGGTACTAGAATATGTAGAAAAAAAATTAAGTTTTTTTCCTTTACCTCAAATATGAAAATATATTCTAGATGAATCAAAGACTTAAACATAGAAAAGTTGATACATGTTAAAAATAAAAGGAAATTTGCATTACCCTGAAGTTCTTTCTCAGATACAAAACCCATAATCCATATTAATTTACATAAAATCTAAAATTTCAGCATGGCAAAAAGTGTTTAAGTCAAAAAAAAAAAAAAGAAAATGTGAAAAATATAACTGTAACTCCTATTTTAAAAGGTTAATTTACTTAATTTAAAAAGAGCTCTTGCAAATCCATGAATTAGAGACCTAAATATAAAAGAGAAAATTACCTCAGGCAGGGTAAGATTTCTTAAACAAGACACAAAAAGAATTAGCCATAAAGGAAGACATTTGATTTCATCAAAATTAAATCTATCCATTAAAAAACACTACTTAAGAGAACTATCAAATTGTGTGTGGGGTGAGAGGAGATATGTAAAGAATGCCTACAACTCAATAAAAAGACAGCCAATATAAAATGATCAAGGGACTTGACCAGTCAGTTGGTAAAAAAGGATATTCAATAAATATATAAAATAGAAATATATTAAAAGGTATTTGCATACATTAGTTATCAGAAAAGTACAAATTAAAACCATAAGATCACTACACAACCATCAAGAGCCAAACAAAACACATTCTTTGACCTAGCAGCTCCATTTCAAAGTATTTAAGAGAAATGCATGCATATGTGAACCAAAAGAGATATTAAAATGGAACCATATGGGTGTCCATCAATGGATGAATCGATACAGAGGTGGTACATATATACAATGGAATATTACTGAGCCATAAAAAAAAAAAAAATGAAATCTTGCCACCTGTAACAACATGGATGGACCTAGCGGGTATTGTGCAGAGTAGAGCAAATCAGACAGAGAAAGACAAATGCCATATGATTTCACTTACATATGGAATCTAAAGAACAAAATAAACAAAAGAAACTTACAGATAGGGAGAACATTTTGTTGGATTAAGAAGAAAAAATTGGTAATTACAAAATGGTCATGGGGTTGTAAAGTGTAGCATAACAACAGATATACATCCTTAACCTGTCTTATAAGAAAGTGAAGGGATTTCCTTTCACTTTACAACAAACCCATCATTACACACAAATGAGGAAAAAAAGGCTCAAGAAGGCTAACAGCAAAGGTTTAACAATTAAACCAATGGCCAAAAAAGATCTCATAAGAAAACCCATACTGAGTTCCATTATATTATACTATCTATAGTGATGTCTGCTAAGAATTGAAGTACTAAGACAGATAAATCATCTTACTCCATCTTAATAAAAGAGGTCAAGATGAGAGGATAAAAATCTAATGTGATGGGCACATGGCAAATATGTATTACACGCTAAGGACTAACTTTAAACAAAACCTTCAACTTCTGCTAAGGAGTCTGTATTGACGATAAAGATGTGGGGCTTTGGAGACCATAACCCATAAAATAACTTGGGAGATAAAAGGGTGCTGCCATTACATGCAAGCTGCTTGTAAATATGAGTAGCTGTCATGAGAAGAGAAAAAAAACTTATTCAATGTACAGTAATCATTCAATTCATAGAAACTATAAAGGTTGATGAACAAGAAATTAAGGATCAATTGGAGCTGTCCAACAAAGGAGTTGCCTAGGAAAGCGACTGTACTCCCTTGTCGTAAAATAAATATTTGATAAAATGGGACCTGATTAAAATAACTTCTACTCTGCAAAAAATGCTGTTAAGAGAATGAAAAGCCAAGCCAGACTCAGAAAATATCTGCAACATATCTGAAAAAAGCCCTGCATCCAGAATATATAAAGAACTCAAAGTTTAATGAGCAGAAAGTTTGTTTGAATGGAAATATTTCATCAGCAAAGAAACTATACTGATATCAAAAAGGCACTCATTAGTCATTAGGGAATTGCTAAAGGGTGATTTCTTTAATATATTAAGAATTCTTACACATAAATAAATCCAACATCCCAGTAGAAAAAGCTAGAGACTAAAAAAGGCAATTAATAGAAAAAGAAATAGAAATAAATAACTTATAAAAGAGATTCTACTTTACTCACAATTAAAAAATCAAAATACGCAATGTTATATGTCAATTATGTCTCAATAAAGCTGAAAAAAAAAATCAAAGTAAAACAAAGTTGAACTATATTTATACTTGCTAAGCCTTCAAGTATGTGCCTGGTACTGTTCTAAATACTTTCTAACTATTAATTCATTTGCTCTCATAGCAATCATCTGAGGAAGGTACTATTATACAAATTCACAAGCTTTTAACCACAATTCCAATAACCAAAAAGTCTTGAAAACTAAGTTTTCTCATAATGCATTCTGAGGTAAAACATAACCTAAGTAAAGCTATTTATAGCATTTATCCTACTTAAGATGGCATTTTATTTTTACACCGTCTGATCAGCGTGCTGCCTCAGACCCTGTAGGGTGTTAATGAAAAATACATACACTTTCTATATTCCAAAATAATCCTAAATTCCAAGAAAGATCTGGCCCTGAAGGTTTCAGATAAGGAAATGTGAACCTGTGTCCCATTCTGCAGATGAGGGAGAGTAAACATATGTTAGTGGTTGACGGACACAAAGTTATTAAGTGGTTTATGTTTGATAAATAAAGCAGCTTAAAAAGAAAGTAAAAACATCAGAACAACCCAAAAGTCTGACATCAACAAGGAACCAGTTAAGAAATGTACAGCAGATAGAAACTGACAAACGATGCAATATTTTAAATAAAAAGGGAAGGAGACCAGAAAGAAAACTTTAATATACTGACATAAGAATTATCCCCAAGATACATTAAGTGAAAAAGCAAGGTACAAAACAGCAAGCTGTCATTTTGTGGATTTAAATACATACATACATATATACATACACATATGTAACTGCTTGTATGTGCATAGCACATGTCAGAAAGGCTGAAACAAATAACAAAAAATGGTCTGGGGTGAAGAACTACAGTGACTGGGGATAAAGACTGGGAAGCTTCTAAATAAAAAATTTTAATTTAAATTTAAATATACAGATATACATATTCTAAAATAAAAATTAAATCCCAAATTAGATAGTTTTCTACCTTTCAGGTGGCAAAGCCCTAAGTTTGATAGGAGGATGATGGAAAAAAAAAAGTCAGACTGGTAGTGGAAAAACTGGCAATATCAAATGAAAATTTAAATGTATATGCCCTTTCAATTCACTTCTGGAAACATCTCCTACCATGATGCTCAAAAACATAAGTAGATAAAAGATGAATATAGCATTTATTTATAATAGCAAAGGACTACAAACAGCCAAAATATCCCTGAGACTAGTTTAAAGTAAGGTGCATCCATACTATGGAAAACCAGGAAGCTACTAAAAAAAAAAGAAAAAAAACAAGGTAGATATAAAAATATAGAAAAGTGTACGTCTTAAAGATCTCTCAAGTGTTTTCAAAGGCACAATATTATATATATACAGTATGTATATTTTTAAAGATACAAATGTTTGATGCTATGCATATTTAAGATTGTGAAAAGCTATATAAGAAATTATTTTGGATGTAGTTCCACAGTGTAGCGGTTAGCGTGTCTGCTTTACATGCAGAAGGTCCTGGGTTCACGCCCCAGTGGAGCCACGGTTCATGGTCTACAGCCATGTCACCCTGAACAAGCCCCCGATGTCTCATCTCAGAAGCTAAGCAGGGTTGGGCCTGGTTAGTACTTGGATGGGAGACCACCTAGGAAGACCAGGTGCTGAAGGCCTAAATAATAATAAATAATTTTTAACAATTTATTATTTGCTTCTATGTAAGAGAACTTACTTTTTTCACTGTCTACAGGGTGTGTAGCTATTTATCAGCAGCACCTAAAAAGCCACAGGAAAAACTGAGGCACATCTTTCTTAGTGGAACAATTTTATTCAGATTTGAAAGGTAAAAACCATTTTTAAAAATGTTAAGCATTTCAATTGCTAATTTAAAACATTTTTTATACTTTATAAATCATGCCTATCAAACACAAATTTCACATGTAATTTTAAAAGTAAAACTTCGAAAGTGCTACTCAGCTAGGCCCACTACACAAAGCAGTCCAAGTCAATTCAACCTCCCCTCGTCCTACATAATCATAGCCTTATTGCCAAATGCCATACCCCACCAGCAAGCCAAGGAACTTGTCTGCTCCTGTGGTTTCCTGCTTAAACTGCCCATATCTACCCACCAGGAAAAACAGAAAACACACCACATACCCCAGCAACTTCTCAACCTGTGATCCTCCCTTCTAGGTTGCAATTAACTCTTTAAATTAGAAACACAGACCCCTCAGACTCCTAGAGTTACGTTAACACCTTCCAAAACATATACATAGGCACGATTACATTTCAAGGAGATTCACTTCTAAATCCTCAACTTCCACACATTCAGTGGTTCAAAAACAACTCACCAGAGATTAATCACTCTTCCACATTATGGATAATGGCATATCACTCAACTATTCCTAATATTACATAGTATATTGCTCTGTGGTGTATGACCTATAGAAATATAATGTGACTGATTATTGGCTTCTGTGCTTAATAACTGAGTAACTAAGAATTCTGTAACAAATCCTTTGCGTGTCAGGTGGTTTCCAACTGTTGTTTTCCAATTAGAAACTGCTATAAATCAAAAACACCTTCCATCAATTTTGTCAATATGGCTTCTCTATATTTACATGTACCAAAAATTAAGAACAGATTGATGCCAAAATCCTTTTCTTGTTTTAGCAAATGATAGTCATCCACATACATATGAATTAATTTTAAAAAGCCCCACCCGTGTCATTAAATTTATATATTTTTATACAAAGAATTATGAAAAGGATAACCATTAAAGGAATAAACACAAATATATTGAGTAAAAAAAATTCTGAAGGGGAAATGTGACAGAAATACAATTTCAAAAAGGAAAAGGAGCACTACAACTCTTTGGGCTGTTAAAGAACATTTTTTTTTTTAATGTATGAAAATGAACAGCAAATAATTATGGCATTTGCAATCAAGAAGGAGAGTATGATAAAAGACAGTTACTGATAATAGCAGTTGCTTTATAATAGCAGTTATTTGAAGAGTGAAAGAAGAGCTCTGAAGTGGCTGGCAAAATTCCATTTCTTGAGGTGAGTGGTTATATAGCTGTTGCTTTTATAAATAATTCATTAAGCTCAACTTATATATTTCTAGGTATTGTGTGATTTTCTGTATGTTCATTTCACTATAAAAAGGTTAAAAGAAATCACTATAAGTAAATTGCATGTTTTATTTTTAAATGTCCATTTTAATAGAAAATTATTTATTTTATAGGAAACTGTATCCTTTGCAAACATTTAAATGAGATCGATATTTCCGTAACCAGCAATCCCAAACTTCAGTATTTACCCAAGAGAAATAAAGATATGTCTACACAAAAACCTAAACATGAATGTTTATAGTAGCTTCATTCATAATTACCAAAAACTGAAAACAATCCCAATGTCCTTCTATCAGTAAATGGATTATGAAACATATACCCAATGGAATACTCAGCAATATAAAGGCATAAACTACTGATGCACACAACATGGAATACTCTTAAAAGCATTACTCTAAATGAAAAAGGCCAGACTGACAAGGCTATATACTGTATGATCCCATGTATGTGACATTTTAGAAAAGAGAGAACTACAAGGATATGTAAAACAGGTGAATGCCAAGGATTGGAGACTGGAAAAGGGACTGACCACAGAGTTGTATAAAAGAACTTTTGAGGTGATGAAAATCCTCTCTATATATGGCCATGCTACCCTATACAAGTCTGATCTCTGAAGCTAAGCAGGGTTGGGCTTGGTTAGTACTTGGATGGGAGACCACCTAAGGAAGACCAGGTGCTGTAGGTATAGAAAATAAAAAAAATGGATTATAAACTGACAAGGTCATTGCAATCAACAGTTGCCTCACCTTAAAAAAAAATTTAATTTAAAAAATGCTCTATATCTTGATAGTGGTTACATAATTGTACACATTTCCACAGAATTTCAGTTTGGTGTTTTTGGTTTCTTTGGGTTTTTTAGATACTACACCAGATATCTTTCACTTGTCCTTCCAGATACACTCTCCACCCTGATCTCAGCCCTAGAAGGTTGACTTGTATCAAAAAGTTTCCTTACCCACAGGCTTCTATTGGGTTCCAGCAGGACAAAGGAGTTAGGTTCAGGTATTTCACTCCTCTAGAACTTTCCTTATGAGGCCCTTCAGCAGGACAGTGCTCCTCTTAAGGTGGTTTCCTCTATATGGCTCAGATAATCCCTTGGTGTTTATCTGAAAATAAACACCCTGTCCCTATGCAAATGGGTGATAATAACTTCACTGCAGCTAACCAAAGCCAGGGCACCATGCCTTATGCTTTTCCTAATATTCCTCTCACATCTTTGTAAACAGCCCCTTTATGAATAAACTTTCCTGGTATTCGCCTAACTGGGGCATGCCATCTGTTTCCAATTGGAACCTTGAAGGTGCAAACTTAGAAAATTCATGGGGAAGGAGATGAAGTGGGGACAATTTACAAAAACCTTCTAGATGATTTGCGAACAAAGGTTTAAAAACTGCTCTAGGAAAAGCCATCATCTCTCTCATCTGTTTCTCCATTTATATCTATCTAAAATGTAAACACATCTTGTCATCTACCTTCTCCTGTACTCTAATACTCAAAATGTATCTGTACTTCTTTCCAATCTCATAATCCAAAAACCCACCACCAGTACCATCACCCACATACTTAAATTCAGAGTATCCAGCCCTTAGTGGATACTCACATATACCTGCGGGCTCATTCCCTCTCCCCACTTCCTTATCCTAGCTGAAACCTGCCTCTTTTTTCCTGCAGCCCTCAGAGTTCTCAGAGTAGGATGGTTTTGGGGTCACTGGCATGCTGGTGCTTCAAAGACCTCCTTATAAAACTACTACTTCTCCACTTTCTTATAAAAGCCCATTCTTTTGAGGCTTGTGCCACCTAGCTAGTTACCCTCTAATCTTCCCTATACCCATCATCTAATGACCTCTTAGTCTTCATTTAAGGATTTTATACAAGGTTTATAAAGTACCCCTCCATGCCAGTTTTGCTATCATTCCACTAAATCCCAACCTCCTGATCTCCTAGTTCTTTAACCTTTTCACATCAGCATTCTTCTACATTCCATCTCAGCTCCCAGTTCTCACAATTTCATCAGGAACTTGTCATGTCCTAAAAAGCTTCACTTCTTAAATATTAAAACCAAATAACTCACTTTTAAATCACAACCTACCAACTATCCAACTTGCTTATTCCAGTAATCCCATTCTTGACTCTTACATAAGACACTCAGTATACTGACTCCTCCTCCTTTCCTTTCTCCTATCCACCAACCTTGTCAGTTCCTGAACATTTTAAATCCCACAGTCACTTTTAAATCACAACCTACCAACTATCCAACTTGCTTATTCCAGTAATCCCATTCTTGACTCTTACATAATAAGACACTCAGTATACTGACTCCTCCTCCTTTCCTTTCTCCTATCCACCAACCTTGTCAGTTCCTGAACATTTTAAATCCCACAGTCCATCATTTCACTCACTCTCCGGCAATATCCTAACTTCCTTATCTGTTCATTCTACACCTTTTCAGGCAAAATGCCAATCCAGGATAATTCTAATAATCCTATTCAATATTCCATAGTCTGTGTAGGTTCTGGCTGATGGGACCTACCAATGAATGGAGGGGGAGAAATGCATTCACTCAAATAAAGGGTAAATTAATGACCATGAGTTTTTAGTGATACAAACTTCAACTAGGTCCCCAATAATGTCCAGAGATCCTCTCACTAGACAGCTCTGTCTTCTACTTTCTGCAACACTTGTTTTTACCCTTTGTTGCTCCCCTCCGGCCTCCATATTACCCTGACCTACTTTCTCCCTTTCAGAGATAACCTCTTCTGTCATCTTTTTTTATTTTTTGAGGGGAAAAAAATGCTTCCATTCATAAATCATCTTATACCTTCCATCCTCCCACTAAGATCATATTTCAACTATCCTTCCTCCTGTCCAGAAAAGGTAGCATCCCTTCTCCCAAGACCACTTTCCCCCTGTGCTTTGGATCCCATGCTTTAAGACTCTCTCATGTAATCAAACCTTTCAGAACCCCTCACAAAACCCTAACTGCCCTTTTTCTTCTCCCCTCAAAACATCTTTAACAACTTGCTACCCCCATTTCCTCACTGGGTACACTCACTACTCAGAGAACATGCCAATCCAAGATGCAAACTCCAATGCCTGCTTTGCAGGCCTCACATTTACTAACTTTGCAGCAGCATTACAATCAGTTGACCCTTCATGAAACAGCTTTCTGCTGACCTCTATATAATATCACTTGCCTGACTGTCCTTCAGGTGCTCTAGTTGCATCTATTCGATATCCTTCTAATTTTTCTTCCTCTTCTCTCCGCCATTAAATCTTACAAGTTCTTCACAGTACTTTTTCCTCTTACACTCTCCTTAATGATGTCATCTAATCCTATATTTTCATGTGCTCTGAAAAGCATCAAGTACTCTACAGATGTGTTGTCACGTACACTATTGTTGTTACTCAAGCTTTGAGAATGATCCTTTTACTTAATCATTTATAAGAAATTAAAGTTCTATTTCAAAACAAAATTAACTTAATTAAAATTAGTGTCTCAGAATTCACTTGTTCAATTTCCATTTTTATCAAAAAATTATAAAGCACAAAAAATTATAAAGTAAAGACACTTTTTAACTGTAAAAATAAGGTCAGTTTTATGCACTAAGTATTTTAAGTGGTTTGGCCATCATTCTTACTTTTTAAAACTTAAATAAAGGCAAGAGGAAATTTGTTCTTTGTCAAAATAGTTATTTCCAACATCAAGATAACACACTGTATAGTAACAGTCAGTTATTGTAAATATAAAGCTTTAAAATATGATAAAATTAAGTTTATTCACATCAGAATATACCACCACTGGATGAGAAAAACACTGAATGTTTCTCAGATCTTCTACTTAACCGTTCAAGTAATTCAGCATCTCTAAACTGTGCTTTACCCTCTATAAAATGGAGCAAAGCCTGCCTTACATAGTTGTGATTGAGGATCAATTGATATATAAGGAGCTCAGCACAAAGTAGAAACTTAATAATAGGTCTCTTACCCACTTCTCTTAAAGGAAGTTGAATTTAAGTATGACTTAAGTATATTTTATACAACAAATACATTCAATATCTAAATGAAGGAAAGTAACTCTTGCTGATACTAATAGAATCCTTTAATAATCCTCATTAATCACCTGTATTTTATTCAACATGCAGGTGACAATCTCATCTCAGGTCACAAGTTCCTGGCCTACTTTAAGCTTTCAGGAATAGAACAATTCATCTCCCTTTCTAAAAATCATCCTCAGTTCTAAATCAAAGTTAACTTCCTGACAGTAACAACCCTCTAAGTTACACAAATAGTATAGCTTTAAGGAAATGAAAAAAATTTACTGGCTACAAAACCAGTCATGCAAATTAAAAGCCTATGCAGAAGTTATCTCAATATTTGGCAGGATGTGTAGACTGAATCCCAGCTGGCTGGCAAGGAAAGGATGCCAAGTAGAAAGATAAGTCTTTGCACACTTTATTCTAGAGTCCAGAATAAAAACCTGCAGCAGAAAGCACAAAGATGAAAATGGAAGCAGTCTCACATAAAAGGCAAGAAAAGCCTTCTTCTATCCTTAATGTACACAGCCTTAGATTTCACACTAAAGAATATTCTGAGATCTCTTAAAAAGGCAAATTTCAGGTCCTGTTAACAGTCATTTTTAAGTGGCACACCTATTTGAGAATTCACAGCTTTAACAACAATTGCAACTAAAATATGTGCAAATAAAATAGGAAATCCTAAATCTGCTTTAAAATAATCCAGGGTAGAGGATGGGAGGTAGAAATGGTATATAAAACAAATGAAACAAGATTTGCTATATACTGACAACCATTTAAGCTGGTAAAGTTTTTTGGTTTTTGTTTTTTAAATCAAGAGTTAGGATATTTTACCAACTCAATTATTTCTTGCAGTTCCCATTCACAGTTTGTAATTTTGCTTCCGTTCCCTGATCCATCAAACATCTATTTGGAAAATGGTAACCATTAGATTTTCCCTTTAACTAAGCCACAATTTTTACAAGTACGATCCAGTATAAAATATTTGAAACAAAGAATTTTAATAGTACCTAAAAATTAACCACAGACACTCCTACAGAGAAAGTGATCACTTTAAAACTTAATGCCAAGGGAAATGATCTAAGTTTGAATTCAGATAAGCTTTTTTCACTGATACATACAGCAGCAGTTCCCCCTCATTCAATTTTCCAGTTTCATCCACAATCCAAAATTATTCAATGGAAAATTCCAAAAATACATACATTTTTAATTGCACGCCATTCTGAGTACTGTGATGAACTCACTCGTCATCCCACACCAACCTGCCACGACGTGAAATCATCCTTTTGTCCAGCGGATCTACACTGTATATGCTACCAATCCGTTCATTAGTCAGTTACTTAACCACCTCAGTGATCAGATGATCATCACTGCCTGTGTTCGAGTAAAGCTTATTTTATTTAATAATAACCCTGAAGCCATTCCCATAATTTTTATTACAGTATAATTATTTTATTTTATTATTGTTGTCAATTTCTTACTGTGCCTAATTTAGAAATTAAATTTTGATAGGTACGTATGCATAGGAAAAAACTATATGTAGGGCTCAGTATTAATCCATGATTTCAAGCATCCACTGATGTCTTAGAATGTGCAGAATGTGTTCCCTGCAGATAAGGGGAGACTAATTACACAGTGAAAAATGGTCTGAATAAGAAGGAACATTCCACTGGAAGGATACCACAGCACTTAAATTGTACACTCTGAACAAACACGATCTTACAATTTCTCAAAGGTTATTGAATAAAATGCCTGAACATGACCTGCAAAGCATTTCAGAGATTTCTGAGACCTAAGTAGGTACACAGGTACTTTCATCTGAAGTTCAAAATTTTATCATTCTCAACAGAATTGCTAATTCAGAAAAGGTTAGGAACCACTTTAGATTTATAGAGACCCCTTTCATCAAAAACTTAGTTTTGCGTTTCCAAACTTCAACAACAATCAGAAGGCTTTCTGAATGAAAGTAAAGTCAATGACTATCTGACATACATAATAAAAGTTCAGACATGGGAAAATGCCCAAATTTTAGAGGGGAGAACATAATAAAAGGTCATAACATAGGGGAAAAGGTCATAACATTAAGAAATATTCCTAGAACTATAACCAACTTGTAAACATATGAATTTGTATTTTATAAGAAGAACTTTGGATAAGACTACCATGAGAATCAAAAACACTCCCTCAAAGTTCTCTTCTTATCCTACAGGGGGGGCTGCTCTAGTGGCCAAAGGAGAAAAGGAAAAATGAAATATTCACAGTGCTACATCATTCCCTTCCCACTAAGGGTGCCTTGTGAAGGAAGAGAAAGAGACAAGGTGTTCCTGAACATCCATCTGACTGTATTTTAGTATACATTTTCTCTTCACAAATCCATCATAATGGAGTTTGGATTTCACCAGGTCACAGAATCCGCACCAGAACTATAATTTGGCTACATTAGACTGGGAAGCTAATATTCCTTCTACATAAACATACATCCTCTTGATATCCTGCCTGCAAATCACAACCTATTCTCCACAAAATAACATTTGGGAAAGCGTGTGTCTGCCTTCCTTCACCAGTTTCACCATTTCCCTAGCCTCATCTTCCTTCCTCCAGCCTATCTACTCTGCATTGCGAATCGACTATCAGAAGACAGCAAGATACGGCATTAAGAACACTAGACAAGTGAAAAAACACTCGGAGTCTAGGAAAGTAGAGGACACACAGTAGGTACTCAACATGTTGAAAATCAACAAATTAATCTCATCCAATTCTGTCACTAGCTGACCTTGGACAGTCGCTTGACCTCTTTGAGCCTCATCTATAAAATGAAGAGATCTGAGTTAAAAATTTGTTTTGGCTCAACAGTTCTACATTTCCAATACATTTTTGGGGGCTGATCCAGGAAAGTTATTATGTTCTGCTTTTTAATAAAATGTTAACCTAAAGATATGAACAATGCTTCAGAAGAAATGTGGGTAAAATGTAAGGACTGCCAAATTAGAATAAACTGGGAAAATCAAGGGAACGACAATAACAGCTGGCTCATCCTCTCATCCAAGGGTGAGAAAAAGAGTGAAAATGTTCAGCATTTTTACTGTAACCATGCAAGGCAAAGTCTTTTATCATACTGTTTGAGGCATCTTTATTTTGCCTCCAAGGGACAAAATTCCTCTTAAGAATCGAGTACTAAAAAGTTTGGTTTTTACTTCTTTTCAAAATGAGATCTACATAACCTTTTGTATCACTGAACTTTACCAAAAAGTCAAGAACTAAGGTTTTTTTTTCAACTACAGTGCTATCTAGGTCCTACTGCTGATAAGGCAAACAGTCTACGTGATACCTTCAATTTTTATCTCTTCAGTCTTTTAGTTAATTGCACTTGGTATCATTTATTGTAAGTCTCAAATCCTTTACAAAAAGGGCAGGGGTACAAATGATAAAATATATTGTATTAAAAGTGAACACTAGATGCCAGATTTACAAATTAACATTTAAAAACTACAACTGATTTAGTGTATTAAAAGCTACTAATACAAGTTGCTACTGTGCCAAACTATGAACTAATCTTAATTTGCAATAGTTAAATTCTTCAATTTTGGGCTCAATACTTCCTTAATCTTTCTAAACTAGTTTTGAAGGAAAGCCTAACATTCCTAAATCTAATCCTCACTGTAAATGCTCATCTCATTTTCATTGTCAGTAACCCCAAATCCTCCACAGTTAATAGAAATGAGATACTGTGGAATCCTAATACAACAAAAAAGAAATGTTTCTTATTGAAACTGGAGTAAGGGATTTATGAAACTCCTCAAAATGTACCATGAGTAATAGCCTGGAAACATTATTATCCAAGTTGTTTTAAGTAAAATTTCAATCGCCAATTGGTTTCTTTGAAGTTCTTAACTCTCTTTTACAAAATTATCGTCTCCATTAATCATAAATGCAGAAAACCCAAATATATTTTAGAATTTAAATCATTTAACTAAATGGCTTACATAAAGTTCTTTGGGCTCAGAATAAAGAAAATCAAAACTTACCCAAAGTCGTTAATTTAGCACAGCTACTTTTACTTGCATCATCTTCTAAGATTCGAATTGTGCTCTTTTCTTTCTCAAGCAAAGTATCCTCCAAATGTAAGCATTTATCAGAGACAATGCTGTCTTCACCCACGGCATGACTAATTTTGCTATTAGCTTCAAGTACTGAAGTGACGTCTTCCAGCTGAGCAGCTTCACTAGTTTCTGAATAAGATGAACCCTTACCCTGGGCTAAATTCTTTGAAGAAACTGGTAGAGACTCATCATCACTATCAAATCCAAAAGGATCACCAGTATTTTCTTCTTCCACCTTCGGTTTCTTCGGAATTTCTTGGATATCTGGTTTGAAATTGGGCCTCTTCTGCCCTAATTTAGCCATAAACGTGGTCTCTCCCCATTTTGTGCTAAGGGTAGTCCGTTTGTTGGAAAAGACTTCATCAAATTTTGAACTGCCATTTCCTCCTTTCCTACTGTATGTTTTCCCAAATCTGGATGTCATTTTGACACCTGTTTCATATTCTCTGTGGGGAAAAAAAATGTAAGAAAATATGTAATCACCAAATACTGAAGTGTTAACATTGAATTTAAAAATAAGAACCCAAGGATTCTCCCCAAGTGGCTTTTTGAAATTCAAGATAAAATCTTTAAAAACTGTCAAATAAATATGGGGATAGAGTGTAAAGAGAGAGGCTCATTTTTTACTCTATATACTTCCACATGTCATTTTTTTTTTTTTACAATGAGCACATATTCATATGCTGCTTACAAAGTAAGACTAACCAACTTATAACTCGGCATACACAAAGCCAATTTATAGGGGGAACGTTTACTTTTTAATGCTTCAAACCAACCTACTTGTTATTCTCACAAACATCACTTTTGCCTTAAAAAAAATCTTAATAGGGTAATTACCCCTAATATAAAATCTTAAGCACAAAATGTTCATTTTTGCAGGATCTCAGAAATATCAAATAGTTGACTAAATTTAGTTCTTTGAAATTTCAAAGCACTTATTCATATGGGGGGGGAGCAGAAAAATTGTGCTATTTTTTTTTCATGTATTAGAACCTGCAGCTTTAACCCAAACTTAACAATACTGATTCTTGGTCTAATGTAATTTAAAATGTGACTTGAAAAATAGTCCTTAGTTGGTCATTTCCCTAAGCACAAGAAACTATACTTATTCTACCTTCTTTGTCCCTATAGTGCTGTGCTCATTTGCTGAGTTACATTTTCTAGAGCTGCTGGACTCCAGTGTATTGCAGTGGCCCATGGATTATTAAACGAAGCAATAACTTATTTCCTCTTCACATTATACAAGATAAACCTAATTTATCTACATTATTAATAACAAACATCAGGACAAAAGAATCTTCAGGACAGTAAATCGAGAGTCAAACATTTTAAAAAACAAGTTACAGCACTTTTTTAAAGGCTATCAATTCTTACACATTTCTTACACTTTGACCTAATGTTTAAATATCGATATATAAAATGTAACTAGAAAAAAATGAACCATGGCCTAGAGGCTGAAAAAAATCTTCCTTATTTGAAATTTACAATACAACTGGAATATTTGACTTACATTTCTGAATGTTTTGATCTACACTTTAAACGTTTTCCCCTTTATTAACTTAAATTCTTGCAGTTTATAGTGAATCACAATAAACTTAGTTTTATATATATTTAGTGGACTATTTTCCCTTCTCATATTTGGTTAGAAGACAATTCTAATCCGACAAAATAATATAGTCATCCCACACACCTGCATTAAGACTACATAATTTGTCTGAAGACCTTTTAACATGCCTAAGGGAGATTATTTCCCCTTCTAATGTAGACCTACACTAAGGATATCTTGTCTTAAGTATAACCTAAACAAAACTAAGTATATTAGGCAGCTACAAGTATAACAAAATAATTTATTTTTATTCCTCCAAGAATGTAAAGCCCTGGTGTATAGACCCACATTTATAAACACCAACAAAGCTGGAACTTCATGGATACACTTACATGGTAATGACCTAAAAATGCTGACTAAAGGCCAAACCAAAAATCTAGACTTGGGCTCCTTTACCCATACACTAGAAAAACGCATCGCAAAAATAGTCCCGGAACCACAAAGCATTCACTGCAGCACGTTGAAAGTCTGGAAGTGAATGTTTGATACTAAGGAATTAATTATTTTAAAAGACAAAATAATAATAATAATAATAATAATAATAATAATAATTTTTTTTAAAGTTCATGTCTTTTACAAATGTATGCTTAGATATTCATGAAATCATGTCAACGATTGAGTGTGGAAGTTAAAGCGTGTAAACAAGAAAAATTTAATGAAGACTTAACGTGAATCTGAGATGAGTACATAGGAGTTCATTATATAATATCCCCTACTTTTGATTTCCTATATAGTTTCCACAATGTATTTTTAAAAAAGTCACTAAACAAACTGTGATGGCATTTTTTAAGCCTAGAGTGTAAAGTATGTATAAATTAAAAAATTAGTGTGCAGCCATACTTGACACATTTTAAGTACATTTCAAGTAAACAGGCTATCTTGCTCAGGCTTCCACTTCAAAGACTATCATCCTAACCATGAAGAAAAAAATGATCCAAAACCAAATCTTTTCGGTCGCTGGGCCTTTTCTTTAGCCCAAAGCCAGGTCGAATTTTCAGGGAAGTGCGCTGGGATAAAAAGTCCTCACTTAACCTCCGTTCAAATCTAACTCCCGCGATGGCTTAGGGGTTTCTCTTAAGGCATGAAGCCGGAAAGGGCGAAACCAACCAACCAGAACTTCTCACCTGCGGGAGGTCGGCGCACCAAGGGGTAGCAGGCGAGGCGGCCCCCACCCCCCGCTGGAGGATCACGCAACTTTTCTCTTCCCCGCCTCCACCGCCCAGGAAAGGGATGTTGCTTCCGACGCCCCGGAAGCCTCGGCCACCGAATCCCCAGGGCAGTGTAAAGGCCTCTGTGGCGCCCAGGGACGGAAAAAAAGGCGACCGAGGATTTGGGGCCAAAACCAGCACACTCGACCGCGCTTGGGGAAAGAAGTCTATCAGCAGCCGCCCAGAAAGAACTCAGGAAAAGGACAAATCAAAGAGGAAAAAGAGTTCATGCCGTTCCCCGGCCCAACTTCCTTAGAGGCCGGTAGGTGAGACAGCGAGACTTCCATCACCCCCTGCCAGACCCCCGCCCCCCCCCACCCTCACTGGCTCGCTCCGGGCCTAGGCAGCCGCCCGAGACCTCACTTACCCTCGGCGCCTGGCCGGTGCTCTGGCCTCGGGCCGCCTCCGCCTCTCCCGCCCCCAGCTGCCCGCGGGCGGGCGCCGGAGTCCTGCGCAGGGGAACCGGGCCGGCTGGCGAGCGGAGCAAGGGGCTCCGCCACCGTCACAGCCCGCGACTCTGCTCGCGGTAAATAGGAACCCGGTGGAGGGGGGAGGAGCGGCAGCACCGCAACTTCCCTCCCCGCCTCGAGCGCCGCCAGCGGGCCTCGGCCTAGGCCTCCCTGGCCACCGGAGCTGCTGCCGGAGCCCACGACGCGCCTCCGCTGGGCCGCCGCCGTCTCCTGCGCCGCCGCTTCCGCCGGTGAATGGTCAGCGCTGGAGTTTGAACAGGGCCCTGAACCATCTCAACGCCATTTGCGCTCCCGGCCCCCACCTCCTTCCTCCAACAGCCGCTCGCTCCGTCACTCCGCTTCCCACAGGCCCCGCGCGGCCGCCCGACCCCGCAGCCAATCGCGCGGCCGCTTACTCAAACCGCCGCGCAGGCGCTGCTCCCCGCATGCTCGGGCGCCCGCCATTGGTCCGGCCGCAGGGCACGACGGGAGTTGTAGTCCCGGTCCGCGAGGTCGGTTGTGGGTGTTGAGAGCTCCGCGCGCGATCGGGAGACGGGCTGACTTGCTCCCGCGGCCGCGGTCTCCCTCCCACACCTCTCCCAACCCCCGCTCGGGAGCCAGTTCCAGCTCCCGGTCCCGCCCAGAGTTGCAGGTGTCGCCGGGGAGGGCCGGGGCCGCAGTGCAGGCAGCTGTGTCAATCGTTTCCCCTCCGGGGACACGTCTGTGTCTGGGGACGGTGGGTCGCGCAGCTGCGCCGGGCGTGCCTGGGCCGCCGCCCGGGAACGGGGAGGCCGGGTGCTCGCGCCGCGGAGCCGCCCGCGGCCGGGCCTGGCCGGTGCTGGCCCGGCGCAGGGACGACAGCGAGGACGGGGGGACCGCAACGCTGGGCGCCCGCGTCTCGTTAACGCGACCCGCCCGGCCGCTCGACCCGTACCTTCGTCGTTCTCCCTCCGTCTGTCTGTCCCGGACCTGGTAAAAGTGACCCCGAGAATATTGGATGGTATTAATGAATTATCGTCAGTCTTGTGGGTGTGACAACGGCAATGCGGTTACATATTTTTAAAAAATAATAAGAAGAAGACACTAACATTTTGCCGGATAAAATGTGGTGGTCCGTCCGGGATTTACTTTAAAATAACTCATGAAAACTGGAGGAAGGATAAACCAAGCCAGCGAGATGTTCTTCATTGTTGACGCTGCGTCATGCAAACACCGGCTCATTATTTCAGTTTCTCTGACTCGTATATCTGAAATTTTCCGTAGTAAAAAGTTTAAAGAAATGAACCAGTGATTGCTTCTGGGGAGGACAGGGCGGTGGGAGGTAGGTAATAGGAGGAAAGAGTGTTTTGTGTTGTACACACTCTGCTGCACTTAAGGTTTTTGGGGGTCAGTGTATTACCTGTTCAGAAAAGTAGATAGTTCAGGTTTGGTTTTGTTCTGTTCTTTTTTGAGGCTGCAGTGGGTAAACAACGTTCTAGAGTAACGCAATCAGGTCCTAAGAGGCGCATGATTCTTCGGGCTCTGATGGCCCTGTTTGTAGGCAGTTACTGGAGATCCCCCTGGAAACTTAGAAAACTACTAATTGCTTTCAGTGAAAAGCCACCCCTTGTTCCACAAATTTATAATTTGTTTTGAAGGCACCCAGAAGTTACCAGGCTCTTCCAGCATGTTCTGAAAACTCCATAAAGGGAAGAAAAGTTCAGAGATCCTGCAGTCCTTCCCAATAGGACTTTAACGCAGAACTGAGTGTGGCTGAATTTTTGCGCCTTGCAAAATTTATATTCTGACACTTACAAATTCCAAAATACTGTACGGTACTTTCTTTGGTTCAAAATACATCGACTCTTAGGTAGCTGATATGAGTGGGAGTTGTTATAACAGGTCTATATATTCCACTGTTGGTGGTATGCACATAACTTTTATTTGGGTCAGTTTTGTCTTTTTAAAAACAGCACAGGATTTTGTTTTATCAGTTTGTTTGAAGATTGCCAAGATTGAAAATCTCAAGCAGAGATGTAAGCTGCACTTACTATATATAATTATTTAAATGACAAGGTGGTGGGTGCTAATTAGGAGTAATTATCAGAGGCAAAAGCTAAATTAAAATGCCAAAAGTGGGGAAACAATTTCAAGCTCTCCCTGTAGAAGAGCACTATGTCACTGTGCCCTGGCCTGGCTGGTGCTAGGTACCTGGTTGGATCAGTGACTACACTAAGCTGAAGTAGAAGAGTTAATTTTTTAAAGAAATAGACAATCTGTGGAGCTCTATTGGGGGGGTGGGACTTTTGTGTGTGTGTGTGGTAGTTGTGCTAAGTAATGGAACTTAGTTAAATTCTTGCTACTTAAAGAGCCCAAGTCAGCAGCATGGGCTTAACGTGGGAGCTTATTGTCAATGCTGCATGCCTGTCCTCACCCCAACTCCATCTAATCAGAATCTGCACTTTAACAGGATTCCCCCAGGTGATTCGTCCACACATTCATTAGAGGTTGACAAGCACAAATTTAAAGTATACCCATAGCACTTGTCAGCAACCTAATATTTTAAATTTAGATGAGGGAGGGGAAAGGGAGAACGTTAAGAACCTACTATGCATCAGGTATGATCCCAGGCTTCCAGAGACCCTCATTTACATCCCCGCCTGTTATCCTTATTTAACAGGTGAAGAAATAGGGAGGCTGGCATTCACTCAAGGTATTGCAACTAATGAAGGAATCAAGCTTTTTCGTAAAGATTGAATTTCCGTTATTACTTGCAGACATTCTTAAACCTGGTAGAAAATGGTACGTGATTTGAAAAAAAAAAAAAATACTGAGCCGAGCTGTGATAGGCTTCCCACCCTCATGTGCCCCACACTCTAGACAGGTGGAGAGCCTGCCCACTCTAGGGCTCTCCTTAGAGGATGTTTAGACTCTGGGCCTGCAGACTATACCACCATCTTTACTCTTTGCCTCCTTGGTTCCAGTATGGCAAGCAAATGCCCTAAAGCAGTGGTCTCCAACCTTTTTGGCACCAGGGACTGGTGCTCCTATGGAATCTAATGCCTGATGATCTGAGGTAGAGCTGAGGTGGTGATGCTAGCTCTGAGGAGCAGCTGAAAATACAGATGAAGCTTTGCTTCCTCACCCACCACTTACCTCATGTGGTGCAGCCCAGTTTCTAATAGGCCTCAGTCTAGGTCCATGGTCCCTGGGGGTTAGGGGCCTCTGCCCTAATGACCCTACCCCATTCTCTTGCCATAGCCCTGAATTTCACACCAGAGTGAGTGAACTGGACTCCAACCAAGTGGATAACACATAGGCAAGCAGTTTTTTGTCTTCTCAGTTCCCTCAGTTTATACTGCACTAGATTGGTTCTCTTCACTTCATTTGAATCTGCTTCACTCACACATCAAGTAGTTAGTAGGTGCTAGAATGACTCTATCCAAGCCCTCAGGTATCTAATTTTTTTTTTTCCATATTAAATGTCATAGTTATGCCAGAAACTGAAATCCTGGATCTGATCCAAGCTTGTACCCTTTGATACTGCAGGCTGCCCTCTTGTATGCTGTCTTGACCTTGAATTCCACTCAGGTGGACTCATATTTTAACTGAAAAAAAAAAGAAATCCTGCAAAAATTAAAAAATGAATAGAAGTGCCTGTTCTGCTATTATTGTGATTGTGTTCTAGCATAGGCATAGAAACTGTCAGAACTGGAGTTGCCATTTAGTCTTTCTGATGATATGTAGTAAAATATATTACAACTTAACAAAATTCAGAGAACTAGAATTCAGAAATTACCACATTGGGTACAGAAAATTTTTCCTCATCATAGAATATGGAATAAAATTATAAATCATACACTGGCCCTCGTAGTGGTTGTGTTAGAACAACCTACAAGATGTCGGCTGGGCCCTGCCTTACCCTCTCTGACACTCCCCAACTCTGCTTCTGCCCATACTGGGCAGATAATGACTTTTCAATTAGTCTCTCCCTGACCAGCCTATTTTAAATTGTAACATCCCTACTCGCAAATGCTCACTATTCCTAGTTTATTTTTCTCCAGGGCATTTATCTGGAGAAAGAAATTTTCAGGGCTTTTATCAGTGATTCAAAACCAACAATAGTGTCACTTAACCTGTGACTCCATAAATTGTTGATGGTTTTCCCAATGGAGAGGGGAATGCTTTCTTGAGTTACCTTTTGTTCTTGCTTTGGATAGGTTTTCATTCTGAGCATTGAGCAAATGAATAATGCCACAGTCCCAATTACCTTGTTTTCCACGATAATTGGAATATGTTCTCTAAAGATGGTGATATCCTTTGAGAAGTAAACTGCAGTCTAGGTAGTTGAAAGACAAAGCTAGACAAATTCCCTTGGGACATGTTGCCTTACAAGGATTGGTACCCCGAAACCTCTAAAGTTCCAGCTACGTGACTCTTGTCTTGAAACAGCCCTCTTCTCTCCAGAGTTTTCATCCCTTCTCCCTCAAACAAAAACCCTTTTGGGGCTTCCCCGAGACTGTAATCCAAAATTCTTATCATGGCCTACAAGGTCCTACATGTTCTGGCCTCTGACAACTCTAATCCATTTCTACAGTGTCAAGCCTGCCTCTTTCTACTGCTAGAACCTGCCAAACCAGCTCCTGCCCCAGGGCCTTTGTAGCTGCTGTTCCCTCCACTAGTTCTGGAGATATTCACAGGACTCACTTCCTCACCTCTTTTAGGTCTTCACTCTAGTGTCTCCTCAGTAATGCCTACCTTAACCATACTATTTAAGTTCAACTCTTACCTTGTCATTTTTTCTCCATAGTAGTCATCTGTCTTACATATTAACTTATTTCTAATTTGTTTTCTTCCACTAGAATATAAACTCCGTGAGGACAAGGATTGTTGGCTTTTGTTCACTACAATATGCCCAGCACATCTAAAATAGTACCTCACATGCAGAAAGTATGTCATAAGTATTTGTTGACTGAAAACCTTGTAAATTATGTTCAACTCTTCTTTATGTTTACCAAGATATGCTAATGTTTTATTGTGTGGTTAAGCTATCAATAATTGCAAAAGATGCATTAAAACCTCTCATTATAAGAGTAATTTTGTCAATTTCTCCCTGTAGTTTGATTTTTGTTTTTATATTTTGGAAATAATTTGGCAGATTTAAGTTTAGAATCATTATAACGTCCTGGTGGAATTGAAAACTTTTTAAATAATATGGGAGATTAATTGCAAAAGTTGCCTGAATTTTCCATTCTTCCCTGTATGCACATCTTTTGTAATGTGACTTTACAGCTCCTCCACGGATGTAGGTTTGCCTTGTAGCTTGTGTTGACCTAAAGAATGTGGCAGAAGTGATACAGTTTGAGCCCGAACCTTAAGAATCCTTGACAGCTTCCACATTTTCTTGGATCCCTGCCTCCATGAGAACAGGCCTGGGCTAGCCTGCTGGAGGATGAGAAGCCACATGGAAAAGAGCTGAGGTCATCCAAAACCAGTCTACAGCCAGTAGCCCCCAAACATGCAAGCCTAACCAGGATCAGCATAGCTACCTACCTGATGTGCAGCCACCCACAGATGCATGTGTGAGCACACGTGGGACCAGAAGAACTGCCCAGCTGACTTGTAGACTCATGAGCAATAATAACTAGTTATTATGTTAAGCCTCTGAATTTTGGAGTGGTTTGTTCTACAGCATTATGTGGCAATAGATAATTGATGGTTAATGCCTCTTCATTTGGATCTCAGCCTTGGAAAGTCTTTCCTGACTGACTGCTCAGGCAATCTAAATCAGCTTCCCAGTCTCTGTAATTCCAGTGCATTATTTTTTCAGTAACACTTATCACTCTCTGAAATGATTTTACTTCTTTATTACCTGTCTCCCACCCTAGACTGTCAGCTACATGAGTGCAGAAACCTTGTCCATTCTGATCCCTGCTCTATCCACAGCATAGTGCTTCACTGCCCAGCTGAGTGTATCCACTGAATTTTGAAAATATGGCTAGTCTACCTTGAGATGTGCTGAAAATATAAAGTACAAACTGGATTTTGAAGGCTTAGTATAAAAAATGTATAAAGTATCACAATTTTTATACTGGTTAAATGTTGAAATGGTAATATTTTTAATATATTGAGTTAAATGGAATGTTTTTGAAGTAAATTTTATCTTTTTATTGTGACAACTATAAAAAGTAAATTCATGACTTTCATTATATTTCTATGGAGGAATACTGATATGTAAGTTCAGTAAATATTTATTGAAGGAAAATATAAAATAGACTTACCAAAAGAAATGAACTATCAAGCCACAGAAAGACATGGAAAAACCTTAAATGCATATTACTAAGAGAAAGAAGGCAGTCTGAAAAGTACTATGTGATTCCAACTGTATGAGGTTCTGGAAGGGGCAACACTAAAGGTCATGGGTTCATGGGGATGGCAGAGTGGGCAAAGCACTGAGAATTTTTAAGGTGGTAAAATGCTTCTGTATGATGCTATAATGCTGGGTCCATAATATGCATTTTTCAAAACTCAGAACTATACAACACAGAGGGTAAGCCCTAATGTAAACTATGGACTTTAGTTAATCATGTATCAATATTGGCTCATTAATTGCAACAAATATATCACACTAATACTAGACATTAATGTTAAAATGTGGGGACAGAGAAGGAAGTAAATGGGAGCTCTGTGTACTGTATGCTGTTTTTTTGTGTGTGTGTGTGAACTTACAACTGTTCTAAAAAAGTAATTAAAAAATGAATTCACTCTTGAACAGCCACCAGAATGGTATTTCTAAAACATAAATTTAATAAACCATTTCTTTTAAAAAAATTTTAGTGCCCCTCCCCCCCCAGAAATAAGTTCAAAACCACTAGTATTTGCATTGGCATTAACAGATGTTTGTCACCCTACCACACACGTGGTTTGTGTCTCTCCTCCCAAGATATACAAAGACTACTCAAGGGTCTCAAACCTCTATTGCCAGACTCGTGCAGTCCCTTTGGCATGGACCACCCTCCCTCTCCACTTGTGAAACTTGATCATGTGTCATATACTCTCCATATAAGTCAATTATCCTCTCTTCCTTATTTCCATAGGTTCTAAATTAAAAGATACAGAAAACCAAGCTTATGGCATTTTGGTTATCTAGATATTTTGTGCCTCTCTAATAAGTTTGGAAATGGATAATGAGTTAATGTATTAATCTTAGAAATGTTGAAAAATAGTTCTGAGAACCATCAGTGGACGGGACTAATATCATTGAGATAGAAACAGTGAAAGCCGAACAGGGCTATTGAATTTCCGTGAAGATCTGTTTGGACTTACCTCCTATGCGGAAGGCAGTGGGATGCCCTGCTAGAAGCAAGATCCATCCCAGCAATGAGATGATGTTAACCTGATTGATTGCTTACCTACCACTATAGGAGAGAGGCCTCTGGGCTGTCTGTCACCTGCTCTGAAAACCAATCTGCCTCTGGCTGCTGCTCACCCAAACTAGGATGCCAGGGTGATTTGGTTTCAGGTATTTCACTTCCAGGGCACATGACAGTATGAGAGTGACATCTTAAAGTGAAGCCTCAGGAGAGCATGCATTAACACAGGTGAGTGGGCTTTCAGGTGCTGAGTTTACAGTGAAGATTTCCCTACATCTCCTTTTCAGGGATGTTGTATTATCCCACCCTTTTACTGATGGGAAACTTTAGGAGTACTGAACAAAGATAAATGACTTGCCCAAGGTCACCCAGCTATTTAAGAGGTGTCTTTTTCCGAGAATCACAAAAATGAAGCATGTGCTATTATCCTAGGCCCTTAAGATCATGCCAGGTAGAAGAACCCCATTTTCCTTTTTTTTCAAACCAGGTCTGCCCAGATGAGTGAGAATCTTGTTAAGACATCAAAGGTATTTAAAGGAAGAGGCCAGGTCAGAGGAGCCAGGAATGGTCTAGTGCCTGCAGGAAGGTATAGTAGACCTGGGAGATGATGTATCTGTGAGCACCAAGGGTAAAGGGGCAAACAAATGTGTATAAAGCTAGGCTTATTCACCTAGGCCAGTTCTTTCTCTTAACCAGGTGATCTACAGTCTCTTTCCACCCTAGCCACTGAGTACTCTGACAGCACCCAGATGCTATCACTGGGGTATATGGAAGCTCCTCTACTGTGAACTGTTCTTCCCTTCCTTGTGTCCCTCACCTGCCCAGGGCATCTACAACTGCCCTTGGGGCAGAGAAAAGAGGAACTGGATTTCTCTAAGAAATGCTTATGAATAACCTGGACTGGAATTTCCTTGGGTGACCAACTCTAGCCTTTGGGTGGGTAGGATGGCTCCTCAGAGGGCAAACACTGCTCCATACACGCCCCACCCTGGCTTCTAGCGTGGGTAATTTGGGAAGTTCTGAAGATTCCCTGGGCTGAGGGGCCTCTCCCAGGAGAGTGGGAAAGAATTCTGTCCTTTGTGTGACTTGCTTCATTATGTATGAGTGTCCGCTCCCATGGTTGAAAAATGATCTATTGGGTTTTCCCAGCTTGAGTCAAAAGCTTTTGAAAGACAAAACAGCTCTTGCTTGCAGGATTTGGTGGATTAAAAGATACTGAAGTTGGAGAATTATGGGGGCCTGGAAGCGATTAGGACTAAGATGGTGTCCTGGTGACCTCTGCAGCCCTCCAGCGCACACAGGTGCCAGGAGTTGTATCTGCAGAATTGGGACCCCATAAACAGCGGGTCGCGCGCCCCAATTCTCACTCCATAAGAAGGGATGGACAGAGAGCAGGTGATGTGCCCTTTCTAGGACGAAGCGAGTGGATGGCTTATGTCTCATCACAGGTTAATCCATGTGAAGGGCTTTGAACAGTGCCTGTCAGTGCCCCCAAAGTGTCTGCAGGAACTATTATCGCTAGCAGCCCGGCTGAGCAAGGAATTTGCCTCGGTTATATTTTGGCAGTACCCCGACAAATTGTCAAATGTGGACGGGGAAATGCATGCCAAGATTTTTAAGAGCACCCGCTGTGACACCCCTCAGTGTCTTCTTCGGGCGCGATGGCCGGCTGTGTTAGGTCAGGCCTACCGGCCAGCTTCACCATCCTCAGGATTCCCCAGGAAACCTGAAGTCCTAGGCGCTGCTCCCCAGTGGAGCTGGGGGCTGGGCTCCAGCCCAGCAGGACCGGGGCGGGGCCTGGGCTTGGCTCCGCCTCCCCGCGGCCCCATCCCTCCCTGCCCCCCTCCCGTGACCTGATTTCCTCTGTGCCTGGCGGGGTGAAACCCTCGCGCAGTGTGAGCTCGCAGTCTGGAGGGTGCAAATAAGGGTCTTTTGATGGGTAAAACCTCTCCAACTCCTGGAACCAGTGCACAAAGGGGTCTTTTTAAAGCGAGTGGCTGGGGCTGTGAAATAACTTCCCGTGTTTGTCCACGTTTCCACCTGCCTCTTTTGGACCAACAAATGTTTACCCTGTTCCCACCCCAATCAAATGCCGGTTTGGTTTGTTTATTAATCCCAGAGGCTTCAGCCTACTTTCACCGAGAGAGATCTAGGCCAAGGGGGAAGCTTCAAAACAGTAACATTTCAAATGAATGCACTTCGGGGCTGTGGAATAGGGTGGAGGGGGCTTTGGGTATCTCCGCTATTTCTCCCCCCTGGGCTCCACTCCGCCCCCAGGGCGGCCCCGGCAATTTGCGAGACAGAAGGTGCTGCTCGGGGCCCCCTTTGTTGTGTTAATGACCTTGCTGCACTTTCTGGGCCGATCGCTGGCCAGTGGGCCGTGGGCCGCGGAAGAGAAACGGCCGGGGAAGCGGGCGAGGGTCGGTCCCGGGGTCCCGCGGCGGCGGGCGTCTGGGCAGCCTTCGCCTGAGCGCACCGGCCCTGCCGTGGGTCGCTCGGGAGCCGCTGGGGACCGACTTGAGGCGGCAAGATTGACCTGTTCACCCCCATCTGGGCTTTGATCTCCTTACCTGAGGCTTTAGAGTACAAAAGTGCTTAGCAACTACCGTGCCAGCCCCGACGAGACAGACAGCCTGCACCTCCGTGCCTCCCGCCCGCCGCGTCCCATCCAGGTGCGGCCAGTGCAGCCAAAAAGTGCGGGCGCGAGCCTGCCCTGCGAAGCGGGCCTGGTGGCGTGCCACAGCCCACAATGTCCGCCCAAGCCTTGCGCCTTGCTGCTGGGGGCTCCGCCGCCAGATGCAAGATTCCTGCGCGTCCTTGCTTCACCCCCTCCCCCCTTTCTCCCGCACTCATATCTGCATTGCTTCCTTGGCCCTGCTGAAGCTGATCAGCTCAGCACACCCAGAGCCTCTGGGTATGTGGGCTCTTCTCCAGCCCCAAACCTCTTGGCGATATATCGCACTCTACGGAGTTGTAGCAGCAATTATAATTAGCTGTGTGCGCCCTTGTCTTCCCCAGTCTTTGTGGTTCCCCTGGAGAATGAATGTTTTTGCATAAGATCTCTCGTCCTCGCCTCAGGCTGTGCACTTTTTTCTCTGGAACCGTGGAGATACCTCCAAGAGTTTCCCTGGAGTTGTGAAAGGGAATGGGGTGTCAGTTTTTGGTAAAATAAAGACAATTATACTAGTTTCCCTCCCCCTTCCAGAAAAGGTTTTAGGAGGCACCAGTGAGTTAAGGGCAATGCTACTCAGGCCTCCTCAATAAACTTTAATGACCATGTCAGATCCTTCGAGTTTTATCTTATTCTGCTAACGAGTCCCAGTAGTGCCTGACGTTATAGACTCCTGAGTAGTCTTGACTTTTGAGAAAAGGATACCTACACCTTTTGAGAAAAGGACACCTATTCTGTGCCTTGAAAAATGCATGCGGTCTCCCAATTTTGCACCCGGTTTCAGGCTGCAGGCCATGAAATTTGTCCAGACCTCTAGGTATAAGGATCCTGTTTCAGGGCCTTCCCAGGCTCTGCATCCTTGTTTATCAACTTCTTTCTTCTGTGAAGTTGGCCTGCTTGTTATTTTCCAGCAAGTACCTGGGCTGTCCAGCCTCAGTGTTTGTTTGTTTAGATGAGGCAACCCTTGGTTGACCTCACAGATTGCAAGGACCTTGTCAGCTTACAATCCCTTATTTTTCAGGCCTACAGCACCTGGGTCTTCCTAGGTGGTCTCCCATCCAAGTACTAACCAGGCCCAACCCTGCTTAGCTTCTGAGATCAGATGGGCTTGTTCAGGGTAGAATGGCCATAGTCCAGCTTCAGTGTTTTGGTTGGCAATGAGCTGCCTACTAGAAGGCTCCCCCTTGAAGTTCTCTGCCTCTACCCTCTACTACTTCTGGGGGCAGGTCATCACCTCCAAACTGCTACAGCTACTGAGCGAACCTTCTGACACTGAGTCCACTGCCTCCTAGCCTTTGCCTTCATTGGGTTTCTCTCAGTCCAAGTGACTGACATGCTCCTGGAACAGAGCTTTTACTTTGTTCCTCTATGTCTCCTCCCTACCTGTTAATCTGGGGTTCTGCTCTTCCAATGTGTTGGCTGAAGAATTACTGTTTAAAAATTAATTACTTGCTGGAAATTACTGTTTGGCTATCACCATAGGAACATAGGCTACTAACTATGGAAACATAACATTCTAACAAGCTTTCTGCTTCTGTACCCCGGCTTGCACAAAATAGACCTTTGTGTTCACACAAAATGAAGAATGAGATTTTGGGCTTAAAAATCCTGTAGCTCTACATTTTGGGGCTGCTTAATTTGGGGTCTGCGTACCCCTGGCAGACCCAGCTGGCTAAATAAAGAGTGTGATTCCTATAGCTCACTGAGAGTTCTGGGGGTCTGTGTGTCTTTCGGGGGCTGGCGGCCACAACACCAAGCCCCCTGCATAGCAATAGGAAACACACACACACACACACACACACACACACACACACACACACACACACTTCTACCTACCTACCTAACTACCCATCTTGAAAACCATGGCACTCACACTCATACTTCCAGTTCCCAATCTAACATCACAGGATTTATGTTATTGTTCTCCCTTTCCACACTTCTACCTACCTACCTAACTACCCATCTTGAAAACCATGGCGCTCACACTCATACTTCCAGTTCCCAATCTAACATCACAGGATTTATGTTATTTTTCTCCCTTTCCATATTTGTAACTGTATAGAGAAAGAAGAATTAAGAAATTGTTGGACCTTAAAAAATTGATTTTATGGGAGCCATGATAATAATATCAACAGGCACATAATGGGAATGTCCTTAGGGTGTGACTGGAGCACCTAAAAGCACAGAAGTGTCAGCCACAACTGCCTCTGATAAGCCCCTGACTGCAGGAGTCGGTAAGCATAAGGATTTCACCCTGTAAGGACCATATAAGCTGAACACTTCAGACAGATGATACTCAAGCCTGACCCAAGAGCATCAGCAACAGGTACACTGAGAACGGAAGACTCTGACCTCTGCCTGTTATAGCTGCTGGCTTGGGACCTGCTTGAAACCATCTACACTGCAGGTCAAAAGAGTTCACTTTGGAGACACTGAGGATTTTCATCCATTCATTCTGTTGTGTAAGGCTGTACTTTCCCCCTCTGTATATTGTGTATTAACCTGCATGGATACCTGATTGGTTTATCTGAGAAGCTTCCAGTCAATAAACCTGAGAATGTGGAAAGACACAAATGCATTCAAAGGTATTACTCTGGTAGCTGCATTCCTCTGACAGTGAGAAAAATGGCCCCAATTATCCTTCATATATTTACTTCTGTGATTAGTCCCCTGTATGCAAATCATCTGCCAACACTATCTTCTCCCCTGCCCTCCTCCCCAAGATGTCTTCCTCAAACACACCTGGGTTCCCTGTCTCTCCCATGCCTTCTTCATCCTGCAGGGATTCTGACAAACCTTGCTAGGCTCCCCCTCTGTGTGTGTGCTCTCCTCATTTTGCTCAGGGTTTGAGATCCCACACCAAGCTGCCCCTCCATCTCTCTGTAGTGGTTTGGAAATATATCTGCAAATTTTTTGATACTCCTTCCTTCAAAAGGTGGGACCCCTCTCCTTAACTGTGAGCTGGATTTAGCAACTCACTTCTAATGAATAAAATGTGATGGAAATGATGCCATGTGACTTTCTAGACTAGGTCATAAAAAGCGTAGCTTCTTCCTGGCTCAGTCTCAGGGATCAACGGCTCTCAGGGAAGCCAGTTGTGAGGACACTCAACAGTCCTGTAGAGGGGACCATGTGTGGATAGGCCCATATGAAAAGAAACCAATTTGTTAGCACTGACTTTCTAGGCACGAAGTGAGCCACCTTAGAAGTTCATCCTTCAGCCTCAGCAAACACTTCAAATTATTTCAGCCCTCAACAAATCTACTAGCCAAGGTCCCAGATATTACAGAACAGAGACAAGCCACTCATGTGCCCAATCTGAATTCCTGTCCCACAGAAACTGAGATAGTAAAAGATTATTGTTCTAACCTACTGAGTTTGGAGGTAATTTCTAATACCACTAACTAACACATTTTCATTACTCTGCTCAAGTTGTGACACCCTCGCTGAGCTACTCTACTCCTCTGCAGTGCGTCCTTCTCACCTTTCTCAGGCTCTGACACCTATGCAAGGCCACCCTCCTGTGTAAATGCCCTCCTCAGCCAGGTCAGGTTCTGACTCCCTGTGTTAGGCAGCTATCCCACACAAATGCTCCCCTTACTCAATTCAGTGTCAATACTCCTCTCTGTGCCTCCATAGTTCCTTCCTCTACAGGCACAAATGCCATCCTTGCTCTGTCCTACCTAACGCTTTTAAGATTTATTTATTTATTTATTTATTTATTTATTTATTTATTTATTTATTTTTAGTTGGGTAAGGGAAGAGTAAAAGAAAGTAGAAGAGGAACAAGAATTTATGACCTTGTTTTTGTCAATCTCTTCTTAAATTGTTCAGCTATGGCATCACTCATAGTCATTGAATTTCTCATTTTCTAAATGGTGTTTTTTGGTAACAGCCACTGAGTCCCCCAGAGCCTTGCCTCAGTGAATACTTTATTATGGAAAACCCTAAGCAATAGTTTAATCACTTATTTTATCACCACGTACTATGACTTGCAAGTTCCCATCCCTATATGATTACTGAGTTAGTTATTTATTGGTGCATAACAAATTACAATTTATGGACTTAAAACAACATATACTTAATATCTCACAGTGTCTGTGGGTTAGGGGTCTGGGCACAATTTATCTGCATCCTCTATATCAGGGTCTCTCACAAGCTAGCAATCAAGGTATCAATTAAGGCTGTGGTCTTGTCTGAAGGCATGACTGTGGAAGGATCCATGTTCAAGCTCACTTATATGGTTGGTGATAGGATGCGGTTTAAGAGCTGTTGGTCAGAAATCACCCTCAGTTCTTTGTCATTTGGACCTCTCCAAAATGTCAACTTGCTTCATTAAAGTGTTCAAACGTAGAAGGCAATAGAACAAGATGGAAGTCACAGTCTCTTATAACCTAATCATGGAAATGATTATGAAATACCCCATCACTTTTGTCATATTTTATTTGTTAGAAGCAAGTCACTAGGTTCAAGTTACACAATAGCATAAATAGCAGGAGGGGAGGACCTATGGGAGCCATCTTAAAGGCTGCCTACCATAATTATGTTCAACCCTATCTAGGAGAAGATGACCAGTTTCAGATTCTATCTATTTCCCTGAGAGTCTATTGCTTATACCTCACACCTCACATGAACTGAGTTCTATTCAGGGTTCTTTTAAAAAGTAATTTTGGTTTACTTAAAAAAATTGTCTCTATAAAGTTTTAGAGCTCTAAAAAGTTCTTAATATTCTCAAAAACTACCACTAGGCATGTAGTTAACACTTACTTCATTGTGCTTTGAATGGGCAAGTGAGAGAATTAATGTATAAACGAGTTAACAAATTCTCTGGTTGTAGATGAATGTTATTTGGTGGCATATTCAGCTTGGGAAAAACTCTTAAAAATGGGAGTCTACTACTATGAAGCTATTTTTTTTTTTTTTAAAGCAGGATATCTATATTCGCTGACCTGGAAAGCTGTAAACAATACATTACTCAATGGGGGAAAAAAGCAAGTTCTAGAATATGAACTTGTCCTGAACAAAAATTCGGGTACATTTAATTCCAAGAGATTCAACATTCAAAGTACCCAGGAGCAAAATCTAGGACAAGATCATAGTGGAGCTAAAAATTGGAGATTTGGAAATTTTTTTAAAGAATTAGAGAAGACTTGTTTTCCAGGACATTTTGGTCACCCAAAAGTGAATCAATATTGGTGTTCCACCACTGTTATGCAGAAGGCAGCTTATTAATTTTCTACTGCTGTGTCACACATTATCTCAAAACTTAGTGACTTAAAACAATGACAATCATTTTATTATTATTATCTATCTCTGTTTCTAGAGTTCACTAGTTTCAGCTAGACAGTTTTCAGTGGGGTATCTCATGCAGTTGTCACAGGATTGCGGGGGCCTGGGAACTTTTTCACAGATTGAACCTTAGGGAGCTTTCAGCTGGACGCCCAGATGTGGCTTCTCCAGGTGGCCCAGGTCTCCTCACAACATGGCACTGCATTTCATGAATGAGTATCCCAAGTGGGAGCAGGTAGAAGCTGGTCTGCTTTTAGAACTGGTCTTAAAAGCAATGCCATATCCCTTCCTCTGTATTCTAGTTGTTAGAAGCAAATTATTAGAGACAGCCCACATTCAAGGGAATGAGAATTAGATTTCACTCCTGATGGGAAGAACCTCCAAGAGTATGTTTTAAAATACTATCACTGAGCCATTAAGGAGAATGTTCTGGGCTCTGCAAGCAAAGGCTTCCTGAACAAATGCAATGGCAGCTGAAAAATGAGGACACACACCAACTTCAAGAAAGACAGAAGTGGGAATGTGTCTTGGATGTGTAGTGGCCTAACTCGCAAAGCAGGAGAGTCCATTCTCTAGGCCCAGTGCTGGACCTCATTTAGGGTACCCAATTTGCCCACTTCTCAAGCAGGCTTCTTCCTAGGCATTGCAGCCTGAACTGGCAAAGGATGCAGACAGACCTGTTTCTCAGCCCAGTTATGCCACTTACTAACTCTTAATTTGGATGAGTTACTCCCTGTCTCCTTAAGGATTATATCAGTCAGGGTCCTGGCAGGAAACAGATGACACAATCAGTTGGGTAATTTGAGGAGCGTTTAATAAAAGGACTATTTACAAAAGTGCAAATAAGGTGTAGAATAACCACAAGGGAGTGTGCAGTACTCTAGGACTAGGGACTAGGAACAATAGGGCTGTGACTTCCCCTGGGCCTGGAGGACAAAAACCTGGAGACAGAGAGGCTGTGTGGAAGACCACCTTACAAGGGTGGAACCATTGGTGGCAGGACATAGCCAGCCAGTGGATGTTCTGCAGAAGGAACTTTGGAACAAACACTTCAGGTGGTCTTTCCTTTGCTTGCCACCTCCTGCTGATGCTCCTCATTGGCCAAAAACAAGGGGAAGAGAAGAGGAGAGAGCTGGTTCATGCGGTCTCAGCTCAGCCTCTGGCGCACACAGTGGGTGCATAAAGGTGGAGAGCAAGACACCATTTGAAAAATGAAAGAAAAAAAAATGTACGAAAACTGTCAGGCCCAGAGAAGGCACTCCATAGACTATAGTTCCAACTCCCTGCTCAAAAGACATAAAAAAAGGTGATGCTTCCAATTCACCAGGCTTTATTTGGCATAAGAAATGCATATGAGTGTGTCCTAACACAAAACATTTAAAGAGAATGCTTGTCATTTTCCCACAGGAAGGAGGCGAGGCAAATATACCAATTTGGGAGGCATATCTCAGCCTATAGCAGCATCTAGTGGTGATTTTAATACAGGGGAAAATGTGAGGGTTTGAAATAGTCCTATTAAACCAGTTATAACCTTTATAGTGATTTTCATTCAAACATGAAAAATTTGTCTAGGACGCCTAGAATTTGTACACCACGTTTTTAATCACACCCTTCCTGGAAGCTACCTGAAGAGGAAACCAGGCAAAAAGTGCCAGCAGAAGATTCAGAATAATTTCAAAATCATAGTGAGATGTTCTTGACAAAAATGAAAAATGATGTAGAAGAGATAGCTGCACTCCCATGTTCATTACAGTATTATTCATAATAGCCAAGACCTGGAAGCAACTTTAGTGTTCAACAACAGAGAGTGGAATGGTGGTTATCAGGGCCTGGGGGATGGGGGGATCGAAGAGATTTTGTTTAGGAGTACACACTTGAAACTTGTAGATAAATGAGTCCTGGAGATCTAATACTCAATACAGTGTTTATAGACAACTATATTTTAAACATTACACTTACTAAGAGACTAGATCTTAATTATTTTCACCACTAGAAGAAATAATAATGAAACAAGATAGAGGTGTTAGCTAATGCTACAGTGCTTATCATATTGTAATATAAATGTATCAAGTCAAATGTATCAAGTTTACACCTTAAACTTATCCAATGTTATAAGTAAATTATATATCAATTGAAAAAAATTAGAACTGATATTTGGTTGTCACTCATCAGCCAACCTCAATGAAGTGTCTGCTTCACTTTTGTCCTTCCCTCTTCTTATTGGAAATATTATAAAAAGACATGTATAATGTTTTTTTTTTAATCACATATAATTCCACACCCTAACACAGCAACTTTTTGGAGGAGTGTTTTCTGGTTTTTGTTTATGTAACTTCATATTACTGTATAACTATGTAACACTTTCTCCATTTAAGTGTTTTTCAAAAAAAAATGTTTTTCAGTGGCTTACTAGTTCAACAAAGACTTCATAATTATCAATTCCTTTAATTTTTTTTTACTTTAAACTTCAAGTCTGTTTTATCTGGTATTTTAAAATTTTTATTTATTTAAATTAGTTTCAAGTATACAGCACATTGGTTAGTCATCTATATATAGTTCATAAAAGGATTCCCCCAGTTGCTCCCTCCCTCCCCTGGTCCTCCACTTAGCCATCGTATTAATACTAACTGCATTCCCTATACTATGCTCCCCATCCCTGTGACCATTTATCAACTACTAATTTATACTTCTTTAACCCTTCACCCCATTTTCCCAGCCTCCCAACCTCCTCCTCTCTGTCCATCACCAGATTGTCTTCTATATTAATAAGTCTGCTTTTGATTAGTTTGTTCTTTTTATTCCTTAGATTCCACATATAAGTGAAATCATATGGTATTTATTTTTCTCTATCTGACTTATTTCACTTAGCATAATAACCTCTAGGTCCATCCATGTCATTGCAAATGATAGGATTTCATTTTTTTCATGGCTGAGTAATATTACATTGCTTATATGAACTATAACTTCTTTATCCAATCGTTTGTTGATGGGTATTTAGGTTGCTTCCATATCTTGACTATTGTAAATTGTGCTGCCATGAACATAGGGGTGCATAGATCTTTATGGATTATTGTTTTGGTTTTCTTTGGCTAAATACCCAGAAGTACAATTGCTGGGTCAAAAGGTAATCCATTTTTAATTTTTCGAGAAAACTCCAGACTGTTTTCCATAGCATCTGTACCAATTTGCAGTCCCATCAACAATGTATGAGGGTTCCCTTTTCTCTGCATCCTCACCAACACCTATTCTTGGATTAATTGATGATAGCCATTCTGATATGTTGAGGTGATACCTCTTTATGGTTTTAATTTGCATTTCCTTGATGATTAGTGACCTTGAGCATCTTTTGATATGTCTATTAGCCATCTGTATGTCCTTTTTGGAGAAATATCTGTTCAGGTCTTCTGCCTATTTTTAAATAAGATTGTTACGTTGCTGCTGTTGAGTTATATGAGTTCTTTATATATCCTGAATATTAACCTCTTCTTATTAGATGTATCATAAGTAAATATCTTCTCTCATTCAGTCAGTTGTCTTTTTGTTTTGTCGATGGTTTCCTTTGCTGTACAAAAACTTTTTAGTTTGATGTAGTCCCATTTGTTATTTTTTCTTTTGTTTCCTTTGCCCAAGGAGATATATCTAAAAAGAAATTACTATTAGCAATATCAGAGAATTTACTTCCTGTTTTCTTCTGGAAGTTTTATGGATTGGGTCTTATATTTAAGTCTTAATTCATTCTGAGTCTATTCTTGTATACAGTGTAAGAAGGTGGTTTGGTTTCTTTTTTCTTTTTTGCATGTATCTGTCCAATTTTCCCAGCACCATTTATTGAAGAAACTGTCTTTACCACCATTTTATATTCTTGCCTTTTTGTCAAGTATTAAATGAGTGTATAGGCATGTATTTATTTATGGACTCTCTATTCTGTTCCATTGATCAATGTGTTTGTTTTTATGCCAGTATGATGCTGTTTTGATTACTGCAACATTGTAGTATAGTTTAATATCAGGTAGTGTAATACTTCCAACTTTGTTCTTCTTTCTCAAGATTGCTATGGCTATTTGGGGTCTTTTGTGGTTCCATATACATTTTAGGATTATTTACTTTAGCTCTCTGAAAAATGCCATTGATATTTTGGTAGGGATTGCATTGAATCTACAGATTGCTTTGGATAGTATGGCCATTTTAATGATGTTGATTCTTCCTACCCATGAACACGGTATATGCTTCCCTTTATTTGTATCTTCTGCAGTTACTTTTTTTAATGACTTATAATTTTCTAAGAACAGGTCTTTTGCCCCGTGGTTAATTTGATTCCCAGGTATTTTATTGTTTTTGACACAAATGTAAATGAGGCTGTTTTCTTAATTTCTCTTTTCAAAAGTTCATCATTAATGTATAAAAATGCCACTGACTTCTGAATATTAATTTTGTATTCTGCTACTTTACTGAATTCATTGATCAGTTCTAACAGTTTTTTGGTGGAACCTATAGGGTTCTTGCTATGTATATATGTATATGTCATGTCATCTGAAATAACAAGTTTTACTTCTTCCTTTCCAATTCAGATATCTTTTATTTCTCTATCTTGTCTTATTGCTGTGGCTAAGACTTCCAATACAATGTTGGAAAGGAGTGGTGGAAGTGGGCATCCTTGTCTGTTCCTGATCTTAAGGAAAAAGCTTTTAGCCTTTCCCCATTGAGTATGATGTTAGCCATAGGTTTGTCATATATGGCCTTTATTATGTTGAAGTAGGGAACATACCAGTTTTTAATCATCTTTTTTTACTTGACAATATGTTGAGGACATATTGGCATACATCAAGAGGTATGGATCTACCTTATTTTTTAAAATAGCTATATGGTATTCCATTGTATGGTCACACCATAGTTTAACCAATCTACTCTTGGACTATAAAGTAAATAATTCTACAAAGAAAATTCTTGTACATCTGTCTTTACTTAGTTGGGCAGATATTTCCATGAGGTAAGTTTCAAGAAGTGGAATTGCTTGATTAAAGGGTATACACATTCAAAATTTTGAAACTATTCTCAATTAAAAGGATTGTATAAAACTATATGTGTAGTCATAGAAAGTGAGGGCCAGTTACACATCACTACCCAGGAAAATTTCTTCACCTTTTGTGAATTGTAATTTTCATGTTTTTGCCCATTTTTAAATTAGGGTACTCTATTTGATTTACATGAATCCTTTATATATTCAAGATAATATATTACCAAGATACTAACAAAGTCAAATTTATGTATCTTAAATTTATAATGGGAACTCAGTGATGCCAGAATACCCACAAAGAGATTCAAAGTATTCCACAGGTTAGATGAGAGATTGATAATTTCCAGGTCCCTCCAAAGCCTTTCATGGGACACACAGTTATGTGTGTGTGTGTGTGTGTGTGTGTGTGTGTGTGTGTGTATAGGGGTATGGAAGGACGCATCATACCTTCTGGGAAATCAGCTACGTTTCCGCCAAGGCAAGCTTTTTGTGGATAAAGATGAAGCACTTTTTAAAAAATGTGCATATGTATGTACATACATATGTATATGTGTGTGTATGTATGTGTGTATGTATGTATTAAATTTATTGGGGTGACATTGGTTAATATGAAGTGCTTCTGAGCCTAGTCTGGTCTGAACTGACAGCTCCTTGTCAACCTGGGGAAAAAATTACCTTCCATCTGAATACAGACTGTGGTACCCAAAAGCCTGAGCCAAGTGCATTTCTCAACTTATTGCTGTATGACTCTTTAATCTATACTTTTAAAAAAGTAATTGTTTCTCCTTTTTAGGAGAAAACAGGGCAAAGGCAAAGGGGAGGGCTGGCTCATCAACTCCCCTCAGGCATCCTCCTCTTCTAATGACATAAATTTTCCATTGTTTTGTGGTGAAATGTGTAAATAAAAGCATCTTTGGAAAAAAACACCATTCATTCATTCATTTAAAATTTTTTATTATGGTGAAAATTATGAAAAATTATTATGAAAATTATTATGAAATCCAGTAAGTTTCAGGTGTATAACTCAACAGTAAGGCACATGTATATTGCATTGTGTTCACCACCCCTAGTTAGATTTCTTTCTGTCACCACATATTTGACTCCTTTTACCTCATCTAGCTTCCCCTATACCCTCTAGTAAACACTAGTTTATTGTCTGTACCTATGAATCTTTGTTTGTTCTGTTTGTTTGTTGCTTTTAGTTCTATATCTCACATGTGGTTTTCAACCTTTTCTGTCTGGTTTATTTTGGTGAGCATGATTATCTCAATGTCCACCCATGCTGCCGCAAATGGTGGTATTTCATCTCTTCTTATGGCTGAGTAATATTCCATTGTATATATGTGCCACAGCTTCTATAGCCAGTCATCTACCATAGGACACTTGGGTTGCTTCCATTGTCCTGGCCACTGTGAATAATGCTGCTATGAACATCGGTGTGC
Source organism: Cynopterus sphinx (assembly GCA_030015415.1). NCBI lineage: Eukaryota > Metazoa > Chordata > Mammalia > Chiroptera > Pteropodidae > Cynopterus > Cynopterus sphinx. The sequence goes on from CM057382.1 coordinate 55,584,875, forward strand.
AAATATCTTTTTGGATATGAGTTTCCAAGTGTTTGGGGGTAAATACTGGATTGCTGAATCATATAGTAGATTAATCTTTAGTTTTTTGAGGCACTTCCAGACTGTTTTTCATAGTGGCTATACCAATTTGCAGTCCACCAACAGTGTATGAGAGTTCCTTTTTTCTCATCAAGTAGCATTTATTACTTGTCCTGTTGATATTGTAGCTACAGGTGTGAGATGGTATCTCTTTGTGGTTTTGATTTGCATTTCCCTAATAGCTAGCGATGTTGATCATCTTTTTATATATTTGTTGGCCATTTGTATGTCCTCAACGGAGAACTGCCTGTTCAGGCCTCCGCCCATTTTTTGATTGGATCGTTTGTTTTTTTGTTGTTGTTACTGAATTGTATGAGTTCTTTGTATCTTTGGATATTAGGCCCTTATTGGAGGCGTTGTTTGCAAATATATTTTCCCATTTAAATGGTTGTCTCTTTACTTTGTTGATGTTTTCTTTTGCTGTGCAGCAGAAACTTTTTAGTCCCACTCATTTATTTTTGCTTTGACTCCCCTTGCCTTTGAGGTCAAATTCATAAAATCCTCTTTAAGTCCAAAGTCCTTGAGTTTAGTTCCTATGTTTTCTATGCAATTTATTGTTTCAGGTCTTACATTCAGGTCTTTAATCCATTTTGAGTTAATTTTGGTGTGCAGGTGGCTTTCCAGTTTTTCCCCACCATTTATTGAAGAGGCGTTCCTCTCTCCATTATATGTTTTTTGCTCTTTTGTCAAAAATCATTTGCCCATGTAAACATGGGTTTATTTCTGGACTTTTCAATTCTGTTTCACTCATCTGTGTGCCTGTTTCTCAGCCAATACCATGGCATTTTGATTACTGTCGCTTTGTAGTATAATTTGAAGTCTGGCAGAATTTTACCTCCAGCCTCGTTCTTTTTTCTCAGGATGGCTTCAGCAATTCGGGGTCTTTTGTTCTTCCATACAAATCTAATATTTTTTGTTCTATTTCTTTAAAAAATGCTGTTGGGATTTTGCTACAGATTGCATCTGTACAACACTTTAGGTAATATGGTCATTTTAACTATGTTGATTCTTCCAGTCCAAGAACACAAAATATCTTTCCATTTCTTTGTATCTTCTTTGATTTTTTTTTAATAGGGTCTCATAGTTTTCATTATATAAGTCTTTCACATGTTCATTAGATTTGTTCCTAGGTATTTTATTCTTTTTGGTGCAATTACAAAAGAAATTAGTTTTTCTACTTTTTCTGACACTTTGTTATTAGAGTATAGGAATTCTACGAATTTTTGAACATTGATTTTTGTATCCAGAGTCTTTACTGTATTTGCTTATTGTTTCTAGTAGTGTACTTGTGGAGTCTTTAGGGTTTTCTGTATAGAGAATCATGTCATCCACAAATAGAGCCAGTTTGACTTCCTCATTTTCTATTTGGCTGCTTTTTGTATCTTAGTCTTTCCTGATTGCACTCACTAGGACTTCCAATGTTGGATTAGATAACAGTGGTGATAGTGGACAGCCTTGCCTTGTTCCTGATCTTACCGGGAAGATTTTTGGTTTTTCACCAGAAAGTATAATGTTGGCTGAGGGTTTGTCATAGATGACCTTTATTATGTTGAGGTACTTTCCCTGTATACCAATTTTGTGAAGTGTTTTGATTAAAAATGGATGCGTTATCTTGTTGAAGGCTTTTTCTGCATCTATTGATAGGACCATATAATTCATATTTTTAAATTTGTTTATGTGGTATATTGCATTAATTGATTTGCATATGTTGAACCATCTCTGTGCCTCTGGGGCGAAGCCCACTTGATCATGGTGTTTAATCTTTTTATTATGTTTTTGTATTCGGTTTGCTAGTATCTAATTTAGGATTTTTGCATCTGTGTTCATGAGTTATCCGTCTGTAGTTTTCTTTTTTGTGTGTGTTATTTTTTACCAGGTTTTGGTATCAGAGTAATATTGGCTTCATAAAATGAGTTGGGAAGTATTGCCTCCTCTTTGGTTTTTTGGAAGATTTTGAGGACAATAGGTATTAAATCTTTGAATGTTTGGTGGAATTGACTAGTGAAGCCATCTGGTCCTGAACTTTTACCTTTTGTTAGGTTTTTGATAATTTTTTTAATTTCCATACTGCGGATTGGTCAATTTCGATTTTCCAGGTCTTCTAGCTTCAGCCTAGGAAGGTTGTATTTTTCTAAGTACTCGTCCAGTTCTTTTAGGTTATTAAATTTGGTGTTGTATGCTTTTTCATAGCATTTTTGTATGATGCTTTGTATTTCTGCAGTATCTGTCACAATAATTTCTCTTCTTTTATTCCTGATTTTGTTTATTTGTGCCTTTTCCCTTTTTTCTTTAGTAAGCCTGACCAGGGGTTTGTCAACTTTATTAGACTCCTCAAAAAAACAGCTCTTTGTTGCATTTTTTCCTATTTTTTTGTTTTGTTTTCAATTTCATTTATTTTGCTCCAAATTTGATGATTTCTTTCATTCTGCTGATTTTAACCTTCATTTGTTCTTTTTTATATATAGTTTTTTAAGATGAAGCATTAGGTTATTTCTTTGGGCTTGGTCTTCTTTTTGAGATAGTCCTGTAATGGTATGAACTTTTCTCTTATGACCGCTATTGCCATGTTCCAAAGGTTTTGATATATTAAACTATCATTGTCATTTGTTTCTATGTATCTCTTGATCTTCCTTTTTATTTCTTCTCTGACCCAGTTATTCTTCAGTAGCATGTTGTTTAATTTCCATGTATTTGTGGTTCTTCCTGCTTTCTTTCTGCAGTTGATCTCTAGTTTCAGAGCATATGTGGTCAATCCTTGAAAATTTTCTATGTGCACTAAAGAAGAATGTATAAGCAGCTGTTTTGGGATGAAAGGCTCTGTAAATGTCAATTATGTCCAGTTGGTCTGATGTGTCATTTAAGTATGCTATTTCCTTATTAATTTTCTTTTTAAATGATCTGTCCATATGTTTGAGTCCCCTACTACGGTAGTGTTTTGGTCTGTTTCTCTCTTTAGTTCTGTTAGTAATTGCTTTATATATTTCAGGTGGGGCTTCCTGATTAATATCTTGATAGATATTAGTAAGTGTATGTACTCTTTGCATATAATTCCCTTTATCATTATGAAGTGTCCCTTAGTATCTTTCTTTACCTTTTCATTTTAAAGTCTATTTCATCTGATATTAGTACCACTACTCTCACCTTTCATTGAATGCCATTTGCTTGGAATATCATTTTCTACCCTTTCACTTTGAGTCTATATTTGTCTTTGGAGCTGAGATGTGTCTCCTGGTGGCAGCATATGGTTAGCTTTTGTTTTTTGATCCAATCTGCAACTCTGTGCCTTTTTATTGGTGAGTTCATTCCATTTACATTTAAGGTGATTATTGAAATATGAGGTCTTCTTATAGCCATTTTATATTTTGCTTTCTGGTAGCTTGGTGTTTCCATTGATTCCTTGTCCTTATGTGTCTGGGTTTTTGTTGTTGTTGTTGTTGTTGGTTTTTTGTTTTTTTTTTTTTGGTTTTGTTTGTTTATTTTTTTAATTTTGGTCTGGTTTTATGAATTTTCCCTCTGGTCCTTCTTTTTTTATGTTTTATACTTCAGTTCTGAATCTTTGGTGTGAGGTTAGTATTATGAATATGTAGAGGATAGTTATATATATATATACATACGTACGTATAGTCGTCCATTTTCTTCTGCATGTGCCTTATCTTCATTCCTTTTTGCAAATTTGGATCTTTGAATCCTTCTCTTTTCTGTCATTGTAGTCTCAATTTGTCCCTATGTATGCTGAATGTTCATTACTATCTTACTATAGCAAATCATTCCTTATTGTTTAAACTCATAATGCCCTATTCTTAGTAATGGTTGCACTCCTCTGCTTCTATCTGCCTACTAGTCACCTTACTCCTAATTATGTTTTGTTTTGTTTTTTTTTTTTTTGTCATTTTGTTTTAGGTGAGCTGGCCCTTTTCAGTATTTCCTGTAATATAGGCCTCATAGTGGTGAATTTCCTCAATTTTTGTATGTCTGGAAAGTTCTTAATTTCTCCTTCATGTCTCAAGGAAAGTCTTGTGGGATACATTATTCTTGGCTGGTAGTTCCTTTCATTTAATAGTTTGAATGTTTGATTCTACCCCTTTCAGGCTTGTCAGGTTTGTGCCGAGAAGTCCCATGATAATCTAATGGGCTTTCCTTTATAGGTTACCATCTTCTTTTCCCTGGCTGCCCTAAGAATTCTTTCTTCGACATTGATTTTTAATAATTTTAATACAATGCATCTTAGAGAAGTCCTTTTGGCGTTGAGATAACTGGGTGTTCTGTTGACTTCTTGAATTCCAGGCTCTAGCTCATTCCTTAGATTTGGGACATTCTCGTCAACTCTTTGTCCAAAAGTGCTTTCTAATCCCTGCTCCTTTTCCTCCCCTTTGAGAATGCTCATTGTTCTTATGTTTCCTTTCCTGATGGTATCAGCTGGTTCTTGTATTTCTCTTTCATTATTTTTCATTCTTCAGTTTCTCTCTTCTTCTTTCGGACCTATTTCTAGATTTCCGTCTTCGATATCACCGGTCCTTTCCTCCATTTGGTTGACTCTATTTCCCAAGCCTACAATTTCATTTTTCATCTCTCGCAGTGTGTTCTTCATCCCCAGAAGTTCTATTTGGTTCTTTTTGAGGGTTTCAATCTCCTTGCTAAAGAACTCATTCTGCTCATCTAGTTATTTTTTCAATTCCTGGAATTGTTGTTCTAAACTATTTTGGATTTTGCTGAGTTTTTTCAGAAGTACAATTCTGAATTCTCTGTCATTTAAGTCACATATTTTTATGTCTTTAAGCTTATTTTCTGGAGATGTTTCTCTTTCTTCCTGAGCTCCCTTGTCACCTTGGTTGTCCATGGTGTTTAATGGATTATCTCTCTGCCTGGGCATTAATAGAAGTGTATTCTCCTTTTTTTCCAGAGAGAAGATTTATTACATAGAGGTCTCTCTTTAGCCTTTTTCAAAGAAGACATTTTCCTTTTGCTTTCCAGTAGGTGGGATCTAAGCCTCTTGGATCCCTGCTTTATATAAAGGCTGTATATAATGCCTTTTTTTCCTTATAGATATTCAATCATGTTCGTTACCCTCAGTCTCAGTCATTGTCAGAGTTAGCAATAGTTTCAGTTTGCTCAGATTTCCCTGGGTCTCCTTGAGGATATGGTGGGAGTGGCCCTCTAGGTTGAGGGATAGGGGCTGTAGCTCAGCCTTGTATTTTGCAGCTGTGGCTGGTAATAATCAAGTGTTGCTTCACTGCCGTCCCCACTTCTTTGCTTTTTGCCCTGATCCCTGGGCACTGCCTCTGTGTGGAGCTCACAGCTCTTTCAGGAAGGGCTGTTCAGGGAACCTGCCACAGCTTCTCCCCTCCCCCTCCTCCTGCAGGGAGCTCTGGCTACAAGAGCAGCCTCTTTCTTTGTCCCAGTGTACTGCTGGACTCCTGTGGTTCTGACCTGTGATAGCTCTTATTTGTAGATCCCTCACTCAGATGTGCTTGTGTGGGGGTTGGGTGTTTTTTGTTGAGTTTTAGATGTTCAGCTTATTGTTTCAAGGAGAGAAATCTGCGGATATCTCTCACTTTGCCATATTTCTGACATCGCTCCTCAGAAGACCACAATTTAATTGACCTGTGATATACTATTTAAATGAAAAAGTTTTGTGTGATATATATGTGTTGCTTGAAAAAAAAGTTCCTCGTGCCTCTTTTGGAGTCACCATTGGGTAGAAGGGAGCAATCTCTGTAAAAGGTGACTTGGGATATCCAGTTTGAATGGGCAGATCTAGTTCTGTTGTTGGACACTGGTGGAGGGCAGTGTGAGGAGGAGCCCCTCCTTGTGGGCCTTCAAATGTCTTTATCACCTCTCACCATCGACACTTGTAAATGACAAAAGGAGGTACGAAGTATATGCTTGAAATGATTCAAGGCCATGGCCTGCAGCCCCCAGTGCCCTTGTCCTTTTGGTTTTAGTGGGAAGGTAAGGGGCAAAAACAGATATCCCCTTCAGGCCTGAAGCCTTTAGCCACAATCTGCAGCTAATTCATCACCCCTCGTATTGTGTTTTAGGAAGCCTATTTTAATTCAGCCATTTGGATGTGGGTTTCAACCACATGATGGGTTGACTTCTGAATAGAAAATTTTGAAACAGAGAATTTTATAGCTTTAAAAATTTAATGAAAATTTATCTACCAGATAAATATTAAACCATTTCCTGGCCACAAAGGTTGGCCTATAAAATTTTATAGAGACCATGGAGATGAATTTCCCTCCAAGGACAAAAATATATTCTGGCTTTCCATGGGGCCCTGCCTGAGCTTGAAGCCAGCAGGAACTCAATTTTTCTTTCTTCCTGCCTCGCCTCCAGAAAGATCTAGGCTTGTTTTGGGCCAGCAGGAAACATCAGGCTGTTCCTGCTTCTCTTGGACTTTTTTCCACCTCACCTTGTAATTCTGATTTTTTCATTTTTTTCAGCACATTTGTGCACGTGAAAGACCCCTTTTGTAGATGCAGCCACTGAGCCTCAAGAGCTTCTGTGTCTGGGCCCAGGTTTCATAGCAAGTTGGAACCAGCAGGGACTGGAGGCTGAGCCCAAGAGAGGCACAGCAAAAAGACAGGAGGCCAGTCATCTTATATCCCTTCCTGTGGCTTCTAGCAGTTTTTAGTCTTCTTAACACCAGGAGCCTCTCCTCTGCACCCGAGCTGAGTGCTTCATTGAGACAAAGAGCACCCTGGCATGGCTGCGTGGAAGCCTGTGTGTACAGCGGCCCACTCTGCTGTCACTTCTAGCTCCCAGCTCCCTATCGTTGCCCTTATAGGTATTTGACAACCCCCAATTGCCCTGTTCTTTGCTTGGCCCTGGGAGCCAGCGTCATCATAGCCATCCTGTACTAGAATAGCCTGTCTAGAATCTTACGCTAAGGCTCAAATGCCTCTTCTTCCTCACAGCCCCGCACCCCCACACCCTTCAGTTGGAACCAATTATTAAAACAATTAATTATGTCTATTACTGGAACAATTAATTAGTTACCCATATTTCTATCAGACCCATCATGGTCCCTACGGAAAGCAAGAAATACTTCTTGTACTTATTTGTAATCCCAAACACTTGCACAGGAGGGCATGAGCAGCATTCTCACTCCTTTTCTTGGCCAGTCAGTCTCCCCGTGGGCACTGCAATCTTTTTTAGAAGCCACAGTGCCACACAGTGACAGGCTGGTTATACTGAGGCTGCCCATCCAGGTCCCTTAGGTCCTACCTCTTGCTGGTGGGGGCAATTTACTACAGGAGTTGAAGGCGACCAAAGATTCACCATCCTATCAGAGACCTTCTGCACTCCACATCTAAGATTAAAATGGGGTGGAACAGCAGAGAAGCATGCCCAGTGCCTTTGGGATCCTTGGGCACAGAGCCTTAGCTCCATGTTGCTATATCTGCCTGAGGGTCATGTGGTTCTTCTCACTGTCCTGCTGACCTTTCTCCCTTCTCAGTCTGTCAAAATTTTCAAGATTCAGCTCAGATACTATTTTTTTCCCTCGCCCCTCCTACATGTGCACCCGCAAATATCTAGCTGACACAGTCTAGATTCACAGTCCAACTTCACCCATTATGTGGTGTGAGACTAAAAGCGAGTTACTTAATTTCACTGGACTCAGTTTGCTTGTTTATAAGATGAAGAAGAAAAGTACCTGCCCCGCCAGGTTGTGAGGAACAGATGAATCCATACGGGTAAAATGCACATAAGTGTAATGCCTGTTTAGTTTGTACTATTATCTTTCTGTCAGTTACACCTCTGGGGCAAGCATGAGGGTCGGGGAGGTCTGCTCCAATTTATTCTCACAGTGCTAGCATATGACAGGAACTCAGAGGTACTGCACCTGCCAAATGCATGGAAACAGTCAGCCTTTGACTTGGGTCTTAATGAGCAGAAGGGGCAAGGGAAAGACCCCTATTGTAGTCCTGGCTGTGACACTTTTCTCATTGTGTGGCCTTGTTCATGCCACACTTCTCTCTGGGCCTCAGTTTCCTCGTGCATGAGTCAAGGGGGTTAAGCTATATGGTTACAAGGCCTTTCCAACCCTCTTGGGGCCCCAGGACTCCTGATCTCATAAGAGGATGCAGTTTTTCCTTCCTGAACCTCCCTACCACCAAGCCTTTTTCTCAGATTGGCAATACTTTTAGTTGCAGGATAAAACTTTCCCTCTCAGGGAAATAGAGTTGTATTCTAGAGAAGGAAGAATGAAGTTGTCCTTGAGGGAGGGAGGAACAGCTCTGTTATGAGGAGAAGGATGTACCTTTACAGGGTGAAGCCAAGGAGCAGAGATACCTCTGGGTTCAGATGGAGGGCAAAAAGAGAACCCCAGTGCAAAAAAAGGGGATGGTGCTACCTTTGTGCACAAGAGGAGAGTGAGGGGGGATGGAGCAAGAACACAAAATCAGCTCTCAGTTTTTGTATCCTGTGTCTAGCCAGAAAATATGAGACACAGCTAGGAGACTGACTACAAAGTCAAGACAATGGAGTGGGAGGTCATGCTCTCTGGGAAGAATGGCAGAGTATCAAATGTGGGCAGGGGGCTTCAAAGGTAAAAAAAAAATGTTCAATAAATTTTGAATATTAATCAAATAAACAACCAAATGCAAAGCTCAACCAGTTCTCCAGGAGATTCACAGAAGCTAGAGTGAGAAAGTGTTGTGGCAGGGGCCTTGGTTAAACTCCTTGGTCTAAAAAGTTTATGTTGGTATCCTGGACCCCAAAGTAGTTGCTGTTGGCCATGCCACTGGACTTTTTGCCAGCAAGCAGGCCATGCATGTGGGTCAGTAGGTGACATAGTAGGCTCCAAACTCCCACCATTCTTTAAGGATTCTGTTAACCTCTAATACCTATGACCCTTTATGATTGTGTTTGTGCTTTGTCTTAAAAATTCTACTTCTAAGCATCACTCTTAAAGAAATAACTGTAGATGGGCACCAAGGTTTATTTTCAAGATTTATCACAGTGTTCTTGACATCAGTGAACAATTGCAAGCAATCGAAGAAATCACCAATAAGAGATAGCTATAGTTTCACAGAATGTTATGTTGGGTAAATATGAAAATGGAGATGTGAAAGAATTGAGTGGGAGTTTCAACATGATTGGACATAGTGACTCGTTATTTTTGTTTATTTGTACTTTTCCACCTTTCCAACTTTTCTATCATAAGGTGTATAATTTTTATAATTGAGTGAATGATTATTAAAAGTAATTTACCTGTGGCTAAGAACAGCCGATCTAGAATATAATGAAGCTGAACTGAAAACTCATCAGTAAGCTATCTATAATTTGGATATAATAAATACTGGTGGATATCCTAGGTGCCAGCTTATTTTCCACTTGCCCTCTCCTTTAATCCTCACAATACTCCTAAGAGGTTGGGATTATCATCACTGTTCTACTTTTGAGAACTCGGGCTCAGTGAATGAGTGCTTTGACTAAGGCTACTCAACAAGTTCGAGTGAAAGAGGCACAAATGCTCACGGTGTTGAAGACTGACCTGAAATTTGAAACAGTAGATTTTTGTTAGAAGAGACCGGGTGCCTCTTTTTGTTCCAAGAGAGCAAAAAGACCCCACAGCAAATGGAAGCATATTTCCTTTGAAAAGTAGTTCTGAAGCTGGGTGTCCTGGGCAGTTCAGGTGCCAGTCAGACAGTCACTCAGAGCCTCTGAGATGGATTTTGTCATAACCCACCACAGGAGTGAAGATTGCTGATCCTTCAAACCAGGTCTCACATCTCCTCGGAGAGGCCCTCCAGACCTGCCTTTATTCTACTCCCAGGGGACTCTGTAACTCCCTCCTCCATTTGAACCAGGAAAGAGACCTTTGCTGGATTAAGACTGAGTTTTAGAAATTGTTTTTACAGCAACTAACTTATCCATACTACCACGCCCACCAAATCTGCATGCAATGAGGGAGAAGAATATTTTCTTTATGCCTTCTGGGTTTATTGACATACGTAACTAAGACCAAAAAAATACTTTTCTATATAATTTCAAGGATTTTGTGTGGTAACCATTCTCTAAGATGGTGCCTATGACCCCTGCTCCTAATATTCGCACCCTCTTATAGTCCCCTCTTTCATTGTGCCAGAGATGGTACAATGTGACCAAAAGACTGATCCAATAAGTTGCAGAAGTAATGGTATGGCACTTCTGATAGTAGGTTATAAACCGCTGTACCTTCCAACTTGGACTCTTTTTCTTTTTTGGGCCACTCATTCTGGGGCAAGTCAGTTGCCATATCATTAGAACATTCATAAAAGCTATGAAGATTCCTTGGAGAGGAACAAGGTTTCTGGCCAATAGCCACTGACAAACTAATGCCTGACAACAACCACCGAGTGATTTGGGAAGTGGGTCTCACTCCTGTTGAACCTTCAGATGACTGAAGCTTGGGCTAACATCTTGGCTACAACATCATGAGATACCCTGAGCCAGAATCATCAAGCTAAGCCACTCTCAGATTTCTGATCCATGGAACCTGAATAATACATGTCTGTTTAAAGCTGCTAAAATTTGGATTAATTTGTTATGCAGAAATAGAGAACTAATCCAGTTTGTTGTTGTTGTTGTTGTTGTTTTACGATGAGTAAACCTTGGGTCCATTTTGGAACCTATTTTTATTCACAGTATGAGGTGTAGAACAAATTCTTCTTTTCGAAGAAGATGTGGTCTTAATGAAATTTTCTCTTTCATACTCTAACTTGAAATGCTAGATTTTATTTATTACCTAACCATATTACAGAGAGGCTCTTGGTGTCCAGGTGTCCAATTTCCCTTTTCCAGGCTGGTACACCAGTTCCTTGCTGCTTGGGCCTTTGGCTGCTAACAGCTCACATTTACATTGTTCTTTGCTTGACCTCAACAGATGGGAGCTGCCCTGCCCAGAGATGCCTGGAAGGTTACACCCCACCTCGTGCATGCCACTGACTGGCAGATGCAGAGTGTACCAGCCCGCTGAAGCTGGGCACAACCTCTGTGGTGCCCATAATGCTCCAGAGCCCCTGAGACTGGAAGTCCAGGCTGAAGCTAGACTTCTCTAGAACTCACAGCTTTGCCTAGCTTCTTTCCCTATACTATCCAGCTTTTTTTTTTTTTTTTCCCTCACTCCCCAGTAGTTCTGAGAGCTCTTCCTCAGCAAATCACTACACAAGAATTCCAGAGTCAGGCTCTGTTACTAGCGAGCCTTCCTGAAGTAATGTGTTTACAGGACACTATTTTTGGAATATTTGCTCTAATTCATTAATATTGTTTCTTACCCCATCCAGGAATCACACTGCTTGGATTGTTTTAGATTTTTTGGATCTGATCCAATAAGTTGCTGCTCATATTTTTAAATTTAACTTTTAAAAATTGCAGTAAAATGTACATAATATTAATAATTTTAATCATTTGTAAGTGTATAATTCAGTGGCATTAAATAGATTCACAATGTTGTGTTCCCATCACCATTATCTATATCCAAAACTTTTCATTATCCCCAACAAACTCTGTACCCATTTAAAAAAATCTCCTTGCCCTCATCCCCCAGCCCTTGTAACCTCTATTCTGCTTCTCATCTCTGTAAATATATTTATTGTAACTACCTCATATAAGCGGAATCATACACAATGTTTGTCCAGCTTACCTTGCTAATTATGTTTTCAAGGTCTACCATGTTGTGGCATATGTCAAAACTTCATTCCTTTTTATGGATGAGTAATATTCCAGTATGCTTATATACCACATTTTGTTAATCCATTGATGTGTTGACAGATATTTGGGTTGTTTCTTCTATCTACAGCTATTGTGAACAGTGCTGCTATGACCTCCTCAGGGAAATAGATGGTATACAGACTTCTTTTGGAGTAACTCTTTTCAATTTTGGGGGGTTTATGTAACCCTGCTTTCAGTTTTTTGGGGGTATATAATCAGAAATGAGATTACTAGATCATATGGTAATTCCACGCTTAACTTTTTAAAAAACTGGTAAAAAATCACAGAACATAAAATTTAATATTTTAACCATTTCTAAGTGTATAGTTTAGTAGTATTAACTTTATTTACATTGTTGCACAACTAATCTTTAAAAAAATTTTAATCTTTCAAAACTGAAACTCTATATTCATTGAACAACTCTGTTTCCTCCTCCTTCCAGCCTCTGGCAACCACCACTCTACTTTCTGACTCTATGAATTTAACTTTTCTGGGTACTTCATATAAATAGAACCTGACTGTATTAGTCTTTTTTGTGACTGGCTTATTTCAATTAGCATAATGTCCTCAAGACTCATTCATTTTGTGGCATGTGTCAGAATTCCCTTCCTTTTTAAGGCTGCATAATATTCCTACATTTCTAATGAACTGCTAAATTGATTTCCACAGGGCTGTATCATTTTACCTTTCCACTTGGCAACATACAAGTTTCCAATTCTTCCACATCCTTGCCAACACTTGCTATTTTCCTTTTCCTTTTTCAAATTAATGGATGTGTAGTAGTATCTCTTTGTGGTTTTGATTTGAATATCCCTAATGACTAATTATGTTACCACTCATTATTATTTATACCCTCATTTTTTTTTTCGGTCTCATTTGGAATTAACTCCTTAAATTTCCCCAAAATTCAAAGTGACTTTTACTGGAGGACATACATCTGTAGGGTATTTTGAGGAGATTAAGCAGATTCACAGGGTTGATTTTTACGGCTTTGCCAGGTTTGGGAGTGGGCAGAGGTTACTGAGAGCTTTTCCCTTTGTGGTTCAGGTGGTGCAGGGTTTCTGATGAAACATGGCCATTGCCCTATGGCGGTAGTTCTCCAACACTGGCATGCTCTAGAATCACTGGGGACCTACTAAAAAACACGGAGGCTGAGGCTTATTTTAGTAGGTGGGCCCTGGGCCTTTGCAATTTTACCAAGTTCCCAGATGATTCTGATATCCACCAAAGCGTCAGAAACTCTGCGGAACCAATATGTTTGTTTCCAGGTGAAGGGGAAAGTACACAGGGTGGAGAGGCCCACCCCGCTGCAAGGTGCTAATACCAGGGAGGCGCGGGGTGATGCTCTCTCTCTACAGCGTGAGGGTTTTCAGCCAAGCCCTGAGGTTCTGGTGAGGTTCATTGGCTCTCTCTACCGGCTGGGAGGGCCTGGAGAATAGATTGGACCAGAGCACCTGAAAGTCACCTGAGTCGCCTGCACTTGCAGGGAACCCTTGGGCAAGTCATGTGCCCTCTCTGCGCATCAGCCGTGCATCTGTGCAACGGGTGCGCTCTGCTCCTCGGGCTGGTGGAGGATCCCAGGGTGTCCCATAGGCACTCAGCAGGGACCCCTGGTGTGCCGGGAGCCAATTTGCCACTGCTCTGAAAAGTGCTGCTTTGTTGGGATCATCATTGGGACCTGCAGAAGGTTGAGAGCCCTCTCGCCCCTTTCTGGGTTCCTCTTCTCCTGCATTCCCTGGACGTCGATTCTTCCTTCCACTCCACCCTGTCCGTGCCCTTTCTTTGTAAATCTCACTCTTCAGGGTGGGGCGGGAGCGGGGCAACAGCCTTCCGCGTGCTCGTGAGGGGCCCTGGCAGAGAGTCGGGACGCGGTGAGCACGCGCACCCTCGGAGGAAACTCGGCACTGGCTCCGGGTCGCGCTGGGCCGCCCACTGCATAGTCGCGACCCTGGCAGCGAGCACGCAGGGGGCCACCTTCTCTGACTTGGAGACGGGTGCGCCTTCCCGCAGCCCCGGCAAAAGCTGTGAGGTTCTGCACTCCGTGATGAACACAGCGGACGTGAAGTTCACCTCCTCAGATGCCAGCAAGCCCTTCCCCTTCCCGTCCCGCGGTCCTTCCCGTTGGCCAAACTCAGCTTGAAGTCCATTGATGCAACCTACACAGAGGAAGAACAGAGAGAGAAGGGTGGATTGTGGATGTGGAGGCCAAGTAGAAGTTACCTGATACAGACAGCTGACTGAAATAAGCAAATAAGTTTCATATACTGTTTAATGAATGCAACCACTAAATAATCGCAATCGCATTCATTCAATATATTTGCTTTTTTACTTATATTTCACAAAATGATTTTATTTACTTATGGATCTTTAGGATCATTCCAAGAAGGCTGGCCTTGAAAAGAACTTAAAGACAGATACCCTCATGGAGTATCCATTTTACAGATGTGAACAACAAGCAAAGTCGTTTGGACAAGGTCTCACACAGACTGCGGCCCACCTGGCAGCCAGACCCCTGGTTCTCTCTCTGTGTTCTTGACCCCTATGCCAGCCCACCTCAGGCCCTCCAAGGCTCTATTTCACAGAGGTGTCAGACCCTGAGTACTCATGGCCCAGCTCCCCAGAAAAATCTAGCAATGGCCTTTTTTCTATTCTCTGGGTAGGCCTTTGTGGGGTGGCAGGGTTGTGGGCAGACACCAGATCTTGCAGTCTGGATGCTCTGAGGCCCTGGCCCCCCTTTCCAAACTCCTCAGCACTCTGATTGATCCAGCAATTCCTGGCTGAGCCAGAAGAGGCTGCTCCCCTTCTTGCCTGTGCTTTTGTTACTGGGAGCCAATAGTGCAGCCCTGGTCACATTGTCTTCTGTGACCTATTGACTCAACCTAGCTCAATGCTCAGCTCAAATGCACCTTTCTTCCCTCAATGGGAATAATTGTCACCCTTGGGGCCAATAGGAGTTTGGTATTACCCCAATAGTAGGGAAGAGGGATGATGGCTCAGTCATGTAGTTAGCATTTTTCCTCAGTTCTTCCTCAAATGACTGGCAGTGAAGAATCACAGGACATTGAGATTCAATAGTTTTATTAAAAGTATATTTTAGAAAGACAAAGAATGCCCCAAAGAGGCACATAAAGAAAGACAAAGTATGCCCCAAGGAGGCACATGGTCCCAGTGCTGCAATCAACACAAAAAGGTCACAAAAAGAAGGCCCAGAAGGGCAAAAAGTGCCCAGAAGTGGAAATGTCTGCCTTATATTAGGACTGCAATGGGGTGGTTCCAAAGGCATTCCTAGGTGATTGGCAAATGAGGTCATTTTGATTGACACCTGGCTGCTATATAACTCTGTCTAGTATGTGTGTGCTTACCTAGAATTCTACTACCATTACGGTGTTCTTTGGGTGGTCTTTAAGCTGGGCTCCTGTTCTTTTGTTCAGCCAGTACTCATGTCTGATTAGCTACCTAACATAATCATTTCTTGTAATAAATTCAAGCCATTATTTTGTTGTTCAAAGTTATTAGGTGACTGTGTCTCCACCATGAGTTCTTGGAGCTCTGGGAGATATCCTGTCATGTCTTTCTTGGCATCCCCAGTAGCTGGCCTTCTTGCTTAGACTTGGGAGAGCCTTTGACTTAATTAGCTTAATACTACTGTATTAAGCTTATGGGAAAAGAGCTGTGTTCCAGAGTGAAACTGGCCTTGATAGAGCAGAGGGCAAGCCCTGGAAAGAGGGGGAGAGTCAGTTTCTGTATTTCAGGAGAGACAGTCTCATTCAGGGTTAGGTGAGAGAGAACAGACTTCTCAGACCCGGTTTCAGATGGATGGACAAAGAGGTAACCACCATGGCTGTGCCTAGGAGAGAATGGGAAGGGGTGGGGCTACCATGGTGTATGCAGTTTCTGAGCCGGCTGTGGCTTCCTAAACTGTTAGGGACTCATAAGAAACTCTGTAACAGATGTATAGATGTTAATTTTGCAGTCAAGGAGTAAAGTCATCTCTGATGAAACATGTCAAGATCTCAGGGGAAATGGGGGCTATGGGTGACTGAAAAATCATGTTAAATAAGCCTGTGATTTGTCATATAACCTACAGAAAGTAAAGTTCAAAAGAATTTTCTGAGCTGGTGAAGTTATGTTGAAACTAGAACGAGAAAGCCTGGGAAGGTGGGGATGGGGGATGGAGGGAAAGTGGGGGCTACACTGGTTATGATGGGTGTTATACAGGCAGAAAACAGGCTTCACAGTGAAATGGGTAATTTAGAGGAAACCAATTAGGATGGTGCAGTATCCTCGGGCTGGCAACAGCAGGGAGATATTAGCACTCCTGGGCCTGAAAGGACAAGAGTGAGGGGAGCCCGAATAGAGTTGCAGTAAAAATGTATTACCTTAGGAGGGGATGCAGCAACCAGAGCAACCTGGCATGGAGGGAATTATAAGGGCCTCAGCCTCACTCTCCCCCTGCTTGTGCCTACAACTAGAAGCAAAGGAACCTGCTGTTATAGTCCAGGAGTCAACAAAATTATCCAAATCCATCCTGCTTTTGTATGGCCTGTGAGCAGAGAACAGTTTTGACATTCTTAAAAGGTTGGGAAAAGATCAAAAGAAGACTATTTAATGACACATGAAAATTATAGGAAATATAAATTTCAGTGTTCATAGATAAAATTTGATTGGAACACAGCCACACCCACTTATTTGTTTATGTGACTGCTTTTGTACTTCAGTCACAGAGTTGAGTAGTTGCCAAGGAAACCATATGGCCCCCAAAGCCTAAAATAACTACTAGCTGGCATCTTACAGAAAAAGTTTGCTATAGTCCATCCACTTTCTAGGGCATTGAGTGGATCTAGAAGGGTTGGAGCCATTGGTCACAAAGGCCAAGGAATTCTATCAAGCAATGTGATACTCTTATCACATCCTTGCTTTTAGAGCAGCTGTGGTGGACAGTTCCATACAAGTTACCAGAATCCCACTTACACACCACAGTCTCATTTTGCTTTTCTACCTCAGAGCTTATATTGGAGAATTCTCTAACTTGCCCATCTTTTGGTGGGCTCATTCTACAAATAGTTCAAAGGATCCCCAGGGACTGAGCTGTTGCCGAAGCAGTAACTAGCTCATGATTTTTTGATAGCTTCGATACCCTTGGATAGCTTTCTTGTCTTCATTGTCTCTCTTCCCTTCTTCCTCTCTTCTGTTTCCTGGTATCATCTTTTAAGTACTTTTTCGGATCCTGACCTTACAGGAACCCAAAGTAAGAGAAGAGTGTTGCTCTAGTTTAACCTATCAGTTGGTTAATTATTTAGAACTGTATTTCTGAACTTCTAACATATGTACATTTTCTATTTATATTTTTGTTATTGAGCATTGTTTTGTGATCAGAGAACATATTCTGTTATTTCAATACTTTAACATCTGTCAGGACTTGTTTTGTGGACCAGCATATAGTCAGTTTTTATAAAAGTTCCTGTGTCCTTGAAAGAATGTGAATTTTACAGCTGTTGAGTACTATGTCTTATTTACATATATCTATTTGATCAAGTTAATTGTGTTATTTGAATATATATCTTTACTAATTTTTTTCTGATTATTGTATCAATTAGAGAGATATGTATTAAAATCTCCCACTGATGGCCATGCCACCCTGAACAAGCCCGATCTTGTCTGATCTCAGAAGCTAAGCAGGGTCAGGCCTGGTTAGTACTTGGATGGGAGACCACCTAGGAATACCAGGTGCTATAAGCAAAAAAAAAAAAAAAAAGTCTCACTGAGTTTGTGAATTTATGCATTTTTTCCTATGATGCTCTTAATTTTGTTTATATATATGTATATATATATAAGCCTTTGTTTATTATGTACATGTAAATTTATTTTTTCTTATGTTAAAATGCTATTTTGATTATTGATTTTTATATAACAAATTGTCCCAAAACTTAGTGGCTTATAAAAATATGACATACATTTTGCTTTTGTTTACAAAACTGTAATTTGGGCAGGACTCAGTGGGAACAGTTCATCTCTGCTCCACTTGGTATATCACCTGAGACGACTCAAAAGCCAAGGGCTGGAATCATCTGAAGGATCATTTACTCACATGTCTGTGGTTGAGGCTGGTTATGGGTTGAAATCTAAGCTGAGGCTGTTGGTCAGAACACCTACAAATGGCCCTTCCTTGTGCCATGGGCTTCCTCATAATATGCTGGCTTAGTTCCAAGAATGTTCATCCTGAGAGAGAGCCAAACAGAAACTATATTATTGCATTTTATGACCTATTCTCCAAAGTCATGCAGCATCACTTCTGCTACATTTTATTCAGAAAGGCCTGCCTAGGTTCAAGGAGAGGGGAAATAGACTTTAATTTTTAATAAAGAAATGACAAAAGTTCTGGAAGAGCATGTGGGACCAGAAATATTACTTAGGCTATTTTTGGAAAAATACAATCTCTCATATATAGCTATACCAGTTTTCTTTTGATTGTTTTTAGTATGGTATATCTTTTTCTATTCTTCTACTTTCAAGCTTTCTATATTCTTATTTTTTTGATGTGTCTCATGTAAACAGGATATATTTGGGGTTTTTTTGTTGTTGTTCAGTCTGACAATCCTTGTCTTTAACTAGCACACACATATAGGCCATTTACATTTAACATATTATTGATCTATTTGGGTTTAACTCTACCATCTAACCATATGATTTCTATTTGTCCTGTCTTCTTAGTATTTTTTAAAAATCTTTTATTCTCTTAGATTTAGTTTTTTTGCTAATGTGTTTGTTTATCTTAGACATTATAGTATGCATCTTTGACTTATCGATGTCTAATATTAATTGACATTTTACCCTCCTGCAAGACTGCAAGGACCTCACACTATTTCAACTCCATCTACTACCCCTACATACATTTTTTGCACTATTATTGTCATGTATTTTAGTTCTATGTATTTTTCAGTCTCACAAGATATTATTTCTATCGTCTTATGCAGTCAATGTTCATTAGAATTATCGAAATATTTATCATTTCATTCTTTTTCATTCTTTTCTGCACCCACAATCTCTTCTGGAATCATTTCCCTTCTGTCTGCAAAACACTGCTTAGCTTTTCCTTCAGGGTAGTCTTCTGAAAGCAAATTCTTCTGTTTTTATTTTCCTAAAATGTGTTCATTTAATCTTCATTCTTGAAATATATTTTTTGCTAGGTATAGAATTCTAGGTTGCTAGTTATTTTCCTTCATCTTATTGAAGATATAATTTCACTGCTTTTTTGCATTCTGTAGTTGTTTATAGAAATCAGCTTTCAGTCTATCTGTTCCTCTGTGAAGGTATCCCCTCCCTCTTGATTTTAAGATTTTTTTTTTCTTTTGGTTTTCTGTCATTTCACAATGAAGAATCTAAGTGTCATTTAATACTCTGTGATCTGGAGGGGTGGCTTGAACCTGTGGTTAATGTCTTTCAACATCATTTCTGCATCAGGTTATTGCATTATTTGTTCTGGAAGTATTATCTAGTATCTTTCCAAATATTGCTTTTGTCCCATCCCTTCTTTCTTGTTTTTCTGACATTCTAATTGATTATGTGTTAGGTTTTCTCACTGTGCCATCTGTCTCTAGCCTTCTCTTCTGGGTTGCTACCTATTTATCTTTCTGCGCTTCATTCTGAATGGATCCTTCAAAGCTATCTTTTTTTATTTAGTCTGTTTTTAGGCTCACACCTAGAGTTATTAATATGCATAGTATGTTTTCAGTTTCTAAATTTTATTTTTATTTCCTCAAAGGAATGAGACATTTAACAGTCTGTAGGGTGTTCCTGGGTTAGGGATTGCAGAGCCTTTGGCAAAGCCCTAGCTAAATGTGCCCATCAGCCAGTGCCAGGCAGGGTAGAAGCCACAGGGCCAGGCTGAGGATAGCTGGCACTTGGGTTGTTGCTTAAGACAATTTCTGAGAATATTGGGTAAGGCATGTTGCCTTTGATTGGAAGAGAGGAAGGCTACAGTTAGATGGAAGAGGAGAGGCTGGGTTTGGGGGAGAGGCTCCAAGGTCAGGTTAGGAATAACAGGGATTTGATCACAAGATCCTTCATGGCTAGCGATGGCTGGGGGAATGTGATGGTGAAGTCTAGTGGGTGGGTTTGGGCTTGGTTCAGGCCAGTTTCAGGAACTTCTGCAGCGTGATCTGTTCCACAACCTCCACAAAGAGCTCATAGTTCCCACAGTACTGGTTCCCATTTACAATCTGAGATGGGATGGCCGTAGGGTTGCCTGCCATGGCTCGCATCTCATCCCACAAGGTATTGTCCTGGGAGATGTCTACTAGCTGGCTCTGGATGTGCTTCCCATCCAAGATGCGGGTCACCTCACTCTGCTGGGACTTAATTGCACTGGAGCCGGTGACTGATGTGTTGTAGACGTGAAGATCACTCATGCTGCTGGTGGACTGACAGATGGAAGGCAACTGTTAATTTTTTATTTTTAGTTTCTAATTTTTTTACTAAATTTTTTAAGTTCAGTTTTTATCCACATGATCATAGTAAGATAGCTCCCCTACCCCCATTTATGTCTAATAATTCCACTATCTGTAGTGTCTGTGGGTCTCTTTCTATCATCTTTTGTTCATTCTGACTCTTGTTATTTTTATTTTATTTCCTCCTTTGTCTGATTATTTTTTATTGTATGTGGAAATTGTACTTGAAAAATTTATTAAAGTAATTTTAAGAGAAGGATATCATCTCCTTACAGAAAGAATTATTATTTACCTTTGCAAATGTATAGGGGCATTAGCAATGCAGGACTACTTTACTCATTTTCAGTGCTTCAGATTTTTCTAAATCATCCAGATTACTTGAAACTGAGCTGAAATACAGGAGAGAGTTGCTTAAAGTTTTCTTGTAATTGTAGGATGCAGACAATTAGGATTATAATCCTGATCATGAGGTGGTTTTCCAGAGTTGCCTCTGCCTTGACTAATCCTAAAGTTTAACTTACATTTCACTAGCTTCCTCAGCCTTTGAGCTACCTCTTCTGATTGACCAAAATGGCCCCAATACTGAGATTTCCTTTCTGGATTTTCACCTTCTCTAGGATATTTTCCTTTACCAATAACTGGCAACGTAATTTCTCACTACCCATCAGCTTTTTAATGTTTTTAGGAAGATGCTTTTTCTATTTCATATGGATTTTTTTAGTTGTCTTCAGTGGAAGGTTAGTTCTGAATTATCAAGTTAATTATTTCTGGAAGTGAGAGTTCTTTGGTTAGTTTAAATTTGGGTAATATCTTGGTTCTTCTCTAGAGGATTGATGAATGCAGGAAGATTGATAGCACAGATGATCCACAATAATATGTTAGTTTCCAAAAATACAATGACTTTGAGTGTTTTTTAAAAAATATAATTTAATATGTGACTCTTAAAGTTGTTCATAATATCTGATACAGAATATCTGATCCTAGAAAGCTGGTCTATAATTACTTATAAATATTTGATATTATTTATTTATAAGAAAATTTATAACAGAATTATTGATAATAGAGAACCAGTTAAATAAATTATGCTGCTCCCATAGTATAAGATATTATGTAGCCATTAATAATGTAGGATAATGCCTAGTGGCATAGAGATATAGTCATATCATAGTGATAAGTGAAACTAGTCAATTACAATAGGATCACTTTTTATATATTTACATGTTGTAGAAATATCACCGAAAATGTATCCACTAAAATGCTAACAGTGATTATCTTGAGTGGTGAGATAGTGACTTTGTTCATTGGGTTTTGCTTTTTTAAAAAAAATTTATTTATCTTAATTAGTTTTAAGTATATTTAGTTAGACATCTATATAGTTCATTAAATGATCCCTCCAATTGCTCCTGCCCTCCCCCGATCACCCACCTAGCTAACATATTTGTGCTAACTGCATTCCTTATGCCATGCTCCTCATCCCCGTGACCCTTCATTTAGCTAATTTGTACTTCTTTAACACTTCACCCCATTCTCCCAGCCCTCCAGCCCCCCTCTTTCCATCACCAAATTGTCCATTATATTTGTTAGTCTGTTTTTGATTAGTTTGTTCTTTTTATTCCTTAGATTCTGTGTATAAGTGAAACCATACAGTGTTTATCTTTCTCTATCTGAATTAAATACCTTCTAGGTCCATCAAAGCAATACTTTTTTTCCATCTCCTTTTAAGTCTGAGTATCTCTTTTAATCTGAAGTAAGTCTCTTATAGGCAACATGTAAGAGTCTTGTCTTCCTTTTCATTCATCCTCTCTATCTTTTAGTTGGAGCACCTAATTCTTTTCCATTTGAGGTACTTATTGATAGGAATGTAGTTGTTGCCATTCTTTATTTCTGTTTTTGATACATGCTTTTTCTTCTTAAAGAAGCCCCTCCAACATTTCCTGTAATATTGGCTTAGTGGTGATAAATTCCTTTAGCTTATTTTTGCCTGGGAAGCTCTTTATTTGTCCTTTGACTCTAAATGATGGTTTTGCTGGATAAAGTATCTTTGGTTGTAGATACTGGGTCTTTGTCATGTTGAATATTTTGTGTCAATCTCTTCTGTCCTTCATGGTTTCTTTTGAGAAGCCAGCTGCCAGACTTATGAGTGTTCCCTTGTAAGTAACTATCTGGTTTTCTCTTGCTGCTTTTAATATTCTTTCTTTGTATTTAAACTTTGGAATTTTAATTATGATGTGTCTTGGTGTGCGCCTCTTTAAATCCCTATTTTTTGGAATTCTCTGAGCTTCCTGGGGTTTTATGTCCATTTCCTTCACCAAGTTAGGGAAATTTTCCATCATTCTTTCTTCAAACAACTGTTCAACATCTTGTTTTCCTTCAGGTATGCTGATCAGACAGATATTTTGACCCTTAATAGTGTCCAATATGCTCCTTAAATTATTTTTATAGTCTTGGCATGTTATCTCTTGCCATTCTGAGTGTCCTTGGCTTTCCCATCCTCTAGATAGGGTATTTGATCCTTTTTTAAATTTCACTTTGTTTATTCTTTTGTTTATTCCATTTAATATACTTCTCATCTCACATAATGTGTTCTCATTTCACACTGGTTTCCTCTTATAATTTTCATTTCCATTTTTATGTTTTTTATCTCTTTGTTGAAGTTCTCACTGACTTATCTACACTTCCCAAAAGTTCATTAAGCACCTTTATAACCAGTGTTTTGAACTCTGCATCTGTTAGATTACTTGACTCTGTTATATCTGGATCTCTGTTCTGTTCAATCATATGATTTCTGCTTTTTTGCCTTCCCCTTTTGACTGTCTTTCCATGTCTGTTTCTATGTACAAAGCAAAGTTCCTAAGTCTCCTGGTTTTATTAGTGTGAAATTTTGAAGTGTCCAGTGGCACAGTCCTGGAGGGGTTCAGCTACAGGCCAAACTTAGCCCAAGCCTGTGCCCCTCTGGGGCCACCTGTTAAGATTCAGCAAGCAATCCACAGGTACTGTGTTTATAGTTGCCTCAAAAGGCCACACCAGAAACCAAGGCCACCTCCCTCCAGTGTGAATCTGGGTGCTGCTCAGCAACGAGCAGCTGACTCACTGAGGATACACCTGGATGTGACTTGGGTGGGGCTGAAAGTTGGGTATGGCGGGGTTTCAGGAAATCCTCCAGACACAGAAACCTGTTATCCAATTTGATGACAGCTTGGCTATGTTGGCGCTGTGTCCATGCACTGGGGGTTGGGTTCAACAGGGCAGAGGATACCGCTGGCGCTTCTGTACAGAGTGAGTCTCACCTTGGCTCTCACTCTAACAATGCCTCCCTGTAAGTACCAGGTGCTCCCTGCGTGCAGCTGAATTGGCACTGGTGCTCAAAGCAAACAGGTCCATCACCTCTAAAATCTGCTTGCAGACACAGCTCCTTTAAGAGGCTTCTGCCACTATAGCAGCCTGAGTCTCACTGAGCCACTTGAGACAGGCAGTCCCACATCTTCGCCCCATCCTACCTCTGTCATTGCAGGGGGATTTCTTGAAGTTTCTCCTAGTTGTATGGCTTGTTCATCTAGTCCTCAGGCAATTTTTTCTTGCTGCTTGCTCCTTGTTTCCATCACAACTTTGATTCGATCACCAGAGGAATGAACAGAGCCTCTATCATCTATGCCATTCCTCCCCATTTCTGGCTTTTGCTTTTATATATTTTTGTAAGTTCCTACAAAGAAATTTTATTCTTTTTGTAGCAAAAAGTGAACTACAAAATAAAATACTATAAATAAAACTATGTTTTTATTATGTTTTGATGTAAATTTAATAAACATAAATAGCACATAATTCAGAATTCTTTATGAATATCTACTACATGTCAGCCCTATTCATATATATATTTACATTAATGTTCATAAGTGTTCAAGGTTCAGTCATAAATACAGTAAAGGTAAAGACAAAGCAGTCTGGGCTCTGTCAAAAACAAATCAAGCAAACAGATTGACTGACGTAAAGTGAATGGAGGGATTTTCATAGTTGGCAAATCTCTCCAATATATTACAGACCAGATAATGAACACTATAATTCACCCTAGTAGAATAGATCTTGAATTATAAAAATTATATAAACAATTCAAAAATTGGAATTGTGAGAATGGAAAAATAACAGCAATATTTCTACACTCTACTGCAGCAATAGTTAACATCTTAGAATATGCAGACAACTAGATTATTGATTCAACCATTGCCCTCTTCCCTGTAAAAGGATTACATGTGTAATAAGTAGTGCCTTCCCAAAGGTAGAGTGTGCTTCCTCACCCCACTGGCAAAATGACACTTGCTTTGGCCACTGGAATGTGAGCAGGAGTAATATATACCACAGTTGAGCAAAAACTTTAAGAGCCACTAGATAATTTGCCGCTCTCTCTTCCTTGTTTGTTTCCCTTTGCCATAAGAATGGCTTGTCCAAAGCAGGGGTTGCTCCTCCAGCTAGTCCTGGAATGAGAAGCAGAGCCACCACAGCTGGCTCACAAACACCAACATGCAATATGTATACTATTGTAAGTCACTGAGAATAGAGTAAGGGGGATGTTTGTTACCACAGAAAAGCTAATACATTATTTCCTCAAAAATACAATGGCAGCTTTTACTTTTTTTTTAATAGCAGCTCTCTTAACTAAACTCTACTGAACTGACTTTCCAGGTTGACACTTGCTCTCTTTTCTTTCTTTAAAACATTGACAATACCCATGGCACACAGAATTTTCAAGGCTGGTAAGCCACTTTCCAGCATGAGTGCTCACTTTTGCCTGATTAGCCAACCAACTACAAGTCCTTTAGAGTATTCTCTAAATTACCAGAGTTTGAAAAACAAACTTTTGCAAACATCTAATTTTATTCATTTTTTTAATATAGAGGAAGTCATACTTAAGCACAGAGAGAATAGTATAATCCTGCCCCCAAGTATGTATTACCCAGCTTGACCAATGTTCAAGTGTAGTCAGTCTTGTTGCCTTTTCATGGCCCCTGCCCACCCCCCACAGTTTCCTACCCAACCCCTGCTGCTGGGTTATTTTACATTATTTTATTTATTTTTTCTTTTATTTCATTTTTTTGCTCAGTTATTTTAAAGTAAATTTTAGACACTATGTATCTGTAAGAAAAGGATACTTTTAACATAAATATCATATCATTGTCTCATTTTAAAAATAAACAATCAAGAAACATGATGGAGTGAGAGATATCCCCAGATCTCTCCCCTTGAAACAATAAGCTGAACATCTAAAACTCAACAAAAAACACCCAACCTGCACAACAGCACGCCTGAGCATGGGCTCTGCGCATAAGAGCTACCATAGGTCAGAACCCCGGGAGTTGGGTTGTAGACTAAGAAAAACAAAGAAGCTGCCTTTCACAGCCAGAGCTCCCTGCAGGAAGAGGGGAGAAGCTGTGGCAAGTTCCCTGAACAGTTCTGCCTGAGGGAGCTGTGAGCTCCACCCAGTGGCAGTGCCCAGGAACAGGGCAGAAAGCAGAGAAGTGGAGAAGGTAGAGAAATGGGGAAAGCAGAGGAGTGGGGAAGGTAGAGAAGTGGGGATGGCAGTGTAGCAACACTTGATTATTACCAGCCACAGTTGCAAAACACAAGGCTGAGCTACAGCCCCCAACCCCCAACCCAGAGCGCCACTCTCCCCTTATCTTACAAAACCAAACACTGCTGAGCCCCAGAGGAATCTGAGCAAACACTACCGAAACTGTAACTAATTCTGACAGGGACTGAGACTGAGGGTAGCGAGCATGATTGAATATCTATAAGGAAAAAAAGGCATTATTAAGACTTTATATAAAGGAGGGATCCAAGAGGCTTAGATCCCACCTACTGGAAAGCAAAAGGAAAATGTCTTCTTTGAAAAAGGCTAAAGAGAGACCTCTATGTAATAAATCTTCTCTCTGGAAAAAAAAAAAAGAATACACTTCTATTAATGCCCAGGCAGAGAGATAATCCATTAAACACCATGGACAACCAAGGCGACAAGGGAGCTCAGGAAGAAAGAGAAACATCTCCAGAAAATAAGCTTAAAGACATAAAAATATGTGACTTAAATGACAGAGAATTCAGAATTGTACTTTTGAAAAAACTCAGCAAAATCCAAAATAGTTTAGAACAACAATTCCAGGAATTGAAAAAATAACTAGATGAGCAGAATGAGTTCTTTAGCAAGGAGATTGAGACCCTCAAAAAGAACCAAATAGAACTTCTGGGGATGAAGAACAAACTGCGAGAGATGAAAAATGAAATTGTAGGCTTGGGAAATAGAGTCAACCAAATGGAGGAAAGGACCGGTGATATCGAAGACGGAAATCTAGAAATAGGTCCGAAAGAAGAAGAGAGAAACTGAAGAATGAAAAATAATGAAAGAGAAATACAAGAACCAGCTGATACCATCAGGAAAGGAAACATAAGAACAATGAGCATTCTCAAAGGGGAGGAAAAGGAGCAGGGATTAGAAAGCACTTTTGGACAAAGAGTTGGTGAGAATGTCCCAAATCTAAGGAATGAGCTAGAACCTGGAATTCAAGAAGTCAACAGAACACCCAGTTATCTCAACGCCAAAAGGACTTCTCTAAGATGCATTGTATTAAAATTATTAAAAATCAATGTCGAAGAAAGAATTCTTAGGGCAGCCAGGGAAAAGAAGATGGTAACCTATAAAGGAAAGCCCATTAGATTATCATGGGATGTCTCAGCACAAACCAGACAAGCCTGAAAGGGGCAGAATCAAACATTCAAACTATTAAATGAAAGGAACTACCGGCCAAAAATAATGCATCCCACAAGGCTTTCCTTGAGACATGAAGGAGAAATTAAGAACTTTCCAGACATACAAAAATTGACAGAATTCTCCACACAACAAACAAACAGGGCAAACTAGAGACTTATAGACATGGACAATAGACTAGTGTTTACCAGAGAGTGGGAGGGGAGAAGGGAGGAGGGAGTTAGGTAGAGTAAAATGGGTCAAATACATGGTGACAGAAATAAATCTAACTATGGGAGGTGAACACACAAATCAATATATATATGCCTTACTGTTAAATTATACACCTGAAACTTACTGGATTTTGTTAATCAACATCACCATAAAAATAAATAAATAAGTAAATAAAATATAATAAAAAGAAGAGAGAACAGTCCATTAATTAATTAATTAGTTAATTAATTAATTAAATGATCATTTCTTAAAAACATCTAATATCCAGTCAGGGATCAAATTTTCTTGATTATCTCTAAATATTTGTTTGAGTCACACATTGCATTCTGTTGATATGACCCATTTCTTTTAATCTATAAAAATTATCCTCCTTTTTAAAAACACTAAACAGCAGTTTTAGATTCTTTTTCTGTAATCTAATCTGTTGTGACCATGTCACAAGTCAGTCATTTGCTTTTTCCACCCTTTGATAGACAACTTCGGTGTTCCCTTGATATTACACCAGCCTCACACCTCCAAAGAGTGGTCAAGCAGGTCTCCATTTTCACCTATGATAAATGCACCATCTGAAAACTTATTTCTTTCACACCTTTTTGATGGTAAGTAGGGAATTAGAATTCTCAAGGCTTTATAGTTTTGTTCTCAAGAAATGAGTTTTTCAAGAAACTTGTTAGATGATTCAACAGAAGTCTCCAGGGGTAATCAAAACACGGGTTATTTCACAAAATGCAGAATGGAAAAAGATAACATTTATAAATTGAAATATTGCTTTATAAAATATGGCTTAAATGTGGTTTCAAATATGAGTAGTTAAATTAATAAAGCATATGAACACATACAACTATTTCTTCCACATCTCAAAAATTTTAATATACATGATGAACAAAAGTTGTAAAACTTGAGGCATTTTGATTGGGAGTTGTCATCCATTGGGCTACATAAAGTGCCTTTCCAGTTACGAAAGGACAGACTCATTTCCTGCGAAGATTCTGCCTCCCCTTGTCTTTCCAGATAAACCATCACAGGTCCTCAGTGGAAGACTAGCAGAAAGGTTCATAGTATGTACTTGTGCTGTTAAAGATGGTCATGGGACTCTTAGGCCTGGTAATGGGCTTACAAAGGGCTGTAACATTACTAAAGTTTAGCCTCTATTCACAAGACGTACAGTATATTTGATTATATAGTTTATATGCAGTTGAATTATCCTGTTGAACAAATATTTCCTCAGCACCTAGTTGCTTGCAATTTCTAGCCGCCTTGTGGGTAGGTAGGGAACTACATGACTAGTTCTGTCAATCAGCTATGAGTAGAGGACGTGTGTCACTTCAGGGCCAGAACATCTAATCGCCAATATGTCACTCTCTACAACAACAGGTCTACTTTTCAGTCTGAAATGACTGCTCCACCAGCCTAGATCTAGTGAGAAGGTATAAAGTGCAGGCACCCCAGCAACTGGCAACAGACATATAACATGAACAAGAAATGATTTTGTTATTTTGTCATTAAGATTTTGACATAATCTAGCATACCTTGATTAATACAGAAATTGACGTTGCCAGATGAAGTGTGTCTTAACGAAAACCTAATTTTTTTTTTGACATTGACTGAAGGATCAACTGATGGGGCAAGAAAACTGATTTACATTGGTACTTTGTCAAAACCATTACCTATCTACAGTTACTTGGAGGGTAGATAATGAACCTAGTAAGCTTGTAGCTTCAGGAGAAGAGACTAGAAAATAAAATGTTAACATCATGTGTGACAAAATATATGACAAAATACTTCCAGAAAGAGAAGTATGCAGAAAATAATGGACTTTAAGAATAATTAAAAGCAGAAATAGAAGGGAATAGAAAGAGTATAGAAATTCAAGGAGTTCCAGGGTTCAGAGTGACAAATGCTTCTCATCCTCAACTGGCAAATTATAAAATTGAGAAGACTTTAAACAAAAAGTACTATTAGAACTAGGCCTTTAGGCAAGGATCAAATCAAGAATATTCTTGTCACATCCACCATGAAAATTTGAATGGGTTAGGTATCACCAGTAAATCCTTTCAATTGGATGAAATGACTCAGGAAGAAGAAAATAATGGTGTAGCTCTCTGTATTGGTTTTCCAGGACTACCGTGACAAAGAACCACAGACTGGACGGTTTGTATAAGGTAAACGTGTGACACACTGAGAGAAGTTTTAAAGGCAAGTCTTTATTTGGAGAGGGCTCCCAGAGAGGTTCTCGGTCCAGAGAGGAGAAGGGCCAGAGAAGTCTTGCCGTGGGGTGGGAGGGCACAGCTTTTATGGGGTTATGTGAGGTAGGGGTATAGGGTGGGAAAAGTTAATCAAATGCTAATTGAGCATCCGGATTAGGGTGGTTGGCACCTAGGGCTTTAGGGTGGGCCCTTATCAGAAGGTCTGGATTCCAGTATCAAGCTGGGAAGTCTCCAGGCAGGCATCTGGCTGGCCCTTCCCCCTGCCGACCTAACAGTTTGAATAGCAAAAATTTGTTTCCTCACAGTTTTAGAGGCTAGAAGTTCAAGATCAAGATTTTGGCAGTGTTCGTTTCATTCTGAGGCCTTTCCCTTGGCTTGTAGATGCAACCATCTTCTCCTTGTATCTTTCATATAGTCTTTCTTTTCCTTTTGTTGGTGTCCTAATCCCCTCTTTATATAAGGATACCAGTCATTTTGCATTAGAATCTAGCCCAATGACCTCGTTTAAACTTAATACATCTTTAAAAGTCTATCTCCAAATACAGTCACATTTTGAGGTCCTGGGTCTTAGAACTTGAACATATAGATTTGATGGGGAAACATAATTCAACTCAGCATTCTCTCACCAAGCTGGGTGGGTTCAAGGTACCAGAAATTAAGTAGATAGATAGATGGAGATGAAAATAAAGAACTGTGGGTATACTACTGCAAATAAAGTTGATTGGAATAAATTGGTAAAATGATAATGAAATGCCCCTCTTTATCTATGATAGTATACTTTGCCTTAAAATCAAATTTGTTAGACAATAGCATAACCATTTTAGTCTCTTTTATAATTAGTTTTTTTAGGTATAGCTTTTCCATTTTCTTTTCAACTTATATGTAAGCAACAAATACTTGTGTTTTGTTTTATTATCCAATTTAATAATTTTGACTTTTAACATTTTCCCCAGTTTTACTGAGATATAATTGACATATAACGTTATATTTAAGGTATACAGCATAATGATTATATATATATATATATATATATATATATATATATATATATATGATTCTCACAATAAGTTTAGTTAACATCTATAACCTCATATATTGTTTATATCTGGCAAGACATGAGTCTTGTCTTGTTCTCTTTATTTCTTTTTTCAAAAATTTCTCCATTGTTTAAATTTATTTCTTCACATAGGTGTCATCTTACAATCAATTTCTCCGGTTATAAAAACTGTGAGTTTATTTCTCCAGCATTAAATGTATGGCTTTTCTGGAGGAGCATCGACAGTGAGACAAGTTTGGGTTTTAGGGGGTACATTCAGGTGCTTTGGTACTCTCCAGGAGAGGGGATGGAATGGGACAGGGTGCGATAGATTCTAAGAGGACCCTCCTCTGCAGTGGTTTAAGCAGCAAACTCTCTCTCATGGGATTGTTACCGCTCTAAGGCACCTGCACACCTTATTTACCCTCCACAGACTCCAAGCTCTAGACTCTAAGCCCCAGAGATGGGCTCTGGCCAGAGTGGGGCCTCCACAGCATACTGTGGTTCCGATGAGGCCCATACTGCTGTTCAAATCTTCGTTTCAGGATTGCTCTCGGACTGCAGGCAAGGTTAGGAGAATGGGCCAGAGCAGTACTCCAGGGTCCCTGCCCATGGTCTCTGCTCATGGGATGCTCACAGGCATGCTGAGGCTGGCTCCATGGACTGCAGGCCGCATCTGCTCAATGGGAGCTCTCTGCTCCCTGGGTCGCTAAGGGTCTGCAGGGCCCAGCCAATGGGGATGTCGGGGCAGAATAAGGGTTGTTAGTGCAGAGTGGGCTCTCTGAGCAACAGGACCTGCGGATTCCAGCCCTGTCAGTTGGCACCCACTTGAAAGGGAGTGGGTGTAGACCTCAGTCTGCAGAGCACATACCTGATTTGAGACACACTGTATCCAGGGCTCAGGACTCAAGAGATACTGGAAGACAGTCAGTCCCTGAGCCTGAGGCTACAGGATACTTTTAATGCATTTACCTGGACTTCAGGAGCCTCTTTTAAAAAATGTGCTTCACCGACTCCTACTCCCCACCCCACCCCCCACTTATCTGCAGGCCCAATTCTACCAACATTAGGTTTAAATTGCACAAGGTAAAGTCAACTTACTCCTTCTCTTGTTTATTGCATGTTATTTAAAGGGGGAAATATTTCAGTATAAATATTTTGAAAATTGGTTTCGGATCATGTTTGATCAAGCATCAACAGCACAATAATGGGTTAAACTTAGAACAAAAATTTAATGTACTGAAATCAATAGCAAATATTTCCATCAATGATGGTAAAGGAGAACCACCTCAATTAAAATTGGGAACAACAGACACATCCCAACTGTCACCATTATTACTTAATATTGTGTAGGAGATGCGAGCAGAGAAAATGAGAAAATGAAATAACTGTTATGAACATCTGATAACAGGAGAGAAAGTCATCTATTTCTCAGGTAACTGGAAAACCAAAAAGACCCTAATTTAAAAAATTCTGAAATAGGTGAATTTGGAAAGTTTGCTTTACCAACCTATACATGCTCAAATCTCTGGCTTTATAAATAAATTTAAATTAAAAACCTTTATAAATAAATTTAACAAAAAAGCTACACAATTTATATTTTAGACAAAGTATGTCTTTGTCTAATAAAACTGTATCTTTGCCTTAATGAAACAGAAAATAAGATCCCACCAAACTGAAAGGAATAACAATGATGAGAAACTAAAAGAAAAAATTATTGTCAGTTCTCTGAAAATCAGTATTTTTCACTTAAAGCAATTCCAGCAATCCCAAATAGGAATTATTTTTTCTCTGGGGGGGGGGGGAGATTCAATAAAATAATCTTAGAGTTTATCTGGAATAATAAATTCCCAAGAGCAACCAAGAAATACACAAGAATAATAAAGCAAGTCTTAGCTTAGCAGATGTTAGAACATATTCTAAAGCCCTTATAATCAAATCAGTATGATACTGGCATAGGCATAGATAAATGGAGCAATGGAATGATTAAAGAACCTAGAAATACATCACAGCATACGTGGGAATAGAATATATAACCCAGGTGGAATACATTATAATGGGAACAGGAAGATGAATTTAATAAATGGTGCTAGCACAATGACTATTATCTGAAGGAAAACAAATGTGTGTCCTTTAACTTTGTTCATAGAACACCTTTAATTCCAGTTTTCTGGAACACAGTGTAGGAATGGCTGAGCTAGCAGGTGGGAGACCATTGCCATCCAGTATACTTGCTTAGCAACCTGCCAGGCCACTAGTCACTGAGATTGCAGCAATCTTACTCTAGAGGCCCTCACCTCCTGCTGGAGGGAGAGAGGGCAGAACAATGAGGTAGGGTCCATGATGGAGGCCTATATAAAATATGCAGAGAGGGAGCAACAGAGTTGCCTGGGAAGGAAACTGATTTTGAAGAGTGAGCAGACATCTTCACTGCTGGGGCTGGATTAGGATAAGTCCGTCTCAGAGGCTCCTGGGGCTTCTCCCTAGTGATTATCTAACTGGCATCTATCCCCAGCGCAGACCTCAGACAAGATGTCCGAAACACCTAGGAGGGGCTCTATGGGAGGCAGCTGGTCATCCAGGGGCCTGGCCAGGCAATGCAGGGAAGCAGAACTACTTGCCTAAATACTGGCTATATCACCTGCAGTTTTTTCCTTAGTGGGAGCCAAAAGGCTCAGGAGAGAGGGCCATGGTGGCCCTCCAGCCAGGCTCTCTGGGCCCTGGGGCCTGCCTTGGTTTGCGCAGTTGCTGCATAAGCTGGGTTCTATAACCTTCCCAGGGAAGGATCCAGGTGTGTGGCCATAAGCCTGCTCAGGTGAGGTGAAAAGAAGTCATCCCAGGAGCTCCAGGTGGGCCTGACAATGTACTTGCATTCATCAGTGGCCAGAATATCTTTGTGTTCTTCTTTGTGTTTTCCATTAAATGATAGATGCCAGGAGAATTTGCTTCAGCCCCACTTTCTTCAGGAAGTACACCATAGTCTCTTCCTATTGACCATCCCACTCTGCAGCTTTCTGGATGGTATGACCTGTGATTGTATTAGTCTTATCTCCTCAGTTTGACTTTTGCTGTCAGTCCTGGCTTCCAGGGCAGAGAAAAGGGAGACCGAAGATATATGGGGAATGAGTTGGTAGTCTCCAGGGGATGGTCAGGAGTCAAGGACACAGTCCAGGACATTTTAGTGAAATCTGGGTATAGGGAAGTCCAGTGGGGGTATGAGGAGCACAGCTAGTGATCAGGACTGGGGAGAAAGGGGGAGAAGGAGACAAACAGTAGTCTCAAGAAATAGGTTTAATTGGTATCAGTTCAGAATGGCAGGTGGGCTGGGTGTCTTTAAGAATAGTCAGGATACTCTCAGCTAAGGAGCTTTAAGGGTGCCACAGTTTTGGCAAATGCAGTAGCAGGTGCCTGTGACCATCCCAGAGGTGAGTGGCTTTACTGTCAGCCTTACCATAAACTGAGGTCAAAAAGCCTATATGCCTGTCCCCTTGAAGAATGTTTCCCATGTCAGAGTCATCTTACCTGGCCCAGGCTTCACAACAGTTCTCCCCTCACAGCACATGGAAAAAATGCTAATCTCTGTAAGACACACTAGGTTAAACTGATGAGGTTCTGCAGAAGGCCAGAGGGGACAACCCAGGGTCTCCAGCCACTTCAGGCCATGCCTGCAGGGTTCCAGGAGGAGTGAGGAACTCAACTTCAGAGCTACTTCTGGCCCACTTTGGGAAGCTCAGGGCTGATAGTCCAGGCAGACAGTGCCCCTCTGTTTACATACCTTCTCACCATCAGACATGATGCTAAGCTAGTTTTTTCTCTCTCTAAATCACAGTCACGCCACAGCATTGCCTGCCAAGGAGACTCCAGATCAACAGAAGGAGAGATGGTGGCTCCCCAAGATTTTAAACATACTCTATCACAGACATAAAGGCCATTCATGAGACTGGGTATATGAAGTCTCATTTTTCAGGTACAACATTATTTTCATTACCTCCAGATACTTAGAGAGCATCCCAGTGTCCCCCATTAAACTACCTTCACCATCTGAATACACAGCAGAGAGATTCCTGACCAGCCTCTATGTAGGGACAGAGCTCATACTAGAAAACAAGTCAAGTAAATGTAATTTACTTGATGGTCATATAATTTTTAAATAATCAATATAAGCCTGTTATATTAATCAATCTTCTAATACTGTATTTATCCATGAAATTCTGGTAAAAACCATACTTATAGTACTGTAAGTACAGTAGGTCCTCACTTGACATCGTTGATAAGTTCTGTGACTTTAAGCAAATAATGTATAACAAAATGAATTTTACTATAAGTCAAACAAGGTATAAACAAGAGTTAAGTTTTTACAGTATCTCATCAATGTTAGAACAGAATGATGTTGAACAAAATGACATTATTGGAGGATCTGCTGTATGTTAATTTTTGATGTGCTGGTAGATTCGATTTGAATTCTTGCTTTGCCATTCATAAATGCTGTTGGGCCTTAGTTTCCTTAAATTTTGTTTAGTCCTGGATTAAGGAGAGTGCAAGAGGCCCTGATATTTACCGGAAATTGTAGGTGTAACCCACTGCTGCAATAAGTGGAAGATAGACACTGCCACTATTTCCTCCTGTTACGCCCTTGGTCCCCATCCAATGTAGTAACTCGATGTGCTTGAGTTTCTGAAATTTACCTCCCAGCTTCCTTCATGATTCATCTAAGCCAGTGCTGTCCAATACAAAGGTTTAGTGATATAAATGTTCCATATATGCACTATTTACTAGCCATAGGTAGCTGTTGAGCATTTGAAATGAGACTTCAACTGAGGGACTGAATTTTTAATTTTGTTTATTTTAGTTTTTCATTTAAATCATCATACACAGTTAGAGGCTACCATATTAGACAGTATAGGTCTCAACCAATTGTAGTAGTAATAATGTCATGTTCCTTGTCAGCAACTGGTTTAGGAAAGGCCATTTGATCCTATCCTAAGGGAAAACTACTTGCTGTCTTCTTGGTAAGAGGAAATCCCTCTACTTCTTGGAGTGTGATTTTTGGAAGTGATCCTTTTGGAGACCCATCTCTACTACCATATCCTTGAGGCATAAGAAAGGTCTGGAGGGATTTTGCTGAGCTGGGTGCTAGCCATGTGCTAGCCATGTCTCCTAGTGCCCTACCCTTCCCAGCCACTTGACCCTGAGGAATCCCTCATGTTCAAGCTCAGTACAGCTTCTTCTTACTGAGATACAAGCAGCTACAGACCCACTTGGCACTTGTGCATGCTTATTGACCTGCTGGGCCAGCATGCAGAGCTGCAGGCTGCAGGATAGCAGCAACTGAGGAGTGCCACTGGCTTCTGCCCACTGGCTGGCTTACCCCACATGCTATGTCCAGTGCCAAAGATGTGCCACTATGAGCTTGGGATTCAGCTTTTTTTGGTGCATGCTGGTCCTTGGGAAGGGGAGCTGGTACCACACATAAGATCAAGGTGGAGAGGCCCCTGGCGAGACAACCCAGTAAACACAGCGATGGGGAAATAAATGGGAGTTGGTAGGT
Organism: Cynopterus sphinx; assembly: GCA_030015415.1. NCBI lineage: Eukaryota > Metazoa > Chordata > Mammalia > Chiroptera > Pteropodidae > Cynopterus > Cynopterus sphinx. The sequence continues at coordinate 55,620,849 of CM057382.1, forward strand.
CAATTTTTCTTTCCTCCTCCGAGGCAGACTTCTTGGTATCATGGTGTTTCATATAGCCCCTCTGAAATGTCTCTTACGTGGATGAGCAATCCCTGTGCTTATTACAGCGCTGTGGCCAGCTCAGTCACGCCCTCTTTGTGCCTCCCCGCCACTTTGCCTGCCTCACTCCTACTCTGGGACTCATCCCCCGCAAAAGTGTTAGCATTTAAGCTTTTGCCTTAGACTTTGTTTTCCAGAGAATCCAGTCAGAGACAAAACTCATTCTTCATACTTGGTTTTTCAAAAATTGCCCTGTGACATTAGTTCTGCTTAATGCACAGTCACTTAGCACCTCCTTCGATTTCTGGTCACCAAGAGAGACTTCAGGATGCAGTGATGAATGCAGCAGGTGCTGTCCTTGCTCCCAGAGCCTTAGGGATGGGTAGGTGCCAAGTGAGGGCAATTATTCCACTATAAAGAAAGCAGGAAAGGCAAATTCTAGAAATCTCAGGATTTTACATCCATTGCTGTTGCAGAAATTTTTCTCTACCATCAGAGTTTTTTGGCTGGTCTAAATCAGATTAGCAAGAGAAAATAACCAAGTTTATCTACATACATATGTGTGGAAACCTCACATACATGAGAGAGTCAGAGACAAAAAGGGAAATTGGGGTATATATAACATTCTGAGCTGGGGATGAGGTAAGGTATCTTGGGGCTTCAGAAGATAATTGCAGGGAGAGCACATATCTGGAAATTATTAGTTTGCCCTGTCTTGTAGATAGGTCAAAAGTCATTTCTGGTGATAACTTTTATCATGGGCCAGACCCCTAATTTAAATTCTTCTAGATAATTAAGGGGTGGGGCAGGAGTTTCTCTTGAGCCCACAGGGTCTCAGTTGCTTTTACTGCAAAATAATCGACTGAGGCACCTTGAATGGCTTGTTCTGAACTTCTCCACTTGTCAGTTCTAAAAACCTGTGAGCGTGGAGAAAGGGAGCAGTGGCTCTATTCACTAGTAACTCTTCATGCCAGATCATCTCTTTCCTCAAAGTATCCTAGAGTGAATGCGTGGGGGGCTGGTGAGGTGAGTGCTCACATTGCAGTAGTCATCTGGGAAGATGTTGGCCAAAGGCTCTTCTAGCAGTTTGTGAGTCAGCTAATGGATTGGACAGGACACTCTGGTGGACTCGAGGGAGGATGATGACATTGGAGCTTCCTTATCCCCTGAAGCTGGGAATCTACCTGTAATGACCTCTGACCTTCCTTCCCACTCTGGGATTCTATGCCTCACTGAGCACCAGTCATGTTCTAGAGAATCTCATTCCATTTCCTTACTCAATGCAGTAGGTATTTTTGGTGCTCTGCCCACTTCCTGTGGCCCACATTTACCAGGCCTGTGTACACAGCCCCTTCCAAGGGCTGGCATCTGGGAGTTCCTCACCACTTGGGCTCTGGAGTGCTTGGATGTTTATGTACCTCCAGAGTAGCCTGTAGCCCCTGTTTCACAGCTAGTGAAAGAAAGCTCAGCTCCCTGCTTTGAGGCTGGATCAACTCCCAAGGGTTGTTTACACCCTAGGGTTCCCAGCAGCATCCCTAAAATGCCCCATCCCTGAAATGGCACATCGGGCTGCCTTTCCCCTTTTCTACACTGCTCTCCCCACTCCCAGGTCTGGCTGAGCCTGACACATGCTGACATTTCAGTTTTCTTGAATTTGAAGTCCTAGGAGTTTTGAATCAAAAGTGGCAAGAGTGTCATCTGGGTGGGCCCTCAAGAGCTGGCCAAGAGTGCCCCTGTTATTGGGGCTCTGTACAGGTGGGCAGAAGGCAGAACCTATAGGCCGGCAGGGTAGGGTAAGGGCCTACACAGCACTAGCCATAGTCCCTTCCCTTGTAAAGCTGTAGCAGCATTCCTGTGCTTTCTTGTCCACTCCTGCCCTCCTCCTCAACTTCTCAGCCTCTAGGAAAGGGAGAAGAACATAAAATACACAGCCTTGTGTGGTACCTTGGAGCAAAAATCAAACTGGGGACTTCTGGAAAAGACAGCAAATGCAACACACACATCTGATTTTGCTCTCTCTTCAAAACTTCTAGTAAAATCACAGGAAATGGATATTGTAAAGGCAAAACTCCCAAAGATGGGAGAACAGAAGAGAAAACAACAAAAAAATCTGGAACCGAGAAGCAGGTAGATGAGTAGAAACCAATTCAACATCCCCCCAAAAGTCAAGTTCTAAACGAGCAACAGAATCACTAAGAACCATCCAGTCATGCAGTTTCCACCATAGGCTTCCCTGTGAGCAGCATCTGGTCCCTCAGAAGAGGTAAAGGAGAGGAGGGAGGCCAACAAAGAGGATTGCAAGATGCTGTTCAGAGTTTCAGCTTCTTCTCCTCTCCGGAAGAGGCTGGGACTTTTCCCTCTCCATCACAGACTAGAGGGTCTCCCCTGAAGTGGGTCAATCAGGAGTCTCTTCACTGGGGTATCAGACAATGGCAAGCATGGCGGGACTGAACTGAAATAAGAAGCTAAGGGAATGCTGAGATGCCTCTATCCCTCACCAGTCCTTTTCTACTCGGCTCCTCCCTGGGAAAACTTATATCAGCAGTCCCTCCAACAAAGAGCCTAGCCAGATACCCCTATGATGAAATAGGGGTGGGGGCTTACCCAGCCTCTAGTCCCACAGGAGGAAAAACACCAGTGCACACCCTGAAAACGCTGGGGCTGGCTGGTGGGAGGTGCAGAGTCCAAGGGTTAGTTTGGAGTCCTCTGATGTGGCTTTAGAGAGCTGTCAAACAGCTCTATGATGTTATTTCTAGAATATGGGGACTCTTAAGCCTCTTGACTTCTGCTTTGGAGCTTTAACCAACAACAGGAAAAGTTGCCACATCTTTCTAAACAAGATTCAGCAGCGTAATTCTTTTATAAATATGAAGATAAACAGCAGAAGAAATACTAAAAGACTGAAAATTGTTGCTTCTAGGAAGTGAAACTGGGGAGTAGGATGGGACAGGGCGTTATTTTTCATAAGTCTTTTTGTATGATTTCATTTTTAAAAGGATGTGCTGGTATCAATTAGATCACACAAATAAAAACTACAAAACAAATCCAGGAATTCCCTTGCCCAAGCCTGTCCTCAGGGATTTGTGGGGCGGAGGGAGCACTCCTCTTCAATCCCATCACCAGTTACTCACTCCTGCCCAATGCTACAGACACTGCCCAGAGTCCCTGAGCAGGAAAGTGAAGGCAGGAGCTGAGGGAATAGCTGCTCTTTAGTCTGGTGTGAAATCGTAAGCTTCCTGGTCCTCAGCCCTAAGGGAGAAGCTGTGAAGTTTTTGCTCTCAGAACTAAGATTCTGAGAAGCTTTTAGATGACTGAGGAAAGGCCGAGGCTCCTGGTGGAAACCATAGCCTCTTAGAGTGAAAAGAGCAGAGGGGCAGGCAGGCTGGAGTGTCCATGCTGTGGCGCCCAGGTCTGGGCCTCTGTGTCCAGGCACTGGCAGTCAGCCCTGCACCTGGCTCCCACCTTCTATTCTCGGTCTCCACCTCCATGCTTTGTCCAGCCCTCCCCAGAGACCCAGCAGCTTCCTGGGCCTTACCTGAAGCTAAGTCCGCTCCTGTCTCTCCAGTGAGGGCTGTCCCAAGCACAGCTCACCTGCCCAGAGTCTGTGGTTGAGGGTGGGGGAGCTGCCACACTCTGTGGTGCCCTTGTCCCTGGGTGATGCAGGCCTCCCACAGACTCTCCACTCTCACAGTGTTGGTCAGTTCTGCTGGCTACAAGGAATTGCAGTTTATCTGAGGAAATGGGAAGGCAGGCCAGGTGCCAGGGCTTGAGTTGGAATGCAAGGTGGGGCCTCAAGGCCTGACAGTTGTCAAACTGGCTGGCTCGGCTGGCTAAGGGGACTCAGGCAAAGCTGAACAACTTGGCTTGGGGCAGGAGTCTTCCAGCAGAATGGCAGTTCTTAAGACTCTTGGGGAGACCTAGGGGAGCCTCCTACTTCCTGATCTCTGAACATCCCCCTGCCTCACCTCCTACTCTACAGTTCTTAACCTTTTCTGTGCCAGTGAGCCCTTTGGATTTGGGTACAGCCTATGGAGTATTTTCAATGCAAAACATAAAATACACAGGATTACAAAGGAAATCAATTACGCTGAAATAGTGCTACTAAATACTAAATAATAAATTTGTGTTGGAGTAGCATATATGGCTCTATTAATGAATCAAAAAAATCTGGTGGCAGATCTAAGCAGGGCCATAACTTTGAAGTAGTTGATTGGCACAACCAATGTTGTGCCATTATCAATAAAAACTGCACTATCATATAAAAGTAGCAGTGCTTTCTTTTGGTGACAGTCACAGATAAGATTACTGTGGGGTTTTGTCTGAGTTGATTATGAAGGGAAATGCTAAATTTCAACTAGAGGTTAGTGAAAAGAACAATATATTATTTTTCTCACATGAGGTCATGGATAGCCTGAATTCTATCTGCAGACCCCAAGTTAAGAATCCTGTCCCATCTCCTTGACCACATACCTCATAGCTTCTATCACAACCCTTGCCACCGGGCACCTCTCTTGTGCCCTTCTGCTCCTAAGCAACAAATACCTGAACCCCCCATCACCTCTTCTCCCTACTTTTTAGGGGCTCGGACAGGCCTACTTGGGGCCTGAATCCAGACCTTGCCCGAGCAGCTGCAGATTGGAGATGGTGGGCTAATTTGCTCCCAGGCCCAGGCTACAAAGCAGCAGCAATGTTCAGAGCAGACAGAGCTTGAGGCCAAGGGCACCTAGAATGAGTGACAGAGGAGGGGTGGGGCTTACCTGTTAATCCAGGTGTGTGTATGGACAGCACTGACATAAAGATGCAAGTTAGATGCCTATGACTTTGTGTTTGGCGGTATTTTAAAAATCTCAGTGCCTAGGTTGCACCCCAGGCCAACAAAATGAGTCTCCGGGGCTGGGTTTCAGGTGCTAAAATTTGCTAAACTTGCAGGTGATTCTAATGTGCCTTAGGGGCTTGATTGAAGGTGTGGGACAGAGTGATGGATAGAAAGAGAGAGGACAAAGGTCCCAGGGGGTCCACAGAGACCCATCTGGGTGCTGACCTGGAGCTCAGTCCAGAGCCTCGACTGGCCTGAGTGGGGAAGAGAAGACAGGAGAGAGGGCATAAGTCCCCTTAAGTTTTCTGTCGAGTTTGAGATCTCAATGCAGAGGGTGCCAGCCACCATCAGTCCCTCACTTGTTGAGTTTGAGATCTCAATGCAGAGGGTGCCAGCCACCATCAGTCCCTCACTTTGGTTAAAATTGCCAGCAGCTCCTGGATTTAGCTGGTCTTCCAAGAGGGGTGAATGAGCACCTTCCCTACCCACTGCCCTGCAAATAACCAACACCCATGTCCCCTGAAGGTGGAGGAGCTGGGCGTACTGGCTGTGCTTGGGTGGGGAGCTTACTTCCCCTCTCTGGGAAAGAGGCTGTGACCTCTGTACCTTTCTTGTCTCCTGCTGCCCGTTTCCCTCCACCCCAAGAGGGTTTGGGGAGGGTCCCTTTCTGCCACAAAGTGGGCCATGAGCCTGACATGAGCTTTCTTGGCTCCAGAGGGAAGCCCCATTGTCCATCCCAAGAACTCCGCCACCAGATAAAAGAGAAAGGGGCTGACTCTGATGAAACCTGCTGTGTTCCAGGCACCGTGTGGGGTGATTCATGTCTCTTGTCAAATTAAAGCATTGCATCCGATGAGGCTGGCATTGCTATCTCCATTTTATAGATAAGGAAGGAAGTTCAGAGGGCCAGATAGAATCGCCCAAGGTCACAAGGCTCTGCACGGTGGTTCAGGCTTGGCTGACACCAGGTTTTAGTACCCTTATTCTCCAGGTGAGGAAACTGAGTCTCAGAGATGCACTGCTCATTGTCACTTCCCAGATCTTTACAGCAGGTGGAGCAAGGCCAGGATGCCAGCCAAGGTCCCCTGACCTGCTAGGCTGACATGAAAGGGAATATACAATGTTTATTCATAGCTTTGGGATTCTGCCTGCAAAGCTGACATGTCTACAGTCACACCAAAGACAAAGCCAATTCGAGTCAGGGTTTTAATTTGGAAATCTTCCAGTGCCATTCATGCAATGCTTAGATAAACAAGGGCTTGTGAAATGGTCCCTGAGAAGAGACCCTGACACACATTACATGTCATGTCGGCATCACTTCACTCTCCACTAAGAACATCTGTTTCATGTAGATTTCCATCCTGCCCCATTTGTCTTCCATACCTGTCCTCTATGAGTAGACGGAAATTGCTCTCGGCTGTCATAAATCAAAGTGGTGGCCTTCCTGCCTTTCTCTCTCTCACAAACAAATGCCCCACTTTGCAGGGAAAAGCTCAGAAAATTGGTTACGATCAACTAAAGGAAAGAATATTGTTAGCACTGCTATTCCAGCATGTTACCAAAAGGTCAAGAAAAGTGCATAATTCCTAGGGTAGAGCCTCTCTGTGTACCCCAATTAGAGGGCTCCATGTGCCAGCTAGAAAATGCCAAAGGACTAAGAAATGATTTTTTTAATTGAGATATAATTTACATATAACGTTATATTAGTTTCAGTGCATGACATACTAATTTGATATTTGTATATATTGAAAAATGACTGCAATAAATTTAGTTAATATCCATCACTACACAATTACACATTTTATTTTTGTGATGAGAACTTTTAAGATCTACTCTTTTAGCAATTTTCAAATATACAATGCAGTGTTATTAACTATAGTTACCATGCTGTACATTATATCTCAAGACTTACTTATTTTATAACTGGAAGTTTATATCTTTTGAGCACTTTTACCCATTTTATCCACACTGAATTTCATTTTTTAAAAATAGTAGAAAGTTCTTGCTTTAGAGGGCCTGCTGTTGTGCCCAAGATATGTGAAATACAAGGTTGCCCACTTGATGGTTGCTTTTACACCCATGTGCCTTCTAGGGTATATAATCAATTTTCAAGTTCAACATTTGATTTTTGGGCCTTACTCATGGTTTCCTCGACTCTGTTTTCCAATTCCTCTCTTGCACCCATTAAGTTGTCATGATCACGTCAACAGAAGCCACTGGTTAAGAGGAAGAAGAGGCCACTTTTGGGGGGTTGACTGCCATTTCCCTCTTGATTACACAGCAAACTTGCCAGGGCAGCTGCTGTGACTGATGCCAACCCAGAGCATAGTTTGGTGAATGCATGACTCTTGGATGAGTATAAAGTTGGAGACCCCAGACTGGACTAACTGAGACAACATACATGGACCAGGCAGGAGCGGCATAGGGGACAGCTCTGAAATGCACTGGTTCAGGACCCCATGCCAGGAATGTAGGCACTAGGATGTGCCAAACCCAGGACCCATAGGTGCTCCTGTGGGGAAAGGAAATAGTCTCACAGTTTAGACACTGCCCTATGGCTCTCCCCCTCCCCACTCCCAACCCCTTTGCTGGCAAAGGTTGCACAAAAGGGAACTCAGTGGATTCATCCTGGAGTGGGGAGTAAGGGTGGGAGAAGTCAAGAAAAATAGGTGGGCAACAGGAACTAAAGGACACTCAGATGCCTCTGGGGACATTAGCAGGACCACTGGGCCACTTGCATGCACTTGGCTGGCTCCTCATGGGTGAAATGCTCTGGTGGGGAGGGCATGGATGGCAGCTTTAGGCTTAGGGTGGGTAAAAAGGCAGAGCTACGCCTGATGTTGTATGGTGTAAGAATGTAGGAAAGCAAAAATTTTCTGAGTTTCTGCTTTTATGGCCCTTCCCTCAGGCCATGGGAAGGAGGACCCTATCCTGACAGAATTTGCCTGGAACCAGAAGGTTCCAGGTGAGGGAGGGCCCAGGTGAGCTGCTGGCCAGGTGCCTACAGGAATATGCTCATTGAGACATTTAATATTCCCCAGGCAAAAGCTCCTGCGAGATTCCCAGGAGTCTCTGGGTAACCAGATATCCTTGCCAGCCCCAGAATGAAGAAAATTACCCCTAGCAGTGGACGGGATGACAATAGCAAGAGGGCGGCATTGCTAGGCCAGGCTGGAGGGAAAAGAGACACGTCTCTCCAGGCACTGGGTGCTATGGTCAGAAATACAGAAATGCAGGGGCCTACTATGTTCCTGGCTTTTCTATCAGCTTTTCTTACAAGGGTTTTCAGGATTTTTCTACTAAGAACAGTAATTCTGGAGCTCAGAAAGCCTGTAAGTCAAGTCATCATTGAGGCCTCTGGACATTGTCCATAACGCTGGTTGATTCCAGGCCCCAAACAAGTGTGGGTTATGTATCTGCTGGAGGCCCACTGCGGAGTTGTTTATTACTCCTGCTTCATCTAACATGAAACATTATACCTCCTGCCTCCCTGCCCTCCCCGTGGCCATGCAGCTCTGCAGACACCCAGCCCTCTTTGTCACCCCAGGGCCTCTCACTTCCTATGCCCTTGGTACTTCCCCACGGGCAAGAGACTTGGAAGCTTTTCCCATGTACGGCAATGCCAGCGAGGCGTGAAGAGCAGGCAGTGGTCAGTGCAGAGCTGTGGGCGAGGGCCCCAGGTACCACAGTACACTCAACACTGCCAGATCTTCGTGGTGGGTGGGAGTGGCAGGGGCAGGGGCAGAATGAGTGTGATCTCCCATAGACTCCTAGGCCGGGTGGCTCTGGCTGGTCCATGGGACCAAAGAGGCTGGTCAGGCAGAGGACTGGCCAGGTAGAGAGCTGGCACTACTGCCCACTGAGGGCTCGGGACATCCCTTCATGAGCAACCCCTGTGTGGTAGCAAGAGCACCCCTGGGAGGGCTGTCCTGCTGGCCAGAGGAGAGGGTGACCCACACTGTCTACTATCTACAGTAGTGAGGGTGAGGGATGACGCATGTCTACTCCACCACCCTTCCCTGCCTTGCTCTCTGTCCCAGGAAAGCATGTCTCTTGATATCCCTTACTCTTACGTCAAGGTAGATTTTGCCATTGGGAAGCATCTGCAGAAGACAGGGAACCAGAGAGGAGAAGAGTGGAAATTCACACCCCGAACTCTGCTCGCCGTGGCACCTCTGCCAACAGCCATGTTCCCACCGAGGCTTCGGCTTCCACCCAAGAGCACCATCTCTCTGTGGTACTCTGCTGGACAGCCCCAGGCCCTGGAATCTCAGCACCCCTCTTCCTCCTGTTGGCAACCCCACCTTGGGCATGGCAGTGCATCATGCTCTTGTTAATCTCTGGGTTGCCTCAGTGTCCCCTCAGATTGGCTTCTGCCACCTGCTAACAGTCCCTAAGTCCTCTGAAGAGTCTAGAACAGCATCTCTCCCATTTAGCTTATAAATGGGTCACTTAATTCAGTAGGTCTGGAGCATTCTAATGAGCTCCAGGTGACACTCATGTTTCTGGTCCTTGGACAACATTTTAAGAAGAAAGGACCAGAGCAATTTTTATTTTCCTGAAACAATGTGCTGGGAACTCTGCTGGGCAGTGGGTCACAAAGGTAAAACGAATAGGCCTGTGTTCAGTCCAGACAGGGAGACAGACACATTTAGATGACAATCACTATTAATGATGCCGGTTGTGAGTGCTCCAAAGGATGGACAGGAGGCTGTGAACAGTTGGGTCCTCAGGATGGCTTCCTTGACACCTTTTTGAGATAGTGTTTGAGCTGAAACCCAGAAAAGGCGTGGGGAAAGTTTTCAGCAGCAGTGCACGAGCAAGGCTGGGTGACGGAAGAACTGTGTATATTCTGTGGTCTAAGAGGAAGTCAGCTGGGCCAGAGCACAGTGAGAACTCTTGGGGATTGGGCCCAGAAGCTCAGGTTCAGGCACTGAGCTGCCTCCTCCTTCCCCAGCAAGAGGGGCTGTACCTGAATTTGACTACCCATGGGAATTGGCCTCCCCTTCCCCTATGGCCTGAACCCAGCTTTCAGTAAGGTCTCCAGGTGCTGGCAGCTGGTGCCCTCAGACACCTCTCTGCTCAACTGGTAGCAACACCCATCTGGTCATGCATTGAAAAGGGGCAGTAGCAGGGGCAGGTCCCTGCTCTGGCACACAACTCCAGATACGATGGCAGCTTGGCCCCCACAGACAGACACTGAGGGAGACAGCTCGCCTCTGTCTGCTGACCTCTGGAATTTTTGTTTCCCCAAGAAACTCACATCTTAACCCCATACACAGTGATATTTAGTATTTTCCTCCTTCCCTCTCACCACATTAGGGCTTTTCTGTGTCTTATGAGCAGGGAAAACCATTGAAGGGTTAAACATGGGATTGTCTAACAAAATTTGTTTCCAAACACATTTAGCGCTGCAATGTGAAGAATGAGCTGTAAGGAGAGGGGACAGAAAAATGGGAGAGCATGAGGAGAGGGGCTGTGTATGGGGATGGTAGCCCTGTTATCAGCTCAGGTGTCCTTGGGGCCATAGGTACAGCAGGAGCCATGGCTGGCTCTGAATGCCAAGGTCAGGCTGCCCTCGGAGACTGAGGAAGAAAGAGATGCTAGAACTGTCTCTGAGGGAGTGGGCACTAGTGGGGGGATAGGTTACGATAAAGATTTGAAGACCCCTTCCCTTTTTATCTCTGCATTGAGATTCTGGGGTGGAGTGAAGCCAATGGGACGGTTGATGGGGCAGCCAGGAGGAAAATCAAAAGGCTGGGCCACACTTGGGGAAAGACATAAAGGGCAGAGTGGGGAGCAGAAGGAGGGTTTAGAGGCAGGGACACAATTGGGTGCCTGGGAAGACAGGAGCCACCTAATCTGAGAAAAGTAATGGAAGGTCAGGGGCTCCTCAACCTATGGCTTACATCATGGACAGCTTGGGCAGTGGTGGCCCTGGGGTATGGTTCAATACTCTGTCCTTGAAAGCTGAGGCTGCCCACATAGCACTCTTGGCTCAGCCTGGATAGCAGGCTCTGGGCAGGTGTAGGGGTGCCCAGATAAGCCTGTGTGTGTGTGTGTGTGTGTGTGTGTGTGTGTGTGTGTGTGTGTGTGTGTGTGTCTGTTATGAGCAAGTGGGCCATGGTGGGCCCTCCTCAGAGGAGCTACAGCACAGGAGAAAATGGGGGAACATCACTGTCACCCCTGAGGGTGGCTAGGGTTCAACTATGGAGAAAAGACACCATAAGTAGATACGGGCTTGGGAAGGCTCCAGGCCTGGGGATTCAATTCCTTGGCATTTTAGGCATTGCTTTAATGCCTGTCATACTCTGGGTGTGTGATCCCTTTTTGACTATCCACCTGACAAATACTTAAGGCTGGTGCTAGCTACTTGACCTTCGTTCCCTCCTAGTTATCATGTTGAAAGTGAAGTCTGATGTAGAATGGACTTTGGGTTGGTTCAGAATGACTTCCAGCTGAGATTAATAATTAAGTACCCATATTTGAAAGCATGCAGTTGGTAAGTCCATGCTGGGCTTCAAGGAGAGGAAGTGAAGCCAGTCCTTCAGCCTCATCCACCACCCGAGGTTAAACCTCTGTAAGTTGAATACCTTGAATGGAAGAGAACGTGCATCTGAACATTGAATTGGCACCTGTGGGAAGTGTAGCTTCTCTCTGAGTGTGGGTGCAGCTCTCCCCATCCCAAATCTGTAGCTCTAGGAAAATTGTGAAGATGGCGGGGGTGGGGGACCCCTGGAAGAAGAGATGACATCTTTCTCCGCTCAAGGGCTCCAAAAATCTCAGCATTGGGCTCCAAGACACACCTCCCAAGAAGGACATTCCTGGAAGCCAGGAGACCCCCGCCTGAAAGTATACACACCTTCCACCCTCTTCAGTTCTGGGCCTCAAAGCTTCTGCTCCTGCTGCCTTTTCCAAGGAGGAAAAATGCACACCTGGAATCTTCTCCACTTCTGACATTCACTTGTCTTCGGCAAGGATTTCAGGCCAGACCTGGGTAAGCTCCCAGGTCTCTTTCAACTTTGTGTTTTTGATGCTTTTTTTTTTTTTTAACATTTATAGTTTTTTTAACATTTATAGTTTTTTTTTAACATTTATGATTTCACCTTGATTGTAAGATCTCTCTCTCTCTACACACACACACACACACACACAGAGAGAGAGAGAGAGAGAGAGAGAGAGAGAGAGAGAGAGAGGCTCATGTGGGCTGGATGTGATTGTAGGACACCCCATGGAAAGGATGAGGTTGGGATTCCATAGGTTTCCCTGCCCACTGGGCAGCCCTGGGATTTCATCAGAAGCTGTTCTTGATGAGTCCAGTCAGAAGGGAGGATGAAACCTTGCTCAATGTTCAGGAGCCTGAGCCTGGCAATTTCTGCCCACACACACACAATCACAGACTCTCTCTCTCTCTCTCTCTCTCTCTCTCTCTCTCTCTCTCTCTCTCTCTCTCTCTCTCTCTCCACCATCCTCAGAGACCTGTGTCTGAGGGGGAGGCAGCACCAGGCAACTGGGCATGTTTACTCTCAGACCTTAAGGTGGAAACAGAACCTGTGGCTCTGAGTCACCACAACTGTGACACTCTCTTTTCTTTTGTGCTTCACTGGACACAGATCAGTCACCAGCCCCAAGCTGGGTCCACGTTAGTCACAGGAGCAGGAGGCTGGCTAACCAGACAGGAATGCTGAGCATGGAGGAAAGTTGGGAGGTTGGGGACAGCTAACATCCTGAGTGCTTTGTGCTCTTGATTTCTCTGTGGGCTCAAGAAAGGAACACCTTACCTCAGGATGAACCTTCCTGTGGGGCCAAGAGTCCCAGTGGATCCAGCCCAGGAGCCCAGCTGCATGGCCACCCCAGCCTCACCCAGCAAGTGGGACAGTTCTGCAAGCAGCGCCTCCAGCCTGGACCAACCTCTGCCCATCAGTCCCACGGTAAGCCCAGGGCAAGCATGTGCAGACACATAGCCTTCCCTCCCCCATCCCAATCCTTGACCTGGAGACACACAGAGGCTTAGACAGGGACATAGAGAAGACCTGTGCTCTACTGTGGGATTTTAGGCATGTTAGTGGACCTCTCTGAGCCTGTCCTACACATATAGGCCACTAGAGGAGAGTGTGGACCACATTTTTCCTTGAAGAGAGCATCCAAGGAATAGAAAGACCAGTCCTGAAGGACAAAGGTCTGGAATGGCCCAATCTACCCTTGGCTACATCCACTCTTTTCTGAGACTGATTAGATATCCTATGGAGCCTTCAAGAGAAGAAGGCATACACTAGGCTTCTGGATTTGTCCAGCACATAATGGGGCATTGGGTATGTTCCAGTGACTCCATCATTCTAGTCAGGATCCCAGGGCCATACCTACCAATTCCACCATTAACTGGGGAAGACTGAGGGTACCCTCTGGACCCTGGAATGCTGGCCTAGGATCTGGACAAAATGGGAAGGCTCTGGTAGCTATAGGGGTTAGGGCAGGATGTATAATAAACCACTCCCCCTGGAAAGAAGCTGGGGAGGGAGGTGACTTTAAATCTCTTTGTACTGGCTTCACAGTATCATACCTTCCTGTAGTTACTCTGGGAAGCCTAAACTAACTTTCTTTCTTCTTTCTTTCTTTCTTTCTTTCTTTCTTTCTTTCTTTCTTTCTTTCTTTCTTTCTTTCTTTCTTTCCTTCTTCCTTTCTTTCTTTCCTTTCCTTTCTTTCTTTTTTGTTCGTTCGTTCATTCTTCTTTCTTTTTACCATGACATTGGTTAATGAAATCCAATAAGTTTCAGCTATACACTTTAACAATAAAGTATTATATATATTTACACTGTGTGTTTACCTCCCATAGTTAGATTTCTTGCTATCACCACATATTTGACCCCCATTACCCCATCTACCTCCCCAGTCCTCCCATCCCCTACCCTCTGGTAACCACTAGTCTACAGTCCATGTCCATGAGTCTCTGTTTGTTTGTCCTGTTCATTTATTGATTTTAGGTTTATATCCCACATATAAGTGATATCATTAAACTTTCTTTATAAAGGGGAATTCTTTCCCTCTCTTTCATGCCAGTCCTACCCAGATATACTCTAGGCGAATACAACCACTTCTTTGAAACTGGGGAGGGGTTGGCATCTCAGAGGAGAGGAACTCCACACCAGTCCTCCATCCCAGAGTTTAGGGTGCCTGGAATACTATTGCTGATTGTCTTGGCACTTGGGACAGGGCCTGTATAGCAGAGAGGAAGCCACCCAAGAGTTGGCTCTGCCTTCTTCTCAATGAAAGGTAGAGTCATCTTGCCATGCCCCCAGTTCCCAGACATGTCAGTCTGTTCTACCAGTCTCCAGCAGGTGTTCTGAGCCCACTCCTAGAAGCCTAACGCCTCTGTGCCATGGTGTAGGAGCTTGGGCTCAACTTTAGGGAGACCTACATTTCCTTTCCAGCTCAGCTACTTTCTAGCTATGTGGATAAGTGACGTTAGCACTCTGAGCCTCAGTTTTTACACCTTTCACACCGAGAACCCTAACCCTTCTTTCTCAGGGCTATTTGATGGTGACATGGTAATGTGATGCCCTGTTTCTCTGTCTCTCTACAGGCAGCTGGGGCTCGGGCAGCTGCCTGGGTCCCCTTTCCCACAGTTGATGTTCCGGACCATGCCCATTACACCCTAGGCACAGTGATCCTGCTGGTGGGGCTCACAGGGATGCTGGGAAATCTGACGGTCATCTATACCTTCTGCAGGTGCATTCTCTCTATGCCTCAAAGAGCAGCCCTGAGTCCTCAAGTCCCTCAGCAACCAACCCTTCCTTCCACACCTGTCCTTTTTGCAAGCTGAATGACTGAGATAGGCAGGGAGAGAAGTGAAACCCAGGTTCTATCACCTATTAGCTGAAATGACTGTGGGCAAGTCATTTATCCTTGTTGAGCCCACGTATCTTGTCTGCAAAATGGTGTTGTGCTTTACTTCATGGAGTCAATGTAATGATTAAGTTCATGTATATACAGTGTCCAGCAAATGTGTTTGAATCCTGGCTGTGCCACTTACTGAGTTTTATGATCTGGAGCAAACCACCCCCTGAGTGAGAGCCTCAGTGAACTTATCTGGAAAGTGGGGGCAGGAGTAAATATGAAAATGGATGGCTACAAGAGATGAGGTTTATGAAAAGCCTAGTCCATGAAGCATAAGCCTCAGAGTTCCATTGCCCTTTTCCACCCCTGAGGATGAGGAATGCAGACATAGCTGTGTTGAACAGGCCCAAATTACAACACTGGAAGAATGTGGATGAGAAGGGTGCCAGAGGGAGGAGACACAGTCTGGGCACATGGAAAGAGGAGCCTAGGGAGAAGCCACTTGAGAGAACTTCGCCTTGAGGGGCTCAGAGAAATTAGGGTGTGTCCAAGGAGAGAGTATAAGTCACACAGTGAAGATACAGAGGGTGAGAAGAAGTAACGGATGCCAAAAAACAAACAAACAAACAAACAAACAAACAAACAAACCACAGCTTCTGCTGGGCAGAGCAGCAGCCCTGGAGAGGTATTGCTCTCCGCTTCATTCTGAGGGAACCACCCTCAAAAAATAAGGGTCTCGATTCTCAGACTGCACTGCCAGAAACCAGAGCTGTTTGGCTAGTCCTTGCTGGGCAGCAGATGGCCCAACAGCTTGTGTCTGTGTGCATACATAAGTGTGCGTGTGCATGGGCCTGTGTGCACATGTGTGTATGTGCCTGTGTGCATGTGTGCATGTGTAGTAGAGGGAGTCTCCCCAGCAGAAGCACCTCCTGATAGCTTCTGACCCCTCACAGGAGCAGAGGCCTCAGGACACCTGCCAACATGTTCATTATCAACCTCGCAGTCAGCGACTTCCTCATGTCTTTCACCCAGGCTCCCGTCGTCTTTATCAGCAGCCTCTATAAGCGGTGGCTCTTTGGGAAGGCAGGTATACACTCAGGGCTCCCTTTTGCTGGGGGTGGGAGGGAGACGTCTACGGCAGGAGATGCCCACCCATGGTATGGGGTGGCCCAAATGAGGAGGTGATTTACTCTTCCTTGGCAGGGAGTGGGTAGCTGTCCTCATCCCATGAATGAGCAACAGGGAAGACTCGGGTTTCAGTCCTGAGGCCTCCACCAGCCTCTGCCAGATGTGGCAAGTAGGAAAGGTGCAGAGGGCCTCAGGCTGCTTTTCTTGAGAGGTGAGGTCAGGAGCCAAATACATGCCATCCTCAGACCCTTTCTCCCTTGGAATACCTGATGGGCTCCTGCCAAGGGCTGAAGTCAGGGAGTTGTGCCCACAGGCTGTGAGTTCTATGCCTTCTGTGGGGCTCTCTTTGGCATCACCTCCATGATTACCCTGACGGCTATCGCCTTGGACCGCTACCTGGTGATCACACGCCCACTGGCTGCCATCGGGGTGGTGTCCAAGAGGAGGGCAGCGCTTGTTCTGCTGGGTGTCTGGCTCTACGCCCTGGTCTGGAGTCTTCCACCTTTCTTTGGCTGGAGTAAGTGGGCTGGGAGAATTGGAGGATGGGGAAATAGTCTGGGAGGGGCATGTTCAAGGGGCAGGTTGGTAGACTTGTGTTGACCAGCTAGCAGGAGGAGTCAGGGAACTGCCTGAGCCTCAAGGCAGGGGGACATTAAGGGAGTATGACTAGCAGCAAGGAATACTGAGCTGCACCATCAGCTCTCAGAGAATGACATGGGGTCCCATCTCTCAGTACAGAGGGGAAGACGTGATTTCTGGGTGGCGGGAAGTGAGAAATCCATCCGATACTGAGTTTGTAGTGAGTCAGACAGGAAGGGGTTGGGGTGTGAGGCCTAACCAGGTACAAGGCTTAGCAGCAAGGTACCCACCCTTCTGGTGGGACGTTTTCTGGTGGGACCAGGAAGCTGGCTGAAAACTGGGGAAATAGGACCCTGGGGCTCTGGTGAAGTCTTTGCTCCAAACTGGCAAGAACAGGCAGCAGTGGGCTTTGCCAGCTATCTCCTGAGCTGGTGCCCCTGCCAGAACAGTCTTGGCAAATTCTCCTCCATGTGCCCTCGCTTCCTCACTGCACTGAGCAGGGCTGGGGCTAGGGCCAGTATTCCAAGATCCCAGACCGCATGTCCGAAGTCCTTGCTGAATGAGGAACCCAAGACAGCATGAGGCAGAACACTGAGTGCTTACTCCTGGCTCCCAGGTGCCTATGTGCCCGAGGGGTTGCTGACCTCCTGCTCCTGGGACTACGTGAGCTTCACACCATCAGTCCGTGCCTACACCATGTTGCTCTTCTGCTTCGTATTCTTCCTTCCCTTGCTCATCATCATCTACTGCTACATCTTCATCTTCAGGGCTATCCGGGAAACAGGCCAGTAAGAGCTGGGCATGGAGGAGGGGCTAGACGGGAGAGGGGTCATGCCCCTTTGCCAGATGCTCCCACCCCAGGGCATTCCACCCCAGGGCATTCCCAGCTCTAGATGGGCAAAGACAAACTGAGCACCTGTGCCTATTGAGTAGATGCCTAGAGACCAGCACAGCCTGGTGCATACAGGAGCCTCAAGAAACATGATCTTCTCAAGAGGGGACCTTTAGGCATGTAGAGGGTCTCGGGGGCAGAGAAGATAGTGCCAGTGGAACCCCAGGGAGGCAGTTTAGATTGGATGTAATAGAGAAATTTATGGGTGTTGGGGCTGCCTGTACTGGAAGGGACGGCCAGGTCCAGGGAGGCTCCCCAACAGTGGCCATGACCCTGGCACTCACTGCAACCCAAATGGGGCCAGAACCAACGTTTCACTCTTCCTAGGGCTCTCCAGACTTTTGGGGCCTGTGAGGGCCTCAGTGAGTTGCCCCGGCAACGACAGCGGCTACAGAGTGAGTGGAAAATGGCTAAGATTGTGCTGCTGGTCATCCTTCTCTTCGTGCTCTCCTGGGCCCCCTACTCCACTGTGGCCCTGATGGCCTTTGCTGGGTAAGCAATGGCTGAGGGGTTGGGTGAGGGGCTGAAGAAGTTGAGAGAGGGGTAAGGGGGCCCTAGGGCAGCCCCTCCCTCCCCAGTTCAAGCTGAAGCCAGCTGTCCTCACACACTAAGTTTAGCCTCACAGCCTTCTACCCCTGTGGTAAGATGCTTCGCCAGACCTGGGTCTGCCTGGTTTCTGGAGGCACTAGGACACACGGATGAGCTCTGGGTCACACTGGGTTTGGCCTGAGGGCCTGTAAGGGCTACCAGGTCCTGCCTGACCCCTTGGGAATCCATGGCTCTCCCTGAGGTTCTGGTTCCCTCTTCACCTGTGCACACAGCCAGTGGTTCTGTTCACCTCCTGCTCTCCAGTCCTTTGTGGCAAGAGTCTGAGGCCTTTGGCATTTGTAGCAGCATGGAAGTAGGCCAGGCTTATGAAGTACTTTTCATATAGGGAGAGCTATTAATCCTTGGAAGTATTTAAGTATGAGCTCTCCTTGTGCAGAAACAGTCCCCTGGTAGACCCACCTATGAAGTTACTCTCAGGTTTGGGTTGGGGTGTGGGAAGAGCTGAGCAGAGGTGTAACTGGGAGTGGAGGGGGTTTATTGCCAGCAACACAGGTTCCAGGGGACAATGAAACCCCCAACCTGCCATACCTTCCTTTCAGCCTCTCCCTCGATGGCTCTCTGGGTTCCCATTCGCCTGAGATCAGAATTCTCTCGCGCTTCAGTTTCTCCCATGGGGCTGACCTGGCTGTGCTGGTTTGGGACAGGCTGGGCTGTGGCTCTGGCAGGGCCTGGCCTGGAGGAAGAAGATCCCTGAGAGGGTGGTGGGCTGTGGAGTCACCAGGGAGGGCCGGCTGGCAGGGGGACCACAGCTTCTTTGTTTTAGGTACTCACATGTCCTGACGCCCTACGTGAACTCGGTGCCAGCCATCATCGCCAAGGCTTCTGCCATCCACAACCCCATCATTTACGCCATCACCCACCCCAAGTACAGGTGCAGCCCTCCTCCAGGCCCTAACTCCGGGTCCCTAGACATACCCTCATGGCCATGGAGGCCTGTGAATGGGGCAGAGATCCACCATCTTTCCTATCCCTTGTATATACATTGGGTGGGAGCCTCTGGCAGCTATGAGTGGCCAGTGACCCTGGGTGGATTTTGGAGCTTATGTGACCTTTGCTGCTCCAGCTTTCCAGGGATCTCGGCTTGAAGGGACATCAAGGCTCCCTGGACAGCGTCCAGCCCTAACTAGCAATTTTTGGAGCCAAGGATGAAAGGCAGGCAGCCAGAATAGCTGATCAGCAGTGCTGCCCCCTATAAAGAGAAGCTCCCAGACAGTGACAACCTGGAGAGACCGCAACAGGGAGAACTCTGCTACACTTCAAGGGCCCTGGCAAAGCCCTGGGGATGGTTTGGGCTCAGAGTGCTCTCTGCTGATAGAATCCTAGCACACTGGCCTCTCCCACCAGAGGGGCTTCAATGCTTCCTTTTGTCTGGTGGTGTCAGTAACTCACTGCCCTGCTGAGGTGACCAGCAGGCTGTAGCCCATCTAGCTCAGAGGTTCCCATCACAGAGATATGTCTTGGGCCAGCCACTTGAGGGCTGGAGCCAAGCACCTGGCTGAACCTACTACTACACTAAGGCTCTCCTTTTATGGCCATGGCCCCAGCATCTCTCTATCCATTCCCAGCCCTGTAAGCCTGTTGGTTTCCTTGACCCCAGCACCTATCTGTCCTTCCTCATCACTTCCTATGATTCCATCATCTGTCTGTCTGTCCTCATAAACCTAATTAATGTCTGAATCACCCTATTTCCCCAGTGGCTATCAGTTCATTTCCATTAGCCTTGTATCAGTTTGCCTATCCATCCTCATCTCTTCATGCCTGTCTGTCCATCCCCTCTGCTCTAACCAGCTGTGCCATTCCTGCAGAATGGCCATAGCCCAGCATTTGCCCTGCCTTGGGGTGCTGCTGGGCATGTCAGGCCAGCACACCGGCCCATACGCCAGCTACCGTTCCACCCACCGCTCCACACTGAGCAGCCAGGCCTCAGACCTCAGCTGGATCTCCAGACAGAGGCGCCAGGCATCCCTGGGATCTGAGAGTGAGGTGGTAAGAATGCTGGGCTCTCACTTGCTGGCCATCTCTTCTTCAACCAAACCATCCTCAGGCCTCAGGCAGCACTGCCTCTGAGACTCAGGGAAACTCAGGACCCTGGGACGCTGGCTGGAAGAGCCCCTCCCAACTTCCCTACAGCATTTCCATGCACCATCACCCGTAACAGGTAGGGTACTGGGGCCAGAGAAGCAATGAGTTGGCCCAACATCACCCAGAAGCAAGGCCAGGACTAAACGTGTGTCTTCCAGCTCCAGGACATCTTTTTTCTATGCTGGCATTGCCCTTTAGAGCCACAAATTGAAAAGACTAGCATTTCTGGCCCCACATGAGCCTCCAGACAGGAGCTAGCTCAGAGTCTCTTGTTCTCAGCATTAAGCCCCCTCCTCTTGGGAGCTTCGAAGAGCCCACAGGATACAGAGGAAGCAACACTGGCCCTGGAGTCAGGGGACCTGAATTCAAGCCTAAGTTCTACCATGTATTCACTGTGTGAGCTTGGGCAAGTCACTCACCGTCTCTGAGCCTTCATCTCCTCCTCTGAAAGGGGAAAAATCACCTCACATCCAAAACTGGCTAAGATGCCCATGAGTAGATGCCAACCCCATAGTTGTTGTCAGTCCTAGGAGCTACTAGCCTGCCAGTCCCTCCTTAGGGCTTGGAGCTGTTATGCCCTCTGATGTCCCCAGGAGATCTCCCTACACCATGGGCTCCCATCCCCAGCCACACTTGGCCTCCTCAATATTGTGCCTACACGTCCCACTGTGGGCCTCACCAAGAGCCTCAGCTGAACAGCTCCCACCGCCCCCATCCCTGGAAATCTCAGTTAAAGGGCTGAGGGAAGAGCTGTCAGAAGTCCCTTCCCCGAACCACTGTAGTAAAAGACACCAAGGACTGAATCTTTTCTGTTAACAGAGGTCTACACCTTCATTATGACATGCCCATTCCACATGCTTTAAAATGTGCACAAGTATGTGCAAGCATGTACACACACATGTGTGTACCCTGGCACTCACAGTTTGCAGGGAATTGGTGACCAGCAGCCCTGCAATGTCATGGCTCTCACCCCAGTGAATATCTTGGGGAAGTTGGAGTAAGTCCTGGTGGGGAAAAAGGCAGGAACAAGACTACAGAATGTCCTTCTCACCTCAGTCACTCTCCTACCTCCCCCAGGGCTGGACGGACATGGAGGCAGCAGCTACATGGGGGGCTGCGCAGCAAGTGAGTGGCCCGTCCCTCTGGGGTCAGAGCCTGGAGGATGTGGAAGCCAAGGTCCCTCCCAAGCCCCAGGGATGTGAAGAAGAGGCTCCCGGGAAGGTGATTGGGCCCAGCATCTGCCAATCTATAAAGGGGTGGAGATAGGGGCAAGTAGCCCAGGGAGTGGTCATAAAAGGAGGAGCTTGTTCTCATGGGCAGGTCCAATGCCCTCTGAGAATCTCCCCCTTCTGTACCTCCTAGCTTTCCCTTGCCAACCTGGAAGATCTGGGGGTTTATTACTCCTAGATTCTCTGAGCAGGCCTGAGTGTGGTCTGTGACTACACCTCAAAGTGTCTGTGTGTGATTGACTAACTGCACGAAGGTAGCAGTTGGTGGTGGCCTTGTTGTCCTATGACATATGTACACATGTGTGTAAGTGTGTGTGACCATGTTCCCAGTACATGCTCTCTGTGACACCACAGGGAATGGGATTGAGTGTACCCTAATGGGTCTTCTCTAAGCTGTGCAAGGGACCAAATATGTGGTGCATAATGGGAGGCTGGACATACCTGGGTAGGAGTGCTGTGTATGTGCTCGCTATGAATGCCCTGAGATTAGGATGTCACCCAGAATACTTGTGGCTATTAAAAGAAGGCCAGCTGTCAGCCCAAGTGCCTATGGAACGGAATGTCGATGACGATTAGAGGCTATATTCTGGAATGCTGGAAATGCCATGGGCACAGGCCCTGAGGCTGCCTCTCCTCCTCAGCTGACAGCTCCCCATCCTGGTATTTCACTCACACCAGCACAGCACCCCCAGCTCCCAGGCTCTCTTGGGCTTTCCCAGCAAGCCCAAAGCCAAAGACACTTTCCTGCTTTCCTTTTCCAAGCCTGCTCGCCTGTGTGTCCCAGAGAGGGGGAGTTCTGGGCTGCTCCTTATGGTTGTAGAGCCCCTGCCTCCCCTAGCTTTAGTATCCCAGGAATCCTCCACTGATGTTCCAGCCCCAAAAGGACTCACTCCCCAGCCCTGAGCCCAGGCACTGTGCATGGACACAGAGGCCAGGACAGAGGCTCAGCTGTGACCCCCAAACTGGTGGAGCAATGACAAAAGGCACAATGCCTGTCCTAGGGAGAATATTGGGCTAGGGTGGGGCACTGTGCAGAGAAGGATTGCACATCAGCAGTCACATAACATTGATAAGCACTGCCATCAAGGTATCAGCACACAGGGTGCTAAAAGCAAAGGCAAGTCCTCAAGGGCTCCCCAGGGAAGGTGGAGATGAAGTGGGGGATTGCCAGGCAGGATGGGGTGGGGATTGAGGATTCCAGACTGTGCCCATGCAAATGCAGTGGGGCACAGGGGAACTCAGTGTCCTGGAACAGAGCGTTGTTCTGTGACCTCAGAGGCAGCCAAAGGGAACCTGGGAGCTGACAGTGGGAAAGTAGGAGAAGGGAGAGTGTCAGGAGGTAGTAGGAGCAGTGGGAAGGCCCCCTCAGGTGCTGGCCAGAGGGGTCTTCTAGGCATGATGCTATGATGCTGGGAAACAAGGAGCCCTTGGAGGACTTATTTGGTGCTCTAATAGAGGCTGGGTCAGCTTTTTAGGGTAACTGGGAACCTCTGTAGTGGCTGGGGAAGGACAGATTGAATGGAATGAGCTGCAGGGAGAAGACCAAAGGAGGCCACTGCTATAGGGACAGGCAAGGAATGAGGCCTTTAAGGCAGTAGAGAGAGAGGAGATGCTGGAGTGCAGGCAAGTGGAAGAGGAGTGGAGGGAGGAGGGGAACTTGATGGTAAGGTGAGGATAGCTCTGTCTGTACCCCAAGGGCCTGTGATCCTGGGGGACATCCTAGGGGGACATCCTGAAGACAGTCTTAAACTGCTGGCTCCACCTTCCAGGCCGAGTTGCCTGTGGTCTCAGAGAAGGCCCATCCTTGACCCAGGATACAACCTGGTCTTCCATGCAACCTCCCTTCACCACTTGGAGACCATAAACACAGAGGAGATTGTGCCTACAGGATCATTAGGCTAAACAGGTGTGTGCTGTTTGTTTTCAGACCAAGGAGCTGCTCCCCAGCCTGGACCCTAGGATGTAGGGCAACCTGGGCTCTCCTTTTCTTCTGGGACACATCCAGCCCCCTCATGACCCCTCACACACACATACCCAGGATCACCCATGAGACTGTGAGCTTCAGAAGTGGCATTGTCACTCATGGTATGCTGGATTCTCACCTAGAAGCACGAAACTCCTGCCCGGCAAGGTGGTCTACACCCACTTCTCATCTCATCAGACTGCATCTCAGGCTCATCCTGAAGAGTGAAGCCCAGGCCTTCTGCTTCCTGGAGCTGTCTGCTTCTCCTTAAATGCTGTGTGCTGTGATTGTCCAGGCAATGCTAATGGTGATGGGACACACCAGCTATTTATGAGCTGCCTCTGCACCCAGGCTGGGCATTTCCCTGACACAGAAAGCCTCGCTGTCTCCCACAACCAGCAGTAGAAGCTGAGCACAGATCTTCGGGCAATGGAAACTTATTCACCTCTGGCTTTTCCCTGCAGTGTACTGTTTCTACCTCAGCCCATGCTTTTGTGCACACATACATTTGCAGGCACACTCTCCCATATGTACATATTTGCATGTACACCAAGCACACGTGTACACTGCATCTGTGATTTCTTTCAAATCAGTGGTTTAAAGTTCATCCCAGGGCTGTGTGGCTCTGAGAGGGTATGGGACAATAAAAAGCAGAGGTCTCAGACAAGCATAGTATTTATTTGTTGATGTTTCAATGAGAGAGAAACCCCAGGCTTGCCCTCTTGTGCCTAGACCTCTCTTCCTTCCTTCCCTCTATTCCCATCTCTTGACTCTCTCCTGAAGCTCCCATCTCAAACAGAGTGGAAGAGGGACAAAGACCAGACTTACCCCCACTCCCACACCCCAAATGAGCAGCTGTTACCAAGAAGTGGCTCCCGTCCAGCCTGTGGGTTTGAGGAGGAAGGCTGACCTTCCCCTTTAAGAGCATCCTTCCCACATCCCTCCCTTTCCCCAGAGCAGCATCAGACATCGGGTGGGTTCTCAAGTCCAGAGAAAGATCCTGCAGCTATAGGCACAGACTAGCCTGGACCGCCCCTTCTGTCCTTACCCTATACTGGTCATGCCCTGCTGATGGTTCTTCTCCAGCATGGCAGGACAGACCTCCCTAGGAAAGGGAGTAAGGCTAGAGTCAGGAATGAATAGTATGGGGCCAGGGGGTGGAGCTGGGTGCTGGTCATGAGTGGCTTGCCTCTTGAGCCAGGCCCTGGCAGAGGACGGGCTGGGCTGCGTGATTCAGGACAGAGGAGGTAGTGAAGTAGAGGAAAGAACACAGGTCCCTCTCTGGCCTTTTCTATTTGATATTTTTGTGACCTTGGGAATGTTACCAAATGTCCCTGTGATGTGGGGACTCCTTCTACCCTGCATGTCATATGTGCCAGGCCTAGAATGTGAGGAAGGATTCTGGCAGCCAGGAAATTACTCACACCCTGCACTTAGTCTCTGGGCCCCAGCTCAGGCCAGAGCCCTCCAGGAGGGCCAGAAAATAGCCAGCCCAGCTGCCTTCCTTGAGTCTCAGTTTCCCCAGCCAGGAGCCAGGGTGGACCTTGATCTATCTCCAGACCACCCGAGGCCTCGGGTCTCTTCTGGGGAAGGGTTTCTGGAAGTATCCTGGGCCAAAGACCATGCTGGCAGGAGTCTCGAGGTACCTAGGCTTTCCTCCCAGAACACACTGTTTCTGAGTTATGGGCTGAACACATCAAACACGCTTTCCCTTCCCTGCCCCTTCTGGCCCTATGTCCCAGCAGCTGAGCTAACAGCATCTCTTCCCCTCCTCCCCGCCCCTTGCCATTCCAGCACAAAGGGCACAAGGGCCTGGCATGCCACACTGGCAGCCGGAGCTTTCCATGCTGCTGTCAAGTTTTCCAGAACACAAATGAGACAGGAGAGCCAGGAATAACCGCTGGGCGCCTAGAGGGTCTGCAGGATGTGGTGCTGCCCCACACCTGCTTTAAGACCCCGTGCCAAGGGATGCAGGCAGGAACCCCTCCTCCCCCGCACTCCCCCCAGCCTGCCAGCCCCCGACCTGGCATTGGGAAGAACCTGGGCCCACTGGGAGCCTGCTATCTGGCATGAGTCCCATGGGAATGAGCTCATACTCCAGTGTGGCCTGAGCTCACTCCCTGTGTGACATTGGAAAAGTCACTTAACTTCTCTGATCCTTGGTTCCTGCCAAGGCAGTAGCCTTTCAAGATCTGACGGGATAATGGAGCGAAGGTTCTGATGCTGAGCTGTACCCAGAGCTGCTTCTATTATGATCTTTTTTATGGCTGGATGACCTTGGGCCAGTTATCGGTCTCTTGTATGTAAGCTCTGTCCAGACAAGTAGGAGGCTCAGCTTGGTCCTAGGGGCCATCAGGACTGCACACTGGGTTAGGTTCAAACTCTCACCAGTGAGTACAGAGCAACAATAACCTAAGTGGAAAAGGCCCTGCCCGAGGGAGCTCAGCTATGGTGTTCTGGGCAAAAGGGTGGGTGCAGATGGGGAGAGTGCGCGCATCTAGGCTCTCCAGAGAGCAGAGGGATCAAGGAGAGCAGGAGGCAAGAGCATTATCACTGTCCTGGCCAGTCCCCTATCCTGACCCCTGGGGGGTAGTGGGTGCTGGACACCCCTCCCCAGGGGCTATATTAGCCATGTGAGTCACAGTGGATCGGCAGGGAGGCCTCAGCGGGCGGGCACAGTGTAGGGTTACAATCCATTTATGGGCGCAGCAGAGGGCAGATATCAGTGTCGATGGCATTCGTTCCCAGCTATTCTTAGGAGTCTCTCAGGATCTCCACGCAGCCTGGGCAGCCTGGCTGGGCAGCAGCAAGACCAGAGCAGGCAAGGCCGGGGGTTGGGGCTCGGGGGCAGGGACAGAGGTATGGGCTGGGGAGGTGGGGTGCCTGAGGTCCCTCTCACTCCACTCTTCCCTTGTCCACAGAGACCACTGCTGTCACTATGTCTTATAGTGTGACCCTGACTGGGCCTGGGCCCTGGGGATTCCGTCTGCAGGGAGGCAAGGACTTCAACATGCCGCTCACTATCTCCCGGGTAAGTGCTTTGGTATATTTGGAGGGGGTTGTGTGTGTCCATCCATATGTCCTTCCCCAAGGCTCTTGAAAAAACAGAGCATACCTAATCCTCAGTCTGGGGCCTGGGAGTGGGCCCAACTGGATGCTGCCCACTATAGACCCCTGGTCTCAGCCACAGCTGTTCACCCACTCGAACTAGCCAGCCTGTTTGGAGAGCGAAACATCATGAGCAAGTGGCAGGTATTTTGAGCACAGAAGGAAGTGCCAAGTTTTCCGGGCAGGCAGGCAGGTGAACAGAGGATAGCAACTTCCTAAGCCCTTCCTTAGTAGGGTGGGCTCAGGATGCCCTCAAACCCAGAACATTTTTCTGGATGTCAGCAACTACTTTGGGGAGAGAGGACTCCTAGCATGGAGAGACCAAGTGACAGGTGGGTGTCAGGGCTTGCGTATCAGGGCTTGGGTCTGGATTGGGCAGGTTACTGGGCTCTAGCAGCTGCTCAGTCCCAGACCCAAGATAATAGCCCACCTTCCTGGGCCTTCCAGGAAACTTGCACTGGCTGACCTCATGAGTCTGGGCCTTCTTCCTCTCCTGCCCAAGCCCCTACCCACTCACCCACAGCTGCTTTGTCTGCCTGTCTTACATCTTATTCTGCATACTTATCTGGGAAAATGACCCATGTCCTGCAGTATCTGTGATCATGGAACAACACTGTCTGATGGCAATGTCACAGAACATTGAAGAATATCCAAGAAACTCTATTGCCCCTCTAGAGACATTGAAACCCAGAGAGCCGAGAAGCTAGATCTGCTTGAGAGGAAGCTGTCTATAAGAAAGGACTGTTTTAACCACTGTTGTCTTCCCGGCACTTATACCAGGGCTTAGAACATAGTAGGTGCTCATGCAACATATGTCAAGGAAAGGGAATCTCCAACAAGTCTAGCAGAGCTGGAGTTGAAGGCCCTGAGGCTCAGGGTGGATTGTGAGTTGTGCAAAGGAATAGACAAGCCCTAGTAGAATAAGGCTGAGGTGGCCCCCAGCAGTGCTGGTATGGGCACAAGGGGACAGGCTGAGGCCCCAGGCTGTCACTAGAGAATGATGGATGATAGGCAGGAGGGTCTGGGTTGCTGCCCCACCTGGGTACAGGAAGACAGATTGTTCTCCAGAGCAGCAGAAACTTTCCTTGGGCCCTTGGGATAGATAGTTACAGGGAGGCTGCCAGGGAAGGCCTGAACAGTGCTTGGCAGAGAGAGCAGGGAGCCAATGCCCCTATTGGAAAAGCAATCCTGGTTGTGGAACCCGATGTGGGCATAGAGACCACATTCCTCTGGGGCAGGGTACTGGCCTGGCTCCAGCCCAGGGTAAAGAACTTGCCCTCCATCCTTCTATTGGAGAGCTGGTTCATTCTAACCTGAGTCCACACGCCTCCAGACTCACTGCCCTGGAGACCACAGGGTGCCGCACTAAAAGGACGCCTAGAGACTTCTCCAGCCATCTGAGCCCAAGTGGATGCCTCCTCTGCCCCCCAGGACCCTGGAAAATTTCTACACCCATGGTTGCAGGGCTCCTCCTTATATGAGGGACTGTTTACCTTCACTCTCATGTGTCCACCTGCCACACACACTTGGGATTGAGCCCAAATCTTTCCCAGCCCCACCATCCTCAAGGCCTCCTCCTGGTGCTCCTTGTCTCATCCTTGTGGGTGAGAATTAGCCTCCTGGCTCAGTGGCACCCAGGATAGCCAATTACCTCACCCAGGGTCTATGTACCACTTGGCCTGGCTAGCTCAGGGCTTATAGGGCAGCATAGGGACCTTAAGCTAGATAGCAGGAAGAATGTCCTCACTTCAGAGAGGGGGTGTATTAAGATGTATTGGAGCCAATGACTAGGAGGGACTTTTAAAAATAGAACCCATAGCTTAGGCAGGGCGTTGGGGGACGGGCATAATGGCATCTCTGCTTTCTACAGGGGCACACTTCAAATCACCAAGGCCATGGAGCAAGCTAAACTGGACACTGGGGCCTCCCCAGGGCTCTTGATAAACTCATCTGGTGGGCTGCTGATACCCAGAGCTTGGGTGTTCCAGACTGGGTGTTGCCAGCTTGCTATCCCACTAGGGCTGTGGTTTTTCCCAAATGGGCTCTTAGGCCCTTCTGCTCAAGGAACTTCTTTCCCAAGGGGATGCAGGGCCATAGCTCTCTGGAGAGACCTTTCTCTCACCCCAGCCATGATCCACTTCCCACAGGAAGCAATGGTGCTCAGGTGACTATTGCAGAGGGGGAATTAGCAGAGGCAGGGCCTGCTCATTCTCAGTAGGGGCCAGCACCCCCTGCACATGCACTGCAATCCTGAGGGAGTAGTCAGGCAGGCAAGGCTTCAGAGTCAGCAAACTGAGGCTTGAATTTGTGCACGAGCTCCTGTGGTAAGCCCTAGCACCCACTCTTTCCCTGTCACCCCTCTGGCTAGGGGCTAGTAAAGCACTGAGTGGGGTCTGTCCTCTGACAGCTGTAGGTACAGTCTGCCACTCCTCCTGCAAGAAGGTGGCCACCTACAGGCTGGATGATTGCTCCATTCCCACTCTACCTTGCCCCAGGGCCCATGGCATCAACCTTGGGGCAGCAGCAGCCCCTCAAGGGTTTCCTTCCGTGGGTCTCAACTTGAGGACCCACAGAGAAGGGGGTTCAGGAGGGAGACTTGGAGGGTGGAGGGGAAAATGCCTTTATTTATCCTGGACAGGTGCTGGCTGGGCCTGCAACATGAGCTGCCCTCTCAACCCCGCCCTCCCACAGCCAGTTCTCCAGGATGTGGGGGAGGAGTGGGAGAAGCTCCAAAAGGCCCAGCACCCACCCCACACCCAACTGCTAGGCCAAAGGCTGGGCCACTGTCTGGGGCCTTGCCCTTGGCACATGCTGTGGTCCTCAACTTTATGGAAGAGGTGTGTGTTTTGTTTGGCTCTGCTACTCACAACTGTGTCACTTGAGAAAAGTCAGTTCACCTACTGAGCATCAGTTTATCCACCAGTAAAATGAGGATAGTGCCTTTGTGAGTCCTTCCTAACATGTACTTGTGAAAGTAGTTTCCATTTGTTTCTCCTCAGGAACTGGTTGTGAGGATGGTGGGGTGGTGGGTTGAGCCTGGGGTGGGGCCTGTTTCTCTGCTCCACCCACCAGCCTAGCAGGCTTGCCTGAGGACCAGGCCCTTCGCAGTTTTCCCATTCCAGTATTGGTCAGACTCTCCCAGGTACAATGGGGACATAGAGGACAGAGGGTCCTCAGGGAGGGGGAAGGCCAAGACTATTCTGGGGCAACTGCGCTGTTGATTCCTGGAATTCTGAGGCTGCTGGAGCTGGTTCTCGGGTAGCGCCTCACAGTGCTGACAGGTCATGCTGTTTATAGCCGCCCTGAAGGTCAGGCAAGTCTCTGGAGGGCTCCTGCGGGGCTGCCGGGGTACCCTCCTCCCTCAACACACGAGCAAATGGGGATGATAGCAGACAGACCCACAGCCAGGGAATGCATTCTTAGTGGTCCCCCAGCCAGGCCAGGCCCTTCCTCTCATGCTTTCCTTCCCTGGTGCTCAGAGCTGTGCCTGACCCTGTGAGGGCCTTAAAAGGGGTAGGCACAAGGCCGAGGTCCTGGGTCCTGGGGAGTGGACCCTCCAAGTTCCTGTGTCAAGACACAGGACACTGGTAACTTCCTGAGCAGCTCCTTGGCTCCCCAGGTTAAAGGCTTTGTGGGACAGCAGCAATTATGAAGAGGCTTCCTGAGGAAGGTCTGCTGGGCTCTGCTGTGGCAGCCCTCCAGCCTGGGAGACGTCTTCCTAGTTCCCTGAGTCTCTGTCCCTCTTTACACTGTCCCCTCTCACCCAGGGGCTATTTATCATTGCAAAGGCCCTCCACCCCAGACCCTCCCATTCCCAAACACAGCTTCTCTGACACTCTGGAACCAGGTTCCACCTCTACCCAGAAGCCATCTTGAGAGGTATGAAGCAGACTTTGCTGTGTCCCAGGGCTCTCTGGGGCCCAACAAGAGTGATGTGCCTGTGGGAGCATTCTACAGGTGACATCTAAGACAGACAGAATTGTGGGCCTGGATGAGAGGAGAAGAGAGAGACTCACAAGGCCAGGGAAGGGTATGATCAGCTAGAGAAGGGACCAGTGACCTCTGGCTTTGGAGTGGTGATGGCCAGAGCCAAATGGCTGGGTGTGAGAGCGATGGCAGATAGCAGAGGCAGGCTCTGCTGATCACATCTTGGAGAAGCCTAGAGGTAAAGAAAGAGAGAGAGACATGACAAGAACCAGCTGGAGCAGCTAAGGCAGGGGAGGGAGGGAGAGGCTTTTATTTTCTTTCTTTTTTAAAAAGATTTTTCCATAGAGCAGTTTTAGGTTCACAGCAAAATTGAGGGGAAAGTACAGAGATTTCTCATATACCCCCTACTCCTATGTATGCACAGCCTTCCCCATTGTCAACATTCCCCACCAGAGTTGTACATTTATTACAACAGATGAATACATTGACATATCATTATCACCCTGACAATGGGGTTCACTCTTGTTCTTGGATAATCTATGGGTTTGGACAAATGTGTAATGACATACTTCTACCATTATAGTATCATACAGAGTATTTTCATTGCCCTGAAAATCCTCTGTGCGAGGAGAGGCTTTTCGAGTATTGGCAAGACTCTGTTTTGTTTATGGGCCAGGTTGGGATTGAGAGTGGGGCCATGGGGAGACAGAGTTTTCAGTGAGACGAGGGATGGGCCAAGGCCCCAGGGAAGCCAGATGGGACCAAAGTGGAGCATGGCATGATGGTAATTTAATCACACAATGTTATGCACTTAGGGCTCCACAGGAAATCCCCTGGGGTGGTCAGCCTGGGAGGATGAGAAGGCAGTGCTGGAAACTACACCATCCACAGCATCCACTAGCTACCCTTGCTCTCCATCCCCTAACACCCCTATACGGGCAAATCTAGAGGGAAAGGAAGCGATGGCCAAGGACTTCTGCAGAGAGCCCACCTGCCCTCCTGACTGCAGGGGAACTAGGGTAATAGAAGCAGATGTTTTAAATGCCCCTGAGCCCCAGCCAGTGTCTCACTTCACCAGAAACCTGGACAGAAAACTTCTTCCCCATCCCCCCCACCCCACTCCCAGCTAATGTGCAGATCTCTCATTGTTCAAAACTGGATAATCAGGGCAGTCCCTTGCACCCTACTCTCCGCCAGCTCTACATCTTGTTTCCTGTAGGGATGCAGCCTCCCAGCCTTGGCCCCTCTGGCTTCTCTGGGGGAAGGGGCCAGAGGCAGCACCTATGCCTCCTTGGTTGGGAGCTTCCCTGAAACTTTCTCAGCTCTGCACCCTCCTTACATAATACCCTATTTAATAATGCAATGCTAGAAGCCATCTTGGAGAAAGGTGTTGTTACTCTCCTTACACAGAGGGCATAGAGGCTGGCACTGCAGTCTCAGGTCTGGGTCATACCAAAGTCCACACTCTTCCCCTTTGCTCCCTCTCCCATAGAAACCTACAAGTGTCTGGAGCCACCACCGTTCCCTGGCATGTTATCCCTGTGCCCACTCTGGGGTGCCCTAAGACCACATCCCAGCAAGGTGAAAGGACTCTTGTAAGGCAGGTGGCCATCCTGGCCCCCAAACACCTTAAGCACATTCTAGGGAAACCTTTGAGACAAGACCTCAGGCCTGGAGCTTTGCCCAGGGCTAGTTCCTCAGGTAGAAGGTGACTAGTGACTGTAGAAGACTGAGAAGTAAAGTGGAAATGAAACAACTACTACAAATTGTTTTTTAAATGCTTAAAAAGGGAAAGTCTAAAGAAAAAAGCCTCCAAAGATTTAGCTGCTTTGGGTCCTTTCTGGGACAAGGGAAGCAGAGAGGAATAGTCAGATAAGAGATCCGTGGGTCCATCAAGCCTGGACCGCATCTTTCACTGCCCTGGTCTCTGGCTGAGAGTACAAGGGTGGCCTCACCCTTCTGCCAAGAAAGCTACTACTGTGGTGGGGGGCGGAGATCTAATGGTCCTTGGACCGAGCTGGGGTCCCTTCCTCCATCCTGCCTCCACTAGGGGAAGCTGGGCAGAACTAGAAGAGCACTTACCCATCCCACAGCTGGAGGGTCCTCAGGTCCTGCTCAGGGTGGCCAAGGCCAGGCTAGCTGAGCCCTGATGGGCATACACAGGTGCAGGCAGACAGGTGCCAGGGGCAGGTGGGAGTCATCTTTGTGGCTTCCCTTGGGGGAAGCTACTGACTAGACCCCAGGGAGGTTAAGGTCTTCCCTAGGAACAAGGATCACCACAGCCTATGCCTGAGGATGAGAGGGAGCAAGGCAGGGCCAGGCAAGGGGGAGGTGGGAGGCCCACTGGGAAGAATTAGTGTGAGCCAGCCAATGCCTGAGTGAGAAAGATGTGCCCAAGGCAGCCCCACCCCCATCCCCCACACCCCCAGGCTTACTTGAGCTGATGTGGTCTCACCCAGCCTCTCTTGGATGGCACTCTGATGTCCTTGCTTACACTGTCATCCATGATCTTCTGGACATAGTTCTGGTCCTGTCTGGCAGTTAGCTCTATAGGCAGCAGGCCTGTCCTTCTGGCTGGAGTCTGTGCTGCCAACTCCCACCTGGGAGCTCCATTCTTCAGGGTGATAGCCCCTTCTCTGTGGATGTTTAGAAGAATGTGGGGAGCTCTAGTGTGGGGGTTTCACAGTGTGGGGGAGCTTGGCTGTGGGGACCCCTGGAATGGGGAGCCCTGCCAGCAGTCCGCCAGGAGGGCAGAGGTATTGCACACTTTGTTCTGAATGGAAGCATACCAGTGTCTGCTGCTTTGTCCGGACTGCTTCAATACTCAGATGTATTAGGTGGATGGAGAGAGGGGTTAGAACGGGATGCAGCAAGTTGAGTGATATGTTATGGTAGAACATCAGTGATGGGTATTTTACATATTCACCATAGAATTCTTTCTGCTTTTTCTGTATTTGAAGATGTCTACAATAAAATGCTAGGGAGAGCACAGGCCTGAACATGAAGCCAGGCCTGGCTTGGCAGCTCATTTGCCCTCGGAGTCCCCACTCAGCCTACAAAGTGTTTTGTTTTTCTTCCTGGTTGCTTTTCACCCATTATTCAAACCCTTAAATGAAGGAAACAACACAACCATAATTAGTAGAGGCTCCCTGTGGCTTCCCATTTGGAGAGAAGTGTTATGTGCATTTTGAGAAGGCCTGAGTAGCTCCAAGATGCCCCTATGGGAACTGGGCAAGTAGGCTGGACTCTGCAAACAGACGATGTGGCTACCTGGCAATCTAGGGGTTTGTTTTTCTCCTGTCCTTGTTTATTTCAGCAGATTCGGGGATTGGGAGAGGCAGCTTAGGACAAAGGTGGCCGGTGTATAAGCCGGTAACA
Source organism: Cynopterus sphinx (assembly GCA_030015415.1). Taxonomy (NCBI): domain Eukaryota; kingdom Metazoa; phylum Chordata; class Mammalia; order Chiroptera; family Pteropodidae; genus Cynopterus; species Cynopterus sphinx. Next base: position 55,654,433 of record CM057382.1, read on the forward strand.
CAGTTCCCAGGGCTGAAATGGTTGGATGAGGCAGTAAGCAAGGGCTCTCCCCGTCTTGCTGTTACCATTGGGTCATCACACACTGTTCCTGGGCCCACCCTGTAGAGCCTATCTGGGAACGTGTTGGAGGCTGGTGACAGCAAGGCTCTGGTTTAGATGAGAGTTCCCTGTGAGGGGCCTGGAAGGAAGCTTCTATCCATGACTGGGAGCCCAGGGCCTGGCAAGAGGTTCTCCTAGGCTTGACAAACAAGGCATGGGACTGTCCCACGGTCCTTTCTGAGCTTCTTCTAGGATGATCCCCAAGCCTTGGCCAGAAAATGACCTCTGCTAGCATTAGGAACAGGCCTTGTGCCTAGGGTATAGCCAGGAAAGTGACTGAGATGTGTCCAGAGAAGCCAGAAGGACCAGCTGGCGGGCAGTTAGAGAGGAAAAGCCAAGGGTCTCCCTCCAGTCACAGCATGGTAAGGGGTGTGACTCCCAGAGGCATACCCCCATTTCCTATGGTATCACTGGGGGTGGGACCTGCATAGCAGTTCACATGATGTCACAGGGGAGTCTTCCGCATGGTCATGGGAGTAAAGTCACACAGTCATTCTATGTGATATCAGCAAGGGGTGGGGCTTGAATGGTATTCCACATGGTGTCATGGGGGTGGGGCAGAGTCTCTGATATTCCATAGAATGTCACTAGGGCAGGCTATTCAGAATTTTACATGTGATGTGATATCACTGAAGGTGGGATCTCCATAGCCTTCAGGGTGCTATTACTAGAAGCCAGATGTACTGAATCTGGCATTTTACATGATGTCATTGAGAGTGGAATGTGAGCCATCGTGTCATCCCAAGTAATGTCCCTGGGGGTGTGATCTTCTGACATCACATGGGGGTGTTCCAGGATGGAGCATACCTGACATTCCATGTGCTCACATTAGGGGTGGGGCCCCTAGACTCTAATATTCTGTGATGTCATCAAGGTGCAGGATTTGGAAACTGGCCCCCACCTGCACCCTCCCCTTCTAAAAGGATGAAGCCAACCTCAGAACACTGAGCCCTGCCCCGTGTCCCAGCCTTGCTCCTCCAGGCAGGGTGATGGCTCCCTAGCCCACTGTCCCCCGCCATGGTAGCACTAGGCACTCACACTAAGATGTATTGTGAGAAGGCATTTGACCTGCATGATGATCTGGCAGTATCTCTGTGATGGTGCTGAGTCTTATGTCCTGAGCATCCCCTCCCTTCTGGAGCCTGGGAAGCACTCAATAGTTTTCTGGGGTGTGGGTATTGTGGTAAGCAAGCTGGTGTAACAAACAGTCCCCAAATCTCGAAGGCTTAGCATAATGAAAGTTTCTCTCTCATGCATCGTCCAATGTGGTGCTCTTTAGTTGTTCTCCAAGTAGTGACTCCAGGATCCAGTTCCCTTCCCTTAGTGGCTTAGCTCTCCTCCTCTGGGTCCTCTGCATCCAGTCAGCCCATAAGCAAAGAGAGTGCAAGATGGCAAGGATGGCTGCTTGGAGAAAGACCTGAAAGTGGTATGCACTGCCTCCATCCACATTCCACTAGCCACAGCCTGTCTTAAAACCAGACTCAGATATAGAGCACTGGGAAATGTGGTGGCTATGTATCAGCAAGAAGAATCAAGCTTGGTGAGTAGCAGGTACTAGCAACAGTGAATGAAAGACAAAATGGCAGGCTTCTATTAGAAGATGGCAGGTAACTCTTCCATGGGGACTGGCCCATCCTCAGGCACACCCTCCTAATGCTTATCTCCCAATCTGCTATCCTCTCAGATCACACCAGGCAGCAAGGCGGCCCAGTCCCAGCTCACCCAGGGTGACCTCGTGGTAGCCATTGATGGTGTCAACACAGATACCATGACCCACTTGGAGGCCCAGAACAAGATCAAGTCTGCCAGCTACAACCTGAGCCTCACACTGCAGAAGTAGGTGGGAGCTCTCCAGAGCAGAGGGGTGGTTCGGGTGTGGGCATCAGGGGCCCAAGAGAGGGGCTATCGAACAGCAGTTGTGTGGGCCCAACCCTTTGCTACAAGGCCTCGAAGGGCAGTAAAGACAGCCCTTGGACTAGAGGAAGGACTAGGCCTAAGTCATCATCAAGCACCTGTCATATCTGTGTCTCAATTTACAGATGAGGCTGAGAGGGTGGGTCCAGTGTTGCCAGTGTGTAGGCTGTCAGGCTCAGGGTCTTCCCTGTTTCTTCTTTGCCCAGGAAGCCTCCCAAGGGCCTAGCAGAAGCTGGTGGCTACAAAGTACCCAAGGGCTATGACTTCTCCATTCTTATCAGGCTCAGTGTCTTCCTGAGGCCATCCAACAGACAGGGTGGACAGTGGGTTTCGGGCCCTCCGATCTGGTTCCTCAGTACTCTATTGCTCTCCCCTGGCCATCCCTGATGAGGCAAGAGCTCCTGGCCCCAGGTGTGACTGTCTTCACTTGGTCTCATTTCTGGTTTTTACAGGTCGAAGCGTCCCATCCCCATCTCCACAGCAGCACCCCCAATCCAGTCCCCTCTTCCAGTAATCCCTCATCAGAAGGTAAGTGCCAATAGTTGGTGGCAGGCTCCACTCTCAGCCATGATTCCTAGAATTCAGGCCCTGGTCTGCCTGCCTAACCCTTGCCTAGACTACTTGCAATGAGGTGAGGGATCAGATCTACCCCACCACCACCCTGCCATGGCTGACCCTGGAGGTGAGGCAGGCCTCAAAGAGAGGTGTTTGAGTCCCCATGCAATATTAAGTGTGGGGTGCCTGCCTGGGTGCCACCACCTCAGGCCTCATGGCTGGGCTGATGTAATACCAGCTTAGACAACAGTGTTCTCAGGAAAGGGGACATCCCCGGAAGGACAAGGACAAGTGTCCAGGAGGCTCTGACCCTCATCCTCCTAAGGTGGGATGGGTGGCAGGGGAAAGGAGGGCTGTGGCATGAAAGCTGGAGGCCCCAGGTTAAGCTTGTCATCCCAGGAGGGGATCCTAAGCATGGAGGGGCCTGCTGGCCCTTAGAATTTCTCCTCTGACCTAGGCTCTGTCCTGCTGATTTCCATTCTTCCTCCCAATTGCACGCCCCTATATCCCAATCAGAAATGCTGGTGGTGGCCAAGAGGCAGGCACAGGAGAGAAGGTGGAGACCTGGCTGTAGACCTCACCCTGTGCCCCAGGCCCCTTCCCAGTTCTCTCCAAACAGCTCAACCCTGTGGGCCCAGGGCATGTGTGGCCCATCCCACCTCTCCTACAGGAATCTATTCCCCACTTCTCCCTTTATGACCTCATACTTACCCCTGTCTCTTCAGTGAGGCAGAGTGGCCAAGGGGCTGAGTGAAGAGAGGGGAGAGGAGGAGACTAAGGGGTTGGGGTGGGTGATGAATTGGTGAAATAGGCAGAAGGATACTTGGGAGAAATCGCAGAGGTAAACCAAGGGAACCAAATGTCAGCCCCCTATTTCCTCAGTTTTCCCTCCTGCACCTTCACCCTGTCTGTCCACCACCAGCCGGGGGGAACGCCTTCTCACTGCCCATGTGAGGGCCATAGAACAGAAGGCTGGGCTGGGCTGGGCTGTGCCGACCAGGTGCCCCTACTCAGAGGTGGCTCCCCCCCCCACCCTGAGACCGACAACTCTTTTGTTCCAGCCCTTTCCTCCTGTCCTGCAGGCAGGCTGGCTTGGCTTGGCTTTCTGTGTGAAGCTTTGCATTTCGTCCAAGTGGATGCCAGCACTGGAGCTCAGAAACTGTGTGCTTCCCCTGCTCTTCCTAACAAAACCCTTCTCTTTCAGGTGCCCTGTCTGGCCCCACCTAAACTCAATGCAGCAGGCTGCAGGCTGTGGAGCTCTCTTCACCTCCATTTCAGGTCCATGCAGAAACTCTGGGACATGTGTGGCCTCTAACTGTTCTCTTCTCTCTCCCTTGCATGATGGCTACCCTGTGCCAGGACCCTGCTCTGGACACGAACGGCAGTCTGGCGGCACCCAGCCCCAACTCTGAGACAAGGGTCGGCCCGGGCACCCCGGAGCTCAGGCAGACCTTTAGCTCCTCCTTCTCCCAGACCTCCGTCTTCTCCTCACACACAGAGGCCTCTGATCTCGGCCCTACACAGGGCAGCTCAGGGGCCCTGGACTCACTCAGCCAGAAAACCCCACTGGGCCCGAGCCAGCCAAGGCAGTATAACAACCCCATTGGCCTGTACTCGGCAGAGACCCTGAGGGAGATGGCTCAGATGTATCAGATGAGCCTCCGAGGGAAAACCTCAGGTGCTGGACTCCCAGGAGGGTAGGTAATGGGTGTACAGTTCTCCACTGGTGGTCTAGGGCCACCTGGGTCCTTGGTGCTCGGTAGAGTTTTGATCAGGTGGTCAGAGCAAGAAGCTGGTCTCAATCCACCAGCCCTAACCCCAAGAGGCAGCCCAGGCTGACAGCCATGAAAGCAATGATCCTACTGACCTTTGCTATGAGCCACTGCATCATTGCTTTATGCAACCACCCTGGAGTGATGTGTCAGATTTTGCAGAGGGGAAAACTGAGGCTTAGAGAAGGTTAAGTTGAGGTCCAGGACAGGACAAAGCCTGCTACCTCCAGGAGCTCTGGGACAAGAGGACAGGCTGGTCCCTAGCCCTCTGAGAGCCCTGAGGCAGGAGCAAAGAATTAGAGAGGTGGGAAAGTAAGTTCTCTAACGCTGGAGGTGACCTGGGAAGTTTGCCCAGAGGTGGGCACATCTAAGCTGGGTGCAAATAGATTTGGCAATGGTGCGAAGGGAGCAGGCTTGTAGGACTGACCCTGGCTAGGGTGGAGCAGCAAGGAAGCAGGAAAAGGGCTGTGTAGAACAACAACCCATCCCCCACCCCCTGAGATCTAGCTAGTGGGACTCTGCAAGCCTAGGAGTGAAAAGAACCTAGAGCCAGAAGGTGTCACAGAGAGGCCCAGGGAAAGGAGCCCTTGAGCAGAGCATATATTAGCTTCTAAGCCCTTCAGGTTTTTTATTTTAACTTCTCCCATGGCCCTCGAGCCGGCTGAGTCGGTGGTTAGGGGTACATGAACATGAGACCGTCCAGATCTCAAGATTACTGGGAGGACTGAAGGAGACAACACATGCATAGCACCGAGCTCTGTTCTGGCACACTCAGTACGTCCTACCTGTTGTCATTACCTGAAGTCACACAGCCTGGGTCAGTTGACCCAAGCCCATGCCCTTCCTTTGCCCTTGCCACAGAAGGTAAGATATTGTGCCCCTTCAGCTCACTGCTGTCCTGGGGATCCCCACCTCCCCTGGTCTTCCAGTTCTTTCTTGAATCCTGAGTGAAGCTGGCCTCAGTCACTCCACAGTCTGAGCACCTGGACCCTGGCCTCCCTGGACCAAGGTGGCAGAGCCATATACCCCCAGCTTTTCTAGCAAGGAGCTTCTGTCAGAAAACTTAGGAAATGGCAGAGTAGAAATGGCCCCCTTCTCTGCCTTGGATAGGCTGATAGCTCTTGTCCCCCTGGGACTGGCACCTGACAGGGAGGTCAGTCTCTGGTGGACTGGCAACTCCATGAGGTCCACCTGCAATGAGGGCAATGTCTCCCCTTACCAAGCTCTCAGTCGGGGCTGAGCACCTGCTAATAGTCCATGTGCTTTAACTAACACGCCTCTCCCACCAACTTCAGAGGTGGGAATCATTTTCCCCACTTATAACTGGGAATAGAAGCCCAGAATCTGTGAGTAATTTGCCCAAGGTCACACAGCTAACGACTGGCAGGACTGGCATTCAGGTCAGCCTGACTTCTCCCTGCATGGAGACAGGGACCTACCTACCCACCCAGAGAAGTGAGGGGTCAGCCCCATCCCTGCTTCCCATGACTCCCAAAGTGCCCACCCATCGGCACAGGGACTTCTCAGAACCTGGCAAGGGTTACATTATACTTGACACTCAGAGCATCAAGGTCTAACAGTTTCCTCCAAGGGAAGATGTGCTAGAAGAGGGAGCACTTAATCCAAATGAAGTCCGGTGCAGTTACCACAGGAAAGGTGGAGCCTCTGACTTGGACTAACACTGGCGGCCTCTGTTGGGCTGAGGCATTCCCTTCGTTAAGTGTCTAACTGCTTGAAACCATCCACTGCACACTTAACCTATGCTGAGGGCTTTACTTTCAATATTCTATTTAGTCTGCACAACCTGTCTGTGCAGTGGGCACCACCATCTCGATTTTATGAATGGGGAGACAGAGGAGAGACAGGTGGGTAACTTGCCCAGAATCACAGCACTAGGAAGAGGCAGGATAAGGATTTGAACTCTGTCCTGTCTGGCTCCAAAAGGAAGTTCCTTCCCCTACTCTCCTCTTTGGCAGCTTCTATCCTCTTGGGAGGCATGGAGAGGAAAAGGTGGGCGTGAGTACAGAGGGTTTGAGCATCCTTGCAGACCTGTTCTTCTTGTACTCTCTGGGGCTGGCACTGAAGAGCAGTGTCCCTCAAGCCACTAAGTGCCAGGGCTCTTGGGCTGGTCTTACATTTTTGGGTCATCCTCCCCAAGACCTGGGTGCTACCTCTTCTTTGAGCTATGTCTGCTGCAGGCATCCCAGCCTCCAGGTCTTCAGGAGGAAGCTAAGCAGAGGACAGGAATCAATGCCAAAGAAGGAGCCAGCTGCCCAGGCAGGGCAGGCCAGAGGCAGTCCCAGAGGCCAACACTGCCCTCTCTAGGGTGCATGGCTGGTCAGGGCAAAAGCTGACCCTGCAGCTGTCAGGACTGGCCAAAAATGGAGAAGGAATGGAAGATCCGTGTTGGCCCTTTCCTAATATAGCTCGTCTCGCAGCTATTTTGAGCCTGGGAGGACGGAGGAAATTGTATCAGCTCTGAGACAGGGGCCTGGGGCTGAGCTGGCTACTGTGAGGCTACCTGGAGCTTGGGGGCCCCTGGTTTTGGCCTGGTTCCCCTAAGTCCTGGACAAAGGATGACCAGGGTCAGGCCAGCAGGGGTGCAGGCTCTCAGTCAGAACCCACAGTAGTCATATCTGAGAAGGTGGCAGAGTTTGGGTGCAAAGACGCTACCTTCTGCACTCTTCCCCCCTTAGGCTTCTGACAGGGCCATAGCTGCTGCCAGGATCTGCTGCTGCAAGGAATTTGCCTTTAAGGAGATGTGATGCAGGCAGTACCTCCACTAAGGAGATGGTGCTCCAGAAGGCACATTGTCAGATAAAAGCAAGGGTGGGGTCTTTCTTGTAGTGCCCAAGATGGGCTGCCCTGGCCGAGAGCTTTCTTACAATAAACCTCAGACCCACACTTCTTCGTTGCCCATCCACAGGGCCTTTAGGAATGATCACCAGGGAGTGCACAGACCCCCTTTGCCCTGTGCCCCAGGAGGTATAATCACAGCTGCCTACCCCTCCTCTGAGAGGGAGAGCAGGTCCTGTGGGCTGTGGGTAAGCTGGCCACACATACACCCAGCACCACTGCAACTCCTTCTCAGGTTGCAGAACTCCCAGAGATGCCCCCATTAAATGGGGGTAAGAGCAGAGCTGCTGTGTGGCCAGGAGATACTTAAGGACAGCCACAGCTGGTCCTGTCGCCATCTCCAGCTTCTTCTCCTAGGGTCTTCAGCTAGGATGTATGTGGGAGGAATTCATGTACATGAGTGTCCATAAAGATGGACAAGCAAACCTTTCTTCCTAGCCAAACTTTGGGTACTGGGGACCTACCGAGGAGAAATCGCTGCTGTAGGCATCTCTGACCCAAACCAAGAGGCCATGACCCAATTCTGAACTCTTCGCCTCCTCACTGTGCACTCTGCTCAACCAGGGCCTGACTGCCGCTGTCTCTGCCTCCACAATGGCAAGTCTGAGGATAGTCACCCTAGCAGAAGCCTCACTCTGATAGCTCTGTCTTCTTTCTCTCCTCCTCAGGTGGTAGCCAACTCTCCAGCCAAGTTAGTATCCAAGGAAAGCATGTGTGTGCACTTGCGTGCATATCCTAGCATGCGTCTGTGTGTCTGTCCATCTGGACAGTGTGTGCCTGTCAGCATGTGTACATGTGTGTGCATGTGTGAGAGGGGTTGCATTTGTGTTCCTGAGTGAGCCTGCATGTGTGTGAAGCTGCGAATATGGAGTGGAGAAGTTGGGTGGGGGCGGAGTCGTAGGCATCTATCTGATACCCTCGCCATTCCATTGTTTCCCAATTTCCTGCGGGGCTGCTTAAGACCAGCAGGCTGGCTCTGGTGGGGGGTGGGTGGAATGCTGTGCTGACTGCAGGGTTCTGTGTGAACCTGAAGACATTTCTGTCCTCGTGGGACCCCTCAGAAGGGCGGTGCCTAACCTCGTCTTTGTCCTGATGAGCACACCTGCCTGTTGGAGGGGAAAGCCCCCATGGGTAGAGACTGATGGGCCACTAAGCAAGTTGGACATGATGGGGCCTGAGCCCTGCTCTAAGGAAGAAGCACATGCTGAAGCGCCTGGAGGACCAGAATCCCCCAGCCACGGGGGCGGCCTGTAGGATGAGCCCCTTGGTTGAGGATCACATCTCAAAATCCCAGTGTGGGCTGCTTTTCTCCTTTTGTGTGTCCTGGACCCCGTGTGGGTTGCTGCTGCCTGGCTGTCGGATGTGGCCCAGCTGCTGTACTCCCACCCCCACTCCCCAATCCTTGTCGTCTCTGCTTCCCGGCTGCTGTGGTGCGAGTTTCCGACGCCGGGCGCCCCTGCTGACCCTGGACGGTGGTGGCTCAGGCAAAGCCGAGGCCTCCGGGGATGGGGAAAGCCCGATGGGCCAGGAAACCCAGCAAAGGGCTTGGGGGAGGGTGCCGAGGCCCTTCCTGGCCAGGCCCGGCGCACCCACAGCTGGGGGACCTGGGAGCCGACCTTGGGGGGTCTCCCGACGCCCTCCGCCCCGCCCCCGTGTAACAGCGCCTGTCGCCCTCTTCTGCTTCCACCTCCCTCCCCGCGCCCCCCCCCCCCAGCGCCGAGTACCAGGAACGCTTCAACCCCAACGCCCTCAAGGACTCGGCCCTGGCCACCCACAAGCCCATCGAGGTGAAGGGGCTGGGCGGCAAGGCCACCATCATCCACGCGCAGTACAACACGCCCATCAGCATGTACTCGCAAGACGCCATCATGGACGCCATCGCCGGGCAGGCGCAGGCCCAGGGCAGCGACTTCAGCGGGTAAGCGTCGCCGCGCGCTCGCCCGGCCGCGGGGCGGCCTCGGGGACGGGGCCTGGCCCGGGCCGCCTTCTCCCCGCGCCCTCGGCCCCGGCCGCCCGGAGCACGGCGATCCCGCTCCCGGAGCGGACGCGTGCGCCCGGGGGTGCAGGGCGGAGCGGGGCGCCCGCGTGGCTCCTCCGGGCGCTGCTCAGAGCCTCCGCGCTTCCCTCCCGGCCCCGCCCCGGAGTGGTTCAAACCGAGACTTCTGAAGCCCTGCTGTGGGGGCAGCGCGGGCGGGCTTCGGGAGGGCCCAGTCTTCTCCTAGCTCGTCTTTGGGGCGCAGTTCCTCATCTGCCACAGACGAGAACGATCCACATTTGTGACCGGGTTTCTGGCTTGGGAAGACGACTCCGGAGCGATCATCCAGGGCGCTGTTGGCAGTCACCCCACTTCGGAACCTGGGGTGCGACCAAAGACTGGGCGCTTACCTCCTCCTCCTTTTTGCCCCCAGGGCAGTGGGACTGAGGACATCCTTGGTTTCTGGAATTTGCCTGTTATAGATGGTTGAGGACTAAATAGGGAAGGATTTGGCTGAAGATCATCTGTGGATGAAACTGCTAATAGTGCAAACATTAATGGGGACCTCTTGCTCTGTCTTTCTTAGTTTCTCTCTCTGTTCGTATGTCTTTGTATGTCCCCGTCTCTGTCACTCTGTATGCTGTCTGTCTTTGTCTCTCTGTCTCTGTCTTTCTGTTGTCTCTCTCCTCCTTTCTCTCTCTCTCACACACACAGTCTCTTACTGTTTGCTACTTGGGAATACCATTAGTGTTGTCTTTCAGAACTGACTACCTCTTTGGACATCATCTTATCCCTTGAGTCAGTATCTCCAGTAACTCAAGGCCAGAAAACTTGAAAAGATGGTTGCACTTTTTTCCTGAAGCTAAGAAAAACATGCTGTAAGAGGAATCAACGGGTTAAAAAGTCCCAGAAAGTTCCTATAGCATTTGGCCTTGCCAGAATTGAGCCCTTATGGCCATGATGTGCATGTGGTTTATAGGGGAAAGCTCCAAAGGTCGAAAGGTTATGTGGACTTCATGGCTATCCTAGTCCCAGGAAGCCTGGCCTTCTCAGGCATGCAGTGCTGCCTTTGAGCCACTAGGGGACAGAGGTTACTTGCCTTGAAGCCCTGGGTCTCAAACTGGCCAGGCTCTCAGCTGCAGCTCCTAACAAAACGCGACACAATGTTGATTTATTTAATTCTGTCATTCAAAATAGAATATATGACCATGCAAGTTTAAAAACACAGCCATTATCTCATGTGTACTGAGAAAAACAAGGCTGCCTGAATAAGCCAAAGAGCTAACAGGGATTTCCTGCTGACATTTGTTTGCCACAGAATCTAACAAGTGTGTCCTTGATGTGCTCCGAAAAGCGGTCACCAAAGGGAAGGGCAGTGGAAGACAGTGGAAGAACTGATCATCACTTTCTATTTTCTGCACCTTGGAAGAAGACCATTATCATTTGGTTTTACCACTAAGCAACCTGAGATTTTTTTTTTTAACATGATGCACCATTGATCTAATCTAGTCTCAAAGGACCTTTGCTATCTCCTGCCCTTCCCCTGGCCTTGAACCTAGGGTCCCAGAATTGTTCCACCCTCTTTGAGTCTTAAAAAAGCACAGCAGTTCTTTCTTCAGACTCCCAATCTCTGTTGTGGCAGCAGCAGTCCCTGGTTTTTGCACAGTGTGGTGGAAAATGAACCAATAATGTGAAGTCCAACGGACTCACTCTTGGCAGATTTCTAGAGCCTAGGGAAGGACAGGGGAGCACCTCAAGGGCATGTTCTAAGGAAATGGCAGTAAACACCTTCTGTCTGTTTCCTGGGCCACAAAGCTCTGTGTAGGCAGCCTGGGCTTGTGTCTACATCTTGCCTCACCCACAGCACAGGCCACACTTCCTCCAAGCAGGCCAGGAAGTCCTGGTTGTTTCTTTCCACTGTGCATCTCACCCAAAGACAGTAGGTCCAGCCTCTGCTTTAGGAACCCTTGGGAGACTTCCCTGTGCCAAAAATGCCCTTCCTCAGTGAGATCCTACCCACTCCTCTGCTTCTGGGCAGCCCCAGGCTCCTCCCTGCCTGGACCCCAGACATATCTGCTGGTTTTTCACATGAGGTCCCAACCACAGGCTGCCAGTACCTATAGCTCTCGATCCAGGGCATTGCCTTCAGGGAAGTAGGGGCAGCTCTGCTGTACTCAGCCTTCATTATCTTTTGTCGCCTTTCTCTACTTTTGCTGTCATAGCCTACCCTGGGCCAGACACAGAGCACTAATCCTGAGAGACTCCAGTCCTGGGAGACTAGGCCAGTGCTTCCATTCCAGCTCTTTGCTGGGCACTGAGGAAGCCCCTCCCCCATCCAGCCAGCCCTGGATAGGGGACAGGTAGAAGCAGCCTTAGAGGCAGGCAGGGAATGCTGGAAAGAATGAATTTCTAGGCTGGGCCATGTCTGCAGGCACAGAGCCTCTGGGGTATACAAGGCTCCAGTGGGCATATGTAGCTTTTCTGAGCCCTTGTCACTACAGAGGGTCTGATGGAAAAGCCACTGGGCTGGGAGCTGGGATGCCTGGATTCTAATTCAGTGGGGTCCCTGTATGCTGTAATTAGCTGGCCTCGCGGGACTTCATTTTCAGCAACTGTAAGAGGAGAGGGCTGGGCCGCTGACCCAGAGGCTGGGGAGGCGGGCTGTTCTTACTGTGACCTCTACCTGAGTCCATCCTGACTCCTGACAGGGTAGCTGGGAGTCCTGCATCCTCCATCCCTTACTGGCCAGGGTGAGTGGACTGGGATATATAAAGCTTTAGTTAGATCCTCCCTGCAGTGTGGGCTGGGCTGGGAGGCACTGGACCCATAGGGCTCTGGGTGCCCTTCTGGCTCTGATCTAGGATTCATTTATTCAACTAAGTTTTGAGCACCTATTATGTGCCAGAACCTGAGATTCTAAAAGGTCACCAGGCCCCCCCTCAGTAGGCTGGGGCAGAGAACAAATTCCCCTCCTGCAGCTCTGCTCTCAGCTCTCGCAGGCCAGAATTCCCCTGTCTGCGAGCAATACTGGCCGCGTGGCCGTGTTGCCTGGTTCCTCACACCAGACCCCCGACCATGCCAGCCTGGTTGGAGCTAAGCGGGAGTCCCCAGTCCTCTTCTAGAGCAGTCACAGCATTGGCAGCTTCCTGTTTGAATCCAAAGGTGTGAGGAGGACAAGGAATCGCCTTAAAGAGTCTCTGGGCCCCCCAAATGGCCTGTCGTCACATAGCCCCAAATTTAGGACCTGCTCAAGGAGGGGGAAGTTACTTCAAGAAGATAAGTTCTGCCTCCTTTCTCCTTAAAAGAGATCTGGCCCCTGAGATGGGGTAGCAGGTATCTGCAGGCCTGCGTCTGAGTTATCATGGAGGGTTTTGTTGGCAAGAGGAATCTCAGCTTCCTAATCCTCCATGAAAGGAATCACTCTCTGTCCCACTGTGACCACCCTGAGCACTGAGGACCCAGCCAAGCCCTTGCCCCAGGTTCTCAGATGGCAGTGGGTAAAGGGCATGGTGGGTTCGGACAAATAGGGGCCATCATGGGAATGGGAGTGCAAGGAGTGCCAGAGGGACACAACATGGGGGAATGTGAGGGATAGGGAGCAGGGTTCCAGGGTAGCCCTCGCCACAGCCTTTTTCTGCATTGCAGGAGCCTTCCTGTTAAAGATCTTACTGTAGACAGCGCCTCTCCTGTGTATCAGGCTGTGATTAAGAACCAGAACAAGCCGGAAGATGAGGCAGATGAGTGGGCCCGTCGCTCCTCCAACCTGCAGTCTCGCTCCTTCCGTATCCTGGCCCAGATGACAGGGACAGAATACAGTAAGTGAGGACTGTGGCAAGGTGGGGGCAGAAAGGGAAGATGCTGAGAGATCATGCTCCCACAGAAGCTAGGAAATCAAGTCCTGCTACCCTTTAAGATGTGCTGGCCTTGACAAATAGCAGCCTGCTGAGCCCCCCTGAGCCCTTGGGGCAGTCAAATGACATCTGCCTTCTTCTACTCAGCTCTCTGACCCAACAGCAGGCAGCAGTCTTGCCACGGGGATTCCAGGTGAAATTACTGCCCAGACCTGGGATAAGAGGACCTCTCAGGACATACGTTTGACCACTCCCACCCAGCTGCACCATTTCCTCTCACGTCTCCTCTCTCCGCCCAGCACACAGCCTTTCCCTTCCTAGTTTACAAACTAGGGAGCAGAACTGTTCAGTTATTGGTGGGGACTCAGTGCCCACAGAGCTCTAGTGGCTTTTCTTCCTTTTGCTCCCTGTGATTCCCCCTGACCGATTAATTACTTTCTACCCACAGTGCAAGACCCTGATGAAGAAGCTCTGCGAAGGTCAAGGTAAGTGCCTGGCCTCAGGCTCTGTGGCCTTGCCCCTCCTAACCCCATCCCTCTCCAGGCAGCCCCAGGTAACATGACTTATGGAAGGATAAGTCTCAAGTTCATGTATTTGGGAACTCCTTGCCCCTAAAGTTCTCTGGCAGATGTTGGCATGAGGCATTTGCCCATGAGGCATGGGTCAATGAGGTGGGCACCTGGAGCTGAGTTTCTATCCCCTGGGCCCAGGCTGCAGGAATTATGACTCTGGGCTCTCTCGGCTCTGTCCCTGGGCAGGGGGCAGGGCTGCTTTGGGCTTTACTGGGCTTTTGAGAACAAGGACATCTCTCCCTGTGAAGGCACTGGGCAAGCTAATTTGCCTGCCTACCCTGTGAGTCTGGAGGATAGATGCTGGGAAGTAGGCACGTGGAGGGCTGTACTGGGCATGGTGCCTGACTTCTGGACTCAGCTGTCCAGATATTGAGATATTAGTTTCATAAATTGCTAAAAGCACAACAGCTGCTGCAAGGAAGGACAAGTCCTGGGCATGAGGAGGGACTTGTAAAGAACCAGGTATCTCAAGGTCAAGGCATGGTCTCTGCAACACTGGCAGGCCTAAGGCCACAGCCCACTAACCCTACCACCTGCAGCTTGTCAGGTGCTCATGGACCTGGGCATGAGGGGGTCATGCTGCCCTGGAACCCACTGGAACCAACTAGGGCTTTCCATGGTGAGACATGGAGCCTAGTGTGATTATACTTATACTTCTGGAGGCAAATGTGTCATCTGCATGTTCTTCCTGTGAGTATCTGCCTTGGGTCAGTACATTCTGTGCTGGCCTTTATGTGAGGCTGGGGTTCAGAGGCACTTTTCCACTGTGGGCCAAGCTTTCTGTACTTGCTAACCTGTGTGCTGTGGCCACAGGACTGTGTGGAGAGTGGGACTCTAGGGCCATCTAGAGTTGATATAGATTTTCTTTAAGAACCTGTATTTTTGCCAATCTAAATTGCTCTCAAATTGCTCCCACTCTTTGGCTGGAACTTCCAAGCCTAAAATGTGGTCCTCCCAGGCCTGCTAACGATGGCATGCAGTTCTAGTAACAGTTCTTAACCTGTCAGTGCCTGCAATGTGTCTATATGCTCCTGAAATGAAATTATGTTTGATTTAGCTCAAAAGTTAGTCTCTAGCTATTTTAAGTGTGACAGAGCTGTCAGCTCTCCCCGCTCCTATGCTCCCACAGCTCCTGCTTGCTGCTTCCATGTTTGTCCCACCTCCCCTTTGAAGCCACCCATGTAGATCCTCTAGTGAGCCATGTAGCCTTACTAAAGATTTGTTAGAGGGCCTTTACCGCACACACCCCACCGCAAACAGCTTAAAAGTCCCCAGGTTCCTTCTATCAAGGAGCCAGCAGGGTCGATTTCTCTCCCTCTTACAGGGCAACCCTGACTTTCCAGCCCCATCAACCCTCCTGTATTCTTCTGGTCACTTTATGTTCCTCTGGCTGGATCACTCTAAGCTTGCACCTTGTTAACCAGGCACTGTTTAGAAGGCAGGAAGGTACTGGTGGAGGTAGATTATAGGGAACTTCTGTCTTTTGTATTTCTCCTGGAATATTTGCAGGCACTGCAAAGTTATTGCGTGTATAAGGGTGGTCCTCAGTCCTTGTCATTGGTCTACTTCTTCCCAGCATCTGCTGGGGCTTATTCTACCTGGTTCTGTAGAAGTGAGGAGGTTAGTCTTTCTCCCTGGGGCCTAATTTCACATGAGCTTGGTTCAGTCCCCAGCAGAAGGCAGGGGCACTAAGAACTCTGCCACAGGCCTTGGAGTCTCTCCCCTGGCTACTGTAGGATTCTGTTGTAGGGAAATCTGGAGAGAGAGCCAATGAGGAGGCTCCAGCCTGCTTTCTCTCTCAGTCCCAGATCCCCACCCAAGAAAGCAGCTTCTACCCACTGTGCCATCATCAGCCCCTCCCTCTGGGGTCCCTGCTGTGCAGTGAAGGCTCTGAATTTATGCCCAAGACTGGAGTGGCATAAGCTTCCTGCTACACTCCTTTTTCCTGACTTCAATTTCTGGAGGGTTGTCTTCATAGCCTCCCTCCAAATGCCCATACTTCCCATGACAATGGGAGGAGGGTCGGCTTTTCATTTCACAACATTCCAAGCAGCCTGTGGATGTGGGTAGGAGAGTGCAGTGGCTGCAGCAGTTCAACTCTGTGATTCAAGCCCAAAGTAGTGACTGTGGCTACTGGTCACAGCTGGGGCCCCAGGCTTACTAGAGTGGCCATCAGATAAGAAAAGGAACATGCTTGTCCTGGGGTCGGGGGTCTTGCTTCCCAAGAGGGCTGAGCCCCACTTCCATCTGTCCCTACTCCCAAATTGGCAGCTGCTTCTCCAGACCCACGGACCCATTTTGTTAGCTGAAGGCAGTCACAGCCTCCTCTTTCTCCTCCCAATTTAATGGTTTAGCAAGGAGTCTAAGAGTCTCTTAAGAAGGGGGTTTCACGCTTCCAAGTTGCTTATTTGAACAGAGCCTGAGTTTGCCAAACCCTGGGGCCCAGTAGCCTATGCACAGTGATGGCCTATACAGGCTTGCAGGCATGCAAAGGTGCTTTCTCCTTCCTGTGCCTGTGTTGGGAAAGCTGGCAGGAATGTCGGGTGAGTGGCACTGGTGGCTCAAGGGCAAGTGTAAGTCTGCATGTCAGAGAACCTTGCAAACTCTCCCTTCACCGATTGTTGCTTGGTCTTGAGGGTCTGTCCCCTGCAGAGTTCCAGAACAGCTCACAGCCCTCCCTTCCCTCCCCTCTTCTCTGCTCCCTGGCTTCCTATGCTCTGGCAATGTCTCTGGTATCTGGTAGCAGGCAGCTTCCCTCTGAGGGTCCAGTGCCCATCTGCTGGCTAGTCCAAGGCAGAACCTAATCTCCAGGGGCCCTATCTTTACAGGTGAGGCAGGGTGGATGCCTGAGCAGCCCAGGCATCAGTTGCAGCTCTGGCTCCCATCCCAGGAAAGACCCAACAGCTTAGCAAACAGCCCAGGTGGACTCAAACATTAGCCACCTGCCAGCTTCCACATGGGACCTGCTCTGGCTGGTTTAGGTAATGCCGTGGCTCCCAGCCTCCTCTGAAATAGCAGAGCACAAATAGTGTGCCTCCATCCAGAAGTTGAGCCTCTAATCTCAGGGGGGTCACCACAGCTTCCCTTTGACTTTGAGAAGGCATTCTGGTGCTCTTATGGCTTGGAAGATTGGGTCCATGTGGAGCAGCCCTGATGTGGCTCAGAGTAGGTACAAACCTAGCTTATTCTAGGCGGGGCTTGCGTCTGTGAGGCATCTGGACACCACTGCTTATGTATAACCATCCTGGAGGACCTTAATGTGTAGCCCAGGTGTCCCCTGGCCCCCAGCTGTGGTGCAATTATCTGTAAGTGTGTTTACCTGATGCTCACTAAGTAAAGAATCTGCATCTCTCTGAGTCCCCAAGTGTTAAGGAGCAAAGTTTATTTTAGTGACAAGTTACAGAAGAGTTGAAGATGAAAGTTGCCTTGCATACCCCTCTGCAAACAACATAAAAACCCTCCCAAGTCCCTTCTCCATTGTGCAACCACCTGATTCTTTTTCCTCTCCTCACCCCACTTCTCTTGCAACAAAGCACAAGACTCACTGGTTCCTCACTCCTCCTATAGTGTCTTCTTCCCTCCCTGTGCACATTCAGCTCTCTCCATGCTCACATGGCCGACCATGAGGGGCCACACAGCTCAGGGCCTTTCTTCAAAGGGAACTCTTGTGAGGAGCAGTGGACAGCTATTGGTAACAAAAGTTACCTGTGTTTTGTGGATTTTTTGTTCTTGATGTTCTGGCAGTCTGGCAAGTTTGAAAACCATAACTGAAGAGACCAGGGCAGCCCTACGTGTTCCCTGAGCAGCTGTTGTGGATGTTCTGGGGTGTCTCTTCCTTTCTTTCTTTTTCCTTCTCTACTCTTCCTTCCTCTCTTTGCTCCCCTCTCTGGCTGGCTGTGAATTTCCAAACAGCTCCAAGCAGTCCCTGTCCTGTCACTGAGCATTGATGACAAAGGCTGCAGAGCTGGCTGGACAGTGTGGCTGCAGTTGTGTCCTGGATGCTCTCTCTGGGATGGTTAATTGTCTGTAGTGCTGTCAGCAGGACTGTGTGGGCCCTGCCATAGGGCCTCTGCTTGTGCAGCCTTTGCTCCTTCTCCCTGACCTCAGAGAGGCAGGTAGTGAAAGATGGTTCTGATGCTGTTTCCATGTGGCTTTAGGTCATTCATGATGTCTCTGGGCCTTGGCTTCCTCTTGATACTTAGAAAGTTTGGACTCAACTAGTGGTTTTCAAATATGTTATCAGTGAGCCCCTTTTGTCAAACAGAATTCTACACAGACCCAATATGCAGTATTCAAAATATGTGTGTGTGTGTGTGTGTGTGTGTGTGTGTGTGTGTGTGTGTGAGAGAGAGAGAGAGAGAGAGAGAGAGAGAGAGAGAGAGAGAGGCAGGCTGGAGGGGCTGTCTACCAGGTAATGCAGATGTGGGAAGGTGGACAGATTTAAATGTGGGGACACGGGATTGTTACTATGGAGAAATGTGAGACCAGCACTGCCCCATCCTCTGATTTTTAAAGATATAAAGCTGATCTGCCTGATTTTTATATGCTGACCATTTATTATAGTCTTCACTTTTAGATAATTACAGATTGGCATGTAATTGAAAGAAATAATACAGACAGATCCTATGTACCTTTTACCCCTAACCGTAATCTCTTGTAAAACTACAGTACAATCTCATAAGCAAGGTATTGACATTGATACTGTCAAATGCAGAATGTTTCCATCATCCCAAGCATTTCTCCATGTTGCCATTTTATAGCCATACCCACCTCCCTACCACACACCCTCTCCCCAGCCTGTGGCAATCACTAATCTGTTATCTGTTCTCCGTTTCTATAACTTTGTCATTCCAAGAAAGTTGTATAAATAGAATCATAAAGCCCATGACCTTGTGGAGTCAAATTTTTCAGTCAGCGTAATTCCTTGGGGATTCACCCAAATTGTTGAGTATACCAATGGTTCATTCGTTTCTTTTTATTCCATAGTAGTATTCCATGGTCTGGATGTAGTAACTAATTTTTAAAATGAGTTTTAAACACTGTCCAGGTTGAATACATGTTATTTGTGGCTGGATGTGGCCCCCAGGCCACCAGTGTGCACCTCTGGTCTAGAGGATGTTAGAAGCCTCTCCAGCTGGGGGTGGGGTGCTTGAGTTTCCAGGATTCTGGGGTCTGTGTCACTGGCCTTCCCCAGGCACACCCTCTCCTCCATGTTTTTATTTCTGGCTGCTCCTTGCCTGTTTTGTCCTGTGCCCTCAGCTGAGCAGGCTTTGGATTGAGCTCCAGAAGCCCTGCTGGTTGGAAGTAGCAGAAAGTCCTGGCCCTCTGTATGTGTGCCAGCATCTTTGTGAGTATGTATGTGCACGGTTGTACCTAGTCATGCTCAGGCCTAGAAGGGCAGAGGCAATTAGTGGTGTTAGAAGGTTTCTCTCTAGGGGCAGAAAAGGGTTGGCAGAGATCAGGGCAGCACAGTGAGGTGACAGGTCTGCTCACCAAGCTTCATCACAGGGACAGGTGTTCTTCCTTCTTTATGCCCAGCTAGGGGACAGAGACCATGCTAGGCCCATCTGCCTATATAGTTCAGCCCTGGGAGGCCATAGCCAAAGCAGCCCTGCCCAACCCTAACCACAGAGGCCAGAGAGAACCCAGAAGCCTCCCCTTTGTCTAGCGTGCCCTCAGGGCCTCTAGCTAGGCCCCTTCTCCATGGCCCCTCAGTCATTCAAGTCAGGGACTATAGTCCCTCCATCCTGGTCCTTGGGACTCTGATTTTGCTCCAAACCAGGCCTGATCATCTGGAAAGTACCCCATGGATAGCAAAACCTTCCCAAGCCAAATTCCTTCTTCCCATGCCCTCTGCCCCAGCTATCTCAGACAGGGGAATGGTGGACACATCCCCTAACCCCTTTCTTTCTTCCTCTCTTCTCTCTGTCTCTCTGTCTCTCTCTGTCTCTCTGTTTCTCTCTCTCTGTGTGCCACAGGGAAAGGTTTGAAACGGAACGTAACAGCCCACGTTTTGCCAAATTGCGCAACTGGCACCATGGCCTTTCAGCCCAAATCCTTAATGTTAAAAGCTAAAAGGCTCTCTGGAATCCCCTCCCTTCCCCTTCTCCCACCCAGATCTGGCATGTGAGCCCTACTGTGATGCTTGAGAATGTAGACTGTGCTGGGTGCACCTTCAGTAGTTAATTGCAGCAGTTCTGCTCTCTGCCCACCCCAGAACAGATGGCCGAAGCCCAGTCCCACATAGTACTGGACCCATCCACCCCAACCCTTCAGTGAAACCTTCACCACCCGCCAAACAGCTCAAGCCTCTGCTTCCCCGACCAAGGCCTTAGCCATAGATCAGAGAGGATGTGATGGGGTTTTTTGGCATAATACTCCAGAACCAAGGGAAACGGAACGTGCCCCTGGTTGATTTTCTACCAACCTCACCTCCTGGGAAAGGCAGCCAAGCCTAGTGCTGTCCTGGAAGGAGTCATCCATAGATCAGGGTCCTGGGCAGAGACTGACTCCCTGTGCCCACTTACTCCCTCGCTGCCCTCTGGAGCCCCAGCAGCCTGGAACAGGGCTCTCTGCGGAGAAAATGGAAACCGCAGGGTAGATGAGGCAGAGGCCCCTCCTGGCTGTGGTGAGATTGGGGCATGTGTTCTCCTCTCTGTGCTGTGTGTGCTGGCTCCCTAGTTCTCTCCTGTACATATCAGCATGCTTGTTATGAAATAAAGAGGATTTGAAACAAACCAAACCAGCCCCAGTCATGCTGTGCCTACGTGCATACCACACAAGAGGAGCATGTCTGAGACGGGAAGAGGACAGGCACCTCCAGAAGAGGGCCACGGCCAGTGCCCATCAAGGCTGGGAACTGGTGCAGCTCTGCTTTCCACTGATTTCCCATACCTGAGCTGCGTGCCCTGGCTGGTGAATGGCTGGTGAATAGCCTCCCACCAGGCAATGTGTATCGGTGGGTACCTGAATGTCCCCTGCCTCTGCTCCCACACCCAGCTGCAACCAGCAGGCCGAGACATTTAGGCCTCCCATCAGAAAGTTCTCCTGCTCAGGAGGCAGGAGAGGAGTTTGGGAAGGTACCTCTGGACTAAGGAGACAGTCACAGGGGAGCTGCTGGGGGTCTGTGGGCCAGGGCCATGGCTTGGGAAAAGAGGTGGAAGATGTGCCTGGCGGAGTCTTGCTCAAGTGGTGGGAAGGCAGGGAAGACTTCCAGTTGGGTCTTGCTCCTGGCCCCCACCTACCTGTGGCCTTGTCCTCATCCTGATCATTTAGGAAGGGCCAGGCTGGCAGGCTCACATCCTCCCCACCTTCCTGTCTACCTGTCAGCCTGGTGTCTGATTATGGGAACCACCAGCTGAGAATGAGACCTCCAGTATTAGCAAATAAAGGCAAATGCTGAGGCCCATCCCTCAGGACTTCCCTGCTGCCTCTATAACCAGACTGGGCCAGAGCCTCACTCTCATTCCTGCTGCCTGGGCACAAGCTTTCTTTCTGCCTCCAGGGACCTTGACAATCTCATCTAGAAGGGCTGGCCAGGGAGACTGCTCTAGCCTTCCTACCACCATGAGATGCTCCCCAAAGCCCCCTTCCAGCCTATTTCACTTTGGTCTTTTATCTCGTCCTGCTTCTAACCGTCTGATTCCAGGGCCAAGGCAGGGCAAGCTGGCTGAGGGATCAACAGAGGAAATGAGGGTATGTGCTCCTGCTTATACCTAGGCATCCTGGAGAACAACCACATTTAACTGAGCTTTTATTGAGGACTCCTAAGGACCAAGGGTAGGTTGTGGGGCCAGGGGCTGACAGACAGAGGCCCCAGGCAGTGGGTATCTTGAGGTTGGCAGAGGATCTGAGCCAATCAGTCAGAGCTCATAGCCTAATGGTCCCCTGTCCCTGGCCCCGGGCCTGTCAGAGCCCTCTTAAAGCTCTGGAAAGCTCTCATTTACATTTCAGCCTGCCTGGTGCTTCCTAGTGACCCTAGGCCTCTGCATGCAGCACCTCAGGTGGCCCCAGGCCAAGGGTCCACATCAAGCCCTCAGAATAAACAGGAAAGATGTCCTCATCTATGTCCATGTGCATTAGTCAAGGCACCATGTCCAGCTGCTGTACATGCCAAAGAAATCAGAAAGGGCTGATGTGGCTGTGACTGACCATGATGCAAGGTTGTTCATGGGAGGTCCAGAGACAAGGAGTGCTCCTCCGACTGAAGGATCAGAAAAGGCTTCCTAGAAGAAGGCACCTGTGTGTCTGATTTCCAAGAACAGTTAAGATTGGGGTATGTGCCATTAGGGGAGACTGGACAGCTACTCTAAGCAGGGGGAACACAGGGGTTGATTAATCCAGAACCCAGGATTAATCATTCTGGCTGGAATGGAGGGAATGCAGAGGATGTTTTGGTTAGTAGTGGTCCAGAGCTGGAATGCCAGGCTATGGGACATTGACTGTATTCTGAAGATAATGAGGGACTAGCAAAGGCTGCTGAGCACCATTCACACAGGAGCCTGTGGGAATTGCTGTACACTAATCTCAAGGAGTGTCAATCACATAGATTACAATTTCAATGGGGCCCCTGAAGTTGTCCAGTGCAGCAAAGTGATGTGGTCAAGGCTGCCCTGAGCAGTAGTATCAGGCTGCAAGATGAAATGTCAAGCAGGTGGGTGGCAGAGTGAACAATTTCAAGACCAACCACCTGACAAGCGTTCTGTCATCATCCAATTAACAAAAATGTTAATATTTCATTCTCTTAACTAATACAAATAATATCGTCACCCAATAATGGCATCCAACTCCCAGCACCATCAATCACAACACTTCCACCATCACCAACAGTTCCAGCCTGAGCCTAATGACCACAAACCCCAAGACCTAGCACCACCACCAATACCAGCCCATCCTTTCCATACATAATATCATTGCAGTCCATAAAAGCATCAACTAAGGGCTACCACAAGAGAGCAGGGGCACAAGGTTGACATGCTTTACCTTGATGCCAACTGGTTGAAGGAAGTGATGAGATGAAAAGGGAACTGTAGCCAGGCTGTATTTATCCCCTGGCCAGACCCTGCCCATGCACAGTTGAATATAATTGGTTTGGTTTGGTTTTTGTTTAGATATTTAAACTGAACTATGAGTGGAGCAGGAGACAGCTATAGAGTAGTCCTAAACAAGGCTGGGATGATCTTATAGGTACTGTCTTTAGGACTGAATCAGGGCCAAGTAAATTATCTGCATGCTTGCTCTCTGAGACACCTGCCTTGGTTTTCAGGGCCCATGACACTTCTGACAGGAACTGGCCTACACAAGATCTTTCAGGATGCCCTTCAATGCCTATCCCTACCTCCCCTAGGCCCTGGATGCTTCCTGTCTACAGACAGTGGTCCTAGATAAGATGCCACTCATCAGGAAACCCAAGTAGCAGGCTCATGTGCAAGTCTTTTGTCCTGACCCTGCAGTAGATCATTAATATTCCTAGGGCCCACATCTAGCTCTGGTTTTATGCATCCTCCCCCCAAGAATCAGGGTTCATTTGGAGCCATGTCTGGGGAAAACACCAAGTAAGCTAGTCTGGCAGGGAATTGGAGCAAAGAGGACAGGCAAACCCATTTCCTATTTGTTCTGCAGAATACTGTCCTTAGTCCAGACATTTTCATCACTCATGTCCTGAGTGGTGTTCTCAGTTCCCAGAAACCCACTGGAAGCATGCACAGGGTCAAGGAGAAACAGATAAAGGAGACTGGGTGTCCTATGTCAGCCTGGGCCTTCCCAGACCATACTTGCCCGCACTGTGATGAGGGTCTATCAGCTAGCTCAGTGATATGGCTTTAATACTTTCACCTACTTCTCTGAGGCAGCCACTCCACAAGAATAGCTTCCAGAAGCCAGGTTCTTTCATGGAGGATGAGTGACTGGCCTCTTGGAAGAGCTAGGGCTGGACACTGTTGCAGGCATGAGAACTGGGCTGCTTGAGGCCTCCTCTCTGAACTACTAAGCTGGGAAAGAGCTGGTCAGGACATGACTACTGCCCTTGTTCATCCTGGATGTTTCCTACATAATCACAGAAAAGAATAGTCTTCCCTTCCATGGAGCAGTCAACCCATAACTTTGTCACTTCTCTAGCTCTCTTCTTCCAGCCCTCTCACATTTCACACCTTTCTCTGTTCTACACTTCACTGGGTAGAGGAAAGCAATTCAGCCAACCAGCTCATGGCTCTCTGGCTTTCCTGAGACAGACCTCTGTAGCACCTTCTTAAAGTGTGTTTCATGGACCAGCAGCATCAGCATCACCTAGTAGCGTGTTAGAAATGTAGACTCCCAGCCCCACCCACACCTATGCCTACAGAACCAGAAGCTTCATTTTAACAAGATTCTCAGGTGATTTATCTGCATATTAAAGTCGGAGAAGTGTTGTAGTGATTAGGTCTCACACCCTTCTCTGCCCCTTGGCAGCTTTGTGATGTTTTAGCTGAGATTCAGTCTCTCTGGACCTCAGGTTTCTTATCTGTAAACTGAGGATCTTGATAGCAATCATCCAGTAAGGTTAAAAGATCAAATGAAGTAATGCTTATCCAGCTGTTAGCACAAGGCCTGGCATATGGTAAGCACTCACAGAGGAAAGATTATTATTCTAATTATTTCAAATAAGAAGAGTGCCTTTTGGGGGAAAAAATTTTTATTTGCCTAACTGTAAAAATAAGTTTTTTTTTTCTCCATGAGGGTAAAGCTTCAACTCAAATGTTCCTCAGTCAGATCCTACTGCCACTACCTATATGTTCTAAGAGCTTGAGCAATTGAACCCTCTGTCCCCATTCCCTCATCTATAAAATAGAGTCACTAATATCCACATCAGAGGGCAGTTGTGAGGAACTACAGACACATGTCTGGTGCATAGTACCAGGTCAATAAATGAATTATATAGCCTGGGGACAGCCATTCCTACTTATAAGTCACAGTATCTTATTGCTGCTGTAATAAGTACAAATTTTAATTCAGTGACTCACATGAGCAAAGAATGTGCATTTCGTTGCTTTTCTATCATCTAATTTGTATTCTCTGCCCTGTTTCATAGGTGGCAGAAATCTAATCCCATCAACCCAGGCTCTGATACTCCTGTCTTGTCTTGAGTGGTTCTGGGGAAGAGATGCTTATAGAATAACAGTGTGGGCAGAGTGGGGCATCCGGGCACCTGGTCCTTGACATAGTCTGCTGGCAGTGGCATCTGCGGGGATATCCCCACCCTGTTTGGTCATACTGGCCCACACTGGCATAGCAGTCACCTCTCTTGTTCCCAATTTCAGGTACTTTCAGATGTACAGACACTCAGGGCCATGGCCACATCACTCTTGGATGTATGAGAAACCCTCTATAGCAACTAGGGCATACAATAGCCTGGGGATCTTTGGGCTGTATTGGATCAGCCTTCCCCTTCACCATGGGAATAGGAGACCCTGGGGGCCTACTATGTCCCCAGAGTTCACCCAAACAAGAGATTCAGTCTCTCTGGACTTCAGAAAAGGAGCATAGCTGCCTCTATTCTGGAATCCCCCACAGCACAATGCCCTCTTTCTGGCCCAGACAACCTGAATCTGCCTGGCATGGTAGCTTTCATACATCTTCCAATGTGTTGTCAGTGCCCTGAGTCCTTTGCAACCCAAAGCCCAGGCTCTCACCACGCCAGAGCCTAAGCCCTTGACCCTCAATTATCTGACCTCTGCTTTTCTCAATGTATCACCCCTTCTTAAAGGCAATATGTGCCACTGACTAAATGGGGAAGAGGAAAAGAAAAAGGAAAACAGGATGGGGGAGGAACCTTGGTTGATAATTCAATCTACTTTTCTACCACACTGTATTTCTGTTATACTTGGAAAAATTCAGAAGTACACAAAACTGGGAGTGGGGAATCTCACCAGGCTTGAGAATAATTTTGATATTACTACGATCCTCCTTGTGGTCTGAACCCTTCCCTCTTGGAGTCTTGGGGGTGCTCTTTTCCTGAGTCTGGGAATACACCTTCTGGAATACACCTTGCTGTTTGCAGTACTGATGGTGCCTTCTACCCAGCCTGCCTTTACTGCAGCCACTGCCCTCCCCGTCTTCCAGAGGGGCCCCCTTGACCTGTTGTCTTTCTTGGTCCCACCTCATCAGCACCCCTATTGAGCATGCTCCAGTGTGTACCAGCCAGGCCACTACTCCACTGCTGCCTGCTTCTGCCCAGCTGCCTGTTGCTGCCTCTCCCAGCGCAGCCTCACCGTCCCTGGCTGCAGCCGCTGCCCTTGCTGCCACTGCCTGTGCTGCAGCCCCTGCCTCAAGTGCTGCAGACAGTCTAAGGTAACTGGCCCACAGATACTGGCCCTGGCTGTGGGGAAGGGAGGCAGGAAAGGCCTTACCCTGAGTCCATCTATTGACAGCTGTGTCTAGCCCTCAGAAAGGCTCATCTAATGTGGTTAGGGGCCCAGAGTGCCGAGGAGGCCAAGGGTAGTACTCCTTGCTGTAGAGAGTGAAGGAGAGTGCACTGTATTGATGAGGACAGAGGCAGGAATATGTGCCACCCTGCCCTCCAGGGACACACATTCTAGCAAGAGAGATAAAAGACACACACACACACACACACACACACACACACACACACACACAGATAACAAAGGGAGACAGTATAGGAAGTCTTAATTCCTGGAACTGGAATTAAGAAGAATTAAAGATGTCCCTGTAGAAAGTCAAGGAAAGCTCTACAGAAAAAGGGAGCATTGACCTGAGCACAGAGGCAGGTCAGCTATTTAGTGCCTAATTTTCCCTTGTCCCTTAGCCTTTCTTCTCTTGATGGAGAAGCATGCTAACCCCAGAGGCACTTGGTACAGTAGGATTTCAATCCCTGCTCTACTACTTACTGCCTATAATCTTCAGAAAGCGACCAAACTCTGAACCTCATTTTCCTCATCTGCTATGATATTTAATACAATGTTTATTTCACAGGATTGGGGTAGAAAAAGTGTACATAAAACACCTAGCACATAAAATGCTCTCAAGTATTGCAAGTTACTGCTTTCCAACTTGCCTTCCTGCATTCTCAGCGAAAGCAGGGGTGGGGGTGTTAGTGGGGTGCTGGGAGGTGCGGGGAAGTGCAGGGGATAACCTGACAGGTCATTCTGGAGTGGCCAGGCAATATAACAGGCCCAGCAGACCCAGCTCTATCTGGACTGAGAAGAGTTGTCAAGTTGGTATTAGGGTCAGAGCCAGCTTTCTCAGTCTCCCATGCTCCTCTCCCAGGGTTTTCACAGACATGCCTCTCTGGGTCAGGATGCATGGGTCCCTGGTGCAGCCTGAGGAGTATGAAGGGTGAACAGAGTGACCCACAGACCTGCAGGCTGCCTGCACCCCTACTCCTGGGGCTATACCAGTGATCCAGATGGTATGAAGCCAGCCTTTCCGCAGCCCAACTTGGGCTTCAAGGATGAGCCAGGCCAGCCTCCAGGGGTGGTTCTAGTTCAGCTTCCTCGGGGGCACTTAGCAAGTGTTTCCCCTCTGCACACCAGAATCACTTCAAGTAAAGGCACAGAGAAAAAGCTTAGAAGAGAATAAGAAATTTCCCCATTGCCTCCTGGGTTTGGATAGGGGAGCACTACATGCTGGGGTCCTGCTCAAGAGCAGACTCCTGCATCACACATCAGGCCTTTGTGTCCTGAGGCCCTTGGGACTCCCTCATCAAGGCAAACCCTTCCTTCACTTTGCCCTGCAAAGAGAGATGAGGCCTGGGTAGAAGTTGGGGACCCAGAGCACTCCCAGCTACCTCCCTTTCTTGCACAGGGCTGGGATGGAGCTAGAGAGGGAAAGTGGAAGACATATGGCCACCCAGCCTTTTACTGGAGCATGGCCTTAGAATTCTTGCTGGATATCTTAAGCTTCTGCTTCCTCCCCCTATGCCGGTTCCTGATACAGGACCCATAACTCCTGGGATGCCGGGAAAACACCCTCTACTAGTGGAAAAGTCTGGCTAAGACCCAGCAACTAGGCCTTCTCTCATCCCAGCGGAAGCTGGGAACTCCATGGACCCTGCCTCTTCCTCTTGCCAGGGCAAGTCTACACACTGCTCAGGTCTGGGATGCTGACCACCTTGTTCCACCTCCACACTTTCCTTCTGGGGAGATAAACAGTAAATAGGAGGTTGGCAGTAGGTTCTTAGCTTTGGGCCACTCCTTCTTAGAGCCCTAGAGAGGAAGGTACTCCCTTATTCTATAACTCTCCCCAGCATGATGCCAGGCACTGGGTCCATGGGAAACAAATGCAAAGAAGGTAGGAAGCCATGGGCTGGCGAGGGTCAGTAAATTTCTAGGTGCTCACTTCTCTAGCACCTTATCAGTATGGTTGCATTGTCCTGTTGGGATCTGAAAGATGTAGGGAGAGACCAGGTACATGTTCTCTAAGGCATTCATTAGTTTTAAATGAAAAAAGAAAAAAGGGGGAGGTTTCACAGACAAATGAACCTGGGAAACACTGGATCAGCAAAGTTTAACATTCTGCTTAACTCCAGGAGTTCTTGGAGCCTTTAGCTCTCCAAGAGCAGAGGCCAAGTACAGCATTTCCTGAGGGAAATGAACTGGGAGACTTTTTTTCCATCTCTTTGGTTCCTGGGTCATAAGTAGGAAAAGATTGCTCTAGGCCTCTTGGCAGTTAATCCAGTGGGAAGAGGACAACAGGAAGAAATCTATACGGAAGAGACATGCACGAGTGTGTGTGTGTGTGTGTGTGTGTGTGTGTGTGTGTGTGTGTGTGTTGGAGGGGACTCTCCTAGCTATGAGCCCTCCCTAGAGCACTCTAGCTCAGAAACCTGAGACTTTGCAGCTACCTTCAGCAACAATTGAAAGGGGGAGGCAGAAGTAGGCAGGGAGGCAGAAGTAGGCAGGGAGCCAGGTGGTCTGCTGCTATGATGTGCCCCAGACGTCAGAAGGTCAATGGAGTGGGGCAGCTCTGATCACCTTCTTCTCTCTCTTCCGCCCTGACTCCTCCAGTCCTAAACCTACTCTTGCAGTCTCTTCCCATAGTAGTAAGGGTTTTCTATGCATCCTCCTGTCCAGCTGGTAGCTTCCCTCTCTCCAAGGTGGTGACATCAGCAATGGGCTGTGATTTTTGAGATATATCTGCTGCTTTAACCAAACTCACCATGACTCAGAAACCAAGGAGCAGCTTCCTCCCCTTTAAAACTCCCAGGGGCTTTCCTTCACAGCCTCTGGCGGCTTTCCAGGATCATCTCTGTTAGGTTTCCTCCTCACAGAGGCTCTTGAAGATTGGAGAGCCAACCTGCCATGGCTTCAGGTCCCAGGGCCTGGGTGGGGTTCTCCTTCTGGCTTCTAACTCTTCCCCGCTTGGTTCCAGGCCCCAGGCTTCTGCCTACAGTCCCACCAATGCGACCTCTCCAGCACCTGCCACCCATACATACAGTGAGACCCAAGCCGCCCCTGCGCCCAAGCCCCGGGTCATCACCACTGCCAGCATTCGGCCTTCTGTCTACCAGCCAGGTGAGAAGCAGAGCGGGAGGGGAAGCTGTCAGACTTGGCATGGGCTTCAAGGGTCAGCCCTAAGGTCACATCCCCAGAAGGATGGTGGTCAGTGAGGCCTTCCTTCCCCCAATTGTGGGACAGACCTATAGAGCCTGCCTCTTTCCCTGGAGAAGGTAGGTGGGCAGTACCAGGCAGGGTCGGAGCCTCCTAGCTCTTAGGAAAAGGATGCTTCTGGCTGGGGATTTTCAGGCTCAAGGTGAGGGAAGACAGCTTAGAAGTAGGAGCATATTTCTCTAGGAGTCTTGGTCTGCCTTAAGCTGGAAGACAGGCAGCTGTATCAAAAATGCAGTGGGCTGTGGACATACTGCATCATCCTGTCTCGTCTTTGATTTCCTCAGCTGAAGCAGGGCAACTGAAGGCATGGAAAGGATAGGTGAGGTAGCAGAGTGGGCAGCACAGGGTCTGCTGGTGGCTGAGCTCAATGGCTATCTGTTCCATCTTGCTGGTCTCCATATTTTTCAGTGCCTAGGACTCTCTTACCAGGATGAGGGCTCAGCCCTATGGTTCCCTCTTTCCTAGCCAATGTTAGGCCTGCTTCCTAAAGTCCCAGGGCAAGTCTCAGGCTGGCCTGTACCCTACCTTCCTCTGCCTGTCCCTGCTCAGTAAGCCTAGGGGCTCTTTAGCAGGGATTTTCCCAGGCTGGGGGAATGTCCCTGTACCCTGATCTATAGGATGTACCCACAGGAGGCTCCTGGCATCCAGGCCTGGAGTGCTAATATCACCATTTACCCTCTCTTTCCTACAGGATTCTGACTCTGAATTCCAGAAGGTTAGGGCTATGGCATATTGTCTCCACTATCCCCAGTGCCTGACTTTGGTCTGGCACAGTGGAGTTGCCCTGTAAAGAGATAAATAGAAACAAATGAATACATGCTGGTGAGAATCACAAGTGTCGCCCCACTTGCAATGGGGAGTAGAGAGAGGGAAAGTGAGGAAGTTAATGTCTTGTTTGGGAAAAAATGAGGTAGCTAATTCTAAAGGAGCATGCAGGAGCCTTCTTTGTGTCATGAGAGAGATTAAATAAAGGACCATAAAGTCTGGACTCTGGAGTATGTCTTGTTAGGGAAAATGAGAAACCCCAGTGAGTATTCTCACTGAGGCAGGAGAGCAGGGGAGACAAGACAGGGACTGAATCAGGAAGGGCCTTGCTTAGGGAGCTTGACTTGTGTAGGGTATTAGAGCCCTCACAGCCCTGGGTTTACAGAACTCACTCCGACAGCAGTGTTGAGTGTGGGTGGTAGAAGGGGCCTTAGCATCAGGGGGACTCCCTGCTAAGGCCTGCTCTGTTATCTAAGGCAAAGTACTTCATCTCCTGTGCCAGAATTTCCTCCTTTGAAAGATAGTCATGATACAGTGTAAGTAAGCCTTGTATTCTGAGGATGAAATGAAGCACCTAGCTCAGTGCTGAGCACACTGGAGGTGCCCTTCTTTGTCCCTTCAGAGGCAGGGTCACAAAGCTCTGAGGTTAAAAATCCACAGGATTAGGTAACATTTTGGAACGGACTGCAGTGGGGAAAAATCTTAGATGGAGCTGAAAGAAGGGGCTGTCCTGCGGAGAGGGGAAGCACCAGCGGGAGGGTGTAAAGGAGTCTGGAGGCGCATCGGCGAGCGGAGATGAGGCTGGGGTGGAGGGGACCAGGAGGGCGCATTCGTCCCGACCCCGAGCAGGGCTCTCCTCCTAGGCGGGTCCTCTGGCAACTTCCGCGGCGGGCCCCGGGCTCTTTCCCGAAGGTCCGCCAGGGGCCAGCGCGGCTCCGGGGCGCGCGCTGCCCGGCCCGCGCGGCGCCCCTTCCCTGCCCCTTCCCTGCGCCTGCCCGGGCTGCGGCCCAAGCGGGCGGGACGTGCCGGAGCCCGGAGCCCGGGCCTCCGCGGCGTCCCCGGGCCAGGCGGGCGGACGTTAACTCACTCCTGCCTGGAGGGGAGGAGGCGGGCCGCCTCGGCCCCGTCACCCGGGGACAGACCCGCGTGGGATCCGGGGTGGCTGGCGGGCGGCGTGGGCCCGAGCCCCCTCCTGTCCGCCGCGAGCCCAGCGCCCGCGCGGCCGCGGCCCCCCGCGGGGTCTCCTCCGGGCCGAGGCTGGCGCTCGCGGCCCAGATCTCATCGCTGGCGCCGGGGCTGCGCGCACCCGGGGCCCGGGAGCGGGTGGGCGGCGGGGGCCGGGCCGGGGGAGGCCAGGGCCGGGGGAGGGCGGACGCCGGGCCGGGCCGGGCCGGGGGAGGCCGGGCCGGGCCAGGCCGGGGGAGGCCGGGGCCGGGGGAGGCCGGGCCGGGCCGGGGGAGGGGGGAGGCCGGGCCGGGCCGGCGCTCGCCAGCAGTCAGGCCCCACCCGCGGTGAGTCAGAAATCGCCTGGTTTAATTACACATTCCCCCGGCCGCGAGTGCGATAGGGGCCTTTTGAACTTGCCAATTAGAGATGAAATATCACCTTCTAATTTGGGCGAACCGAATTCCGTCACGGAGAAACGGCAGCAGCCCGGGGCCCCGAGTGGGGGGGCGTCGAGCCTCTCCCGGCACGGCACGCCGGGGTGGTGGGCGCAGCGAGCCGGGCTGACGGATGCAGACCGAGGGGCCCGGGAAGCCGCTGCTCCCGTCGCCCTGCCCCCTCTCCGGGAATGCAGGGACGCGATGGGGGAGGGGAGCTCCTGGCGAGGCCTGGAAGAGAAGGCCCCCGGCTCTGGATGGGCGTCGGCCTGCGCCGGGAAGCGGCCAAACCTAGGTCCAGATCCTGGCCTGCCCCTTACTCCTGAGACCTTGTGTTGTGGGGGTTTAGAAAAGGAGGTTGGATCAAGAAGCCCGGAGGAGGGAAGAGGTATCTGCCAGGTAGAGGAAACAGTGTTACGTATTTTGCTGGAAGGTGGCAGAAAAAGTAGACAAGGGTGTGATTTGGAAGGGGCTTGTTTTGCTGCGTAGGGCGTTGTTAAGGGGTGGGAGGCATCCGGCGTTGAAGCCCACGGCCAGAGCTGCAGTTCAGCCGAGTAGTTCACTAGCTCAAAGACTGAGTCACTTCAGCTCTCCAAGCCTCAGTTCCTCATCTATGAAATGGATTTGATGTTATCTGCCTCTTTGGATTGCACCGAGTGATACATGAAATAATGAACAAAAAGGGCCTGGCGTGTGGAAACAGTTGATACATGGTAGCTACTGTTCTGATTAGGACAGCACTATCCAATAAAAATAAATTTTCTAGTGGCCATGTTTTAAAAAAAAGTAAAAGAAAGCAAGTGAAATTAATTTTAATATATTTTATTTAACTCAGTATGTTCACGATTTTAACATATAATCAATATAAAATAATTATTAGGATAGTTTGCAATCTTTTCTTGTACTAAGTCTTCAAAATCTAGTAAATATTTTACCCTGATAGCACTTCTCAATTCAGACAAGCCACATTTCAAGCGCTTGACAGCCACATAAGACTAATGTATTGGACAGCACAGATTTTGTTCTTAATCCCTTTTAGCAGAGATCCCCCACTTTACAGAAAGAAAACAATTTTGGACTGAACCTCATTATATGTAGCAGAAAGAGGTGAAACTCCTCTGAAATTCTGCTTGATTACCTTTGCACCCCTTCCCCTGCAGCATTCCTCTCATCACTTTTACCCTCAGCAATTTGAGACTCTGCTCTGGGCACTTGAGAGCTGTGCAAGGTTGTTAGGGAAGATGACAACACCTTGAATTGGGCTTTACAAATTTACAAAGTGCAAGTACCATATCACTCCAGTAGGTCCCCACCACTCGCTGTGAGGCAGACAGTAGAGTTCTGTATTCCACCACTGGTGAGTAGATTCAGCCACAGGTTACCTGACTTCAGGGTGTCACAGCTTCCATCCCACCCCTCACTCCCCACATCCCACAGTCTGTCTGGGCTGGCCTCCCCGAGATGACCACTAGGCTGAGATGAGCTGACAGTTCATCCTGACCCTGAGACCCAGGAGTCACTATCCCTGCCATCTTCACAAACGTTTACTGACACATACACTGTGCCAGGTACTTATTTCCCTTAATCCTCATAACAACCCTGTAAGGTACTAAGAATTATTATTGCCATTTTTAGATAAGGAAATTCAGGCCCAGAGATATTAAGGAACTTGCCCAAGAACACATAGCCAGGATAAAGTAGAGCTGTTCTCCTAAATGCTGTGCTACATACCAGAGCATGGAGCCTCCTTCACAGTGACACTATGCAAACTAAGATTTTATGGAAATCAGACTCATGTTCTTTACAGAGGCACCTTGGGGTGATAGAAAGAATGGGTTTGGAAACCTGCTTTGCCACTTACAGGCTCTGTCTGAGCCTCAGTGATCTCAACTATATATGGGACCAACAAAGATGATCTGTTGTGTGTCTATCCCTTAGTAAGTGGGAAGACAATTTTTTGTAGATGAAGCCAGCATTGCTCCCAGGATGGCTCCAGGGTAGGGTTGTGGAGGGTTTTACTTCCTCAGCTTTCCCTAACACAGGCCTAGTCCTTCCCCACCCCCAGTGCAGAGGTTTCCACAGTACTCAGCTCTGAAAGGCCAGTCATCTGGAAGGAGAAGGTACAGAGTTTGAGCAGCAGGCCACAAGCCACCGAAGGTAGTACAGGGGAACCAGGTGGGAGAGACTGGAGGCCAGGGTAGGGCTTTTATCCCTGAGAGAGGCCTTACTTTCTAGGCTTGACCCTGTGGAGTCTGCCTCAGTACCCTTGAGCAGAGTTTCAGAAATGGGGAGGGAGGCTACCCTGACACGCTTCCATGAGGCCTCTTTCCATGAGAGCAGACTGAGTTGAGGTGAGGCATCTGGACTTCCTCACTGGAAGAAAAGGCTGACTGGACAGTATGTGCAGAATGTAGCTTTGTCTGCCCCAGCTGGTTTCATAGCAGAGAGAACAGAGCACTAAGATTCTGGGTTTTGAGGGCCCAGGCCTCGAAGGTCTTTGGGTAAGCTGCAATGCCCTTTTGTGCCATCACCTCAAAAGGTTTTTTGATTCTCAGTGAACTGGAGGAGGTGGTTCCAGAAGCAGGCAATGCATTCTCCTCCTGCACTCTAACTTCCTTGGTAACCTCTATAGTCACTCAGACCCTCTCTTACTTTCCACCAAAGTGGTATAGGAGAGCATGGGTGCCCCAAAGGAAGCTGGACCTGGGCTCTGTCACCTGAACATCTCTGCCGAGGCTCTCTCTCTCTGATTGACTCCTCCAAAATCACCCCCACCCCCCATTCCCCCACCAACACACACTAATCAAACCAAGATGGAATTTCCCTCAGTACAAATTAAGCCAAGATGTTTTTCAGAGAACAATTGTGGCTAACCCTGAAACCTGAACCTAAAAACCCTTTTGCCTTGTCATCTGCTTTGTCCCAAAGACTGAACTAGGTTCAGGTTCAGCAAACACACGTGATTGAGGCTTTTCAGATGTCAAATCACAGATCAGAGTGCAACCAAAGCATCTTCCAGTCAAGGCCAAGTTGACCCATTCTCACCCTATTCCAGGCCCAGGGGACCCAGATGGAAGCCTGGCCTGCCCCCTACCCCCATTCTCTGCCTTCTGCAGGTCTTTGGCAGCTAAAGCCCAGTGAGCCTCACCCCAGGCACCCGCATATATTTGTAGCTATATCCCTTTCTCAGCCTGTCATAGCTCCCGGGAGCCCTGCTCTGAGGGCCCTGTGTCTGCCTTGGCTCCTGCAGCAAATTCAAGTCCAGGGCATCAAGAAATTCAGGACTGTGTTTCCAGTAAAAATTGAAATTGTCCTGCTCTGATATTAAAGTCACCTTTCTCTGGCTGGGGTGGGGTAGGATGGGGGATGTTGGGAGAAATGAGTTCCTGACACATTTTTTTTTTTTTTTTTTTTTTTTTTGGATCTTTTTGGCTTGCAGTGCCTGCATCTACTTACAGCCCATCCCCTGGGGCCAATTACAGTCCAACGCCCTACACCCCCTCCCCTGCCCCTGCCTATACTCCATCGCCTGTCCCCACCTATTCCCCTTCACCAGCACCAGCCTATACCCCCTCACCAGCCCCAAGCTATAACCCTGCACCCTCAGTGGCCTACAGTGGAGGCCCTTCTGAATCTGCCAGCCGCCCCCCATGGGTGACAGACGACAGCTTCTCTCAGAAGTTTGCCTCTGGCAAGAGCACCACTTCCATCAGCAAGCAGACCCTGCCCCCAGGAACCCCTGCCTACACCTTAACAGGTTCCCAGGTGCCCCCCCTTGCCAGGGGCACCTTCCAGAGGGCCGAGCGCTTCCCA
This sequence comes from Cynopterus sphinx, assembly GCA_030015415.1. NCBI lineage: Eukaryota > Metazoa > Chordata > Mammalia > Chiroptera > Pteropodidae > Cynopterus > Cynopterus sphinx. Next base: position 55,689,808 of record CM057382.1, read on the forward strand.
GCCAGCAGCCGGACTCCGCTCTGCGGCCACTGCAACAATGTTATCCGGTATGGTCCAGCTGTGCCCCTGTGCTGGGGTGCTGCAAGGGTGGGGGTATGGGTTGTTTACCCACTGTCTGAACCCTGCAATGGGGTGAGGAGATGAGAAGGCAGGTACAGAGAGAAGGCTGCGTGCAGGGCAGCCTCAGGTTCCTCTGACTAGCCATCTGGTCTGACCATCTCTGAGCTTTAGCTTCCACCCCTGTGTGACACCCACTTCCCTGGGGAGTTGGGTGGACTCCATAAGGTAAGTGGGTGAAGCTCCGAGCATGGTACCTGGTGCCAGAACCTCCCCCTTGGGCTAAGGCTGAGTTCTGGGAATGGCAGGTTTAATTTTCAGTAGGTTTATTAGGCATGTTGCAAGTTGGCTGAGAGTGCTGGTTTTGACCCAACTTTCCCTTAGGGTTGCCTTGGGTCTTTCCACAGACAGGCCTGTGCGGCTCAGGGCTTTGGTGGGCATCTACCACACTAAAATAAAAACAAATGATTTCACCTTTAGAAGCAAGGAATGATGAATAGTGCTTGTCTGAATATAGTATGTTTATAGTATTTTTGTGTGGGGGGAGTGCTTGAGGGTGGTGAGCTTATGTATATATAATATACACTTTTATTTAAAATGAAAGTAATACTCATTAGTGAAGAATTAGAAAATTCAGAAAGTGAAAATTAAAACATAAAATATTTCCTTATAGTTCCATTTTTCTGACTACTAATGTGGAACTAGACTCCCCAGGTTTGTGTTCTAGGTCTACCATACTATGGCCTTGAACAACTTATTTAACTTCTCTGTGCCTTGGTTTCCTTATCTGAAAATGGGTATCATAATAGTACCTACTTCATAGGATTGTTGTGAGAATTAAACAAGTTAATAAATACAGATTTCTTCTTGACTAGTGCCTGGCACAGAGTAAGCACTTAGCAACTGTTAGCCATCAGCACCATCATCATTGCTCTTCTTATTGTAATTATTAGTAGTCAACTGAATGGATATTCCATAATATGCTTATCCCGTCCCCTACCGGTGAATGTTTGAGTTGCTCCCCAATTCTGTTTATTGTAAATGATGCACAATGAACATCTTTCTGCATGGAGCTTTATCTGAATTTCACATTATTCCATTAGAATAGTCACAAAAGTCAGGGTTTTGGGTTAAAGTATGGGCATCGTTGGGGGTCTTGAACTATCCTCAAACTTTTGGGGCTGCCTTAGCAAATGCTGTTCTCTGCTTCTCAGGGGCCCCTTTCTGGTAGCCATGGGCCGCTCCTGGCACCCCGAAGAATTCAACTGCGCTTACTGCAAGAACTCCTTGGCAGATGTGTGCTTTGTGGAGGAGCAGAACAATGTTTACTGTGAGCGGTGTTATGAGCAGTTCTTTGCCCCAATCTGTGCCAAGTGCAATACCAAAATCATGGGGGTAAGTGGGCAATATCCTTCTCCTCTGGCCCTTGTTTTTTACCCAACCAATCTCTTCCCCTTCCCAAGACTATGGGGATACCAATAGGAAGCCAAGAAGTTGATTTAATGGAGAGAAAACAACTCCATTTCTATCTTGGAAGGGAATCAGTTTGCCATCCATGAACTAGGGAGCAAATTAACTTGAAGTCTTGAAGTGAGAGCTGATTACATGCCTGGACCACAAAGCTTGAAGTGCTGGCAGACCTTCTGCAAAGCAAGTTATCACTTTATAGATTGACATCACCATGTCCCTGCATGTTGCCTTGACCCTCCATGCCCCTTTGGTAAGATGGTGATAATAAGCAGTACCTCCCTCACAGGTTTGATGGGAGCATTCTGCATCACAGTTACGTAAGCACGTACAGAACCTAGCACCTAGCAAGTACTGCATGAGTAGGAATCCCTCCTCTGCCACCCTGGGCCTTCCTTTGGTGCATTCAAAGTCCACTTCCTGGGCTCTCCTGCCCTGTTCCCAGATGGGATGTTCCAGAAGTGGCTGGGGCCTGGTGGGGATGTCAAACCCAGCTTCCTCTCTCCCCCCAGACCTTTCTATCCTGAGCTAAAGCTTTTTTCCCCAGGAAGTGATGCATGCCCTGAGACAGACATGGCACACCACCTGCTTCATCTGTGCGGCCTGCAAGAAGCCCTTCGGGAACAGCCTCTTCCACATGGAAGATGGGGAGCCCTACTGTGAGAAAGGTAGGACTGCTGTGCTGTGGAGTCTCTCCACCCACCTGGGAGAATGGGGCAGGCACAGGGAACTCCTGGTTGGGTATATTCACATGGAAACATCAGGAGGCTCTAAGTGGCAGAATCATGCTAATATTACACAAAGGACATTCATTGAACTATTCTCCTGTCCATTTGGTTGTAGCATGGAGACTTGTTTGTTTGTTTGTTTGTTTGTTTTTAACACATTCAAACTCTGCTCCCTTCCCTGCACCAAATATGTGGGTCTCAATTTGGTATCTTGTGGGAAACATTTTATATGATTTTAATTTGGAGACCACAAAGTCTAGTCTGGAAGGGCTTCATCCTCTGGACTTCACCCTGGATTCTGTTCCAGGCTCCACCTCAGGCTGACTTTGCAACCCTGAGTGAGTTACTGAACTTCTCAGAGCCTCACTTTGCTCACCTGCGAAATGGGGGAACTAAACACCTGCCTCAGTTGTGGTGAGGATTAAACCAGAGAAAGTGTGTACAGCATTACTCTTCCTGCTTCTAGGTTGTTTCTTCAGGGTCCTGAAATCTCCCTGTCTGAATTCATTGTTTCTCTGTTCCCCCCAAATGATGTATGTTACCTTAAAAACTTGGAGTAAATTATCATAAATTCTGAAGACTAAGCATTCTATTAGAGAGTTGGATGTCCTGGCTAACTAGCCATTTGCTCACTCATTTATTCATAGCCTGCTTCTTTCAGAAAAGGATTTGAGGCAGGTTCCAACAAAGGTAAAAAAAGACTTGAAAGTTAAGACAATAGAAATAGAAAATCAGTACTAGTTAGAAGAGGGAAAAGCAGGCATGCTGATTATAAAGCCTAACAGAGAAGCAGTTACTGGGTAGCACATTTGAGGGCAAAAAGAGAAATACAATAAGTTAGTTTACTTGAAAATTAGAAAGGAGAAAACATTCCAGTTTCTCAAGGGGAAAAGAAAAAACAAATGAAACTTGTTCCTCCAACAATAAATTGTAAAAACAATTTCTTATATATTGGTGAGTTCCCTTTCCAGCTCTGAAGTTAATTGAATGACTAAGTGACTTAATAACTCTGTACCTCAATGTCCATATCTATAAAAAGGAGAAGACAACACCCATGTTTTCCCTTCTTATGAGCATATGGTGATGATTGGTAATTAAGAAAAGTGCTGTTGTTCCTATGTGAATTGCTACTATTAATCGACTAAAAGCATTATAACTTTTATAATTTGTGATAAGCTGTAATTTGTGTTTCAGGTTTGTGAAAGAATGATAGATTTCCACCTTCACACTTCTCCATAGCAATCCCCCTAAAAAGATCGGTGGACATTTGGGTACCTTTTACTTCTTGGCTATTGTGAATAGAGCTGCTATGAACATGAGTGTGCAAATACCTCCTCAAGATCCTGTTTTCAGTTCTTTTGGGTATATGCCCAGAGGTAGGATTGTTGGATCCTATGGTAGTTGTATTTTTTTACTTTTTGAGGAACTGCCGTACTATTTTATATGGTGGTTGCGTAATTTTACATCCCACTAACAGTGCAGTGTTCTAATTTCTCTACGTTTTTGCCCAAATTTGTTATTTTATGATATTTTTAATAGCAGCCATCCTAATGAATATGAGGTAGTATCTCATGGTGGTACTTTGTCATCATTTTTATCAGCAGCTTGGAAGAAGACACAGGATGATAGGATCTAGACTCACAAAGATTTTGGTTGGCTGCAATGATTGTGCTGACCCTTTCATATATGACATCTTATATATAAGACAGGTGGGAGGGTCAGCCCCTCACCGGTGGGCTTGCACCTGAGCAGTGCCCAGGCCTGGCAAGGCATCACAATCACTGTGGGGAACTATAAGAGATTAGAAAAGATAAATGCCCAGACCTCCAGATAACAAATTTGATGCGGTGGCACTTTCCAACCTAGGTGATTTCAATAATCAGTTCGGTTTGGGAATCCAAGTGCGGGCCCAGGACCAGCAGTTTTAACATCACCTGGGAATTTATTAGAATGACAGGTCTTCTGGCCACACCCCAGATCTATTGAATCAGAAACTTTGAGGGGTGGAGCCCAGCAATCTGTGTTTTAATGATCCTCCAGATGATTCTAACATTTGAGAACCACTGCTCTAGTAAAGCACTAAGTCCTCCTTTTTCAACACAGAGCATCTGTGTTTTGATAGATAGAAATTCTTTCACAATAGCAATAAAATCAATTAAGTACAGGATGTGAATTCAAATTGGGCCATAAGAGAGTCAAAAAAAATTCTAAAGACTGAATAGGAGAAATAAAGGAAGGAATAAATAAATGAGGAACTAGATTATGCTCCTAGTGGGAAAGGCCCATGCACAAATTTAATTCAGTACTAATTACGTTCTCTTTTTGTAGATAAACAAGGAAAAATCAGCTTTTTAAAAAATATATGTTAGGCTCAGACCTATGCTACCAAATTTTAAAATGAAGTGGCAATTCTCCAGATTATATGGAATCAAGTTTAAAACAAAAATCCATCAGTGGGAATGACTAGATATTTCAGAAGTAAAATCAAGCCATTTCAGAGCTTAATCTATAAAAAACCATAGGCTGTATAACAGGAGAAGGAATCACCATTTAATTAGGCATTTTGAACCATTTCTTTGTCAATTCATCATTTATCCATCAAATGTGTGCTAGTTCATGTGCAAGATGCTGAGCATGGAAAAGAGGGTCTTTGCCATCATAAACCTCAAGTAGACCCATCATTGTGTGATGTGCCAGCACATAAATGGACAGTTAAGAGACAATAAATGAATGGATGAAAAGGAAGGGAAGCCGAGGAGATGCATTCAGGAAGGCCATCTCATATTTCTTGGTTGGGGTGGGGATGACGACTTCCCAGAAGGAAGGCCTGGCCTGAAGGATTACAGAGGTTCAGTTAGACAGACTGGGGAGGGTTTTCCAAGTCCAATTCCTGCTTTATATAAAGGTTTGGAAGTAGAGGAGAGAGCCCAGGATATCTGGAGACTGACTGGGAGTAAGGAGAGAGAAGTCAGGAGTGGGGTGCAGGTCTTGCCCTCCAGTGAAGAGGGGTTAGCCTATAGCCTTGTTTTTCACCCCATGCTGGTAAGTTCCTACAGAGCACAGAGTGAACTGTCAACCTGCCATAACTTCCTGAAGGAAGCAGAATAATGTTTTCTTAGCTCTGGTGAGGTGATAGATATCAGCCTACTGAAAAAATTAACTATTCTGTCAGAAACAAGATTCATGAACTGTGATATATGTAAAAGGATTTGCATGACAAACTATAATTAAACCCAAAGAGAGAAACCAGACATTGGAAAAATATTTAAGAGATACGTATCGAAGTTCAATGGCAAATAGATAACTGGAAATACCATGAAGTCATGGGAAAATGATGATAAATTTGGAGTCCATCAGGCTACTTATGTGATGGAACCTCTACAACCAGCTTCCTCATCTTTAAAATAGGAATCATACTTTTTCACAGGACTACTGTGAAGATTAAACAAGAAACATAGAATAGCACTAACTTTGGATTAACATATAGTAGATACTTGAATCAGTTCCCTTCCCTCCTTGTATCATTTATAAAGTCATTCAAAATAAGAGCCAACATTTGAGTATTTGAGCCATGTATTTCGCATATATTATCTTATTTATTTTGTATAACAAATCCATGAGTTAGGTGCTACAGTTGTTCCCATTATACAGATGAGAAAATTGAGATGCTGAAAAGTCAGGCAACTTGCCTCACATGTGAACGATTCGTTAATAGAGCTGGGATCTGAACCCAGTTCTTTTCTTTCTCCAGAACCCAAATTTATCACCCCACTGCACTCTGCTTCTTAGAGTGTGTCTAAGAAAATGAACAGGCATACTGTCCACAAGGAGATCTGAGCAGAAAATTGCTATAAGCAAAAGCCAATTGTGGCGGAGCTATGGAGAGACAAATATTCTCCTGGGGAAGTGAAGGCTTTGTAAAAGGCATCAAGCTTTTCTAGAAGAACATGGAAGAGTTCTACAATGAGTGCAGTAGAACTGCTGCTCCTGTGACCCAAAGAGAACAGATCTTTTAGTAGAGAAGCATGGGACCTAGTCCACTGTGTCTCAGCTGTGTGACTCTAGTGAGGCCCTTCACCTCTGATCCCATTTCCTCATCCACAAAATACAACCAAACAAAACAGAAAAACAATAAAAGTTCAGTCTTCAAGGGATTTTGCAAAGATTAAGTTCATTCATTGATTTATTGATTCATTGATTCATTCATTCACTTATGTTGGGTACTAACTTACATGCCCAGGCATTCTGGTGGGAGTATGAAAACCCTGACATTGAGATACTAATAAATAATACCATCTATGTGAGAATGCTTGATAAACTATAAAGCATTATAAAATAATGTTTGGTGGTATTATCTTCTTGGCTAGGGGTTGGGGGGAGGTAGCAGGAGACATGTCTCAACAAAGTAGCTAAAATATTGAAATAGTGAAAAGTTATTATTAACACGAAAGGCCGATGACAAAAGAATGACCAGGGAAAGAACATTCTTTAATTATTAAAAATGTTAAGGTTTCTCATTCCTTCAAAATAAACAGAGCTTCTGAGAAATATGATTTTTTTTTTCTTTTTTGAGATTGGTAGGTTTGGCTGTAAGAGGTAACAGGGACAAGAGAAAATTACTTTACAGAAAGTTAATGACAGTTTGAGAAAGTGTTTGCAAATCAAAGCAGAACAGGATGGTGACTAAGCCTGAACCTGTACAACAGCGGTGCGAATTATTTGAAAAGGAGAAAAAAAAACCCACAATCATATAACTGTTTTGTCTGCAAGATGATAAGTAATCAATTAGGATTCACCCACTGCCCCTAGCCCAGTAATTTGGGGGTTGTCCTGGCATTGGGTCGAAATGGCCAGGACGCTCCTTCCAGCTTGCCTGGATGCTGATCCTCACTCTGCCTTTCATTTCAGACTACATCAATCTGTTCAGCACCAAGTGTCATGGCTGCGATTTCCCTGTCGAGGCTGGTGACAAGTTTATCGAAGCTCTGGGGCATACCTGGCATGACACCTGCTTCATTTGCGCAGTATGTTTTTAGCCTGGGGTTCTGACTTTCTGAGAAGGGGCAGCAGGGATGAAGTGGGTCAAAAGACCAACAGTCTACATTATTTGAACTCTGACATTCTAATATTCTGATCATTTTAAAAATCTGGCCAATATAATGATGCCTTGATATGTCATGGTTGAACCTAATTTTATTATTAATATTTTTTATAAACCAGTGTGGCTTTGTTATACTCTATTTCATTAAGGACACAGAGTGTCCCAGGATCTGGCAAACCAGCAGCTTCCTTCACCAGCATTATTTTTAGTAGGTGGGAACAGTGAATGAAGCTTGGATTTAAAGAGGGGTGGATGGCTTCCTGTGGTTACAGGTTGTTTTAGATATGTGATTCAAGGGTTTTCCCCAGGAACACTAGGCTGGTGCTTATTGACTAATCCTATGAAAAGCTGAGGTAAGATTTCTTTTGATATAATCTTTAGAGAGCAGAACTGAGTATCATTTCATTTTCCTAAATCGTCTTGATATTGATATGTAGTTGCCAGGAGATAAGCCCTAGATTAACTATTAACCATGTGCAATTTCTTCCTGCTAAACAACCAGGTCATTTTTACCATGCAAGATTGGCATTTTCCTTCCGAGGGCTTTGGGTTGGGAAGTGGATATGGTAATGAATCCATGACATTTAGATTCTGCATTAGAGTTAGATAATAGTCATCCCTGATAAAGCCCTGTAAGGTCAGTCTGACATTGACTAAACTTTATTTGGGAAAATGAATGTGCTACTACTCCTATTTTTATTTTTACCAGAGCTCCTCAAGTTAAATATTGGGAGTATATGAAAGGTCTGTATAGTTTAAACTTGAAGAATTTTTATAGACTTATGACATAGGACAACCCTAGTAATAAAGTTTACTGCAATACACTTCAGGTTTTACAATTTATTTCTATAGTGCCCCTCCCATTAGTGGGATGCACTATATTCACTCTGAGTATTAGTCTGCTAGGTCTGCTGTACAAAGTACCACAAGCTAATGGTATTTATTTTCTCACAGTTCTGGGTGCTAGAAGTCCAAATTCAAGGTGTCAGCAAGGCTATGTTCTCTCTCCTAGCTTCTGGTGTTTGCCAGCAATCCTAGGTGTCTCTCGGCTTATACCTGCATAACTCCAATCTCTGGCTCCATTGTTGCATGGCTATCTTCCCTCTTTGTTTCTGTGTCTTCGCATGGCATTCTCCTTTGTGTGTGTGTCTGTCTCTGTGTGTGCCTCTCCTCTTCTTATAAGGATTCTGGTCATATTGGATTAAGGGCCCAACTTACTCAGGTATGACCTCAACTTACATCTTAACTACATCTGAAAAGACCCTATTTCCAAATGAGGTAATTGCTGTATCCCTCCGCTGGGTAAGCTGGAGGTATTGATATTAATGGTTAGGTCTTCATTGCATGAATTTTGGGGGGGACATAATTCAATCCATAACACTTATTTTCCAGCTCTTTGAACAGATTCTCTAGTTGCCTTTTAGGGTCCCTTAAATATTTCCGGGCCTCCATGCACAAAAGAGACAGCAATATAAATATATTATTTTTGGTATTGTCCTCTACAGAGCCATAGCTCAGCAAGGCACAGCATATGGCTCTTTAACCCTTACATTCAAGCCATTGCTTGTCAGATCCTAAGATGCTGCCCACAAATCTGGTTACTCAACTTCTAGAAGGATCCAAGAGACTTGGGGAAAGTCCAAGGAAGACAGTGGCACAGAAGACCTGTTCTTTGAAGGCAGCAGGCTGATGAGAGTCTGTGTCACATGGAGAGGGATCCATGGCAAAGGTGAGCATGCATCTGCTCCCTCAAGCCTGCCACTGAGAGTCACAGGAGCGCAAGTCTCAGAGGGAGTCCAAGAAGCAGTAAAACTTAGGGTTGTTGAGGTTGAGATTATAAATAAGTTTTAGCCCTGCCTAAAGAATGCACCCAAAGAAATCAGGCAGATCCCATTCTTTGGAGAATTAATATGGAGAACTGTTAAACCTTCCCCCAACTAGCTGTCTTTGGCCTTTACTGTCCCATTAAGATGTATCAAAAGAAGCATGGTTTTAATTTTTGAGAGCAATCTTTTGATTGGAAACCTTTGAGCACTTTTAATGAGCATATATTTTCCTATAACTTAAGAAAACTAGCAAGAAAAGATCAGGACTAGCTCTCCCAGTTCATATGCTATTTTCCCTATCAGTCATATCTTGGGAGAGTACATCCTTTAGACTAATTCCAATTACCAAATATTCTGAGTTTTGTGTACAAGAGTATCCAGAACAAGTCTCTACCATCAAGGAATTTAGAATATTGAAATGGAAACAAAGCTGACATGTACAACCAGTTATAGAAGAGAACAAGACAACATCTCTAAAGTTCCAAGCATATTAAATGAAGGTTAGAAAGGGCAGTGTGGGTCAGGGTGTGGTTCGAGCTCCTGTGTGCCTTTGGCACTTGAACTCCAGGGAAAGAATTTGGGTCCTACCTTAGTGAGGGAAAGATCTTACTGGCTCCTATTTCCTCTAAGTTTATTTAGTTTCTAATGGTATAACACTGTGAGAAGTCCTAAGCACTTGGACTTAGGAAGGCACCTGTTTTAGTGCCTTCTACTCTGTGGTCAGTACTGTTTGTGGCCACCATTCCCAAGCCTTGACCATGGAGCCAGGGAGGTGAATCTGTTCTCCAGAGGCATATCCCTGCTATGTCCTGTGCTGGGTAGTCTGGAGGCTTCCTCCACCATGAAGCCACCTTGCATCCCACCTGCAGTCTCTTGGCCCAAGACACTGAATAAAACATCTCTGTGAAAGTTCTTGCCTTCAACCTAATCTTATCAGTGAGACCCCTCTGAGTCTCTGGCTCTTCCTTATTCCTTGGTCTTTAGTCCCCCAAAATTCTCTTCAGCCTGACTCATCCCAGAGTTCTCACAATTAACCAGCGTTTCAGATCAGGCAGAATTGACAAGCATTTTTTTTGCCAACTCTGGAGCTGTCTATCTCCCCTGAAATCCATCCTCAGTTGAATCTTGAATGCCACATTCTTAGATTTGTCTTCAAGTTGTCATCAGCAGCATGAGACCACCACAAGAGCCTGGTGACTCTAAACATGGTTGCATAGACCTGGGATGATTGCAGACACTTTCAGGTCATTAGTTTCCAGAGCCCGTTGGCAGCCCTGGGTGTCCCCAAGCTTAACATTTTCAACCATCCATCAGGGGCCACCATGATGTCACTTTTCTTTTCAGCGCTCTTGGAGTAGACACATGCTCACTGACCCAAGCTCATCTCAGTAGGGTGATTTCTCTATTCTTATGTCTATCCATACATGGGAACTCTACCTGTACTTCTTCCAATGTTAGTGTCATGGATGTGGCCCCCAGTTCTGCTTCCCATTAGGAATCCTCAGTACCTTCTCTGAGGCTGGGACCCATGACTTTCTAGCTGACTCTGACACATTGGCATTATTGCCCACCCAGGGCTAGCCCACTTATTGGTAGTCCAACAAACTTGGAGGGCTGCCCTATACAAGTTCATACAGAGCAATTTCAAGTAAATGCAGCCTTTTTCTGCTATGGGCTATGTGGAAAAATGAGCTTAGAATTGGATTCTTGCAGACCTGAATATGGGTTCACAGTTCTACAACTTACTAGTTCTGTCACTTAAACAAGACACTTGGGCTCTCTAAGCCTTAGTTTTTCTTTCTTTTTTTTTTTAACATTTAAAATTTTTTTCAGTTACTGTTGGCATACAATATTATATTAGTTTCAGGTAGTGATTAAACATTTATATGACTTACAAAGTCATCACCCTGATAAATCCAGTACCCATCTGTCACCATACATAGTTATTACAATATTATTGACTATATTCCTCATGCTGTTCTTTATATCCTCATGACTATTTTGTAATCACCAATCTGTACCTCTTAATCTCTTCTCCTTTTTCACCCTAGTCCTCAAAACCCCCTCCCATAGGGCAACTATCAAAATATTCTCTGTATCTATGAACTTCTTTCTGTTTTGTTTGTTTGTTTATCCTGTTCTCTAGATTCTACATGTAAGTGAAATCATATGGCATTTGTCTTTCTCTGTCTGACCTGCTCTAATCAGCACAATATGCTCTAGGTCCATCCATGTTGTTGCAGATGGCAAGATTCATTCTTTCTTATGGCTGAGTAATATTCCATTGTACATATGTGCTACCACTTTTTTATCCTTTCATTCGATGATGAACACCCAAGTGGCCTCCATATCTTGGCTATTGTAAATAAATAATGCTGCAATAAACATATCAATTTACATGTTCCTTTGAAGTAGTGTTTTGGGTTTCTTTGGATAAGTTCTCAGAAGAGGGATTCCTAGGTTCATATCTGCTTCCTGTTATGGCCTTTGTTTTAAAGTCTATTTTGTCTGGAATAAGTATTGTCATCTTAGGTTTTCTTTTTTCTTTCCATTTTCATGAAATATATTTTCCATTCTTTCAATCTAGTACATGTCTTTTGATCTGAATTGAGCCTCTTGAGACAGCATGTGTAATTTATTTTCATATCCATTTGGCCACCCCATCTTTTTATGGGAACATATAATCCATTTATATTTAAAGTAATTGTTGATAGATACGTAGTTATTGCCATTTTATTATTCAAATTTTTTATTTTTTTTCTTTTTTTCTTAAAGACATCCCTCTAACATTTGTTGTGATATTGGCCTGGTGGTGATGAACTCTTTTAGCTTTTTCTTATTTGGGCTCTCTTTATCTCTCCTTCAATTCTAATTGATAGTTTTGCTGGGTAGAGTCATCTTGGTTGTAGGTCCTAGCTTTTTATCACAGACTATTTTATGCCAATCCCTTCTGGCCTGCAAAGTTTCTGTTGGAAAATCAACTGACAGTCTTATGGGAGCTTCCTTGGAGGTGATTAGATGCTTTTCTCTTGCCACTTTTAAGATTCTCTCTGCCTTTAACCTTTGGCATTTTAATTATGCGGTGTCTTGGTGTGGGCCTTATTGGGTGAATCTTTTTTAGGATTCTCTGTGCTTCCTGGGCTTATAAGACTGTTTCTTTGTCCAGGTTAGGGAAGTTTTCCATCATTATTTCTTCAAATATGTTTTCAATTTTTTGCTCTCTCTTTTCTCTTTCTGGTACCCTATGGTGTGAATGTTGGTACACATTGTACCAGAGGCCCGTTAAACGGTCCTCATTTTTTGGGGGGGGTATTTTTTTTTTGCTGTTCTGATTGGCTGTTTTCTGCTACCTTATCTTCTAAATTGCTGACTTGATGGTCTGCTCCATTTAATCTACTATTGGTTCCCTCTAATGTATTCTTCATTTCAGTTATTGTATTTTCATTTCTGATGGGTTCTTTTTTATGTTTTATATCTCCATTTTAATGTTTTCTATTCTTTGTTAAAATTCTCAATGAGTTCATCTACTCTTTTCCTAGGTTCATTGAGCATCCTTATATCCAAACTCTGCATCTGGTAGATTGCTTATCTGCATTTTGCTTAGATTTTTTTTTTTTAAGCTTTGCTCTGTTCCTTCATTTGGGTCCTGTTTCTTTGTCTCCCCATTTTGGCTGCCTCCCTGTGTTTGTATCTATGTATTAGGTAGAGCTGCTATGTCTCCTGGTCTTAGTAGAGTGGCCTTATGTAGTAGGTGTCCTGTAGGACCAAGTGACACAGTCTCCTTGGTCACCTGAGCAAGGTGCTCCAGGTGTGTCCCCTGTATGGGTTGTATGTGCCCTCCTGTTGTGGTTGAGTCTTGGTTGCTGTTTGCATGTTAGTGGGAAGGATTGACCCTTAGGCTGATCGGTTGTGAGGACTGGCCAGTGATGACAGTGGAGGAACTATTGTACAGGGGCTGACACTACGAAGCATGATTCCCTTTTGCAGGGCTCTGGTGCCTGTCCAGTTTGCCTTTTGGGTGTATGTTTTTTGAATGTGGTCCAAGCTGGTCCTCCAGGTCGGTTGTAAGCTGGCAGCTGGTGGTGCCAGCCCCAGGGCTTCCTGGGAGGGTCCCCGATAAGACTAACTTCAATTGCAGCCTGTGCCCTCCCCGGGGCCATCTGGCAAGAGTTACCAAGGCAATCTGAAGATGACCACCACCCAAGCTGGGCTTGAAGATGCCTTGGAAGGCCAAGTTTCAAACTTAGGCCAGCTACTGCTAATGCCAGGCTTGGGGCTGCTCAGCAAGAGGTATGGGGCATACTGAAGCCAGATGCCGCTTGTTTGGGTTTTGCGAACCTTTGAGAGATTTTAGGAAAGTCCATAACTTGTGGCAAGACAGGCTGTTTGTATGGAAAAGCCATTGGAAACAACTTGGGTGGGCTTGCAAATTGGGTAAGGTGGGGTCTCAGAGAATCACCAATCCAAAGATGGGGTGGCTGAATGGATAAGAATATAAGAATATAAGAGCCTTATGTATGCTGCCTACAAGAGACTCAATTCAAATCAAAAGACACATACTAGACTGTAAGTAAAGGGATGGAAAAAGATATTTTATGAAAATGGGAAAAAAAGAGCTAGGATAGCAATATTTATACCAGATAAAATAGACTTTAAAACAAAGGCTATAACAAGAACAAAGAAGGACTCAGTAATCCCACTTCTGGGATTGCTAACCCAATATACTAACTTTGAAGAGACATGTGAATCCATGTTTAATTGTAGCATTACAACCAAGATATGGAGGCCACTTGGGTGTTCATCATCGAATGAAAGGATAAAAAAGTGGTAGCACATATGTACAATGGAATATTACTCAGCCATAAGAAAGAATGAATCTTGCCATCTGCAACAACATGGGTGGACCTAGAGCATATTGTGCTGATTGGAGCAGGTCAGACAGAGAAAGACAAATGCCATATGATTTCACTTACATGTAGAATCTAGAGAACAGGATAAACAAACAAACAAAACAGAAAGAAGTTCATAGATACAGAGAATATTTTGATAGTTGCCCTATGGGAGGAGGTTTTGAGGACTAGGGTGAAAAAGGAGAAGGGATTAAAAGGTACAGATTGGTGATTACAAAATAGTCATGAGGATATAAAGAACAGCATGAGGAATATAGTCAATAATATTGTAATAGCTATGTATAGTGACAGATGGGTACTGGATTTATTAGGGCAATTACTATGTAAGTTATATAAATGTCTAATCACCATGTTGTGCACCTGAAACTAACATAATCTTATATGACAAATATAATTGAAAAAAGAAATTTAAGAAAAAGAAGGGTACCTGTGACTCCAGCTGCCCTCCGTCTCACTCAGTCACAATCTCTGCTGGTTTTCACAGTCAGAAGTTGTGGGGACTTCTCTCCCTAGCACTGGAACCCTGAGTTGGGAGGCTTAGTTTGGGGCTGTGGCTCCTTGCTCATCAGCAGGGACCTTCTCAGCCAAGATATCCCTCCTGATTCTCAACTGCAGGTGTGAGACCAGCCTATTTCACATTTTCAGCCCCACCACCAGTCTTGAGGTGGCTTCTTTTCTATGTCTGTAGTTGTAGAACTTCAGCTAGATTTTAGGTGATTTTGTAGTTTAGTTGTAATGTGGGTGTGGTTATAAGAGTAGACAAGCAGAGCATTTACCTACTTTGTCATCTTAACCAGAAGTCCTTGAGCCTCAGTTTTTCAATTGTGAAAGGGGGAAAAGTTATACCTATTCTATAAGGTTTTTGTGAAAATTAAATGAGATTATCTACATAGATTGTCTAGAATTCTGTTTGACCCACAGCACCTCAACAAGTATTACTTAGCTCCCTTCTTTCTGTAATGTCTCCATCTTCAAACTTGCTCATATGTTGCCATCATGGGAATATATAATTTTGTCCTTTTTTTTTCATATATTTTCCTACATTCACTTTTCCATATTTGATTTATCTTTTTCATGGTGGCATTTTGTTGGAAAAACGTACCATAAAAATTAACTTAACTATCACCTTACTGAGAAAAGTTTTAGTGATTTTCAGTTTTTAGTTGAGCACAGATTGATTTCTTGTCCTGTGCAATAGTTTTTGTAATATAAAATTCTCCTCTTCACTGTTGTCACAGTTCCTACAGAAGACTGAGCTGATTTACGTGTTCCTAGCAAGGCACAAGTAGGCCTGCTTCCTTTTGGTAGTGCAGACTTTTGATTTTTTTTTTTTTTTCACTTTTTGGCTATAGTTATAAAAGGTTAAAGGTGACAAGTTTTTTTTTTAATTTTGCTAGATTAATAGGTCTCTATTGGTATCTACGGATGTTTTAATTTAATTTAATTTAATTTAATTTAATTATTAGTAAAGACAATTTTTCTGATGTTTTTAGTTTTTAGATGTTAATAATCTTGGTGGATATTGATCTATGAACTTGTATTGTTTTTTTTATAAGTTTTGGATAGTGTCAATTGGGCTTTATTATGTATATTTCCTCTATTCCATTATATTTTACTAATTTAATTTGAGTTTTATTCCATGTTACTGTTTGTAAGGCTTAATTTTATATAGTTTAACTTATTTACTCTGCTTTAGTCATTAAACACACTGTTGCCTTTCCTCCTATCTGCATGTGACAGTGCTTTTTCGTAAAGGGGTGACTGAAATCTTTTGCTTATGTCCCCCTTGCCTCATGGGTTGCAAGGCCCTGTGTCACACCAGTCTTTTTTCTGTCCCAGGTCTGCCATGTGAATCTGGAGGGGCAGCCATTCTATTCCAAGAAAGACAAACCTTTGTGCAAGAAGCATGCACATGCTGTCAATGTTTAGGGAGCCCAAGACTTCTGATGCAGACAAGTGGTGAGCCGCTCCTGCTGCTGGCAACAAAGGATTCAAGGAGGGTGATATCTCTTTTGGGGGTAAAGGGGAAGACAGGAAGTAACTGAGCCCTTTTAAAGTATAATTTTAGTCTTTTTTCTGCACACAGATTGTGTATTTGCATAGTTCAGACTAGAAGCCAAATGAAAATTCCTAAACCAAGCTAGTAATTAATCCAAGACTGGAATCGTACTTTAGACATTAGAACAGAATTCTAAGAACTGAAGAGAAAAACAAAAAGTAACTTTCCCAAGGTGACATTTTTCCTGAGGTCACCAGAGCAGGGACAGAGCCCAGAGCAGCTACAGAGAATCTGAAACATTCTGTGGAGTTCTTTAGAGCTCCTCTGGCAAATGAAATGAAGTGCCAAACAGTCTTCTCTGCAGGGTATTTTTAGGGTCAGAGCTCAGAGCTTATTAGCTAAGGCAGATTGGGCTTTGCTCACCAAAAAAGGAAGTGTTATTCCATTACTAGAGTCATGGAGCTACCTCTGCACATCAGACTTCAGACTTGAACAGACGTGAACATCCTAAAGGGAGCTCAGACATCCAGAGCGATGTCTTCTGGGAGCCACTGGGCAATTGACCTGGCTTGAGGAAGGGCTCTGGCTTACACTGCTGACAGCTGAGGAAAGGTGGGCTCGTTAGCTCCCCACTTTCAATCTGAAACACCAGATGCCCAGAAAGCTTAGCTTCTTTTTGAATTGTGATGGAAAAGTGGAATTGGGTTTTTCCAGTTTTGCTTTGCTGTGTGAGAGAGATTTTTAAATGACTGGGTTGTGTTTAGCCCTTGTTTTGCTTTATGCTGTTAGGTTCATTAGCGTGAATGTCCTGTCCAGTCATATGCATGTATTTCACTGCTAGGCCTATGAAAGCTCACTTATGAAGTCTTCCTCAGCACCCAGTCCTCCAGCAGGCTTAGTGACCTGTGGAAAAGAAGATGTCTGAAACAGGATGGCAGAACAGGCTGAGAACACTTCCAAACTCAGGGTGGGGAAGAGGAACCTTATATTCTGCCAACCTCAGTCAGAATGAATGCATTGGTTGGCAGGCCCTCCCACCTCAGATCAGCGCCATCCTTCTCATATGTTCATTTAAATGCAGCACACTGGTTATATACCATTGTGCTGACTGCTGGAAGAAAAAGATGGACTGATATATACTGATTTGCTATTTTGGCCAGTATTTTGAAAATGTATGAGCTGGGTTGATCTAGCAATTATTTAAGTATTTATTGAAATAGACTTGGGTCTTCAAACTTCTTTAAAATATTAGTGATAGTATGCGTTAAGTAAGCATTTTAAAGCTGTTTGGTGATAAAGGGAAAAGTTTTAGTTTCTGAGGTTGGAAATGGTTTATGTCTCTTTCTCTTTTAGGAAACACTCATTATACTCATTGAACATAGCATTGAAGCAAGCAGTTTGAGTGGATATTTCTTACTTGAGCACAATACTTAGGCACTCTTCCAACTCACTGCTAGTCTCTTCTCACTCCTGTTTTGGTTTTTCTCTTTACACACTTGAAATCTTCTATAAAAATGCATTAGAACACTTTTTTTTTTTCTGAGAACTGAAGCTTCCAGGGACTGCCTTTATTCCTGATTATGTCACTTTCCCAAGGAAGAGGGAAACAACTAGATGTGTTCCTAGCAGGAGGCCTGTGTTTCTTTCAAGAGTAAAGCCACCAATGTCCCCCAGGGAGCACGAGGAGGGATATAAACATCCTACCACAGGGCCCTTAGTTAACTTTGTGCTGTGAGAAAGTGAATATAAAGCACCAGCCAGAGTAAAATCTGCAGGGAGTGCCTAGAGATTTTTCAGGAGTTGCAAACAAGTACCTTGGAGCATTCTGTTATTTTTGGAAAGTTCAAACATACAGGGACAAGGAGGTTGCTGACTGTACAGAAAGGCTCTAGGTAGGTTTTTCTCTAAAAAAAAAAGAGAGAGAGAAATAAAACAACCCCTCCCCCCACATTAAACTATTAAATTATCAAGGACTAGTCTTAAGGAAAGGGAAAAAAAAAAACGTTCCCTAGAGTTGTTTCCAAAATATCTTTTGAAAGGGTCTACACACACGCGCAATTATTAAAAAGTGTGCAGTCATTAAAATGAAAAGTGATATATCTCAAAGGAGAACTTCATCATAGTCATGTATTGAATTGTTTTTTGTTTGTTTGTTTTTTTACATTTCAGAGCTAGTGTAGATTCTGAGGGACTCTTTTACTTACCAAAAAGCAAAACAAAACAAAAACATTTAAAGGTAGGAGGGAAAGGACGTAGCTTGAATATGGTTTCCCCATGTTTGTAAGTTTTGCATAGCATAGGGGTTAACGTATCTATTTCAAATTAACATCATGGATGGCCTACAACACCAAACAATTTTTAACAGTTCATGGTGGGGAGTACACTTTGGATCTACAGTTTTTGTCTCATTGTTGACATTTATTTAACATTTATAAACATTAACTTTCTGCAAGGAGTGACTTGTGTTTGCAGTGTTTGTGTTAGGAATCTAGCTTTTATAATGTTAACTTTCAACCCATTACTTTTGTTTGGGGATTTTTTTTAATTTTAAGATTTTGAAAGTTGAATATAGTGTGTAAGAGGTGTGCACAAAAATATTTTGCATGTTGTTTTTTGGACCGTGTGAATTCTACTTTTTAGCAAAATAAAATGGAAAAAGTCTGTTCAAAACAGATTTTTCTGTGTTGAGTTTTTTCATGTGACACCAAAAGCAGGATTTTTCTATATGGCCACAGATAAAATTCTAGACAAAACAAAATGCTCTATGAAGAAATACATAAAACTCACTCTGTCAGTTTATATGTGAATAATACATATGTTTTGCATATAAAGTGAATTTTCCACATAAATAACAAACTGAAGACCAGGCTTTGCCTTTTCTTTTTGAAAAGGTTTATTTATTTATTTATTTATTATTAAATAAATATATCATATTTATTTATTTTTATTCATTTCCAATGGTCTAATTTCTATATTATATGTAGAACATTATATGTATCATTTCTATATTATATAGAATACAATATTCTATAAATATTTCTATATTTAAAATGGCTATATTTTCTTCCATATCTTTAATTTTGATAAAAGTTCAGAGAAAAATTCTACTGGCATTTTTTAAAAAGATAATGAAGTTACTATGCATAAAACCAATTTATTCTTTTACAAGGTATTCTGTTTCTAGGCACTACTTAAAAAGAAAGGGAAATTTTTCATAATTTGATTTTTAGCACCTGAGTCAGATTTTAAAAGAGCTGTGAAATTACAAGCAGAAATAAAATCTCATTATTTCGTACTTTTTAAAGCAATAGCAATTTTTAAAAATAGGTGATGGAGGAAAAGGAGGCTCATAGAATCATAGAATTTAAATTTGGAAGGAATCTAAATGATCACCTGGGAATTTTCCAGGTGAAGGAGCCAAGGCCCAGAAAGGGAAAGTGGTTTCACAGCATACACAACCAGCTAGGGAGGCAATGGTGCAATGGAATAAACATGGACTTTGACATGATGAGACCAGGGTTTATATTAAGGTGGTATTATATAATACCACCTGAGTGACACCGGGGGAGTCTCTCTAATGCTGCCTATCTACCTGAAAATGAAAGTGATATTATCTGCCTCACAGTGATATTTTGAGAACCAAGTGCAAAAGCTTTTGGAAGAAAATTGCCATATTCATGTTAGTTGTTATTATGATCAATAGAGTGGGGCCCTCAATTCCTGCTTTATTTCCTTAACTCCTCCAACTTCTCCAACTAGAAAAAATACATTGGGAAAAAAAGCAGCAAGAATAAACATTATACAAAGAGCTCAGAAATATGAACCCCATGGATCAGAATTTCGTATAATTACAGTAGTTCTACTTTATCTGTGGATGCTTATATATACTGAACCCTATTCATACTGTTTTTCCTATACATACTTAAACTTTAATTTATAAAAAGCACAGTAAGAAATTAACAACAATAACTAATAATAAAATGGAACAATTTTGTCATAAACGTGAATGTGGTCTCTCTCTCAAAATATTGTATTGTACATATAGTGTGGATATGCTGGACAAAGGGATGATTCACAGCTCAGGTGAGAGTTCATCATGCAACTCAAGCAATTTAAAACTTATGAATTGTTTATTTCTGGAATTTTTCATTTAATATTTTTATACCTTACTGGCCTGTGGGTAATTAAAACCATGAAAAGTGAAACCATGGATAACAGGGGACTACTGTACCTCTACCAGAATTTCTTCACTGAAGACTTGCGGACAGAATAAAAATTGTATATTCCTTTGCTCACTCACTCATTTTTTCAACAAATATGTATTGAGTACCTACTATGTGTCAGGCACTGCTCTGGACACTGGGAATGTATAGTGAATAAAACAGACAAAAAGCACTATTCTCATGGAGCCTAGTGGTTTGGAATCAGCCAAACAAGATAAATAACTGAATTATGACAAGATAAATAACTGAATTGTGTTGAATTAGTTCTAAGGAGAAAAATTTGGACTTTTTAAAACTTTTCTACAGGGTTACACCAGCATCCAGCTGGATTGAGGCTCATCAGTAATAAAGACATGAATCAAATGTTAAGAAATGGCCGCATATGCTAATTACCCTAGAGATTCACAGTACACATGTGCGGTGTATGAGTGTTCAATCCCTCAATAAAGAAACCCATTTAACTTATTTGAGCACAGAACATGGAACTCCAATTTGGAAAACACTGCCAACATTTTTGGTTTAGGCTTTCCAGAGCTCTAGCTTTCCCAGGACAATCTTAATGTCAAATCATCTTTCTTGATGTACCCCTCACATGCTTAAAGCATTTCGATAACTTGGGCAGTGTGTGTGTACGTGTGTGAGTGTGTGTGTGTGTGTGTGTGTGTGTGTGTGTTTTACTAGATGTATTAGACTTTATTTTTAAAGTAGTTTTAAGCTCACAGCAAAATTGAGCATAAGGCACACAGATTTCCCAATATACCCTGACCCCTCTCATGTATGGCCTCACAGATTATCAAAATCTCCCATCAGAGTGGTACATTTATTACAATCAATCAACCTACATTGACAATATAATCACACAGAGTCCATAATTTATATTAGGGTTCGCTTTTGTTATTGTATATTCGGTAGGTTTGGACAAATGTATTATGACATGTATCCACCATTATAATACCATACAGAATTGCCCTAAGAATCCTCTGTGCTCCACTTACTCATCCATATCTCATCCTTAATCCCTGACAACCACTGATCTTTTTACTGTCTCCATAGTTTTGTCTTTTCTAAAATGTCATATAGTAGGAATCATACAGTATGTAGCCTTTTCAAATTGGCTTCTTTCACTTAGCAGTATGCATTTAACTTCCCTCCATGTCTTTTCATGGCTTGATCATTTCTTTTTAGTGCTGAATAATATTCCAGGAGTCTATCTTTGCATTCCATAAACATTCATTGAGTGGTTAGTCTCTGGTGTAGGGATGGATGATAACAATGCAGACAAGGTTCTGGAGCTTGCACTTTAAAGGGAAGAGATCAACAGTAAACAAATAATACATAATCGGTATAATTTGAGATCGTGAGTGCTATAGAAAAATAAACAGAATGATGTGTTTGAGGCTGGAGTAAGCTAGTTTTGGAGAGTGGTCAGGGAAGACCTTGCTGAGGAAATGACATTTAGGCTGAGGTCTGAATGCTGAGCAGAAACCAACCATACAAAAGTTTGAGGTAAAGTGTTCCAGGGGAGAAATTAACTGTGAAGACTTTAAAAGAACAATTTTGGCACTGCAAAGGCACAGGGCTTGAGAGCAGAGATAAGAAGGCAGTAGGAGAAGAGGTAGAGAGCACAGAGGGCCTTGCAGGCGATAATAAGACATGTCAGATAATGCCTTCAAATGCCTGCCAATTGCAGTGAGAGAAAATACATATTTGACTATAAGAACCTCACTTTTGGTAGAGTGAATTTTATTGTTTTTCTATGAGAATTTCACTTTAAAAATATTTCAGAGTTGTTCATCAAGCAGTTCTGGATGAATATAGCAAAATTGTCAAGGTTTTATGCAGTTGTTAAAGTCTGGGAAACCTCAATTCTGTGTGGGTAGCATAGAATTGTTTTCTGAAACCTGAGAAAAACAGACTTAGCTTGTATACACAACTGCACAAAGTGCACATACACATTGTGTTTTATTTAATTGGAATCACTATATATACTGCTCTGAGATTCGCTTTCTTTTCAAAGCGATTTCTTTTTTTCTGGGGAGGAGTGGGGTCACTTTCTAAGTTATAAAAATGTTTAACCACTATGCTATATAACTGAAGCTAATATAATATTGAATGTCAACTGTAATTGAAAAATTAAATAAACAAAACAGTTGTAACTGTGAACTTCACTGTTTGATCCCATTTAAAACTCTATAAAATATATATTAAGGATTATTGAATAGTGATCATGAGTTAATCTGCCATTAATTTTGTCAAGAAAATCAACTACTTTTCTGAACCATCAGATGTGTATGTCTTCAGTGTAATGTGTCCTCTGAGCTCACACATCCAGATTTTGCTCTACTACCTCACCTGACATCTTCCAGCCATCAACAAGTCTTCCTGTTTAACAGGTTGCAGGAATGGCCTCATGTGTTTTCTTCTGGTCCTTCCTTCTGGACAGGAACACAGATTAGTTTAAGAAGTGGGTTTGTGAACCAAACCATAACAATTGGAATCTTTCCCTGAGATTTTGTTAAAACTGGAGCTTGGAGAGAGATATTCTCTTTCTTCACCAGTGGCTGAACTAGAATAATGTGGGTCCAAAAGCCTTCTGTTCCCTCCTGTGTGGGGAAAGTCTGTCTGTGATGGGAGAGAATAAAGCCAATAGGCACTGACAAGCAAAGATTAGAAATGAGAATGAGAGAGTATCCTGCCAATATGAGGGCTCCTGGACCTAGTCATTCCTGAAGCTCCACGCCTATCTCTTCCTGGGTTTGATAAATTTCCCCTTGATCCTTGAGCTTGGTTGCTGCCATGTGCGACCAAAAAAATCTTGAATAATACAATTACCCAATGCTGAATTAATCTGTCACTCATTTTACACAGGTGAGAACAGAGGCCCCTAGACATCACATCTAAAAATATATACAAACAGAATGCTTATTACTGTAAACATTTTAAGATGGATCCCACAGTCCTGATGGCATACACCTCTTCTGTGAAGGTACTCTGGAGCTGCCACCAGCTGAATGCTCCACCCTACCACCCAACCTGATTCTCCTCTTGTATTCTTTCTTTTGGTGAATTTTAAGTACCACCCAGTCACTGAAACTAGAAATCTGGGAATCATCTAAGTGTCTTTCTTCTCCCAAAATTGCTCTTCCTGACAACCAATAATTATTACAGGCTGCCAAATTTACTTCCTTAATCCGTCTTGAATTTGTTTTCTTCTATCTTCAGGACTCCTCCCTGCCTTTCAAACATCTATCCTCTAAGTTATCTCACCAGCTCCCTAACTGGACTTCTTGTCTCCATTTATCCCTACCTATCCCTTTCCTATGCCCCATACTGTAGCTAGGGAGATCTCTTCCAAAATAAATCTGGCCATATAATAGTCTTCCTTAACATTCATAGATTCCCAGTATCCCTCGATATAGCCCAAATTAACCTACACACAGACTCTAACTTTCTGGACCCCAGTGACCTATTTAGCCTCTTAACCTATGGTAGACCTAACTTCTCATAACACGACATCGTCTTGGCTTCTCTGTGGGTCAGCATTCCCACCTCAGTATTTCCACAACACTTTTGCATTTTTACATTCTTTAATAATTGGCTGTTTATGTCTTTCTCATTTGTTCATACAGAAGCAGCTATGGGGAATGACAATTTGGAGCACATTTATGTGTTAGTCAAACTGAAAAACTCTGGATACTTTTCACAGCAGAGTATGCACTAGACTATGTTTTTTGTTTTTTTTTTCATCTACAGTTAGTCATTAGGCTGGACAGATTTACAACTGAAATGACAAAAGGTTGTAATCATTGTTATCACTTAGTTAAAAATATAAAACATTTTATTAACCCATTTCCTCTTTTCTTGGAGAATACTTGTCAGCGGTGCTTGCAGCTGCAGCATTTACCCAAAGATAACTCAGAGATTACAGCCTTAACCTTACCCCCAAAGTTAGCCATGAAATATCTCACTTTTATTACTATTTTTGCTTTGCTCTAGTGTATTGATAGTTTTTGGAAATAAATGACATCATTCTATTTATAACATTCTGTTTTTAGTAGTGGTATTTCCATTTACAAAATATAGTAATTCTTGATCACTGAAAATGTCAAATCCTAGAAGAAATAGCATTCCTACACATCATGTTAGAATCGTTCTTGAACAGTTGTTAGCTCAAGATTTACTTGATAAATCCAATTTTTCCTAAATAGATGATTCTGATTTTTCAGATAGTGCTTTGGAAGACTATATGGTCAGGCCTCCATCCAATTTGGGATCTGATGGAAATAGCCCTACATCAGCTGACTTGGGTCATGCTCTGAAATGGTCAACTCATGTTATGATTCCATGTCAAAGGTATGACTTTACCAGCACACTTGGCAGAAAAGTTGATGTCAGTGATACCACTGACCCACTACAGTATTTTGAACTGTTCTTTACTGAAGAATTAGTTTCAAAATTACTAGTGAAATGAATGGCCAAGCTGCCTTGTTGGCTTCAAAGCAACCTGGTCTGAAAGGATTTTCATATGGATAAATGGAAAGACGCTGACAGTGATGAACTGAAAGTCTTTTTTGCAGTAATGTTATTACAAAGTATTGCGCAGAAACCCGAGCTGGAGATGTTTTGGTTGACAAGGCCTCTTTTGGATGTGCCTTATCTCAGGCAAATTATGACTGGTGAAAGATTTTTACTTTTGCTTCGGTGTCTGCATTTTGTCAATAATTCTTCCATATCCACTGTCAAAGGCCCAGATTTCATTGCAGAAGATAAAACTTGAGTTAAACTTTCTTGTAAATAAGTTTTCAACTGTATATACTCCAAACAGAAACACTGTAGTCTATGAATCGCTGATGCTATTCAAGGGGCAGTTGGCTATGAGCAGTACATCCTGATGAAACAAACACAATTTGGTCTTAAGCGATATGTACTTTGTGAAAGTCAGTCTGGTTACATGTGGAATGTGCTTGTTCACACAGGGTCTGGTATGAATTTGAAGGATTCAGCTGGCAGTGAGCTGCACTTTTTTTTTTTCCTAAAAGAGAAATAGCTTAAGTAAATTCTTACTACCTTTCCATTTACAAATCAGTTATTCCCTTATCCAACTCTAGTTCAAAGCCTATTTGATGCATAAAAGTAGGTATAAAAAGACTATTTTAAAAGTTTATAGATTCAGGGCAGAAGCTAACTAATAGAGGCTTTATCTTTTACTTCCAATGGAGGACTTGGGAATGCAAGAGGGCCCCAATATTTGTGGAAGAAGAATTGGTGCAAGGCATCCAATGTGTGCCTGAAATAGAAGATGGAATGCAAGTAGTGAGGGTGATTCCATCTTGCATGTAGTCATTTCTACAGAAACCCTGCAGAGTCTCCTCCCATACTTGTGACTTTCTGGTGAATTATAGGTTAGTGAGGCACTGAGAAAAGTAGACATAGATTGGAGATGAACCTGATTCAGCCTGGGATCCAGGTTTGTGGGGCCATCTTTAAGAAAAATAATATAAAATTAAAAAAAAATTAATTACAAAACTGAGTATTCATTTGGAATGAGAAGAAAGAATCAACAAATTACTGGAATCATGGATCTCTAGGTCTCTTCTGAAATCTCTTTAGGCAAGTTATCAGAAGAGCTTATATAAGAATGCTCCCTGATTGCAACCTGACTTGCCTCTCAGTCTAGAACATTTTAGCATTCATATGGGCCTTTCAAAGAGAGCATCCTGAAGCTTAAGTTTTATTAGTTTCCTGTTAAAACTACTGTGGACCCAGGCCAATAGAGTGAAATACACAGCCATTTGAGGATCCTGATTCCCTGGCTAATACACTATGTTGGGAACTGGCAACATTTGTCCAGGGCTGTCTCCAGAACCAGGACCAAGACATGCCTTGGAGTTGAGAGAGTAAATCAGATTACTGAACAAGGCAAGGCTTGAAATGGGCCCTGACTCTGCAGCTCACACCTTCCAATAGGTGGTTACCTTTCTCCACCTTCTAGTTAATTATCTCTCTCTTAGAAGCCCAGGTTTAATGTGAAGGTAACCAAGATAGCAAGTAATCTGTTGAATGGTATGGTAATATTAGGTTGGAGATTTAGGGGGAAGGACCAGGGTATTGCAGAAAAAGCTCCAGTGGCTCCTATCTGAGCAATAGATACCAGGTCCTTTTTGAGTTGCATGAAATGGTTAACGTGACCAGAATCATCTCTTTGTTTGTAGATTAATAACCAGAAAGTTACTACAGAAGAAAATAAAGAAACTTTTTTTTCCATGCACCTTCTATGTACTAAGCACAGTGCTCGGCATTTTATGACCCTTTCCTCAGTAAATCTTCATAACCTTACCAGGTTGGGAAGCCAAAGCTCAGACAGGTTAATTACCATTCCCAAAAAGTACAGCCAAGAGTGTATTCTCTCCAATAGGCACTTGATGTGAAGTCCTGTTAAAGAGTTTCAAAGTTCTTCTCCTTGGAGGAAATACTATATTCTCTCCAAAGTACTGGGAGAAGACAGAGAGCTCAGTTCACAATCATTCTGGAGCCTCTACTTTGAGCCAGGCCTCCTGAAAGTAGCTAAGTGTTGCTAATTCAGAGGGAATGATATACAATCTCTGCCCTGACAAAGCTGATAGTCTGGTGGCAGAAATATACAAGTTGCAGCATAATTTCACTATCATCTGGCAATAAATATTTCTCCTACTTTTCTGCAAAGCAGACCTTAAAACAAAGGACTGTAAATACATGTCTTCTAGGCACCCTATGGAATTGTGAATTTTCTTTTGCAGTCTAATATTTTGGCTAAGAAAAATTTATCACCTTTATTTTATTTATTATTAGATAAAACTGATGCCCTGAAGAAGATGCATTATAATATCATATACTTTGTACTCAACGGTACCCTGGTTTGAGAAGCAGAATGCATGGAAAGTGATAGGACAGAAATAAGCTGGGGTACCATGGGACCACTCAGTAGAGACACTAACTCAGCTTGGGAGTGGGCAGTGAAGGCTTTTTGTAGAAGGAAATTCCTGAGCTGAGACTGGAATGAAGACTTGGAGCCCAGCCCAAGCTGAAGCAGAACTCATATACTAATTACTGAACTGCACTGGGCTGTATTTGAAGTAAGCCTCATTAAGAGTTTTACAGTTTGTTTTCTTTCTCCTTCAACATAAACACTAATGGACCAATCACTTTCTAGAAGGAAAAGAAGAGGTAACTAAAATTAATTGAGCACTCTCTGCCAACTGTTTTCCATATATTCTCAGTTAATTCTCACATCTGTCTCATTAGATTGATATTATTTATCCCTATTTTATAGATGAAGAAGTTAGGATTCAGTGATGGTGACAAATTCTGCCCAAGGTCAAAAATTAGGAAGTTCAGCCAGAATTCTGACTCCGAAGTTGGTGTTCTTCCCACCATATTCTGTTGCTTAGCCTGTTTCTGAAGGGTCTCCCTACAGGGTGGGTTCAACTGCAGCCAAGAAAACAATGAATTGGCTTCAACTTTCAGGGATGAAAGAAAAGAAAAACACGCTTTCCATGAGCTCTTTGGCCATCTCCTTTGGTCATGGAAAGCTCTGGAAAGGGACTTCTGGAATAGCCCTCTGGCTGGCATTGCAGTACCCTACCTCACCAAGCCAGATCTGCTGAATCTGGACTTGGAGAAGTAAGAGTTCATGTGACATCCTTGGGAGTGTCCACCAAGGTCTGCTTTTTACAGTTTATAATTTGCTGTAAACAGCTCACTGTTCCTAATTAAACCTGTGTGATCATGCCTCAACTTTTAGGAAACAAGAACTTCTTTTTATGGTTCTTTTTTCAGAGGGAAAACTAGTGCCCTCTTCAACTCCACAAACCTCCTTAACCTGCTGGGCTTTAATTTCCAGACTTTGGACTATAGTCTAGAAACATGTGGATCCTGGATAAGAAGATTGCTGGTGCTCATGAGCCATCTCTTCCAGTGGGATGTTTTGTGATTCTATTTAGCAGGGCTCTGGGGCACCCCAAGCACAGGCTCTTTGATGCTTTTCATGCTAAAAAAGAAGGGAATACAGATGTCTCAACTAAAAAATGGTTGCCTAGTGATTTTTAAAGAAACAGTTGCTCAAAATGATTACTTTCTCTCTTAGAGACAGGGTCTGTATAAAACCACCTTAGCTTGAAATGAAATGGGTGTAAGTAATTTTTAGTAATTAAGAATGTGTGCTAACTGACTAAAATCCAAATATATAAATATATATATACATATATATACGTATATATATATATGTATATGTATGTGTGTGTATGTGTATGTGTGTGTGTATGTGTGTGTGTGTGTGTGTGTGTGTGTGTGTATATATATATATATATATATATATAAATAAATGGGAAGAAAAGTAATCATAGTCCCACTACCTGGAGACAACCACTATTAGCATTTTGGTCAATTTTCTACTACTTAAAATTTTTATTTAATGTGGTAAGAACACTTCTTACAGTATTTCTATACTAGCGTCCTGGAGCTCC
Organism: Cynopterus sphinx; assembly: GCA_030015415.1. Taxonomy (NCBI): domain Eukaryota; kingdom Metazoa; phylum Chordata; class Mammalia; order Chiroptera; family Pteropodidae; genus Cynopterus; species Cynopterus sphinx. Next base: position 55,718,620 of record CM057382.1, read on the forward strand.
GCATGTTTAGAGACACTATTGTAGTAATGAACTATAGAAACGATTCCTAAAAGTACTAGTCTTTCTACCATTTATTTCAAATCGTGGGAATCAAAATATCAGTTCAGGAGATGGGCTCAGATACTGTTTATGAGACCTGAGTTGAGCAGGTCACAGTCTATACCAACATTGTCCAATAGAATTTCTGTAACAATTGAAATGTTTTATATCAGCACTTTTCCAATATGGTAGCCACTAACCTCGTGTGGCTATTGAGCACTTAATGAACTTAGACTGAAAAACTGAATTTTAATTTTACTTAATTTTAACTAATTAAAAAATTACAGAGCCATATTTGGCAAGTGGCTTGTGTATTGAACAGTGCAGGTCTACACGGAGGATTTATAAAATAGTCACTTGCTAATCTCCAAGTGTATGGTGGACAGGGTTTGAAAGCTGGCACTGGGAATGCCACGTCTGTCATTTCAAATAATGACAGAACTTAGGACACTTCTCAGTGATGAGAAAGGACACTCTAAGAAAAAGTATAGAAATGGGCTCACAATTAGTTTCTGAAATGAGCTCAGTTATTAGCTACCTTCTGACATCCTAGCAATTAACAAGTCTTGGGAGAAGGGCAGGTATCTCCAGAGAGGTGCCAAATAAATAAGAGATAAGAGACTATAAAAATGAAAAGCCTCTTGGTCTTTCATCACAGGATAATCCAATGAATGTGAATTAATGGCAAAAGGCTCAATAATAGCCTTTGTGCGGAAACAGGAGCAGTGTAGCAGGATATCCTTTTTCCGCAGTCAAGCACCCAATTCTTTCAATTTTATATACAGCGGAAGCAATTAATTGTACTAGAAAGAAATCCACAGCTGGCTTTTCCTGATGGCCCCATAAGCAACAAGCACTATTGTTCAGCTTCCAGGATACATGTAAAGTCATTCTACTGTACTGTGGAGGTTTTTCTGATTGTTTAGTTTGACTCTTCCAAAGACAAAAACGTGTAACATCTAAAATTCAATTCTTGTCATCATGCATTTTCAGTATAAGCAGCTGTCAGAAAGTTAATTTTTTATTTGTAATATAATTCAAGCACGTGACTTGATGCTAGTATTTCCTCTAAACTTTATATGACTGAATCATAAATTATTCACTTTTGTTTATTTTACATGTTTATACGCAGTTAAACTGTGCTGTCTCTGCTTTTCTGGTTAACATTTGTAGTTGATCTATTTGAAGACTGTGCATATCTAACAAATAAGATTATGTATAAAAAAATCTAGAAACTCAACATTTCAAATTATTGGCCTGTATGGTGTTTTTTTACATTTTAGGTGCATTAAAGCACACTGTATTTAATCAATACTTACATACACGTTTTTTGATATTCTATCATCTCTGAAATTTGGATGTCTTACAACTGATGATATGTCCTACTTTAATCAGCCGTGTTTTTTCTTTCCTAGTTGTACATAAAATGTGTCTTTATAATCAAAGATATCCTGGTTTTTATGAAAGGTGGTTACATAGAGTTAAAAGTTGATTAGTATGATGCATTATTGCAAGTATAACAATAACTTTTGTTATTAAGAACATTCACATATGGAATTATAGCTGACTATTAATTCTGATAAATATGCATCTTGCCACTTTTGTTGCCCCCAAATGCCTTGAACGATATATGTTATACAATACAATATGCCACATATATAAGATGTAATATATAATGTTACAATACATATATTATAGTGTTAACCAATAAAAAGCTGACTCTTTAAACAAGCCAAGAACTAGGCTCCCTGTCTGCATTTGGAGTGACACTTCTGTGGTGTTCAGTAGGTCCAGGTGCAGCTTTTGCACAGCACAGCTCCATCTTTCACACAGAGCTAGACGTGAGTGGTGCCCCTTGGGGTCCAGCAATGTAAGCAACCTTGTGCTCAGTGCAGTGACTAAAGCAACTGCGGTAACAACTGGAGCATGGGAGGGCTGAACAGAAGGAGGAAAAGGAGTGCCCTCTTTGACCTTGAAGGAGAGGAGAGCACAGCAGATGCATGGAGACTATGACCACCCCCTACCTCTAGTTGGACTTTGAAAACAAATGAATTAGCAGAGGCAAGAATTTTGATAATTACAATGGTATGTCCCAGCCTGTAGCTATTATTTTAATAGCTTGCGTATTTTGATACCTCCTAAACTTTCCTCTATCAAGCCAGGGTGCTAGGAAACCCCTATTCGCACGTAAGTAAATAAAGGTATGAAATCCTATTTGGGATAAAGACACAGGAACAGCTATACTACGCAAAAAAGAAGTCAATGATATAGACTATGGAGAGAAAAGCCTGAATTTAGTCTTTGACTGCTCTGACCTCTTTGAAAGAGCGGATGCTTGGGCATTGCAGGTAGGAGAATGGCATTAAAAGGAGAATGAATGTGCCCCATTCTGCAGGAAGTGAAGAGACCGGTCGAAGGGAATGTTGCCATATATCAGTGGGTCCCAGATTTTGATAAGAGGAGTGTCTCATTAGGAGAAATCTGGAAAAACTAAGCAAGATCAATTGAGAGAGAGAATGATCAATTAGGAAGATAGCTAGTATGATTCAAGCATATAGTGAGGAAGATAGATTTTAAGGTGGGTAGCAAACCAAATGTAAAATAATATATGTTTTAAAAGAAATATTGACAGGTATTGGTTACTGGTTAAATATATGATTGTGTTTTCTTTTTTTTATGAAAGAATGGAGGAAGTGGTTTTAAAGAGCAAATGGAACTCCAGAACTCACGCATTATTTATTGAAAATGAGTTGTTAGAATTTAAAGTCAATGATGGTTCTGTGTTATCATGTACAGCATTTGTTAGACTCTCATTCCATCATGTTAAGTGCTTTATCATTAATCCTAAACAATAGTAAAAAAAAAAAAAAAAAAAAGCAAACCAAACCAAATAAAAAACAACTCTGCCTTGGTTGAAAAAAATAAATTAATAAGGGCAAACTATTAATTGAGAACAAAATAAATTATCAACTACCTTAAAGACAATAAATCCTGACTCAAACATCACATGGAGTTATGTATATGTCTTATTTTTACTAGATTTTAAGTTTTTAGAGGACAGTAGTCCACTATAATGCCTAGAATATTCAATCATTCCTTCAGTGAGTATTTAATGACTACCTACTGGTATGCCAAACAGTACACTAGGGCCTAGGGATACAATGGAGTGAAAATAAGACAGTTCTTGTCCTCTAGAACTTCATGACCACCACAGGAATAGGTACCTCCAACATATGTGGTAGATAAACTAGTATGTCTGGTCACATTAGCAGCACTACACTACACTTAAGAACGCATCTGGATAACTGTGTAGACCATATACAGTAGAAACAGTATGGCTGTTAACAACTCAGCAGGATTGTATTTTCTTCGTTATTTCAGTTTGAATCTTTATCATGACACCTTGTCTTCCTTTGACTAGTTATTCACAAGGTAATCATACTCAGTTCCAGATGCTGGGATTTCTGGACTACTAGTCCCAAAAAAATCCTTGAGTAGAATGAGTGTTTTGGAGTAGTGAGGAGAATCACATATGAGTTACACTTATATGTATATGTATGAATATAATACATATGGATAAATATATATGTAAAAATACAAATACAAATATACACACAAACACACCTATTACACCTTTTAAATTTTTATTTGGTTAAAAAAATAACTGAAGTGTAATAGGTCATAAGCCCACTGCTCTCAGGACAGAGAAAGGCATGGTAGTAAGGGTGGTGAACTGCTACAGAATGAGGAAGAATTACCATAGGCTGAGTGGGAGTTGGGGTAGGGGAGCCCCAGCTCCAGGTGTCTGGTGGGAGGAACTCCAGCCCTTTAGGCAGTACCTGTTAGCCAGAGAGCAATGAGCAAGCAGCAGGTGGTAGTCCAGGAGAGCAGTAGGCATCAGGTAATGGGGGAAAGGAGACCTGATAAATGGATAGGTTATTGACACAGGGAAACGAGGAACAAAGAGCTGAAGGCAAATAAATGTTGTCATCAAATATCTATCAGTGCATGGCAGAATTGGTGTTTTGGGTCTGTGGCAGAGTCTAGACAACAGGCAGAGAAAAGCAAGTTCCATATGGGTAGGGCTTCAAGCACATGTAAAGGGCTGTGAGTCAGTTCTTAGAAAGGGGCCAAGGTTAGGGCTTCCCAAGTAAGTGCAAAGGCAGGAGGCTGAGTCCTGGGCCTGGAGCTCTGAGAAATCTTCCTTCTATGGAGCCAGGAATGAATTGGGTTTTATGGTAAAGGGTTTATTGATAGTAGGTACAGGAGGACTATAGAGACCATGAAATAGGTGGGATCAAGTAGTAGCTACTATGCAGCAAGAGCCTCAGTAAACCATCTTTTAATCAAAGTAAACAAGTGCTTTGAAGCAAAGAGAAATGGGAAAAGGAGAAAGTTATTTAGAGTTAAAAATAGAAAAGTAAAATATACAATTCTAAAGAACAAATTAAGAACACATTTTAAACTTTTCTCTTTTGTGCACTGAATTAAATTTATATATTATCATCTTTTTCTTACACAATTTCTGTTTTGGATTGGTCCTTCTAAACCATAACAGGGTATTATTGTACTGTTAACCAATAAAATGACATAGTAGTGTCCATAATGAAAAATGTAGTTGTTTCCTCTACTCTTCACAATGTTTTTGTCCATTTAATATTAGGTGCGAAATCAACCTCAAGCATTACCCTTCAATTACTGGGCTCTTATCTCCATACTCACAAAGACTTAGTACTGCCTTTGCCTCATAAAGTCTTTACAACAGGAAAATGACTTTGGATGGATTAACTTGGATTAATCTACTGTACTACTGCCTTCCCTGAAAGCAGAAGTCTCCACTTCACTGAAGATGGTATAATCCATAGCTTCCCTGACTCACCCTCACCTTTTTCAACATAGGCCATGCCACCCTCTAAAACTGGGTCTTGATGACAAGGTTCAGCAATGCTTAGAGGAAGCATTTCTTAGATGCTATCCTTATCTCTCTCATTCATTTAACAAATACTGAGCAATGTTATATGCCAGAAACTAAGCTCTAAGTAAACAACTGAGGACAAGATTGACAAGGTCTTTGCTCTCATGGAGTTTACATTGTAGTAGGACAAAGACACTAAGACCATAAACAAATAACTAAACAAACAAGGTAATTTCATAAAGTACAAAGTGGTACAAAAAAAAAATGAAATTGGGAGTGTTACAGTGCTAATTTAAGACAGGTGATTAGGGAAGGTGTCCTTGAGGATTTCAGAACTGTATGAGAGGGTAATTTTCCATTCCAAACTAATGCTATATGATTTCGGCATGCCACTATCACTCTTGGGACCTACACCTCAAACTAATTGTATAGAGAAGAAAGGCCCATTTCAGCTGACTCTATTAATCTACTTAAAGGAAATCATCACATTAGAGATTGTTAAATTTGGATCTTGAGGTGTTGCCTTTGAGTTTGAGGGCCAGACCATTTGCGTGCAGATGTCTACTTGGTCTTCCTGGCTGCTGTCTTCATTTACTGGGCAGGCAAACCGGAGAAACAGGCTGGCATGCAGGCACATGCCAAGAAACAAAGAGAACACAATGCCCTGCTCAACTGTCAGTGGGTCGGTTGACCCTGTGAAAACACTAAGGATGTAAGCCTGCGTACTACATAGGCCTTATCTAAGGAGAGTAAAAGGATCTCAAGTAAAATTGCCAAAGACCTAAAAAGGAGATCCTTTTGTAGAGAAGAAATATATCATGACTTAAAATTTGATGCCTCAATTTTGCTCTCATTTCTACAGTGGCATGCATATAACACAAGCCAGGCCACACCAATTTGTACATTCAGAAACTTGATGTGCTTAAGTTCCAACCTGAGACTCTTTTCTATAGACTGATTCATATGTCTGAAAATTGAATTCGGCTTTAGAAGGCATATGAACATACTTGTCATGGTTTTATCTGCCATGACACATTGCTCAGCATACATCAATGAGTTCTTCGGTCAGTCTAAATATCCTTGAGCCAAAGGTTCAGACTTTTCCCTAAAATTAAAGCAGTGTAGCATGTAGAAAACTTGAAAAAGTGACAAATTTTAGTTGATGAAAGGAAACACCCACTGCAACATATGTTCTTATGTTCTTCCTGCTAGCAAGATAACTGTAACCCATGACTCTCAAACCTGAGCCTGAGACAGATAGAATTAAGGAAGAAAAAAAAAAAAAAAAAAAAGAGAGAGAGTAAATAGAATAAAAAAGAATTTGGAATTACAGAGGATATCTGCAGTATCAGGAGCAAAGTTAGGTAAAAAGAGAAAGGAGAGGCAGACTAGAAGATAGGCCCCCACAAAATCCTTACACAAGAATGCAAGGCAATTCAGACACTTAAAACAAAAATATAGTGGACCTCTCTGGAATCTAAACATCTCTTTAGGGAGAACGTGTATAAAAACAAATACTACTGCCTGGCATATTTTTATTTTTCATCTTTCTTTTTATAACGGGATGTTGAAAGAAAAAAGTATCTTTTGCAGAGATACTTAACAAGATCCATTCGTTGAAATACCAGAGATTAAGGTCACAAATGGTGTTAAAAGGGGGCCTATACTCTTCACATAGAGGGCACTGAATATTTTTAACAGCATTTTTCACAAAGAATGAGGAAAACTGGAAGAAAAGGAGTGACAATTAATTATTTGTATTTTCCAAATGGGGGCACTAAGACTCCGCAGGGTACCCGAGGTCACTAGGGTGAGCCGAAGGTGGAGAAGGGAACAACATTTATAGCGCAGTGACTTCAGTTCTGCTGTGTTAAGGCCGCTCCTCGGGTTATGCCTCTGGAATTCACGGGTTCGCAGATGCCACGGCCCCGGGAGGCCCGCGCTCGGGAGCGCCCGGCCCGACGCGGAAACGCTCCTGCGCCCTGCAGCTCCGAAGGAGCGGACCCCCCGCCGGGTCCCCCACCCCCCGCGCCGCCCTCCGCACGGTAGCGGGAAGCCCAGACAGAACGAGACACCGGGGCGCTCGCCGCGGGGGAATGATGGCTGAGGGGCGGCTGCATTTGCTTTCTTTGTCGCCGCACCACGGGGTGCGGATGCTGGACGGTCAGGCTGACCTCAGCAGCCCGCCAGCCGGCGCTCGGTGCAGCACGTTGGTCCGGGGGCCTCGCCAGAGCGGCCTCCGCCGTGGGGGCCCGGCCGGCGCGCAGTACGCGGCGGCTGCGGGGTCCCGCGTCCCACGTCGCTCGACACGGCTCCCGGGACCAGCCGCCCCGCGACGGCGGCAGCGCGGCTTCTCGGGGGGAAGGGGCTGGCGGGACGGAGCGGAGAGGAAGGCCCCTCGACGGCAGCGTGGCGCCCCCCGGACGGCCGCCGGCCCGCCCCCCCGGCCGCCGGGCGCCAGGCGCCGCGGCCCCTTCGGGCGCTTCCGCCGTGCGCTCGGCTGCTTTCGCGTCCGGGGCGGAGCGCGGCGGGGGCGCGCCCAGTGCGCGCGCGCAGCCCGGGCCTCGGCGCCCCGCCCCCAGGCCCGCGCCGCGGCCCGCACGCCCCCGCCCCCGCCCCCCGCCTGAGTGTCGGCGGCCGCGGCCGCTGCTGAGATTGGAATCCGCCTGCTGGCGCTCGGCTGAGGCGGAGCGCGCGGGAGGAGGCGGGGAGAGGGGGCGGGCGGGCAGGCTCCGGCTCCAGCGCGTCCGTCCGCGCGAGACGAGGCCCGCACGGCCGCGCGAGGGGCGACCGGGCCGGGGCCGCCGCGCGCCGAGGGCGGAGGCCGCCGCGCGCCCCGCTGCTTCGCGCCGAGGGCTGCAGGATGAGTCCCGCGGGGTCCGGGTGAGTCGGCTCGTCGGCGGGGTGCGTGCGCGTGCGGGGAGGCCGGCCGCGGCGGGGGCCGGCGCGGGCCGCGGGGGAGTCGAGGGCGGCCGCGCGCGCGAGGCCTGGCCGCCTCGCGGGGGCCGGGCCGCCCCGGCCCGGTCCGCTCGCGGCCCACCGGGCCCCGCCGCCCGGGCCCGAACCTGCCGCGGGCGCCGGCCTCCTGGGCGCCCAGCCCCGGAGGCCGCCCGGCTGCCGGGCCGCTCTTTTGTTCCTGTCCCGGCTTTCAGGCTGAGTGGGGGCGAAAGCCGCCTCCAAGGACGCTTCTTCAGCCCTTAAATGGGAAAGGCGCGCAGCTCCTTCGCCCAGGGGTTGCGAGGTTGATACTTGCGATCTGTCTCCGTAAAAAAAAAAAAAAAAAAAAAAAAACCAAGAAGAAAACATGTCTGTTTCGTGGGGTGGTAGAGCCGGGAGGAGGTGCCAGCCCTCTTCAGAACTCGTCCGCGAGAAGATGCCAGGTTTCTCGGAGGTTCACCTGTTGGCCTCCGCTGCCATGTCTGTCGTGATTCTGCACTTCGGCTTCTGAAAACTTTCTGCTGGATCGAATGTGACCCTTCCCCGCACCCCTTTCCAGACTCCTGGTAGGAAGGTTTGGCAACGAAAAAACAAAACACAAAAGAGCTCGCGTCAGGGAAGAAGAACTATGTGTTAGGGTCTGGCATTTTGTGGCTTATACGCTTCAGTGCTCTCGGATGTTTTAATATGGTCAGTGTTGTAGGTTTTCGCTTTTAAACGGTTAGCAAATTAATTGTTCTGAGTACATAGTACAGAGTTGGCACATTCACTTGTGTTACGTCATTTAGTCCTTATGATAACTTCTGGTGGTTGTGTCCCTCATTTTTTTAGACAAGGAAACTGAGACGAAAAGAAATAGCTTGTTTAAGTGAGCTGGGATTTTCTTAACTACTATTTAGGAACCCCAAGTGAGGCATAGGATGAATTAAAAGTACAACTGCATCAACAACAACAACAACGAACACCTCTTTCTGCAAACACTTATGTTTAGAAGCACTTTTCAATTACTCTTGAAATGATCGCTATTTTGTTGCTTGAGTTGAAAACAACTATTGTATTTAGTTGTAAGAGTTCAAGTCTGAATTAAAGTAGATTGTAACGTAATGCTTACCACTGTTTTCAGTTGTTGAAATAAAAAGTTTATGAACCAGATTTAAATATTTAAACGGAAAACTAAAATACAAGACAGTTCTGAGCTAGGAATAGGTTGAGTTTCCAAAAGGCTGATTGAAACTTAGAATGTACTTTTAATAGAACGGGTATTCTACTTTTGTTTTGTTTTGTTTTAAACCCACCTCCCCCCTCCCCAATTATCTGTGGAGTTCATTTCAGACTTTTTCTACTTTCTTCACTTCTCCAAACACTTTACTAAAAACATTGAGACATCCAGTGGTAGTTCCTTCCAGAATTTACTGGATTCCTTTTAACATGTGCTTTTTTACTTTTATCTTAGTGAAAGAATATTTTTTGTTCTTTCTTCTAGTTAATCCCTTGTTTCATTTTACTCTTAATGGAATATGAATTGCCTTGTCTTTTGTCTTGGGGTTCTTAAAAGTATGAATGTGCTTCCCTCAATTTACAGTTAAGAAGTACAAATTGGTAGTTACAAAATAGTCATGGGATGTAAAGTACAGCATAGAGAATAAAGTCAATAATATTGTAATAACTGTATACTGTCAGGTGGGTAGTAGAATTATGGGGAGGAATCACTTTAAGTATATAACTGTCTAACCACTGTGCTGTGCACCTGAAACTAATAAAATATTGAATGTCAACTGTAATGGAAAAAAAATTCTCTTGATTTACAAAAATCTCTTGAGTCCACTGCTTCCTCAAGTTGTCTTGTTGCTGCTTTTCCTTTTCAAATCACATGAACGTTAAAAAAAGTTTTGTCCTTATAAAAGTAATACATGTCATGAAAGAAAATAGAAGAGCAAAATTGAAGTAAAATTAAAGTTCAGTTCTTTATAATACCATCTCTAGAGACTGTCAAAGTCTCCTTTTCCTGCTTTTACTTCCTGGCCATCCATTCACTTTTTAACCCCTTGTTATCTGGGTTTCACCTTCACAATAGTCTTCTATAACTTAATCAAAACATTTATGCCCCGTTTCTAAGTCAACTTGAGCTTTCTGTAGTACTTTGAAACATCTTTCCTTGGCTTTCATACATCCATCCATTTCAGTAAATACTGTATTCTAAAACACTGTGCAAGGCAATAGGCTGTACCAATAGATATGGCCCTTGTCCTTCTGGAGCTTAAAGTCTAGAGGGGGGAACATATATTAAAGAATGGATTCTGTTGTGTGGTTATGATTATAATTAAAGTACAGAGTATTACAAAGCTTGAAATGGGGACCTGACCTGGTGCTGGGAGAATCTGAGAAGGTCTTCTTAAAAATGTTACTTTGGAATCTGGGACAACTCTGAAGGATGAATAGGAATTAACTAGATGAAGGGAGGGCTTCTGTCACATTGTACTGACTTTCTCTTTGCCTTTTTCTGCTTTCTATTGTGCTTAATATATGTTCTCCAACTTTCACCTTTTAGATCACTTTCCTGTGTCTCTAGTCCCTTGACCTTATTGTTTAGACTAGCGGTCCCCAACCTTTTAGGCACCAGGGACCGGTGCTCCTATGAGAATCGAATGCCTGATGAACTGAGGTGGAGCTGAGGCAGTGAATACTAGCGCTGGGGAGTGGCTGCAAATACAGACGAAACTTTGCTTGCTAGTCTGCTGCTTATCTCCTGCTGTGTGTCCTGGTTCCTAACAGGCCACGGACTGGTACCAGTCCGTGGCCTGGGTGTTGGGACCCCTGGTTTAGACCCTTATGTCTGAATAATTCTCAAATCTCTATTCTTTATTTCTCTTCTGCACTTGAATCAATGTTTTTCCAACTGCTTTATGCATATCTCTTACTGGTTATGTTTCAGACTGAACTCTTTCTTACCAAACTTGTTTCCCTGGTGTTCTTTATTTCTGTTGATGTCATACCAAACCCATTTCATCATATCTTCTCTATAGCCAACATCTATTGGTTCTACTTTCATGGTATTTTCACTCTTCCTGCTAACTCTGGTACGATTCTTAGTACTTGTTGGTGTCAAGGTTATGATAGATTCATAAAATGAGTTGGACAGTTTTCCTTTTTCTCTTTTCAGGAGCAGTTTAGACTGGGATTATCTTTTACTTGAGAGTTTGGCAGGCCTTATTACCTATGAGACAATGCAGGCTTTGATTGTTTTTTTCCTGAGGAGGATTTTATTACCATTTCAATTTATTTAATAGCTGCTGTTCTGTGTAGATTTTCTGTTTATTTTGTGAGTTTTAGTGTAAAATCCAGAAATTTATATATTGAGTTTTCAAATCTAGTATTTGATTTTTAGTTCTTTTTCTTTAAATTTTTTGATTTGATATACATTTGTATACCATATATATTGTCTATATAGTTCTATATTTGATAACTTTCCCTTTTTATCCCTTTTTAATTAATTTTGGAACCAAATCAGGTTCTCATCCAACTTAGATTGATGTTATGATATTTTTGCCTTCACTTCCACCTTTATCCAGGTTATCTTACGCATTTCTGCTTTAATTACTCTTAAAGCTCAGTTCTTGTCACTTCTCTACACGGAAGTCCTTTTCATTGGGTTTGCCTCGGATATTATTTTTATTTCCTGCTATTCCTATTTCCCGCTATTTTTATTTCCTGCAAATGTTCCTTTTCCACTGTTCCTGCTGTTTCTTTACTCTTCCCTCGATGGGTCCTGCCCACATGGCCCATTGTCATATGTCCAAGTCATACCCATTCTTCATAATCTACCTTTTTCTGTGATAAAAGTTTGTTAAATCCTTATCTGTCAAAACAGGTTAATAGATATCTAAATTATGTGATTCTTGAAATGGAAGTTTAGTGATCTTGTTTAAAGATAGATTATCACTAGAGATATTAAAATAAAATTGATTAAAATGGCTATCACTAGTTAGTGGTACTTCAGTGGAGATAGGTCTATCATAAGTTGGTTAATTTTCTTTATAGTCCTTCAGAATGCTAATATATATGAATAATGTTAATGTTATTGAGTAATGCATATATTACTCAAAAAATCTGGGTAGCTCCATATTGTAGTGGTTAGCATGTCTGCTTTACATGCAGAAAGTCATTAGTTCATGCTCCAGGTGGAGCTATGACCAAACCCTGGGTGCGCCAAGCCCTTGAGTGCTGGGGGTAGGGGAGTGCAAGGTCCCTGGGGGCATGCAGAAAGTGTGTGTGGGGGGAGACACCCTGCCTTCAGAGATCCAGTTTGTAAAGGGAGACATAAAGGGAGACGGCAACATCCATAGGTCAGGGGTCGAAGTCAGGGGTGGGGAGTTAAATAGGGGAAAAATCTGCAATATTGTAATAATTTTGTATGCTGATGGTAATTATACTTATTGTGGGGATTATTTTGTAATGTGTATACTATATTTCTGTGATGCACACCCAAAACTAATAGATGGTATATGTCAACATTTAAAAAATGTAATAAGGTAAAAAATCTGCAACTCAAAGGCTATGTAAAATCAAATGATAATGAGAAAACTAAAATTCCATCTTTCTGAAGTTTTCCATTTCCCTTTGAATTCAGTTCCTTCTGAAGGAAGGTATATTTTTCAACATTAAGTTTTTTATGTAGTATTTTCTTATTGCACATACTCATTTGTCTTTTTTTGAAAAATCAACTTTATTGAAATATAATTTATGTACAATGGTATGCACACATGTTCAGTGTGCTGTTCCGTGAGTCATTTAGTCTTCTGCTACTAGAGTACAAACTGGGTCTGTAACTGACTTTGTTGTATATTAAAATGAATAAATGGAGAAGGAACCTTGTTTAGCCTAGCAGTGGCTGAACATCAGTTACAGTAGCACTGATCTGACTTTTGGATCTTGGAAGCAGGGAACCATGAAAAGGAAATTGAGTTTCCTCTTAGGCTAAATTTTGGACTAGAAAGTTTTTCCTTTCCCTCTTCCCTCTTCCATCTTTTATTAGTATTTATACTTTTAAAATGCCTTCTTAATTACTTCAATATCTGTATTGATAAAGTCAGTTCAATTTATAAGATTAAATATTGAGTTGCATTGAATTACATCAATTATACATTAATTTTATAGACCACTTATAAAGAAAATATGCTTCTAAGTTATTTTTAAGAAGTTATTGATTGTAGATACACCCTAATTTCGAAGATTCTAAAATATGAGTAATACATGTGCCATTAGAGGTGATGAAAAGGGGTTCTTTAAACCACACTTGTAGGAGGAACTTATAGCTTTACTGTTATGAAAAGTTATTTTTTAAAAGAGGATGCTTGTCTTGAACGAGTAAAATATATCTTGCAGGCAGTATAGAGAAATATTTATTTTTGAATGGGGGTCTCCCACAACTAAGTGTGCCATCTGATTTCAAGGCACTTTGACCCCCAGCTTTCAGTATTCTTTCCCCCTCAATTTCTTTTGCTCATTTTTTTGACTTACGTCTTCTCTAAGAGCTGGTAATTTTCACAAAACGGCACAGATTATATAGGGGAGGGAATTATGGGAGAGTTCTGATAGCCAATTTTGTGGATTATTTTAAAGACGATATCCAGTATTTATATATCACCATTAACAATCATTGTATACTTAGTTTTAAAAAAGATAAATATAAAAATAATTATAAAATGTTTGGATACTTTACTGAATCATAGTTATAATGTGTATCATATTTTTTTTTGTAGTCAATATTTTAAAGGCTTTCAAAATAGAAACACAGTGATGTGTTTGGGGATTCCCAGTAGTATTTTTCAAAGAGAGCACTAGTTAGAGTAGGGGCTTAGAGAAAACATGATCAGTGAGTGGAACTCATGATGGGCACACTGGGTCCCTAAACCAACACATGATGAGCACAGCGGGTCCCCAAACCCAGTTCATACAGGCAGTTAAATATAGAACTAATGAATAGACATTGAATAGATAAGGAAGTTATTCTTGAGTGTCTTTTATTAAAAACAGATGAATCTGAGCTACTCTGATACAGTTGTTCTTGTTACTCTTAAAATTTTATGTTTCTGATGAATCTTGTTTTCTTATGGTATACATTCATTATACCACTAATAACATCAGAAGCAGTGGAGCTTGGCTATTGCTCTGGCTGTATATAATTGCTGTTGATTTAAGGAAGCAGCTAAGGGTATGTCAGGTGTAGGAATAAAATAATCAGATTTGCAGTTTAAGGAGATTAATTACATAGTGGAGAATCAATTTGAAGAAAGAAAGACTGAGGGCACTGAAACTTGAGGCTGTTCATCTTGGGCCGTACGAGGATGGTGGCAGGTAATCAAGGCCTAGAATGGACAGGACTTGATAATTAGTTATGGGCGAGAGAAGTAATGGGATTGGCAAGAATGACTCCTATGTTTCTGGCTTGGAACTTGGGTTGATGTGTATTGTTGATTGAAATGAAAAATGTGGAGGGAGAGCTGGTCAGTGGAGGAATATAGTTTGTTTTTGATCATATGGAGTTTGAGGTGCATATGCAACAAATAGAAATTTCCACTTGACAATTATATATACAGATCTGGAGTTTGACAGAGGTTTAGTCTGGGGGTAGACATTTGGGACTGATTACAGTATAGGTTATATAGTCCAACAGTGGAAATTGGGTAGCTCTCTCAAGTGACTTTTGCTTGCAGGTGACAAACTCAACTCAAAGTAAACAAATGGGGAAAAGATTCCTCTGCTTTCTGTGTTTGGAAAGCCTGGAAAATAGGCATGCAGATAATGTAATCAGATGTCTTTCTTTTCTCCACGTTTTTGGCCTCATTTTCAGTAGGTACTTTCATCTGGCAGAGGAGGACCATGGGAAACTCCAGAATTGTATGGGTCTTACTCAAGATGGGGAGAAGGCACCTTTTTCCCAGGTGCATGTATTCTTTCACATGGAGAGAATCTTATTGGATCTGCATGGAGTGTGGGATACTATCATTGGCCAGGCCTGCCTTGCCTGCCCACTGGACCAGTCAGGGAGCCTGTTAAACTGGGACTGATAGCTTTCATGGAACCATGTGAGATGAGAAAGTGGTTGTTTCCTCCAAAGAAATGTTGGCTTTGGGCAGAAAACCACGTAAATCTGCTGTCTTTGGTTCTTAGCCTTTTTTAAGGTCATTTTTTTGAGTGCCTGCAGAAAAATACACAAATAACAACAATTTTGTGTATAATTTCATGGTTATATTATAGACCTCATGACAGGAACTCCCAGTATATAGTAGAGAGCCTAAGATAGCCCTGAGAAACACCAGTTTAAGACCTACATAGAAAAGATAGACATTAAATACTTTTACAAATTCTTATCTAATTGTATCTGTAAGATGTGTAAAAGAGAAGTACAGGGAGCTTACGAGAGTCTATAATAAGGGAACCTGGTCTGTTCAGGGTGCAAGTGCTTTCGAAGGCTTTCCTGAGAAGGCGGCCTATAGAGTGAGACCTTAGACCAGAAAGGAAGAGGGAGAATGTTTCTGGAAGTATTCAGTAGTTTTTAAAGCAAACCTTTTTTGCTTTTTTAAAATTAGAAAAGTAATACATCTGTTGTAGATAATTCAGGAAATATGAAAAGTATGAAGTTAGCTGTGCAGTCTTGGATATTACTCTAAACCTATCTGGATCTTTCATTTCCCTGTCTTAAAATGTCAAAGAGATTTGGTGAACTTTAAGATTATTTGCTGCTTAAAAAAAAGAAAAGAAAAGAAAGACAATTTCATGACTTTAATGTGGAGTAGGTAGGTGCCGAAATTACAGGTTCATATGATGCTTTTAGTTGTGATGACATCACTGAATTTCTGACTTTTGGCTGAAAGTCACTCATTGCCTTTTTAGTCATTGTAAGTAATGAAAGGAATGGCTTAATACCAGTGTTTTTTCATGCACTGCTTTCTTATCTCCTTTTTTGAGCCCTAATTTTTTTTCTTTACCCTTCAAGTGGATTATCTGAAATGTTATAGGCTTTCAATTTTGAAGTTATCTAGAGGAGGCTTGCATGTTTGTGATACTGTTTTATATATATTATAATTTGTAGGCAGTTTTATTATTAGCAATTAATTTTTTTGTAATATATTTCAGGACAATAAGATCTTGAGTGTCTTAAATTTGTATTTAATTAAAAATATTTTAGATTTCTGGCTAAAAGGAACTCCTGATTGGAAGTGTTAAAGTCTGTTAACTTTTGGTGAAGTTCTTAGAACTTATATCATTTTGACACAATTCATCTTAAAATGGTCATGAAGTAAAAATACTTCAACAGTAACTACCCAGAAGTATCTTAAATATACATATATACACCAAATCAACAAAATATGGTCACTTGATGACAGATTATTTTTTATATCTTTATTTCAGTAATCTTTCATGCAATAAAAATGTTGGGAAAAACTGCATGTTGAATTTATATGTATATCTGAATAAAGAAAAAGAAGTTAATCTTCCTGAAACAGTGCTTTAGTAATCATCCTTACTTGTTAAATATTTTTCTCTGGTTTCTTACTTGCTTACAATGTAAAGTTCTAATGATCTCAGACTGGCTTTCTGCTCTGGCTCAGTCTGCCTTTTCT
This sequence comes from Cynopterus sphinx, assembly GCA_030015415.1. Lineage (NCBI taxonomy): Eukaryota > Metazoa > Chordata > Mammalia > Chiroptera > Pteropodidae > Cynopterus > Cynopterus sphinx. The sequence goes on from CM057382.1 coordinate 55,735,135, forward strand.
GCCTCATTCACTTCCTCCAACTCTTTCATTCGTTTACATCACCTAAATATCCAATTCTAGATTTGGATTAAAAATTAGACATGACATATCCACTATAGTAGCCAATATCACATGTAGCCATTGAATATTTGAAATGTGGCTAATCTGAATTATTCACTAGATTTTGAAGTAAGGACAAAGAAAAAAAGAATGTAAAATATCTCTGCTTTAAAAATATTGAAACGATACTGTTTTGAATATGTTGAATTAAATAAATTTATTAAAATGTCACTTAATTCTTTTGTTTTTTTAATATGGCTGCTAAAAAATTTAAAATTATTCATTATATTGGACAGTGCTGCTTTTCTTTCCTTCCCCCTACCAAAATGCTTCAAAATCCTGTCTCTTCTAGGAAGTCTTCCACAGTGGTCCAGGCCTAGAAGTTAGCTCTTCTGCATCTTTAATTTGGGTAGCATTTTGGTGTTTTTCGTACCATCTATTAATAATTAGGTTTCTTTACTACAGGCCTTCTCAGGATTTGATCTGGTGAAACTCCAAATCGTTTACCTGTGTATTACCATAAAGTCCTACATTGTTTCTTCTGTTAACAGAAGTTACACATATTTGTGGTTGAAACTTTAACAGTACAGTTGTGAAATAGAAAGTGAAAGTCTTCTGTAACCCTATCCAACCCCCCACAGATTATAAATGTTAAAAATATAGAGATAAGTATAATCTTTCTTTTCCATTGTCTTCATTTCTTTCTCTCTTCCCTTTCCAAAAATTGAGCCATACTATATATCCTTTTCTTTAACCTTGTTTTCATTAAAATGTAGGACTCTTTTTATGTCAGTAAATGTCACTTTCCTCATTTTTTTTAGCAGTATTCCATTTTGTGAATATACCTTAATTTTATTTACTAATCTTCTTTGATGAATATTTATATTGTTTCCCTTTTTTTGCATTACAAACAATGCTGTGGTGTTTGTATTATCCTGAGAGTATTTTTATTTTATAAGATGAATTCTTAGAAGTGCATTTACTGTAAGAGAAGCCCTGCAGAGTTGATATAGTGCCAAACTGCTCTGAACAAAACTTTGCAACAGTTCACATTCCAACCAAGTGTTTGAGTACGGTCTCCCCCCATTCACCAGCATATAATAACATTAGTCTATTTTAATCTTTGCCTGTCTGCCAGCTGAAAAAACAATATTATAGTTTTAATCTGTGTTTCCTTGATTATGAGTAAGGTTGAGCAGGTGTTCCTTTTTTTTTTAATTTTTTTAATTTTAATTTTAATTTTTAGGTGAGGCAACTCTTGGTTGCCCTCACAGATTGCAAGGTCCTTGTCAGCTTACAATCCCTTATTTTTTATTTTTTACACCTACAACACCTGGTCGTCCTAGGTAGTGTCCCATTGAGCAGGATTTTATATGTTGGTTTTTTGCATTTCTCTGTCCTTTGTTCATTTTTCTATTTCTATTTTTTATTATTCATTAATAAGAACTCTTCTAGGTATGGATTTAACTCTTTTTTGGCATGTTTCTTAAATTGGTCATTTAAAAATTTTTTTATTGGTATATAAAAATTTCTTTGCCATTATAAGAGTGTTGAAAACAGAAAAAGAAACAATCCAATTTAAAAATGGGAAGAAGATCTAAACACATACTTCTTTAAAGAGGAAATATAGATGGCTAACAGACATGTGAAAAGATGCTCAAGGTTGCTAATCATCAGAGAAATGCAAATAAAAACCACAATGAGATATCACTTTATACCTGTCAGAATGGCTATCATCAATAAATTAAAAAACAGCAAGTGTTGGCAAGGATGCGGAGAAAAGGAAACCTTCATACATTGTTGGTGGGATTGCAAATTGGTACAGCTGCTATGGGAAACAGTATGGAGGTTTCTCAAAAAGTTAAAAATGGATATACCATTTGACTCAGCAATTGTACTTCTGGGTATTTATCCAAAGAAAACCAAAACAATAATTCGTAAAGATATATGCACTCCAGTGTTCATGGCAGCACAATTTACAATAGCCAAGATATGGAAGCAACCTAAATGCCCATCAATAGACGATTGGATAAAGAAATTATGGTTCATATATACAATGAAATATTACTCAGCCATTAAAAAAATGAAATTCTACAATTTACAACAACGTGGATGGACCTAGAGGTTATTATGCTGAGTGAAATGTCAGACAGAGAAAGATAAATACCATATGATTTCACTTATATGTGAAATCTAAGGAACAAAAGCAACAAGCTAATCAAAAACTGACTCACAAATATAGTGGACAATTTGGTGACTGGACAGAGGGGAGGCAGATTGTGGGGCTGGGAGAATGGGGTAAAATGTTAAAGAAGTGCCAATTAGTAGTCAATAGTTGGTCACTAGGGATGGGGGAGCACTGTATAGGGAATGCAGTTAGCATTAATATGATGGCTAAGTGGAGGGCCAGGGGAGGGAAAGAGCAATCGGGGGAATTGTTTTATGAACAATATAGATGTCTAACCAATGTATAGTATACTGGAAACATTTAAATAAATTTATTAAAAACAAAAAATAAAAACTTTAAGTTACACTCTCAACTTATTGTCTAAGCTTCTTGGTAACTAAATTTTGCCCTAAAATATTTTTTTTGCCAACAGTTTTGCCAACTAATTCAGTGCTTTATGCAGAGCAAATGTTCAGATATCTGTATGTTGATGGCACAGGGGTCCAGAATAAACAACTGTAGCATAAAAATTATTTGGAGCTGAAGGCACTTAAAAGAATAGGCTTCCTCCCCTGAACTCCCTTATCTGCCTAAAAGCAGAGCCTCTCAGAGGAGGTAGGTCAATTGTCATAAATTCGCTTCCCAGAGTTTTGAAACCAGTTAAGTTTGACTCATCACTTAGGAGAAGAGTAGACCGGTGGGTACCACACCTAAACTGACATTGTCACAAAACGATCATATTTTCCATCTATTCATCCAAGGACCCGTTTATATTTCCCAGAAGTTGTTTGTTTTTCTTCAAGTGCCCTTCTTCCCCTCTCTTTTCCCTATTAATGCTGTAGAAGCCCCAAATTCTAAATGCCTTCTGGAGTCATATATTTTTTTTGTAAACTTTGGTAAATGATTAAAAATCTGTCCGTTTCTCTTGCTAATTTGTCTTTTGTCAGCCTAATTTGCAGGCCCAGTTTTGGAACCCAAGAGTTTAGAGAAGTTTTTCCTTTTTGACAATGGCCAGATTGTTTCTGGCTGTTAGGGCAGCAGGGTCATAAGCAAATGAAGTTTATGTCTGTCTAAAAACAAGATTAAGTATTTTAAATATAAAGGGCATAAATCAGGTTGATTTAATCTACATTAAAAAACTATTTTCTCCAAAATTAAAATGTGTTAGATGAATTAGAATATACTGTTAGAGAGGCACCCCCCACTCCTTGAATACAGACCTACAATAATAAAGCTATTGATTGGCATAATTATTCTAATTGTATTGACTAAGCTCTTATTCACCCTAGAGTTATTCACTGTTTTATGTTCTTTCTTGCTATCTTATCAATTTGCATAGAAGGTTTGTGAATGGTTCCATTGTTCATATCATTGAGAAGAAACAAGAAAAAAAGTTCAATCAGTTAAGATTAAGTAAAATCTTTATACAAAGAGGGCACTAATTTTTTTAAAAGAAGAAATCTTGATATGATTACAGTGACCTTTCCTTTATCTGGATTCCCTATAACTTAAAAAGTTCATTAAACATTGAATTATTTATATGTTTAGTTATCTATTTATATATTGTATTTGGTAGCTTACTGGTTTCTGTTTACTAGGTTTGTGACCTTCCACCAAAATAATTAATTTTTCTATGCTTTATTTCCTCATATGTAAAATAAGGATAATAATAGCCCTCTCTCATAGCATTACTATGAAGACTAACGAATGGGTGCACTTGAGCACTGAACACTGTTCTTGGCACATAGTAATGCTTAATAACTCTTAATGAAGGTGAATATTTGTGTGAGAGAAGTTGAGGTCAGTTTAATCTTCAAAAGCAAATTTGAACGCTTGCATAGATAGGGTCCTTGGAAATTAAATTTAATCCTGATGCCTTCTGACTCAGTATGTGTTATTTCTGTTCATATTAATATTTGAGTTTGCAAAATGCTTTTTTATACTGGCAAATTGACATAGGTTTTGTTGCTTTTCCTTTTTTGTACCTCAAGAATCTGAGGCTAACGAAGGTTCATTGTTCCACCAAGGTCACGTAAATAAAAGTAAGAATCAGACTTTTCCTAGTTATCTCAGAATGGGGACTAGGATCTCAGAATTAGTGTAAAGTGAAGTCAAGACTCCACATTCTAAAGAAAGCCCAAACAGTGGCCTGAATCCTCTCCAGGGCTTATTAAGATGTGACAGAACCCCAACAGACGATGGAGGAGAGGGGAATTGTGCACACTGTCATTGCAGTGGCTAGTCTTCCTTGTCAGGGGGCTGCTGGTTTTTGCTCCCTTCTTCCATTGGGGTGGCCTTCTGCTTCGTTTGGAGAAGTCGAAGAGAACCAGTTCTGAAGGTTAGAATACTAGCAAAAAATTAAATGGAACATTACATTACCTAGATGATAGTCATTATACAGCTGATGGCTTTACCTGTGCTTATTCCAGGAAGGGATAAAGAAAATTGGAGAGAAATCTCAAGATGGACAGGGGACAGCCATTGAACAGCCTGTATTTGTTTTTAATTTCTATTCAAGTGGGTGATGCAGAAGGTAACCAGGTTTCAGCCATCTAGACTGTCAGATTGGCAAAAGTAGCAGAGGTTGAGCTGAAGCAGATCTTTAGGGAAATGTGCAGTAGGTTAGAGCCCCCAAACCCCTTAGTCACCAAAGAGCTTCAGCTTGTCTCCAGAAGAAAAGCCATAATTTGGCTCCCCGTGATACAGCTAGTATAGTCTGTTTTAGGGAAGTGGCAATAACCACAAAGTACTACAGAAGTGCTCAGATGTTGAGACAGTTTATTCTGTTCTTCATGTCCCTATCCTCTCCCCATAGTAGATCAGAGCACAACCCTTTCTTGAACCATGGGGGAAGCCTGAGTGTGGAGAGAAGGGAAGTGATTTTAAGATTCAAGATTAAACTTTTATATCGTAATAAATTAAACTGCACTTTTAATAACTGAAAGCTACTGGAAAGCTGTAGGAGTTGTTCCTACATTAAAGGTTAGAAAGGGGAAATTGGACCAACCATAGCTGAGGGTAGAAAAGAGAAAAATAAAAACTTTTGTCATGTTGGTAACAATTTCAAACCCTTTATTAAAGTTAAATAAATATGACCTTAACTTCTTACTAAAGCACCTGTGACACCAGACCTCATTCTTTTCTCTATGTAAAGCTATTAGAGTATTATACCATGAGTCCTCACTTTATATCTTATAAATGATATATAACAGAACATAGGCTAATTGATATAAACAGGAATGAGTTCCTGTGGCATCTCAACAACATTTTAATGACAGGACCTTGAATGAAAAGACATGATTCAAGGACCCGCTGCTGTACATGATCATTTGATCTTAATGGTTTTCAAGTGTATTACTGTTTTGCTCAATGTAATTTTAATATTAAGCATATTTTCTTTAATTCTAACTTTGAAATTTATAAGCTATATGATAATCTTTTTAATTAGACACTTAGTGAAATATTCCTTAGTTTTTATGGAGTTGTTGGAGTTTATCAAACCTTGAAAACATTAAATACAATAAAAAGCATTCATTAAAAGGTACAAGTTTAATAGTATAGGTGATTTTCAGTTTTTGAGGTTTTAATTTTCAGCCATTATTCACACATAAAAAGTAAGTGGGTTTTAGTGCAAGCAATCTAGAGTAAGAAAATACTCTAGATGGAAATGGATTAGATTATGCTTAACATATGTTCCTTTGTGTGTACCCTGACCTATTTTAAGTAACTTTACACTTATTCATCTATTTAATCCTTAAAATATTCTGTGAGGTATTCAGTAGGTATTGTTATCAGTTCCTTTTTACACATGAGGAAAATGAGGCTGCAGAGGTTAAATAATTTGTTAAGGGTTGCACAGTTAGTAAGTGACAGAGCTGGGCTTCAAATCCAGGTAGTCTGACTTTAGATAAAGTTCATGTTCTTAACCATAGAATTACATTTATTCTCAAATGCAGTAGGGTCATTTTAAGGTGAGGTTGCATATTAAACACACAAATACATTTTACTTTATTTTTGCCTGCTTGTATTCCATGTTCTCTACATTGAGTAGCTAGATTGCCTGTGTTTGCTGTGGTGTTCCCTGAGGTACCTGGTAAAATATTATCTCCATACAAAGTCTATATATATATATATATTTGATGGGTTAAATTTGATTGATTTTTAACACTTAACTCTTCTCTTTTTAATATTTAAAATTTGTTAGAAACTTCATGGGTGGTAACTTTTTTGTTGGCAGTCTTTAACTTCCCTGATGTTGCCATTGCATTGAAGAGAAAAGAACTCAGTGGAATACAGTTGCTTTTTAAACATTTATCTAAAACCCTTCCTATAAATAATTTTTTTAAATTAATGTTTGATTATATATCTTATTTCTGATGTATATATATATGTTTATTTTTAATTGTTGATCACACACAAACGCTTTTTAAAAATAGCTTTACCATGGCTACTAATCTTAAAGTTTTTGAAATTGGGTAGCTATTTTCATAGTATAATATGTTATTTGTATTTTTTCTTAAAATACATTTAAAATCTACTATTTGGGGTGGGAATAAATAAATAAAATCTACTGCCACATCAGTTGAAAATGAAAGGGAATAAACCCATCTATAGTATAGTTTTTGGAGCCAAACAGGTTGAGAAATGAAACCAGTTTTTACCCATTAATGATGCTGAACTGTCCTCTGGAATATTATTAAGTTGCCTATGTTGTCCCATAAAAATTGTTTAAACATAATTGGTTATGTCATGTAGGCAATAAAAATAATCTCTGTCCTCTCAGGTTTCTCTTCAAAACAAAACAAAAGCCTGATTACCAAAGTAATGCCCATTGAACATATTTAACATACAGAAAAGCCTCAAGAGGAAAATAGAAGTTCCTTATATTTATACTACTCAAAGATGACATCCGTGAACAATTTGATATACACAGTATAAGTTAAAAATCTTACTATCGACTTTCTGTCATAGCTTAAGAATTTGAGAAGGTTAGGTGAGTTAAAGCTGACATTCTGCTTTAAACCTGAATATCTGAACCTGAAATATAAGAAACAGAATTAAGGGAACAAGGAGAGGAGTTATTTAAGTAGAACTAGAAAGTTTGAAAATTTGGCTCTTGTTTTAGTTATCTGATCATTTTTTTTTCTGTATATTCTCCTTTTTTCAGCTTTGCAACTTTTAAGCATTGAACAAAGATGTTTTGAAGTTGATATACTTTTCTGTAATAATGGACAAAAATAGAATAAGATGTAAAACCTAAGCTGAAGGAGGTCAAAAACCATATGGAAATAAAAAATCCAAAACTTTTAGCAGAATGAAGCTAGAAAGAATGGAATCTAAACACTGAAATTATACATCTGCTAGGCAGCTGTGCTTTCTTTATTCATAGATTCTGTTGAAGCAACAGCAAAAGAAACTTTGACAGGAAAATGTATTCTAAATAGCACATATGCTTATTACTATGATGTGTACATTTTTAGTTAATGAATTCCTCTTTTTTGAGAGTTATACATTTTTTTCCCCAAAGATAGCATCACTTTTGGGAGTTAAATTTAGGTTTCCTATTTTTATCTCATGGATCAGAGAATTTTGTATGTTACTGAAAGAGTGTGATAATGTACATTTGTTGCTTTCCTTTTTGTCAGTATACAAGGATATGTGGCACTTTAATTTGCCCTTCAAAAATCAACTCTTACAAATTTGTGTAAACAAAATATTTAAATTTGAAACTGACTTTTAAAGCAGTCGAAATATAAAAAGGGAAAGGCATGAAAGAGCTTTTATTTCGTTTAGTTTTATTACTAACATTTGTATTGTACAACTTTATAGTTTATAAAGCACTATATATGCGTTATCTCCTGTGATTTTCATTCTCTTGCTAACAGTTTTTTATCTCATCCCGAAAATTAAGACAGAACACTGTCAGTTCAGTCAGTGATTATAGAACACTCTAGTTTTTCTTTACAATAAAGGTGATACATATTCTGGATTTTGGAAACAGAAAAGTAGAACAGAAAGGAAAAACATCCCAAACATCTCGTAATAACCATCGTAAACATTTAATATAATTTTTTCAGTCTTCTTCCATTCCTCTTTATTTTCCCCCATCTTTCCCCTCCCCCCCAACCAATGGTTGTGGCTGTTTCCCCTTAAGAATTGGATCTCTGAAGGCTGGGTGTTTCCTCCCACACGCTCACGCTCACGCTCACGCTCACGCTCACGCTCACGCTCACGCTCACGCTCACGCTCACGCTCACGCTCACGCTCACGCTGTGAGCCCAAGACCTGGCGTCCCCAGCGCACTCGGTGGGCCTGGTGCACCTTGGATATGGTCTACGTCTCCACCTGGGGCGCGAACCCAGGACCTTCTGTACTTAAAGCAGATGTGCTAACCCACTACACTACAGAGCCACCCCCTCCAGGCTTCTTTTTCTAGTTTGCTCTAATACTGAGGATGCAATATTTGTGTTCTTTTAAAATTCATCTTAAGCATTTCTGGTAAATTGTTCTTAACCATTTTTTTGGTACTGTTTTAATAAAACCTTTTTCTATTTGAGGTAAAACATTTTATCCCAGGATTTTTATATACATAGTGATTAAGGGCATGGATTCTGCTTGGGTTTAAATCTGAACTCTGCTGCTTCTTAGCTGTGAGACTAGTAATTTTGGCAAATTGATTTCTGTGTCTGTTTCTTGATCTGTAAAATGAGAATAATGGTCCCTATCTCATGGAGTAGTGTGTTTGTGTGTGTGTGTGTGAGAGAGATCAGGGACCATATTCATACTGCTGATTGAACTAGCAGAGAAAAAATTAGTAAGGATATAGAAAATTGAACAACAATAAAAACATTGATCTAATTGAGATACACACACACACACACAGAATACTATATCCAATAAGGATAGACTTATGACCCACTGTCTGGGACTTAAAGCAAGTCTCTACATATATGAAAGGATTGAAATTATTCAGTGTCCTCTGACCTTAATCGAATTAAGTTATAAATCAATAACAAAAGGTAATGAGAAAATCTTTGAAATTAAGCAGTGTACTTCTGAATAACCCATAGGTCAAGTAAGTTACAAAAGAATTAGAAATTATTTTGGATTCAACAATCATGAAAATATGTCACATCAAAATTTGGGATACAGTTAATTCTGTACTTAGAGGAAATATAGCTTTAAAAAAGTAGAGGGGCTAAAAATCAACAATTTAAGTATCTCGTAAGAAATTAAAATCATTGGTATTTCTTTTTTTTCAATTTTGATTGTGGGGAGTGTTGGGGAATTTTAGTTTTATGTTTTACATCAAGTTTCTTTTTTAATAAGTCAGGAGGAAAGGTATGATTGATACAAATAGGTTTACTACTTTGTTTTCCTATTAGTATGTTTGAATTCCCACTTCCCCCAAAGCTTGATTGCTAGTTTACTTTGTTTCTAGGAGGCTTTATCTTAGTGCCTTTTATGAACACCTCCCATTTCTTGGCCCTTGCATAAAACCTTTAACTTTTCTAAGGAGAAAGAATAGGCTTTCTGAGGAAGCAGAGACAAGAACTTTGAGATGATCAGTTTTAGTCTTGATAATAATTTCTAAGTCTTTAAGGCCTTGAAAATATAATAATTTGATAAGTGTGTAATGACCACCTGTTACAGATCAGACACTGTTCACAATTGGTTATATAATAATGAATAAATAGCCTTGAGTACTGCTTTTATGGTGCTTATGCTCTGGTGGGGGGGGGGGGAGATCAGCATTCAGAAAAACACAAATCCACTTAGTTGTATGATTACAATGTGATGTTAGAGGACTAGGAGAGTGGATCAAGGGACCCAAGCTTATTTAGGTTGAGAATGTAGTGAGCTATGTAAAAAACTAGAATAAAATGGGAAATAGACCCATGGAGAATCATAGACTATTTTTAAAAGATGAGGGAATAAATCTAAACAATCCAGAGGTCTGAGTAATTATCTTTAGCCCAGTAGTAACTGGGTGGATAGGCTTATTCACGTCTCAGTTTTTTGTTTTGGGTTTTACTTCTCTATTCTATAGACATGTTTTGGGTCTCAGTTCTCTGTAGAATGAACGTGCTCAGGACTTTATTAGCAATTTAGAGAGTATTTTATTCTGGTTGTGAAAACTATAATTTTCAGAAAAATTTAGATTATAGGAAGGAAAAACTCTCCCTCAAATTTCATTTGTAGTGGAGAACTCAAATTTATTAAAAATAGAGAATATGTCAGAGAATTTGACCTCCCCACAGCTCTGGGAGGTGTTGGTTAACAGCATTATTAATCAGGGTAGGCTAAAGCAGGGGTCCCAAATCCCTGGGCTGTGTTATGGGCCACACAGCAGGAGGTGAGCAGCTGGTGAGCTAGTAAGCTTCATCTGTATTTGCAGCCGCTCCCCAGTGCTAGCTAGCCTCACTGCCTCAGCTCCACATCAGATCATCAGGCATTAGATTCTCATAGGAGCACCAGTCCCTGGAGCCAAAAAGGTTGGGGACTGCTGGGCTAAAGTATGCTTCATTAATGAACAAAATCCTGAAATTTCAGAGGCCTGACAGAGCAAAAGTTTACTTCCCACACCTTGTCCAGTTTGGGTCAAGTAGGCAGTTGAGATAAAACCTGTCAGAGGGTCTACTGTCTTGCAGCTATACCTCTGGAACACATGGTTTTCTTGGTTGCTGTGGAAGGAAGGAGAACATTGGAGGGTCTTGTAACTAGCAATTATGTAACTTTACCAGTCAGAAATAGTCATTTGCCTTTAGGGAATTACAGGGGACTAGAAGAGTGTAGTTATTCTGTGTTCCTGGTAGTAGAGTAGATGAGCTTTTAAAAAGTCTTTACAACAGCTACCTTGCTTTTCCTGGCCTTAGTTGAGTAGAGTGAGGTTGGATCCCTGATCCAACTAGGGCCAATTGGATTGTTTTGACTAAGAATTTGCTTTTGGGTCACTGGAGACCAAAGTTAGCATTGCAGTGCTCAGACCATTGAATACAGAGGCTTTGTTCCCAATTAGTGTTGATAGGATTCAAGTTGCTGGGTAATCAGAAGTTGACCTAGATAGAGAGGAATGAATCAGATATATTGTAGAAATAAGTTATTATGTAGCTTTGAGGAGAAGAAAATAACTATTGGTAGTGTTCAGTGGCTTTCCATTTCTTAGTTTTAGATTCTTAATGAAGACTTGCTGTAGTTTTTGCACATAGATTTCTTGAGAACATGCATGCTTTCTCAACTCATGGAATATTCACAAAAAGTAGAGATATTTGTGCCACAAAGAAAATAAGATTATTAGATAACAAAAATCAAATAGGTTATATTTAAGTTTTCTGGCCATAGTGCAAAAGAAATTAACAGCAGTAGGATGTCTCACCTTGCCCCCCCCAACCCCACAAATATGCAGAAGAAACAATGAAAAAAAATCCAAAACAAAAATATTTACCTTCTTTGAGGGGGTGGGAAGAGACCTACCCTTTAAGTACCTTAGATAAGCATAACTGATGTCACAAAATTTACAAGTTAATTACAATGAGACAAACTATTAATGTAGCTGATGTGAAACTTTATGGGAAATTCATACCGGTTACATATTAATTAGTAAATTAGAAACAGTAAAGCTAAATGAGCAAGATATTCAAGCTGATTAAAAACAATAAACCCAAATAAAATAGAATGAAAGAATAAATATAAAATCATGTTAATGAATAACAAAATTCTTTAGTTAGACCAAAACCTCTGGTAGACTCTGCACATGTCTAATTAAGAAGAAAACAAGCTAGAAGCAAACATTAAAAATGAGCTGGGGACATTTCTATAAATGAAAGCCTTAGAATATTATGTATAACTCTATGCTACACATCCTGGGAATTGGATGAAATGGATTATTTTCTAGGAAAATACAAAGTACTGAAATTATCAAAAGAATAGAAAAGCTTGATAATCCAGTAGCTGATGAAGAAACAAATATTGACATACCTTTTGAAAGGGCCAGATGTTTTTATAAGACTTCAAATTAATTGATGATTCTCGTGTTTTACAGATTTCCAGAGAAAAGAAAAATGCAGAAGATGCTCTTCAAAGCTAGTGTAACTCTTCTAGCAAAAAGGATAGCTCAAGAAAACAATAGGCTATTCTCATAAATCACCTAATTGTAAAATCCAAAGTAAAACAATAGTAAACCAAACCCAACAGTATATTAAAACTATAGGGTAAAAGCTAAACCAGAGAGTCAAAGATGGTTGATCTTAGGAAATCTATTAGTGATATTTATACTATATTAAAAAAGGAAAGCATTATGATCATCTCAATTGATGACAAAAGTATACTAGATAAAATTCAGTAACCATTTCTGATAGACTAGGTTTAGGAAAAGAATGAAACTTTTCCAACCTGATAAGGGATAGAACTACCTAAGGCACATAATAAACCCAACTGTTAAATATTTTCCATGAAAAAAAGGACAATACTCATTTTTAATGCTACTTTTAAACATTTAACTGGATGCCTGGCGAATGGAATAAAAGAGGCTAAAGGAAACAGGTATAATTATTTGAAAGGGAAAGTCAAAACTTGTACTTTTTGCATATGTGCTTTATAGAGCATATAATCTACCAAGAAAAAGGAAGGGAATCAACTGACAAACTTGGAAAACTAATAAACAGGTGCATATAAGGTGGCTGTGTAGATGCTAAATGAAAAAGATTGGTTCCCTGTATACCACAATAGCCATCCAACTTGACAAATACCATCAATATTTGCTACATTTGGTAAGAAGTGCCTTTTGATCCTGGCCTGCTTGCCAGCTTCCTGTCCCAGACAAGCTTTGAACCATGAAGTGAGAACTCCAGAAGCAGCTTCCTATTTCCTGCTTGTCTCAACACAAAAATCAAATGTTTGAAGAGCTAACACAAGGTTGATTGCTTCATGACAGCCCCAAATAGCTAAATCTATTCCCTCTAGTGTTCATTTCACCTTGCGATAAAAAGGCTTGGTTTTGGACATTCCTTGAGAGAATGTATCACTGAGTTCTCTGTGGTCCCTGGAGGTCCAGCCCTTAGTTTCCTGCAAAGAGTATACTAAGGAAAATAGAGATTCCCATAAAAACAACTTAAAATTGTAATATATGCTTTCAGTAAACAATTCAAACTATAGAAAAGTGAATTTTCCTCCTCTTGTTGCTCTACCCCCTTCTCAGTTTACTTCTCATTGGTAACCATTGTTGCTACTTTCTCTTTCTAAAATTTTTTCTCCATTTATAAAAATATATTTCCCTTTTTTGTGTTTTATATAAATGATATCCCACATTCTGTATTGCAGCTTGCCTTTTTCACTTAACATTTTCTATATTTCCCTCATTCTTTTAAACTACATATTGAACTTTATTCCCCACAGGCTTTGTATAAATCTCTTTGACAGACCCCTTCCCACTACTCTCTAACCCCGAAGGCTTTTCGTTGTGCCTCTCTGACTATTCTGTTCATCTTCTTGCTCTGAAACTTAAGTTTTTTTGGGCAGTCTGTGTCCTCCTTCTCAGACTAATGTTTTTAAATGTGAAAAATAAAATATATTACAAAAGAAACCAACTGTATTGAAATACAGATATTAAAGTCATTAAAATTTTTTTTGGCTATAGTATGTTCTTTTATTAACTCATTAAATAACTCAGTGGCAGGTTTTAACTGGGTTAAAGTATAAAATAATGTGAGCATAAATATTTTGAGTTTTCAGCAACAATGTAATTTGATGAGAATATCCAGTTTCTTTTGGTTATAAAGTTGCAGATACTGCTAATATTATGATGGGTTTTGCCAACTCATAATTAAACAATTGAATTTCAGTTGAGGCTAGTGAAACTAAAGATGTAAATTTTTTCCCATCTAAGTTTATGGACCTCCCGAAATTTGTGAGAGCTGTTCCAACTGAAACTTGTTTCACATTCGACACTAATTCTTTTGCAGTCTGCCTCTACTTTGAGCCTGGAGATGGGTTATCCTCCTTGTCCTTTGCTACTTTCACACCGCTCTTCCCACCTTAACATAAACAAAAAATATGATTCTGAATTTCCTCATCAGATAATACCACCTACTACTACTACTCCTTGCAGTTCTGCATGGAACCTTGGCTTATTCTCCCCTGGTGTACCCATTATCCCATGCAGATTTTATCTTATATTGCTCATTATCTCTAGTACTGCCTAATAATTCTTGATGGTTTCATCATTCAGGTGGATGATTCTTCCACTGCCTTCATGGTCTCTTGGTTTCTTGACTTTTCCTCCAGTGTCCTCCACTCTCCTTCATACCTCAGATTTGTTATATGATAATAATGTGCTTATAATTATAGTAACTGTAACAACCTCCGTAATTCCAGTTTCAAGTATCTGTCTCTGATTATCATCTGTCACCTTTCCAGCTCACGCCTTGTGGTAGTGACAAATCCTTTTGCCTCACTGGGGCCTACAACCCATTGACCCTATTACATTTACATTATTTCTCACCACACTCCCCCTCATGCCCTTACCCGTTTCTTTATTCATTTTAAATTATTTGGTCAGCCATAATTTTCAGCTGCAAATATTTTCAGCCCCTTTCCCTCACTTGCTTCATTGTTTGAGAGGCTCCAGTGCTGGGTAATTTGTGCCTACTCTGTACTTTATTTTGGGGGAAGGGTAAAAATGCTTAACATAAATTTACCCTCTTAACAGTTTTTAAGTGTACAGTACAGTATTGTTAATTATGTGCACATCGTTGTACAGCAGATCTCTAGGGCTTTTTTATCTTGCCTGACTCTGTACCCATTGAACCAGCTTCTCATTTTCCTCTCCCCCCAGCCCCTGGCATCCACCACTCTACTTTCTGTGTCTATGAGTTTGATTCCTTTATATAAACAGAGAATGTAAGTGAAATCATGCAATACTTATATTTTTGTGATTGGCTTATTTCACTTAGCATAATGTCTTCAAGGCACATCTATATTTGTAGCATATGATAGGATTTTGAAGGTTGACTCATTTATTGTGAGTATGTACCACATTGTCTTTATTTTCATTTGTTAATGGACATGTAGGTTGCTTACACTTCTTAGCTATTGTGAATAATGCTGCAGTGACTAAACATGGTATATAGATATCTCTTCAAGATCCTGTTTTCAGTTCTTTTGAATATTTACCCAGAAGTCAGATTGATGGATCATGTAGTAGTTCTGTTTTTAATTTGTCGAGACACTTCCATATTGTTTTCCATAGTGGCTGTACCATTTTACAGTCCCACCAGTAGTGTACAGGGTTCTTATTTCTCCACATCCTTGTAACACGTGTTATTTTCTCTTTTTCTCATAGTAGCCATTCTAATGAGTGTTAGGTAATATCTCATGGTTTTGATTTGAATTTCACTGATAACTAGTGATGTTGAATATCTTTCATATGCTTGTTGATCATTTGTACAGGCATACCTCATCTTATTGTATTTTACTTCATGTGTTTCGCAGATACTGTATTTTTTACAAATTGAAGGTTTGTGGCCAGTCTGTCAATGTCATTTTCCTAAACTCAGATGATGGTTAGCATTTTTTAGCAATAAAGCGTTTTTTAATTAATAGCATTTTTAATAATGCTATTGGACACTTAATAGACTACAGTAAAATTTAAACATAACTTTTATATGTGCTAGGAACCCAAAATATTCATGTGACTTGTTCTGTTGAGATAATAACTTTATTGCAGTGGCCTGGAACCAAACTCGGAATGTCTCTGAGGTATGCCTTTATCTTTGGAGAAATGTCTGTTCAAGTCTTTTGCCCATTTTTAAATCAGGTTATTTGTCGTTGGCGTTATTGAGTTGTAGGAATTTTTTGTACAGTCTGGTTATAAAAACCTTATCCAATATATGGTTTGCAAATATTTTCTTCCATTCTGTAGGTTGCTTTTTATGCTCTGTTGATTATTTTCTTTGTGCACAAGTGTTTTTAAGTTTTGATGTAGTCCCATTTGTTTTTGTTTGTTTGTTTCCACCTGTGCTTTTGGTGTCATATCAAAGAAATCATCCATTCCAATGTCATGAAGGATTTCCCCTATATTTTTTTTCTAGGGGTTTTATAGTTTCAGGTCTTATGTTTATTCTTTAATCCATTTTGAGTTGATTTTTATATGTGGTGTAAGATAAGGATGCCTCTTTATTATATTGTGTGTAGTTTTCCAGCACCATTTCCTGAAGAGACTATCCTTTCTCCATTTTGTACTCTTGTTACCCTTATTGAAGACCATTGACCATATATGCAAGGGTTTATTTCTGGTGTGTCTGTTCTGTTCCATTGATCTATATGTCTGTTTTTACGGCAGTACCATAATTTTTGATTACTGTAGATTTGTAATATGTTCTGAAATTAGGAAATGTAGGAAATAGGAGGCTTCCAGCTTCTTTCTCAAGATTGTTTTGACTATTTGGGTTCCTTTGAGGTTCCATATGAATTTTAAGATTTTTTTCTATTTAGCAGAAAATACCATTAGGATTTTTGTAAGGATAGTATTGAATCTGTAGATCACTGTGGGCAATATAGATGTTAACAATATTAAATCTTTTAATTCATGAACACAGGATGTCTCTCCATTTATCTGTGTCTTCATTAGTTTTTTTTTTCTCAGCAAGTGTTTATAATTTTTAGTGTACAAGTTTTTCACCTTCTTGGTTAACTTTATTCCTAAATATTAAAAAAAATTTTTTTTAACTATAGTTGATAGTCAATATGATATTGGTTTCAGGTGTACAGCATAATGGTTAGGCATTTATATAACTTGTAAAGTGATCCCCTAATAAGTTTAGTACCCACCTGGCATCATACATAATTATTACAATATTATTGAATATATGTCATATGCTGTACTTTATACCCCTGGCAACTGTTTTTTAACTGCCAATTTGTATCTCTTAGTCCCTGTTTATCTTTTTCATTCAGCCCCTTAACCTCCCTCCCATCTGGCAACCATAAATTTATTTTCTGTATCTATGAGTTTATTTCAGTTTTGATTTTTTTATTTTGGTTTTTAGATTCCACATATAAGTGATATCATATGGTAGTTGTCTTTCTCTGACTAATTTCACTTAGCATAATACCCTCTAAGTCCATCCATGATGTTATAAAAGGCAAGATTTCATTCTTTTTTGTCTGAGTAGTATTCCATTGTATATATCTACTACCCCTTTTTTATCCAGTCATGTATGTATGGACTCTTAAGTTATTTCCATATTTTTGCTATTGTAACTGAAGTGTCCTTCTTGTAATAGCCTTTGTTATAAAGTCTGTTTTGTCTGATATAAGTATTACTATCCCAGCTTTTTAGTTTGTTTGTTTCCATTTGCATGAAATACCTTTTTCTATCCCTTTATTTTCAGTCTGTGTGTGTCTTTCAATCTGAACTGAGTCTTTGTAGACAGCGTATGTAAGGGTCTTATTTTCTTATTCATTCAGCGACCTGGTGTCTTTTGATGAGAGCATTTAACCATTTACATTTAAAGTAATTGCTGATAGATATGTAGTTATTGCCATTTTATTATTCATATTTTTGATTTTTTTTTCCTTAAAGAAATTCCTTCAAAATTTCATAAAGAAATTTCTTTAAAATTTCATGTAGTGGTTTGGTGGTGAACTCCTTTAGCTTTTTTTTGTCTGGGAAGCTGTTTCTCCTTCAGTTCTAAATGATAGCCTTATTATGTAAAGTCATCTTGGTTTTAGGCCCTTGTTTTTCATCACTTTTTCAATTTAATGCCAATCTCTTCTGGCCTGCAAAGTTTCTGTTGAGAGATCTGCTGACAGTCTTATGGGAGCTCTTTTGTAGGTAACAAACTCCTTTTCTCTTGCTGTTTTTAAGATTCTTCTTTTGTCTTTAACCTTTGGCATTTTAATTATGATGTGTCTTGGTGTGTGCCTCTTTGGGTTCTTGTTTGGGACTCTGTGCTTTATGTTTCTAAGTATTTATTATAAAGTATCTAAATTGTTGGTTCATATAGTCTCTTAAATTCTTTTTATTTCTGTGACATAAGTTGTAACATCTTTTTCATTTATGATTTTAGTTATTTGAGTCTTCTCTCCTTTTCATGTCTAGCTAAGGGTTTGTCAATTGTGTCATTTCAAATAACGAACTCAGTTTCATTCTTTTTTTTGTTGTTGTTATTCTGTTCTTTATTTTGTTTATTTCTGCTGTAATCTTTATTAGTTTCTTCCTTATAACTTTGAATCTAGTTTGTTCTTTTTCTACTTCTTTGAAATGCAAAGCTAAATTGTTGGTTCAAGGTCTTTTTTTTTTAATTGAAGGCATATTCCACTATAAACTTCCCTCTTAGAACTGCTTTTGCTGCACCCCATACATTTTGGTTTGTGTTCTTGTTTCATCTCAATATATTTTCTAATTTCCCTTTTGATTTCTTCTTTGAACTATTAATTGTTCAAGAGTGTGTTGTTTAATTTCCACATATTTGTGAATTTTCCAGTTTTCTTACCATTGACTTCCAGAGGTCATTCTGTTGTGGCTGGAAAAGATACTTGGTATGATTTCAATATTCTTAGCTTTGTTAAGAGTTGTTTTGTGGTCTAACACATGATCTATCCTGCAAAATGTTCCCTCTGTGCTTGAGAAGAATGTGTATTTTGCTGCTGGTGGGTGGCATTTTCAGTGTATGTCTTTTAGGACCAGTAGGTCCATACCGTTGTTGGTCCTTTATTTTTCTTATTGATCTTCTGTCTGGTGGTTCTATTCGTTATTAAAAGTTAGATATTGAAATCTCCTATTATTATGTTACTATTTCTCCCTTCAGTTTTATCAATGTTCGCTTTTTATTTGGGTGCTTTGATTGTAAACTTGCACTTTTGCCGCTGAACATGGCTGGAGAATTAATTTTGCTGACTTCCAGTTAACATCACTAAGGTCAGATGAGCTCTTAATGTTGCAATAGTTCCTAGTCCATTTACTTTTCCAGCCTGACCTAGGTGGTGATCATTTAAACCTTCTCCTTCTCAGATCTCCGACCACACTTACCAGATTCTTTATGCTCACTATACAACTTTGCTTTTTATCTCACTGAAACAGTAGATGTCAGAAGAAGATAACATCTGTTAAGCTTTTGCTACTACATCTATCCATCTCTCATTATCTGTGCTCCATGTATTTTCCTCTACTGTTATGAAATGAACAGACCATCCTTCTAAGAAGGGCCACAACCTCCATCCACTGTGTTCTGATTCCACCCCTTTTCTCTTATACAGGATCATTCTCATCAGCACACCAACTTACTTTCTTCTCTTACTTCTATCATCCTAAACTACAACAAAGCCTTTGTTGACTCCACTTTCCCCTCTAACTATTGCTCCATTCCCCCACCGCCTTTTCTTTTTTCAAAAGAAATATCTATACTTCATTTCTAATTTTCTCCTCCCAATATCTTATGAGCCTGCCCATTCTAATTAGGCCTTTCCTCTTAGCACCCTATCTAAACTCTTATGAAGGTTTCTTTTCCTTCTTCCTTTCTCATCCTTGAATTCTTTGACCTAGCAACAGCATTTGACACAGATGGTCACTTATTCTGTCCTGGAAACACTTTCTTCACTAAGCCTCCAGGATTGCCTGTTCTTAGATTGCATCTAAATCTTTTTTGTCCTGGAGTGCTTCCTGGGTTCAGTCTTTATACCTTTTTTAGTCATGCTTATTCCCTTGTTGACTTTATCTGATTTGAAGGTTTTGAAACCATCTGTGTGTACTATAATTCAACAAAGGATTCTTTGCTCATCACAAACACATCTGAGAGATCTGTACATTGAAACATCTGAAGTATTATTCACAGTGGTCAAGACAAGGAAACAGCCAGTGTCCTTTAATAGATGATTGGATAAAGATGGTATGGTACATGTGTACAATAGAAAACTGCTCAGCCATCACAAAAGATGAAATTCTGCCATTCGCAACAACATCAGTGGATCTAGAGAATATCATGTTAAGTGAAATAAGTCAGATAGAAAAAGTCGAGAACCATATGAACTGAAAGCAACAAATGAACAAACAAGTTGAATAAACAAAAATTCATAGATGAACAAAAATTCATAGACACAATATTGTGGTGGTTACCAAATGGGATGTGGGGGGTGGTGTAGAAGGGTAAAGGGGGTCAAATACATGGTGACGGAAGGAGATTTGACTTTGGGTGGTGAACACAATGCAGTATACAGATGACATAGTATAGAATGGCACATTTGAAACCTATGTAACCTATGATACTCTTTCCTTTTCTGTCCCCCAGAGGTTAGGAGGCAGTAGAGCAATATTTAAACATTAGTCTTGGGCCTAGAGTAGCAATACAGACTCCTGGAGGTATACAAGCGCATGCATAGTTTTAAGTAAATCAGTTTTCAGACTCTAAATGTCCATGTGTGCTCTTCACTAAAATTGATCCTCCTGTGAACAAGTCTTTTAAGCAGTTTCTTCTTTCCCACGTTCCTTTTCACCATTGCCCTTTTCCATTTTACAGAACAATGGCATAACTCTTCTCTTGTCTGTACTCTTAACCAGGATGCATTTGCCCTCTGGTGGATATACCTCAGGAGAGAAAAGAGTATCAAGACACCAAGACATTGGTGCTGACACAACTGGATATCCAAATGGAAAAGAATGAATTTGGACCTCTACCTCATACCATATATAAAAGTTAACTCAAATTAATGATCCAAGTTTTGAGCTAAAACTGCAAAACTCTTAGAAGAAAACAGATTAAAGTTTTATAGTCTTGGATTAGGCAGTGGTTTCTTAGATAAGACATCGGAAGCACAATCAAAGGAAGAAAATAAATTAGACTTCATCAAAATGAAAAACCTGTGTACATCAAAAGACACTATCAAGGGAATGAAAAGATAACCCACAGAGTGAAAAAATATATTTGTAGATCATGTTTGATAAGTGTTCAGAGTATATACAGAACACTGACTATGTAAAGAAATATATATAATTATATAAATGAATAAATAACAGAAAAACCCTATGAATTTAAAAATGGGCAAAGGATTTGAGTAGATGTTTCTCTGAAGAAGATGTAGAAATGGTCAGTAAAATAGATTGAAAGGTAGATAAATGATCAATATTATTAGTCATCAGAAAAGTACAAATCAAAACCACACTGATATACCACTTTATACTCACTAGAATGGCTATAACAAAAAAGACCAATAACAACAAATGTTGGTAAAGTTGTGGAAAAATGGGAACCCTCATGCACTGTTTGTGGGAATATAAAATGATGCAGCTGCTGTGGAAGATAGACGAGCAGGACCTCAAAAAGTTAGAGTTACTATGTGATCTAGCAGTTCCATGTTAACACAAATTTGTACCTGAAAGATCATAGCATTATTTATAATAGCCAAGTGGAAACAACCCAAATGTCCTTCAACTAACTGATAGATAAAATGTGGTCTGTCTATACAATGGAATAGCCAGTCACCCATGAAAAGAAACACTGACTTGTGTTACAATGTAGATTAACTTTGAAAATATTATGCTAAGTGAAAGAAGCCTGTCACAAGGGACCACATATTGTATGATTCCATTTATATGAAATGCCCAGGATAGGCAAATTCATAAAGAAAAAAGTACTTGAGTGGATTAGGTGGAGGGGAAGTTGAGTGTGATTGCTAATGCTTGTTACTGTTGTTCTTTATTAAAGGGCAATGAAATGTTTTGGAATTAGATAGTGATGATGGTTGTACAACTTTGTGAATATGCTGATAACCACTAAATTATACACTTTAAAAAAGAGTGAATTTTATGGTATGTGGACTACATCTCCAAAAAATAACAAAACCTCAGGGACCCCTAAAGTGGCAGTTTTAAATGTTGATGTTAGTATTGAAAAAGTAAGTACCACTGATCTTTGAAGAACTAATCCATTAAAGGTTTTCAGTTTTTTTTGCTTCCAACAAAATTGAAGGATTTTTCAATTCCAGTATTCAAAAATAATTTTTTAGCTGCTAGGTCATTAAAAATATTTTTAATAGTGAATTACTATAGGAGTTTTCAACCGATAACTCAGAATTTTAAAAACTGTGCAGGTCTACTTACAAAATTCCTTCCATTTTCATTCATCTATTTATATGAATAAAATGTATCAGCACTTTCTTAAAAAAACACACAAAGTGGGAAAATGCTGAATCATCTCATTTTAGCAATACTTATTCAGATAAGTGAACCAATTGAAAAAAGCCCCATCTTATTAATATATTTCTATGAAAAATTTTTATATTTAATGTTATTTATCAAATCTATAATGTCTCATTTAAATAAATTTTATATGCTAATAGTAATAATAATTGAATCCCAAATAAGTTTTTAAACATTTAGAAGCTTATTTATGGTCAAAGGTAATTTTTAAAGGATTTCCATTTAAACTCAAGAACGTATGACTGAGTGATTAATATTAGACTTTTAAACAGAAAAATTATTACAAAAGGGCAAATGGAATGATGATTTCAAAGAGGAAAAAAACAACATGAAATTGTCATTAAAATGGATGGTAGATATCAGATCACAATAATATTTAGATTCTCTTCAACAGATTTAAGAGTGATGTTAGACTTCTTTAAAATGTTGGTATTTAGGATATGCCAGAAATCATATTCTTTGCAGTTATCTGACTTGTGAGATTTCAGATGTCAATTTAAAAATGCATGAGGGATTTGTAGGTTTTCACACTTACATTTGGGGATACTCAAACTGAAAAAATTATTAACTGGTAGTCAGGGTAAGTGAATTGTCTGTGTTGCTAATTGGTTGTGTAACATTAACCTAAATAGTTTTTCTATAACCAGAACCAAAATACAGCTCCCTGAGCTGTTGTGAGGATTAGATAAGATTAGGTAAGGAAAATGTTTAGCATAGCACCTGGCACTTAGTACTAGTCACTAACATCAAATGATCACTGTATACCAGGCACTTTTTAGAGTCCTTTACATACGTTATCACTTTAATCTTCTCAAAATCTTTGAGGTAAAAATTATTATTTCTGTTTTGCATAAAGGGGTTAAACATGAGGCTTATGCTCTGGAGAGCAACATAATTTACTGGTTAAATGCACTAGCTCTGAAGCCCAACTACCTGCATTTGAATCCTGTCTTTGCCACTTATTAGCTTTATTCCTTTGCTAAGTTATATAATGGTCTGTGTTCAGTTTCTCCATCTGAAGAATGGGATAAATAGCACTAAGTCAGGGACTAACATTATTACTGATCTAGCACAAGTTCCTTGGCAAATATTCTTTGAACTATATTCAGTACTCCATACTCTGTTCAGTAGCCTTCTTCCTTTCTGAACACTCTTCTGCTACATCTACTTAATTGGTCCCATTCTTTTTTGATTATCACTTAAGTCTTCTACAGTTACTGTATGTCCTTTGATCACCCTCCTGACTTTTATGTCTGCTCACACATGCTGGTATGGACAAGGGAAAAGAAAGTTAGTTAGATATGTGTTTTGCAATTTCAGAGTGTTGTATTTACATTTGACTTGCTAGGGAAGAAGGAAGAAGAGTTAAAAGGTGTAGAGCATTGAGCCAGAATGTCATTAGTAACAAAATCATATGCAGGTGTATAGTGACAGGTACCTCTATTTTTATTTCATCCACAGAGGGAGCATGTTTTTTGATTACATATTTGCTTAGTAACAGATTTTTTTTTTGATATTGTAAGACTGTTCAGTTAATTTTGAATATAAAATAGTCAATTTCTCAGTTTGTTCAGGCTATTACAAAATACCATAAACTGGGACTTATAAACAACAGAAACTTACTTCTTAGAGTCTGGAGTCTGAGAAGTTCAAGATCAAGGTGGTGGCAGATTTGGTGTCTGGTGAGAGCACACTTCCTCTTTCATAGATGGCCGTCTTTTCTCTATATCTTCACAAAGCAGAAGGAGCAAGGGAGCTCTCTGGCCTCTCTCATAAGGGTTCCAATCTCATTCATGAGGGCTCCACCCTCATGACCTAATCACCTTCCCAAGGTTCCACCTCCAAATCACCACCTTGAGTGTTAGGATTTAACATGAATTTTGAAAAGAAACAAACATTCAGTTTATAACAATTATATAGTGCATTTGCTGTATTAGTTTCCTATTGCTGCTATAAGATAACAAATTTGTGCTGTTTAAACCACAGTTTTTGAGGGCACAAATATATTACCTTACGGTCTCTAGGTCCAAAGTCCAACACAGTTGTCACCAGGCATCCACAGGATTACATTCCTT
Organism: Cynopterus sphinx; assembly: GCA_030015415.1. Lineage (NCBI taxonomy): Eukaryota > Metazoa > Chordata > Mammalia > Chiroptera > Pteropodidae > Cynopterus > Cynopterus sphinx. The sequence goes on from CM057382.1 coordinate 55,759,607, forward strand.
TTCTGAAAGCTCTAGGGGAGAATCTGATTCTTTGCCTTTTCTGGCTTCTAGAGGTTAACTTCATTCAATCTTCGGCTTGTAGCCTCCTTCCTCTTCATCTTCAAAGCCAACAGGGTCTCATCTCTGACCCTTTGTCATCTCTTTCTCTAACCACAGCAGGGGAAGGTTCTCTGCTTTTAAGGACTGGTGAGGTTAGATTGAGCCCAACAAGATGATCTCCCATTTCCAAGCTTTATAACCTTTAATCACATCTATCAAGATCCTTTTGCCATGCGAGGTCATACTCATAGGTTGCAGGGATTAAGGTATGGAGGTCTTTGAGGGGACCATTATTCTGCTATCACAGTTGTTTTTTAGTTACATAACATTAAACTGTTCATTTATTTATTTTGATAAATGTAATGACTACATTAGTGGTCAAGTGGCAAGGCTTGGAGTTGTACCTGCTGTGTATCAGCATAGCTGAACCTGTTTCTTCTCTTGGAAAATGGGGATAAAAATGCTTGCTAGTCTTGAGTTAGAAATAAGAGTTCAGAGCTATAGACTGGCATGATGAGACTTCTACCAAACTTTTTGTGACTGACTGAACTAAGCAAATTTGTGACCACCTAACTTATAAGGTGGTTTTGAAGATCAGACTATGTCATCAACGTAGAAGTGCTTTGACATTTATAAAAATTGTATAAAATTTTGGTGGTACAAATTTTAGAATACCTTTAAAACTTTTTGTTGATGGTGAGAATGTTCAGTACATCCTTTGATAACCTGGCTAACAAATTTTTTTTTCAGGTCTTTGTTATTTTCCAGATTTTCAGATATACTTGTCTCCTTTATTAAATTAGGATATATGAAAAGATAATTTAAGAATTAAAATACATAACCTATATGATTCTTTAGCCACTGAGATATAAAATTCAAATTTATTTAGATTCTTTTTGTATTCTTAATTATTTCCTCTTCTGAAAACTTCTTTGGAGCTAATTATTATCTTTGTTGTAGAAGCAAAATAAATATTGAATCCACTTTATGTTAGTAAGACTAATTGTTAAAACCTGAGCTGCATTTTTAAACCTTGAGTAATAGGCATTCAGGTAGCAAAAACAGTCTTCATTTATAATTGATCTGTCTGTATACTCAGTGTTTGATGCATAAAATCACTATATGTTAAGCAAAAACCGCTTTTAAAAAGTGATTTGATTTCTTATTTTTTCCCTTACGCTGTAATATGTAATAGATGTTTTTTCCCCTAAGCGGCACAAAGATGCCATTTTGAGAGGTTAAATTACTTTCCAAATGTTGCCGTGAAGGAGGAGAGAAGGAAAAGAGATCAAGTTACACATTCTTTGTTCCAGAGTCTACCACTGCACTTCAAGATTGGAGCCGCTCTGGCGAGGCTAGACTATGCATTTGCCACAGTGTTTTCAACCCTGCCCCCACTTAGGGAGAAAGAGACTTAGATTTTCCCTGCTAGGGCCCCCAAAAGAGAATCATTTTATCTTAAATACCTGTAAAAGTCACTGCTAGGTTTTCTTTTAAAGATTTTATTTTTGTGTAGTTTAGCTTCCACCTAAGCCTAAAGATTATTTCTCTGAATATTTAAAGGTACTATAAAAAAGATATTTTCTTTGAGAGGCCTATTAAGTTATATTTTAATATTTCAATTAAGTATAAATTTAGCTCAGATTTATTGAATTAAATTTAGAGAGTATTTTAAATTGTATTTTGAGGAAAAAATAGCTTTTTTAGGCATAAAATGGCATGAATTGGACTGTTGTGTGTATCAGAAATTTGGTGGTAAAAAAATCTTTATAGCAGTTACAGTATTTCTTTTGTTCCAATTCTTTGCTGCTGTTAGATAAATCAAGACCTTAAAAAGATTTTTCACATAAGCACTGTCATGAAAATCCAAATACCACATTCTCAGTGTTAATTTGACTGTTTTATGTTATAATTTTTCTGGTTCATTTTTAGTTAGAATATAGGTAAGCTGTTTTTAGCCTTTAAGGAATCATTAAAATTTTTTTGGTTATTAAAATTTGAATGTATTTCATAAACTTGTTTATATGTATCTATCTTGTCCCATTCCCGAGGGTTTTAAAAGCTTAAGCAATATTTGTAAACTTATTATTTCTCTGTTAAACATTCTCAGTCTATTAAAAAGTATTGATTTTTTCCTTATTGTATTAATCATCAATTTTTATAATGCTCTTCTGGAGTCACTAATTCATAAATTGATTATAATCAGAAATATAGTCATATGTGTATCATCAGTCTTTTAGTATTTTGAGAGTAGGTATCATATTTTCTAAACAGACTGTCCCAACACACTTTTCCAAAAAGAAAAAAGATATAATTGATAAAAGTTGTGGTTGAGCACTGGGACTTGATATTCTGTTTTGTCCTGTTCATACAGATTTTATTCTCTCTAGCTCATGAGTTATAATTTATTTATGTAGTTTTGCTCAATAATTTGATATTGAATTTTGCTTTCTATGTTGTCATCCTAATTCTCCAGTGTTGTCTGTGCTTCTTTGTTAATCTTCATCCTCTCCCTTCTCATCAAACCACCGTGGTAGGCTCAGCCTAAGTCTTAACCTTTGCCATGGAGCCTTAATTTCGTCTGGGCTTTTGGTCATTTCTTTCTTTTCTGTGCTTCTATGGGGCTTGTAATGCCACTTTGTACTGTTATTTTTCTTCCTAAGTATTCTTTATTTCTGATTTGATTTAAAATAATTATACTAGCTACCTTCGTACCCATGATATGCCAAGTACTGTGCCAGTATTTTGAATCTAAAATAACCGGGTAAGGTAGCTATTAGCCTACTCATGAGGAAGTGAAAGCCAGCTACCCTATGCTGAAAGTTTAGTCACGGATCTTTTTTTCTTTGGCTCCTATCACACGTATTGGGTACCTTAAGCATTCTTAATAAATATGGTGTGATTAGATGACTCACATTTTGGTTCACTCTTTTAAAGATGGTTTTTGGAAAGGGCGAGAGAAACAAAGTCTGTTGGGATTTGTGAATTTTTCACTTTTTAGTCACATGGCATTGTCAGGTACCATTGTGGGCTTTTCTTCTAAACTTCCACATATCTAAATATGGAACTTTGTTCCCTAAAAGTTGAGGGAATGGTTCCCTATATTGTTAAAAAAAAAAAAAAACACCATATGACTGTGTGAAGCAGGGAAGATGTTTGAAAGTGACTAGGGAGAATGGAGTATGCCCCTGTAGGATATTATTTAAATCATTAAGTGAGTATACTTATATATTGAAAAATTACATGTAGATAAACTTCAAAGAAAATGTAAACATGGAGATCTCATGAGATGCTTTGGAATTTTGAATCTTTTTTGTATTTGAATACTTTGTACATTTACTATTTATTATTTTGACATAAAAATCATTAATTGCTAGTTAGATTTGAGATACATTTTTGACACATTTTCTTAAGCATATTTTAAAAACTTTTGTCTGTTCCTTATGGTTCCTACAAGACTGTGTGTGACCCATTTTAGTGCTTGCTTTTGTAGCTTCCTAATCCATAGTATTTATAAATCTTTGCAAAAACCAAGTAATTGACCCCTTTATCACAATTTCCATACTTGAAAAATTAACATTAAATTTTTACATGTTATCAATGAAAGTAGCATTTTAACCATTCTCTCTACATTAATTGATAGATACTGTTAGTTTTCTCAGTTTTATTGTGTTTATAAATATATAATGTTCTTTGATTATTTTAAATGTTCTTTGAGCCTTAGACCTAAATCCTGATAAGGGTTTTACCTTTTAAGATGCTGAAGTTTATTATTTATGTGTGTACATTTTGTAGGGAAATGGCTTTAAAGCTATCAAAATTGACTTAAACATAGAAACATACTGGGATATATAAAATGAAATAGAATTATGTATTGATAAGGTCTTGATATAAACCTTCAGACTATATATTTTAAAAGAAGCCACTTCACTGTAATAGTACTTGTTCTCCCTGAGTATATTGAAATTTTGCCTAGTAGTGCTTTTTACTTAAACTTGGACACACACCTTTGTCAAAGCTATCATCTAGCACCCATTTTATGGCACTTATCATGATTGTTATTAAATTATAATTTGTATGAATATTTCTTTAAGATCTGTTTCCATTCTTGGAAACTGTAAGCTCTGTGTGAGTAGAGAATTTTACTGGGCTCATTGTGTTACTGGGCCTAGCTCAGTGCCTCGCGTAGCACAGATGCTCAGTGAGTTTTGTGTGGCAGCAGCCAATGTTCTTTTTTCCCCTCCCATTTAAAAAAAAAATTGTTTATTGGGGTAATATTGTTTAATACAATTATATAATTTTCAGGTGTACATTATAATTTCACATCTGTATATTCTATTGTGTGTTTACCACCCAAAGTACAGTTTTTGTCAGCTACCAAATACTTGATCCCCTTTACCCACTTCACCCTTCCCCATCTCTCTATATTTGACCACTTTTACCCGTCTACCTCCCCCCTCTTCTCCCATCCTACTAGTAACCACTACAGTCCATGTCCATGAGTCTCTGTTTGTCCTGTTCCTTTGCTGCTTTTAGGTTTAAATCCCACATATAAGTGACATATAAGTGATGTCATGTGATCTTCAGCTTTTTCTGTCTGCCTTATTTCGCTTACCATGATTATTTCAAGGTCCATCCATGTTGTTGCAAATGGCAGTATTTCATCACTTTCTATGGCTTAGTAATATTCCATTTATATTTGTATCATGGCTTCTTTTAGCCAGTCATCTATCGTAGGACACTTTGGTTGCTTCCATGTCTTGGCCACTGCTATGAGCATCAGTGTGCAAATATCTTTTCGGATATGGGTTTTCTAGTCTTTGGAGGTATATACTCAGTAGAGGGATTATTGGATCATATGGTAGGTCAATTCTCAGTTTTTTGAGGAATCTCCATACTGTTTTCTATAGTGACTGTACCAATTTGCAGTCCCACCAGCAGTGTATGAGGGTTCGTTTTTCTCCACATCCTCTCCAGCATTTTTTATTTCTTGTCCTATTGATTATAGCTTTTCTAACAGGTGTGAGATGGTATCACATTGTTGTTTTGATTTGCATTTTTCTAATAGCTAACACTGTTGAGCATCTTTTCAAATATTTGCCATTTGTATGTCCTCTAGGGAGAAGTGTCTGTTCAGGTTCTCTGCTCATTTTTGATTGGATCATTTTTTTTTTTTTTGGTTTTTATTGAATTGTATGAGTTCTTTATATATTTTGGATATTAGGCCCTTATCGGAGGTGTTGCTTGCAAATGTATTTTCCCATTTGATGGTTGTCTCTTTACCTTGTTGACAATTTCTTTTGCTGAGCAGAAGCTTTTTAGTTTGATGTAGTCCCATTCATTTATTTTAGCTTTTACTTCCCTTGCCTTTGAGGTCAAATTCATAAAATCTTCTTCAAGTCCAAAGTCCTTGAGTTTCGATCCTGTGTTTTCTTCTGTGCATTTTATTGTTTTAGGTCTTATAGTCAGGTCCTAAATCCATTTTGAGTTAATTTTGGTGTGTGGTGATTTTTTGTTCTAGTTCTTTAAAAAATGCTGATGGACTTTGGATGGGGATTGCATCAAAATATAATGCTTTAGGTAATAAAGTCATTTTAACTATGTTGATTCTTTCAACCCAAGAACACAGAATATCTTTCCAATTCTTTGTATCTTCTTCGATTTCTTTTAATAGGGTCTTATACTTTTCATTATATAGGCCCTTCACTTGTTTCATTAAACTTATTCCTAGGTGTTTAATTCTTTTTGTTGCAATTGCAAAAGGAATTATTTTTCCATTCTTCTGATGCTTTATTGTTAGAGTATACAAACGCTATGGATTTTTAACATTGATTTTGTATACACAGTCTACTGTATTTGCTTATTGTTTCTAGTAGTGTTCCTGTGGAGTCTTTAGGGTTTTCTATATAGAGAATCATGTCATCCGCAAATAGTGACAGTTTGACTTCTTAATTTCTTAATTTGGATGCCTTTTATATCTTTCTCTTGTCTGATTGCACTTGTTATAATCTTCAGTGTTATATTGAGTAAGAGTGGCGGTAGTGGACAACCTTGACTTGTTCCTGATCTTAAAGAGAAGGTTTTTAGTTTTTCACCATTAAGTATAGTGTTGGCTGAGGATTTGTCATAGATGGCCTTTATTGTGTTAAGGTACTTCTGTACCGATTTTGTGAAGTGTTTTGATCATAAATGGATGCTATATCTTGTCGAAAGCTTTTCTGCAGCTATTGATATGATCATATAATTTTTTAATTTGTTTTTGTGGTGTATCACATTAATTGATTTGCTTATGTTGAACCATCTTTGGGCACCTGGGATGAAGCCCACTTGATTGTGGTGTATAATCTTAATATGTTGCTGCATTCTGTTCGCTTGTATCTTACTTAGGAATTTTGCATCTGTGTTCATGAGAGATAATGGTCTGTAGTTTTCTTTTTTTGTGTTATCTTCACCAGGTTTTGGTATCAGAGTAATATTGGCCTCATTAAAATGAATTGTAAAGTATTGCCTCCTCTGATTTTTTGGAAGAGTTTGAAGAGCATAGGTATTAAATCTTCTTTGAATATTTGGTAGAATTCATCGGTAAAGCCATCTTGTCCTAGACTTTTACTTTTTGGTAGGTTTTTGATGATTGTTTCAATTTCCATACTACTGATCTGTCTTTTCAGATTTTCCAGATCTTCATGATTCAGTCTAAGAATCTTGTATTTTTTCTAAGTACTGGTCCATTTCTTCTAGGTTATTAAATTTGCGTGTTATGTTCTTTTTCATAGATTTCTTGTATGATCCTTTGTATTTCTGCTACATCAGTTGTAATTTCCCCTTTTTCATCCCTGATTTTGTTTATTTGTGTCCTTTTTTCTTTAATGAGTCTAGCCAAGAGTTTGTCATTTTTATTAACCTTCTCAAATAACCACTCTTTGTTGCATTCATTTTTTCTGTTGTTTTTGTTTTTTTGCTTGTTTCTAATTTCATTTACTTCTGCTCTAATTTTGATTATTTCTTTCCTTTTGCTGACTTTAGGCTTCATTTGTTTTAACTTTTCTAGTTTTTTAAGATGAAGTGTTAGGTTGTTTATTTGGCTTGTTCTTGTTTTTGGAGATAGGCCTGTAATGATCTGAGCTTTCTTCTTATGACTGCTTTTGCCGTGTCCCAAAAGTTTTGATATGTTGCACTGTCATTATCATTCATTTCTATGTATCTCTTGATCTCTCTTTTGATTTCTTCTCTCTGACCCACTTTTTCTTCATTATCATGTTGTTTAATCTCCATGTATTTGTGGTTCTTCCTGCTTTCTTTTTGCAGTCGATCTCTAGTTTCAGAGTATTATAAAGAAAGAAAATGGTTGGTATGATTTCAACCCTCTTATATTTGTTGAGGTTATCTCTGTGTCCCAGTATGTGGTCGATTCTTGAGAATGTTCCATGTGCACTAGAAAAGAAGGTATGAGCAGCTGTTTTGGGATGGAAGGCTCTGTAAATGTCAATTATGTCCAATTGGTATGATGTGTCATTTAAGGATGTTATATCCTTATTGATTTTTTCTTTGGATGATTTGTCCATACCTGACAGTGGGGTAGTTAGGTTTTCTACTACGATAGTGTTTTGGTCTGTTTCTCCCTTTAGTTCTGTTAGTATTTGCTTTACATAATTCGGGCTCCCTGATTGGGAGCATCGATATTAATAAGTGTTATATCTTCTTGGTGCATGACTCCCTTTATCATTATGAAGTGTCCCTCAGTATTGTTCTTTACCTTTTTTATTTTGAAGTCTATTTTGTTTGATATTACTCCCGCATTTCTTTGAATGCCATTTTCTTGAAATATTTTCTATCCTTTCACTTTGAGTCAGTATTTGTCTTTGGAGCTAAGATGTGTCTCCTGGAGGCAGCATATGGTTGGGTTTTGTTTTTGATCCATTCTGCAACTCTGTGCCTTTTTATTGGTGAGTTCAGTCCATTTACATTTAGGGTGATTATTGAAATATGTGATCTTCTTATAGCCATTTTATCTTTTGCTTTCTGGTAGCTTAGTGTTTCCATTGTTTCCTTGTCCATGTGTTTCTGTGTATTTGGGTTGGTTTTTGTGGGTTTTGCCTCTGGTTCTTCTTGTTTTATGTTATACTCTCGAGTTCTGAATCTTTGGTGTATGGTTGCTATTATGAATATGTAAAGGATAGTTATATATATACAGTCATCCTTTTTCTTCTGTATGTGCCTTATCTCCATTCCCCTTTGCAAATTTAGATCTATGAATCCTCCCCTTTTCAGTCATTGTTGTCTCAATTTGTCCTTAACATATGCTGAACTTTCATTACTATCTTGTTATAACAATTCACTTCTTATTATTTAAGCTATAATGCCCTGTTCGTAGTAAGGGTTGCACTCCTCTTCTTCTATTTGCGTGTTAGTCACTTTACTCTCACTTTACTCCTATTTATGTATTTTGTTTTTGTTGTTGTTATTTTGTTTTAGGTGAGCTACCCTTTTTAGTATTTCCTGTAGTACAGGCCTCATAGTGGAGAATTTCCTCAATTTTTTTTTTTTATGTCTAGAAAGGTCTTAATTTCGCCTTCATATCTAAAGGAAGTCTTAGCTGGACACATTATTCTAGGCTACTAGTTCCTTTCACTTAATAGTTTAAATATTTGATTCCATGCCTTTCTGGCTTGTAAGGTTTGTGCTGAGAAGTCGGATGATAATCTTTTGGGTATTCCTTTATAAGTTACCATTTTCTTCTCCCTGGCTGCCCTGAGAATTTTGTCATTGATTTTTGATAATTTTAATATGATGTGTCTTGGTGAAGTTTGGGGTTGAGATAATTGGGTGTTCTATTGACTTTTTGAATTCCAGTCTCCAACTCATTCTTTAGATTTAGGAAATTCTCATCCACTATTTGTCTGAAAATGCTTTCTAGTCCCTGCTCCTTTTCCTCACCTTCCATAATGGCAGTTATTCTCATATTTCCTCTCCTGATGGTATCAGCTGGTTCTTTTATTTCTCTTTTATTATTTTTCATTCTTCGGTTTCTCTATTCTTCCTTATGATTTATTTCTAGATTTCTGTCTTCGATATCACTGATCCTTCTTTTGTTCGACTCTATTTTACAAGTTTGCTATTTCTTTTTTCAGCTCTTGCAGGGTGTTTTTTTAATGTCCAGAAGATCTGTTGTTGTCCCCCTCCCCAGGTTTTCCATCTCCTTGCTCTGCTCATCTAGTTTTTTTTGTTTTTTTTTTTTAATTCCTGAAATTGTGGATATGACTCGTTTTGGAACTTAGTTTGTTCAGTACTATCCTGAACTCTGCCACTTAAGTTGTATATTTATATATCTGTAAGGTTATTTTCTGGAGATTTTTTTCATTTTTTCTGAGATGGCTTGTCACCTTGGTTGTTCATGCTGTTTAATGGTCTGTTTCTCTGCTTGGGCATTAATGGAAGTGTATTCTGCTGTTTTTCCAGAGAGAAGGTTTATTATATAAAGGTCTCTCTTTAATTTCTTTTGGTTTCCATTAGGTGGCACTTAAGCCTTTTGGATCATTACTTTATATAAAGGCTTAATATCACTTTTTAAATTTTCTTGTAGATATTTAATCACGCTATCCTCAGTTTCAGTCCCTGTCAGTCTGAAGTCTCTGCAGTATTTGCTCAGATTCCCCTGGGGCTCCACAGTGAACGGTCTCTGATAGTATTGGGAGTGAGGCCCTCTGGGTTGGGGGTTGGGGGCTGAGGTTCAGCCTCAGTTTTGCAGCCATGGCTGGTAAAAATCAACTGTTGTTTCTCTGTGGTCCCGTCCTGCTTCTTTGTCTTCTGCCCTAATGATTGGGCCCTGCTGCCCGCTGCAGGGAGCTCACTGGAGCCCTGGGCAGGAGTGTTCAGGAAAGTCCCCTCACATTCACCCCTCCCCCTTTACCTTCTGCAGGAAGCTCTGGAGGCAGTAAGAGTCAGCTTCTTTATTTCTCCCAGTCCATCAACTGACACTGGGATAGCTCTTATGCACAGATCCCATGCTCAGATGTGCTAGTATACAGTTTGGGTGTTTTTTGTTGAGTTTCAGATGTTCAACTTGTTGTTTCAAGGGGAGAAATCTGGGATCATCTCTCACTCCATGTTTTTTGCAAAGTCCCACCAGTGCTCCTTTTTTAGTCCTTTTTAATTAATAAAAAGCTTTGGTTTTTGTAAAACGTTTAGTGTTTTTAGAGGCCCTGGAAAGAAACATAATAACCAAAAAGAGCTGAATTCAGTAGTACTTGTCTTGAAAATAACTATGACTATTTCAGTGATTAGAAAATCAATGAAACTGCAGAATTTAAGGAGTTGAAATTAAGGTTATTTTAGCAATCCCTTGACTTTGCATTTTTGTTATTATGACTTAAGATGGTTGTAGTCTTGATTGATGATACCCGTTAAAAGCAAACCTAATGAACCATTTCTGCTGGATTCTGAATGCTGTATAACAGAAACTGAGAAGTATTGCAGATTTTAAAATGAGGTAGTACTACTTCAGGGTAATGTAGGCTTTAATGAAATACCAAAATGTGAAAATGCTTAATGTGCCTGGCACACTGTAGGTGCTTTATAAATATTATTATTTTTAGTTCTAACAATTTTTTCAGCTTATTCTAATGGGAGATTTAAAAATTTATATATAATATGATCTTTAAATAATGATAATTTTGCTAAGTCACTTTAGTATGTTCTTGGTTGGGATTTAGTTTGCATTGAAAGCACTTACAGGGATGAGATAGTGCATTGAGCTTGTTTTATCACATGGTTTTCTTTAAAGTGCAAGGTTTGTGCTTGATGATTTCTTAAATTTTTATTTAATGAGAAACAGCAAATAATCCAAATATTTGTGTTTTTAAAACATTTTCATTTGGTTTAAGTATCTCAGATATCTATGAAAAGTATTTTAGCATACTCTAGGTTTTCGGGGGGGGGGGCGGTTACTATTCTAATTCTTTTGTTTGTTGGCTACTGCTTAGAAGAGCAGATAATCGTTTTCTCCTGGTTTTGGAAGCTAGACATTCAAAATCAAGTTGTTGGTGGAACCATGCTCCTTGGAAGGTTCTAGGGAAGGATCTGATCTCTTCCAGGTTTCTTTCCTACATCTGATATAGCCTCAGGCATGCTTTGGGTTGTAGATGGCCATCTTCTCTGTCTCTCTTCACATGCCTAGGTCCATATTTCCCCCCTTTTATAAGGATACTAATCATATTGGATGAGGGCTCACATACATAACTTCATTTTAACTCGATGACACTACCTCCAAATAAGGTCACATTCTGAGATGCTGGAGGTTAGGACTTCATTGTATGAATTTAATTCATTAATTTTTTTATTTTAAAATTATTTTATACTTAGAAGAGATACAAAAATAGCATAGTGAACGCCCATATATTCTCTAACTACATCCATTTTTAATGTTTTTCCACATTTGCATCATTCTCTGATTCTCTCTTCTACATATCTACACACATACACAGTTTGTTTTTGATGAATTCTTTGAATGAGTGAGATTGTATATATTATGCCATTTTAGTCTTACTGTTTCAGTTTCTGTTTTCCAAGAACAAGGATAATCTCATATGTAATCGTACTTTGGTTATCAAATTCAGGAAATTTAACATGGATACAGTGCTATAATCAGCAGTTAATATTCTACTATCAGTTGTCACAATGAGGCCCTTTTTAGATATTTTTTTTCACTGCAGGTGAGGGATTTAGTTGTTATGTTTCTAATCTGGAACAGTTCCTTATCTGTCTTATCTTTCATGACATTAACTTTTGGAAGGATATAGGTCAGTTATTTTATACAGTATTCCTCATTTTGGAATTATCTGACATTTTCTCATTGCTTGATTTAGGTGATACATATCTGGCCAACATTCTGCATAAATGATGTTTTGTCCTTTCTCAGGGTATCATATTCAGAAGCAGAATATGTTTGTCCTACCTATTAGTGATGAGGTTAATTATGATCACCTAGTCAAGGTGTCGTCCAATTTCTCCACAGTATAGTTACTGTTTTCCCCTTTACAACTACCAAGCAATCTGTAGGGAGATACTTGAAGACCATGCAATTTTTTGCTCCTCATAAAATTTCTTACCCCCTCTTTAGCGTTAACTGGTATTTGCTATTTATAGTTGTAGTAAAATAATTTTCCAGTTTCATCAGTTCTACATTTATCATTCTGCATTGTACTATAAGAACCCTTCTTACTTTTATCTATTTAATTTAGCTATCTAGTTAGCTAGCTACCATCAGTATGGGCTAATGGACTTCTATTTCAATGGGTTATAATCCATTACAACCCTTGTGTTTTTTATGTTCATATTATCCCAGATTTTGATGATGGGAATTTCTTCATCTGGCTCTGGTGTCCCTTAGATGTGGCCCCAGCCTTTTTATGTGTGTGTGCACTTTACTTTCTGACACAATAACATTCCAAGTTCATGTTGGACCTTGTTTGCTATATTTATAGGGCAAAATCAGTCATGTCTCTAAGGAGGCCAGGTCTCTTTTGGAGAATTGATATGTAGAAACCAAGATCTGACCATTAGGTGTCGTCATTGGTACTGGGTGTCATTGTTTCAAATTCCTTTCAGTGAACATGTTTAGGAAATACATTATTTTCAATATTACTTTACATAGTTTTAGTTTATACTAATACCTCCAATTCTAATCCAGCAGGATCTTTTTTACCTGTTTCCATTCCATATTCTAATTTGTTAAGTTTAAAAATGTATATATGGTCACCTCTAATTGAAAAGTTTTAAAAAATTTAAAAATATATACACACAGTGGAATGTAGAGATCTTGTGTGTACAGGTGAATTAGTTTTGAAAAATGCATACACCTTTGTAACCCACACCCCTATCAATAAGTTTTAGTTAACTTTTAGACACTTGATTTTTGAAATGTATTCATTCACAAATTCATTTGCACTTCATTTGAACATGTGTAAGCTAAAGTTCACTGGTATTAGACCAATGAAGCGAAGTTATTTTACATACCATGGTTAATGCAGATATAATTATTTCTTACCAGTTATTTGACTTTTATTTTCTTAGAATTGGGCAGAGATGTTGACATTTATTCAAAAATTATATCACTACACTTTTCTAATTATAAATTGTGATGGTAAAGAAAACTATTTTTTTATGAGTGGGTGAAATACATTGTGGCCTCTGGAGTTTTGCCTTCTTAGACCCCTTCTAGCAATTGATGGCACATCCCACAGAAATTTATAACTTTCAGCAGCATACTTTTTTAGACTGGTGGAATAGAAATGGACAGGGGTGACTCATTTTTAATAAGGCATAAATTTGATTTGAAAAGGATATTTCTATAGGATATTTCTGATTTTTTAAATTTAATTTTACAGCTGACTCTGTAAAGCCAGAACAGTAAAACTTTGGAGGAGTGGAGACGTGATCAGAAGGAAAAAAGGACTGTCAAAAAACTAATAATTATGTTAGAAGGAACAGTAGTGAATAAAAAACCATCCTTTAGCTTATGAGATCCCAAAATGAACTATCCATTAATTAAATACTAAAAAAAAGTAACTGTAATAGTTTTATAAATCTTATGGAAGGTTTTAGAATGGATGAATTTACAAAGTATGCTTAGCACAAGAAATGAGGGCAGCTCTTAATGCATTCAAGGGTTGTGCAGGTGATGATTCCTCTATCTTAGTGACATCACCTGAATGAAGAAATTTTCTGTTTAGATTAGGAAGAAAAATGCCTGGCATAGTGAGTGAAACACAAATAGAAGTGATGAATCTTATACAGAAATGGTACTAAAGTTGAGAAGGATCTTGAAAACATTAATGAACTGATGACTTAATTAGAAGTCAATCTTCTAGTCATATTTATTATATCTGACAGGGTTTGTATATGAAAAGCAATTGCTTGGTATTAGCAACCTCATGTCTTTCTGAAGTTAAGCTGTGTATTCTAGAATATATTTCATCAACCCTAAGAGATGTATCTGTGTAATCCACAGTTATTGATGTATTGTTATTTTGTATATTATTAAGAAAGAAAAAAATGATATCTATTAAAAAATGATATACTGATTTTAAGACATTTTCTGATCTTAACGTTGTTTAATGTGGAAAGATGTGTTCTAAAATTGATGAATTACATTATATGAGTAAAATGTAAGGAAAATACACTATTAAGACACACATACATTTTAAATAGATTTTTTTTTTAGAGCAGTTTTAGGTTCACAGCAAAATTGAGTTGAAGGTACAGAGATTTCCCATTACCACTTGCCCCTCCATCACCTCTCCCCATTATCAACAAACCCCACCAGAGTGGTACATTTGTTAAAATTCATGTACACTGACACACCATCACCCAAAGTGACAAATGTGTCTTTAGGATTCATTCTTGATATTGTAATTCTTTGTGTTTTGACAAACATGTAATGACATGTATCCATCATCATAGGATCATGCAGAATAATTTTACTGCCCTGAAAATACTCTGTGCTCTGCCTGTTGATCCCACCATTCCACATAACCTTGGCAACCTCTAATTTTTTTACTTAATGCATAGCTTTGCCTACTCCAGAAGGCTATATCGTTGGAATCATACAGTAAGTATAGACTTTTCAGATTGGCTTCTTTAACTTAGTAATATGCATTTAAGTTTCTCCAGGTCCTTTCATGGTTTGGTAGCTCATTTCTTTCTAATGCTGAATAATAGTCCATTGTCTGGATGTACCACAACTTATTTATCCATTTACCTACTGAAGGACATCTTGGTTGCTTCCAAGTTTTGGCAGTTATGAATAAAGCTGCTGTAAACATCCTTGTGCAGGTTTTTGCATGGACATAAGTTTTCAACTCTGGATACCAACCAAGGACCATGATTTATGGATTGTATATCAATAATATGTTTAGTTTTGTAAGAAACTGCCAAACTCTCTTAATGTGGCTATGTTGTTTTTGCATTGTCAACAGTAGTGAATGAAAGTTCCTTAGTTCCACATCCTTACTCTTATTTGGTGTTGTCAATGTTTTGGATTTTGGCCATTCTAATAAGTGTTTAGTGACATCTATTTGTTGTTTTAATTTTCAATTCCCTAATGAATGAGGTATGTTATTGAATGTCTTTTCAATGCTTATTTGCCATCTGTACATTTTTTTTTTTTTGGTGAGGTATCCAAGCATTTGGTCATTTTGGACTGGATTGTTTTCTTCTTGTTGAGTTTTAAGAGTTCTTTGCATATTTTGGATAACAGTCTTTAGAGGTACTTTTTGCAAATATTGTCTCCTAGTTTGTGACTTGTTTTCTCGTTTTTATGTTGTCTTTTGCAGGGCAGAGTTTTAAATTTTAATAAGCCCCAGCTTATCAGTTATTTCTTTCATGGATTGTGCCTGTGGTATTTTATCTACAAAGTCATCGCCAAGCCCAAGGTCATTTGGATTTTCTACTATGTTATTTTCTAAGAGTCTTGCATTTTACAGTTAGGGCTATGCTCCATCTTGAGTTACTTCTGCAAAGGCTTAAAGGTCTGTGTTTAGATTTTTTTTCATGTGAATATCCAATTATTCTAGCACTGTATGCTGACAAGACTGTCTTTGCTCTATCATATGGCTTTTGCTCATTTGTCAACGGTCACTTGACTATACGAGTGTTTGCAGTTTTTTTCGATGGCAGCTTAGGTTATTGATTTTAGATCTTCTGTCTAATGTATGCATTCAGTGCTATAAATTTTTCTCTGAGCACTTTTTTCTGTATCCCACAAATTTTGAAAAGTTGTATTTTAATTTTTGTTTAGTTCAAATTATTTTTAAATTTCTCTTGAGATTTTTTTTTTTTGGCACATTTCTTATTTAGAAATACATTGTTTAATATCCAAGTATTTTTGGATTTTCTAGCTATTTGATTCTAGTTTAATTCCATTGCTATCTAAGAGGAGACATTGTATGAGTCCTGTTCTTTTAAATTTGCTAAGATGTATTTTTTGGCCCTGAGTGTGATCTATCTTGGCAAATAGTCCATGTGAGCTTGAGAATAATGTGTATTCAGCCACTATTGGATAAAGTAGTTGATATATGTAAATTATATCCAGTTTACTGATGTTGTTGTTGAGTTCAATTATGTCTTTACTGTTTTCTGCCTGCTGATCTATCCATTTCTGGTAGAGAGGCATCGAAGTCTTCGACTATAATAGTGGATTCATTTGTTTTTACTTGGCAAATCTATCAGCTTTTGTCTCATATTTTGATGCTTTGTTGTTAGTTGTGTACACATTAAGGATTGTTGTGTTTTCTCATCATATTTGTTGAACTTAAAAAAATTTTTTTAGTGTTCCTCAAGAGTTTTCAGTATATATTTATAGTTAATCTAAGTCTACTTTCAAATCAGGCATATCTTAGAGATATTGCAGGTTTGGTTCCAGGCCACTGCAATGAAAGTGAATATTACAATAGAGCATCACACAAATTTGCTGGTTTCCCAGTACATATAATTTTACTGTAATATGTGTTGGTATTGATTATTTTGTGTCATTATTCTCAAGTATGCATTGTATGCCTAAAGCATGTAGTTTCAAATCTTTTAGGAAAATTTTCTTGAATTATTTTAGCATTTTTGTACAGTTTTTGGTGTTTAGCACCCTTTCTTGGTTTTTCTTTAGTGATTACTATTACAAAATTAAAACAATTTTGGTTATTTTTCCTAGAATCCTTTTGTCTCTTCATTTCTGTCTGTCTGTCTATCTGTCTGTCTATTTCTCCACCCCTTCCTAAATCCCCTGCCTTTCACCCCTGACCTATGGATGTTTCTATCTCCCCTTAAGAACTGGATCTCTGAAGGCAGAATGTCTCCTCCCACTCACTTGTGATGTACACCTGGGGCCTGGCACACCCACTGTATGGTCCGTGGCTCCATCTGCTGCGCGAACCCGGGACCTTCTGTGTGTAAGACATACGTGTTAACCACTGCGCTATGGAATCACCCTTTTCATTTTTTTTTTTTTGATTTTTAGGGTTACACTCCTTTTCATTTTCTATTTTTCTTAAAGTATTATTATCTGTTGTATTTATTCATTCTTGTGTTTCTTTGTTTTTAGTCTTTATTTCTGAAATAAAAATTTTTAATTCTAATTCTCTTTTGAGTTATGTTCTCCCATTTCTGAGTTTCTCCAGTTCTGATGTTGTTTTTTAGTGTCTTATATAATTTCCCTAATACTTTTAGCTTTTTATCAGTTTTGCGTTTCTGCTATTCTGGCATGCTTTAGTAATATGTAGGAATGTCATTTTACACTCACTCTCTATATTTTTTAACCTTGTAATAACACGTATAAGATTTGGATCTGAAAATGTACTTATGGGTCATTTTAAAATCAGTTTTCCTGATTTTTAGAAGCAAGTGTAGTGGTTCAGGATAGCATTTTTAACTTGACAGAATTGTTTTCAGTTATGTTTAGAAATATGGCTGATTGCCTTCTGAGATCTAGTTTTATTACTATTCTTTACTTTAATGGAGGCTTTCTCCTTCCATTGTCTCTGTTGTACCTTTCTATTCAATTTTGTTTTCACTCCGGGAAGTTTCTCTTTCCATGGGAGGCTCTGTCCTGGCAGGGAGCCTGGCAGGGAGGCCTGGTCAGTCATTGTATAAGTTCAGAGAGACTTGACGACCACATCAACTTCAAATTTATGCTATGTAGGCCCTTTGCTATCGTCTGCGATTGGATTAATCACCTCTTCCACCCTCCCCAGTTTTATTTATATTTTTAAATTTGCCTTCTTTATCCAGTGAATACTTATTTCCTATTTGGCCTTAGAGGTACATGCTAACAAGCAAACCAGTGTTTATTCCTGCCAAGGCCCCATAATTGCAGGTATTAGTTTTACCTACCATAGGAATAACAGTTCAGGCTAAAAACTGGTTTAAAAATCTCTATAAGAACCAGTTATACCATGGAATCTAGGACTTAGATCCTCTTCCACACTTGTCCAGAGAGCCAAGTGCTTGCATGTAGTAATGACTTACTAGTGCCGGTTCACATCCAGTTCTTTCACCACAGGCATATGGGAACATTTAATTCCTTAGTTTCCTTGAGGTTAGGTAGTATCATATGACAGATTCTGGCCAGTGGACATTGAGGGGGAAGTGTGTGTTTCTTTTGGATTGAAATAGTAAAAAAGCCTATGAAGATTCTTTGGTCTTTTTCTTTACTTGGGAAGTACCTAGCCTTGTGTTTCATTTGATACTGCAACAAGATGGTCAGCCTGAATCCTTGGATGACTGTGAAACATACCCTACCCACCCATGTTGGACATTTTACATAAGACGGAAATGAACTTGTTTTTTTGAGCTGTTGAAATTTTAGAGTTTTTTTTTTAGAGCATAGTAGTTTAGACTCTGCTATCTAATATGGTAAGCACTAGCCACATATGGCTATTGAGCACTTAACATGAGGTGAGCCTAATTGAAATTTAGGCTTGGAAGTATAAATATGAAAAAGGGAATGGACAATATTGGATTAGTAATTTTATATTTATGACATTGAAATAAAATTTTGAATCCATTGGATTAAATAAAAATATATTAATTTCAGCTCTCACTTTACATTTTTTTCATGAGTGTACTAGAAAATTTGCAAGTATCACATCTGGTCATGTTTATGGCATTATATCTATCTTGAATAGTGCAGAACCCTACCTGGACTAATTCAGCAGAAATTGGGTGTTTGATTGTCTAGAGTTACTAAACCAGTAAGACTCCAGATTTGGAGAGAATACAGAAGAGGAAATCATTGGAATAAGCAAAAGTCTGCTTTCCAGATCAGGAGATGTGCCCTTACTTTCTGTCTCATGTCCCTTTTCCCATTTATGTGCGGAGCACTGGAAGTCAGAGGTATATATCTTCCATCTAAGAAACTAGAGAACTCTTTTCTAAGAAACTCCAGGGAAAAAGAACAGCAGAGCTTGGCATGCAAGGCAGGTGACTGCTGGATTATCCTACAGTGAAGCCCACTAGTTTACAAGGCCTTCCTATACCCACAATTTTGTCTAATCAGACCCAAGTATCATCAAATACTTTTCAGAACCATTTAACAGGAAAGAAACTTAAGAAAAAGTATAATGATAGTAGCAGTGAGTTGATTACATATTAAGATAATGCAGATAATGAGAATACAAGTAAAATGAAAAAAATCAACATATAGTCTTTGTGATCAGGCTCATCTACAGTACTAACCCTGCACCTTCTGCCCCCAATCCTATGCTGAAGCTTGAACAGTCCTTTGGTTATATAATTTAAGAGAGCAAGTGAGAAGACCTGATTTCTTTTAGCTCAGTTTTTTTCTTGTTCTAAAACTTACAAAGTTGATGGAAGGGAAAGTGTGCCTATAGTGAGGGAAATAGTTTGAATAAAATGGTACAATATTCAAAATTCTCAAAATAAGTGTAATTATTGAAAATTATAGATAAATGTATGTTTTATTTTTCCTGTGTGGAGCAGTAGTGTATGTATATTGGAATTAGAGTTTGATGACAGGGCCTGTTATTGCTATTGAACATCTGAATTTGAATCCCATCTTTGCCACCCTACTAGATGTGGCTCCAAAGAGAAATTACTTAACCCCATTAAGACGGTAAAATAGTATAATAATTTCCAAGAAGGCAGGGAATTTATTGCTGCTGTTATTCATTATATAACCAGGCATTGAATAGTTCATAGGACAGACAGATACCTAGCACTCAGTAAGTGTACATTGAATGAAAATGAAGAGTCCTGCCTCTTAGATTTGTTTTAAGGATGAATGTAGCAGTAATGTAAAGCATTGGGTTTACAAGTATGTGTATGTATAAAGGTACCTACATACTAAGTAATCGACTTTGTTTTTGTTACCTTTTTATTTCACTCTATCCTCATGCATAAAGTGAAGTGCTTGATAGCTACTTATTTTTTGGAAGCTGCTGTAGAAAAGTCTGTTTATCTGTATTAAAAACACCATGTTTTGTAAGTTTTCCTGTCTTGGGAGAATTTTTCAATTATGGAATGTTTCAGGTCTTTGTAACTTTATTTTTCAGAGTAAATTACCTTCTTGTTGTCAAATTAGAAATATACTTAAATTCTGGTGCCTCCTTTTGAAACTGGAGGGAAACTGAGTCTGGGACTCGTGCTACCTGTGCTGCTCACCGCAAAAAGACCGAAACAGGAGTTGGGCTAAATAGAGTGAAGGTTTATTAGAAGGTTGCAGCTCCTAGAGAGACGGACTGGCTATTGCTTAAAAAGGCTGGCTCTCCAAGTGTCTTGGGAACACCAATTATATAGGGAAATCAGCAGTCATGGAAACTAAGGGAGTGGGGATGGCCAAGGCCATCTATCTTGTCTTTTTGACCGGGGTTTGTTTCCCAAGCCACCTGGAGGGGAGGCAAGAGGAACTGGGTGTCCGGACATGGAATCAGCCACTGCATCATCCTGTGACCTTGCTCCTTTATGCCACATTGTTCGTGTCAGTTCTTCCAGACAGGGGATCCTTGTATCAGGTCCTTCTTCACTTTGACAATGTATGTTACCTAAAAATGATGTTACATTATAACATCAACTTCATAGATTATTATAGTAGTTGTTATCTTTGAGTTACAAATGGGATCATAGTCTTCAGGCATACCATCGATTCTCCCATTTTTCAGTGGCTCACCTTGATGTGCATGCTAACTGTGGAGAAGAAATGATTTTCCCAACTCCCTCTAGTACTTTATGGTTATATGATAGGACTTAAATCCTTTTTTTAAAAAAAAATCAAACATAGGAAAAACTCAATTTCATTCTTAATCTTGTCTCAACGTGGCTTCTTTGTATTTTAGTTATAGGAGTTTCATTCAGCTAATCTTCAGGTGCTTCTCCAAGATGATTTTTCTATAATTTAGTTGTAATTTTGATGTGGTCAAAGGAGAAGACAAGCATAGTACTTACCTACTCTGCCATCTGGACTGGAACCTCTCAAGGTGAGAGTCTGAAGTCTTTAATTCTTGATTGGAAGAACTGAAATGAGTATCATTGCTGTGGACGTAGGCTTCAGGGTGGCTATGTGTTTATCATCTGGGTCAGACCATACATTGATTATCTTTCTCTATCACTCTAGAATCCAGGCCCCTGGTGGGACAATGGCCACACACAGTGCACATTCCCTGGGTTTGTCTCCCTGGCCCTTCCTGGTAAAATGCCTATTGGAACCTGGACCACTCCCTCCTTGTATACTGTCAAACCCTGTTATTTTTGAATGGCCACTTTACGCCCATTGTGATCGCTCTACTTATGAAGTAATAATAGCCTTTTGTACTTCTCTGTTAATCATCATGGTGGTGGCATGAAAATATTTGTATTGTCATCTGGTACTGTTATTTAAGCTTTAATGTATTTATGACGTGACTCCTTAAGTTAAGTGTTGCTTGCTGGCAGGTAGCTATGTCTTACAAGTTTTAAAATTTACTATAGTGCCCTCAGAAGTATTATCAAGTTACTCTTTCTCTTTCATTCTTACTTGCCTGTTGATAATAGAGCTCTTTTCTAAAATTAAAACATATCTAACCTCATAAACGTAGTCCTAAAAGAACATGATATGTTTTGTAAGAAGGTAGATAAATCTATAGTCAGGCTGTTGAACTATATGCATTAAATTTGGATAGTCATTTCTGATCATCTGTCTCAAACTTCAGAATTTGTTGTTGCTTAATTTTGAAACCCTACTTGATTGCTCTTGTTGTTGCTCATTGTGCTTACAGGCCCCTCCCTTAGGCCTGTGACTCACTGATTTAAAAGACAATGCTGTTGGTTCAGTAATTAACTACCTGCCTCTCATCTCTGAGATGAGAACTTAAATGCTGGCTTCCAACTGAAACTTTCTTCCCTATGTGTTTACCCACATATGGACATGTAGCAACAGTGTCCCACACCTGACCTTTGGAGGAAATATCTGTAGTCCATTTTCTTTCTTGTTGGAGTGATTAGTTTGCATTTTCCTGTACAAGTGATTGATTTTGTATGGGTTCTGTTAATTGAAAATATTTTTATTTTCTGTAATTCCTAGGATGTCATTTGTTTAATTTCACCGATGCACACATTTGGGTGAATAACAATTAGGTTTTTAATGAAGGTAGTTTTAGGTTTTTAGTAAATAATAATTAAACCAAATATTATATAACAGGTTAAATAGATTAAATTCTTCTTGTAGTTGATTTTTTTTTCTCCAACATTATGATTTTGAGATTTCATTCATGTTGACATCCTTATCTGAGGTACATTCATTTTACTACTATGTGGTAGTTCCATATGAATATACTACAGTTTATCCATTTTACTGTTATTGGACACTTGGGTTTTCTCTAGTTTTTACTATTGTAAAAATGATGCTGTAAATATTCTCTTGTACATGCTTTCTGGTAGATATATGTAAAAGGTTTCCTAGAGCTAGAATTTTGGGCTTTTTTGGATATGTACACTGTCAACTTTACCAGGCAATGGCAAAAAAGTTTCTTATAAACAGTTGTGCATTAAGCCAAATAAGGAATTCAGAGGGAACAGGCTTGTGAAAGGATGGAAAAACAAGGTGAGTTCTGTTTAATATATTTTGAGTTTTGGCATCTCACTAGATATGCTGAGTAGGCATTTGAGATGTGTTTGCAGTTTTTAGCTCCACCCATCTTTTTCCTGAGTTGACTCATTCAGGTATCTTATCTGTCTCTTCTCCTTGAAGTGGTCTTTTTAAAATTACTGTCATATCACAGCATAAAAATTACTTGATCATGATAGAAGATATGTTCAGTTTCTATACCCTTAGTCTCAGGCTGTCACATGCAGCTCTTTTTCTTTCTTTGTAAGTAGACATTGAGCCACAGCGCTACATTGTTAGCTTTCTGATTCTTAGTGATTATGTAAATAAAAAGTAGGAAGAGGGTGCTGTTATTATATTAACAAATATGCACTCTAGGTAGCTTTTAGCAAGGGGGAGAAAACATGTAAGCTAAAACAAATAAGCAAACAAGTAAATAAGTAAATAACACTCTTCTAGCACCATTTAGAACTGGAGCAGACAGCTCTACATATTGGAAGTCCCTCAAGATTTCACTGTATCATAGCATAAATCTGTAATTGGTGTTCTTAATGTGTATACTAAATAAACCTTTGTTATTTCTCAAAATTCCACAGGAAAAAAGTGGGTGATATATATTTCTCTACTAACTGAATTAATTTATTTGGAAAGAGAAAGAAGATGTATCAAGTAATTTAAATGTCTTATACTGTGAATATTATTATATTTATTATACTGTTAACATATTGTAGAAAAATTAAAATGAAAATATAGAATTGGTTTTCATGCTTCATTGTCAGGAAGGCTAAGTTGAAAAAGAACATGCAGGTAGATGATTATTTGGGAGGTCATTCTGCTATAGGTGGCTGCCTCCAATCTACTTCATTTGCTATCCTTAGAAGAGATGGATGCTCATCTAGGAGTAGCTGCTGCTTCCCATAGCCAGAGGATGAGAGATCCAGAAGGAATCTCCTGAAGACCTAGAATTGGGTCTAGGAACTGCCGGTTTCTTTAGACCTCTGTTATGAGCATTTTTCATTCCCACAAGATACTAAAAAAACACTGCAGAATTAAAGTTTATTAGCTGATTTGAAAAAAATAATGTATTTTGAATAGTCTTTGAAGGTTATTTTGCTATTCAAAATCTAATTTACAGAAAGATAAAAAATGTTTTAGGAAACAGGGTTTAAAATTTTTTTAATTTTGAAATAATTAGGGTCATTGGAAATTGCAAAAATAGTAAGTAAAGGTTCATTGTACTTTTCACCTTCCCCCAGTGGTTACCATATACATGTAGTACATTAGCAGATTGGAAATTGACATCTATAGTCTTGTGTGTATTGTTGTGTGCCATTTAAGCATACATGTAGGTACGTGTAACCACCACAGATTAAGAAACAGATTCAGTCGCCACAAAGGTCTCCCTTGTGCTACCCACACACCTGTCAGGGCCTTTGGCAACCATTAAGCTCTCTTCCAGCTCTTTAATTTTGTCATTTAGAGAACGTTTCATAAATGGATTCATACGGTATGAATCTTTTTTTACTCTGCCTAATCCTTGCGATCCATCCCAAGTCATGTGTATCAGTTCATTCTTTTTATTGCTGAGTAGGATTCCATGATATGGATGTACTGTAGTTTGTTTAATCAGTCATCTTTGAAGGACATTTTGTTTTTTCCAGTTTGGGGATGTTAAAAGTAAAGCTTCTGTGATTATTAATGTTCATTTCTTTGGAACCTCTTGTTACCAGAAATGCAATTGGCAACATATAAGTGTATATTTAGTTTTAAAAGAAACTTTCAAACCATTTTCCAAAGTAGCTATGCCATTTTATATTCTCACCAGCAATGTGTGAGAGATCCATTATCTTCATTCTTGCCAGAACTAGATATTATTACTTTTGTATTTTAACTGTTCGGCAAGTAGGTAGTGATATATCAGCACAGTCTTAATTTGCATTTCTCTGTTGGCTAGTGTTGTTGACCATATTTTTTTCTTGTGTTTATTTGCCATACAGTTATCTTCTTCAGTACATTAGTGCTTCACATTCTTTACCCATTTTCTAAGTGACTTTTTTTTTTAATTTGAGTTCTGAGATTTCTTCATATTTTCTA
Source organism: Cynopterus sphinx (assembly GCA_030015415.1). Classification (NCBI taxonomy): domain Eukaryota; kingdom Metazoa; phylum Chordata; class Mammalia; order Chiroptera; family Pteropodidae; genus Cynopterus; species Cynopterus sphinx. The sequence goes on from CM057382.1 coordinate 55,784,322, forward strand.
GATGAGTCCTTTGTCACATATATGGTTTGCAAATAGATTTTCCCAGTCTGTACCTTGTTTTTTCATCTTAACAGGTTCTTTTGCAGAGCAAACATTTTTAATTTTGATAGAAGTCTAATTTATCCATTTTGTTTTTTCATGGATAATCCTTTGGGTATCCTTTTTTATTTCTGCCATCCTCCCCGCATCCCAGATGACCATTAATCTATTTTCTGTCTATGGAATTACATATTCTGGGTAATTCATCCAAATGGGATCATATAATATGTGGCCTTTTGTGTCTGGCATCTTTCACTGAGCTTATTAATATTTTCAAGGTTCATCTGTGTTGTATCAGAATTGGTTCTTTTTATGGCTAATACTCCATTGGGTGGATATACCACTATTGATCAGTTGATGGACATTTAGGTTGTCCACTCTTTTGTCTTCATTCAAAAAAATTGGTGTATACTCTTTCATCCCTTCACCTTCCTCAAGTGTTATATACGCACATGTTCCTGTATGTGTATAGTATTTCTTTTTAATAAGAAAGGAGTGATTTATTTTATAATTTTTTTAACTTAAGGGGTTTGAGATATCTTTCCGTGTCAATGCAAATTAATAAAATGTACTCTTTAATAACTATTCAGTGTGGCTGTTAACTGATCCCACTCTGATAGACATTTAGGTGACATTTGTGACTCCCTCTTTTTCTTTCTTATGTGACATTGGCAATAACCATCCTATATACAACTGTCTGTGATGCAGAGCTCATTTTACCTGCTTTTGGATTTCCTCATTCATTCTTCATGAATCACTTATTTAAAAAAGTACAGATTATCTTCTATGCACTGGTCACTGGACTGTGCTTAAAACAAAAGGGACACAAGCATTAGTATAAAATACTATTGTACTTGTTATCTTAGTAAAGATGATATATCTATAAATAGATCATCATATTCAGTATGATAAGCACTACAATGTGTAATTACTAGATTCCTGTGGAATAAGTAGCTATATATAGGTAGTAGGGAGAATTCAACAAAAACTGACATATTTTAAATGGATCTTTGTGAGGACAAATGGAAGTTCACTTGGCAAAAGATACAGATAAGGGCATTTTGACTTTTGAATTATTTAGCAAGTTTGAAGAAAGGTAGCATTAAATAGCCCAATATACTTAGGAAATAGCAAATAGTTTAATATGACCAGGAGGAAGATTTTTGACAGTGATTATTGCAGAAAATAAAGTAAATAGATCAAAAGCAGATTAAGTAATCTGTGAATGCCCTTCTAAAGAATTTGGACTTTCATTGTAAATTTTTAACTTGTATTTTTTTATTTTTTTGTAAATTCTTAAGAGTTGTTCTATGAGTATTCTAGAACATTTCCATCACCATCCAAAATTTTCCACTTTCATCTCTTACTCTAGATAACCACTGCTTTCTATCTCTGTAAATTTACCCTTAATAAACATTTTATATATATTAAGTCCTCACTAATGTCATTATAGGTTCTGTGACTTCAGGTGAAACTATGTGTAATGAAACCAATTTTATCATAGGCTAATTGATATAAACAAGATTTAAGTTCCTATGTCATCTCATCAACATTATAATAAAATGATATTAGAGCACCTACTGTACGTGGGATCATATAATATGTGGTATTTTGCATCTTCTTTTATTTATCATGTTTTTGAAGTACCTTTATGTGTTAACATGTGTCAGTATTTTGTTCCTTTTCATTACCTGATAGTATTCCATTGTATGATTACGCCTCACTTTGTTTTGGATTGTTTCCAGTTTGGGGCCATTTATGAATAATGCTGGGAACATTTGTAAAGAAGTCTTTGTATAGACACATTTTAATTTCTCTAGGATAGGTTCCTATAGAGGGAATTTTGGATCACATGGTGAGTTTATGCTTATATTTAACTTTCTAATAAATTGAAAAACTGTTCTCCAAAATGATTGCATTATTTTACAGCAGTGTGTGAGAGTTCCACTTTTTCTGTGTCCTTACTGCCACTTGGTATTGTCTGTCTTTTTGATTTGGCCATTCCAGCAGTTATCTAGTGGTATCTCATTATGGTTTTAACTTGTATTTTCCTAATGATTTATTATATTTATAATTTTTTTCTTGAGGCACAGTTGTATTTTAAAAACACAGTTACAATGAAAGAGGTAAGAGTGAAGGCAGATTATATGAAGATGAGAGCCCTCCACTAGATATATCAGCGATAGAATAGGCAGCATTTAGTAACTGCCTAAATATAATAGGTGAAGCAGAGAGAGGTAGGACTAGTGATCCTAGATTTCCAACTTTAACACTTGAGTAGATGGTGCTGCCATTAGCCAGAAAACTGAATACAGTTATATAAACAGTTTTTGTGCTGGGGTAGAAGATGGCTTTCATAGTAATCCTATTCTCTTGATGTACCACTGGAAAAAAATATTTAATATAGCTTTTTGGTAGTTTGGGAACATATCTAGTTTAAAACAAAAATCTGTATTGAGATATAAATTTAGGGGAGCTGTCATACACATAGCAGTTGAATTCATGGAAATAAGCTACTACATACAATACATAGCTACTACATTACTGCTGACTACATTTTCTATGTTGTGCTCCCCATCCCTGTGACCATCTATTAACTACTAATTTGTACTTCTTTAACCCTTCACCCCTTTATCCCAGCCTCCTAAGCCTCTTCCTCTCCAGATTGTCCTCTGTATTTGTGGGCCTGTTTTGATTAATTTGTTCTTCTTTTCCTTAGATCCACATATAAGTGAAATCATAGGGTATTTATCTTTATCTGTCTGATTTCTGTCAGCATAATAACCTCTAGGTCCATTTATGTCATTGCAAAATATAGGATTCTTTTTTTTTTATAGCTGAGTAATATTCCATTGTATATATGAACCATAACTTTTTTATCCAGTCATCTGTTGATGGGCATTTAGGTTGCTTCCATATCTTAGCTATTGTAAATAGTGCTGCCATGAACATAGGGATGCATAGATCTTTACAAATTATTGTTTAGGTTTAATTTGGATAAATACCCAGAAGCACAATTACTGGGTCAAAATAAATCTATTTTAAATTTTTTGAGGACACTCTAGACTGTTTTCCATAGTGACTGTACCAGTTTGCAATCCCACCAACAGTGTATGAGGGTTCTCTTTTTTCCACATCCTCACTAACACTTGTTTGTTCTTTGATTTATTGATGATAGCCATTCTGACAGGTATGAGGTGATATCTCATTGTGGTTTTAATTTGCATTTCTATAATGATTAGTGTGACCCTGAGCATTTTTTCATGTCTATTGGTTATCTATATTTCCTCTTTGGAGAAATATGTACCTATTCAGTTATTCTACCCATTTTTTAATTGGATTGTTTTTCATTGTTGCTGTTGAGTTCTTTATATATTTTGGATATTAAGCCCTTACCACATGTATCATAAGCATATATCTTCTCCCATTTAGTAGGTTGTCTTTTTGTTTTCTTAACGGTTTCTTTTGTTGTGCAAAAATGTTTTAGTTTGATGTGGTCCCATCTGTTTCTTTTTTCTTTTGTTTTCTTTGGCCAATGAAAATATATCCAAAAAGAAATTACTAATAGTAGTATCAGAAAGTTTACTGCCTGTGTTTTCTTCTAGAAATTTTATAGTTTTGGATTTTACATTTAAGTCTTTAATCCAGTTTAAGTTTATTCTGTATATGATGTAAGAAGGTGGTCCAGTTTTTTTTTCTTTTTTAAGCATATATCTGTCCAATTTTCCCAGCACCATTTATTGAAGAAAGTATCTTAACCCATTGTATATTCTTGCTACCTTTGTCATACATTAAATGAGCATATAGACGTGGATTTCTGGACTTTTTCTTCTGTTCTATTGGTTAATGTATCAGTTTTTATGCTAGTGCCATGCTGTTTTGATTACTGTAGCCTTCTAGTGTAGTTCAACATCATAGTGTGATACCTCCAACTTTGTACTTTCTCAAGATTGCTGTTGCTGTTTGGGATCTTTTATGGATCCATATTAATTTTAGTGGTGTATCTATTTTTAAATAGATGTTTCCAGTGGATTACTTTTGGTGATTGAAAATTGCTTAATAAGAATGTTTACTAAAAAGATCCAAGATGTTTTAAGATTAATTCATTCAATCATAAGAACATCACCAAAGATCCAGTTTCTTTTCATCTTTTAATGCTGCCATTGTTTATCTGTTAAGTTGTCCTCTTAGGCTGTCTCCTTGGTCCTAAGATGGCTGCCATAGTTCTGCTTGACAAATTCAAATCCAGAGTTGCCTGGGGAAAACTGGATATTTTCATTAGCGTGTCTTTTTTCATCAGCTAGGAAATCCTTTCCCAGAAGTTCCCTAGCAAACCTCAGTCTCTTATTGGCCAGAATTGCATCAGATGCTTATTGCTAAACCACTCATTGGCAAGGGGAATGGAAATGACCACAATTGACTTATACCAGAGCATTCTAACCCTGGTGTTAAGTTTTTTTTTTTTTTCTTTTCTTTCATATCTCTCTTGGAAGAAACATTTTCCCTTGCCTTTGGTTTTCTGCTATAGTTCAGATAGGTAAAGTTTTCTAGAAAACTAGTTGCTATTCAGTACTTTAGCTCAGCTAATAACTTGTTAAAATCCTACTCTTTGTCATTTACTGTTAGAATCTAGGATATAGCAGCTTACAAGAAACTTACAGTTTGGTGTGGAAGTATGCTTAAGCAGAAGAATGCTGTGATAGAATCATGTACTAGAGGTCATTTGTATTATCGGTTTAATAACATATCTTTGGTTTTATGAGAAAGGCATCTTGAATTTAAAAATCTAGCTTATATTCAACTTATAAATGAACTTTTGAACATATAGAATGCAACCCATTCATAAGTCAACCCTCTCTTTCTATGTTATGTGGTTACTTCATGCTTTATTACAGCAGTACATGTTATGCTGTTCATTTGAGTTACTTATATCCAAAACTGTATTTTTTTATGAAGCATACTGTTTGAATTTTTCAGTTATTATACCAAAGGTTTTAATAGTAATACCTTTAGTTTAAGAACCCAAATGAAATGTTTTGTGAAATATTTTATAATTTGGTTTTGATTTGTTTAAATGGCCACATGAATGCAGCTGTAGTGTTTATAGCAATATTTGTACAGTATGTGCGGGTGCTTTTGGGGGGCTAAGAGGAAAAATAAAGAGGAGGAAATTAGAAGTGGTGGAAGGAAACTATATAGTCAACATTGCTGATTTTGTGAATACTAAGAAATCTACTTTTGACATTTGTTACAAACTCAAAAGTAATTTTGTTTTGTGTTAGTATATTTATCAAGAGTATATTTATGTTCTTCTATAAATTAAATTTTGTAATGTAGAAGTTAATGGGTTATTTTCTAACACCTCAGAGCCAAAGATAGCTGTACTATCCACAATTGATATTTGTCACTAATGAGTTCTTTAAAGCACCCCTGTTATTGATCTTTAAAGTACCTAAGTGGTTTTTTTGTCTTGCTTGTTTTGTTTTTACTTTAATTTATTTATTTTTATTATGACGACATTAGTTAATGAAATTTAGTAAGTTTCAGGTGTATAATTCAACAATCAGGTGCAAATATATATATATATATTGCATTGTGTGTTCACTGCCCATAGCTAGATTTTTTTCTGTCATCACATATTCGACTCCTTACCCCATCAACCTCCTCGCTCTACCTCAGTGGTTTAAGATTTAACTTTGGTAATTTTGAAAACCAAAAAGTATGTACATTCTGATGGCAAAAGATGATGTTTTGTAAAGGCAATGTGGGGTTAAAATGAACTTTTCACATTTGTAGATACTGAGGAAATGCTAATGTTAACTCTGAATTATAAAATATTAGAATATATCTAGAAAGGTTTGATTTTCATTAATTGAGTTATTAAAAAGCTGTTATGTATTTTTAAAATAATTATCTTTCCTTTAATGTGTTTAGAACTTACAGGCTTAAATTTAAGACATAAAATCTTTGGTGAAAATTTTATTACTTATTTAGTGTTTAGATCTATTGTGGTTGTTAAAAACAAGTTTGAAGTGATAAAAGCTTGTGGTAAACTACCTTATAAGTAATTAAAGTTGTTGGGAACATTTGCCTATATAAATCCTATTTCTATGCATGTACATATTTTGATCATACTAATAGGACTTTATAGGACGTAACACTATATTGCAAAATTAAGGAAAGCTTTATTCACATTTTTTAGTATGTAAATAGTGATTTGCAGACCTGTACTTAACTGTGAAGCACATCTGTCCTTTTTTTTCTTTTATTACCTTTTAGTAATGAAGTTAAATCTCACTTGATTTTCCTTAACTGGTCTTAAATTCAGTCTTTAAAAAGGTTTTCTGAACTTTGTTTTGTCATGTATTTGTACACATGAAAGAATGGAGGGAGAGTAAATGATTCAGGGCCTTCGACTTTGAAGACTGTATATTTTAAACATTTTTCAGAATTTTGAAACTTTTTTTTTCCACACTAAGGAAACAGTAATACATAGTGTTGTAATAAACAATGGTTGGTAAGTGGTTTGCGTGTTAATTTTTTTTATTTGATCCATTGAAAATATATGGTAGAATTAGAATCAGGCTATAATGTATATATATACACATACATACATGCATACATACATACATATATATATATTTAAATTGTTGATTGGGGTAACATTGGTTAATACAGTCATATAATTATCAGGTGTACATCATCATTTGACATCTGTATAATCTATTGTGTGTTCACCACCCAAAGTCTTGCTTTTACCCTCCCCCTATCCCCCTATATTTGACCCAGTTTACCCCATCTATCTCCCCACCCCACTCACTAGTAAGCACTAGTCTATAGTTCATCTCAATCAGTCTCTGTTTGTCCTGCTCAGTTGTTGATTTTAGGTTTATATCCCATATATAAAGTGATATCACATGATTTTCAATCTTTTTCTGTCTGGCTTATTTCGCTTAGCATGATCATCTCAAGTTCCATTGAAGTTGTTGCAAATAGCAGTATTTCATCTCTTCTTATGGCTGAGTAATATTCCATTGTATATATGTACCACAGCTTCTTTAGCCAATCATCTATCGTAGGATACTCTGGTTGCTTCTATGTCCTGACCACTATGAATAATGCTACTATGAACATTGGTGTGCAAACATCTTTTCAGATATGGGTTCTCAAGTCTTTGGGGTAAATACCCATAGAGGGATTGCTGGATCACATGGCAGGTCAATTCTTAGTTTTTTGAGGAACCTCCATACTGTTTTCCATAGTGTCTGTACCAATCTACAGTCCCACCAGCAGTGTATGAGGGTTCGTTTTTCTGCACATCCTCTCCAGCATTTTTTATTACTTGTCCTGTTGATTATAGCTTTTCTGACAGGTGTGAGATGGTATCTCATTGTGGTTTTGATTTGCATTTCCCTAAAAGCTAGCGATGTTGAGCATCTTTTCATATATTTGTTGGCCATTTGTATGTCCTCTAGGGAGAAGTGTCTGTTCAGGTCCTCTGCCCACTATTGGATTGGATCATTTGTTTATTGTTGTTATTGAGCCGTATGAGTTCTTTGTATATTTTGGATATTAGGCCCTTATTGGAGGTGTTGCTTGCAAGTATATTTTCCCATTTGGTGGCTGTCTCTTTACCTTGACTGTTGACTGTTCCTTTTGGTGGGCAGAAGCTTTTTAGTTTGATGTAGTCCCATTCATGTATTTTTGCTCTTACTTCCCTTGTCTTTGAGGTCAAATTCATAAAATCCTCTTTAAGTGCAAGGTCCATGAGTTTCGTTCCTATGTTTTTTTCCATGCATTTTATTGTTTCACGTCTTATGTTCAGGTCTTTCATCCATTTTGAGTTAATTGTGGTGTTGGTGATAGACAGTAGTCTAGTTTCATTCAAAACCAGGTGGCTTTCAAGTATTCCCAGCACCACTTATTGAAGAGGCTTCCCTTTCTCCACTGTAGTTTTTTGGCTTTTTTGTTGAAAATTATTTGTCCACATAAATATGAGTTTACTTCTGGACTTTTGATTCTGTTCCACTGGTCCATGTGTCTGTTTTGCTGCCAATACCATGTCATTTTGATTACTGTCGCTTTGTAGTCTAATTTGAAGTTGGGCAGAGGGATGCCTCCAGCTTCGTTTTTTTCTTAGGATGGCTTTGGCAATTCGGGGTCTTCTTTGTTTCCATACAAATCTGATGATTTTTTGTTCTATTTCTTTAAAAAATGATGATGGGATTTTGATGGGGATTGCATTAAATCTGTATAATGCTTTAGGTAATATGGTCATTTTAACTATGTTGATCTTCCAATTCAAAAACATGGAATATCTTTCCATTTCTTTGTATTTTCTTTGATTTCTTTTAATAGGGTCTAATAGTCTTCATTATATAGGTCCTTCACATGTTTTGTTGCAATTGCAAAAGGAATTATTTTTTCCACTTCTCTTTCTGACACTTTATTGTTATAGTATAGGAACGCTATGGATTTTTGAACATCAATTTTGTATCCACAGACTTTACTGTATTTGCTTATATTTCTAGTAGTGTTCTTGTGGAGTCTTTAGGGTTTTCTATTTAGAGAATCATGTCATCTGCAAATAATGACAGTTTGACTTCATTTCCTATTTGGATACCTTTTATATCTTTTTCTTATCTGATCGCATTTGCTAGGACTTTCAGTGTTATTTTGAAACAGAATGGCAATAGTGGATAGCCTTGCCTTCTTCCTGATCTTGGAAGTTTTTTAGTCTTTCACCGTTAAGTATAATGTTGGCTGAGGATTTGTCATAGATGGCCTTTATTATGTTAAGGTACTTTTCAGGCCATATATTTTTAAACATAGTCACTTCGATGGACTATTTTAACCTTAATAAGGAGATGTTAATCAGATTGTTTTACTACCCTTCTTCCATACATATCCTTAGGGAAGAGTAGAATTGTTGGAAAAGAATGGCATTAGAAGAAAATCTTTATGTCATTTCCAAAATGGAAACACAATGTGTTTTGTTTTTGTTTTTGTTTTTTGTTTTTTGTTTTTTTTTTGACTAGTATAGCAAACTTTACAAGACTCTGAACTTCTCAGGTGGGCGAAAAAAAAGCTAAACACCAAGTATCCATCCCAGATTTCTCTCATTTCTCTGAGTGATAATTTGAGTTTTATGGTCATATCAGTATCCTGAAAAATGTTAAGGATTAGGTTAAGTTGTAGTTGTACGTTAAGAAGACTGTTAAAGGCTCCTAGATGCAAACAAAGTGTTACTAATTGCTTTCGGGGTCACCCTATCTTTAGCTGGACCAGGAGAGATTTGCATGGTTTAATGGAAGCCTGTCTGCTGAGTGGCGACTCTTAACCTTAAGAAAGGCTGCTTGCTATCTGATATATTAGACCCTTTCAGGTTGCCCCAGTTTAGTCATTATTGCCAAGACTATTAAACCTCAGTGTAACACATATGATACTTCTTAAATGGACTTAAAGACAAAGGCACTTTGACCTTGCAATGGGACATAGGTAATTTTCATACAACTTAAACTTTTTCCTTTTTAAATAAGAAACAGAATACTTTGCTATTTGAAGTTTTAGTTAAAAGACACATTTAGTTAAAATTATTTTTAAGATAACTAAGTAAACAGCAAACCTATCTTTAACTAAATTAAAAATTTTAATTGTTTCCAACTTTTAGATTTTTGAACAATATCTCTTAGTATAGTTGGGTACTAATGGCATTAGTACCATAGTTGAAACCTATCCCATGAACTTAGACCAAGCAGTGCAATTAATTCTTGACCCTCATAATTCTAATATTCTAGGTAGGAGTTTGCTGAAATTAATACTGCTTATTGAGACTTTGTGATAAAATGTGAAAATAGGGATACTAGCTTGGTGTTCAAATACATTTTTGCCTAAGTAGGAATCTGAATAAAGTAGAATTGTAGATTTTAGTGCTGCTTCTAGTTCCTGTTCTTTTCAATTTGACATATGATTCTTTTTCTATAGCCTGAGCTAATGCAGAAATTTTACATTAGTAATTGTTTCCACACAACTAGTATTACCTTTGTAAAGTTGAAAATACTCAAAATGGGGAACTTCTTTGGGCAGAGGTTGGGAAAATGGTAAACAGATAAGTTTCTAACATATTGTAGAACTTTTCATTGACTTTACATTGAAAATGTATAGTTTTACACGTGATAAATTTTCATTTTGCTTCTACATGTATTATTCTGACAATAAGTGTTCTTCAGTCTGAAATATTTTTTTTCTAAACAGATTTATGAAAATATGCATCAGTTTAATACAGTCTTGGAATTCATGAGATGGAAGCATAGGTCAAAGCTGTTTGGAGAAAATTGGAAGTCCAATTTTATCTAGCCACATCTCTGAGGTAAGGAAAAGACTTAAGAAAATAATTAGAATCATAACTAAAATAATATGAAATTTTTCACTTCTTAACAATTGAAAATAGTTCTTCTAAATCACAGTTACACCTTTATTTTAGTTTCTTTAATCACCTTCCTTATCAATCTTAGGTAGTTCTAATATATTCTCCTCTACTAATAATGTTGAACCTCTTCAAGGGTAAAAAGTATTCATTTATTACTAATAACACTTTCTTCACTCTAATTGTAATTGTAGAAAATGAGCATTAAATAATGTATGTATTTATTTCTTTCCTCTAAAGATGACTAAGTAGAGTTTAGAATTGAAGATTATATTAAACTGAATGTTTATATTATTTTGAAACATTTACACATTTGAGAATTTAGAATAAAACTGTTACCTTAGAATAATAGATCTTTGGAGAAAATTTTATTTAAAGAAGCAACTTCTTTAAATAAAACAATAAAACTTGGGATGGGGAGAAAAAGCCATTTTAAAACAATATGTACAGAGAAATCACTTTTATTATTTTCGGGTCCATTTAGAGACTCAAATTACAGGAACATTTCTTGCTTTGGTCCCAAAGAATATGTAGAGATGAGTGTGCAAACAGTTAATTCAAGTGCAATCTGGAAAATGCTATATAAAATTGAAAAAATGTATTGGCATCTCCTAGAAAGTCTCCACCAATATTGTTAGAGAATTATCAGAGAGGCTTCTCATAGAAAATGACATTTGAGTAGTCTTAAAGGGTGAGTAGAAGATTGCTGAGTGGAATTTGGGAGGCAAGAGAATTTAATGCAAAGAGCCCAGCATAAGTAGAGTAAGCTTGAAATGTATAGAATGTACAAAAGACAGAAGAAATCATTTTGTATGGTTTGAATTCATGATGTAAGAGAGGGATCGAGGGACAAAGCTGGAAGAGATCTTGATGTGAAGAACTTTGAATTTTTTTGAGTGGGCCATCTTTGAAAAATTTTAACAAGTATTTTTGATCATACTTGTGTTTTGTTAAAATTAATCTATTGGTAATTTGAATGGTAGCTTGGAAAGGGGGAGACACCAGCAGCAGAGAGACAGTTAGGATATTAATTGTTTCACACAAAACATAATGAGGCTCTTGATGAAGATAGGGATCAACATACCTAAAATTATGAAAACCTTTAAGCATTGGTTATTCAAAGACTTGAAATTGCCCTATATTTTCTCTCCTCTCTATTCATGTTATTTCCTCCTAGCATGCTTTTTCCTCTTTTTCTCTCTTGTGGAAGGCCTGTCAATTTTTAAAAATCTATCTCCAGGGGCAATTAATCCCTAAGGTCCTTTCTGATCTCTATTTCTTTGACTCTTAAGAGTTCCATCTAGTTGAAGGCCCCAGAACACTTATTTTTTTGTTCTACAGGATATTACTTTTATTAGTCTCAGTTAAACTGTGTAACATCAAGTCATAAAGGAAGAATACTGTTTATAGTCACATCGGTAAGGTATATATGTAATATGAGTAATGATAGTCAAACATTGCTAGGTGAAAGTGATGAATGCCAAAGAAATAAATTATTACTTCTAGTCAGGGTTACCTATGATAAGTACAAATAAAACATAGGAGGGGTTATTTGAGCTGTCCTTGAAAGGTAAGTAGGTTTTGGATAGGTAAGAAAGAATTAAAAAATAGTTCTAGAAAAGACAATTAATAGAAAATATATATTTCCATAGGAGTGTTGTAAAAGTCTTGGTGAGGGTAGGATGTGTGACAAAAAGAAAATTATATTTTAGGGAAGTTACACTAGTAGTGATATATGAAAATGCATCTTTAGAGAAATGGAGTGAGGAATCAGGAAGCTTAGAAAATTGTAACATTAGTTAGGCAGAATTTAATCAGAGCGGTAATAGTAGATATAGAAAAGAAAGACTAATGGAATAGGTATTATGAAAGAATAAGGAACACTATTTATAACTAGATGTTGGATAGAGGTGATTGTATCCACATTTTTAATCTGTATAGTAGGAATAATGTTGACATCTTAATAGCAAACAAACAATTCTTCAAATCCAGTTGGATCTGAGTTTTCTAAATTTAAGGAAATAATAAAATTGATGTTATACTATATTGGTTTCTTCATTAGGTTACATACAACAAATAGTTTTGTATATTATTTTTCAAGCCTTAACATATTGAAATGGAGATACTATGAAAAAAGCAAAGTATTGCCTCTTTTAGAAGAGTACTTTTTAAAGAAGTAAATACTCTTCTGTTCATATTTACCTCTTTTGCTATAGTTTTAAATGCCATGTAAGACTTAGTAAAATTTAAGAACGTTTAAAAGTATTTCTACAGGTAAAGTTGACACTCTTTATGAAGGTTGGTATCTTATTTTAATAGAATTATGGCTAAATGAATGGGGACCTGTGAAGAAATTCATTAAGCAGAATTTGTTCGTTCCATATTAACAAATAAGCGTTAGTAATGTCCTTAGAGAAATACCTTATAGTGAGGTTATAATAAGTTACCTCATTGTATAAAACTAGTTAGTTTTGATACTTTTATTAAAGTTCAACTCTTAATTCATGACTAATTTAGGACTTTGCAATATTTAGTAATAGTAGAAATAGTCCAACGATGTATATTGAAAATAAAGTTGTAACTAATGTCCTAATTACACATTATGTAAAACTGGAAAAGATTACATTATTGAGGAAGGAAAGCTTTCATGTTAAGGAAAAGGCTTTTATCAAGTTATTTCCTCTCTAACATAAATCCAGTTAAGCTCTCAAATTAATGTAAATTAATATTTATGTGTGTGTGTGCGTGCGTGCGTGCGTGTGTGTGTGTGTATATGTAAAGATCCCCTGTATCATTCTTATCTCAGAATAGCCACGTTTCCCAAAGTGTGGAATGTGTACTACTAGAGTATTCAGAAAAAGTAGTACACTAATGAATTTAATTTTTTTATAGTTATATATTTATTTTTATAACTTATTTATGACAAGTAATACTGACTTTTCCATTTAAGGAAAAGTTTTCTCTCTATTTTGAACTGTGGTTCAGAAAATTGAGTTAATCAGGCTTTTAGTTTATGGCAGTAAAATTACTGTCTTTGTTCATTATAAGGCCCCTCATTGATTTATCTCCTTTATTCTTGATCTCCACTCCCATTTTCATCTCTTCCTGCCATAGGAAACGAATCTAATTTGTTTGCTATATGTCTTTGAATGAATGTATCCTTATAGAATGTGTGTGTGTGTGTGTGTGTGTGTGTGTGAGAGAGAGAGAGAGAGAGAGATTGATTGATTGATTTAGGTTTATGCTACAAATAATCTGCCCTTTTTTTCACTGTTTTCTTTAATACTGCAAAGTGAAAATCTCTTCATGTTGCTGTGTGTACACTTGTTCATTGCTTCTTACTTATGTTTAGTATCCCATAGTATACAGCAGAAGTCCCCATTCTTTTTGGCACCAGGGATTGGTTTCATGGAAGACAGTTTTTCCATGGACAGGGTATGTGTGTGTGTTGGGGGTTGGGGTTGGGATGATTTAAGTGCATTACATTTATTGTGCATTTTATTTCTGTTATCGTTACATTGTAATATATAATGAAATAATTATACAACTTACCATAATGCAGAATCAGATGCCACCAAATACAGCTGTACAATTGAAGTACATCAACTTACTTGCTGCTATAAAGGCTGCCACCAGATGCAGCTTAATTGTCTTTTGCCTCTCACTCATAGAGTTTTGATAGAGTCTGCAAGCAGTTGATTTATTATGGATTTTTGTTCAGTCAGACCTCTGCTAATAATCTGTATTTGCAGCCACTCCCCAGTGCACTAGCATCCCCTGGTGGCCTTGACTCCACCTCATATCCTCAGGCATTAGAGTCTCATAAGGAGTGTGCAACCTAGATCCTTCATCTTTGTAGTTCACTCCTGAGGACCTGAAGTGAAGCTGAGACTGTGATGTTAGTGCTGGGGGTGGGCTGCAAATATAGATGATGTTTCACTTGCTTGCCTGCCTCTTAGCTCTTGCTATGTGGCCTGGGGGTTGGCAGCCTCTGGTATACAGCACCACATTCTACTGCTTTAAAGAAGCAACATACTCTTGTTAAATACATGGACAGCGGAGACAAGTTGCTTCATTTTGAGTGTTGTCTGCACCACTTCTTAGTTTGGGTTCCTTTGAAAGTGGAGCCTGAGTAAAGGACTTATGACTGCATAGTTCATTTGGGAGGTGATCCAAAGAAGCAAAAATGAGAGAATTGACAGAGAGGAGAGTAAATTTACATAAAATGTTAATGAGCTAGTTATCACTACGGGGAACTGGGGTTCTATCACCCTGGGGCCCTCTGAATGCACCTCACTTTTGTCCCACCAAAGGACAGGGAGCTTGGGACATTTTGCTTTCGTTAATTGAAGGTTGCTCCCAGAGCTTTTAACTCTAGTGTTTTTGCGGTTGTCCTCATGATGAGTAGTTTTCTTTAGGTTTAGAGAAAACCCTGAGGAGTAGTACAGAGCAGGGCTTTGGTTCTTAGCGGATGTCAGATGCTGTTGGACAGTGGATAGAACTGTCTGCCTTGGCTGTAATGAGAAAAGTAGCTATAATGAGAGGATATGTTGCAGAGTACCACAAGTTTATTACACCTTTTATTACTTAGATTACCTCATGTTCCCTTAAATCTATCCTGTCACTGACCGTTCAGAGCGGTGGCTGGTTATAATTGCTAAAATAAATCTCTAAAACAGGAGGATTAGTGGGTCAGCTGTAGTCCCCACTGTTGCAGCTAATCCTGATGTTCCCTAGGAGATATTCTATAAACTGGTATAGTGGTGCTAGCAATGGGATATACTGTGGCAGAGAAGGCAAACCCATATTTAGAATAAGTGTCAGTTCTGCACCTACATGTTCAGTGGGCATTCTATAGTAGCAGTAATTAGGTCAACTTTATAAGAAGCCCATGCTGTTGGCCTGTGTAAAGCCTTCCTCTCTGTCACTGTGGTTTCTCCATTTATGGCCCAGTTGGTCAAGCATCAAGATGGCTGAGAGCGGAAGCTGGCTGACATCCACTGATAAGTCATTCCATCTGTAGTTGGGATGTAGTTAAATGTCTCTGCTGTTGGTGCTTTGTAGCAGGCATTAACAAAGCACATAAAGATTGGCACTTTGTGCCATTAATAGGGCTATTCTCCAGATTCCTTGTCTCTTATTTTCTAGTTTTGCTTCTTTTACCCCCTATCCAATCAGCCAGACCATTTACCACTCCTAAGGAGTCCATGTTTTTTCTTCTCTTGTCACTTCTCTCCTCATCATACCCACTGAGAGAATTTGTACATCATCATTGTCTTTCAGAGCCATCTATGTAGGACTGTAGAGCAATAGCAGTTTATTTTTGACTTGTATCTGTTGACCAGGCCCCAGGTTTTTCTTTTTTATCATCAGTCACCAGGAACCTACCATTAAGTCATCGGTGTGAGTAGAAGTAAAGTCAATGTGATAGGGGTTGGTGACATGAGGTTCTGGGCCCCCTCTTGTAGTTTACTAGAGTCCTCTGGACCTGTATAGACCTTATTACAAATATTACCACTTCCATCACACAATGGATTGCTTCTCCATGTACTTGTGACTTGGTAGATCAAGATGGGTAGTGCTGGTCACAAAACCTTTGATGTTTCGTGGTCAGGTTCTGTACTAGGCCCAATATCATGCCAGAAGCTACATTTTTTATACAGTGTTATAGAAGGCATGTTCTTGCTTCAGAAAACCTAGAGGTCTGTGCTTCAACTCACCTATGAGTACCTGTCAGAATATATACAGTATCCATGTCTACCACAGATATCTATAGTACCTTTGAGTCTGTTGAGTCTGTTGAGTCAGGGCAGCTTGCACTGGAGCTTGATCTGCTGAGAGCTTCTTCTCCTGTAGGTCCTAATCCAAAATTGGCAGCCTTCTGAATCACCCAGTCTCATCTTTTAAAATTTTTTCAATTTTTAAAATATACTAGTCATCTTTCAATTAGTATATACAATTGAGTTCTTCAAAGAAAGGTGCAGGGCGAAGAAGGTCATAGTGAGGAATGCAGATTATCCCTGTCATGCTGGGCCCTGTTCAGTGGTTCCTGTGTAGCCATTCATGTTTGAGTTCTTTGTAAGAAAAGTAGTAGTTGAAAAGCATGTCAGTGCCAGCACCATAGAAACCCAGGAATGCTCCCTTTCTTCATACTGACATACTTGTTGTCATACTGGTAGTAACCTCTTTAAAACGATCCGACAGTGCCTTTGGGGGTGAGATTTCACATTGGTATCCAGTTTGGCAGCTCCTTCATTTTGACATCTCTGAGTTGCTTCTCTTTTACTGGTACAGCTGATATCATCTAGGTGTCCTGGGTGTTCATTGTCACCCAGTCTTGTCTGTTAGTTCTGCTTAAATAGGAGCCACCTGTTCTGATTTTAACCTTAGCCATCACTCCAGTTGCTGAGTTTCCTTTAAATGAATCTTATATTTTCACACCCACTCCCAGGGGTTTTGGGTTCCCTAAGCACTCATTTAGTTCTGACTGTAGGCATCTGTTGTTCATTGGCCATGAATGGGCATAGAAGGCAGGATTTTTTCTATTTTGTGGACTGATAAAGGAGCCAAGAGATTGTTACCTCTGTCTTGAAGCCTATGAGAGAAGTCAGTACTTCCAGGCACTCCCAATTGCAAGATTGTTTAGCATTGTAACAGATGAGGGTTGCCTATAAGTCTGCTGAAATCTGTTAGATCTAGCAGCCTTTTGAGGCTCTGCATTGCAGCAAAGCAATTATAACTCCAGGCTTGAGGAAAAGCTTAGCTGTATCTTTACTATTGGTGTCCTTGGAACCCATTGAAAATTTAGTCCCATACCTCTCTATTCTGTATAGAAACCTGGAACTCATGGTCTTGGAAACATCCTACCTGCCTTACCCTCCACTCATTGGTTATTATGCTCCTCCAGAAAGGGAAACAGAGAAAATTTATTCCTGTTCTCTTCAATTCATACTGCCTCTTCATAACCAAGATACCATGACTCTTTTCTTAATTTAAGTTTTGTGGATATGTTCCTGCCTTATTTATTTGCTCATTCTCCAATTTGAATGTTTTTAGATTCAGGTAAGTTTTTTGTGTAATTAATAAGTGTATATGATACTGTGAGGAGAACATGTCACAAGATTTATGGTAGCATCTTTACATCTTCTATAGTGACATTTTAATTCATATCTTTATATCCTAATACTTCTCTCCTGCTCTACCATCTTATAATTTTTAATTATAAGATAATTTATAATCTAGGTCTCTCAGATAGAAATTCCCATTTCTCTGAGCTCCGTCTATTTCTTATCTTTTCTTTTATTCCTTTCCTCTTTCTCTCCTTTCATCCATCCTTTGTGGGTTGGGGTTAGTGGAGGTCTGATTATCTCTTTTTAGAACAACTTTTAAATTTTTTAAAGATTACATAAGCAAGATATGACTAAATTCTTCAATAAAATTTTGAACAGTGTACACCAAAGCCTAAGTCCTCCCTCACCACCCTCCACTCCATTTTTCTCCTTATCACCTTCCCCTTTATTTCATTTCCATGTCATTAACCTCCACTTTATAGTCAGGTTATTAGTTAATTTATGCATTCTACTCTCTTGAGTGAAGTTTGATTTTTAATATCATTCTTAAAAATCATGTAATACTTCTTGATTTTCAGATTTATTTTTTCCAGCTTTATTGAAACATAGATAATTAGTTGCTCATTTACATTTACAAGTCGAGTTTTTTTCAATTATAGTTGGCATACAGTAATATACCAGTTTCAGTTGTACAGCATAGTGATCAGAGATCCACATAACTTGCAATCATCCCACTAAATCTAGTACCCCTCTTCACCTTTAGTTATCTATTACAACATTATTAACCATCTTCCCCATGTTACACACTCTGTATCTCCATGTCTTTTCTGAAACTATCCATTTGTACTTCTTAATCTGTTTGCTTTTTTTTTGTTTGCTGTCTCCCCAACACCCCTCCCATCTAGTAGCCCTCAAAATATTCTCTGTATCTATGAAATTATTTCTACTTTTGTTGTTGTCATTTATTCTGTTTTTAGATTCCACATGTATGTGAAATCATGTGATATTTGTCTTTATCTGACCCATTTCAGAGTAATACCTTTTAGGTCCATCAAAGCAATATCTTTTTCCATCTCCTTCCTTTTTAGTCTGTGTGTGTCTTTTAATCTGAAGTGAGTCTCCTGTAGGCAGCATATGTAGGGGTGTTGTTTTCTTATCCATTCAGTCACTCTATCTTTTGGTTGGAGCACTTAATTATTTTCCTTTTGAGGTACTTGTTGATAGAAAAGTAGTTATTACCATTCTTTATTCCTGTTTTTGATACATGTTTTTTCTTCTTAAAGAAGTCCCTCCAACATTTGCTGTAATACTGACTGGTGTTGATAAATTCTTTTAGCCTATTTTTGTCTGAGAAGCTCTGTCCTTCAACTCCAAATGATAGCTCTACTGGACAAAGTATTCTTTGTTGTAGATCCCAGGTTTTCATCACGTTGAATATTTTGTGCCAAGCCCTTCTATCCTGCATAGTTTCTTTTGAGAAATCAGCTGGCAGTCTTATGGGTGCTCCCTTGTAGGTAACTGCCTGCTTTTCTCTTGCTACTTCTAAGATTCTCCCTTTACATTTAACCTTTGGCATTTTAATTATGATATGTCTTGGTCTGGGCCTCTTTGGGTTCCTCTTTCTTGGGACCCTCTGAGCTTCCTGGGGTATGTCTAATTCCTTCACCAGGTGAGGAAAGTTTTCCACCATTATTCCTGTAAATAGCTCTTCAGTGTCTTGTTTTCCTTCAGGAACCCCCATGACACGGATATTTTTACAGTTAATAGTGTCCCATAGGCTCCTTAAATTATTATAGTCTTGGCTTCTTTTTTCTTGCCGTTCTGATCGAATTTCCTTGGCTTCCCCATCCTCTATATTGGTGGTTTGATCCTTTTCTTTATCCACTCTGTTGATTCCCTCTAATATACTATTTATCTCAGATAAAGTGTTCTTCATTTCTGACTGGTTCACTTTTATAATTTTCATTTCCATTATATATATCTTTGTTAAAGTTCTCACTGAATTTATCTACTCTTCCCCTAAGTTCATTGAGCATCTTTATAACCAGTGTTTTGAACTCTGCATCTGTTTGCTTGACTCCATTATTTCTGAATCTCTGTTCTGTTCTCTCATATGGTTCCTGCTGCTTTGTCTTCCCATTTTGGCTGCTTTTCTTGTATCTGTTTCTATGTACTAAGCAAAACTCTTAAGTTTCCCAGACTTATAAGTGTGGCTTTGTGTGGTAGGTGTCCAGTGGCACGGTCCTGAGAGAAGTTCAGCTGCAGACCAAGTTTAGCCCCATCCTATGCCCCTCCGGGGCCACCTGTTAAGATTCAGCAAGCAATCCACAGATGCTGTGCTTATAGCAGCCTCAAGAAATCATGCCAGAAACCAAGGCCAGCTGCCACCAGTGTGTCTCTTAGTGCTGCTAAGCAAGTTGCACAGGACTCACCAAGGATATACCTGGATGTGGCTTGGGTGGGGCTGTGAGCTAGGGAAGGTGAAGTTTCAGAGAATCCTCTGGGTAGAGCAACCTCTGTTATCCAGTCTCAGCTACAGCAGCTGTGGGTCCACACACTGGGAGGGGAGGGCTCAACAGAGGAACAATGGATACTGCCTTGCCTCTGGCCCTCACTCTGACAACTTAGTGTCTCCTGTAGTCCCTGGTGCCCCGTTAGCAGCCATTCCAGCACTGGTGCTCAGAGTGAGCAAGATCGTCATTGTGAAAGTCCCCTCATGGACATGGCCCCTTTAAGAAGCGTCTGGAGCTGCTGGCCGTCGCTGCCATAGCCTCTGCCCTACTCAGCTGCTGGGGACCAGGCAGCCTTGTGTCTTCACCCCCTCCCGTTGCAGGCTGATTAATTATATTTCTCCCTAGTTGCAGTGTTTCTGTTCATCTGGATCCCAGGCGACTTTCCTTGCTGTTTGTTCCAAGTTTCTTTTGATCCTTCTGCTCTTCCATACCCTTACATTGATCCAACTATACTGAAATCACTGTAGCCTATCTTTATAGGCAGTCCCATTTAGACTTCCATTCCTTTGCACAGCCTTTGTGCTCTTCCCTTTGTTTTCCCAGTCATAACTTTGTCTTCCCAAAGTCACAACTTTGATTTGGTCACAAGAGGAATGAAGAAAGCCTCTATCATCTACACCATTTTTTTTTCTCCTCTGATTTATTCTTGTAAAATTATGCATAATGAGAATACTTGCCTCAAGGTTAGTATGAGGATTAAATGATTTACGATATGTAAAATATATAGAACATATTAGCATTCTTGTTTCATGGTATAAAAAATATTTTAAGAAAAAGCTTAATAAACTTAGACCTAAGGTAATTCAAAATATGGAATAAATCAGATATGTTTTGGGAAAAGGGTTTTTAAATATAGTAAGTTTCCCCATTTCATGATTTGGATCTGAATTTCCGTGACTTCCAGAAATCACTAGAAAATGTGTTATGGGAGTGAAATTCTTGAGCTAATACTTAGAGATTGTTGGGTTATTAGTAACTGGCTGTAACTGTAATGTTTGGGAGATGCCTTTTTAGGTTTCATTGTACTTATAAAGAACTACTAAGAGTATGTTATATGATTTTATAATTACTTTAACTCCTCAATTATGTTTTTCTTAACAAGGTTTTTATTATTTTATATTCATTTCATTGATTTATTAAACATTTATTACTTTACTAGGTAGTAGTGTGCTAGAAAATGGAGATTACAGTGCTGCAAGATAAGTACAAAAATCACCTGGCTAAATAAGCCTTATAAGCAGAAAAATCACATCTGTGTTACTTGCTGTTATTATTAGAGTGTGACACATTCCAAGTAATTAATAAATAGTTTTTGAATAATATTAGTCAAGAACTGTGAAGTAGCTATGGTACATATTCTAAGTATACTAGAAATATAGAGATGGGACACTTCCTAAGCATAATAACTAGGCATCAGGGATTGCTTACAAAGATTATTACTCATACATAGATCAGGTCTTGAAGTGTGAATTATAATTAACCTGGTGAAAAACAAAAGGAAGAGCACAGAGGCCTTGCAAAGGAATGGAAGTCTAAATGGGACTACCTATAAAGATAGGCTACAGTGATTTCAGTATAGTTGGATCATTGTAAGAATATGGAAGAGTGGGAGAGCAAAGGCTAGATCATAATAGCTCTTCTTGTGTCTTGGTAATTCTATTCTGTGAACTGGGAATATTTATAAATTTTTAAGCAGAGAACATGACAAGGTCATTTGGTTTTGGAAGTTAAGTTTGGCTTTAGACGTTAGCATTTTATTAACAGTAACCATTTACTAGTCTGTACAGCAAGTTCTAATACATTCAAATAATTATAACAACCATATTTTCTGTACCTAATTTAACATGAATAACAAACTATATATACAAACCCACATTTGGAAGTTTAAAAGCATAACATATAAACCCCACTGGTCAAAAATAAAATGATAATGCGAAGCAGAAAACTCCTAGGATTAAATAATAAAAAAAATTAGCATGTATTAAAACTTGTTTGACACAGTGAACTCTTATGTACTCATATTTAAACATAAAAGTTAAATATCAGTAAGCTAAGCATCTAATTTAGATTAGGAAAAGAACAAAACAATAAATTAGAGTGAAGTAAAATAGAAGTAAAGATAAAGCTAACACCTGTAGAGAACTTGGAATCTACCAAGCACTTTTCCATGTACTTTATAAGGTTTTCCTCATTTAAACTTTGCACCAACCCTGAAAGGTAGGTGCCATCGCTGTTCCCACTTTACACATGAGAAAACTAAGGCATGGAGATGAATTTATCTCAGCTTCTAGCTAATAAGTGATAAATTGGGGTATAAAATTAATTCAAAAAGATTTTTTTCGAAGATTCAATGGAAAAGATTAACAAAGCCAAAAGTCGGTCTCTTGAAAAAGCTGATGAACAAACCATTTGAATGATTGATCAAGAAAAACTAGAAAGCACAAATAGTATTGAAAATGTAAAGGAGGATATAACCTCAGATATAGAAGAGATATTTTTGAATAAGAATATTTGAATAACTTTATGCCAATAAATTTTATAACTCATATGAAATGATTATTTCTAAAGAAAGCAACCTAATAAAATTACCATTGAATAAATAAACTATTAAAGAAATTTAATTTGTAGTGTAAGATCTGCCCCGTCTCATATGCTCAGAGGTAAGCCCTTGGAACATAAAATTTTATTTATTTATTTTTTTGAAATGCAAGTTTATTTTCATAACTATATATACATAATTTTTTAAACATTTTTCCCCCTTCCCTCCTCCATTCTTTCTTCTGATAACCACTAGCCCATTGTCCATGTCAATGAGTCTCTATTTATTTGTCTTGTTCCTTTGTTGCTTTTAGATTTATATCCCACATATAAGTCATCATGTGATTTTCAATCTTTTTCTGTCTGGCTTATTTCACTTAGCATGATTATTTCAAGGTCCATCCACGTTATTGCAAATGGCAGTATTTTATCTCTTCTTATGGCTGAGTAATATTCCATTGTATATATGTACCACAGCTTCTTTAGCCAATCATCTATCGTAGGATACTCTGGTTGCTTCCATGTCCTGACCACTATGAATAATGCTACTATGAACATTGGTGTGCAAACATCTTTTTCAGATATGGGTTCTCAAGTCTTTGGGGTAAATACCCATAGAGGGATTGCTGGATCACATGGCAGGTCAATTCTTAGTTTTTTGAGGAACCTCCATACTGTTTTCCATAGTGTCTGTACCAATCTACAGTCCCACCAGCAGTGTATGAGGGTTCGTTTTTCTGCACATCCTCTCCAGCATTTTTTATTACTTGTCCTGTTGGTTATAGCTTTTCTGACAGGTGTGAGATGGTATCTCATTGTGGTTTTGATTTGCATTTCCCTAAAAGCTAGCGATGTTGAGCATCTTTTCATATATTTGTTGGCCATTTGTATGTCCTCTAGGGAGAAGTGTCTGTTCAGGTCCTCTGCCCACTATTGGATTGGATCATTTGTTTATTGTTGTTATTGAGCCGTATGAGTTCTTTGTATATTTTGGATATTAGGCCCTTATTGGAGGTGTTGCTTGCAAGTATATTTTCCCATTTGGTGGCTGTCTCTTTACCTTGACTGTTGACTGTTCCTTTTGGTGGGCAGAAGCTTTTTAGTTTGATGTAGTCCCATTCATGTATTTTTGCTCTTACTTCCCTTGTCTTTGAGGTCAAATTCATAAAATCCTCTTTAAGTGCAAGGTCCATGAGTTTCGTTCCTATGTTTTTTTCCATGCATTTTATTGTTTCACGTCTTATGTTCAGGTCTTTCATCCATTTTGAGTTAATTGTGGTGTTGGTGATAGACAGTAGTCTAGTTTCATTCAAAACCAGGTGGCTTTCAAGTATTCCCAGCACCACTTATTGAAGAGGCTTCCCTTTCTCCACTGTAGTTTTTTGGCTTTTTTGTTGAAAATTATTTGTCCACATAAATATGAGTTTACTTCTGGACTTTTGATTCTGTTCCACTGGTCCATGTGTCTGTTTTGCTGCCAATACCATGTCATTTTGATTACTGTCGCTTTGTAGTCTAATTTGAAGTTGGGCAGAGGGATGCCTCCAGCTTCGTTTTTTTCTTAGGATGGCTTTGGCAATTCGGGGTCTTCTTTGTTTCCATACAAATCTGATGATTTTTTGTTCTATTTCTTTAAAAAATGATGATGGGATTTTGATGGGGATTGCATTAAATCTGTATAATGCTTTAGGTAATATGGTCATTTTAACTATGTTGATCTTCCAATTCAAAAACATGGAATATCTTTCCATTTCTTTGTATTTTCTTTGATTTCTTTTAATAGGGTCTAATAGTCTTCATTATATAGGTCCTTCACATGTTTTGTTGCAATTGCAAAAGGAATTATTTTTTCCACTTCTCTTTCTGACACTTTATTGTTATAGTATAGGAACGCTATGGATTTTTGAACATCAATTTTGTATCCACAGACTTTACTGTATTTGCTTATATTTCTAGTAGTGTTCTTGTGGAGTCTTTAGGGTTTTCTATTTAGAGAATCATGTCATCTGCAAATAATGACAGTTTGACTTCATTTCCTATTTGGATACCTTTTATATCTTTTTCTTATCTGATCGCATTTGCTAGGACTTTCAGTGTTATTTTGAAACAGAGTGGCAATAGTGGATAGCCTTGCCTTCTTCCTGATCTTGGAAGTTTTTTAGTTTTTCAACATTAAGTATAATGTTACCTGAGGGCTTGTCATATATGGCCTCTATTATGTTAAGGTATTTTCCTTCTATACTGATTTTGTAGCTTTTTGATCATAAATGGATGCTGTATCTTGTCGAAGCCTTTTTCTGCATGTATTGATATGATCATATGATTCCTATTTTCTAATTTGTTTATGTGGTATATCATTGATTTGCATATGTTGAACCATCCCTGTGCCACTGGGATGAAGCCCACTTGATCGTAGTATATAATCTTTTTAATATGTTGTTGCATTCAGTTTGCTAGTATCTTATTTAGGAATTTTGCATCTATGTTCATGAGAGATACTGTTCTGTAGTTTTCTTTTTTGTGTGTTACCTTTAGCACGTATTGGTTTCAAGGTAATAATGGCCTCAAAAAATGAATTGGGAAGAATTGCCTCTTCGATTTTTTTGGAAGAATTTGAGGAGAATAGGTATTAAATCTTCTTTGAATGTTTGGTAGAATTGACTGGTGAAGCCATCTGGTCCTGGACTTTTACTGTTTGGTAGGTTTTTGATAATAGTTTACATTTTCATACTGCTGATCAGTCTATTTAGATTTTCAAATTGTTCTTGATTCACTTTAGGAAGGTTGGATTTTTCTAAGTACTGGTCCATTTCTTCTAGATTATTAAATTTGGTATTATATACTTTTTTATAGATCTTATATGATCCTTTGTATTTCTGCTATATCAGTCATAATTTCCCCTCTTTCATCCCTGATTTTGTTTATTTGTGTCCTTTCTTTTTTATTTCATGAGTCTAGTCAGGGGTTTGTCAATTTTATTAACTTTCTCAAAGAACCAGCTCTTTGTTGCATTTATTTTTTCTATTTTTTTTTTACTTCAATTTATTTATTTCTGGTCTAATTTTGATTATTTCTTTCTTTCCGCTGACTTTAGGCTTCATTTGTTCTTTTCTAGTTTTTTAAGATGAAGCTTTAGATTGATTATTTGGGCTTGTTCTTGTTTTTGGAGATAGGCCTGTAATGACATGAGCTTTCTTCTTATGACCATTTTTGCCATGTCCCAAAAGTTTTGATATGTTGCACTATCGTTATCATTCGTTTCCATGTATCTCTTGATCTCTCTCTTTATTTCTTCTCTGACCCAGTTATTTTTCATTAGCATGTTTACTTTGGTTTTAAGTCCTTGGCCTATGGTTACCATTATGAATATGAAAAGAATAGTTGTGTATATACAGTCATCCCTTTTCTTCTGCGTGTGCCTCATCTCCATTCCACTCTGAGAATTTGGATCTTTGAATCCTCCCCTTTTTAGTTATTGTTGTCTTATTTAATCCCTATGTATGCTGAACTTTTGTAACTATTTTGCTATAGCAAATCTCTTAGTAAGGGTTGCATTCCCCTGGTTATCAGCCTGCTAGTCACCTTACTCCTAATTATGCATTTTTTTTTTTCCATTTTGTTTTAGGTGAGCTGACCTATTTCAGTATTTCCTATATTGCAGGGCTCTTAGTGGAGAATTCCTTAAATTTTTGTATGTCTGAAAAGGTCTTTATTTCCCCCTTGTATCTAAAGAAGAGTTTAGCTGGATACATTATTCTTGGCTGGTTGTTTCATCATTTAATAGTTTGAATATTTGATTCCACTTCTTTCTGGCTTGTAAGATTTGTGGTGAGAAGTCTGATGATAATCTAATGGGTTTTCCTTTTAGGTTATAATTTTATTTTCTCTAGCTGCCTTGAGAATTCTGTCTTTGTTGTTGATTTTTGATAATTTTAATACAATGTATCTTAGTGGAGGCCTTTTTGGGTTGAGATAATTGGACGTTCTATTGACTTCTTGAATACCAAGCTCCAGCTCATTCCTTAGATTAGTAAATTCTCATCCACTATTTCTCTGAAAATGCTTTCTAATCCCTGTTTCATTTCCTCCTTTTGAGAATGCCCATTATTCTTAAGTTTCCTCTCCTGATGGTATCAGCTGGTTCTTGTATTTCTCTTTCATTATTTTTCATTCTTCGGTTTCTCTCTTCTTCATTCTGATTTATTTCTAGATTTCTGTCTTCAGTATCACTGATTCTTTCCTCTATTTGGTCGACTCTATTTCCCAAGCTTGCTATTTCATTTTTCAACTCTTGCAGTGTGTTCTTTATCATCAGAAGGTCTATTTGGTTCTTTTTGAGCTTTTCAATCTCCTTGTTAAAGAACTCATTCTGCTGATTGTTTTTTCAATTCCTGAAATTGTTGATATGACTCATTTGGGAACTCACTGAGTTTTTTCAGAATTACCGTCCTGAATTCTCTGTCATTTAAGTCGCATGTTTCTATTTAAGTTTATTTTCTGGAGATTTTTCTCTTTCTTTCTGAGATGCCGTGTCACTTTGGTTGTTCATGATGTTTAATGGACTATTTCTCCACCTGGGCATTAATGGAAGTGTGTTTTGCTTTTTTTTTCTAGAAAGAAAATTTATTACATAATGTTCCCTAGCCTATTGCAAATCAGGTGTTTTTCTTTTGCTTTCCAGTAGGTGGCATCTAAGCCTCTTGGATCTCTGCTTTATATTGTGTTAATAATGCCGTTTTTTTCCTTATAGATGTTTAATCATGCTCACTGACCTCAGTCTCAGTTCCTGTCAGTGTTAGTGATGGTTTCAGTAGCATGTGTTCAGATTCCCCTGGGGCTCTGAGACATTCTGTATGGGGGGCGGGGCCATCTGGGTTGGGGATTGGAGGCTGCGGCTCAGCCTCAGTTTTGAAAACACAGCTGATAAGAATCTGTTGTTTCTCTTGCTTTCCCCGCTTTTCTGCCATCCCTGTTTCTCTGCCTTCTGCCATAATGATTGGGCCAGCCTCCTAGAGCTCACAGCACTCTCAGGCAGGGCTGTTCAGGGAACTCGCTGCTCTCTTCCCTTCCCTTCCTTCTATAGAGAGCTCCAGCTGCAAGAGGCAGCTTCTTTGTCCACTGCCTGACACCCGGGGTTCTGACCTGTGGTAGCTCTTGTGTGCAGATCCCACGCTCAGACATGCTGGTGTGCAGTTTGGGTGTTTTTTGTTGAGTCTGAGGTGTTCAGTTTATTGTTTCAAGGGGTGAGTTCTAGGAATGTCTCTTGTGCTGCCATGTTTAATCCCTGACCCATATGATTTTAAAGGTGAGTTCTACCAAACTATTCAAGTGATAGATATGTCCAAATTTACTGACTTGTTTAAGAGGATAGCAAAATAAGGAATGTTCTTCCACTTACTATATGTGGCTAGATAACCTTGATACCAAAGCCAGACATGGATAATGTGAGAAAAAATTATAGGCTAGTTTTACTTATGAATAGATAGCAAAACCTAACAAAATATTAGCAAAAGAAATCCAGTAGCGTATTTAAACATTATCATGTCTACAGTACTGCAATACAATTTTGACAGTGCTTATCCAGAATTAGTATTAGATTCTACAGGTTTAAGGGTACAGTCCCCAACAAGACTGCCCTCATATCAGAAGTCAGTCACAAGTTTATGGGTCCCCAGGACACTCACACTTCTAACAGGACTCCTTACAATCCCAATACCGCTAAGGTTTGACAGTTCACTAAAATGACTCATAAGACTCAAGAAAGTGGTATAGGTATGATGATAGTTTCATTGTAGATGACACAGATTGAGACAGCCAAATGAAAGAGATATATAGAGTGAAGTTTGGTGGGATTTCAAAGGTGGTGGAGCTTCCATAACATCTCCCTGGGAATCAAGGTTTGTCATCCTGCCAGCACATTGATATTTTCACCAACCAGGGAGTCTAGCCAAGCGTGACATACAAAGTTTTTATTGTAGTTTCATTGCATAGGTATGATTGAAAAATTGGCCATATGATAGAATTCAGTCTTCAGTGCAGTACTCTCCCTGGAGGTTGGGCTGGTTCAAAATTTTAGCCATCTAATCATATAGTCTTTCTGGTGACCAGCTCTTATCCTGAGTCATTCATTAGCATAAGCTCAGGTATGATCCATGAGGGTCTTGAAAAACAAAGATACTTCTGTTATCCAAGAAATTCCAAGGATTTAGAGGTTCTCTCCCAGGAACCAGGGACAGACATCACACAAATTATTTATTTAATAATGACAAATTTGAATTCATCTCAGGAATCCAAGATAGCGTGTTAATTATCATTGCCATATAATAGTTTATCCCAAAACTTAGTGACTTGAAACAACAAAAACTTAAATCAGTGTACAGGAATTCAGGCAAAGTATACTGGGTGGTTTTGGCTCAGGGTATCTCATGAGACTGTAGTAAAGATATCAGCAGGGGCTGAGGTCATCTGAAAACTTGACTGGGGTAGAATCTACTTCCAGAATGGCTCATTTGTGTGGCTATTGTCAGGAGGCCTCAGTTTCACATTCATGGGTCTCTCCACAGACTCTTGGAACGTTCTCACACCATGGCAACTGGCTTTCCCTAGAATGATTGATACAAGGAGAGCAAGGATAACGCCACATTGCCTTTTAAGATGTAATCACAGAAGTCATGCTTTGTCATTTTCACTTTATTCTGTTTGTTAGAAGGGCATCGGTCTAGTCCACACTCAAAGTAATTATGTTCTACCTCTTGAAGAGAGGAATATGAAAGAATTCGTGGACATATTTGAAAACCACCACAGATGGTTTGTTCTTTAAGAAAACTCTTAATATGGATTATTATTTATCCATTAACACATATAAGGATTATATATCAATAGATAGTGAAAAAACATTTGATGAAATTCAGCCCCATTGATGAAAACTTAGCAAACTAAGAATAGAAGGGAACTTTAATGTGATAAAGAGTATCAGTAAATTTTTAATTATCTTAGGAAGAATTGACATATATGATATTGAGGCTTTCTGTACACAGTGCAGTAAGTATGTCTTAACATATGTTAAAGTTTATTCTTGTGTCCTTCAGGAATCTTTAAAAATTATTTTATGTCAGTATATTTGCCCAAACAACAATAAGAACATCTATTTAAGTTTATTTATTGCAGCATTACTTATAATACCAAAATATGAAAACAACCTAAAATGTTCATCAACAGGAGAATGGATAAATACAGCTTAAGATGTTTTTAGGGTAGAACACTAACAATTAAAATGAATTATAAGGAATGATATGTATGTATCTTGGAAATTACTAACAATGTTGAGTGAAAAATAAATAAAAATACCTTTTAGGATACAATTTTTATAAATCTATAGAAAACTGTTAATATGCATAGCAGTGCTGTATATATTTGACAAGTGAATGTCAAGTCCCTCCTATGACACAGAACTTCTTCATGAAAAGACTCTAACCTCGCAAATTTTAACCTGAAGAAATGTTCTGACCAAGAAAATAAAATCTAAATATTTCATATACAAGGGGGAATACTCTTCCTGGATTTTTAAGTGCTTCAAACAAATTTGTAATCTTGAGGATATTCTTTCTTAGATCTGCAGGTTTGCAAAATGTAGTTTCCTATAGTTTGTGGAAGAATTATTAACATCTGATTTTAACACCCTCTGATCTTATTCAGGCCTTTGGTGACTTGTAATTTACATATAAATATTACATTCGGACCTGCTGGCTATTTACTAAAAGATTACAGTTGAATTTAGATGGTACTTTGAGGTTCCTTTTCTCAGACCACATTGTACTAAAGAAAGGACTGCATTTTCCTTTTGTCTACGATTATTTCTATAATTATTTAATTTGCTGTAACTAGTATAAGCCATTGTTTACCTTAAGCATCACTTAGGAAGTGATGTTTACTTATACAGGTCTTTTGAATTTATATCTTAGGCCTGAGTATATATGCAGTGAAAATAGTGGAAAATTTTTTTCACTGGATCTTGATACAAGTCAGGGCTCAAAGTGAGCAAAAGGAAGTGTGTGGTTTTTGTATCATTTCAGTTGTGTTGAGATAAGGAAATGGAATAGTTTATCCACAACACAGCCTTTTTGGGAAAGACTTGTTTGTATATGAAAGCAAAAAGAATTGGTATAATGTTTTAATTCCTTCTGCTATATTCAGTCATTCCTTCAGCAAATATTTATTTAGTACCATCTATGTGCTAAGCCCCGTTCTACGTGATAGAAATACAGAGCAAAAAGATAGACTAACACCCCTGTGCTTATGGAACATACATTCTGGAGCAGGTAGCTGGCAGTAAACAAAATAAATAGTAAATCATATATCAAATTATAGCATGAGAAGTGCTAAAGAGGAAAAAAAATATCAGAGGAGCGGAGTGCTAGGGATGAGGATGGTATTAAAATTTTTAAGTAGTGTGAGTAGGAACAATGGAAATAACAGGATATTTGGGTTTAGCACACAGGGAGGCCAGTGTGTCTGGAATGGAGGAGCTGGAGGCTTGTGGGTCTCAGATTTACTCTTGAGTGAGTTGGGGAGCCATTGGGGGAATTTGAAGAGAAAAGTGATATAATCTAATATGCTTTTTATTACCACTTTGGCTTTTCTGTTGAGATAATATTGTAGGTGAAAAAGGGTAGAAGCAGGGAGAACAGTTAGGACGCTATTTCAGTAATCCAGTCAAAAGCTGTTAGTGGCTTGGATCAGAAAGGTAGTAGGTGGAGGTAGTGAGAAGTACTTAGGTTCTGGATATATTTTGAAGGTAGAACCAACAGGATTTGCAGACAGAAAGGATATGGAGTATGCAAAGGAAAGAGAGAGTAGTCAAGAACGACTCCAGGATTTTAGGCATGGGAAACTAGAGGAACCAGAGAGACTATAAACAGAAGTGGGAAAGACTAATGGCCCAGCAGATATGGTGGTTGAGAGGAGAAAGACCAGAAGGAATAAATTACATAGCTTCTGGTCACAGTAAGTCAATTTTTATACTATTTGATTGGTCTTAAAAGTAAATCTTATACTGGTCTGTGGTTTTTTTAAAAAAATACGTCATCAACCCCTTTTTTTTTTAAAAAAAAATTTGTTATCAGTTCTTTTTTAAGTTATTCAACTTTATTCAGAATTACTAATTCCAAGTTTTGATACTCTTTCAAGCATTTCAACTTGGGTCACATAGGTTAGAATAGAAAGTCCAACCAGTCTTGAACAAATTTCTAACTTTGATGAGTTAAAATTGTGGTGAGAAAAAGCGAAATGCACTAAGTCAAGAATTCATTCCTAAATTCAAAATATCTTAGCATATTCTTTGAAAATATATATATATATATATAAATAAAAACAATATGCTTTATAAGAACTTAGGAAATATTAGACATACTGTTGGTTCCTCTTTAGTGAAGTGAATTTATATTAAAAAGTGTGTGATGATTTTATATAGTCAACCTGCTGCTATTTTCAGATATGTTTTCTGAAAGTGTATCAATCAGGAGAAAGCTGAAACTACGCTGGTTGTTTTAACAGAGCATTTGATATAGAGAATACATAGGTATTAGGGGATTGAAAAACTAAAGGAACCCTGGGATTAAACAGCAATAGTAATTGTGGGAAATACCTACTACCTGAAGAAGTCAAAGTTATAGAACCTAGAAGCTTGGGCAAAATGTGCCCCTGTGGATCGTTTGGGGAGCTCAGAACCCAGCTACTGCTGGCACATACTGAGCTCAGAGCAGGAACTTGAGCTGGCTCTCAGACCTTGAGGTATAGGTACCACAGGGTCTGAATGGGGGTCAGGAGGCTGGTTCTTAGAGTGTGGAAGGAAGCTGGAAACCGGAACCTACTGCTGCTACCAGGGCAAAGGGTGTCGTTCAGGTGACTGACAGGAACAGCAAACAAAATTAGGAAGAAAGAAGTGTCTTCTCCCCTCCTCCAGCTTTCTGTAGTTTCCCAGTAGGCAGAACCTATCAGGGAACTAGCTAGTGAAAGATGGATTAACAGTATCCCAGTTCAGCATCACAAAGCAGAGTATTTAGATAGAAGTGTGAGTTTGTTGTTTTGGTTTTGTTTTGGGCTTTTTGGGTTACAAAGCAAAGATAATGATACTAAGGGGCACAGTACTTTTATTTATTTATTTTTTTTCATCAACTGCCAGCTCCTGACTATGCAGTAGTGAGTGGAATTTAGGTTTACCCACAGCAGACTTGCTACTTATTGGTTGTATGAACTTGGGTAAGTTTCTTAACTTTGCTGAGCTTCACTTTTTTCCTTCAGAGTTGTGAAGATGAAATAAAATCTTACATGGCTCAATAAAAATTAACTTCCTATTTTTCTTTTGATGTACTTATCCATGTACGTACTGGATAAATCATTGTACTTGGGATTAGAAGGCTTGGGTTTTAGTTTGTCCTTCAAGTTATTAGCTGTGTGAAATTTGGTGAGTCACTTTTACTCTCTGAGACTGTCTTTTTCACTGTAAAAGTAGTAATAATTTTACTTATTATAAGAATCGTACAAATGGTTATAAAGAAGATGATGTGTTAATGTAAAGTTACCATTAAATACCACATATGATTTCCTCTCATTTAATCTGCACTACTACATTATCCTGATTTTATCTCTATAAAAATACTGTGAAGAAACACAGACAGTATTGTTCACCATTACCCATAGTACACCTGTAGCGGTGACCAAGCTCTCTTCCCTCCCAGGCATTTCTGCAACCATTGATTGACTTTATCTTTCGGTCATTTGTGCTTATTCCAGAGGATAGACAGAAGAATAACACCCAGAGCCCCTCAATTAACAGCTGGCATTAAGAATCTCTTCTGAGTACAAATGTGCCAAAATTTGCTGTATTAGCATTATCTCGTTCTAATTATCTGTAAGGTATTTTTTGTTGTTTAATACAATTTAAAAAGCTTTAGAGAAACCAGGTTAGGAAATTTGTAGTACAAAGTTGAATAGTTTTTTGAAAATAGATTTTCTCATGTTTTTTAAACTGCTTCATAAACCAAGAAGTAATTTGCATCTAATATTGAGACCCCTAGTGAAGAATATAAGACCTATAAATGCATCAAATATATATAATACCATACTAGTTTGTCTTTCCTCTTGGTCTTAAAAAGTGTTAACTTTAAGATGCATTCAAACCTGTAGAGAATTTTTGTAAGAGTTTACTTGAGCGAAACTGACAATGTATGGGAACGGGGGACAACAAGATCTCAGATGTTTTGGAGAATAACAGTTTTGTAGGAATTGTAAAGAAGATTACATGAATGTGGGCCAAAGCAAGGCAGGAACTGGATTACAGGATAGTTAGCCAGATTATGTGCTTTCCTAAAAGTTGTTAAGGTTTATTTCAAAGGTGGTGTTACCTCATAAGGACGACCTGAACTCTGGCGCTGCCCTGGGTTAACACAGGATATTCCCTGTTCTTTTCACTAATGCAGAGATAATTCCAGCACAGTGAAGTTTAGAAGAAGTAAGATTTATGAAAAGTATATTTTAGAAGAATATGGGCTATACTAAGGAAGGCTGTAGCCCTGTGGAATTTGGGAGGTGAAAGATAAAAGATAAAAACCAGCTCTAAAGGAGGAGCAGATTTTCAGAGAAGGCCATTTAACAACCCAGAAGTGGAAAGGTCTGTACTATATTAGGGCCCTGATGGGTCATTACAAAGGTGTTCCTAGGTGATTGGCATGCAAGGTCATTTTGATTGACATTTGGTTATTATATAACTCCTTATTTAGTGTGCATGTGCTTACCCAAAATTCAGTCTGTTATAATTAGATTCATGAACTTCTGGGCACAGGCATGGTATTACAATAATGGTATAATGTGTGTGAGGTTATGGGAAGGTTAGGGTAGTACCTTCTGCACAAACTTCTGTGGCTGGACTAAACCAACTAAGTTTATGGCCCTCCAGAGTTCTTTGTCTCTCAGGATGCAAGAGTGATTCTTTAACTATAAATGGGGTGTTCTTTGGGCTGTCTCTGGTCTGGGCCTTCATTCCTTTGTTCCCCCATTGCTCATGTCTGACCAAACAGTGTGTAGTCAGTCAGTAGACAATAGATAATAGACAGGGCTGGCTTAAAACCTTTCACAGACCTAGAGTGTGAATACCCACTGTGACCTGCCCAGTTAGGAATTTGTGATCAGATCACCCTAAGAAGTTAACTTTTCATAGAACCCCTTTTTCATCCACAGAAGAATTTATACTTCTGTTAGGGGTGTTAGTCTCTTGGCATAGAAGAAAAGTGAAAGGTTTTGAATAAAGAGGGGACGATTAAGCAGAAATACAAATGTATTGAATTTGTTTTGCGTAAATAATTGAGTATTGGGGACAGGTAAAGTGTAGTTGGAAAGTAATATCAGGGGTGATGATGCAATTAGTGACTTCTAGGTGATGAGGATGTGGCAGTTAGAAATGTCTTTATAAAGTGGAACTTATCCAACACTGCTATAGGTCAGAATTTAGCTAGATAGTTGGTTCTTATTGTTCCTTTTCAGACTTCCCAATGACCTCATTATGAATGTCTTACCCATCGCAAGTTCCCACAGCATGGGCTCCAAGGCAGGCTTTTTGGTGAGATTCCTGTTTATTACCACAAATACGGTCACATAACTATTTAAGCATGTTGTTTTCTTAAGGGTTTATGTTTGGATTGGAGTGAGATTGTTTTTTACATTCACATAAAAATAACCATGAGTAGTATTGCTCCAGTCACATGTGTATATATTAGTTTAGGGATTGATGGGGGTGGAGGTTAGAAATGGGGAAGGAATGGATGAGTTGCTTGTTAAGGGAAAAGACAATATTCTTATGCTAATCTAAGCCCTGGATAAGGAGCAAAGCAGCCATGCAAACAATGGCTATGGAGCCAGAAAGTCTGCTGTGAGTCTAGGCTTTCTCAGAAAGCTAGTCAGAGCTGGCGCCTGGAGCTGCCTAGGGTAAAAAGGACCTTTGGAGCAGGGAGGAGGGGGTGGGGGATCTTCTTATTGCTTGATGGAATTGGCGGCAGGCCAGTTTGAATTCCCAAACTTCTTCAGTAATAGAAAATAAAATATTAAGGGTGGGGGGGCTTAAAAGGAAGAGGAAAGAATGACTTTAATCTGTTTTTTCAGCTGACTTCAGCCTTTTCCTGTTTTTTTTTTTTTTTTATTCTGATTGAACTATTGGTTCAGTCTTCTTACTGTTTACAAAGCTGTAACTTTTTTTGTTTAAAAAGAAATTATTTATACTTTATTGAGTAACTTTGCCTCAATATTATTTTCCTGAAGAGGAGATTATACCAATCTGTGTTTATTGTGAAAGAACTTTATTTGAACTATTTAATAATAACTTTTAAATGCCAGCATTATTTTAAAATTTTGATGATGCAGTATTTCAAATGTCTGTATTTCCTTATGTTCTTAACATTGCAAGATTAGATAATTTTAATTTTAATATAAAAATTATGATAAATTCTAGGATTTAAAAATATATTTTATTTTCAGATGTTAGAATTATAAAATAGTTTCAAGAATGGTTACTATTTTGTTATATAATAATTATAGATACAGTTACTATTATGGAACAAATACATGGAGAGTCATCAGCATTCATATTTTAATAATTAGTAATAAAACTAATCTATTTATTGAATATTTACTATTGAGGTTCAAGATACTAACTCAGTTAGGTTAGTAACATTATACCCATTTTGTGGCTAAGGAAACTGAGACCCAAATAACTTGAGTAAATTTTCCCCAAATTACATAGCAAAGAAATATACCAGAGCTGATATTTGAAACTGTCAGGACCAGGGATGCATTCCCCTTACCTATTTAGTTCTGATTGGTCAGTAATTCAGAAGACATACAGCTTATTAACAGGAGAAAGTCAAATTTTAATTCGTGTATAGGGGAATTCATGTAGATGTGAAAATTCTGAAGGCAGTGAGGCAAACTCAGATATATATGTCATTTTAGACTAAGGAAGGAGAGGTAGGCAATTCACAGAGAGATGGAAAGAGTAAACATTTGGTAAACAAATTTTTGCAAGGCCACCCAGAAACAGTGAAACACCGAAGGGGAATCTAGTGAACAGATTTAGCTTGGATCCTCTCTTTCTGCCACATTTAAGTTTTATGTACTTAGGTGAATATCCTAAGATTCCCTTCCGGAAGCATGTTTTTCTATATGAACCTCTTTAGGAAGGTAAAAACAACAAAAGAAAACCTCTTGAGTTTGTTGGGCATTAATCGTTTTTAGCTCTAAGTAATCTACATGCCATGGTGGCACATTCTGAAGACACTCAGCTCCTAAACCCCACAAAACCAATAGTCTAACATCAGAATTCACTCTCTTAAATTTGATATTATATGAAAAGTACCTTTACCTAGAATTCAAGACTGTCATTTTTATGGAATTTGTAATTTAAAAGGGCAAATGTAGTATAGAACAAGGGACAGTTTTTCCCCCAAAAGAAGTGAACCTTACTTTTTGATATAATTTAAAAACAAAGAGCATACTTTTGGTTACTCCTTTGAAAGAAAGATGTCAGTTATATATATTATCCAGTTAGTCCTTTTAGTTTTCTTAACTGTGTTTTCCAGACTTTTGTCTTTGATTGGGCAATAACTCAGAGCTATTATTTCAGCAAATTTCTCATAATGACTGTATTGTAGCAATGAATGCTATCTATTGCTGCCCAACAAATTTAGCAGCTTAAAACAACCAACATTTATTATCCTACACATTTTCTGAGGGTCAGGAATCCACCAGAGGCTTAGCTGGATGGTTCTAGTTTAGGATGATAGTGAGTTGTGGTTAAGAGTCACCCTGAAAACTTTCCTGGGGCTGACAGATCCATGTCCAAGATGGTAAACTCACATGGCTGCTGGAAGGAGGCCTGGGTTCCTTGCCACGCGGGCCTCTTTATAAGGCTGCTTTAGTGTCCTTACAGAATGTAAGTCACACTCCGTTGTTTCCATCTTATTTGTAAGAAGTGGGAATTCAAGGAAAAGAATTAGGCTCTACTTTTTGAATGTAGTATGAGAGCACTTGTGAACATATTTTAGATCAGGCCATGATATTTTAGTAGAATTTTTTTAACTGTAAAGAAAGTACCTTTTGTGAACAGTGATACCACACCTGAAATATAAACTACATTAATATTGTTCATAACGGATCTTGGACCATAAATATATGTAGTATTAATACTTTCATTAATCCAACTTTTAAATAAACATTGGTGTTTGGGAGCCATCTTTTCCTTCTTAGGAGGCCATCTCATACAGAGCCATAGTTTTAAGTATCTCTATGCTGTTAACATAACACATTTATACCTTCAATCTCAGATATTTCCTTTAAGCTTCAGAACCAAATGCCCATTAGAAATTTCATTCAAGTAATCTCAAATGTCTAAAATTGAATCCTTGATCTCTTCTTCTGATTCTTTAAAAATCCACTTGCCTCCACTTGAGTAATTGCTCATGCCAAAATTGTAGGACTCTTCTTTGACCCCTTACTTCCCTCATTTAACCCGTTACCAAGTCCTATTGAGTCTATTTGTGAACTATATTTTGAATTCATCCATGTACCACTACCACCTTAATCTTAACTGCCATTGTCCCTCTCCTAAATTACTGCAATATCCTTCTTACTGGTCTACTTGCTTCTGCTTTTGTTCTCTCTAGCCTATTACATAGAAACCAGATAATTGCCATCTCATCCCATTTAAATTGCAACTCCTTCATATGATCCTTTTTGACTTGGTCCTTGCCTTTTGTCTCTGCAACTTTCTTTCCCACCATACTACCCCTTATTCTCAGCATTTCAGAAATATTTTACTTACTTTGCTCTTCTGTGCCTCAAGATCTTTGCACAGACTGTGCCTGATTCCTAAACCGCTTCCCCCCTTCTTTATCTGGCTAATTCTTTTATTCTTCAGATCTCAACTTAAATGCCACTTTTCATTGTCACTACCTTGACCTCTCCATCCAGTTTAGATTACATCACTAGCCCATGTCCCTCCAGGACACAGTACTTTCTTTGCATATACTACAAGTTATGGGTATCATTGTATTGTCTGGTTTGATATCTGAACATCTCAATTGTCTTGTTTAATGACTGTGAACTCCATGAAAGCTGGGTCTTTTTGCTTTCATCACTGCTTTCTTAGTTTCTAATATAGAATCACGCATATAATAAGCACTTAATAAATATTTAGTAAATATTCAATAGCAAGAACACTGTTCGTGAAGGACTTCAGAACTGGAAGGAATCTGGTCTTTTAATTAGTTTCCATCATTCCTGTTGTGTCCTTGACAAAGGTACATTCACACATCCTTTGCTACTGTGTGAGCAAAGACCCCCAGTTCTTTCAGTTGCCTCAAGTATAGTCAGTTCTCTAGCCTTTGCATTCCTATCATTCTTCTCTAAAGTGTTTAAGGGGCCTGACTAGGTGGAATGAAGATGGTTACTAACCCTCTTTGATTATAGCAGTGTGCTTCAATCAATACTTGATAACATTGCCTTCATGTCTTAGCAATTGTCATAGCATGATGCGATGTAGTGAGTTTGTAATCAGCTGAAACCTAACATTTTTCTTTAAAAGATTAGGGATTTCCATTGTTAGATTACAGTGAGGCATTTGAAGCCATTATACCTTTAGCCTTTCCTTGGTTGGTAGCTGTTCTCTATATAAGTTATTGTAGGATTTTTTAGCCTATAAAAATTGGATAAGCACCTGTTAACTTGCTGTGCCCATTTGGCAAGTGTGTAATAAACATGTATGAGATGAGGAAATGTATATTGGGCACCGACTCTGTAGCAGGCTCTCAAAAATACTTTATAATGTATAGTTTACATTATATAATATACATAAAATATTCAGAAGGGGAGTATAGGGTAGCAGCTAAGATCTGGACTGTGGAATCATGTGTCCTTGATGAGAATTATAGTTCTACTGCTTCCCAGCTGTGTGATCTTTGATAAATTTAAACTACTTGCCTCAATTTCCTCATCTGTACCTCTCTTATAAAGTAGTGATGATTTGATAAATTGATATCAATATATTCAAAGCATTTATAATGGTGCTGGTACATAGAGATGAATATGTGTTATTATCTCATTTAGTTCTCAAAAGAATTGTGAGTTAGTAATGTAATTCTAGTTTCACAGATAGGGAAACTTACCCAGAGAGATTAGGTTACCTATTTAAGGCAGATCCAGGAATTGAACTGTGCCCAGGGTAGCAGAGTCACAGATGTTTCTGTGGAAGGAATCACACATAATCCCTTCCACTTGAAAGAGACTGTGCGTGTGGCAGGTGCTGAGAGTCTTTCGACCACCCTGCGTGGTCACCCCTTCATTTTACCTCTGATTAGACAAGACAGCATATTAGCTTTAAATAAATTGGTGAAGAAACTGACACTGAAAGATAAAACCAATCATAGCAATCAGTTTCCTGTTCAAAACTGTGAGCTTGAAGCAGAAATTGTCATGCTCCTATTTATTTTTCCTAGTACCTTACACTTACTTATATATAACATGTACTCAAAAACTGCTGTTGGTGAATGAGTTAGTGAATGAATAATAGAGGAAAGCTGTGAGGAGGTGAGAGGTAGAGCTAGTAAAGGAGGCAGAAATGATGCCAGGGTTTTTGATATTGGTGACTAGACAGCACCCACCCTTCACTGTGATAGCAAGTGGAGGAGGAGGAGGAGAAAGCAGGTCTAGAGAAGTAAGAAGAAAAGCTAGAGATGATTTAGACAGGTGGAGTATAATCCTCTTAGAGATATTTAATAGCCAAATAGAAATAAAGAGAGAGATCAGGATTGGAAAAATATTAGAAACTTCTTTTGAATTTGAAACCTGGAACAAGTATCCCTAGAATGATAATTGAATGTCAGGTTTTCCAAGAAATACTGTTGTCACATTATAGATGTTATTCTGTAATTATTTTAGACTTTACACTTA
Source organism: Cynopterus sphinx (assembly GCA_030015415.1). NCBI lineage: Eukaryota > Metazoa > Chordata > Mammalia > Chiroptera > Pteropodidae > Cynopterus > Cynopterus sphinx. The sequence goes on from CM057382.1 coordinate 55,824,899, forward strand.
CTCTCTCAGCATTAGATGAGACGCACATTAATTTTATAGTAGAGAAGTGAGAAATTACAGAGATTTTAGAACTAAGCCATATATAAAATGTACAATATAAATGACATCTTACTATAGCCTTATTTCCTAAATACTGTTAAGTACTTTTGGAGTGCTAATTATAGTAGAAAATTCTTAGGTAGGTAAAATAGAAAGCTCAGGTTACTTATGATAGAAATTATGTTGGGGTAATTGTGTCATAAATAAATCTTTTTCATTTAAGAATAATTCAGGCTGAAATCAATAAAATCAATTTGCCTGAACCTACAGAATGGGGGAAAACAGAATTATATTCACCTTTATACAAACTAGCCTTTTTTTCTGTTATCTATTTAACTATTTTATAATTGCTAAACTTTATTTTTAAAGGTTATGTTTCACATCATATTGAAAGCTCAATTTTATCCTAATAAAGTCATCTTTGCAGCATTTTAGGAAAATAATTTTTAGGTATATTTCTATTAGTTTTGCTTTAATGATGAAGAACATGGCACATTTAAAATGTGTGATTTTCTAGATAGGCTTTCTCTTCTATCTATAGAATAAATTATTTATTAGGAAGATTTAAGATATTTTTATATCTGCTAGGATTTGAAAGATTATTAATGAATAGTATTTTAAATTCAACTTTTCCTGTTTTATTCTTAATATATTTAGAATTTTTTTTTGGTAGTAACAAAATAATTACTTTAGAGCAGCCAGAAATGACTATTGAGATTATTTAGTATACTTAACTTGTTTTACTACATATGGTTAATCTAAAGTCAGGAGAGGTGATAACCTATTACTAAATTATTTAAGCTTTTGCATTACAGAGCCTTTTTTTTTTTAAACAAAGATATCTTTAATCTGTAAAAATATATTTCATTGTTTAAAGTTATATCTGGGATTGGTTTTGAAAACTCTTCAGAATTCAGTCATATTAATTACCTTCTTCATATTTTTATTTTTTCAGGAACCAGGAGAGACAAGTGGAAATTGAAGTCATTGTCAAGTGATTGAGACCTTTAACAAGAAAATCTCATTGAATTAAAGTCATTTTTAAATTAGTGATATAGCAAGACCAGTTATTAAAGGTGACAGTGTACAGGAAACATTAGAATTGAACAATGACTCAGCTATATATTTACATCAGACTATTGGGAGCCTATCTGTTCATCATTTCTCATGTTCAAGGTAAACGGGTGTTCATTTAAGCAATCTTATTTTTTAGAATAATTTATTTCTGTATATACAAACATTGTTACAATTGATTTTTGTCCCCTTTTGAACAGTTAGGCCCAGTTAGCAGCATAACTTTTAAGTAAAGAGGCAAAGAACACATATGCCAAATAATTTTTTAACTTAACTGTGATAGGGGCCTTTTCAAGTATTGTAAAATCTCAGCGTCTCTGAACCTATTCTCTTATCTGTAACATAAGCATTGTTAGGCATTATGATTCACAGGGTCAGGTCTTGTAAGGATAAAATGAGATAAAATAAAATATCTGACCTAATGCCTAAGGCACAGGGTAATAGGTATTCAAAACTTAGTTTTAAAATTCATATCTCTTTTAAAATACAATAGGAATATAAATCATTTTAAAATCATTTCATTGTTAAGACTTTAGAAATATAAATTGTACTTGTGTATGCTGCATACTAAAATTTCTTCATAAAATACTCAAAGTTTTACTTATAACCAATATTGTAACTTAACTATTGTGTGTTCACAGCTTAGACCTCCCAAACAGGAAGTTATTGTGATTAATTTTAGGATCAGATAGATTGTATTTGCACATGAGTTTTTTCCTGTATGGTTTAATTAGAAGAGTATGTTCAACTGAAGAGAAAGTTCTATTTTGCAAATGGATTTTAGATAGAACTTATTGGACACATCTTCATTATCTTAAATTTATAACTTTATAGATTGCTCTTTCATAATGTCTTGTTCACAGTGATACAGATTAATATCTACAAACAAGAAGAAATATGATTAACAGCATAAATCTTTTGAACAGTTTCACTTTAGTGTTTGAACATGATAATGGATTCTGTAGCTTCTTTGTATTTTGGTTAGGTATAAATACCCTTATTATTACCATGCTAAAATACAGAGCCCTCTTGCGAAAAGCCATTTTCCAAACACCACAATATTTAATAAAACATCTTTAGCATCTGTTATTATATCCCTTGCTGATTAGCATCAATCAAAGCTGTAGAGTTTTGAAGATAAGTTAAATTAATAGTAACATTTATATTTGCTACTTTGCTCCCAAGTAATCTCACCTATTAATTTTTTTTTAATCTATGCAGCTCACAAAGAGGCAATATGATATGAGTCTCATTTTCCACCCTGATTCAAGTTGTTCTATAATAAACTTTTTTAGATGATGTTAATTGGTAAATAGTTATCAAGTATAAGTGAAAAAAATCTTAGAATTATATTTATCAGGTAAAGAGCAAAATTTGTTATATTTTCTTTCAAAAAAGATTAGTTTGTAGTTGGTTACATGGTAAGATTAAAAATGTTTGCTCTTAAAAAAAAGAACTAAAACCAATGTGGGAAAAACGTTATTTCTTAGAGATTACTATGAAGGATTGTAGAATGGTGTTAATGGAAATGATTTTGACTTTCTCTTAACTTTTTCTTAAATTGTGCCTTGGGAAAGTAAATTTTTCTGTACTTTGGTTCCCTTATTAGAAAATAGAAATAACAAAACTTATCCTAGACACAAGCAGGAGTATTTTGAGCATCAAATGTTATGATATAGATTAAAGTGCTTTTACATTGAGATAAAGTTCAGTAGGAACAGAGGAATGAATCATTTGATATTTCTATCTGATAGACATTTAGTCCTTGTTTCTGACTTGGTCACAAATTTTAGAATTGGTTTTAGCTTTATGTAAAAAGTACTCAACACATTGTAACAAACAAATAGAGATTTGTTTTTTTACAAAGATGGTAGGTGTTTTCTGGTGTTCATTCAGTAGTTGAAAGGTGTCAAGGTTGACATCTCTGTGATTTTTTTTGGCTTTTTCCTCATGATTAGAAAATGGCTGCTGTTATCTGCATCAGAGTAAGAAAAAATGGGGGAAAGGATCAGCACTTGCCTCCACTGGATCATATATCAGGAAAGCAAAAGTGTTCCCCAAAACGAATCCTCTGACTTTATCTTGTTTTATTAGCTAAACAGTTGCTAGGGCTACTGGAAAACTGGGAAACAGGATTGTCACAATCAGCTTAGGTTGATATCTAAATCCATTGCCTAGGGCTGGGTACATATTCCCCCCAGACAAAATCAGAGTTCTGTTAACTATGAAAACAGGGTGTTGGGGAGGGGGGGGCTTGTGTAGGGATAGATATTCATGGGGCAACTAATAGAGTCTGAAATAGATTTTATCTCTTATTAGTTAAGATGTTTTCAGCTATAAGTAACAAAAACCCAATATAAAATAGCTTTAAACAATAAGGAAAATGTAAGATCACATATCAAAAACTCGGAACACAGGAATACTCCAGTTAACTGAGTCATTGGCTCATCAGGTTCTTTCTCTATTTCAACTGTGCTGTTCTCCACTTAACAGTTTAGCCATTGGTTAATTCAGTTCATGGCCACAATGTGGCTGGTGAGGGGCCAGACATCTCATGCAGATGTAGCAACTTTCGAATTGATAGCATTGGGTGGAAGAAGAGGAATGGATATCTCTTTTCACTTGGTAAAAAAATCTTTCCCCAGGCACAGCACCTCTTTTCCTCCAACAGACTTCCTTCTCATGGTATTGGACAGAATATATTACCTGCTCTCATGTAAGCAATGGCAAAGGGAATGGAACTAAAATTGTTAGATTAGACATACAATTATCTCTACTGAGGGTAGGGCTGAGCTTCCCTGAATCACATAAACAAAAAGAGAGAGAGAGAGAGAGAGAGAGAGAGAGAGAGAGAGAGAGAGAGAGTGTGTGTGTGTGTGTGTGTGTGTGTGTGTGTGTGTGTGTGTCCAGCAATAAAGGGGAGTAGAACAATAGTATCTGTGGTAGGGTACCACATTTGTCTTCCTAACATCATAAATACCTCTTCTCACATGCACAAATGAAAAGTGCTTATGTTAATATGAAATGTTCAGTTTCTCCTCAAGGGGATTTGTAAACCCAGAATTTCATTCACTTAATATACTCAGCTACCAATCCAGGACTTCTGGGTAGTATGTAGCTTTCTCCATCAGGTCCAGATGTGACTCTTCATGGTCCAGCAATGTGTGACTAAAAGAGAAATTATTGATGTACACCCAGTATTCAATGATAAAGAAGAAATAGGATAAGTACTATATAAACTCCCACTCAGAGGAAGGAAGATTTAGAAAAAACCTTTAGTAGCCGCTGTTCCACAGCACATAGATTAAGGAAAACTAGTATTGATTACCTCATACATGCAATGCATTGATATCTCACTGTTCTCTACAACTCTCTTTGTCCTTTGCTTTCTGATTCATATTCTAGGTGTTTCATCTGAACAGGGAAGGAGAGCTCCTCTTCTTATACAAAAGAAGCCAATAAGATTTCTGGGAAAGTAGGAAAAATTATTTAGCAAGAAATGAAAATCTAATAAAATCATTGATGCCAAATTTGCTATTAATGACAAAAGGAGCCTTGTATAAATGTGCCTATATACAGTTATTTCTGTCTTTCAGCCATATGTATTTGGATATTTTTCTAAGTATGTAAGCTATGAATATTTTTTTGCATGTGTTTGTTTTGAAACATAATCTATAGCCCTAGCCCACCCCAGGCCTCTTAATTTTATACTTAATTTTATAAATAATAACACTTATGGGTAGAAAGAGATTGACATGTTTCAGGAACTGACAGAAGGCCAGTGTGCCTGAACATGATGGATGGGAGGTGCTGTGAGTTGATGTTGGAGAGGTACACAGGGTCCAAATCCTGCTGGACCTCAGTAGGCATGGTGGAGGATATTGGCTTTTATTCTTAGTGCATATGAAGCTATTAATTGGTTTTAAGTAGGGGAATAACAGGATCCGATTTATGTTTATAAGATAACTGGCTGCTACCTGGGAAATGGACTGGAGGGGCCAAAAACAGAAGTGGAGAGATCAGTGTGGAGATTCTTACCTTAGAAGTTGCTTGATATAATGGGCCCAGGTAAAAGCAGTGGAGTTGCAGAAAAATGGGAAAAAATAAGGTATATTTTGGAGGTTGAGTCAAAAGACTTGGGGAGAACCAGCTTTGAGGATAAAAGAGTTCCATTTTGTACAAGTTAATTTTGAGATAATGAAGAAAGTCGAAGCTGGGGATAAATTGAGGAACCATCAACAAAAAGATTTGTTAACCATGGGAGTGGGCGCTAGGGAGAGAGTGCAGAGAAGCTGTTGCTAGATATTTTTCTTTGCATCCCTGCCTCTGCTTATTGAAATCTTACAGCTTTAAGATGTAGCTCAGATTTCATTGCTGTTGACACCCAAGGAGGAATTTGTGTTATTAGCTCCTTCCTTTGTTTACATAACACCTTTGTATTATATCAGTTTTCAAATTGTGTTTGTTTATGTGCTTGTTACTCCCTTTCCCCTTCTCCTCATTCCAGGTTTCTTAAGGATGAGATCAATTTCCAGCTAGCTAAACCATAGCAGACCAGAATCCAGGTCTTCTCATTTCCAGCTCAGTGGATAACTCTTCCTGCACCTCCCCACTTTTTTATTTTTACACCTTAACATAAATGAGGTCTTTAAGTTTTATGGTAATTTAGAGGATTAAGTGAAGATTATTAAAATTTAATGTATGGAATCACTAAAACTTATTTAGCAGTACATTCTTTTCCTGTTATCACTGTAGATATGTGCTTTTTCTTCTCTTTCAATAGTTCATCTCACTAGTATGGCTAAATTTAAAGTCAAGATTACATTATTAAGCCTTGAACCATTTCTTTAACATTTATAATTAAATACATACTAATTCTCTTAATATTTTATGCTTGTTTGTCTATATTTTATTCCCTTGAGATCAACCCTATAAGGAATAGCCTAGTCAAATTCAGCTGATTCAAGGGGAGGAAGGAATACTGAAACATTTAGTTCTGTTCTGCTTTCAGGCTGAAATATTCAGTACCAGATATGACATTATCTGTCATTTGAGGCTACTAGACTCCATTGCAAAAATAACCTTCAGTTTTTGGCCGCATAGTCTGGATTTGAATCAATGACCTTAAGATAAAAGGCACCAGATAAAATGATTAGTCCCCATGCTCTCACAATTCCTTTACTTAAGCAATTAAAGTCTAAAGGAAGATGCTTAGTAACTCCACTTTTGCATAGAGGCACAAGTAAAAGACTTATTTTTTTAAGCTAGTCACAAGTTTTAAACCAAAGAGTTTAAGAAAAGAAACATGATTTGTATGTTTTTTAATGATTATAGGCAATCTCAACCTTCCCTGAAAGTCCTTCCATGTACCTTTCTTAAAAGTTATGACCGTATTATTCCTTGTGCTTCTCTTTTTTGTCTGTCACTAGTTAAAAGTTGTGACATAGTCATCTCTATATATCTAATCAATACCCGAGATAGTAATTCTGTGCATAATAGATTATTAATAAATGTCTGTTACCTGTGTGAATGAAATTTTAATTAAACACATTAGCTGCAGTTATTGAGATAGAAAAGCTTAGAAACTTTTCCTTGTTGAATATTGAAGTCAAAGAATTAACTTTTCAGACATGATTTATTTACAAATTTTATTTTTGATTACAGGGCAGAATCTAGACAGTATGCTCCATGGTACTGGGATGAAATCAGACTCCGACCAGAAAAAGTCAGAAAATGGAGTAACCTTAGCACCAGAGGACACCTTGCCTTTTTTAAAGTGCTATTGCTCAGGACACTGCCCGGATGATGCTATTAATAACACATGCATGTAAGTATTTTATGCAACTTTCCTTAAAGTTGAGAGAATAGGATTGCATTTAGTGGCATTTTAAGAATTGTTTACATTGTCTAAGTTTTTTTTAACTTTATATATAGCATGTCTTTCCAAAGAGTCAAAAAGCTTTTTGTACTGTATATAGGAACATGTGTTACATTGTAATACATGGTTTCTTTATTTAGAGTAACATTGCAATATAGCTTTTTAAATGAGATAAAAGAAATCTGGTATTTGTCTAACATTTTGAGTTTATTTAATGATTTTTATGTAAAGTTATTAATATTCATTAAAGAAAACATTACCAAAAATATGAAAATTCCACTAAAAACTTGTAATTCTAAATTGTCTGATATATTTTACAGACATGTAAGAATATTATATTTATTTAATTTTATGTTATCGTCTTACAAACTCTCCAGTCCAAATCTGATTTATATAACCATTTTAATTTTCCTGCTTGTTAGTTAATTTTATGTTTACATTTGTATATGATCATGTAATTCTATTCCATATTTGAAGAATTGGTTTACTAGCCAAAAAAATCTCTGAAGAACCTAATCTCATCTGACAATTGGTTCTCTCCATTTTATAAGGGCAATAATCAATGTCTTGTTTTGTATTTTTCTAATAATTGTATGTTCTTTGAATGTGACCAATATAAAGCATAGATGTTTACATGTAAAATCTTGAAAGTATATAATAGTTTCTTATCTCTTAAATTTGTTGTTTGTCTTCTGATGGTGATGACTTTATTGTGACAGACTAGGTGATTTGTCATAGAGGAGTACTCCTCCACTATGTCACCAAGCAATTTCTTGCCAAAATTCTTGTCTGTAGTGCCTGCCAGGTATTTGTTAGTGACTGAGTAATCCAGAGTATAACTGAATTATCAATATTAACAGAAATTTGCCCCACACTTAATATTTTCTCCTTACAGAAAATAATGCTAAAAAGAAAAAAATGAATAATTCTTAGATTCTTCTAAGTAGAAGCAATATACTTAAAGATGTGAACAATAAGTAGGAGCATACAAAAAGCTATTGGAAGTTTTTTCCTACCCATTAAAGTCTAAATGAATATAGTAGGGGGAAACTCCAACATACTAATATTAAAATGATAAAATTTTATTAGATGAAAATACATTTGTGTAAATTTCTTAAAAATTCAACTATTCAAAAATTCTTTTAAGTTCATAAAAAATGCCTCTCAGGATCTTAGTCTGTTCTTCCCAAGTAAACTTTGTCATTGAGTCTGCTTTTGTATGTTTCACTGAAAAGTTTGTGTTTATTATTATTGTGAACAGTATGTGAATATTGAAAATCTTTTAGATAAAAAAAAGATAAAATTATTTCTAAGTATGTTTTTAAACAAATCAGCTTTTTGTGGTCATATAACTGTGATTAGCAAAGAGAAGATACGTAATATTTCGTAGTTGGATAACTTATTTAACAGAAATCCTTTTCCACCTGACAAAAGGGCTCTTATTTAGGTTTTAGTTCAGATGTGACAGCTTTCATTTGCCTTAAAACCCATGCTGTTTGCCAATAAATTATATGTGAATACAATTCTAATTTAAAAAGTAAGGTACTAAAAGTGATCAGAACCTGGTCAAATTTAAACTTCTATTTAGTAATTTCTGATATGAAGTTATGTTTTTTGTTCTTTTTTTTTTAGTTTTTTAGTTTTTTGTTTGTTTGTTTGTTTCTTTTAGAACTAATGGGCATTGCTTTGCCATCATAGAAGAAGATGACCAGGGAGAAACCACATTAGCTTCCGGGTGTATGAAATATGAAGGATCAGATTTTCAGTGTAAGGTAAGATCTAATTTGGGGCCTATGGAATAAAGAAGGGAGGGGCTACATGAAAAGCATTGATTTTCCCTAGGAAAAGTGTGCCTGGTCTGCATATTGTTGATGTTTTTGTAAGCTACTATATTGGGAGAAGCTTAGCTCTTACTTCAAGTATTATAATTGTGGTAATTGAAGTTCCAGATTATTTTACTTTTAAAAAAGGTTTTAAGTCATTCTGATTCTAAATTATTATAGTTGTAAAAAAATTGTACTGTCACACTTGTGACTTATTTGTAGATTATAAAACTGTCTGAAAAGACTTTAAGGTGACGGGCAATAATCTTTGTATCACTCTGAGACAACTGAGAAATGGTAAGCCCTTGTAAGGAGATCTCAGTGGAGCTATTTTAACAGCAGCAGCAAAGTAATCAGTGGATTAGTAATGGTTTATGAACATCCCCACAGTACTCTGGGTTATAAACTTAATCTCTTTAAAATTCTGTGTAGTAATTTTGCCCCAGGGGACCCTGCCAATGTTTTTGAAAAGCAGCTTAAGATAGGACTCTTTACACACACAAATTTAAACCTTGGCAATTTTAGAAAATTATTTGAATTATTAAGAAATTCTCAGGATTGATAGAAACCTTAAAGGTTATGTGCATCAACCTCTCTGCTAATGTTTAGAATCCACACCCCCTCCCCTCCTGCCCTGCACCCCCAACACCACGCACACTGCATTCCATTTATTTTCTGTGTGCTACAGGGGCTTATTACCTCCCATGACCACATATTTATCTGTAAAGTGACCTGACTTGATCTTTAGAAAGTTCCCCATGACTGCAGGGTCTCTCTTCCTGCCTTTTTGGTCCATAGAGAACAAATCTAATCCCTCTATAATGTGATAGCCCTTTACTATGTGAAGGAAGTTTTCGTTGTCCTGCTTTCTTCCCCATACCCTCTAGTCTGCCCAATGAAAGTAATAGTTCACAATAACCTCAACCGTTCCCTATATAATCAACTTTAGAGTTACTTACTCTCCAGTTTCTCATTGTGTGTAATATGCAGAATTGAGTGGTCTGACCAGGAAAAAAAGGCAGAGAATGAGTAACTCCTTTCTCTTTTTCTAAAACAGCCAACTCTTATTAGATCTTTGACTGTCACTCTATATTCTTGAAGCACTGAGCTTTCTCTTAGCTGAAATCACAATGTCTTTCATTCATGCTACTGCTTAGCCACATCTCTTCATTCTTCAATGGTGCTGTTGGTTTCTTGACACAAATAAGTTGATGGGAATGGAATGAGTTTTATGTCACATACTTGTCTATATTAAATTTATCATATTAGAATCAGTCCTTTGCTGTAATTTGTCAGAATTTGGGGGGATGCTAATTTGGGTGTTTCTTCCAGTTTTATGCCATATACATGTTTATTAACCACACATACCATACATTTTTTGATCACTTAAAAAATATCGAAGAAAGAGCTATTGTTAGAGCACTGAGCTCAGCAGTAGTAACCAGTATCTTACAGGCTCCATGAACTAAGCGTATCCCAAACTGAATTCACCAATATAAACTTGATGACAATCTGTGTTCAAATCCACATGCTGCCTCTTACTAGTTGTAAAACTTTGGGTAAGGAGCTTTACTCTTATTTTCTCATCTATAATGAAGTTGCTGGAAGGATCAAATGAGATAGCATATATGTAAACAGTTTAGTACAATTGGCATATAGTAAGGGTTTAATATACATTAGCATTTTAGCTTTTACTGTATTTTTCATGTAAGTGAACAGTCTTTAAGCTGGATTACACATATTCCTGGGTACACACAGACTATGTTACACAAGGATTACATAGATTTGTGGATGGTTTTAAGGGAATCACTTTATGTTTACAGATCCTACACTTACATTGGTCACATTGGTTAATGTTTATCTGCCTAAGAACAGAGCCTCACAGCAATTTCTCTTTTCCCTCCTCTCTTTTCACAGTCACCCTTTTCACAGTTTACAGATCAAGAATCTGGGATGTAAAACCTCAAGTTTCCAAACAGCATTGCAATTAGAAATCTAAGTAATACTGTGGGGAATATGAGAATGTCAAATATGTTTGGATGTCAGGTGGTTTTAAACTTTTTGCTTTCAACCAAATTGCTAGATTTTTGAAAATTTTTGATAGTAGATCATTATGGGAGTTTAGCATATGATTGGAAAGTTTTAAAGAATTATGACACAACAGTATAACAAACTCCTCCATTATTATCTTTTTGTTTATGTGAACAAAGCATGCTAGTACTGACCCTCAAAAAAGCAAAATAGAAAAACAGGAGTAAAATTAATGCTGAACCTTCTCATTCTAGCAATAAATATTTATCCATGAATTTATGAACTACTTTTTAAAAAAAAATTTTATCCATCTCATACCTTTCCAACAAAATTTTCTTTTACTCTTAGTATTTTAATAACATCATTTTGATCAGTTTTATACTAATAGTAATTGCGATGCTAAATCAAACCAGAATAATTTTTTAAAACTTAAAATCGTGTTGTCAAAAAAAATAAAATACATTAATTTATATTTGTATATATTTTTGATATGGAGAATCATGTCATTAGGACATGGTTATTGTGGGACATGTGGAAAGGAAATGGGAGTTAAAAGAGAAAAGGGAACATTAAAATTTCTAATTGTTAAAGAAACATTTGTTTTTTTTTTTAAATAATGATGGGTGTCAGTTGCTATGTTGTTTAGATTCTACTGTATAGATTTAAGAATAACAATTTATGTTAAAATGTCATTATGTACAGTAAGCCAGAAATTATTAATATATTCTTTGCAGCTATTTATAATAAAAAGTGTTAGGTGGCAGCCTAAAAACGTGTGGGGATACATCGTTTTTTGGAACTCCTTTGGTGGTTGCACAAGCAAGAAATATTAACTTATCTAACTTTCTCTGTATCTTGCAATATCACTACTTATTTCCTTAGCAGCTAACCTGAGGAGAACAACTTTTTAAATTTCACCCTAAGCCTTTTTCTCCTAGTGTTTTTACATACTATCAGGTTTGGATCAGAACAGTATCAAATTATAATCACCATGCTTTGCCCAGACCTTGATTCCCTCCTATCCCCCACAGTCTCTGTTGTTAAATCTAGCTTATTCTGTTTCTTCCTGTAGAATGAATTATTTCTCAGAAACTACTCTACCATTCCTTATAGTTTGGTGTCAGTTCCTTTTTCATATGCTATTCTCTCACCTCCTCCCACCCAAGCTCAGTAAATCTCCTATTTCACAAATACCAAATGAGTTTTCTCATCAGGATTTTTATTACCCACATACATCTGGAGATACAAATGGACTTGTTTGGAAGAGGGCAGTGGGAAAACAGGAAAGGGAAAGGTTGTGTCACCAACTTTATAATCTAGACACACCTGACTTTGGCCTACCCAGTTAACTTGCAGAAAAGAAAGATGTGAGGTGGGTCTGTTGGTTATTCTTAGTGCAACCACATTGAGTCTTCTAGGGGGTTATAAGCATTTTCTGCTTTTTCTAGAATCTTGACTATGATCCATGTCAAGTTCACTAAAGGAAGAATTAATTTATTAAATACTTACTGTTTGCATTTAATGTGCTAGGTACTTGGTATATTGTACCCCATTTTCTCCTACTTACCCTGTAAGACAGATAATTTTTATCCTCCATTTTACAGTAGAGGACACTAAAGCCCAGAGAGAAGTAAGTTCATTGCTTAGGGTAAAACAGTTGAATAGTGGCAAAGCTAGGATTTAAGCTATTTTATTCCAGGGCCCTCACTTTTTCCATAATATTATGCTGCCTCCAATCTGTTATTGGCAGTCTACTTCATTTATTTTTTTTAAAGAAAAGGAATATCACATTTAGCTATCTAGTTGCCAACATACCTTGTTTTAAAACCTTTAAATTATACTTGTCTTTCAGCCATCTCACAAGTGCTCTCACGTTCATGGCATGAAGATAGGAACTCATACAGAGTACAGAAACATTGTAGGATCTCTTCATACATCTAGGGTAGCAGTTTCCACTTACTTGTGTTTGGTCTGCCTTCTTCATTCCTGTTATCATTCTTGAAGACCAAAACAAAACAGGAGTTTAAGAAATGTACATTTTCTTTGTTCTTCATTACCTGCTGTTTTGTCATTAATGCATCCATTGCTTGGTAGCCTGTCTTCAAGCACTGCCAGAGAAACCCATTCTTTGTTTTCTTTGGTTTTCTTTTCTGTAGAGCTAAGCTCATTTTGAACTTTAGCCTTCCTGGAACTATTCTTGGATGCTTGGCATTTCTTTTATTCATCTTTAGTTGTAATACTCTATTCCATCTTTTGTGTAAAGTTTTTTTCTAGATCTGGGATTATTTCAGTCACTGGCGTAACTCCTAAAATTTTTCTTTCTCTTAATGATTGGTGGTTAAAAAGTAAAAAATTTAGTTAAAATGTAAAACTCGTTTTTTTGAAGGTTTTCAGTGTTCTTGACCCATCTTCTCTGATAGAATCTGAAGTCATGTACTTTTGTTCATATTTTTAAAGTAATACCTGATGATGCTGAGGTATTTCTTTCTCACCATCTGATATTTAAGAATAACCCAGTCATTTTCTGCCTATATACTCTTGCTACTTTTATAATAAACAACTTCTTTGTGTTGCTATTTTGGTCCAGAATGGCAGTTGTCCCAGGAGGTACTGAAATATGAGCATTTAAGTTAAGAATTTACCAAGTACTATACTGTTAGTCAAATAAAACTTCACACATAATTGTTGATATTTGTTCCCATGACTACAGTCTTTTCTCTGTGCTTGTTTCTGATCTGTTAGGAACACATCTCATATCTGGTTGGTGGCCTCTAAAAAACTTTCAGGAATATTGTTTTTATATTTTGCCCTTTTCCTCACTGTATATGCTTCAACTTGCTTTCACATACAATTTATTGGTTTCAACAGAGTTGTTATATGCAAAATCTATAGTATCATCTCTTTACTTCCACAACCTTTCCTAACCTGTCTAATTTGGCCTAAGACATCCTGCACTTTTAGTCTGATCTTATTTCATCCATCTAACTCTCAGCACTACTATAGATCATATTTACCCTACTAATTTGCCATTGTAATGAAATGTATTACCCATGTTTTTAAGGAAAAGGTCTTATGACTTTAAATATTTTTAACTAAATACAAATGAACAGTAATATCAAAGTTTGGTGGACAATGCTTATCAACTTTTGTTTATCTATAATTAAGTTATGCTCTAGTGTTCTAACATACCATCCACATATATAGGTTCTCCTTAAGAAAAACCATTTTATATTCTTAAAAACTATAAACTATTTCAGCACAAATCCTATTTTTTAAAATTTTTACGCATAAAGCTTGCAGATTTTTTTTACTCACTGAATTTGAAATTGTATTTTTTGAACATTAAAAAATTTTTTATCAGCAATTTAATGTATCTAATCATTTCTAATTTTATCATTTCTCTTCCTCTAGGATTCACCAAAAGCCCAGCTACGCCGGACAATAGAATGCTGTCGGACCAATTTATGTAACCAGTATTTACAGCCTACACTGCCCCCTGTTGTTATAGGTAGGTTAGCGGAGAAAAGTGTGTTATGATTCTCAATAAAATGCTTTCTCTGGTTTTAACAATAAGCAACCTTTTTAGAATTTAACACTACAGATTATTTTTTCTTTTTAATAATATGTAAAAGATAATATGTTTACTTTCATTGTCAGGTCCATTTTTCGATGGTAGCATTCGATGGCTCGTTGTGCTCATTTCTATGGCTATCTGCATAATTGCTATGATCATCTTCTCCAGCTGCTTTTGTTACAAGTAAGGCAAAAATTATTTTGATGTAAAACGTTTTGGTAAATATTAGGAATAAGTAGTGTTCTTAGGCCAGAAGGCAGAAACCATTGACTGCTAAATATAATTCAGAAACCATTAATTTGCATTCACCAGTTATGCCTCCTTTAATTAACTAGATTATAGTTTCTTTAAGAGAAAAGAGGATCTTATTACCAGTCATTTAATTGGACACAGCTTTATACTTGTTATATTCATGAGTACCTATGATTTTATTTATGAAATATTGAACTTTTTTATATCTGAATGTTTAAAACTGGTTCCAAGAAACCAACTGTATTATCAATTTTTAGTTATTTAGGGGCTTAAGAATTATTTGCATTTAGACATGATTTCATAAGAAGTTGTCAAAAGAGAAGAGTAATAAGGAGGGAGTGAATTTCAAAAATAAAACATTATTTTACTGGCATATGAATAGACGGAGATCAGGAACAGGTTACTAAATCCATAAATAGACACAAGTATATAAAGAAATATACGATAACACCAAGGAAAGATGGATTATTGAATAAATAGATTTAGTACTAGGTAGCTATATGGAAAAAAAATGAAGTTGAATCAATTTCCTACACTAAAATAAATTCTAACCAACAACCTATGGAGAATTTTTTAAAAATATTCTGAGTGTAGAAGACATTTGTGAGTCTGACACAAAACTTTGAAGCTCCTAGTCAAGATGGTGGAGTAGGTGAATGCTGTGCTTGCCTCCTCTCATAACCACTTCACAATTACAACTAAACTACAGAACAACCATCATTGAGAATCGCTTGAAATCTAGCTGATCAAAAGTCCTACAACTAAGGACATACTGAAGAATCCCTTTTCAGACTGGGAGGAGGAGTAGGAGGGGCAGAGACACTGAACCAATTGGCCCCACACCCGCATGCGGCAGTTAAAAATGAGGAGAGATATCTCTGCTGCAGAGGTCCCCTTTGAGAAGTGAGGAGTCCCAGCCCCATATCAGCTTCCCCAGCCCAGGGTTCCAGTGCCAAAAGAGAAGTCTCCACAACTTCTGGCTGTGAAAACCAGAGGAGATTGTGGCTGAGCAAGATGGAGAACTGGTGGGGTGTCAGGTATTCCTCTTAAAGGGCCCACACATGGACTGACTCATTGATGGACTCACTTGCTCTGAGTTCCAGCACTAGGGCAGCAGCCTGAAAGATGCCAGAGACCTACGGGCATGAACTGAATTGTCTGGCTTCAGAGCAAGGGCTGGAGGGACAGCTTTCTCCCAGACAGAAGTGCTAACAGAAGACATTTGTTCAGTCCCCAGCCCCTCCACCCCCCGCCAAATCAGTGAATGCGCAGGCAGGTGCCTTATCTGAGTCTCCATCAACCTGGCTAGTACCAGTTGCCCTACCCTGCTTCCCTGAGACCTTGGCCCACCCAATTTGCAGGCCCACCCAAGCCACTTCCAGTGACTTTTTTATACAAATGGCCTGTCTTAGCTTATGCTGCAGATTTTCCTAAAATTTCTCAAAGGTTCACAAACCCCAGATAAGCAGCATCTGGCTATGGCATGCCCCACACCTCTTGCTGAGCAGCCTATAAGCCCAGTGCTAGCGGCAGCTGGCCTCAGTTCACAGCTTAGCCTCTCCCAGGCACCACCAAGCTCAGCTCTAGTGGCAACAATCTGCAGATCACTTTGTACTTCACACTTAGTGGCCCAGGTCAGGGCACAGGCAGCAGCTGATCTTGGCCTGCAACAGAGCCCCTCCCAAGAGGCCTTAGAACCAACACATCCAGTAACTAACTTTAGACCACATGAGAGCATCACCCAAATACCTCCACAAACAATACACTCAAAGGAAAGATTGGGCAGGCTCCAGAGCCCCGCTAAAGCAAATCCTGCTCTATAGGATCAGTTTATGTACATCAGTTCCTCCGCTTTAGTCAAAGCCAGTCTTCACATCCAATGAGCCCGAGAGTCAGTCATTCTCATTGATGTGCAAACAGCAAGCAGAGCTCAATTACAACAGGAGAGCATATACCACCCACACGAAGGACACACCTGTAGCACCTGGCTCAGATGCCTAGGGAGACTGTACCACTGGGTCCCACAGGACACCTACATGAGGCCACTCTACTAAAAAAGTGTTCTACCTAGTGCATAGAAACAAAAACAAGGAGGCAGCCAAAATGGGAAGACAAAGAAACATGACCCAAATTAAAGAGCAGAACTAGGCTTCAGAAAAAGAACTAAACGAAATGGAAGCAAGCAATCTACCAGAAGCAGAGTTCAAAACACAGGTTATAAGGATGCTCATTGATCTCAGAACTTCAGCAAAGAGACAGAAAACATAAAAATAGAGACGGGAAACAAAAAAGAATGAGTCAGAAATAGACACTACAATAACTGAAATAAAGAATACATTAGAGAGAATCAACAGTAGATTAGATGAAGCAGAGACAAAGAGAAAATCTTAAAAGCATCAAGAGAAAGACAAAGGCAGTTCGTTACCTACAAGGGAGCACACATAAGACTGTCAGCTGATTTCTAAACAGAAACTATGTTGGCCAGAGGGACTGACATGAAATATTCAAAATGGTGAAAAGTGAGGACCTACAACCAAGCAAGGCTACCCAGCAAGGCTATCAAATAAAATTGAAGGTAACCAAATTGCCAAAGCCATACTGAGAAAATATATTGATGCTGGAAGCGTCATCCTGCCTGACCAAATGAGACTACAAAGCAACAGTAATCAAAATGGCATGGTATTGGCCGAAAAACAGACAAATGGACCAGTGGAACAGAATCAAGAATCCAGAAGTAAACCCATATTTATATGGGTAAATAATTTTTGACAAAAAAGCCAAAAACATAAAGTGGAGAAAGGGAAGCCTCTTCAATAAATGGTGTTGAGAAAACTGGAAAGCCACCTGCTTTTGAATAAAACTAGACTGTTGTCTAGTTTCACCAAAATTAACTCAAAATGGATTAGGGACCTAAATATAAGACCTGAAACAGTAGAATGCATAGAAATAAACATAGGAACGAAACTCATGGACCTTGCACTTAAAGAGGATTTTACGAATTTGACCTCAAAGACAAGGGAAGTAAGAGCAAAAATACATGAATGGGACTACATCAAACTAAAAAGCTTCTGCCCACCAAAAGGAACAGTCAACAGTCAAGGTAAAGAGACAGCCACCAAATGGGAAAATATACTTGCAAGCAACACCTCCAATAAGGGCCTAATATCCAAAATATACAAAGAACTCATACGGCTCAATAACAACAATAAACAAATGATCCAATCCAATAGTGGGCAGAGGACCTGAACAGACACTTCTCCCTAGAGGACATACAAATGGCCAACAAATATATGAAAAGATGCTCAACATCGCTAGCTTTTAGGGAAATGCAAATCAAAACCACAATGAGATACCATCTCACACCTGTTAGAAAAGCTATTAATCAACAGGACAAGTAATAAAAAGTGCTGGAGAGGATGTGCAGAAAAACGAACCCTCATACACTGCTGGTGGGACTGTAAATTGGTACAGCCACTATGGAAAACAGTATGGAGGTTCCTCAAAAAACTAAGAATTGACCTGCCATATGATCCAGCTATCCCTCTTCTGGGTATTTACCCCAAAGACTTGAGAACCCATATCTGAAAAGATGTTTGCACACCAATGTTCATAGTAGCATTATTCATAGTGGTCAGGACATGGAAGCAACCAGAGTATCCTACGATAGATGATTGGCTAAAGAAACTGTGATACATATATACAATGGAATATTACTCAGCCATAAGATGAGATGAAATACTGCCATTTGCAACAACATGGATGGACCTTGAAATAATCATGCTAAGCAAAATAAGCCAGACAGAAAAAGTTGAAAATCACATGATATCAGTTATATGTGGGATATAAACCTAAAAGCAACAAATGAGCAGGACAACCAGAGACTCATGGACTATAGAGTAGTGGTTACTAGTGGGGTAGGGGAGGAGGGAAGAGGTAGATGGGGTAAACAGGGTCAAATATAGGGGGTTGGAGGAGGGTGAAGTGGGTAAAGGGGATCAAATATATGGTAGCTGAAGGAAACTGGACTTCAGGTGGTAAACACACAATAGAATATACAGATGTCAAATGATAAGGTACACCTGAAAATTATATAATCATGTTAATCAATGTTACCCCAATAAACTTAATTTAAAAAAAAAGTTGAAGGTAAGATAAATTGGTTTTCAAATAGGAAAAAGCTAAGGAAAAAGCTAAGGGAAATTATCACCAGCTAGCTAATATTACAAGAAATGTTAAAAGGACTTTTTTAAGAAGAAAAAGACCAAAATATGAATAATAAAGTGGTAATAACTACATATCAACAATTACTTTAAACATAAATAGATTAAATACTCCAATCAAAAGACATTCAGTGGCTGAATGGATAAGAAAACAAGACCCTTACCATATGCTGCCTACAAGAGACTCACTTCACATCACAAGACACAGACTGAAAATAAAGGGATGGAAAAAAGATATTTCTTGAAAATAGAAACAAAAGGAAACTGAGGCAGCTGTACTTATACCAGACAAAATAGATTTTTAAAAAACCTGTAACGAGACAGAACGATGCAGTAATTTCACTTCTGGGTATTTATCTGAGGAAAACCAAAATACTACTTCAAAGGAACATGTATGTCCATATGTTCATTGCAGCATTATTTACAGTAGGCAAGATATGGGGGCTACCTGGGTATCCATCCATGGATAAAGAAGTAGTACATATATGCAGTGGACTCAGCCATAAAAAAGAATGAAAGCTTACCATTTGCATCCAGCTGGTTAGACCCTAGAGGGCACTGTGAGTGTAAGTCAGAGAAAGACAAATGCCATATGATTTCACTTATTTGTGGAATCTAAAGTATAAAAATAAACGAACAAACGAAACAGAAACAAACACATAGAGATAGAGAACATTTTGATGGTTGCCAGATGGGAGTGGGGTTAGGGAGTGAGAAAAAGGAAGGGATTAAGAAATACAAATTGGTAGGTAGTTACAGAATTCAGTCATGGGTATGTCAAGTATAGCATGGGGAATATAGTCAATAATATTAATGGCAGTGAACATGAAGACAGAAACTAAACAAACATTAAAAAAAAGAACTTAAAAAATGAGTCATGCACCATTGAGCTGTGACACCTCAAATGGCCTAAAATATATATTTTACATTTATATATAAATATAAAAAATATAAGTAATGACCAAAATTTTTCCAAAGTTAGTAAAAACTGTAAACCATAGATCCAAAAAGCTCAACAAACCCTGTAGGACAGGAAACATGGGGAAAACCGCACCGAGGCAAATCATAATCAAATTGCTCAAAAGCAGTGATAATGAGAAAAATTTTTAATGCTGCCAGAGAAAAAAGGCAGATTATGTACAGCAGAAGAAAGTTAAGGATGGCAGCCAATTTTTCCTGAGAAACAAAGCAAGCAAGAATGTAGCTGAGCACCATCTTTAGAGTACTCAAAGGAAAAAGTCATGAACCTAGAATTCTATATACATAGAGAAAATATTTTTCAAAAACGAAGGTGAAATAAATACTTTTAGACATACAAAAGCTTGAAAGAATTTACCAGCATATCTACACAAGAAATGTTAAAGGAAGTTCTTCAAATAGAATATTATGCCAGGTAGAAATATAAAGCTACACAAAAGAATGAAGAGCACTGGAAATGAAGATCAAGGGAACCCTGACACAGACTAAACTAATGTCTTTTAAGGTTAACTGAAAAAACACTTGTCTCACAGTCAAGCCATGGACACTCGAGTGACCTAGAGCAGCTCATAAAATACACAGACACCGTGAACTGTTTTTTAGGCTCCTTTTATAGTTTTAAACTAAATATTACAGAGACCCTCTTGATTGCCCTGTATATATAGATTTTGAATTTTATGTACTGGTTTTATCTACTCGAAGACCAATTATTGAGCAGATTTACAAGATTAGTAATTTGGTATATTCACATTTAGCTTGATTTTAACAAGACAAAAACTTCTATCTAAACAAGCCATAAAAGGATAAAAGTAAAGAGTATTTCCACATATTGAAATTAGTCCCTTTTATGTATCTTATTAATAGTTCATTCCACATCTTCAAATGAGAACAGAGGAAGAAACAAAATATTTTCAAATTAGTTTCAAATGAGAACAGAGGAAGAAACAAAATATTTTTAGAGACAGAAGATAATAATCTTTTCTGATGACTGTTTACTTCCAGTCTAGAAAAATTTGCAGATTTATTCTTCTTCAGTCAGATTTGCATTCATGATAGCTAGGTCCTTGAAATCAATACCTTCTCTAAAACGTCTTCTCTAGCCATCACGTCCCTTCATTCTGAATTAGCTATCATTTCTTTTCCATACTGCCAGTTCTTTGTTCTTTCCTCTGACATAGAATTTCTATCCCTTTTTGTGATTTCTTTAACCCTTAAAAAACTGGTTAGATATGATGCACCCCTAAAACATTTACTACTTTTGCCTAACATTTTTTTCATTTGCAATCATTTGTTTACTTATTTATAATCATTTCCCTAAATTCTGCCTTTTCCAATGATAGAGATTGCCTGTCCATTGATGTTGATGATGGCTGGTTGATAAATTATCACTTTTCTGTTGAAATATTAAGGATGAGCATGGTGAATCAGTGAGTTCCCCATGCTTGACACACAATCTCTCCTGACCCAAAATGTTTGCTTGGAAGCAGTATCACAGATTAATTTATCAGATACAAAACCTACTTCCAGGTTTATAATTGGCCCATTATTCTCACTGCTGTTAGGAAACATTTCAGTCCCACAGTAATTCAGTATTAGAAATGGATGACTAAAAATAAAGTAATTACAGCAAAAAATATTGCCAAGAAATGTTTCATTTAATAAAAAAGATAATAAACGTTTATTATATTCCTGAAAAAGGAGTTGCCAGTCAGCTTTAAAGTGATTAAAAATAAGAGAGAAGTCCTTTATATTTATGTTTATTTTTATCATTTTCAGCGTTCTCTGTTTAGTTCTAAGTTTTAGGTCTAAATTTTCATCTGGTATATTTTTTTTGAAGAACTTCCTTTTACTAAATTTCTTACATATAGGTCTGCTGACCGTAAATTTATTCCGCTTTTGTTTTTCTGAAAAATCTTTTGCCTTCCTTTTCCAAAGTTATTTGCATGAGATATAGAATTCTAGGTTGATTTTTTTTTTTTTTTTTTTTTACAGATGTCATTTTGTACATGATTTATTTCATAATTCTTATCTTTGGTCAACTATATATATATATATATGTATACATATATATATATGTATTTTTATGGCTTCTTTTAAGAGTTTCCTTTTTGAGTTTTAAGCATTTTGACTACAATATGTTTAGGATATGTGTGTTTCTTTTTTGGTGCTCATTTGAGATTTACAAGTTTATTGAATCAGTGGCTAGATGTCTTTCACTATTTTTCCAAAATTATTATCTTCTGTCTCTAAAAATATTTTGTTTCTTCCTCTGTTCTCATTTGAAACTAATTACACATAGTTTAGATTATTTGATATTGTCCCACAGCTCTTCTATTTTTTACTGAATTTTTCTTATTATTTTTTTCTCTTTGTTATTTAGTTCAGGTAATTTCTATTCACCTGTTTTCAAATTAGCTTTTCTTTTCCTCAACTGTATGCAGTCCACTGATGAGCCTAGCAGGGAAATTCTTCATCTCTGTTACTGTGTTTTACATTTCTAGCATTTTAATTCAACTCCATTTCTCTGTTTTCCATTTTTTTGATTTATGTTGTCCCCTTTTCCACTAGATGTTTTACCATTTTAATTATAGTTATCTTAAGGAAGCTATGTGATAGTTCCAACATGAGTTATCTCTTAGACTGGTTGTAGTGATTCCCATACTTCTTGACAGTGGGCTGTTTTTTCTTGGTTTTTAGTGTGTCTCATGATTTCTAATTAAATGCTGTATATCATGTTTAGAATCATAGAGACCAAGAAAAAACTGTCTCAGGGTTTTCAGGAAAGCAAAAAATAACCATGGTATCCATTGAGATCCACATATGGATAGAGTTTACCTCGTCATTGTAATGCAAACATTAAATATTGATCTAAACAAATACTGTGCTATACCTGTGTTCAGAGTACAGAAGTATTCTTGGTGGGGTGGAGGAAACAACGGGTGTATTAAATGATGAGTTAAATCCTCATCTTCCACAGCATGAAGTCAATAGTTAAAGCCTAAGATTAAAAAACCGAAAATGTCAATATAAGCATGTTATTTAGTAATAATGAGGTAAACATTAAGTAAATCAGCTTAGAAACATTGAAAATATTTGCTTCTGAGAATTGCAAAGTAGGTGAGAAGAGAGAGGATGAGATGGGAATTACTGCTTTGTTACTAAGCCACAAAGAACTACAGTAGTAAGTTCTTACTTAATGTCAATGATAGGGTCTGTGACTTTAAGTGAAACAGTATCATGAAGTCAGCTTTATCATAGGCAAATTAATATAAACAAGAGTTAAGTTTCTATTGCTTCTCATTGTTATAATGAAACATTATTTGAGGACCTGCTATGTATAGCTTTTAAAAACAAATGAATATTATACAGATGTCAAATGATAGCATACACCTGAAAATTATATAATTGTATGAACCTATGTTACCCCAATAAACTTAATTAAAATAATAAATAAATAAGTAGATTTATAACTTTGATAAAATTAAAAATAAAGTTCTAAAAGTTCATTTACACAAAGATATGAATAAGAATGTGGGGAAAATGAGCACTCTCGTATAATGGTAGAGACATAGTAATTGGTATAAGCTTCAGGGAAGTCAATAGAGCCTTCTGTCAAAATTCCAAATTCATTTCTAACTTATACTTCAGATTTGCCAGAAATATTTTTCATTTTAGCCTTGTGTAAAGTAAGACAGTCTAAATTTTACCAGTAAGGGAATGGTTAACAGCTATACAGTGGAATACTGTTTAACCATTAAATAAAACAGAGGCTTCTTATGCACTGCTGTGAAGTAATCCCCCACATATAATGCTAATTGAAAAAGCAAGATGCAGAACAGCATATATTGTATACTATCATTTCTGGAAGAAAAAAAAGCAAAAGAAATGAACATCAATATTTATGTTTTTGTTTGAATATGCATAATGATCTCCAGAAGATCATCCATGAAACTGGAAATAGTTCCAGTTCTAGGTTTCTTCTAGGAAAATGAGGTTGGTGGCTTAGGGATAGAGATGGGAGGAAGGTTTCTCACTGTACACCCCTTTGTGCCTTTTGAATTTTAAGCCATTTGAGGTAATTACCTATTAACTTATAAAAATAAAATTATAAAAGTGGCCAGGTATACTGGGCTATCCATATGGAATATTCCCTAATTTTATTCCCTAATTTCCATTCTATACTATAAGTTCCAAATGAATTAAAGGACTAAATGAGAGAAACGAAATTTTTAAACCTTGAAGATGTATTTATGACATTAAGTTGTCTTAAACAAGACATAAAAGCATATATCAAAAAGAAGGAAAGGTTCGATGAATTTAATTTAACAACATTAAAATTAAAAACTGACATAAAATACCATAAATGGGATGACATGACAGTGACAACTGAGAGAAGACTTGTAATACATACTTATCCAATATTTAGTATCCGGATTATATAAAGAATTCTTACGAATTCATACAAAAAAATAAATAAATCATCCCAGTTGAATAAAGTGCAAAAAAAAAAAAAAGAAACAGGATTAAGCAGTTCACAAACTCTGAAAAACAAAATTTCAGCCTTTCTTGTAATCAGGAGAAAACAAATGAAAACAAGTCACTACTTCATACCCATCAGGTTGGCAAAAGTCAAAAAATATGGCAGGGCCCAGACTGGCATGGAATGTGGGGAAATGAACACTGTGATATTACACCATTGGTGAGAGTATAAATTATTCCAGTTTAGAGAGCAATTTGATAGATGTCAATAAAATTGAAAATATGTATACCTTCAAGAAATTTTTAAACATCTTCACAAGAGACTGGCTCAAACATGGTTTTTGCAGCCCTGTTTACATTAACAAACTTTTGGAAATAACTAAAATATCGCATCAGGTAAGTTGTGGCAAAATTTATAACAGGAACACTGGGTTATTATTTAAATCATTTCCCTGACAGAATAGTCATGACTAAGACCGTGGATTCCTGATCAGGGCCTCTGGATTTAGATCCCAGCTTCTTTACTTGGCCAGCTGTGTGACTTAGAGCAGATGATGAACTTTTGGCCCATAGTTGCCTTATTTGTGAAATGAGAATAACAATGCTTACCTCTTAGGAGTTTTGTAAAGTTGGAGTCATAGAACAGTGCCTGACACACTCAGCATCAACAAAAATGACCTGCTATTTTTTACATATATCAACACGGATAAGTATGTAAAACATTGGAGTTTTTTAATTAAAAAGCAAGGTGTAAAATATTAATAGAATATACCATTTATGTAAATTTGTATCCAGAGAAACAATGTTGTTTATGAATATATACAGTTATGATAAAAATATAAATACATACATTAGAAGGATGTACTCACGTTCAGGGTAGTGTTTGCCTTTTGAGAGTCAAGGAGGGAAATAGAATTATCAGGGAAATGGCTGGAGCTTCCAATATTTTTAATGTTTATTTTAAATATAAAATAAATATAGCATTATGTTAATATTTACTAAACTTAAATGATGTACACATCATTTAAGGGTGCCAGTTAAATTAATCGCTACCTTCCCATCTGCATCTTTCATAATTTGAAAGTTTAAAGAGAAGCCTTCAAAAATATCAGAATAAATTAAGAGGACTTGTTTGATTTCTTTTCCATAAACTACTTTTTCCTTTTTTAAAAAATGGAAATATATTTACTGTTCATTTTGATACTAAAATACATACTTACAAATTTCAATGAAAATACTCATGTAACGTAGAAAGTGTATATTCCTACATTCCCAGAAATAACTTATTTACAACTTGCTATATATAATTTCAGATATTTTTAGACATATTTAAATATATATAATTTAAACACTTTTTATAACTAGGATCACAATTTACATGCTGTTTTTTAATCTATTTTTTCACTTGTTACTGCATCATGGATATCTTTCCATTTTAGCATGATCTATATAGAACTACCTCATAAATGCCATTTCTAGACATTATTTTAACAGAGGGTATATTATCTTATGGTAGCCTAATTTTGATACCATCCTGTCTGAAGGAAGGATAATGGTGTTGACAACCTCAAAATTTTCTTACATTTGAACTTTATAGTTTTAGAATTTTAATGTAGATCATTTTCTGCTTTTTTAAAAGACATTATTGTAAGAGCATCTCAAGCAGAAGTCGTTACAATCGTGATTTGGAACAGGATGAAGCATTTATTCCAGTTGGAGAATCACTAAAAGACCTTATTGACCAGTCACAAAGTTCTGGTAGTGGATCTGGACTACCTTTATTGGTAAGATAAATGTTCACAAAAACATGAATGGTTTATTGATACAGAATGTATTCTCCTATAATAGATAGCTTAATTACTACATATTAGAGAACATTGCTGAGCACATTTTTTTTTCTTATTTGGAAAGATGACAGTAGTAATGCAAGGTGAAATTAGTTAAAAATAAGAAATATGAGTGAAACAAAAAATAGAATAGGCAAGTAAGAGGACCACAAGCAAAGTTAGGAAAGAAAATATGGTCATAAAGTGTTATATATGTGTTCTAATTAGCTCACAAGTTTTGCTTTTAACAGCCAACTTGAAGAGGAATTGGGTATAAATACCTTACATCTATAAGGTTAAACTGGTTGTTGGGAGAAGTATAACTATTTTAGATTCTGAAATCTAACAGAAGTTTCTTCCACATATTTTCATAGAGAAGATGCTCCCCTCAATATAGTACCATATTACCAAAACACAGTTCATACAAATAATGTTTAAGAGAATTGTTAATAATTCTAATAAGAGGGTTATAAAATATTCTGATTTAGGGATCAAGAGGACCCTTATAATAAACACCAGATATTCAGATAAATATTTGTTTAATTGCATTTGTTTAAATACAGTTATCTCTAATTTAAAAAATTTATCAAATTAAATAATTCTGTAATTGAATTGGAAAGGTAAAGTAAAACTGTCTTTATATGCAGACAGTGTGACTGTCTATGTAAAAAATCTCAAGGATGATACCATAAAGCTACAACAACCATTAAGTCAGTTTGTCAAAATTGTAGAATATGAGGTCATTATACAAAAACCATTGAATTTATGTACACTGGCAGGAAACAGTTGGGAATTAAAAAATTTTAAGCTGCATCAGTTGAAATAGCATCAAAAAAAGTTCACTATTTGGAATAAACTTAACAAAATTTGTTAAGACCTGTACACTGAAAATTAGAAAACATTGCCAAAAGGAATTAGCAGCCTTAAATAAGTGGAGATGTATATTCTGTTTGTGAATCAAAAGACTCGGTATTGATGTCAGATTTTCTAAAATTGACTTACAGTTTCAATTCAATGCAAATCAAAACCAAAACAAGCTTTTGTAGAAATCGATGAGCTGATTCTAACATTTATATGGAAATGCAAAAAAAACCTATAAGAGCCAAAAGAATTTTGGAGAAAAAAAAACCCAAACAGAATTCACTACCTGATTTCTGGACTTAGTGTAATGCTGCAGTAATCAACACTGTGATACAGGCATAAGGATAAATATGTTTATCAATGGAACAGAATAGAATGTCTAGAAATGGACATACACGTATATGATCAACTGAGTTGTGTGCCAGAATAATTCAGTGGGGAAGACAGTCTGTTCAGCAAATGGTGCAGGAAAAATTGGACATCCATTTGCCAAAAAGAGAATCCCAACCCTTACCTCATTCCATATATAAAATTACCCTGAAATGGATCGTAGACCTAAATGTAAAAGTTAAAGTATAAAACCTTTAAAAGAAAATGTTTTAGAAAATCATTGTGACTTTGCATTAAGCAAAGATTTCGTAGCACACAAAAGGCATGAATCATTTTGTAAAATGATAAATTGGGCTTTCTCAAAATTTAAGACTTTTCCTATTCTGTAGACACTGTTAATTAAATGAAAAATAAAGTCACAAACTGGTAAAGATCAGATAAAGAATTTGTGTTGCAGAGTATATAAAGAACTTTTATAATTCAGTAATAAGACAAACAATTCAGTTTTAAAATGGACAAAAAAATGTGAATAGACACTTTCCCAAAGATATAAGAATGGCAAATAAGCATATGAAAAGATACTCATCATCATGAGAAAATACAAACTAACACAATGAAATGCTACTTTACATCCACTAATATGGCTTAGACTGAGGATATCAACTGGAAATCTCATATATTGCTGATTGAAATGCACAGTGGTACAGGGACTTTGGGAATAGTTTGACGGTTGATTGAAAACTTAAACACACAGTGAAGCGGTCCTGCTAAGTATTTGCATAAGAGCTATGCAAACATGACAGAGACCTGAATGTGAATATTTATAGCAGCTTTATTCATAATAGATAAAAATTATAAACAAAAGTTCATCATTTGTTATATGGTTAAACAAGTGGTGGTACATTCATAGAGTGGAATACAACTCACCAATAAAAAGGAACAGACTACTGATACATGCAGCAACATAGATGAATTTGAAAGCATTTTATGCTAAGACACAAAAGACTACATGCTGTATGTTTCTGTTTATGTGATATTCTAGAAAGGCCAAACTGTAGGGACAGAAAACAGATCAGTGATGCTAAAGACTAGGGGTGGTAAGGGGAGATTGACTTTAAAGAGGCTAAAAGGGAATTTTTTTGAGTGATGGCTATTACATGACTCTACACCTTTGTCAAAACACAGTTCTCAAAAACAGTGAATTTTATTACATGTAAGTGATACCTCAATAATCCTGACTTTCTGAAAAAAAATGCAAAAGGATTCTGCAAGGAAATGATTCCTCAAGTAAGTTACTTTATGTGTGCACAAAATCTAGCCTATTTTAAGTGCATTTGAACCTGGAACTTAGTGTCCTTTTAATTTAGAATGGCCACTATGCTTCTGAAAATGAAAGGTAGTAATTAATGTACATCTTTCATTCAAGAAATATTAGTGAAAGCATTTACTGTACTCCAGGTATTATCTCAAATAAGTACCTGTATTTTGTGAGCAGAGTGGGATGGAATTCAAACAAATACATATAAAAATAATAATAAAATTATAATTGTAATGAGTACAGCAACTGAGAAATGCTATGAAGATGTTGAACAAAGAGAAATAACACTCATAAGTAAAGGGAACTGCACATACACAAAGACTCTGAGACAAGAATGAGCTTGAGTGAATTTGAAAAGTTGAAATAAGAGGGGTGAGTTATAAAAGATAAACTAACAAAAAAAAAAAAACAGAAAAAAATGAACAAAAAAATAAGAGAGATGAAGATGGTGTGATTATAGTGAATGATGAAGCTGGAGAGTTAGACAGGGACCAGATCATGTAGGGTCTTATGGACTGAGTTGAAGATTTTTAACTATCATTTAGATTTTACTATATAATAAACCACCCAAAAACTTAGTGGATTGAAGTTTTTATTATTTCTCATTATTCTGTGGGTCTGATTCTTTGGGTCTGCTGGGCAGTCCTTTTTCTCGACTTGCTCGGCTAGAACTAGATGAAACTGTTCATGCACGTGGCCAACGGTTTGCAAGGTATTGTTCATTGGTCACAGGGTCCCTCAGAGTAGTAAGAAGGGAAAGTTCCATTGTGCAAACACTTTTAAGTCTTCACTTGCATCACACTTTCTATTCTGTTACTCAAAGCAAATCACATGGCCAAACCAAGCCCAGAGTTTATGGAGGAGACAACCCAAGGTTGTGTGTACTGGGAGGGGAATTACTTTGAGCTTTTTTGGAAGCAATCTGCCACATTGACTAACCTGTTACTTATGATTTCGGAACATATTGTATATTGTTTAATCTTTTTTTAAATACATTTGAATTTTTGACATTGGAATCAGTTGGTCGCATATACCATCATTTTTGATGGGATGGACTATCAGACAACTTTCTCAGTCTTAATAGGTTCTTTTCATCAAGAATTCAAAACTTTTTTTTTTTTTTATGAAGGTTCAGCGAACTATTGCCAAACAGATTCAGATGGTTCGGCAAGTTGGTAAAGGCCGATATGGAGAAGTGTGGATGGGTAAATGGCGTGGTGAAAAAGTAGCAGTCAAAGTGTTTTTTACCACTGAAGAAGCTAGCTGGTTTCGAGAAACAGAAATCTATCAAACTGTGCTCATGCGCCATGAAAATATACTTGGTAGGTACACATTTGATTTTAGTCAATTCCATGTTCTGACAAGGTTAGTAGAGTGTGGGTAGAACCTTGCCACATGGGCTCTGAAGACATATGTGAATTCTGTTATATGCATTAGGCTAAAGGAAACCCATTAGAATACAGTTTAAATGCACAGTTTAAATACAATAAGCCCTTAATGCCAACCAGCCAGTTTATTTACTACCCTGCTGGTGAGACAGTGGTAGTTTCAAATTGGAAGTAATGTCAATTTATTAGATTTACTCATACAATAACAAAAACCATGTCTTTTTTTAGGTAATTTAAGTAACTTTTTGCCTTTTGTAAACTAAACTACTACCACCTTATGATGTAGCTTAATATTCTATGCTTAGTAGGTCTCTCCCTCCCCACCCTCCCATTTAACCAGTAGGAAAATAATTTAGTTATGATCTGATCAGTAGGGTACGTAAACTTGTCTAGTTTTCCTGACTTTTCTTTTCAGCTACTGTTTGTCTTTTAGACAGTGCATAGCATAGTCAATGCTCAAGAGTATAGTAGGCACTTGTATTAGTTTCCAAAAGCTGTTAAAACAAGTTACCACAAACTCGGTGATTTAAAGCAATGGAAATTTATTTTCTCTGAGTTTTGAGGCCTGCAATTTAAAATCAAGGTATTGGCGGGGCCATGCTCTCTGAAGGCTTTAAGAGAGGACCCATCCTTGCCTCTTCCTGACTTCTGGTGATTGCCAGCAGTCTTTGGTGTTCCTTGGCTTGGAGACAGCACTCTTTCCTATCTTTGTCCCTGTCATCACGTGGCCTCCCTCATGTGTCTGTGTTCAAATTTGCTTCTTATAAGTATGCCAGTCATTCAGTTACGACCCACTTTAATCTAGCATGACCTCATCTGAATTTCATTACATTTGCAAAGACCATTTCAAAATAAAGTCACATTTACAGTTGCCATATGTACATGATTTTGGGAGAACACTATTCAACCCAGCACTTTTACTGGCCTTTTTCTCAAGAGAAAAAGGAGAAGGAAAGGGGGCCACTATTATGGACCTGCTTTTCAACAAGTCAGACTGAAAATGCAGGTGTGAGGAGGCATTAATGGGAAAATGGAATTGCCTTAATTAGGTGCAAACTCTTAGTTGAACATTTTTAACTTTAGTATTCTAATGTATCCACTTTTCAGTTTGAAATTGAGAGCCTTTTTCATGTTCCTTCTTTATGTATGGGTCTTCTTGTTTACGTAGCTATAAACACTCTCCCAGGTTATTATTATTATATGATCTTCTTAGTCATATTATAATTTTCATGATCATTATATTAAGTTTATTGCAGAAGTATAGAGTTATATGTGTAAATGGCAGAAATAAAAATCTTGGGAACAAATTCAAGAGATTTTGTTTAGGCAAATTTAATGCTTAATGTCTACATGATACCTGAGTTATTCTCAGTATCTTGAATGAGCATTCATTATCTTTCAGAGCCACATCTGATAACCACCCTTTTAAACTCATTAATTGAACAGGTTTTATAGCAGCAGACATTAAAGGTACAGGTTCCTGGACTCAGCTTTATTTGATTACGGACTACCATGAAAATGGATCTCTCTATGATTTCCTGAAGTGTGCTACATTAGACACCAGAGCTCTCCTCAAGTTGGCTTATTCAGCTGCTTGTGGTCTGTGCCATCTCCACACAGAAATTTATGGCACCCAAGGAAAGCCTGCAATTGCTCACCGAGACCTAAAGAGCAAAAACATTCTCATCAAAAAAAATGGAAGTTGTTGCATTGCTGACTTGGGCCTTGCTGTTAAATTCAACAGGTTAGTGGTTCTTTGCCCACTGTTTAGAAATTATGTTAATCTCAGGACAGTGCAATTCCAACCATGTATTTATGCTTACATAGTTACATAGTTTTATAAATAGGTAATTGGGGTTTTTGTCATCGTTTATTTTGGTGGGTTTTGTTTGTTTTGTTTACAAAAACCACATTCTACTTTACATAATTCTTGGTTTCCTTTATTTTCTTAGATATCCTCTGTTTCAATTTATATAGACATACTTTATTTTTTTCAATAGTATCGCTCACAGTTTTTCACAATATGGATGTACTGTAATTATGTCATGACCCAACTGATAAGCAATAAATTTGCCCCTGGTTTATCTCTCTTGTTTAAAAAATGCTTTAATGAACATTTTAATTATTTATATATATTATATCCTTGAACACTTATACAAGTTTTTTTCATAATGGACTCCTAGAGAGGGGGCTAGACAAGGAGTATGAACGTATTAAATTAACATATATTGCAAGTTATACCTTCAGAGAGCGTGCATCAATTTATACTCCCATAAATGATATAAATATGCCATTTCTCCATCACTACTTGATATATTGTTAATATTTTTAAACAATTATAACATTTTTAAGAAACCACTGTAATATTTTAATGTTGTTATAACTCTAGAATACAGCAGTTATTTCACATTTCAGAATTAATTTCAGTCCATAAGATAAAAATACTAGTCCATAACAAAGTAAACATTAAAAAAATTAAATCTTCTCTGGTCATTACAGTGTTCTAATCCTGGTTTTTGTTTTTATTTTTGTTGCTGTTTTTTAAATAATGTAGTGTTTATTGGTTCAAATATTTATCAGATGCCATATAGGAAAATATATATTAACCTATGCTTCACAGTAGTTTCTAAACCTGCCATAATTTAGGACCTAAACAACAAAACATTCATGTCTTCCAACTCTAAAATTTACATTAAAAGTTGAAAAACCAATAAACATAATTTATTACTAGTTTTCAATATGATTATGTAAACATTACTCATAATGGAACTAAGATGATTGGACCCATGAAGAAAATGTGATTCTGTATCACATGAGAATGGTGAAGCAAATGATTCCTCTCAATTTATTTTAATAAATTTTAAAATAGATCTGACCCCCCAGTGATTTCTGATGAAGGAATGTAGAGATTTTGGATGGATGGATGGATGGATGGATGGATGGATGGATAGATGGATGGATGGATGGATGGATGGATGATGGATGATAGGTAGGTAGGTAGATAGATGATAGATATTTTTAGAGTGTGTGTGTGTGTGTGTGTGTGTGTGTGTGTAGAGAGAGAGACAGAGACAGAGACAGAGAGAGGCTATTAGAAAATATAACAAATGGAAAGTAAACTATTTTATTTTTGACTATCAACCTGGATATTATCTGTCTTCTGTTTCAGCGATACAAATGAAGTCGATGTACCCTTGAATACCAGGGTGGGTACCAAACGCTACATGGCTCCAGAAGTGCTAGATGAAAGCCTGAATAAAAACCATTTCCAGCCCTACATAATGGCGGACATCTATAGCTTTGGCCTAATAATTTGGGAAATGGCTCGTCGTTGTATCACAGGAGGTAGGAGTTTAGGAAGTTTGTTTCTGGTTATGTTTGCATTCTCATCATTTAAAAAAACTAACAGCTCCTATTATATCATTTGTATGTCATGTATGTCATGTATCCCTAAGATCACTCCCAAGTTCTATGATTTCACTAGAGGGACTCACAGGACTCCATATGTGGTTGTCCTCACAGCTAAAATTTATTACAGTGATGGGGATACAAAGCAAAATCAGCAAAGGGAAAAGGAACATGGGGCAAAGTTCGGAGGAAATTGGACACATTTTCTAAAGTTCTCTTCCAGTAGAATCACACAGGATGCACTTAATTCCTCCAACAATGTATGAAATATTATCATCTAGGGAAGTTATTAGACAATTAGTTCCCAAAGATTTTATTAGAGTCTAGTCACATGGACACTCTCTACCTAGTATGTACCAAAATTCCAAACTCTCAAAAAACAGGTGTTCAGCATATACCATATTGTTTGTACAAATAGTCTAAGCATATTGCACTATTCTTATCATTTAGGGAGTTTTTTTGTCAGTGTAGGAAGCCGTCTACCAGGCAAGTTCCCAAATACTATCTGGAGGCCAGCCTTGCAAGCAGGCCTATTTAAGGATAGGATTCTCAGGCTTGCTGTGTTATCTGTTTTCCGCATATCATGGTGTCTTTCTACTGCAGAACAAAACAAAAATAAAGACTGCATTCATTGTTAGTAGGAACAATTGTGTACATAAATAATTAGCTTAAAATTTAGGGTGATTGTTTCATCCTTTTTTTTTAGAGATATTATATTGGTATGTCCACAGCTATGATTGGGATCCCGATGGATGTAGGGGAATTAATTAGACATAAAAAAAAAGAGATAACATATATTTACTATTAAAAGTTAATCATCCACTCTAGTATTTTTTTCTTCTTTATGTAGGAATTGGTTTTAGCTCCATAATTCAGTAAGCTGAATAGATTGATATATTTTGTCCAGCCACCATTTCGTGCCCACTATGTTCTCTTATTCCCTACAGGGATAGTAGAAGAGTACCAGTTGCCATATTACAACATGGTACCCAATGATCCATCATATGAAGACATGCGTGAGGTTGTGTGTGTCAAACGTTTGCGGCCAATTGTGTCTAATCGATGGAACAGTGATGAAGTAAGTAGAACTCAGTTCTCTGAAGAATTGATTGATGTCACCAAGCATATTTACCTGCTCACTACATTTTCTTTACTTTTCAGTGTCTACGAGCAGTTTTGAAGCTAATGTCAGAATGCTGGGCCCACAATCCAGCTTCTAGACTTACAGCTCTGAGAATCAAGAAGACACTTGCTAAGATGGTTGAATCCCAAGATGTAAAGATTTGACAGTTAAGCAATCATGAGAAGAAATTCTAGACTGCAAGAACTGTTTTCACCTAAGGAACAGGTGGAATTAGAGTAGAATAAGGATGTTAACTTGGTTCTCAGACTCTTTCCTCACTACACCTTCACAGGCTGCTAATATTAAACCTTTCAGTACTCTGTAGAATATAAGCTGGGAACTTCTGAACACTGAACACTTAATTCTTCATGTATGGACAGCTTTATTTTAAATGTGGTTTTTGATGCCTTTTTTTGGGGGGGAGGGTTATGAACTGCATCAAGACTTCAACCTGATTAATAAGTCTCTAGTCAAACTCTGGGTACTGAATTACTTATTCATAAAATGGTGCTTTCTGTGAAAGCCTTAAGAAGATAAATGAATTCAGCAGAGATGGAGAAATATACACTTGCCTTCTACCTAAAAAATTTAATCTATTTGTATTCTACCTTTGTAAACAGCCTATGGATTATGATTTGTTTGGGATACTGCTTAGTTTATGATAGTTTATCATGCTTTGATAATGGTGTGTGTACAGACACATGTACACCAGGATTTCTCTGTTGCTATTTGAATTAGAAGAAAATAATTTATGAATGCACAGGAACATATTAGTGGTAGTTGGTTTTGTGCTTTAAAAATGCATGATCTGACCAAGATTTGCCAATCACATAAAAGCCATTGACCTTGCAGGTGAGCTAGCTTCTCCACCAACTTTATTTTTTAACATAAAAGTTGATAAAAGGCCAAAAGAAGTTGAAAGTGCCCATAAATTTGAACTGTTTTTCTCTCATCACCATCTTCTTTTTTTTGGTAATTATTATTTTTGTCATGAAAAGCATCCTATCCAAAGTTGGAACTCCCAATGCCATGAACCTTGTAAAGAAAACGCTTCCTACTGAAGTGAATTACTAATTACTATATTTGATAGCAATGTTAAGTGCCTATAACCACATTCTGTATTCTTTATTCTCAGTAACTTTTTAAAGGGAAGTTATTTATATTTTGTGTGTAATATGCTTTATTTGCAAAACACCTTTTACAATCATATTTTATATATGTATATACATTCATACTGTAGAAACCAGCTCACATGTACCTGACATCTCATCATTAAGGGGAAAAAATAAAAGATTAGAAGAAAATATTACAAAGTAGAACTACATATGAATTTTCAGAACTAATGCATTCAAAGTAGTGAATCAAACCTAGGACTTTGTTAACTTCAGGCATAGATTTTCGTTAAGATACTGTCATCTCAATTTTCCTTTATGAAAGGATCCTTTAATTAGAAATTTCTATTTCAGAGCTGATATCAGTTTATCAGCAAATTAAATCATTTGAGGTTTTTGATTTTATGATTTCTGTTTTATAACTTGGGAAGACAATGAAGGGCCAGGCACACAAGTTAAGTATCTAGTCAGTACTTACTATCTATATCATATAGCTGTTATTCAAGAAAATGCTACATATTTTATGAATGCCTTGTTATCCTAAGGAATAATTTTAATTTACTTTAACTTTTTATACTTCTGTAATGACTTTTAAATATTAATATCTTATTCTGAACAAAATACTCATGGGTGCATAAAGTGAGACAATGTTCTTTGAATATAACATAAATGTGATTTTTCACAACATGGTCAAAATACTTTAAAGGGAAGGAATCAGAGCATGTATTCATTCATTACCAAAATTTAACTAGCACTTAAGGCTGAAACTTGTATATCTGTCTGTACATCAAACTTCACACGTTTGAAACTTGCTTTAACAGTTTTAGCTAAGTTTAATAATTTTCACCTAACAACTCAAGTTAGAAATGTTCATCAAGGTAAGTAAATTGACATTTGATAGTACCCAATAACTTGCTTTTTCTAAATGTTTTTCCCATGTCTATACTGAAATTTATAGATATTTTTATCAAAATTTCCATGTGATTTAAGAACACTTACGAGCCTTAGTCTAAGGTTAACCTTGATTTATTTTTTATTTGATAAACTACAAATCTTGAAAATCACTTGTTATGTTAATAATAAAATATATAAGGAAAGGCAAGCTCTAGTCTTAGAAATGTTAAAATAATATGTGGAAGCAAAATATTGCAAATAGTAGATAGTACAAGACAACTGTAATGATTCTTGTAAATTAAATTGATCCATTAAAAATGATATCAAGAATTAATATTAGAGACTTGTTCAGTAAAAATATTTTCTAGTATAACCTGTTTTTAAAAAGCAAACAATGCCATATTTGAAATCCTAAAGTCTAAAAAATGTTGCATGATATTTATTTTCTTCCTCCATCTTACTTTTAAATTTCTGAGTTCACCTAGTAAATGTAGTAAAAGAAATATTTAAAGAGGAAGAGGAAGGAAGTATTACATAGTACTATAGTTAATAGTCATAAAACCCTAAAAGCCATTATTTGGAATCACAATTTAGTATTTTAAAAAATGTATAGTTTCTGTCTGTCATTCCTTTAAATAATTAAAACATAAGAACAAAAAAACCCAGAGCTACCTAGATATAACAAAAGTTAACCCTCTAAGAAAATTTTTCTTATGAAATCTTTTTATACTGGTAAATATCTCTAGAATTAGGCACATTAGGATTGGCTTCAACATATTCTAAGCTTTCCTTGTGCCTTTTTATTGAACAAGTTTCCAAAGCATAAAATTTGAATCTTATTTCTCTGGAAATATTTTCACAAAAGCTATTCCAATGAATATATCATGTTGCCTTTTCAATGTCCAGAAGTATTTCTAAACTTAGAAAGTGACCTATAGTTTTTGAAAATTGTTTTTCTAGAATGTGCCAGATTATTCACTCAAATTATTTTTTCCACAGATTTTTTGTTTCTGTTTAAAACAAAAATACAATACAGTTTTTAAAGAATCGTGAATCTCTAAGTTAGCCCAAAGTCAAATTTGATATTGATGAATAATTTATTCCAGGGAAGATTTTATAAATTAAATCACTTATATTCCTTTCCATACATGTTGTTTAGAAATGTTTCTAAATATCTAAAATAATTTCAACAACAAAAATACTGGCTTTTAAAAGGATTATTGCATCTCTTATACCATTCAAAAGTGTGGAAATGTTATTTGCTTAGGTCGGATGTTAAAATAGCAGTGTAGCTGTTCTTGCCTCAGTACTGTTATGAGTGTCACAGTGAAAATTGCAGACAGCTGACATATTCATGAAAACCAAAATAAATCTAGAGCAGCATCAAATGGAGCCACATGTAATGATCATCCCACAAGGAAAGTATGTGAATACTGCTTTTGAAAAGGATTAAATATATTGTGATTTTAGCTTGTGCTCTGTACTATGCTTTCAGTGGAATTATTTAAGCTCTTTTAATGACTGTAATCCTTACCCATTAAAAACTAAAATGTAGTATATATTGTATAAAATGAAAATACCATTATAGTTTAATTAGAGAAGTTGTACATAGACCTTGAAAGAAGGGTTAAAAAAAACAAGCAGTTTTATTATACACTTGTAAAACACCAAAAATATAGATTCATCTTTGGTATGTAACACACTAAATGTATTTTGTACAGTATCTAGCTTAAAAGGTGCCTTATTAAGTTTACCATTAACTGCTTTGTTCTATATATAAATTACATCCAATGTATCATTTTTAAGTAAATAACCTTATTTTAGTATACTTTAGTGATGTGTTTTATGATACTCTACTTGGATTGTATTGTGTCTCAAAAGTCACATGTGCCTGGTGAGATTTTATTACAAGTAAGTTAGCATATGTACATTTGTCCTTGAGATGTGCATTTCAGCTTCCGAAAACCCAGTACGGAGCATGGGTCAGGTAAGTGACCATGGAGCCATATATTCTTTTCTTTGTGTAGATAGAGAATTCATAAACCTATTATAGTAAAGGTCATTCTTAAAACACACACATTTTTTTCTAGTTCTAAAGATGTGTATTTATTACAGAAGTTTTGGAAAACATAGGAAAGAATCTAAAAAGCAAATAAAATCATTCAAAATTCTATTGTCAGATATTACCGCTATTTACATTAGAATATTTCTTCTTAATCTTCTTTCTGCTACATATATTTTTACAGCATTAAGATGTTATGTCACATGTAGCCATTGAAAACAATTTCTTTAAAAAATGACTAATATTGCATCTGCTTGATGGAATATTTATTTTTTCAATTCCCTATAGAATATTTGGATTATTTTACATCGTTTTGGAAAGTATAACCAAGGCATTGAACATCATTATATATAAATCTTCGTACATTTTCTTAGATTATCTTTCTAAAAATGGGCCTAGTGAATATGAACTTTTAAAAGATTATTTAAGATGGAAAAATATCTAAGGTTCTTTATAAATATTGCCACCTAAAGAATTTCTCATTTACACTGCTACTACTTGCTGTGTAAGAGAGTGCTCATCTCACTACATGCACAGGTAAGGTTTTATCTTTTTGGTAGCATTGTGCCTGCCTCGTCCTGTAACAGGCTTCTTAGAATAATGGAATCCATTTATCTGGCCTTACAGTGTTTCTACTGTGGCAATGCTTTTTGAAAAGCTTAAACTTCAGGGAAGTAAAGTTAGCTGTTCTTTGTTCTGCAACAATCCCATTTTCCCTCCTGCACTTAGTCTTACTACCTGTCAATTGTTTTCAGTTGTCTGTAAATTCATTCCTAGTGATGCCTTTTCTTAGGCAGTTGAACTTGTTAAGTCATCAAAAAGATTTGAAACTAGTTGATGTCTGCCCACAAAAGTAAATGTTTGGAGAGGCTACAGCCATGCTACCCTGAACAAGCCTGATCCCATCTGATCTCTGAAGCTAAGCAGGGTCAGGCCTGGTTAGTACTTGGATGGGAGACCACCTAGGAAGACCAGGTGCCGTAGGGGTAAGAAATAAAAAATTAAGGCATTGTAAGTTGACAAGGTCCTTGCAATCTGTGAGGTCAACCAAGGGTTGCTTAGCCCAAAAAAATAAAAATAAAAAATGTGTGGAGATAGCCACTTACACATTCTTCACAAGAATACTCTAGTATCTGTGAGATGGTTTCTTGAAACAATAGCATGCACTCTCATGCACCTCAATGCAGAATCAGGTTTTTTCTGGGACTGTTAAATACTTGCAGGCTTTCGTTCCTTGTCATAGTCTAGATAAATGCATTCATTTTTCCTTCCAGCATAATCTGTTACTCTCACTGGTCAGTTGGAAGAGTAACTATTTTCAAGGTTTCTTTAATATTGTATTAATAGAGTAGACATTAAGAAATGATACAGTTTTCAGTCTAATCCTTGTATGTACTTTCAAGAGATGCTAATTCAGTCTTCATTCACTTGGAGAAATGTTTATCTACCTGTTGCTAGTCATGGACCATTTCCGGCATTTCAGACTTTATTAAATTATATGCATATTCCTATGAAGACTGAGACCTTGAAGCAGTATAGCCTTGACTTGGTGGACATGGTTCACTAAAAGTGGCCAGCCAGTAGTGTAGGCAGAGGCTACAGAATGGCAGTGACACTGTTCAAGTCATTAGGAGTTAAATACTGTGAGCTTAGGATACAATCCAAAAGAGGCGAGTCACCCTGAGGCTGGGAACAGGAGGAGAAAACAATTCAAGTGCACAGGTACATAGAAAAAATATTTCAGAAGCAGAGACTAGGGCCAAAAGGCTAATTCATAATCACCCTTTGAGGTAGGAATTGCTATTCTCATTTTTTACATGCAATGTGTGTGGCCCACCTGAACTTCATCTTCCTGGTCTTTGTCCATTTACTTTCACTCAGTGTCCCATGTATGCTCAAAATGAAATTCAAGGCGATTCCAGATACCCCGGTGTCCCCTACATCCACCTCACTACTCATCCTAAATTTAACACGGAAAACTTGAAATGTTACCAATATTTAAAAGTCAATATGAAATGCTTATATTAAAAATATTTTCAAGGTAGAAGAAAGAACTTGCACTTTTTTTCTTTTTTTTCTTTTTTTTTTTGAGGGAGGAGCCATTTTTCAAAGCAAATTTAGAATCAGATTGCTGACTTGAGTTGATAAAGTACATCTATTGCTTTGTTTTCTGTTACTCTACTAAAATCCAAGTAAGTGTTGAAAATGGTAAAAGAAAGGCTGTGACAGAAAAGACCACTGTTGTGGAATACATTTCAGTCAAAAAAGCCATTTTTATATTTGATTCTGTCCTCATACTTTGCTCGTATTTTGGCAGGAGATAGAATCTAACTCTGAAGATACTACTCCATGATCTTCCAGCATCCCTTATTGCCAGTGAAAAGTGTGACATGTATCTAATTCACTTCTTTGTAGTTTAACTTAATTTTTCATACAATAAACAGAATTTTTCTTTTTGAAGTTTAACTTGTATGTCTAGTTACAAACATTTTTGTTACTCAGTAATAAATAGGTCCTTTTAATTTTTCCTTGGATTTGGGAATTTTTCTTCCATTCTTTATTCCATCCCTTCTTTTACTTTTCTTATTCTAAAATTATTAGACAAATACTAGGATGCCCAGATGTTTCTAACAAATTTCATAACATGTCTCTGTTATCTTACATTCTACTATCTGCTTTTCAGCCCATCTACTGAGTTTTTTTATCTGAGCAACCAAATTTTAATTTCTATTTTGAAATAATTTCAAACTTCCAGAAAAGTTGCAAAAATAGTGTAAACAATGCCATTTACCCTTCACCCAGGTTTATAAATTTACATTTTGCCACAATCTCTTTTTCATTCTGTGAATGTATACAAGAATCACAAAGGCTCATCTTAGAATTCGTGTACACACATATATACACATAATTTTTTCTGAACTACTTGTACTAAATTTTCAGAGCCCATGCCTCTTTATCCGTAAATACCTCAGGGATAATCTATTATATAACCATTTATGTACAGTTCTCAAAATCAGGAAAGTTTACATCAATACCATAATAATCACCAGCAATACCATAATCTGCAGACCTTTTAAGTTTTGCCAGTCTTTTTATTGAAGTCTTTGAGAGCATGTTTTTCTGGTCCAGAATCTATCTAGTATCTTACATTCAGTTGTCTCCTTATCCACCTTCAATCTGAAACACTTCTCCAGCTCTTGTCTTTTGTGATACTGACATTTTCTGGAGTAAAGGCTAGTGAATTTGTGGTCATTATGTTTGTATCCTTCTCAGGGCATCCCATCAGGAGGCCATGATATAGATATCATTATGGACTCATGGATTCTTATTTTTTCGATGAGTTATAGTCTTATTAGATCATTATTTGTTTTGATGTTCAAATTGACCCAGACTTGGCTACTGGGAGTTCAAACTAGCTCCTGAGGACTTTGGACTGGTGCTCATCATTTTTAAGCACACCTTATTTTTTGTCATATTAAGATGTTCCAGGCTCATCTGGTACTTTCTTTACCCCAGCCATTTTTCCAAGGCACTCTGGTTCCTCGTAGGGGAGATGGTATGTAGCGACCAGGATCTGGGTTGCAAATAATCAACATTTATGTTTACAAATTTCTGTGTTTTTTTGAGAGATTTATATATTCCAAAATCTTGTTCTTGACACTACTTTTCTACAAATGTTTGGCAATTTGGGGCTAGTTGCTCATTTTTGTATTAGTGAATCATTGTTCATCTCAGTTCCATGTTCTTCAGCTTCCTGTTTTCATTAGAGAGTAATGGAATAATAGCTGTTTGTTAGAGCACACATAAGTAATCCTTTCTTGTCTGCCTACTCAAGAGGATTCAGGCTTTTCTCCACTCTATTTATTTACCTCCTTTCCTCTCCTGCCCCGAAGAGTTTTTCATTGCCAGGCCAGGTTTGGGGAAGCTTCTTCATGGAGAAGGGATGGGTACTGGGGCTGGAGCTCCCAGAGGAGTTTTTGGGATACCAGAGGAGCTTCAGGGGATGAGAGGAAAGCTTTAAGACCATATATCCCCTCCATGGTGTTTTCTGAAATAAAGGTCAGGAGTTATTTTGACATTGTGTTGTGGTTTATGGAAACTTGTCTTTGGATTGACTCCCTCGGGTCTGATCTCAGTAAGGTTATAAGTGTCATCTGGGTGTAGGACTATACCTGCCTCCAGAAAGTCAGTAGCTACCTTAACTTCGGGCTCAGGATTGACCTGCACTACCTAACTCAAGGCAGAGAACACAGCTGCTGCCTGCTGGCTGCTTTGCACAGGCAAGGGACAATGGGACTGACTCCCTGCTGCCTGACTGGGCTCTTCTCCACTGACCCCCCAAGTGTGTGAGGGGCTGGGTTTGAGTTTGGGTTCCCCATTGAGCACACCAAACTTAGTGGTAAGTAAATAAATCCTGAAGGACAATTACTTGAATTAATGACCTCCAGAAAATATGAGAAGGGCTGGCACCCTGTTAACTCTGACAACCAACTTCTGTCCTTTTCATTACCCAGCCCAATATTATTATGAAAAAGAGTATATTCAACAAATATTAAATACTTAACTACCAAAACATAAACATTTTCTGACAACTAGATGACAGTTTTCTCAAGCCTATTGCTCTAGAATCCAATTTTTTGAAAACCATACATTGATACTGCGGTAATTGCAACTCTAAGCTGTGCTGTCTAATCCAGTATTAATGTCAAGGCCTACTTTGGAGGCCTCTGAGGGTTTTATGTAGAATTAAATTGTGAAGTAAGATAAGGCCCTGAATAATGAAAGTTACATTTATCCCAAATAGTTTTATTTAGTCCCACATTTCCACCTACTTTACCAAATCCTTTTGCTCTCCATAGGTAAACCAGGCAGAGATTTGAAGGATATTGCTTTATTCCAGATTTGATGAAATTGATGGATATTTTTACAATCTTCTTTCCCTCCCTCCCTCGACTCCCTTCCTGGTAGAGATGCTATTAAGAATCAGGCTGCTCATATGCTATTGGAGGAAGTAAAAAGGTGAAAGCTATATATATTTTAGTTCATATTTGGCATCTCTTGCCATTTATCCTGTATGAGGGTAGGAGAAAAAGAAGTGAAAAACAAAAGTTACAGATAAATGAAAGGAAGGACTGAGACTAAGGAAAAAATACTAATCGTGTTTTTCTTGGTTAACTCAACCAGCACTGTCTCCATTTCTGACTGACAGAGCCAACAGGTCAGTTTTCTCCTACTGCCCTTTAGTGGTTGGAGACTGGTTTCCAACATTGTTGAAAATGTCACCTCTATTTTAAACATATTCCTTCCAGGACAGAATGATTTTCTGGCATAAGATCAGGGAGATTGAAGTGAGAAAATGGTTTAGTGTCTATGGAAGTTTTCAGTCACAGGCAGAGCAAAAAACCAAAGAAGCTGAAGAATACATGGTGTAGCAGGTTGCTGGAGCCCAAGTCATACTACCTTGGAAGGCACACCACGCCGAGGTTCACACTTCCCCAGAGAGAAGCATTCCAGTCCTCATCATTAAGAAATACCCAAACAGTGCATCTAGAGGGAGGTCTGCTCTTTGCAGAAGGTTTCCAGGGAAGAGCTAGAGCAACCTGATGGTCTCCAGACCAACCCTGGCCAGAGCCTCAATGAGAGCAGGCAAGTCCACAATGTCTGGTCAGAGCTAGGCCCCAGT
The DNA here is from genome assembly GCA_030015415.1 of Cynopterus sphinx. Classification (NCBI taxonomy): domain Eukaryota; kingdom Metazoa; phylum Chordata; class Mammalia; order Chiroptera; family Pteropodidae; genus Cynopterus; species Cynopterus sphinx. The sequence goes on from CM057382.1 coordinate 55,869,252, forward strand.
GTTCAGGTCTTGAACATCAGGAAGCCCCCAAATGCAGTCCCTGGCGGGCTTCTCTTTGCTACTGATCCCTGGATTAACTCAAACCACACTCTCTCACCCTTCTGCAGCTCCACCATAGCAAAGGTTGTCACCGTGCTTCCACTCTGCTCCTCAGTGGTACAGACGGGGGTCCGATGGTGACCTCCAAATACCAGTTGCCCGGTGCCTGGCCCCGGGCCAAATTCAATGCTCACTGCAAATAGGTAGATCCCACGCTTGGGGGCTTGGAAGTAGCCATCTTCAGGGAAGTAGCTGCTGCCAATGTTGATGTGAGTAGTGTTGAACTTCACTGTCTGTAGGGCAGCCGTCCCTTCTGAAAAGCTGGCATAGAAGGCCACAGGGGAGCCTGGAACACAGGAGGAAAGTGCTCAGTGACTCACTTCCTCACTTCCTTGGATGGGAAATTAAACCCTGAGACCTATCTTCCTCCCTTTATTAACATCAGAAACAGGTCACTAATGCTAGATAACCTAGATATCTCCAACAATACTATATCTCAGAATGGGAGCTAACAGGCCAATTCTTAGTATTTCGTTAGTTGAGAGAAAGGAAAATACAAGCCTGTTGTTTCTACTGGTGTAGGTTTTTAAGGCACTTTCTTATTTGATCCCTTTTCCTTCCAACATCCTTGAGACATAAGTATCCCTGACTGAGGACATTTTGAATCTTGAGTGCCTACCTAGTCCAATGCTTAACATGGCTTATCAATGGCAACCCCATACTCTTGACTCTCATACTACTGTCATTACTGCCAGGGATCTTGAGGTACCCAAGGAAAAGAGAAAAATGTACCTATCTCCAAGGTAACAATGCTAACACTGGTAAGATAACTAAGGAACAGTGAAGGGTGGTTTCTACCAGATGTTTGACAACAGGACCTTAGAGAAGAGCAGGTGGGACCAAGGAGGAAAAGCTTTCAAGCTGGTCACCTTAAAATTTTCAAAATGTTGCACAGAGCCCTGGGGTTACAGATGGGGAAACAAGACCTAGAAAGGGAAAGCTTGCTCTAGATGGCACTAATGACCAAACTGGGAACTGTCCTTGGATCTCCTGATTTCTGGTGCTCTTCCCACTTGAAGAAGCACTTTAGCCAACCTTAGAATAAGTAAAAGAACAGAAGCATGAAGCCAGAGGAAGCCCTCTGTATAGAGGGTGAACATACAGCGAGGAAGGAACAGGCTGGGCTACCTGGTCAAGATGCCTGGACAGGGACAGGAGATCAGACAGGGAAGGTGAGTCCTACTGAGGTTCTAGTCATGACACTGGCTTTGGCACTGATGAAGTCATTTCTCTGTAGTGCTCCCTCAACACGCTTGTACACTTTCTCACCCTCCCTCTGTCCCTCTCTCTCTCTGCTGCTTTCACTCTTCTCCCTCTACTTCCCTCTGTCTCCATCTCTCTGTTAAGACCAAGCTCCCCATTCCTTAGGGATGAAACCAAGGCCTGCCTAAAAGAGGAAAATCTGCACAGCAGTTAGTGATTTCGGTCCCAGAACTAGAGTCTTAGCAATTTGGCTTCAGGCCCAGCAATAGCCTTGTGAATGATAAAATTTTGTTCCTTTCTAGTTATAGAAGATTTTCTGAGAATTAGAGTTCAGAAAACTCCCACTTTTGTAAGATTGTCACATCAAAGGCCTGCTGCTGGCCCTGCAGTTCCCCGGGCACCCAGGAGGTGGGGAGTTCTGCCAGCCAAAGGAAGGCCGGCCTAGACGCCCTCTACCGGTGCTTGGTCCCTCTTGCACCCATTCGAGCCAACCTGACTGTGGCTTGGGGTTGAGTTTTAGAGGGAGCCCCCAACTAGCCAGTGGGCCTAACTGCCCTCAGAAGGAGGAAAGGTTTTGCTTTCTGATTTGCTACCAGGCAAATTCAAGCCCTATGGCTTTCCTTCCTGCAAGACAAATAAGGGAGAATTTTTAATTTTAAGGGGAAAAAATTCTTTTAAAATAACAAATTATTGTAGTGGTAAATTCAAATTCCTAAGCTATCTATCAGCAGTTGAGGCCTTGCACTCACAAGTGGGAAAACAATGGAAGAGTTAACCCTGAAAATGCTGGGGAAACAGGAAAATGTTAACTGGTTTCTACTAAATGTTAAGGTTAAGTCTTGTGCTAGGCATTTGGTAAATGTATCTGTTCATCTTCATACAATCCTTTGATACAGGTATGATTCTGCCATTTTACAGAGGCAGAAACTGAGACAAGTAGTGGTGGGGCCTGTGCTCTGTTCACTGCCCCCAGGGAGACATAGCCTTTGAGGCCATTATGGAAGGTCAGTGGGAGCAGGGCAGGATTGGGGTGGGACCTTCAGTAGCGATGTCCTAAATGCCAGGCTAACTCAGGGTACAGGTAACCCAGATAGTGGCCTTGTATCTAACCCCATGTCCGGGCAAGGAGGCGGCCATAGCCCCAAGGCCAACTTCTGTCAGAGGAGAATCACTTGAAGCACAGAAACTAGTGGTCCCCTTCCCAGAGTCACACACTCAAGAAGGGGAATGAGAAGGCTGGCTGACATCACTTCAGCCTCAGAACTGGGTTTCCAGGCCCAGGTTCCCAGGGCCCTGCAGGGACCAGCCATCAAAGGCCTTTTCCTAGGGAAGAGCCAGCACCCTAGAGATAGCTGGACTGGGTTCATGGCTCCTCTGTGTCTCTCGCTAGCTGTTTCAATAGGACACTATCCCTGACAGAGCCTCAGTTTTAGGTAAGATGGCAGTGACGCATTCTTGAGCTGCTGTGATGATTCAACATGGCAAAGCCCAAGAAGGGGATTGCAGAAGACCTAGTGCAGGGAAGATGGGTCTTCCCATCTTCCATATTTCTTCTGCACCCATTCGAGCTAACCTGACTGTGGCTTGGGATTGAGTTTTAGAGGGAGCCCCCAACTAGCCAGTTAGCAGAATGAGCTCCTTTCAAGGCCCAAGGTCTTTTGCTGTATTCATCTCTTAGGAGGTGCTGCCCATGGGGGGTGGTGAAATGGGGTCGATGAAGAGCTGAGGTGGAGGGGTCTGAGGGATGGCATGGAAGAAAAGGAGCCATTCCCCGCCCTGCTCTATAGAGCGTAGCGTCGGCCAGCTGTGTATACGTGAGCCTCAAAGGTTTGCATGGCGTGGCTCTGCCTGCTCGCTGAGGGCTGGTTCTTGTGACTTCTACCTCCTTATACTCCAGGGAACTTCAGGTGCCCCTCACCCTGAATGGAAAGTGAGGCAAGGGCAAGAGCAAGCCCGGGATAGTCATGACATCCATCCTGTTCTCTTTCACCTCAGTCCTCCTCGGAGGCAGAAGAGCTGCTTGCAGACGGCCCTGCCCTGGGTTTTCCCAGTCTCCCTGGGCCAGGAACTCACCTGCACCTGCGTCATGGAGCTCTGCTCCCAGGGCACCCAGCACGGGCCCTCTGAAACCGGCATAGGCCACAGGCTCTACTTGTTTCTTGTCCCTCCTCCGGGGAACTTCCAGTCCTTTCTGCTGCTTCTTCCCTTTCCTGCTCAACAGGACCTGCAGCTTCCCCAGGTCCAGGCTGACGTTGGTCGCCACGAGCCCTTGGAAGTTCCCAAAGAGGCTGTGGAAGAGCTCCCGGTGCCGCTGCAGGCCGCGCCGGGTCGCCGACAGCTCTCGGTGGACGTCGTCCAGGGAGGCGTTGAGGGCGGCGGCCCAGGGGGCCTCGCAGCAGCGCTGCAGGCGCTGGAGGTCAGAGTCCAGGCGCTGCAGCCGCCGCGCCTCCGCGGGCGGCTCGGGCCGGCCGGCCTCGCCGTGGGCCTGCTCCAGGGCCGCCACCCTGGCGGCCAGCGCGGCCCAGCCCAGCGCCTGCTCGCGCAGCCCGGCGGCCGCGTCCTGCAGGCCGGCGCGGATCTGCTCGTAGCGCAGGGGCAGCGGCCCGGGCGCCTCCTCCGACAGGGCCTCCAGCGCCTCCTCCCCGAAGAGCGCGGCCAGCACGGCCTCGTGCCGCAGCGCGTCGGCCAGCAGCGCCGCGAAGGAGCCGCGCAGCCGGCGCAGCTCGCCACCCAGCTCGCCCGCGGCCGCCCGCAGCGCCGCCGCCTCGCCGCCCAGCGCCCGCACCTGGCCGCGGAGCTGCGCGCGCTCCGCCCGCGCGCGCTCGCCCTCCGCGCGCTGCGCCTCCGCCGCGCGCGCCGCCGTGGCCACCGCGCCACGCAGGGCCCGCAGCCGCTCGTCCAGGCTCCCCTGGGCCTCCTCCGGGGCGCGCGTGGCGTCCCGCGGGCCCTCCCGGAGGGCGTCCAGGTCGAAGGAGAGCTCCTGGCAGTTGCAGTCCTTGGCGAACTTGAGGAGGTCGGCGTGGCCGCCCTGCAGGTGCTGCAGGGTGAGGTTGAGCTCCAGGAGCTGCCGCTCCACCTCCTCCTTGTTCTCCTCCATGATCAGGGACTTCTCCATCAGGATCACGCGCAGCTCGCGGAGCGCCGTGTGATTCACTCGCAGCTCCTCCACTTGCCGCTCCACTCCGCTGATCTGGTCAAAGGTCTCGTCGGATTCGGAGTACAGCTCCCTGATCTCATCCACGTGCCGGGCCAGGGTTGCTCTCATGTCTGCCAGGGTGTCCTGTAGCTCCTCTTCCTTGCGGCTGGTGACCAGATGCAGGGCGGAGAGGTTCCTTTGCAGCTGGCCCAGCCTGGCCTGCAGGCTCTCCGGCTCCGGCCTCGCCGCTGCCCCTGCTGCTGCCCCCGCCAGGCTGCCATTGGACCCTAGGTGCTCCTGAGCCTTGAGAAGCCTCTTCAGCTTGGTGTCCACATCGGCCTGGACCTCAGAGAGGGAGTGGCGCAGGGAAAGTTGCTGGGCATGCAGGCGGTCCTCCACGTCCTGCTGCAGCTGACCCACTCTCTGGACATTCTCCTGGACCTTGGTCTCAAATTTGGCACCAAGCTCCTGGAAGTCAGTCCTGGGCACGGCACTCTCCTGAACCATCTTGATGGCCTGTCGATTGGTCTCCACATCGACAGATAGGTTTCTTATGGCCTGGAAGAGGCTGTGCAGACTTTGGTTAAAGCTCTTCCAAATAAGGCTGAAATGCAGCTCTTGCTCCAAGGATCTGCCAGGAGACTCTGCAACAACAGATGTACGTTTTGACACAAGCCCTGATGGAGCAGACACTATGATGGAGTGGACCCCCTCTCTAGTCCCAAGTTGGGACTCAGAGCTTTGGGCCTTCCTGCCTCCCCTCCCACTCATCCTCCTGGGCGTGATCAGGTTCTACCTCAGCCCATGGAGCCTGACACTCACCAAGCACTGTCTGATTTGCCTCAGTCATTGCAGCTGTGAGGTTGCTTGCCGGGGCCTTCCACAGGCCTGGAAGGCTGTCTGCCATGTGGTGAATGTCATTCTGGAGATCTCCCAGTGGGTGTTCCTGCTGCACCACAATGTTACTGGTCTCTGTAACTGGGTGGCCTGAAGATACAAAAGAAATGAGTGTTGAGGGCTAACTCCCCAGGCCTGGGAAAATCATAAAGTACAGAGAAGATTTCTGAGTTCAGAGCAAAGAAGTGTATGCTGATGGCCTCTGAGAGGAGCTTAGAAGCCTTTAGTCCCAGAAGGGAAAATGCATGTTAAGTCCTTACCCTGCCACCCACACCCATAGCAGATATGACTCATCAATTATGGCACATTTTCCTCCTCAGCAACATGGACGTGGCCTCTCAACATCATTTTAGACAGCCCTTGTCAATAGATAGAAGTTCACCACATAATGAAAGTCATCCGCCATCCCAACATTGGCCCTGCCTTGAAAAGCCCCACAAATGGGATCTTGTGGTAGTTCGCCTATGCTGGCTCCAGAACAGAGACAGCATAACTTCATGACCCTGGTTGTGGGGCAGGGAAGTTGGAAGGCTTCTTCCAGGCCATGGGAGCTTGTGTAGCTCAGGGAGCAAGGAAGGTGCCAGTTGAATTGTCCTTCCTAGAAGATGAGGTCAAGGTAAAGGGTGCATGTGCTGTACCAGCAGGCAGGTCACTGAGGGCCCTGTGAACCTGGCCTGCTTGGTTATGGGGTAGGGTGATGCCCTCAGAGGGGCCTCTGCTGATTCCAGGGGCAAAGTTTTCCAAAACTTGCACCACCCTGTCAGAGGATAGAGCTTAGGTACATGGGTTCTTTCTGCCTGTCTCCCCTCCTGCATCATCCAGGAAAGCAACATACCAGATTCAAAGCTGAATGGCTCATCCCAAGTCTCCTGGAGGCCATCAGCTAGATCTGCAGGCTCAGGGATCACAGTGGGATCTGCAGAGAAGAGGCATCAGATGTTCACCCCAAGAGGTCAAAGGAGTGGCCCAACCTCCGGGGTCACAGGTTGAGGGGAGAGGGGACCAGAGGGATACCTACCATGGTACTGGCAGTTGGAGCCAGCAAAGCCCGGGCAGCACCTCCAGGCCACGGAGGCCAGCACTTTCTGCTTGACCTGGTACACTGGCTTGTGGGCCATCCGGTACCTGGGGGAAAAGGGCTAGCTCAGTGACTCTGGGGAGAACCAAGGTGGGAACTGGACCAATGGCCTATCTTGCCCCACCCCTACTCACATGACTTTGATTTTCTGGCAGTCCGGAGCCCCCTGAGGACATGGCTGCTGCGAGTGGACCAGGAATTTCTCTGTTTTGCAAGCGGCTACGAAGGTGACCAGCCTGGACTTCTGGTAGGGGCACCAGTTACTGGAAAAATCAAGCCAGAAGAGAGGGCTGCTGAGCAATGCCCCAGCTCCCATCCCAAAATCGTTCCTAGAGGTTAATAGGGGGTGCCAGTGCAGAGTACCCCACCTTCACTTCCCTGCCCCACCCAATGCCAGGGATTCTGGAATCCATTAACCTGAGAAGTTAGTGCTCTGCATTATTTAGTTCTCAGCTCCAGAGCAGAAGCACCACAAAACCTGCCTGCAAAGGCACCTGTTCCATCAATTTCCAGAAAGCCTCCCTGGGCCAGCATAGGGAGGCCGAGGAGACCACCAAAAGTCACATCAAAATTACCCAGAGGCAGGAAGGGCTCTCGCCGTTTCTCCTAGTGCCAGGGAGGCAGCATGGTGCCATTGGGCCTAGAGAGACCTGGGTTTAAATCTTTCATAGTTTCTGGTTGTGTGACCTTGAGTGAGGCACTTAGGGAGTTTCCATTCTCCATCTATCCAAAGGAGATTGCAATACCCTCCTCTAAGTGAATGGATGAGTATTCAGTGCCTGGTTCCTTAAAAGTGCTCAGGGAACCCTGAATCACTGCCCCAGCAGCCTCCCCAGTTATCACTCACATCTTTTTTCACCGGAGACCTAGCTGCAGGAAGAGCACCGCTCCCTGGTCATGCCCCATTATGGGCATTATGGAAATGGACTTTCAAATAGTTGTAGGGGAAAGATGGTAGGCCAAACACTCCCTTCTCTGGGAAAGGTCACCAACGCTGAGGTCCTACAGGGTGATTTGGGGATCGTGCTCAGCATTCGGAATACCAGGAGGGAGCTTCTCCTTCTGCATGCTTGGCAGGTCCAGGAGTGCAGAGATGCTCACTGCTGATAGAGCCCAAACTCACTGATCCAGTGGCAGACTTGACAGGCTTAGAAGAAGGCCCTTCCCCAGCAGTCAGCTCCTAGAGCAGAGCTCTCCAGAGTTGCAAGTGGCAATGATCCCATAACTCAGTTTAGCTCAGCACCTCATGGGTACCAGGTGCTGGGCTCAAGCTCAACAGCACTCAATGCTGATATAGAAGTGCTGACCTTCTCTTCAGTGTCCCAAGGGAGAGCAGGCAATCTCAGATCGTGTGACAGATGTTAGGAACTGGGGAGACTTTCAGAAGGAGGTGATAATTGGGCTGCCTGAAGCAGCAGGAGCTATAATAGAAGTGTGTGGCCCTTCAGAGATGCAGAGGGCGGGGCTGGGGCTGCGGAGGGAGAATACAGAGATAAGAAGGTAAACTGTGGAGGCCTTGAGTGCCAGCAGCTAAGGCACTAAACTGTGTCTTGAAGGCATAGGAAGTTTAAGCAGGGAAGAGCCACCTCACTCATTAATTGGTTCAACAAGGACAGAAAGGGTTGTGTCAGAAATCTAGGTCAGAGATGCAGGTAGCTTGCGCTGGATGATGGTGGCGGTTATGGAGAGACATGGCCACATTTATGAGACATTAGGAAGCCATGTTCAGGGGCTTTGGAGACAGAGTGGCTATTGGGCCTGAGCTTTTATTCTCTGGAGCTGATCTCTGTTTGGGGGCTATCAGGCACCCTCACATAGAGATGCTGCCAGGGAGGGATGATAAGAATTGAGGTGGACTGAGTGACTATATCTATCTTGAGTGCAGAGACCCCCCCACCCCCCCACCCCCCTCACACACGCCCCAACTTGCTTTCCCACTCTGCTGCAAGAAGCTTGGCAGCCAGGCTTTACACTCTTGGCAGCAAACTGCAAAAGCTTGTCAGAGGAATGACCATGCTCAAGAGAAAAGACCTAAAGACACTGACATCATGGGTCCCACCAATGAAATAGCCCAGCAAAGCAACCTATAACAAAACAGATCAGATAGAACCATCGGATGACCAGCTTCCAATCAGCTTCTCAGTCTCTCTGCTCTTAAGTGAGAAGACATCCGAGGATGATCGCTGAGGAAAATCTCTACTACAAAAGAGGGAAGTCAAAACAAGCAAATGGAAAAAACTCAGCTTGGAAAAATCCAAGACTATGCAGGGAGAAGAGAACTTTCCGCAAGTTTGTGTTGCGTTCATAGTACCAGATGAGCCTTTTTGAGCCATGCTTCTCTTGCTCAGGCCCGCTTCTATACCTGGAAGTGTACTTTCCCTTCTTATAAAACTTTCCTACTGTAAAAAAAAAAAAAAAGTCCTAGATGACAAAAGAGCCTACTGCACCCAAGAAATAAGAACAGGGAGTTATATAAAAAGAGAACAGAAAGAACCCTTGGGAATTAAAAACATAACAGTAGAAATGCAAAAGAAATATAATAAAAATGTTAGAGGGTAATGTTAAAGAAATTTCCCTGAAAGAAGAGCAAACAGAGAGATGAAAAGTAGGAGAGAAAAGATCAGAAAAATAAAGGACCAGTGCTAGCAATCCAACAAACAAACAACAGGAGTTCCAGAAAGAGAAAAGAAAGAGACCAGAAGGACAGAATCATCGATGAAAAGAACCAAATGTTTCAGAAGTGAAGGACTTGGATTTTCAGACTCAACAGGCCCACCAATTACCCACATTACTATAAAAATAAAGCATCAAAGCACATCATTCTGACATTTTTGAATTCTGGGAATCAAAGTGAGTCTACACTTTCCAGAGAGAAAAACCAAGACACACACACACACACACACACACACACACACACACACACACACACACCAGCAATTAAAATGGCCTTGATCTTTTCAATAGCAATACTAAAAACTAGAATACAGTAGAGAATTACCTTCAAATTACTGAAAGAAAATGATTTCCAATTTAGAATCTAATATCCAACCTAACCATCAGTCGAGGTAAGGAGAGCAGAACATAGATACTTTCAGCATGCCAGGTTTCGAAACATTTTCCTTGCTAGAATCCCTCATCAGGGAGCTACTAGAATAGTGGTTCTCAATCTTGTCACCAAATCTTCACATCAAAACCACTGTGTGGGACTTTTAAAATAAGAGTACTCCCCACCCAAATAAAGAGCCCAAGCAAGTTAAATGAGATATTTTTTTTTTCTGGGTTTGAGGCCTTGGCATCAGCCCTTTAAAGTCCTCTGGGTCATTCTAAAACACTGCCTGGGAATGAGTACCATTGTGCTAGAGGTGCTCCACCAAATCAAGAGAGAGCACGAAGAAGGAGGAAATCATGGCATCAGGAAACAGGAGTTCCAGCAGGGAGTACCCAGGGAGATGGTGCACAGAAAGCCTAGGACAATGATGGGCGGTGGGTGAGGGGCCCAGTTTAGACTGGGGCACAGCTGCAGCTCTGAGAGAGGAGGTGTTTCTAAGCATAAAGGTGGTTAAATACCTGACACAGATGAAAAGTGAGCTCAGATGCGAGCAACTGACTGAGAATTTAGAATATGACAAAGACACAGAAAACTAAGCAAAAAAAAAAAAAAAAGATAATTGTTTCCTCCAGAGAAAACCAAAAGTGCATGCGGTGGGGGGATTCATAGTTTTTTCTAGTCTCAACTCTAAGGAGTATATGTAGTGCTGTGAATGTAAATATTCAAAATGACAGTATGGGAGAATGATAGATGGGAAGTGCGTGTGCACGTGTGTGCACATGGATGCGTACTCATGCACATGTGTGAATATGTGTGGGGTAGACATATACAAGTGGAATAAGAGCTGGATCATAGATAATGCTACTTACAAAATGTATCCATATGCGCATATTATTAGAGATCCAGAGGTAAATGACAAAACAATCAGCTGAAGTGATGGAAGTCATTGCTTTTGGGGACTAGAGGGAGTGGGGCTTTTGATCATCTCAACAAACCTTATAGGTTTGACTCTACTCCAGAAGATCAGCAAAGTTTTTCTATAAAGGAACAATTAGTAAATATTTCACACAAGACCAACTATATAATCTGAAGGATCCAGTGCAAAATGAAAATGAGAGTCAATAATAGAGATTCAGCTACGTGTGGGGCTCTTCTGAGTGCCAAGCACTATGTAGACTGCTTAGGTTATGTGCCCATGAAGCTGGCCATGATTTTAAGCAGAGAATTTTTATTCAACACTGAAACAGCGGACTGTGCAAGCGCTGGGCCCAGGACTTAGCCTTCACAGACTGTTTAAAGGACCAGAAACTTCAGCCCCACCCATCCCCACACTGGGCCCCCCTGGAAATTCCTGAAATGTGGGCCCAGCCCTAGGATAAGTGTTTCTCTGAACCAGTTATTCTCAACTGGGGAGAGGAGGCTTTCCCTTAGGTGTGTTTGGCAACTTTTGAAGACATTTATGGTTCTCACAACAAGGAGGATGGGGGTGCCACTGGCATCTGGTGGGATGCTGCTCAACACCTTACACTACACACAGCACAGGGCTGCACCCCCACAACAAAGAATCAGTCAACCCCAAATGTCAATAGGTCTGAGGTTGAGAAACAGCTGCTTGAAATAAAGTCTACTCCTTGCACACTCTCGGAACTGCTCCAAAGGGTCCAGAGGCCCGGGTCCTGGGCGTGCTGATGCTGGTCCAGCCTGCCAGGGAGTGACTGAGATTTTCCATTTGAGCTCCTGGAACTGGAACCAGTGCTGCCCACCCTTCCTGCCCAGGAACTTTCTCTACCGACCTGCCCAAATCTCAGGCTCCAGCAGCCTCTGTTCTCTCTGCCCACGCTCCTCTTCCCTTGGCAGCCCCATCCCCTTGGCACAGTACAGGCTGCTGGCTCAGAAGCCCTGGGAACATTCCTGACCTTTGCTTTGGTTTCCTCTAGCTCTTGGCAGCTTCTTGCTGGCTCTCTGAGCCTGCACCCCTGGCCCAGCTCGCTGAGGTGCCCCATTGTTCTCACTGCCTCCTGGTCTCAGGCCCGCACCCTGCTTGTACCCTCATCTCACAGTGGTTTATTGAGGGACAGGCACCAGCCTAGAAATAAGTGTGGGGTTCCTTCAGCCACTTTTTGACCTGCCCTGGGCCTCCGACATGGTGTGAACCTGATGCCCAGCCCCAGGCAAAAGAGAGGCGGCTAAACCCCTTGGAGCTTCTAAAGGAAGCTGAGAGACCTGGGCTCTCTTCCCCTCTCCATCCCTGGACTCAGGGTGACCTTCAGCAATGCACACTCCCTCCCCCACACATACATACACTTCCCACAGTCCTGCGAAGGGAGAAGATTCCCACTACTGCCCTCTCCCTGGGGGCAGAGGGAGGAGCTATGGGGAAAGCAGAGTTTCTAGCAGGTAAAAGGCTGTTAGCTAGAGCTTTCTGAATTATGAATGTGCTGCTGCCACTGCCCCCTGGGACACGTAAGTGCCTCATAACCGGCCAGTAAAACCCACTCCTAACTGACCTTGAAGTCTTCTTGGGGAGGAGGGCATGTTTTCAACATCTTTGCTCTCTGAGGCCCGGAATGTGACTGAGAATTTGACCACTCCAGGGGGGAATTTTGCAGAGCTTTGAGACAGAAAGGAGCCTGGGCAGAGGAGTCTGTGGTCCACTTGACATCCAGCCCAGAGCCACGGTTCTCTGAGTATGACTCTGGCCAGGGGGAGTCTTCCCTCATTGTGCTGAAGGTCCTGAGTCTTGGAGAGCAAGAACTGGTGCAAGAGGTACAGTTGCGGGCCTTGGCTCCACCAGGCTCCTGTGTGACCCCCAGCAATACATGTGATATGCGTGACTCCTCTGAGCCTCAGCTGCAAAAATCACAAATGCTCCTTGTATGTGGGTAAGGGGAAGATAATGATGGGAGCCGAAGCCAGCTGGGATGCTGAGAGCAGCATCTCCTACACTCCCATCCATCTTGGGGGAGACAGGACAGAGGACCCCTGGGGTTTGCAGTACAGCAAAGATGGTTCCAGGATCTGACCTGTCATTTAGGAGCTGTGTGGCCCTGGGTAGTGCCCCTCACACAGCCTCACAACAGGCAAAGTGGAGAGAATAGTGGTGACCTCAGCACTGTCACAACAATATGGACATGAGGCATCTTGCCTGGAGCTCAGTTCAGTCTTCTCCACAGGCTCAGTCCTATGTTTCCTGCATCTGAGGAGCCCACATCTTTAATTGCTGCTCTCACCACACTCATCAAAGCCAGGGAGCACAAAAGCACCTCCTCTCCCAGAGTTTAATACCCAAGTAGCTGGCTCACCCACTGGGCCCTGCTAGTTAGAGTCGCCGGGGACCTAGGAAGCTCTCAACTACATCCCTCCTCCACCTCGAAATCTGGCATCAGGCACCAAGTTGTTCTGTTTAAACTTCTCCTTGCAGAGGGTCTTATCTGAGTCTGTGTCCAGGGCCTGCCCTGGTTCCTGGCCACAGAAATAGGTATGAGGGGCAAATGCAGGGCAGAAAGTCTGGTTCTGGTAGCCAGGGGTGGTGGGTCCGCCAGGCTTGTGGCTGACAGTGTTGATGCCTCTGCTTGAGTAGGAGTGTCTGTTCCACCTCCTCTTCCCCTGTTGCAGAAGGGAGGCTGGAGCAGCGTTTCCCCCTGTCTCTTCACAGGAGCACAGGAAGCAATCAGCCCAAGGAAGCCGGAGCAGCATTTCCTTCCTTTCTCACCAGCCCCTCTGGAGGCCTTGACAACCTGGGCTTGGCCAGAGGGGACCAAAGCTTCCTGATTGTTGGAAGGAGACCCAGCGGGCCTGCTGGGACCCCCTGGATGCCCCTGGGACTAGGGCTTGGGACACCTCTCTGGGCATTTCTAGGCCAAGGTACCCTTGTGCACACACCCACACACACTCTGCACACACCAGGGGCCACCCAGATAATGGCTGAGTGACCCCTGCAGGGCAGCCCATAGTGGGTAGAAAGAGAAGTATCTCCTATTTCCTTCCCATTCATCTGGACCCCCCATCCTCCTTTTCATCAAAGGGGTCAGGAGGCCCAGAGACAGGAGCATGGAGCTAATGATTTGGGGAGAGGAGGGTTGGTGCTTGGTTCAGAGCAGGGTGGCTAGGTTTCCCATGAAAAATCACCTGTGTCCCCCAGCCCTTAGTAGAACTGGGGGCAGGCAGGAATGGGATCTCTCCAGGTCCACAGCCATCCCCTCCTTCTCTGAGGGGTCAGTGTGTACTCACTCACTTACTGCCTCTCCCTAGTCAAATCTACTTCAGGGAAAGTGGCCAACAAACATATTCACCTCAAAATGTCCGAGCTGTATAGAGCTGTCCCAGTTCTGTAAGCTTCCGTGATGATCAGTCTCAGACAGGGAGACTGCTTAGGTGTGAGCTGGCCATTCTCCAAATCCATATGTATGTCCTCGGTGAAGTCTGGTGTGTGTGTGTATATGTGGGCGTGTGTGTTGGCAGTGGGTAAGAGAGTGGGCACATTTGGGGGTCAGGGCTGCTTTTGAGTACTCCAGGGATCGTGGCATGAGCTCTAGAGTCAGACGCTGGACCTGGCTCAAGCTCTTCTTGACTGTGTGGCTTTGGGCCAGCTGCTTAGCCTCTCTGAGCCTCAGGTTTCTCTGTAACTGAGGCTATTGGGAGGATTAACTGAGATAACACTTGGCAAGGTATCTGGCCCAGTAAATGGCACCTGCTGCTCTGACTGTGGGGTACCGTGAGGAGGGAACTGCAGGCCCAGCACCTTATAGCAGGAGGACCCCAGCCCCGGACAAACTGAAGACCTAAAAACAGTGCCCTGGTCCAGTGGCAAGGCCATTCTGCCCATTCCCAGAGGGGAACTGAAAAAGAGCTTGCTGGATGCCACATCTTTTTATTCTGGAGGTGGAAAAGGGCACCCGCTCTGATCACTGCTCACTCTCAGACTCAGGCTGAGGACCCACACCAGTCACCCTGGGCATGCAGATCAAAATCCAGTCCCCAGAAGTATCTGTCCTCTACGGCTTATGGGCCAGCCTCACCTTGGCTCAGCTTTCAGGACTGACTTAGTTCAAAAAATATGAGCTTTTGTCAGACCAGCTGGAAACTTCCGGAACCACAGCCCCTCAACACCCCATGCTGAATGGTTGATGACAAGAAGTGTCCCTGCCCTACCCAACCCCCAGGCACATTCTCAGCCACAGGTCAAACAGGGAGTTTCCTGTGGTCCTATGGCTGAGCCCTAGGGTGCCCGGCCCTGGCTGACTGGGGGTAACCTCTTGAAGGGGAGCCTGGCACCCAGCACCTAGCTTCACAGCTGCTCAGCTGATAGATATTAGCCCATTTCACAGAGGGGTAACTGACGTCTAGAGAGCCTCTAATCTGGCTCACCTGGGACTCAGATCCATCACCACGACCCACCCCAAGGCCCAGGCCCCTTCTTACCGGCTGAATGGGTCCCTGTCGATGTCCTCAACCTCTGCCCTCCAGACCCCAGGCAGCCTGGGGCTGTGTGGATCAGAAAACCTGGTACCGGGGGCCTGGGCCTGGGCCCGGGCCTGCAGCAGCCCCCAGCCCAGGGTTCCCCCGAGGCTGAGCAACAGTGTCAGGATCATCTCGGCAGTGGGCACACTCAGCCTCTGCCAGTGATTCTAGAAACTGCTTCAAGTTAAGTCTCAAAGGAAAAGAAAGCACAGGGACAACAAAGAGAGGAAATAGCCTGGGCCGGCCCACCCGCGTCTAGTCCAGCCCCCTCACACACATACACCCCTACCCCCACTTCAGGCCCCCGCAGAGGCAGCCAACAACCCATTTGGTTCCTGTGCCCTGAAAAGACTTGGGTCAGGGGCCCTGGTGGTGTGGGAGACTCAGGGAGGTGGCCACAGTGAATGTGTACTCATGGAAGTCAGGAGATGAGCACAAGAGTTGAGGTGGAGCTGCAGGAAGTGGTTGGTCAGTCTCAGGGAAACTGGTGCCCATCCATGCTGGTGGCCAGGAAGTGGGTGGGGAACATTTTGTGCCTACTCAGCATCTGTCATAGGGGGGCTGTGGGAGCCAGCAGGTGGGTGGAGGCTCAGAGGGAGAAGGGAGCTGTCTAAGGGTCACATAATGTATGGCCAGAGGCCAGGGCATGGGGAAGCCTTTGCGGGCTCTGCCCTGGGTCCTCCACCTGGCCTTACTGCAGCGCTGGATATGGGCTTCACAGTGAGTGGCTCGGCAGCCCGGGCTGGTCTGGGAGCTTGGCCACCCTGCCTGACAGGCCTGAGTGGCCCTGACCCCTACTCTACCTGGGATGCTGGTAATGAAAGTGCCTTCCTTCTCTGCCCTAGATGTCACGGACACAACAGCCCCAGGCATGAGAGTCTCTAGCCAGGGCTGTCCCCGTGGGGTGACAGGGCAGTGAATCAATGAGGGGCAGTGATGGATAAGAATGTGTCCAGACTCTGCTGCCAGCTCCCACCCCCTCCCGCCCCGCCCCCTAGGCTGGCTGGGCTCCCACAGGCCAGCCGCCGCCGCATCATCAATATTTCATCGGCGTCAATAAGAGGCAGCAGTGGGGACACTGGCTGCGGCAGCACTTGCGCCAGCTCCAGCCGCAGCTGCAGGGAGAATCAGGCTTCCCTTCCTGCCACCACCATGGATGTCTTCAAGAAGGGCTTCTCCATTGCCAAGGAGGGTGTGGTAGGCGCTGTGGAAAAGACCAAGCAGGGAGTGACAGAAGCGGCTGAGAAGACCAAGGAGGGTGTGATGTATGTGGGTGAGTCTGGGTGGGGCAGGGAGGAACGGGTTGGTGGCCAGAGCCCAGAATGCCCCATTATTTTGGGTCTGACCTTATCCCATAGCCCCTGGGTGGCATTTTGGGAGGGTATGAGAGCCTGGGTGTTGGGTCAGAGTCTCTGGGCCCCGGGACACCCCTACTCTCCGGCATACGCCAGTGTCCATTTGTGCCTCCTCAGGGCTCCAGGGATCCCTGGGGCAGAAAAACAGAAGAGGTATTTGGCTCTGAGATACACCTGTTCATGTACACACACCTCTCCCCGCCACCCAACCCCCCCGGGCTCCTTGATTCAGATAAAAAGCCATGCTGAGCCTGGAGCCTCCACAGCTAAACCAGGAGGTGCTCAGCAACCAGGCCACAGGACCCCACCCTACTCAGAGGGCAGGGGTGGGGCTAGGCAGATGAGACCCAGACTCAGTGTCCTGTCCAGGCCGGGACCCCCTCAGCTCCCCCGAAGAGAAAGCCAAGATGATGACTCGGCTCTTGTCAGCCCTGTCTTGCTGCTGCTTCTGAAACCCAGGCCACGCCCAAGGGGGATCCAGACACCACCTCAGGCCCTATCTCTCTCATTCCCCCATCCTGTCCTGTTTACTTCCCATCTGTCCCCTTCCTCCAGACATGGCAGGAAGTGGCTTTTGAAGGGACTGCTGGCCTCCAGACACAATCCTTATCTGATACCAGTCCCAAAGCTTCCCCAGCTGTCTGTGGCCCTGACCACTCCCCTCCCAACACCAAGAGGAGTGGGCTTGGGCTGATGCCTCCATTTCCTCCCCAGGAGCGAAGACCAAGGAGGGTGTTGTGCAGAGCGTGACCTCAGGTGAGGAACCCAGGGCTGGGGAACATGCGGGTTAGGACCTCCAGAGACTTCTGCACCCTGTACTAAAAGCCCAAGCCCGAGGTTCTCCTTACCCCCCAGCTGGGGTTCCAAACTGCACCCAAGAACCCTCAAAACCTGATGTTAGACCCAGGGCTGGCCACCCCCATCACTGTCAGCTCCCCTGGTGTCAGAATGGGGGCAGCCTAGGCTCTCAGGTAGAGCCAGAGGTTTAAATACCCTGGGAAAAGGACTGCTCCGGCCTGACTTGGGCAAGCCAGGCCTGAGTGGGGAGGGGTCAGGGCCAAGGCCAGCCAGAGTCCTCCCACAGTGGCTGAGAAGACCAAGGAGCAGGCCAATGCAGTGAGTGAGGCCGTGGTCACCAGCGTCAACACTGTGGCCACCAAGACCGTGGAGGAGGCAGAGAACATTGCAGTCACCACTGGAGTGTTGCGCAAGGTAAGACCTGGTTCCTGGTCCTGGTTCTCAGACCACTTCCAACCTTTCCACTGGACCCCAAACAGGCCACTTGGGGAGGAGGCATTATCACCCCACTGGTAGATAAGGAAACAGAGACTTAGGCGCTGTGATGGTCTGTGCTTGGTGCTTTCATACCCAGTCTCCTGTGAGGGAGACAGTTTGGGGCCCAACCAGAAAGTGGGGCTCAGAACCACTCCCTATTGATGGCGCTCAGCATTTGGGAGATACTGCATTTGACGAGTAAAGGCAGAGTCCTGTGGGCCCCACATGGTGACAGGGAGCCTCCCAGCCAGTGGACTTCGGGGAGTCACACCCACCCAGTGTCCAGCCTCCCCCCACATCCCCCACACACCACACACACACTCCTATGGCAGCTTCCTCCACCCAGGAGCAGGGAAGCAGACGCCCTGGTCACGGGAAAACAGTGAAGTTCTGACCCCACTCTCTGCCTCTGCCTTTGTGTGTGTGGAGTGTGCGTGTGTGTGTGCCTCTGTGCTATCTGGCAGCAGAGGACACGGGCAGTGGGGGCACTCCCAGGAGGCGGATGCTGGCTAGGTGAGCCATCCCAGCACCCACCACACAGTAGGCTCGGCTTGAAGCATTTTACACCTATTAACTCATTTAATCGGCACAAAATCCCATGAGACAGGGTGTGGCAGTGTGGCCCAGAGAGATTAAGTACTGTGTGTAAATTCCCAAAGCTAATCGGTATGAGCCTGCTGTGAGAGCCAGGCTGCAAGCCTGTGCTCTGACAAAGAGCCTCTGCATGAGTGTAAGGTCTCGGTGGAGAGTGATCTATATAATGGGGGCAGCAGGTGTTTCCATTCCAGAAGGGCTGTCTCCAGCTCTATGTGAGGCTGTCCTCTAGAAAGCTCTCTTACCTGGTACAGTCTGCCTGGGGCACCCAGCACTCAGAATCTGTGCTTCGGGAGCAGGTAGGGGGCAGGGGAGGAGGCCAGCCGCTCTGCCCCTAGCTTTGGGAACAGCACCCAGGTGTCTGCTTCCAGGGCCAGCACTGGGTCTCCATGTCCTTGGAGAGGCAGCTAGCTGCTCACTCTGCCTGTTCCCACCTCTGCCCCTTCCTAGCTGTATGACCTCGGGAAGCTATTCAAGGTCTCTGGACCTCCATTTCCTCATCTTTAAAATTAGGAGGAGGATGAGAATATCTGTTTCACTGGGTTGTGTGATGTAAGGAAATGGCTCCCATGAAGTGGTCACACCTGGCTCCTAGAGACCAACCAAGGAAGGGAGGTGTCTATATCATCGTCAGTGCCCTGGGCAGGACCCACATGTGCTCCTTCTCCCAGCCTCCAGCAAAGAGGCCTTGGGGTGGGACCAGGCTGCTTTGGCCTTCCTCTCTGACCTTGGCAGAGGGCTGGTGAGTCCTTGAAGCCACCCCAGGTCCTGGGGGTGGGGGTGGCTGCCCAAGGGAGACATTTCCTGGTGACACCCAAAGCCAGTCACAACTCACCTTTCAGTGAACTGTGGAAGGATGCAGCACTGCCTGTATGTCTGACCACTCATGCCATTGGCCTCATGAGCCCTTCTTGGGGCTACAGGACTAGGCAGGTGGCCACACCCCCTTCTTCTGGAGAGCCTGCCCCAACTCTGGCTGACATAGTTCGGTGCCTTTTTATGCCCTAGTAAACCAAGGAGCAAGATGACCCTGCAGTAGCATGGAGGTTACAGACCCTCCAGAGGTTGGTGCTGTTCACCCAGTCTGGCCCTGCCCACCAGCTGTCACATGATCACCCCCAGGCAGACCCCCATTTCAGTCAAGCATTCAGATGGATGTAGGGGAGAGTAGGAGACAGGAAATGGAAAAAGATTGTAAAACCCTAGATGGTCCCAGCCAGACCAGCCTGAACCTAGAACCAGCTTATCCTGGAGGCAGGGAGAAGGAGAAAGGGAGGCACTCATGATATTGGGGATAGAGTTGGCTCTGGAGAAAGCCAGGCCCAATTCCTGCAAGCCGCACTGCTTTGAGCTCTGAGGCCTCAAGCTTAATACTTGGCCTCCCCGTGACAACATGATCCTTTCCCTAGGGCTTTTGGGGGGCTTAGGAGAAGAAGGATGTATGATCATGATTCAGGGACACAGAAGGTGTGATCAGGCCTAGGGTTTCAGGAGCCTGTCCCTACCCATCCTACTCTACCATGCTTCCTCATCGAGACCCAACCAGGGGCTGCCAGGTGAAGCTGGGGTCCAGGGTATTTGGTACCCTCAGAAGGCCTTGGCATCATCAGACAAGGCCCCTGCTCTGAGCCCTCCTCTGTCACCTCCACAGTCAGTCTGGCCCTCATACATCTCTCACCTTGGCCCACAATCTCCAACAAGATGATGAGGGCTTCTGCTAATTTTTGAGGCCAGGGTAGACAAGGCCCTGGTTGTAGGGCAGCTAGGGGCTCTGTACCCTCCACATGGTCCCACATTCCCCTTTGTTCTCCACAGGAGGAACTGAAGCAGCCTGCTCCCGCACAGGAGGACGAGGCAGCCAAAGCGGAAGAGGAAGCAGCTGAGGAGGTAGGAGCTGGGCTCCCAAGCTATACCAGGCGTCCCTGGGCAAGCCTCTCTCCAGAGAAGGTTTCAGGCAGGGAAACCATCCTTCACAGACAAGCTGCTTCCCTCCTGGGGTTCCAGAGCCCTCAGGGGAGACTCCTGAGCTTAAGTGGCAGAGTGACATAGATGACTCCTGTCCCCACCCTGCTCAGGGTGGCCACTGACAGGTGGGGGCCCAGAACTGTGTGTGAAGGTCACTCTCTCTCTCGTAGGCCAAAAGTGGGGGAGACTAAAGGGCTGTAAGTCAGCCTTGGAGACCCAGAAGAGCACCCCTCTGCCTTGGACCCCATCTTCTCCTGGCACAGGAGTGCCAATCCTGGAGTGTGAACTTCGATGTGGCCCTTGCTTCCCATGCCAGTATCCAGCCACCACAGGACTGTCCTTTCATGCTGCCACTATTTTCATCACTCTCCCTTGACCCTTCCCAGTTTGTGGTCCTTCTGACCCCACGATGCTGCTGTGATTTTTTTTTTTTTAATGATTTCAAATAAAACTCAAGTCCCCAACCCTGGTCATACTTGCCAATGCTTTCTTTGTATAGTTAAAAAGCCCCCTGGTCCCTTGCGGGAGCAAAAGTTGAGCCAGCCTGTTGAAGCATTATCTGGAACCAGGTGCCCTACTGGGACAGCTTGGGCATTTCTGAAGCCTGCTGAGAGTAGGCACTGACTTCAGGTAAATCCTCCCAACCCCGATCCAGCCATCATTGCCTTTAATATGGTGGCAATGGCCATGCTTTGGGCTCCCAGGAAAACCTACAGGACAGGCTATCCTCGGGAAATACGACCATGCCTCCAGGTTAGAACTTTGGCTTACCCTCCAGGGATGGGCCCATGACAGCAAGAGGTGAGGATGAGCCTCCTGGGCCATCCTGCTATGTGTCCTTCACTCCAGTATCCTGTAGAAAAAGGGACATCTAACATCCCTCCCTGGAGCAGATGGTATCTTTCAAAAATGTGAAGTCTAAACTTATAGCCAGGAGTCTTCCTTCGTCTTCCTTACTGGAGAGAAGGACATGACCCCAGGCTCCTCTATCTGGTCTGACCCTGCATCAAGCATCAAGCTCCCACAAGGGTTGGAACTGGGTTCTCCCTTCATCAAATATTGTTAGAAAACACAACAGCTGAGATGCAGAAGAAACAAACCTATGCCCTGAGAGAAAACTGGTAAAAATGAACATTTGTTAAGCTCCTCCCAGGTGTCAGAAAGGTCTGAGGGCTTTGGCTCATTTAACTCTCAGAATAAATAGTTGGTCTGATTCCAGTTTCAACTGAGAATGAAATGAGGAACAGAGAGGTTAAAATAACTTGCCCAAGAACACGAAGCTAGGAAGCTCAGGACTGGGCAGAAGCCCAGGTGGCCTGGCCCCAGAGCCACCCAGTTGATTGTAAAAAAAAAAAATTAAACCAAGTAATCTTGAAGATCTAATTGGCTTAGTTAAGAAATTCATGAATAGGGCAGCATCCCATTTAGCAACTAGGTAGGTGCTCTGAGGAGTGGTACAAAATGGAAGATTTTTTATAGGAAGAAGGGTAGGGCAAGAGAGCTATTGACAAAAGAAAAGATTATTTTTGGGCAGGGACTTTATTCTTTGAGGGAAGAGATTGAAGGGTTTTTATCATGCAGATTGCCTCTTCTTTTATGGGGGACAGACATAGAGGGACCATGTGACGGATTACCTAATGGATACTGAAACAGCAAATTCATATTGGTTAAGATTATGCTTCTGGGAGAGGGTGACGATAAGCTTTAGCACAAGTGATGTCATTTTGGGCCTGTGGTTTTCTTTTTAATCTCATGCTCTATTATGGCCATCCTGGCTGTGTGAGATCCAATGAATTTATGGCAGATGCTGCCACACCCCAGGTTTTAAAACATCTTGGGACTGGGCTGGTTAATGTCCTACCTGAAGAGCTGTTGGCATCACTCCCCTGTAGGCTCCGTCAGAGGTAGTGTTGTAGCCGCCAGAACTCAGTGAGTTACAGGAAATGCACTCTTTATTCAGCCAGTTGGGTCTTCCAGGGGTACACAGGCCCCAAATTAAGGAGCCCTGAAATGTAGAGGTACAGGGTTTTTAAGCCCTAAGCTCCATTCTTCATTCTGTCTGAACACAAAAGTCTATTTTTTTTCTTTTTACTAACTGTCAACCCACAGGTTGGTTGCACAAGCGGGGGTACAGAAGCAGAAAGCTTTTTGTTGGAATGTTATGTCCCTATAGGTGATAGCCTATGTTCCCAAGGGTAATAACCAAGCAGTAATTTTTTAGCCAGCACAGTAGCTGAACTGAGACCTGGGTTCCCTTCCTTTTGACACTCAGACAGTTTGGGCTCAGAGCATCTCTAAGTGACTTGCCCCAGGCTTCTAGCCCTGGGTGTCAAAGCTAGAACTTGAGTCCACATCACCTTCCCATCCTGCCTCTGAGTTCCCCAAACACTTGGGGTCCCTCTCATTGTCTTTTTTCTCTGGTCTTGTGCGCCAAACCCTCTCATTGTTTCTGTCTCTCTCTCTGTCCCTCTAAGTCTCTCCCAGGCTCTCTCACTCTCTGCCTCTGAGGGGAGACGATGTTCTATGGAGCATTACTACTTTTCTAATAAACTTTCCTTTTGACTCTAACTATGGCATGCATTTGGATTATTTCTTACGCTCAGTCAAGAATTTCTCCCTCAGTTCCTTGGAGAAATTTGCCCTGTTTGCATCACCAAGTCTACATCACCTGCTTATCCTGCCTTCATGGTGAGGAGCAGGAGTAAGGGGCAGCCCCAAGGACTGGGTACCCAGTCAAGCACAGTTGAGCTGGGTTGTATCCCAGTCTGCTGATCATGGACATCCACTGCTGAAGATGTAAAAAGGAGTAGGGGGCTGCTAACCCCAGACCCCAAAACCCTGCAATGGGAGGAGCAAAGGGTGTGGAAGAGGCTCAGGCTGTCAGTAGTGTTCCTTCCCCCAGGCCCTGGCTCAGACACTTGCATATCAGCAGGCCTGTGCTTGCCCTCGAAGGAGGCCACCTGGGACCTGGGTGTGCCAGAGAACTCTTTGAACTGTAAGAGAAAGTGAGGAAGAGCTGGGCTACTCAGGTGACTGGGGGAAGGGGACATATAGACCTGGCTCCTGGGAACAGTGTTTTGTCATGTTTCCAGTGCCCTCTGCCTCAGCTGAAGGAGCTTTGCAAGAGTCTTCTTCCCATCCTAGACATATTCTGAGGGCATATTTCTGCAGTTAAATGCCAAATATCAAGGTCTGCCCAGTCCAGGAAGACCCTCCCCACCCATGGCATGGGCAGTCTACTTTGCCTTTAAACCCTATATGTGCTCTCCGCTCCGTGGGGCTTCATGAGTTCCCTAGAGGAGTAGCTTCCTTCCGTCTTTCGTCCTCCTTATCAGAGAAGCCCCAGGTGCTCTGCCCCCTCTTAAAGGGCCCTGGCTGAGTGTGGGGCATCCTTCAGCCCATTTAATCTTCTCAGTAGGCTTTGGAGAAATTGTTATTATCCTCCCACCATCAAGGATAGGGACTGAGAGATGAAGGGACTTGCCCTACGGGGTAGTTTAACCCAAAAGGTTTGACTCCAGGGCCACTCAGAGCTATCTCTATTATCATCTGCTAAGGACTTCTGCAGTCTCCCTGTCTCTTGCTCCTTGCCCACTGGGCCTGATGCTACGGAGCCTCAGCAGCCCAACGAGGGGCTGACTGGAGCAGTGCAAAAGGACTTCTAGGCTAAAGGTAGAGATGCTTCAGGTGGGATTTTAGGAGAGCTGACAAGTCTGGGGCATTGATCAGGCAGGTGTCCAAGAGTCCCCCAAACCACCATTAGGCGGCTCCTGGCAGTGCCTTTGCGCTCTGGGCCGGCCCAGGCTCGCAGCCCTGAGGGGCGGAGAAAGAACCGGACGGGCGTGGCTGCCGCTTAGTCTGCGCTTGGTGTCCCCTCCCCCCACCTAATCTCAGCTCTTGCCCCTTCCTCTAGGCCATCAACACCTTCCCTCTGTGTGTGTGAACGCGCTTCCAGATACCCCATACCAAGGCCTGACCTCAGCTAATCCCAAATCTCCCTCCCCTCTCCTTCTACCACCCCCACTAGAGTCAGGGCATCCTCTAATAGAGGGGACCTGGGTAGGCGGGGTTTCCCAGAGCTTCAGAATAGGGGAGACTCCAAAAGAGGTGCAGACAGGCTTGGAGAGGAAGAAGCAGACAGCAGCACTGGAGAAGGTCGCGATGCCCCACAGAGGCACAGGGCGGGAAAGTGAAGCCGACTCCAGAGGAGGTGGATATGGGGGCGGGGAAGGGGCTGGACTTGCACCGTTGGGTGTGGGGAGTTTGTTTTGCTTTCCTCAGGAACTTGGCTCCACCGCTCACCGGCAGGTCTCTAATGCCTGTTCCAGGGCCGAGCTGACTAACCCCAGGGGAGCATGCCAGTGACTCGCCCTCTAAGGGGTGGAGGGTTATTTACCCCACCCACCCCTCGCCTCTGCCCTCCGGGTCCCAGTGGCGGCTGGCGGGTGGCTTGTCGCAGTTTCTTCCTATCATCTGATAATACCCATTTCACGAAGCTGTAAAGATTATATAAGAGGCTGGAAAGCGTTGGGGCAGAGCCCGGCACAAGGTAAACCCTCAATAAAAGGCAACTCTATTAATTTCAGTTACCGCCTTGAGATCCTTATCCAGCGCTGACCCCACGCTCATGGGTTGGTAAATTCTCCCGGTCGGGGATGGACGGAGCAAGCCGTTTGGGGTCCAGGAGGTGTGT
Source organism: Cynopterus sphinx (assembly GCA_030015415.1). Classification (NCBI taxonomy): domain Eukaryota; kingdom Metazoa; phylum Chordata; class Mammalia; order Chiroptera; family Pteropodidae; genus Cynopterus; species Cynopterus sphinx. The sequence continues at coordinate 55,894,056 of CM057382.1, forward strand.
GCGTCCTGTCCCTGCCCTCAGACCCTCTTTGGACCCCTGACCCAGTCCCTCTGCAGCTCCTAGTACCTCTTCCGACCCTGACTGAGGCCGCCGCCTTCCCGACGCGGCCCGTTTGAAGCCAGGATGTGCTCCCGTGACAGCAGGGCCGGGTCTGCTGGGAACCGCCCCGCACCCCTCACCCCCGCCCCACGCGGGGCGGGCCGGCCCTCGGGCGCCTTAAAAACCAGAGCCGGTTCTCAGATCGCCGCCCCTAAGACCCAACGTCGCTCGCTGCAGATACCCTGACGACCTCGCGGATCCCCCAGCCATGGCCAGCAAAGGTTTGCAGGACCTGAAGCAGCAAGCAGAAGGGGCGGCTCAGGATGCAGGTGAGAACCTGAGGCATTTGCAAGGACGCTCGGGAGCAGAAGCCAGAAAGTTGAAAAAACAGAAAGTCGGCGTTGCCAGAAAGTTGGCAGCCGGCTCAGGCTTGGAGGGAACCCTCCCTCCCTTGAGATGCAGGGACTGGGCAGGACGCTCACCCCCACCCACTCCGAAGATTTTCCTTGGGGGTGGGTGAGGGAGAGCAGTGCTACAGGAGCCCGGGTTGCATTTTGGGCATTGCTAGAGCCAATATGAGAAGGCTGCGCAGGCGAGGAGCGGCCCCACCCAGGTCCTTAGGGGAGTGTTAAGGTCCACTGAGAGAGAGGCTCTGCCACTCTGAGAGTGACCTCTGCTCACCCCGGTCTCAGCGCGCAGGGCCAGATGGGGTAGGGGAAGTGGCTTCAGACCCCCTCTGGACTTTGTTTCGAGCCCTCCTCCCTCTGAAAAATAATTTTTTTTTTTTTTTTTTTTTTTACTTTTAAGTCCTCACCCAGAGGGCCTTCACACTCTCACCCCAGCAGGGCAGATTCCCAGCCTTAGTTCCTCCACCTCCAGTTCTTTCCTCCTCTGATCAGAAATTATGCAGTTTGGAGGGGACAGAATGGGGGGAAAGGGATGTGTGGGGACCCCAGTGTCAGCTCTTCCAGTCCCAGCTTATGGTCCTTGGGAACCTAGCTCCCAATCTGTCCTGCACATGTCCCAATCAACAGACCGCCCAAACCAACCCCCTTCTTCACCAGTGTCCCAAGGAAAGCCCACAGTTGCTTCCAAGACTAACATGTTACCAGGAAGTCTCTATGTACAGGACCCTTCCTTCTGGACCTCACTTTCTGTATCTGTAAGCTGGATGCAAAGGCTCCTTCTTTGTGGTCCTGGCTACATAAGACAAGGAATCCAGGATGTAGGTAAGGCAGGCTTTTGCCTGTACATCAGCAAGGATGTGTCAGGTATCTGGTGGCCGAAGTCACTGGCCAGCCCATTGGAGGGCCCTGGAAACACTGTTCGCCACAGGCACAGACTCTGGTCCAGAGGAGATGGCCTGAACTGAAAGTTCCACCTCCTTTCTGCACTTCGTTCCTAATGCCTTAAGCTGCGTGTCCATGGCATTGGCATCATTGCTGTGTGCCCTCTGGGGTGAGGCATGGGAAAGAGGAGGTGGTGAGAGGACCTTGCAAAAGTAGAGGCCCCAGTGCACTGTGGGTATGCTAAAGGTGGGAATTCAGGTATCTGGGGGAGAAGTTGTTAAAGAAGGCAGGGTTCTTCCTGGACCATGCCCAGCAGCAGCAGCCACAGCCCAGATGCTAGCTTCAGCCTGGCCCTGCCCAGCCTTCCTTTCAGTCAGACATTTTCTCAGCTGTCCTGATGATGGAATGGGAAGTGGGCCAGAGGGGAGGGGCCTAGAGTTGTAAATAAACAAGAGCACCCCAGAGGCCCAGAAAGGACTCATGCCTTTTACTGGCTGGGTGGCTTTGGTCAAGGGACTTTACCTTGATGGCATCTGTCCCTATGGACTATAGAACAAACTACTCTAGAGAACAGATGAAAGGGGTGGCAATGGTAGGTCCCTGTGGTCCATGGTGCCTCAATAGGGCTAAAGGCTAAATCTCTCTTTTTCAGTGACTGCAGCCGGAGCAGCAGTTCAGCAAGTGGTGGATCAAGCCACAGATGCAGGGCAGAAAGGTCTTGTGGGGCTGGGGAGCAACAGGAGAGCAGGAGGGTGGGGTAGCCCCTGTGGACTTCCCACCCCATCCACCATACTTCCCTCCCCACTTGGCTCTTGACCAGGCACACTTTCTCCTCTGCAGCCCCTCTGCCCCACACTGCTTCCTGGGGAGGGAGACCCAGACCAGGCTAGCCCTGCATGGTTTTGGTTCGCCAGGGCCCTACCCTTACTTGCTCTCTCCTTTTCTTCCCCAGCCATGGACCAGGTGGTTAAATCTACTCAGGAAACCGTGGACAAGACTGCTAACCAGGCTTCGGAGACTTTCTCCGGTTTCGGGAAAAAGTTAGGCTTCATGAAATGACAGAAGCGAGCCATGGGTGACTCCCCTCCAGGCCCTGATCTGGTCAGCGGCTGCCCCGTTGGCCTGATGCCTCATTAAAGCACATGTTACTACCCTGTGTCTACTCTGTATGTACCCCCACCCCTACCGATCTGGGCCTCGTCCTCCTTCGCCAGGAACAGAGCCCCCATATCCAGAAATCCAGCCCCCGCCTCGAATCCTGGCATTCCGGGTTTGGAAACCCACACAGCTGAAGAATGTTTCCCATTGTCTCAACCGCGTATCCAGATGCTCCCTTGTATCCGAAGTGCGACCTCCATCTACGTTCGTGCCCCTCGGAGGCTCAGTTTAGAATCCGTCTCCGCTTCCCCGACTCCAGGGACCCACTTGGACGGGGGATACTCGGTCAGCCCCCGGGTCCCCCGGGGGCTCAGCTCTGGGCGGGGGGCGGAGCTCCAAGGCCTGCAGCCTCGGGAACTGTCACACGCAGCTAAGCGGGGAGGCTCGTACCACCGGGGCGGCCCAGCGACCCGGCGCCCGCGGGGACTGTGGAAGCGGGGGCCGACCGCCCGGGCCCCGCCCACGACGTGCCCCCGGGGTGGGGGGACCCCGCGGCGCCCGGGGCCGAGCGTGGGGTGGCCCCCGGTGCGCGTGCTCGGGCGCGCTGAGACCCCTCCCGCGGGCTCCCTTCCCCGCCCGGGGCCCCGCCCTGGCTGGCTCCCGGCGCAGGCCTGCGTTCTGGTCTGACAGGTCCCCGGGTCCGGCAAACCGAGTCCCTTCCCATCCCCCCGACACGCGTCCACGCACGCGACAGCCGCCCCGGGCACGCCCTGCTGACGCGCGACTCGCCGGCTCCGGCCCAGCCCCGGCCCTGCAGCCGCCCCCCCCCGCACCTCGGGGCCGGTGCTGCCCGCGCCCCTCCCCCCCCGGGGCGTACCTCGGGGCCGGTGCTGCCCGCGCCCCTGCCCCCGCCCCCGGCCGCACCTCAGCCGGTGCTGCCCGCGCCCCTGACCCCCCCCCCCGCCGCACCTCGGCCGGTGCTGCCCCCCTCCCCCCCCCCCCCCGCCCAGCGCCTGGGCCTACGCTCTTCCCGCCGCCACGGCGACCGCGCGCGCCTCTGGGCGAGCCCATCAGCGGCCGCGCAGCTCCGACCCCCGGTCTTGCTGCCGCGGCTCTTGCCAGTTCGGGAGAGGTTCCGACGCGAAGGCGCCGTCCGCCTCCGCCCGCTTTCGGGGAGGACTTTCCTGGCCCGTCCGCAGGGGCAGGGCAGCGGGCCCCCCACCCCACCCCGTGCCCTCCACTCCACCCCGCCGGTGGGCGCGAGCCTGCCCTGGCATTTCATTTAACAAACACTCAGCATTTATGTTTGTCAGATGGAATGACTGAGCTTTCACGGCTTCTGAGTTTTCCGTTTCTGTCTCCTTGCTCCCCTCCCCCCTTTTTTGTTTGTCTCATTTTTACTTTATGAAAATATGTAGCAGTTATACTCCATTCCACTACTCTGAGCCACACCTGTTTTGTCTTAGATCTATAACGAAAGATAAAAAAAGCGTTCCGCCATTTCTTTTGCTGAAATATTTTCTGCTATCTCTTGATTGGTTGGAGTTAGTCCTCTAGAAATCTCCACAAGAGTGAAATATGTACAGATGGACGAAAGGACATACGGGATTAATTTGATAACTGTTATAGGCAGGCCTCTTGGGTTATTGTAATGTGGTCATGAAAGTTCATCGTTTTTTATTTTTGTGTATGGCATTTTCTATTTTAAAAAGCTTAAAACGTTAAAATGAAACCAAAGATGAGCTCATATGAACCGTATTCTGAGTTTTTAAGTATGTCGTATTGTTGGTCAAAGCCTTTATGCTCTATCCTTGGCTGGACTTGAAATTTACAGTTCATACTATTTTACATGAGTGTCTTCTAGGTCTTTCTGCACTTGCTCTGGCAAAGAAGATTGAGCAATCTCTAGAAGTCTGATTTCTCATTCACTAGAATTTCTAAAAAGAGACTTGATCTTTCTGTCCAGCTGGCTTTTTTTATCTTTACAATGATTTTTCTGGGGTTTGTCTCAGTGATGATTATTCTGGGTCAGTTCTCTCTAGTATGCAATTTGCCGGTTCACTATGGATTCTAGATCTCTTTTATTTCAGGAACAAGTTTTTCATTGTTCTTTTGAATATTTGCCCTATTCCATTACTTAGCTTTCTTCTTTGGGAATTCCAACTACGCGCATGAAGTTTTTTTTCTACCTAGTTTCCACATCTGTCATTGTTTCCTAGACACTGTATATCTCTTTAATATAATTCCTTTTCTCTTCCTTTTTTATTTTTATTCTACAGGCACCTACTGTGTTGTTTACTCTTCAATTATTGTTTACTCTTCAATTCTGTAATGACTTATTTTGTCTTTTTTCTTTTATTTCTAAGAAATGCAAATTCCTGTTCTGCCTGGACTTATTGTTGGCCATTTTATCCTAGAATTCTGGTATTTCTGTTTTACAATTTTCCTTTATAATTACTAATGCTTTATTAAGTGTCTTCTTTTGAATGTTTATGTTGGAATTTAATTCATGTTAAGTAATAATTTTCATGTGCCTTTATTTTTTAAATAATTTTTAAAATTTTTAATTATAGTTGGCATACAATATTATATTAGTTTTAAGTATACAACATTGTAAGCAGACATTTATATAACTTATGAAGTGATCACCCTACAGTTATTACAATATAATTGACTATATTTCTTATGCTATGCTTTACATCCCCAAGACTATTTTGTAGCTATCAATTTATGCTTCTTAATACCTTCCCCTTTTTCACCCAACCCCTGATGTCCTCCCATCTGGCAACCATCAAAATGTTCTCTGTATCTATGAGTTTGTTTCTGTTTTGTTTGTTTGTTTTGTTCTTTGGATACCACATGTAAGTGAAATCATATGGCATTTGTCTTTCTCTGTCTGATTCATTCCCCTCAGCACAGTACCCTCTAGGTCAGTCTCTGTTGTTGCAGAGGGAAAGATTTCATTCTTTTTTAATGGCTAATATACCATTATATATAGAATATATATATAATCACCTCTTCTTTATCCATTCATTCATTGATAGACACTCAGGTTATATCTATATCTTGGCTAGGTCAATAATACTAAAATGAACATATAGATGTACATGTCCCTTCAAAGTAGTGTTTTGGGTTTGTTCAGATAAATACACAAAAGTGGGATTACTGGGTCCTTCTCTGTCTCTTGTTATGGTTTATATTTTAAAATCTATCTTGTCTGGTATAAGTACTGCCACCTCAGCCTTTTGTTTGTTTCCATTTTCCTGAAATATCTTTGTTTTCTCACCCCCAGTCTGTGTGTGTCTTGTGATCGGAAGTGAGTTGCTTATAGGCAGCACATGTAAGGGTCTTGTTTTTTTATTTATTCAGTCACCTTACTTTTTGATTGGAGCATTTAATCCCCATACCTTGGAAGTAGTTGTTGCTATATGTGTAGTTATTATCATTTTATTATTCACATTTTTGATATTTTTCTTCTTTTTAAAGAAGTCCCTAGCTTCATTTATTTTTTGATTTTTTTTTCCTCATCTGATTGGTCATTTTCTGCTACCTTATGTTCTAAATCTCTGATGTGATCCCGTGATTTGATCTAATATGTTAGATCAAATAGATTCCCTCTAATAATGTATTCTTCATTTCAGTTATTATATGCTCATTTCTCATTTCTGAATGGGTCTTTTTTAGGTTTCTGTCTTTTTGTTAATGTTCTCACTGAGTTCATCAACTCTTCTCCTAAGTTCCTTGAGCATCCTTATAACCAGTGTTTTGAACTCTGTATCTGGTAGATTGCATGTCTCCATTTTGTTTAGTTCTTTTTCTGGAGCTTTTTTTCTGTTCTTTCATGTGGGACATGTTTCTTTGTCTCCCCATTTTGGCCATCACCTTGTGTTTGTTTCTATATAGTAGGTAGGACTTCTAAGTCTCCCAGTCTTAGTAGAGTGGCCTTATGTTTTAGGTGTCCTATGGGACCCAGTAGTACAGTTTTCTCTAGTTATCTGAGCCAGGTGCTCCAGGTTTGTCCCTTATATGGGTTGTGTGGGCTCTCCTGTTGTAGTTGAGCTTTGGTTGCTGTTTGCATGTCAGTGGGAGGGACTGACCCTCAGGCTGTTCAGTTATGAGAACTGGCTGGTGAAGGGCTGACACTACTGAGATTAATTCACTTTAGTGGTGCTTTGGTGCTTCCTAGTCTGCCCTTTGGGTGTGTCATCCTCAAATATAGCCATGGTGGTTCTCCAGCTCTGGTCGAAGCTGGCCACTGGGTTGGCCATCCCCAGGGCCTCCTGTAAGGGACTTCACCTCAGGCTACATTGAGCTGCAGTCTGTATACTACCTGGGGCCACCTGGCAAGAATCCCTAAACAATCTGCAGATGGCCGCCACCCATGTTGGACTTAGAGGTGCCTCAAGAGGCCAAGCTGTGAACTGAGGCCAGGTGCTGCTAGTGCTGGGTTTGAGGCTGCTCAGCAAGAGGTGTGGGGCATATTGAGGCCAGATACTGCTTGTTTGAGTTTTGTGAAACTTTGAATGATTTTAGGGAAGTTTGCAGCACAAGCCAAGATAGGCTATTTGTGTGGAAAAGTCATTGGAGGTGGTTTGGGTGGGCTCACAAGTTGCGAGGTGTGGAGTCTCTGGGAATCACTATGGCAGGGTGATCTGTGTTAGCTGGGTTGATGAAGATTCAGATATGATGGCTTTCTATGTCTGCACAGTGGAAGTGGGGAGGGCTCAACAGAGTAACAATGGATTTTGCCAGCACTTCTGTCTAGGAGAAAGCTGCCTTCTAGCCCTCGACCTGAAGCCAGACAATTCCGTTTCTCCTTGTATGTCCCTGTAGCTTTTTGAGCAGATGCCCCAGAGCTGGAGCTTAGAGCAAGTGAGTTTGTCAGTAAGTCTGTGTACAGGCCCTTTAAGAGGAATGTCTATGATTCCTACAGTCCTCTGTCTCACTCAGCCACGTCTCTGCTGGTTTTCACAGCCAGATGCTGTGGGAACTTTTCTTCCTGGCACTGGAATCTTGGGTTGGGGAGCCCAGTGTCAGTCCAGGACCCCTTTCTCCTCCAGGGGAAACTCAGCAGCCGAGATATTCCTCTCAGTTCTCAATCACCACATGTAGTTGTACAATCAGCCCATTTCACATCTCTGCCCCTCCTACCAATCTTGAGGTGGCCTATTATGCATGTCGCCATTTGTAAGACTTTTGTTCAGTCAGGCCTCAGGTGACTCCCAATGATGGTTGTTCTGTAGTTTAGTTGTAATTTTGATGTGTTTGTGGGAAGAGGCAAGCATCTACCTTCTTTGCCATCTTGACTGGAAGTCTTCATGGGCCTTCTTTGAGTTAAAATTTTCTCATGGGATTTCTTCATATGTAATGTAGTTTTGGTGTTATTTTTAAACATAGTACATAAAAATAGTACTGTTAAGTAGAAAAACGTGAAGTGTAAAACAGCACATCCATGGTATGCTATCTTTCCTATAAAGAAAGGAGGATGTAAGAAAATACACATTTCTGCATATTTGTTGAAAGAAAAAGCAGGAAGGATAAGCCAGAATCCAAAGAGATTGGTTACCTACAGGAGGCAGGTAGAAAGGTGGTAGATAAAAAGGGAGAATGGGAACAGGGTAGCAGAGATTAAAAGAAAGTAAGACTTCTCTGAGTATATCTTTTTGTGTAGTTCTGACTTGAAGAATCATAGTAATGCTTCTCATACCCCCAAAATAAAGTAATAAAATCAACTAAAATGTAGTATAAGTTGATCCCAAACAGTAGCAAATGATGCTACCTCTATTATAAATGAAGAAAATGACCTCAGTGAAAGGGATGGGAAAGGAAAAATAACCCTAAGTAGCTTTAGAAAATAGTATACAGTTACATGTCACTTAACGATGAGGATAAGTTGTGACAAATGGACTATTAGATGATTTTGTCTTTGTGAACATCTTAGAGTGTTCTTACATAAACCTAGATGGTATAATTATAATGGTATAAAATATAAGATTAGCCTACTAGACACTTAGGCTATCTGGTATAGCCTTTTGCTCTTAGGCCACAAGCCTGTATGGCATGTTACTGTACAAAACGACAGGACATTAAATCAAACACAAGAGAGGCTATGAGCCTGTATGGCATGTTACTGTATACAACAACAGGACATTAAATCAAGCACAAGAGAAAATGATGCAATCAAGAGACAAGGTAAACACGAGATGTATGAAGCTGTTGCTGGCATAATATGGCATGCTGTTTTACAGCAAACTTTTTATAAGTAGAAAGAGTATAGTCTAAAATAATGATAAAAAGTATAATATAGTAAATACATAAACAAGTAACAGTCATTTATTTTCATTATTAAGTAGTATTTACTATACATAATTATATGTGTTATACTTTTATATAACTGTCGCAGTAGGTTTGTTTACACCATTATCACCACAAATACATGAGTAATGTACCATGACATTACAATGACTATGAGGTCACTAGGTGACAGGAATTTTTCAGCTCCATTATAATCTTATGGGACTATCATTGTATATGTAGTCTGTCATTGACCAAAATGTCATTATGTGGCATATGATTGTATTGACTAGATTCTGTAAGACTAAAGGCAAAAAACAAAACAAACAAAAAAACTGTACATAAATTCTGTAATCTAGTCAGAAAATGTGATTTTCACAGGATTATGGGTTTGCAGTTCAAAATAAATATATAGACTAGAAATTTATGTACAATAGTCCCCCTTATCCATTGGGTATATGTTCCATTGGATGCCTGAAACTGCAGAGAATATTGAACCCTATGCATACTATGTTTTTTCTATATATGCATACCTCTTCACTTACAGTAGCACTTTATGGCTTCTCTTTGGTGTACCTGAATTGCCAGCATCAGTACTCTTTTTTGGAATGATGGACAAACAGATGATTCATGTACAAATGGGATGGAGTGGGAATGTGGGAAATTTCATCACACAGAATGACATGCAGTTTAAAACTTGTGAATTGTTTATTTCTGCAATTTACTATTTTGGACCAAAGTTAACTGAAACTGTGGAAAGCAAAACCATGGATAAGGTGGGGGACTACTGTCTGTACCAGAATTAAATGCATAAGTAAACATAGATAATAAGAACTAATTTATCATTGTTGAAAAAAGAAATTACAAATAAAGAATGATGAACATTAAAATGAACCCTGTGGTGTTGGACTAGAATCAGTTATCACTATATACTTTTGTTTTTAAATTATATATGTTGATAAATATAGAAATATATGTATGTGCATGAATAGGTAAGTAAATGCATACATGTACTTCTTAGATCTATCTGCTCAGAGTTCCTAGAAGTAATGACATACTGGTAGCAATTAGCATAGCTATCACCCAGATCTTGATCTCTAAATACCATCCTCTAATATAAGGAACCAGGTCTCTGAGGAGAGAGAGGTAGTTGATTGTAGGGCTGGGGTGGGAAAATATAAGATCAGCCTGGAACATCCTCAAAGTGAAAGAAAGTAAGGAAATGCTGATAGGTAGGTTGATAGATAGACAGATATATAGATAGATACATAGATACATAGATAGATAAATTGATAGATGATAGATAAAAAGATGATGGATGATAAATAGATATAGATAGGTGATAGATAATAGGTATAGATAGATGATAGATGATAGATAGATAAATGATGCATGATAGATAGTAAGTAAGTAAAGATGAGGGCTTATTGAAAGAACATAGAAGCCAACCTGAAGGTGCTTCTAATGACTAAAGCTGGACTAATTTGAGAAAATAAACAATGGTACTATTGTTTATAACCCACAGAATAAGATAAATTTTTTATTCATCAGTCTACACTGATATGAGTTAATAATGGATTAAATAAAAGTGGAGAAGGGGCAACTCTTACAGTATAATTCTAATTAGCTAATTAATTAATGTAGAAGGAAAAGGGAAATAGTGAATCATCATCAGAACTAATTATTGCAGATAAGATCCACTGATGGATGCTAAAATTAGTGTGCAAAAATTTGAATAAAGGTCAAATGATTTTTGACAAGGCTGCCATTCAGTGGGAAAGGACTGTTGTTTTCAACAAATTTTTCTGGGAAAATTAGATATTCACATGCAAAAGAATGAAGGTGAACTCTTACCTGTACTATATGCAAGAATTAACTCAAAATGGATCAAAGACCTACATGTCAAATCTAAAACTATAAAATGTTTATAAGAAAACATAGGGAGATATCTTGATGACATTGGATTTGGCAATAATTTCTTGAATATGACACTGAAGGCATAGACAATAAAAGAAAAACTAGATAAATTGGACCACCTCAAAATTAAAAACTTCTGTGCATCAAAGGACAAAACCAACAAGCACAAATGCAACCTATGGAATGGGAAAAAACCTATGCAAGTCATATCTGAGAAGAGATTGATACCCAGAATATTGAAAGAACCCCTACAACTTAATAATAAAAAACAACAATCCAATTAAAAACAGATAAAGAACTTGAATAGACATTTCTTCAAAGATGATATACAAATGCCTGATGGGCATATAAAAAGATGCTCAATGTCACTAATCATTAGGAAAATGCAAATCAAAATAGTTAAGGTGATAATAAGATATCACCTTATACCCATTAGAATTGCTGCTATCTAAAAACAAAAACAAAAACAAAATAACAAGTGTTGGTGAGGATGTGGAGAAATTGGAAACCTTGTGCATTGTTGGTGGGAATGTAAAATGATGTAGCCACTATGGAAAACACTATGGCAGTTCCTCAAAAAATTAAAAACAGAATTACTGTATGATTCAGCAATAGCATTCCTGGGTATATATCCAAAAGAATTGAAACCAAGGTCTTGAAAAAATGTTTGTAACCCATGTTCATAGCAGCATTATTCACAATAGCCAAAAAGTAAAAACAACCCGTTGATGGATGAATGGACAAAGAAAATGTAGTACATGCATACAATGGGATATTGTTCGGCCTTTAAAAAGAAAGAATTTTAACACATACTACAATATAGATGAACCTTGAGAACATTATGCTAGGTGAAATAAGCCAGTTATCAAAAGACAAATACTATATGATTTCACTTATTTGAATAGTCAAACTCATAGAAACAGAAAATAGAATGGTGCTTGCCAGGAGCTAAGGGGAGAGTGAATGGGAGTTATTTCATGGGTATAGAGTTTCAGTTCTGGAGATTAGTTGTGTGAATACTTAACACTGCTCAACTGTACACTTAAAAATAGTTAAGATGGTAAATTTTATGTTATGTGTATTTTACCACAATTTAATATTTAAGTTTGAAGAAAAACAGGATTTGCATAGTCTCGAAGTATCTCTCCTTAGATGTTTGCTAACTACTACGAAAAGATAGTAGCTTTACTATGGAGAAAGCCAGTAGAGACCAACTTAACCAAATTATCAAGCTCAACATTGTTAGAAATAAGACATATCAACACCAGGAACCCTGTGATGTGATGCTCTAGAAAGGATATAACATCATTTTTGTGGTATTCTTGCCCTAAAAGCACAAATTTAAAGTACTTTTTTCTAGACATCAATGGGAAATTCCCAAGAAGAGGGAGCAGGGCCAGGCTCCTTGGCTGAGGAGCTTGCACTTCTTTTACAAAAGCATCAAACTCACCTGTGTGGCTATTATTCCACTGCCTCTCAGAAACCATCTGGCTTCAGGAAGATTCCACGAGCAGTCCTCTTTCCCCAGCTGCAACCTCAAGGAGTTCAGTTAGTTCTTGCCTTCCTAAAGTCTCCCTTCTCTCTTGGAAGGTGGTACTCTCAGATCTGACACTTCTAAACCTCTTTAGTTACCTTCCTCTTCTTTCTTCATCTCTCCAGATCTTAGTTTTGTCCCACGGAATTTTTCACTCAGAGGGTCCTCTCTTCTGCTAGTGAGTGTTAAGGGCAACATCCGGGATTGACTTCCCCACCCCAAGGATTTCTCAGTCTCCTAGTTTCTCAGAAGTCTGATATGTGTGTTGGCGATGGATATTCTTCTTCTCCTCCCATCCCTTCTTCTCCCTTCCCACTTCTTCTTCTTGTGCACACAATTAAAAAAAAAAAAAAATGAAATGGGACCATTTAGAATTAAGCTGCCATGTTTCTCCCAAACCTGGAAATCTGGCAGGATGAGCTGGTATTGTCTGTTTACCTGGAATCCACACCCACCTGCTCCTCCCTGCCCTAGCCCTAGGAATCTGCCCTCTTGAACTATATTACCCAGGCTCCCTCAGCCTCAGCTCCTTGGGTTCAGCTAATGGGGGATATCAAAAGGAGATTGGAGAGGGAGAAGAGTGGCATATATCCCCCTGCTCCCTCCTCGCTAGGCATGGCGTAGCTGCGGCCATGTTCCTCTGCTAATGGCTGCAGCTCCTGTCCAATGAACTTCTATAGTTGCAGCTCTCCTCATATTGATGCAGTCCCTTCCCTGCTCCTCCAGGCCCAGGGAGGTAAGAACTCCCATTATTGCTGGTCTCTGAGCACCTTACCATCCCTCATGATTTCTCTTAAGCCTGTCCACACCTTTATGAACAGTCTCTCTCCTCAGATACCCCTTTGATGTACCCTCTGATTTCCACCAGGACCCTGACTGACATCCATGGGTGTGTGGGTATTGACATGCTAGAGAAGTCCTCAAATCCATGAAACAGAAGTGGAGAAAGTATAGGCAGGATGGACAATCATGAATGACACTTAGGACATTCGTGACATCTCCAGTTCAAATCACACAAGAAATTGTCATGCTTCAGGAATAAGACAGCTCTACGTATTTAAGTACTTAAATAATTTTTTAAAAAGAATTGTTAATTACTAAGTTGGCAAATTTCTATTTGAAAAATTGGCTCGCTTTAACTTGATGCAGGCAGCTTGACTTAATGCAGCCCTTTGCCAAACTGGGTTGTTGAGCAAATTCCACGGGGGGAATTACTTGGTTCCTGTCAAGGCCTTATTCTCCCTGCCCCAAGGGCTGGACTTGATCTGACTCAGGACAGGCTGACATGGGTGCCTGAGTTCAAGAGCTGCTTCACTGGGGCTCAGCGTGGGCCAGGCCTCTTCTAAGATGGGGTGGTTCCCACCTGAGTCATCCTCAACCTCATCCAGGCAGGTAGTGTTCCTTGCAGGAGTCACCCAAGCCCAATCCCTCAGGCTGTAATCCACCCCTAGTTAGGAGGGTCTTGGGCTATCCTAGGTTCTTTGGCTGGAAAGGAGCTCACCCTCAGGGAGCCAAAGGCTGAGCTGAGAGGACAGTTTCTGGTCACAGACGGAAGGCCAAGTGGGCCTGGACCTGGCCCAGAGCACCAAGGTCGGGGTCCTGAGTCTGGTCCTGGGCAGCTCGGTCTCTTGAGGTTTCTTGCTTTCTCTATGTTGCACATTTGGGATCAGTGTCTGGGCCCAACTTTGCCAGGAAATCTGCGACCATGGTGTGTTGTCACTGAAGTCAAGGTGCTCATGCCAGGGCAGTGCACTAAAGAGAAGTAGTGTCTTGTGGACAGGGGAATGATAGGACAAGGGCAGCAGTAGCCTGATAGTGAGGGGAAAGCATAGTCAGAGGCTGTAGTGGGCCTGGCTCTGGACTGACACTGGGTCCAGAGTTCTGCTGAGTGGCCAAGTCTTGACAAGGGCCTGTCGAAGGGCTGGTGAGCTCCTGAGGAGGAAGGGACTGTGAAGAGCATCCCAAGGTGGGGTCTGGAAGCCATCCCAGAACTGGTGGATGACACTGTCATCCTGTCAAGGGAGCAGGCCCTGTAGCGGTGGGTGGGAGACACACAAAACCTCAGAGGAAACAGGGAAGGGGCTTTGATGGGCCCAGGGAACATCTCTACGGGTTGTTCAGCCCATTTCCACCAGCTGTGTCCCAGAAGTAGCCCCACCCTTGGCAATGTGGCCCTGATGCCCTGAGCAGAACATTCTGGTATTTGTCTATCACAGAGGAGAACAGAGTCATCCAGACGTGCTTAAGCTCTAAGGCCCTCACTTTAACAGCCCGTCTGAGTCCACAGGGTCATACATGTGTATATACGTGAAACTTGCAAGAGTAGTATTATTGTGTGCTTTTTCTTAAGAAGACCTCTCTAAATTGTTTAAGACCCAACCACTCCTGCCAAATGGAGATAGCACATGTGGTGCTGTGGCTTTGTGACTCAGTTATTGTCCACAATACCCACTGCCTAACCTAGGAGTGCTGGCCACAGCTTGGGGAGCCTTCCAACACCACTCAGAAATGTGGGAGGGTCTCAGACCTGTAGGACCCGAGCTGTGAAAGCATGTGGTTGGGTCAATACTAATTAGGTCCCACCTTACCCTCCTAGGAAGCTCTGAGGGTTGAGGGAGACTACACAGGGAAGGGGGCCTCAGATTCTTGATCTAGGCCTGGACTGCAGGAACAAGGACTCAGTGAGTCTTCCCTCCATGACACCTGCCCCGTGGGTTCCCATTCCCCAGCCCTCTGGCTCCAAGGCAGCCTTATACTCCTACCACCCTTTGGTCCACCCACTGGTTGGTCAGAACTCACTGCCAAGTGGCCCCTCTTTGGCACATAAGTAACAAGAGAGAGGGAGCAGAGGTTTACTAAGTTTGCATGCATGATTCCACAGACTGTCAGGGGCATTGCCAGGAAGGCATGGCTGTTCTCAATTATAGATGAGGAAACTGAGGCCCAGATTGGGCTAGTGACTAAGGGAAGGAGCATGTGGCATGGTGCCTGAGGCATCTCTCTCCATTCTGAGTAACTAGGGAGGCGGCGTGGCCCTCTAAAAACATGATGTGTCAGGCTGGCAGAGCAGCTTTCTGGAATTTCTTGCCAAGGCCATAAGCACCTCCCCAGATGGTGGTGGAGTCCTCCATCTACTCCTCTAGGACCCTCTTGAGGTGCACTGCTGACCTTACAGGGTCTATCCGAGGGGCCAGGCCCAAATGGGCAGGGAGGGTCGAGTTTCCTCATATGCTGGCTTCCTCAGTGCTGGGTCACTCATGCTCTCTTATGAGTAAGAACCAGCTGCCTGCAAGCCAGGGATTACTAGGCTGTGTCTCCTCTACCTTGGGCAAGGCACCACCTTGAATCCCCCCAACCCTCCAATACCTGTCCAGTGGAGGCTGCAAAGCCACCCTGCAGAGTTGAGGTTCTTGGGAATGGAGAGGGCAGTTGTGTTCCTGGCCTGAGGGGTTATTCAGGTCCACATGACCCAGAGAACCCCCAAACCCCAGCTATGCCACCATGGGAATCCTGGACAGTAGGCTAGAAGTCCTAGGCCTTGTCTGGGTACATACCTGTGCCCAGGCTGTGGAGAACTCAAAGCCTAGGGAGCTGGTAGGGCTGCTGTCTCCAAGTGCCTCTCATCCCACAGGGCATTAGGCCTCCTGCCTTGGGGGAGCAGCATGTCCCAGAACTGACCTCCATGTCCAGCCTCAGTCTGCCTCCCTGTCCCTGCCCCTCACAGGGTCCCAGGATATAGGGTGAGTGGGTCTCACACTGCTAGAGGGGCAGTGCCATAGCTAGAGCCCTAGGGTGGCCCCACCCAGCCTTTTCCTTCTGACTCCACCTGCTCTGACTCACTGTCTGACCTTCTATTTGACCATGGCAAGGGCTGGTGCCCCAGAGCCCTGCCAGGCATCAGAGGCGTCTATAAAAGCACACTGTTCCAGGCCCTAGCATCCTGCTTGATTGCCACCTGTCACTACACGATGCTGGGAGGCCTGGGGAAGCTTGCCGCTGAAGGCCTGGCCCACCGCACCGAGAAGGCCACTGAGGAAGCTGGTAAGAACTTGAGGCTCCTTTCAACCTGGGCCATTCTCTCAGGCTGGAGGCTTGACTCGGCCTGTGTGAAGCTGATCCCAGCAGGTTTGGGGCAGGCCTTGGCCACATGATCAGCCCCAGAAAGATAGAATAGAAGGGGTGGTGTGAGGAAACTGCGGTGGGGAGTTCAGGGTGCAGCCAGGAGGGGTCAGCTGCCTGAAACAACCCTCACTTTGTGTGGCTGAAGGCAAGAGGGAGACCAGCTCAGGGTCAGTGCAGAGCCTGGGTGCCTGGTGCTGATGTCTTGAATCCTTCCCTCTGGAACCCGGGAGCCCTTCCATATCCAAACAGCCTATTGCAAATATCCTATACTGAGAAAGGAAGGTAGAATTTTATTTTTCCTATAACTTTAAAACTTCAAAGATTTATTTATTATAAAAAGAAGCTTTGCAATGTCTTCGAAGTCCCCAGAAGCCCTTTTCTGTATGCAGACATCAGCAACTGAGTTCAGGGAGGCTAATCCAGCTTCCACCTGTCTGACATGTAAATTTACTGTCCTCTTTCGAAATGGCTGCGAACATGTCTGTATTTCGTTGGTTAACTGTAACTGGCATTGACCACCCTCTTTCCTCTTTTACTAGCTCTCTGAGTTCTGTATTATTCCCATTCCACAGATGAAGGAACCAAGCAGTAAAGGAAGGAGTTAGAATCAGAACCAGTTCTTCTGACACTCCCACTTCTAGCAAACTACCACCAAACTTTGAACAGCTCCTAGGTGGGCAGAGTCCCCTCCTATTGGAGGACGGCTTTGGGGAACTGGTTTTGCTGGAGGAGGCTTTAGGATTCAGCATCCAGATACAGCCGTCATCTGGCTTTAGGCAAGATAACAGCACACCTGGGAGGTGTGGTGACCTGGGAAACAGGCTCAGCTTTGGTGCTAGGTTCCCAGCTGACAGGAAGGCCTGCTCATCAGTATCTAGGCCACACCAGGTTCTGGGGCACGGAGGGCCCTGAGCTCTCCTGTGGCTCACTCAGCCTTTTCCCCCTGGCAGCCAGGCCTCCTCACTTGAGTCTCTGAAGGAAGCCAGCTGGGGTCCTTCTTGTGAGCCAGCTTGTCCTGGCTGGGACAGCATCCCAGAGCCCTAATCAGGATACCCAGAGCTATCCGGGCTCTGCCTTAAGGAGAAGCTTGTTTACATTGTGCTCTCACCCTGGGCTTGTCTCATCTTTTCAGTTCATGCTGTGGAGGGAGTGGTGAAGGAGGTGGTGGAACATGCCAAGGAGGCTGGAGAGAAAGGTATGCTAGGGCTGGGGAAGGAATGAAGGAGGAAAAGAGTGGTGAATGAAGGAGGCAAACCTGTACTTTGATTAACCAGGTCAAACCCTGACTCAGATGTGTACCCTTTCAGTTGGTATGCAATTATCTACGCTGAGGTCACAGACCAAACTTTGCTAAGGCAAGATCTGACTAGATAGTCTTCTCTGTGGACTTTTAAGAATACGATGTCACAAATAAAAAATAAAACAAAACAAAAAAACAAAAAGACAAAAGAAAAAGAATGATATTACAAAAGACTATGTGGCAGCATGCAGGGACAAAATGTTTAAGATATAAAATATATTTATACAAATACATATTTACATAAATGTTTGTATGTGAATGTGTGTGAGGAAGGACCATAATTCAGCACACACACACCTCATTCCTACAACAAAACAGACTCCAGATAGATCAAGGACTTAAATATAAATACATGGAATTATTAAATTGTTAGAAGAAAACAGGAGCTTTTTGCAAAATTTCAGAGATGGAAGGATCTTTTAATTTTGACAGGAAACCCAACAGCCATAAAGGAAATATTAGGTAGATCTGACAATATTGAACTTCAAATTTTTCATAGTAAAAAAATAAACAAACTACAACCTAAGCCAAAAGAAAAATTACCTAATACAAAAATAACCTAATACAAAAATGACCAAATGACCAAATGACCAAACAAGCAATTCACAGAAAAATGAAAAATGAGTAGGCAATACACCCATGAGCAAATAGTCTCACTTATAATCAAAGAAATGCAGGTCACTGAGGAAAATAAAACAAAAGTTGAACACACTGCTCCAGGAGCTCTGCTGCACTCTGTCTCACTGGGGCTCTTCCAGGTTATGATCTGGTATGGCTGCCACATCCCACGGGCCTCTCCAGGTGACACTAGCTCAGTGAATGGCTTGAAATGTTTATTTTGCTCACCCGAATATTATTCCTCTTTCTCCCTGACAGCCATTGCCGAAGCCTTTAAGAAGGCCCAGCAAACAGGGGACCGAGTGGTGAAGGATGTCACTGAGACAGTGACCAATACAGTCACAAATGCTGTCACCCATGCAGCAGAAGGCCTGGGTAAATTGGGACAGTGAACATGCCAGCCACCGGCAAACTCTTCTTGAATCTCAATAAAAAGCTGTGAAATGTGTACATTGAGCCCCGGATTTATTCTTATTTGGATGGAAACACTGTCTATGTCTTGTCACTTGCTGATACACATTGTCATTGCTGGGGGTCAGATAGGTCCCCCGATTAATCAGATGTGCTGCTCTCACATAAGATTTCTCTTGTCAGCAGAGACTTCTTGAAGAATTATTATCTATGTATCTATGCTACATTTCTTAACATATTATTTTCCCAGAAACTATCTATAGCTTTCAGACACCTCAGTGTCTGGTCCGAAGGAGGACCATAATTCAGCTTACATGTTCTTTGGATTTTCCTTGACATGCTCTTACAGGATTCAGGGAAGATAACAGATGAACCTGATTGACAAGTTGGCTGAACAGGCTCAGACAGCTTGAGATGCTCCATATTCTAAAAGAGGTTTCTGGGGAACATTTCTGCTGGATAGTCACAAAATTGGGTCAAGGAGGCACTGAGTCCACTGCTTATTGCCTGTTGAAGACATTGTCAGACCTCCCCGCTGATACTTGCGTTAGGCCTAACTGGTGGTAGTGGGCAAGAATGTTTGGCCTTCTCTCATTCCGGCGATGAGCAAGTCAGGACAATAAAGGTGAAACATACATTTAAGTAACATTTAGCTTAAAATTTTGGATTTTAAAAAGGGAAATGATTTCTAAAGATATGGCATTACTTGTTTATCTTTCTGAAAGTTATTTGCTTTTAGCAGAAATTATAAGAAAAGGTGTTTTAAAGAACAAGTTAGTTGTTCACCATATTTCTGTTTTTCTTTTAGAATTGGCTTTATAAGTTTCTGAAAAGCCCAGGAATTGAATGTCCTGGATTGGGGTATCTGCCACTGTCTAGCCATATTTAGACCTCATATTTTGATTTGGCTTCTGTTAACTTTTGAATTCCTCCCATCCAAAAGGATGAGAGCACTGTTGGTGGTAGTGCAAACTGGAACGCCCTCTTTGGACAGCAGTTCCTCTTATCAGACTTTAATCTTCAGGTGTGCACAGCTACATGTGGATGCTCAAAGGGAAAATAGATTCATCAGGGCTTGTCTGTAACAGCAAGAGATTGGAAACACCTTAAAATGCTAATCAGAAATTGCTTAGATGGCAAGTTTTGCTCTGCTTATTTGGTTTGAGATACAATAGAGGGATGATACCTATATATAGCAAACATTAACAGTGCTCATTTCTGTGTCTGTGAGAATATGAGGAATCTCCATTTTCTACATTACACATTTCTGTGATATATTTTAAAATGTGGTCATGGAGGGCACCTTCTAGCTTATTCAAGATTGTTTCCTAGTTAAGTGCTACTCAAAGGTTGCTGGTTTGTTACCACTGGCAACAAGATAAGTAAAAATACTGAGAGCATTTAGAAACTCTTAGACATTGCCTGCCCCTGCAAGGATGTGATCAGTGGACAATTCTTGTTGCAGGGTATAGGCCATTTCAGGTTGTTTAACTTGCACTGCAAGTTGTACACAAATAGTCACATGAAGTAGGACCACATAACACAATGAATTAAAGTAAGAAACAAACAAAAAAAAATCCCCCCAAAACTAGTCCTTCACAACAGAGTTGGAGAAGCACTACCCATGTTTCCTTAAATTCACCTTGCAATGTGCTGTTCTGGAATAAGTACTTCTACCTCTCATTTTCTTTTTAATGTGTCTGTTGTGCAGCAAGAGGCATGGCACCTACCTCATACAAACTCTAAATGTATTATAAAAAGACAAAGAGAGTGACATCAGAGAAAATGGTGCAGCAAGGACCTCCAAAAATTCTCTTCAAAGTAATGAGAAAACTGGTAAAAATATGGTCAGAATGAACTTTTTTCAGAACTCTGGAAATTAACCGAAGTCTTATAGCAATCGACAGAGCATTTATGTAAAACAAATTAAAAGCAAACAAACAAACAAATAAAATTTTATCAAGAACAGAAAGATTTCTGATGTTCTTAACTTGCTCTATTCTCATCTCCCCTTGCACACCCCCCTCTCCAGTTCCACTGTAACCCTGAAAATCAACAGACTGCTAGTTACTAGAAAGAGCAGAACAGGGCTGGAGTTCCTTCAAAGGCTCATTCTCAGAATTGTCATTACTTGACTTAACTGGAAGACCCCACTGTGAGGTTGCCTTTATTTGGCCTGACTAGGAGCTCACCTCATGCAAAAAGCCCTGAGGCTGTTTATCATGAAATATTTAGGCAGTTTTTAAAGTTTGTGGCTACATGAGGGGGTGTGTAACAATTTGGGGAATAAAATGTACATAGATGCTTTGAAAATCCAAACATATTCCTAGGAATCTAGAAGACCATGCACATGTGTAGGATTGCACACACGCTCAGTAAAGACCTGAGAAGACTCAAAGCTCTCATCCCTCACTAATCTTGAGGCTCTGTGCAAGCAGGAATTAAAAACTTTGGTGGAAATGTGAACTGTCTGACTGAGTGTTGAAGGTGAGGAACAACATGTACATAAAGTCCCTTGGAAAAAATGGAAGGCTTACTGGTTCTAGATACTTAAATCTCCAATCATTAGCTGACCACTAAGCTGAGCGGAACTTCAGTGGCTACACACAACAAAAAAAACAGACTATGGAATTAGTTCAGAAAGATCACTAAACAGCAGTAACAATAAATCGGGGGGAGGAGTATGGAATCTGATTTCCAGAGCTTCCACATATTATTTAACATGTCCTGTTTTCAGGCAAAAAATCACAAGATGTGCAAGGAAAGAAATTATGAGCCACTTTAAAGAGGGAAAAAAGAGAAACTGCCTGAAGAAGCTCAGAAATTGGATTAACTAGACCAAAACTTTAAATCAACTATTTTAAACACATTCAAAGACTAAAGGAAAGTACATGTAAAGAATTAAAGAAAATATGAGATCAATATCAAATACAGAATATAAATGAAAAGATAGAAGTTATAATGAAGAACAAAACAGAAATTCTAGAGTTAGAAGTACAACTCAAATAAAAAAAATTATTAGAGGGGCTCAACAACGGATTGGAGCAGGCATATGAAAAAAATCCATGAACATTAAGTCAAATGAGATTATCCAACTTGATGACCGAAAGCAAAACAAATTTAAACAAACAGAGATTTAGAGACCTGTAAGTCACTATCAAGAAAATTACCTTATGCATAATGAGAGTACTAGAGGAAGAAAAGAAAGGGGGGCAAAAAGATTATTCAAAGAAATAATGGCTGACAACAAATTTGATGACAAACAGTCTACACTTCCAAGAAGCTTATGCTCAAATAGAGGCACACGTAGGTAAGTTCTAATCAAAATTCTGAGATACAAAGATAAAGAGAGAATCCTAAAACAGAAGGAGAAAAAAAAAGTCATCACATAAAAGAGGGCCTTAATAAACTTAACAGGTGCCATCTCACCAGAAACCGTAGAGGCCCGAAGACAATAAAAAGTGCTGGGGAAAAAAAGACCATCAACCAAAAATTCTATATCCAGACACCACAGCCTTCTCACCTCACATTTGCACAGTACACTTAGCCTATGGAATCACTGCTTTATGCTGTTGACCCTGCTGTCATCAGGGGAGACCTGAAGGACCCAGGCCTTGGCCTATCCCACCAGCTTCATGACCTGCTGCAAGATTATAAAGGCCCCCAAATCCCCAGGTTCCTTCAACTCCCAGAGGACATTGCTCTGTGCTAGCACTCTCTACTTTAGGCTTCCCAGGAGCAAGTGGCTTAGAACAGAACCCAACTCCACTTAGCTCACAGGATAAAACTGCTGTACACATCTTTTTTTTCTCATAAAATTTAGCCATTTTGCAACTAGATTCCCTGGGTGGTTCCTGAGGTTTAACTCTATTTACTTGTTGTTGTTGTTTTTCTTTTTAATTGAGGTGAAATTTACATAACACACAGTTAACCATTTAAAAGTATGCAATCCAGTGATATTTAGTTTATCCACATTGTTGTGCAAGCATCACTTCTCTCTAGTTTTAAAACTTTGTCACCAACTCAGAAAAACACCCCATACCTATTAAGTAATCACTCCTCAAGAAATACTTAAAATTAGAGCAGAATTAAGTGAAACTAAAAACAAAACAAAAAAATAGAAAAGACAAATGCAGCAAAGAGCTGGTTCTTAGAGAAGGTTAATAAAATTGACAAACCCCTGGCTAGACTCAATAAAGAAAAAAGAGAAAGGACACAAGTATATGAAATGAGGGATGAAAGAGGAGAAATTATGACTGGCACCACAGAAATACAAAGGACCACATAAGAATACTATGAAAAAGTATATAACACCAAATTTAATAACCTAGGAGAAATGGACAAATACTTAAAAAGATACAACCTTCCTAGGATGAATCAAGAAGAACTAAAAATTTAAATAGACTGATCAGCAGTATGAAAATGGAAACAATTATCAAAAAACTACTAAAAAATGGCTTCACCAGTCAATTCTATCAAACATTCAAGGAAAATTTAATACCTATGCTCCTCAAACTTTTCCAAAAAAATCAAAGAGGAGGCACTTTTTCCAAACTCATGTTATGAGGCCAGTATTACCTTGATACCAAACTTGGTAAAAATAACACAC
The DNA here is from genome assembly GCA_030015415.1 of Cynopterus sphinx. Classification (NCBI taxonomy): domain Eukaryota; kingdom Metazoa; phylum Chordata; class Mammalia; order Chiroptera; family Pteropodidae; genus Cynopterus; species Cynopterus sphinx. Next base: position 55,917,287 of record CM057382.1, read on the forward strand.
ACAAAAAAACTCTAGCTAGACCAATATCTCTCATGAACACAGATGCAAAAATCCTAAATAAGATACTAGTGAATTGAATACAGCAACATATGAATAAAGATTATACACCACGATCAAGTAGGCTTTATCCCAGGGGCACAGGGATGGTTCAACACATGCAAATCAATTAATGTGATACACCACATAAACAAATTAAAAAATAAGAATCATATGATTATATCAATAGATGCGGAAAAAGTCTTCGACAAAAGAAAGCATCCATTTATGATCAAAACACTTCACAAAATCAGTATAGAAGAAAAGTACTTTAACATAACAAAGGCCATATTTGACAAACTCTCAGCCAACTTATAAGTGAAAAACTAAAATCGTTTTCTCTAAGATCAGGAACAAGACAAGGCTGTCCACTATAGTCACTGTTATTCAATATAACATTAGAGGTCCTAGTAAGTGCAACCAGACAAGAAAAAGATATAAAAGACATCCAAATAGAAAATAAAGAAGTTAAACAGTCAGTGTTTGCAGATGACGTGATTCTTTATATAGAAAACCTTAAAGACTCCACAAGATACTACTAGTACTAATAAGCAAATATAGTAAAGTTTCTCGATACAAAATCAATGTTCAAAAATTCATAGTGTTTCTATACTCTAATAATGAAGTGTCAGAAAAAGAAGTGGAAAAAATTATTACTTTTGCAATTGTAACAAAAAGAATAAAATACCTAGGAATAACTCTAACAAAATATATGAAGGACCTACATAATGAAACCTATAAGACCCTGTTAAAAGATATCAAAGAAGATACAAAGAAATGGAAAGATATTCCGTGTTTTTGGATTGGAAGCATTAACATAATTAAAATCACCTTATTACCTAAAGCATTATACAGATTTAATGCAATCCCCATCAAAATCCCATCGGCATTTTTTAAAGAAATAGGACAAATAATCATCAGATTTGTATGGAAGCTCAAAAGATCCCAAACTGCCAAAACTATTTCGAGAAAAAAGAACTAGGCTGGAGGCAATACTCTGCCAGATCTCAAATGAGAATACAAAGTGACAGTAATCAAAATGGCATGATATTGGTAAAAAATAGAAACACAGGCCAGTGGAACAGAATCTAGAGTCAGCAGTAAACCCGTTTATATGGGCAAATTACTTTTGACAAAAGAGCCAAAACCATATAGTAGAGAAAGGAAAGCCTCTTCAATAAATGGTGCTGGGTAAGCTAGAAAGCCATTTTTCCAAAAATATTTGCACATCGATGTTCACTGCAGCATTATTCATGGTGGCCAGGACATGGAAGCAACTGAAGTGTTCTAAGATAGATGACTGGCTAAAGAAGCTGTGACACACACACACACACACACACACACACACACACACACACACACACACTGGAACATTACTCAGCCATAAGATATGAAATACTGCCATTTACTACAACATGGATGGATCTTGAGATTATTATGCTAAGCAAAATAAGTCGACAGAAAAAGTTGAAAATCACATATCACTTACATGTGAGATATAAACCCAAAAGCAACAAATGAGCAGGACAAACAGAGACTTATGGACATGTACAGTAGATTAGTGGTTAACAGAGGGTAGAAGGGAGGTTGATGTGCTAAAAGGAGTCAAATATGTGGTGACAGAAAGAAATCTAACTATCGATGGTGAACACGATGCTATATATATATATATATATATATATATATATATATATATTTTATATATATATATTTTATATATATATTATACACACACACATACATATATATATGTATACACACACATATATATATATGCCTTATTGTTGAATTGTACACTTGAAACTTACTGGAATTTGTTAACCAATGTCACCATAATAAAAATAAATTAATTTTTGTATAAAGGTAATCATTCCTCATGTACTACCCCATACCCTGGTCATCACTAATCTGCTGTTTCTGTGGATTTACCTATTCTGGATAATTCATGTAAAAGGAATAATACAATTACGTGAGCTTTTATGTCTAGCTTCCTTCACTTAGTATGTTTTTGAGGTTCATCCAAGTTGTAGTATGTATTGGTATTTCTTTTCTGTTTGTGGCTAAATAATATCTCATTTTATGGATATACCACAATTTATCTATTCATCTGTTAATGGGCATTTTGAAATGTATCCATCTTTTGGTTATTGTGAATAATGCTGCTATACACATCCATGTACAAGTGTTCCTATGTGGACATAGGTTTACATTTCTGTTGTGTTTATATCTAGGGTTGGAATGCTGGGTCATGTGGTAATTCTACGTTTAACATTTTGAGGAACTGCCAAACTGTTGTCCACAGTGGCTGTATCATTTTACAATCCCAGCAACAATATATGACAGTTCCTATTTCTCCACATCATCATCAACAAATATTTTGTGATTTTTCATTTTGTTTGTAGTGTTTGTATGTATTTTTAATTTGGTCTAAAATGAATTTATTTCTTTATTTTTATTTTTTATTTTTCAATTACAATTGACCTTCAGTATTATTTTATATTAGTTTCAGGTGTATTGAATACTGGTTAGACATTTATATAATTTATAAAGTGAATTATATAAATTAGTCTAGTACCCACTATACATGATTATTATAATATTATTGACTATATTATCTATGCTGTACTTTACAGTCCTGTGACTATTTTAAAACTACCAATTTGTACTTTTTAATCCCTTCACCTTTTTCACCCAGTTCCTCAAACCCCCCTTCATCTGGCAATCATTAGTTTGTTCTCAGTATTTGAGTCTGTTTCTGTTTTGTTTGTTTGTTCACTCTGTTCTTTAGATTAGAAATGTGAGATTATGTGATATTTGTCTTTCTCTGTGTTAATTATTTCACTCAGCATAATACCCTTTAGGTCCATCCATGTTGTCACAAATGGTAACATTTTATTCTTTTTTCATAGCCAAGTAATAGTCCATTGTATATTTGTACTTCTTTATCCAAGTGTCTATTGATGGGCACATAAGTTGCTTCCATATCTTGGCTATTGTGTACAATGCTGCCATGCACACAGGGTTGTACAGCTCTTTACAAACTAATATTTTGGTTTTCTTCAGATAGATACACAGAAGTGTCAACTTTTAATTTTTTGAGGACTCTCCAAACTTTTCTCTAGTGGCTGCACTAATTTTCAATCCCACCAGCAGTGCACAGGGTTCCCTTTTCTCCACATGCTTGCCAACACTTATTGATTTTTATCACTAAATTTACTAAGTATGCTTATAACCACTGTTTTGAAATCTGCATCTGTTAGATTGCTTGCCTCTATTTCGTTTAGTTCTTTTTCTGTAGTTTTGTCCTGTTCTTTCATTTAAATCATCTTTCTTTCTCCCCCTATTTTGGTAGCCTCTCTGTGTTTATTTGAAAAATGTTCCAAACCAATGTAGCAAATAATAATCTCCCAGTCTTGGCTGGGTGGCCATATGTAGTGGGTGTGCTGTGGGGCCCAGTGTCACAGTCTCCTCCATCACTTAACTGGGCGCTTCAGGAGTGTCCCTGGTGTGTATGTGTGTGTGTGTGTTGTGTGTGCCCTCCTGTTATAGTTCGTCTTGATTGCTGTTGGCACATCATTGGTGGGATTGACCCTCAGGCTGACTGTCTATGAGTACTGGCCATGACCACAGCATATGAGCTGCTGTTTTGAGGCTGACCCCAGTGGGCTCTGGTGCCTATTGATATCACCCTTTGGGTATGCTGCTTGCGAGGCTAATCACATGATTCTCTATTGTGGTCTGAAGCCAGCCACTGGGTGTGTGGTTTTTGAGGCCCTTGGGAGGTACTTCATTGCAGGCCTAGCTCAGCTACTACTTATGACCAGCCTGGGGCTACCTGGAGGAGCTGGAAAAGTGGTATTCTGTTGATTGCTGCCTGTGCTGGACCTGGAGGTGTATGGGAGAGGCTACACTGGGAACTGAAGCCAGCTGCTACCTGTACTGGGCCTAGGTAGTTCAGCAAAATGCCCAGGGTACCCTGAGGCCTACTGCTGCCTACCAGCTGCCCATAAGGCTCGGCTGCTGAAAGATCCTCAGGCAGAATGTGAGTTGTGTGAAGTAGGGTCACAGGGAGTCATCAGGGTAGGGTGAGTGGTGTTCACCAGATTAATATGGATTCAGATTTGGCACCAGTGCTGAGCTTAAGGCCACTCAGCAAAAGGAACAGAGCTCATCGAGGCCAGCCACTGCCCGGCTGTGGCCTGCAGGTCCTTGAGAGATATTCAAGAAAGTCTGCCATGTGGCTGGGGCTAGCTGCCCACCACTGAAAGAGCATCAGGCGGTGAGTGAGTCTGGTGGAGCTAGGTCCTAGGGAGTCACCAAGGTGGAGCAAACGAAGTTCACCAGGCCAATGCACATTCAGATTTTTTCATAATCAGGGAGTGCTCAATCAATACAGGAAAGATAGTGCCCACCTGCAGGGTGCATGGAAGTAGGGCTCAATACAGGGAGAATGGTGGCTGTCCCTCCAGCCCTTGCCCTGAAGTCAAACAACTCATTTTCTTCCTGTATGTCTCTAGTGCCTCACCAGCCACTGTCCCTCCAGTGGAGCCCAAGGAGAATGACTGGGAGAGAGAGAGTCTGTGCATGGGCCCTTTAAGGGGATGACTGGCTTTCCAGTGGCCTTCTCTCTCACCTAGAAGGTATTGCTGCTGATTTTCAGAGCCAGATGTTGTGGGGGCTTCTTCTCCTGGCACTGGTGCTCTGAGCTGAGGAGCCCCTGTGTGAACCGGGACCCCTTGCTCCTTAGTGGGGACACCTCTGCAGCTGAGATATCCCTCCTTATTCTCAACTGCTCATTCTGTGTCTCTACCCCTCCTATCAGTCTCCATGTGACTTTTTCTCTCTATTCTTAGTTCTCTATTCTCTATTCAGCTAGTCTTCAGATGGTTCTCCAGGTTGATAGTTCACACATATCTGTGAGTAATGGAGGGAGCACAGAAAATTCATTGACAAGTAGCTTCACATGATGCCCAACTTCAGGCTATTAAAAACGGAAAGTTACAGCAAGTTCGCTACTTCTGCTTTATCCAGCCATCTGGCAGGATAATGAGAGGAGTCTAAATTTTAAAATTAAAGTCATCCTAGTGGGTGTAAAATGATATCTCACCATGGTTCTGATTTGCATTTTCTTACTGACCAATGTTGTTGAACAACTTTCCATGTGCTTGTTGGAAAATTTGTAAATCTGTTTTGTATTATTTGAAATGTCTATTCAAGTGCTTTGTCATTTTTAATTAGGTTTTTGTCATTGAGTTTTAAAAGTCCTTTAAGTGGCTGTTAAATCCTTGTCACATTTATGATTTTTGAATATTTTCTTTTATTCTGTAGGTTATCTTTTCACATTCTTAATGTCCTTTGTTGAACAAAAGCTTTTAATTTTAATGAATGTTAATTTATAATTTTTAAAAAATTGCTTTAATGTCAAATCTAAGAATCCATGACCAAATCTGAGACCATGAAATTTACCCCTATATTTTCTTCTAATAGTTTATTTCTATTTTTATTATTATTAATTTTTTTTTTTTGGGTGAGACAACCCTTGGTTGACCTCACAGATTGCAAGGAACTTGTCAGCTTACAATCTTTTTATTTTTATTTTATTTTTTTTCGCCTATAGCGCCTAGTCTTCCTAGGTGGTCTCACATCCAAGTACTAACCAGGCCTTGACCCTGCTTAGCTTCCGAGCTCAGACGGGATAGGTTTTATTTCTAATATTTAGGTCTTTGATCCATTTTGAGTTAATTTTTGTATGTGAGAGAGGTCACACTTCATTCCTTTGTGGGTATCTAGTTACCTTAGCATCTTGTGTTGAAGACTGTTCTTTTCTCATTGGATAGTGTTATGCATTGAATTGTTTCCCAAAAGGATCTATTGAAGTCTTAACCTCCAGTATCTCAGAATATGACCTTATTTCGACATAGGGTCACTGAAGATGTAACTAGTTAAGAAGGAGTCATGTTGGTGTAGGGTGGGTCTTAATCCAGTATGACTGATTTCCTTATAAGACATGGACACACAGAATGACAGCTATCTAATGTCAGAATCAGAGATGGGAGTGATGCAGCTGCAAGCCAAAGAATGCCAAAAATCGATAGCCACCACCAGAGGAAAAGTCGAAAAATTCTCCCCTATAGGTTTCGAAAGAAGCATGGCTCTTCTGACAGCTCAAGTATCCCCCAAAACTGTAGGACAATAAAGTGCTGTTGTTTCAAGCCATCCAATTTCTGGTACTTTTGTTAAGAAATGCCAGCCATAGGAAATACCATGTTGGTGCCAGGATTGAAAATCAATTGACTGTAGATGTTCTGGACTCTCAAGTTTATTCCATTGGTTTATGTTTGTATGCCAGTACCACACCATTCTAATAGCTTTGTATTAAGTTTTGAAACCAAAAATGCTGCCCTCAGACTCTTTCTTTTCAACATTGTTTTGGTTATTTGGCATCATTTGCAGTTTTATATTAATTTTAAGATCAGATTTTATTTTGCAAAAAAGACCATTAGAATTTTGATAGCAATTTTGAATCTATACATTGCTTTGAGGAGTAATGCCATCTTAACACAAAATCTTTTTATTTGAGGTATTCTTTAATTTCTTTTAAATTGCTTTGTGGGTTTTGGTGTAGAAGTCTTTCACTTCCTTAAATTTATTCCTAAATATTTTATTCTTTTGGATGCTACTATAAATAGAATTTTCTTAATTTCCTTTATAGATTATTGTATAGAAAAACAACTATTTGCATATTAATCCTGTACCCTGCAACTTTGCTTAATTCATTAGCTCTGGTAGTTATTTTTTAGTTTATGAGTGTTTATTCTATGGGACTTTATATATAATCATATCATCTGCAAATAGTAATTGTTTCACTTCTTCCTTTTCAATCCAGATGACTTTATTCTTCTTGCCTAATTGCTTTGGCTAGGGCTTAGTACAATGTTGAATAACAGTGATGAGAAGAAAAATCTTTATCTTGTTCCTCCCAAGGAGCTTTCCGTTTTCACCAGTATGTTAGCTATGGTTTTTTCACAAAAGCTGTTTATGTTTAGGAAGTCCCTTCTAGTCCTCAGTGGTTTATTATGAAAAGATCTTGCATTTTGTCAATTGCTTTTTCCATATCTATTGAGTGGCCTTCTTTCCCCTTTATTAATGGGGTGTTATTACATTGATTTTGTTGAAGCACCCTTGCATTCCTACGATAAATCCTACCTGGCAATGTGTAATACTTACAATGAGCTGTTGGATTGTTAGTATTTTGTGTATTTGTTGTATGTCTACATTCTTAAGAAATATTGGTGTGTAGTTTTCCTGTGAGGTGTTTGGCGTTGGTATCCAGTAATATTGGCTTCATAAAAGGTGTAGGAAGTGTTCCCTCACCTTCTATTTTTGGACGTTTGAATAGAATTGGGTTAAATATCTGTTAGAATTTGTCAGACCTGTGACCTTGGATTAGTCAATATTTAAGATATGATACCCAAAGCATAGCAACCAAAGAAAAAATTGGACTCTATCAGAATGAAATACTTTGTGTTAAAAGACATCATCAAGAAAGTGACAAATCAATAGAATAAGAAAATATTTGCAATCTCATGAGTCACTTATCCAGACTATATAATAAAGAACTCTTTAAACTCAACAAAAATACAAATAACCTAATTGAAAATGGGTGGATTTGAATAGAATAAAAGTATTCCAATTTATTGAAAGTGGTTAACCTCTAGGGAGTAGAAAATGGTGAGGTGGTTATATGAATTGAAGGGGAGAAGCTATTGTTCACAGTAAGAACTATTTGGCTGTCTATGCCAGTTATTCTCATTATGGGGTAGCTTTGCCCCTCAGGGGACATTTGGCTCTCTGTATACATTTTGATTGTCACATCTGAGGGGTGCACAGAATAGTCCCCAAACTTACCTGGCCCAAAAATGTCAATAGTGCTGAAGTTGAGAAACTTTCTAAACTACATATAAGGTTTGATAAAAAAGTTCTTTTGCAGTTTTCTGTGCAAAGTTCACAGATGTAGTTTATTTAATATGCCATACCTTGACTGCCTTAATGCATAGGAGCGCTAAGAAAGCCTGCCAGGGATGTTTAGGAAATTTACTTAAAGCTTGCTGAGTTAAAGTGCCAGACTTTTTTTTTTTTTTTAAAGTAAATCACCAATCTTAGTAATAGTTGTTAGAAGCACTGTTTAAAAAAAAAAATAAAAATCAAGCTTTCACTTCTCATTTTCCTCAACTTCATTCATCAAGGTAGAAACACATTCTAGCGTAGGGGTTTATGAGGACACAGTTAAAGTTATCAACCAGAATTTTCTAACTCAAAGCTCCAGGAACCAAAGTTGATACTAGTGCTATGTTGTCTTTACATAGCTAGCATGGACAATATCAATTTCCCAATATTAGTATCAATAACACATATCAACTTTTATCAAATCTTTAAAGAATCACGATAAATATTCCCAGCATGTTAGCTAAAAGCCAAGACTACGACTTATCATTTGCTTTCATATGACTGGAAACTACTGCCCCACCCAGAACTGTTCCAATTATTCTGGAACTTGTTTTTATATTACTTTCCCAACACATTTTAGTATTCCACAGAGTGCAAGTAGACCCCCCTCAGGAAGGGCTCACTGTCCATGTGTCTTGTTTACTGCCTGATGTGATTAATGCTCAGAACCATGGAGAGGCAGAATGAGAACAAGAGTGCAGCTGAAAGTTATGCTCCAGGTTTGGCAGCTAATTGGAATCACGTCTAGAATTAAGTTCTGCTGTTGATAGTAATCTATCTTTTTAAACTGATACATTCTGTGGCTAAAATGATTAAAAACAAAACCCTAATCAGTGAAACCTTCATTAAAAAAAGGCACTACCACAAAAACTACTTCAGTACATTAGCTTTAAATATTAGAAACTCTTCTCTAAGAATAGGCATTGATATTGTTGAACAAATGAAACACAAAAGAATTCAAGAATAAAATTTGGCCAGCTCACACTATTATAGTGGAAAATGTTATACTGATGATTGTTTCAAAAATTTCAGAAACCCAACTGCATTTTTATCATGTAGTAAAAGAGTCACTGTTAAATATAAAGACACAAAAAAGAAACAAACTTTGGAAAATGTAGCCTTTTAATAACTGCTTTTATCACCAGGTTAAGTCATGCAGTTAACAAAGTAGTTAGAAATTTCTGAAAGAATATTAAAAAAAAGAAAAAAGCTCATTTTACATAAATAATATCTAGCACTTCATTGGGACACTACTGTTCAGAAGGCCATGGCAAAATAACTCCCAAACACAACACTCAACCCCAGGTTGTCTTCAAGCCGCTGTTGAATGAAGCTGTGTGTAGAATGCAAAGCCTCTGAAAGAGGACACGACGTCAGGGTGAGTTGGGGCCATTGGCAATGCTCAGAGCCGCCAGCCAGACTCCAAAGAGGGAGCCCAAATTTTTTTTTTTTTTTTCCTCCTGGGACACTGTTTTAGAATTCTGGTTCAATCAGTCAACACAACAGATTACCCAAAGAGGTCAATTAACATGATATGGAAGTTACTGCATTCTTTGGACTATATGTCATGATTGTGATACACTGTTAGTAAATTCTGAGTATTAATAAAAATAACTTTTGTCATTTGCTATTGAATGATATGTATGAAGATAACTCTCATTAGGCTTTTTGTTTTGCTGGACAATATACTATCGATAAGCTATAAATGATACCGTTTTGTTATAAAAATACTAGCTTTTTTCCTTCATTATGTTTATAGGCATTTACTGCTTGAGTCAAGGTTAGGCTTATTAAGTGACTAAAGGCAATTTTATTACAGCAGCATGTATGTATTTTATTCTAAAAGAATAAAATGCATAAAGGAAAAGTTTGAAATCTGTAAAATTGAGTTCTTTTGCTGAAATAAAATACCAGTAACTCACCTGAGGACCCTGCCATCTTCTGAAAATGCCACACACCTGCTTCTTAAATGTGTCAAAGTTATACCATCTTAGACTTGTCTAGAGCTGAGGCAGCAAGCAACTGACTGCCCTTGAACAACAGATATTTTCTTGGGCTATAGCTGTTGGGAAGCAGCCACGGAGCAAGGCAGCACAGCCAGATAGAACAGACTTTTTTATTTAAAGGCAAAATACCCAAATGGCTCTCTGACACAAGTAATTTCAACTTTCATTCTCATCAAGCTTTGTATATGATCCCCTATTTTTAATATCCTTTTTCTTAAGTGGCTAATTTAGATCGACCTGTTGAGAATGGTTGGTGTCCATTATCTAATAAGTCATGAGAGGAAGAAATTTCTGTGGTTACATGTAAACTTCTGATAGGTCTACAGATGAAGAGGTGAAGAGGGTAGTGAGGAAGCTATAATCCATTTATGTGAAGGTCACACCGGCTTCATGGTACACCTTGAAGACTTTCTCAATGGCGTTGACATAGGCAGCTGTTCTCAGGTCCAGTCCCAGGTTATATTTCATGGCTGTGCGCATGATTTGCTGAAATGAAGGAGAAAACAGTGAAGACCCCCCGCAACTCAAGTATCTAGGCCATGAAAACACAAGGCACATATGGACCTGGTACAAGTTACGTGTTATCATTTCAGTGCAGGACTTGGTCAGCCAAAGAGAAATGACTTGGGCAATAGAATAACCTCTAGCCAGGAAGGATTAATTTTCTGGAATTAAACAAAACACTGTCTAGGCAGTGGTAAGAAGTTGCTCTTTAGAATTTTAAGTATGAGCTGTCTCTGTGACCTTTAGACTTCCTGTTATTTAGAGTCCACTTGATATACTTTGTGATAATTTAAAAGAAGAATGGGGTGATGAAAACGTCCTGGAGTTAGTGGTGATGGCTATAAAACCGTGTGAATATACTTGAGGCTCCTAAATGGTATACTTTAAAAGGGTGAATTTATGGTAAGTCAATTATATCTCAATAGAAAAAATTAACACTACCACCTTCTTTAATATCTGTTTGTGCTATTTCAACTTAAAGCCAAGTGGATAGAATCTGTACTCAAGATTAGGAAAACTGGACTCAAATTGTGTTTAAGGCATTGAAATAAAGATCTAATGGTCAAAAAACCTTTTATATACCAAATTCTATAGTGAAGTAGCTTCCTGTAGCTAGAATGGAGTGGTACACTGATCAGCAATCTGGTTTGGCTGACTACTTGATACTTAGCTAACCACTATAAACATCACTCCCTCCTAACCTGGTATTATTATTTATTTCCATAAACCTAGTAAACATTGAAGACTCTACAAACATCGCTCATCATTTATGGCTGAAAAAGACTGCGTTTGCTACACACAAATGAGGAATATGTAAATCAACTGCTGTTTTCTAAAGCCATATGCACAATCACAATCTGTGCTTGTGCACACGCTATCTGGTGGCTAAGATGACACACAGTTGAGCTGCCCTACATGTCAATAGAAGAAATACAAACAGCATGCGCACACGTACCCTGGCTGAGCGCTCCATAGTGTAAGCTAAGCCAGAGTGCACGATGTCTTTCTCAGATGCCCCCTATTAGGAAAAAAAAAAAATCAATAAAATTATACAAACACATGCTTCACTTATGTGAGCACAAAGGATTCTTAAGTCAATATACAACCAGACAGAACTGCAAAGATATATATATAATTTTTTACAATATCTTGATACCTAGTTAAGTAGCTGCATTTTAACCATAGTTTAGTTTTCATTATATATGACAGCAAACAAATACTCATGAAATAAGATCATGGTAAACAATGAACAGAGAACATGAACAAAGAAACATGAGGGCAAGTAGTGAGATCAGCAATGATCACCCATCTGAGATGCAACTGCACAAGAGCAGCATGTTGCACTGTTCATGACACAATGCACTCATTTCCATTTCCCAGCAGAACAGGGATATGCCAAAGGGCACAGAAAGGCATCTGGCCACCTCCAATAGTATCTCTATGATAAGAATCCTAACTGAATATACAGCAGTGTCACCAACTTTTAAAGCTGGATGAATGTAAGTAGTTCTAATTAACCCCCCTAATTCTACTGATAAGGAAATGGTCAACCAGAGAAGTTGTTATGTAGCTATTAAACACAGATCCTGATATGCCAGATAGACTTAAAAAGTGGGTCACCAAAAGTTATCTATGCTGAACTTCATCTAATTAATACTCTACTTAATTAAGAAGGCATATTTCTATAACATTTGGATCAAGCAAGAAACACTTGGATTAAAGTTTGTTTTGTTCTATCAAATTAGGAAAAGGAGCTGGCTTTACAGGTGGAATACTGCTCTTTAACTCAATTTATTCATCCACCAAACATTTATTATTGACTACCTACTACATGCCAGGCATACTTCTAGTCACTGAGGACACAGCAGAAAACAAAATAATGAAAATTCTGTTCTCATGAAATATATATTCTAGTGGGAAGAGATAGCAGATGCTTGGACTTAAAACCATTAGGCTAAGTGAGATCACCAAAATTTTGAATTCAGAGAATTGGTTCAGAGACCAAGGCCTTCCATTATTAAGCAAGTCGAGAGCTGACAGCCAGCAGGGCCTCCAGCTATAGGGATGCAAGCACGGAGGGGGCAGAGATTTGAATTTCATCAGGTTTTCAGGTGTTAATAAGGAGTATGTTGAGAAAGTCATCATAGCTGCCTTCCTAACTACCAGGCTTATTTTCTTTTTGTATTCCCTCTTAGGTTTCAATCTGAGTGACTGCTGATATGCCAGTCAGGTGCTGGAACATGAGGTGACCACAGGGAGGTGCAAGAGGCCCATTTAAGAGGGGCAGCAGTCCTCCCAAGGCTCTGTCATTACTTGTGATGGAAGGATGTATGCAATTCTGGCAGACCAGAGGGGCTTTTCAGGGAAGGACACAGAGATACAGTGATACTTAAACAGGGGTTGGGGCATTTCAGACACAGGGACCATAACTAACAGAGACGTGTCCCTAGGAAAGGGGACAGTTCATTTAGTGGAACCATTTAGTACCCAGAGTGGCAAAAGAATCTTCTTCAAAACCCCTTAAACTTTTCCATGTTTCAACATAATCCTATTTTCCATGACTGAATAGTTCATAAGAAGATATATTATAATTTAGCCATTTTCCATATATGACTGTTAAATCAAACCTAATTATAAAAACTGATTACAAATACAGTTCCAATGATATCATCATGCATGAAGCCATTCCTTTCCTTTAGAATTATTTTCTTAGGATAAATTCCCAAAACGGATGTTGTTATGTAAAGGGCAGGAACGCTTCAACAACTCTTCAATTTCTCCAAAGAGCGTACCAATCTGCACTGTTATCAGAATAAGGGTACAACTGCTTCACTACAGACATGGTGGATATAAGATCTATTAATTGTTTTTGCTAGCTTAATACATTAAAGAAAACTTATTTTAATTTATATTTAATAGCAAGGTGTTAAACATTCTTTCTAAGCCTATTTCCTCTGACTCTGTTTTTGATGTCTTAAGCCATTCACTGGTGAAATTCTCTTTGTGATGTGTATGCACTATTAATATACCCTGTCAAAAGGTATATTAACATTAAATACCTTTTCTAATCTTTTGAACTCTCTTCTTTGTATCCATAAAGCAATTCCATTTTTTCATAGTTCTATCTAATGTTAATGTTTACTTTTCAATTGTTTTTATTTCTCCAGAGCTTAAAAAAGTTAAAATATATAATAATTATTTGCCATTATATTGGAATCACTTGTTAGGTCATTTGTATTACAAAAGTACCAGAAGCAGAACCATTATTAGTTATTTTAAACTAAAACTCTCACTCCATTTTTACAAAAAAACAAGAGAGGAGGAAGGTATAAAGCACACAGAAGTCATATAATTACTGTCAGGTTGATTACAACCTGTCAACTCAATCTATTTGACCTGAGTCTAAAGAGAGCAGGTACCATGCAAAAAATGCACACTGTCACAAGCACACTTACCGATATCCTGTCTTGAAATTCTGCTGTGGGCACAATAGGAATAGTTCCACCGTGCTTTCCAAATTTTCTTTCCAAACTCTCTTGAACAGACACTATGAAAAGCCGATATGAAGGTTAAGACATTGCTAGTAGAAAAAAATAAAGTTGAACCACCAATAGTTGTCCCAAACTATATCCACTATCCAAAACTAAGGTTTAGAAAACTTTGACACTAATATGACATGAAAGAGTTAATAATCATTTAAAACTCAGTTAAAAAAGAATAAAGCACTTGGCCAAATTCTATATAAATGAGAATTTAGGTCACTGCTCTGTTTCCATAACACCCAATACTAGGCTTTTTCCTTGGCTCTTTAAAAAAGAAACTGCTGAGAGAAAAAGAACGGAAATAGATGGATCACTTCACCCAGATTCTGAGTGGGCTGAGTAAAGAAGCTCAGTTGGAGGTCTTGGTCTTATTTCAGCTCGAGAAAAATTCTACTGTTAACTGTGAAGCCTACTCTAGTCAAAGAAAATCTATTCTCATCAGAAGACTGAAAACATTCTTGACACTAAATAGGCCTTTACTAGGAGCAACCAGAGGTAGAAATGGATGCATATTTTAGGAGTTCCCAGTTTAAAAGGATACTCTTTCTATTACTAACTTGTAGATTATGTTTTGGGAACATTATAGTACAGAACAAACATCTGAATATAAATATATTTGAGAGAGCTAATACATTGATTACTCATAAAGAAACTGTATATTTTTGGTCCAAGGCTCATGAGACAAAATATAATTTTCCATTCTGACATTAAATTCTTTAGGATTATGAAAAGGAAATTAGTTCTCTTAAGTGTGAGCTTTTTCCAGCCTTCTAGCTGGCCCAAAAGATTATCTCTGAAGAACAAGATCATCAGAACTTACTGAGCAAATGGTAGTTAGAATCCCTTTCATATTTGAAGGTCAAACGGCCATAGCTGACATGATTTAGGTTCTTCAGCCACTCAAAGTAAGATACTGTCACTCCGCCAGCATTCAAGTACAGATCCTATATAAAAAATGTAATAGGAAGAAACCAAAGAAATGAGAAGACAATGGTCTTAAACTTACAATAAACAAAAGAGCTCAATTTTAATATCAAAGCAGATTAAGGATCAAACCTCCCAAATATATCTTAGATAGTTTCAGGAATTTCATACGTAAATTTAACATTCTTCCCAATCTATCTGAAGTTTTTTCCATTTGGAAAAAAAAATTCTTATTTTTTTTTTGTTTACTAATTAAGCATTTGATCCACTTTGGTTAGAGCCTTGTCTCCACTAAAGATAATTTCTGGCAAAATTGATTGCCCACTAACTACTGGATTGGACTGTCACTAGAAGACTAGCATTCCCTTTCCCACCGCCTAAGGGTAGTCTATTTCTGTTAAATGAAAAATTTTAAGTGTTTTCAGCAAAGGGAGTTCTTCAAAATACATTACAAGTCCACATTAACTTCCGACATCCAATAACCTTTTGGTATTGACCCCATGCTTATCCACTGAAAAATCTAACACATGTTCCTCATATTAGCATTCTGCATAAAGCAACAGGGACATCTGAAATGCATAAGGTTAGGAACCATAGAAAATCTTCTAAGTTTAAGTTAGAATAGTATGTTTAGCACAATATACATTTATATAACTGGGTTCTTAAGAAAGCTAAACATATTAAGAACAAGCCTGAAGTTGGGAGAAGATGCTCAGGTCAATCAAAGTGTAAATGAACAGGCTTATTATACTAACCATGCAACTTAATTTTCTTAAAAACAAAATGAAGGTGAATTCACTATAGCGTGGGAAACTCACTTCCCCCCATCCCCCAATTCTTTACAAAAGACAATTCTAACTCCAAGTACATATCAAACTGGCAAACATGGATGACTTACTGGAATAACCATAATGTTCTTCTCCAGGAAAATCTTATCAGCTTCTGGAGTTGTTGGTCCATTTGCACCTTCAGCAATGATCTGTAAAAAGTCAGGAACATATAGAAATGCCAGTAACACCATTAAATCCCCTTCACTGAGGGCAACAGATGTGCTCATGAGTAGGGAGTTGTGGGGACAGGCATAATTCCAGTTTAAATCAAATTAATAAAAGTAATTTTGCTCTATATAAAGCTATTTTTCATCTTTTTATTTACATTAATACTGTGTGGAAGTTAGGTTTAAGAGGAAACCCATGGTGATGGTTATACAACTTGGTGAATATACTAAAAACTATTAAATTGTCTATCTGGGTGAATGTATATTATATCTCAATAAAGCTGTTAAATAGAAACCCAGCAAGCACTTTTCTATGACCCTCAATGTTGTCCACACTGATATGGCTGAAATCAGTCTCCATTCTGCTCTTACCTTGGCTTTGATTTTGGGTGCATTGGACTTGGTCAACTGCTTTTCACTGGCAGCAGGGATCAATATGTCACAGTCAGCCTCTAAGATGCTCCCTTCATAAACCTTTGCCTTGGGGAAGCCCAGGATTGATCCATGTTGCTGTATTTTGATTGAAAATCAGAATTAACTTCTATACCAGAGTTTAAATGCTTATGTTTAGTGCCAATGACAGAAAGACTCAGTTATCTTTAAAGCTCTTTGAGTTACATTTTAAAAAATAAACAAAGAAAATAGATTTCAGTAACTTATTTCAGTTTTACAACATTCAGGTATTAGATTAACATACCAATTTGAAGTCTTCCAGTTCCTTTGGGTCAATGCCATCTGGATTCCATATGCTCCCATCAGATTCACCAACACCAACACATTTCGCACCAAAGCGATGCAAATATCTCATAGAGTGTAGGCCCACATTACCAAACCCCTGGAAAGAAAAATTATGCATGACACAAAAATCAAACTCCTTATACATTTAGATGGTAAGAATCACATTCTAACCAATATATCTAACATTCAGTCAGAATGCTCAAAATCCTTTTGCCAAAAGAAACAATGGACTAACTGGCTTCTCTTTAACAACACATTTTTATGTTTAAGAATGTGGAATCTAAGCCCTTTGTTATCTGTGACAGTGAGTCCTGAAGAAGTTTAGTTAGGTACAGCCTTCTTGGTTCATAAAGAAATGGCCTTGTGTCAACCACACCACCCATGTCCTCAGTCCGTGATGACCAGATGTCCTATAGTCTTAAAAAAGGTAAGTCATTAATTGTGAGGAATATGAATTCTACTTTAAAGTAGCTCTCAACTTCATTTAGAGTCTTCTAAGTAAAATAATCAAATGCCAAGCAAATTCTCTCTGAAAGTTGAAATGTGAATCATGTGCAACTGTTCTGTATCCCCCCGCTCCCAACAGTTTAAGAGACTTCTCCTTCTGGATATAGTTTCAATTTAAATATCGACCAAAAAAAGTTGGTGATAGTGAATGTATCAGAGATACCTAAATTGGTTCTAGTCAAATGAATCACACCAAACAAACAATAAACGATGTAATACCATTTTAAAACTTTAGTGAATCAAATAAACCAAAATTTTAAAATCACAAATCTAAAAAAATTTAAAAACTTACTTTATTTATATCAGTTATTCTTTAAGGAAACAAAAATTTTTACCTGAACAACAAATGTTTTATCTCCAAACCCGGGTGTCATTCCTAAAATGCTCATGTAAGAAGCTTCATTGATGAAGTTTTCAATCCCATGAAAAACTCCCCGGCCAGTAGCAGAGATCCGTCCATGGATTCCACCCTGACTGATGGGCTTACCAGTGACACAGGCATGGGCATTGATATCCTGTAAGAGAAAGACAAAACTTCAAAGATGAAATATCAAGTATAATTTCTATGATGAACCAGTATAATGAAGGATTAAATTCAAAACACATTCTCATCTAACTCAAATATGCTCATCATGACTCACTTTTTCAGATTTCTGTTCCTAGAAAATATATAAAAGTACTTTCGGATGGGGGAAATAAGGTTGTTTACGAATTTAACATCAAGTAAGTACAAATAACAATGTCACAAAAGTAGATATATTCAGCTTAAAACTAAGCCCTAAGTCAGGGTACATCCTAACCTAAAGTATCTTAAAAAACCTATTGTTAGACTTCAGCATGTCACCAACAAAACAGAGTTTAAGACAGGAAGAGGCATTATGGTGTTTATGAATGAGAAGACTCAAAGCTGTAAAGATAGCCTTCTATCAAACTAACCTACAAATTCAATAAAATGGCACTCTTTAAAAAGAACTTTAAAAGAAAATACTTAAGTTCACCTAAAAAAGTGGGTCAGCAAAAGTACTCAGGGAAAAAAACACCCAAGAATTAGGTGTCAAAACAATGTGGAATACCTACCCCGCAAAATACCCATTACTCCAAATTCTACTTCTGGAAATTCAATTTCCAGAATTCTACTTCTGGAAATTCAATTTTCTTCAGTATATTTAGTATGGTATCATTTGGGTTAAAACATAAAAGGAAAGTACATGTGGGTAAGACACAGCGGTCCACGCCTATGTTTGAGTAGAGTACCTTTGGTATCAGCAGTTAATTCTGGGAAGTGAGGTGGAGGGTAGTCTTCCCCACCATCTTTCTGTACTCTAAACTGATGATGTGCATATATTCTTGCCCAAAAACAAGTATAATTATAAAAAAGAAAAGGCTTGGGAGGGCTTTCCTTCCAAGGAATCAAATTACTATAAACTGTAGCAGTAAGTGCAGAATAGATAATAATTAGCGAGACAGGAAAAATTAGTTCTGTTACATACAGAAAATCAATATAAAATGAAGAAGAAATTTTATATCAGTGGCTAAAGAATGGACTATTTAATAAACTTGTTAAGGAAATTGGCTACCCATGTAAAACAAGATAAAGTGCCTTACTTCACACTTTATCCCCTACCTCCCAATATATGTCCTGGCTGAGTTAAAAAGTGACTTGGTCTTTTAAATATTATTTAAATATTTTTACAGAGAGAACTTAGAATTGTATTACTTGTATAATTACCAACAACAACAACAAAAAAAAGAAGTCCAGTCAAGTGATTTACAGAATTAGCAGTTTTCCCACAGTTTTCTTTCATGAATAATTAACACTTATGAATACAGAACTGCAAACCTGGTGCCAAATGCTTTTAAACAGTGGAAATGCAAATGCTGGAGCTGACAGCAGTCCTGTCTGAGGTCAGGCATGGTGCCAGCTGCCAGCTCCCCAGCATACCTAATTGTTCTGGAAGCTCAGGGAGGAAAACTCACTCTCCCCTCCAACACTGGCTCTTCCAGGTGGTGCTAGACAAAAGGAGTTGCGTGGTTTAAGTTCACGTCTGGAGATAAGTAACAAAAACTATGGCTTCCTTATCTTAGGTCCTGATTTTCCTATCATTTTAAGGAAAAGTCTTTTACCAGTATAGTCCAAGGTCTTGGTTGGCAGGGCCTCACAAAACTTTCTTTTGCTGTCACCAGTGAAAATGAGCTACGAATAACGATATTCTGACTACTACTTTGTACTATTATTTACTCTTGTCTTACTTAAAAAGAACAGAAGAACAAGAGAGCTCATTTAACATAAAAAGGTGACATGAAAAACATCCTTTTTGGGAATGGCAGTCAATACCAAAATTCTTTGAAGTGTCTCATAGTGCTCTCCTGTATTATTTCAGGGGATTTGTGCAATTGAGCTGGTGTGGAATTTATAAATATTTATTTTTTTTGTGCTTAGTAGGGCTGGGTACTGTTCAGTGCAATATATTTTTGTTCTTTTAATCCTCATAACTGTCTCATTAAGTACTATCATTGTCACTTTACATATCAGGAAACCGAGGCACAGAGAGCTCAAGGTACTTGCCACAGGTCACGGAACTGGGGCATGAAGGAGCCAGTTCTAGAATCTAGGCTGTCTGCCCATGCTTCCCACTACACTGTACCACTCCAGAAAAGGACACTCATCTCTAAAATTTCTCCACTGGAGGCTATAGCCTTCTCCTCCCTCTTAGAGGAAGAAATATTCCTCCTCTTTTCCAAGGCTGATCTTTCCATTAGGGCCCTTAAAAGACAAATTCACTAGTTCTTTATTTCCTCAGAAGATTTTGCTACCACCCCATATTTCTCTTACATCACAACCAATGAACCTGTGGCTTAAAGTGACTCAACATGCCAAACAACAAAATTCCTTTTCTCTGGACAACGGTCATCTCTCAAGTTATCTTCTCTTTCTTAAGTGGAAGCTACTCTTCATGCTCTACTTTCCTCTCTCAAGGTGCTCTGCAGTCTTGTTCCCAGGGATGAACCAGTAGCTGAATTGGTCTCTCTTCAGAAATCCCACCCTCCCTCAGCATCCACACAACATGGAGCCCTCAGTGCTTCTTAGTATTTTAAAACTGACTGCTTTCTTCACCTAAATCACTCTTCCATCTGTCCATTTCTCTCCAGGGATAGGGCCTCACCTCTCTTTCTGGTCTCTGTACAGGCTCCTGTCCACAACAATCCCATTCTCTGCCGCACAGAGTGAAGCTGACACACTTAGCTGTGTCACACACCTGCCCACAATTAGTGCTTCTTCATCTTCCCTGTTTTCAAAACATAGACCAAAGTACTGCTGTTACCTACAGGGCAATAATCTTGTCCAACCCTCTGTTGGCCTCTCTTACTCCCTATAATCTCGCTCTCTACTCTGGCTACCATGGTCTTCCCTCAGTCTCTCAAGTTCACCTCTTTTGCAAATCAGGACCAGGTACTTCCTTCTGTCTCTAACACTTGCCCTGCCCTTCCCCTAGTTGATGTCTAATCATCTTCAGAGAGCCAATCAGAAAATTACATCTCTAATGAAGCCTTTTCTGATCTTGCTTCCAAAGACTTGGTTAAGGTCCTATCATTCTTTTCCTAGTACCCAAACTCCTAGTATTCATCCTAATTGTATTGATACTTTGCTCATACTTGGTTTTTTACATATAGTAGGTACTCCACATATATTTTTTTAAGTGACTGTCTTTTTAAACCCATTTTCTCTTCCTAATCCTTAAATATTTGTTTTTCAGGGTTCCTTCCCTTTCAGGGACAGAAAGTTGGTTTTTCTTCTTGTATCCTCTATTAGTAGCACTGCTTCTGCTCAGTCCCCACACTCAATTCCTTCTGGTTCTCTTTGATTCAACACTGTCCTTTTATTTGATCCCACACAGCCAATCTTGTCCTGCTGAGTCTATCTCTGCCAAGTGCCAACGCTTCTCCCCAGCCCCTGTAGCTCTTGGGTTGTGAAGACAGGCGCTGACACCATGTGAAGGTTTGTCTTTGCCCCAGGGCAGCCTAACACTGCATCCAGCCTGTCCTCCCCTAAGGAAGAAGGGTCAGGATCTAATGCTCTCTTTTGAATGACAGGTAAAACAAAAACACCAGGGCTTGATGATCTTTGTCCTAGTTCACTAACCTCTTTACTCTTCTATAATCTTTCTAAATATTAAATGTGTCTTACCTTCAGACAATCTGAGCTCACTGTTTCTCCACCTATCCCCTAAATCTCCACATGTTCAAATTCTACCCATTTTCAAAATTTAGCCCAAATACCTCTTCCAGGGAACTCTCTACCCTTGTAATCACACTATCTCCATACCTTATATGCTTATGTGTCTTAATTCCTCTTTAAATGAAAGCCCTTAAGAGCAAAATCAGAATTGAATGGATCTTTATTTCCTTTCTAGTGTGCTGCCCTGGTAGGTGAACCCTCTTTGAGGGTCCCAACCCAGCGTCCAGGATAAGGTGGCATGTAAGTAAAAGCTCAATCTGTGTTTACTACATTTGTGGTTTAAGAATAGAGATAGAAATAAAATAACAAGCAAATCAAGATATGATTAAAGAGGAGAAAAACCCAGTGAATTCACTACTTTCACGTATAATACAAATTGTTATTTTCTGGTAGGTAGCAAATCAAACCTTAGGCCCTTTGGTGGTTACTCACGTAGTGCCCTATGGTGCTAGCATAGGTGTCAGCAATCCAGGACATCTCCCGCTCGCCTGTGCTCATGTCTGGGGCAGGCACATCGATGCCAGGACCTGGGGCACAGGACAAGGGCATCACATACATTTTTAAGATAAACCCATCCCAAATACAAAGATCCTTGTAATTCTCTAAAAAAAAAAAAAACTACCATGGCTAGGAAACTTTACATTTCATTTAGGTAACTAACTAAAGTCATATAAATCCTTACTAAATGTTTCACTACCAAATTTATACACTTACAATGTTAACATGGAAATTTCTCCCACTTGCATTTACTTGATATATGTAAGTTAGCTATGCATAGATATAAGCAACTCAATGAACTTCAGAATGCGCCAGTTTAGGCAAATCAGTTTAGCTTCTCTTGACCTCAGTTTCCTTAAACTGCAATCAAAGATAACAATGCCATCTTGTCCTAATAAAGAGGATTGTTGTGGATAATGAGTACATCTGTATGAGAGGGCACAGTAACATGATGCTTACTGGGAGCCCTCCTTAGCAAGCAGAAAAGGAGGAAAAAGATCTATTGGTAAAGCAATTGTGTTAAGTCTTATAATACTTTTACCATTTCAGAATGCTGCTTTGACCTATTATTCAAAGCTTAATCAGTATAAAGTTTTAGCCTGGCTTTCAATTCCTCAGATTGCAGAAACTTAGCTTGAGGATAATAAGTTTGTTAAAAAGCAACAACAGGTAACAATGGCAACACTACTACTGAAGGCCACAGAGAGATAAAGATAAAATGTGTTACATGATGCTCACCCAAATCTGTAAAGGCAGGAAAGTGTAGAAATACTTCTTTCAAAATATTAAGAATGAATGAATAATTTACACCTTTGTAAATGACTTGAAATCATCACCAAAACACACACGTGGAAAAAAAAGCAGGGTTTATACAGTATGTTTACAAGAATGTTCCTACTTACATAAAATTCTTTCCCTTTCTATATATTGATGTATAATATCTACATACATATTTCCATGTGTGTGTGAGTGCGTGTGTACACATGTGTAGAGTTTGAAAAGATAGGCACAAATTAATTGACATTTGTATTTTAGCCTTGTTTACAATTTTATATAGTTTCAATTCTATAATGCAAACTTATCTTTATAAAAAGAAAAACACAATTTTAACAATGGTTAAACCATTAAGTTTCCCAAAATAATGTTCTAAGAACTGTACTCAAGTTCTTTCTCTAATTTTTACTTTTTAACCAGCAAAATAAGACACATTTTAATATTCTTCTGCATTTCAGGGGCCCAGATCTCAGGTACTATACTTCTTCATATAAGTTGGGATGTAATAGATATAGAACTGTCATAAGCAACTTTGAAATGATCAAGGTCCACTTTTTACACTCTGGTCCTCCTCTACCACCCGATCTGCAACTCTCCTATGTCCTAGTGACTTTTCTTAGGCATCTTATAAATCTCATGAAGTCTAACCACCCCAAACCCACATTGTGCACTTTCCTACTTAGAAGGATTAATGCCATATTCTAGCCTTATCCTCTGACAAAGAGCTCTGCTGCAACCATATGCTTACAATTTCCATTTCTTTAGAGGCACATACCTCAATTGGAAGTTAGCACAAATCTGTTTAATCATATTTCTTTTCTTGTGAGGTATAAATATCAATTGCTCTTAAATCCTTCCAGAGGTATTTATGAAAGTACTATGCTTGTTTTTAGCAGTATCAAGTGTTAAGTAAGCTTGTTGCCTCAAGTAACAATTCCAGTTGGAGAAAGCTATGGTTAAGTGGCAAGTCTGAGGTGCATAGTTTTAAAATCAGAAATGTATGATAAATTGCTTCTTAAAGACATCAGTTAGTCTAGACATGCTAAGGTGAGAAAGGTCTCCTTACCCAAAGCAAAATTACAAGATATTATTAGGCTTGTGAGTTTTCTACTCTATACAAAATCAACATATAGAGATGTACAGATGACAAGTAATTCCTGAATTAAAGACAGATTCTTAAGTACCTTACAGAGAACAGATCTGGAAACCCATACTTTTAAAAACACATAATTACCCTTGGAAAAGTTAAACTTGTCACCATTTGATTCCTAACAGCATATAAAGATGAAAAACTGGCTAAAAGAAATAACTGCTTTAAACATGAGCATAGGGGTAGAGCTGAAAGGGTACTTTTGGGGCATACAGAGGAATGGAAAGAATGGAGACTTTGGGTTATTGCAAGAGAACTTTTTATAAAGTTTACAAAGTTAAAGGACTGTAAACTTAACTGTTTTACAGCGGCGATATCTAAACTCATACAATAGAATTAATGCTGACTTTTCACTACTAAAACACCACCACCACCACCACCACCACCACCACCACCACCACAAAAAAAAACATGACTCAGAAGAGAAAATAACACCTTTTAACCTATTCTGTCAGCATGTCTTGTCTTATCAAAGACCTCACGAGAAAAGAATCTTGCAGACCAATATCCCTTAGAAAAGCATCAAAAAAGAGAAAAGATTTATGAATAAATTTTTAAAAAGTAGTATAAGACTTGTATACCAAAAAACTACAAATCACTGAAAGAAATTGAAGACCTAAACAAATGGAAAGACATTCAGTGTTCATGGACTGGAAGACTTACATGGTTAAATGGCAATACTCCACAAACAGGTCTACATTCAGTGTAATCCCTATCACCATCCCAGATGATTTTTTTTTTTTTTTGCAGAAATTGAAAAGCTAATCCTAACTCATAAAAGGTGGCAGGGCCAGGACTCAGACTCAGGGTTAATGCTACATTCTGAAACTCTGTGAAAAGAGAAGGCAAAAAATAACAGAGAAATGACACTGTTTCCAAAGGTTTGCTCAGAACTAATTCTGTGCCCTGGAGGGAAAGAAAGACATCATGGGGCCTCTGTCTTAGACTACAAAGGTTTATGGGCCCAGGTCTGTATTAGTTGCATTGTGGGTTATAATGAGGCTTTTGCATGTAAGCAAAGTAATCAAATTGCTAGTATTTAAGCTTTCAGTGTTACAATGAACCATTTCTAACCTCTGGTACTTGTCAAATATAGGAAAAATTTAGCTGAATATATTCTGGATATGTGCAACAAATACAACTGAATAAAGTCTGAAACCACTTAAGACTGACTATTAAATACATTTCAGATTTAATCTTAGATGAAATATGATATAAAAAATTGTGAAGGCTATCGATAGGCTGAACATGACTTCAATTCACAAATCTCAGGATGAGCAGGCATTCCTGTAAAGAAGACAGTTAACTCATTAATTAGGGTAAAATCCGTAATAATGTGGAAGATGGGGAGGCATGCCTCTGAAATTATGTAAGATAGACCAAATCTAGTAAAAGTTCTACTGTCACATTTATTTCAATATTAGTTTATTTATTTCATGCCTTTTTTCCTAAAAAGGGGGCAAATTTCAAAATAAGGATATTGTAAGTTCATAAAAACTTAATGGTGTGGGGAATACTAGGGAAGAAAAACAACAAGGAGCAGGAAAAGAGAAAAAGATCTTAAAACACGGAGCAGGAAGAGAAAAAGTAGGTATTTTCTATGTTAGTCTTCTTTAGTTTTAACTATATTGAAAGGGCAAACATTCTTTAAATAGTTTGGTTCATTTTATTAGAGCAAATTAGAATATTTTTAGAACAAGAAATATATAGAAAGACTCCGTGCTTGAAAATTAAACATTGACAAATATTTATATAACACAGAAAATATTCATATCTCATGAGAACATAAGATACAAATAAATAATCAGTATGATATAAAAATATCAAGCAGAGATTGATACCTTCAGAAATTTAGTCTGTTTGGCAAAAGCTCCTAGAAACAAACACTAAGAGTCTCAGGAATCCTCAAAATCAACCAGTGATAGCCAAGCGAGTCACCAGTGTGAGGTTCCCCACTTCCCCGTCTCCTCACTACTTTGAAGGGACAGACCCGCTTAAGATTCCAATACCAAAAGGCATCAGATTTTTCATTGCTACCAGAACAACTGAATTATTATGGTAAAAATGCTTTTTACATATTTAAAAAAATGTTTCTGATATAGGAATTATTTAGTTCTTTCAAGTATGGCCTTAGTCTTTCTAGAAGCTGCAAGACAGATTGTGCAATGCTGTTATAGTGATAAAAAACCTTTACTAAGCACAAGCAGAAGATGTAGAAGTGATCTCTCCTGGTGTCCACACTGCATACTGGGAACTTGAACTTTTCTCTTACAGAATCCAGTTTCTCAAAGTAAAAAAGGCAACTATCCATGCACATATAGATAAAAGCAGGAGTTCAAATTAAGACAATTACTTTTTAACATAGTCCTAATCTATGTGGAAATTGACAAGGCAACACATACCAATAAAGCCTTTCTTTGCCAGCTCAATGGTGAACCTCCTTGTGATCTTTTCCAATTCATTATCCTGTAAAGAAAAAAAAATAAAAACAAAAACAATGAAAAAAATTTTGACAGGGGAGAAAAATGGCATAGATGATAGAGGCTCTGTTCATCCCTCCGGTGACCAAATCAAAGTTGTCATGGAAACAAGGAGCAGAATCAAGGAAAAATCACCTGGAATCTAGAAGAACAAACCATACAACTAGGGAGAAATCTAAGAAATCCCCCTGCAGCAGCAGAAGGTAGGACAGGGAGAGGACGCAAGGCTGCCTTGACTGAGTGGTTGAATGAGATGGTTGAGTGGGACAGCAGGTTACAGACACTTCTTAAAAGGGCTGTACCTGCAAGCAGACTGGCCATGACAGGCCTGTTTGCTCTGAGCACTAGTGCCAGTTAGGCTGCATGGAGGGAGCACCAGGGACTTACAGGGAGACAGAGTTGTTGGTATGAGGGCCGAGGTGAGACTTGTTCTGTGCAGAAGTGCTGGTGGTATCCACTGTTCCTATGTTGAGCCCTCCCACTCCCAGTGTGTGGACACAGCATAACTGTGACGTCATCAAACTGGATAACAGAAGATTCCCTGAAACTTCGCCTCCCCCAACTTGTGGCCCCACCCAAGCCACATCTAGAAGTATCTTCAGCGAAATCAGATCTCCTTGCTGAGCATCACCTAGACTCACATTGGAGGCAGCTGGCTTTGGTCTCTGTTATGGCCTTTTGAAGCAACCATAAACACAGTATCTGTGGAATACTTGCTGAATCTTAACAGGTGGCCCCAGAGGGGCAAAGGATGGGGCTAAATTTGGCCTGCAGCTGAATCCCCCTCAGCACTGTGCCACTGGACACCTACTACACAAATCCATACTAATAAGACCTGGAGACTTAGGAGCTTTGTTTAGTACACGGAAACAGCCACAGAAAGGCCGCCAAAATGGGAAGACAAAGAAGCAGAAGCCATACCAGAGAACAGAACAGAGATCCAGATATAATGAAGTCAAGTAATCTAACAGATGCAGAGTTCAAAACACTGGTTATCAAGATGCTCAATGAACTTTTGGGAAGTGTAGATGAATTCAGTGAGAATTTCAACAAAGAGATAAACATAAATATGGAAATGGAAATTATAAAAGGGAACCAGTCTGAAATGAAGAACACATTATCTGAGATGAGTTTATTAAATGGAATAAACAAAATGTATAAAGAAAAGGATAAAATACCCTATCTAGAGGATGGGACACACAATTGGAAGAGAAAAGATGCCAAGACGATAAAAATAATTTAAAGAGAACATGGGACACTATTAAGAGTCCAAGTATCCATCTGATCGGCATACCTGAAGAAAATCAAGATGTTGAATAGCTGTTTGAAGAAATGATAGAAAATTTCCTTAATCTGGTAAAGGAAATGAACATAAAACCCTAGGAAGCTCAGAGAATTCCTAAAATCAGGGATCCAAAGAAGCCTACACCAAGACACATCATAACCCAAATGCCAAAAGTTAAACACAAAGAAAGAATTTTAAAAGCAGCAAGAGAAAAACAGATAATCACTTATAAGGGAACACCCATAATACTGGCAGCTGACATCTCAAAAGAAACTATACAGGACAAGAAGGGCTTGGTGAAAAATATTTGACAGGATGAAGACCCAGGATCTACAACCAAGAACTTCATCCAGCAAAGCTATCCTTTAGAGTTTAAGGGCAGATAAAGAGCTTCCCAGACAAAAATAAGCTAAAGCAATTTATCAACACTAAGCCAGTATTACAGGAAATGTTGGAGGGATTTGTTTAAGAAGAAAAAACGTATCAAAAACAGGAGTAAAGAATGGTAACAACTATATTCCTATCAATAAGTACCTCAAATGGAAAAGAATTAGGTGCTCCAAAAGAGTAAATAAATAAGAAAACAAGACATCTATATGCTGCCTACAAGAAACTCACTTCAGATTAAAAAACACAAACAGACTAAAAGGAAGGAGATGGAAATAGATATTGTCTTGATGGACCTAGAAGGTATTTAAATCAGAGAAAAATAAATATCATATGATTTCACTTACATGTGAATCTAAGGAACAAAAAGAACTAATCAAAAACAGATCCACAAATGGAGTGGACAAACAATTTGGTGACTGAGAGAGCTGGGAGAATGGGGTGAAGGGTTAAAGAAGTACAAATTAGTAGTTGATGGAATGGTCATCGGGATGGGGAGCACGGCAGAGAGAATGCAGTTAGCATTAATATGTTGGCTAGGTGGAGGGCCAAGGGAGGGAGGAAGTGGGGGGATCGTTTTATGAATTATATATGTCTAACCAATGTACTGTATACTTTAAACTAATTTAAAAATTTGACAGAAATTTTTAACAATTTTGATTTCACAATACAATTTTTAGCAATAACAGTTATATCATATTTTCTGTTTATAGGACATTTTCATATATCTTGTTCTTCTCAGAACTGAAGCAGGGGTTTCCATTTTTAAAGATAAGAAAATGAAAGATCAGAAATTAGGTTATACAAACAGAGTAGAAGTAGGACTCAAATCCTAGTTCCTGTTCTCTTTGTTATTAATATAAAATTCTATGAGTAATCCCTATGGTAGTTTCATTTAAATGGCTGATTTTTAAAAGAATAAAATCATATATATTTACATTTACATACAGATGTTAATTTGGTACTATAAAATACAGGAACAACTAGCTTTAATTATCTTGGAACTGACAGCATTAACAATAAGATATTTACCAGATCACTTACTTATTTGTCACTGGAATCTTGAGATCCTGATATAAAAATTTCAGATCATAGCAATTTATAATCATGGATAAGTGCCCCCAAATATGAAGGTATTAATTACTTTTTTAACCAAGTAAGAAAATGAAAAAGGACACTGATGTTTAGCAGATGACCTTTTACATGGCAAACATTCAATGAGTTATTTACTTGTTTTTCCATTCCTTTTAAAAGGAAATAGAGACCATTAATCTTACTAGCATGGAAGATATATAGCTGTCTACCAATTTCAAGTCCTCTGTAAATGCACCGTGTGCATAAATGTCACTTTAATACTTACAGTATAGTTTTTGGGATTGATCTTAACGCCAGCTTTGGCACCCCCAAATGGCACATCTGAAATAGAAGGCTGAAAGTTATTATTCCATATAAAGGATAACAAATACAAGACAAAAACACTACGCTAATATTCCAAAAATGTGAGATGCTTTAAGCTTCAATTTCAGAAAAGTCATGCAATAAACCCATATTGACCTAAAATATTGTACTTCAAAATTCTAGGGAACAGATGTGATAAGCCTAGGCAAGTTACAGTACATATTTTAATCAGTGTACTTTACTACTTGTAAAAGGTTAACAGCATATCTAATTTCCTTCTATGACTTGGTTTTATTTACAGAGCATGGAAGGGGTTTTAAACAAAGGTCTATGCTTAGAGAAGATGTAATTAGTTGCTATAAAAAGTTCTCCATTTAAAAAGACTAAATCTTAATTAAGACAAAGTAAAAAATGATGTAAGCCTTAAACAGTGCAACTTAAAAAGAATCAGTACCGACAAAGTCTATTTCCTTAATATTTGAAAAATACTCTTGTATGTAAACATATTTCCCCAGAGTAGAAACAAAGGTCACTTACTTACCAACCACTGCACACTTATATGTCATCAGAGAAGCCAAAGCTTTTACTTCGTCTACACTCACATCAGTGCTGTAACGAATACCTGGCAGTGTTTAAATAAAAATAAGGGGGAGAGGAGGTTTAGAAAGAAGGGGATGTATTTAGAACATGTTTCTGACAGGTTACAAATATACCACAAATTGATTATCCTTACACTTTTTATATTTTACACCCTGGTTATTTCCAAGAACACCTGCAGTTGCTCATGATGAAAAGTCAATACAAAAATCTCAAAAGAAAAAGGTGCCAAATAAATACCTAGAAAGAGCTACAGAATGAGAACTGAATTTGATTTTAAGTATTCTGAGAGCTAAGAGAAAAAGACTGGTGTTGAAGTCCAGTTTTTGCTTCCTGTAGATATGGAGTAGGATATGCGAGCATCAAACAGAATTCCTGCGGATTTAGAGAGGAATAAGAACTAGTCTTGTCCTTCAGGGACTTACAAACCCCATGGAAAGTAACCATGATTTCACAATACAATTAATTACCTTCAAATGAATGGTTTTTACATTTTTACAAGGGCAACTAATTTGGCGAAGGCTTTTTTTAGTTTTCTTTTACTTTTTAGTTTGGGGATTTGGTGGTAGAAAGTTTAAGACTTTTGCTTTCTTACAACAAAGATATGGGCAAATGGACAGTCAGCAGGATCTGACAGATTCAACTTGGATATTGAATATCTAAATAGAGGTTTTGGCTTTAAACAGGTATAACCAGAGGTCTTCCCATTACTCTCCTCACCCATTGCTAGCCTCTTTCAAACAAGAGATAAAAGCTGAGAAAGTCATTTCTCCTTGGAGAAGAGCAATTCTCTACACTTTTTCTGCAAGGATAGGAGGTGGCCAAGCAGATAGGCAACCGAGTCTTAATGTCCCTGTACTTAGAAGTGATTATGTGTTTGGCAGAGGGGACACAGAAGTAGGCATACCCACCACTTTAGTTTTAGGGGTCTTGGTCAATCATCCTAAGTTTTGCAGGGTTAAGCCACCTTGGGTCTACTATAGTTCTATGGTACATTGTTTTTTAACTCTAAGGAGGGAGGCCTGAGTGAGGCTGCTGCTTGACTAAATACTGCTTGGGGTTCCCCGACACTGTGGTGTTTCTGTATGATGAAGGGTATTTGGATGAAGTTTGGTACAACTTTCATTGAGGGTATTAAGAAATGGGGGACCCACAGACATCTCTTAAAGAATTCTGGGAATAAGTTTTTCAGTTAGAACTGGCAGTTTGAGCAAACCTCCTTACTTACTTTTAATAGCTGTTCTCTTATATATAGAAAATATCTATAAATAATATACCTTTTAAGAGAATTTTATCTATTGTGTATATGATCATAAAGAGCAAATTCTGAAGCTGAACTTATTATTTTGGCCTATTAGAACAACAAAACAATTATATTTAGAAAACAGCTCTTAGAACAACTACATCTTACATATAATGAGTTCTTAGAATATTTGTGGAGTTAAGTTTATTTGTTATTAAAAGTTTAGAAATGAGAAATGATTATTATTTTTTAGCATACAGAAATTCTTATCCATTTTGTTCAGGTCTCTGTTAAAAACTTTCTTCAATTGTCCAATGCACTTGAACTCCAAAAGAGGATCTATAGTTCTACTCGGCTTAGAGAAGGTGACCCCATTTTACTTCCCCTCGGCTTGACCACTATGCTATCATCAAGTTCCGCCTGAGTCATCCAAGAAGAAGATTGAAGACAACAATACACTTGTGTTCATTGTGGATATCAAGGCCAATAACCACCAGATCAAACAGGCTGTGAAGAAGCTCTATGACACTGATGTGGCCACAGTCAACACCTTGATCAGGCCTGATGAAGAGAAGATGGCATATGTTCACATGGCTCCTAACTATGATGCTTTGGATGTTGCCAACAAAATTGGGATCATTGAAACTGAGTCCAGCTGGTTAATTCTAAATATAATAAATTTTCATTGAAACAAATGAAAAAACCAACAAATTTTCTTCATTCCCAAAGCCATCCCTGAACACCATATTTAAAATAGCACCTTTTCCTCACCCCACTTTCAAGCCCCTTCTACTTATTTAATGCTTTACCACTAATTTTTTTACATACTTGTTTACTGTCTGGCTTTCCACCATGAGGACAGACTTTGTTTTGTTTACTGCTTTAATTCCTGGTGCCTAAGATTAACCTTTTCCATAAACATATAAGTTCTACACAATTCGTCATAAGTGTCCATACATATGAAAAGACTAAAAGGTACTAAAAAGCAAAGTGCAAAGACCTAAAAAGTATTTCATAGAAAAACAAAATAAAATTTGTAAGTAACATCAAGACCAAGCATTTATATCTTTAAACAAAATGCAAAACTATGCTAGGCCAGGGATGTGGGTGCAATGCAGTGTCCAGTAATTCTTAACCAGTGACCCTGGCCCAGTAGCATCTGCTGTGGGTGTCTGTGCATGCTCACTTGGGGAGGTGCAGACACTGCTTTCTTAGGCTTCATGTCAGAATTGCATGGGACAATGCATATGAGGCTGCTGGTACAATGTCTGCAAGTGGCGAATACTTCAATTTCAACTCTTATGACTGCTATTAAAAGTACAATCTAGGGGTAAATAAATTTATTTTTAAAAGTCTAAATTAATAAGAATTTAAACATACAGCTTAATGTAACTTGATTTCACTTCTTCTCAAGATAAATTCATGGGGATAGTAAAATAGTTTACTATTAATCAGCATTATTCCTATTACACATAGAGCATGTTTTTCATTTACTTTTTAAGAGCTCATAGAAATAGTCACTATTTTAATTTTTCCTGTTCCCTTACATGGAAAAAAAAGTTACTTTGCCTTACCCAGTGCTTACAAGTAATGCATTCAGTGGGAAACCAAAAAATGTCTTGAACTAGTAATAATCATAAATTAGCAATCTTAATACTACAGGTATAATCTGCTTTTTGAGTTATGTCACTCTACTTTTATGAAAGACTTACGTTAGTACCTATTTATGCTAACCAAAAGAAATCTGAAGAGATTTTCACTTTTATGAAAAATCAAAAATAGTGTTCAGTGTCTGTTATGCAGTGAGCTGTATCCTAAGCAGCAGGAGCAGTGCTGTTTTTACATGTTTAGGGTTATTTTAGGTTTTATATATTATTTGGTATGATTTGGTAAGTTATTGTTTGGGGGGTTAGGGAATGCTCATTTTCCATACAAACTAATGGTAATTGCTTCTTTACATCAGTTTGATTTAGGAAAGATTTCATAGGAACACTCTACTGGATAGTGGAGAAAACCGGTGTTTTAAAGATGTACATGCTAATTAGAATCCAGACGCTTCTGTTTATAAAACAACAATGTAAATGTCTAGTTTCTGCAAAAGTCCTAAGATAATGAGTCAGAAACTGCATGCATATAAAAAAACATGTTTCCACTGGATAGAACCCAGGAATTCCTGTTTGTAAAGCAAAAATTTCTTTCTTAGCCGCACCCATTTAGAGAGCTCAACCGTCAGCCAAGACTCAGAAGTTGCATAAATTACCTTACATCACCAGCATTTTCTGCAGGCTTTGAACCAATGAAGAACTAACGAATGGAGGCAGGGAGGGAGGCACTATAAGGAAAGTCAGGGGAACAAGATCTGGAGCAGATAAGGGTGGGGGCCCAGAAGCAAATGCAGGTGATGGGCTAAAGAAGAAACACATTTTCATTTTAACTTTCTAACTGATCATCAACATGTTTTTACTTCAGAAAGTTGGCAGATATATTAGTATAGGGTTACTTAAACTGTTAACCTGAAAAACAGAAAATCTTAAAGTACTCTCATAAGTTAAATATTCCATTGCAATACTTGAGACAACAAACTTCAGTAACAAAGGAGTTACCACACCCAGATAAAGCTAGCTGATAATTAATAAAAATATACTGTCACCTGAAAATTCTTAACCACATTCTAACGGATACTAAGAATATGAATGCAAAAAGAGGATACTCTCTACTAAATTTGAAAATTCGGTGGATTAGAAGAAATTAGAAGAATTGGAGCACCCAAGGACAAAATCATGTGAAATACACTTCACAGTTCTCAAAGAAAGGGAAAACCTAGCATTTTCGAATGCCTATTTTTATACTTGATTTGAAGACAATAATGTTCAATAATGCCAAATAACAGTAACACACACACACACACACACACACACACACACACACACACACAGGAAAACCAGAAAACCTTTAAATGTTTTAAAGCAAAATGAAGGAGGATCATATTGGCAGTCTGAGTACTCTCACTTTTTATAAAACCAAGCCTTTCCTCATTTATGCTGGGATGGGCAGTGTGACAGAGAAGGCTAAAGGTGAACAGGACCATTGGGGATCATCAGATGGATGCACATGGACAGAAGCTAGAAGAAACAAAAATTTTATTTTAGAAATGAAGTAAATTATAGTTTTTTTTTTTGGAGGGGTATCCTAAAGTCTTAGAGCACTATCAGCTTCTGTTGACACTAGCATACTGCAGTCTGCAAGAAATCAACCAAGTCTTTGAACCACAGTGCTGGCAGGTGTAAGAGATTCATAGAATGGAGGAACTTTCAATAAAAAGCCTGGCTAAATTAGCAAGTAATGGGGTGATAACACAGATATGGACCGAAAGACATATCATTAGAAATGAGTCAAAATCAAGGACCACATTCTCATGGGCTGACAGAGTAATCTGTGCTTTCAGTTTATCAAAACCAAAAAGACCATCCATGAAAATGTTTATTATTTATCAAACGTGATGAAGTTGTGGGGAGGGGCTGGAGACAGAATTAAGTACTTACTACAACGGGAACTTTGAAATTATCCATTTTATTCAAGAGAAATTAACTTACTATTTCATTATTTTGAGCTAAGTGGCATCCAGATGTTTCAAAAAAACATTAATAAAATGCAGACATCTGCAAACTATGCACAGCACAAAGCATTTCTCTGCCTCTTAATTAACAAAGATATTCCTCACTATCCTCAAGAGTCTAACAATTGGGGTATACTAAGTTTTCATAGGAGAAATAAAAATCAAAAGCAAAAACTAGCCGAAGTTGCTGTGGTGATGAAGGAAACACACCAGCTTGAAAGTGCCAGTAAAAACCACAACTGAGTAGCTTGAATTTGCTTATTTTTTTTCCCTTTTGCTAGCTGACTCAAAACCAGAAACACAAAAAAAGCTCCTAGCAACTAAGTCACCATTGTTCCTAATGATGAATCATTAAACACATTCATGAAAATTCAAATGGCTTTAAAAATTACCTGAACCTAGACCTTTTAATAGGGTTTGATTTAGTCATCAGAAATCTAATTTCCAACTGTATTCTCTCACTTTTCAGAGACTATTCTGTAATCAAGAATTCTACCATAAGCATAGAACCCCCAGGGAAGCAAAAATGTCTTAGAACTCCTAAAATTCATGCAGGAACACTCTTGCCATTTATTTGGTAGAATCTATTTTCTCACTTAATACTAACGTAATTTTGTAATCCGCAATAGAAAAGCACAACATAATTAAAAATGATGAGAGGCAAAGACACAGTGAGGAACTAGTACCTACCAGCAAGTAAAGACCATGTAAAATACTAGATGTCTCAGATAAAAACTCATTCAGCACTGGAAAGGAGCATTTAGTACAGGAGCTAAGCAAAATAACATCTTTTGACAGTAACCATGTACTACGTTAAGAAGATTGGGAAACAAACACTTAAGTGTTTTAACTCATTATCAAAATATTTATTTTAAGCAGTTTGAAGAGACAAACTTAAAATTTCTGGAAAACATATGTTTCACTGATGTTTGAAAAATGCAATAAAATATTTCATTTCATTAAGAAATTTAAAATTATATAACATGTAGGTTTTCGTCAAAATTTAAATACAGAAAAAGCCAAAGTCTCCTCTGATTACCATTTGTGACTCCAAACTTCCTTGAGGTAACTGTTTTTAGCAACTTAAATGTCTTTATGTATCCTTCCAAATCATTTCCCTGCATTTATACATATATATATCTACAGAACATATAGCTTTGTTTTGTGCTTAAGAATTTAACTTATTGCCCAATAAATGGAAGAATATTCATTTAAAAGAGAATCTTGGCAATTTTTAAATAAGATTTCTTATTCTGATGATTCTAGCAACAAATTTAGTCACACTATACCAAACAGGTTTTGGAAATGATGCTAGTTAAAATTGATGAATATGAAGCTGGATGGCATTTAGTTTAAAATTAACAGTAACTTGCTATAAATAGGTTCAAAGGGGGTAAAGGCTTGAAATTTCAGATATCCAGTTTCATATAAATTATTTACAAGTCTAGGTGGTATTTGAGATGGATCTTAAGAGAGGAAGAGAAAAATTATAGGGAGACAGGAGACAAGATGGAAAGGCACCACCGGTA
Organism: Cynopterus sphinx; assembly: GCA_030015415.1. Classification (NCBI taxonomy): domain Eukaryota; kingdom Metazoa; phylum Chordata; class Mammalia; order Chiroptera; family Pteropodidae; genus Cynopterus; species Cynopterus sphinx. The sequence continues at coordinate 55,953,742 of CM057382.1, forward strand.
GAGACTGTGCTTTGCAAAGGTTAAGATTGTGAATGTATATACTTGTAATTCCAATTTTCCTAACATCATTTTAAACCATATTTCCCTTATCTTCAAACCCATTGCTCTTTCCTAATAGCACTTTTCTGTCCCTAACACTATTTTTTTTTTTCTCCCAGTGTCTTAGGCTAGAAATTTGAGTTATCTTGTGGCTCTTCATTCCATATATCCTACCTGTTCAGTAATACTATCTTTTTTCAAAATGTTTTATCTGTTTTTTTTACTTTCCATTTCCTCTGCTATCACCTACCACTTCATTCTCAGTTCTACTCCTGCATGGCTTTTTGTGCCCTCCTAGGCTTATCATTATTCATATAACAAACCTCAAAGGAGAACTGTTTCTGCTCTTACATTTCTGATACCACATCTGTGGGTTTTCCACACCAAACAGATCTCCGGTTCTCTGTAAACACCAACTGGGTGTCCTGAAATTTAATTAAATTCTACCCAAAGTTAGTGAAGACCCCATGGGGCTCTGTCCCACAAGACTTCTCTCCAACTTGGCTACAAATTAGAGGCTCTCAAAACCCTCTCCTCAGGTTTGATAATTTGCTATAATGGCTCACAGAAGTCAGGGAAACATTACTAATGTTTACTAGTTTATTATAAGGGTCCTGAGTGTGGGAGCTTCTGTCTCTGAGAAGTTGGGGCACACCATTCTCCTGGTATATGAATGCATACTGGGAAGCTCTCCAAACCCAGTAGCTTAGGCATTTTTAGGAGGCTTTTTCACATAAGCATGATTATTAACTCACTCTCATGTACCTCTCCCCTTCCTGGAGGATAAGGGGAGGGGTTAAAAGTTCCAAGCCTCTAATCATGGCTTTGTCTTTCAGGGGGCTAACCGCCACCTTGAAGCTATCTAGAAGCCAATCAAGAGTTGTCTTGAGGTCCATACCTGAAGATAATCATGCTAAGTGAAATAAACCAAACAGAAAAAGTTAAAAACCACATGGTATCTCTTATATGTGGGATATAAACCTAAAAGCAACAAATGAACAGGACAAACAGAAGCTCATGGACATGAACTATAGACTAGCTGCTACCAGAGGGTAGGGGTGGGGAGAGGGGGGAGGTAGATGGGGTAAAGGGGGTCAGATGAATACACGGGTGTGTGTGTGTGTGTGTGTGTGTGTGTGCGTGTGCATGTGCGCGCGCGCCTTACTGTTAAAGTGTACAGCTAAAACTTACTGGATTTCTTAACCAATGTCATCATCAAAAAAAAAAAAAAAATTGTCTCATGTCAAAAAATGTTCCTATCACCCAAGAAATTTCAAGAGATTTAGGAACTCTGTGTAAGATGCTCCTACCAACCCCTACAACTCAGGAAATTACAAGGGTTTTATGAGCTCTGTGTCAGGAACTGGAGTCAAAACCAAATAGTAAACCAAAAGATGCACCTAGCACCCCTATTACTCAGAAATTACAAGGATTTTGGCTCTGTGTTAGAAGGAAGAGGGAGGCACAGGAGGCCAAATAAATATTTATTATGTCACAACCTTACTTCTCACTATTTACAAACACACAGTCTATCCCCATGACCCCATCACACATAGTTCCACCCCTCTACTTCTCTCTTAAATGACCTTTCCCCTATTCAAGTCCTATAAAGATTTGCCTACTTCCTACTGTCTCTTTCTGGTACCCTCTTTGAACTCTTTTTTGAACTCTTTTTTGAACTCATTGTTTGGTGTGCTTTCAACTTGTCACTTATTGACAGTTTCTGGGAAAGGAAAATGTAGAAACAGAACACTGTGAGCTTAAAGCAAAGAGAGAATGATGTAGTGCATAAGAGATTTTGGATTCTGCTATATTTTAGGAAAATCAATGAAAAGCCATTTTAAAAACTCAGCTTTGGGTTTACTTTTAACTCTTTTAGGGATAGTCTCCCAGCACAGAGCACAGTACCTGACACAGAGAAAGCAATTAAAAAACATGTAGTGAACACATTAACTATCAGAAATCCCCATGAACTAAGGAATGTTCTTTAAGCATATAGTTGAAAACCTCTTGTCTACAAGGAAGGGAAAAACTGATTTGTTTGGAATATAGTCTATGGCTTGTAATGAACATAGTCTTTATTCAGTTAAGGCTCAATGTGGGTACTATTACCCTTAATTATTCCTTTGTTTTTTCTCTTAGTAAAAGTGATTAAAAAGAGTTCATTTAAATCCTAAGGCCCAATATATACAAAATGCTTTCTAAAAAGCCTATGTTGACATATTTGTGATAGTGATAAGTGGCAAAAGGAATATTACTGACAACTTCTATAATTTTCATTTGTCTTATGTTCATATTTTCTTCTAGCCAAGAAACAATTCAGAAAAATTAAGTCTCTGAGTTTTTCCAAGAATAATGAAGAGGAATAATAGCAATTTTTGATAAAGACTTTTCTTTTCCTTTTTGCCAGAAGAGCCTTGAATTTTATTTGAGGAAAAATCTTTTGTTTTATTTCTATGTTGTTTTTAGTGAACCCAAATCCTATATAGCTGTAAGGCCATGCATGTGTTTTTTTTTTTTTTTTAATTTTATTAGTTTCATGTATACTGTACATTGGTTAGACAGTTAAATATTTTATAAAACGATCCCCCTAATTGCTCTTTTTCTCCTCTGGCTCTCCGCTTAGCCATTACATAATGCAGACTGCATACCCATGCTGTGCTTCCCATCCCCATGACCATCTATCAACTACTAAATTGTACGTCTTTAATCCTTCACCCCATTCTTCCAGACTCCCAATTCCCTCCCTCCCCTCCGGCTGTCATCAAATTGTCCTCTGTATTTGAGTGTTTTTGATGTTTGTGTTTTCTGTTCCTTAGATTCCACATATAAGTGAAATTATGTGGTATTTATCTGTCTTATTTCACTCAGCATAATAACTCGTAGGTCCGTCCATGTCGTTGTAAATGGTAGAATTTTTTTTTTAAGTGGATGAGTAATAGTCCATTGTATATACGAACCATAACTTCTTTATCCAATTGTTTGTTGATGGGTATTTAGGTTGCTTCCATATCTTGCCTATTGTAAATTGTGCTGCCATGAACATAGGGGTGCATAGATCTTTACTGAACATTGTTTTGGTTTTCTTTGGATAAATACACAGAAGCGCAATTGCTGGATTAAATGTATATCCATTTTTAATGTTTTGAGAAACCTCCAGATTGTTTTCTATAATGGCTGTACCAATTTCCAATTCCACCAACAGTGTATGAGTTCTCTTTTCTCCACATCCTCCCCATCACTTGTTCTTTGATTTACTGAAGACAGATAATTCTGATAGGTGTGAGGTGACATCTCAGTTTTTAATTTGCATTTCTCTGATTTGTGACCTTGAGCATCTTTTCATGTCTATTGGTTATCTGCATTTCCTCAAGACTTTTCTTAGTTTTTAAGAAAGTGCCACTCATAAGAAAGCCATTTAAAAATTATCCCATTGAAACCCTTAGATACATGTAGCAACACTTTCATAGAGAAACATGTTGTTCTTGCTACACATTAAATGTTTAACACCAAAGCTTTTCAAACCTCTTTCAATGGAAAACCCTCTTTAAAATGTGATTTCAGTGACTAATTAGAATGGGCCTCTAAAGGTGTCATCTATGAATGAGTTTTATATGCACAGTTGTTTGAATATGGATTTATCTGCTGGGAAGAAGGTAGGACTTCTAATACTTTTAACAAATTTCAAATGATCCAGTGTTAGGAATCATTGTGTCAATGGCATGACTTGGTTCTCAATCAACTGTTACCCCAAGACACAATGTGTAACTTTTTACACGAGTAAATCCAAGATGATGATAATTGAGAAAGTGGGTGCTGAAATCAAATGACTGCAGTCTGAACCCCAACTATACTGCTTACTAGCTATGTAACCTTGCCAAAGGAGACTACACTTTTCAGCTTTAGTATCCACATTTGAAAATCGGGGACAACCGTGTATTTCATGAGGCTGTTATCAGAAATAAAAGCAATGATGTGTGAAAAGCTCTTAGCAAAATGTCTGGTGTACACATAGAGTTCCATAAATGTTAGCTATCATTGATATCCCTTGCTTTGTGAAGGCATAATCTCCCAGATACCACTGCTTTTCTGAAAGGTAAGGAAAAAGGTCAGAGCAGCCCTCTCTCCCAGGTGGTCTAAAACCTTTCTTGCCTTTATCAACAGTATTTCACACATCAACACTTTAAGTCTTATAGGGAGAACTTCAATCTGCATTAATTCCTGCCTCTGGAAAGGGGAAAATATTGATTAATCTGGATAGCTAGCTCAGTTTTAGATAACAGTTTTAGATTTAAGATTGTTCATCATTTTCGGGGGAAGAATTGCAGGTAGAGCTGCTTCACTTTTCATAGCAACTTTTCACAGAATATTTGAATCATGTAATTTTAATTGGGGTTTGTTGCATAGAGCAATCATGGGCCATTTATGAACTGATATGCTACATTAAAATGGTGTTAGCAGCCTTTTAGTATCTGTATTATAAAAACCTAATTATTATGCAAAATAGAAAGAAAAAAAAAACTAGAAGTCTCATGTCAGACTATCATCTAGGCAATTTTCAACATCCAAGTTTTTTTAGTCTCTACTGGTTCTTGCTAGAACCCTCCGTATCTTTAACATAATTGGAACCCCCCAAAAGCCCATTGCTAAGCCCAATTTCTTCCCACTGTAAGTCAAAAAAGTTCATATTCAATTTTCATTTCTTGTACTTAAATTTCCAACACTGCCCATTTTATTGGGGTTTAATACTGCTGCTTGTCCTCTAACTTTTAATGTCCCAATTCTTGCAAAGTGTGTACATTGTATAACGAGTTAGCAGTGTTTGCCTCCATACACAAGGTTTTACAGGGAAAGTAAACTAGCTAGATGGATTCACACAAAGAGGCAGGAAGATATAGGTCTTTACTAACAGCTTTTCCTTCCTTAGCATATTTGGAGCTTGAGCGGAAAGTGTTTACAGCTTCCGTCCCCCCTACCATTTTTTCTGAAATAAAAAGGCCTTTCTAGTTAGTAGTGATGCAGTTCCATATTTAACTAGAAAGTATTAAAAACTGCCGTACCAACAACAATAACAACGAAAACTTCAAGGCCAAGGACTAGAAGACACACAAATTACTTGTCATCCAACTGAACTTCCACATTGAGTTAATCCTAAATTTACCTGCAAAGTCTACATTTTAAATCTTGTAGCAGATGCAGACACACACTCACACTTTAAATGAAGGCAATATCAGTATTTTCTGCAGTATTTTCCAAAGTACTTCCATTCACCATACAATTATATCCCAGAGGATGAGGGGGACTAATATTGCATTGTCTCCAGGATTTTGCTGCCTCTGCTGCCCTCCACCCCTGCATCCTGTTGCTCAAAGACTAGAACAAAGAACTATCTACTTCCTACTGTTTCTTTTTTTGCATTTTTGCTCTTAAAATCAAGTCAATGGGTTAACACTCCCCCCCTCCCCATTATTTTTAGTAAATTGCTATTACCAATCTGTACTTTCCCCTTGCACAATTTTTAAATTATAAACTTTCTTCTAAAAAGTTAGTCTGGTCTCAGCCAGAACCATAGCCAATTAAATACATAATCTACTCTGAGAAAGTTAACAGGAACAATCACGGATGTTTTCACACACATAATTAAGAACTTTTGAAAGTCTTCTCAAAGTGGAAATTCCCACAATGCTCATCTTGCTGAAAATATTAAGGCCTCCCTTAAAACCTACCTCAGAGCCTGCTGCAAACTCTTTTGCAAATCCTTAATAGATGCAAATCTAAATGGCTTCAGTTAAATATGGTATGTGGGAAAAAAGCAACACAAAAACAATATTAAATATTTACTTGGAATAAAGTACATGTCAGCCACCTCTATATCTTAAAACCACCTGTTTCCCTTAAATTATAAATTGCTGCTTTGCTTCAACCTTGAGAATTTTATTTCAGAAAACTCAGGTAGTTCTTGAGGAGAGATCAGATACATACAGAAAGCTGAGGGTTGGGAAATGGATAGAGGGACAGCCAAGGCGTGCGTGCGTGCGTGCGTGCGTGCGTGTGTGTGTGTTTTGGCAGTAAACACTGGTAAAGAAAACAGTTGCATGAGGGTGGGGAGAAAAAGGTGTGTTAAGTACACTTATGGTATGATTTAAGAGGGAAGGACTTAGTGTAGTGTGTAAGGACTACCTAAAGGGTCTTTTAAAATCTCAATTACCGAATATAGTCTGTATTTCTAAGACCAGAGTGAAACCAAGGAGGTTCACAACTTTCTTTTAAATCAAAAACAAAACAACAAACTTTAAATGTTTAATTGGAGGAAATAAACACCGAAAGTAAGTTCCTTTTGGAATATACATTCTCTGCAATCAGGTGAAGGTGCTAAATGAATAGAAAGATCCTGGAGTGTCACTAAAGCAAAGCATGGATACCTACAGTATCCACATTTTTGCGGATCATTTATTTATACTGTACATTATCTTAAGCACATTAAAATGTTTTTAAGGGCTTTCATAGCTATACAATCCTCCCAATCCTATTCTCTCCAGTCTTTCACATTCCTAAAGAGAATAAACCTATTGTGGTGGCTGGAAAAATGACTGCTCGAAAGTTATTACTTGCAGGAAATTACTGTTTAACTATCACCGTGGGAACATAGGCTATCATCCATAGGAACATAACATTCTAATAAGTATCCTGCTCCTGTACCCCTGCTTGCACACCCGACCAGTGGGTAGACAGGTAGTGAATAGAAGAAAAATAGACCTTTGTGTTCAGAAAGAATGATGAATGAGATTCTGGCCTTAAAAACCTTGCACCTCTACATTTTGCTGCTGCTTCATTTGGGGTCTGCGTACTCCTGGCAGACCCAGCTGGCTGAATAAAGAGTGTGTTTCCTATAACTCACTGAGTTCTGGTGGTCTGTGTGTCTTTCAGGGGCTGGAGAATACAACTTCATAGAAGCCAATTTTTTCATATTATCTTGCAATGCTTGCTACTATTTATTAGTTGCAGTTCAGTTGCTCTACGTTTCTATGCTGGGAGTTAATAGTGCTTTCGGTAGCATGCCTTCTTGTAAATGGGATAATTGAACAGAGAATTGTATCTTACACTCTAGTACAAGCAAGTCTACGATAAAAAGTGCTTCAGGATGGCTGATGCACTTTGTTGCTAGGTTCAATATTTTGTTATTAAAACTGCTGTGGCAACAACAAGAGGAAGAGGACTGCCAAACTATGGAAAACTTTAGTTGTTTCAGTGTTTGTGGAGTTGTGATTTATAAAGATAGGAGACGGCTTGGCATATTAAGAATAGAAGAATATAAAGAACCTCCAGACTAAATCAGATTTTGCAGGAAAAAACCCCAAATATACTGGTTTATCTGGCTATCTTTTAAGTGACTGGAAAATACTGCCAACAAAACAGTTATATGAACTTGACATCCACTTTAAAGAATCATTGCAATTGAATATTTGCTAACTTGGCTTCTTTCTCCAACATCCTTGTTTGCTTTTCTCTGGATTCTCGACTTGCTTTCTTGGTTTAGAGAATAGAGGAGTGGTAGGAAGAAGGAAGGCAAAGTAATTGTGTACATTTTATATAATTTTGGAGCTAGAAAGGGAAATTAGAGGTCAAAGTGGTTCAAATCTTGGTTTTAGAAGAGGAAAGAGCTAGAAGATAATTAAGTTCTAAAAGTATGTCCCAGAAGTAGGTGGGGTCAATGTAAATTTAGCAATTAAATCATTAAACGATTTGAAGCAATCTTTGTACCCTGGCTGAGAAAGCCAGCAGACCTGTTGTTTTTGCTAAGATTTCTAAAAATTATCCTTAGAAGTCAGCTGGTATAACAGAACGCTAAAACATAATCAGGTTTATCAAGACAAAAATGCACAGCCCTAGGAGTTCCGGGCAACCTCCAGCAAGACTTTTCGCCTCCCTTTCTATTTTAGGTTACTTTTAAGCACCTTTAAAGGTGTACTGTGCAATTATTGCGGGTGGGTGTGTGGGGGGGAACAAAAAAAAAAAGGCTTTTATGTGCTCAAAGGAAGCAGTCTGACTGCAGAAGCCACATCGACAGATATTAAAAAATTTTAAACCAAGTACAGGAAAACTTGGTGGTTACCAAATTGTAACCTACTCAACTCCTTTCTTTACGTACTTATCTTCCCCTCAAAGCTCAAATCTGGTGTTAGCTAGGACCCGTACACACCCCCAGGGCTATTTCATTCCATTGGCTGGCGGGCCACCCTGCAGTCTACACCCTTCAGACTTACTGCCAGGACACCCGGGGTTCATTTGTCAGAGATGTCACAATTAGTAAATTCATTTGGTTCATAAAACCGTGTAGGTTTCAAACCCAGAAGGCAATTCATTTTGTATGTTCCTGTATCATCTGTCGAAGACGAAAAAATCGAGTGGAAAAATCAGCAATCAATTTTTTCATAGTCTGCATTCGGGTGAGTCACAGACGCCCACAAAAAACTGTCAAGAGGCACACCCTGATGCGCCGGTCACTGCCTTCCCCAGACGTGAATTTCGTCAGGATTCACCCTGGGTGTGTGTCACACATACCGGGAGGGAAAAAGCGGCACGGCGTTTGCTCTGCGCACAGAGTCAACACAGGCAGAAGCCGGGGAAGATGCCTCAGGGAGGAGGGAGACAGGACCAACTCCGCGGTTGAGCTAAGGCGGAAAGATCACCATTCCACGGGGCCTGACACGTCGGGGGTGGGGGGCTGGGAGGCCTGCGGAGGAGGAGCCAGCCGGCGCCCGGGCGGGCGGGGCGCGGGGCAGGGCGCGAGGGTTGGGGTCGGCGCTCACCTCCCTTGCAGGGCGTGCGGTGCTGGCTGTGCTGCGCGCGGTAGCCCTCGACGACCTCCCAGGAGCCGTCGTCGCGCCGGATGGGGAAGGACAGGCTCAGCACATGGTTGCAGGGCTTGATGATCCGCAGGATGCCGCGCACCCGGTTCCGCTTCTGCTCCTCGCTCTCCCGGGTCCGGAGGTCTTCCACCAGCTTGTCCTCCACGATGCTGGCGCCGCGGTCGAAGAAGCCCTCCACCATCTTGAAGAAGTTGGGGTCGTCCTCGCGGTCGGCCGCCGCCTCGCTGTAGCGGCGGCCGGCGGGCGGCGCGAGCCCCCGCGGCGGGGCGGCGGCGGGCTGCCCGTGGGCCCGGCCCAGCAGCACGGCCGAGTCGGCCGCCGCCGAGCCCAGCGCGGCCGGCGCGGCTCGCGGCAGCAGCAGCGCTTCGCCCAGGCGGCGGTACATGGCGGCGGCGAGGGGACGGCGGCGGCGAGGAGGCGCCGGGCGCGCGCTGTCCTTTTAAGCGGCTGCTTCCTGCCGGCCTCGCTGTCCCCTCCCCTCCAGCGCTCGCCGCCTGGCCGGGAGGACGGCCTTCGGGGCCGCGGGCCAACCTCGACTGAGGGAGGCAGGGCGGGGGGCGCGCGCCGCCGAGGGAGCCCGGCCTCCTCGTCAGCGGCGGCCTCGCCCGGCCTCCCTGACGGCGGCGCGTGCCGGCGGGACGCGCAGGCGCGGGCGGCCCCGTGCGCATGCTCGCGGGGCGGGGGCGGGGCCGCGGGGCGCGGGCCTGCGCGGGCGGCGCGCATCCGCTCGGAGGCCGCGCCTTAGGTGTGTTCGCGGGCCTGGCCTCGCCGCGGGAGGGGGCTCGCGGCGGGGCTTCCTGGGGAAGGGCACCTGCTTGGGGAGGGGAAACTGTCGAGGGCGGGGCCGTGCCCGTCTCGGGGGGTCGTTGGGAGGCGTGTGTGAGGACTGCGCGGGCCGCAGGTGGGGCAGTTTGGCGGCGGGCCTGGGCAAGGGGATCGAGGGTGTCCCCTCTCTCTCGGGCGGGGCCGCCACCCCCTGCCCGTCCTGAGGAGCGACGGGGAAGCTGCGCCTGAAAGGCTGGCGAGGGCTTGGCTGGACGCACCCTGGACCTTGCAATTCATTGTCTTCCGGAGTTGGTTTGATGCAGTCAGAGGCTTGCAGAAAGCGGGAGGGAGAAGGCCTGGGGGTTGGGGTATCCGTTACACACTGGCTTTTACCACTTTACGTGTTTAATTTTGTCCCTTTCAACCACTCGGTGATGTTGAGATAACATCCCTGTTGTAGCTTTCTAAAATTCACTGAAAAATTCACTGACCGTGCTTCCCCTTTACAGTGTGGAGGACAAAGGGGTTCTCTAATCATGAATTCCTAACGGTTGGGCAGGTCATGGTGGTTAGTCACACCCAGGCCTGTCACTTCTTCAGTCAGAAGCTCATCTTTGCCTTAAATTAAGCTCTGCCCTTTGTTTTTGTGTATCTAGGTTGACACACCTTTCATTTGCCCTCTTTCAGACCCCCTCCTAAAGTTTGACCACCATCCAGAGAGCATATATAATCTTAACTATCCTGTAATCCAACCCTTGCCATGCTTTCTCCCACTCTCCTGTAATCTTTCTTCCCTCTTTAATTCCAAGCGAGTAAAAGAAACAGCAAAATTTATTCTCGGAACCATTTGAGCTCTTGCCTCCTGGCAGTTGTCCTCAGTTTGGGATCAAACTTATAGTCTCTACAGGTTTGGACATTTCTTAATGTCAACAAATATGTCCTCGAAATAGTCTAGAAGCAAAAGCTCTATAGAGATGCACTAATACTCCAGGAAATTTTCTCGGTAATGTATATATTAAATGGCTCAGAATGGGATTTGTAAACTTTAATGTACTTGGAGGTTTAGTTATGTACTTAGGCATACTTGATGAAAAATTCTGATGGTGTACACTTCTATGGCTAAATTTGCTGCTTGTTGTGTATAATGTAGGAAAGAAAAAAGAAAAGAGAAAAAGTCTAATTGATGCAGGACAGGGCAAATTTCCCCGAGCAGCGGGGCGACCAAGCCCTGCACTGAGCGAAGACGGTCCTTTGGTAGATTGGGTAGAATTTAGCATAGGTGCCAATGTTAGGATAAAAAAGAAAGCTTATTAGAAAAAGGGTAAGACTCCAGAGCCAGAGTGTAGTCTCTTCTCAGAAGCAGAGAGTGAGAGTCTAAGAGAGATGAAGACAGTGTGACTCTGTAAAGGATACTAAGAGAAAGTCAGAATAAAAGTAGTGAGAGGGATGGAGAAAAAGAGAGGGACTCAGAGAAAGAGACTAAGAGTAAAGGCAGTGAGGGGGACCCAAAATGTTCAGAGAATTCAGTTTATATACCATTCCTTAGTTCATGTGAGCCACAGTTTAAAGACTTTGTTTACCCATCTCCTTTGATATGGGCATACAGTGAGGAAAGGGAAGGGGAAGAGTATGTAGTATGAAAAGATAAGAATATATAGTGTGAAAAGCCTGTTGGCAGTTCCTAGCCTTTATTCCATAGGTTCCCTATGGTTTTAATCATAGGAAATGAATGATTTTATTTAGTGTGGGGCAGCCACCTAAAGACTTTTTTTCCTGTTTCCCCTTTACAGGTGTGGCAAATGGCCTTTTAGCAATCCCAGCAGAATTCTTCCTTTGTTCTGCAGGTGTCCTCATGGGCTGACTGCAGAGCTGATCAGGATATTGCAGTCTCTGAACACAGTTTGGCTCAACATTCTGATCTTGCCTCCTCTCTACATTATAATGTCACAGTTTTTAAGAAAGCCATCAAAGGCCACATTATTAGCTTTAGCAGTACCAATGTAGTTTGGTGGCATTAAAAGCCACCTTTTTGACCTGCAAAACTACTTCGATTCCTGATGTTCACTTTATTCATCTACTAGAATATAGAAGAGAACGTTCTTAATTTTCACATTCTGCAAAGCATGTGACAACCTAGATGAATTAAATTACATTTATCTATCACTGTGTGTTCTCAGAGCAAAAAAGATGGAACTGATAGTCATGATTTATATTTATATTTTGTTTTTCAGTGAAAACTATTCTCAATTGAATCCTGAAGTTGTCTTGTTCAGAAGATTAAGGTAACAAATTTCCTTTTCACTTCATAGTATTATCATTTACATTGCCAAAAAAACCCCCTCTCAAAACCTTAAAGTTTCAGGATAAAGTGATTAGAATCAGTAAACATGTGGACATTTTTTTCTTTTTAGTTGACATTCTTTAGTTTGGTTTGAAGAAAGTGATTTAAAAGCTTAGTTTTATTGCCCTTATTTATCTCTTTTCTGATAACCATTGCCTTCAGAAAAATAAATGTTTAACTTTGCTTCTTCCAAGTCTTGTTCACCTGAATTCAAGAAGATAGAAAGGCTATGGAAGGACTAAGGGAATTAATTTAATTGGGAGTCTCCTATGAGTAGATATCTTACAAAATGGCTCCACAAAAACCCTATAAAGTAGACGTTTTTATTTTTAAAATATTCATTATGTTTTTTTGTTTATAGAAATTTTATTCATAACAGTCCAAAATTGGAAAGAATTTACATTTCCATCAATAGAATAGATATCTAAACAGTAGAATATTTCAAAACAATAAAGAGTAATGAACTATAGTCTCATCCAAGAACATGATGACTCTTGCAGATATAATGTTGTAAAATAATGGGACAATAGATTGTATACCATATAATAGCATTTATGTAAATTTTACAGACACAAGTAGTCTATGGTAAAAAGAAACAAACAGTGGTTGCCTTTGGAGGATATTGGGTGAAGAGGGCACGAGACGCTTTTGGGATGTTGAAATGCTTTTTATTTTCGTCTAGTGTGTGGTTATACAAGAATATTAATTTGTATTTTACTGTATGTAAGTTATATCTTAACCCCCACAAACATATGTTTTTAAATTATATACTTGTAAAAAAAATTAAGCAGTACAGATAGATTTAAAAAAAAAGAGTGAAATTATCCCCCACTTCTAAATTTGTAAGTAGTTGGAGTGTTTCTTTTCACACTAAAGTAGGTTGCATTCTAATTCCTGATTTAACAGAAGGCAGGACTGAGGTTCACATAGACCAAGTAAACTGAGGATCACCTAGGTGGTTAACAGCAGGCTAATATTCAGACCTGTGCATTTGACTCCAAAGTTATGCTGTTTTTGCTATTCTAAGAAATATTTTTAGTTGTTGCATTTAGTTATGAGTTTTTCTTAGTTGTTTTAAAATTCCATTTCTTTTCTCCTTGATCCTTAGTGTGCTTTTAAAAATATTTTAGAAGAATTTTAGTATTTAGAAAGACATATAAATACATGAACAACATAGTCATTTAAAAAATAATTTAATTTGAAAAGGTAATATGTACTTTCTACTTCTGTCTCTTTAGATTTGTCTATGCTGGACATTTCATTGACATGAATCATACCATATGTGGTCCTTTGTGACTAGCTTCTTTCACTTAGCATAATGTTTAAAAAATATATCTATGTTATAACATGTATCAATATTTCATTTCTTTTTATGGCTGAACGATATTCACTATATGGCTATATCACATTTTTTAAGTCCATTCACCATTGTTGGACATTTGGGTTATTTCCTCTTTTTGGCTATTGTCAGTAATGCTATTATGAATATTCTTGTGCAAGTTTTTGTTTAGACATATATTTTAAATCCTTCTGGGTATATGCCTAGGAGTAGAATTGCTGGGTCAAATGGTAACTCTGTGTTTAACTTTTGTGGAACTGCCAAACTGTTTTCTATAGCAGCTGCAGCACCATTTTGATTCTTACCAGCAGTGTATGAGGGTTCCAGTTTTACCACATCCTCTTCAAGCCTTGTTATTATCTGGTGTGAAGTCATAGCTTATTTTGGTTTTGATTTGCATTTCCTGAATGGTTAATGATGTTGAGTGGCTTTTCATGTGTTCATTGGCCATTTGTATATCTCTTTTTGAGAAATGTCAATTTGCATCTTTTCCCCATTTTTAAATTGGATTATTTCTCTTCTTATTTTTGAGCTATAAAAGTTCTTTATATATCCCAGGTATAAAACCCTTATCAGATATGTGGGTTTTATTTTAATTTTTTGATGGTGTCCTTTGCAAAACAAAAATTTTTAATTTTAATGAAGTCCAATTTATAAATATTTTCATTTGTAGTTTGGTGTCATGTGTAAGAAATCATTGTCTAATTAGAGGTCATGAAGATTTATACCAATCTTTTTTTCTAAGAGTTTTATAGTTTTAGCTTTTACATTCATGTCTTTCATCTATTTTGAGTTGATTTTTGTATTTGGAGTAACCAGTTCAGTTTCATTCTTTTACATGTAGATATCCATTTGTTCTAGCACCATTTGTTCAAAATTAGCTATTTCCCATTGAATTGTCTTCACAGAAATCAGTTGACCTAAACATAATGGCTTATTTCTGGACTCTAATTCTTTTCCACATGTTCATATATCAGTCCTTATACTAGTACCACAATGTCTTGATAACTGTAGCTTTGCAGTAAGTTTTGAAATCAGGGAGTGTGGGTCCTCCACCTTGCTGCTTTTTAAAGAGTTTTTGGTTATTCTGAGTCCCTTGAATTTTCAAAGAAATTTAGGGTCAGATGGTCAATTTATACAAAGAAGCTGGCTGGAATTTTGATTGAGATTATGTTGAATCTATAGATAAATTTGGAAAGTAGTGCTATTTTAACGATACACATTTTCTGATTCTTGAATATGAGATGTCTTTTTATCTATTTAGGTCTTTTAAATCATCTCATCAGTGTTTTATCTTTTCAGAATATAAATTTTGTACTTTCATTGTTTATTACTATTTTATTCTTTTTGATGCTATTATAGTTTTCTTCATGCTCAGATTTTTCATTGGAAAGTACAGAAATACAATTGTTTATGGTATTATATGTTGATCTTTTATCTTTCAACCTTAATGAACTCATTTATTAGTCCTGATAATTATTTTAGTGGATTCCTGAGATTTTTCTATATACAAGGTCATGTCTTCTGCAAATAAGGTAGTTTCACTTCTCTCTTTCCAATCTCAATGTGCTTTATTTTATTTTATTTATTTTATTTTATTTATTTTATTACCTGATTGCTCCTCATTTTCTTCATCTATTGCATAGTATTTCATTGTATGGATGTGGCAGCATTATTTTTGCTAGTCTCTCATTGGTGGACATATAAGTTGTTTCCAATATCTTGAAGTTATAGCAGTGCTACAGTGAGTAACCTATTGCTACATAGAACATCAGTTTTCAAACTCTTTCATCTCAGGACTAGTTTACCTTCTTAAATATGAATAGTGAATTTGAACATAGAAGGAATATCATAGTTATCAGAATTTTGTCTTCTTATTAAGTTGCTTGTTTATATTTGACAACAATTGTTACCCTATCTAGATATTAAAAAGATACAATAAAACCAAATGATATCAAATATTTAATTTTTAAACAAGAACTTTTAAAACAAGGAACTTAAAAATCTTGATTTTTAAAAAAAGCAGGTTCTCATGTTACTAATTTTAATAAGTTTTAGTTCATAAGTGTTTGTCAGTACTTCATTTATCAGTAGATGACCATGAGGAGAGAAGAGTAGTACTGAGGTAACACCATATGCAAAGGTCTGAGGGTAAAAGGATGGTTTGAAAATACAGAATTTCATATACTTTGGTTAAGGGCAATTTGATTATTGCAACAGTTTGGCTTAAATAACAATTTGGTTGAAGATGAATATCGCCTAGTTCCATTTTTTTTCAAGTATTGATAATTTTGGTGCATTATGGATTGTTTTTGGAACCTTGTGCCATAGTTTTCAGGAATTTTTTTTTACGTTTACTTTTGTATTTAGAAATGATTTCAGAAAAATTTGTAATTTTTATTTTTTCACTTTAGCGAGCATGATTTTGTAATAAGCAAAAAGCAATAAATGAAAATATATTTTAAAAATCTGAAATTTTTAGGGTTTGTAGTTTTTTTCTTCTTAAAAAACTTTTCCTAATAAATCAAATGCCAGTTATATGTGCGTGCATAGTTTGGTTACATTTTCATTTTATTGCATTGCTGAATAATATTCAACAAAATTTTTATCAGTTTGTTCAAGAGTTTTTTCCATTTTGTGAGTAAACATGGAAAATCATAGTAGGAGCTTTCTCCCTATAATATGCAAAAAACAAGTGAGGTCTCTTAAAAATTAACTGTACTAAGGCAGGATTCTGAACCAGCTGTATGTTACTCATATCTCTGTCTTTTTATTTTTAATCGAGGTTAAGTTTTTTTCTTATGTGTAAAAATGATAGCATATTCATTTAATCATCATTCAGGATGCCTCGCCATTTAGCTCCATTTATTGAGCAATGTGGATAACACTCTGTAAAAGCAAATCTTTGTTCTATTTTTAGCATTTTCTCTTTGGAAGTTTATTTATTATTTTATTTTTTTAAGTTTATTGGGGTAACATTGGTTAATAAAATTACATAATTTTCAGGTGTACATTATAATTTGACATTTATATATTCTATGTGTGATTACCACCCAGAGTCCATTTTCTTTGGAAGTTTTGGATAATTTATGATTTCAATATGGGGCTAGAGTTTGTATAGTAAGAAAGTGTAAGCTAAAAATTGGGATATTTCTATGATGCAGTTAAAAGCAGACATAACTGAAAAATATACGGTAGAAGCAAAAAGTACCTTCCTCTTTGACCATCATTGAAGAGTTGCAGAAGAAACAGACTTTATTGTGAAGCATAGATATAAGTATACTTACAATGAGTTTGCTCCTCAGTGAAAGGTGGAAAAGTAAAACATGAATGAAAGAGTAGGGAACAAGGTAGAGACACTGGTAATGACTAGAGCCAGCTAAGTAGCAGTGGTCTAACTTCCTGATCACAATAGCATAGTAAGAATGGTAAATATTTGCTAGCTATATTAGTTAGGATGCTTTGGCCCTCAAAAAACAATATCCAAATAAAAATGACTTAAACTAAAGCCATAAACTAACTAAGATAGCTATTATCTAACAAGAAGTTTGGAGGCAAGACTATTTTGTTGTTGATATAGGGCTCAGTGATACTGTCTGGGACCCAAGTGCTTTCCTCTGCATTTTGTTCAATTTGGTTATATCTTTCCTCATGGTTGTAAAATTGTTATAGTAGTTCCAGGTGTCATATACAGACACAGCTAAGTACTGTGTAGAAGAATAGCAGTTTCCTCTTAACTTACTTCTTTATTGGTTAAGAGAATCTTTTCCAAAGGCCTGCCTGCCAGCTTTAGTTCTTAGGCCCCAGTAGCTAGGATTGGGTTAATGCCCATGCCATTGCTGTAAGGGAGACTAGAGGAGGACTTATGGGCACTTTTAGCTTCTGAAGTACAGGTAGGTTCTGCCAGCAAAAAAAAAAAAAAAAGTGTGGAAGAAGTAATTGTTAAATTGGCAAGCAACAGTGTTTGCCATATTTGGCACAGAAAATAACTGACCTGCTCTGTGCTATCTTATTGTGATAATATATTTCCTTAGGCTATTAGCAGAGTTTAAGAGGGGTGAAATATTGTTAAAGATGATACTGGGAATTATATTTAAGGTTTTATGTTCTCTGCATTGAGAATTGTACAGGTTCTAGTTCCTTTTGAAAACTATCATTTTGTATCATGTTCTCTACATTGAGAAATTTAGAGTTTAGTTCCCTTTGAGAGCTTACATAGTGATGATAGTTCTAATCTCATGCCTCTGTTTTTTTAAAAGCTTTTTACCATTGACAATTGTAAAACAGTGACTCCAATCCATGATGTTTGCTTTGTTTCCAGACAAGTGGACAGAACAGAAAACTATCAACATCTGGGGAATATTGTCAGTGGTGTAACATATAGGCAAGTGGCTTAAATTAATGAGAAAACTAATCTGGCATTTATGTTGAAATCAAGAGTAATGCTTGTCTTTTTGCAAAGGGCAGAAATAACAGCCTTGTTGGTGATTCTGTATTATAGTAATATACTATGAGAAGCACAGCTTGGGATAAGGCTATTTTGAGAACATGTAGAGTGGGTGTTCAAGGTATCCTGTACATAGTTATTGTCTTTCACAATTTCCTCATCAAATGCGGAACCTTTATGATTACATTCTTGGAGGGCCATCTGAAACAAATGAAACACAAAGGGATTTGATATTAGATTACATTTTAGATTCTAGAATTTGATATCCGATGGCCATCAACAATGAAAATTCTGGGCAGCTGTTTTTTTTAAAAAAAGGTTGAAGTGTCAGTGAACAACAGTATGTCAATGGAAAAGTGCTAATACAAGAGATAGAAGTTTCAGGACCTCAAAATAAGAGAAGTTTATAATGAAAGGCTCAAATTAAAGCAAATGCTACTTATTCTTACCTTCGTATATACTTTCTAGGTTGGATATAAAATGAAATTATTTTGAATAATAATTATTTGGTATATTATGTCTAATGAATTATAGACTTTGATTATCTTCTGTAATTTCATTTTCTTACCTCTTTTATAATGTAATATAAACACCAAAAAGTGAACCAAACCATATTAAAGAAGGAATTATAATTGGTTTTAAGTTAATTAGAAACAGTTTAAATGGAAAAAACTAAAAAACTCCAGCCCTGAGAAATTGCCCTTGCCTTTTATGGTTTCCATTTATTTTAACATTTCCTTAGAAAACTAAGTGAGACTACCCTATAAGTTTACAATAACGATGTATTTTCAACTACAGGTATTCCCCACTGACCCAACTCCTGGTGTCTGTACTCAGAATAGATGGGTCTGCAAGAGATACTTAGATTTTATTATAACTTTACTTATAATTTATTTTGAAATAATTTTTCCTTAGAGATAATTTTAGATTTATATAAGCATTGCAAAGATACCACAAAGAGTTATTTCCCTTACCCAACTTTCTCTAATGTTAACATCTTACATAGCCATGACACATTTATCAACACTAAGAAATTAACTTTGGTCATGGTTATGTATTTATTTTTGATTGTCATGTCAGCCAAATCATTGTTGACCAGCATGCTTTTTGCTGAATTTCTTGGAGCTTCACTATTGATGGTAATCACAATCACCACCTTGCCCTCAGCCCTTTTCAGTGGTCATGTTTGGTACACTGTGACCTTAATTCCATGTTCCTTAAGCTACAGATGACTTATTGCCTTTCAGGTAGGCACCCAGCCATACTCAGTCTAAATGCTGGCCATAAACCTGTGATCTGACTTGGTCAGAAAGATGGCTTTCAATTTAAATTTTATTTCTAAACTATGTGTATGTTTATAATATCACCTCCCCCCATTTAACAACTAGTCCAAATGTCTTCTTTTTAAACCAAAAAAAAGCCTGATTTAAATGGTATGTATTAGGTAACTGCATCACAGTTCACTATGGCTGGAGTGTATGTGTGTTTCTATGGGACAAGGAGGAAGAGGCAGGAGAAGAAATGTCAGGACATCAGGAGAGGCAGCTCACCAGATGGTGTGTCTTTTCATAAGGCCAATTTATTGGCTTTACCAATATCTTCTATTGTGTTTTTCTTTGATTTAGATCTAGAGATGAGAAGTTTTCATATGTTCTAGAACATTTTCAAGGTTTTGTTGCTTCTTCAAATACTGTCCCTGCACATTTCTATCACCTCTCACTTTATCTTCTGTGTTTCTTACCTCCTCTGTTTGTGTTTTCCTACTTTTTCTGTGCCTCATTCTACAGGTGAGTAGGGTCAGGCAAAACACCTCTTTCATTCAAGATTTGCAGTCCTCTGAACCATCAAATGATGCAAACCTTGTTTACAAGACTGGTTTATGTTTGATGGCTATTACCCTGAGAGTGTTGCCCTTTAGGGTTTCAGGTTATTCTGGGGAATACTCTCTTTTTAGAACCATTTTATGTGGGTTCTATGCCTTGAATTGTGTTCCCTACATCCCATAATACCATCAAACAAAAATTTATATTTTCCTACATTATGAAATGCCCTTAGATCAAAAGCAGCTCCAATGCTAACTTGCTCTAGATGCCTGGCTTTCTCTTACAGTTTTAACTGGATCATTCTTTACTGTCTCGTTGTTTATTAGTGACTTTTAAGAATTTGTTTTTATATTTCATTTACTGTTTTCACAGGAAGAGTTAGCTGAATCTAGCTTATCAATTTTGAAAAGTGGAACTTAGGTCATATTTTTAAGTATGTCTAATATTGATCATGATTAACTTAAAAATACCCTTTTGTAATCTACTTGAAATTATAGTAGATTTATAGGTTTATATGAGGAGAAATGATATATTATTTTTTAACGATTAAAGAAGTGTGGAGCATTAATTATTCTTAGTCTCTTGTTTTTCAATAAGGTTTTTATAGGCTAAATTTTATTCTTGTGTACTGTATGGTTTTTTTTTTCTTTTCAATTTTGAGGAAACTGTCTTGATGATTTGTTGGGTTTGTTTGTTCATTCGTTTCATGTTTCTATTTTAAAGGGCTTTAACCTGAAGAAGGCACCCTATGATTTTATATACCATCTTTCTAAAACTCCATAATTGCATTGTTATTTCAACAGAAATAAAAACTTTTTTATGGTCTTTTATTTGACTTTGCTATCTAAATTGAAATATGGTGGTTATCTCCTTTTAATTTTTTAAAACTCTGAAACTTGGATTTTCCAAAAGATTTTAAAGTTTATTTTGTCTATCACACTTTACTTTGAGTCACTCATTCATGTAGGACCTATTTATTGAATAACTATTATTAGCTGGACTCTGGGGTAGTTGGTGAACAAGACACACAAGAATAGAGCTTTCATTTTATTGGGGAGATAAGGGTGGGAAGATTGCTAGATAGGAAATAATAGGGTTCTATGCTACAGGAGAATGCCTGCTTTAAATGGGGTGGTCAGAGAAGGCCCCTTGAAGGGAGAAATATTTAAATTAAAACTAAAGAATGAGTTGGAGCAACTTATTTAAAGAGCTATGGGAGCAAGGCAAGGAAACAGCATATGGAAAAGCCCTAATTTAGGAAAGATATTGACATATTTTAAGAAAGGACAGAAACCAGTATGATTACTGCAGTTCAGGTAAAGAACAGCATGTTGTGATTTTGGAGATACTGTAGATGGTATAGACAAGGGCTTTACATTTTACTTTTTGAGCTGTAGGAAACCCAATTGGAAGGATAGCAGAAATAAATTTTATAAACTACAAATTTGAATGTGCAAAGATGTAACTTTATTTCTTTGTAACTAAAAGTTCCTGAGCTCTGGAGCTTCCTATCCACTGGGTAGTAGAAAACAGTCTTTCCAATTTAGGATAAATTAACTTAACTAATTCTAGGTTAATTCAGGCACTGTGTAAATAATCAGTCCTTTGGATAAATATTCAGTTTTTCCACGTAGCTTCTCCCCCTTTTTTGGGGGGTGGTGGTTGAAGGTATTGGTAGATAAGCCTTTTAAGTTCTTCAGCATTGAGAACATTCTTGTGCCATCCTCTGTCCTTGGCCATTGCTAAGTTGCACTTTGACCAGTTTAGTCTTGAATGGCACTGTGTGCTCTGCAACATCTGTGGCCGATGTCCCTGCTACAACCATACGTGGCCTCTGGTCAACAGGTCTATGTGAGCTGGGTTCCCTTTAATCCTAGATTATTTTGGGCCCATTGGCCCATAAGCAAACTCCTTAATGGTTCCTATATTGTGCTGGCAGGCTTGGGATCCCGAGGAGGTTTTCTGGAACATGGTCTGGGCATGTCATTGGCTACTGCTCCTCTACCACATTGATGTAGTGTTAGGTACAAGGTTTTGTTAAAAGGCTTGCAGTTCCCTGGGTCATAACTTGAGAAAGGAAAACATAATTATCTGTTATTCTGGGTCCTTCCCCACAAACATACTGGAGATTTTTTCACCCCAAGATAGCCCCAGATGGGAAAGGTGGTAAGAACTGTGAACTTATAACTAAGCTATTTTCTAACTGTTCTTTCCCTTTGCACTTGTCCCCTAGGTTTTTTATGTCCTCTTAATTATTGGAGAATTGCACTTATGTTATTACCTGCCACTTTCTCTGTGCTGTAGTTTACAATATTAACTCTGTCAGCAACATTTTCTTAGTGTTATGTAAAATTTCCCTGGGCCAAGAGACCAAAGCAAGAGCTTGGCAACTCATCATTACATCGAGTTTACAAAAGGGAACTTACATATGAGGCACATCTTGGGTGGGAACAAAATGACATGGATATCTTCTGCACCAATGTAGGAAGTACTGAGGAGTTATATAGAACAGGGCAGGCTGGATAGGATATTGGAGTATGACCCACTGCAGACAAGGGAAAAAAGCCTTACATGTTTGTTTGGAGATGGGCAAGGGCCTATTCCAGTACACCTGGGGAATAGAGGAAGGGTCGATCAATCTCTGAGGGGACTTATAGGAAGCAGTGTCTGTTCTGGCCCAGTCCAGATCAAGGGTCAGACAGCAGTCGTGTCTCTCCTCCACACTTTGTTTTGTGATATTAAAAGCCATGGTTTTAGAATTTAGAAAGATCTTTTTATTCTTAAGCCCATAGATACTGCAATTGAAATTCGTAGTTTTCAAGAATTATGGTTTCAATGGATTAAAGAATAAGGGTCGAAACTATAAAAGTTAAAAAAAAATGTAGGTACAAATATTAATGCTCTTAGATTAGGCAGTGGTTTCTTCAATATGACACCAAATGCACAAAGAGACAAAGAAAAAATAGGTAAATTGGACTTCATCAAAATGAAGAGCTTTGGTGTATCAAAGGACACTATGAAGGTAGTGAGATATCCAAGTAGCAATATCTTTTCATAGAGATTAAATGGGTCCAGAGTTCAGGATAGAATTCTTAGAGCTATAACTTTTGTCATCAGTGAATAGGTAACATAAATATGGTAATGCTTAGATGAATGTGAAAAGAATCAAGAAAGGAACCCTGGGGGGGATTGTCAGCATTTAAGGGCTGAATAGAGAAAGAAAGAATGATTTGGGATGTTCAAAGGAGTGTATTAATTACTATAGAAGCTTCCCCCACTTGACTTTTGAGGGCTGTGACTGTGTCATGTTCATTATTTAACTGTTCACTGATGATGACAAAATTTATAGCTCTAGCTAAGAATTCTGTTCTAAATTCTGGACCCATTTACTCTCTATGAAAAGATATTGCTACTTAGACATCTTGCTGCCTTCATAGTGTTGTTTGATACACACAAGTTCTTAATGTTGATGAAGTCAAATTTATCGTTCTTTGTCTATGCATTTGGCATTGTTTTTATTTAGTTCTTGTCATAAAGTAGGTTTTCAGTAAATGTTAATGAAGACTGAGAAGTTGTAAGAAAGAGTGGTTAACAGTGTCAAATGTTGCAAATCAGTCAACTAATATAAGGACAGAGCAGGTAGCTGATTGATCATCTATAGAATAGATTCAGTGGAGTCTCTAAGGTAGAGATAAATGGCAGTTTGCTGAGGACTGAAGAGTGAATAGTTGTGAGAGAGTGGAAACCGGAAGTGAAGACATTCTTTTGAAAAAGCTTGGTTATGAAAAAAGTAGAGACAGAGGGTAAAGGGCATTTTGTATGAAGGTAAGAGAGATTTCAGCATGTTTGTTTGTATACTAAATGGAAAAAGTTAGCACAGAGGGAGAAGTTGAAGACATAGGGAAAATGAGTTATGTGAGATTGATTGAACATTGTCCCAAAGAGTAGCGGGAATGGAGTGAAGATACTGAATTTGGGTAGGAATAGGAATAGTTAACACTGAAGTAGGAATAATAAAAAAGGGAATGGAACAGATAGAGAAAAGTGTTTGGTTGGTAAGTAAGGAATTTGGGGCATCAACACACTTGATGTGTTTTCAGTGAAGTGGAGAGATAATGTCATCAATCGAGATTATAGGGAAAGAAGATGGCGATTGTAGGGGAATTAGAGGAGAAAAGAAGAATTTTGAGAAGGCCATTGAGAGAAACCAGAGGGTAACTGAATGGGATTACTTATAATAACAATCCTAATGTATTTTTTGTGGCTCTCATAGGTAATGTTGTATGATGATTTTCCCCCCTTCTCTTAAGCCTCACTAGCCTCAGTGTTAACCAAACAAGTTGAATAATTGAAGTGATACCAGCAGGGTAGCCGAAAGGGTAAGGAGGCAAGAGATTTCAGTAGTAAGAGTATTTGAGGTCATGGGTCATGGAAACTGGGCTGAAGAGGGAACAAAAGACACCAGAAAGTAGCTGCTGGAATGCGAAGTAGTCAAGATGAATACTGGAATTTAAGATTAAATATGAGGAATGGTTGCTGGTTATGACTGAATGCTAGATATGGCTATCTAATGGGTTTCTGAAGTGTTGAGAAAGTAAGGTTATTTAGGTGAACTGTAAAGCTAGGATATTACAGGAGTCAGCGATAAAGGAAGTGAGTTGCTCAGAATGGTGACAGAGCAATGGGTGGAAAGATTCCAAACCAGCTTCCAAAGTCTTTAGTGAATGTGGAAAAGTAACCAAGAGGTTGGTAAATGACAGAAATGAGAGAGAGAGCAACTGATGACATAAGCTTCAAAAGACATACTTTTATTTGAGGATGGTAAACAGGGAATGATTTTCATGCTTTGTATTTTCGAAGTGGGAGAAAGAATAGCTTGCCTTCAGATTTTAATTTAGATAAGAATATTGCTGAAGTATTATTTAAATTGGTTCAGGGTGTAGTTATTTGTATACCATGGAACAATGTAAAGGCTTATCAGGAAGTATAGCTATTGGAGGTTGTGTGGTGGTTGAGGATGGGGAGAGTACAGAACAGAAATGAGATCAAAGTGCAGCAAGAAAGGGGAATTAGAGAGGCTTGATTTTTTATTGCTGGGGCTTACCTTTAGGATGATTATGGTGATGATGAAGAACATGATAGTCTTAGCTGATTTAAAAATTTTTATTAATTTTGTGGGAAACTTTTTATGCTGACAGACTGAGATACTACTGGCTATACACAAAGCTAGGTGACTTTATTGTTTTTGGATCTTCTTAGTAGTGTTTATGAATCTGTGGCCTGTGGCCTTTGCTCAACATGTTATAAAGAACCCTAGTATGGAACTGTTTTCTTCTTTGGCAAGGCTGAGCCCTAAAGAAGGAGGAAGGCGGGGGTGGAAGTGATTGGTGCTCACTAGATCTTTTGGCTTTGACAAACTTATCTCTGGGGGTGGGTAGGTGGATAGAGGTAACCCTAAGTCCAAATTGGGATCAGAAATCATTAGGTTGTCAGGCTTTTGGAAAACTTAATGCCGGGCTGAGAGGGAGTGTAAAAAGTTCTGATTCCCCAAAGGAGGGAATAGTAATAAAAATGATTCATAATCTCTTTCAGGGCATGTAAATTTAATAATGTTACAGCAATATTTGTCATATTTAAGTTATGAAGTATAACAAAAATGCTATATAATAAACATTTATTTTTAAGAATTAGAAAATGTGTCAATTTGTAAAACTGCAAAATAATAATCTAAAAGTTTTACTTCTCCCAAAATGCCTATCTTAAAACTGAAGGAATACTACATTAATCTTTGGCATATTTAAAATTTACTTGCAGACTTCTTCAGGTCATGGACTGTGTAGAATCATGATGCATCGTGTTTTTGTAGAACATTAAGAAATATTGATATATATGATTTCACTATACAAACTAAGAACAATTTTGCTAGCAGAAAAATGTGACTTTATTGTATGTTTAACCATCTCATAAAATAATAGATAACTTTTGAAAGAAAGCATGTTTCACAGTTTTTCCATTTTTTTTTTTTGACTATTACTTAAGATTATACACAGGTGTTTGCAGTTTGTTGACTTTTTTTGAAAAGTCAAGTTGTAAACTTTTATTACAAATTAAAAGTGAAGTTCTTCAAGGCTGGAAGTATCACACTCCCTAAGTTCAAATTATACCACAAAGCAACAGTAATCACAACAGCATGGTATTGGCAGAAAAACAGAAACATGACAAACAAAGTAGAATTGAGAGCCCAGAAATGAACCTACACACACACACACACACACACACACACACACACACACACACACACACACAATTTTCAACAAGGGAGCCAAAAAACATAAGATGGAGAAAAGAAAGCCTCTTCAATAAATAGTGCTGGGAAAACTGAAAAGCCACTTGCAAAGGAATTAAACTAGATTGTTGTCTATCACCACACACCAAAATTAACTCAAAATGGATCAAAGAACTAAATATAAGACCTAAAATAATAAACTGCATAGAAGAAATCAAAGTTTCTAAACTTATGGACCTTCATCTTAGGATTTCATGAATTTGACCTAGGAGGCAAGGGAAATAAAAGCAAAAATAAATGAATGGGACTATATTAAACTAAACAGCTTCTGCACAGCAAAGGAAACCATCAACAAAACAAAAAGGCAACCAACTAAATGGGAGAAGATATTTGCAAACAATAACTCTGATAAGAGGCTAATATCCAAAATATTTAAAGAACCCATACAACTGAACAACCAAAAAAACAAGCATCCAATTAAAAATATAGGCAGAGGACCTGAACAGAAACTTCTCCCAAGAAGACATATAAATGGCCAACAGTTAAGTGAAAAGATGCTCAACTTCACTAGCTCTTAGAGAAATGCAAATTTAAACCACAATGAGATAGTACTTCACACCTGTTAGAATGGCTGTCATCAATATAACAAGTAATAACAAATGTTCAGAAAGATTGTGAAGAAAAAGTAACCCTCATACTGTGCAGGTGGGAATGGAAATCGGTACTGCTATTATGGAAAACAGTATGAGGGTTCCTCAAAAAAATTAAGAATAGAATTGCTGTATGACCCAGCAATTCCTCTTCTGGGTATCTACTCAAAAGATTTGAAAACATCAGTAAGGGTATATGTACCTCTCTGTTCACTGCAGCATTGTTCATGGTGGCCAAGACGTGGAAACAACTTTGTATATTTTGATATGTAATTATATAAAGAAATGTGGTACATATATACAGTGGAATATTACTTAGCTGTGAGAAAAGATGAAATACTGCCATCTGCAACAACATGGATCTTGAAGTTATCATGCTAAGCAAAATAAGTCAGACAGAAAAGATTGAGAACCGTATAATTTCATTCACGTATGGGATATAAAACTGAAAGCAACAAATGAACAAGACTAACAAAAACTCATAGATAGGGACAGAGTTTAACAGTTATCAGAGGGATGGAGTGGGGCGGGGGAGGGAGGGGAGGTGGAAGAAGGTAAAGGATATCAAATATATGGTGGTGGAAGGAGATTTGACTTTGGGTGGTGAACACACAATTCAATATACAGATGATACATTATAGACTTGTGTACTTGAAACCTATACAATTTTATTAACCAGTGCCACCCTAATACATTTAAAAAAACAAAGTTCATAAAGATCCTGACTAGATATGAAACAATTTAAAAACCTTTAAAGATGTATTGAAAAAAAAAACAGGCTTTTTTTTTTGTTTTTAAAACACGTTTGTCATCACCAAAGAGAGACATCTTTAGGTAAAAATAGTAAAAACCCCATGCTGCATAGATGATGCAAATAGTTCTAGTTATCTGGTCAGTAGGCAAACAGCAAGCACTTAAGGTGTTTAGCTTCAGTCTTTTGTTCATATTGTTGAAATTTCATATTCATTTGTTGTTGGATGACTAAACTGGAGGATGGTAGAGATGGTAAGCCAGCATTTACTCAGTCTTGCCCTGCTCAGCCTGTGGGGGTCGGGGGTGGGCAGTGGCCGGCAATGAATTCTCAGCTGGTTGATTGACTGCTTTTGTCCCTTTGCCAATTTGTCGTTTAGGGTTTTCTGGGCATCTGGGTCAGTAAGTGAAGTTATGACAGTACCAATGTTGAGGTGGCTGCTGACTTTCAGTGTCATCTCTTTGATTTTCCTTATTTTCTTTATTACTGTCCTTTCTAGGTTGTCTTTGGCAAGAAGGACCCCTGTGGAATTGTGGTCTATATACCCTTATACTTACTCTGTTTCACTGGTCTACCTTGTTCTCCTGCACCTGGCGTCTGTTGACTGCTTGGTCTCAACCTTGCTCATGGTTGTGGTGATGGAGACTGGGTCCAGCTGTGGCAGCTGCGGCTTTTCCCAGGGTGTGGTGGTAACTAGGCAGGTGGCATGGCTAGACTACTCTTGGCTCTCTGGGGTCCGCTCTCTGCTACTGACAATTTCCCCATCTTTTTAACCACCATGCCATTTTGCTTTATATTATTTTATCATTTGTTAGAGCTTTAGCTCAAAGGCAGGTGGTAGCAAGTAATAAGAATTAAGAAAAATTGGGGGAGAAAATATTATCTTTTTTATCTTCTTATTTACTTCCATAGTATAGATTCTTGGAAATGGATTTGTTTGATAAAAGGGTATATGTACTTGTGAAAATCCTAACATGTATTGCTTAGAAAAAATTCTTAATGGAAGGGTGACATAAATGGCACTTTCAGTAGTGACTGTAAATTTCACAAATGGTCACAATAAACACCAAATGAAGAAAACACCATCATCTGAATATTGATTTCAAGTCTATACAGTGCATAAGAGACTCAGATGGATGGCTACATCTTGATAATAGAAAATGTTCTTGTCTTTATTCAGTTGATTGCAGGCTGAATGATGACTGACTAGGCTCTACACAGTATCTTGGATAATTGAGTGACTGCTGTGATGAGGCAGAGGATCACTTGAAACACTGAGGGCTGTAAGAATGGCAGATAAAATGATGTTCCATTCTTCTACATGTACATGTTCTAGGCACTGAATACATGTGATAGCATCTATAAGGAGTTATTACCAGTTTATTATTAAGAATAAAACTTAGGAATAGCCATGTGCCAGAGATATGTAGGGAAATGTATGGGGAAAGGGTCATTGAGCTTCCATGTCTCCTCTGTACATGCCACCCTTCTAGCACCTCCATCTGTTCACCAGTCAGGAAGCATTAATCTTGTTTTTTAAAACATTTTTTTTTTTTTTTTTTTTTAGTAATGGAACTCTCCATTATTTCTCAAGAGCATGCCTCTCTCTCTCTCTCTTTTTTTAAGACACCAGTCTTCTTGAGGGATGGTCTGTGGAAAAAGTGAGTTCCATCATATAAATTTGGGAAACTTCATACTATATCTCTTCCCATCCCAGCGATTCACTGTGAGCATCTATTTAGTAAAGGCTCAGGGAAATGCTATTAGTACTAATAATTTAACATTTATTGAGCACTTATTATTTTAAGGCTGTTTTCTAACAACCCCACATGTATTAATCTTTCTAATCTTTTCAACACTCTATCTTCTACAATTATCTCTTTTTAAACAAATGAGAAAACTCAGGCCCAGAGTGGTGAAATGACATGCTCAAAGTCACATGGCTAGGCTAGTAGTTGGAAAAACCAGGATTCAAACCCAAATAGACTGGATCCAGAAGGCTTTTAAGCAGTACATTGTACTATTTGTAACCAGTAAAGAAATGGTTTAGTGTTAACCTGGCATTTCTCAAACTTGTTTGACTCTGGAAACTCATAGTCTCTGTGAGATGCCGGTTTGAGGCAGTTTACACTGGTGATCTGCAGTCTTTTAAATACCATTGGTTTAGAATAGAACTAGATTTTTTTTTTTAACTAGGTTATCTTTTAATGATATTAAATGTTATATTTATTTATTTGTTACTTTTTTCTACTTGAAAGATTAGTATTTTGACTTTAAGGCATTTTGTAGTCTCTTTCACAATGACCTTCCCAGGAATTTTTAAAAGATCAATATCACTCCATAATACTTTTGCAGTACTAATACAGTTTATAATCCAAATCGCTATTTTACTCTGCTTTCTCTGCTCTAATATTATATCACAATTTTTTAAAAATAAAAATTTCTTATAAGTTAAGAAACTGACAACTAATTGGTACAGCCACTATGGAAAACAGAATGGAGGTTCCTCAAAAAACTCAGAATTGGTTTACCATTTGATCCAGCAATCCCCCTACTGAGTATTTACCCCAAAGACTTAACCCATATCTGAAAAGATATTTGCACACCAATGTTCATAGCAACATTATTCACAGTGGCCAGGACATGGAAACAACTGAAGTGTCCTATGATAGATGATTGGCTAAAGAAGCTGTGGTACAGATACACAATGGAATATTACTCAGTCATAAGAAGAGATGAAATACTGCCATTTGCGTCAACATGGATGGACCCCCAGATAATCGTGCTAAGTAAAATAAGCCAGACAGAAAAAGTTGAAAATCACATGATATCACTTATATGTGGGATATAAACCTAAAAGCAACAAATGAACAGAATAAACAAAGAGAGACTCATAGACATAGACTACAGACTAGTGGTTACCAAAGGTAGCGGGGCAGGGGGTAGTTAGACAGGGTAAAGGGGGTCAAATATGTGGTGACAGAAAGAAATCTAACTTTGGGAGGTGAACACACAGTGTAAACATATATATGCCTTACTGTTAAAGTGTACAGCTGAAACTTACTGGATTTCGTTAACCAATGTCACCATAAAAATTAAAAAATAATAATAAAAAATAGAAACAGCTATTTAGTGTTATGGAATATTATAATAATTGACATCTGGGTCTGAACCTTGTCTCTGCCTCACTAATAGGTATGGAAACTTAGAAAAGTTGCTTCATTTCTCAAAACTTCTGTTTCTTCCTTTAAAAGGCAAGGTTAATATCTTTATTTTTGTTTTACTTAAGTATGTATGTGTGTATGTATGTATGTATGTATGTATGTATGTATGTATGTATGTATGTATGTATTTTTAAGGCAATCAACCCTTGGTTGACCTCACAGATTGCAAGGAACTTGTCACCTTTCAATCCCTTATTTTTTATTTTATTTTATTTTTTTAACGCCTGTAGCACCTGGTCTTCCTAGGTGGTCTGCCATCCAGGTAGTAACCAGGCCTGACCCTGCTTAGCTTCTGAGATCAGATGAGATTAGGCTCATTCAGGCTGGCATGGCCATAGATTTGGCAAGGTTAATATCTTGCAGGATGGCTATGAGACTTAAATGAGAAAATTTGTGTAGTGTCTGACACACAAAAGGCTCTCAATAAATGTTAATTATGCCCCCCCCCCAGAAGTTGTCTCAATCTTATACCATGAATGAGTTATGAAAATAGTTGGAAAAGAAATACCAGGTATTTTTGGTTGTTGTTGTTTTTAGAAAGACCAGTTTTAAATTTGAACTGTGTCAGTGTTAACACTGACATGGTCTTCATTCTGATAAAGTGATGCAGGTTGTATGGGAGTTAAAACCAGTTTTCTTTCAGCTTTCCAAAAGACATAATAAACAAAACCTGACTGGACGAACATAGACCTATTTATTATTATTATTATTATTACTGTTGAACTAGCTTTGGTGCTGCCTTCTGTTCTTTTTGAAATTTCACTGTTGTCATTTAAAATCTGACAGACCTTCAAAAGCTGCAAAGAATGCTTAATGGTTTAAATCATCTCAGAACATGTGAAGTATATTTTCCAAAGTGGTCTTCTCTATCTAGCAATATGTTCACAATCATGCATGTTGGACAGAATTGCTTATATTTTCATATATACTACTGGAAGTCTGTTTAGTTTTCATAACAATCAACTTTTGGAGTTTATGGGCAGTACTTAGCGTATATAACCAAAGCATGAATAATCACTTAAAACGAAGATATTAAGAGAAAATCTATGGGGATTTTTCAGTTTCACAATGACTTACACCTTAAGCAAAAAGAAAATGGGTTTGGTTTAAGCTCTATGTGGACAGTCTCTAATGTTCTACTCTCATAGCCCTGATACATAGTAAGAATTCAGTAAATAATTATTGATGGACTGAATTTAATTTCTAATCCTAACTTCATGCCTTACAACTTCTGTAACCTTGAAACTTCTTGAGTCATCTAGACTTCAGTTCCCTCTTACATAAAGAAAGGAGGTACCAATATTTACCTCCTAGGATTGTTGTAATGATTGTTTATGCATTTAAAATAGCCAGTGCAGCATATGGCACGTAGGAGGCACATAGTTCACTGCATGTTTCCGCAGATACCTCACCTCTTTCCTCAGTAACGTTCTTTTCAAGTACATTTCTTTTTCATTCATTAAACATTTAGAAGCTGTATTTAAGAGAGAATATTGTTTGCCAATTAAACTGAAAATATGTCTTTTTGTAGCCCACTTGGAATGCAAAATTGATAGTAGATCTGACAGAACTTTATTAAAATCCTGGCTTTGCAATGTACTAGTATTGTGTCTTTTTGCAAATTATTTAACCTCTGTGAAGAATAGTGAGCCTGAAATGAGTAATATATGTAAAGCATCTAGTTCATTGTCTAATTTGCACACACCCAAAACAGTTATTAATTTAATCTGATAATTTACATAGTTCATGTATATCAGGAGCCTACTCTACACCAGGCCCGATAGGAGTGGTCATGAAGACTGTGAATAAATATTTGGCAAATAATTATGTAGGTGAAGTCATATTTTCTGTTGTATTTGAACTAAAATAAACTAATGGACTGTTATTGCATTTGGCATCTTTTTTGATGTTGCCTTTCTTAACTGAGTATCAAAATTTTAAAAAATGAATGTTGGAGATAGATTAATGAGGGCTAAGGCAGACTAGGTAAATTTTGCTGTCTAGTACATTTTTTCATATTTTGGTGATCTTGTTCATTAGAAATAAGCATGTTCCTCTCGTATTAAAATTCAAGGTATGTTATTGGTAAACCAAATTTAATAAAATATTCTCCCCATTTTAAAATTCACTTGAATTGTTTAGATATTATATAAAATTGATTTCTACCTTGGCAGACTAAGCATTGCAAAGCTGGTGCTCAGAGTTTTATGAGAATTCCTAACAAATAGAAAATCTTAAGAATGACAGTA
This sequence comes from Cynopterus sphinx, assembly GCA_030015415.1. Classification (NCBI taxonomy): domain Eukaryota; kingdom Metazoa; phylum Chordata; class Mammalia; order Chiroptera; family Pteropodidae; genus Cynopterus; species Cynopterus sphinx. Next base: position 55,986,526 of record CM057382.1, read on the forward strand.
GGTTTTATAGAAAAAGTTTTAATTTTGAAAATGTTTATAATGTCCTTATCAAATTAGCAATAAAGTTTTAAAGGGGTACCCAAACAATCAACATTTATTTTTGAAGTTAACTTTCTCTGTTAAAGACATTAGTATCTATTTTTTTGTTATGTAGGGTTTCATTTATTAATTAAAATATAGTTCATATAACAAAAGTTTCAGTGGTATTAATAATTTTCACAAAAGTTGTGCAGCCATCACCATTATATAGTTCCAGAACTTTTTCATCACCTCCAAAGGAAACTCCATATCCATTAAGCAGTTATTCCCCCACCTTCCCCCTTTCCTCAGCCCCTATTCTGAATATTTCATATACAGAAGCCTGTGATATACTGTCTTCTGTGTCTGGTTTCTTTCATTTAACATGTCTTCAAAGTTCATGTTGTGGTGTATATCAGTACTTCATTTTTTTATGGCTAAATAATATTTCATTGTAAGGATATACCACATTCATCAGTTGATGGACATTTGGGTGGTTTTTACTTTTTGACTATTATGAATGATGCTACTCTAAACATTTGTTACAAGTTTTTTTATGGACATATTTTCAGTTCTCCTTGGTATATACCTGGGATGGAATTACTGAGTCATATGGTAACTTTATGTTTAACTTTTTGAGGTTCTGTCCAATTGTATTATTCAAAGTAGCTCCATCATGTTATATAGTTTTTAATGTTATCTATGATATTTTGGAAGAAATGAAAGAAAAGTTTATTAAAATGTTAACAAAGTTAGTACTTGACAGCCCTTCTGGCAAGCCAGATGGAGGTCTAAGTTTACTTCATTTGCTTTTCTGAATGAAAACATTGAAATACAAACCTACACTATAGAAATAGTGTCAATTTCTTATGCCCTTATTCCTCCACTCATCCGCTTCTAAAAGTTTGGAACATGCTTCAAATTGATGATGATTATTTTCACATAAGGATAGGTCTCTAAAAGTTACATTAAGTTTCTTGCTTTGCTTTTCTTTGTAAGTTTCATATTTTACTACACAATTTACTAATGTGGAGAAATTGGGCATTGCTCTTTCTACGGTAAACATTCTTGAATCACAATTCAAAATAGATCAAAATAGATTTAATTAATTATGATTACATTTTTTGGATGTAAAAATAATTTTCAAATTATTACATAAAGACCTCACTTAAAAATTTTTGTGTAGAAGATACTATGTTAATGTAGTAGGTGGTTTAGAGATGCTTTTGTTTTTTTGCTGATAACACTACCCATGCCTCTTCTGTTGCTCACAAGTCATCATCAACTCTTCAACCTCCTATATTTGGTCACACAAATATTTATACAAATTTCACAAATTTACATAAAATTAAAAGGTTTGTTTTCATTGGGAGTATAGAAGTTCAAAGCAGAAAGGGTACTCAAGAGATGTACTATTTATAGAATGATTTCTAATACTAGATCAAAGCTGAAGTGTTTTTTCATGCCCTATCTCATTTAAGGTGACAATCCATATGAATTTTATGTTTGGAAGAATAAATGTGTTTATCAATCATTCCATAAAGCATGAAGTAAGCTCTGGTTCTCTAGAATAAACTTATTGATTTTAACTTTGTTTGTTCTTAATTTTTATTTTTCAATTAGAGTTGACATTCATTATTATTTTATATTAGTTTCAGGTGTAAAATATTTTTTTAAAGGATATATTGTAGAGATTGAGTTGCTTTGAGTAATGAAAAATTAAGAGAGTTCTTTCTTAGGTAAATTTTTTAGGTTTTAAAATACAAAAGTATCATTGTAGATGTTGCATATGTTGTTTACTAAATTCTGGCAAGCCCTATAATTTTCAGTTATTTTCTAACCTATAATTTTAACCTATGATTTTCAGTTATTTTTGCAAATATTCCAGTGCTTAAAATAATTAATGTTGTGTTGGGTAATTTTTTCTTCACTTCTGGAATGTTTAAGTATAGCATTTGAGCTAGAAAAATACTGGATTTTAATTAGGATTTTTGTCTGAATGTTCACTCCTTTAGTAATTTTTTTTTTTGCATTTTTTTTCCATTGTATTAAGTTTATAGTTGATCACCTTCTGTACTAACTAGAAGTAGTCCAGAAGCTGCAAATTAAAAAAATCAACCTCAAAAAATTAAAAATAGAACTAGATGATCTAGCAGTTCTACTTTGGGATACATATCTTAGGGACATATCTGAAAGAAGTGAAATCACTATCTCAAAAATATTATCCTCACTTCCATGTTCATTGCAGCGTTATTTACACTAGCCAGAAACGTAGAAACAACATGTCTATTGATGGATGAGTAGATAATAAAAATGTGATATATATACACACATGTGTACACACACACACATTCACACTGGGATATTATTAGCAATAAAAAAGAAGGAAGTCCTGCCTGCCATTTGAGACAACATGGCTGGACCTTGGGGGCATTATGCTAAGTGAAATAAGTCAGACAGACAACTACTGTATGATCTCACAAGCCAAAGGTATAGAAACAGAACAGATTGGTGGTTGCCAGAGGCAGATAGTAGGGGCAGGGGGAAATAGGTTAAGGTGGTCAAAAGGTCAAACTTTAGTTATGAGATAAATAAGTTCTTGGAATGTAATGTACATCACAGTGACTATAGTTAATAATACTGTATTGTATGTTTGAAAATTACTAAGAAAGTAGATTTTAAAAGTTTTTATTACAAGAAAGAAAATATAACTCATTGGGATAATGAATGATAATTAAACTTAGTATGGTAACCATTTTGCAATATATACAAATCAATGTATACAAAATCATTATATCATACACCTTAAAATAATACAAGGTTATATGGCAATTGTATCTCAGTAAAACTGGGAGAAAACATATTCCCAGAGAAAGTGTTATAGCTGCTATTTTAATTTAAGGTATTCATAAATGGAAAGAAGTCAGGGAAATTTTAGAGATCAAGTTTTATATTATGATAACCAATCTTTTATACATATTTATACATACTTGAAACAATATGAGTAATCTGTGACTAGAACATGATTTCTAGGAGGAGTAATTGTTATGTAGATGGATATCTACCCAAACTTTATTGTTCTTGGTGTTCAACCTCTGGTTTTATTGCCAGAGTTCCTTCAATTATTCCTTTGATTGGAAATGATAGTGCATTTTCCATAGAAAGAGTGTGGTTCAAATAGTACTCTTAGTTCTAGTTATTCATTCATTAAATAAATATTTTAAGCTCTTGATAGAAGGCAGGAGCGTTGTTATATACTGTTTATGTTTACAAGGTTACAAAGATGGATTAAAAACATGACACAGTCTTCAGCCTCAAGTTGCTATTCTTCTGTTAGCTGTGGGAGCTCAAAAGGTGATTGAAAGTTACCTAATACAGTTATATTTATTCCTTTCTTTCTCCATGATTCTTAAGGTACTTATGGATTAAGGTGGTCTTTATTGCCCAAGATCTCAACTTTGTTTCTTAATTTTGTTTCTTTGGAAAATGTTTTTCAAGTGTTAGAATACAGTATAACTGAACTTGGAGAACTTTATGCATAATTGGAGACTACCTATTTTGAAATGGAGAAGTGCCTCAACATTACTGAGTTAATTTGAGTTAATTACTGAATATAGTTGGTACAAAGTTTTCAGTTGTAGTTGCTGATTTGCTTAGTGAGTGAATGATTGATATAATCAGCTAAATAGTTAAGAGAAAGAGTGACCTGAGTAGTTTTTCAGGTACAATTATCCAGTATGATAAGAATCTTAAAACAACTTTCATCGTTATTTGTTTCTTGTAGATGATCAGATAGTTTCTCTCTCCCTTTTTAGGAAACATATGAAAGGCCTTATGTTTGAGTAGACAAGATAAGCATTCAAATAAACTCTTTAGTGTCATTGTGACAACTGAATGATTTAATATAAAGTTTCAGTTATTTAAAAAAAATAAATAATTAACTATGTTAATATTTGTATACAACGTTGCTATTAGCATTTTATGTTCATTATCTGATTGAGTCTCATAACAATCCTGAGAGAGACACTGTTATACCCACTTTACACATGAAGGAACTGAAGTGTAGAAATCTAACGATTTCTGCTATTGATATCATGCATTTAGCAAGTTATGATAGCATGAGAGTCATGTTGCTTCTTTCTTGCCTTCCTCTCTCTCCCCCATCCCAACTCCTTTGGTTTTGATGTTTTTTGCTTTGCAGGACAATTTTGTTAGACTTCTTAATTTCCAGAGGTCAGATTTAGTTGCCAAGGTAGATTTTATGTCCTTAGGAAATCCTTAGGTACCTTATGTCTCTATCTTCCATATATAAAAATGTCATTTTTTTTTTAAAGTTTCAGTTTAACAAGTTAGATTGTCAGGGATTGTTCAGACAAACAGTAACAATTCTCAGTTCCCGCCTTTATTTCCCCTTCTCAGAGGTAACTGTTCTCAGTTCTTAGCTGTTTGGTGCTTCCCTGTGATATTTCAAGTAACATATTTGAATTGACGTTAGGACATTGTTTATATACTTTTCTCTGTCCTTATCATTAACTCAGCTCAGGATTTTTCTCCAATTGCCTAAATTTCCTATTTTATTTCACATCATTTACTCTGTCAGTTGTCATCATATTGAAGGAATCCCTCCCAAGTAGAGTGCTCCAATCTGGAGTAGTGTCTGTGTCCTCATAGTGTTCAATTACAATCTAGGTATTGTCTTCTTTTCTCCTGTGTTGGATCTTCTATTTCTTCTGTCCTATGTCTTCCTCTTTCTTGGTTTACTTACACATTTTGCTAAAGAAAGGGTGAATGGGAGGCAAATTGATACCTTGCATTTCTGAAAATGTGTTTATTATCCTCTTAACCTTGATTAATAGTTTTGTTTGTGTATAACATTCAGAATGAGAATAATTTTTCTTCAGATTTTTGATAATTTTGTTCCATTATTATCTAGCTTATACCATGGCTGCTGAAAGTTCAAAATCATTCTGATTCTTTATCTGTTGTCACCTATTTTCCATCTCTGGAAGCTTGTAAGATCTTCTCTAGGCTTCCATTGTTTTGAAATTTCATAAAGATATGCTTTAGTATGGATATACCTTTTTCCTTTTTTAAAAATTATTTATTTTAAATTACAGTTGGCATATGACATTGTATTATGGAGTTACTTTTTAGATTTGTTATGCTGTGCATTCTGTGTTTTTAAATAGTGAGCTTACATTGTTTAATTCTGGAATGTTTTCCTGAATTATTTCATTGATCTTTCTCCTCTACTGTATAGATATTGAATTATCTTGACTAGATCTCCAATTTCTTAATATCATCTATTTTATTCATTCTTTCTGATAAATTTCCTTAAGTTTAATTTCCAAGGGTTCTTCTTAAAAGTATCCTTTTTTTTTTTCATGGATGGAATATTGGTCTTCTCCAAGGATATGAAATGATAGCGTTAGAAAAAATATTTTTAACTTAAAATTATTTCTCTCTATGTTTTTCATATTTCTTCCAAGTTCTTTTTTTCTTGTTTCTTTGTTTTCTGATAGAGGCTTTTCTCAGATGAGTGGTGAACCTTAGCAAACTGCAGGTGTGACCCTGAGAGTATATCATTGGTACTCATTGACTATGAGTTCACTGTAGGGTGACCTGACTTTGCCCTTTGCCATTTACTAGGGCGCTCTAATACTTGCTTCTCATTTCTTTTCCTTTTCTGAAAAGAGAAGAGTCTTAATCTCTTGCCTTGTGTGTGTGAAAGCTGCTCCTCTAGGAGCTGAGTGTAGGAAGTATATACATGTGTGTGTCTGTGTGTGTGTGTACTTAATCCCCCTGGTTTGATTAAAACCTTCTCCTTCCCTGTCCCCCAAGTGTGCTTTGTATGCCTCTGTTCAGAAATCCTCTTCAGAGGATAATTCTCTAGAATTTTGCCTTGCCAATAGAGGCATAGTAAGCCAACCATATGGAATGGGAGACATTGAGAGATTAAGCCACTTCTTAATGAACTTTCAAATTCCTGAGCCTTTTGAGAATTCTGTGGACTAAGTCAGGTAGGTTTTGGCTTTCTGCATTGCTGGTTTATGATTCAGCTTTCTTGGATCTTCTGTTAGTTACCATATGCTTTCCAGCCTTCAAAGGTTTATGTCTTAAAATTAACTTACTAGTATTTTAGCATAGTTTTGAGAAGGAATGAAAGTAAATATCTAGGGCCCTGGGTAAAAATTCATTTTTACCCAGAATCTAGTTCTAGATTCTTTTTGTTTAAGCTTTTATTTATCTATTCATTTTTTACTAATTTTTAAAAATATTTTTGAAAAAATAATTTTTTTACAACATTTTCAACTTAAACACTGTTCACACTGAATATTTATGGTAGCTTAACCTACCCAAATATGAAGTTTAAGAATCTATTCATTTTCTTTTTATTTTGGTAAAATACACATAAAATTTATTAACTTTTAAAATGTATATCACAATGTTGTACAGCCATCACCACTATCTAGTTCTAGAACTTCTTCATCATTCCAAAAAGAAACCTCATATTCATTAACTAGTCATTTTTTATTTCTTCTTTCCCCCAGCCCATGGCAACCACTGATCTGCTTTCTGTCTCAATGGATTTGCCTATTCTGGATATTTCATCTAAATGGAATAATATAGTCCATGGCCTTTGAGTCACATACTTTCACTTAGCATGCTTTGGAGGTTCATCTATGGTGTAGTACAAATCAGTATTTCTTTCTCTTTTATGGCTGGGTAATTTCCGTTGTACAAATATACTACATTTTGTTTATTCAATCATTTAATGTCCTTTTTTTTGTTGTTCCAGGGTCCCACAGCACATTTAGCTGTCATGTTTCCTTAAGTTCCTCTTGGTTATGAGTTTCTCTTGGCTTTTGATGACTTTGAGAGTTTTGGGGAGTATTGTTCAGATATTTTATAGACTGCACTTCTATTGGTATATGTCTCATGTTTTTCTCATGAGTAGACTGAGGTTTTTGATTTTTTAGAGGAAGACCACATAGATAACTGCCATTTTCTTATATTAAGGGTAGATGCTGTCAACATGACTTATCAGTATTAATGTTGACATTGACCACCTGGTCAAGGTAGTGTTCGTCAAGTTTTCAACTATAAAATTACTCTTTTATTCTCTCTTTTCATACTGTACTCTTTGGAAATAAGTCATTTATATATAGCTCACACTTACAGAATGGGTAGTTATGCTTCCCCTCTTTGAGGATGGAGTATCTACATAAATTATGTGGAATTCTGTGCAGGAGATTTGTCTCTTTTCTTTATGTATTTATTTTTTCAGTCATTCTTTATATCAGTATTACTCATGCATATTAATTTTATACTTGAGGTTATAATACAATTACTGCTTAATTTTGTTGCTGAAATTGTTCCAGCTTTGGCTATTGAGAGCTCTTTCTGTTGGCTCCTATGTCTCTTTGACCTACCCCCATCAATGTGTATGTGCATGTGTGCATGCGTGTATGTCTGTGTTTGTGTGACAAAGAGAGAGAAAAAGGAGAGAGAGATATGCAGAGAGAGAGAGAGAGAGAGATATGCAGAAAGAGCAACAGAGAGAGAGCACACATTTCTATGTTTTGTCACTACATAATTCTCTTGGTTCATTTTGTATATTTCCTGCCCCATTCTGGGATTGGGCATTTCTCCAAGAAACCTTGTTCTTTTTAGTGGAAAATGGAGAAACCAAGATCTATGTGCTAGATGTGCTATGTGCTAGATGTGCTAATTGCTACTGGATTGTTGTTGGTTGTAAGTCCACTCAGCTGACAGAACCAAGAAACATATGTACCTTTATTAATCTGTGTATGTACATAACTATAAAGATTTCTATATGTACCCATTTATGTCTACATTATGCAAAATGTGAGTTCATGCTACAATATTCAACTCTAATCCATTACCACATAGATCGTTATAACCTCCTCTCCTTGCTTATCTGTAAACTCCTACTCTAATAGTGAGAAACCCAGCTTATATCACTTGCCATCTGTTTACTTATTCAGTTGCAGTATATTTGTACAGTACTCTGACAGTTTTGAAAACTAGCGGCTTAGCTGTGAAGCACAGACAAATCTCTGGAATTCCACCTAGGCTCAAATTCCAGACCCTGCTGAAGTGAAAGTCTGATTCCTACTTTCAGACTGTTTGAATCCAGTGATGAACTGAATCAAACACAAGCTGCATAAAAGCCCAAACATTGCTCAGTTACAAATTAGATTAACTCAGGCCCCATTCTAGTGGTCTGATAGAAGGTTGTATTTCTTTCTAGGAGTAAAATATTATTTATTTCAATTACTAATGTATTTTTATGCAAAATGTCTTATAATAATTGCAAAATGAAAGAAAATGTGACAAAAGGTCAAGAGAGGAAGTAGTCAGTATAGGGAGACCCAGAGGTAATCCAGATGGTAGAATTATCAGGCAAGGTTTTAAAGATAATTGTCAAAAAAAGTGCCAGAGGATTTAATGGCACAGGTGGAAAACATGCATGAAAAGATGGGGATTTTCAGGAGAATCATAGAAATTACACCAAAGAACCAAACTGAAATTCATAAATTAAAAATATAATATTAGAAATGAAAAATGCATTAGATGCTTAACAATTTTTTAACATATCAAGAAAAGATCAATGAATCTGAGAAAAGGTTGATAGAACATTCAAATTGATGAACAAACACAACAAAGAGTGCAGGAGAGGTAGAAAGGACTACCAGATCTGTGGGATAATAGTAAACAGTCTAACACATGTATAATTGGAGTTATAGAAGAGAATGTGGTATAAAACATGTTTGAAGAGATATTGGTTAAGAACTTCTACGACTGATGAAAGACCTAAACTCATAAATTTAAGAAGTTAAACAAACCCTAAGCAGGTCAAATACAAAATTAAAAATAAACCAACAAATAAAAAATCCCAGACTTAGGCACATCATCATCAAACTTCTGAAAATGAAAAAACAGATCTTATAAGCAATACATTAAATACATTAAATACATGGCAATAACAATATGAATTATGACTAACTTCTCACCAGAAAGAATAGAGGCTTAGAGAAAATGGAATGACATCCATAAAAGTGATTAAAAAAAAAAAAAATAGAAAACCTGTCAACCTGGAATTCTATACTCAGCAGAGATAACCTTCAAAAATAAAGACAAAACAAAGACATTTTTAGACAGATTAGAAAGTGAAAGAATTTGTCTCTTGCATACCTGGACTGCTATAAAATAGTAAAAAATGTTTCATGAGCTAAAGACAGAAGAAACTAGAGAGAACATTGGGTCTGCAGAAAAGAATGAAGATCACTAGAAATGGTAAATATCTGTATAAATATAAAGAAACTTTTTTTCGTAACTTTACCTGTAGTATAAACATAGGATATTGACTGTTTAAAGCAAAACTATTAATATATGTGGGGTTTACAGTATTTATAGGTTTAGAGTTTAAAACTATGAGAATTGCAAAAGGAGGGAAATGTAATTAAATAGTTATAAGTTTCATACATTAAATTAGTATACTCTTATTTGAAGATAGGCTTTAATAACTTCAAGATGCCTATTTTAATATCTAGAGCAATCCCTACAAAGTAACACAAAGAGGGATACTCTAAAAACAGTACATCTGCCCATGTAGGATTAAGTGGTATAATCATGCTCCTACTATAAACAGCTAGAAAACAGGAGAAAAGTATATGAAACAACTGTTTTCAGATATTGGACAACAGCCAATGTGGGATGGTGATCTTTGACAGAAGGAAAATAAATGACATGAACCCTAAAAGTGCCCTCCCCCATCATACTGCTTGTAGGCAGTTTCCAGACTGCAGCACAAAGTAAGGCAACCCAAATAGAGCTGAGGAGTGTTTGGAGAAACTAAGGCAACTAGAATTTGTGGGGTAGAAAACTGGAGCAGAGGGAATGTGCAGAAAACTACAGAACTAAGAGATCTCTGGAGATCTATGGACAGGTTCTCTGAATCATTCATTGAATACTCATATGCACATGCAGAGTATGAAATTCTACAATACTGTGGAAAGTCACAGCGGAAATTAGTACACTGCACAATTCCAGGAGCTCACACAGTGCCGGAAATAGTTTATGTTTCTAGTAGGCATAGCAGAGGGATGTTTTCATAGATGGGGCATTGGCTTTGAGTGGAGTTAAATTAGCCATAGACTGAAGGCCTCCCTAAAGCCACTGCAACATAGCTTAAAAACAAGTTTTGAAAGTAACAAATAAATCAACTGTGCCAAAACTAAGTCTGACACTTTTAAAGGAATACAGTAAAAACCAGCATCCACAATTAAGATGTCTAGCATCAAATAAAATATTATTAGGGGTACTAATAAAACGGGAAAATGGACCTTAACCAGGAAGAAAACCAATCAAATGAAAGAGACCTAGAAATGAAGAATCATTTTAAGTATTTCTGATGATAGAATTATCAGACAGGGATGTTAAAACAGCTATTATAAATGTCCTCCATATGTTTAAGAAGGTATAAGAAAATATGAATATAAGGAAAGAAATGAGTAATAGAAAAAAAACTCATGGAATATCTAGAGATGAAAAATAAAATATCCAAAATGAAAAACAAACCATTGGATGAGATTAACATCAGATTAGATACTACAAAAGAAAAAGATCATTCAACTTGAAGATAAAGCAGAAGAACCAATTCAAAATAAAGTGCACAGAAAAAAATGGAACAATATTAGAACAATATCAAGTTGTGTAATATATGTATAATTGGAATTTTGTAAAATAGAGGGTAGAGAGAAAAATTATTTGAAGAAATAATGACTGAAAAATTTCCAAGTTTGATGAAAACTACAAACCCATAGATCCAAGAACCTCAATGAATGCTAAGTAGAATAACCATAAATAAAATCATACCTGGTTACACAGTAATAAAATTGCTAGGACTTAGTGATAAAAAAAATTCCTAAAAGTAGGCAGAGAAAAATAGCCACATTGCTTGAACAAAGCTAAGGTTAAAAACTATGCAAGTAGAAGACAGTGGACCGATCTCTTCAAAATACTGCAAGAAAAAATAAGTGCTGTCAATGTAGAGTCCTATAACTTAGTAGAAAATATCTTTAAAAAATAATTCTGTTAGATTAAGAAAGATAAGAGAATTTATTTCTGCATATTTGAGCTATAAAAAACATTATAGGCAATTCTTCAGGAAAAAGAAAGTGATACCTGAAGGAAAGTTGAATGTATGTATTAAATTCCAGAAATAGCAATTGTGAGGTTGTATATTAAGGATATTTAACTCATTTTAATCTCTTTAAAGGATCATTGATTGTATAAACCAAAAATAGTTGCAACAAGTGAAATAAATGTATGGCAAAAATAGCATAAAACATGGGAGGAGGAAAATGGAAGAAGTCTGTTAAAATATCTTTAGACAAAGTTAAATGGTAAAATATTATTTGAAGATAGACTATGTTAAAGATATAAACTGAAAATTCTGTAGCAATAGCTAAGAAAATAGTACAAAGTAGAAATGATACAAATAATAATGCAGTTAAAGGAGTGTTTGGAGGGAAACATTGCATTAAATGCTTATATTAGAATAGAAGAAAAGTCTCAATTGTCTAAACCAGAGACTAACAAACCTCTGCCTATGATCACATCTAGTCTGTCACCTGTTTTTGTGTGACATGTGACGTAACAGTGGCATTTACATATTAAAATGGCTGAAAAAGGATCAAAAGGAGACATATTTTGTGACATGTGAATTCATATTTGAATAAGAAATTCAAATTTTGTTTGTAACCATAAAGTTTTATTGGAATATAGCCATGCTCATTTGTTTGTCTTATTTATGTCTTCTGTTCTGCTATATCCACAATGTAAGTATTTGTGATATACTGCAGGGCCTGTAAAGCCTAAAATATCTACTTTCTGACCCTTTTTAGAAAACATTTGCTAACCTCAAATGTATGGATCCTACAGATATTAGAACAATAGAATGGGTATATATTTCACTTTCATCACTTCTGTTCAACATTGAACTAGTGGTCCTAAAAAGTATAGTAAGCCAAGGAAAAGAAAATAGTAAGTCATAAAATTAGAAAAGAAGTAAAATTGTTATTTACATAGGACATGATTGTATAAATTGAAAACACTATGGAATCTAAAAAACAATATAAATGAATTTAATGAAGTCAATATACAAAAATTATTTATAGTTCTCTATACAAGCAATGAACAATTTGAAAACAAATAAAAGCCATCATTCTGATAGCATAAAAAATAACACCAAGTATAGATGAAGAAAACTTAGGATATGCTTTCAATTCTGAAAGGTAGAAAATGTTGCTAATGTAAGTTTAAAAAGATTTAAGTGAATGGTGATACACCATATTCATGGGTTGGAAGACAGGCATTGTTTAGATGGAATGCTCTCTAAATTGATTTATACAATCTTCATTAACATCCTATTAGGTCCCCCCCCCTTTAAGAAATAGGTAAGCTAATTCTAGGAAATTATTAGAAATGCAAAGGACTTAAGAATAACAAAAATAGTTTTGAGAAAGGACAGAATTGGAGGCCTTTTATTTCCTGATATCAGGATTTTTCTTAAAGCTACAGTAATCAAGACAGTTTGGTATTGGCATAAGGATAGACATAGAGATCAATGGTAGGTAATAAGGATAGACATAGAGATCAATGGTAGGTAAAATGGACTAACACATGTTTCTACCAAACTGCCAAATCAAACCAATGGGAGAAAGAAAGACAAACATTGCTCCAACATGGTATCTATATGGAAGGCAAAGAACTACCAGCTCAACTCACTCCATACACAGACACTAATTTACTATTTAGAATGCAAAAGCCAAAGCCATACAATTTTTGTATTATTTCTTGCTTCATAACAAATGCCTAATACTGAGTTGCTGGATGCAACAAATATTTATTATTTTATAGTTACCTTGTATCAAGAACTCAGGAGAAGCTTAGCTAGGCAATTCTGGTGCAGAGGCTCTTGTGAGGTTGTAGTCAAGATGTTAGCAAGTGTGCAGTCATCTGATGACTTGATTGGGGTGGGAGAATCCTCCTTTATGATGGCTTGCTTCCAAAGGCTGTTGGTCATAGGCTTCAGCTCTTCAATGGCTGTTGGCAGGAGACTTAGTTCTTCACCACATGAGCCTGCCATAGGGCTGCTTGAGTGCCCTCATAATGGCAGCTGGCTTCCCTCAGAGTGAGTGATCTAAGAGTGAGCACAGAGAGAAAGTTGCATCGCCTTTTATGACAAAGTCTTGGGGATCGCATACCATCATTTCCACCAAATTCCATTCATTACTATAGTCCACATTTAAGAGTAGATAAATTAAGCCTCATCTCTTGAAGGGAGCAGTAGTAAAGAATTTGTGGACATATTAAAACTGCCGTAGCTTCTAGAAAAAAAGGAGAATATCTTATGAACTTGAAGTATTTAAAGATTTTTTGGATAAGATACTAAGAGAAAAAAGATACGTAAAAGAAAAAATTTCGATAAATTGGACCTCATCTAAATAACAGTATTGTTCTTTAAAAGATATTGCTAAGGAAATGAGTAGGTAAGCACAGAGTGGTGAAAAAAAATATTTCCATCACATCTATCTGTCAAAACAGCCTATTTTTAGGGCATATAAGAACTGCAGTAATCGTACAGCAAAATGAGGAAAAGACATGAACAGACTTTTCCTGAAAGAGTCTATGCTAATGGCCAATAAACACTTACAAAGGTACTCAGCATCACTTAGGGAAATGCAGTCATCTCACATTGAAATGCCATTTCAACCCCTCTAGAATGGCTAACAGGAGAAAGACTGAAGATACAAATGAGGATGATGTGATGCAAATGGAACTTATGTCGCTGGTGGGTATGCAAAAAGGTACAGTTACTTTGGAGAACTGGCAGTTCCTAATGAAATTAAAAATACCTCCTATGATTTGGCAGGTCTACTAGATATTTAATGAAGAGAAATGAAAAAATATGTCTATAAAATAATGAATTCAAGAATGTTTATTGCAGTCTTATTCATAATAGCCAAAAATGTTCATCTATAGGAAAATGGATTGAAATATTGTGTATTCACAGTACTTACAACGAATATACCCACAACACAGATGAATCTTGAAACCTTTGTGTTAAGTGAAAGAAACTAGACCTAAATGAGCATACACGGTATGTTGTATATGAAGTCCAAGAAAAAAAGTAAAACTATCCTAAAGTGATAGAAATCGGAATATAATTGAGGATTCTGGTAGAGATCAGAAGATAATTGTGGGTTGGAAGGGGAGAGAAACTGTTTAGAAAGGGACATGAGAGAACTTCCTTAGGTCCATGGAAATAATTTGTATCTTGTTTTAGGTGATGACTACATGGGTGTAGAAAATTGTCAGTAGTTGAACAGAACTCTTAAGATCTGTGCATATTATCTAATGTTTAATTGTACTTCAGATTTGAAAAACTAGTAAACGAGTTTAGGGGAAGAATGTTTAAGGCTGAGGGAATAATACATGTGCAAAGGTGCTGAGGTGTACTTTGGGATATTAGAGGTGAAAGGAAGAAAATGGTAAGGTTTAGGTCAGGAAGGTAGCTCTGTGTTTGTAGTTTGTTATTTTTACTCTTTAACTTTCTAGGCAACAGGATTTTAAATTGAATATTTAATTTCATTGCCAGATGATTAAAAAGGGAGAAAGAGAGAGAGAAAGGGAGGGAGGGTAGAGGAGGGAGAAAGAGAGAATGTGTCAGATATAAAAGAAGCAAGAGATTAAAAGAGAGATAAGTCCTCTTAAAAGGAATTTATTTTTCACCTCAATATTAAGTTTACAGTAAACTTTCCAAGTGGAATTCTTTGATAATGGTGCTCCTTTATTCTGGTTTTGTTCTTGTCATACCATTCTACATAAGTCAATGCTTTGTGCATATATTTAATATGACTTGTTGGCTGAGTACTAGCTTGGATTCTAGCTACACAGTTGTACAAAGACATAAAACCAGAGAGTCGATATGGTATAGTGGTTAAGAACTTAAGCTCTGCAGTTTGATTTCCTGCATTTCAGCTCTGCTCCACTACCTGCAGGCTACTTGACTGGAGGCCACTTCTATAAACCTCAGTTTTTTTGAGGGGGCAGAAGGGGAAGAAGGGAAACCAATCAGAAGACTTGTAAATCAAATGATGGTAATTTGAACCAGGGCAGTAGCAAGTGAAGGTAGAGAAAAGTGGTCAAGTTCTGAATGAATTTCAGGTAGGGCTAAACGGATTTGATGACAAATTGGAACAAAAAAAAATCAACCAGTGAGGATGCCAAGGTTTTTGGCCCAATGAACTAGAAGAGTGGAATTGCAATTTGCTAAGATGAGTTTGACGTTTTACAAAGGAATGTCAGTGCTTAAGTTGTAAAGCTGTTTTTTTATTATTAGTTTTTCATCTTTCTTAGGGTGTGGGTGGAGATGAGCAAGCAGGAAGGTTGGAAGGCAGACTCCTGGGACCCACCTTATGCTTATTAGATTATGGTTAGTAGTTCAGTCCTTTTGGTAGTACGTGGTGTGGGAGAGGAGAAGTGAAGTTTGATGTTTTAAGATTTCTCCTTTGACCCTCTTTAGAAAGGATGAGCTTTGGACAAGTTGTTTCTTGCTGCCTGAGACATTTTCTAGGAAAACTGGATCCAAAGTTTTTATACTGATATCCACAGCTTTATTACTCAGAACCTGACAGCCAGACTCTTTTTTTCTTCTTAGTTGCCAAACAGGTTAATTCTCTTTTTTATTCATTTAATTTTTATCACTGTTGTGAGATTCCTATTATGATTTTTAGGTACAGTTCAACCTAACTTTAATTAGTATTTCATTATTTAAAAATTTTTATAGGAAATCAGCACAATGTTTCTCTTTACCTCTACTGTTAACTATTAAAATGTATTAAAAGTTACACTTGTCACTAATAGAACATCTATTCATGTATTTATGTGGTTCGTAACTAGGGTTACTATATAATTTATCTCAAAACCAAGACACTTTGAAGAGTGAAAAGGGAAACTGACTAAACAGGACACAAGATAAGCATACTTAAACTAGGACTGTTCTGGGCAAATCAGAATGTGTGGTCACCCTATTCTTGAGGCAAAAAAGCAGCTAGATTAAGGTTCACTTTCATGTCTAGTGCTTGGACTTAACTTGGAGAAGACAAATTCCTAGAATGAGGTGGGAGGGAGGAATTCTCACTGTATTGTAAGCGTGACTAAGAGGCTCACAGCACTGCAGTAACCTCACGTGGTAGTGAGAACATGATTAGAGATGTCCCTCCTGAAAACCGGACTATAGCAAAGGAAATCAAAGCTTATGCAAAGAGATTGAAACAATCGGTTGTCTGCCCACTGTTTTTAGTAACTATTACTGCAGATGCAAGAATGTGTAATAGTTTTAAATTTCAATTGCTTTTGTTCTTCAGGGACAAATAATGCATCTTGCATTCTTTCACTAGTCACATGAAATGTGGCAGCATTCTTACTAGTAAAATTATTTTTTAAGATATTAACAAAGTTGGGAGTCTCAGCCTTTGTGGCATTATACAGCATCCAGTTCTTTTGCACACAACATACCTGGAAGTAGTACATCAGAAAAAATAATTAAAAAGTAATTCTGCCCTAAATAAGTTATTGCAGCAAAGGCTATAATAGCAACAAGTTAGAAACAAATTAATGAATTAGAGAGTAATGGTGAACTAAATTAGATTCATTATGAAAATATTAAGCTAGCATTAAAAATGATTTGGAAAATTATAGATTGACATTAAAAGGTGACCGTGTATGGGTTAAAGCAGAATACAAAATTATTTTAATTTTATGGTTACAGCTATATAAAAATGCACATTAAAAACAAAAACTTGAAGGAAATACAGTGGGTTGACTTTTGTTTGTGTCACCAAGTATGCGTGTGTGGTTCTGAGGTTTAAGACTGACATTTTTCAGTAATTACTTTGTGCTCATCTCACAAACACTGTCAGATAGGGATTGATATTATTTTCATTTGACAGATAAAGAACATTAATCCTCACTTGACATACAAAGAAATTTTCTTATTTATTATGGATGTATTCAAAATACACAGAAAAAGAAAGATTGGTATAATGAACCCCATGTAACTATCACCTAGCTTCAATAATTTCAAGTTTACATTTTTTAATAAGTTGCAGAATAGGATTTTAACACACATCTGTATTACTCTAAAACCTATGTTACCTTTTCATTTTATCCTTTGATGCTAATGAGCAACTTTATGATGCTTAGTGTTTTGGAAAAATAGACATGGAAAGGCTTTATAACTGAGTTTTTCAGGTTGGTAATAAAAAGGAGGAAGCACTCTATTGTAACTACATCTATTTTTTTATGAGTATTTTTAGTTGCAGTATTCTGCAAAGACAAAACCTGCTGATACATTTTATCCTGTTTTATAAATCTTTGACCCATTCATCAGACTCTGACCATGATAAAGATAAAGGATTGTGGTTGTATTGGTCTTTCTGAGTGAAGTAGCCTTCTGCAGATTGAGAAATTGTGTAATTATTAACTATAGTAATGGATGTGTACTTGCTCGTTTCATCTAGTATCTTAATGAGCTTTAACCCTCTGAATACACTCAAAACATATCTAGAATCATTGAAATTTATCAGTTATCTATAACTCAACTCTTTAATCTGTGTATTTTTGCTCTGATAAATAATTGTTTCCCTCTGTCCTCACCACATCCCATACACCGCCCCCCCCAACACACACACTCATAACTCCTGTAGAGGATTTAGTAGCAGCAGCCTTAAGCATAAAGACTTTTTTAAAAATTACTTTTTTGAATTAACAGGACCACACTTTCTAGTCTTTTATTTTTTGACGAGAGTCTAACACTTACAAAGATATACATTTAGACAAATAAGCAAAGGCACACTGAAGTAATTGTTATACAAGAGTAACTGTATTTTATAGAACTTTGATTTGTTTTAGGTATCTTTAATCCTGGGAGATCCTCTCTGAAGTCTCAAGACTGCTTTGTGTCACCTCTGTGTGTCTCACCATCTTCCCCTGCCTAGAGGACTAGTAGGGCTCTGAATGTTGGGGGCCTACAGCTTCATGGCCTCATGGCCTCATAACCATAAACCATACCAAACTCGAATCCAAGGACTCCTATAATCAAGTTTGAAGATAGGAAGATAGGTAGTCAGATTTTCTCTTCAAGAAAGAGACTAAACACAACTCTGCTTTTTAAATCTATTGCGAGTATGTCAAATATTATTATTAGAAATATGTCTGATGTTAGAGTGGTTGGTTCAATGTAGATTGCTAAAGCATAACTGGATATTTGGTAGTAAAATGAACAAGATTCGATGAAATTCTGCAGAGTTGTGTGGAATAAAAAGAAGAAATGGCCCAAGGAAGATGAGATAGAGAAAGAAAAATCAGAGATAGAAAAACTAGTTCGGAAAGAGGAGTGTTCTACAAATTCAGGAGAGTTTCACAATTGGAGTAGTCAGGTACTATAAGTACTTATTTGACAAATTGTACTTCACTGTTGTCTTAATAGAGATGGGAAAAAGTCAGATTGCAGGACATTTAGGAGAAAATGTTAGGACACAGAAGCTGTGAGTGTGTCTGTCACACTCTTATTAAATATTTGTGATAACCTATAGCAGACCTGTCCTGTTGATAGAGCAACTTAGGCTGCTTTCGTAGAACCTGTGTTGGGGTGGGGAATAAGGATGACTCAGGGGCTATATTATACTTTTTTTTCTGAATAGCATTTAAATTTGGTTTCAAAATTTTGTCACAAACATAGTCCAAAGATCCTATGAAAATTGCAAATAATGGGCAGTCCTTCCTGGATTGAGTTGGCCTAGTCTTCTCCCTTCTAGGGACACCCCTGCATTTAGTTCTGTGGTAGCTCAATATAACTATTTATAATTATCTTTTATCTTTCCCTTTACACTATTAAAGCACCTTGTTATTGTTGAATTCCAAGTATTTGTTACATGAATGATTGAATGAATAAACCAATAATCAGCTGTCTTTTAAGCATGGAAGAATTCTAA
The DNA here is from genome assembly GCA_030015415.1 of Cynopterus sphinx. NCBI lineage: Eukaryota > Metazoa > Chordata > Mammalia > Chiroptera > Pteropodidae > Cynopterus > Cynopterus sphinx. The sequence goes on from CM057382.1 coordinate 56,005,632, forward strand.
TTTGACAGTCTCACAGAGTCAAAAAAAGAATGTTTCAAGAAAGAGGGTTTGATAAACAGTTTCAAGTGGCAGTCAGACAAGGATTAAAAACTGATCTTTGGATTTGGCGGTTTATAGGTCATTGGTTACTATAGTAAAAAGCATTATAGCAAAAACTATTAGAGTAAGAGCTGTATTTAAGTGGGTTGAAGAATGAATGAGAAGTGAAAATAAAAACAACATGGAAGTTTTGTTTTGTTTTTAAAGATTTGAGGCTAAAGGGAAGAAACCATTGAAAAACCAAAAGATTTGAAACAGGGTGGTTTGCTATCATAGTAAGTTTATGCATTTGATTTGAATATAAGTATTCGCACCTCCATGTTAGGATAATACATTTCTTGCTCTTTCACTTGATTTGGATTTCTGTCTTTTGAAGTAGAAGGTTCTCATTGTGCTTTTTGGGGCCCTCTGGTGGCCAATCTAATAATGATATAAATAGAAAAATGTTAATTAGATTTAATATACCAGTTATTCCTTATGCTGGTTATTCTTTCTATCAGGATTAGATGAGGGTGGGATATGTGGTTATGATAGTGATGTTTAGTCCTCTTATGTGTTATGGGTTAAAACTTGACACTTAAACTATTACTATAATTTTGTTATCTAGGTAATAATTTACTATTGTTAACTGTTTGAACATTCCAGTATATCTGTTTTAGTTGCTAATAATACGTGAACAACTGCCATCATCGTTCTTAACTCTTATTCTCTCATGTTAGATTTAGGTCCATTGTTATACAACTATTGAAACATCATATTTTGTTTGAAGATTATAAAAGAAAACCCGAATTACCAAACAAAAAAGATTTGATTATTATGAAAATAATGCACATTCATTATTCTTCACAATCAAACTTTTAAAATATAGGAATTTAAAAAATATTATTAATGTTGCCTCTCCATGTTTTTTATAGAATTTTTAAATATTATAAAATATTTTGAGCAAATAAGGAGCACCTCTGTAACCACACCTAGTTAAAAAAAATAAAATATATTCAGTACATTGAAAAGCTTTTTGTGTACCCGTTGTTTGTCACATCACCATACACCCCTCCCAAAGGTAACCATGATCCTGAATTTGGTTTTATTCTCAGGCAAATTTTAAAACTCAATATATTGTTACCATAAATTATATATTCTTCAAATTGCTTCTTTCATTTAAAGGTATGCTTGTAGATGCATCCATGTTGACATGTAACTCATAGTCATTTATTTTTGCTGTCATATAGTTGTCTTTCTCTGAATATTCCATGATTTCTCTATTTTCTTTTTCATGGACTTTTAGGTTCTAAATTATTTGCTTATAAAGTCTCTCATGATCATTCTTGTACATGTTTTCTTGTGTATATATGTACAAGAGTTCTTCAGGGCAGACATTTGGAAGTGAAATTATTTGGTTTATGGTATGTGCATCCTCAGCTTTACCAAGCTGGTTTTCAAAGTGGTAAACCTATTTATTGTTCTGTCAGCAGTGTAAGAGTTATTTAATCTAGGGTATTGTTAAACTGCTTAAATCTCTTCCTGGTTCTGTGAGTATGAAACAGTGTTTTTTTTTTTAATCAACAAAAACATTTAAAACATGTATAAAAGTAGAGCAATTAGTGCAGAGAACCTCTCTGAGTTGCATCACCTTTCCTCAGTAGTTATCAACACATGGCCCATCTTGTTTCTACTATACCCTCACTCCCTCTCCCCTCCCAGGGTTCTAATAGAATCTGAGATGTCACACCATTTTATCTGCAAAGACTCATTATGCATCTCCAACACATAACTCTTTCATATATAGACTTACTAACATTATCTCACTAAAAAATAACAATCTCTTAAAGTTATATCAGTCATAGTTTTAGTTTCTCCAACTGTGTTATTATATTCTTAAATTTGTGTCTTCAAATCAGGATCTAAATGAGGTCTATATGTTGTAATTGGTCTTAATCTATAGATTCCCTCTGCACTCCCTTACAACATCTACCTTTAGATGTTAGCAGCCATTAATGATCATTGTCTAGGAAATCTACTAATTTATTAGGAGTTTCAAAATGGTGTTCTTCTAGGTTTATGTTTTTTTGTTTGTTTATTAGGCAAATACTTCTATAAAGAGAGATTTCCTCTCATCAAATAGTTGGTCATCTTGAGATACTGTTAGTAAAAATTTTCTTTCCTTTCGTTCACCAACTTTTAAAACAATTATTTAGTCACCCAGTAGCCTCCAAAGGTGATCATTGTGTGAGTCTGTTTTAGTTATCCTTTGAATTCATGGATTTGAACACTTTTGATGTGTTATAGTCTACACAATAATCATTCTTATTGATGCTCAGATTGCCTAACTTGACCAGTGGAACTCTTTAAGTTAGTTCCTGAATTCTTTTAACAGAATCCTAGTAGTCTTTTACAGTTTTTTTTTGCTTTCTGATATGATGAGATATTTCAAGTTCATCTTGTACATTCCTACCTCAGACCTATAATCGGCCATTTCTCTAATGAGTCCTGATCACATAGCCACTCTCTGCCTAGTACATATCAGAATTGCAGTCTCTCAGAAAGAAAGCAAGTGTTCATCATAACATTGTTTACATAGACAGTTTAGGCACAGTGAGCTATTCTTGTCAAGGAATGGTGTGAACACTCCTGAAATATAAATTTGCAGATGCCAGCCATGGACCTACCTTATAAGCAGGCCTTTTAAAGTAGTTTCAGGCTTGCCCTGTTAACTCTTCATGGATGCCTATTAGACATTTGTGGCAATGAGGAGTAAGTAGAAAGTAGGATAAGGATTTAAAAGTTCGGAGGAGAGGTTATGATGGAGACATACATTTGGTAGTCATTAGTGTATAGAAGATACTTAGAGCCCTGAGACAGAATGAAATCTAGAGAATGAGTACAGAGGGAGATCCAAGTGCTGGACCTTTGAGCAAGAAGATGAGATGAGGAGGAGCTAGCAAAGAAGATTGAGGCATCTGGTGAGGTAATGCGAGGTAGAATGAGAATCCAGAGGATGTAGTATCCCTAAAGCCAATCAAAAGAATGTTTCACCAAAGAAAGAGTAATCAGTGGTGTCTACTGCTGTCCCTAGGCTGAGTAAGCTGAAAATGGAGAGTTGACCAATGGCAATGTAGAGATTATTGGAAGCTTTGAAATATGCTGTTTCAGTGGAGTGGTTTGGAGCAAAGCTTGACTGGAGTGGATTTAAGAGAGAATGGGGGCAGAGAGAGTATATAGACAATATTTTTTTTTTTTTAAAGGAATTTCACTGTAGAGAGGAGCAGAAAAATGGTGCAAAAGATGGAGGGATATAAGAGGTGAGGAATAACATGAGAAAAAATAATAGTATTGCGTGTGTGTGTGTGTTTCCTCTGAGGCCTTTCCTCTTGGCTTACAGCTGGTCTTATCTCTTTGTGTAAAAGCATGCTTTTATGTTGATGGAGTTGCTCCAGTAATGAGAGAAAAATCAGCGATGTAGGAGAGAAAATGAGAATTTTTGGAGCCTGGGTAGGAAAGCAAGAATAAGATCTAATGTGTAAGTAAGGAAGAGATGGCTTTGAATGGAAGCATGGCAATTCATCCATAGTGATAGAAAGGTAGGTAAAGTATATGGGTTCAATAGCGCTGTGTTGATATGTTGTTGAGAGCTTGTCAATGGAAATGGTGTCATGGTCACCAGCTAAACTTGAGGGTAGGGGAGGAGATGCTGGAGATTTTAAAAGTGCAAAGGTGTAAAAGAGTTACCTTCAAGAGTGAATGGATAGGGATAGATAAGATTGCCAGGGACCACCTGAGGTTAGTGGTAATGGACTTAAAATGAGACTAGTTTTGAGATGGTTGGGAATTTTTTTTCTAGTTACTTCCAGCCATTGGGCTACAGGTACAGAGTAATTGATGATTCAACCAGTGTTTGAGTTTAGTTGGGCAAATACCTTGGAGAGGAGAGCAGAATTAGAGATGTATGATAGGGAGTAATTACAATAATGGTTTGTGAAATGTAAGCCAGTTAAGGAGGAAGGTTAAGAATGAGGCTGTAAAAATGTGGTGCCATCAGCTTGTTCATTGTAGGTCCTACGTGGTCTGAGAGTTGTTGGAGTTGTGCATTTAGAGGGAGTAAGTTGGAAGATAGGAGTAAGTAATTTGAGTTTTGAAAGCTTAAAATTGGAATCAGGGAAAAGTGTACAATTATTAATAATGCTAAAGTATATGAGAATGGATAACTGAGGTTAAGGTGGAGAATAGAATCAACGGAGAAGAGAAGGTTAAGGGGCCCAGTTGCCAGGGTATTGGAAAGACATCCACATTGATATTGGATTCACAATAACTAGACTCAGAAGAGGTACAATGAGCAAATCATTAAGGAATGATGAGTGACTAGGAACTATAGCTATCATTTTTTAGCTTGTTCTTCATTTACTGTATACTTCTATACTTCCTGTACTTCCATGTGGACTTTTCATGATTTGAAACCTTCTAACCATATTTTTTTTATAAAGAATTCTCCAGTCTAATCAAAAATCCTTGATCATACCACTGTCTTTCATAACTCTGCCTTTACAGTGCTATTTTTTGTTTGTTTGCTTAAATGTTCTTAGTCATAGTGCTTTCCTTCCATTGTAGCTTTCTTCTCCAGTAGATTATAGTTTCCTGTTTATAGCTTATAGTTATATATTACATTATTTTGAAACTATTAGTTTACATTCACTATTTTTCTCTCTCTTTTTTTTTTTTTTTAAAGAAGCCAGATTGACAGTTTCCTTAGGCCAAGAACCTTATCTATCTTTCTGTCCTATAGCACTGTTAAAAAAGTTTTCAGGAAACTTTAGGAATAGATTTATTTAAAACATACTTTTTGAAAGTCAGTTATTATTAAGTAAGTAGTGGTATGATTATTTTTATCTCATTAAATATGATGCTTATATCAAAGACCACAGTTAATCAGTTAATGGAAATAGTTTAAGTTATAATGAGTTTCTTTTACCTGTATATTATAAAATGACTATTATTAATCTGTTTGTATTTTAGGAAGATTAAAAATATGGAAGCAATTAATGATTATGCAAACACACTGGATGAAGATAGATAATATAATCACTTGTACATTTTAAAGAGAGCCTTAATTTTTTATTTTCTTTCTCTTCTGGTTGACCCTTCTGTTTTGGTCTTGGGAATTGAGTTCATAGTTCAAGGAAGTAGACCCTGAAATAATCTATGTAGTAAGGAAAACAGGAAATTTAAAGGTGACTATTATATAATTAAACAAATGCTTTTTTTTCTTTCTTTACTAACTTATTATTTAAATGGTTAAGTTTATACAACATGAACATACTGAGAATTAATTTATTTATTCATTTGATGTTAGTGTACTTAGCTTCATTTTCCTTAGTTTTTTTAAATAGCATTTGATTTAATTTATTAAAGAGAATCTTTACATGAGGACTTTTTTTGTGGATGTTTATTTCTCCTTATGATTTCTTATATATTTATGAATTTTATAATTAAATGGAGTACCAATATAAATCACCTCAATTGTGTTTTTGATTAATAGTTTATATTACATTTGCTTTCAGTATGTTAATATCAGTATATAAAAATTACTGACAAAATACTAATTTTAGATTTTCATTTTTTTCAGAAACCATGAGTAGAGGATCTGAAGTCCACATTTTTTTGGGTGCTCCAGTTGGTCCATTGAAAATGAGAGTATCACAGGAACCAATTTCTTTAATGTTCACTGCTGACCCCTGGAAAAAAATTCAGCTTTCGTACAATCATTCATTATATCTGAAGGATGAACAATGCAAGAATCTTGAAGACTGTCAAGTCCTAGAAGCTACTGGCCCTCCAGATTTTCTTAATTGTCATTTTTTAGCAAACTCTGTAAATAGATCTGTTCATTGTATTTCTGAAACACAGACTATAAAATTCCAGAAGAGTCACCCCTTAGGGATGAGTGATATAACGAACTATGATGTACAAATATGTGAATTTAAGGGCAGAAGTCAGCATTTAATTGAAGAAGAAAAGTATCAAAAGCTTTTCAGTAAAAATAAAATCACAGATGAACAGCATAAAGATCAATCAAATATATGTGGTCCAAATATCCTAAAAAATTTCTTTCAGTTAGATCATAAGCGTGCAGATATATTGGATTTGGTTTGTAGTACTGAACAGATTAACATAGGACCAGGAGCTATCAAAACAAAGTGTGTACCGATAGAACATCATGAAATACAAAACCAGTGTCTGGAGTTCCTTTCCTCTGACACAGTGGATAAGCCAAGGTCTGAAGGAGCAGTTAAGAAGATCTCAGACCTTAAGGTATCTACTGATACTGAATTTCTTAGTATTTTGACCTCTAGCCAGGTTGCTTTTTTAGCTCAAAGGAAGTATAAAGAAGAGAATTCTATAAATAAAGGGACTCTAACCATAAAGACTGAACCAAAAGCAAGTCATGGGGAAATAGAAATAACTAAAGATAATTTGATTCACCCTAATGATTTTGAAGAAGGATGTGAAAGTGGACAAAATCAAACATTTTCCCTTGAACTTTTTAGTCCTGTTTGTCCTGAAATAAAAAGTAGCCACATTCACATAAACTCGGATAAAGATCTTGAAGAAAATAAAAGATCTCAAGAACTCGTCACCTTTGAAGAGAAACTGCCACCAAATGAGATATGTATTGAGTCATGTAGCTCAGGAATACTGTGTTCCCAACTCAGTACCTTCCACAAACATTCTATTAAAAGAAATTGGACCTCTGAAGATAAATTGCGCCATCCTAAAACTCACTCTAAAGTCTTCCAAGTATCTAAGAAAATGAAGTTGCTTTCTAATGTGAGAGATCCTACTGTAGCAAGGGGCCAGAGGAATGTGTCTGAATTTAAGGGTATTAAGAAAACATCATTAATAAAAAATTGTGATTCTAAAAGTCAGAAGTATAATTGTTTAGTCATGGTGTTAGCTCCATGTCACGTGAAAGAAGTAAATATAAAATCTGGACCAAATTCTGGCTCTAAAGTGCCTTTGGCAACAATTGTGGTAATTGACCAATCAGAAATTAAAAAGAAGGTGTTTCTGTGGCGGACTGCTGCATTTTGTGCACTAACAGTGTTTCTTGGTGATATAATTTTACTCACAGGTAAGGTCTTCATGATATAGTGATAATTTATTTTATAAAGCTGTAGGCTTTATAAGTCCCCCTCCCACCTGAGGATTTTCTTTCTCATTTGGAAATGAGGATTAGCCTCCTTACCATTCATTGCCCAGTAACCTGTGCATTGCCATTTCTGGGCCTTTGTTCCAGCCTTCTGAGTTCTGTCCCTTCTTTTCACTCATCTTCTCTCTAAGAAACCTTCCTGGTTGCCCCTCCTGTTTATTCACTATATTAGCTTTCAGGGGATGTCATCAGGCTCTTTCTTTGTTTTCTTATGGTTTTGTCTATGTCTTATTTTTAACCCTTTAACTATATTAGCAGTTTGATGATGAAAGGACAGCATTTCTACGATTTTACTTAATCTCTACTTATGCTGTGCACATTATATTATTTAGGGAGCAGATATAGAATTTCTGTTGCACTTTAAAATTATTGAAATTATGTTCATTACATTTTGAAATATGGAATGGAAAACTCCTAATATAACAATCTTGTAACCACCAGTAGAGTTTTGGAGTATTATCTCCAGTTATCTTCCCTATGCTTCTTAAAATGTGTATACGTACATATAAAAAAGCTGATATTTATTGGGAATTTACTTTGTGTCAAACTGTGTTAGAACTTAAATGTAATATCAATCCTTTTACAACAACTATATGAAGAAGGCACTGGTTATTCCTACTTTTCAGTTTGAGGAAACTGAGACCCAGAAAAGTAAAGTAACTTGCCCAATGTCACACATCTAGGAAGTGGCATACCCAGTATTTCACATAGATTCCAGAACCCACTCTTTCTACATAGTTGTAATCATAAGGAATGTACAGTTTTTATTTTTTTTCTCCTGACATAAGAAATTTAATGATTTGTTACATTCCTTTATTGATTTAAAATCAATATACATGTTTTAGAGCAGAGATACCAGTCATTTCGAGGATGAATTCCAGACCAGGAGGAAATTAAGCTTAATAACATATCTAAAGAAAGAATGTGATAAGCATCGGTCAGCCTTAAAAGCTTAGAAAAAGAAAACATCTGGCAATCATTGGTATTCCTATCAAATGATTTGCTGGGGGAATGAGAACTTTGGCTAATAATATACCTTGGTATTTGTGTAACATTGTCAGGTGCAGCGTCTGATACCAAGGTAAGCAAAGGATTATAACAGGTTTAGCATAATATCATCCCACTGGCAATATCTTACTTGCTGACAAGTCAATTCATCTAACTCCTTTTGTTTTGGTTCAGTGCTCTCTGAGCAGCCCTTTCCTCGTGATTTGGCTTCCCAGGTGTAAAACTGCCTGCAAGGTGGGAATAGGCTGCAAGTGTCTGTTGCTTTGGTAATTAATGCCTCCTTGTAAATTTTTAAAAAAATTGTGTTATGTTTTTGTTATTTGTCTGATTACCTTGTTTAATGTGAGCTTATGTTTCACAGCTGAAATCTATTTTTGGAGAGCTGACAAAAATCAGATTCCCCAGAATAAAAAGAGAGGGCTGTAACCCTGGACCATGGTTACTTCACTAAGGCAGTTACTTAGTCACTAAGTCAATGGGTGAGCCTCACGCAAGGCCTTTTCCTAGCAGGTAGAAACAAACTCAAGCCTGCTATCTCTGTATTTTTCCTACCGTCCACAGAGATGTTAACAGCTAGATAACATTCTATCAAGTGACTTTATCACAGTTCACTTAACCATTTTCCTTTTATAGGACATTAACATTATTTCTATAACACCTTTTTAAAAACATTTTTTTTCCTGTTTTGCCTTATTTCCTTGGGAAAAAAGGTATCTAGTTCACAAATTTCTGAATGTTTCTTTTGTTTGTGTGGAACAGGTGGAAACTGGAAAAAAGAGAAGACTGTTCTTTTTCATTGTTCCAATTAAGTAGTGAAATTATATTTACATATAAATTTATGGGTGAAATCCCCTTTTAATTACATCCAATTGTGCATTATTCTATCTCTATGTTGAGTATCGTTTACTACCTACTGAACATATAGCCCCAAACTGAAAAATTCCATGTAACAAATATATTCTAGATCATTTTTCATTCAGTAACACAATTAACTTTTTGCTATTATACATTTAGCATTAGAATGAAGAATGATTGTTTAAGGGAGACTACTGACTAGAGTTAAGAGAGAAGAGGACTTGGAACTTAAGTGTGGGAAACCACAGTGTTTAAAGAAAGAACAGAAGAGGAGTTAGGGCATTATCAGCAGGTGGACAAAGAGAACCAGGAGGAAAGAGCTGAGCTATCCCCGCCCACCCTCTCACCAATAATTAACACCTCACTAATTGACATAAGTTTTACAGTCGTTTTCAGAAGGCTCTCCTTAGAATTTTTTATCTGTTCCTTTCAGAGGAACTGGCATTCTGAAAGTCTTGAATGCTGTGCTAGCTAGTCCTGGCCAGGCAGTGGGAAGCTATGTTTTTTAAGCAAGTTAAGGGATTACATTAATGTTCTTGATAAACCACTCATTAGCACTGTGGGACATGAATTAGAGGTGCGGAGGCGAGGGAACTTGCTAAGAGAAAGGGGTGTGTATGACATAAACAGTAGCAGTGGCAGGGCTGTGGGAAGACCCAAGAGGCAGAATCAACGGATTTTGGTGACAAAGGTGGGAAGGGTGAAGTAGAAGTTCAGGATAACTTCACATTTTAACTTACCTGGCTAGCAGCATACTGCCAACAAATGAGAAGGGTATTATGAGAAGAAAAGCAAGTTTGAGTAATGCTGAATTTGGGGAGCCAATAGAATATCTAGCTAGACAGGAATTAGGCAGTTGTGGATAAATGGGTAGATGAGTTTGAAGCTGAGGAGGGATCTGGGGTATAAATTTGCAAGTGATTATGTGGAATGTATGCATCCTTGTTTTTCTTATCTCCAAATTATTTTGCTACTGTTAGTATATTTTTACACTTCTAACATTTTATATACTGAGAACATCCTGCCTGGGATCAATCTGTCTGTCTCTAACTTACAGTTTTTGCTCTACTTAGGATTCTCTCTGTCTGTTGGTGTGTTTAGCTCCACTAAGTGATCTTTCTCTATTTCAGATTGTACAGTGTTTCCCCCCCCCATAAGGTGTTCCTTATCTCCAAAGTCTTTAAATTTTAATATCCAGAAAAGAAGATTGCCATGCTTTTTAGAGAAAGATAATCAAAGTCCTTTATGAATGGCTTATATTCATATATGATTATAGCAGAAGGGGTAAATGCATACTGAGTATTATCCTAGGCACTACTACTTTGGAGCCACTGTTTTTGCTTCTTGGTTCTGAATGATTTACTTTTATCAGAAGTATACATTATAACATTTGTCTTATGTAAACAAAAGCCATTAAACCATTCTCTGTGGAGCACTGAGCTTCCATATTGATATTTATTTGAATATACAGAAGCAATTTTCTTATTTTACCTATATACAATAATACAAATCTAGGTTCAGATTTTGGATTTGCTATTTCATCATTTTGTTCTGTTAAGCAGATCATTTAACATATTTAAACTTTAGTTGCCTGGTATGTGGGAGGCATGCATAATATTTTGCTATGAATGGTAAGTTAACCATAGTGTGAAGAAATTTATTATCAGAACTTTTCCCCCCTTTCCAGATGTTACTATTCGTGAAGATCATTGGATTGGTGAGACAGTACTACAATCAACATCTACCAGTCAGTTATTAAATCTTGGAATTTATTCATCTGTTCAGCATGAAGAATGTAAGATAAATTTTAAATATAATAATTAGTATTTAAAGTATATATATATATGTATTAGAAATAAGTAGACTTAAAATAGTAATTTTATAAAATGTTTTCTAAACAAGTTTGTTGGAGAGTATTGCTTTATTTTGTTTAATGAAAATAGACTGAAAATAGAATTTATAAAAATGAACTTGTGCATTGTAAATCATATATATTTTAAGAAATATTGGGGTTTGTGTTTCATTTCTTATTTTTCTTAGTGTAGTGGTGGTTCTCAACCATTTAGGGAGTCATAGACCTCTTTGAGAAGCTATGGGCCATTTCTCCAGAAAAATGGATTTAAGAAGATAGACATAAAACTTTTTATACACTACCAAGTGGTTCTGTGGACCTCCCAAATGGACCTATTGACCTTCTTCTATGGAATTTCTGAGTCTCTGATTAAGAATCCTTGAGGCAATAAAATCAGACAGTTGTGTTTGAATCCTTGTTCTTCTATCTACCACTGCTAGGAAAAACCACCTTCCTTCTCTATCATTGATTTTTGATTCTTCATTTTTTAAAAATGTTATTAAATTTACTGGGGGTAACATTGGTTGATATAATTATGTAGAGTTCAACTACAATTTTATAACACATCATTTGTATATTGCATTTTGTCTTCACCACCCAAAGTCAAATCTGCTTCTGTCACCATAGATTTAGCCCTTTTTACTACCCTTCTCCCCTTTCCCCTTTGGTAACCACCACACTGTTAGCTGTGGCTATGAATTTTTGTTTGTCATGTTTGTTCATTTGTTGCTTTCAGTTTTATATTCCACATATTAGTGAAATCATAATTTTTCTTCTTTCTGATTTACTTTGCTTATCATGATATTTTCTAGCTCCATCCATGTTGTCACAAATTGAGAGATAATGGGAGGCCAGTGGAGATCATGAGAAATGGATGGATTTGAGATATAGCTGTAAATAGAGTTGACAAAATTTTCTGATGGTGTGGATTTGGGGATGAGGGAAGAGGAGGAATCCACTGCTACTAGGTTTCTGGTTACAGTAATTAGGTAGTAGCCTTTATTAGGAAAGGATGAGAGGGAACAAGTCATGGGGGAAATTAAGGGTTCTGTTTTGGGCATGTTAAGTTTTAGATATCTCTGAGGCATCCAAGTGAAGATGTCATATAGAGATTGAAAATGAAGTCAAGAACTCAGATAAAAGGTTTAAAATTAAGACAAATTTTAGAATTATTAGTTGTGTTATTGGGATTTATAATATGAAATATATATTTGGTCTTTGTCCTCATTTCTGATACAGACCTTCTAAAACCCTTGGAATTTTTTAACTGATAAGAGCAGTAAATGTGTCTTGATATTTGTAATGAGCCCCTTCCAACCATACCTGAATTAATGAGTGACTTTTGGAAAGCACTTAAGAATATGGACTGGTTGCCAGGGGGAACCAACAGTGTAATTGGAGGGTTGGAAATTTCATTCCCCCTGGGAGGGGAGAAGAGCTGGAGATTGAATCAATTGCCAAAGGCCAGTGATTTAATCAATCTTACCTATGTAATGAAATCTCCATTAAAAACCCAAAGGATAGAGTTTAGAGAGCTTCCAGGTTGCTGAACATATGGAGATGCAGGAGAGTGGAGTGCCCAGAGAGGCCATGCAAGCACTGTGCCCTTCCTTACATGCCTTGCCTATGTGCCTTTTCCATCTAACATAAGGAAATAATAAAAGATGTTACCCTTTATAATAAACTGGTAAGTGTAAGTAAATGTTTCTCTGAGTTCTGTGAGCCTCTCTAGCAAATTAATCGATTCTGAGGAAGGGATCGTGAGAACCTCTGATCTGTAGTACATCAATCAGAAGCACAGGTGACATCCTGAACTTAAGATTGGTGTCTGAAGTGGGGGCATGGGAAGGAATAGTCTTGTAGATCTGAACCCTTAACTTGTGGAATCTGATGCTATCTCCAGATAGATAGAGTCAGAATTGAGTTAACTGCTTGGCGGTGTAGAAAATAAAATAATACATTGAAATAGGTGTCAGTCATAGTAGCATAAAGATAATATTCACTGATTTTATCATTTAAAAAACTTTTAATTTTGAAATTATAGATTCAGGGGATTGCAAAAATATAGTTTCATGAACTCTTCATCCAGCTTCCTCCATGGTGACATCTTATATAACTTTAGTTACAATGTCAGTGCCAGGAAAGTGACATTGCCATAATACTATTAATTAGACTGCAGACCTTATTTAGTTTTCACATACACTCGTGTGTGTGTATAGTTCTGTGCAGTTTGATCCCATGTATAAATTTGTGTTACCACTGTTTTCGTCATTACAAAGGAACTCCCTCATGCTACCTTTTTTTTTTTTTTTTTAACATGTCGACAGCATCAGATCTTCCTTGGTGGTCTCCCATCCAAGTACTAACTAGGCCTGATAATGCTTAGCTTCCAAGATCAGACAAGATTGGGCATATTCAGGGTGGCATGGCTGTAGAGTTCATGCTACCTTTTTAATAGTCATCCCTCCCTTGGTCCAATTCCCATCTGTTTTCTTGCAACCATTAATTTGGTCTCCATCTCCACTCTGCCATTTTGAGAGTGTTATATAAATGTAACTTTTGAGATTGGCTTTTTTTCACTGAACATAACGCCCTGAGATCCATCCAAGTTAATGCATATATCAATAGTTATTTCTTTTCATTGCTGAGCAGTATTTCATTGTATGGATCTACCGGAGTTTGTTTAATTGTACAGTTGCTGAACAACATTTCGGTTGTTTCTTGTTATGGCTATTATGAATAAAGCAGCTATGAAATTTGTATACAGGTTTTTGTGTGAATATACATTTTCAGTTCTCTGGCATAACTGTCTAAGAGTGCAGTTGCTGTGTCATATAGTTAGACAGTTGGAGTAAGTACATGCTTAGTTTTATAAGAAACTGCCAAACTATTTTATAGAGTGGCTGTACTATTTTAAATTTCTACCAGCAGTGTGTCTTCCAGTTTCTCTACATCCTTGCCAGCATTTGATATCATCTATTTTTATTTTAGCTGTTTTAATCTGTTACAGTGATATCTCATGGTGGTTTTAATTTGCACTTTTCTAATGACACAAGGGCTAATATACAGAATATATCTAAAGATATAAATGATGTAAGCAACGTACAGTGAATAGGGTCGATCTTATGGATATAAATTGAACTCTACACTCCAATAATAGAGGTACACATTCATTTCATGTGCCCACTACACATTCAGAAAAATTGGTCCTATTAAGTAACAAAGAAAAATCAGAACTTCTATAAAGTAGAATTATTTATAAACATGCTAATCAAATGCTGTAAAATTAGAATTTGTTAACAGCAGCAACAAAAAGATCTGGAAATTTTAAAACCTATTAAAGAAGTTCTGGGTGAAAGGGAATACAAACTGGATATTAAAGTATTTTTCAGAAATAATAATGAAAACAATACATATCGGAATCTATGAGATGCATTTAAGGTAGATATCAGAGAAAAATCTATTAGCTAGACACTTTTATCAATGAACATTATAGAATAAAAATAAATGAATTAAATTCCAAAATCAGAAAACCAGCAAAAGTATAACAAAGTAAACCAAAGAAATCACAAGGAATGAAATAATAAAAATAAATGCAGAAATTAATGAGAATTGAAATACAATAAATTAATGAATTGAAATTCTGTTTCCAAAAATAAAATAGATGAACCAACCAGTTAATTTGATCAAATAAAAGGGAGAAAGCACAAATATAAAGAAACAAATAATGAGGAGGAAATAATTATTGAAACAGAAATTAAAAACCAATAAAACTACTTTTTAGAGTCTTATGCAAATAAATTTGAAAAAATCTAGATGTCTAATTTTCTAGGGAAATAGATTGCCAAAATTTACCCCATGAGAGACTCTAGTTTCTAAAGAAAAAGTAGAGAAAGTTAGTCAGGAACTACCATACAAAAAAGCACCACACCCAGATAGTTTCATAGAATTATAGCAAACCTTCAAAGACCAGATAGTTCCAGTGCTCTATGAATTATTCCAGAATATTGAAGAAGGAAATTTCGTAATTTCTTTTATAAAGTAAGTATAATCCTGACACCTAAAGCAAATAAAGGCATTACGAATAAAAATACAGAGCAGTATTATACATGATTATTGATGCAAAAAGTCTAAATGAAATATTAGTAATTGAAATCTAATACCACATTAAGAAAATAATGACTAAGGGAGATTTATTCCATAAATGGAAGATTTGTTCAATATTAGAAGATCCTTGAATATCATATACCATATTATTAAAAAATTAAGAAAAAATATGATTATCTCCATAGATGTTGAGAAACCCTTTGATTAAATCTAACACCCATTTATTATTAAAAGCACTTCAGGAAATAGGGATTGAGGGATACTTTCTCCTTCAGTATCAATAAATATAGTATCAATACAGTGTTATAATACAATTGATATTATATCAATAAAATAAATATTTTTAGTCCTAATGCTGGTATCTTATTTAATGGAGAAACATTAGTGGCATTTCCACTAAAATCAGGAACAGGATAAGGATGTCCACTATCTCTGCTGTTCTTCATCATTATTCTAGAGTTGACCAGTGCAGTTAGATAAGAAGGGACATCTAAATAGGCGAAGAAGAATGAAAACTATCTCTGTGTACAAATGCTCAGATAACATCTCTGGAAAACTCCAGGAAATCAAAGATAAAACCAATTCAAACAAAGAATTCACTGGTGTAAGAATACACAAAAATTAATGGTAAGAAGAATCAATAGCTTTTATATACACAATAAACAGAGGGCATAGTGGAAGGGAAAAACTCACAATACTACTAAAGAAGGTACTTTAGAATAAATATGATAGGAAATGTGCAAAACCAAAATGAAGAAAAATTCCAAGAAGAAATAAAAATGTGAACAAATAGACATTCTTGATGTTTAGATAGGACGATTCATCATTATAATAATATCAATTCTCCATAAATTAATTTATAAACTCAGTGCAGTCTCAATAAAAACACCAACAAGCTATGTTATGGCATATGCAAGTTGATACCAACATTCATATGGAAAAGCTAACATGCAAGAATAGCTAGGAAAACACTGAAAAAGAAAAGCTTTGAAAACTAGGCTTACCTGGCATTAAAACATACTATTAAGCCTCTATAATGAAAATAGTGCAATACTGGTACAAGAATAGACACATACACAAATGGGATAGAATAGGAAGATCAGGATTAGACCCACATACATATAATTTAGTATATGACAAAGATGGTATCTGAAATCAACAAAGTGAAGATTAACTTCTTAATGAATGATGCTGAAGCAACTGGGTAGCCATTTAGAAAAAGACAAAATTAGATTCATGTGTCACAACAAATAAAAGAATAAACTCCAAATGTATTCAGAATATAAATGTAAAAAATAAAACCATACAACTACTATAAGGAAATGGATGAATTCTTCTTTATTCTTGGTGTAGGGAAAGGCTTTCTTACTATTACTCAGAATCCAGAGGCAGTAAAAACAAGGTGGATAAATTTTACTCCAGAAAAGTAAAAATTTGAATGACCAAAACACCGTAAACAAAATCAAAAGACAACTGGTAAACTTAGAATATTTTCAACATAAACCTTGGACAAAAGGCCAATATGCCTAATATATTGAACTCTCAAAATTTGAGTGACAAAAGACCTGTTGGGAAAAGACATGAGAAATTCAAATTAAACTATAAAGAGATATTTTTTACCTATCATATCGATAAAAATTAAAAAATATACAACACATTCTGTTGGTGAAGCTGTGGGGAAATAGGCCTTCTTATATATTGGTGGGAATACAAATTACTACAACCCTCTGAAGAAATATTTGGCAATACCTAACAAAATTACATATGTTCTTGCTTTTAATTCAACAAGCCTACTTTTAGGAATCTACCTTGAGGATACAGCTACAACAATATGAAAATACATATGCACAAGTTTATTCATTGCAGTATTGTTTATAATTGCAAGACATTGGGAAAAATTGAAATGCTCAAACATAACAGAATGGTTGATTAAATTACGGTATACACACATAGTGGAATACTGCGAAGCTAAGAGTTCTATAAACTAACATGAAATGATTTCCAGGATATATTGTCATGTGAAAAACACAAAGCTCAAAACCATATATATAGTATGCCATCCTTCATGTAAGAAAGAAAAGAGGAATAAGAAAATATATGTGTATCTTTTCATTTGTGTAAAAAATAAAAAATGCAGGAAGGATAAACCAGAAACTAAAGAAATTGGTTACATAAAGGGAGCAGGTAGGAAAGGGATAGAAAGAAAGAGGGAATGGAAATAGGGTAGCAATGATGAAGAGGCGGTGACACTTCTTTGAGTATATCTTTTGGTATAGTTCTGACTCACAGAATCATAGTAATGTTTCACGTGTACCCCAAATAAACAAACAATTAAAACTAGAATGTGATGAAGGGAAAACCCAAAATGGAATACAAACATTAACAAATGAACCCAACAGCATTACAAATGAAGGAAATAACTACACAGAAGGGTAGGGGAAGAAAAGAACAAACCCAAGTTAACTGTGGAAAACAGTATATTAGCTGCATTCTGCAGGACTAAAGACAAAAGGACTGTACAAGAATGCTAAAATCTAGTTAGTAAAACTTTCTCAAAGGGGAGTGGGTTAGCATCAAGTCTACATATATACTTTAATTGAACAAGTATGTAGATGACAAACATTTGTTTTCTCACTGTAGTAAGAAATTATAAATTAAGGGAAGGTTAAGCCTTTTGTTTTGGAGTCAGAGGTATTAATTATAAACTCAGGGTTTTCAATATATAGTTATATAGTTAAACAGATGAAAGATGGAAATATAGATATGTGTATATGGTTGGGCTAATATATATATCTATATTTCTTAACTTTGTCTGCTGAGGACACAGAAGCAGTGACACCTCAGTAACAATGAACATACTTAGTGCCCAGGATCTTGGTCTGTAAACATTATTCTTTAAAAAATGAACCAACACTGTTAGAAGTAGTTGGTTGCAGGACGGAGACAGGGAAAATACTACGTGGGCCCTGAACACCTGGTGATATCATAAAAAACTGTTAAAAGATCAGGAGAGCCAACATGAAAAGTACCTACTGGCCAAAATTGGAACAATTTAAGTAAAAAATAATGATAGTATTAGATTATAATGCATAGAATAAAGATATTTAAAGGTCCATGTGGATATAAATAAGTAACTAATTTACTAAATAAATAAATGAGAAGATTCCATTCCTCATAATGGAGATCCAGTGAATACATGTGAGAGAAAAGAGAAAAATAGGGAATTACCATTGGACAAACATCACAGTAATAAATATTGCAGAGAAGGATCCACCTAGATGCTCGAATTAGTAGGTAGAAGTTTTAGGAGAAATAGCATTGCATAGTCTCAAAGTATCTCCCTAAGATATTTATTATTAGCTTACAAGGAGAAAAATACTTTTACAGTAAAAAAACTTGGCAGACACCAACTTAACTGAGTGATTAAAGTAAATAGCAGTAATAAGATAAGTAGATATCATGAAACCCTTGCTATGATGCATTGAGAAGGACCCAGCATAATTTCTGTGGTATTCATGACAAAAATGCATAACTTCATTCCAATCACAAGAAAACATTGAATAAACTCAAATGGAGGGACATTTACAAAATAATACTAGTTAAAAATATCAGCTAATAATATTTAATCAGTATTAATTTCCTTTTCAAGATAATTATTCTATGATTATGTAAGATATTCACATTAGAAGATACAGTGTGAGGAACATAAGGGAACTCTTATTCTGCAACTTTTTTGTAAGTCTAATGTTAGTTTTTAAAAAAATTTTATTTTAATTAGTTTCAAGCATATAGTACATTGGTTAGACATCTATATAGTTCATAAAATGATCCACCCAATTGCTCCCTCCCTCCCCTGACCCTCCACCTAGCCAACATATTAATGCTAACTGCATTCCCTATGCTGTGCTCCCCATCCCCATGACCATCCATCAGTTACTAATTTGTACTTCAGCCCTTCATGCCATTCTCTCAGCACCCCCAAACCTTTTTCCCCTCTGTACGTCACAAAATTGTCCACATTTGTGAGTCTGTTTTTGATTAGTTTGTTTTTATTCTGTAGATTCCACATGTAAGTGAAATCATAATGTTTATCTTTATCTGATTTAAGTACCTTCTAAGTCTATCAAAGCAATATCTTTTTTCATCTCTTTCCTTTTCATATGTGGGGGTCTTGTTTTCTTATCTTTTCAGCCACTCTGTCTTTTGGTTGGAGCACTTAATTCTTTTCCATTTAAGGTACTTATTGATAGGAATGCAGTTGTTACCATTCTTTATTCCTGTTTTTGATGCATATTTTTTCTTCTTAAAGAAGTCCCTCCAACATTTTCTATAATACTGGCTTGGTGGTAATAAATTCTTTTAGCTTATTTTTGTCTGGGAAGCTCTGTATCTGTCCTTCAAGTCTAAAAGATAAATTTGCTGGATAAATTATTCTTTGTTATAGATCTTGGGTCTTCAACATGTCAAATATTTTTTGCCAAGCCCTTCTGTCCTGCACAGTTTCTTTTGAGAAATCAGATGCAAGTCTTATGGGTTTTTCCTTATAAAGAACTATCTATTTTTCCCTTGCTACTTTTAAAATTCTTTTCTTTGTATTTAAACTTTGGCATTTTAATTATGATGAGCCTCTTTGGATCCCTGATTTTTTGAATTCTCTGAGCTTTCTGGGGTTTTGTGTACATATCCTTCACTAGGTTGGGGAAGTTTTCATCATTATTTCTTCAAATAGCTATTCAACATCTTGTTTTCCTTCAGGCATGCTGATCAGACAGATATTTTGACCCTTAATAGTGTCCCTTGTTCTCCTTAAATTATTTTTATAGTCTTGGCATCTTATCTCTTGCCATTCTGACTGAGTGTCCTTGACTTTATTCACTTTGTTTATTCCTTTGCTTATTCTATTTAATAAACTTCTCATCTCAGATAATGTGTTCTTTATTTCATACTGGTTTCCTTTTATAATTTCCTTTTCCACTTTTACATTTTTTTCTCTTTATTGAAGTTCTCACTGAATTTATCTATACTTCTTATAAGTTCATCGAGCACCTTTATAACCATTGTTTTGTATTCTGCATGTTAGATTACTTGACTTTGTTATATCTGAACCTCTGTTGTTCTCTCATATAGCTTCTGCTTGTCTTCCCATTTTGACTGCCTTTCCATGTCTGATTCTATGTACTAAGCAAAGCTCCTAAGTCTTCTGGTCTTAATGTGGACTTGTGAAGTAGGTGTCCAGTGTACAGTCCTGAGAGGGGTTCAGCTGCAGGCCAAATTTAGCCCAAGCCTTTGCCCTTCCAGGGCCACCTGTTAAAATTCAGCAGATGCAATCCACAGATGCAGCGCTTATAGTTACCTCAAAAGACCACACCAGAAACTGAGGCCAGCTTCCTCCAGTGTCAGTCTAGGAGCACCTGACTCACTGAGGATATACCTGGATGTGGCTTAGGTGGGGCTGTGAGTTGGGGGAGGAGTCAGGGAGTCCTGTGGGCAAAGCGACCTCTGTTATCCAATTTGATGACGTCAAGGCTATGGTGGTGCTGTGTTCCTCACACTGGTATGAGGAAAGGCTCAACAGAGGAACAATAGATACCACTGGCACTTCTGTACAGAGCAAGTCTCTCCTCGGCCCTTACTCTGACAGTGTCTCCCTGTAAGTCCCTGGTGCTCCCTGCACACAGCTGAATCAGCACTGGTGCTGAGATTAAGCAGAACCTTCTCTGCGAAAATCCACTTGCTGACTCAGCTCCTTTAGAGGCGTCCATCACTTCCCCAGCTGCAGTCTCCGTCTCACTCACCCGCTGGAGACCAGGCAACCCTGCTTCCCTGCCCTGTCCTACCTTATGCCATTGTAGGGTGATTTCTTGGATTTCTCCCTAGTTTTATGGTTTGTTCATCTAGATCCCAGGCGATTTTTCCTTGCTGCTGCTCCTTGTTTCTGTTACAACTTTGATTTGGTCGCCAGTGGGATGAACAGAGCCTCTATGATCTACGCCATTTTTTTGATTGTGTGTAACGATAGTTTTGAAAAGTATTTAAAAGGACAAATATGGACATCTTAATAGATACAAAGAAAGCATTTGAAAATAAAGTCCAACACCCATTCATTAGGAATACAAAGAAATTTATTTTAACTTCATTAAGAGTATCTTTAAGAAATCCAGTGCAAATATCATCCTAATTAGAGAAAGATTAGGAATATTCCTTTTAAAAAATAGAAATGAGACTAGAGTACTGCTATTACTAGTTTTATTCAACATCATATTGGAGATACTAACCAGTGAGATAAAACACGAAGAAATTTCCAAAAAGACTGGGACAAAAGAGGAAAGCTGTCATTATTTATAGATGAAATTGTTCTTTTTCATAGGATTTTTCCCTCTAAAAACTTAGGCAAATTATTAGAAATCATGGGAAAGTTCAGCAAGTTGGCCAGGTATAAAGCTAATAAACACAAGTCGATTGTATTTCTCAAGTGGAGCAACAACTAGTAACACTTAAAGAGAGGGCAGCATTACAATTTTATCATGTGTGATACTAAGTAATATTCTAGTAATAAATTTAATTCTTTTGTTAAAGGAAAGTGTAAAAATTAAGAGAAGTGAAAGAAGACCTGAAAAACATATACTTTATTGATTGAAAGATATAGCATTGTAAAGATTTCAGGTCTCCTCAAGTTATCTATAAAGTCAGTGCAAATCCAATCAAAGTCCCAATAAGATTTTCATGAAATTTGATGAGATTATTCTGAAATATGGAAGAGTACATGGCCGAAAACAGCCAGGACATTTTTGACAAAGAAGAACAGGAAAGAATAATTTGCCCTATCAGATATAGGATTTAGTATGAACTTATAATAATTTAAAAAACTATGTTTTTGGAGTTGAGTCAGTCAATTTTAATTTGAGGATTTAAAAAAAAAGATTTAAATTTAATCTTTTATTATGAATATTTGAAGTTGCCATATCTTGAAAAGCATATTTCCAAGGAGCTAAATGTCTTTTAAATTAAATTCATGATATTTTATAGCTGTTAATATAATGGAAGGGTAAGAAATGTTTTGAAATAATGAAAATGACATGGTATACAAATATTTTTGAGGGATTAGGGAGATGTTGTAGATAGCTTTCGTTTTAAGGCTGATTTAGATTCAAATAAGGTTGATCTAATTTAGTAATTTCATAAAAATCTTAAGACCTAATTCTGGTGGAACCCCTGGGAACCTTAAGGTTTTTATAGAATGTTGTGAAAAACCTTGAACTAATTATAATTAGATAACCTTCGGGTTACATCATAGTCTTTTTTTTTATAGTTACATAGTAATTTACATTGCCTTGTTTTTCACAGCTTAGTAGTTAAAGTGTATTCTCAGGGTTTTTTGTTTGATTTAGGCAAATGGTTTTCAGTTGATGCTTTGAGAATATTGCAGCTGTTTCTCTTCTGAAAGAATAAATCAATTTGGTAAGCTTTTTTTTTCTTTTACAAGTAGTTCAACTGTTGAGAGCATTCTTCTGATCAATATATTGCACTCCTAGCAAAGACTTATGTTCTTTTGTCATTCTAGTGAGCTGTTACTTATTTTACAATCCTAGTCCTAGATAATGTGATAGAATATTAATTTATCTTAAACTAAATATATAAATCAAAGGATAACACAATGATTCATGAAATAGACTATTTTTATTTGGATTTGAATAATCAGATGTTTCTGTATAAATTTTTATGGAATCAGGGATAAGTAAAATTAGGAGGTCTGGTAAATAAATTAGAGTCATGGAAAGATGTATTTGAAGTTGGGTTTTGCTATATAGTCTAATTCATTTCCTCCACTCTTTTATTAATCTCTCATACTATCTGTTCTTTTCTCTAATGCTCATTATTTTTGTTAGTGTTATCACCATTGTTTTATAAAAGTCATTTAGAAATTATATAATCTTAATTAGAATAGATTTCATTTATCAGGTTTTGAAAACTTTAACACGTTTGGTTTTATTCATCCACTCAGCTGTGTTACAAATCTTGATGCTATCTTAATCTTTTCTTTACCTTCCACCTCTAATT
Organism: Cynopterus sphinx; assembly: GCA_030015415.1. Taxonomy (NCBI): domain Eukaryota; kingdom Metazoa; phylum Chordata; class Mammalia; order Chiroptera; family Pteropodidae; genus Cynopterus; species Cynopterus sphinx. The sequence goes on from CM057382.1 coordinate 56,028,752, forward strand.
GTTTCTTGGGTTCTACCCCTGAACCGTTTCACAGATCTGTCACCCTTTTCCCTTCATGCAGTCTTATCTGTTTTCCTGCTGGATGATCACTAACCTCCTAAATGTTCTCCTGTGAAAATTGATTCTTCTACATTAAAGCATTCATAAAGTTGGATGTGAAGATATTACATCTTTATTTTCACTAATCACGAACTGAAAATTAGTATTTCTTTTCTTTATGAATAAGGTAGCAATCCACAGTAACATTAGCAGCACTTTTGACTTGGCCACCAATGAAAAGCATATAGCTTTTTATATCACATCACAGTTGTTGAAAATAACTTGAGTATCATCTATGCCCATGACGCTTTGGCATACTTTGAAATGACAGTAGTTGTTACATACTGTGCTATATCTTGTTATTTAATATATTAATGAGACACATAAATTATCTCAGTTTAAAAATATCTGTTACTATATTGCCATATAATTGGTTTGCCAATTCTATTTCATTTTATCCACTTAAAGTGTTATTCTGTAATAAAATATTTTAAAATTAGATCATGATCAAAGTTGCAGAACTTTGTGAAGTACTAAAAAAACCGCTGAATTGTATACTTTAAAAGGGTGAATTTTATATATGTGAATTAATCTCAATAAACTTATGAAAACGCTTTTATGATAATGGATCAATTTGTTTCATAGGCCTACCAAAAGCATCTGTGGTATGCAAAGGATTGCAAACCTCTTCTCCTTACCTGGAAATATATCCTCTACCCCTAATTACTACCTAGAAAACTCTTAAGACATTTTTCAAAACCTAGCTCAAAATTCCCTCTATAAAGCCTCTTCTAACTTCCCTGGGTAGTTCCTGTTGTGTGTTCTTAAGAATGCTTACATATATTTCTTATGCCTTCAGCCCAGTGTTTGTTTTCTTGTCAGTGTTGAGTTGGTGACATGGTATGTCTTTGTATCCTTAGCACCAAGTATAATGCCTGTCACATAGTAAATGATCTGCTGATGAGTGAGTAAAAAATGAGGCCTTACTAAATGGCTTTAGTATAAGAAATACATTAGGATGAGAATGTTACTGAGAGAAGGAAAGAAGAATCATGTTTTTTTTCTATTGAAATCAGTTCATAGTCTCTGATTTCTAAAAAGTACATAAGTGTTTTTTGCTAAGATCTTATTTTGGTCAACAATCAATCACATATTCAAACATACTTCACTTTCCTTCAGGGAAATTAAAAATCAGCAAAACTCATCAATCTGTATATTTATAATGTATGCATTTTATTGTATGTAAAGTATATCTCAATAAAAAACTAGAAAAGAATTTGAGACAGAAAAGAAAAAATCTAAATGGCGTAATGACTGATGAATTAAATAACTGCTCTAACAACCAAGAGAAATATTACAATGTAGCACATGCTCAATGGCCAAGTGAGAAAGAGAAAAGTCTATAGTGGTTGTTACTCTGTGTTGTATTTGGATAGGTAGAAAGCAGGATAATGGCTTTGCAGCCAGTGAAAGTGGTGAGGACAGAGACTTAAAAGTGGGGAAGAAGAAGGTATGTTCAGTGAAAGAGCCAGTTAGGTAGCTCTTAGAGTATTTCAGATATGACATGCTAAGAGTCTTGAGGAAGAATGGCAGTGGTTTGGGCCAGTTGGAGAAGCTGTGATCAAATCATACTCCTGGAATTAGGGAACTGACTAGATATAGCAGGGTAATGGAGGAGTCAAAAAATAACTGAAGTGTTGGTCTTGGTTAATTGGTAGAAAAATGATTAATAATAAAGTAGAGAAGTGAGAGAACAGGCTAAGATTTTTGGAGATGGTAAATACTTCCACTTCTGTTGATTAAAAATATCAAGCTAATTTTTACATCTAAACTGCTTCAAGAATAAGCTACATGTTTTGAAGAAATAAAATAGTTTTACATTTAATCACACCTTACAACAAAATAACAGTTCTAAAAAAATACCGTGTAGTCAAGAAAATATAATTTTTAAGCAGGGTTGGTCCTGGTTAGTACTTGGATGGGAGACCACCTAGGAAGACCAGGTGCTGTAGGTGTAAAAAAAAAAAAAATTAAGGGATCATAAGCTGACAATGTCCTTGCAATCTGTGAGGTCAACCAAGAGTTGCCTAGCCTAAAAATTATATGTGTGTGTGTGTGTGTGTGTGTGTGTGTGTGTGTGTGTGTGTGTGTGTATATAGAGAGAGAGAGAGAATTTTGTCATCTTTTCTATGTATGTTTGTGGTTTTTATCCCCCTCAGATTCCAGTATAATTAGTGATGTTGTACTTCAAGACTTACTGGCATATGTGTCTTCAAAACATTCCTATCTTAGAGATCTTCCTCAGAGGCCACCTCAGAAAATGAGCAGCGTTGAATTTGTAGAACTGGAACAGCTTCAGCCTGACATATTAGTACATGCAGTGCTAAGAGTTGTTGACATCACTATACTGACAGGTAATCATTATAAAATAAAGATACAAGATTTCCTTAGTGTATAATTTGGTTATTATATATTTATGATTAAATCTCACAATATTACAGGTGATAGAGTAATGCCAATTAAAAGATTTCTTTTCTTTTCCAGAGACATTATATAGTTATAGAGGACAGAAGCAAAGGAAAATTATGTTAACTGTGGAACAGGCCCAAGGTCAGCATTGTGTACTTATATTATGGGGTCATGGAGCAGCCTGGTACCCTCAACTTCAAAGGAAAAAACGTAAGTATGCCAAAAAACATTTAATCTATTATAGTTAGGTAAATGATTAATGCTTAAGAGGCTTAGTTGAAGAGAATCTTAAGAGATTAGACTTCATTTGAAATATAAGTGATCATGAATGAATATTCTGCAGATTACTTCTGTATATTTTATACCGCCTGTAAGCAGTTTGGTAATCTAAAAAGTCCTCTGTAATTAATGATGACAAAATAAAAGCTTCTATTTATTTCCAGGTATACTACTTCACCTTTTTAGTGAAGATTTTCTCTTCTTCAGATAATGTGTTTAAAAAATTCTGGAGAAGCATCTACAGTTTTTATTCAGTCAAAAGACTCTGATAAATAAACTTGTCTCTGGTTGTAACACAGATTTTAGGGAGTTGCATTAACTCTTTCAAGTCATAATGTTATTGTTTAATAAATTATTGTGTTCCAGGTTTTTATTCTAGGTATTTTAAAAGTGTGGACTATTTATGTATAAATATTTATGTATAAAATCATTTTACACATAGATGACCCATTATTATATTTTTCTTTAAAGCATAAATTGATAATTTATGATATATTGAATTAAATGGAATTGATATTTCAATAAAATAGTGTATTTCCTTTTTCATATTGTGACATCCTCTAGTTGTAATAGTCAGAGATAGTATAATTAGTGGCTTATGAGTTATTTTACCCTACTAAAGTAATTCAGAGATTGATTGTGTGACTCATTCTTTTTTAACAGAAAGAGTTAATTTCTCTTTCCAAAATTCTCTCTACAACATAGTTACCTAAAGATAAGATCGTCACACTGTCTCTCTTAATCATTAATAGCCTATGACTGGGATTTGAGATAAGTCTGACTTTTGATTTTCATGTTAGGATGGATCAAACAGTGACAAATATTTGTCTGGTTGAGAAATCTGACAAATATGTATCAATGACAGACTGACCATCATTATTGACCACTGTTTCATAGCAGGGAGCATGAGTCTAGTGCATGCTGATCAAAATGTAGGTCAAAGGTATTATTCTAACTCTAATGGAGCTATAGCAAAGCAGATTGTTTCATGCTTGATGTTCTTTTAAAATGAACAGTTATTTGGTTAACAGAAGATAAATTATAGTTGTGTCTAGATAATTCTATGATATTTAGGTTAATATTGAAAATTTATGAGTCTTCGGATTAAGATGTAGTTGTTCTTTGTTCATTCAGCATACTTCATTTATAACCATCATCTTTAAGTTTTAATATTCATCTCAGTACCTCAAGATTATTCTTTTTAAAATGGGACAATATCAGTTTTGAGCAGTCATCTAAATACATGATTTCTACTTTCAGAAATTGTTAGCATTCTATCTATTCATTTAGGATTTCTTGAGGTATTCTCTATTAACTTTATACTAGGCACCAGTTTTATTTGTTCCAAAGATGAAAAATACACATTTAGGTGATGTAATTAGAAATTATGATCGGCAGTCATTGAACACAAGAGATAATGGAATTGTGTAGTACATAGTACATGTGGGTTCCTAGGGGACTTGGAACGAGAAGCTGAAAAACTTTGTGGGTTCCAGGCAGCTTCTCTATGTATCTGCTTTGTTCAGTCAGTATAGACTTACTCTACTTCTCAACCATGTAAAAAGCAGGTGGTAACTCCTCATTTTACTTTTCTTTTTAAGAGACCAGCCGCATTTCCAAATTCCCAGATAAGAAAATCTGTTTGCTCAGATGGAATTTGATTCAGGGAACTGCGCCCTGGAGGACAGGGTCGAAAAGTACAGATAGGAATGTCTGAGCTTATTTCAGAGTGAGGAAACAGTTAAAAGGGTCATCTGTGGTCTAGGTGGGCACACAAACGTTTTTATTACCAAAGATATGTTCACTAGCCTGGAGAGATGTATGTGATGTATTATTTAGTTTAAAAAGTAGGTTATAAAACTTCACTTATAGTAGGATCCATTTTAATAGAAGTCGATATGTAAGTATGTATATACATTTAAAAATCCAGAAATATAGATAATAAAATGGTAACAGTGGTTATCTCTGAATGGTGGTTTTATATGGTTTTATTTTTATTTATACCTTTAGTTTGAATTTTTTGCACATGAACTGCATTCATTTTTTAAATCTTTTAGTATGAAAAGTTCAAACATACACAGAGATAATAATATAATGAACTGAAGTACCACTATCCAACTTATTCAAACATGACCAATCTTACTTCACCCATTACTTTTCTTTTCTTTTACTGTCTAAATATTTTATAATAAACATTTTTTATCTTATAATTAAAAATGAAAGCAAACCTTTTTCTTTTATAAAAAGTTAGTAGTTTGGAATATCTAGCCAACAATTTGAGGAAAAAATAGAATTAAATTTATATTTTGTTTTTGTGCCAAAATAAATTCCAGATGCACCGGATATTAGATACATTTTTTAAAAAAGAAACAATGAGTAGTAGAAAAAATATAAGCAAACTTCTTTGAAAATGAAAGTTAGTAGGTTAAATAAAATACAGCAACAAAAACTATACCATACATAAAAATCACCATATACAAACTTAAAAGACAAGTAAAAAAAAACAGAAAAAAAATTGCATCAGAAAATAATGCAATAAGCAAAAGTCAAATACTTTTGAGGCTAAATGGGCATTAGATATGAACAGGCAAGTACCAAAGAAGAAATAATATGGCCAGTAAATATAAGTAAAATTATTCCTACTAGTAATTGAAGATACGAGAACAAAATAATGATAGGTGATTTTTCTCCTAAGAAATTAATAGAGAAGCTATGGGGAGATAGTCACCCTCATAAACTATGAAAATATAAATTGGCAAAGTCTTGTTTGAGGACAATTGACAATGCATATGAAAGACTTAGAATTTGTAATACCTTTGGCCTAATAATTATACTTACAGGAATTCATCATGGCTATGCATAAGATGTAGTTAAAAATATGTTTATCATGGTACTGCTTATAATAGTGAAAAATAAAAAACAGTGAACATGTTCCAAATAGAGTTTCTGTAGTAATTTTTTAAGATTTTGGTTTATCTGTGCAATGATGTATTATGCAGATTTTAAAATAATGTGGAATTGAAATTGAACGCAAATGTTTATTTTGGGGTATTGAGATTATGGCTGTTATTTACTCAGCTTATCTGGTTTCTAAGCATATATTTTGTAACAAGAAAGCTATTTTAAAAATAGTGATTGGTTTTAAGCAACAACTTGGAATACATATTCTTTAGTTTTTTCTAAGGATGCTTTATAAGGATTTACTGAGTTACTCTAAGATTCTCCACACATATACAAACTTTAAAATGAAAGAAGCTAAGGAAGTGGATGGGGATATGAATTAGGTATATGACCTGAAGTAAGTGGGAAACGAAAAGACAGCTGTTATTATTAGAAAACTTAGTGCTAAGAGACCACTTTTTGTTTTATTATTGTTTAAAGTTGAATTTATTAATATAGAATGATTATTTGGCAAGAAATTCTGTGCTACTGTGGTTTTAAGAATTAGAATTATTACTAAGGGAATTAAAAATGGGTGCAACTGTATCTAAATGCATTTTTTTGACCTGGAAAAATTAGCTGAATAAGAAAACTAAGGTGTTGAAAATCAATGAGAGATATTGATTATAGCAGACATGTATTCATTTCTATGTCCCTGTTATTTTATAAAATCTTTGCCTGTAGATATCAAAATGAAAAGCAGTTGTTTATAATTATGACTCTAGGAAATCAAGAAATCTTTAGAAAAAAATTTTATTAAAATGATCTCTAGCATCTTCACCTTATTGCCTTAATGTAATATTCATATTTTTTCTTTATACCCAAATTCCTTAGTGTGATAAAAGTTGTATTTAATGGTTTGAATTAAGTCAATCTGTTTAATCTGATTTTGAGCCTAGATTATTTCCTTTTTGGTAACTTTTTGTTTTTGTTTGTTTAAGATTATGTTTGGGAATTTAAATATCTTTTTGTTCAGCGCAATTGCATCCTGGAAAATCTAGAACTGCATACTACACCTTGGTCATCCTGCGAGTGCTTGTTTGATGATGATATAAGGGCAATTACATTTAAAACAAAATTTCAAAACAGCATGCCCTCTTTAGTGAAGATGTCAGATTTAGCAACACACTTAGAGGATAAGTGTTCAGGTAAGGTCTCTATATACATAAGGTATGCTAGTTTTAATATAAGCAAAGCTACCATTTGTGGGAAAAATATGTAATTAAATATGAAAATGAAATATACATCTTTGTAGACTAGATATTGAACTAGATATTGGCATCTTCTCAGCTTTTTGCCTACATTTTTTTTCGGGTTAATTTGTAATTATTAGGGATCACTTAAACTTTTTTATATATAGTTACCAGCAACTCATCGTTTAATTCACTCTGCCTTTGAACACTAGAGATTAGTGAGGGGACATGAAGCTTCCATGTCCTCTCCAGGTACACTGTTCTTTCAGAATCTCTGTGTGTTCAGCACCCCTGATCCCTTTTATTTAAGGTAAAATTTATTTAATTTAAAATTACTATTTCTGGAAGATAAGCACAAGTGATAGAAAATTTATAAATTTTTATACTATTAAACTTTTATACAACTTTCAAAAATGGAAGAAATTGCTTATGGCCACAGAAGACTAGAATTATACTAACTGGTGAAATCTTGGGTAATGTTGTAGTTCCTAAAACAGTTTCATATTTGTGTGCCCCTCCTGTGCCTGGTCCCAGCTCTCCACCCTGAAAATCCCCACAGGCTTATGGAGCTGGTCACTGCAAGAAGGAATGCCATAGGCAGTAGAGGGCTACATTTAATTTAGTGTCATGGAGAAGTCAACTCTTATATACTGCTTCCACAAAAATACTACCTGCTGGGATTGAAGACCTAGAATTAGATTTTAAAATAAACATGAACAACAACAAAATAGGTAGTCACAGCTCTGGTGATTAATGGTACCAAGGATGTAGATAGCCTTACCAGTTCGAAGGATAAGGCTGGGAATTGGAAGTGTTCTTACATACCCTGGAGACATGCTCCCTATTGGGAAACCATGCAAAACCTCGGCGCTGTTACAACCAGTCCCTGGTAGGTTGTATTCACAGAGGCCCTTTTAGCCATTTTCACTTTCTTTATGTTCAACAGTAATGGTTTCTGTCATTTTTTATGTGTTTTTAAGACAAATGGAGAGAGCACATGGAAGTACAAGCAATTTTTTCCTAATCTATTTCATAGTTAAATAAAAGGAGGCTGAAAGAGAGATCAACATGGGAGAATTTCCTAAGAGGCTTTGCTCTCTTTACAAAGCTTAACAAAAGCCAGAGGGTTGTGAAGCTGTGCCTGACTCCTGGTAAAGGAATGAGGATGCTCACTTAGCATCTCATTCTGGCATCAGCAGAACATCAGTACCCAGCAGGCTGTAAGCCCCTTGAAAGCAGAGTCCACATTCATAATGAACTTTTAATTCTTTTAAAAAGGTTTGTAAATTTATAAAATGTTAGGAGTTAACATTCTTCTAAAATCATTAATTTCTTTCATTCAATAATTTCTTAGTGATTTAATGTGTCTGTGGAAAGGTGTGAGGTAGAGTCTGTTATAGTTCATTAGGTATGCTGTCCACTACACACCTTTGTAATTCATAGAGGGATATGTGAAATGATTGGAAGAAATGATGAAACAATCTTTAGGCATTACAAGAATAAAGCAAACTGATGAAAGACTTAGGAATAGGAAAGTCACCATTAATGAGACTCTCAAAATGATGACCAGAAAAGATAATAGGACACTAGAATGATTAATTATTGACTCGACTGCTAAAAGGATGAAGAACAAATTCAAAGACTTAAAAAAGGCTTTAAACTGAATATGGAGAGAAAGGGAGACGAATGCCCTGATAAACTCATATACTTCACTATACATTGACTTCAGTTTACAATAAGGCAAAGTAAATTGGAAAAAAGAATATCTGGCAGATTATAGATACTTAGTTTTTGTTTAACAGGTGAGTGCATGAGTCAGTAAGTAGTGAAAGAACATGCTCAAGGTTCCTGGTGATTCACACATTTAGAAAATGAGGACTCTCAATGCTCATGTGGTTATATAACCAACACCCAGAATATGGATAGTGAAGGGCAGGAAATTGAAAAATAAAGTTTAAAAAGAGGATAAACAAGTGGTATATTATTTTTGGACAAAATAGAGAATAAGAGAATAACCTACCTCATATTTAGGTTTTGATGATAATTAAAGACATAAGAGAGGGCAGGGAGAGAGGGTATATTAGCTAGTTTTAAGTGTTTGAACGGATTTCTCCTAAAAGAGAGATTAAATTTATTTTGCATGATTTCAGAAGACAGAGAGAAAGAACACACCTGTTCAGTCAAATTAGCCAAATAAATATTTAAGTCAAGGCAGATCACCCCTTACATTGTACTGTTAATATTCAAGCCATCAGTGAGTGAGATTATCTAGGAAAAGAACGAAGAAGAGAAGACCAAGAACAAGACTTTGGGTGTATCCTTTAGTATAAGTAACTGTAAATTAACTACATAATTAACCATGTTTGTAAATTAAAGTTATAATTTTGGTCCTACAACTTATACTACTTCTTTGTGTTTGTCATTTGTAGGAGTGATTCTAATCAAAGCCCTGATTTTAGAGCTAGTGTTTCCTGTTACAGCAGCTCAGGAAGTAGTTCTAAATGCTCACAGTTCTCTGAAGAGTATTTTCTTTTCTCTTCCGAACATTATATATACTGGCTGTGCAAAATGTGGATTGGAACTAGAGACAGATGAGAACAAAATCTACAAACAATGTTTTAGCTGCTTGCCATGTACTATGAAGAAAATATACTACAGGTAAGGCAAATAAGCAAGCCAATGGGATAGAAAATATTTATTTTAATAGGACTAGAAATGACCAAAAGAATTACATATATCATTTTTTTTCTAATGAAAACTCACTAAAACCATTCCAAGAGAATAAATTTTTCTCCTGAATGATAGCTATTGATGAAAGTAAAAACTTCTCAGTAATCTTAACAAGAATGTTTAAAAGCAATAATTGGGAGATTTCATTGTCTTGAAGCAGCTATACTGAAGAAAATTTTTACTTGGTTCATACTTTAAATCACGATCTAAATGGCTCAGAAGAAACTCATTTTCCCACCTTAAAATAAATTGGAATTCAAAGGTTAAAAGTATTATATGATCTAACCTCTGAGTTGTGGAAGCTAGTAAGGTGTTTAACCTTTCTGTACCTCAGTTTTCTCTACTTTAGAAATTAAGGATAGCAAATGTTCTATGGTAAAATGGCTGACCAACTCAGTGAAAAACACTTTTTTAAATAATAAATGTTCAGTCTTGGATAATCTTTTACTTTTTACCTTGTACATTATATGCCTTTACAAAATAGCACTCACTGTCAATTTTAGGATCTTCATCACCCATCACCAAAAGGCCCCATACCCAATTAGCAGTCACTTCTCATTCTTCCTTCTTCTTAACTCAGCATTTGGATTGTTCCCACGTTTTGGTTATTATAAATAATAATGCTGTGAACTTTCATGTTCAAATTTTTGTGTGGATACATGTTTTCATTTCTATGGAGTACATACTCAGGAGTAGAATTTCTGGGTCATATAATAGCTATATGTTTAACCTTTTGAGGAACCGTCAAACTTTTCCAAAGCTATTGCACAATTTTATATTCTCACCAATGATGTATGAGGTATGCAGTTTTTCTACATCCTTGCCATCACTTTTTATTATCTGTTTTTGTTGCCTGTGCTTTTGGTATAATACCTAAAAAAGGTATCATTCATAGGCCAAGATACTCAAGATTTACTCCTATATTTTCTTCTAAGAATTTTATATTTTTAACTCTTACATATAAGTCCATGAATTATTTTGAGTTAATTTTTATGTATGGTATAAGGAAGGGATCCAACTTCATCCTTTGCATGTGACTATCCAGTTGTTTCCGCATTATTTGTTTGAAAGACTGTTCTCTCCCCATTGAATCATCTTGGCACCATTGTCAAAAAGCTTATTGTCTTTCTCTCCCACCAAACTCTTATGTTCCTCAGTGAAGGTACCAGTTCTGTCTATTTCACTAGTGTATATTGTCAATCAGTTGCTTTTAGGTTTATATCTCACATATATAATACCATGTGATTTTCAACCTTTTCTGTCTGGCTTAGTTCACTTAGTTTGATTATCTCAAGGTCCATCCATGTTGTTGCAAATGGCAGTATTTCATCTCTTCTTATGTATGAGTAATATTCCATTGTATATTTGTACCACAGCTTCTTTAGCCAGTCATCTATTGTAGGACACTCTAGTTGCTTCCATGTCCTGACCACTATGAATAATGCTGCTATGAACATCAGTGTGCAAATATCTTTTTGAATATGAGTTTTCAAGTTTTTGGGGGTAAATACTCAGTAGAGGGATTGCTGGATCATATGGTAGATCAAGTCATAGTGTTTTGAGGAACCTCTATACTTCTTTCCATAGTGGCTGTATCAATGTGCAGTCCCACCAGTAGTGTATGAAAGTTCTAATTTCTCCACATCCTCTCTAATATTTGTTATAACTTTTCCTGTTGATTATAACCAAAAATTTATTTTTAATAGAGAATTCAGCAATACAGAACCAGTCCCAGGAACTGTATCAAGATGTAGCTGTTTGTGCTTTAGCTCAGTTCAAAAGGTCAGTTTCACATAGAGGGGATGTGTTAGCTTAGCTTTCTGGAGGTCTCCTGACTCCATTTTAAATTGTCCTCTTGACAATATCAACTCCATTTGCTGTTTTTCTTTTACAATACCCAGTGCTTAGCACAGTAAATAATACACAGTTGATATTGAATATGTATTTGTTGAAATATAGAATGGAGATAACCTGGGAAAAGAGTGTAGAGTGAAATTGAGGAAAGGACCTAGAATCATCATGCGGATGAAAGGGAAAGTAGGTTTTTAGAGGGAAAATCAGTAGTTTTGATTTAGCTGTTACACTATTCTATTCATCAGCCTGTTTATAAATTCTGTTCTCAATTTATTTTTAAAAAATTAATTTATTTTCAAAAGAGATAATACATACCATGGTAAAAATGCAAACCATTGAGGAAGATATAAAACAAAAAGTAAAAGTCTTCATCCGCATCTACTCTCTTTATCATCAGTGCTACTTCCATGCTTGTTAGAAGTTTTTTTTTTATGTTCTTCCACTAATTTATTCTGCTCATACCAGTGCATGTATATTCCTTTCTTTAAAGTACATAGATAGAATATTATTCATATTGTTTTGTTCACCTTGTTTGTTGCTTAGAGCATATCATGGCACGCCTTCCCTAGTAGCACTGAAAAACCTTTCTCATTCTTTTTAACACCATATTGATATATACCATTACATGATGTATTATTTATCTAGTTCCTATTTACTGACATGCAAAAGAGTTTGTTTTGGATAGGAAATAATCTAGTGGAAAAAAATAACTTGAAATTGTGATTGTGAAATATGTGGTTATCATCTTTATTTTTATTTCAAAAATAATATTCAACAGTATAAAATAATGTTTCATAATAGTATCTGAAATTTTAAAATGAATATTGAATAAATCTAATTTATTTTTTTTTATCATTTGAAACTCTTAAAAAAAAACCTTCTCTTATTTCTAGGGTTTTCACAACATCCTGGAGTTGCTTTAGAAGTTAAAATTAACCCTGTATAAAACCAAGTGCTTTCTGATTTATTGCATATTTAAACATTTTTTAAAATTTGAAAAAATTTTGAAGGTCATGTACTATTTACTCTCTTATAGGCCAGCTTTAATGACCATAGTTGATGGAATATATAAAGTTTGCATCCATGTAGGATCAAAGCTGATAGAGAAGATTCTTCTCAATATTTCTCCTGACCGGCTCAAAAGCATTATTGGTAAGATATCAACATGTCATCGAGATGTTAATCTTGGTGAAAGTATTAATTTCAGTAATATAGATAGTATAATGGAACAGAAAGAACATTAGACTGTAAATTAAGGTTTATTACTGTCAGCATAAAAGCAGAAGGATAATTTAGCTTGAGTGAAACATAAGACTATGTAAGTTGGAAGGTAAGACTTGCTCTACATTTGTCTCGGCACATGAATAGAAGGAAGCAAGCACCTAATCTGTTCTTACTTTAAATTCTCAATTGATAAGCAAAAACACTAGGATCTTAGTTTTTTTAAAATTCAATTTATTGGGGTGACATTTGTTAATAACACTATATAAGTTTCAAATATACTATTTTATATAATACATAATCCCTATGTTGCTTATGTGCTCACCACCCAAAATTTAGTCATCTTCTGTTACCATATATTTGACTCTATTTACTCTCTTCCCTGCACCCCCTTTCCCTCTGGTGACCACTATACTGTTAGTACCTTAGTTTTGTAATAGTTAAATAAATGAATGTGTGACACTCTATGTATGAAGATAGTCTACTGTCAGTGGAGTGGATTTGCAGTATCTTCAGCTAAAAAGCTAGGTATAGTCAGTGGCTAAAAACAAAGTGACGATAATCCATTTGTCAAATGGTCAAACTCCAAAGGAGTTTGACCATTTGACAAATGGATTATCGTCACTTTGTTTTTTGCAGTAGATATTTAGCTTCTAGATATTTAGCTTTCCTCATTAGTCTCAGACTGTCTAAGCAGGTGAGCTTATCTTATTCTGTCTCTTAATAATGGATTTTTATTTTTTTGCTTTTTTGTTTGTCTAGTAGTTTTTGCTTGAATGCTAAACATTACATATAGAACAAAAAGACTGAGGTAAACAGTTTTTTTTTTTACCTAGAAATAGGCATGTTTATTTTCCTAGACCTTTACTGTGGGTGGGGGAGGGCAGAGTAATCTTTTTTTTTTTTAATTATTTATTTAAATTAGTTCCAAGTATACAGTACATTGGTTAGACATTTATATAGTTCATAAAACGATCCCCCATTTGCTCCCTCCCTCCGCTGGCCCTCCATCTAGCCATCATATTAATGCTAACTGTGTTCCTTCTGCCATGCTTCCCATCCCTGTGCCCAACTGTCAATGACTTATTTGTACTTCTATAACCCTTCACCTCATTCCCCAGGCCCCCACCTCCTCCCCTCCATCCATCACCAAATTGTCCACTATATTTGTGAATATGTTTTTGATTAGTATGTTCTTTTTGTTCTTTAGATACTTCATATAAGTGAAATCATATGGTATTTATCTTTGTCTGACTTATTTCACTCAGAATAATAACCTCTAGGTCCATCCTTGTAGTTGCAAATGGTAGGATTTCTTTTTTTTTTTTTCTGTTTTTTGTTTTTTATGGCTGAATAATATTCCGTTGTATATATGAACCATAATTTCTTTATCCAGTCATCTGTTGATGGGCATTTAGGTTGCTTCCATATCTTGGCTATTGTAAATTGTGCTGCCATGAATATTGGAATACATAGATTTTTACAAATTATTGTTTTGGTTTTCTTTGGATGAATACCCAGAAGTGCAATTGCTGGGTCAAAGGTATATTCATTTTTAATTTTTTTAAGAAACCTCCGTACTGTTTTCTATAGTAGCTGTACCAATTTGCAATCTGGGCAGAGTAATGTTGTCAGACATGGACCTGGATTCAAGCTTCTTATTACTATAGTTGCCTTAAGGTCACTACTGGCTTCAAACTCTTGTAGTATTATATTGTGCTTGTGGTGAGGAGTGGTTTGCTAAAGTTTTCCCAACTATCCTGTTTCACCATCAGCTTTAACTCTTCACTCCGCATCTGGGCCTCGGAGAGTTTCTCTCTGTATTCTTGTACTTCCCCAAGTTGTACAGGCTCTATTGATTGTTATTTGATATATTCTAGCCTGGTAGAAGGGGCAAGAGTGAGTCTCTCTGATTCTGGTCTAGCCATAGTCTACATATGCCCTGTGTCTTTGGATTTTGAATATGGCACTTCGGCTTTTACAGTGACCTTTCCCCTCCTGCCATAATAGCCAGGCTCTGCCTTTTATCTTTGGTAGGTCTTGTGTGGTCCTACCCCTCCCCCAGCAGGAGGGCATCACTAATGGTCTTGATCCAGAGTGAGTTTTCTGCCCCTCCCCCAGGCATAGCAAGATTTTTCTCTTATCTTTTTTCAGTTTTCCTTGGGTCCTTACCTGTAACCTGGGGCAACAGGATTTTCCATCCTTTCTCCAGGAGTTCAAGGTGTTTTTATTTCTTTAGAGAGTGGTTCTGAGTGTTTTTCTTTGCTTTTCCTTGTGGCAGTTTCTCCTCTTCTCCAAACCATCATGGTAGTTGGAGGCTTTCTCTGATGTCTTTCCTTTCATCCAGTCTTGTGAGCACCTGGTGAAGATGAGACTAGCTTGCAATGGTGCAAATTCCCCTTGTCTGTGGTACTGGCCCATATTTGGCTTTTAGGAATTCATTAAAAATTTAAGTACATTCTTTGTCCTTGCTTGTTTGGTGGACCTGTATTCTTTCTTAGCTCTGCCTCAAGTAAACCTGTGCTCTTGTTACACCGCTCTTTACATTTTAGTCTTTTTGGCTGCTGTCCAGCCTTAGCTCTCTTATTGGTTCAAGAAAATTGTGATTTTGTAGTTTATTCAGCTTTTCTAATAATTATTAGGGCAGGAGCCATGCTCTTTTCAGCTTCCTACATCCTAATTGGAAGTCTCTGAATTTTTTATTTGCTTTCTTTATTAAGTTTCATTCTTTTGGTTATTTTTATTCCTTTTCTCAATGTTATTATATTTTTAGTCTCGTCTCTTCTTTTTTTTTGCATAATGTCAATTAGTGTTTATGTCTCAGAGAAGCATCATTCTCATATCAAGCATATGTCTGTTTTGCCCATTATTGAGACAATTAAAGTGATATTTTTGAAATTAATTAAATTGTGACCATAAGTGAAAATATGGGCACCAACTATAAAGTCATGAGACCATTCAGATGGTTGCTAATCTTGATTTTTTTTTAGCTTATCAAAGTAAAAATACAAAAAGTTTAATTGTTATAGAGAATTCTCACACCTCCTAAAATATGGGTCATTGGGCCTTTAGGAGTCTGTAGACCCAATTCAAAAAACGCTGGTGGTGCTGGTCAGGGAACTAGTATAGTCTGAGCATAGTCATTAGTGCATTGTTAGTCTAGTATTGAGAAACCTGCTAAATAACTTGATTAGATGTCCTAAAAAAATAAGAAAGAATATAGGATAAATAGAAAATACAATGACATACCTGTCTATAATTTTAGTATTTTTCTATTATCAAGATTTGATATTCATTAAGTAATTGATTCAGGGTTCTATTATATAAGCAATAAATAATGTATATATAACTATGATGAGAACTGTAGACTGGATAAATACAAGGGTAGTTTTCTGATATGAGCATACCCTTTTTGTTTCATGCTTAATTTAGGAAAATGTTAATCTCAGTTCTTTCCTCTATTGTTTTAAGAAGTCAATAGCTGTGTCATAATAGGAAGTGCTATCAGTGTGGACAGTGTATTATCTCTGCCTTCTCTCCATAATCCACAGAAATTGCTTGTTGTTATTCTAGAGTATCTTCAGCAACCTGTGACTAGAAAGAGAAGGGATAGCAAGGCAAATATAATGTGACTAGAAAAACGAATGGAAGCAATGAGCCCTTCAATGTGTACGTTTCTGTCAACCTGAGAATGACACTAAGTGCTATGTATGTGTGTTTTCATCTTCCTCAGCTCCTTCCTCAGAGATCACCTATGGCATGGTTGCAGCAGACTTGTTCCACTCCTTATTGTCAGGGGTCAGGACACCTTGTGTATTAAAGGTGCAGAGCCTCTTTGTGTTAGATGAAAACAGTTACCCATTACAACAAGATTTCTCTCTACTGGATTTTTATCCTGACAGTGTAAAGCATGCAACTTATGCCCTTCCCTGAAACCAGATGAAGAAATTGCAGGCCCTTCGAGGAAGACTACTGAAATGATATGTCTTTTGAAATGAATGATTGGGCTTGGGGGTTTTAAATATATTTTATAAAGAGTTAAATATATAAATTAAAACTTTTTTTCTAAAACAATTCTGTGAGTTTTGTTTGTTTTGTCTTTTCTTGCTTCTAGAGAAATGGTCTAGCAATAAAGGCAGTACATTCCCTAGGAATCAAAGGTTCCCTTCATATAGTCCATGCCACATTCCAAGCATGATACTAAGTGCTGCGGATATAGATGTGAAACATTTCCTCAGGAATTGCTTTTCTGCTATACTCACAAACTCTAAGTGCTTTCCCTTAATCCTACTTCAATAAACTATCAACATGAAATGATTTCCTTCATTATAACTGTACGTGATAATGGATTAGTTTGTATAAGCATAAAACAGGTTCAAGATAAGTATGTCTTTCTGTAAAGAATCATTGAAAATGAAGGTCACAAGGTCATTTTTCATATCATTTTATAAAGGGAAAAAGAGCTGTTTTGTTTGCTCATTTCTGGGATTTGACATACTGAATTTACTTATTAATAAACATTTTGTTCTCTTATGATTGGAGAAGCAGCTTGTATAAAATAATAGTCACCAATGAGATATGGAGTGGTACTTAATCTGTAAGTTTGGGTATGCTAAGAGTTAATAGATTAATAATATTGCTTGAAAATAACAATTCATGATGAACATATTTACTATGTATATATTTTGTTAAGTTCTTTTGGTTAATTGAAATTGTTTTTTCTAATTCAGGCTTTAAAAAAAACTTGGTTTCCCTAAAAATGAACCTCAAGAGTTTTGTGATTCTCCCAAAAATAATATGCGAAAATGTGTGTGTGAGAGTGCACACACACAAAAGTACATTTCTTTTTTTTGTGGAGAAGAGTCAATACCTTTCAACAAATCTTCAGAAGGATCTTGACCAAAAAAGAAAAAAGAAGAAAAAAGAAAAGAAAAAGGGTCAATAAGTGCTTTACTTTGTGGGGAAGATAAGAGATTAGATCAAATGGTTCCTACAATTTTATCTAGCACCTAGTAAGGTAGATAGAGAAAGAGCTGTCCCATTTTGTATTGAGAGATACTGGAAGCTCCTTAGGTTATCTGCCCACACCCTGTGACCAGGGGTGGGTAGGACACCAGGAGTGAAAAGGCTAGAACTATAGGGGATGAAACACGGAACAGGCAGGTCACATACTCATGGCATGGTAGTTAAGAATTGGGAGGGTTGTCTCAGCTGTGAAAGTACCCCCTGAGGACTGAGGGGTCCCAGGTTCACAATGGGCTCCCCAACCCAGACTACCAGTGCCAGAAAAAGGATCCCCGTAATAGCTGGCTCTGAAAATCCGCAGGGACTCAGTCCAGGTGAGTTGGACGCTGCTATATAGCCAGGCATCCTCTTAAAGGGCCCGCATGCAGACTCATTTGCTCACAAACACTCGGCCTAAGCTCCAAAGAAGGGACAGTAGCTTGAAAAGTACCAGGGACATATAGGGAGGAACTGAATTGTATGGTTTCAGGGCAAAGGCTGGAGGGGCAGCTGTTTTTGGGACTAAAGTGCAGACAGGTGCCATTATTCCTTCATTAATGAAAGGAGAGCCCTAGGCAGACACAAACATGTCCATGGTAATGGAAGATGCAAGAAAGCTTTTTGGAGGAAACATTTAACCCACATTTTAAAACATAGAAGGTGTTCACCACAAAAACAGAGTGGTGGGTATACCACCCATTCCCCTAATGGATAGGTGAGACATAAGATAGTGCTACAAAGAATATAATTATGAAGAATTTTAATTCATAAAGCAATGGAGGTTTTATCTTCAGGTTCAATTTAGTATGTGAAACATGTTGATTTGTGCAAAGCACTGAATTACATATTTTAGTGGATACCAATGATATGACTGAATTGCTGTACCAATTCTTTAGCCATAGAGTATAACACTGGAGCACTGGGAATCCAAAGACAAGTTCTATCATACCCCAAATATTTGGGTTACCATTGTAGTTCAGGCTTTGAAATATGGTTTGTTATAGATTAAAATAAATCTAGAAATTGAATCTAAAGACATCAATTATAAATTATAACACTTCATGTTCTAAAATTCACATTTATGGGCTTTAAACAGATCAGAAGAGGGCTTTTATTTCATAAGCTATTGTGTAAGAGCAGACAGTTCTATAAAGTTCTGATAGGATAACAACTGCACAATGGTCATAACTTTTCATCTACAGAATTCTCCTAAACTACTGTGATCCGAGACCCTCAATTGTTTAAGACTAGTCTTATATTGCTTTAGGTTCAGCACAACCTACGGAGTTGACCATGGGCTATGACGTGGCTTTCTCAGAAGAAAATATAATTTCTGAGAACAATATAGAATAAAGCATAAAAAATAACCATTCCTATGTTTTTCTTTTTAAATGATAAATTTGTGTTCTGGAAGGTTGTGGATGGTACTATATAGGTCATGAATTAGGACAATTAGAATGAAGTGTTCATCTTTCCTGAGAGTTTAATACTGTCCCCTGTTTTAATGTCATTGGGGGAGAAATATGTGAGAGGGAATGAAGTTTGTCCATCAGTTGTTATTCTGTCTTTGAAGGTATTGAACTTGGTTTATTATTAAGAAGTGATTCCACCTACTTAAGGAATATATTTACTAAGAGTGACCTCTGCTTCTGAGCAGAGGAGGAGGTATGGTCATCTCTTCCTTTCCTCCCACTGCAGCTTAGAGCTAAAGGGAGGGAGGCACTCATTGGCACTGAGACAACTTCTCCCCATTCCCTCCCTTGTCCCCCAATGTCCAGTTCCTCCAGTAGTTGGGGGCAGGTAGGAAAGAGGAAAAGAGTCTTACAAACTAGCTCCCCAGATGGTCTTCTCTGACATTCTCTGCTCTTCTAATCTGTCCTTATTGTGGATGCCATCTGCACAGCAGGCATCGAACACTCCTCTTTCTAGAGTGCATGTGAGGGTTCTTTGGAGAGCTTAACCTTCTTATACAGTATATGCACAGTTTCTTGTCATGGGAGATCAAGCTCTTGCCTGGTCTCTTCCACCCCTTAACTCCCTCCAAATGTCACTTCTCTCCATCCTGGTTTTTCTCACTGATTCACTTCATTCCATGCTCAAATTAGCACAGCAGAGCAGGTCAGCAAATACCACGTATAATCAGACATTAGACAAGCTAAGAAATTGTCTTTATTTGCATAACATTGAGTACAATTAAATTTATGTAATATTGTGATCATACTGCCTGGAAAAATCTTACCAAAATAGTGTAGTGGTTACCCTGGGTGCAGAATTAGGGCCTGGTTTTACTTTCTCCTTTATTATTATTTTTATCTGATGGGATAACCTGAAAAATTTCCCCAATTTCTATGGATTCCCTATGTTAAAAAGATCATTTCTCAAATATAGAAACATAATATGATATGATTTGATCACAGAAACTAATGCCACATAGTAAGTGTAGATACTTCATGGAATGGCAGCCAAGCACACAATGATGCTCCTTCTCTGGGCCATATCTATACCATTTAATTTGGTCCCTTGGCAAAAACTGATTACTTAAAGAAAGTAGGATGCCTGACTTAAACTGGGATAATCAGATTCCTTTTCCTGGAACTAAAAAGAAGTTAAGATTTGCATACAGTAGGACATGCAGCTCCTAAATGTGCAATTTGCTGAATTTTGACAAATATATACATTTGTGTAATCCTCCAATCAAAATTTGGAATATTTCCATCATTTTAAAGATGTCTGTCATCTCCACTTCCAGTCAATTCCCACCACCCATGATAGGCAACCATGGTTGTGATTTTTATCACAATAGTTTCATTTGTTCTTGAACTTTACATAAATGAAATCATATATGGTAATGTTCCCTTATGACTTGCTTTTTTTCACACAGTGTTTTTGAGATTCACCCAAATTTTTATGTGACTCAGTAGTTTATTCTTCCTGATGCTGAGTAATATATCAACAACATTACATCATTTTTCTATTGGAGGTCATTTGAGTTATTTCCGGTTTTTGGCTATTATAAATACTTGCCATAAACATCTTTTTTACAAGTCTTGTGGACATATATCTTCATTCTGAAGGGGGGAAAATACCTGGAATTGAGATTGCTGGTTTATAAGATAGGTGTAGATTTAACTTTATAAGAAACTGTCAAATGGTGCTCCAAAGTTGCATAATTGTATATGCTCACAAGCCATGTATGAGGATTCCAGTTCTACATCCTTGTCAGCATTTGGGGGTGTCATTCATTTTCATTTTAGCCATTCTGCTGGATGTGAAGTGAGTTTAATTTACATTTTCCTAATGCCTAATGATGTTGAGCAACTTATCTGGTGCTTATTTACCATCTGTACGTCTTCATTTGTAAAGTGTCTGCTCTAGTCATTTGCACATTTATTTTATTATGTTTCTTGTCTTTTACTGGTCATATGTATGTTCAAGATAAAAGTCAGATGTATCTACTATTAATATTTTTGAAGTGTCTGTTCAGCATTAGAAATGCTGGCAGTATGATTAGAGAAGAAAAAGAAATATGTAGTTGAAACAAAAAGTCTTAATAAATTAAAATGTCACTATTTTGAATGACTAGAATATATACCCTGAAAAATAATCTCAGGAAATCAATCAAAAATATATTGGTAATACATTTATCATATATAACATTAATTAAATATATCACAAATTTACAAATTAAAAATTTATAATACAACAATATTACTATATACCTGTAATGCACAGTTCTAAATATAATAAAAATAATCAGGCTTATAGATAAACTAAAACATTAAAAGTTTATTTACTCTAAGGGAATTATTTGAAAACCATGAAGGAAATGAAAGGAGATAGGAGTCAATGAAACATTTTACCTGAATCAATAAAACATTATACATGCTCCTCTAAAGGTTGAAAAGATTTGATATGCAGAGCTGACTCAATATTAACCAAAGTCCCTGCAGGATGGCATATAAAAGTTCATAAATTGATTTAAAAATTAATTTAGAAAAATAAAGAGAAAAGTAAATATTCTAAAAACCATTGAATTGTACACTTTAAATGGGTGAATTGAATGATATGTGAATTATATTTCAATAAAGCTGTTAAAAAAGAATAAACAAAAGTTTTTTAAAGCTAAAATTTAAAAAATGTAAGCAAAACAATGAAAAAATTTAAAAACATGGTCTTAGTGTTGATAGCATATTCAGTGAAAATCATATTAAGAAACAGTATGCAAAATATTTCCTTCTTGTGAAGGCATACATTAAATCAGTGAAGAGTGATTAAGAACTTTTAACAATGTTTATTGTAAGGAGATAACAACCACAGTACATTTTACTTAATGATGAAATGGGGAAAAATTTCTGAGAACAGAAATCAGACAAAGATATCCACTGTTAACACTCACATCTAGTACTTTTCTGGTGTTTCTAGTCAGAGTAATAAAGCAAAAAATTAAACTAAAAATTATAAAGATTAGAATAGAACTAAGGTATAAAATAATAATTATGCATACTGAAAACTCAAAAGAATTTAGAAATTAATTAATAGAATATTTGAGGTTAGCATGATTGTTGGATATAGGGTCAATATAAGAAAACGAACAGTGGGGAGAAACATGGCAGAGAGAGTGATCCCCAGATCCTCCCTGTGAAATAACAATAAGTTGAACATCTAAAACTGAACAAAAACACCCAAACTGCACACAAGTATGTCTGAGCATGGAATCTGCACATAAGAGCTACCACAGGTCAGATCCCCAGGTATTAGGTGGAGGACTGGGAGAAATAAAGAAGCTGTCTCTTCTAGCAGGAGCTCTCTGTAGGAGGGAGGGGAGGGGAGAAGGAGCAGTGAGTTTCCTGAACAGCCCTGCCTGGGAAAGCTGTAAACTCCCCATGGCCAGCAGCAGAGCTAAGTCATCAGGGCAGAAGGCAGTAAAGCAGGATGGCAGAAAAACAGTTGGTTTTTACCAGCTGCTGCTGCAAAACTGAGGCTGAACCACAGCCCTCATCCCCAAACCCAGAGGACTCCTCATCCCGTACCTTCTGAGACCCAATCACTGCGGAGCCCCAGAAGAATCTGAGCAAATGCTACTGGAACTGTTGCTAATACTGAGGATAATGAGCATGATTAAATATGAGAAAATAAAAATATATTTAAAAAGCTTTATATAAAAAAGGGATCCAAGAGGTTTAGATGCAACCTACTGGAGAACCAAACAAAGAACACCTTCTTTGCAAAGGCTAGAGAGACCTTTGTATAATAAGTCTTCCTGAAAAAAAAAAAAAGCAGAATACATTTTCATTAATGCCCTGGTGGAGATATAATCCAGTAAACACCATGAACAATCAAGGTGACAGGCATCTCAGAAAGAATGAGAAAAATCTCCAGAAAATAAGCTTATAGACATAGAAGTATGCAACTTAAATGACAAAGAATTAAAGATGTTACTTCTGAAAAACTCACTGAGTTCCAAAATGTGTCACGTTAATCATTTCAGGAACTGAAAATACTCCTAGATGAGCAGAGCAAGGGATTGAAATCCCCAAAACAAACAAACAAACAAAACAACAACAACAACA
Organism: Cynopterus sphinx; assembly: GCA_030015415.1. Taxonomy (NCBI): domain Eukaryota; kingdom Metazoa; phylum Chordata; class Mammalia; order Chiroptera; family Pteropodidae; genus Cynopterus; species Cynopterus sphinx. The sequence continues at coordinate 56,052,051 of CM057382.1, forward strand.
ACAACAAAACAGAATAGATCTTCTGGAGTCAAAAAACACACTGCAAGAGTTGAAAAATGAAATAGCTAGCTTGGGAAATAGAGTTGACCAAATGGAGGAAAGGATCAGTGGCATCAAAGACAGAAATCTAGAAATAAATCAGAAGGAAGAGGAGAGAAACTGAAGAATGAAAAATAATGAAAGAGAAATACAAGAACTAGCTGATACCATCAGGAGAGGAAAAATAAGAATAATGGTCATTATTGAAGGTGAGGAAAAGGAGCAGGGACTAGAAAGCATTTTCAGACAAATAATGGATGAGGATTTCTCAAATATAAAGAATGAGCTGGAGCTTGGAATTCAAGAAGTCAATAGAACACCCAAATATCTCAACCCAAAAAGGCCTTCACCAAGACATAGTGTATTAAATTTATCAAAAATTAATGACAAAGACAGAATTCTCAGGGAAGCCAGAGAGAAGAAATGGTAACTATAAAGGAAAACCCATTAGATTATTGTCAGACTTCCCAGCACAAACATTACAAGCCAGAAAGAAATGGAATCAAATGTCCAAACTATTAAGTGAAAGGAACTACCAGCATAGAATAATGTATCCAGCTAAGCTGTCTTCTAGGTATGAAGGAGAAATAAAGACATTTCTAGACATAAAATTGAGGGAATTCTCCACTACTAGGCCAGCATTACAGAAAATACAGAAAGAGGTCAGCTCACCTAAACAAAATGACCAAACAAACAAACAAAAACCCCATAATTAGGAGTAAAGTGACTATCAGGCAAACAGAAGCAAAGGAGTGCAACCCTTACTAAGACCAGGACATTGTAACCTTAAACAATAAAAAGAAAATTGCTATTGCAAGATAGTAATGAATGTTCAGCATACATAGGGACAAACTGAAACAACAATGACAGAAAAGGGGATTCAAAGATCCAAATTTGCAAAGGGGAATGGAGATAAGGCACATACAGAAGAAATTGGATGGCTATACACACACACACACACACACACACACACACACACACACATATATATACACACACGTACATATGTATAGTTATATATATACTTATATATGTACTATAAGTTATATATACAGTTATATATATACATATATATATACATATACTCTTTTACATATTCATAATGGTAACCACACACCAAAGATTCAGAACTGAAGTATACAACATAAAACAAAAAGAACCAGAGGGAAAACTCACAAAAGCCAACAAAATAAAGAAAACAGAAACACAAGGACAAGAAAGCAATGGAAACACCGAGCCACCAGTAAGTAAAAGACAAAATGGCTATAAGAAGATCACATATTTCAATAACCACTCTAAATGTAAATGGATTGAACTCACCAATAAAAAGACACAGAGTTGCAGAATGGATCAAAAGACAAAACCCAACCAAATACTTCCTCCAGGAGACACATCTCAGCTCCAAAGACAAATACAGACTCAAAGTGAAAGGGTGGAAAGTGATATTTCAAGAAAATGGCATTCAGAGAAAAGCAGGAGTAGTGGTACTAACATCAGATGAAACAGACTTCAAAATAAAAAAGGTAAAGAAACATACTGAGGGACATTTCATAATGATACTGGGAATCGTGCACCAAGAAGACATAACACTTATTCATATCTATACTCCCAATTAGGGAGCCCTGAAATATGTAAAGCAATTACTGACAGAACTAAAGGGAGAAACAGACCAAAACACTATCATAGTAGGGGACCTAAGTATCCCATGGTTGGATATGGACAGATCATCCAAACAAAAAAATTAATAAGGAAATAACATCCTTAAATGACACATTAGGCCAACTGGACATATGATACATTCACAGAGCCTTCCACCACCAAACAGGTACTTATATATTCTTCTCTAGTGCACATGGAACATTCTCAAGGATTGACTACTTACTGGGACATAGAGATAGCATCAACAAATATAAGAGGGTTGAAATCATACCAACCATATTCTCTGATCATAACACTTTGAAACTAGAGATCAACTGCAAAAAGAAAGCAGGAAAAACCACAAATACAACTGAGATTAAACAACACGCTACTGAAGGACAACTTGGTCAGGGAAGAAATAAAAAGAGAGATTAAGAGATACATAGAAATGAATGATAATGATAGTACAACATATCAAAAGTTTGGGGACATGGCAAAAGTGGTCATAAGAGGAAAGTTCATATCATTATGGGCTTATCTCCAAAAACAAGAATGAGCTCAAATAAACAACCTAACCCTTCATCTCCAAAACTAGAAAAAGAAGAACAAATGAAGCCTAAAATCAACAGAAGGAAAGAAATCATCAAAATTAGAACATAAAGAAATAAAATTAAAAACAAACAAACAAAATGATTGAAAAAATAAATATAACAAAGAGCTTGTTCTTTTAGAAGGCTAATAAAATTGACAAATCCCTGGCTAGACTCACTAAAGAAAAAAGAGAAAGGATACAAGTAAACAAAATCAGGGATGAAAGAGAAGAAATTATGACAGACACTGCAGAAATACAAAGCATCATACAAGAATACTATGAAAAAGTATACAACACCAAAATTAGTAACCTAGAAGAATTGATAAGTACTTAGATAAATACAACCTTCTTAGACTGAATCAAGAAGATCTGGAAGATCTAAATAGACTGATAACATCATGGATATTCAAACAATATAAAAAACCAACCAAAAAGTAAAAGTCCAGGACCAGATGGCTTCACCAGTGAATTCTACCAAACATTAAATAAAGATTTAATACCTATTCTCCTCAAACTCATTTTATGAAGCCAATATTACCTTGGTACCAAAACCTGGTAAATATAACACAAAAAAGAAAACTACAACCAATATCTCTCATGAACACAGATGCAAAAATCCTAAATAAGGTACTATTGAACTGAACACAGCAACATATTAAAAAGATTATACACCACAATCAAGTGGGCTTCATCCCAGGGGCACAGGGATGGTTCAACATATGCAAATCAATTAATGTAATACACCACATAAACAAATTAAAAAATAAGAATCATATGACCGTATCAATAATACAGAAAAGGCCTTCAACAAGATACAGCATCCATTTATGATCAAAACACTTCACAAAACTGGTATAGAAGAAAAGAACCTTAACATAATAAAGGCCTTATCTGACAAACACTCAGTCATCATTATACTCAATGGTGAAAAATTAAAAATCTTTCCTCTAAGATCAGGAACAAGGCAAGGCTGTCTATTAACACCACTCTTATCCAACATAACAGTGGAGATCCTAGCAAGTGCAATCAGGCAAGAGAAAGATATAAAAGGCATCCAAATAGGAAACAAAGAAGTCAAACTGTCACTATTTGCGGATGACATGATTCTCTATACAGAAAACCCTAAAGACTCCACAAGAACACTACTAGAAACAATAAGCAAATACAGTAAAGACTCTGGATACAAAAATCAATGTTCAAAAATTTGTAGAATTCCTATACTCTAATAAAAGTGTCAGAAAAAGTAGAAAAACTAATTTCTTTTGCAATTGCACCAAAAAGAATAAAATACCTAGGAATAAATTTAGTGAAATCTGTGAAGGACCTATATAATGAAAACTTTAAGACCCTATTAAAAGAAATCAAAGATACAAAGAAATGGAAAGATATTTCATGTTCTTGGTTTGGAAGAATCAACATAGTTAAAATGACCATATTACCGAAAGCATTATACAGATTTAATGCAATCCCCATCACAATCCCATTGGCATTTTTTAAAGAAATAGAACAAAAAATCATTAGATTTGTATGGAAGCACAAAAAACTCTGAATTTCCAAATCTATCCTGAGAAAAAAGAACAAAGCTGGATGCATCACTCTGCCTGACTTCAAATTATAATACAAAGTGACAATAATTAAAACCACATGGTATTGGCAGCAAAACAGACACACAGACTAGTGGAATAGAATTGAGAAGTAAATCCATATTTATATGGGCAAATAATTTTTGACAAAAATGCCAAAAATATACAGTGAAGAAAGGAAACCCTCTTCAATAGATAGTGCTGGGAAACCTGAAAGGCCACCTGCAAAAGAATGAAACTAGACTGTTGTCTATCACCACACACCAAAATTAACTCAAAATGGATTGAAGACCTGAATACAAGACGTGAAACACTAAAATGTATAGAAGAAAACATAGGAACTAATCTCAAAAATCTTGGACTTAAAGAGGATTTTTTGAATTTGACTTCCAAAGCAAGGGAAGTAAAAGCTAAAATAAATGAATGGGACTACATCACACTAAAAAGCTTCTGCTCAGCAAAAGAAACTGTCAACAAGGGAAAGAGAGAGCCATCTCAATGGGAAAATATATTTGCAAGCAACACCTCCGATAAGGGCCTAATATCCAAAATATACAAAAAACTCATACAACTCAATAACACAACAACAACATCATCAACAACAACAACAACAAACAACAAAAATGATCCAATCAAGAAATGGGCAGAGGACTTGAACAGACACTTCTCCCTAGAGGACATACAAATGGCCAACAGATATATGAAAAGATGCTCAACATTGCTAGCTATTAGGGAAATGCAAATCAAAACCACAATGAGCTAGTACTTCACATCTGTTAGAATAGCTGTAATCAACAGGTCAAGTAATAACACATATTGGAGAGGATGTGGAGTAAGAGGAACCCTCATACACTGCTGGAAGAAACTTGAGCCCAATGTTATAACTCATAACTTATTCCAACATCTACTTCAAGTATATTCTATATTTCAGTGTGAAAGACAAAATAATAAACCTTCTTGAAAATAGTATAAGAGAGAATAGCTTCATGATTTTAGGATATGAAAAACTTCTTAAAATTGGACACACATAAAAGACTGCTTCATTTGACTACATTAAAATAAAAAACTTCAGTTTATCAAAAAAATTCCATTAAATGGGAGAAAATCAACCAAAAATATATTAACAAAACTATATTACTAAAAAAAAAGATTGTAGAAAACATTTGCAATACACGGAATCAAAAGAAATTCCTATAAATCAATAAGAAACCCACAAATAACCCAATAGAAAAACAACTCTAATCTATGACCAAACACTTCATAAAGGAAGAATGACCAGTTAATATATGAAACATTGTTCAAGCCATTAGTCATCAGGGGAGTACACATTAAATCCACAAGGAGATACCTTTACATGCTGAAAAGAACCATTAAAATAAAAAGGCTGACAGTACCAAGGGTTGACAAGGACACAGACGCATAGGAACTTTCATACACTGCTGGTGAGAATGTGAGTTGGCACATCAACTTCGGAGAACGGTTTCGCTTTATCTACTAAACTGGAAGATATACAAAGTCCTATGACCCAGAAAATTCATTTCTATTTTATAACCCCGAAATGTATGATAAATGTTCAAACATCACGTGGGGTGAAGAAAGCCACATACACAAAAGAATGATTGTTTTCTGATTCCCTACATAAACTTCAAACCAAACCAAAACAAAACAAAAACAAAAACCCAAAAAACCCTATAGTGTTTAAGACTGCAGAGTTAGGTAGTAAAAGCAAAGAAGTGATTGCCACAAAGCCAGGTTAGTGGTTACATGGGCAGGAAGAGAGAGGCAGTGTTTTGGAGGGGCAGAAGAGAAAACTCTGGGATGGGAAGGCCGGCTTATTTCATTGTCACTCACTTCGCCCCTCAAATGCACCCGTCAGTACGTCCTTTGCAGGTGTAGCTCCCTTAAGCAGCTCTCCTTCGCTGTGAGTATGGTGCTGAGCAGTAGAGGGCGCCAGAGACACAACGAGGGAGGCAGGTGCTTTTCGGGCTTGTTCCAGTCACTGAGCATCTGTCCTGGTGCCGGCGTGGGGACACCGAGTGGCATTCTGTCCCGGCCACGCTCCCTGGACTCGCGGTCCCTGGACCCTCTTGCGTCCCAGCCCGGCCTGTCAAGCCTGTTCCCATGGCCTTCCTGACGTGTACACCACGCGCTGCAGGTCTCTGGGTCCTTTCTTCATCTGTGCTCCCACCCCTTTAAATCATCCAACTCCTGGAGGTTTGTAGGTTAACAAATTGATAAAAGCATATTTTCAAAAACAAAGGGCCGACAGAAATCAGATCTGGTTACTGGCGGGATTATATTCCCTCATCACGAGATGAACAGATACTTTTACACAGTCAGAAGGGGGAGTTAAGAAAAACCAGAGGGAAGGAGGGTGAAAGGGAAAAGAGGAGAAAGAGAGAGAAGGAAGGGAAGGAGGGAGGAAGGAAGGAGAGAGGGAAAGAAGGAAAGATGAAAGGGAGATAGGGAAGAAATATGAAATGCGCAACCTTATTAGCAACTAAAGGTGCACAAACAAAAGCAGCTTATCTAACAGACACGGAAACAGACCCTAGGCCCTTAAGAATGTGGCAGCACTACACAATGTCTCTGTCTTTTTGAGGTCTCTCCGGCAATATATAATCATGACACCATTTTTGGACACCTGAGTCTGATATATTCACTCTAGCTTCATCACTTATGAGCTACGGGGCTCAGAGAAATGGCATCCCCTCTTCGATAATCACTTTCCTCATATCTAAATGTGGGGAAGGTTTCTCCTGGGCTTCTGTGCGAATTTAACAAGCTCCCTTATAAAAACCTAGTGCAGTTCCCAAGAGCTAGCTCCTCTCTTCCCACCTTGCCAGTCATTTTCACTTTGAGAAACATACCTCTTGAAATACTGGTAAAATGCAGAGGTGATTTGGACCAATAATTCCATACTTTAAAATTAGGAAAACCATGATAGGCAGATTGTACAATCTGTCTTCATAATTGCGTATTAAATTCAATTAAGAAATATATTCATTATGTTGAAAGAGTCAGGCTTATGGAATGTAATCAGCAAACTACTTCATTCTTTTTTCCCCAGTGACCCATTCAAACCTGCTTGGCAGGTAGCATCTCCCTGCCCGTTGGATAAAATCTAGGGCAAGTCCCATGACTTCTGATTACTCTTAGGTAACAATAAAATTTTCCTATAACTTCTAATTGTAAAAACAGGCTATATTCAGTACTTGAAATGTCCAGTCTCATGTAGTAGTCTAAACTTCCAGCTTCATTTAAGGTATAAGCTTCCTCTTTATCCTCCCTCATGCTGGCTCATGCTTGTATGAAGCTGCAACAGAAAAAGGGCGCATAGCAGTTTTCCCATTTCTCCACTTTGTGCTTCCACTCCTTCTTCCCTGACTTGTTAACAGGGGTTTCTGATCATTCTAGAGAAGGGAAGGGAAAAGAGGAAGAGGCTGCCTAAGTGGCAGGAGAGGTTCTGTGTCACTAGTAGTTCAGTAATAAGCTGGAGTACTCAACACAGACTGGCACTGGTCCAGGACTGTGGGTTCTTCAATAACCTCCTTTCTGTGTAGATCCCTTACCGTGGATTCCCACTACTTAGGTTGGCTCCAGAGTGTGGGCTTGCACACAACACTGTCCCCATTCCCTTTAAAAATATTAATTACATTTTCTGAAAATGAAAGTGTAGACATTATATTTCTCAGACACCCTTACAAATACAGTTTTAGGTTGAGTTTGCCAAATGTGAGGCTAGAAAGCTGAAAGAAGGTAAAAATCATCTCTTTCTTCCTTTGATACTGATATTTATGACAGCAACAAGCTGGAGGCTCTTGCAGTAATTGGGCAAAGAATTCCATAATGAAAAATTAAAACAAACAAACAAACCAACCACAATTGGAAAATGGCTGTGAAAATTCCAGCCCATCATTATTACAGGATACCAAGTTGGCAGCAGTGGCTTTGAGGCACAGTAGCAGGTACACAGCAGTGAGGTCTTCTCAGTGACTGCACAGCCAGGAATAGGCTCCTGGAATTCTCCAGTTCTAGGGAATATCAATATGGTACATTGAATTATCTATCGTCCCAATTCTTTACCCCGTAGTGTAGCTATGTCTATTGCCATATAACTTTGCAATTCCTCTCACAAAAAGGTATAGTTTACATCCCTGCCCCTTGATTTTGAACTTGGCCACATGAATTGCTTCAGCCAATGGGATATTAGGTGATATGACACAAGCAGAGAGTATAGACGTGTTTCCCTTTCTTTTGCCTTCACCATGAAAAGAGCTTTCCCTGGGTAGCTCCTGCCCCTTTAGCCTGGGCTCAGAATGAAAAAACATGGACCAGGACTGGGTGAGGAACTGAGCCTAGCTAGACCCACAGTTTGAAGGTTATTAGCCTAATCTAGATCAGCCCACACTCAAATGAATCATCAATATATGAGAAATAAATGGTTATTTTCACCGAACACTAAGATGTTGCGATTGCTTGTTATGCACCATTATTGTAAAACTAGCTACTCGATACAAGCAACTTCTCCTCTTTTGACTTCATCAGCTTTCTCAAGATTTGTGTAATCAAAGTCCCTATATAAATCACTCTTTCCTGATAATTTTTTTCTGGGAAAAGAATTCTGGAAAAATAATTATTTTTCCACTTGAGACAGACTGATGTTCATGCCAGGACCAACTAGAAAAGCTGAATAAAATACAGAAAACCTTTTTTTTTTTTTTTTTGAGTTATTGGAAGGCTGCCAAGTTGACAAGCATTTGTTAGGCTATGATTGCAGAAGGAAAATACAATGAGGTTAGGTGACATTCTGTGAACCATGTTTCCCTTCAGGAAATTTGCTGATTATAGCTAAGAACCAGCATTTGGGCAGAGGGCCATAGCTAAGAGTCAGAAAAGGTAGCAGAGTCTTTGGACCTGGAGAGACAAGAAATTGGAGTTTAGGGTTGCCAAGGCAGCTGGGACTGGAAAAGCCAAGATGTCAGCTAGAAGGGAGACACAGAAGAGAAATTCTGACACTCATGAGTTTCTCCCCTTGAATCATTTGCTGAATTATAAAACTGTGAATTATTTCATAGGAAGCCTATGAAATACAGCAGGGCTTTTTTTTTTCTTTCTTTCTTTGCAATAACATGACACTAAAGAGAGAAAACTTGGAATTCAGGATCCCCAACGAAAGAAGTCTAGTAAATACACCAGATTCTCATTTGCAATTCCTGGAAGACTATACTCTAGAAATGGGGGCAAACCATAGGTAAAGATAAAATCTTACCAAAACTGTAACCTAAACTCCAATAAGTTTAGTACCAGATAGGGTCAAAGTTACCTTTTCTACTCTGTCAGAGGTTTACTATAGTAAACCATCTCTAGAGAAATTATGTGTCCTGAGGCCACTATAATTTATCATAATAGTCAGCATTCAACAATAAATTATCCAGCATGTCAAAAAACAGGATCAAAGGGGTAGAACATGTACAGGATGCAGATGAAAAAGGGGTTCTACTGAAAGTAACCTTGCAGGGTAATCTGATCCTAAATTCCAAACTGGGAAGGTCATGGTGGGTAGTCATGCCCAGGACTATATCTTCTTTAGTAAAGGCTTATCTTTGTGTGAAGTCAGACTTGTCCATTGTTTCTGTGCATCTAGGTTAACACACCTTTGAAATGTCAGGGTAAATCTCTTTTTCAGACCCCTCAGAGGCGTAACTACTTCTAAGGGAGCACATAATCTTCTTAACTATCCTGTAATCCAGGGGTCTCCAACCGTGGAGTCCTGGACCAGTGCCAGTCTGTGGCCTGTTAGGAACCTGGCTGTCCTGCAGGAGGTGAGCAGCAGGCCAGAGAGCAAAGCATCTGTATTTGCAGCTGCTCCCCAGCACTAGCATTACTGCCTGAGCTCCACCTCAGATTATCAAGCGTTAGAATCTCAAAGGAGCACCAGTCCCCAGTGCCAGAAAGTTTGGGGACTGCTGCTGTAATCTAATCCATGCCTTTCTTTCTCCCACCTTTGTTTAAACTTTTTAAATTTCCAAATGCATAAAAGAAACTTCAAACTGTCATTTTAGGAATCATATTTTTCAGTCTGTTGAGATCTTGCTTCCAAGAATAACTTTTGTTTGGTCAAGTAAAATTTTATTAAAATTCTCTACAGGTTTGAATATTCATACATCAACAATAAAATTGATCCATCAGTGACCCAGATATTGGTGTGATTGACAGAATTAAGACTTTCATCAAAAAACTGGAATCTATAACAAAATATCAAATGAAAATTAAGCACTGAAGTGTTGACAATGGAGGAGGCTGTACATCTGTAGGGGCGGGGGTATGTGGGAAATCTCTGTACCTTCCCCTCAATTTTTTTATGAACCAAAAACCTAAACTTACATTTTAGCAATAGAAACCAGAGGGGTGTGTGTGTCAGAAATCAATCAATATAATTCATCACATTAAAAGAATAAAGGAGAAAAATATGATTACTTCAAAAGATGCAGAAAAAGTATTTGATAAAATTTAACAATTTGTGGTAAAAAGAAAACTTTTAACAAATTGAAAATACATGATCATAAGTATATTAAAAGTCCTATAGAAAACGTCATACTTAATAGTGAATATTGTAAGCTCTGCCCACTCTTGAGATTGAGAATGAGACAGGTATACCTACTATCACTATTGCAGTTAGGCCTACCCGATACAATTTACATATCAACTTTGTATTCTGCAATTTTGCTGAACTGGTATATATTAGCTTTAATGGGTTGTGTGTGTGTGTGTGTGTGTGTGTGTATTCCTTAGGATTTTCTATAGATGACCATGCCATCTGCAAATATAGATTTAAATCTTTCTTTATAATCTAGATGCCTTTTTTTTCTTGCCCAATTTTCCAGCCACTGCAATTTGGCAAGAAGAAGGCATGAAGACTGGACAGGAAGAAATAAAACTGTCATTTTCAGAGGTTATGATTATATCCAAAGAAAATACAAAGAATTTACTGACAAACTACTACAATTTAAGTGACTTTAGCAAGGCCACTCACTAGATATGTCAACATTCAAAAAATCAATAGAATCTATATATAGTAGCAACAAACACATATAAAACACCTTAGGATACATCTAAGGAAAGATGTACAAGAACATTTTACTGAAAACTACAAAACAGTCCTAAGAAAACTTATAAGAGACTTAAGCAAATGAAGGGATATGCCATGTGAATGAATCAACTATTAAATATTGTAAAGGTATCAAGTGGCCCCCAAATTGTTCCATTCACTCAGTAAGACTCATTTAAATCCTGGCACTTTTGTGTGTGGAAATTGACAAGCTGTTTCCAAAATGTTGTATGGAAATGCAAAGAGCTTCTTTCTGCTGGGGTCACCTTGTGAACAGGATTTGAGATAATCCAGGACCGCTCTCTCAGGCCCATGGGAAGCAGTTGTGTACTTTTAGCCCTGACCGTAGCTATAGACAGGGGCCAGCCCAGCATAGCAACCCCTTCTTCCTCCCTATCAGAACAGAAAGCCTGCCAATCTCTTGGCACTGAGATTTTTTAGTTGTGAGTCAGACACACCATTCTACTCTGTTCTGCAAAGGGGATGCTTTCCAATCTTTTCAAGCGGCCCTAGAAAGGCCACTGAGAGGCATGAGTCTCACCTTGAAATGTGGTGGTGGTTGGCATCTACTGTCTCAGGACCCTAGGTAGACTGCTAAAATCATATAGAGGAACTCCTGTTATGTGTAAGCTATGACACTATTAAAAATTACTGGAGTGCAGACTATGTTGAAAATGTGCATGTGAAATAAGAAAGAGAAAGCACAGACAAGATATTTTGTCCATATAGACTGCTAGGGAAAGCTTATTTATGCATTGACTGAGACTGGAAGTCAAGTGAAAGGGGCAGAAACTGAGTGAGTATAAGAGGTTCACTTCTTTCTTCTGATGAACAAGAAAAGAGACAATGCTGGTTTAAGGTTTCATTCTAGTTACACAATAACAATGCATTGACTGGGAATACAATAGCATTAGGGTGAAAATCCAGACTGACAGTGAAAAGCACAATGCTTGCTTGTTACCTAGAGTATAACTTCACTGGGGTTGACGTCTGTGGTTTGTGGGAAATTCTATCTTAATGAATTTTATACCGACACCTACTACACCACAATAATGGTAATGGAACTGCTAGTTTACAGGAAAAGCTGTCATCTCTGTGGGCTACATTTTGGCCATGTGTTTTCATCATTTTCTGCTAAAGTGAGTGTCCCGGAAGCCAAATGTTGTTAACCAGGGAGACCACAGAAACCAGCAGCAGAGCGCCTGTGAGACCAGGGTTGTGAGGTGTTGGACTCTGGGAGGATGGGCCATGGCCCTGACTTGGCACGTTGTGGGGGTGGGATCTGACATGGCCCCAGGGAGGGACCTGACACACGGATGAGGTCCTTCTAACAGGGAGTGATGCTGAGAACCTGTCCACCACTTAATACCTGGGTGGGCTGTTCACAGTATTCTCCTGCAGGTCCTGAAGGCAGTGAGTCCCCGCCTCTGGGAGCTCTCTCTCCTGCGCTGTGGGCACACCACGTGGCCTAGACATTCTGGGACTTTTCCATACCTTCATACAGAAATTCATTCTCAGATTGTGCTATTTATTGTGGACCAACTGAAATAAGTGCTTGGGGGTGTACCCCCTTCCCTTAATTCCCTCAGGGCAGTTTGTTTTCTCTGCTAGGTAGAAGGTGGAGACACCACGTATGAAAAACTGCAGCTTGAGCATCAACATACCATTAGCTTTCTAAGATGGTGAAACCCAATTTTACCCAACACTTCCATTCAGCACGCACAGTTATGCTATCACTAAATAGACTATTTCTTCTGAACACTGGTCCAAATTGGTACTGTGATGACCAGGAGCTGGGATCCTAAGCCCTGAAAGCACTATGAGTAAAGAAAGAGTGAGTTGGGAGGGTCTCTTAGGCTGGTGAGTAGACACTGGCCACACTGCTGACCAGGCCAGGGCTCTTTTGTCCCTTGTTCTCTCTTGTATATCAGCACTAATGTACCCCTGGTATGGACTGGTCCAGGAGCTTGTGAGATGCTGGAAGATGTGCCCAGGCTGGTGGCTGTCAGGAATGGTGGTGGGAAGAGCAGGCTCCTGAGGCACATGTGAGGTCCCTGCTTGAGTCAGGACTCAGTGGTGCAGCAAAGTGCATGCCAGCGCTTCACCAGTTCCTTCGGCTTGCTGAGCATCTCATCCCAGTGCTCTAGCTCTTTGCCACGGGCATACATGTAGGGGCCCACCACCACACGGCCCAGCTGGTGGGTCTCTGCAGGGGAGGAAAAGCACTGTTAGTTTATGGACCACAGAAGCCATATTATCTCAGGCATCCCCACCCCCCAACACCCTTTCCTCCTTCTCTCTCTCATTTATTCTTACCCTCCAAGGGAGTAGCCAGGACCTCTCTATTTAAACACAGAGCTGACAGCCTCCAAAGAGGTCCTGACTTTGCTCTGGAGCTGGAGATGGCAGGGAAGGAAGCCCAGGTGGAGAGCCTGCCCTTTGAGGGAACCCATTCTGTCCCTCACCCTCCTGGTGGGCTGTCTTAAGCCTGCCTCGTGTCAAAGAGCTGACAGAAGAAGGGGCCCCTCCAGAAAGAAGCCCTCTTCCATCAGCCCACTTATTCATTCATGGGGAAAATTCAACAGAAATTTCACCCACAAACTGTCACAACAGAGACCAGCTACCTCTGCTGCCTAAGACAGGGACAGTGGACATTGGGTTATGAGGCAGTGTGAGAGAGCTGGATGGGATAACTCCACCCTGTCATTCACCCTGAACCTTACCCAGGACCTACAAGCTAGTCTGGAGGCATGAAGAAATGTAGGGGTTACAGTGACACGTGGCATCAGATCACTTGGCCATGCTGCCTCTGGTGGTTTGCCCCAGAGGAGGTGGTAGAGGCCACCCTCTTTCTAGGGTGCCGCAGAAAGTCACACTGGAATAAAGCTGGATGTGAATTCCAGCTCTCACACTAGCTAGTTCTGTGTTCTTGGGCAGGCCTTACTGTCTCCTTCGGTGCTCTGCAGCACTGTCAGGCTGAGGCTGGCAGTGTCCAACTCGGTGGGGTCAGCCTTGAAGCTGAAGGTTTCGCTGTACACAGGGTTGGCAGAGCCCAGCACAGCTGAAGTCTTCTTGCACTTGACAAACTTGTTGTGGTTCATCAGGGACACTTTGACAAACACACCTGAAGGGCAGTGCAGACTGGGCTAGGAGAGGCAGGTAGGAGCCAAACCTCCAACCAGTGAGAGGTCTGGCTTGGGGGGCACATGCCTACCCAGACAACTGTACCCCGTTACTCACAGCTTCTGCAGCCAAGGGCATTATAAGAGGAAACATGGTTGATTAGTGTACTGCCTTAGAGCTGAGGAAACACTCAGCTCCCATCCTCTTCCTTCCTCTCTGCCTCCTGAACCACCCACGTCTTGGCTAGCCCTTGTTTACCAGAGCCTGGAACCACACACCCTTCCCATTAGGGCAGTGGTGAGGGGCAGAGGCGCTGGTTGCTGGGTGCTCAGGCCCTCTGGGGTTCCTTAAGCACCTTGTCCTTCAGAGGACAAAGTTTTGGGGGATGGGGCTTAGATGAGTTTTGGATCCACAGCAGAAGATTGAATGCCAGTTTGCTATGGTGACTCAGATGTGGAGAAACACAGGTGGCAGACAACCACCACCTTGCTAGAGGTCCACATAGGGGCAAGAAATATCAGGTGAGCCAGTGTAGGGCCTCTACTCCTCCAGCTCTTGGCAAGTTGGAGGAAGCAGAGCATCACATGGCCTGCTGACCTTCTTCCAGCAGAGGGTCATGCCTGTGTGCAGGGGAGCTGTCCCGGGCGGCAAGGACACACAGGGCCTCTCCTTGGAGGAACTGGATCTCTTCATAGAAGGGAGGGCTGGAGGTGGCAGCACAGTTCAAGGGAAAAGTGAGGGGCTGACTTGGTCTCAGGGGCTTTGGAGGTCTTGGTGGTGGTCAAGGAAATGCAGCGTTGGATTTGACATCAGGGAGCTGCTTCTCATACCACAATGTGCACAGAGGGTGAGTGCACCTCAGGAGATAGTGTTCTGTGACAGGGAGTAGGCAAGCAGAAACTGGAAGGCCAGCAATGAGGGTCAGACTCTACCCCTAGGTCCCAAGCTCACAGGGCTGGTTCTGCCATGAAGAGGAAACTTACTGACAAAACTCCTGTCTTTCTGGAGCTGGAGGCCCTTGGCTCGTAGCACGACCACTGTCAGACGGCTCAGGCAGTCATTGTAGCTGAGGCAGAATTGGAGGTCGCCAAATTCGGAGGGAGGCTGGAGAGGCCAAGGGGAAGGCACCCTGTCATGCTGGCGGGTGCTGGAGGAGCCCTGGTTCTTCCACCTTTCTCATGGTGGTCAGGCATGGAGTACTACATGACATACTCCCATGCCCTCCTTTAAGCCCACCTGCCGTTTTATAGATGGAGAAACTAAGGTCTGGGGAGTTGACACTAAGGTACTGAAGATCACACAGTAGTGACGACCAGAGTCGAAGATTCAAACCCAGGTCTGGGAAATGCCAAACTGTTGTGGGCCACAGGGTCTTTCTTGTGGGCTGGGGGAAGGCTGCTACATATTTTCCCTGGTGGTTCATTTGGGATGTTGCCTTTTATAGCTGTCTGATCTGGATGGGCATCCAAACATGGATTTTTCATGTTGCTCCAGGTAATCTGACCTCTAAAGCAAAAGAATCTCAGGTAGCCCCTCCTTGCCCGGAGTGATCCCACTCACCCCTTTTATCTCATGCAGCTCCACCCAGGCCCACTATCCTGAGCAGGGGTGGTGGGCAGTATGCTGAGGGCTGAAGCTGGCCAACAGGTGCAGGACCACACCTACTAATTGCCCATGATAGCATGACATGCAATGGCATATGTTTGGTGACTTTGGCCTTTACCTCCAGGCTCTCAGCCTCTAGGTCTCTCCAGATAATATGTCGGCAGTCGCCTGCCAGGGTCTCATTCTTCAGGGGGAACAGCACCTGGCCCAGGAGCTGGTGCTTCCTTTGCCTGTCCACATGGTACACCGAGAACCTCAGCACCCTCTGAGTGATGCTCTTGCTGGACACCTGGGGAGATGAAGGTTGGGCTGGGGTCAGGCATGTGGACAAGAGATGGGATAGTGTGACACACTGTTCTGGACACAGGAGCTTTTGTTGAGGGATGTCACAACCAAGGACCTGAATACCCCAAACTCAGCCATCTTTGGGCACCCTTCATAGCAGCAGGATCAGCACTCCCGGGAGGTAGGAATGTGTGTCAAAGCCTCACCACACAGAGTGTGCTCTGAAGACCAGCACAATCCACCACTCCCTGGACCTTGTCATAAATATGGGTCCTTGGGCCCTACTCCAGGCCCATGAAGTGGAATCTGCTGTTTCACAGGATATCCCAATGATTTGCCTGCACATAGAACTGTGAGAGGTCCCCCACTGGAGCCCAGGGAACCTGCCCATCTCTGCTATCCAAGCTGGGAACCACAATTCCCCTCTTCCTGAGATTCAGTCTCCTCATGGGATAATGGTTCTTACTCTCTGGGTTGTAAAACTCCAATCACAGTGTCTGACCTATAGCCAATGACCAGTTAATACTGATTTTCTTCTCTTCTTGTACTCTTTCCTCTTTCCCTTTAAAGCATAGAGAGGCCAGGATCAAGTTAATATTGGGTCAGGATAGGGTAAAGAAAGATAAGGAGATGAGCATGACATGTGGCCATGCTGGTCAGCCAGCTTGTACAACTTGGTCTTGATGTCCTGACAAGAACAGGTTCACCTGTGAATTCTCACAGCCTTGTCCCCAGCAGGACAGCTGGCATCTGGGCCCCATGCCACCCCTCTTCTCGGCTCTCTTCCCCGGAAGAAGTCAAGAACTGGAGCTCTTGCCTCTTCCTGAATGCTGACCACCTCTCCTTACCTTGCCAGCCAGTCTGCTGCTCAGCTCGTAAGAATGTTTGTCCAAGGCCTCTCAGCAGCTCTTGATGTCTAGTTTCCCATAAGAACCCCAGTCACCTGCTGAGGCTTCCAGGCCACTGTGAGCTTGGCTGTGTCCCAATAGCTTTTATACCTCCAGACCCTATGCTAGCTGGTCCACCGTGCAGCAAATGTACCACCTGCCTAGGATGGCTCTCAGGTCTTGTGCTTACCTCTGACAGAATAGGTGAGTTCCTGACCTCATTTCAAGGGCCCTTGGGGTTTTACCCTCTGAAATCCTTGTATAACCTTGCCATAAACCCCATAGTGCTCCAGGGCTTTGGGGTTCTTCTTCTATGCCCCATGGACCAGAAACTGGCATTCAATAGATACTTCAATAATGTGTGTGTGTGTTTTTCTTTTCTCTCCTCCAGATGGCCTGGACAGGAGGAGCCCAGCCCTCTGCTCTCTTATCCTTCAAGTCTCTCCTCTCCTCCATGCCATTGGAGTTCAGGGCTGTTGTAGGCCCTGACTTGGAGATTCTGGAGGCTGCAGGACCTTGGGTAGTACAGGAGGCTGTGGCTCTCTTGCATAATGCCTACTTTTTCCCAGACCTTGCCTGCTCCAGAAGCTGTACCTGGAAGATAAAGTGCTCATCAAACTGAGGGTTGGCGGTTTTGCGTTTAGTCTTGGACTGGAGGAAGCGCCGCTCATCGGGCAGCAGGTGGAGCTTCACCAGGGGGCTGCAGGTCTCAGAGAGGACTTGTAGTTGCTGCGCCTTGATCAGGCCCACCAGCAACCGCTCTGCCTCCTTCTGGTATTCCACAGAGAACCACAGTCGCCCCAGGCAGCCCTCAGGGAAGTAGGTCTCACTCTTGTCCTCTGGGAACTTGTACAGCTCTGGGTTGATGGTCCCCACCACGGATGCATCTCCTGCAATACAGGGACTGGGAAGTCTGGCAGGCCAGAGGAAAACAGGGGCCTGGGGAACAAGCAATCCCTGGGCTTTTCACTGCCTCTCTCCTGGCCAATCATTTCTTGGCTATGCCTCTGCTAGGCCTCTTCTGTAGCTTCTTGCTTCTTCTGACCACATCCACTCCAACTTTCTTCTGCAGTCTAAACACAGCCCCTCTCCCTACTTTACTTCCTCCAGGAGGCCTTGTCAGCACTAAGGCATTGTACATCCAGGCCTGCTTTTCCCTGAGGCCCCTAGCAGAGGCCACATTATTTACTCAACTCCCATCTTCTGTGATCAACCCCTGTATCCAGAGGTCAGGGCCTGCTTTGGGGTTACAGAGCCCAGCATCTGGCCTGACCACTTTCTGTGGTATTTCAGTGATAAGTGTTGCCTCTTTTCTTCCTCGTCAAATTAGAAAGGACAAGCTAGAAACTTGGTGGTTCCTGGGAAGGTCTCTTGAAAGGCCTTCAGAATAAAGAGGTGAGCAGAAAGTTATGCACCCACTTCCTACCATTCTGCCCTCTTGATCAGCCACCCCTTGATCTTGGAAAAAGAGCCAGCACAAGTTCTGCATTTGGAAACACCAGGGCTCTATTCTCCAGATCTGTTGCTTACTGCCTTTGTGACCTTGGGCAAGGCATGGTTAACCTTCCGAACCACAGTTTATGAATTTGTAAAATTGGGAGACAGTCCTTCAACCAACAGAGGCATGGTGAAGTCTAACTCCAAAATGGCACATGAAGCCATACCTGGCCTGGGCTAGGGGTGCCGGAGGCACTTGGTAAACTGAAGTACTTGGAAAGAAGGAACATTGGCCAATTCTGGCAACCCTGGGCCTATCCAGGCTGTATTCTGGAGTCAGGCTCATGAAAGCAGATTTATCTGCCCTGCTCTGAGTAGACCCTGACCCCTGGGCAGGCCCTGGCACACTCACCAAGGTTGCTGCCAGTGGAATGGGGCCGGAGCTTTGGAGTTGGGCAGGGGTCTGGTGGCACCTGGGCCCACTCTCTGCTGTGCAGGGGCACCCAGTCTCGGCTTTGGAAGGAAGGGGGCACCACAAATGGCACACCTGGTGGTCTGTCCAGAGGCAAGAAGACAATATATAGGTGGCAAGTGAATGGTGTGGCCTCAGAACACTCACCTCAGAGGCGTTGAGTGCCAGGGGCTGGAGGAAGAAAAGGGAGGAGACAAGAGTACCATTTTCTGGCCCTATACCAGGCCAACGTATTGCCCCCTGCCCCCCACCATACTCACACGACCAGAGCACCTTTGTGTGTCCATAGCAATGGCTAATTGAAGAAGAAGCACAGCCTCTGGAGTCAGCCTGCCTGGGTCTGAATGCCTGTTTTCCCACTTACTACTTATGTCCTCTGAGCCTCAGTTTCCTCAGCTGGACAATGTGCTTCATAATGCCTATCTCATGGCTCTGGCGAGGATTCTAGGGTTTCTTTGTGATAACTCCCAGCCTGGTGACAGCAGAGGCTGCACTCCATAAACAGACCTTTCCTTCCCACCCCACTCTAAGGGAAATGCCACAAGGAGTGTCCTAAGCAAGGCCAGGAGCTCCCTGGGCCCCACATCCTGCCTCACCTGCTTGTCTGAGTCCCAGCATGCAGCCGGCAGAGCTTGTCCTTCTGTAGGCTGGAGGCAGCTGTAGTCCCCGGCAGCTCCTCATAGGTGAACTTGGCACAAAGCCTCTTCCAGAGACAGCAGCTCACCCAAATCAACAGCAGCAGCAGTAGCAGCCCCCCAAGAGTGCCCCCAATCACCAGGGCCACTTGCTCTGGGGGCAGAGACCACCAGGACTGTGATGCCTGGGAAAAGCCACTCTCCTTCACACAAGTGGCCAGCTCGGGGCAGAATTTGGGCAGCAACCCCATTCCCTGGGTTGGACCCCAGGAGTGACACAGAAGTAGACTTCTTGCGTCTGCTGGGGAGGAGGCTTCTGGCTGGGGTCTGCTGGGTATCAGCTGAAAAGCCATTTCCCTTGGGATCTTATTGCCTTGGACAGCACCCTCTGGTTTCCCTTGGAAAGAAGCTGGCCCTGGACTTGGGATTCTGGCTGAAAAGAGCCATTTCCTTGCACTTCTGAGTAGAAAGAAACCTCTAATTGGAACCTCCATTTTTCCCTGGGCTCCTCTTCAGGCTTGCGAGTGAGCTGGGTGTGTGTACTACACACTTAGGGAAAGCACAGGAAGGGATGATGCCCTGGGTGGCATTCAGAATCCGATTCTTTGGGATTCTGGAACCTGCTGACAGGCTGGACTCATTTGTAAATTCTGTAACTAACTTTCTCTAAAACCCAGGGCTTCCCTCAACCCTCTACTAAGGTGAGCCACTTAGGGGAGTGGGTGGGAGGCGCTGTGGACAAGGATGGGGGCGGCAGGTGTGAGAAACACACACACGGGCCGTTTGCTGCTGGTACCTAACCCCCAGGCTTGAGGAAAGCTGGGAGGCTCTACCCAGCGCCCGCTGAGAGTGCTCAGACGCTGGGTACCAGGCACCTGCCCACTGCCAAACCTGGGCAGAGAAAGGGCCTCCTTTGGGTCCCGGGCGGGGTTGGGGCTTCTGGGCTCCGGACCTGCTGGGGCGATGACATGGCGAGACCCCACATCCCCTGACCCGTAAGCGTCTGCGAGGAGCTGGCTTTCCTCTCCATTCCCCTGCGCGCGTCCGTCTGGGAGCCGGGAGCCGCCAGGGCCAGGGCTGCGCCCCAGCGGGTGCCGGCGGGGCTCAGGATAGTGGCCAAGGCGCCGGGCGCAGCGCTGGGGGACGGTGAGGAGGCCAGGGCACTTACCGGCCATGGGCGCGGCGCGGGGCCGAGGGCAGGCGCGGGAGCGCCTCTCCTCCGTGGCGCTCTGGCCCCGAGGCTGTGGACCGCGGAGGAACCGACCCAGCGCCCGAGGGCGCGGCTCCTCCCCGTCCTGGTTCCGGCCGTAGCCCGGGAGGGGCGCCGAGCAGAGCCGGCGCTGCCGGAAACCGCGGGGCTCCGAGCGGGGCGGGCGCCTCGGACTCCCCGCGGCGGCGGGGGGCGGGGGGCGGGGGCCGGCGCCCTGGCCACCCCTTTTAGGAGGGCAGAACCCGAGCGCTCTCCGCCCGCGTCTGATGGACGCGCCATCCGAGGATGCGCCTCACCTGCTGAGGCTCCTCTGCGGGCTCCGGGACCCGCTGCGACCCGTGCTCCAGGGAGCCTCCCCCATCCCAGGGCGCAGTCCCCGGACCGGGTCCTGTCAGCCTCGCGGGCCACAGGGCCCCTAAGTGCTTTCTTTGGCCATTTCAATAGACAGAGTAATGCGGCGGGCAGGGGACGGATTCTCCAGCGCCACCATCCAAGTTCCGAAGCAGCTCTCCACGCTCCTGCTGTGCGCTCCTTGGGCCAATTTACTTCAGTACTCCAAGCTCCCGTTTTTCAATCGGGCTAACAAGACCACACCCTATAAGGTTACTGTGTGTGTAACCTGCAGACAACTGAGTCCGGGGCTCCTGCTGCCTGCGCTGCTCAGCCAGCAGACGCGCACAGCACTTGGGATACTTAGAGTAAGCGTTTATTGTCAGAGCACCGGTGATCTGAGAAGGCAGCAGGTCACTGCCTTACTTTCTCAGTCCAGCCTAGGGTATTTAAGGGGAAATCTGGGCGTCATTCCAGAGGCTGCATGACGGTCCCGGGCGTCTGATATGCTTCACTAAGCCTTCCCTCTGGCAACGTAGTCCCATAGTGGTATTTAGCAATCCGAGAACAATGATGAGAGTAGTCTGGACAGAATGCTAGACATTAAAGATTATGATCAGTAAGCATAAGGGCATTAATCATAAGTTCCAGGCAACTTTCTACGGCAGGAATTGTTACAAGCTCTGGGTCAAGCCTCAGGGGACAATCTATTGTTAAGATTTAGGGTAAGGATAGGTTAGGCTGTGGACGCTGTAAGACCTTTACTATGAGGGTCTCAAATGGGCCCTTCTTCAGATGTAAGGAACACTTAAAATGGTGGCTGGCCTGCCAACCCTATTATAGTGAGTACTGGACCAAGGGTGGCATTGCCTGGATCTCCTCTGAACCTGCAGCTCCTATTATTATAGTGATTATTATCAGACCGCAGGGACTGCACCCCTCGAGGCTGGTGGAGGCTGCCTTAAAGTAGTGGCTCAGGCAAGGGCCTTCTGGTCCTCTGCCAGCTCTCACAAGTCATGTGCCTTATCAGGGTATGTGCATCCTTGTGGCACCTGCACAGCATCCCTGTGAAGGTCTCTGTTGAGAGCATCTGAGATCTCAAGGCGTCTGTAAGTGGGGATGAAAGGAATACGTGATGGGGGGAGGGTTGATCTTGTTTTACAGCCTTGACAGTTGTGTTCAAAGATCCAGCTTGCACACTCCTAATGTGTGGCACCTGTGCTTATCATTGGATGGAGGAGGTGGGGTGGACAAGATGGAGAGTGGGCCAGGCTGTCAGTGTGTGTGAAGCTCCACCCTGTCTGAACCCTTGATGACCTGTGGCAGGGTAGGTGGTGAACTGGGGTCCCCTTCATACAGTGGTGGAGTCTGGGAGCCTTTGGGTGCCAGGATGCAGAGTAAGCATGACCGCTCTTTTTCTGAGGTCTGGATGGGTATGAAATGGTGAGAAGGCGAAATCCGCTCCCCTTCGTCTTGCAGCTATCCCAGAGGAGTGAAACCTCTCTCACTGCTCCATTCCCTCACCATGCTAGGATGCCCACACCCAGAACAGCCAGGTACAGCTTATGTCTTGTGGACAGGACATTTTCTTCACCCACCCTTTCACCTACAAAGCTTCCCTCAAGGGACCCAGTCATGTTGGCTGGAGTGTCTAGAGAACGTGGGTCCCTCACCTCTGTTTCCACTGGGCTGGTGATCTCAGGAGATGGGGACTGAGCCCCCCATAAAACTTCCTCATCTTTCTCCTCTCATCTGGGTTGGATGTCTGTATTAGCTTCCTGTTGCTGCTGTAACAAATTACCACAAATTCTGTGGTTAAAAATACAAATTTATTATCTTTCTTTTCTGGAGGGAAGAACACTAAAAGGGGTGTGCAGGCCTGCATTCCTTCTGGAGGCTGGGGGAAAATACATTCCATAGACTTTCCCACCTTCTGTTTGCAAAGTGGCCCCTTCATTCATTTTCACAGCCAGCAGCAACATTTTCTAATCTCTCTGACTTCCTGTCATCTTTACATGAACTCTTTTTGTTACCCTCTTATAAAGACTTTTGTGATTATATGGAGACCACTCACATAGTCTCCCCATCTCAAGATCCTTAACTTAATCACATCTGCAAAGTTCTTTTGCCATGTAAGGTAGCCTAATCCTAGGTTCTAGAAATTAGGACATAGACAGATGCCTTTGGAGCCATTATTGTGCTGACTACAGTGTCCATACAGCCCTCTGCGGGGGGTCAGGGGGGTCACATTATCCCTCCTTTTGCTTCTTGGAGCTCTCAGTGAACTTCAAAGCTGGGAAAAGCAGCTAATATGCAACTCTTCAGCTATCATGACTGTCCCCCCGAACCTCCATCTGCCCTGCCTGGGCCTGAGTTATATCTGGTTGTTCTGGGTGTGGGGTGAGAAAGTGGGTGCTCCTCACTTTCTCCAGTAGACCAGGATCTTCAGGAAGGCAGGGGCCATGTCGTATTCAGCTCAGCATCCCCAAAATCTGATTCTGGGGCCAAGGCTGTGCTGAATAGTAGATAAAGGGCTTATGTCCTTAGGATGAACTAACCCCTGGCTTCTGCACCCACTGTTCATGAATCATACACATCCTGAGCCCAAGCTTTGGGGCCAGATAGGAACTCCTCAGCCTGGCTCTAAATATCAGTTGTAGGGTTTTGTACTCACATTGCTAGCTCTGTCTACAAGCACCTTACATATCCAGCCAGCCTGCTGAGTTTTGAGTCTTTCTTCCTCTATTGGAAGATGA
Organism: Cynopterus sphinx; assembly: GCA_030015415.1. Taxonomy (NCBI): domain Eukaryota; kingdom Metazoa; phylum Chordata; class Mammalia; order Chiroptera; family Pteropodidae; genus Cynopterus; species Cynopterus sphinx. The sequence goes on from CM057382.1 coordinate 56,075,754, forward strand.
GAGCAGGTGGCAACAAGGAATTCACCTTTCTTGCTCCTCCTTATCTTCTGAACATCATGATGCAAGACCCATTGTACATAATCCCATCAATCCCTGCCTCATATCAGCCCTGTAGAATCTGAATCATCATCTCAGATGAGGAAACCAAATCAAAGAGGTTCCATGGTCCACCCAGTAAGTGGTGGAGCTGGACATGGTGCTTGGCCCCCCTCATTCTTTCCTTTCCACTGAGGGACCAGCTAAAGGACCTGCACAAGGCCCCAGGAGATCATTTCTTAGGTAGATGACCATGAACTAAGCTAAGAGCCATAGGCACTGTGGTCATATTCCCTCCTTCCACTGTCCCATGAAAGCCCTGAGACCAGGCTGGCCTGGAGCCAGCTCTCATATCAGAATGGCCTCCTGGTCTGCTGCAGCCCTGGCACTGCTTCCTGTTTTCAGATCTTACTGCTTTCTGGGTCTCTAGGAGCTGGAAAATCTGGAGATGGCAGCTAATGTTTCTCTTTTCCATGGCCAAAAGGAAGTCATATTTCCATTGGCAAAAGCATTTCCAAATAGAATTTCAGGAAGTTCAAGTATTTAAAGGCTTGTAAATGCCTGCAGGTGATAAATAATTCAGTGCAATGATGATTCATAAGAAAGGCCACTTTCAATTAACCTTAAGAATCAGCCCCATCTGAGGAAGTGTCATCTCTCATCATTCAGGAACAGAGGCCAGAGCATGATAAAGGCCACAGGGAAAAACCTGTGGAAGACTGCGTTTCTCACATTTAAGTAAATCTCACCTGGCAAGCCCAGGTCCCCTTTTGTGAGATGGGGAAGAGTTCTCCCACCATCATCTCTTTCCTCTGGTTTCATTAGGGCAGACTCAGGATTAATTTCCCGTAGCTCCTTCTTTTCAGGAGCTTGGAGGAATATCTGTCCTTGTCAGAAGCTTCCTTCTTGTCCCCCATTCCACCCGTCTGGCTCCAAATGTGTCTCATCCTGTGGACATGCACTCAGAGTCTTGGCATGGAGCCAAGAGTCCAGGGCTCACTTCTGCCTCCCAGGAGTGTTCTCTGACCTCCTTGCCCGGTTCTCCCTCCTTCCTGCCCATGCCAGCAGCCTTTTCCTTCAAATGGCAGCAGCATCCTGCTTTTTCTTTCTTAGGAATTACTTTCTCCCCTCCTTGTCTGCATAAGCCATTTTCTTCCCTTTCCCCATACATACTACCAGTTCACCTCTGTTCTGGGGCTTTGCACACAGTTCAGGGATGGGCTGTGACCTAATCAGAACCAACCCTGGAACTTTTGTGGGATCTACAGGGGAAGAGACACTCCTTTTTTTGTGGAAGTTGTTGAGCTGAAGGAGCCAAGTCTGGTGTAGCTGGCAGTGCCCATGTGGAGGAGCATGTGTGTGAGACGAAGCCAGTACAGGGGCACAGAGCAGAACAGGCGGCCCGATGATGCCATCTGACCCTTGATCCTGCTGTGCTGACAGTCATCTATCCCCAGATGATTTAATAATTTACTCCTTTTTTTCCTAACCAGTAAGTGTTTGTTTCTGATACTTTCATCTAAGAGTCAAGTGGCAACAGCATCCTGCTTTTTCTTAATTAAAGCAGGAGATAAAAAGAGTTGGGCAAGATCTTTGAGACTCTTGTTCCCATTTTACTCAGGTGGAAAATGAGGGATACTGAGGTGATGAGCTTCCTAAGTCCTCTCAGCTAGAAAGTGGCTGGCCAGGTTTGACATCAGCTATTATAGCTTCTGGCCTCTTGACTGATCCTCAGTCAGAGCAGAAATCAGGGACTGAGGCAGGGCTTATGCTTTCTGACCTATCACCTCTGGCCATGCAGTTATCCCAAAGATTGTTGGCTGCTCAGGGTTGGAGTCATATCAACCAGAGCCCTCGTGGCAAAAAGCAGTTAATTTACTACTTAGCCCCCATGGGTGAATGTGAATGGTCTGAGCCTCTTTCTTAGATTCTGACATGACCAGCTATATTTGAAGCTAGGGGTGATTATATGAAGGGTTTTAGCCAATGAGACACATGAGGACAACTTCCAGGGGGCTGCTGGGAAATACTTTATTTTTTTTGAAGTATCAAGATGTTAAATTGATGTTTTGGCTAAAATACTAAGAAATTAGCTATAAAATTCCAAAGAGTGTTGCTAGACCATGATGTGGATTTTTAAAGGTGCCTGAGAACCAGCTGGACAACTGGCTCATAGTGTGAAAGAAAAAGCTGAGACATTAGAGGAGAAAGAGGATTTGTGACATTCCTTTGGTGAGGACTGTGGCTGGATGTGGGATCCCTCATCAAGGGGGATGGGTGGAATAGCTACACTCTCCTCTAAGTCCAAGAAGTGTTGGCTTCAACAGGACTCTGAGAGCTTCCTTTATGTCCCCCAGAGTTTGGAAGAAAATGGAGTGGTGATTGATGCACATACGCAATTGTGGCTTCTGCCTTGAGATGGTGGAGAAAGAGTAAGAGACAAGAGCAGGTTGCTGCTGTGTTGGGAAGTAGCTGCACTTCCTCTAATGGTGGGTTAAAGGCATGTGGATCTTGAGTACTAGATGTGCCACTTGTGGTGGGAGTATGGGCCTGAATGTGATAGAGAATTGCCATGGGCCTGATCATGCGGGTTTGTCATAATGTAGAATGTGTGCATATTTCCTATGATCAGATGTGGGCCATATGAATGAAAGAGCTGGTATTGATCACCTCAGATTTTGACCCAAAGGCCTGCCAGAGAGGGGACTGTAGCAGAAGGTAGTAGGAGGTGAACTTTCTAGGAGCTGAAGAGAGAGCACGTGGCATCTGATTCATTTGCTGGGGTCAAGGAAATTACAGTTCTGGAGGTGGAGATGGAGGGGTGGGAGTGCGAAAGGGATGGTCTTTATAAGAAACATTTCAAAATGCCCATGAAAGTGTTAAACCTCTTCCAGATGCAGAAAGCATAAGGCCATCTATGAGACCATGAAGAAAAATCTTTCCATAACCTCTTCCTTTCTCTCTCCTTATGCCGTGACCTCAGAAGTTTTCAGTAGGCAAGGTGAGAGAGGAGAGAAGATATTAACCTTGTCACTCTCTCAGAGAACAGAGGGTTGCCTGAGGCTGGCCCCAGCTATGGGAGTCGGGAAGACCTAACTCTAACTCAGGTTTTCAGATTTGATTATCACTTGGACTGGTGATTGAATTGAGTCTGAGAGCAGCAGACAGAAGAGAAGTAATCTCTGTTGAATGTGCTCCATTCCAGGTGTGGCCTCCGTAGGGAGTTCAGGGCTCTCTAATATCCTCTTTCTTTACTCCAAATAGATCATGGACAAGACATTCTTATTGGGCTTTAGTGCTCAAGGCTGAACTTTTACTATAACAAGCAAATAAGTTGATAGGGCTGAGCCTGTGGGGAAGGTCATTCTTTGACTATCTTCTGTGGCAGATTAAATTGTTGGTCCCAAGTCATTTCTTCCAGAAGTATTGGTGTTGTACTTCTCCATATTTGCAAGATGGTGGGGAAACATACTTTTCTACCGGTTGGCTTTGAGCTTGGCCATGTGACTTGCTTGTGACAATAGAATGTTAACAGAGGTGATGCACAGAGAGGCTAGAAATGCCCTGCTCCCTTGTGTTTCTGCCATCATGGTAAGAAAAACATTCCTCAGGTAGCTGCTGGCTTCAGGCTAATGAGAGATCTGTGGAGCAGATTCAAACCCAACCAGGAGCTTGGAATCAATCAGGCTAGCTTATCCTAACTGCCCCCCACCCCCATCAGCCAATTTGAGACATGGAAGCGAGATATTAAGTGCTTGTAGATGATCACCATAGAGATTCTGTAAGTGGCAAAAGCTGACTGAAACACAGTCACTCTTTTGTTGATTTGTTCAGTGAGACTAGAGTGGTGAGCTAAGAAGAGCTCACTTTTGGAGAGATGCTCCCTTTCTCATCCTCCACACACCTTGAAGTTGTGGCCTGGGGTAGATGGTCTTGCCACTTCTCCTTAGTGGCTGACTTTGGTTTTCTCTGGACCAATTCTCTCTGTCATGGAGTGACAAAGTGCCAGGGCCTTTGGTAGTGAGCTTAGGAAAGAGAGAGAAGAAGTCCAGGGAGGACATCTGGGATTTGTAACATAGCATCCTTCATCTTTACGCTAAAATGATACCCAAAGTGTATTCTATGAGAGCCCCTCTCTCCTCTTGGAGCTGATGGCTCAGGTGTATCTGATCCAATCATCTGCTTTGATTCTTCTGCAGCTTTCTCTCCAAGCTGCAGCAATGATTCAGGGAGACACAGACATGGGGACTGACCATCACCAATGAGAGGCAATACCAAATTTCCTTATAATGCGGAGACAGAAGCAGATGCTTCTCTAGAGGGCCTTGAATCTAATGAGAGAATCTTGCATGATCAGAAAGACCAGAAAAGAGCCTTATTGGAAATGGGGTCAGCTTGGAGCAAGCCAGGCCCAGTGATGAGAGAGAGAGACACTGGGTTCTGGTGACAGTTGAATCAGATGATGTCTGAGGTCAGAACATCAATGACTTTCCCTTAGATGAGTCAACAATTCTCATTTGTATGTAAGCCAAGGTGAGCAGGAATCTGCCATTTGTAATAAAAAATCTCAAATGATACAAGATTTCCCACCTTTGAGTTCTCTGTGGCCCAAACTTGTAACTCAGTCTTTCTTTACCTGTCCTAATTTTCTGGACATACACTGTCCTTAGATTTGCACACATATGCATGGGCGCATGCACGCGTGCATGTGTGTGCAGTTGGACATAGTAGAAAAAAAGAATTTCTATAAAAAGATATGAGCCCCTGATCAAATGCCATCTTTTTCAAATAATCTATACCAAGAACTTTACTTACATTATTTTATTCATTTATTGTTCACAACCACCTATAAAATACCTATAGTAGGTTTTTTTTTTTTCATCAAAAATTCTTTTGGCTACAACTTACAGAAAACCTAACTAAATGTGACTCAAACCATAAGGAGATTTATTATCATATTTCATCAACTCTAAGATGCCATTGATTGTAAAATGTACCACTCTTGCACCACTTTCTTTGCATAAAAAATGCTGTGAAACTATGATGCTATTCTTTACTATCAATTCAGTTGTTAAAAGTGACTTGATTTCAGAAGTATTAAATGTGAAAAAGAATGTTGGTCTTAGAATTGGTGAAATATGGTATTACTTAATAACAAATTTGTAATTATATGGCTTTAGATTTGGTTTGGCAGCTCAAGACTATCATCTAAAATTCAGGCTCCTTGTGTCTTTCTGTTCTGCTATCTAAACATGTGTCACCTTAAAGTTGCAAGATAGCTACTACAGCACCAAACCTTGTCCTTTAATACCAAATTCAAAGACAGGAAAAGAAGAAAGGGAACATAGGTGAGATAAGTGATTCTTTTCTTACTCACTTTTATCATTTCATCAGAAAAGCCCTGCACATTAACCCTTATGCCTCATTAGCCAGACCCATGCACAGCTTTGCTGGTCTTGAGAAAAACCAAGAAAGTATCTGACCTTTCCAGTCTTACAATGGGAGGTAAGCGAGGGAAAGGGATATCAGAAGTGGCTCTCTATGCCATAGAATATTTATTTCAATTTTGCAGATGAAGAAAATAAGGCCTAAAGAGCCTTAGTTATGTGTCCTTAGGTATTCACCCAAGGACACATGACTAGATTTTAAACCAGAGTCGAGTAATCCAAAGGCTCCTGTTCTTTCTATTGCACTATGAATAATCTGTATGTTGAAGAATGATAATTAAAAAACTAGAAAAAGACACAGAAAAGGTAAATAATAAGACTTATGTTTGAATGTAAATGCCAGACAACCTGCCTATCTACAGATCAAAGAGATGGGAGTGTATTGTTCTTATATAACAAGCAATCCAGACTGGAAGCCCAGGGCAAGGCAGCTGCTCAAGAAGTTAGGATCCCAGGCTTCCTCACTCTCCTTCACCTTCCTTATTGTGTAGCTTCTGTCCTATGTTCACAGCATGGCTGCTGAATTTCAAGGCATCATATTTAGCTATCCAGGATACTCTACTGGTGATTCCCTTTTATATCTCGTTGGTCAGAACAAGGGTCACATGGCTACCCCTAGTTATAAGAAAGTCCGCAAAAGGGATTATATTTAGCTGAGCAAATTGCCATTTTGGACAAAACTGGGAATCTGTTAGGAAGAAAGAAGAAGAAGGAGGAGGAGGAGGAGGAGGAGGAGGAGGAGGAGGAGGAGGAGGAGGAGGAGGAGGAGGAGGAGGAGGAGAAGAAGAAGAAGAAGAAGAAGAAGAAGAAGAAGAAGAAGAAGAAGAAGAAGAAGAAGAAGAAGAAGAAGAAGAAGAAGAAGAAGGGAAATTGGGTAGTCATTTGTCATTAGTGCAGTGTGTATGGGACCATTAAATTTGGTTTTTGTCTTTTCATGCTGGTGGTACAAAGGCTCACTTGGGGCTTAGGCATAGACGTGTGATTTGCTTTCACTAGCGAAATATGATCGAAAGTGACATATATCCTTTTCTAGTGGAAGCTTTAAAAATTGGTGCATAATCCCCATGTTCTTTTCTATTGAAGTGATTGTAAAAGCATGTATCAGGAAGCCTCTGGTTGCCTGGGTCCCTGAGGGAGCATAGGAATAGAGCTCTCTTTCTAACCTATAATGGACATAAAGCATGAGTGAGAAAAATACCTTGTTTAGTTAAACCACTGATATTATATTTTTTCGAGGTTTGCCATTGCAGCATAATCTAGCCTAACCTGACATAAGTAGATAATGAGCAGTGTCTGCTATTGATCCTCAGTCAAGGTCATGATCAGACCAATAAGTAGCCAAGACCTAGGCCTGAACTGGCACAAACAATCCCCACTCCCTGCAAGCAAGGGCTGTGTTAGTGGCTTCATGACAAGAATTAGGAGTCCACAGATTCACAGGCATTAGGGAGATTTGCATATCCAGAGCTGCCATTGATGCCATATATGACCCACCCACGCACCCATTGGATAGCTCTTAGCAGGGTTTCTATCACTATGTCAAACCATAGAAATACATGCAGTGAGAATTTATCATCTTAGTCCTGCATCATTGCTTCCCTCTTAAAGTAACAGAAACCATGTCTCCTCTTCCATTTGAGGCAATATTCGCTGCTTTCCCCTGGTCAACGAGTGGGTGCAGGATACAAATTAGGCCAATTAGATGCTCTCAGACTGAAACTTGAATCTTGGGTGGGACAACCCAGATGAAACCAGTTGGAATTTATTCACTCCTCTGGTGGTGCTCTGAAGAAATCATCCATTAGGTTCTCCGATTAGATACTCAGAACTTCACTTACTATAGTCCTTTTTGGCTTCTCTGAAAGGACCATACATTACCCAGGAATTCCAGACTTGGAGCTGGATGCAGCAACTGATTGAGAATCTACATCCTCTGTTTTCTTCTGTTGCAGTGGGTATGAATAGGTTTTAGTGGTGTATGGTATAATTGCATTATTTTAAACAAGAATATTTTAGCAAGTATGTTTATGGGAGTAAGGATAGGTGTAGATGTTTGGCAGCCAAAGGTGCAGATTACAGTGGACATTTTTTGTTTTTTTCCTGTCTAAAATCCATTCTTGCTTCCTCTGGAGACAAAATCCACTGTCTTTCTCTATTCTCAGACTATGTCCTACGGTGGACTGACTTCTCCTTAACCCGAGACCTGGGCTTGATTCAGAGCCCTCCAGTTAGAGCACCATATTTCTTAGGCCACATTTGGTGACTCAAATGTGTTTATTATGAGTCAAACCTAGAATTTTGGGAGAACTGTTGGGAGTGGTTATAAAAATAATAGCTGATACAATAACTTGGCATTGTTCTCAACTCCTTAAACAGAGCAGGTGGAAATGTTTTAGATTTTATGTCTTTCAGACGAGAGAGGTCACCTGAACCAGACTTGTGAGTTTTCCTCTGGCATTAAAGATGACCTGTGTCTATCAGAGTCCTCTTGTTTGAACTAAGAGTTTGGAGAAATGACAGGAGTGAGGTAGCTAGCTTCAGGGGAAGAAGCGAGAAGGATACATTAAGAGATGCTTCCAGTGGATGCTAGGGTCTTGGTGGTTCAAGGTATCCCAAATAGCAGAAATTCTGCATCAGTAAAGGGTGCTAGTTGGTAGAGAGAGCTGAGCAGAGAAACATCGAGAGGGAGGGAGTGCACATAGCTCCAGGAAGAATGCCATGCAGTAATGGATAATTCTGGATCTACTTTGCTTGTTCCTGAGGACTTTCCAATTCTACTTCAAATCTACTTCTATCCTATAACAAACCCATCCCCCCCCCCCCCCGCAATCAAGCTTCAAATAGTCTCTGACTCGCTTTACAAGATTGAACTCAGGCATCTGTCTTCCATGTTACCTCCACAATACTATCAGGCTTGGCTGAAAACTACCACTAAGGCTGCTTTAGGGACCAAGGGATGGGAATTTAACCCAAACTAATTTAAACAAAAAAGAATATTTATTTGATTCCTTAGTTGAGAATTCAAATGATGAGACCAGCCTCAGCCTTAACTGGTTACAAGGCTCAGATATGTACTAAGGACCTGACTTCTCTCACATCCTCATTTTGTCCCCCTTTAGGCTGGCTCCAGGACCAGGCTTTGTGTAAGATGGTGGTTTCAGTCTCCACATCCCATTATGGAAAAGAATGAGATTTCTTCTCAGGACTCCCAGAGAAATTCTTTACTGCATAGTGTTGGCTCTAAGTGGGACACATGCTTATTTGAACAATCTCTGTGGCCAGGGTAATGTGATACAGTGATTGGCTTGGGCCTAGTCAGATGCTCCTCTTCTGAGACTCACCCAAAACACGTGGGTGTAGAGGAGAAAGGGTGAGTAAATTTTAGAACATAGATTGAGCTGCTGAAAGAGAAACTTCAAATAAGATTGGCTTAAGCAAGATAGAAGTTTCTTTCTCATCTTTCTGCAAGTAAGCAGCCTGAAAACTCAGATTTTTCTTATCTTGTTGCTTAACTGTCTTTAGGTATTGTTTATCCATGGGATTCAAGATGCTTCATAACTTTTGCTACCCAGCTGGTGGAAACAGGGGAGAGGAAAGAATAGAGAGGGTTACCCACTCTGATTAAAGGCATCACTTCTCCTTGCTTCAGTCCTACTGGTTACTTGGCCAAACACAGCTTTCAGGAAGATGAGAAAATACAGTCATTCTTCTGGATTTCTATGTCCCTAGATAAAAAGCTGGGATTTTTTGAACACAGAAGGAGGTGATGACCATCAGTCCCAGCCTATCTTTTTGGTCAGCCAAATGTCTGTGTGCTCTGATGGTTCTTCCAAAGCTTAGAAAACCCTCTCCCTGGGTGAGGGGTGGGGAGGCAACCACAAATGATGCAAAGTGGCTTAACACTATGACTACATGCCCACCAGGAGAGAGGGAAAGGGCAAGGCCATTTCTTCCGAAGGGTATGATTGAGAAATTGTACGTATCACTTCTAACATCTCACTGAACAGAACCCAGGCACATAGCATGCCTTGCTGCATGGTACCTGGGAAATGTGGTTTCTATTCTGAGCAGGCATGTTCTTGGATAGAGGAGTTATATTACTATAGAAGGGGAGAATTAGTACTGGGGGACAACTAGCAGTCTGCCTTTGGGCGATCCTCCAAATGAAATGAAAGGATAGATTGTGGGGAACTAAAAAGCAAGAGATGTCTAGCACAGGGCCTCCCTGTCTGCCCCAGTTCTTTCTGTCTGTTTGTGTCTGTCACTGCTGTCCTTGAATTCCCCATCACACAGGCCTTGAAGTTAAGGCACCTTTAATTCAGCCTACGTTCTTAGCTCATAGCCTAGGACTGGCACTTATTAGGGATTAAGTAAAATATTTGTGGTGGTAATAGGTATTCCTAAATAAACTTACTCCCTTCTTTCCCTCCCTCCTTTCCTCCTTCCCTACCTTTCTTTCTTCCATTCTTTCTTCCTTCCCTTCTTCCTTCCTTCTCTTCTCCTCTTCTCTTCTCTTCTCTTCTCTTCTCTTCTCTTCTCTTCTCTTCTCTTCTCTTCTCTTCTCTTCTCTTCCCTTCCCTTCCCTTCCCTTCCCTTCCCTTCCCTTCCCTTCCCTTCCCTTCCCTTCCTTCCCTTCCCTTCCCTTTCCGTGAGTACATATTAAATGCCAGGTTCTAGGAAGGCAGTTTCTTTTTCATTAATGGATCTTATGACTAGAGGAGTCTCTCACAGTCTGTGGACTTTTTGGTCTGAAAAACTGTTCAACTACTCAAAATTTTCTCTTTCTTAGGCACTGATGACACATGGACACATTTGAACTTTCAGTGTCTCCTTTTCTGAGACTCTCAGAAATGCTCCCTGCAGTAGTTATTTGTATTTTGGGCCAGCTTATTGTCACTTTCTCTTGAGTTTGGCAACAACATCTTGTCTTTCCACATTTCTGTGACCCTGGAGGGGCTGTCAGTCATAGTACACTGTCCCCAAGCTTCCAGGAGGAGCATGCGATACACGTTGGCCAATCAAAGAGCTCTCTCCCTCTGGCCCAGGATTGTCAAGCAGGGTCAGTTAAGATTTGACTTGTGGATCCAAAGATGTGAGAATGTAGATTAGGGGCTGCCAGACTGTTCCCAAGAGGAGAGAGCCTATGTCAGGATGACTTTAATCCAGAAGGAAACAGAGGAAAGGAGGGAGCGAGGCAGAGCTCTGTCCCCATAATCGGATCCTTTGGCTTTAATAATGCCCAAAGTCAGACAATAAATTCTCTATTTGCCTAAACTATACAATATTAGCCTTTCCCACACTTATACACTTAACTGACATTGGTTTCTGTGACTCATTTTCCAAAGCATTTAACTTATTTTTCACAGGAACAAAACTTTCTTTTCATATTCATATATGCCATTACTTTATGTGCTTTTTAATGAAATTCCGTAATTACAACATGTACAGTTGGAAAAAGTAACTTTGACACAAACTTAATTGACTCTTGGTAAGTCAACAACTCAACTCGTGAAAGCAGAAGTGCCCAGCCAGCTTGAGTGTATCCTCCTTGCCACCAGGATCCAGAAGGCTGTAGACTCTGACTCTTTTTTGCTCTCTTACAACTGAGTCCTAATTAAAATTTGTTTTCTTTGATGAAGATTTTTTTCTGGGAGACATCATTGCTGGTAACAAATATTGAAGGGGCTACAATATTGCCTGGCAATCTTCTACTGGATTCCTTTGACCCAGCTATTCTGTTCTTTGCAATGGCTATTTTAAACCTCTTCTGCTCTCCTCATCTCTCCAACCTTGCTGTCTTCCCCTTTCTGTCTCAGCACATGAACTTGCCCTTTATTTCACAGAGAAAACTTCAATTCTCAAATCTAGTAACTTACCTAGGACTACCCCCTTCATTTCTTCTTGCATTATAGAGAAGCTACCCCTAGCCCTGTTTCACATGTTCTGGATCTCAGCCCATGGATGGGGACCTTATGCAGCAAAGGTTCCCACGGCTTTCTGTTCTCCATCTACTCCCTCTCTCTGGATCCTTCTCCTGTTGTGAAGTATGCTCAATTTGTTACAACTTGCAGTGAATCTGTCTGTATCTGACCTCCTAGCTTCCATTTCTCCCTCTAGAGAAAACTTGTGCAGTCTCGGTGGGCTGTGGGTGCTCCTAGAGACACATTTGGCCAGATATTACTCTTATTATCTATCCAAGGATTGAGGGCATATAGCCCTAGCTTAGCCAAGTGAACCCTTGTTCCCACGGGACATTGACTCTTGAGCTGAGGGCCTTGCGAAGGACAAACAACTAGAATCCTTCTTTCTGTGATGGTGACAGAGTGAGACTGTGGAGCAGCTACTGCTGCTGAGGTATATAGTCACCTGGCTAAGGTACTAAAGAACCAAGGCAAACTCTCCAGTGTTAGCTTCCTTTCTGAGCTCTCAGCAGTCTTTCAACACATTTTCTTTTTGCTTAACTTAACCAGAGTTGTTCTCTGTCGCTTCAAATCAAGGATGCCTGATACATGAGGATGAAGCAAACTGATGAGGGGCAGTTCAAAGCTATAGACAGAAATAGGTCCCACAAATTAAAAAACAAACCATAAAACAGAACCCAAATCAAAAAATCTCTCTCTTGACACTGCATTTTTTCCCATGTGACACTTTTCTTTTTTCTTCCCTTTATGGCAATGTTTAAAAGAGTTGTCTTCACCTGCACTGTCTTCGATTCTCGCCAATGCATCCCTCAGGCTACTCCAGTGGCTTCTGCTCCATCACCTCCTTGAAGCTGCTTGCTCTGAATGCCTTGGATCACAGCAGTATCCCAGTTTCCTTCTTTCTTTTCTGGCTGCTCCTTCTCAGTCCTTTGCCACGTGCTTACTCACAGCTGGTTCCTAGGACCTCTTTTCCACTCTCTCCCTGAAGACCTTATTCACTCCTTTGACTTCAGGGACCCCTGTGCCCAGGGTGCCCAGAACTTTTAGAAAACTCAAGTCCTGTATGTGCAACTTGCCTCTCCACCTGGTGTGTCTTCCATCCCAGCTCTTACCGAACTCCTGAGTGCACCATGCTTGCTCCTCTTTTGTCAGGGTTCTGAGTCTCAGGAAATAACACTTGGCCCATGAGGTCCTAAGCCAGAGCCTCCTCTCTCTACCAAAGCAACCAACAAGCCCCACTCCTGCCCCCGCACTATGCAGTCCAGGCTTGTATCTCCAGAACCTGACACAGGAGAAGCTCCATAAATATTTGATCAAATGACTGATAGCAGCAAGAACACTCTATAGAACACTTTCACAAATCTCATCTTCCTCACAGTCCTGTGAGGCAAGTATAATTAGTGTCACTCTGCAGATAAGGAAACTGATGCCCAGAGAGATGAACAGGTCTGTCTGGGTGTGGAATTAAAAAGCCAGTGAACTGGGGGAGTGGGAGTTGGGATCACAATTTATGTCTAATACCCCTGGACAGCAAGGGGCTCTCCCTGGGCAGCAAGGGGAGCTTCCTTGACAAGCCACAAGTGGAAGAAGAGGATCAAATGTACAAGGGACCAAAGCCAGGGTGATGCTCAGAGATCCTGGTGGCAGGTCCTGCCAAGCTGTATCTATAGGCATCCAGGGTGGCAGACATTTTCTGACATCCAATTCCAAGCAGACCTCCTTGAAACACTCAGATGAGGGGTTTGGAGGGCTCTGGGGAGCTGGGGCCCCAGGTTTGAGTCTTCGATCTGCCACTAACTGTGTAACCCCACATTGTTCATCCCTTCTTGCTGCTCAGTTGACTTTCCTAAAAACAGACTATGAGTAAAATTTCTGAGATGTGGAAAGAGGTGTTCTAATTTCTAGACAGGGGCAGGCATGGGTAATGAGTTCAGAAAATCCCATATTTGCCCCCCTTTTACAGGATCTCCTGCCAGGTTGTGTGTGTGTGGAGAAAGCCAACGCCTGGAGCCCCTACTTGGACACACTGCTGTTGGCCTCCAGTGCTCAGCCCTGGAAGGAGCCATCTGCCAGGCTCAGAAAGGGTCTTCCTGAGCAAAACTCCACCCACTCTTCCAGTGAGTGAATTCTCAGTTTGTAGCTGTAAATGACCAGAGGGGGAGGGGCTGAAAAGTTGGACTAAAGCTTCTTGGCCTTGAGAAACAGGATCTCAGGCTAGGGGAGTAGGCAGTGTGGTTCCTGTGGTTAAAAGCCAGGCTGAGAGGCATGAGGGTATGCTTCTCATACCCTCATAGGGCCAAATGCTGATACTTGCTTTCTCCTTGGGTCCTTGATGAGAGGCAACTCAGAGCTCATACAGGGTTCATAAGGCTGGGAGGAGTCCCACATGCAGGGAACACAACAAGGCATGTGGTGGCTGTGTGCAAGATCCCAGCTACACCTGCAGCATGGTATTGCACATCCTTCCCCTGGGCTAGGTGTCAGGCCAGGAAGGCTACAAAGTGAATGGTGCTTGGCCTTTCCATTCTTGGCCTTGCTCCCAATGCGGGGGCGGGGGGGGGCGCTTTCTGAAGAACGCCTCCTCACACTCCAGTGGCAGCACAGGCCTGAGAAAGGACAGATTTGAGACGAGCCTGAAGTCTTCCCAAACTGGAGGTGTCAAGACGGTGTTGGTTCTCAGGCCATTGGACCAGAGGGGTGCAGATCCCTCAGCAAACAGCTGGGCAAACAAATCAGGGGTCCTTGGAACTGGAGTGAACCCAGGAGGGTCAACATTGGGACCCAAATACTAGTGACTGGGGCTCAGAGATAGGACAAGCTCTTCTTAACTGGTGGCCCTGGAGGTGGGTGGTAGGAACTCCTTGAGGGCAGAAGGGGTTGGGGGGACAGCCTGTGCTCGTGGCTGCCTGTCGAGTCTGTGAGCCCAGAGCCAGGCCTGCAGCTGTCGACACTCAGGCCCCCAGCCCAGTGGGCTGTGACCAGGAATTCTCACGTTGGACCCACTCCAGACGTCGTGGGGGTGGTGGGTGGGGAACAAGGGAAGTAGTTTGGGGGCTACGAGTGTCAGGAAGGGGTGTGGGCTTTGGGTGGCGTCAATTGCGCAGGGTCCAATGGTGAGGACTGGAGTTGAATGCCCGGAGTTGGATTGGGTTGGGGGCAAAGGTGGGGATAGATACGTGGGCGGGGAAAGGGGTGGAAGAATTAGGGCCTTGGTGGTGGGGCGGAGATGGAGTCTGCGAGGCTGGGGTCGTGGGGGCCGGACTGAGGGCTCTGCGTACAGGGTAGGGAGTGTGTGTGCGGAGGGGGCTGTGGAAGCGGAGCTCAAATGACCAGGGTCGGCTTGGGGTCCCGGAGCGTGGGACTTGGAGAACAGGGGTTTGTAGGGGCATGGCCACCCGAGGGTGTGGACCCTAGAGCTCAGGCGTCTGGAGGGCAGGGGAAGGAGCTCTAGGCCAAGGACGGGCCAGGATGACGCAGGACGAGGGGTGGGCTGCGAGGGAGAGGCTCGCGGGAGCGACCGCAGCCCCGGGTGCGGGGGCGGCGGGAACTGAGGGGCGGGGCGACGGGAAGTGGCCCTGGGGGCGGGGCCGGGCGGGGCGGACGCCGACGCGGGCGGCGGAGCGCGGGGCCGGGCCCAGGTGAGCCGCGCCGCCGCCGCCACCGCCCCTCCCGCCCTGGTACACGCACCCCCCGCAGCCACTCCTCCGTGCATCCCCTCGCGGCTCGGCCGGCGGGGCGGTCGGCGTCTGGCGGCGACTTCGGGCCGGGCGGGGTCTGGCTCCATCTTCGGCCGCTGCGTCGGGCACCTGTGGCGGCCGCAGGAGAAGCGCTTCCGCGGCCTGCGCGGCCCCGGGAGGGCGAGAGGGTGAGAGGCCGGCCCGAGGGTGCCCGCGCGGGGTGGCGGCATGGCAGGCGCCCCCCCTTCTGCCTTCCAGAACCTTGTGCTTCACCTTCCCTGCGCATCTCGGCCCTCGCCCAGGTCTCAGCGCCCCCAGTGTCCACAGCCCACCATCTAGCTCTCCTCTCATTGCTTATCCCATCCCTTTCTGTGTCTCCTCTGCCCAGGACCCTGTCTCCTGCCTCCACCCCTGCTCCTGTTGCTCCTTCCCGCTCCCATTCCCTCCTCCTTTTCCCTCCCTCTACCCGCTCCCCGCACTCTCCGCCACCGCCCCCAGCCCCACACCTCCTTTCCTTCTTATTTCTCCTGCCCTCCAGCCCTACCCCGTGCCCCACAGCCCCAGCTTCCTTCAGTTACTGTTTTTGCTGCTGGGAAGGTTTGTAGCCTAGTTTTGGGGATTGTGTTGAAGACCTCCCTGAGTCCGGGTGGGCTTTGAGCGAGAGGGGCGGAGAGGGGAGCCCTGCTCTGGGGAGAGTGTCGGTCTGGTGTGTTCAGGCCTTTGGCCCCGCAGCGAGAGATGGCCTGTACAATTGGTGTGCAGAATGAAGCTGTGTAGACGCTGTTTCCTGCAGGGTCGCACAGTAAAAGGACCTGTGTGTCCATCTCTGGTTTGTCTACAGGTTGGGGGTGGGCCCATGGTGGTGCACGGGTGCCTCTGAGCATGCAGGTAGGGACATACCAGCCACCAGGCTGCTTCCAGTTTGGGGCAGCTGGGCCAGGAGGCTTACCTTCTCTACCCCAGGTGCCTCTTGGGAAGTGTGGGCAAATCCTCCTCAGGGGAGGAAGCCTGTGGCTGGTTGGGAGCTTAGGCTTCTCTCTTTTGACCAGAGGTGGGTCCTTGGGGCCACTAACTCACAGTTACCCTATAACCTTTCCCTGGCACTGCTTGTTTCCTGGAGGTCTAATTCTGAAAGGCCCTTCTCTGTGATGGGCAGTTTTTGTCCCCTGTAAACACTCCCTCTCAGGAATGTTCCCTGCTGCATTGCCCAACTTTGGCCATGAGCTTTCTTGTCAGGCCCCCATTCGCTGCTGCTGGGATGGATCAGACTACCTGCTGAAGGGTGCCACACCCTCTCTCTACAATGGAGGATTTGTGAGGTGTGTTACTCTATCTGGTCCTGGGGGTTAAGGTCCAGATTTTAACACTTGAGCAGTTTTCCCTCCAGACCATGTGGTTTTGCTGGACGCAGAAGCTGTCCCAACTGCCTCCAACCCTTAAAAGGGGGCTTACTGGATGCCACAAATGTGGTCTGAGATGGGGCCTGCTTGTGGTGGCTTTGGTTGTCTCCCTTGGCACCCACCAAAATGCCTGTGCTCCTGTACTGGGGTGACATAGCAAGAGTTGGAATCTCTGACCAAGAGACCTAGCAGTCCCTTTGGTTGATTCAGTCTGGAAGTGTCTACAGAACTGGGAACTTTTATACAGAATGACATTGGTTGATTGCTGCATGTGAGGCTGGTTGCTCCGTTTACTGATAGGCAGAACTGATGCAACAGGACAGTCTTACATTGGACATAGGGCATTGGCCATAGGACATTTGTCACTTCCCAACTTTGATTGGCATCAAATGGGGCAGGGAAGAGAACATTAAAGTGCCATTTAAAGAACACTAGGGATCTTGGATACCTCTGTGTGCCTGCCCTTTATCTTGTGCTAAAAACATCTTCCCAGGGGCTCTTTAGGGTGAAACTAGAGCCTTTCCCATGGTTTTTAAGGCAGATGGGCTTGCCATTCTGGGCATTTAGAATGTAGACTTCAAACTTGTGTGTGTGTCCATGCACATGTGCTGCATGTGTGTGCATATCCTCTCAAATTAAGATTTGAAATAGACTAGGAAACTTAGTGTCATGATGAAGACATTGGGGACACTGGTGGCAGCTAGGTCCTAGGATGGGATGAAGGTAGGAAGAATTAGGAAGTGAAACTAGACACCTATGGGGTATCTCGATAGCTTCCTAAAAGGGCTTTTCTGCCCCTCCTCCTATACTAGTCCCTATAATACCTTGAGCAGAAGTTACTCCTGTTTGAAGGGGGAAGAAAAGATTATTATTCATAATCACCATTTCAGACAGTCCATATGCCATCACATTTAGTCTTCAAAACAACCCTGCAGAGGAAATTTACTTCTGTTTTGCATATTGGGGAAACTGAGCTGGGTGGTTATCTGACTGCCACGGGCCATCGGTGACCATAGCCTTGTCAGACAGCAGGTGCACCTCCTGCCTTACTGATTCCAGGCAGCCTAAGAAACTGCTAAGAAGCAGGTGGGGGTGAGTACAGTCTTTGTTCCCTCTTATTCACTGGCATGTCCTGGGCACCACTGCAAGTGCCAGATAATGTGCTGGGTGCTATGCTCACGTTGAGTCTGGGCAACAGTTAATTTAAAAGATGATGACAGTGGAGGGTGGGAGTGTCCAGGATGGAGATCTGCACAGTGCTTTGGGAGGGAGTAGGGTACAGAGAACCACAGACACTCCTGTGTTTGATTCCTGGCTTAGCTACTCACCAGCTGTATACCCTTGGGTGAGTCACTAAACTTCTCCAAGCTTTGACTTTCTCCTCTGTAGAATGGGAATAATGATGTCTCATGATGTTGCTCTGACAAGTAAATGAGATTGTGCTGGACAGGATGTGTCACATTCTGGCACATGGTGGGTGATTTGCTACTGGGAGCTATCATCATCATCATCATCATCATCATTGTGATTGTTATTGGCTTTGTTACTCTTCTTTTTTACATGTCCATCATACAGCTCCTTGAGGGCCGGGCCTGGGTCATAGTCTGTCTTGGCTACTCATCCTTTTCCAATTTGGCTTCAGCCACAAAGACAGAGATACTTCTACCCAGGTTTGGGCTGGGGCTAGGATTGTGCAGTTTAGTCTGGTGGTCATTAAACACATATGACCAGTTCCTACTGTATTGAACAGTGCAGAGTAGGATCTTTCGTCATCACCCTAAGTTGTACTGAACTGGACTCCATAGCAAGCCTTGAGTTCTCAGAGGACTGCAGCCCCAGAAACATCCTCGCTGTTGGTGTGAACAGCTGCCAGCTATCTCCTGAGTGCTTGGACAGCAAGAAGTTTGTAATTATACAGAAACTGAGTTCCTGTGGGCTCTTCCCACATTCCCTTTCAGGTGGCCTTGCTCACCAGGCTAGGGTGGGTGGTTTTTTGGCAGTTCTTATCAGCTCAGGAGTGGAAGGGCAGGACTGGAATTGCCCAAACTGTGCCTGTTGCCTGCTGTCCCTGCCCTGTTTCTCCAGCTCATCCTGCCGGACAGGGAGTCCTAGAGTGATGTTTCTAATTCAAAGCTTTAGCCAGGGCTAGGCTAAGCTGATCCAGATGTTCTGACCCTATTCCTTCTGGGGCCTTCAAGTGCTGTGAATATTCACCTCTTCCCTTCTGCTCACCCCATTTCTTCCCCTTGGGTACCTTTCTTCTCTTTACTCTCCAGGCCGGACTTACATGACTGGGCCTCCAGAAAACCTTTTCTGATCCATCACACAAAGTAAGGTCTCTTGCCTTGGAAATGCCCTCCACGAGATCCTGTTTTTGGCACTCAGCACCTTCCTTTGTGATTTGCTCTTGTATTCACTTTTTCTCTCTGTCAGCATACAGCAGACATTCTCTGAGTGCCAGCTATATGTCAGGTCAGTGCTGGGTGCTGGACAAACAGAAGGGAATAGGCCCCACGCCTGCTTTGAAAGCTTCAGGTTAGTGGGATATCCATGGTTAGCCAGACTCTTCCATCCAGGCCAGACAGTGCTCAGCCAGACATGGTGCCAGCCAGCTCAGGAAAGCTTCCTCAGAATGAGACACTGAGGTTCCCCAGTGCTGACTTGAGGCTATGGATGGGCCAGTGGACAGGTCCAGAGGAGTTTTTGTGGCTGGAGGAAGGGACAGGAATTGCAGGGAGGGGGGGGGCAAGGAGGGTGCAGGCACACTTGGCAAAAGGAATTTAAACTTTATGGAGGGTGCATTTGATTGGTGGTATGGGATCCCATTCCCAGGGCACAGCTGGATCTAAATTACTCAGAGCCTGGCATGCAGTAGATGCCTTGAAAATGGCAGTGGAATGAACAAATGCTGAGTGAGTCCTGCATGTAAAGGGCTGGTGCGGGGGTCCTCTCCTTGCCCCTGGAGCCTAAGGTGGGAGCCAGGAACTCTCTACATCTTCACAGCTACCAAGACTGAGTTTCAGATACATGACAGCTCAGCCATGTTGGGCCAGAGGGAATGGGGGCGGGCCACGAGAGAACCCAGGGCAGCTCTCAGTGTATCTTCTATTCACTGCTTGTTCATTCCATAAACTTTCTCTGGGTCTTCACTCTTACCAGGGAGGCCCCATTCCAAAGCCAGATGGATAGTCCTGGGAGAAATGAGGCTAATATTTACCAATTGAGCTTTACTGGTTATTAAAATACTGCAGTACTTCTGTGCTGATTGACTAAGAGCTGTTGTTCCAAAGCCCCTGCCCACAAAGCCTTGGCCGACTTGGCCTCTTTCCTCCATGCCCATAATCTAATGGTAAAGAGTCAATGGCTGACATGGTGCGTGGTCTCCAGGACGCTACTCTTGTGCTGGTTCTAATCACTTGGTGCTGGTTATTCGATATTTGTAATGTCACTCCTGTGTATGAAGTGTGATGACCTTGGTTTGAAATGTTTGGTGTCCTGTTACTGTTTTGCTTATGGTCAGGTAGGATGGGACTGAAGCTGTCCCCTCAGTGTGCCTAGCCCCTTGTGAGCCCACAACAGAGTCTAGTAGAAGTGCTGCTGCTGAACTCAACTCCACTCCTTTCATCCCTCTCTCCTGCAGGTGGCGATGAGCACCAGCTACCCTGAGCCAGGTGCCCGGGCACCCCTGAGCCCCTGCCCACAGCCCCTGTCTCGGAGCTCTTCCAGCCTGCTGGGTGAAGGCAGGGGACAGGGGCCTGAGCTCCGCAAGAGTGCCAGCAGCACTGTATGGCAGACCCAGCGGTGTGAGGCCAGCGTGGATCCCCATGTCCTAGAGGAAGAGGGGTACTACGCTGAGAGCACAGAGCAGGCAGGGGCCTCTAGCCCTCGGCGACAGCCCGGTGCTGTGGGCCACTGGCGGAGCAGCACTGTGGGGAACGTGTCTACCGTGGGTGGCGGCGACCTGTGTCGCTTGCGGGCCCCCAGCGCTGCTGCCGTGCAGAGGAGTCACTCAGACTTGGTTCATAGCACCCAGACCCGGGGCAGCAGTGGTGCTCGGAAGGCCAGCGTCAGCTGCTCAGCCCTTGGCAGCTCTCCAGTCCACAGGGCTCGGCTGCAGCTCAGCAATCCTGCTAGCCAGGAATGTCAGGCCCCTGAAGGCCTGGAAAGGGACCTGACTCCAGAGGATGCAACTTCAAACTCAGACTGGACTCTGAGAGAGAGTCAGGTGTGGGCACCACCACTAGACCTGGGAGGCACAACCACCCATAGCAGCAATCCCAAAGCTGGGCCCAAAGCCACCGGGCAGTCAGCTGCCACCTCCTGCCATGTTCTGTCCCCAGGAGCTCTACTCTGTAACATTAGGGAGATGGGGGCAGGTGGCAACTGTCACGCCCTGCCTGCCACAGGGATCCTGGCCTTTCCCAAGCTGGTGGCATCAGTAAGTGAGTCTGGGCTGCAAGCTCAGTATGGGATGAAGTTCCAGTGTAGGTTGCCTGGGGGACTTCCTGGGCATTCCCACTGCTGTGCCCACATTTGGGGTCCCACTGAGTTAACGATGGAGCCTGGAGCCAGAACCAAGGATGTGTGGACCATGACCTCAGCCAGTGACTTGGCCCCTATGTTGGCATCCCCTCTGTCAGCCCAGGATGCTGGTGTGCAGGTGGCCCCCATGGCAGTGTGCAAGGCCGTGGCCACAAGCCCACCCCTTGAAGCCCCCGTGGCCCTGCATACATTCCCAGAGGTAACTCTGGGGTCCAGTCTGGAGGAGGTTCCATCCCCTGTGCAGGACGTACGATGGGATGATGAGGGCATGACATGGGAGGTGTATGGAGCTTCAGTGGACCCTGAGGTGCTTGGCATGGCCATCCAGAAGCACTTGGAGATGCAGTTTGAGCAGCTGCAGCTAGCGCCTACCAGCGAGGACAGTCTGTCTGCTGAAGGCTGGAGAGGGCCACTTCGAGCCGTCATGCAGTCCCTGCGGCGCCCCAGCTGCTGTGGCTGTTCTAGCGCAGCCCCTGAGTGAGGAGCTATGGCCCTAAGAGCTGTACTGGGCCCATGGACTCAGCCCCAGTCCAGGGACAGTGGGGGCCACTGGCAGCCATGGACATGTCTCTGCTGTCAGCTGCCAGCAGACCACAGGACTGTAACCTGGGGGCTTCCTGCTATTCACAACTATGCTGATTTTTAAGGGCTTGATTCCTAAGAGCCACATCCCTGCATGTCTGGACTCTGAACTTTGGGGCAGAGTTTCAGCACTGCGAAAGGGAGATCCTGGTTTTTCTGTACAAATACTTGCCTTCTGTTCAGTCTCTCTTCAGAGCTCTGCATGATTTCCCCTAGGACTCTTGGTGGCTTTGTTTTAAAGCAGTGCCAAGATGTAATATGACAGGGATTGGCTTCGCTGGGTCTTTAGAGAAGGGAACTGACACTATCAGAGATCTCCTGTGTGCCACACACTGTGCTCCTTACCTTACCATGTTGAGTCTTCACCTCTTCACCATTTTACAGATGAAACCATATATATGTCAAGGCTATAGCTGACACATCCAGGCTGGATGGCTTGAAGTGATGGGCTAAGATTCAAAGTGGGGATGGCCAAAGCCTGGAACTTTTTTTCATGCAGCACATGGCCAGTCGGTGCACGGCAGTAGTGACCAAGAAGAATTTATTGAGTCCATATTCTGTGCCAGGTTCTTTGGATTCTTTGGGGAACAAGACAGAGACTATCTATGCCCTCACTGTGTAGAAGGGGGTTACACCTCAGTACCAGGGTGCTGAGCGTTACAGAATAGCTGCAGGGTGCTTCTATGAGTTAGCTCCCTTGTAGGCCATTGTATCAGGGGCTGGCCTCAGGAAGGGGAAATCAGGTGGCCATCTGTCCCCATCTGTCCCCATGTCACAGTGCCTGAAATTATACTGTTATCACCTCATTCCTTTGGTTTAAGGATTTATTTGCAGCTGGTGCAGTTCTTCCAAAAATGGAGGGCAGGAATGGATAGAAAAAGGGAAAGAGCCTAGGGTGCATTCTTTCACCTGGAGCTGTGAGGCTGTGGGGGTCAGAAGGGCCTGTGGGCCTATTTGCCCAGTCCTGCCCACATGATCTGACATGAGCCACAGATTGTGGGGCTAGGGGATCATAGAAATGGGCAAGCCCAAGATTCTAGGGCTTGGTACAGCTGACTTCATTGTTCAAGGATATCTCAAGGCCTGTGGAGGATAGGAGTGGGCTTGTGTCCTCATCCTGGGGCTGAGCATTGAAATCCAAGCTTCTGGGACAGAATCTGCCAGTCTACCCTTATGAGGGAGCCAGATTACTGTCCTGCCAAGGGTGACCTGGCATGGGAAGGTAGTGCAAGGGCTCATATGCAGCCCAGCTCATATGGCCCTGTTCCAGGCCCCATTTCTACACCTGTGAACCCAGGACCTGACAGCTGGCTTACTTTTTTCCATCTCCAGGGAATTGGTACTTATTGAGGTGGAAATGACACAGGCAACAATGGGTTAATTTGTAAAGCAGGAGAGACATGCTAATAGGCAAAGGAGCAAGGTGAAAAAGGCATGCTTTAGGTCAAAATGCCTCTCAAGGCCTCTCAGTGGGCTTCTTACCCAGATCATGTTTTTCCCACTGCTAGCTGGGCCTGCAAAATGCCATCCCTGCTTAAAAATGACAGCAAATCAGAAGCACTTCTGCCAGTGGGGCGGAGGCAGAGGGGATGGGCGTGATGGGCTCAAGGGGACTTGATGTTGACCCCTTTCAAAATATGATCAAGCCGGTTTTCATGCAGTCATGTCACGAGGCTCTGGGCATTGTCCAGCCTGGGGCCTGGGCTTGTCTGTATGTGGTACAGGGCAGGAATGTCATGCTCTGGGAAGTGACATGTGGGTACTGGGCTGTCATCATGCCTTGCCCTACACAGGGGCTTCAGGAGCCCCAGCCTAGTTGGGCCAGACTGAAAAGAGCTAATGGCTGTGGGGACATGAGGGGAGAGGAGATGAACTGGAGTAGGGAGGTTATCTTCTCATAGGGTATCAGCTGAGCAGGGTCTTGAAGACACAGCAGGGCTAGACAGGTGGGCAGAGGGAAAGGGGTATACTGGGCAGAGAGAGAAGAGTCTGCTTGGGTGGTGTTGAGTCACTGCAATGCAGGCTGTGGTATATTTGCTGGGTTGGGAGGCTGGCAAGGGGGTTCCCAACGTTAGGATCCTGGTATGGGTGGGGAAAGGGACTTAAGGGAGTTGTGGAAGGTGGTAGGGCCCAGTTTCATTTTAGAAATAACCTTTTGGCTGTCATTGGAGGGATTAGTGTGGAGGCAGGAGCCCAGGGAAATGGAATGAGGGAGTTAAGTAAGGAAGGGCCTGTTAAATGCGCGCGTGCGCGCGCGCGCACACACACACACACACACACACACACACACACACACACACACACACACTGTGCAGTGAATTCTGGGAGGAGGAGGAATTCCAGGAGGATGAGATTTCTAGTTTGAGCAACTGGAGGTGAGGCCACCACTGGGGATATAGGGAGGCAGATGGGAGGTTCAGAAGGGCCAAGCGAAGGGCCACGTGCCATGGGGTTTGGCTGGGACCAGTGAAACCTTTCATGAGGAGACTTTCTCCTGTGTCATATGCAGATTCTCATTAGTTCACTCTCTGGCTGATGTGTGCCAGTCTGTGCCACCTCCAGGCTACAACTGACGTGCCAGGATGGCGGGCTGGGCTGGGCCCTGAATGGGAATGGGATGACTGAAGCCACCCACCTGCTTCATCTTGACTGAGATAAATGTTTTCAGGGTGGTGCTGAAACCCAGCCTGGCCTTGGAGCTGTGCATGGCTGGGGCCCCCAGAACACCCTCCTGGTTAAGCTCACTGTCCTGAGACAATAGGAATTGTGCCGTTTGCCTCACTAGCCAGGCTACACAGCCTCAGCTGGGTGGTCTACCTGCAGCTTAATTTCTGAATTTGCCTCAGAGGCAGAAACCTCCCATGTCTCCCACCTTGCTTGGCCCGGCCTGACCAGCAATTGTTTGAGGTCTCAGGACTTGGCTACAAGCTTAGTTTACAGGTCTCCTTCTCTGAGACTCCAGGTTTCTGACTGGACTTTCTGGGTCCCCTTTAGGCCCTGCTCTTGGAGGTGGTAGATTTCATTATTTGTGTATTCAATATGTTTTGAATTTGAAATAAAGTATTGGACGTCAGAGTTTTGCCAGGGAAGGGTTGATCGTCCTGGCTGGTCTTGTTTGTTTCATATTTCTGGTAGATTCTGTCCTTTGCAGTATTCATCCCAGATCTCTGAAGCTCCTTGCCCAGGCAGGAATCTGCCCTTCTGTCCATGGCTCTCCTGCTTGGCAGCCTTCAGGGTCCCCAACAGCTAAAGTCTGGCTCCCTTGAGCTTGTCATCTCCTGCCTGGCCAGGACACAGGGCATGCATCTCTTGTCCAAATCCCAGGCTGCCATCACCCACACAGGGAATCGCTAGTCCACCTGGGGGAAAGATATTCCTGCCAGAGTGTAGGATACTGATGGCTTGAAGACATAGTGTAGGGGAGGGTAGAAAAGCAGAAAATGGTCCTGCCCACTATGCCTTTACCTGTGTCAGCTGGATTGGGTTTCAGTCCCCTGGAAATGCTAAATTATTATTTCACAGGGGTTAACAGACATGCCTTCCCAAGGCAGGTTCTGACACTTAGGATATGGGGGTGGGGCACACTGTAGCTTAGTGGTCTAAAACTTGAGTGTAAATCCTGGATCTCACCTATAGTCATGAGATCTTGGGCGAGTTACTAATTTTGCTGATCCTCAGCTTCCTCATCTGTAAAATGGGTATGATAATGGTGCCTCCTCCTTGGGCTTGCTGTGAAGATTAAAAGGAATAAACCATGTAAAGTGTCCAGCCCTGAATTAACACTCAGTACATGTGCTGGAGCATTGGTGGGGGGCACTTCTATAGCCATATTTATAGTTGGAGGCCCGGAAGGCTGCCAGGCAGCCATGGCAGAAAGGAGAAGGATAGCTCTTGCCCACGACCTGTCTCCTTGACCATTCTTAATTCAGAGACTTTTTCCAGGTCCTTTACCCTCTGCTTTGCACCTTTCTTGGGACATGTGTGCTCTGGTGGAGGCCCTTGGAAACTGTAGTTTCCAGAGCCACGTTGAGAACCATTCCATCCTGGGCTCCCAGGAAGCTTGTGCTAGGATGAGGATTCTGGATTGATCGAGGAAGGAGAAATGAGGAACACAAAGTAGGGAAGAGACAGAAGCCAAGCCAAGAATGTGATTCATGTAGAGTCCTGGCTTCACCCAGGTCCCATAGAGGACCCCTGGGAGACAGGTTCCACCATAGGGTAAAGGCCACCAGGGGTGGAGGTGGAGTAAACTACAGGCACTTATGGCTTCTGGCATGTGGGCTAGGAAGCTCCAAGAGCCCAGGGCAGGTCTCTGCATAGGATCATAGGGCCTATCCCAGGGGAAGGGTGCACAGCAACCATGGGCATCCAAGGGCTCTGGGGGCACAGTACTGACAGTTGCATTCACGTCCTGAGCAGCTCCTCACTCAGTAGACTTGCATGGAGCCTGAGACCTACAGAATGCCCAGACCTTCTCTCTGTGAGTTGCTCTGAAATAGTTCTGTCTCATTTTTTATGCCAAAGAACGCTGGTTACTAAAATATAGAGCTTTGTACATGCCCGTGTTAAATTCCTTCTCATTCATCATTTTGGCCTGGCCCAGTTTTGTCATCTGAAGCTATGACTTTATCAGTTTCCATCCAACTTGCTAGACAACGCAGGGCCAGATGGAGCCTGGGGCCTGGCACTGGGTTGTCCTGAGGTCAGCACAGGTCCCTACATCCCTATGAATTCACACAGTCATCATGGGCAAATTTGTTTAAGGCAAATTTGTTAAAATCCAGATCTTCAACATTAGTAGCACTCTTCCCACCCAAATCACAGCCCATAGACACTCCCCTCAAATAACGGAGGGTACCAGGGCCTGAGTTGAGTCTTGCTTCTGGGTAAGGCTGGTTCCGGTGTTTACTGCTACCTTTCCTAAGATATTAGCTACTTCTGTTTAACAAGCTATTTGAGAAATTTGAGATGAACAGCAAGCTAAGATTTACAGACTCTACCTTCTTACCCTTTTGGAGCCTGGGAACTTCCCCCTACCCCTTCCTCCTGCCCTTGGCACCCCTCCTTTTCAGCATGCTGGGGCCTACCTCAAATTTCCTGGGAAGTGATGGTGAGGGTGAACATTGCAGCTGATTTCTGGTAATTTCCTCATTGCTGCTGATCTCTAGCACCTTCCTCACTGAGCTTTTCCCCAGGGATCCTCACCTTGTTGATGGAAGTCTTTCTAAAGCTGGCTGGAGGTCTCCCTGAAAGGCCTTCCTCCTTGGAAAAACCTGGGCTAATTCTGTTGCTATGGTTATAGAGAGAGAACAGACCATAAAAAACATCTCAGAAAAGCTTGGCCAGTAGGATTGGAGGAGGACATATGGTGTCTGACTCTCTTGCCTCAAGAGTTGGGTAAACACTACCATTGCTTACTTCTGCAGTATGTCTCCCGGACTCATTTGTCATTCATGATGGCTCAGCAAAGAGGCAGGCCTGGACCTTGAAACATGTACTCCCAAATGGATGTTTTAAAATTCGTTGTTGTTGTTGTTGTTGTTTTTTATAGGCCCATTTTAAAGGCAAGAATGTGGGAATTGTAGGAATGTGGAGTTTGGGGCTGGTGAGTATGTCCAACATTAAGCTTTGTGCCATTAGCCATGTACTCCTCAGTCTGTCTGGCCTGGAACTTTTCATTTTTCAGCTTCTTTCCTGAGAAAAGATATAGGTGCTTTCTCGGCATCCTACAAACATGGCCACAGGAATGCAGTGCCTCCATGGGTATCCAGCCAGGGATGAGTGAGGAGGCTCTGCTGGTCTTGCACCCACTGCCATTGGTGCTCTTTGTCCCCCACCCCCTATTTCTCTTTGATCTTAGTTTTCCCCCTTCTTTTCTGTCTCATGTCCTCTTTGCCCTCCAGAAACCTTCTGCCTCTCCACAATACGACTGTCCTTGCTCTGTTTTCTTTTCCCTTATGCCAGGGGTCTGCCTTGCTTTATCCCTCCTTCCTGTGGTCAGTGCCATTTCTCCCACAGTCATGGCTAGGTCTGGCTCTTGGTAGTCCTGATTTTCTCCCCAGCTGTCCTTTCTTTCTTTGAATGAAAACTAAGATATTTGAGTTTGAGATAGCTTTTGAGCATCTCCCTAGAGAAGGAGGTCTCCCTGGGCACCCTGGGATTGCTTTGTCAGATTTCTATCACTTTTGCCCCCAAAGGAAAATGTTTGTCAGTAGTCCTGCTGGGTGAGTGGAGAGACTTCAGTCAGGCTGGAAGGACACCCCATCAATCTCAGTTTGGGTGTCCTTTTTTGGGGCCTGGCTGGCTAGATCATCTGAGGGGCATCGGGTGGGTGTTGCCCATCTGCTGGCTTTAGGTGGGCCACCTCTTTTATGTTTTCAGAATCTTCTTGCTTTGTTTGTAATTAGGTTGGGGCAAAGCCTGGTCTCAGTGGAGACACACTGTGATATTCCATCTCTGTGCCTCTATTTTATGCAGGACGGACTTGTGTCTGGGAGTCAGGACTGGGGGAGAAGGCTTTTGTCTTTGCACTGAATGGACATCTGAGAGAGTGCCCACTGAAAAGGCCTGAGCAAGGCCCAAGTGGGGGCTGGACTTTTCTCTGGCTTATCAGGGAACCAAACTTGAAGTATTGGAGCCCAGCTGGGGAGGAGTGGAATTGTCCCCTCACCCCAGGCTCACTGGGTCCCTTACCTTTAGCCTTCTGCTTCACCCTGCCTCTGATCACTTCTCATTTTACCAGTCAAGGATTTGGGAAGGTGGTGACTAAGATGCCATTATGTACATAAGCTTTGTGGCTTTTATCAGCCCAGCCTTTGGCTCTTGAGGAAGACTCTCCGGTTTGCTTTTCTTTCCCTTCAGAGTTGGGGGAATTCAAGGAGAGGGGAAAGGGCTTCTTGCAAAGATTCTAATTCCTGAGCTCCCTTCTCTCTTGAAGCAGTCTTTGGTTGCATCCCCTGAGCACAGCTCACAGTCTCCTCCTGGACACACCACTGGGCCGGGGAAAGGAAAGTAGAAAGCAGCAGGGCTGGGGTCCCAGGAGAGCTGTGGCACAGCTGGATCCTACTGGAGGGAGGTGCTAGGAGCACTGCCTGAGTCTTGCTGAAGGTCCGGTCCATTGGGGCGGGGGTGGGGTGGGTGGGCAAGTTGGATCCTCCCTTTATTTGAATTTTTGATATTTTATCATTTGTTTTTTTGCATTAATTATTATTTAAAAATATTGTATGGCAATATTTATCTGGATCACTGAGTTTTTTGCCCGCCTTGTAGATTTTGCACCCAGGGCCTGGCCTCCTCCTTCTCTCCCAGTGTCTTAGGGCCACTGGGTTCTGTGTGGTTATGGAATCAGGGCCGGGAGCAGAAAGGCCTCCTTTCCTCCTTCCACTCCACGTCCCCACCCCTGACGGTTGCTGAGCCGCGCCGAGGGGCTCGTGGGGAGAGTCTGCCGCGGCCCTGGTCTCCGGTGGCAGGACATCCCCGCGTGGAGAGGAGGGGCAGGTCAGTGAGCAGCGCAGCCAGGGCGGAGCCCGGCCGCCCCCAAGTGGCCACGGCGCTGTCCTTCAGCGGCACCCGGGGCGCGGGCTGAGGGCCACTCGCTGGGCCTCAGCCAGAAGAGCCTCGGGCGAGCTCCCTTGGGTCCCATCTCGGAGAGCAGGGTGGGCGGAGGTGTTGCCGGTCGACACCGGGCAGGGTGCGTGGGGGGATGGCAGTGGCTGCGCCTTCCCCTCTCCCTCAGCCCCTCTGCCATGCTCCCCGCTTCCCAGTCCTGCTGGTCTGAAGATTCAGGAGATGGGGAGGTAGGGCGGCTGGGAAGACGGCTCATTTTACTTACACCTTTGCTCCCCAACGTGAGGGTGCTGGATGTAGGGGACTTTGTCATTGGACCCTCGCCTGGGTGTGTTTTTGTAAGCCTTCGTTGGCTTGTCCTCGTTTTTGAATTTATCTAGAGCCTCTAGCTCCTGGTGGCCCCACCTCAAGAGACTTCTCTCTCTGGGCCATGCAGAGAGCAAGTGTGGATAGCCAGGACCGAGCCTCCCTTCCGTGGGACCAGCTGTCTGGCAGGAGGTGTGGAATGCAGTGGGCTGAGGAGGGGGTCTGAGGTAGAGCTGACTGTCTCAGAGAGAGGGAGGCTGAAAGTTCCAATTCTGAGGGTCTTTCCTGCTATCATTCTTTGCAGGGAATGATTTCCACCAGCTCCATCTGGTGTCCAAGGCCAGCAGGGTGTGCCAGTGGTGTATGGCAGCCAAGAGCCAGGTTGAAGGGAGAGCCTGTTCCTGACAGCAAGTCAGACAGAAGGACTGGGAAGAGCCTTACAGCTGACAAGCGGCTGTGGGTTGTGCATGGAACTGAAAGAGTGGAGGCTGCATGGGGGTGGGCTTCTCTTCCTTTGTGGGGGGAGAGGGTGTAGTGGTGTTCAGGACCTGCCCTCCTCTCATTCCATGCCCACAAGGCCTCTCTGAAGTGGCATCTCCATTAGGACATTTTTGGCTGCACGTTACTGAATTATGAACCAAAAACATTTCTAAACAATTAGAATGTTTAATTTCACTGACGAATTTTAGGAGGTCAGCCTTCTAGAGAAGA
The DNA here is from genome assembly GCA_030015415.1 of Cynopterus sphinx. Classification (NCBI taxonomy): domain Eukaryota; kingdom Metazoa; phylum Chordata; class Mammalia; order Chiroptera; family Pteropodidae; genus Cynopterus; species Cynopterus sphinx. The sequence continues at coordinate 56,105,942 of CM057382.1, forward strand.
CTCACTTTTTCAGTGAAGACATCAAGAATTCAGATTCTTTCCATAATTTTGCACTGCCATCTTCAGGGTGTCTTCATGGTCACAGTATGGCTGCTGCACCTCCAGACATCCTGCTTTCATAGTAAGGAAGAAACCTTCACTCTGCCAAGAAGAGGTTATTGTTACACATAATTAACTAATTGAAAAACATCAGCTTTTCAGAGTCAGTCAATGAATGAAGGCACTGATAATACTGGCTGCCACATTCTGACACTAAACAAATGGCAGAAGCAGTGATGTTTTGCATATGTTATCTTCTTTGCTTCTCACAATTAGCTCCACTTCATAGTGACAGCCGAGATTCAGAAAGGTCAAGTAACTTGCACTATTTTATGACCATGAAATGAAGAAACGGGAATTCAAACTTCAGGCTCTCTGACATTAGGCCTGTCTTTTTATAAATGAAAGAAATACATATTTATGTTAAGAGTTTAAAAAAGTACAGATCTTTGCTTTTTTTTTAAACGTTGTACATATTAATGATAAGAATTTCAAATAGTGTTAAGTGTACCGTGAAGATCTGCCTCTCCTGTTTGCAGCTCTCACACTTACCACTGTACTTACTATTGGTCCTCCAGGAAATTTCCTCTGAATCACAGCTCTGATATCTAAATATTTTATACAAATGAGACCAACATAGATACTAGTCTGCATGTATTTATAAAAACTTGCAAATATATTGCAGATGCTATTGCCATATATAGATTCTACCTCCTTCTTTCTGATGGGTATATTGTATTACACAAAATACAAGTACTTTAAAAAAAATTAAACTTGTGTTCTTCTACTGAACTTTGTGTTATTTCCTATATTTTTTGCTGTTATAAAAATCATGTAAAAATAAAGACCCTGGTATGTATAGTTTTGTACATGTGTGTGACAGTATCTGTAGGATAATGTTTTAAACAGATGGTCACATAAAATGTCGGTGGATACTGGCAAATTGCTCTCCAAAAAGATTGCACCAATAATACATGACAATATTTGAGTGTTATCAAACTTTAATATTTTTTCTAATTTGATAGGTGAAAAAAATGGTATCTTAATATTATTTTGATTTGCAATTCCTTCACTATGAGGAAGGTTGTGTTTAGCCGAACTGCCTGGGTGATAATTTCTGTTTGATAATCTCAGTATATTTACTGGCCATTTGAATCTGTTTATGATTTTCCTGTTCATATCTATTTACCAATTTCATGGGATACCTCTTTTTTGTTATTGATTTGTTAAAGCACTTTGTATATTATTGACAAGCTTCTTTTATATATATGTTACAAGTATTTTTTGTTTGTTTGTATTTTAATAGACTTTAGTTTTTTAGAGCAGTTTTAGGTATACAGCAAAAAGTGAGAAGATAGAATTTTCATATGCCCCTGCCCCACACATGCACAGCCTTCCCTGTACCAACATCCCCCACCAGAATGGTATATTTATTACAACTGACGAACCTACACTGACACAGTTTAACTAACCTAAATACATAATTTACATTATGGTTCATTATTTTTGCTGTATAATCTATTGGTTTTGACAAATGTATCCACCATTATATTGTTCTTATATTATCAGACAGAGTACTTTCACAGCCCCAAATATCCTTTGTGCTCTTCTTATTCATTCCCCCATACCACCATGGCAATCACTGATCTTTTTATTGTCTTTATAGTTTTGTTTCTCCCAGAATGTCATATAGTTGGCATCATACAGTATGTAGCTTTTTCAGATTAGTTTCTTTCACTTGTGCATTTAAATTTCCTCCATGATGTTTCATGGCTTAATAACTCTTTCTCTTTCTTTAAAGCACTGAATAATATTTCATTGCCTGGATAGACACAGTTTATTTATCCATTTATGTCTTGAAGGACATCTTGGTTGCTATAAACATTCATGCATAGGTTTTTGTGTGACTGTAAATTTTAACTTTTTTGGATAAATACTAGGGAGTGCAATTTCTGAATGATATGGTGAGAGTACGTTTAGTTTTATAATAAACCTCCAAATTGTCTTCTAAAATTTTGTATTTCCTTTCTGCTTAAGGCTTAATAATTTCCCATACCACATTTTGTTCATTCATTCATCTCTTGATGGACACTTGGGTTGCTTCCACCTTTTGGCTATTGTAAATAGTGCTGCTACGGATATGGATGTAGGTAGGTCATGGCCCTCTTTGGTCCTCAGTGAGTGAAAAGAGCCCTTTAAAACCATGGCATCTCATTCCCTGAGCAGGCAATGTGAGTTCTTGTCTAAGGCCAGAACTGTGAGACAAGCCTGTGTCCTTGCCTCAGGCTCCACTGCTCCTGTATAGGCGTTGGGCAGAGGCGTTGCTGGAGGTGTGTATGGGTTCCAGGACCCTGATGCCTGGGCCGCTCCTTGAATGTCTGGCTTTGCGTGGGTGGCCTCTTCCTGCCGTAGAACATAAACTGTGAGGGAACAGCTGACAGGGCCTTCCTATTTTATTCCTCCCTCTGTAGCCTTGGGTGGTTGAGAATTCCTTGGTAGTGATATGCAGGGTTCCCATAGATAGAGGGGACTTCTTGGGTCCTGCTGCCTCACAACCAAGGGCAACATACAGGAGGGGCTTAGCAGGTACAATGCCTTCAGTACACTGCCAACAATTCCTGGTTTCTCCACCAGGAGTACCCGTTTTTGAACAACACAAGGGAGAAGAGTTGGATGTCTCAGTGGACCTCCCTGCTGCCTCTTCAGGAGAGTTCTGACACCCTTCCTCCTTTTCCTGGCCACACCAAGCAGGCAGTGTGGAGGTCTGGGAATGAGAAGACTGGCCTCTGATTGGGCATGGACTTGACTGGCCATGGGTGCAGGGAGATACCTTTCCTAAAGTTTTCTTGTGGCGGGGGTAGGGGGGTGGTTGGGGGGGGTGAAGGTTTGGGGAGGTGGGGGTGCGGGGTTCCCTCTTCACTCATGGATCTCAGTTCTGCCTGAACCTGTGTCTGTTTACCACACATCTCACCTCTTCATATTGTCAACTAATTCAGTGCTGAAAGGAATCCCCAATATGAGGTGCAACAAAGAAGGAAACTTTATTCAATGCAAAAGCTCAATTGTAATACAGCATAGCTTTGGAACAGCTCAGTAATATTACAGCCCAATTATGAAACAGTGTAACTGGGCACTCCTGGGACCAAGCCCCTCTCTGGCTGGACAGCTCTACTTTGCTCTGCTTTGGTCATCACTGCAGTGGTCTGGTATGCTCCACCTGCTCTTCTCTGCACTGATCTGGTGAGAGATGTCTTTGGTGTTTCACCTTCAGTGTTTCAGCTCCAGCCAGAGAAACATAGCCTTCAATGGAAAAAGAATGGGCACTCTCTGAGCCCAAGGGAAGCTGACTTATGTAGACAGAAGTCCCCACCTTTGGTCCCACTATTGGTCTGTCCTCATGTGGATGAAAACTCCAATCCTCAAACTTTGATTGGTCCAAAAGGCACTGTCCTTACTGGTCAGAACGGAACCACTCTGGTTGGTCAGTAAAGATGCCATGGAGCTGTAGCTGCATAGCTCTGATTGGACAGGAAAACCCACTGTCCTATTGGTTGAAATACAGTTCCAGGAACTCCTTTATAAGGGTTGGCTCAGATGGCAGAAACGCAGTGCAGGTAGGCAGTTCACTGCAGGCTTCTCCCTGAGCTGGGTATGAGTGAGTTCCCTGTTTAGAAATGGCTGCTAGACTCTGCTTTTAAATTTGAGACCAGTTAGCTACCAGGAGCCCTTCTTAGTAGGTAATTTAGTAGGGTCCACAGTATTAACGTGTTTTTAGCATTCAATTTTTTTTTCCAGCACATTTGCAATGTGCTGGCCCTGTACTAAGTATATTTGCCTTTCATCAACAAACACAGTGAATTAAGTGTTATTATTCCCATTTCTAGATTAAAAATCTAAGTTCAGAGAGGTAAAGTAAATATCCCCTTGTTGAAGACCAGATAAGCTGCGGAATGCAGTATTTACAGATTGATAATGACTCATTGCTTCTTGGCCTTTTGGCTAAGATCAAGTCTCAAGATAATAATCTTGAGACTTAGGTGTTTGTTGAAACAGTTCCTGTATATAGAATTATATCTTGAACAGAAGAGGGACTATGTTTGCCTTGAACTTTTGAGAGGAGTATCATAAATATTGTAGATGAATGCCTACTTTTGATGTGGCCAGAAGTATCTTTTTCATTTGGAAATGAGGAAATTCTTCCTAATCCCTAGCTCTCTTGCGGTGAGCATATATTACACCTGAGAGAAGAGTCAGCAGATCTTGGTAGAAATAAGTCAAAACAAGACCAATGACAAGAATGGCAACAAGACCCACAACCATAAGAAAACTCAAAGCCAGTGTTTATTGGGTGCTTGAAGTCACCTGGCTCCTCCCAAACTTTTACATTTGCTACCTGTTTCCTCTTTATCCCAAGTAGGTAGAAGCTATTTATATACCCATTTAACAGAGGTGGAGACTGAGGCCCAACTCAGTTTTATTAAATTTAATTGCTTTAACTCAAGGGTTGGAATGTAGATCATCTGACATCTTTCAATTCAACCTCATCTATAAAGATGACAGAAGTGATGCCCAGATAAAGAAGTGACCTGTTCAGAGACACACACATTTCAGTGGTGGCAGAGCACTCAGGCCAGCACCCCAGGCCTCACTGGGCTCAGGTTTGTTGTTTAGCAGGTTGAAGATATGGCATGGCTTTCTCCCCAGGCCGCATGGTTTTATTCCAGGCTGACTATGACACTAATGGAGGATCACTTTTCTAAGAGTTTCTGCCTCTCCAGCCCAGGAGGCACTTGAGGGCAAGGAGAACCAGGGTATGTATGCAGTCAGGTTTCACTGCTTGAGAGAAGAGAGATCAATTTTAAAGGGCCATGAGATAGCATATTATTATATGCATCAATGACAATGATGGTAATTTTCTACTAATCAGTGTGACCTAGACCAGGTTTTCCTGGTCAGGCTTATGTTTTGGAGTTGTCAGGAGGCAGGAAGGACCTTTACACCATCTTGTCTTTCTTCCTGGCCCCTGGTGCATAAGCTCCTGTGGTTGTCCAAATCTGATGATGGGGAGACAGTGGATTGACAGATCATGGCATCTTGCCCAAAGGCATACTGCAGGTGAGGGGCAGGAGCCCAGGACTGTGTGGCCAAGACTCACATCCCTTTGTATTGAGGTGATAAGAGTTTTGACTTAGATCTACTGAGGTTGGGCAAGCTCAGTCTGAGGCGTCACTTGGTGGACACTCAGGGAGAGGCTTGGGACTCAGGGTCTGGTCAGTGAGAGGGAGCCAGGAGGCCTGGGAAAGATGGAGGTCTAGCAGGGTGGGTCAGCTTGCTCAGGGCTAGAGAATGACTGGGCTCTCTGTGGATAGCAAGGTGAGAATTGAGTGGCACTTGTCTCTGAGGCAGGGTTTTTATTGGGACCATGACCTATGGGCATTCTGATCCTCTCACATCTTAGAGGGGCTGCCACCCCAGTGGGATCCTGCTAGGTCCCTAAAGCAGTCACTGTGCCTGGGAGTGACCGTGTGTCCCAGGTAGACAACGTCTGTGCTGACCTTTTCAGCATGACTTGCATCACTTTGGACCTTGGGAACCAAGGCTGGGGCAAAGAAAGCATTTTCTTTCAGTTTCTTGTCAGGAGTGGAGCCTCCTACAGCATCTCCATACTGGCCTCAACTGTTGACCCAAATGAAATCTTCTGCCTTGGCCATGTTCCATTTGTGCTCTTGGGGCCCAGCAGCCTGCAGTAGTCTCTAATTCCTGTACCCATAGTAAATCCATGTTGGGCTCAGTACGGCTCCCTCACATTCCATTTTAGTAGGCGTCGTAAGCAGGGTAAAGGCTGACCCTTTGTTCTTGCCTTCATTGTCTTAACACTCATGTAGCATCTACTGTGTGCAAGTCAGGTCAGTGGGTGCTGGAAAAACAGAGGGCAGGTGCTTTTTGAGGTGCCTTCTGTATCTCAGACCCCTCTGCGCATTTTTGGCCCAGACCTTGGCAGAAGAGGAAGTGCAGTAAGAGGGGTAAAGAAGCTGGTGTGTAAAGATGGCTAGCTGCACTGCCACAAGACCCAAAAGGCTCAGGTTTCTCTCAGGCAGCTGTTCCATTTATGGACCTCAGAGAGCCCAGCACTGTGGACCATGTGTGCCAGCTGTGACATGGAATGCGAGAGGCTTTTGACTCCCAAAGATGCTCTTTCTGCTGTGGCCACTGCCTTCTTTTTTGTTTTTAATTTAAAATTTTAATCTTTGAGATCATATTAAATTTACAGAAGAGTTGCAAAGATAATCCAGCGAGTTCTCATACACCTTCGCTCAGCATAAAACCATGGTCTGCTTAATCCGATTCAGAAATTAACATTGGTACAATGCTAACTCAACTACACACTTTACTCAGTTTTTTAGGTTTCACTTTGATGACCTTTCTGTTCCAGAATCCTATACAGGATGTCACATTTAATTCAGTGGCCACTTCCTTTTAACACACCAATTAAGTCTCTGCCCTGCCCGCCTTGACCTTCCCTTCCTTTTCTCCCCACTTCCCTTGCCTGCCCTCCCTTTCTGTCTGATGCCATCTACTGTTACTGCACTCCTAGGTATGCTGTACTACCACTGGGTATCCTGAGTCAAAATATGGGGTTTCAGATACATTATTACACAGTGTCACCCACGTGTGCTGGCAACTAGCACTCCTGTTATGAGCCCCAAACTATTTTTCTCAATCTTTTCTCCTCATGGGATAAAAAACTCAAGTGGCCACCCAGAGCCCATGCTTTCCCTCTAGATTCATAGTCCCAGTACCTGGGATCCCAGGATCCCTTGTCCAAATGGCTCAAAGAATAGGAACCTCTGTTGTAATCTCATCCAAATATTAGAGATGTGTTCATCTGTTCCCACACTGTTTTCCTGGCTGGGGATCAGTGGGCTTGGAGCCTATATCCAGGGGCCCTCTCAGCTTTACCTTCCACAGAAAAGGGGTCCAGAAGAAATGTCAGTGGGAGTTCTGGAGCTTGAGGGCCCCATCCCATGTGTGGCTCACATGGGTGTGATGACAAAGGCTGTGTGTATGTGAGTGTGGAGTGCAGAGGGCCTAGGACAGGCCCTAGGATGAGACAGAGAGTGGCCCTCGCTTCTCTCTCCCCCATAGCATTGGAAGGCTCTGCTCACCCTGGCTACAGTGCACTGTCTGCAAGCTGGGGCACTGGACGCCCTCACTGGGGATTGTAGGATAGTCATAGCCCTTCCGGGTTTCCCCCTCCATCAGCATTTCCCAATTTTCAAGACTCTAAGAATCATCTGAGGAACATATCAGAATGCAGATTCCTGGCCTGCAGGAGGCTAAGTCCAGCTCTTTAAGGAGTCACCCAACTTGCCCTGGCTTAAGGCCTCTGAAGTGCATGACATTTTCTTCTGTCATCATGGAACAGCCCTGAGGAATAAAAAGCTTTCCTTGGTTTTAGTGAGAAAACTGAGGCCTAGGGAGGTTAGGGAGCTTGTCCAGTATACATAATTGGCAGAGTTTAAGCACAGGTCTGGCTACTTGCCCACCTGGGTGCCGAGTGCGGAAGGGAGGAATCCTCTTTCGGTGGCCACGGGAGAGAGTCACCATTTCAGTCACAATCCAGCCCTGGGGGGTCAACCTTTGGCTTTTTCAATCTACAAGTCATGACTTTTTTGGCTTCAACCATCAAAATCTGATGTAGAAGAGAAAGGAGGAATTCCTCCGGTCAAAGCATGCCTGGGTGCCTGCACGTGTGTTTGTGTGTGTGCACGTGCATCCATGTCTTTCTCTGTGTGCACGTGTGTTTGCACGCATGTTTTGTGTGTGTACACAAATATGCATGAGTATGTGTTGTGTTTGTGGCTTTCTCAAAACAACCTTTTTGGAAGCCTTCATTGGCTGTTGGTGAGACCTGGCCAAGACTGGGGCTGGCCCCCTTTGAGTAGGACATGAGCTGCGCTTCCTGACCTCTAGGCCAGGGGCTTCTCATGCCTTCAGATCCTCAGGCTACTTCTGACTCTCAATTACAGGGTTCCAGGTGCCTTTCAGTGGCTCCACCTTTGCTGCAGTCGCACTCTGGAAAGAGCCAGCCTTCCTTTAAACCTCAGGCAAGTCACTGCCTCAGGGTTCTGGGCCCTCTTGGGTAAAAGGGGGTGGGTAGAAAGATAGATAAGGCACCCAGAAATGTGGCCCTGGTGCCATTTTTCAGGGCTTTAGGAAAGGTCCCAGGAGTGTTCTGAGCATGGCCCTTCCCCCTGAACCAGCTCTGGGACAGGATGCCAAGCTACCCCAGAACTGAGTCCCCACTTCTCCTCTCACAGAGGTGTCCTCACTGCTCCTCCTGCTCTTCCCAAGCAGACGCTGGCTCCGTTACCCAGGGTCTTACAGAGGAACATCAGAGGTAAGGCTGCCAGCTCAGCCTGCAGGCTCTGAGTCCCCTTCCTGCATTCACATCCTGGGCTCCAGCCCGAGCTCTGGAAAGGTCTGGTAGGAGAAGAAACACGCCCGAGCAGGAATGTGGCTGCCAAAAGAAACCGGAGTTGGGCAGGGTTCTTCCTCTCTGAGAGCCTGACAGACTGTGTGCACTATGCAGCCAGTCCTCTCTGACCGGGCCCATTTGTTGCTGTGGAGTTTTCTGGGTTGTTCTCTACCAAGGCCACTTGGCTGGCATGAAAGTTCAGTGTGATTGCTTTGCAGTAAGCCTGGGGAGGAAGGGGGACCTTTCATTTTTTGTGGGCTCACCTGCCAGTTGTGGGGACAGGCCATGGATGCCTGGAGACTCCAGGCTGTTCCTCAGCCATGTTTATCCACTACTGTGGCTTCAAAGAGGGTGGCAAAGGGGGGAATATTGAGGGGTGTGGTTCCCTGAGAGAAGAATGTGGCTGCAGGAAGGAATTAAGAGGTGGGGGGGGGGATTTCTTGGAGGCCTCTCAACCACAGTACTGGCCCACTGGGGTCTGTGGCTCATTACTTTACTTGTTTTAAAAAAGAATGTTTTTCCTCTTGAGTGTCTCATGTTTCTGATCACAAAAATGGTGCATCTTCCAAGTAGAACTTTTTTTTTTCTTTTTTTTTAAAGAAAGCACAAAGGAAAAAGAAAACATAGTTCACTTACCCACTATCTAAATATAACTACTGTTAATGTTTTGGTCAGTTTCTCATGAAAATTTACACACACACACACACACACACACACACACACACACACACGTTTACTTATAAAATAGAATTATACTGTAAGTTCTGTTTTGCAACCCTGTTTTTTATATAACCACTTGCTGGGTTCTGTGAGGCCTAGGCCAGTCCCATAGGAGACCCGTTTCTGGAAGAGGAGGGCAGAAAAGGGGGCCTGGTGGTGTGAGGAAGGGCTGCCTGGGCTGGGAGAGCAGGTAGCTTTCATGTGGTGGCTTTGGTTCAGAAGCAGGTAGGGTAGCCCCTCACTGGCCTGGGATCCTCAGCTGTTCTCCTTCCTTGGCACCCCAGTTGTGTCTTATTGACCAAGCACCTCCTGCCTGCCAAGTGCTATGCACCTTCCCTGATGGAGACACCAGCTGGATCTATGATATTTCAGGAACTTCTGTCTCAAAAGTATTTGTTAATGAGGGACTGATGAGAGAGCATCAGTGTGAAGGAACAATGGGCCACTGAATTCAGGCAGAACTGGGCTGTTAGTTCCTGTACTACCCTATGTTAGCTATGCACCCTGGGTAAGCACTCACCTTTTGGAGCCTCGGTATCCTCATCTGAGAAATGGGCTTCCTGGCTCTGCCTCAGAGGTGGTGGTGGGGTCTGATGTGATGACTGTGAAGCCAATGAGGAGCACATGCCTACGAGCAGGGCCTTTTCTCTACCAACCCCATGAAGGCTGAATTTGGGGTCACTGGGCCTCAAGCTTCAGCTTTAGTCTCTAGTCGAGGCACAGAAAGTTTCATGCTAAGGAAAGTATACCTCCCGGCCTTGTCTCCCAGCTGCTGTCTAGGCTGAGCAGTGTTTTGTGAGGAACAGAAGAGAGCTCCTGATGGCCCACTGAGCATATGGCTGTGGACGTCAGCCAGCTTGGGGTGTGGGCTGAGGTGAGGCACAGGGTGAGACGAACCATTGACAAGCTCGCAGGCACAGCTTAAGGTTGGATTCTTCGCCTGCTGTCCTTCCCAGCAAAAACAATAGCTACAGGCCTTATAAGGTACATGCACTATTCAAGTGTGTTCTGTGCTCTGACTTTTGTTATTTTGAGAATGCCAATACTAGAGGTCACAGAGCTAACAACCATCATTCTGCAGTGCTTCTGATTTACTTACAGAGCTGAGGGTATTTAAGACATTACAATGTTTTCAGTTCAGTCAGTTAAAAAAATTGCATTTGTAGCTGCAAAGTGGCTTTTATTACAGTATCTCATTAAATTATTCAGAACAGTCCTGGGAGGTTAACACTCTTATTGACATTTTATAGATAAGAAATTGAAGGCTCATAGAGGTTACACGTGTGCCTGTGGAGGCAGAACGAGCTGATGGCAGAGCTGGGATTTGAACCTGGTCAGCACAGCTCTACGGCCATGATTCTTTCCTCCCACAATGGGTGTGTGTTGAAGATACAGTCCCCGGTGCCTTTGAAAGAACCCAGCTGGGGTCCAGCACCCTTGCCCACCCTGCACACAGCTGGGGTGATGTGGACGTCAGAACAGGTCACTCCAGCACCAGTCACCAACCCCACTGTATCAGGGACACATACAAAGACAGAGAGGTTCATTCAGCCTGAGCAGAGCAGGCTTCCTGAGGCAGGGTACTTGGCCTTCTTTGAGTTGGTGCCCTGGGAACTCCCTGATAGGTATCCCTTTGAGAGTTTGAAGGCTGTGAGCTCTTTCCCCTCAAAACACACACAGACACAAACGCCCTGTACAAATGTAGATGTGAACCAAGCTAATTCCATCTCTGTGTCCCAAATTTCAATTCATTTTTGAAGTTTTGTGCTGTGACCTTTGACCAACCTCACTGTCTTCTTTAGCAAGCATATCAAAGCTTTCTAGTTGATTGTTATCTGTGTTCCTTACTATGTAGCCATAAATATTTTTTGTTAATAATAGCCATAATTGCATGACAACCAAAATAAAGATCAAATTGGTGATAGTATTAATTATAAACAATCATCTATCACAAGACCACCAGGAGGTATGGTCTCTGGTGCTACTGCATTCATTGACCCCTTGTCTCATCAATCATTCATATCTGAGTTATACTGTTAAAAAACTACTATAATGGGTCTGTTAGCAAAAAATAATTTACAAGAATTGGTGTGTTGTCTCTTCTGCTCTGATCCAATCTTCCTGATCCAATCTTCTTGTAAGTAAATTACCTTATAATAAATTCTGTTATATTCTATGGAGTTGCCTGCTTTATTTGTTGGGTCTGCATATAACTTCTCAGTAAGGTGGCCATTACACCTTTGCCCCCACCATTGGACACACCCGCTTTTACTTTCAGTTGAAGGTGTGCAAGGGCCCCCAGGTAAATAAATCCAGCAGTAAAGAGTGATTGTGTTGTGAAGGCTGCCTTCAAAAATTTATGGGACAGAGCAGGGAATAACAGACAGAGGAGAGAGCAGAGGCAAAATGCACGTGAGGGCACCGAGCACTGAGGAGTGACAGCATGAAATGCCAGCACCTGCTCAGAAGATGATGATTCTGCCACTCTTCACTTCCCTTCTTGACCTCTTTAATTCTTATCTTCATCTTAATGAAAGGAGAGAGAAGGGCAGGGCCAAGGACAAGCACAGACCCAGTACAAATGGGTTGCCATACTTATGAACTGAGCCAGCTGCTAGCTTAAGTTTTATTTTAAAACAGCTTGCCCAACGAAGCAGATCCTGTGTGTCCTTTCTCTCTCTGACACCCAAAGATTTGCCTTTGTTTTCTCTACTAAATTCTTTTTTTTTTTTTTTGTGAATGAGGAAATGAAAGTTTTCCAATCCTTGTCTTCCCTACCTGCTACTGCAGGCAGGCTGGCGTTGGAAGCTGAGTTGGGCTGTTCAAACTTTTGACTACAATCAAGGTTAAAAATACAAATTACTGTGTGGTTCAGCATGAACATGCACACACACACAGACATGCACACACAGATAGTTTTTTCTTTTATTTTGTATTTCATTTAAAACATGCTGGACTCAGCCTGGTGGATTTCATGACCACTGGGGAGTTGCTAACTGCAGTGAGCTTGGATACTGGCAAGTTTTAAATAAAACGCCTGTGCTAGACTCCCACCTGCTACCAGACCTGGCACATACCAGGTACACCAGGGCGTTAGTTTCACTGAGCCAAACCACAGAGATTCCTTTGGGCAGAGAGGAAAAGCCACCACACCATTCATAGCCTGAGCTCTCCTTCCATTCATACTTCCATCCATCCACCCATCCATCTATCCACCCTGTCCCTAGTGTTCCAAGAGTTCATCTATTCATTCAGCAAATATGACCAGGAAAGGTCTTAGGTCTTGAAAAACAGAAATGAGTAAGATATCTTTTCTTTCCTTCATGAGTTCTACCCTAAGGGAGATGGAATGAAGACAAAATGAAATACTACCAAGAAGTACTACAGCAGCTGTAAACTCAGGATGCTGTGGGAGTTCAGAGGAAGAAATTACTAAACTTCTGAAGCTTTAGGTTTCCAGGAACCAAGTCCAGAAGCAAGTTCAGCCCAGAACACCGTTCTAGGCTCTCAGTTCTAAAACACCCAGAAGTGGGGGCTGGAGGCCAAAATGGGGTCTATGCTGACTGCTGAGGAGCACAGGCCAGGATCATGTTGTTGAGGCCCCATGTGGGACTAGATGGGGCAGGTTTTCAACAATGGGCTGCGTTTTGGCATCTCTGTTACTTTTGAGCCTGATGTCCACTGGGGAGCTCAAGTGCCCACTGGTGGCCTACTGAGGTGCATGAGGCTGGTTTCAGGCAGGCTAGCTGGAGCTGAGCTGGCTGGAGTGTCAGGGGAGCTCCTGGCTGCTTATCCAGACAGGGGCTTTGAGGAAAATAGGCATATCAATGTGCCTGGCTAGTGGAAGTCCCTTGATGTATGATGGCTTTCCCCATTTCCTTCTAGGGGTGGATAGTTGAGGAAGGAACATCATGGGGAGAGCCTGGAATTGAGGGCACCATACAAGGGTATTCCTGGCACAAGAGGATGATATTCTGGGAGACCTTCAACATCTTAAAGACTTCCTGACTCAGAACTTCTGGCAGACTGAGTAATGTCTCCTCACAGGTGTCCATGTTCTAATTTCCAGACCCTGTATATGTGTTATCTCATGTGGCAAGAGAGACTTTATAGATATGATTCAGTTAAAGATCTTGTGATGCTGAGATTATCTATCATTATCTCAGGGCCCAATGTAATCACCAGGGCCCTCATAAAAGGAAGGCTGAAGAGTCAGAGTCAGAGAGACAAGGTGAAAGAACTGAAGTAGAGGTGAGATAAAGAGAGATTTGAAGATGCTATACTGCTGGCTTGAAGATAATGGAAGGGGCCATGAGTCAATAGATGCAAACTTTAGAAGCCAGAAAAGGTAAGGAAGTGGATGCCCCTGGTTCATCTTGAAGGGACGTAGCCCTGTGATTAAGTTTAGACTCTGACCTTAAAAACTGTAAGATAATAAACTTGTATTATTTTAAGCCACTAGGTTTTTGATAATTTATTACATCAGCAACAGGAAACTAATACAACTTCTAATCTGGAGGTGGATTTTTTTCTACGAAGAAGGGTTTTCAGTTTTTGTGTTGTTAGTCACAGGAGCATGGATGCACTATGCAAAAGTTCACTCAAGTTATTTTCACTCATTTAAAGTTGTTTAATTGGTGCTCTGGTAGCTGCACCCTGGGATGGTGCTGGAGACTTTGGGGTGAATCAGGCACAGTCTCTGCAGGACAGCTGTGTATAAGACTGCTCACAAGCAGGGGTGATATGTGTGGTGTGAACAGGGATATGGGAACAAACAAGGTGCCAGCCCTAGGTCGAGCTTGCTGGCAATTAGTTTGTGAGGTTAATCATTAAGGCAAAAGAAGAGAGAAATGCAAGCAAATGATACCTAGGACAGCAATAGCCAACATATTCCATAGACTGCTGGGCCCAGGTTGGATGGCCAGATGGAATGTCCAGGTGAATCAGTTAGGATGGTTGAGCTCCCAGGGTTAAAAGGAATGTCTAGCTTCTTGTGGGCTGCAGCAACCTCCTGCCAGCTGGGAATGTACAGGATAACTGAGGCTGTAGAGAGGGAATGTCTGTGTAAACATACTTTATGGCTTCTCCATGGTGCCCTGGCTACAGATATGGCACTTCGGGGTGAGGGGAAGCTGCTGGTGTTTAAGGCTCTAGGTGTCCTCCAAAGAAGTAGACAAGGTGACAAGGCCCACTTGACAACCATTGAAACCTCCGACAATGGCCAGGGAGATTCTGACCACGTGGAAAGCAGGTCTTGTTCTTGCTGATGGAAGGAAGGCTTCTAGGAGGAGACAGAGGCTTATACTATGCAGGGATAGACTGGGGAGGGGTAGAGAGAGAGAGAGAGAAAGAGAGAGAGAGAGAGAGAGAGAGAGAGAATGAGAGAGAGCACAAAGGCTTAGAGCCCAGTGAGAGGGCAAAGTGTTGGTGATGGGAGTGATGATTAAAAGGAGTCCAATGTGGCTTCTTGGACTCCTGGGGGAGGCAAAAGTGGTGGGAAGTAGGCCATTAAGAGGTCACTGTTGCCCTGGGTGGTGTAGCTGGACAAGTCAAGAGCTTGGCTCGGCTATTTGGTCGGTATTTTGTCGGAGAGGCCAGTGCCTTTTGCAGAGCTGGGACACTTGGTAGGGTTGGGCTACCTTGATCTGAGTCAGTGGGAGGCACTTGCCTTTGCTATAAGGCTGGGGACACCACGCTGAGAGGGAACTGTGGTTTTGTCAAAAGGATCTCTTTGGTCAGAGCTCGTGGGATGCTGTTAAAAGAAATCAGATCTAGACAGTAGTTAAAAAATAGATTTTATTCAGAAACTATTTCAACAAAGAAGAGACTTTAGTATGTAGGGCTAGGCTCAATTCCAAATACAGCAAGGACAAGTGGGACTTTATAGCCAAGAAACAAAGTGGGGGTCAGTGAATGGAAAATTACTAAGAGGAAATATCAGGGTTAGGGAGGATTCTGGTTAGACAACTTGACAAGTTTCTTGCTGAAGGCAGGCCAGAGTGATCTGATACTGAGCACGGGGATGAAGAATTCGATCAGATATTGAGAGTGATCAGATATTAAGAGTGGGAGATTACTACTAAACTGACTTGGCAAGTCTCTTGCTGCAGCTGGGCAGTGCAGGCCTGACAAGGACAGATGCCAAAATCAAGGCCTAGAGGGCCTAGATGAGCTGACTGGAGTTTGGGCAAGGGGAGAGTTTTTGCCAGGGCCCAGCCTGGGTAATGCTCTGCCCCAGAGCATTGGGAGCTGGTTGCCTTCTCCATAAATGGAAGTCAGGGGAGGGACAGCCTGGCCCCCGGGGCCTGGTCTCTCTGGGGCTAGCAGGGAATAGAAACCCTGAGCCTTCTGAGGGCCTGGTTTTTCAAAGTACCAGTCAGGGAACCTTGGGGAGAATGGAAAAAGAAGGACCTTGTGAGGGGAGCCTGTGGATGTGAGTGGTCCTCACTCCCTGCCCTTGCCTGTGTTTGCTCTTTTGCCCATCTTAAGTGTGACAGAAACATCTGGCACCAGTTCTGATGACTAATCGAATTCACATATTGCAGTCACAGTTTTCCCAAAGGAGTCACTATTAAGGCTTCGACAGGTAGTGTTTGGCAAAGAGATAAACATCCACATTTCCCTTGATTTGTTTAACAAGCATTTCCGAGGTGTGCCTTGTTCTAGACGTGAATCACATGTGGTTCTTCTCCCCAAAGAACTCACAGGAGGTTGGGGGAAGGGTGACCTGTGCACAAACTAGTAGCTCTCACCATAGCTGTTAACTTGATCTGGGACATTCCGGATGCCAGTAATTCTTAGCAAATACTGAGCACTTTGCAGCAGCTATTGCATGTATTCCTGAAAACAACCTTAGGAGACCTTTTGCTATCTGCTTTTACAGATGAAAAAGTTGAATTTCGGGGAGATAAAGTAACTTGACAGTGACTACACTGTTAGATGGAGGCTGAACCAGTATTCGAACTCAGATTTGACTGCAGAGGCTACTGCCTTGCAGCTTCTGCCTCTCCACGAAAGAGTCTGATAACAGAAGTTGTGTACATAGGAGTTTTACAGGCAGATCCAGGTGGGGAAGGCTGCCTACTTAAAGGACTCAAGAAAAGCATAAATGTGGGAACATATGGCCCCAGGGACCTGCTGGCTGGGCTGGAGGCTGGGGGCTGGGGTTGAATAAGCATGACCAGAGAGAATGCTGGCAGCTGATCAGGACCTCCCTAATTATCCTGGGTTTTAGTTGATACCAGGACCTGGAGCTGAAAGTGAGCCTGGGTTGCAGTAGGAGGGCAGGTCACTCATTTGCAACCCCTTCCTTGCTGTCCTCAGCATCCTGCTTCAGGGAGAAGGAGGAATGATGCATCCGTTCAGAATTTCAAATGCCTGTCTGACAGCTGTGTCATTGGGAAAGAGACTTGTTCTCTCCAGCTTTCAGTTCCTCCTTTGTAAAGACATAATAGTTAAGAGAGATAATCTACACAACGCACTGTCTATTACAACGTCTTGACTTTCAGCCAGGAAACACTGATGAATTTAAGGAGGAATTTAGTTCACAGAGTCAGCAGGAAGATAGAGGAACTGGGCCTGGATCCAAGATTAGATTCAAGGCACCTACCAAGGGTATAAAATTGGCACCTGGAGAATGGCCTTATTTACTAGCAGTCTGGTCAGAACCTAATGACTGGAAGGAACGACTGGAGGAATGCCATCTCTTTCAAATCCTGATTCTGAGATCAAGAGCCAGATTCCAGAGAGAAGCATGTGATAGGCCACTCCCTGATAAGGACTGGGCTGGGAGCTGCTTTATATGCCAGGAGACCAGAGATATTGGAGAGAAACAGGGTGTGGACAGAACGGAAAATGGACATAATGATCACTGCATGATCTGGTACAGGATGAGGTACTTCATCCTGACTCTCTCCTCCTCTTCTCCCTTTGCCCCTTCCTCTTCTTTCTCCTTCTCATTCCCCTTCCCTCTCTTTCTTCATTTTCTGCCTCCCAATTCCAAGAATTCTGGGTTCTTATCAACTTTTATCTGGACTGTGACAACTTTCTTACCTCTTGTCTCTCCCCCTCCAACAGCTCACCCAGGAGCCCACCATTTTTCTTTCTAAAAAGTAAATACTATGTTTTTACTCCCATCCTAAAAAGGCTCTGAAGGCTTCTCAATAACAGGCTAAATCTGAAAATTCTAAATCTTGCCTGCTTCTGTAGTCTTAGACTCCTTACCCTACAATACTCTTCTCTAATTCCATCATTTCCCAGTACTCTAAATCTTGGTGTTCTCTCCTCCTGCATGCACCATCCCAAACTTAAAGAACTCCTATTTATTTATTCTTTAGATCCATCTCAAATACTATATATATATATATATGTATTCATACAAATGACAGCTTCATATACTCATACTTTATTCAAAAAGTGTTCATACAAATGACGGCAGACCAATGACACATGCATGTTATTTACTGATGTTAGTGACCTGGGCAACTGGCCCAGATGTCATTATGCCCCTGGACCAAGGGCCTGCACAAGATGATGTGCCTGCCAGATGATGAAGGGAAGTCTCTGAGGCAGGAAGGGCTGCCTCCTCTGTGAAATGTTATAGTTTGGCCTCATGGTGGTGTCAGTCTACCACTGGATCAGCTTTCACAAACTATAGGTTTTTTCTTGTTTTCTTGCCTTTGGACAGGTGAGCTGGTTAAAGCACCTGTATGTCTCCCCCAACCCCACTCCCTGCAACTCTAGGCTGTCAAAGAGCTCATGCTTCTTTCTTATACAGGGACTGAGAGGCACTCCTAGTTTTTACTTCTCCTCCCTCGATGTGCTTCTAATAGGTTTATTTCATAGGTCACAATTGCTTTGGTCATGGCCCACAAGGGAGGCCTTTAAACCACACTGCCTTCTCTTCTCATCATCACTTGATTCCCTTGGGCAGTTAGTGACTCTGTTTTCTGGGGTCCCACAGCATATAGCAATGAGGCCATGCATTTGCTGGCTCTGAGCTCTGGCATGAGCAGGACCTGGGAACCAAAGGCACCTTACTTATGGAAGATCTTCAGAATTTGAGAGCTGGAGCAGGTCCAGAAACCTGTGAAAAGGGGCTGAAAAAAACTAGAACTGCTATCTGAAGTTAAGGTTTCAAAACCTTGAGTGCACAGAAAGCTATGAAGGTGGCTTCCGAGCCTGTGACTGGATTGGTCATATCCTTCATATTGACATGTTTAGAACCTCTAAACTTCTAATGCAAAACTTGTTTTAGGGCCAAATAAGAACAATTATAAATTCCTGGGAAGTGGTGGTGGGCATGATAGATGGATGCAGTGAGAAGAGCAACAACAAAAAAAATAAAATGCCTATAGCAAACAAAAATTCTGAAGCATATGAGAAAAATATTCTTAAGAAAAGTGAAAAACAAAATATACAATAAGGAGATGAATTCAGTGCCAAAGAAATGAAATTATGAGAAAATCTAAAATAATTTTCAAACATTTTAAGACCTTCAAAGAAGAAAGAATAGTGTTCTCTCTCTCTCTCTCTCTCTCTCTCTCTCTCTCTCTCTCACACACACACACACACACACACACACATTAAAAAAGTCAGAAAGATATGAATTAAAAACAGATTGGCTCTGAAAAAGAACTGATTATAAATCTGGGTATAAAAATATGCCAATTAAATGAATAGTTGAGAAAGTCAAACATAGAACTAGTGAATTGAAAGATAGAAAGCAACTCATAGGTATAAGGAAATGAAAAGATGGAAAAGAGCTTAAGAGACAGGTTGAGAAGGATTGACAGAGAAGTAGTAGAGAGGTAATTAGTGAGAATTTTCTACCATTTAAAAAATACATGGCTTTAGAATAAAAGCATGCATAGGGTGCTGAAGAAGATTATAAGGAAACTGAGAAAGAGACCCCCAGACCAGGTTAGTTCCCACCTCCCTGTTTCCCTCTCTTTTGTAGCAATCAGGACACTGGTCTTGCATGTTCAAAGGCTAACTCTGGCTCTTTGACTGTCTGAACTTTACACACAGCAGGACGTTTGGTACCTGGTGTCTGGAAGGTGCTCAATAAATATGTGCCTATTGAATAACTGACAGATGAGTAAGTCAGTGCTGGGAGAAGCCAGCCTACATGTCCCAGTACATAGCCAAAATGCAGGGACACCTGAATTACTATAGTGGATTCTAGGAAACGGCCAATGCACAAAGCCCATGGCCCTCTGATTGGGCTGGGCAGGCCTGTTGTCTTCATGAAGGGCTGCTCTGGGGCTAATATGTCTGTTTGTGTATGTGAGAGCTGGGGGACCTTCTGGGAGAAGCCTACTCTGGCTGGGCTCAACCCTGCAAAAGAAAAAGGTGTGAAGACTAGCTTTGCTACAAAATCTTTCCTTGCCTGGAGAGTGGCCAGCCCAACAGAGGTACAAACTCATTCTCTATAAATATGTGATTAG
Organism: Cynopterus sphinx; assembly: GCA_030015415.1. NCBI lineage: Eukaryota > Metazoa > Chordata > Mammalia > Chiroptera > Pteropodidae > Cynopterus > Cynopterus sphinx. The sequence continues at coordinate 56,125,628 of CM057382.1, forward strand.
AGATGAGCCATTAACAGAATAGCTTTAATAACAGAATGATTAGCTAATATCGATATAGCACTTTATGGGTTCCAAAGAGCTTTCACTTTGTTATCTCATCTAATCCCTATAACATCTGGAAAGGTTATTATTCTTGTATTCATTTTATAGAGTGGGAAAAACTTGGGTTGGAGAATTGGAACAAATTGCCTGAGATCCCTGAGCTCCTAAGGGGTTGATACAGGGTTCTGAACTTTGGACTTTGGACACTATTAGTGGCCACCATCCCTCATTTTTCTTGTTTGGGAAGAGGTTGGGCTGCCAATAATCTTTATTATCAAAAACAGTTTACTGAGTAACTGAAGAATGCTTTTGAGTAACTGGAGAATGTATACAACATTGCACAGAGAGCCACAGGTGATGTGCTCCAGGAACAGGCCACTTTTGAAACACGGAGCAGGGCTTCTCTGCCCATCTCCATAGAGTAGGAGGTACATGGAGTATATGGAAGCTGAGTATAGATTGACCTGTTAGGGTGCATGCATGTGGGTCCATTCTAGGAGAAGCGAGAAAGAGATGAGAGATGGTACAATCCCTGTTTCCTTTTCCATGTCTGGACACAGCACTCAAGGCTGTATTGCTTGCATATCATACATATGCTTTCCTTTTATTCTTTTTCTTTACACGTGAACACAGCCAAGTGGCTTAAGACATGTGGGCACACAATGGAGGCTAAGGACCTTTGCTTTGGGCATGCCCAAAGACTTATACTCTTATTTCAGTTGAATTATTCTTGAGTCCTAAGCATGTCCATTTAGTGTTTTCTACTATTTTAATAAAACCAGGGAAAAATAAAATAAAGCATTTGAATAATGGACAAACCAGGTTGTACAGACACAGAGCTTTCTGTTTGGTTCAGCTGGACCATGTAGTACTCAGTACTTCTCTCTACAGCTGTGAGCAAAAGTCTGAATCAGGCATTTGCAAGACTATATGCAAGACACACTAAGGAGTAGGTTGTTTGAAAGTGTAATGTGTAGAAGTCGATGAAGCCATCTTTCTAAAATATCCGTTTATTAAATAAACAATTGACCTATCTGTAAACTACTCTTTTGGCAAATGTTTATTGTGTGCCCAGCTGACTGGAAATGACCAAGACCCACCCAAAAGAGGTTCACAGCCAAGCCAGAGAAGTCATACAGGGTGGAAAATTCTAGGATGTGATTAAAGTTTCTCACCATCTATTGGAACAGTCCCCTTGGGGACCCTTTAAGGCTGTGGTTTGTGAGTGAGATACTGTATTTCACAGCATTCCTGTATGCATATTTATACCAGACTTCCCCTGCTTCATCTGAATTAGTGTAGTTCTAATTAGTTGCAAAGAAATTGCTACTAAAGATCAGAAATTAAGGAATCAAAGAAAGGAAGTGTATGAAGTCAGGAAAATGTTGGAAATTTGGGAAAAGGAAATAGGCAGCAGGAGTGGGAGAAGAGACAGTGACAAGTCACCCTCTGTTACTATGAGAGAAGATAGCAGGATGTGATATGGTTCTTGAGTTGTTTTAGGAGAGAAGGAAACTGTTGATCTGTCTGCTGGACACAGTTGTTTGCAGGTTTAAAAATCATAAAGTTTCATTTAACAGATCAGTGTTAAGTGCCCTTCAGTTGTAATTTTCAAACAGTTTTAGTAAATTCTGCTCAGCACAAATATGCCTTCCTCTGGGATTGGCCCCCGGTTCCCATAGTGCCTCCTGCACCTCTCCTGGGACATTAAGCACTTCCTAAGCTCCTAAGAGTTAACTGTTTATTACTGGGTCTCAGCCTTTGGGGCCTTCTGCTCTCCTCTGAGTCCTCAGAATCTATCCTAGGATCCAGACAGGAGCATCCAGTAGTGTTGCTGAGGGTGAGAGGGAGGGAAGGAGAAGAGATTATTCAAGGCATATATATGTACATGGATAAATGCTTGTAGCCATGAGTTGAGCATGCACCACATCTTTCTTCTTTGGATCACCCAGAAGGTCCCTTCCAGCATGCTGTTCGTCTTCTTCTTCATGGCCAGATGTGGATGGAGATGCTGGTTCTTTCCAAAGGACTTTTCCTGCCAGGTAAGAGCTAAGAGCAACAGTAGTTACCCTAGAATGGATAAGGTGTCCTGCTGTTTGCAGGCAGCAGGAAAATGCACTCTATTGGTGCCCTTGGCCCAGGGGGTGGCCTCAAGTGCCATATCTCCATTGATGCTACTTATTGTCTGCACCTGGGTATATCACTTCTGTTCACTGAGTCTGTTTCCTCATCTGTAAAATGAAGATAATAAAATTGACTCCCAAGGTGATGTAAAGATTAAGTGAAAATACAGTATAAAATGCTTGGCACATTATAGACACTCACAATATGGAAGCTCCATTATGCATTCTCGGCCTGACCCCCTGGAGGAGACACCACAGATGGATGATGCCTGAGTTCCAATGCCAGCAAGCTCACAAGTATGAACAGCACTGTGATTTGCTGTGGTTTTATTGGATGTTGAATATAGAGATCAGAAAGAGTGGTGAGCACAAGCCTATCAGAAGAGGACTGAGGTTTGACATTGTACCCGCGTGACTTTGAGCAAGTCATTTACACAATCGGAACTTTATTTTTTTATCTGTAGATTGGGATTAGTAATATTTTTAAATCAGAATCTTCAATTCATGGCACTCATCATCATCAACTAAGACAGGTTCCCTCTCTTCTTAAATTTTATTTTATTATTTTTCTCATCTTTCCTGATCTAACTCATTCTTTTCTTTTCTCATAAGGATCCACTCTAGTATATTTGATATAAGTCGTTCCTTTGTATAAACCTTTGAAAAACCTTTAGAGTGATTTTGTGAATGTGTGGGTCTTTGACTTAAATATTTTTGGGCTCTGGTTCTTGTTTTATTTTTCCTGAATATTATTTAAGATTGATAAGGATAGGGTTCTAGTCAAGATGGCAGAATAGGTAAATGCTATGCCTCCTCCCAGGATCACATTAAAATTGCAACTAAATTATAGAACAAGCAACCTTGAAAATCATCTAAAGACTAGCTGAAGAGAAGTCCTATAACTAAGGATATAAAGAAGCTACGATGAGACTGGTAGAGGGGCAGAGATGTGAAAAAAGCTTGTCTTACAACCACATGTGGTGGTTAAGAACTGGGAGGGATATCTTAGCTGTAGAGTTCTCCCCATACTGGGATTTCTAGCCAGGAGTACTGGTGCTTTGAAAGGGAGACCCCACAACATCTGAGTGTGTGGGGTGTTCTGTTCATCCTGGTGATATGGAGGGCTGTGGAAAACCTTGGCATCCTACTAAAGGGCCCACACCCAGAATCTCTCGCTATCAGACACTCACCCTGGGCTTCAGAGGAGGGACAGTGATTCAGGAGGCACCTGAGACATACAGAAAAAGACTGAATTATATAGCTTCAGTTTGAAGGCTGGAAAGATAGCACTATTTGTCCTGTCTTTAGCCCTCCCCACCCCACACCATGCAGTCAGCAGGCAGGTGCTATCTTTCCTATGTTGAATCCTCTCCCTACATGGCCAAATCTAAATCTGCATTGGCCTGGTGAACTCTGCTTGCTCTACTCTGAAGACTCTCTGTGATCCTACCCCACCTAACTCAAGCACCACCTGAGGCTCTTTTGACAGTGGGAAGCCAACCCTGGCCTGTGCTGTAGTCTTTTTTAGACATTTCTCATGGGTGAATGGGCCCCAGGAGAGCAGTTGCTGGCCTTGGTGTACTCTGTGTGGCCTCAGGCTTAGCATTGGTGCCAAATCTGCATCTTTATTAATTTTTTGAACACCCTGGTGACTCCATGAGACCCTACCTAACCCAACTTGTGTACTGCCTGAGGTTCTTTCAGTAGCTAAGCATTATAGGCAGTGGCAAGTGGTAGCAGGCCTTGGGGTGCCCTGGGCCTTTTGCTGAGTTGCTCAGGTCTATACTGGTGGCAGCTGCTCTTGGTTCACTGTGTGGCTTCTTCAATGTGCCTCCAGGTCCAGCAAATGCAGTGACCATTTGCAGACCACTTTGTAGCTCCTACCAGGAGGCCCAGGGCCAGTCACAAACAGTGGTTGACTTTGGCCTGCACTGGATTTCCTCCCAAGAGGAAACACATACAGTGGCTGGCTTGAGACCACAACAGAAAGCCACCTGATTAGCCCCACAAACAGCACACCCAAAGGGTGGTCTTGGCAGGCAACAGAGCCCTCTGGAGAAAATCCTGACCTGTGGGGTCAGCCCCCAAATAGCAGCTTATATGCTGTGGTTGTGGCCAGTTTTCATAACCAATAAGCCTGAGGGTCAATACCATCCACTGATGTGCCAACAGCAGTCAAGGCTCAACTACAACAGGAGGGCACACAGAACCCACACAAGAGACTCTCCTGGAGTACATAGCTCAGGTGAACATAAAGACTGTGCCACTGGGCCCCACAGGACACCTACTACATAAGACCACAAGCCAAGAATTGGAGATATAGCAGATCTACCTAATACATAAAACAAAACAAAACAAAACAAAACAAAACACAGAGAGGTAGCTGAAATGGGGAGATAAAGACACATGTCCCAAATAAAAGAACAAGACAAAATTCCCAAAAAAGAACTAAATGAAATGGAAGCAAGCAACCTAGCAGATGCAGAGTTCAAATCACTGGTTATAAGGATGCTCAAGGAACTTAATGAGAACCTCAACAAAGAGATAGAAAGCATAAAAAGTGAGGTAGAAACCATAACAAAGAACCAGCCATAAATGAATGATACAATAACTGAAATAAAGAATTTACTAGGAAGAATCAACAGCAGATTAGATAAAGCAGAGGACCAAACCAGCAATTGGAAGACAAGGTAGCAGAAAACACCCAATTGGAACAGCAAAAAGAAAAAAAGAAAAGAATGAGGATAGTTTAAGGAACTTCTGGGACAATATCAAGCATAACAACATTTGCATCATAGGGGTACCAGAAGGAAAAGAGAGAGAGCAAGAAATTGAAAACCTATTTGAAAATATAATGACTCAAAATGTCCCTAACTTGGCAAAGGAAATAGACAAACAAGCTCATGAAGTGCAGAGAGTCCCAAACAAGATGAATCTGAAAAGGTGCATGCCAGACACATCATAATTAAAATGCCAATGGTTAAGGACAAAGAGAGAATCTTAAAAGGAGCAGAGAAAGGTAGTTGTTTACTTAAGAGGGAGCACTCATAAAACTGTCAGCCGATTTCTCAACATAGAAACCCTGCAGGACAGAAAGAATTGATATGAAATAGTCAAAGTAATGAAAAGTAAGAACCTACAATCAGGACTACTCTACCCAGTAGGCTATCACTTAGAATCAAAAGACAGATAAAAGCTTTCCAGGCAAGGAAAAGCTAAAGTTTATCACCACCAAACCAGTATAAAAAGAGATGTCAAAGGGACTTCTGTAAGAAGAAGAAAAAAGTTTAACAATACAAATAATAAAATGGCAATAACTACATATCTATCAACAATTATTTTAAATGTAAATGGATTAAATGTTTCAATCAAAAGACATAAGGTGGCTGAATGGATAAGAAAACAAGACCCATATATATGATGTCGACAAGAGACTCTTTTCAGATCGAAAATACAGACAGACTGAAAATAAAGGGATAGAAAAAGATATTTCATGAAAATTAAAAAAAAAAAAAATCCAGAGTAGCAATACTTGTATCAGACAAAACAGACTTTAAAACAAAGCCTATATAGTAGGAGATAAAGAAGATCACTACATAATTATAAAGGGATAAATCCAACAAGAAGATACAACCCTTGTGAACTTTTATGCATTCAACATAAGAGCACATAAATATATAAAGCAAATATTAACCAATATAAAGGGAAAGATTGACAGCAATACAGTTAAAGTAGGGTATTATAACACCCCACTGACATCAATGAATAGATTTTCCAGACAGAATATCAACAAGGAAATAGCTGCCTTAAATGACACATTAAAATAGATGGATTTAATTGATGTTTTTAGAGCATTTTACTCCCCAAAAGAAGAATATACATTCTTTTTAAGTGCACATGAAACATTTTCCAAGATAGATCAAGTGTTACAAAGTCTCATAAATTTAAGAAGATTGAAACCATATCAAGCATCTAATCTGACCCCAATAGTATGAAACTAGAAATCAACTATAAGAAAAAAAACTGAAAATGCACAATCATATGCAGGCTAAATTACATGTTACTAAACAGTAAATGGGTAGGCAACAAGATAAAGGAAGAAATTGAAAGATACCCTGATACAAATGAAATTGAAAACAACAATGACCTAAAATCTATGAAATACAGTGAAAGCAGTCTTAAGAGAGAAATTTATAGCAATACAGACCTACTTCAAGAAACAAGAAAAATCTCGAATAAACAATCTAATCTTACACCTAATTGAACTAGAAAAAGAACAAACAAAGCCCAAAGTGAGTAGAAGGAAGGAAATAATGAAGATCAGAGAAGCAACAAAGGAAGTAAACAATACAAAAGGTCAGTGAAACCAAGAGCTGGTTCTATGAAAAGATAAACAAAATTAATAAACCTTAACCAGAATCATCAAAAAAGGAGAGGACCCAAACAAGTAAAATTAGAAATGAAAGAGGAGAAATGACAACTGACACCAGAGAAATGCAAAAGATTATAAGAAAATATTATAAGCATGTATACGTCAACAAATTGGACAATCTAGAAAAGATGAATAATTTTATAGGAACATACAATTAATTATCTAAGACTAAATCAAGAAGAAAAAGAAAATTTGAACAGACCAATTCCTGGCAAGAAAATTGAATTGGCAATCAGAAAGTTCCCAACAAACAAAAGCCCTGGACTGGAAGGCTGGTTGTTTCTCATGGAGTTGATCACCATATGTGTCCTGTAAATTGGTAGCAAGATCCAGAGTCACATCTACATATAGCACGTACATTGAGAAATTAACTAAACTGCTCTGATATTGCTGCCTTGGCATTCATTCTTTGTGGCCAAGTAGACTGCAGGGGCCTTGAATTAAAACTAGCCTGTCCCATGAGCACAGGCTCTAGATAACAGCCCCAGAGTGACAAGCAAATGGAATTGCCTGAGGTGACATACCCAGCAGCCCTGGTGAGTAACAATATTCCCATCTCCCAGGTCCTTCCCCTGTGTATCACTTAGATAAAACTCCTAGAACTTTCCAAGCCCTGCTTTTTTGGGGGTAGAATTGACCAATCTGGTCTTAGACTGAGGACCCCAAAATGCTCCAGGCACAGATCCCAATAAAAACATGTGCTCTGCCTGCATCCTGTCTTGCCCTCCCTCTGTGGCCCCTTGAGATATGCCGTGTACTTCCTTCAGGACCTGTGAGGAATAAATCTCTCTATTTAAATTTCCCTTGTAGTCTCTTGTTGAACTGTGGCTCACTTTCCATTGCCCTCGGGGCTTCACTTAACAAATATTAATTTAACAAAGATAAAACAATACTTAATTCTTTTTTTTTATGGCTGAATATGAATCTATTGTATACCAGTTTGTTTATCCATTTACTTGGGTTGTTCCCATATGTTGGCCATTGTGCATAGTGCTGCTATGAACACATGTGTACATGTACTTAAGTAACACTTGTTTTCAATTCTTTTAGGTATATACTGAGGAGGGGAACTATGGGGTTATATAATAAGTCTTTTTTAACTTTTTGAGAAACCAGCAAACTGTTTCCATAGGAGCGCTATTTTACATTCTACCAGCAATGGATGAGGGTTCTAGTTTTCCCATATCCTTGACTTATTTTCTATTTTTTGATTATGTCTAGCCTAGTGAAGTGGTGCCTTGCTGTGGTTTTGATTTGCATTTCCCTAATGACTAAGGAGTTGGAAGTTCTAAAATTGCCTCACTCACATGTCTGAGACTGATGCTGGAATTTCTTTTTCCACCTGACTTCTTATCGTTCAGTACTTATCCCGAGTTTCTTTACATGGCAGCAGGATTCTAAGATGTGCAAGCCACAGTCTTAAGGCTTAGACTTGGAGCTGATACCACATCACTTTTTTTTTTAGTTACAAGTGGGTTATATTCAGAGAGAGGGAATAGATTCTACATTTTGAAGAGGTGAGAGGCAAAGTCACATTGCAAGAAGGGAATAAACTTGGTGAAGTTTGGTTGTTAACATACCTCTCTGGTGGTGGACTAGAGAACAGGTGGAAAGGGAGATCAATAAGCAAGAGAGCTAGCTGGAAGACTGGAACAGAGACAGGGAAGACACCTGTAGGATCATGGTAGAGTGTGAATGGCTGAGGTATAGAACTGACAAGCCTTGGGATAGAAGCAAATATCGATTCCCTTAGTATTTTTTGGCATTTTATTATTGTCTGTGATAGATTAGATTATTGTTCAAACATATTTTACTCCCTCTCCCACCCCACCCTACTTCATCAGAAGAGTATAGTTTCTGGTTTTATTAATGTTGGGCGTGGCTCTGTGACTTGTTTTGGCCTCAGGGTGGGTGGGGTGCTTTTCCTTGCCTTTGACTTTGGCCACACCTTGCTTTGGCCAGTGGATGTTGGCAGATGTGACTCATGTAGAGCTGAAGGTGAGCTTGCATGGCTGGGTTCTCTTTTTGCATTTCTGTCATCTCCATGAGTAGAGCTTCTTTTGAATTTCCCCTTCAGCCTGAGCCCCAGAATGAACATAGGAAAAGGTGACAAACCTCAATGAGGAGCCAAGTCCAGTTGGACCCACAATTTAGGTACCCATTGAGCCCAGCCTAGGTCACCTAATCCCCAGCTGACCTGTAGTTATGTTCATATGTCACTGAGATTTGTAGGTATTTATTACTCAGCAATAGAGTATATTATGGTATCAGGTAAACTTGGTAGGACAGCACAACTAAGCACAGTCTGAGATGGGGAATAGAATAAAGTGAATTATTCATCCAAAGCATATAGTAATCTGGTGAATATTTTACTTAACACCCCACCTGTACTCATTTTGGCAGTTTCTGGATCAAAATTGTTTTATAACATATCTCGGGGTGGTGAACTTTGTGTCCAGTGTCCAGTACATGTAGGTAGATGCTTTAAAATATTTGTTGAATGACTATGGACTGTTTGAATGAATTCCAGAAGGTCACAGAATGCAGGGATAAGAATTAGGAGAGTGGATACAAAAAGTGCAGGCTGGATTGCTTTGATATTTCTTCCCTGTCCTCCATAAGAGGAGCAGTTGACCCATGTGGGCTATTAAGTTTACTGTGTTAAGAGAATACAGGAACTACAGACCTCTAGGGGAATGATGTCCCTTTGTCCTTGTCATTCTCTTACTCTCAGTTAAGGAGGAAAAATGCTATTTGGAGCTGGTTTGCTTCAAGGTCATGGACTGGACTGTGGGGATGGAGCTTTAGCAGCATGTGGCAACTGTCCTCTCCCTCCTTTCTCTCTGGTTGGTGGGTTTGTTTTGCATCACCTTATCTTGAAATGGAGTTGGGAATGAGGGAGGCATGAGTAAGAAGGGGATAGAAAAAGGCACTGGGATGTTCAGCTTTACCTTGGAGAGAGGCAGGGAAAGGGAGCCAGGGCAGGGCTAGCTCTCTGGGGTGGGAGGCCCTAAAGGTGTAGGCCACCCAGCTGACATCTGTTATCTTTTTTTTCCCTGTGGCCCAAGTAGGTTCTTTTATGGCCTAGTCTCTTTATGGCCTTAGCAGGAAGCAAAGGCAAACAAAGAACACATGATCTCTCTCAGTGCCTGGACACAACAGGTGTGCCCTCTTAGGAGCTCTGCCTGCCACTTAGAAGGCCTCCTGGAAGAATAGACCCTTACCTGCTGCCTGACGGGAAGTCCTGGGGCTCCTCCGTCATATCTCGCTTTCACATGGCTTTGATAAAGATGTTGAAATTATATCTTTATCCATTAATCCTTTGAATCCTCACCAACTTGTCATGAACTTTAACCAGTCTTGGCTTTACTTTACAGATGATGAAACTGAGGTTATAGTGGTTGTTACCAAGTTTCTTGACTCCGCTGTGGGATGTCATTTCCTTTCTTTTATTTATTCTGTTCTTTATAAAATTGGAATTATTAATTTTTCTTTATTAGAGAGAATGAAACAAACAAATTACCTATATTTCTATTGCTCAGATGAGTGATTTAAACATTCCCTTCTTCTTCCAATTCTATTTCTAGAGATTTACCTTCAATTTTAATTTCTGTTTACTCCATGTAGGTGGGATAACATGATGGTGAATAGAAAGAATTCTGTAAGTTAATAGATGGTGGTTCTGGAAGGGGATAAAGAATTATTTTCAAATCCCTGTGTCTTCCACGATGAAGGGGTACAATGTAATCAGCCTGCCAACAGGTGGCTGGCCAGTTTCTCCAGGGAAGGTTGCTCTGTTGGGGGCCCCATGATGAGCACTGTTGTTATCAGAATGGGCACTCAGCAACACAGGCAATTAGGTCTGATAGGAGATGGCAAGGCCATACTACTGAACTCAAATCTGTTCTCTATAAATACCCTCAATTCCATTGAGTCCATGAATCTACTGAGCAAGCACCAGAGTGTCTTGAAACAGATGCTGATTGATGCCCATGTGATAGATCATCTTTTCCACTGAATTAACATTCTCACGGGATACAAATAACCTAACCTCTGTGTTTTTTTCTGAGGTGCATCCATGTGTTCTTTTGTGATATTCTTGTTATCGATTGATGCCTTGTTATCAATTCTGTAGTCTTCTCCTGGGGCACTAGTGGTCTGGTGAAAGTTTAGCTGCTGCCCACCCACTAAATCAGCATTGATCTCTACCTGTGGTCATCTCTTCAGGGTGAGCACCAAACATCCCTGTTGTCCTTTAGGATAACCCTGGAGCATCAGTCTGCCTCTAGTCCCATAACAAACCCATTAGAACCATGTATCATCAGGTCCATGTGTTTTATCTGTAGTTGCAGGTACAGGTTGAAAGAGGACCAGATTTAGGGCAGGGTAGGAGGTCACGTGAGTCTGAGTGGTCTGCTCCTGAACTTCCTTTTGCCTTCAGAAACTGCTGAGGTCTGATCTCATCTGCAATGCTTCCACCTGGTAATGAAGTGGTGCTTGCACATCAAACTTTCTTGTGAGACCAGATGATGCTTACTTTATGGTACACATCTCAGGTTGTGTGATTGACTTCTGGAAACTTCACTTAGGTGGTAGACTCCTGCATTTTTATGAAGTATATCTCTCATCCTCTGGAATGCATGTGTCTTAAAAAAGCCCCTGATTATGTTTATCCTGCTCAAACAGCAAGTATTGTCAGTACACTGGGCTGTAATATCTGTGGATGTTTTGATTATCAAGGTCTCTGTAAACTACACTGTGACAGAAAGCTAGAGAACAGATATAGCCTAAGAGAGGACATTCAATTTGTAATGCTGTCCTCACAAAGTGAAAGCAAACTTCTGATGGTTCTTCCTAATTGATATAGAGGGGGAAAAGCATGAACCAGATAAATAGCTGCATACTAAGTTCCAGAGGTGGTTAAGTTGTTCTATATCACATCTGGACAAGCAGCTGAAATTGGAGTCAACACCTACCTGATTAAACTGATAATCTACAGTAATTCTCCAAGACTCAGCAACTTTCTGCATGAGCTAAAGAGGTGAGTAAAGTGGGAATTTAATAGGCATCTCATCCCTGCATCTTTTAAATCTTTGGTGATATCATGGACCTCTGAAATTAACCGGTGGATATAGTAATGCTAGTTTGTTATTTGGGTGGGGAGAGAAAATTCCAGGCTCCTGAGTTGGTTCACCACTTCTTCCATCTCATGTATCCTTTCTTGCTTTTAATATTGGTTATGTTAAACTATTTTTTAAAAATTAACTTTCTCAGAGAGGGTTCATGAAAAGGGTTCTTGCATTTCTGGAAATATCATTATTTTGCACAGCTGGATGATGTTATAGCTGAGGACAGAGTTTTAGGTTCAAACTATATTTCCATGAGCCCTAAAAATATATTTTATCACGCCATAGTCTTTATTATCCTGTTTTGCTGACAAAAATGACAATGGTCAATTCTTATCTTTTCTCTATGCAACCTCTGCCCGCCCCCCTACTGTGGAGCATTTTAGAATCATCCCTTTGTTTTTGGTGTTCTGAAATTTTACAATGACCTGTCTAGGTGTGGAGCAGCACCCAGAGGGTTTTTTCAATCTACATCCCTGCAAAGGTCTCTTTCATTATTGAGAAATACTTGTGCTGGCTACTTTCTGTTTATACCCCATATAGATCCATTCTTTTCCAATATTCTCTACCCTCCTCTGTACCCAGGAGACTGGCTGATCCTTTGCTTGCTAGATTCCGGTTGGATTTAGTCAATGACAGAAACTCAGAGGAAGGTGGAAAGGGAAGAGGGGCTGGGCTGGCGTACTTCTTTCATACTTCCCCTGTTTCAATGCCAAGTCTCTGGTGATGGTGGCATGCCTCCAGACTATAGCAGCTCATGAAGTGTCCCTTCCTCCACAGTCCCCTGGCTCTGATGACATTGTTTTCTCTTCTGGTTCTTTTAGCTGTATAATGGTAAATGCTTCTGCTAGTTTTTGGATGCCTCACTATTTCTTGTATTTTCCCTTAACCCTATCCAAACCTCTGTATGTTACCTTCTCATTAACATCTCTTAATGTGACTATTTGGGGCTAAATTTTGTTCCCTGCTTAGACTATGACTGATATGCTATCTTTCATTTTCTTGGTTCTTCCTTCCTGGAGATTTCAATAGGATGATTGCATTCATCATCTGTGTCTTTTATTTTTGTTTCTAGGTTTTCCATCATTTTGTGTGTTTGTCTACATTATGAGAACTTTCCTTACTTTGTCCTCTCATCATTTCCAAAAAAAAATGTTTTTCAATTTTAGCAATCATATCTTTAATTTTCAAGGGTCCTTTCTTGCTTTTTTAGTCTCTTGTTTTCTAGCAATCAGCTCTAATCTTATGGAATCAAGAATTTTATTATAATCACTCAAAGGATTAATGGAAGTTTTTGATTTCTTATAGTTCTTTTCTATTCCCTGAGTTATTTCAGTTTCTATTAAGGTCAGTTATTATTATTTTTTATTTACCTTGACTTATCTCTTTTGTGCTGTTGATTTTATAAATGTATGAGATTCTTTGGTTTTCTATTGATAAGAATGGGAATCTAAGTGGATTTTCCTAGATAGTTGATGAGGTTTTCCTTTGCTACAGTCTTCCAGGAAAAAAGCAGGACAGCTACCCAAGAGCTCTCTATGTAGGGTACAAATCAGTCAGCATCCCCTTAAAATGAGCAAATGGAGGTCAGAAACATTTCACAGAGGGATGGCTGTATGAATCAGGTCTCAAGGAATAAATAAAAGTTTTTCAAGTGGAAAATGAGTTCAGTGGGTCCAGGCAGCTGAAATAACATATACACAAGTCTGGATATGTGAAAAGCAATAGTATCTCCTAAATATAAAGAGTTAAAATAGAGAGGGAGTCTGTATAAGGAACTCTAGAAGAGCTTTAGGAGAAATAGAGTCAGATTAAAATTAAGTTTATTGGCGTAACATGGTTAAATTATATAATTTTCAAGTGTACATTATAATTTGACATCTATATATTCTATTGTGTGTTTATCACCCAAAGTCTATAGTTTCCTTCACCTACCATATATTTGATCCCCTTTACCCAATTTACCCTTCCCCTACCTCCCTATATTTGACCCCCTTTATTAGTCTACCTCTCCCCTCCTCACCCAACCCCTACCCTCTGGTAACCACTAGTCTATTGTCCATGTCCATGAGTCTCTATTTGTTTGTCCTGTTCATTTGTAGCTTTTAAGTTTATATCCACATATAAGTGATATCATATGATTTTCAACTTTTTCTGTCTGGCTTATTTCACTCAGCATGATTATCTCGAGATTCATCTGTGTTGTTGCAAACGGTAGTACATTATCTCTTCTTATGGCTGAGTAATATTCCATCGTAAAGAAGCCACAGCTTCTTTAGCCAGTCATCTATCATAGGACACTTCTGTTGCTTGCATGTCCTGGCCACTGTGAATAATGCTGCTATGAACATTGGTGTGCAAGTATCTTTTTGGATATGGGTTTTCAAGCCTTTGGGGTAAATACCCAGTAGAAGGATTGCTGGATCATATGGTAGACCAATTATTAGTTTTGTGAGGAACCTCCATACTGTTTTCATAGTGGCTGTATGAATTTTCAGTACCACCAGCAGTGTATAAGTGTTTCTTTTTCTCTGTATCCTCTCCAACATTTGTTATACTTGTCCTATTGAATACAACTATTCTAACAGGTATGAGGTGGAATCTCATTGTGGCTTTGATTTGAATTTCCCTAATAGCTAGTGATGTTGAGTATCTTTTCAAATATTTGTTGGCCATTGTATGTCCTTTAGGGAGAAGGTCTGTTCAGATCTTCTGCCCATTTTTTGATTGGATCATTTTTGTTGTTGTTGTTATTGAGTTATATCAGTTCTTTGTATATTTTAGATATTAGACCCTTATCAGATGCATTGCTTGCAAATATATTTTCCTATTCAGATGGATGTCTCTTTGCCTTCATCAGGGTTTCTTTTGCTGAGCAGAAGCCTTTTAGTTTGATATAGTACCATTCATTTATTTTTGCTTTTACTTCTCTTGCTTTTGAGGTCAAATTCTTAAAATCCTTTTTGAGTCCAAGGTCTTTGAGTTTAGTTCCTAATGTTTTTTCCTACATATTTTATTGTTTCAGGTGTTCTATTCAGGTCCTTAATCCACTTTGAGTTAATTTTGGTATATGGTGATAGACAATAGTCTAGTTTCATTCTTTTGCAGGTGACCTTTCAGGTTTCCCAGCACCATTTATTGAAGAGTATTTTCTTTCTCCACTGTATGTTTTTGGCTTTTTTTTTTGTCAAAAATTATTTGCTCATATAAATATGGGTTTACTTCTGGACTCTTGATTCTATTCCTCTGGTCCATGTGTCTGTTTTGTTGCCAGTTCCGTGTCATTTTGATTACTATTGCTTCGTAATATAATTTGAAATCAGGCAGAGTGATGCCGCCAGCCTCATTCTTTATTCTCAGGATGGCTTTGGCAATTTGGGCTCTTTTGTGCTTCCATACAAATCTGATGATATTTTGTTCTATTTCTTTAAAAAATGCCAATGGGATTGTGATGGGGATTACATTAAATCTGTATAATGCTTTCGGTAATATGGTCATTTTAACTATGTTGATTCTTCCAAACCAAGAACATGAAATATCTTTCCATTTCTTTGTATCTTCTTTGATTTCTTTTAACAGGGTCTTGAAGTTTTTATTATATAGGTCCTTCACAGTTTCATTATATTTATTCCTAGGTATTTTATTCTTTTTGATGCAATTGCAAAAGAAATTAGTTTTTCTACTTTTTCTGACACTTTGTTATTAGAGTATAGGAATTCTACAAATTTTTGAACATTGATTTTTGTATTCAGAGTCTTTACTGTATTTACTTATTGTTTCTAGTAGTGTTCTTGTGGAGTCTTTAGGGTTTTATTTATAGAGAATCATGTCATCTACAAATAGTGACAGTTTGACTTCTTTATTTCCTATCTGGATGCTTTTTATATCTTTCTCTTGTCTGATTGCACTCGCTAGGACCTCCACTGTTATGTTGGATAAGAGTGGTGTTAATGGACAGCCTTGCCTTGTTCCTGATCTTAGAGTGAAGGTTTTTAATTTTTCACCATTGTGTATAATGATGACTGAGTGTTTGTCATAGATGGCCTTTATTATGTTAAGGTTCTTTCCTTCTATACCAGATTTGTGAAGTGTTTTGATCATAAATGGATGCTGTATCTTATTGAAGGCCTTTTCTGTATTATTGATACGGTCATATGATTCTTATTTTTTAATTTGTTTATGTGGTGTATTACATTAATTGATTTGCATATGTTGAACCATCCCTGTGCCCCTGGGATGAATCCCACTTAATTGTGGTGTATAATATTTTTAATATGTTGCTGTGTTCGGTTCACTAATATCTTGTTTAAGATTTTTGCATCTGTGTTCATGAGAGATATTGGTTGTAATTTTCATTTTTTGTGTTATCCTTACCCGGTTTTGGTATCAAGGTAATATTGGCCTCATAAAATGAGTTGGTAAGTATTGCTTCCTCTTTCATTTTTTTAGAAGAGTTTGAGGAGAATAGGTATTAAATCTTCTTTGAATGTTTGGTAGAATTCACTGGTGAAGCCATCTGGTCCTGGACTTTTATATTTTTGGTAGGTTTTTGATGATTATTCAATTTCCATACTGCTGGTCTATTTTGATTTTCCAGATCTTCTTGATTTAGTCTAAGAAGCTTGCATTTTTCTAAGTAATGGTTCATATTTTCTAGGTTATTAAATTTGGTGTTATTTGTTTTTTCATAGTATTCTTGTATAATCCTTCATATTTCTGCAATGTCAGTTGTAATTTCTCCTCTTTCATCCATGATTTTGTTTGTGTTCTTTCAAATATGAAAAAGATATATACATATACATATACATACACATACACATACACATACACACACACACACACACACACACACACACACACACACACACACACACACATATAGTGCCATTCCTTTTCTTCTGCATGTGCCTTATCTTCATTCCCCTTTGTGAATTTGGATCTTTGAATCCTCCCCTTTTCAGTCATTATTATCTCAATTTGTCCCTATGTATGTTGAACATTCGTTACTATCTTGCTATATCTTATTATTATTTAAGCCTATAATGCCCTGTTTTTAGTAAAATTTTACTCCTCTGCTTCTATTTGCCTGATAGTCACTTTACTCTTAATTGTGTGTGTGTGTGTGTGTGTGTGTGTGTGTGTGTGTGTGTGTGTGTGTGATTTTGTTTTAGGTCAGCTGACCTCTTTCAGTATTTCCTGTAGTTCAGGCCTCATAGTGGAGAATTCCCTCAAGTTTTGTATTTCTGGAAAGCTCTTAATTTCTTCTTCATATCTAAAGGAGAGCTTAGCTGGATACATTATTCTAGGCTGGTAGTTTCTTTCACTTAATAGTTTAAATATTTGATTTCATTCTTTCTGGCTTGTAAGATCTGAGCTGAGAAGTATGACAATAATGGGTTTTCTTTTATAACTAACCATTTTCTTCTTTCTGGCTGCCCTGAGAATTCTTTGTTGTTGATTTTTGATAAGTTTAATACAATGTGTCTTGGTGAAGGCCTTTTTGGGTTGAGATAATTGGGTATTCTGTTGACTTCTTGAATTCCAAGCTTCAGCTTATTCCTTAGATTTGGATAATTCTAGTCTACTATTTTCTGAAAATGCTTTCTAGTCCCTGTTCCTTTTCCTCACTTTTGATAGTGCCCGTTATTCTTATGTTTCCTCTCCTGATGGTATCCACTAGTTCTTGTATTTCTTTTTCATTATTTTTCATTCTTCTGTTTCTCTTCTCTTTCTTCTGATTTATTTCTAGATTTCTGTCTTCGATATCACTGATATTTTCCTTCATTTGGTTGACTCACTTTCACAAGTTTGCTATTTTATTTTTCAACTCTTGCAGTGTTTTCTTTTCTTTTCTTTTCTTTTCTTTTCTTTTCTTTTCTCTAGAAGGTCTATTCTGTTCTTTTTGAGGGTTTCATTCTCCTTGCTCTGGTCATCTAGGTGTTTTTTCAATTCCTGAAATTGTTGATATGACTCGTTTTAGAACTCACTGACTTTTTTCAGAAGTACCATCCTGAACTTTGTCATTTAATTTGCATATTTCTATAAGCTTATTTTCTGAAGATTTTTCTCTTTCTTTCTGAGATGCCTTCCCACCTTGGTTGTTTATGGTATTTAATGGACTATTTCTCTGCCTGGCTTTAATGGAAATGTATTCTGCTGTTTTTCCAGAAAGATTTACTATATAAAGGTCTCTCTTCAGCCTGCTGCAAAGAGGGTGCATTTCTTTTGGTTTCCAGTAGGTGGCGTCTAAGCCTCTTGGATTCCTGCTTTATATACAGCTTAATTAATACCTTTTTGATTTTCTTGTAGATATTTAATCATGCTTGCTACTTTCAGTTTCAGCTCCTGTCAGTGTCAGCGACAGTCTCAGCAGCATTTGCTCAGATTCCCCTGGGGCTCCACGGTGATTGGTCTGAGAGGGTTGGTGTGTGTGTGTGTGTGGGGGGGAGCGGCCCATAGGGTTGGGGCTTGGAAGCTGCGGCTCAGCCTTGGTTTTACAACTGGGGTCAGTAAAAATCAGCTGTTTCTCTCCAGTCCCATTCTGCTTCTCTGCTCTCTGCCCTGATGACTTGGTCTTGATGCTGGCTGCATAGAAGTCACGACACTCTCAGGCAGGGCTGTTCAGGGAAGTCGCTGTACATTCACCCCTCCACCTCCTCCTGAAGGGAGCTTCAGAGGCTGTGAGAGGCAGCTTCTTTATTTCTCCCAGTCCCTTACCCGACACCTGCGGTTCTGACCTGTAGCTCTCATGTGCAAATCCCATGCTCAGGGATGCTGGTGTGCAATTTGGATGCTTTTTGCTCAGTTTTAGATGTTTAGCTTATTGTTGTTCGAAAGGGAGAGATCTGAGGATGTTGCTCACTCTGCCATGTTTCCCAGAATCCAGACTAATTTTAGAAGCTCATCATGGCTGAGTGTGTAAGCCTGTTAAGATCATGTTGGACTAATCTGGATGAGAGGTGTGGGTCCTGTCACTGTGTGGCTAGAGAGTTTTCAAACTAGAATTGATAGGAATTGCTCATTAGCTGGGGAGTGGAAGCTCAAGGAGGCAGACAAGCACATAGGACATAGGAATCACAATAGCAGCCATAACTCCAGTATGTGCTTCCAGGCAAGGACTATGCTAGGAGCTGTTTGCGTGTCATCTTATTTCTCCTTGAAACAGCATTGGAGGTGGATTTTATTATTGGTTCCATTTTACAAAAAGAACCTGAGGTTTGATGAGTTGGCCCATGCCCAGCTTGTGTCCACTCACCATACTGGCTCTCAGGTGGTGAAGGTAACAGTGAATTGCCAGAAAGGAGGTTGTTGGGGTCCAACCCAATTTTCTGACTCTCAGCTTTCTTATCAGGCCATGGAGGATACTGACCTTGCAGTGGACTGAGGTTCCAATTGCAAGCTGTTAAGGGCCAACAAGCTCGAGGGATTAGTGCTCCCATTTAACTCCAAGGTGATTCATGTGAAACATTCCCAAGGGGGTGGGAAGTGAGGTCTGTCACTGTTATTAAGGAGGGTCAATGTCTAGGAGGTCAGACAAAGTCCCACTTTTATAGTGCAGGGAAAACCCTACTGAGCCTCTTCTCCAGAGACTGCAGAAAGTAGTCTGGACTGCTGTCAAGACTCACTCCAAACTGGAGTCCTGGCTTCCAATCCAGTGAGAAGGGAAGTACAGCTCTCAGCTTCTTGCTTGTGGGCTCTGATTTCTTGGGGAGCTTCCGATGTTCCAGTTGTGCTTGGTGCAGAGCTCTGCTGCCACAAGATGGTGCTATTTCCTTCCCCAGCAGATGCAAAGTGTCTAACAGCCAGCTCTTATAGTGTTGATTTAACTAGGACAGGCTGCTGTGAACAGCTCCCTCCTCTTCTCAGGAGCACTATAGTGCTGAAGAAGCTTGGACTTTGGGTTAAAATCTCAGCTCTACCATCTACAAGTTGAGTGACTGTGACAAGACCCCCTACCTCTTCAAGCCTCAGTTTTCTCACCTGTGAAATAAGATGATCACACCTCACCAGGTGGATGTGAGGCTGGAATAAGAGCAGGTGCTTCTGCTTGACAAGGGAGCTGTTCACTACTTTCACTCACCGCTCAGCTCCACAGCTGTGCTCTTACTCACAAGAGTTAGGGCTCAGGCTCGTGGGCCCTGGGTGGTGGTACTCAAACATGTCCAGGTGGCAGCCTGCCTCATAAGGGCTCATCATCATGGCCTCAGAGGTTGCAGGCAACCCATGCACCAAAAAGTTGCTACATGAGCAGATGACAGACAGTATCCAAGTTCTTGCTTGCACAGAGAACAGATGTCTATATTTGCGTGGTTCTGGATAGGAAATATTCTCCACTTTAGATTCCAGGAAGCCACCATTGCAGTTAGGTCTTGTTAAATGCATTCCTTCCTTCCTTTGTCAGATGCTGTTGCTGTGTGTGGACCTATGTTGGGCCTGGGGGGCAGGTACAAGAATGGTGCCCTAGACTTGGGGTATAGAAAGACAAGGATGCATATGCAAACATGCAACCAGGCTGTACCACCTGTCTCTGCCATAGAGTATGGAGGACTGCAGAAATCACAGCACGGGGTACATTGGTCTGGGGTGTGAAGGAGTCTTCTAGACAGTCAAGGCAGGGAAGAGAGTGGTCCTGAAGAAAGAAACAGCAGGTACAATCCCAGGGGCCAAGGAGCAGGGGATCTGCAGGATCAATCTGAGCATTTCTTAGCTAGGTGACTTCAAAGAAGTTCAATGTTTGAATCTCACTTGAATTCAATAGCAAAACAGGAAGAAAAATGCCTACCTCTTGGAGCTTTGGTGATGATCAAATAGGATAATGTCTGTAGAGTCCACACATGCCATAAATGGCAGCTGCCATTCTAGAAGGGGCTACTGCCTACAACTCCAGGGCCATTTCCATAGACAGCACCATGAATGGTGCCCTGGTGGTTACTTGGTGTGGGTGGGAGTGGCTGGGAGGTCTGGGCCATATTCTATGGCTCATGGGAGCTGCAAAAGTATTTTTTCCCCAACATTATTGAGGAAATATTGACATTATGTCAGTTTAAGGTATAGACATGTTGATTTGATACATTTATGTATCATAGCTTTAGCTAACACTTCCATCCTGTCGCATAATTTCTTCTTTTTTTTTTGGTGAGAACATTTAAGATTGACTCTTTAGCATCTTTCAAGTATATAATACAGTATTATTAGCTATAATCACTATGCTGTACATTAGATCCCTAGCAATGGTTAACTTTATAAATGGAAGTTAGTACCTTTTGATTAATATTGCCCACTTTCCCTACCCTACAGCCCCTGGTAACCACCACTCTACTCTGTTTCTATAAGTTTAAGCCATGGGAATTTTTTTTTTTTTTTTTTTTTTTTAAGAAAAGCTGTATCTGCCCAATATTTAGAGAGTGCCGTTGAAGAAGATCTGTTACTCTCAAGGAGGTTTTTCAAGCATGCAGGTTATTTTGCTATCCTTAGTGCCTTGTGGCCTTCTTGGGGAGGGAATTATAAGTTAGTAAATTCAAAGCAGGAGCAGCCTTTAGTGATGAATAATGTTCCATTTTAGCTAAGTCTGGTGTCACCTGGGCTCCTATGCAGAAGTGCTTTCTCATTTAACTCTCCTTGCAAAAAATTTAAAGGCCTTTCCAGGATCTAGGAGATCTCTCTTGACCATCCCATCTGCAACTCTGGAAACCCTCTTGTTGACCTTCTCTAGCCACACTGCCCTCCCATGTTTTCTAGTGGCCAAATGCCTCCAGCCTCAGGGACTTTGCTTTTGCTGTGTCCTCTGCCTGGACCATTCATCTAAAGCTGACTCATTTTCCCACAACATCTCAATCTCTGCCGTGCTTTATTTACTTACTTGTCCTTCTTCTGTCTTCTCCCTCAGGGTTGAGAACTGCAGGATGACACAAGGACAGGGACCCTGTCTCGTTCAGCTCGTTGTGCTCAGCAGAACCAAGTTCATAGGAGGCCTTCAATTCACATTTATGAACGAGTTTATCAAAGGCAAGCCTTCCTAAGTCCATTTCATGGGTGAGAGAACTGGGGGGAGGAGACGGAAAGAGGGAGGGAGGGAGAGAGACACACACTCAGTTTCAGTCTGCTGGTTGCAGCTCCAGGCAGGGCGTGTGGTCTGGCCCCCGGGGCAGGCGCCTACGTCCCCGGGTGGCCTGGGCGTCCCCGTGGGCGGGCGTGGGCGGAGGGGGTGCAGGAGGGGGCAGAGCGGGCAGCGCGGCTCCGCTCCGTGCGCAGTGCTGCGGCCGCGGGAGCAGGTGAGGCGGCGCCGTGTCGGCGGCGGGCCGGGTGGGCCTCTGGGGCGGAGGGGCCCTGGCGACGGGAATGGGGCACAGGACGGGCTTTACAGAGCTCTAGGCTCAGAGCAGCACAGCCGGGGTTGGGGTGGCACCCTACCCCTTACCTGGATTTGGACTTCCACAGCCCCAGTGCCCTCCCTGGAAACGTGGGTGGCACACTACCTTGCGCAGTGAGCTGCGGGTGGAGGAGGTAAAAGGTGCATGTAGTGTCTGGG
Organism: Cynopterus sphinx; assembly: GCA_030015415.1. Taxonomy (NCBI): domain Eukaryota; kingdom Metazoa; phylum Chordata; class Mammalia; order Chiroptera; family Pteropodidae; genus Cynopterus; species Cynopterus sphinx. The sequence goes on from CM057382.1 coordinate 56,147,879, forward strand.
CAATGCGGGTATTAGGAAACAGGAGCTGTTTGATGAAATTTCAGGAAACAAAGCTGACGTCCTTTTCTTACCTCATGAGGAGATTGATAGTATTTATATCATTTGTTAGTTTTCCTCTGACTGGTGGGGAAGGTGGGATGCAGTGGAGGTCTTACCCCAGGGTTTCAGATGTTCCCACCTTGCCTTGAGAGCTTCCTGGAAAAGAAACTGGAAGCTCAAAGGCATGCCATTCATTGGCTTTGAGGTGTATCTGCATTCCTGGTGGTCAGTTACTCTAGTCTGGGAGGGACATGGCTGTATGTTTCATCTTTGTAGCCCTGTTTGTAGCCTGGGGCTTAGCACAAGTTTGCTGAGCGGAGGATGAGTGAATGAAGTCAGGGAAAATTTCTGGAACCTTCTTCCTTTGGTAACTCTGCTCTGGTCCTGCTGCACTTGGCTAGTTCGGAACTGCTGGTGTGGCTCCCCACCATTGACCAGCCTTAGCTGATAGTCAACTAGAGACTTGGGTTTCTGTCCCATTTGCTGCTCTGAACATAGTTCATCCCCTACAGTTTCAGGCAGCTGTGGCTGTTTTTATGACTTCAATACTGGACCTTACACTTGTCCCTGGTATATTTCTTTTTTTTTTTTTTTTCACATTCATTTCCAAATGACTCTTTTTGCCAGATGACCATGGTGCCGGAAAAATCCTTCTGCCTATGAGGTTTGTTAACCAAAGTAGCAGACTATAAACTGTCTGGAATTTGTGCCTTGATCTTGTAAATGGTCAGATGGGACTCATCTTTAAAAACTAGATCAAATGCATGATGAGTGACATTTATGACAGCTGACAAATAGATTTTACTGATCTCATGTTAATTTTGGCCATACCTTGCAATAACTGCTACTAACTTAGCACTTGATCATGAAGAACTGATATATGCTCACAAATAGACATAACCATTGTATAGGACTTTACGAATATTGAGAATAGGGTATTCCTTTGTAAACAGTGTTTATCAAAATGGGACCCCAGAACCACATGCATCAGAATCACATAAGCCACTTGTTAAAATACAGATTCTTAGGTCACATTCCAGACTCACTTAACTGCATCTCCTGAAGGGCTCTGGATCTGCACTTCAACATGCTTTGGAGTGATTCTGATGGTTCCCTGAAGGTTGAGAACCACTAGTGACAACTAGAGGACTTAATGATAGCTAGAGGACTTATGAGGATGTTGTCACAATAGTGCATATAATGAATGATATGGTGGCTCTCCATGTCAAAATATCTGTCATTGGCATTACCAACTGGAGGCTCTGAGACCAAATTCCAATTTAGTCTTGGCAGAGGATCCCTTGTGTTGAGGTGAAATGAGAGGAAAATGGACAGGCTGTGCTAGGTCGTGGAGATATGGATCAGGTTGGTGTGTCTGAGAATTGCAAGCTGTTTCAGGTGACTTGAGTATAGGCATGGAAGAGGTCCATAACAAGGGTGGTAGGCATCCCACAACCTTGACTAGACATGTTTTGGGAAGATGGAGAAAGCCAGAGTGTTGATGAGCCAGTTTCTGCATACCTGGCAGTCTTCATATTTGCCATGTGTCACCTGAGAAACAAGACTGGCAGGGCAGTTAGTGTCTGAGACCAGGAGAGCACACTGTGTGTCATGCCCCTAGAATTTGGTTCTATCCTAGAAGTCATGGTGTGCCATGAAAAGTCCTGAGCACACTTTGGCATTTGCTGCTGTCTCTATTTGGATAAAATATGACAAGGGGATTTCTACTCATGTTCCCTGAACAATTCTACCCCTAACTTTGCATACAAGGATCTGATTTCTTTATCATCAAACTATTTCAAAGCCTGAGTAACCTAATGGGAGAATTTTTGAAACAAGTTCTGGCACCGGACAGACCTGGATTTGAATCTGGGCCCCATTATTTATTAGCTGTATGACTATGAGTAAGTCTCAGGTTCTCTAAGTCCCAGCCTTGGGGTTGAAGCAGCTGTGATTACCCCTACCCAGACCCTGCTCCTCCCTGAATTCTACATAGGAAGCATGATCCCTGAGTACCATTTGTCTCTTTTCTTTGTAGGTGTCATTACTGAATCTTCTGATATTTTCTCACATGAACCATGAACATCTCTCACTTCCTATCCTTGCTGCTCCCAGGATCCCTGCAGGGTCAAAACAGAAGCAAGTCAAAGAGCATCCTGTACAACTTCTCTGACCACTGCCAGGATTCTGTAGACCTGATGGTCTTCATTGTTACCTCCTATAGCATTGAGACCATTGTGGGGGTCCTAGGAAACCTCTGCCTGATATATGTGACCATTAGGCAGAAGGAGAAGGCCAATGTAACCAACTTGCTTATCGCCAATCTGGCTTTCTCTGATTTTCTCATGTGTCTCATCTGCCAGCCACTCACGGCTGTCTACACTATCATGGACTACTGGATCTTTGGCAAGGCCCTTTGCAAGATGTCAGCCTTCATCCAGTGTATGTCAGTAACAGTCTCCATCCTCTCACTTGTCCTTGTGGCCCTGGAGAGGCATCAGCTCATCATCAACCCAACAGGCTGGAAGCCCAGTATCTCCCAGGCCTATCTGGGGATTGTGGTCATCTGGCTCATTGCTGGTTTCCTCTCTCTGCCCTTCTTAGCTAACAGTGTCCTGGAGAATGTCTTTCACAAGAACCACTCCAAGGCTCTGGAATTTCTGGAGGATAAGGTGGTCTGTACAGAGTCCTGGCCACTGGACCACCCCCGCATCATCTACACTACCTTCTTGCTGCTCTTCCAGTATTGCATTCCACTAGCCTTCATCCTGGTCTGCTACGTGCGCATCTACCAGCGCCTGCGAAAGCAGAGGCAGGTGTTCCGCAAGGGAAGCTACAGCTCGCAGGCTCGGCAGATGAAGCGGATCAACAAGATCCTTGTGGCAATGGTGGCTGCTTTTGCCCTGCTCTGGCTGCCCTTGCATATATTCAACAGCCTGGAGGACTGGTACCATGAAGCCATCCCCATTTGTCACAGCAACCTCATCTTCTTGGTGTGCCATCTGCTCGCCATGGCTTCCACCTGTGTCAATCCTTTCATCTATGGCTTTCTCAACACCAATTTCAAGAAGGAGGTCAAGGCACTGGTGCTGACTTGCCAACAGAGCACCCCTGTGGAGGAGTCTGAGCAGCTTCCCCTGTCCACAGTACACACAGAAGTCTCCAAAGGGTCTCTCAGGCTCAGTGGCAGGTCCAACCCCATTTAGCCAGGTCCAGGGTATCTCCCTGCCAGATTCCTTCACTTAGCTAAGTGAGCATGCTGTAAGCTGATGGTGGCACTCCATTTTTAATGGATTTCTGGGAACCAGATTGGTTGCAAGAGCCTGTTTTTGTATTCATTTGCATTGTGAAGCCTGATATTCAGATGGTTCAGCTATTTCTTCCTGGGAAAATTCTGAGTTTGGATTCTCAGAATGAGGTCATAGTACACCTCATGGCTTGAACAAATGCCAGAACTGGAGATAGTAGGGTTCATTTTGGGAACTCAGCAAAAGATGCTTAGCTTGGGAACCCAGAGGTTTCACCTCTATCAATGACACTGCAAGATTGCTGTGAGGTGAGGGAAGGAGCATATGGAAGGAGCTTTGGACCTTGGTCAGCCCCTAATCTCTGTGAAAGATGATGTTTTGGGATGGATTTTGTAATCAGTAAAGAATTCTATGGAGGCAAGACAGTGAGGTTACTATTATCTGTTCAGTACATCCAGCTGCGGAGAACAGATCTTGGTACCCTTGGGTTCTCAACACTCCTTTGCAGTAGGAAAATCAGCTCTGAGCAGCAGGAATTCCAGGATTCACATCCTACTCAATCCTTTTTCTCTCTCATTTCATCTCTTACTTTGTATGAATATAAGCCTGCAAGTATCTCCTCTTGAAAAGATTGTCAGCACCTTGAGTGTGACATCTGTATTGTCATAGAATCTGTGTCCTCTGTGCCTCAAACAGGCACCAGCACAGGGAGAGAACTCCAGGAAGCTTTACCATAGTTGACATATGGGAAAGATACCCTTACTGAATGCTTAACCAAGGACAGGTGCCCTGTGCCATGCTCCATCCAGCATAGGAAGTGCCCAAGCTACTGTAGCTACCCACTATTGCCTGCACTTCCTTGTCTCTTAAGTCCTCTCTTGACAAGGTAGCTGGCCAGGGACCCTGCAACCCTCTCCAGTGTTGACCCACTGTCAAGGCTTACAGTACTCAAGGCTATGTCTTCAGCCTCCTTCATTCCTCACTCTGACCACTGAACTGACTTTCCCTAGGTGATATGCTAAGATTCCTCCAAAGCTTCCTCATGACTTTGGGCCTCCCAATGGCCTTCAGCAGTGGCAGGAGCAGGGATGCTTGGAGTCTGGATTAATGGGATACTGACTGGAAGGAGCAGGTCCTCCCTTCCTCCAGTCAGCCAGGGGAAGTAAAGAAAGGGCCTCAACCTCAATGAGTGTGCATATCTCATCATGGAGGTCATACCCCAATCTTCTGGGTGCCAAACCAGATCCAAGGCTTTATCTGTGTGTGGACTTTCCCTTGCAGGGAAGGAAATGTCAAGATTGTTCATGGGCCACCTTGGATGGGATGTCCAGGCCTGGAGCTAGACCCACTAACCCTCTTGCAAAGTGGACAGTGGCTGGATCCACCATGGTCTTCCAGGGCAGGGTATTCAGGTACCCAGAACCCTCAAGGGGCCTCACTGTGAGGCTCCTGAGATTGGTTCCGCACAGGGGATCTGGCAAAGGGCCAGACAGCAGAAGATTGAACCAACCAAGATCCTAGGCAGCCAACTCCTAAGACAAATGCTCTTTTTGCCACCAGCTCCTCCTTAGAGCTGTTTGTTTTGTCCCAGATTTTGGTCATATTGCCAATTCTGTTCCTTTCAGTATCTTTCTTGGATGCAACTTGTGCTTGTCTTTTGGTGCCATTTGCTTCTGGCTGCTCCAGGTAACCACCTGCCAGCAAAGCCCAGCCCCTAAGAACCATCCAGCAACATGTCATTTGCAAAGCTCCCCAAGGAATCAGGAGTCTCAGGCCCCTCCAGATCTCACACAATTGCCTGGAGTTTGCTTCACATCATTCCTTACACTGGTGTCAAGATACTTGAGGAAAACAGCGCTTTAGGGTGCTGGCACGCTTGAGGATCAGGGTACCAGGCTTTACATCTTGTGAAGGTGCTTGGCATTAGTATCGGGGTATTGGGTGGCAGCCTCATTGAGTGTATTCTGTGCTCCCCCCACCTTGCTTAGGCTGACACAGCCTGCTAAATGGCTGTCTCCTGTTTGCAGTTTATAATGACCCTTGAGATTGCCCATTGCTAAGCACCCCGGGAATTTGCTGCTCAAAGTGTCTTTAGAAAACCAACAACCTCAGTATCACCTGGAGCTTGTTAGACATGCAGAATCTCTGATCCCACCACAGACTTTTTGAATTGGAATTTGCATTTTTATCAAGATCTCTAGGTTAATAGTGCAGACATTCAAGTTTGAGAAGCTCTGAACTAGGAAACAGATTGCCCTGGAGCCTAGAGCTACTCCATGTGCATCAGAAAATACCCACTGTGGGATGTGGGGTAGACATTTAGGAATCCTAGTTTTGGAGATATGCCTTTAAAATGGAATTGCCAAAAATGGGGATTCAGTTTTGGTTGTTTGTCTCATCTCTGGGTGTATTAGACATATTTCTTCTAAAGTCTTTTTGTGCCTTCAATAAATATTTGTCAAATGAACAGTTTGTGTAGTTACATTAGTATGAATGTATCCATCTGTATTCTGCTTTGTTTCACTTCCAACTGTATCATCAAGTTTTCAGTCAGTCTTGCTGGATATTATTTTTGACAGACAATTAAGAGTTTAGAAAATACTGTAGTGAAAACTGGTTCCTCTGAACAGAATCTCTCTTATCTGGCCCAGCTAAGGAACTGGCACCTGATTGTAGTGAGAGGAGCCCACCTTCAGAAGAATGCCAGTGCTGGAATTGGAGACTCACACCTTCAAAGAGTGTTTGGGAACCCTCAGTGGGTGCAAAACCTTATCAAATCCTGGTAGTGTGAGCTTAAATCTTGTCTAACTTCAGCCCTTCCTTTTTCAAGAAATGATCTTAGCTATATTTTTTCCATTGTAAAAGTAAAGTACTCATTATTAAAAATATGGAAAATATACAATACTAAAATGAAAGAGGAAATCATGTTCCACCACCCAAAGAAAATCACTATTTACATTTTGAGGAGTCATTTCTTCAGTTTTTAAAAAAATATAGTAATGTTTTATTTTTTAACATGGTTAGATAATACTGTCAGTGTATGCATATTTATATATAATATCTAGGGAATACTTTATATTTTGTTTTGCTTAACCACATAAGAATTTTTATTCATTTAACAAACAAGTTGTACACATGATGGATGTTGGGGAGTCAGTGGTCAATAAAATAGATACTGTCCCTGTCCCTATGGAGCATGTAGTCCAGTGACTAGACCCATTATGTGTCATTAGTCATTATTTGCTGTGGCATATTTAGATGTTTCTAGACCTGCTTTATGTAGTTCTGCAATGAGCTTCTATGCAGAGAACTTTTTCTGTATTTAAAATTATTTCCTTAGAAGAGATTTCCAGAAGTGAAATTAATGGGTCAAAAGGCATGGACATTTTTCAAGGCTCTTGATGTGTTCTTCTGAACATTTCCAAAGAGGCTGCAATGATTTGCACTTCCTGACTAGCACCAGTTTCACTTCACCCTGGATACTGTTAAAGAACTACCATTAATAAGAAGACCTCCATTGTTCACTATATCCTGTCCCCTCTCATCTACTCATAAACATCACTCCAGCATCATCAGGTTCCTCTGCTCTCCTCTACACAAAACTCCAAATGCTTGTCTAATCTTGAAGTCTCTGCTTCCTTTCCTCCTATGTTCTTTTGTACTCACCTGTCCATCCAAACAGAACTTTCCAAATCCCATGGTCAATTCTGTCTCATCTTCTGTGACCAACTGGTAGTTAGTAAGGCCTTTCCCCTTAAAACTCTGCTTGTGGCTTTTTCAGGACACCACAGTTAGTATTCACCCCACCTTCCTCTCAAGTTCCTTTTCTAGATTCTTATCTTTCTGACCTCGGAGCATTGGCATGTCCCCGGGGAGCCACAAAGACCTATTTGCTCTTATTCCCTAAGTGGATCATCCAGTCTCTTCCAACACAACTGAATGTTTAACTGTCTAATGCTCCCCAAAATAATTCTCCAGTCTGCACTTCTTCCTGCTTTCTGGATTTGTATATATAACCTCCGCTTTGTGTTTATTGGACATCCAGTGGGCACCTCCAACTTGGAATGTTCCAAAGCAGACTTCTGATTTGCCTCCTCACTTCTTTCTCAGTCTCCCCACTTTTATTAAAAGGCATTCCCTCTTTTCATTTGCTTGGGTCACAGTCTTCGGGAACAACCTTCTGTTCATGCCCTACGTCAGTGAGTTTGCTGTCAAAAATATATTCAGAATGACCATTTCTCACTACCCCTGTCTGCCATTTGGTCTAAGCCACCATTATTTCTACCAAGATTATTGCAGTGGCCTCCCTGCTCACTCAGTCAGAATAGCCTAAGTCAGATCCTTCCATATCTCTGGTCAAAGCTTGTCATTGGCTTTCTGACACTCAGAGCAAATTTCGCAGTCCATAGCTGACCCAAGCTGGCTGTCTGCCCCTTTCTGACCCCATTTCCTACCACCCTTCCCCTTTCCCATTTCCTTCAGGAGTTCTGGCTTCTTTGCTGTCTTTGGAACACCCTAAGATTTTTCCTGCCTCAGTTCTTTGTATTTCACACTCTGGCTGCTTGGAATGCTATTCCTGCTGTTACTCCTTTGCTTCCTTCGCCTTAACTGAGCTTTTATCAGACAATTACTTCCTTAATCATGCTATAATAATACATCCCTAACCCCCCCCCTCTGCATTTCTACTTTATACCATAGGACATAGCACCCTATGACCTGCACATTTACTTACTTTCTTGTTGAGTGTCTCACTTCCTCATTAGAAGGTAAACCTTATGAAGGCAGGGACCTTGTATGTTTTATTCACTGTCCAGTGCTTGGAAGAGTGCCTGCATATCTGTGGAATAAATGCAGTGGGGAATGATACTTCAGCCTCTTATTTGTAAAGTGCAGGCATTTGGTTTTATAGGATTTAGGTCCCAGGTTTCATAACTGTTGGTAGTTGTATCTTGGTTTCTGATTTTTCACCTGTAGTAATACTGGCTTCAATATGTTTAGTAGCCCAAAAACTGCTAGACACTTTACATACATTGATTTTTTTTTAAACCCTGAAATGGGCCAGTTGACGAAAATGAGGTTTAGAGAGGTGAAAAATTTTACCAAGTTCTCAAAAAGAGCCAGATTTGATGGATTCCAAACTCAAGGACTTGGGCTCCTATAGCATGAAAGAAGGTTAACCGGATGATCGCTGTCTTCCTGCTTTTAGCTAGAGAGTTTGAACCTTATGGGCAAGTGAGGCACTGAAGAGTTTTAAGCAGGGGAATGGGATGGTCAGGTTATATTTAGAGAGAATAGTGTAGCTGAATTGGCCTGGGTATCCCTAATAGCAGAAGCTGCGGTAGAAGCTTGTGGGCTTTTTCTTTATTAGAGAATGCAGTCCCAGGGAACAGATTGAGGGGCCCAGGGAATGAGACAGTGAAGGACAGAGAGCCAATTCAAAGATGTGTTATTGAGCTGGATGCTAAAAGCAGTTGATTACTTGATCTTTTGTATAAGTACCTCAGTTCATTCTATCTGGAAGGAGAAAAGAAAATTTACCCATTGGTTCTTGTATACCTCTTGTCAAAGGTTTGCCCCAAGAACTTATGCATTCACAGACATTGAACACACCTTCACATGAATGGAGCAGCTCTAGTGAGATGCAAGAAGATACGATGTGAGGACGTGAGATGAGGTGACATCAGGTTGCACCTATGGGAGGCTCATCAGAGTGTTGCTGAGCTGGATGCTGCAGAGGCCACTGAACCAAGAGGCAGGTGAGGATGAGGATCTGAAGTAGAGCATAAATAGCTTCTGATGTGGGGAAGAGCTGGAGTTGGGATGTGAAGTATTATGGGTTGAATTGTATCTCTTACAAAAACAAATTCATACATTGAAATCCTAACTCCCAGTACCTTAGAATGTGACCTTATTTGGAAATAGGAGCACTGCAGATGTAATTAGTTAAGATGAGGTCATACTGGAGTAGGGTGGGCCCCTAATCCAGTATGACTGGTGTTCTTATAGAAATAGGAAATTTGGACACACACACACACACACACACACACACACACACACACCCCATGTGAAGGTAAAGGCAGAGATCTGGGTGATGCTTTTAGAGCCAAGGAAGGCCAAAGATTGCAAGAAAATCATCAGAAACTAGAGGAGAGGCATTATCCCTCATAGCTTGCAGAAGGAACTAATTCTGCTGACACCTTTGTTTTGGACTTCCAAACTCCAGAAATTTGCGACATTAGATTTCTGTTGTTTCTGTTAAATCTGTGATACTTTGTTATAACCTTAGCAGCCTAATACAGGAGATAAGATTGAAAACAGGGAGACTCATCCATGTGAGCTATGTGACAATCAGGTGTTCAGTTGTTAGAGACAGACCCCTAATCAAACTGCTTATGATAAAACAGAATTTATAAACTCATGTAATGGGGGTGGCTGGATTCAGGGGTTTAAACAATGACATCAGGGCTCTTCCTTTTTTGATATTTTGTTTTCACCACTCACTCTAATCCCTTGATTTTGTTGGTCTCTTCATGGCTTCATACTGTCTCCATGTGACAGTAAGAAGCCCCGCTGCTCCCTCCCTATCTTGGTCCTCATAAGCCCTGGGAGAAACATAGCCTTCTCTCTATGCTCAGTAAGAACTCTGAGGAGGCTCAGGCCTGTACCAATGTTCATGGCCAATTTGCCGGAACACTTTCTTTAGCCTGGCTTGGATCTCTGGATCAGGGTGGTGGGGTCAGCCCTACTTGAATCACATCACATGTAAGTGACAAGATTATCACACCAGGGGATAAGGGGAGTCCCCCAGAAGAAGTGTTGCCAGCCAGGTAAAAACACAGAAGCAGATTTGGGCTTGGAGAGGAGAGAATGGATTGGAAAGATGTTAAATGGATAGGATGACTTGGGTGTGGGAGAAGGGTGATTCCTGGGTTCCAGACTTAGGAAAGTGAGTAGATATCTAGTTCATTTAATGAGATGGAACAGAGTTTTCTTTGGCCATGTTGTGTTTATGGTACTTTTGGGAGTGCAGATGGACTGTTAGATACCTTGGCCTGGAGCTCTAGGGAGAGCTTTGTGCAAGGCTTGACTCAGCCATGAAGGGCAGGGCTGGAATGTAGCTAAACTGAAGGGTGGGCTGATCTTGAGCTGGGCATAGGAATTCCAGTTTCCCAAAGCTAGAACACTGAGGTCAGCAAATGAATTGGGGTCCTAGGACTTGGGTATGGCAATCTCCAATGGAGAGGCCCCGGAGAACAGGGTGGAGTAAGTGAAGCACAGAAACTGTTTCCCAGAGCTAAGTCTAGAGATGATACTAGGTAAGTTGCCCTTCTCCTGTGTTTTGAGGCCTCATTTCTTTAGAAAATCAAAGACACCTTCAAGGTCAAGCTTTTTGGCTGAAAGTTGAGGGTTGTTGGTGTGACTTACTGCTTTGCAGAAATACAATGATGCCTGAGAATGTGCTGAAAGGACCTGGAATTTCCTCAAAGAAAAAATCTTTGATTCTTACATTTGCTGAGAGATGGTCTGGTGGTGGAGGAATGAGCACAGCTGTCATCTCTGTCTTGGAGGGGGTCATGCTGACTTGGACAGACAGCCTTTAATGACAAGGTCTTTGGCCTGGTCCTTGGCCTGGTTCTGATGTTGGGGCTTTCCCCCATCATTTCTATTGAAGGTTTGATAGATCTTACAGTTGCTATAAATCTACAGACATAGACAAGATTGGGGATCCTGGGTCACAGGAAGGCACTGGGAAAAGGTTTGAAGAGCATCTTGAGGTGCCTTCTTAGCTGACAGCAGCCAAGTACTTCCTACTTGGGTATCTGAGCAGCACCTGCAAGGTGAACTTGCCAATGAACCACAGAGCAAGAGAGTGATTGTGGCTGTGTAATCATGGCCCTTGAAGTTTCTAGTTGTTTAAATATCACCATTTATTTGAAACTGATTCCCATCAAACTCTGAAAACAGTTTATCAGGGCAATTGGATATCAGCACAAAGCTCTATTAAAATGTATTTCCTTTAATTCATAAAGCTGTTAATGGGGCATTCATTTAATCATTATTTAAACTGCCAAGGAAACCATACTGAAAATAAAGCATGCATTCAGAACAAAGAACTTCAGCTCATTGGTGAAAACATTGTGATAGCCATATCTCTCTCACCAGATAGTGTGCTCTGTGATGGCCAGCAGCCTGTTAGCCAGCAGCCCGTTGCCACTTTGTAAATGTCATTAGCAGCACCTTCTGGGTTTTATGACTTTGAGATGCAGGGGGTTGGAGGTGGGATGGTAGTGGTCACAGGGTGGGTAGGTGGTGGATCTAAATAAAAGATTTCTGAAAGAGAGGCCTCTTTTTCCTACATTTTTTTTACAGGCCCTCCCCCTCTCCCCACTACACCCCTGTTCAGCTCACATACCTGGAACAAGTGAGAGACTGGTGCCTTAATTGGGAAAGTATTAGCACAAGCCTTTTCCCCAGGTTCTTGGGTACTTGCAGTCAGAGTGTGCTTTCGGTAGGTGGTGGGGCCTTGGTCACATCCTTGTGGAGGGAATACTGAGATTTCTCATCAGTATATTTAACTATTCAGAGATAATGGCCTGTACCACCTTTTGTCTAGTGTGTAGCTTTATAATAATTAAATGTAACATGTTTCATATAGAGTAGTAGATGTTTCACCATCTATGAGAACTGTGGTCTATGGCTGTTGGCAGGGCAGAAAGGCCTGGAGTCTGAGTTTTTGGGAGGGGTGTATACAGTTGGTGCACTTCATTCTTATTCATTAGTACCTTTTTTTGCAGATGCTGACTTAGATACCTCCAGATGGGCAGGTATGAAAACAACTACTAGGTGTGTTGTTAGCTTCAGGGCATGGAGGAGGTGCCAATATTTTTCATGAGGAAATTTGGGAGGTGGTGTCTATGAATTCACCAGGCAGGCAGGATGGGGAAAAGCTCATATTGTAGTGAGCAATGGTGAGAGGTAGCAGATTCAGTGCATTTGGGGGTGTGGGTGCTGACGGGAAGCCCTAATGGAGAGGTGAGATGGGTATGGAAGGCCTTGCATCCCAGGCTGAGTGATTTGACTATATCTGGCCATTGAGGGGAAGTCAATAAAGGCTTTTAGTAGGAAACCTGCCTTGGGCTGGAGTTTGGAGAAGGGGTTGGTAGTGATAACTAGTATATTCAGCTGATTCCTGGTTTAGCTGTTCTCTGCAGACTGGCCTTACAGGAAATCTGGCCTCTCACAGAGCTCCAAGGAAGTTGGCCCCACTTGAATCCTGAAGACAATCAGTCTTGGGGGAACGCTGTCATGTTGTAGACTGGAACTCTAACCCTTGATCGTGCCAAAATGGGGCTGCTGCTCTCCAACTATGAATGTTGACTTAGAAGAAGAGGGCAGATGGCCAGAGTTCTGCCACACTACATGATCAGATCCTGAGTCCTGATCCCACCTGGAGAGGGGCTGGTGTTTTTCTCATCATATAAACCCAAGGTTTGGGTCTCTCTCCTGGAATCTGGCAGCAGCCTAGATTGTTCCTAAGCTTATCTCTGTGGGTTTCCTCCACTGTACCCTGCTCCAGCAGGCAGTTTGTGAGCTGCCAGGTAATTTTACCTTGTTTGTGTTAGGAGTTTGGGGCCCAAAAGACATTTCCACAGGCTTTTGGTTGAGCTTGCTAATGGGAGGCCATTCTTACACACAAGCACAGTATTATGATGAATGTAGGGACTTGGAGGGTAATGAGGCTGTGTAGGACATCTTGATGATGAAGGCATTTAGTGCTGTGCCCACTCACCTCATCCTCAGGCCTCCTTTCCCCTACTTAGACCCCCTCTCCACAATACATTCCCAGACCTGTCCTCCAGCCCAGAAATTATGAGGGCTCTGTGTCTAGTTCTGAGCTCCATAAGGTATGATTTGTTGTCCAGAGGGATAATTGGATGGCACAGAAGCCTTGTCACACCATGGTAGTCATCCTATCATTATTCTATGGATCTCATGTCACCAGCTCATTGAGAAAAGCCTGGAAGTTGCTAAATCTGAGTCTCAATCTCCATATTAATCAAATGGGGGATATGGACCATAGTCTTTTCAGGATTCTGTGCTCTTTTAACAAGTGCAGGATTTCTTTATCTTTGTAGAAAATAGAGTAATTTTGTACCCTTATGATCTCTCCATGAAGTAGACAGAGACCCTCACTGGCAGAGCCAGTATCAGGATCATGAGTAGAATTCTCAGAACATGGTGGGAGTTACTGGACTCCTGTTAAATTCATAGTCTTTTCTTTGTGAGGACTATCTTGGTTTTCCTGGCCTGGCATACCCAAGGCAGATATTGATTTCATAGCTTGATTAGTTAAGTTAGCTTTAGCCACGTTAGAGCAGCACAATAGGCTATTAAAAGCCAGACAATAACCTCTTATTAATTATTACTGAGCACTGATGGAATGTGGTACTAGATAAAAAGCCATAAATGTCAAAAAGTTTAGAAAATGTCAGTGACCTACATCACACTGTTGACAACTTGTCATGCCTGGTTCTAGCACTTGAGCCTGTGACTAGCACTGTATTCCATGATGCTCCCCTGACCCAAATTGTGAGTGCTTTTACTTTGCCCAGCGGCTACTTTATGGAACCTTGAGTCTCCTCCTTCCTCCTGCCTCTCCTGAAGTGGACCGAAGATCAGACCTGGGGAGTGTCAAAATACCTGAGCTTGTGGGACAAATCAAAAGTATGTGAGGATCACTCCATTGGGAGAGTTTGTCCCATAATTAATGACATCTCTCTTAATTCTCTAGTCTCCCATCTTAGTGTCCTCAAAGTCATCTTCATGCTCTCTTTCTCTACAGGCTCTGTCATTCCAACCTATACACTTGGGGAAGCCCACATTGAGAAAATCTTTCCCTTGACTTTGTCAACTTATTATTATTATTATTATTTTTTGAGTTCTTCTTTCCTTCAAAGCCAAGCTCCTCTGAGAGTATTCTACATTTGTGGCTACCACTTTCTCACCTTTTCTTTGCTTCTCATCTGATGGGCGTTTTGCTATCCACAGTTGCTGAAATTGTTGTCCATAAAATCATGAATGACATGCTACTTGCTGCACAGCTTGGGTTCTCCCCCTACTTGATATTTGCAGCATTTTATTCTGGACATAATGTCTCTGAAGTACTCTCTTTTGTTAGCTTCCATGACATGATTCCACTCTTTCTTCTGACACTGGCTGCTGTTCCTTAGGCTCTCTGCCCTCAAATGTCAGGCTTGGTTCTTCCTTGGTTTTTGTGTCCCACCTGACAAACTACACATGAGTAATTGCTTTATGCTTCTGTGCCTTCAACTGCTACTTACAAGTTGACAATTCCCAAATTATACCTCCTCCAAACTTCATCTACTTGCTGTTGGACATCACCACACATACCTGAAGTGCAACTCCAAAGCAAAATGTGAGCCTTTCTCTTGGATTTTTGTTGGCTTTTCTATCACAGTTTCTTCTATCATCAACCACCTGGTTTCCTAATTTGTGGCATGTGATTCACTCCTCTGGATTTTTGCAAGAACCTTCCTCATTGATATCTCCACTCCAAATCTTGCTATACAGTGGTCACTTTATTCTAATCAAAAGTTTGACTTTGACTTTCTCATTTGGCAGTTTCCACCATCTTTAGGATGGAGTCCCAGATTGAGTCATAATGCTTTAACATGGCCCTTGGGCTATTTTCATGGTCTGCCTTTATCTGGCCCTCCCTTCCACTAGACTCCTTATTTTCTCAAACATGCTACACTTTGCCCAGATCGATGTCTATAAAATCTCTGTGCACTTTCTAAGTTTATATTCTCTGAAAACTTCCCCTGGCTCCTTTGTCTTATTATCTGCAGTGGCTGTGTTGGGCACTCAGGGGCTCTTAGGACTGGAAACAGGAAAGGATGTCTCTCTTCCTTTCTACTTGGCTATAGCACCCTCGAGCAAAAGAATTGGGC
The DNA here is from genome assembly GCA_030015415.1 of Cynopterus sphinx. Taxonomy (NCBI): domain Eukaryota; kingdom Metazoa; phylum Chordata; class Mammalia; order Chiroptera; family Pteropodidae; genus Cynopterus; species Cynopterus sphinx. The sequence continues at coordinate 56,163,138 of CM057382.1, forward strand.
CTTTATTTCCTGTGCAGCCAGGACAGTGACTGATCCTGAAAAAATGCCCCATGCAAGGACAGTATGCTGAAGTTCACTGTCCAGAACATATTAACGAACTTTAAAGCTTGGAGGTGATCTGGACCTCAAGGAAAACACCAGGAAGAGTTAGGCCAGCAGCATCTTTTCCTTACAGTACAGCTACTTGAGTCTATAAGTGTCTTTGGCAATAGTATGCACTGAGCAACTCTATACAGAGAATTTAAACTAGGCTTCGGGAGTCTAGAGAAATGGGGGCTGTCAGCATGTTTTTCATATTTAAGAAAGTAGGGCATACAATATAATGAAGCTCAAGAGGGGTGGAGAGCTTGAGAGAGAGAGAGAGATGGAGACAGAGACAGAGGGAGAGAGAGATAAGAGGGAGAGAGGGAGGAAGGGAAGGAAGAAAGAGAGAAGCAGGGAGGAGCCATGGCAGAACATTGTCCTTTGTAAGTTCCTTGAACATAATGGAAATAAATCCTCTCCCTTGGGCTCAGTACTTTATCACCTGGTCATACTTCCTTCATTTTTCCCCAGGCAGAACTGTTGACACAGGAATCTACAACATTTGTATATATCAACACAGAAACTAATTAATAAATGCTTGTGTTCCTGTGTAAATATACTGACTTCCTTATGCAGACAGGGGTAGGTAGACATTTGGCTTAGAAATGTTTTTTTTTTTCTTTTTTTAAAGAAATATTTAACAAATGCAGGTCCAGATGAGATGTGGGCTGTGCACCCTCCTGCTGGTGGCCATGTGCTTGAATTCATCTGTTTGTATTAATCTCCCCCACTGTGCTCTGAGCATTTCAATGGTTGTCATTCACTTCTTTAAAGCTAATATGTTCTTTAGTGTGTGCCAGCTTCCTGTACTCTTGTACTTAACAGTGAGAGGGAATGGATTATGTGTGAGTCATCTATGAATGAGGGTCATCAGTCAATATCATCAAACAGTTATGGCTACCAGGTGGCAGGCATGTGCCAGGCCTTGGAGCTGCAGAAGGCAAATGTCTACAAGGTAGCCCAGAGGAGCTCAGGGCTTATGAGAGAGATTTACATTTGATAAGAAGATTACTCCTAACTATTTGTAAGTGTACGTACACATTCATGGAGAAAAACACTACACAATCCTGGAAAAAAATATACCAGTGATGATGGAATTGTAGTGATATTTTTGTTTGTTTCCTTTATATTTTTCATATTTCCTAAGTTTTCTATAATAATCAGACATTACATTTGTAGTTATAATAAGCTATTTTTAAAAAGTCTTCATGCCTGGGTGAAAAATACTGTTATGGAGCTTCTCTGGATCCCCTGGTTTCTGCTCTTTTGTCAGTAGGAGCTATTTTTGATAATTCCCTTAGGAGAGCTACTTAAAAGAGAAGTGAAGGGGAAAAAAAATGTAGGCACATGTCAACTGAAGGTTGCTGCCACCAATTCAATGCCACCAGGTTTCCCAAACTTGAAAATGTGAGAGACGACTTTATTAGTGAAAACAGCTCAGCTGTGATACAGCTCAGGTGTGAGATGGCTCAGGTGTGAGTTAGTTTGGGAGAGGCAGTTTAGCTCTGGTGCTGCAGCTTTAGCTTTGGTGCACTTTTCTATGGAAACCGAAAGTGTGCTTAGTTGAGAGAAAGGTGAAGCTGGCTTATATAGAGAAGGGTTCCTGCCTCTGGTTCCTGATTGGTCCATTATTATGCAAATGTGAGAACTTCAAATCAGTTTGATTGGTCAAAAAAGCACTATTTTGATTGATTGGAATGAAGCCACTCTTATTGGTCAGTAAAGGTGCAAATAAGGATATCACTGCACAGCTCCAATTGCTCAGGAAAAGTTGCAGTCCTAATGGTCGAATATCAATCCTAGGGCCTCCCTTATAAGGGCCAGCTCAGGTGGCAGGAGCACAGCGTAAGAGTTTTGGTAGCCCAGTCTGTGGCTTTTCCCTGAAATGAGGCATGGTTAAAGGTCTATTTAAACAATGGCTGTTAGACTCTGATTACAAATTTTAGGCCCAGTTAATAACAAAGAGTCCTTTTTTGGCATATTTCTTTTTCAGGTCAACACACATTTCTAAGCTTTTGATACTTTTTGCATTACTAATTTCCAGCAAGGCTGTGCTGATTCATCTTTTCCAATAGCCCATGTAAGAGGAGCAAGTATTTGAAGTGGACACCTTCGTTCTGAGTGCATGGTGTTTTGTCAGGTGACATTTAGTGGCAGGCTCATTTTCCTCTCACAAGACACTTGCTGATCTACTCGCCAAGTCTGCTCATATCCCATCTTATCTCCAGATATCTAGGCCTGTTTAAGAGATCAGAAATACATGTGTTTTGACGAAAGACTGGGGCATGCTTCAATCAGCCCTCAGCAATACTGTCTCCCAGAGCAAAAGAATCCTGTCATTGCTATGGACGTTCCTCTGCCTCTGTCAGAAGTGTTTGAGTCTAAATGAATCTGTAGAGTAATGACGTAAAATCTGTAGCAGGTGTCATTCTGGGCAGGTGATCGTCAAATCTTGAGCCATAGCTTTCTCACCAATGACATGAATTCAATGCCTTTCCTGCTTAAACATCGAGCCGTTCAAATGTTCTGGTTGTTTCTCTGAGGGTGTTTTTGGATGAGATTAACATTTAAAGATCGGTGCATTTTGAGTAAGGAAAATTGCCCTCCATAAGGTGGTTAGGCCTCATTCATTCAGGTGAAAGCCTGAATAAAACAAAGACTGATATCCCCTGAGCAAGAAGGAATTCTGCCCATAGACAGCCTTTAGACTTCAATTGCACCACTGGCTTTCCTGGGTATTTAGTCTGCTGGCCTAGCCACTCTGCAGATTTTGGACTTGGCAGCACTATTTGTCACACAGATTGTTTTTTTTCCTCATTAAATTGACTATAGTCTGGGCTTATTTCTGGTTCTCAGTTCCATTCTCTTGGTCTGTATGTCTCTCTCTATGTTAAGACCACACAGTTTTGATTATTATAGCTTTGTAGTAAGTTTTGAAGTCAGAAAGTGTGAATCAGACATGTATTATTTTATTCTTGCCTAAGTCTTGTGCTGGAGACCTGGGATGGGTCTCCTAGCCTCCAGGATCTCCCTTGAACCTCTGATTCTAAGCCTAAAATAGGCATAGGACTAAGGGGCCTGCTTCTTGTTCTCTTTTTCCAGACTCCCTTAGGGGGTGTGGGGTGGGGATGGGAAGACTATTTTATGCAAATGTGGATACTTTTTAATGTGAAGGGAGATTTTTTGTTAGTTTCCTAGGGTTTATAAAACATTATCACAAACTAGGTGGATTAGAACAACAGATTTTTATTCTCTCACTGTGCTGGAGGAGAGGTCTGGAAACAAGTATTGACAGGGCTGTATTTTCTCCAAAGTCTCTAAGGGAGAATATTTTGGCGGTTCCAGGAGTTCTTTGCTTGCAGCTATCTTGTTCCAATCTCTGCTCTTGTCTTCACATGATGTTCTTTTCTGTATCCATGTCTTCTCTTCTGTCAGGGTACTTGTCAGTAGATTTAGGGCCCACTGGGTAAATCAGGATAATCTCAGCTTGAGATCCTTAATTGCATCTTCAAAGACCCTTTTCCCAAATAAGGTCACATTTACAGGTTACAGGGGTTAGGATAGGGAGACACCTTTTTGGGAGATATAATTTAACTCACTACAGGATTTTAATGATAATTAGATTAGGACAAATGACATAATACCAGGACTACCCCCTGTGAACTAGGGCATATGGTCATCTAGATTGAAGACTCTGGATTTTACCTTATGTGAGGGGACTACCCTTTTTCCTCCATCACGCTGGGCAGAAACATCCTCCCCTTAGTCCACCCTATTGGGTGCTTCCTTGTGCTAGGCCAGGGCCTGGCTCACATGGCCTTCCAAACCTGAGGACTCTTCTTATAGAGGTGGCCACTCAATTATTGTCTCTCCATGCCACAGAGAGGCAGGAAAGACAAGAGCTCTAATCCCTTTTGTGCTCTCAACCTAAAGCTTGCCATTCTCCTATAATATGCCCACCAGGTGTTAGAAAATCCATGTGGTTCTTGACATATACCAGATGAATTCCTATGGTTTTCCCTAGAATTCATGGGGGAAGGAGCCTGCCATATATATATGTATATAATCTTTTCAGAACGCAAGGGAGAGGTGAGAGTTGGAGGAGGGCTGGGAGACAAGTCCATCTGGTAGCAGAGCAGGGGATATAGGTTTCAGAGAAAAAGTAGTGAGAAGTTTTAAGGAGCCACTGGAAATATTTAGTCTTCTAGAGAAGGAGGCAAGAGAGGTAGGCCAAAGAAGGTAGATGCCCTGGGAAGCCTGGGATAAAAGGGATAAAATCTAGGGGTAGAGTGAAATCTGGATATCTAGGGTTAGGGGCTGAAAAAGGGGGCCTAGGAAATTCCAGAGGTACATTTTTTTTTTGTCACCCAGATGCTGGTTGTGTAGTCCCCTATATGGCATTATAGGAACTTGTGGTATAACTTTACCTCCATGATTCTCTGCTTTAAGAAAAAGGCTCTTTCTTACCAACACTTTGTGATTTTGCTGGAGGTAATAATAAAGAGACTCCCTTTGTTCCACCACAGAAGGTCAGATGATACATGCTAGCCAATTAGAATGTCTCATAACATTGAAGGTGCTTGTTAGCTCAGGATCCTGTTGGCATGAGACACAGCAGGGTCAACCAGAGTTTATTTTTAGGAAGTGAAAATGAATCCTGGGAGAGAAGTACTCTCTTCTTTTATATGTACTGTGTGGGCTATGTGACCTTGAAGCTTCTGCTCACCATTTTGCTATCTCATGGAGAGAATGTCTGAAACTGAAGCTGAGCACAGGCCTGCAGAGTCTACAGGTGGACATAGAAAGTCCGAGGACGTTGCTTGAACTTTTAGGCTCAATCACACTTCAAAGTCCTGGTTGCAAGCTTTCCAGTTAGCTGAGCCATTAAGTTTGCTCTGAGTAGTGTGTCTTTGTGAAGGCTTAAGGATGGCCACAAAATTTTTGATAGGACTCCCCTTGAGATGTGGGGTAAATCAAAGGTGGTTTTCTAAGCCAAAGGCTTATGGGGGAGAATCAGGCAGAGAAGCACTGTCAATGGAGCTATGTGGCATGGTAGTAGGAGAGAATAGTGGTTGGACTCTGAGAAACTGGATGAGAAGGTGCTTACTACATCATGTTCTCATTTCATACTCAGCCTTTAGAGGTAGGCATTGCTGCTCTTATCCTAACAAAGAAATCAAGGCTGTGGAAGGTAAAGGCCAAGGCCACCTTGTAAGCAAGTAGCCAAGTCTGGAGCCCACACTCACTCCTCACCAAATCAATTTTCCTGATAATGAGGTGGTGACCACTGTGACCTCATGGCTTCCTCTGCCCTACGCCCAGCTTTCTGACTTCTGAATTATCCTGCACAGATCTCATTATGCCTGGAGCAGAGAGTGTAGCTCCAGCCTTGCCCACGTTAGCTGCTTAATGAGCACCCTAATTTAATTGGCTCCAAATGAATGTGATGCAAAATTAAAAGATGCCAGGAGACATTGCCATAAATCGAATGAATTAGCTTCAATTTATTGTGTTTTAAATTCAATTAGGTTTCTCCTCCAGTCCTCTTTGAATATTAATCCAGCTGTTGGCTACAGAACAATAACTAGAAGGGGCTATTATTGTTGACTTCTAGCCTCCGTCATCCAGCTTGGGCTCAGGCAATAGTACTGGATGGAAAACCTCAGCTTGAGTGTGGAGAGGTCAAGGGGATTAAAGGCCAGCTGCCAAGCCTTCCATCAGACAGCCAATATATTTCCTGTTGGGGAAGGGATTCAAAGCAATTAAAATGATTTAAAATTATTTTTAGTGCATAAACACAGAGACTACACAGAAGGAAGTGTAGTCATAGACTTTATGGTGAGACAGGCAGCAGGGGACTGAGGTCTGGGTTCTGCCCGGCCATAAACTCTGTGTGACTAGGATAAATCTCCAACCTTTCTCAGCCTTGGTTTCCCTATTTGCGAAATGAGGGAACTGGACTCCAAAAACATTTTTGGTGGCCTTGGATTCTGCACTGCTATTCTCCTTTTGTCCTCATTTGTCCACTAGAGGGCAAAAGACAGGAGGAGAGAGGAGTTCAGGGTACCCGTTCCCCACCCACCCAGGGCTGTGCCCCTCCAAAACCCTACTCTTGCTGGCAGCCATTCTGCACATCTACAGTTCTTCCTGCAATAATGGTATTATTGCCTTTGTCTCTTTAGCCTGAATGTGGTAATAGCATCCTATAGTTTGCTGTATCTTGTTTTTTTTCCCTCTGTACCTTGCTCGTAGTACTTGATGAAATATGGCCATTAAATTCTCATCATTTGAACCACATGAATTCTATTTTTTGTCATGAATTCAAATAATGCTGATGCTAAATCCACTTTTTGATTGTGGTTCCTTATGGAGGGTCCTCCAGGAAGAGGGCATGCAGCTGAGACAAAAGGGAGGTTCTGGGTTTGCAAGACTGATATGAAGCCAGGAAGGCCTGGGAACTTCCACACAGAGCATGGTAGAGGTAGTCTCCATTCTCAGGTGGAGAGCACAGAGAACCTAGAAGTGGGAGCTGGGGTGTGGCTGTCTCTTTTGACCAACAGAGAGCAGATGATGTCATAGAAGGGGAAAGAAAAGATGGAAAGGTTCCCAGCCCTGCTCAGTTGGATCTGGGAGAATGAGAAGCCCCAGGTGAAGGGAGCTCTGCAGAGAATGATGATGGAGGGATTTCTTTTTTATTCCAGAATGGGGCTCCCAAGGGTAAATGAGAAAACTTGGAGTAAGTCATGGGGGAAGAGCAGAAAGGATATAATTCCCAGAGTAAAAAGAGAGAGAGTGAGGGAGAAGGTCAGTGCTCAGAAGCTTACCTTTGAGATGGTGACCAAAGATTACAAGGATGAGATCAACTAGGGTTATTTATGGCTCTTGATTTATGCTTCCAACTTCTGTGTAAGTAAATGACCTGAGCCCTGGAGGAGGGTAAAGAATCCTACTTTGAATTCCTGGTTCAGGAGCCTGTGTTGGTGATCTGGGACCTGGAGAAGAACTTGAAATCAGCATCAGGCCCAGGGTGTGGTGTATCAGCATTCTAGGGCTATAGCCTGGGTGCCTTGGGGTCAGCTGGCAGGAAAGGCCAAGTTCTTCCTCTGTGGATACTACATTTTGGTCCTAGTACTGCCCTTTGAGGTGGAAGGGAGCCTGGCAATGATTATTGACTTACTCGGAGAAGGAGCAGCTATCAGGGAAAGATGGGGTTCCTTCCTATCAATGCAGGTGCTCAAGATTATTTGGAAGTCTAGACATGTTGAAGAAGGGGTGCAAATGACCTCAGAGACCTTCCTAACCTTGGGGCTTCAACAAGCTATGACCTGTGCATTGTCAATAGGAAATAAGGGGACAAGGAACCCATGCCAGATATCTGGGCAAGCAAAGTGGAAATCTAGGTCAGGAGTCTGAGCACCAGGCCAAGCCCCAGAGAAGCAAAGATGAAGGGATCCTGGATAGCTGCTCTCTGGGCCAGAGCTGGCAGCAGCAGGGGAATGAGCAGGGTATGGTCAGTGTTCGGGACAGACGCCGAGACATGAGTTACATATCTAGGAAACAAATAAATAGGTGAAGGACAGGTCTTTTGATGAGAACTAAAGCAACTTATGGGGAAAGGGGGATGACAAGAGGTCTATTCATTTATTTCTTCATCTATTCATATATTTTTTTTAATTAAAGCAGGTAAGTTTTTTTGTTCCTGTGGTGGTGGTGGCAGTGGCGGTGGCAGTGGCGGTGGTGGTGGTGGTGGTGTATGTGTGTTCTACAGCCATGGAATATCTATCTTTCATTGAAATCTGTTATATAACAGGTCAAATTCCCAGAGGTTTAGCCCAGAAGACAATAAATATGATAGTTTCTGTCTTAAAAAGTAAAACGTAAATATTAATACATTCCATTCCAAATTATATATTTTTGGTCACAACCCTAAAATTTCATTCCAAACGGAATCACAATATAGATATGAATCAGATCACTTTCAAAGCTTAAGGCCATTCATCCAAATATTTATCCTTCTACAACGACATCAAAATTACAACTAAAGTGCCCACTTCAGCAGAACATATACTAAAATTGGAATGATGCAGAGAAAATTAGCATATCCTCTACACAAGGTGACACACAAATTTGTGAAGCATTTTTAATAACTATGTATGGTATCAGATGGGTACTAGGCTTATCAGGGTTATCACTTTATAATTTATATAAATATCTAATCATGATATTGTACATCTGAAACTAATATAATATTGTATTTCAACTGTAATTGAAACTTTTTTAAAAATTAAGAAAAGAATATTAAATGTGTATCACAATGAGAAGAATAAAATTTTAAATACACTGAAATCTTAAAAAAATTACAACTAAATTACAGAACAACCACCACTGAAAACCAGCTGAAGACTAGATGAACAGATTCCTATAACCAAGGATATAAAGAAGAAGCCATGTCAAGATGGGTAGGAGGGGTAAAGATGAGGAATGGGCAGGCCTCACATCCACAGTGTGGCAGTTAAGAAATGACAGGAATACTTTGGCAGTAGAGGTTCTCCCTGGAGGAACAAGGAGTCTCAATCTCACACTGGGCTCCCCAGCTAAGAGCTCCAGTGCTGGCTGTTAAAAATAGTGGGGATTGAGGCTGAGTGACACAGAGGGCCGCTGGAGACCCAGGCATTCCTCTTTAAAGACTTGCACACTGATTTACTAACTCACAGAATCACTCACTCTGAGCTCCAGTGCTGGGAAGTAGCTTGAAAAGCACTAGTGACATATGGGGGGAAGCTGAATTGACTAACTTTATGGCGGCAGGGGTCAGAACAGCTCACTCTGGAGACAGAAGTACTGGCTAATGCCATTGTTCTTTCGTTGAGCCCTCACCCCACCCAAGTCAATAGGTGCAGGCCTGAGCCAAATATGAACACTCCATTAACTTGGCTAACTGTTCCCTGGCCCTGATGACCCCACCTCACCTAACTCAAGTGCAGTGGCTTTTCAAGACAAATAGCCTGTTTTTGCTTGCACTGTGGACTTTTTCCTAAAGAGTCTCAAAAGCTCACAAATCCCATATGAGCAGTATCTGGCCTGGTTTGCCTTGTGTCTCTTGCTAAGTGGCTTCAAGCCCAGCACTAGTGGCAGCCAGCCTCGGTTCCCATCTTAGCCTCTGCCCGGTACCTCCAAGTACAGCACAGATAGCAACTATCTGCATATCACTTTCGAGGTCCTACTAGGTGGCTGAGAAACAAGCACAAGCAGTGGCTGTGAAACAAGCAAAAGCAGTGGCTGATCTTGCTTTGAACCAGAACTCCTCACAAGAGGCCCCCAAACTAACATACCTGGTGACTGGCTTCAGACCACAGCAGCACACCACTGAACAATCTTGGCAAACAACTTACCCAAAGGGTGGACTCAACAGGTACCAGAGACCTGCTAAAGCAAATTCCACTCCAAGGGGTCAGTCCCTACGCAACAGCTCATCTGCTGTAGTTATGGCCATTTCTCACAGTCTGTCATCCTGAGTATCAATCCCTCCCAATGACATTGCAACAGCAATCAAAGCTTAATTACAACAGGAGAGAAGACACAACCCATACAAAAGACAACCCTGGAGCACCCAGTTTAGGCGACCAGGGGCACTGCTCCACTGGGCCCCAAGGGACATCTACTGCATAAGGCCACTCTACTAAGACTGGGAGACATATCTGATCTATCTACATAGATAAAAACAAACAGAGAGAATCAGCCAAGATGATAAAGCAAACAACATGTCCCAAATGAAAGAACAGAATACAACTCCAGAAACAGAACTAATCAAAATGAGGACAAGCGATCAACCAGATGCAGAGTTTATAACACTAGTTATAAGAATGCTCAATGAACTTAAGGGAAGAGTAGATGAATTCAGTGAAAACTTTAACAAACAGATGGGAACCATATAAAAAGGAGATAGAAAACATAAAAAGAGCAGTCAGAAATAATATGATATCAGCAATGAATACTACATTAGAAAAATCAACAGTACTTTAGAGGAAGCAGGAGATTGAACTAGCAATTAATAAGACAAGATAGCAGAAAACACCCAATCAGCACAGAAAATAGAAATGAGTTAAAAAATGATGATAATTTAAGGGACCTCTAGGACAATATCAAGTGTTCCAATATTTGCATCATAGAAGTACCAGAAGGAAAAGAGAAAGAGCAAGGGATTTAAAACCTTTTTGAAGAAATAATGATGGAAAAATTTCCTAAGCTGGTGGAGGGAATAGATGTACAATCCCAGGAAATGCAGAGTCCCAAACAAGTTGAGTTCAAAGAAGCCCACACCTAAAGAAATTATAATTAAAATACCAAAGGTTAAAGATGAAAAGGGAATCTTAAAAGCAGCAAGAGAAAAGCATTTGGTTACTACAAAGGTGCTCCCATAAGACTGTCAGCTGATTTCTCAACCGAAAATTTGCAGGGATTGGCATGAAGTCTTCAAAATGATGAAAATCAAGGACCTACAACCAAGATTACTCTATCAGCAAAGCAATCATTTAGAATCGAAGGATAGCTTCCCACTCAAGAAAATGCTGAAGGAATTAATCACCACCAAAGCAGTATTACAATGTTAAAGGGAGTTCTTTAAAAAGAAGAAGAAAAAAGACAAAAAATATAAATAAATAATAACAAAGCAATAACTACATACCTGTCAGTAATTACTTTAAATGTCAATGGATTAAATGCTCAAAAGATGAAGGGTACCTGAATGGGTAAAAAAGCAAGACCTGTACATATGATGTCTATAAGAGACTCACTTCAGATTGAAAGACACACAGAGACTAAAAGTAAGGGTATGGAAGAAAGATATTCCATGCAAATGGAAATGGGAAAAAAAGCTGAAGTAGCAATACTTATATTAGGCAAAATAGATTTTAAAACAAAGTCTATTGTAAGAGACAAAGAAGGACATTATATAATGATAAAAGGATCAATCCAACAAGAGGATGTAACCTTGAAAACATTTATGTACCCAACGTAGGAGCACCTAAATATGTAAAGCAAATATTGATGGACATAAAGAAAGAAATTGACAGTAAAACACCATTCTAGGGAAATTTAACATCCCATTCTCATCAATGAATAAATTATCTAGACAGAAAATCAATAAGGAAACTGGCTTTAAATGACTCATTAGAACAGATAGATTTAATTGATATTTTTAGAGCATTTCACCCAGGCAGCAGAATATATATTCTTTTCAAGAGCACGTGGAATATTTTCCAGGAAAGATCACGTTAGGCCATAAAACAAGTCTCAACAAATTGAAGAAGACTGAAATTATACCAAGCATCTTCTCCTATCACAATGGTATAAAACAAGAAATTAATTGTAAGAAGAAAACTGAAAAGCACACAAACACATGGGAGCTAAATAACATGCTACTAAACAATAAATGGGTTAACAATGAGATCAAAGAAAAAGTCAAAAGAAACCTTGAGACAAATTAAGTGAATACACAAGCTTTGATTGTTGTTGCAATGTCAAATCTATGGGATGCAGCCAAAGCAGTTCTAAGAAAGAAATTCAAAGCAATACAGGCCTACATCAAGAAACAAGAAAAATCTTACATAAACAATATAACTTTACATCCAAAGGAACTAGAAAAAGAACAGGAAACAGTCCAAAGTGAGCAGAATAAAGGAAATAATAAAGATTGGAGCAGAAACAAATGAAATAGAGTCTTAAAAAACAATATAAAAGCTCAACGTAACCAAGAGCCAGTTTTATGACAGGACAAACAAAATTGATAAATGTTTAACTACACTTAACAAGGAAGAAAAGACAGAAGATCCAAATAAACAAAATTAGAAATGAAAGAAGAGAAGTGATAACAGACTTCACAGAAATAGGACAGATTAAAAAAAGTACTACAATCATGTGCCAACAAATTAAATAACCTGGAAGAAATGTATAAATTTCTAGAACATACAATCTTTACAAGCAGAAACAGAAAATGTGGACAGCTAATAAAATTGAATGAGTAATAGAAAAATCTACCAACAAACAAAAGTCCTGGACCAGATGGCTTCAAAAGTGAATTTTACCAAATATTCAAAAAAGAATTAACATGTATTTTTTCAAACTATTCCAAAAAATTTAATGAGAGGAAAGCTCCCCAATTCATTTTATAGTCCAACATTACCCTGATTCTAAAACCAGAGAAAGACATTACAAAAAAAATTACGGACCAATATCTCTGATAAACATTTAAGTAAAAAATCCCAGCAGTATAGAAGAGTTCCAGTTGTCTGATATTCTCACCAGCAAAAATGTCAGATTTAAAATTTTTAGATATTACATACAATGTGATTTTAACTCATTTTTTTCCTAATGACAAATGAGGCTGAGTATTTTTTATGCGCTGATTTGCCATTGATATTTCTTTTTCTGTTAAAATCTTTTTTTCTTTTTTTATTAAGGTTTTTCACTGTTGAGTTTTGAGATTAATTTTTGTGTTGATCTTGTTTCCTGCAGCCCTACTAAAATCATTGATTAGTTTTTTTTAAATGATATTTTGGAATTTAAAATGTAGATAATTATGTCATCTACAATAAGAACAAGCTTTTATTTCTCATTTTCAATCCTTTGGGTTTTTTTCTTGATATTGCAGTCATAAAATTTCTAGTACTGCTTTGAATAAATATTTTGAGTAGACATTTTTATTTTGTTCAGTCTTAGAGTAGTTTTGGCCATTAAGTATAATGTTAGGTATAGTTTTTTGTTTTTTTTTTTTGTAAATGCTCTTTATCAGTTTGAAGTAGTGCCTTTGTATTCTTACTTTGTTGCGAGTTTTTTTTTAAATTATGGACAGGAGTTGAATTTTGTCAAATGCTTTATTTGCATCAATTTGTGTGACCATATGCTTTTTCCTTATTAGCCTGTTGTGATGTATAACATTGTTGGATTTTTAAATGATGAACCAGCCCTTATACTTGAAATAGATTCTACTTGTTTGTGGTGTACAATTCTTTTATTTATTTTTTATTATTAAATTTATTAGGGTGACATTGGTTGATAAAATTCTATAGATTTCAAGTGTACAATTCAATAATACATCAGCTGTGTATTGTATTGTTTGTTCACCACTCAAATCATAACTTCTGTCACCATATATTTGACTCCCCTTACTCTTATCCACCTCTTCCTTCCCCTCTTTCCCTCTGGAAACCACTAAACTGTTGTCCATGTCTTTGAGTTTTAGTTTGTCTTGTTTGTTTTTTGCCTTCCATTTTATATCCTACATTTAGTTAAATCATATGATTTTCAACTTTTTCTGTTTGACTTATTTAGCTTAGCATAATTATCTCGATTCGTTCATGGTGTGCAAATGGCACTATTTCATCTTTTCTATGGCTAAGTAATATGCCATTGTATATATGCACCACATCTTCTTTATCCAATTATCTATCAAAGAGCATTTTGGTTGTTTCAATGTCTTGGACACCAAGAGTAATGCTGCATTAACATCTGGGTTTATAGATAAATGTTTTCAAAAATGTTTTCAAAATTTTATGGTAGATACCCAGAAGAGGGATTGCTGGGTTATATAGTAATTTTATTCTTAATTTTTTTTGTGGAAACTTCATACTGGTTTCCATAGTGGCTGTACCAATTTACATTTCAACCAGCAGTGTATAATGGTTCCTTCTTCCCTACAACCTCCCCAACACTTATTACTTGTCTTGTTGATAACATCCATTGTTATAAGTGTGAGGTGGTATCTCATTGTAGTTTTGATTTTCATTTTTCTAATAGCTAGTGAAGTTGAGCATGTTCTCATATGTCTGCTAGATATTTATATGTCTTCTTGGGAGAAGTTTCTGTTTAGGCCCTCTGCCCATTTTTAAATTGGATTGTTTTTTTGTTGTTGTTATTGTTGAGTCATATGAGTCTTTATATATTTGTATGAGTTGTATGAGTTCTTATCAGAGATGTTTGCTAATATCTTCTCCCATTCAGCTGATTGCCTCTGTGTTTTGTTGATGTTTTCTTTCATGGTGCAGAAGCTGTAATTCTTTTTATATATTGTTGGATTGGATTTGCTAATGTTTTGTTCAGATATTAGTTTATTATTTTCTTTTTCTTTTGTCTTTATCTGGTTTGCATTTAGGTAATACAGCCTTCATAAAATGGTTTGGAAATTGTTCCTTCCTATTCTATTTTGGGGAAGAGATTGTGTAAAATTGGGGTTAATGCTTCCTTAAATATTTGATGAAATTCTCAAGGGAAACCATATAGGCTTAGTCATTTACTTTTCAGAGCTTCTAAATTATTAATTAAGCTTATTTATGATTTTAAGGCTATTCAGATGGTCTGTTTAAACTTGGCTTAGTTTTGGTAGTTTCTGGATTTTGAGGAATTGGTTCATTTTTTCTAAGTTTCAAATTTACAAGCATAAACTTATAATAATTTTTTTATTATCTTTTAAATGCTGTAAGATCTATACTGATGTCCCCTTTCCATTCTTGATATTTATGATTTGAGTGGCCTTTTTCTTTATTTTTTATCTTGTTGGAGATTTATTAATTTTACTGTTTTTTTTGAAGAATCATATTTTTGTTTTCCAGATTTTCTCTATTGCTTTCCTATTTTTAATTGTGATTTCTTATCTTATCTTTATTATTTCCTTTCTTCTTGCTTTGAGTTTATTTTTATCTTATTTTTCTGTTATTGAGGTGGAAATTTAGATTATTAATTTAACACCTTTCTTAGTTTCTATTAGTGATATTAGATTTCCTTTAATCATTGCTTAAGAAATGCTGTAACATACAACATGTTGAAATTTTTTAATATTTCAATGTTATTTTTAAATTTTCTTTTAGTTCTGTGTACTAAAAATTTTTATTAAGAACTTCCTCTTTGATGTATGTATCATTTAGAAGTTCAATTTTTAAGTACTTAAAGATTTCCTGTTGTCTTTGTTTTTGGTTTCTAGTTTACTTCTATTATAGAGAACACACTCTGTAAGATTTCAATTCTTTTAAATTTGTTGAGGTTTTTCATAGCCCAGGATATGGTTTATCTTGGTGAATAGCACAGGGGCATATCAAAAATGCTGCTGTTGTTGGATGGATTGTTCTGTATATATCAATTAAATCCTGTTGGTTTATTGTGTTTTTCAGAACTTCTATACTCTTGTTTATTGTCTGAGCAGCAATTTTATGAGTTTCTGACCAAGACATTGAAGTACCAAACTATAATTTTGGATTTATGCATTTTTCCTTTTTGATTTAATCAGTTTTTACTTTATGAACTTTGAGGCTCTGTTTAGTGTGTACACATATAGAATTGTTATGTTTCCCTCCTGAATTTGATCTTTTTATCATATAGTATCCTTCCTTATTTCTAGTAGTTTTCCTTGTTCTAAAATTTACTTTATCAGATATTAATGTAACTGCACCTAATTTTTAAATTAATGCTTATATTGTGTATCCTTTCCCATCACTTTACTTTCAACCAACCTCTGTCACTGAATTTTAAGTGAGACTTTTGTAATCAACATGTAGTTGGGATTTTTTAAAAAAACCATTCTGTCAATTTTTGTCATGCTAGGTGTATTTACATTATGTTAATTTTTGATATGTTAGGGGCTAAATTTGCCATTTTATTATTTGTTTTATTTTTGTTGCCTGTGGTTTTTCTTCTGTTGCTCTTTTCTTGCCTTCTTATGATTTACTGGAACACTTTTTAGGATTCCATCTTGATTTATCTATCATATTTAAGAGTGTATCTCTTTGTATAGGTTTCATAGTGGTTACTCTGGGTATTACAATACACATATATGTCTTATCAAAGTCTACAAATATCAACATTTTACCACTTCCAGTAACGTGTTTAAACCCTGCCTGTTTGCAGTCTCTGTCATGCCTGGTGAATGTGTGAAGAGAGCCTATCCCACCTCATCTGTAATCTTCAATAGTATATTTGGCACTACAGATTCTTATACTCTATTCCTTTTCTGCACACTCTCCCATGAACTATCTTCCAGAAATGTATAGGAGTCTCATTCATTAATGTCCCTCTCTTCCTTTTGCTTCTGCCTTACAAGTTTTTTATTTTTTTCATTTTAATTTAGTAGCTTACTAAATTAAAATGTGATGTCTTCAGAAGAACAAGAGGTGAAGGAATAAAGGCATGGAATAAAACTCAACAGCTCTTTAAAGGCATACAGTGGGAAGAGTCTGGACTTTTCTTTGGGCAGACCTGGTGGGACCTGAGTTAGCATTGCTCACTTATTCACCATGTAGTTTGGGTGTGATTACACTGAGTCCCAGCATCCTCCTGAACAGCACACAGTGTTGCTTAGAGGATGAGTGAAATGGCATGTGTGAGGAGTCTGGTTCAGTACCTGGCACAGAGCAGGTACCCAATAAAGGACTCTTGTTATTTGTATGACTGCATCATGGTCCAAAGCCAAGTGCTAGAAGGGTATGCCATGTCCCTCTAAGGTGATCACAGGCCTCTTTCACTGGCAATTTCTGAAACAAGTGTGACTAAACTACTTTGGGCAAGGAATGTCCCAGGAGATGTGTTCCCATTGGAAGAGACGGCTTCCTGGTGGCTGACTGAGAGTAAGGGAGTGGATTAGGGTAATTTCAAGAAAGTAAATGGCCACTACACTCTATCTTTTGGAGGCTTCACCCACCTCACTTTAAACAATAAAGCCACCATATCCAACATCATTACATGCAGCTTATGTATAACTATGTAAGTTATATATAACTACTATAAAACCACAAATTTACTGGTTCAGCAGTTCCCTATCTTTTTGGCACTGGGGACTGGTGCTCCTATGAGAATTTAATGCCTGATAATCTGAGGTGTAGCTGAAGAGGTGATGCTAGCACTAGGGAATGGCTGCAAATACATATGAAGCTTTGCTTGCTCACTGGCTGCTTACCTTCTGTTTTGTTTCCTGGTTCCTAACAGACCATGGACTGGTACTGGTCTGTGGTTCACAGGCTGGGGACCTCTGCACTAGCCGACATAATGTTACTAATTGTAGTAGGCATTTAACTAATTGGAGGCATGTTATTAAAATGCCTACATATTTTAAGGCATTTCATAAATAAGACATTTTTGCAGTTTTATTTCAGAACAATTTTATAGTCAGGAGCCATAGTCCAGATTCATAGGTCAGCCACAGCCTGGGTACCCCACTTATCAGCAGGAGTGAGTCTAGGCCAGGGGTTATTTCTCTTCTGAAAGTGAGGTTCAGGTATGGGGTCAGCATGGGAGGGATATTACTATTGTTATTGCTATTTTATTACTGCTAGTACTGAAAATACATATGAACATCTGTGTGGTTGGCATTGGAGAGTAAACACGAACAAAAGGCAAAGTTCCTCTCTTATAAGGCTCACATTCTTGGGGCCAGAGAGCCAGATACCCTTTCTCCCTAAGAGAGTGGCCCCCAACCTTTTTTGGCACCAGGGACCAGTGCTCCTACGACAATCTAATGCCTGATGATCTGAGGTAGAGCTGAGGCAGTGATGCTAGCACTAGAGGGCAGTTGGAAATACAGATGAAGCTTTGCTTGTTTGTCTACCACTTACCTCCTGCTGTGCAGTGCAGTTCCTAATGGCCACAGACCAGTACCAGTCTGCAGCCTGGGGGTTGAGGAACCCTGCCCTAATAAATAGACTATGAGTACAAAATGCAATAACTTCCATAATGAGAAAAACCAAAGGACAGAGAGAACATAATGTTGACAAAGGGGATAAGACTTCAGAAAATGAAATGAAGAGTGGTCTCTGTGATGGAGTGAGGAAGATGAAGCTGAGGCTCAGAGAACTAAAGTTACTTATCCCAAGACCTGCTCTCGGTCATGGCAGGGCTATTGGGCTGTCCCTTTCTGCTTTGCATTCCTGATTGTTCCAGCCTGTTGGGACCAGGGTCTGAGTCAAGGCAGAAACTATGGCACTGTGAGTATGTGGCCCCACTGGAGAAGAAGGTTAAAGAGCCTCATGTAGGCCAGAGTTTGAGCCTTTTGGGCTTAGCCTTCAAAGGAATGACTCAGACTCCACTGTCCTATTCTTCACCCCACTACCCTGGATTTTTCTGGCTCCAATTCGGAGAGCTCAGGAGTGAGGCCTCCTATTTGCAAAATGATGATGGAGAAGTCAGATCTTAAAGAATTTGGAGAACACCAGCCCTTATTTTTTTGAAAATAAATAGGTCCAGAGAGGGTGAATGAATTGTCCAAGATCACATAGCTGACCTGCTCTTTTCACTGCTGTGGTTATATTCCTAGGAAACTTATAAGGACCTAATGGTGTAATTTCATGGAAGGTTTTTTTTTTTACCTGATGATATGATCCTACATGCACATGTGTACATATATATACACACACACATATGCAAACACCTGACTTTTCAAACTTTTGGAGCCAGTGAGGAATGCAGTCAGAAAAAAAAGCAGTCCTCCAAGCTCACAGTTGTAGAGATCTTCTTGAGTAGCGATCAATCTGTAATCACATTATGGAGGACAGGATGATCTGTGACTAAGAAATCTGCTTAGTTTATAACTCAATTCTGTGGCTGGGCCAAATTTGTAAGCAGTGATAGCACACCCCACGGAAACCCAGAATCCAATTAGGGCTAGAGCTGCATCATTTCTCATCCCTCATTGTCTTCTACAGCCCCGGCCATTTATCTTTCTTGGCTGAAGGCTCCCTGAGGTTTGCAGGGCAAACTTCTGACCCTCCCACTGGAGGCCTGGGCTGTTCTGATCTTCACAGCAGCCACAGGTATTAGAATCAAAGCTTGAAAGGATAGGCTCTTCTTGGTCTCTGGGACTGGAGTACTCAGGACAATTCCAGGCTTTCAGTGAATGAAAACATTTCATTACCTCACTCCCACCTAGTCTTGCAGGTCCTGGGTATTTTCAAAGCCCACCCACACAGAGAGCGATTCTCATGAGGCTGCATGGATTGTTTATTGGCAACAAATGATGAAGCAGAGATTATTAGGAAATCGAACATGAGGATTTTAACAATACAGAAAGCAGTCCTCAAAGAGGTTTAGTCAGTTTCATTCATACAAAAATGCAAATGTACTATTAGCTAAAGGCTACATGGCATAGCATCCAGCCATAAGACTAGAGTTTGGATTTTTCTGAGATTCATATTAACCTCCAAAATTCTAGGGCTATTAAGGATATTTTTTCCTTAAATTCTGGTGGATACATTTTTTTCTATGGGCTCAGCTTCCTCATTTTATGAAGACTTTATTTTTCTATTACATTTTTTCCCCCAGTTCAGCCTCCTCATTTTATGAATTATTTAGATGAAGGACCACACATATATTTCAACTTGCATGTCAGCTCCAATAGACTGATGATGCTGGCTGCTCTAAAAATTGGGTTTAGAAGGATTCTGAGTTCTAACTGGACACTGAGTGGAAGAATGACATATTCAATTGGAAAGCTTTCTGTGTGTACCAGAGGGTGAGAGTTCACATGTGTCAAATGATTTGTTTTCTTTACACTGAACTATTCTAAGCTCTGAGAGGGGTCCTATTAAAGAAGATAAATAGATACGGCCCTTAAGTTATTCTCAGTGTAGTAGGGGTGATGAGCCAGCAAGCACTCCCAGGTAAATAAATGGTGCCCTGACTGAGGCAGATGTAGGCATCAGTATGCCACACTGTCCCAGCACATGGACCTCAGAGTTGGATATTACTCAGTAAAAATCCTGCTTCTGACACTAAACTGCAGGATATCAGTGTACTAGTTATCTAAATGCTCAGAGCCACAATATCTTCATTTATAAAATGAAGATAATAATACCTATCTCACAAGGTAGTGTGATCATCAGTATTATCATGATATCAGATTTTGAAGCATTAGGTGCTTACTTTATAGTAATGATTACTATTATAATTATCATTGGTGTTGAAATATACGCCTTTAAACTTTGTCTTGAGTGCAGAGAAAGCTTCACAGAGAGGCACTCTTTGAATTGCAGGTGTTACACAGGCAACCTTCACTAGAAGACAGAAACCATTCAACGTAGAGGAGGACTTTCTTCCCCCTTTGTTAGGAAAACCTAAGCTATTGAAATATAAAAAATATTAGGGTCAAAATTCAAGACAACTGTTCTGAAATAAGGGAAGATTTGAATTTGCTGACTGAAAGGTAAATTGATACAAAGTAATCAACACTGAAACAAAGCCTGATAAATGAATGTTTAACTAAAAGAAAAAAAAAATTCTAAGGTTGTCTAGTGAAAAACTATCCCTCTAAAAAAATCAAGTGTAAACAACCCCTCTCCACCAAAAGAAATCACAAAAAACAAACTAAGAGAAGAACTTCCAGAATGGCAGAATAAGGACTTCCGAAAATACGGTACTCCATTAAAGCAATGAGAATTCTTGTGAAAATTGTCAAAATCAACTTTTTCAGAAATCTGGATATTAACCAAAAGCTCTCAACTATATAAGAAGAATCATTAGTCATGAAAATGGTTGAATCGTGGCAAGAATTGCAGTTTTATGGTGTTTTAACTTGCCTATTCCCATCTTCCTCTCAAGCTCCGTGGTAAACTTGAAAAGCAAAGGCCTCACAGCCATGATAGCAATGAAAACCACTGGAGAAGTGATTAAAAAAAAAAACCTGTGGAATGAGATATTCATAGGAGCTTATAAAAGCTATGACATATTCCTGGAATTCTAGAAGGCCACATACATGTGCTGGGTTGTACACATACCCAAGAAAGACCTGCACAGGGCTTAACCTCTGATTGACTTTGAGCCTCTGATCAAGCATTTTAAGTTGCTTCCTACTCCAAGACGCACATGCACACGTACACACACACACACACACACACACACACACACACACACACACACACACTTTCATAGCAAAGGTAGGGAGACTGAGTGGTTTAGTTCCCAAAAGTCCTAACACATAGAAACAGAAAGAGCAACAGGAGCAGTAACAAGAAAAAACAGAAAAAGTACCAAGAGAAGCAAGAAAAACCCTAAAAGTGGTTTGATTTTCAGAGTTGACTGATTTCCAAAGTTTTCACATTACATTATTTGAAATGTTCAGTTAAAAAAAATTATGGAAGATGCAAAAATGCTAAGTGAAATAAGTCAGAGAAAGACAAATACCATATGGTTTCACTTATTTATGGTATCTAAAAAAGCAAAACAGGGAAATCAGTCAATAGAAACTCAGTGAGCAAGTACAGCATTGAACTTAATATTAAAGACTTAAAAATTTTGTTTTGTTCTTCAATTGAATACAGAAATTTATTTTATTATTATTTTCTCACCCCAAATGGTTTATTTTTTAATGCAGTATTTACGTGAGCATTAACTCAGCCAGGAGATAAGTGAGCTGAAGAAATTCATCATTGCAGGGTAGGGTGGGGGTTGAGTGAGGGAGCACTGGCCCTTCAGCAGCAGGGTATCCAGTCAGAGGGGCTGGGTGGGTGTTAGGTGATGGTCTGGAGGAATCCTGCAGCCCAAAGAGAGTAACAGGTGACAGAAGCTCCCTCAGAACGTCAGTGGCTCAGTGGCAGCTTCACCCTGGTGCCAGAGTCCTGCCAGCAACTGAGCCTCCCCTAGTGCCCCCACCAGAGTAAAGACCAACCCTGGGAGAGATTCCTGGTGCCTCTGATACTGGGCGCAAGGGTTTACTCTGAGTAGCTCTGGAGCCTTTTCCTGCTCATTTCCCCCAAATGAAGTCCAGGCCAGAAAAAGAACTGTGAATTAAGGTAGAGGAATTGTTTGAGAGGCTGCAGAGGATAACTGGGTCCCCAAGGCTCTTGTGGGGCTATAGCCAAGCTGTTCAAGGGTGTGGCTTCTGCCCACACCCTAATTCTTGCTGGGGCAGAGATGAGGCCGAAGCCTCTCTTTCTGCTTTAAGAGGTCAGTCCTTCTCACTCTGTGAGCTCTTTTTTTTTTAAATTTAATTTTTCTTTAATTATGGTTGGTATACAATATCATATTAGTTATATTAGTTGCAAGTGTACAACAGTGATTCAAAGCAGAGTGATTTTTATACCTTACAATGTGATCACCCCACTAGTAGTCAGATATCACCTGTGTAAACTTATCACAATATTATTGACTATATTTCTTTTAACCTTTTCACCCATCTCCCTACCCTCTCCCTATGGCAACTGCCCCTTTGGTCTCTGTTTCTTTGATTCTGTTTTGTCATGCTTTGTTTATTCTTTGTTTTGTTTAGTTTTGTTTTAGATTCCACATATTAGTGAAACCATACAATGTTTGTCTTTATCTGACTTAATTTGACTTAGCATAATACCCTTTAGGTCCATCTATATTGTTACAAATGGCAAGATTTCATTCTTTCTTTATTGCTGTGTAATATTCCATGATACACACACACACACATATACACACATATACATATACATACACACATACAGACAAATATATGTATATGTGTATATATATATGTATATGTATATGTATATATATAATCTCTATAATCTATCATCTATCTATCTATCTATCTATCATCTATCTATCTATCTATCATCTATCTATCTATCTATCTATCTATCTATCTATCTATCTATCTATCAACATCTTCTTTATTCATTCATCTATCAGTGGATACTTAGGTTGCTTCCAGATTTTGGCTACAATAAACATAGGTGTGCATATGTCTTTTTGAATTAATGCTTTTCATTTTATTTGGATAAATACACAGAAGTGGAATTGCTGAGTGTATGATAGATTTATTTTTAGTTTTTTGAGAAATCTCCTCAAAAACAGAACTGTCCATACTGTTTTCCATAGTGACTACATCAATTTGCAGTTCCAACAGCAGTGTACAAGTGTTCTGGTTTCCTCACATCCTCACCAACATTTGTTGTTCATTGTCTTTTTGTTAATAGCTCTTCTCACTGGTGTGAGGTAGTATCCAATTATGGTATTGATTTGCATTTCCTTGGTGATTAGCGATGTTGAGCATCTTTTCACATCTGTTGACCATCTGTATATCTTCCTGGGAGAAATGTCTCTTCATATCCTCTTTCCATTTTTTGATCAGATTATTTATTGTCATTGAGTTGTGTGAGTTCTTTATATTTTGGCTATCAATTCCTTATTGGATATATCATTTGTGAATATGTTTTCTCATCCAGTAGGTTGTCTTTTGTTTTGTTGGTAGTATCTTCCATTGTGCAGAAACTTAAGTTTGATCATGTTCCATTTGTTTATATATTTTTGCTTTTGTTTCCCTTGCTTGGAGAGATTTATCCAAAAAGACATTACTCAGACTGATGTCAAATAATTTACTATGTTTTTTTCTAGGACTTTTATGGTTCCAGGCTCTGCATTTAAGTCTTTAATCCATTTTAAATTTATTTTGTACATAGTGTAAGACAGTGGTCTAGCTTCACTTTTTTTGCATGTATTTGTTCAGTTTCCCTACCACCGCTTGTTGAAGAGACTCTCACTTCTCTATTGTGTATATTCTTGCCTACATATATTCTTGACCATATAAGTGAGGATGTATTTCTGGGCTCTCTGTTCTGTTTCATTGATCTATGTGTCTGTTTTTGTGCCACTATCATACTGTTTTGATTATCATTGCTTTGTAGTATAGTTTGAAATCAGGGGCCGTCATATCTCCAACTTCATTCTTCTTTTTTAAGATTGCTTTGGCTATTCAGGGTATTTTGTGGTTCCATATAAATTTTAGGATTACTTGTTCTAGTTCTGAGAAGACGTTCATTGGAATACTGATAGAGATTGCATTGAATCTGTAGATTGTTTTGAGCATTATGATCATTTTAATAATATTAATCCTTCCAATCCATGAACATAATAAATCCTCCAATTTATTTTTATCCTCTTCAATTTCTTTCTTCAATGTCCTATAGTTTTATTAGCACAGGTCTTTAACTTTCTTGATTAAATTTATTCCTAGGTACTTCTTCTTTTTGATGCAATTGTAAATGAAATTATTTTTTAAATTTCTCCATCTAATTATTTGTTATTATTGTATAGGAATGCAATGGATTTATGTATATTAATTTTGTATTCTGCTGAATCTTTCTTTTATTAATTCTTTTGTTTTGGTGGATTCTTTAGAGTTTCTATATATACTATTATGACATTTGCCAATAGTGAGTTTAACCTCTTCTTATCCAATTTGTATACATTTTATTTATTTTTTTCTTGTTCGATTGCTATGTCTAGGATTTCCAAAACTATATTGAATAATAGTGATGAGAGTGGGCAATGTTTCTTGTTCCTGATTTTAGAAGAATTTTCAGCTTTTCACCATTGAGTATGATGTTAGCTGTGGGCTTGTCATATATAACCTTTATCAAGTTGAGGTAATTTTTTTTCTATACCCACTTTATTGGGAGTTGTTATTATAAATAAATATTGAATTTTGTCAAATGCTTTTTTTTTGTATCTATTGAGATAACCAGTATATTGTTTAGAATTTTGGCATCTTTTTTCATCAGGGATGTTGGCTCATAATTCTTTTTTTGTAATGACTTTATCTTGTCTTGGTGTTAAAGGAATGCTTGTCTCATAGATGAGTTTGAAAGCATTCGTTCCTATTTAAGTTTTTGGAAAGTTTGAGAAATATAGGTGCTAATTCTTCTTCAAATGTTTGTTACAATTTACCTATGAAGCCATCTGGTCCTGGACTTTTGTTTAAGCTTAAATAATAATAAGAAAATTGCTATAGCAAGATAGTAATGAATATTCAGAATACATAGGGACAAATT
Organism: Cynopterus sphinx; assembly: GCA_030015415.1. Classification (NCBI taxonomy): domain Eukaryota; kingdom Metazoa; phylum Chordata; class Mammalia; order Chiroptera; family Pteropodidae; genus Cynopterus; species Cynopterus sphinx. The sequence continues at coordinate 56,187,989 of CM057382.1, forward strand.
GAGATAACAATGACTGAAAAGGGGAGGATTCAAAGATCCAAATTCACAAAGGGGAATGGAGATAAGGCACATGAAGAAGAAAAGGGATGACTATATATATACAAAATCCTTTTCATATTTGTAGTGATAACCACAGGCCAAAGATTTAGAACTCAGTTATATAACATAAAACAAGAAGGACCAGAAAGAAAACCTACAAAGAGAGAAAACCCACAAAAGTCAACCAAAATAAAGAAAGCAATGGAAACATCAATCTACAAAAAAGCAAAGGATAAAATGACTATAAGAAGACTTCATATTTCAATAATCACCCTATATGTAAATGGACTGAACTCATCAATACAAAGGCACAGAGTTGCAGTTTGAATAAAAAACAAAACCCAACCATATGCTGTCTCCAGGAGACACATTTCAGCTCCAAAGACAAACATAGACTCAAAGTGAAAGGTTGGATAATGATATTTTGAGCAAATGGCATTCTGAGTAGCAGTACTAATTTTGGACAAAATAGACTTCGAAATCAAAAATGTAAAGAAAGATACTGAGGAACATTTCATAATGATAAAGGGAATCATGCACCAAGAAGATATAACACTTATTAATATCGATGCTCCCAATCAGGGAGCCCCAAATTATGTAAAGCAATTACTAACAGAACTAAAGGGAGAAACAGACCAAAACACTATCATAGTAGGAAACCTAAATACCCCATTGTCAGATATGGACAGAGCATCCAAACAGAAAATCAATAAGGAAATAACATTTTTAAATGACACACTAGAACAACTGGCATATTTGACATATACAGAGCCTTCCATCCCCAAAGAGCTGTTTATACATTCTTCTCTAGTGCACATGGAACGTTCTCAGGAATCAATCACATACTGGGACACAGAGATAGCCTCAACACATATAAGAGGGTTGAAATCATACCAATCATATTTTCTGATCATAATGCTTTGAAACTAGAGATCAACTGTAAAAAGAAAGTGGAAAGAAACACAAATAAATGGAGATTAAACAATAAACTACTGAAGAATAACTGGATCAGAGAAGAAATAAAAAGAGAGATCAAGAAATACATAGAAATAAATAATAATGATAGTACAACATATCAAAACTATTGGGACATGGCAAAAGCTGTCATAAGAGGAAAGTTCATATTACAGGCCTATCTCCAAAAAAACAACAAGCCCAAATAAACAGTCTAATGTTTCATCTTAAAAAAAGAAACTAGAAGAAAAGAACAAATCAAGCCTAAAGTCAGTAGAAGATAAGAAATCATCAAAATTAGAGCAGAAATAAATGAAATTGAAAACAACAACAACAACAACAAAAAAACAATTAGAAAAAATAAATACAACAAAGATCTGGTTCTTTGAGAAGGTTAATAAAATTGACCAACCCTTGCCTAGACCTACTAAAGAAAAAAGAGAAAGAACACAAATAAACAAAATTAGGGATAAAAGAGGGGAAATTACAACTGATATTGCAGAAATATGAAGAATCATACAAGAATAGTATGAAAAACTATATAACAAAAAATTTTATAACCTAGAAGAAATGGACCAGTACTTAGAAAAATACAAGCTTCTCAGACTGAATCATGAAGATCTGGAAAATCTGAATAGAAAGATCAGCAGTATGGAAATTGAAACAATCATCAAAAACCTACCAAAAAATAAAAGTCTAGGACCAGATGGCTTCACCAGTGAATTCTATCAAACATTCAAAGAAGTTTTAATACTTATCCTCATCAAACTCTTTCAAAAAATGAAAGAGGAGGCAACACTTCCCAACACATTTTATGATGCCAATATTACCTTGATACCAAAACCTGGTAAAGATAACACAAAAAAAGAAAACTACAGACCAATATCTCTCATGAACACAGATGCAAAAATCCTAAACAAGATACTAGTGAACCGAACACAGCAACATATTAAAAGGATTATACACCACAATCAAGTGGCCTTCATCCCAGGGGCACAGGGTTGGTTCAACTTATGCAAATCAATTAATGTGATACACCACATAAACAAATTAAAAAATAAAGATCATATGACCATATCAATAAATACAGAAAAAGCCTTCAATAACATACAGAATCCATTTATGATCAAACAGTTAACAAAATTGGTATAGAAGGAAAGAACCTTAACATAATAGAAGGCCATCTATGACAAGCCCTCAGTCAACATCATACTTAATGAGGAAAACTACAAACCTACTCTCTAAGATCAGGAACAAGGCAAGGCTGTCCTCTATCACCACTGTTATTCAATATAGCATTGGGAGTCCTAGAGAGTGCAATCAGGCAAGGGAAAGACATAAAAGTGACCCAAAGAGGAAACCAAGTAGCCAAACTATCACTATTTGTGGATTACATGATTCTCTATATAGAAAACTCTAAAGACTCCACAAGAACACTACTAGAAACAATAAGCAAATACAGTAAAGTCTCTGGATACTAAATCTATGTTAAAAATCCATAACATTCTTATACTCTAATAATGAGTGTCAGAAAAAGAAGTGAAAAATAATTTGTTTTGCAATTGCACAACAACAAAAAGTACCTAAGAATAAATCTAATGAAACATGTGAAAGACTTATATAATGAAAACTATAAGGTCCTATGAAAAGAAATAGAAGAAGATACAAAGAAATGGAAAGATATTTCATGTTCGTGGATGGGAAGAAACATCATAGTCAAAATAACCACATTACCGAAAGCATTATACAGATTTAATGTAATCCCCATCAAAATCCCATCAACATTTTAAGGAAGTAGAACAAAAAGTCATCAGATTTGTAGGGAAGCACAAAAGAGCCCAAATTGCCAAAGCCATCCTGAGAATAAAGAATGGGGCTGGAGGCATCACACTGCCTGACTTCAAATTACACTACAAAGCAATAGTAATCAAAACAGCATGGTACTGGCAACAAAATAGACACATGGACAAGTGGAATAGAATCAAGAGTCCAGAAGTAAACCCATATTTATATGAGCAAATAATTTTTGACAAAAAAGCCAAAAACATACAGTGGAGAAAGGAAAGCCTCTTCATAAATGGTGCTGGGAATACTGAAAAGCCCCCTGCAACAGAATGAATCTAGACTTTCATCTATCACCACACATCAAAATTAACTCAAAATAGATTAAGGACTTGAATTTAAGACCTGAAAATAAAATATGTAGAAGAAAACAAGAACTAAACTCCAGGACCTTGGAATCAAAGAAGATTTTATGAATTTGACCTCAAAGGCAAAAGAAGTAAAAGATAAAATAAATGAGTGGGACTAGATCAAACTAAAAAACTTCTGTTAACACAAAACAAACAGTCCACAAGGTATAGAGACAGTCATCTGAATGGAAAAATATATTTGCAAGAAACTCCTCTGATAAGGGCCTAACATCCAAAATATACAAAGAACTCACATGACTCAATAACAACAACAAAAAACCAAATGATCCAATCAAAAAAATGGGCAGAGGACCTGAAAAGACACTTCTCCCTAGATGACATACAAATGGCCAACAAATATATGAAAAGATGGTCAACATCACTACCTATTAGGGAAAAGCAAATCAAAGCCACAATGAGATACCACCTCACAACCTTTAGAATAGCTATAATCAACAGGACAAGTAATAACAAATGTTGGAGAGGATGTGAAGAAATAGAAACCCACTGCATGGTGGGCCTGAAAATTGGTACAGCCACTATGGAAAACATTATGGAGGTTCCTCAAAAAACTAAGAGTTGATCTATCATATGATTCAGCAATCTCTCTATTGAGTATTTACCTCAAAGACTTGAAAACCCATATCCAAAAAGATATTTGCACACTGATGTTCATAGCAGCATAGCAGTGTTATCACAGTGACCAGGACATGGAAGCAACTGAAGTGTCTTACGATAGATTATTGACTAAATATGTACCACATTGTACATATGTGGTACATATATATATATATACAATGGAATATTAGCCATAAGAAGAGATGTAATACTGCCATTTACATCAACATGGATCAACCTTGAAATAATCATACTAAGTGAAATAAGCCAGACAGAAAAGATTGAAAATTACATGATATCACATATATGGGATATGTGGGATATAAACCTAAAAGCAGCAAATGAACAGGACAAACAGAGACTAATGGACATGAACTAGTGGTTACCAGAAGGAAGTAGGAAGGAGGAAGGGGGAGGGGAAAAAATAAAAAAATAAAATGTTAAAAAAATTATGTGTATATAGTATAAAAATAATAAATTGGCATTAAAAAATAAAAAAATAAAAAATAAAAACATAATAATAAATTTAAAAAACTCCATAAAACAACATTTAAACAAATTAAAGAAGACCTAAATAAATAGAAAGTATCCTGTTTATAGGTTTGGAAGGCTTAATATTGTTTAGATGGTGGTATTTACCAATTAGTCTACAGAATAAATGCAATCCCAATCAAAATCTCACCTTGCATTTTTCTCAGAAGTTTATAAGGTAATGCTAAAATTCCTATGAAAATGCAAGGGACCCACATTGGTCAATACAATCTTGAAAGAGAAGAACAATGTCGGAACACACAAACTTGCCAATTTCAAAACTTACTATAATTCTGTAATAACCAAGACAGTGTGGTACAAAAAATGAAATGGATTTGAAAAATTAGAAATAAACCCTCAAATATATGGTTAATTGATTTTTGACAAGGGTGCCGACATAAAGTGAGATAAAAAAGTCTTCAACAAATTATGTTGGGACAACTAAATATTCATATGCAAAAATAATTAGTTGGACCATTACCTCACACTATATACAAAAATTAATTCAAAATTGATCAAAGTTCTAAATGCAAGAGCTAAAACTATAAAACTATTAAAAGAAATTATAAGGATAAATCTTCATGACCTTGGATTTGGCAAAGGATTCTTACGTATGACACCAAAAACAAGTGCCACAAAACAAAAACTAAATAGATTGGTTGTCATTAAAATTAAAAACTTTGCTCTTCAAAGGACACTATCATGAAAGTCAAAGGACAACCCACAGAACTGGAGAAAATATTTGCAAGTTATAGATTTGGTAAAGGACTTGCATCCAGAACATGTAAAGAACTTTATAATGCAACAATAAATGACAAATAATCTAAAAAAACTATAGGCAGAGGATTTGAATAAACATTTCTCAAAAATATAAACATGTGTATATATATGTATAAATGTGTGTGTGTATGTGTGTGTGTGTGTGCCCAAAAATCACATGAAAAGATGTTCAACATCATTAGTTACTAGGAAAATGCAAATCAAAACCATAATAAGGTACTACCATATACCCACTAGGATAGCTTTAATAAAAAAGATGGATAATAATGATTATGAAGATGTGAAGAATTGAAAACCTCATACTTGGTTGGTGGAAATATAAAATGGTTCAGTCACCTTTGGAAAGCATTTTGGCAGTTTCTCAAAAAGTTAAATGGGGAATTGCCAGATGACCAAGCTCTTCTACTCTTAGGTATGTACTCAAGAATTTGAAAACATGTCCATAGATATATCCTTGTAGTTATATTCATAGCAATATTACTCATAACAGGCAGAAGTAGAAACAACCCAAATGTCTATCAACTGAGGAATGGATATGCAAGTGTGGTATTTCATTCCAGTAGTAGGGGGAAGAATTGATTAGGGAAACATGGCTACTTCGCTAAACTCCACTGAAGAGAAGGACCTTAGCTGACAATTTACAGGAAAACAAATACAAATGGCTTTTAAATATATAAAAACCATCATATGTTTAAAACCATTTGTCATCATAGGAAGACAAATTAAAACATTACATTTCTATGCTTTATCTACCAGATTAGCAATGATGAAATTTTGAAAATTTACTGTTTAGTGAGAGCATTAGGAAGCTGATACTTTTTATTGATGAGAATGTTATTTTGGAGGTAGTTTGCAAAATTTATCTACAACTCCACATATGATTTGAAACATATACCATATTTTAGAAGCTTATCCTATGACTGTACTGTAAGAAGTTGTACAAGGATGTTTATTGCAGTATTACTTACAATAACAAAAACACCCTAAATGTCCACTAAGCAGAGACTTCCACTTAATGTATCATCCAGCAATCACATTTCTGGGCATTTATCAGAGAAATTAAAATATAAGTCTATATAACGATTTGCACCTAAATGTTCATAGCAGCTTTATTTGGAATATTTTCACTGATGAATAATTTATATACAATTCATTATTTGGTAAATGCATATACTCCTGTAGCCCACTCTTTGTGGAATTTAGAAAATTTCTAACACCTTGGAAAGGCCCTTTGGGCCCCTTCTTGTTAAGCACTGCCATGTCACTCCACTCCTAAACTCCAGGGCAATTACCAGTCAGATTTCTCTCACCATAGATTAGTTTTCATATAAATGAATCATACACTATACCTTCCTTTCTGTCTGTTTTCTTCTGCTCAAGAACATGTTTCTGAGATTGTTCTGTGTTGTATCAAATAGTTCAATTTCTGAATGATTGTGCATCAGTAGTTCATTTCCTTTATGTTGCTTGCTCATATTCCATTATATATATTTGCTTATTCCTTCTCCTGCTGATAGTTTGAATTGTTTCTCATTTTTGTCTTTTATGAATAAAGCTTCCATTAATACTGATATAAAAATCATTTTGTTAGAGATGAATTTTCACTTCTTTTAGATAAAAAAGCCAAAAATAAAATTACTGGCCCATACAGTAGGATAATATGTTTAAATTTATAAGATACAACTAGGCTATTTTTAAAAAATGTTTGCATCATTTACTTTCTTACCAGCAAAATATGAGATGGGTCCATTCGAAATTTTTAAATGTGCATGCAGATTTCATGTGCATTTTGGCCATTTGCACATATTCCTTTGTGAAGTGTTTGCTCGAGTCTTTTGCCCATTTTTAAAATTGGGCTTTTTATTATTGAGTTATAGGACGTTTTTTTTTCTCAGCTTAGTTGAGATATAGCTAACATATAAATAACATTGTGTAAGTTTAAGGTATTAATTTGATACATTTATATACTGCAAAAAGATTACTGCCATAGAGTTAGCTAACATCTGATTCATTTCACACAATTACCATTTCTTTTTTATTGTAAGAACTTACTCAGCAAGTTTCAGTATATAATATAGCATTATTAACTAGAATCACTATACTGTATGCTAGATCCCCAGAACTTATTCACCTTATAATTGGAAGTTTATACTCTTTGACCAAGACTTGTTGGAATTCTTAAATATTCTGGCATTAAGTCCCTTATTTTGTATTTTTGGTCAATACTTTCTTTAGTTTTTGATTGTCTATTAATTTTCTTACAGGTGAAGTTTAAAATTTTGATGAGGTCCAATTTGTCAATGTTTTTCCATTGTAGTTACTGCTTTTTGTGTCTGGTCTAAGAAATATTTTTTAACTTACAGTGGTGAAGATGTTCTGTTTTTTTTTTTCTTTTATCTAGAAACTTTTAAGTTTATGTCTGTGGTCTATCCCTAATTTTTTTTCTTACCAGATGCATATATTACATTTAATATTTAAAAAGTAATTAAAGAAAGACGGGGAGGAGTCAGTGGGAAAAGTTCTGGCCTTGAATCCCAGGTGTATCTTAGATGTGTCCAATCAGGTGGCCTTGGGCAAGTCACTCCCCAGGGAACAAAATGGGCCAAAGAGGTTCAGCAGTAATCCACTGAAGATCAGTACAGGTAAGTGTTTTTGAAACCTAATCGGAGAAATGTTCTGCTCAGCAGTGATGACACAGGACACTCCAGAATGCTGGTGTTCAAGACAACATGGTGGTGATATGGGCCAGGGTTCCCTCTCCACAGTCCCTCAGCCTTCTCTGCCTGGGCAGTGGTGTCAGTCACTGAGCTGACAATTAGCCTTTCTGCTGGTTGGGCTCCTCCACAAGAGGGCATTGTGAGAGCAGGTTTCTAGGTCAGTTTGTCTCTGCTGGCAGTATTAACGTGGCTTTGGGCCCTGACAGCCTGTGGAAGGGTAGATTGGCTCTCTGAGGCAGAGGGAGGCTTTCTAAGTCATGTATGGTCATGTGGGGAGGTGAGGAAGAGGATAGAACATGACTTCACCTAAAATGTGAAAGGATTCCCCTGGGTGGTATGTTCCCTCAGAATACAGACCAGTGAATGGGGCTTGTCAGGAGAATATAGGCAGCCTAAGAAGAGGAAAAGGGACTGATGAAGGGCAACTTGGGGCAATGGGTCCCAGTCAACCTGGCATACAGAGACAGGAAGAACATGGCAGAATCTGACATCTGTGGTACACCAGCCCATCCTAGGTTAGGAGGGTGATGGCCCATGGCCCACCAGGCCAGAGGCAGAGCTTAGATGACTGACTCTTGTTTTAATTAGGATCAATTTATGACAGAACAGGTTAAAGGTGGGGGATGGAGGAACTTATCTCTAGGGAGCTACAGCAAGCAGACACAGGTAATGAAGGGTCAAGTTTTACCCATGGTCAACCTGGTCATTCCAGGAGCAAGGTATTCTGGGAGTAGGAGAAATACTGAGTTCTAGAGAGAAAGTCTTGGCTACAAAGCTGTGGCTCTGGGGAGGAGTAAGGCTCAGACAGAGCGAGATATGTCCAGTGAAGTTTGAATGTCAGATATCCCTGGAGTTTGGGCCTGGGATATATTGATAGGAGTCCAGCTCCAGAGCATACAGTTGAGATGGTACAAGCCCTCATCTCCAAGCTGGTGGCCCCAGAATTCCATCAGAGCATAGACCCAGGGATGGGCTGGCAGGGGAACAAAAGTAGTTACAGAGTACTGGAGCATCAACCAGGGCCTATTTTGGCCCAATACGTGAGGGAACTTGGATGCCTACATGGAGCCATTGGAAGGCCCTGGAACATCAGGCTCAGGCCTAGGGCTTGCAGAGCTATTTCAGCTATTTTTGGGCTGAGGGTGAGAGCTATGGAAATCAGCATCTAATCTTCACTGTAGAGGTAGAGATGCAGAGGCCAGCCTCCTCCTAGGGAATTTGCTCCAAAATCATAAAGTACTAGGGCTGGGAGATCAGAGGGAACTGATGTCAGTAGTTGCAACAGCTTCAGTGCTGAACTCCCTGCCTCCAGACTCGTGCAGAAACACTCATCTTCCAAAATGTCACCAGAAATCTTACTAAGATCCATCCCAGATGCTCCCTTGCCTGACCCCTTATGGGCTCCCATTGTCTCTGGAAATAGTTTGAGCTTTTCACTGGAGACCTTCCTGATCTTGCACTGGACAATGTTTATCTTTTGACTCTTGCACCTCTGGTGGCATGAACATACCATTTCTGTAGTCTGGCGGAGACCAGACTCTGCTGCTATTTGCATTCCTTCTTCCGCCTAGAATGTTCTTTCCTGACTTGTTGACTGATAAGCATTGAGTCATCCTTCTAGACTGTTTAAGCATCGCCTCCCTTAAGAAATTTTACCTGGGCAGCTCTAATCTTGTTGCAGGTTGAATGCTTGACTGTGGTAACAAACTATGTAAGGTGTTAACCACAAATATATTCCCCCTTTATCTTTGCAAAGAGAATTCTGATTTTGCTCAAATATTCAACCCTTAGCAAGGTGACCCTTCCTTTGCTCAAGGATAAACCCTAAATAGGTCACAACCAGTATGCTAGCCTCATCCGCCTGGCAGTATGAAACCAATACTGGTAGGCATGTGTCTGGTTCCAGCCATTGCCTGCATGCCCCATTAGACTGGTAGTCAGGGGTGGTGCTCTTTCAAAGGGTCTCAAAAAGGAACTGATTCTGCTGAACTTGCATTGTGCCTGAAACAGGGCCTGGTGCCAGGTAGGTTCCAAAAGGGTTTAGAGAAACTACTTTCCCCATTAGATTATTTTCAAGATTGTTTTGAATTGGGTTGACCAAGTAGGCTTACCTCCTTGAGGGATTCCAAGAAGCCCAGGATGTCTTCTCAGAATCAAAGACAATGAGGAATTGGCTCAGGGATACTGGCCTGTCTGGTCTTTTGTCCCCCAAATATTCATCATTCAAAAATGTTCTTCAAATGCCTGCTGTGTGCTAGGCACTGAATGTTCGCAAGTGATTAAAATGGAGTTCCCGCTCTCCGGGGCTCAGCTTTCTTGAGGGAGACACATAAACAGATGACTATTCTCTGATGTCATAAGGGCAGTGTTTTTATGAAATAGAGAGACTTCTTAGTTGCTAATGAGAGCATCCACTCTGGATAGTTTAAGCAGAAAAGGAATTTATGAAAGGCCACTGGATTGCTCATAGAATCCTGTGCCAAATGAAAACTATGTCTCAAATCATTCTACAGGACAGACCATAAACTCAGTTCACTAGATAAAGTTCTGCCCTCCCCACCAGCTGGCATCTCAAAGGAAGAAAACAAATCTAGCTACAGAGAATTAGAACCCATGGAGCTGAGGATAGAGGGGGAGTACAAGAATATGGAACCTCTTGTAGAGAGTGATAGAACAAAACACTTTCATTATAGAGGTATGACAAGGCCACGAGAAGGAAGTACCTAGGCTCTTATTTTTCTTTTTTTGTTGAAATCAAACTAACCAGACCCCAAATTATCTTTAGGAATACAGATGTGTTAAGAAAATCTCAAAGAATAATTGCAAAAGTACCATAAGAATGTGTATGCTTTATCAGTAGGGCACAAAAAGTCACTCCAGTAAAAAACAATTTGAAGGTGCGGAGGATGTTACTGGTCTAAAGTCTATGTACCTGATGCTCAGAAATGCTAGAACTCATAACATCAGTATTTGAAGTAAGGAAAGATTTATTGATTGAGGAGGCACCCTTCTAGAAGATGGAGGTTCTAATCCTCAAGTCCATTTTAAGAAAGCACAGAATTCAGGCTTATTTTAGGTCAAAGGAAGAGAAAATAGGAGGGGCTGTTTTTGTAAGAACTCAAACCACAAACAGAATTTCTTTAAAATTAGCATGCATGTCTAAAACAGCAGCTATTAACTGGAAGGCCATGGGAACAATGTGGGCTTAAATAAGATGGAGTCAGAAAGACCAAGCATTTCACTCTGTTATAAGGACATTACCAGTGTCTGGCCCAGTTCCTTTGTCATCCATCCACTGTTCCCTTCCCCAGCTGCTGTGAGACTCTCCTGATAACACTTAGCTAGCCCCTTCTTCACAGAATGTCTTTAGCTAAATGAAGCTGCCTCACAGGGTGGCCATGTGACCTACCATGCTGCCCTAGCTGTGACCCCAGGGGGAGAGAATATCTCTCATCTGAAGAGACTTTCTGCTTCTGCTGTGAGGTAATGTGGGAATGACATTCTGCTCCACCGGGAGTGGTGGATGCTGCTAATAATGTAAGGAGGAGGCAAGAGAACTAAAATGTTAAATCAAGCTATATTCAGAGACTGCAATATGTTAATCAGCCCTACAGCCGGATCATGAGGAAACCTATAGAACAAAGGAAGATTTCTGTTGGGATTGCTAGCTTTTATTTCCCACACCCTAAAATGAAAACTGAAGAAATAGAGTCTTTAAGTCATGCTCTACACAAAATAAAATCATTCATTTCTTATGGCTGAAACCATGGGGAGCCTATGGATCACAGGCTGGGAACTGCCAGCAGGCCTTCCACACTACATATTGTTACCTTTTCATGTTGCATAATCTTACCCTTCCTCACTGTATGTCCATATCAAAGGAAAATGTGTAAACAAAGTCTTTAAATTATAACTCACAGGAACTAAAGAATGACATATAAATTGAATTCTCTGAACACTTGGGATCCCTCTCAGTGTCTTTCTCTAGGTGTCTCTCACTGTCCTCACCTCTCTCCATTGTCTTTGTCCCTCTGAGTCTCTCTTAGGTATTTTCACTCTGTCTTTGAGAGGAGATAGCACTCTGTTTCTGGAGTGTTATCCCTTCTCTAATAAACTTTCTTCCAGACTTTACCTTTGATGTGTGTTTGAATGCTTTCTTATGCCCCGCCAAGAACCCTCTTCTTTCTCAGTGCAGGGCTTGGGTTCCACCCGACAAAGTAGGGAATTTGCCCTGTCCTGCATCACTAAGACAGATTCTCTTACTGGCCAGGTACTTGAAAGGAAGGGCCAAGGTGGGACCCCATGGTAGAGGCCTCACAGTATCCCTGGTCTTACCTTTCCTTGACCTATAGCTTAACTATAGATGTCCCCAGTGGCTTGACACAGAGTTTGGAGTGTCTGTTGCCATAGAAAGTTGCTCTGAAACTTATGATTAATGCCTTTACACTTACTGACCACAATTCTTCTGGTCTAGTATTCTTTCCAGATGACTCTCATCTTTGTTCTTGGGTTGCTAACACCACTACTGGAGGACCATGTTGCCAAAGGAACGACTCTGTGAAGCACAGCAGACCATCTCCTCTGCTCCCCACCCAGAACCATCATGCAACCTCTGGAATAATGCCCAGGTTTCTCCTTAAATACCCTAAGCTGGTCTGAGAAAGTAAGGCCGTTCTGAAGGTATTAACCTGCTGCCTTCTCATATCTTCTTATTCTAAATATCCCGACTCCTGCGTGAGTCTATTGCCTGAGTGGCATAGGCAGCACCAGCCCTAGACTTGGTTTCCTTCCATTTTCACTTGGATACAGCTGTGACAACATTTTCTGTGCTGTCTCCTTGGCTGCAGCTTTTCAAAGCCCCAATTTGGCAGGTCAGGCTTCTTTTGGGTGGGTCTCAAGAGAATCCTAGAGATTCTTTAGGTGTATAAAGAACCAGCATTCCAAAGGGATGGCAGGGTAGAGAAATCCTCTAAGTCAGGGGTCTCCAATGCCCTGGCTGTGAACCAGTACCCGTCAGTGGCCTATTAGGCTGCACAGCAGGAGATGAGTGGCAGGCAAGCAAGCAAAGTGTCATCTGTATTTGCAGCCAATTCCCAGCACTAACATCAGCAACTCAGTTTTGCCTCAGATCATCAGACATTATGTTCTCATAGGAGCACCGGTCCCTGGTGCCAAAAAGGTTGGAGATGCTGCTTTAAGTCTAAAGGGCTTTGGCAGAAAGTGACTCAGTGACTCAGCACAGAAATTCCAGGGCAGGACCTGAAGTAAAAATAAGAATCCTCAGAATCCAGGAGCTTTGCCTGGGGCCACAACAGCCCCCAAACCTAAGGATTGTTGCCTACAGACAGCAGCCATTCATATTGACAATTGTGCTTCATAAATTATTCAATATTTTAAACTACTTGTTAAAGATTTAAAAAAATGGCTTCCAAATTCTTTGATTCTCTTCCCATTGACAGATGGGGCTGTGTCCGCTTCTCTTGAATCGGGGCTGCCTTGTGATATCTTTGATAAATAGAACATGGCAAAGTGATCTGCATGATTCCTGAGGTTAAGTCACAGAATGCAATGCAGCCTTGAGTTACCACATAAGGAAACCCACTACCCTGTGATCTTGTGCTGGAGAGAATACATGTAGGAGAACCAGGGGCTAGTCCTAGCTGAGCCCAGCCTTCCAGCTGTCTCACCCAGGCACCCTGCATGTGAGTGAATGAAGCCTCTAGATGATTCCATCACCCTGCCCTAGAGTTCCCCCAAACTTCAGATCTCCCGGACAGAGCCCCAGTCTTGTTGGAGCAGAGGCAAGTTATTAGTATTGTGCCCCAGCTGAGTTCCTGACCTACAAGAACCCATGGGCATCATAAAATGATGCTTTATGTCACTAGTTTTGGGGTGGTTTAAAATGAAACAATTGTAACTGAAACATCATTCTTACATTTAAAGGTAAGAGAGAGAGAGAGAGAGAGAGAGAGAGAGAGAGAGAGAGAGAAGAGAGAGAGCAAGAAAGAGATTGATTTTAGGTCAGAGTTATGGAGCCAGTACAGCGTAGAGGCAGAATCTACCTTCCATCTGTGTGAGTTCAAAGCTGCCCTGTTTCTGTCTCACTAATCTGCCTCACTCCTTGATCCTAGGTATGCTGTGACTCCTCTAGGTAGCACTTTAAGAGGGAGTTTGCAAATTAGAGCGCGTTCAGAGGATGTGGCCTCATACCCACCTCCAGGAGGGACAGTTGAATGGACTGGGGACATTTAGTTTTGAAAGAAGTAGTCTTGGCAGAATATGTGGGCTGTCTTCATGTATCAGAAAAGTCATTAGGAAATAATGTTGTGGCCCTAGATGGCAGAGTCGAGAGTAGCAGAGTCGAGAGTAGTCTCCATGGGACAGAATTTGGCTCATTTATACTCTACTGATGACACTTGTTGGGAAAAGACAGTGACATCCAAGGAGGCTGTGAGTTCCCATCACTGGAAGTAGGTAAGGACAGTTGCACCCTCATGGGCGGATGACAAGAAGGGAAGGTAAGCAACAGGTTGGAATAAGAGCACATAGCTTTTAAACCTCCTTCAGCTTTGAGATATCAGAATTTAGGCTGTAAATCAGGAGACAAATAGAAAGAGCTGTCCCCATGATAACAGTGGGCCCAGATCACTCCAAGTGCTTCCACAGGAAAATGCCCACCTGTGTGCTTAGGTTTGATCACCCCTCCCGCTACCAAAGCTTTTCAAAATCACATTTCTTTTATGTCCACTGACAAATTAAACTGGTCCTACTTTGGTCACTGCTAAATATACAAAGACACTTAGATTGGAATGTGTAAATCTTTATTATTCTATAATGCACAACACAGGCACCTTAGCTTCTCCCATTCCTGTTGCCATTTGGTTGGGATAAGAGATGCTGTATGCTTGTGTCAAAGAAGGAAAGAGCAGCTAATTTGACCGGTGACTGGAGGAGCCTGAGACTCTTAGCCCAATGTCTTTGGGTCAGATTATTGATTTGCAGCTTTTTCTGTTTGTAAGACAGTGAATTTTCTTCTATCTTGTAACATTTTTAGGCGAGGCTAGTGAATGAATGCTAGTGATATCCAAGTTTACCCAGATATATGTGTTTCTTTCTCAGTTGCTCATGAGTGTCTGCTCTGAAATAAATAGGCATCACAGCCTTCCCACTGGTTGCCTGAGAGAGAAGCATAGCAGCTGAGACGCATATTAAAATTCTATATCCCCTGGTTCCTTCTCTGCAGATCCAGATTAGTAGATGGAGGAGAGCACAGGTATCTGTGTTACCTATGACCAGGTACCTCTATAACCAGTCAAGTTTGGAAAGCTCCTCCAATCATGAGCCCCCTTCATGCCAAGATATTTATTGGGCCAGATGGATGCTAAGATTGGTAATGTGCTCACAACTGGGAGGACAGAGGGGGGAGGAACCCCAGGATGATCTTTCCTTCTAGGTAAAAAAAAAAAATATGGCTGAAATGCACTTAAAGCTGGAAAATAGAAGACTGGAAAGCTTTCTGTATTTCCTACCCTCACCTCCACCCATGGCCAAGGCTGAGCAAGCAGGGCTTGGTGGCTCTGGCTTCTTGGCATTTGCTGTTGTACTTCTGAACCTTCAGGGGTCACTGCCCACCAGGTTCAGCAGGGCGTTCTTGTAGTCTCCACTGGTGTCTCCCTGAGAACAGGAGGGACATAAGAGTTAGAAGGGGGTGTTTGTGACATTGGTCTGACCCACTGTTTGTGACATCGGTCACCTCCATCAAGAGCAGTTGCTCATATTATTCCTAGGAGCTGTGCTCCTTGGAGGATGCTTGGCTGATTCCTATGCAGTTTCTATGTCACAGGGCCCACACTACATCACTCATTTTTTCTTTGTCTTGCATTTCAGGCTATTCCTTTGCATCTCCTTTTGATTATCTTACTAACTATGGCGGCTTGATGTAGAGAATGAAATCACATAGACAGTTCTGATCTTGAGTAAAGGAGGTGTTTGGGTGGTCCCCTTACCCTGTCAGCTGTCCCAGGGCTCTTCTCCATGTTTCATTCAGGACCCAGGTGTTTCTGACCATTTATTTCTCCAACATGACCCATTTTATTCAACATTTATTGCAGATCAGGACACAAAGGCTCAAAGCAGGATGCCCACTGACACACCTGGAGGTATGATGGAGAGAACTTGGGCTCTCTCTGGGCCTATCAGAACCTTGACCATGGCTCTGTCACTCATTGATCCTGTGGCTGAAGCAAGTCCCTTCATCATTCTAAGACTTGCCCTCTTATATATAAATAAACTTTGTTGAGATGTGGTATGGAGTAAATAGCAGGAGAAAGGTGAGCTTGCCTGCGCAGAGGCTGGCTTATATAAGAGTTAAACTACATTAATCTCCCAATAGGATAGACCTTATTGGTCCAATGGTTGAAGACCATTTTTGTGGTCTACCAGTCCCCTTCACTATTATACAGGTTCTGCTAGAACTGGCTAGTACATGATCTGTATACAGAGCCAGGGGTCAGCTCCCTTCTGATGTGGTTGAGGGAAATGGGACCTAAAGAGGATATTGCATTTATCCAAGGCCACTTGCTAATTAAGTGGTATGGCTGGGAGCTAGTGCCACTTTTCTATGCTCTATAGTTTATGTCTCATGGAAATTATCTGTTCCTTAACTGATTAAATTTGCTTATAAAGTCATTAGGGCCTGAAATATTCTTGTAGATTTTTAAACACAATTTAAATTATTATTTTTTACTACTTACAAAACGGTTTTTGTTTACACACACACACACACACACGCAGGCATATATATATATATATATATACATACATATATATATATATATATATATATATATATATATATATATATATATATACATTCATTCTGTCTACCTTTTCAAATATATGGGTATAAAGTTTTATGTGGGTTTTTATACATTTATCTATAAATTTCTATGCATGAGTTTTTAATGCTGGTATCACTGTTGGAAACTGCTTTTGTTTTAATGATATCTACAGAGAGTGGTCTAAACTAAAAAGAAAATATTTGGCCAACTTTTCATAATCCTGACTAAATTTTCTTAAATGACAACTTTAGGCAAAATCTAAGAGGGTGGGCTTCATGTATGTCTAGATAAGGGGCTATAATAATGATTATGCACTAATTAGCCTGCTTAGTCTATCTCCATCATGAGGTTGATATCTTAGATGGGTCAAAGTGATCATTTTGACTCAGCAGTGCTTTTGTTTGTCTGATGGTGGCTGATGGTGGTGGCTCCATCTAACTGGGATGGTGAAAAGGAATAGAAGTGTTCTCTACATCACAGAAACCATGTATGGTAAAAGGAATTTATGATACTCAGCTGGAACTGTATGTTGGGAAAGTCATCCTGTAGGTGGATGCTGCACTAGCTAGGTTGTGTCTAGCTCTCCTGTTCTTAGCAAGACTGGCTGGAAGGCCTAAATAAAGAATAATTCCATCCTCCCTTACCCCACCTACCTGCTACCCTATCCTGAAACATCTTAAAGCAAAATGTCTTTTTAACATATTGTAAACTATATGTTTCTTGGAAAGTGTAGTCAACAATAGACATTGGTAGAATAACTAGAGACTCGACTTAATAGCCAATGAAGACTCAGGATACATTTTTCATGATTTGACTTCTGTTAATGAAATCATCAAAGCCTCAATGTGCATTAATGTCTAAAAGAACTACTTATCTCAAAGTTACAGCACGGTGATAATCACTCTGCATTTTCTTGGCTCCAGAGTTTTTGCTAACTGAAGTCTAGTTAGGTAATCCACTGGAGCTCATCTGATTTATCTCCTTAAAATTTTGCTGCCAGGACTACTTAAATTTAGATTTAAATGCTACATCTCAATTCCTGCTAAACTGTTTACTTTTATTGACTCTTCAGACATGGTTCTTTCTGCAAAGATTTAATGTGCCATTTTCAAAGGGGGCAACAACTCAAATGCAGAGCCAGCTTTCTGAGTGCCATGTACAGGGGACTCCATCATCTGCTCTCTGCACGCCTCCTGTGCTCCCCTCCAGACCCTCGCTAGCCACATTGAACCTGTTGCTGATCTCTCTACGTACCATGTGGCAATGAATACAAGAGTGTGATGCTCACTGGGAAGGAAGAAATGGACATATGTGACTTATGACATTGGTCACAGCGCCCAGGTATTCCAGTAATATCTCTGTTTCAAATCAGTGTGAGAATTGGAAACTCATGACTTACCATGATCATGCTGCTGAGGGTCTTGCCATACATTTTCTGGAACTGACACTTGATAAGATTTAAGTCAATCTCACTCCTTGAAACGATGTTTCTTATCAGGGTCCCATCACGTGTCCCTGCTCCCTGGATAAGACACAGCAGTCAAGGATCACTTTTTACTTTTCCAGTGCATTTGTGTGATGATGAACAAATCTGTGCTGTAGGGTCCAGGGGTTTTCACAGGAATGAGCCTGCTTTAGCAGGTGAAGCACTAAAAGAGATGTATTCATGACTTAGGGTTTCTATTCTCTTAATCTCTTCTCCCTCACTGCTCACGTCTCCTCCCTTATCAGAAGCCAAATGCTCCAAATTGCAGTGTTTGGTTTGCCATATCAGATTCTAGACACAAAATACTCACTGCTCCAGAAATAAGACTTCCTCCGAGGGCAGCAACATTATGAAATTCAGCTTAACTTGCTAATTCACAAACAGCATTTTCCTGCTCACTTTTATCCTTGACTAGTCTCATGTCATGCAGAGCCACAAGAACCAAGAAAGCCTTTGGCTGCTCTCATTTGCTGCCAAGAGAGCTTGGGGTTCTGACTTCAAGAGGTGTCAGCAACCATAAATCGAAGAAGGTGGGCACTGACTTTTGTCTTGGGGAATTAATTTGATTGCTTCTATCTTAGTTTGGTTCCAAATACCAGGAACTCCCTCTGATACTAGTGGCTTGGATATCTTTGGCTAGTGCAGCCTATTGGATGACAGGCAAATCCAGACTGGCATCCAAGCACACAGAGGAAAATTGAGTTGCTAAGTGTGTCAGTCTTTCTCTTGAATGCCAAGGGTTCCATGACTTCCTGTAAACCCTGGCATGTGAACTCAAGGAGGCCACATGGTGAGATAGAAAGACAATTGAACTGGTTTGGGCTTAAATCAAGACTCTGCCACTTACCAGCTGTATGACCTTGACCACAAGTCTTAATTTCATCATCTCTAGGATGGCATTTAGGACTTGAGCTTCATGGAATTGTTGTTGAGTGCAATGAACACTTGTGAAAGCACCTGGTAAAATGCAGCCTTTAGGAGATGTGGCTTCCCTTCCCCAGATTCAGTTTACCCTTTGAGAACTAAAACTGAATGATTATAAGAGGTGGGGATAAGAGAAGACCCAAATGTATTCTTATAAGACAGTGGTGGCTCTGAGATATCTGGCTTTGCAGTTGGTTGTGCACAGGGCTAAATGTAGGTGGCAGAAAACAGAAGAGTTACCTTCATAGCATAGTAAAGACGTTCTGCAAAGTAGCTGTGGAGGTTCCGGGTGCATTTCACTGAAAACAGGAAAGCTCTGTTAACAACTCTAGGTGGTAGGCGTTGTATAATTATTTGTTTATGTCTTGTCTTGGGTCTTAAGGGTTAACATTATGCAAGTCTTGGCCTATTTATTTGTGCCTTCACTAGTTCCAAAATTAGAGACTTTGTGTCAGACAGGGTGGGACAGGGAAGGGAGCCTAGGCTATTGGGTACAAGTCCAAAGGCCCAGAGCAGGCAGGCAAAAGGATGAGGTGTGAAATGCACTGGGGCCTGCAGGGCTGGTCTATCAGAACCTAGCTCTGCCCAGGGAAGTCCCTGGGTTCTCACACTACAGAGGCAGCTCTGCCAAGAATCTAGACACTCAGTTTGACAGTGGAGTCATAGTTATAGTGAAAACTGACCTCAGAGCCCCACTTTACATGTCATTTATTAGCAAGGCTCCTGCATTTGAATTTCCATGTGATAAATGGGCTCAGCCCTGGAGCACTAATGTACTCAGGGGCATCTGGGCCAGAGAGTGGCCCCATGTTTGCTTTCATAGACACAGCATTTGGGTGAGGTAAGCTGATGTTTTAGTTTAGGGCACTAGAAATAGTGTGGGCTATGAAGTAAGTAGGTGTTCAAGTAATTCAACCTTGATGACACTGTGTGACTGCATTATTTGACCTCCCTCCCTTGCACTGTCCTCCTCTGTGAAGCGAATGATGTGAGTCTTCAAGGAGAAATGGATAGGAAGTACTTAGCACAGTAGGGCACTGCACACTTTCACTTTTCCCTGCCTAAAGATTTATTCTGGAGGTTGTTCAAACCAGATCCAGGGAATGACTTGGAAGCTGAGATTAGAGCAGGGGGCATACTTGATGCTCTGATATAGATTGGATTTTATCACAGCAGTCCAAGCCAGCTAGGAAGTGTCAGATGTCCCAATCTACTCCTAGAGATCCAGATATATCACAGAAGTCCTCTGGCCTCTTGGCACTAAATGAGGACAGCCTGGTGTAGAGTTGAATGTCTCAGCCCTGAGACTGACCTTGACTCCATAGTGGGAGGGAGGAGAGGAGAAATTCCACTGTCCCTGGGCCTCTCTCTTCTCTCTACAGTGACTTGTCTTACTGCGATCTCAGCTCTGTACCCCAAAATGTGCTCTTGACCATTAATCACTCACTTTGGACTCCAACTACACATCATAATTTCTTCAGACTGAGGCAGACATAGGTCCTTGGCTAAGGTCCACATAGGTAACTTCCTTTAGGGCTTTACAATCATAACCAGAATGTTCTCTGTATGGTTGTTGAGAGTGAGCACAGACCCCGGGTCTGGCAAATTCTGCAAATGTGTGCATATGCACACACATTCACACACTCACATATACCCACATACTCACACAGCACGGATACTACATGTGCAGCACAGAGAACAACCACTGGCAGGACATAGCACACTGAAGACACTGGGTACAACTGTTAAAGTGAAGGTAACATGGTGAGAGTGCAGGGTGGGTGGATGGGTGGGAGTCTCCTAAAGATGAATATAAGGACCTAGTTGCTTGCTATGGCCAACCTGGCCACTGTCCCACTGCAGACACAGGACCAAGCTCTGTGACTTACCCACTGTGAGCATGGCCTCCTCCAGTGAGCCGTGGGTCTCATTCTTAATGCTGTCCTCAATGCTCTTGTTGGCTATTTTTTCATATTCCTCAAATACTGTGGAGAGAGGGATTCTCTTAGGAGACATGTGGATCTCAGCATGATGTTCCTAGACACTCAGATCAAAGATTGCATTTTAGTGTGCCACCCCTGACCTCCACCTGGACCAGGACTTTTTGGCTTTCTTCCCAACTCCAGGACTTGACAAGGCTACACACTAGACTTTCAGCATGAAGGGAAAAACCTTGTGGCCAGGGACCCCTCTGTGGCCTTGACACTTCCTCCCCCCTTCCTGGTACCTCTCATCAGGTGTGTGGCACTGCGTGTGCACAGGATGGAAATGAATTTCATCTCGTCGGTCCCTTGAATCTTCTCGCCTGCTGCATAGAGATCCTGGTATTGGGACACCCACAACAAGCCGGTGAAGGAGAGCAAGGAGGTAAGGGACAGCCCCTATCCAACTGCCAGGTCAGCATTCTCTGTTTTATTCTCTCTTTGATAGGGAACTCACTATTTCCAAGTGGTTAAATTCTTCTCTCAATAATCAGGCCAGGAGCTGCTCTAAGAAGTCCCTCCACCATGGGGCTTTGCTCTGCCCCTGGGTACCTCCAACCACTCTGCCAGCAGCCAGACCTATAGAGAGCTGAATACACACATCTAGTCCTCCAAGGCCCAGGTTTGTGGACAGATCTTGTCAGGATAGAGCTTCAACAGACCCCATCCAAGTCATTCTCTTTCCTGTTTCTGAGTCTCCTCAACATCTTCACTGCCCATTTTAGATACCAGAGGGTAAAGGCTTGCAGAGAGCTGAACCGAGTGCCAGCTTAGCATCAAAGAAAATATCCCCATGGGTAGAAGGGTTAGGTGAGGATGCCAGGCATCTGTCCCTAGAGTCTAGATGGCAGAGGTTGGGGACGAGGGAGAAGTTGCTGAGGGCGTAACCTCACCTGTGCATCTTGGAGAGCCAGTCCTGGGTCCACAAAACCACTCACATCATCTCTGCTTCCCTAAGAACAGAAGAGGCAGCCCCGTGAGATCGGCTGGCTGACCAGAGAAGCTGGGGCAGAGGGGATAGCTGGGCAGGAGGGCAGGGAGGGCTCTGCTGCTTTTTGGCCATGAGAACTTCAGAAAGCTAGTTATTATTTCTTAAGCTCATTTTCTTTATGTGTAAAATGAGAGTAGTAAGGACCACCTCTTAGGGAGTTGGGGAGTACAGTGAGCTAAGGTAAGCAAAGTGCCTGGCATGGAGTCTGGTGTGAAGACCTGCATGGTGATTAGGCATTCTACTTCCACTTCTGGGTTCCCTCATGTGGCTGCATTAGGGAAGGTGTGGGGGCTCTGCAACGAGAACCCTTCAACCACACCAACACATCCCTAGTGTGTTCCCACCCCCTCTTCACATCCCCTTATAGCTATTCAAGAGGTGCTTTCTGGGGTGGAGTTTTGGAATCTCCCAGACAAGGGGATTCCAAGATGCTGGGCTGTAATACCTGCAGGAGGCATACTAGGATCCTCTCCAAGTATCCACTGGTGTCTGCTTGGATGTCTTCCTCTAGGCTAGTCCCATAGTCTGTAGGGGAAACAGGACCATAGGGCAGTGTTGCTTTCCTCTCCGCATGGCCTGATTTCCTCCTCCTGGCCCTGTCTCCCACACTTCTCCTGATTAAAGAATGCCTTCCAAGAAGGACAAGTCCTTGACATAAAGAGTGGACACTGCCCAGGTATCTGAGTGGCACTGGCTCCATCATGGTTGTTCAGAAGTAAGAAGTGACATAGATGCCAACCTAGGTTGAAGAACAAAGATAGGCCAGGACAGAGAGCCTGGCCACTAACTGTTGCCTGAGCTCTGTTTCATTGTGCTGTTTGTCAAAGCCAGAGCCTTTTGGCAGATTGTTCACTAGGCAGACCTTGTAGAGGACAGGCTGGCCTCAGTATGCCTTGCATCCTGTAGACTCCCTGATAGCTGGCCTGTGGTCTACAACTATCCACTCTCCTCCCAGTGAAACGGAGTCCTGAGTTAGCCTGTGCCCAGAAAGGAGGAGCCTACCCCAGCAACTAACACAGTCCATAGCCTGTAGTGCTACCATGCCCTCAAGGGGCAGAGAGTTTAGTGGGTCCATGCCTTTTACCCCAGCATCCCAAGGGTTTAGGGAGCTTAGAGATCCACCTGAGTTACTCTTAATCTCATCATTAGGCACAGGACTTGGCACACAGTAGATACTTAGCACCAGATGTGGAAAAGCCGACAGGGCCCAATCCAATGTGGCCCAGTACACTGTTTGTTCCTTGTCTCCTACCAGGCTGCCAAAAATTGTGGCCATTCCCAAGTGAGCCTTTAACTCAGGCCCTGCACCCTTCCTTTTTGCAAGTTCCTTACCCTCCTCATATGCCTTCATTATCTCTTGCAGTTGTTTCTTGGTCCGAGAAGCCAGGATTTCGATGATGACACCCTCCTTGGTCCCTAAACCCTGTGGATAATAATCTCAGTATGCTGAAGAGCTCGGCCTAGGCCCTTCTGATCTGTTCACACCCTCTTTAGTCAAAATGCTTGATTCCCTCTTAGTCATCAGCCAATGCAAATAGAGTGGTGGGAAATAATGGGCAATCAAGGGACCAGGCATGAGGCTAGTTTCCAGTTCCTGCACACCTGGTTTAATTATGTCCTCAGAATTACTGATTTTGGCTTCATCATGGACATGGGGCAGCAGATGCTGGTCAGTCCCATGTTTGGTGGCAGTCTAAGCATCAGGCTGCAAGCTTGCTGCGCTCATCCAGGGCCCAAGTGACTACTCCAAATGGTGACTCAAGGGGAGCTCAGAGCTCCCAGTGCCAAGCTCTTTTAGGAAAGGAGTCCCAGGCATTGCTCCCCAACCCAGTTCTCATAAGCATTTCTGCCCCCAATCCCTTGCTCAGTTACCTTCATGGCATCATTCAGCTCCTTGGCCTCGTATCTGTATTGCGGGTACATGAGGGCCACCATGAGCTTCTCAAACTTGCCACTAAGCTCTGACTTCAAGGTCTCAGTGAGATCCTGGTACAGGAACAAGGAGAAGTGATGATCTACATGCTGCACTCACCTGTGTGCAGGCAGCAGGATGGTGGTTGTGCCCAGCGGATTCCCACATGGGAATCTGGCTGGGTTCCCACATGGGCTCTACCATGCGCTGGTCCTGGCTGAGGTTTCTTGGGCCAGCAACTTAGCCTCTCAGACATCATTACCCTTACCTGAGAAATGAGGATAATTGTGCTTTTGCTTTATACCACTGCTTAGGGGATTGGTGGAGAGATGTGTGTGTATCGACTCAGCTCTCAGTACAGTGCTGAGCATATCAAAAGCCCAAAGTACAAGTTTGTCATTGCTTACCATCAAGTCCTTGCCACTTAGGTCATAGGTACTCAATAAATGCATGAATGAATTAAGGAATTTATTTCACATGTCCTTTTCTAAGGGTACTTTCTATAAGAAGCCATAAAGCCACACCTAGATGATTTCTGCACAGCACAGCCAAGGAACACGGGCCTTGTGAGACCTGATTTAAGTCCCAGCCTTGTTGCTCACAAACTCGGGGATCTTGGGCAACTTAACCTTTTAGAGCACCATTTTCCTCATTTGTTAAAAAGTATACTCATTGATTTCTTCCATGGATTATTTGAGCTTCATCACTCATCTTCCTTTGTTAAATCTCTAAGCTAACAATTTAGTGAACTGATGGAGGAGGCTTCTGGCAGCCATGGCTGTGCAAGCATCTATTGCTGTGTTTACCTAGTACTCCAATGCCTGTTTCCATCCTGGGGGAGGTAGAAAGTGAGAGGAGAGAAAAAGATTCAGGCTGCAGGCTCCCTGCCCTTCTAGTTTCTTTGAGGAGGAAGCTTCAACATAAGACTGCTCATGCCCCAGGATAGAGCAGAGCCCCACCTGTGTCTTCCCTCTCCTGCACAGCACATAGGAAAATTAAGGGCTTTCCTGGCTCAGGGACAGGACAGGCAAACAACAACAACAACAACAACAACAACAACAACAACAACAACCAAACAGAAGCAGGGAAATAGCTCAATGATGGGGTCCTGGAGAAAACGTGGAGTAAAGTAAGTGAGAAGGTGGAAAAGGGAGGTGGGCCAGACTGCAAAAGACTGGACACCAAGGCAGTTTGTGGGGAGCCATAAGTAGTTTTTCAGATAAAATACAGGATGGTTAGTTAAATTTGAATTTCAGATAAATAATGCATCTCTTTTTTTAGTATAAATATGAGAAAGGAAATGGTGCTTCAGCTTCTCTGATTTAATCAGTAATCAAGAGAGAACAATGAACTTTCCTAAAGTTTCTTTCTAAGGCAGGAACCATGGAGAATAATCAGGTATATGACTTACACAGTTTCAACACAAAAGATCAATGATATAGATAACAATGTCTGTTCTTTTTTACATCCCGATAAAAATCACCTTAAGCAGTTTTAAAGTAATTTGTTTCCAGACGTTAATTGAAACTTTCTGATGCCAGTGGGCACAACTCAATCTTATCTTTTCTACACATTCCTTCCATTTGATGTCTAACTGTATGTACCCTAATGGAAACGTCTAATGCATCAGATGTACTTTCCACTTATTCCTCTGTGCACAGAAGCACCTCTCACTTTCCTGAAGTTAGAACATTGTTTAAAAGCTTCTTGAAACTCTGCTTTTCCTTCCTTGAGCAAGGCCCTAGACAAAAACCTAATATTTTCAAAGATTCAGGTTTTTTTGTTGACAAGTATGTTTCATGTGCCACATGTTTACAGTGGGCTGGCCTCCAAAAAGGGGCTCATCTATCATGAACCTCCCTTTGGACTGTCTCTGGCAGCCACAGTTCCCCAGCCCCTCATTAACCCTATGCCTCCCCTGCCACCCACCAGTGTCCCCAGTACCTTGCCGAACTGAGCTTTGAAGGACTTGGCAATCTGCTGCCGCTGTGTGTTGCTTCTCCTTGTGAGCACGTCGATGATAGCCTGCTCATTGGTCCCTGCAGGGGTGTATAGATTGAGCACCCTCACTGCCCGCAAGGGGGCTTATGAGGACTGGAGAAGAGGGAGGGCAGCCACTTGGTGGCAAAGCCCTGGGGACATACCACCTGGGTAGCTTCAAAACCTGGTGATCCTTGGAATAGAGAAGACAGCTAGACAGACAGAAAACCCATCTGTCTATTCCTCACTTCCATTGCCTAGCCCCGTCTGATCTGCTTTAGATATTGCCTGGGGCCTTTAGCTTTATCAGTGAGACCCCCTCTTCTGATCTCACTTATGCTGGTGGCAATGGGGAAAGGTCAAGACTAAGGGTCCAGAAAACCAGATCTGAGTCCTGGTCCAATATCCCAGTAGCAAATTGCATCACCTCTGTATCACCTCTCCGAGCCTCCATTTTTCTACTTTGAGAAGTGGAAATAATAAAGATTTCATAGGAAGCAGAGGACACAAACATGCTGTCTAGGCTTGTCTATGAATGGTAGGTAGCTCTTGTTGATGTCCCAATTTACTGTCAGAACCTGGGGTGATGACATGAGGGCTTTTGGGGCGGGGCTGTCCAAATCCCCCTGATCACAGGAATTTCCTACACACAGGAACGCAGATACCAGAGATGGGCAGGAGGCTGCTCTCTGGTCAGGGGAAGTGGGGCAGGGGAAAAGCTGCAGAACCTGTGTGCTGGTGCCTTTGGGGCCTCGTTCAGGCCCATGCAACTTCCAATGTCATGTCATTCAAAATTTATAGTGACACGCAGGGTCTAGAGATCTTGAAGTCATTTACGAGTGAGAAAGCTCAGACTGAGTGGGGTGAAGTTGCCTGCACAAGGACAGGCAGGCACATGCAGCAGATGTTCCTCCCTCCACCAATTCCATTACTCAGGGAGGCACAACCTCCCTTCCCCTCTTCTGCCTTGGGAGTGTGTATAGACCAGTGCTGGGAAAGGAAGGACATTTGTGATTTTCTGTGTGCTGGAAGTCAGTCTCAGAGGGTTTGGGGAAGACCCAACTCCCAGGCTTTCCCGGCATCTCCTCTCCAGGGCTGTGAGCAGAGGGGTCTTAAGCGCAGCAGGCAGAGCCCCAGAGAGTCACAGCATTTTGGGGGCAAGGCCACTGATGCCCACTCACCGATCCCCTTCATGGCTTTGTAGAGGGTCTCTGCGTCAGGGTCTGGGTTGAAATGGGAGCTGCCTTTCACTGATACTCCCTCCTGTTCGACCTGCAAGAGAATCCAGGCTTTCTCAAAGTGGGAAGGCACAGAGGGCATTCCAGGCTCCTGGCCCACTTCTCAGCCCACCCTAGCAAGTGAGCACCCGCTCAGCCCCTATAGGCCCAGTGGCTGAGCCTCCAGGTCCTCCCAGTCCTGCCTGGCTTGGCTCTTCCTGATTGTCTATCTGGGTGAGAGAAGGCCTGAAGAGTTCTTCCTGGTTCAGGGCTGCAGCTTCTGAATATGACAGTTTCCAGCAGATATGTATTGAGAAAGTGTGCCTTGGTCTTCAATGCACTAAGTTGCCATATGGCCTTCTCACCTCAGGGCTGTAGAGGGCCCACATGCCTATTAGCCACCCTGCCCAACGGGAGGCTTGTCCTGCCAGCTCAGCCCTCAGGCTGTAGGGAGGGGTCTTCTGAGGGTAAATGAGGCAGGGCCAAGCTGGTCAGCAGCCTCCTGTCACCCTGAGAGATAGAATCCTAGATCTCAGAGCAAGTACCAGCCCTGGGGGTGTGGCTGGGGGTGAGGTGGTGGGGTGGGGCTTGCAGGCTCCAACAATGCAGGCAAAGACTTTCAAGGTAGCCACTGTGGCCCTTCCCAGAGCCATCATGCTTAACTGTGGGGGCAGCAAGAAGAGGGTCTAGAGCATTGATATTACCTTTGGTGTTGTCAGGAGTGAAGAACCAGGGGGACATCCTGGGACTGTGGGTGGGAGAGGGGTGGCTGGCCTAAGAAAGAACCAGCAGGGGCTTGGAGGTGGGCATCCCTTAGAGTTTAGCAATGGTTATATTGGGATGTCAGGGCACAAATACCACATGTGTTCCCAGCCACACTCTTGTCTTCAGAAGGGTCCTGCCAGTACCTGCAGTTTTCCTTCCCTGAACATTCATGCCAACGCTATTCTTGGATCTTTTGTGATGAAATTCCTGAGGGTGTCAGAGGTTTCTCTGGGGTGATGGGAGCTTGGGAGGGGAAATGGGGCCAATGTAGGGTATGAGTGCAGGGATATAAGAGAAAAGGAATGATGCTGCATTTTATGGGAGGAAGTGTTCCTAGGGTTAGGTGGACCTATGGAATGCATCAGCTGTGGAGGAAAATTATTTGATAAGTGAGGGCACCCTCAAAGACTAGCCTGCCTGGCCTGCCTGTGAGGAGTTGCTGGTTCCCCTGTGGGCTCTGTGGGACTGTCATGTCTCCACAGAATGGCCCCTTGGTTAACAGGTTGGTACCAGCCAGAGCCACAGCTTGCACTGAGAAGCCACTAGAAATCCCCTGCCCCTGGGGTATGGGTTCTAGATCAGGCTGGGCATCTTCCAGTCAGTACCATCTGAGGGAAGGCAGCAGGTCCAGCCACCTCAGCCCCTTCCAGCACCACTGACAGGTAGCAAGAAGGGACAATCCCACCAAAGCTATAAGGACAACAAGCAAGTAGGGACAGGCTTCACAGAGCTTAACACACTGCCTTGTGAGTGGCAGATGATACTGGGAAGCCAGACATGGTTTGAGCTCAGGCTGCCTTCTTTCTAAAAAGTAGGTACTTTTAAGAAGATAGAGTACCATGGCACCCAGCTGAGCATCCTGACAGCTCAGGGTCTTTGCAAGTCTAAAGGCTTATGGGGGCAGAGGGTTAGGTTTAGAAAGAATTGTACAATCTTTTGAAAATTATTAAATAAACCAGATAGTCAAAGTACCTGGACCCTTGACTTCCAAATCTGTAATTCAGTGCTTGCCTAAAGACTCTTTAGAATTTTGCCCTGCAGAATTTCCTAGATGCATACGAATGATCCCTCTTAAGTATGTCTTTTTGGGAGAAGGATGGTAGAGGAGTGGAGGGAGATTGGAGATGGGCACTGAATTTGGGGGAGATTCAGAGATCTTCCAAACGGAAGAAAATTTAATCCCATTATGTTTGGTGTCCCACTAACCTGGTCACTTACTACTTTTACGTGTCCCTAACCCACTCATCTACTCTTTCACCTACCTACTCACCAACCTACTCATTTACTTATCTATTTATCCACTTTACCCAGACATGCAACCACTCCTTTCTCCTCCTTCCCTCCCTCCCTCCCTCCCTTTCTCCCTTCCTCCCTTCCTTCTCCTCTCTCCTTGCTTCCATTCATCTATAACTTTTATCTATCCATCCAATCCCTGGATTAGACCCTGCAAATACAAGCAGATTTTCTTTTATAATGTGTGTGTGTGTGTGTGTGTGTGTGTGTGTATTTTATTTCTTAGCATCATATTTTATAGCAGAAATTGTTAGAAATAATTTTTTGTGAAAATTCCATCCAGAGAGGCTACACGGTCCCAGATGTTCCCCACCTGTGTGCATGCATACATTATATCCCTTGTTTGTGGAGTCATCAGCTGCTGTTACTACTGTCAGTGATTTGAACACTTTCCATGTTCTAGGTCCTATGTGTTAGATGATTTAGGTGCTATAGATGTAGTGCTCTTCTTCTTGACTTCTCTTGATAGTTGCACCAGGTAAGTACGAATACCCTATTTGATAGGCAAGAAAGCTGAGCTCAGAGAGCTTGTCAAAGTTACACAGTTAGTTGGTGGTGGTACCAGGACTTAACCCATAGCCTGACTCAGAAGCTGAGCTGTTTTACCTCTCACACTCTGTTGATGACTCAACATTTTGCAGACAATGAGTTCCTTTGAAACTTTTTACTGAATGTAGCCCCTCCCACAGAAATGCAGGTTGTCTGGGAGCGTGGAAGCCATCTCAGCTCTCATTGCTGAGCTTTGGCAGTCATCCAGGAGTGGCTTTCCTTTGCCTTGAAACTGGGACTCACGGGGCTGTGTAGCAATTACTAAACAGGCACGTATCACAGTGGAGCGGCCCATTCAGCAGGTCTGAAGTTAGGTTACATGGTAATGATGTAAACAGCTCCCTAGGGGGTTGTGATTTCACTGCATTGGAAGCATCAGCCTCATTTCCTATTTCATGATTTTAGGGGGAAAAGAGACAATTTTCTGGGAATCAGACCCTTAGATATCAGTGGTAGAGCCCCAGATCTACTTAAGACCTCCCACTATTAGAAGGAGGATCTGCTAAGGCTCCTGCTGGGTCTTGTCTGTAGTAGGCAGGTCCAGACAGGAACATTTTAACTAATAACGTTACTAGTCCAGGCTGGGACTCTACTACGACGAATTTTATGGTGATCACAGGGAAGCTGCCACACTTTCACCTTCTCCCATCAAGAGACTGCCCCAGACACCTGGGAGACAAAAATTCATCTCTATAAGGGAGGCAGAAATGAGTCCCCCAGTTGATCTTTCATATCCCTCAGGTCTTGGTTCTCATATTGCTTGGTGTCCAGGGGACACTTTGTCCTCATGGGAAGCTCAGCCAGTCACAGGTAGGGTCTATTTGCGATCTCACTGTCACAAGCCAGTTCTTCCAAAGATCTTGTGGGTGGCCAAGGCCCACAGATTTTGGGCTCCAGAATGAGGCTGCTCAGTAGCTAACCCAGACTCTAACACTTACAAGTGTGGCAAACTCACTTACTAGTGAGGCTAAGTGGATGCTTAGCTTCTTGGTTCCTTACTTTCCTCATCTCTGGATAAGGTAACCACCATTTACATTGTAGAGGTGGCATGAGGCTCAAATGAGATATTGAATGTGGGGTGCTTAAAGAAATGTTTGGCACATAATAGTTGCTCAGTGAATGTCATCATTATCCTATCAGGTTGGCCAGGTGCCACAAAGAAGGCTTATGCCTGCCTGGCTGAGTGGGGCCCCAAAAGATGGGCTTATGCCCCTGTCCCACTGAAAGCAAGGCCCAGAATCAGGTCACCTTGACCAGCAGCTGACTTTGGAAAGTGCCCAGCACTGTGCTTTCCCTGACACATCTACCTTCTCAAAGTCTTGTTACCACCACCCAAGACAAAACTGGAGGCCTCCCTGGCCCATTGACTTGTCTTGGTCACTTCATTTAGGGCCAGAGAGCTGCCCTAACTTAAGCTGTTGTCCTCTCTGTTCCACCTGTGTAGCCCCAGTATGTTGGGACCTGAGGGCCCCTGGGTTGTGATGTTTGGAACAAAGATATTTCCTGAAGTAGAATAAGCCTGGGTCATTCACTAAGGCTCATAGAGACCCTGCGATTGGAGATGGAAAGATACAAATTTGAGCTAGCCCCTCTACCACGATTAGCACCCTTCACTAACTGTGGGACTTAACAAGCCATTCAATGTCTCTGAGCCTCAGTTTCCTTATCTGTACAATGGAAAGAGCAGCTCTCACATCTCAGGCTGTTCTGGGATAAAAATGAGAAATAGGTATGCAGAGCATGCAGCATTATGCCTGCTTAGGAGATATCATCTGCTGGTCGTCTTTGTCTCGCTTTTGTATTTTCAAGATTAGCACAAGATTTAGCACAAGAGTGTCTTGGACTCAAACCTGGATTACACACTCCTGGGAATCTGTTAAATTAGTGGGAACATGGGTGACTTGGGGACAGGTTGTGCTGTAATCCCCACTTCTGATCTCGGTCACTCTTATAAAGCATGGATTTCAGCCATGCAAGACCCTTGGAGGCCAGGTCCTCCTGCTCCCACCTCTCCCTCCTCAGTTTTGACAAATAAACACTATTGCTCCTTGTAGTTCACACATTCCTCCCAGGCCCCGAAGAGTCAGTGTTGATGAACCCTCCAACATCAGCCTATTAAATCAGGTTACTCTCCAGTTGAAGATTTTTCCAATGTTTCCCATCATTCTTAAGGTAAAACCCTTGCTCTTAGCTTGCCATGTAAGGTCCTCCTGACCAATTCCTGCCTGCTTCTCCAGGTACACCTTTCATACCCTGTACCCTCCCACCCAGGGCTTTCAGGCCAGGTTGATCTATTTCCCTATAAAGCCAAGCTTCGCACCCTTCTGGGCCTTTGCACATACTCTAGCCTTTGTAAGAAACCAACTCTTTGATTCTTCCCAAACACATGCATGTGTACACACTACACACACACACACACACACACACACACACACACACACACACACACGCATGCATATGGCTCTACCATGATATCCCATCATTTTGAGCAGCTTGATTCCTCCCCACAGAGGTTCCTCTTCTGAACTTCCCAGCCCCTTAGCTACTCCCAGTGCATTTCAAGTTTCCTTCATATGCCTGTCTCCTCTACTTCTGTCCCTGGTATGAGCACCTGTTGTCTTCCTCCCCAGTGGGCAGCAGCTTGGCCTGGCAGGCAGTAGCAAGTATCGACTGAGTTGACCCCTCTTCCTCTCCCTTCATCACTATATAGGAACTCTCTAATTTTCCTTGCTCTGTACTTACCCAGGCTTTCCACCAGGCCATCTTGTTCACCTCACGGCCTTCTATCCTCAGGAAGATGAAGATACACGGGTTAGCACTCCTTTCACTTGGAGGCTCTGCACACCTAGAATTTCAGCTGCATCCAGATGAGCAGGCAGGTTTGAGTGTGGTGATACAAGCAGGCCCCAGGCCCCACCCAAGGCCACTCCTGACCCTCCCCTCCCTTCTAGGCTCTTCGTGGTTCTGGGTTCTGTAGTTCCCAAGCCCCACCCAGGTACTGCCTGGACATGTTCTGTGAAATACATTACTCACTGTCAAATATTTGGGCTGTGGCTGTTATGCAGTGTGGAAATTCTGTTTGTCTTTGAAAGTTCCATTCAGTAAATATGGTCATAGTTTCATATGGTCTTCATTAGACATGATCTATATAAAAAAGGAATGATGCCACATATCTCTTTCATTTGTTGCATAGTTTCTACACAATTAACAATGCAGTGAGGAGTTTACCAAAGGACATAAAGCAATAGCAGCCTCCACTTATTGGGGGCTGCTATACCTCTTGATCACTCTGTGCTCTCTGTCCCCTTAAATCTTTACCACAACCCTAAGAAGCAGGTAACAGTTCCATGTAGTATAGTTAAAAAATGGAGGATCTAGGTGTTTGGACAATTTTCTACTTTTTGTAAGAAGCAGACCTGTGATCTGATCCACTAGGCCTCTCTGACTTTTGAGTGCCTTCTCTGTCCTGGACCCTAAGGGCAAGCTGGCTATTGAAGGAAGGAGGAATCTTTGGGAAAAGCTTAATTATTTCCTCTCTGGACTTTGCCCTTTCTGGGTCCCAGACTAGAATGTCTCACAGCACTACTCTCCCCATACTTCCTTTTAATCTTCCCTTTAGAGTAAACACCATGTTTCAGGGAATACCCTGAAACCACTCTATCTTGATGTCAGCCTAAGAACATCCAATATTATCTTTAGAGGAGTCCAGTCAAGATGGCAGAGTAGGTAAATGCTGTGCTTATCTCTTCCATGACCACATTAAAATTACAAATAAATTGTAGAACATTTAACCTGGAGAACCATCTGAAAACTAGCAGAACAGAAATCCTATAACTAAGGTTATAAAAAAAGTCACATAGTGTAGGAGGGGTGGAAATTTGAAACTGGTTGGTCCCAAACCTGTGTGTGGCAGTTGAGAATCAAGAACAATATCTCAGCTGCAGAGAAGCAAGGAATTCCAGTCCCACACTGGGGTCCCCAGCCTGAGGCACCAAAGCCAGGAAGAGACCTCCCCTACACATCTGGCTATGAAAAACCATGGGGATTCTGTCCATCTGGGTGAGACTGAAGGCTGCTGAAAACCCAGGCATCCTCTTAAAGGGCCCACTCACAGGCACTCTCACTCTCAGGCACTCTCCTTGGACTCTGATGGAGGGATGGTGACTTGGAAGGCACCAGAGACATATGGGGAGATATTGAGTTGAGTGTCTTCAGGGTGAGGGCTGGAGGGACAGCTACCATTGTCTCTGAGTTGAGCCCTCCTCTTGCATAGCCAGAAAGAAGGTACCATCTTTTCTGTGTTTAGCCCTCCCCACACACAGGATGTGGGTGTGAGGAGAGAGGGTTTTGGGGTAATGTCTGCTTTTACTTTAGCAGCAACGTAGATGGAGCCATGTTCTGAGACAGGCTTGCCATTTAGTATTTGCACTCTGCTCAATTCTTATTCCCTCCATCCCCAGTTTTTGCTCCTAAACAACTGGCCTTGTACCTTCTTTGAAGGACTGCTCTTGAGATATGGGAGCCCAGAGTCTATATCACGCAACTGTCCAATTCAAAGACTGAGAGTGCCAACCTATAAAAGCTCAGCTCTCCCACCTCAGGGCAAGAGGACCCTTAGGAACCCCCCTAGATCATTTTTAGGTGGGAGTCCTTCTCCTTCTCTGTTCTTTCCCCCTTACTTTTTCCCTGGCCTCCAGGGCACACTGCCCAAGGAAACCATTGGAAACATATTCTCTTTTCGAGCCCTGCTTCTGGCTAACTGGACCGAAGACCACATTTAAGTGGGGCTGTTAATTAGAAAGAAGCAATTAGAAAGAAACTCTGGAACTCAGGAGGAGGGTTGGTGTGGAGCTTGGTGGCATCATTATACTGTTGGTAAAGAGGGTTGGTCAGGGGTCTTGGTGGCATCATCTTACTGTTACCAGTCCAAAGTCAATATACTTGACACTTTGAAAGGCCAAAACTCAAATCATCAGAGTTTGGAGTAAGGAAATTTTTACTGATCAAGAAGGCACCAGTCGAGAAGATAGATGGGTGACCTAGTGGTCCTTCAAATCCATCCTACCAAAATACAGAGTTCAGGCTTTTTTTTTTTTATGTCAAGGGAAGGTGAAATGGGAGTGGCAAGAGGTGACTGACTATTGTTGACATCTGGGTTCCAGCAGAGTTCTGAGGAAGATTATGCTAGTGGATATGAGTCCAGTCAAGAGGTTCCTGTAAATCTCTGATAACCAATACATACTTCTCTTATCTCCTTGGGAGAGGCACTTTCTATTAGGGAGCTGTTTTGTAAAACTCAAGTTGCAAGCAGAATTCCTCTAATGATTAACATGTCTATATGCAATACTAAGTAGAAGCTATTAGCCTAAAGACCATGAGAACAAAGCAGACAAGCAAAATGGAGTAAGAAGACAAGCATTTTGCTGTCATAATACAGTGGTAGTTAAGACATGGACGTGAATGTAACCAGAGTGAGAAGAAAAGGGGATCAAGATGGAAAGTGAAGATATACCTAGGGAACAGGGTGAACGAACTGTGATGAGAAGGGCAAAGAAGAGAGTATTTCAGGAGACAGTCAGTGGTGGTTCTGCTGTCAAATGCTGCTGAGCAGACCACAGGTGAAGGACTCTAAGCAGCCAGTAGGTTTTTGACAGGCGGTTACCCTGGGGAGGGCAATTTCAGGGGTGTAGAAGGGAGGGTACCAGATAGTAGCGGGGGGCGGGGTGCCACGGAGCAGTGCATTCAGTATGAAAGCAGCTCGGGAGGAGGTCGGGTAGGAGAGTGGCCTAGGGGCCAAGGAAGTTGTATTTAAGGGAGGAGGGGATTGGACATGTTTAAATGCTCTTGGAGTGGTAGAGAAGGAGAGTTTGAAAATACATGAGAGGAACAGAACAGTAATGCCTCCTCAAGATTGATGAGAAGTGGGTGGGAGATGGATGCCAGAGCACAATTGGAGATTTTGACATTAGTTAGAAAACCAAAACCAAAAGTCAAACCTCTTCTGTCATGATATTTAAAGAAATGGGGTAGAGAATGTGGGCATGTCAGTAAAGCGAAGGCATACTCTCCTCATATTCTGAGCTAATTTGTGTCTGTTTTGCAAGAGGTAAAATCATATGCTGAGTATGGGATGTAGAAGTGAGGTCAGAGGTTGGTCACTGTTTTTAATAGCCAGATATCAAACCTGAATATTGATCATAGACTCCAAGTTAACCTGATGTACCCAGCCTAAGTAAAGATCCCTTGGTCCATGAAATTGGAACTTTTTTAAAACTAACTGCGTGCAGACCCAGGAACTTGTTTTGTCCAATACGTAGGGCTAGTTCTCCATCCTTGATCGGTCCTAACAGCCCTTCCAGAACTTTCTATAGAGTCTACTGACTCTCCCCTGCAGCAGACCACCCAGTGGGCTCTTCTACTGATATTTGCTCTATGGCCTGGAGAATCAGCAAACATGGCTTTATTTGTGTGTTTGAGTTCCAGTGCCATTGTTTTATCCTTTGATCACTGAGAATGGGAGAATGAGAGTCCATGTTTGTAGCTTCTCATTCTTCCCTCTTTCCTGGTTTTCATCTCAGTTATCTCTGTGCTGTGGCTGGGATAATATCTGTAGATCTATCTCTTGAATAATTCCATTTTTTTTCTCTACAACTACGTCTAGTCACAGTTAATTGCTGATTTAATGCTCTTTTAGAACTTTGCTTTGATTCCTTTTAAACTGTCTTTTTTTCATAATTAGCTGTTCTTGTCTTATAGTTTTTATTTCTTCTTTTTATCTTTGAATATTTTATACACTCCCTTTTAGGTCGCTCTATTAATTCTGCTTTCTGGGCACTGGGTTTGTTTCTTGAACCTGATGACCCTCTTTGGTTAGATACCTAGGATTTTTTTCCTTTGAGCTCATCTTTGGCAAGAAATGTTTTTGATGAACTCTCAAGTACTATGGATTAGGAAGGCATCTCCAGAGGGAGAGTTTCATGTTTGGTTTTGCAAAAATCTGCATTTATCAGATTTAGATGGACTTCAGTGCTAGCTCCTTAGCTGAGATTTTCCATGCCTACTCACTGCAGACTAGGGCCCTGATTTGCTTTTCTATGACCCTTTTCTGTCATGTGTTTTAGGTTGGGGATGAGATTTCTAGTTTTGTTTTTTAGAGGCTGTTGCCCTCTGCAGCTCCTGGCTTAAGAGAGTTTATTCTAACTTTCTTTATGCCAGGGGGCTGAGGTCTCACTTAATCCTACCTGGTAGTAGAGTCTTAGCTCTTTAGGCATAAATCTTGTTCTCATGCCTTCATTGTCTTGACTTGATTTGACTTCAAGTTTTCTTTTTCTCTCTTTTAATTTTTTTAATTTCTGGCATTTAGAAATGGCTTTTTTTAAATCTGGACTTTGTTTAAAAGTTGTGCTTGGTATTGAGGCTCTAGTTGAGGTTGGTGGGTATTAACTTATGAGGTTGCCAACCTGGCAAAGATTAATTTTTTTCTATGAGTAGTGTTTAGTAGTAGCTTAGGACAGGCACAGAAAAGGCAAACAATTGGTTTCATACATTTGAGTTAGAAGTTTTACCCTGAGCATTTGATACAAAAAAAGGGGCCACAGAAATGTAGTGTATTAGAATGAGATTGATCTAAGTGCTGGGCTCTGGGGCCAGAGTTTGAAAGAAAATGGAGATGTCATGGATTGGAAGTCCAATGAGGTTAAAAATAACAGGGTAGGCATAATAATCAATAAACTGGAAGTATCTATAGTGTTGATGAGAGACTGGTGAATTCTGTGGTTAGTGGATAAACGGCTCAGGGTATGGTCAGGGGTAGGGAGGTGGCTTGCAGTGTAGAAAGTTGGAGGACAAGGATTAAGAGGTCATTGTGTTGGATAGGTCATCATTCCATGGATGTCAAGGTTTTCTGGGATAACAACAGGTTTTGGGTATAGGGTAGTGTCAACGAGGTGCTCGAGTCTGTAGTGAATGAAGATTAGATAGATAATCATATAGAGAAGGGAAAAGAGTGGCACAGAAGAGTGGCAGTGCTCTTGCATAGATTTCTGATAGTGTGTAGGGTCCATATACTCAGGAACACTGGGCTCTGGCAAAGGCCTGGCCACCCTAGCTATGAGTATGCTGTTTGAAAAAAAGGCTGTGTGTTTTGTGGGAGGCCTGTAGGTTGGAAAAGTATGTGCTGAGGGCTGAGGGCAGTGCAGGGTTCTCCCCAACTCCCTCTTATCTCTTCAGGCTTAAAAAAATATATCTCAGAGCTCCAGCAAGGGGAAAATAGCTCTCACCATTGATTACATGACAGAAGCTGACATGTAACAGATGTGCAATCAACTAAGTGGTAAAACAGAAGTTTTGATCATATTTTTTTTCATAACTTTAACACTGATGTTTTAAAATGGATTTAAAAGAAATAAGCTCTGATTGCCATATCCTGAAATAATTAATTACATCATATTGGCCTCCTGGTCATCATCATCCTTGTCCTCAAGGAGTCACTTGAACACCTAATTAAACAAAATGATGTCATTAAAAAAGACTATAAGGAGAGAAGGCCTCTGGTGGCACACTGCAGGAGGTTCCCACCAGCTCCTAAACTTTCTGCCACCTGGACTTCTGGGTTTGGCTTATGCTGAGATAGCCCCAGTCCATCTCCGTGACTGCTCCTTCCCCTAGATTCCCTCTCCTTAATGGCCTCCTAACTCTGTGAGGAATATCTTTATGGCTAGGCATCTGCTGAGCCATATTTTACTTCACCTGGATACCTACCACCCATGGGCAGCAGGGAAATAAGAAATAAAGGTTCAGAATTTCCAGGAACAAGAAGCTACATCTTTGGGTTTGAGAATCCCAGGTTACATTTGAGCTGATGGGATTCTGAGCATTCTGGATTGTTGTAATTCCAGAACCTCCACAAGAATTATGAGCATGGGGGCTGTGATATGCTTTTTCTCAGATCACTTTTCAAAAGACATAATGAGTCTTCAAGGTCTTTTTCTGATTTTGTAGCCCAACCTGAACAATTAGGCTTTGACCCAATATTGCCTCAAATTCCCAGGAATTCATTATGCAGGAGCTGCCTCTTTGAAGCACCATTTCGTGTGTGTGTGTGTGTGTGTGTGTGTGTAGCTACATTGGAATATTCAATATTCACTTAGTTGTGGTCTCTATACAGATGAGGGTGACCTTTCTATGTTCACCAAACTTGTCTATAATAATGGAGATGGAATTGAGTAGGAGCTGTGGACTTTTTGTCTCCAAAGCTTGTAGGAGTATTTTTACAAAACTCCACTTTTCCCAGAATGCATCACTTCAAGAGGATCTCCTGATGGTGTCAGCTGATAAATGGCTATCATGAGGTCAATCTGAGTCCTCCTCAAATCTTTCTGTTGAAACTGTAATCCCGAGTACATCAGAGTGTGACTATTTGGAGATAGGGTCTTTACGTAGGTGATTAAGTTAAATGAGGACATTAGAGTAGGCCTTAATTCAATATGATTGGTGGGCTTATAAAAAAAAAATTAGGCCACAGATACACTTCCATATGAAGACACAGGGAGAAGATGGTCACCTACAAGCCAAGGAGAGGGATCAAAAAAAAAAAAAAAAATCTGGAGACATCTTGATTTGAACTTTGAGCTTCCAGAATTGTAAGAAGATACACTTTTTTGTCTCCAAAGCCACTCAAACTGTACTATTTTGTCATGGCAGCACAAATAGAATAATATAATGGCTTTGTATCATTCAGAGCACAGACTGACCACCGTCCTCCCAATTTCCATCCTCCACTCTTCCTCCCTAAATCCAAGCTCAGTTTTATTTTCCCAGCTGGCATATGCCCAGTCTGTAGGTTGGAAGGAGCAGGCAGGTATGGGATCCTGATAGAAGGAGCAGCTACTAGAGGCAGGTGAGAGCAGACATTGAGAGGCTCTGACTTGTTCATGTGGCTCAGTTTCCTGGGGCATAAGGACAATTAGGTGAGAGAAATAAGTAGGAATAGAGGATTGAAGGTAATAAGGGCCACTCATGGAAAAACAGATGGGTCAGGCTCCTCAGCATATTGAAGACAATGAGATTTTCAAAATGCAGTCTGGTCCATGATAGTCCTCAAGAATGTTAGTGTGGAAGGAAAACTCAAACTGATAAAGACTCAATGAGAAGGAATATGAATAATTGGGTGGTCCAGCTTTGGCAGGGGAGGAAGAGATTTTAGCACAGAAAAGTGAATGCCATGATTTTCCTCCATATCATGAGAAATATTAAGGGCATGAAGTAGAATTAACCTTTCTGAAGAAGGTACCAGACCTTTTCTGATGGTTTTTTGGAAGTTATGTGGGTGTTGGGCCTGGGATGAACCCATCTGTGGTCAGCAGCCATCTTCCTGAGAAAGCTCATGTGTGCCAACACCGTAGTTTGCAGAGGTAAAAGACTCAGGCATGGTCTCCACTCTGACAGCCCTGGCTCTCCAACTACTTTTTGATGTCTCTAAATTCATATTTTCCTCCTCCCCGGAGACAAGGCAAGATAACATTAGCCAATAGAACCTGAGTATTTACCAGGGTTTTGGCCCTGATCTGAGCACATTGCAACACATACCATCGGTCTCACAGTCACCTGTATAGGAGACACCATTGTCCTCATCTTTTCAATGAGGAAACTGAATCACAAGGTGATTAAGTAACTTTCCCAAGAGATTTAGTAACAGCCAGTGAGTGATAGACACAGGATTGTATTAATAGTTCAAAGACAGTTTGGGATTTTTTCAAACAGTAGAATTTGACTGAAAACCCAGGTGTCCCAGCCCTTGGTGAGAGATGATGACCAAGCTGTGGGGAGTGGGAATCATCCATGGCAACAGCCACAGGACACCAGAGTGCTTTTTCCTGCAGGAGCAGTATAGACACAGCTCATACAGAGAGCGATGCTCATCAGGTAATCTCTCATGCTAATCAGCAACAAAATCCAACTCCTTCTGACTTTAAACCACCATTCAACATATATGACCAATTAGTACACAAAGGTATCTTATTTGTTTTGGGATTTTGGTGCTTTAGAGTTTGGGCTATGGGGGTGGGAGTGATAAGGTAGCTCTGCAGAGTGCCCGGGCAGGGGGAGCGATCAAAGGCAGCATCCTGAAGGTAGGCTGGGAGCATATGGTTTGGGGTTGATGGCACCAAGTGCAGCAGTAGCTGTTGAGGGGGTAGCACTTCTGGCTGGATCTCAAGCAGAGCTTTTGGCACTTTTTCTGTAGGGAAGATAAGAAAGATGTCACTGAAAAGCCATTGGAATTGGAACCATTAAGCAGCGGTTTCCTTGACTTAAGGAAGTTGAGGTCAAGACCTATCAGGACCATAGGGTAGGCTTTGTTATGCCTTTTCTATCCCTGGGTGCTGGCCTCCATCCTGAGCTCCTTCATGGAGATTTGATTCAGGTGTTGGACCTCTGCCCTGCCTCCTTGAGGCAGCTCCAGTGTCCTGACTCTAGACTCTCTTTGTTGTGATATGGAGCTTGTCTGCTCCCACCTAAATTGGGAGCCTGGAAAGAAAGGATGAAGTATGACTGCCCTCATAGCCCCAGTATTGCCAGTCTTCCTAGGTGAGAGAGCATTGAAGAGATGACCTCTCTCCACAGCCCTTAGGCCTGGCTTCAAAGCCCAGGGCAAGGGAATCTGGGGCACTCTTGGATTGGTAACAGGCTATGAGGGCTGTAGCATTGAGAGCTTCTTGGTGTGGGAAGAAATGATGAATCACAGAGCTTGTAAATGCTCACCTGCCAATCCACTGAGAGCCAGTGTTCTCTGACTATGGCCAATACAGCCCTAACTACAGACTTTGAGATGACAACATCCTCCAGGTTCCCTACCCCAGTCTGTGGAGAAGGTCAGCATGAAATATCCCAAGCAAATGATTTCCAGGTGAGGCAGGAGCATCACTCTTCTTGGGCCCTGGGGCCTGAGTAGGGCAGACTTCCAGTGATTAGGG
Source organism: Cynopterus sphinx (assembly GCA_030015415.1). NCBI lineage: Eukaryota > Metazoa > Chordata > Mammalia > Chiroptera > Pteropodidae > Cynopterus > Cynopterus sphinx. The sequence continues at coordinate 56,229,731 of CM057382.1, forward strand.
GTTAACTAACTATCATGAGATCAGGAGTGCTGACCTCAAATGGAGCAGGGCAGTGTGAAAGGTGAACTCTGGTAACAAAGCCAGCTCTGCCACTCCTGATCTTTGTAACCTGAGACAAGTCAGCTTCTTTGTGCTTCAGTTTTCCCCTTGGTAAAACACCATTAGTGGAAAGAGCAAAAGAGTGAAAACATGTAAAGTTTCTAGGCTAGTAGCTGGCCCATGGGAAAGACTTAATGAAAATTAGCCTATATTATAATTAAATTTCAAGGACAATTGTAACAATTTGCTTCTCCCCAAGTTATAGGCAATTACACAAGGAGGGAATCTTTACTACCTGGTAAAACCAGAGAGTGTTTGTCATACAATCTTGGGGCAGGGGTTTCATCATGCCTGCCACCACTCATGGTCTTGAATGACCAGCCGAGGAGGGGCTCAGTGGATGATGTGAAGCCGGCAGACCCAAAGGGTCAGGTGATCAGTGGGGAGAGACAATTGACTGGAAACCCAATAGAACTTGCTGGCCTCCTTTCCTCTCCAGTCTTCTTTACTTAAATTGGGAGGCATGGGGTAATACGCTAAATAAGTTTTCTGACACTCTTGAGAACACATGTGAAGGAAATGCATGGATACTATGTCCAGCATTGGCCTGGGAGGTTCCTGAGCTTCCTTACTCCATGTATTGAGTATCCTTCTTCACAGATGCTCAGACAGGGCTCTCTGATCCACAACATCAAGACCCCTTGCAAAAAGCAAGACCCCAGTCCATAGGAAGAATCACTATGCTCCTGCTTACCTTGTTTGGGGGCTTACAACACATCAGTGGCACCTGGTTGCAGCCTTGAACAAAGTCACACAAGGTATCCAGCTTGCCCTGAAAAGCAAATGTGGCTGTAGGGAAGCTTTAGGCATGAATGCTGGCTCCAGAGAGTAGAGTCCTCTCTGGTTCATGGACAGCCCCTGAGAGCTCTGTCCTCAGGAACTCACTGAGACATCACTGCCACCTGGATCTGGGGCAGGGGCCAGGCAACTTGTGTGTTTGGGAAAGAGATAGTCACTTTGTGTCACAAATTTTTTGGGATCTGGAACAGATCAGTATTTTGGTATAGGAGGAAAAGTCTAAAAGTGTTTTTAGAGAAAAAGTTGAAAGGGTGGAGGATATATAGGTGCTAAGGAACAGTCCTGAAAGGGTAACATTCATGGGCCTGGGGGATCTAGGCATGTGCTCAAAGAAGAGGTCCAAAGGCTTCTAGACTTGTGAGGCACATGAATAGTAGAAAGGAAAGAGAACTCATACTCTGTTCAGGGGCGTGTTCCTGATACAGGGGTGGGGTGGGGTGTGTAAAAGAGAATGGAAAAAAAAAAAGAACAGAAATTGGCCCTGGACCTAGTGATAGGAGCATCATGGCTGCAGGACTCTGCTGTTCAGACCCACTGGGCCCTGGTCAGGTGTGTGTGTGTGTGTGTGGGGGGGGTCGGCCCTGTGAACAGATACAAGACCCTGGTAAGCAGCTTCCACCTTTTCTGGAAGGTGTGTTTTGGCTTTTATGTGCCTACCCACTGACTGCTGGGGTTAGGCAGGGCTGGCTCTCCAGCTGCTATCTGAAGCCTGTAGAGGAAACAATGGATCTGACCAAGGACAAAGGCAGGACCAGGGGAGGAGAGCACAAAGCTGGGCAAAGATTGTGGTATTATTCATTCTTTCTCAAATTGACCATTTTGTCCCCCTTTCACCTCATGCTCCCCTGTCAGGCTCAATTTTCCCTCACCAAGATGGGGAAAGAACATTTTTTTTCAGGACCCCGCTACCATGCAGCTCTTGTTACTTCATCTCAGGGGGCCACAAGGACAATGCAGTGAGCTCTTTGCCTCACTCTATTGAGGGGAATTCTGTAAGGAGAGCAGGTCCTATAGTCATTTCTAGGTAGTTTTAATGATGAATAAGACTTGGCTCAGAACTTTTTTCTTTTCTCCTTCCTTCCTTCCTTCCTTCCTTCCTTCCTTCCTTCCTTCCTTCCTTCCTTCCTTCCTTCCTCCCTCCTTCCCTCCCTCCCTCCCTCCTTTTTCCTTCCTTTCCCTTCCCTTTTCCTTTTTCCTTTTCCCTTTTCTTTTCTTTCTTCTTTCTTCTCTCTCTCTCTCTCTCTCTCTCTCTCTCTCTCTCTCTCTCTCTCTCAGTACTAAACCTGGAATGGTTTCAAAGGGGAGACTCTAGGGTGGGGACCCAAGCACTCAAAGTCCATTGCCCATGAAGCTCATCTCATACAAGCCATGCCTTTGGAGTGCAGGTCTGTGTTGCATAAATCAATAGTCTCTTCCCCTGCCCCCATACTCAGCCTGGTGTCATAGCTTTCTCTTAAAGTATCCTTCTTACCTCCATCCTTCTTATTCCACCTACATGGCACCCAGGACAAGGGACAATCACTGCGGGTAAGGAACATGTCTCTGGCGCCTAGAAAGAGAAAACACTGTCATATTCCTTGTCTGGCAGCTGCTGGGTACAATACATGCCATCTGTTGCCCCGACACCTGTCAGTTTTTAGTCACTCAACACATTTGTTGGAGAAGTCAGAGTGCCCTCCACCGGAAACACAAACTCCTTTCAGTTTGCAAATATGGCTCTTTCAAGGAAAATTAGCAAATTCTTTCCTGTCCCCTTGGTTTACCTGAGCCCAAACTTGTTGGGGAAGCATGGTATTGGGCTGTTTGATATAATGGAGAGAAGTGAACATTAGTAGATGACAGCACTATATTCATTTGACTCTGGCAGATCCAACTTCCCCAGGCCACACTACAACCAGCACAGAAGACTTCTGAGACATGGGCCTGAGATCTGAGGCCTGTTTCTCACCAGATCTTAGGCCTAGGTTCCTCCTGTTTCTCAGACACTGTGGCCCAGGTATGACCATTTTCATGGGCCCTAGTTTGGGTCCCCACCTTGGGTGAGCCAAAACATTCTCACTTGATCCTTGGTCCCTGTGCTCATCTGGGCTGGGACTCCCTCACAGCTCAGTGCCAGATCATACTCTGTCCATCTTCCTCAGTCCTACAGTTCCTATAGGTTACTCCCAGTCAAGCTCCTTTCCCTGGCATGAGACAGGGAGGACACCAAGAAGTTGGAGCTTAATGTGCACCAGAGCTCAGAGTGGAGACCAGGACTCTGACCTGAGGCTCCTTTTTCAAAAGCTCAACTCCTCCTGGGAAAGGTTCATATTATAAACAGTCCTTTGGGAATTGACAACAAAACACCTTTTCTTCAGTAGGGATCATAGCAATTGCTGAAATAATCTCCCTCAAACTGCTAATGCAGTGACAAAGGCCCTGGATGAGGGAGCATGGGAGCATGGGGCAGGTGTTGTCTGAGTGAAATTTTGTGATTCCTACATCCTCTTTGGGGCCCTTCCTACCACAGTAATTTCTCTTCTTTCTCTAAGTGCTCTCTGCCTCTGTAGGAGGACCTAGTGGTGTGGGGAGTGAAAATAGCCCCACAGGCTATAGATGGCCTAATTGTCAAGGTTGGTGTACACATCAATTCTGTTGACAACATCAGAGTAAACCATAACTTGCATTTACTAATTTCTGCACTGGCTCCTTGATAGTCTAGAATGTTAAAGAGACATAAACACAGTTGAAAGGGTGTTGAGTGTGCTGGCTTGGCCATGCAGACAGGGGGTTCCTGCTTTGTAGAAACAGGAAAGACTTGAGTTTCACGGTGCCAAACTGAGTGCCCATTGCCTGGGTGTCCATGGCCAACATGTTTCACCACCATGAGCAGCAGGCCTCCCTCAGTTATCAAAGGGGAATCAGAAACTCTCTGTGGCGGTTGACAGGGAGACAGCCAGACTGAGACTGGTTCCTGGTAGAGGCACCACATATGGAAGTTTTCCTCAGCTGCTCACCATGACACAACATAGGGCCCACTCCCCTTTCTCTCTTCCCTTCCACCTCAATCCCCACCCATGTGGCCTTCCCTTGCCTCCAAGCACTCAGAGATGACAGTTTCCCTGACTCATGGGTTTTCTCTCTTTTCTTCTCCCTCATTTATAGAAATTTGATTATCCTGCATCTTGCTAGTTTACTTGGTCATTTCAAATTTCTACTTTTTCTCTTTATTCATCCAGATCTCTTTCCTGTGTCCTTACAAACCCAGGTACCCCATGCCTCTGCCTCAATCCCCCACTGGGGCCTGTCTCTGTCATTTGCTGTTACTCTGGTTACATAGGGCACTTCCCACACTCTATGAAGTTGACATTTTACCCTCAATATTCCCCCCAGTACCAATAACAGAGCAAATATCACACTTCGAGCTCCTGTGTGCAAGGATGGTGGCCACTTCATTTCTGCTCCTCTGTGCCCAATATAGGGTTCAGTTCATTTTGATGCTTAGTAATGGCTAGAGAAGAAATGAAAGAAGGCACTAGAGATGTGCAGAGACCTATGTCGACTTTCAAAGGCACAGCTGCCCCCAGATATTATGAATCATCCTGGTCAGCATTTTTCTACCTTTCGGGCCATTTGTATCTCCTGTGGGATTTCTTCCCTCACCAGCAGAGGCCTCCTCCAGGATTATGTCCACCTTTGTCTTCTAGGGCTGTGAAGCAGCCCTGTTTTCAGGGTTCCTCGGTTCTCTTCTCTACATGGACCAGGACAGCTCCTAGGCCACCTCCATGAGGCAAGCACTAGGCAAGAGTTCCTTTAGAAGTTCAGGCTGTGTCAGCCTTGTGATAGAGGGCAGTGTCTGTATATCTTTCTTCTCATTAGATGACCTCTTATCTAATGGGAACCTGCCCACAGTCAGAATCATGGAGCAGGATCCCTTGGGGCTATGTGGGCAGAAGTCACTCACCTTCTTGCAGCATGACCGTGAGAGGCACCAGAGCAGCCACACGAAGAAGATCACGAGTGGAATGAGTGCAAGGAAATACAGAGGGTTGATTTCAGACAAGAACTGAAAGGGAGATGGTGGAGCAGGTGTCATGGCTCCTATTATGGCAGGCAGTGGATTAGGAATTGGGAGAGGCAGGCCAGGTACCAGACGTTGTTTATCATGCTCGTGGTTAGCTGGATACTCTACCTGTAAAAAGGACACATGCCAAAGGCGTGGAGTGGGTCTAGGTGGTCTTTTCCTGGGTGAACACCACCTGGCATCTCCCATGAACTACCTTGTATACACCCCTACCTGTCTCCTCAGGTAGCTCCATCTGCAGGGGCCATAGCAGGGCTAGGGATACATGGGCAGAACCCAGAGCCCACCACTAGCCCTGATCAGAGGCTCTGCCCCAGAGCCCTGTCAGGGAAGTCTGGAGTCCTCAGTGAAGTGATAAGCCAGCTCTAACTTAAGGCCTAGGCTGGCAAGACAAGAGTTTTGTGAGGACCACAAAAGCTAGCTACTAAAATGAGTGAGGGAGTGTTGCTAGGGTCCACTGAGATGTGGGTTGCAAGAACAGAGGTAGGAGATCCTGCTCCATCTCCTCATCTTCTCTCTCACTATTTCTTGGCTCAGAAAATTTGGGCAAATTTATTCAATCTTCCTGAATATTTCTGTTTCCTTATCTGTAAGGAGAAAATGAACAGGTACTCATGAGGTTTAGAGAGAGTTTGTAGAAAGTCCTAGCACAGGACAGGCCCATGTGAGGGCTTAAGAAATGGGATCTATTTGTCTTCTTGTTTTTATAACCAAGGGCATCTGTGGACCCACATGCTGTACAGCTCTTCCCTAAACTCAGAGCTCTGCTGTCAGAGAAACCTGAGAGGAAAAGGTGAGAGAGCCTGTGCCCAGGAGACAGGGCAGCCAAAAGGAGAGGTGAAGTCAGGGCTGATGGTTGCTGTGCTAGGCCTGCAGCCACCAGGCTATTCCTAAGTTCTTCTCTATATGCTCGTTGAAAGGTGAAACTTCTGATGGGCAGATATGTCAGTTTAGACCTATGAGTGGATATCCAGGGACAAATGAAGACAGACGCAGATAGAGGCCTGTTAGCACTGTTTAACCCTCACGAGCTGATACTGGACATAAGGGTGGTGGCAATTATGCACATGCAAACCTCCTCCCAGTCACACCTCTTCTCCAGCGTAATGCTCTCTGCTATACACATCATGCTCCTAGGCTAAGAGGCCCAGATGATGTGTAGGTCTGAACAGCAGGCACTGAAGGAAACAGAACTTAATTTTTAGGTGCTTCTCCCTGGGCTGAATCCCTGGCTTCTCCCACAGTCTTGAGGCTTCCCCAATAACAGAGGAGAAAACCTTCCTATGGAGTTAGTTCAGAGAGAGCTAGCAGAGAGAAACAACTGAGGAGCATGAGAAAGAAGGAGAGATAGAAGAGAAGTTGATGACATCTGTAAGATGACAGCTGGTGTTCTCCAAACAGGCTTAGGGTCCAAAGATTATCATGATCATGAGTAGGTTCAGAACTTTTAAACATCTGCATCAATGCAGTGGCAACACACTCTGACCGAGCAGGGCAACGGTTTGTTACACTTCACATCTTTTGTGCCTGGACCCAGATTTGGAAGGCCCAGGTGGTCCAGAAGTACCAAACTCTGGTCCTAGCAAACATCCTCCCAGCCTCTCCTACTTACTCCAGCTGGAATCCAGATGGACCATGAACTCCACAATATCAAATCCAGGCCATGGGAGGTGGCAAGTTGGCTGACAGTGTGTGCAAAGTGTCAGCACCCTTAATGTAGTCTGCTCAAAGCTTTAATTGGTTCTTCCACTTTCCTTAGTGGCACTTGGTTTACAGAGAAAACTAATGTGGCAAGGCCTGGACATCTGGCTAGGCCCAAGTGTCTTGTAGTTGCATTCCCAGGATACTTCCTAAACCTGAATGAAGACACAGCTCGCTAATAAAGGGCTAAAAGCCAAGGTGGCTGTCTGCACAAACTATTTGCTGAACTTTTCTGAGGTCATTTCCCCCCATATCCTGCCTCCACAAGCTGTCTCTGTCTTTCCCTTCAGTGCAGAGAATCTGCATAGCACTGGACAGAGGCTGAAGCCCCACCCAACACTCACACAGTCCTTACTGATGATGCTAATATTGTCATTGATGAAGCTGGCGCCATTGTCCAGGCTAACTTCCACGAAGACTTCCCTAAACAAGAAAGGGAAGACAATAACCACCAGTCCAGAATGGCACAGTATTTACACTAGGTTCAAAACAGAGCCCACAGCTGTCTTCATTGTAACGACTTTGAACATCATGCATTGGGGTCACCAGAGAGCAGACAGCATGGATAAGGAGAGCTTATCCCCAAACATTACAAGGTCAACTTCTACAAGGAAGACTGACCAGGCAGTGAGAAGCTGAGGAGCCCTGAATGGGTTAGATGCTTGTGTGGCCATGAGCTTAGTGACCAGGGATGGCTGTTTGGTATCCCCATTCCCATTTTTCTGGCTTTGTTCTGAAAGGCTGCCAAGAACAAAGGTACCATCCCTGGGACACATCATCTCTCACATCCTATCTTCCTCATTAGAGCAGGGCACAGCAGATTCCTTAGCACCTTAGGAAATCACCAATGAAGGTGGTTGCTGAGGATGCCCAGAGCCCTCCTGGAGCAAGACAAGGGCTTCCCCAGCAGAGGTGGTATCTCACATTCTGGACACCTCCTGGTAGCAACGACTACACACCTAACCCCTACACACTTACTGGTCTGGATGTTCTACATTCACTCCTGGACACCTTATGTTGGTATCTTCCACAGATGTGGCTTGTTTATCTGAAATAAAATCACACAAGAACATCAATGGATATAGAACAACTATCACTGAGAACCACCTGAAGACTTGCTGAACACAATTCCTATGACTAAGGATATAAAGAAGAAGCCACATTGAAGATGTAGAATGGGAAGGTACCACACCCACAATGTGATGACTAAAATTGGAGGCACCAAAAAAAAAAAATAAACAATCCAATTAAAAAAAGGCAGAGGATCAGAATAGACAGTTCTTCAAAGAAGACATACATATGTCCAATATATATACATATAAAAAAATTCTCAACACCACTAACCATCAGGGAAATAAAAATTAAAACCACAGTGAGATATCACCTCATATTTGTCTGAATGGCTATCATCAATAAATCAACAAACAAGTGTTGACAAGACTGGTTAAAAGGGAACCCTCATGCATTGTTGGCGGGATTGTAAATTGGTACAGCCACTATGGAAAACAGTATGACAGAGTTCCTCAAAAAATTAAAAATAGAACTACCATATGACCCAACAATTCCACTTCTGGGTATTTATCCAAAGAAATTAAAAACACTAATTTGAAAAGGTATGTGCACCCCTGTGTTCATTCTAGCATTATTTACAAAAGCTGATAAAAAAGCAATCTAAATGTCCATTGATAATAAATGGATAAAGATGTGTTACATATATACAATGGAATATTATTCTTCAATAACAATAAATGAAATCTTATAATTTGTGACAACATGTGTAGACCTAGAGGGTATTATACTAAGCAATATAAGTCAGACATAAAGACAAATATCATATGATTTTACTTATATGTGGAATCTAAAAAACAAAATAAACAAATAAAAGGGAAACAAACTTATAGATAGAGAGAACAAATTGATGGTTATCAGATGAGAGGGGATTTAGGGAGATGGATGAAAAAGGTGAAAAAGATTAAGACATACAAATTGCCAGTGACAAAAATAATCATAGGAATGGAAATTATAGCATAAGAAATATGATTAATAATATTGTGCTAACTGTATGGTGTCAGATAAGTACTAGACTACAGGGGTTATCACTTTGTAAGATACATAAATGTCTAGTAACTATGTTGTATACCTGAAACTAATATGTCAATTGTAATCAAAATATGAAATAAAAATAAAAACAGCAACAAAAAGAATGTTGATTTACTTGTCCGTCCATCCATCTTCCCTTTTGCCTACTCTTGGCAAGCAGAGCTCACACTTTGGCAGACACCAGCTTCTCTTCTGTCTTCTGGACATACTATGCCCCAGGTACTGTGCAATGCTCTGGTGTTCAATGGGAACAAGACAGGCAGAGTCCCTGCTCTCAAAGATCTTAAAATTTAGGCACTTGAAAGAGAGATATACAATGAAATAATAATAAAGACAATAGGTGCCAGAGAGTAAAAAATACGCTGTGACATCAGTAAACAAGAGAAGGTACAGAGAAGGAGGGAAAAGGAATACTGCTTAAGAATGAGTGACAAGCTCTATCTTCATGCATCCAATTGGTCTTTTAGAGAAACTGACATATTTATAAAGGAAACGCTTTAATATCTGAGATATGCTTCAAAATAATCAATGGTGAGGATATCAGCAAAATCAGAGCAGCCAGGGTTGGATATTATTGAACGTAATTTTTTTCACTTTTGTATATTGATGAAAATTTCCACTGTAAGTAATATTTCTTGGAGGAGAGGTCTGGGATGGCAGTAGTATAGGAGGATGTTTAACTCACATTCTCCATGAGCACAATAAAATATGCACATACATAGCAATTACTTCTGAGAGACAACTGACAAGTGATTGAACAACTTCTGAAAAAAAAAAAAGAAAGAGACAAAATAGAAAAATCTGAGATACTGTGGGACCTCTTCAGGATCTGTAGGAACTCTTCAGTATCAGAGGCACCAGTGAGCACCATTGGTTATATATCTCCTCTACCTTGACAGAGGGGAGGGGACCTCTATTTAGTGCTTTGGCCAACCTGCAAGATTGCCAAAGTGTGTTTCTAGTCACACTGCCCAGAAACCATTTCAGCTTTGAATAAAGAGAGTAAGCAGGACCAACAAGGCATCACCAAACATACCTGGTCTCAGTGCCTGGAGCTGCTACAGGTCAGTAGCCGAGCACCCTAGCCACCCTCAGTGCCCACTCAGCCCCAAGTGGCCTACAAATACCACCTGGCATATATAGCTTACAAAATGGTTGCTTCTATACAAAATCACTTTCTGCACAATATATGAGAAAAAGACAACGTATAGAAGACTGGGGAGCTGTGAGAGCTCTCTGGGAACTTTAGGAATTCTCTTGTATCAAAGATGTAAGTGAGAGCCATTGTATACTACCTCTTCCATCTTGATAGGGTGGGTGGGTACTCTATTCAGGTGCGCTGCCATACCTACTTTATCACAGCATGTTCCTGGATATATTACCCTAGCCCATTAGGCTCCAAATAAAGAAAGCAAGAAAGCAGGATCAACAGGGCATTACTACACATATCTGTCCTCCCCGATACTCCAGTTTTAAAACCTATAGATGCTGTATTTATCATCTCAGTGCCAGTTGAACTGCCAAACCCATCTAGTACACACAGTTTATGAAGAAGTCAGGTCCACACTAGGCCAGTTTTTCAAAGCTGGGGAGAGAGCTGTTTTGTCTAATTCACATTATAGAAAGTAAAACAAAATGGAAAAAGAAGAATATCTGTCAAATGAAGGAACAAGATTAAACCCAATAAAAAGCCTAGTGAAAGAAAGATTAGTAACTTCCCTGATAAAGAATTCAAAGAAACAGTCATGAGAATGTTTGCCAAACTTGGCACTGTAATAGAAGAATTTAAGGAGAACTTCAACAAAAGGAAGTCTAATAAAGAATCAAGCAGATTTAAAGTTCACAATATTTGACATGAAAAAATACACTAGAAAGAATCAAAGCAGATTAGCTAATACAGAAGAATAGATCAGTGACCTGGAAAACAGACTATTGGAAAACAAGCAATTACAACAGCAAAAAATTTTTAAAAATTGATAAATGAAGGTTGCTTAAGGTACTTCTGGGGTAACATCAGATGTACAAACCTTCACATTATAGGAAATCCAGAGAGATAAGAAAGAGAAAAAGAAATGGAAATTTGGAAAGGAAACAGATATCCAGATTTAGAAAGCAGAGAGTTCAAAACAAGATGAACCCAAAGAGACTTACATACAGACATATTGTAATTAAAATGGGATAAGTTAAAGATAGAGACAATTTTGAAGGCAACAAGAGATAAACAACTAGTTACGTACAAAGAAAACCCAATAAGTCTATCAGAAGATGTCTCAGCAGCAAATTTACAGTCTAGAAGGAAGGAACAGGACATCTTTAAAGTTCTGAAGAAAGGAAAATACAACCTAGAATAATTTATCCAGCAACATTATTATTCAGAGTTGAAGAAAATATAGTTTTCCAGACAAGTAAAACCTAAAAAGTTCATCATAATTAAACCAGCTTTACAAGAAATGTTAAAGGGCCTTCTTTAATCAGAAAAGGAAAGACCATACCCAGAAGTAAGAAAATATGAGAAAGGGAAACACACTTTCACAGGTAAAGCCAAATATTTAATAAATACAGTGAACCAGATATTTAAGCACCATTATGGCCAAAACACAAATATATTAAACTTTCAAAATAAAATAAGTAGTTAAGAGATACACAATACAGGAAGGGGAAATAAAAATGTCCTTTTAGAATATACTTGAACTTACATACCTTTTAGCTTAAATTAGACTGCTATAAAGGATAATATGCATAAATCTCATGATAACCACACACACACACACACACACACACACACACACACACACACAAAACTCCTACAAAAATATACAAAGAATAAGAGAATGGAACTCTAACAAAACACTAAAGAAACCCAGAAAACCAAAGGGAATAAAACAAGAAGAACTAGAGAACTACAAAAATAACCAAAAATAATTAACAAAATGGCAATAAGTACATATTATCAATAATTACTTTAAATGTAAATGGATTAAATGCTCCAGTAAAAAGACATAGGGTGGCTGAATGGATTAAAAACATGATCCATTCATCTGCTGCTTACAAGAGACTCACTACCAAAGATGCACACAGATGGAAAAAAAGATATTACATGCAAATAGAAACAAAAGCTGGCTAGCAATACTCCTATCAGAAAAAATGACTTTAAAACCAGAATGTAAAAATGGCATCGATGTTAGAAGCTCTGTTCATTCCTCTGGTGACCAAATCAAAGAAGTTGCAGAAACAAGGAGCAACAGCAAAGAAAAATCACCTGAGATTTAGAGGAACAAGTCATACATCTAGAGAGAAATCCAAGAAAGCACTCTGCAATGGCAGAAGGTAGAACAGGGTGAGGACATGGGGCTGCCTGGTCTCGAGCAGCTGAGTGAGACAGAGGCTTTGGCAGTGGCCAAAGCTTCTTAAAGGAACTGTGACCATGAGAGGATTTTTGCAGTGACAGACCTGTTCACTCGGAGCACCAGTGCCAATACGGCTGCATGCAAGGGGGCAGCAGGTACTTACAGAGAGACGTTGGAGTGAGGGCTCAGGTGAGACTTTCTCTGTACAGAAGTGCTGGTGGTATCCATTGTTCCTTGTTGGGCCCTCCATGCTCCCAGTGCTCAAACACAGTGCCTCCATAGATCATCAAACTGAATAACAGAGGTCGCTCTGACCTGAGGATTTCCTGAAAATTCACCTCCCCCAACTTGAGGCCCCACTCAAGCCATGTCCAGGTGTATCCTCAGCAGGTCAGATGCTCCTTGTTGAGAAGCACCTAGATTCATGCCGGTGGTAGCTGACTTTGGTTTCTGGTGTAGCCCTTTGAGGGAACTATAAGCACAACATCTGTAAATTGCCTGCTGAATCTTAACAGGTGGCCCTGGTAGGGCAAAGTCTTGGGCTAAGTTTGACCTGCAGCTGAACCCCTCTCATGACTGTGCCACTGGACACCTGCTTCAAAAATCCACCATAATAAGGCTGGGAGACTTAGGAGCTTTGCTTAGTACATAGAAACAGAAACAGAAAAGGCAGACAAAATCGGAAGACAAAGAAGCAGAAACCATATGAGAGAAAGAAACAGAGATCCAGAAATAATGGAGTCAAGCAATCTAACAGATGCAGAGTTCAAAACACTGGTTATAAAGATGCTCAATGAACTTTTGGGAAGTGTAGATAAATTCAATGAGAACTTCAACAAAGAGATAAAAAACATAAAAATGGAAATGGAAATTATAAAAGGAAATCAGTCTGAAATGAAGAACACATTATCTGAGATGAGAAGTTTATTAAATGAAATAAGCAAAGAAATAAACAACGTGAAAAAAGAAAAGGAGCAAACACATGAAAGCCAAGGACACTCAATCATAATGGCAAGAAAAAATATATCAAGACTATAAAAATAATTTAAGGAGCATATGGGACACTACTAAAGGTCAAAATATCTGTCTGATCGGCAAACCTGAAAGAAAACAAGATGTTGGACAGCTATTTGAAAAAATAATGATGGAAAACTTCTCTAATTGGTGAAGGAAATGAGCATATAAATCCAGGATGCTCAGACAGTCCCAAAAAGAGAAACTCCAAGAAGCCCACAACAAGACACATCATAATTAAAATTTCAAAGATTAAATATAAAGAAAAAAACCTCAAAATCAGCAAAAGAAAGCAGATAGTTACCTATAAGGGAACACCCATAAGATAGGCAGCTGATTTCTCAAAATAAATATGCAGGACAGAAGGATTTGGCACAAAATATTAGATGTGATGAAGACCCAGGATCTACAACCAAGAATACTTTATCCAGCATAGCTATCAGCTAAAGAAGTTCCCAGAGAAAAAATAAGCTATAGGAATTTATCACCACCAAGGCAGTATTAAAGGAAATGTTGGAAGGACTTCTTTAAGAATAAAAAATACAAAAGTCTCACTTCAGATTAAAAGACACACACAGACTAAAAGGAAGGGGATGGAAAAAAGATATTATTTTGATGGATGTAAAATGTATTTAAATCAGACAGAAAAAGATAAACACTATATGATTTCACTTATATGTGGAATCTAAGGAATAAGAAGAACTAAGGAAAAACAGACTCACATATATAGTGGACAATTTGGTGATGTACAGAGGGGAGAGGGCTGGGGCTGAAAAGTTAAAGACGTAAAAATTAGTAGCTGATGGATGGTCATGGGGATGCAGAGCATGGCATAGAGAATGCAGTTAGCATTAATATGTTGGCTAGGTGGAGGGTCAGGGGAAGTAGGGAGCAATTGAGGGGATTGTTTTATGAATTATATAAGTATCTAACCAATGCACTGTATACTTGAAACTAATTAAAATAAACAAATTTTAAAAAGAATATAAAAATAGACGAAGATGGACAATACATAATCATACAAGGGTTAATCCATGAGGATAATATATCAATTGTTAATATCTACATACATGACATAGGAGCACTTAAATATATAAAGGAAATATTAATGGACATAATAAGAGAAATCCATAGTAACATAGTAATAGTAGGAGATTTTAATAACTCACATCAATAGATACATCATATAGACATAAAATTAATCAGGCAATAATGGTCTTAAATGTCACATTAGATCTGTTGTACTTAAGAGAAATTTATAAAAGATTTAATCCAAAATCTGAAGAATAGACATTTTTTTCAAGTGAACATGGAGCATTCTTCAGGGTATATGACATGTTAGGTCACAAAACAAGCCTTAATAAATTTATTAAAACTGAAGTCATATCAATGGCATTAAAACTAAAAGTTGACAGCAGGAAGAAAACTGGAAAAAAATCTACAAATTCATGGAGACTAAACATCAAACAACTAATGGGTCAAGGAGAAAAACAAAAACTGCCTAGAGACAAATGAAAATAAAAACATGACTTTTCAAAATTAATGGGATGAAGCAGATGTATATCTAAGGGGAAAGTTCGTAGCTGTACTGGCCTATTTCAAGAAACAAGAAAAATCTCCAATAAACAATTTAACTTTATACCTACAGGAACTAGAAACAAACAAACAAACAAAACCTAAAACCCACAGAGGAAAGGAAATAATTAAGTTCAGAGTGGAAATAAACAAAATAGAAATTTAAAAATCAGTAGAAAAGATCAATGAAACCAAGAGTTGGTTCTTGGAAAACACAAGCAAAGTTGACAAACCTTTATCCAAACTCATCAAGCAAAAATGGAGAAAAAGCCCAAGTAAATAAAATCACAAATGAAATAGAAGATACAATTGACACACAGAAATACGAAGAATCATTAAAAAATATTAAGAACAATTATATGCCAACAAATTCAATAATCTATAAGAAGTGAATAAATTTCTAGAAGCATGTAACATATCATTCCAAGATTGAGTCAGGAAGAAATAGAAAATCTAAACAGACTAATTAATAGCAATTAAATTGAAGAAGTAATAAAAAGAACTCCCAACAAATAAAAGTTCAGGACCAGCTGACTTCATAGTAAATGCTAACAAATATTTAGACAAGCATTGACCTCTGATCAAGATGACTGAATAGGTAAACACCATGCTCATGTCCTCCCTCAACGATATCAAAATTGCAACTATAGAACAATCACTCCTGAGAATCAGACATTGAGAACCCATTGGAGACTAGCTGAATCAAACTCCTATCACTAAGGCTATAAAGAATCCATGTTGAGACTGGTAGAAGGACAGAGACATGAAACAAGCTAGTGGCGCACCCACATGTGAAGGTTCAGGATCAGGAGGGATATCTTGGTTGCACAGGTCCTCCCAAGGAGCATGCAGTCCTAGCCCCATACCTGGTTCCCAAGCCCAGGGCTCTAGTGCTGGAAAGAGAAGTCATCACAACAGCTAGATGTGAAAATTTGAAGAAATTTTGTCTGGATGAGATGGAGGGCAGTCGCAGACCCAGATATCCTCTTAAAAGGCCTGCAGATGGATTCACTTGCTCACAACCACTTGCCTTAAGTTCTAGAGAAGGGACAGCAGCTCAAAAAGTGCCAGAGACATATGAGGAGAAATTGAATTGTCTGCATTCAGGGTAAGGCCTGAGGAAGAATTCTTTTGGAAACAAGTGCTGGCAGGCATCATGGTTCCTTTGCTGAGACCACCCCCCACGTAGCCTATAGTCACAGGCTGGGGCCAAATATGAGTTTCCATTGATGTGACTAAAACTGCTCTTGCTTCACCATGGTGATTCCCTGAAGACTATCCTACCTAACTTGTGTACTACCTGAACCTCTTTTAGCAGTTGTTCCTCACAAGAGTCCAGCCTGGGCCCACGCTGTGTACTTTCCTAAAATCTCTGAAAGACCCACAAACTCCAAATAAGCAGCAGGTAGCCTTGGTATGCAATGTACCTGTTGCAAAGCAACCTCAAGCTCAGCCCTAGTAGCAGCTGGCCTCAATTCACAGCATAATCTCTCTCAGATTCCTCCAAGCCCTGCAAAGGAAGCTATTAAACTCAGATTACTTTGTAGCTCCCACCAGGTGACCGTGAACAGACACAGGCAGTAGTTGACTTTGGCCTGCATCACAGCCCCTCCCAAGAGCCCCCAGAACCAACACATCCAGTGGCTGAATTCAGGCCACAACAGAGCACCACCCAAATAGTGCCACAAATGACACACCAAAAGTGTGAACTCAGCAGGCACCAGAGCCCAGTTAAAACAAACTTTGCTGCATGGGGTCAGCCCTGCATAACATTTTGTCTGCTGTAGTCACAGCTAGTCCCCACAGCCAATCAGCTTGAGCGTCAGTCCCATCCACTGACATGTCAATAGCAATCCAGGCTCAATTACAAGAGGAGAGCACCACAACCTACACAAAATTTACTCTTGGAGCACCCCACTTAGGTGAACAAGGAGGCTGTGCCACTGAACCCCATTGGAACCTGCCACTCTTGTAAGACTGGGAGATGTAGAATATCTACCTAAAACATAGAAACGAACACAGAAACGTAGCCAAAATAAGGAGATAACAAACAAACAAACAAACAAACAAACAAACAAACATAAAAACATGTTCCAAATTAAAGAAAAGAAAAGCTCCAGAAAACAAAACAAAACAAAACAAAACAAAACAAAACAAAACAAAACAAAATGGAGGCAAGCAATCTACTAGATGCAACGTTCAAAACACTGTTTATAAGGATGTCAAAGAATGTAGGGAAAGATTAGGTGATCTCAGTGAGAACTTCAGTAAAGACATAGGAAACATGAAAAGAGAGGCAGACATCATAAAAAAAGAACCAGTCAGAAATGAAGAATATAATAACTGAAAGGAAGAACACGTTAGATAGAATCAAAAGCAGAGTAGGTGAAGCAAAGGATCAAATCAGCAATTTGGAGGACAAGGTAGCAGAAAACACCAAACTGGAAAAGCAAAAAGCAAAAAGACTTAAAAAAACAAAACAAAAACAAGGATAGTTTAAAGAATGTCTGGGAGATCATCAAGCATAATGACATTCACATCATAGGGGTACCAGAAGAAGAAAGAAAATGCAAAGGAATGAAACTTTTTGAGGATATAATGGCTGAGAACTTCCCTAACCGGTGAAGAAAGTAGACATACAAGTCTAGGAAGTGTAGAGTTCCAAACAAGATGCACTCAAAGAGGCCCACGCTGAGATACATCATAATTAGAATTGCACAGGTTAAAGAGAAAGAAAAATCTTAAAAGCATGAAGAGAAAAGCAGTTAGTTACCTACAAGAAAGCTCCCATAAGACTGTCAGCTGATTTCTCAACAGAATATTTGCAGGCCAGAGATATTGGCACAAAATATTCAAAGTGATGGAAAGCTAGAACCTACAACCAAGATTACTTTACTCACCAAGGCTATCATTTAGAATTGAAGGAGAAATAGTTTCCGAGATGAGAAAAAGCTAAATGAGTTTATAACCACCAGTATTACAAGAAGTATTAAATGGACTTCTTTAAGAAGTAAAAAAATAAAAATATAAACAAGAAAATATTGCAAAGAAAAAATTCTTACTGAGGAAGGCAAACACATAACAAAGCAGTGGATCAACCAATACTAAAGCAAGTACAAAAGTTAAAGGCAAAAGTAGGAAGAACACATGTAATTACAACAGCAAATTAAGGGATACACACAGATACACAGAAGTAAATAAGTATGACAAACACATAGATGTGGAGATGGTGAGTGAAAATGATAGTAATTTTAGAATATGTTCAAACTTAAGCAACCATCAACTTAAAATAGACTATTATAAGATATCTTGGCATATGTGAAGCACATGGTAACCACAAACCAAAAATCTGCAAGAGATAGACAAGAAATAAAGAGAAAAAATCCAAACATAACACTACAGAAAGTTGTTAACATACAAGACAAGATAGTAAGAGAATAAAGACCAGAGAAGAACTATAAAAACAATCAGAAAACAACCAAACTGGCAATAACTACATACCTATCAATAATTACTTTAAATGTAAATGGATTAAAAACTCCAAATGACAAATGGATAAAGACATTGTAGTACATATATACGATGAAATATTATTGGCTATAAAAAAATGAAGAGGTGAAATACCTGTACTCCGAAAACTATAAGACATTGAAAAAGGAAATTGAAGAGTGTATGAATAAATGGAGGGATATACTATGCTCATGGATTGAAAGAATTAATATTGTCCTTGCTACTTCAAGCAATGTACAGATTCAATGCACTTCCTATTAAAATACCAATGGAATTCTTCTCAGAAATAGAAAACTAATCCTAAAATTTACCACAAAAGACATTGAATAGCCAAAGAAACCTGAAGAAAGAGCAAAGTGGTGGATATTATGCTCCCTGATTTCAAATTATACTACAAAGCTCCCATAACCAAAATAGTACAGTAATGACATAAAAACATATCTGTAGATCACTATAATAGAAAGTCTAGAAATAAATCTTTGCTTCTATGACAAAGATATACAATGAGGTAAAGACAGTCTCTTGAATAAGTGAAGTTGGGAAAACTGAAGAGGTACATGAAAAAAAAATGGCATTGGACCATTTTCTTATACCATATATAAAAATGAATTCAAAACAGATTAAAGACTTAAATATGACCTGAAACCATAAAACTCCTATAAGAAAAAATAGGCAGTAAACTCTTTGGCATTGGTCTTAGCAATATGTTTTTGACATGTTTCTTCAGATAAGAAAAACAAAAATAAAAATAAATGAATGGGACATCAAACTAAAAAGATTTTACACAGTGAAGAAATGCATCAATGTAACAAAAAAAAAACAACCTACTGAATGGGAGATAATATTCATAAATGATACATCATATAAAGGGTTAATTTAAAAAACACAGAAGGAACTCATATTATGCAACAACAAATAAACACCCCCAAAAATCCAATTAAAAAATGGGCAGAAGACATGAGTAGACATTTCTCCAAAGAGGACATATAGATGGCCAATTGACATCTGAAAAGATGCTCAGTATCACTAATCATCAGAGAAATGCATATTGAAATCACAATGAGATATCTCTCACACCTGTCAGAATGTCTATCATCAAAAAATTAACAATGATAAATATTCTAGGGGGGGGTGGAGAAAAATGAATTCTCATACACTGTTGATGGGATTGTTAATTGGTGTAGTTGTTATAAAAAAAAAGTATGGTGTTTCCTGAAAATATTAAAAGTAGAGTAGCCTTATGATCTAGCAATTTCACTTCTGGGTATTTATCTGAAAAGAACAAAAACACTAATTCAAAAAGATATATACATTCCTATGTTCATAGCAGCATTACTTATAATAGCCAAGATATGAAGGAAACTTGGTTGTCTAGCAATAGTTGAAGAAAAAAAAAGTGATTATATATAAAATTTGATTATATTCTATTATATATGTATAGAATATTACTCAACAATAAAAAGAATGAAATCTTGCCATTTGCAACAACACAGATGGAACTAGAGGGTATTATGCTAAGTGAAAAAAGTCAGACAGAGGAAGACAAATACCATATTATTTCACTTATAAGTGGAATGAACAAAAGTAAAACAAATGAATAAATAAGCAGAAATAAACTCATAGATATGGAGAACAAGCTGATGGTTGCCAAAGAGGAGAGGGTAGGGAGATAGATGAAATAAAAGTAAATAAATACTGAAATAAATTTCTAATTTATTCATAATTTTTGTTATATCAGATGAAAGTATTTAAATTCTTCTCTCCAAAAATTAGAGAAATTTGCCATTATCATAGACTTATAAAATGCTTAAAGCCTTTATTAGCTCATAAAAATGTTTTGCCAGTTCATTTGAATAAAGAATTCCCAGAAAGGATAGGCATAATTTCATTCTCATTACTTACCTTAATCAGTTATTTAACTAATTATACTAACAATAAGACTGGAGTTAAAAAATAATATCTGAAATAGATACTTATTAGAAAAAATAAGCACCTTCTTTCAGATTGGTTTTCCAGTTTAGTATTTGTAAATATGACTGGGTTTCAATTTTTAATTGAAAATACTGTTTTTATTTTGATGTGGATATACTTCTTATAGAGTGTATCATTGGCCTCAATTCTCTCTTCATTATATTCTCTCTTTCTTGCTAAGAGAAAAAACAAGTGTCTGTGAGGAAGTGATTCTACAACTGAAACCAGATGAGGGGGAAGCCAGGGAAAGATCCCAGGGAAGAGTGTCTGGGCTGTGGAAGTACATGTGCAAAGGCCCTGAGGCAAAACTAGCTGAGTTTGTTGAGCAGGAAAGAAGTGAGTAAGGAGACATGGGCCCTGGGAAGGGGTTCAGGTTTTATTGTAGTAACAATGCATGTGACAAGAGACTGGCCAGATCTTAATATGTTTTCGGCAACAGGGCAACAGGACTTGTGGTGGACTGGATGTGGGGATGAAAGCAGAGAGGAATAAAGGATGACGTGCAGGTTTTTGACCAGAGCAGCTGGGTAAATGGTGGTGTCACTCATTGAGATGGGAGATCTGAGCAGGGAATACAGGCTTTCTTTGTTTTTGTTCTCTGTTATTCTGTTGGGGTTTGGGAGGTGGCATTTCAGCAGCTCAAAACAGTTTAATAACTTATAGCTGGAGCACCTTCTCATTCTGAGCCTAAACTCTTTTTACATCCCTGAACTGTGGAAAAGTGGGGAAGGCTCAGTTGCATTTTTGTGCTGGCCCTGCTCCAGCATTCCCAGACTTCTCCTCTGCAAGTCGGTATCAATGGGAGAAGAGGCTGCATTTTCTGACTTCTGTGATTCTACAGCACAGACCTTGTTCCTACAACCTTAGGAGCTAGGGCCCTGCCTGCCAGAGTATGGCACCACAGCTCTGTACCTGGTGACCCATGTGAACAGATGTGGACTGCATGTTCCCCTCTGTAAGACGAAGGCAATCTCTCTCCCAGACCTGTAGTCCCAGGGCTGTGATCAGGGGTGGGAAGAAAACTGCAGTAGAGGTCATGCTCAGGAGCAGGCCGAGTCTCCAGTGACACTCTCAGGAGACATGTTCCCCAAAATGGAGTTAGGTTTTAATTGTTCTTTTAAAATTTTTTTTAAATAGGCTTATTGTCTGTTTATAAATATTCTCTAAGTTTTATAAGACTGGAGTCCAGGTATCACTAAATAGACAAACTTTTTAAAAATACACAGATCTAAATCAAACCAAAGATTCTCCACTCATAGTCCTAATCTCTTAATATTTTTATAGCTTCCTTTCAACTATAAGAGCACCTTTCAGAAACTAA
This sequence comes from Cynopterus sphinx, assembly GCA_030015415.1. Classification (NCBI taxonomy): domain Eukaryota; kingdom Metazoa; phylum Chordata; class Mammalia; order Chiroptera; family Pteropodidae; genus Cynopterus; species Cynopterus sphinx. Next base: position 56,251,230 of record CM057382.1, read on the forward strand.
AATGTCTCATGAAGAAACATTTGTGTGACACTCACAATTTCTTTAATTCTACTTGTTTCTTTTCTTTCATAATTCAAGGAAAATTAGGTTTACTATGATGTATTTGAGAGCATCAAAGGTATTTATCTGTGGTTTGAGATGAGAGGTAATGTTTTATTCTTTATCTTTGTTTCCTTGCTTTCTACTCTGTATCATTCTTATAATTACCAATCTAACGAATTGTATTGTTTTTCACATTTTTTCTATAGGTAAGGGCATTCCTTCTAGAACGGTTCATTTCCATGTGGATCAATTATTTGGCCCTAATTCTATTGTCAGATTAACTATGAACTTCTGAATAGTGTTACTCTTTCATTGGTGCTGATAATGAGAACTAATTGCCAAGTGTATTTTACAGAAAAGATTTGCATCTGATAGGTGGAATGGTTGACATTAAGTGAAAAAAAAATCCAAAAAAGGCTGAAACTGACTTTCCAGTAAGGTGTTCACAGTCTAGAGCCAGGTGATGGCAGGTACCCAGCATACCGAGGGCCCAGCAAAGCATGATTGACTGGAAAGGGGTTTTCAAACCAATATTAACTCATTACACGGAATACTTTGCCACATTTGAAAACGTCCTAAAAAAAATCCTATAAAAGCACATTATATAAAACGTGTAGAAACACTGATTTTTATGTATTTCTTTCTTTATGTTTCTCTACATTTTCTAAATGTCTTCTATATATTTTATTAGAGAAGAATGTAATTAAAAGCAACGAAACCAGTCCTTCTCAATGAATCAGAACTCCTGGCAATAAATAGCCCTCCTTGGCCACTTTGACCAGTCTTCAACCAGGTGCAGATTGGCAGTCAGCAGAGCACCCATGACTGTAGAATGAGCTCTCCCATGTGAGAGCCTGGCACTGGTTCTACTTGGTGATCTCCAGGATGGAAACCAATACAACCACAGACCACAGAGGTAGCATCTGAACACATTTCCTGGGGTATAGGTTGTTTTTCACATTCTTCAAGAACTGTCATCTCAATGAGGTTGAAAATTCAAACTGGGCCATCAGATCACCTGTGTCTACTTTCCAGATAGTCCTGCAATAGCTGCTGGCTGTGGGAAAACTCTTTAATTGCCCCTGACTTTACTTATACCCAAACAAAGGAGTAACAATTGGTCTCCTTGGAGAATTACTTGTGATATGTAAGGCACTTAGCACATTATGTAATATAGTAAGTGCTCAATAAGTGTTAGTTCTCCATGTAAAGGAGTTACTCAGTCCTTAAACCACTCATAAGTACAAACCACAAGAAACATAATTTCCTTGAGATCATCTACATCCTGTGTGGTGTAAAAATGTGGAAAAGGCAGACCCCTGACCCTTCTGGACATAGTGAAAAGGAGAGATGGCCTAGAAGTGTGGTGAGGGAAACAGTTATACTGGGTTGAACAGATGGTCCTGGAATAAGAAGTCATTGAACATAATATAATAATCTCAAATAAATGTATCAAGAGGCTAACTGGGAGAGGTGAGAGGATGCAGAAAATCCAACTGTACCCCACAGTCTGTGGGGAAGATCACACCCACCTCAGCACGGCCTACACAACATTGGCCTGCCCCAACTGTGCGCTTCCTCTGGCCACTCACTCATGGAGGTCCACTGATGCCTGAGTATTTCCGTTAATGTGTGCATTTAATTTTTAAGATGAAACCCTTTCATACATTACTGTTCTACATATGTGATCAGACTTAGTGCCACTACCATACTGGCCCCATTTTATAGAAGAGAAAGAAGAGACTGAGAACAGAACACTCTTTTGGTCAACGTCACACATGTGGTATGTGCTTGTGTCAAATTCCAGGGCCCAGGCATGGCAGCAGGCATTCTCTCTCATTCCAAGGTGAACACACACTCCTTGGAAAGCTATCAGTGCATCTGGCACAGATTCAGAATCCCAGAGCTGCCTCCAATTCCCACCAGCAGACTCAAGGGATTTAGGTACTTGCTCTCAAGTGAATTGAGGGCTAAGGAAAGTGTGGTGGAATGCAGTTATGAGGCAGACCCAGCGGAAAAACCCATCTGTGGCAGGGGTCAAACCCTGCTCCAAGATGCTATTGTGCTGGGCTTTGCATATGAAGAAAGAGGTGGCCAACTTCCCAGCCAGGTTCCTCCTTGCATGTGTCTCTATCCTCACAGTGTACACAGCAAGTGGTCAGCAAGGCTTTGAAGGCTTGGCTGGCTGTGGAAAATGAAGTGTTTTGTGGGAAATTTACTACTTGGAGGAACAAAGGGCACAACTTACCGAAGAATATTGTTTCGCTTAACTTGAATCTACAAAGAGCTTGGTCCTTGTTCCTTGCATTATTAAAGCCTTTTCCAGAAATCAACAATTCATAGTTTTCTGCAAAGACAATTCCAAAGGTCTGTGTGAGGTGGAGCTGATGCTGTCTTTCCTCTGATCACACAATTATGGCAGGCACCCCCCAGATGATTTTCCAACAGACCCTTATGGGGAAGCAGCTGTGTCTAAACTAACATCTGTGCACTCCCTGGACCAGATCCTCACCTGGTGTCCCAGAGGGTTCACTGCGAGGAGCCTGAGTTGGGCCTTGAGAACTCAGATGTCTTCTAACCACAACCTGGACCCATGGAGCACATAAAAGGCACACGGCCTCATCCCCTCACAGGGGCAAACTCTGCTATGGGTTTCCAGTGCTGAAATACCAGGTTTCCACTAAGAGGTTCAGGCAGTGCTCTCCACCAGGCCCTCTTTACATAAATGAGAAAGGAGTGAAGACAATGCAGCTGAAGTCGTTCCTGTCTCATGTCCGAGCTGAGTACCAGGCTTGGGTGCCCCTGGGACTCTCTGATGCTTGGCTGCCTATTTCTCCTCCCTGTCATTCTATGTGCCTTTAGAAGCCTGGAGACCCCAGGGACAAGGGCAGGAGTCGGGTGAGTCAGGACAGAGCCCAGGATGCTGCACAAGAGACTCCAGCATGGAAGGAGAATTCTTGTCTTAGCTGCAGTTCTGAAAGTCTGCAGATGGCCACTCTCTTCCTGAGTTGTCTTGACCCTTCATGGACCTCACACACCCACCCTGGATTCACCAAGCACTCCCTTTAGCCAGTCGGCATGATAGAATGAAGACGTTGGTATGCTAAGGTGCAGTTCTTGGCCCTAGCATTTCCCCAGAATGTTGGGCCCCTGAAGTAAAAATCAGGGTATTCAGAGAGGGCGGTTAGTGGGCCAGGCCCCTGGGGAGTTAGCCAACAGAACGTATAGGACCTTCTGCTGCAAGCCCCTGTCACTGGCCTCCATTAGTGCCTTCTGGCTCAACCTTGGCTAATTCCTATCCCAGATGTTTGATTTGTTCCAAGTCAATCCCTCAGCTATGTCAGTACACCCTTGCACCTGGCAGCCTTGATCCCTCCTACGTCAGGTCTTCTTTCTACACCCAGTCAATCAATTCAAGTTTGCAAATTCTCTGTCCCCCAAAAATAGATTCTTGGCCTGAGAGCCGACTCTTGCCTGCTGACACATTTTGTTATGCTTTCAAGTGTTTCTTAAAAATGGGAGTCAGGTTTAAAAGTCTGTGCATTTTCCTTAAATCCAAGTGGCTAGATTATTGGAAAATAGGACCACCTGGTAACAGTGGGTTCATATTTCATGCGTGTCATCATTGGTGAGCCAGGGACCACTGTCCACCTCAGATGGAGGAGAACCCCATGGCCCAGAGCTTGCCTTCACTCTAAGAGTCCTCACACTGCAGTCAATCACCCTTGGCTTGACTGACTCACTCCTCTTGCTCATCGTACTTGCCTGGCCCCGACGGTACCCGACGGCAGTTACTGTGACCTAGGGAGAGCCCGAACCACATGGAACCATGGGAGAACACTGAGGCTTTGAGAGAGTGGGAAAGGCCAGCCGATGGCCCTGTGCTAAAATGAAGGCATGTGGCCTACTCAGGACAGGCTTGATGTGTCCAAGTGATACGTCTTTTCCTATGCATGGCGACCAATAGTGCGATGCTGCTTCCGAACTCAATTCTGCTAGGGGGCACATTCACTGCTCACATTTCATAAGGGCTCTGCCCACCATTACATGTGACTCTGCATTTGCTTTGAAGAACAGGTCTCCTGCACAGCCCTGACGCTTGAGCAAGCCACCCTAAGAGGGGCTGCTGCCCATCAGCCTCATAACCATTCATTTGCAATTTATAATCCAGAATTACTTATTGCAAGGAGGTATTTCTTGGCAAGGCAGGACCCGCAATTAATAATCCATATTATAATTAGATATAGGCAGAGGAGGAATATTTTGCTGCTTGAATGTGAAGAGATCAGGCTGTAAATGTGGCAAAAAGAGCCAGCATGGCCATCCTGCTTCAACAAAAAGCCAGAAGAATCCAGAAATGCACAATTCTGTGCCAGGCCAAAGCATGGAACTCCCGTGTTCACACAAAGTGATATTCCCCCATCTAACATGCATCATTCTTTAATTTGCTCTCTTAAAGTGCAGTACCCCTTGAGCTAGACATCACTAGCCCAGTTTTGCAGAGAGAGAGTAACTAGGGGTTCCAGAGGGCAAGTGGTTTCCCTGATCCCTGACGTGCATAGGACCGGGATCTGACCTCAAGGGCCAGCCCCAGGACCCACTTATGCCACCTCTGCTCTAGTCTTCATTCTGATTTGCTATCATGTGGCTCTTCTGGGGACAAGGCCTCTCTGCTACTCAGAGACATGGTCTGTGGTCTTCAGCTCACAGGGCCGTGAGTGTGGTGCCAGAATACCCTGAGAGGGACCTGGGCAGTCACAGGTGAACGAAAGGCCCAGCCTCTTCCTCCGTGTATGTGACAGGGGAGAGACAGCATCTGCTAAAGGCAGGCTGTCTGACAGCATAGAGCATAGCCTGGGCCTGCACTGTTCAGGAACCATGCACTCTGCCCCTCTGCCCAGACGCTCGTCCTTCCTCCTTTGTGCTCCCTATTGCCCCCCAGGTACCACTAAGTTGTCCCTCCATCTTTGCAGCAGAGTCCCCTCTGTCCCTAGGTAACTACAGCTTACAAAAAGGATCCTGTTAACCTGTACAAAGAGGGTTGCAGAATTTTGACAGAAAGAAATTGAAGTGAAATAATTTTTGTTTTGTCCATGCAGTTATTCCTTCTGTTCTCAGTGCTGGAACCCCAATTTCTCAGAAAGAAAACAGAGCAAGAGGAAGGACAACAGAAACAATAATGAAATAAATTTGTTCCGTCCATGTAATCGAATACCGTGGAGAAGGTTGAGAAATATGTATGGCATGATTGCATGAACGTAAAAATAACCTTATAAATTGTTATGAGGTATCGAGATGGCTATGTACCTATTTAAGATTGACTATTTATGGTAGTTTTCTCTGAAGAGAGCAGGGTGGAACAGGGGGGATGTTTATCATAGTGGAGGGACAGCAGGCATTCCAGAGCTGTCTTTTGTGTTTGTGAAAACTCTTCCAATGATACGCTTAATTTTGCTGCATTTAAAAAACGAAACTCAAAATTAGGCACAGTGAAAGATATACATGAGAAAGGGTCAGGGAGTGAGTTAGCCTGATGACTGTAAGGTACCTTGAAATTCAAAGTATTTCAATTTACTCTGAAATTTATCAAAAATAAGATGGAACGATAAAGAAAAGAATATGGATATATAAATGATAAAATAAGGTCTGATATTAATTTATAGTCGAGAATGATAGTAGGCAGTTCACTGAGAAATTTTTTTACTTTGCTGTAGGTTTGGTAATTTCCATAATTAAAGTTTGGAATGAATACAAAGAACGGCATGATTGGGAAAAAAACTTGCAGAAACCTTGGTACAAACTTGCGACAAATGCTAATGACAAGGACAGACTAAAGGCTACAGGAGCTAGCAGTGACATTCTACCAGGAAAGTCTTGGTGGGTAAGGTGCCCTGTGAGCAAAGAACAGTGGGCTGGACCTGTTCAGCTGAGAAAGGCCTTGTAGGACACCTAGCCCCCCACAGTCCCCTCCAGCCGCTGTAGCAGGAGAGGTCTAGAGCAGAGGGTTCACTTTGGAGGGCCAGGTTGTCTTGCTAAGAGGAGTGTCAGACTCCATGGCCAGGCCTTCCTAGCACCAGGACCCTAAGTGGAGAATCTGTTGGAGCACAGACCTGGAGGCAGCGAGGCCAGCAGAGGCCTCTGCTCACCCCAGAGCAATCCTGAGAGGTCAAAGAGGCCTCACGCTCTCCCCCTGCCTGTGTCCTGAGGCATTACACCGTCCCCTCGCTGATTTTATTCAGTGACAGCCTGATGAACTGGCTCCTTCCATTTCATTGGAGGTCCAGGACCCTGCATGGTCTTTTTCCTTTAAGTGACTGTCCTGTTGGGTGGCAGCTTTCCACAGACAGCAACAGCTTAAAAGGTCAGAGTAGGGACTGCTGGGTCACACTGGCAGAGGGTAGACAGCAGGCACCTGTCACCTCAGCTAGGCTGCCGTGGGGGGAGGTTACAGGCATCCTCACCTGTCGTTTCACATGCTGCTCAGACACCATGGCATGTGGGTGTCCAGGGGACATGAGCAGAGAAATAAAGATGTTAGGCTCACTGCACAGCTGGGTGTTTTAAATCAGGAGAAGCAGGTAAAGACCCTACTTGTTGTGGGGTCTCTAGCTCACCTCCATGCCTGCCAGTCCAGGTCTTAGGTTCAGAAGACTGAAGGAGTCAGACAGCTGCCACCAACAGCCGGCTCAGCTGGAGAGGCTCTCATCCTGCAAGTTCTTTAACCCCTCCTTTCCCAGCCTGAGCTCAGCATGTGGGGTGGGGAGAGCCAGTGATCAATGGTAGAGATATTAGGACTGGCCACTGTTGGTTAGGGTCTACCTGTTTCTAGATTCTGTGGCAGTCCCTGCAAAATCCATTAGCCTTTGCGCTCACAACAGACCTGGTGGTAGGCGTTGTTCTTTCAACTTCTTGATGCAAAAGTGGAGCTCATAGATGCCACATTTGCTCCAGGTTGCTTGCTCATGGGTAAGGCCTCTGATACACACACGATTCTGTCTGACCCCACGGTCTATTGCTCTCTAGCCTTAATAAAGAGCCCAGAGGCCAGAGCCAGCTGCCTGGGTCTGGATCCAGCTGGATCTAGCTGTATGCTGTTACCATTGGACAATTGTGTTTATCCATCTACCCCAGTGGCTCAATCCTAATGATGTGAACTCTCAAGTCTGCACATCCCGAGCTCATTACAGAGGGAGGGCTCCTATCAGGAAGGTAATTCCCTAGAGTCCCTCGGCACACTGATGCAGACACCCTTGCAGGGGAGAGAGCATCCTTGTCAAGTTCCAGATCTCAGTGGGAGCACTCGCCATTTAACCACTGGGTGTGGTGTTTGCTGTATTAGTGTGCACGGTGCCTTTTGTCTGACTCAGTTTCTAGTATGACATTGGATGTTGAACTGCATCTAAATCTTTTCTTCATCCATTGAGATAGTCATGTTTTTGTTCTCCATTTTGCTGATGTGGTAAATTGCACTGATATTTCAAATCAGGTATGAGACTTGTATTTCTGTAGTGAACTGTACTTAATCATGATGTATTATCCCTTACATATGTTGTTAGATTTCCTTTGGTAGTGTTTTGTAGAATGTTTTAAATATGTATTTTCTTATTTTTAATTTCATCTTTTACTTCTGTGATTTCAAAAAGTAATTACACTAAATTTGTGTGTGATCATTTCACAATATATGTCAAGTCATTCTGTGAGACACTTTAACTTATACAGAGCTGTATGTTAATTATATCTCAATATAATTGGAAAAAAATGTAATTGCATATACCCATATCATAACACTTGGCAGCCCCTGACACAGATATGCAGTTAAATATATACTCACTGCACATTGTCATGCAAACACCCCATGCATAAATGCACCGCTTCCACAATCACGCCATATGTACTCAGACCACTCACATTACACTTAACATTACACATACAAGGCACTCACATGCACCACACACACATGAAATGATATGCTCACAGCACACCCATCAGCAAATGACATAGACTTACAACAGATGCAGACATATACTCACTCCCGTGTTTACAACAGCAACTTTATGTCTTACCTTTTAAACACGTCTTGGTAGTCTCCATACTTGTAACCTCAATACAGGCCTTGTTTGTGACCTGCAATAGAGAAAAGGGTGGCAGAGTTAGAAAGAGAGTACAGGTCATGGTGGGAAGCCTCTCCATCCCCCTTCTAACATTTGGTACCCACTCACTGAATCAACGATGTTTTTTAAAGTCTTAAATCCAGTTTTTACTCCAAACGCATGTTCCTTGGTGTCTGCAATTGCCAGCAGCTACAAGGGAGAAGTTATGGCATAAGCTATAGCCAGGGGTTGGGAACACAGCAGGTCCCCATCCCAGGAGACAATCATTGGCTTCAGGCCATTTTACACTCCAACAGCCAGACCCTGGTGTGGGCCAGCAGCCCATCAGCCTTGGGGAGTGGCAAACCTTTCCACCCACTCCTCTGGTGTGCAGGTTGTACACCACATTGCTTATTCATTTCTGCAATGGCTCTGTGTTGTCCAAGCACTTGGGCTGGGTTAGAGGACCATTCTCTGGGGGACTCGGGGAAAGCTGCCTTTGAAAATAATCCCCAAATTGGCTCAAGTATGGCTCTGGTTACCTGTCTGGAATTACCTGTTCTTCCTTATAGCCTTCTACACCCACTCCAATAATAATAGCCCCCATTTTCCGAGCCTTCTCAATCTATAGAAAGAAAGTGTTGCATATAAATCATCAAACACAAGAGCAAAATGTTAGTAACGATGAACTAGACTCACTTGATCCATTGTCTCTTGAAATGGCCCTGCTGTCAGTGTTCCATCAGTCAGAGCGATAATTGTGGAGGGAACTTTGTTTCCTGTAGAAAAATCAGATATCGACGGTTAATAAGGCACCTGCAATGACCTGCCACAGGCTACCTGGGCCATGGCATTGCTTCCTATACTCCCTCTTCTGGTGGAGAGGCTGCCCAGATCCACATACCCACTATCCAGAGCTCTTAGAGGGCTTTGCAGCCAACTCTGGAGGGAGAAGAGGCTTTAGCTTAGAACCCAGTTTACATATGGGAAGACTGAGTTCAGCTCAGGGTTCTTCCTACTGAACTCTCACTATGACCAGATAGTGCAGCTTTTGTTCTGAAAAGCAACTTCAGCTATTTCTCTGGACAAGTGTAACTCTTTCAGATGAGCAAACGAAGGAACAGCCAGACTTTACTGTGCAAGTGTATCTCAAGTTGAGTGGAAGACTGAGCTCCTGCTCCAGACACTGCCTGTGGACACCCCTGCTGGAATCTATGGTCCCATAAGTTCAGAACTCAAGGTCAGAGACACTGGACAGCAAATTGCATGCCCAGCTCATCACTGTTCCCTACTAGTCCTACACATCTTTCCTGACCAGAGCTGCAACCCTGCAGTATAAAGATGGTTCTGGGCTAAGCATAGCCTTTTCCACTCTTGGAGACACTGTCACATGATGAGATCAATCAAAAGGAAGAAGCTGAAGGGAGCAGGGATTAGAGCCAGACTGCACAGAAGATGAAAGTATGGTCAGTCAGGGGAAATCCAGCTCTATTTTTCCGAAATAAAATGAATCCTATATTTCCTAGGTCCCCTGGTTTTTCTCTTTTTTTTTTATGCAGTTGAACTACAGGTTATATTTAATAAGAACCAAGCATGCACCCACATGTCTTATATAGTTCTGAGAAACATCACTGGGGTGATTTTTAACCTCACTTCACAGAGGAGGAAACTGAAGCACACAGAGAATGAATAACTTGCTCCAATGTCAGTACTAGGAAGTGGCCATGGTGGATCTGCACCCAGACTTTGCTGAGGCCCTGCTTGGCTCTGACTCCTGAACCATCCATAATGAGGTCACCAGGCAGCTTACCACCAGAGTTTGCTTGTTCAATCTGCTCATTTGCCTACAACAAAATGAAGACATGTTGAGGAAGGGCAGTATGATGACCCCCAAAATACTCTAAACACTTGAAAAAGCAGAGTAAATACTCAGAGCTCCAACAGTCTGTACCTTTTTAAATCCTTCCTGCATGTGTGTGGCTCCTGAAGGCACTACATTCCGAAGTTTGATAAGACCTTCTTCTATTTTTTTTCTTTAAAAAAATGAAAAAAGGATTGTGTAGAATGAGTTGTTGATCAATTAAAAACAAGCCTCGAGCTCTCCTGACACCATTCTGCACTATACAGACCTGCCTGGGCAATATAGGACACAGTAAAGAAGCCCAGTCACAGCCTACGTCTTTGAAATTGATAGGCCTTGTTCAGGCCCTCATCTGGTGAGGAATTGGATAGGGCTTGGAAATATTGCTGGTCCCAAAAGTATAGCCTGGTTTTCTGTGTCTTAATTTCTGTCTCAGGCACGTAAACGTCAGAGAACCTCACTAAGGGCCACCCTGACCATCCTCGGTCAGAGTGGAAAGCATTCATGGATGTAAAGTGTGACAACCACACGTACAATGTGACTGGAAAATGTGAAGCTTCTAAGGAGCCTTTCATGTGGGCAGGCTCTCCTCCAAAAGGTAAGGCTAAGTTTGGAAAGGTCATCTTGCTAATCCCCTGCCCTGTCCCCTCTTCCCCACACAGACCCTAAGATTGATTCAGTACCCCTAAGCCACTTCCCCTTCTGAAATGGTGCAACAGGAAGTAGCCAAGCTGCTTAATTAGAGTGCTAAGGTTCCTGGCCATCACTGCTTCTGAAGAACAAGACCAAAAGCTGGGGAAGTGACCCTGAGGGCTGTCCATGGAGGCAGAAGATCAGTCAGCCGCAGGCTGCCTTGGGTATGTGGCCTCTCAGCCACTGTCAAAACAGAGAGCAGGGGCTGAACTGGGATGCACGGGTGGGGAGGATGGGTGGGAGCTTAAATTTAGACTAGTGCCATGTGATGGGGCTGAGCTGGCACAGCAAGGGGAAGCTGAGTCTGGACTCTGAAAACTGGCTTCTTGCCATGAGTGAAAGAGTTGCTGTCTTGGAGTGAGATCTGAGAGCCCAGGTCCAGCACTGCCTGGTCCAGCCTTACCTGACCCAGCCAGGGAGGTAAGGAGGACTGAGACTCATGGCCAGTGGAGGTGAAGCCAGGCCCCGCCAAGCCCAGCACAAACACTCTCTGCTCCCGGCACCACACTCCAGAAAATTTTTGTTTTGTCATCAGCAACTCAAAATATGCTGGAATTGTCAGCTCTCCCCAGCTCTCCAGAACCCAGCTCTCTCTCTCTCTCTCTCTCTCTCTCTCTCTCTCTCTCTCTCTCTCTCTCTCTCTCTTTTTTTTATGGCTCTCCATGGTGCTGTCTGTTCAGTCCTACTCCCAGTTCTGCTCCCGAGAGAGACTCCAGCCTCCTGGTGCCCTCTGACTCTTAAAATGTCATCCCCTCACACACATGATTTCATAGTTTTCTATTTACCTAAGCTGTACACTTACTCCTGGCACCCTTCCTTATGAACGATGGCCCCACCTTCACCCCCAGAGAAGACCTGGGAGGCTCTCCACAAGTCTCTCCATGGCTTGTCCTGGTTGGGTCCTTAGGCCCAGAGGGCAACTTCCACCAGAGGCTCACATTCAGTGCCTTCTGCTTCTCTCTCTGTCACCTGCCATTTTCCTCCCAATGAACCTGTTTTCATCCACCTCAAACCCACTCAGGTCTCTCTCTCTCTCATTTCTCTCTCTCTCTTTCTCCCCGCCTCAAAATACAAACCACAGTCACATACAAAACCACATTTTTCTCTTGTCGAGAGAGCTGCCAGTTCCCTCCCCACTTCTCCTCGACGGCAGACCTTGGGGTGCTAGCTCCATGCATTGGCACCACCACACCCCTCCCCTGCAGCCCAGCTGTTTCTGCTTCACTTGGCTGTTCCCAAAGTCCTGAATGGCAACTTTCCCGCAGAAATCCTAAGACCCTTCTGTCCTAAGTTACCTTAACTTCTCTTTGGTGTTTTACCCACTCTGAATTGGGTTCAGTTTTTTCGTGTCCACCAGAATCTCAATCTCCTAGCTACTCATAATCTCCATAACTTCTCACCGCCAGGCCTTTGGGCACACCACTGGACCCTTCTATGGTCCTCCTAAGATGCACGTGTGTCATGTCTTCCTCAAACACCTCTCCCAGCCCTGTGTTGAGGATCCCACTCACGAGGATCCCTGTCATAGCTACATCGAGGAACCTAGCTTCCCTCCACCGAAGCCTGTCCCTTCAATGCCACCCACCTCTTCCACCCTGGGTCTGTCTTTGTTATCCCCAAAGCCCACAGGCCCAGAGCAGAGAGTGACACAGCACGGCAGGTGCGGAACACAGGCCAGTATTTACAAAGGATCCATACGTCTGCTCTACTAGATCCAGAGTCCTCACAGCCAGCCTGTTCTAAGAAAAAGGAAGAGCACTAAGGACAGGACTTAGAGCATGAGGGCAGGGCTTAGAGGGGCCAGGGATGGTCTAGAAGCACCAGGGTCGGCCAGAGCCAGTGCGGCCAGGAGTCAGAGGGGGCCGGAGGGCCAGGGTTGGAAAGTGAGGGTCGGCACTGAGGGGAGCCCGGGCCAGCTCAGCCTGCACATCAGTGGGTTCTCCACTGAGGTCTCAGGGAACCCCTCACTCCTTGGCTCTCCCTGTAGCCTGCCCTCTGGGCTTTCCTTAGGGGATCAAATCAGCACTTACTTGTCTGAGGTGAGCTTCATGAGGGTTTGGCCATATGTGGAGAAGGTGATGAAGGACATCCGCAGTTTCGGGCTGGGGAGGAAGCACTCCTCGTGAGAAGCCATAAACACAGGCTCGTATTAACACCAATGAGCAGCCACAGAGGGGAAGTCATGACAATTTTCCTGCTCCTCACTCCAACTCTACCTTTTTGGGGACCATTTCCCAAACACCAGAAGTTCCTATAACTTTAATGAAGGATTCTGAGGTCTGAGAAGATGATGGTTCTTTTATGAGGAGAGAGCCAGGATGGCATTCTTCTCTATCCCTATACTCCCAACATCCCTGAAGTCTCCTACACTCACATGTGTGTGCATGCACACACACACTCACACACAGGCATGAGCCCACACACAGCATACACTTAAGGAGAAAAACACCCAGGCATCCTGCATGAGGATCTTTCAAGTGGCCTTTTCTATTGTAAAATTCTTTTGATTTTCACTGCCCTTGCCTTCTTTCCTGTCTTCCCTCCTTCATCTCATCTTAAATTAATCTCATTCTTGGCAACCATTTATATACATCCATCACTTTTTTTCTCCCTGGCTGCTGTCTTCATTATCTGCTGACTTTTGTTGACCCTTATTTAAATGGCTACCATAAATCCCTAGCTCTGCTTGCTATTGCTACTAGTTCTTATTCCATTTTACCAACAATTATCAGACTTTTTTTCTTGCATCACAGCTTTGATCACTTTATACCCCTCCTCAAGAATCATCTATAGTTCTCTGTTGCTCACAGCAAAAAATCTAAAACCCTCAGTCTGGCATTATGAGCCTATATGGCCTTAGTCCCAAGATGTCTGTTATAAACTCATCTCCCAGCCTTCCTCTGGGTTAACCCCTCTCTAGCCATACAGACCACTCACACCAAAAGAAGTCTCCTTGATTGTTCCTGCTTTCTAGTTGTACCTTTAAAACTCAGTTCAAATTTCCATATCCTCTGTGAAGTCTTCCTTGCTTTGTTTTTCTAGGATTTTTTCCCCCTTTATGTTGCCTTATAAGTCCTTTGTCCCCAGCATCATTTAACAAAATGTTTAGTTACTGTGTCACTCTTTTGCCTTTTTTTTTAATTGTGAGGTTCCCAATGCCATACTGTGTTGCATGTACTATTGCCCAACTCTTAATCAAGAGCCAAACAAAGCTGCTGAGACTCAGTGGGAACCAGTATGATCTATTCTTCCTTTCTACTTCAGAATACTGACCTGATGGATTCCCATGCCCACTGAGTCTAAACAGCTGTGTACTCTGCCTGGCAGAGGAAAACATCCCCCAACATGAAGAAGCCATACTTTTTAAACTTCTTTACCACCTCTTCCACAAGGTTGTAAATGTCCATCCAGTTGTTGTTCACACTGCCCGACCTGAAAATGAAGACTTATATCAGAGGAATGAAGCACATCCATTCTGTGGGCATTATTTTTCTTCTTTACTACCTTCCATGAGACCCTTTATCAAGCTCCTTCCTATTCCTTGTAGCTAAAGGCTGCCATACACCCTCAGCAACTTCAATGGGTCACCCTTGTGGTGACAGACATCAGTGGGTGTGGTGGGAAGGTTGGCCAACTAGATATGTGTGCTTGGGATTGAGGGGCTACGGGGGACGAGAAACTTTTGTTGGTAAACCAGCATGGTTAGTCTCACTAGGTGGGCTGGTTATACAAGAAACAAGGTAAGATGCATTGGCTGCAAAAGCCTCTAGTGATTCTGATAGTTTGAAATTCTTGGTCCTCCACTTCCTTTTGGAAATAAACATTCCTGGCTCTCCAGTCCTTTCCTACCCCTCAAGTGGAAAAGAGCATGCTACCATGGAACACCAATCTACAAGAGTAGGCAGAAACAAAGGAAAAAGAAAACAACAAAAATACAAAACCATCAGAGAGCAATCTATAAGATGACAGTAGCAAATCCATACATAGCAACTTTCACTCAAATTTAAATAGATTAAATTCACCTATCAAAACTCACAGAGTGACTAGACAGATACACACACACACACACACACACACACACACACACACACACACAAGACTCTACTATATGTTGCCTACAAGAGACCCATTCAATTTTAAAGACACATGTAGTTTCAAAAAAAAAAAAAAAGGGATGGAAGAAGATATTCCATGCAGAAGAAAACCAAAAGATATAGGATAAGAATACTTAGATCAGACAAAATAAAATTTAAGTAAAAATGTAATGAGTCAAAGAAGATCATTATAAAATCATAAAGGGGTCAATACATTAAGAAGATACAATTGTACATATATATTCACTGAACACTTGAGCACCTAAATGTATTAAGCAAATACTAACAAGATATAGAGAGAAGAAAATAGTAACTTTAATACCCTATTTTCAGCAATGACTTTGTTGTCTAGACAGAACATCAATAAGGAAAGCGTGAAATTGAACCATACTGTGACCAAATTGACTTAATAGAGTTATTTGAACATTTTATCCAACTGCAGCAGAATGTACATTCTGCACAAGTCCACACAGATTATTTCCAGGACAGATCATATGGTAGGACACAAAACAAGTCTTAGCAAGTTTAAGAAGACTGAAATCATATCAGCTATCTTTTCCAACTACAATAGTATGAAACTAAAAATCAATAAGAGAAAAGCTGGAAATCAATTATATGTGAAAATTAACACACTTTTGAACAACCAATGGGTTAATGAAGAATAAATAGAAAACAAAAACATCTTAAAACTAGTAAAAATGGAAACATAATGTACCAAATCCTATAGGATCCTGAAAAATTTATAGTGACAAATACATATTTTGAGAAATTAGAAAAGTGTCAAAACACCTAATTTTACACTTCAAGAAATTAAAAGTAATATCTGAATAAGCCCAAAGTTAGCAGAAGAAATAATAAAGTTTAGAATGTAAATAAATGAAATAGAGAACAGAAAAATTGAAAGAACTGACAGAACCAAAAGCTGTTTTTCAAAAAGAGAAATTGAGAAATTCTAAGAATAAAAGAGGAATCAAACAAAATTGGAAATGAAAGAGGAAACATTACAGCTGATGCTACAGAAATATATAGGATCATAAGAAACTATCTTGAAAAAATATATGCCAATGAATTAGACAATCGAGAAGAGATTGATAAATTCCTAGAAACACAACAGCAAAACTGAATCAGAAAGAAATAGAAACTCTGAATAGATCAATCACTTTGTAGAGAGATTGAATCAGTAATCAAAAACTTCTCCATGCAGAAAACCCTAGACTAGGTGGAGTCTTCACTGGTGAATACACAAACGTTGAAAGAATAATTAAAGCTATCCCTTCTCAACCTCTTATAATAATTTGAAAAGAGAGAACACTTACATATGTATTCTAGGAGGTGGCATTACCGTGATAGCAAAACCAGATAAGGACACTTCAAGAAAAGAAAATTATAGACCAATCTCTGATGAATCTATATGCAAAAATGCTCAACAGATCATTAGAAAACTAAATTCAAAATAACATTTAAAAAGATTATATACTATAACCAAGTGAGATGTATCCTTGGCATGCAAGAATATTTCAACTTATGCCAATTAATAATGAGGACACAGTACATTAATATAAAAAAAGAAAAATAACACAATAATCTCAGTAGATGCAGAAAAAGTATTTAATGAGATAAAATAATAACCTTTCATGATAAAACTCCCAAATAAAGAAGCAATGTACCACAACATAATTAAGGCCAATATATGACAAAAATTTATACTCAATAGTGGAAAATTGAAAGCTTTTTCTTTAAAATCAAGCTCAGACAAGATATCTACTCTCACCACTCTTATTTAACACAGTACTGGAAGTCCTAGCTAAAGCCATTAGCGAAGACAAAGAGATAAAGTCATCTAAATCAGAAAGAAATAAACCTATCATTATTTCAGATGATATAATTTGTATATAGAAAATTCCAAAGACTCAACCAAAAACATATAGGAACTAATCAATGAATTCAGTAAAGATGCAGGATATAAAATCAATATATAGTAATCAGTTGCATTCTATGGATAAAGAATGAAACATCTGAAAGAAAAGTAAACTATCACATTCACAGTAGCATAAAAAACAATAAAACACTTAGAAATAAATTTAACAAAGGAGGTAAAAGATCCAGAAAGTGAAAATTACAACAAACAAACAAATTAAAAGACATTCCATGTCCATGGATTGGAGAATTAATATTGTTTAAATGTCTTTACCACCCAAAGCCATCTATAGATGCAAGACAATCTCTATCAAAATTCAAAAAGCATTTACAGATAGAGGAAAATGAACCCTAAAATTTGTATGAAACCACAAAATACCCAAAAATAACTGAAGAAATTCTGAGAAAGATGAAGGCAGGAGGCATCACACTTTCTGATTTCAAAGTATAATACAAAGCTATACTTATTAAATGGTTTGACACTGGCATAAAAATAAGCAAAGAAAACAGAATAGAGAGCTCAGAATTAACCCTCTCTATATGTGTTCAACTAATATTTGACAAAGCTGTCAAGAACAACTAATGGGGAAAAGATAATCTCTTCAACAAGTAGTTTTGGGAAGGTAGATAAATACATGCAGAAAAATAAATATGGATCCTAGTTTACACCACTCACTAAAGTTAATTTCAAATGTATCAAAGACTTAAACACAAGATCTGATATCATATAATTCCTAGAAGAAAATGTAGTAAAGAAGCTACTTAAAATTGGTTTTGGTAATAATTTTTTTGGATGCAATATAAAAGGCACCAAGAACAAAAGCAAAAATCAACTAGTAGTCCTACATCAAAGTTAAAAGCTTCTGCACAGCAAAAGCAATGATCAACAAAATGGAAAAGCAACCTAGAATGGGAGAAAATATTTGCAAACCATACGTTAGATAAGGGGTTAATATCCAAAATGTAAAAAGGACTCAGACAACTCAATATAAAAACAGAACAAAACAATCTGACAAAAAATGGGCAGAGAAGTGACATAGACACATTTTCAAAGAAGTCATCTAAATGTCAAACAGGTATCTAAAAAGATGCACAATGTCACTAATTATCAGGGAAATGCAATCAAAACCACAATGATGTATCACTTTATACCCATTAGAATGGCTGTCATTAAGATGACAAGAGATAACAAGTGTTGGTGAGGATGTGGAGAAAAGAACTTTTATACACTGTTGACAGGAATATAAATTGGTTTAGCCCATATGGAAAACAATATGGAGGTTCCTGAGAAAATTTAAAATGACCCACCATATGCCCAGCAATTCTACATCTCTATACATATCTAAAGAAAATAAAAACAAGATCTTGATGATATATATATACACTCCCATGTTTATTACAGCACTATTCATGATGGTCAAGATAATGGAAACAACCTAAATTCCCATGAACAGATAAATGGATAAAGATGTGGTGTATATATAGATATGGTGGAATATGTTTCAGCCATTTGCAATAACATTAATGAATCTTTGGGACATTTTGCTAGGTGAGATAAGTCAGACAGAGAAAGGTGAATACTGTATGATATCTAGAAAAGCTAAAATTGTAAAAACAGAGAGCAAATGGTGGTTACCAGAGGATGGGGGTGGGTGGGTAAACAAGAGAGATGATGTTTAAGGGTAAAAACTTACAAGTAGCAGACAAATAAATCCTGGAGATCTAATGTTTTCAGTGAATATAGACAATAGTATTGTATTATAATCATCAAATTTACTAAGAGACTAATCTTAATTACCTCCATGATAAAAAATAACAATTATGTGATGTGATAAATGTGCTATCTACCATTACAATTGCAATCATATTATAAGATATATCAAACAATTCAATAACAATATTTTTTAAAAGAAAGAATAAATATAATTAAGAAAATGATATATAAACAAAGTGAGGATATTAACTTATAACCATTAATGTCCTTGTGAGCATGAAGAAAGTATCTATAATAGTATACACATAAAGGAAATGAGATGGAAATCAAAATTTTGTCACTATAAAAAATCAACTAAACACATAAGAAGGCAGAAACAGAGAAAATGAGACATAAAATCTAGAAGACCTACAGAAAACAAATAGCAAAATGTTAGAAGTAAGAACTTACCTATAATAATTACTTTAAATGTACATGAATTGAACTCTCCAATCAAAAGGTTTATATTGCATAATGGCTTCAAAAAATCTAATCATGTGATATCTAAAGAGACTCACTTTAAGTGTTAAGACATGAGTATATTGCAAGTGAAAGGATGACAAGTGATATTCCAAGCAAATAAAAACCTAAAGAGAGATGGCATGACAATAGTATAATTAACAAAGTAGACTCTACACACAAATAAACTGTTACAAAAGGCAAAGAAGGACATTGTATAATCATAAAAGCATCATTTCACTAAGAAGTTAAAACAATTATAAACAGATATGCACCAAATATCAGAGCAGCAAAATTTAGGAAACAAATATTGACAGAACTGAAGGAAGAAATAGACATCTTTATTGGAGACTTCAATAATCACTTTTAGTAATGAATAGAACTACCAGAGAATGTAAGAAAATAGAGAAATAAGAGAACAGAAATGTAAAATCATCATAAGCCAATTGTACCTAACAGAAATGTACAGAACACCCTACCCAACAATAGCAGAATATATATTTTTCTCAAGTGCATATGAAATATTCTCTAGGATAGTTTAAATATAAGGCTCCAAGATATTTAACAAATTTAAAATGATGGAAATCATCCAAACATTGGAAATCACTTCCAATCTTAATGTAATAAAGCAAGAAATCAATAGCAAAAGCAAATTTGAAAATTTACCAATATGTGGAAATTAAACAATATCCATTTACTCAACCAATATCAAAGAGGAAATAACAAGAATAGTTAGAAAGTTCCAGGAGACAAATGGAAACGAAAACACAACATACCAAAACATATGGAATAAGGACAAACAGAATCAAGAAGGAAATTTATAGCTGTAAACAAGTGCATTAAAAGATCTCGAATTAATAAACTAACTTTACAGCTTATGAATCTACGAAAAGACTAACTCAATCAGAAGAAATAAAATGATTATAACAGATATAAATAAAATATAGAATAGAAAAAATAAAGAAATACCAACGAATTAAAAAATTGGCACTTTGAAAGATCAACAAAATTGATAATTCTTTATACTTATTGATTTAAATAAAAGAGAAAAGACTCAAATTACTGAAATTAGAAAAAGAAAGTAGGACACTACTACTGATTTTATAGAAATGCAAGGATTATAAGAGAATACTATGAAAATTTGTATGCCAACAAATTGATAACCTAGATGAAATGGGCAAATTCTTAGAAATACACAACCTACCGAAACTGAATCATGAAGAAACAGAAAATCTGAATAGACCTACAACTAGTGAGGATATTGAGTTAGTATCACAAAACCCCCAGCAGATAAAAGCCTGGGACCAGATGACTTCACAGGTTAAATTTAACATTTAAAGAAAAGTTAACACCAATCCTTCTCAAACTCTTCTAAAACATTGAAAAAAAGAGGAAACACTTCCAAACTTTTTCTATGAGCCTTGCATTATCCTGATAGCAAAGCCAGGCAAGCACTACAAGAAAATAAAGGTACAGACCAATATCCCATATGAACATGGTTGCAAAAATCCTCAACAAAAAAAATCTAGCAAACTGAAAGAAGCAGCATACCAAAAAGTATCTGCTGTGACCAAGTAGGATTTATTTCAACAATGTAAAGATGGTTCCACATTCAAAAACAAAAATATAATTAATAGGCTGGAATAGAATTAATAGATTTAAGAAACCACACTATATTGTTTTTAGTTGATGTAAAAAAAGCATTTGATAAAATCCAATGCCTTCTTCATAAAAACACTCAACAAAGTCAACTTAGAATAGGGAAAAGTTCAATGATAATAATGATAAAGTCCATATATGAAAAACCTACAGCTGACATAATATATCAGTGGTGAAAAACTTAAAAGTTTTTTCCCTAAGATGAAGGGTAATACAAGAATGACCACTTACATCACTTTTATTCAACATGTATTGGAAGTTCTAGCCAGAGCAACTAGGCAAGAAAATGAATTAAAGTCATCCAAATTGATAAGGAAGTTGTAAAATTATCTCTGTTCTTGAATGATATGATCTTACATGTAAAAACCTCCAGATATTTCACAAAATAAATAATAAAGAAATTCAGCAAAGTTGAAGGATACAAAATTGACATATAAAAACCAATTGTATTTCTATGTATTAAAACGAACATTTCAAAAAGAAAATTCAGAAAACAATGCTATTATAATATCATAAAACAACAAAATATCGTGACTAAATTTAACCCATAGTGCAAAAGACTGATACACTGAAAAACTGCAGCACATTGCTGACATAAATTTAAAAAGGCATAAATCATTGAAAAGACACCTCAATGTATTCATGGATCAGAAGAACTATACTTGTTAAACAGGCAATACTCGCCAAGGCTATCTAGAGATTCAATGCAATCTCTATCAAAGTCTCAACAGCACTATTTTTGCAGAAATTGATCAATCTACCCTAAAATTCATATGGAATTTCAAGGGATTTCAAATAGCTAAAAAATATTGAGTAAGAACAAAGTTGACAGACTCAAATTTACTGATTTCAAAATTTATTATAAAGTTACTGTGGGTTCCAGGTCTGGCTGTGATCCAGGCTTGCAGCTAGGAATAGAATCCCAGATTTAGAACATTACATTAGTGTAGTAGGGCACTGTTCCCAGCTCAAGTAAACATGATTCAGCTTATTGTATCACACATGTGTGGCAGAATGCCACTATTATACTCTGATATAGATGGAGCCCATGTGGTCCCCAAAAGCAGAAGCAAGTTCCCTTCAATAGAAGTGTGCTCCTCACAATAAAGTTGGTGCCTGCCATTTCATTCTCATGTCAGTCCCTCCTGCATTCCTCCAACTTGGCATCTCACCACCAAAATTTTCCTTTCTGTATCTGCTTGGCACTGACTGCTATAATAATAAACCAAGAGTGGTACTGGTGTAAGGACAGACATATAGGCTAGTAAAGTTATATGAGGATCCCAGAATCAACCCTAGCATATATGTTCAATTAGTTTTCAATGAGGGGACCAAGACCATTCAATGTGGAAAAGGTCAGTATTTTCAACAAATACTGCTAAGGAAACTAGATTTCCGCATGTAGCAGAATGCAGTTGGACTCTTAGCTTACCCCATAGATAAAAATCAGCTCCAAATGGATTAAAGACCTAAATATAGAATTTAAAACTATTAGACTCTTAGAAGAAAGCAGGGGAAAAGTTTTATGACATTGGATTTGATCTTGGTTTTGGACATGACACCAAAACCACAGGCAATAAAATGGATAAACCAAAATTCATCAAAATTAAACATTATTATGTGAAGAATACTATCAACAAAATGAAAAGATAACCCAAGAATGAAAGAGAATATTTGTGATTACATATCTGATAAGGAAATGATATCCAAAGTATGTAAAAAAACTCCACTCAATAGCAACAACAAAAACAACCCAATTCAAAAATGGGCAAAGACTTGAATAGATATTTCTGAAAAAAGATATCAAATGAACAATAAACACAAAAAGATTATGAGCATCACTAGTCATTTTGGAAATGCAAATCGGAATCATAATGAGATACCAATGGATGGCTATTATCCAAAACAAAACCAAATAAAAGAAACTAAACTTAGAAAATAAGTGTTGGAGAGAATGTAATGCAATTGGAACCTTGTACATTGCTTGTGGGAATGTAAAATGGTACAGCCACTGTGGAAACAGCATGGCACATTATCATATGATCCAGCAATTCCTACTCTTAGGCATATGCCTAAAAGACATGAAAATAGGGACTCAAACAGATAAAAGTATACCATTGTTCACAGCAGCACTATTCACTGTCGTTTCAAAGTGGAAACAATCCAAGCTCTCATCCAAAGATGAACGGATATAGAACACGAGGATTTCTGAGAAATGCTGCAACATGATGGACTTCAGAAAAATTTTGCTAAGTGAAAGAACCAGATAGTAATGGTCAACTATTGTATAATTCCACTTATATGAAGTACCTAGCATAGGCAAATTCACAGATACAGAAAATAGAATCGAGATTACTAGGGGCTGGGCAGGAAGAATGAATGTGGAGCTATTGTTTACCATGTACAGATTTCAAAGCTCTCTGCACCTGCCAAAGCACATAGGCCATGGATACCTTTGTGAGAGTTTGTGATGGGCCCTGAGAAAAAGAAAACAAGAGACATGGGATTGCCCCTCAAAAGGGGACCGCAGATCAGTAGCCTGGCCTGCACAGCTATATTCTTTTTATCCAGGCTGGAGAAACTTCTGAGGACACAAACATGCTGAGTCCAGATGCTCCTGTGAAGATGCTTCTTCAGCTGTCATCCTCTTGGAGACCTCCTTACTTGCAGAGTTGCCTTGCCCAAGAGCACAACTTTACAAAGGCAGCCACCTGCAGTGACTGAATGGTCTAATCATCTAGCCCAAATTTGGAGAATCCTGAGAGCAACTTTAAGCTCCAAATCTCCTCACTTATCAGCTGAGGCTGTCAGGCCTTTATCAAAGCACCTCTTAATCTTGTTTCTGACCATTTGCTTGTATAGATGTCAATGACAAGACACTCTCTAATGAGCATTCTGCATAGGTTCTGTCACTGGCCAGGATGGATCACGAAGCTCTGCTTCTCTTATATGCCAGTTCCTCCATCTATGAAGCTCATGCAAATCCTCTCCTGGGTTTAGTCTCTCTATTCTCTCATTGGACAAACATACCTGGACTCCTATCTGTATTTCTTGAGCCTTTCAGGCCTCCTATGACCTTTAGATTCTTCCTCATTTCACTCCAACTTCACTTTCATCATTCCCTCTTTCTGATTATCAACCTCAAGTCAGCAAAGAAGATCCTTCCAAAACACAGATCGAATCCATCTCTCTATTAATAAAGGCCTTTCTTTCAGTGACCGCCCCCCCCACCCCTCCAAATGCCCTAGAGGTAGAGAAAACACTTACATGGGCCCAGGGCCCTAACATTGGTCTGTTCCCCTTCTTCTTCCTCTTTTCTCCGCCTCCCTCCTCATACTGAGATCTTCTGGGTTCACCTGAGAACATCATTGCTCAGGCCATTGTACAGGCCACTCCCTTAGCCTGGGATTCCCTGCCTTCAAAGACAGCTGGCCAATACGGGGGGCATTTGAGAGGGCTCAACTATTTTTACCAACTTAAGTCCAATAAATGAAAAAAATCAATAAATAATCTAATGAATGACCTGGGAGCAAACCACTCAAGACCTTCCTGCAGGTTACAGATTGGTTTTGCCCTCAACAAGCAAGGATTCTTAGGGACCCATCCAGCCTCAGAGTTTTTGGAATTTGTTTTCCCATCAGACATGACAGAGTCTGAATTCTGAATCAATTTTCCTATCGAGAATTTTGGTTTGCCAACTCCTGGCCCTGAGCAGCCTTCTTCCTTCATTCATAAAATAGGGGTGATGACATTTACTCACAGTTGTAAGGAACATGCAGTGATGAAGCTGCTTCCTCTTCTCACTTTACCCCAGCTAGGGCCATTTTTAGCCTTCCTCTATTGAATCTATCTGGAATTTTATGGCCTGGACTGTCAAACCAGATCCAGAATCTGGCCACTTATCATCTCCACCTTACCTCACAGGTCCACATCACCATCTTCTCCCTGGATCCCTGTGCCAGCCCCTTTCACTGGTCTCCCCACAGGCTCTGCCCTGAATCTTTCAACTGTGGTTCTTTTAAAAAAGATCTAATCACACCCCATCTGCTCCAAAAACACCCACTCTCTTGCCCTTTACATTCTAGTCTATTCAGGGAGCCTTCCCTGACCACTTCTAGAATGGTCCCTCCATCACTATTTCCCATTCTCCTGCCTTGATTTTTTTCCTGGTGCTTGTCCCCATCTAATACTACTTCCTCTCTCATTTTATCTATTTCTTGTCTCTCCACTAATATGGAAGCTCCAGGAGGGCAAAGACTTTGCTGAGTTATGTTTGTTGCTGCCTCATCTCCACTGCCCCAAATAGTGGCTGACATATAGCCGTTGCTCAGTAATTATTTAATGGTGGATGAATTAATAAGGAAACAAAGGAATGATCAGGACTTCTCACATGAGTGGAAGGTCCCAGAGAACCATGGAGTGCTACCAGTAGAGGTGTCTGACCAGCACCCTGCCAGACCCCAAAAGGGCCTGTGAGAAGAGAGCTAAGCCATGAAATCAGGGGTGGATCAGTGGCCCCTGCAGTGTAAAGTCCCAAGAGTGTGGGGCACTGTTAGAGAATGACAGTTGAGAAAATCCTTTGGAGTCACTATTACTATCTGGAAAGACTGACCTAAAGATGCTGTCAGCCTCCTACTATGCTCATCCATCACCAATCTCAATTCTTGAGAAGGAAACCACTACCCCCTGGGCTGTGGTAAGGATCAACCTTCAAGATCTTCCCAGGGCATCTCAGAAATCTCCTCATGGACTGTGAGGGGAGACCTCTCTTCTGGTGGACAGGTTGGCTTCCAGCTCTACAAAATTTGCTCAGCAGCTGGTGCTCTGGAACATATTCCCCCATTCCTAAGTCTCTAAGGAGAATCAGAGGAATCAGGGGCAGTGCAACCTGGGATGCTGGAATGAGGGCAGTACCAGAAGTTCAAGTTCTGTGACTACCATTAGCCTCTGGGCTACTTCATTCAACCTCTAAGATCTGGCCCCTTTCCAAGGAGATTGTATTTGCAAACACCTTCCCTACTCTACATCCCAAGGTTGTTCTGAGGATGACAGAAGTGCAGTAAAAGGACTTTGAGAACTTTAAAGTGCTTCAAAAAGACTATTGATCATCACATCACTGTTAGTCTCAGCCCAACAGAGGAGCTAAAAATGGAACCAAAGCAGTCTCCTCCAGCCTGAAGCTCCATTCTTCTCTGTCCTTCTTCAAGGACCAGAAAATGTCCAATGCACAGCCCAGCTTCCCACAGACACACACAGACAGAACACACTTCTCTGAAGGTGCACACAGTGACATTGGTCTCCTGGGTGTTGAAGAAAGAAGCTAAAACCCTCAGCAGCAGCAATGCAAAAGATTATCTAAGCAATGACACTATGCAAATGCCCAACAGAAGCACATAGCAATCTCTCTGGTGCCCAGTAAAAACAGAAGTAATTTGGATGAAAAAAACACACACCAAATAACAACAACAACAACAACAACAACAACAACAACAACAACAACCACCAACAAACAAAACCCAAAATCCACCCTGAGCTTCTTCTAACAACTGCTGAGAAGAAGCACTTAGCAATCATCTGTTCCTCTAACTGTTTAAGGGGGATCAGGTTATAGATCCTTGCCAAGTTGATGGAGGACTGAGAGTTTTCCAGAAACCCCAAGGTGTCTTTTTTTTCTTTCCAAATGAAAAATCTCCAGGGAAAAATACCTACAGCATTCCTTTTGCATCAATAACAAGGGTCAGACCAAAACTGGCCTTGCTTCCCCTCTCTCAGATGCTAGGGTCCCCTTTGGCCATCTTCTGCTCATATTGTCCATAGGGATAGCAACTCCCTGAGGAACATGCAGGGCCAGGTCAAGGGTCACTCACTTGTCTAAGATGAAGTAGAGGTCGTACGAACTCTGGCAGGATTTCTTGTCTTTTGTGTGTTTCTCCTGCAGCCAGGCACCTAGGCTGCGGCGGTGGTGGAAGCTTCCCCGGTCCAGGCTGAGGTGGCTGTGGAGGCTCTCCCAACTCAGGCCCAGGCGGTGGAAGTCTCTGGATCCCGAGACGCTGTATAGGAAGCTTCCCTTGTTCATTGGAAAAGGTGGCAGTACCAGGAGGAGGAACAATGCATGGCCTGGCACCCCAGGGCCACCGGTTCCCATTTTTCTGGCCACCCCTGCCACCCCACTGGATGTCAGGCCACCTCAGGCCACCTCTGGTTGCCTCCTCCACTGCCTCTGCCTGTGCCCAGGGACCTCGGCCCTTCAGCCCTTTCACCAAGGCACTGAAAGCCTCCACCTGGTACCTGTCCTGCAGGTAGAAGAGGCAACTGGCTGGCTCTGGGGTGAGGGCCCCTACTACCTGCACAACCCTTCCCCCACCCTGCAGAGGCAGAATGCCCTGTTGTTATGATGGACAGGAAGGTTGGCATGGTGACTTTGTGACCTGCAGCTTTGTTCAATGTCCTGTATATTGAAAACCCCAGAGAGGAGTCATGGCATCTTTGGAGGGGTGGTAAGAGGGGGCCTCCATTTGTCACTTATCCCAAACTTTCACGGGTAGTCATTAAAGTTCTTGAGAAACCCTGCCTTTTTGTAAACTGAAAGAGCGCACCTGAGGTTTATTAGGTAAGAACATCACTGTTGGTGAGGAAGTCAAGGAACTGGGAGACTAGTAGGTTGTAATGGTCATTTGTGTGGAAACTGAAGTAACCCAGGAGATAGAAGGGTCCAAAGGGGAAGAAGGTCTTGTGAGGATGCCCAGTCCTTTGTGCATGAGAGGCATTCCATTATCTATTGTTGTGAAACAAATCACCCCAAAAAGGGCCCTAGAAACTAGAACCATATTATTATGTTCACAGTTCTATAGACCAAAAATTCAGAGAGGGTTGAGTGGAGATGGCTCGTCTCTGTCCCCTAGAAATATGTGGTCAAGGTGAACAAAAAACTTAGACTGGGGTTGTAAAAAGTTTTGAAAAGTATCTTAACCAATTTATTTTATTTCCTTGTCTTGGTTTCTTTGTAAGCACCAAAGAAGGGTGATATATGCTAAAAACTCTTCTCTCATAAGTCTAAAATCTTTCAGTATATATAACTAACATTACAATGATGGAAGTATTGTGCTGGCTGTTGTGCAATTACTGTTTTTGGAGTAGTATTTAAAATCATGGGGTATCTTAAATAAATAATATTTTAGAACTGATAAAGTTTGGTATACTTTTTCCAACAGCATAGTAGGTTTACCTTGTTTCACATCCTTCATGACTCTTAGTATTGCCATATTTTATATATTTATCTATTGATTAGACATCTCACTGTGGTCTTAATTTGCATTCCCCTAATTACTGATGAAATTGGTCTTCTGTTCAAGAGGGGTGGGGTCATTCATTTTCCTTTGTGAAGTGCCCGTTCCTATCTTTATCCATTCTCTGATTTGTGTACTTATATTTATCATAGTGATCCTATAGCATCCTTTATACATTTGAGATACTAATCTTGGAACAACTTTTGCAAATATCTTTTTCCAGTGTGTGGCTTGCTTAATTCCCTCTATTGTCTTTTAAGAGAGCAAATTCTTAATTTTCATATAGTTGAATTTGTCACTTTAAAAAATTTTTAAGATTTGCACTGTTAGTATCTTATTTAAGAAACTTTTCCCTATGGTTTACCACATTATATTTGAAATATTATAAAGGTTTTTTTTCACATTGAGTATTTAATCTATCTAGAATTAATTTGTAAATGTGATCTGTGCCAGAGACCTCATTTCATATTTTCCTATTATAGGAGAAATTGTCCCAGCATCATTTATTGACTTCTCCATCTTTTTCTCAATAATATGCATGCCACCTTTGATGTGTTTCAAGTTCCATAGGTGTGGGTCTGGTTCTGTGCTCTCTGTTCTATTCCCTTCATCTGTCCGTTGATTTATATTGATAGTGTCAATTCCACAGTATCTTGTTATAGTGTGGACCATTGTATTACTGTTCTTCATTGTCCCTCTTAATGAAAAGGTTGTGCTTCTGTGCCACATTCATGGCAGGCTTAGACTTGATTACAACAATGAAATGTTAATGGAAGTTACATGTGCCATCTTTGGACAGCATCCTTAAGACTCTATGTATGATTCAGGTGAACCCAACAGCTTGGTACCTGAGCAACTATGCTGTGTAGTGCCCTCTTGAGAACTTGGGATGGATTGTACATATGAAATAATGGGATATATGGGTGGGAAATAAAGTTTGTGCTTTTAATTGATTAGATTTGGGGGCTTTTGTTACCAGAATAGCCCAGCAGAATCTGATACACAAAGTATCAATTACCTAATCTAACAAACACAGACTTCTACTTGATAATGTAGGCTAAATCACCCACTTCATTTTTCTTATGGTAATTCTTTCCTGTTTGCTCTTTATGTAAAATTGAGAGTCAGCTCATAGAGACTTCGTTTTCCCAAAACACTCTTAATATTTGATTATAATAACATTAAATAAAAATATGCAGATACATGTGCAGAGATTTGATATCTACAGTCTGGATTTCAATCAGTGAACATGATGATTGCTTATTTAGGTCTTCTTCAGTACCTTTCATATAAATTTTCCTATGAAGTTATTGACTTGTCAAGTGACTTCCCTAAATACTTTATTTTTGCTGTGTAGTAAATGGCATTTTAAAAAATAACATTTTAAACTGTTTTTTGCTGTCATGAAAAAATTATTAATTGATATGTTCACCCAACCTATTAAACTTTTTTATTCTAAAATATTATCCACAGAGTCTCTTGGGTTTATATATAAAATGAAAAACAAAAACAAAAAAGCATTGTACTATTATTCTCCAATGAAATGTTGACTGAAACTGTGATGAAGGCATTCTTGATTTTCAAGAGAATGCTTCTAACACAATACCATTAAGAATGGTATTTATTGAAGGCTTTTGGTAGAAATCCTTTATTAGACTAGGAATAATCTGGTAAATAATTTATAATACCATTATTGGTTTGATACAAATCATAAATTAATGCTGCCTTTTATCTAAATACTTTCAATGCAATTTCATGATAAATAGATATTTTCTCCATTAATGCATTAACATGGTTAATTACATTAATGCATGTAAAACCAATTTTAACATTTTATAAATAAGCCCAACTTGATTATAATAATTTTTTAAACATTGTTGGATTGAGTATGCTATTAATTTATATATATATTTTTTACCTTTGATCATAAGAGAGGCTGGCCTATAATTTCCTATTTTTGCATTGACCTTATATGTTGTTGATACTGTAACATTAGCCTTATAACATACACCAGGGAGTGTTTTTCCTCTCTTCTTGGAGAGAGTTTAAACATAATCCCAATAATCTGTTCTTTGAATGTTTGATATAATATCATCTGTGTTGGTGCTTTTTTCATGGGAAATTTTTAAACTAATACAATTTTTTTAAAGCATTTACCATATCTTATGAACTGAGTCGTATCCCCAATTCATATTTTGAAGCCCTAACCTGTGATTGTATGTGGAGATAGGGCTTTCCAGAAAGTGATCAAGGTTAAATGAGGCCATAAGTGTGGGGCCCTAATTCCATAGGACTGGTGTCCTTGTAAGAAGAGATATCAGAGTTCTCTTTCTACCCATAACAGATAAAAAGCCATCTGAGGGCACAGCAAGAAGGCAGCTGTCTGCAATCCAGGAAAAAAGGTCTCCTTAGAAGCCACCCCTGCTGGCACTTTGATCTTAGACTTCCACCCTCCAGAACTGTGAACAAATAAATTTCTTTAGTTTAAGCCTCCCAGCCTGTGATTCTTTGTTATCACAGTCAGAGAAGATGAACAGTATGAATTGTTTAGTGCTTCTATTTTGTTAATGTCAGTTTTGGTAGGAAATCGAACATTTTTTTGGAAATATTGGTATAAAGCAGTTTAGACTGTTTCCCTTTTATATTTCTTCTCTCTGTTGTTCTATTATTTTTTAAATTCTTATTATTACTTAACTGTGTTTTTCATTGCTGTTATTCTATGCATTGACAACAGAGACTATAGTACTCTAAGAAGTGAAAATTAGTCTTACTTTAAGTTTGAACACAGTATGTAAAGAGATGTATGGTATAATTGTGGTATTAAAATTTCATGAGGGGCTTTAAGAAAAAATTGTTTAATAAAGCTCCTGGGAGTTTATGATAAAAAGAAAAGGTTGGGAAGCACTATCTTTTTTTTATGACTAATTTATTAGAGACTTATCTATGTAAGTTAACTTTTCAAATAACTTGGCTTTGTTATTGCTCTCTATTAATTTTTTAATTTTCTATTTAATTTACTTATGCTTAATTTCTTCCCAGTTTTACTTTTTGGGGGTTTATTTTACTATTATTTTACTTGCTAATATTTTAAGGTCAATTATTAGCTCATTTATTTTTACCCTTTCTTTTCTGTAACATAAATCTTTGGGCCACAAATATTAGTTTCTCTTTCACTGTATCTGAAAACTTTTATATGTCATGTGTTATTTTCATTTGATTTTAAGAATATTTAAATTTTAGTTTTGTTTTTTGATCCATAATTATTTTCATGTAGAATTAAAAAATTTTAATTATGTGTTTTTCCAAAATTTTTTCATCACTGATTTCAACTTATTTGCATTGTGATCTGAGAGCATGGTCTTTATAATACTGTTTCTTTGAATTTTAATGAAGTTTGTTTCAATACGTGATTGGGAGTAAGGTTATTTATTAGCCCATTAAACCATGTTTATTGTGTTATTCAAATCTTCTATATTTTAAGTAATATTTTCTTTTCTTGATGAATAAGTAATAAAATTTTTCACTGTAATAGTGGTTAACAATTTCACATAATTTCTCAGTTTTACTTTATTAAGTACATGTCAATTTAACATTTTGTAGTTTCATGAAAAATACAACTCTATAATTAAGGATTTAGCTTCTTTAAGCCTAATCCTATTTTTTCTGTGTTGAAAAATTCCAACCCTCTTTTGCTTTGCCCAGAACTTTTGGCATTTTTTTCTATTCTTTAACAGTTAACTTTTTCATGTGATTATGTATTATATGTGTCTCCTTTAAAATTATATAGCAAGATTTAAAACAATAACTTGACCAACTCTCTTTAACTGGTAGGTGAAGTCCATTTACATTATGAGGACCATGACAATGCACCATTCAGATCTCTGAAATAAGGAGTATAACTTGCAGGGGAGGGGTTCTCTGGGAACCCGCTATCACATCCCCTCCTGAGTTCACAGAGGCAATACCTTTGTGTCAGCCAATGACTAAACAAACAGAGATGCTGATGAAGGAAGGACCTTATATAGGAAACCTTGGGCAATCTATTCTTTAAAATAATTCTCTGAGTTGGTGACAGTCCCTGTGCACCATGGAGCAGACTATTTCAGGGAATGCTGCTATATATCCCAGCTGAGAGGAATCCAGCATTGGCCAGAGGCAGCTGGTATAATAGGGCTGTGTTCCAGGAGCTGAGTCTGCAGTTTATGTTCTGGGATGGGTAATAAATATAGAAATATGTGCTTTTAACATTGTGGGTTGGATGAGGTTTCATTTCTCACAATGTATTGATTCTCAAGTTGGTTGGTAGATGCCTGGTTGGCAGCCCAGGAGGGTTGGGAGCCTGAGACAGAAACATCCCCATGATAGCAAAGGCTGAATGTTGTCAGACATCCTGTGAAGTTGGAAGCTCAGTTTCAGAGGGTTTCAAAGATCAACCATAGCTTCATAATTTCATGACTAAGGGTCAGACAAGGTTGGAGAGTCTGGCATTGAAATCAGGTTCTTTTAATAGAAGAAAAAGCATGGGTGGCACTGAAACATGTCTGTGAGTCTCAGGGGGTATATTGCTGAATTCAGACAGAAAGAATCAAGGACAATAAGGGTCTCATTTAGAACAAAAACAACAGAGTGAGAAGGACAAGTAAATAGTGCCTGGGGCAGGAGTCCAGAATGAACTGAGACTATTGAAAAAATTGGAAGACAGCAATGGTTCCCTTAATTTGGATGAGAGCAAGGAGAACAAAGGGCTGCACAGATCCACTGGCTACCAGGGCAGCTCCTGTCTTATCAAAAGAAGTTTGCAACTTTGGACCACCTTTCACCCATTCCTCCCCAGCCCCTTCCCTCTGTCAACCATCAATCTGTTCTTTATAATCTCTGAGTTCAAGTGTTTTTTGGTCTGCTTTGTTTTTTTCCTTAGATTTCACAAGTGAAGTCATTCAGTATCTGTCTTTCTCTGATTTATTTCACTATTTGTAATTCCCTTAAGGTCTGTGATGAAGTGGCTGCTTGACCTTGCAACAAGTCATTTAATATCATCTGTATATCTCCTGACTTGAAATTTTAAGACATTATTCCATATGGAAAAAATATACAGTGGGGATATATCACATTTATTGATTTCTTCATGTTGAATTATCCTTGCATTTCAGGGAGAATTCCACTTGATCAGGTGTAAGACCTTTTTAATGTGCTGCTGAATTTGGCTTGCTAGTTGGAAATTTTTATATTATATTCACCAGAAACATTGTAGTTTTTTATTTTGTAATGTCCTTAACTGGCTTTGGTATGAGATTAATGCTGGCTTTGTAAGAGTTTGGGAATGGTTCCTCCTCTTTCATTTTTCTTTTTTAGAAGAGTTTGAAAAAGATTGGTGTTAATTCTTCTTTAAATGTTTAATAGTATTCATCAGTGAATCTATCTAATTCTGGGCTTCCTTTGTTGGGAGGTTTTGGATTACTTATTTAATTCCCTTACTCATTATTAATCTGTTCAGAATTCTATTTCTCCGTGATTCAGTATTGGTAGATTATTTTCTCTAGAAATTTTCCATTTCTTCCAAATTGTCCAATTTGTTAGTGTGTAGTCATTCATAGTAGAATTTTATGATCCTTTGTGTTTCTGTGGTATCAGTTCTAATGTCTTCTCTTTCATTTATAATTGTATTTATTTGGGTCCTCTTTTTTGTGGTTAGTCTAACGGTTTGTCAATTTTGTTTATCTTTTCAAAGAACTCACTCTTAATTTTGCTATTTTTTTCTATTATCTTTTTGTTCTCTATTTATTTCTTCCCTAATCTTCATTATAGTCTTCATTCTGCTAACTTTGTGCTTAGTTTTCTTCTAGTTTTTTTTTGAATTGTAAAGTAAGGTTGTTTATTTGAGAATATTTTTCTTAATGTGTTTGTTACTATTAATTTTCCTCTTAAACTGCTTTTGCTGACACCCATATGTTTTGGTATACTGTTTCGTTTTCATTTTTCAAGGTTTAAAAAAATTAAAAATTTTTCTCTTGAATCACTGGTTAGTCAAGAATGAGTTGCTTAATTTTGATGTATTTTATATTTTTCAGCTTTCTTCATGTTATTTCTAGTTTCATACCATTGTGTTTGGAAAAGATACTTTGTATGATTTCAATCTTCTTAAATTTGCTTAGGCTTGTTTTCTACCATGTAATCTAAACTAAAAAATATTCCATAGGTCCTTTGAGAAAATGTGAATTCTGTTTCTATTGAATAGAATTTAATGTATATGTCTGTTAGGTCTGGTTTGGTCTACAGTGTTGTTCAAATCTGCTGTTTTTTTATCAACTCTCTGTCTGGATGATCTTCATATTGTTGAGAGTAGGGTATTTAAATCCCCAACTATTATTGTATTACTGTTTATTTCTTCTTTAGTTCTGTTAGTAATTGCTGTATATATTCAGGTACACCAATGTGGGGTGCATAAATATTTGTAATTGTTACATCTTATTGATGAATTAACCTCTTTATCATTACCATTATTAGTGTAAATTATTATTTATTGTGCCCATTATTAGTTTTAATTTTATTTGTTTGGTTTAAGTATAACAACTGCTGCTGTCCTTTGACGTAATATGTTTCAAATAGGGACATGCAGTGTGTAGCCATTCCTATAACCTTTTAATGTGGTCCCCTGACTTTGTGGTTCAGTAGGTTATTTTAGTCTCCCTCCAATGTTTTGGGGTTTTCAAAATGGTGATGTTTTTATGGATAGTTCTAAGCATATTAGTGTGGAAGGAAAACTCTATCAAACTGATAAAGACTCATTGAGAAGGTATCTAAGTGATTGGGTGGTCCAGCTTTGCCAGGGGAGGAAGAGATTTTAACTCAGGAAAGTAGGTGCCATGAATTTCCTCCATATCATGAGAAATATTAAGGGCATGAAGTAGAATTAGCCTTTCTGAAGAAGGTACCAGAACCTTTTATGTTTCTTGAAGGTTATGTGGGTGTTGGGCCTGGGATGAACCCATGCGTGATTGGCAGCCACCTTCCTGAGAAAGCTCACATGTGCCAACACCATAGTTTGCAGGGGTAAAAGACTCAGGCATGGTCTCCACTCTGACAGCCCTGAGCTCTCCAACTACTTTTTGATGTCTCTGAATTCATATTTTCCTCCTCCCCTGGGACAAGGCAGGATGACATTAGCAACTGGCACCTGAGTCTTTACCAGAGTCTTGGCCCTGATCTGAGTACATTGCAACACATACCATCGGTCTCACAGTCACCTGTATAGGAGACACCATTGTCCTCATCTTTTCAATAAAGAAAATGAATCACAGGGAGATTTAGTAATAGCCAGTGAGTGATAAACACAGAAATGTATTAATAGTTCAAAGACAGTTTGGGATTTTTTCAAACAGTAGAATTTGACTGAAAACCCAGGTATCCCAGCCCTTGGTGAGAGATGATGACTAAGCTGTGGGGAGTGGGAATCATCCATGGCAACAGCCACAGGACACCAGAGTGCTTTGTCCTGCAGGAGCAGTATAGACACAGCTCATACAGAGAGCGATGCTCATCAGGTAACAATCTCTCATGCTAATCAGCAACAAAATCCAACTCCTTTTGACTTTAACCATCATTCAACATATATGACCAATTAGTACACAAAGGTATCTTATTTGTTTTGGGATTTTGGTGCTTCAGAGTTTGGGCTATGGGGGTGGGAGTGATAAGGTAGTTCTGTAGAGTGCCCGGGCAGGGGGAGCGATCAGAGGCAGCATCCTGAAGGTAGGCTGGGAGCATATGGGTAGGGGTTGATGGCACCAGGAGCAACAGCTGTTGAGGGAGAAGTACTCATGGCTGGGTCTGAGGCAGAGCTTTGGGCTGCTGGGCAACTGCCCAAGATAGGGCTCCATTAGTGCGAAGTTGATGAATCTCCTCTGTAAGGAAGATAAGAAAGAGGTCATTGAAAAGCCAATGGCATTGAAACCAGAAGGCTATGATTTCCTTGCCTCAAAAAGGTTGGGGTCAGAATCTATCAGGACCATAGAGAAAGTTTTTGTGATGTCTTTTTCTTCCCTGTGTGCTGGCCTCCAGCCTGGGCTCCTGTTTGGAGACTTGGCTTAGTTGTTGGACCTCTGTTCTACCTTCCCAAGTCAACCTCAGTGTCTTCACTCTGGATTCCCTTTGTTGTGATGTGAAGCTTCTCTGCTCCCTGCTAGAATGAAAACTTGGGAAACAAGGACAAGTCCTGAATTTCCCTGCAGCTCCAACATTGTCATTCTTTCTAGGTGAGTGAGTGCTGAAGGTATGAGCTATCTCCATGTCCCTTAGACCTGGCTGAAGGCAAGAAAGGCAATGACAGTTGGGGCACCCTCCAGTGTGTGAC
This sequence comes from Cynopterus sphinx, assembly GCA_030015415.1. NCBI lineage: Eukaryota > Metazoa > Chordata > Mammalia > Chiroptera > Pteropodidae > Cynopterus > Cynopterus sphinx. The sequence goes on from CM057382.1 coordinate 56,287,434, forward strand.
AGGCTCTTTGAAGGCCATAGAACTCAGGGCCTCTTAGAAAAGGACAAGAATAGTATAGTATAGAACATCTAAAAGGCCACTTCCTCACTTACTGAGAACCAGTGTTCCTTGAATGTGGCCAATGCATTCCTCACTACAGACCTGGAGGATGACAGCATCCTCTAGGATTCCTGGCCCAGTATGTTCAAAAGCGTGGAAAAGCTTAGGACAGATGATTCCTAGATGAGGCAAGAGCACTACACTTCTTGAGCCCTAGGGCCTGAGTAAGACAGACTTCTTGTCATTTGGGGGTAGCCATCATGAGATCAAGAATGCTGACCCCAAGTGGACAAGGTAATGAGATGGATGGAGCCAGGCCTCAGTATTCAAGTCCAGCTCTGCCACTCCCAGCCTTTGTGACCTGGGAGAAGTCACTCAGCCATTCGGTGTATCAGTTTTTCCTTGGTAAAACTGGGGTAATAGTTGTACCTACTTATAGAGTTAATGACAGGATTACAAAAGTAAAGACATGTAAAATTCTTAGGCTACCAGCTAATTCATGGGAAAGATTAAATAAAAATTAGCCATCATTATGATTAAATTTCCCGGAGGACAATTGTAACAATTTGGTTTCTCCCCAAGTCACAGGCAATGACACAAGGAGAGAGTCTTTGCTACCTGGTAAAACCAGACTGTGCTGGTCAGAGAACATGGCGGTGGGGGGAGGGTGTCACCATGCTCACTGCTACTTCTGGCACCTGAATGACCAGCTGAGGAGATGCCCAGTGAATGCTGTGGAGTCAGCAGACCCACAGGGTCATATGGTCAGTTGGGAGAGATAATGGACTATGTGCCCAATAGAACTCGCTGGACTGCTTAGCTCTCTAGCTCTCTTTACTTAAGTTGGAAAGTATGGGTAATGGTTTAGGTAAGAGTTTTCTCACACTCTTGAGACCACATGTATGGAAAATACAAGGATATCATGTTCATCATCAACCTGGGAGGCTCCTGAGCCACATTTCTTCATGTATTGAGCATCCTCATTGGAAGATGCCTAGATAGGACTCTCATCCACAGTTTCAGAGAAGAACTGTCAAAGGAAAAAAGGTCTTTAGCCTATGGGGAGCATCATGTGCCTCTGCTTACCTGGTTGCAGCTTTGAACAAAGTCACACAAGGTATCCAGTTTGCCCTGAAAAGCAGATGTAGCTGTGAGGGAGCTCTAGGCACGAACACTGCCTCCAGAAAGTAGAGTCCCCTCTGGCCTCATGGACAAATCCTGAGGGTTCTGTCCCCAGGAACTTGCAGAGACATCACTGCAGCCTAGACCTGGGGCAGGAGTGAGGCATCTTGTATGTTTGGGAGTTTGGCACTGTGGGTCACACATTGTTTAGGATCTGGAACACATCAGCATATTGTGTGTGGGAGAAATCTGGGGCTGCTCTTAGAGAAAAAGTTCAAACGTTGGAGGCAATTTTTGGGGGCCAAGAAGAGATCCTGAAGGGGAAACATAGATGGACATGGGAGACCTGGACAGGAGTTTAACAGGATGATGAGGGCATGTATTTTGGGGGCAAGTTAGGGGAAGGCAGGAAAGAGGACCCATGTTCTGCTCAGGGGCATGATGTTCTTATTACTGGGGTGTTAGTGGAAAAGAGGAAAGAAGGAAAAAGACCAAGACTGACCCCAGACCCAGTGGTAGAGGCATCACGGCTGTAGGACCCTGCAGTTCTGAACTCTCTGGGACTTGGTTGGGTGTATGTGGGTGAGGGGAGGGGGTGAGGTCAGGACATCTAAATCTCAAGGAGGAAGCAGTGGATCTGATAGGGACAGAGGCAGGACTAGGGGATGGAGATAAACTGATCAGAGAAGGCGGGGATTTTTCTTCCGCAAACCAGCCACCTGGGCCAAGCCTTCTTTATCTGTCACTTTATGCCCCACTCTCTTCACCTTTGCCAGGTTGGGTTCTCCCTCACTAGAATGGAAAATAGTACCTCCTGAAGAAAGAATATTTACTTCAGGCTACCTCTTCCAATCGTCCCTTGTTGCTGCATCTCAAAAAGACCAAAGGACAATGCCGTGAGAGCACTCTGCTGAGGAGACTTTTGCGAGAACAGTAGAAGCCATTTCTGAGTGGTATTAACGGTAGTATAAAATTGGCTCAGAACATTTATTTTTCTGAATTCCACCAGTTTATTAGTGATTCAGTTTGATTTTACTCATTCACCTACTGATGAGTGAAACCTAAGCCAATGGTAGAGCTGATGACAACCTCTGTGAGAACCAGAGACTGGCCAAGTGTGAGTCAGCCACCAACATCCCTTAACCAGGTTTGTTCCAAGGGGAGACTCTGAAGTGGGGACCCAAGAGCTCAAAGTCCATTGCCCATAAGTCTCATCTCACATAAGCCACACCTTCGGGTCTCAGGCTTATGTGACATGAACAAGTTGTCCTCCTCCTACACCCTAGACTAGGTGTCATGGCTCCTTTCTTAAGAACCCTTCTCACCTCCATCCTTCGTATCCTGTTTTCTTGGCACCAACAACAAGGAATAATCACAGTTGGACATGTTTTTACTTCCTAGGAAGAGAAAACACTGTCTTCTTCCTTGTCTGGCAGCCACTGAGTACAACACATGCCATCTTTTGCCCCCACACCTGTCAGGATTTAGCTACTTGGTACATATTTTTTGGAAAAGTTAACGAAAAATGTGTAGCAGCCTATACATAACAGAATGTGAGAAACACAAACAAACTCCTTTTAGTTTGCAAATATGGCTCCTCCTAGGAAAGCCAGCAAATTCTTTTCTGTCCTCTTGGTTTACCCAGAGCTCCCCCCATTGGAGAAGCCTGGTCTTGGAATACATAATGTAACGGAGGGCTATCAGGAGGGCGAGCATTAGCAGGGTTGTATTCATCTGACTTTGGCGGATCCAGCCTCCCCACAGGCTACACTGCAACCAGCATAGGAACCTTCTGTGACATGTGCTTGGAATCTTAGGCCTGTTTGCCACCAGTTCCCAGGCCATGTCCCCACTGTTTCTGGGATACCATGGCCCATAAATGTGCACCAGAGCTCAGAGTGGGGACCAGGACCCTGACCTGAGGCTCCTTTTTCTAAAGTTTAACTCCTCTTGGGCAAGATACCTCCTACGAATTTTCTTTGGGAATTGACAACAAAGCACCTTTTCTTTTAGTAGGGATCATAGCAGTGGCTGAAACAGGCTCTCCTAAGCTGTTAATGCCATGACAAAGGCCCTGGATCAGGCTGTGTTGGAAGCACAAGCACAGGGAGGGTTTTGTCTGGGTGGCATTTTGTGATTTCTTAGTCCTCACTGGGGCTCCCCCCTGCTTTTGCCACCCTCTTCTTTCTCTCAGCTTTCTGCCCAAGTAAGTGAATCTCTTGGCTTGTGGGGTGGAATAGCCCCACAGGCTGCTGGAAGCCTCTTTGTCAAAGGCATTGAGTACATTGGGCTTGCTGGTGACATCAAAACAAAACCACAACTTATCTTTATTAGCTACATTGATGGTGGTACCTTGATGGTCTAGAATGATAAAAAGACATAAGCACAGCTGGAAGATGTGTGGAGGTCTCTGGCTCAGCCATGTAGACAAGGGTACCCTGCTCTTCAGCAGCAGGATCAAACATGGACTTCGGGGTGTCAGTCTAAGTGCCTACTGCCTGAGTGTTCATGGCCAACAGGCTCCACCTCCCTGAGCCTCATGCTCCTCAGTTATCAAAAGGGAATCATCAGCTTTCTGTGGGGTTGACGGGATAATGCCAGACTAAGTAGTCTGGGCCCTGGTAGAGGCACCACATATAGTTTTTCTCAGTTGCCCAACATCAAATGAAGACAGAGCACAGGGCCCACTCTCCTTTCTCTCTCTCCTGCATCTCCATCCCCATGCAGCCCTCCTTGGCCTCGCAGCCATCAGGGATGATAGTCTCCCCCACCCACAGGCTTTCTCTTTTCACTGCTCCCCCCATTTGCAGAAATTGGACTGGCTTGCTTCTTGCTGGTTTGCTCTGTTCTTTTATACCTTTTTCCCCCTCTTTCTTCATCCAGATCACTGGCCTACATCTTTACAAACCCAGTAGCCAGTGCCTTTGCTTCCCACCTCCCAGGGGCTAGTCTCTGTCTTTTGCTGTTGCTCTGGTTTCACAGGGCACTTCCCATACCCTATGAAGTTGACATTTTCCCTCCATTACCCCCACCTCCACCCCACTGAAACCAATAACAGACCAGATACCAAACTCTGAGCTCCTGCATGGATGGTGGTCACCTCATTTCTGTCCCTCTGTGCTTACCATGGGGCCCAGTACATAGTGGTGCTGAGTAATGACTAAAGAATAAATAACAGAAGGCACTAGGGACATGCAGAAACCTGTGTTGGTTTTCAAAGACACGACTGCCCCAGAGGTTACAAATCCTCCTACCAGCATCATTTTCTCTCTGGGGCTGTTCATGCCTCCTATGGAACCACTTCTACTTCCTTCACAAGCAGTGGTCTCCTCCAGGCCTAACATCCAACTCAGACACCTGTTGCTGTGAGGCAGCCTTGTTTTCAGGGGCCTGAGGTAATTTCTCCCCAGGTCCAAGGCAGGCCATAGGGCACCTCCCTGAGGCAAACATTAGGCAGTAGGCCCCTGAGAATCCCAAGCTATGTCTGTACCTCAGAATGCCTGACAGAGTTACGTACCTCTAACTGCTTATGTAATGATATTGTAGCTGATGAGAAGCTTCCCACAGATAGGATCATAGACCAGGCAGGTCACTGTTACCTTGGGGTGTTTAGCAGTGAACCTTGGTCACAGAGCTGTGTGGGCAAGAGTCACTTACCCTCTTGCAGCACCGGATGCAGCAGAACAGCAACGGGAACATGAGCAGAACCAAGATGAAGCCAACCAAGTATAGATTGCTGATAATGGGTGTGAACTGTGGGGGAGGTGATGGGCGAGGCGGCAGAGCAGATGGTTGGGCAGGTGGTGAGAGAGGGGGTGTGCCAGGGGGTAGGACAGGTGGTGGGGTAGCTGGTGGGGCAGGTGGTGGGGCAGGTGATGGGGTAGCTGGTGGGGCAGGTGGTGGGGTAGCTGGTGGGGGAGGTGGTGGGGAAGAAGTTCGAATAGGTGGGGCAGGTGGTGGGGCAGAAGTTCGGATAAAAGGTGAGGCAGGTGATGGGGTAGATGGGGAGACAGTTGTCGTTTTATCCTGCAGAAAGCACACATGCCAAAAGTCTGTGGTGAAACTGGGTGGTCTCTTCCCAGGTGACCACCACCAGGCATCACCAACCAACTGCCTTGTCCAAGTATTTTCCTTCTCCTCAGGTTGCCTCACTTTCAGGATTGCAGTGGGGCTAGGTGACTGGGGATGAAACTAAAACCAATGGGGAGCCATGAACTACTGATCAAGAGCCTCTGTCCCAAAGTCCTGTCAAGGAAGTCTGGAATACTCCAAGCAGTGACAAGCAAGCTCTCACTGAAGGCCTTGGATAACAAGACAAGTGTTTTGTGAGAACCACAATTGCTAGATACTTAGATAAATAAGGGAGTGGTGCTGGGGCCCACTGAGAGGTGGGGGTGCAAGAGCAGAGACCTTGCTCCATCTTCACATAGCCCCTTTCTCTACCTCTAGGATCTGCAATCTTGTATAAAGCTACTAAATCTCTCTGAGCCTCTATTTGCTCATTTGTAAGAAGGAAATGAGTAGGCACTTGTGAGGTTTAGAGAGTTTGTAGAAAGTCCTAGCACAGGACAGGCCCATGTGGGGGCTTAAGGAATAGGATATATTATCTTCTTGTTTTTATAACCAAGGGCATCTGTGGACCCACATGCTGCACAGCCCTCCCCTAAACCCAGAGCTGTGCTGTCAGAGAAACCTGAGAGGGAAGAGTGAGAGAGCCTGTGCCCAAGGCGAATGAAAGGAGAGGGAAAGTTGAGGCTGATGATGGTGTTGCTATGCTAGGCCTGCAACCACAAGGCTGCTCTTGAGGTCTTCTCTATGTGCTTGCTGAAAGATGGGACTCCTGATTGGCAAATGAGTCAGTTTTGTTTGCTGACCTGTGAGTGGATATCCAGGGACAAATGAAGACAGACACAGATAGAGGCCTGTCAGCACTGTTGAACCCTCACAAGCTGATACTGGACATAAGGTGGTGGCAATTAGGTACAAGGGAACCTCCTCTCAATCACATCTTTTTTCCATGCTAATGTTCTCTGTTGACCATATCATGCTCCTGGGCTAAGTGGCCCAGATGATGTGTAGCTCCGAAAAGCAGGTACCTGGGTAGTAGCACCTCATTTTCAGGTGCCCCTCTCTGGGCTGAATCCCTGGCCTTTTCTACAGCCGTGAAGTTTCCCCACAAATAAGGGAGACAATCTTCCTGTGGAGGTCAGAGAGAGTTAGAGAGGGACAACTGAGGAGCAGTAGAAAGGATGAGAGGAAGAAAGGAGACATGACATCTCAAAATTACAGCTAGTGTTTTCTGAGCAGGCTCGGGGCCCAGAAGCTATAATGATCATAAGTATGTTCAGAGCCTTTCCACAGCCTCACCAATTCAATGGGAACATACCCTGATTATACTGGGCACTACTGATCTTACCCTTCAGATCCCCTGTTCCTAGGCCTGGATTTTCAGAGCCCATTTGTCCTAGAGGTTCTGGACTCTGCCCCTAGCACATATTCTCCTAGTCTCTCCCACTTTCTCCAGTTGGAATCCAGATGGATTTTAAACTCACACCACAACATCCAGGCCAGGGGAGGTGGCAAGGTGGGGGACAGAGTAGGTGGAGCCTCGGCATAATTTTTGGAGTCTGATTAGAACTCCAATTAATTGGTCTTTCCATGTGCCTCAATGACAATTGGTTTACAAAAATAAGCAGAAGTTCTACAAAACCTTGTCAGCGGGTTATACACAGGTGTCTTGTAGACACACTTCCAAGGTAATACCCAGACATGAATGGAAAAGATAGCTCTTCCATGAAGGTCTAAGGGCCTAGAATGGGTTGTGAGGTGGCTGTCTGCATAAACTACCTCTGGACCTTCCTAGGATCTTGCCTCCACAGGGTGTCTTTACCTTTAGTGCTTTGCACAGGCTCATCCTAATACTCACACAGTCTTTACTGGTGACTTTTAAGGTTGTGTTTTCGAAGCTGACACCTTTGTCAAGGCTGTATTCAACGATGACCACCCTAAAGAACCAAAAGAGTAGATGGTGACCACCTGCCTGGATAGTCTGGTTCTTGAACTTGGCTCTACCTATAGGGCATAGCTCTCCTAATAGTAATAACTTTGAATATCAGGCATTGGGGACAGGCCAAATGCAGATAACATGGGTAAGGATAGTTTCTCCAAGGCACTACAAGGTTAATGTCTGCAAGAAAGACTGACAGGCAGTGGGGAGACCTGCATGGGGTCAGGTCCTCTTGTGACCATGATCTGAGTGCCCAAGATGGCTGCTTGGTGTCACTATTGCCACTCTTCTGCATTTGTAGAATATGTTGGCTTAGCATGAAAAGGCTGCCAGGAGCAAAGTTATTACCCTCTGGGCATATCATCTCCCCCATCCTGCTCCCTCAACAGAAGCAGGTCACAGCAGCTCCCTGAGCACTTTGAGGGACTACCACAAACAAGGGTGGTTTTGGAGGGTTCTCTGAACCCCCTCCCAGAGATAGGCAAGCAGTGCCCTGGCAGAGGTGGCACCCAACATTATAGATACTTTAATGGGGCTCAAAATTGTCCACCTTCTCCCAACTCAAAATACTTACTGTCCAGCTTTATCAAATACATGTCCTGGGCATATTAGTTTTTCAATTGTAATATTAGTAGATTTTGTGCCTAAAAGAAAGTCACAAGAGAATAATATCAATGGATATGTCCATTTATCCATTTTCCTTTTGCCTGACCTGAGTAAGCAGAGGCAACGTTTTGGCCGATGCCAGTTTCTCTTCTCTGCTTTACTTCTGAGCACATGCCATGCTCCAGGCACTGTGTAGTGTTCTGGATTTAATGTGAACAAGGCAGGCAGAGTCTCTGCTTTCAAGAGCCTTATATTTCAGTGATTAGAAAAAAGACATAGATAATGAAATAACAATGAACAAGGTAAATGCCCAAGAGTGAAAAGTACTGTGACATCAATAAACAAGGGATAGTGAATGGAGGAGAAGAGACAGTTGCTTAGAAACAGCTGACCTGTGCTATCTTTAAGGATACAGTTTCTCTTTAAGAAACTGACATACTTATATATGAAATACTTTGATGTCTGTTGCTTTAAAATAATTAATAGTAAAGGTATCAACTAAATTATATTCATTAGAGTTAATAATTATGATAGGATTGTCGCTGTTTCAAGTTCGTTATACATTTTTTTACTACTTTTGTATATTGCTGGAAATTTCTATTAAAAATAAGGTCTTTCTACAGAGGTGGTACTGGAGCTATAAGCAGATGAGGGAAAGCCAGGGAAAGATCCCAGAGAAGAGTGTCTGGGCCATCGGAGTGCAAAGTCCTGAGGCATAACTTGCTGTGGTTGTTAAGCAGGGAAAGAGGAGAATTGAAGAGAGCCTCATGGGTGCTGGGAAGAGGTTCAGGTTTTAGTATAAGTATAATGCATCAGACGAGGTGCTGGCCATGTCTAGATATGTTTTGGACAAAGGGGCAACAGGAATTGTGGTGGACTGAATGTGGGGCGGTGGGGGGATGAAAGCAAAGAGGAATCAAGGACAACATGCAGGTTTTGACCACAGTGACTGGGTAAATGGTGGTGCTCTTCATTGAGATGGGAGTCTTGAGCAGGGGATTGGGGCTTTCTTTGTCTGTTTCTCTTTTCTGTTATGTTGTGGGTGTTTGGAAGGTGGCATTTCAGCGGCTCAGAACAGTTCTGTAACTTGTAGCTGGGACACCTTCTCACTTTGGGCCAAAACTCTTCTTATATTTTTGGACATGTGCTATAGGTCAGGGTTATTTCATATATAAGGTTCATTTCCACATGAACCAGCTTTTTGGCCCTAACTCAGTTGTCAGATAGGCTATGAACTCTTGAATTATTTTACCCCTTCATTGGTGCCAATAATGAAAGTAATCACAAAGTATGGTTTGGGGAAAGGATTTGTGTCTGAAGGGTAGAATGGTTGGGATTAGTGGAAAAAAATTTTAAGAATGTGATTGACTTGCCCATAGGGTGTTTATAGTCCAGAACCAGGAGAACAAGGTGATGGCAGCAAAGAATGTTTGACAAGAAAGGAGTTTTCAAACCAGTGTTGATTAAACCAAATACTTCAGTTGCCACTTTTTAAAGAGAGATTTAAGTTATAATAAATGTTACACTATTAAGACAAATTGTACAAACATATAGAAAACTTTATTTAAAAGTTCACTGTAGTGCTATTTGCAATACCCAAATTATGGAAGCAATCTAACTTCCCATCAACAGATGATTGGATGAAGCAGATGTGGTACTTATATACAATGGAATTAGTCAGCCATGAAAAAATGAAATCTTACCATTTGCAACAACATGGACAAATCTAGAGAGTATTATGCTAAATGAAATAAATCAAAAACTGAAAGACAAATACCAAATACCCATACTTATATGTGGATCTAAAAAGCAAAATAAACAAAAGACAAAACAGAAACAGACTCATAGATTCAGAGAACAAACTGATGACTGCCAGATGTGAGAAGGGTTGGGGGACTATGTGAAAAAGGTAAAGGGATTAAGAAATAGAAATTGGTAGTTATAAGTAGTTCTGTTCAAGATGGTGAAGTAGGTAAACACTGTGCTTGTCTCCTCTTGTGAACACATCAAAATTATGACTAAACTACAGAACAACTATCATTGAGAATTGCCTGTTGTCTATCTAAAAGATTTTAAAGTAAGGATATATAGAAGAAGCCACTTTGAGACTGGTAGAAAGAGTGGAAATGCAGAATGAGTTGGTCCTACATCCACATGTGGAGGTTAAAACTTGGGGGAGGGGCGATATCTTGGCTGTGGAAGTCCCCCCTTAGGAGCAGGGGATCACAGCCCCACATCAGGCTCCTCAGCCAGAATTTCAGTGTCAGAAAAATAAGTCCCCACAATTTCTGGCTGTGAAGACCAGTGGGGATTGTGGCTGAGTGAGACAGAGTTCTGGTGAAGTCTCTGGCATTCCTCTTAAAGGGCCCTGCATGAACTTACTAACAAATTCACTCACTCTGAGCTCCATTGCTGGGGCAGCAACTAGGAAGGTGCCAGGAACATAAAGCAAGAAACTAAATTGTCTGGCTTCAGGGTGGGGGCTGGAGGGACAGCTTTCTCCCAGACAGAAGTTCAGGCAGAAAACACAGTTTCTTTGTTGAGCCCCTCTCCTCATCCAGCATGCAGATGCAGGTGGCTGCCGTATCTGAGTCTCCATCAACCTGGCTAACTCTGTTTACCTCATGCTGGTGATTTCCTGCTACTCTGCTCTACCCAACTTGTTTGCCCACCCAAGCCACTTCCAATGGCTTTTCTATACAAGTAGCCTGTCTTGGCTCATGATGTGGACTTTTCTAAATTCTCAAGGTTCTCAAACTCCAAGCAAGCAGCATCTAGCCTCAGCATGCCCCATATTGCTTTGTAAGCAAACCCAAACTCAGCACTAGTGGCTTTCAGTCTTGGTTCACAACTTAATCCATCCCAGTCACCTCCAAGCCCAGCAAAAGTGGTAACCATCTGCAGATGACTCTGTAGTTCCTGCCATGTGACCTGGGGAAGGGTAGGCAGTATTTAACCTTGACCTGCAAAATGGCTCCTCCCAAGAGGCCCAGGAGCCAACACATATATTGGCTAGCTCTAGACCACACCAGAGCACCATTTGCACAAAAGTCACATCCAAAGGGAAGATGGGAAGACAATAGAGTCCCACTAAAGTAAATCTTGCTCTGAACCCAGCTCCTACAGAATAGCTCCTCTACTGTAGTCATGACCAGCCCTCACAACAAAATAGCCTCACAGTCAATCCCACCCACTGATGTACCAACAGATAGCAAAGCTCAACTACAACAAGAGAGCACACCCAACCCACATAAGGAGCACCAATCTCAGGTGATGAGGAAAACTGTGCCACTGGGCCCCAGAGAACACCTACCTACTACATAAGGATACTCTACTAAGACTGGGAAACATAGCACCTCTACCTAATACATAGAAACAAACACAGGAAGGCAACCAAAATGGAGGGAAAAGAAATAAGTCCAAAGTGAAAAAACAAAACAAAGCTCCAGAAAAAACAAACAAACAAACAAACAAACAAACAAAAAAACCAACAAAAAAACCAAAAACTAAACTAAGTGGAGGAAAGAAACTACTAGATGCAAAGTCCCAAACACTGATTATAAGAATGCTCATTGATCTCAATGAGAGCTTTGGCAAAAATATAAGAAAAATAAAAATTGAGATAGAATACATAAAAAAGAATCAGTCAGAAATGAAGAATATAATAACTGAAATAAAAAATACATTAGTGAAAATCAACAGTAGGATGAAGCAGAAAATTAAATCAGCAATTTGAAAGGTAAGATAGCAGAAAATAGGCAATCAGAAAAGCAAAAGGAAAATATCTGAAAAAATTAGGCTAGTGTAAGGGGCTTCTGAGCAGTAGTTAATGTACCAACATTTGAATCATAAGGGGTACCAGAAGGAGAAGAAAGAGAGAGCAAGAAATTGAAAACTTATTTTAAAAAATAATGGTGGAGAATTTTCCTAACTTGGTGAAAAAATTAGACATACAAGCCCAGGAAGCACAGAGTTCCAAACAATCCAAAGAGGTTTGCACCGAGCCACACCATAATTAAAATATAGAAAGTTAAAGACAAAGAGAATTTTAAAAGCAGCTAGAGGAAAGCAGTTTGTTACCTAAAAGAGAACTCTCATAAGACTATATAATGATTTCTTAATAGAAACTTTGCAAGCTTGAAGTGATTGACATGAAATATTCAAAGTGATGTAAAGCAAAGACCTGTACCCAAGATGACTGTACCTAGCAAAGCTGTCATTGAGAATTGAAGGACACATAAAGAGCTTCTCCGATAAAAAAAAAAAGTTAAAGGCTTTCATCACCACAAAACCAGTACTACAAGAAACGTTAAAGGGACTTCTGAAAGAAGAAGAAAAAGTTCAACAATATGAATAATAAAATGACAATAATTATATATCTATCAATAATAACTTTAAATGTAAATGGATTAAATGCTCCAATCAAAAGACATAGGGTGGATAAATGGATAAGAAAACAAAATGCTGACATATGCTGCATACAAGAGACTCACTTAGGATAGAAAGGCACACAGAGACTAAAAGCAAAGGGGTAGAAAAGCATATTTCATGAAAATGAAAACAAACCAACAAAAAGATCTATGCTGGCAATACTTATACCAGAACAAAATAGACTTTAAAACAAAGACTGCAACAAGCTACAATAGACCCTGCAATCCCACTTCTGGGTATTTATCCAAAGAGACACAAAACACTACTCTGAAGAAACATGTGCATGTTAATCTCTGTATTCATTGCAGCATTATTTACAGTGCCCAAGATATGGAGGCAACCTTGGTGTCCACCAACGGATGAATAAAGAAAAATTGGCAGATATACACAATGAACTTTTAGCCATAAAAAAGAATGAAATTTTGCCATCATCAAAAACATGGATGGACCTAGAGGGTATTGTGCTTAGTGGAGTAAGTCAGGCAGAGAAAGACAAATGTCACATAATTTCACTTATATGTGGAATCTAGAGAATACGATAAATGAACAAACAAACAAACAAACAAAAAAACCAGAAACAAGCTCATAGATATAGAGACATGGTTGCTGGATGGGGAGGCTGGTGGGATGAATCAAGTGGCAGATTAAGAAGCATAAATTGGTAGTTAGAAATTAGTCATGGGATCGTAAATTATGGCATAGGGAATATAGATGATAATATTGTAATAACAATGTATAGTGCCAGGTGGGTACTAGACTAAGTGGGGGAATCACTTCTATAAAATAATATGTCAACTCTAATTGAAAATAAAAAAATATTTAAAAACATTTTTGTTTAAGCTTTTCTACATATCTTTTCTACATATCTTTTTAATGAGAGGAGAATGTAATTAAAAACAATGAAATCAATCCTCAGTGCATCAGAACTCCTGACAATAAATAGCACTGCTTGGACACTTCTGGCAGGCCCCTAGTTGGGTGGGGGTTAATGGTCTGCTGAGGGACCCTCGACTGGGAGCCGGGCTCTCCCATGTGAGTTCCTGCTGCAGGTCTTTTTTGGAGAGAAACATGGATGATCTCCAGCATGAAAACCAGTATACTCACAGACCACAGAGACAAGATCTGACACATTTCCTGGGGGATAGGTTGTGTCCCACCTTCTTCAAGAACTGTCATATAAGCATGGCCGAAGGTTCAGACTAGGCATCAGATCACTTGTGTCTACTTTAAATTTTTTCCTTCATCAAGGGCTGGCCTTAAGCAAGCTCCATAATGGCTCCTCCCTCTGGTTGCACCCATGCAAAGCAATAATAGGTCTCCTTTGAGAATTGTGATAGGATATGTTAGGCACATTATGTGATGTAGTAAGTGCTCAATAAATGTTAGCTTTCTATGTAAAAGAGTTACTCAGTTTGTAAATCATTCCTGAGTAAGTACAGTCCAAAAAACCTAATTTCCTAGAGATCATCTACATCTTGTGTGGTGTGAAAATGTGGAAAAGGCAGACCCGTGACCCATTCAGGACATAGGGGAAAGAAGGAGAGATGGGCTAGAAGTGTGGTGAGGGAGACAGTTGTTCTAGGTTTAGCAGATGGTCCTCATATAAGAAGTCATTGAACATAATAATCTCAAATAAATGTATCAAGGGGCTAACTGGGAATGGTGAGAGGATGCAGAAAGTCCAACTGTACCCCACAGTCTGTGGGGAAGATTACACCCACCTCAGCACGGCCTACACAACATTGGCCTGCCCCAACTGTGCGCTTCCTCTGGACACTCACTCATCATGGAGGTCCACTGATGCCTGAGTATTTCCGTTAATGTGTGCATTTAATTTTTAAGATGAAACCCTTTCATACATTACTGTTCTACATATGTGATCAGACTTAGTGCCACTACCATACTGGCCCCATTTTATAGAAGAGAAAGAAGAGACTGAAAACAGAACATTCTTTTGGTCAACGTCACACATGTGGTGTGTGCTTGTGCCAAATTCCAGGGCCCAGGCATGGCAGCAGGCATTCTCTCTCATTCCAAGGTGAACACACACTCCTTGGAAAGCTATCAGTGCATCTGGCACAGATTCAGAGTCCCAGAGCTGCCTCCAATTCCCACCAGCAGACTCAAAGGATTTAGGTACTTGCTCTCAAGGGAAGTGAGGGCTAAGGAAAGTGTGGTGGAATGCAGTTATGAGGCAGACCCAGTAGAAAAACCCATCTGTGGCAGGGGTCAAACCCTGCTCCAAGATGCTATTGTTGTGCTGGGCTTTGCATATGAAGAAAGAGGTGGCCGACTTCCCAGCCAGGTTCCTCCTTGCATGTGTCCATATGGCTTCTATCCTCACAGTGTAAACAGCAAGAGGTCCATAAAAAGTTTAGAGCTTGACTAGCTGAGTGGGATAAAACATGGTATGGAAAATTTATCACTTAGAATCACCAAGGGGGCTACTTACTGTAGACTTTGGAGGAATCCAGATTATATCTGCAGACGTAATTATCCATTTTAGCTCGCTCTAGGCCATGAACAAAAAAACCAAGATTGTAGATCTCTGCAAGGGCAACATCCAAAGGTCTGTGTGAGGTGGAGCTGATGCTGTCTTTCCTCTGATCACACAATTATGGCAGGCACCCCCCAGATGATTTTCCAACAGACCCTTATGGGGAAGCAGCTGTGTCTAAACTAACATCTGTGCACTCCCTGGACCAGATCCTCATCTGGTGTCCCGGAGGGTCCACTGTGAGGAGCCTGAGTTGGGCCTTGAGAACTCAGATGTCTTCTAACCACAACCTGGACCCATGGAGCACATAAAAGGCACACGGCCTCATCCCCTCACAGGGGCAAACTCTGCTATGGGTTTCCAGTGCTGAAATACCAGGTTTCCACTAAGAGGTTCAGGCAGTGCTCTCCACCAGGCCCTCTTTACATAAATGAGAAAGGAGTGAAGACAATGCAGCTGAAGTCGTTCCTGTCTCATGTCCGAGCTGAGTACCAGGCTTGGGTGCCCCTGGGACTCTCTGATGCTTGGCTGCCTATTTCTCCTCCCTGTCATTCTATGTGCCTTTAGAAGCCTGGAGACCCCAGGGACAAGGGCAGGAGTCGGGTGAGTCAGGACAGAGCCCAGGATGCTGCACAAGAGACTCCAGCATGGAAGGAGAATTCTTGTCTTAGCTGCAGTTCTGAAAGTCTGCAGATGGCCACTCTCTTCCTGAGTTGTCTTGACCCTTCATGGACCTCACACACCCACCCTGGATTCACCAAGCACTCCCTTTAGCCAGTCGGCATGATAGAATGAAGACGTTGGTATGCTAAGGTGCAGTTCTTGGCCCTAGCATTTCCCCAGAATGTTGGGCCCCTGAAGTAAAAATCAGGGTATTCAGAGAGGGCGGTTAGTGGGCCAGGCCCCTGGGGAGTTAGCCAACAGAACGTATAGGACCTTCTGCTGCAAGCCCCTGTCACTGGCCTCCATTAGTGCCTTCTGGCTCAACCTTGGCTAATTCCTATCCCAGATGTTTGATTTGTTCCAAGTCAATCCCTCAGCTATGTCAGTACACCCTTGCACCTGGCAGCCTTGATCCCTCCTACGTCAGGTCTTCTTTCTACACCCAGTCAATCAATTCAAGTTTGCAAATTCTCTGTCCCCCAAAAATAGATTCTTGGCCTGAGAGCCGACTCTTGCCTGCTGACACATTTTGTTATGCTTTCAAGTGTTTCTTAAAAATGGGAGTCAGGTTTAAAAGTCTGTGCATTTTCCTTAAATCCAAGTGGCTAGATTATTGGAAAATAGGACCACCTGGTAACAGTGGGTTCATATTTCTGCGTGTCATCATTGGTGAGCCAGGGACCACTGTCCACCTCAGATGGAGGAGAACCCCATGGCCCAGAGCTTGCCTTCACTCTAAGAGTCCTCACACTGCAGTCAATCACCCTTGGCTTGACTGACTCACTCCTCTTGCTCATCGTACTTGCCTGGCCCCGACGGTACCCGACGGCAGTTACTGTGACCTAGGGAGAGCCCGAACCACATGGAACCATGGGAGAACACTGAGGCTTTGAGAGAGTGGGAAAGGCCAGCCGATGGCCCTGTGCTAAAATGAAGGCATGTGGCCTACTCAGGACAGGCTTGATGTGTCCAAGTGATACGTCTTTTCCTATGCATGGCGACCAATAGTGCGATGCTGCTTCCGAACTCAATTCTGCTAGGGGGCACATTCACTGCTCACATTTCATAAGGGCTCTGCCCACCATTACATGTGACTCTGCATTTGCTTTGAAGAACAGGTCTCCTGCACAGCCCTGACGCTTGAGCAAGCCACCCTAAGAGGGGCTGCTGCCCATCAGCCTCATAACCATTCATTTGCAATTTATAATCCAGAATTACTTATTGCAAGGAGGTATTTCTTGGCAAGGCAGGACCCGCAATTAATAATCCATATTATAATTAGATATAGGCAGAGGAGGAATATTTTGCTGCCTGAATGTGAAGAGATCAGGCTGTAAATGTGGCAAAAAGAGCCAGCATGGCCATCCTGCTTCAACAAAAAGCCAGAAGAATCCAGAAATGCACAATTCTGTGCCAGGCCAAAGCATGGAACTCCCGTGTTCACACAAAGTGATATTCCCCCATCTAACATGCATCATTCTTTAATTTGCTCTCTTAAAGTGCAGTACCCCTTGAGCTAGACATCACTAGCCCAGTTTTGCAGAGAGAGAGTAACTAGGGGTTCCAGAGGGCAAGTGGTTTCCCTGATCCCTGACGTGCATAGGACCAGGATCTGACCTCAAGGGCCAGCCCCAGGACCCACTTATGCCACCTCTGCTCTAGTCTTCATTCTGATTTGCTATCATGTGGCTCTTCTGGGGACAAGGCCTCTCTGCTACTCAGAGACATGGTCTGTGGTCTTCAGCTCACAGGGCCGTGAGTGTGGTGCCAGAATACCCTGAGAGGGACCTGGGCAGTCACAGGTGAACGAAAGGCCCAGCCTCTTCCTCCGTGTATGTGACAGGGGAGAGACAGCATCTGCTAAAGGCAGGCTGTCTGACAGCATAGAGCATAGCCTGGGCCTGCACTGTTCAGGAACCATGCACTCTGCCCCTCTGCCCAGACGCTCGTCCTTCCTCCTTTGTGCTCCCTATTGCCCCCCAGGTACCACTAAGTTGTCCCTCCATCTTTGCAGCAGAGTCCCCTCTGTCCCTAGGTAACTACAGCTTACAAAAAGGATCCTGTTAACCTGTACAAAGAGGGTTGCAGAATTTTGACAGAAAGAAATTGAAGTGAAATAATTTTTGTTTTGTCCATGCAGTTATTCCTTCTGTTCTCAGTGCTGGAACCCCAATTCCTCAGAAAGAAAACAGAGCAAGAGGAAGGACAACAGAAACAATAATGAAATAAATTTGTTCCGTCCATGTAATCGAATACCATGGAGAAGGTTGAGAAATATGTATGGCATGATTGCATGAACGTAAAAATAACCTTATAAATTGTTATGAGGTATCGAGATGGCTATGTACCTATTTAAGATTGACTATTATGGTAGTTTTCTCTGAAGAGAGCAGGGTGGAACAGGGGGGATGTTTATCATAGTGGAGGGACAGCAGGCATTCCAGAGCTGTCTTTTGTGTTTGTGAAAACTCTTCCAATGATACGCTTAATTTTGCTGCATTTAAAAAACGAAACTCAAAATTAGGCACAGTGAAAGATATACATGAGGAAGGGTTAGGGAGTGAGTTAGCCTGATGACTGTAATATACCTTGAAATTCAAAGTATTTCAATTTACTCTGAAATTTATCAAAAATAAGATGGAACGATGAAGAAAAGAATATGGATATATAAATGATAAAATAAGGTCTGATATTAATTTTTAGTCAAGAATGATAGAGGCAGTTCATTGAGAAATTTTTTTACTTTGCTGTAGGTTTGGTAATTTCCATAATTAAAGTTTGGAATGAATACAAAGAACGGCATGATTGGGAAAAAAACTTGCAGAAACCTTGGTACAAACTTGCGACAAATGCTAATGACAAGGACAGACTAAAGGCTACAGGAGCTAGCAGTGACATTCTACCAGGAAAGTCTTGGTGGGTAAGGTGCCCTGTGAGCAAAGAACAGTGGGCTGGACCTGTTCAGCTGAGAAAGGCCTTGTAGGACACCTAGCCCCCCACAGTCCCCTCCAGCCGCTGTAGCAGGAGAGGTCTAGAGCAGAGGGTTCACTTTGGAGGGCCAGGTTGTCTTGCTAAGAGGAGTGTCAGACTCCATGGCCAGGCCTTCCTAGCACCAGGACCCCAAGTGGAGAATCTGTTGGAGCACAGACCTGGAGGCAGCGAGGCCAGCAGAGGCCTCTGCTCACCCCAGAGCAATCCTGAGAGGTCAAAGAGGCCTCACGCTCTCCCCCTGCCTGTGTCCTGAGGCATTACACCGTCCCCTCGCTGATTTTATTCAGTGACAGCCTGATGAACTGGCTCCTTCCATTTCATTGGAGGTCCAGGTCCCTGCATGGTCTTTTTCCTTTAAGTGACTGTCCTGTTGGGTGGCAGCTTTCCACAGACAGCAACAGTTTAAAAGGTCAGAGTAGGGACTGCTGGGTCACACTGGCAGAGGGTAGACAGCAGGCACCTGTCACCTCAGCTAGGCTGCCGTGGGGGGAGGTTACAGGCATCCTCACCTGTCGTTTCACATGCTGCTCAGACACCATGGCATGTGGGTGTCCAGGGGACATGAACAGAGAAATAAAGATGTTAGGCTCACTGCACAGCTGGGTGTTTTAAATCAGGAGAAGCAGGTAAAGACCCTACTTGTTGTGGGGTCTCTAGCTCACCTCCATGCCTGCCAGTCCAGGTCTTAGGTTCAGAAGACTGGAGGAGTCAGACAGCTGCCACCAACAGCTGGCTCAGCTGGAGAGGCTCTCATCCTGCAAGTTCTTTAACCCCTCCTCTCCCAGCCTGAGCTCAGCATGTGGGGTGGGGAGAGCCAGTGATCAATGATAGAGATATTAGGACTGGCCACTGTTGGTTAGGGTCTACCTGTTTCTAGATTCTGTGGCAGTCCCTGCAAAATCCATTAGCCTTTGCGCTCACAACAGACCTGGTGGTAGGCGTTGTTCTTTCAACTTCTTGATGCAAAAGTGGAGCTCATAGATGCCACATTTGCTCCAGGTTGCTTGCTCATGGGTAAGGCCTCTGATACACACACGATTCTGTCTGACCCCATGGTCTATTGCTCTCTAGCCTTAATAAAGAGCCCAGAGGCCAGAACCAGCTGCCTGGGTCTGGATCCAGCTGGATCTACCTGTATGCTGTTACCATTGGACAATTGTGTTTATCCATCTACCCCAGTGGCTCAATCCTAATGATGTGAACTCTCAAGTCTGCACATCCCGAGCTCATTACAGAGGGAGGGCTCCTATCAGGAAGGTAATTCCCTAGAGTCCCTCAGCACACTGATGCAGACACCCTTGCAGGGGAGAGAGCATCCTTGTCAAGTTCCAGATCTCAGTGGGAGCACTCGCCATTTAACCACTGGGTGTGGTGTTTGCTGTATTAGTGTGCACGGTGCCTTTTGTCTGACTCAGTTTCTAGTATGACATTGGATGTTGAACTGCATCTAAATCTTTTCTTCATCCATTGAGATAGTCATGTTTTTGTTCTCCATTTTGCTAATGTGGTAAATTGCACTGATATTTCAAATCAGGTATGAGACTTGTATGTCTGTAGTTAACCCTACTTATTCATGATGTCTTATCCTTTATATATGTTGTTAGATTTCCTTTGGTAGTGTTTTGTAGAATGTTTTAAATATGTATTTTCTTATTTTTAATTTCATCTTTTACTTCTGTGATTTCAAAAAGTAATTACACTAAATTTGCGTGTGATCATTTCACAATACATGTAAGTCAAGTCATTATGCAAGATGCCTTTACTTATAATTACACACCCCGCATGCACTTTCACTTATTTGTGTAGAGTGTACATTCCTGTATGAACACTCCATGCATACACACACCACACAGTCAGACACCACACTTACTCACCTCACTCACATAACATACAGTCTTATACCATTCATATCACACTTGGACCACATACACTCACACTACATACTCATTTACACCATAAATGTACACACACACACACACACACACACACACACACACACACACTCCCCATACACACACCCCACACATTCTTTCAGCTAGAACAGTGACTCCAGCTCTTACCTCCTACACAGGCAACAAAACTGTCTTCTTTCATGACATCTAAACAAGAATTTTCTACAAGCTGAAATAAAGAGTTAGCAGGGTCAAAAAAGTGAATGTGGAACCATGGTGAGAAGCCACACCATCCCCCCTCCTCACATTTAGCCCCCACTCACTGAGTTAATGTATTCTTCCAAGGTGTTGTAATCGTTCCTCCCATACACTTGGCTGTTTCCTACAATCTTAAGCAGCTGCAAGAACAAGAGGAGATGGTTTAAACCAACAGCCAGTTTTTGGGGGACACCACAGGTTTTCATTCCCGGAAAAAATCTCTGGCCTCAGGCATGGGCCAGCAGCCCATCCTTAGGGATTGGAAAGCCCTTATGCCAGAAACTCTGGTTTGTAGGTTATACACAATACTTATTTGTTTCTTAAGTGGCTCTCTGTTGTCCAAACGTTCTGGCTTGATTATTGGACCATCCTCTGGGGAACACTGGGAAATCTACATTTGAAAATAATTCCCAAGTGGGATAAAGTGCAGCTCTGGTTACCTGTTCAGAATTACCTGGTCTTTCTGATACTTGTTTACACCCATGCTGTAGACTTTGGCTCCCATACTCTGAGCAATGCTAACCTAAGAAGAAAAAGACTTTGAATATAAAATACCAAAACACAGGGAGCAAAATCCTGGTGACGATGAACTGGACTCACTTCGTACTTGGTTTCACGAACTGTCTTTGGGAGCAGTGGCCCAGAGGTCAGACTGATAATCAGGCTGGCAGCATTACTGTCTGCAGGAGGAGAAAGGAGGGGCCAATGAGGTTAAGTAGCCTGGACTGACATGCCACAGGCTACCAGGACTACAACACTGCTCTCTGCACCTTCTCCTTCCAGGGAGAAGTAGCCTAAATACACATATCCACCATCCAGAGTCCCTGGAGGGCTTTGCAGTCAACTCCAGCCAGAGGAAGGACCTAAGCCCAGGACCCAATTTGTAGTTGGGAAGACTGAATACAGCTCAGGGTTCTTCCTACTGAACTCTCAGTACAAGATAGTACAGCTTTTGCCCTGAAAGGCAATTCCAGCTATTTCACTGGACAAGCGTAACCGTTTCAGATGATCACAGGGAGGAGCAGCCAGACTTCATTGTACAAGTGTCTCTTAGGCTGAGTAGAAGGCTGGCTTCCTGCTCTAAACAGTGCCTGTGGGCACTCCTGCTGGCATCTGTGGGCCCAGAGGTTCAGAACTCAAGGTTAAAGGCACTTGGGCATCATATTCCATGCTCAGCTCAATACCATTTCTTACCAGACCCACACATTTTTCCTGACCAGAGCTTGACCCTAAATAAAAGTAAAGATGCTTCTGAGCTCAACACAGACTCTTCCACTCTTGGAGACACTGTCACAGGACAGAAGTCAACTGAAATGAAAAAGCTGCAAAGAATAAGAGTCAGAGCCGGATTGTGCAGGAGAAAAAGTGTGGTTAACAAGGAGAAATCCAGCTCTTTTTTTATTTTTATAAACTTAATCCTATCTGCTCTAGGTGCCCTGACTTTTTCTTTTTTATGCAACTCAACTGTAGATCAAACACCTTGTATTCAATAAGAACCAAGAATGTACCAACATAATCCCATGTCGTTCTGAGAATGTCACCGCACAGAGAAGGAGACATTATCACGCAGAGGGCAAAAATCTTGCTCCAGTGTCAGCACTAGGAAGTGCCCATGGTGGGTCTGCACCCAGACCTCACTGAGGCCCTGCATGGCTCTGTTCTGGACTCGACCATAATGGAATCAGCAGGCAGCTTACCTCGAAGATAAACTTTCTGAATCTGCTCATTTGCCTGCAATAAAATGAAGGAATGTGGGGTGAGGGTTGTGATATGACACAGTAATACTCTAAGAACTTGACAAAGCAAATTTTCAGAGCTCTAGCAGTCTGTACCTTTTTAAATCCTTCCTGCATGTTTCTGTCGCTTGTAGGCACTACATTCTTAAGTTTGGCAAGACCGTCTTGAATTTCTTGTCTGATAAAAATTTTAGAAAGGGGTTGAGATAGAATGAATAGTTGAGTGTTAAAAAACAGCCTCATGTTGTCTTGCTGCCATTTTGCACTGTGCAGACCTGCCTGGACAATAGAGGACACAATAAAGTAGACCTGTCATGGTGCTTCAGCCCTACACCTTTGAAATTGATGGGCCTGTTTAGGCCTTCTCTGTCCCCAATTTGGTGAGCACCTGGTGGGGCTTGGAAACTTTGCTTTGCTTGTCCTAGGTGTATAGTCTGTTTTTTTTTTTTTGTTCCCTATTATGTCTCAGGCACATAAACATTATGAAAGCTTTGACATTCCATGGTTAGAGTGGGGAGCATGCATGGATTAACATTGTGACACCCATACTCCAAAGTGAGTGAAAAATAAGAAGCACCTCCAACAGTTACACTCTCTTCCAACAGGTCAAGCTGAATTTTGAAAGGTTATCTTGCTAATCCCCTGCCCTGTCCCCTCTTCCTCACTATGGTTGATTCAGTACCCCTACGCCAGTTCCCTTTCTGAATTGGTGCTACAGGAAGTAGCCAAACTGCTTAATAGAGTGTTAAGGTTCCTGGGTCCCAAAGGTATAGCCTGGTTTTCTGTGTCTTAATTCCTGTCTCAGGCATGTAAACATCAGAGAACCTCACTAAGGGCCACCTTGACCATCCTCGGTCAGAGTGGAAAGCATTCATGGATGTAAAGTGTGACAACCACACGTAAAATGTGACTGGAAAATGTGAAGCTCCTAAGGAGCCTTTCATGTGGGCAGGCTCTCCTCCAAAAGGTAAGGCTAAGTTTGGAAAGGTCATCTTGCTAATCCCCTGCCCTGTCCCCTCTTCCCCACACAGACCCTAAGGTTGATTCAGTACCCCTAAACCACTTCCCCTTCTGAAATGGTGCAACAGGAAGTAGCCAAGCTGCTTAATTAGAGTGCTAAGGTTCCTGGCCATCACTGCTTCTGAAGAACAAGACCAAAAGCTGGGGAAGTGACCCTGAGGGCTGTCCATAGAGGCAGAAGATCAGTCAGCCGTATGTGGCCTGTCAGCCACTGTCAAAACAGAGAGCAGGGGCTGAACTGGGATGCACGGGTGAGGAGGATGGGTGGGAGCTTGGATTTAGATTAGTGCCATGTGATGGGGCTGAGCTGGCACAGCAAGGGGAAGCTGAGTCTGGACTCTGAAAACTGGCTTCTTGCCATGAATGAAAGAGTTGCTGTCCTGGAGTGAGATCTGAGAGCCCAGGTCCAGCACTTCCTGGTCCAGCCCTGCCTGACCCAGCCAGGGATGTAAGGAGGACTGAGACTCATGGCCAGTGGAGGTGAAGCCAGGCCCTGCCAAGCCCAGAACAAACACTCTCTGCTCCCGGCACCACACTCCAGAAAATTTTTGTTTTGTCATCAGCAACTCAAAATATGCTGGAATTGTCAGCTCTCCCCAGCTCTCCAGAACCCAGCTCTCTCTCTCTCTCTCTCTCTCTCTCTCTCTTTTTTTTTTTTATGGCTCTCCATGGTGCTGTCTGTTCAGTCCTACTCCCAGTTCTGCTCCCGAGAGAGACTCCTGGTGCCCTCTGACTCTTAAAATGTCATCCCCTCACACACATGATTTCATAGTTTTCCATTTACCTAAGCTGTACACTTACTCCTGGCACCCTTCCTTATGAACGATGGCCCCACCTTCATCCCCAGAGAAGACCTGGGAGGCTCTCCACAAGTCTCTCCATGGCTTGTCCTGGTTGGGTCCTTAGGCCCAGAGGGCAACTTCCACCAGAGTCACACATTCAGTGCCTTCTGCTTCTCTCTCTGTCACCTGCCATTTTCCTCCCAATGAACCTGTTTTCATCCACCTCAAACCCACTCAAGTCTCTCTCTCTCTCATTTCTCTCTCTCTCTTTCTCCCCCCCTCAAAATACAAACCACAGTCACATACAAAACCACATTTTTCTCTTGTCGAGAGAGCTGCCAGTTCCCTCCCCACTTCTCCTCGACGGCAGACCTTGAGGTGCTAGCTCCATGCATTGGCACCACCACACCCCTCCCCTGCAGCCCAGCTGTTTCTGCTTCACTTGGCTGTTCCCAAAGTCCTGAATGGCAACTTTCCCGCAGAAATCCTAAGACCCTTCTGTCCTAAGTTACCTTAACTTCTCTTTGGTGTTTTACCCACTCTGAATTGGGTTCAGTTTTTTCTTGTCCACCAGAATCTCAATCTCCTAGCTACTCATAATCTCCATAACTTCTCACCGCCAGGCCTTTGGGCACACCACTGGACCCTTCTATGGTCCTCCTAAGATGCACGTGTGTCATGTCTTCCTCAAACACCTCTCCCAGCCCTGTGTTGAGGATCCCACTCACGAGGATCCCTGTCATAGCTACATCGAGGGGCCTAGCTTCCCTCCACCGAAGCCTGTCCCTTCAATGCCACCCACCTCTTCCACCCTGGGTCTGTCTTTGTTATCCCCAAAGCCCACAGGCCCAGAGCAGAGAGTGACACAGCACGGCAGGTGCGGAACACAGGCCAGTATTTACAAAGGATCCATACGTCTGCTCTACTAGATCCAGAGTCCTCACAGCCAGCCTGTTCTAAGAAAAAGGAAGAGCACTAAGGACAGGACTTAGAGCACGAGGGCAGGGCTTAGAGGGGCCAGGGATGGTCTAGAAGCACCAGGGTCGGCCAGAGCCAGTGCGGCCAGGAGTCAGAGGGGGCCGGAGGGCCAGGGTTGGAAAGTGAGGGTCGGCACTGAGGGGAGCCCGGGCCAGCTCAGCCTGCACATCAGTGGGTTCTCCACTGAGGTCTCAGGGAACCCCTCACTCCTTGGTTTTTCCTGTAGCCTGCCCTCTGGGCTTTCCTTAGGGGATCAAATCAGCACTTACTTGTTTGAGGTGAGCTTCATGAGGGTTTGGCCATGTGTAGAGAAGGTGATGAAGGACATCCGCAGTTTTGGGCTGGGGAAGAAGCACTCCTCGTGAGATGCCATAAACACAGGCTGTCATAGAGGGGTGCATGACAACTTCCATTTCCTACCCCAACTCTTCCACTTTGGGACACATTCCCCAAACCCTGGAAATTCCCATAATATTAGTGAAGGATTCTGAGGGCTGTGGAGTTGTTGGTCCTTCCTGGTAGAGAGCCAGAATGGCATCCTGCTCCATTGCTATACTCCCAATATCCTAAGAGTCCCTCACACCCCCCCCCCACAACACACATACACACACACACACCACAGACAAGAAGATAGATACTTAGCATCCTAAATAAAGACTTCCCACATGTTCTCTTTTACTGCAAAATTCTTTGGCCCTTCATAGGTCTTCACTTTTTTTTTCTGTCTTTTCCCTACCTCTCATCTCAAAGAAATTATTCTTGTTCTTTGAATCCATTCATTACATTTTTTTCCATTTCTCTCCCCTAGCCACTATCTTCATTATTTGCTGACCTTCATTTTCTCTTAGGTAAATCGCTACTCTAAGACTCTACTACTTCTGTCTCTTGTTCCAACTCATTTTAATCACGATTATCATACCTTTCTTTGTGGAGCGGAACTTAGATCATTTCACACTTCTGGTCAATAATCATCTATAGTTCCCTGTTTCCCACAGCAGAAAATATAAGCCCCTCAGCCTGGCATTATAAGCCTCTATCACCTTAGTCCCAAACTGTTCAGCCTTATCTTCCAGCCCTCCCTTGAGTTAACCCTTTTCTTCAGCCACTCACCCTACAAGAAGTCTCTTGGATGGTTTCCATTACCCAGAATTTCCCCATTCTTCAGGACTCCGTTTAAATTTTTACTTCCTCTATAAAATCACCCTTGACATTTTCCTCGAAGTCCTTGCATTTTCATTTAAATAGCCATGTAAGTCCTTTGCCCCATGCCCTTTTTCTTGGCCCTCAGCACTGTTTAGTTACTGTGTTACTAGTTTGCCTGTTTCCCAATCTGTGAGGTTTTCTTGGGCAGGCTATGTCCCCTGCATATGTCTTGGCCTCCAGAAAGAAGCCAAAAAAGGTACTGAAAACTGATGAAACCAGTGTGACCTGTCTTTGTTTCTACTTCAGAGCACCTCCCTGGGTTCTGTGTTCCTGACCCAAGGGACTCCCATGCCCACTGAGTCTAAACAGCTTTGCACTCTGCCTGAAAGAGGAAAACATCAGTCGTACTTTGTGTACTTATTCACCAGCTCTTCTAGATATCTGTGAATTTCATCCCAGTTGGTTTTTGCACTATCTGACCTGAAAATAAAGAAGACCTGAGTTAGAGGGATGAGATGCATTCATTGAGTGGGCAGATTTCTGCCTCTCCACTTTTCAACAGGTCCTTTAGCAAGCAAGTCCTCACCCTACGTAACCAATATTTGTTATACAACATCAGTTACTTTACTAGGTCTCCTTGTGGTGCCTTTCATCAGTGTGACTTGTGGGGAGGCTGACCAACCAGACTTGTGTGCTTCAGTATGAGAGACTTTTGATAGCAAGGCAGAATGGTTGGTCATTAGGTTGGGTTGTTAGATACAAATGAGGGAGGATGCAGTGATTGGCAAATGTATTCTAATTCTGATATGTTGGCTCTTCTTGTTCCCCACTTACTGACATTCCAACAGGATCTCTGGCTTAAAGTCATGAAGGATGTGCTACTCAGACTATTTTATTTTCCTTCTTTCTTAATAGCCTACAAAGCTGAGGCATTCTAGACACAGAAGACCTTTACAGCATTACTGTCAGGTGAAGGCCTGTCTTGCTCTTATCATGCCCCCACCAGCAAGAAAAGCTGAAGATCTTTTCTATCCCTACCTTCATGTTTTCACTCCCTTTGCTTCTACTTTAGTCCCTGAATATAAAGTGAAGAAGCTGAAGGGAGTTGAGGTCATGACCTCTCTACGTGGGAAATAAACGTGTCTTACCTGCCCAGGGCTCAAAGGTCTTTGCAATCCCACATCTCTGTAGGTTATCACTATTCTAGGTTTTGGAAGACAATTTTGAGGCTTATTGACTAAGTATTTTGTTGAAAGTTCTATAGATGACAAATGTGAAACAGGCTGATACTCTGGCCTGGGCTCTTGCCCTGTACATTTTAGCTCAGACATTTTATTTGGCATGTGAGTCTGAGGAACACAGCAGAAGGCCCTTCCTCTCATCGCCAGTGGTCACCATGCCATAAACATTTTAATGACATGTTTATATGTATGATTCCCACATTCCCTAGAACATCCTTCTCCTCTGTAGTATTTCTTTCTCTTTCTCTAAACTGCACCTAAAACTGTCAGCAGATGGTGAGAAAACTAAGGAAAGATTATTCAAACTGAATCAGAATTATCATTCATGGAGCATCTATGTACCATGTATTTTACATATATAATTTCCAGTGCCAAAACAACCTTATATTATCAGCATTATTTCCATTTTATAGATGAGAAAACTGAGGCTCTAACAGATCAAGGATTTTGCTAAAATTTCTATGGATAGCATGAATCTTACTCTTGATGTAGCTGTGAAACCCTTGCTCTACCCATTGCACTTGGCAAATCAGGGTGACACTGCTCTATGCAACTGTTGGATAGTAAAGCACTAGACTTTGTCAACCTACCTACAATACAGGGTTCCTGTCAGAAACTCCCAGGTTTATGTGCAAGACAACTCCTTTCCTAATTATTATAAGGTAACACTTTTCACTTTCCTTCACATTAGTACTCTCCTCTGTTTTTTCCCTGAATGAAGTAGTTTTTTTAGAGAATATTTACAGGAAGCAAGAATCTTCAACCCATCCACCTACTCCGGGAAAGTTTCAAGTTTGTGATGATTATGAGGTAAGATCTAGATTCTAGAACACAGAAGAACACAAGTGTTCATGGGCTGTGGAAAAACCACAGATATGTCCCTAGGGAGGATGCAATATGAAACAGACCTGTATTATGGGCTTCTGGAAAACAGAGCTCCAAGCATGTTTTAGCATTCTACTCTTAGAATGAACAGATGAATCTCTAGACATCTGAAGACATCTCTACTATTACAGCTTGACAAAGAAAAAAAATCCTAGTGATAGAACTATACTGAGAAAATCACATAGGTGGAGCAGAATTGTGTAGGTGAATTGAGCTTTAAAAGAGCTAAATTTGCTCCTCCACAGTAAGAAGTCAATAGAGAATATATAAACCTTGAACAGCAAGATACAGCTGTCAGTACAAGCATAGTATTATCAACATGATCTAGAAGAAAAATCTAGAAGATTAGGAAGTGGCTATCTCTGAAGGGTGGGATCAGGAGTAGGGAGGAGAGGAGCAAGGGCCTAGAGTTTTTACATGTGTACTTTGTAATAGTGTTTAATTTTAAATTTATGGTCCAGCATTTCCTTTTAAATACAAAAAAGAAATTAAGAAAACTAGTAGCATGAAGGATATCAGCAAAATGGTAGATTCTGAAACTCTAAGTACTTGTTCCTCCCACTGAAACATTGAACAAACCACTATGTGCTATCTTCACCAACTTTGTAGGACTCTAGGAAACAGTAAAAGTTTTAAAACAATAAAGGAAATACATGATTAAGAAGTAGCCATTTTTAAAATGGTATGAAAGTTTTGTGGCATTTTTAATCTCCTTTCTTCCACTCCTTTTCTGGTATGGTGGCAGTTTGGGTCTTGATCAGTGAGTGGCCCTGTTTCCCATTCATCTTGAACTAGAGAGAGCAGTGTAGATCTTACTAACAAATTATTGTGCACAGCTTTGCTAACCTGGTTAAATTCAATTAGAATGACCCAAAAGGTGTATTTAGAAAGTCACACATATGCCCAGACCAGAAGCATAATCATAAAAGTCTTGAGACTCCTTAATCATTTGCTTTAAGCTGATCCCTAGGCTCAGAGTAAGCATACCTAAGTTTTAAATAAATGCACAGCCAATAACCATTCTGCCAAATTGAGAGTGGTGGCTGTTCTATGTAATTTCAAAAAAAATTTTTTTGTTGTTGGTTTTATGTTTGTTTCAGCTCCTGGCATTCAAGAAAATCTCTGTCAAAATATTCGCTGAATATGAGCGAAAGGAACAGAAACACAAGTGATCACATACAACAAGAAATATTTTTTGCAAAAGTAGCATATGGAAAGTCTCAAAAAATTGAAATGCTACACATTTCTAAAATAACATACAAAAGAAAAACACCTTAGTAACACGTGTTGTATTCTTATTCCCAGAGTTATTTCATTATAACAATAACACTCTCAATTTTCAACAAAAGATATCACAAAACATGAAAAGAAATAAAAGAACATTATTCATTCAGAGGAATTAAATAAACTTACTGAAACCAACCCCAAAGCCATCATACTTACTAAAAAAAGAATTAAAGCAATTATCTTAAATTTGCTTAGAGAAAAGAGAAAATAAGGACAAATAAAAATTGGAAATTAGGAAAAAATATATGAACAATTTCTGGAGCTGAAAAGGGCAATATCTAAATTGAAAAATTTGTTACAGAGGTTCGATAGCAGGTTTGAGCAGTCTGAACAAAGAATCCACGAAGCTGGGCATAAGACAATTGAAATTATTAAATATCAAAAGCATAAATAAAAAAGATTAAAGAAAAATTATCAGAGCCTAAAGGACCCATGGGACAACCTTAACCAGACCAATGTGGAAATCCTAGGAGATAAGAGAAAGAAGCAGAAACATTATTGGAATAAACAACAGCCCAAATGTGCAAAATTGGGTGAAATACATGAATTTACAAATTCGAGAACCTCAACTAATTCCAACTGCATTAAACTAAAGAGACTCACACTAGCAAACATAATCAAACTCTTGAAAAAGACAAAAAAAAAAAATCTTGAAAGCAGCAAAAGAATAGAAACTTGTCAGATGTATCATTTTTGAATGTTTTCTCTCACTCAGTAGGTTTTCTTTCTGTTTTTTTTTCCACTGTGCAAAAACTTTTTAGTTTGATGTAGTCCATTTACTTATTTTTCTTTTGTTTCCTTGCATGGAAGACATGTCTAAAATATATTGCTAAGAGCAATGTTAAAAAGTTTACTGCCTATATTTTATTCTTGAAGTTTTATGGTTTCAGGTCTTACATTTAAATTCTTAATCCATTTTGAAGTTATTTTTGTGCATGGTGTCAGAAAGTGGCCCAATTTTATTTTTCTGTATCTATCTGTCTAGTTTCCCCAAAACAATATTGAAGATACTGTCTACCCTATTGTGTACGCTTGCCTCTTTTGTCATAGATTAATTGACCATATAAGTGAAGATTTATTTCTGGGTTCTCTGTTCTATTCCATTGATTTATATATGTTTTATGTCAGTGTCATATTATTTTATTTTTTTACTGTAACTTTGCAGTATAGTTTGAAATCAGGGAGCATGATACCTCCCATTTTGTTCTTTCTCAAGGTTTCTTTGATTTTTCAGTGTCTTTTGTGGTTCTATATAAATTTTAGGATTGGTTGATCTAGTTCTGAGAAGAATGCTATTGGTATTTTAACAGGATTGTATTGAATTGGCATATTACTTTAGGTAGTAAGGACATTTTAACAATATTAATCCTTTCAATTTCATAAATTTTGAAAGTTTTGTTTTTATTTTAATTTGTCTTGAGATAGTTTTTAATTTCTGTTTTGGTTTCTTTGTAGATACTTTGGTGTCTTAGTAGAATATTGTTTAGTTTCCAGGCATTTGTGGTTTTTTTTTCCAATTTTCGTCTTGTAGTTGATTTCCAGTTTCAAGTTATTGCATTTAGAAAAGACACTTGAAGTAATTTCAATCTTATCGAGTTTATCAAGGCTTGTTTTGTGGCCTAATATGTGATATATCCTGTAGAATGTTCCATGTGCATTTGAAGAAAAATATGTATTCTTTAGTTTTTGAATGAGATGTTTTATTAAAGTCTATTAATTCAATTCTCTCTATTGTTACATCTAAGGCAATTATTTTCTTATTAATTTTCTGTCTGCATGATTTATCTGTTTGAGTTGTGTATTGAAATCCTCTTCTATTTTTGTATTACTGTGACTTTCTCCCTTTATATCAATTTAGATTTGGTTCATATATTTAGATGCTCCTATGTTGGATGTATTGATATTTATGATTGTCATATCCTCTTCTTTTATAATTACATAATTATAATTATAGAATGTTCTTGTCTGTATTTTTTTTACATATTTTGCTTTAAAGTCTATTTTGTTTGTTATGAGTATTTCTAATTCACCTTTGTTTACATTTGTGTTTGTATGGAATTTTTTTTTCATTTCTTCACTTTTAGTATGTATGTGTCTTTTGATTTGAAGTGAGTGTTATATACAACATATAAATGGGTTGTGTTTTTAAATTTGTTTAGTCTCTTTATGTTTTTCTATTAGAGAATATTTATTCATTTACATTTAAAGTAATTATCGATAAATATGTATTTATTGCTATTTTATTAATTGTTGTTTTTGTAGTTCTCTGTTTTTTCTTCTTTTGATCTTTTTCTTTGTGATTTGCTTGTTTTCTTTAGTGTTTTGTTTGGTTTCCTTTCTCTTTATTTTTCCTGTATCTTTTGTAGGTTTTTGAGTTTTTGGTTATCATGAGGTTTGAGTATATCATTTTATATCTATAGCAGTCCTTTTAAAGTTGATAAGTGATTGATTAGAAAATATTCTTTTAAAAACTACATTTTTTTCTTTTTCTTTTTTCACTTTTTAATTTGAACTAGTTTAAAAATTTTTTATTTTATTAGTTTCAAGTATAGAATACATTAGTTAGACATTTATATAGTTTATAAAACAATCCCCTTGATTACCCTTTCTCTCCTCTGGCTCTCCACCAAAGCCATTACATTAATGCTAACTGCATTCCCTTGACATGCTCCCCACACTCTGAGACCATCTGTCAACTACTGGTTTGTACTTTCTTAACCCTTCACCCATTTCTCTCAGTCCTCCAACCCCCTTGCTCTTGCTTTCACCAGATTTCCTCTATATTTGTGAGTCTGATTTTGATTAGTTTATTTTTGTTTCTTTCATTTCACATATAAGTGAAATCATATAGTATTTATCTTTTAATGTCTGACTTATTTCACTCAGCATAGTAACCTCTAGGTCCATCCATGTCATTTTTTTAATGGCTGAGTAATATTGCATATATGAATCATAATTCTTTTTTTTTTTATCAAATCATCTGTTGATGGGCATTTAGGATGCTTCCAGATCTGACTATTATAAATTGTGCTGCCATGAACATAGGAGTGAACAGATCTTTATGAATTATTGTTTTAAACTCACAAAAAAGTTTAAAAATAGTACAGAGACCCCATGTACTCTTCATCCAGCTTTTCCCTATATTAACATCATATATAACCTTAGTAGTTATCAAAACCAGGACTTTAATGTTGTTATGACACTATTTAACTACAAATCTTATGCAAATTTCACAATTTTTGTTTTATTAAATTAAATGTATTGGGGTGATATTTATTAATAAAATTATATAGATTTCAAGTATACAATTCAATAATACATCATATGTATATCACATTGATATTTTTACTTCTCCCTTCACACTTCATGTTTTGATGTCATATTTTAGACCTTTTTGTTTTGTATATCTTTTAATTACTGATTATAGTTTGAGTTTAGTACTTTTGTCTTTCAATTTTTCTAGTAGCTTTTTAAATATCTGATTTGCTCTATTTATTATACATCTGGCTTTACCTGAAAGATTCTTTTCTTTCTCATATTTTTTACTTTCTGTTATTGCTTTTCCCTTTCTACTTAAAGACAATTCTTTAACATTTCTTATAAAGTTGATATAATGGTGACAAACTTCAGTTTTTCTTATCTGGGAAACTTTTTATCTCTCTTTTAATTCTGAATGATAACCCAGCTGAGTAAATTATTCTAGGTTGTAGGTTCTTTGCTTTTAGCACTTTAAGATGTCCTGCCACTTCCTTTGGCCTATAAAGTTGCTGCTGTGAAATTAGCTGAAGGCCTTATGGGTTTCCTTTGTATGTTTTTCTCTTGCTGCCTTCAAAATTCTCTTTATATTTATCTTTTGCCATTTTAATTACAGTATGTCTTGGTGCAGGTCTCTCTGGCTTCATCTTGGTTGAAACTCTCTGTGCTTTTTGAACATGGATGTCTGTTTTCTGTTTCAGGTTAGGAAGGTTTTCAGTCATTATTTCTTCAAATAAAGTTTCTGTTCCATTCTCTCTCTCTCTCTCTATTCTAGGATACCCAAAATGTGAATGTTTGTATACCTGATGTTGTCTTGGTATCCTTATTTTTAAAAAAATTCTTTTTTTCTTATTGATATTCTGATTAATTGATTTCCACTAGTCTGTCATTCAGGTCACTGATTTGTTCTTCTATTAGTTAATCTGCTCTTCATTTTTCCAGTGTATTTTTTATTTTAGCTATTGTATTACTCAGCTCTGTTTGATTCATTATTAGACTTTCTAACTTTTTTTTTAAGTCCTTTATAAGTTCCCTTATTCCATTATCAAGTGTAGTGAGCGTTCTTATGACTGTTTCTTTGAATTCTTTATCAGGTTAATTACTTATCTCTGTTTCCTTAGTCTCTCCCACCTGCTGGAGATATTTTTGTTCCTTCATTTGAGAGATATTCTGTCTTTTCATTTTGACTGACTTTATGTATTAATTTATTTGTGTGAATTAGACAAAATAGCTATTTATCCATTTCTAGAAAATGTGAAGTTGTGTAGAACCAACCTCTGAGTAAGCTGTGTGTGCCCAGTGGTTTTGACAGCAGGTTTAAGCTGATCAAGTGCCTATGACATTTGGATCTTTAGCTTACCAAGCTGGAGCAACTCCATGTGGGGAGGCCAGGTCTGTGCAGTAATGTCCTGTTGATCCTTTGCTCCTTTTGTTTGATACAAACATGGGCTTAGGCAATATGTCCAGGAACACACTGTAGCAATCTTGCAGGTGGATTGGAGCAGCTGAATAGAGCTCTCACGTGCACTATTGTGGTTCAGGGAGACATAGATAACCTACTTACTGGCACTTTTGACCTCTGAGAATTCATACAGTTCTCAGAGAACTTCTGTAATTCATACTCTTCTCTATATGGTCTCTCTCTTCTTTGTTGTACAGTAAGTTGTTTTGTGTATTAACAACCTCTGTGTTGGCTGTGCCTGCTGGCTAGTTTTGGTCAGGCCAGTTGGAGCCTGTTGGGCCCTTAGGGCACTTGGGGTACTGATTTGCCAGGCCAGAGTGGCTCTGGGCCAGAAGACCAGGTGTCCATGGTGATGCCTCATTGATCCTGCTTGTGTCACTTGTTCAAAGCTGGAATGGGTTCTTGGTAGTATTTCTAGGAACACACTATGGTGATTTTGTATGTAGAACAAAGTATTCAGGTAGAGCTCCTATATGCCCTGTTTAGGTGGAGGCAGCATATTAAGAATGGCATTCACCAACATCTCTTATCCTGTCGAGTTCCCACAGATCCTGGAGAGCTCCCACAATTTCTCAGCCTCCTCTTTTTGGTCTCTTTCTCTTATTTGTTGTTCAGAGCTGTCCAATCAGCCTTCAGGACTAATTATTCTGTATAGAGGCACATATTTCAGTGTATTTGTGGGAAGGGGTGAATTCAGAGTCCTACCACTACCATCTTTGACCTCCTGAATATTAAATTTATTCAGACTTGTTTTGTGGCTTAACATATGATGTATCCTAAAAAATGTTTCATCTGTTCTTGAGAAGAATGAAACTCTGATGCTGTTAGATGAAATTTCTGCATATTTTTGCATATGGCTTTTAGTCTATGCTATTCAAATCCACTTTTTCCTTTATTGGTTCTCTATCTGAATAATCTATCCATTATTTTGAGTGAAGTATCACAGTCCCCAGCTATTAATATATTACCATTTATTTCTTCTTTTAAATCTGTTACAACTTGCTTTGTATACCTAAGTACTAGTAGCATCCTTGGGCAGAGGGTGTTTTCTATCAAGGTCTTTCCATCAGGGTCTATTTTTGAGTAAGGCCAGTGCCCAAATTTTGAAGTTAGGGGGCTTTGTGACTATCTGAGAACAGTTGTAAATATTTATGAACCTTTAATTGGAACATCTAAATGTATATAAGCCACATGTATATAAATATATATACTTGTATGGAACCACCAATGACCATAAATAGCCAATATTGAGTAAGAGGAACAAAGTGAAGGTATCATAATTCCTGATTGCAAACTACATTGCAAAGCTACAGTGATTAAAATAGTATGGCACTTGTGTAAAAACAGACACATTGACCAATGGAACAGAATTAATAGCCCAGAATAAAATGAATGCATATATGGTCAACTAATATTTGACAAAAGAGCCAAGAATCTCAATGGAGAAAAGAAAATAAATGGTGGTGGGAAAATTGGATATTCTTAAAAGTTTACATCTAACAAAAAATAACTAAATGAGTTAAAGACAAGTTCAAGAACTGAAACAATAAAATCTCTAGAAGAAAACATAAGGAAAAAGCTTTTTGACACAGGTCTTGACAATGATGTATTACATGAGACACCTAAAACACAAGCAATAAAAGCAAAAATAAGTGTGACTAATCTTACTAAAAAATTTTTATTGTAAAAGAAATAACCAAAAATATGAAAAATAAACCTAAAAAATGGGAGAAAATATTTGCAGACCACATATCTGACAAAAAGTTAATAACCAAAATTTATAAAGAATTCATACAATTCAATTATACAAAATATCCCATTCCCTAATTTTGAAAATCCTGTTCCTCAATCAAAATCTTGTAGCTGATATGAATAGACTAGATAATTATGCACTGAAATTGCTTAATGATGTTTCCCAAACTTATAACTATTTTCAAATAGAAATGATAGAATTATCACAGACATGTGTATTATTTAAGAAAATATAAATGAATTTGTTACATTAGTTTTATATGATTAAACCATAATAAAAATGCAAACTAAATTGGCAAAAAAAATGGAAAAGGACCTAAATTAACATTTTTACAAATAGAATATTCAAACAGCCAATAGGTAAATAAAAATGTGCTCAACATCATTAATCATTAGGAAAATACAAATCAAAACCACAATGAGATGTAACCTTATATCTGTCAAAATGGCTATCTTCAAAAAGACCAGAGATAATAAATGCTGGTGAAGATGTACAGAAAATCTTCTTTCAGATATAAAGAAGCAAATTAAAAATAATATAGTTATAGGGTAGGTCATCCCCTTGATAACATTTAGACTGCAAGCAAATTCTTTGAGGAATTAAAAAAACCTGTCTTCATCCTACAAATTGAGTATTTATGCTAATTCAAACTCAACCAATTCTCTTACCAATCCAATGGGAGTAGAATACCCCAAACTGGTTCCCAATCCCAGGGCAGAACTCTAACTCTTCTTCTTACTGCATCTTGGTATAGAAGTCACCAAGGGAATTATCACAGTCAAGCAATGATTAGAACAATGCTTTCCTTACATTGAGAAAAGTCAGAGCAAAATCAGGTTCAGTAGTAGACATTGGTTCTTATGGCTAGTGGGTGTCTACTGAAGGCTGAGGCAAGACAATTGGCCTAAATATGTCACCTTTCTGCCAAAGTAGAAAAAATCTTGTCTACCCGCCAAACCCCAGTAGATAGATATAACAGTGGGTTGTACAGGTACCATATGATACACATGCTTTTACCAGTGAGAAAAGAGTTTTTAAAAAGTTAAAGAAAGATGTTTCCATACAAGTGAAAAGCCTGACATAGGAAGTATGCACTTTTTAATTCTTGCTAAGAAAGTGTTCTAAACACAAGGTCCATTCTTAGGTGGCTGGATTGATGTCAAAATACTGCATACAAGAGATGGTCTTTTCCAATTTTGAAATAAGATAAAATACTGAAATATTAATTACTAAACATAAGTTTATTTACTTCTGGATTCTTATTACAGAGGAGTTGAAAATATTTGGTTTGTTATTAAGCACGTCTTGAGCACATTGAATTATTTATTATGAAAAAGAATATAGTTATAGAAATTATAAAATGTATTAAAAATTTTTCCAATCTATGGAATTCTGGTGCAAAAGTCCATAAATTTTCACTTCTCAAGTTTTCACTAGAAATTAAATTTTCTAAGGGTTAATAATTCTAAGCACCATATGTATGTGCTCACTTTGGCAGCACATATATTAAGCAACATATGTAATCAAAACTGCTAGAAATAATAAGGAAAAGAACTCTGTATACAGGAAGAATAGATGTGTTTTTGATAAGAAAAGATATGAAATATGGAAATATGCTTTTTGTTAATGGAAAAGAGAGTAATTTTTTCCATAAGTAGAATAACTAATTGTCTCAGAAAGATAAAGGAATGAAGAGCAAAAACTAAATGAATATAGAAAGCAGGAATGTTGGGGGAAGGAAATCTCATGTGGCGAAACTGGCTAAAATTGAATGAATTTACTATAAATGTTTAAAAAATTAGCTGTAGTGTCAACATTAAATCATGAAATTAGAACAATTCTCTTTCATTTGTTAAAAGGACAAAGTTATTTTGTACTATTGGTTTGCTCTTAAGAGATTAGAAATGTTTTTTTTCATATTTTGAATAATCTATTTGGAAAGCAAACGTTTCATGTCTTAGGAAATAATTTTCTATACTTTATGTTGTTTTTATTGGGTCTTTGATTACTTGGGAGAACAGAGTCTTTATTATAAGATCTAAGTTCTTTTTTTTTAATAAGAGCTAAGGTGTTTTACAACTATGTAACTTCCTGTATATTTCTTAGAAGTCTTCATCAACTTGGTTGAATATGTAACCAAGATCATATTAAATCAAGTATTCAAACCTTTTGATATTATTTTACTAACCTCTCATAATCAAATTCTAAACAAAATCTTTTCACTATAAACAAACTTTTGGATTTTCCAGAGAGTTTCTGGAATATCTCAAAAACTTTGTTCTGTGTTCTTATGAAAGAGAGATATTAAACTAAGTAGGCTTATTTGATATGTTAGATTACATAATAAGCATTTTCAAATAAAAAGTAATGTTAAAATTTTTAAAGTTATATTTATATATATGATATTGATATAAGTTATAGCAATTTTATAAAAATTTCAAGCATCTAATGTCATAGTTATCAGTCATAATTTTTAAGATAATTATTATCTTAAAATGTTATATATTACAAAAAAGAAAATTTCCTTGTTTATTGTCTTGTTATGAACTCTAATCAGATCTCTAACTTTGGCTACTTTTAAATCTTCTGACATTTAGAATTAGTTATTGTTTTACCCTAATGTTGTTGCAAAAGTGTTTTTTATTCAAAGAGATTTATGGATGGGACTTTGACAAGTACAGGTTTCTGGTAGGTTTCAGATTATGTCACTGAATGGGTAACAATTTTCTGAACTCTAATGGAGAAACTGATAAATTTATTAACCTGTTAACTGAAGATAAAGCATTAATCCAAAATTTCTTATATGGGCCTGAATAAGGATAATTATGTTTTTTATGACTATTTGATACACTGCTTATTGTTTCCTCAGATTAAACTAACTTTTTTCTCCTTTAATTTATCTATCACTTACAGCGTATTAGGTGATGCAAATTTTAGTAAAGAAAAAGGGAATATTTAAATATTTCTCTTTCTTTGACCCTTCTAGTGTTCAGAAATTCTTATTGAGTATTTTTGTTTTTCATTACAATATAAGCATTTGTATAAATTTAACAAGAATATGTTCTTGTAACAGGAGAAATTGGGCAAAGCTTGGCTTGGTTTCTTAGCACAAATAAGATTTAAAGAATCTAGTTTGAGATTTCTTATTACCAGTTTTAAATTCTAGCACAGTGGTTTCTATGAAGATAATAAATCCCCTTATATATCACCAAAATTTTAACATAAATATTATATTTGTGAATATACTTAAAATCACTATTCTTGCAGCACTTAGGCAAATAATCAGGCCAAGTTTCTGAGACTAGACTTATTCTGCAAACTAGGTACTCTAACTGTGATTACTTTTGCTAAAAATTGAAATAATTTTAGAGAAAAAAATTATATTTCACTAGAAAATTATGACACCCTAGTAGATATCAGATTCTAGTCCTGTTCATTGTCTTTGAGATTTTGTTATCTGCTTATGAAATACTATATCCTAAGTTCTAGTTTTCTCCAATATCTGGCTACAACTCTCCAAACTAATGTTTTGGGTTTTCTTTCACTCTTCTGACTTGACATCACTAGGAACAAAAACTGGCTTTCCACCCAAAGCCCTGCAAATTTAAGCTGGATGATGTGACATAAACTTCAGAGAAAATCACCACAAAGGCTCACATGGTGCCTGTTGTTTTGTGGTCTACCCAGAAGGTTCACTAGAATGCCCAATGTCTCACCAGGGACATTCAAACTACAAAAGATGCTTCAAACTAAATGTCTAAGAATCCAATATCTAGAAATCTTCTCAACTAGCTGCTCTCTGGACTCAGAGATAGATTTGATTTACAATCTGCACCAACCATCAACCTTTTTATTTTATCTTCATAGAAACATCTCTTATCAAATACCCGACTGCTCACATCATATAGGCCTAACTTTGGGAGCTCCCATGCAACACTATCTCCTAAAATAAGATGCAATTTTTTAATTGAAGTGACCTATTCTTAGGACTAAGAGATTGGTTCAATGAGATGAAACAAACTACCAACTAAACTTCTATACTATGAAACTTGTTAGGGAAATTTCAAAGGTGGTGAATGAGGGGCAGAAAAATATGCCATCCCAAATTATGACTCTTTGGTATAAGGATTACTTTGAGTTAATAAGGTGATTTTAGGTAATAGATTTATATAACTTGGCTGTACAAGGAGAAGTCTGTGCCATAGTGATTACCTCCTACTGTACCTGAATAAACACATCTAAAAATGAAGAAACTAAAATATAAGAAATCAATGACACTTGGCTAAAACAGATTGATGCTGCTTCAGGCACATTATTTGATTTATTTGATACTAACTGATTTGTTTCATGAGAGCCCTAATTAAGGAATATACTTCATCTATTGGCATTATCCTTATAATAATGATTATAGTGGTCTCCCTGGTGTGCTGTGTTCTCCCAATTGTCTTAACTGCATGTTCACAGCCCTCAGTATGTCAGATGGTCTTACTGCCCATGGAGAAACAAACAAGATGAACAAAAGAGGAAAAGCAAAACAATTCTTCCAACAATCTGACATCATAACTTACAAATTTCATGGCAAGAACAATTTCACCCTAATGGTAACCGAGAGTGATGCTGACTCCAAGTTGTTAGTCAGTTTCTCAAGTGTGAAGAGATGAACAAAAGGGAGGAATTATTAAAGTATTTAAACAAAGAGGCTATTAGATCAAAGTGGCTCTAAAGCTTGGTAGCCTACGAGGTAAGCGAACCAATTATAAAAGCAAAGAAGACTTTCCCAAATGTGATAAATGGTTAAGCTATAAACACTCACATATTTTGTTTGTTTTTATTCCACATATTCTCTATAAAAATCTTGTCTCTGGATTATGTCATGGAACGTGCCTAATAACATTGGGTAGGTATAGTCCACTTTTACTCCATGTATAATGAAATAAATTCTTAAAAATTATAACATGTCTCAGTTTATATTTAAACACTAGGATTGGCAGCTATAAGCCCTTATCACATTGCCAGTGCACCCATAGAGACACTCCTCAGAGCCACTATGTCCCTGACATGAATGGATCTTGAAGCTTTGCTTCTCTATGTCAGCCCCTTTTCCTCCACCTGTGACACTCACACGTGTCCTTCCCTGGGTTGTGATTTCCTATTCTCATTGTGAAAAACCATCCTGGGCTCCTATCTGCCTACCCCCATTCTCCCAGGACCCCTGTGATCTCCTTGGACCCTTCTCCTTTTCACTCCAGGCATACTTCCATTCCCCCCACCTCTGCCCCCTGACTAACCCATCCTCAACAAAGCAGCCAGAGACTCTTTCCAAAACACAGATCTGATTTATCTCTTTTCTGATAAAAGCCTTTCTTTCATTGACCCCCAAATGCACTAGAGGTTAAGAACATAACTCATACATGGGCCAAGGGCCTCAACATTGGCTCGTTTCCCTTCTTCTTCCTCCTCTTTTCTCTCTTACCCTCCTCACACTTGCATCTTCCAGGACCACCCAAGGACCTCATTCTTAAGGCCATTGCACAGGTCACTTTTTCAGCATGGAGCTTCTCAGCTCTCATTGGCCACTGGAAAATACTGTCACACATGGGAGAGCTATTCATTAGTAATTTAATTCAATTTAATCCAATGAATAAACTAATGAATAATTAATCTAATTCATTGTGGGAGCTAACCACTCAAGACCTTCCCTCAGGTGACAGATTGTTTTTTCCCCCAGCCAACACAGGGATTCTCAGGGACCCATCCAACCTCAGAGTTTTTGGAATTTGCTTTGGTATCAGACATCCTGTTATTTTGACACTAGATTGATTTTCCTTTCTGAGGACTTTTGTGAGTTATTCCCTGACCCTGAGTGGCCTTCTTCCCATATTTGTAAAATAAGGGTGATAACAATTTGTCCATTGTTGTGAGAGAGATACAGTGATGAAGCTGATTCTTTCCTTCTCCTTACCTTCGAAATAGATCTAGAGCCTGGCCACTCATCATCTCCATCATATCCTACAGGTCCACACCACTACTTTCTCCTCCCTGGATGTCTGCACCAGTCCTTTCATTAATCTCCCCACAGGCTATACACTCGTCTGCTTCAACTGTGGTCTTTTTTGAATAATATCAAAGCACACACCTTTTCTGCTAAAAAAACACCAACTCCCTTGCTCCTTTACCTTCTAGTCTGTTCAAGGAGCCTTCCCTGATCACCTCTAGAATGGTCCTTCATCAGTATTTCCCAACCTCCTGCTCTGATTTTTTCCCCTGGTGCTTATCCCAATCTGACACTATTTACTCTTCTGTTTTATCTATTTCTTGTCTTTCCACTAAAATGGAAACTTCAGGAAGGCAAGGGCATTGCCAAGTTTTGTTTGCTGCCTTTTCTCCACTGCTCTGTGGCTGACATATAGCAGTTACTTAGTAAACATGTGTGAGTGGTGAACTAATAAGGAAACAAAGAGATGAAAAGAGCTGCATCACATGGGTGAAAGTTTCTAGAGAACCATAGAGTGCTACTGGCAGAGGTGCTTGACCAGCACCCCACTCTACTCCCCAAAGGCCCAAGGGAACAGAATTGAATGAGGGAATTAGTGGTGGATCAGGGGTGGATGCAGTACAGAAGAGTTCCCAGAGCGTATGACTCTGCCTTCCTGGAAGTTCACTTTATACTCATCCTCCACGATTACATCTGATGCTTTGCTGGACAAACTCTCCACAAACTCCTCATTATCCTCATTACAACCTGGTCAGGTGGGTGTGAAGGCTCTGGTGTGGAGACGAGACACTGAGGCACTCTGGTGAAGTGATATGCTCAGTCTGCCTCCCCAATGGTGAATATTACCCTTTCCCCAGAGCATCAGGTAGCAGAAGGGAGTAAGTCTCACTCTCGTAAAACTTCTCATTAAGCTTGCCCTTGAGGGCAGCAAGGCCTTCTCCAATCACATGGATGAACATTCTTAGGAAAATGGTATTATTTTCCTGAGGCTAAGGTGTTTGCTGTGATGTCAGACAGTCTTGCCTGGCCCATTGCAGCCATGCTCTAGAAATATGCCTTACTGATTGATAACTTGGGGTTGGAAAATGGGTGTGTTAGGGTTCTTTCCGGGACACTCTCAGGACCTCCTCTTATTTGCGGAATCCAGTAGGATTCTGTCCTGCCATATTAACAGCAGGTGTGAAAACAGACAGTGATTGGTGTCCTGTGGAACAGCCTCATTCCTGGAGCCTGAAAGAGCATAAAGAGGACTCGAGTCACTCCCTTTCCTCACTTATGCTCTCAGTTTTCAGGTCAAGGCCTATACCCTCCACATGCAGCTATAGCTGCAACCAGCTGTAGTCAAACCAATGCTGCCTTCCAGCATTTAAGAAGACAAAGGACAAGAGATAGGAGAGAGGGGATGAGATTGGTGAGAAGTAGGAAAAACATAGCTCAGGAAGCCATTTCTATGATATTTTTCTAGTCTCCCTACTTCACACCCTCCTTGAAAAGAGACTAGAGAAATCACCTAGGAATACCAGATGCTGTAGGCATTAAAAAATAAAGGAAAGAGACTAGGGGAGAATTCTCCTGTCTAATGTTTTTGTAGCACATTGGCTTTGATTCATGTATAGCAAATCACCAGCCCTCCCAGCCTAACTTTCATCACCCTCAAATAGGAAAATACAACTTATTCCCTCAAGCTCTTGGGATGTCAAAAGTGGTCAGCACGTTGCCTGGTACATAGGAAGTGTTTAATTAATATTATTTCACATGCCCACCTGTGCCCAAGCACTTGCTCATCTATCACTGGGTTGCGCTGTACCCACAATTTTTCTAAGAGCAGAGCCCAGGGATATGAGCTGGGGCAGTATAACAGGAGGGCAGCTGAGAGAACCCTTTAAATCACTGCCACTCTCTGAAAAGACAGATCCAAAGAGGCTGTCAGCCCCCCAAAATGTCCATCTATCACCAACCCAGTGCCCAAGAGGAGAATCACCATTCCTGGTCTGTGCTAAGGATAAACTAGACAAGACCTGCCCAGGGCAGAAGTCTTCCCACGGACAATGAGGAGAGACCTTTCTTCTGGTGGGCAGAGTGGCTGCCAGCTCTGCTGACTTTGTTCAGAAGCTGGTGGGCTGGATACACATCCTCCCAATCACCAGTCTCCAAGGAGATTCGGAGAAATCAGAGGCAGTATATCCTGGAATGCTGGAATGAGGGCAGCACAGACAACCT
Source organism: Cynopterus sphinx (assembly GCA_030015415.1). NCBI lineage: Eukaryota > Metazoa > Chordata > Mammalia > Chiroptera > Pteropodidae > Cynopterus > Cynopterus sphinx. The sequence goes on from CM057382.1 coordinate 56,331,697, forward strand.
GAGTCCTGTCACCACCATTAGCTCTGGGCTATTTTATTCAACCTCTAGGAGCTTCTCCCTTTCCAAGAGATTATATGTGCAACTTTTTTCACTCTACAAGCCAGGATTGTTTGGAGGATGACAGAAGTGCAGTGAAAGGTCTTTGGGAACTGTACAGTGCTTCAAGGATACTATTGATGACCACATTACTGTTACTATTGTGTAAGTAAGGTGTAGTCTCAGCCCAACTGAGATTTTGAAAATGGAACCAGGCAATCTCTCTAAGCCTCCCCTTCCTTCTATGGGGGTCAATGCTAAATGTATATCCCAGCTTCCCAGGGACACACTCAGACAGACCAAACTGCTTTGAAAATGCATACAAACAGTATCATGGGTCTCTAAGATGTCAAAGAAAGAAGCTAAAACAGTCAGCAGCAAAAAGCAAAGGATTTTCTAAGCAGTAACACTATGCAAATGCCCAAGAAGCAGAGCAATCTCTCTGGAGCCCAATAAAAACAGAAGTCATTTGGGTGAAAAACAAATCAGCACAGCAAAACAAAACCCAAACCCAGAACCAAAAGCAACCCCTAGCAATCACCTGTCCTTCAGGTGTTTAAGGACCATATGGGTCACAAATTCTGGCCAAGCTGATGGAAGATTGAGAGCCATGCAGAATCTCTATTATTTTTTTACCTTTCCAAAAGAAAAGTTTCAGGGAATAAAGCCTTGGGCATTTCTTCTGCCTTAGAATAAAGGAGGCCACAGAGACCTTGTTCCTTGTGTCTGACCAATATTGGCCCTGTTTCCCCTCTCAGAGGCTGGAGTTCCCTTGGACCACTGCCTGCCAGCAGTGACACTGGGGTCAGAGGCACCCTGAATACCACCCATGGCTAAGGCAAAGGGCCACTTACACATCCAGGACAAAGTAGAGGTCAAAGTCGCCATCACAGTGTCTCAGACTGTCTGCCTTGTTCCTGTAAAGATTCTCACTTTGGTGGAAGCTTCCCAAGTCTTGGCTGAGGTGGAGGTATAAATTTCTCCAGACTGGGACACTGTGCTGGAAGCTGCTTGCACTCAGCAGGAAAGAAGACATCACCAGCAGCAAGAAGAGCATGGGCTTCAGTACCAGGGAGTCACCACTTCCCAATTTCATGGCCATTTTTTTTGACCCACTGGATGTCAGGCCACTTCAGGTCACCTCAGGCTGCCCTCTCTGTTGCCTTTGCCTGCGTACAGGGACCTTGGCACTTTAGCCCTTTGACCAAGGCACCCTGTAAGTTTTTGCCTGGTACCTGCCCTGCAGGCAGAAGAGGCCAGCACCTGACTAGAGCAAGAACTCCCACTACCTGCATGGCCCTTCCCCCACCCTGCAGAGGCAGAATGCCCTGTTGTTATGCAAGACAGGAAGGTTGGCATGGTGACTTTGTGACTTGTAGCTCTGCTCAGTGTCCTGCCTACTGGCTACCCCAGGAGAGAGTCTGAGATCTTAGGAGAGATGGTAAGAGGAGGCTTCCATTTGTCCTTTATCCAAAACCCTCACAGGTGGTCATTAAAGTTCTTGAGAAATCATACCTCTTTGTAAACTGAAAGAGGGCAGTTGAGGTGAATTAGATAAGGACATCACTGTGGATGAGGAGGTCAAAGAACTGAGAGACTACAGTATTGTAATGGTCATTTGTGCGGATCCTGAGGTCACCCAGGGTATAGAAAAGTCTAGGAGGGGAAGAAGGTCCTACGTGAATGCCAAAGTCTTTTGTGTGTTAGGAACATTTTGGTTGTCCAGTGTTGTGAAACAAACCACCCCAAACTTAGTGACATAAACCAAGAACCAAATTATTATGTTCACAGATTCGATGGAATAGATTTTCAGAGAGGGCTGAGTAGAGATGTCTTGTCTCCATCCCATGGAAAAATATGGACATAGAAGCTCTGAATCAAAAGTGATTCAAAAACTCAGACTGGAATTGTAAAAGTTTTTAGAAATATGTTAATTAATTTATTTTCTCTTATTTGCTTGTTTTTGATTGAACAAAAGAATGATATATATGCTAAAAGCCTTTCTCTAATAAATCTAAAGAAGATCTTCCAAAATGTATAAATAACAAGTGATAAAATTATGGTGTTGGCAGTTATTACTATTATTTTTGGAGTAGTATTTAAAATAATTGAATATCTTAAATAAATGATATTTAGAATTCATGAAATTTGGTACAGTTCTTCCAACAGCATAATAGATTTTCCTTGTTTTCACATTCTTCATAACACTTGGTATTGGCTTATTTTAAGTATTTACCTATTGATTGCACATCTTATCGTGGTGTTATTTGCATTCTCCTAATTACTGACAGATTGGTCTTCTGTTCAAGAGATTTGGGGTCATTCATTTTTTCTTGTTTGTGAAGTGCCTGTTCCTGCCTGTCTCCATTCTCTGATTCTTTGATTCATTCTCTGATTCTCTGATTCATTCTCTGGTGTTTATCATATTGATCCTTTAGCATTCCTTTTACATTTGGGATACTAATTCTTTATCAACTATTGGAAATAGTCTATTCTAGTGTGTGGCTTTTTTCACTCTTGACTTTTAAAAAATCAGAAGTTTGTAATTTTAAGGTACTTAAATTTGTAACTTTTAAAATCTTTTCTCCCAGCTCTATTGAAATATAATAGATTAATTGCTAATATTAACATTATATAATTAAATATTTTTTAATTATAAGACATACAATAATATATTAGTTTCAGTTGTGCAGCATAGTGATTAGAGCTCAAGTGATTACCCCACTAAATCTAGTATCCCTTTTCACCCTTACATGTTATTATAACATTGTTGACTATTTTTCTAATGCTACACTTTATATCTCCATGACTATTTCCTTACTAACCATTTATATTTCTTAATGCCTCTGCCCTTTTTCACCATCTCTATGATCCCCTCTTGTCTAGTAGACCTCAAAATAGTCTCTGTATCTATGAGTTTGAGTTTGTTTCCATTGTCATTATTGTTATTACTTATTTTGTCCTTTAGATTCTGCATGTACAGGAAATCATGTGGTATTTATCATTTAGCACAATACCCTCGAGGTCCATCAAAGCAGTATCTTTTTCCAGTCCCTTCCTTTTAGTCTGTGTATGTCTTTTAATCTGAAGTGAGTCTTTTGTAGGCAGCATATGCAAGGGTCTCATTTCCTTATACATTCAGCCACACTATCTTTTGGTTGGAGAATTTAATTCCTTTCCATTTTACATGGATATTTTTACACTTAATTATATCCCAAAGATCCCTTATATTATTATATTTTTGCCTTCTTTTTTCTTGTCATTCTGATTGGGTGACCTTGGCTTCCCCATCCTTTATATTAGTGGTTTGACCCTCCTCTTTATCCACTCTGTTCATTTCATTTAATAATATAGTATATTTTTTATTTCTGACTGACTCCCTTTTACAATTTGTATTTCCATTTTTATGATTTTTTTATATATTTGTTAACATTTTCACTGAGTTCATCTACTCTTCTCCTAAGTTCATTGAGCATCTTTAGAACCAGTGTTTTGAGCTCCACATCTTTTAGATTGCTTGACTCCTTTATTCCTGGATCTCTGTTCTGTTTTCTCACATGGTTTCTGCTTCTTTGTCTTCCCATGTTGGCTGCCTTCTGTGTCTGCTACTATATGCTAAGTAAAGCTCCTAATTGTCCTGGTCTTATTAGTGCAGCTTTGTGTAGTAGGTATCCAGAGGTACAGTCCTGAGAGGGGTTCAGCAGCAGGCCAATTTTAGCCCCAGCCTATATCTATTTGACCACCTGTTAAGGTTCAGCAAGCAATCCACAGATGCTGTTTTTATAGTTGCCTTAAAAAACCATGCCAGAGATCAGTTGCCACCAGTGTGGGTCTTGGAGCTTGCTCAGCAACTTGTACAGGACTCATCAAGGACACAATTAGATGCAACTTAGGTAAGTCTGCGAGTTGGGAGAAGTAGAGTTTCAGGGAATACTCTGGGTGAAGCAACCTCTGTTATCCAGTTGATGAAGTCTCATCTATGGCAGTGCTGCATCCACATACTGGGAAGCAGGAGGGCTCAACAGAGAAACAATGGATAACACCAGCTCTTCTGCCTGGGAGAGATCATCGCCTCTGGCCTTCGCTTCAGCAACTCATAGTCCCCCCATAAGGCTCTGGTGCCCCTTTCCTCCAGCAGCCAACTGGGCATGGGGGTTCAGAGAGAGCAAGTCTGTCACTGCAAAAGTCAAGTCAAGGACACGGCCTGTTTAAAGGGCATCTGCAGCTGCCAGCTACCACTGTTATAGCCTCCATCTCACTCAGCCACTTGGGACCAGGCCGCCTCACATCCTTGCCCCATCTTACGTCCTCCCATTGCAGGTGGTTTCTTATTTCTCTCCTTAATTATACAGCTTGTTCATCTAAACCCTAGGCGACTGTGCTTGCTGTTTGCTCTGTGTTTCAGTCACAACTTTGATGTGGTCATAAGAGCAGATAAAAAAAGCCTCTATCATTGATGTCATTTTGACTTCCTCCTAAAATCTTTCAGTATTTGCATTCTTTCCTTGTTATTTAAGAAATTCTTCTCTGCTAAAAGTTTAGCACATTATATGTGGGAAATTTTAAACATTTGCTTTTAACATTGAGTAATCCATCTGTAATTAATTAAAATATTTTAAAAATATTTTTAAAATTACAATTAGCATACAATATTATATTAGTTTCAGGTTACAACACAGTAATTTGACATCAATAAATCCAGTACCCATCTGACACCATGCATAGCTATTACAATACTACTAACTATATCCCCCTTGCTATACTCTATAGTTAAATGTCTGTTATATAACTGTAAGTTTGTATCTCTTAATCCCTTCTCCCTTCACCAATCTTTCCACATGCATCCCCAAATCCTGCAACCATCAAAACTTTCTCTGTATCTATGAGTTTGTTTCTGATTTGATTGTTCATTTATCCTGTTCTCTAGATTCCACACATAAGTGAAATCATACGACATTGGTCTTTCTGTCTGACTTCATCCACTCAGCACAATACTCTCTTGGTTCACCCATGTTGTTGTTGATGAAAATATTTTATTCTTTTTTATCGCTGAATAATAATCTATTGTATGTATGTACTATGTCTTTTGTATTCATTCTTCCATTGATGGACACCCAGGTTGACTCCATATCTTGACTACTGTAAACAACACTGCAGTGAACATATGGATGCACATGTCCCTTTGATGTATTGTTTTAAGTTTCTTCGCTGGGCTGGGGAGCCTGGTGTGAGGTTGAGACCCCTTAACTCCTTATATCCCTTTCAATTTGTAGCCACCACATGTGAGTGTGGTGTCAGCCTGTTTGCACCTCTGCCTCTCCTACAAGTCTTGATGTGTCGTCTTCTGTATATCCTCAGTTATAAGACTTCTGTTTGGCGAGATTTGAGGTGATTCTCAATTATGGTTTTTCTGTAGTTTAGTTATAATTTTGATGTGGTCATGAGATGAGGCAAACACAGCATTTACCTACTCCACCATCTGGACCAGAACTTCTTGTAACTACCAATTTGTGATTTTTTTTTCATGTAATGCATTTTTTAATTATTATTTTTCAATTAGAGTTGACATTCAATATTTTATATTAGTTTCAAGTTACAACATAGTGGTTGGACACTTATATAATTTACAAAGTGATCCTTCAATTAATCTGTTACCCTCTTGGCACTATACACAGTTATTGCAATATTATTATCTATGCTGTACTTTATATCCTCATGACTAGTTTGTAACTACAGATTTGTACTTCTTAATCCGTTTAACTTTTTCACCTAGTCCTCCCAATCCCCAATCCCCTCCTAATTTCTGTTTTGCTTGTTTGTTTATTTTTTATTTTTTTAGATTCCACGTATAAGTAAAATCACTTGACATTTGTTTTTCTTTGTCTGACTTATTTGACTTAGTATAATACCCTCTAGGTCAAGCTATATTGTTATAAATATTAAGATTTTATTACTTTTCATGGCTAAGTAATAGTCCATTGTATATATTTACCACAACATTTTTTATTAAAATGTCTATTAGTAAACACTTAGATTGCTTCCATCTTAGCCATTGTAAATAATGCTGTAATGAACATAGCAATGCATATATGTTTTCTGATATCTTTTTGGTATTTCTTAGAATAAATACCCAGAAATGGAATTACACAGTCATAAAGTAGTTTTTTAAAAAATTTTTTGAGTAATCTCTAATACTAATATTATTTGTGAAGTCCTTTTTCTCCACATTTTTCGCCAGCATTTATTTGTTGATTATTGATGATAGTCATTCATAGAGATGTGTGGTAATATCAATTTGCATTTTTCTTTAATGATTAGTGATCATGAGCATTTTTTCATGTGTCTATTGGCAATCTGTATGCCCTCTTTGGAGAAATGTCTGTTCAGGTCCTTTGCCCCTTTTTAAATTTTGTTTGTTTTTTGGATGTTAAGTTCCATGGCTTGCTTATATATTTTGGATGTTAACCTTTATTGGATATACCATTGGTGAATATATTCTCCCGTTCATTAAGTTGTCTTTTATTTTATTGATGGATTCCTTCAATGTGCAAAAGCTTCTTAGTTTTACATAGTTCCATTTGTTTATTTTTTGTTTGTTTCCCTTGCCTGGTGAGACATATACAAAAAAAAAAAAAACATTGCTGAGATCAATGTAAAAAATTTACTGCCTCTGTTTTCTTCAAGGAGTATTATGGTTAAAGGCCTTACATTTAAAGTTTATTTCAAGTTTATTTTTGTATATGGTGCAGGAAAGTAGTCTAGTTTTATTCAGAATCTTTCTATTTTCCCTTCTCTATTTATTGAAGTTTATCTTTATCCTATTGTATGTTTTTGCCTATTTTGTCATAGATTCTTTGACTTTATTGATGTAGATCTATTTATGGTTTTTTATTCTGTTCCATTACTCTATATGTCTGTTTTCATGAAAGTACTGTGCTATTTTGATTAGTATAGTCTTTTAGTATAGTTTGATACCTCAGCTTTGTGTACTACAGTTTGGTACCTCAAATTTGTTCTTTCTCAAGATTGCTTTGACTATTTAGGGTCATTTTTGGTTTCATATAAATTTTAGAATTATTTATTCTAGTTCTGTGAAAAATTTCACCAATGCTTTTAAAGGTATTGCAGTGACTCTGCACATTTCTTTTGGTAGTATCAACATTATAACTATGTTAATTCTTCCTATCTGTGAGAAAAATATATGCTTTTATTTATTTTTATCTTCTTCAATGTCTTGTAATTTTTAGAGTACATATCTTTTACCTCCTTAGTTAAATTTATCAGGTATCTTTTGATGCAATTGTAGGTGAAATTTTCTTAATTTCTCTTTCTGAAAATTTGTTGTTGATATACAAAAACATAACCAATTTATGAATATTAATTTTGTTTCCTTCACTTATTAACTTCATTTAGCAGTTCTAACAGTATTTTTTTTTGGTGGAATATTTAGGATACTCTTTATATAATATCATGTCATCTGCAAATAATGACAGTTTTACTTTTTCCTTTCACTTTTGATGCCATTTATTTGTTTATTTCTCACCTAATTGCTATGAGTAGGCCTTCCAATACTATGTTGAATAAAAGTGGTGAAAGTGGAAATTCTTGTCTTGTTCCAGATTGTAAGGAGAGTGCTTTTAGTTTCACACCATTGAGCATGCTGTGGGTTTGTCATATATGGCCTTTATTAGTTGATGTATATTCCGTATATTCCCACTTGGCTGAGAATTTTATCATAAGTAAATGTTGGATTTTGTCAAATGTTTTTTATGCATTTATTTATATGATCATTTTATTTGTGTGGTGTATCACATTAATTGATTTACAGATATTGAGCCAAACTTGCATCTCAAGAATAAATCCTCCTTGATCATAGTATGTGATCTTTTTAGTATATTGCTGAATTCAGTTTGTTAATATTTTATTGAGGATTTTCATATTCATGTTCATCAGGGATATTGGCATGTGCATGTGCATGTGCATGCGTGTGCATGTGTGTGTGTGTGCATGTATGCGTATTTTGTAATGTCTTTGTCTGGTTTTGGTATCAGAATAATGTTGGCCTTGTAAAATGAGTTTGAAAGCCTTCTCTTCTCTCAATATTTTGCAATTGTTTGTGAAGAATAAGTATTAGTTCTCCTTTAAATATTTGGCAAAATTTGCCTGTGAAGTCATCTGGTTAAAAACATTTATTCATTGGGAGTTTTCTGATTACTCATTCAATTTTATTACTAATCAGTCTGTTCAGATGTTCTGTTTTTTCCTGATTCAGTTTTGAAAGCTTGTATAATTCTGTGACCTCACTTTTATTTCATATTTTATTTCTTTGGATCCTCTCTCCTTTTTTCTTGATGAGTCTGGGCTAAGGTTTATCAATTTTTTTTTAAATCTTTTCATGAAATCAGCTCTTGGTTTCATTGATCTTTTCAATTATTTTTTGAGACTATTTCATTTATTTCCGCTCTGATCTTTATTTTTTTTTCTTCTACTAACTTTGAACTTTGGTCTTCCTTTTCTAGTTCCTTTAGTTGTATGGTAAAATTGCTTGAGATTTTTTTTATTTCTTGAGGTAGGCATGTATTGCTATGAATTTCACTCTTAGAATTGCTTTGGCTGTGTTCTACAGAGTTTGGTTCATTGTGCTTTCCTTTTCACTTTTCTTAAGGTATCTTTTGATTTCTTCCTCAATCTCTTTGTTAACCCATTTATTATTTAGTAGCATATTATTTAGTCTCCACTTGTTAGTGTTTTTCACTTTTCTTCTTGTAATTGATTTCTACTTTTATACCATTTTATCAGAAAAGATGTTCAATATGATTTAGAGTTTTTAAATTTTTTTGAGATATGTTGTAGCTTAACATGTCTATTATGGAAAAATTTTCATTTGCACTGGAAAAAAATGTATGTTCTGTTGCTTTTGAGTAAAATGTCCTTAGAATATCAATTAATCCATCTGCTTTAATGTGTCCATTAAGGCCACAGTTTCCTTGTTGATTTTCTGTCTGGGTGATCTATTTATTGATTTCAATGAGGTGTCAAAGTCCCCAACTATGACTGTATTACTGTTGACCTCTACCTTTCTGTCCATCAATATTTACTTTATGTATTTAAATGCTCCAACATTAAGCATGAATATTTTTACAAGAGTTATAGCCTATTGATTGATTGATTGATTTATCATTATGAAATGTTCACTTTGGCTATTGTTACTGCTTTTGTTTTAAAGTCATTTTGTTTAAGTATTGCTATTTAGCTTTTGGGGGGTTCAATTTGCTTAAAATATTTTTTTACAGTGTTTTAATTTAAGTTTGTGTGTCTTTTGATCTGCAGTGGGTCTCTTTTATGCGGCATATGTATGGGTCTTATTTCTTTCCATTCAACTACTCCATGCCTTTTGATTGAAGTATATAATTTATTTACATTTAAATTAATTCTTGGTGTAGAAGGTAGAGGTACACATCCTCTAGTGATCACATCAAAATTATAACAAAACTACAGAGCAATCAATATATGGAATTGCCAGAGGTTTGGCTGAATAGAAGCTCTACAACTACGTCACCTCAAAATGGTAGGTGGGGTGGAGACACATAATGGCCCAGTTGCACAATTGCAAGTGGTGATTAAGAATCAAAAGGCTCTATCTAGCCTGCGGCGGCAGCTCCGTCACCTGAGGAGTAAGGGATCCTGGCCACACACTTGGCTTCCAAGTTCAATGTTCCAGTACCAAGAAGAGAAGTCCCTATCACCTTTGGCTGTGAAAACCAGCAGAGGGTGTGGCTGAGTGAGATGGAGGGCTGTGGGAAGAGGAAACCTTCCTCTTAAAGGGCCCACACCTGACCTTACTTGCTGACGGACTCATCCACATTCAGCTCCGGTGCTGGGGCAGCTGCTTGAGGCTTGCCAGGGACATATGAGGACATGCTGAGCTGTTGGGCTTCAGGGCAAGGGCTGGAGGGATGGTTTGCTCCCAGATAGAGTTATGGGCAGAAGCCATTGTTCCTTTGTTGAGCCCTCCCCAAGCTCAAACTGCATGCTCAGGTGCCATCTACCTGGATAACACAAATAGCTCCACCCAGGAGATTCCCTGAGACTCCATCTCTCTCAACTTGTGGTCCCACCACAAGCCACATCCAATGATTTTCTTCTACACAAATAGGCTGTCTTGGCTGCTTTCTGTGAACTTTCATAAAATTGCTCAAAGGCTCTCAGAACCCAAAGAAGCAGCCTCTGGCCTTCGTGTGCCCTATACCTCTTGCCGAGGCAGGCCCAAACGCTGCACTAGCAGCAGCCAGCCTCCATTTTGGGTTCGACCCCTTAAGGCACCTATAAGTCCAGCACAGGTAGCAGCTATATGTGGATTGCTTGGTCACTCTTACTAGGTAGCCCTGCAGATGCACAGATTGTGGCTGAGCTTGGCCTGCAGCTGGACCACTCTCAGATCTGTGCCAAAGGTCCCCACAGCATACCTACTACATAAAGTCACTCTTCTAGACTGGGAAGCTTAGGAGCCCTACATAATACATAGAAACAGACACACATAGGCAGCCAAAATTGGGAGAGAAAGAAACATGTCCTACTTGAAAGAATAGAACAAAGCTTCAGAAAAAGAATTCATCAAAACAGAGACAAACAATATACCAGATGCAGAGTTCTAAACACTAGTTGTAAGGATACTCAAGAAACTTAGGGAAAGAGTAGATGAACTCAATGAGAACTTTAACAAAGAGATAAAAAATGTAAAAATAAAAATAAAAATTATAAAGGAATCAGCAGAAATGAAGAATACAATATCTGAGATGAAGAGTATATCAGAGGGGATCTACAGAGTGAAGGAAGTGGAGGATCAAATCACCAATATAGAGGATGGGGTAGTGAAGGATACCCAATCAGAATGCAACAACAAAAAAAATTCAAAATAATGAAGACAGTATAAGGAGCCTATGGGTTAACATCAAATGTAACAATATTTGCCTATAGGAGTACCAGAAGGAGAAGAAGAGCAAGAAGTTAAAAATCTATTTGAAGAAATAATGATGGAAAACCTCTTTAACTGGGTCAAGGAAATAGACATACAACCCCAGGAAGCTCAGAGAGTCCTAAGAAAGATGATCCCAAAGAGGCCCAAACCAAGATATATCATAATTAAAATTCCAAAGGTTAAATACAAAGAGAGGCCCTTAAAAGCAGCAAGAGAAAAGCAGTTAATTACTTACAAGGAAGCGCCCATAGACTGGCTGCTGATTTCTCTAAAGGAAACTGCAGGAAAGAAAGGCTTGACATAAAATATCCACAGTGTTGAAACCCAGGATCTACAACCCAGATTACTTTGTCTAGCAAAACTATCATTTAGTGTCAAAGGAAGACAGAGTTTTATAGACAGAAAAAGCTAAAAGAGTTCATCATTATCAAGCAAGCATTACAGGAAATGTTGTAGGGACTTCTTTAAGAAGAAGAAAAAGCATGTATTAGAAACATGAATAAAGAATGGCAATAACTACATATCTATTAACAAGTACTTTAAATGAAAAAAAATTAAGTGTTCCAATCAATAGAGAATGTAGCTGAATAGATAAGGAAGTAAGACCCTTACAAGGGACTGCATATAAGAAACTCTCTTCAGATTAAATGACACTCACAGACTAAAGTAAGGGGATGGAAAAAGATATTGCTTGACGGACTTAGAGGGTAGTGCGGTGAGTGGAGTAAGTCGAATAGGGGGAGACAAATGCCTGTGTATGTGGAATCTAAAGAATAAAACAAACAAACAAACAAGAGGAAGAAACTCAGATACAGAGAAAATTTTGAGGATTACCGGATAAGGAGGGGTGTTGAGGAGGTGGGTGAAAAAGGGAGGGGATTAAGAAGTACAAATCAATAGTTACTAACAGTCATGGAAGTAGAAAGTAGAGTATAATGAATATAGCCAATAATATTGTAATTGTTGTGACTGGAATAACCAGACTCAACCTGAGTGCTTTGATATTAGAGGCAGTTTATTAGCTGGCAGCTGTCCTTCCAAAGGAGCAGCCTCGACTCATTTCAGGTCCACAGTTTTATACCCCAAAATCCATTAATCACTATATCCTAATCACAATAGATCTATACATCATCTATTCATTACCCGTCACCAAATGGTGGTCTGATATGATGCGTAAGCGGGGTCACAAAAGCAGAAAGTGGAACATTAAAAGGTCAGATTCCCATACTATGTTTCCCATAAATTCCTCCTACTCTTCTAGTCTTAACCCCTTCTTGCATCTTTCTAGTGGCACATCATCACAGTAATAACTATGTGTTGTGTTAGAGGGACACTAGATTTATTAAGGTGATAACTTTGTGAGTTACATAGATGTTTAATCACTATGTCGTACTCCTGAATCTAATATAGTATTGTATGTCAACTATAACTGAAAAATAAAAAATATATAATTATTGATGAGTAATGTAGTTACTGCCATTATATTAATTATTTTTTGTTTTTGCAGTTCTCTGTTCCTTTTTTATTTTCTTGCTCTCTTCTGCTGTATGTTGATGACTATCTGTAGAGTTATGTTTGGCTTACTTTCCCTTTGTTTCTTGTATATCTCTGGTAGATTTTTGGTTTGTGGTTACCATGTTCTTCATATATATCAAGCTATGTTTATAGCAGTTCATTTTCAGTTTGTGGTTGCTTAAGTTTGAAACATTTTAAAATCACTAAAATTTTTTGTTAATTCTCCATATTTATGTTTTTTGACACTTGTTATTTGCTTCTTCTGTTTGTGTTTGTGTGTATCCCATAACTGATTGATGGAATTACACATAATCTTCCTACTTTTACCTTTCAACCAAGCTTTGGAGTTGGTTGATTCACTGCTTTTACTGAGTGTTGGCCTTTTTTCTTTAATTTGATAAATTAAAGTGATAATTTTCTTTCCTATATTTTCTTATTTGTGATGTTGATCTTAAAAAGTCTCTTTAAAATTTCTTATAATATGGTTTAGTGGTAATGATTTCAGTTAGTTTTTATTTTCTGAGAAATTTTTTATCTCTCTTATTCTAAATGAAAGCCTTGTTAGGCAGGCACAGCAATCTTGATTGTAGGTTTTTGTCTTTGATCACTTTAAATATTTCAGGCCAATCCTTTCTAGTCTGCAAGGTTTCTGTTGAGAAATCAGCTGATAGTTTTATGGAAACTCCCTAGTATTTAACTGCTTTTCTCTTTCTGCTTTGCCCCTAAGCTTTGGCATTTTAATTATGTTATGTCTTGGTGTGGGTCTCTCTGGTTTCATTTTGTTTGGGACTGTCTGTACTTCCTAGAATGTGTATTTATTTTATTTACCAGGTTAGAAAAATTTTCAGTCATGATTTCTTCAAATAGGTTTTCAGTCCCTTGTGCTTTCTCTTCTCCTTCTGGTACCCCTATGGTGCAAATGTTGGTATGTTTGATGTTGTCACCTGAGGTCTCTTAAATGATTTTTAAAAAAATTTTGTTGTTGTTCTGTTTGGGTGTTTTCTGAAACCTTGTCTATTAGATTGCTGATTTGATCCTCTGCTTCATCTAATTTCATATTGATCTTCTCTAATATATTCTTTACTTCTGTTATTGTATTCATTTTTTAATTATTTAATCTTTTTTGTTTCCTATATCTTCGTTAAAGTTCTGAGTTTATCGATTCTTCTCCTAAGTTAATTGAGCATCCTTATATTTGGTGTTTTGAACTCTGCGTCAGGTAGATTGCTTGTCTACATTTATTTATTTACTTATTTATTCTGGAGTTTTATCTTGTTCTTTCATTTGGGGTATGTTTCTTTGTCTTCTCATTTTGGCTGCCTTTCTGTTTTTGCTTATTTATTTATTTGTATTTTTTTTTGTATTAGGTAACTCTGCTATATTTATCAGTCTTGTCAGAGTGACTTTGTGAACATAAAAGGTATCCTGTGGGGTCCAGTGGTGCATTCTCCTTGATCACCTGAGCCAGATGCTCTAGGGCTGTCCCCTGTGTGCATTGTATGTGCCTTTATGTTGTAGTAGGACCCTGATAGCTATTGGCATATCATTGAGTGAGGTTGACCCTAAGGCTGACTATTTGTGAGAGCTGGTCAGGCCTCCAGTTAATGAACTGTTATCTAGGGGCTGACCCCACAGAGTGGGAATCATTTTAGTGGAACTCTGGTGCCAGCTGAGTTTGATCATCAGGTATGTCTTTTGTGGAGCTGCTTGGGTGGTGCTCTGGTTTTGTCTGAAACCAGCCACTCAATGTGTTTTGTCTCGGACATCTAGGCAGTAGCTCTGGGATAAACCAAAGTCATTCATAGCTTGTTCCAGGCCTGTAGCCTCTTGCTAGGAGCTACAAAATGATCTGATTGGTTGTTACTTGTGCTGGGCTTGGAGGTGCTTCAGAGAGGCTATGCCATAGACCAAGGCTGGCTGTCACTTGTGCTACACTTAAGACTCTCTGGTGAACACCACAATGTGAGCTGAAGCCAGCCATCACTTGTGCCAAGCTTGGACCCACCTGATGAGAGCAACAATGCAAGTTGACGCCAATTGCCATTTGTCCCAAGCTTGGGGCAGCTTACAAAGAGCTACAAGGAATGCTGATGTTGATCACAGCTTGGTTAAGGATTTGGGACCTTTGAGAGATTTTTGGAATGTTTGCATCATGAGATGAGGCAGGCTGCTTGCCCCCTCCACAGGAAATTTGGGCTGGGTGGGCAAGTTGGGTGAGGTATCAGGAAATCACCAGAGTGGGATGAACTGTGTTAGCCAGTTTAATGAAGAGCTCAGATTTGGTGCCCATCTGCATTGGGCCAGCTGGGTTGGAGGAGAGTTCAACACAGGAGCAATGGTGCATGCCAGCACTTCTATTCCTAGGAAAAATTATCCTGACCCTTGCCTCTCCAGATCTTACCCTGAAGTTAGTAAATTCAGTTTCTCCTTGTATGTCTCTGGTGCACTTTGAGCTGCTGTCTCTCCACTGGACTTTAGAGCAAGTGAGGTTGTGAGCAAGTGAGTCTATGCATGGTCCCTTTAAAATTTCCAGTGCGTTGGTCTCCCACAGCTTTTTGTCTCTGTGAGACACACTTCCCACTGGTTTCACATGTTATAGGGACTTCTCTTCCTGGTACAGATGCCCTGTTTTGGAGAGAGTAGTGTGGTGCTGGGACACCTCACTTCTCAGGGGGAAATCTCACAGATACCCCTCCAGATTCTTAACTGTGGCAAAGTGGGTGTAGAACCTTCCTGATCTGCCATGCCACTTTGTTCCTTCTACCAGTCTCAACATGGCTTCTTCTTTATATACTTAGTTATTTGACTTCTGTTTAGATAGTCTTCAGGCGGTTCTCAATGATGGTTGTTCTGAAATTTAGTAGTAATTTTGATGTGGTTGTGGGAAGAGGTAAGCACAGAATTTACTTATTCCTCTATCTTGACCTGAAGACTGATTTTAATCTTCTTAAATTTGGTTAAACTTCTATGGCCTAACATATAATATATACTAAAAAATGTTCCATAGGTGCTTGGACAAGATATGCATTCTGTTACCATTGGATCAAATGTGATGTAAAATATGTTAGGTCAGGTTTAGTCTAATCTGCTGTTTCCTTATCATATCTCTGTCTGGGTTATCTCTTTGTTGTTGAGAGTGGGATATTAAGTCCCTGACTATTATTGTATAGCTATTTATTTCTTCTTTAGCTCTGTTAGTAATTGTTTTATATATTTAAGTACACTGATGTGGGATGCATAAATATTTTCAATTGTTATAACTTCTTGATGGATTGACCTCTTTATTATTATATAATAATCTTGTTATCCTTACTATTTTGATATAAAAGTCTATTTTGTTTTATTTAAGTGTAGCCTTTGCTGCTGTCTTTAGGTACCATTTTTTTTTTCAAATATCTATTTCCATTTCTTCATTGTCAGACTATCTGTGTCTTTAAAGCTAAAGTGAGTCTTTTGTAGGCATTGTACTACTGGAACTTACTTTTTTTTAATCCCTTAAGTTATTTTATATCTTTTGACTGAAGAATTTGATTTTTTTATGTTAAAATAATTATTGACATGCAAGAACTCGTTATTGCCATTCTGTTCATTGTGTTCTCTTTTGTAAATGCATTCATTGTTTTTTGCTTCTTATTTGTTATTTGATGACATTTTATAGGAGTTTACTTGTATTCCTTTTGTATAATCTTTGTGTATCTTCTATAGGTTTTTTCATTGTTGTTATCATGAGGATTACATAAAATATCTTATATTTATAACATTTTATTGTAAGCTGATAACTTAACATGTATAGCATATGTAAACTTTATCCTTTTACTTGTCTGTTCCTCAGAGTTAGCTTGTCAATATTACAATGAGCACATTTTTAATATTGTGTATCTAATAAGAAATTATTACAGTTATGGCTTTTAATATATTTTTAAACTGGTGTTCTACATAAATCATGCCACCATTTCAACACTAGAAATTCTGACTTTGAGAATATATTTATGATTGCCAGCAAGTTTTATAAGTACATCATTATGTTTTTCACAATGTTAATTATCTCTTATTTCTGCTTGATGAATACCTTTTAATTTCTCGTAATGCAGGTGTACTGCTGATGAATTCCCTCAACTTTTGTTTTTTGGAATGGTTTTTTTATCTCCCCTTCATTTCTGAAGAACGGCTTTGCTGCTTATAGTATTCATGGTTTAGAATTTTTTCTTTCATATATATTTTTAAATTGTATATATTTTTTCTTGAACATATTATCCTTCTGTCTTTTGGCCTGCAAAGTTTCTGTTGAGCAGTTTAACCTAAATTTCATGGAGCTGCCTATATTTGATGACTCACTTTTTCTCTTGCAGTTTTCAAAATTCTTATTTTCTTTCTTTTCACAATTTACTTGTAATGTTTATCAGTGTAGCCCATTACATCTATTTGAAGTCTTTGGGCCTCATGAATCTGGATGTCCATATTTTCCTCCACAATGTGATAACTTTTCAACCCTTATTGTTTAATACTACTTTCCATTTTATTTCTATTCTCATTCAGAGATAACCATAATTAGCATATTGCTTCTGTTTATGCTGTATCTAATTCATAGTCTTTCTTCACTCTCAAAACTATTTTCCTTTTTTGCTCCTCTGACAGGATCACTTCAAATGATGTTTTAGTCCAATAATACTTTCTTTTGCTTGCTTGATTTGCTATGGAAACTCTGTTGTTTTCTTCAGTACAGACATTGTATTATTCATCTTGTTTTTTATCTATTCTTTTGAAGGTTTCTATTTCTTTGTTGATTTTTTCATTTTGTTCATGTATTGTTTTCTTAGTTTTGTTTATTTGTGTGTCTGTGTTTTTATAGTCTATTAAACTTATTTAGGAGGATTATTTTTATTTCTTTGTCAGTAAGTTCATAGAGATCCATTTATTAAGAGTTAGTTATGGAGCTTTATGCGTTTCCTTTGGTTGTGTCATGTTTACCTGGTTATTTGTGATCTCTTGTTGTTTTGGTATGTACACATTCAAGTAAGTGGTTTTCTCTCCACCTTATAGGTTTGCTTTAGCTAAGTTTGGGGTTCTAGACAGGACAGAACATTATGTACTTGTGTAAGTGGGGCTTTTATTGGGATTTATATTTGGCAAAGCTATTTTCTGAGCTCTGAAGTCAGTGGGAATGTCATTGGCTGGGAACATTTGGAATGCACTAATTTCTTGATTTCATTTCCAAGTGTGACTGTAAATGGGGTCCATAGTTGTCTCAATTATCTGGCAATGCTTCCTTGTGCTCTAGAGAGTATTAGTTGATGACATAAACCTACTTCCTTGTCTAGATAGGTCAGCAGAACAGACAAAAAGGCCCTCACGGTTCATTGACTAGGGACATGAATAAGATAAAACTGCATACCAAGTTCCATGGCCATATAGGGCCATTGCCTGCATACCAAGTTCCATGGCCATATAGGGCCATTGCCTTTGCTCTGTAGGTGAGAAGATTTACTGGCTGCAGTCTCTGCTTGGGTGCCAATATAAGTGGGGTATTAGGATGGGCTATGCAGCTTACCAGGTATTCTAGTTAGGTTTTCACATTAAGGAGAACTGGGGACTATATTCACCATTAGATAAGCATAGGAATTTTATTCCCTGTCTGGGTGAAGTAGTGCAACATATTGTGAGGCCTGCATGAATTGTTGGTGAAGAGTAGATTCATGCAGAACTGCTGGAAAAAAAAAAAAAACTCCCTGGACAGACAGAATTACCAACTTGGCTCTATATATGGGTAAAATCGCAGGCTGGATCTCTACTTGGGGACCACTGAGGGGAAGACATGGTCTGCCAATATCTGAGTGCTGTTTGCTTTAGATTCACTTGCCTCCTCCATTCCAAATTATTCAACTTTCAAGGCCTGAAGATTCATCATGTAATCCTGGTTAAGAGAGACTAAAGTGAGCCTTCTGGGAAGTGTCCCCAAATGTTGGAGAAAGCTGAATGTTCATATAGGGCTCTGTTTTTCCCATGGGAGAAACCATAGGCCATAGGTGACATCACTCCATGCAGAGCTATGATGACTTGCAGGGGTGGTGGCAATGTCATCAGAGTGTTGCTGCTCCTTCTAACTTTTAATATGGTCCTTCTCTGCGTCTATGGTTCAGTGGGTTACTTCACCCTCACTGTCATGTTCTGGGATTTTCAAAATGGTGATGCTTCTATGGATGGTCCTCAGCATGTTAGTGTAGAAGAAAAATTAAATCAAGCTGACAAAGACTCAGTGAGAAAGTTTCTGAATGATTGGGTGATTCAGCATTGTCAGGAGAGGAACAGATTTTAACTCAGGAAAGTGGGTGCCATGAATTTCCTTCATTAGAGGGGAAATATTTCTAAAGGAGGTAGTACATGCCAGGACCTTTACTGATTATTTCCAGAAGATTATGTGAGTGTTGGGCCTGGGATATGAACCCATGTGTGGTTGGCAGTCACCTTTCTGAGAAAGCTCATGTATGCCAACACCATGGTATGCAGAGGTAAACGGCCCAGGCATAGTCTCCAGTCTGACAGCCCTGAGCTATCCAACTACTTTTTGATGTCTCTTAACTCATATTCCCCTCCTCCTCTGAGACAAGGCAGCATAGTATTAGCTACTAGCACCTTAGTCAGGGGCCTGTTTCTGATCTGAGCACTTTTCAGGACTTAGCATCAACCACACAGCCACCTGTACAGAAGACATCACTGTCCCCATCTCTTCAATGAGAAACTGAATCACAGGGAGATTAAGTAACTTTCCCAAGAGATTTAATAACAGCCAGTGACTCATAGACACAGGCTAGTATTCATATTTCAAAGACAGGTGGAATTTTTTCTAAGAGAATTTGTCTGAAAACGTAGGTTTCCCAGCCTTTGGTGAGATATGATGACTAGGCTGTTGGAGGTGGCAATCATTCATGGCCACAGCCACAGGACACCAGGGTGCTTTGTCCAGCAGAGGCAGTATAGATATGTCTCATACAGAGAGCAATACTCATCAGGTAACAATTTCTCATGTTAATCATCAAAAAAATTCAACTCCTTTTTACTTTAAACCAAGTCTTGGTGTTCAGTATTAGATTCCATATGTGTTCAATTCAGTACAAAAAGGCTCTTAATATTCTGAGTTTTTTGGTGCTTTAGAGGTTAGGCTATGGGTGTGGGAGTGACAGAGTAGTGCTCCAGAGTGCCCATGAAGGGGAGCGATCAGGAGTAGCATCCTGGCTGGAGACTGAAAGCATATGGGTGGGGAGTGATAGCACCAAGAGCAGCAACTATTGAAAAGGAAGTACTCTTGGTTGGGTCCAAGGCAGATCTTTCAGACACAGGGCATTTTCAAGCAGTGGGGGCTCACTAGAGTAATGTTGACACACTTCCCTTGTAGGGAAGAGAAGAAGGAGAAGATAGCTGAGTTGTCATTTGAATGGAGACCAGAAGGCTGTGATTTCCTTAGCTCAAGGGGTTTGGAGTCAAGACCCCTTGGTACCACAGGGTAAACCTTTGTTGTTAACTTCCCTCTCTCTAGCTATTGACCTCTAGCCTAGAATCTTCCTTGGAGACTTGGTTCAGGAGCTGGAAGTGTGCCCTGCCTTACTGAGGCAGCCTTAGTGTTCTAACTCTGGACTCCCTTTACTGTGATGTGGAACTTGTCTGCTGTCCCTTGGACTGGAATCTTGGGAAGAAAAAAAATGAGGCTTTATTGCCCCTGAAGTCCCAGTATTGCCAGTCTTTCTAGGGTAGAGTGTGCTGAAAGGATGAGCCCTCTCAACAGCCCATAAGCCATGACCCTAGAGCAAGGGCAGTTGGGGAACCCTCAGATGGGTGACAGGCTATTGGGCTTGCAGCAACAAGGCCCTTTTTGAGAAGAGAATGTTATAGCCCAGAGCTTCTAAATGCCCACCTGCCCATCCACTAAGAGCCAGTGTTTCCTGAATATGGCCAATACAATCCTCATTACAGACTTTGAGATGACATTAACATCCTCCAGGGTTCCTGCCTCAGTCTGTGCAAAAGGTCAACATGGACTAGCCCAGGCAAATAATTTCCAGGTGAGACAAGAGTACCACTCATCTTGGACCCTGAGACCTGAGTAGGGCAGATTTCCGGTAATTTAGGGGTACCATCACGAGATCAGAAGGGCTGACTCCAAATGGGCAAGGCAGTGTGAAGGGGGAACTCTGGTAACAAGGCCAGCTCTGCCACTTCCAACCTTTGTGACCTGGGACAAGACACTCAACTTCTCTGTGCAATCAGTTTTCTGCTTGGTAAAACTATGATAATAGTACTAAATGCAGTTAGTGACAGAATCAAAAGAGTAAATATGTGTAAAGTTCTTAGGATAGCAACTGGCCCATGAGAAAGAAGTAAATATTAGCCATTATTATGATTAAATTCTGAGGACAATTGTAAAAATTTGGCTTTTCCCAAAGTCATAGGCAATGACAGAAAGAGGGATTCTTTACTACTTGGTAAAACCAGAGAGTGTTTGTCAAACAACCTTGGAGGCGGGGGTGTCACCATGCTCATCACTACTACAAGTACAAGAGTGAACAACATAAGAGAGGCTCAGTGGATGGTGTGGATTCAGCAGACCCACAGAGTCAGGTGATCAGTAGGGAAAGACAATGAAAAGAAAGCCCAAGAGAATCCACTACAACTCAATAGAACCTGCCTTCCTTTCTAGCCCTCTGTTCTTAAGTTGGGAAGTGCAGAATAATGCTCTGGATAAGAGTTTTCTGACACTCTTGAGACCACATGTAAGGGAAATGCATGGGTAGTGTGTCCATCACCAACCTGAGAAGCTCCTGAGCCCCATTTCTTGATGTATTGAGCATTTTCATTGGTAGATGCCCAGAGAGGACTCTGTTCCAAATCTCAGAGAACAACTGTCAAGGGAAAAAAAGGCCCTTAGTCCATGGGGAACATCCTGTGTCTCTGTTTACTTTGTCCCTAGGCTGACAATACATCAGTGGCACCTGGATGGAGCTTTGAACAAAGTCACACAAGGTAATTAGTTTGCCCTGAAAAGCAAATGAGGCTAAAAGGAAGCTCTAGGTAAGAACGCTGCCTCTAGAGGGTAGAGTCTCCTCTGGTTCACGAACAGATCCTGAGGGTTCTGTCCCCAGGAATTTGTGGAGACATCACTGCAGCCTGGACCTGGGGCAGAGTCCAGGCAGCATATGTGTTTGGGGGGTTGGCACTGTGGGTCACAGATTGGTTAGGATCTGAAATATATCAGTATTTTTCATAGAGGTGAAGTCTGGGGCTATTTTTAGAGAAAAAGTTCAAAGGTTGGAGGAGATATGTTAGGGCCAAAGATAGATCTTGAAGGGTAAACAGGTGGGCATGGGGAACCTAGGCAGGAACTGAGCAGGATGATGCTGGCATGTACTTGGGTGGCACATGAGGAGAAGGCAGGGAACATGTTCTGCTCAGGACACGTTCCTGTCACTGGGTTTGGAGGCAGAATAGGAAGTCAGAGAACAGGCCAGAAAGTGCATGTGGATCCAGTGGTGGGGGCATCATGGCTGCTGGACAATGCTGTTTAGACCCTCTGGTTGGGTTGGATGGTGGCAATGGGCCCTGCAAACAGGAAGAGGATTCTAGCAAATGGCTTCTTCCCTTTCCGGAAGGTGCATTTTGGCTTCTCTGTACCCCCACACTGACTGTCAGAGGTGAGGCAGAGCCAACTTTCCAGCTGCCATCTGAATCTTATGGAAGAAGCAGTGGGTCTGACAGGGACAGAGGCATGCTATGGTGAGAAGTGGGAGTGGTGTCAATGCCAGGCTGAGATTGTGGACATTTTCTTTCTTAAACAAACCACCTGGGCTGGGCCCTTTTATCCCTGCTACCTTATGCTTCAGTGCCAGACTAGGTTCTCCCTCATCAGTACAGGCCATAGCACAGTCTTTGTTGCACCATCTCAGAGAGCCCCAAGGACAATGCAGTGAGCTCTTTTCCTCACTCTGCTGAGGAGACTTCTGTAAGAATAGTAGGAGCCAGTGGCATTTCTGGTAGTATAAACTTGGCTCAGAATCATTATTTTTTCTGACTTGTGCCAGTTTTTTAGTGATTCTGTTTAAAACCCAAGGCAATGGTGGAGCTGATGACAACCTCTGTGAGAACCAAGGACTGGCCAGCTGTGAGTCAGCCATCAAAATTCCTTAATCAGGTCTGTTCCAAGAGGAGACTCTGCAGTGGGGACCCAAGTACTCAAAGTCCATTGCCCATATATTTTATCTCACATAAGCCTATGTGGCATGATCAGCTGTCCCTCTCCTCCAATGCCCTAGACTGATGTCAAATCTCCCTTCTAAGTAACCTTTCACTTCCATCTTTTGTACCCTGTTTTTTGGTACCCACACAAGGGACAACCTCTGTGGGGAATGGCTGCATGTGACATGTCTCTGGTTCCTAGAAAAACACTGTCTTCTTCCTTGTCTGGCAGCCACTGGGTGTAATACATGCCATCTGTTGCCATCCATACCTGTCAGGTTTTAGCCACTTGGAACATGTTTGTTGGAAAAGTTAAGGAAAAATGAGTAGCATTCTACATATGACAGAGTGCCCTCCATGGGAAACACAAACAAACTCCTTTTAGTCTGTATATATGGATATTTCTAGGAAGGCCATCAAATTCCTTCCTGTCCCCTTGATTTACCCGAAGCTGCCCTCATTGGAGAAGCCTGGTCTTGGAATACATGATGTAATGGAGGGCTGTCAGGAGGGCGAGTATTAGCAGGTGACATGATTGGATTCACTGACTCTGGCAAATCTAGCCTCCCCACAGGCCACTTTGCAACCAGCACAGGAACCTTCTGGGACATGTGCTTGGAATCTTAGGCCTGTTTTCCACAAGTTCCCAGGCCATGTCCCCTCTGTTACTAGAACATCATGGCTCAGGTACAAAGGCTTCTTATGGGCCCTCACCCTTCTCAGCTCTGCAGTTCTTACAGGCCACTCCCCAGCCAAGTACCTTACTCTGGCAGGAGACAGGGAGGACACCAAGGAGTGGAGCTTGGAGTCAGGACCAAGACCCTGACATAAGTCTCCTTTTCCTAAAGCTCTACTCCTCCTGGACAAGATCCTTCCTACAAATGGTCCTGTGGGGGATTGACAACAGAGCACCTTTTCTTTCAGTAGGGATCATAGCAGAGGCTAAAACAGGCTCCTCCAAGCTTTTATGCAGTGGCAAAGGCCCTGAACCAGGTTGTATTGGAAGCACAGAGAGGGTTTTGAGGGTTTTGTCTGGGTGATATTTTATGAGTTCCAAGTTCTTCTTGGGCCCCTTCCAGCTTTTTTTCAACCTTTCATCCTAGTTCCTGTCTGGGCTAGGTGGCCAGATTTGGAACAAGAGCAACTGTGCAACCCTGAGCTTCAGACTTCAAACCTAGCCTTGATCGGAGGCCTTGCTTCATATTTCTGGCAGGGAACTCTGGAATCCTTCATGAAGTGACAAACCAGCTTTCACTGCAGTCATCAGTTCACAGTAAAAGGGTTTTGTGAGGACCATAAAAGCTAGATACTCAGATAAGTGAGAGAGTGCTGCTGGGGCCCACTGAGAGATGAGGGTGCAAGAGCAGAGGTGGGAGACCCTGCTCCATCTTCACATAGCCTCTCTCTCCACCTCTAGGATCAGCTGTCTTGGGCAAAGCTACTCAATCTATCTGAGCCTCTGTTTCCTCAACCGTAAGAAGGAAATGAGTGAGTTTGTAGAAAATCCTAGCACAGGACAGGCCAATGTGGGGCTTAAGGAATTGTTTTCTTGTTTTTATAACCAAGGGCATCTGTGGACCCACATGCTGCACAGCCCTCCCCTAAACCCAGAGCTGTGCTGTCAGAGAAACCTGAGAGGGAAGAGTGAGAGAGCCTGTGCCCAAGGTGGATGAAAAGAGAGGGAAAGTCGAGGCTGATGGTGATGTTGCTATGCTAGGCCTGCAACCACAAGGCTGCTCCTGAGGTCTTCTCTTTGTGCTCGTTGAAAGGTGGGACTTCTGATGAGCAAATGTATCAGTTTAGTCTGCTGACTTGTGGATGTCCAGAGACAAGTGAGACAGACACAGATGGAGGCCTGTCAGTACTGTTGAACCCTCATAAGCTGGTACTGGACATAAGGTTGGTGGCAATTAGGCACAAGGGAACCTCCTCCTTAGTACACCTCTTCTCCATCCTAATACTCCCTGTTGCCCATGTCATGCTCCTGGGCTAAGGGGCTCAGATAATGTGGAACTCTGAAAACCAGGCACCTGAGGAGCAGCACCTCATTTTCAGGTGCTCCTCCTGAGCTGAACCTGTGGTCCCTCCTGAAGATTCCCCACCATTAGAGGAGACAACATTATTGTGGAGTTCAGAGAGATTTAGAGAGGAATAGCTGAGGAGCATGCAAAAGGAGAAAGGTGGAAGGGAGGCTGACAACATCTGCAAAATGACGGCCACTTTTCCCCAAGATGCCTGGGGTTCCGTACTGTCATGGTCATGGGTGTGCTTAAAGCCCTACAGCAGCTACACTAAAGTAGTGGGAATGCACACTGACTGTGCAGAGCCACCACTGGTCCCACCCTCCTTATTCCCTGTTTTTAGTTTTGGATTTGGAAGCTCCAGGTATCCCAAGAAGTCCTGGACTCTTCTCCTAGCACACAGCCTTCCGGTCTCTCCCATTTGCCTCAGTTGGAATCCAGATGTACCCCAAAGTCCCCACTGCTAGACTAAGAAAAGGTGACAAGGTAGGCAAAAAGGTGGACACAGTCTCAGTTTGAGTTGAAGCTCTCTTACAGTTCTAATTGGTCCCTCCATATGCCTCAGTGACACTTGGCTCATAGAAATAGCAGAGGTTCTGCAAGGCCTGGTTAGCTGGTTGCACCCAGGTGTCTTATAGATATACTCTAAGGGTACTTCCCAAGCCTGAAGGTAGGGACAGCTTCTTGCATGAAGGCCTAAAGACCCTGGGTTTCCTGTGACACGATGTCTAAGGTGGGTGGCTGCACAAGCTGCCTGCTGGGTCTACCATGGTCATTGTTCCCATCTCCTGCCCACCCAGGGTATCCCTCCTTCTCACCCAGGGGCTCTTCACAGCCCCAGAAAGGAGGATGCTGCCTCACTCTGATATTTACACAATCAATACTGGTTGATGAAGCTAATGCCATTGTTGAGGTTATAATCAGTGATGATTTCCCTAAAGCACAAAAAGTGAAGAAGGTGACCACTAGCCCAGATAGACAGTTTTTGCACTTGGTATTTACCAAATCCCACAGCTCTTCTTATTGTAATAACTTCGAATATCAGGCATTGGGGCCACCAGAGAGCAGAGAGCATGGGTAAGGAGAGCACATCCACAAACACTACAAGGTCAACCAACGCAAGGAAAGAGTAATGAGTAAGAAAGCAAGGAACCTTGTAAGATGTCAGATGCTCTCATGGCCATGGCCTAAATGACCAGGAACAGCTGCTTTGTGTCAACATCTCCACTCCTCTATATTCATAGAAAATGTCTTAGTTTGAAAGCATGCCAGGAGCAAAGGTAGCAGTCTTGGGGCATATCATCTTCTGCATACTACTCTCCTCATCAGAGTCTGGTCTCAGCAGGTCCCTGAGCACCTTGGAGACCACTGACAAGAATAGGTGTGGAGGATGCCCTGAGCCGTCATGGAGATAGGCATGTGCTGCCCCAGCACAGATGGCTTCCCACATTCTGGATAGTTCATGGTGACAACAACCACCTACCATGACCCTGGACCCAAAACACTTACTCTCTGGCCTTCTCAAATATATGTCCTGGGCAAATAATGGTCCATGAGTCACAGAAGTGGGTTTTTGTTCTAAAGGAAAATCACAAGGGAATAATGTCAATGGACATGTCCATTCATCCATGTCCCCTCTGCCTGACCTGAGCAAGCAGCATTAACACTTTGGCGGATGCCAGATTCTGTTCTCTGACTACTTCTGAGCATCTACCATGCTCCAGGTACTGTGCAGTGTTCTGGGTTTAATGGGAAAAAGACAGGTAGAGTCTCTGTTCTCAAGTGCCTTATATTTAAGGGATTGAAAAAGGAGATAGATAATAAAATAACAATGAATAAAGTAAATGCCCAAGAATGAAAAGTACTGTGACTCAATAAACAAGGGATAGGAAAGAGAGGAGAAGGGACAGCTGCTTAGGAATGAGTGACCTGTCTTATCTTTAAGGATACATTTTTAAAGAAACTGACATGTTTATACATGAATATTTCAATATCTGGGATATATTTCAGAATAATTAATGGCAAAGGTATCAATAAACCATATTCTTCAAGGTTAACAATTATTGATAGTAGTGTGATGGTTGTTTTAATTTCATTTTATAATTCTACTTTTGTATACTGGTGGAAATTTCTACTAAAAATCAGGTCCTTCTATTAAAAATAAGGACCTAAAAACAGATGAGGGGAAAGCCAGGGAAAGACCCCAAAGAATGTTTGGGTCATCGGAGTGGATGTGCCGCAGCCCTGAGGCATAACTAGCTGTGTTTGTTGAGCAGGAAAAGAGAATTGGAGAAAACCTCATGGGTCCTGGGAAGAGGTTCAGGTTTTAGTATAATTATAATATATCAGATGAGGTGCTGGCCAGATCTGGGTATGTTTTGGACAATGGGGCAACAGGACTTGTGGTGGACTGAATATAGGTATGAAAGTGAAGAGGAATCAAGGAAGATGTGCAGGTTTTGACCAGAGTGACTGGGTAAATGGTGGTGCTGCTCACTGAAATGAAAGGCCTGAGCAGGGAATTGGAGCTTTCTTTGTTTTTGTTTTTCTGTTATTTCATGGGGGTTTGGAAGGTGACATTTCAGCAGCTCAGAACAGTTTCATAACTTGTAGCTGGAGCATCTTCTCACTCTGGGCCCAAACTCTTTTTATATCCTTGAACTGTAGCCATAGGTCAGGGTTATTTCACACAGAATTGTCATTTCCACATGAACCAGCTTTTTGGTTCTAACTCAATTGTCAGGTAGGCTATGAACTCCTGAATTATTTCACTCTTCATTAGGGTTGATAATAAAAATAATCACCACGTTTGGTTTCAGGAAAGGATTTGTGTCTGAATGGTAGAATGGTTAGAATTAATGAGAAAAAATTTCTAAGAATTGTATTGACTTTCCCACAGGGTGTTATAGTCTAGAGCCAGGAAAATAAGGTGATGGTAGGTACCTGGAACACTGAGGGCCCAGCAAAGCAGTTGCTTTTTTTTTTTTTTTTTAAGATTTTTCAAGTTATAAAACATTACACTAAAGACAGACTATATAAACCATATAGGAACATATAAAATATATATTTTTTTGCTTCTCGCTATATTCTAAAATGTTTTCCTGGATATTTTAATCAGAGGAAGATTTAATTAAAAACAATCAAATAAATTGTCATCAGTGCATTAGAGCTCCTGGCAATATACAGGCTCGTTTTGCCACTACTTACAAACACCTGACTAGGAGAAGGTGGTAGTCTACAGAGAGGCCCAGGATGGTAGAATGGACTCTCCAATGTAAGACCCTCCTGTTGGTCCTCCTTGGAGAGAAATATTGTTGGTATTTAGAGTGAGAACCATATATCCACAGACCACAGAGGTAGCATTTGAATACATTTCTTGAGGGATAGGTTTTGTTCCACCTCCCTCTGAAATTGTCATCTCAATGAGGCTAAAGGCTCAGACTGGGCAATCAGATCACCTGTGTATATTTTCTATTTTTTCCTGCACCAGATACTGGCCTTTGACAAACTTTTTAATCACCCCCAACTCTGGTTGCAGATCCATACAAAGTAATAATAATAGGTCTCCTTTGAGAATTATGATAGTGTACGTTAAGGCACTTAGTACATTGCCTGACGTAAGTGCTCAATGAACATTAGTTTTTCATATAAAGACTCTCTAAAAACTCTTATTTCTCAGAAAGTACAGATCACAAGAAACCTAATTTCCTGAGGTTATCTACCCTATATAATATGGCAATATGGCAAAGACAATTCCCTGCCCCATTCCATGCTAAGAAGAGGACTTAGAAGCATGTTGGGAGGAGAGCAGTTACTTCAGGTTTAACAAACGTCCTTGAAATAAGAAGTTATTGAATATAATATAATCATATCAAATAAATATATCACAGAGCTAACTGGAAGAGGTGAGGAGGATGCAGAAAGTCTGAGTGTACCCCAGCACTCTGTGGGAAAGATCACACCCACCTCAGTACCGAGGACACATCATCTGCCAGTCCCAACTATGCAACTATGTGCTTCCTCAAGCTACTTACCTATCATGGAGGTCCACCTGATGCCTGAGTATTTCCAATTAATAGGTTCACATAAGTGGCTACAGTACTGACCCTGTTTCACAGTAGAGAAAATAGAGGCCGAGAAGAGAATATCTATTTGGTCAAGGTCATATCTGTAATGTGTGCCTGAGCCAGTTTTCTAGGGCACAGCAGGCTGATGGCATTCTTTCTCAATCCAACATTAATACACCCTCCTGGGAAAGCTAACAGTGTACCTGGCACAGACTCAGAGCCCTGAGAATACCTCCAGTTCCCACCAGCAGACTCATATGATTTAGGTACTTATCTCTCAAGGCAAGTGAAAGATAAGAAAAGGTTGGGGGAATGCAGTGTGAGGGCAGAATCTTGCCAGCTGACACATTTTGTTATGCTAAAGCTATCCTTGGCAGGAGTAAAGCCCTGTTCTAAGACACTCTTGTGGTGTTATGGGATAGAAATTCTCAGACTTGGAGATGAAGTTAGCCAGGCTTCCAGCCAGATCTTTCCTTCCATTTTCTCACACTGCCTCTATCTTTATAGTGTCCACAGTGAATGGTCAGCCAAAGCTTTGAGGGCTTGGCTGGCTGAAGGGAATAGAGCATAGTGTGGGAAATTTGTCATTTACTATAGATATTGGTGAATTCTAGCTTATATATGCACACAATTGTATCCTTCCTGTTTTGATGTAAGGCACTTGCATAAAAAGTTACTCCATAGGTTTCTGCAAGGGGAACATCCAAAGATCTGTGTGAGGGGAGCTGAATGCTATTTTCCTTCTAATCTCACAATTATGGCATCATATCTCCAAAGCAGAACACCCAGAGGTCTCCTATGGGGAACAAACAACTGTGTACAACCTGGGACAGATCCTCACCTGGTATCACTGAGGATCCATTCTGAGAAGGTTGGGTCTTGAGCACTTGGGGCCCTTCTCACCATTGCCTCTGATCCACAGAACCAAGTAAGGGCCCCAAGCCTTGTCCCCTTCACAGAGTTAAACTCAGTCATGGGTTTCCCACTCTGACATCCAGAGGGGAGCTAGTGGGCTTGGCCCTTGGGAAATTAGCTGGGAAAATACACAGGAATTCCTTCTGCAAGCTCGAGGTCACTGGCCTCCAATGCTGTCTCCTGGTCCAGCCTTGGTTAATTTCAATCCCAGATGCTTGATTTGCTCCGGGTCAATTCACTCAAGGAAAAATCCCTCAGATATGTCAGTACAACCTTGCACCTGGCAGTCTTGATTCTTCTTGTGTCAGGTCTTCTTTCAGCATCCAACCAGTCAAGTTTGCAAATTCTCTGTCTGAAGAAAATAGATTCTTGGCCTGTGAGCCAACTCTTGCCTGTTGACACATTTTGTTATGCTTTCGGTGTTTCTTAAAAATGGGAGTCAGGTTTAAGAGTCTGTGCCTTTTTCTTAGTTATCCCAGTGACTATATTATCAGAAAATTAACAGTGAGCTCATATTTCTGCATGTCATCCATTGGTGGACCATGGGTCACTGTACACCTCAGATGGAGGAGAACCCCATGGCCCAGAGCTTGCCTTCACTGCAGTCAATCACCCTTGGCTTGGCCTGACCCACTCCTCTTGCTCACTGTACCTGCCTGGCATCTGAGGGGTCCTGATAGCAATGACCCTGACTAATAGAGCCTGAACCACATGGAAGCATGGGGAGAACACTGATGCTTTGAGAGAGTTTGGGATAGGCCAGCTGTGGCATAGCACAACACTGTGCTAAGAAATCAAGTGTGTAGCCCACTCAGGGCAGGATTAATGTTCCTAAGTGATGTGCCATCTCCCATACATGGTGGGAAACAGTACAATTCTGCTTCTGAACCGAGTTCTTCCAGACTATATGCTCACTGTTTATTCTTCATAAGGACCCTGTTCTCCATGACATGTGGTTCTGTAATTGCCCTGGATTGAGCAGTGGGTTCTGTCTCCTGCACAGACCCTTTTGCCAGTTCAATTTGGTTTACCCTGAGCAAGTCTACTCTTCCTCAGTCTTAAAGAGGGTCATTTGCAATTCATATTTCAGGAATATTTATTGCCATGAAGTATTTATTTGCAAGGCAGAACTCAAGAAACCATGTTGTAATTGTCAACTGAATATCATAGTCACTAATTCAACACCAGCAGGAGTCCCCAATATGGGATACAGTGAAAGGGGAGAGAATTTATTCAATGCAAACAGCTCAATTGTGATACAGCACAGCTATGGAACAGTATGGCTGTGAGAGAGCTCAGTAGCAATATACCTCAATTATGATATAGCACAGCTGTGGCACAGCACCGCTTTGAGACAGCTTGGGTGAGGTGGCCTGATCTAGGCATCTCCGGTGTTTCAATTCTGGTGTCACAGCTCATCTCCAGTGAGACAACTCTGCTCTGCTCCATTGTTTTAGCTCCAGCTTTGATGTTATAGCTCCTGCAGGGAAAACACAATCTTTGATGGAAATTGTAAGTGCACTCCACCAAAACAGAGAGGCTGACTTATATAGAGAGGTTTGCATCCCTTGTCCCTTATTAGCCCACATGCGCTGCACAGTGGCTCCTGCCTTGACCCTTCAGGGTCCTCCTGTACACATGGCTTAACCTGCTGTCCACTCCACAGAGAGGGTCTCCTGGCCAAGATGCAGGACCTGCCACAGGATCTCAGAAGAAAGCCCACCTTTGCAGTGTGTCCTATGATGAGCCATCAGTGACTTTTCCCACCTGTTGGGCTTCTTTGCAGACACCCTCTCAGGGCCAATCGCATATGGGAAAAAGGATGACAAGATGTCACCTCCGACCTGCCTCTTGAAGGTGATAAGCCCTTAGCATACCTAGCAAATACATAGGAATGATGAACCTCCAAATCACTGTGCTGGGTGTACCAGGCAGACATAGCTTTCACACCACATGTGTCCACTGAGATGTTTTAAAGTGGCCAACTAGTATATGGAGGAAAAAATTACATAAGTAACTGCCCCAGAAAATAGGGTTCAGGAAGGCATGGGAAGGTACTAAGGGGACTTTCTGGGGGCAATAGTAATGTTCTGTGTCTTCATGGGATTGAATTACATAAGATTGTTTGAAATTGTCAGAATTCATATATGACATAATTTTACTGCATTTAAAATAGAGAACTATTAACAAAAATTGATCCTCATTAAAGACAAAGAAAGGTTTGTAGGGGGCTAATCTGATAATTATAATTTCCTTGAAACACATCAAAAAGATGGATCGATATGGGGAGGAGAAAGAGAGAGAGAGAGAGAGAGAGAGAGAGAGAGTAAGCAAGAGAGCAAGAGAGTGAGCAGAAGTGATAAAGAAAATATAATCATGTATTAATTGTAAATGTAAAATCCAGGTAGTGGACATAAGGGTGTTCATTGTAAATATGCTGTAGATTTGAAAGTTTTCAGGAAAGGTTGGAAGATAAAGAATCAAATTATTCAAAATAAATCCGTGGACACAGCTAAGTATAAGTAATGGTATATACTTAATGACAAATGACTAAAGACAGAGATAGACCAAGGGCTACAGAAAAACAGAGGTGCCATTTTATTAGAAAAGGTTTAGATGGTAAGGCACCCTATCAGTAAAGAATAGATAGGTTGGATGTGATAAAGCCAAGGAAGGGCTTTCAGGAAGACTGGCTCCTTCACCGCAACCTTCAACCTCTCTTTCAGCAGGGTCCTAGAGCAGAGGTTACACCTTGGAGAGCCAGGTAGTTCTGCTAAGAGGTCTCAGACTCCATGGCCAGGCCGGATTAGGAGAGTATCCTTCTCAGCACTAGGACACTGAATGGGGAATCTGCTGGAGCACAGACCTAGAGGCAGAGAGGCCTCTGCTGACCCCAGAGCAAGCCTGAGAGGCTGAAGAGGCCTCATGCTCTCTCCCTGCTTGTGTCCTCAGGCATCACACCCCTCCTCACTGATTTTATTTGGAGTGACAGCCTAATGAACGGGCTCCTTCCATTTCATTCGAGGTCCAGGTCCCAGCATTGTCTTTCTTCTTTAAGTGACTGTCCTGTTGGGTGGCAGTTTTCCACAGATGGCAACAGTTTAAAAAGTCAGAGCAGGGACTGCAGGGCTATATTGGCAGGGTAGACAGCAGGAGCCTGTCACCTTAGCACGGCTAACACGGGGGAGGCATGACAACTTGGCATCCTCATTTGTAGATTTAGATGCTGTTCAGACACTATGGCCTGTGTGTGTCCAGGGAGCATGATCAGAAAAATGAAGGTTTCAGGCTCACTGCACAGCTGGGCGCTTTAAACCAGGAGAAGCAGGTAAAGACCCTACTTGTTGTCGGGTCTCTAGCCCACCTTCATGTGCACCAGTCCAGGTTCCAGGTTCAGAAGACTGGAGGAGTCAGACAGCTGCCACCAACAGCCGGCTCAGCTGCAGAGGCTCTCATCCTGCAAGTTTTTAAATTTCTCTTCTCTCAGCCTGGCCTCAGCATGTGTGGTGAAGAGAGCCAGTGATCAATGATAGAGATATTAGTACCAGCCACTCTTTGTTAGGGTCTACCTGTTTCTAGATCCTGTGCCAGTCCCTGCAAAATCCATCGCCCTTTCTTCTCGCAACAGATCTGGTGGTAGGCATTGCTGTTTCTACTTCTTGACACAAAAGTGAAGCTCATAGATGCCACATTAGCTCCAGGTTGATCAACTATGTGTAAGAGCTTAGATACACACACGATTTTGTCTGATCCCATGGCCTATTGCTTTTCAGCCTCACAGAAAGAGCCCAAAGGCTGGAGCCTGCTGCCTGGGTCTGGATCCAGCTGGATCTAGCTGTGCGCTGTTACCATTGGACAATTGTGTTTATCCATCTACCCCAGTGGCTCAATCCTAATTATGTGAACTCTCAAGTCTGCACATCCGTAGCTCATTACAGAGGGAGGGCTCCTATCCGGAAGGTAATTCCCGGAGTCCCTCAGCACACTAATGCAGGCACCCTCGCAGGGAAGAGAGCATCCTTGTCAGGTTTCAGATCTCAGCAGGAGCACTCCCTGTTTAACCACTGTTTGCTTTGAGTATTAGTGTGCACGGTGCCTTTTGTCTGACTTAGTTCCTAGTATGATGCTGGATATTGAACTGTGTCCAAATCTTTTTCTTCACCCATTGAGATAACTGTGTTTTTGTTCTCCATTTTGTTGATGTGGTAAATTACACTGATATTTCAACTATGGTATGAGGCTTGCATTCTGGAGTGACCTGTAATTGGTCTTGATGTACTGTTCTTTTTATATGTTGTTGGTTTCCATTTCCTAGTGTGTTTTTTGAGGGTGGTTAACAAATATATTTTTTTTTATTTTGATTGGTTTTTTTTTTTTGGTTTTGAGGTTTTAAAAATTAAGTACACTAGACTTATTTTAATAAGCATTTCACAATGTGTGCATGTAGCTGTTATGCAGATATCTTCAGCTTACAAAGCTGTATGTTGATTACATTTCAATAAAACTGAAAAAAGAAAATATTACATATACTTACCTAGATGACAATCCCTGGCATACACATCTCAGAGAAATACGCACTTAACAATGCACACATATGTCTGACACTTTTCTGTACAACTTCTGCATGCACACATACATCATACCCTCAGAAACCAGACTCACAAACACCACTCACACCACACACACTCACACCACATGCCCGTATATGCTACACACTCACATCCACCGCACAGCACCACACACATCACATGCACCAAACAACATAGGCATAGCACAATCACAATACCCCTACAACTATCCACACACCAGAAACTCAAACAACTCACACCCATACTCACACACATACACAGCAACACCTTTCTGTCTAGAACAGTGACTCTGGCTCTTACTTTCTACACAGACAAAGTTTTCTTATCCAAATAAATTCATTACAGGAACTTATCACAAATTGTAGTAGAGAGAGGGATGGCGAGGTCAGGGATCACGAACACTAGGACATGATGAAAAGCCACTCTGTCCCTCTTCTCATATTAAGCCCACATTCACAGAGTTAATCATGTCTTCCAGGGAATCAAATCCTTGTTCTGTGCCCAACATTTGGTGCTTTGTTCTATAATATTATTCAGCTCCAAGAAAGAGAAGATCACTTGAGCTGTCAGCCAAGGGTTGAGGATCCAGCAGGTCCCCAAGCCAAGAGACAGTCTCTGGCCTCATGCTGTGTTAGACTGCAAGGGCTAGACCCTGGCATAGGCCAACAGCCCAGCCTCAGAGAGTGGAAAGGCCTTCCACCCACACCTCTGATGTGTAGGCTGTACACAACACTTATTTGTTTCTGAAGTGGCCCTCTGTATTCCAAACACTTGGGCTGGGTTACAAGATCACTCCTGGTTATCTGTTCATAACTACCTGGTCTTTTTTATAGTCTTTAATACCCATGCTGTAAACCTTGGCACCCATATTTTGAGCCTTGTTAACCTAAGAGAAACATGCATACAGCAAAATATTGATAATGATGGACTGAGCTTCTCGCTCTCCTAAACTGTCTTTGGCACAGTGACCCAGTGGTCAGGCTGATAATCAGGCTTGTCAGCCTTGTTGTCTACAGAAAAAGCAGTGAGTGGCCTGGTCAACATAGGCACCTTGAATGAACTACCACAGGCTCCCAGGGCCACAGCACTGCTTCTTATACCTTCTTCCTCCTGGAGAGAAGCTGCTCAGGCCCACACTCACCATCCAGAGCTCCTAGAGTGCTTCACAGTCAGCTCCAGACAGAGGAGGGGCCTTAGTACAGGACCCACTTTACAGATGAGAAGATTGAGTCCAGCTCAGAGTTCTTCCTACTGAACTCTCACTACTACCAGATGTTACAGCCTATTCTCTGATAGGTAACTCCAGCTATTGTACTGGCCAAGTGTAACACTTTCAGATGAGCAAAGGAGCAGCCAGACCCCACTATACAAGTATCTCTCAGGCTGAGTGGAAGGCTGGGCTCTTGCTCCAAACAGCTCCTGTGGGCATCCCTGTTGGCATCTGTGAACCCAGTGGTTCTTAACTCAAATTCAGAGACTCTAGACAGCAAATTGCATGCCCAGCTCATCACTGTTCCCCACCAGTCCCACACATCTTTCCTGACCAGAACTATGACCCTACAGTCTAGATGAAGATGGTTCTTGCCTAAGCACAGCCTTTTCCATTTTTGGAGACACTGTCACAGAACAAAAGTCAACTGAAATGAAAAAGCTGCAAGAAATGAGTCAGAGCCAGATTGTGCAAGAGAAAAAGTGTGGTCAGAAAGGGGAAATCCACCTCTTTTTTTTTAAACTCAATCCTGTCTTCTCTAGGTCCCCTAACTTTTTCTTTTTTATGCAACCCAACTATAGGTCAAACACCTCGTATTCAATAAGAGCCAAGAATGTACTAACATGATCCCATGTAGTTCTGAGAACGTCAATGTGGTGCTGTTTATCCTCACCGCACAGAATAGGACCCTTTAGCACACAGAGGGCAAGAACCTTGCTCCAATGTCAGCACTAGGAAGTGCCCATGGTGGGTCTGCACCCAGACCTGTCTGAGGCCCTGCCTGGCTCTGTTCTGGACTCGACCATAATGGTCGAAAATAAACTTTTTGAACCTGTTCATTTGCCTGCAATAAAATGAAGGAATGTGGGGTGAGGGTTGTGAGATGACGCAGTAACACTCCAAGAACTTGACAAAGCAAATACTCAGAGCTCTAGTAGTCTGTAGACACTGTATTTTGAAGTTGGTAAGGCCTTCCCATATTTCTTTTTTTAAAAAAGAGGATTGTGGTAGAATGAGAGTTGTGGACTCTGAGAAAGAAAATACCTGCCAAAAAGAAAAAAAAAAACCCAAAAACTGTGGTTTTTGGGCTCAACTTTGTAAATAGTCTAGTAGCTGATGTTTATAGAGGTCTCTCATACACACTGCCTAGTAGGGAAAAGCTGCAGGCTGAGCTGTTAGCCTGTGAACTGTGCTTCTGCCCTCTGAGCAGATTATTGTAGAGAAACTTCTGGTATTGTATTGTGACTAATGGGACTGAGAACTTCCCTGTCCAATTAGAGCTGTGCAGCTATTTCTCGTTTTGCATCTTTACTGACCAATCAGTGCAGATTTACAACAATCGATCAGAACATGTGGAGCTAGCCAATCAGGACAGTGTTATGTGGACCAATTGAACAATGTTTATTTGGAATTGTCATTTGAATGAAAATGGATTCAGGGAACTAGGGTGGAAACTCCTTTGCATATAAGCCAGCCTCTCCTCTTTCACTGGGGATTACACTACTAAAGACTGTTTCTCAGACTTGTGAGCTGTAACACTTGAGCTGTAACATCAGAACTGCTTCACTTGAGCTGTTGTTCCACTCGAGCTGTTTCATTTGAACAAATTTTCTCACTTCACCTCATCCAGCACTTCAGTTTGCATTGATGATTGGTGGCAGTAAACTTTTGTTGATAGCGTTGCCTTTTAAAAAAAACCTCAAGCTATCCTGGCACCATTCTGTACTGTGCAGACTTGCCTGGATGAGAAAGGACACAGTCAAGTAGCCTTGGCATGGTTCTTCTTCCTTGTGTCTTTGATATTGACAGGCATTGTTCAGGTCTTCTCTGTCTCCCATTTGGCGAGCATTCAGTGGGACTGGGGGATGAAGCTCTGCTGGTCCCAGGGCTACAACCTGGCTTTCTGTGTCCTCATTTCTATCTCAGGCACACAGATATCAGGGGATCTCACCAAGATCCCTGCCTTGACCGTTAATGGTCAGAATGGAGAGCATCCATGGATGAAGTGTGAATCCAGCACTCACAATATGAATACTATATGTAAAGCCCCCCAAGGAGTCCCTTGTGTGAGCACACTCCTTCAAGAGGTAATGCTGAGTTTGGGAAAGGTGGTCTTGATAATCTTCTGCTCTGCCCTTCCTCCCCTGCCACAGACCCTGAGGGTTGACTCAGTCCCCTAAAGTCCCTTCCCCTTTTGGATTAGCGCTACAAGAAGTAGCCAAGCTGCTTAGTTAGTGTGCAAGTTCTCCTCGCTGTCACATGCTCCTGAAGAAGAAGCCCAAAAGCTGGGAAAGTGGCCTTGAGGGCTGTCCGTGCAGGCAGAAGATTAGTTATCCCCAGGCTGTCTTGGGTATGTGGCCTGTCAGCTACTGTTAAAGCAGAAAGCACTGGTTGAGGCTAGGACACATGAGGGGTGGGGGTTTAGGTTCATGCTAATCCAATGTGACAGGCTGAGCTGGCACAGCTAGGTGAAGCTAAGCCTGGACCCTGAAGGCTGCCTTTTTACCTAGGCAGAAGAGATGCTTCCCTGGGTTGAGATCTGATAGTCCCAGGTCCAGTCCTATCCACACAAGCCAAGGAGGTGAGGAGGACTGGGACTCACGACCAGTGGAGGTCAAGACAGGCCCTACCCAGCCCAGAGAAACATCCTCCCCTCCTTTCACCACACTTTGGAAGATTTCCTTTTTGCCAACAGCACCCCCAAATTCTGAAATTCTTAGCTCTGCAAAGTCTCCAAACCAGGACCCAGTTCACTAAGCTTTACTCGTCTGAGTGGTTCTTCCTGGTGCTCCCCCTCCAGCCCTCTTCCCAGCTCTGGTAATAGAAAGAACACCAGCCTCCTGGCACCCTCTACAAGATCTCCTCTTAAAATATCACTCCCACACACTTGCAATTTCACATCTTATCCACTCCCTAAGTCCTACATCCACTCCTGACACTCCCTGCATGGAAGATAGCCCCATCTCGCTTTCCAGAGAGGACCCACAATGTCCTCCAAGAGCCACTCCACAACTTCTCATGGTTGGTACCTGAGCCCCCTCCTCAGAGGAAGCAGTGGTCTTCCTCTCCCCAAGGGATCCCTCTTCCACCAGAGGCTCATACCCAGTCTGACCCCTCCAGAGTTCCTCCCCATGGACTTGTTTCATCTACCTCAAACTCACTCATAAACATAAACTCTTTCATAAACATAAACCACAGATACAAAAACATGTCTTCCTTTTGTCAAGAGACCAGTCAATTCCCTCTCTGCTTCTCAGAGCCAGATATAGGGGTACTTTCTCCATACGCTGGCACCCCCCCCCCCTGAAGCCTGGCCATTCTTTCTTTACTCTCTTGCTCCTTGATTCTCTACAAATTCCTGAACATCAACTTTGTGTCACAAATCCTTGGACATATACTGTCCTATGAGTCTTTACTCACTCTGTTTTGGGTTCTGCATCCATAGAATCTTAGCCTCCCAGCCATTT
The DNA here is from genome assembly GCA_030015415.1 of Cynopterus sphinx. Classification (NCBI taxonomy): domain Eukaryota; kingdom Metazoa; phylum Chordata; class Mammalia; order Chiroptera; family Pteropodidae; genus Cynopterus; species Cynopterus sphinx. Next base: position 56,370,716 of record CM057382.1, read on the forward strand.
AGAAGTTCTATAATTTCTCACCACTAGGCCTTTGGCAAACTGATGGGCCCAGCTATGGCCCACTAGGGTATAGGCATATCATGATTTCTTCAAGTTCCCAGCCCAGCCTGGTTTTTGGCACCCCTCTCTCAAAGGCTCCTGTCTCAGACCCACCACAGGACCTAGCTCTCTTCCTCCACTGAAGCCTCTCTCTTCAATCCTACCCTCCCCTTCCAATCTGGTTCTTAATATGTCTCCTACCACCACCGCTGGCCCAGGGCAGAAAGTGACATGCCATACCTTGTGCCCCAGACTAGTATTCATAAAAGCCCCACACATCTGCTCTACTAGATCCAGAGTTCTCACAGCCAGCCTGTTCTAAGAAAAGGTAAGAACACTGAAGAAAGGATTCAGGACAGGTCCAGGGCAGGGTTTAGAGGGGGAAGGGATGATCTAGTAGCACAGGAGTCAGCCAGTGCCAGTGCCGCCAGGGGTCAGAGGAGGCTGGAGAGCCAGGGCTGGAAGTGAGAGTAGGTGCTGGAAAGTGGGAGGAGCACAGGCCAGCCCAGCCTGCATACCAGTGGGTTTCCCACTGAGATCTCAGGGAACCCCTCACTCCCCAGCTCTCTCTACAGCCTGTTCACGGGGCCTAACTCAGGGGATCAAAGCATCACTTACTGGTGAACTTCATGAGGATTTGTCTCTGCGTAGAGTAGGTGACGGAGAATATCCACAGTTTGGGGTTGGGGAGGAACCACTCCTCATGAGATATGATAAACACAGGCTCAAAATGAGCAGCCTTGAGGGGGTGCCTGACAACTGCCCTGCTTCCCACCTCAACTCTTTCACTTTGGGACACAATTCCCAAACCCTGGAAATTCCATAATTTTAGTAAAAGATTTCTGAGGGCTGTGGAGATGTTGTTCCTTCCTGGAAGAGAGCGTCAGGATGGCATCCTGCTCCATTCCTATACTCCCCCAAATCCAGTGTCTCTTATACTCACACAGGGGTGTGTGTGTGTGCATGCATGCACACACGCATGCGCACTCACACACAACAAATACAGATACATTGACATGTGTAACGATGCACACACAAGGAAATAGGTTGCATTTGAACCTCCTAAGTGGTCTCTTCTACTGTAAAATTTTTTGGACCTTTATCCACTTCACTTTTCACTACCCTTTCCTCTCATATCAAAGAAATTCTCTTCTTTGGAAGACATTCATATACATTCCTCTCTTTTCTCTCCCTGGTCACTTTTTTTCTGGTTCATTGACCCTCAATAACTTTTAGCCAAGCTCCCTACTCCTTCTGGCTTTTGTTCCAATTCATATTACCCATAATTATCAAACTTCTCTTCCTGAAGAACAACCTGATAATGTCAGACCACTGCTCAAGAATCATCTATACCTTCCTGTTGTTAACAGCAGGGAACCCAAGCCTCTTGGCCTGACATTATGAGCCCCAATGATCTTGGCTCTGATTTGACCTGTCTAGCCTCATCTCCCAGCCCTTCCCTGAGTTAATCCTACATTCCAGCCAAATAGACCACTCACTCCACAAGAAGTCTCCTAGATCAGGGGTCCTCAACCCCCAAGCCACACAGCAGAAGGTGAAAGGCAGGAGAGCAAATGAAACTTAATCTGTATTTGCAGCCATTCCTCAGCACTCGCATCACTGCCTCAGCTCCAACCTCAGATTATCAGGCATTAAATTCTCATAGGATCACCGGTCTCTAGTGCCAAGAAGGTCATGGACAGCTGTCTAGATGGATGGCTGTTACCCTTTCTTTCTCTACTCTTCAGGACCTGCTTCAAATTTCCACATCCTCTGTGAAGACATCCTTGATGTTTTTGTAAGAATTCTTGTTTTTTCTTTTACATTCCCATGTAAGTCCTTTGCTCTTTTCTTTTGGCCTTCAGTACTGTTTAACTAGCTGTTTAGTTACCGTGTCACTGGTTTGCCTACTTTGTAATCTGTGAGGTCCTAAAGGGGAGACTACGTCCAATGGACTATGGACCGGCTCTCAGATAGGAGCCAAGTGAAACTTTCAAGACCAGATAGAACCAGTGTGACCTTTCTTCTTCAAAACATCACCCTGGGCTCTGTGCTTTTGACTTGAGAAGTTCCCATGCTCACTGAGTCTAATTAGCTCTGCGTTCTGCCTGGGAGAGAAAATGCCAGCTGTACTTTGTGTGCTTCACCGGTTCATCCACAAATTTGTAAATGTCCTTCCAGTTTTTATTCATGCTGTCTAACTTGAAAATAAAGGACACCTGCATCAGTAGGCTGAGGCACATCATCATATAAGCAGATTTCTTCTTCTCCACCTTCCAGCAGGCCCTCTAGCAAGCTCCTCTGCACCCTACATAACTGAGGCTGGTTGGCCACTCAGAAATCTCAATAGATCACTCTGTGTGATCACATTAGATCATACTTCCATCAGTGTGAATGGTGGTGAGGGTGAACAATCAGACTCATGTGTTTGGGGATGAGGTACTTTTGTTGGTATGACAGGATGGTTGGTCATGTTAGGTAAGGTTGTTAGACAAGGAATGAGGGAGGATGTGTTGGTTGGAAAACATTCTGATTCTTATATCTCCTGATCCCCTACTTCCCCTGAGAGTGACCGCTCCTCTATTGCACTTTAAAAGTGCAATTGTAGGGAGGATAGGACTCTTTGACACAACATCCCACTATAAGTTTCTTGAAAACAACAGCTCCAGGCTTATAGGGTGACACAGGCCTGTCTTGTAAGCTCCTACTGGACTTTTGAATTCTTGGACATCAGAGTATATTAATATGTCCCCTCAGGCTGAGCATTCATTTGGAAGTCTGTGTCTCACTCGTCAACCCTTCTTCACAACACCCCAAAATTTTGAGCACTCCCTTACATTTTACAGCAACCACAAGGGCAGGAAGAAACATTCCCAACAGGCTCCCTAGCCTCAGGACAAATAGGATGTGCTTCTCAGACTATTTTATTTCTATTTGTTTTTATCAGCTGGCAAAACTGAGCCCCTCTGGATATTGAAGATCTTTTCCAGCACTGCTGCAAGGGGAAAGTCAGGAATAGGTCTGGAACACTGCTCTCTGGCCTCATCATATACCACCTGGCCGGGAAAGCTACAGGTCATTTCTTTCCCTACTTTGTTTCTTATACCCATAAGCTCCACTTCAGTCCTGGAATGGGGAGTGAGGAGGATGAAGGGTATTGAGGTTATGATCCCCTCTGTGGGAAGCACATATATGTGTTCTACTTCCCCAGGGCTCAAAGGTCTTCACCATCTCACATCTCTTTAGATTGGCATTATTCTACATTATGCAGGGCAATTGTGAGGCCCACTGACTTAGTATTTTGTAGAAGGTTCTATAGATGGTAAGGGACTAGTAACCAGACTTGGCCTCTTTCACTGTATCTGTGTTGGTTCATGTATTTCATATGTCCTATGAGTCAGAGGAATCCATATAGTGTCCTCTTTCACCTCCAGTGATTACCACGCCCAATAATATAATGGAAGTCATGTTTATATGTGTGATTCTCACATATCCTAGAGCATCCTTCTCATCTTAGTATTTCTTCTGCCTCTTCTAGGCTGCATGTAAAACTATCACAGAGAGTGAGAAACCTAAGGACAGATGATTCTAATGATGTCAAGTTATCATTCATGCAGCAAATATGTATAAGGCAATTTATATGCATGATTTCTAATTTCAAAACAACCCTATGATATCAGCATATTTCCCAATTACAGAATAAAAAACTGAGGTTCTCAAAGGTTAAGGAATTTGACTAAATTTTTTTTAACTGGAATAGATATGAACCCTGATCTAACTGCAAAACCCAAGCTCTACCCATTACATTTGGAAGATCCTGGTGGCACTGCTGTGTACAATTGTTGGGTTGCAATGCATTAGACTCTGTCAACCCACCCATAATACAGACTTTCTCTTGGAAGCTCTCACACTAAAGTGTGTGAATCTTGAGAAAGGATACCTACTAAGAAGGGTTTCTGGTGGCAAACTGGATTCAAATTTATTAAAACAGTCTAGAAGCCATTTCTTTTATTAAATAATGATTTTATTTTTCAATTACAGTTAACATGCAACATTATATTATTGTATATATTAGTTTCAGGTGTACAACACGGTGACTAGACATTTATATAACTTACGAAGTGATCATTCCAATAAATCTAAACCCATCTGACTGTACATAATTATTACAACATTGCTGATTATGTTTCTTATGCTATACTTTACATTTTCATGACTATTTTGTAACTACCAATTTGAACTTAATCCCTTCCCCTTCTATTCCTAATCTGCAATCTTCCTTCCATATGGAAACCGTCAAAATGTTCTCTGTATCTATAAGTTTGTTTGCTTTGTTTCCTTTAGATTTTACATGTAAGGGAAATCACATGGCATTTGTCTTTCTCTGTCTGAAATTCCACTCAGCACAATACCCTTTAGGTCCATCCATGTAGTTTCAGATGGAAAGATTTTATTTTTTTATGGTGGAGTAATATTCCATTGTATACATGTACAACCTCTTTAACTATTCATAGTTGGGCAGCTACATAACCTCCATATCTTGCCTACTGTAAATAATGCTGCAATAAACATATGGATTCACATGTCCCTTTAAAGTAGTGTTTTGGCTTTCATCGGATAAATACCCAGAAGTAGAATTACTGGGTCCTTCTTTGTCCCTTATTATAGTTTTTGTTTTAAAATCTATTTTGTCTGGTATAAATATTGCTACACTAGCTTTTTATCTGTTCTATTTTCATGAAATATCTATTTATCCCTTTACTTTTGGTCTCTGTGTGTCTTTGAGTGTGAAGTGAGCCTTTTGTAGACAGCATACACAAAGGTCTTGTTTTCTTATTCATTCAGCAACTCTATCTTTTGAGGAATTTAAACCATTTACATTTAAAGTAATTATTGATAGATATATAGTTATTCTATTTTATTATTCATATTTTAAATCTTTTTTTTTCTTCCTCTTAAAGAAGTCTAACATTTCTTGTAATACTGGCTTGGTGTTCATGAACTCTTTTATCTTTCTGCTGTCTGGAAAGCCCTTTATATGTCACTCAATTCTGAATGATAGCTTTGCTGGATAGAGTCATCTTGGTTCTAGTTCTTACATTTTATCACATTTGAATATTTTGTCCCAATCTCTTCTGGCCTGCAAAATTTCTGTTGAGAAATCAGTTGACAGTGTAATGAGAGCTTCCTTGTAAGTAATTAACTGCTTTTCTCTCACTGCTTTTAAGATTCTCTTTTTGTATTTAACCTTTGACATTTTAATTAGGATAGGTCTTGGTGCAGGCCTCTTTGGGTTCATCTTGTTTAGGACTCTCTGATATTCCTGGGTTTGTATGCCTATTTTGTTTTCTAGATCAGGGAAGTTTTCCATTATTATTTCTTCAAATAAGTTTTAATTCCATGCTATTTCTCTTTTCCTTACCCCTATAATGCAAATGTTGATATGTTTGATGTTATCCTAGAGGCCCTTTAACTATTCTCAATTTTTTGGATTCTCTCTCTCTTTCTGTCTGATTAGATGTTTTCTGACCAGAAAACACCTTATCTTCCAAATTGCTAATTTAACCCTCTGCTTTATCTAATCTGCTGTTGATTCCTTCTAGTGTATTCTTCATTTCAGTTATTGTATTCTTAATTTCTGACTGGTTCTTTTTACATTTATCTTCGTTTTTGTATTTTCTTTCTCTTTGTTAAAGTTCTCACTGATTTCTTCTACTCTTCTCCTAAGTTCATTGAGCATCCTTAAAACCAGTATTTTGAACTCTGCATCTGTAGATTGCTTGCCTCTATTTTGTTTTTGTTTTTTTTTTCTGGAGCTCTATTGTTTTGTTTAGTTTTTTTTTTTTCTGGAGCTTTATTGTTTTGTTTTGTTTTGTTTTCATTTGGAACTTGTTTCATTGTCTCCTAATTTTGGCTGTCTCTCTGTGTTTATTTCTATGTATTAGGTAGGGCTCCTATATCCCTTGCTGTTTGTAGAGTGGCCTTATGTACTAGGTGTCCTGTGGGATCCAGTGTCTCAGTCTTCCCTGGTCACCTGAGCCAAATGCTTCAGGTGTATCCCTTTTATGGGTTGTATGTACCCTTCTGTTATAGTTGAGCCTTGGCTTCCCTTTGCATATCAATGGGAGAAACTGGCATTTGGGCTGATTGGTTGTGAGGACTGGCTGGTGAGAGAATAACCCTACAGAGAAAAATTTGCTTTAGAAAGGCTCTGGTTTCTGTCCAGTTTTCCCTTTGAGTGTGTTGTTCTCCCATGTAGCCCTGGGTGGTGCTCTGGATGAGTAGGTCTTAAGCCAGCCACTGGGGATGCCAGCCCTGTGGCTTCCTGGGAGGGTTACCACTGGAGGCCAAGTTCAGCTGCAGCCTGTGGCCTGCCTGGGGCCACATGCCACAGGTCATCAAAAAATATACAGATGGCTGCCATCTGTGCTGGCCTTGGAGGTGCCTCAAGAGGCCAAGCTACAAACCAAGACTGGCTATTGCTAGCTGTTTGGCTTGAGGCTGCACAGCAAGAGGTACAAGGCACATCTAAGGTAGGTGCTGCTTGTTTGGGTTTTACAAACCTTGGATAGGTTTTAGGAAAATCTGCATCATGAATCAAGATGGGCCATATATATAGAAAAGCTATTAAAAGTGGCTTGGGTGGGTCTTCCAGTTGGGTGGGGTGAGGGCAAGGCAACCAGTGTTAGCCAGGTTGATGAAAACTCAGAAATGATAGCAGTCTGAGTGTGCACATTGGGAGCAGGGAGAGTTCAACAAGAAGCAATGGATCCTGTCAGCACCTCTCTTTGGGAGAAAGCTTCCTCTCCAGCTCTTGCCCTGAATCCACACAATTCTATTCCTCCTCATATGTCTCTGGTGCCTTTCAGGCTGCTTCTCCAGTTCTTCAGCTCAGAGTGAGTGAGTCCATCAGCTAGTAAGTCCATGTGCAAGCCCTTTAAGATAAATGTTTGCAACTCTACCTGCCTTTGTCTCATTTAGCTACTCCCCCCTAGTTTTCACAGCCAGAAGTTGTGGGGACTTCTCTTCCTGGTACTGGAAACTGGGGTTGGGGAGCCAAGTGTGGGGCTTGTGGAGCTGGAACCCTTTGCTCCTCTGGAGGGTCCTCTCAATTTTCCACCACTACACACAGATGTGGGACCAATCCATTCTACATTTCTGCCTCTCCTATCAGTCTTGAGGTTTCCTCTTTTGTATGTTCTCAGTTGTAGGACCTCTGTTCAGCTGGACTTCAGATGATTCTCAATGATGGCTGTTCTGTAGTTTAGTTGTAATTTTCATTTGGTTGTGAGAAGAGGTAAGCACAGCATTTACCTACTCTGCCATTATGAACAGAAGCCCTAGCAGCTGTTTCTACACAGGTGCCTTTCACATAAACATCCCTTCAGGCAGAAGCCTGCATTGAACTGCCTGCCTCCTTTGCTGAACTGCCTACCTGCATTGTGTTCCTGTCATCCAAGCTATCCCTTAAAAAGAAGTCCCCAGAATTGTATTTCAACAAAGGAGACTGAAGTTTTCTGCATTCAGTTGAAGTGGGTTTGGATTGGCATCTTCACTGACCAAACAGAGTGGCTCCATTCTGACCAATCAGGACAGTGCTTTTGGGGCCAATCATACTGCCAAGATTTACAGGCCTCATTTTCATGAAGACCAATCAGGGACAAGGGGCAGGAACTTCTTTTCACATAAGTCAGCTTCCCTTTGCCTTGGAGAGCTCAATTTCCCTTTCCAGGGAAGACTGTTTCTCCCGCTAGAGCTGCAACACTGAAGCTATCTCACAGGAGCAGAGTGGAACAAACCAGCACAGGGAAGAATGGAATGGACCAGAACATAGAAGAGCTGTCTACCCAGAGGGAGGTCTTGCCCCAGGACCGCCTTGCCATGGCCATGCTGTTTCACAGTAATGCTGCTTCATAATTGAGCTGTTCCACAGCTGTGCTGTCCTAACAGTTGTGTTGTATCACAATTGAGCTATTTTCACTGAATAAAGATTTCCTTCTTTGCTGCAACCCAAATTGAGGATTCCTAATGGCACTGAATTGGTGCCAATGACCATCAGTTGACAAGTGCAATGCAATTCCTTTCTTAAATATTGGTAACATCTTACACTCTCCTCACTACTCCTCTCTTTTTACCCCCTGAGTAAAGAGGGTTTTCCAGAGAATATGTACAGGAAGCAAGAGTCTTCAACCTACCCACCTACTGTGGGAAACTTTAAAGTTTTCAATAATCTTGAAGAAAGATCTACTTTTTAGAACACAGAAGAACATGAGTGTTCATGGACAGTGGAAAATACAGCAGAAACCTAAAGTTCCTAGGAAGAAGACAGTGTGAAAAGGAGAAACCTCATGGGCTTCTGGCACACCGAGTTCCAATCATGTTTTAGTACCCACTCTTCAATGAGAATAGAGAAATGAAGATCAGCAGACATTTTAGGACATGTCTACTATTAAAAATTTGAGGTGAAAACATTCGAGTGATATAATTATGCTAGGAGAATAAAAATGACTGGGACAGAATATGTAGGGGAGGGAAGCTATAAGAAATGTAAATTCTTTTGCTGTATAGTAAGAAGTCATTAAAGAATGAGTAAACCTAAAACAGCATGAAACAGTAATCAATACAAGAATATTGTTGTAAAAAAATGTCATAACTCCAGAAGAAAAATTTGGAAATTTGCAAGTGGCTGCCTCTGATAAGAGGAATCAGAATTTGGGAAAAATGGGTCAGAAGCCTTGAGTTTTCTTTTTGTTATGAACCTTGTAATAGGTTTAATTTTAAATTTATATTTAAGCATTTATTGTATAAATGTAAAAATGAAATTAAAAATAAAAATTAGTAACATAAAGGATGTAATCAAAAGAACAGATTCTGAAACTCCAACCCTAGTTCCCCTGTGGAAACATCAAGAAATAGCCATCGCCAAAATGGTAGGAAAGTGTTACGGAATTTTTTGTCTCCCTTCCTCTACTCCTCCCTTTCTGGCATCTTTGCAGTTTGGTCTTAATCCATAGCCCAGTTCCAAGTTTTCCTTGAACCAAAGGGAATGATGTAGACATTACTTACAAATTATTGTGTACATCTGTTTTAACTTGTCCAGGGTCAATTAGGATGTTCAAGAGCAACTGTGGGCACAGATGATTTTAGAAAGTGCCACATATGCTCACCCAGAAGCATACTAAAAAAAATCCTGAGAAGACCTTAAGATTTAATTTTGGGCTGATCCCTAAGCTCAGAATAAGCCTAGATAAGTAATAAAGAAATTCCCCAGCAAAGCACCATTCTAAAAAGACTGGGAGAGTTCTCTGTTCTCTGTGTTTTGTTTTGTAATATTTTAAGTTTTGTGATATGTTTATATTTATTTCAGCTCTTGGCTTTCAAAAACTTTTTTGTCAAAACCTTATCTGAATATGAGCTAAAGAAACAGAAACATCAGTGATCACCCAGAAATGTTCTTTGCAAAAATAATTTGGAAAAGTCTCAAAACAAATGGAATTCTACAATAAAAAACAAAAACAAAATCACACCAATACCCAAGGACAATTTTGATTTCTAGAGTACCAATTTTAATAACAAACAACTAATTTTCAACAAAAAAATATATAACATATAAAGAAATAAAAGAACATGGGTTGCTCAAAGGAAATAAATAAATTTACAGAAACCACACCTGAGAAAGCCAAGGCATGATACTTAGTAGACAAAGACTTAAAGCAACTGTCTTAAATATGTGCAGAGGTAGGAAAAAATAAGGACAGAAATAACAAAAATCAGAAAAATAGATATATAAACAAAATGAGAATACTGGCAAAGAGACATAAATTATTTTAAAAACACTATTTCTGGAGCTGCAAAGAGCAATAATTAAATTGATGAAGGTATTAGAGTGGTTTAATAGCAGATATAAGTGGGCACAACAAAAAATTGGCAAAGTTAAAAATAGGACAATCACCATTATCAAGTATCAGAAACAGAAGTTTATTTATTTATTTATTTATTTATTTATTTATTTATTTATTTATTTATTTGAAAATATATTTTTTATGGTGATATTGGTTAACAAAATTCAATGCTTCAGCTGTACACTTTAACAGTAAGATATATATATATATATACACACATATATGTGTGTATATATGTATATATATTTACACTGTGTGTTCACCTCCAATAGTTAAATTTTTTTTGTCACCACATATTTGACCCCCCTACTCCATCTACCTCCCACACTTCCTACCCTCTCATAAGCACTATATTATAGTTCATGTCCATGAGCCTGTTTGTTTGTCCTGTTCATTTGTAACTTTTAGGTTTATATCCCACATATAAGTGATATCATGTGATTTTCAACTTTTTCTGTCTGGCTTATTTTGCTTAGCATGACTATCTTGAGGTCCATCCATGTCGCAAATGGCAGTATTTCATCTCTTCTTATGGCTGAGTAATATTCTATTGTATATATGTGCCACAGTTTCTTTATCCAATCAACTATTGTAGGACACTTTGGTTGCTCTCATGTCCTGGCCACTGTGAATAATGCTGCTATGAACATTGGTGTGCAAATATTTTTTTGAATATGGGTTTTTAAGTCTTTGGGATAGAAGTTTTTTAAAATGAAGAAAAGTGATCAGAGTATTAGAAGCCAGTGGGACACCATCAGACAGAACAACATATACATTTTGGGAATCTTAGCAGGAGATAAGAAATAGGAAGTTTTATGTGAATAAAGCATATGTGCAATCAAGGAATAGTAGAAATAATATTTGAAGAAATAGCCAAAGAATATACATCAACAAATTCAAGAACTGCAACTAACTCCAACTGCAATAAAGAGACTCACACCAAAACACATTATAATCAAACTGTTGAAAGACGAAGACAATGAGAGAAATTTGAACCATGAAAAAGACTTGACACATACAAGCAATTCTCAATAAGATTGTATCTCATCAAAATCCTTAGAAGCCAAGAAGTAGTAGGGAACATATTTAAAGTGCTAAAACAAAACAAAACAAAACAAAACAAAACAAAAAAATAGTCAGTGAGAATGCTAATTCTTCCAAACATTCCTTCCTATGTGAAGGAGAAATCAGGATATTCACAGATAAATAAAAGCTGAGGTTCATTTTTCAGTAGATCTGTCCTACAAGAAATTGGAAAGAATGTTTTTCAGGTTAAAATAAAAGGACACCAATAATTTGAAGCCATATAAACATAAAAATATTCCTGTAAGGACACAAATATGTTATAAGTGAAATTATGGAAAGATACTCAATGCAAATAGAAATGCAAAGAGAGCTAGAGTCACTACATTAGATGAAATAGACTTTAAGTAAAAACTGTATAGAAGGCAAAAAATATCATAAAATATAAATGGGTCAATTCATTAAGAAAACAAAACAGTCATAAAGTTATAAATAAAATGCATATGAACCAAACAAAAGAGTTCTAAAATTTATGAGGGTAACATCGACAGGATGTAACAGGGAAATAGAAAGTTCTACAATAAAGGTTGGAGACTTCAACATTCTACTTTCAAAAATGGGTAGGCCGACTAGACAAATATAAGGAAATAGAAAAATATGGGTATAGTGGATGTGAATAATACTATAAACTAATTGTACCTAACAGATAAGTAGAGAATATTATGACATCAAAATGCACATTTTCCTCAAGTGCACATGAAATATTCTCTTAGATTACATGTTAGGCCACTAAACAAGTCAACAATATAAATCATCCAACACAAAAATAGAAGCCACAACAATAAACTGCATGAAAATCTTGGAACTGAATAATACATAACTGCACTGAGGTGTTCAATAAGATCATCAATAACAGATCTGACCAAGCAGAAAAAACTATCAGTGAACTATAAGATAAAGAATTTGAAATTATCTGGTCAGAGAAGAAAAAGAAAAAAAATGCAAAAGGAGAAAGCCTTCAGGACTTATGACAAATCAGCAAAGAAAACAATATAAGCATTATGAAAATCTTAGAAGAGAAAGAAAAAGGACAGAAAGTACATTTTAAGCAATAATGCCTTAAAATATTCCAAACATGGGGAAAATGCACATTCATACTCATGAGGCCCGATGGAACCCAAATAGAGCTACATTAAGATACATTATATTTAATTTCAAAAGGTCAAAGATGAAGAATTTTAGGAGCAAGAGAAAAGAAAGTCATAGACAAGAAAACCTACCATAAGATTGTCAGAAGATAACTCAAAAATCTTCTTAGGGCAGAAGAGAATGGCATGATATATTCAAAATACTAAAAGAAAAACTGTCAACCAGAATACTATTTCAAACAATGACATCCTTCATAAATGAAATAGAGGTAAAAACCTTCGAGAACAAACAAAAAGTCAGGAAATTTATATTTGTTAGATTCGCCATCTAAGAAATACTATAGGGAGTTCTTGAAGAAGAAATTAAAGGATGCTAATTAATATTATAAAAACATAATAAATATAGGTGTAAACACCACTGGTAATGTTAAATATATTGTCAAAGACAGATTCTCTAATGTTTTAATGGTGGAGGGTGATTCACTTACAAGTCTAGTTTAAAAGTTAAAAAAAATTTTAACATTTTTAAATCACAGTGTATTTGTTATTGAAGACACTATACATACAAATATGTTATAAGTGAAATTATGGAAAGATACTCAATGCAAATAGAAATGCAAAGAGAGCTAGAGACACTACATTAGATGAAATACATACATACACACACACACACATATACATATATATATGCTGTAATCTCAACAACCTAAAATGTGAGGAGGTAAAGTAAAAAGTAAAATTTAGAAATGGTATTAAAGTTATCAGCTTAAAATAATGTTACATGTGTAAGATATTTTATGTAAACCTAAATTTTAAAGTCTTATTATTAGTTTCAAGTATACAGTACATTGGTTAGACATTTATATAGTTAACAAAACAATCCCCCTAATTGCTCTTTCTTTCCTCTGGCTCTCCACCTAGTCATTACATTAATGCTAACTACATTCCCTAAGCCATACTCCCCATCCCCATGACCATATATCAACTACAAATTTGTACTTCTTTAACCCTTTGACCCTTTCTTTCAGCCTCCCAATCCCCCTCCCCATGTAAACATAATTTTAAGCTCATAAAAAAAAACCTATGAGTAGTTACACAACAATTACAATAAAAGAGGCAAAGCATAACACTACGAAATGTCATCAAATTATAACAGAAGACAAGAGCACAAGAAGAAGGAACAATGAAGCTATGAAACAGAAAAAAATTAAAGTGACAATAGTGAGTCCTTATGTATCAATAATTACCTTAAATATAAATTAATTAAGTTTTCTAATCAAAAGACAAAGAATGGCTGAATGAATTATAAAAATGCTTAGAGTGAAGGGATGAAATATATTTAAGCAAATGGTAACCAAAAGAAAGCAGCAGTAGCTATATTTACATGAGAAAATAGACTTTAAGCAAAAAAATGGTCAAAAGAGTCAAAGAAGATCATTATATAATGATAGGGTCAATCCACAAGAAGATATAACAATTGTATATATTTATGCCCCCAATATTAGATCACCTAAATACATAAACCAAATAATAACAGAAAAAATAAGACATAAATGGCAATAAATAATTGTTGTTCTCTTTAATACCCCACACTCAACAATGGATAACAATAAATAGAAACAGTGGGTTTGAATAACACTATCTAGTTCTAAAGGCCATAATAGACACGTACAGACATTCCACACAACAGCAGCAAAATACACATCCCACTCAAGTGCACAGAGAACACTTTCTAGAATTGATCATACGTTAGGAAATAAAAAAAGTCTCAAAAAATATAAGAACATTGAAATCATACCAAGGACCTTTTCTAAACACAATGGTGTAAAACTAGTAATTAATATGAGGAGGAAAACTGAAAAATGCATAAATACATGAAAGTTAACAAGATACTCTTGGAGAGTCAATCATTCAACAAAAATTAAATTGGAAAAAATAGTATCTTGAGACAAATCAAAATAAAAACACAACGTACGAAAACCTGTGGGTTGGAGCAAAAGCAGTTCTAAGAGTTAAGTTCATAGCAATAAACACACACATCAAGAAAAAAGAAAGATCTCAAATAAAAAACCTAAGTTTATACCTCAAGGAACTAGAAAAAAATGAACAAATTAAGCTTTTGGGAGAAGAAAAAAAATCTAATAAAGATTAGAGCAGGAATAAATAAAATAAGGAAGAGGAAAACAATAGAAAAGATTAAAAAAACTAAAAGTTGTTTCTTTGAAAAGATAAACACGTTGGGGAGATTAATTATGTCTAAAATATCACTCCAGAGGCTGTATGCCACTACATAAGACTGTAAGCATTTTGAGGGCAATTTTGTTAGAATTATCTTTGTATTTTTCCCACCACCTAGCATAGTGCCTTGCTCACGTAATAGGAGCCCAATAAATATTGATGATACATTTTTTAAAAAATTGAAAACCTTTAGGTAGACTAACCAAGGGAAAAAACAGAAGACCCAAATCAATCAAATTAAGAGAAGACATTACAACTGATAACAGAGAAATGCAAAGTATCATATGAAATTACTATGAACAGCTATATGCCAACAACTAGACAACCTAGATGAAGTGGATAAATTTCTAGAGACATAAAACCCATCAAGTGTGAATCAGGAAGAAATAAAAAACTTAAAAGACACACATAGTAAGTAAGGAGATTGAATCAGTAATCAAAACCCTCCCCAAAAAGAAAATCCCAAGACCAAATGGTTTTATTGGTGAATTTTACCAAACATTTAAAGCAGATTAGAGGGGAAAAAATGGTATAGATGATAGAGGCTCCATTCCTCTTGTGATCAAATCAAAGTTGTGACAGAAATAAGGAGCATACAGTAAGGAAAGTAGCCTGGAATCTTGAGGAACAGAAACACTACAACTAGGGAGAGAAATAATTAAACAACCTGCAACAATAGAAGATAGGAGGGGGAAAAGAAGTGAGGCTCCCTGGTCTCCAGTATCTGAATGCTGGCAGCTGCAGAAACCTCTCAAAAGGGCTGTGTCTGCGAACTGACTTTCAGGGTGATTTACCTGCTTGCTTTGAGCACCAGTACCAGGTTAGCTGCTCTGGGATCACCAGGGACTTATACAAACAGGTACACTGAGTTGTTGAGTGAGGGCTGGAGGTGAGGCTCCCTCTGTACAGAAGTGCCAGCAGTATTCATTGTTCCTCTGTTGAGCCTTCCCTGCTCCCAGTGTGCTGATACAGTGCAGCCATAGCTGAGATATCATCAAATGGCATAACAGAGGTCGCTATGTCCAGAGATTTTCTGAAACTCTGCCTCCCCCAACTCATGGCCCTATCCAAACCACATACAGGTGTATTCTTGCCCAATCAGATGCTCCTTACTGAGCAGTGCAAAGACTCACACTGGTGGCAGCTGACTGTGGTTCCTGACATGGCCTCTTGAGGCAACTATAAGCACATCAGCTGTGGATTGCTTACTGAATCTTAACAGGTGTCCCCCAGAGGGGCACAGTCTGGGGCTAAACATGACCTACAGCTGAACTCCATTCAGGACTGTGCCTCTGGACACCTACTACACAATGCCATGCTAATAAGATCAGGAGACTTAGGAGCATTGCATAGTTCATAGAAACAGAAACAGAAAGGCAGACAAAATGGGAAGACAAAGAAGCATAAACCATATGAGAGAACAGAATGGAGATCCAGAAATAATGGAGTCAAGCAATCTAACAGATACAGAGTTCAAAATACTGGTTATAAAGATGCTCAATGAACTTAGAGGAAGTGTAGATGAATTCAGTGAAAACTTTAACAAAGAGATAAAAAACATAACAATGGAAATGGAAATGGAAATTATAAAAGGGAACCAGTCAAAAATAAAGAACACCTTATCTGAGATGAAGAGAATATTAAATGGAACGAACAGAGTGGAGGAAGAAGAGGATTGGATGACTGATATACAGGATGAGGAAGCCAAGACCGCACAATTAGAATGGCAAGAAAATCAGCCAAAACTATAATAATAATTTAAGGAGCCTATGGGATACTATTAAATGTAAAAATATCCATGTCATAGGGGTACTGAAGGAAAACAAGAGCTAATTGAAGAAATAAAGATGGAAAACTTCCCTCACCTGGTGAAGGAAGTAGACATACAACCTCAGGAAGCTCTGAGAGTCCCAAAAAAGATGACCCCAAAGAGACTCATACCAAAACACATCAAAATTGAAATTACAAAGATTAAATACAAAGAAAGAATCTTAAAAGCAGAAAGAAAAAAAGCGGTTAGCTACCTACAAGGGAACACTCATAAGACTGGCAACTGACTTCTCAAAAGAAACTGTGCAAGACAGAAGGGCTTGGCAAGAAATATTCAATGTGATGAAAACCCGGGATATGTTATCCAACAACGCTATCATTTAGAGTCAAAGGACAGATAAAGAGCTTCCCAGACAAAAATAAGCTTAAGGAATTTATCATCACCAGAAATTTTGGAAAGACTTCTTTAAGAAAAAAAAAAAAACACCATATATCAAAAACAGGAATAAAGCATGGTAATAACTACATTCCCATCAACAAGTACCTCAACTAGAAAATAATAAAATGTTCCAGCCAAAAAGTAGAGTGGCTGAATGGATAAGAAAACAAGATCCTACATATGAAGCCTTTAAGAGATTCACTCCAGATTAAAAGACACACACAGACTAAAAGGAAGGGGATTGGAAGAGATATTGCCTTGATGGTCCTAGAGGGTATTGTACTGAATAAAATGGGTCAGGTAGAGAAAGACAAATATCACATGATTTCATGTACATGCAGAATCTAAAGGACAAAATAAACAACAACAACAACTACAAGTGGAAATACATTCATAGGTATAAAGAGTATTTTGAGGACTACTACATGAAAGGGGGATTGGGAAGATAGCTAAAAAAGGAAAAAAGATTAAGGGGTACAAATGGATATTTGCAGAATAGTCATGGAGATATAGAGTGTAGCATGGGGAAGATGGTTAATAATGGTGCAATAAATATATAAGGGTGAAGAAGGGTACTAGATTTTAGTGGGATGATCGCTTTGTGAGTCATGTGGATCTCTGATCACTAGGCTGTGCAACTGAAACTGGTATGTTATTGCATGCCAACTATAACTGGAAAAAAACTCATTGAATTATACAATGTAAATATGAGCAGCTAATTGTCTATTGTTTTTCAATAAAGCTGTGGGGGTGGGGTGGGGAGCCAAATTTCCTACAAATAGTCCAGAAGGCCCTAAATGATCTGCTATATCTCACCCCACCTGTCTGACCTCATCTTCTGCTAATCCTCTCTCGTCATACTGGCCTCTCTAAGCACGAAAAACACTTGTGCTTTAGGACCTTTGAGCTTATTCTTCCCTCTGCCTGGGACAGTTTTTCCTCCAGATATCTACATTATTGCTCTTGTCATTTCCTCCAGGTCTGTACATAAAGTCACCTCTTCAGTGATGTCTTCCCTTTTAAAACTTCACCTTTTTCCTGATAGCCCCTATACTCTTGCCTTGCCTTATTTTTCTCTTTAGTACATTTCACTATTTAATACCATACCTTTAATTTATTTATTATGTGTCCTCTATTAGATATTAAGCTTCATGAGAGTATGTATTTTTGTCTGTTTGATTCACTGCTCTAGTCCCAGAATCTAGAACAGTGCCTGACACATAGCAGGTGCTCAAATAAATATGCTGATTTAATGAATTAAGTGATGGAGGGCACAGGGCTTTGGTAAAGCATTAGGTGTTCTTGCTGACTGAAGATCAGTCAAAACACCAAACCAGTCATCTCAAAATTATGGTGTAGGTTGATGGGAATTTTATTTAATATATTTTTATATAATTTTATTTAAATATTCAAATACTGTTTCAGCCACCTGTTTATTCTGCAAAATGAAATGTACCCATATTTTCAGTTTTGATTAAAATTATAAAATGCCCTCAGCTTGATTTCCTTTGATTGAACCATACTATGTCAGGCACTGGGTCAATAAAAGCATGACTGGAATACACACACACACACACACACACACACACACACACAGAATTAATGTCAATTTTTCTCAAACTCTTCAAAAAAATGAAGAAGAGGGAACACTTACTAGCTCATTTCACAAGGTCATCATTACCCTGATACCAGAGTCAGATAAGGACACTACAGAAAAGAAAACTACAGATTAATATCCCTGATTAACATAGATACAAAAATTCTCAACATAATACTAGCAAACTGAATTCATCAACACATTAATAGGATAATACACCTACAAGTGGGATTCATTCCTGAAATGACAACATATGCAAATCAGTAAGTGTTATACATTATATTAATAGAATGAAAGAGAAAAAATATATTTCAATAGGTAAAGAAAAAGCATTTGGCAAAATTCAATATCTATTTATGATAAAAAAAGTCAAGAAATTAGGTAAAATAAGAATGAACTTCAACATAATAAGGCTATATATGAGAATCTCACAAATAACATTATACTCAATGGTGGAAATTTAAAAACATTTCTTCTAAAATAAAGGACAAAACAAAGGTATCCAGTTGTACCATTCTTATTCAGTATAGTTTTGGAAGTCATAGCCAGAGCAATAAGGCAAGAAAATGAAATAAAAGGTATCAAAACTAGAAAGAAAAAAGTAGTTGGATTTATTTGCAGATGACATAATTTTACATAGCAAATCCTAAAGACTCTACTAAAAACCTCTGAGAAGTAATAAATAAATTCAGTAAAGTGGCAGGATTCAAAGTCAACATACAAAAATCAGAAGCATTTCTATACACTAACAACGTAACAATAACCTGAAAATAAATAAGGAAAACAATCTCACTTATAATAAAATCAAAAACAAAATCCTTAGGAATGAACTTAACCTAGGAGGTGAAAGATCTTTACACTAAAAATTAAAAGATATTTATAAAATAAGTTGGACAAGACATAAATAAAAAGCAATCCTGTGTTTATTAAATGGAAAATGTGTCTGTGTTAAAATGCCTATGCTACCCAGACTTCTATATATTTAATGCAACCTCTACCAATATTCCAATAACATTTTTTCACAGAAATTGAAAAAACAATCCTAAAATTCAAATGGAACACAAAAGACCCCAAATAGCCAAACCCATCCAGGGAAAGAACAAAGCTGCAGGCCTCACACTTCATAATTTCAAACTTATTATAGAAGTTATAGTAATAAAGACAGCATGCTATTGGCATAAAAAATGGACACATATACCATGGAATAAAATTGAGAATCCCAGAAATAAGCCCTCTGTGTTCAAATTTATTTTTAGATATTTTATTCATTTTAATGCAATTGTAAGTGAGATTATTTTCTTAATTTCTCTTTCTGATGGTTTGTTACTAGTATATAGAAATGCAACAAATTTCTGAATATTAATTTTGTATCCTACAATTTTGCTGAAATCATTTATTGTTCTCATAGTTTTTTGGTGGAATATTTAGAGTTTTCTATATAGTATATCATCTGCAAATAGTGACAGTTTTGCTTCTTTTTTTCAAATTTTCATATCTTTTTATTTCTTTTTATTATCTGATTGCTGTGGCTAGAACTTCCAATACTATATTGAATAAAAGTGGTGTGAGTGGGCATCCTTGTCTTGTCTTAGAAGAAAAGGTTTCAGCTTTTCACTGTTGAGCAAAATGTTATCTGTGGATTTATCAGATATAGCCTTTATTATATTGAGGTATATTTCTCCTATACTTTCTTTGTTGAGAGGTTTTTTTTTTTTTATCATAAATGGATGTTGAATTTACTCCAATGCTTTTTCTGTATGTACTGAGATGATCATAAGAATTTTATCCTTGGTTTTAATAATGTGGTGTATCACATTGATTTGTAGATATTAAACCATTCTTGCATCTCTGGAATAAATTCCACTTGATCATCGTATATGATGTTTTAATGTATCATTGAATTCAGTTTGCCACTACCGTCATGTACCATATAACAACATTTTGGTCAATGATGGACCACATAGATGACAATGGTTCTACAAGATTATAAAGCAGCCAAAAAATTCCTATGGCCCATGTGTCACAGCTGTCATAATATCATTGTGCAATGCATTACTCACATGTTTGCGGTGATGCTGGTGTAAACATGTCTACTCTATTGCCAGTGCATAGAAGTATAGTACATACACATAATTAAAGTAATAGGCTTTACCATCTCGGTTTATGTAATTTCACTCTATGATGTTTGCTCTATGACAAATTTGCCTGAGAATGGATTTCTCAGAATGTATCCTTGTCATTAAATGGTGCGTAATTATTTTTTGTTGAGAATTTTTGCCTATGTTTATTAGGGATATTGGCCTCTAATTTTTTTTTGTAGTGTCTTTGGTTTTGATATTAAGGTAATGCTGGTCTCATAAAATAAGTTCAGAAGCATTCTTTTCAATATTTTTGGAACAGTTTGAAAAAAATAGGTATTCTTTAAATGTTTGATAGAATTCACCTTTGACGCTGTCTGCTTCTGAAATTTAGTTTGTCGGGAGTTTGGTGACGATTTAATTTTGTTACTAGTAATCATTCTGTTTAGATTTTTTATTTATTCCTGGTTAAGACTTAGAAGATTATATGTTTCTAGAAGTTGAATATTTCTGCTAGGTCATCCAACTTGGTGTACAGTATTCTTTCATGAGCCTTTGGATTTCTGTGGTGCCAGTTGTAACTTTCATTTCTGATTTTACTTATTTGGTTCTCTCTCTCTCTCTCTCTCTCTCTCTCTCTCTCTCTCTCTCTCCCTCCCCACCCCCTCTCTCCCTCCCTCCCTCCCTCCCTCTCTTGATATGTCTGGCTACATGTTCATTGATGTCACTTATCTTTTCAGAGAATAAGCTCTTAGCTTCATTGGTCTTTTCTATTATTTTTTTAGTCCTTATTTTGTTTATTTCCACCATGATCTTTATTATTCCCTTCATTCTACTCTGAATTTTATTTGGTCTTTTTCTAGTTTCTTTAGGTATAATGTTATATTGTTCATTTAGGAATTTTCTTGTTTTTCAAGGTTGGCCTGTATCACTATAAACTTTCTTCTTAGAACTGCTTTTGTTGCATCCCCTAGATTTTGGAAAGTTATATTTCCGTTTTCATTTGTCTCAAGATATATTTTTATTTTCTCTTTGATTTTTTTTACTAACTCATTATTTGTTTAGTAACCTGTTGTTCAATCTCCATGTGTTTGTGTTTTTCTTAGTTTTTCTCTTGTAATTGATTTCTAGTTTCATTTTGTTATATTTGGAGAAGATGCTTGATAACATTTTGATCTTAAATTTATTGAGATATGTTTTGTGGCCTAACATATGACCTATTTTGGAGAATGTTTTATGTGCACTTGAAACATTCTGCTGGTTCGAGTTGTAATGTTCTATATATATTAAGTATCTCTGTTGTAATAAGTCATTTCAGGCTAACATTTTATGTCATTTTAGGCTAATGTTACCTTATTGATTTTCTGTCTGGATGATCTATCCATGGATGTAAGTGGGGTATTAAAACCATCAGCTCTTATTGTAAACTCTTCCTTTATGTCTGTTAATATTTGCTTTAGAATATATTTAGAATATATTTAGAATATATTTTAGAATATATTTAGAATATATTTAGAATATATTTAGAGGCCCCTATGTTGGGTACATAAAATTTACGAATGTTGGATTGACACCTTTATTATTATGTAGTGCCCTTCTTTGTCTCTTTTTATAGCTTTTGTTTAAAAGTCTATTTTGTCTGACGTGACTATTGCTAACTCAGCTTTA
The DNA here is from genome assembly GCA_030015415.1 of Cynopterus sphinx. Taxonomy (NCBI): domain Eukaryota; kingdom Metazoa; phylum Chordata; class Mammalia; order Chiroptera; family Pteropodidae; genus Cynopterus; species Cynopterus sphinx. The sequence goes on from CM057382.1 coordinate 56,392,618, forward strand.
TTTTGTTTTTATTTGCATAAAATATGTTTTGCATCTCTTCTCTTTCTCTGTGTTTTCAGATTTGAACTGAGTCTTTTGTAGGTAGCATATACATGGCTCTTGTTTTAAAAATCCATCCAGCCATCTTATGTCCTTTGAGATTGAAGCATTTTTTTCCATTTATAGTTAAAATAATTATCAATAGGCATGTTTTTATTGATGTTTTGTTAATTGTTTTGGTTGTTTTTGTAGTTCTCTGTTCCTTTTTTCTTCTCTTGGTCTCTTGCCTTTGGTTTGATAATTTTCATTAATGTTGTGTTTGTATTCCTTTCTCTATCTTTGTGTATCTTGTAGGTTTTTGGTTTGTGGTTACTATGAGGCACAGTATATATATTATGTATATATTATTGTAGTTATAATGGTAGTTATAATTGATTTTGCTAGTTTTTTTTTATCTTCACACTAATTTTTTATTTGGTTTATCCACTACCTTTACTATCTTTTCTTCTTTATTAATGTGATTTTTCTTTCACACACACACACACACACACACACACACACACATAGTTTTTTCTGGTTTTAGCCTTTCATTCTCTGCTTATAGAAGATCTTTTAACACTTCTTGTGAAGCCAGTGTAGTGGTGATGAACTTCTTTAGTTTTTGCTTGTCTGGGAAACTCTTAATCTCTCTCATAATTTTAAATGTTAATCTTGCCAGGCAGAGTATTCTAGGTTGTAGGTTCTTTCTTTTGAGTTCTTTAAATATATTCTGTCATTTCCTTATTGCCTTCAAAGTTTCTACTGAGAAATCAGTTGATAGCCTTAGGGAGTTTTCTTTCTATGTGAGTTGGTGTTTGTTGTTGTTGTTGTTGTTGTTCTTGTTGTTTTCTCTGTTTTTTGGCTTTTGCTTCTTTCAAGATTCCTTAACTTTTCCATTTTAAGTATAATATGTCTCTCTGTGGATCTCTTTGGATTCAATTTATTTGGGACTCTGTGCTTCTTGCTTGTGGATATCTGTTTCCTTCCCATTTGTGAAAGTTGTCAATCATTATTTCTTCAAATATGTTTGCTCTCCCTTCTCCTTTTTTCCTTCTGGAACCCCTATAATGTGAACTTTAGTATGCATGAAGTTGTCCTAGAACTCTCTTAAACTCTCATTTTTTAAAAAATTATTTTTTCTTCTTGCTGCTCTGATTAGGTAATTTCCATTGTATTGCTCGGCTCTGATGGTTTTGTGTGTGTGTGTGTGTGTGTGTGTGTGTGTGTGTGTGTGTATAATTTTTTTTTCTAAGTTTTTTTTTTAAGTTCTCACTGTGTTCCTTTATTCTTCTCCTGTTTGGTAAGCATTCTTACTAAAAATTCTTTACCAGGAAAATTAGTTATCTCTGTTTTATTAGTTGTTTTTCTCCCTTGTGATTTTCATGTTCTTTCTTTTGAAATATATTTCTTTGTTTCCTCAGTTTATTTGACTTTATTGGTTTCTATGAATTAGACAAAAGAACTACCTCACCAAATCTTGAAGGAGTGGGTTTGCTAAAAGTAATCTCTATGTAGACTGCATATTTAGGGTGTCTTTGGCAGTCCAGCTGGAGTCAAAGCAAGTCTATGGCACCTGGGGTTCCCTCATGGGCTGGCTGGCTGGGTCTAGGGTGGGCACAGGTCCAGATGCCCTGAGTGTACAGCTCCTGGGGTCCTCTGGTGGGCTGACTGGCTGGGTCAACAACAGGTACAGGTTGATGTACCTCCTACCTGTGTCTCTGGGGGTGCCTTGAGGGGCTAGCTGGCTGGGTTAGGCATTAGCCAAGGGAGGGCACTGTGGTGACTTTGCAAGGCTGGGTGGAGCACTTGAATTGAATTCTGGCCTGTATTATCTAGGTGTAGGGTGAATGTAAAAATGGAACTCACTGGCACCTCCAATTTTGGAAAGTTCCTGTAGATTCCAGAAAGTTCCTGCAGGTCCCCATACATTTGACAGGTTCCTTGGGTACAGTAAATGAAATTTTTTCATGTATAGTCTATGTGCTCTTTAAATTACCATTTTATCACTGTGCCCCTGGGCAAGTAAGTCTGAGTATGGGCCTCTCAGTGATATCTCTCCCATTGTAGGTGACCCCTTAAAGGTAGGGTTCCCATGGTTACCACATCTCCAACTCTTACCTTTCTCTGTGTAGTCTCTCTCCTGTTTGCTGTGAAGAAGCTATCAATCAACCTTCAGTTTTTTTTCCAGGAGAAATTGCTTATATGTAGGTGTATAATCAGTGTGTCTGTGAGAGGAGGTGAGTTCAGAGTTTTCCTACAACCAGATCCCTACTATTCTTAGTTTGCTACAAATCATGGAATGGGTATTGAATTTATCTAAATCCTTCTTCTGCTTATAGTGATTAATATGTATTTTACTTTTTAAAATTTATAGTACATATATTTCCAGTAATATATTAAAATGATTAATTACATTAATGCATGTGAAACCAATTTTAATATTTTATGTTAAACCCAACTTGCCCATGATAAATTTTTAAACACTGATGGATTAAGTTTACTATTAGTTTAGTTTTTTTTTTTTTTTAAACATGACTGTGAGGGAGGTTGGCCTATAGTTCTCTATTTTTGTAATGTCCTTAACTGCTTAACTGTTTTTGACATTAGGTAATAATAGCCTTACAAAATGCATTTAGCACTTTTCTTTACTTTCTCCTTGGAAAGACTTTGAACATGACCCCAATAATCTGCTTCTTGACTATTTGGTATATCATCTGTGCCTGATATTCTTTGTTGAAAATCTTTAAATTATTGATATTATTTATTATATATTCACTGAATAGTATAAGCAATTCATATTTTGAAGCTTTAACACTTAATGTGGCTGTATTTGGAGATAGGGCCTTTAAGGAGGTGATTAAGGTTAAATGAGGTCATAAAGGTGGAGCCTTAATCCTATAGGTCTGGTGTCCTCATAAGAAGAGGAAGAGATAGCAGAGCTCTCTTTCCATGCAGGCAATAGAAAAGATCAGGTAAGGACACCATTAGAAGGCAACTTTCTACAATCCAAGAGGAGAGGCCTCTATAGAAACCAACTCTGCTGACATCTTGATCTTGGACTTTTAGTCTCTAGAACTATGAGAAAATAAATTTCTGTTGTAAGCCACCCAGCCTGTGATTCTTTGTTATGCCAGCCTGAGCAGATGAACACACTGGATTATTTAGTGCTTCTATTTCTTTGATCAGTCATTTTAAGTAACATATTTTCCTAGGAATTTGGACATGTATTCACATATAGCAGTATAAAGTTTTTCAGAATAATTTTGACTTTTATATTTATGCTCTATCTACAGTTACATCTTCTTTTAAATTCTTCTTATTATTTCTTTTCTTATTCTTTGCATTCACAACAGGAATGATATTGCCCTCAGAGGATGAAAACTAACTATTTTAATTATAAAACACAGCACATTAAGAGATGCACAGTAAAACTGTGGTATTAAAATTTTATGCGTGACTATAAGTAAAAAAGTATTTTAAAAAGATCTTAGGGCTGGGAAGCACTGTCTTATTTAATGATCAATTTCATGAGAGTATTATCTACATTAGTAAACTTTTCAAGTAATTTTTGGTTTGTTTTTACTGTTGATTTTAGTTTTCGTATTTTATTTCTTTCTCTAAAATCTTTCATTTTTGTTGGGTTTGTTTTATTATTATTTTATTATTATTTCTCTAATATTTTTTGGGCCATGAATTTTTCTGTTTCTCTTTCATTGTATCTCATAAGTTTTCATATGTCATATTTTATTGCCATTTGATTTAAGCATATTTTAATTTTAGTTTTATCTTTTGATTTATAATTACTTACATGTAAGATTTAAAATTTTCAATTGTATGTACTTTTTCAAATATTATTTCTGTCATTAATTTCCACCCTAAATGCATATGATATGAGAATATGGTCAGTATTGTACTATTTCTCTGAATTTTATTGAGATTTGTTTCAGTACATGATTGGGTAGAAGATTACTTACAAAACCACTAAACCAAGTTTATTTTGCTGTTCAAATCTATGTTTTAAGTAATACTTTGTCTTTTTGAGAAAGTATTCAACACTCAGATCTCCTTTGAGTGTTGAAATTTTTCACTGTAGTAATGAATTTGACAAATTTCTCCTTTTTTATTTCTTTTATGTTTATCATTTTACTTTATTAGGTGTATACCAGTTTAAAATTTTTATAGTTTTCTGGAAAATTTACCCTCTTTAATCCTAACACTGGTTTTACTGTAATGTAGACTTCAGCCTTTTAGTTTGCTCAATGTCTCTGGCATATGTATTTCCATTCCTTTATAGTCAATTGTCTTATGTCCTTATGTATTAGATGTGTCTTCTTTAACAAGTATATAACTAAGATTACAAACAAACAAACTTGACAAACTGTGTCTTTGTCTTGTAAATCAAGTCTGTTTACATTGTAGGGGCCTTGGAAATGTACCACTCAGATCTCTGACAGTAGGAAATATAATTGAGGCTGCTTTGAGCCCACCACCTACCACCACAATCCACCCCCAAATTGACAGAGGAAACACTCTAGCTGCCAGCTAATGACTGACCCCAGCAGGGACACTAATGCAAGGCCGATGCCTAGGAGAGCTTAGGCTCCTCTGATGGCTTTAGGACTCTTCAGGTGAATGGCTGAAACTTTCTTGGAAGTGCTCTACCCTCTGAGACTCTACCTACCTAACTCTACTTCATTCTCACTAACTTTTTCAAAGCAAGAAGTATTCTCTAAATTGGCGATTGTCTCTATGATTTTAAGTACATAGATATTCCCAGGAATCTTTAGGTTTTTTTTCAGCTCCTTGGCTCACCCTGTTTCTTTAAACTCTCCTTTCATCTGAGTTCTATTTTCTTAATCCTAAAGCAAATTCTTTAGTAGTTCTACTAAGGTTGTGTGGGTGATAACCTGAGGCTTTGTACACCTGAACAGATCTCCTTTGTGCTCGCTTTTGAGTAACAGTTCGTTTAGATACAGAATTCTAAAATCACAGATTATTTTCAAGGTTGTCCTGGATGTTCTGTGATTTCATCAAGACTGTGTGAGGTATCACATTTAAGATTTGATGCCTTATTTCCATCTTCATCAGTGGTTTCTCTTCATAAACGTTTTGCTTTGGGGATCGTCCCCCGAAGTACTAATGTATGTTCTGAATCCTGTTTTCCCCACCTCAGACTTGTCATTTTTGTCCTTTACAGTCTAGTCTTTGTAATAGATTGTAATAGATCATGGAAAGCACAGTCTGTCTCTTCATGTCCCCACAACTCCTCCTCACGTCGGCATCCAGAACATTTATTGAGAGACTGAATGAAGTAAAGAGCAGGAACTCAAAGCTGGTTTTCTTGTCAGTCCCTCAGGATTCTCTTCCACAATCTAACATGGTCTGCACCCCCACTGGGCCCACATGACACGACCCACACACCTGGATGCAACTGCAACAGTTCTGGTCACCTGAGCCTCGACTCCCATCCCCTCCCAGCTCTCACTCCAGGGCACAGCTCTACGTGGTCTAAGCCCTGGCACGGATGTCAGCCATTCCGAAGCCATCCCCTACACTCTCTCCAGCTCCAGCCTGTCCCGCTCTCCCCGGGCAGTTACTTCCCAGCATCCTGGGAGGTCTCAGAAGTCGCCATTATTTCGCTATCATTTCACAACCGAGGTGGCCGAGAGAGGCCGAGCGGCCGACGGTCAGCTCCACCGAAATCTGGGCACCGCGAAGATGCTGCTTGCGTGGCTGGGGACGGGGGAGAGGGGGGGAAAGTCCGCAGCCCCGGTCCGGTCCGTGCGCGGCGGGTGGAGGGTCTGCGCCTCGGGGCTGGACCGCCTGGACTGATCTCCGCGCTCCCGCCTGGGACCCCCAGACCCGAGGGAGGAGCCGCGACGCACAGGCGGTGACCAGCAGCAGCAGCACGCGAAGCCTCGGCCGTGGCCGGTGGGGCGCCTGGCGCCAGAACTTCTCCTCAGTCCCGCAGCGGCGGGGCGCGGGGCGCAAGCCGAGGCAGCTGGGCAGTCGGGCGCGGGCTAGCGCTGGGGGCCGGAGCTGCGGCCGGGAGGCCGGCGCGCCGCGCGCCCCGCGCCCCGCGCGCTCGGCGGGGTCCGGCGCGGGGCAGGAGCGGTCCCGAGGCCCGTGGGCCCCGCGCAGGGCGTGGCGCGGGGCCCCGCCCGGGAGGCGGGGGGAGTGGGCAGGCGGGGGACGCCCAACCGCAGGCGCGCGAGCCCGGCTCCCTCTCCCACGGGCGGCGGCGGGCGCTACACCCGCCGCGGCCGGAGCGCGGCGCGTCCCCAGCACAGCCGAGGGCCAGGTGAGGCGCGCTGCTCGCTCCCCGGGCCGGCGCTGCGAGTGCGCGTGCAGGGTCGGGGTGCCTCTCGCCTCTCCCGGCCTCTCCCACGGGCAGGGGTTCCGCCTCGCCTTCGGCTGCCAGGTGCTTCCCTCCCCCCTGACGCCGGCTCTCTCCATCGCTCTCCTTCCCCTCCTGGCGCAGTGCTGTCCTTGCCCTCCGCCTCCGTCTTTTGTCTCCTTGTCTCTCCCAGTTTCTCTCTCTCATCTATTTCACTTTTTAGGGTTATCTCTTCTTTACTGCCTATCTCCCCTGTCCTACCCTCAAACCAGATCCTCCTCCCCCGCCCTCTCTCCTCCAGATTTCCCACAAGAAGTCTGCCTTGCATCCCGCCCCCCCTATTTACCTCAGGTTGATTTTTGTTTTGCTTTTTATTTTTTTAATTAAATTTATTGGGGCAACATTGGTTGATAAAATTATATAGGTTTCAAATGTACAATTCAATAATTCAATAATGCATCGTACGTACATTGCATTCTGTATGTTCACCACCCAAAGTTAAATTTCCTTCTGTCATCATATATTTGACCTTCTTTGCCCTTTATCTACTTCCCTGCTCCCCACTTTCCCTCTGGTAACCACTAAATTGCCGTTCATGTCCACCAGTCTCTGTTTGTCTTGTTCATTTGTTGCTTTTAGTTTATAAAATTAAATTGACTTTTTGGGCTACAGTTCTTTTCATCCATCCACCTATCTTCTCACTCACTGTGTTGCTCCATTATTCTCAGCCAGGACTTGTGCCATAATGAAATCACGTAACTAGGCTAATAAAAGTGCATCTGCCCTAGATCCTTTCTCTGACAGATTCTATCTAAAGATCTGGGCATATAATCTGTTCAGTCCTCTTGTGGTGGGAAATACGTAAATGAACAAGTTATAAATCCCTGAGATTTCAGGGCGAGGTAAAAGAAAATACTTGGATTTCGAGACAAGGCAGAAATTGAATCCTTTTCTTGACATTTACCTTTAGTAACAGGCATAGAAAGCACCTAAGGAAGCTAAACCTTGCCAGAATATTTAGGGGACAAGGGCGCCCATACTATCCTTATGTGGTAGCACTGCCAAGGCCAGGCTGATGGGGAGGGAGACAATAGGAAGGCCAGGGCTTTGCATGTGAAGCATTTGGGTCAGAGCTGAATTAAGAAATTCACTGTATATTTCCAGAATACGTACATGTTGATGCTGCTGATGTGTAGAAATTAAATTACGTCATTATAGTTGAATGAGACCGACAATTTATAGCAATTATTGTAGCATTTGAAATTAATGTTTTTGTGTACATTAAGTAAACCATGGTGGAAATATTTTATTCTAATATCGTCTTAGACACATTCTAAGGGAAGAAGTCTAGATAAATCTGAATCAATTTTGTGGAATAAAATAGAAGTATGTCAAAGCAATTTTTTACTTTTTGTTAAAAATTTAATTTTGTCAGTTATGTGATTTCATTATTTAATGATATTTTATAATATATATAGCTATATGTTCAAATACACATGTACTCAAACTATATTTTATACACACACACACACACACACACACACACACACTAAATTATAAAAAAAAACAGCTTTGTTTTTAAAGCTATTAATTACCACCTAACAATTGAAGCTTTGGGTTCTTATAAATAATTTAGCTTGCTTTCTGAGTTTATTGTGATATTTAATGATAATTCAGCATATTGAATTGTTCAGTTGATATGTCAGTAGATAAATCACACAGAAGTAAACAAAAATCAATATGATGGAAGAGGATTGCAGCGTGTTTATTGAAAGAATTTTTCATTTTAGATCAAAGTATGTTGGATAAATTCTAAGGTGTATCCATGGAAATTTGAGTCAGAAGACTGTTTTCTCAATTGGAGAGTTAAATTGTCTTTTAAGTCGTTTTAACCACTGACTTACAATGTATTAGAAATCTGGGGTAGGATGGGGTAAAAGGGTTGGTCTTCAAATGACTTAGAATGATGTGTGCTTTGCTTAGTAGACTTCTTTTTCAGAAACCCAGGAGGTGACAACTTTTCTTTAAAAAAGGTAGTCATATCATTTTTAAAATTCCAGGTTAAGCCTCTTTAAAAAAATTTTTCCCCCTTTAAATAAGCTATATCTCTCTAGCAGATGGCACTATCGTTGACATCAGGCAGAAGCTGGCTGGGAAGTCTGATGTATGAACTTGGTCCACGTGGCCAACTTGTGTTAGGACTCCAGTTGACCTCCTTGTGTGAGCCTGGTGGCTGGTTGCATTCTGGGAATCTTGCATTTAGTTTTGCTGGAGGGCTGGCTGGGAAGACCTCTTCTCCCTCAGCTCTATGTCACCATCAGTCAGCCTTCAGAGAAGCCTGTGTAACTCCTCAGTTTTTAATTTTCTTAGGGTTCCAGGGTTAAGAGTATGCCTAGAAAAATGTGTGTTTCTCTTTTCATGAAAACCAAGAACCTCACAGTATATATATAAAAGAGGTGGATAGATGATTATCCTTTGGAATCTTCCAAAAGGGTGTGAGAAGTATCTCTAGAGTTTAGGGAAACCAAAGGATTGGAGCATAGGAGGTATTTTCTGTGCTTGTTTGTTTTAATTGAAGAAGAAGGCAGACATAGAAAGCCACTGGCTGGAGGTATAGATGGTGGCACTGAGTATGATCTAGTTTCTGAGCTGCAGCTTGGAACTCCTGGAGGCTGACCAGCTGACTTGGAGTAGAGAGTATCTTCAGATATCTCAGGAAAATGAGGTCTCATAGTTGTTTGCTAAGAGCTCTTTTCTAAGTGTGTGTGGGGGGGCAGGGAGGGGTGTGCTGAAGAAATTTCTTGGCTGTTTGTTCATTCATTAAACAGTATTGTGTACTGGTCCCTGGGAGCATACAAGTAGAGGAAAGGTGACCATGACTCTGACCCTTTGTACCAGTAGGATAATAAGTTGATAAATTGATATAACCTAACATTTATTGAGACAGTCTCTTTAGCACTTTATTATTTATTTGTTTGTTTGTTTGTTTGTTTGTTTGTTTATTTTTTAGATGAGGCAACCCTTGGTTGACCTCACAGATTGCAAGGACCTTGTCAGCTTACAATCCCTTATTTTTCATTTTTTACACTGACAGCACCTATTCTTCCTAGGTGGTCTCCCATCCAAGTACTAACCAAGCCTGACCCTGCTTAGCTTCTGAGATCAGACAAGATCAGGCTTGTTCAGGGTAGCATGGCCGTAGATCCTCTTTAGCACTTTAGATATATTAATCCATCTAATCTTTATAGTCACTTGATGAAGTGGGCACCAAGATGATCCTTTTTTTAAAAAAATGAGAAAACAGCAGCAGAAGAAGATCAGCACTTTGTCTAGGGTCACAGGTTTGGTAAGAAGAGAGCTAAGTTTGATTCAGGTATCTGACCCCAGAGCCTGTGTACTTAACTCTACGTAACATGACTTGATGATTACATGGGATGGCCTAGTTATGGCATCAATAGGTAAGTAATATGAGAGAATGTGGCCAGTGCTTCTAAGATGAAAAAATGTTGAGTCTGTTGTTACTGACTTGGGAATGGGTAATAAACAAAGAAACATGCTTTTAATACCATGAGGTGGGTGAGGCTTCATTTCTCAGAATGCAGCACTTTCCATGTTGGTCAGTAGATCACAGAAGGGTTGGGAGCCTGAGGGACAAGCATTGCCATGTTAGGGAAGGCTGGATGTGTGCAGATACCCTGTGGACTTGGGAACTCGGTTTCAGAGGGTTTCAGATAATCAATTTTTAATCTCATGATCTAAGGGCTCGAAAATATTGGAGAGTCTGAGATTGAAATCAGGTTCTTTTAATAGGAAGAACATGGGGTGGTACTAAAAGATGTCTGTGAGGCTCAGAAGGCTGTGTTGCTGAGCTCAGACTGAAAGAATTGAGGAAGACCAAAGAGCCCCTTCTAAGGACACACATACAATAGAGTGACAAGGACCAGCAAATAGTGTCAGGGGGTGAGAAAACTGTGGCTATAGAGAGAGGAAGACAGCAAAGTGTTCGTTAGTATTGGTTTGGAGCAAAGAGGACAAGCAAAGGGCTGCATAGAACTACTGGCTGCCAGGGCAGCTAGTGTCTTTGGAAGAACAAAGAGGAAGGTGCAACTTTGCTTTACCTAGTGCTAGAGAACTACCCTCTAGTTTCAAAGGGCATTTGGTAGGTCTAGGTAGGAAAGGAGTGAGACAGTGCATGCAGTGTGTGCATGTAGTTTCCTGACCCCAAAATTACTGGCTAAGGCATGGAGTGACCCCAAAGATGACATCACATATCTGCAGAGGTCATCTGAGTAGTATTGGGATATATGACAGAAGTGCATGGAGCTGGGAGCTGGATGAGACTTAAAGTCTGGTGCTGACCCCAGGAAAGAACCTGGCAATTTATCAACAAGAAGAGATGAGCTTTAGCAGTTGGCAGGGGCTTCCTGGTGACAAGCTATGTCGAACTCACATCATTTTTTATTTTGAGAAGCTTAGATCTAGTGATTGGTGAAGATGCAGTGGACTGAGGTTAGATAGGTCCCCAGACAGTTTTGTTGAGAATTCTTTGCAATTGTCTAAGTGACCTCACCCCAGCAGTGCTGATGCATGTGAGAGTGGTGACCCTCAGGAAGTTGAGAGGCATGCCAAGGGTCTCCAGTCAGCATCTTCATCTACTCCTTTCCTCCTCCTCCTCCCCCTCCTCCTCCTTCTTCCTCCTCCTCCTCCTTATTATTGTATCATCTCCTTTTCCTCTTTCCCCTCCTCAATATCATTATTAGGATTCGTCTAACAGCATTGATGGAGGGGGAAGTTGGATGGATATCTAAGACAGCAGTTGGCAGAATCTGGATCTATAGTACTCTCAAAAAGCTGAAATGCAGTGCCATTTAGCAATGTGATATTTTGCAGATTGAAGATGAATGCACTTGGATTGAGACATGCAATTTTTTGCATATGATGGTTGTGACAATTTCATGAAATAAGATGAGTAAGCCTCTGGCATGTTGACACTTATGTAGTCAATAAACAATGACTTCTATTCTTATATCATTAAAGATACTGGTAGCAAATATTCCATCTTGCAGTAAGACCACATGTCCAAAAGTTCGGTGCTGTGAAGAGGATTGTCACAATTGTGGCTCAGGGCACTCTGGACAGTTCTGGCAACAGGGTCCACAGGGCTTTGGTTGGCAGAGGTTGCCAGAGCTGTGAAGGCAGCCCAGTGGTGCTGTCTGCAGAGGGTTGTTGGGGTGCTGTAGGCCCAGGAGGACAGCAGGGAGGCTTCTGCCCAGGCTTGGAAAAGACCTTGTGTGGTTCTAAACTGTCTTTGGAGAACTGTCTGGGAGAAAAAGAGAGAGAGAAATGGGGATCCAAGTGGGTGTATTACATGTGCATTTATTTGAATATGAGTATATGTATATATGTGAATGTATGAAAATGAGTGTATGTGTATGTGTGTATATATTTGTATGTGTGAGGGTAGAATGCACCTGACGTGTGTCTTTATAGAGCTCACTTAAGCTTAACCAAAAGGCTTCAAACCAACCAGTAATGTTTTGAGAAATGAGGAGAATTTGCTTCACCCTGATTAGAGTCATGCACTGGTAGATCTCAAAGGACTACGGAGATAATTTAGCCCCGCTGTAGTTTATTGATGGGAAATTGAGTGTGAGAGATGTGAGGCTGACAGTCCAGAGTGGCATTCAGTGGACTAATGTGGCCACCTCTGTCTCTTCTAAAAACATTGGCTAGCATTAATCTCTAATGTCAACAGCATCCCCTTTGAGGAATTGGTTTGGAAAGACGTTAAGAAAGGCTCAGATCCCCCTTGCGGCACAGTTTGGACTTGGTGCTCACTGCTGGGGGCACCATGAGAGTGACATGAATAGTGAAACCAAAGAAGACTTCGAGAACACACTCTTGGATTTTAATTCCAGCTGTAATCCCTCTTTGCAGGGGACATTGGACAGGGTGTGTCACTTTCCAGAACTTGAATTCTCTTATCTGTGAAAGAAGGTAAAGATGGAAGGAGGACATATGCAAAACACCTGTCACAGTCTCCTGCTACTCAGGAAGAGAGGGGTGCCTGGGCTTCCTTTTTCATGAGGGGCAGGGGGCAGGGCAAGAGGAAGGAGCTGACACAAGTCCAGGTGGTATTTATGCATGACAAACCCATGGAAGGTCCTGTGAAGAAGCAGCTCAGCTGTCCACATCCTCCTGAGCCTGGGATAAATATTTTCTAATGATGAAAAATTGGAGCACACAATGGATGCAGCCTAGCAATGCTGCTAACCAGCTGAGCAGGGTACTTGAAGACTGGTTTCCCAGTGTCGAGAACTCACTGGTAGAGCTGATTATGGAAAGGCAGAGATGAATGCTTCCCTGGCAGGGATGATGGCACCCTCTCCTCCTCAGTGTCACCCTCATGTATGCCACTGTATGTCTCCACTCAAAGCCTCCAGAGCAAAGTGGAGGCTTGTCCATTTGAGTATTCCCAGCAGGTGGACACAAAAGGACAATTGACAGTTACCAGGTCAACAGAAGAAAAGCAAGCGGATTAATGTGGCAGGAGAACAAAGTGTCTACCCTTCCAGCAAGTAGAGATGTGAGAGAGGTGGCTGAACCCTTAGGTGTAGGAGCAGAGGCCAAGCAAGGCCCTACCTACCACATCATGCCTAGGTATTTGTTGCTTCAGCTTTTATCTCTCTGGACACCTGTGCCTTCAGGAGCTCCTATCCCTAGATGCTTAAAGTTCTTGGCACTTTTAATCTTTTGGGGGAAAGTTGGCGAGAAATGAAAACTGCCCTAAATAAGAGTACCAACATGTTAGAACTGTCAACCAAGTCATAGCTGTCTGGTGGATGCCTTGTGTGCTCTGTTCACACCAGTGGCTGCTGTCTGGATGCTGACAGGTGAGCCATGCCTCTGGGTGGCAGCATTATGCAGTGTAGTCCTTCCATAAGAGAGTCCTGGAGGTGAAAGCAGGTGGCATAGAACTCTGAGACAGGGTGAGTGTGGCATCTATAGTAGTCAGGGTTTTTTGGATGCAAACAACTAGTGAAGAGCACCTCTTCTTAATGCCTGTTGCTTCCTCTTTCTGCAGAGTCCTGTGGTCCGAGTGTGGCTGGCCCAACCATTAGGGGAGCTCTCCAATTTCATAGCTCTTCCCTGGGCCAAGCCCTCCAGACAGCAAAACCCTGAAGATGACAGCTGTTGGAGTGTCCAGCTTGCTAAGCTGTCCCAGGCCCTGCTAGTCAACATGGCTGCTGGGAAGGAGGATCTGCAGAGCCCTTCAGCTGAAAACAGATGTCAGCTTAGTGAACCTGAGCAGGGCCAGGGCTGCAAGCCAGTGCTGCTGGAGAAAATGAACCACCTGGACTCTGAGGCTGCTATGGATGGTGGTAGTCAGGATGAGTCCTTTGCTGAGCTAGTACTGTCAGAAACCTCAGGCAAGCTCAGATTGGGAAAGCCACTGGCTCAGAAAATGTGCTGGGAACAGGCGCAGAGTGCCTTTACTGAGGTGACTCGACTCAAGAAAAGGGTGGAGGACAGGCAGGCCAAGGATAGGGAGCATGGTGACCTCACAGACCAGTATAGCTCCCAACAGCTGACCCAGGACATCCCTAGGGAACTATCTAGCAGGAAAGTCTTTTCTGCGTGGTCCAGCAGAACCCAAATGGAACAGAGAAGCGCCTTCAGCAAACCAGCCCGGTGTCCATCAAGGAGATCTGGGTCAACCTCTTCTTTTCAAGGAGGCAGACCTGTGGATGCCTTCGGGGAGTTGTTAGGACTCATCAAGACAATAGATGGCCCTTGTTGGGGTCAACTTTCAAATTCCAAGCTTTTGGTGGGTGATTTCTGGAACCTGCAAACATTGCCACAGAATGCTCCTCTCTGTAGTGCTTTCTTAGGTGCCCCCACACAATGGCTAAAGCATGCCATGGCCCAGATACCCACATCCTTCTCATCCTTTTCTAATGCCTCTTGGGCCCTCTTGCCACCCACATTCACCTCCCTGGGATCGTCCACCCAGAACCGGTGTGCAAAGTGCAACCTCTCCTTCTGCCTGACCTCTGACCTGGTCTTCCATATGCGGTCCCACCACAAAAAGGAACATGCAGGGCATGACCTACATTCTAAAAATCTGAGAGAAGTGGCCCTCTCATGCCCCATTTGCCATGAGCACTTCCAGGAGCGCCACCATCTCTCTCGACACATGACTTCTCACAGTTAACAGCTGGCAGTGGAACAAATCTCTGGGCGCAGTGTCCAGCGTTTGGCAATGAGGCAGAGATGACTCACCAGAGCTTCCTTTGAAAAGGTTGTTTGCATTTGTCTTTAGAACTGTCTATATTGGAGTGCATAAATGAACAGCTCAGACATAATTTGAAAAAAATAAGCCCTTGGCTGTGATATGTTTTATAGGAAATAATGCCATGAAATAAAATAATGGGCTTTGCTAACTCAGGGTATCAGGACTAATTGGCAAAAAGTGTTTATTCAACTTCAAGAGTGGGGGCCCTGTTTCTTTCAGCATTCCTTTTGCTCCATATGAAGTCAAGTTTGGCACACAGCATGGGCTTTGGAGGCAGATAAACCTGCATTTGAATATTGGTCCTTTTACATACTAGACTTGACAGTTACATTGCTTTAACTGTCTGAGCTCTAATTTTCTTATCTGTAAAATGGAAATCATAACACCTCTGTTTTAGGGATGTTTCTAGGGTTACATGGAATTGTGTGTGGAAAATGGCCAGCATCATGCCTGGCACAGAGTAAATGCTGTTTATTATGAGCGTTCAGATTAATCAACTGTTATTAAAAAATCAAAGTGGCAAACAACCCAAAGTATCTGTTTTTCACTCATGGGTATGTGAGTTTGCTGGGGTTGAGCTAGTCTTGGCAGACCTTAGCTGGGTTTGGCTCCAGGTCACATATTTCAGTCCATGCTTATTTTTTTCTCTAGGAATATTGGGCTACCCATATCATGCTTCTTTCATGGTTATGCCAAAAGCACAAGAGGGCAAGTCTAAATACACAAACATGGCCGAGACCTCTAGGTGGGTCACTTTTGCTAATGTTTACTTGGCTAAAGAAAGTTAATGGCCAAGCCCAAAGTTAAAGAGTGAAATGTGCATGCTGCCCATGGTGAAGCTGTGATAGAGAGTGAATGTTATCATCCTACAACAGGAGTATAAAGACTTGGGATCAATTCAACCATGGTTCTTTATATTCTGAAAACGTACAGAAGGAAAAATGGAACAACACACTTTCCTACCCACCATGCACCCCTTAGCTCTCAGGAAGGGAGGACATGCAAAAGTTTAAGGCTTAAAATATTGTGAGAATTGGGAGAGTTTTGGGTCCCATTATTATATATTCTGCTTCTCTATGTTTGCCCTTCCAAACCTTAGGTCATAAATTTTGGTGTCATACAGGCCGATTTGTGTGAAAGGCACTTGTTGGGAATTCTTTTGAGTCAATGTAGTTCTTCTTACTAGTCTCCAATTCCTTCTCAGGATTTGTTCATTTGACCTACAGTCTGCAGCCCTCTAGTGGGGCATTCTCACAGAGCTCAGGCTTGTGGTTGGGAAGGAGCTGATGGGGATAGCATGGGGGATGCCCAAGTCAGACCTCTGGGGAGAGGAATGCAGTACCCCTGGAGGCCTCCTGAAGAGCAGGGGCATGAGCTGAACTTCTGAGCCTCCAAGTCCAGCAGGAGCTGATGATTCAGACAGGCAGGACAGTGGCTGGGGAGGAGGGGTGACCCGGAGCTATAGAAATCCTAGGGTACTGCAAGGTCAGTGTGAGGAAAACTGAGTGGGGGAGGTGGCCCTCAAGAGGAGATGGAGACACAGGAAAGCCTCAAAGGGGAGCAGTGGACTGGGGCACAGGAGGGTTGGTTCCAAGAAGCACTTCAAGGGGGCCTTTGGCTGCAGTGGGAAGTGTGGGTTGGAGGGGAGAAGAAGACCACCTGAGCCATTTTCATTTGTATCTGGAAGAAGAATGGAGCACTTCCATTCTCACAGGGAAGTTTGGAGGTCCTGCACTCCTTGAGAGGGATGAAAAGTGGTTTGCAGCTCAGCCCCTTTGGGAGCTGTGCAGGGGCAAAAGTTGCTCACAAAGCAGCTGTGCCCAAATTGGCTGAAGCTATAGGGATCCTCCCTCTCCTGTTGTCCCATGTGAGACAGAAAAGGGCA
This sequence comes from Cynopterus sphinx, assembly GCA_030015415.1. Lineage (NCBI taxonomy): Eukaryota > Metazoa > Chordata > Mammalia > Chiroptera > Pteropodidae > Cynopterus > Cynopterus sphinx. Next base: position 56,409,154 of record CM057382.1, read on the forward strand.
CCACGCAGGTTTTGAACCTGAGGCTCCACACTATGCACTGACATATATCATTTAATCCACCCAGGAGATGATATTTAATTCACATTTTATTGCAGAACTAAGCTCCAAGAGGTTAACTGACTTTCTTAAGACTGTGGGTATAAGAACAAGACACCAGGAACTTCCCATTCTGAGCTCAGGTTCTTCTCCGCCTATCACACATTTCCTCAGCATGTGCTCACATGGCATCGTGTATGGTTTAAAAACTGAGACTTAGGACCAGGTCTTAACTTCAACTTGCACCATGCCCACCCTCCCATACATACACACATTTCCTAGTGTCCTTTCCTTTAGCACTCTTTGATAATTTGCATACTATGTTATTTTATTGATTTGTCCTGTTTACTGTCTCCCATCACAAGAACTTAAGCTCCATGAGGAATTTTTACTGTTTTGTGCACTGCTGTATCCTCAGCAGCCAGAACAATGTAGGCGCACAGCAGGTGTTCAACAGGCATTTGTTGAAGGAATGAATGAGATGCCTAGTTCCAGTCTCCTTGCTGACAAACCTGAATCAGCTAATCACAGGGTTTTATCATCTGGCAAATTATGTGCACAACCATTCAACTCTGGCTGATTGGACTGGTTCATAATTTATGACTTTGAAAGGCATAAATGCACTATACTAAGACAAAATAGAAATTTAGAATTGAAAGAGACTAAAGTTCTAGTCCATCTTATCACTTTACAGTAGTAAGCACTGAGGTCCACTGATGCTGATCTACAAAGTGGCCTCAGATCCCTGTGATATCTAGATCTGTGTGTCTTCCCTGGCCTGTCTATACTCCTCAAGGAAGGATGCATCATATAGAATTATTACTAACTATGACCATATCATTTACAATGAAGAAAAATAATTTGAAAAATAATAAAGTTAATTAAATTAATTAAATTTATAAAGAAGCACAATAAAACATTTTATTCCAGCTCACTTTTTAAAGTGGAGTTTATTTTGGTAAAAAAATGATATAGATGCAAGTTGCTTTGCAGTCATTTAAATTGACTGAAAGATGATTTTTAGAGGTGATGACACACAGCTTAAAAATGTGGCAGTTTCTGCTTGTCTCCAGGCTGGATTACCAAAGTCCTCTTGACGGTCGAATCCTGTCTCATCTGTTCTTTTCTCCTGCCCTCCTGAATCTACCGGAGAATAGTCTCTTTTAATCACGACTTTGCCCAAGCTCTCTTAGCCACCTTCCGTACCAGTTAAAGTTTGGCTGGTGATGTTGCCATAAAACATCACATCAGCAGGTATGAATTTTCTCTACAATTCTGGGGTAAGAATTGCCACATTTCTTAAATTCTCTGTCTCAAATTTAATCTTCTCTGCACCTCAATCCTGTGGTTTTGGTAGGTATGCAATCTGTCATTTTGAAATTCCTCTCCTGCCTCTCAAGTTCAGAGAAAGTTCTCCCCTACCTAAGAAGGTACCCTGTCTTAGCATCATACCATCTCCCCATGCTGCTTTGGAGTCTTTGCTTTTATTCTCCAATGTGCTCTATCTTCTCTCCTCCACTTCTTGCAGGGTCTTAGTCCTTCACATTTTTCTGGCAATGCTGTCATTAGGTAGGGAATGTAGAAGCCACCAAGTCAATGAACAGAAAGGCTTGGCTCACTTCTTAGACAAAGGAAGGGGAAATTCCTATAGTGACTGCAAAAAAATGGCTAATTGTATCTTAATAAATTATCTCCCAGCATTCATTTAATGAAGATTTATAAAAGTACACAAGATGTTCTAATGAGGCTAAAATAATGCATTCTGAATTCACATCCATTTTAGTTCTTAATTTTAATCAAGATATGCATTTTCGTTCTGTTTTTATCTGGAAGAGAATTAAAACCTCGATAAGGCTGGGATCCTGGATTTCAACTTCTGATCTGAATTTTAGACCACGGATCCTACTCAAATGATCATAAAATTAGGTTAATGAAAATGAGTGAGTCCCACTCAGTTTAGGGGGAGAGAGAGAAAGGGAGGAAAGGTGGTCCTGACACCTGAAGCTCATGTTCTGGATGAAGATTCCTCAGGACCAGACTGAACAATGGCTTGAAAGAGGCCAGAAATCAGGACTGTATGTGGAATTAAGGGTCAGCTGACTTAGTTGTTTTTTAAACACTAAGCCAAAATGGCATTGGCTTAAGGAAGCACAGTAATGATGGTGGTGATGGGGAGGAGCAGGAACCACCAGCTGGAGACCCCTAACTCTGTATGGTCCCAGTCTCTGAATAGGCTGGGTGCTGGGCCTGGCACTGCTAGCCTCAGCATATTGCCCTATTCCTCTGGCCACATAAAGAGAATTCTCCGTAGGGTGAAAGTCAGTGTATATTGTCCCAGGGTGAATTTTTCATCCTTCCTTATTTTGGTAGGTGCTCACACCCCTGAAGGCAGGCCACTTCAGAGAAATGGTTAACACACCCTGGCTACTTGCATAATATTTTTATTTTTGGGCCAGTACAGGTCATGTGGAGGTCTAAAGATCACATAGCAAGATATGAATCCCATAGAATATAAACCTTTTATTTTAAAAAATAAACCATTCTCTGATGTATTTTGATTTTTGCTACTTCTAGGAAAGAATTTTTGGCAACCAATTTTGAATGGGGACTGAGAAGACAGTGAGTGCATGCTGGTTAGAGGGCTGGGTTATTTAAATTTAACTTTTCCCGGACAATCCTGTTCTCATGGGTAGAATACAAGGAAGCCAGTGGCCTCTGATAACCTTGCTATTCTAAGATGCTTGGATTAGGAGACTATTTTCAGAACCAGCTGCCCTGGTCAGCAAGACAATGAATAGGTCCTCAGGCCAGGTGACATTAATCCTGTAGGGAGCAGGATATGCGAGGTGGGTGCCCTCTAGTGGGGACCTCAGAGGCAGGTTTCCTTGCAGTGTGCTTCTGGCTGCATCGTTTTTCTGAGCCATGTTTTCTTGCATTAAGGCCATGTGGGTCCTCCATTAAAACTGTGAAGCCAGGGCCCTCATTGACATGCAAAGTGGTCACTGGTTGTGCGTTGGGCTGTGTGGGCAGATGCAAGAAGTAAGAGAGTAAGTTGGGGAAAGAGCTGGTTTTCTCCTCTGGTGCCCCAGTTCAGCTTAAAGAAAGGGAACCCATGGGGTCCTGCAGATGCCCCCTTCACAACCCTTCTTGAATAAGTGCCTGGCCCCTACTGCACTAGTAGGGGGTGTGGATCAAGTTTCCAGCAAGGAATTGATGATGAAGTTCATCTTTTCTTTCTTTTCCTAAGTACATAGAGTTTGGCGGAGGCATGGTTTGTTCTGTTGGAATACAGCTGCATGAGACCCCAGCACCCAGAGCCACTTTTTTTCATCCCGCCCACCCTGGCCCTGTGCTGTCAGCCCCTGGTCAGGATGCAGGTGTGCTCCACTGCACCTACCCACTGAGGCTCACATCTGGTCTCCTGGATCTCCTCTGCCTCGATCACTTGCTGTGGCTGGCCTGACACCCTCAGGACCTGTCCCAAGGTGGGGGCAGGAGGAGGATATGGGCCCAGCATATCACCGTGTTCCTTCCTCCATATAATGACTGTGTGGTTTGGCTGCCCAGAGTGTGGTCTGGGTTTGAAGAATGATAGAGAAGCCCCTAGTCCTGTCCTGGCCCACAGAGCCAGCTTTGAAACTCTTTCAGGTCCTTTATAATCCATTTGTCACTCATGTTCTTACAACACAGCCTAGCTGGAGTCTTTTGGCCACTCCAGCACCCCTGGATGCAGGCCAAAGAGGCCTCCCTCAGCCCTTTCTGCTCACTCTCGACAGACTTTCCTTCTCACCATATCCCAGGAGGGCTAGAGAAATAAAATCCCTTGAGTGTCTACGTCATATAATAATGCCCTTTCAGTAGAGAGGAGCCTCATTTGTTTATTTGTTTATTCATTCATTCATTCATTCATTCATTCATTCATCATTCATGGTATGCTTAGCTCTCCTTACCAGATGCCAGGCTTGTTTAGGGCTGAAGGAGCTGAGGCAAACAGATTAAGTTCCCATCCCTGGCTGCCCCTCAGGACAGCTGGGGAGACTGATAATGCAAGAGAGACAAGCACTGTGGCAGGACTTGCAGGAGATTGAGGAAGTGCACAGAGAAATCAAGGGACTTTATCTGACTAGATGACATCTGAGCACATCCTGGACAATAATAGTTCTAATGAAGAAAAAAATGAGATTGCAGGATACATAATACTACTAAAATTCAATAATGCAGCTAATCTTACTTGAATTTAGCAGAAGGAAAAGGAGCTGGAGTGAAATTTTCCCTTCTATTCGGGCTTTCCTACTGAGATAGGGTTGGTTTAAAGTTTTCCAGGGGGGAAATTTCTCAATATAGGTGATGGCCCAGCAGTGTACCCAGATTCCACGGCTCTCTGGAGTTTGGGGGTAGAAGGGCTGGTGAAATCAGAGTTGTATGGTTAAGTCAGCCCAGTGCCCTGGGGGAAGTGGCCTGTGGAAGTTGCATTCTGGTCTCACCAGACAGCAAGACCAAGAAGGAGCAGTACTTAATCCTCACTCAGACATCTTGGAGCCTGGGGCTCCAGGAGCACTAAATGGAGGCTGGGGTCACCTCCTGCTCTTCTAGCCTCACCCTCACTATTACTTTGGGCAGGGTCCTAGAGGTCTCTCACTTTTGGGTCCCCAATGACTCCAATAGAACAGGCTTTCATGTCCCCCAGGACAGTAGCCAGGGCCTCTTTCCGTCAGGTCAAACTTGGGCTTCCTGTCTCCTTCTGGAGGAAGTCATGGGATCTGCATGCTACAAGTTTCTCACCCTGTAAGGAGTGGGCTTGGTCACCAAAGCCAGCGCAGTTACAGGCTGCACAAGAATGAGTAGGGCAGCCACCCAGACTACCACCTAGGACTGCTCTCCTTTCTGGTAACAACATGGCATGTTAGAACACTGCATGGCTTTTGGGACCCTGGCAAAAGCTGGAGAACAGGGGTGTGGGAATAACATGTGAAGGAAAGATAGACTTGCTATGTAGAGTTGGATTGAGAGGGTTTGGGTTAGGGAGGAGAAGATTCTAAGTAAGCATGGACTTGTCTTCAAGTGTCCAAGGGCTGCCACCTGAGAAAAATGTAGACTTGCAGCCCAATATTCACATGTGTTCACAGGGCGTCCATTACCTGGAATATATCTGGACTTCACTTCCTCAAAATACCTACTGTTGAGAAGGCTAGCTCTCTGTTCCTAGATGTTCAAATAGAAAGGACTCTGGCGGTGGCAAAGAAATGGGATGGATGAGCTCCAAGGGTACTTCTAACACAAAGCCTAACCAGAGCTCATCAGGCCCATTCTCTGTCCCTTGTGGGACTCATGCAGGACCACGTGCCTGAGGTGCCTTAGCATCCATGATGTGTGGCCCAGAGGTCCTGCTCACCCTGGGGCTCTGCCCATGGAGGCCCTCTTGGGGGACCTGCTGGCTTGGACTTCGCCGGGCCCTCATCAGAGTGTGCTGGAGCATCTCCTTAGCTCTGGTGAGGGCTGCCTCTGCAGGGACTGCCACATGGGGCACCACACCCACCCCTTCCCAGGAGCTGCCATCTGTAGCCCCCACTGAGCGAGCTGTGGGGATGGTGATGTAGAGGTGGGTATCATCCACGTGGTAGGTTTGTGGAGGCTGGCAGCCCCCACTGGTCACCTCCCCAACAACCAGTGCCCGGCCCAGCCTCTTCATGATGTATGTGAATTCCTCCGCAGCACCTGCTGTTACACCACTGGTCAGAATGGCCATGCTCTTCTTGGAGCCATAGCGTTCACCTGCAAGAGAGAAAGCAATTCAAAATGGGGAGTCACATCACCTCCCTGGGTAACTTGCCTTCTCCAAGTCGCCTGGACCCAAGGGATGAGGGCCTGAAATTTAGTTCTGCATGCTTGTGTCCACATGCAAGTCACTTCACCTTTCTGAATCCCTGGAATCTGCATTTGTAAAATGAGGATAAGAACGTATACCCAATCATAAGCATGTTAGTGCTTTAGAGCCCCCTGTGCTCCCATGCAGATTCTTTTATTACTAAGTAGTGGAGAAAGGCTTGACTTTTTTTCAGAAAAGGGCATGCTTCCTTTTTCTGAGTAATGAGATCAATTAACCTGACCAGATTTTCTTTTCACTTTAGATTCTCAGAAGAGCCAAATTTGTGACTTGACAAGTCTCTAGGATAATGATGTCTAACAGAAATGTAATATGAGCTACAGATGTCATTTTATGTTTTCTAGTAGGCACATTAAACAAGTCTAAATAGATGAAATGAATTTAACAATGTTTTATTTAACTCAATATATCTAAAATATCTTCTCAAAAATATAATTAGTAAAATTACTGATGTGATATTTTAAATCTTTTCTATAAAATATCTTCAGAATCTGGCATTCATTTTACACTTTACACATTTTCTTGCTCAGTGGCTCCCATATTGGACATCACAGTTCTAGGGCCCCACTACAGAGCTGGGTCTATTTTAATACCTTGCTCTTGAATGTCTATTTGAATTTAGAATTTACCTGGCTCTGATTTTTATTTACATTTTGCCATATTATTGAATGTGTATCTTAAAAGTTCTCCCCAAATGCTCATGTGATAAGAAAAATTGTAGGATGCTTTTCTGGTTATAGCCATACCCACTTTGGTCTCCCTTTTGTTGATGAAAGTGCAGGTTCTTTGGTTTTGTGCACTGGGCAAGAGAGTGAGGCTGTCCACCAGGAACAGGGCTGGGAGAGTTGTGGCTCTATAAAGCATGGGGCCTGCACTGCTTCTTCAGCCTCTGCTCGGGGTCCAGGGCAGGTAACAAAAGCCCCACCAGCATCAGAACTTTCTTTTGGCAGATATGCTGAGCTGCTGCTGAGTGTTCAGGTAAGATGAGCACTGGAAACCCAATGAGATTTGGTGAAGGGCAGGGGAGGGGGAGCCTTCTAGTTCTGCATTTGTCATGCAGGCTGATGGTTATAGTGGGGAGAATGGGAGGCATTTGGGTTTTAGACAAACCAGTGTTTAAGTTTTGGCACTTTCACTTACTAGCTAAGTGATGTTAGACAGGATAGTCTACTCAGGTGAGACTCATTTTTCTGCTCTAGAAAATAGGCATAATTGTACAAGTTTTGCAGGGATTGAAGATCATACATGCAAGTGCATGGCATAAGACAGGGACTTCATTCCACTTATTACTTTAATCTGAACCAAAATGTCTTTCTCTAATTTTCCAGAAGTTTCTAGAATAAGAATAGGAAATGGAAGGCTTCTGCACGCACCTGCAAGTTGGGAGTGGGTCCAGAGCTCACTGACAGAGTCATTGGGCCGACTATAGATTTTGTCCAGCAGAATGGGAGGGCCTTCATCGAAGAAGTAGGAGCACAGGGCAGAGATGGAGGAGGTGGGGCCACCAATGTTGAACCTGAGAGAAGGGAGTGGAGACCACTGAGGGCAGAGCTCACAGTGAGACCCTTGGTGCCACTGAGTGTTCCCCAGAGTATGAGTCTCTTGAGAACAAGAGACTTTGTGGTCAGATATATTTAGAATATACTGTATACCATAGTCACCCCTTCTAATCACATATTTATTGTGTGATACATATTGTATACATTATATTAAAGGCTCTGACAAGTCCTGTAGTCAGGAACTCAATAAATTTCCCCTGTTTACTGACCATAGACTGCTTCCCTGCACCCATGCTGCCAGTGAGAGGAACACGTTTTGGTAACAGGGTCCTCCCCAGTAGCATTCTTGATAATTTCACGAAACCCACTAGGTGTCTTAGTTGAGGTATCCTAATGTGGCACTTAGTGTTGTGGAGAGCTCAGAGTTGTATGCATCGAAAGTGGAGTCTGCACTTGTACTGGGCCATTTAGCTTTAGCTCATTTTGTGACCTCCCTGGGCCCATCTCCTCATCTTAGAAATGAAGAGTGCAGGCTGGCAGTGTGTTTGGGGCTTCTTCTGGCTGATGATTTAGGATAGCCCAGCTGGGATCAGGGCCCATGACTTCAGTGTCTGAACATCCATACTTCAAGCTGGAGAGGGCTTTAAGCAAAGCACACCAACTGGCTGGCACAGTTAAGCAGATAGAGACTTAGCATAAGAATAGTTTGAATGTTTAATAGCATTTGAAGAGTAAAGAAATCAGAGGTACACATAGAGACCCCACGCTCAAGTTCTGGGCACACACCATGGAGCCCTGGGAGACAGTTTCTCTTCCAGGAAGGAGAACAAGCTTCTGGGATTCAGAGCCACCTAGTAATGACTAAGAACCATGGGTATGTTTCAGGCCAACTACCAGACCTGGAGACTCCATCTCAGCTAATCCTAGCTGTACCTCTAGTAATGGGAGTAGGTAGGGGTGGGAACTGTCTGCATCCCAGGGGAGCATCTTGCCCTCTCCTGTGCAATGGAGGGTGTCCATGGCAAGCCTACTTATGGACCTGGAAGTCACAGGAAGCCTGGGTCTGGCCACTGCACCAGGGCATTCTTTGACCTCCCCCCTGTTATAAGACAGAAACCCACCTCTGTGAGGCATACCTTTATAGAACCAGAAGGGAGGAGGCTAGCTAAAAGCATTCTTTCAATAATCATTTCATGAAGCAAAAAATTCTTTTGGCAACAATAACAGCTAATTTGCACATTCTCTTTGAGACTCTGGCTTTATGACCAGGTAGTCATGGGTTGATTTTGTATGATATGAGCCACAACCACAGGTGGAGACCTAGCTGTCTCAAACATGACTGACCATCAGAATCACCTGGGATGATACCTATCAAACACACAGATCATTGGGTGTCACCTCTGGAGCTTTTAACTAAGTAGAGCTGGTTTAGGGCACTGGAATCAGTGTTATTCATGTCTACCTTCCTCCTCCCCACTCCCTCTCCAACGACTCCTATGACCAGGCATATTTGTGGACAACAAAATTGGTTCAGTGATTTTTAGCCTGGAATGCACATTGAAATGATAAAAGAAACTTTAAAAATCTACCAGTGCTGCCCAGAAAATTTAACCAAAACCCCTAAACTAACTGGCCAGAGCCCTGATAGCCAGGTGACCTAGTCCCTTTTAGCTCCACTCCTGTGTCTAAAGGTCCTTTTCTTCTCCCTGAATAGACCCATAGCTTTTACTGTTTTCTGGCAACTTCTCTGGCTTGGCCAAGGACTTCTGACCCCTAGTTTACTGACCTCATGTCAATAATCATGGCATCCGTGTGTACAATCTTCTTCCAGACATGTTCTACCAGCAGCTCTGAGACCTGGGTGAGTAGCTCACAGTCTCCAAACATATCAAACCTCAAATAGCCAATGTTGTCCTCGAGTACATTAGTGTGGAAGGAAAACTTAATCAGGTCTTCAAACACTTCAGGGGAAGGGATCTGAAAAATTAATGGGTCCAGCTCAGTGTTAAGAGAGGAGCAGAGTTTAAATCTTGGGAAAGGGGACACCATGGATTTTCTTCACATCATGAGAAATATTAAGGGTATGCAAAGGAAACTAACATTTCTGAAGGAGGTATAGGTGCCAGGACCTTTTCTGATGCTTTTAAGAGGTTACATGCCAGGTGACTCTAAGATATGAACCTACCTGTGGTCAGAAGCCTTCTTACTGAGAAAGCCCATGTATGCCAACCCCATGCCCGGGTTTCCACAGCTGAAAGACCCAGACATTGTCTCCACTCTGTTTCCTCTGACCTCACCAGGCACTTTTTGATGTCCCTGAGCTCATTTTCTCCTCTCCTAGGATAGGGAGGGACAACATTAGCTACTGGGATCCTGAATCTTTACCAGGGAATAGTCCTGTGATGAGCACTTTGCAGCACTTACCATCACCCCCGTGGTGACATTGTAGAGGAGATGCCATTATCTCCAACTTTTCAATGAGAAACAGAAGCACAGGGTGATAAAGCTACTTGCCCTAGGTCACACAGCCAGTAATGGTGAAGCTAGAATCTGAATCCGCTTGGGACACCAAATTGAACGCTGACTACACTAGAAAGGAGTGAGTCCCTCAGTTTGAATGTGGAGGCCCTATGAGCGTAGCATAGTTTTGGCACTTACTAGGCTCCCTCAACATGCTTGGGCTTCCTTCTTTCTCTTCAAGGCTGGTAGAAGGCTACAGGTTCTCTCAGCTGGACTGAAGGCAAGAAGCCAGCAGGAATACCACTGTTGACTGGGACACACAGCCTGCAAGCCCTGCTGTACCCTCAGTCACAAGCATTCTGCATCCTCCCAGGCCTCAGTTCCCCTATTTGTAAGATGAAACAACAGTTCTGCAGTAGATGCTTCTGGTGCCCTAAGGCCTCCTCTGATTGCAGCTGCAACTGGACCCCAGCTATCAGGGTCCTGCCTCCAGCACACCTCCATAATTTTTTGCTCTCTACTTCGGGACCTTCTCCAAACTTCTTCAGAATCTGAGAAAGTTCACGTTCCCTGGGGGGACCCTCAGCCAATGGAGACAAGAAGCTTCAGAGGGATGGCTCCGGGAAGCATTCTTCACACATTTCGGGGTCTTGTTGAAATCTTCAGAAGCAACAGTCTCAATAATGCACCCACCTGTCAGCTTTTCCTCTCTTCCTCCCACTCTCCCTGCTCGCTCACTCCTACTTCAGCAACTACCTCCCACAAAAATTGCCTGCACCCAAGACCTTGTCTCAGGCCCTGCTTTCAAGGAGACCCAAGACAACTGCAGCCCTGACTGTGCAGTGAAATCATAGATGATAAACCATGTGGAGAGATGTTATGAATGCTGCTTTTTATGTAGCTCTTTGCTGATGGGAGCTCCTGGTGAGTTCTGTGGCTTACCTTGGCCACTGGTCTTTCCCTCACTTACCCAGCATCAAAGTTCCTCAGCACTGATTCACTTTTTCGGTGTTTCCCCAATCTTCAGTGCTGGCTTCAAATATTCTGACCACATTGGCTTCACTCAGAATTTCTTACCCAGCTGGCACTTGCATCAGGCTGCACGTCCAGTGAGAGCAATTCCTTCAGGATGCAGCACTTTGCATTGTGAGAGGAGAAGGGAGGAGAAGGCTGTCCCTGCCTAACGGAGCAAAACTCATGGCCGTAATTCTCTGGGCTGTGCACTGGCACACTAGGCAACTCCAGGACATGCATCCAGCTTCCACGTTTTAGCTCCAAGGCACTGTGAGGCCAGGCCTTCTGCCTGTTTCCCTGTCTCTATTTCCCCAATCCATTTACAAAAACTGTGGACCCCTGAGTTAGGGAAGTAATAAGCATTAACACAAACCCCACATCTTCAGAGGAGGAAATTTAGTAATCCCATGTGACTTATTGATCCCTTTCACAAAACTGACCATGAGAAGCCCTGTAAACACTTGCCTTCCACCAGCCAAGAGTGAAGCCCCTTTTATACCAAGGATTTTCAAACTGAGTTTTTGTGGGCACCAAAGTTCCACAGAGGAGCTGAGAGACCCCCATGGGCATAGGGAGCAACTAGGATGACAGGATGAGAGAGAGAAAAAGATGTGACTAGGGAAAACTTAAGCATGAAAACAAGTCTAGAAGCCATTGTCTTGTCCCACGCACAGAGCTCTGGATGTGCGGACAATTGGTCAACTCCCCCCAGGACTATGCTGGGCCAAGTCTCCCTTGCATCTCACCTGCATAGGTACAATCCCAGGAATGCGGTCTTTGGCATCCTCAGGAATATGGGCTGTCTTCAGGTGTGGATCCCCAGACAGCACCTGCAGGTCAGCACCCAGCATCTCAGCCAGGGCGCCTTCTGAGGTCACCCTCGAGTAGCGGCTCTGCAGATGACTCATCTTGGCAGCCATCTTGGCCCCTAGCTCAGGAGAGGCATAGTTGTCGGCGACCAGCTTCCCGGTTGTCTGTAGCACGGTGGGCACCTTGGCGCGCAGGGCTACTATGTCCTTGGCTGTGGAGAGGGCCTCGCTCGTGGGCACAGTGATATCAGGCTCCACCCCTGCTAGGTCCCAGGCCTCACCTGTGCTGGCACTCAGGGCCATCTGTGTGGGCATGGAGGCATATAGGGGGCTGCTGCCCACCTGGTAGATGCCCACAGAGAGCGCTCCCCCAGCTGTGGGCTCCCCAATTACTGTGGCTCGCTGTAGGTCCTGCATGGTGTGAGCAAAAGCCTCAGCAGCCGACCCACTGGTGTGGCTCATCAGGATGTAGAGGTCCTTGTGGGGGCCGTAGCGCTGGCCAGCCACCTGGGGCAGGGTCCACACCTCTGTGACCCTCGAGGTGGCCCTGTCAAAAACAGAATAAAGGTGCTGGCGGGGCTCTGCCTCAAAAAAATAGGAGCAGAGCAGGGGCACAGCTGAGGAGTAGCTGCCAGGATTGTAGCGCAGGTCGACAACCAGTGCAGCTGTGTCCACCAGCTTCTGCCATACCAGCTGTACCAGCTGTGGCCCAATGGCCTTCACCGTCTCCAGCTCGGCCATGGCATCAAAACGCAAATAACCCAGCTGGCCAGGCAGCACCTCTGTCTTAAAAAGGGCCTCAATGAGGTAGGAGAGCTCCTCTGGAGAAAAAATGGCGGGGGGTGGTGGAGGCACCTCTTCTGCTACCAGCTCACCAGGGCTGTGGAACACAAGCAGACGATGGTCCCCGGACATCTCCTGCAAGTCAGCTGTGAGCTGAGAGGCCAGGGAGTCCAGGTCCACAGCTGTGCGGTAGGCCCCCTGGGCCAGCTTGGCTCTAAGCAGGTCTCCTATCTGCCCTACAACCTCTGGGCGTGCATAGTGAGCTTCCAGCAGGCGTCCAGTGCCTTCTACCAAGGCCCCCAGGCTGCGGTGAAACTCTAACACCTCTTGAGCTTTGTCCAGAGCCTCCTCAGCCAGCACAATGGCATCAGGCACCACTCCGCCACCCAGCCAGCACTCCCCATGGTTGTCGATGAAGGTGAGTACAGGCACAGTGAGCACCAGGCCACTCTCTGGTGTCTCCAGCAGGGGCACCGTGTGGGTGTGCAGCAGGCTGCCTGCCGTGATCTCACCTACCAGTGTAGCCCAGCCCAGTGACTGCATGAGGAAGGCCAGCTCCTCAGCAGCAGTCGCGGTGCGGTGGCTGGTGAGCAGGTACACCCCACGCTGGGAGCCATAGCGCTGGCCTAACAGCTCTGTGCGGCTGAAGTGCTCCTGTGTGACATTGGTGCGGCGGTCGTAGGTGGTGAAAAGGCGCACAGGGCTGGAGTCAGGACCCTGAAAGTAGGACAGCAGTAGAGGAACAGCAGAGGACGGCCCCCCAGGGTTCTGGCGCAAATCCATAATGAGGTGCTCCGTGTCCTGCAGAGGCTCCCACACCTGGTGCAGGATGTACGGGCCCAGTTCTCCTAGCACGGAGGCATCTGCAAACCTGTCAAAGCGCAGGTAGCCCACGTTTCCTGGCAGCACCGACACTTGGAAAACGGAGTCCACTAGGGCCTGCCGGGCAACCTCATCCTCTGGAACTGCTGGGACCACCTCTGGGAGGTAGTCAGTTCCAGCCTCAGGCCCAGAAGAGGTTTCCCTGGGTCTAATGGCTCGCACCAGGAGCCTGGGGTCCTCAGACACAGCCTGCAGACCAGCATTGAGCTTAGTGACCAGATCTTCCTCAGAGACCACTGCAGCAAAGTCCATGCTAGCCAGGTGATGTAGTAGGGCCGGCACACGGTCCACCAGTGTGTAGTAGTCCTGCAGGGCCTCCTGTAGATGCCGCATGACTCCTGGCAGGGCTCTGCGTAGGGTGAGAATAGCCAGGGCCTTCTCTAGGGCCTGCTCCGCTGGTGTCCCAACACAGGGCAGCACCCCACTGCCCTCCCATGTCTGGCTGCCCCCACCCAGGGGCCCCAGGGACCTGGACACAGGCACAGTGAGGAAGAAGTCAGACTGGCCTATTCTCAGCTTCTGGAGGTCTAAGGCCCCCCCTATGGTCCGCTCACCCACCACGATGGCCCTGCGCATCTGTTTAAGAATGTATGCTATGTCTTCAGCCACTCCCCCAGTGTGGCCACTGGTGAGAACCACCACATCCTTGTCAGCACTGTACCTCTCCCCCAAGACCTGGGGCAAAGTCCAGATCTCAGTGGTCGTATTGGAGGGCCGGTCGTAGATGGTATCCACATGCAGAATCGTGTTTCCTGGGTGCAGGTAGGAGATGACATAGGGGATGCCAGAAACGTGGCCCCCGGTGCAGTGTCGGAGGTCCAGCACCAACGCAGAGGTGCCCATAAGCTTTCTCCAGATATTTTCCACCAAGAAGCTCCCCAGCTTGCTCACGACCTCCTGACTTGGGATGTTGTCCACTCGCAGGTAGCCCACATTGCCCTCCAGAACATCGTGACGGATGCTCTTCTGCAGTTGAGCAAGCAGTTCTTCTTGTGTGAGGTGAGTGAGTGCTCGCACCTGCTGTGGAGCCATGAGGGCACTGGGCTCATAGGAGATGACCAGGCGAGGGTCATTCAAGGAACTCTGTACCCCGGCCGTCAGGACATGGGCCAGTGTCTGAGGGTCTGAGATACCTAAGATCTCGCGACTCTTGATGGCCTGCTCGATGGCTTCCTGCATCCCCATCAGGTTCTCCGGGAAGCAGTAGTTATCCAGGAGGACCTTGGCCATGTCCAGCACCAAGCTCGGCTGGAAGAGGTGTGTGGGGCCAGCTAGGCCACAGAGCAGTGTGGACAAGAGCAGGGCCCATTCTCTTGTCATGGGGAATCAGAAGCAGGGCTGGCTCCCGCACGGAAACTCTCTTGATTGTGCTCAAAGCCACAGCACTGCTCTGTGTGGCTGCCCTCCTTCCTTGTCCTTCTCAGCTGGCAGACAGAAGGTCTGAGGCTAAATGTGGGAGGTGGGGTGTGGTTTCCACCTTCAGTAAGCCTTTAATCCTGTCTAATTCAAGCGCATCAGCCCTAGGGACTGGGCAGAAGGGGCCAAGGTGGTTTAACCCAGAAGGTATACTAAATGTCATTTTGCAGTGTCGTCTCTGTATACAATAGTTTGAATAACTACCATTTATTTTTGAGTCCCTGCCACATGCAGGAATTGTGCTCCATGCTTTACAAACTGATAGTCTTCCTTGCAAGTAGAGTTATTAACCTGCAAGTAGACAACATTTCCCCACTACACTGGGGGGTCCATGCTTCTCAGATTAGGTAGAACTCATTGGAGGCATGGATCTGTCACTCTATTCTGTGGGCCTAGGGAAGTGTCTCACTTATTGTGTATTAATGTGAGAAAATATGTGTAAAGTACTTCACAATGTGAAGCAAGAAGGAAACACTCAACTACTAAGTTTTCCCTGTTAGGTATTTATTCTGTTTCATAGCTGAAGAAACAGTTTTTAGGTGGGGTATGTGGGGGTGGAGAGAAAAAGCTTACAGGGTCACTGGCTCAGACAGTGCAGAGTTTGAATTTGAGGTTCCTATCAACTTCAAGGCTTAAAGTTTATTCCTATGTCCTGCTAATGACTCCAGGGAACCAACAGCTTTCAAATGATGGCAATAACATTTCTGGACCTGGTGAGTGAGGAGAGGACCTGTCTCCCAGATATCATGGAACCACTGACTCTAGGTCGGACGAAGTTACCTCTGAAATATAAGGAGTGTCCATTTTCCTGCTGGTTGAGGGCTCAGCCCACTGCCTGCTGCTTTCAGGGAGAACTAAGTAGTAGAACTTGGGTCTCTGTGATCCCAACCCCACAGGTACCAAGATCAGTCTCCTGATCTGCATGGAGCATAAAAGACAGTTCCAGGTGAACCAACTGCTGGATTCTCTGGTTCCTAGTTTCTGCTCCTTCACATGAAAATCATGTGAGTTCTTTCTAGATCCTAGAACCCTTCCTTCTTCTCCACATCCCTCCAATGGTAGACATTTCCCTCACTCTACAAGTGAGACAACTAGAGTTCAAAGTATGGTCACATAGCTGGGAAAGAACACTGGGAGAGGTGCCTGGCTCTTCTCTTCACTTTGCCCTGTTATTTCCAGCACACACTTCATGGGCTGTGCAGACAGCAGACAGGCACACATGGGAGTCTCAGCAGGCAGCCAGAGGAGATATAGACTTGGGGACGGGGAGGGGGGGTGCTTTTTCAGCACACTTGAGAACCACAATCTGCTCTCTGGAAATCATTCTCTGAGGATGTTTACCAAGTGGTTTATGAAGGCCAAAGAGGTCAATTAGCTAAAAGAAACATATTTTTAGCTCATTAGGATTTGTTTAATGCCCAGTGACATATGGTCACATCACTCCACTGTTTGCAGCCAATGAAGTGAGCCTGATTTAGTATAATAATAAGGCCTCCTAAGTGCCTGCTGGGAACACTGGGCCTTTCTCTGTGCCTCTATTTGGGGAAATTACAGCTCTGAGCACACATCCTGGTCCTCTGAGGACACTTTTCCGTCATTGCTTGAGCCCAGGCAGACTCTGAACCAGGAAGGGCAGGGATAAAGATGAACCAGAATAAGTCTGTTTTAGGGAAAGTGCTTCTTCTATACTCTCATCAAAATGGAGTCTCAGGATGGGATGCCTGGAGCTGCTGCTGTGCATTGATTTAGGTGGATGGTCCAGAGTCTCACAAAGAAAGTGAACCACAGTCTATTGCAAGTCACTGGCATGCCTGAGTTAGACAGTACCTGTGAGGAGAGATCATTTGTCCTTCTTGGGTGTGACCTAAGCACAGTGGGAGTGGGAGGAAATTCTGTCCTTGGAACTCTCCATACTCTCCAGGAGCCAAGGGTACCCTGGCCCCCAAATGAGAAAGAACATAACAGGTGGCAACAGCTGAGAAAAATGTGTTCTGGTCAAGTCCCAGAGTAGGATCCAGGAGATGCTCTCTATCCTCCCAACTGGCTTGCTGGCCATTGGCCCATGAGCTACCAGAGTCCCATTGTAATCTTGGAGTTTGAGTTTGGAGTTGGGTTGGAGTCGGGAGCCCCTGCCTTCTTCCTCTCTTGTACAAACAGCCATGTGGGTAGAAGTGTCAGAAATGTGGGCCTAGGAGCCAACAGCCAAACCCTACTACTTCCCAGAGTAGAGCGTTAGATTAGGTGACATGACTGCTCTGTGCCTTGACATCCTCAAAAAGAGAAAAGCCTCACAGTATTGTTTTAACAGTCTTAATAGGTAGAATGAAAAAGCTGAGGACTCAGTAGGAGTTGGTGAGAGGCAGTTTATGATCAGAACTCCTCTGTGAGGTTGCGAAAAGATATACCTAGGGGCAGGGGTTGCCCTTAAGACTCTAGGATACCGAAGGCTTCTGAGGCCCCAAAGCTTCCACAGGCTTCTGTATGTCTGGAGAGTCTGTACATCTGAGAGATATCCAGACTTGATGTTCACTTCAGAGCATGAAATTAAATGACTCAAAAGGTGTGCTGGTGGGTTGATCAAAAGGAACATGCCTGGAGCCTGGACAATCCAGGAAGGAATGAGTAGCCTGTTACATAGTGGATTCACTTTGTTCAGTGGCCAGAGGCCTTGTTGATCTGGCTATTTATTTACCTTCCTACCTACCCACCCACCCTTCTCCCTCCCTCCCTTCCTCCCTCTCCGTCTCTCTCTCTCTCTCTCTCTCTCTCTCTCTCTCTCTCTCTCTCTCTCTCTCTCTCTCTCTTTCTCCATCTCATGTAAGTTTTCCACTCAAAGCTCATTATGGACATTTTCAAATAGTACAGTGAATATCCATGTACTATTTACCTGGATCCTACCAATGACATTTTATTACACTTTCTTTATTTTATCTCTCTCTCTTTGGCTCCCTCCCTAAACCTCAACCCAACATATTTTTTGGGATGCATTTCAAAGGAAGTCAAATATTGTCTTTTTTTTTTTAAATAAAAGTAAAATGTACTCATTTTTACAAGTTAAACAATTCATAAATGTGTGCAAAATCTTTTTCCAAAGCCTTTCTAGCTCAGCCAATAGTAACGGTTTAATGTGTAGCTGTCCGATCCATTTGTCCATTTTTATCTTGTGTCATCTCATAATAGTAGGCACAATAATTTGCACTTTGTTTTTCACTTAAGCATGCTTCCAACTTAAAGCATGTATATAAAGTTTATCTTTTGAATAGCTGCTTGATAGTCTTTTATAATGTAATGTAGTGAGGTGTATTTTAAGTTGTTTCTGTTTTTGATTCTATAAATAATGTTGTGATAAATGTTCTCAAACACATGTTCTTAAGGACTGGTGCTTGTTTCTGTAGAATAAAATTTTCAAACCTGGGCTTGCTGAAACATAGGCAATGTGCACTTGTTTATTTGATTGTTTAATTTATTATATTTTTAATAAATCCTAAATTATATAACAAATGCATTTTGTTTTGTTTTGTTTTGTTTTTTGTTTTTTTACAACTTGATGTATAATGGCATACAATAAGCTGCCCATATTTGAAGTGCAGAATTTGATGAGTTTGACATATGTATACACCCATAAAACTATCACCACAGTCAGGATAACATATACTGTCCTCACCTCTAAATTTTCCTCATGCACCTCCATCTCTATCTCCAGGCAAACACTGTAGGTTAGTTTACATTTTCTAAAATTTCATATAAATGAAATTATGCCATATGTACTATTTTTTGTCTGCTTTTACTCACTTTTTTTTTTTTACTATAATGATTTTTGAGATTCATCCATGGTGTTCAGTGAACCATTAATTAATTTATTTTATTACTGAGTCATAGTTCATTCTATAGATAGACCACAGTTTGTTATGCACTCACATTTTGGTAGACCTGCAGTTGCTTCCAGTGTATGACTTTTATAAATAAGCTGCTGTGGAAATTTGAGTATAGATCTTTGTGCGGACATATGTTTTTATTTTTGCTAGAACAGGAATGCATATTTAATGTCTTAAGAGACTACAGACTGTTTTCCAAAATTTAAATTTTTACCAGCAATGTACCAGACTTCCAATTCCTCCAAATTAATACCAAAAATTTACGAATTGTCAGACTTTTTAATTTTTGCCATTCAAATGGACATATAGTGGCTTCTCATTGTAATTTTAATTTGGATTTTCTTGATGACTAATGGTGTTGAGACTCATTTCACGTATTTATGGGTCATATATTCTATGGTAAAATGTCTGTTTACAACTTTTGCTCATTTGTTGGGGGTGGGGAGAGGAAAAAGATTGTCTTATTATTGATTAGGAGTTATTTTTAAATTCTGGATATGAGTCTTTTGCTTGATACATGTGTTGCAGATATTCCAATCTTTGGCTTCTCTTTTCATGTTTTTAACAATGAATTTTGAAGATCAAGTTTTTTTTTATTTGTTTGTTAAATTCCAATTTGTCAATTTTTATTTTATGATTCATGTTTTTAGTGCCATTTCTAAAGAAATCTTTGTCTATCTCAAGGTCACAAAACTTGTCTTTAATGTTTTGTTCTAGATGTTCTATAGTGTTAGGCTTTATATCTATAATCCATTTTGAGTTAATTTTCATGTATGGTGTAAAGTAGAATGTCAAGGTTTATTTATTTATTTTTTCCATGTGAATATCCAGTTGATCCAGCACTAGTTTTCAAAAGACTTCCATTAGATTGTCTTGGCATTTGGTCAAAAAGTAATTTACCACATATGTGTGGGTCTATTTCTGTACTTTGTGTTCTGTTATATTCTTCTATTTGGCCTGTCTCTTCACCAGTGCCATACTGTCGTGGTTACTATAGTTTATAGTATATCTTTAAATCATGTAGTGTGATTCTTTCAACTTTGTTATTCTTCCTCAAAATTATTTTGGAGTTTCTAGTTCCTTTGATTATCCATATAAATTTTAGATTCAGATAATTGATTTTAGAATCAAACAGTTGACTTAGATTGAGTTGAATCTATAGATCTGTTTGAAAAACAATTGACATCTTTACAATACCAAGTCTTTCAATTGCTAAATATGGCATATCTCTTTATGTAGGTTTTCTTTGATTTATTTTATCAGTTTTGTATGGTTTCAGCCTACAGATTATGTAAATATTTTGTTAAATATATACCTAAGTATTTCTTATATTTTGGGGTGCTATTGGAAATGATAGTTTTTTTCTTTAAACTTTCATTTCTAGTTATTTATTGAGTATTAATCTTAGATTCTGAAATGGGCTTAAATTCATTTATTCATCCTAGTATGTTTTTGGAGATTCCTTGGAGTTTTCTAAGAGTATATTCATTTTGTATTTCTTTCTTTCACATCTCTTATTGTTGTCTTATTGCATTCTTTGGGACCTCCAGTACCTTGATACTGATTTTAGGGTGAAAACATTCGGTTTTCACTATAAACACCATTAAGTATGATGTTAGCTATAGATTGCTTTTTGTAGATGCTCTTTATCAGTTTAAGAAAATTCTAGTCTATTTCTAGTATTTTGAGGGCTTTTAAAAAAATCATGAATGAATATATGATATTGTCAAATGCATCTTTTGAGATGATCACATGTTTTCTCTTCTTTAGTTTGTTAATATGATTGATTACATTGGTTTTCTAATTTTTAACCAGCCTTGCATGTGTGGGATAAATCTTACTTGGTCATGATGTATTATACTTTTTATATGATGTTAAATTCAATTGACTACTATTTTGTTGAGGATTTTGCAAGCTCATGTGGGAGAGCCATCAGTAGCCTTTTTTTTTTTTTTTGGTTTTGTTATTAAGGCAATAATGAACTTATGCATTAGGAAATATTTTATCTTCTTTCTATTTCTTCATTTTTATATTTTATGAGACAATTCATGTAAAATTGATATTATTTCACTTATTTGAATAGCTGAAAAGCACTGTTTTAGGCAAGGAAGGAGAGCTAATTCTGTTTATTTCTTATTCCTACTTCTTAACTGGGCATGTGAGTAGTTTGGTGATATAAAAGAAAAACAATAACTAAAGTTTGAGAATATAGATTATTCCAGGTGTTAATCACTTGTGTTGGGAAATGTTCACAGCCCCAAAGATGACATCATATTCCAGAAAGGAACTGGAGCAACTGCAGGCACAGCTCCTACCCGTGCCTCCAAGGAGCAGTGTGAATCAGGCAATGAGCCCAGCAAGGTCAGAGGCCTTTGAACTCGAATTAGTTCTGAGGTGTATCACAGGCCTATTCACAATGTGAGTCAAGGTTTTATCTCATGACCAAGGTTATACCATCAATGGGAATATGACCCACAGGCTTTCTCTACAATGTGGAAACCTCTTGAATAACATGGTTGTCCTGTCCCTTCCCTGTACCAAATATTTTCTGTGCAGTGGGGTAGCAGTTCAAGTTTATAGACAGTAATAGTAAATTTGGGCTAGAGCCACCTTAGAAATGAAGCACAGGAGCGCAAGATCTAAGGAGGCTGTGGGAATACATGATTTTCTCAAATAGATGAGAAAGACATTTTGAACCTGAAGAGAATTCATAATTAAGAAATCATTTTTTACCAGGAAGGTAATATGGTAAGAATGGTAACCAAGGTCAAGTCAGTTTCCTGCTGCCCCAGATTCACAGGGCCTAGTGCAGTATTTTTTCATGGGTGATACCTTCAGTCATAGGCCTCATTCACACCCCTCATCTGAGGTTATTTCTCTGAAACCACTGTGACTCCTGCTTTGTGGATGAGGAAGCTGAGGCTTGAGGAGTTTACAGAACCTGCCCAAGTTCATAGAGCTGAGGAGTAATGAACCAGCTGTAGGAAGGGAAGCACTACCCTCTAGGGATTCTGTACCCATTTACCTGGGCTTAGGTTCCTGTCTCTATGTCACAATTCCAAGCATGCACTTGCAGTGGGAAGTTGGGGCAGCGAGAGCAGACACTAGAGTCTCTATGACTTTAGTTACCCAAGCAATGTCATGTCTCTGATAACTCCAGGGCAGATAGTCTTCTGCATACTCGGGTGAAGCCACCACTTTTTGCTCCCTGGGAACTCAGGTGATAAGGCAGGATTGTACACAGGGCAGAGATAAGTGGTAGAAGTGGTTAGTGGATCACTGTCTTGGAAATCTAATAGCAGGGGCCATCTTGGAGCAAGTAGTGGGGTAAACTTTGGAGGCCCTGGGACCTAGGGATGGTTCAGGTCCAGGAAATGAGACTGGGACTACTCACCAGGATGTGGGCCCAACGCAAGAACTGGCTCTAGGACAAGAGGGGTAGGGTGCAGATAAAAGCAGGGACTGGGCCAGGAAGCAGGCCTTCTTCACCTCTCTTGTCCAAAATACCTGTTGTGGAACTGATCTTAGGAGGTAGGTATGCTGGTTCAGGAGCAAGGAGGTGAGCACTCCTAAGAAACCCTTTCGTCCCATGTGTCCATGAGATTGTGGTGGCTGAGTAGAGATTCCTTGTCTGCGGACACTCAGATTGTATGTCCTGAGCTAGTTAGCAGAGAGGGCATCTGGTCCCTATTGGATGGACAGCCTGGTTTGGGGTTCTGAGGATGGCCTAATAAGGAGGAGTTGGAAAAGATGCTTAGAATCACAAAAAGAAAATAATGCAGGACACAGACACATGACTTCTGAAGAAAGAATAGATTTGAAAAATAATCACTCATTTCATTTGTACCATGTTGTATTACTTTTATGAACAGTCTTATTTAATCTTTATTTTTAAAAGAGCTTTATTGAGATATAATTCACATGGATACAATTCACTCATTTAAAGTACAGAATTCAATGCTTTTTAGTATATTCACAGCTGCCATTACAATAATTTGAGAACATTTTCATCACCTCAAAAGAAACCCTGTACCTTTCAACTGTTATTGTCTATCTGCCATCCCCCATCCCTGCTTCCTAGGCTGAAGAAACCACTCATCTACTTTCTGTCTCTATAAATTTCCCTGTTCTGAACTTTTATATGTGTGAACTCATATGATATATGGTCTCTTGTGACTGGCTCTTTCACTTAAAATAATGTATTCATCTATGTTGTAGCATGACTCAGTACTTTATTTTTTTTTATGTCTGAATAATATTCCATTGTGTGTATGTAGCACTTGTTTATCCACTCAACAGTGAGAGGCATTTGGGCTATTTTTATCTTTGGCTATCATGAATTATGGTGCTTTAAACATTGGTGTACAGTTTTTCATTTCTCTGGGGTATATGCCTAGGAGTAGAATTGTTGGGTCACATAGTAACTCTTTTTGAGGAACTGCGTGACTGTTTTCCAAAGCAGGCTCACCATTTTATGTTCTCATCAGCAGTGTATAAGAATCTGTTTCTCCATATCCTTTACATCACTCATTATCATCTCTCAGTTTGATTCTCGTCATCCTAGTGAACATGAAATGAAGTATCTTGATTTGCAAGTCACTAATGACTAAAGATGTCAAATATATTTTCACGTTCTTATTGGCAATTTATGTATCTTCCCGAGGCAAACATCTATTCAGATCCTTTAACTATTTTTAAATTGGGTCATTTCTCATTTTATTATTAAGCTGTAGCATTCTTTATAAATTCTAGATATAAGTCCCTTATCAGATATATTATTTACAAATATTCCCTACCATTCTGTGGGTTGTCTTTTCATTTTCTTGACGATGTCCTTTGAAACACAGCATTCTTAATTTCGGTGATGTCTATTTAATCTAATTTTATTTTTGTTGCTCTTGCTTTGGTTTCATACCTAAGAATCTTTTGCCAAATCCAGAGTCATGAAGGGACATCCATGATGTTCCCTGTGTATCTGCTCTCCAGGGGACTTCCTCCTGCTTCCTCTTTCTTCTTCATCTTCCCTTTTTCTTCTTCCTCCTCCTTCTCTTTCTTCTTTCTCTTCCCAGGCCTCCTCCCCTTCTCAAGGCACTAAAAAAAAGGATTCCTTCTCTAGTGCCCAGAAAACTTCTGGAAGATCAGAAAACAATTGCCCTTACTACTATCATTCTATCAGTTCTTCCTCTCAATGGTACTCTCAAACCCCTCTCCAGCCTGGTTTATCCATAGTCTTCTTTTCTCTGGCCTGTCTTGTCTGGGTTGGTCTCACCCCATGTCTCAAGTCACCAACACGCTACTGCTTAAAAGACCTGCCTGCCAGAAGCCATCCTTACTTGTGATAATTTTCCTCAATAAGACTTAGCCGTTCTTATTGCATTTTCTCTGCCATTTTTCCCAGGTTCACCAGATATGTCTGTATATTTCTGAACCCCAGTAATTAACAGGCTTCTGGATCTTCTCTGTGAGGGCCATGGACTTAGGCAAATCAGGGAAGTGGAGAGTTGTCTCTACGGGCCCCAAGCATTGAGCTAAGTTTTAGGTTTGGGTGCCAAGCACAAAGAGGACCTCTGGTGTGTGTGTATGGAAAGGACACATGCTGGCAGGTGTGACACTCATTTCCAACCCAGGTATAGGTAAGAAGGCCAAAGGTACTAGAACACCTGAAAGAGACGATAAAGAGGATGGAAATGAAGGCTTCAGAGTAAAAGAGTGTAATAGAAGTAAAGTATAATAGAAGGTAATAAAGCGGCTCTAACATTTTTCTAAGCACTGCTCAGAAAAGCAAGAGCCCAAATGAACTTTTCCTAAGTGGCTGAGAAGCATTGTATGTCATTTTAGGGGTGATAAGCAAGGATGTCAAGACTCAGTGAGCTTGTTCCCATGATGTGATCATAAGCTAATACTGACCTGGTCAGGATCTGAGCTCAGACTGGGCTAACCCCAAACCTCATGCCCTTTCTACCACCCTGCTGTCTCTGACTGACCACTGCTATTGGCCTCTGAGCTGTCTCTGACTATGGACACCACTTAACATGCTGTCCAAACAAGGTATCTAATATTAATTATATAAGGACACATGGCATAAACCAGGACCATCTCTTGCAAACCAGGATGATGGTCACTGAGCCAGAGGGAGAGGATGGCCAAACATTTCCCAGTGGAAACATAGATCACTCAAAAGAAGGACGGCTCAGGCACTGACATGGATGATCTTGAAGGTGCTAGAGGGTGAGACCCAGCATGGCTTCAACATCTGACTGTGACACTGAGGTCTTCAGAAAGCACAGAACTCACATACTCACTGTCTAGTTCCACAGACCCAGGAAAGCTTTCCAGCTGCCACAAGGATGTTTTCAGGAATTTGAACAATGTTTACAGCTTTATGCTTTTTTGAGCAGGGTCTCTTCTTCTCTTCTGTGCTCACAATTGTTCAGTTTTTCCTGCACAGTGGTAGCCTTTGTTTATCTAGTGCTAATGCCTCCAATTGCCCTTGGTACTCAGAATGTCATTTCTCCACCAATGAGGCCAGTGAGCAATGTGTGCAAGGGAGTTCAGAACACTGAGAGACTGAAAGTTCAAGCTGACTTTGAAAACTGTTTTCCCTACCTGCCCAACTCGTCAGTCTTATAATGCTAATAGGTGAGTAATAAGAGATCACAGATATGTACCTTCATAGCGCAGACAAGTAGAAGGGTAGAAGGAATAGATTCACTTAACTATATGCTGGATCCAGCCCTGGCTCAGTGTTGGAGACCCAAAGACAAACCAAGCTCACAGGTGGAAAGACAAATTACTGCAAGGATGATTAGAGACATTGCCAAATACTATGGAGACCCTGTGGAGGGCCCTATGGACACTCCCTTCCAGGAGAAGAGAGGTGGGACAGGGTGAGGATCGACAGAACTGTGGGCCTGGATGTGGGTCTTGGACAAGGTATGTATGCTGTGGGAGCTGCTCTCAGTTAAAGACCCTAGGAACCATGCCTGTCTCCTTTCCCTAGGTTTCTGCTATCACAGAGGCTGGGAAAGTGGACTTCTTTCATTTGAAACCTCTGGTGCAGCTAGGGTTGGCCAGTAGACCCCAGTCTAGTCAATGAGATGTAGCAAAATCCTTCTAGGGACCTCTGAATGAGCATTTCCCGTGGGTGTTCCTTCTTCTTCCTGTTGGGAATATAGATGTAATGTTAGGTGTTGAGGCAACAATAATGCGGCCATGAGGAGAGAAGCATGAGCTGAAGGCCAGAGCATTGCTGAGATGCTGACTCTCTTCTAGCTCTTGATCAGCACTAGGTAGCTATCCATCTGCAGAATGTTGTGTAAGAAAAGCAAATTTCCTAGCAACTGAGCCATGTTTTCTAAAGCCTGCAGCTGAAAGCATTCCTAACTGATACATGTATTAGGTAAATGAAGGCCTTCTTATAGCCTAGTCTTTAGAGCTTGGGCAAACCCACGTGGAGTATTCACTATGGGGAAGCTAGAGGCTTCAGGATTTAGAGACCTTAATGAAAGGAGAACTCAAGTCTGTGCGAGTCCACCAAGGATGTTCCAATTCGGAGGGTAACAGTGTGACTGTGTAATGTTTTTACTTGTTTTTTAAATTAAAAAAAAAATTTAACATTACCAAAAAACCCTAAATAAAACATTCATTTTAACCACCTTAAATTAATAGTTTCAACACCATTTACTTCCATTCTTGTTTCAGTATATTTATTCTTTCTTTTAAATCACATAAATAAGAATAAAAAAGACCTTTATAAGTAAAGCAAGATGTCTTTTTGACATTCCTCACCTTCCTGCTATTTGCTATATGTCTTTCTACAGGCTTCCTTATACGCAAACATATTCTTAGGATACATGCAGACTTTATATAGGTTTTTATTGTCACTAATGTCATACTGTACATTTACTCTTCTGCTTGCTTTTTTCCTTCAGCATTGTATTTTTGGTATTTGGACATTAGGTTTTTTTTATTTGAGCTACATTATTCTACCAAATGCATGTGCCACCCTTTAGTCAACTATTTGCCTACTGACAGATATTTGGTTCATCACAACTCAGGGTACCAGGGAAACAGACTGAGACAGGACTGGAAGCACTCCAGGAGCTGTATCTATCAGGAGGGAGGACATTGGACTGGACAGGAGAAGAAATTTAGTGTGATACAGATGCAAAAGGGACTTCAGCCAATTCCAGAGGGCTCTGGAGTGGACGGCCCTTCAGAATTACCCCATGTTGAAGTCAGTGGCCAGGCCTTCATGCCCCCACACCTCATTGAATGGAGATTGTCCCTGGGGAAGGGAAATAAACTGGGAAAGTTACTCCCTGTAGGTAGCTGGGGACAATTCCTGGGGAGAGGCAGGCTGTGAGCTATCAGCAGATAGTCCTGAAGGGGGATCTGGGTGGATACCTGGCACCCACTGTAAAGCCACCATAAGTTTTTTTGTTTGTTTTGTTTTGATTATCCAACTCTGAGTGTGCCTCTGCTCATGTGCCCTAGAGTGTGTATAAAGAAATGGAGTTTCTGGTTCTCTCAGCTCTAACTGATGTTACTGAATTGTAACCCAGCATAACCAAACCCACTGGCAGTCCCTTCAGGCACCTATAACAGTGCTCATTTTTCCCCTAGCCAGCACCCATCTTTTATAATCTCACATGGTTTCATTTACATACATCTAATAAGTATGGATGGACTGGAACCTCATTATTGTTTCCATGATTGTGAATAAGACTGAACACAAAAGATGTTTTTGTGGCTAATTCTCTCATTTACATCTTAACTTTGGCCCTGATAATAACCTAGACTATTCTCAGCTTCCTTTCCTTTCTTTCTGCCTTTCTCAGTTCTGTCAAGAAGAGGTTATCTCCTCTGATCCTTTATGTAGTGTTGGAAGTTACCTAACACATCAGCAAGTCCTGGTGATTTTCCTTACCTTTAAGTCAAAGGCACACAGGCATGGGTGCATATGTGCAATGTGTGCAAGTGTGTGATGAACGCACATGTATGGTGTTATATACATGCATATGTGCATGTAGTGTGTGCATGGGTATGTGTGTGTGCATGAACATGTGTGCCCACATATCTATCCATGGACATTTGAGTGAGAGGGCTATTACTCCTTGTCTGGTCCTGTTTGTATTCAAACCTGTGTCATGTTAAGCTTAACCAGAGGCTGGCCTCCAAGCGTGGCCTGAAACTATTCTCTCTGTCATGTCTATCTTTCTGAGCTCAGCAGGCAGGTAAGTGTTCTCTTGTTGCCACTCAGCTGTTGTTCCAATGACTTCTGGAGAAAAATTTGGTTATCATCAGTCAGGCCCAGGAAAAAATGGAAAAGGAATTAATCATAGTTCATTAAATTTTCTTATTTGTTGGTCATTTTAGATAGTTTCCTGTTTTTCACTATGAAAAGCAATGTTCAGTGAACATCAAGATTTCTCCATATTTAAGACTTTGTAAAGATGGAAACTTAAAGTCAGGATTCCTATATCAAAGAGTATGAGCATCTTGAGGCTCTTTAATAGACCTTTCTTGTTCTTATCTGCATTCTTTTTAATAATAGCCACCTTCACTGAGGCCTTATGGAGTGTCTGAACTATGAGTTTCAGAGACTTTAGACTGGAGACCCAAGAACCATTTCCTAGGCCCCTTCTGGAGGGAATGCCCCAGTGCCTCTACATCTGTGTTCTGCACAAGTGAACATGTGTTCTTATTGTTTTGGGGGCTGGCCCTGCCTGCTGCAACTTTTTGATATGGGTGTTTTCCTGAAGTTTTGGACACAGTTGGCCCCATCTGTTTCCATCCCCAGCAAAGTGTCAGGTGGGCAGATGAGTGGCTTGTATGGCCTGGGCAGGAGACAGGGCATGCCTGGCCATGTGGGGACACATAGGTCCCAAGTCATATCTGAGAATGAAAACTATGGTAAAAATCAGGTAAAAATCCATGGTAAAAAGTTAGAAATGAGCAGATGGGCATTGCACACATATCGGAGATGGGCAGATGCTGGGAGCAGGTGTAAAAGCCAAGGATTCATAAAGCCTAAAGGAGGAGGACCAGGAAAGAGAGGCACAGGGGGACCTTGGGGTGGTCTGGCCAGACCCTAGAGACCAAGGTTGCAGCTTGGCCCAGAGGCTGATAAGTCCTGAATAGAGGTTGGGTGAGGATGGTTCCCCTCATGAATGTGGTGACATCAATAGGTACACCTCATTGTGTGGCTCCCAGGTGTGTGGGTGGGGACCAAACCTAAGATGAGTTAGCGGCATGAGATTTCAAAAACCTATAATCATTCAAAAAATCATTTTGCAAAGCAATGCAAAGTCGTCAGTATTTTGACAAACATGACCATGATAAAAAAACAAAAGCCTATCACTTATGTTCTCCATCATTTCTTTAAAAAGAGAGAGATAGTTAAACACCCCACAAACTGCATTTGACTTTTGTGAATGATATTTCATTGTCCTTATTTTGTTCACTTTGACCCAAACTAGAAAAAGCCCCTGGGTCCCTGGAGGCCCATGCTGGCCATAGCTGACACAGCAGAGGCCCTACAGCTCCCACAGAGATAGCTTGTGTGTTAGGTTTTACTCAAAGGAAGGGGACCCTCAGTCAGAACAGTGCTCAAGGTGGGGTGGGGGGAGCTGCAGAGAAGCAGACTTTGGCTGCAGCTCAGGGACCCCTACCTGAGCCACCCACTAATGAAACAGGCTCCCTCAGGAGGAGTAGTCATCTAAGTGAGAAGTGTTCAGGGAAACTGAGTCCAGTGGTGAGGGATCTCTGCCTAGAGGGAATGCCTTATTTAAAAAGGAAAAGAGCTCTGAAAAATTTATTCATCCTCATCCAACATAAGCCCTCTGTGTGCAGTGCTGGCTGCCTTGTGTATAGTCTCCAGTCTTCTTGTTAAGGAGAATATGGGAAAAGCGATACACCTTCAAACAGACTGACTTTCCAAGGAATCTGGATCCCCCCAAGGAGCTGCCATATATACGTAAAAAGCTAGCCTTTGAGATCTGAACCATGTTGCTGCCCTGGAGCTTGCTCCAGGGTCTGAGCTAGAGGACCGCTATGCCTCCTCCCTAGGGGCTTCTTTGATATGTGACCATCAAAGCTAAAGACTGGAGTCTGCTGCAGGAGCTGTCTAGGCAGAAGGAACACCCACAGAGGTGGGCTTGGCCTGGGCTCCCCATTACATGCCTTGCACCCTTTGGGCCTCTGCTTCCTCCCCCTACTATAAGGACCACCCAAGGTGATGATATAGGAGCTTCCTGGAGCCCCTGAGATGGGACCAGATACGGAGGCCCCATTGGCAGGCATGGCAGATTTCTAAGGGACACTGGGAAGGAACTTACGTCCATGACAGAGGGAGCTGGTCGGACAAGCTGGATATGGAACCAAAGCTTTGGTGTATGGGAGAAAAGGAGTTTCAGAGTGATGTGAACTCCTACTATCATCTGCATTGGCCCAGCTCACATGGGAACTAAGACAGGCTTAGAAAAGTGAAGGCTACAAATTGAATTTGATCCAGGAATTTCTTTCTCCAAATTTTGGCAAAATTCTAGAAGAGATACAAGCCATAATGTTTAGTGAACATGTTAACAGAGCATTAACCAAAGGGAAGAGGGGCATCCTTCTCTTCCTTCTCCAGTAAATAGTGTCCTTGGGTGTCTAGCTGACTAGAGGACCCTACATAAGCAGAGACAGAGTCCAGGGAAGGGCAGTGCCTGTCCAGGAGGGCATAGGTTTTATCTGGTTCATTTGGTTCATGCTGTAGCTTTGATTCTTCCTGCTAGTGTAACTGTAACTTTGACCTTGAGGAAGGCTTCAGGGTAGAGGCCAGTGCAACAGAGAGTATGTGGGCTTAGTGTCACAACTGGGGTTAAAATCTTGTCTTTAGAAGTTCCTGGCTAGTGGCTCTGAGCAAAATGTGAGACCTTCACATGCCTCCATCTCCCCTTCACTTGTAAAAATAAATATAAATGTTTATTATCTTATAGTTGTTGTCTGAGCCACTGAGTGCAAGTTCCAACCCCAGCTAGGTGCTCAGAGCACACCCAGCCTTCCTCTGTGGCTGTCCTTGCAGTCTCTCTGCTCTACTCCCATCTCACTGTTTCTCTGTGTCTGCCTGTGGCTTTTGCTTGGCATCCCTGAGTCTCTCTCTCCTTGCTCCCAAAGGTAGATTACACAAGGGGCAGGGGACAGCCATCAATCCTGATAACCCATCACTCTGTTGGGTTTCAGCTTCATACATGTGATAGTGATAATATCACTAGGCTGATATGACAAAAAAAGAACGTGCTTTAGGAAACATTACAAATGAAGCAGTAAAAGTGATGGTCTTTGGGTGCAGGCCTAACTTGCTGCATAACTGTGTCCAGAGGATGGTGCTGTTGCCTTTCATTCTCTCTCTGGGGTGGATCAGTGCTAGGGAAGCCGGCGGAAGAATACTACTGTGAAATGGGAGCCAGAGCACATTTCTTGGGGTCACTTCTTCATGTCCTGTCCCAGCATAACTGTCCACATTGGTTTGTCCTGAGCCACAGGTTGTGCCAGCCCTCCAGGCTCTTGGGTATTGTCTCCAGGGGACTTGGTGCCACAGGTGGCTCAAGACAAGAGGCCATTAGGTCCTCATGCCAAGCTGGTGACTACTGTGTAGTGTTCCTCAGAGCCGGAAAGATCAGAATCAAAGTGTCAGGAGAGGGGTCAAAAGGGGTGCAACTAGAGCTGGATCCTGGAAGGTGGACTTGAGCTGTGGAGTTGGGAATGGGGCAGCCAGGACAGTCACCTAAAGGATGAGAACAGGGAGTGTCCTTGAGGGCAATTGATTGTTGTTAGGCAGCTGAGCAGGGGCATAGTGAAGGCAGATGCTGGTAGAGTTTTGTGGGCACTGGGTGCAGAGACTTGGGGCCGATGTGTCTCTTAGGAAGAGTCAGGGCCACTCTTCTGATGTAGGGAGGTCAATGATGGCATGGTGACGAGCTATCCTTGTCCACTTACAGATATCTATACTCACAGATGCTCATGCCCACACCCACATACACACATACATGCCCTCATGCAGACACATCCATTCACCCCAACATGCAAGAACACTACCCACATGTGTCCATGGCCCCATGGTAGCTCATCTCTGTGCTTTCCCCTCCACCCTTGTATGGAAAAAAGAGCCTGCAGAGAGGGGTGGCAGGGTATGGGGCTGGGGGATCATCAGGCCTAGAACTCACATGCATGAAAGGCCACAGAAGAAATGTTTGCCTTTATTTCCAAGTAAAACTTTGATGCAGGCACAGAAATACACCACCAGGACTAAAAGATATCCATCATTCATTTTATGTTGAGCAACATTGTCGTACCATGAATTATTATTTTCTATAATTCCAGTAATTAAACAATGATATTTTATTGCATTTTTATTTTAAAGCTGTTCACTGGTTCCATGTAAACATTTAGCACAATTTTTTTTTTTTTTAACTGGGAGCTTCCACTGGTGAAAATGGCTCAAGTGTCTCTAGACCTCCTATAGGCTTTTCTCTGGCCAAGTGTTCAGAAGGGCCATGGAATGAAATTGTCACCACTTCCAGATTTTTTTTCACTCCACCCCATTCCATGTGTGCCTCAAGAGTCAGAGGAGAGAATGAAATGCAGAGGAAACAGAAATTCTGTCTTCTCTTAGGGGTCAGTGAGGTCTGAGTCTGGCTCTGGGGCTCAAGCCCAGGACAGGGGCTGGATGCACACTATTCAAGAAAGCCAGCAATGCAGGCAGAGCTGGCTGTGGCCTATAAGAACCTGAATTCCCCTGAGATCCCTGTCTCTTGTGTGAAGTCCCTGTGGATGGAAGCCCACTGCAGTTGAGTTGGTTGTGCTGAGTAAGTAACTGCAGAGACGCAGGTCATAGGCCACCCCATCCCTCTGGGTAAATTATGCCCACCTCTCCCAAATCATCACACAGTTTGAGTCCATAGGAAGGAAGAGGCCTTGTGTGAACCTGCTGGCCATACGAGTGCTGTGCCAGCAGGTCAAAGTAGCTCCGGCCACAATGCATGCTGCGGCCTGAGTGCTGCTGTCCTGCACTTTCTCCATCCTGCAGTTGGTTTAAGGGGTAGTTTTTCAGTGACTCAGAAGTTATCTTAAAAAAAGCATTTTGCCACTGAATCAGCACAGGCGCTGAGCAGTTAGAATGAGTACTGGATGTGACAGGCAGTCCAGTCACACTGGTGAGTACTGGCCAGTCTTTGCCCAATAGCCCATACTCCCCACCTCTCAACTTCTAATTTTCTTTAGCTACAAGAAGAACTGCTAAACTGTAGTGGGGCACATGGGAAGGTCCTGGATTTTAGCAATGGACAGACTTACATAAATCTGTGAGATGAAATCAGGCCATTCTGCATGTAAAAATTTGGGGGTCATAACGCCCATCTCACTGAATTGTGGGAATACGTAAAATAATAGGTGTAGAGCACATAGCCTTGTTCCTTTCCTCTGCACTCCCTGAGGTTATCGGAATAAGCCCCATCTTCCTCAACTCCTTTAATTTTTCTAAGTTTCTGCACGTCTTCTACCTGTCTATACCCCTCTGGCTCACCTTCACTCAGTGTTCTACTACTGATTCTGGATTATTTTTCTCTTTTCACCCTTTCATCATATCCCTTTCCACTCAAACAACCCTTCCAGGCTTCTCTCTTCTCCCCAGATCCATACCTCCCCTTGACATCACCTTCCTCTGCAGTTAAACCCAGTGGTGTGCATGATTTGAGCCATGAGAGGGAGAACAGGCATTTACCTTGAGGATGTGACAGCTCCCTTTCCTTCCAGGCTGGCATGCAGATGGACTTAGTCTCTGTTGTGCAGGGGGACATAAGACCTCTCACTAGCACTCCCTCCCCATCTGATCTCCCCCACCTGCAGGCTGACACTACCTGCACCCACATTCTGCCACACTCATCCCTTCATAGTGATACTTGAGGGTGGGGACCCCCATGTCATCCTTGTAGAGGATGGAGATGGGGCTCAGTTTGGTAGGCACACAGCAGGCCTTGCCCACCTTCATGGGAAATTTGAGATGCACCAGTGTCTGAACAATGGCATGTTTTGTTGGGGTCACATCATCAGCCAGGGGGAAGAAACAGCCACCTTTGCACTCATAAGCATCATACTCTTTGGGTGCAATGATCCAGCTGTCCCAGCCAATGTCCTCAAAGTTCACCCGTAGGGAGGTTTTCTGACAGTGGTTGTTGGCACCAGCACTCCTTTTCCGTCTGGCTAAGGATGACCCCACAGCCATGTGGCTTTCCACATCGTCCTCCTCATTCTTGTTCTCACCTGCATCTGCTGGGTTATTGCTGGACAACTTCTTTAGCACAGTCTCCTGCTCATGGCTGATCATCTCCCTGAGCTCCAGTCTGGTCTCCTTGGTTCCATTGCTGCGGTCATTTGAGAAGACAACGAAGAAGGGCAGGGTTTTGGAGGCTGGAGGGACACTGATATCCAGCTTATCACAGCCTTTTCTGTGATTCTCCACAGTCACTTCCAGTTTATTTTTGCTCTTCGTGGAATCTGCTCTGACCCACCGCTTCACAGCACTGGAGACCTCAAAGGTCTCCCAGCCCTCGTCCCGAATGTCCTGGGACACCAGGAAGGTCTTGGTTCCTGCAGAAATGTCCCATGTGTCTGCTCCATCCAGAACATCGTAAATGACCATGTTTCCTTTCAACTCATGAGAGGAGTCCTTATGACTTTGACAGGAGATGTGGAGTCGGAGCTCTGCCCTGGTAATCTGCTCATGCCTAGGAATGGAGATGTTGAAAAGCAAGATGTGTTTCTGGAAGGGGAAGTCTTCTGTGGCAGATATAGAGATGGCATCTGAAATGCAAATACATATTGATGAGCATCTTCTGGGAGGGTCTGGTTAATGACAACAAACTGAGACTCATGGCTTAGATGAAAGGGTATTCAAGATGACATTATCAAATTTCTATTTTGTTTCACTCAAGCTCTTAATGTAGAAGAGTATTCTGTAAGGTACATTTGGAATCTTCCAAAGACAAGAGAAGGCAGGAAATGCCGTGCATTGGAGTGAGCAGGTCCAGGTGTTTGCTGAACATCTACTACATGCCCAGCATAGCACTAAGGGCTTTGCTGTATTTCACTTGACTCTTTACACTGACACTGAAAAGATCTAATTACTATTCTGCTTTTACATATGTGGAACCTGAGATCAGGGTATTTAAATGAGAAAGTACCCACATTCTGTAAAGATCTTTAGTTAAAAAATTATCAAATAAACAAAACAATAAAATACACTATCAGGTTCCGAGTGCCAGTTTCAAAGGAGAGATCCTGAGAGGGGAGGTGAGATTTTAACATTAAAAAATATTTAAAATCTCTGCATTTAAATAGTGGAACAATCATTCAGAATTGTAACTTTTGAGCCAAGTGAAAGTGGATGACTTTTTAAATGTCTATGGTAAAAATATATGTTAGCCTCAAAGGCTTTGTCATGTCAGGCAAAAATAGAACTTGCCTTTCAGCCACACAACTGTCCAGTTTTTCATTTCTGGCTAGCACATGGCCATTAGCATGTCTCTATTATACCATGGCTTGGTCACGAGCATTTACCATGTGCCAACTGAAGGCAGACCACGTGCTATTCTGAAAACCAGCAGGTTTTGGTGTCTGACAGACTAAAGTGCCAATCGTGACTCTATCCCTTCCTATGCTTATAATCTTGGAGAAGTTCTGAGTTCCTCTGTGCCTCAGTTTCCTCATCTACAAAATGGGGCTCACCCTTCCTGCCTCGCAGGGTTAGTGTGAGGCTTCAATATGATGGGTCATGGAACTTACCCAGCACTGTCACTGACTCATGGTAGATACTCACTTAATATATCTCTGTCCTCTCCAGATAGTTCTTCCCACTAGAGCATGCCACCCATCCAAAGCACATGACATTTCACACAGTTCTCTGTGGCCCCCTCACAGCTATTCCAGCTCCTATAGAATGTGCTGAGCTTTTGTGGCATATGCGTAATGAGGAGTGTCTGTGAGAGGTGCATCAGTGACCTAATATGCTCTTACTGTGGCATGCCTTGATAATGGCTGTGGAACTGCAGTCAGACATCTCGAAAGCAAATGCCCTCCCTCCTGAGCCATATTCAGACCAGCTGTGAAGTCTGTGAAGGGAAGCATAATTGGCTGCCACAAGAGTGCTGGCCACAGGCAGAGCTAGGATCAGATAAGAGCACTCCTTTCCAGGATGTGGACAATGCTGGAGGGTAAGGAGAGGAGCGTTATCGAGATGGGTCTAAATGCTGGACTCCCAGACTATGGGATCTGGTGATTAGGTCTAGCCAAATAAACCCATCCTTCCCCAAATACAGAACTTGCAGACATGCCTCATGGGCCTGCTTAGATGCTGGCGGATTGCATTAAAAATAAATGAAGCTCATGTTTTAAAAATCAGGCAAGTTTACATAAAACTAGATTTCTTTTTCTTTTGGGCAATCAGAAAATCTGGCACTGTATTGTGACCACAGTGTTCTTTAGACGTGGCATACACTCTACAGGCCAGGGAGGTCTGGATTTTCCTGGCACTAAGCAAGGCCTGCTAGAGTTTACAAGGCTCCAGCCCAGGAGCAGAGAGGCCTGATGCTGTTGGCTCTTTAGAAGGAGCCTGAAGCAGCAGGGAATACCTGAGCTGTGCAGACAGGTGGGCCTGAGTCAGAATTCAGCTGCTTAACCAATAGGTGACCTAGGCAAGTTCCTACAGCATCTGTGAGCCTTGTTTCTCAGCTTACAAAATCAGTTACCCACATTGTGGGTTGAAATAAGCTCTAAGGTTAACATTTGTTATCTTCTAGTTGTCCTAAATCAGTAAAATTATTTTACGTTTAGAAAATAATCAAGTACTTCTCCAAAATTTCTCTCTCAGAGGAATTTATCTGTTTGGTTGGAGGCTGAGTCATCTGTTTCTAAGTGGGAAGGGGGTAGTAAGGAAAGGGGGACAAAAGGAAGGGATGGAAGAAAGAGAGCTGCATTCCCCCAGCTCTGGCTGAGTTAAATGTAGCACTGGGCCCAGGAAGGAGAATCTTCTAGAGCAGAGCTGCCCAGTAGAATTTTTTGCGATGATGGAAATGTTCCATTATCTGCATGTCCTGTAGGGTAGTCATATGACTGTCAGACATTTGAATTCACACTAGTGAAACGAAAGAATATTAACTTTACTTCATTTTCATTAGTTTAAATTGAAACTTAAAGAGCCTTGCATGGCCAGTGACTAACATACTGGACAGTGCAGCTGCGGACCACTGAGCCCTTCCCCCAAACCCCCAGGTGCCGAGGTGGAGCCAACTCTACCTTCCACACTGAAGCTGCGCACGATGTTGGATGCGGGAGTGGACGTCTTGTCGGTGGTGTATCTGTTGTACAGGTCGATCATATACTGAGGTGGCTCCGCTTGGGTTTTGTCTTGGGAAGGAACCCCACTCAGGTTGAGGCTGCGCAAGAAATCCACCTTCATGTTCTCCAGGAACATCCTCAGGTCGAAGGTGCCTCCCTCAGGCTCATCTCCAGGCCCCCCTAGCAGGTGGTGGACATCAACCCCAGCCAACGCCCGGCCCCGGCTCTCCAGAGGCTTCCCCTGCCCGAAGCAGGTCAGCAGGGAGAGCACAGACAGGGCCACCCACAGTGCCCTGGGGCACATCTTGGGACGGCGAGCTTGCCCTGGACAGGAGACTGCCGGCGGCCACCTTGTGTTAGCGGGTGTTGGGAGGAGCCCAGGAGGAGCGGGCCCGCATCGTCCTGCCCACAGCTCTGCACCAAACACCCTGGCCAGTTCCCAGGCTCTTACCCACCGTCCCGGAGCGTCCTCCACTTGTTCTTATCTGGCCCTCGATGTCGAGCTCCAACCTCTTATCTAAGGGAGCTCTCCTTTAATGAAGTCTCTATAAACATCTGACAAACACACAGGGCTTGTGGGAAGGACATGGCCTGCTGCAAGGAATCCTAATTTCTCCACAGGGTTATCACCCCCTAATTAGGATCCTTTCTCATTTCCTTGCCAGCTCTATTTAAAAGAATCTCAAGACAGGGTGACATACGCTCCATCTTCTGGGCCACAGAAATAAAGAATTCAGGAAACAAACAAGACCAAAAAAATCTTCCAAATATAGAAACAACGCGAAACTCCTAGAAGACCTACAAACCACAGGCTGGAGTTGGTGGGTGGCATGGGGACAGCACCAAGGCCAGTAAGAGAGTTGTTCACAGTGGAATCAAAACCTTCAGGAGTGGCTCCAGTGTGCTCTTTGCCTCTGTTTCTCATCTGTCAAACGAGAGTTCCCAGCATTAGAGATTATGCGTTAATTTGGCACAAAGTTCAGTGAGGTGATGAAGACTTCAGAGTCAGACAAGATGAGGATTCAAATTCCATCTCTTTCTCTGCAAGTGGAATCTGGAGCAAGTCACTTCTGGTTCAGAAGAGAGTTGTAAAGATTTAGATGATTGTGTGCTAAATGTCATGGCAGTCACAGTTAGTCCGGGTCAATTGGTTGGCTGCATTCTGGCTGCCACTTCTCTGTCCCAGGTCTGATTAAGCTCGGAGTCGAGGAGGAAGCCCTGTGCCTCCCAGGCTGCTCTTTAGAGACACCACACATACACAGAGGTCTGCTTCCAAGAACCCCAGAAGAGCTCTGTCAATGGTCTTGGGCAGGGAGTCCGCACTTATTATCAGAAGGATGGCTGCCTAGGCCACATTTCCTAGTCAGGAGAACCATGGAGACAAAGCAGGGGGAGGGGAGCTCTGAGGTCAGTACATGCCCAAGAGACATCCTCTTGGCCTGAGGAAGCTGACAAAATCCAGTAGAGTCCTGCAAGGCCTCAGGGTCTGTGTTATTTTAAGAGCATCATGCCCACACTTAGGTTCTGATCATTTCCATCATGTGTGGGTTTGAACAAGGCAAAAAAATGAGCCTAACTAAAAATACTCTGGAGATATACTTTGAGGAGGGCTTGAACATGAAGTTTTTCCATGCTGGCAGTACTCCTGGGGAGGGTGACAGTGAGCTGAGCAGATTCAGGGAGCTGTAGGAAGGGTCATCGGCAGGCTCAGGTCAGAGATCCCAGGGCACACCCTGATTTTCTCCCAGTGGGGGCTGGGTTAAATCAGGAGCCCGGGAGCAGCCAGGACTGGACAGAACTTGCTGTCCCCATTTGTTAAGGACACTTCCAGGGAAAGATGGACAGGAAGAGTGAGACTTAAGAAGTGCTGCTTGGAAAGGGGGTGGGAAGCATGCTGAGCATTGAGCCAGCTAGTGCAAGAACTCTTGCACTTGCACTGATGAAGGGGGTGAAAACCTCAGGGAAGTGGGGCTGCAATTGAGCAGTGAGAGTGAGTTGGGAGGAGCTGAAGAGAAAGGTAGGGTCCTCTACTGTGCTTCAGTCTCTGGAGGCAGCCCAGAGATCTGTGCCACTTGAGGTGGAGCCGAGGGATGCCTGAAGATAGCCCGGATATGCTCAGGAAAATTCAAAGGGCTGCTACCTGATGTTTTCTTATAAATGTGACATTTTCTTTTCTGATTAAAATAATAGTATATAGCACAGTTAATTTGGGAAGTGCAAAATATTATAAAGAAGGAAATAAAAATAAACTACAATCTCACCATCTAGTGATGTCCACAGTTAACATTTTTGAGATATATGTGGCTCCACAGTCCTCTATTTAAAGCCTTGTGGCCAGGAGGGTTTTGCAATTCAGAAAGCTTCACATTTTCGGAACTCAGTATGGCATATATACTGTAATATAACACCTATGATTCAACACATTAATATTTCTGCAGTGAAATAAATAAAAACACACATATCCATTCAGGTCAAATTTTTCCATGAAAGGAATTTAAAGGAACATCATATGTTCTGATCATTTCAGGTATGGGGATATCAGATCAAGGACTATGGATCTGTTTTCAAGTGGGGTCACCACATCTGACTATGGATGTTACACATGAACAAGGTTCAGAGGTGCTGGTTACACCAATTGTAATGTGGGTGGCACTCCCAGTGTTGTGCGTGCAACATTGCCTATGAGTTTCTGGAATTACCTGCCTCATAAACTCAACATATCCACTTCTTCTTTATTGTTTTTAAATAATTGTGTGAGGTTGCCTGATTCAAATTACTGGGAAGTCCAGTGTTTCCCTCTCAGGGAATTTCTTTTCTGAATTTTCTAAGTATAGCGTAGGTTTATTTGTCATACAATCTAACTGCTGATGTGCACAGCTGCTAGGATGCTCTAGCCAGGCCAGGTTTTTGCTGTTTATCAGGTTTTTGTGATGTCTACCTATAGGTACCAAGGTAACAGCTTTTTAGGCACATCCCCAGGTTTAGTCATTCTCCAGAAGGCTCGTCTTTGTGGCAGGTGGCTGGGTCAAGAGAAGAGGCCAGCTGTAGTCACATTGTGATCCCATTTTGCCTTCTCTTACAAAATTCTGGGTTTTCATAGGGGTGTCTATGTGGTCTGCCAAGACTTCCACTTTCCTTAATGTGGTGTGATTTCAGACACCTTGTTACCTTTCTGTACAAATGGGCCTTTGGTTCATCTGCATAGATCCCCTTAACTCTAGGTCTTAGGGAACAAAGTTTGAGTCCTGTTTTACCTTTCTTAGAAGATGTAGGGGTCCTCTTACAAAAGAACCCCTCATTCTACCACCACCAGCTTTCCATTGCTAAGGGCTCTTAGAAGGATTGCCTTAATTGAGCCTCTCCCCTCTCCTTCTTTCCTCTCCCAAATTGTGTACCATTATGACCCAGCATTCCATTTCTGTGTTCATTCCCAAAATAATTAAAAGCAGGATCTCAAAGGGATATTTGTACACCCATGTGCAAAGCAGCATTATTTACAATAGCCAAGAGGGTAGAAACAACCCTAGTGTTCACTGATGGATGAATGGATAAACAAAATGTGGTATGTACATATAACAGAATATAATTCAACCTTAAAAAAGAAGGAAATTCTGATATAGGCCACAACATGGATGAACCTTGAAGACATGTTGAATGAAATAAGCCAGCCACACACACACACAAAAACAAATATTATATGATTTCACTTATATGAGGTACCTAGAGTAGTCAAGTACATAGAGAAAGCAAGCAGAATGGTGGTTGCCAAGGGCAAAGGAGAAGGAGGCATGGGACATTATTGATTAATGGGTACAGAGTTCTAATTTTTCAAGGTGATAAGAGTTCTGGAGATTGATGGTGGTGATGGTTACAGAGCAACATGAATGTATTAAATGCCACTGAACTACTTAAAAATGGTGACATCTGTTATGTATATTTAACACAATTAAGAGCTCCTTTTATTTCAGGTTGCAGAAAAGCAAAATCTAAACAAGCTTAAGAAAAATGGATTATGGCTAACTAATGAGAGCTGACAAGCTCAGCAAATGTTTGGCTTTAGCACAGCCTGGTCCATAGTACCGACGAAGTTGTAGTGATATTTTATCCACTCAGAACTGTGTGGTCTTCACGCTCTATCTGTCTTGAAAAAAAAAAAAAAAAAAAAAAAATCTGCAGCAGGTCTATATCCAATGGGAGAGGAGCAAAATCCTCTTTTCTGGAAGTCCCAGTTAGTCTCATTGGGACATCTGCCTATGACCCAGACAATCACTATGGCCAGGGGAATGCAATGCTGGGTTGGCTTAGGTGAGAGTGATGTCACTGGCAGCAAAGAATGAGAGTTACATTGGGATGATTCCTAGAGGGCTCTAAATCCTGTCACCAGGAAAAGATGTCATTGAGGACTATGTAAGTATCTTCCCATGTCATGAAAAGATTTTCATGCACTTCACTTTTAATGACTGAACAATATCCAACCATATCCTATATCAACATGCTCCAACTATAGGACAATTAGACTATCTATTAAGATATTGCTGTAAGACATATTATTTATATTATATTATTTCCTTAGGATAGTTCATCAGAAGTGAAATATCTGCATCAAAGTATATGTAAAAATTTTCAAAGCTCTTGGTAAACATTGCAGTCACTCTTCAGAAGCTGCTCTTTTAATATTCACTTTCATTAGCAGAGCCTGAGAACACCTGTTTTACCGTCCCCTCACCAGTACTTCTTTCTAGTCTTTAGTCATTTAATGAACAAAAATATGTTATTTTGCATTTCTAGCTGACATGGACTAATTTCCCCCCATGTTTGGATGAGCCACACCACAGAAGGTACATGAGTAGCTGCCTCTCACGTCAGCTGAACCAGGGCTGTGCTCAGGAATTGTGTGGTGGCATGCTGTATGCCCAGGGAGAGTACCAGAGGGATCACAGATGCCCGGGTGTCCCTCGGGAACACTGATTGCTGTTAGCACAGAGCCTGGCATGTGGTAAGCATTCAGCAAGTACTTATAACTGCTCTTGTCCGTGCTAAGTTGGATCTTTCTTTCACTTTCTCTATCACCCCTGGGCCAGCTTTGTCCTTCCTTCTGCGGAACACCTGCTTTGGCTTTGCTCTCAGTTAGAAATGCCTCATGCTCCTCTCAAATGTCCTCCACCTGGGCCAAACATGCCTGGCTCTCAGTGCCGCTCAGGACTCCACTTCACAGTGCAGCCTGTGTGTTTTTGGTAATGGCACTTGTTGGATTTTTCTGATAACCACTACAAGGGCCCTTCCTGTCTGCTGTTGACTTGAGTTAGCACATCCTTTCAGCAATTTGGCATGCCCATTGAGCCAGTCCTATGTTCACAGTGGAGCTGAGGCCCCTGCTGGGCATAAGTTCTACTTGTCTCTGCATGTGTCATTTAACACTTTGGGGTGATCCATGGGGTATTTTGGTCAGGCTGGCTCTGGTGGCCCCTAGCTCAGCCTTGCCCCAGACAGTTAGGCATTTCCACACTGTGGTGATTTTTAATCAAAACTGCATTATTATCTCTCCCAGAACTTTCAAATTACAGAAATAGAATCATCACATGCAAATGCTATGGTAGAAGTAAGATTTAATAATCAAGAGAGGTAGATCTGACTCATTCATTTATTTCAAGGATCCCTGAAACTCATCCCTCCAGCAGGCACTGAGCTCAGCCTTCACTTGTGAAGGTAGCTGCCTTCAGAGGATCATGGAACCCCTTCCATTCCGGAAAACATTACTATAAGGACACCTGTCCCTCTGTGAGCTTTTCAAGCCCTTCCGAACTCACTCATAGGTTGTTTAGAGAAATGAAAACTGGACCCACCTTGATTCTGTAAGGAGAGAGTGTGAGCCAAGAGCTGAGGGTAGGTCACTTTCCGACTCCAAGCCTACCCTTCCTGAGATACTGCTTCCATTTGGCACAGGGAAAGTATTCAGCCAATGTGAACTTCCTGTCCTGGGACTATGTCCAGGTGGCTAGCACATTTATTAGAATAGATGTTCTTAAAGTGTGGCCTCTGGATCACCACCTGTTGCATCAGCATCTGAGAACTGGTTAGAAATACAAGTCTTGACCTGAGTCAGACTGATAAATCTGGTGAAGCCCTCCAGGTGATTCTGATGAATGTTCAACTTTGCACATTGGTTTTGATAACAGAAAGGGTTAATACGAACCTGCCAAGAAATAAAGTATGTAGATGTTACCTAGCACAGTATTTGGCACACAGCCGAGGCTAAATAATTGCATAAATAAATAAGTCTATTCCTCTGCTCATCTACTCCCTATTCATATAAACAGGAGAGACTGGAGGAATTTAGAATCGGCTTAGACCTGAGTATGAAGAAAAAGTGAACTGCAACTTAAAAGAGCATCGTTATCTCAGGGAGAAGAGAGAAGGGGAATGGAAATCTCAGAAGTATTACATTATCAGTAAAGAATTTTGTTTCCAGCTTTGATAACAGAAAAGAACCTTGAATTGTAACATCAATGTTTTGGTACACAATTTGTATCCAGAGCTGGCAAGCTGATTCTGCCCTCTTGGTCTTCCCATTGGAACTCTCTCCAGCCCTTTTAGGCATCTGGTGCCATCAAATGCATTTGCACAAGCTGGTGCTGGAATGTCTTTATGCCATCAGCCAACCTCAGTTCTTCCATCCTTGTGGAGCCATCTTCATTCCTCTTCCTCTGGAGTCCCCTCCTTACACTCTCCTCCCCCACTCAGTTTCTGCAGGCTCCTTCAGCACAGCTCTGTCTCCAACCTGGCCACA
The DNA here is from genome assembly GCA_030015415.1 of Cynopterus sphinx. Taxonomy (NCBI): domain Eukaryota; kingdom Metazoa; phylum Chordata; class Mammalia; order Chiroptera; family Pteropodidae; genus Cynopterus; species Cynopterus sphinx. The sequence goes on from CM057382.1 coordinate 56,452,977, forward strand.
GCAGATCTGTAGTGATAGACTACAGATCTCATGACATTTTATGAGTGAATTAGACACAAAGAGGGACCTATTGGGACACCCCAGGCAAGACAACTGGTAGTACCTGGGCTCAGTTTCCCTAAATTTTCAATAAACTGGTTGTATCACTCTTCCAAAATTTTCTCCCAACCTTAAATTTCCTAGCTTTCATTTGTACTGCTTATATCTGTCACATGATAGTGTCTGTAAGACCCAGCCCTTTCAGAGGATGCATAACTTCACAAATAGGGCCTGGTGGCAGACCATCACACTGCTCCCTATAGACTAACATAGATCCAATTGAGTGACCTCAGGGATCCATGCACATGAACTGTGTGCTAGAACCTTTTACTCCTGTGACAATATGATGCTTTTATTTTGGTCTTAAAAAGAAAATAAATTGTTTCATACATACGTTTCTCTTTAAACCTTGCTTTACTGTGAGGTCACTCAGTGCCATTGGGACAACCCTAATAGGCTGATAATGGGATCATTGGCCAGGAAGCCACATAGCCACATAGGTCTTAAATCAGGAAGCCTTTTGTGTCAAAGTTGATAAGACATGGATGGCCTCATTACTTACCTATTCTGAACTTGCTTTTCTGAAACACTAATTGGGTAGTAAGTTTCAAAGGAAGTTCTGAAGCTAAATGAAAGGCCACATCTAAACCGCATGGTGCTCAAAACATAAGGGGTCACTGATGACACTAACTCCTTCCATCTACCCTAAAGTCATCACCACTGAGTACCATCCACCCTGGTACAATCATGGAGTCCCTGCCCATGGCTAGACCCAGGGGTGACCCTGCCAGCCTGCTACCCCCACCCCCGTAATCTATAAATAAAAAAGAGGAGTTCTAGACTTTGTCCATGACTCAGAAACTGCAAATATCAAATATAATAAAATATAAATATTACAGAATATCCCATTTTCATCATGAAATGGAAAGCAAGCAGTTTAATGAGAGAAAATTAAAGAAAAGAAAGGAAAATGAAGAATCTGATATTGAGAACAAAGGCATTTGGAGCCTTATCTAGCACCAATATTTTTTACTTATTTTGCTATTAATTTACATCCGGTCATCTTCCAAAAAGGATAAGACATGGCAAGTCAACCACTAAGTTTGCAGACCCATTGAGACATCACGGAAAGCCACAAAACTTTGAAATAAATCATTAAGTCCTACTACAATTCCTGCAGAAATAAGGACCACCCCCTCGACTCACTTGATCTCTGCCAAGAAGCAGGGTTATGTGTCCAGGGCAGCTGTCACACACGTGCCAGGATCATTTGGAGCATCTCAAAGGAGATGCTGAGCAGATGCTGCTGGACTCTCACCCAGGGGCCCTCAGACCCCTCTACCTATCTGTCCTGGGCAATCTCTCTTGTCAATTACCTTGTCTCCAGTAGCTGCCCCTGCAGCCTTCTTCAGAGGTTACCTATGTATCTGGGGCTACAGTGGTTGCCTGTGTAGAGGGTCAGAGGCCTGGGAGTTTTCATTTCTCCCTGCCCAGCCCTAATCTCGGGGGCAGCCTGGGGAGGGGTCTGAACATCCAGCTCCCTTGTCAAAGCCAGATTGATTCTAAGGTATGATTAAACTCCAGAGTTCCCGAGAGTCCAGGCAAATCTGGGTTGCTTGGCTTCTTGCCTTCCAGTCCTGCTTTACCCATTCTATACTTGTTTCTCTTGGGAGCACTTTCTCATAAGTATCTTGTGCAGAAACCCTGGTCTCTGGAGCCCAACCTAAGACAGACACCTTGGTCTACTTTTCTCCTCTAAGTCTCTCCTTGGAGGACTGCTTGTGGCTTCTTGATCTCCTCCATGTAAGACTGAGGGCCTTGTCATCTCAGTTCACACCTAAAGGACTGCTAGATGCCTGCCACAAATTGCACCTAGCTTCTCCTTCATGAATGCTGGCCAATCAGCTTCAGTTACGACAGCCATAAGGCGATGCAACTCAGAGATAAGGGAGCCATTTGGAGGAGGCTATTTTGGGACAAGCCCCTGACAAGGAAGGGGGTCAGTCCTTCTATAAATATGTATAGGGAGAAACAGACATTCCATTCCTGTGATCCTGGACCTTGGAAGAGACCCCTGGCTGCTTATGTTGAGTTTCTTGCTTGAACTACCCTAAGTAAGAGGTCAGTGACCAGGCAACCACAGATTTTCCTTTGATGTCTCAGGCCTTTCCCAATTACTCAATGTCTTCCTCCTCTGAGGCTAAGAATGTAAGGAAGCTCTGCGAGGCTACTGTGTTGCCTGGGTCAAGTCCTGCCTAGATGAGCCCAGCATTAAGAGCTACGGGCGAGAGTGGGTGGGCAGGCATAGGAGCAGCCAGTTTCTGGAGGTTGACAGAGATAAAAGAGTGTAGAGATGGACTAGGGAGGAACTCAGCTGATCCCAAAGGGGACTATGTCCCCAGCAGCACCCTGGATGTCCTCCTTACAGATGGAGATCCATCAATATTGTGGAATGGATGACCTTTAATTTATTAGTTTTCCATAAAAACACACAACATAAACCATCTACAGTATAGAAAGTATAATTTACAAAAATATAAACATCTTGGTTATTTTTAGCGTTCCAACATATTACTGCATATGTTATTTCCATCTGCATGTTTAAACAGTGCACACAACCAGCATGATTACCTCTGTGGGAATGTTTTCAGCTCCTTCCTTTTGTTTTAAAATAAAATACATATAAGAAAAGAAACCAAAATTGGTTATATATGCATACCGTATGTATAAAAGCTTTTGCAGTAGAGTTTGAAAGAAAACATCTGTTTATACAATTATTTAGGCCATGTATCAATATGTGGCCTGAAATGTTTGAAACTATTTAAATGAAGTTCGTTTCACATGAAAGAGCAAATGCCCTCAAATACGCAGTCTTCTTCCCAGGGTATGAGATGATGGTCACAAAAGCCAAAAATGTGGATGTGCATAGTTTTCAGGCCCTCAGGGCAGATGGGCAGCCTTCAGGCCAGGGCTAATTTCCAGATTCCTTCAGGGAATTCAGACTGGCATTTTAGAGACTCGGTCACTAGCAATGAAAACCCCAGAATGATGCTCTGGAAAAGGGGTCCCCAATGCCCGGGCTGTGGACCAATACCAGTTCATGGTCTGCTAGGAACCGGAGCCAACCAGCAAGAGGTGAGAGGCGGGCAAACTAGTGAAGCTTCATCTGTATTTGCAGTCGCTCCCCGTGCTAGCGTCACTGCCTCAGCCCCACCTCAGATCATCAGGAATTAGGAGCACTGATCCCTGGTGCCAAAAAGGTTGGGGATCGCTGCTCTAGGGGACAGATCCTCCTGGACACAGGGTGCCTTTGAGTTCTGCCCTTCATCTGTAGCTGCACCTCTACTCAATCTCTCTCTCCAGAGGCTCTGAAGATACTACCGTGTGTGAAGTAAGTAGGGTAGAGATTTCCTTCCACCCTGGAGTGGCTGGTTTTATCGGCAGGCACAGGTCTCTACAGACATGTTGGGGTACACCTTCAGAACCACGTTCCGGTTCTCATCCAGGAAAAGAACCCCAAGGGAGTTCATCTTGTCAGGAACGCAGCAGGGCTCTGGGATGCCTGGAACGATTCCTACAGCTCTGACAATGCTCTGGATGGTGGCGTGATTAGATGGGCGAACAATCTGCAAGGCAGGAAAGGACACTGGTTACCTCGGTACTGTGCCATCTGCATAACTTTGACTCAGGCCTTGGAAAGGAATAAAAGGTGAGATGCGAGGGCTGGTACGCCTTTCCTCCCAAGTCAGCCGACAGACTGATTTCCTGGGAGGCTCGCAAAAGCCTCAAGCCTTCCTGACTCTCGGGCCTCAGAGAGGGAAGTCACAATCCCTAAATGGCACTGGCCACGAGGGGGCACACACACCCACGGAGCACCTGGAACTTGGCTGGAGTGTTTAGAGGGCAGGTTCTGCCTGGGGCTACAGTGGCCCAGGTTTCATAGTCTGAGGAGTACAAACATACTTTCCTGTGATCCTGTACTTAGCACCAAAGGGAAAGACTTTCATGCTTATGTTGTTCGGTGTGTTGCCGCTGGAAACTGACATTTTCTGGATGTCTGACTGTGGGTATCAGATGCTGCTTCACTTGTATCACCCTATTTTATCATCATACCAGTATGGGGTGGGTATTACTTTAATTTTAATGATGAAGAAACTGAGGCTAAAAATTAATAAGAAACTTGACCAATACCTCTCAGTTAGGATAGCCAGGCTTGGAAATCATGCCTGCTGGGGCCACACCTGCTCTCTTCCCCTCCATCTCACATCCTGAAGGGTCTGTTTGTGTCCCAGTGGCAAACACACAAAATGCCATTCCTTTAGCAGCTCTAACAAGATGAATAGGAGCAAGCCACATACATTTCAGCTCATCACCAATCAAAAAGAGTTTTGTAGTGTATTGAAAAGAAAAGCCTCCTGCGTGGAGAACGAGGGGGAGAGAGAGGCAGGGACATACGATTTGCAAGACTCAGGCTGGTGTCAGGAAAGGTAGGAAGGTGGCCAGCCAGGCTGACAAGGTAAGTGTGGGGTCAGCCAGCTAAGGCCTGCTGAGTATTCCTCCTGAATCCACTAGGCCCTTCCGCAGATGTCTGTCTGTAGGGTACCTCCCATCTTCACTCTTGCACATGTATGGCTTTGAGGAAAATTCCCAAATGGGGTAACGCTGTCCCATCTGGGTCTGGGATTTCCCAGCTGGCTGATTTATTAAGGTTAAAATTGGATTTATGCACTGACTTCCTTTCTTGAAGGGGAAGGCATGACCCAGAACTCAGCAGAGGAGCTAAGCAGAAGGAAAGTGTGCATTGTGTGCTGAGGGTCGACATCAGCTGGCAGCCAGCCAGCCACAGTTCAGGCCGTGGGGAGATAGATAAACAGAGCTGCAACCAGGCCAGGAGGGAAGGTGAGAATCTGAATACATTTCTAGCACAATGGCTAAACCAGCCCCATGCTGTGTGTTCTGTAGACTCATGCACAGTGAGAGCTAGTTGTCCTGTGGGTCCCTGCCCTGAGTGGGGGAAGGGAGGTGGGAGTCCTCACTGGGAAGCCTCTGAGACCAGCTCTGAGCTGGTCACAGATACTAATGCTCTAAGCTTCAGGCCAGGAACAGAAACAAAGCCTTGGCAAGGAGGGTGGTGCTTCAGAGACCTGTTTTGTCTGCAGGAGTGCAGTGTCTACTCTTCTTCTGTAGACAGACTGTTGCTTTGTGGGAACACACACCTAAGGAGATGCATTCTCCTATTTCCAAAGGAAGAAAAGTTCTGATTTAAAATTTAAATTCAACAAATCAACACTTTCAAAAGCATAGATTAACCATGTCTGTCTGTGGGCTTTACCCACCAAAAGGTGGCCATGTTGGGACCCCAGTCTACCTATTTCCCACTTCCAATAGATGAGAGGTGTTATCCCGACTTTACAGACAGGAAACAGAAGTCACAAAGCAGAAGGACTTGCCAGTAGGGGTAGAGCTGAGAGTCGATTAGACAATGGGCAGAACACAACCTACCTTGGGCATTGGGAACTCGCAAGCCCCCGCACAGTAGTAGGCATCGAAGGATTTGGGTGAGATGATCCATTCATTCCACCCAATATCTGCAAAGTCCACTTTCAGATATCTCCGGGAACAGACCCTTGGCTCGTCCCACTGCTTCCTCCGGGCTTTCTGCATCGTCTTTTCATCGAACTGCAGCATCTGCGATGAGGCCATGAACAAATCCTGGCCCTTCTTCCTGCGATCCTTGCGCCCGGCCCGGGGCTTCAGGGCTCGGAAGGGGCTGGGCCACAGCTCTTGCTTGTGGTAGTGCTGGGTGTGGGAGGCTTGTGCTGGCCTCTCATTCAGCCCAGGCAGCTCATTGTCCTGCAGGGGCCCAGTGGCCTGTGTGGCCCGCCGCACGCGGGGGTCTGCGGAGCTGTTGGGGGCTGCGCCAGGGTCTGGGTCTCCAGCCTGGAAGGGGTCATATCTTTGTAGTGTCACTGCCACACTATTGGGCTCTGAGATGGCCAGGTCATTGGCATAGATGAGGATGTAGGGTACATGCGGGCTGGGCCTGGGCACCCCAGAGTCCTTCTCCCCAGAATCCAGCTGGGCAGAAAGGAGCAGCTCACCATCCCGGCGGGCTGCCTTGACCATGGAAGAGATGTCCTTGGCCTGCCACAGGCCCCGTGGTGGAGGTGCCAGGGCCATGGCCCCTCGGAGCAGCCCCTGTGTGGCTGTGTTCTGTGAGAGGCTGCGGAAGAGCAAGTGCTGGCGTGAGGGTAGGCCTGGGGGCAGCAGGTGGCAGGACGCATTCTTGGCCCGCTGCTTGCATGGTACCTCATGTGCCCGGGGCCACGTTGGCTCCGAGTAGAAGTGGAATGTGGCTGTGAGGATCATTTCCGAGTCTTGCATGGAAGTTAAGTTGAAGAAATACACTGCCTTCTGGTTGATCACTTCTGTGAGAGGAAGACAGATCACAGCCGATCAGATTCTTTTCTGCAAAAGCCTCTATGCTCTTAGGGTCTTCCTCCCAGAGCTGGGACAGAGAAGTACACTCATTGAGGGAGCATTTGCAGGCCAGCCAGGCTGTCCTCATCTCATGTAATTCTCACATTAAACTCACGAGGGCGCCAGTTGTTAACCTCAATGAATAAGTGAGGCAGTAAGGTCAGAGAGGTTGGGGATTGTCAATATTCCCTTGCAAAAAAGAAAATGTAGCAGCACACAGGGTGGGTGCTCAGGCCTGCTGGACCCCAAAACTCCTGTCTCACCTCTCCCATACATCCACGCTTCAATGTCTCTTAATGAACAAATGAACAAATTATCTCTGCCACCTTCATTAATGAGATAGGTGGAATCAGGTGCTAGGGATAGTTTAGGTCCAAGCGCTCCTGACAGCAGCCCCTTCTGTATTTGCACAGTCATCTTCTCTATTTTACAAACATTAAATGCAGCCATTCTTCCAAGTGAGGTGAAATAAATAGACTGTCTCATTCTTTCCCTGCATTCTAAGTGTCCTCTGAGAAAAACTGGCATAAGAACATGGCCATTTGGATGTCTGCTATTTGTTCTGCCCAATCTCTTTTAAGCTTGTTTTACCAAAAAAAAAAAATATATTTTACAAAGGAAGAAATTAGGGCTGTACAAGGTCACTCAACAAAATTTCCAATACCCAGGTTGCTCTCCAGAAGTCCAAATCATGATAATGACCAGGATTCCTCAAACATCATACCCTCAGCCTGAGAATACTTGAGTCCCTGCATCACTGGGGCTGCCAACCATCCCTTCCTTCTTTCCTGGCTCTATCAGGTGTACCCCAGGGCCCTGGGGCCAAACCCCCTGATCTGCAGCCCCAAGCAGTTGTCTAGCCTGGCAGCATGAGTTCTCTGCATGTTCAAGTCCTCTCTATAGTTCACATGAGAGGGAAGAGTGGTTTCTAGGCCTTCTTGTGATGCTGCAGACTAGCAGGAGACCAGAACTGCCCGGTAGCCTGATGCCATCCCACTGCTCTGTGTTGCTGCCAGTGTCAGTCTGCTGGGCAAAACTGGGAGAGAAACGAAGCTTCAGAGGGCAGGAATGTATATGTGTGTGGAGACAAGGGGTTCTCCAAAGTGCATGTGCTGGGGCAACAGATTTTGATACCTACAACCACAGAATCAGCTGGAATTTTTGTTTGTTTGTTTTAACCAAAATCTTCAGTTTAAGGTTAATTGTTTTTATTGAGAAGGAGGCATAATTTACACACTCTTAAGGGGCTATGAGAGAGAGAAAGGAAAAAACACATCTATGGAGAACTCAGTAAATGCCAGTCAAGGCTTATGTGACACTTTAAAGACCCTGCCTTATCTAATTCTCAGAACAGACTTACAGAGAAGTATGGAGGCCCCTTCACACCCTTCAGGGTGTTACGGCCTGCTCCATACATAAGGAGCCCTAACCAGACTTAATGTACACTTAAAAGTGGCTTCCCCAAACACTGCAGCCCTGAGTGTTATGGTGTGGAGCCCGGAAATACCAAACCTCCTGGACATGGCCCACAGCCCTCCTCTTCTGAACACAGCCCTGAAAGTCTGCGACAATGGGCCCAGTAATTCATGTTTTAGCCAGAATCCCAGGAGATTTGAACTATCAGAAAAGTTTGGGAAGTAGGCAGTGGCTGGGTACCTGCAACGTCTGAATTGACCTGTGGGTGAAGTAAATTTCACAACCACAGCCCTCCCACCTCCATGCTAGGAAAGGTCGGAAGAACTGGGCCCCAGGGCACAACTGGGCCACACAGCATTCTGGGCCTCACTTTCTTCATCCACTTCAGGAAGACAATAGCATCTCTCTCTCTCTTGTGTAATTGTTTAAATAATTAAATAAATAGCATATGCAATGTGCCAGACACAAAGGAGGAGCCCCCCACATGTGGTTCCCTACTTCTTTCATCAAAGGACCATGGCTGGTAGAGCAAGCTCCTCCTGTACCATCTCGAGCATCTCCTACTGAATGACCCAAATATTGGAGTTGTGGTGCAGCTAACACAGCAGATAAAAAAATTTTTTTTTTCCAGTTCAAGACTTAATTCTATTGTTCTGCTAGAGAACACTGGAGAAAAGCTAGGACAAAGAACTGTCCCATTGCAGCAGGATGCAAGCAAGCATCTCTGGACTGGACACCTATGGCCCTTGGCAAGGAGGAAAAGGGTGACTGGAGATGCAGTTCCCAGAGAAAAGCACCTCAGCCCCTCTTTCAGTGAGAAGATAAAAGACCAGATGGGGTATAAAGGACAATTGTAATGACCATGGCAGGGACAGCAACTTTGGCCTGAGGTGCATGTGACCTAAAGGAAGGTGCTGGGAAGACTGTTTACCCAGTGGCTTTTTCTGAAGGTTATTTCTGCACAGGGTACAGCAAATGCTGACCCAGATAGAGCCTTAGGATGTGGAATCACAGAAAGCATGATCATAAAGTTAGAGAGGGAGGAATCTTCTTGCTCCACAGATTGCATTCAGGACAAAAGTCCTCTTTTCCTGTTTGGTTTAAACACCTTTTGCTGAAGGGACCTCCCCCCCATCCCCCCACCCGCCACTAGGCAGCCTGCAGCATAAAGACCCTCCCTGCTGGGAACTGTTCAGTGGGAGATGGACCACCCCTATCTCCAGCACAGGAAGGGCCACAGGCTGGCCCTGCAGGCATGTAATGCACGGAGATCTTGGATGTGTCTGAGAGAAGGGGCACCTGCCTGAAATTTTCCAGCTTGGATGAGCCCAGCTCTCCAAGAAGGAACCCCAATGAGAAGTCCCTATTTCTTATGAACTCTGCTGGTGTCTGTGGCTCATGTCTCATGGTCAGTGAGAAAAAATCTTCCTCTTCTCCCTCCCTCCTTTCTTTCTTCCCTTCTCTCTTTCTTTTTCTTTCTTCCTTCCTTTTGGGTTTCCCTCCCTTTTTCTAATAAACATTGAGGAAACTCCTACTATGGGCTAAGCATTAGGCAGACCAAGGTTCTAGCAAAGGTGATCAGAGTTATCCCAGAAGAGCCCAGCTTAGAAATGCGACAGACAGATAGTCATGGCAATGCCCATCTGTAGTGTAGTCACAGCTGATGGCACTGTCACAGGAGCCCCTGAGTACCGGTACATTCACTCACTCACGAGTCTCCATAGCTGGGTTGTTGGGTCAGGAAGCAGACACTTCTGAGGGGCTGGGTGTGGAACAACTTCCCTGGTGCTTAGCAAATGTATCCTGGAAGCAGTACAGAAAGATACAATTGATAATGCAAATCCAACTGGAGACACTGGGCTATAGCATCTTTGTCCAGTTACTTCCTCTTAAGCCTCAGTTTTCTCATCTTTAAAACAAGAATGCTATTGTTTACCATTATGGAGCTCCAAGCACATATGCACGTTTAATTCTCTGCATTCAGTGAGGGAGAAGGGATGGGTCGCTCATTCCATGGACAAAAAGATGGAGCCTCAGATGACTCAACTAATAAGGGCAGAGCCACGGTGTGCACTCAAATTTATCTGACCCAAGCCAAACCCTTAGATGGAATCATGAGGTGCCTAACAGTGATAAAATACTGTGAACTGCAAAATGTTTTGCAAGCACAAGTCATTATTTGAATGTTTGTGGTTGTGACTCTTCAAGAAAGAAAAGAGTCACCTTATTTAGACAAGTTGCTCTCTCTATGGGTCTTTGAAAATCTAAGAACCCTAAACAGGTTTGCTTTGATGGGCAATCGGCCTCCTTCTCAACTCAGTGGGAATGGGACTAGAGGGGAAGAGGTAGGGAAGGGGCCTCCTAGCCCCACAGTTCCCCCAGGCACCCTGATGGCTAACCATCAGGCCAAGAAAATGCTCAGATAGCCCTATAGAAGCGGAACCCAAGCCACCTGTTGTTTTGTCCCGTCATCCATTGTCCTAGCAACAATCATCAGGGTGACCTGAGTGAGAATGCTGAGGTGAAGAAGTAAGCACCAACATAAGCTGGAGGAAGGAAGCAGTGGGTTAGCCAGTCGTGCTGTGGAGAAGGGAAAAGAACTAATACGAACTAAAGGTTTTTTTTTAGGCCCCAGAGTCAGGGTTTAAATCCTGCTTGCATCACTTACTAGCTCTGGTACCTTAGGCAAGCCATGGAAATGTCTGTGCCTCAGTGTCCTCATCTGTAAATCAGGCAGAATAACTTTATGCAACTACTCAAGCTGTGAGATGATCTCACAACATGGTGCTTAGTTCCCTGCACATGCTTAGAATACACTGGTCTTATGGCACCACGAACTACTGTTGCATTTAAGGCACCCTGGAGATCGTCAACCCTCATATCACCCTCATACTTCACAAGGAAATCATCTATTACAGATAAAGGGTTAATGTCCTTACTACATAAAGTAACTCCACAAATCAGTAAGAAAAAGACAAGAACCCCAAGAGCAGGAAGCAATTTCCATAAGAAAAATTGCAAATAAACATGAAGACCAGGGTGACGGGTAATAAAAAAAAAAAAAATAGGTAACTTCAAATATTTTACCTGCATGTTGAAAATATGATCTTATTCAGATAAAAATGAGATGTATTCCACCAAAATATTAACTCTGGTTATATCTGGGTGTGTGATTAAGAATGACTTCCTTCTTTTTAAAAATTTTTTATAATTTTTCAATTATAGCTGACATTCAATATTATGTTAGTTTCAAGTATACAGCATAGTGGTTAGACATTTACATAACTTAAGAAATGATCTCCACAAAAAATCTAGTACCCACCTGACACCATACATAGTTATTATAATATTATTGACTACTTTCCCCATGCTGTACTTCACATCCCAGTGACTATTTTGCAACTGCCAATTTATACTTCTTAATCCCTTCATCTTTTTAACCCAGCCTCCCAACTCTTTTCATCTGGCAGCCAACAGTTTGTTCTCTGTATTTGTGAGTCTGTTTTTGTTTTGTTTATTCTTTCATTTTGTTTTTTAGACTTCTTTTCTTGATTGTGACTTTATAATTTCTAGATTTTTCCCTAATAAGTATATATTTCTTTTATAATCTCTTTCTTCTTTTCACTGTCCTCTCCCCTCCTCTTAAGTTTTTCGTTCCCTCCTTTTTCCCCCTCTTTCTCCCTGTCTCTCTTGCTCCATTTCTCCCCCTCTTCCTTTCTCCCACCCCCCTAACTATATACACATTGTATAGTCCCCCACTGCCTATAGGAAACTGATAACACTCAAGGCTCTTCATGGCTTAGTTGTAGCCCTCTGGTCCATTTCCATCTCCTGCCTCTCTCCTCACTTTATTTCCTCACTGAAAACAAAGTCCTCACAGTTCCAGGTACAAAGTAGAGTGCCTTACTTCTACATCAGCCTGAATACCACCTGCCCTTTTGGACTATGTTTGGGGCCTCACTTGCTCTGTGAAGACTTCACAGGCTCCTACCCAGAGCTCCTTCCCTGCTGGGTGAGTGCTGTGCCTTGGTGCTCCGGGAGAATACCCCCAGCCCTTTGTCACTCCATCGTTCCACCTGTCCTGATGTCCATATTCTTCTGCTAACACATACACTCCCCACCAGCTCCTGAGCTTTTCTGGGCAAGGCTGACAGTCTATGCATCTTTGTGTCATTTGAGCTTACAGCATCTGTCACCTTCTGAGGAAAGACTTGGGAGAAGTGGAATAAATATTACTTTTGACACTGTTGACAAATAGGTATGTATTATTACAGTCATTTTAGAGGTGAAGAAATTGGGCTGAGAGAAGTTAAGTTACTTGACCAATATCACACAGGCAGATAGAAAGCTTAAATTTAAATACAGGTCATTTGGGGCATATCTAATCATAATCCTTAGGTCAGGCTCGGAGGCTCTCTCCACTGATGTAGACTTAACAGGAAACAAAAAGTACTTCAAGAAGCAATGGAAGGGAGGGAAGAGTGGCTGGAGTAATAACAGTAGGGGCTAATAAATTATTGACACTTACATGTGTCAGGCATTGTTTTAAGCACTTGACATATCTCAGATCATTTTTTAAAAACTTCTAAGAAAGGAAGAATTATTAGCCCCATTTTAGAAGTGAAAAACATTGAGTCAAGGGCAAGTTTAGTCCCTTGCCCAGATCACAGACTCAGTATTTGGACCTTACTGGTCCAGCTCACAGCTTGTACTGGAAACATGAGCTCTGCTGCCTGCTGGCAGGCCAGGAACACAGTTCTACTGCAACAAGGGCTGCAGGTACTGATGCACTTGTTGTCAGAAATAGGTGCCACCCCACTGAGACAACAGAGGCTACCATCCTGGAGCAGGCTGGTACTGATACTTCCTAGAACCAGAACTGAAGTCTGATATTTTTGTGCCTCATCCATAAGATGAGGAATTTCTGCTCAGGCTCACACCTCCTCATAGCTGGGTTGTTGGGTCAGGAAGCAGACACTTCTGAGGGGCTGGGTGTGAAACAACTTCAATGAATAAAGGGAAGGGTTGAAAAATTAACTGCCAGGACCTATGCCAGGCACAAAATCCACTTTATCTCACTGAATCTTCACCTCCTCACTGTACGCACAAGAAACTATGCTCAGAGAGGTAAAGTGGCATGCACCACAGCACAAAGCCAGTAGAGTTGGAATGTATACCCATGGCTTTCAAATGGTTCCAAACAAGATTGCTAGGTTTGCCAGACAGTCCCAGACTCGTCCAGAATAACCTCCCAGATTGTCTGTTCCACTCTCTGTCTCCCAAACCCTGGGCTTAGTTCTGATGGGGCTGGGAGAGGGAGATAACAGTGAGAATGGCACTGGCCTGGTGGATGGGAGGCACCAACCACTGTCACTGTGAACAGACCCATCCCCTGCCTCTGAAAGACTGTCTCCAGGTCCTTTTCAGGGCTAATTCCCTCTACTCCATTGTTACTTGTCCTATCCCTATTCTGTGAAAATAGAGACAAACTGTGTAGCACCATCTTGGTGCTTCAGAGAGTATATGGGCTCACTAGGCATGCTTACCCCTTGTTGCAGCAGTGACCTTGCTGGCCTTGTTTCCCTCAACTGCAAGGCTTTGAGAACTGACTTAATGAGTACAAGGCCAAGTCTACATCTGTTTGAACACAAATACTTCGTACTTCCAGGGGAACAACATATACCAGTACCTAATCTGACCAGGGGCTGGGCTCAGGCTTACACATATTACCTCGTCTCATCTTCTCTGCAGCCCCACAGGAAAGATCCCCACAGGAAAGATCTGCTCCTTCTGTAGATGATATCCCTCAAGTTCACAGAGCTTTAACAGTTTATCCAAGGTCTATGCCAGATAATTCTTGAGTGGCTTAATTTAATAATAATGATGCAGAATTGAACCCCAGGTGGTGAAGAAAGTTACCAGGGGAGATGGAGTTAGATACGTTTAACCTGGAACCCACCTGAGTCTGCTCAGTATGGAAGACTGGGCCTCTCTATGGCAGGTGCTCCCTAGTACATAGGCCAAGCTTCCCATGTTTGGCTCTGAAGCCATAGATTTTACCTTGAGTCAGAAAGCCAGTGATCAGCAGGCAGCAGATCTGACTCCAGGCTGTCTGGTCCCAATGTTGGGCTTGTTCCTGATGGTCTTTCCCCTGATGAATGGCCTCCTTCCCAAAAGGGCTGCAGGGGATCCCTACCCACATTTTCTAAAATGACATTCTGTGACCATGATGAGTCTCCATGGTAACCAGTGTCTTAACACCACCCCTGACACCAAGCTGCACCTCCTTTCTGCACCATGGGGCCTGTAGAGGCAGCCCAGACTAGGTGGACGCATGGCTGAGGCTGAAACCTGATGGTACTCTACTCTCTGAGCAAGGTAGGGAGGGCTGTGCAAGTAGTCTCTGTCCAGCTTCATTCAAGTGGTGGGAAGAGGGGCAAGGATCAGCTCAGGTGGGTGGGGTGTCCCCTGCTCAAGCTTCTGGATCCTTCCTCAGACCCCCACAGTCTAAGCACTGCATGCCAGTGCCCTACAGGTCTCAGTCTGGAGCATCCAAGATTAGGCACCAAAGGCCCTTCTCAGTCCACTCTGCTTACCCAGACACCGAACCCACTAACTGCCCCCAGCTAGAGGTTCACACCCTCCGTCTGGGCCCAGTGCCTGGGATTTCTATCTGGTCTTATGCTCATCTGACATGCCCTCCTCAGTGCCCTCCTCCTGTGTCAAGAGCCAACACAACTGATCCTCTATGACATGGATTCCCCCACCCATCAGCTCCCCCAGCCCAGTCTCATTTCCATCCTGTGTTTAAAGCCTTGTGCATGAAGTGTTCTATGACCGGCAGGTGTGACACCCTTCCAGGCTTGGCAGCACCCCAGGGGCAGGAACTCAGCGTCACTTTGTGCCACTTCCGCGTCCCCACTGGAGTCTCAGGGACTGGCATAACGGTACTTGGTGACTAGTTAATGAAAGAATGAATGAATGAGTCAATGAATAGAAGGAAAAGGAAAGCGGAGGTGCAGGCTAGGAGGATGGATAAGCGAGGAAGGGGGAGAATGAGAAGAGGAGGCCTCGGGGCCCCATCTACTTACCCAGCCTGGGCCGGAAGCTGCGGACCGTGTTACCTGCTCCAGGCCGCAGGCCCCTTCGGCTGTATTTCTCGTAAAGCCGGAGCATATGGGCAGCGACCACGTCCTGGGCACCCGGGCCCAGAGCAGCAGCCGCGTCTCCCAGGACCCGCGAGGGGTGCTTGCCCCCCGCCAGGCCGTCCGCAGCCGCGGGAGGGTTAGACCGGGCAGGTGCGGTGTGGCTGCTGCCCGCGTCCCTGAGCAGCAGCGTCAGCAGCGACAGCAGCGACAGCAGTCGGGGCTCCGGCCCCGGGCTGGTCCGAGCGGGGCCGGGGGCCATGGTGGGTGGCGGTGGTGAAGGGCCAGAGCCCACAGGAGAGGAGCAAGGAGAGAGCGCGGGCGCACGCGGGGCTGCGGGTCGACGCCGAGGCTGGGGGCGCGCGGGGCGCGGGGCGCGGGGCGCGGGGCGGCCGGCCCGGCGCGGGGTCACCGCTGTCCCGCGCGGGGCGAGCAGAGATCAGCGCGGCCTGGCGCGCGGCCCCGCACGCTCGCGCCTCCAAACTTTGCAGCTCGCGGCGCAGCGGGCGCGGCGGGTCCGAGGGGCGGGGCGGGGCGGGGCGGGGCGGCCCGCCGTACCCTCGGGGGCCCCGGTCGGCGCGCGCGCGGGGTGTGCGCCCGAGTGCGGGGCCCGCAGCGCGGGGGGCCGGGGCGTGGGCGCGCGCACCTCCCGCGGCCCCGCAGGGAGCCGGAGCCCAGCTCCCCGGGCGGCTCCTGCGTGTTGCCGCCGCGGCCTGCCTGGGGCTGCGCGGGGGCTGGGCAGCCTCTCGAGGGGAGCCCGCCTGCCGGGTTGCCCCTGAAATGGCATGCGATGGCTGTGTGGTTGCAAGATGACAGCTCCCCCGTGAGGACCCGGGGAGGGATGTGTGTGAGCCGAGGTGCCTCGGAGCCAGTGTGCGTCCTAAATGCAAGAGTGAGGGAAACACGGACCCTCCCTGGCAGCCTTTGAAAAGAAAAACCCTATCCCCAAACCCCAGCGAACGAAAGCAACTGGAAGGAGATGCTGATTAAAGTTCAGAATTAGTCGGTGACCCCGGATTCGGCGACAATGATCCAGGTTACTGAAAAACACATCAAAGGGCTCTGCTAATCTTTGGATATGTTCTCTTCAAGACTGTCCTGAAAAAGGACATGGTTTCAAATGGATTTACAAAACGTTTCCCAAGCGTCAAGATGGGAGGCGAGAAAGCTGTGGCTTTTCCATGAAGGTTTCACTCTGAAGTGAGGGAGTCATGAATCCCTGGCCCGATGCCACTCCACTTAGCCCTGGGCAGAAGGTTCTGAACTTCATTTTGCCTTTAGCCAGGCTTCTAATCTACATATAGAGTTTCAGGGGGTCTAGGAACTTGGATGGGGGAAAAGTACATCTTTATTTTCACTAACCTGTAACTGAAACAGCATTTCCTATCTTAGAAATGCAGGCAACCAACCACAGTAGTATTAACCATACCTGTGACTTTGTCATCAATAGCCACCACCCATAGATATTTTCATATCATATGAGTTGCTTCATATTTCTCAAAATATCTTTTTTGCTCCTCACTCTTCCGAAGTTAAAGTAGTTGTTAAGCCCTCTGCTAGTTATTTAATGAATTAATTAAAAAGACACATGTATTACTTCTTACAAAGTTGTTTTTTAAAAATATTTTGATTGATAGCTAGATTTTAATGTAATTGGCCTCTTTTATGACCTGGCATATTTGAGAAAGGGTTCACCCCTTCCTCAGTCCGAGAAAGGAGTCTAAAGCCCACATAAAAAATTTACTAATCCTTCTGAGGAAAGGAAAGGACCTCTTCAAACTCATGTTCTTCCAGCAGGTCTAGGGTGCTGTCCATGCAACATTTCAAAGGACTATTTGCAAACTTGTGAACACACTGTTCCTTTACTTGGTAACATGGGCTTCCTGAGCCAAAATAGCTACTTTTCTTGGAGGGCTCACAATGCAATAATTGAAAAAATTGCTGGAAAAAGTTTCTGTTGGTGTGTAAAACACAACCCATTTGTAATTTTTAAAAACCTTACAGTGTCAAATTAGAGGCCATCCTATTGAGAGCCTCTGAAGCTCAGGATTGCAGCTTTTGGAAAATTACAGAGAGAATTTTATTGATTTTGATCATTAGCACTCATTGCATTTAACCTCTTGTTCCTATATCTCCCATTTGTTCTGTAAAATAGCTTTCAAAAACAGTTTACTGGATGTGAGATGATCAAGTCTCAATCTTGGACCTGATAAGTCTCCTTATAAATGATCCACACCATCTTTTACTGCTCCCTTCCCCACTCCACCCCCACTTCCCTCCTTCTCTATGTGCCCCTCACTTCCCCTCTGCCCCCCTTTCCCCTTCTCCCCCAGAATGCCTCTGACCTGTACCGGCTGGGGGTAACCCCTGCTCATGGGTAGTTTTGTCTCTGCTGGGGCCATACACAATTGAGGCCTGTGAAAAGGAGAGTGAGTCTGCAGGAGGCCGGGACAAGCTGGGCTATTCTTGATCTGTGTCCATTAAAGCCTTCTTGCTCTCCTTAACTCATTCCCTCTCCATTCAAACTAGCCAGAGGGTCAGGCTTTAGGTGGCACTAAAACCTATAGGCTACAGATTCTCTGACATTGTTGGGAAAGAATTAAGGCATCAGCCAGGGACGGCTAATATTTCTTGCTTCATTTTATTGCTGAACAGCAGGACTGTAAAGTCTTGAACACTAGAGCACTATGGCCGCCTTTCATGTAGCCGAGATGATGCGATAAAAATGTGTTTGGTGAAGCAATTCATATTACCACCGGGTCACATCCTTGCTGGCTCCCAGCATGGCCTGCAAACAGCATCAATAAGACGAGAAACAATTGCTGTGCAATTTCAGTTCATGCAGAACAGTGTTTCTAGTGTGGAAATGAGGCTAATTGTGGAGGTTGCCATTGAGAATGTTTTGTTTTTAATAGCTCAGGCTGCAGCTCAGAATAAAAGTTGAGATGGCAGACTGTGGATTCAAGTCCTGAGAGTTGTGATTTCTGACAGCTCCCTACTGAAATTATCCTGATCCTGGAAGTATGAGACACTCATCTGGCCCAGGGTGCTGAGGTCTTGAACTTGCAGACTAAGGTGGAGAGTATGCTCTCCAAGTCCAGGGAAATGAGAGGTTTTGGGGGACCTTTAGTCTTTCAGACTTCTCTGCCACACATTTTGGGGTAGTGGGGGTTCCTTAAGCTCAGAAAACCCTGAGAAAGGAGTAAAGAGGCTTGACCAGTACAAAATTCTACACCTGATTAAAGGAGCAAATTTTGGACAGTTCTGAGAAGCACGTTCGTTTGGTTTCATCCAGAACCTCTCCCCAAGTAATACAACATGAAATGTTCCTGAACAATTATTTCATGATGTTGTCCAGCCAATTTGTGGGAGAGTCAGTTTACGGCTGACTAGCTCTGTCACCCTAGGCCAGCCACATCACTTCTTTGGAGCTCCAGTAGTCTCTGTTTCAGCTCTCATACTTTATAAATTGATCTGTTGCCTCAAGTCAACTCATTCTTATAGTAAAGGGTCTACATGACCCACTGGAGTAAATTGGGACTAGGTTCGTGTCCTTCTTTTCACCATGTCCCACTTTTCACCGCTACCAAACTGTATGACCTCAAGCAAGTTACTTGATTTCTCTTGACCTCAGTTTCTTCAATCCTAAAATGGGGACAAAAGCAGAATATTATGAAGATCATTGGTGAAGTTTTTACATGACATGGTATGAAGTAGCACTGCTCCTTTTTTTCATGCTCTTTTTATTTCTTGTGTGTTCAAAAGAGGTTTTAGCCTATTTAAAGTGGAGCCAGATTATGGATGATTTGGTGAGAGGTTCAGCCTGGCCATTCCTTGCTCTGCAGAGGAAATGCATTTCTTAACACACATGCCAAGAGCTGAAGATAAAAAAGAAAGAGAATTTTCCTTGATTAGGAAGTCACAGACCTCTATCTACCAATGAGTTTTTATTATCAGTATCTGTGGGTCCCTGTCCAAAGATTGGGAGGATGATTCATAGCTCTTCATCTAGATTTCCAAAGCTCTTGGCTCTTGGTACAAAAGAAATGCCAGCAAGTCCCTGTTCCCATCTGGGGCATGAGCTGTGAAAAAGCGACTGCTGGGGTGCTAGAGACAAGAATCCCAGGGCCTCCCCAGGCCTCTGGGCCCAAGTGTAATAAATCTGTGAAATAACAAGCACAAAGGACTTTATAATCAATGACAGATTTTATTTTTGCTCTGGCAAAACTAATTCGTGGAGTTACCATTTTATAGGGATATAACTCCTCCTCAGCCCATATTCTTGTTCTTAAAGTTGGGAATAACTCCGAGAATCAAAGTCAGCTCTCCCGAGAAATATGGCAGAAGAAAGCATGACTTCCCCCAGGCGGGAACCCAACTCTCCCATTACTTCCTGGGGTGGCTCGGGCCATTCATTTTGTTTTGCTAAAATACCCGTGACATGTGAATAAACCAGGATTATAGAACATTGTCTCGGTCAGTAATCTGAGCCGGCATGGGCTCTGGTTTGATGAAATATGGTGCTCTCTGAGCAAACATGGGAATTGGTATTACTTCTCGTTAAAGCTGAACAGTGGAACTATTTAGAACTAACGAATGAATGCTGCACTGTAGGGAGCGACAATTTGAAGGGATCCAATTGGGGGGAGGGGAGCAGTGGTGTGTGTGAGTTGGCCAGAGGAAGTCAGTTTAGGAAATGTCTACAGGGGAGGCAGGCAAATGGACACTTCAGAAATTAGGACACCTTAGGGACTGCATGGTCTCTTACTACCCCAAAATAATCTTCCTCAACACATTTCCAGGAGGAACAAATCCTTGCATCTTTGCCTGCATTCAAGTCCTTATTATCTGGTCTGTCTCCGTGTCAGGAAAGCCTCTCTCCATTCTCTTCCTGCCAGTTCTCTCAAGCTCCAGAATTCAGAAAAGCCCACACATTCTCTCAGTATACTTCCCAGCCTCCTCCTGAAGTGCATTTTTAAAGACATATCCCTTTCAGGATGCAGGTCTTTATCCCCCAGCTGCAAGGACAGTTGTCTTTGAATGGCTCATAGCTGTATTCCTCCCCCAGGAATTGCCTCAAAGGGGACCCAAAGCTGTTCCCTTCCCCAGGAAAGCCCAAATGCAGTGACTAGGCCCTGAAGGGTGCAAAGGCCTGGCCCTCTTGCCCCAGGGAAGGATAACTCTGCAGGGCCATCCAGCTCCAGGACTCCACACGAGCTCTGTTGAGACCTCTGTTGTAGCCATATCACACTCACCTGCTCCCTCTGACCAATAGGGTTCCCACAAGCACTCTTCTACAATTCTCTTTATGTACATTTCCATCTCAGAGTCTGTTTCATAGAATACTTGATGTAAGATAGTGAGTGCCAAGAGTGATGTGAGGAAATGGGCTCTGAGATGGGATCTGGCGGCTGAGACATATACAGTTCAATGGCAAAGAGGGCTCTGTGTCTGGCATAGCTGGAGTCCAGATAGCCCTTGGCATGTGCAGTGGTGAAGTGGAGGGTTCAATATCTCATATATTAAAGGTTCAGGGGAAGTGAACATTAGAAAGACAATGAAAGTGGGTGGCTCTTGTTGAGTGAGATAAATTAATGAAAGATAGATTAATCACTAATTTAATCACTAATTTAAGGCAAAGTGTGCAAATTAAAGAGCCTTCCTGACAACATATAAACAACCACTCATCTCTTATAGCAGGTGAAGCTAGGCTCAGGACTTAGAGATGAAAGTAGCAAAGCTCTGGTTACAGAAGAATTCTCAACCCCAGCAAGTCTGCTATGCCAAAGTCAGGGCCCTTATTAGACAGGAGTACAACAATAAAACTTGGGATGGAAACATCTTCGTTGGTGCCCTTGAGACTTTAAAACCTGATACCTGCTTCATGCTCTGGGCCTGAGGAAGTAGGCCACACCCACCTTGCTTAAAGATGATGCAGACATAACACATGTATCTCTTAAAATGTACCCATGCTTCCTTTCCTGGCTGCCATGTGAAACCTGGGGTAATAGCACCATATTACCCAGCTGGGGAAGCACTGGGTCCATCAACCAGGAAAGGCATCGTTAGATTGGAGGGTCTTAGCACAGAGTCAACATTTCCCAGTAGGGCTTGTGAGAGTGATTTGGATTGGATCCTGGAAGTGCTGGATCAAGAAAGCCAGGCTATAGAGTTGGATGAGGGGGTGAGTTATCAATACAAAAGCACTCTCACATGATGACAAGGGCCCAAAACATTGAGCTAATATGTTTATATTTTGGATCTTGGATGCTTGGAAAAAGCAATGGCTTACACTAAGTGGAATTTCAATGTTAAAATTGCCAAGGTAAAAGAAAATGGATTAGAGTAGAAATCATATATAAGGCCAGAGAACCATGAGCTTATATGTGTTACCACATTTAAGGTTCAAGGTACTCTTTATTTACCAAAGTGACAAGCAATTCAGTGGTGGGAAGGATACCAATGTCATGAAAAGCTCTGCAGGATAGAGCTCAAAGTAAGAAATGAGATGAAAGGATCCCCGAATAATGGAGTGTTTAACTGTCCAAATCAAGGTAAGTACAACTATCAAAATGAGAGATACAGCTGTAGCGCTGGGTGCCTAACTGACATGGAGCTACAGAGGTGCTTACTAGAACACAGATAGATGGGCAGCCAACAAGAGTATTATTGTTCAATTTGCACAAAGCAAGGACGAATGAATGAGGCTGAGGGAAGCTACCCTAAGAAAAATCACAGACTCTTGCCCAATTTCTGGACCTGGGCCAGTTTTTAGGCCTGGGAAATATTGACTGGGTCTCCAGGAGGAAGGAATCTGCACTAGAACAGCAAGAAAAATGGTGATGATTCCCTACTCTCCTACAGAGGGACCTATGACCATTCACTCAGGAAACAACTATACAAGGGGGAAAGAAAACTTCCAGACTCTTCAAGGATGAATAGACACAGGATCTAAGTTGATATTGATACTGAATGACCAAAGCATCATTAACCCCCTGTTAGAGTTCTATGGGGCTAAGTAATAAATGGATCCTGTTCTAGGCTCAGCTCACTGGGCCCATGATCTCATCCAGTAGTCATTTCTCTAAGCTTCAAATGTATAGCTAGAATAAACATCCTTGCTATCTGCCATAACTTCTACATTTTTCCTTAGCTTGCAGGGTGAGAGATATGATTACAGGAAAAGCAAGTTAAAGTTTGCTGGGTAAGTTACCATAGTAGGGAAGTCCAAGTAGAAACCTCTGAAACTACTCCCTCACTCCTGCCCTGGCCGGAGTGAAAAATCAAAAGCAGTGTTATGTCCTAGGGGCAACAGCAGAGATTATTACCATCTTAAAAATATTAAGGATTCTTCACAGGGCTGGCCCCTACTAAAACCAGACAGGTGCTGGAGAATGATAGTGGACTCAACCAAATGCAGTGTTAATCGCTCAGCTGCCCCTTCGGTGCCAGATGTGGAATCTTACCCAGAGCAGACAGGCCTCAGGTACATGAAGTGCAGCCTTTGATCTGGTGAGAATGTTTTTTCTATTTCTTTCAAGAAAGACTTAGAAGCTTTTTATATTGACATGTGAGCATACACCAGTATACATTTATTGGTTTGTGTATTTATTTCCCTAGGGTCTTGTGAACTCTACTGCCTCTGTCATAGTAAATCAAATGGACCTGGACCAAGTGGAATTTCCACTTAGCATCACATTGCTCCTCTGTATTGATGATATGATGCTAGTCAGAATGAATGAGCAAGAAGTGACAAGTACTTTGAAAGTCTGGGTGACACTTGTGCTTAAGAGGGTGGAAGACAAGACTCATATAAATTTTTCAGGAGGGCAGCCACATCAATGAGACTATTAGGAGACTAGTGATTTGAGCATGTCAGGATATCCTCTCCAAAGTAGACAACACATTTTTGTATCTTACACTTCCCTTTGCTGAGAAGGAAACACAACTCCTGGTAGGCCTTTTGGGTTTTAGAGACTAAAAATTCTACCATTGAGAATACTACTCTGACCCAGAGGGATACAGAAAGCTGCCAGCCTTGATTGGAACCCAGAGCAGAAAAGGATTCTGTAGCTTGCTGCTTGGATCATATGACCTGTCAGACCCTGAGGTATCTGTGGAGGAAAGACACCATATGGAATATAAGGAAAGGTCTAATAGGAGCAAGCTTTTGGAATGAGGCCCAGCTACCTGCAGCAAAGAAGTACACGCCATTGCAAAAGCAGTTCCTAAGTTGCTGCTAGGCAATGGTAGGGATACAAAGACTAACCATGGGAAGTCAGGTGATCATGCAACCAGAGCTGCCCATCATGGGCTGTATTCTCTTAGACCCACCAAGTTATGAGTTTGGCCATGTGCAACAGTAATTCTTCAAATATGAAGTGGTTCATCTGAGATCGGGCCTGAGTAGTACCAGGGGTGCAACCTGTGCCTCTCTTTCAGTTTACACCTATAGACACATGGGGGGTTCCTTATGACCAACCAGTGGAGCAGAAAAATATATGAGCTTGGTTCATGGATGGGTAGGCTCAGTATGAGGGTACAAACTAAAAACAAACTTTTGTTTTATTGCACCTCCACTCAGGGGTGGCCATAAAAGACAGCAATAAGGGGAGATTTTCCTCATGGGCAGAGCTTTGGGGGCACATCAAGTCACATACTTTGTGTGGAATTAAGAGACCTGAGGTGAGAATAAACGTACATATATGTGCAGGGGCAAATGACTGGGTTGGTCAATTGGGAACCTGCAGAAAATGGATAGAAATATCAAGGAAAAAGGAGCCTGAGGGTGAGGTGTGTGGACGCGTGTATGGGAGTGGGCAGAAAGTGAGAAATCTTTGTATTGCCTGTCAGTGTCCACTGACAGAGAGCAGTCATCATGGAGGAGACATTAAACAACCAGGAGATAGAATGGCTTGGTCAATCGATGTTAGCCAGCCTCTATCACTCCAGGCTAGCTGTTAGGTACATGAATGAAGCAGCTATGGCAGTAAATGAAAGCTGTGCATAACACAACAGCATAAGAACAGCTAACCACAGCTAATCTAGCTACTGCCACTCTCTGTGTCCAGCCTACCAGCAAGGGAGACTAATGCTGAGCTCCTGCTATGGCACCATTCCTGGTAGAACATGAATTATTTGGTGGAAGGATGATTTAATTGGATTCTTTCCATCCTGGAAGGAGCAATGATTCATTTTCACTGGAGTCTATACATATTTGGGTATGGTTTACCATTCTTGCCTTCAGAGCCTCAGCCAGAACCATCAGACTTACAGAGGGTTTGATACCTTAATACAGGATCCTACATAATGTAGCATGGGACCCAGAGACTCACTTTATACCAAAGGGGGCACTATAGTGAACATGGACTGAGTGGTATTCCTTTAGTTGTGTCACATGTCAGTAACTAGCATGGTACAGTATTGGAAACTGTAGCTAAAGCACCATTTTAAGATGGGGTGCAATCCTCCAGAACATAATATACATTCTAAATCAATGACCAATACATGATAGTCCTCAACTGGTAGAATATGTGGGTATAGGAGCCAGGGTGTAGAATTATGAATGTCACTGCTTACAATCACTCTGTGTGGCTGATTAGGGAAAACCAACATCCCTTATGTTGTAACTCTAGGCACACTCAGTCTAGAGTTGCTGGAACCAAAAGGAAGAACACTTGCAACAGGCCACATAGTAAAATTCCCTTTTCATGTTTGGCAGCAGGTGCTGCTCAATCACTCCCAGATTCTGTACTTAGAGACCAGTGGGGAAGGACAGTAGTCACCATCCTTCATAGATGACCAGGCTTGTGGTGTCACACATGGGGACAGTGAACCGAGGTGGCTGGTTCACTGGAACATCTTGATACTCCCTGCCTGATCCTGATGGCACATAGACACTGCCAAGAGCCACAGCTTAAGAAGGGCATGATGGCCTCCAAGGGGGAGAATCTGGGTCACTACACCAGGTAAGTGCCCTAGAATATCAGAGGCACTAGCCAAGATGTAGAAGAATCTAGGATGCTTAGTAAAGGAGAGAGATGATGAGTACCAGTGGTCCTAAGCCCAGCTGCTCAGTTGGGGCCTATATTCATCCGTCTAAACTTCCTCTTGTAAATTTTCCCAGAAGAAGAGATCAAGATCAAGAGAAACCTGGGTCAGCCATTCCCAGATAGAATGGGGTTATGATAGAAAGCAAACGGACCCAAGCTGCAGTAAAGGTGAAATGTGGTGGATGCTGTGGTGCTGCTGTCCAGTTCCTGCTTCGGACCCAAGCCTTCACTCCCCATGCTCTCTGAAATGTCTGCTGATGGGTCACCACCGAGACCCTCTCCAGGAATTGCTTTCAGCTTGAAGGCATGCCCTGCCCATGGTCATGCCTTCTTTCCCCAATATGGCCTGTGTCCTGTGGCAGGTCCATGTAGTGGTACAAAAGCCCGGAGTTCCTTGTCTGAATTTGGAACCACTTAAAGGGCCATTCCAGCTTCAGAGGCCCCTGTTGGAGCAGCCTCAGACTACATCATAACTATTCGGTTCCCTACTTTGTCCAGTCTGCTTCCTCATCTCTCACAGATGATGTTCCCATGTGCCTTTCCCACACACCTGCTACACTCAAATCTCTATCTTCAAGCCTGGTTCTTGGGCAGCTGAATGTGAAACAGTGATCCTTACGCATCCATAGTGACAACTGCTTATTTTTAATTCTATTGTAGCCTGTCTGAGGATAATACAATTTTTCTTCCACTATTTCTTTAACATCACTCTCATATTTACTAATTCCTCTTTTTTTAACAGAGAAGAGCAGGTCAGAGGTCCAGATCTGGGAATTTATAAGCTCAAGTTGCTTTTATTTTTTGTTTTTATGGTTTAACTTTTATTTATAACAGAAAAGCTGAATTTATATTTTTACTTGAGATATAAAAATTCTGTTGAAAATAAATTTAAGCTGAACAAGCCCAATCCTGTCTGATCTCGGAAGCTAAACAAGGTCGGCCTGCTTAGTACTCAGATGGGGAACCACCCAGGAAGACCAGGTGCCGTAGGCATAAAAAATAAAAAAAAATAATAATAATAAAGAAAAAATGAAGGGATTGTAAGCAACAAAGTCCTTGCAATCTGTGAGGTCAACCAAGGGTTACCTCACCTAAAAATTTTTTTTAAAAGTAAATAAAAAATAAAATAAATAAAATAAATTCAAGTAAAAAAGTGAGTAGATTTGAAGAAAAAAATACTAAGTAAGTGATAGGTATGACAGAAGCTGTGAACATAGTTAACTGAAGGATGGTAACATGGGAGACACCTAACTCTGATTTATTCTGAGGGATCCCCTTCTGCATCAGGTGAATAAGCACCCTGCAAGAATCAGCCCACAATGTGTGTGTGTGTGTGTGTGTGTGTGTGTGTGTGTGTGAAGCCCCCCGACCCTGCATTAAGCAGAGGTATTAAACATATCTCACTGTGTGGAGTGATTCCTCTCCATGTCTGATTCTACAGCTAGCCAATGAGGTCCTTCTCTTTCTCCCTGTGTGCAGGTTCTGTATATTTCCACCCCTTGAGGAAGAGTGGGACCTTTGAATGTGATGCATGTCATTCCTATATTTAGCTTACATTATACGGCAAAGGTAAAAGAATTCTGCATGTGTCATGAAGGCCCTGAATCAGTAAATTTTGAGATAATCGAAAGAGAGATAATCTCGAGTGGACCTGACTCAGGTAAAAGCCTAAGTTAAAAGAAGACCTGGTTATTCATGAAGAGAGTGCCTCCTGCTGGCCTTAAAGAAGAAACTGCCATATTGTGAGAGGGTCCTTAAGGGAACCACAGGGGCCTCTAGGACTTGGTAGTTACCTGGGCTGAAAGCCAACAAGAGAGCAGGGTCCTCAGTCTTCTAACCACAAGGAGCTGGGAAGAGGACCTCGAGCTCCAGAAAGGACTACAGCCTGGCCATCACATATTTGGCTGCCTGTGAGGCCCTGATTGGAGGATCTAGCTAAGCTACACCAGACTCTGATCTGTGGAAGTTGTATGATGATGAAGTATGTTATTTTAAACCAATAAATTTGTAGAACTTTGTTATACAGAAATAGCATACTCAAACAAATAGCAGTTGAATGAGTGAACAAGCTGAGTGAGTCCATGGTCATCAGTTTCCAGACTTTCTGATCTATCCTCAGAAGAGTAAATGGGTGAGTGGGAAGGGAAAGTTAGTGTCTACAACATCCTGTGAATTGTCCCCTTACTTCACATGGTGCAGGTGAGCATGCCCTCATCCTTTTAGGAAAGAGGAATCTCCAGGGCATCTCACTGAGCCTGGCCACCTCAGCTGCACTATTGGGTGCTGGCCAGTGCACCTGGTCCATGACTGGATTATTCCCTGGAAGACATCACAGTCTCTTCTCTCTCTTTTTGACTCTGCCTTTCAGTCAGTCCCCACCTCCCCACAAGGGCTGAGCTGGGGGTGGAATGGACCTGCTGTTCCTCTCTTGAACCCTCTGACCCTAGGGCAGAGTGCCTCTCCCTCACTGCCCCAACCAGTCCTTCATACTTGACCTCCAACATTAGCACTCTGAAAGGCTTGTCTTCACTCCACCCTCCACCATGCATTCCCACCTCTTATAAGAAGCACTGAACTTGCCCCAGGCCACCTGCCAGTTCTGGCCTGCCTTTCCCAGACCCCTGATCTGAGCCCAGGCTAGTTGCTCCTGACCCCTGCCAGAACCACCCCAAAATCTCCTCTCTGCTTCTCTCAACAGTTCTCTCACATGTTCTCTATCATTCTTCAGCTTAATTCCTGTTCAGCCTCACTTTCTCTGTGGGTGACCTGGCATCTGCACCTCTGAGGAAACTGAGGCCATTATAATGGACTTCTGTTGTTTTGTCTGCCAGAAATGGCTTCTCCTCTTCTTGTTCTTGTTGAGAGGGGCTGCTCCAGAAAGCCACACATGTGACTCAGTGGGGCTACCTGCCAGAGAGGCTGCCCTCTGGTTGTATCGGTGAGTTGGGTTCATGACCTAGCTAGTTCTAACACCTATCCTTGTCATAGTGTGTCCCAGGGAGGAATCCCAAGTTGGTCAGGCACTGTTCTGCAGGTGTTTTCTAAGTAGATTTGGTGGGGAAAGCTTCACTTTTCAGATTGCTCAAATGGAATGATATAGGTTAGACTTGGCTAATACTGTCATGTTCCCTGTAACAGAGAGACCCATCTCTAATAGAAGAGACTTGAACTAACCAAGGATGAGAGAGAAGATTGGGGGCAGAGATGAAGACATGAGGGGAGAGAAGGGAAGGTATGTATACTAGTTATCTGTTGGTGTGGAACAAATTACCCCCAAACTTACAGTGGCTTAAAACAATACATACTTATAGGTTCTATGGATCGATAATCTGAATGTGGCTTAGTTCAGGGTTTTTCTCAAGGCTTTAGTCAAGGTGTTGCATGGGAATATAGGTATGTCAAGGTTCAATAAGGGCAGGATCTTCTCCAAAGCTCTCTCATGACGTTATTGGCAGGATTCAGATCCTCATGGGTTGTTGGGCCTCGGGCCTCAGTTTCTTTCTAAACTCTGAGCTCAGGCTTTTGCACTTATTTCTGTTCTTCTCTTTCTTAATGTCTCCATTTATTTCACAGTACTACATGTTCTCCAGACCTAGACCTGCATCATAGGCCAGTGTTTCCCTTCAGCTCCTAGAGAACAAATCTATTCCTGGACCTCATTCTTCTCCCTCACCTGCTTCTCCTTCTGTGATGGATGAGACCAGATATTCCGGCTTAAAGCTTCAGTTTCATTGCTGGGTCCTCCCCTTCTTAGCCACATACCTAAAATGTGGCCAGTTCTGTAAATCTTGTCTTCTAAATATCTCCCATCCACCCCTGCTTGTGCATATGAACATCTTTCTATCTAGGCCTTTGTCATCCCTTGCTACTTGTGGGATACTACCATCTGGGTCATATCTCTTACTTCCCTCTCCTCAGAGACAATAGAGTGATCTTTCCAATGCCAGAGTTGATCCTGTCACTCTCTTGATTATAAGGCATTGCTGGTAACGAGATAGAAGGGATGAAGAAGTACAAATTAGTAGTTACAAAACAGTCACGGGGATTTAAAGTATATAAAATTTATTTAAAAAGAAAAAAAATACATTACTGGCTTCTCTAGCTGTTGGCATAATGCACATGGAAGGTCTTCACAAGTTAGCCTTATCTACCACTGCCTCCTCTTCCTCCTCACCTTTTTTTGTCTTCTCACTTTCTGATTATGATCTTCATTCTCCCAAACACAGACCTTCCCCCAGTTGTTCTCTTAGCCTGAAGTGTCCTCCTACCCCACACCCACCAATCCAACCTTTTCCCAGGTCTCACTCTTCAAGTTTCAGGGTCAAGTTCCATTTTGTCTGCAAAGCCCTCTCAACCTCCCATGCCTCAAAAATCCTTTTTACACTAGGAATGGGACTTGTTCTGTTGCAGAAACAAGACCGGCAAGAATCCAAGCACCACTTGGAGAGTCGGAGAACTCAGGTTTATTATACCAATGGTCCCAAAAGAGCTAGCACTCTGTATGTCTGGGCCCTGAGCTCAGGGGTAACCTTATATTTATAGAGCTTAACAAGCAAATGCAATACATCTGTTTTTAGTAATCAAAGGCAATACATCTGTCATCTAGACAGAACAATCAAAAGGGATGGTGAGTCTTTAGTTGATTTCAAGATCACTCTTCCCTTCAGCCTATGCAGCAAGCATGTCTACAGAAGCAGAATGAGGAGCTGATTACAAGGTTAGCCATTTGAGTGGAAAATTCCTCTTCAGTTCCAGAAAGCCCTGTGTTGAGGTATTTCTGCCTGTGCCCCATCCCCCATACAATGGCATCTCCTGCGGAGACAGTGGCTGATGAGTGTCTCTTGGAGGAGCTCAGGGAGCAAAAAGGGATCTGCTCCAGGAACATGAGATCCTGTGGTGTGAGGGTGATGCTTCTCGGATCTCTTGCAGCTCCTTGCCCCTGCTTGCCTCTTACTTACATTTTGAGCTCCTAATCACAAGGAAGGAGAGATGAAAAATAATGAGCTAGAAATGGCCAGCTTCTGGGCACCTTGGTAGTTTCCTCTAGTTCTAGAATTTGCTAATCCACCACTGAGAAGGAGGGATTGACTGGCCCAGATAACCAACTTGCCAGAAGGCAAGGTGCAGCCAATTTTTGGGAAAACACCTAAGAACTTTAGCATTGATAGTGCCACCTCTCCCCACTCCCTTTCTCCCAACCTCCTCCTTCCCTTTTTTCCTTCCTTCCTTCTTCTTAAAAATTATAACAGCTTTAATGGTAACTGATTATATAATTACAACTTGGCTATTGTAAAAAAATAAGACCAATATATAAGGTGACCCTATGGGCACCAGACCTGGCCAAAATCAAGGTCTGGCTGGTCTAAGGTCTGGCTGTGATCCAGGCCCACAGCTAGATTTAGAATGTTACATTAGTGTAGTAGGGTGCCTGAGCCTAAAATATGTAAACATAATTCAGTTTATTATATGATGCATGTGTGGCTGAATGCCACTTTTGTTTTCTAACATTAAAAAAAAAAAAGCCCATGTAGGTCCACTGGAGGATGTTAAGGGTGTGGTTCTAGACAAAAATATGCTAATGGCCAACTTCTGCTTCTGTAATCTGCTTGCTTGTTTGATGTTAATTAGGGTGTGATTAATCTGTTTACTTGCTTGATGTTAACCAGGGTGTGATTCTAGGTTTTATAAATTGCCTCTTTTGGGAGCTCAGGGCTGATCTCCTCTAACCCTGCATGGTAGAGTCAGTCACTGGCAGGCTAATAAAGGCTCATGTTCATTTCAATGGGCTCCATGGGTCTTAGAATGGATTGCACCACAACAGAGAGCAGAAGGGGAGAACAGAAAGGGGAGCAGAAAAAGTGTGTGCAATACCGCGCACCCCATGCAATAGACTGCACTTCCCCCAATAGAACTGTGCTCAGCACAATAAAGTTGGCGCCTACCATTTCATTCTCATGTCTGCCTCTTCTGCATTTTTCCAACTGGGTGTCTCACCATCGATCCTTCCTTTCTCGATCAGCTTGGCACTGAAAGACCCTATTAACATTCTGGTTACCATGTTGACCAAAGGCAGCCAATTTTTATTTTTTAATAAAGAGTCAGGTAGTAAATGTTTTAGGGTTTGTAACCCATATAATCTCAGCTCTTCCTGTGAAAGTAATAGACAATACATAATAGACAATATGTAAGCAAATGGGCATGGCTGTGCACCAATAAAATTTTATTTACAAAAATAGGTGGCAGATGGGATTTGATCCATAGGCTGCAGTTTGTTAGCTCCCACTCTGAACGTTTTCTTTTTACCTCTGGTATGTCAATTTAAGAAATGTCCTAACCTGTAGAGAACATTTATGAGTTTATTTGAGCCAAACTGATGATGTATGCTGGGGAGCAAGACCTCAAATGCTCTAGAGAATAACAGCTTTCCATCTTCTTTTATGCATTTGAAATTAAGAAGGGAATTTAAGGAAGATTACATGGAGGTGGGAGAAGCAAGACAGGAATTAGAGGATAGTTAGCAAGATTATGTGCTCCCTAAAGGATGGTTACAGTTTATTTTAAAGGTGTGTTAACCTAGATGCACGAAAACAATGGACAGGGCTTGCTTAAGGCAAAGATAAACCTTTTACTCAAGAAGTTATATTCCTGAGATGTGACTACCCACCATGACCTGCCCAGTTAGGAATTTGCAATCATATCACACTGTGATTTTACTTTCCATAAAACCCCTTTTTAAATCCATAGCTATCAGCTATGCCAGAATAGTGGAGGAGATGGAGTGGAGGACAGAGGTTCCACAGCTTCTGGCCAATGAGGCAAGGCAGACTCTCTCTTAATCCTGGTTGAGACTCCTAGTCGAGAACTTTGGTTGGCCTCGCTCAACTCAGGTGCCTGACTCTAAGACAGCACTGAGCAGGGCCTCTGAGAGAGATTATCTGACTGGTTTCTGATGGTGGCGAGATGCGCCGTTTTTCAGATGAAGAGTGTATTCTTTGAAATATATAAAAATGATCAATGTACATTGTGAATCATTTTTGTGAAATGAGTCAATTATTACTACAATGATTAAAAAAATTTTTTCCACTTATCCTGCCCCATTATCTGTTGTTTTCTATTGAGAGTTTAGTCAGTTCCTGACCCCCTGCCACCTTTGTAAATGCACTCCAGAATGTAGTATGTATCTCCCAGTTCCTATTCTTTAATCCAGAGGGACTCAAAACCTTTGCCTCCTAGAACCTACTTGGTTTCTTATTGATATTTTTTCCTTTCTCCATGGCCCTTCTCCACTCTGCTTCCTACCATGAATAGGTCAGAGCCTAGGAAGCATTGGCAGGCTCATGTCCAGTCAGATCTAATCATGAACAAAGCTGTGCTATGACCTTCCAGCTCTGACCCTAATGTAGAGGCCTCCACCCATCCCCACCTATGGACCCAGAACAGCCTATTGCTGACTGGACATCTATTCTGGCCCAGGTAAGCAGTGCTGTGAACTCAAGCTGATGGCTGAGCCCCGTCACAACTTAAAGACTCTCAAAGAGACCTGGCCCTCTGTCTGTCTTCCTAGCTACCTGAGGTCCCCATGCTTGGCCCACTTCTGGGGTCAGCTCACCTTTGAGGTCAGCCTACTTATCTGCATTTTTCTCTTACGCCTGCCTATTTGGTCTGACTGACTGCCTTTCTTTCTCCATCTTCCATTTATATCTGGTCTCAGCTTAGACTTCAATGTGTGCTATTTAAATTCCCAGCTCCTAGGGAAGCACCATGACCCACTGTAAAAGACCACATTGGGATCTGTGGACAAGCATCTGTCCTCTGCCTTCATCCTGGAGCAAGTATGACTTTGGCAAGCTCTGTTTCCTCTTCTGTAAAATGCAGATAATAATGAACTTACCTCACAGGGCACTTATGAGTAGTAAAACAATTAAGATAACATTTACTGTTTTAGGCTCATCCCAGGACTAGGGTGACTAACTGTCTTGATTGGCCCAGGATCTTCTTGGTTTTAGCACTGAAAGTCCCATATATCTCAGTCCTAGATAAACAAACACTGCAGTAATTGCTATGGGGTCATTAATTCTGGTTTCTTCCTTTCCCACTGTGGCCCTTTCACAAGGACTGATGTCCTCACACACCTCCATTTTCAACTTTCAGACTTCCCCAGGCTGTCCTGTGGAAAATAAATGCATGTGCTGCTGTGTTAAATGCCCAGGGATAACCCCACACTGAGGGAGACTCTGGCCCTGCTCTTACTCCATCCTGGCTTACAACACCCTTTGGAATCCCATGCCCAGTGGGATTTGGAAAGTATTCCACTTCAATGTTCATTTGACAGTGTTTCTTAGGGGCCCACAATGAACTGAGCACTGTGGTATATAGTCTGAGAATGCAAGAAAAAAGACCATATGTGCCCACTATAGGGAGTGTGGCAGCTTCTAGGAACTGAGAACAAGGTGTGTGTTTGGGGCGGGGTGGCACAAATTGAGGGTAGAGAGGGTAGTGTGGGGCAAGATGCGATGGTAGAAATCTCACTGGGAGACCCTAACTGAGCTTAGGTAAAGAAGTTTAGGAGAAATTTAGGAGAAAAGGTGGTGACCTAGGTCAAGGAAGAAGCAGTACAGGGAAAGAGAAAGGAAAGGTGTTCCAGGTCAAGAGCTCAGAGTATATAGAGGCAGAAAGAGAGAAATAGGCATGGTCTTCCCAGGAAGTGCAAAGGGGCAGTATGGTTGGAGGCAAAGATAACCCTGGGCCTTGTAGACCTTTCAAACAATCACAGCCACCAGGAAAACTGAGTTAGGACATAGGGAGAGAAGAAAGAGGCATGTGGCATCTACTGAAGTAGAGAAGTAGAGTTTCAAGGAAGCTCAGAGGAACCCAAGGACCATTCATGAGCAGAGGCATAGGGCTAGGGTCTTCTCTGCAGACAGGGCAGCGAACCAAGCATTTCATGAAGCAGGACTCAGGTCTAGTCTTGCCATCCAGCCCACTGCCCTAGCAGGAGTTTGGATTCTTGAGACATCTCTCTGCTCTCAGGGGGGAGGGAGTTCTCGGGAGCCTGGTACATGAATCAGGTAGGGAGAGTGACTGGCCACAGCAAGAGTGGAGGACTAGCCTCTGCCTGACTGCATGACCTTGAATGACCTTCAACTCAAGCACAGTGTCTGCTTCTGGTGCATCCTGAAACTTAAACATCATTCTTTAAATTCCTCTCATGATGCCAAATCTTTTTTATCTCAGAATGAGAGGGCAGCCAGGTAGTGTCCTTCAAATGGGCCACCATAGCCTTGCCATGGCTCCTTTCTGTGCTGTGGTGTCAGCCATTGGGGAACCCTGGTGCCTCTGCATCCAAGATTTTCACCACCTCTCACGGAGGGCCTGTCAGTGTCTTTCTGAAGCTGAAGAGGCATCTGTGGGCTGGCAAGCAGGTATTATGTGCCTAGTTAGGGCTTTATGGTTTGGCCAGGCATATTTGTATCTCACAAGACCTGAGAGTGGCTACTTATTGGTTCTGTGCTCCTGAGTGGGCCTCTCCTAAGGGAAAAGGCCACCAGCAGGTCCACATTGGGGACTGCACTCCAAGACTAAGCTACAGATAAGGGTTATCAGCCCCTCAGCACGGCTTTCCCCTTCTGAGACGTTTCCATTTGTTCATGAAAGGACTGGGCTGAGGCAGGCTGAGGGGATGGAGGATGTAGGGTGGGCAAGCCCCTGGTTGAGGGGGTCTTCTTGCTGCATCATCTTGGGAAATCAGAGAATAGTCTCCTGGGGATCTGGTGTTGAATGGAGCTTTAGGGCCACAAGCATTTTGGAGCAGGAAGGTGTCATTGGTCCATTTAGCCAGGTTCCTCCAACCTACATTTGTGCTTATTCTAGACCCTGGGAACTCAGGAGACAAGCAACAAGGCCCCACCACTAACCCCATGAGGTTGTGTTCTAGAAAGCAGACAAAGTACAAGATCATTTCCAGGAAAGCAAGACGTAGGGCCATCTGGAAGAATGTGACAATGGAAGGGTGGTCGAGGTTCTTTCCGGTGTGCTTGAACTGAGGTGTTTGATTAATTAAAATTTGTCTTTCTAAAGTCAAAAGAAAATATAAAGTTAAAATCCAGACTGAGACACCAAAATTAACTGGAAATTCTGAGACCTACTTTTCAGATGAGACGATGAAAGCAGTACAGGAAAAGGAGAAAGTGTTCCAGGCCAACGGCAAAGTGTGTGTGTGTGTGTGTGTACACGCGCGCGCGTGCACGTGTGTGTGTGAGGGCTGGGGCTGATCAATAGAGGGCCTTCCAAGTAGTGTGATCATATGGGGACCTGACCATTTCATTGGGAGACCCAAAACATCAATTCATTTTTTTCATGGGAATATCAGAAACTCTTTCATCTTCTCTCTGGGGAGGGGTAGGTGTGGCTGCCAAGGCTGAAGAAATGGAAGGGGAGAAGTGGATGAGGATATTAAGATTCCTCTCCAGAAGTTCACCACATTACCCTTTTCAGGAAGGTGCCATACCTGAGTCTTTAGCAGTAACTGCTCTCCCTGAATTCAGAGCTGCTTCTCTCTAGTTTGTCCAGAAAGGACATTGCATGTTCTTTGAGAGTTCTGAGAGGGAACACAACTGACTGTGCTGAGTGGGGAGAGGATGGGAGAATATAACCTTCTTTATTCAGAGTTTGCACAAAATCTCCTCGACCCAACTTTCACAGCTCCTGAGACCTCTAATTCAAGAGCTTTCACAGTATTTTTTTGAGGGGGGATAAATCATGATTTCTTATTGTCTTCCTAATTATAAGCTTAACTTTCACTTTTCTAACTTCCCAAAATTCTATTAACATCTCTAATCTGCTGCCATCTCTCTTTTTATTTTTCCTTTTATAAAGAAAGGTTTATAAAGGTTTTGGCCATTTTATTGGAATTTGGGGGAAGAAGTGGATACAATGCCACTTCTATTCACTATGTTTCATTGAAGTTGATACCCCACCATTTCTCTGGGCCTCAATTTTCTCCCTAACATGGGGACAATGGCACCATGATCAAATAGGCTCTTGGAAATAGCCAGCTAGGGGAGGAAAGATGGGACTTGAATGTAATTACTCTTAGATTTGGATCCTGGCCCCATCACAAGCTGACTAGGTAAGTTTGAACAAGTTCCTCAACCTTTCTGAGCCTCAGTTTCCCCAGTAGTAAAAGGGAGATGTTCACACATGGCATGCTCACTCTCTGCTGCTTTCTCTCCCCAAGGTACATGTAACCTGGGATTCTCAGCACCATCACAGAGAGATTAGTTATATGGCTGTCATGTCACTATAATCCACCCAAGTGTCCACAGCAGGGCAGAGTCTGTTGAGGTTTGATCCAGGCAGGATCTCTTCAGCTGTTCCACCCCCTTGCACAGGGGCAGAGGCAGATCAGATCCAAAATCTAAATTCTGAGGTCATCAGGTGATTTCAGGCAAAAGGTGGGCTTCCTTCCATGTGGAAACCCACTGTTCTGAACATCATGCAGGACAGGAGGGAGGAACAAGGAGCTTTTACCTTTAAGTGTCATGGAGTGGTCGGGGATAGGTGTAGAGAGCCCACTGGCTGACAACTGATGACAAAGCTTGCAGGTAAAAAATAGGAGTTCGTTGAGCTCTGGAGAGCTCAGGGATTCTAGAAAGACTCTACTGTCCAGAAGAAGTGATATGTGGCATTCCAAACATCCATATTCCCTGGGTCATTTTTCTTTTTGACTGCATTTATGGGAGAAGTGGTTCTTAGGCCAGGATGCCAAAGGTAAGATGTGTCTTAGACCTTGTCCTAGTTCTTCCAGTAATTTGGTCCAGCCACTTCCCCCTCTCCTGGCCTATTTCTCACCTGTAAGAGAAGCAAGAGCACAGCACCTAGAGCACTCACCAACACAGTTTTAATGACCGTGGGCCCAAGTGGTCCCTGCCTCTGTCAAAGTCTTCAGCTGTTCTATTTGGATACACTTGAGTCTTTATGTTGATCAGTATGAATTTTTTGTAGTTTATCATTTCGCTGATGATTCTTAATCCCTTAAGAGACAGATATTCTATGGAGACTACAATACTATTTTTTCACAAGTCTGTTGGGTCTGGAAGTACACCTAATTGAAGGACAAAGACATCTTTTTTGGTAGATAACAGGAAAACAGCAGTGGTAATGAAGAAACACCAAGACATGTGCCAAGTCCTGTCAGCCATGAGTCATCTCATCACTCCTGTGGCATGATGAAGGTCAGTTCAGAGGGTCTCTGAGGTTGGTAAATAGAACACTTGAGGCAATTATGTTTTTCTGTTCTGGGGCTAGACTCATGGGAGTAGTGAGAAACTCTTATTCTGTAAGAAGAAGAGGCAGAGTTCAGGATCAGGGGACTAAGAACACATGGCTAGTCCACTCCGTGGGTCCATCCCTCCATGGCTTCTGTCAGGGGGCACCCAGAAAGATAAACATCCCCGCCCCTGTAGCTCTATGGGGGACTAAGCCTTTCCCCTGGAGGACAGTTAGGTTTCTCTGGAGGCCTGTAGTAACTCCCATGGAGAAGGGCAAGGTGAAGCCCTGACCAATGGCTGCATCATGGAACCAGCACCTTCATCTTCAGGCAACTTTCTATGGATGGTATGTCTTCAAATTCCATCAAGTCCAATTAACATAGAAAGCTCCTGCATTGAAAGTTTCTCTTTTATTACCACTTACAGAGGCATGGAAGGGCTGCTGATTTGCTTTAAGCCTGAAGTTATTTTGTAAAACGTCCAAGTAATTATCACACATATTCATTTATCAAAGGCAGTTTATACCAAATGCCGAATACCAAAAATAAAATAAAATATAATCTTTATTCCTATCACACAGTATTAACTACAATTTTGGCACCTTTCCATTCTTGGCTTTTTCTGTGTATATTTTTGTCCTTTAACATAGCTCTGGTTATACAATTATACATTTTTTTATTATGATTTTATATTTTTTTTACTAAAAGATATAAACATGTTCCTATGCAATTATAATTTTTTCCTAAATATCATAGGTAGTAGCTGAGGTCATGCAATAGATTAATTAGCCAATCCCCTATTGTTGGTTAATTAGTCCATTTTAACTTTGGCTGTTATAAATAATAGTACAATGATCATCTTTTGGTGGTTTATTTTTTTAAATCTGGCATCAGTTATTCAGCGTCAGTTCCCAGAATGGAACTGTTACATCAAAGGCTCTGAATATTCTTTAGATTCTTGGTCTCCTATGGGAAAAGCTGATCTTAGAATTCTACCTTTCATGTGCCCAGAAGGAGCAGTGAGTCCTCTGCTCACAAAACCCTTGTATATTAGTCCTAGACCAGCAGATTGGCCTGAGTCTGACCACAAGGTACTCTGTGAGCCTATTCCCCTGCCCCTTTCCTTCCACTCTTTTTACTTATCCAGAGCCATGGGCAGCAATGGTCTTCAAAGACCTGAAAAGCATTCCAGGCTAGGGTGCTTTGATAGCCTTAGGTAATTCCACCAGAAGCTGTTGCTCCTGGGTGTGCTGATACCCACCCATGGAAATACCCATTGTGCCAACATATGTGAGCAGGCTTTGCTCCCCAGCATGGACCTACAGAAATAGAGTGACTAACCAGAGTGCCTTCCTGTCTCCTCAAAGTTCAGGTCAGGGGACCCAGTTCAAAGAACTGTCTGACTCATGTTTCCCCATTCCCTAAAGGCAACTGCAACTTAAAAACACAGAAAGCACTTCCCACTCTTCCCAAACAGAAGCCCATCCCTAGAGCTCACTCAGTCCAGAGGCCAGTCAGAATTGGCTAAAACAATATCCAGGCCAGAGAAGGCTCTAGCTATTGTCCAGCTCAGGGACTCTGCCGCAGCCCAGGGCCACTTGGGATGTTGGAGATTCTTCTTCTAACCTGCTTTACCCTTCCTCCTTCCACATCAGATGCTACATTTTCCACTCTTGCCTTTAATTTTCCTTTGCATTTGGGAGAGAAGGACAATTAGGGAGTTCCTTTTAGTCTGATGGAAGGGCCAATAGCCTGAGGTCACTGGGGCCTGGGAAGGAATAGGGTAAGTGAACTTTGTTAAAGAGGAGAAGTTTCTAAACCCCAACACCAATGGTACTGAAGAGCATGTATAGGCAGGCGCTCTAAGCTTCCTGGGAACACCTCAGCTGCTGTCAGGAGTGGTGTCTGTACTTCCAAGACCCGGTTGGAGGTTCTCACTCAACAAAGACCTCTATTTAGAAGTATACATGACAACTACTAGGATGTTTCCAGGGACACAGGGTTCGTAGCCTAACAAAACAGCTTGTTGCATTGGGACACCACCCTGTTTCTTTCATTAACTTAATTTTTTTTTTCTTTTTTTAGGAATAAAGGCAAGCATAGGTAAATAAACACGTTTTTCCTTATGGGAGTAAACCATCTCTCCCCGGGAGAGTCCACCCATTGGCCACTCTTTCACCGAAAGGAACCAGGAAAACAAGGCTTCAACTTTCTTCATGTGCAGTGATTCCAAAGTTTGGAAACTTTCCAGGTATTCTCTTTTTAGACAACATCACTCCAATTGTTTCCATGAAACCTGGTTCCTACCTACTTATGTTCCTTAGGACAAGCTTCACTTTTCAATTTTCTTCTTAGAATGTGGTATGAAGAAGTAAACAATTCTTCAGATAAACCCACACACATGGGAGCTGTAGGTATATGTGTTCAGATACATTGTGCCTCCATAATCCAGGTGCTGCATTGAGCAGTGTGGGAAGTCATAGCCCACCATGGTCTTAGACCCAGCTTATAGTCAAAGAAACCTCTCAGGCCTTTGTTATGAATGTCTGAACAACTAAACTAAGATCCTTCTATCCACAACATATATTCAATTTCTCTCAATTGTGTTTCATCTCAATTATATTTAGAAGGCTGGCTCTGTGAGACTGGTTCTCTCTGACAAGTCTTGATGAGTGTCGTAATATGTAGTTCCTGGAACTGCTGCTAAGCAGAGAGATGCCTGTGGACTTAGAGATGAGAAAACATACACAGAGCTTCCAACTGTATGTGTAGGATGGGAGGACAGGAATTGAATGTGCTCTGTGCAGCTGTGACTTCTTTACAACACACACAGCACTGGTATTGATCCATCAAAATTCTCTACTTTTCAAAAATACATTCCATGCTGTAGAGCAAACTTTAAAGAAACACAAGCAAATAAATTTAAATAAAGACAACCTGCCCAAAAGAAAAAGAAAAGCAAACAAACAACCAAACAAACAAAACATCTGTCAGCCTTCCATGCTGCATAACACAGGTCTTTCTCTGTGTGGGTTAACGTCCTTTCACTCACAGTGCTTGCTCAGAGTGCTAGCTTTGCCAAGTCTGCCAGCCCTGCAGCTAGTGCTGATGAATGGCGTTGACAGTGTGGTTTTCTCTTTCTGCCACTACGGGGTTGGAAGTGAACATTTATTGAGTTTCTACTAGGTAACAAACTCCTGCTAGGCATTCTATGGACCTGTTTCCACTTAGTCTTCACCACAACACTCTAAATATACAGTTTTATCTCTGTTTCACTGTGGAAAGACAAAAGGTCACAGAGGTTCAACCATTTGCCCATGTCCACAAAGTTGGTACCAACAGAGTTTGGATTGGAGAACAGAGCTGATGACTCAAAA
The DNA here is from genome assembly GCA_030015415.1 of Cynopterus sphinx. Lineage (NCBI taxonomy): Eukaryota > Metazoa > Chordata > Mammalia > Chiroptera > Pteropodidae > Cynopterus > Cynopterus sphinx. The sequence goes on from CM057382.1 coordinate 56,493,754, forward strand.
GCCCATGCTTTGTCTACGCTTCAGATCCTAGACCACTGTTGTCCAATAGAAATAGAATATGAGCCACAAATATGAGCCAAATATATAATTTTATATTTTCTCATAGCCACATTAAACAAGGGAAAACCAGGTGACATTAATCCCAGTAATACGTTTTATTTCACCCAATGGATTCAAAATATTAGTATTTCAACATGTAATCAATATTAAAATTATAACTTTTTATATTGTCTTTTGGACTAGCCATATTTCAAGTGCTCAATAACCAGATGTGGCAAGTGGCATGAGATTAGACAATTCAGCTATTACATAGAAAAATAGCTGTTTTGTTTTTTCTCTTAGCTAATTTTTAAAGAGAATTACATTTTTTAATGCTTTTAAATACATTTGAATGTTACAGAAAAGATTGAAAGAATTAATAATTAGGTGAAACTGAATTCATTTCTTACTTGTATTAATCAGTTTAGGCTGCTGCTATAACAAAATATCACAGGCTGGGTGGCTTAAATAATAGATATTTATTTTCATACAGTTCTGGAGGGTAGAAATCTGAGATCCAGGTGTCAGACTGGTCCAGTTCTGGTGATAGCCTTCTTCCTGGCTGATAGACAGCTACCTTCTCTTTATGTCTTCATATAGTGGAAATAGTGAGCTTTCTGCTGTCTTTTCTTATAAGGGCACTAATCCCACGATGGAGGCTTCACACATGACTTCGTCTAACCTAATTACCTCTAAAAGTTACCATTCTATTCCCAAATACTGTCCACTGGGTGTCAGGGCTTCACACATCACACAATGCTGAGTGATGTAAAGTGTCATTGAATTTTCCTATGAGGATAAGTTGGAAACTTCCCTTTGTGCATAGTGTGAGTTATGCATGTTGCAGAAATGCCCCTGCAAAGTAAAGACTTTGATTCAAACCTGGATCTTCACAACTCTTGCAGTCTTTATTTTCCTCAGTATTCAACCTGGTGTTTGCGATTTAGACCTGAGGCTCTGAGGTTTAGTGACAGTTTGTCAGTCACAAGGGTAGATCCAGCAGGAGCCAGGGCTTCACCTTGGCCTTCCGAGCCTAGGGCTCTCTCCTATGTTCTGCTTTGTGAAGAGTTGCTGATGACATATTTTTTTTTCCCAGGGAAATTAAGGTTAGCATGGGCCCTGTCCTGCATACTCTTTTCTTTGTGTTCTTTCTTGAGAACAACTAAACTAAGAATACCTAAGTGCTTGGTAGCTTGGCCCATGGGCCTCTGTGCTGAGAGAGACAAAATCACTTGGTATGTGACAGGGAAATTTTAGGGAGGGATACCAGGGGAGCAGGTATTTGAACAGGTTTTACCTTGTTATTAAAGCTGCTGGTCCTTTATTCCTGCATCCTTCAAACTCTGACTGCTCCCTGCCAGACCCTGGCTAGGTTAGGGGTGCACAGAGATGGAGAGGCAGATTATGGCTCTCAGCTATCACAGCATGGTGACAGGATGAGGGGAGAGACAGACCTGCTCTTGAATCAGAACACATGTAAGCAAGGCATTGATTTGCCAGCAGACAACAGCACACAGGAGCCCCTGGGCCTGGGGTTTGATGTTACACCCACCAAGGAGGCAAAACATCATGAAAGCCTCATTGACTGAGACATTAGCAGAGAAAGAGCAGAATGGGGTGGACATCTCTTAACCTGGAGTTGCTGCCTCAGACAAGAGAGTGTCTTTCCCATCTTCATTGCCTCTTGAAATCCAATGCTGGCAAGAGGGGGATTTCTGGACAATAAAAAATACTACTTATTGAAGAGCTATGAAATGCCAGTGAGTTTATTTTTTAAATTTTTCTATTAAGTTTTTTAGGGTCACATTGGTTAATACAATTTGCTAATTTTTAGTACGTTATAATTTGACATTTATATATTCTATTGTGTGTTTACCACCCAAAGTTCAGTTTCCTTCAGCTACCATATATCGTATCTTATTTTCCCACTTCACCCTCCCCCAACACAGCTATATTTAACCCCTTTACCCCATCTATCTCCCCTTCCTTCCCCACCTCCTACACTTTTGTAACCACGAGTCTATAGTCCGTGTCTCTGAGTCTTTGTTTGTTTGTCCTGTTCATTTGTTGCTTTTAGGTTTATATCCCACATATAAGTGATATTCTATGATTTTCAGCCTTTTCTGTCTGGCTTATTTTGCTTAGCATGATGATCTCGAGGTCCATCCATGTTGTTGCAAATGGCAGTATTTCATCTCTTCTTATGGCTGAGTAATATTCCATTGTATATATGTGCCACAGCTTCTTTAGCCAATCATCTATCATAGGACACTTGGGTTGCTTCCATGTCCTGGCCAATGTGAATAATGCTGCTATGATGATCAGCATGCAAATATCTTTTCAGATATGGGTTTTCAAGTCTTTGGGGTAAATACCCAGTAGAAAGATTGCTGGATCAAATGGAAGATCAATCTTAGTTTTTTGAGGAATCTCCATACTGTTTTCCATAGTGGCTGTACCAATTTGCAGTCCCACCAGCAGTGTATGAGGGTTCCTATTTCTCTGCATCCTCTCCAACATTCGTTATTACTTGTCCTGTACATTATAGACATTCTAACAGGTGTGAGATGGTATCTCATTGTGGTTTTGATTTGCATTTCTTAATAGCTAGCAACGTTAACAGCATCTTTTTATACATTTGTTGGCCATTTGTATGTTCTCAAGGGAGAAGTGTCTGTTCAGGTCCTCTGCCCATTTTTAGATTGGATTGTATGATTTTTGGTGTTGTTATTGAGTCACATGAGTTCTTTGAATATTTTGGATATTAGGCCCTTATCAGAGGTGCTGTTTGTAAATATATTTTCCCATTTGGATGATTGTCTCTTTACCTTGTTTAAAATTTCTTTGCTAAGCAGAAGTTTAGTTTGAAGTAGTCCCATCATTTCTTGTTTTGTTTTGTTTTTACTTCCCTTGCTTTTGAGCAAATTCATAAAATCCTCTTGGATTTTCCAGATCCAAGGCCCCTGACTTTAGTTCCTATGTTTTCTTCTATGCATTTTATTATTCCAGGTCTTATATTCAGGTCCTTAATCCATTTTGAGTTAATTTTGGTGTGCGGAGATAGACAATAGTCTAGTTTCATTCTTTTGCAAGTGGCTTTCCAGTTTCTCCAGCACATTTATTAAAAGAGGCTTTCTTGTCTCTACTGTATATTTTTGTCTTTTTTTGTTGAAAATTATTTGCCTATATAAATATGGATTTTATTCTGGACTCTCGATTCTTTTCCACTGGTCCATGTGTCTGTTTCCTGCCAATACCATGCTGTTTTAATTACTGTTGTTTTGTTGTATAATTTGAAGTTGGTCAGAGTGATGCCTCCAGCCTCATTCTTTTTTCTCAGCATGACTTTGGTAATTCAGGTTCTTTTGTGCTTTCATACAAATCTGATGATTTTTTTGTTTTAGTTCTTTAAACATGCTGATGGAATTTTGATGGGGATCGCATTAAATTTGTATAATGCTTTAGGTAATATGGTCATTTTAACTATGTTGATGTTTCTAATCCAAGAACACAAAATATCTTTCCATTTATTTGTATCTTCTCTGATTTCTTTTAATAGGGTCTTATTGTTTTCATTATATAAGTGTTTCACATGTTTCATTGGAATTATTCTTAGGTATTTTATTGTTTTTGTTGCAATTGCAAAAGGAATTATTTTTTCTACTTCTTTTTCTGACACTTCATTATTAGAGTATAGGAATGCTATGTATTTTTGAACATTGTTTTTGTTTCCAGAGACTTTACTGTATTTTCTTATTGTTTCTAGTAGTGTTCTTTGGAGTGAGTCTTTATAGGTTTCTGTATAGAAACATTTCATCTGCAAATAGTGACAGTTTAACTTTATTTTCCATTTGAATGCCTTTTACATCTTTCTCTTGTCTGATTGCTCTCTCTAGGACCTCCAATGTTGTATTGAATAACAGTGGCGATAGTGGACAGCCTTGCCTTGTTCCTGATCTTAGAGCGAAGGTTTTAGTTTTTCACCATTAAGTATAGTGTTGAGGGTTTGTTATATATGGTCTTTATTATGTTAAGGTATTTTTATTCTATACTGATTTTGTTAAGAGTTTTGATTATAAATGGGTGCTGTATCTTATCGAAGGCTTTTTTGCATCTATTGATATGATATGATTCTTATTTTTTAATTTGTTCATGTGATGTATCACATTAATTGATTTGCATATGTTGAACCATCCCTGTGCCCCTGGGATGAAGCCCACTTGATCATGGTGCATAATCTTTTTAATATGTTGTTGTATGCAGTTTGCTAGTATCTTATTTAGAACTTTTGCATATGTGTTCATGAGAGATATTGGTCTATAGTTTTCTGTTTTTGTGTTATCCTTACCAGGTTTTGGTATCAGAATGATACTGGCCTCATAACATGTGTTGGGAAGTATTTGCTTCCTTTTCGACTTTTTGGAAGAGTTTAAGGAGAATAGGTATTAAATATTTTCTGAGTGTTTGATAGAATTCAGTGGTGAAGCCATCTTGTCCTGGACTTTTTATTTTTTGGTAGGTTTTTGTTGATTGTTTCCATTTCCATACTGCTGATTGGTCTATTTAGATTTTCCAGATCTTCTTGATTCAGTCCAGGAAGATTATATTTTTCTAAGTAAAGGTTTATTTCTTCTAGGTTATTAAATTTGGTATTATATACTTTTCATAGTATTATTGCATGATCCTTTGTATTTCTGCAATGTCAGTCGTAATTTCCCCTCTTTTCATCCCTGATTTTATTTGTGTCATTTCTCATTTTTCCTCAGTGAGTCTAGCCAGTAGTTTGTCAATTTTATTAACTTTCTCAAAGAATCAGCTCTTTGTTGTTTTTATTTTTTCTATTGTTTTTCTGTTTTCAATTTCATTGATTTCTGCTCTAATTTTGATTGCTTCTTTCCTTCTGCTGACTTTACACCTTATTTGTTCTTCCTTTTCTAGTTTTTCAGTTAAAGTATTAGGTTGTTTATTTGAGCTCATTTTTTTTTTTTTTTGGAAATAAGGCTGTAATGACATGAAGTTTTCTCTTATGACTGCTTTTGCCATGTCCCAACAGTTTTGATTGATATGTTGTACTATCATTATCTTTTGTTTCTATGTTTCTCTTGATTTCTCTTTTTGTTTCTTCCCTGACCAAGTTACTCTTTAGAGTTAAGGTGTTTAATTTTCATGTATTAGTGGTTCTTTGCCAGTAAATTTATATATGACACTTGCTATGAATTGAATTGTATCCTCCAAAAATTCATATATGGAACCTCTAGTACCTCAAAATTGATCTTATTTGGAAATAGGGTATTATAGATGTAATTAGTTATGATGAGGTTATTAAGGTGCTTCCCTAATTCAATATACTGGTGTCTTTATGAAAAAGAAAAATATTGGAGACATATATGCATGCAGGGAGAGCATCATGTGAAAATTTAGACAGAGATTGGGGTGATTCTCCTACGAGCCAATAAACATCAACATTTGACAGCAAACAACTAAAGCCAGAGGAGAGGCATGGAACAGATTCTCCTTCATGGCCCTAAAAAGAAACCTAACCTGCTATCATCACCTCGATCTTGAACACTAGCCTCCGGAGATGAAGCCTCAGGTCTCTATCCAGCTCAGACCTCCTGCTGACAGAACTGTGAAACAGTTAGTTTCTGTTGTTCAAGCCCCCCAGTTTGTGGTGCTCTGTCATTGCAACTTTAGCAAATTTACACATCATTGCATTTAATATGTATACCAGCTTTACGAAGACAAGATTATGCCCATTTCATGGAAGAGGGAAACAAGGTTGGAGAAGTTACCTGAAGTCACTCAAATGTAGGGTTCTAACCCAAATCCATCTCATGCCCAGGTCCACTACATCTCATGACTTCCAGTGGCTATTTCCACTCAGGTTTTGTGTGAGTGTTCAGTTTAGGGAAGGGCCAGATCATTCACTCATGAAAACACCCATTTCTCTTAAGAGACTTCTCCAGGTTCTTTGAAAGGCAAGCTGATCTACTGGGAATAGGGGCTATGTATCACTTTTCAGGAACCTTGCTCCAGGACAAGCCAGCTTCACTGATCTCCCTAAACTCTGCTCAGCAAACTCCCAGCTGTGAACGAATGTTATCTATTTCATGCCACCCCTGAACTATGTTATATTCAGGATCTGTCCTAGATTGAAGTCCTCTTCTGATTGCAGTCTGTGACCCTGGCACAGACCCACAAATGTTCCATTTGTGCTCATGAGTTTCACACAGTCCTATCATAAGCATGCAAGTTTTTTCACCTTCTCTACAGAATGGAATGGAAAGTAATTCTGAATCTCTAAGGAATTTTTGTTGGCCCTGCCTGTCATTTACTTTGGCTCCATAAATCAAAGAGAAGTCAGGCTGTAGAATACAGGCAACCTTCCAGTTATAATTCATCAGTATATTGTGCTTACTGGGTCAAATAAACATCTTGCATTTATCCGTTATTTCATTTATTGCATGGGGACTTTCCTTCCGGTTAATGTCATTTCTCTGATGAAACATTAATGGACTGGGAAATTCTTAAGGAACATAACTATTATTCTTTTTAGTATGTCCCCCATTAGCTTAACCTAGGCTCCAAAGGATTCTTTCTAAGGCTGTAAGACAAAACCAGGCACCCTTTTAGCTTCCTTCAGATCTCTTCCACTCACTCTTGCAGGACACTGCTGAAGGTCCAGCCAACACCCAGTAGGTTCACAGTAACACATGATAATGGTGATTTATCTCTAAAAAGATATTTCTGCCATCTCCAATTCTTTCCTACTTTTAGTTTTGCTTGGAAGTTATAAATTACAGACAGCCTCCTAGTAATACTCCAACAGAATGTGTTGTGTTTTCACATACAAAAATTGTACAATATTTATTTGGCCCAGTAAGTACAATATTACTTGTTACAGAAGTGTGTAAGTATGAACAAGATCAGAGCCACCTCCTTGCAATTTAAAAAAATATTAGGAGAAATTGAATTAACTACATAAGGTGTTTTATGATTGCTTTTTTTTTTTTAGCTAAACTATAAACCAAAGGGTCTTATAGGTCAGTAAAGATAAATTTAACTCATTTTAATTCCTCCTGTGTTTTCCATATTTTGTTTAATTATTTCCCTTTTGGGGATATTTGAGTTTCTAAAATTTTTGACTCTTATAAATAACCTAGGCATTAACATCTTTATGTTTTATGCAAGTATTTCTAATGGATAAATACTAAGAACATTTTTGAGTAGAAGAAATTATCATTTCAAATACTGAGATATAACACTCATTTTCCAGTCAAAATCATATTTATTTTCCTCAATTATTTGTAAAAGAACCCATTTTCTTCCCTGTCACACATCGCATCTTATATGATATTTGCATTTTTTGCTAATCTAAAGGGCAAAAGAGGTATTTTTGTTGTCTTAACTGCAGTTACTTAAATAGGGAAATTGAGCACCTTTTCATGTTCATCAGCCTTCTCTTTCCTTCATGATGTGCTGTACCAGTTAATAACTTGGACTTTCTTCTTTTTCTATTGGATTGCTTAAAGTTTTCATGGTTCAATTAGTCAGTCTTTATTTTTATAATAATATTTCTGGTCTCATGCATGACTCACAAAAGGCTGTCCTTCACTCAAAATTAGAAAACCCTTTATTTCAGTCTGTATTCTTGGTTGCATGAGGAGAAATCATCTTTATCTAACTCAGGCAGAAAAGGGATTTATTAGAAGGATATTGAATATCTTAGTGAAATGTTTAGGTGTTTAGAAATAAACTTTGGGGAAAAAGTCAGATTAGATGGAGGCTAGAGAAACAAGAACACAGGAAAATGATACCATGAGGATAGTCTGGTGCCACTGGTCCTGGATGTTTGCTGCCTAGAGGCTGTTTTCTTGTCTCTACTACCATTGTCTGCACTAGACCCTGGGTGCTGTATGCTCTCATCTTACTGTCACCAATCACCACTGTCTCTATCACAACCACCACTGGAGTGAATTCCTAGCAGTTCCCTGATCCTTTGCAGTACAGGTTGCAGATTCAAAAAAGTGTGGGAGTCCCTTATTGCCCATACACAAGTTTTAGCTGTTAGGAGTCAGAGAAAATAATATGGTGTTTGAGTTAATTTGTGAAAGATTGATATTCTTATAATATTAAGTCTTCCCATGTTGAAATATGATATGTGTTAAAATATTCTATGTTTGCAACAATTTTTATTAATGGAATGCCAGTTTGATTCTTATTCATTTATGTGATTCTGTTTCCTCTCTGTGTTTATAATTCTTTTATCCTTTGTATTTTAAAATGTTATATGGATTTTTTTTCATTTATCTTAATAGGAATATAGGCCATTTTAATCTGGAATTTCTTCATCTGTCTTTCTGTTCTATATCCTTTAAGATTTTCTTGATTTTCCCTTTGAGTTTATTTACTGATAATTGTTTTGGGGACACGAGATGGTGGATTACATTTATAATGTCTAGGAGAAGTTTGCATACCAGAATATTTTTTTATGAATAAATTACCTAGAATTTCTAACAGTACTAATTAGAGCTTTTTTTTTTTTAAGTTTTGTTGTTGTTGTTGTTCATTGAATTATCTATATGTCTGTAAGAGTCTATTCTATTAACTACCCTTTTGATCCATGTCACACGCATTGACATGCTAGATCTGCCTAGTGCCTTCTTGTTTAAGAATTGGGTTGGTTCTTTCAGGTGGTTCGTATGGTGACCTTTTTCTCTGGGGCGCTTCTCCTCTGACTGAAAAGGCTGCTTGGGAGCTCTGGGTACCTGGAGTGTGAAAAGAAGACTAGGTTTTTGCATTGAAGGTATGGCTGTTGAATAAATGTTGATGTCAGAAAGTAGGACAGTTACTTCCTTTGGATTCACTTGCCTCTCCTCCAGCCCCTCCAGCTGACCTGGGGTGTGTCTGTCTGCAGCGGAAAGACCCTTTTTCCTATATCCATTTGTTCAGAGGAGCTGACAAATGGCTTCCACTTTCTGCTGGTGATTTTCCATTCCATTCTCTGGCCTGTGCCAATAATAACATTTCACACTTGTCTGACACCTTTTCTCCTCTGACCTCCAAGCACTTTATAAGCAAACAGTTACTATTATTGCCCCCTGATTTCTGATGGAAAAGCTGAGAGTTACAGGATCAAAGCTGTCACAGTTGGGGGTAAAGGTGAGATTTTAGGACACCCCGGCCAGTCCCCAACCCTCTGCAGGACCAAAGAGGGCATCCTACCCCCAAGAGGTCCTCAAAGGAGAGGGCCCCAGGGGAGGGTTATCAGCACTTGCTCCTGGAGGCCTCCTCAGAGCTCTATTAGTCCAGGGTAAAGCTGATGCATTTATTCTTTACTAGGGACAGTAAAAAGAAATGTGGCTCTTGGAACTACTTCCTGCAAAGAAAGCTGGGTCCATGGTTCATGGTTTATTCTGAGGACCAGAAGACAATTGGAAGGTTCAATGTGTCACTGCTTGTTTTGAGGAATGGAGCAGATCTGTGTTGTATGGCCTCAAGGGGTAAAAAGGTTCAATTGCTGTAAGTTACAGTGGAAAGAATCACTATTTAGAGGCCTCAATAGTACTTCCAGCAGCCCAAAGGGAAGAGAGCAGCTATCTAGCCATCAGTGTGGATGTCCATTACCTCATGGCTTGGGCTGGGTGACACAGAAGGCCTCTTCCAACCCAGATATTTGCATCATAAGAAGAGACTCTGATGCCATCTCCTCCAGGTGATGAAGCCCTTGGGACTGAGACCCTGAAACTCCAGGGTAAGCCACATCTTGCGGGACCTGTGAAGCTCCTTGGTTCCTGCTGCTTCTTCTTCTTTCATTCAGCTAGCCTTGGTTTGGGGACTGCATTTTCCTTCTTCTGTAAGAGGCTTTGCCTAGTGGCAGCTGGCTGTCTAACTAGAAGGAACACCTGTGACCAAGAAATTTTCAGCAACCAAACAAGGCCCTGTTGACGTAAGTGTCTGCTGAGTTGATGGCGGGAGTCAGCTGTGAGGGTGTGTGTACTGAATTCAGCTCCCCCGAGGCCAGTGGAAACTGGCCTTCATTGACCTGGCAACACATTAATCTCAGGAAGGATTTATGGAACAGTGAAGATAAAAGGGACACCCAGCCAGGTAACAACTGAGAACAAGCCATCTTAACCCCATGGATCACAGAAGGAGGCAGGTAGCTGGGGATCAATAAGGTGGATGGTGTGTGTGTGTGTGTGTGTGAGAGAGAGAGAGAGAGAGAGAGAGAGAGACAGACAGACAGACAGAGACAGAGACAGACAGAGACAGAGAGACAGAGACAGAGACAGAGACAGAGAAACTGCATTTACCAAGTAAATACAATGTAGGGCGCATCTACATGTGTTATAACTCCATTAAACCTTTCAAAATTCAGACAGGTAGATCTTATAATTCTATTTTCTAGGTGAGAGATTGGAAGTTAAAGGTCAAGTAACCAGTCCAGGGTCTTAGTATCATCCAGGTGTCACACTGAGATTTGAACCCAGTTGTCTTTGACCATGAAGCTCTTTCTCCTCTGTAACAGTGCCTGCCTTGGAGTTAAGTGCCAAACTGAGTCCCACAGACCTTGCCTGACAGGCCTGGAGTATTTCCTGGCTAGCAGAGCCCTCCCGGGCCCCAAGTACTCTTTCCCAAGGGCTGGCTTTCCTGCAAGTCCTGGGCTGCTTCTCTTGGGTCCACCCTGAGTTTCACAGACACTACAGAAAGCTCTGGGCCCAGACCCAAGCACAGCAGGGCAGCCCTTGTCCAGCCCCTATGGTTTGTGATCTGGCCATTCATAACTGGCTCTGGGCAGGCACTTATCATTCTTCCACGACCACCCAGTCAGCCCCACACTGACTGGAAGTGCAGTTCAAGCTGCTTAAGCCAGACACGGCTCAGCCCTGGGTTCTGCTACTCCCACCCTCTGCAGCCAGCCTAGCCTGCCTAGCCAAGGGGATGCTGGAGCCCAAAAGCAGCAGGGCCTGAGCATCCCCCACCAGCTACAAAGGGAGATTCACAAATCAAAGGGGCCTGAGAGAACAAAGCTGTCACATCAGTCCATCATGGAGCCGGATCTCAAAATAACGCCAGGCCAGAGGGCTGCCAGCTGTGAGTCACCACCAGGCCAGAATAGCCACAGAGGCCCCCAGTCGGCTGCGGGAAAAAACATGCCTGTGGCCAGCTGGCTGCTCCCAGCCAGACTTGGAGGGTGCGGGAGTCTGCGGGGTGGTTGGTTCCATACTTTATGCTGTGGTGTGGAGAGGACTCAGCCACAATGTGAACACTGTGGAAGCAGGAGGAAGGGGATCAGGAAATGGCTATAGTAACGGCTTCTCTGTTTCTCTTACTGAATAGTCAGTTGGCTCCCTCCACCCTATCGACCTGCTCTCAGCCTCTGTGATGACTAGGGAAAGCCTGGTACAGCCTTCCTCGTTACTTTCTAACCTTAATGTGGCCAATGTTGCTGGCCTGCTTCTTTTCAAGTGATCAAGGACAGTTGAGATGCTGAAATGAGTTGAGCAGCTCATTAGAATTAACACTGGTAGTAACTTACCAACCTAAAGCTTACATTCAAGTGTCCTAATTCCCTCATTGTACACTTACCCTCCCTGTCTTCCCTCAAATGCCTCATACATTACATGAATGGGATACACGGATATACTTACATTGTCATAATTTCTCTTTCCTACTAATCTAAAAATTTTCCTGATATTATTTCCCTCTATCATCGCACCATCCTGAAAGCATATCCGTTTTTTCCCAGAATTCTTTATTTCTTCTGGCTTTGAAGCAACAATTTGTATGACAATAAATATGAAATGGCCTGGGTGACAAAACAGTTCTAATCTTGTTTGTTACTGACTCTTTTCTCTTTCATGTCCCTCGCTTTCCTCATTGTTCAAATGAAGAATGAGATGAAATGAACAACATTAATTAGGAAAATATGTTTAATCATGGGGAGGGAGGCAACAAAGAGTTCAATTGAAGGAAGGGCAAGAAGTTCATCCTTGCTCCTCCCACTGTAAATTGCCTTGCCCTCTTTCTTGATAATCTTCCCTACCCTCCCTGGCCTGGGGCTGTAACACTCAGAGTTTAATTTGATTACTTTGGTGACCAGATAGATGCTGATGAATAGAGGGTGCCAAGGCACCAATTAGAGGTTTTGCTCACTATCATGCCCCAGTGAAGTGACAAGGACCTGCCTTGCCCTTCCTCACCTGCAGCCAGAGTCCACCTGCCTAGAAGCAAGCAGGGGGATGTGAGCTACATCCCTTTCAGACTTGGCTCATTCTTTCCATCTTAATGAAGTCTTCTCCACACCACTAACAGATGAACTTCACATAATACACAATTAACTATTTTGAAGTGTACAACTCAGTGGTGTTTTGTGTATTCACAATGCTGTGCCTCCATCAGCTCTCTCTAGCCTCAAAAGTTTTTCATTATCCCGTAAAACACCCCATACTCACTAAGTAATCACTCTGTATTCTCCCTTACTCCCAGTCCCTGGTAACCTCTAATCTGTTTTGTCTCTTTGGATTTGCCTATTCTAGATATATCATAGAAAGAGAAACAATTTTTCCCCCCTACCTTTCCTGCCTGATTTCTTTCACTTAGAATAATGTATATGAGGTTTATCCAAGTTGTACCATGGATCATTATTTCATTTCATTTTTATAGCTGAATACTATTCCATGATATAAGTAAACCGTAATTTCTTTATTTATTCATCTACTTATGTACTTTTAGGTTGTTTTCATCATTTGCTATTATGAATAATGCTACTATGAACATTCATGTACAAGATTTGCGTGGACAGATGTTTTCATTTCTCTTAAGTATATGCCTAAACATGGAATAGCTGTATCATATGGTAATTCTCCATTTAACTTTTCAAGGAACTGTCAAAGTGTTCTATAAAGCAGCTGCAACATTTTACATTACCATCAGCAGTATATAAGAGTTTTACTTTTTCCACATCATTTCCAACACTCATTATCATCTGACTTTTTGGTGATAGCCATTCTAGTGGATGTGAAGTTGTATCTCATTGTTGTTTCAATTTGACTTTCCTTAATAATGAATAATGTCAAGCATCTTTCTTGTGCTTATTGGCCATTTGTATACCTTCCTTGGAGAAATGTTTACTTATATTCTTTGCTCATGTTTAAATTGGGTTGTCCATCTTTCTATTATTGCATTGTAAGAGTTCTTAATATATTCTGGATACTAGACCTTTATTAATATGTGATTGATGAATATTTTCTCTCATTCCATAGGTTGTCTTTTCACATTTTTGATAATACCATTGATACACAAAAGTTTTAAATTTTTATAAAGACCTATTTATCTAATATTTCTTCTGTTTGTGCTGTCATATCTAAGAATTCTTTGCCTAATCATATCTAAGAATCCTTTGCCAAATCCAAGAATATAAAGATTTATCTCTATGTTTTCTTCTAGAAGTTGAATAGTTTTAGTTCTTATATTTAGGTCATTGGTTGATCGAGAGTCATTTTTGTATATGGTGCAGGTTGGTCCAAATTCATTCTTTTGCATGTGGATACTGAGATGTCCCACCTGAATGGGTGTGTGGATGGGAAAGGAAGCATGTAACATGATTTCTCTACTGGAGTTTTTATGTGTTTTTTCATTTGGGTAAATAAGGTGTCCACATAGAAATGCTTATGACATTTTTCAAGGTCAGGGTTGTTATGAAGATTAAATGAAACAATGTAACACTTATGCAGTACAGAGTTAAGTGGAATCTAATGGCACTTATGGCCAGGTTAGAGGACATGATTATCAGATCTCTTTAGCAAGAAAGAATTAAAGAAATCCCTCATTTCAGTGGGGCTTCATTTTGTTTCTGAAACAATGGCTGCCTGAAAACCTTGTGCCATATCTCAGATCACATTCACCCTGTGTGTGTTGGTGGCATCTTTCCTGTTGCTGGGTCATTTTGATGGACAAGGACAGTCCTCAGAGACAGTCCTTGTGTTGGAAAGGCAAGGCTGCCACCCTGACACGACAGTGCCTTGTGTCTGATTGACAGTACCTGGGTCTGTCTCGTTAGTTGAGGATTGGTTCTCAGATATATTACCACTGCCCAGCAAGAAGGTCCAACCAACTCTTATCAATGAAAAGGGGATGATGCCCTAAGAATGTGATTTTCTATGGGTACACATCTCAGGACCAGGAAGCTAGATGGGTCTCCCCTGAGCTGGAGGGTTTAGTAGCCATTTTCCTAGGTGGCTACCCTTAGGATGGTCTGCCATCTGGACTCCAGTTCCTTACCTGATCAATCTAATGATTGTAATTACTCCTTCACTTCTCACATATGTCATTATCCAGAACTAAATATTCTCACTTTTCTCATAATTCCTTCTTATAACTATCTTAATCAATTATTCTGGAAGCATCACATCAGATGTTTCAAGTGACTGCTACCTCTGCCTTCTTCCTACCTCTGAGATCCCTCCTGCTTTCATCTGTTTTTCTCCTGCTTAGAATTAATGAAGAACCACTGCAGCTGCTCTCATACAGGTTTCTTTACATCTCCTGCTTTACTCTCCTTGTATTGATTCCTCCAGGCAACACCTCAGCTACAATTGACCCAACTACCCCTCTCTCAGAGGTAATATTGGACAGTTCATTGTTGCTGGGGAAAATCAGACCACCACCGTGTGCCCACCAGAGCCACCAGAACCCCATTCTCAATTGTGGTTACTTCCAAACTTTCCTTTCACTCCCTGCATGTGGCCTCACTGCTTGCCTTATGGCCATATTGGAAGCCAACATGCTCTGCTCCAACTCTTTCTCACACACCTCCTTGTGCCCATGCCTTCTGGGGCTTTGTCCTTTGATGGCCTAGTTTTTGCTCTTGGCATCCACTTTGTTTACCTTTTCCTTGCAGGCTTCTGCTTGACTCTTTCGTTTCCTCCTCCTCCTCCTCCTCCTCCTCCTCCTCCTCCTCCTCCTCCTCCTCCTCCTCCTCCTCCTCCTCCTTCTTCTTCTTCTTCTTCTTCTTCTTCTTCTTCTTCTTCTTCTTTAAAAGAGCCTAAATTTCCCCACAATCCCTCAATTATTACTTGGACTTTTTCTCTCCCTTTTCTGACCAAATTTCTTATTGCTTCTCAGCCTCATGTGCAGATCCTTCTTCTGCTCCTTGGCTTCCACTCTGTCCTCTCCAGGAGCACTGTGCTAGGTTGGGAGCTACAGCCTCACAAACCAAGTGAGTGCCTTATTGTTGAACCCAACCCAAAAGGAATCTTTCAGCCTTCAGTTTTTGTAATTTCTTGGCAATATTGGACCATGTAGACCCCTTCCTTCTTAATTTCTACAGGGACACTTCACCCATGGGTCTTCCCACCTTCCTGGGGCACTTCTCCACTTTCTTTGTAGGCTCCTCTCTCTGTTGGTAACTTAGACCACTGAGTCCCTTTCATCTCTGTCCTTGTTCATCTCCTTTTATATACCTCTCCCCTCCCTGGGTCACCTGGCTTACACTGAGATCTCCTGTGGTCTGGGAGGCCTGGAGGTAGGTGTCCCCTTCTTAGCATGTAGGGGTCATAGCCTCCCAATGCTCTCTGCATGGTGGTCAGGCTGGGGGGTCTGGTGGCTCTACCAGGAGTGCCATGAAGACTTTGACCCATGGGGGGTCTGAGTAGAGAACCCTATGGAAAACAGGATTCAGGCAAGATCTTTAAATCAGCTACTGTGTAACTGGAAGAACAACAGTGTGACTATCACCTGGGGATTGTCAGACACACAGTCTCAGCCCACTCTTGGGGCCTGAACCAAATGTGTTTGTTGACAAGACCCCTTGGAGATATATACACACTATAAGAGAGTGTGAGGGGCTGCTGGTGACCGAATTCAGGCAGAGCAGGGGAGAGTCAGAACTTGATTTCTTAAGACACTTTTGCCTCTAAAATAGAGGCCCAGTTTCCAAGAGAAGTTTGATGGAAAGAGCCTTACATTTTTTTTTTTTTTCTGATAGAATGGAAATTATGTTTAGCAAACAAAAGAGATTCTTGTTTGAAAATACGTCTTGTCTCAGCTTTGTGGCCTACCAGGGAGAAAAAATTAAAGGGGAAAAGCAGTAGCAGTGTAGCTGTCTGGCTGTGCTAGCAGTGGCAGATCTCATGGTTGAACTGTTCCCATTCACAGTTTGGAACCAGGCCTGGGCCTGAGAAAATGAGTGGCTGAATGTACCCCCAAATTCCAGCCAAGGGCAGAGTCTTCCATGGTGCTGCCTCCTCCCCAACCCTTTTCACTGTGCTCCTCAGAGCTGATGCTCATACCCTTTACTCACCCAAGCTGGGCCTGCAGAACTTGAGGACATGGGTATTTTATGGCTAAATATGACTAAAATTGACTTTGGCTTTTGAGCCGGCTCTAGAGCCAACAACAATAGCTCCTCCTGGTATGCATTAACGAAGGGCTTGGGTTTAGCTGGTAACTCTCCCATGGCTAGCCCAGACTTCTTAACTAGCATCTCTGCCTGGGCAGAAAAGGCCTTGGCTGTTTGTAAGAAACAAGAGCCGCGCTGTGAGGCCTGCATGTTCTGGTCCCATGCTCTAAACAACATTGATGGAGATAGAGAGGAAGTGAGTTTGGGACAGCCTCAGGCTCTTATGTTTTCAGGCAGATAGAAAAGCCTGAAAAAGAAAGGTTCTGGCAGCATCCTTGAGAGAGGGCCTGAGTCTGGTCTCCAAGATAGTCCTGCAGCCACAGCCCAAAAACTTCACCATGGCTAGCTGCCATCTCATTTTTGTCCCCATCTATGGAAAGAAGACAGAGACAGAGAATAGTTAAGAAGTTTGCTTGAGGCCGCACAGACTAGGGGACAAGGCACATAAAGGATGGTGGAACTCTCTGCAGTTGAAGTTGGGGACCAAGTGTGGGCTGCAGCTGTACCTCTGAGAGCTGCTTGTGCCCTTCCCCCATATGGTTTGTATTGTCCTTTGAGGATTGTCACAAAGGCCCAGGGAGCTTGACAGATGCAAAAAGATACTTTGGTCTGGGGATCTACTTCTAGTGACATGTTCACACAGTTTAGACTATAGCCAGACTTTCCCCCCTGAAAAAGAGCTAGATTCAAAGTTCTGCTCATTAGACATGCCATTTGTGCTGTGCTTGGAGGCACCTTCTGCCTGGTTGTCCCAAGGAGGCTGGTACTGGGGATATGGCTAGAGACCTTGACCTTGGTACTAAAGCAGCCCCAGCCCACTACAGTGCTGGTCCTCATCCTGTGCTCAAGCTGATGAGACCTCTTCCTGGAGGAACCTCAACAAAAATTGGAGTTAAGAAAGCCTTTGTGTCCTACTGAAACAGGAAAACAGTTACTGTGAACAGGAAGAAACCAATTATGACCCCAAAAGGAAGAAACATAACTTGTACTCCCAAACATGAAGTGCAGTTATTTTATTACTCTGGCAGAAAAGAAGATTTTCTTCTTGCCCAGCAATAAGCACAGCCAATGAAAATGTCAAAGCTTAGCCAATGAGATGTCATCATCACTCACAAAACAAAAGTGTGAGTGAAGGCGGGAACTAATTCTCTAGCACCCACTGTGTACCAGGTGCTTTCAATATGATGACTGACTAGTCCATTTTGCCTGAGATGAAGGAGTTTCTGGGATACTAAAACTGGGATAGTTGGTCACCCAGCTTCAATAATTGGCACAGCATACTTTGAGGTGGGAATTATCAGTGAACATTGAAGAAGAGAAAACTGGGACTTGAAGAGGCCATCTGCCTCACCTGGGGTTTCCAAGGTCATATTCTTTCTACTACTTCATGATATCACTCCTTAGGTCATGGGGAAACTTTTTAAAACCTACTAAGAAGATGAATCTGCATTCCCTGAAAGTGTCCAGCTTTCCTTAGTTTCCTTCTATTTGCTGATGGGGGGATATCCTTTTTCTTGACTCAGAATCCCACCAAGTAACACTCCAGGCCTCACTCTGCTCTCCATGGTAGAGAAACTCAGAGTGGGAATTACCAGGCTGTGTGTTCAGACTTTCCTCCCTATCTCAGGATCTGCCTGCCCTGCAGAGAACCTGAATTCTGTGCATTCTTGACAGCATTGAATTAAGGAAGAGAAGATGTCTATGTGACAGGTCCATTTTATGGCATATCTATGGCCATTTCCTCTAATCGGCTTTGTCAGTAGTAGAGGTAATGTCTTGACATCCTTCGATGTGATTCCTGTGTTAATCTCCCAGTGGATGTGTAAGAGAAGTGTTATATTTTGAACTCCCTAAAACCTCAACACAGGTCATCTTATCTGTTCTGAGAATTCCAGCAAGATTCATATGTGAAAAGCTTTGTAGCTTGTCATAGGGGACTCACAGGAGACCACAATCCCCTTCTTAGAAAAGAGGGGTCCAGGACTTGGTGTGGGTTCTGAGGGAAGTCTAGGAAAATGGACTACAAGCCAGGGAACTGGGACCACATCTTCCTGCTGCTTTCAGAAACAGGAATAAATCAAGAGCCCATAGGGTTCCTCAACAATCAAGGGCTTCAGAAATTTTCTTCCCAAAATTCCAGCATGAGGCTGCAGGAGATCTATCTTTCCCCTGCTCCAAGACAGCCAGCCCCTCTGGTTCCTTGCTGGAGCCTAAAAGAATTATACCCCCTTTCCTCTTCCCTATTCCTCACCCTACCACCCCACAAAACCAAAGGAGACCTCACTCCAGGTTTTCACTTATCTTGGTTGATACCCAGGCTGCCTAGTGTTTTATTTTTCTATTCTAAGAGGGTTTAGGTTAATCTGAAAATCCTGCTAGAGAACACCCACCTCTCTTAAACAGTTCATCTTTCAGCCCAGAGCTGACCTCTCTTCTTAGGATGTTTAATAGGCCTGGTATCACTGAATGTGGCTAATTAGTTCTAATAACTGTGGTGCTTTCACAGATGTCAGAGTCAGAAAGGCTGGTTATTTGAATCAGTTCTTTAGAAATCCGTGACTTTGGCCAGTCTCCCTGCTCTTGGGAAGTGAAGGTCAGAGCTGAGAGAAGGCATACAGAGGTGATAAGCACTACAGACTCTTGTTTAGAGAATAGATATGCAAAGCCAGAAATGCTCCAGACTACAGAGCCACACATGGGGATCCTTACTCTGCTCTGCTCTGCTCTGCTCAGAGAAGCTCCTGGGACAGGGATTGAGAGGTCCGGGTTAGGAGCTCAGAGTTTGTCTGTCTTCAGAAGTTTCTCCTGGTTATCATCTAAAGAGGGAGTAACCACCAGGCTTTCACGGATGTCAAATGGTACGTGTAGGGTACTACTAGATCCATCTGAAACTAGTTCCTTGTTTGTAACTCTGTTATCTCATCTTTGTTCTTACAGGGAACATGTAGTAAGAGCCCTAAATTGAGAAAGACATTTGGGCTTATCTACAGGGAAAGTAGAAAGTAAGGAGAGATGCCAAGGGACAAAGTGAAAGGAGACCACACTAAAAAGAAGATAAAGTAGTTTAGGCAGGAGAACTAGGAGGCTCAGATGCCCATAAGTATATGAAGAACTGCTTCAGTTAAATATTCTACTTTAAAATTAGTAGCTTACAGCAATGACTTATTATTTTTCCTCCTGGTTCTGTTCTAGGTTAATTGGGATCTGCTAAGTGGTTCTTATTTAGAGTATCTTGTGTACTTGCAGTCTAATAGTTGCTGTGTTGGAGGGTTATAAGAGCTCACTGGCATGGCTAGTTGTTGATGCTCAGCTGGGATTGTCAGCATCAACCTGTGGCTTCTCTATGTGGCACAGAAGTGAGCAGCCAGGAGAGCATTCCAAAAGTGAATGTTTCTAGAGGCCTGAGTGAAAGATACAAGACTTATTTTGGTCAAGCCTTAGAAGTCCTAGAATGTTACTTCTACTACATTGCACTGGCCAGGCAAGCAACTGAGGCTAGCCTATTTTCAAGAAAGGCTATTTGACTTTCCTCTAGATGCGAGGAATAGCATGTGCTTATAAGGAGGTAAGGACAAAATGAGGCAATCTGAAACTATCTCCTCCTAGACTTGCCAGATAGAATGTGGAAAGCTGGTATGATGGTTTTCTCTAGGCCCTGTTTGATGTTGCTGTTGACAACATTGACAACAGTGAGGATACCTCACATAGGTAAAGCAATTTTCATATCTACATGATTTTCTAAAGAGTGAGCAAGAGTTTAGTAAGAGGTATTTTTGTATCTACCTATTTAAAGAGGCAGAGAGGCTCAAAGCAGCTTAGTGACTTTCCTCAACTAACACAAGTCTTCTGCCATTGGCCCAAGCTCAAAGCTCACTTATTCTGGCAAGAGATACTGGATCCAATGTCCTCTTGCCCCAACATCCTCAAGCTCTGGTGACTTCTCTCCATGCCTCCTGGGCAACAGGGTCACTCCTGGGCTCTGACCTGGCTCTCTCGCTCCTTGCTAAATGCCTGGCTAACTAAATTTCCTTTCCTGTGACTCAGTTTTTTCATTCTACTGTGAAATTGGAGTTGGGATTAAGAAATATGCAAAGGAATCAGAGAAAGCAAAACCTTTGTGGGTGGTACAGAGTAGGCTCTTCTTAGAACTCAGGAGCAGAGAAAAAGGGCATTTCCAGCTAGCCCCACTGGCACCTCCCTGCTTGTCACTGGGCTGTTACTTTTCAGACTACTGATCCAAGGGGCACACAGATCAAGGGCTAACTTCTGATTAGATCTCCAGGCCAGAGTAAGCCCTAAATGACCAGTTGTGTGTAGAATCTGCAAACTGCCCTAATCTTCACTCAGTTGATATATGAAAAATAATTCTGTTTTGCCTAAATGTACTCAAGTCATTTAGGTGTGTGTGTGTGTGTGTGTGTGTGTGTGTGTGTGTGTAATTAGTTAGTTGATATTTTAAAACAGATTGCATTAATAGACTGCATTTACCATTCTTGCTCAAGTCTCTACCCTAACCCTCCAGGTCTTAACCATCCAGGGTGTGGGCTTGTGTCAGTTAAATAAGGCTACTGTTGGGGTCAGCACAGGTGAAGACATCAATAACACTAACAGGAGACCCCTTACTGTGACAACCAATCTGGAAATCACGGGTCCGAGCACCAATAGCATTGATAGCTAAAACCTCAATGTCACATATAAGTATCTCTCTGGGACCCTGACCCTGAAACTTGGGAGAACAGGATTGTCACACCCAGGAGCAATCACATCATGCCCACATTGGGGGAAGAGTGCTTCATCTATTGAGAGAACTTGTTGTCTTCCAAAAAGGCCAGACATAGGAATAAAATTAGAAATTTCACTCCAGGAAGCAATCTCTGCTTTGTCTCTGCTACAGGTTTAGGAGGAGAAAACTGACAGCATACAAAGAGAATAAACCTCTGAAACATGACTTTCCTCTCTGCAAATGCAGCCCAGGAAATGTTGCCCCCTTTTGCCATCATAAATGCTTATGTACATCCTAACCTGGGGCAACCCATAATAAAATATAAAATATAGAGAGCTCAAATCAATAGGCAAGTGAGCAAGGCATCTGGTGGGTTCCAGTCTGGACTGTGAGAGTTCAGCTGGGCACTGATTCCTACAGCCTCTTCCCTTTCCAGATCCTTTTCAAATTCACCCAACAAGGTCTCTCGATGTCAGGGATAGGCTACAGCAAAGTATTTCAGAGCTTTGGGATAGAGAAATGGAGACTCAGTAGGGTGGTAAATGACAGGATCCTGGTTGTTGCCCGAATCACTGTGTGCTGCCAGAGAAATTAATAGCCAAAAGCAAGCAAATCCAGTGGGGTACATGATCTCTGTGCTCAAAAGAGCTGTTTGGAATCTCTCTGGCTCTTCTGGGGCAGAAGAGATTGTGGATAAGGCTGGTATCAGTGGGTACTCCACATCTGGTGAAGCTATTAAACCTACTGGCACTGGGCAGGGTAAGTGACAGCTCCCCACTTACCCTGATCCATGGAAATGATCTGAGTGTGTACAGAGACAGTGGCCCTCACATGGCTTCCTAGGTTAATGTTTTATTTTTCTATTTCTATATAATGAATAACCCAAAAATATGCAGAATCAAAACATTTTGTCATGCTCTTCCATGTTTCTGTGTGTTCACGGGGCTCAGTAGGGTGATATTCTTTTATGTAGTTGCAGTCAGATATCATCTGGGGTGACAGATACCATTTGAGGCTAGAGTTATCTGAAGCCTACATTGGCTTAACATCTAAAATGCCTTTCTCACTCTCATGCCCAGTGCCTGGCCTGGAATGTTGGAAAATATTGGTGCTGGGTAGAAATCTCTCCCTATAGATAGCCTCTTCATGTGGCTGGCTTGGGCTTCTTTGTATTGTGGTGCTTTCAGGGTAGTTGGACTTCTTACTGAGGTCAGGTTTCCTTCAGCACAAATGTTCCAAGAGTCCAAGGCAGAAAGTACAAGACTCTCAACTAGTATGGGAAGTCACACTGTGTCGTTTCTGTTGCATTTCTTTGGGCACATTGGGCCAGACCAGCCAAATTCAAAGTGAGAGTGGATTAAATGAGGATGTGGACATTGGGAAGCATAGTTCATTGTGGTTCCATCTTTGGAAACCAGCTATCACAGGTAGAAAGAAAGTTACCAAGATTAGGGAGGGTTAGAAATTTTTAATTACTTCCTACACTCATTGCGGAGGTAAAATGACTAAAGGCCATCATTTGATGCACTACCTCTGACTGACAGACAAACTTCTGAAGTTCTGAGGGTTCTGGCACTATGTCTGGGTAGACTCCCTGGACCCTGGGTTAGCTCACTATCACTAGCTTCTGAAATGCTGCTCAGACAACTCTTCCCTATTTCCATGTGTCCTACTACTCTGTTTCCAGAGCAACTTCTCAGTATTGGTTCTTAGCTCTTAATTTTTCACGGCAATGTTCTCTTTAATTGCTTTGACTATCTCTAGCTTCTTATTCCTCCAATCTATGGATGCCAAGATAATTATCATCAGATGCTGCTCTTAGCTTCATGTTCTCCTATAGGAAAAACTATAGGAGATATAAATGAAGTACACCCAAATAAGTAGCTCTGGAAGGAGAATAAAATGCATCAACTCTATAGGAAGTCAAAAGTCATTTATCTTTACTTGATCCATTAGCACTATAGAGGGCTTAGAAGGCTTTGTTGTTTTATGACTCAATTCACTTAACCGTAAAATTCACTCTTTAAAATTATATAATTTGGTGGTTCTTAGTACAGTCACAAAATTGTAAAAGCATTTCTTCTATTAACTTCAGAACACTTTTATTATATTCCCCCAAAATTCCATATCCATTGGTATTCATTCTCTGTTCCTCCTCTCCCCTACCAGAGGCAATCATTAATCTACTTTCTGTCCCAGTGGATTTACCTATTACGGACATTTCCTACAAGTGGAATCAGCATATGGCTTTGTATGACTGGCATTTTTCTCTTGGTATAATGTTTTCAAGGTTTATCCATGTTATAAAATATATTAGCACGCTGTTCCTTTTTTATGATTTAATAATATTCCATTGTATGAATATACCACATTTTGTTTAGACATTCATTTATTGATGGACATGTAGGTTTTCTCCACTTTTTGGCTATTTTGAATTATGCTGTTATGAACATTCACCTATAAGTTTTGGAGTGAAAATATGTTTTTAATTTCTCTTGAGTACATACACCAAAGTAGAATTGTTGGGTCATATGATAACTCTATGTTTAAATTTTTGAAGAACTCCTAGACTGTTTTCTAAGTAACTGAACTGTTTTAAATTTCTACCAGCAACATAGGAGAATAAAACTTCTCCACATACTCACCAATACTTGGAATCTGTCTTTTTGATTCTAGAAATTCTAGCGATATGAAGCATTATCATATTGTGAGCTTTGCTGCATTTAAGGAAGGGTAATTAGAGGATATGAGTACCATTTGGTCCAAGTATAAACAACATTGAGATTATGAGGACAGAGTTGTGATTAAAATGCTCAATAGAGAGGATGTCCCAGCCTTTCTGCCTCATGAAGCCTAAAAACACGTTGATGACACAGAGCTTAGCATGAGGGTTCAGAGTCAGGTCTCACAGACTCCTTCCCAATTCTTATGGCACTGACTTCCCTCAAGTCATTTGGAGTCCCAATTCCTTTTAACAAAGCCAACTGACCACTGTTCTCATCGCCATGGGCAACTTGATATTATGTAGGGGTGGAGGCTTCTTTCGTGTATTTTAGCCCAACAAGGTAGGATGCTATGTAAACAGGCAGATGTGGAAGGGCCAGCAAAATAAGGCCATTGACACTGATGCAAGTATTTTGGGTTCACTTAGGCTCCTCTCAGACTGAGCTGACCCATCTCAGAGGTGAGTAGATAGAACTGTCGACCTTTAGCTTTCTTTCTACTCTGTGTGTATGCTACATGCCAATGAGTCAGCTCCAATTCCTGGCAACCCAATGAATGAGTGATGTCTCCAATTTCCTATCCTCAACAGTCCTGCTCAGTTCCTGTAGACTTATGTTTATGGTATCTTTTATGGAGTCAATTTATCTCATATTTGGTCTTACTTTTTTCCTGGTGGCTTCTATTTCTTCCAGCATTGTTGTCTTTTCTAAAGAACCCTGCTTTCTCATAATATACCAGAAAT
Source organism: Cynopterus sphinx (assembly GCA_030015415.1). Taxonomy (NCBI): domain Eukaryota; kingdom Metazoa; phylum Chordata; class Mammalia; order Chiroptera; family Pteropodidae; genus Cynopterus; species Cynopterus sphinx. The sequence goes on from CM057382.1 coordinate 56,518,387, forward strand.
AGAACAGCTTCAGTTTTGTCATTTTACAATGAAGCAATGTTTTAGGCTTAATTTGCTCTAGGACAGACTTGTTTGTCTTTCTGGCATTCCACAGTATCTGTAAAGATCTCCAAAACCATTTTTCAAATGAATGATTTTTTTTTCCCTATCAGCCTACTTCGCTGTCTGATTTTTACATTTCAAAGTAATTAGGAATATGCAGGTGTGGATGATCTAGCCTTGTGTGAGGGTGTGAATGATCTTTCTACTCTATTGCATTTGAATGAAAAAATAAACATTTCCTGCCTGTATTAGTTTCCTAGGGCTGCTGTAATGAGGTATCACAAACTGAATGGCTTAGAACATGAAAATTTATCCTTTCACAGTTATGGAGACCAAAACTCTAAAATCAAGGCATCAGCAGTGCCATGCTTTCTCTCTTCACTTCTGGTGGTTTCTAGCAAACCTTGGTGCTTCTTAACTTGCAGCTGCATAATTGCAGTCACTGCCCCTGTTGTCACATGGCATGATTTTCTTTCTTTTGTGTGTCTGTGTCTTCACATGGCATTTTCCTCTCTCTCTCTCTCTCTCTTCCTCTCTCTCTCTCTCTCCTTCTCTCTCTCTCTCTCTCTCTCTCTCTCTCTCTCTCTCTCTGTGTGTGTGTGTGTGTGTGTGTGTGTGTGTGTGTGTGTGTATCTGTGTGCCCATCTTACTCCTTTTGGAATAAGGGCCCACCTTATTCCAGTATGACTCATTTTAACTTACATCATAATTTTATTTGCAAATATCCTACTTCCAAATAAGGTCATATTCATAGACCCAGGGGTTAGAACCTCAACATATTGTTCTGTGGGACAATTTAACTCACAATCCATGGCCTAATTTCTTTTGCCATATTCTCTACATTGCTTCTGGGCCCATCAAAAATCTCTCTCTTACTCCCTATTACCCCCATCTCCACCATAAACAACCACACCTCCTTGGCTCCTCTCAATTCCCACCATGGTGGTGCCTTTCTCAGAGCCCTAATGGCTAAAGATATAGATTTACCCACCATGTTATAACTAGCACTAAGTCAGACTTTTCTCTGTAATGAAATGTGGACAGTCTTTGAACATCTTATTATCTTCAATTTCAAAATGTATAGGATCCTTCCTTGCACTGACCCTGGCTTTTCAACAGGTGATGGAATGCAAAATTGCCTATAGAAATGTACATACCTGGTTCTATGATTTTCCCTGGACCAGCAGCATCAGCATCCTCTGAGAACTTGCTAGTAATGTAGATTCTCAACATCCACCCCAGATCTACTGAAGCAGCAACTGAGGTTGGCCCAACATTCTGTGTTCTAATAAGTCAAGTCCACTGAGTGATTTGAATGTATACTAAAGCTGGAGAACTACTGACATACAGAAATACTTTAGATATCTTGGAGCAGTTGATAAGTCAGAAGACAGCAAATGAAATGCAAAAGATGATGAATGCTAATAATGAATGCTAGCTCTCTGCTGTCTACACCTAGAGTAAAGCAAGACTAAAATGTGGTCTGTGCTGGCCTGGCAAGAGCTGTGAATGGGGATTTCCAGGCCCCAGGTCAAAGGAAAAGGCAGATTTTTATAAAGTTGGGGAATCAGTGGCCTGGGTCCAGCCATGCTGCCCCAGTGAAACTCAGCTCATCATTTCTGCATAAGGAAGGATTTGAATTATACGATGAGGTGCATCTATTTTTCCTTGCTGTCAATCTCAGGGTTAGGTGCTGAGATCTAGTGTGTTGAAATAATTGCAAAGGGTAGGAAACCCAAGCCTTTTCCTATAGATTAAAAGGAATCCTCTTGAAAGGCCCTTTTCTGGAGGATTTTTTTTTTTTACCTGCAATAGCAACGTTAAGTTCTCCTGTGGAATTTATTTCTTAATTTTTTTTTTTTTTATCTATCCAAATCCCTTAGCTTAGGAAAATAGTTCTTCTACTTTCCCAGTCTCACTTTACTTTCCTTCTGTTCACAAACTGTTCGCTGATTGATCTGTACCTCTGCCTTCCTCTGGACTTCTCTGGTTATAGAGTCTCTGGTTTCTCTAATTGAAATGTCTTATTCATTCCTTTATGGTAAGCCATGACAATTTTTTAGAACCTGAATCATAAGTAGATCTGTAAATACTTAGAAGGGTGAAGATAATAGAAGAATGGATCTTTGTCCTTATCTTCTGAACCTATTTTGAAATATTAAGGAGAAATAAAAATAGAATAAAATTACATGTGATTAAACAGAAAACTGGCACACCTTTGAGACACAATTTGTGAAAAAACTTACACAGCCTTCCAAAGACAACTTGCATACCCTTAAAGGTCAAACAAACAACCTTTTGTTTACAATGACAATGACCAGGAATATGGAAGAGTTCTTGAGTGCAAGTTGGCATGAAGAAGGAAGGGAGTTCAAGCTTAATGAGAAAACCCATGGAAACATGTGGACATGCAACTTTGCAAAAATGTGATTCCAATGTGGAGACCAAAACAAGGAAAGCCAGAAGACTTCCAGTTACTGGTCTTGGTCACCAGAAGAAACACATAAAAGCATATAGATAGGGACATAGATATAAAAAAATGATGAATGAATGGATAGGTAGATAAGTAGATAGATAGATAGATAGATAGATAGATAGATAGATAGAGATAGGTAAATTTTGTGCACACAACAATGGGGCGAAGATCTTCTCTATAAGCCTAGAACATTTTCTGACTTAGTGTAGTCATATCTTCAGGGAAGAATGTTGGTGAGAATATTTTCACAGACAACAGGCCCAAACAAGCCCACTTATCTGCTATTTTTCAACAACTCGCTAGAACAAGAAGAAAAAAATCTCTTCAAAAGTAAGTAATGATCAGAAAGAAAGCAGCATAACATCTATGCATGCATGATACAGAAATTTTAAAAAGAAGGAAAATACTAAAAAAATGGCCAAGTGAAAAATACATATCTGAAGCATTATGCCATCTGAGCAAATGAACTTAAAACCAAAAAACAAACAAATAAATAAATAAATCCATAAAAATCAATAAAAATTAAGAAAAATGTCACCTCTCTGAAGAACTCAAAAAAGAGATACGAGGGCTTGAAAAGATGATAAATCAACAAAAGGAGATTTAAAAATATAGAACTGTAAGAATGAGAATCAAACTTTATAGAAAGAAAAGTTATATGAAAGTCATCAAAAAGGAGACTGTATCCTGATGAACATACAGGCAGTGACAAAGTTGAGAAAATGAAGCAAAATGAAATGAAAAAATAAAGAGCTAAAGTGAACTAAAATAAGTGAGATTTAAAAGACAGACAAATGTCTATATACAAATAATTGATTTTCTTTAAGACAATAGCATAAGAAATATAATTTAAAAGTAAAGATATAGTAGAAGAAACTTTCCCAAAATGAAAGAAGATTTAAATATACTTAAAATTACAAGACCAAGAAAAATCATTGTAGAACAATAATAACTGAGAGACATTCTTATAGAGACGTTGAAATCAAAATGTAAAGAAAGAACTCAATGGCTATTTCAGATTTCTAAAATAACTCAATTGCAAGAAGAGAAATTTCCATTATAATGGCTGGAAGTTTTTACAACCGAATCTTTCAAAATTAGAAGATCATGTAGTAATCTTCAGAGAATAAGATACTACTTACAAATTAAACCAAGTTAAGCTGTCATTAAAAAGTAAATAATAATGATGATACTAGCCAATTTTAATGAATTCCAGATCCTATATTAAGTACTTGTGTATCTTATTTGCCCAGTAATAACCTGAGCTAAGTACCATTATTAGCCACATTTTAAAGATGAAGCTCCTGAGGCTTAGGAAAATTAAGGAACTTTTCCTAATTTACACCACTTGAAATGGCAGAACCAAGATTTGAACACAGGTGTCTGATGCTAGATTTTGCTCTCCTAAGTTTATGCTGTTTTCAAACTTACAAGAACTCAGGGGTAAAAACTCTTAAAAATCTACCAGAAGACAAATGCCTGCAATGCAAGCACTGAGCAGGAAAGAAGTAGTAAAAAGGAGTGATGAGCATCGAATCCATTTTAATATAGAATGGGCACAGCATAGATATGGAGAGAATGTTTATTTAATAAAGTTTGTGGCTGGCGGCCTCTGAGATAGCCCAAAGATCCTGCCTCTTGGTATTCATGCCCTTGTGGGAGTCCCTCCTCTTGAGTATAGCCTGTGCTTTATGTTTTAGAAGCCCCTGCTTTGAAGAAAACAAGCTGCCATTTTGTGAGTTGCTCTATGGAGAGGCTCATTTGCCAACAGCCAATGAGGAATTGAATCCTGCCAACAACCACATGAGTAAGATTTCCTCAGTTGAGCTCTGAGATAATCACAGCCCAGGGTAACATCTTGATTGCTCCTTTATGAGACACCTTGTGGCAGGAGCAGAAAAGCTATGCCTGAATTCCAGGGTCACAGAAATGGTGTAATAATAAATGTTTGCTATTTTAAGCCACTAAGTTTGTTACATAGAAAGAGATAACTAATACAAGGTTAATCCATCATATATGTAGTCCTAGTAACATTAGAAACTCTTTTAGATCCACCATTCCACAAAGACTAGCCTTGGTCCCAGACAAAAGCCTATCAGATGGTGTGCTTGTGTCTCTGTGTGTGTGTGTTCTAGGGAGAAAGAGGTTGAAACTGTCACTCATGCTGCCACTATACTACTTCAATCAGAGTAACTTTACCTGCATGTTCTACTTAGAGATGGTTTGTGTGTTTGTGTGTGTATTGAGGGGGGCAGTAAGAGGGAGTATATCACTGGACCAGCAGTGACAAAGGTAGTGACCACAATAGTCAGCACAGTAATTGATCATGGCTCTCATTTAGCAACTAAAATAGACTTAATCTTCCCTTAAAAAAAACAACTATTTTTATTATAAAAATATATTCATTATAGGCAATTTAGAAAACACACAAAAAATAGTTTTTGGTCATACCACAATTCTGACATTAAAAAAAAAAAAACCTTTCCTTTTTTTGATGTAGCTTCTTTTATTTTTATTTAGTTGCTGCCTAAATGAATATAATTTTTTTATTGCTGTTTTGATTAAAGTTTTTGCATTGTTAGGATCTTCAGTTTCTTCATAAATTTCATTTTAATGGTCTAATAATATTTCAAAACATGTGCCTATTTGGGGGCATAAAGGCCATTTCTATGTGATTGTAGGAGGAAAGTTTGGCTTCTGTTTAAAACTCTTATAAATAACACTGTAGTGTATACCCTTGAACATAATGCTTTTGGTGTATAGGGATAATTCTTAAAGTAAATTTCCACAAGTGAAAATGGTGAGTTGAAATATACACCTGAATCTGAAACAGAGTGTCAAATTGTTTTCCAAAAGGGTAGTGCCTTTTTGTACTTTCACCCCCGAGGGCAGGAGGACCCCCTTCATTACATACTGCCCATCTTATATTCCTACAGAGAAGAAAGATCGCTCTTTAAGAGGCTTTTTTTCACTTTTTGTTTTATTGATAGCTAATGAGGTAAACCTTTTCCTCTGTGTTAATTTGCATGCTTTGCAACCAAATAACTAGTGGTCTATGAATCCGTGGTCCCCGGCCCCCAGCACCAGCCCCTAGCCCCCAGCCCAATTTTATTCTGGTCAGATTTTCAGCTCTCAAGTCAGGCATCATCCACCTACACTCAGTGTTGGTCAGTTCTATGAGAAACCTGGGAGACTCCTATATAAGATCTGTTCCCACTAAATGAAATTTCTGTGAGGGCAGGGAAGGCTGTTTTGCTCCCTGTGTATCTGTAGTGCCCACACAGTGCCAGAGCCTCATCTGTGCTCAATGTTGAAGGAATGTGTGTTTTTATCCCTGCAATATCTGATGAGACTTTCTTTGTGATGTTATTTCCATCTTGGTGTCTTGACCCCAGAGTCAGGATCTAGAACTTGGGCTGCTGCTAGCTTCAGAAATCACCCCAACCCTCTTCCATTTCCTAACAAAGCCTGTCTGTCCCACAATGTTCAGTAACCAAGATGATCACATTTATCAGGTAGTTAAAGGCTTCATTTAGCTCCTTCCCTGAGGCATATACAGAGAGACATTTTCTTGGGCAAACTTAATTATTGCATCAGAAGGAAAAACATGTTCTCATGTTAGTCTTGGGGAGGGAGTAAGAGTCAGCAAGGCTTCCTGTAATTTTCATTACCGGTAATGACATTTTCCACAATCCTGAATTCATTGGGTTATTTTTATTCTTTTTACATTCTTTGTATAAATGGTGACAGAATCTATGAAGGACAGGCTTGGTAGCAGTTTTTATAAATTCAGGGAATTGTCAGGAATTTTGAAAATAACCTAATCCGTTCCTTGATCCTCCAATAGTAGAGCAAATCCCCTGACTACTGGAAACTTCATTGATTTCCATAAAAATAACTTCCACAGTCTTCCACAGAAGGAGCCCTTCTATGGTCTAGAAACTCTCCCACTCAGGAGGCCTCCCCACATCTAACAGTCACCCTTTGGAATAGTAGCTTCAATGGAAGGCTACCTCATTTTTCTTTCACAGGGCCCTCAACATGGGCTAGACATTGAAATCACCTGGAAAGCCTTAGGTCCTGAGGTCTATGTCACACCTAGATTAATTAAATTAGACTCCCTGAAGTGAGCCAGAAATCTGTATTTTTAAGAATGATGCTTATGTGAAGCCAGAGTTGAGGCCACAGTGCCATCTCTGCTGATTCTTTAAATGCCTCACCTGGAAAGGACATTAAAGGTTCATGGTTCCCACCTGTCTGAACATTAGAATCTCCTGGAAAGATTAAACAAACCATAGATGTCCAGCCATACCCCCACAGGTTCTGACTGAATTGGTCTGGGGCCTGGCTGCTTTTTGAAAGCTCCCAGGGCTCTCTGTCGAGCAATGAGGACAACCCAGTTGACCCTTTATGAGCCTTTTTTTGTCCCCAGTCCTACAGAAAAACTAGGGAGGGCTCCAAAAAATATTTTCAAGGGGTGTTGAAGCCAATCCAGAGACAATTTAGTGGTTCGTGGAACCTAATTTCCTGCCATCGGTCCATTTATAAAGCAGAAAGTAAATATCTAGTGACTTGTCCGGGACCAGAATTTGGTGGTAGCAGCACATCAGGAATCCTGAGTTCTACTGTCAGCCAGCAGCTCTTTCACAATCCAGCCGCCACTCCATGTGGGTCACCCAAAAAGAAGAAGTCTCATTGCCTGGCGTAATAGCTCAAAACAGGGAGAATTTTACACACACAGAGGAGAAGGTGATGTGAAGACAGAGCAGAATGAAATTTGAAGATGTTGGTCTTAAAGATTGTAGTGATGTGGCCACAAACCAAGGAATCCCAGAAGCCATCAGAAGCTGAGAGAGGCAAGAAACAAATATTCCCCTTGAGCTTCCAGAAGGAACAAGATGCAGAGACACCTTGATTTCAGACTTTTAGCTTCCAGAACTGTGAGAGAATAAATGTATACTGTTTTAAGCCACCAAATTTGTTAGAGCAACCATAAGAAACTGATATACCTAAATAACAAAACTTTAGGATTATGCAACAGAATTTGGAATATATGTGACTAGTTCTAACACATTTTCTTGGGGTTTCAACTCCAGGAAGTAAAATTAAAGTGGGTGCATGAAATTTAGAGCTTCCCACAGGGTCCCCAACATTGATTTCTGGCCCTCCTGTTGCTTTCCTTGGTCTTTCAGGGAGTAGCCCTCAAAACCTGAATCTCTAGATGTTGGCCTCCTCTAGGTCTATGTACGGAAGATGTATGGACCTAGCACATACCTGGCCCCTACAGTGCTTCTGGAGGGATGTGAGTTACTTCTTGCTCTTTTTACAGCTGTGTACAGGTCCAGAGACACCCTGCCTTGGCATAGCTAAGAATGAAAGGACTTCATAGGGTCCTCCTCTGCCTCATATAGTCTCCCTCACTGTAGCCTCAAGCCCACCAGGGCACTCCTTACTGGCGAAATGCACATGTTGGATATGCCCATTCAAAGCAATTGGAATTTTATCCTTCAGAGCTCAGCTCAAACATCCTTTTCTCTGAAACCTTCCCTGATCTCCCAGACTAGGTCACTGAATCTAGTCAGGGTACTAGCGAGAAAAAGGTGGTATATTTAAATTGGGAAATTCGATGAAGGTTCAGCGAGGGGACTGGGCCAGGGTCAGGAGAAGCAGCAAGGTGTGGGATGGTCCTCGAAGCCAGTGGGGTTAAATTACAGGGAGGGGGAGATTGCTATCACCGTCTGCCTGAAGAGGTGGGGCAGGAGTGGTTCTTAGAACCTGGATGAAGTCCAGGGTAGAGAGAAGCAAACCTTCAGTAGAGGATGTGGCTGGCCAGCCCAGGCCTGCAGCCAGCAGGAAGCCAGGGGGAACAGTGCTTACTCACCTCTAGCCTCTACCCTTTGGTCTCCTATGGTGACTTCATCAGGTGAACTCAACTGGAAGCCACAGGTCCTACAGGAACTCAGATATGCACACCTCACATTCATGCCTCCTGCATCCAAATGCGATGCAGGACTGTGTGCGTGTGATTATTTTCTGTCTTCCCCCACAGGTGTGTTCTTCCCTCAAGGAAAGAAACTTTTACCTCTTGTTCACTGTACAGCACCTGAGCATAACAGGTGCTCAATAAACATCTGTTGACTGAGAAATTGGTACTGCAGAAACAGGCATGAGTTGGTCAACCTTGGAAAGCCTCACTGAGGAACCCATTAAGTGACTTGCAGACCCTCACTTCCCCAGATGAGAGGCTGCCTTTCTGTCCTCTCATCTCTTCATGTAACTCAGGCAGTCTCAGATGAGAGGGCCAAGGGGCAACTATTGTCTTGTCTCCAAACACCCAACTTCATAGTGCACTCACCTCAACAACACTAAATGCCAAAAGGCCATCAACATGGCTTGATGTTTCCCCAAACACATGGCTGCTTCTCTGAGGTGTTTTGGTTCTCCCCTCTGCTTCCTTTGTTCTCCTCCTTAACTCCTGCTATGTCCACTAATATAGACTGAATGCTTATGTCCCCAAGCAAATCCATATGTTGAAGCTCTAACCTCCCATGTGGTAGTATTTGAAGGTGAGGCCTTCGAGAGGTGATTAGGTTAAAATGAGGTTATGAGGGTGAGGCCTGGGCTTTTACTCTTTCTACCATATGAGGATATAGTAAGAAGGCAGTTGTCTGTTTATAAAGAAGACAGCTCTCACAGGAACTCTACCAGCTTGCAAACTGATCTTGAACTTCCCAGACTCTAGGACTATGAGAAATAAGGGTCTATTGTTTAAGCTGCCCAGTCCATGGTATTTTGTTAAAGCAGACTGAACTGACTAGGACAGCCCCTGACAGCCTCCTCCAGCCACCCTCATCCACAGCCTCCCTGGTCCTGGACCTTAGTACTATTCATGAATTTCCCTTGCAGGCCTACCTGTGAGGCATCCTAAGAGGGGCTGGTATCCCTGCCTGACAGTAGCAGTGCCCCTGGCTTCTCACAGGACAAAGGTTAGCCCAGGAGTGACAAGTATACAAGGCAAGGGTCACACTCTCCATCCTCAGGTGAAGCTGCAGACCTTAGTTCTCAAAGCCGCTACTTCGAATAGAGAGGGCTCATGGGACATAAGAGAAGCAACTGCAGCTCTGGACCCTTCCTCACCATGCATTTGCTGAGCCTGTGATGTGGGCAGGCTTTAAGCTGAGGGCTGGGGACAGTGGGAAGCAACCTCAAGGGGCTGAGGATTGGCCACCAGAAAAAGAACCAAAGGCCATGCTAACCATGTGCTGGGATGGGGGTGTGTGGGCTGTGAGTGGGGTTGGGACAGGGATTCAGAAATGACCTGGGGAAAGTGGGGGACTTGAACTGAGCATCAGGAGCACAAGGCCACTTTCCCAGCTCAGAGAAATGCCCTTGGGAGCCCTGGAAAGAAGCTGTGCCTGCTGACACCAGCAGACAGGTTCCTTACAGGGTGGACTCAAGAGCATGGTGACATTGAGATCCCAACTTCAGGGAGGTCTCTGGCATTCTTCTGCTCTCTCCAGCTACCTCCAGTTGACTCACTGTGAGTAATGGCTTCAGAGTCTCCTAACGCAGGTGTCTTCATCACTGACTGCCATTAAAGTCACACAAGGAACTGAATGAAGGAATCCCTTTCGCAGAGATAAGTATTGACTATGCTACGGTGGGGCTGGGGGATTGGGTGGGATTTAAACGTCCTTCAGTAACTGGTATGTGCAGCTGAGACTGGGAACCACTAGTCCACAGCAATGTGAGCTCTTTCTTTGCATTTACAGGCCATTACTTGGAAGACACTGTTTCAAAGTCCATTTTTTTCTACCTAGGAAAACAGGGCTCCATGTTGTAGATCTTATTTTTATGTTTTTCAATTCAGGGGTCTTTTGCAAAATTGAATGCTTGTGGGCTCAGGAGGAATTAAGGCTGAGCCCTGGTTTTTCTTCCTCTTCTGGGAACATTGGCTAGTGGGAGCGGTGGAACTTCTGCAGAGTCGCTTGACTGGACTTCAGAGGGAGGCTCTGACTGCACCCATGAGAGCTTTAGAAAAAAGTCACCTTGAGAAGTTAAATGCCATCACTTTTAATGTACCATGTTTACACATATATAGCTTGAAATAATTTGAAAAGCCACTTGAGAGACCATCTGAAGATGTGTGGACAAAGTATTATGCACAAAGTAGATACACACATTAGAGATCACTGACTTCTTCAGCAAGAAGGGAGAGAGGTTATGCTAGGTGATGGAATTCAATGGAGAAGAGATTTGGCGACAAGAAGATTGAGTATGATGTAAGCCAAAGAAATGAAAAATCCATACATAAAACATCATCTCAACTATGTAAGAGACAAGGAAATAAGCCTCAATTTTAAAGTATTGGAGTCTCTCAAGCATCAGTTCATAATGTTATGTATGAATTATTATTCCTTCATGTGTTTTAGTATTTCCTATTTTCTATAGCAGCCATGTATTTACCTAATCAGAAAAGAAATTCTAACAAAAAAGTAGTAGAGTGACAAGTTTCTTTTTTCTCTGGAGATGCAGTTTCTACATTTAGCACATAAAAAAAAAAGGATGCTTCGTTGCATTGGAATTGACAAATTTTTAGTACAAGTATATTCTAAATATTGTGTGGCCATACTTATACTGAAAACATATTCATTGTATATCTGAATTCAAATTTAACTGGGCAATCTTAATTTATCCGGCAGCCCTACCTGGAGGAGAAGACAAGTAGTCTCAGGCTAGGTAGGGGAACTTCTAGCAAAGGTGCCTGAGAGCTCCCAGGGCATCCAGGACATGGGGTGTACTGGCCTCTCCGCCTGGGGTGCTGGACATGCAACAGGGCACTCTATCCCAAGTCCTCCAATCAATAGAACCCTTATTTCCTAGATTAAAATCTTGTTGCTTTCATGTATACATCTATTTTATTCAAATGGTAACAATAATTTTTATTTGTGTCGTATATTAAAATTCTCAGTGGGCATGATGTTTTTAATCCCAGCTATGGACTTGTGTTTCCGATGGGGTCACCCAGGAAGTGCTGGCTGCTTAATATACCTTCTCTAAGGTAAGGACTATTCTTAACCTCATTCTGTGGGCAAGAAAACTGATGCTCAGAGAAAAGGGCAGGAACTTGCTCCAGGTCACACAGTTGAAGGATGGTAGAACTTACAACCTCACCCCAGGCCTGGCACAGTGAAGCATTTCTGTGTATCATGTGCCATCACTTTACCATTTTATCATGTTAGCCTCTGAAGCAACCTTGTAGTTAACTATTGTGATGGGAAAGCTAAGGTTCCCTGAATTCCCTTCTCATCCCAGCCAGATTCCATTGGTCTCTTCTTATCTTTCTCCCTCCTTCCCTCTCTCTCCTCCTTCCTCTTTCTTCTCCCCCTCTCTCCCATCTCCCTTTCTTCCCTCTCTTCTTCCTCCATTTTTTTCTCACTTCCTCCATCTCCTTCCTCCCCACCAGCTGTAATGAAGGCTTTTGGAATCTTATAAATTTGTTAGTTTCCCCTCACTTGCTCTGGGACCTCAAGCAAGTTGCTAGAGTTTCCTGTTTTTCAATATTTTCACCTGTAAAACAGGAAAAACAGTCCAGATGTATGAGCTTGGCTCTCAGTGGAAAAACCTTCTTTTTGGGCCTGCTGCATTTCCAGGTAGCTTTCAGGTGAGTTACAGAGTATGATTCTTCAAAAGCATCTTTTCCCCACTGTCTAGAACTTTAATGGCTGGCTAATGATCTAAATTAAAATAAACAAAACAGTGTGCATTATGTTGTTGAAATTCTGGCTTGATTTTAAGCCAACCTTTGTCCTGAAAGAATCAAGATCAAGACTTTTAAGGAAAACCCCATCATACATTCACTTGTGCTTGTTTCTTGGTGAGATCCTTAGACTGAAGTCTTGTTGTAAAGAGATAGCTGCCCGCCCCCCCCCTTTTTTTATTTTTCTCAGTTGCTTCAAAGTCTTGCACCAAAACAAATTCTTAAACTTTCTTGGAAATCCAGAAAATTAAATGAAACAGAATGCTGTAGAAACCTAAGAATATATTAAAGGGTCTGGCACAAATTAATGAAAACCTCTTTGCTTGTAAAAGAAAAATAAAGATTTGGTTTATTTAAACAAGGAAAGCTCTGTGGAGGAAGCATACATTTTCCATTTGACTTCAACACCTCCAAATGTAGTGAGCAGTATGTGAGAAGTATGTGCACACATGCCATCTACACATATGGGGTGAGGGAAAAAACATCGAACACAAGCCTGAATCCTCTCAAGAATGGTGAGAAATAGAGAGTGTTTTTGTCATTTTCTAAATGAAGAAATGGGCACTGAGAGGTCCAGTGACTTGTCCAAAGTCACCCCACCAGTAAGTTGTGAGACTGGCCCTGACTGATCCTGAGCTTTCTACCATAAGACTCTGCCTCCTTGGTGGTCCAGTGCCTCCAAAGTCCAATGAAGAATGGCTATTTCAAAAGGCAGATTTGACCACATGAACCTGGAGCTGACCATGAACCATCTCCAGGGTCAGCACTTTGGTCTCACTCTCATTGCTCTGGGGAACTCCTGAAAATTTCTCCTCATCTTCATGGTCACCCTTGGGCACCCTCTCTATTCTTACTTGTCTCGCTTAGGACCAATTTTAATATCTTTTCCAGCTTCAATTGGAGGAGAATGCAAAGATCATAGATCCCAACCAATAAATAAACTGTGTTTGAATTCCCTCCCCAAGCTTGGTGGCCTAGGAAAAGTTATTTGATCTCCAAGACTTAATCTTTTCATCTGCAAAACAGGTACATTAGTTCTCACTTATGGGGCTGTTGTGAAGATTAATTACATGCTGATGACGCTGAATAACCTTCTCTTGCTCCATTGCAGATTCCATCATCCATTTCCTACCACCCTCAAAATGTTCCAGATAAGCTAGAACCTTGAATGAGTGAGGAAAGGGCATTTGAAAAAGCTTGCATGTGGAGACCCACAATATACCTCTCTTGACACGAAGTAATGCATTTCTAGTCCTTAGAGTCATCTTTGAATGAAACTATGTCAAGAGTGGAATGATATGCAGGGTCTTTGGTCTCTCATTTGGGTCACTGTGAGGCCCAAACTGGGACATGGGGAAATGATCTCACAATTAGATAATAGGTCCAAAAAGCAAGCCACTGTTTGCCTGGTACACAAATAACCATCAAGAACTTCTTGGAAAAGTGAAATCCTGATTACACCCAGGGATGGTTGTACAGCCAGTTCAGGTGAAAGCTTCCCAAAGCTCTGAGATGAATGGGAGGAGCTTTGTACCATTTTCTGGCTTCAGATAGAAGGATGCCAGGCATCCTGTGCCAGTGCTTCTGCTGCTGGCCTGTCTTCCCATCTAGTCCACAGCCCTCTGCCAAAGACTGAAGTCACGGCCACCTCCTCTTCCAAGGCTTGCTCTGTGTCTGTGCCAGGAGCTGGGCATTAGTCTTTTACTTCTTTGGAAAGGATAAATTATGGTGGAATTTTGCTAAACATCATTTAGAGATTATTTTTGGAGACAAAAACCTCTTTAGCAGCAGGCATTAGAAGTTACACAGAAACTATGAGAGTGAGACTCTTGGATACTACAAGTATACCTGAGAAGGGGAGGTTGTCATCAAATGGGTCTCTGGGGAATGCGTTTATAGATTCACCTTTGGAATATGCTGTGGTGAACGTGCCAATGATCCAGTCAGGATGGGGCCTACTCTACTAGGACAGGACTTACCCTCATACATTAGGATAGTGCTCAGGGATGAATTGATGGATGGAATGGAGAAGGATCCAGAAACACCTACTACCTCATTCAAGTTATCTCATCACACAAGGGGCCCAGGGTCAGAGAGGCCACACACTCCTGGCCCTGAATCTTTCAAAAGTCTTTTTTTTTTAACCCTTTTCTGTGAAGTACAGAAAAGGTCCCTGGACTCCTATAGCTAGTTCCTACTCCTACATGCTTTTTTTTTTTTTTTTTTCTGTTTTTATGATGAGAGTCATAGGTACAGACTTTCAAAGCTCTCAGAGGCCTACTGCATGCCTTGTATCTACTTGATGTGAGCATCGAGTTGGGGCACACTCCTAGGGGACATTGATGGGTAATGGAGATCCCCAGGAAATTGCCTTAAATGCTGGAGAACAGGCCTTTACTCTTCTCAACCGCCAATGAGTTTTAAGTAGGGCCCTCAAAGAATATCTAAGCCAGGGACTAACTTTTTGAGTGAATCCACCATTAGAATTATATTATATATCTGTGTTAGTTTGCTAGGGTTGCCATAACAAAATGCCAGACTGGAAACTTTAACATCAGAAATTTATTTCTCACAGTTCTGGGAGCTAGAAGTCCAAGATCAACGTGTCAATAGGTTTAGTTTCTCTGAATCCTCTCTCCTTTGCTTGCAGGTATCTAACTTTTCAAGGTCCTCACATAGTCTTTCCTCTGTGTATGTGTGCCCCTGGTGTTTCTTTATGAGTCCAAATGTTCTCTTCTAATAAAGACACCAGTTAGACCGTATCAGGGCCCATTCTAAATGGCCTCTTCTAACTTAATCACTCCTTTAAAGGCCCTGTCTCCAAAATAAAGTCACATTCTAAAGTACAGGCTATTTGGGTTTCAGCATGAGAATTTTGAGGGGACACAATTTAGTCCATAACAGTGTCAAAACTCAGTACTTAAAGATAACTGAAATATAAGTTTTATAATAAACAGTACTTACCTTTATGTCAGAGGCAATTTGATATTTGCTATTCTGTTCTATTTGAAAATAGAATTTTATTCGATCAAAAAATAATTTAGATTATGACCTACAAAAGTGATTTTACAATCTACTAATGGCTGCAACCCACGATTTTTTCAAACTGTGATTAAGGCCAAATATTAATCTAAAGAGGTAAGCAAACACTGATCAGGATCCAAGCCTTTATCTTAATGACTAAAGAGCTGAGACCATGGGAGGGCCAGAGTAGGCCTGGCTAGGGAATGTTTGTTATGTTTGTAGCCCAGGGCTGAGAACCTTGGAATCTGGGCTTCTTCCAGAAAGGAGTGTGACAAGGCAAGTTCTGGATAGCAAGTGACTGAGAACAGTGTCTGAACATAGTCTAAAGGGTCAAAACAGGGGGACCAAATCTGTTCTCATTCAAAAAGCAAGTGCAGAAAAGAAAAGAGAAGCTGCCAAGAAGACCAGACTCTGGGCAAATGTAGGGACACAGAGACAAGCCACCAACAAATCCTAGTTGGCCAAAGTTGGTGGGGGTATGGCAGTCAGTTCCTGCATGCTGTGGCTGGTAGAACAGTGTTGTCCTACAAGACTACCTCATCTTATCAGCCTTTTGCTAAAGGACAAGGAGGAGTTCTGGCTAAGGCGAGTGTGACAGAGCATCTCATAACTGAGCAGTCACCTGATACTTCCCACTGTTAAAGCTCATGGAATCCAGAGAGGAGGCTTTGATTTCTGGAAAATGATCTAAGTCTGTCAAGTGGCATAGAAAGCCATTCCTAAAATTCCAACATGGTCGTCTTAGGACTTTGCCAATTAAACTCCTAAAACATAGACATAATTTAGTCAATCAATTGCTTGTATATACATTCATTATTTCTTGATAGAATGTGGAGATGTTTCTTTGGAATAGAGTAACAATTCTTTAACCTAGCATTTGAGATCTAGGATCCTTCATCATCTTTCTCCAACTTAAATCTTTCCAGCTTTCTCTTTTGCAATTTACAGCTCCCACCACTACTATCATACATGTGTATTCCTAACACAAATGTAATAACATCAGGTATTTATGTAGAAAGTCTTAACATCAGCAAATAGTAATAACTTTTAGTATTGCTCTCCAATCTCTTCAACTTTCATTTACTTTCTTTCTTTATTGCACTGGCTAAGCTCTTTAGCATGTTAATGAATAGAAAAGGTGAAAGCAGGCATTCTTGTTATTTTTCTTATCTTAAACACCTTTACATATGATTTGCTATAGGCTTTGTGGTCAAGTTAAGGAGGTTCCTCTCATTCTTTGCTTTTTACTATTTTATATGGTTTTGTCTTGTTTTTAAGTCATAAATGAATGTTGAATTTTATTGAACAGATCTTTGCATCTATAAACATGAATATTTGGTCTTGCTTCTTTAATCTTTTAAAAAATTTAAAAGATTTAGTGAATTTTATTAATTGATTTTTAAAAATTAAACCAATTTTGTATTTCTGGGATAATCTCAAAGTGGTCTTTGCAAAGTGCTTTAATGCACTTTGAGTTCTTTTAAATATTTTGTTTAGAATTTTTCATCTCTATTTAGAAGGGAAATTGACCTGTAATTTTATTTTCTTGCAGTTTCTAGTCTGGTCATCAAGCATAAGATGACCTCATAAAATAAGCTGGTATATGCTTTATTTCATTGGAAGAGTATGTGTTGTAGAATGATCTGTTCTTTGGTGTTTAATAGAAATCAACTCTAAGGCTGTTTGAGTCTGATATTTCCTTTGTAGAAGAATTCTAGTAACTAATAATGTTTTCTATTTCTTCTTGAAACAATTTTAATTAATATATTTTCATGAGTATGTATCTATCTCATTTATTGTATTCATAATATTTCTTTGTTATTAGTTTAATTTCTGCAATATTGTAGTTACTGCAGTTATATCTACATTTCTTTAAATCCCCATTTTTGTACTTTTCCCCTTCGTTTGATTAACATTGCCCAATGTCTTTTTTATTAACATTTTCAAATAATTGATTTTGCCTATCTTCTTTATGTTTGCTTGTATGTTATTAATCTCTGTTTTTATATTGTTTTCTTCCCTTTATATTCTTTGCTATCATTGTATAATTTCATATTTTGGATGCTTATTTAGCTCATTAATTTAAGCCTTGTTTCTACTGGAAGCATTTCAGGCTCTAAATTTCCCTTTAACTCACACTAAAGTAATACATAGTATTTTTGTTATATTCATTTATGAAAAATTTCTGGCTTTCATTTTTTTGTCCTATGAATTATTTAAAAACATTTCTTTGTAATTTTGAAACATATTTTAAGTTACCTTTGCTGTTTGTTTCTATATTATGTTGTGGTCAGAATATGTGGTCTCTATGATACAAATTTTTTGAAAGTTGTTAAAGGTAGATTTATGATCAATATGTGGTCAAATTTTATAGTGTATCCTATACATAAAATTTGCTAGGTATGATAGGTGCTTGTTATATCATTTACTTAGATATGCTATGTTCAAATATTTTATTAATAAAGTAGATTTGTCACTTTCTCTTTTCCTGACAATTCTTACTTTATATATATTTGAGGCTGCAATTTGTTTTATTTAAGTTTAGAATTTCCTTCTCAGGTTGTTACTTCCTAATGCATTTTATTCTATCTTTTTATTTCACTTATTCTGTGTCTTTAGGTTTTAAAGTTATCTCTTACAAACATTCTATAGTTATTTTTTTTTTTAAACTCAGGCTGATGGTGTTTGTATCTTAGGAGAATTTTTGCTCATTTAGTTTTACAGTGCACCCTTAAACAACATGGTTTTGAACTGCGCAAATCCACTTATATGCAGATTTTTCTCAATAAATGTACAGTTGGCCTTCTATATACCCAGTCTCCACCTCAGTAGATTCATCTAACCACAGGTTGATAACAGTATTTTTGATCCATGACTGAAAGTCTGTAGATGTGGATTGCCAACTGTATATACTGATGCACACCATTTTGAGCATCCTAGAATTTTGGTATCCATTTTAGTCCTGGAACCAATCCCTCATGAATACTGAGAGGCAACTGAAGTTTTGTGGAAGTCAAAAGTCATGCCAGGACTTTTGACGAGTTGGGACAGGCTGTTCCCCTAAATCCCATGTTGTTCAATGGCCAATTATAGTGTGATTAGGATTTATGCCCACGGTTTTACTATGCAATTTTTATTTATCTCGTTTTTTCTTTTTTTAACACCTTCTTTTATGCTTTAATTTGGAAGTGCCTTAAAATCTGATTCCATTGTGTTCTCTTTACTTCTTTTAAAGATACACACTCTATGCTTGTTCTATTAATGGTTATCTTAGCTATTTCAGTATGCATATGTAAGAATTCTATAGTTTATCAATATCTTTTCGCCATCTCAAAGGATACAGTTAATTTCTAGGTTTATTGCTTTTTAGATGCAGGTTTACTGTAAAACCAATAAAGAATTTGTTTCAGGATTCTATTTGCATGGGGTCTTTCCAAGAAGTTGAATTTCATTTCATTTTTAAAGTTTAGTATTTTTTTTTTTTAGAGGGCCTCCAAATTTTGCAAGTTTAAGATCTCACAGAAACTTTCTGGCCCCTGATATTTCCAAATCACTCTGTGGATTCTTAATTTCTGTGCTAGCTTAGCCTTACATTTGAGAAAATGTTTCTTATATCTGTTGTTTTATTCTTCTAATGAGGAAGTTCATTCAAGGACCTAAATGACCACATTGCTATAGCAGGAACTGAGACTGTGAAACTTGCAAAAGGTTTCTCAGTCCCCAAATGCCTAAGGATAGGCTAAGAAAATTCTTCAGCAGCAAATAGAAAAGGAATGGTGTCAAAAAATGTGGATCCAAGAGCATGTGAGAACAATGCACTGGGAGACACTTCCCAGGAGGAAAACCAGCTTCTAATCAGGGAAGATCCTTGTACCACAGCATGGGGATTGCAGGTGCCCAGACTTATCTCAGCAGTTGTGATGTGCATTTCACGCTTTTCTGGTGGAAGCTTCTATTTCAATTACCCTACCTTTGTCTCATCATTGTATCTCAGGATGGAAATTGGGGCAACTAATTTGTCCTTCTAGTTTGCAAGTCCATGGGCCTGACTTAGACACTGAGAGCCTGCACTGTGAAGAGTCTGCTTCTATAATGAGATGAGACTTTGGGGGTTAGAAAACATTTTACCAGATGCTCCTGTTCTGGGCTTGCAACCTGGTTCTGTTCCTTGGAATGGCTCCAGCATTATTCTCAGGTACTCCTAGAGCTGCTCCCAGTTTGTTTCACATCAAAAACTGAAGGGGACATGGCTGAAAAGAGAAATGGACTCTAGGCTTTTCTTTTCTTAACATCAACTAAACAAAATATTAACTATGAACAAATACAAATATTTATCTATGATGTTATGTTATTTTTATCTATGATGTTATGAACAAAATATCTTTGGTTTCTAGAGTCGATTAAATTGTCTATTTAATTTTAAATATCCATGCTCCTCCTAACATAAACAGTAAACATCCCTCTTCACATCAAGAAATATCCATGCCCTTCTTTACATAAGCACTTGTTGGGGATGTTTATGAAAATTTATATGGTTTAAAATTTAAGCTGATGTAGGATAAGGTGATAAAAATAATAAAATAAAGCATGAAATGTGAACTTTAAGGTCCTGTACATTTTTCAGAGGGATCTTAAAGGTGTTTCTGAGGTTCCAAGCAGGCCACAGGAAGAGAAAAACATGATCACATGACATTATTTACAGCTCCTTAATATAAACAGAACATGACAGCTACCCAGGAGGCACACTGTAGTATATGTTGTTGAGACATGAAACCCACATGCCTGTGGCCTTCCAACAGTATTCATTGTGTAAGGCAAGGACAACATCCTTTACCAGAATTCTCACAGGGTCATCAACTAGGCATTTTCCAGGCCATCTTTGGTTTACCTTGACTGTGCTTTAACTGTGAAGCACATGTGTGTGAAAAGAGCACCTGGGAAAGAGATTCAAAGGACTTGTTCTATACTGCTTGGCTTAATCCTTCACCCAATCCTCAAAGAATAATATTTTCCTCAACTTAATTTTTAAGCATGAAGAGATGATGTTTTCAAGATTTTACTCTCTGACACCTAAAGTTGGTCTTCATAGCCTTTGAGTTGAAAAGTCACACATATGGACAGACACTTGGCTAGACTAAAACCCAGACTGAGCCCTCTGGAAAGTTGGACAGCTCTTTGGCCATGACACCTACCTGAAGAATGGATCATCTTCCCTGTCCCACACTAAGACAACTTTTATCATGTGTCAATTTGGTTGCTATTTCTTCCTCACTGTGCAGGAAGCTTCCTGAAGATGAAGTACATATCTGATCACCAGCTGTACTGCCTTGCTAACATGGCTGTAACAGAGCACCATAATTTGAGTGGCTTAAATCGGTGGTCCCCAACCCCCAGTGCCAACTGTGGCCTGTTAGGAAAGGCATGAGGTAAGCAGCAGGCAAGTGAGTGAAGCTCCATCTTTATTTGCAGCCACTCCCTAGAACTACCATCACCTCCTCAGCTCCACCTCAGATCATCAGGCATTAGATTCTCATAGGAGCACAAACTTTATTGTGAATTGCACATGTAAGGAATCTAGATTGCTAGCTCCTCATGAGAAACTAATGCCTGATGATTGAAGGTGGAGTTGAGGTGGTGATGCTAGTGCTGAGGAGCAACTGCAAATACAGATTAACATTAGCAGACAGACTTTACTGCAGAGACCATAATAAATCAATTGCTTCCAGACTCATATTAAAACCCAATCAGTGAATAGCAAGTGACAATTAAGTTCAGTCTCATGGCAAGCTTTAATTCAGAATCTGACACTGATTTTAGTCCACACGTGGCACACCCATTATTTTATTTACCACTTCTATCTGCATCTCTTTCCTACACTATGCACTTGCCTCAGTCACAGTTTTGGTAAGCTCACAAGCTTACTCTAGCCAAAATGAATAACAAATGTCACTGGAGAACTTTTTTGAAAAGGGGAAGATTCAATGATGAAACAGAAGAAGACTCTAAGAATGTCACCAAAGAAAACTGCATTTCAAAGAAAATACGAGGAGTCCTACTTAAATGCAGGTTCATTGCAACAGGTGATTCACATTATCTAAGTCCATTTTGTATAATATATGATGACTGGCTATCTAGTGAAATTATAAAAATTTCAAATTGCTTCACCACATGGAGACCAAGCACTCTGCATTAAAAGACAAGCCTTTGGAGTTTTTCAAAGCTAAAAAAAAAAAAAAAAACATGAATGTGAAGAACAGAAGCAATTATTGAAGGCCACCACTACAGCAAATGTATCTGCACTGAGAGCATCATTCTTAGTAATTAACCACATTGCTAAAGCTAAGAAGCCCTTTACTCTTAGTGAAGAGTTGATCCTGCTTGCTACTAAGGACATTTGTCATGAAATTTTAGGAGAGGCTGTAGTGCCAAAGATGGCAGGTGTTCCTCTTTCAGCTAGCACCATACCTAGATGAATTAATTACATAATTATTGAGGCAAAATTGTTAGAGCGTTAATGAGTCACCATGGTATATAATCCAGGTTGATGAGTCTACTGATATTGATGACAAGGCAAAACTGTTTGTTTTTGTGCCTCGTATTTTTCAGGAGGATGTATATGAGGATATGTTTTGTGCACTTTTATTGCCAACCAACACCACAGCTGTAGAAGTATTCAAGTCTTTGAATGATTACATATCAGAAAAACTGAATTGGTCATTTTCTGTCGTTATATGCACAGACAGAGTGCCTGCCATGACTGGATGACTTTCTGGTTTCACTACTCGAGTCAAAGAGGTCTCTTCTGAATGTGAATCTGTGCACTCTCTGTCATCCAGAGAAATGCTGGCTAACCGAAAAACGTCACCTGAACTTAACAACATTTTGTAGGATGTGATTAAAATTATCAACCTCATTAAATACATGCCCTTAACTCACATTTGTTTGTGCAGCTCTGTGAAGAGATGTATGCAGAGTAAACACATATTCTCTCATTTACAGAAGTGAGATGGCTTTCTAAAGGTCAATCACTGGCAAGAGTTTGTGAGTTATGAGAGCTGCTCCAGAGATTTCTTTTAGAAAAAGTCACCACTGGCAGCACATTTCAGTGACACAGAATGGGTTGCACAACTTGTTTACTTGTGTGACATATTCATGCTGCATAACCAACTCAATCTGTCACTTCAAGGGAGAACGACAACTATGTTCAAGTTGGCAGATAAAGTGGCTGCATTCAAAGCCAAACTGAAATTATGGAGGTAATGAGAGAACATTGGGATTTTAGGCATGTTTCAAACATTAACAGAGATTTTGAAAGAGACTGAGCCAAGGCCTTCTTTCTCCTAGCTGGTGCATGATCACCTATCTCAGCTTTTGAAAAAGTTTGGGCATTACTTCCCAACCACAAAAGACCCATTTGTGAATAAGCCAGGTGAATCACTTCATCCATAATAGAAGAGGACCAACTACTTGAAATCACAAATGACGGTGGCCTTAAAAGTTTGTTTGAGACAACTTCAAATCTCCATACATTCTGAGTTAATGTCACAGCAGAATATCCTGAGATTGCCACAAAAGCACTGAAAAGCCCGCTTGCATTTCCAACATCCTATCTTTGTGAAAGCAGGGTTGTTGGCAGTGAAAGCAACCAAAATGAGATTTAGAGTAGACTGGACATAAGCAACACTCTTCGGTGTCACTGTCTTCAATCACGCTCAGATGAGACTGTCTAGTTGCAATAAAACAAGCTCAGGGCTCCCACTGATTCTGCATTATGGTGAGTTGTCTAATTATTTCATCATATAACAATGAAAAAAATAATAGAAATAAAGTGCACAATAAATGTAATGTGCTTAAATCATCTTGAAACCATCTCCCTACCCCCGGTTCATGGT
The DNA here is from genome assembly GCA_030015415.1 of Cynopterus sphinx. Classification (NCBI taxonomy): domain Eukaryota; kingdom Metazoa; phylum Chordata; class Mammalia; order Chiroptera; family Pteropodidae; genus Cynopterus; species Cynopterus sphinx. The sequence goes on from CM057382.1 coordinate 56,541,581, forward strand.
AAAATGGTCTTCCACAAAACCAGTCCCTGATGCCAAAAAGTTTGGGGAATCACTGGCTTAAACAACAGAAATGTATTCTCTCAAAATTCTGGAGGTCAAAAGTCAGAAATCAAGGTCTTTGCAGGGTTGGTTTCAGGCAGGCCTCTCCTTGACTCAGTTACCTCTGTAAAATCCCTGTTTCCAAATAAGGAGATGCTGAGGTCAAATTCTGAGGTACTGAGGGTTAGAACATCAATAAGTGAATTTTGAGGGGAGTGCAATTCAATCCATAATGCCATTGTATCTCCAGTTCTTAACAGTGTCAAACACAAAAACAAAGTAAAGAATATTTGGAGAAATAAAGAATGAAGACAAAAATTGGGGTTACATTATCAATAGACAGAGTGTGTTCAAGGCCCAAGAGTTTTACATTATAACAATAATTTTAGGCTGGAAAATCTAAAATAAGTGTTACTAAATGCTCATGTTGATCATAAAAGCTTTAGTAAAGCTTAGCAAAAGATGTCTCACTTTAAGTAATGTGATTTCCTGATGAACACTCCAAGATAAACCAGTTGTAAAAAGTACCTATAAGTATATGAGTGAGTTGAACCTACACAGGGTTATTACCCAAACATTTATAAGAGGAAACTGTCCAAAAGTGATGTCTTAGGCTTCACATGACTGGAATTAATGAGATGCCTGGTTAGTTATCCAGCATCATGGCTTTAAAACAAGCATGCCTGCTCCGAGAGAAGATTCAGTTCTCTGTTCTCTATACTATTGAGGCTGGGAGGCTGGCAGTGGGGATACATTCTTTATTTCCTTCCCTCACCCCCAGAAAAATCGGTTTATTTTTAATGATTAAAATGGTAATGCCCTTTAAAGAATATGTGTAACAATTCTGAAAGTTAAAAAGAAAAAAAATTCTCAATAGTTGTAATAGCAACTATTACAAATAAGGTGTGTATAATTTCAAACATTTTCAACATACATATTTACATTTTATACATAAAACATACTCACCTAAATAGGATCATACAAGACACACCGTTTTATTACTTAAATTTTGAACTTAATAAAGCATGGCCCTGAACCTATGCAGAGCTGCAGAAACCTTCCTGGTACCATTGCATGCTGTAACCATCCCAAGTGCCTCAGTTCTTTGCTGAAGGACATGCATCATTTCTAGTTTTTTACTTCTTAAATGTTATTTAATAAAAGTATTTATGAGTACACATTTATATAATCAGATCACTAGATTATCTCCTAATGTTAAACATCTAGAAGTAGAATTGCAGGGTCAAAATGAATGCATTTTGTCATAAAGATTTTTTTTTAATATCCTTTGGAAATGCTGTGTCAGTCCTCATTCATCCCAATAGAGCATTACATTGTGTTTATTTACATCTTAGATAACATGAGACATTCTTTAAAACTTCTGCCAATTTGCTGGGCAGAACTGATAATTCATTGTTACTGTAATTTTTATTTCTTTTATAATGTAATCTGTTTATTGGCCACTTGTATTTTTTCCTTTTGGGTTTCTTTTCCATTTCTTCATTATTAAACATTTTAAAGTTGTTTCTAGATTTTTATTACTATAATTAGTATTATAGAGAACATTTTTGCATATGTAAATTTTCTTGGTTTGGAATTATTTCTTTCAGACAAATTTCTACACAAACGATTTCTGGATTAATAAAAATTACACTTCTTGTGATTCTTAATATCATATGATCTTAAAAGATTATGTATGTTTATGTTTCAGACTATATCAGCTTTATCACCATCTCTTTAGCTAAAGAGAAGGCACAAAAAAACCTGCTCACTTTTTTCTCTTCTTCATCTTCTCTATTATCCCTTTCTGAAATTTCTATTTTTCAAATTTTGGAGATATGTGTGTGTGTGTGTGTGTGTGTGTGTGTGTGTGTTTTACTTATATTCTGTAAGATTTCTCCCTCCTTATTTTCTAGATCGCCTAAAGAAATTGTTATCCTGGCAATTATATCTGTAATCTCTAAAAAGGTTTTTTGTTCTCTTTTCACAGTATTTCTTCTTGCTTTAAGTATATATGATTTTTCAATTTTTTCTATTTCTCAATTAGCTTTTTTATTTATCTATCTACCATCTATCTATCCTTAAATTCTTTAATTATTTTGGCTATGTAGGGAATAGATAAAAATATCAGCACTATTATTTGATATTAAGTTGTTCATGCCTTAAATTCTGCACTATTTTCAGCTTCTATGCCCTGAAATTATTTTTAAAAGGATAGTAGGAGAGAGAAATTGGTGGATCAGTGACAGCTCTGCAGTTCCCATGATTCTCTTTTTTTTCTTTTTCGCTTTTGAAACATTTATTCATTTTCACAGAAACCATGATTACTGTATTAGAATTTGCATTTTGCTACAAAAAGCAAAACTCACTCAACAGTAACATAAATATATTATGGCTTTGTTTTGTTTTATTCTTCTCATGCACCCAGCTGTGGTTCAGAGGCTTGGGACTGTCTGGACCAAGGTGTCTGAAATTCTTCTGGCCTTTCATAATTGGCAACAGACACTTTTTTTTTTTTTCCTGAGAAACAGGAGGAAGACAGCAAGAATAAAAATACAACACTAAGAGCAAGAAAGCAAAACTGGCCAGAAAGCCCTCACAGATATCTATTTTTATATCACTGGCCTTTGATAACAGTTGTTTTTCCTAACATTTCTGTAGCTAAAGGTGATTATGACCGCAGAAGATACTGTTAGCTTCCTGTCTATTGCTCATTCATTTTTGTTAAACAATATCTATTGCCCATTCTTAACTTTCTCTTATTAATAATCCTTAGATTGTTGTTTTGTTTAGCTTTTTCTTTTTTCTTTTTCTGATGGACTTGAGGGCCTTTAGAGGAAACCTATGAATTACCTTATTTTAACTCCATCCCCCACTCCCCAAGACTTGAGCACACAGAGACTGTTTATAGTTTTTGGAATTTGGTTGGCTGCCAGTCAAGAACTTAGCAAACATAAATACTACTTCTTGAATACTTACCATAACCCAAGCACTTTTCCAAACATTTTACATATATTAACACCTTTTATTGTACAATAGCCTTTCAGTGTAGATACTATTATGATACTTATTTAACTGATGAGAAAATTGAATCACGTAATGGTTAAGTAACTTGTCCAAAGCCACACAGCCAGAAAGTCAAAAGCAGAGAACTGGGTTTTGAAGGCAGACAAGCTGATTTCTGGATGTGTACTCTACTGAACTAAGTAAGTCATAAATGACTATCACCATCAAATCTTTATTATGTGAACAGAAGTGATAAAAAGCAAACAAAATATACAACTATTTTAAGCTGACAGCTATTTGAAACAGAAGAACTAAGAAAATTTTTGTGTTGAAGACTGTATATCCTTTATATCTCATCAATGTAGATCAGGTTAAAAACATAACCATCTTCTTCCTCATTCATTCTGTGTTTGTGGAAACTTCACAGTGATCAAAGCAGTCTCAGGGCGAAGGGTGAGCCCTGCTGTAAACTGAGCTTCTGCTAAGAGCACTGCCTTTTCTCTCCAGCCCAAGGCTGTTGACAAGGTGCCTGGGGGTGTCATTGGATTCTCCTTTGAAGAAGTAAGTCTGTTGCACAATCACATGGTAAGACCTGATGAGAAGACAGAGACCAAACGACTCCGTTTCAAGCTAATTGAAACCTGCGAGACCTTAGTTTCTAAATATAAAATAAGACTAGTTTGGAGTCTTAGAAAGAAATTAGTTTACAAATTCAGCCAGTTGTATGTAGAGATGTGATTTGTTTGCAGACACAATGGGATTGGCTTTTTGACACAAAGGGCAAATCTACGAGCAAAGCAAAGGTGGAGACTTCAAAACTCCAGTTTAAATTCATTTCACTATCCAGAGCCTTCTGAGTTTCAAAACTTTTATGTCAAATATTTCTTATTTAACAGTTACAGAGACCTATTTAGGGCCTCAGGGGGAATTTGGAAATGTGTATAATGCTCCAATGCTCCTTGAATATTTATAGTCCCAGAAGATCTGATTCAACATTTTCCCTTTTGCTTATCTTACCAGATCTCTTTCCAGCTTCTCCAGTAAGTTTCCTATTCAAATCTCACGTGCCCTGTGTTCCCAAAGTATGTATCAGGAAAGAGTCAGAAGGTCAAGCATCTGTAGTTAATTGTTTTGGCCCAGAAGAGACATGACATTTCTATTCACACTTCTTGGTAAGAACTAAGAACTAATTACATACCTAACTCCAAGAAATAGAACTGATAACCCTCTGTGTTACTGACAGTAGAGAAGAATTGAATTAAATATTGGTGAGCATTAATTATGTGGACCATACAGAAAGAAAATGTTGTAGTTGAAAGAGGCTTTGTTCATCTGCTCTTGCAACCACATCAAAGTTGTGATAGAAAAACAGAGAAAACAGCAAGCAGAGTTGCCTGGGGTCTAGATGAATAAGCTCTAGGAGAGAAATAAAAAAATCACCCTGCATCAGGGGTAGGTAGGATGTCGTGATGTGAGAACACAAGGCTGCCTGGTCCCTAGCAGCTGAGTAGGACAGAGGCGGTGGCAGCTGCAGCTGCAGACGCCTCTTAAAGGGGCTGTGTCAGCAACCGGAGTTTTTTGGTGACAGACTTGCTAGCTCTGAGTACTAGTGCTGGGTGGGCTGCTCAGGAGGCACCAGGAAATTACAGGAGAAAACTGAGTTGTCAGAGCAAGGGCTGAAGGTGAGGCCCTCTCCTGGGCAGAAGTGCTGGCAGTATCCATTGTTCTTGTTGAGCCTTCCCCTCTCCCAATATGTGGATGCTGAGACGTCACTGCATTGGATAACAGAGGTCCCATTGCCCAGAGATCCCTGAAACTCCACCTCCCACAACAACTCATGGCTCCACCCAAGCCACATCCAATTATGTCCTTGGTGAGTCCTGTGCAACTTGCTGAGCAAGTTCCAAGACCCACACTGGTGCAGCTGACCTCGGTTTCTGGTGTGGCCTCTTGAGGCAACTATAAGCACATCATCTGTAGATTGTTTGCTGAATCTTAACTGGTGACCCCAGAGGGACAAAGGTTGGGGCTAAAATTATCCTGCTACAGAACCCCTCTCAGGACTGTGCCTCTGGACACCTGCTATACAAAGCCATGCTAATAAGACCGGGAGACTTAGAAACTTTGTTTAGCACACAGAAACAGACAAACAAAGTCAGCCAAAATGGGAAGACAAAGAAGCAGAAACCATAGGACAGAACAGAACAGAGATCCAGGGATAATGGAGTCAAGCAATTTAACAGATGCAGAGTTCAAAACACTGGTTATAATGATGTTCAATGAACTTAGGGGAAGTTAGTTAACTTAGATGAACTCAGTGAGAATGTTAACAAAGAGATAAAACCACAAAACTGGAAATGGAAATTATAAAAGAGAACCAGTCAGAAATGAAGAATACATTATCTAAGGTGAAGAGTATGATAGAGGGAATTAACAGAATGGATGAAATAGAGGATAGAACCACCAATATAGAGGATGGAAAGCCACGGTCACCCAAACAGAATAGCAAGAAAAAAGAAGGCGAGAATATAATAAAAATTTAAGGAGTCTTTGGGACAAAATTAAGTGTAAAAATATCCATGTAATAATGGCACCTAAAGGAAGAGAGGGAGAACAAGAAGTGAAGTGGAAAGGCTATTTGAAGATATAATAATGGAAAACTTTGCCCACCTGGTGAAGGAAGTAGACATAAAACACCTAGAAGCTCAGAGAGTCCCACGAAAGAGGAGTCCAAAGAAGCCCACACCAAGACACATCATAATTCAAATGCCAAAGGTTAAAAACAAAGAGAGAATCTTCAAAGCAGCAAGAAAAAAGAGGATAGTTACCTACAAGAAAGTTCCCATAAGACTGGCAGCTGATTTCTCAAAAGAAACTTTGCAGGACAGAAGGTTGGCCATAAAGTATTCAAAGTGATGAAAACTCAGAATCTACAATCAGGAATACCTTACCCAGCAAAGCTATCATTTAGAGTCAAAGGACAGGTAAAGAGGTTCCCAGACAAAAATAAGCTAAAGTAATTCATCAACACCAAGGCAGTGTTACAGAAAATGTTGAAGGCACTTCTTTAAGAAGAAAAAAACATGTATCAAAATCATGAATAAAAATGGTAATAACTATATATCTATCAACAACTCTCTCAAATAGAAAAGAATTAAGTGCTCCAACTAAAAGATAGGGTGACTGAATGAATAAGAAAACAAGACCCCTACATATGCTGCCTACAAGAGACTCACTTCAGATTAAAAGACACACACAGACTAAAAGGAAGGGACTGGAAAAAGATACTGCCTTGATGGAATTAGAGAGTATTGCACTAAACAAAGTAAGTCAGATAGAGAAAGACAAATATCACATGATTTCATGTACATGCAGAATTTAAGAACAAAATAAACAACAATAACAACAAAAATGAATACAGATTCATAGACACAGAAAATATTTTGAGGTCTACTAGACCAGAGGAGGTTGGGGGAATGGTGGAAAAGGGTGAAGGGATTAAGAAATACAAATGGACTATTTACAAAATAGTCATGGAGATATAAGTGTAGCAAAAATAAAGTAGTTAACATTGTTGTAATAAATATGTAAAAGAGAAGAGGAGTACTAGATTTAGGGGGGTAATCACTTGAGCTCTAATCACTATGCTGTACAACTGAAACTATATTATTGTTTGCCAACTATAATTGAAAAAAATTCATCGAATTGTACAATGTAAATATGAGCAACTAATTGTCTATTATATTTCAACAAAGCTGGGGTGAAACAAACAAATAAACAAACAAACAAAAATTATATTGACAATATAGACTGAAGCTCTCTTCATTAGATGAAAGAGTTCCATGTGACTAACCTGTGACCTTTTGTCTTTGGGTTAGTCAGATCCAGGAGAACCGAGCCTTGATAAGAAAGGAATTTGGAGGCCACTAGTTCAATTTCTCCTTGGCTTTAATCTTTAAAAAAATGACCATCAGGCCTCTCTTTGGCCATTTTCAAAGATGGAGTCTCACTATCTAGAAAATGCCATGTGAAGAGAGCTCAAATGGAAAGCTCTTTTTTGCTCTGAAACTATCTTAGAATGGCCAATTCTCAGGTCTAGTTTTCTACCCTTAAATGTAGCTGGGTCTGTCCTCATCCACTTTCCCATGGCCATCCAAACACCTGAGGTCACTAACATGTCTCCTTTCAGTCTAGAATATACAGTCTCAGTTTCCTCTAGCATCCTTCATGTGACCTCCAACTTCCCACTGTCTTGATCACCACTCTGTATATCACCATTTTTTAGTGTGTAGCTCATAAGCAAGCATCATTTTGCTATTATCTGACCATTGCCAAATAAAAAGTTAGCACTGCTTTTTTTCTGGACTCTGCACAATTCTATCAATGCCACCTAAGATAACATTAGTTTTCCCAGCAACCACGTCATGCTTTGAGTTTATATTCCATCTGGACCTATTGGGAATTGAGGCCTAAGCCTTACCCCTCTTCCCTTCCAGGGTTCTGTCCAATGGTTTGTAGACAAAAAGAGATGAAAATAAAAATGAAAAGACTTTATTAGTGTTGGGCATGTGTCCCAAGATTGACAAAACCCAGACAACTTTGATCTAAACCAGAACTCATTTTGGTTCTCTCAGGCTGAAGGGTGACCTCAGTTCTCTTCCTCCTTTATTGAAGACAACTGGGAAATAGTGCAAGCCTGACTTAACTCTCTCATTAATTTAAAGGTAAAGAAGCTGGAAAATGCAGGTATATACACACACATACACATACTGCAAGACGGCCAGTGTGGCTACAGAAGGCAAATCCTAGGCTCTAATCATCTGTATGTAGTCAGACAGGAAAGGAAGAAAAGAAGGAAAAAGAAAAGATTTTGGAGCCCTTTATTGGCCATAAAACAGGCTGTGAAAGAAATGGGTAATGAGACAAAGTGGCCCTGTCTACTAGTTAAAGGTTCTCAGTGAGTATATTCCATTTCACCTTGGCTTCAAACCATTTCCCAATCTAAAAAAATTATTTTAAATCGTGATTTGATGATTCACCAGACCAACTACCCCCCTGGTTTTGTGTTATATGCTTCTGTGTTATTTAAGTTATTTAGCAAGAAAGGGACAGTTACAGAGAAATGAGACAAATATCTTAATATTTCTGATCGGGTTGATTAGAAATAACATTCCTTGAGTTTTATTTTAGCTATGAATATCATGTAAAGCAAAGGTAAAAAAAAATGGTCTTTGCATATGTTCTGCTAAACATAATAAGGAAGCCCACCCTAAGAGGAAATAAGGTTGGTTGGTTATGGCTTATCTTGGTGAGGCCATGTTGGCCACCACTTCCCAAGGTACGCCACCATTTTCTATATAATAAATACACTTTGAAATTTTCTAAGAAGCAATGTCATGTCCTCCAGAACTTACCATTTTCTTTTTTATGAGCACCAGGACAACATTTGTTCATCCATCATTTCACTAGGCTGATAGATTTTTTTAAAGTGCAAGGGGTTTTGGAGCAAGAGAAAGAGTACTTATACTTGTACATCTTGGATTTAACCAAAAGGTTATTAGTCTTTAAATTTTTAACAAACAATAAATATTTTCCCATATTAGTAATCAATGTTTTTCTGTAATTATACATTTCTAATACAATCTTTCATGGGTATAAGATAAAATTTAAGTGTCTTAAGATTTATACATTATTACAAACCTATTTAATCAAATTTTCTAAACATTAATTAAAAGCACAGGTTAAATATATATATTAGATGCTCTCTAATGTCTTATATTAAGTGCTTTGTAGTAAAGGTTTACCATAGTTTTCCATATCTGAGTCCCTTCCCTCCCCACACACATAAGAAGACTCCCTGGCCCTTGCAACGTGGCATGATTCTTTGGCCATTTCTGGCTAACGGGATGAGAGAAAAGTTAAATGTGCCTCCTTTGAGCCAAAACACTAAATTGTCAGAACAAGACCCTCCAGTGCCCTTTTTCCCTGTCTCAATGTATTAGTTATCTGTAGCTACATTACAAATTACCTCCAAAACTTAGTGGCTTAAAGTAATAAACTTTCATTATCTCACAGTTTCTGCGGGCCAGGGATTCAGAAATAGCTTAGCTGGGTCGTGCTGGCTCAGGGCATCTCCTGAGATTACAGTCAAGATGAATGCCAGGGCTGCGATCATCTGAAGACTTGACTGAAGTTGAAAAATTTGGTCATGTGATGGCTCACTCACATGATTGTTGATATGAGGCCTCAATTTCTCATTGACTGTTGGAAAGAGGCCTTCTTTGCCATGTGGACCTCTTTATAGAACTGCTTCAGTGTCTTCACAACATAGCAGCTGGCTTCTCCAGAATAAGTTTCAAAGAAAAAATAGGTAGAAAATCAGAATGTCTTTTATGATCTAGTCTCAGATGGCACATGTAATCACTGCAGTAGCATTTATTCATTAAAAGCAAGTCACTAGGTAGAGTTTACATTTAAAGAGAGGGGAATTAGTGTCCAGTTTTTGAAGGAAAGTATAAAAGAATTTGTAGACACATTTTAAATCTACCAGATGAAATTATGAATTCATTGCATTTAAAAGAAATTTTTATCTTTATTTATAATATTCCCAGGTTTTATTTTTTACATCCACATGGGGCTTCAGTGGTTCTACTGAATAGTAATAATCTTATCAGATCCCAAATTACATGCACTCATGCCATTTCAAAAGTGAAGAGTTCACAGATTCAGATCTAGGACAAGTTCATATAGTCTAAAGTGATCTTAACTAAATCACTGGCTGAGTTTCTTTTGATAATGAAGTTCTAGTAGTTATATCCGGACTTTTAAGCCTCTGCCTTTTAAAATCAATTAAATTCAAAGATTCAATTTTTTGAAAATTGGTGCCTTTCCCAGAAATAATGTATTTCTAAAAGTTTCTTGTGGTTGGCAATACCTAAACTATTGTCCTGTCATTATGATAAATTGGCCTAGTCTATAAATATTAATTGGAAACTTATGCATGACTTATCAATTAATAATTATTGCATTATAATTGGTAGGGTCATCTCAAGGTTCCATCTACAAGGAGATGAGAGATGGAGTATGTGCAATATTTGGCTAATTAATCATCCTGGAACACTGTGAGATACTCTGAGTAATTGGTTTCTGTGCAGGACCATGAGAATAATCGACTGTTTGACTTGTCCTCCACCTGCTTGTTACATTATACAGTACCTGTGTTTGAGGGATTATTTTAGTTTATTCCCTCTGCTTATTTTCTTCTTATCTATAGGGATAGTGAGAAATACAACACTATACTTTGTAGACATATGCTTCATTGAAAAAATAAATACAAACATGCTCTTCTATTTCTTAAAAGCAATAAAATTAAACACATCCTAATATACATTTTCTTGTTTTGCACACATTATATTAACTTTCCTCTCTTACATATTGTTGTGAATTCAAGGTCTCCACAAAATCAGCTCATTTCAGGTAACCTTCATTATTTTCTTTTTCAAGCTCAGCTTAGTCGATGGGATCTTTTCAAAGTGCTTCCTTTTTCCCTTCAACAGCAACCTTACTGTCATTTATCATTATTAACAGTATTTTCTATACTCATTAATACTTTTTCTACCCCAAGATTTGAGAACAAAAGTTCTTATGCCTTTTGATGGCAAATAGCATTGAAGACTCAAATCTGGAACTGAAGGCATGTAGGAGTGGTGACAGGCCTGAAGCTGCCTAGCTTATATCCTTTCTCACCTTCCTTAAGATAACTCTGATTGTATTCAAGTGACAATATGCTGAGTTAGACATAGTCACCATCATGGGCCCTTGAAGCTAAAGATGGCCTGGTCTGGGCCGCCATCTCTTGCTTGGATTATTGCGTAGAATCCCATTTCTCTCCTGCTTCCCTAAACTCAGTTTTTTCTCTGAAAATACAGAGTAATTCTCTCATAATGCAAGCCAGGCCATTGGCTCTTCTTCCAGGACTCTCCAATGGCCTCCATCTTACATTATCAGAGACATAATCAGAGTTTCATATTTGTCCAGCTGTCTCACCCATCATCTTCCCTCTTGCTCACTCTCCTCCAGAACAATGGTTTCTTTACTGCTGGACCTTGACAACCCAGCATATTTCTGCCACAGGTCTTCTGCACTAGCAATCCCTCTGAAGGGAACTGCCAAAATGCTCTTCTCCCGGCATCTTCTTAGTTGACCACCCTCTGTAAAAGGGCCTTACCCATCCACCCTCCCCAACTTGCTCCTCACCCTGACATTTATCTCCACAAAACGCATCACCATTTATTTCTGCTTCCTTCAGGTAGATGCTGAGTCTCGGAATGATAAGGACATGTCTTCTGTGTTCCCTGGCCTGTCCCCAATTCTGAGGACAGGTAAAATTCAATGCACAGTAGGTATTCCAGAAATACTTATTGAACAAAAGAATAAATAAGAATAAATAAGCAGACAAATAAAGTTGTGGATTTCAATATTGTTACATTTGAGGCATTCTTTGAATTTCCTCTAGCATGCAGAGTGACCCTCTCACCAGTAATTCAGGTTGTATCACTCATCCGCCAATGCTGCAACGGCCTGCATTTCTACAGAGTCAGAGCGACATTCATACAGAGAAAACGAATATTTAAAACATGTCTCCAACTTAAACAGGAATTAAGTGCCATACCTAATTCCCCCCAAATATCTACTTTATTGTTCTTCAGCAAAGCAGCTGTATGTAGGAAAAATCTTTCTATGTCCTGAGGGATTCACACTCCTGAGGCTCAGTTATATGTATTACAATACGCATGGCACCAGCTGACTCCTCTGGGTATTACTTCTCATATTCATAGCACCCTGCAACTTGTCCTGCATCTCTGTGTAGACAGTCCCCATGCACTGGCCCTACATGTTCTAGAACCTCAGTGGCAAATCATCCACATAGCAAATGATCCACAGACAATGCTCATCTTTCTGCTTTGTTGCCTTGGGCTCCTTCTATAAATGTCCAGGGAGCACTGCATGACCACAGGGTACAAGACAAGTGAGAATGAACTTGGCTTGGTACTTTTTTCTTCAATTTTGTTCCATATCTTTAATTTTGTTCCATGATTACTTGGAGAGGGCTGATATTTCAGCTTAGTGCTAGGAAAAGCTGCCCAGCTAAGGCTCCTAATGGAGTAGATTTTAGGAGGCTGTGAGTTCCTCATCTAGGCAGAATATTTGAGTACAAGCTGCAGGATGGATTACCAGAATTCTGGAAGATTTATTGAGAGCAAGCCAGGCTGGATTTTTAGTCAGCTTCCTAGACACCGTGTTTCTCTGGACTACCTCCTTTCGAGCATTATTGGCTGAGTTAGATGGCTGGTTCTTGAGGAAACCCAGAAAAGCCAAGGACTTGCCTGATTACCACGGGTATGCTCACAGATGAACAATACCCTCATGTCTTTTTCAGGCTAATTTGCTTACAGCAATAGGGCAGAGTTGAGGGAATGTCTTGATCACATTACATCAGCATCCCAGGGTGCGTTAGTTAGGCTGCTCTCCAAACCAGTAAAATGAGTTTGATCTTTCCATCGTTTCTTAAGAATGCCCCCCTCCACATTGCTTATTCTAGAGGATTGATATTTTAAAACTATTTTGGGCATTTGTTAATATACATTCCTTCCAGATGTTACCCGAAGGTTTTAGATCAGTTTAAATGGCATTGAAGGCTCAAATAAGGCATATGACTGAAAAGAGGCTAAACTGGCAGTGAATCTACCCAGCATCTTGAACAAGGTTTTATTTGCTGAAGGCAGCAAAGGCAGTTTTAGCCTGTCCTCAGCTCTCTACTGGCCAAAAATATTATTTACATTTAAAGAAAAATAATCAACTGCTTTTATTGGTGCTCACACTAACTTTCCCTCTGTTTAGACTGAGGTCACTGCAGCCCTGTTTTCAGCTAACCTCAATATCCCCACACCCCTGGTTTCATCTCTAATTAGAGATAGGACCAATTGCATGTTAAATTTCTTTTGCATTGTTCAATAAATAAATGCACATTTTAATATCCAGCATTTTATTTATTCTGATATATTATTTTCTGCTCCTTCACTCATAGTACATGTCTTTAAGGAAATTATCTCTACCCCCCCTCCTTCCAATCTGACATTCATTCCAACTGGATGGGATGAAGATCCCAAGTTAGAAAACAGTGTCCCTTTCAGCTTTTTCAAATTCCTAAAGAAATGAACAAAGTGGAACCTGGCAGTTCTTGGCTAGAAAGAATTTGTTAATGGAGTTTAGAACCTAATGTTCTTCTTTTAGTTTTCAAAATTAGTTCAAGAAACAGATTGATTCTGAAAACTACCCTGTAGAAAGATGGAAGAAATAATTTTTGAGTGTGACAGGGTCTGAGTTGCCATGTTTTAAATATGCACAAGGATATGTGCTTGCAAAGGAGTTTTGTGCAAGCATATTTCTGGAGCCATGAATGAACTCAACTGAATAAGCCTATTGGCCCTTAACTTCTTCCCTGTGCTAAAAACCTGATTTTGGAGAGTGAGGAGTGTGGGCAAATTCTCCAGAGGGAAAGAGAAGAAAATTTTAGTTGACTATTAATATTTCAATTTCTCTGTTACTCATTTTGTGGCAGATTATATTTTCCAGAGAAGGATACAACGATATTATCCATCTTGCATGCTCTTCTACAATGTGACTTTGTCACCCTCACATGGACCAGTAGGGCCTATGTCTTCTCCCAGTGAATCTGGTGGCCTTACAAAAAAGAAAGAAAGAAAAGGGGAGAAAAAGCAATGCAGTTTTCTCCTTATTACTGGAACACTAGTATTGGAGGCCTAAGCTGCCGTGTGGGAAGTCTGACTATGCTGAGGACACCACCTTGTGAGAAAGCCCAGAGGAGATGAAGAGAGCACATTAGGGCTGAGTGAAGAGGTCTCCAGATGATTCCAGCTTCCTGCCATCAAGTCACTCTGTCTTTGGCTTTGCAGCAGTGGTCGCAAATCTTGTGGAGAAGAGACAAGTTATCCTACTGCATTGTGACTCAATTCTAGACCCACAGCATCCATGAGTATAATAAAATGATTGTTATATGCTACCACATTTGTGATGTTTTATTTTATCCAGAAAAATGACTGGAACACCTTGCTTAATTTGGACAAGCAGCAGGGCCTGAGCACTAACCTGTATCAGTGTCCATGCTGGCTACTGTAGCCATGAAAACTGCAGCACAGACCTTGCCAACTTTGCAAATACCAGAAATGTAGACAAATGTGGAAGGGTAACACTACAGGTAGAACCCAATACTGTGAGAGTACAGGGTTTGGGGGGTAGGAGAAACAAGTAGAAAACCATCTGATGGGGAGAATCCCAGAAGGCATCAGGATAAGATAGCATTGAGTTGTTTTTGAGTAGAGTTTGGCCTGCAGAAGAAAATGAAACAGTTTTAAGTGGAGGGCACAGCCCATTCATAAGCATACACTTGGGGTGGAGAGGAAATTGACCTTTCCCTGTTCTCAAGCTCTTGTGTACATAGGGAGAAATGAATACAACAGGGTGCAATCGCAAAACGCTTTGGTACTATGCAGAGGAGGTGCAACTTGGCAGTGGGGCATTGCAGAGGATGATGGGGAGAGGAAAGGGTGTTCCCTGCATTTTCTTATGGGAGCCTAAGTATTGGAGAATAGAGCCTGTCTTAGCCCATCTTCTGCCTTGTGGCCACAGCATGTCTAGAACCTCTGGCCAGGCTCTGGGGAAGAATCCTGTAGCCTGGACTCACTGAATGACCTCCTGGCTCCTGGCACTCTGGCTCCTGGATCCCATGGGAGAGGTACCATTTCCTCTTCAGCAGGTTGGACATAGCCTCCTCTCATATGGGCCTTTTCTACTTTGTTATTTCCCCAAGATAACTCAGGACTGGTTTCTGGAGCAGCTCAACAAATGACATTCCTGTCCCCAGGAGCTTTCTGTGGGCTCTGCTGCTTCCCACATGTAAGTGGTAAGCCTGGCCAGCCTCAGGCAAAGGCCCCTGCACAACCTTTCTGAGGAGTTGTCAGGGTTTTGCAGCCCTCTATGCCTTTCAACAGAAGCCAGGGCCTCCTTCAGGGAACATGGCTGTGCTGAAACCAATCTGTGTTGGGGCCACTTTGCTTTGAACTCTAAGGCAACTCCAAGAGTTGAAAATGCCATTTACTCAAATGACTGATCTGTGCATTCATGTGAGAAATTCAACATAATGGTTGATTTACATTTATAGAGAGATTGTAAGTAAACTCACATTTATGAGCAACCCCTCTGTGTTGGGTTTTGGTCTAAGGTTTTCTCAGCTATAAATCCTGGGCTATAAGCCGTGAACCTCAATAAACCTCAGTTCCCTAGAGTTACTCACTCTGTAGGGCCTGAGGCTGATCTGAGATGGCTCATGTAAAACATTTGGTATATACCTGGCATTGGACAGAGAACAATAAATAGCAATTGTTTATTATCCACATTGCCACAAAGGACTGTCATCTCCATTTTATGTGTTAGCCCAGAGAGGCTGAGAACTGGTCTGCAGCCACAAAACTTTAAATACTGGAGATGAAATTCAAATTCAAACCAAGGTCTTCTGACCTCCAGGTTGGCCATCTTATGGTGGCCACTACTTCAATGCAAGTAGCCCTTGTATTCTGTCTGTCTGTCAGTCTGTCCAGTCTTCCTGTCATGCCCTAGAACCTCACTCTCTTGGGCTTACACACACACACACACACACACACACACACACACACACACACACACACCGTGATATCATTTCTCCTACTTTTTCTAGCTCAAGTTGTTCCTCTTCCGTGACTCTTGTTAATCCTTCTTTACCTAACTTTCAGAAGACTCTGCCCATGCAGGGCCTCGGCAAGGAAGCCTCTCTTCACAAAGCTTCAGGGCCCTACATATGCTCTGGGCTCTGACATGTATGAGGCTCACCCCACCAAGAACTGTAATGATCATGTCTTGTCTCTCTTCCCACTAAGGCAGAACTGTCTTTAAATCCTCTCTGTGGCTCTAGCTCCTTGTACCAGGAGCTGGCCCAGTGTCTAACAGGCTAAGTCTAGAAACTACCTGAGTGGCAGCTAGCAAAATGGTGGGCCTTAGGTGATGGCCTGGAGTCCTTCCCTGGAGGCAGAGGTCTCAGAGAGGATAGGCCCACTCTGGTGATGATGGCCACTACCTCTAGACAGTGAAATTACATAGGGGTTGGTGGGCAGGGCTCCCAGGACAGTAGAGGCGTGGGTGGGCCTAGAGAACTGGAAGTGAGCGTGATGGAGGAAGATGGTGAGGTGTGCCCCAGGGATGAGTTGCTAAGGTGTGAGCTGACACCCTGCCCAGGCAGGCCCAAACCTACCATGCTGATGTATTCAGAGAGGCAGGGGACCTACTAGAGGCAAGTGGTGACTGACTTGCCAGGATCCTTTCCCCAGCACTTTCTCATAGCAAATCTC
The DNA here is from genome assembly GCA_030015415.1 of Cynopterus sphinx. NCBI lineage: Eukaryota > Metazoa > Chordata > Mammalia > Chiroptera > Pteropodidae > Cynopterus > Cynopterus sphinx. Next base: position 56,558,086 of record CM057382.1, read on the forward strand.
TTTGGGGATGGTGCAGAATTGGTCAAGAGCATGAATTAGGAACCAGCCTGCCCACACTGAAATTCCAACTCTGCTTCTAACTAGTTGTATAACCTTGAGCACGTGGCTTACTTTCTTTGTACCTCAGCTTCCTCTATAATAATATAGGAATAATAATATCTATATCCTAGTGTGGTATAGTGTCAGATCCATAGAAAATGCTCTGTAGATTTTAGCTGTTATAATTATGACTGTTTTCCTAGCATATTCTTAGAGGCTAGTGGAGAGAGTTTTGAATTACTATTCTGTGGGTGACCTGGCTGAAGAGACCATTTTATTTACTACGTAGAGAACAAAGCCAGGTCATTGTCTCATTAGGACAGCTCACTTGATTTTCCAAGGAGCTGGCCTAATTGTCTGTGTAGAGCGAAGCCTAGGAAGCCATCCCAAGTCAGGGTGGGTTTGGGGGTCTAGGCCTGGTTGGTGGTCTGGTGTTTGGGGATAACAGACTTTACCCTTCTTTTTCTGGGCTGGCAGGATTGAGCTGTGGTGGGGGAGGCAGGGCTTAGAGCCCAAAGATAAACATATTAACTAAACTTTCCATCTGTCATTTCAGAGAGTCATTTACTGCCTAGCTGTGGTTGGAAAAATTAAGTCCTTGTAATTTAGAGTCAACATTTCTCGCGGAATCATGTTAGACAAGTTGGCGGAGTTTGCAGCCTCTCAACAGAGCCGCCTACACTCAAAACAAGTTTGCTATGGCATGCTGTCAGCTAACTTGCCCAATGTCCAAACTCCTGTGCTGGACACGTGGTGCTGCAGGCCACAGGGTGGGCCTGGGCACAGTGGGCAGTGGGCCACAGAGGTGGCAGGCAGAAACTAGCCTTGGGAGGTGCTGCAGAGGTGGAGCTCCACCCAACTTGGGCCTTTACCTCTCTGCCTAATGCAAAACAAATCTTCCCTTGTGGATTGGTCATCAGGGTTTGCGATAACAAAATACCATTGACTGTGGGGCTTAAACAACAGACATTATTGTCTCACAGTTCTGGAAGTCAAAAGTCCAAGATCGATATAGCAGCCCAGTTGATTTCTTTTGGGCCTTTCTCCTTGTCATCTTCTCCCTTTGTGTGCATCTGTATCTCAGCCTCTCTGTTTTATAAGGACATCAGTCATGCTGGATTAGGGCCCACCCTAATGACCTTATTTTACTTTAATTACTTCTTTAAAAGTTCTGTCTCCAAATATAGTCATATTCTGAGGTCTTAGGGGTTAAGGCTTCAGGATATGGATTTTAGGGAACCATAATACCCTGTAAACTGTCCATTTCAGATTGATTCATTCTCACTCTACCCAAGATAAATGAGATTTATTGGTTCCATTTTTCAGAGGAGGAATCTGAGGCTCTGGAAAGGCAGGTGGTATACCCAGAGTGTGGGGTCAGAACCACAGGTCTGGCAGCACAGCACAGCTGCATCTGCCCTACAGCCCCAAGCAAGCACATGCCACACACAGCCTCCTCAAACTCTCCAAAGGCTGCCATTCAGAATGACTGGGAGGCTGACTTCAGCCTAGGGCAGAACTACCCAACAGTAAATGAAATGAAGACTCTGGGCAACAAGCATTTCATCCCTGGAGGGAGGGTCAAGCTAAGGTCTCTGCTTGGGTTGAAGTATCGTCTTCGGTGATAGACTCTTTAAATACACATTTTATCCAGTCTAGATTCACAGATTTATCCGACTTGAGGTTTTCCCTTGAGCTTATCCTTGGTTTCACTAAGTAGACCTTTGGTACCTACCAAGTACTGGGAACTAGATAATTTCATTAAAAAAAGAAGATGATTAAAATTACAACTGTCTATCCCAGAATCAGAGAAGCCTAGCCCTAGATCTCAGACAGTATAGTACATCTTTTAGGACCAGTCAAACTTCCTTAGTTTGAGATGGGGAAACTGAGGCCCTGAGTACAGTCTTGACTTATCAGACCTAACCTATGGCTCAGGCCCTTAGTTTGGCACAGCCACACGGCTGGCTGGCACTAGAGACTACACCAGCAGTACAAGGTGGGCTAAAAAGTTGTCTTCTCTAAGGAACCTCACACCAACCTTCACCTACCCTCATCTATGGAGCTGGAAACCAGCTCAAAGTAGTTCAGTTACTTGCTCAGATCAACAGCCAATAAAAGGGCAGGACTGGATTCCAAAGCCACCAGCTCCAATCCCTGTACAGTTCCTGGGACTGAGTGTTGCCTCTCATGTGGGTTCCCAGCTGCCAGAGAAATGGGCTGGGGAGGAACACCTCTGAGCAATGGTCTATGCAGCTCTCTGGACAGAGGCCAGAGAGTTTGTTTCCAAACACGGGGGCAGGTCTCTGGTACCCCTTATGTGACCAACTGTCAGCCAAGGTCCCATGCACAGCTGCTATCATTTTCTCACCCCTCAATGCCTCTGCTTCTCCTGACTGGTGAGAAAATAGTGTGGTTGCTCTAGGGGTGTAAGGTGGCTGGACCTGTGTGTGTGGCATTACCATGATCCAAGGGCCCCGTTGTTCCCCAGGGCTTCCCTGGCTCTCCCACATTTCCTCTGGAAGCCACACAGAAAAAGAAAGGCAGTGCCTGCAAATTGCAAGTGTCTCCTGTGGCTTCCATTCTCTGCTCTGCAGAAGGACGCAGGGCGCCTTTTGATTATGGGCTGGCATACAAGAATCAAGAACTCTCCAAGCAAAACATGGCTTTTCTCTGTGTCCAGGGCAGTTCAGTGTGCCCTGCTTGGAGGCTCCCTCTAGCTGTGCACTGAATTTAATAATCTCAGAGAAGCAGGCTCTGCCATGAGCAGACTTTGGAGATTCCTGCCCCAGGGAGTACATGCCTTTTAGAATTTCTTCCCCTTGAGTGTGGGCAGGACCCATGACTATGAAGTCATATTGTGCAGAATGACAAAGTTCCCTAATAAGTTGACTTTTATATAATGAAAAGGGAGATACTATGGTGGACCTGACCATTTTAAGTGAGTCTGTAAGGAGACAGATGGCAGCAGCCCTCCTTTTGGCCTGGAAGAAAACAAACAGCCATGCCCATGTTGGGGACCATGTCAAAGAATTGTACAATCTCTAGGACTGAAAGTAGCCTCTGGCTCATAGCCCCAAGGGAAATGGGAACCTCAAAGTCACAAACACAAGGCCCTAAATAATGCTAACAACTTGAGTGTGCCCCAGATGAGAATGTATCTGGCTGACACTGTGATTTCAGCCTGGTGAGACCATGGTCAGAGGACCCCAGCAACTGTGCCAGGACTCTTGACCCCAGAAACTGTGAGATGAGACATTTGTGTTGTGTTAAGCCACTAAGCTTGTGGTAATTTGTCATGCAGCACTCAAAAAGTAATGTATCTTCTTCCAGCCTTCTCCAATTGATAGCTCTCTCCAAGCCTGTGAAGTAAGGTTTGAGCTAAGCCTGGCACCTCATAAAAGCAGAGACGTATCTCAGATTAAGTAAGTCTGACAGGAAAAAAATTAACCATTGCACTTACAACACAAAGATGAAACACAGTTATAGGACAGAGATAGGAACAGTCAGAAAGAGAGAGAGAGAGAGAGAGAGAGAGAGAGAGAGAGAGAGAGAGACGCTTGTAGTTTTCTCAGTGGCTCCTGTGCTTTTGTTACAACAAACATTGTCATTTTGCTTCTGTTTTACTTATTGATTTATTTTTAAATGCTCTCATTTCAATAGTGCCAACAATGAAACAGAACTCCGTGAATTAATCTTCATAACCTCTGATTAGAACTTTTTCTCTGGAGAATAGAGCATCCCCACAGATGAAGAGTTAGATCTGGAGGGGGAGTACACTGTGATAAGAGCCCATATGGGCACAAACCCCATGTAGCTCTGTGTCAGTCATGGCCTCAGGCAGTGTGGGTATGAAAATGCTGCCCACTCTGCAAAGTGCCCAAGGATGAATAATTTTGTAGAAGGTAAATACTTTCATTTTGCAGCTTGAAAAAAAAATTAGTAGTAAGAGGTCATTGATTTCTGGGACTGAATGTCTGATGTTGCCTTTCTCAGATGGTAGTCAAATTAGGAGGGGCAACGCTGAGCCATCAGCTCCAAGGAACTTTCCCAAGGGATCGCATGGTGGTACTTGGGCTCATGGAAGGCCCTTGTGATGGCCAGTGGTGCTGTTCAGAGGCAGCTGGTCTCTTTCATAGCACAGAGAAGGCTGACCAATCTGTGGGAGAGAGGGCCACAGGACTACTTCTGTACCATAGGGTGTGAGTGGAAGTGATGTGGTTACTTCTGAGATGGAGCATTTCATTGTGGGGAGCAACCTATACATTTCCTCGCTGTCTAAAATCTGCACTCTAAATGGGGGAGGCTGTCAGCCTGCATTCTGAGTGAGAACAGTGAGAAACAGAGTCCCCAATTATCAACTGTGGTCATGTAACCTTGGTTGTTACTGCAGCACAGCCTCAGCATACTGACTAATGGAGCCTGTCAGAGACATTTGGTGCATGCATCCATCTCTACTCCCCAGGTGTCTAGCTGACATGTTGGAATGACCTGAACCATACAGCAGTGCAAACTTATAGAGAATTATCTGGAGTGAGGGTATCTGGGAGAGTTAAGTTTCCTGGTCAACAGAGGAATATCAAAATTTATTATAATTCTGAAGTCATGAGGTTTTACTTTTTCTTACTTGTATACAGATGCAAACATACCATATGTGAATTCTGTTTCCCACTTTTTCACTGATTTTAAATATTTCTTCATATTGTTATAGAATGTGAAATCATCACTTTTAGTGTGTGAATAAACATTTCAGAGTGGATTATGAAAGACTTACTTAATTACCATCCCCTGTGGTGGGACATTTAGATGTTTTTGCATTTTACACCAGCATAAGTACCTATGCAATAAACATTTTTGTGCATAAAGCTTGTTTTCTGTTTAATAGTATTTACTTTGGCTAAGTTTCCAGAAGAGGAATACCTGGGCAGAAATGTCATGAAACCTTACCTTTTTCAAACATTCATGTGAAAAGTAAAGCATTCATCTACACTGATGCCACACAATGGCCAGTCTGGTAAAAGTAACACACTCTTTCATCAACCATGAAAATGGAGTTGGGCCTTGGCCATCATCTTGCCTGTTGGTTATCGCTCTCCAGGGCCATAGTGATGTTCATCAAGCCCCACATTCCCAATCCAGCCTGGGTGTTCTGACCAAGAAATGGGCCCCCAAAGACCTCGGCTCAGCATTCTCTAGCCCAAGTCACAGAATTCCAGAAGGTCTACCACCACCCTTTCCAAACACCTTTATTCCATCCACAGGCCCATAGGGTATCTCCTGAGGGTCCACCATAGCCCTCAACTTTTACTTTGTATATCCTAGGAGCTGACATCCCCTTTCCAGATCCTTGGCTCTAGCTATTGTTTTGCTTTCCAGGTACCAGTGCCTGCTACTAACTGGGATTTCTCAGGCTGGAATTTGGGAAGGATACTATCTACCTACTCATGTAAAGCATCTTGATTGGGCTACATATCAGGGTCCCTAGGGCTCAGCACTTATTTACATTTCTCCGAGACCCTTCCTCTAATCTATGGACCTAGCTTATTTCCCTGGGAATCTGAGAAACATCAAAGTGACTTTTCACAGTGCTTACTTAAAAATATTGTTTCTCTCCATCCCCAAGCTCAACTTATACTTTTAGCTAAGTTCTAGCAAACAATTTTGCTGAACAAGTTTACTGAGAATCCTCCCACACTTGATGTCCAATCAAGCTTCTCTTCCCCTACCCTTAATAATCAAGTTTCTCTATGTAACTTTCTATCCTCTCCTTCATTCTTCCCACTGGCTATTAATCCTCACTTGTCTCTGTTTTAATTTGAGTTGCGTTCCCTCCTCTATTGCAATAATCTTAAATAGAGTTTTCCTTGTCTTTTTTAACAAATGCAAGAATAATTTCTTTGACAGCGGACATTTCTCTCTATTCAGAACACCCTTGTGAGAGTAGTTAACTGGTATGGGAGTTTTAGCCCTGGGAAGTGGCTACCAGCCCCACACACCAGGTATGCTCCTGCCACAAAAGATACTAAAAAGATACTATAATTAGTCAAAAGTCAACACCAACCATCTTACGATGCTTCCTACATTGGCAAGCCCCAGTTCTGACACTCTGACCATCATATAAAAATGCAGGTCTCATGATGGTTCAAACCTTTTCTGACCCTTTGAACCTTTAGTACAATGCCAGATGTCTCATTGTAAAATTTCTGCCATTCATCTCCAACAGTTGGAAAGGTGGGAAAGCCTAGTAAATAAATATTCAGAGTGGAGCATTGAGAAACCCAGACCCCTCTTACTCAGCATCCCAGCTTTAACCTTTACTTCACAGCATTTTCTTTAAGCTGATTCATTCATTCACTCTACATTTATTGAAGTGCTCCTATATCACCTTGTCTTAGAATTATTAATGAGGACTTAATATTGTCAGAGTCTTTGTTCTTCACTTTTAGTTTTATTACAATTTTCCAGCAAGGACTTTTGGGCAACTGAGCATGCATGAGGTTCTGGGGACACCAACATGTGGCCTAAGGTGAACCGAAGTCCCACCCTTATGCAGCTCCCAGTCTCAGAGAAGTCTGCAGAGAGAAGAGGTTTCATGCCAGGAGAGATGATGTCGGGCCTCATTGCCAAAGACCTGGTCCCAGAGCCGAAAATGAAGTAATTAGACAACGTGCTTTGGTGTCTATCAGACACCAAATATTTAGAGTAAATTAATCGAGATAATTTGCAAGGCATGATAAACAGTAAATGCTTAATATAGTCCTCACTTTCTGTCCCGCTTCTTCCTTTATCTTTCACCTTCCTTCCCTCCTTCCCAGAATCTTCTCAGAATGTTTTTGAGCTATTCAACTCTGGCCATGTGCAAATTCCTCTTCAAAGTACCTCAAAGGAAAATATACCTCAAACATGTCCCAACATAAGTTGAGAGAAGACAGCCACTATCTAGAATCTCCCAGGGATGTGACTTGCCCCAGGTTCTCAGCATTCTGGTATAAGGGCCCTGGTTGTGGGCAGCTAGGTGGCCCTGACCTGTTGGCTCTTCTGCTGAATAGGTGCATTGTGTACAATGTGGCCCCAGGCTTCTCTTTGAGGCTGGTCCCCTCTTCCCTAATGTAGTACCCACCTAACCCCAGTCTCATGATGAGGAGACACCTGCCTCACTTTCTCTGGTTCTGGCCAGTGACACTGTGGCTAGGATGTTAGGCAGATATCTCTCCCTTACCAGTCAGTGCTGAAAGAAAACCACCAGAACACGTGGTAATCCGAAATGAGAGAAAACCACCAAAACACGCAGTAATCCGAAAGGAAGGGAAATCACCAAAACACGCAGTAATCCGAAAGGAAGGGAATCACCAGGAATCGCAGGAACCCAAGACGAAAGAAATCACCAGGACGCACAGGAGTCTGAGAGGAATTCCAATTTATTAAATGGAGGAGCGAGCTTATATAGGGGGAGGATCCGGTTGGGGACGGCTAGTGTTCGTGTAGGGTATTGATTGGATTGTGGTAGGGGGGCTAGTGTTGATAGGTCTCTTGGGCCTTCACTAAGATGGAGGGGGCTTTTGGCGCCGGCGGGCTTTTCACTAAGATGGAGGGGGTGAAAAGTTAAGGGCCATTTTGTTCCAACAAGTGCCAGTGTCCAATCTTCTATTATTACTTAATATTTTCTTTAAATTGATTCACTCATATTGCCTAAAGAAATAAATTTAAAAAGAAACTTTATATCACAGTATAAATATAGAATTATTAATACTAGTCATACATGGAAGGCAACTATATTAAAAAGACAATGAAAATAAAACAAGTTTATTAAATTCTAACAGGATACTTTTTTGCCAAGTTTCTCAGAGTGAAACTGTTCTCTCTTTGTTAAAAAGGAAAATTATCATGTGTTAGAACAGTGTTACAGACATGATTTTACAGACTGAAAGAAATTTGGAAAGAGAAAAACATTCACATTACAAAATCCAGTGTTATTTTATTCACTCATTCATTCATTAAATATTTATTGGGTGCCTGAATGGATGGTCCATGGGACTAAGAATATAACATTAAATATAAGGTAAAGGAAGAGTCTCTTGTAGAGTTAAAAATCTAGCAGGGATGACAGATAAGGAACAAGTAAATAAATGAAAAATCTAATTATAGGAAGAAAATGCAGCAAAGAAAGAGAATAAAGAGTGGAGTGTGTATTTTAAGCAGGGGAATGTTTTGTGGCAAAAGAAGAGAAATGAATAAAATTATGATTTGGACACATTGAGTTTTGGATATATTAATTCTGAATAGACATTTGATTGATAATTCGAACTAGGCCAGTGTGGAGAGGTTAGAGCTGAAATGATTGATGTAAGGGTGTTAATTACATCAATGGTGTTTGAAGTTATAGGCCCAGATGTTATTATCTAAGGGATGAGTGGTCATAGATGCCTGAGCTCTTGGGTCCCCCACAACAATGGGTCAGGAAGAAGAGGAGACCAAGACAGGGTGATAAAGGAAAGCGGGCCACTTGACCCTCTGTGGCTCCATGGAAGCACAAGGAGTGGAAAGTACAGAAGGATGAAGTAATCACTGACAAATGTCGCTGAAAGGTGGAGCCAGATGAAGACAAAGAATTTGCTGCTGGGTTTGACAAGTTTATGGTCACTGAAGAGATTTTGATGGAACAGTGGGGGAGAACACCTGATCAAAGTGCCTTACAGAGAGATCCTGGACCAAAGAAGACAACAGGGAGTAGAGACCACTCCATACTCTTTCAAGGAATTCTGCTGTTACTTAAAGAGGTCATGTGTGTAGTGGCACCTGAACATCTCGTGAACCAACCAAAATCATGCTGTGGAAACCCCAGACTAGTAGAAACTTTTTCTTGTCCCCACCCTTAAGACTGGCAACACTCCAGGGAAGGTGCCTCTAGGTACATTTTCCCTGGGAAGGACCTTTCCTCTCTAGGTGCAGGCAGCCTGGTGGGCCCACACCATATACAACACAGACATGTGCAGCAGAAAAGCCGATGTGCCAACATTGCACGGCTGCCCAAAACCAGGACCCTTATTCCAGAATGCAGAGAGGCGCCGGGATAAGTCATGCTCCAGAACAGATATTTATTGATTTTGATTCACACGATCCAAGAAAAGCTTGGCCACAGAGCTTTCTGGTCCAATCACAAGGATATGGGGGTTGGTCATGGGCAAGAGAAAAGGAAATGGAATTTTTAAAAATCTGTCCTTAAGAAAATAACTCTGCAAACCTGATTTCTGTGAACCTGGTGCATGCAATAGTGAAATGCTGTTACTTTTCGGAGGCTACAGTGAATAGGGGCTCTGTTAGTAGCTGGCAGGGATTCCAGAATCAAAACACACCAGAGATGGGAGAGCAGCCCTCATGGAGTCAATTGTAAGCAGAGCTTGCAAGGAAGTGGGCCTTCCTCCCACAAGCCTTCTGCTTAAGTGCTACAGAAAAGCCTTCACATTCATGTGCATTTCTATTTTGTGCTAATAGAGCAATTAAGTTGCACCAAGATCAGATTTGCATTTTCCCCCTGAGCTATTTTAGGAGGCTCCCTTCAGACTGGTCTTATCTGTACCACCTTTTCTTTTGTGTATTTGGCTGCCAATATTAAGAAAAGTCTGCAATATGGAACAGCTCGACATTTTTGTGGTAATTTAAAAAACAAAAGCAATGTCTGAGATTCTACCATGTGTCAGGTGACTGGTGATTGCATTCTCTTTAACCATAGCTGGCACTTGGTTTTGCAGACAAAAAAACTAAGGCTTAACAAGGGAAATGACTTGCCCAATACCATGGTATGACTGAGAGGCATGCACTCTCTGACAAATGGTTTCTTCCCATGTTTTTCAACCCATCTGACTTTTTGGCAATCAGGGGAGATTTCTAATCTTAACTAGAGGATTTTTCATAATAATGTAGCATGTAAGATTATAGGTAACATCAGAGGTTACATCTTAGCTGCCCAGGGCTGGCCTGCTCTCTTTGGCTCACACAGTGAATGTGGTTCCTGCTGGTGGTGATGGGGCTGTTTATAACAATGAAAGCAAATGTCCTAGGTAAGGGAATGTATGCTCCAGTTGTCCCCTATTCCCACCACTCTTTATTTCCTCCCATGGGCTGCCCCTAACTCCTTGACCTGTCTAGTCCCCATGAGCATTGGCTTCATGGACCCTGCTAAGAGTTCTCCCAACTTTCTTTTCTTTTTCTTTTTTATAACTTTATTAAAATACAATAAATACTTAGTTGCTCATATTTACATTGTACAATTCAGAGTTTTTTTTCAATTATATTTGGCATACAATATATATTAGTTTTAGTTGTACAGAAGAGTGATTAGAGATCTATATAAAGTGATCACCCCATTAAATCGATACCCCTCTGCCTCCTTACATATTTATTATATTATTGACTATATTTCTTATGCTATACTTTATATCTCCATGACTACTTTGTAACTATCCATTTTACCATTTAATCCTTTTACCATTTTCACCAATTCCCCAACCCCTCTCATTTAGCAGCCTTCAAAACATTCTCTATATTTATGAGTTTGTTTCCATTTTTGTTGTTATTGTTGTTTATTTTGTTCTTTAGATCTGTATGCATGTGAAATTACATGGCATTTGTTTTTCTCTGTCTTACTTCACTTAGTGCAATACCTTCTAGATCCATCAAGGCAATATTATTTTCCATCCCCTTCCTTTTAGTCTGTGTGTGTCTTTTACTTTGAAGTGAGTCTCTTACAAGCAGCATATGTAGGGGTCTCGTTTTCTTATCAATTCAGCCACTCTATCTTTTGGTTGGAGCACTTATTTCTTTTCCATTTGAGGTATTTGTTGATAGGAATGTAGTTGTTATCATTCTTTATTCATGATTTTGATACATGTTTTTTTGTTTGTTTGTTTTTGTTTTTGTTTTTGTTTTTGTTTTGTAAAGAAGTCCCTCCAGCAATTTTTGTAATGCTGGCATGGTGCTGAAAAATTCCTTTAGCTTATTTTTATCTGGGAACCTTTTAATCTGTCTTTCAACTCTAAATGATAGTTTTGCTGAATAATGTATTTTTGGTTGTGGATCCTGGCTTTCCATCACTTTAAATTTTTTGTGTCAAGCCCTTTTGTCCTGTAAAGTTTCTTTTGAGAAATCAGCTGCCAGTCTTATGGGAGCTCTCTTATAAGTAACTAACTGCTTTTCTCTTGATGCTTATAAGATCTCTCTTTGTATTTCAACTTTGGCATTTTAATTATTATGCTGTATTTTGGTGTGGGCCTCTCTGGATTCATGATTTTGGGGACTCTCTAAGCTTCCTGGGTTGTATGTCTATTTTATTCACTGGGTTAGGAAACCTATTCTTCAAATAGGTTTTCAACTTCTTGTTGTTCTTCTCTTTTTCATATCCATAGAATGCAAATGTTGTTATATTTGATGTTATTCCATAGGCTCTTCATATTATCTTCATTATTTTGGATTATTTTTTCTTCTCTCTGTTCTGATTGTGCATCCCCCACTATTCCATCCTCTATATTGGTGATTCAATACTGTGCTTCCTCCACTCTGTTGATTCCCTCTAATATATCTTTCATCTCAGATAATGTATTCTTCATTTTTGACTGGTTCCCTTTTATAATTTGCATTTTCTTTTTTATGTTTTTTATTTTTATTTTTCCTGTTTCTATGTACTAAGCAAAGCTCCTAAGTCTTTCGGTCTTATTAGTGTGGCTTTGTGTAGTAGGTGTTCAGTGGTACAGTCCTGAGGGGGTCCAGCTTCAGGCCAAGTTAAGCCCCAGCCTGTGCCTCTCTAGGGCCACCTGGTAAGATTCAGCCAGCAGTCAACAGATGCTGTTTTTATAGCTGCCGTAAGAGACCATGCCAGAAACCAAGGCCCGGTGCCACCAGTGCAGGGCTTGGAGCTACTCAGCACACAGAGTACATCACTGGATGTTCCTACTTCCTTTTCTTATTAATCCTTGGGACAGTTTTGAGGTTCCAGTAACATTATACCTCTTTCTTTAGATGAAGAAGCTGAAGCTCAGAGAGGTTCAGCCACTTTCCCCAGGATGCAGAGCTGAAACTCAAGCCTAGACCTGAAAATCTTAAACTCTCACAGCCAAGCTCTTTCCCTGCCATGCATGGCCCCACTGTGTGAGCTCTAAAGACATTTGCATTTACTCCTCTCAAATATGCTAAGGCTTGATAACCAAGTTGGAGAGTAGAGACCCTGAGACCTCAGCCAACCAGCCACAGAACTCTATTCACCTACCAATGGCAGCCCTGTCACCATCTTTACATATTATTACTGTTTATTAAGCACTTTGCATTTTCTTGTATGTTTTCTCCCAAATACCCCAAAAGGTTAAATAATGTCATGCCCATTTTATAGAGGAAGAAACAGAGGCAAATAAGTTAGCCAGGGTCACATGGCTACTAGTTGGTAAATTCCAGATGAAAACCCAGATTTGTCTGGCTCCAAGACCAACAACTTTGTACTACACCCTGCTATTACCCCTCAGGCCCTGTAACCTGGGTGGAAATGAGAGCAGTTCCTAACACTAGATGTTTTGCCTTGTTAATGTGTTTCTTTATAAATACACCATGTGTCAGTTATGTAGCCAAGTGGAAGGTCTGCACAGACTGCAAATAGCACATTTCACGCTGTTCCTGTAATGTTCTACTGGCAGGGATGTGCAGGTTTCTTTACCCTGGTGCGGGCCTAACTCCCCTCCCCCTTTCCTTTTCTAGTGAAAGGCTCTCCAGAAAGACTTTGTTTCCTTCCATTCTTCTTCCTGGTTACTAATATTAATTTAGAATATACTGAATTCTGATCCTCAATCATGTTCCTCTGCCCTGAACCTCAACAACTTGGAATATTATGTGTTGACATGTTGGGAACTGATTCAACCTATTAGCTTTGGAGATCTTTGCATCTCCCTCTCAATATCTCAAAGCCAAAGGTTAAAGTCATCAATTCTCTGCCAAAGTTTTATTCTAACCACCCCCAAAGATCATCCGTGACTAATGAGAGCCTCTTGGCAGTAGTAGATTCTATCTTAACACTGCTTAGTACCAAAGAAAGCTGTAATGAGGGGTTAAGCATAGAACAAACAGAGGCTGAAGATGAAGAGGCTTCAACCTCTGCAATGAAAGCTTCCCCTCTGAAGTCCTTAACATGCATTTTCTCTGAGCCTGAGCTTCCACTGAAGTCTTATGGCTTCAATGTTACAGACCCATTGTGAACCTTCTAAGATGCCAACTCATTTACTCTTGGCAAAACTCAGCTTCCTCTCTCAATAGAAATTAAAGCACAGAAGACTTTTAAATTTAACCCCCAAAACATCTTGCATATCTACAAACTCTTAAAATCCAACATTTAGATGAGCTGCATGGAGATGGATCAGAAACACATGGAAAAGATTTTCTTTAAACTGCACCTTGGGCCTCTGAAATTAAAGGAAAAGAGCTTGGCATAGTCCATTTGGGAGCTGCAGATCTTTAAGCACTTGAAGAATCAGCAAATGTTTTTCAGGCAGAAGATCCTTTGGCTGACTTCTCCTTACTCTCATTTCCCTCCCAGTGGAACCTCTTAAGGGGGAAAGGAAATGAGGAATCAAAGAGGATGTGAGCATGAAGGAAGAAGGTCTTCAGGAAGGTGGAATGTGAACTTGGGGATTATAAAGCCATGTGGACAATTTGAATAGTTTGGGATGATGCTCAAATAATTTCTTAAAATCTATGTCTGCGAATAGGTTCTACTGGCTTCTCCCTCAGTGATTCAGGCGGTGTTCCTTCTGAGCTGGCCATGGATCTTGCAGATGAGTGTGCATATTACTTACAAACTCTTCTCATCCTGGAGTGGCCAGAGCACATAGAATAACAGGAACCATTAGGACCATTTTCATGAAGCCCGGTAACACATAGGTCATGCTGTCATGTGCTATTATTTGGCAAATGTATGAAAGCACTTTTTAAAAACAAAGGCCTGTCAACTAAGTGAATTCTAGTTTGAAGATTTCAAATGAGGTTTTGAGATCAAGTCAACTTTATATATTCAGCCAATGCCAGATCCGACATGTTCAAGGTTAATGACTACCTGGTCTAAAAAGATCAGAAGTGTTACTATATGAGGTGATCTGAACTCCAGCGCTGTCCCAGTAACACTGGAGATTCTCACTTATTTTGCTTTTGTTTTTGTTTTGCTGACACAGAGATAATTTTAACACAGCGAGATTTAGAAGAAGTAAGATTTATTAAAAGTACATTTTAGAAGGAGACAGACCTTGCTAAAGAAGGCTATGGCCCTGCAGAATTTGGGAGATGAAAAGATAAAAGATAATCTATTACACTCCAAAGAGGGCTGGAACAACACCGGGGTGGGAAGGTCTGCATTATGTTAGGGCCACAATGGGTGGTTAGTTACAAAAGAGTTCCTAAGTGATTGGCATGTGATATCATTTTGATTGACATTTGCCTGCTGTGTAACTCTCTGACTACTGAGCTTGTTCTTACCCAGAATTCAGTCTGTTGTAATTAGATTCACAAACTTTTTGGCATAGACATAGTATTATAATGAAGCTGAGGTTGTGGGCAGGTTAGGGTAGTAACTTCTGTGCAAACGTCTGTGGCCAGATTAAACCAGCTATAGCTTCTGGCCCTCCCGTCCTTTGTCTCCCGAGATGCAGGAGGGATTCTTTAACAATAAACAGGGAGTTCTTTAGGCAGTCTCTGGGCTAGGCCTTCTTTCCTTTGTTCCCTTGTCACTCATGTCTGACTGACTACGGAACAGAAAGACCACAAGATTTGTGGAAAACACATCAAAGATAAGCTGTGACTATATAAAGCAGGGGTCCCCAATTCCCGGGCTGTTGACTGGTACTAGTCTGTTACCTGTTAGGAACTGGGCCACAAATCAAGAGTGAGCTGAGAGAGAGTGAGCAAAGCTTCATCTGTATTTGCAGCTACTCCTCAGCACTAGCACCACAGCCTCAGCTCCACCTTAGATCATCAGGCATTCGATTCTCATAGGACCACTGGTCTCTGGTGCTAAAAAGGTTGGAGACCGCTGGTCTAAAGCACTTGTAGACCCACTCAGGAGCTGATGATGGATCCTTCACCAAGGCCATCATTGCTTGAATAACTCTGATTAGCAATGGTTTCTTTACATGTCAGACTCTGGTGCTGGGTGTGGAGTTGCATCAAAATAGTTTGGTTTCTGTTCATTGCTGGGTAGAGAGCAGAGTGGGCAAAACAGGAACTTAGGCAACAGAGAGGCTTGGGATTTCACCTCAGTTCAGGTTTCTAGCTTTGAGAAAATCCATGGCTCACCGTATTCTTGCTCTTTGTGTCATCTAGCTTAAAAAGAGCTGCTTAACTTTGCTGCCCTTGATTCCCAGTCAGAGGCCTAAGTTTACACCGTCCCTGGGTCTGTGGTCTTTAAAATCAGAGTTCTCACTCTACCTCTCCGAGCTAAACATTTGCAGCAAGAGGGCCGCTCCGGCTCTAAAACTGTGAAACTGAGCTCCCATAACCCTTTTCCAGGGACTTAGGAGGGTTGGACTGTAGAGAAAAGACACAGAAGCATCTGGGACTGAAGAATTGCATCTTATAGGCTTTGGATGTGACCCTGAGAGTAAGTGAGGTCCTCACATCTGCTCTCTAGCTCTGTACCTCTGACAGGCCTCCAGAGGTTAGCAACACCTCACCTCCAGGAGACTCTTGTCTCCAGGAGACTGATGTAAACACAGAATGGCTGAAAAACACACACCAAGGAAGCTTAGTTATAAGACATGAGCATTTTAAAACACTGTACTTCCTAATTTATATAAACAGGTATAGCCCTTGGTAATTAGAAAGAAAATTAAAGATTTAAAAATAGATAATGGAATAAATAAAAAAATGCAAGAGGAAGGAACAGATGTACAGCATTACAGTAGAGTGAGGGATTTAACTCTTGGGTCAGAGGAGGCTTAGGAAAAGAGGATGGATGAGCAGGGGGTTATCAGGCCATCTGCAGACTCCCAGGTACCACCAGCCCTGGTCCCACCCAAGAGACAGGATGGCAGGGCCTGTAACTAGGGTCAGCCACAACTGCTGAAAAGTCCAGGAAGGAAAGGCAGGGAATGAGGAAGAAGAGATCAGGGCCTGATTTGAGGGGCTCTGCCTGTCAGTTGCAATTTTTATCCCCAAGGCAGTAATACTAAAAGGTCACCAAGCAAGGGCTTAACCCAGGGGCCACGTTTGCATTTGAAAGTCTCATTAGAGTCTGTGGAAACAGGGTTGGAGTCAGGAGACATCTCATCAGGGTTTATTTTTAACCAGCATCTAAAGGTCAAGAGTAAGATAGCCCATTTTGCTATAGGTTTGTGTCTGTGCCAGTGGTGGTTGTTCGTGCAGTCCCCCAGATGACACCTGCCTACTCTAGGCTCCTCATAGTCTCTTCTCCTACTGTGGAGAAGGGGCCCAGGGGGCTTCAGTGGGCCATCAATCTTTATTAAGTTGGGCATTGTCTTCAAGAGGGTGGCAGAAGCCTGGAAAGGCTGCTTGCTGGAAACACTGTGACCCCAGGGTATTGAGAAATAAAGGCTAATTGACCATAGGACAAAGAAACAGATACCATCACTGGTGTTTGGGCTGTCTCGCAGTTGTACTTATACCTCACTCAGCAAAGGAGAAGCCTGCTGGGCTCACAGAACCCCAAGCCTGTAGAATTACACAAGACATGATGAATGCCTCTTGTCTCGTGCTTTCAAGTGTTAGCAAAGTGAGGGAGGGCACTGCTGTCTTGCGGCAGTGCTTTTCCTCAAGAGCACAGGAGGTCCCTTGCTGTCAGGCCAGCACAGTGGGACACTCTGTCCCATCACTTTGGAGACTCCTTCATCATAATAAAAATCCCACAGCAAGAAAGAATTCAAAGATAGGGTAATGCTAGTTGTTGTATTTCTATTAGCTGAACATTTGTTAGCATTCAATTTGCATAGAAATAGTCAATTTGCAAAGTGCATTCTATCCTCACACATTATTTAGTAAATTCTCAGTGGCCTGGGACTGGTGATTCAGAGCTAAAGACTGTGCCCAAGCAACTGAGAACCACTGTTGACGTGTGCGCGCGCACGCTCGTGTGTGTGTGTGTGTGTGTGTGTGTGTGTGCACGTGTACACTCATGTGTGCAGTGGGTATTAACAAGCAAGTTACCAGAGAAATCCCGGGTTTTAAAAAGAATGTCAGGGAGAAATTGAGAGCATAGCTAGGGTCAGCTAACTAGACCAGTAATCCATGTTATAGCCAGGAAAACTGAGACACAGGCAGCTCAAGGCTGTTCGTTAAAACAGAGATATGAATCAAGGCTATCGACTTAGGCCCCTCGGAGCTCCATCACTATAATGTGTAAGATCTTGAAAGACAGGAGCGCCCTAGCCTCTCTCTCAGATGTGTCACCAGCCATTGCCTACAGAGTGGTAAGTGCAGAATCCAGTGTGAGTTCCTGATCAGCAGAATTACTATTCTGCTCTAATCACTGGTGCAATAAGGGAACTGCTCCTAACCTCCTAACCTGATGCCGTAAGTATGAATGTGTTTTGGGGAGGAGGTATATGTGACCGCCTATGAACCCCTGATTTCATGTGCTTGGCACCATCTCACAATCTGTGGTGGGCCTCTGCTGTTCATTCTACTTTTCCTTACTGCATACTTTCCCTTTCCTTGTTGCATAGTATAGTTTTCAAAGTGCATAGTGTAGTTTTCAAAGTGCATGCCTTGACAAGATCAAAACCCACTCTGCCTATATGGATCTACAGAAGGTCCACCACTTTTTAGAATCTTGCCTGGCTCCTTCATTGTACTGATATTTATTGAACACTTGTTCTTTGTCAGTCACCATTCTCAGCACCAGAGATGGAATGGTGAACAAGATAAAATCTATCTGGGGCAAATGTAGTTAGAGTGTCGGGGTCAGAGCTGACTCTAAGAACAAAACAAAAATGACACTATAGTAACTTGTGGAATGGCCTTCACATGCCAGGAGCTGAAGTGAGACTTCCTGTCCTTTCCAGGGGTGCAGGAACCGTACCTACCTATCTGTCACTCACTGAAGTAGCACTTCTCAAGTGTGCATCAGCATCACCTGAAAGAGTTGGGACAACACTGTTTGCTGGGCCCGGCCCGGAGTCTCTGATTCCATGGATGTGGAGTGGGGCCTGAGACTACTTTTAGCAAATTCCCAGAGATGTGCTGGTCAGGTCACACTTGCAAAAGCTCTGGAGCACCCTCTCATGAGAGAAACATCAGAGGAGCTACTGAGATGAGGCAGACCTGTGGGCAGAGCTGCCTTGGAAGAGGGTGAAAGAGAAAACAAAGAGAACTCCAGAAACGGCTGCCATACAGGAAGATCTGGGTCAAGTGTGACTTTTATTCTTGGAAATGCAACCTCCATGTAGATCCAGCTGTATCTGATTATTTTCAGGAAAGGGAACCCTGAACAATATGGAATGGAATGTACATTTTGCAGGATCCCAAATGAGAAGGGTCCCACAGAATATCCTCAGTCATTGAAAGGTAGGTAAGAAGCAAGAAGTTAATATTCGTGGGCTATACCCTCCTCCATGTACAGTGCTGCATTCCTTCACACATTACCTACTTAATTCTACCTATGGCCTTAAGATTGGCACTATGCTGCCCATTTTACATATAAGAAAAGTAAGAATCAGAGAAGTAAATAACTTGCCCAAATTCAAAAAAGTAGTGAAATGGAGGGCCTGGATCAGTATCAACACCTGTGGTCTTATGGCCATACAATGACACACTAACATAAATAAAAAGATAGAAACCAGGAGCAGGAACTGTTCCTTTAAGAATAGACAGAATTTGGAGCTTACTATTCTTTTTGTGGAGTAGGAGCTGAAACAAGCTGTTATGGTCTCAAACAGGCTGGTCGTATACCTAGTGAGGTGAGAGACTCTCAGATCACTGTAGATACCTGAGATTTTTTCGACTCTCTTCTATGAATAATAGCCACTGGTCTCATTGTGTGGCTCCTGTGGCACTGCTATGAACTGAATTTTGTCCCTCCAAGTTTATCTGATGAAAGCCTAACAGCCAATGTCCCTAACATACTTGGAGACCTTAAGAAGGTGATTTTAAATGAGGTCATATGGGTGAGACCCTAATCCAATAGAATTTGTGTTCTAATAAAAAAGGAAGACACCAAAGATTTCTCTCTCTCTCTGTCTCTGTCTCTCTCCCCTCTCTCTCTCTCTCTCTTTCTCTCTCTCTCCTCTCACCATATGAGACACAGTGAGAAGGAAGCTGTCTGAAAGCCAGGAAGAGAGCTCTAGTCAGAAACCAACTCTGTCAAAATCTTCCAAGCTCTCGAACTGTAAGAAAATAAATTTCCACTGCTTGCACCATTTAGGCTATGACATTTGTTGTGGCAGCCCAAGCAGACTAACATGGGAACATTCCAACTGGGCAATGGTCCCTCAGTTTCAGAGGTGGGTTGAAAATCTAGGCCCTAAAAGATTTCATAACAGTAGGGTGGGCTTCGCTTCTGAAATGCTCACTCACCTTTGTTAACTCTACAGATATAGTCACATGTGGTTTGCAAAGGAAATTTGTCTTTAAAAAGACCTCTCTCTTTTCCCTGCAAATTTAATTAACACACACTTTATCCAAATCTTGTTCTGTATATTGGTTGACACACTGTAGATCAGGGTATTTTAAGCCAATGTTTTCCAGATGTAGCAAGAGGACTTTACACACAGAGCCTAATGTTCAACTGTTTGCCACTTGGGGATCATCATATTTATGCTGTCTTATTGGTGGATTTTGTTAACTTTTAATGACCTTTAACTTATTGATGTAACTTGGTTATGGACAAAGCTACATGAGGTCAACAAAGAATGTGCCTTTTGAATCGTGGACCAAGCTCACAGGACCTGCACCAGGAGTCAGAAGAAATCATTTCTTAGCAGAATCTTAAAATTTTCCAGCAGTGAAACTTGTTCAAAATTGTTGTTATCTAAATAGCTATCATATATCATTTATCAATCTACATATCATCTATCATCTATCTTTAATTCTCTCTTTCTCATGTTTTCTAAATTTCTAGTAAAAAGACAATAAAGAAACACAAAAGGGAGGGAAAAATTTCAAAACAGCAGTGAAAATAGCAAGAGTATGCATCAGGAAACTAAACAGGGCTGTGCCTGTTTTCTTAATCATGATCATAATTTAATCATAAATAGTAACCAATAATAACAAACCATCAGATCCTTGAGAGAACCATATTCTGCTCACAAACTCCCGTGATTGGCCCCTTCCTACCCTCAGTCCCAGAGGCAGCTAGGCCACCAGCTTCTGAGCCCGTGAAGGGTCAATGGTGGATTGAAATGCTTACCCATTTATCCTTTGATGTTTTGAAGTTTGAGATTCTACTCAGCCATTTACCATTTATTATTCCACTTTTTAGTATAACATTTTGTTGATATTAACTACTCTCTTGTCTTTTTTTTTTTAAATAAGATTGTGCTTTAAAAAATTACTTTACTGTCTATTTGGTGGGTTGAAGGAGTAGAGGTAAATGAACATGCACAGTTGGAAATTCACTCAGTTTTCTTAGATCTGGAAATATATACTTTTATTCTTCAAAGAAAAAAATTACTTGAGAATATCCTACAAAATAATGAAAAGATTTTCTTATTTAGAGGGGGAAATGTACACTTTTAAGAAACTGAGAATATAAATTAAATTCAATGTTGGGAAAATCTAAGGACGGCAGCTATGTGGCTGATCTAGAAACAAACTAGTTCAACCAAATGGTTCCAAGAAGAATATTTTCAAGAAAAGTTAGATTTTACAACATATAATAATGATTTGGGTTAGAAGTGAGACAATCTTGGTGATAAGGTGAAGGCAAATATTTTTTTTTATTATTATTATGAGAAAAATGCATAAAATAGATATTCCGGGAAAGATGTATGAGAAAACCAGATGAAGAAGACTAAAATGAAAAAATAACCTTTTTGACATGGAACAATCCTGAGCAGCACTGGTTAGTGACAAAAACTTATATTCCTTCTCTGTGTTCTTAACACTCTGTTGGTGTATTACACAAAAATAATATTATAAAGTGATTTATTTTTGTTTTTAGAATTAACCTATAGACAAAGCATGGGAAATTAATTCTCATCTTTCATAATCTCTAATAGGCACATTTTTTCCAGATTTTAGCATCCTTGAAATTGACATATACTTTATAATTGATAAAATATTATTGGCAGCATTTTTTTTTACTCAGTGGAAATAAAACAATGGTGTATCATAGAACTGATGACACATTAGATTCGATAAAATGATATGTTGACAGAGGATAAAGAAAATATTATAAACCTTAACAGTTTAAAGTAAGAGAAAAGAAATTCCTGTTAGATATATCAGAGAGTTTACTGCCCATAACCGTTTTATGGTTTTGGGTCTTACATTTAAGTCTTTTATCCATTTTGAGTCTATTCTTGTATATGGAATGAGATGACAGCTTCTTCTTCTTCTTCTTCTTCTTCTTCTTCTTCTTCTTCTTCTTCTTCTTCTTCTTCTTCTTCTTCTTCCTCTTTTTTTTTTTCTTCTTCTTCTTCTTCTTCTTCTTCTTCTTCTTCTTCTTCTTCTTCTTCTTCTTCTTCTTCTTCTTCTTCTTCTTTTTGCATGTGTCTGTCCAATTTTCCCAACACCATATATTAAAGAGATTGTTTTTACCCCATTGTGTACTCTTGCCTCCTTTGTCATATATTAAATGAGTGTATAGGCATGGATTTATTTCTGGGCTCTCTATTCTGTTCCATTGAACAGTGTGTCTGTTTTTATGCCAGTACCATGTTGTTTTGATTACTGTAGCCTTGTATTATAGTTTAATATCAGATAGTGTGACACCTCCAACTTTGTTCTTTTTTCTCAAGATTGCAATGGCCATTCAGGGTTTTTTATGGCTCCATATAAATTTTAGGATTATTTGTTCTAACCTAAATGCCTATCAACAGATGGTTGGATAAAGAAATTATGGTTCACATATACAACGAAATATTACTCAGCCATTAAAAAAATGAAATTCTACCACTTACAATGACATGGATGGACCTAGAGGTTATTATGCTGAGTGAAATAAGTTAGACAGAGAAAGATAAATATCATATGATTTCACTTATATGTGGAATCTAAGGAACAACAGCAAAAAAAACAAACTAATCAAAAACAGACCCACAAAATAGAGTGGACAATTTGGTAACAGAAAGAGGGGACAGGAGTTGGGGGACTGGGAGAATGAAATAAAGAATTAAGGAAGTACAAATTAATAGTTGATAGCTGAGCATGAGGATGGGAGCATGGCACAAGGAATGCAGTTAGCATTAATATGATAGCTAAGTGGAGGGCCAGAGGAGGGAGGGAGCAATTGGGGAGATAGTTTTATGAACAATATCGATGTCTAGCCAATGTACTGTATACTTGAAACTCATATAAATAAATAGATTTATTTTAAAAAATCATTAAGGTAAGGTAAAAGAGCTAAAGCAGAAAAAATATTATATATATACACACACACGTTTGAGTTGTGTATTCTCTTCGATGCTGCTGGTGAGATGAAGTATCTGTCTATCTGTGACCCAAACAGCTATGCATTGTAACTATGAACTGTAATTATGCATTGCTCTAATTCAGGAACAGCTACTCTAAAATTTAACATAGTTTTGTAGACAATTTTCAATCTAAGAAGTTTATAAACAAGTATCTCTTTAATAAATCATTCACTTCACTAAAATTTTTCTTACCATCCCCAAGAAGCAGTATTATTCAAGCCTAAGTTTAGAATGCTCTGTGGAAGTGCATATTTGATTGGGGGTGGTTAGTTGATTTCGCTGGCTGTGAACATTGTTAAGACTAAAACTACTGTGTTCACTTAATAAGGTGTGTATATATGTTAGGCCCTTGATCCTCAATCAAAGTCTGTATTTTCTAGGTGATTCAAAATAATTTTCTATCGAGTATTATAACACACAGAGGCAGTCACATACACAAGCCCTCCTAAGCAAGAACTCAGGTCTGAGTCATTGCTGGGTATCTGCGTTTTCCCAGGCAGAGGCCAACACTTCCTCCAAATACTTCTTGCCAAATATTATGGGGTCTGCATTTAATCAGCAACCAAGAGCAGCTGTCTATCCTTTATCTGTTGGAGAGGACAGTCTTTAATTTGTCAGATGATTTTTTTAAAAGATCATTAACTATGTCATTCTTCCTGGTGTTGTGAAATCTACATCTATATCAAGTCAGCTTACTAAAGAGCTGGGCACCTGGAAAAAGCAGAAAAATCACTTTTACTAAATAGCTTTGTTTCACAATGCTATTTATCCATCCCGTAAGTTTTTCCGCTCTAAGAACTGATAAAATTTCCCCGGGATATCATTCATTATCCCACAGTGCATTCTCTTTGAAAATTTTCCAGATTTAATTTCTACCTCATTTTGGTACGAGGAGGAGTTCAAACTCTTGTGGGTACTTATTCTGCATCATTGTGTGACCTCAATGAACACCTGGGTGTCATTTTTCACATGGACAACAAGCATGCTTAGAGATAAAACTGTTTTTCACCCTTGAAAAATGAAATACTATTACGGTACCTGTATATAGTTTTCTAGCTTTATTCCTGTATTTATTTTCTATCCTCTCCTTTGCTTCTCTCCCTTCTTCTAACTTTATGTTCCTACCATTTTAGTCTATCTTACATATCCTATAAGTCTCCCTAACTTTTTATAACAAAAACGGGATACGCAAATAGCTAAAATAACCCTCACACCAAATCTAGGGTAAATGACCTTGTTCCCATTTTGCAGATAAGAAAACTGATGACTGGAGACTGAATCAACCAAGAAGGTACCATTGGAACCATTGCTGTGTGATTCCAAAGTCCATTACTATTAGCATCCCTTCCTGTCATATAAGAAAGAGCCCCTGTAAAGTTCTTAGGAACATGCTGTTTCCCAAAAATGGCAAGAAAAATTTCCAATGAAGTGAATATTAGGTTGTGGAGAATATATGTTTAAAAACCACTAAAGCTAAGTTATACACTTAGTAACTACTATCTGTTACCTATATCCAGACCATGATAGTTAGAAAAGCAAGTTGCTTAGGCCACAGCTTGACCAAGCTAGGCTTTTCTTCCTGGTGAGGTTCCTATGGGCCAGACAAGGAGCCTGCCCAGCTGCCCAAGGATGGGGGGTGTGAACTTCCTAACGTCATGATAACATTGCTGGACTCCTCAGGCCCTCAGCTGCTTCCCTCTTCCAGCTCCTCACTGCCCTTTTCTGTCTTACCCCAGGTGTCTCTGTTTTCCCTTGGACTCTGGGCCAGGCACAGATCTGCCCACACTAATGGAAGAGAGAGGGAAATGACTCAAAACCATATACCTTAGCTCACACAAATTTACTTTCTCTTGATCCACAGGGGTGAGGATCAGGACAGAGCGCCAATAACAGCTCAGTGCCATGTGCCCAAGTGAACTTTAGCTCAGGGATTCCACGCCTTTCCTCTCTGTGCCTTATAACTATAGGCTGTGAAGTCTTTTCTGCCTGAGGCAAGACAAGTACTTGAGTTACTTCAATCTCTAGTCCCTGAATTAGCCCAGCACCTGGCATGTAATAGGTGCTCAATAAACACTAGTTCCTTCTTCTTGTTCATTCCTAAAGTTAGCCTGGCAGCTCTTATTCTTTAATCCTCTCAGTGTGAATTCTGGGGCCATGTTGGCTCTAACTCCCTTTCCTGGCTTTTGCT
Source organism: Cynopterus sphinx (assembly GCA_030015415.1). Taxonomy (NCBI): domain Eukaryota; kingdom Metazoa; phylum Chordata; class Mammalia; order Chiroptera; family Pteropodidae; genus Cynopterus; species Cynopterus sphinx. The sequence continues at coordinate 56,582,923 of CM057382.1, forward strand.
TGAACACAATAGGCCTGATAAAAGCTCTGACATGATTTATCAAACACCTTTCTCCTCCAGGTCTAATGCCCTTGGGGACTTTTAAAGGAAACAGGCTCCATGTGCTTCCAATCGGGCTTCATTTAGCTCATCACATTGTTGTTCTGTTGGAGCTGGGGGATGTGCAGGACACCCTGGAACTGGTTCATGGCTCTGCTTAAAGATGTTTTTCTTAAAAGCAGGAAGTTATGTTCTGCCAAAAATAAATGAAAATAAAGCCCCAAAGGGTTCATTGGGTTCACTGGGAGCCGTGCTGAGATGTTGCGGTATGGTCAGTCCTGCCAGAAGGAGCTCTATCTGGAGCTCCAAGGATGTAGGCATGCCAGGCTCTGGCAGGGCCATGTCTGGGCAGAGCAGATCCCATGTCCTCCCTGGCCCAGGGACTCCACAGTGGCCTCCCTCTTCTCTCATATCACCTGCATGCTCAGTGTTGCTGGCTGCAGAGGCAGAGGGGAACATAAGAATGGCTCAGGCAACTTGGAATTCAAATCTTGGCTCTAAGCTGATGAAAGTATGTGCTTGGACAAATTATTTCTCCCCCTTGTGCAGCAGATCCTACGCTATGTACTCAGGGCTGTTTTTTCCACTGCCCCACACTTCCTTACACTCCTCACTACTGGCTCCTTTGCCTCCCTGGACAGGTTCAAAAAAGGCTACTTACTCAGTCATTCACCAAGTGAGTGAAGGTGAGCAAACAGACTGGGAGTGTGAAGAGGAGCCTGCAGGCCTTCCAGGGAAGGAGGGAGGAAAGGATTCCTCACCAGACTGTGGTTGGCTCTGGCCTGGTGCTCCCAGGGCAGGCTACACTGACCCAGGACATGAGCATAAACAGCCTCTACTAGAAAGAACCAGGGGAGCAATGGCACTCTCTTGCCTCTGGGGAGACTTCTCAGTAGACAACATAGAATTCATTTCTACCTTTTTTCATTTATTCAATAAATACTGACAGCTTTCCAATTGCTCAAGGGGAAAAAAAAGCTAGGGCTTTGACCTAAAGCCTGAACCAGTTCTGTCTTGTACTGACCTTGCAATCTTGAGGAAACTATGTAAAGATCACAGTTTTCTCAACAGCAGAATGGAGATAAATATCTCACGTAAATAAAACACTGCATGATGTCTTCTGTTTCCCAGGGAGACCTGGACACTAGATTCCTGTAGCTCTTTGCACGATATCCATCATTGCCCCAGTAATTAGTGATTGCACATTTGTCACTTATATATGTTTCTGAGCTCCTGGAAGATAGGGGTTTATAGGGGTTTTGTTTTATCGCCCACCTGTCCTCAGACTCTGGAAGAGTCCCTTGCCCACTCAAGAGTGGATAGAATGAAAAAAAAAAAAAAACAGTAGATGGAATGAATCGGAAAGTGATTTATCTCCTCTGTCATGTTCTGAGGAGGTACCTGGGCTGCAAGAATGGACATGCCGGGGTCAGCCAGATTTGTGTGACGATAGGGGGACATAGGGGCAATTGTGGCAGATGTTCTTGTTCACCTCCTAGCCAGCTGAAGAACTGAGGGAACACTGAGGGTATAGTCAGGTAGTGAGGCACTGGAGTGTCCCATTCAGTTCAGGGGAATGGCATACTGCTGGCACAGGAGAGCATATGACACAAGTCATACTTTGATTCACCTTGAAGTCATTGGTAGCATCTGTCCCTGGGCTCAATTTCTGGAGCCCAGAAATTGGAACTGAGGTGGTTTCAGCTCAACCAAAGAGAGGGATTTTCAACAACTAGAACTCTTTGACTAAAGAATTAGCTACCTTAAAAGTAGTGAGTTTTTCAGTCCTAAGTATTTTTACATAAAGCCTTGATTGTCAAATTTAGAAATGTCTTATTGGTTAGTCATGAATCATTGAAGATTGAATTACTTTTCAAAATATGGTATGCTCATGATTGATGGTACATGAGCTGATTTTACAAAGTACAAAGAACAAAATTTAAAAAAAAAAGATTTTTTTTCAGTTAAATTTATGTATATTTGTGGTTATTCTCTATTTACAGCAAGTGATACCAGTTTTTCATTTATGGAGTAACAAAGGTTTATTTTAAAATAAACATACAAATACTGTACCATTTATGATTGCTCAAAAAATGAAATATTTAGGTGTGAATCTAACAAAATATGTGTAGCACTTATAGGCTGAACATTATAAACTGTTGAAGGAAGAAATCAAAGAATACCTAAATAAATGGAGATACACATCAGATTGGAGATGTCAATCTTCCATAAGTTAACAAACAGGTTTAATGCAATTTTATCAAAACCCCAGCAAAGTGTTTTTGTTTTGTTTTGTTTTTGCTGTCGGAAAAATTATTCTAAACTTTATATAGAATGGCAAGGAACTTGAATAGCTAAAACCATTTTTGAAAGAGATAATAAGTGGAAAGAATCAGATTACCTATTTTCAAAATTTATTATATAACCACAGTAATCAAGGTTGTGTGATATAGGTGGAGAGATAGACACGTAGGTCAATAAGTGGAACAAGATAAAGAACTAAGAAGCAGATCCACACAAATATGTCCATCTGATTTTTAACAGCAGCACAAAAGCCATTCAAATGAGGAAAGGGAGACTTTTCAACAAATGGTGCTGAATAAAGCAATTGGACATTCATAGGCAAGAAAAGAAAACTCAACCTAAGTATTACACCCATTAAAAAATTTAACTCATGGATTTAAATGTAAAACACAAAACTACAAAACTTAAAAGTAGTACAAAAATACAATAATAAAAAATTTTCTCAAAGAGCTAGGGTTAGACAAAATGTTCTTAGACTTGGCACCAAAAGCAAAATGCATAAATTTAATAACTCATAAATTAAACTTCATAAATATGAAAAATTTGTTCTACAAAAGACCTATCAAGAGGATAAAAAGATAAGCTTCAGGTTGAGAGAAAGTATTTGCAAACCACATATCCAAAAAGGATTAGTATCCAGAATATATAAAAAACTCTCCTAACAGTAAAAAAAAAAAAAAAAGAAAGAAAGAAAATCGAATTAGTAAATGAAAAAAATACATAAAGTGACATTTTACCCCCCAAAAAATGTATGGATGTAAAATAAGCACATAAAAAATGTTTAACATCTTTAGCCAGTAGAGAAATGCAAATTAAAATCACAATTATAAATGGCTACACATCTAATGTAAGTTAATATACTAAAGTTAAAAAGTCCATTTAAAGAAAAAGGTAAGTAAAATATTGGTGACAAATGGTACCTATATAGCAAAACGTTTGAAGGCATCACTCAAATGACTGGAGCACAGGAAGCACTAAATCAGATGACCTCCAGATAGGATGGTGTTGGGCATTTGAAATTAGAAATCCTGGCTTCAGGATTTAATGCCATTAACATTTATTAGCATTATGATGCTGAGCAAGCCGTTTAACTCCTTTATCTAAGATAGGAGTAAAATTTAAGAGATATAAGAATAAGATATATTTTAAGAGAGGAATGAAAATAAGATAGGAATAAAGAGAATCTTTTATGCATACTTTACAATACTGATGAGAGACTCAAGAAAAGATAATTATGAAACAGTAGCTATTAATATCAAGGTCTTTTTCTATTCTGAGAGTAGATGATTATTTTTAATCCAAGAAATTCTGTCAACACTACTTATTTTAGTTACTACATAAGGTCCAAATGACATTCCTTCCTTCTTTCCTTCCTTCCTTCCTTCCTTCCTTCCTTCCTTCCTTCCTTCCTTCCTTCCTTCTTTTTTTCCTTCTTTCCTTCTTTTTTTCCTTCCTTCTTTCCTTCTTTCCATCCTTATTTTCTTTCACAATGTGTATTTAATTCCTAATATGTATCAGCTCCAATACTAGAGGCATGAGCTACAAAGCCAAATGATTATACCCTATACTTTGAGACACTAATATGCATTCTAGTGGTGGTAATAGATATACTCCAAATTATTATATCAGATGTAATTTTTATTCTACCAAAACCCAAAGGAGGGTTCCTTATTCTTCCTGGTGGGTTAGAAAATTTTCCTTGTAGAAAGGGATATTTAAAAAATACTTTTAAAGGTGAAACAGAAGCAGAAGAGGAGAAGGAGAAGAATGAGTTGTTGGTGGCGGTGGTGGAGGAGGAGGAGAGGGAGGAGAAGGAGGAGGAGAGGGAGAAAGAGGAGGGAGGGGGAGAATGATGATTGAGCTCCATGTCTCTCATTATCCCCAAGGTTCCCAGATTTAATCACATGGCAGTAGAGTTTAAAGAGCAGCAAGATGGACAAGCAAGTCTCTACTCGTGTCACACTTGTTAGTATCCTATTGGCCAAAGCAAGTCACAAGATTAGCCCAGATTCAAGGGGGTTGAGAAAGATTCCAATACTGGATGAGAGAAGCTGTAAGCTCTGTGATCATTTTGTGATCTACCATAAGACATGAGCTTAATAAAAATACCTGCAACTCAAAAACTCAATTGACTGCACCCCTCCTGGGCTTCTGGACTCCTCTGCCCCTCATTTGCCACTGGTATCTCTTTTTGCCACTCAGTAATTGTTATTTTTAATTTGATTCAGAATCTCATCTCCCTCTCTGCTTTTCATTCTCCTTTATTTATCAGAGGGCTTCTCCTTTTTCAAGGGTTCTTGTCTTCTCGGGCACTGGCCCGAGTACAGACACCTACATGTGAATGCCTTCTTTAGGCTGCTTCTCCTGTTCTCCTCAAGGCATGGCAGAGCTCCAAGAAAGGTCACCAATATGAAAGGGCACAAAGAGATATCATCTTTATAAGGATTGAGTACCATTAAAAAATTCTCTCCCTGCTTTCCTAACCTTCCAGTCATGGAAAAGTTATGTCTCAAGCCCTCAGCCAGCTTTTTGATGGCTGCAGAAATAGCTGTCAGTAAAGCTCCAACTAAATGGGATCATCCTATCCCCCATGCTCATGGCCCCACTGGGAACACTTCAAGACCTTGAGACTAATGGCCATAGGAACCAGCTAGTCTCTGCTGAATCTAGCTGCAACTTCCCCTCAAGTGTCCCAACTCAAGGTCTGTCCCTTTAAAACTAGTACCTGTGTTAGACACCTTTAAATTATTCCTTTTAATAATAAAATAATAAAAATGTCTTTTACATAGCCCACGTAAAAGAATGTACCCAACATCCCATCTGGCTAGGCCCATTTTCTCCCTGGTCTGGATGCTAGGAATCTGCATAAGAAATTCCTACAACACATAAACAATATGGAAGGCCCAGAATATTGACTGCCAAGTCATATTTCCGCATGCTTTCCCCGATGCCTGAGCATCCCTGTTATTGTCTCCATCAGGGGCAGTGGGTAGAGATGGTCACCAGCCATCCTCCTGTGCATTTTCCATACCAGTGTTCTTGTTTCTTGGAAAGTCCCTAAGGGTATACTAAATCCGCAACAGAGTGATGGTGTTAGAATTTCTCCCTTTCTAACACATCTTAATACTTTTGAGGTTCTGGCTTCAAACAACACCGACTCACCAGCAACACCCTCAGCCAGGGGTGTGGGGTCTCCTGGGGGCAGTCACTTTATTGCTGACATGTGTGATGGCACAGAAAACTACTCTTTCTGTAACTTATTTGAGAGATGAGGAACAGGTTTAGTCAAAGTCCTAATGACGGAACTTAAGAAACTGTGAGATGAAGGGTCCCGGATGCTCCCTCATTCTGCTCCCTCCTGAATACCAAAATGTGATCTGTAGACAAACAGAGCCTTGTTAGAACCCAGACCTCTGCCAGAGAGCATCATGGGGCCTGGGGAGTTCTCAGCTGATACAGAACAGATTGCTCTGGGAACCTGAGACCCCGTGCAGGGCTCGCCAGCACTAGACGCCACCCCTAGACCTAGATAAATGGTGATTTACTGAAGTGCCCAGTCAAGGAACTTTACCAGTCCAACCTCCCACATGCAGGTGATCTTCTTGATCCAGCAGCAAGCAGTTGGTGATTGCAAAGATGTTTTTTTAACATGAGAGGCTGTGCCTCAGTGGGTGATGAAAAGCAGATGAAGGCAGGAGTCACTGATGGGACTTCTCCTGGGGAGCATTCCACTTGGGCAGAGGGGCCAGGCTGGCTGGGAAGGTTTTTGTGTTTCCAGCATCAGCTCCAGTTTGGTCAGATTCATAGGAAATGTTCCTGTGTTGGGGGAACATGCCAAGAGCAGGATGTAGAGTTCAGACTCTGGAGCTTACTGTATAAAAACTCTGACACCCATGACTGCAGATTTTACATCAGTCAGTGTGGGTAATTTCCAGTCTCCCTGGAATCATCTGTGGTCACAGATGGGCTCAGCTTTACCTACTGAAGGGAGACTCTTACTTTTATAAAATTGGAATAAAGACACCTGTCTGACACAAGCCTGACCAGAAGGAGCCTCTTCTGCTACTGTTGCCACCTCCTTCTTCTCCTGACAAACTCTTATTTATTCTTCAAGGCACTACCCTGGGGCCACCTCCCATAGGAAACCCTCCTTCCAGGCTCTCAGGCTTTATCACGCTGCACACATCATGCAGCATTAGCACAGGTGTTTGGGGTGTTTCTGCCCAGCTTGCAGGCAAGCCTTAGTTGATTCTCTCTGAGGCTCCATCACCTAATTATGGTTCTGGCACTAAATAGGTGCTAAATAAACATGTGTTTGATCCATAAATAAGTATTTTTGCTTTGGTTTTCTTGAATTCAAAATAGTGAAGGCAATTCATAGTTTGGTGTACAAAATAAGTCTCATTGCTTCTAATATTTAAATTTTAAAATAAGTGCTTATTCCCCCACTTACCTTCCCCAAAGAGCATCCTTCCTCCCAGAAACAGATCATGAGCCCTAAGAACCCAGTGAAGCTGGTGATGCCTCATGTCAGGCTGATGTTCTCCCTGCCATTCTCTTCTGAGCAGTGTTTTTGCTGTTTCACCCCATCTTTGGCAAGCCTTATGCAGAAAGTTCTGGGCCTGGTGATCTGGATACACAGCAGCACTGAGTGAGGGCAGGAGGTAGGGAAGGGAGCTGTCTGATATATGCTATAGTGCGCCTAAGTTTAGTGTGCCTGGATTCCCTGTATTTAATTAGTCAGGTAGGTAGTGTCTTTGACCTACTTACACATACATACACATTAGCACACACTCATGTTCACATCATACGTGTCTAGGCAGGATGGATGTCCAGGCTCAGCCACATCCTCTCATGGCCTCATAGGGCCTATATTGGGTCAGAGCAATCAGCCTCTCTTTCTCTGCCCTCACAGTGAATCTCATGTCAGGGATCCCTCTGTTCTTTCCTATCAGCTCTATGCAGAAAGGTCCACTCAATCCACTTGCTAATATTAAGCCTCAAAAAGGAAGAAATCACGAATAATATTGGGAAGAATGACCTTTTTCATGGAAAATAATAAACATATGCTATAGGAGCTTACTTGCTAGCATCAAGTTGCCAAAAGGAGCCTTTAAGGCAGTTAGAACAAAGAAGAACAAAGAAAGTCTGCTTTGAGGTGATTTGATGTCTTTATTGATAACCAGCAGTTGATCTCACAAAAATAATATGAAGTTCTGCCTCACGGGACAACCCCTGCACATACATCCACAGCACAATGGAAATTTGTGAGGATAAAAGGATGTGTGTACAAGTGACAGTGTTTGTGAACTTTGAATCACAGAAGTGTTACTTTATTCTTGTTAATCATTGACTAAAAGAAAACAAATACCAAATGTATGAGTCTCCATTTACTGCACCATTTGTTTCTGTTTGGTTGTAACACAGGTTTTAGTAGGAATGCCATGGACCGAAATGTGTTCCCCCCTGAGTACAGCTCGTATGTTAAAGCCCTAGTACCCAATATGACTGTATTTGGAGATGGTGCCTTTAAGGAGGTAATTAAGGTTAAATGAGATCATAAGGGTGAGACCGTAAACAAATACAATGATTCTTATAAAAAGAGACATCAGAGTTCTCTCTCTCTCTCTCAGTGTGTGTGCGTGTGTGCGTGTGCGTGTGCGTGTGCATGTGTGTGTGCTCACACTGAGGAAAGGAAGGCCATGTGAGGACACAATAAGAAGGCAGCCATGCACAAGCCAAGGAGAGAGACCTCAAGAAAAACCAACCCTGCCACCATCTTGATCGTGGATTTTTAGCTTCAAGAATTGTAAGAAAATAAATTTATCTTGTTCAAGGCACCCCAGTGTGTGGAATTTTGTTATGGCAACCAGAGTAGGCTAAGATAAGCACAAAACCTAACCAGCCTCTTCCAAGGAGATGATACCCCGTGTGCCCAGCCAAGAACTAGGAAGAGAGAAAACAGATACAAGGATGTTTGTGGGGGTAATATTAGATGTTAGAGATGTTTTCATCCAGGCTTTATAACTCAGATAATCGTCATAGACCTAAAATGCAAGAGAAGAAAAAGAATCAGTGCACAGCTTTTGAATTACAAAATCGACCTGTGAAATTAATTGGAAGTGATAATAGGGTAATAAAGTATTTTTAGAAATGTTTAGAAATACTGAGAGGATAGAGCCACATTCACAAACAAGATAAGCATCTCCATGGACCAGAAACAACATGTTACTCCACATGACCAGGCTGAAGCTTCAGGAATGGCTGCTGGTACCATAAAGCAGACCATCACTGTGAACAGTGATTGAGCTCAGTCATCTGGAGTCAGGCTTCCTGTTGCGAGCCCACCGGTTTGGGTCCTGGACACACAGACATAGAATCAAATCTGAGATAGCTGCCTATGACTATAGACAGCAATAAATATTTCCCTGGGATGGCAAGAGGAAATGAAGGAAGCCATTCTTCTGGGAGCCAAGGCAAGCCATGACTTGGCCTAGGAACAGGATCAGAAATAGTCTGTGGCAAGAACAGTGGACCACCAGTATAAGATCTGTGTAAAAGTCCCAGGAGCTGGTTGAAGACAACAGTTAAAGTGATGTGCAGGAGGAGTGATCTCAGGGAGAGGTAGAAGTAACTAAAATAAAAAACAATACCATTCCTTGTGCACAGTAGGACATTTATCCACATGGAGAAAGCTAGCACTATAACAGTCAGCCAAAACACAAACAACGTGAAAGGTTCACTTGAAAGGAAATGAAGATAACATAGATAAAGCCATTCATTGATCAATTAAACAAATATTTTAGGCAGTTATTCTTGATTGGCAGTGTTCTAGTTGCTGTTGATGAATCAAAAACCAACAAAAATTCCTTCCCTGATTGAGGGTGGGAGGTAGACAAAATAATTTATATAATATGTTAGATGTTGATAAATGCTACAGAAAAAAAATAGGAAAAAGAAAGAGCATCAAGAAATGTGAGGCTGAGGGACAGTAGGTTGCAATTTAAATTGGTCTTGAAATAGATATTTAAAAATTTCCAAGAGATAATTAAAGAAATACTATTATTCAAAAACAGCTGGTGTTTTTAATTTTTAGGGTAATTCAAATGAAAAACCACAATGAGATATTACCTCAGACCTATCGGAATAATTATTATTAAAAAGACAATGAACAATAAGTGTTAGTGAGGATGTGGAGAAAAAGGAACCCTTGTACTTTTTGATGGGATTGTAAATTAGTGCAGCCACTATGGAAAACAGTATGGAAGTTCCTCAAAAAATTAAGATTAGAACTACCACAAGATCCAGCAATTCTTCTTCTGGGTATTTATCTGAAGAATATAAAAACACTAATTTGAAAAGATATATATGCTCTTTTATATTTATTGCAGCGATATTTACAATAGTCAAGATATGGAAGCAATCTAAATGTCTATCAAAAGATGAATGGCTAAAGAAGATGTGTGGTACATATATGCAATGAATACTACTCAGTTATAAAAAAAATAAATATTGCCTTTTGCAGCTACACAAATGGATCTTGATGATATTATTTTAAGTGAAATAAGTCAGATGGAAAAGGACAAGAACTGTATGATTTCACTAATATGTGGAATATAAAACAACAAAAGAAACAAATGAAACAAACAAACAAAAAGCTCATAGATACAGACAATGAATTGGTGGTTAGCAGAGAGGAAAGAGGTCGGGAGAAGACAAAATGAGTAAAAGGGGTCAAAAGTGTGATGACAGATCAAAACTAAACTTTTGATGGTGGGCACACAATAGAGTATACAGATTTCAAATTACAATATTATGTACCTGAAACATATAATATTAACCAACGTTACCTAAAGAAAAAAAAAGGCAGCTGTTTACAAAATAAAAAGTGAATGTATAAAAGAAAAATAATTAGAAATTAATGAAATAAAAAATACAATTCTCAAAAAAAAATTAAATTTCAATAGATGGGATAAAAACTGGGCACAGTAAAAGACAAAATTAATAAAATGGAAAATAGCATTGTGAAATTTATGCAGAATTCCACATAGAAGTATGTAGCAATCAAAAAAACTAGCAAAAACTGAAGGTTGAGTAAAGCCAAATGCTGGCAGGAACATATAGATGTGGGAACCTCAAACAGCTCATGAAAGCATAAGCTATATTACATCTATCCTGAAAGGCAATCTTGCACTAATTAAGTTAGGTATGTCTCTGGAGATAGGAAGATAATACAGATGGATAAAAAGAGTAAATGGGTTAACACATGGTCAAGGCACATCAAGCACAATTATGTAGTAATTAGGAATAATGAACTTGATGAACGCACAACAACATGGATAGTTCTTACAAAATATAGTGCTTAGTGAAAAAGTAAGAAACAAATTGACCCAAGTAACATAATGCTGTTTCCATATATTAAAAACTCATGTTCAGGAAACAATGCACGTTTTTAAGATCACATACAAAAAAGACACATGAAAAAGACTGGATTGGTTTCTCTTGTGGGAGTGGAGAAAGAAAATAGATCATGACAAAATAAAATAACCACATGAATCAGTCGAGAGAGGGACCTTGCATGGACTGCCTGCCGTGAAGTAAAGTATGTGATTAACTCAACCTTCTGGGCCTGAGTTCCATGAAAAGAAAGCAAAAAACAAAACATGGATATTTAAGAAAGAAGTTAAGATATATGGAGGGGCACTGAGAATCAACATTAATCTAATGCAAGTTCTGGAAATAAAGAGAAAAGAGGAGGGGCAATGTTTGAAGTAGTAATAGGAGAACTTTCAAGAGTAAGAAGAGAGGGACCTTCAGATTGAAAGCACATACTGATGTAAAAGGAAATAAATCTATATCTGAATATATACTGTAACAATGCCCAAAAAACACACAAAACTTTGATAAAAATGAAGGTGAAATTTTGAAGTCTACCTAAGAGATTGTTTACAAAGATAGCAACTTCCAATCAGCCACAATTGGGAAAAATAAGTAGAATTATCTTCAAAGGAACAGTCAGCCTAGAATTCTACAGCCATTTAACTCCCTTTTCAGAGTATTTGAAATAAAGGCATTTTCTGACATATAATAAGACTAAGATAGTTTACCCTTTATTTTCCTTCGCTAAAAGATGAATTTCAACAAGAATAAAAATAGATCTAGAGAAGAGTAGGATACAAAAAGAAATGATGATCAAAATTATTTAGAAACTATGTTGGTATATATAATAACTCTTATTCAAAAAAATATCATTGCATTATATGGCTACCTCTCACTTATGCTCCAGTCCCCCCACCTGGGATGATTGAAAAAGGAGCTGGTAACTCTACCTGGGGGAAAGGAGTAGGGATTCCTTAAAGATGCTGCATCACATATGCTGAGTCTAAAGGTTGACAAGTCTCCAGTAGAACACAGCTGGCACAGGGACCTTCATGCAAAGCCATAAATACATGAACACACAATGGTTGGGTTATAAGAGTTAAATGGTGGAAGTAGTTTTATCATCCATATTTCTCAGTATGGAAACTGAGCTGGAGAAGTCATACCGCTATTTAAAGGTCATGCAACTTGTGAAGGCAGTCATGATTAGAGCCAAGGCCTCCTCACCCCAAGCCCTTGCTCTTTTTACTACTGCAGCTACATATCTTCTGTCATTGAAAAATTTTATTCAAATAATAATTAAAAATGTACTATTTTCTGAAGTGACACATTTGGAGCATGTGTATGTGGGTGTGGGTGTAAATGTGTTGCAAATGAATGTGGTTCTGAGTGCTCTGTAAGCCGGATATTCATTAGTCGACCTCTAAAACCATGCTTTTGTGGGTGACAGACAGATGTTTGGATTCAATTATGATGATTGGAAAGTTGCTTTTTCATCCAGGAGAAGAAAGCATTATTTGAGTGTGAGAGGCAGCCATATATAACACTAGTGATGAACATTGTTCATTGTGGAAACACTCTTTATAAGTGCCCTGTTTAAAAGAGGGTAATGCATTCATAAGCTTTTAACCCACTGGATTTAATTGCAACTGAGTGCCAAGATAAACCCCCGTTAACAAACCTCCAACTTCCTACTGATTTCTCAAACTTGTTCCTGGCTGTGAGCAGAGAATGGAAGTCAGATGCTTGGGATTACTTGCAGTGCACATAAAGAATTCATATGTGAATCTCTGACTGCTGTACAAACAGGAAAATGTCCTTTCATGAAAAGGATGTGCAGACTGGGGGAGCAGAGAAACCCATCATTGCAGCATTATTCCTTGGCTAGCTCTGATATCTTACATGTAATCAAGACTTAGCTTAATAACCACCAGTTATTGAATTCAATATGAATCATTTGCATCTTACCTAAGGTTCGTGAAGAGTAAATATTTTTTATTAAGCATCTAGAATACTTTTATTAATGCTCAAAACTCACCCAAAAGGTTTGACTTTAGTTCAACTTTTATTAGAGTACACTTTGCTCATTTTAACAGATATTCATCAACATCTAATATGTGCCAGATATTCTGAGTTGCCCAATACTCTTTCTCAGAGAAAATTGCAAGATATTGAGACAGAAAAGTCTAGCACAAACTCCTTCACTGTCAATCTCAATTAGTTCATCAACTGACATTTTAATAACTAAAAACAAATTGAAAAAGTGGACAGGGAAGGATATCAGTCCACTGTCACTGTCTAACTATGGCTCTTCACGCTCTCCAGCAGTTACAGACATGTGCTGTGTTCCACCTCTCCCTCCTTGTCCTACTTATGTCCACTTTTACCTGTATCATTTTTCAGCCCTCCAATTACATGCAATGTCTTAGTTCATGCAATTTCCCCTAACTAGGCATAAATAGAAGCTCAAAAAAATCAGTTAAAGGAATGAATGTTTATATTTTATATTTGTTGGGCTCTAGTGTCATTATGATATCCACAGAGGAAAGATCAACCATGAAGTTTTTACATTCAGAATCTATGTCTTTATAACCAAGAAAAAACATAAGAAGAGGGCAGCAGCATGTCTTTATCACACTATATGTCAAGCCTTTTGCACATGTTTCTTATTTAATTCTCCTCATGATTGTATGGGATTGGTGTTTTGTCCCCACCATACAGATGAAATTTAAGAAAATTAATTTGATGAGGATTACCCAACAAAAAATGGTGTCATGGAGAATTGATTCTAGTCCATCCACTTGCATCAACTACATCAATCTGTCTGACAGAGATGGCTGAAGTCTCAGGTCGTACTCATTCTTAGGGATCTCTCTGTCATCTGGGAGGGGAAGGGAACCTCTGTTGTCCTTGTGTTGGTATCACCACTTTGGTAGAGGGAGACTATACTGTGTGTGAGCATCATTCAGTGCACTTGCTGCTATAGCTAAGGTGACATATTCCAGGAGGCCATAGGAATTGTTTGACTGAGCATATATTTTCATCCCTTTTCTAGTTTGGGCAGTCACAAGGAGAAAGTCATACTCAGGTTCTCTGCCGGCCTTCCTGGACACCATGGGCATCAGGTGAGGAGCCCTCATATAGACCTAAACAATCTAGCCCAATGCAATCAGATGCCTAGACACCTCCCTGTGGTATCTGCAGTATCACTCTGCCGGTTCTCTTCCTGTTTCTCTTGCTGTTTCTTCTCAATCTTCTTTACTGATTTTTTTTCTAATTATGCCCACAGCTTAATTGTTGGTCACCCCAAGGACTTTATGCACTCAGTGTTACAGGTGCTGGGAATGCAAAGACAACTTATTTACTGTTCTTGATTTCAAAGAGTTTGTGGTCCTGTGATGTAAAATTGTCCCAAGGGTCCTGGTAAGACCAACAGGGCTAAGGCCATGACACAGAGGAGAGGGGTAACTTATGCCTGCAACCTTCTATTTAGAGGGGAAAAAAAAGGACTTTAGAACTGAGTTATAAGAGATGAGTAATAAGGGAAGAGTTATAATAAGATTTTACCAAGAGAGGAATGTGGGGAAATCAGAGGCAGCTTATACAGGCGGAGGCAGCACCAGGAATCATGTAGATGTTTAAATAGTTTGGCAAGTTAGGGGAACTGTGAGTAGTCTAGATACCCAGAGCACTGGTGGCAAAGCAAGGTATTGTGGGTGATAGAATAAAGCTGGAGAGGAAGGTAGTCTGGTATAGATTCAGAAGATCCAAAGAAGTATCACCTTTCCTCTGAAGTCAGTGGAGGCCCACTGAAGTAATTTTAAAAGAGGAAAAAACTAATCATATTTGCATCTTAGGAATATTATAATGTGAAGTGTATATGCCTACTGGACTTGACTGATAGTAGAAAAAGAAGGATTAATACTGGAAGCAAGAAGATTCATAAGGAGTCAATTTTTTCAGTGTAGGGGAAAGATGAGGATACCTGGAACCAAGCAGGACCAATGGCAATTGAGAGATAACAGCTTGGAAGAGATGCTCCAGGGCAGAATCTACAGGGCTTCATCTGAAATTAAGTGGAGCTATAAAGTGAATCAGAAAAAGCAGTTTAGCTAACTACCCCTCCACCTTTATTTCTGGCTTAGGTATATTTTGAAATAAAGACAGTATTTTTTTAAACAAACTTAAATTTTAGATTATTTTTAGATTTACAGAAAAGGTACAATTATAGTAAAGTTCTTGTCCACACCATTTTCCATATTTGTCATGATTAATGAACCAATATTGATACATTATTTTTAATTAAAGTCTGTGCTTTATTTAAATTTTTTAATTTTTAACCAAATACCCTTTTTCTCTTCCAGTATTCCATCCAGAATACATTACATTTAGCTGTCCTATCTCCTTAGGCTTCTCTTGGCTGTTGACGATTTCTCAGACTTTCATTGTTCTTGATGACCTTGACTATTTTGAGGAGTACCGGTTGACTATCTGTCTAATTTTCCTTTTAGTTCTATGATTTTTTTTTTTTTTTTTGCTTTGCATACTATGCTTCTGTGTTGTTTGGTCCTTACACATTTCGAATTGCTCTCTTCTTGGAGGATTGATCACTTTTATCATTATATAGTATTCCTCTCTGCCTCTAGAATTTTCTTAGCTATAAAGTCTACTTTATCTGTTCTTAATAAATCTAATCCTACTTCCTTTTGATTAATGTTTGCACAACTGGATTTTTTTTGTCCTCTTTTAACTTTCAACCTGCCTCTATATTATTATATTGAAAGTGAGTTTCTTGTAGACAGCATGTAATCAGGTCATATTTTTTAATTCACTTTGCCAATATCTGTCTTTTAACTGGTATATTTAAACTCATTTACATTTAATGTAATGGTTGATATGTTAGAGCTTTAGATCTGCCTTTTTATTTTTTGTTTCTATTCTCTCTGTTTTTCATTTGTTTTCTTTATTTCTGCCTATTGATGGGTTAAACATTTTTTATAATTTCATTTTGATTTATCTGTAGTTTTTTATGTATCTCTTTATGTAACATTTTTAGTGGTGGCTCTAGGTATTTCTATTTCCTTGCTGAGAGTTTTATGTTTGTAATTGCCAGTTGAAGCTCTTTTATAATGGCGGCTTTAAAATCTTTGTCAGATTATTCTTGGTGTTGGCATTTACTGACTTAATTTTTTCATTCAGTTTGAGATTATCAAGGTTCTTGATATAATATGTGATAATTATTAAAACATGGCTATTGCAGGTATGATGTTGTGACACTTCGGATATTATTTAAACCTGTTTTAGTTGACTTCCTCTTTCACTGCTCTAGCAGTCAGGTGAAAGAGATGGACTTCTTTTGTTACTGCTTCATAGAGTAAAACTCCAGGTTCTCTGTTCAGCTTGTATTGACATTCAAGGGAACACCTTGTAACTTCCGGGCACAGTGAGAATTCTGGTTTCCAGAGGGTTTCTATGGATTCTCCTGGCTTGAAAGAGTAAGAGTGTCTCATTATTGTTCCCCACGTGACCTTTGTTACCACCTGGAAAGGCTGAAAGTACTGGCTTCATAGTCTTCTTTGATGGCTCTCAGGCTGGGGAGGGTGTTATGACTCCTCCTTACAGCCTGGAGAGTGTGTAAGTTGGGCTCCCAGCAGGGCATTTCCTACTGTGGATGAGGGTGGAACCAGCATGTTTTTCTGTTCTGTTTGGCTGGAATACACCAATTTTTGTTCAAAAAAAAAAAAATGCTGTCTTTCGGGTTGCCCACTTCACAGCTCTCTGGCTAAAGAGAGCAAACTTTTCTTTGAAATTTTTTTGTCTTCATCATTGGTGTTTTAAGGTTGCTGGCTTCTTGAGTGCCAAGCTTGAGATTAATTAGACAAAAAAAGAAAAAATCCAGGATACTCGACTTATGTTTTTCCTTAAATCCTGAGGTCCCTAGCTGGTCTGCCTTTTACCTTCCAACTTTCAGAGTCTTCTTATGTTCATTTTATGTATAATGGCCAGAGCTTTTAATTCTACTTAGTGAGAGAAATAGAAAAAAGTGCAGCTACACCCTCTGCCTGAAATAGAAGTCACTTCATTCATCTTTTAGAATGAAATATGTTCCATTATCTGGATATATCGTATTTTGTTTATCCATTCATCAGTTCGTGGACATCTGGGGTTTCTTTTCTACTTTTTGCCTATTTTGAATAATGCTGCTATAAACATTGGTGTTCAAGTTTTTTATGGACATACATTTTCACTTCTTCAAAGTATATACCTAGGAGTAGAATTGTTGACCATTTACATATAAAGCAATTATTGATGTGGTTGAATTAAAATCTACCATTTTTATAACTGTTTTCTATTTATTGTATTTAGTCTTTGTTTCTTCTTCTTTTTCTGACTTCTCTATTTTTAATTGAGGTTTTATATGATTATATTTACCTTCTCTCTTTGCATGTCATTTATACTTTTAAAAAGCATTTTAGTAGTTTCCATGTAGTTTACAATAACATTTTAAAATAATCTAAGTCTACCTTAAATAGTATTTTAATATAACACTTTAAGTGTAAATAAGAACATTTCTTGTGACATTGATATCATTTATTTCACTTATTCATATACTTTAAAGACTTAAAATATAGTTACAATTGTTGCTATATATAAACAGTTATATTTTGGATCATTAAGAATATGAAACATAAAATATTTTATTCTGATTTATTCCCTCTTTGATGCTTTTTCATCTTTTACTTAGATGCATGCTTCTGATCTATATCTTTTTCCTTCTGCGTAAGGAACCTTTTAACATGTTTTATAGGGAAGGTCTACTGCTGACAAATTCTCTTAAGTATGTTTGTTTGAGTAATCTATATTCCTTCATTTTTAAAAGGTAATTTGTCTAAATATAGAGTTCTGGATTGTTGTCTTTTCTTTTCTTTCAACATTTTAAGTGTTTCACTCATTTCTTGAGCATTCTGTTTTCTTTTTCTTCATTCATCTTTTCCTTTGTATTTTAGTTTAAGAAGTTTCTCTCAATAAATCTTCAGACTCCCAATTTCTTTCCTCAACTGTGTCAAGTTTAATAATGAGCCCTGCAAAATAATTCTTTATTCAACAGAGAGAGATGCTGCAAAAACTAAAGGAAAAGATGTTATAAGAACACAGTGCCAAGAAGGATTGATGTACTAGTCAGGATTTTTCAGAGAAACAGAACCAATAGGTATTTTCATTCATTCATTCATTCATTCATTCATTTATTTTAAGGAATTGGCTCCTGCAATTTGGAGGCTAAGTCCCAAAATCTGCATTCTGAAGACTAGATAACAAGAGAACTGATAGTATTAGTTTCACTCCAAGTCCGAAGGCAAGAGAACATGGATGGCCCAGCTCAAAGACAGAAAGAGCAAGGTCTCTCTTGCTCACCCTTTTGTTTTATTCAGGACTTTAGTGGATTGAATGAGGCCCAGCCACATTGGGGAGGGCAATCTGCTTTACTTATATATTAATCTCATCCAGAAACACATGCACAGACACACCAAGATAATGTTTAGCCAAATGTTTGGGCACCCTGTGGTCCAGTCTAATAGACAAATTAACCAACACATTTGGATACCACAGAGGAGTTTGTAAGGTGAGAAATGAGCAGAGCTTTTTGGATTCAGCATGAACCAGTCACTGAGGACTCCTTCCAAAACAATTTCTATGATGCTAAAGGGGCAAAAAGTTGATTGCTATACTTTGAAGAATGAAGAAAGAAAGGTGTTGTTTCCATTTTGCAGACTAGAAAACTGAGGTTTGAGAATATTATCTAAAATTATCTAGACAAGTTATTCAATGTAATACAGCTAATAAAATAAAAACCAAAAAATAAATCTGGATTTTCTAAAGCCAAACCCAGGCATTGTCCCATGAAGTATAAGAAGGGAAGGAAGGAGGATCAGTGATGAGGTAGACCCATTGCTAGAATGACCAGGGGTCCAGCAGAATTCCAGTTTATGCCTGTAATTCTGACATATATATTAATAGTGCTTTCTTTCATATTCAAAAGTATTCCAGGTTAATCAATAAGTTATATGGGCCCTCCATTCATCTCCCATTTGCCACTTTTACTTCAAGTAATGTATTATCTGAACATCCTCATGGCTGTTTCAATTTTAATTTGCTATTTAATAAACTACCCCAAACTTACTGGTGTAAACAAAGGCTATGTTATTATGTTCACAGATTTGTGGGTCAGGAATTTGGAAAAGACAGAGAGGGGTTGGATTGTCTCTACTCCTGATATCTGGAATTAAGCTGGGCTAGAATCTTCAGGAGAGTTCTTCACTCCCATGACTGGTACCTGAGATAAGATTACTGCAAGGCTAAGCTTCTAGGTCAGCAAATCTCATTCGCTGTATCTGTCAACTGCCTGTCTATGGAGCTTGGACTTCTCACAACATGGCATCAGCATTCTTTTGGTTATAATTATGTCATTACAGACAGCCTGGATTCAAAGTGGAGAGGAGAGAGGCTTCCATCTCTTTGTGGGAGAGTGGAAAATTCTCATTAGGATGAGAAATGTACCCAATGAGATCTCTGGAAACTGCACTCTACCACAATGGCCTACTCCTCAGGGCTTCCAGAGATCTAGAAAAGAAAGTGAAGTGGGAACCAGTGAGTCTGGCTTCTGTGAGCTATAGAGCAACTTCAAAAAGACCTAACAATTAAGTTTAAGAGTGTTCTAACTGCAAAATTATCATTGAGCTAGCTGCTCAGTAAAGCAACTTTTGAAGGCAACTCAGAGTAGACACCCCACCTGACCTCTCCAAAGCCACTCTTGAATACTGGAATACCTGAGCACACCATGTCCAAGGAAAAACCTTTCTCTGGAATGTGCATTCATTCCCATGGAAAATCTTTTAAAAGATTATATGATGATAAAGTTTACTTGCAGTTTGGTGTACATTTAAAAAGTCATCTAACTAAATTCAGTGCAGATGAGATAGTATCACACACAAGACACTGTGCAAGCTGCTCATTCACTGACATCACCACAGCCCCATAGAAAGAAACAGAAACACTGTCATTTGCCCAGGTCACACACGAAGAATGCAGAGCTAGACTGTGAACTCAGGCTCCTCAGTTCACAAGCAACACTCTTCTAAGTAACTTGTGCTGCTTTTCAGAAAAGAAATAGAGCTGTTTAAGCTCAAGAGGGTCAGGGAGGTTATGGGTGTCTCCAGCCCATGTGTTTGTGGGGAGGGGTCGTTTGACTCTACCCCCATAACCCAGGGTCTTTCCTCATTTCAAAAGCCCCATCATACAATTGGCACATTCAAAGAGAAAATGAGTATTAGGTTCCAGTGGGGACTTCAAAGGGCTTTATAAAAGTTCTTTTATTTAGTTTATAGGTCTCTAAGTCTTCATGTGTTTTTATTTTTTTGCACCAAGTGGTGAAGAATGCAATTAAACATGAACATTAAAATGTCAGGTAGTAATTAGCAAAGAAAAAGGGCCTGTGCTGCCTGCCAGGGGGCCTCCTTCTTTAGGCAGGACAGAATGAGCAGTGCATGGGTAGCAGGAGTCCTGCTAAGGCCAAGACCTCCCAAGTCCACCACTCCAGTACCACAATGGGTCCATGAGGGCCCATGATGCTAGGACTGAAAGATCATTCATTCCTATGCTAGGCTGATTATTATCAAGCTTCTGCTCTGTGTCAGGACCTGGGCTGGACCTGGGAACACAGAGGCCCCAGACCTGGCACCTGTTCTCAGAGACCCAACTCAACTGCTCACCAGGACCTCTTCAGCACCTCACTAGAACCTCACCAAGCCTCACCAGGGTCTCATCAGGGCCTCACCAAGACTCACTGACACTTCACCAGGCCTCACCAAGACTCACTAGGGCTTCGCCAGGACTCACCAGGGCCTTGCTGCCTCACTAGTGCTGTCAGGGTCTAGCTGTCTTTTCAGCCTCCACTCCTGTTACCCTTCAGGCACTGAGCAGCAGCCACTCTGCACTGTATGCTCCTCTAGGTATGTGTACTTTACCTCCTCAGAGGCCTGGCCTCTGCTCTTCCCTCTATCTGGAAGACTTACCTCTTTCTTTACCTGACCAACTCCTACTGGTTTCTTAAAATTCAGCTTGAAAGTTTCCTCCTTAAAGAGGAAATTTCTCTGTATCTCAATCTTACTAAACTCTTCCCCCTCCCCTATTTTTTCTCTCAAGGTACCATCTTCTATTATTTTCTTACACTTTCAGTTTATAAGTCCATTTTCCTATATGTGTTTATTCTTCAACATCTTCTCTCTGCCTGTGGCCACTCTCCAAGGGTGGGGCTAATGATTAGGACAAGTCTGGAAGGATCCACGGCCATTTATGACAGTTACAGGCCCTGCTATTAGGTAAGCTCAGTTCTGAGCAGGCCATAGGCTCAGTCATCTCTGGAGCAGATGGCAACAGAATGTTGAACTCTGTCTTGCCCATTTGTCTGTCCCTGCTACCTTCTATGAGCTGTCTTTCCTCCAGGCTTCCCCTCTCCCTTTTGGAGGGTGGCCACGGCTTCTTCCTCTCTCTCTACCCCAAGCCACCCCTCCATCTCTGGGAGAGCTCCCCATGGCTGCTAAGGTCACCTTTACTCAGCAAAGTCTGTTTTAAATCCTTTAGTGGCTCATGCTCTGCTGTTACCTTATATCCTGGTCTCTTTCTCCTAGCACTTCCTTAGAAGGTCACCAATGTCTATGCCCTGAATATGCCACATTTGTTCCCCACTTCCATACCTGTACATGCACCCCTCCCAAATGCATTCCTGGGCCTTCCCAAGATTGTTCTTTCTGCTCTAAGACAATGCTTACACATCCTCTTTAGTAAGGACCTGCCTGAGATTCCCCTGCTCTCCAGATGGAGCTAGTGATGGATGACATTTTAATCTATCCACTTGTTAGATGAGCTCTTGGTTGTTATTCCAGTGTGATAGGTATTTGTGATCTCAGCTGCAGCCCAAGTGTACAGTCTCAGAGACCCTGACAGAGAAGGCTTCCTTCAGCAGACTTCTGCTCACGTTTTTGTTCCTGACACAAAGTAGGAATCCTCATGTCTTCTTGGATGCTCAGAGGTGTATCCAGAACAGAGAGATCAATCTTTTGCACCCTTTATTTCACTATAACATAATAGTTATAGTCTATGAAAGCCACTCGTCTAAGATGATAGAAAGCTCTAGAATCTGAATGCTTAAGCAAGTCTCCACAGACTACATTCCAGCATTCAGAATTTCCTCCTGTGTCCTACACCAGACCCTAGACAGCAAGGGCTTCTGCTCTCTTGAAGATCACCCACTAGAGGGAGAGAGAGGAAGGCATTAAGTCAATAAAAGACCCCGCCCACAGTGGCAGAGCTGGCCTGTTGATGCATGCACACAACACGCTTTAGGGTGGTTACCTAGTCCGGGAGACCAAGTAGCTGAAAGATAAGATAGAAAACTTTGTGAAAAGGATAGGGAACTGGGGAATGACAAAGGCCTGTGTAAAGGCCTTGGGGCAGGTGGGAGTGTGGTTATTCAGGAGGGAGAAGCCTTTGAAGGTGGAGGAGGATGAGGTAAGGAGGAAGCTAGAGAAGAAGTGAAGGCAGTTCACACATGGACTCTGTATGGGGGTGCCATTTGCCTCCACTCCACAAGCAATAATAAACCAGGAATGGCTTGAGCAGGTAATAGCACACTCAAAGCAAGGTGTGATTGCTTTATAAATATGAGATGTGGTCCCAAGACAGGTGGTAGGCACAGAAGGAGGTGAGTTTATTTAAAGGGCTTTTAGGGGAGCGACATGCTATCCTTGTGATGAATTAGGCATGGGACAGGGGAAAGCAAGGTGCCAAGGATCACTGGTCTCTGACTCACCTATTTTCCTCCTTGTTCTCTGCCTTCTTCCTCTCCAGGACACCAATCATCTGGGTTCCCATTTCTTCTTCTGTCCCCAAAGCAGCCTCTCAGCAATCATCCCACAATGAGACATCACTATCATTGCTCGTCAAATGAGGAAACAGAAGCCCAGAGAGACTGTGATCTCAACCAGGGTTATCCAGCCAGGCAGCAGTGACTCCAAAGCTCCTGCCGCCATGGTGTATAGAACCTCCATGAGAAAAAACAGCAGAGACCCTCAAATCTGCAGAGTCCTGGGCACCTATCGACCTGATACTGGCAGCTGGGGACAGCATTTTGGCCCCAGACACACTCTAGCCTCAGTGAAGCAAGCTGATTGGCTGGGGTCCTGGTCTCAGAGTACTAGGCCTATGTGGGATTCCTGTTGGTCAAGAATTAAAAATTGAATTAAATTTGTTGGACATTGTTCATAAAATACTTTCTCTTAGACATTACTAGAAGTCTATGCTATATGGGTCTTATTCTTTGGTGGGGTCCACGATTGGTCTCTCTGTCATTTATGTCTCTGAGCTATGAAGATAAAATTGTCTGACAAGTGTGTATGGGTAGCAGCAACCCTCCCTGAATATCTGGTAAAGGACATCTCATGAACAATGTGGCCTTTCCAGTACAGGTAAAGGCCCCCCACACTTAAACTACTTTCCCTTCTGTTTTAGTGTCAGGTTGTTCTCCTGGAATGGATTTTGAATAATGTGCATTTCAACCACTTCCTGCATCTGGAGAGTGTCAGGGGAGAATTTCAAATGTGAAATATATCAAGTTCAAAATAAACCACATCCTCCCATCTCCAGCCATCTCACAATTCACAGCATTCTGCCCTGAAAAGTCTTTTCTCTGTCTGTCACTCTGGGCCTCCCTCTGCTCTGCCTTCAGACTCCAAGAAAGGAAGAGAGTGAGGAACCTGCTGTCAGAGTTCCTAGTCCCATGGAACCTTGGACAAGCCCACTTGTCCTGACCTCTGAGCCTCAGTTGCTCCATCTGTAAAGTGGAGATGTTGATGGCGCCTACCTCACAGAAATGTGGTGAAGATAAATGAGTGAGTATGTGTGGATCACTAAGAACAGAGCTAGGCACACGATAAAACCAAATATATGCATTAGTTGCTATCTAATTGCTCAAGCACCTTCTAGGTGTCAGACACTGGGCAATTTACATTTTGTACTTATCCTGACAAATCCTCTCAACATCTACCCAGCTGATTTTGCTGATTAGGCTCCCCTGGTTGCAGAGTGGCAGGATGGAGTCCTGCATTGGTTCACATGTCAAGTGAACTTGGGCTGTCATTTAACTTCTCGGGAGTTCAGTTTCCCAATTTGTATAAGGGTTAAATTATGAGATAAGGAGCCTGGCCCCATGCCTGATCTTTGGGAGCTCTCTGTGCAGATTTCTGCCCAAGGCTCAGAGCAGGCAGGGCCCCAGTGACTGCAGGGCCTCAGAACTCAGGTGCTTTTCATTCATCAGCCATTGACCTCAGGGAGGGTGAGTCAAAGCAAAATGGAGACAGAATACCCAAATCATCTGCAGCAAGAGGCACACCCTTGCACTGTCCTCAGGATCCCTCTTGGTGTGAGCTTTCTGCAGCCTCTTGAGTAGACAATTCAGGAAGTGTTTCAGGCCCTTTGGGTCTTCTGGTTGGACACATTAAACCTTTTACCTACACTTTCTGGACCTCATTTTCCACACTGAGCTCACAGAGCTGCTGTGAATATGAAAATTGTGCCTGGCTCATGGAATGAGCTTGGTAAACAGTGGTTCTTTGTGCTATTCTTCTTGAGAGAGGCCTCTCCCCACTGGCTTGCTGCCCTCTGCAGATCCTGCAAGGTTTATGAGCTGACCCCTGCTGGTACTCTGCTCTTGTTGGGGTGGGGAGTGGAGGGGGCTGGCAGGTTCCCAGGATACACACAGGTCTTATTAGTGTAGGAGGCAGGAAAAAGACACGAGGCTGGGGACAGTTCCTGGCCTGTTATAGCAGAGGGGCAAAGGAGAGAGACCTGATACCTGCTCTCAGATTTCACTGGGATTGTAGAGTTCCCTTTCATAGTGGGAAAGCAAAGGGTCTGGGAGGATCTGTCACTTCTCCAGGCCACACATGTATCAGTTGCAGGGCTTGGCAGATCTCAGGCTTCATTTCCTAGTGCTGGGCCCTTCCAGCTGGAGACACTATCCCAGTGCTCTGTGTCTGCTTTTATCTGAGCCTATTCTTGGTGCTCCCTGCACTTTTTTTCATCAAAGTCAAGAATACCAGGAAGTGCTCAGCCAGCTCTGCTGAGGCCCTGACTTTCCTGGGACCACAAATATTATAACCCAGAAATCCTGCCAACCAGGGGAGAATATGGTTATGGACTTTCTCTTGAGCTTGGGTAAAAATTGCATTTGTATTTTCTCTTTCTCTTCTTCTTCTTCTTCTTCTTCTTCTTCTTCTTCTTCTTCTTCTTCTTCTTCTTTTGCCAGAAATAATAGTATATCAACACAATACATTTTTAAATCACTGAGTTATTATGATAAGTCTCAGCCACAGTGGGCAGGAGAAGCTGTTGTGTTATTTAAACTTTGATTAGAGAATAAGCTTTTCTATGAAACATGGTAAGTTGTTTCTGAAACCATAGCACCTCACCAGAGAACTGCTTTAGGAGTCAGGTTCTCTGTTGATAGTCTTCCTAGGAAGGGAACGTCAGTGGGTCCAACAATCCTGAATATACCCAGGAGTCTGTGAGCATGCAGCCTAGAGCCACTGAGCCCAGACTCTCCTTCCTGGAGGAGAGCAATATCCTTGGTCAGGGGCATGAGGGGGAAGTTACTGAGCAATTGTGCTTGGACCAGCAGGACGACAGCAAGAGAAAAGGGGCTATCTGTGTACACGATGCCCATAGGGTGCTGGCCTCTAGCAGGTACCTTTATAAATCACCCTTACAGCTATGATGTTCTTTGTTAGGTTGAGACACTAAGGTGTCATTCACTTTCTAAAGGCACCCAGTTAGCAGAAGTGAGAACCTGGGTTCAAATCTAGGTTTGTCCTCGAAGCTGTGTCCTTGTGAAGAGAAAAACAAGTTGAGAAAAACATCTTTCTCAGGACAAATGTCATTGGGGTGGGGGTGGGTGGAGTGGAGAGGCTCCCTGGAAACCAAGTATGACGAGGGGGTTAGGAGCACTGTATTCTTAAGCCAAACTTCTGTCACCCTCCAGAAGAGCCCAGGCTTGGGGGTTTAGAGAAAGGGACAGGAGAAGTAATAGGAAAAGAGGGAGCATCGGAGCTACTATCCTGCTGCCCCTAGCAGACCCTATGGGTGCCTGGCAAGGCTCAGATGAGAAGTGGCATCCTGCCTTTTCTTCCTGATTCTTCCACCACTGGATAGATTTTAGGAAGAAATAGGATGAATATGAGGGTGGTGGTTGGCAGTCTCCCAGTTCCCCAACCCTCATTAAAAATGGTAGCTCCAGGAGAATGTGGAGCTCTAGTAGGACAGGAGGAAATGACTTTTGTCTTTCACTTCACATATTGAAGAATCGCTAAGCCAATCTGCAGTGATAGCTAGGGAGGAGGGGCAGTTCACACAGTGCCCACAAGAGCTCCCAGAAAGTGTCTGGAATGGTACTTTCTATGACTCAGCCGGCTCCTATGCTTGCTCTCAAGGTGCTCCAGGAAAACCAGAGAAAGACTTCTTCCATTTTGAGGTCCAATTTCTCAGATTCACCCAGGTCTTGAAAGCTCACAGAAATTTAGAAGCAAATCCTATAAACATGCCTGTAACAAACACCAAAGGAATTGTCTAGTACAGACACGCTGCCATAAATGTCACTGTCAGCTCCAGTGATGCTCCCACCAGCATCTGACCAGTGTTGGTGCCTTTAGCAATATTAAACACATATGAGTCAACCTCCAAAGCCTCAGCCTTTCCCTGACTCTTTCTCCTCTGGGATTCCTGAAATAGCTCTTGATTGGAAGAGATCTTTGTTCCATGCCTATGAGAGTATGAAAATCATAGCAGTGGGGGTGGAGAGGTCAACAAGTATAGACTGTGTGCATATGTGGCCAGAAATTAAGGAGTCTGGGTGGACCAAGGGTAAGATGGGATCTGGTCTCTGCCTAGATTTTGGATCTTAGCTGGCTCTTTTTGAGAATCCAGGGGTAAGGTTGTCAGAGAATTGGTTTCATTGCCTCATTATTATAATGAAAAGGCCTTACCTGAGAACTGAACAATTTCCCTGATAATCTAGGCCACAGGACAGAATCCCAGGTCCTAGATGAAAGCAGTAAAGAAACATCAAACAGATGGTTCCACTTTTAATCGTCTCTTTATATCTGATAGGGCGCTGAGACATGGGATAAGAAGGTAAAGGTGAACAGTCTGAAATGTTCAGTGACTTGGGAAGCCAGTTAACTACAGGGAAACAGGTAGAAGATCTCGGCTAACTAATGTGGCTCCATTCCATGTCCACCCTGGGAGCAACGGGGAGGGTGAGCAGGCACTACTTTGTTGGGGTAGTGTGCCTGCTAGGCCCTTGCAGCCCTCTTGTAGCTAAAATCCACAGAAGGTCCAGTGCTAAGGCTAGCAGACAGCCCGCCCAGCCTGTGATGCTTGATGAGTGTTGATGAGACAGAGGAAGCCCAGCCTAGCATGGCATTTAATCTCCAGTTAGAAAACCAAAAACATCCAGAGTGGGTTAGTTTTCTCCCATGGCTGCTCCCTCTTTCCTAAAGTCAGGACAAAGAAAGAGTTCTTATGAATTCAGGAAAGAACTAGGGGTCATCAATACTTTTTTGTCTGAGCTCTGAGTGAAAGACCTGAAATAAACACTTAAAGATAGCAAGACCTCACTTGCATAATTAGACCCAGTTGTTGGTGTCCTACTGTGATGATAGGACTGAATATGAGAGCAGCAGCTATGGAAAGGACTCAAATACTCCTCAGCAGGGTATTCTAAGCTGGAAAAGAGCAATGTAGTAGAAGGTTGATGTAGAGACCAGGATAGACTTCCTCATATGACAACAGAGGAGTTAGAGCCCGCAAGTGTAAGTTAAAGAATCCCTGATTCCAGTGTGATCTAAGTGTGTCATCAAGGTTCATGCAGAGATGTGGAACCAGTAGGAGTGTTGTAGGAAACTCACTTAACCCAGTTGTGGAAGGTGGTTTGGCTAAGCAGTTTCTACAGGACTTTTATCTCTACTGCTGATGCTGAAACTTGCAGTCCATAGGGCAGACAGTCAAAAGGGAAAGGCTATAAGCAGGCCTGAATCTACACGTAGGAGACCAGCTGAAACCCATGTCAATTCTTGTGTTTGACTGGGTGTCCTACAGAAGCTGGGCCCTCCATAATATGGTTAAACACACACATTTGGCCAAGAGTCAGAAGATCAGGCTGGGCTATAGCTTTATGCCATTGTACAAAATCAGCAGTCAGCAACAAAGCATGTCTGGCTGCTTCTTGCCTGTTAATCCTCTTATTCTCCCAAGATTCTTCCTGTGACCCACCCTAACTGTAAACATAGTTGAATATGAATTCTTGGAAATGTAGCTCAGCCCAGCCAAGTTGACACCTTCTAAAGCCATTCAGTAAGGAAGACCTTCCTTATTATTGGAGCTGTCTTGAGATGGAATGGTCTACTCCTGAAGTAAGGGTCTCCCTTTCCCAGTGTTATCTAAACAGAAACCATGCAGCCCTGTAATGGAGATGTTAAGGTTTAATTATAGGATCTTGAAAGCCCCTTGAAGCTTGTGGCTCTGTGAGCAGGAAGCAGGAAGGACAAGAGAGCCAGGTGTAGTTACACAGGCTCAGACACTGGGAACCACAGCCCCTGCCTTCCACACCCATCTTGGAGCTACACGTACCTCTGTAAGTAGATCCTCAGGTGCCTGGTGTATAGTAAGAGAACTTCCCTAGCACCTGCTAAGAACTCAACATAAATTTCATTTCTTAAGATTGGCCTATAGCAACACGAAACTACTCTCATAAATGATTCCCTGAAGTTATCTCTAGTGGTGACAGTGAGAAGGTGGCTCCTAAAATGAGAGTGTCAGGTAGAGAGTAGGAACCCTACTCATCCTCACCACTAGCATCAGCCTGGTGGTGTGGATAACACAGCCCCATGGCCTAGCCTTGATGTGTGGGTATGGCAGCAGCTCTGGGCACCCAGAATGGCAACCTGGATGGGAACACCTAGAAACCAGGCTTTACCACCTTGAATGCTCAGGGTATTATACCAGTCAGTACCTAAGCTGGTCTGGCCCTCCCTCCTCAGTACCAGCTGGCTCTGAACTCAGTGGCTGGGCCCTGGCCAGTCCCAGAGCCTGGTTCCTGAGCAGGAGATACTGGGAAGTTCCTGCAGCTGAAAAAAAGCCTCAAAAAGCCCACAACAGAGAAAAAAACTCTTCTGGGAGGGGAACCTTTATTTATTGGTTCAAGGAAAATAGTTGAAATTAATTATGTCTCTCCCCCAAACTCAAATGTAGCACTTGGCTACCTCCACATATAATGAAAAGGCGTCAGGCAGACTGGCCCCATCATCTTCCAGTTCCCAACTGCAAATGATGGGCACCTCTTTAAGCCTCAACTGTCACTTCTTCCAGTGAAGAAAATCAGCTAATAGTTAGGGCCTCATACACAGGACTGGTTACCTCATCAAGTGTAAACAAAAATAGGCTCCTTGTACAAAAGTTATTAAGAACCTTGAGACTGCAACAGCAGAGCATTAAAGTAAGCATGGAGCGCTTCTAAATATGCGCAGAGCCAGTGGGGAGCTACCCAGGTTCCATGCCTGTCAATTAGTCTTTTCCTACTCATACTCTCATTGCCCATAGCTGTGATTCCAAAGCTGATAAAAATGTGCTGTCCACTTGAATAAAAGGGAAAATAGTAAATGTATGTACATATACAGAGAGCCTGGTGGTATAGTTAATAGTCTATGTGTTAGCCTAGATTTATGGGTGTGGGAGAAAATATACATACATATACATACATACATACATACATACATACATACACATACACATACACATACACATACACACATATATATGTGTGTGTGTATATATATATATGTGTGTATATGTATGTGTATGTATGTATACATATATATATATATATATATATATAGAGAGAGAGAGAGAGAGAGAGAGAGAAAGAGAGAGAGAGAGAGAAAGAGAGAGAGAGAGAGAGAGAGAGAGAGACAGAGAGTCTGACTCTATTAGAGTTGAGTTCCCGGGTCACCAAGGATCCTAGTTTGAGGCATGCTAATCAAGACCCTAACTTAAACTAAAATCTATTCAATAAAAATGTCTTTCAAATACAAACTATCATTATAAAAGATCTTTTTTAAAAATTATAAATGTACAGTCACAGAGTCATTACATATTCATAGAATATACTCCTCTGAAGAAGACATCCCTGAACCTAACAGGGGTTTGCAGACTCTGGCCTGCAGGGCCAAGTTCATACCCACTGAAATGCATTTGTATCTCTCCAAGACCTAGCCTCCTCAGGACTCCTCCCTGCCTGCTCCATTCCTACCAAACCCCTTGCATTTCCATAAAGGCCACATGTTTTCTCCTATTTCTGGACCAGTGAATACCCTGTTCCTTCTGCCTCTAAAGCCCTCCCCATTCTTAAATAGTACTCGAAAGACTGCTATTCCCCTTTACAATCCAACTCCCTCATAACTTCTTTTGAGAAGCCTTCCTAGATTCTTATGAGTATTGTATAATAATAATAATAATAATAATAATAATAATAATAATAAATGATAATGTATTAAGTACTAACCATGTATTAGTCACTATTGTAATTTTTTTATTAGTTTCAAGTATACAGTACATTGATTACACATTCATGTTTATGTAGTTAATAAAACCATGCCTCTAATTGCTCCTTCTCTATTCTGGTTTTCCACCTAACTATTATACTAATGCTAACTGCATTTCCTATGCTGTGCCTCCCGTACCTGTGACCATCTATCAACTACTAATTTGTGCTTCTTTAACCCTTCACTCATTCTCCCGACCCCCAATACCTCATCCCTTCTGTCCATCACCAAATTGTCCTCTATATTTATGAGTCAGTTTTTGATTAGCTTGTTCTTTTTATTTCTCAGATTCCACATATAAGTAAGATCATATGGTATTTATCTTTCTCTGTCTAACTTATTTCACTTAACGTTATAACTTCTAGGTCCATCATTGCAAATGGTAGGATTTCATTTTTTAATAGCTGAGTAATATTTCATTGTATATATGAACCCTAACTTCTTTATCAAATCATTTGTTGATGGGCAGATAGGTTGCTTCCATATGTTGCGTATTCTAAATTGTGCTGCCATGAAAATTGGGGTGCATAGATCTTTACAAATTACTATGGATAAATACCCAGAAGTGCAATTTCTGGGTCAAAAGGTAATTCATTTTTAATTTTTTGAGAAACCTCTAAACTTTTTTCCATAGAGGCTGTACCAATTTTCAGTCCCAACAACAATACATGAAGGTTCTTTTTTCTCCGCATCCTCACCAGCACTTGTTATTCTTTGATTTATTGGTGATAACCATTCTGACAGGTGTCAGGTGATATCACATTGTGGTTTTAATTTGTATTTCTCTGATGACTAGTGACCTTGAACGTATTTTCATATGTCTATTGGCCATTTGTATTTCTTCTTTAGAGAAGTATATGTTCAGATCTTCTGCCCATTTTATAATTGACTGTTTTTTGTTGTTGAGTTGTATGAGTTCTTTATATATTTTGGATATTAACCTCTTATCAGACATATCATTAGCGAATATATTCTCCTAATCAGTCGGTTGTCTTTTTTTTGTTGGTGGTGGTTTCCTTTGCTGTACAAAAACTTTTTACTTTGATGTAGTCTCACTTATTTATTTTTTCTTTTGTTTCCCTTGTCTGGGAAGATATATCTGAAAAGAAATTATTGTTGGCAATATCAGAGAGTTTACTGCCTATGTTTTCTTCTAGAAGTTTTATGGTTTTAGGTCTTACATTTAAGTCTTTAATCCATTTTGAATCTATTCTTATATATAGTATAAGAAGATGGTCCAGTTTCTTTTCTTTTCTTTTTCTTTTTTTTACATGTATCTGTCTAATTTTCCCAACACCATTTTCACCAACTGAAAAGACTGTCTTTACCCCATTGTATATTCTTGCATCCTTTGTCATATATTAAGTGACTGTATAGGCATGGATTTATTTCTGGGCTCTCTATTCTGTACCATTGATCAATGTACCTATTTTTATGCCAATACCATGCTGTTTTGAGTAGCCTTGTAGTAGAGTTTGATATCAGATAGTGTGATACCTCCAACTCTGTTCTTCTTCCTCAAGATCGCCGTGGCTATTCAGGGTCTTTAATGGTTCCATAGAAATTTTAGAATTATTTGTTCTAGCTCTCTGAAAAATCCCATTGATATTTTGATAAGGATCACATTAAATCTATAGATTGCTTTGGTTAATATGGCCATTTGAACGATGTTAATTCTTCCTACCCATGAGCACAATATATGCTTTAATTTATTTGTATATTCTTCAATTTCCTTTTTTAATGACATAATTTTCTGAGAACAGGTCTTGTGCCTCTTCGGTTAATTTAATTCTTATATATTTTATTGTTTTTGATGCAGTTGTAACTGCGATTTTTTTTTTATTTCTCTTTCTGAAAGTTCATCATTGGTATATAAAAATACCACTGACTTCCGAATATTAATTTTGTATCCTGCTACTTTACTGAATTTATTGATCAGTTCTAACAGTTTTTTTAGTGGAATCTTTAGGGTTGTTTATATAGTGTCATGTCATCAGCAAATAGTGAGAGTTTTACTTCTTCCTTTCCAATTTAGATATCTTTTATTTGTCTTTCTTGTCTGATTGTTGTGGCTAAGACTTCCAATAGAATGTTGAAGAGGAGTGGTGAAAATGGGCATCCTTGTCTTGTTCCTGATCTTAACATAAACGCTTTTAGCCTTTCCCCATTGAATATGACACTAGCTGTAGGTTTGTCATATATGGCCTTTATTATGTTGAGGCATGTTCTCTCAATTCTCACTTTGCTGAGAGATTTTGTCGTAAATGGATGCTGGATTTTGTCAAGTGCTTTTTCTGTATCTATTGATATGATCATATGGTTTTTATCTTTTGATTCATTAATGTGGTGCAGGTATTGAACCAAACTTGCATCACAGGAATAAGTCCAACTTGATCATAATGTATGGTATTTTTAATGTATTATTGAATTCAGTTTGCTAATATTTTTTTGAGGATTTTTGCATTGATGAGATATTCATAAGAGATATCTTACAGTTTTCTTTCTTTTTTTCTTTTTTTGGAACGTCTTTGCCTGGTTTTGGAATCAAGGTAATGGTGGCCTCATAAAAAGAGCCTTCTCTCTTCTTGATTTTTTTGGAATAGTTTGAGAAGAATAGGTGTTAATTCTTTAAACGTTTGGTAAAATTTGCCTGTGAAGTCAACTTGTCTAGGACTTTTGTTTTTCAGGAGATTTTTGATACTGATTCTATTTCATTCCTGGTAATCAGTTGGATCAGATTTTCTATTTCTTCTTGACTCAGTCTTGGGAGATTGTATGCTTCTAGGATGTGTTCATTTCTTCCAGATTGTCCAGTTTTGGGTGTATAATCTTTTGAATTTCTGTAAATTCCGGCTATTTCTCCTCTTTCATTTCTGATTTTATTTATTTGAGTCCTCTCTCTTTTTTCCTTGATGAGTCTGGCTAAAGGTCTGTCAATTTTGTTTATTCTTTTAAAGAACCAGCTCTTGGTTTCATTAGTCTTTTATATTGTTTTTCTAGACTCTATTTCATTTATTCCCACTCTGATCTTTATTATTTCCTTTCTTCTATTCACTTGCGGTTTTGTTTGCTGTTCTGTCTAGTTCTTTTAGGTGTAAGGTTTTATTGTTTACTTCGGCTTTTTGTTGTTTCTTGAGGTAAGCCTATATTCTGTGAATTTCCCTCTTATGACTGCTTTCATTGTGTTCCACAGATTTTGAGTCATTGTTTTTTCTTTTTCATCTGTCTATAGGTATCTTTTGATTTCTTCCTTGATATCATTGACAACCCATTCATTGTTTAGTAACATGATATTTAGCTTCCAAGTGTTTGAGTATTTTCCAATTTTTTTCTTGTAGTTGATTTCTAATTTTATACCATTATGGTTGAAGAAGACATTTGATATGATTTTAATTTGTTCATACTTGTTTTGTGTCCAAACATGTGGTCTATCCTGAAAAATGTCCCATGTACACTTGAGAAAAAATGTATATTTTGCTGCTTTGGGGTAAAAAGCTCTGAAAATACTTATTAAATCCATTTGGTCTAGTTTGTCTTTTAGGCCCATTGTTTCCTCGTTGATTCTTTGCCTGAAAGATCTGTTCATTGGCGTCAATGAGGTGTTAAAGACTCCTATTATGAATGTATTACTGTTGATCTTTTATGTCAGTCAATAATTAGTTTATGTGTGTAGGTGTTCCTATGTTGGGTGAGTATAATTTTACTAGGGTTATAGCCTTTTGATTAATTGATCCCTTAATCATTCTGTAATGCCCTTCTTTGTCTCTTATTTAGCCTGTTTTAAAGTCTATTTTATCTGATTAAGTATCTCTACCCCAGCTACGTTTTTTCATTTCCATTTGCGTGAAACATCTTTTTTCATTCCTTTACGTTCAGTCTGCAAGTGTCATTTGATCTGAAGTAGGTCTCACAGTTACCCTATATATTTTGATTGGAGCATTTAATTCATTTACATTAAAATGAATTAACTGATAGGTATGTATTTACTGGCATTTTATTATTTGTATTTGTAATTTCTATTTTCTTTCTTACCCCTTCTCTTGTTATAGAAGGCCTTTTAACATTTTTTGCAATACTGGTTTGTTGGTGATGAATTCCTTAAGCTTTTTCCTTTCTGGGAAGCTCTTATCACACCCTCCATTTTAATAAAAATTCTGACTGTGTAGAGTATTTGTGGTTGTAGATTCTTGGTTTTCATAACTTTGAATATTTCTTGCCAGTCCCTTCTGGCCCACAATTTTTTTTCTGAAAAAGCAGCAGACATTTTTATGCAGATACCCTTGTAAATAAATAGCTACCTTGCTCTTGCTGCTTTTGAGATTCTCTCTCTCTCTCTCTCTCTCTCTCTCTCTCTCTCATTATCTTTGGCATTTTATTTATGATATGTCTTGGTGTGGATCCGTTTGACTTTCTCTCCTTTTAGGCTCTTTGTGCTTCCTGAACTTTTACATCTAATTCCTTTGCCAGATTAGAGAAGATTTATGCCATAATTTATTCAAATAGGTTCTTAATCCCTTGTTCTCTCTCTTCCTCTTCAGGTACTCTTATGATCCAGATATTTTTACACTTATGTCATCCTAGAGGTCTCTTAAACTATCCTCATTTTTAAAATTCTTTTTTTCTTTTCATTGTTCTGATTGTGTGTATTCTGCTATCTTGTCTTCCAATTTACTTATTCAATCTTCTGCTTCATCCAATCTACTGTTGACTCCTTCTAGTGTATTCTTCATTTCAGTTATTGTATTCTTCCTTTCTGTTTTTTTTTTTTTTTATAGTTTCTATGTCCTTTTTTTCTGTTTACCATCTCTCTGTTGAGGTTCTCATTGTGCTCATCCATTCTCCCCCTAAGTTCATTGAGCATCCTTATAACTATTATTTTGAACTCTGTGTCTGGTTGGTTGCTTGCCTCCAT
The DNA here is from genome assembly GCA_030015415.1 of Cynopterus sphinx. Lineage (NCBI taxonomy): Eukaryota > Metazoa > Chordata > Mammalia > Chiroptera > Pteropodidae > Cynopterus > Cynopterus sphinx. The sequence goes on from CM057382.1 coordinate 56,618,263, forward strand.
TTCATTTAGCTTATTTCCTGGAGTTTTCTCCTGTTGTTTCATTTGTGGCATGTTTCTTGTTTTCTCATTTTATTAGCCTCTCTGTGCTCATTTTTATGTAACAAAAATATTTGTTTTATCTCTCAATTTTGGCCAGATAGCCTAATGTGGAAGGTGTCCTGTGTGGCCCACTGACACACTCTCCCTGATTTCCTGTGCTGAGTGCTCTGGATATGATTTTTGTGTGGGTTGTGTGTGATCTTCTTTTGTCACCAAGCCTTTATTGTTATTAGTACATCAGTGGATGGGATTAACATTCAGGCTGACTAATTGTGAGAACTGGCTGCACCCACAGGCTAAGTGTTGTGGTGTGGGGGCTGACCCCATTGAGTGGAATTTGCCTTAGAAAGCTTGTGTACTTGTTTCCACCACCCTTTGTGTATACCACTAATGAGGCTAGTCAGGAGTTGTTCTGTGTGGTCTGGTGCCAGACTCTGGATGTGTTGATTTTGTGGCCCCTTGGAGGGGCTCCCCAATAGCCCAAGATCAGCTGCTGCTTTTGATTGTTTAGAACTACCTACTGGGAACCACAAAACAATCCAGAAATGGTTGTTGCAAATGCTAGATCTGTACGTAAGTGGAAGAGACAATGCTGTAGGCAGCAATCCAGTAATCCCTTGTCCCTGACCTAGGGTAGTTTAGCAGAGGGACAAGACTCCTCAAGGTCTGACACTGCATATCAGTTGCCCATAATTTTCTGAAACTGGAAAAACCTCTGGATGATATGCATGTTGGGTGGCACAGAGACCCCAGGAGTCTCCTGTGTCTATTGAGTACATTTCCCCCTACCACTACAGTGTCAGTTTACACACCTGTGCTGTCTCTGTGGCTCTCTGTACAAGTTTCTATTCATAGCAAGGTCAGCTGCTGCCCACCTTGGGCCTGAATGTGTCACCCCAGAGCAGGGGCAACTGCTCATCAATGTGCAGCAGGCACTTTATGTATTGGTGGGGCAGGAGCTCAGGGAGACAAAGGTCATCAGGCCAATATAGACCCTGCAATCCCCTCAAGAGATACTGCAGCTTGTACAGGGAGCAGTAGCCTGTCCACACCTGTTTTCCCAAAAATGTTAACACTGCACTAGCCAAGGTCTGTTGACTGTGCAAACTGCACAATCTCAGAGCCAAGTAGAGCAGAGAAGGCTGCCTGTCAATGAGCTGCAGGCATTTTGAGGCTTGGGTGAAGTGGGATCTCAGGGAAACATGAGCCATCCAGCCAATACAGTCTCAGTTTTGCTGCAACTTCTGTGCCCAGGTGTTCCGGCTGTAGTCACAGATCACAGTGAGACCAGCTGCCATCTGGGGTGGTCTCACAGACCCCTGCACTCCCATGATGCAATATTGCAACTCTTGCAGGCAGCAGAGGTCTGCCTGAAACTGATTTCTGTGCAGTTCCTGAGTTTTGCTAACCAAAGTTATTTCCTGTGTCTATTGGCAGACACATCAGGGACGGGCAAGGCAGAGCTGGTTCACTGTCAATGGGTCACCTGGGGCAATTTTTGGTTAGGGTGGGGTGGGTTCTCAGGGAGACAATTGCAATCAGATCAATACAGCCTCAGTCTTGCTGTAACTTCAATAACCATTCACGTGTTACCACAGAAATCCAAGATCACAGCAAGACCAGCTGCTGTCCGGACTTGACCACAGATCCCCGATATCCACCCAAGTTCGTTCTGGCAGCAGTAATCTGCCTGAAACTATCTTAGAAATGCGTGTTTACAGCACTGGCCACCAGCTGAGAATACCTGGCCCTGAATTGGCATAGGGTATGACAGCCATTCAGCAAGAAAAGCAATCTGTAGGTTCAGTATGGTCAGCTGATTTCTTCCAGCTAACACTTGCCAATGGCCATGTGGGAGGGGTCGGCACAGTCAACCTGCACAGTCTGTAGATTGCCTGATTGGAGGGTGGACTAAGGAACAATGGTGACTGCCTTTCCAGCCCTCATTCTGGTGCCAGGTAATGCAGACTTTCTAGGTATGAATCCAATGTTCAAGCCTCTGACCTACTGCTGGTATCCTGGGTGAGTGTCCTCAGGTCAGTTCCTTAAAAGCGGCTTCTAGGGCTTCAGTTAAGAGGGGAGGCATCTGAGAAAGGAAGGTCTTACAGAAATGTCCAACTCAGCTGATGATATATTAACTACATCTTATAGAGCTCTAAATGGCCTTTTGGAAACTCTTGTCACACCTACAAGACGAATGATCTGTAAATAGATAGGACTGGTGGTCCAGGGATTCCTTCCCCCTTGCTGCCCCCACTTGAAACTCCCCCTCCCTATCCTGAGTCAGGAGATGCATGTAGAACTTCAGACAAAGGAATCTCATACTCCTTGCATGCACACTGCAGAGGTGTTATAGCTGTAAGAAATCTAACTAAGAGGAGCTCATGCTTTGGTGCTGTTAAGCCCCATGTGCGCTGCCGACAATAAATTATTCCTCTAACAATGTTGTCTGAGAGTCCAGATTTCTCTGTCAGGTATCACTTCCTGCAACAGATTTCTGGTGTGTTGGCTAGGAAGCATGAAGGAATGATCTCTGTGTTTGACGGACTTCAGGAAGCCTAGTGGGGAAACCCCAACCTGCCCTGTAGACTCACCACTGAGTGCACACTGGGGATTACCCCATGTGGACGCCTCATAGGACAGAAAGGGAAACCCCATCTTCTTGTCCGAGCAAGGATCAGACAATAGAGAAACGAGAAAACTAGGATGCATCAGAGCCACAGTATGGAAAAACTGAACAAAGTGTAGCTAGCTGAAGTCCTGCTTCACTGGAAGGGAGGACTGATCTCCCTCTGGAGAGTGACCAAGCACCCTCCACAGATTAAGAGGAGTGACTACTTACTCTCCACAGGACAGGAATGATGGGAGGTTGTGCAAAAGAGAGTGAGTGCTGAGTGACTGAGATGCAGCCTTACTACGAAGTGAGATTTGAGCCTCTATTCATGGTTTTGTGGCGAACTTCATACAGCTTAAGATGGTGTCACTAAATCTCCATGAGGAGTCTACTTCAGTGATCTGGGTCAGGGGTTTATACCTATACACCAATGCTAAGAGGCACCTGAAAGATCCCCTCAAGGGCGATGGCCAGAGATGGATGAAGTCAGTGATGTCCCCTCCGAAGTTTTTCTGACCTTATCCCCCAACCCTCTGTGTGGTGTGATTGCTGCCTGTCATAGGAGGTATGGGGGGTACACAGGGAAAGCCTACTTTCCTGGCCATGATGGCCAAGAATTTCAAAAAAGGTTATTCAGTATATTGTGGATTTAAATTCACCCTACAGAAACTGCTCCCTTTGTGAAATAAAATAGTCCTTTTGACATAAGGGTCATCTGCGAATTATTTTCTTGAAATTATAAAGTCTATTTCCCCGCTCCATTAAGAAGCTCCATAAGGCAAAGTGGGAGGATATTTCTCTAATCCAATTCTCTTAAATTGTATGTTGAAAATTTTAAAGAAAGTCTTCTCGGGGGATTATGGGATCAACTTGACCCCAGGAAAACTACAGGCTCAAATTACCTTTGACGCACATGGCCAAACCCCTCTATGAAGCCACAGAAGCGAAGAGAAAAGGAGCCCCTCCTCTGGGAATCTACACAACAGAATGCCTTTGAAAGAAAAAAAAAAAATCAAATGGGTACTTACTAACTACCCCAGAGAGAACTACCAGACCCATGCAACTGTCTCCCATGCCCCTTCCACCTTTCCAGGTAGTGCCAGCACTACACTGCAGGGAGTACCTGCAATCCTCTCTGAGTGAGTAACATGCTTTCAGATTCAGATACAGCTAGGATTGTGTTCCCTGGTATCTTGGGGGTTAAGGTTCAATGCTTTTGCCCAGTGTGCCTGGGTTCAACTCCTTTCTCACCAGTGGCATGAACACTTCCCAGATTGTACCCCGCAGGGAAGGCAGGAACCACAGCCCCACAGTCCCGCTGTCAGTGAAATACAGTGGCAGCAATTCCTCACAGCGAGGACCCATGGGGGACCCTCCTCCTTCCAAACTAATGATGAGAGGGAGAATCAAAAAGTTTAGCATGTAAATGGTTCACTAAACTACAATACTATCCTCCAATTAGATCTTTTTTTTTTTTTTTTGCAAGAAACTAGAAAATAGGAAGAAGTGCCCTATGTACAAACTTCTAAACTCCTTTATCAAGAACCAGACTCATTAGATGTCCCAATGTTAGGAGTGCCTCCAGAGATCTCAAAATGATCAAGAGTTTTCTCCTCCTCCTTCACCCTTGGACTCTGAGGAGGTCCAAGTTTTCTGGGGGCCTCATCTATTTTATCACTCCCTGAGGAAACTAGATATACACCCCGCAGGGAAGTTACAAATACTGATGATGGGGAAATATGAGGATGTGTATGACCTCTTATCTATATATGGTGGTTGATTTGAGAATTCTAATTATGATAGAAAGAAAAATGTATGTTTTTGCAACAGAAGGTATAAAGTATGATTAATTTTGAAGGAAATTAAAGGAAAAGTATCTGTCTTAAAGTTGATTGTTTCTGAGTGAATAAAAAGAGGCAAACTGAAGGAATGAGCAAAGTGGTAGAAGGTTTTTGAAGAGAAATCCTGAGAGGAAATTTTATGTGATTAAGCTAAACAAGATTAGAAATTTAAATGTCAAAAGTAAGGTGATGCAAAATTAGAATTGTAATTAAATGTTTCTTAGATTATTGATCTGATACTGACTGATCTTATGAAAAAGTTTTCTGAATAGAAAACAAGGATTCTGTGCTTAATCAAAATAATTTCTGTGTTTTATGTTGCCTTAACCAGTTTTCCGAGGCTTTTAAGAATATACTAACATTAGCCCAAAGTCTGAGGGCCAAACTTTCCTGGCTATACATTTCATAACTCAGTCTGTGCCCAAAATTCAAAGGAAACCCCAACATTTGGGGCCTAAACCCCAACTCCAAAGGCTACCTTGGTGCCAGAGGTCTTTAAGGTATCCAATAACCGGGACTGGAGAGAGAAGGAAGCAGAGCACAAAAGGAATGCAAATTTTAGCTGCCATAATACAGGGCCTATCCTGAGGTGACCCTAAGCAATAAAAATCTTGCAGGCCTGGAGGGCTTCGATCTTGGTTGGCCATGAGTGGTATTGTCAGAACTGAGGTATAATTAATGTGCAAATTGCAGAAGGAAGGGCACTAGAAGGGTGAGTGTCCATCCAGCCTTAGGAAGCTGGAGAGGGGTGGACCTCATAAACCCTTGCCCCAGCACCACAAGCCTCTCATGAAGGGGCTGCTCTCTCCTCCAACGGAAGCCCAAACACTCGAAAGCTCCAGTCCTAGAGAAATCCACCATGATCACAACAGTGGATCCTCAGGTCACCCTTGACATGGCAGGAAGTAAAAATAAAACAACTTGAATTTTACTAGATACTAGAGCTACCTACTCTGTCCTGACCTGTCCCATGGGCCTCTCTCCAATGCTAACTGCACAATGACAGGAATAAATATTCAGCCTAATGTAATTTACTCTCCTCATTGTGAGACCAGGACTAGCAATGAAGTTCTATGCCACACATCAGGACAAGGGTCCAGTATGAAGAGTGCCTCGTCTGGAAATCTAGGACAGAGCCAAAAAAGGGGGCAGCCCTCTTACCCACCACACAAAGCACATTTGTGGGGAACCTGAGGCTAAACCATTCGTAGACAACCCACCTCTATGTCAGGGTTTCTTACTAACAGAGCAACTACCTCCCCACAATCTGTTGAAAGTCAGCCCTCAAGGCAAACAGAAATGGCCTCACCTGAAACTCAGGAAGGATAAGGCTATGTTTTCTTTAAAACTTTCTACTACAACACGAGCAGAAAACATGTGTAACATTTACTAAGTGTACTAACTAATGTTTTAACATCTCAGATAATATGATCTTGAACTGCAGCTCCACTACTTCTGTGAGCTATGCAAATGCTCACGTGTTAAATTACCCTCTGGATAGTTTCTGATTAATGGAAGACAGTATTGGGGAATCTTGTTCCCTGGGAAGACTAACTGTATTTATGCCTCAAAAGTCTCTAACTAGGCATTGCAGGGAACTCACCCTTGACCCCAGTTGTAATAGGGACCTACACTTATTTAGTCCAGCTGATTATACTGCTTTGTTTTTATTTATCATACCAGCTATGACTATTGCCCTAAAATATGAAGTCAACAGAATAGCCTGCTCTGTGGCAAAAACCTTAAACATATCCTTTCAGATCATCTAAGCCATGGGAGAAGAATTAGGACAAGCCAGGGAAGCTATCCTTGAAAACAGGGCCACTCTAGACCAACTATTACTCAGACATAGCCATGAATGTACAGAATTTTAAGGAATATGCTGTTTTAACCTCTCTGACAACTCACAATTAATTGAAGATAAAGTGAAACAAATTTATAATATTGTGTCCAATATTGAACAGAGGACAGGAATTTTTGGTTTTGATCTCTTCCTTCTCACTTTCTGGCTGCCCAGTCTTGCTGGCCTAAAGGAAGAATTTCTTATTTTCATTTTGTTATCTTTGCAGGAGTTGTTGCTGCATCCAATGCACTCCCACCTGCAGGTCCATTGCCAGTTGGATACCTAAGACAAAACTAACCTTAAGGAAGAATTTTCTTACAGCAACAAAGTGATCAATTTCATCTTAAGTTGGTCTCATAGATATGAGACCGATCAAAAGAGGGAGGAAATGATAAGGGTCATCTCTTACAGAGTTCTTAATCTTTTTAGTAAACCTAGTTACATTTTCTTCCGTCATTTCTTTAGGGAGGGGGGAAGGCCATCTCCCTCAAATCCTGATAACTGCCTGAAATCAGTGACTCAGATCCTCTGGCTGTTGATAAGGGTCATTGGACCATTGTTAGCAGAAATGGTGTTAGGCCAGACAGGGTCCTTAGAATCTGAGATGGGAGGGGACTTTAGGCCAAATGTTTTTTTACTCTTTAAGAAATATATTAACCAAGCTTGTTTCCCTTTACTTGTTTAATAGGCAAATCAATAATAGAAATTAACAGATATATAATTTAAATAACCAATTTGAATCTCCTTTTCCTTGTCTAGGTACTGAGGCAGCACTTTAGCAGGAAACTCAAAACCCTGCCCTGTTGAAAGCAGAAAAGGAAAGAGCTCCACGAAACCCTAGTAGGCAGGGACTATGACCCTTTTCAGCAGAAAGCAGATACAGAAGAAGAGACCCCCCCTCCCATGCCTCAAAATCCATGTTAATAATAAGGGGGTTCATGGCTCTTAGAAAAGAGTTAGGCAGGAAAATTAGTTAGGGAGTTTCTGGGTCTGCCTGCAAAAACACTAAAGTCATCCTAGAAGGAGTCTGAGACTGGATCAGCCCATGTGGGCTTTGCTAGATTTGTAGAAACTTGGCCTACATCTGCCTCTTTGAAAATTTGAAAGGGAGCTGTATAATTGGCATGATAAAACCATCCTTTTTTCTCTTACCTCTAAAAATAGCGGAACAGCTTAGTTACCCAGCCCACAACCCTTACAATGGGTAAAAAGAGAATTCCAAATAGGGGACTAGAAGGTTGAATTGTCCCCCAGAGTGAATACTTCAATATCACAGGCTTGCCACTTATGCAGAAGATGGATTTTGGGGATACCATACCCTCATTTACATGTTAAACTGGATTATCTGACTATAGGCAGTCTTAGAAATCATTACCAATGAGACTGGAAGAGCCTTGAACCTCCTCACACATCCACAAACTCAGGTTAGAAATGTCATCTACCAAAACAGGTTGGCAGTAAGACTATCTATTAGCAGCAGAAGGAGGCATGTATAGAAAATTCAGTCTCACCAACTGTTGCCTACAGATAGATGACCAGGGCCAGGCAGTTGAGGATTTTGTTAAAAAGATGACAAAACTGGCACATGTGCCCATGAAAGTATGTCACAGATGGAACCCCAGTAGCATTGTTGGGGCATGGTTTTCAGCCTTTGGTGAGTTTAAAACCTAATAGAAATCTGCCTGATAGGGCTGTGTCTGCTGCCCATTAATAAAAAGTTTAAAAGGCATGGCTGGTATAGTACATAGTACAGCAGCAAGCTGCAGCCCACATATACTTTACCCACCACTATCAGGAGATCCTCCAGGATGATTTAGACAAAGAATATGAGACTCCAGCATAAAAATAGAATGTCTAGAGCCTCAAAGGTGGGAATAAGAGAGGAGGCATTTGAGAAACACAAAGAGAAGGACTAATAGAAATGGCCGTTCAGCTGTGGTTATAGATTAACCACATCCTATAGATCTCTGAATGGTTTCTGGAAACTCTTGTCAGGCCTACAAGAGAAACAATTTGTAAATAGATAGGACTGGTGGTCCAGGGATTCCTTCTCCCTTGCAGCCCCACCTGAAACTCTCCCTCCCCATCTGAGTCAGGAGGTACACATAGAACCTCAGACAAAGGCTTCACATGTTCCTTGAATGGACACTGCAGAGGTACATAAGGTGTAAGAAATCTAACCAAGGGAAGTTCATGCTTTGGTGCTGTTAAGCTCCATGTGCTTCACCAGCATAAATTCTCTTCCTCTAACAAAGTTGTCCAAGAGTCCAAATTCCTCCATTGGGGATTGCTTCCTACAACACAGTCTCCTTTGGTCTCAACCAGATGGCTAGAATCTCTCCTGGTTTATACAGAGTTACTGGGATCTCTTCTTTCCTTGACTGGGACCCTGGGTTAGGGAGCCCCCAAATGAAGCCAGGACCCCACCTCTCCTGCAGGGGAGCCTTTGCAGCTTCGCTCTCCTTCCCAGTGATACTCTACCACCTATGGGTGTGGGTCTGGCCCAATTCATGATTTTGCCCCTCCTACTGGCTTCAGTGTGGTTCTTTCATATTATAAGATGTAGGTGTTACGATCATCTGGATTTCAGGTGATTCTCTACATTGATTACTTTATAATTTGGATATAATTTCAATGTTGACCTAGGAGGAGGCAAACCCTGCTTTTGCCTAGTCTGCAATCTTCTGCCCAGTTGCCACTATTGTATTTTACATGTGTTAACTCACACCTCCCAAAAACCATAAGCTTTTGTGTTGTATCATATGTGTTGTATCATATTTCATAATAATTTATTTTACTGATGTTGAAAATAAGCCTCAGAGAAGTATAGTGGCTTGCTTCAGCACTCACCCCCAGGCAGTATGGCAGCAGAGCCCCTTTTCTTGACTGCTATGCATGAATCTTCCTTTCTGAACTATTTCCTCCTTAAGACCTCATAGTTCCCTCCCTTATGTGCAGTTATCACACTGAGCTGTGACCACTCGCCTGAATGTATGAGAAGGAAAGAAATTCCACACAAATGCTCACACATCTATTCCCCAAGTTCGGACCTGCTGCAAATGGCCTCTGACAGGCTGCCAACTATCAGTTATCTTGTCCTGCTTCAGCAGAACTACAGAGTCAGGGATGTGGCCCTCCTACCTCAGTGTGCACAAAGCCAACCACTGGCCCAAAGAGTTCTTCCACCAGCCACCCTCTAACCTAGATGCAGCATCTTTTAGGAACCCCATTTTGTTTTAATAGAAAGAATGTCATTGCTCCCTTCACACTTTGCTCAGGCCCGGGTTAATGCACCTGGCAGGACAGTCCCTGACTCTGGGGATAGACTCATACCTATGAGAGATTATGTCAGGGAAATTCTGCCTCCAAACATCGGTTTGTGCACCTGCTCTAAAGGTGGTCTAGCCAAGCAATGGTCCTGGCCCAGCAATGGTCCTCCTCGTCCCCATGCATCTTAGCTCATGAAATCGAAATCTTGTGCAAGGCCTCATGCAAATGTTTTTCCTGGTCTTTTTTACTCTTCTTCTACCTACTTCTTCAAATTTGTGAGGCAGTGATTCTCATGCACAATATAAACCCTTCAGGAGAGTTTTATAAACAAATTCTGACACCCAGGCTGCACCCTAGACAAGCCAAACCAAGCTGACATGTTGTATTAAAGCCCCTTAGGAGGCTAGTGTGCAGACAGCGTTGAAGATCTCCATGCTGGAGCAACTCTTGCTAGAACATCATTAGTTGTGAGCAGTCCTACCCTGTAAGGGAATTGTTGTTATCCCTAAGTGCACACAGAAAAAATGTCTAATAAATGATATGGAAATAATAATGATTAGAATTAGGATTATTTAATTTATCTTATTAATAAATCTTTTAATATTTGAGAAGCTTTTATGCATGGAAAATATTATTTCTCATTTTGTACTTTGATAATGTCCAATTTATTTACTATATGAATGTATCAGTTTGTTTTCCTTTGAATATTAAAGATGTTTACAAATATTTAGATCACACTACATATACGTCACTTAACAAATTAAATTTCACTAGGCATTAAAAGATAGCAAATGCAAATACTTTACTTTTTATTATTTAATTAAGTCCTGAAGCCTGATATGAAAAATTCTTTTAAGAAAATCTTACAATAAAAGAACTCACAAAATATTACAATTGTAAATTGATCAGTTGCCTTACACAAAAAATAATCATTACGAAAAGCTAACCCAAGGATTTAAATGTGTGCTTCCTGAACTCTATTGTCATTTTAGTTTTTAAATCATATCTTTACTCTGTCCTGTGCTCATTATTTCTTATCTGTGCTGCAGAAAGTTGGGGACACCACACCAGCTTGGCTGGGTTTTCTGACCAGGTCACTGACTCAGAGCCAGGTTTGAAGATGAGGGCTGCTGCATAATTCTTCTCTGTAACCTCTTGCACTGCTCACGTTCTTTCTTTTTGAAGAACTTGTCAATTACTTTAATGGTTATTGTGCTATTCAGATTGTATATTTCCTCTTTGTTGGTTTTGGTAATTTGTGGTTGTCAATCAACAGCTTTACTCTTCAAGTTGTATATGAGAGTAAAGTTATTCATAACATCCCCTTATCATCAATTTACTGATATTGGTGACATATATCTTATTAGAGGTTTGTCATTTTTATTGATTTTTTTTCAAAGTACCAGTATTTTGTTTTACTGATTTTTTCTATTGTTTTTCTGTTTTTATTGTCATTGATATCTGCTCTTATTTTTTTTTATTTCCTTTCTTCTCCTTGTTTTGAGTTTATTTTGATTTTTTTCTCATATGTTAAAGTAAGAACTCAGATTATTGACTTAAGATCTTCCTTCTTGTCTAATGTGAGAACTGTAAGTTTCCCTCTATCTGTTTGGCACTCTATCTGTGTCTCTAACATGTTATATTTTCATTCAGCTTCATGTATTTTTTTTTTTTTAGTTTCCTTTGGATCTTCTTCTTTGACCATGGATTATTTACATATGATGTTTAATTTCCAAATATTTAGAAATTTTTCTTTCTTCTTTCTAATACATAATAGTTGATTCTATTATGATCAAAGAACACACCTGTATGATTTCAATTCTTTTAAATTTGTTGAGGATATTTTATGGTCCAGGGTATGCTCTATCTTAGTGAATTTTTCATGAGTAACATATATGTTATTGGGTAGAGTGTTCGATGTATGTCATTTAGGTACTACTAGCTGATTATGTTGTTTAGATCTTCTATATCTTTGCTGATTTTCTCCTTAGTAGTTCAGTTGCTGAAAGGGAGATATTGAAATTCTCAATTATTATTGCAAATTTGTATATTTCTTCTTTCAGGTATATCAATATTATTTTATGTATTTTGAGGCTGTGTTGTTTGATACAATACATATAGAATTGTTATAGCTCCCTGGATTGATCCTTCTATCATTATGTAATGTCTCTCTTTGTCTCTAATAACTTTTTTCCTCTGAAGTATATTTTATCTGTTATTAACGTAGCCAATTCTGTTTTTTTAAATTATTGTTTGTTTGCGGTTATACCATTTTTCATTCTTTCACTTTCAATCTACCTAAGTTATTAAATTTGAAGTGAATTTTCTATAAACAACATATAGTTAGGTAGTTTATTTTTAAGCCTCTCTTCCAATCTCAACTTCTTAATTTACATATTTAGACTATTATATTTAAGGCAATTATTTATATGGTAGAGCTTAAGCCTGCCATTTCATTGTTTTCTCTATTACTCATTTCTTGTCTTCCTGTTCTGCTTTGGTTTATTTATAGTGTTATGAAGTGCATTTCTTTGCATAGTTTTCTTAGTGGTTGCTGAAGACATTACATACACTTATGTGTCTTATTACAAGTCTACTGGTATCAATATTTTACCACTTTAATTGAAGCAGTGAAACCTTAAAAGCTTGAAATAGATTTCTTGTTTTCCCCACTTTTAAATATCACTTTTCCACTTTTAAATAGCATATGGTGCTATAGGTTTTATTTCAATAATCAAATGTGATTTATAAAATTCATGAGGAGTCTATAGTTGTACCCACATTTCTGCTCTTTCTGTTCTTCTACCTTCTTGATGCTCCAAGATTCCTTTAGCATTTCTTTTATATTTAAAGAATTTCCTTCAGCCTTTCTTTTAAAGTATGTCTGCAGATGACAAACTCTTCTAAGTTTTTCCTTGTGAGAGAATACCTTTATTTCTCCTTCATTCTATAAGGTTAGCTCTACTGAACATAGAATTCACAGTTGATTTGTTTCCCTTCTGCACTTGAAAAATGGAAACATTCTCACTTCCAGGTTTCCAGATGAGAATTCTGCTTTTAATCAAATTGGTAGTCCCCTATCAGTAATCTGTTATTTCTCTCTGGCTGACTTCAAGCTTTTTTATTTGTTTCTTTTGTTTTGTTTGTTTTTGAAAGTTTAGCTATAATGTGTCTTGGTATAGATTTATATGAGTTTTTCTTGCTCTAAGTTTGCTCAGCTTTTTAAATCTGTGCTAAATCTTCAAAGCTTTCAGCCATTATTTCTTCAAATACTCTTTCAGTCCATCTATCTTTCTTCTCTTCTTCTGGGACTTCAATGATAACAACATTGGATCTTTTGTTATTGTCCCACAGGTCTTTGAGATTCTATTAATTTTTTCAGCCTTTTGTTAATCTCTCTTGTTTAGATTGAGTACATTCTATTCAGCTGTCTTCAGGTTCTCTGATTCTATCCTCTGTCATCTCCGCACTACTGTCGAACCTACCTAGAGGGTTTTCTTTTTATTTCTGTTCTTATATTTTTAGTTCTATAATTTTTGCTTGGATCTTTTAAGTTCTATTGCTTTGCTGAGATGTTCTATTATTTTGATTATTACAAAAGATTAAAAATTGATTGTGGAAGTATAGTTATGATGGTTGCTTTAAAATTCTTATGAGATAAATTCAGTATTTCTTTCCTCTTGGTGTTAGGGTTTATTGTCTTTTCTCATCCAAGTTGTAATTTCCCAGGTTTTTCCTGTGTTAGATGATTTAGATTGTATCCTAAAAAATCTGGCTGTTTTAACACTCTAGATTTTATCAGGCTATAACCCATTTAGGTTTAGTCCAAAGGCCTGGCCTACTGTTGTCATCTGCAGTAACAACAATACAATTTTCAGGACCTTTGTGGTATCACTTTGGTTATTTAGTTTATCTCATTTTTCATGTTTTTCTGGGGATCCCACTGTTTCCTGCTGGTGGTGCCTGAAAGAGCAAAGGAATTTTTCACTACATGGGTAAAGGAAGTCTCTGGACTGTATTTTGGTGAGATTTCCTTTGCCTGCGGTAAATGGAGAGTATTTCTTGGTTGGCTGCTTATGACAGAATCCCCTTGCTAGTATCATCCTGCAACTCTAGTGTCTCTCATTAGGGAAGAGGAGTCTTGAGTCAATGGTACAAAAAGGCTTTAAGAGCTCAAAGTGTGTTGTACTGAAATCCTTTTGCCAGTGCTACCTGGATTTCTGTGGTCTCTTGGGGAAAGGGAGACTTAAGCCCAGCAAGGAAAGGGAATGCTTCTCCTGAATACTTGTTAGTAAGGCTTGCCTGGTGTAGTTTCTTGGGGTACTCATATTTGGGGACAAGCCTACTTGGGCTGCTTTCTGCTGCTAGTCTGGAGACTGGGGACTACCAGGCCTGGATCTTCTTCTGCGTGAAGGAGTTTGCAAAACACCCTCTCATGCAGGTTGCTCCTGCCATCCTGGGGTACCTAAATAGTTTGCCTTCCTCTTTACACCTTTCAGAGTTCTCCTTTGATTGCCTCTTCATTCTTTTCATGGTTTCATGTCCTTAGTGGGGAGGAGCAGGAGAAATAGCTTTATTCCATCTTGTCCAGGACTAAAGTCTCTAGTTTTATTTTTATTATAAATTTTTAGCTTACCTTCTTATCATAATAGAATATACACAAAGTGAAGATTTTGGAGCATTGGTAAAATGGTATTATGTACAGAAGTAGCCTCTCTTACCAACAGAAATGGAGGAAAAGCCAGCAACATCACAGAAATTATGACATCCTGGTTATCATAGTAATATGAGATATAGGAGCATTTATGGAAATGCGATAGCATTTTTGTTCATGAAATCACTATAAAGAAAGCAACTTTTGTAGGGTTTAAAATGATGCTACCTACCAGGTATGAGCATTCCAGAGGCCTAAAAACTTTGGCTTTGGGGTTTTAAAATGACCCTCAAATTTTCCTACCTTAGAATCTATGAAAATATGCATAAATCTATTGAGAATGGAAATTTGAGTAGACTTTTAACCTTGACATATAATCTATAGAATTCATGGCTGCTGCATACTTTTCTCTATAAATGAATCTCTAAACTTGTATCAATAGTGCTGACAACTAGATGTAATGAGATTGGCAAATCAATGTTTATCACAAATAACAACTATTTCCCAAAGTGCTAGCCAGAGACATGTCCTTTAAATCAGGATCTAGGGCAGATACTACTAAAATATTTACACTGAAGGGAACATTTAAGATTCATTTTCCAAACACACTCAAATCAGTTCATTTTCCACTGTGTGGTTTGCTCTTTATTCTGGCTCTTTTTGATGAAAACTTGCTTACTAAAGTAGGAACTCAACATCTCACATATCAGTGGATTTGACCTTTCTGTGATTCTTCTATCAGATAGGCAATGAAAGAAAATTTAATGACAATTATTGCTGGCAGAAAATTTTGTTGAACTAATATATAAAAAATTAAGGTTTACATAGAATTGTAATAATTAGTCAATTTAAGATAGTTTCAAAGTTATTAGAAACCAAAGAAAGCACATTCTTGGTTTTGTGACAAAAGACTTAACTTTTTATGTTTGCCACATCTTTTTTCATTGGCTGAAATGTAACTTCATGGTTTTAAACATCTTTGTTAGAAAATATGGAGCTGTACATAGGCTCAGGATAAAATAGAATTCTTATTGATTATGAGAGTTTTAAGGAAAAGACATGAACCATATGTCTGAGAAATAAATAACCATTTTCAAGGTATTATGGTTCTTTGGCAAAAATACCTGTGAATATTAGGCATTGCCAAATAAAACTGTGGCTGAAATGGCTAAGGCTGGTATGGCGAAACTCATAATGAGAAAGTATAGTCAATAGGGCTTTCACAAATATTACATTCCCCCACTGCTAAAATTTTTAAATGCTAAAATTTCCTTCCCTAGCCACACTTAAAATTGTGTGTGGTTAAATGACTTGCTTGGCCAATAAAATGTGCAAAAACTCTTAAAAGACAGTAAAGAGTACTTTGTTCCTTTTTCTCTGTCTCATTATTTATGACACACACATAGAAAAGTTGTCTTGATAACCTTACATCCTTGAGACACTATACTGAGCACAATACCTTGGCCTGAATTTGACATTTAACATGCTTGAGAAGCAAACCTGCATTGTGTTTAACCCCTGAGATTTACATATTGTTGATTACCAAAATGTAACTTAGAGTATATTGACTGATTAAAGGCTTAAGATTTATTCGTCAACTTTGGTCAAGAAAGCTGGTACTCCCTACATTGCTGAGGAACAATAAAGTAAAATTTAATGACCTTGGAAACCATTAATTAATTTTCAATCATGCAAATAGTTATCTACTCTATAATTGTTACTGAAAACTTGTAATGTGTCTAATGCCATGACAAATATATTCATGTAGAAAATTAACAAGTAATGCCCATATTTCATTAGTTTGCACATATCTAGGAGTCATTTAGTTACTGATGCTTGGAGGAAGCGTATGATCTCTTGGTCAATGGTTGAGACAAAATGGGACCACTATGATGAGGACCGAGTATTAAGTGATAATACTCAGGTAAAGATTGGTCATTGGAACTGCCCACCTGAGTCCTAGAATCTTATTCTTTTCTCCTAATCTTCAGGGCCACTTGAATATATAATTATGCCTAAAACACTTAGAAAAACTCATGGCATACAGATAACCCTCTACAAATGTTAGCTATCAGCATCAATATTTATATTATTATTACTGTCTCCATTTATAGATGAGAACACTGGAGCTCAAAGTGATTAGTTAATTGGTTTAAAGTCTTAAGCTTATTGAGTGACCAAGTAAAGATTTGAAGTCAGGTTTTTTGAAAGCCCATGTTCTTTCCACAGGACCAATTACCTTTCCAGCATTTTGAGTTTGAGCTAGAATGTGACCAGGCTTCAAAAGCAAATATCAAGGAGCCAACACTGAAACAGAAATGAAAATGGCTAGAAAAAATAATTGAATCTTCTAATCAAAATTTTAAAATCATCAGCCAAGATTTCTGCTTCTGGCCATTGCAAACTAACTGGATCTAAATTTGTCTCCCTGTTGAAAATGACTATAAAACTAGACAAAGTATATGAGAAACCTGTTTTTTAGCATTAAGCCAAAAAAAGCACAAACCTGTGATCTTTACAAAAAAAGAATCAGATGAGGTGAGCTCCACATGCACTCTGGTATTCTGCCTGGAAGAAATTTCTAGCCATTATGCAGGGAGATGGAAGCGGAACTTAAGCAGAAGAGCTAACAAGGCATAAATAAGAGATTAGGGAAACTTGTGCTACCTAAGTGGCTAGAATTTGTAGAATAAAAGGTAAGAAAGAAGTTTCTCAGTAAACCCCAGAAGTGGACACAAAGTTTCCCCATAGGTCTTTTGTGAGGGCTGGGCTATGAATGGGCAGGATGAGATTCCATATGGCCTAGAAGAGATCATGGACTATGGAGCTGAGAGCTGAGTAAATATCTTAAGGTCATGTGATGCTAAAAGATGTCAGAGTTCCAAATGAGCCAGAGTTCAGATATAACTCATTGCCTCAGACATCCACTTGAGATCCTCAAAAGGCTACACCCAAGAGCAAGAACTATACCGTAGAGTAAAAACCTTTACTTGGATTAAGTTCAGAAACTATGTTCAAAATTAAAACAAACAAGCCACAATCAAACAACTTTTTAGATCCTTCCTAATAGAGACTTAAACCAAGCCTGACAGAACAAAAAAATATCTACTGGTGATTAAATTGCAGACCAAACAAAACTCAATATTCTATGAAGGAAAATGACACTACTCAAATATCCTAAGTGACCTAAAGTGTCTAACAGTCAATAAAAATTCTCACATGTGAAGAAAATGGAAAATATGAATTGTTATCAAAGAAACAGGAAAATGTGACTCATGATAGAGACAAAAAAGTCACTAGGAACTGCCCCCAAGGTGGTCTATATGTGGAATAACAGGCAAGATTATCAAAGTAGCTCTTATAAATGTTTAAGAACTTACAGAAAAATATGGTCATATTGAAGTAAACAAAAATTTTATAAATGAAAAGTAAATGTCTATATGAGAAATTCACTTACTATAAATAACAGAAGATAAAAGGTTGCTGAAGAATGAATTACTGTATACAGATGCAGATCAACTGACATTTCAAATATGAGGAGCAAAGGAACAAAGATTGAAAAAAAAAAACCAGATCTGCAGTCACCTCTGGGGTGATACCAAGTAATCTAGCACATGTATAATTTGAGTCCTAGAAAATAAAAAAAAAATGGGGTAAAAAAAGTATTCAAAGAAATAATACCTCATATTTTTTCAAATTAGTGAGAAACAGATTTAAGAATTTCATTAAATCACAAACAAGATAAATATAAAGGAAACCACATGTAGTCAGATCATACTTAAACTACTTAAAACAAGATAAAAATCTATAAAGCAGCTAAAGAAAAAAGACTCATTACATACAGAAAACAATGATTAAAATGATGGCTAATTTATTATAAATTATGGATGCCAGAAGATAGTGGAACATCTTTTAAATGCTGGATGGGAAAAAGCATCAATCCATGATTCTATAGCCAACTAAATTATCTTTTAAATACATGGGAGAAATAAAGATATTCTCACATAAAAGATAGCTGAGAGAATTTGTAACCAGTAGAGCTGCCATACAAGAAGTGTTAAAGAAAGTTCTTCAGGCTGAAGGGAAATGACACCAGATAGAAACTTGTATCTGGAAATGAAGAAATATATACATATATACATATATATTTCCATTTTGGTGTTATCACCATAAATTTTACACCCTTATACATAGTAAATTCAATATAATATAACATATATAAATAGATAAAAAATACAATCTTATTATTTTTTGCTTTAACTAATCACATATTACTTCATACAAATGAAAGACTATGTATGTATACATTTTATATTTTATTAAACAATATAAAATATTTATTATAGAATATAAAATATATAAATATAAAATAAAATTTATGTAGTTTTTCCTGAATTCTCTTTAATCTATATATTTCTCTTCTACTTTATTATATTACATTACATTGTATTATGTTACATTACACAATATTATATTTACTGCTTATAAGGATATAAATTCTTATACTTTACGTGAAATTACTATATTAATTCTATGTAGACTATGATAAACTGAGAATGCATTATCTTAAACCATATAGAACTACTACAAATATTTAAACTAAAGAGAAACTAAAGAAAATGGAATATCCAATAAAATTCAATTAATTCAAAAAATGACAAAAATCAGGATCATAGGAGTAAACCAAATAGGTGGACAACTAGAAAACAAAATGATAGACTTAAACCCAATCTTTCAATACTTATTAAATGTAATTGAACTAAACACTCTAATCAAAACACAGACCTTATCAAAATGAAAAATAAAACATATCTAACCATATACTGACTACAGGTTAACAGTAAACAAATTAAAATATATGCATTATGCAAACAGGAAACATAAGAAAGCAGGTATGTCTTTATTAAAATTGGAAAAAGTAGACTTTAAGAAAGAAAGTATTCTCAGAGACAGAGAAATACAATTTCATAATGATAAAATGATCAACTCATCAAGAAAACAACAATTCCAAAATTATATGCATCATATAACAAAATTCAAAATACCTAAAACAAAACTTGACAAATAGAGGAATGGAAAACTGTAAAAATATATTTCAAGATTTTAACACCTTTTTTTTATTTTTTACTAATTAATAGAATAAGACCAAGACTTCAGTAAAACATAGGTTAGAACAAAATTAACAATCCATTTTATTTAATTGATATTAATAGAACTCTACATGAAACATACACTATTCTCAAGTGGACTTGGAATATTCACAAGATAGATCATATTCTGGGCCATAAAATTCCTCAATAAATGAAAAATGTTAAAATATAACAAATTATGTTTTCTGGCTATAGTGAAACTAGAAATAATAACAACAAATTAAAAAATACAAATATTTGAAAATTAAGTAGTATAATTAAAAATAATCTAACACCTGGAGAGAAAAGAATGTAGATTTTAGAAAATACTTTAAATCAGATGATACTTGAAAATACAACATACTATGTAAATGTTTGCAAAATGAAATTAAGTAGTGCTTAGGGAGAAATTTATACCTTTAAATATTTATATTAAAAAAAAGATTTAAAATCAACAATTGAAGTTTCTACCTAAATATGAGAGGAGGAAGAGGAGAATAAGGAGATGGAGGAGGAGGAAGAGGAAATAAGCAGAAAGAAGCCATGAATAGATACTTTGCAAAAAGTTCAAAATGGTTCAGCCACTTTGGAACCTCTTTTGAAGTTTCTTCTAAGATTAACCAAAAATGATCTAGCAACTGGACTCCTAGGTATTTAGCAAAGAAAAATAAAAACATATGTTCATAGAAAGACTTGTAAAGAGTGTTTATAGAACCTTTATCCAATTTTATTCAAAAAAAGCATACAACTGGAAACAATCCAAATGTTTACTAACAAGTCAATGGATAAAAATAAATGATCACATATTTATGCAATGAAATTTATTCATCAATGAAAAATAATAAATTACTGATCCACACAGCAACATGAATAAATCTTGCAGACATACTGTTAAATAAATGAAGCCAAGCACAAAAAAGTACATACTGCGTAATTTCATTTTTCAGAAGTTCAAGGGCAAAACAAATCCATGATGATTGTATTAATCATTCATTATTGCATAAGAAATTAAGCCAAAATTTATTAGTTAAAAAAACTCAGTTTCTGAGGATCCTTAGGGCCTATCTGAGATGCTTCTCACCATGGTGACAGAAATCAGAACAGCAGTTGCTTATAGGTGATGAGAATCGACTGGAAGGGGATACAAGTGCTTTGTGGGGTGATAGAAATATTCTTTAACTTTACTAGATTGTTGGTTATATGGATATATACATTTGTCAAGACTACTCAGTTTGAGTACACTTAAGACCTGTACATTTTACTACATGTAAAATCCTCAATTTGAAAAATGTTTTAAAAGAATGTAATTTTAAAATATTTTTGAAGAATGATTTGTCATTCCAGATATCATTGAATGAATACAGATCCTAATACAGCAGTCTAAGTAGAAGAGGTACCACAGAAAAACACATTCATTTATCATGCTGCACTTCGAGTATATAA
Source organism: Cynopterus sphinx (assembly GCA_030015415.1). Classification (NCBI taxonomy): domain Eukaryota; kingdom Metazoa; phylum Chordata; class Mammalia; order Chiroptera; family Pteropodidae; genus Cynopterus; species Cynopterus sphinx. The sequence goes on from CM057382.1 coordinate 56,639,096, forward strand.
ACTTCGTAAAGTCAAAAGAACACAAATGCTGTATTTTTACAAAGCTCTGTTTACCATCCTCTGGGAAGGGTGTTCAAGACTTTTAGCCAAACCTCTAAGACTTGGTTGGAGATCTGAGGACACCCAGCCACAGCTTCTTCTTTTAAAATTTCTGTCTAATTCTCAAAAAATGGAGGGAAACAGGGGGTCTGTTTAGGACCTTAAAGCCCTCCAGGGAGATGAGACATGGCACTGAAATCAGGATTTGGACTTAGGACAATTGCCCATAACCAGCTCCTTGTTTTAGGATGTAATGCTTTGAATAGGGGTCACAAAGATTTTTGGACAAAAAGCACCTCTTATAAAAGAGTATTTTGACAAATCAGATACAAATTAATCAAAAATAGGCAGTTTGCATTTCTCTTAAAATAGACCAGGGTTTAAAATTTAAGAGAGTACTTGCTTGGCTAACTACCTGTGAAGTTTTCAAGACAAAGCATTTAGAAAAGCAGTTTCATCTACTTTGAAAACCTAGAGTTTGTCCAGATTGTCATCTTTTGGAATTGGAGCCATTGAAAGAACCATTTTTCTCCTTATCCATTCTTGGATGGTCATAAGTCTTTATCATTGGTTGCAGTGTTCCCTTTCGGTCACTGAGAACCACTTATGTGCATCATTTTAGGCATGGGAAAAACCAACTGGGCAGCTGTCCCATTGTACATGATACACTTAGCCAAATGAAAGGGCTTGAATCCTCCTCTCAAAGATCTAATTGGCTGAACATGCAGTCAGTTACCATGGTAGCCTTGAGATCTTTTCTTTGGCGATGAGGTTTTAGTAAGAGAGACTTCAAGCACTGGTTTCAGTAAACCAGTGACCCTGGGGAATTGGTGGCACCAATATCAAACATATCCAGGGATATTGAACCCATTAGGTCACCAATCAGAGAGGAAATGTGCAAAGGCTTATGTCTGTGTTTGCTAATTCTTCAGCTGGACTCTATTCTCTCCCTATGAAGCAGTTGACGGAGGGTATGGGGGGGGGGCGGGTTGATACTGCCTGATGGTAAATTCAAAGTGAAAAGTAATTCTGAAAAATCATATCCAATAATAGTGTAACCCAAACCGGAGGCTGTTTAAAATTCAGAGTTCTGACTGGAGGAGAGTGGCCACACTCAATCTTGGAACTGCAAGAATCACAGACAATTCTCCTTGTACGCACATAGCCAAGTCTCTTGTGCCCTCTCAAGACTCAGTCTCTGCAGCAATTGTAGCAGAAATAAGGCAATCTAGAGGCAGTAAAGCCTCAACTCATATACTTTCATCATCTCCTCTTCCCACAGACATATACACACACATAAAAAAAAATGTCAGGAATCTCTTTTCAGTTGATCTTAGAAAAACCTTCAGTGTCAATTTCAAGAAACCACTTGTTTTCTACAACATTCTTTAACAGCTCTGGGTTTTAGCACAGTGTAGCAGAAAAATGCATGGACTTCAGACCATTCTCTTGTGAATTTCTGAGTCTCAGAAAACTGGTACTTGCACAAAGTGAAAGACAATTAGAGAGATATCTCAACATTGGAAATGGGCTGCCATAAGGGCCATTTTATTTCACAATTCCAGGGAGCACAGTTAACATCTTATTCTATGTACATGGTGCCTCTAAAGTTGTGCAACTTGATGCTACTGACTGCTGTTCACAGGTTCGAGAAATGGAATGCATTTCCCTAAAGGCAAGATCCCTGAGCCTTTTTCTAAGATTTTGTTCTGAGATGTGGACCACAAAGAGCCTAGTTGAATCTGTACAACCACCATGCAGTAAGAAGGGACTTTGGAAATAAAGCTTTTATTTCCAATAATCAAAAATAACCAAAAAACATAAAATAAAATAAAATGCAGTAATATGAGCCAAAAAGCAGAAAGAATGAAACACTGTTTATGAAAGTTAACAAATCCAGTAAGTGGAAGAACTAACCTCCAGGGAAAACAGAGGTAAAAAAGGAGTCAAGGAAGATGACTGCATATATAAAGACTGCGCTTGCATCCTTTCATGACCACATTAAAATTATAGCTAAATTATAGAACAACCAACCTGGAGAACAATCAGAAGACTAGGGAAACAGAATTCCTATAACTAAAGATATAAAGAAGTCACATGGAGACTGGTAGGAGGGGAAGATGCAAAATGAGCTGGCCCCACACCAACCTGTGGTAGTTAAAAATGGAGAGGAATATCTCTGAGGAGCAAGGGGGCCCAACCGTCTAGGCTCCCAAACATAGAGCACGGGAGCTGGGAAGAGAACCCTCCACAACATCTGTCTGTGTAAAATAATGAGGGGGTTCTATCTATCTGGGTGAGACAGAAGGCTGTCAGAAACCCGAGTCCTCTTACAAGGCTTGTGCACAGATTCACTTGCCTCCCAGCATTCACCCTGGGGTCCAGCAGAGAGATGGCCACTCAAGATGTGCCAGCGACATACAGGAAGCAATTGAGTTCTGTGGCTTCAGAACATGAGCTGAAAGGACAACCTCCATTGTCCTTGTGTTGATCCCTCCTCCTGTGCAGCCTACAGCAGTTTACCTCTCTCCTGTGTTGAGCCCTCCCCTGCCCCAGACACAGGATCAAATCTGAATCTGCACTGGCCTAGTGAAATCTTCTGGCTCCACCCCAGTGACTCCCTGGACCTCTGTTCCACCCAACTCCTGCACCACCAGAAGCCCTTTCACCAGCAAACAGCCTGCCTCGACTGTGTACTGTTGCAGGCACTTTCGGCAGTGAGAAGTCAGTGTTGGCTCACTCTGAAACCTTTCTTGGATAACTCTTACAGCGTCCCAGGCCCCAGGCAGCTGGCAGCTGACCTCAGGGTGCTCTGGGCATTTTGCTGAGTGGCCCTTGGCTCAGCACTGGCACTAAACCTGAATCTCCATTTACCTGGTAAACAGCACTCACCCCGCCCTGTTGACTCACTGAGATACTTCCTCACACAACTCCTATACCACCAGAAACTCTTTTAGCAGCAGAACCCTATGGGGCAGCTGGCAGGTGGCAGCAGCCCTCAGGGCGTCCTGGGGCTTTGGCTGAGGTGTCCCAGGCAGGCATAGCACTAGTGGCAGCCATCCTAAGTTTGTAGTGTGGCCTCTCCCACACACTTTTAGATCTAGTACAGGAAGCAACCAGTTATGGATAGCTTTGTAGCTCCTACCAAGTAGCCCCAGGCTGGTCACAGGCAGCACCAGATCTCCTCCCAAAAGGCCACAGAAATAACACACCCAAAAGCCAATTTCAGACCACAACAGAGCATCACCCAATTAGATCCACAAGTGTCACACAACACACAAAGGATGGTCTCAGCAGGCTTCATAGGCCTTTGGGACAAATCCCACTCCATGTGGTCAGCCTATGCGCAGAGGCTTATATGCTGTAGGAATGACTACTCCTCATAGCCAGTCAGCCTGTGGGGTCAATCCCATCCACAGACATGACAACAATCAATACTCAACTACAACAGGAGGACACACACAATCCATACAAGGGACACTGCTCTAGCATATAGTACAGGCAATCAGGGAGACTGTGCCACTGGGCCCTAAAGTACTTGTCCTACTTAAGTCCACCTGGCAAAGATGAGAGATGTAGCAGATCAACCTAATACATAGAAACACAGAGTGTCAGCCAAAATGAGGAAACAAAGAAATATGTCTCAAATGAAAGAATAGGTGAAAACTCCAGGAAAAGAACTGAATAAAATGGAGGCAAGCAACCTACTAGAGTCAGAGTTCAAAACACCGGATGTAAAGATGCTCAATGAATTTAGGGGAAGAATAGACGACTTCAGTGAGAAATTTAACAAAAATATAGTAAACATAAAAAGAAGACATAAAACCATAAAAAGGAACCAGTCAGATATAAAGAATGCAATAACTGAAAGAAAAAATGCACTAAAAGAAGTCAACAGAAGATTAGATAAAGCAGAAGATTAAATTAGCAATTTGGAAAACAAGGCAGCAGAAAACATTCACCAGAAAAGTAAAATTAGAAAAAAAATTTAATGAGGATAGTTCATGGGACCTCTGGGACATCAAGTATACCGACATTCTCATCATAGAAGTACCAGGAAGATAAGAGACAGAGCAAGGGATTGAGAACCTATTTCAAAAATGACTGAAAATTTTCCTATCTGGAAAAGAAGATAGACTTGCAATTCCAGGAAGAGCCCCACACCAAGACACATCATTATTAAAACAGCAAAGATTAAAGAAAAAAAGAGACTCTTAAAAGCAGCAAGAAAAAGGTAGCTAGTTAATTATAAGGAAGCATCCATTACTGTCAGCAGATTTCTCTGCAGAAATTATGCAGGCCAAAAGAGATTGGCATAAAATGTTAAGCTGATAAAAAGCAAGAACATATGATCAAAACTATTTTATCCAGCAAGGCTTTTAATTAAAATTGAAGGAGTAATAAAGAGCTTCCTAGAAAAGAAAAAGCTAAAGAAATTCATCATCACCAAACCAGTTATTACAAAAAATGTTAAAGGAAGGAGGGATATAAATATAAATGATATAAATATAAATGATAAAATGGCAAAAAAGAATGTACCTAACAATTATCACTTTAAATGTACATAGATTTTATGTTCCAATCAAGATATGGAGCTGAAAGGATAAGGAAACAAGACCCATATATATGCTGTCTACACGTGACCCACTTAAGATTGAAAATCACAGACTTCATCAATATATACACTAATTTATATGTCAATAATGAGCTATCAGAAAAAGAAATTAAGAAAATGATTTCATTTATGATTGCATCAAAAAATAAAATACCTAAATTTTCTAGAGGAAACATGGCAGAGTGAAAGACATCCTCAGATCTATCGCCCTGAAACAATAAGCTGACCATCTAAAACTCAACAAAAAGCACCCAAACTGCACACCAGCACGTCTCAGTATGGTATCTGCGCATAAGAGCTACCATAGGTCAGAACCCCGGTGTTGGGTGGTGGATCAGAGAAATAAAGAAGCTGCCTCTCACAGTCGCCAAAGCTCTTTGGAGGAGGGGGAGGGGTAAAGGTGCGGCAACTTCCCTGATCATTCTGCCTGGAGGTGCCATAAATTGTAGCAGCTGGCAGCAGTGCCTAGTCATCAGGGCAGAAAGCAGAGAAGCAGAACAGGACAGCAGAGAAACAACAAATGTTTTTTACTTGCTCTGGTTCAAAAACCAAGGCTGAACTGCAGCCCCCAACCTCCAACCCAAAGGGCCCCTCCCCCCATACCCTCTGAGACTAAATACCTCAGAGTCCCAGGGGATTCTGAGCAAATGCTACTGAAACTGTTGCTAACACTGACAGGGACTGAAACTGAGAGTAGAAAGTGTGATTAAATATCTACAAGAAAATAAAAATGACATTTAGGCTTTATATAAAGCAGGGATTGAAAAGGCTTAGATGCCAGCTACTGGGAAAAAAAGAAAAGAAACATGCCTTCTTTGTAGCAGGCTAAAGAAAGACCTTTATATAATTAATTTTCTTTCCACAAAAAAAAAAAAAAAAATATATATATATATATATATATATATATATATATATATATATATATATATATATATATATATATATATACACACACTTCCATTAATGCCCAGGTGCAGAAACAGTCCATTAAACACCAAGAACAAACCAAGATGACAAGGCATCTTAGAAAGAAAGAGAAAAATTTCCAGAAAATAAGCTTACAGATATAGAAATATGTTACTTAAATGACAGAGAATTCAGGATGATACTTCTGAAAAAACTCAGTGAGATCCAAAATAGATCAAATCAACAATTTCAGGAATTGAAAAAAGAACTAGATGAGCAGAGCAAAAAGACTGAAACCCTCAAAAGGAACCAAATAGAATTTCTGGAGATGAAGAACACACTGCAAGAGTTAAGAAATGAAATAGCAAGCTTGGGAAATAGAGTCAACCAAATGGAGGAAAGGATAAGTGATAGTGAAGACATTAATCTAGAAATAAATCAGAAGAAAGAAGGGAGAAACCAAAGAATAAAAAATAGTGAAAGAGAAATACAAAAACTACCCAATACCATGAGGAGAAGAAACATAAGAATAATGGGCATTACCAAGGTGAGGTAAAGGAGTAGGGACTAGAAAGCATTTTCAGACAAATAGCTGACAAGAATTTCCCCAATCTAAGAAATAAGCTGGAGCTTGAAATTCAAGAAGTCAACAGAACACCCAATTATCTCAACCTAAAAAGGCTTTTACCAAGACACATTGTAATAAAGCTATCAAAAATCAATGACAAAACAGAATTCTCAATATCTATGCTTCCAATCAAGAAGCTCCGAAATATGTAAAGCAATTACTAACAGAACTAAAGAGAAAAACAGACCAAAATACAATCTAGTAGGGGACCAAAATACCCCACTCTGGGATATGGACAGATCATTCAAACAGAAAATCAATAGGAAAATAACATCCTTAAATGACGCATTAGACCAACAGGACATAATTTACATATACAGAGCCTTCCATCCCAAAACAGCTGCTCATACATTTTTCCCTAGTGCATATGGAACATTCTCAAGAATTGACCATGTACTGGGACACAGAGATAGCCTCAACAAATATAAGAGAGTTGAAATCATACCAACCATATTCTCTAATTGTAATGCTCTAAAACTGAAGATCAACTGCAAAAAGAAATCATGAAGAACCATGAAATTAAACAACATGCTACTGAAGAATTACTGGGTCAGGAATAAAATAAAAAGAGAGATCAAGAGATACATAGAAACAAATGCTGATGATAGTACAAGATATCAAAACTTTTGGGACATGACAAAAACGGTCATAAGAGAGAAATTCATATCATACAGGCCTGTCTCGAAAAACAAGAACTAGCCCAAATAAACAACCTAACGCTTCATCTTAAAAAACTAGAAAATGAGGAACAAATGAAGCCTAAAGTTAGCAGAAGGAAAGAAATCATAAAAATGAGAGCAGAAATAAATGAAATTGAAAACAAACAAACAAAAAAACAATAGAAAAATAAATATAATGAGGAGCTGGTTCTTTGAGAAGGTTAATAAAATTGACAAACCCCTGGCTAGATTTCCTAAAGAAAAAAGAGAAAAGACACAAATATACAAAATTAGGGATTAAAGAGTGGAAATTATCACTCACATCACAGAAATACAAAGGAAGAATACTATGCAAGGATATTATGAAAATTACATAATAATAAATTGAATAACAGAAGAAATGGATGAGGACTTAAAAAAATACAATCTTCTTAGACTGATTCAAGAGGATTTGGAAAATCTAAATAGAACAGTCAGCAGTATGAATATAAAAATAATCATTAAAAACCTGTGAAAAAGTAAGTCCAGGACCAGATGGCTTCACCAGTGCATTCTACCAAACATTCAAAGAAGATTTAATACCTGTTCTCCTTGAACTCTACCAAAAAGTCAAAGAGGAAGCAACACTTCTCAACTGATTTAATTAGGCCAATATTACTCTGATAAGTAATCTGGTAAAGATAGCACAAAAAAAGAAAGTTACAGACCAATATCTCTCATGAACATAGATGCAAAAATCCTAAAAAAGATACTAGTGAATCAAATGCAGCAACATAATAAAAAGATTATACACCATGATCAAGTGGACTTCACGCCAGGGTCACAGGGATGGTTCAATATATGCAAATTGATTAATGTGATATACCACATAAACAAATTAAAAAATATGAATCATATGATCATATCAATAAATGCAGAAAAGCCTTCAATAAGATACAGCATCCATTTATGATCAAAACACCTAACAAAATTGGTATGGAAGGAAAATACTTTAACATAATAAAGGCCATATATAACAAACCCTCAGCCAATGTTATACTTAATGGTGAAAAACTAAAAACCTTCCCTCTAAGATCAGGAACAAGGCAAGGCTGTCCACTACACCACTGTTATTCAATATTACATTGGAGTTCCTAGCAAGTGTAATCAGACAAGAGAAAGATATAAAAGGCAACCAGATAGGAAATTATGAAGTCTAACTGCCCCTATTTGCAGATGACATAATCTCTATATAGAAAACCCTAAAGACTCCATAAGAACATTACTAGAAACAATAAGCAAATACAGTAGAGTCTCTGGATACAAAATCAAAGTTTAAAAATCCATAGTATTCCTATACACTAATAATGAAGCATCAGAAAAATAAGTGGAAAAAATAATTCCCTTTGCAATTGCAACAAAAAGAATAAAATATCTAGAAATGAATTTAACGAAACATGTGAAGGACCTATATAATGAAAAGTACAACACCTTATTAAAAGAAATTGAAGAAAATACAAAGAAATGGAAATATATTCCATATTCTTGGAATGGAAGAATCAACATAGTTAATATGACCATATTACCTAAAGCATTATACAGATTTAATGAAATCCCAATCAAAATCTCATTGGCATTTTTTAAAAAGAAATAGAACAACAAATCATCAGATTTGTGTGGAAGCACAAAATACCCTGAATTGCCAAAGCCATACTGATTGAAATAAATAAGGCTGGAGGCATCACTCTGCCCAACTTCAAATTATACTACAAAGCAATAGTAATCAAAATGGCATGGTATTGGCAGCAAAACAGACACATAGACCAGGAAAAAGAATTGAGTCTAGAAGTAAACCCATATTTATATGGGCACATAATTTCTGACAAAAAAGCCAAAAACATACCATGGAGAAAGGAAAGCCTCTTCAATAGATGATGCTGGGAAAATTGGAAGGCCATCTGCAAAAGAACGAAACTAGACTGTTTTCTATCACCACACACCCAAATTAACTCAAAGTGGACTAAGAACCTGAATAAAAGACCAGAATCAATAAAATGCATAGAAGAAAACATAGGAACAAAACTCAAGGACCTTGAACTTAAAGAAGATTTTATGAATTTGACATTGAAGGCAAGGGAAGTCAAAAAATAAATGAATGGGACTACATCAAACTAAAAAGCTTCTGCTCAGCAAAGGGAATCAACAACAAGGTAAAGAGACAACCATTTGAATAGGAAAATATATTTGCAAGCAACACCTCCAATAGGGCCTAATATCCAAAATATTCAGAGAACTCATAAAGCTCAATAACAACAAAGAAACAAATGATCCAATTCAAAAATGGGCAGAGGACCTGAACAGACACTTCTCCCATAAGGACATGCAAATGGCCAACAAATACATGAAAAGATACTCAACTTCGCTATTGGAAAATGCAAATCAAAACCACAATGAGATACCATCTTACACCTGTCAGAATAACTATAATCGACAGGTCAAGTAATAACAAATGTTGGAGAGGATGTGGAGAAATAGAAACCTTCAAACACTGCTGGTGGAACTGCAAATTGGTACAACCACTATGGAAAACAGTATGGAAGTTCCTCAAAAAACTAAGAATTAATCTACTATATGATCCAACAATCCCTCTACTGGATCTTTACCCCAAATGTTTAAAAACTCATATCTAAAAAGGTATTTGCACACCAGTGTTCATAGCAGCACTATTCACAATGGCCAGGACATAGAAGCAACCAAAGTGTTCTACAATGATGACTAGATAAAGAAGCTGTAGTACAATGGAATATTAGCCATAGGAAGGATGAAATACTGCCATTTGCGACAACCTCATGACCTTAAGATAATCATGCTAAGCAAAATAAACCAGACAGAAAAAGTTAAAAATCAAATGACATCGCTTATATGAGGAATATAAACCTAAAAGCAGCAAATGAACAGGACAAGGAGAACTCGGGAACCTGGACAATGGACTAGTGGTTACCAGGGTATAAGGGAGTGGGGAAGGAGGGAAGAAGTAGACGGGGTAAAGGAGTCAAATATAGGGGGATTGGGGGAGGGTGAAGTGGGTAAAAGGGATCAAATATATGGTAACTAAAGAAAACTGGACTCTGGGTGGTAATCACACAATAGAATATATAGATGTTAAATTATAATGTACACCAGAAATTTATATAATTGTATTAACTACTATTACTCCAATAAATTTTAACAAAGTTAAATAAAATAAAATAAATAAAATACCTAAAAATCAATTTAACCGAGGAAGTAAAAGACTTTTACTTAGAAAATTACAAGACAATGAAGAAAAAAATTGAAGAAGATGCAAATAAATGGAAGCATATACCTTGCTCATGGATAGGAAGAATTAGCATAGTTAAAATGTCAATATTTCCCAAAGCAATCTATAGATTCAATGCAGTCCCTATCAAAATAACAATGATATTTTTCACAGAACTAGAACAAATAATCTTAAATTTTATATGGAACCAAAAAAAAAAAAATAAGTAAATAGCCACAGCAATCTTGAGAACAAGTTTAAGGTAACACAATACCTGGTACAAAACTATACTACAAAGTTTTAGTAGTCAAAACAGCATGGTACTGGCATTAAAACAGATACATATATTAATAGAACAGAATAGAGAGTCAGAAATAAACCCATGCCTATATGTTCACTTAATCTATGACAAAGGAGGCAAGAATATACAATGGAGTAAATGCTGTCTATTCAATAAATAGTATTCGGAAAATTAGATAGATACATGCAAAACAGTAAAACTAGACCACCTTTTTTACACCAGATACAAGAATAAACTTAAAATGGATTAAAAGTCTTAAATGTAAGACCTGAAACCATAAAAGTCATAGAAGAAAACATAGGTAGCAAACACTCTGACATTACTCTTAGAAATATTTTTTTGGAGGATAGGGTAATATTTTTTTTATCTCCCTGGGCAGGAGAAACAAAAGAAAAAAAATAAACAAATGGAACTACATCAAACTAAAAAGATTTTTCACAGCTAAGGAAACCATCAACAAAACTAAAAGACAATCTACTGAATGAGAGAAGATATTTGCCAATGATACATACGATAAGGGGTTAACATCCAAAATTTGTAAACAATTCGCACAGTTCCAAAACCCCAAACAATCCCTTAAAAAATTAACAGAGGCCCTGAATAGACACTTCTCCAAAGAGGAAATGCATATAGCTGATAGACATATGAAAAGATGCTCAACGTCACTAATCATCAGAGAAATGCAAATTAAAACCACAATGAGATATCACTCCACAACTTTCAGAATGGCTATCATCAATAAATTAACAAACAACAAGTGCTAGAAAGAATGTGGAGAAAAGAGAACCCTCATGCACAGTTGGTGAGGGTTGCAAATTGGTGCAGCCATTTTGGAAAACAGTCTGGACTTCCCTCAAAAAATTAAAAATAGAATTACCTTATAACCCAGCAATTCTACTTCTGGGTATTTAACCCACGAAAGTCAAAACATTCTTTCAAAAAGATATATGTACTCCTATGTTTACAGCAGTGCTATTCACAATAGCCAAGATATTAAAGCAACCTAAGTGTTTATCACTAGACAATTGGATAAAGAAGTGGCAGTACATATATGCATGGAATATTACTCAGCCATAATAAATGAAATCTTACCATTTGCAACAATGTGGATGGACTTAGAGGATATTACGTCAAGTGAAGTAAGTCAGACAGAGAAAGACAAATACCATATGATTTTACTGATATGTGGAATCTAAAGAACAAGATAAATGAACAAACACAAACAGACTCATAGATACAGAGAACAAATTGGTGATTGCCACGTGGGGAGTTTGGGGGGGTTGAGGGGAAAAGTTGAAGAAATTAAGAAATACAAATTGGTAGTTACAAAATAGTCATGGGGATGTAAATTATAGCATAAGGAATTTAGTCAATAATACTGTAATAACTATGTATAGTGTGAAGAGGGTATTAGTCTAATCAGGGGAATCACTTTGTAAATTAGATAAATATCCAACCACTATGTTGTACACCTGAAGCTAATTTAAAATAATATTGAATATTAAGTGTAATTGAAAAATAAATAAAATATAAAAAATAAGTGATCTAAAGGAACTTTGAAATTGGTAACAAAATTCCTGGAGAGAAAGGAAGTGATACACCCATAAAATAAGAATAAGAATAAGAGGCTGTGATTCACATTTCAGAGAGTATGAACTAAAACAAGAACATACAAAAAATTAGAAGTCCAAAAGTGGAAGTATCTTTATTGAAATAAAAAGTAATGATGATAGAAAAGATAAATGGGATTGAACAGAATTAAGGAGATTTAATGATTGAGAAAAGCAAACTGTGAACTTCTTTTATATTGTAATTAGGAGAGAGAGAGAGAGAGAGAGAAAGAGACAGAGAGAGAGACAGAGAGAGAGAGTTAATAGACATGGAGGATAGGTTAAGAATTTCTAATATACAGCTAACAAGAATTTCATAATTTAAGACAAAAGAGACAATATTTAAAGAGATGCAACAACATGGATGGCTCTTGAGATTATCATGCTAAGAAAAATAAGTCAGACAAACATTTGAGAACCACATAATTTCACTTATATGTGTGGTATAAAACTGAAAGGAACAAATGAACAAGATAAACAAACAGAGACGCTTGGACATGGACAACAGCTTAGTGATTACCAGATGGAAGAGAAAGAGGTGAGAAGGCAGATAAGAGTGAAGGGGGTCAATTATATGGTGATGGAAGGAAATTTAACTTTGAGTGGTGAACACACAATGCAGTACACACATGACATATTATTGAATTGCACACTTGAAACCTAAATAATTTTAATAATCAATGTCACCCGAATAAATTTAATTTAAAAAATAAAATATAATATAATGGCTGATAAAATTCTGGAATTGGAAAAAGATAGATGTCCACCGATTTAAAAAGCTCACAGAGTTCTAGATTAGGAATTTGTAAAATTAATCTGCTACATTTTAAATACTCACTAAGGAAGCTAGCTACTTTTTTACAGAGGAAAAAACTACAATATCCACCAACATACTCTAGGACAGAATACCTTATACTCTGCACACAATCACTCCCAAACTGCATACCCCACTCACCCTCTCTAGCTGGCACCCACATCACATACACCCTCTCACACATCTGCCATCAATCATCCTCACTTTCTATACCCCCACACCACCATTCCCCTACAACACACCTGATCTCACACAACTGTGCAAATTCATTCAGTCACACCTGCCATAGGATGGCAAACATGGTGGTCACCTACCTCACCAACCCACACAGACCCTCTCTTTGTCACCACCACCTTCTCTTCAGTTCCCAAATTTTCCATCTCCCTTCACCAACTTCATATATCCTATAACTTTTTCCCCCAGAAATGAAACAATAACCATGATATTTAGATAAAAAGAGGAGACATTTTGGAGTCATAAAATTCCAGGCTTCCCCCTGAAACCCTCTTGCCAGTTGTCATCTTTCCAGCTGTCCAAGTTCATACAGTCACAGTCTCTAGGTGAGCCAGTCTATTGACAGTATGTTCACTTCTATGCATCCTCAGCAAATACTTATCCAGTCCCTGCTGGAACATTTCAATGACCTGGAGCATCTATATTTAGTACATCTAACTAGTAGTGGGGAAAGTACCCTGACATAGGAGGAAAATTTTCAGTCTAGAAAGTCAATTCTATTTAATTTCTGTTTCAAAGCCTTATGCTGCTATCAAGACAATGGTTGTTGGTGCCAATTCAATGCCAACAGGAATCCCCAATTTGAGGTATGGCGAAGAAGGAAGCTTTATTCAGTGCAAACAGTTCAATTGTGATATAACACAGCTGTGAGAACAGCACTGCCATAGAACACCTCAATAGTGTTATAAAGCAGCATGGCTGTGGAACAGCATGACTGCGAGGTGACCCTGGGGTGTGGCCAATCCTACTCTTCTCTGCTCCAATAAGACTTTAGTGTTTCAGCTCCAGCCTGGGGAACAAAGTAGTTTTTCTTTGGTGGAAAGGAAAAGTGCACTCCCCAAACCATAAGGGAGCTGACTTATACAGATAGAAGTCCCTGTCCCTGGTCTCTGATTGTTTCATTCTCATATAAATGAGACTTCAAATCACCTCAGTTTGATTTGCCCAAAAAAATCGTGTCCTGATTGGTCAGAGTGAGTGGAGTGCTCTGATTGTTTGGTGTAGATGTTAATGGGGATATAGATACACAACTCTGATCTGATGGAGAAAGTCTCAGTCCTATTGGTTGAAATACAGTTAGTTCCAGGAACTCCTTTATAAGGGCTGGCTCAGATAGCAGGAACACAGTGCAGGCAGTAGTGTAGTGCAGGCTTCTCTCCGGAGTATGTCTTGTGTGAGAGACCCCTACTTAGAAATGGCTACTAGGCTTTGTTTTTTGTCATGTTCGTTTGGTTGGTTAATTTTAGTTCAGTTAGCCGCCAGGAGTCCTTCTTGGTAGCTATGTTTTTTCTCAGGGTCCACACCATTAAAGTTAAGGAAAAATTAATTTGGTCATTAAAATCTCTTTCATCCTAAGGTTGTGATTGTGTTTTGTAGTGGCTTAGGTCAAAGCAGCACCTGCCTCTTTTGGACACATTCTCATCTGCCTCTCATCTTGGATCTACATGGGTCTTTGCTGAGGCCCCCTCATCCCTATTGCTGTAGCTCCAGCAGATCCCAAGCTGTCTCCAACTGCACCATTACTGGGGGTCTCAGGAGTCTGTCTTTGTCTCTGTGGGGCACATTAGGCACAAGAAGCTTGCGAAGCTCTCAGTGGTGCCACTAAGTTACTCCCTGGGTCCTCACTGCCTCCTCGAGTCTCCATCAGATTCTGCACAAAAAGTGAGCATCTCTATTCTCATTATGTTCCTTGGTATCTCCACATGCTCACACCCTCCACACCCATTTCACTATCCAAAATTTTTCAAGCCTCTAGAAGAAGTTATTTTCTTTAGTATTGACAAGTATTCACTCAGAGGCCCAAGATGTTTCCATAATGCAGAAACATTTAATCCAACACACTTGTATTGAATTAAATATGTGTTTTTCTCAGGGTTCTCTGGAGAAACAGAAACAATGGGATATATATAGATCCATGAAAGTTTTATTAAGAGTAATTGGTCCATGTGGTTTTGGAGTCTAAGAAATCCCACCATCAGCCACCTGCAAGTTGAAGGTCTAGGGAATCTTGTGGTGTTTAAAATGACAAAATCTGAAGGCCTGAGAACCAGGAACACCAATGTCCAAGTGCAGAAGAAGATGGATATCTCAGCTTAACCAAAGGGTGAATTCACCCTTCCTTCACTTTTTGTTCTATTCAGGCCCTCAATGAATTGAATGATGCCCACCCACGTTGGTGAGAGTGAATCTCTTTAAATCAGTCTATTGAGTCAAGCACTAATCTCTTCTGGAAGTACCCTCACAGACACACCCATAAATAATGTTTTACCAGCTATCTGGGCACCCTCAGCCCAATCAAGTTGACACCTAAAATCAGCCATCACAATGTGCTTTCTTTAGCTCCCACCCATAGGTGTCAGCTATTCCTCAGGGCACAAGGGACATGCTCTCCTGAGTCTTCTCATCTTCAGGAAAAACACCCCCAGGTTCTTCAGCTACATGACAGTTCTATAGTCCTCCCCAGTTTGGAAAATCTTTCTAAGAAAATTTAATAACCATTTTTTGGCCCTGTTTTCTTTCTTTGTAAGATGAGAAAAGAAAAAGCCTTGGCCTTGTGGGCTGCTATGAGTGCCTCTTTTTTAGTATCAGGTAGCACTTGGAGGGCACTTTTCTCCCTGACTTTGCCATCAAAATAGTCCCATAACTGATACAGCTTCACTCAATCAAACATTGCAAAAACTTTAATGAGTTGGTTATCATTAGCCTTCCTATTTTACAAAGGTAATAGGCACAAAAGGAAGTTAAGCATCTTGACTGAAGGCAAGTGGAAAAGTGAGATGGAGATCTAGTAATCTGGCCTAAGACCCACCATTCTGCTAACTTTCTCAAAGTGTATGCCAGTGGTCTCAAAACCTCAACTTGTTCTAAATGTTTCATTGTTCCTTCTTCATTTCAAAAATTTTCAACTTCTTGTTTCTTGCTTTCTTATTCTTTAAAAAATATTTCCTATGGCTTGTCAACTTGGTAAACAATTCTTTTTGTTTTGTTTTCAAGGAATTAACCCATATCTGTCAATTTGCTGCTCTCTTTTTTATTTCTATGTTTTTTGTGTGTGTTTCTTTCTTCCTCCCTTGTTGGGTGAAGTAGCGTATTTGTTTCTTTGTTAACTTTTTAAGTCATTAAATCTCCTTTTGAATTTTCATTAAAATTGCCATTTAAAAATTTACTTTCCCTCTGAGAATGGTTTGGCCTGTGTCCACAAATTTGTTAGAGTATCTACATTTTAATTATTTTCTTAAATGTGCTTACTTTCTTTGAATTTCCTCCCTACCTGGTTGATATTTAGGAAACTATTTTTAGATTCCATGTGGTTGGGTACTTTTAGGTTCTGGCTTTTTTGTTTATTTCCAATTTTACTGTTTAAGGATCAGAATGTGGTACATATACCTTAGGATTTTCGTCTGCTCTGAGAACTCCTTGGCTGCCTGGAAAGTTTCCCTGAGCATATCTGATACCTTGCAGAGTCCAATCATGGCATTTACCTTGTTGGATGGTAAGGGACCACTTCCCTGGGGTTTGCCCCAGTTGTGCTGAGCCCTCTGAGGAAAGGGACAGTATCAGTGGACAAGGTAGGGCTAGACACAGGAGCCATGAGCAAAGGCAACCAGGGCACACTCCTCTGGGGATAAAGAGACCAGCTGGTAGTAGCAATAGTCAAAGCAGCCTGGATCCCTCTGCACCTCAAAAGACTGTGATGTGAAAATAGAGTGTTTCACTCTGGGGGAGTTCGGTGGCAAAGACTGGTAGAGACCCAGCCTACATGGGTCTCGCATGGAGAATGTAGACATGCTTTGAATTGATGGAGATGAACCAGAACATAGAGCACTTAGACTTTGACCAATCACTTGCTCTGTCATTTACTTATGTATGCATGTACACATTCTCATCTGCAAATAAGGAATGTTTGAAAAGTGTCTGAAGATTAGACAAGGAAATTCTGGAACCACACAGGAAAGGAGAAGCTGAAGAGTGAGGAGGCTTACTTCCTGAGATCTTTTCTATAAGAAATGAAAGTGAAGGGACATTGGGCATTCATTCATTCGTTTTTCCTTTAGAAAAATACATAACTGCATGTCAACCACATTCCAGGTTCTAATTTGGATGCAACAAGGAATAATATAGACAGGGCCTTCTGGAACTTACAGGAAAGCTGGTTCCATCTTTTTATGAAAAATTTATGACGAATTACTCAGAAAGCTGGAGGCTCAAATCAACTACTTTGAACCACTGTCCCTAAGCCCTCTGCTGCCTTATGGTATTCACCCCCACCCTAGGACACCAGTGCCTTTACTGGGTAAGCTCCTTTCATTAATACGATTGTTCTAAGCTAGGCTGAAAATCATCAGCAACACCACAACATCAGCAAATCTCTGGAACCTATAGAAAGAGTCAAACCCATTGCCCAGGCCTGCCCTGATCAATAATCCAATTCTAAACACACAAAGAAACACAAAGCCGAGATTTGCCCAATTTCAGATTTCACTGTA
Source organism: Cynopterus sphinx (assembly GCA_030015415.1). Taxonomy (NCBI): domain Eukaryota; kingdom Metazoa; phylum Chordata; class Mammalia; order Chiroptera; family Pteropodidae; genus Cynopterus; species Cynopterus sphinx. Next base: position 56,656,666 of record CM057382.1, read on the forward strand.
AAAATATCTATGTACCTCGGTTGAATTGTGTTGGTAATTTGGAATTGAAGATGGTTTTTTTGAAAAACAAATCAATGACTCTTGCTGAATGGTTTCTTCAAAGGGACATGGAATCTAAAAGAACCATAATGTATTAGCCACAGAAGTCACTCTTTATGCAACCCTGTTGGATTCAGTGCTCTGGCTGTTTTTCAGATATTAGGAAATCTGAGCTTGCTCATTCTAAGATCAGTACAACTTCCTGTCCCAAGAAAAGAACCATCAGAAAATTCAATCACTCTTGAAGAACAAATTTAGTGACTTAAGACTAGAAACATAAGGCTTGCATTTCCTTTGATATACATGGGGTTTAAAAATTAAGAGGAAATCTGCAGGGAAAGGTTTGTGATTAACTTGGCATATTTTTTAAAATAGTCTAAAAAGAGCCTTAGGCCAAGAGCCAGCTGAGTTCAAGTCTTCAGTTTCATATTAAGTAGATCAAGCTTGTGGGTTATACTGTTCACCATGTTTCCTATCTAGACAAGAATCCCCTAGAATTTGTATGAAGGGAAGAAAAGAAGCCATTTTATGGACTGCCCTTGGAAAGAATAACTGTTCCACAGAATGACTGTGATGGTATTTGGCTTCCAGTGATAGTCCAAGGCTAGAAAGGGACTTGGAGGTGGTAGGCTCCATTAAACATTGACTGGGGGGAGAACCTGTGGTTGGCCAGCTCTGATTCCACTTCAGCTGGACCAGCAGATCGGAGCCAGAAAGATACCCAGAAGAGCATATGTACCATTTCACTGAGGCCTCCAAGAACTCTTTGCAGTAGGTAGCACTATCCCATTACACAATGGGGAAACTGAAGACCCCTGAAATGAGCAACTCTCCAGTCAGATATCTATTAGTCTTGAAGCTGAACTTATATCTGCTTGTATCCAAGACAATTCTCCTTATAATGCCAATTTCAAAACAGTTGCTTGGGAACTACCTAACCCTTGAGGCATTTGCTGAGCCAGAGCTACAGCAGGTCCTGGGGAGTGCAGTGAAAGGAATCTGAGAGACTAGGTTTAATTCTTAGCCCCACTAGCTTCTAATACATGCCCATGGACACTTTATTAGCATCTTTGACCATTTTTCCTCTTTAGTAGATTAAAGATGACAGGACATTCAGAGTTTGTGTGAAAGTTAAAGTGGTGTGCCCCAATCAGTGTCCAGCACAGAGTGGATGATCAGTCACTATGAGTGCCATCACCTACTCTGGATGTCTGCTCAGTATATCTGCAGAAGATTTCCCTAGCCTCTGACCCACCAGGAGACCCCTGCACTCAGACTTCCCTCATGGTCTAAACAACAGCTTGATTGTTTTGATTTCATTTTTAATTCAGCAAGAAAAATAGAACTTCTGCCTAATTTTTAACATCCTTGTGGTATTAGTCTTATAATTAAATACAGTATCTAAAACATATACAGTTCTGACAACAAATAAGCCTACCTAAACCAGTCCACATATCCTGAACAAAAGTGCTTCCAAACGACAGAGGCATGATTGACAAGTTTACTGAGAATAACCACCTTCATAAACAAAATCCATGACTCAACCTGGCTCAGAGGGTGGGGATGGGGAGGAAGTGGAAATCAAAGATTATGCACTGATCAAACCTCTCCTTCTTCAAGGGAATCCAGGTCAAGACAAAGAGACCATTAGAGGTCAGGTGTGTAGGGGAGGGGTCATCACAGAGGTGAGAGCAGTCAGGCTTTGCCTGGAACAGTCACAGGGTAGCCCAAAGATCCTGTTGAAGCTGTCACAGGAAATATCAGAGAACATAACATATGATACCAGGCTTTGCAGATGTCTTACTAAGGTGCTGGCAATTTGTTGTTGCAGGAAGAAACATTCAGGGCCTAGAAAATTCTCTTTATAATGCCCAATTCAAGAGAAGGGAGAGTCCGAAAAACATGTGAGGGCCTCTAGTTTGTGACTCTGGTGCATATTTCAGTGTGAGACAACAAAGTTTACTGCAAGGCAGAGAAAATTGCATGTTCAGTCAAAACCTCTCAGCTCGCAAGCTATTTCTTCCTTCAGTTCATACTCCAGCTGCATCTGGGATCAATGGACACCTTGCATTCTCATTTTAAAAACTTGTTTCAGTGAGATATGTACGTCAGATTCCCAAGTTGTATCTTCTAATTCCCTCCTCAGGCACGTGTCAATGTTTGTATCACTCTCTTAAGCAACTTGCTTAACATTATTGCTTTCCATTATCTCAAGGACTTTTGAGGGTGTGTCACTGCCTCATTGTTGAAAAGGGGAAGGTCTTCCCCCGCAGTCACACAGATGTAAAGGGTTCAGAGCTGGACTGTTGACTCAGATGTGCCTAGCTCCACAGGTGTCTCTCCTGCCAATATCCCAAACATAAGAGGTATGAGGACAACAGGAAGTGAGGTCTATCTCCTGAGAGGCCTCTTGTGTTAGAACAGGCTGTTAGACCAGACAAACTGAGTGGGTCTGAGTTCAGGGGTGGAGTCAAGTTGACCCAGCTCAGTAGACAGATATATCAAACCTCCATCTGGGAACTTGTAAAGCAGAAAGGACTTGAAGGTGATAATACGGGATTCACCCTTTCTCTGGCAAACTCTTGCTTAACCTGTAGAAAATATGCAGGAGTTTAAGGAAAATCAACAGTTTGCCAAAATAGCCTTATGCTTCCATGTCCTCTCTCTGAATTTATATCTGCTCCAGGGGCCTAACAGGCTGTGGCCTGGAGCTAGCACCATCTCTTCCGCAGCACTTTCTTTTCAGGGGCATGTATGAGCCTTGTTGGACATACAGACTTACAAGCTTGCCCAGAGCTCCCTAATTGAGAGCACAGTGCTATCTGAGAGGCATCACTTAGAGACACACATAGCTTTCTGTCCTTACGCCTTCAGTTGTTGGCTCTATGAGCTTTATCTCTGGGACCCTCAGCTTCTTCATCTACAAAATGCTGCAAAGCAGTATTTAGGTTGTAATAAATCCTTAGTAAGTCCTCATAAAATGCTCTCAACAGCCTTGTTTATCCTCTAAGCCAGGTCTCTAAACCTGGATGATACAGTACACACTTGACATTGCAGAGGCATTATCTGGAGTGCTCAGTGAATCCCACAATTCAAAAATAGTATTATAACAAGAACATTTTTTTAACATTTTATTTTATTATTAGTTTTAAATATACAGTACTTTGGTTAGATATTTGTATAGTTTATGAAATGATCCCCCTGATTATTCTTTCTCCTCTCTAGTTCTGCATTCCCATAACAAGAACAATTTTTAAGCCATTCCAAAAAATTTTTTATGCTGTGACTATAAGTGCTATTATTATTATTTTTTAACTTGAATGTCCCTAGAGGGCAGGCAGTTCTTATTCTTGTCTTTTAATGCCCAAGACTTGCCAGAAAGATGAGAGAATCTCACACAACAGAGAAGGCTGCTAGGCAACAGTAAGGGCTGGAGCTGGCATCTCCTCATATTGACTAGGGTGTGCTATTGAATACTGTAATTACTTATCTCTTTCTTCCAGATGAGTTTGAATGAGTTATCTATTTCGGCATGACAAATTTCCCTGAAATGTTAGTGCCTTAAAACAACAACAGATCTTATATTTTTTTCTCATGAATCTGTTAAATTGGACAGTATGGCTCATTACTGTCCCTTGTTGCATAAGACTGGCAGTTGGAGGATCAACTTCCAAGATGGTTCACCCACTTGGTTGGAAAGTTGGCACTGGCTATTAGATGAGGGCTCAAATGGGACTATAGGTTGGAACTCTGTCTTCATGTAGGCCTCTCCATTGGCTGATTAGGCTTCCTCATATCATAAAGGCTGGGTTACAAGAGTGAACATCCCCAGAGAACATAGAGAAAACACATGATATTGTTATGACCTAGCCTCAGTTGTCACATAATGCCACTTCCTCCATATTCTATTGGTCTCAGCAGTTCAAGAGGTCATAGATGCCTCTTCTTGATAATGAAGTAGCAAGCTTGTAGGATAAAATGTGGGAAAGAAGATATTGCTATGACTATCTTTGAAAAATACAATCTGCCACAAATTCTGCCCTCAGCTCAGAAGAGTGCCTCCCTTGTTTGCTAGGTCAATCCTTCTCTTTATATTTCTCTCACTTAAGTTTGCTAGAATAAAGGGCCTATCTGGAGGACTTCCTAATGCCTTTTTCACTTCCCCAAAGAGATTTAAACAACTTTTTGGTATTCTCCTAAATGGTATTTCTGCTGAGAAACAGGAGTGCAGCTTCCTGTGTGCATCACTCAACAAGCCCCTTGACTTTATCTAAATTTCATTCTCACTTGGATATCACTTTTCTAACTGAAACAACTCTGAAGTAGCTTCAGAATCTCTCTTCCTGGTGCAGGACCAATGTCAACCTGAGTTTAGTCCTACGGCAGCATCTCATTCCATCAAAACCAAAGCAGAGGGCTTCCCACTTTGGCAGCTCTCCCAGACAGAGGGTCAAGAGTTCTTGCTTCCTTTATCTTTCACTGCCTCACCCTTGACAAACCCCTGTCATCTCCTCATTGGGCCAGAGTCAATAGAAATTGTTACTCCACAAAGCCATTCAAGCATGCAGACAGATACAAATCCTATTGGCTGGGCTTTTGAAATCAATGACAAAAGTGCTAGTGAACATGACCAGTAGGGTGCTATTATTAATCCCATCCTGCAAGAAAGGAAACTGAGGCAAAGGGGAACTTAGTGACTTATCCATGGTGACACAGTTAAAACACACCAACTAAAAAAATTTTAAATTGAGTCCAGTACATTTTCTATAAGACTACACTTCTGATTTCCCAGAAAAAATGTAGTGGATATATTTCTATAATATTTATCTTATATATCAAAATGTGTTGTAAGAGCAATAAAAGAGGAATAAATGATGGATATATGCAACAACATGAGTGAATTTTAAAATCATTTCTCTGAGTGAAAGAAGCCACACAAAAAGAGTATACATTCTTCCATTTATAGAAAATTCTAGAAAATGTGATCTAATGTATAGTGACAGAATGCAAGTCAATGGCCGCCTAAAGGAGTGGGTACCAAGGTGAGAGGGTGGACGCTAAAGGAGTACGAGAAAGCTTTTGGATGTGGTGGTGGAGGCACAAGCTTATCAAATTGTACACTTTAAACATGTGAAGTTTATTGTATGTGTATTATACTTCAATAAAGCTGTTAAGCACAGAAATTATCACGCCTCTAAAACCCACACTCTTTCATTCATGACACATCAATTCCCTTTGAGTGAAAACAAGGAAAAAAGAGCAGCATGGATGAGGAACAGTGTTTTTTGCCTCTAGCTTCCCCAGACAGATTAATTTGGAATCGACTGAATTACCATCCTGAGAAATAAAGATCTAGGAGAGGTTGGGGCCTCAGTGTGGTAAGGGGTGACCTCTGGCATACACATGCCCTCTCTTTCCACTCTGTTCCCAAGGCAGTCTTCATGGGCCTGGATGCAGCCTTTTAGTGAGGATGATGACAGAGGCATGACACTCTCATCCTCCTTCCTTCTCTTGTGGAATGAACAGAGGGGGACATTTGGAGCTGAGGGATGTCTGCTGACTCTGAGGCCCCTTTCACTCTAAAGGAATCAAAATGTGACCCAAAGATAAGAAGTAAGAAATTGACCAGTATCATCCAAAAGACTATAAGCTTGGAGATTTCAGAACTTAGGCAGTGGGTTTTCATTTCAGGTTAAAGACAACAAGGTGGAGTAGTAGACTAAAACCAGGAGGAAACTTAAGGCTGACCTCTATGAGGACTAGGAGATCAGTAGTCTCGATGGTGGCCAATGGGTGTGTGAGTGTGACACCAACAGTACTGTCAAGAAGTCTGTGTTGCAGGTGGGGAAAGCCTCAGGATTATCTGAGTAGTAACTTTGCCTGATCTCAGGCAACTTAGCTATAGATTGCTGAGGTTTGTAAGACTGTTTCTAGACCTTACTGCCATTGAGAAAGGGTTTAGAGCATGAGGCTGGTGGCAGGAGGAGCTGAGCCTTCAGGGAGCACATCCAGGTAACCAGCTTCTAGGGCAGCATCAACGAACTAGCTTTCTCATAGATCTCTTATTGAGTCTTACTGAACAGTCTGCTAGAAAGAACAGAGTGTGGTGTGCTCAGTATGCATTTCTTAAAGACTGGGATAAACAGTGTTAAACAGCCTCATTACATCATAAATGTCCATGAGAAGCATGTGATGCAGGGCCCCTCCCAGACCTATTGGATCATTATTACGAATATTGTGACGTAGGCCCACCATCATCCTCAGGATGAAAAGATATGTTTTCCAAGCTGCTGGGCTAGCTTTTGGTAGTCAGCACTTAGTCTCAGCCATTTTCAGAGTTGTCTCAGCTGAAGAGAGTCACCTTGGCCAATGTCATATTCCTTTCTAGGAAGCCTGTATCCAATGACTTTCCAGTGCAGGATATGAAGTCCTGTACCCCACCCTACCTGCTAACTCTATGAGGCCATCCAGACTCAGAGCTCCCTATGTGGCCAGCCAGGCCTGTGTTAACTGCACTGAAGACTATTTTTCCCCTCTCCCGACTCTTACTCTGTCCCTTCCACTGGTGCTGATCTGAGAGCATTCCTATTCAACCTTCTGACATCAATCTCTGCTTCTTTATTCCTCCCTCATTTAGTGTATTTATATGTCTCCCCTGGCCTCCCATACCTTCCTTGGTTAGGCTTATCAGAGTTGGGCTCATATTGCTACTTTTCAAAGAACTAAGGTAGGACAAAGATTACCTTCTCTATGTGCCCCAGGACCTAGAATGGAACTTGGACAGAGTACCCTGGAAAAAAACTGCTACAGTAAAGAAATAAATGAACAAGTAGAGCAGCTTGGAGTGGAAATGAGGGTTCCTGTGTCTCCATATCACCACAGTGCCCACAGGAAGACAGTGTCTCTCTCACTTCTCAATAAATCAGGGCTGAAAATACATGTCATCCTTCAGCTACTGGCTCTGTCCTCCTCTCAGATGAAAGGCCTGCCACCTCCCCTACCCCTGGGCCCAGATTTCCACCTTTAGAAGTACATATTCTTGTCTGCAACCTAGAGTCTTGGGGCTGATGGTTCTGAATGCCATGGGCTGACTTGGTAGGTAACAGATGGAAATATCTTCTGAGCTTTGGCAAGGATACTGGATACTAAGCTGGCTGCTTTGCAATTCTTACATTTGTTCTTTTGTTATTTTGTATCTTATCTGAGGGATCCCAGCTTGAGCCTAAAGGAGAATCTAACTAGGATTTAAGAGGGAAGACTGCTAGAGGGCCTGCCAGAGACCATAGGTACTTCAGAATGAAAGGTGTCCTTCATTGGAAGAAGAAAATACAGTGAACCTGTGAAACTATATCAGTGCTTCAGGGCCCACTAGGAATGGCCTAGGAGCACCTCACTGGTGCCAGAAAGGAGGGGAAAGAGCTACAGTAAGCAGTAAGACTCCATTAAAAAAAAGTTCCCAGGGCCCCATGCCACAACAAATGCTTCTGTCTCATTTACTATTTCTATCGGCAAAGGAGGTGAGAAAATGCAGTCTCTCAGTGGGGCATGTCACCATTCCAGATGAAGTGGGGTGCTGCTAGCAAGTGATAGGGAGCAATGGATACTGGGCAGGCAACTACCGAGGACAACTTCTGCCTCTATCTACCTGCTAAGCTGCCCAACATTCACATGTCTTCTCCCTATCCGTGCCCCTCAAGGGACATGACCCTAAAGCACCACCAACCAATCCATGTCCTGATCTCAATCATACAAGTGATGGCTAGTGTAGCTCCATATAGGCTTCTCATGAACTGGTGACTATAAGCCTAAAGATAAATTATCTTGTCCCAATATAAAGGACATGGAAAGGACAGGATAAGCCCAGTGAAAACTCTCAGGAAACACTGAACTGTTGCTGGTCACAATGATGATCAAATCCTACTTGTCAAAAATAGGATTCCTTCCCTAACACTGGAATAAATTCCAGCTTAAACAGTAAGGTACAGTTTCATTTACCCACTGTCTTGATGGCCCCTGATACTTCCCAACTGAAAGATCTCTTTTGGCTATTAATATCCTCCTCCACATCTCATTTGAAGTAGAAAACTCCCTTTTCCTTTCAGGGGACTTCCCACTTACTTCAGTTGGTGTACTTTGGTGGCCTGTGAACCATCTTGTGGGGTAAGAACCTGAATCTTCCATCTTCATTTTTAGCAAATGATGTCTTCAGTTGCAGATTGAGCCTGGACCCTCTCTCCCTGCCTCTGATCATTGGGTCCCAATCCAGGCAATGAACCATTCATATTAAATTGCTATTTTTTTTTAGAACAAAAATAACCACATGGTAGCAATTTCATATGACTCAACCTAATATGAATATTAGCTACTGTTGAGGATGGCTTCTTGGATATTGGTTTGGACATGATGAGTAAATACATGTAAAGCATTTAAACTGTGGCTGACACATCACAAGCACTCAATATTAACTGTATCAATATTGTCATTGAACATGCAACACTAACAAATGTTATTATGGAAAGTTTAACTGAAAGTTAGAATAGGTATTTTGGAGTCCAAGTTGCCCTGGTTAATATTTGTTTTTCACTGTGCTTAGGATTAAATAGTGCTATACTCAACATTTCATCGTTTACTGTGATTATGTCAATCAAACTCACTTTGTCTCAGAATTTTTCACCTTTTTCTAGTTCATTCTGCCTGAAAGTTAGACTCACTTGGGGTACTTTTGTTTAAAGTTGAATTATAGTCTTGGGGGTGAGGCCTTGGGATTAATTAGTGTGATTCTAATATAGAGCAAAGGTTAAGAATCACAGTCATGGTTGATATGTAGAATCTATGACATTCTTGGCATTTATGTGGTTTATTGCTGCTGGTGGAGGGACAGAGGTCCCTCTCAGAAGGGTGTCCAAGAGAGCTCAGAAAGGAGAGGAGAAGAGAGGAGAGGAGAGGAGTGGAGGGATCCTGGCTAAGATGAGAGAAGGATGACTCCTCTGGATGCTGAGAGGAGCTATGTATGGGAGGAAGCTGTGGGTTATTGCAATGGGAGAAGAAAAGGTATGTACTATTCACTGTACAAATATAATATAATATAATATAATTTACTTGTCTATCTTGTTAATTAAAATGGAATATTTCTTGTTTGGGAAATTATACCCAAAGCTGCTATTCGTATAAATTTATTTAAACAATATAGAGACATAAGCAATTGCTCTCATATTACTATAGATTGGTGGATTTATTTTTTCTATATGTTATATTTCTTGATAGTTAAATTATCCCACATGTGGTCAGTGAAATACCCTTAAAGTTGGCTCCTATATCCTTTTGACATATTTTCATTATTCCTCAAATACTTTCTCGCTCCCTGAAATGAGAAGATGTACCAGGTTCATCTTCCATTTTCCTTGCCTCAGACCTGGAATCAGCCATTTCTCTAAGGCTGATTCATTTTAGTGGAAAATAGCATTGAGAAATCAAGTTCTGGGTCACTAGGTAGATTTGTTGTTACTGGTATTTTGTCTTTTCAGTAGACAGAGCTAGGATGGATGGATAGATGAATGAATGGATGGTGGCTACATAAAAAGTCATGAATCTGTAGTGATATTTCCAATTTAGATTTAATGGAACAGAATTTGTTTATTTTAGTTTGTATTCATATCTCTTTTGTCTTATAGTGAGAATATTAATATTAATTAAAGTTCTCAATATTAATATATTTACATATTAGTTTTATTTTATAATGTCCTTGATCCATAAAACATAATCACAATCCAGAGATTCTTCACAAAACAAATAAGTAATTCTGTGCCCCTGAACTTCTTTTTACCTCTCCTCACCATCTCATCTCCTAAACATACATAGCTTTTATATTTTCAATCATTTGTTTCTTGCTCTGCAATCGCAATTGTGTCTCCCATCTCTTACTTTCATGTTGATTCTGAAAATCAAAACACAACACCTAGAATTTTTGATAGTATGATTATATAGTCAGTTGAATTCTTTAAACCATATGAAATTTCTTATATTTAATGTCCTTTTCCTACAAAAATGTGGCAATTTCCTGTGGTTCAGCCAGACATTTTTTATTAGAGAAACATCTTCATAAAGACAAGAATGTTTTCCTGGTCACTGAATCTCTGCTGTTCTACTGAGAATATTCCAAGGTATAAAGTCAAGTAAATTTCCATTTTTAAAATGCCATTACTTGTATAAAATCATGCCAAATTTTAGCTTGTCTTATATTTGTACAATGACTTTATATGAGAGCTTTGTGTTTTGCCTGGAGAACCTATTGCCTTTCAGATTCTTGATGGCTGAAGAATCACTTGCCTTTTACATCCTAGTTCTCTGATCTTGGAGCTTGTTAATCATATTTTTGCTGAGTGCATCAATATGTTTTGAAGGCTGGCTGCCAGCTGTCATTTAAGGATTTCTGTTCATTGTACTCCTGGGTTTATTTCACTGTTTCTCTGATTCCATGGTTATGGTTTCTTGATTTCTTTTTTACCAGCGTATACCCTTATAAATTTCAATGTTATTTTTTTCATATTGGGTGCATGAGAGGTAAATTTTCTGAGTTCTTATAAGACTGAAAATATCTGCCTTTTACCCTCACATCTAACTGGTATATTTATAAGTAGAAAATAATTTTCCCTTAGAACCTTGAGGGCCTTTCTGCATTTAATTCTAGTTTTTTAATGATGTTAGCAAGTCCAATTGAATCCTCCTTTCTTTGTAGATATCTTATTGTTTTCTCTTAAAGTTATTCAGATTTTCCTTATACTCTTTTCTCTATCTTCCCTTCTTAACAGTCAACAACCTTTTTCAGCCTGAAGATTACTTTAACCAATAAAAACCTACTATTTCTTTAAACCAAAACTACTATTTTATTATTTATTTTCTCCATTCTTTCTTTCTGGAACTTCTCTGAGATAGATATTGACTCTTCTGCATTTCATTCTTCAGTCCATTTACTTTTTCTCTAATATTCTTTAATCTTTTAATACAATTGTTCCAGTCCTAGGAGATTGCCTCTACATTTTATTTTGGGCTTATGCTGAATTTTAAAGCCTGGGGATTATAATATTTTAACTTCTGAATATACTTTCATCCTGCTAAAGCATAGGGAAATTTTCCATAGAAAAGTTGTTTGTTTTATGTCATGGTTTGTGCATGCAATACCATTACATACTTTTTTTTTTATGTTTCTGAGAATAGTAATCAGAATTTTACAGGGTATTTAGCTAAAAATCAAATTATCGATGTATAAGAAAGACATGAATGAAAAAAGATAAAAGTTATTAAGAAGATAGTGAAGACAATACAACATGGAAAAAGTTTCTATCTCAGAGAATCAAAATAGGAATAAAAATATATATTTAAAAATGTATATTTTTTAATTTCCTAAAATGAAATAGAACCTTAATCTGCACATAAAATGCTTGTATCATGCAAGTAATAAAATATTTACAAATATAGACAGAGCTTTGTTAAAAATTAAATATAAAAGGTAAACACAACTATTTCATTCCAAGAAACAGAATGACAAGTAATGTGTGCCGCATGTCCTATAACCATGGTAACTGTTAGAAGACAAAAGAATAATTTCTACAAAGTAAATATATCCCAACTAGCATAGACAGCTAAGTTATTATAAAATTGTAAAAGCATCAAGACATTCTTCAATGTAAGAAAATGTGAAATGTATTTTGCAAGCAGATTTCTTTAAAAATAAAAAATAGCAACAATAAAATGTGCTCAATGATGGAATTTAGAGAATTTAGAAACAGTAAAGTGATAAAATCACAAATTCACAGTTAACCACAGTTTAGTATCTACACTGTTAGCCACATTTAACATGATTCTATAGGAGCAGAAAACTATTTAATACACACTGTCTTTCTCTACCCCTACAAAAAAAAAAAAAACTGAATGAGAAAACAAAGTCAGCATTTTTTAAACCAGTAACCACATAAAAAAGAAACTATACATCATTGTTCATTCATTTAAAAATCAAATTCATTAGGAAAGTATAAAAGCAATAACTTGTACCTCTTACCTTTTGATGCCAATTTTTTTTCTCAGAATATGAAAACTATCTCTACTCTCTCTGAATGACCAAGAATAACGTGCAAAAGAAGTTAAAGAAGTAGGGTGGTGCTCTGGATGGGACACTGATAGCTGCTGTCTCTATCACTGGTGTCCTTCCCAGTGTGGCCAACTGCATTATACTTGAACTACAAAGGTTGCTGCTGGTACTCACGCCCACTTTTTCTTCCTTTTCCCTTATTCTCATCACTGATATTGATGAGGTCCATCACAGTTGTCATGGTAAGCATTCTTCATTTTACTGGTCATGCCCCAAAGAGCTATGATTTATTGAAGTATCAGCATGTCGGGTGTTCTGATTTTAACCTGGACCTTAGCTAATCAATTTTTTTTGTCATTGCAAGCAGTATCTAGTGGGTCTTTTCCAACTTAGCAGTCATCCTTATTGCTATTTCCTGCAGCCAGTGTCTTATCATTGCAAACACTGCTATGAAGAGAATGCTAGACTTCTTGGCCTGAAGAAAAAAAAATACAAAACAACAAAAAGAAATACACAGTTAAGGGGATTTTGGTGGACACTGAATTCTTTTAGACACAAAACTAAGTTTAAAGAACTGTGGGAAATTAAATATTATGAACTTTGACAATATAAAAATAATAAAAGTTGGAGAACAAAGAAGGAATAATGAGAGTAAATAGAGTAATTTCCTCCTCTTCTTTAGTATGAAATTAAGAGAATAACTAGATACTGTCAAGGGTGGAATCTTATGAAACAGAAAATTGTTTAAAGTAATAAATTTGACACCAGAGTAAGCAAATACACACGCATACATACACAAATACTAAACAATATATGCTGATAATATTTTTTTATGAAAGGAATTACAAAGAACTGTTAACAATGTTGATGAGAGGAAACTTAGAGATGTGGGAGGGGAGACACTTTTTATTATTTATGTTTCTAAACTGTTCAACATCACACTACTGTACCAGTATTACATGTTGGTAATATACAGCTCTGTGCGTATATGAACTTTCCACCACTTCTGATATGTATTCTTACCAGTAAGAGTACAAATAAATGTGTGTGTATCTAAAGGGAGGTGGATCATATGATTTTAGGTAGTTTAAAATTTTCTCGTTTGAACTTCTTGTAATAAACCAATAACAAACAAATAACCACAGTCATGTACTACATAACAGTATCACAGGTAATGATGTACCACATGTAAAGGATGGCCCCATAAGATTTTAATAAAGCTAAAAAATTTCTATCACCCAGTAACGTCATAGCCATTGGTTAACATCATACTGCAACACATTACTCACATGTTTGTGGTGATGCGCTATAAATGAGCCTACTGCACTGCAAGTCATATAAAGTAAAAGCAAATAAAATCATGCTTGATAATGATATAAATGACTGTTACTAATTAATGTATTTACTATATACTTATTATTATTTTAGAGTATACTCTTTCTACTTATAAAGATACTTGCTGTAAAACAGTAGGTTGTGTTACATTGGTAGCAGCCTCATACATCTCGTGTTTACTTAGTCTCTTGACTGCATCATTTACTCTCATGTTGTTTTGTGCAGTAACATGCTACCCAGGCTTATAACCTAGGAGAAACAGATTATACCATGTAGCCTAGGTGAGCAGCAGGCTATCCCATCTAGGTTTGTGTAAGTATGCTCTACGATGTTTGCACAAAAACAAAATTTTTTAACAAAGCATTTCCAAGAATATATCCCTGTTCTTAAGCGATGCATGACTGTAGTATAAAAATCTATTTAATATAGGTAAGACAAATGACTGAAAGAAGTGGTAGCATCTGGGTACTGGATTTATAGATTATTTTTCCTTTTATAATTTCATGGTTTTTACCTAGATTTTCTGTAATTAGTTTGTATAATAAGAACCAGTATAAACAAGCAGTTTTGAATACTGGACCTGCCACTTGGGCAACTTAGTTACCCTCTAGATATCTGTTTTTACATCTGTAAAATGGAGCTTATAATGGAATCTGCATCCATACCAGTGTTATGAGAATTAAATGAGGGAACATATGTTCAAGTGAATAGAACTGGGCCTGTTACATAGAAAATGTTCTATAAACAAAGAGATGTTATACTTGAAGGAATTTTTTTTTTGCATTACATTTTCTTCATAAATACTTGTTTTCATCTATCTTTTCCATGCTCTATCCCCTCTCACATTCTCCCCTTCCTTTCTTTCATATAACCATCTTTATCTTTTTTTGCTAAAGTATTTTTGCATAGATGCATTGCCATTTGTTAAATTCTGCCCATGCTTCACGTGGATGGTTTTATCCAGATCATTTTGTTCTGATACAGTACAAATAAGTCTCCTTGATATTTTTAATTTAAGTCCTGTTTCCTTCCTCTAAGAACCACAGTCCAAGGGGCTGGATTTTCTGCATATTTACCATGGGAAAGGCATGGTTGGAGCAGCCTATAGCCTTTGCAGGGTGAGTTGGTCTTGTAGATCTCTTGTGTGGTTTTGCTGTGTGTCCTGAGACTGGGTTCACTCCACCTCTTGCAGCATGAGGAAACTCTTGAGTTTCAGATGCCCCCCAATTTAACAAGGACTTTGACAATATCCTGGAGAGCCATCTGGGTTATGGGTTTTACCCCCTGCTTGGCCAGACTCTCTCCAGTAACAACAATTCCAAAAGAAAAAAAGGCAAAATGGGCAAGGCACCTTGGAAACCATGTTAAGAGTGTACAGGAGGAGAGGAGACACATTCAGTACATTCGGAATGTCTCCTTCCTGCTCTCTGCTCTCCTAGAGGAACTCAGCATTTGAGTTTTCTTTCACCACCTTCATCACATTTGTTCTTCTCACTAGAGAGTCCACACACCCTCTGGGTCTCCTTTCTTATCTTCCTTCCATCAAGAGACTACCTCACTGGTTAAATTGGATATATTCCCTCTCCAAGGTGAGGCTGAAGGAAGTTTTGGAAGATCCTGTGTTCTTGTGCATGGTTCTGGGTCTCCTTTGGCAGATTTCTATCTACCTTTCCTTCAGTTCATTTTCTTCAAATACTCTTTCTTTCCTGCCTTCCTGGGTCAAGACTGTCCCTATGTAACAGGAGTAGGACAGTTATCCTTTCCTCTTATTTCCACAGCCTGTCCAGGAGCCATGCAAGATACCTCCAGCTCCCGCCCCACCCAACTTTAGCAGGTCAGAGGGGCTTGACAGATTGATTGAAAGGGAGGTAAATAATAGGGGTCAAGACAGGGTTCAAAGGCTGCCATCTTCTCATTTCTCATTCCAACAAATCTACTCTGATGCCCACAGCTCTCTCCCAAGCCTTCTCAACTCACCTGAGGTGACCCCTCCCATGCTTGCATGCCCTAGCACCACCTCTGGTTCCCTGACATGGAAGCCCTTCCCTTGCCTGATGAAAGACAGGGACTAAAAAAACCATTCTGTGCTTTGCTCAAGCAGATTCTGTTTTGCATTAGAATCTCATCTTCTGGGAAAGTAGTCTGTGTTGTCAGAAAGGGAAATGAAAATTGAGACTGAGGCCAAAGGCTGATTGAGGGGAGGCCACTGCTTCCCAAGAGGAGTGTGAAGTACAAATGAGAAGAGGAGATGCACCTGCCTCCTCTATCTTCATAAACTTATCTGGTCCAAGCACAGGGCTGGCCCATCACTGCACTCTCCTCTCCTTGAGTGGGCATGGAATGGGCAGACCCCATCAGGTATGGCAGTCCTTGACTTGGCTCCATGCCAGGGGCACAAGGCCAGTTGGTTCCACCTGGTTTTAGTATTATTACTACAAACAAACAGCATACAATTAGCATCCTTCTTTCATGGAACTTTCATAAAAAGAGATTATATGAAAATGACATAATCATATCTTGGATAAACTTCAAAATTAGGTATGGTGGGTAGTTAAGTTCAACAGAAGCAACTAATTAAAGAAAAATTTTTCAGTGTAAGTTAGTTCTAACCACCACCAACTTCCACCCACCCAGACAAGTACATTCACATTGTGCCCCTACAAGTGACCACCTGCATGCACAGACATCAGCTTTGGGGAGCAAAAGCACTGGAATAAGAGCTTACTAGGTATTCAGGCTTGATCTTGGGTCTTGTGCCTGCTTTCCTCACATTGTAGTTCAAATCCTGTTATTCTACTGCTGGGTTTCCCTGCTCTCATTAAAAACCATTTCCCAAATGGTCTTTTCTCCTTGCTGTCATTTTTGTCCCCTGGTCATAGCTGATGCCATGAACTTTCTTCATGCTGGAACCTTCCTCTCTCTTCCTCTGCTGGTACTGGCCCAAAGGGGAATAGGGCCATATTTATCATGTTTCCTGGATGTCCCAGGAATATCTGACACATGATTTCATTTTATTTCAATGACAATCCTAAAAAGAAAACATTATGCCCACTTCTTAGATCAAAAAATAGAGACTCAGAGACATACCTAGTGGTTCTAGAACTAGACAGATAATCCTAGCCTGAGTGTTGGGTGGGCACTGATGCTCCCAATTCACCCCCAGTTTTCTGTCACCATCTAACAGGTGCAGCTCTCTCTCTGGGACCCCAACACTCCTGGACTTCTGCTGAGAATTTCTGCATGTGGCTCCTGATTGGCTCCTAAGTGCCAATAGGAGTGGTATTTATGCCTCTTTGGGAAGTGCCATATAGATAGGTTGCAGAATTGAACTTTCTCCCTGAGTGACAGGAGAGAACCCAGCCCCTCAAGAACCAAAATAAGCCCTTCTCTGCAAAACTTTCTGGACCTTTAACACCCTCTGCCTCCCCATGACTTGTGAAAACCCAGAAATTTTTGACCCCCAACACCTCCCATATAGATCAAGGTGCGAATCTGAAACACACACCCATGGAAATTCCTGGCTTTCAGCCATCCCCACAACCTTCTATCATATGGTGAAAAAATGTTATAATGCTGACAAATTAGGAAACAAGCTTAGTTCCCTTGACAGACCCACCTGGCAGCATTGTTGCCCTGGTGGGAAGCCACGGCTTGCATTACCCTCCCTCAATTCTCCATCCAGGGGGAGAGGAATTCCCCATAAAGATACTGGAGTGTTTTGGGGAAGGAAATTGGATGCTGGACAGAAGAACAACATTAAATATGTGTAATGGAAACTCTCAGGGTCCCAGCTGAGAGCTGTGGATAACAGTGAGCATGGGGTAGAGGGACTTATAGGATATGTCTGGAAAGAGGATGAGGAGGAGGTTATTGGCATGTCCTGAGCACCTCCTGTGTGTGCTCACAGCTTTAATCCACTTAGTCCTTATGGAATTGTTATCCTTATCTTCCAGGAAAAGAAACACATGCCTCACCAAGGTGAAGAGATTTACACAACAACATGCTACAATTTATTAACCCAAGCAGACTAGAAAAGTATTGAGCAAAAGGAAAATGCACATTATATGAAACTTGGAAATGTATTTTATTAAAAATATTTTGTATGTACCAAGAGCTGCTTGCACATAATGAATGTGACAGTCCTGTATAAAAGAATCTCTGAATCTAATAACTGAATTCCAGTTATCGTAATGGAATTAAATCTGCCTGTAGTTTATGGTGTCCTGCGAAGAGCCCACATCTTTCAGAAACTTTGCCACATGAGTGAATCTGAGAATCACCAGCCAACAAAATCCAGCCTGAACTCCTCAATTAAGTATCCAAACCTCCTCCTTATCACTTCTGCCTTTGCTGAAGATGGAGGAAAGGGTGGGTATTTCAGAAAGAAGGCACAGCTTTTGCAAAGAGAGGTTATAGAAGGGTTCTGTGTGTTTCTTGAATGGGGAGAAGTTGGGTGTGACAGGGTTTGAGCTATAATGTCTGAATGGAAGAGGAGGCAAGGAGGAGATGAGAGAAGGATGCTAACCGAGTAATACAGGGAGAGAATGGGGAAGAGAGGAAGCAAAGAGGTATTTGGGAGGCACTCTCAGGATGTGAGGCTGGCATTCATGTGAGTTGGGATGGACCTAGGAGGACCCCAAGCTGTTCTAGTATGTGGCTGTGATGTGGGTTTGGAGAAGAAAGGATGGTTCCACTCTGTTTCTATGGAAACCATAAGGAGCCTTCTACCATGACCTTATCATATCCAACCCCCATCCTGACCCTACCTGAAATGCGTGGGAACAAATGTGACTTTGCAAATAGAAAGAGGAACAGTGACCTTTAAAGTTATGATCTTTCACCCAGAAATTTTTTGTCCCTTCTAAACCATACCTGGCTTTTGCATGGCCCTGTCTTCTCTGTTTTTCTCAGCACCATGATGGTGTCATAAGGGTAGCACTGGCTGCTGGGCTTTCCTCTGCTGCTTAGTTGATGATGATGATTTTAAACCCATCCAGCAAAGGAAGGTCCAGCTTGCCCATCTCTGTCCCACTCCACACCAGGTCTCTATGACCCTTCTGAATCTGTCCTCACCTTCTTTTCTATGTCCCCTCCATAATTTAATGACAGTTTTTTTTTCCTTCCTTTGCACAGCAAGCAGCTCCTGCAATTTGATAGGACTTCCAGGATGGAGCTGCTCTGTTTAACTGTTGAGGGGAGCAGCAACTTTTGAGTGTATCCAGGGAAACTATTGGACATTTCTACACAGGTGCAGGTAGGTAAAGTGCTTGGCAAAGTGGTGATCTGTTCTGGGAACAGGAACCAGGCAAAACTGCCTAGGCCTTGTCTGAACTGTGTCCAAGTGAGCTTTCCAAGACACAAAAAACTGTATCATAATTTCTGTGAGGCTTCTAGACTCTTGAGAAAGAGGCTGAAATGAAGGGAGGACCCTTGAGTGTGTCTAGATCTAGGGTGCATGTGTGGTTGGGATCACAATGGGCATGGCTGAGAGTCAAATCGACATGGCACAGCAAAGAGCCCAGATGGGGTAAAAGCTGTGGTTCCCAAACACACTAAGGCTCAAGATGGCAGAAGCATGGGCTCCCAACACAAGGAGAGAGGCCTGAGTTGCTCGGCTCACCTGAAGGGACACCTAAGAACATCAGAATGCTACTGAAGGAAAAATGTCAGGACATAGGCAAATGCTCCTGCCTTCTCTGAAGGCCTAATTCCTCTGATCTGTGAAGTGGATCTGCCCTCCTTCCTCCTCTGTGAGACTCACACCTTTAGCAAAGATGTGAACACTCATTTCTGTTTCAGTTGGATGACAACAGGTAACTTTTCTCAATCAGCCCTTGAGCAGACCTACCAGGAACTCCCAGTACTCCAGGTATCACCCTAATAAGTTACCCGGAATTAGTTAGGCTTGCAGGGGAACCATGGCCAATGTGCCTTCTCTGGCTTGGGTTTCCTTCCCTTCACTACACCCTATTCTATGCCATCTTCACCCCCACCTCAGAGATGCCAAGCATTTTGGGAAGCCCACACATAAAATCTTATCAGTCATTTACATCTTGGTGTAAATTAAAATACTAGTCTCTATTCTTAGAGCATTAATTCATTTGATAAATACCCTCTAACCTAGCATCTACACCAGGCACAGTGCCAGGCAAGGAGACTTTAAGAAGGGAGAAAGCATGTATAGCTGTATACAGGAGTAAGTCGTGGCAGAGATGCAGATGGGGAGGCTCTAAGGGACCAGAGGGACTGTTATGGGAAGGTGATGTGAAATCAGGCCTGAACAGATGGAAACATTCCTGTGGGCAGAAGTTGGATACACCAGGAACTGGAAAGAGTGTGAGCCAAAGCAGGAAGTAAGACAACGCCAGACTCTTTGAGAAAGAGATGGATGTCCAATTGGTTAAATACCAGGTAGGTTCATACAGAGAGAAAGGGAAGATGATCTTGCATACAGACCTCAAATGGCCTGGAATGCTAAGTTTAACTGGGACTTTATTAATTAATGGAGGTAGGTGGCAGTAAGCCAAGGCAGAGCATAGGGCATTCCAGGGAAGGGCCCAGAGCATCAGCACCTGAGCTGCCAAGGGTGCGGGTGGCAGGGATGGTCACATGAGTGTGATGAGATAGTCCAGGGATGTGGGCTGACAGACAGTCAGAGGGACCTCTTGGTACCCTCCACCTTATACCTTGGCATTCCTGGCAACCAAGAAGGAAAGGGTGACATCAGGGAGCTCCTCCTACCAGAAAGACTAGGCCAGTGGCTCTGGAGACCACCCCCCTCACAGATGGCCATCCCAACCAGCAGTAGCCTCAGCTCTCTGTTTTTGTTATTCTTCAGAGTATCTCTGTTAAGGACAAAGGTCAGCAGAGTCTCACTTTGTTTTTATTCTGCCTGTCTTTCTTGTCTAAATCACCTTAAATCATTTGAAAATGGCCAAGCCTACAGCAAAGGATGAGGAAGAAATACTTGCATCTTCTGAGCTGGTCTCTGAGCATATGCTGAGGTTTGGGAACCATTCAGCCTCTGGCATGCCTACCATGCTGTCTGTGAGGTCTCTCTCCAGCCAGAAAGGGCACATCTCGCTTAGGCAGACCAGCTGCAGCCCTACCATAGGGAACCCTCTGATCTTCACACTCCACTGAGATTTTTCAATTGACTATAACTTCCTTTTCAGAAATCCTATTTGGCTTCAAAGTTACTGAAGATTGTTCTCACTGGGGACTGCTGAGATGTTCAAAGTTTGCCTCCCAGAGATGACCGGAATTTGCTTGAAGTGTTTTTTAAAAGGCATAATAATACCACTTTTGTCCTTGAAACTCAAATGCAAAAATTAAAATCCTCAGACATAAAGTCATCTTGAAAATCTCATGGAAATATATTTTCCTTAGAGCTGAAGCCAAAAATTGAAAACTTCTTCCTTAGAAGAATACTGGTCAGTTTGGAATGAGAGCCACAGAAGGCACAGATTATAAAAGAAATATTATCAAGGTACTAAGAGCACTTCAGGTCTCCGAACCCAAAACTTCCAAGCCTTTGCAGAACTGAATATGGGAGAAGAGTGGAAACACACAAATGAATAAAATCTATACTATAATTTCATGTAGAGAGGAGTGCTACAAAGACTGGATTAAAGGTTTGAGGGATTGCTATTGTAAGGGGGTCAGGGAGGACCCCCTAATGGGGTACTATCAGAGGAAAACAGACAAACAGACAAACAGGAAGGAAAGAACAGTTTTAAAATGGGAGGGGAGAGGCTTCCAAGTAGAAGGATGGAATGTGCAATAGTCCTGAGGTGGGAGGGGAGTGAGCTGGCCAGTCTGAGAAATAAGAGTTCATTGTGGCTGGAGCATGAAAGCAAGTGGGAGTGAGAGGAGATGAAATCTGAGTGGAAGGCAGAATCCAGGTTATTTAAGGCAAGAGTCAGAAAACTCTCTCTGTAAAGGGCTAGTTTTAGATATGTAAGCTTTGTGACCCTACAGTCATTTTGGAGTTTATAGGCCAGGATTGTTAATGTGATAGAAACCATTTAGGACATTAAGCCTAAGAGTGATAACCCTCATAATAGCCCTCACCATTATTATTATTATTATATGCTTCTTAATAGCTTGTTTGTTTTGAGTTGATCCATTCTGCTTAGTCAGTTCCAGGCATCCTGAGAAGTCAATTTCTATGCTTGCACTACTGTCAAAAAGAACTTGGCTTGGCCTGGCCTTCCCCTGGCCCTTCATTCAAAAAGACCAAACCAGGTACTAGCCAGCCTTTGTCTGACTCCCACTTTCAGGCTAAGCTTTAAGTGGTCATTGCTTTCTGGTTGTCTACAAGAGACCTGGCCCGCTTTCATCTGCTTTTCCCAACTCCAGATGGCCTGAGCAGACTAGCATGGAATATTTATTTCCACAGTAAATCCAGAGTTAGAGAATAATCCTAGTTGATATGACTCTGGCACTGTCTTCCCTTTTTTCTGGATTGCCTGTGTGCAACAAAACTTATAGAAAGTTCTAGAACAACATTACTCAATAGTTGCAGCTACTTGGTCATTAGGAGGAATGAAAACATGACCACAGCCTTGGCATATTGGTCCTCAAAGGATGAATTCATGATTACTTATCCAGATCAGAGTGCCACTTTTGAGGAGTTTTGTAGTGAAGGCTATGGTTGGTTCATCCAGAGTCCCCACCCCTTTACGACCAAGTTCCTATTCCTCCAGCTGCCAGCAGTGTTGGCTTCTGACTATTTGAAGCTGAGGTGATAACCACAACCTCTTCTGGGATCAGCCCATATTCAATGACTGGTCAGTACAGGGGTACAAATGTCTGGCCCCTTCATCCACCTCAGGACTATTCCACAGTGCCATATTGGCTCCTTACCTCCTGTGTGAGTGTCTGAGGCACCTGTTGGAATGGCTTTGTGGTCCAACTTCTCTCTCTTCCCTGCTTCCACAACTCTCCATGTGTATTGTTATGGACAGCACTCCCAATAAATGTCCTACACGTAAATCTCAGACTCGAAGTCTGCTTCCCAGGGGATTCTACCTATGACAAGCTGGATCCAGACACACATGGAAGGACCTGGATTAGAGTGGCATGCAGTATTTTGCCCCATAGGGTATGGAGTCAAGACTCATCACTTAAAAGCAAACATATATAGATGAGAATAGAAAATCCCTACTGCCTCTGTACCTGAGATTTGGTCCTCTATTGCTGATCACTCTTAAGAAACTCTTTGTAATATTATCTTTGACTTTGTGTTTTACAACTGAAGTCTTATAGACAATGGGGCATGCACTGGGGCTTGGCACTTAAGCTCACATGAGATACCACCTCCTGAAATAAGTTCTGGGCCTTCTGCTTCCCTGTCCCTAGCATCTTGAACCCCTCCCACCCTCCTCTTTTCCACCTCTTCCCAGCAGCAGCTGTCACCCTCTGACCCTGGTGGAGTCCTGGACATGGTCATGAGGAGGGTCAGGGTCAGCTATATTTGCCCCACAGTATTTTGAGGTGGGGCATGACAGTGGCAGTCTACACCCCAGGCTGGCAGCACCACAGAGTGTTTAGTGGGTGATCTTCTCTCTTGCACCATTCCAGGTACTAGTGTGTCCTGATACCTTAACACTGTGGGTTGAGGCGGCAGGCCCATGGGGAGGGAAAATGTTAGATTCAATGCTACTGCCTCTGGTTGGGTCATAATTCACCAGCCCAGCTGCTGGCAGGAGTGGGAACCTGACCTGTGAGGTCTGCACTCAGGCCTTGAGTATTCTGGAGCCTGAAGGAGTAGGGCATTAAATACAGATTGAAATCACCAGACAGGTTGAGAGAGACAGAAGAAAGAAAATTCTTTATATTTATATCTTTAATTAATGGCTCTTCTGCATTTTAATCAAGATGTTTGTTACAAATTTTTATTTGCCCTAAGCCCCCAAAGTTTGACTGCAGGAGTGGACCCTGTGGTCAACCTTTGAATCTCTTCCACTTCTCCCAGGCACCATGGAAAATTTGGGTCAGGGGTGATGTGAAGGACAAGCACATCCACTGTCCCTCTCAATTTAGTCATGTAAGATGCTTCTGTAAGAGGGGCCTTCTCAAAATTCTGCTAATGGAAGCTGGTCCAGGCTTCTTTGTGCTAGGTTTCTCTAAGTTAGAAAGAAAATGTATCTCTTGGTTCACATGTTCTCTGTCATATTTTTGATGCTGTCAGTCAGAAGTCCAGCACCCCTGTTTGATTTTTGAGGGGGCTGTAGTATCAAGAAAATGTAGAATCCATTGTTAAATGGATGTGTTATTTTGTTACTGTTCTGCTCCTCATTAATACACTACTTTAACACGTGACTATTATAGTTATTATTGTGGTATTGTTATCATTATTATATGTGTGTGTGAGTAAATGAGCACACAGAAATAAAATTTTTGAATTTGATAAATCTGTTAAAATTCACAAATTTTCCATTGGGTAAGTTGTCTTGCCATTCCTTCTAAATAACTCACTATTTTAAAGCATTATCTATGATTTTTAAATCAAACTGCATCAAAGTCCTTAATGTAAGAGCTAAGGCTACTAAATTCTTAGAGAAAAATATACATATTAATCTTTGAGACCATAGATTGGGCAAAGGATTCTTAGATATAAAAAAAAGCATGAGCAACAAAACAAAAAAATAGATAAATTGGAATTCATCAAAATTAAAAAATTTTGTGCCTCAAAGAACCCCATAAATAAAGTAAAAATTAACATAAAGCATAGGAAACAATTTTTCAAATCATATATTTTATAAAGGGTTTGTATCTAGAATATGTGAACTATTGCCAATTAATAATAAAAAACAACCCAATTTAAAAAATGGACAAAGAATTTAAATAAACATTTCTTCCAAGAACACATACAAATTTCCAATAAGCCTTTGAAAGATATGCAACATTATTAGTCATCAGGTAAAAGCAAATCAAAACAATGAGATACTTTATTCCCACTGGATGGTTATGATCAAAAAGTAGGATAATAGCAAGTGTTGACAAAAGTAGAACTCTCATAAATTGCAGATAAGACTAGCAAATGGTTCAGTTCCTATGGAAAACAGTCTGGCAGTTCCCCTGCAGGTTAATCATAGACTTATTGTATGACCCAATGATTCCACCTCTAGATATATACTCAAGAGAAATGAAAACACACGTTCATGCAAACTTGTATATAAATGTTAATAAATGCAATATTCAAAATATCCAAAAGGTGGAAACAACCCAAGTGACCATTGAAAGATGAGTGGATTAACAAAATTTGGTATAACCATACAATAGAAGATTATTCAGTCATAAAAAGAAATGAAGCACTGATACATGCTACAACATGGATGAACCTTGAAAATGTTATGCTTAGTGAAAGAAGTCAGTCACAAAAGACCACATGTTATAAAGTTTTACTTATATGAACTATCCAGAACAGGCAAATCTATAAAGACAGAAAGTAGTTTAGTTGTTTTCTACAGCTGAGGAGATGGAGGAATTACAGCTTAAGAAGTACCAGATTTCTTTTGGGGGTGATGAAAGTGTTCTAAAATTGATGTGAATATATATTAAAACCATTGAATTATATACTTTAAATGGGCAAATTATATGGTATGTGAATTATATCAATAGAGCTGGGTTTTTCTCAAATATCTATGATTTTACTCAAGAAGGTTATTACTTTTATATCTCTAGCAGTCCTGCTACAGATTTTATGTGCTGAGAACCAACTGAATAAAATGCTCTGACCTCCCCATGCCTTGACACCCCCACCCCCTTTAGTTTCCTGCAATACCATTGATTTTGTATTTATTCTCTTGACTTCCTGAAAACCAAGCCAAGCCCAACCCAGGATGGCAATGGAAGAGTGTGATGGAGTGTGATTCTATTTAAAGGCTTGCCAGTCACCCCCATACATGTCTGACCCCAATGTGTGAGAGGAGCTCATATGAGGCCCACTTTTCACTGCTCCAGCCCATGTGCTCTGAAATTCAAATAAGTCCATGCACAAGGTCACATATTCAGGCCCTTTGTGCTGGCAAAACATAAATAAATCTGCAGCTCACTTTGCAGAAAAGTTGCAGTTCAAATCACATGATTCAGAAAGCACCCAGAAGAAGAGTGCCAGGATCCCATGATGAAGATGCTTCATTGTTACCAGGAAAAACTTCAGTCAGTGCTGCCACTCAGGAGCCATGCCTTCCCATTCTGCAAGTGCCACGGTGGCTTGCAGAGTGTACAGAAGAAACAACTGTTTGTTAACTCTGGGGAGCCTTGATCTGATACCTCTTTTCTGGTTTGCCAATGCAAATCTGGGTTTCTTCTCCCAGGAGTCTTCAGCCTTTTCTTGCTATCCCATGACTTTCTATAGTAGATCAAAACACCAGTCAGGGAATTATTCTAAGGGATCCCATGTGTGTCCATTAGTGTAGTGGCAGTGGCAACGGAGGCTGTTGAGAGGCATCATTGGGAAAATAGCTGAAGAGGAAAAGGGAGACTTATCAGTTGTGCTGAGTTGGATAGTATGCCTCCAAATCATGTCCTTCCTGAAAATTCAGAAGGTGGCCTTATTTGGAAATATGGCCATTTCAGGTATAATTAGTCAAGTTAGGATGTGATCATACTGCAGTAGAGTGGGCCCTTTGCCCAGTATAACTGATGTCCTTGTAAGAAGAGGAAGAGACATAGACACATGGAAAGAATGCCAGGTAACAACAGAGGCAGAGAATGCAGTGATGCATCTGCAAGCCAAGGAACAATGAGCAATGCCAGCACCATCAGAACCTAGGACAGAGGCAAGAAAGGATTCTTCACTAGAGCCTTTGGAGGAAGCCTGGCCCTGCTTATTTCAGACTTCTGGCCTCCAGAACTGAGAGAGAATACTTAGGCCACCTAGTTTGTGGTATTTTGTTATTGCACCCTAGGAAACTAATGTGTCAGTCTTTATTCCTGAACCAGTAAGATGAGCATAGACATCAACAATTATTAATCCAGCAAATGTTGATAAAACATCTAAGCTTGAAGCTCTGGGCTGGGTACTGAGAAAAGTGGTGAACAAAATCTAAAGTGTTTCTGTCTGCCTGATGGGGAAGACAGACATTAAATTAAAAAACACATATAAACAGATAATTTAAAATTGTCTTAAGAACTACAGTTAACCTCATGTGGCAGTGTACCTTGGTTATGAAAAGTGAGTAAGCCTCCTGAGGGAAGTGGCATTGCGCTAAGGCCTGGAAAAGCTGACATGTGGGTGGGGAGAGGGGAACAACAAGAAGTTCATGTTTAGTGTTTGTGTCATGGTGGGGATTTAACCTTGTCCACATGCTAGATGTATTAAAGCATAAAGGAGTTTACCAGGTTAAATACCAGTGAAATACACTGTAGTAGGCAGAGCAAGTTGTGTGTGTGCATGTGTGCATGTGTGCATGTGTGCATGTGTGCGTGTGTGTGTTTCCTAATCAAGAAGGAGCAGGGTACAGCTGAGAAACTGAGAATTTAATTTTTTACCTAGAGTGTCAACCACAAATAAGAGACAAATGTGTGGCGGCTGCAGAGATGCTTAAGGGGGCTGATAGATCTAATAGGACAGGATTCCCCTATTCCTTTTCTCTCACTATAGTAATGGATTTGACATGGCCACTGACCTGTCACCATGGAAGATGCTCTTCCCAGCTGATTCAGCCACACTGGAGAGAACATGCAGCATATGAGCCCTGTGGGCACCCCTGCTTTCTGGCTCTGCACACACCAGGGATAAAAGTTTATAATCTTTGTCACCCTACTATATCAGTATTTCATGGATGCTCTGACATATTGTATTGAGTTCGAAGAGTTTAACAAAGCCATCTTCTTTAACCTACCTCTGTGCTCTACTATAACTTGGTAAATATTGTTTCCTCCAATTATAAAAGCTGAAAGCATAGACAACTTTGTTATTATTCGGTGCCCAGAATGAGCAACCATACAGATTCTTCTCACCCCACATTCTGGAATAGCAACCTGCTTTAACAGACAGGAGACATTTACATCTTCCCTTCTGCTTTTAGTTAAGCAGCTTCTATCCTACTGGTTTCTTCTTAGAAGTTAGCATAGACCTGCTGTAACTATAGGGCAATAGTTTCAGCTGTGATCGATGGCAGCTGAAACTCGCTTTCCCTCGTAGCAGTTGTAGTATGTTCCATCTCCTGGAAATGGATGAAGTCAGCTAGTTCATCACCCTTCCACCTTCCAGGAAACATATATGCAGACTTTGCTATGGCCTACGAGAGGCTTTTCACTAGGGGCAGATGGGAGCTTTGTCTGAGGTTATTTTCTGGTTAAACTATCACCAGTGACCAATCCATATCTATTGAGATGATGGGCAACAGATATGGATTTATAAAAGTAACATCTTCTCAGACCCCGTATATAAGTAAATGTCACATGTCAATCTTCCCACTAGTCTCCCCAAGGCTTCTAGACTATCAAAAGTCGCTCTTAGAGAGTCGCTCTTGTTGCCTTTTTCTTTAACATGGAAAATCAAAACCAAAAGAATGCTAATTACTAGCTCTTTGAAGAAAAGAAACTGGTTTGCAGTTTGAGCTGGCCACTTTCCATGCAAAGGTATATCAGCCTCTTCTGGACTTTCCTTTAATTTCTGTGTCTAGTTAACACTTCACTACAACATGTGTCTGAGGCATCGAATGTTATTTTGATCTGGGTCTCCCTTCACTATGCCTGGAGTGGCTCTGATTGTATCTGGCATGTTTCTTGCAATGGATGCCATACCCAGGTGACACTGCTCAGAGTCTTCATAAAGGAATGAACTATTTGCTCTAAATTAACTCTTCTGTCACATATCAGCATTTCCCAAAAAGGCCTTCCGTATTTGTATGAACAAAAGGAAGCCAAACTCATGTGCTTAGAGCACTTAGTACACTTATGTGAGTGTGGCTTTCATAAAGCTCCTTAGGAGGGCCTACAACTCCCTTCACTTGGGTGAATGACTTTCTTCTTTCCTGAATTTGATTCAAAACTTGGAATTGACCCAGGTCCAGGGACTTCCCCAACCCCACACAGATGGACAGCACCAGCCATCTCTCTAAGGACAAAGTGGGTATTCCCAAATATCACAAGGAAGAATATCTAGAGAACCACGGTCCAAGTGTCTTCAGGCCCACTACAACAATGGCAGTATTTCAGATTTAGGGAGTTCTGAAGAATCTGCTTTGGCTGCCACAGTGTCTTTACCCAAGGCCCAGTTTGCTGACTCAGCAACCAAGCACCATGCTCTATGGAGCCCTCGTCTACAAGAACAAAGTTCAAGGTTGCACAGAATGAGCATCCAGAAGTCTAGGCCATGTAGATACTAGGGCTGGTTTTTTTATTATTAATTAATTAATTAATTAATTAATTTTTTAAATTGAAGAAATGATTTACAGTTTTCCCCCATCTATCTCCCCCCACCTCTCCCTACTCTCTGGTAACCCACTCGTCCATGCTCATGAGTTTCTGTTTGTTCTGTTCATTTGTTCCTTTTAGGTTTATATCCCACATATAAGTGATATGTGGTTTTCAACTTTTTCTATCTGGCTTATTTTGCTTAGCAATAATCTCGAGGTCCATTTATGTTGTTTTAAATGGCAGTATTTCATCTCTTCTTATGGCTGAGTAATATTCCATTGTATATATGTACCATGGCTTCTTTAGCCAATCATCTATGGTAGGGCACTTTGGTTGCTTCAAAGTCCTGGACAATTTGAATAGTGCTATAATGACATCAGTGTGCAAATATCTTTTCGGGTATAGGTTTTCAAGGCTTTGGGGTAAATACCCAGTAGAGGGATTGTTGGATCATATGATAGATCAATTCTTAGTTTTTTGAGGCACCTCCATACTGTTTTCCATAGTGGCTGTATCAATTTGCAGTCCCACCAGTAGTGTATGAAGGTTTCTATTTCTCTGCATCCTCTCCAGCATTTGTTATTACTTGTCAAGGCTGTTGTTTTAAATTGGAAGAAATGATAAAGAAAATGTCTGCAGAACATGGTATATTGGTTTCTAGGGCTGCCATAACAAAGCATCACAAAAAGGCAGCTTAAGCTTAAACAACAGAAATGTATTGTCACACAGTTCTGGAAGCTAGAAATCTAAGAGTAAGGTCTTAGTACAGTTGGTTCCTTCTGAGGACTGTGAAAAAAATCTATTCTCTGTCTTCATCATAGCTCCTAGTAACCTCAGGCATTCCCTAGCTCGTAGATGGCTATCTTCTCCCTCTGTCTTGAAATTGTCTTCCCTGTGTGCATGTCTGTCACTGTGTCCAAATGTCTGCTTTTTATTAGAACACCAGTCAAATTGGATTAGGAACCATCTTAATGACCTCATCTTACCTTGATTGTCTGCAAAGGCCCTATTTCCAAATAAAGCCACATTCTCAAGCATTGAGGTTATGACTACAACATCATTTAGGGAGCTGCAATTCAATTCATAACAGATGGAAATGTGCATGAAGTGACACTTAGGGGCACTGGCCAGTTGTATGAAAAGTGGCATGTCATGGCTATGATAGAGGTAGGTATCACAATAGGGGCAGGTTAAGAAGCAGGCAGTGGAGAGCAGGAAGTGAGAGCAGGAAGGGTTTGTTTATTTGTTGTTTGTTTGTTTGTTTGTTTTTTATCTATGTTTTCCATTAATTTGAATGTGAAGGGAGAAGAAGTAAGGTTAATTAGCATCTGAAGCAAAAGCTGAAGGTTGAGGGAAGGTGTAAGTGGAAGAATCTAATACAAGCATTGGAAGAGGCCACAGAAGAAGGGAGATAGAAACTGCACAAGAAAACAATGGAATGGGATTCCACTCTATTCTTCCCAGATGCACCTAGGAGAAGGGGTGCATCTTTTCAGAGAGTAGAGAACAGTGAAGAGAGAAAAGAAAAAAACCTACTGAGGTTTGTGATAAAAGTAAAAAAAAAAAATTGAGGCTGACTTTGATAGATGCAAAATGTTGGCCAGTTATCATAATTACTTTGAGTAAACTTCTTCCATTTCATACTGAAGTTTTCTCTAAATTTTTATCATCTCTTCCAGTGAGAAAGAAAAAAAGAAGGAAACCATCTCCACAGAAAATATCACAAAAGATTATTGCCCCTTAAAATAGTTCATACAAATTAATAATAAAAAAGGAAATTAAAGAGGAAATACAAAACAGTTTTTAAAAGAGCACTCTCATTTCAAATCCAATGCATAAAGAACCTGAAAATTTATCACTCCCATTTTCACAGTAAGAAAAACCTGGACAAGCTGGAAATTCATGACTTTTCTTGGACCCATCAGAGAATCGATGTCACAGGACAAACCACCACCCAGAATCTGGAGAGACTGGTGAATCCAAGGTCACAGATGAGCTCTGCTTACCTGCAGCAAAAGCCACTGAAACCATAAACAGGTAGAAGCACTTAAGAGTTTTTGTTGTTGCTGTTGTTGTTGTTGTTTTTGGACAAATTACTGGAAGCTGAGTGTGGAGTAGAGTGAAAGGGAAAAATCCTGGGAGATGGGGCGGCCTGCAGCCTTAAAAGGAGCACACTTTTATGAGTTTTACCTCTAGGGATCCCACCAGGATATTCTGGTGATCCGAGAAGATCTCCTCACAGTGCTGGTGGGGGCAGGGAAGTGACTTTCTTCCAAAGAGTACTGTATGGAAAGGAAGAAAGGAAAAAAGAGGGGAAAAGTGTGGAGAAACCTGACAAACACTACCTCAGCCAAATGACCTAGGTCCAAATCAACAGGGATGTTGATAGTATGCACCCTAGATATGATGTGATGAGAGTGGCTGAATTTTAACACCTTGACCACCAAAATATGGTGGAAGTGATGCTATTCCATTCTAGTCCTAGTTTTTAGCGGGACAGCAAATTTTGCTCCTTCTCTCTTTGAGAAGAACTACCATGTGAGAAATTTGACTATCCTGAGATTGCAATGCTGTGAGGACATTCACCCTCACCATATGGAGAGGCCTTGGGGAAAGAGAGAGAGGAAGATGCTGGACCAGTCCTTGACTGTTATAGCCCTCAGCTGTTTGAGTCATCCTAGGTGAGTTCCCAGATGTCAAGACCAAAAACAAGTTATTGCTGCCATGCCTTGTCCCAATTCCTAATCCTATAGTCACAAGATATAATAATGATAAATTATTGGGTTTGGCCACGAAATTTAGGAGTAGCTTGTCTTGTAATAGCTAACTGGAACAATTATGGGTAGGGAAATAAAGTTAGGAGGAAAGTGGTTGAAGGTGTGTATGGGAGTGGTGATAGGAGAAAAATGGTATGGTTATAAAAGAGCACAGGAGAGACCTTTATACTGATGGACTTATACTGTATTTTAACTGTGATAGTGGATACATGAACCTTCACATGTGATAAAAGTGTACATACGAACACACACACACACACACACACACACACACACACACAGAGTATGAATAAAACTAAGGATAAGATCCCTGGATCACCTTAGTGTCACTATACTAGCTGTGATATTGGAGTGCAGTTTTGCAAGATGTTGTCACTGGAGAAAACTAGGTAAAAGATACACAGGATAAGTATTATTGTTTACAACTACATGTGAGTCTATAGCTATCTCAAAATTTTTTAATTAAAAATATTCTAAAACACCACAGTAAAATTTATATTAAAGTTAAAAAATTAGTTTCAGAGGTATTTAAACATTATCTTCCCATTTTGTAAAAGAAAATAAAGTCAAATCCCATATGAATATGGGATATGAATATGAATATACTTTTGGATGAGCATTAAGAAGGGTGTGATAGACCTCGAACTAGGAACATCGGCAACATAAGGTAGCTGGCTCAGAAGTGAAAGAGAAGATAGAATTAACTTGTTCTGTTATATATCTCTCTGCTACTACAGTAGGAATTTTTTTTGTAATAAAAATAAATGTTTAAAAGAGCTAAATGCAGCACAACACTCTACCCATGAGCTATTCCCCTCAATGCATGTCAATAAAACTGGGAGGAGGGAAGGATTTAAAAATAAAAGAGTTAAATGAAAAAAACAAAACTATAAAATTTTAGGGAAAAAAAAGTTATTTTTACAACTTTAGGGTGTGGGTTACCTTTCCCAGGAAGGAAAATTCAACACCCAGAAGCATAAAGGAAACAACTGACAGATTAATCTCATAAAAATTTAAAACTTCTATACAGCCTTGGCATATTTAGCTCTATACGCTCCTCAAAATCCACTAAAATGACAGTAAAGAGGGCAAAACAGGGGGAAATTTTTGATGGACAAAGAAAATAGAGGAAGCAACAGTAACAAAGCTTTAGAAGCAGGGAAGCAGCTACATGAATGGTCATGATGCAGCAGATCTGGGAAGATGCAGTCTAACTAAGTGGTATGGAAGGCTTAGAAGCCAACCAAAGTATGCCAGAGCTGCAGAAAAGGACCAGGGCCGAAAGAAACAAGTAGTTCTGTGAGTGATGTTGTGGGTAAAGCTGAAAGTAAAGAATTGGATAAATATTAGTATGAGAATATTTGGACCGATGGCTTCTTACCTCAATCTATATAAGTGAGAAACTATTTTACCATCATCCTGATAGAAGACAGGGCTCTGCTGTCTAGCAAGAGGGAGCCAGGGGCCTCTGGACTCAGGAACCAGAGCCCAAGCAGGTGAGAGCACCAGGCTGACAGACAGTAAGGATGAAGTGAAAGTCAACATACTACATATCAAAACCCACACGTACCCCTCCCTCTTGCTGAGAACTAGGAGCCAAGCTTATAATCTTTAAGCAGGATTTTGGATGATTCTCCTCTGGGGCCACTGGCCAGCCCAGTAGAATTTATATAGACATTGTCAGTTCAGAGCCCCCTAGTAAAATTGCCCAGCTCAGTGTTCCTCCAACAAAGTTCCACACAGACACACAGAGCTTCCATTGTGTGTGTTAGAGCCTTACTCTCCAAAAAAGTCAGAGACAAAACTACCAAAGCGTAAAAAAGAAACTTAGAAGAAACAGAGACAACTAGAGGAACAGGGGAGAAATTTAAACATATACTTAATGTAAGTGCTATCTCCAGAAAACAAGATATTTCATTCATGAAATAAAAACTAGTTGCTTAAAAAACAGTAACAATGTAAATTTTTAAAGGATCATTCAGAATTTTAAAAGAATTCTCTGAAATTAAAACGACAGATATACAAAACAATAGCATCTTTAATAAAAAAGTTAAGAGACATCTTCCAAAAGAGAAAATACAAACAAAGTTATAGAAGATAAGAGAGAAAAACTATAAAAATTAGAGAATCAGTATGGGAAGTTCATAATTGAAAAAGCAGAAAGGTTTAGAATAGAGAACAGAGAAAATATTTTGGTGGGGGGAGTGGGTAGAAAATAATAAAGTTACCAGGTTGAGGGTAACTTTCCAGCCTGCAGTTGGAAAGAACCCACTGATAGCCCATGTGAAATGAAACCCACACCAGAGCACTTCAGTGATAAAAAGGAAATCCTGAAAAATTTCAGAGAGGAAAATGGCCCTACATGAAGGAAAGGAGTCGAGAACAGCATCTGACTTGTCAACAGCAGCTCTGTGACTCAGAAGGCAGTGGGTGATAGCTAAAAAGTCTGAGGGATCACTTCAAAAACTATATAAATATCTAACCAATGTCCTGTATATCTGAAACTAATAAAAAAAAATTCTAATTAAGCTGCCAATCAGATATGAGGGTAGAGTAGCTTTTTTTTTTGGCATGTACAGGCTCTCAAAACACTTTCCTAGCACAAGACATTTCTCAGAACGCTATTGGAGAAGACACTTAACCAAAACAAGGAGAAAACCCACATGGGACACTAGATTCATCAAACAGGGACCTAGCTCAGGGAAATCAAAGAAGCCTCCAGGACCCCAAGACCAAAGCAGTGTGGAGAACAGAGAGCAGCTAACCCCACCAGAGTGCGTGCCTCAGGGAGGTGTCAACAGGGAAGGAAGTTGAGCCCTCAGTACTTGTACCTACAAAAACTCCAAGGAAAGACCCCATTAGCCCAAGTCTAGGAATGAATAGTGAGCAAACACTGAACAAAAGAAAAACTTGGCAACCTTTTGTTCCAAGCAAAACAAAAAGTTGTACAGAATAGGAAATGTGCCCTACATGGTTTAGCTGTGAATAACACGAACATGCTCATAACCATGT
This sequence comes from Cynopterus sphinx, assembly GCA_030015415.1. Classification (NCBI taxonomy): domain Eukaryota; kingdom Metazoa; phylum Chordata; class Mammalia; order Chiroptera; family Pteropodidae; genus Cynopterus; species Cynopterus sphinx. The sequence goes on from CM057382.1 coordinate 56,691,292, forward strand.
GAATACCGAGTATTGATTTGGCCTAAGTTACACTCTAACTACCAAGAGAAGTTTGAGGAGAAGAGAAGTGTGCACATACTCAAAGGGATAGATTTGTTTAAAGAGCTAAATCCTTCTCTTCCAGAGTAGGAATTCATTAAATAACATTTAAACTGTAAAATCAAAAAATGGCAGTCTACAGATATTACTTTAAAGTAAGGAGGAAAGCACTAGAAGAATCAGCAAGAATTCAAAGTGGTGGCCTCTGGGGAGTGAGAATCAGAACAGGGGAGAGGAAGTGCTGGTTTTCATTATAAGTTTTGCAGAGTCATTTAACTTTTAAAACTACGTACATGTATAACTTTGATAAACATAAATTTAAAAAGAAAAAACTACCAAAGAACAACAAAGAAACAATTTAAATGGGTGAGGTCAGCACATTTCAAACTTTTTAACGAACATATCTCCAATGCGTGAATAAGTAATTTTGGACATTTGGGCACAGACGAAAGGAAAATTCTTTGAAGTCTTGCTTATTTTATTATCTTTAAATTTATGCACAAGTTTTTATTCTCTCTCATAATACACCGCTGCTTTTTTTATACTGACAGAATTTTTCTTTCCTCCTTTTCCCTTCTACCGTCTGTGTCACACACACACCAGGGTAAGATAACAAAGACATTTTCTTAAGATAATAGGGTCCAGGAGGTGCTCACAGGAAGGTCGATTGAGGAGGGTGAGATGTCTGATCATCTTTCATTGCTCAGGGGAAATGCGTCCAAAAACCCTTTTCCGGTCGGCTCCACCTCAAGGACTAGGCCTAATACCTATAAGCAGGGAGCTGGTGAAACCTAAGACTGACCCCCAGCAGGAAGCTGAGTGGTACCCTCCAGGTGTTCAGCAGAGGGAGAGAGAAATGGAGGTTCGAGGGAGAGCACAGTGCAGGGAAGAAGAGACATATCGTGCTTAGCCCTGGGGAGACAAGGGTTTCCCACATGGCTAGAACTCAAGTTTCACAGCAGTAGAAAAAAACTGGGAAGGTGAACTGGCTTGACATCAACACCATAGGGAAGTGGCAGGATCTCTGAGGGGAGTGGCTGTGTAGGGAGGTCCCACTCAGTCACAGGATTTTCCACTCTGGCATAGACTGCTGTGACCTCGTGGTCCAGAACCACTGGGCTTGAGGAGACCTCAGCATTCTCACTGTAAGAAGTGGGCTTGTCAAACGTCCTGCTCTGTGTAAGACTCTTGGGACCTTTCTAAGCTCAGAATGCAGAGGGAGTCTCCAATATTACTGCGATTGAGCTTCTTCCAGCCTGTCAGAAGTACCCCAAATTAATAAAACAAAATGGGTACCTTCCACTCAAGTTTTTCTCATCATTACTGCCAATAACTGATGACTGGCCTGGCATCAAAGGCAGGTGAGAACATCTCATTTGTGCTTGAACTAGGACATGGAATTTTAAGTGGAACAGCATTGCCTCTCTCTTTCCAGATATCCAGTTCCAGAGCCAACTGTCATAACTGGCCATAAGAGTTGAGATGTGTGACTCTGAGGGGGTTTGGCAAAATCAGGAGGTTCCTGGACAGAGAGGGGTGCTGAGAAGGGGGGAAGGAGACTTTAGAGACAAATGAGGTAGATGTGTCAGGAGCTCCAATGTCTGGGAGGCTGAGCTATAAACAGATCCAAGTGGGCAAGTCCCATACTGGGGCCAGGTTTTACCTCTTCCTTCCTCTGGGCATGGCCAGCTAGGGATGTCCAGGTCAACATACCCCACCTACACCGGGCCATACCCATGGGGCACAAACACTGCATGGAAGGGAGCTGGTCCCAAGTTCTAACAGCTGTGACACAGAGTTCAGAGCTTGTATATGACAGACAACCACCAGGGTGAAAAGAGCCATACCTCATGACTCTGAAAACAATATCTAGAAAGTTGGGAGGTGGCCAAGGGCTGTTCCCACTGCCACACATGTGGGTACACAGCAGAGGTCAGAGAGGAGAGCTCCCTGGGTAATGAGACTAAACTCTCCACAGGACCCCAATGCAGGTGTACACCTAGGACCCATCCAGAACTCCAGGAAGCCAAGGAAGAAGGGCACCAAGCCCAGCCTTCAGCTATGAATACCACATACATCTGCTGGCTGGCCTAGAGCAAGGACACTATGTGCAAATCCTCCTTCTACTGCTTGTAGCTATTTCACGCTTCCTCCACACCTCCACATCTGTACTAGTTGATGGGGAAAGGCATAGTATTTATACTTAGCTATTGTTGGGGGTGTTATAGAAAGCAAACCCCTTCTCCCCAGGCTTTATGATGCCATTTGGGGAGACCTCACCAGAATAATGCTTCCTGACTCCCTCCCCCTATCCCTGGTGGTGGGCAAGAGCACTTTCCCCAGTTCTAGTTTTTTTTTTTTTTTTTTTTTTGGCAGGTGGAGGGGAGCCATCAAAAATCATCGCCCACCCTGTCTCATTCCCCCTTGGTCTTCTCTCTGCTCTGGGTAAGCTTGTCTACTCTGCCAGTCCATACTGTCTCTCAGGTTGTCTTCCCTAAGTGTGATGGGAGGATGGTAGCAGAGTGCAAGAAAGTGAGAAACCCATGTGGACCACAGAGCAAGGGCCTGCTGTCCATCGGCAAGCCCAGTGATGATGTTGTGGTTAGTCTTACAGTGATCTGTCTCTTGTGCTTCATTTCCCAGTTGGATCTGAGCAGAGGAGGGAAATAATTAGGGTGTTATTTATGAGTCCCTTAAAACCTCCACAGCCATGTGGCAGGTACGGTGCTTGGTGTTTTGTAAATGCACCATGTCACTTGATCTCCACAAATCTATGGGGTAGAAATTGTTACCCTGTGAATGTGAGCCTTCAGTTCCATGGTTCCCAATCCCTCTCTCCTTCCTTTGCACCACAGCCTCCAGGTGGATATCAGCATACTCTCCTTTCAGTTTGGTGAGGAATCATAGAGATGGTTTTTGGTGGGAGGTCTTTGTCACCTAGAGAGCACTGAGCAAATCTTGGGATATAGATTTTGTTGTTTGTCATGTCACTGATAGTCACAGTGGATTCTCTTGGCTCTGTCTCCTGTGGGCCACAGATGCCAACAGAGATCAGGGCCCTGCTCCCTGTTCTTCTCAGCTCACGTGTTCCCCGTAGATGATTTCATCAGCCACCACATGGCTCCAATTACTACCCATCTGCCCAGACTTATGTCTCCAGCCTAGACCATGTGTGGGATTCCATATTCATGCTGCCTAGGTACACCTCACTCGGCAGGCCTGCGGTAACTGCCTCATCTTCTTTCCAAGGTCTGTTTCTCCTCTGGTGTCCTCTACCTCAGTCCCTAACACTGTATCTTCCTGACACTGTCCCCTGTCTTTCAGCCAGAGAACATCTCCTGGCTCTGTCCACTTCTGTCCCTTTGCACAGGCCAACATACTTTCCTGCCTTGGTTACTGCCATGGCCCATAAACATTTCTACTCTCACACCCATAAAATCCACTCTGTGGACTAGCTAGTATAATATTTTTAAAACAAAAATTAGATCTTTTCACTTCACTTAAAGCCCTTAAAATCTTTCTGATAGATGTGAAAAGAAATCCAGATTCCTCTCATGGGTCTCTAGGCTCTGCAGGGCTGGCCCTGCCTGCTCTCTGGAGGTGGTCAGGACAGTCACTTCCTTGTAACTTCAGCTCCAGTCACAGAATCATTGTTTCTGCACCCCAGAACCCCGGCTCCTTCCCAATCTGGGCTTTCAAAAAGGTATTCTTTTCCCTGGCTTCTGTTCCCACTCTCTTGACTTGAGCAATTCCAACCACACTGCAGGTCTCTGCTGCCACCCTGCTAGACTAGCCTGAGTTCTCTGACTCATTGCTCCTGTGAAATACAGAATGACTGAAGAAGCACTTATTGCATTTCATTTATGATTTTAATTTATTTGTACTTCATATGACTGTCTTCCCAGTGGGAGTATGGCCCATGAACACAGGAATCTCTCCAGTCGGTTTCTATACTATGTCTCCAGGGCCTTGCACAGTTCTAGTATGTATCAGGGTTAGTAAATATTGACTGAATAGATTACTTGGAAGTGGCTTTTAAATTACAAAACCATTGACTATGTTGATTTTTAATAGATTTTAATTTTTACAGAAGTTTAGGTATACAGTAAAATTGAGCAGAGTACAGAAATTTCCTATAGGTCCGTGTCCCCATTATCAACATCCCACACCAGAGCAGTACATTTGTTATAATCAATGAGCCAAATTAGCATATCATAATCACCAAAGTCCATAGTTTACATTAAGGTTCACTCTTGGTGTTGAACGTTCTATGGGTTTGGCAAATGGATAATGACATGTATCCATCATTATGGTACCATAGAGTATCTTCACTGCCCTAAAAATCCTCTGTGCTTCTCCTATTCATCCCTGAAGCTATTTTAAAGAATGTGTAACATAGAACGATCTGTAAGACAGATCCAGGTCTTTCTTCATAGTTCTCGAACACATGCACAGTCACAGATCTAGAGACATTCAACACGAGGGAGAAGGTTTATCAGATCTGGAGATATTCAACACAAGGGAGCAGGTTTATCAGAGTTACAGGGTATCATCTCATATGCCCTGATGAAGCTAAACAATGAAGGAAGTCAAGCCCATCACACCTAGCCTGCTAAAGCCATAGCCACCCATCTCATGTCTCCTGGACTGGCAAGTGCCCAGGTGAAGGCTTCGAGGTAAAAAGGCCAAAACTCCTTTGGATAGAGACTCCACAAGGCAGAACAGGGGTGAGGGGACAATCCAGGACAAATGCCAGAGGTGGATTTACCTTCAAATCAATGATACTTCTAGCAAGACCTCCAATTTACAAGATCCCCTTCCAAAGCCCCAGGAGGAGCTCTAGCAATGTAAGTAAGACGGCCTTCTCTTTGTACTGGGCCTTCCTCTCTGTCCCATATGTCTCCCACCACCCATCCAACAGGGGCCACTGGTAGGGCCTTAGGCATTTGGGATCCAGCTAAGGAGAAGTTTAGCTGGCAATATATTATTTAACTATAATTTAAAAACTGATTTTTAAATGTTGTAATAAAACAAGAAATTATAGTTTTCTAATTTAGACAGAAGTATGATTTGGTTCTACCTAACTTTTTAATTAAGAAATTTTAATTATGGAAAATCAGATAAAAATTAATGGAATATAAAACAACTTTTAAATCAGCAATGAAATCAATAGCAAAAACCACCGACGGGCATGTATATGAGGTGGAGTAAATCCTTTCTGGGGGTCTGTTCACTCTTTAATGCTGCATGTTATTCTGGCCGGGTCATGATGTGGAAGAACAATCTGACGCAGAGGCTTCATCTCCAGGAAGAACTGGGTGTAGCCTACATGCTTGCTCAAAAAAATGTTCAAGTCAGAAAAGCTGGCCAATGCCTTGGAGAAGCTGGAGAAGCTAATATCTGTGGGAGAGGCATAACTCACGCAGCACCCCAGGCAGTGATGTCAGATTTGGAACCAGCTGGAAAACCACACTATGAATAACTATAGTTTGGCTTTGATCACAACTCCTGTGGGGGCATTCCCCTCATGTCACCTGTTCAAGGGCTTCCAAATCATCTGCTTGGATGCTCCCATTAACAGCCTCAAATGAAATGAGCTCGGTGTTCCTGACCACGTCTCCACCTTTGCCCATCGCAGTACCTCTTGGTCCAGGCCACACGCACTTTGGGGTATGCCACTCTGGATGCACAAAAATGATCTGCTCTGAGAGGCCAGGAAATGGTCTGTAAAGCTCTGATATTTATTATTTTCCAAATTTATCACTGCTCAGTCTTCTGACATGGAAATATAGTTTTAATTTTATCATTGATATATTCCAAAGCCCAGTCTGTGGGTCCTCAAGGAGGACAGGCCCTTTTTGATGGGCAGGGTCTGAGGCCCTAGCTTGTACTCAGAAAGGTAACTGAGGCTTCCTGCAGGGTCCTGCTGCTGAGGAAGGTACTGGCCTTGCCTCCTCCTTACTGGCCATCTTCAGAAGCCCACCCAACCACAGTGGTCCTCTTCCAGCACATCCCCAGGCTTGCTAAGGCAATCCTACTGTGCTTTCCCTGGCAAACAGGGATCCACTGGCAGGATACAGAGCAGCTGCCATCATAAGAAGAGTTCTTGAGCACTGAATATGTACCAGCTTTAGCACAGGGCACTTCTCAGCACCAGCCATGAGTCAGGACAGGCAGGCCCTGGAAGGAGAGAGATGATGAGGGTGAGCAGGTCTGCAAGAAGTGGGTAGGGTGCCCAGCAGGTCCCAAGTCAGGCTAGATCCCAAAAGTCCCAAGGAGCCCAGCTGCCTCCACAGGGCCATCCAGCTTTCCTCTCTGTTCTCAATCTGTCTCTCTCTATTTTCTTCCCTCTGTCTATCAGTTTTGTCTCTCTATCTCTGTCTCTGCATCTATCTCCCTCTCTGTCTTTATTTCCCTGTTAGTTTCCATCTATCTGTCTCTCTGTGTCTATCTCTGTCTCTGTCCGCACTCTCTACCTTCCTTCACTTCCAGACTCATTTTTCCCTGGCAGCAGTTGCTCTATGCCCAGGGCCATCTGGGAGTCTGCCAAGGTGTGTACTGCCCCACTGATCATCTGCTCCTGACCCACCTCCAGGGTGTGTCCTGACACCACGGAGCCATCCGTGCCCCTGGAAGCTGAGTATCCTCCCTCAAACCCCACTCCACAATGCTCTGTCTCCCTCTCAGCCTGGAATAGAAAACAGTTGCTCAGATGTCTACTGTCTGTCCTAGAAGCTTATGGTCTGTCTAGAAGCTTCTAGACTCAGGATCCTCCTTATACCTTTTCCTTTTGTCTCTCCCAGGATGGATGGTGCTTTCCTGTGTCTGTGGTGTAGCAGCGGCAAATCTCTGGCCTTCTATCTCCCAGTGTAGGAGAAACCAGGAGCCAAGCCACCCGCAGCCCCGTGGATACTGTGATGGCTGTTCCTATCAGGTTCCCAACAAAACCCTCTAAATCACTGCCCCCAGGGAGGGGCACCCTTTTTCTCTGCTCCCCACATTTATTCCTGACTGTTTCCAGTCTGCTAAGACCAGTGACATTGGGTCATGGGAGACATGGGTGCCTCTCATGTCCCCCATGCTCCTTTTAGGGCTACTAGGATCATAGCCAGATTGAGCATCATGGGCAAGGGTCAAGGGGTCATAAAAGGCATCCCCATCAATGGTGGGGACTGTTAACTGAGTGGTCTAGAAGGGTCCAGGCAGTGAACATGAGCAGTGAAGGGGAGCACTATAGAGTGTGATGGGGTCTGAAGTAACTCATTCACCAGCTAGATTGGGCAACCACCCCCCTCCTTTCATACAATGTGACCTGATCCTCCAATTTTTTCAAGAGAAACTGTAAATGTAGACTTTTATATGAAAATACATATTTTATATGAAACTTTTATATAAAAAAAAACATAGATTTTTTTTGAGAAGCATTCTATAAGCCAAATAAAATACATTGACAGGATGAATCCAGTCTGCACACCACTTTTATGACCTCTGCTTAGTGTCCCCTAGCACCTACCCCTTAAGTCCCCACCACAACCACCCGAAGGGCTAGCAGGGTGGCTCTATCAAGGCCCCACACTCCCCTTGTGCCTGGTTGCATCACATGCTCTGCCCCACTCAGAGCCTTTAAGGCACTCAAATGATCCCCACACAGGAGCCCACTGCAGTCTACAACTTCCAGGCTGGTCAGACTGGCCCTGACCTGCAGACCCTACCCTTCCTGCCTTTCACTCTGTAAAGCTGGTCATAAACAAAGCCAATGCAGAAGGGTGGTGTAGGAGGGCAAGGCTACAAAGAAGTGCTTGCTTTCCCCTTCCTTGCTACAGAGCTTGGTATTTAAATACAGCTACTTTCTGTCTCTACTCAAGTAAGCAGGTCAGAGCACCCTGCCAGAGGCTAAGCCCCACGGTCCCCAAGAAGGCTCCTGCCTACACATGGCAGCCCCAACTTAGGGCTGCCCCTCAGGTGGCTAGAGTCACCAGATTTACTGAGCTATAGCTGTGCAGCCTGGATGAGTGACTTAGCTCAGCTGACCTGCTTATTTATTCATGAAGTAGGAACACTACTTCATGCTAGATCAAGAGGGACAAAAATAGATAACTTACTTAAATTGTCCCAACATTCTAAACTGCAGGTACTCTAGAATAATAATAACAATGGCTAAAATTTTGTTACCGTTTGGGAGTAATTTGAACTCAGGTTCTGCCCCAGCAGCATGGGGTGGGGGATAACAATGCAAAAATACAATTAGCATTTTCCCTCAGTTCTTCCCTGCCAACTCAGCAAAAAATTACAGGTTGGCTAGATTTAAAAAATATATTTGTTAAAAAAATTTATTATTATTTATTTAGAAGGAGATGGGCCACACTAAGGAAGTCTGCAGCCCTGTAGAATTTGGGAGATGAAAAGATAAAAGAAATAAAAGACAGAGTACACCCCAAAACAGGAATGGGTTTTCAATGAAGAGCACTGTAACAGAGCAGAAGTGGGAAGGTCCGCATTATATTAGGGCTGTGGCGCGTCCTTACAAATGTGTTCCTAGGTGACTGCCATGTGAGGTCATTTTGAGTGACTTAGCTGCTACATAACTCTTTGCATAGTATGCATAGGCTTACCCCAAATTCAATCTGTTATAATTAGATTCAGGAACTTCTGGGCATAAATATGGTATTATAATGATGTTATAATGAGGATGAGGTTATGGGAAGGTTAGGGTAGTACCTTCTGGGAAAGCTTCCATGGCTGGATTAAAACAGCAATTGGTTTATGGCCTTTCTGTCCTTTGTCTCCCAGTATGCAGGAGGAATTCTCTAACTACCAATAGTGTGCTCTTCGGGAGGTCTCTGGGTTGTCTCTGGGCTGGGCTTCCATTCCTTTGCTCCCCTGTTGCTCTTGTCTGACTAGCTACCTAACAATTTATTCAACCCTACTGTGTGTGATGTGCTTTGATAAAGGCTGACAAATATCATCTCATCTGACTTTCATGACTGCCTTGCATTTCCATTGTAAAAATGGGATCCCCAGATCTAGGGAAGCTGGACCATGTGTGAGTTTGGTTTGTCTTAATGTAGAGTCTAGAAATCCAAGCCATCTGCAATGACTGACCTCTGGCACCTTCAGCTCCCTTGCCTTAGAACTAACCACTCTCCCCCAGAGTCTGCCATCTGTTCTGGGCCCAACATATGTGTTACATCTGCCTGAACACTCCATAGGGTCTGGTTTGCCTCAACTCCTGACATGGAACTGCGGCCCTTACACCACCTGCCCCCACTTACCTGGCTCCCACTTCTTGCTGGTGTAATACAGGCCTAGAGTGTGTAACGCTATCCATTTGTCCCAATCAACTTCTGCTCAACCTTCAGAACACAGTTTAGACACTTTTTACTGAAAGTTGTGCCCAACAACCTATAGCTCTACTTAGGCTAGACAGAACTCCTCCTCTGGGCCATGCCATCACCCATTTTTGCCATTATAGAATGCTCTTCATGTGGTATGAGTTCATGATACAGTGAGTGACATAACTAAGCAGAGGCAAGGTAGCCCTCCCTCCTGCCTTGACCTGAGGGTCCCTGCAGCTATTCCCAGGTCTCCTTTTCCCTGCCTCTGGTGCCACCCCAGACCACCACTTTCCACTCCCAAGCAAGTCACACCATACTGGGAGGCCTTTGGGCCACAGAACTTGCAAGGATGGAGGCCGAAGTCTGTGTTCGGTGTCCTTCCCTGTGCTCTGAGAAAAGCCTCTGGCTGAAGCCCCCTGACCTCCACATTTCACCTGGCTCTTCTTGTATAGACTGGGACATCTTCCCTTTTTATGGCTTTATTTTCATACCTAGTTCCACACACCTTCTCATGAGGGACAATTGTACCTGTCTCAGGGCTGAGCAGGGCTGAGAGGTCCAGGAGCCCCAGTTGTGACATCCTGTGGTATATTACCAGGTGACCAGGGCTAGATTACCATCTAAACAATGCCAGAGATGGGTATGCACTCAAAACGAAAAAAGATGTTTCCAGCTGTTGAAAGGGTTTCCAGGAGGGGGGTCGCTAAGAGGCAGAGCTCCCCCTGCTGGTAATGCTGATGATACAGCTTCACTTATATGAATTCTCTAATACTGTGTCTCAGGAAGGGACAGAGTGGGAGACCGGCGGGGGGAGATACAGGATGCTCATGCAAGCACTATTTCTCTCCCTCCCTCCCTCTCTCCCTCCCTCCCTTCCTCCCTCCCTCCCTCTCTCTCTCTCTTTCTCTCTCTCTCTCTTACACACACACACACACACACACACACACACACACACACACACACACACACACATACTGACACCACTCTTTACTCGCTCTGCCCACTGGAACCCCAACAAACGAGTCACATAGTCAACAAATACATAAGTGTATCTTGGCAGACACTGCCCCAGAATCAGCTCATCCAGGGTACCTGGCCCTCGGGGTCTTAACTCTCTATCTTCAATTTGTGGAGGAGTCCTCCCATCCCACCTCTAAAGTCACTCACTCTATGGAACTGGTCCTTGCCCCCCCTCCTATTGCAGGTCTCTGGTCCCATATCTTTATGCCCCCACCAGGACAAGTGACCAGTGGCCCAGCTAGGTGCTCTGCCTCTGTGCTCTCCTGCACCCACCCAACCCGCATAGTACCCCACAATCCACATGCTCCCACTGCTTGCTCACAAGACTCTTTGAAAAGGGCCAGACTCCTTGTAGTGGTAGTTAAAGCCTCAGGTGCTAAGACCAACCCAAGGACATGCTTCCTGTGCCCTCACACATCTGCTTTCCAAGCAAACTACAGCAGCACAGCATTGTTTCATGAAAACACCTCCCACATCTAGCCTCACAGACACCTCCACGGCTTACCCACACCTGAACAAGTACATTCCACTTTTCACCCCCACACAGCCCTTTCCCCTCATGCCCATGGGCAGACTCACACCCTACTTCTCTTCCCCACACTTATGCAACATGTACCCACCCACTCTTCACTTCACACAAGACCCCTACTTAGAAACACCCACTCTCCTGACATATAATCATGCTCATCCTGCCTGCCCCCTAAACTCATGGCTCTGTGAGGAAAGGAGCTCACAGGCCCCAATATCCAGTTTCCCAGGAGGAACCTTTAAAAGGCATTGAATTTACAGGGAGCTTCAGTCCTCCAGGAGAGCAGGGCAGGCTGCCAGAGCCACATGTCCTGGGGGTGAGACAAGGCAGCCAACAGGACCATTGTTCATGCCTTCCAGTCGAAGCCAGGCAGGCCTTACCCTTGAGCCCCTTCTCCATTTGAAGAGGCAGCAGGAAAGCAAAGCCTGGTACTCAAGGGCTTAGTGGCCTGTTTGAGCAGTTCCCTTCAAGCAGAAGTTTCCCACATCGCCTTCCAGCCAGGGCCACTGCACCCAAGCTTTCTGCCTCCACAGCAATGGCAGCCTTGCTTGGCACTGTGTCTGGGCCCAGAGCACAGAGGAAGGCTGAGGGAGGGGAAGGAAATGGGAGGGAGGTAGTCCAGGTTGGCCAGGATACTGGCTGATGGTGGCCCTTTCTGTGAGGATCCCTCCCGCCCTCAGACCATCTTTTTCTATCACCCTGAGACACCAAAGTTTACATGGTTCTTGGGGGCCCATCAAGATAAGTCCATATCACTGGACTCCTTCCAAGCAGCTATGTGACCCAAGACAAGCAGCAGGATTATTTCCAGCCTCGTTTTTTCATGCCCTCTTTGATAAACAGAGCTTAGAGGGCACACTTGGAGATTAAGAGATAAATGTATATACAGTTCTTAAGAGCAATGCCTGGTACCGGTGAGTCCCTTCCAACATATTATCCTGCACTGCCTTCCACCCAGAGTCTGTTCATCCCAAATTTATGTTTTCTCAGGACTCAGAGACCCGCAAATGGGGTGATCTGATCTCTCCTCTTCCCAGGGAAGCCCTATTCTGGCTGCATTGAGCCCAGAGCAGTGTATCCTCCACTCAGCCTGATGTCCTCATCCCCCTTGGTCTGCATAGTCTGGTACTTGCACTGTGTCTCCATAACCCAGCGTCTGCACCCCCTGAGTCCCACCTCTTTGTTTTGCTCCCCCTTCCACACGAGGCCACCCGGCACATTCATCCTCTCTGTTTCTCTGACAGATTCTTCTGAGAGAGCCAGGGCCTTGCCTCCTCAAAGCCAGCTCTTTGGCAGGACCAGGGTGCCTCAACAAAGGCTTAGCAAAGGGCATCAGGGGTGATGCTAAACATGCAGGTGCCTTCAGTGATGCTCTTTGGGAGCAGACACAGAGGCCCTACCAGAAATCTAACTTTTTTTCCCCTGTCCCCTTTGGAGAAATCCTCATGTCATGCTATCTGTAACTTCCCATGCCTGCTACCTATTTTTGTTATAACTTGGCCATTTCACTGGTTCCCCATGGTCCCTGAAGATATAATCAACACAGTATGTAAGCCTGTGTACTCCTTACAACAACAGATCTCTACCTTACTAAGCAATGTCCTTGGGGCTTCAGAGCATAGGTCCCAAGAACTTGGTGTCACCTGCTGAAGTCCCCTATTAATGGGACCCTCCTGTCAGGCCTAGATATGAAGAGGGTCTGCACGTGCTTACATGGGGCAAGACTGGTTCACAGAACCTCTGAGCCTGCCACACCTGCCCTCAGAGCCCACACCTGCTGACCAATGAACATGGGGTCAGTCAATCAATCATCAGCCTCCTCCTCACTCTGGGTCAATCCTGCTAAAATCTCCCCATTTCTTCTGACCTTTGATTCTTCTTCCTTCCTCCAGCTAGCTCCCCCACTGGACTCCATCCTAGAATTTGAAGATATGGTCTTGACCTCCAACTCACCCCAGTACTGTGTCTTAGACTTGACCCTTTGACCTTTTCTGTCCAGCACATGCTCATGTTGGCTGCCTAGAGACAATTTAGGTCTTTCAAGACCCATTTCCTTTAGTGGTCAGTGCTCTTGACAGTGAAATATTCGAGAGAAGAAGGCAAGAACCTGGGCCTGAATTCCATCCCTCTACAGCCCTTCAGGGCTCCCAGTTTCCATCCCCAACAGAGGCAGAGAGATCATGCAAAGAGAGGTAGAACTCCCATCCCACATGGCCACTGGGTATGTCTGAGGAAGACCCAGCCTGTGATGTTCTCAGCCATCCTGAAAGTTTAGCATTTGGAGGACCCATCCTCATGCTTTTCATCCTGTTAAGCAGAAGGTTATGTAGTAGAGTGTTGGGGAGGATGGGGGAGGGAGCAGAAAGACCCTGGAAGCAGTGGGGATGAGAAGGTACTCAAAAAGACACAGAAAAACATCAGTGGAAATAAGAGAATAAAGAGTGTAAGTATGGCATGAAGAACTGAACAGGTCCTAAAAGAGAGTGCCATGCTGTGGCCATGTCTACTGGCTGCTGTTTTCCAGAAAGTGGAGCAAAAATCCACAGGCCAGCACAATCAGGACCCAGAAAGGCAGCAGAAATGGCTCTCAGCGATTCCTATTCTCTGGAGATGCTCTCTGACTTCCTAGGGAAGGTGGGAGGCTGAACTCAGGAGTATGTGTCCTGAAAAGGGCAAGACTAGCTTGCCACAGGGGAGATGTGACTGGTCAGTGGTAAGGGCATTGTTAACATGGTATGTAAGACCACATACCACTAACAGCAAAGGACTCTTCCTTACTAGGCAGTCCACATTATCGCTTCATCCTCCCAGTCTCCCAAACCTCCTCATCTCAGGGTTCTCATGCTCCTCCATTAACCCCCAATGTTCCTCTGAGGTCCTGTGTGGCTATGATGCAGGGGATCATAGTACCTTTTAAACTATGGTGCCAAAACAGCCTTCACCATCCTCAACAGTCCTTTTGGACCATTTTCCCACAGCACGTTGCTCCATAGCTCAGTGAGGAGCTTAGGTGAGAAAGGATGCTGGCATCCCCCATGGTTCTGCCTAGCACTGTTCATTGGATGTCCCCTCCTGGATCTACAGCTTCTGTTTGAATCCACAATGTGGGACTCCAGTGCCCTGGCAGCCCTCTCCTCTCTGGCCTTCTCCCTACCAGATAGCCTGTGAGCTCAGGGCCTTACTCTCAGAGTCCCATGGCCATATCAGGGAACACAGGCCAGGTTTGCCAGTGGAGTCAGGCTGCTGAAGGCTCAGGATCCCACCTTGTACCAGGCTCATCCCCTCTCTTGCAAAGCACAGGAATCCCCAAGTCCTGAACATAGAGCCCAATATATCAAGTCCAATTTTCTCAGGAATATGAAAAGCATTTAACATGACAGCTCAACTTTTTTCAAACAAGGTGGAGTAACCCTCATGGGCATTTCTTTGATGCCAAACATCTGAGTCCAACAGTGAAATACCTCCAGTTATTTTCATGGTTCCTAATATCCAGATGCTGGGCACCAAGGAACTCAAACTTCTACACAAGGATTTTGGTTTCTGAAGTGGGAAGTATTCCAGAGGTCATCAGAGGGACTGCTACCACTTAACAGGTGACTATGCACATCTATTTCCACAATGTGGGATTAACCAAGCAAATCAGGGGGTCCTAGAAGGAACTAGGAACCTGAAAACCTCCTGTACTTCTCCAGGGTCATCTGTCACCCTAAGAAGCGCCAACTTTGAGTCCCCAGCATACAGTGGTATTCAGAAAATACTGGAAAGTGTCTACTGACTTTAGGTCAAATGGGGGAGTGCAGCCTTCTCTGAAGGCTTGACTCCCATCTGTGCTGTGCCCACATGTGTGCCTGTCTCATGTAAGCCAAGGGAATTGCAGCGGGACAACTGGAAGCTTCTCCCAGGTTCTCTGCCAAATGGGCCTGATGCCAGAGCTCTGATCCAGGGCAGCCCAGCCAAGTTTCTAAGCTCTTGTCATGCTTCACTCCTATCCAGGGGGAAACCCCTTGTACTTCCTCACTTTTTTTGAGACAGATCAAATTGAAGAGAGTTGGCTTGCATCTTAAGCAAGGCATATTTTTCCTACACACATTTTTCGGATTGGGGAACAAATTCTTTTCCTTATTTTCCATGGGATGCTGGTGATGAGCTCTAGGGGAACTGCTCAGAGGCACCTATTGCTAACTGCTAGGGCTGAGTAGAGGCAGTGAAAACTACCCATTGCCTCAGGCTTTGTGATTAAAAATGGTAAACACCACACCACTTGGGTACTCTAAAATCCAGTGATAGCGTCTTACAGGAAATATACTGTGGTATTAGTAGTGCCCTGTATGTCACACAAGGTGAAGGTTATAGTTCATGTGGCAATGACAAGTCAGGAAGGACCGATCTCAACTCAGCCAGGAGGGCACCTCTTCCAGAGAGCCACACAGGCCTGCACTCCTAGGAATTCTAATCAGAGTGAGGGGGAGAAGATGGCCCCCACCAGGAATATGCACAGTGTCTGAGCCTCTGAAAACAGCCAGGACCAGATATAGGTACCCCAGGGAGAGGGCAAAGTTGAACTGTGGTCCCCAGGTGAGCTTGCTTCCATCACTTGTTCATAAACTCAGCAAGCATTCTTTGAAGACCTCAGTGGGGAATACACCACCATACAACGTACCTTTTGGGGAAAATCACATAAGAGCTACTCTGAAGTTCTTAATGCACTGGAAATGGAAGATAATATTGCCACCTGGGCCTGCCCAAATTGGGCTCAATGTCCTGAGAAAGTGACAACTCACTTCCCATGCCACCCATGAGGGAGCCTTTGACCCAGACTGGAACAGGGAGAGCCCTCAGGAAGAGTCTGCTCCTTAGCTGAGTCTCACTGGGTGAATGTAAGAAGGATGGGACCATTTTTTTTTTTCATACAGAGCTCTTTCTGAAGACGGTATAAAATGATTACAGGGTACAGGGCAAGTATGTAAGCTATCATTTTTTAATCTAAAGAGAAAAAATTGATATAGCTCAGATTTACAGACCAGATTGTGTTGTCAGAAGCTGAAAGATGGGTGCACCTTGTCCTCATTTTTAGGTCTGCTCTTACCCCTCCCTTCCTTGAGGCCTTCCTTGACCACACCCCTCCCCCACACACACTACTTATTTCCCTCCTCAGCTCTACCATTTTTTTATGGCACTTCTTACCACCAACAGCATGTATTTGACTCCTTTGTGTTGTTTATTGTTGGTCCCTACTCCCACCCTGGCCCAGGCTCTGCTTTAAGCACTTTCCACATATTAACTCACTTCATATTCAGCACCTCCTGTGAAGCAGATATTACTAAGATCCTTATTTTACAGATGGGGAAACTTAGGCCTAGAGGTGCTAATCAGCATGACCTAAGTGGTCAGTTGGTTGATGTCAGAGCAAAGAGTCATTCCGGCCCTGTCTGGTTCCACAGTTTGTTCAATTAACCCCTGGGCCATAATGTCTCCAAAATGTAAGTTATCTAAGGGCTGGGCCTCTTGTCTGTTGTCTATGCCACTATACTCCAAGACCTGAAATGGCATAAGGGCTTCATAAATATTTGTCAAATGAATGAATTTACATCACCTCCCTGGTCCCCTGACATTGGTTTTACAATCCCCCAACACATACCAAGAAGTTATGAACACATGCTAGGGTTCATCTGTGTAAGGTCCCCACTGGGATCTGTGAAAGCAGAGCACCTACACCCCTGGGCAAGGTCAGGATGTGATACCACGAGGTAGTGTCCATGTTGTGAGCAAGGGCTTTGGGCCCAGCAGTAAGGTGGAACGTCAGACTGGAGGCACTTTGCTGCCCCTTTTGTCATTCTCATGCACAGCTCTCTCCACTTTCCCGCACACCATTGAGGTCACAGGCCTCACTTAAGTGACAATAGTTTGTTACTAGAAACTTTGGGTCAATGGAGGGAGTGGAAATGGTTAGAACTGGGGTGGAATCCCATTTCCTCACTTAGAAGCTGTGTGATCTTGGGCAAGTGTTCCAAATTCTGAACCAGATAGGCTCCAAGCCTATCTGTTATTCAGGGTTTCTGCCTGAGAAGTAACATGCTAAAAGTATGACATACACAAAAGTGGTCTTATTCTCTAGGCCTGTGTTCTGGATGAATTTTGGCCTGCAGGAAATTTTGGCCTGAGTCTCCCTGTATGATCCCTACATCCAAAGCCCTCCTTGCCACAGTCCTCCAGTGCCTGTCTGCCATTCCCAACAGACCTTAGTGCTATCTTTCTGTGAAGCCTATGGGCAGGTAAAGAAGTGTTTTTGTCCAGTCTCAGTGTCTAAAATATTATTAGACTTCTTAAGGTAAGGAGCATTTGACACCTTTTCAGTAATTTTTTTCTTAATCAAGTTGTTGTATACAAAGCTCCAAATCTGAGGTTTTTCAACATAAATGTTGATTTCAATTTTGAAAATGCTGTTGTGAATCCCTTTTGAAAATTCACCAATGGGGAGGAATTTCCTCTGGATAAAGGATTTTAAATCTAGAAGTTGTCTCACTGGAAAAACAGAACTTCTTCCAACACTGGCTTTATAAGGAAGCTGGTGCCTGGGACATGATGTGCACTTCACTTCAGGAAATCGAAGTATCTTGATAAGTGGAAGTACTTTTCAGCAAATAACCTGCTATTGCGAATCTACTTTAAAAAATAAACAGTTTCATAATCTGTTTAAAGTTGAGTAGTGACTTTATGCAAAAAGAACTTAAAGTCTTATCTAATCTGGGTAACAATAAACTCAACATAAATAAGTGCCAGTTTTACAAGTGAGCTTAGATTATGAACTATAATTTTAATTTGTTAACAAGAAATAAATTAACTTCATAAAAGCCAATTAAAATGCAAGATGTAAGCTGTAGAAAAGATTAGCATAAATAACAATTTCTGTACATGGGAAATCTGCAGTTGTTTACTAGCGGGGCTGTGATCTTGTGGAAACAGCCTAGCAACATTAGTTTCTTGCTCTGCAAATTGAGGTTGACAACATCTATCTCTCAGGGTTGTTTGTTCATTCAACAAACACTTGTCATGGTCTCTTCATTCCCCATGACAGCAAATATCCATGTCCCCAAACCAGGATGTCAGCCCAAGTCTGTGAGTCCTTACTTCACACTCTAAATGACAACATGTTGGCCCTCCACATTTGAGAACAGTCCTCCTTCTCTCCTGTCACTTAACAACTCTGTATTGAGCACCAAGTGTGTTCCCAGCCAGGATCCTGCTTTTGGATGTCGTGATATCACAGGAAGCAGAGTCCCTGTTCTTGCAAGTTTATGATCTAGAATGAGAAGAAAGATACTAAATAAATACACAAACATTATATATATATATATATATATATATATATATATATATATATATATATATATATATATTTATGTATGTATGTATGTATGTATATATATATATATATATATATATATATATGAAGTTTAATAAAGAAATAAAAGCAAGGTTGAGGAATAGAGTTGAGTCCTAAGTCTTTTCTGTCTTTCCTCTTAAAAGAATGCCCTCTGCTCTATATGATTCTCTCTTTCTTCCCCAGCCACACGAAGCCCCAGCAATTGGGTTGCCCTCACCCACTGGCCTTCCTCCCTTCTTATCAGCTCAGATGGGACATTCACAGAGCTCAGGTGGGGCTCCCAGAGAAGTGCTGACCCAGCATCTCACCACCTTTGAAGACTCAGCTGAGGGAGCATTCTGGGTCCAGGGAAAGTGGGAACAGCCGCTGTCCAGAGTCTAGACAGGCCTAGTGGGCTCACCTGAAAAGCTTTGCCTCCTGAGAGGGCTGAATGGCAGAGAGGAGGGTGGGTAGAGGGGAAAGGCACATTTCCATGCACGCCCCTGTGTGTGGAGGTAGGTGCTCAGCGTGCCTGTGGATCAGAACTGGGGAGTGGACCCGGCTTCAGGGAAGGGTGTGGGGCAGTCTCACTTGGCCTGGGAAAGGTTCATGTTACAACCCAACAGGCAATGTGACCATTCCAGTGACATACCACAGGCCTGTCCAAGGAGGCTAGACCTGTTGTGGACTGAAGCAGGGCAGACCAGATAGAAATGACGAAGACCCAAGGTTGACCCAGCCAGCCTGATCCATCAACTGAGGTGGACCCAGCTCAGAGTAGTCGTAAAGTACGTTTTTGGAACCAGACTACCTTAGTTTCAAATCCCGTTCTGTCCCATTAGTTGTGTGACTTTTGAAACATTTCTTACAGGCCCAAATGAAGGCTTCCTAATCTGTCACATGGAAGGAGTGTCAGGTGCCTCTCAAGGCTGCCTTGAGGATTCATAAAATAGTAAAATGTAAACCTTTAACCTTATCAAGTGGTCATATTACTAGCAGGCCATGATGCACAGCTGGATCCTCCCCCAGCACCTATCGAGCAGGCATGGGTGCGGCACTATGCTGTGCTGGCACATTCTCATTCTGCCTACCTACTGTGGACTGTGTATGTTAATGTCACAGCTCTGAAATATTCTCATTACAGGCCATGAGATTTTAAAAAAGCTTCCTTTCCAGAACCACATTGCTCTGCCTATAATTAGCACAAGTTTCCAAGAACGTCACAAAGAGGTGGGAGGAACTGCCTGGTGGGATAGATTTGTTAGTATAAGGCATTCCTGGGGCTTCTGTGCAGTTTGGCCTGTGCTCCTACATCCCTTGCTTCTCTGGCCCCTGCCCCCGACAGCCACCATGACCTCATTAAGGGATTAGAAACGTAGGCCATGTAATGCCTTGGCCATCTATGCAGAACTGCTGGGCTCCCTGCTCTGCCCCCTCTGCCTCTTATCAGTGGTCCCCAAGTGATGTTTGTGCTGGGAAAATAAAAGCAGGGCTCGGGCGGAAATTATAGACCACTGGAGTCATGCACTAATTAAAGATTCTGGGGTCAAGCATCAGGGAAGGGATAGACTTCCTCAATTCTTGGTCCCTCTGCTAATGAGATGTCAGAAAACACAGCCTGGGCTGCAGGCTGTGGAAGCT
Source organism: Cynopterus sphinx (assembly GCA_030015415.1). NCBI lineage: Eukaryota > Metazoa > Chordata > Mammalia > Chiroptera > Pteropodidae > Cynopterus > Cynopterus sphinx. The sequence goes on from CM057382.1 coordinate 56,711,219, forward strand.
CACATTGCCAAGGCCCGTGAGAGCATGATAAAAGGGTGACACAATCTGCTGTGCCTCAAAGAAGATGACAGGTCATGGTTAACCAAATGCAGAGGAGGATGCTCCTATCTGGACCAGAGGCCAGGTCACAAAGAGAATGGTTGCCAGAGCCTGGCCACATGCTGTGAACACCCTTGAGTTGAAGTTGTTCTTCTTCAATGGCCATTTGTCTGCAGTACAGGAGGGAGGGAGGGGGCCTGGGGGTATTCTCATGTTGCTCACAATGCATTTATGACCTAGTAGGATGTTTAGAACAGCTCTGAGTGTCTATATATCTGCAGTTTAAGGGAAAAAAATAAAGATTAAAATTCAAGGATGATTCTGAATAATGAAAAATAGCAACACATAGAGAGAAAAAAATACATAACCCTGAACAATACCTACTATTATTCTCTGTTTCTCAAGCTCTTGATCTACCAGAATGTTAGCTCCTGGAAGACATTGGCTAAGTCAAAGTGATCCTTCTCTGTTCCTGTCCCCAAGAAGGCAGGTGCAAGGTGGAGGCCTTGGGCCATCTGAGTGAGTGACTGGGCTCACACCCTTGCATGTGGGGTGAAATAACATCCTTGGGTATAAATTTGTCTCCCGCTGCTTCCTACATTCACTCAAGTCCTCATGACCAAGAGGTTCTCACCCCAGGCTTGCCTCAGCTCCCAGCCCTTGCCCCCAGCTCTTAGCCCTATCTACTAGCCTTGCTCCAGCCCCTAACCCCAGACAGTTGGACCAGATACTCCTACTACTGACTCCAAAGCAAAAGCTATACATATGAGCCCACTAAGGTCAAAATCTGGCAATTTTAGCTCCCTTGAGAGCTTGGCATGAATTCTTGCACAGAAAGAGTCCATACACTCAAAGACTATCTCCAAAGTTTCCCATGAACCAGGAAAGGGACCACAAGGGCACAGGCCAATCTACACAAACTTAGCCATTATCAGAATCAGGTTGTGTGGCAAGGTTCAGATCGGAGCCTCTGATCCACCCCATTGTCCTTTGATCAGGACTCCCCAAGGTGGCACCTATTTAAAGTGATAATCAGTCATGACCCAAGACTATGGGGCCCCACTCGATGTACCCATATGCTCAGTCCTCATCTAGGACAATCTCCAGCCTCCCTCTAGACCCCAGAAGGAGATGGGTTATTTAAGCCAGGCCTTCTGTGCCTGGTGCGGTATGCCAGAGCAGATGGTTTATGGTACACTCCAATTATTCTTTAAGAAGAGCTTCTGAGCCTTTCTCTCTTCCTTCTACCTGTTTTCAAGGCTCACTTTTATCGAACATATTCCTCAGTTTTTGTATTGTTCAATTCAGTTTTCTCTAACAGAAGGGACCTCACATTTATTGAGCACATACTATTTTCTAGGACAGATTTTGTCAACTAAGGTCTTGAGGCCAAAACCAGCCAATGTCTATGTTTACCAGTAAAGGTTTATTGGAACACAACTGTGTTCATTCATTTATGTATTGTCTATGGCTGCTTACTGGCTATAACAGCAGAGTGGAGTAGTTGCAACAGAGACCTTATGGCCTTCAGAGTCTGAAATATTTACTATCTGGCCCTTCACAGAGAAAGTCCACCAACCCTTGTTCCAGGAGGTTTGCAAAAATTGTTTTGTTATATCCTCATAGCGTCTGTGGGCAATAGTCCCTGATTTCCTCTTGAAAAGAAGCCACTGAGGTTGGGCAAAGTCAAATAGAACCCTTAGCTGGGAAGGAAGGGAGGCGAATTTCACATCCACACTTATCTGACTCCGAAGACTACATTCTTGGCACTTGTCATTTCTTTCATATCTTTGGTAGAACAAGCTGAGGGTGAACTGTCACCTTGATCCCATTGCTGGGGCAGCTAGAACTATGGCTTCCAAACAAGTAGGATGTCTAATAACAGACTCCAATTTTTCTCCATGAAAATCTTGGTTAAATAGAAAGACAAGTGACCTTCTCCTTATTATCTCCCAAGGTCCCCAACATTAATCACACACGTAACTAACTCCCTTCTCTTCCCCTTGGGTTTGTGACATAAAAGTCAATCAGTCAGCCTCTTCCTTCTCCCTCTGATCTAAGCACTAGATATTCAGGGCCCACACCAGGTAGGTAAATCTAGACCCATGTCCACAAGGTCCTTCCTGGGACTATCAGTAACCACCTCACTGGGCAGTGAGACTCAGGATGAGGAAGTTGATTGTGGTTACAGAGAAGCTGCTGAAGGCAAGACCTGTGATTACTCAATTGAAGCCTTCTGGGAGTCAGGAATTCAACAGATCTGATTATGAATTCCTAGGATTCCCCAGAAAGCAGATGCATTGGCATTGGGATGCTTCTTGTTGTTTGTGTTGGCTTCTAGGCCTCTGAATGCCCCTCTATGGAGAACTGGCCTCAGCGTGAATCTTGGGGAGTCTAGGGCACAGCCCCTACTCTACAAACTGAGCTAGGTAGGTGAGGCTCATTCATCTTCCTGCTACTTGCTCCCACTTAGCCATGTCCCCTAAACTCTTTCAGCCAGCAGTGAACTCCACCTGGGCTCAAGAGTAAAAGAAGCAGCCCAGGGCAGTGGTGCCAGAGTAGCAGCAGCAGTGGCCTGGGCCCCATCTTCTCAGCTGACTATGCCTACTTTGATTTCTGCCCGTTCTCCAAGCCTGTGTACCAGGCTTCCCCATCAGTTCCCTGATCTCTTCCAATGAATTCTATTTCTACTGAAGCTGACCCAGGTCTGTACAGAAACAATGCTTGGAGAGATTAGCTGGCTCATCCAAAGTGACACAAATAGTATAAAGCAGATCTGGGACTCTACCCAGCTCCTCTGGGCCTAACAGACACATGCCTTTTCCACTAGTCCACACTGCCTCTCAGAGAGTGACACCACTTGTTCTAGAACCTCAGAAATTGGCCACCACCCAGATGCAGCATTGAACTGTCCTAACTCCCACCTTCACCTTACTCCCCAGCCAGAGGCCCTCTTACAAATTTTCTCAGGCCCCACAATAGCTTCTTGAACTAATTCCTGCTTTCTTGGGAAACACATTTAAACCCCTGGAATATTCAGTGGGTTCCAGAAATGAAAGTAGAAATTTTAATTGTGTATAGAACAGTGAGAAAGAAAGGGGTAGGTTTGGAAGGTGCCAGTCAACTAGCACACAGGCACCAGCCAGAAGGAGATGGAGGGACCCAGGTGTGCAAGGTATGGAGAACGTGAGCCTGTGGTTACTTGCCTTTGTCTCAGCAAGACAGGCAGGGTGCAGCAACCAGATTGGAGTCACGCAAATGGGGGAGTGGGCCATGCTGAGAGTAGCCTAGGCAGAGGGCGGCTATGTCGGGCAGTGCACGGGGCAGGTACCTCAGCTGGGTTTCAGCACTCCTACCTGTCTGAGAGGGGTGTTGAGGTCTCAGATTATTTTTTTAATGCCTGAAGCATAACTCTCTGAGCCCAAGGATGCATGGACAGGACAAATCTGGATCTTACTTTCTTCTTGTTTCCGTGTTACCTTCTCTCGACATGGGCTGGACTGGGCTGGACACTAGTGGGAGAAGGTCAGGCTCTTCTTTTCAGGACCCATGGGTCAAAGTCAAGCATCTATAGCTTGGCATTTGAATGAGTTCATTTGGCGGTGCTCCCACAAGAGGTGAGCTGCTCTCACCTGCTCCATGGAATTACTGGGTTCAGTGAAAGAGATTCATTTGTTATGTGGTCACACCTGCACCATTACATGCATGCTGAGCACTTCACATCTTGAAGTGACATAGGCTAACATGAGCATCAGACAGACATGCTTGTTGAACTTCTGTCTCATTTTAAGTGAAAATAAATAAGCTTTAAAAAGAATTAATTTCACTTGTTTTGAAGAGAAACTTAAAAAAATAAGTTATACTTTCTCAGGCCTCTACATTGCCTTCAAATTCCCACTAAAAACTTATATAAGGGACTTGTAACATCTTTGTGGACTGTCCTTATTAACTCAACATTTTATTTAAATTGCACTTAGCACCTGCCTCCAATTACTCAGCTCTGGCAGACAACAGAGTTCTGATTAAATGCTCTCCTCCATTTTAGCTCAGCGTTGCTTCAGGCAAAGGCCATCATCTGTCTTCATCAAGGCCATTCTCCAGTGGCCTGACATCAGCTGCTCAGGAGGTAATAGGACAGTGAGGGCTGAGCGGCTGAGATGCTAACGACAGCCTCTGCTGTGCCTGGGGAGTGATTTGTATTCATTACTGTTCTCCACAATCATTGTCCCAGGTTACATGGACTGATGGCAGGCAGGCTTGAACAGCCTAGCCAGGCTGTAAAAGCAAGGAGGCAGGGAAGGTAATGACAGAGATGATGCCAATGACAGTGACAGTGAGATAAGGTGGCAGCTATTGCTGTTGTTACTAATGAACACTGCCACTTTGGGAGCACCTGCCATGGTCAAGTACTGTGCAAACCACGTGACCTAATCTTTCCTGTGTCATTTCCACAACAAGTCTCAAGATAGGTATTCTCAGTTGCTTCTTCCATTTTGTAGCAGAGGAAATGGAGATTTGCTCCTGATCATTACCCAGAAAAACTTGACAGGGTCCTTCTGCCTTAAAGCCCAGTTGCCGTCTCTTCAAAGGCTTGAGAAGGCCCACACTTCACCTTTTCCTGACAGGAGAGACCCCCTGGTCCAATGAAGCTGGCTTCCTGTGGCCACAAGGAGGGCAGTTCTGTGCTGGGTGACTGTACTAGTGAGCTATCACCTCAACTAAGTCCATTACTGATGAGTCTCTTGATTCAAACAGGGTTGATTATTGAACGTATTAAATGTGTGTGTGTGTGTGTGTGTGTGTGTGTGTGTGTGTGTGTGTGTGTGTGTCTGTGTGTGAAGCTGCATTTTAGAACTGGATCATGGGAGCATTGTGGAATGGTGGAAAACACCACAATGCATGAGGTCAGCAAGGGCTAGGCTTGAGTCACAGGTTTCCTTTCAACTCAGTAACCTTGAGCAAGTCGCTCACTGACTAAAGCCAGCCTCAGTGCCACCCCCATTGAATGGAACCCCAGAGCTCACCTTTTCCACTAAGGGAACACAGTTCCCAAATATCCCAAGCTAGTTCATTCACACGAGGAGACATTTTTCCCATTCAACTCCAGAGTCCCACTGGTCCTCCCTTTTATCTCTCTGGCCATGCTTTCCTCTTCCGGTCTATTCTCACTGGACTACTCATACCCTCATCTCACATCATTCAGGCCACTGCTATGGGAACAGTCTTGCTAAAAATGCATATGGTTACACTAGTCTGAATACAGTCATTTAAGGGCCCTTGTCTCCTTCTAGCAGAGCGAATCCCATCAAAGTCCCATGCATGTCCTCTTGGTTTGGCCCTTGCTTAGCCCCAGCATTGTCTACCACCACTCCTGGCCTCCTCTTTGCTAGCTCAGTCATGATGAACCACTAGAAACTCCTTACACCTATTCAAGGGCCCTGCTCTCCCCACTTCTTAATAGTGCCTACTCACCAGCATGCAAAGGTCTTCCCTCTTCCCTTTATACATCAATTATCATATAGCATCTAGAGATTTCTCCTGAGCCCTGCATCTAATTCCTGTGCCCACCCAACTCCATCTGCCACACCAATCCTAATACTATATTTGCCATCTGCTACTGTAAGTGACCACCTGTCTCTCGTCACCACCAGACTCCAGATGCCAAGTCAGGAACTGTGACTCATGCACATCTATACATCTGCACAACACCTGTATCTGCATCTGACTTGCTCTGGGCCATCCTTGGTACTTTCACTTCAAAGCTGTACGACTGACTTTGGCATTATCTGCCCACTCCTCTTCATCCTCAAAATAGTCACAGGATGCCCTGCCTCCCAGCCGTGATTTTCTTTCAGTAAGAAGGACCCACACACACACACACACAAACACACACACACACACACACACACACACACACACACACACACACACTGCAAGAACCAGAACCATAACAAAAAGGCAGATGAGTAAAAGGAAAATAGAATTGGATCTGAAAACCCCACTGTCCACCATCCAGGGAAGGCTGTTTCAAGGTGTCCTCTCAGTGATGTGACATCTGGTAAGGACATGTCATGACATATCCACCTCTCTGACTAATACTCAGAACAGTTTCCTGGAGAATGAGTTACAGAATCACCACATCACAGTGTTGATGAACTTTCAAACTTCAATGAACCTGCTCCCATGGGAGGGGCCACCAAGACACCCCCAGGAGGGGAGCTTTTGAGACGAGCAACAGCCCTGAAATAAGAAAGCCCCTTCGAAGTCTTGGCAGACATCTCCTCTGTCAATCTTGGGGAGCTACGGAGCCACCCAGACAAAGTGCCATTGGAAAACAATTCACCTGCTCCCTTCACCCCTGCTCTTTGGGCAGAAAATTTCTTCGACCACCAGCTGGGTTCCAGGCCCCTCTTCTTCTGTCCCTGATTCTTCTAGAGACACCACTTTGATGGGGTCTGAGTAATACTGCAGGAGGACTCAGGCTCTCATTCAGAAAGGTCCACTCTATCGAGGAGGGATCATGTGGGTGCATTTCTGGTGGCCATGCCACCCTTACTCATGCTGAGCCACTGCCCTCTCCCAGCCCCACCCAATTGGAATAGTGGAGCTTTGCTCCCCGACCTCAGCACGCTGTGTCCTTGATTCTTTTACATCATTGTACTCAAGCCAGAGTTGATTCAGTGAAGTTCAATGATCTCAAGGGCTGTGCTTTTATGTAAGGTGGAGCCAGGGCCCCCACTGTTTTTCTCCTGATGCTCCATGGGCAGGGGGAGGTCCTCCTACCTCCCTCTGCATCTCTAGGCCCATCTCCTCTGGCATCAGACCTGTATTTCAATCTGAAATTTCGATGGACAGCTCAAACTCACCATGTCCTAAACTGAACTCATTAAAGTTTCCTCCAAACTCACTCTTTCTATTCTCTGCTCCAGAGAATGACATCACCACCTCCAGTCCCCATGCCAGAAACCTGAGAGGCATTTAAGATATCTACCACACCAATTAGCATTGTGGGTTGCATTTGCCTAATATTGCTCAAATCTAGCCCCTCCCCACAGCCTTCCCACCATCCTTCCCCTGATTCAGACTCCCATCATATTTGCCTGAAGTATTATTGCAATGGGCTTCTAACCTGTCCTTCTAATTCTAACCTAAATCCCTTCTAATTCACTCTCAACACAGTTCTCAAGATGCTCTTCCTAAATGTCCATGATTCTGGCTTTAACTACATCAATAGTTCCCCATAAGATTCAAGGAAAACAAACTTCTTAACCTGGGTCACACCTGCTTCCCACTCCTTGCCTTTCACCCTGCACTTGCAGCTCTCTTTTTATTTTCCTATGACGCCTTCTATGTGAACTTGTTTGTCCTCCATCCCCTACGCTGAGCATACTATTGGGCAGCGGCTCTCAAACTTGAATGCATCAGAATCACCTCTAAGAGTTTGTTAAAGCACAGAGTACTGAGACCCCCACCCAGTGAGTTTGGGATGGGGCCTGAGAATTTGCATTTTCAACTTCAGATTATTAATGCTACTGAAGGCTGCTGGCCTCACGGCTATACTTTGAGACTGCTACTGTGGGACTTCAGTAAGCACTTAGAAAGGATGCAGCAAATGTCAGCTGAATGTATGAATGAGTGGCATACCTGCTGATCAACTGATTTTTCAGGCGATCATGAGGACTCAGTGGATGAGGTCTCATATGTATAAATAAGCTTGGGTGGATATTTTGTATGAATTAAAAGACACAAAGCTATATTGTGCCCTTACCATGGTCTGGACCACTCGTTTGAGTTTCTCCCCCTGGTGGGGTCTCACTTCGTGCCTGAAGGAGTTAGGGTCTTTTCCAGGTGCAGCAGTGGCAAAGGAGGGCCTGGGCCTGGGATCTCACACTGCATTCCCGTTACATCATTTGGATTTCTTTATAGACTGGAGAGCTTACAGCATCACCAAAAGAAATGTTTCTGTGATTTTCCAATAACTCTGATTCCTGCTTCTATGTCCTGTTCCCAGGCCATGGCCAAGCCCAGTGGACAAAAGCCAGCAAGGATCGGAGCTCTCAAATGCATGTGGCATGTTCTTTCTCACGGAGAGAGTTTAGAGAATGGAAAACAGGATGTAAAAGACTCAGAAGACACTAGAGAAGGTGTTACTAGGGGGCCAGCTCATACCGGCCAAGGAACAATTGTGGAGACTCCACATGTTCCAGAGTCATGATTAGTATATAGAAGTCATAACACCCAGCACAGCCATGCTGGTCACCAAGGTCCCGCTGCTCAACCATCATGAGGCCTGCACCCAGCTGTTCTACTCTGGTCTTTAAATTAGAAGAACTAACTGGAGTAGCATCTATTACCCCGTTCTTCGGTTTCCTTAACTATGGCCCCTGTGTGATGATAAGGAACTGACCCAGGGGAAAGCCAGCAGTCACCCTGTGGTCACACTACTCTTCCCTTCAGATCCACCAGGCTAAAGGGGGGAATTCCAATGCTTCTTTAAAGAGAGAATGTTCCCCAAATTCATGAGATCCATTTCTCTCTTGGGATGCTATTGTGGGCTGAATTGTATCGCCACCACCACCCACCAAATTCATATGTTGAAGCCCTAAATCCCAGTACTTCAAAATGTGACTGTATTTGGAAATAAAATCTTTAAAGAGGTAATTAAGCTAAAACAAGGTCTTTAGGGTAGACCCTAATCTAACATGACTAGTGCCCTTGTAAAAAGATAAAATTTGGGCACAGATATCTGCATGCAGAAAGGGAAGACCATGTGAGGACATGGTCACCTACAAGCCAAGGAGAGAGGCCTCAGAAGAAACCCATTCTGTCCACATCTTCATCTTGGTCTTCTAGCCCCCAGGTCTCTGAGAAAATAAGGGTTTGTTTAAGCTCCCGGGTCTGGGGTACTTTGTTAGGATGGCCCTAGGAAATGAATACAGATGCTCAGGAGTATTGGCAGTGGCTGAAGAATCCAGCTGAGGATGCATTTTGTAAAAGGCTCTGGGAAAGAGGTTCAGGGGCTTCTGATCCCTGAGGCTTGTGCCAATGTCTGCACTGTCCTCCCACTTGGGAGGACCCCAAGCTCTGGGTATCTGGGCGTCTCACAATATTATTCAGCCCAGCCCTGATTCCCCACAGCTGGTGAGCTTTTTGAAATTCCAATTGTTCATTAAGAAAATTAAGAACAGGTGGTTCTGAGCCAGGTCTTCCAGGCAACACTCTTATACGGAGCCCCAGATGTTAGTGTTAGGGCCCCAGCCCCCAGCCTCAGGCACTGCCAGCTCCCCTGGGACTTCACAGAGGATGTTCAGGAGATGGCTGCTGTATCCACCACTGCAGCTCCCCTGCTGTGACAGACAATCACTGTGAGAGCCCTACTTTTGTCAAGCCCTTGAGCAAGGAGAGCCTCCCCAGGGGAATTGTGACAGCCTACCCTCCCCCTTCTCCCAGGTGATTCTGAGCCCCTCAAAGCCCTCTGGCTTCCAGAGAGCCATGCTGCCCTCACACTTCTGCCTCTTTCACATTTAAGAGTTCACCTTGCCTCAGGACTGTAATTGGAACCACAGGCGAGTGTGTCTGAAAAATGGTCATGGAGGAAAGAATGTAAGAGGTAAAATCAGAAAATGAGGCTGCAGGCTTTATACCTCTCCAACACCAGCTCCCCAGGGCCAACTGGCTGTCCTACACTTTAATTTGATCCTGATACTAACTGCTCAGAGTTAGGGCAGAACCCACAGGTTAATGGCCCCGTCCCACAGGACAGCCGACATTTCAGATACCAGCCACAGGTCTCCGTCAGGTGTCCTCCTGCCACCTATACATCTGCTCGGCTGACTTCTCATTCAGGGTTCCCACCAGCCACCCCTACAAGGGTCGTAATTTGTTGGAACAACTTACAGAATTCAGGAAAAGGCTACACTTACTAATACAGTTTATTATAAAGGACACAAAGGAACAGCCAGAGGAAGAAGAATGCAGAACGAGGTCTGGGAGTGGGTGCAGAGATTCCATGCCCCACCTCCCAGCACCTCTATGTGTTTTAGCAACTCAGAAACTCCTCAAGCTGCCTTGTTTCAGGGGTTTTCTTTCTCTCCCAGCGTGATCTTCCACCTGGCTCAGAGGTAGGTGTGCATAGGTATTCCCTTCCTTCCCCACCCAGTGTCTCCTTCTGGCTGCCATCAGTCCCCTTTGCTCACCTCAGGGAGCAGAGGAAGAGCTGGATTTCCTGAACCAGGGGACTTTGGAGGGAGCCAATGTGGGCAGTTGTAGAATCAGTTTTGGCAGGCCCAGACAATCCCCCTGAATGCTCACAGCCACAGATCCCTTCTCCTTAAAGAAACAGGTGGTTAGTGCTCACATTCGTGGTGGGGCAAGAATTAGAAGAGATGGGGTTTTGTCAACCTGCCACCCAGCCCCACATATGACACATGTCTGGATGATAAAGGGCGCAAGGGCCCTAATAGGAGAAATATGTCTGAGGGTGGGAGCAAGCAGCTACCAGCTCCCTCCGACCCCCGCCCTGGTCCCACCTGAGGAGACTGGGGAAAAGCAAAGCTGCCGCCAACCCCCTACACCCACCCCCAGGCAATGGCAGAAGCACTCTACAGGTACTGGGCAATAGCTAAATCTCTCTGAATCTCAGTTTCCAAAGCAGTAATGTGTACAAAGTTCTCTTCATAGGGCCAATGAAGGCTTCTCTTCCTCCCTGGAATTAACCAATGCAGTACAGGGAAGGTTAATATTTTAAACCCATGATCAAATAGAATTCGGGTCTGATGGCAGTGGTTTCTAGCTGAGGCTCATCTGTTGGCCACGCACTTCTGACCCAAACAGAGCAGAGGACACAAGGTCAGCAGCTGAGAGTGGGTGGGTAGGAGTCAGGGGAGCCTGCCTCCCAGGACCCATCCTCTGATGCCGCTGCAGCAGCTGCACAGGCAGCCACCGCCACCTAGTGGATGCAGTTAGCACGGTGAATCAGGGTGCCAGCTGAGGTGGGTCTCCTCTCTCTCTTCATCCCTCCCTCTCCCTCTCCCTCTCCCTCTCCCTCTCCCTCTCCCTCTCCCTCTCCCTCTCTCTCTCCCTCTCCCTCTCCCTCTCTCTCTCCCTCCCTCTCCCTCTCCCTCTCCCTCTCCCTCTCCCTCTCCCTCTCCCTCTCCCTCTCTCTCTCTCTTCGCTGCCCTCACCATGAACATATACCACAGGCCCCTACCTATACCTGCACCCACACACAAATATCTCCCAGCCTCCTCCTCTGAGTCCCATCTAGGAGCTGGCCATCAGTAGAAAGAAAGCAATGCTCCTTTCTTTTTCAAAAAAATTGATTCAGTAACTATGTGAGGACAGCCAAATTGTCTGAAATGAAATAGGGTGAGGTCACATTTGCCAAGAGCCTACTATCTGCCAGGTTTCAATCATGAGGTAGGTGTCAAAGTCACCCAAGCCCACCTAACCAGCAAGTGACTCTAAACTCCAGGTTGTGAAGCTGATGCCTTCGTTCCTGTGAGCTCCATAAATCATTCCATTTTCTAAAATGATTGCTATGCATTCTGTAATTTCCTGCCTGAAATAAGATTTTATTTGGAACATAATCACCTTGGCCCATAATTTTGTTTTCGGTCCTAAGATGATTTTCTAGGTGACACTAGGACCCCAATTCTCAACAGTCATTGTTATACCTACCCTGACCTCAGCCTCCCCCGAGCAATGAGGGGTGTGTGTGTGTGTGCGTGTGTGTGTGTGTGCGCGCATGTGAAAGTATATTGTGTGTGAGTATGAATGTGTGTAGATAATGTGTTTTGTGTATCTATATGTGTGCATATGTGTGTGTGGTGTTGTAATATGTGCATGAGTATGCATGTGTGTAATAGGTGGGGTTTTGCAGCATAGCTGCTGAGTCAGAGTGAGAAGGGGGTCAAATCCCAGTTCTGGCCCCTGGAATCCTGGGTGTGCCCCTACCTTCCAGTGTTCATACTCTTATATAGTCTCATATCTTGAATATGGGCTGCCCCAAGCGACTTCTAACGAAGAAAACATGGCAAAAGTGATGTGATGTCACTTCTAAAATCAGGTGACTAAAAAGACTCTAAGTTCCATTCCATATGCCCTTGCTTGCTTTCTCACTCACTTGTTTTGATGGAAGCCAGCTGCCATGCTGTGAGCTGCCCTATGGACAGGCCCACATGGCAAGGAGCCTTACGAGATAAGCTTTAGCCAACAAGCAGCAAGTAACTGAGTGAGCTTGGAAGTATTCTCCCCATTCAAGCCTTGAGATAAGATGGCAGTGCCAGCTAACACCTGAAGACAGCCTGTGAGAAACCCTGAGTCAGGAGACCCGATTCCTGACCCACAGAAACTATAAGGTGACATATTAAACCAATAAATTTGGAGTAATTTGTTACACAGCCATAGATAACTAATATACTTGGCCTTTATTTTGCCATCTGAGTCCCACTGTCCCTGCTATAAAATAGAGGTTGGATAATAGGACATGCTTAACACAGCATCTGCCCTAAAAGATAAACTCAACAGAAATTTCCTTTCTCCTTTCCACACTGAAAGGCAGGGTTGGCATGTTGCTCTCCCAAACAGCAAGATGTGATGGAAGACCCTAAGTCAGGCTCTGTTTTCAAGGTTGAAGGAGGGCCTTCCCCTTCCCACCCTGTGACTGGAGCGTGGCCTTCTGCATCTGGAGAATCAGAACTCAGCAGCTGGCTGAAGGACAAATCTGATGGTGTCAGCTTGGGCAACCTTCCATTGTTGGTTGGCAGTGATAGTGATGCTCCTTGACCTGTGATCTCATTGGCAGGAACAGGATCTTCTCCTGGACCAGAATGAGTCCAGGGCTCCAGTACTCAGGTAGTCTCTTGGTTGTTCTGTAGACAAGGTGCTGACAACCCCAAGGGAAACCTGTCATGGTGAGCCCAGAGAGGCACCCAGCCACCCATAGTTCTAGAAAGGTGCACCTGCTCAGCTCCTGCTGCCACAGCTACACCCAGTCACCTCTACATCTTTCTACCTATTCTCCTGTAAAGAGCAAAAGGTATCTCCTAGCTCCTCCCCTGCTGCTGCCCAGGCCAGCCCGCCTGCCTGCCAATATGCAGTCTCACTGGAAAGATCCCAAGACCTGACTCTCCAAGAGGAGTCCTGGGAGCAGCATTCAAAGTAGGCTGTTGGGATTCTGGCTGGGCCAGGCTGGCTGAACCCCTCTTCTTCTGTTGGCCCTCAGGTCAGATGAATGGGTCCCCAATTTTACAAAGTGAAGAGAACTCACTCTGAGACCCTTGCATGTGCCAACCTCTGAGACTGGGTTTCCACTTTATCCTCCCTCATAGTAACCACGGAGGTTGTTGTCCTACTTTCTAGTTGAAGAAAGTAAAACCCCAATGTTCAGAGTCTTCAGCAAGGTCAAAGGGCAAGATGGCAGTTCTTAAATATTCTTTAATCCCAAAATTTTTTGACCCCTCTTTCACTGAGTAATTCTCCTCTCTCTTTGAATCTGGGCCTGGAGCTGCTTGGCCAAAAGAACGTAGCAAAAGTGATGCTGTGCCAGTTTGGGGCAGGCCATAGGAAACTGGCATTTTCTGTGTCTTGTCTATTAGGACATTGCTCTCGGGACTTGGGACACCATTCTACAAGGGGGCCTACCGAGGGGCCCTCATGGAGAGGAACCAAGGCCCCGGCCATCAACTTTAGCCAAGGTCTGTGCCTCCAGCCAGAACAGCTTGCCTGCCTTGAGGTGAGACATTTTAGAAGTGGAGCCTCAGCTCCTATTCAGCCGTCCCAGCTGACATTAAGTGGAGCAGGCAAGACTTTGCTGCAGAGTCCTCACCTGACCCACAGTGCAGTTTCTTGAGCTAAACATGTGTTGGTCATTAAGCAAGTAGATTTGAGAGTGACTTTAAGTCACTGATGAGCAAGAAGTGGTGAAAATAATTCAGTTGACATCAAAGTCCTTGCTCTTCCTAATATCCAAGGTAGAGGTTTCTCATTGCTGGGGAGCTCATAGGTGCTAGGCTTGAAGATACCCCCAAATCAAACTCCCCATGCCATCAAGGCCAGAAAATTTCTTCCAGGCATCTCCTCGCTGTGCTTCATTTTCTACCTTTGTGATGGGGAGAACACCAGGACTGCTAATAACCCTTTCTCTTGTACAATTGTCTTCCCTTGAGTCTGGGTAAGTCTTGCGACTATGATGAGCTTTATTCCCAGGATGAAGTCACTTACATATCAAAGGGCCTTTGCAGATGGCCTGCAAGCTGCTAGTAACCTTCAGATAGAGAGATTTTTCTGATTGGCCTGACCTAACCACATGAGACCTTTAAAAGGAGAAGTTTTCTCTGGCTGGTGGGAGATGAGGTAGTAAGATAGATTTGAAGTGTGAGGGGGCTCAGACACAGAGGAGGATCCCCTTTGCCAAAATGGAGGAGCAGGGGGCCAGGACCTGAGGGTGGTCACTAAGAGCTGAGAGTGGTCCCCAGATATCAGCTAGCGAGAAAGTGAGACCTAGTCTAACCACAACGACCTGAATTCTACCAAGCACCTGAGGGAGCCCAGTAGCAGATTTTCCCCCAGGGCCTTCAGCTAAGATCCTGACCCAGTGATTTCAGTCTTGTGGGACCATAGGCAGCTAACCAGTAGAGCCTACCTAGATCTTTGAACTACAAACTGTAATATTTTAAGTCACTATATTTGTAACATCATACAAAGCAATAAAAAATAAATAAGACTCCATCCCTTTTGCTTCCAGATTATTCCTTCCTTAGAACTATTCTTCCTTTCTTCATTGCAAATGGGGTGACATGTCAGCCTTTAAGCAGTGGCTGAGGTGTGGGCTACAGCCTGAGCCAGGACCCCTGTGGCCTGGCAGAGCAACTGAAGGCAGTCTGAGCCTCCAGGTCTTAGGGTCCCTGGATGGTAGCATCAAGCTGCTGGCCTCTAGCTATCAGGTCCCAGACTTTCCATAAGGTAACTAAGCCCAGCCTCAATTAGCTGGACTCTGATGACCTGGACACTCCCAGTGCCCTCATTTCCAGAATAATAATAGCTCCCTGTTCAGATCAAAATTTCTTCTAGATGAACCACTCCCAAACTACTTACACACCTGATTTAATCTGCTCCCTAAGCTCAGCTTTACTTGTCTCTTTCTTTCTCTGAACAAAGCAGCTTTCTGGTCTGAATCCACAAGGGTCGGAGTTACAAACCCTCTCACTGATAAATAAACGATGCTTAATGTACTCAAAGCCTCTTCACTTCTCCCCTCCCCACACCTGGCCACAGTCCCAGGGAGCAAACAACATCACACTTCACATGCCCATTTTCCAGATGGGCATCCTGAGGCTTAACGCACTAATGCAGAATGCAGCATTTCAGATGCCACCTCAGGGGGATTTCTAGACACTTCATGTCACTACAATTACTTGTTAGGTTTTCAAGGACAATGATTTTTGTCTTCTATTGCCAATGAAGCTATCTCCAACAGAAAGAAGCCCCAGCCTGGATGTCCAGTAGGTGATTAAGAAAAATTGCCCTGATAATTGCAAAAGGCTGTATATTAACTTCTCAGATCAAGCAGGGGAGTGTAGTTTGGATTCTCCATTTCCTTACTTACTGTCTTATCTCTCTGTTGAAGCAATATAGTCCAGGGCCACATTGTTAAGTGCACACAGCTCCTAACTACAGATTGCTCCTTTTAGAGTAATGTATCGTCATACATTATCTTCAAAATATCATTTGCCTTCAATTCTATTTTATCTGTTATTAGTATTCCTTCTCTGTCATTATTTATCATTTTTCTATCCCTTGATTTTTCTGTGTGATTTTGTTTTAGCTGTGTTACTTGTAAGCAGCATATAGATGAATTTAAAAAATTTTAAATCTAATATCTATCCTGTAATAGAGAAGTTAATCTGCTTATTTTTTTTTTGTAGTTACTGATGTATTTGGACTCACTTCAGCTATTTTATTTTATACTTTCTGTTTTCCATATTTTTTTATTGCTTCTCTTATTTTCATTTTTGCAGAGTCAATTTTTGCTTCTTTTGTGGTTTTGAAGTTATTATTTTTTTCTGCTCTTGAAGTTGTTACCTTTATCTTTTCAACCTACATACCTAATTTTACCTTTTTATATGAGCAAATTTGTATTATTCATTATCTCTATCCCTCCTCCCAACTATGACAAGGCATTAGACTTAACTATCCACTCATTAAGTCCTTGTCCACAATTTGTTATTTCTGTCTGAAGTTAGTTTTTCCTCATGGCTTTAGATATAAAATATTACTTTTAATTTTTGTAATCAAAAGTTAATGTACTTTCTGGGATATGTTACAGATTCCATGCTCACCTTAGTTTCTTGTATCCCAATGATCCTCTCAGGCCAGTTTCATTCTGGAAAATTACAGGCAGCACTCAGTTTTTACAATTCTGATATGTATGAATTTCAGTTATTCTGCTTTAAAGATTTTTTCTTTGTCTTTAGTTTTCACATTTTTTTAACATGATGTGTCTTCTTGTGGATTTCTTGGCTGTATAATAATGCCAGTACCCCAATAATATGGTTCAAATTTAAGTTACCATGATATATTAACTAGAAGTATTGCAAAAAAAAAAAAAAGGTACAAACTTCATTACCCACTTTTCAGTCCACACATCATGATCAGTGACCAACCACGTGACACCTTCGAATGTTTGTCCCAACTAGTCACTGCTCTTCCACTTTTCAGTTCATGCCCAGACAACAAAGCATACAGCTGTGTGGCCCCCTCTCTACCAGTATCATTTGATAAAAATGAATATGAAAAAGAATTTAAAAATTGGTTATAAAAATAACTGCTCTGATAAATGCAAAAACAATGAAAATGCAGCAAAGAAACAAAAAGTGATAGTGCACTAAACATACTTTGAACAGGCAAGTACTGTTTAAATCACTCTTCAGTAGTGCCCTACAAGAAATAAAACCGCTTTAATGCTCTGTTTCTAATATTTTTAATTCCAGTGTATTAAATATAAGTATACAGAAATAAAACTATATTTATTATTTTCCTGTATCTTTATGACAAGCAGTAAGAGAGTATTATTTAATGACTTGTCAAAAGTTTTTTAAAGGTCACTGAAAATTGTCATTTTTCCCATTGATCATTAGGACACCTTTATCTTTCTAGTCCCACACTACTATGCAAAGCAAGGACTAAACCAGTTTTAGTAATAGCTCTTTTACTGAGCACCTGATGGATGTAATTTTCATAGTTTGTGTATCTTTGTACTCTTACTCCATTTTTTAGTTTAGCGTGATGTGAAAGTCAAGTAATAATTATTTACATCAGGATTTTAAAATTGTCACTCTATTTGCTGCTGACGTCTCTTACTGCTGGTAAGAATTCTGTCCTCACACTGTCATTCCTTTAAAGGTAATCTTTTTTCTTTTTACCTTTATTTTGTTTAATTGAATAAATGAGTGATTTTATTTTTTTATATGCTGCATTTTCCCCAGCTTTATTGAAATATAATAGACAATTAGTTGCTCATATTTACATGGTATAATTCAATGAGTTTTTTTTTTCAATTATAGTTGTCATACAATAATATATACAATAATACAGCATAATGTTTAGAGCTCAAGTGATTACCCCACTATATCTTATACTCCTCTTCCCCCTTACATATCTATAATAACATTGTTGATTGTTTTCCTTATGCTACATTTTATATCTCCATGACTATTTTGTAGCTATCCATTTGTATTTCTTAATTCCTTCCCCATTTTTCACCATCCCTCCAACCCTCTCCTGACTAGTAGACCTCAAAGTAGTCTCTGTATCTATAAGTTTGTTTCTGTTGTTGTTGTTTATTTTGTTCTTTAGATTCTTCATATACATGAAATCATGTAGTATTTGTCTTTTCCCTATCTGACTTACTTCATTCAGCACAATACCCTCTAAGTCCATCAAGGCAATATCTTTTTCCATCCCCTTGTTTTTAGTCTCTGTGTGTCTTTTAATCTGAAGTGAGTCTCTTGTAGGCAGTATATGTAGGGGTCTTGTTTTCTTATTCATTCAATCACCCTATCCTTTGGTTGGAGCACTTAATATTTTCTCATTTGCAGTACTTATTGACAGGAATGCAGTTGTTCCCATTCTTTATTCTTATTTTTGATACATGTTTTTTCTTCTTAAAGAAGTCCCACCAACATTTTCTGTAATAGTGGTTGATGTTGATGAATTCCTTTAGCTTTTTTTTCTCTGGGAAGCTCTTTATCTGTCCTTTGACTTTAAATAATAGCTTTCCTGCGTTAAGTATTTTTGGATATAGATCCTGGGTTTTCATCACTTTCAATATTTTGTGCCAAGCTCTTCTGTCCTGTGTTGTTTCTTTTGAGACAGCTGCCAGTCTTATGGGTACTCCCTTGTAGGTAACTAACTGCTTTTCTCTTGCTGATTTGAAGATTCTCTCTTTGTATCTAACTTTTGGCATTTTAATTATGATGTGTCTTGGTTTGGGCCTCTTTGGGCTCCTATTTCTTGGGACTCTCTGAGCTTCCTTGGGTAGTATGTCTATTTCCTTCAGCAGATGAGGGAAGTTTTCATCATTATTTCTTCAAGTAGTTTTTCCACTTTTTGTTCTCCATCTCTTCCTTCAGATACCCCTATTACACAAATGTTTTTTACACCTAATTTTGTCCCAAAGACAGCTTAATTTATGATTATGTTCTTGGCTTCTTTTTTCTTGCTGTTCTAATTGGGCAAACTTGGCTTCCCCATCCTCTATATTGGTGGTTCTATCCTCTTCTTCATCCACTCTGTTAATTCCTTCTAACATACTCTTCATCTCAGATCATGTATTCTTCATTTCTGACTGATTCCCTTCTATAATTTTCATTTCCATTTTTGTGTTTTTATCTCTTTATTAACGTTCTCATGGAGTTCATCTAAGTTCACTAACTTCCTCTAAGTTCATTGAACATCTTTATAACCAGTGTTTTGAACTCTGCATTTGTTACATTGCCTGATTCCATTAATCCTGGATCTCTGCTCTGTTCTCTCTTATGGTTTCTGTTTCTTTGTCTTCCTATTTTGGCTGCCTCTTTATGTCTATTTTCATACACTAAGCAAAGCTCCTAAGTCTCCTGGTCTTATGTGTGTGGCTTTGTGTAGAAGGTGTCCAGAGGCAAAGTCCTGGGAAGAATTCAGCAGCAGTTCAATCAGCCTGTGTCCCTCTGGGGCCACCTGTTAAGCATAGTAAGCAACCCACAAATGCTGTGCTTATAGTTGCCTCAAGAAACCATGCCAGAAACCAAGGTCAGCTGCACTAGTGTGGGTCTTGGAGCTTGCTCAGCAGTTGCACAGGACTCACCAAGGACACAATTAGATGTGACTTTGGTGGGGCCACGAGTTGGGGAAGGCAGAGTTTCAGGAAATTCTCAGAGCAGAGCAACCACAGTTTGATGACATGTCAACAAAGGTGGCCCTGCATCCCCAAACTAGGAGGGGGAGGGCCCAACATAGGAACAAAGGATACTGCCAGCACTTTGCCCAGGAGAGAGCCTCACCTCCAGTCCTCACTCTGACAACTCAGAGTTCTTCTGTAAGTCTTTGGTGTGCCCCCAAACAGCCTACCCAGCCAGCACTCATGCTCAGAGTGAGGAAGTCTGTCACCACGAAAGTTTGGTTGCTATCATGGCCCCTTTAAGAGGTGTCTGCAGTTGTAGACTGCAGCTGCCAGAGCCTCTGTCCTACTCAGCAGCTCAGGACTGGGCATCCTTGCATCCTTGCCCTGTCTTACCTCCTCCCATTTCAGGGTGATTTCTTATTTCTCTCCTTAGTTGTAGGCTTGTTCATCTAGACCTCAAGCAACTCTCCTTGCTGTTTGTTCGTGTTTCCATCAAAATATTGATGTGGTTGTAAGAGCAGATAAACAAAGCCTCTACCATCTTTGCCATTTTGACTTCTCTTCAATTTTACTTTTCATTCTGAAATACCTATCAGAGACAGTTGAAAATAGTACAAGAGAGGTCCCATATCTCCTTCACCCAGTCTCCTGAATGGTTTCATCTTACCTAATTATAGTACAATAGCAAAATTAGAAATTTGATATTGACACAATGTGTGTGCAATGCTGTATGCCACTTTAACACTTGTGTAGATTCACATAACCACTATAAGAACCCAGATATAGAGCTAGTCCACCACTGCAAAGTTACCTCTTATTCCACCCCTTTATAGTCATACCCACACATCCCATCACTAACTTCTAGCAACCATTAATCTGTTCCCCATCTCTAAAATATAATCATTTAGAGAATGGTTTATAAACAAAATCATCTAGTCCATAACCTTTTGATACTTTTTTCCCCACTCGTAATGCTCATTGGGATCTTAATTTACATCTTCCTCTTGGCTAGTGATGTCAAACATCTTTTCAGTGTTTATTTGCCATGAATATATCCTCTCCAATGAAATATCTCTTCATATTTTAGCTCATTTTTTGACTATTTATTACAGTAGATTTTGAAAGGATTTTTTTTTTGTATTCTATAAGTCCTCAGTCAGAAATATGGCTTACAATTTTTTTATTTCCCCATTTGTGAAGGATATTTTTACTGAACATAGGATTTTGGGTTCTTTTCTTTCAGCACTTAAAACATGTTTCACTTCTGGTGTCTATAGTTTTAGATGAGAAATCCATCACTATTTTAATTGTTTTCCTCTATATGCAATGTGTCATTTCTCACTTTCAAGTTTGATATTTTTTGTCTTCAGTTTTAATATTTTTTATTGTGATGTAAAAAATATCATGGAATTTTTTAAGTTTACCCTATTTGGGGTTTACTCAACTCCTTCATCTGTATGTTTTGTCATTTTTCAAATTTGGGAAATTTTCAGCTATTATTTCTTGGAATAATTTCTCAGCCCCAGCTTCTTTCTCTTCTTCTTCTGAGATAAAATGGCACTAATGTTAGATATCATAAGTAGTCCTTCAGCTTCCTGAGGTTGTGTTTTATTATTATTTTTTCAATCTGTCTTCCATTTCAAACTTTAGTTCCTATCCTTCATCTTCCTCTATTTCTCAGAAGCATCTGGCACCATTGTTCTCTCCCTCATTCCTGAAGCACTTTTCTCTGATGACATCTCTCCTGGTTTTCCTGCCTCATCATGGACGGTTCAGTCTTCTCTGCTGGAGCTCTCTCATCTTCTCAACTGTTATGTTATAAGCTCATTATTTATAACTCTTCTTTTTTTAGTATACATTAGCCCTGGTATAGTCTCATGGATTTTTCTATTTCCTTAATGTCAACAGTGCCTAAATTCATATATCCAACTCTGATCTCCTCCAAGCTCTAAACTCATCACTGATTGCTTAGTGTCTCCACTTAGAATACGACTGCATAGTCATCAAACAACCTTATCTTTCTACCTCCCATCTTAAAAGTATAACCCTTGATTTTCTGTTGTCATTTCCATCTCTATTCCAGCCACAACACTTGGGGAGTTTGATATCCATTGTGAATACTCAGCATCTTTTTCCCATCATGTTGGAATTTAACATTCTCAAATTCCACCACCTTTCCATGACCCCACCTTAAGAATATCAATTATTTTATTAATAACTGCCACTATTACTCATATTTATCTTATTCCATCAGACACCTTATTCTGTAAATTGGCGCCAACACTTTGGACACTCATGAAGAAAACAGTTGGCCTCCCACTTGAGAAAGTCTTTCCCCTGTTACAGCCCCACCATGCTATCTATGTCCATAGATATGGTGCCACCATATCATTGGAAAATGATGTCACCTTTCGACAACACCAGTTCTCCACCTGTCTTCTTATCACTCATTACTCTCCTGAATCTCTCTGTCTTCTCAGATAATGGGAACCCTAGATATCCAGCACTCTTCTTGACTCCATCCCCAGCTATTGATCTCTAGGATAGGGTGAAGATAGAACATCAACTTCCATGCTGGTGACTCTTCTGGAACTTTACTTCCCAGGCCCTCTGGTGGCCTCTGATTTTACCCTTTTTAGTTACACACATAGACATGTTTTCACCTTGGGTCTCTTCATCACTAAAGAATCATTTCAGCTCTGAAGTCATGATCTCTGATGTTGCCCTTGTTATCTTTAACCTGTCTGCCCTCCACCTCTCCTTGGTCCTTTACCTGCTTTTTATGATCATAAAGGTCACCCATGTTTTATCCCACAAGTCCCTCCTGAAATCATTTTGAACTCTACACTCACATACAACTCCAAATCTCTGGCCCTCCTGACATTTTTCTTTTTCATTCTTGCTTGTCAGGCACTGGATAAAGCCATCATCTTGTTTCCTCTCACCCCTCTTAGCTCATACAGCACAGTGGTGGGAGGCTATGTAACTGTATGCCTTGGCTCCTTGACAAGCCAGCCCGACTAACCTCCCCTGGCTTCTCAGGGTTGCTGCTCAATCTGGTTCTTCATTCCCAGATGGTGTTCCAGCAGATTCCCCCAGCAGCTGTTCCCAATCTTCCTCCTCCCCACAAGTTCACAATCCCACTCCCACTTCCTGAACTCATAGCAAATGAATGTACCTCATAATTTATTGAGAATTTCATCTGATAATGACATTCTCACCTTCCCTCCCCTTTTCCTCAGAATGTCTCTCTCTTCTCCAGTGGGTCTTTATTGAGAAATATTCTTCCTCTTTAGATGACAAACTTTTCCCCTTGGACTCTGGATCCTTCACCTTCCTAATTCTTTCTTGACCTCTTTCTATTTTCCTGTTTGATAAATTCTGTTTAATATTTTAGCTTTTCAAGACATATTTAATATAAAAAACATGCACAAATTTAATTTATACATCTGAGTGAGACTGGACATATGCGTACACCTGTGATACCATCACTACAAATAAGTAACCAAGACACTTTTAAATATACATCACCTCCAAGAAAATTTCTTTATGTTCTTTTTTGCTTTCCTTTTCTTATGAGATGTATCTTTTTAACATATTTTAAAGAATACAATATCATACATTAACTATAGGTGCTATGTTATATAACAGTTCTCTAGAACTTATTCGTTTTGGAAAACAGACACTATACCCATTGAAAATCAATTCCTCATTTACCTTGCCCCAAGTCCCTGACAACCACCATTCTATTCTTTGCTTCTGTGAGTTTGACTATTTTAAGAAACTCATGTAAGTGGGATCATTCAGTATTTGTCCTTCTATGACTGGCTTACTTCACTTAGCTTAATGTTCTAGGTTCATCTATTTTGTTGAAAATTGTGGAATTCTTTTCTTTTCTAAGGCTGAATTATATATTCATATTTTGTTATCCATTCATCTGTTTTGGGCATTTGGGTTGTTTCCATATCTTGGCCATTGTAAATAATGCTATAATGGACATGGGTTTGCAACTATCTCTTCAAAATCCTGATTTCAATCCCTTTGGATATGTATAAGAAGTGGGATTGCTGGGTCATTAGGTAGTTCCTTTTTTAATTTTTTTGAGTAACCTCCAAATTGTTTTTTATAGTGGCTGCATCACTGTATGTTCCCACTAAAAGTGTATAAGGGTTCCAATTTCTCCCAATCCTTGCCAACACTTGTTATTCTTTGTTTTTTTTGTTTTTTTTTTTTTTTTGGCAATTTCATCCTAACAGGTGTGAGGTGATATCTAATTGTGATTTTGATCTTTATTTTCCTAATAATTTGTAATGTTAAGCACCTTTTCATATACCTAATAGCCATGTGTATATCTTCTTTGGCAAAATGATTATTCAAGTCCTTTGCCAATTTTCTGATTGGGTTATTCAAGTTTTTAAAATTGAGTTGTAGAAGATTCTTACCTATTTTGGATATTAACTCATTATCAGATATATGGTTTATAAATATTTTCTCCCAGTTCATATGATGCCTTTTCACACTGTTGATTATTTTTTCTATTTCCTTTCCTTTTTAGTTTGACGTAGTGCCTGTACTTTGGATGTCGATTCCAAGAAGTCATTACCAAGACCAATGTCAAAAAGTTTCCTCTCCCCATGTTTTCTTTGAGGAGTGTTATAATTTCAGGTCTTACATTCAAGTCTTTAATCCATTTTGAGTTGATTTTTGTGTATGGTATAAGATAAGGGTCCAATGGCATTCATTTGCCTGTAGTTGTCCAGTTTTCCCAACATCATTTGTTGAAGAGACTACTCTTTCCCATTGTGTGTTCTATCTTGTAATGTCTCTTTCTACAAAACCCATGAAAAATTGAGTTTATCTACTTAAAACAAAACATTTCCTCAGTCTTGTTGCCTTTCAGATTCCTGCCCTATCTCCTTCCCTGTTGAATAGTGAACTGTTGCAATTGCCACTTCCCACCTTGCCCTCCACTCACACTCAGTCCACAGGCATTGTGTCCCAGTGCCCCGCACCCACTGAAGAGAAGGTACACTGGCTTTTTCATGGTTCTCATTCTTTTCTCTTTCTTCACAGTGTTTTATTAGTGACTTTCCAAGTCTCAGTTTCTCTGATGTGACAAGTACAGGCTCTCCTCTCCATATCAATCCTTGGTTTTCTTCCTAGAGATCTCTAGAATTCTGCCTTTGACCCTCCTCTCATGCTACATTTCACCTGTAATTCTCAGTGAGGAAGCACAGACCTTTTAAAACTGGGGAACTTTTGAAAGCGAAAGGGGTGCCACTAATAGCTATGTAAGAAAATAGGGATCAAGCAGGATGGTCCTGGTCACCCTACCCATAGGGGCCATTGTAAGTACCAGGAATTTATTTTAATCAGATATGGAAAGACAGGGAAATGCTTGCCATAAAGGAAGTAGACTGTTATACTCATACATTCCTAGAAACAAGAGGCACAGCCCATCACGCAGGGTCACATGAGAAAGCACCAGAGCCAGTTGGGAGGCAGCAGGAAAGGAAAAACATAGACAAGAGCCTTTAACTGAGAAAGTTTGGGAGAGGCAGGATGAGCAGATTTAGGATTGGCCAATTTGAATAATTCAAGCAGGATCTGAAGCACAAGGATATCCCTAGTTGTCTGGTATCTGGCCCTGGCATAATTAAGGCATGTGGATAGTGACCCAAACTGTGACAGCCAGTAAGGGAGGTGGTTGAGATGCAGTGGTTGGCCTGCATTTGAAAAGCACACACACTCTTGGGTGAGTTGCTTACTGTCTTCAGGAATTAACAAGTCCTGGGAAGGGCAGCAAGGCCGCAATATGTCAAAGCACTAGAACATTGAAGATAAAAGACATAATTAATACAGGAATATATTAGAGTCATTAAAGAGACTTTTCTAAAAAGTACAAGCTCTACTCTCACTCTCTTCATACTTCCCAAGATAAGAATGATTGCCTTAATGAGCCAGAGTTGCTGATGTGCGTGCCATGTCCTTCATGTGTGTGAGAAAAAAAAAATGTGAGAAGCACTGCTTTGCACACCATCCCTCAACCCCTGCTGCTTATGCTTCCTTAACACACCTAATATCTCAATTCCAAATCTGTATCTTTAACCTACAACTTCCCTCTACTCCCAAAGTCGAGTTCACCCTTCTGCCTGTTACTGCATGTACTCTCATACTTTCCTTCATCTGCAAACCTTTCTATCCCAGTTCCACCTATTCAAGACCCAGCTTTCCTTCAAGGCCCCATTAAAATGCTGTTTCCTGGGAACGCATCTCAGTCACCCTCTCTTAGGCTGAAGCAAGAAGCAGTTAACAGCCCCTCCCAGTGTGTCCTCAGCTAGTCTTCAGCCATATACATCTCTCCTCTCAGTGTGTGAGCTGCCTATCTGGTTCACCTGGGGGGAGCAGGGAGCGGAGGCAGCCGCTGTGCTGAACACAGATGCTCTTAGATTGAATTTTGCTATATTCCCCCAGAATAATGCATGTGTATTGATGTGCCAGTGTGTTACTCTCTGGCAACGTATTTGAATGAGAACAGAAGCCTTTGGGAAACATGATGTATTAGCTAGTGTTTCTCATAATATATTACAAGGAACACAGGCTTCCTGGGGTTTTAATAAGCATTATGCAGAATAAACAAGCATGACTCTGGATTAAACAAAGTTAGTCTTTCTGAATTGCAACACTCCTCACAGCTTTAGATACCAAGAAAGCTTTAATAAAGACAATCCTCCCAAGTAGAAAATAAAAGGAAGTTTGGAGAGGTTTGTTGTTTTGCTTGTTTGTTTGTTTGTTTTGTTGGGGGGTTGCAACTTACTTGGCCTTTTTTTCTCAGACTATTGGGTCTGGTGGTTTTGAAAAAAACAATTTAGTGTAAGAGAAATGCTCTCAGAGGCAATGGGGCCATGTGTAAGCAGGTGGGTCCTCCAACATCCTGCATTTCACATCAATTGGACCATTCAGCTACTTCACCATTGTGCAATCATTCCCAACCTCCAATTCTCTGACTTTTGTCTAGAAAAGCTGATCTGTCTCATCTGCTTCTTCTCTTTGGTCACCTCTAGGAACATAAGTTAAGTCAGCCCTTCCCCCTCACTCTCACTCTAGCCAAGCTAATCAGCTTGCAGTTTCCTGAATGCAACATGCTGTTTCTCACCTCTGCCCATTTTCTCACATTACTTGCTTTAATTAAAAATTTTATGTGTGTATACGCATACATACATACATACATACATACATACATACATACATACATATATACATATATATTCTAATGTATATATAGCCTAACATGTGTAACCATATATACACATACACACATATAACTACATATACAAAGTTTGCAATGCATATATGTTAGATATGTGGAAAAGAGAGACAACATAGACAAAGTAGACACAACAGGCCCCACAATTTCTACTATGAATTCATTTTTCAACATTTCAAATGTCCTACATGTTTTTCTTGTCAACTCACACTCCTGCCCTCCAAAATGACTATTTATAATTCCATTCTCCCACTGCTCGCACTCCCCCTCACTCCAAGCAGATGACTACCTCTATCTTTCAGGAGAAACTCTGGTTATGATATGAAGTCCCCCTTTGAGCCTATGAGCCCAGGCCTGCTTGCCTTTGGCTCTTTGCCCTCCACTCTCACTCACTCACCCAGCCACCTAGGCTTCTTTCAGGTCCTCAGGTACATCCTGCTCCCCCACACCCATATCAGCCTTCTGTGGGAGGCTCTGTCTCTTCTGTTTGTCAGCCCAGCTTCAACCTCAGCAAAGTAACTCTTATTTATCCTGCAGATGTCAGCTTAAACTTCAGTGCCTTCATGGTACTTTCCCGGAACCCTGAGAATAGGTCCAGTTCCTCTGCCATATGGTCTCCTGGCACTCTCTCCTTTCAAAGCTCTCATCTCTTCAAAAAGTCATTATGAGATTTTTAAGTATATATGTTTTAATCTTCCTGAAGAGTTTGAAAGCACCATGTGGACATGTGCCATATGTTTACAAAATGAAAGGGAGGAAATGAGTGAGTGAATGAATGAATAAATGAATGAAAATAAAAGTTATAATATCCATACTGGAAAATCTTGACCTGATAAGAACTTGAGGTTGTGGTTTGGCTAGGAATTTAGTCTTTGATAAAACTTTAGTCAAGTTCCTCTGAGCCCTCTTCTTGACTCAGCTCTGTCTTTGGCAGGCTGAGCCAGTTTACTGAGAATCTCCCACCCACTCTTTGATATCTAGTCAAGATCTTCATCCCCACAACATCCCCCCCTCCCCAATTATCTGACTAAGTTCCTCTCATTAATTTTCTGTCTATTGACCCTTTTCTCTGACTTTTTAAAATAAACTTCCAGCTGTCTTTGCTCTGTTGAAAGTTGAACTCAGTTCTATAGTGAAGTCTCTCCTTCCCATTGCAGTAGCTCAGATAGAACCTGGCTTGCTATTTTTAACAAATGTTGCAATTTCTCTCTGATAGGCTGAAGTGTGCAGGCATAAACCCCATGGTTTTCCCTCAGCTACCTTGGGCAAGTTCTAAGCATTCCAGATTGTCATCTTCACATTTGTAAAATGAATATGTTATCCAAGCAGAGGGCTTTTGTGAAGGGTCAGAAGGCAATTGTCACAATGTGATGTATACCAGCCAAATCACACTAATTTGAAGTGATGTATCAGCACTTCTGTCTGAATGAACAGTCTTCCTCCATCAACTCTGAAATTGAACCTGGACTCACAAAATCTATAGCAGTAAAGTGTTATTGATCCAAGTTTATCCTCTTGGCCTTTGGGCTCCAGAATCAAAAATGGCTTCTCTAGAATCAGATAAGCAATGGGATTGAGGAGAAGAAAGGGAGTGACCACTGGCTCAGAAGCTACCAGCTGTGCTGGCTTTATGCTAAGCACTCCATCCATGCTCATCCAGTTCTCACAGCAACCTTTTTAAGTAGATGTTATCACTATTTCACAGCCCAATTGCTCACCCATGTGATCTCTCTCTTCGCATGGCTGCTCAGTGCTAATTGCTATAGCTCAAGCTTCTTCATACCATGCTGCTGGCTCCCCAATCAGAAGCTGCCAGTCTACTTAAGGGCCAGATCCAGGACTGGCTTAGAATTGTTACCTTATCTACATTTCATTTGTCAAGGCAAGTCAAAGATACAGCCTTGAATCGAGGTCCTGTGGATTGATAATACACTGATTAGTAGAACAGCTTATAGGGAAGGGAGGAATTAATGCTCGTTGTCTTCAGAGACCACTTAACTTCTCACCCTGAGCCTGCAAGTTCTGCCTTGGGAAAGACCTCCTTGTAAGTTTTCTGCTCACTAAGAGTAGGAAACAGGTGTCAGACGCCTGTGGGACAATGGATAGAAAATGCATTGCATGACATTGCTTGACCAGGTACAGATGCTGACAGACTCTGATAGAGATGAGAAGATTTAGTATTGAAATCCAGGACAAATTTATACTTGCTTACAAGTAAGCTCATATGTCACAAATCCAAGACAGCCCTTGAAAAGAACTATGGCTTCTTATGCCCTCGGTCTGGCTAGTGCTGGGCCACAAGAGGAGCCTGGAGACCTGCAGAAATGGCTGTTCTCAGTGCTCACTGGTGAGGCTGCCTGGGTGTGGGGACGTATCAGACTCCAAACCTCACCTCCCAAGCTCCCAGAACAGAGCTTCCAAGGCAAAACACCTCCTGGTTGTTCTCTTTTCCCAAATGGCTGTGTTTTATGATGTGTTAAGTTTAGGGGGTGGGGGAATTCCTCCAGCTGTGGAGTTATCCCAGCTGACAGCGCTACGGATGATGATTTATGATCTGTTGAGTGCTAGCAGCATGCTCAGTTCCACAAAAGTATTGTGAGGAGCGGCCTGCCCGGGGCACTGCATCTCACATCACAGATAAGACCTTCATTGAGACCCTCCAGGTCCCTCCCTGAGGTCCCTCCTTGAGGTCTCTCCCTTGTGAGTTCATATTTGTCCATGTGCCGGATCTGACTCCAAGCCTTTTGAGCTACTGGCCTGCCATTCCAGTCACTGTGAGAGGTTAATGACCCATTGAAATGTCTCAGAGTATGGCCTTGGTTCCTGGAGATTCTTTGGCTTGAGCAATAGCCTACCTATCTGGAAACCCTGTGGGCAGCTGTTTCTGGCCTTAGACCCCTACCACCTTGCCATTCTTGGTGCCTAGGCCCAGGATGAGAAGGGCTTGTCTGTCTCAGAAGCCAAACCAGTGAACTCAAAGAAGACTTAGTTTGCCAGCGCTCCCACTTCCAGATTAGGATGTCAGGCTGCTCTCTCCACAGGAGGCAGAAGACTGTGCTAGTGGAGAAGGTTTTGCAGTCAGCCAACCCATGTTGCTTGAACTAACTGGTTACATGGTGAGGATCCATGCCAAGCTGTGCTCAAAAGCAGTGTCTTTTAGAGATAGGCTCTGCAGGGAGGGCATGCGCAATGACCATTGTGTGTACATGTGTGCGTGGGATGCATCGAAAGGATGATGGAGGTGGGAAAGGGCTTAGTAGAGGTGGTTACAAAAGATCTCCACCTTCCCTCTTTGATGGTGCATATTCCATCCACTCAAACCTCACCTGCTGATACCTCTAACCTCAGAAGCTTTCTGTAACTCTGGGCCAGTCTTGACTAGAGACAAGGTGAGAAGCCTGAAAAGGTAAGAACTGGAGCTTCCAGACCTACTGCCTGTGTCAGTGCCATAGAAGCCACCTGATCCAAACAAAGGTGCTGGGCTCAGTGCGGCTCTGCAGGGCAAGTGCTGCTAGTTCATAAACAACAGATGCACACAGAAAGTGCCAAGATAGCGTGTTTCTGCCCAGGAGGAGGCTCATTTTGAGCTCCGAATCAAAGTAAAAAATCATTCCAGCAAGAGAATGTGAATTCCTGGACACACCATACACATGCTGCCCACACATTACCCTCACTGTTTCTAACCCTTGCCAACAAAGCAACCCTGAGCCTCACCAGGAGAGCAGAGGGCAACGTGGAGGGAAGAGAACTGCAATGCTGGCTTTGACCACAATTGCATGTGACTTAGAGTTTTCTTCTCCAAACAAAGGCTAATGAGCCTTTCTCTCTGGGGATTACTGTGAACTTCAGATGAGGTGATGGGCAGGAGTTTCTGTGCTCTGCTGTGATCTTGTTCTGCTGGGAATCACAGACATCACAGCCATGTGGCTAACACCACTCTCCCTGACAGTTCACACAAAGTACAGGCATTCAAGTAGTATTTAGAGTTAAGAAGAACTTACTTTGCTGCCCATTCCAATAACATTTATTTATTCACTCATTTAACCAATGTTTTTGGGTGCCAGAAAATACAGTAAGCACCGACAATACAAAACAAATATGGCAAAGTTGAAAATATGTTTGATCAAGGTTTATCTAGAGGTAAGTACAGACAGACCTAAGAGATATTGAAGGTTCAGTTTAAGACCACCACATAAAGCAAATATCTTAATTAAGTGAGTCACATGAATTTTTTTGGTTTCCCAGTGCATGTAAACATTATATATCTAAAAACAAACAAACAAAAACAAAAGCACATCTTAATTTAA
Organism: Cynopterus sphinx; assembly: GCA_030015415.1. Classification (NCBI taxonomy): domain Eukaryota; kingdom Metazoa; phylum Chordata; class Mammalia; order Chiroptera; family Pteropodidae; genus Cynopterus; species Cynopterus sphinx. The sequence continues at coordinate 56,742,213 of CM057382.1, forward strand.
AAATACTTTATTGCTAAAAAATGTTAATCATCACCTGAGCCTAATGGGAAAATGGCACCACTGAACAAAAGCACAATAAAGTGAAGTGCAATAAAATGAGCAATGCCTGTAGTGAAATCATCACCCCAACAATAAACTTTTAAGATGTGGTGTTGTTTTTTCTAAGGTGAGGGGGTGGACTTTTGTTAAGAAGAAATTTACCCAGATAATTAAGAAAATGACCTTTCTGGGAGGAGATGTGCCTGCTCTAAGCCTGCCGGCATTGACCTTTTTTTATCTAAAGGGGCCATGGGTTAGAAACAAGTTAGTATATAACCAAGAAAGAGATGTATAAAAGCTTATCCCAGCACTACATCTCAGCCTGGTGCCCACACTATTCCTTCTCAACAGTCAGGAACTCAAGAATGGTGTGTGTCCAAGATGCATCAAAATATCTCTGGCCAAGGGAAGGTCATTATGCTGAATGGGCCTCAGATTCTGACTGTGAAAGGATGGGCAGCCACTTCTATTGAAGGGAATGTCTGTGATCCTACTTTCTATCTCAGGAGGAGCATACATGCAATCCATACACAGCGAAGAGGCCCCTGGATATAGGGCCAATGCAAGGCTGAAATAAATAAACCAGGACAATGTGGACAGTGGGTCACACCCAGCAGCAGTATTATGAAGGTGGTCTGGTGAGCTCCTATTCTGACTCAAGGATTATCATTTCCTCTCTTTGTTCCCCTAGTCCCATTGGTTTCTTGTTTCAGATTGTTCTTAGTGAGTGAGCTGTCCCTAGTCATGTTCCGGGATGATCAGGGCTCTGAATCACACTCTTACCTTTTGTCATCAGCACCTTCCCCAGCTTTCTGAGATTCATGAGACAGGTAGCTTTAAAATATTTGAGCAACTGTACACATGGAGAACAGAATTCTGAGGTTGAGAAACACTGACTTACTTTATTTTTAACCAGTAATATTTGATTTATCTGTTATCAGCAGAAGCTTCTAAATCAAACAGAAATTTCAAACTTCAGAAGGATTAGCTTAACAGAGATTTCCCCAAACCCCCAAACAAGTTTGCTGTTACGTTCAGATATTTTAATTCATTTATCCTTCTTTCTACAGTCAGTTCTCATTTAGGTCATTCAGATGCTAATATGTCTTTGCACACATCAGCAGGGGTCAAAATGATACTGATACATTCATTGTTACCAGTTACCCTCTCTTTAAAGATGGCGGTGAGAGAATGGGGCCAAAGATGCCATTCCATCTGACAAGTGTTAGCTACTTCACAGCGCTGCATAATGAAAATTCAGTGTCTCTTCATTCTACTAACAAGGAAATCTGAGGGCCTTCTGTGACAGTACCTAAGCTGGGTCCTGTGGTGGCACTCAGTCTCTCTAAAAGCAAAAGAGCATTTGTGGCAGCCTGTTCCAACAAAACACTAGGAAAATGCATCATGAACATAAGGTATTTGCATTTATTCACTTATTCAGAAATATGAACTACTTGAAATTGAGGAGCAGGGCCATACATAGAGGACAGCGTTAGTGAGAACTTGTTTAAAAATGACAGAGTGAAATGAAGTCCGAGCTGCTAGTTGACCCAGGACCAACACCAGCATTCAGCTAGAGATAGAAGGGCTTCCTTTCAAAGTGCAAAGGGATGACCATGGAGCTATTCAAAGATCTTGTAAGGGAGGAAACAAACAGCAAGCAGCTGAAGAATGCTCACTAGACACTAGATGAAAATTATGATTCCACAAAAAGATGAAAGTAAAGATGCTCAAAACAAAACAAAACAAAACAGCAGGTACTGGAAGAACAAAAGGAATTGAAAAGTGAGTTGACAGTGCTTGAGGAAAAAAATTCTTCTTTCTTAATCCAATTCAACCTCCCCTTTTTCTATCTTGCTGGCTGTGCCATTAATCACTTAAAACAAAACTATGAAATGTGCTATCATTTCTATATGAATTGTTTTCAACACAATAGATTCCTCCATAATAGCATTCAATGATAAAAGAAAGTAGAGCAATGTCTACAAAACCCTCCAAGTAAAGAAAGGATGACACATGAATTTTATACAGAGCGAATATGTCATGCACATACAAAGGCATTTTCAGATATACCAGAAGTAGGCCCATTAGAATATCTTGAAAAAATTATTTCAGAAGATTCACTCTAATCAAATGAAACTTTTATAGGCCCCTAAAGAGACAAAAAATAAGTTTGTTGTTACATTCAGATATTTAATTCACTCATCCTTCTTTCTACAGTCACAACATCAGACCAGATCTGAAAGAGTGATGACATTTTGTACATGCAAGCCCTCCTTTAGGTCCTTCAGATGCTAATATGCTTATATGCACCATGGAACTCCAAGAGGGGCATGTGGAATGGATTTGGGAAGTATTTACCAAACTTCTTTGATCGAAGTACACTTCTTTTACCAATTTTCATGAAACTGGTTTCTGAGGAACAAACCTTAGCATTTCAGGATAATATGTTCATGTCCTAAGCCAATACCTATGATATGAACAATACTCCAAAATATTGACATTATGTCATCGGAAAGTAGTCATAATTCTCTGTTCATTTATTCTCCATTCTTTCTTTACTGAGGACCTACTCTATATAGGCATCCTGCTAGCTAGTAGTGACTCAAAACAGGATAAAGCACAGGTGAGCCTTCAGTAATTATATAATATATGTTTGCTGTAGTAGTCGTACAAACACTGTAAGAGTCTAAGGGCAAAAGTGACCAAAAAAATGTGTAATGCTTCAAAAATCTGCACCTATTTCATAACTTTATTCACATTTGATAGGAGAAGGTCATGACATGACACTGTTCCCTCCTGCCATGCTCAGAAGGAAGGTGTGCAGTGGGGAAAGTGGAGAAGTGCCAGGAGATGCACACCTGCATCAATGTCCACATATATGGTTGTGGGCAACAAAGAAGCGTATGAGTGAGAGTAAATAGAGACAACACTAAAAGTGGATGTTTGTGACTTACCAGGACCTGAAGGCACAATAAAACCAGACATAGCAAAAGCAGCCTCCTCAGCCCAGATGTGCCCTCTGCCCATAGATTTGTTTGGGATCTCTCCAACTGTCCCCCTGCATTACCCAGTCTTCTGGAGTTCTTTCTTGCTCCTCAGGGCAGCCACCCTCCTACCCTGTCAGAGCCTGGGCTCCTCATACTCTGACTCACCCACAGGAAACCCTCCAAGGCACGGGTGCACATCCAGTCCCAGCTTGTCATTACAGTGATGAGCTCAGGACTCTTTTCTTCTCATTAAAGTGCTGATGAACCCCAACAATAAGGCAATTCCCAGACTATTTGTCCTTATTGCACTATTTTATTTGACTTGCTTTCACAGTTTATCATTCCATCTACCCACCCTCAACTTGACATAATTTCTCTGAAGATCTAATACCCAAGGAAACAGGGACCACCCCTACAAATCCCTTACTCACGGTCCATGGCTCTGTTAGGAGTCTTGACAGCCTCTTTACCTCCTAGGCAACTCTCCCACACAACTTGACTTGAGAAATTAGGGGGGTGGCATTGTACTTAAGTTCCATGGGCAGAAGAATGCCACTTAGCTCTGTTGGCAGCAGTCAGCGCCAGTGGGCAGAGGCACTTTCTCTTCCAAAAGGTCATTAGAACGCTCATAAAAAGAAGTTGCTCCCACAAGCATGCTGGCCCCAACCTGCCTCCATTTCTTAGTAGAGATCTAGCTGGGGTAGTCACTCAGGGCCACACACACCAATCTGCTTTGAACATACTCGGACTCTGGAACAGACTCTGAACAGAACTCATGTAAAAAAGAAACTTAACACTAAAATACTGTGCTCTTCAGCTTCAGGAGGTGTATTTTCCTGGAGAGTAAAAACTTGCTCACATATGAATTTCAGTTTGGCCTGTGAAATACCTTTTATAGACATTGGGTCCGTGAGAAGATTGTTTTCTGGATTGCTAACATCTTGGTGGTGATCCTGAGCAGAAAGAATAGTTTCAGAGAATTTTAAAGGTGCTCTATGGGAGTATTATTAACTGAACCTGCTCCCTCCATGTCTGATAAAGAACTTAAGAATCAGCGCCAGTGAGGAAGATGTGATCTCTGTGTAAAGGGAGACTAAGTCGTTTACTTGAGGCTATTATCCAAGCCTGGCTGGTGATGAACTCAGTTTCCCTACTTCCACTCCCACCCATTTTTCAGAAGACAGGAAGGTAACAGTGTTTTAATATTCAATAAAATGTCTGCTGTAAGTTTGCAGTACATATCTGCTAGCCAATTAAGACAATTCAATTCTATTCCTAGCTTGCTAAAAAAATTTTTTTCTTTTTCAAAATCAAAAAAGGATATTAAATTTTATCAGATTCTTTTCTGCATCTATTGAGCAGTCCATAGAATTTTCTCCTTTAATCCATTAGTGTGAATTACATTCACTGATTTTATAATGTCAAATGATTTGACATTCCTAAAATAAATCAAACCTGACCATGATGTATTATTCTTTTTAAATTAACAGGAAAATTTGTAAAAAACTTCAAAATGTACCAAAAGGATGACTCGCTATTCTCAATGGAAAACAAGGAATTTTCTAATTTTAGGTTTTCTGAATTTATCAGAATTGTGACTTTCATAGTCTATTTTGTAACTCTGTAAATTGTAGATAATTGGTAACAATGCAAATGGTTCTTAATTGTAGACATCCAATTAATTCTGCCCAGTGGAGGGACAGTTAATATTTTTTCCTACTCCCTATGGTAAAACCCAGTTTATCATCTATTTATAAATTTTAGCATTTATGTGTGTTTTTAAGTTTTTTTCCCTGTGAACCAGTTTCTGTGTTCCCTTATTAACTAATATTGAATAAAATATTTTACATTTTTATGTTTAAGATTATGAGAGTCATAATTATTTATTTTTTAAAAAATTATATTATTGCAGTTTATTTCTAGATTCAATTTGCTATACCTTGTTTAAGTATAAGTATACATGTTCATGAATGAAAATGACCTGTCATATTTGCATAATTTCCTTTTGAAGTTTCGATATCAATTTTATGCTAAACCTTTTCAATTTTTTTGAAGAATTGTATAAGATTAGAGTACTTTCTAATTAATTATTTGGTATTTTGGGGAATTTACCAGTGAAGCTACCTGGACTTGAAGTTTTTATTGTGAAATGTTTTTTATTATGAATTAGTTTCTTTGAAATTTTAAAATTATAGTTTTCTATTTTTATTGTGTTTGTTTTAGGATTTTTCTAGGAATCTATTTCAAATTTACTGGCATAAACAAATTCATCTAGTCCCTCATATTTTTTAAACATCTCCTGATTCTGTAATTAAATAAGATTTTTCCATTCTGCTATTTATTTGTGACTTCTCTCTTTTTACTGGATCAGTCTTACTAGAACCAGTTTCGATCAAGCTGTGTTGATTCTCCCTGTTGTATATTTGTTGTCTATGTCATCAGTCTCTAGTCTGAACTTTGTCTCTTCCTTCCTTCCACTTTAATTTTGCTGTTTTTTAACTTCTTGAGCCTGATGCTTATTTAGATTGCTGATTGTGTCCTGTCTTTCCCAATATATGTATTTATGAATATAAATTCCTCTCTAAATATGGCTTTACCATCTCAAAAACTTTTTAAATGCATCATCAATTTAAAACATTTCCATTTTGATTTTACTTTTTTCTTAGTCATAGTATTTATTTAGAAATACATTTTTAAGTCTTAAACATATGGAGTTTTTTCAATTTTTGTTTTATTACTAATTTCTAGTATAACTGCATTTGATTTAGGAGACATACTGTACATGATTTCAATATTTTGAAATAAATTTAAATTTGCATTTTGGTCCAGGGTTTGGTCATTTCTGGTGTGTATGGGAGTTTTCATACCCGCCAAGAGAGCTCCAAAAAATTATAATCTGCAGTAAGTTGGTGCAGTGTTCTATATATGTTCTTTGGTCAGTTGAGTACATGATGTTCTTCTGTAGTCACTGATTTTTATGTTTGTTTTTTATTTTTATTTTTTGGCTTAAACAACAAATATTTCTTTCCTCATGATTCTGGAGGAGAGAAGTCTTCCAGACAAAGATATTAGCAGAGTTTATTTCTTCTGAGGCCTCTTACCTTGGCTTGTGGGTAGTTAGTTGTCTTCTCCCTGTAGTCTCACAGATTTTTGTCCGCTTTTTCTGTGAGTCACTAAGAGAGATAGGTTAAAACCCCCAACTATTATTTCGTACTTGTCTCTTTCTTTATAATTTTCAATTCATGTGTGTGTATGTTTTATTTATTTGTATATATAATTTATATATTTTAAGGCCCTATTAGGTGCATACAAGTTTAGAATAGAAATTACATGGAACTTCAGTAATGGTTTCAGTCTGAATTCTATTTTGTTTAAAAATAATATATATTACACAAGCTTTCTTTTGGCTAGTCTTTGCATCCTTTATTAATAGACTTACACTTTCAACCTTTTTGTATCTTTATGTTTTAGATTTGTCTCTTGATATTTTTCACCATTTATCTTGAGCATTTGATCTACTTATCACTTATTGTAATTACACCTTCAGGCTTCAATCTTCTCTCATATTATGTACCACCTTCTTGAGTTTTTCTTTTCTTTCCTGTCTTACTCTTATGTTACTTTCTCTTTGTGTGAAAATTATACACTCTTTCCTAATCTTTTAGTAGCTACAATAGAAATTATAAAAAACATTTTAAAATTAACAAAATCTAATATTAATTGATAAATCTACCCTTTTCTTAAATAATGCAATGAACTTAGAACATGTTGAACCCATTTATATCCCTCCTGACAAATATGCTAGTGTTATAATATATTTTAATTCAATATGTATATTTTAAACCCAACAAAGTATTTCACCCATTCTTCATTCTTAATTCTATTTTAACTCATCTGGGATCATTTTCTGACATTTTCACTTTTAGAATTTTTTTAGGGTACTCTGCTAGAGGCAAACTCTCAGTTTTGTTGTGTCTGAAAATGTCTTTATGTCATTTTTACTCTTGTTAGATTTAGTAACTAAAATCTAGGCACTAAATACACTCATTTTTACTGAATCAATCACTGTTTTTAGGCCAACTTGACAGAGCATCTGTCTATTGATACACACACACATACACACACACACATACACACACACAGTATATATTATGTAATATATTTTCTATGTAATATATATACATATATATATATATATATATATAATCTGTCTATATAATCTGTCTATATATACATTCATCCATCTGTCCATTCATCCTGTCTACCTTTTTATCATGTCTTCTACATATCTATCTATCACCTAACTTCATCTATCCATAGCTCTGGTATCTATCACCTATCTATCTATCTATCATCTAAAAACCTCCTGAGTTCATATTGTGACTTCCAATTGAGGACAATGGGGTTTTTACTTATATATTATACCTGTATATTTTCTCTTCTACATTAAGTCTTCATTCACAAGGACACAAAGTATGATTAAATTAGAATATACCATAATTACTCATTTGCTTCACCCAACATTACAAGTCTCAAAATAATAATTCATACTACTCTACCAATTATTACCAAAAACAATTAAACATTTTTGCCTAGGCTATCCCATTCTCCCCCATTTTAAAATGATTATATCTACACCTCATTAGATCATTTGGTCATTTGCATACTATATTTTCTTCCTTTTAGCTCATTTATATTTTAAAATGTATATGCATATATTTATAAGTATTAAATGTAAAAAATATATAATTATAAATTCATATAAAATATTATATGTAATTATGAATATATATGTACACACTTAATGCTTACCATTATATCAATGATTCCCTAAGCATTTTAGAATTTGAAACATATTCTTTAATAAATTCAAACTTTACTAATTTTATTAAAAGAATTATTGATTTTGGTCATGCTCATTTGACATTCTCAGGTATGTACTATGATGTTTCAATATGTATTTAAAATTTTTGTTTTAGGAATATTTTCTTGAATTAATGTTCTGTGCCCTTGCTTTGATTTTCTTCTTTAAAATTTATATTATTCATATGTCAATCTTCTTTACCTACCATTTATGTTTGTCTTGCTCTCAAGTCTTTTTATTTTGTTTTGAAAATGTTCTTCCTTTTAACCTATTTATCTTGAGGTATCAGTTATTGTGTTTATTTACTTGTGTTTCTTTCAGTTTAGTCTTCATTTCATAATTTTTGTGTCTAATTCTTGATTTACCATACAATTTTGAATTTTTTTTTAAATCCTGGTTTATGTTATCCTTCTGTGTCTTATGTAGTTTTCCTAATGTCTTTAAACTCATTTTGTAATGTTTAGTTTTGATCTGTTTTTGAGCATGTCTTTCTGGTGTACCTTCAGTGTCTCTAGGAATGTTATTAAGTCCCAAGTAACTTAGTAATGTGTATGGGATTTGATCACAATAATTTTTATTGTTTACTTATTTATTTAAAAAATTAAATTTATTGGGGTAGCATTAGTTAATACAATTATATAATTTTCAGGTGTACATTATAATTTGACATTTATATATTCTATTGTATGTTTACCACCCAAAGCCCAGTTTCCTTAAGCTACCATATATTTGATCCCCTTTTCGCTCTTTACCCTCTGCCCATTCCCACTATATATGACCCCTTTTAACTTGTCTACCTCCCCACTCCTGCCCCATCCCTACCCTCTGATAACCACTAGTCTATAGTTCATGTCCATGAGTCTTGTTTGTTTGTTCTGTTCATTTGTTGCTTTTAGGTTCATATCCCACATATAAATGATGTAATGTAGTTTTCAACTTTTTTCTGTCTGATTTATTTAACTTAGAATTATTATCTCAAGGTCCATCCATGTTGTTGCAAATGGCAGTATTTCATCTCTTCTTATGACTGAGTAATATTTCATTGTATATATATACCACAGCTTCTTTAGCCAATCATCTATTGTAGGATACTTTGGTTGCTTCCATGTCTTGAATACTGTGAATAGTGCTTCAATAAACATCAGTGTGCAAATATCTTTTCGGATATGGGTTTTCAAGTCTTTGGGGTAAATACCCAATAAAGGGATAGCTGGATGATATGGCAGGTCAATTCTTAGTTTTTTGAGACACCTCCATACTGTTTTCCATAGTGGCTGTACCAACCTGCAGTCCCACCAGCACTGTATAAGGGTCTCTTTTTCTCCGCATCCTCTCCAGCATTTGTTATGGCTTGTCCTGTTGATTATAGCTATTCTAACAGGTGTGAGATGGTATCTCATTGTGGTTTTGATTTGCATTTTCCTAATAGCTAGCAATGTTGAGCATCTTTTCAAATATTTGTTGGCCATTTGTAAGTCCTCTAGGAAGAAGTGTCTGTTAAGGTCCTCTGCCCGGTTTTTGATTGGATCATTTGGGTTTTGTTGTTGTTGTTGTTGTTGTTGAGTTGTATGAGTTCTTTGTATATTTTGAACATTTTGTCCTTATCAGAGGTGTTGCTTGCAAACATATTTTCCCATTCAGATGGTTGTCTCTTTACCTTGTTGACGTTTCTTTTGCTGTGTAGAGGCTTTTTAGTTTGATGTAATCCCATTCGTTTATTTTAGCTTTTGCTTCCCTTGCCTTTGAGGTCAAATTCATAAAGTCCTCTTTAAGTCCAAGGTCCTTGAGTTTAGTTCCTATGTTTTCTTCCATGTATTTTATTGATTCAGGTCTTATATTCAGGTCCTTAATCCATTTTGAGTTAATTTTGGTGTGTGCTGATAGAAAACAGTCTTTTGCAGATAGCCTTCCAGTTTTCCCAGCACCATTTATTGAAGGGGCTTTCCTTTCTCCATGGTGTGTTTTTGGCTTTTTTGTCAAAAATTATTTGCCCATATAAATATTGGTTTACTTCTGGACACTCGATTTCATTCCACTGGTCAGTGTGTCTGTTTTTCTACAAATATCATTCTGTTTTGATTACTCTTGCTTTGTAGTATAATTTGAAACCAGGCAGAGTGAAGCCTCCAGCCTCTTTCATTTTCTCAGGATAACTTTGGCAATTTGGGGTCTTTTGGGCTTCCTATTTGGATGCCTTTTATATCTTTCTCTTGTCTGACTGCACTTGCTAAGGCCTCCAGTATTATATTGAATAACAATGCAGATAATGGGCAGCCTTGCCTTGTTCCTGATCTTAGAAAAATGGTTTTTAGTTTTTCACCATTAAGAATAATGTTGGCTGAAGCTTTGTCATATATGGCATTTATTATATTAAGGTACGTTCCTTCTATACAGATTTTAAGTGTTTTGATCATAATGGATGTGGTATCTTGTTGAGGCTTTTTCTGCATCTATTGATATGATCATATGATTCACATTTATTTTGTTTGTATGGTGCACCATATTAATTGATTTGCATATGTTGAACCATCCCTGTGATCTGGGATAAAGCCCACTTGATCGTGGTGTATAATCTTTTTCATATTCGGTTCACTAGTATCTTATTTAGGATCTGCATCTGTGTTCATGAGAGATGTTGGTCTGTAGTTTCCTTTCTTTGAGTTATCTTTACCAGGTTTTGGTATCAGGGCAATATTGGCCTCATAAAATTAGTTGGGAAGTATTGCCTCTTCAATTTTTTGGAAGAGCTTGAGATAATAGGTATTAAATCTTTTTTGAATGTTTGGTAGAATTCACTGGCGAAGCCATTTGGTTCTAGATTTTTACTTTTTGGTTGATTTTTGATGATTGTTTCAATTACCGTACTGCTGATTGTTCTATTTAGATTTTCCAGTTCTTCTGGGTTCAGTCTAGGAAGATAGCATTTTTCTAAGTACTAGTTCATTCCTTCTAGGTTATTAAATTTGGTGTTATATACTTTTTCACAGTATTCTTTTATAATCCTTTGTATTTCTGCAATGTCAGTTGTAATTTCCCCCCTTTCACCCCTAATTTTGTTTATTTGTGTCCCTTCTCTTTTTTCTTTAGTGAGTCTAGCCAGAGGGTTGTAAATTTTAATAACCTTCTCAAAGTACCAGCCCTTTGTTGCATTTGTTTTTTCTATTGTTTTGTTTTGCTTTCAATTTCATTTATTTTAATTTTGATTCTTTCGTTCTTGTGATTTTAGGCTTCATTTGTTCTTCCTTTTCTAGTTTTTTAAGATGAAATTTTAAGTTGTTTATTTGGGCTCATTCTTGTTTTTGGAGATAGTATGTAATTATATGAACTTTCCTCTTATGACCACTTTTGCCATGTCCAAAAGTTTTTATATGTTGTACTATCATTACCATTCATTTCTATGTATCTCTTGATCTCTCTTATTTTTCTCTGACCCAGTTATCCTTCAGTACCATGTTGTTTAATCTCCATGTATTTGTGGTTCTTCTTGAGTTCTTTTTGCAGTTGATCTCTAGTTTCAGAGTATTATGACAAGAGAATATGATTGGTATAATTTGAACCCTCTTATATTTGTTGAGGCTATATCTGTAACCCAGTCTGTGGTCAATCCTTGAGAAAGTTCCATGTGCACTAGACAAGAATGTGTAAGCAGCTGTTTTGGGATCGAAGTCTCTGTAAATGTCAATTATGTCCAGTTGGTCTAATATGTCATCTAAGAATGTTATTTCCTTATTGATTTTCTGTCTGGATGAACTGTCCATATCCGACAGTGGAGTATTTAGGTCCCCTACCAAAATAGTGTTTTGGTCTGTTTCTCCCTTAAGTTCTGTTAGTAATTGCTTTACATATTTTGTGGCTCCCTGATTGGGAACATAGATATTAACAGGTGTAATGTCTTCTTGGTGCATGGTTTCCTCTATCATGATGAAGTGTCCCTCAGTATCTTTCTTTGTCTTTTTTATTTTGAAGTCTATTTCATCTGATATCAGTACCACTACTCCCGCTTTTCTCTGAATGCCATTTGCTTGAAATATCATTTTCCACTCCTTCACTTTGAGTCTACATTTGTCTTTGGAGCTAAGATGTGTCTCTTGGAGGCAGCATATCACTGGGTTTTGTTTTTTAATCCATTCTCCTACCCTGTGCCTATTTATTAGTGAATTCAGTCCATTTACAATTAGAATGAGTATTGAAATATGAGATCTTCTAGCTATTTTATCTTTTGCTTTCTGGTAGCTCAGAGTTTTCATTGCTTCTTTGTCCTTATTTCTGTTTTCTTTATTTTGGTTGACTTTTGTGGGTTTTCCCTCTGATTCTTCTTGTTTCATATTATACACTAAAGTTCTGAATCTTTGATGTGTGGTTACCATTATGAATATGTAAAGGATAGTTACATATATACAGTCCATTTTCTTCTGCATGTATCTTATTTCCATTCCCCTTTGAGAATCTAGATCTCTGAATATTCCCCTTTTCAGTCACTGTTGTCTCAGTTTGTTTCTATGTGTGCTGAACCTTCATCATTATCTTGCTATAGCTATTCTTTTTTTATTATTCAAGTTTATATAATGTCCTGTTCTTAGTAATGGTTGCATTCCTCTACTTCTATTTGCCTGATAGTCACTTTACTCCCAATTTTGTATTTTTTTTTTTTGTCATTTTGTTTTAGGTGAGCTAACTCTTTTCAGTATTTCCTATAGTGCAGGCCTCATAGTGAAGAATTCCCTCAATTTTTGTATGTCTGGAAAGGTCTTAATTTCTCCTTCATATCTAAAAGAGAGCTTAGCTGGATACCTTATTCTAAACTGGTAGTTCCTTTTACTTAATAGTTTAAACTTTTGATTCCATTCTTTTCTGGCTTGTAAGGTTTGCGCCAGTAAGTCCAAGGATAATTTAATGGATTTTCCTTTATAAGTTACAGTTTTCTTCTCCCTGGCTGCCCTGAGAATTCTGTCATTGTCATTGATTTTTGAATTTTAATACAATGTGTCTTGGTGATGGCCTTTTTGGGTTGAGGTAAATGGGTGTTGTGTTGATTCTTGAATTCTAAACTCCAGCCTATTCTTTAGATTTGAGAAATTCTCATCAACTATTTGTCTGAAAATACTTTCTATCCCTTGCTCCTTTTCCTCGCCATTGAAAATGCTCATTATTCTTATGTTTCCTCTCCTGATAGTATTGGCTAGTTCTTTTATTTCTTTTTCATTATTTTTCATTCTTTGGTTTCCCTCTTCTTTTGATTTATTTCTAGATTTCTGTCTTCAATATCACTGATCTTTTCCTCCATTTGGTTGACTCTATTTCCTAAGCTTACTATTTCACTTCTCATCCCTTGAAATGTGCTTTTTATGTCCAGAAGTTCTATTCTGTCCTTTTTGTGGGTTTCAATCTTTTTGATCTGCTCATCTAGGTGTTTTTCAATTCCTGAAATGGTTAATATGACTCGTTTTGGAACTCATTGAGTTTTTCTGAAGTACCATCCTGAATTCTCTGTCATTTAAGTTGCATATTTCTATGTCTGTAAGCTTATTTTTTGGAGGTTTTTCTCTTTCTTTCTGAGATGCCTTGTTATCTTGGTTTGTTCTTGGTGTTTAATGGACTGTTTCTCCACCTGAGCATTAATAGAAATGTATTTTTTTTTCCCCAGAAAGATTTATTATATAAAGCTCTCTTTAGCTGTTGCAAAGAAGTCACTTCTCTATTTGTCTCCATAGGTGGCGCCTAAGTCTCTTGGATCCTTGCTTTACATAAGCCTTAATAATGCCTTTTTATTTTCTCGTATATATGTAATCAAGCTTGCTGCCCTCAGTTTCAGTCCCTGTCAGTGTTAGCAACCATTTTGGTAGTGTTTGCTCATATTCTTTTGGGGCTCTGTAGTGGTCAGTCTCAGGGGGTATGAAAGAGGTGCCTTCTGGGTTGAGGTTTGGAGGCTTTAGCTCAGCCTCGATTTAGCAACCATGGTGGATAAAAATCCACTGTTGTTTCTCTGCCATCTTGCTTCTCTGATTTCTGCCCTGATGACTGTGCCCTTCCACCAGATGTGTGAAACTCCCAGAACTCCCAGGCAGGGCTGTTTATGAAACTCACCTGAACACCTTCTTTCCTCTCCCTCCTCCTACAGAGAGTTTCAGCAGCTACTATAGGCAGCTTCTTTATTTGTCCCAGTCCAATCCCCGACACTCAGGGTTCTGACATGTGGTAGCTCTTATGCACAGATGCTACCTCATATGTGTTGGTGTGCAGTTTGGGTGTTTTTTGTTGAATTTTATTTGCTCAGCTTATTGTTGTTTCAAGAGGAGAGATCTGGGGTCATCTCTCACTCTGCCATGTTTGATTATTTTTATGTGAATTTCGTTTTCCTGAATTTTTAGGTGGCCTGTTCAGGTAGCTCTCATAACTTTACTGAGCTTTTTGATTATGGCTGTAGCCAAATTGAGTGCTCCACTTAGCAATCCATCACCATCACTGAATACCATTACCTGTTTTTACTTAATGGATACCTTCCAAATTTTTTGAATTCATTACTTGAACATCAAGAAAACACAGAAGAAAATTAATTCTTCCCAGGAATTAAAAAAAAAAATTAAGTAGGAAGTAAAACTTTTTTGTTTTAGAGTTAAGGATTTTCCTTTGAGATTTTTCAATAAAAATAATCACTGAAATGACTTTTGAATAATAATTGTCCAAAGAAAAATAAATTTGCTAGATTTATATGAGAATAAAACCTACAATGTTTCTTTTGAAAAAGTTTTGGTCCAACATATAAGGCCATCAAGCAAATACAAATTTTAAAATATGTATTTAAAGATAAAAGTTAATAAATGCATGTGTTTATATTTAAATATCTTAAACTTTCCTCTAGGCATTTATATACTCACAAAGGTGTCAATGGAAGTTTCATATCCAAGTCATAGGCAAGAATTGATTTACTGTTGGTATGAAACTTAGTATTTCAATTAGTCAAAAGATTTCCATTTGAAATTTACTTTTCCAAAATAAAATAAAAACAAATGCAATCAGTATTTCCATATTTATTTAATTTTCCTGAAAAACTAAAAATAGTCCTGCTATAAAAATATGAGGCACACATTAAACAGACATGTTTACCATCAAGAGCTGTGAATTTATTTTTATAAGAACACTTCAAGAACATCTCCATAATGCTGCGTTCAGGGAGATGTCAGAAATGAAAATACTTCAAGCAATACAGAGTAAAAATTTTCATTTAAATAATAGCATGGAATCCTTCTCAGGAATAGTGTTGTACATTATATCTCTTATTTTACAATAACAGAAAAAATAAAATTAGAAATACAAATATTAAAGGCCAATAATCAAAATTAAATTAATGTTTAGCATAGACTATTATTTATATGAACAATGTAAATAGGTAAAATCATCAATTTTATTTAATATAAAATACATTTCTGGCTTATAATTATTTTTAAAATGAAAATTATCAATTTTAATTCAACCAATTCAAGTATCCATTCAGCCAAGGAAACAATGTAGCCTCTTAAAAATTCAAGATTTACAGTTTAACGTTAGAAATTTTCTCAATATAATACATAGGATATTCTGATCTGTGCTGAATTATACTATACAAAGATAATATCAATTGCTTTATAGCTATATTCAAGTCTAATTGGTCACTATAATTCCTTGACCAAAATATCACTGTAATTGTAGAGGAAAAGTCCTATAATAAGATGAATATAGCAATGGCCACAATCTTTTCAAAAAATATGGAAGTGTATGCTTTTAAAACTATAAATTTGGTTTTCCAAAATTTGGTTCCCAAAGCCAAGTTTTATATGTTGCAGCATAGGTGGGGCAGTAATGGAAATAAATGATTTAATGGAACACTGAAGAGAAAAATAACTATCATAGATCTTAGTTTGAAAAATATCTGGCATAAAAGATACTCAGAATTACATAATAATGCTTCTATCTAAGTTTATTAGTTACCTAAAGGGTAAAGAGTACGAGGCAAGGAGAATGTAATATTTGCTCTCAACAAAGCAGACTAAGTAATATGTTAAGTGTTAGGGTGGGATAGGAAAGAACTCAAGCCAGGCAAAAATTTTCTTTTGGACTTTCTATATAAACATCTATTTTAGTTTTGGACTGTTCACCAGTGTGTTCCTGTGATGGAGAGGAGGAACTCTGCCCACCCACAATATGTTTCCCAGACCAACAGGTCCTTTTCTAGCACCTCTAGAAAGGCAGTTTGTCCTCTGAAGTCCCTGGGGCCCTGTGAGAGCATGAAGTATAGGAAAATTAAATCCAACTTGCATAGAAAGTTAAACCATCCTAATAGGACTCTTTAGTGAACTGAGTTATTCAAACACCATCTAAAAGTACAAACCCTAGCTAAAAATCATGGACATGTATGTCTTAAAAATTCCTATGAGATGTCATGATGTGATCTTGCAGTTTACTGGCCCTATGTTCTCCCAGAATCAGGGCTTTATAAGGTCCTAGAAATGCTCAGTTCCTGTTAGCTTTCTTTCCAAATAAATATCAATGAATATAATTGAAGTCCTTTATTGGGCTCTATAATCCTTTCAACCAAATAGGCTGCAGTTGTTTTAAGTAAATTTTGTTTCACTGGAAAATGTGAAAGGGTATTTTGATCTACCTTAAATAAGACCAGTGGGTAAACACTGTTCACCTCAAACCAAATGATGCTGCCTTCAGGGAGATGTCAGAAAGAAAATCAAATGATATGCCAAGAAAGCACATTGTACACATAAGCAAAGCTCTACAGCACAGTTCTTTATGAGGAACTTCCAAGCTACTTGGTAATTTCAAGTGTTAGGCAACAGAAGTCTTTCTTAATTGAAAGTCATAATCTTCTTAAGAACTTCAAGCACAATTTTATAACAAAAGCAATACTGCTCCTATATACATATGAAAAACAACAGAATGTTAAGTAACTGAATTCCAATATCCACTTTCAGAGAACATATTTATAATTTTCAACCATGAAAAAATGTTCCTAAAAGAGCAAATGTTTAACCCAGAACTTCTTTACATAAACAGATTTTTTAAAATGCCAGGGAGATAAATGATCACAATATAGTTCTTGGTCAAGAACTAGTTAGCTGAAGGCTTCACTGAACAGAGGGGACCCTGACTTTCAATCTCCTTATATCTAAATGGATAAATCAAATTTCCAACTTTTATTTTCAGATATAGTCTTAGGTCTCTCAAAAACACTAGTTCAAATAAAATGTTTTGAATCATTCAACATTGACCTAAAAACAGGTAAACCTAAAGACTGAGGGCTACCTATTTATTTTCATTATCCATATTCTATTGATCCTCTTCCCCAATGATTAATAAGTAATCTGTGACATATATGATATCAATTTATGACATGCCAATGACTTTAATATTTCAATAGCAAGTAAATATCCCCAAACTTCTACCCCAAAATTTATTTTAAAATAACTTTAGATATGTTATTTAAATAACATGGCATTACAGACAAAGCTTGTGTTTGGGCACCAGGAGACTTCAGTCTTGGCTCCAACTCTTGTTAGCTGAATGACCTTATGGAACAGACTTCATTGTCTGAACTTAAAGTTCTATACCAGTAATATCAGAGCAAAATTCTCAAAAAGTGAGAATTCAGTAAAATCATGTAGGTAAAAGAACTTTATAAATTATAATTTATATACAGTGTTAATCTTTATATTCATTATTCTTCAAATTAGAATTAATGAGGTGAGCGCTTACCTTTGTTTGAATCATGCCATAACGTTGTTCTCTCATTTGGGCCACTATATTTTTGATGTTGAACTGCAACAGGATGATAGTAATTTTATATTATCTATACAGGGAGGAAACATAAGCCCAAAACAGTACTCTATACTCTTTTCCAGTAAAAAAGATTTCAATATTTAACCAGAAAGTTCTCACTTTCAGTCATAAGAAAATATACTATTTTAAAACTAGTCTAATGGATAAGGAAGACTTGTTTAAATTGGTTTCCAGGTAAAAGCAAGAAGCTATAACAAGTTATAACAAGCAGGAAGTTTATAACAAGAAATGCTCTCCAAAAGAAATAACAACAAATTTTTCCCTGTGGATACTTTTCTGCTGTCCAAAAGGAGAACTTTATGCAGTATTATACTTCTGGAAAAGTCTGAAGCATAGAAGACTTTTTCTGGCCATGATAGTAGCACAGCTGTTTCTCATAAAAAGAGCTCTCTTAACTCAATAGAGACCCTGAGCAATGGTCAGCCCTACACCAGATTCTGCATGTGTGATGGAGATTTGCACTACTCAGTGTAGTCACTGAGCTGGTGCAGATCAGGAAAGGGTTGTTGCTGGTCCACAATGAGATAAGTCCAGAAACTAATAGTAAATTGTAGAAACTCTTATGATAATCTGACACTGGCACAGAAACAAGTAGCGTCATCAGTAGAACAGGATATAGACCAGTTTGGGTGTTGCTGAATTTGTCTGGAAAGTCACATGTGGTACCAGCTGAGGACTAGTCATGTGCAGCAAGACCATGTTGACACATGAAAACTCTTAAGGTTTGTCAACCATAACCCAAAAGTATATAAAATCAGAGAAAACATAAGCATTTCTTTATTTTTATAACCTGATGTTTTTATAATTTAAAATTTTAATTTAGCCTTTAAAATTTTTTATGTTGAAATAATTATAAATTCCCCCAAAAAATGTACAGAGAAACACTGTGTATCCTTCACTCAGTTTCCCCAAATTATACCCATCCTAGATAGCTATAGTATAATTTAAAAATCAGGAAATTGACATTGGTACAATCCACAGAGTTTATTCAGAATTTGCCAGTTTTACATGCAATCATTTGTATGTGTGTATATGTTTATAATGTGTGAATGTGTGTAGTTCTATGCAGTTTCATCATATGTGAAAATTCATTTAGTTATGTTTATCAGTAATCAAACTAAAAAAAAGGAAAATTCTTCGTATCACATCATGTTCAAATTATATGTACTGAAAGAATCACTATGTTAGCAATATCTATGCATTCATTAAAGTGCAATGGTAAATAATTTGCTAACTTTGTTTCATAAATTGGCACCACTCCCTATCTGAATTTTCTGAATTTGTCAAGCTTTGATATCATTAGAAAATGATAGTTTAATTATCTTTTTGCCACATATTTATCCCAAATTTCCAATGAAACATCTTTAACACAGTCTTTCACCATTGTCATTGCAATTGTATATGGGTTTTAGTCTTAGCAAATCAAAGTGCTATTTTGTAAGTCTGCAAAATAGTAATGCTACATGTGAAATATTGAACTTCAGTTTGATTACTGATAAACATAACTAGTTCTAAACTGTATAAAAATTAAAAGTACTGCATAGTCAAGAAATATGATTTAGAGCTTAAGTGTTGTGTAGGATTATGTTCTGGTAGTAGAGCAGCAATGACCAGAAAACAGTCTAAGGTAGTTACACAGATTAAGAAATTTTTGCCAAAAGATAAATAGACCCACTGCTTCATCAGGAAATTTTTGATACAAAAAAAAAGAAAAAGAAAACAGCCAGATGAACTAAATTGTGTACTTAATGGTACAGTAAGAATTTTTAATCAGGTAAAGGCTAATGTGTAAAATTTCGATTACTCACTTCATTATGTGAAAATATGGTAATTGACAATTAATAATTGTTACTGCACACTGAAGATGGTGAGAGGAGAAAATTCTATGGAGAATGTGTGAACTACAGAATATTCTCAGTGTTTCTGCAGGATAAGAGCCAATTTGTTCTCAGAATTTTTGTTCCCAAGGATTTTTAAGCAGCCTTGATTGAAAATGAAAATGGCTATAAAAATAATTAATAAAAATAGGTGGTTACATAGTCTCAGATTTTAATATCCTTGAGCATTATAATTGATAAACTAATCTTAAAATGTCACAGGTCACAACTTGTCCAGCCACATGTAACTGGTATGTAGCTTGCAGCATGTAAGACTCCCATGTGAGTTCCACAACATGCACACTGAACATGATGCACTCTGTACCACCAACCCACAGGCCATCTTGAATGTCACAGCAATACACAAAACTGCCCTGAAAGTTTCTAAATGCTTACTCTCAATTTCTATAAACATATCTCGCTGCAGATAACAAATATCCACAGATTGGTACTGGTCCAAGACCACACTTTATGTAGCTCTGATGGATAAAATTTCTGGAAAGAGTAGAAACGAGCATCAGTAAGAATATTTGACAGTTCAAGGCTCTATGGAAAGCCAATAAAGAAACAAGGGATATATTTCCTCTTTTTGAACCATTATATTTCATCAAATCTAAGCATCCTTAATTGTAAAATATATCATTATTTTATGTACCACACACACAAAAAAACATTATCAATTAAGTTAACAGATGACTTACTATAAAACATATTTTGAGTTTAAAGAAGGTATAACATGGGGAAAAAACTGCTCCTTAGGATCATGAAATATATTTACAGTTTTTACAGCTTCTATAAGGAATATAAAATAAAGACAAATATAAACAAAATACTCAAAAAATTATGATGAAAAACATATAAAAGAAAAATTATACTAATGTATTTTCTGCTAAAAAGACAAAACAATAGATAACATTAGATTTACATTTTCAGCATTTTTGAGAACTGGTTGTTTTTTTGTTTATTTGTTTGTTTGTTTGTTTTTGCCTCCTAGTTTATATTCGTTTTTTGTAATAAAGACCTGAATTTGCTCTGGCAACCTATTCCTCTCTCATTCTCAACCTTATGGCCTGGAGTACTCCTGACTGACCTAAACTGACCAGCATCTCCTACCTTAGCTAGTTCAGGGAAGGGACTATAACTCAGAAACAGTGAAATGCTAGGAGATACTGGGCTCAAGTTTCTGAAAAAAAGAAACTTTCTTTCTCTTCCAAGAGTTACTGGAAGAAGCTATTTTTCTACCCTCTCACATAATGTGGCCTGAGGATGGTGAGTTCCGGAAACCCCTGTAGCCATTTACTGTCACAGGTGAGAGTCTGTCACTGTTGGAGTATAACTGCATAAAATCTGAGAGCGAGGATTCTAACATTTGTTCTGACACCAACATAACTGCAGAATTTGTCTACCAGGGCAAATGCCTCATATCCCCTGTTTTCTCAGGACTGAGGTGAGGATTTTCATACTCCTTGTAATTATCATAATCACAAGTGCCTGCTAAGTAAACATATATCTTCCTCTCAATTCTGCAACATAGAAAAACAATTCAGTGAGTAAGTCTTTTTGGTCACAGATATAAAGTCATATTCCCTTATTAGTTTAATAAAAAATAAGGGTAATAGTATAATCACCGTAAATCTAATTCTTTTGTCTCTCTCTTAGCTGGTTCCAAATTTAAGAGGAAAGTAAAGAATGCTAATGATTTACTCAACCCCAACTGTATTATTATCGTTAGTTTATATATGAGAAAACTGGATTTCAGAGAGGCGAGCAATTTGCACAAAGTCACTAAAAATCTACAGTATGTGGCAAAACTGGCAGTCAAACCTAGGGACCTATCATTAACTCTGAAGTCTACATTTTCCACATTTTCTTATATGCATGTACTTCTGTTCATAAAAACAAGCACACTTCATAGACATTCTCTAATACAATTCTGAAAATTATATCTGTGGATTAGAGGGAAGAAAAAAGAAAATAAACTCACATTTACTCTGTACCTACTATATTCCAGACACTGTCCTAAGCCACTCATTTGCATTATGTAACTGAATCCTCACAACCACTCTAGGGACCCACAGCAGTTACATGAGAAGCAGGTATACAAAGCTCATGTGTTATTTATTAAGTTACTCTTGAAGGCCAAATATTAGTATTAAGCTATTAGGAGGCTAAAAATAGAGTGTTTACTAACAGCATCTGTTTGTTTAATACACACACTTACTGAAAAGTTCTTTTCAATGGCACTGAACACAACATCCACACATAGGAACACCCCGGTCCGGCCCACACCAGCACTGCAGTGAACAATGATAGGTCCTGTAAGGTGACTCTTCCTCACATAACGAACAAATTTTACAAAACCATCTACTGAGGCAGGAGTGCCATGGTCTGGCCAGTTGGTGAACTGCAACTGTTTTACAATGTGCCGACTTCCAGTCTGTTGAAAAAGAGAGTGGGAAGGGGGTTGTGGCAAGAGAAAAAAGACGAGAAGGAGAGAGAAGAAAAGGGAGAAGGAGAGAGGGAGAGAGGAAGAGAGATCTATCAATTTTTACATTAGAGATCCCATTTCAATTTCTAATATACCAGTAATAATATTAATAATGGTAATACAAAAATAAAAATAAGAATATTAACAGGTAACATGAATTGAGCACTTACTATGTGCCAGGTACTGTGCTAAGAACTTAACATGCATTATCTCATTTAATGTTTACATCATTAAATGAGATTAACTTAATCCTCATTTAACAGATGAAAAAGTAAGGATTAGGGTGATTGAAAGAAGTATGCTAGGTCAGAAGGCTCACATGTTTAGAGTTGAAGCTATCAAGTAGGCCTCTTAAATCCAAACCTATCATCTTTATTCTGCACCATGAGGCTGCAGGAAAAACAAGAATCCAAAAGATGGCCTAACATATTAAGAATAAGATAAAATAGCGATGTATATCATCTTAAATATTATGACACTAAATTTAATTAAAACAGGTAGGTGCTATCATGTTACTAGATTGGGGGGCACCAATCTCCTCTGGTAATGAGGACAGGGTGGTTAATGACCATGTGAATGAACTGTAGCCCCCACTCTTTTTCTGAGCTCCCTGGAAATGGAGTCATGAAACTCTCCTCAGGGTTGACAGATAAGGCATTTGGGGTTCACCAATTATCCCTACCAAAGAGATCACCCTTTCCCCCAATGTAAAGTCTTCATTTTATTTCACTGGGAACTCTCGCAGAAAAACTAAGAATGGGTTGCTCTCTCTGCCTCTATTTTCTCCTAATTCATCTCTTTTTCCCAAGTTCCAAATACAAAACTCAAGTTCAAATCATTAGTACATGAAATTGAATGATAAAAACAATACTTAAAAATCCTGTGAAGGCATCAAGTTTAGAATAATTCTTACCCTATCACATATTTCAGGGTGTTAAATGCCACTCTCCTGCTACTGTTGACTACTAAGAATTTGCACAAAGGTGAGCCTCACCACTTTCCTGACTCAGAGCCACGAAGTCAGAACCCCCAATGCAGATTCTCCAAACATGAACCCCATGATTATAAGACTTGTGGGCCTCAGCCCAAAGACCACCATCCTAGACCCCCTTGTCAAGACTCCACAGGTGGACCCTAGCATTTGAATCCTTGCAGACAGATCATTGTCTCTGTGCCTCCCACCTGGCCTATATTCTCCAAGCACGCTGTCCTCCTCTTTTCGTAGCATGTATCACACGTCATTTACCACATCCAGAAAACCTTCCCTTAAATCCTATGTATAGCTAAGTACTTGCCTTCTGAGCCCCAAAGCACCCCATACAGATCTCAATATTACCAATGAGCAGAGTAACTAGAAGTATCAATGAGCATCCTAAACTCTCCACTGCTCAATAAGTAGTGAGAGTACCTGGCACAGGGATTAGCATATCTTAAGAACTCAATACATGTCACACTAGGCAGAAGCAGTCAAAGCACATCCCAGGATTAGGCAACTTCCAATACTCACTCTCCCTGCCCTACCTCCTCTTTTCAATTTTTTTCATCTCTCCAGCCAAAGTTTGGTTAAGCATAAGTAAAAGTGGTGCTGTCTTAGTTTCTGGTACTAGAGAGAAATAAAAGTAAGTCATTTAAAGAGTAACCCCAGTCTATATTCTATCCCACTCCTAACTTCTTGATCTGACATGTGTACTTACATAACACAATATATATCTGACACTGAGTTTTTTAAACTTACAGACTTCCTCACAACTTGAAATATTCGGATGATGAAATATTGAAGTATCTGGTAGTTCTCCAGGAAGATACGACAGTTTCTCAATTCCAAAGGTTCCTTCATAGAAATGGGCCAGTAATGATGGCATTTGATAATTCTATCTTCTATTTCTCTGGTTATCATGACAATAATATTAGCGTTATTTTCCAAAACCATTTGCCAAAAGTCATCTGTGGTACCTGGCAGTGGTCCTTGGGTAGCAATATAAAAATACTCTTCTCCAGCATTGATTATTCTAATGTAATTAGCATTAATGTAGTCCTTGTTTTCACCAAGAGGAACACGTGTTGAATCATCTATTACAAGAACAGAAACATCTGGTAAAAAAAGGAAAAGCAGGAGATGCAACATACCGAGACTTTACAAAAGCATTTCATACAGGTTAACCCATTTAGCTCCTTGACTAATAGAGAATATAGCACAAGAGTTTCTGTTCAAAGGGTTTATTTAAGTTTATGAACTTAAATTCTTCCCTTCCCCCAAACCTATTGGTATGACCTGAGAAATATACAATCAGGAGAGTTTTGTTTCATTTTTTAAAAATCAGTTTCTACTAAATGTAGAAAAATGCCATCAATATCCAGATACTTTGAGAGGTTTCTGTTAGATATAGTACAAGCAGGGTTAGGCCAAGGGAGGTATCTACTAATCTGCAACTGGACACATAAAAGAAGGAGCACTCTGAGGTAGCAAGTGAATGACATTCTCCTACAAATCTGGACAACTTGAAAGCCCAAAGCAGAAGGTGTTGGGGGGGGGGGGGACTGTTATAGTTGATTAAATACAAATTCTAGAATCAATAGAATTCTACCAATACCTCGCACACAAGGCAGCCATCTATTATGTTGATTCTCAGCCATCACATGATTAAGTGGCATGCTAATCAAAGCAAAGGTTATCATAGCAAAGGATGATATAAAGGGGATTGACCCCAAGTAACATGGGACTCATCTAACATGGAATATTATAACAAATATGAGAGGCGGAAAAACCAGCTATTTGACTCATTAATAAACTCCACTGGCCCAGGTGCTCTTTCTTCACTTTACATCAACATCTAGAGCTCTGGCTTTTCCCAAATGAAGAGGAAAAAATACCCTCAGCAAAGGATGAACTTCTGCACCATTTAGAGGCCTCACCAATAGCCCCTCCCTACTACTCTCAAAGTCATGTGGACCACTTATATAGCAAATATGCTGTGACCAAGATAACTAAACAGGGGCTTAAACAATTTCTGACAGAGTCCTTCTTAAATTCCAATATAACAGTAAACAAGGAGAAACAAAGAAGCTGCCTCCCACAACCAAAGCTCCTTGTAGAAGGAGGGAGGGAGGAGGGGCAAGGGGAGAAGGTATGGCGAGATCCGTGAACAGCCCTGCCTGGGAGAGCTGTGAGCTTATGCAGCCGGCAGCAGTGACCAGGCATCAGGACAGAAATCAGAGTAGTGGGAACCACGGAGGCTGAGCCGCAGCTCCCATACTCTAACACAGAGGGCTCCTCTCCTCAATTCCTCAAAGAAATGTTGAGGAACCCCAGGGGAGTCTGAGAAAACACTACGCAAAACTGTCACTAACACTGACAGGAACTGAGACTTAGGTAGAGAGCGTGATTGAACATCTATGAGGAAAAAAAGGCATTATTAAGACTTTATATAAAACAGGGATCAATGAGGCTTAGACGCCACCTACTGGAAACCAAAAGAAAAATGCTTTCTTTGAAACAGGCTAAAGATAGTTTTATGTAATAAATCTTCTTTCTGGAAAAAAAAGCAGAATACATTTCCATTAATGCCAGGTGAAGAAATAGTCCACTACACCAAGAAAAAACAAGGTGACAAGGCATCTCAGAAAAAAAGAAAAAATCTTCAGTAAAGAAGCTTACAGATACAGAAATATGTGACTTAAATGACAGAATTCAGAACGGTACTTCTGAAAAAAACTAATCATATCCAAAACAATTCATATCAACAATTTCAGGAATTGAAAAAATAACTAAATGGCAGAACGAGTTGTTTAGCAAGATTGAAACCCTCATAAAGAACAGAATAGAAATTCTGGAGATGAAGAACACACTGCAAGAGATGAAAAATGAAATCGCAAGCTTGGAAAAGAGAAATGACCAAATGGAGGAAAGGATAAGTGATACTGAAGACAGAAATCTAGAAATAAATCAGACAGAAGAAGAGAAAAACTGAAGAATAAAAAATATAAAAAATAAATACAAGAACTAGCTGATATCATCAGGAGAGGACACATAAGAATAATAGGCATTATCGAAGGTGAGGAAAAAAGCAGGATCTAGAAAGAATTTTCAGACAAATAGTTGATTAGAATTTCCCAAACCTAAAGATCAAGCTAGAGCTTGCAATTCAAGAAGTCAATAGAACACCCAATTACCTCAACCTAAAAAGACCTTCACCAAGACACACTGTTATCAAAAATCAATGACAAAGACAGAATTATCAGAGCATCTGGGGAGAAGAAAACAGCAACTTATAAAGGAAAACCATTAGATTAACTTTGGACTTCTCAGCGCAAAACTTACAAGCCAGAAAGAAATGAGTCAAATATTTGAACTATTAAGTGAAAGGAACTACCAGCCTAGAATAATGTATCCAGCTAAGCTCTCCTTTAGATATAAAGGAGAAATTAAGACCTTTCCAGTCATACAAAAATTGAGGAAATTCTCCACTACAAGGCCTGCACTATAGGAAATACTGAGGTGGGTCAGCTCACATAAAACAAAATAACAAATACATAATTAGGAGTAAAGTGACTATCAAGCCAATAGAAGCAAAGGAGTGCAACCCTTACTAAGAACAGGGCATATAAACTTAATAAAAGAGAATTGCTATAGCAAGATAGTAATGAACATTTAGAATACTTAGGGACTAATTGAGACAATGATGACTGAAAAGGGGAGGAATTAAAGATCAAATTCTCAAAGGGGAATAAAAATAAGACACACAAAGAAGAAAATGAATGACTGTATATATAATTATCCTTTACATATTTGTAATGGTAAGCACATGCCAAAGATTCAGAATTGAAGTATATAACATAAAACAAGAAGGGCCAGAGGGAAAACCAGAAAAACCCAATCCCCGCCCCTCCCCCAAAAAAGACAGATACACAAGGACAAGGAAGCAATGAAAACACTGAGTTACCAGAAAGCAAAAGATAAAATGGCTATGGCTATGAAAAGACCTCATATTTCAATAATCACTATAAATGTAAATGGACTGAATTCACCAATAAAAAGGCACAGAGTTGCAGAATGGAATAAAAAACAAAACCCAACCACATGCTGCCTCCAGGAGACACATCTCAGTTCCAAAGACAAAGATAGACTCAAAGTGAAGGGGTGGAAAATGATATTTCAAGCAAAAGGTATTCAGAGAAAAGTGGGAGTAGTGATACTAATATCAGATGAAATAGACTTCAAAATAAAAAAGACAAAGGAAGATACTGAGGGACACTTCATAATGATAAAGGGTATCATGCACCAAGAAGACATTACACCTGTTAATATCTATGTTCTCAATCAGGGAGCCCCAAAATATGTAAAACAATTATGAACAGAACTAAAGGGAGAAACCGACCAAAACACTATTGTGGTAGGGGACCTAAATACCCCACTGTCGGATATGGACAGTTCATCCAAACAGAAAATCAATAAGGAAATAACATCATTAAATGACACATTAGACCAACTGGACATTACTGACATTTACAGAGCCTTCCATCCCAAAACAGCTGTTTTACATATTCTTCTCTAGTGCACATGGAACATTCTCAAGGATTTTCCACATACTGGGAAACAGAGATAGCCTCAATAAATATGAGTGTTGAAATCATACCAACCATATTCTCTGATCATAATGTTTTGAAGCTTAAAACTAACTGTAAAAAAATCCAGGAAGAACCACAAATACATGGAAAAATAACTGGGTCCAAGAAGAAATAAAAATAGAGAATAAGAGATACATAGAAATAAATAATAATGATAGTACAACATATCAAAACTTTGGGGACATGGCAAAAGTGGTCATAAGAGGACCTCCAGTGTTATATCATTATAGGCCTATCTCCAAAATCAAGAATGGGCCCAAATAAACAACTTAAAATTTCATCTTAAAAAACTAGAAAAGGAAGAACAAACAGAGCCTAAAGTCAGGAGAAGGAAATAAATCATCAAAATTGGAACAGAAATAAATGAAATCAAAAAATTGAAAAAAAAATGCAAGAAGGGGTGGTTCTTTGAGAAGGTTAATAAAACTGACAAACCTCTGGCTAGTATCACTAAAGAAAAAAGAGAAAGAACACAAATAAATAAAATCAGAGATGAAAAAGGGGAAATTATGACTGACACTGCAAAAATACAAAGGATCATACCAAAATACTATGAAAAAGTAAATAAGACCAAATTTAATAACCTAGAAGAAATGAACCAGTACTTAGAAAAATATAGTCTTCCTAGATAGAATCAAGAAGAAATGAAAAATCTAAATAGATCAATCAGCAGTATGGAAATGGAAACAATCATCAAAAACCTACCAAAAAGTAAAAATCTAGGACCAGATGGCTTCACCACTGAATTCTACCAAACATTCAAAGAAGATTTAATATTTGTTCTCCTCAAGCTCTTCCAAAAAATCAAAGGGGAGGCAATATTTCTCAACTTATTTTATGAGGTCAATATTACCATGATACCAAAACATAGTAAATATAACACATAAAAAGAAATATCTCTCATGAACACATATGCAAAAATCTTAAAGAAGATACCAGCAAACCAAATACAGCAACATATTAAAAAAATTATACACCACAATCAAGTGGGCTTCATCCCAGATAACAGGGATGGTTCAACAGATGCAAATCGATTAATGTGATACACCACATAAACAAAATAAAAAATAAAATCATATAATTATATCAATAGATGCAGAAAAAGCCTTTGATAAGATACAGCATCCATTTATGATCAAAATACTTAACAAAATTGGTAAAGAAGAAGAGTACCTTAACATAATAAAAGCCATAAATGACAAACTGTCAGCCAACATTATACTTAGTGATGAAAAACTAAAAACCTCTCTAAGATCAGAAATAAGGCAAGGCTGTCCACTGTTGCTACTCTTCTTCAATATAACATTGGAGGTCCTAGCAAGTGCAATCAGGCAAGAGAAAGATACAAAAGGCATCCAAATAGGAAATGAAGAAGTCAAACTGTCACTGTTTGTGGATGACATGATAACCGCAAATAGAAAACCCTAAAGACTCCACAGGAACACTACTAGAAACAATAAGCAAATAAAGTTTCTAGATACAAAATCAATGTTAAAAAAATCCATAAAGTTTCTATACTCTAATAATAAGTTGTCAGAAAAAGCGGAAAAAAAATTCCTTTTGCAATTGCAACAAAAAGAATAAAATACCTAGGAATAAACTTAACAAAATGTGAAGGACCTATATAATGAAAAATATAAGACCTTATTAAAAGAAATCAAAGAAGATACAAAAAGAAAAGATATTCTGTGTTCATGGATTGAAAGAATCAACATAGTTAAAATGACCATATTACCTAAAGCATTATGCAGATTTAATGCAATCCCCATCAAAACACCATTGGCATTTTTTAAAGAAATAGAAAAAAAAATCACCAGATTTGTATGGAAGCCCAAAAGACCCTGAATTGCCAAAGCCATCTTGAGAAAAAAGAGGCTAGAGGCTTCACTGTGTCACTGTGACAATAATGAAAACAGCATGGTATTGGCAGAAAAACAGACACACGGACCAGTGGAATGGAATCAAGGGTCCGGAAGTAAACCCATATTTATATGAAAAATAATTTTTGACAAAAAAGCCAAAATCACATCGTGGAGAAAGGAAATCCGCTTTGATAAATGGTTTTGCGAAAACTGGAAAGCAATCTGCAAAAGAAAGAAACTATACTGTTGTCTATCACCACACACTAAAATTAACTCAAAATGAATTAAGGACCTGAATATAAGACCTGAATCAATAAAATACATGGAAGAAAACATAGGAACTAAACTCAAGGACCTTGGACTTAAAAGGATTTTATGAATTCGACCTCAAAGGCAAGGAAGTAATAGTAAAAATAAATGAATGGGACTACATCAAACTAAAAAGCCTCTACACAGCAAAAAAAACTGCTAACAAGGTAAAGAGACAACCATCTGAATGGAAAATACATTTGCCAGCAATACCTCTGATAAGGGCCTAAGATCCAAAATATACAAAGAACTTATACAACTTAGTAATAACAACAACAACAATAACAAAACCCAATGATCCCATCAAAAACTGGGCAGAGGACCTTAACAGACACTTCTTCCTAGAGGACTTACAAATGGCCAACAAATATTTGAAAAGATGCTCAACATTGCTAGCTATTAGGAAAATGCAAATCAAAACCACAATGAGATACCATCTCACACCTGTCAGAATAGCTAGAATCAACAGGACAAGCCATAACAAATGCTGGAGAGGATGCGGAGAAAAAGAGACCCTTATACAGTGCTGGTGGGACTGCAGGTTGGTACAGCCACTGTGGAAAACAGTATGAAGGTGTCTCAAAAAAACTAAGAATTGACCTACCATATGATCCAGCTATCCCTCTATTGGGTATTTACCCCAAAGACTTGAAAACCCATATCCGAAAAGATATTTGCACACTGATGTTCATTGCAGCACTATTCACGGTATTCAAGACATGGAAGCAACCAAAGTGTCCTACAATAGATGATTGGCTAAAGAAGCTGTGGCACATATATACAATGGAATATTACTCAGCCATAAGAAGAGATGAAATACTGCCATTTGCAACAACATGAATGGACCTCGAGATAATAATTCTAAGTGAAATAAACCAGACAGAAAAAGTTGAAAACCACATGATATCACTTATATGTGGGATATAAACCTAAGAGTAATAAACAAACGTGACAAACAGAGACTCATGGACATGGACAGTAGACTAGTGGTTACCAGTGGGTAAGAGGAAGAGAGTTTGGGGGAAGTAGATGGGGTAAAAGGGGTCAAATATGTGATGACATTAAAGAATAAAAAAAATTAATTAATTAAAATATGCCTGAAAGATCCATCCATCGGAATATCTTAAGGTGGGTGGGCAGATTTAAATGAGCAGGGGAGGGGGAACAGGAGGAAAGACAGGGATATTTGCTGTAGTTCAGAACCCACCACTGCTCCAGTTAGCACAGCAATGGAGGAATCGGGTTTCGGTACTCACAGTAGAGCCTAGAGTTTAAGATGGACAGAAGCAGTAATCCCCTGAGAAAAGGCCTCTCTCTTCCCTTCTCTGTATCACAGCAGACCCCCAGTACAGGTGGTTGGGAAGCTTAAAACAACAGTACATTTCAGACAGTCATTACTGCAGGGCAGGGGGGTTCAGGGGGAGGAAACAGAGCCATAGGTAAACTTGCTTCTGTAGCCTTACCCATCCTGAAAGAGCCCAGTGAAGAAAGCCTAGAAGCCCACTCCCCAGCCCTACTCATCCTGGTTGACCTCAGTAGAGGCACTGGAGACACCTTCAAAAGCAGCAGAGCCAGTGACCATTAGTAAAAATGAAGTAGCACTGGTAGCTCATAAAACTGGCTCTCTACTATCCACTACATACCCACAACACAATAGTATGGCCCCATAACCAAGGCAAGCTGGTCACACAAGGGACATCCACCTTCTCAGTGGATACACAGCATTTCCCTTAACTGATGTGATGCAGTTCCACTGCAATCCCAGAGGTGCAAATAGGGCTGGTAGATGAAAACAAAACCTATATTATAACACCATCTCCTGGAAAACAAAAGAAAGCACCCTACATATCAACCTGCTGAATTGTTGAAATCAAGAGTATCTAAGGAAGAAAAGAGGTCACTATCTCAAATCCCCAGAAAGAGAAATAATTCATCGGGTACCATGAACAACCAACATAACAAGGGAGCAACACATAACATGGGAGAAAAAAAATGAAAAGTCTCTAGAAATCAAATTCAAAGTTATAGAAGACTGACTTAAATGACAGAATTTAGGAATGCAGTTATAAAGGTGAGGTACAAGAGAACTCAAAAAAAGTTCAATGAGCTCAGTATAAAAATTAATAAACAAAAGGACTACTTTACCAAAGAGCACATAACTATAAAAATAACCAAACAAAAGTTCTGGAGCTAACAGACTCAATAAATGAAATGAAGAATACATTGGAGAGCATTTAAAACAGCAGACTAAATGGAAGAGAGAATAAGTGAGTTCAAAGATAGAAACATAGAAATGACCCAGGAAGAAGAAAGAGACTGAGTTAAAAACAAACAAACAAAAACCTTTATGGGAAGTATCTGACTCTATTACAAAGAACAACATAAAGATAATGGGTATGCCAGAAGGAGAAGAGGAGGGATCAGAGAGCCTATTCAAACTGATCAATGAGAACTTCTCAAACCTATGGAAAGAACTAAAGCCTCAAATACAAGAAGCTAACAGAACACCCAATGACCCCAATGCAAAAAAAACCCTTCTCCAAGACACATTATATTAAAACCATCAAAAGTTAATGACAAAGAAAGAATTCTCAAGGCAGCCAGCAGCTGGGGTAAAGGGTGAGACTATAACAAACAAAGGAAACTATGTTAGATTATCATCATAATTTTCAGTAGAAACCTTATAATTAGGAAAGAGTGGAATATTAAAAATATTGAAAGAGAGAAACTACTGACCAAGAATAATATATCCAGCAAAGTTATTTTTTAGATATGAAGGAAAATAAAAGTTTTCCCAGACTAACAAAAGCTGAGGGATTTTACCACTGCAAGGTCTGCATTATAAGAAATGTTGAAAGGAGTTCTTCCATCCGAACCAAAAAGACAAAAGTATACAACACTCTGAGTAAGATGACAACCAGACAGACAGAAGGAGAAAAAATGAAAATTTATTTCAGAATAAGGTATTAAACACTTAACTATAACATAAAGGTTAAAGGGAAAAATAATTTTTAAAAAAGATTATGACTTCTGCAACTTGTAAAAATGCACAGCATTAAAAGGGATTACTTGTAACAACAAAAATATAAAAGGAGAAAAAAGACTGTACTTG
This sequence comes from Cynopterus sphinx, assembly GCA_030015415.1. Classification (NCBI taxonomy): domain Eukaryota; kingdom Metazoa; phylum Chordata; class Mammalia; order Chiroptera; family Pteropodidae; genus Cynopterus; species Cynopterus sphinx. The sequence continues at coordinate 56,775,204 of CM057382.1, forward strand.
CACAAGTGAATGAAGATAAGATGTAATCAGAAGAAAAAGGACTATTGTATGTAAAATACTTTTTACATAAACCTAATAATAACCATAAAACAAAAATCCAGAGCTGAGACATGTAACATGAAACAAAAAGGAAATGAAGAAAAATCATAGAAAACCACAAAACTAAAATAGCAGACAGAAACACAACAAAAAAGAAAAAGTGGAGATACAAAGCAACCAGAAAACAAAAGATAAAATGGCTTTAGTAAGTGGTCATATACCACTAATTCCCTTAAATGTAAATGGACTGAACTCACCAATCAAGAGGCATAGAGTAGTGGAATAAATGAAAAAAAAAAAAAGACATAACTCCATGTTGCCTATAGGACACCCATCTCACCTCCAAAGACAAACATAGACTCAAAGTAAAAGGGTGAAAGATGATACTCCAAGAAAATGGCATCCAGAGAAAAGTGGGTATAGTTGTACTTACATCAGATAATAAATATTTCAAAATAAAAAAAGCTAATAAGATATAAAGATGGATATTTTATAATGATAAATGAGACAATTCATCAAGAAGATATAATACATCAATATATGTGTACTCAACCTGGGAGCATCAAAATATATAAAGCAATTACTAACAGACCTAAATGAAGAACCTGACAAAAATACAATTATAATAGGGAGCCTAAATATCACATTGACAGAAATTGATAGATCATCCAAACAGAAAGTCAATAAAATATTGGCCTTAAATGACACGTTAGACCATGTAGACATAATTGATGTTTTAGAACTTTCCATCCCAAAATGATAGAATATAAATTCTTTTTCAAGTGCACACAAAACCATCTCAAAAATATACTATCTGTTGGGACATAAAACTGGTCTTAATAAATTCTAAAAGACTGAAATCATACCAAACATATTTTCTGACCATAGCAATATGAATCTGGAAATTAACTACAAGAAGAAAGGTGTAAAACTTACAAATATGTGGATATTAAACAACATGCTACTGAACAACTATTGGATCAAAGACAAAGTAAGAGATCAAAAACTAAATATAGCAAATGAAAGTGAAAATAGAACACACCAAAATTTGGGGGATGTAGCAAAAGTGGTACTAAAAAGGACATTTATAACATTATAGGCTTAATTCAAGAAACAAGAAAAATCTCAAATAAATAATTCAACATTAGACTTTAGAAGCTAGAAAAATAAAAATAAAGTTCTAAATCAGTAGAAGGAAGAGAATAATAAAAATTAGAGCAAACATAAATATAGTAGAGAACAAAAATATAATTAAAAATTATGAAACAAAAAGCTGGCCCTTTGAAAATATTAATAAAATGGACAAACTCTGGCTACACTCACTAAAGAGATGAAATAAAATACAAATAAATAAAATCAGAAATGAAAGAGAAGTTACAACAAACACCACAGAAATACAAAGGTTTATACAAGAAACTATAAAAGCTTTACACTACCAAATTTGAGAACCGAGAAGAAATGGAAATATACGATCTTCCTAAACTGAATCAAGAAACATTGGAAGACTGAAGCAGACTGATCACTAGTAAAGAAATTGAAACAGTAATGAAAAAATCTCCCAAAAAATAAAAGTCCAGGATCAGATGGAGTCACTGATGAATTCTATCAGACAGTCAAAGATTAATACCTATCCTTCTCAAATTCTTCTTAAAAATTAAAAAGAAGAGAATATTTCTACCTCATTTTGAGGCCAATATTATTCTGAATAGCAGTCTCAGACTGGTATACTTTAGAAGCATTTTATAAAGATTATATAAGATTGTGCATTTTAAAATGCTGCATAAATGATAAAGTGCTATAGAAATGCAAGATATTGTCTTTAAACCTAAAACTCCCTGGACTACCTTTGGCTCGATCCATCTATGTTGTTACAAATTCATCTTTCATTATGACTAAGTAATATCCCATTGTATATTTGTACACCTTCTTTATTCAATTATCTATCAAAGGGCACTTTGGTTGTTTCCATATTTTGGCCAGTACGAATAATGCTGCAATTATCATAGGGATGCATATATCTTTACAGATAAATGTTTTCAAATTTGGAGGGTAGATACCCAAAAGAGGAATTGCTAGGTCATATGGTAACTCTATTCTTAATTTTTTGAGGAAACTTAAGAATGTTTACCATAGTAGCTGTACCAATTTACATTCCCACTTACAGAGTATGAGGGTTCTTTTTCCCCCAAGTCCTCTTCAAAACTTGTTATTGCTTATCCTGTTGATGACTGCCATTCTAACAGGTATGAGTTGGTATCTCATTGTGCTTTTTATTTGGATTTCCCAAAGAGCCAGTGAAGTTGAACATCTTTTCATATGTCTGCTGATCATTTGCATGTCTTCCTGGGAAAGGTGTCTGTTGAGGTTCTCTGCCCATTTTTTAACTGGATGTTTTCCTATTGTTGAGTCATATGAGTCCTTTATATATTTTGGATATTAGACCTTTATCAAAGGCACTATCTGTGAATATCTTCTCCCATTCAGTTGGTTGTCTCTTTGTTATGTTTATGGTTCCTTTTGTGTTTAGTTTGATATAGTCCCATTTATTTATTTTTGTTTTTACTTTTCTTGTCTTAGAGGTTAAATTCATAAAATCCTCTGTGACCCCAAGGTCCATGAGTTCAGTACTATGGTTTGTCCTATGCAATCTATTGTTTCAGGTCTTTCTTATATTTAGGTTTTTGATCCATTTTGAGTAAATTTGGGTTTATGTTGACAGATAGCAATCTAGTTTCCTTCTTTTGCATGTGGCTTTCCAATTTTCCCAGAATCATTTAAGAGGCTTTCTTTTCTCCACTGTGTTTTTGGCTTTTTTGTCAAAAATTACTTACCCATATATATGTGGGTTCATTATGGGCTGTCAAATCTATATCATTGGTCTGTTGTTGTTGTTGTTGCTGCTGCTGTTGTTGTTGTTTGCCAATATCTCATCATTTTGATTATTGTCACTTTGTAGCATAATTTGAAGTCAGACAGTGTGATACCACTGGCTTTTTCCTTTTTATTCAGGACTGCGTACATAGTGTTTTATGACATAAAACTAGCCAACTAATTTAAGAAGACTGAAATAATACCAAGAATATTCTCCAACCACAACACATTGAATCTAGAGATCAACTGGAAAAAGAAAGCAGAAACAAACAAACAAACAAACAAACCACAAATATATGGAGATTAAACAACTAAAGAATGAACTGGCCAAAAAAGAAATTAAAGGAGAGATCAAAAGATACATTGAAGCAAATGAGAATGAAAATATAACATATCAAAACTTTGAGGATACAGAAAAAGCAGTAATGAGGGAAAGTTTATTTCATTACAGGCTCATCTCAAAAAACAAGAAAAATCTCAAATAAACAAACATTAGATCTTTAAAAAAACTAGACAAGGAAGAACAAATGATGTTCAAAGACAACAGAAGGTAGGAAATAAGAAATATTAGGCAGAATTAAATGAAACCAAGAACAAAAACACAATAGGAAAAATTAACACAACAAAGAACTGGTTCTTTGAAAAGATTAATAAAATTAATAACCCCCTGGCTAGACTCACTAAGGAAAATAGACACAAATAAAATCAGCAATGAAAGAGGAGAACTTAGGACAGATACCACCAAAATACAAAGGATCATACAAGAGTATTATGAAAGATTATACACCACCAAATTCAGTAACCTAGAAGAAACTGACAAGTTCTTGGAAATATACAACCTTCCTAGATGGAATCACGAAGTAGCAGAAAATCTAAATAGACCGATCAACAGTAAGGAAATTGAAAAAATGATCAAAAACCTCACCCAAAAGTAAATGTCCAGGACCAGATGGTTTCACTAGTGAACTCTACTAAACATTCAAGCAAGATTTAATACCTGTTCTGTTTAAGCTCTTCCAAAAAACTGAAGAAGAGCCAATACTTCCTAACTCATTTTATGAGGCCAACACAAAATGTACTCTGATACCAAAACCTGGGAAGGATAACACAAAAAAGAAAACTATAGATCAATATCTCTGATGAATACAGATGGAAAAAATGCTAAATAAAATGCTAGCAAATCAAATACAATACATTAAAAAGAGTATACATCATGATCAAATGGGGTTCATTCCAGAGGCACAAAGAAGGTTCAACAGACACAAATCAATCAATGGGATACACCACATAAAGAAAATAAAAGATAAAAGTCATATGATCAAAAAAAAGCAGAAAAAGCACTTGACAAGACACAACATCCATTATGATTAAAACACTTAATGCAGTAGGTATAGAAGGAAAGTACCTCAACAAAATAAAGGCCATATAAGACAAACCCTTAGCTAATATCATACGTGATGGTGAAAAACTAAAGTCTTCCCTCTCAGATCAGGAACAAAACAAGGCTGTCTGTGCTCACCACAGTATATTTAATATAATGTTCAATATAGTGTTGAAGTCCTAGCTTGAGCAATCAGGCAAGAGAAAAAATAAGAGGTATCCAACCTGGAAATGAAGAAGTCAAATTGTTACTTTTCTGCAGATTCTTCAGATAGAAAACACTAAAGACTCTACAAAAAAACTATTAGCACCAATGTATAGGCTAGGTGGGGAGCCAGAAGAGATAAAGAGCAATTAGGGGGACTGTTTTATAAACAAACTATATAAATGTCTAAGCAATGTACTATATACTTGAAACTAATAAAATAAAAACTTTTAAAAGCTATTAGCAACAATAAACAAATACATTAAAGTTGCAGGATACAAAATCAACCTACAATAATCCATATTGTTCCTATACACTAAGAATGAAATTTCAGAAAAACAAATGAAAAAAATTTTTCTTTTGCAACAAAAAGAATAGAATACCTAGGAATAAACTTACTGAAGCATATGAAGGACTTATATACTGAAAACTATAAGACATGATTAAAAGAAATTAAAGACACAAAGAAATTGAGACACTCCGTGTTCACTGATGAAAGAATCAACATAGTTAAAAGGGCCATACTACCCAAAGCAATATACATACTCAACAAATATGCTATTCCCATCAAAATCCTAATGGAATTTTTTTAAAGAAATAGAACAAAAAATTCATCAGATTTGTATGGAATCACAAGAAACTCTGAATGGCATTATCTCTTAAAATGTTTAATAATGGTTCATCACCTGATTCCAGAAATATATATCAATGCACTTCTGCATACTCCCCCTAAAGAAGGTAGCAGAATAAAATATTTTAAATAAATATTATAAATTTATTTTAAAACTGAATGAAACAACTAAATATGAAGGTATTTATTCAGTGATGGCAGTCACTCTGTTCTACTTTGATATTTATAATAACCACCTCAAGTCTACTGGAAGAAACAGAAATATAGATAATTAAAATATGGTTTAGTAATTGGCAGAGGGTATTCAGAAGATGGTAAGACTGTTAGAGATATGCCAAACCTACTTTGAGGAAAACAAGAAAGGTCTGGCTAAACTAGCTCTGAAGGATTGCAGGAATTACTTCAGCAAAGATGGAAGAATGGATGGTTCTTACAAGAACCACAGTTTCAAAGGCCTGGTGACAAGAGAAAGAGAATGATGAATTCCAGAAATCGAAATAAGTTCTATGGGAGAGCTGGGACTAGAGAGATAAAATTTATGTCATCCTAAAGAATTTCACCAGGATAGAAACAGAGCACAGCAGTAGGATTTTAGAAATGGGAGAGGATTCTAGATGTTTAAGAAGGTAGAATCAAAGAGCTTTGTGACTACTTTTGGATGTTACAGAATACTCAAAATTCTCTGCTTTAGACAACTGAATGGTTTCATTATATAAGACATATATAATAAAGGAGTAAGGTCAGGTTGAAGAAAAAAATGGTAATTTAATTTGGAAAATTTTTGACTATGCAAGGAATGCATGGCATAGAATGAGATTTCCTGCTAAGAGTAAAACTATGTTGTATTTTGTTTCTGCTCTTTGGATGGCCTGAGACAGATAAATCCTGTGAGTAACCCAGTCAGGGAAGGAAGTGGCAGTAGCTTCGCTCAGCACAGGGAAGTAATGTGTAGGGACCTTTGGAGACCATCAAAGGGCAATCTTTTGTTGGAGAATAGATTGACAGCTTTATTGTCCAGGACAAAGAATAGAAATAGCTCCATTGTATTTGTGGTCACAAAATGGTCAAAAAAGTATCAGGGCTTGGGGTACCAAAAGTGACAGATATCTCAGACTGTTAGACTTTGTTCTAGATGGTTCATGGACTGAGACGTAGTAAAGCATAAGAACAAGGTTGAAGAACTTCTATAATTAACCCTGTGACAGTGACTGGAAGAAGTACCTGAAATAGAAGATTTGACCTTTACCATGTTCTAGGATATACAAAAATATGCCCAGGCCACCCACCACTGCTAGAGCTCCTTGTCATGGTCACAGGTCAAACTGCCTACCACTAAAAGCTATACAATTCCCTTTTTATCTTTTCCCAAATGTTAACAGGAAAATAATTAAAACCATTTTCAGCTTACATGGAAGAATATCTCGATATCTGTTTTTGTCTCTGTTCCTTGGTTCATTCCCAGAGTTGAACTCACCACTCAGATTCTTATACTCTAAATCCTTTAAAAGGTAAGAAACATGTCATGTATATACTTTAACAGAAAATAAAAAGAAAATAAAGCTGCCTTTTTTAGTGTTCATGTCACTATATGACATGACCTTATGATAAATGTATTATATAACAAGTGTAGAAATCAGAATCCCATTTAAAAATTACTGTATTAAAATATCTCAAATTAAAGATATAAATCAATAAGTTACTGTATAAAAAAAAACATTAAACTCTTAGAGATCCTTTTTCCTCTTGAACCTCAATATTTTTCAAGTTCCCTTTTAAAAATAGTTAATACAGAATATTCACTTATTACGAGCTACCCATAAATTGATCATTTTATAGACAAAAATAATAAAATAACAGCAACATAAGTATATAAACATATCAGCAAAACATATTAATAGTCTCACAGTTTACTCCTTGCCCCATGAAGAAATCATAGCTAGGACACCAATTAAATAATTCTTCCTTTCAAAAAATTTTCTTTACCAAATATATAAATATACAAATAAATAAATAAACATATATATACATATATATTCAAAATATATATATATTCAACAAATATATATATATATATTCAACAAATATTTATTGAACACTTAGTATATACTTTGTACTGTTCTAGATATTAGAATACAAAGGTGAATCTGAATTTGAAAATGGCTTCACCCTAAAGGAGAGAACAAAGCAGTTGAAGAGGCAGATGTACTAGTGCACAGAGACACCAATAGATTGTACCTGAAGTATGGGAAGAAAAGCTCCTAGAAAAGAAGAAGCACTTGAACTGGGCCTTCCTGAGTCATCAGGAGTTACTCACATGAAAGTCTGAATGTGTGAAAGGAAAGAAGAGCAGAAGTAAATGGCTATCATTCCAGGTAGGAGGACAGGAATAAAGGCATGAAGGAAAGCACATCCTCTCCAGGAAACAGTGAATAGTATAACAAGACCACAGAGCACATGACCTAGCTCAAAGGGAAACAAAAACTACCTGGAAGGCCTTGTTTTACATATATATATATAAAAAAAAAACTGAGGTATAACTAGCCCTACTCTGTAAGAATATTTGTGTGTAAAGCTTTCAAGCCTATACTTTTTAAAAGCTCTTCAGTAACTTTTAGGTGGAAAACTTGGCACCAGCCATCTTTAAAAAAGTGGTGATGACTCCTTCCATGGGGAATGAGGAGCCAATGAAGGTTTTAAGTAGTAGGATAATATAATCAGATTATTACCTTTTTAATCTTTCTAAAAAACAATTCTAAAATTAACCTAGGAAAAAAAATCTGTAGGAAGAACCAAAACAATTCTGTAAAAAAAAAGAGTAATGAGGAAAAACTAGTCTTAACAAATGGTAAAAAAAATAATATAAATCTATGCTATTTAAAGAATTTGGTACCAGTATATGAATAAACAAATCAGTGGGAAAAGTCTAAGAATAAAATTAAAATGTGTGTGGAACTTCAATATATGATAGAAGTGGCATTTTACATTAGAAGTTTTCAGAGAATCTTGGGAAAACAGGATGGCTATATAATGCTGGGTTCCTACCAAACACCTTATAAAAAATTAAATTCTAGCTCGATCAAAGACATACACATTAAAAATTATCAAATATTTAGGATAAACAAAAAATAATTATTATGATCCTAGAATGAAAGATTAATTCCTTACAGACCCAGAAAACCCTAAGGCCTATAAAAAGAAAGGTTGTCATATTTCACCACTAAAAATTAGTCATTTCTCTTCAGTAAATATATGTTTGCATACACATGTGTATGTAACACAAACAACAAAGTAGAAAATTTTACCATATATGACATACAAAAGGGATAAAGTCTTCATTAAGTAGAGTTATAGATAAGAAAAAGAATAAATAGAACACTAGAATTAGAACTAGCAGTCCGAAAATAAATATAAAAGGCTTAAAAACATAGGGAAAACTAATCCTTTGTTCTCAAATAAAGAAATGATAATTAGATCACCAACAAGAATCATTTGCCATTTAAGAAATGAGCAAAGGTCCAAAAATTTGATAGCGCAAAATACTGGTTGTCTTTTTAGATTTGTTTTAAACAATATGCACACATATACATATTCCATATGTATATGAAATACAAAGGAGTGATTGCTGTTCACAATAGCAAAGACTAGAATAATGTAAATGTCCACTACAAAGTACTATTTAAAGAAAAGAAGGTCTTATCCATATATTAACTACCATGTAAACACATAACAAGAATGAGATAGAGCTATGTATGTGCTGATAATATAGTTGGAAATTATTTCTTAAGTGGAAAGTTTGTTTAAAAAGAAAGGGAAGGGTAGAATAGAGGGTAAAGTATATATATATGTCAACAACTTTTCTGTCAATCTATATGGAAAACTTAATAGTGGAAAGAGGGCCTAGGAAGTTCAGGGAGCAAAAAAGGGAGACTATCCACTTCATAACCTTTAATTCTATTTGACTTTTTTACTATGTACATTTAGTACCTCAAAAAACAAATTCAATTTTTAAAAACAAAAACAATGTACTCAGCCTAAAAAATAGAAAAAAACTTTCTGGTAGTGATGTAGAAAAAGAAATCACATATAGACTTTTTTAAGACAAAAATATTTACCATAAATTCCTGGATGATTTCATATTCTACTTTTTTCTGAAGCATTTTAAAACAATCCTTGATGGCTGATTGCTCATGAAAACTGAATATTAATGGTCGAACCTGAGCCAACTGAGCTAGCTCCCTTTCAGAAACAATTTGTATACCTAAGAAGAGAAAAATTCACATTTGTAACTTATTTGTATGTTTGTGAAGGGAGATTTTACTGTTGCTCTTCTTGCTTTCTCTCTTAAGTAAAGACACAGCCACTTAAAGATTAATGAACATTTATTTTTTCAGACCTGAAGAGTCTATCACTTTGAAAGAAAGTATCCTTGTTTTTGAAAAATCATAACTATGTACACAAAACCCACTGTCTTAGAGAAAACTGTGATTACTATAAATATAACAAATACAGCAGAATGAGAAGTTTTATGTTTAATAATGTGAATTGGGTTATATATTGACAATTAAGCCAAGGCAAGTGTGTATAAAACTTAGATGGGAAACAGAGATAATTCCCCTCCCTGAGACTAAATGTTTGGAAGTCACTGGAGTCTGAGATGACAGGATATGAAGAGTCTAAAACACCTCTTACTCTAAAACAGATCAAGTGCACATATGCACACACACACATGCATGCATACACACACAGACACACACACACACAAACCTAAGGATAGAAAAGATCTATATGATGTAACCAATAAAACCAAAAATATATATAATTATATATAATATTATGTATACATATATAGTGTATAGTTATATAGTTATAGCCATTCTATTTAATAGTAAATATGGACTTTTTTAATGAAAATCTTTTAGGTCATGTTGACAGTCTAGATTCCACATATCTAAAATGGTACACATCATGTCCACTGGTCAAAATGTAATAAATCTAGAAGTAAATATTTAAAGAATATTTTAAATTTTTTATAACTTTGAAGTAGAATACCATTCTCAAAAATCTCTGTCCAAAACCAAATCATATGAACTAAAATCAAGTTAATAATGGCAAAAAAAATATGCAAGAAGCAACTAAGAAGAATAAACATTAAAAAGAGATAGAAGTTTCTAAAAGTATGCACAGCCCTGGGAAAGTCATCATATCTTGGAACACTAGTATATATACCTAAAAGCTTTTTGTAGGGGTGAGAGTAAAGGACTGTTGGTTAGGAAAGACAGCTACAGAAATCCTAAAACTTTTCATAGATATCTCTAACCTTAGTATGAGAGAGGACTAGGAAGCCCAGAAGGGGAGATCAAATTTCCACAAAAGTAGAAGCCATTTTGATCATCTTTGATCCTCAACAGAAAAACTCTTAGAGTTACCCTTGTGTTTCAGCCTTGTTGGAAGAAAAAAAAAAAAGCTGAGAGAAGGCAGAGAAGAAATGTAGAATGACTGCAACGAACACAGTCATTGACTTCCCAACACTGATTCTGTTCTACCCTGAGGGTTAGTTAAAGCCATTTGCAATAATTCCACAATAAATTCCCTAGCAAGTGAATAATTCAACAATAGGTAGATGATTTGAGCCAATGGGAAGCAAGGAGAAGTTTTTACAGGGATTATGAGCAAGAGAAAACAACCCTTTATCTACCCCTATCTTCTGCCCAGACATAAGCACTGATTACCAAAGGCAGCCTTGTGAGACCATAAAAGGATTGCGCTGAGTATCACAAAAAAAAAAAAGAAAGAAAGAAAAAGAAAAAGAAAAAAAGAAAAAGAAAAAAAAAGAAAAACCATAAAGAACTTATGTTCTTGATGACATCACTGAGCAACTAAATGCTTTTGAACCTGGAACACTTCCTACCTCTGGACTTGCATTATATTTATTTAATGTTAACATCATTATGAATTTGGTTTCTTTTCATTGCAGCCTGGTCCAAGAACTCCATCAAGGTGTATACGTCAGGCTTCAGCTATAGCTAATGGCAATCATTACAGAAAGAGATGTTATTTAGCTATTTGGTGCCGACATCATCACTGAAGAGCAGGTGCTTCCCTTTTTACAATCCAAAAATAACACAGCAGAATGGTCTGCCAAGAAAAGTGCTACCTTTACCACAATGATGAATCTGAGAGAGCTGAACACCACTGCTCTAACCATTGGCTCCAGAATGACACCACTTTAGCAACTGTGAGGAACTGGAAAGTCACCACCACAACTGTTGGCTCTAGTAATGTGTCACCTTAGGTGTAATGAAGCATCAGGAATGCCATGTCTGCTACGGTGTGTACCAGCAACATGAGTACCTCTATACACATTTAAATCTTGGCTAAGGGCATATGATAGGTCAAATCTACATCAGCTACCAGGCTGTCTAGAATATATAACTTTCAGTTTTCTTGACGGGGCCATATAAGAATGTACACTAGGAGAAGGGTGTGGTGGAAGTTGAGTAAGTCAACCTACAATATATATGCACACAACAAATCAAACATACCCTTTCAGCTTTCTGTTCCTTTTGCCCTAACCAATCTATACACTTGTCATTGCCCTCAGGCAAAAATAAACCCTCAAGTATAGTTTATAATAGAAGATAACTAGATTCAAATCAAATGGAATGGAGAACTAGATTTAAATCAAATGGAATGAGTCAAGAATTCATTTATACTCAGCAAAATCAAAAAGGTATATATGTTAGTGAAAAGATAAAAACAAAACATGAGATATGGAAAAAGATTAGTAATATAATATAATATGAAAACTTTTAAATTCATTCTGAATGGAACATAACCTAAATTGTAGATCTACCACTAGTAGAAAAAAGTAATAACTATATGAATTATTTTATTTTTTATTAAATTTATTTGGGTGACATTGGTTAACAAATGTATATGGGTTTCAAGTGTATGATCCAATAATATGCCATATGTATATTGCACTGTGCGTTCACCACCCAAAGTCAAATTTCTTTCAGTTACCATATATTTGAACCCCTTTACCCATATCCACCTTCCCCCCCTATTCTTTTCCTCTGGCAACCACTAAACTGTTGTTCATGTCCATGAGTCTCTATTTGTTTGTCTTTTTTTATTAGTTTCAAATATACAGTACATTGTTTAGACATTTATATAGTTTATGAAACAATCCCAACTGCTCCTTCTATCCTCTGGCTCTCCTCCTAGCCATATATTAATGCTAACTGCACTCCCTATGCCATGCTTCCCATCCCCATGACCATCTTTCAACTACTAATTTGTACTTCTTTAACCCTTCACCCCTTCTCTCAGCCCCCCAAATTCCCTTCCCTCTGGCTGTTATCAGATAGTCCTCTATATTTGTAAGTTTGTTTCAAATTAATTTGTTCTTTTTGTTCCTTGGATTTCACGTATAAGTGAGATCATCTGGTATTTATCTTTCTCTGTCTGACTTATTTCGCTCAGCATAATACCATCTAGGTCCATCCATGTTATTGCAAATGGAAGGATTTCATTTTTTATGACTGAGTAGTATTCCATTGCATATATGACCCATAACTTCTTTATCCACTGGTCTGTTGATGGGCATTTACATTGTTTCCATATCTTGCCTATAGTGAATTGTGCTGTTATGAACATTGGGGTGCATAGACCTTTACGAATGATTGTTTTGGTTTTCTGTGGATAAATACCCAGAAGTACAATTGCTGAGTCAAAAGGTATATCCACTTTTAATTTTTGAGAAACATCCAGACTGTTTTCCTTAGCAGCTGTACCAATTTGCAATCCCATCAACAGTGTATGAGAGTTCTCTTTTCTCCTTATCCTCTCCAACACTTGTTCTTTGATTTATTGATGATAGCCATTCTGACAGGTGTTGGGTGATATCTCATTGTGGTTTTAATTTGCATTTCTCTTATGATTAGTGACCTTGAGCATCTTTTCATATGTCTATTGGCCATCTGTATTTCCTCTTTGGAAAAGTAACTGTTCAGGTCTTCTGCTCATTTATTAATTGGATTGTTTATTTTTTGTTGTTGTTGAGTTGTATGAGTTCTTTATATATTTTGGATACTAACCCTTTTTATCAAATATTATCATTAGCGAACATCTTCTCCCAGTTGGTTGTCTTTTTTGTTGTTGATGGTTTCCTTTGCCGTACAAAAACTTTTTAGCTTGAAGTACTCCTATGTGTTTATTTTTTCTTCTGTTTCCCTTGCCCAGGGAGAGATATATCTGAAAAGAGAGTACTGTTAGCAATATCATAGAGTTGACTGCCTATGTTTTCTTCTATGTTTTATGGTTTGGGGTCTTCAATTTAAATCTTTAATCCATTTTGAGACTATTCTTGTATACGTGTAGAAGATGGTCCAGTTTCTTTTTTCTTTTGCATGTATCTGTCCAATTTTCCCAACACCATTTACCCAATTGTATATTCTTGCCTCCTTTGTCACATATTAAGTGAGCATATAGGTGTGGATTTATTTCTGGACTCTCTGTTCTGTTCCATTGATCAATGTATCTGTTTTTATGCCAGTGACATGCTGTTTTGATTACTGTATCAGGTAGTGTGATACCTCCAACTTTGTTCTTCTTTCTCAGGATGGCCATGGCTATTCAGGGTCTTTTTATGGTTCCATATGCATTTTAGGTTTATTTTCTCTAGCTCTCTGAAAAATGTCATTGGTATTTTGATAGGAATTGCATTGAATCCATAGATTGCCTTGGTTAGTATGGCCATTTTAATGATGTTGATTCTTCCTACTAATGAGCATGGGATATGCTTCCATTTATTTGTATCTTCTTCAATTTCTTTTTTTCAATGACATAATTTTCTGAGAACAGATCTTTAACTTCCTTGGATAATTTGATCCCCAGGTATCTTATTGCTTTTGCTGCAATTGTAAATGGGATTGTTTTCTTAATTTCTCTTTCCTAAAGTCTATCATAAATGTATAAAAATACTACTGACTTATGAATATTAATTTTGTATCCTGCTACTTTACTGAATTCATTGATCAGTTCTAACAGTTTTTTAGTGGGTCGTTAGGGTTCTCTATGTGTAGTAGTGTCCTTGGCAAATAACAAGAGTTTTATTTCTTCCTTTCCAACTCAGATACCTTTATTTCTTTTTCTTGTTTTATTGCTTGGCTGTGTCTTCAAATACAATGTTGAAGAAGAGTGATGAAAGTGAGCATCCTTGTCTTGGTGCTGATCATAAGGAAAATGTTTTTAGCCTTTCCCCATGGAGTATGATGTTAGCTGTAGGGTTTTTGTATATGGCCTTTATTATGCTGAGATGTGTTCCTTCTATTCCCACTTTGATGAGAGTTTTTATCATAAATGGATGCTGGATTTTGTCAAAGACTTTTTGCACATATTGACATGATCATATGGTTTTTATCTTCCGATTTGTTAATGCGATGCATCACATTAATTGAGTTGTAGATATTGTACTAACCTTGCATCCCAGGAATAAATCCAACTTGATCACAGTGTATGATGTTTTCAATGCTTTGCTGAATTCAGTTTGCTAATATTTTGTTGAGCATTTTTGTATTGATGTTCATGAGAGATATCGGCCTATAGTTTTCTTTTTTTGTAATGTCATTGTCTAGTTTGAGGATCAGGTAATGGTGGACTCACAAAGGAGTTAGGGATCCTTCCCTCTTCTTGAATTTTCTGGAATAATTTGAAAGTAGGAGTTCATTCTCTTTTGAATTTTTGGTAAAATTTGTCTATACAACCATCTGGTCCAGGACTTTTGATACTGATTCTATTTCATTCCTGGTAATCTGTAGGTTCAGGTTTTCTGTTTCTCCTTGACTCAGTCTTGGGAGATTGTATGTTTCTAGGAATGTGTCCATTTCCTCCACATTGTCCAATTTGTTGGCATATAATTGCTCATAGTATTTTCTAAGATCCTTTGTATTTCTGTGGAGTCCATGGTTATTTCTCCTCTTTCATTTCTGATGTTATTTATTGGAGTCCTTTCTCTTTTTTCTTTGATGAGTCCAGTTAAGAGTTTGTAAATTTTGTTTATCCTTTCAAAGAACCAGCTCTTGGTTTCATTAATCTTATGTAGTTTTCCTAGACCTATTTCATTTATATCTGTTCTGATTTCTATCATTTCCTTACTTCTAGTCACTTAGAACTTTGTTTGCTATTTTTTTCTACTTCTTTTAATTGTACAGTTAGACTATTTATTTGAGCTTTTTCTTGAGCTGGGTCTGTATTGCTATGAATCTCCCTCTTAGGACGGCTTTCACTGTGTCCTGCAGATTTTGAGTCATTGTATTTTCATTTTCATTAGTCTCTAGGTATCTTGAGTTCTTCCTTGACCTTATTAAAAACCCATTCATTGGTTAGTAGCAGGTTATTTAGCCTCCACATGTTTGTGTATTTTCCAGTACTTTTCTTGTAGTTGATTTCTAGTTTAATACCATTGTGATTAGAGAAGATGGCTGATTATGATTTCAATCTTCTTAAATTCATTGTCTTGTTTTGTGTCCTAACATGTGGTCTGTCCTAGAAAATGTTCTATGTGCACTTGAGAAGAATGTATATTCTGTTGTTTTGGGTAAAATGTTCTGAAAATATCTATAAAATCCATCTGGTCTAGTGTGTCTTTTTGGCCCATTGTTTCCATGTTGATTTTTTTGTATGGAAGATCCTCCCAATGGTGTCATTGGGGTGTTAAAATCTCCTACTATGAGTGTATTACTGTTGTTCTCTTTTTTTATGTCAGTTGATAATTTCTTTATGTATGTAGGCGCTCTGTGTTAAGTGTGTATATGTTTACTAGGGTTATGTCCTCTTTATTTTTTTAATTCCTTTATCATCATGTAATGCTCTTCTTTGTCTCTGATTATAGCTTTTGTTTTGTCTATTTTGTCTAATGTAAGTATCGCTACCCTGGCTTGTTTTTTTTTTTTTTTTTCATTTCCATTTGCATGAAATATCTTTTTCATCCATTTACTGTCAGTGTGTGAGTGTCATTTGATCTGAAGTAGTCTCTTTTAGACAGCATATGCATGGGTCTTGTTTTCTTATTTGTTTGGCTACCCTATGTCTTGACTTGAGCATTTAATGTGTTCACATTTAAAGTGATTTCTCATAGTGTAAAGGTGAAAACACCCCAGTAAATCAGTCACAGGGAGGTGATATCTCCAGGTGCCACAGCCCCAGAAAGAACACAACATTCCAGGACACAGATAACAAAACTGACTGCTAGGCCTTGTTTGATCTAACAATCCTCCAGATACATTTATCTTTGTGAAGGACATTAATGGCCAACTTCTACTTTTTGTAACTTGCTTGTTCAAGAATGTGGTTGGTGCCTTTATAAACCACCTCCTCCGAAACCTGGGTACTGATCTCCTCTAACCCTGTGTGGTAGAGAGTCAGTCGCCAGCTGGCTAATAAAGGCTCATAATTAATCTTGATTGGCTCAGTGGGTCTTAGAATTGATCACGCCACAACAATAGGTACATAGTGACTGCATTTTACTATCTGTATTTGTTATTTCTATTTTCTTTTTTACTCCTCTTTTTACAGAAGTCCTTTTAACGTTTTTTCTTTTTTTATTACTGGCTTGTTGATGATGAATTCCTTAAGCTTTTTTCAGTCTGGGGAGCTCTTTATCTTACCTTACATTTTAATTAAAAGCCTCGCTCGCTAGAGTTCATGATTGTAGATTCTTGATTTTCACAAGTTTCAATATTCCTTGGCAGTCCCTTCTGGACTGCAAAGTTTCCATTGAAAATTATGCAGACATTCCTTGGGATTACCCTTGTAAGTATCTAGCTGCCTTTCTCTTGCTGCTTTTGAGATTTTCTCTTTTTATTTGACCTTTGGCATTTTAATTATAATGGTTTTGGTGTAGGTCAGTTTGAATTTCTCTAATTTGGGACTCTTTGGGGCTTACTGAACTTGTATGTCTAATTCCTTTGCCAGGTTAGGGAAGTTTTCTGTCATTATTTCTTCAAATAGATTATCAATCCCTTGCTTTCCTTCTTCAGGTACTCCTATGACGTGCATATTGTTGTTCTTCATGTTGTCCCAGAGGTCTTTTAACCTATCCTCATTAAACAGACTCTATTTTTTCTTTTTGTTGTTCTGATTAGGTGTATTCTGCTATCTTGTCTTCCAGTTTACTGATTTAATCTACTGCTTCATCCAATCTACTATTGAATCCTTCTAGTATATTCTTCATTTCAGTTATTGTATTCTCCATTTCTGTCTGGTTCTTTTTATAGTTCTTATGTCCTTCATTATGCTTACCATCTCTTTATTGAGGTTCTCATTGTGCTCATCCATTCTTCCCCTAAGTTCATTGAGCATCCTTATAATCATTATTTTGAACTCTGTCTCTGGTAAGTTGCTTGCTTCCATTTCATTTATCTTATTTTCTGGAGTTTTATCCTGTTGTTTTGTTTGTGGTGTGTGTGTTTTCTCATTTTATTAGCCTCTCTGTGTTTGTTTCTATGTGTCAAGAATATTTTTATTGTCTCTTAACCTTAGCCAGATGGCCAAAAGTGGAAGGTGTCTTGTGTAGCCCACTGGCACACTCTATTTGGTCCTCTATATGCTGGGTCTGGATGTGATCTTTATGTGGATTGTGTAGGATCTTCTGTTGTTGCCAAGCCTTTATTGTTGTTAGTACATCATGGGATGAAATTAAAGCTCAGACTGACTAATTATGAGAACTGGCTTCCCCCACAGGGTAAGAGTTGCTGTGTAAGGGCTGACCCCACTGAATGGAATTTGCCCTATTAGGCTTGGATACTTGTTGCAACCACCCTTTGCATGTACTGCTTATGGGGCTAGTCAGGAGTTGCTCCATTGTGGTCTGGATGTGTTGGTTTTGTGGCCCCTTGAAGGGGCTCCCCAATAGGCCAAGGCTTTTGATTGCTCAGGGATACCTGGTAGGAACTACTAAGTGATTCACAGATGGTTGCTGTGTATGCTGGATCTATCGGTAAGCAGAAGAACAATGCTGTAGGCAGCAGTCTGGTTATCTCCTGTCCATGAGCTAGGGCAGTTTAGCAGAGGAACCAGTGTTCCTCCAGTGCTCTGACACTGCCTGTAGTTACTTATAAGTCTCTGAATCTGGAAAAGCCTCTGGGTCTACTAAGTAAATTTCCCTTGCTGCTGCAGTGTCAGTTTATATGCCAGAGCTCTCTCTCTGGCTCTCTGTATAAGTTCCCAATTGTAGCAAAGTCCGCTGCTATCTACCTTGGGCCTGAATGCGCCACCCCAGGGTAGAAGTAACTGCCTATCAATGTGTGGCGGCCACTTTGTGTGTTGGATAGGGCAGGAGCTCAGGGAAATAAGGGCCATCAGACCTATGCAGTTCCTTCAAGAGATATTGCAGCTCGTACAGGCAGCAGTGGTCTGCCCACAAGTGTTTTCCCAGAAATGCACCCACGGCACTAGCTAAGGTATGTTGCCTGTGCAGACGGAGGAACCCCAGATCCAAGCAGGGCAGGGGAGGCTGCCTATCAATGGGCTGCAGGCACTTTGTGGCTTGGGTGAAGTGAGATCTCAGGGAGACAAGGGCCATCCAGCCAAAAGAGCCTCAGGTTTGCTGAAACTTCTGTGCCCTGGCATTCCCACTGCAGTCACAGACTACAGTGAGACCAGCTGCCATCTGGGGTGGTCCCACAGAACCCTGTACTCCCTAGACACAATATTGTAACTCTTGCAGGCAGCAGAGGTCTGCCTAAAACTGATTTCCATGTAGTTCCTGAGCTTTCCTAGCCAAAGTTGTTTGCCTGTGTGGATTAGCAGACACGGTGGGGAGTGGGGGGGGAAGACAGTGGTGGTTCACTGTCAATGGGCCACCTGGAGTAATTTGTGGGTAGGGTGGGGCAGGGTGTCAGGGAGACAATGGCAATCAGGTCAACACAACCTCAGTCTTGCTGCTACTCCAGTAACTTTTCTTACTTTCCCACAGAAGTCCTAGATCACAGCATGACCAGCTACTGTCTGAGCCTTGCCCACAGATCCTCAGTATTCACCCAAGTTCATGTTGGCAGCAGTGATCTGCCTGAAACTATCTCAGAAATGTGCCCTCACAGCACTGGCTGTGAATGCTTGGCCCTGAATCGGCACTGGGTGTGGCAGCTATCCAGCAACAAAAGCAATCTGCAGTTTGGGTAGGGTGAGCTGATCTCCTAAGGCCAGCAGCTTCCTAACAGCCCTGTGTGAGAAGTCTGCACAGTCAAGTTGGCCATCTGTAGATTGCCAGGTAGAGGGGCCGGACTAAGGCACAATGGTGGCTACAATTCCAGCCATAGTTCTCGTGCCAGGTAATGCAGACTTTCTCAGACTGAATCCCACACAAGCCTCTGACCCACCACCAGTATCCTGGGTGAGTGTCTACAGGTCAGAAAGCCTGTGCTTAAGTCCTTTAAAGGGCATCAAGGGTTTCAGTCACCTTCTGTCTCTCCCAGATGGCTGGAATCCCGTCTGGTTTTTCCAGCCAGATTAAATTGGAATCTCCTCTTCCCTGGGCTGGGACCCTGAGCTGAGGAGTCCCCAAATGATGCCAGGACTCCCCTCTCCTCCAGGGGAGCATCTGCAGCTTCACTCTCCTTCCCAGTGATCCTCCACCACCCACAGGTGCGGGTCCAGCCCAATTTGTGGCCTTGTCCCTCCTATCAGATTTGATGTGGCTCCTTTATTTTATCAGACACAGGTGTTATGATCAACTAGACTGCAGGTGATTCTCCACATTAATAATTTTATAATTTGGTTGTAATTTCAATGTGGACCTGGAAGAAGGTGACTCCTGCTCTTACCTAGTCTGCCATCTTCCAAGTACCTTATCTCTGTTTATTTGTCTTACCCATTTGTTGCTTTCAATTTTATATCCCACATATGAGTGAAATCATGTGGTTCTCATTTTTTTCTGTCTGACTTATTTCACTTAGCATGATAATCTCAAGATCCATCCATGTTGTCACATATGGCAGTATTTTCTTATGGCCAAGTAATACTCCATTGTGTATATATACCACATCGTCCTTATCAAATCCTCTATGAAAGGGCACTTAGGTTGTTTCCATGTCTTGGCCGTGAATAATGCTGCAATAAACATGGGCGTAGCATATATCTATATGAATAAGTGTTTTCAAATTTTGGGGGTAGATACCCAGAAAAGGAATTGCTAGGTCATATGGTAATTCTATTCTTAATATTTTAAGGAAACTTCACAATGTTTACTATAGTGGCTGTACCAATTTACATTCCCACGTACAGTGTCTGAGAGTTACTTTTCCCAAAAAACTTCTCCAACTCTTACTGTTGTTTGTCCTGTTGATGACTGCCATTCTAACAGGTGTGAGTTGTTATTGTGCTTTTGATTCGAATTTCCCAAATAATCAGTGAAGTTGAGCACCTTTTCATATGTTGTATGTCTTCTTAAGAGTGGTGTCTGTTGAAGTCCTCTACCCATTTTTCCTGTTGTTGAGTTATATGAGTCCTTTATATATATTTTGGATATTAGCCCTTTATCAGAGACATTGTTTGCGAATATCTTTTCTCATTCAGTTGGTTGCCTCTTTGTTATGGTTATGGTTCCTTTAGCCTTTAGCTTGATATCGTCCCATTCATTTATTTTTGTATTTACTTCCCTTGCCTTTGAGGTCAAATTCATAAAATCCTCCCTAAACCCTAGGTCCATGAGTTTAATATCTATGTTTTGTTCTATGAAATTTATTATTTCAGTTCTTATATTTAGGTTTTTGATCCATTTTGAGTTAATTTTGGTGTATGATGACAGATAGCTATCTAGTTTTATTCTTTTGCATGTTGCTTTCCAATTTTCCCAGCATTATTTGTCAAAGAGGCTTTCTTTTTTCCCAATGTATGTTTTGTCTCCTTTATCAAAAATTATTTTCACATATACATGTGGGTTCATTTATGGCTGTCAATTCTGTTTTATTGGTCTGTGTGTCTGTTGTCTTGCCAATACCATGCTATTTTGATTATTGTCGCTTTGTAGTATAATGTGAAGTCAAGCAGTAGGATGCATCTGGCCTTGTACTTTGATTACTTTGGCTATTCAGGCTTTCTTGTGATTCCATACAAATCTGATGAATTTTTTGTTCTATTTCTTTAAAAAAATTCCATTAGGATTTTGATGGGAATAGCATATTTGTTGAGTATGTATATTGCTTTGGGTAGTATGGCCCTTTTAACTATGTTGATTCTTTCATCAGTGAACACGGAGTGTCTCAATTTCTTTGTGTCTTTAATTTCTTTTAATCATGTCTTATAGTTTTCAGTATATAAGTCCTTCATATGCTTCAGTAAGTTTATTCCTAGGTATTCTATTCTTTTTGTTGCAAAAGAAAAATTTTTTTCATTTGTTTTTCTGAAATTTCATTCTTAGTGTATAGGAACAATATGGATTATTGTAGGTTGATTTTGTATCCTGCAACTTTAATGTATTTGTTTATTGTTGCTAATAGCTTTTAAAAGTTTTTATTTTATTAGTTTCAAGTATATAGTACATTGCTTAGACATTTATATAGTTTGTTTATAAAACAGTCCCCCTAATTGCTCTTTATCTCTTCTGGCTCCCCACCTAGCCTATACATTGGTGCTAATAGTTTTTTTGTAGAGTCTTTAGTGTTTTCTATCTGAAGAATCTGCAGAAAAGTAACAATTTGACTTCTTCATTTCCAGGTTGGATACCTCTTATTTTTTCTCTTGCCTGATTGCTCAAGCTAGGACTTCAACACTATATTGAACATTATATTAAATATACTGTGGTGAGCACAGACAGCCTTGTTTTGTTCCTGATCTGAGAGGGAAGACTTTAGTTTTTCACCATCACGTATGATATTAGCTAAGGGTTTGTCTTATATGGCCTTTATTTTGTTGAGGTACTTTCCTTCTATACCTACTGCATTAAGTGTTTTAATCATAATGGATGTTGTGTCTTGTCAAGTGCTTTTTCTGCTTTTTTTTGATCATATGACTTTTATCTTTTATTTTCTTTATGTGGTGTATCCCATTGATTGATTTGTGTCTGTTGAACCTTCTTTGTGCCTCTGGAATGAACCCCATTTGATCATGATGTATACTCTTTTTAATGTATTGTATTTGATTTGCTAGCATTTTATTTAGCATTTTTCCATCTGTATTCATCAGAGATATTGTTTTCTTTTTTGTGTTATCCTTCCCAGGTTTTGGTATCAGAGTACATTTTATGTTGGCCTCATAAAATGAGTTAGGAAGTATTGGCTCTTCTTCAGTTTTTTGGAAGAGCTTAAACAGAACAGGTATTAAATCTTGCTTGAATGTTTAGTAGAGTTCACTAGTGAAACCATCTGGTCCTGGACATTTACTTTTGGGTGAGGTTTTTGATCATTTTTTCAATTTCCTTACTGTTGATCGATCTATTTAGATTTTCTGCTACTTCGTGATTCCATCTAGGAAGGTTGTATATTTCCAAGAACTTGTCAGTTTCTTCTAGGTTACTGAATTTGGTGGTGTATAATCTTTCATAATACTCTTGTATGATCCTTTGTATTTTGGTGGTATCTGTCCTAAGTTCTCCTCTTTCATTGCTGATTTTATTTGTGTCTATTTTCCTTAGTGAGTCTAGCCAGGGGGTTATTAATTTTATTGATCTTTTCAAAGAACCAGTTCTTTATTCTGTTAATTTTTCTTTTTCTGTCTGTTACTCATAGTTTTATATCTTTTTGTCTCTTTATTTCAAGACCCCCTTCAGTATTTCCTGTAATGCAGGTCTTGTGGTGGAAAATCCCCTCAGCTTCTGTATGCCTGAGGTCTTTTTTTCTCCTTCATATCTAAAGGAGAACTGTGACGGATATATTACTCTTGGCAGTAATTTCTCTCTTTCAATAGTTTAAATATTTTATTTCACTCCCTCTTAGCTTATAAAGAATCTGCTGATAAATCTTATGATAATCTAATGGGTTACCATATTATTTTCCCAGGCTCCCTTGAGAATTTTTCGAGACATTAGTTTTTGATAATTTGGATATTTCATTTTCTTTCTGAGCTGCCTTGTCTCCTTGGTTGTTCATGGTATTTGATGGGTTATTTTTTCACCTAGGCATTTATGGGAATGTACTCTCTGCTTTTTAAAACAAATTTTATTTTTTTAAAAGTAATCTCTCTTTAGGATGACAAAAGGAGGTTTTTCTTTGTTTTCCAGTAGGTGGTGCACAAGCCTCCTGAACTACCCAGGTCTCTCAGATCTCTGCTGTGTGGCAGGAAAAAAAAAAAAAAGCCCTTTATTCCATGTAGAAGTGTGTCTCCTTTATGACCAGATCACCTTGGTCCCAGCGCTTCACCTCCACCGGAGAATGTGATGAGTGATGGAGTTTCAAGCCTCTGAAGAGTCCCTAAAGTCCCAGTGCTGCCCTAGCAGCCAGATGCAAAGTTGTGCTATGTGAGACGCCCTAGTGCTTTCCCCTGGATCAACCTAGATGGACTGGGGTGGAGTGAGTTGAGAGAAGCCACCAATGTGGTTGTGTCTCTTTTCCTTCTAGTTATACTGACCACCAGGGCTCAGCAGTCTGGCTTCTGTATTTCCACTCCTGTCTCTGGGACCAGCAGCTGTGTGTGTCTCCTCAGTTCCCAGAGCCGCAAACTTCCTGGTCTGTAGCTCAACACTCACTTATGCAGTTTTCCTCTGGGGCCCCTGCTAGCCCAGGGAAGGTAGAGGGAGGCGAGCTCTGGGAGGGTTGGGGGGATGCCTGACAATGGCAGTTGCTAGAACACAACTGTTGCACCTCTGTATTTTGTCTTTGCCCTGGTCTGCCCTAATCACTGAATTCCACTACTGTAGAATATGCTGATCACTCAGACAGAAATGCTCAGGGCTATAGAGACTGCACACCTCAACTTGATTCCTCCCTTCTTCCTGAGTCCCACAAAGAACTCTGGGTTGCGTCAGTGGCACTGGTCTCCATTCCTCTACCTTTCATCCTCCTTTGCTCACCCCAATTCACCCACTTTCAGATGCTTTGATGTGCATATATTTCAGATGTGTTTGTGTGGTAGGCTGAAAATTTCTGTTGGATTGTAGATGTTTGGTTTGTTGTACTTTCAGGGGGAGAGATCAAGCGGACCCAACACACCACCATGATTCTGATGTTACTCTGAATTATTTTAAATAATAGTACAAAAGTGAGATAAAACAATAAAATGAAGTGAAAAAGAAGTTTATAGCCCAATAAAATGAAGGCCAAAAGTATATAATTATAGAACTGATAATTAAATCCAACACTACAAGAAGCAAAGTAGACAGTCGAAAATGAGTGTATTTATAGGGAAGACATGTGCACATAAATTGAAAGAAAAAATAAAAAAAAGTACAATGTGTGTGAGGACCTCATCAGACACTCAGAAGAAAAACTGGAGAAAAGGTGGAAACCTCAAGAAATCTCACATGTTGCAAACTTGGAAATGGAAGCAACAGCTCCTGCAGAAAAGGCATGAAGCCCCATTCAGTTCCTTTTCCTTTTTCCCCTAAGAATCAAAAGCATAAGAATTGGGAAAAGGGCAACAAATCCTATTTCCCTCAAAGCACAAATTAAGACTCACTAAAATTGGGGGTAGAGAAGGAAGCAAAGTATTTTGGGCTCAGACCATAACAAATTACCTACCCCTGAATAAAGGGCAGGATAATTGAGAAGGCACCATCCCAGGGACATGCACCTTAACAAGGCTGAACAAGGACAGAAGAGAATGTCACTCCCACCCCAAACCAGGTTAGCAAGCAACAGAATTACAAACAGCACTCTATTGCTAAGGAATGGATCAGTCTTGGATAGAAACCTTCTGTGAGGTGCAGGTACCACGGAAGATCTAAAGTAGAAAGTAGAGTAGACACTGAAAATAGCATACCATTTTCCATTTGAACCACAAGCTAGCAATACAAGAATTTGAAACTAGTGGTACACTGAGAGTAACCACAGCAATATCAAAACCCAAACTCTGCTGAATTCCTAAATAATTATCTCAACTCCTCACACTGAAGGCCTACCAAAGAAAGAGGCATGGCCACTCCTATTTACCTCGGGATCTAAAAAGCAAGACATCCAATTTCAATAACAACAATAAAATTATATGGCACACAAAGACACAAAAAAAGAAAAGAAAAACTGTCAGAAGATAAAGCAATCAACAGAATAAGAACAAGATAAAGATAAGACATAATGTTAAAACTATCAGACAATGAATTTAAAGTATCTAAGATCAATGCTAAAGGATTTAACAAAAAGTGGACAACATGCATGAACAAATGGGGAATTGTATCCAAGATAGAAAGTATAAGAATTGAGCAGAAATGCTAAAAATGAAAAACAATGTAGTATTAATAAAGAATACCACCAATGGGCTCATCAACAGACTTAATATCAGCAAGAAAATAATCAGCAAAACTAAAAGTAGGTCAATGGGCATTACCTAAACTGAAAAAGAAAATGAGTAGGGGAGGTCGAGGACACAGAAGAGACCATATAAAAGCTATAGGCCAATATCAAACAATTGGAATCTCAAAAAAGGAGAGGAGGGGGGTGTGAATATGAATAAATATTTGAAATGATAATTGGGGATTTATTTTCCAAAATGAATGAAAGACACCAAGTCGCAGATCTAACAGCTCATCATAAACAATACAAGTCAGAAAACAACCCAAATCCTATAACCAATGAAAATCTCTTTCTGAAAAAGTAAAGGAGAAATAACACCTTTACAAGCAAACAAAAACTGAGAAGTCCTTAGCAGCAAATTTAAACTATAAGAAATATTCAAAGATCTTCAGGCAGAAAACATATATCACAGAAAACTGAATCAACACAAAGAAATGAAGAGTTCTAAAAACTCCATAAGTGTAGTTAAATATGAAACTGGTTATCTAAAACAAAATTATTAAATACATATTTCATGATTGTCATGTAAAAATTAAAATATTTTAAAACAGTTGACAAAAGATGAATGGGAGAAATTAGGAAGATTCTATTGTAAGGCTTTTACACAACATATTAAGCAGTATAATGTTATTTGAAGACAGAAAAGATAAATCTTGAGAAATTAAAAATATATATTGTAAATCCTAGGATAACAAAGAAACAATTTGAAGAGGTAATAAATAAGACAATTGGAAAGATAAAATGAAATCACAAAATAATCTAGTAAAAGTCAGAAAAATAGGAAAAAATATTAAAAATAGAAGAAATAATGGAAAAAATAGGAAATGGAAAAATTAAATCTAATGTGGTAGATATGAAAGCAAACAGCCTAAAAACACCATTTAAAGGAAAGATTGTGAGACTAGGTGAAAAAGCAAGGCTCAATCATACAAGGCCTATAAAAATCACTTTAAATACAAAAGCACAGGCAAGTTAAAAGCAAAAGGATGGAAAAATATATACCATAAGAAACTAATCAAAAGAAAGCAGAGTGGCTATATTGATATCAGAGAATATAACAACAACAAAGTAGACTTTGGAAGAAAAGCATTACCAGGGATAAAAGTCATTAATGAGAGGCAGGAGGGATGAATAAGTGGAGCACTGAGGGTTTTTAGGGCAGTGAAACTATTCTGTTTGAAACTATAATGATGGATATATGTCATTGTACATTTTGTTCAAGCCCATAGAATGTACAATACCAACAGTGAGCCCTAATTTAAACTATAAGCTCCGGGTGATGATGCCTCAGTACAGGTTTATCAACCATGACAAATATGCCACTCTGGTAAGGAATATTGATAGTGGTGGAGCCTCTGCATGTGTGGGGTCAGGAAGTATATAGGAAATCTCTGTACCTTCCCAATTTTGCTGTGAAGGTAAAAATGCTCAAATAAATAAGTTCTATTATTTAAAAAACATCATTACTAATGATAAAGGGTCAATTCACAGAAAAGACATAATGATAAATGTGTACACACCTAACAGAATTTCCAAATGCATGAAGACTGATAGTGCTAAAAGGAAAAACAGGAAAATTCACAATTATAATTAAAGACTTCATTATTCTTCATTCAGGAATCGATGGAACAAGTACAAGAAAATCAGTAAGGACATAAAGAACTGAATAACAACTTGACCTAACTGACCTTTAGAAGACACTCCTTACAACAACAATAAAAATCTCTTGGAGTGCATATGCGATGTTCACCAGACAGACCATATTTTAGGCTGAAAATCAAACCTTAGTAAATTAAAAGGAATCAATATAAAGTATGCCCTTGGATCATAATGAAATTTAACTTTCTAAACATTTGAAAATCAATATTTTCAATAACATCTGGAAAATTTGAAAAGTAAAAAACATTTCTAAGTAATCCATGAATCAAAGAAAAAGTCACAAGAGAACTTAGAAAAAATTTTAAAAATAGACTTTATGTTTTATATTTATAAAAAAATTAGTAGAAGGTACAGAGAGTTTATATATATTCCATGCTACAGTTTCCCCTATTAACATCTTATATTAGGATGGTACACTTGTTACAATTAATGAACCAATGTTGATACATTATTATTAACTAATGTGAATTTAATAATGTAAAGGGATACATGAGCAATATCCAAAAAAATCAATTATATTTCTATATACCATCAATGAACAATGGAAGTTAAAGTATTTTTTAAACTCTCATTTAAAATAGCACCAAAACATGAAATATTTGGATAAAAATCTAATAAGATATGTATGTCTAAAACTACAAACACCAAACAGTGAAGAAAGAAATCAAAGCAGACCTAAACAGAGTGAGGAATGTTTCCATCAGAGGACATAACAGTGGTCCCATTGAATCAAAAGTTGAGAATGCCACCAGACAATTTGGGGCTCCTCCTGCTACTGAACTGACAGATAAATGGGGGGTTACTATAATGCTTTGTGTTACTAATTTCTAATTATCAAGGGAAAATTGCCTTGCTGCTAAACAATAGAGGTAAGGAGTACGTCTAAAATTCAGGTGATTATCTAGAGTAGGGGTCCCCAACCAGGATTAGGAACTAGGCTGCACAGCAAGAGGTGAGTGGCAGGTCAGAGAGAGAAGCTTCATCTTATTTGCAGCTGCTCCCCAGTGCTAGCATCACCACCTCAGCCCCATATCAGATCATCAGGCATTAGATTCTCATAGGAACACTGGTCCCTGGTACCAAAAAGTTTGGGAACCACTGATCTAGAGTGTCTCTACAGGGATTAAAGTCAATAGACTATTTATAGCTCAGACCCTTCAGGAATAAAGGTTTGTGTCACCCTACTAGATAAGAAACTATAACCAACTGAGGTGTTTGCTGAGGTCAAAGAGAATGTAGAATGGGTAGAAAAAGAAGGCAGTTATAGACACCAGATACAACCATGTGATGACCAGTTGCACAAACAAGGATGTAATCGTTATGAGCAACTGTTCCTTTTTCAATATGACTATCTGATACATATAAATATATCAGATTTTGATATATCTATATATAATATGATATATTATATATCATATATTATATATCATATTATTACATTATATATTAATATATATTAATATGTATTACATATCAGATGTTCATATATATTCAAATATATATATATATATATATAAATTAACCAAATATTTTTGTATTCTTTTATAGGATATTAGGATATTGAAGGGGAGTGTGAATCAGCTCTCCTGATTAGAAGAAAAAACATCACTCAAAGATTAAAAAAATAGATTTTGTATATTCTTTTGGAGATGAGGTGAGGGTGTTTTCAGTTCCACACAAGATAATGTATCATCCTTGATGGAAGAATAATTTTGTTTTAGTTGGAGATTATAGTTTAAAGATATATGTGTGAGTGTCTAGTTGACAAGGAATGCAATGTGGTGGCTTTGCAATATTGTCAACATGGCTAGGCTGAACTTCTTTTTCCAGAATTCCATTCCCTGAACGTTTCTAGTTAAGATGGTCCACAAGAGAGGTTCTTGTGTGAGATTTAGAAAGCAAACCTGAAACAATGGCCATTTTGTGGCTCACACACACTGTGGCTGATGTCTTGACTTACTTCATTCCTTACATAGAGAGGAGAATTTAATATCATAAGAATTCCAATTATTTCCAAATGAATATAAATGTCATGCCACTCTAACCTGAATTTCAAAGGGGTTCACATGAGGTTAAACAAAATAATTTTAAATTCCACATGTCACAATCACTTGTTCAAATAAGTTACAAAGATTTATTCTTTAAAAATTAGGGATAGGATGTACTTAGAAGATGATTCTGGTACTTGATGGGAGGTTGAAATGGATGATCTCTAAAAATTCTCTCTAACTCCAAAGTTTTGAAGTATGTACACAAACACACATATATGAATGAATATATTTATTCAAGGTTATATTTATGTTTATATTGTATAAATGTGTAAATACATAAACAAAGAAAAAAATTGGAATATTATGATTTATTTTATTATACATACTTTTATTTTCCTTTTTCCCACAATATATGATTGCATGTAATCCAAAAAAGTTATCATTTTACTTATAAAGTATATACTGTGTAACAAATTAAAATTAAAGAAATAAGGAAGGTCATATTCATGTCTATATAAATCTATAATCCATAGTTTAAGAAAATACAAA
The DNA here is from genome assembly GCA_030015415.1 of Cynopterus sphinx. NCBI lineage: Eukaryota > Metazoa > Chordata > Mammalia > Chiroptera > Pteropodidae > Cynopterus > Cynopterus sphinx. The sequence goes on from CM057382.1 coordinate 56,804,970, forward strand.
TAGCCCATTTTTTTTAAATGACATGTTTGATATATTTAAATATCTAAGAAAGGTTAGAAATTTTCCTAGTTTATTCCTGAATATATATTAGAAATTTCTTTATGTATACCTCTGACATACAGCCCCTTCAAGAAATCTTGTGATAGAAATAGGATGAAGACATACCATGAAGCCGAGAAGAAACAGTATGGGATGGCCCTGCTAGCTCATCATCCTCACTGCTCCACTTGTCTCTTAAGAAGGAGCCACTGGTGGTCCACATACTGTGCTCACTCTCACTAGAAAATAAATGTATATATTTGTTAGTGGTGTCAAAGAATGTATACATTTAAGACTCTGATAATCTACAGTAAAAATTAAATTGACATTCACTTCCATTTCAGTTAAGCCACCAACTTCCATTGTAGTACCTAGAGCTAGCCTACTTCCAAAGATATAATACCAAAATCTCAACTTCTGATCCCAAACTCCATTTCCTCCCACTTTTACCTGGCTTGCAAACTAGTCACCTTGGATCTATCCACCTATTCACCATTTTTTCTTCCTTATCTAGACTGTGGGAAAACAGTACTGGGGACACTGGGATTTCTAATATCAGAAGAGAGCCATTTGGAAAACACAGGTATATATCTCTGTCCATTTCCTTTACCATTCATTCCTCCCCTGCAGCTAATTCTGAACTACAACCTTCATGTAGTCTCTCTTAATTCTCCGCTGTAGTAAAAACGTAGCCCCTTCTAAAAAATGCAAGCCAGAAAACAAGAATCTTTTCAACTTTTTTTTAAATGTGTATTTAGACGCATCAACTTTCTTCATTACTCCTTGCTTTCTTGTTCAGAATCAATCCTTCCACATTCTCAACCCCATACCTCTGTCTCCTCAGAGACATTTTTCTAAAACTATCTATCTATCATCTATCTATCTATCTATCTATCTATCTATCTATCTATCTATCTATCATCTATCTATCTATCTATCTATCTATCTATCTATCTATCATCTATCATTAATCTCTCATTATCTACAAATTCTTGCATATTTTAAGGATACTCGATCCTCTCTCATCTTAAACAGAAAACCCTTTAAATTTTCTATCTCCATCTAACTACTGCTATTTTGAACAGATTTTTCAAATATTAGTGCACACTTGCTTTCTGTCTACTTGACTCTCATTACACTTTCTTTTGCAACCCCATTTAACAAACTCCTGCTAATTTGACTTCTGCACCTAGTTTCCAACTTCTAAAGGAAAGTCTTCCTAAAATCCAAATTTAATTATCCCTGCCCACTAACTTCAGGATTAACTAAGTCTCCTTACTGGACACATAAGTTTAGTATGTTAGCAATCTGGTCCCTGCCTACATTTTCCTTTTTCATCATTATATCTACTAATTTCCTTCATGCACTTCATGCTTAACCTTAACAAAATAAATGCTCTTTTTAATTTTTTTTTTTTTGCTTCTGTAGATAGTTTCCAGGTTCTTACTCTTTCTTCTTCTTGTCTCCTTTTCTTGGATTACTATAAATATCTAATTGTTCTCCATTTCCTGCCAGCTATCTCCCACCTTGCTAACAACAGAAATCCTATTCCTAGATAGACCGATAATGACAGATGACAGATGAATAATAGATAGATAGATAGATAGATAGATAGATAGATAGATAGATGATAGATAGATAGATGATAGATAGATAGATGATAGATAATTGATAGATGATAGATGATAGCAGATGTACGTACATACATGAATAAAACAAAGACTTCATCTGTGCTTTATTTTCATTGTAATAGTCAGAATAAAATGTATACTCCTTGGTTTCATATATATTGAATTTCTTCACACTCTGGCCCATCTCATGTTTTTGATTCTACCTCTCATCTTCTCAAGTTTCTGGCATTCCAATTCATACACACTCTACAACTCTTCACATATAACATTTCTCACCATTAATAAGGTATTTTCACAGCTCCTTATTTTTGTTTGAAATTCTTCCCTCAGCTTGAAATTTTATTCCCTTTTTCACCTGTTAGATTTCTATTTAAGATCCTAAATCCAATCAAAATACCTTTTCATCAAAGAGCTTGTGAGGAACTCCCCCCTTGCATGGTTTTCTGTCTTCTGTACTCACAATCCTTGGGCCTTGATTCTATAATAATATTCACTACATTATATTTAAATTTGTCTTTTATATATCTGTTTCCCTAATTAAACTCTAAACTAAAGGGCAAGAACTATGTAATTTTTGCATTTGTACACAGTGCTCAATATATGATTAGTATCTACTATATATACTAATATATACTATTAGCATTTTATAGTATCTCAAAATGCCTTTTGAATTGCTATTATTTATTTGTTCATTTAATGTACTTCTGAAAGTTGTACATAACAAGGTTTATACTATACACATTATTATGCAGTACCATCCTAGTGACTATAGCTAATACTACTTAGAAATCTCTAAGGAAATATGACTCAATAAAATGTTTCCTTATTTGATATATTTTTGCATATAACACCTAAATTTGAACATCTTATAACCTTGAATGTTGCTGTTTCTTTAGTTTTTTTAAATGAAAATTTTACTTTTTTCTTTATTCTTTAAATTTTTTTTAGACAAAATATCAAGAATTCACCATGCTAAAAGTCCTATTGTTTCTAGCATATTATTTTCCTTCGGGAAAGATATAATTCTATGTCATGATGTACTGAGCTTTACCGTATATCAAGTACAATGGCTCCTCCAGGAGCTCCACACAATTTATAGAGGTTTGGGAATTGTGGAATTGCTGAGATGATAGTGAAATTGAATTCTGTATGAATATCTTTTTCTTGCACTAATACCATATTTATAAGATCATAAATTTATCCTATTTCTACCAAGTCAAGTTGTACTTACTATGAAGAGATACATCTTGAAAAATATATATCAAATATTTGAGGGCCATTATTCAGTGTCTCCACTAAGAGGGCTAGCTATGAATATGAATAAATAGAAAATTAAATAAGCACATTAGTTATACCTTTCTGTAGCCTCTTTAAAGAGATCTTCATAATCATTATGTTGGAAATCCTGAAAAGAGAATTTTACCTTCTCTGAGTTAACTTAATTTTCAAAAACCTACTGGTGATAAGAATACAAAATTATGGTTAAGATTCCAGAAACATACAGTTTAAAAGAAATATTATTTCTATGGCTTCTTAAAAAAAAACAGTAATTTAAGAAGTACAAATTGGCAGTTATAATAATAGCCAAGGGGTTGGTTATAAAGGTGCATAGGGAATATATAGTCCATAACTATAATAACTATGAATGATGTCAGATGGGTTCCAGACTTATCAGGGTATTCACATCATAAGTTTTATAAACATCTAATGACTATGTTGTACACCTGAAACTAATATAATATTGTATACCAACTGTAACTAAAAAATAAAATAATTTTTTAAAATAAAGTGTTCAATAACAGAATCAAAATGATAATCATGTTGTGACTTTTACTCCTAGAAAATCACTTGAAATGTGTATTTCCCTATTAAATATTTTCCAATCAAAACAGAGTACAGAGTACTATGCATATATGAGTGATTTTTATTGAATTATGCAAGTTGTTTTCCAAAAGTTGATAAAAATAAGCTTCATTTTCCTTAAAGACAAAAAAAAAAAGAGTATTACTTCAGTCTAGAGGAGATTCTTACAATGAGTGCTTATCACATTTAGTTTACTATAAATATAAATTTCCCAACCATATATACCCAATCTAGTATTTCTAAGCATGTTTTTGCCATAAGACTATACTTCCCAGTGAACTTTGGTCAACTTTGTTGCATTTGCAGCCTCCTATGCAATACCTCAACCACTGCTAAAAAAAAAAAAAAAAAAAAAAAAAAAAAGAATATTAAGGAGAAAAAAACACATTAAAATAAAAATTCAGTAATCAATATTTTAGTCCTCCATTCTGCTTCCATTAATCCATTTATTCAACAGTTCTTTTTCTGGGAGACAAGTATGTGCAGATACTGTTCTACATTCTAAATGCTATGGACAAAACACTGAACAAGAGAGGCTTGTGTTCTGCCCTTGTGGAGCATATATATTCTCATGGGGAGAGAAAAAATACACAAGCAAGCATGTAGAAATTACAGCTGGTGATAAGTGTTAATTCAGTAATAGTGTGTTGACATATTAAAGGGATGGGGAAGCATCCCGAGCAAAAGGAGCAGGTCCAAAATCCAGGCGGCCTTCATAGTCTGGCTGCTGCTTAATTTCCCACCCTCATCTCATGTCTCTCTCATGCAGCATCTCCAGCCACAACCTATATCTTGTTTTCTCATCTTTTTTGAAGTGTTTTTTGATGACTTTGATTTTATAAAAGTTATTAAAGAGAAAAGATGTTTTTTCCCTTCTTGTTAGTGTGTATGTGTTTTGCTTGATTCCATGAAATGTCCTAGACCTGCAGTACCTCTGTGTGGGCACATATACAGCCATTATTTGCCCTCATCCTCGCCCCAGCCCCTGCTCCTACCCTTGACCACACAGAGCTTTGAAATTTTTATGAAATTAAATTGAATTACTTTTGCAGTTTAAATTATGGATAACTTAACTTTATTATATTAAATGTCATTATCTATTAATATAATATAGCTATCCATCGAGACATTTTATAATATTCCAAATAAAGACAATTCACAACTTTTCTTAGATTTACTCCTATGTACTTTGTAGTTGTATCATTGTAAATGTCAGGATTATATTTGCTAACCACAGCATAATTAGAAACCATTAGTTTTTATATGTAGTAATTTTGCAATTATTATATTCTAAATACTTTACAATTCCTTTATGATTTTATCTTTGACCCATAAGCTTAGAATTATGTGTCTTTAATTTCTAAATGTATGTTCCAACTTTTTGTAGGACTTCTTTATGTCAGAAACCACAGTCAGTATTATAAGATTACTTGACACTTGTTGAGAAATATTTTGATTTGAAACCTGGTAAATTTTTATAAATAACCCATGTAAATTTGAAAAGAATGTATTGTCTAATTTTTGAATGCAAGTTCCCTATATTATCATTATACCTTGCTTGATAATTGGATTATTTTAGTAATTCATATATCTTAAATGTCAAATCTATTAATAAGAGAGATTTTTAGTAATTCTGCCAAATATTTATACATTCTAAAGCTGTTGAGAGGTACCTATAAATTTAAATTTTTACATCTGCCTTGTGATCTAAACCTTTCAGTATTATATAGTAACCTTTTAATGCCTAATGTATTTTGCGTAAACTCTGTTTTGTCTGATATTACTAAAGCTGCACCAGTTCTCTTCTGTAAGTGTTGCTTTCTGTATCAATTATTTCACTTTGAAACCTTAAGAAAAAATGTTTACCAAAGAATCTTTCTCATCAAACTACACGGATGACCAATAAACTCAATGAAATGAGTTCTACAGAGTTAATCTAGTCCTGAAAACTATCTTATCAAGACTAGTGGGTAAAACAAGTCCCTAAAAATTGCCTTCAGTATAATTAAAATAGAAATGTAGAGATTGTGACTACAGTGAGATGAAGGAAAAGAAGTGAAGTGGTGCTATCACACTAACACAATCCCTCCCATCTCCAGCAAGACATGTTTAAAAAGCAATTGGCATACAACTCATTTACTAAGAAAAAGTGATATCACCTGAGTGAGAAGACCTAGCATAATTTAAACCTGAGACATATTTCAAGTCACGCTTCAAAATCAACTTGATTATATTTATCAAAGAAGCAAACTGTTCTAGATGACTATAATTCAAACTAAAGTCTCCCTTAGAACTCCAATATGTCCTTGATTATATGAAATGTAATTTGGCTAACAATGCCAAGAAGGCACAAGGAGAAATATACTAAATTATGAAGACACCAGGACTTTTTTGAAGATTGCTCACTGAATTAAATTAATGTCAAATTAAAGTCTGAACATATTTTTCTGAGAAGCCTAAATTAGCTTATCTGTACAGCATATGTCAAGGATTTAATAAAGATAAAGTAACACTAGAAAATAGGAGACTGTTTTCTAGTCTTTTCTCTGTGACTGAAGAGATATATGATCACAGATAAATAATTTCAGCCATATCTAGGAATTAATTTCCTCACCACTAAAATTAATAAGATAAATGTAAATTTCTTGATCTAACTTCAAATTTAACCATCTACAAGTTTATGAATTTAAACAATTCCTAGGGAAAGCATCATAACAGAAAGGGCATTAAGTGGCTATAAGATTACATTAATTAATTGCTTAATGATGTAACAACATCTGCATCATAGGAGTACCTGAGGGAGAAGAGAGAGAGAGAAAGGGATTGAGAATCTATCTGAAGAAATAATGACAGAAACTTATCTAACCTGGCCAAGGAATCAGACATATAAGTTTAGGAAGCACGAAGAGTCCCAAATAAGAAGAATTCAAACAGAACCACAACAAGACTATCATAATTAAAATGCCAAAGATCAAACACAAAGAGAGAACCATAAAAGCAGCATGCAAAAGACAACTACTTACTTACAGGGCTACCCCCATAAGAATGACTCCTGGTTTTTCAAAAGAAACTTTGCAGGCCAGAAGGGACTAGCAAGAAATAGTCAAAGTAATGAGAGTAAAAGGCTCTGCAATCAGGAATATGCTACCCAGCAAGGCTTTCAATTAAAATGAAAAGTGAGATAAAGAGCTCCTCAGACCAGAAAAAGCTTATGGAATTCATCATCAACAAGCCAGTAATACAAGAAATGTTAAAGGGACTTCTGTAAAAAGAGAAAGGGTAAAAAAGAAAAAAGAAAAAAAGAAATGCGAATAATAAAATGCCAGTAACTATGTACCTATTAGTAATCACTTTAAATGTAAATGCATTAAATGCTCAAGACAAGACATAGGCTAGCCCAATGAATAAGAAAACAAGACCAATGCATTTGCTGTCAACAGATCAAATGACCTCAGATCAAATGACACTCATAGACTGAAAGTAAAAAGATGGAAAAAGATATTTCATGCAAATGGAGATGAAAAAAACAAAACCATGGTAGCAATACTTACATCAGACAAAATAGACTTAAAAACAAAGGCTATACTCAGAGACAAAGAACGGGATTACATAATGATAAAGGGATCAATAAATTAAGAAGACATAACCCTAGTAAACATATACACACTCAACACTGGGACACATACATACATAAATAAATATTTGACTGACATGAAAGGAGAGATTAACTGTAATACACTCATAGTAGGAGACTTTAACACTCCATTGACACCAACGGACAAATCTTCCAGACAAAAAAGTCAAAAAGGAAACAATGGGCCTAAAAGACACACTAGACCAAATGAATTTAATAAATATTTTCCAAGCATTTTACCCCAAAGCAACAAAATATACATTCTTCTCAGAGCACATAGAACATTTTCTAGGACAGACCACATGTTAGGACACAAAACAAGACAATGAATTTTAGAAGATTGAAATCATAATCAGCCATCTTCTCTAATCACAATGGTATTAAACTAGAAATCAACTACAAGAAAAGTACTGGAAAATACACAAACATGTGGAGGCTAAATAACCTGCTACTAACCAATGAATGGGTTTTTAATAAGGTCAAGGAAGAACTCAAGATACCTAGAGACTAATGAAAATGAAAATACAATGACTCAAAATCTGCAGGACACAGTGAAAGCCGTCCTAAGAGGGAGATTCATAGCAATACAGACCCAGCTCAAGAAAAAGCTCAAATAAATAGTCTAACTGTACAATTAAAAGAAGTAGAAAAAAATAGCAAACAAAGTTCTAAGTGACTAGAAGTAAGGAAATGATAGAAATCAGAACAGATATAAATGAAATAGGTCTAGGAAAACTACATAAGATTAATGAAACCAAGAGCTGGTTCTTTGAAAGGATAAACAAAATTTACAAACTCTTAACTGGACTCATCAAAGAAAAAAGAGAAAGGACTCCAATAAATAACATCAGAAATGAAAGAGGAGAAATAACCATGGACTCCACAGAAATACAAAGGATCTTAGAAAATACTATGAGCAATTATATGCCAACAAATTGGACAATGTGGAGGAAATGGACACATTCCTAGAAACATACAATCTCCCAAGACTGAGTCAAGGAGAAACAGAAAACCTGAACCTACAGATTACCAGGAATGAAATAGAATCAGTATCAAAAGTCCTGGACCAGATGGTTGTATAGACAAATTTTACCAAAAATTCAAAAGAGAATGAACTCCTACTTTCAAATTATTCCAGAAAATTCAAGAAGAGGGAAGGATCCCTAACTCCTTTGTGAGTCCACCATTACCTGATCCTCAAACTAGACAATGACATTACAAAAAAGAAAACTATAGGCCGATATCTCTCATGAACATCAATACAAAATGCTCAACAAAATATTAGCAAACTGAATTCAGCAAAGCATTGAAAACATCATACACTGTGATCAAGTTGGATTTATTCCTGGGATGCAAGGTTAGTACAATATCTACAACTCAATTAATGTGATGCATCGCATTAACAAATCGGAAGATAAAAACCATATGATCATGTCAATATGTGCAAAAAGTCTTTGACAAAATCCAGCATCCATTTATGATAAAAACTCTCATCAAAGTGGGAATAGAAGGAACACATCTCAGCATAATAAAGGCCATATACAAAAACCCTACAGCTAACATCATACTCCATGGGGAAAGGCTAAAAACATTTTCCTTATGATCAGCACCAAGACAAGGATGCTCACTTTCATCACTCTTCTTCAACATTGTATTTGAAGACACAGCCAAGCAATAAAACAAGAAAAAGAAATAAAGGTATCTGAGTTGGAAAGGAAGAAATAAAACTCTTGTTATTTGCCAAGGACACTACTACACATAGAGAACCCTAACGACCCACTAAAAAACTGTTAGAACTGATCAATGAATTCAGTAAAGTAGCAGGATACAAAATTAATATTCATAAGTCAGTAGTATTTTTATACATTTATGATAGACTTTAGGAAAGAGAAATTAAGAAAACAATCCCATTTACAATTGCAGCAAAAGCAATAAGATACCTGGGGATCAAATTATCCAAGGAAGTTAAAGATCTGTTCTCAGAAAATTATGTCATTGAAAAAAAGAAATTGAAGAAGATACAAATAAATGGAAGCATATCCCATGCTCATTAGTAGGAAGAATCAACATCATTAAAATGGCCATACTAACCAAGGCAATCTATGGATTCAATGCAATTCCTATCAAAATACCAATGACATCTTTCAGAGAGCTAGAGAAAATAAACCTAAAATGCATATGGAACCATAAAAAGACCCTGAATAGCCATGGCCATCCTGAGAAAGAAGAACAAAGTTGGAGGTATCACACTACCTGATACAGTAATCAAAACAGCATGTCACTGGCATAAAAACAGATACATTGATCAATGGAACAGAACAGAGAGTCCAGAAATAAATCCACACCTATATGCTCACTTAATATGTGACAAAGGAGGCAAGAATATACAATTGGGTAAATGGTGTTGGGAAAATTGGACAGATACATGCAAAAGAAAAAAGAAACTGGACCATCTTCTACACGTATACAAGAATAGTCTCAAAATGGATTAAAGATTTAAATTGAAGACCCCAAACCATAAAACATAGAAGAAAACATAGGCAGTCAACTCTATGATATTGCTAACAGTACTCTCTTTTCAGATATATCTCTCCCTGGGCAAGGGAAACAGAAGAAAAAATAAACACATAGGAGTACTTCAAGCTAAAAAGTTTTTGTACGGCAAAGGAAACCATCAACAACAAAAAAGACAACCAACTGGGAGAAGATGTTCGCTAATGATAATATTTGATAAAAAGGGTGAGTATCCAAAATATATAAAGAACTCATACAACTCAACAACAACAAAAAATAAACAATCCAATTAATAAATGAGCAGAAGACCTGAACAGTTACTTTTCCAAAGAGGAAATACAGATGGCCAATAGACATATGAAAAGATGCTCAAGGTCACTAATCATAAGAGAAATGCAAATTAAAACCACAATGAGATATCACCCAACACCTGTCAGAATGGCTATCATCAATAAATCAAAGAACAAGTGTTGGAGAGGATAAGGAGAAAAGAGAACTCTCATACACTGTTGATGGGATTGCAAATTGGTACAGCTGCTAAGGAAAACAGTCTGGATGTTTCTCAAAAATTAAAAGTGGATATACCTTTTGACTCAGCAATTGTACTTCTGGGTATTTATCCACAGAAAACCAAAACAATCATTCGTAAAGGTCTATGCACCCCAATGTTCATAACAGCACAATTCACTATAGGCAAGATATGGAAACAATGTAAATGCCCATCAACAGACCAGTGGATAAAGAAGTTATGGGTCATATATGCAATGGAATACTACTCAGTCATAAAAAATGAAATCCTTCCATTTGCAATAACATGGATGGACCTAGATGGTATTATGCTGAGCGAAATAAGTCAGACAGAGAAAGATAAATACCAGATGATCTCACTTATACGTGAAATCCAAGGAACAAAAAGAACAAATTAATTTGAAACAAACTTACAAATATAGAGGACTATCTGATAACAGCCAGAGGGAAGGGAATTTGGGGGGCTGAGAGAAGGGGTGAAGGGTTAAAGAAGTACAAATTAGTAGTTGAAAGATGGTCATGGGGATGGGAAGCATGGCATAGGGAGTGCAGTTAGCATTAATATATGGCTAGGAGGAGAGCCAGAGGAGAGAAGGAGCAGTTGGGATTGTTTCATAAACTATATAAATGTCTAAACAATGTACTGTATAATTGAAACTAATAACAAAATAAACTTTTAAAATTAATTGCTTGAACAAATATAAGAAAAGCAAATTTTGGTAAAAGTCAGCTGATTTTCTCAACATACTCTAAAAACCATCTGGAAATATGTTAATATGCACTTTTCTAAAAGAAAACTTTAAAGCACATTAGAATTCATACCAGATAGGTTGAATCATAAAATATAGGGGAAAACCCATAAAATACACTGAGTTTTTAGAAGGAAGTCAAGTATGGTTATATAAAGGATCTATACAGTCCATTCTACAAATTTGTTCACTTCCAAATCATTTTACCTTTAAGCAAAAAGTTATTTTAATCAGAGACAAACAAGTATCAATAGTGAGGCTGAGGGCCCAGCAATATACTTAGAGTTAGAAACTGTCCCAACCAAAGATATAATGGTATTCTTGACAAGGTCACTTTACATGTCACAAAGAAAGCTATCAAACTTCACAGCTGTTTTTAAAACAGCATGACTGACAGCCTTGGGTAGTGGTGGCAGCAGAATTAGAAAGTGGGAGAAGCAGTGCTTGTTCTTGGTACTAATTTTTACCTCTATTAATGCTGAAACTTACAGGAAGTGAGTATGAGGACAGCAACATGATGGAAGTCCCAAAGCTCCAGAAGATGAGGTAAAATAAAAAAATGCAACACACGCATAAGATGAAAATTCATTTCCCTTTTTGTGCTCTAACCCTGGTGGTATCTCCACAAGAAAGGTATTATACCAAAGTAAGGTTTTTACCTCACATTTTTCACAGTCCTTTACTTTTCCATAGTTTGGAAGCACTACACCATGCTGTCTCTATCAATTAAAAATTTCACCATCAATATATCTAAAGGTGCTTCAAAGTTTGTGTGAAATTTATTTTGTATCTCTATTAGTAGCAGAAAATTAAATAGATGCCGAAATAAGTGAAATTCCAGAAGAGCATCGAAAGGGGTTTTCTTTAGAGTTGCAAAAATTCCCACCCTTTCAAATACCTATTTTAATCATCTTCAACAATATCAAAATAACATAAAAGTGAAAAATCATTGTGGTAAGGAGAACTAAATAGACACCTATTCCTTAAAGAGCTTAGTCAGTGATTTAGGTATTAGCCAGAGACAATTAACAAAGACAGACCTTTTTCTAGTTTTACCTCATGAGTCACTGATTCAGGTGTCTTTCCCTGACTTGAAAAAGGCAAAGTCTTCCAAGAAATCAGGTCCTTACTACTAGAGCCATCTCTCTTCTGATCTTTTTCTAAACAAAGAAAAGAAAAGAATTAATAAAATGCAGTTACATAGAAGGGAAGGCTGAGTCTGATGTAACTAGCCAAGCTGCACAAAGGGCATTTTTACCTACTTTTCCTCTCTTAGATTCCTCTCTTTATTTTCTATGTTAACTGCTTTCCTCCCTGCTTTGAAAAAATAGCCTAGCTAACATGATTCTTTTTCTAGGATTATCCTCAAGAAATTTACTTTTGAACAATCCCTTTGTTCCTATTTCCATATCATTAAAGAAAGTAATTTTCAGTAAATCTTAAATATATACAATCTACAATCTATGCACTGTTATCTACAGAATAGAATTCTTCTATGTTTTAGAAGTCTCACTTTAACTACTTTTATTGTTACTAATAAATTAGCAATATACTAATGTATATAGAAAGTTGTTTTAGGCTTTATTGCTGAATGTAACATGAATCATTTCTACAAAATTCATTGCTGGTTTAACTGCAAGATTGCTACTAATTACTCTGTTAAGTCTACAAATAGAATCACTCAGATAGAAGCCAAGAGAGAGATTTTTTTCTCTGATCTTAGAACTGACCAGTCAGGGTATCTTTTCCTATGTCATGGCAGCCTTAAATGTTATAATTTGAAAATTTTGTGACACAACACATTGCAAAATCAATAATACAAAATATAGTAAACAAATACATTGAACACTAAAAAGTGAATTTTTGAATGTTTTAAAAAGAGAATCAAATAGAAATTATAAACTATAACATAAATTTTTATAAGTATGTATTAAGAAATATCAATGAGAGGGCAACCTATCAAAACTAATGTGAAATAGCTACAGAAATGTTTAAAGGAGAAATGTATAATTGTAAGTACACTGATAAAAAAGACAGAAAAAAAATGAGTTTTGTATTTAAAGGCTAAGAATAACTGAAAAACCACCAAAAATAGCAGAAAGGGAGATGACATAAAGAAAATAACAAATAGAAAATAAGCTAAAACAAGAGAATCAACAACAAAATCAAAGAAAATATTTGAAAAAAAAATCTTAAAAATACATAAACTTATTTCACTACTCAATAACATTACAAATAAAAAGGGCACAGTCATAGCTCCAACCATCATTTTTAAAATAAGCAAATAATATCTTAGACATAATAAACATGTTACTTTTAGAATACTTTAGACAAATTTGATGAAACATAGAGAATTATAAACTACCAAAATCTACACAATAATATGTAGAAAGCCTGAATAGTATAATTATTTCAAAAGTTAAACCAATAATCAAAAATCCTACCCCATCAGGAAAAGAACATCTCGGCCCCAAACAGGTTTTCTGATGAGATTATATCAAACTTTCAATATACATATGATGCATTATTGAACTGTACTCCTGAAATTTGCATAATGCTATTAACCAATGTCACCCTGGTAAATTTAATAAAAAAAATTTTAATAAACAGAAATCTTTCTTATGAAAACTGTTCTAGAAAATTTATTAAAATAAAAAGATACCTAATTTATATTAAAAGGTTAGATGTGAAAACAAAATATGTAAAATTCAAGTAAGACAAATTATAAGCTAAACTCAAAAATGAAGGTAGATATAAAAGTCCTAAATAAACTATTACTAAATGGTGCAGTGAAAAAAAATGCATAGACTAAATGAGATTTATCAAAAGAATTCAAAACACACTTAGTATCAAAAATATCTACCAATATAAATTGGTGGCACATTAACAAATATTAACAAAATAAGAAACAGAAATTATATTATCATCTGAACATACTGAAAAAATCATTTGAAAAATCAATAGTCTTTCAAGTTAGAAAGAGAAAGGAACTTATTTAACTTATAGAAAAGGTTTTCTATTCAAAGTATTGAGCCAACATTACACATAATGGTAAATGTTTAGAAACATTCTCATTCTTTTAAGAAAAATATAAGAATGCCTGCTACCACTACTCTTATTTAACATTATATAAGATACTGGACCCAAGTAATAAAAAGAAAGTTAAAAAAGCCATATGGCTTAAAAATAAGGAAGTAATTTGTTATTTGCAAATATTTTAATTGTCTACACAAAAAATTTAGAAGACTTTATAGTCAAACAATTAGAAATAATAAAGTTTGACAGGATAGATGATACAAGATTAGTAAATTAGAAACGTTCCCTATAGCAACAATGACCAGCCAGACATTGCAACAAAAGAAAATGTCATTCACAACAGAAATAAAAATATAATGTAACTAGAAAGAAACCAAAATGTATTGTAATAACTGCAAACTTTTGGAGAATTTAGAAGTTTGGAGAAACATGGCAGAGTAAAGAACTTCCCTAGATCTTTCCCCTTGAAATAACAATAAGCTGAACATCTAAAACTCAACAACAACAACAACAACAAAACACCCAAATTGTACACCAACACATATAAAAGTGGGATCCTTGCATATGTGCTACCATAGATCAGAACCCCAGTGTTGGGCAGTGGACTGGGAGAAATAAAGAAGCTGCCTCTCACAGCCACCTGAGCTCCCTTTAAGAGGAGCGGGAAGAGGAAAGGTGCAGTGAGTTCCCTGAACACCCTGCTCTGGAAAGTTGTGAGCTCCACGTGGCTGGCTGCAAGGCTGTCATCAGGGCAAAAAGTAGAAAAGCAAAGATGGAGAGATGCAGGGATGGCAGAGAAACAAGAGTTGATTTTTACCAGCCCCACTTGGAAAACAAAGTCTGAGCTGCAACCCACAACCCCAACCCAGAGGCCCACTCTCTCCATAACCTCCGAGACAAATCACCACAGAGCCCCAGGGGAGTCTGAGCAAATGCTACCGAAACTGTCACTAATATTGACAGGGACTGAGACTGAGGTAGCAAGCATGATTAAACATCTACAAGGAAATAAAAAGACATTATTAAGACTTCATATGAAGCTGGGATTAAAGAGGCTTAGATGCCACCTATGGGAAACCAAAAGAAAAGGGCCTTCTTTGCAACAGGCTAAAGAGGGACTTTTATATAATAAATCTTCCTTTTGGATAAAAGCAGAATACGTTTCCATTAATGACCAGGCAGAGGAATAGTCCATTAAACATCATGATCAACCAAGGTGACAAGGCATCTCAAAAAGAAAGAGAAAAATGTTCAGAAAATAAGCTTACTAACATAGAAATATGCAAGTTAATGACAGAGAATACAAAGTGGTACTTCTGAAAAACTCAATGAGTTTCAAAACGAGTCATATCAACAATTTCAGGAATTAAAAAAACAACTAGGTGAGCAGAATGAGATTTTTAGCAAGGAGACTGAAACCCTTAAAAAGAACAGAATAGATCTTCTGGAGATGAAAAAAACACTGCAAGAGTTGAAATGAAATAGCAAGCTTGGGAAATAGAGTCGACCAAATGGAGGAAAGGATCAGTGATATCAAAGACAAAATATAGAAACAAATCAGAAGAAAGTGACTGAAGAATGAAAAATAATGAAAAAGAAATATAATAACTAGCTGATATCATCAGGAGAGGAAACAAGAATAATGAGCATTATTGAAGGTGAGGAAAAGGAGCAAGAGATAGAAAGCATTTTTAGACAAATAGTTGACAAGAATTTCCAAAATCTTAGAAATGAGCTGGAGCTTGGAATTCAAGAAGGCAACAGAAACACAATTGTCTCAACCCAAGAAGGCCTTCATCAAGACACACTATTAAAATTATCAAAAATCAATGACAAACACAGAATTCTTAGGGAAGCCAGGGAAAAGAAGATGGTAACTTAAAAAGGAAAAACCATTAGATTATCAGATATCTCAGCACAAATTTTACAAACCAGAAATGGGTGGAATCAAATATTCAAACTATTAAGTGAAAAGAACTACCAGCCTAGAATAAAGTATCCATCTAAGCTCTCCTTTAGATATGAAGGAGAAACCAAGACCTTTCCAGACATACAAAACTTGAAGGAATTCTCTACTATGAGGCCTGTATTATAAGAAATACTGAAAGAGGTCATTTACCCTAAAAAAAAATGACCAAAAAAATTATATAATTGGGAGTAAGGTGACTAGCACACAGATAGAAACAGAAGAGTACAACTCTTACAAAGAAGAAGTCATCATAAGCTTAAACAATAAGAAGAGATTGTTATAGAAAGATAGTAATAAATGTTCAACATACATAGGAACAAATTGAGAAAACAGTGACTGAAAAGGGAGGATTCAAAGATCCAAATTCACAAAGGGGAATGGAAAGAATGCACTTACAGAAGAAAATGGATGTGTGTGTGTGTGTGTGTGTGTTTGTGTGTGTGTGTATACACATACATTATATATATATAAATATATAAACTGTCCTTTATATATTTATAGTGGTAAAAATATACCAAAGATTCAGAACTGAATTATATAACATAAAACAAGAAGAACCAGAAGGAAAACTCACAAATTGCAACCAAAATAAAGAAAACTGAAACACGAGGACAGGGAAGCAATGGAAACGCTGAGCTACCAGAAAGCAAAAGATAAAATAGCTAGAAGAAGATCTCATATTTCAATACTCATTCTAATTGTAAATGGACTGAATTCACTAATAGGCACAGAGTAGGAGAATGGATTAAAAAACAAAACCCAACCATATGCTGCCTCCAAGAGACACATCTTAGCTCCAAAGACAAATGTAGACTCAAAGTGAAGGAGTGGAAAATGATATTTCAAGCAAATGGCATTCAGAGAAAAGTGGGAGTAGCAGTACTCATATCAGACAAAACAGACTTCAAAATAAAAAAGGTAAAAAAAAAAATACTGAAAGACACTTCATAATGATAAAAAATATCATGCACCAAGAAGACATTACACTTATCAATAACTATTCTCCAAATCAGGGAGCCCTGAAAATTCTGTTAGCAATTACTAACAGAACTTAAGAGAGAAACAGACCAAAACACTAGTGTAGAAGGGGACCTAATACCCACTGTTGGATATGGAGAGATCATCCAAATGAAAAATCAATAAGGAAATAACATCCTTGATCCCACCAGAAGCTAAGCAGGGGTAGGCCTGGTTAGTACTTGGATGGGAGATATCTTGGAAGACTGGGTGCTGTAGGAAAAAAAAAGAGAGAAAGAAAGAAAAAGAAAGAAATAACATCCTCAAATGACACATTAGACCAACTGGACATAATTGGCATTTATAGAGACATTCATGCAAAAACAGCTGCTTATACAATCTTCTCTAGTGCACATGGAACATTCTCAAGAATCGACCACAAACTAGGACACAGACATAGCCTCAGAAAAATATAAGAGGGTTGAAATAATACCAACCATATTCTCTAATTATAATGCTTTGAACTAGAGATCAACTGCAAAAGGAAGTCAGGAAGAACCACAAATACATGGAGATTCAACAACATGCTACTGAAAGATAACTGGGTCAGAGTAGAAAAAAAAGGGAGGTCAAAATATACACAGAAATGAATGAGAATGATAGTACAACATATCAAAACTTTTGGGACATGGCAAATGTGGTCATAACAGGAAATTTCATATCATAACAGGCCTATCTCCAAAAACAAGAATGGGCCAAATAAGTAACCTAATGCTTCATCTTAAAATTCCAGAAAGGAAAGACGAATGAAGCCTAAATTCAGCAGAAGGAAAGAAACAATCTAAATTAGAACAGAAATAATAAAATTGAAAACAAAACAAACAAACAAAAAACAATAGAAAAAATAAATACAACGAAGAGCGGGTTCTTTGAAAAGGTTATTAAAATTGACAAACCTCTGGCTTGACCCACTAAAGAAAGAAGAGAAAGGACACAAATATAGAAAATCAGGGATGAAAGAGGGGAAATTATGACTGACATTTCAGAAATACAAAGGATCATGCAAGAATACTATAAAAAAGTATATAACACCAAATTTAATAACCTAGTAGAAATGGACCTGTATTTAGAAAAATACAACCTTCCTAGACCAAATCAAGAAGAACTGGAAAATCTAAATAGACCAATCTGCAGTATGGAAATTGAAACAATCATCAAAAACCTACAAAAAAAGTAAAAGTCCAGGACCGGATGGCTTTACCACTGAAGTCTACCAAACATTCAAAGAAGATTTAATACCTATTCTCCTCAAACTCTTCCAAAAAAATCAAAGGGGAGCAATACTTCCCAACTCATTTTATGAAGCCAATATTACTCTGATACCAAAACCTGGTAAAGATAACACAAAAAAAGAAAACTACAGACCAATATCTCTCATGAACCAGATGCAAAATCCTAAAGAAGAAACCAGCAAACTGAATACAGCAACAAATTAAAAAGATTATACACCATGATCAAGGGGACTTCATCCCAGAAGCACAGAGATGGTTCAAGATAAGCAAATTGATTAATGTGATGTGCCACATAAATTAAAAAATAAGAATCAGATGATCATATCAATAGATGCAGAAAAGGCCTTTGGCAAGATACAACATCCATTTATGATCAAAACACTTAACAAAATCAGTATAGAAGGAAAGTACCTTAACTTAAAAAAGGCCACATATGACAAACCCTCAGGCAACATAATATTTAATGGTGAAAAACTAAAAACCATTCCCCTAACATCAGGAACAATGCCAGGCTGTCTACAATTGCCACTGTTATTCAATATAACATTGGAGGTCCTAGCGAGTGCAATCAGGCAACAAGATATAAAAGGCATCCAAATAGGAAATGAAGAAGTCAAACTAACAATTTGTGGATGACATGATTCTCTACACAGAAAACCCCAGAGAATCCACAAGAACACTACTAGAAATAATAAGCAAATACAGTAAAGTTTCAGGATTTAAAAATCAACATTTAAAACTCCACAGCATTCCTATACTCTAATAATAAGTGTCAGAAAAAGAAATGAAAAATAATTCCTTTTCAATTGCACCAAAAATAAAATAAAATACCTAAGAACGAGTTTAACAAAACTTGTGAAGGACCTATATAATGAAAAATACCACACCCTATTTAAGGAAATTGAAGATACAAAGAAATAGAAAGATATCTGTGTTTTTGAATTGAAAGAATCAACATAGTTAAAATGAGCATATTACAGCATTATACAGATTTAATGTATTCCCTATCAAAATATCATTTGCATTTTTTAAAGAAATAGAAAAAAAATCATCAGTTTTGTATGGAAGCACAAAAGACCCCAGACTGCCAAAGCCATCCTGAGAAAAAAGAACAAGGCTGGAGGCATCACTGTGCCGACTTCAAAAAATACTACAAAGTGACATTAATCAAAACGGCATGGTATTGGCAGCAAAACAGACACACTGACCAGTGGAACAGAATCAAGAGTCCAGAAATAAACCCATATTTATATGGGCAAATAATTTTTGACAAAAAAGCTAAAACGATAGAGTGGAGAAAGGAAAGCCTCTTCAATAAATGGTGCTGGGAAAATTGGAAGGCCACCTGCAAAAGAATGAAATTAGGCTGTTGTCTATCACCACACACCAAAATTAACTCAAAATGGATTAAAGACCTGAATATAAGACCTAAATCAATAAGATGCATAGAAGAAAACATAGGAATGAAACTCAGGGACCTTGGATTAAAGAGGATTTTATGAATTTGTCCCCAAAAGCAAGGGAAGTAAAAGCAAAAATAAATTAATGGGACTACATCAAACTAAAAAGCTTCTGCTCAGCAAAGGAAATCATCAATAAGGTAAAGGGACAGGCATTTGAATGGGAAAATATACTTGCAAGCAACACCTCTCATAAAAAAGGGCTAATATCCAAAATATACAAAGAACTCATACAACTCAATAACAACAGAAAAACAAATGATCCAATCAAAAAATGGGCAGAGGACTTGAACAGACACTTCTCCCTAGAGGACACACAAATGGCCTCCAAACATATGAAAAGATCCTCAACATCGAAAGGCAAATCAAAACCACAATGAGACACCATCTCACACTTGTTAGAATAGCTATAATCAATAAGACAAGTAATAACAAATGTTGGAGAGGATGCAGAGAAAAAGGAATTTTTACATACTGCTGGTGGGACTGCAAATTGGTATAGCCACTGTGGAAAACAGTATGGAGGTTTCTCAAAGAACAAAGAATTGACCTACCATGTGACCCAGCAATCCCTCTACTGGATATTTACCCCAAAGACTTGAAAACTCATATCCCAAAAGATATCTGCAGCTAATATTGGAGACGGTCTTTAGACCTTGTGTTATTTAAATAACCTACTTTCTTTTAAAAGAATAGCAGGCTCTGTTAAGAATATTTTTAACTAAAACAAAACCCTGCTAGATATACTGACCCATTTTTTTTTGGCTATGCCAGACAGCTTTCTCTTTATGATTTTAATAATTGAATGGTATTTATTGTCATATGGCATCTTATCATATAGATTTTACATTAGTCTAGCAATCCCTCAAGATATTCCCTTATATAATTCTTTTCAAAGTTGTATAGGTTTGTATTAGATCACCATATTTTCATGATTGATTAGCACAGACCATTAACAAATTAAGCCAGAGTCTCAGCTGTAATCCTTGATCCCACTTCTGCACTCTGGAACACCAAAGAATGGGTCCTTTTGTGATAACTCTTGGCATATTTGCACACTGGTGTAATCTCTACTGGCCATATATTCATGCATAACACTGAGAAATTAAGATGTTGTATAGAAGCTGTATGTGGCTCCTTGACTAGTATTAGTCCTTACTATATGATAATATGGCCAAAGGTTACCAGATAAGTAAGGAAAGCCTTTGAGTGAACCAAATAAGCAAGGGCAAAATGAATTTAGAATCAACGCAGATGAATAAACAAACAAACAAATAAATGTTGTAATTAACATTTTCATAGAATTAAGAGTTGATGCTGCATCAAGAAACACGAACAGGGTGTTTAAAACAAGACCCATTCAACAAAAAAAAGGTCTTAGGAAAAAAAGAGCTCTTAGTGTTAGCAGAAATTTAAAAAAATTCAGAGTTGAAGGTATCTTCTGAAAGAGAGATTTTTTTAAGAAAACAATGAAAAGATAAAGAGATAGAAAATAGAATAAAAGATAAAATCAGAGGATGAATCCAAGAGATCCTGGATTTAACTAATAGGAATTTAGAAAAAATGAAGATCAAAGAACAAATTATTAAAGAAAAATTTCCAGACTGAAGGACATACATTTCAAGATTGCGAGTAAATTAAATAAAAAGACACCAACAAGGCACATTATTGTGAAATTTACAAACACAGGGAAAAGATCCTAAAAGCTTTTAGTGAGGCAGAATAGGTTACATGTAAAGGAATGTGGTCAAAAATCAGAATAGAATTAGATTATCAGTTCATCAAATTAGCCTATTGAAAAATAGAATAAAGGGTTTCTCAGATGTGAAATAAGTGTTATCATATTTTCAGTGTGGATCAAATAAGGAATCTAAGGGAGTGAAATAAGGAACTAGGGATGTTTACCCTGGAGAAGAATATCTAACAGTAGAGATTACACCAGTGTGCAAATATGCCAAGAGTTATCACAAAAGGACCCATTCTTTGGTGTTCCAGAGTGCAGAAGTGGGATCAAGGATTACAGCTGAGACTCTGGCTTAATTTGTTAATGGTCTGTGCTAATCAATCATGAAAATATGGTGATCTAATACAAACCTATACAACTTTGAAAAGAATTATATAAGGGAATATCTTGAGGGATTGCTAGACTAATGTAAAATCTATATGATAAGATGCCATATGACAATAAATACCATTCAATTATTAAAATCATAAAGAGAAAGCTGTCTGGCATAGCCAAAAAAAAATGGGTCAGTATATCTAGCAGGGTTTTGTTTTAGTTAAAAATATTCTTAACAGAGCCTGCTATTCTTTTAAAAGAAAGTAGGTTATTTAAATAACACAAGGTCTAAAGACCGTCTCCAATATTAGCTGCAGATATCTTTTGGGATATGAGTTTTCAAGTCTTTGGGGTAAATATCCAGTAGAGGGATTGCTGGGTCACATGGTAGGTCAATTCTTTGTTCTTTGAGAAACCTCCATACTGTTTTCCACAGTGGCTATACCAATTTGCAGTCCCACCAGCAGTATGTAAAAATTCCTTTTTCTCTGCATCCTCTCCAACATTTGTTATTACTTGTCTTATTGATTATAGCTATTCTAACAAGTGTGAGATGGTGTCTCATTGTGGTTTTGATTTGCCTTTCGATGTTGAGGATCTTTTCATATGTTTGGAGGCCATTTGTGTGTCCTCTAGGGAGAAGTGTCTGTTCAAGTCCTCTGCCCATTTTTTGATTGGATCATTTGTTTTTCTGTTGTTATTGAGTTGTATGAGTTCTTTGTATATTTTGGATATTAGCCCTTTTTTATGAGAGGTGTTGCTTGCAAGTATATTTTTCCCATTCAAATGCCTGTCCCTTTACCTTATTGATGATTTCTTTGCTGAGCAGAAGCTTTTTAGTTTGATGTAGTCCCATTAATTTATTTTTGCTTTTACTTCCCTTGCTTTTGGGGACAAATTCATAAAATCCTCTTTAATCCAAGGTCCCTGAGTTTCATTCCTATGTTTTCTTCTATGCATCTTATTGATTTAGGTCTTATATTCAGGTCTTTAATCCATTTTGAGTTAATTTTGGTGTGTGGTGATAGACAACAGCCTAATTTCATTCTTTTGCAGGTGGCCTTCCAATTTTCCCAGCACCATTTATTGAAGAGGCTTTCCTTTCTCCACTCTATCGTTTTAGCTTTTTTGTCAAAAATTATTTGCCCATATAAATATGGGTTTATTTCTGGACTCTTGATTCTGTTCCACTGGTCAGTGTGTCTGTTTTGCTGCCAATACCATGCCGTTTTGATTAATGTCACTTTGTAGTATTTTTTGAAGTCGGCACAGTGATGCCTCCAGCCTTGTTCTTTTTTCTCAGGATGGCTTTGGCAGTCTGGGGTCTTTTGTGCTTCCATACAAAACTGATGATTTTTTTTCTATTTCTTTAAAAAATGCAAATGATATTTTGATAGGGAATACATTAAATCTGTATAATGCTGTAATATGCTCATTTTAACTATGTTGATTCTTTCAATTCAAAAACACAGATATCTTTCTATTTCTTTGTATCTTCAATTTCCTTAAATAGGGTGTGGTATTTTTCATTATATAGGTCCTTCACAAGTTTTGTTAAACTCGTTCTTAGGTATTTTATTTTATTTTTGGTGCAATTGAAAAGGAATTATTTTTCATTTCTTTTTCTGACACTTATTATTAGAGTATAGGAATGCTGTGGAGTTTTAAATGTTGATTTTTAAATCCTGAAACTTTACTGTATTTGCTTATTATTTCTAGTAGTGTTCTTGTGGATTCTCTGGGGTTTTCTGTGTAGAGAATCATGTCATCCACAAATTGTTAGTTTGACTTCTTCATTTCCTATTTGGATGCCTTTTATATCTTGTTGCCTGATTGCACTCGCTAGGACCTCCAATGTTATATTAAATAACAGTGGCAATTGTAGACAGCCTGGCATTGTTCCTGATGTTAGGGGAATGGTTTTTAGTTTTTCACCATTAAATATTATGTTGCCTGAGGGTTTGTCATATGTGGCCTTTTTTAAGTTAAGGTACTTTCCTTCTATACTGATTTTGTTAAGTGTTTTGATCATAAATGGATGTTGTATCTTGCCAAAGGCCTTTTCTGCATCTATTGATATGATCATCTGATTCTTATTTTTTAATTTATGTGGCACATCACATTAATCAATTTGCTTATCTTGAACCATCTCTGTGCTTCTGGGATGAAGTCCCCTTGATCATGGTGTATAATCTTTTAATTTGTTGCTGTATTCAGTTTGCTGGTTTCTTCTTTAGGATTTTGCATCTGGTTCATGAGAGATATTGGTCTGTAGTTTTCTTTTTTTGTGTTATCTTTACCAGGTTTTGGTATCAGAGTAATATTGGCTTCATAAAATGAGTTGGGAAGTATTGCTCCCCTTTGATTTTTTTGGAAGAGTTTGAGGAGAATAGGTATTAAATCTTCTTTGAATGTTTGGTAGACTTCAGTGGTAAAGCCATCCGGTCCTGGACTTTTACTTTTTTTGTAGGTTTTGATGATTGTTTCAATTTCCATACTGCAGATTGGTCTATTTAGATTTTCCAGTTCTTCTTGATTTGGTCTAGGAAGGTTGTATTTTTCTAAATACAGGTCCATTTCTACTAGGTTATTAAATTTGGTGTTATATACTTTTTTATAGTATTCTTGCATGATCCTTTGTATTTCTGAAATGTCAGTCATAATTTCCCCTCTTTCATCCCTGATTTTCTATATTTGTGTCCTTTCTCTTCTTTCTTTAGTGGGTCAAGCCAGAGGTTTGTCAATTTTAATAACCTTTTCAAAGAACCCGCTCTTCGTTGTATTTATTTTTTCTATTGTTTTTTGTTTGTTTGTTTTGTTTTCAATTTTATTATTTCTGTTCTAATTTAGATTGTTTCTTTCCTTCTGCTGAATTTAGGCTTCATTCGTCTTTCCTTTCTGGAATTTTAAGATGAAGCATTAGGTTACTTATTTGGCCCATTCTTGTTTTTGGAGATAGGCCTGTTATGATATGAAATTTCCTGTTATGACCACATTTGCCATGTCCCAAAAGTTTTGATATGTTGTACTATCATTCTCATTCATTTCTGTGTATATTTTGACCTCCCTTTTTTTTCTACTCTGACCCAGTTATCTTTCAGTAGCATGTTGTTGAATCTCCATGTATTTGTGGTTCTTCCTGACTTCCTTTTGCAGTTGATCTCTAGTTCAAAGCATTATAATTAGAGAATATGGTTGGTATTATTTCAACCCTCTTATATTTTTCTGAGGCTATGTCTGTGTCCTAGTTTGTGGTCGATTCTTGAGAATGTTCCATGTGCACTAGAGAAGATTGTATAAGCAGCTGTTTTTGCATGAATGTCTCTATAAATGCCAATTATGTCCAGTTGGTCTAATGTGTCATTTGAGGATGTTATTTCTTTCTTTTTCTTTCTTTCTCTCTTTTTTTTTCCTACAGCACCCAGTCTTCCAAGATATCTCCCATCCAAGTACTAACCAGGCCTACCCCTGCTTAGCTTCTGGTGGGATCAAGGATGTTATTTCCTTATTGATTTTTCATTTGGATGATCTCTCCATATCCAACAGTGGGTATTAGGTCCCCTTCTACACTAGTGTTTTGGTCTGTTTCTCTCTTAAGTTCTGTTAGTAATTGCTAACAGAATTTTCAGGGCTCCCTGATTTGGAGAATAGTTATTGATAAGTGTAATGTCTTCTTGGTGCATGATATTTTTTATCATTATGAAGTGTCTTTCAGTATTTTTTTTTTTACCTTTTTTATTTTGAAGTCTGTTTTGTCTGATATGAGTACTGCTACTCCCACTTTTCTCTGAATGCCATTTGCTTGAAATATCATTTTCCACCCTTTCACTTGGAGTCTATATTTGTTTTTGGCACTGAAATGTGTCTCCTGGAGGAAGCATATGGTTGGGTTTTGTTTTTGATCCATTCTGCAACTCTGTGCCTTTTTATTGGTGAGTTCAGTCCATTTACATTTAGGGTGATTGTTGAAATGTGAGGTCTTCTTATAGCCATTTTATCTTTTGCTTTCTAGTAGCTTAGTGTTTCCATTGCTTCCTTGTCCTTGTGTTGGGAGCCGTTTGCTTGATGTCTGCCCTTTGGGCAGACAAGGGATTGTTCATTCAGCAAGATGTTTGCATAGTTGGAAAATACTTTGCTATTCTTGTAGTGGCTGAGAAACACACTTGTTGCTCCAGAGAGTGAGCTAAATTTTTTATGACCTCGATAAGGAGGAAGATGGGGACCTTGAAAGAGCAGCAGGCCGCCTGTGTATTTATCAGCAGTTGTTTGTGCATACTCATGGTTTCGGCTTCCTACGAGTTATAATGTATAAATATAGCGTGCTAAATAAACTCGGCTGTAGTATTAACTGTTAACCCTCCTGAAATTTCTTTTTTTTCTGTCTTTTTCCTCAGTCCCCTTTCCCCCACTCAGGGACCATTCAATCTTGACCAGTGGGTTCCAGCATCCTTGTGTTTCGGTTTTCTTTATTTTGGTTGCATTTGTGAGTTTTCCCTATGGTTCTTCTTGTGTTATGTTATATACTTCAGTTCTGACTCTAAGGTGTGCGGTTACCATTTCAAATATGAAAAAAATGTGTGTGTGTGTGTGTGTGTGTGTGTGTGTGTGTGTGTGGTCATCCATTTTCTTCTGCGTTGCATTTTCTCCTTTCCCCTTTGCAAATCTGAATCTTAGAATCCTCCCCTTTTCAGTCATTATTATTTCAATTTGTTTCTATGTATGCTAAACGCTCCTTACTATCTTGCTATAGCAATTCTCTCACTTTTATTAAAGCTTATAATGCCCTGTTCTTAGTAAGGGTTGCACTCCTCTGCTTCTATTTGCCTGAGAGTCACTTTGCTTCTAATTATGTATTTTTTGTTGTTATTTTGTTTTAGGTGAACCGACCCCTTTTCAAAGTTTACCACAGTGCCGGCCGTATAGTGGAGAATTCTCTCAATTTTTCTGTGTCTGGAAAGGTTTCTATTTCTCCTTCATATCTAAAGGAGAGCTTAGCTGGATACATTATTGTAGGCTGATAGTTCCTTTCACTTAATAGTTCAAATATTTGATTCCATTCCTTTCTGGCTTACAAGGTCTGCACTGAGAAGTCTGGGGATAATCTAATGAGTTTCCCTTTATGTTACCATTTTCTTCTCCCTGGTTGCCCTGAGAATTCTATCTTTGTCATTGATTTTTGATAACTTCAATACAATGTGTCTTGGTGAAGGTCTTTTGGGGTTGAGGTAATTGGGTGTTCTGTTGAATTCCTGAATTCCTAGTTCCAACTCATTCTTTAGATTTGGGAAATTCTCATCCACTATTTGTCTGAAAATGCTTCCTAGTCCCTGCTTCTTTTCCTTGTCTGTGTTAATGTCCATTATTCTTATGTTTCCTCTCCCAATAGTATCAGCTAGTTGTTGTATTTCTCTTTCATTATATCTCATTCTTCGGTTTCTCTCTTTTTCCTTTTGATTTATATCTAGATTTCTGTCTTCAATATCACTGATCCTTTCCTTCATTTGTTGACTCTATTTCCCAAGCTTGCTATTTCATCTTTCAGCTCTTTCACTGTTTTTTATCTCCAGAAGTTCTATTCTGTTCTTTTTGAGTGTTTCAATCTCCTTGCTCTTTTCATCTAGCTGTTTTTGCAATTTCTGAAATTTTGACATGACCTGTTTTGGAACTCACTGTTTTTCCGAAGTACCATATTGAATTTTCTGTCACTTAGGTTGCATATTTCTGCCTGTAAGCTCATTTTCTGGAGACTTTCTTTCTGAGATGTCTTTTCACCTTGGTTATTTGTGGTGTTTAATGGGCTATTTCTCTGCCTGGGCATTAATGGAAGTATATTCTGTTATTTTTTCAGAAAGAAGATTTATTATATAAAGGTCTCTCTTTAGCCTGCTACAAAGAACATGGTTTTCTTTTGGTTTCAAGTAGGTGGCATCTAAGCCTCTTAGATCCCTGCTTTATATAAAGCCTAACTTCTTTTATTTTCTTGTAGATTTCAATCCTACTTGCTACTCTCAGTTTCAGTTCCTGTCAGTGTTAGCAACAGTTTTGGTAGCATTTGCTCAGATTCCCTGGGGATCTCTGGTGATTTGTCTCAGAGGGTATGGGGAGAGGGTTGGGGGTTGGAGACTGCAGCTCATCCTTTGTTTTGAAACCAGGGCTGGTAGAAATCAACTGTTTTTTCTCTGCAGTCCCATTCCACTTCTATGCTTTCTGCCCTGATGACTGAAGAAAAGTCCCAGGACTTCCAGGTTAGGCTGTTCAGGGAAGTCACCACACCTTTTCCCCTTGCCCTCCTCTTGCAAGGAGCTCCAGCAGCTGCAAGAGGCAGCTTCATTATTTGTCCCCGTCCACTGCCTGACACCCGGAATTCTGACCTGTGGTAGCTCTTATGCACAGATCCCACACTCTGACGTGCTGGTGTGCAGTTTGTGTGTTTTTGTTCAGTTTTAAATGTTCAGATTATTGTTTCAAGGAGAGAGATCTGCGGACTTCTTTCATTAGCCATGATTTCCCAGAATCTTTACCCATCTGCTTTCGATATTTCAAAATGGTCTCCTCTTCTAAGATGTTCCTTTGAGCTTACATCTTTTCATTTCTTCACTGCCACTTCAGTAAGATTTCTAGAGGGAGCATTCACTAAAGCATGTGCTCAATCTGTCATGTTTTAGTGCAAAGATTTCTTAGGTCCTTGTCTCCTAAATATATTTTAAACAAATTTTATCCTGGTCATGTCCTTCTACAGCTGAATTTTTAACATATTAATGAAATTTTTCAATTTTATTCCTACTATATTTCACCTTATTTAGTTCCCTTTACAGATCTGCTGAGATTACTTTACTATAGCAATTTCCCCATATTATTATTTTTATAAGATTACTGTTTATGCTACAATTTACCTGAATTCAAACTTCTACAGTATATTGCAAACTCCTTGGAGAAACCATACTTTATTTAATTCTCTATTACCAACCCAGAATACAGTGCCTTGGCCAGAACATTCATTAGATAAATATCTATGGAATAATGAACTTTGTTATCAACTGTCATTGTGTAATCCACTTTATTATATGTTTCTCTAGCGATAAGAATATTTTTCCCAGATTTGGACAAATGCAAAGTATTAGGCAAAAGGGAAAGTTTCTCTGTGATGGTGGTGGGTGTATGCCCTTTGATCATGGATTCTAGATTGGTAGATTAGAATGAACAAACATTTTCTCAAAATGATGAAAATCCCTTGGCCAGAAGAGTCCAAATCAGATCAAAGAAGGAATGTAACAGGTCAAAGCTAAAGAAGGGCACTGAGGAATGAAATATAAAGTAGAAAACTAGATCAAGAGTAAGTCATACAAGGTATATAAGGCCATAAGTTAATGAGATCTATGAGAACTTAAAAGACATTAGAGACCCATTTTATATGTTCTCATGTGTGGCTTAGGGGCAGATATAAAAATTTAAAAGTGCCAGGCTGAAGAGAACACCTGCTTCTTTCCGTCTACTCATTCCTGGATTCCCCAGCCTTGGCATATGGCAAGAATGCCCCTTTTTCACCCAGTCTGAAATTCTGTCCCTAAGAAAGTCTATTTGAGTTTCAGGTTCCTATGAGCTCATCCAGTGTTCAACTTTCTTCCTTGGCTCAGGCATTGGATCACGCATTTGGTGGAGGCTGTGGAGCATATCCTAAAATTCATGGCTGCATGAGAATGCCCAATGGGCTAGGTATAGTCACAAGAGGATTCCAAGGAACAGTGAAAGACAAAGAAAACATGAATGGATGAAGTATTGAAGGTAGAAAGGGGGAAACCATTATAACTTCAGTGACTCAGGAAGAACCAGAATGCAGCCTTGAAGTTTTCTGAAGTGTTGAGTGATAAATATGTCATGGGAATTGAGTGGGTCTGGGTTGCCTATGGGATGCTTTCTACTGGTGAGCAATAGTGTATTAGTTGAGTTCTAGAAGCAGTCCTTGGTGCAGTATCCTATAAATTCTTCTTGTGGATTAAAACTCCTTGACTAATTTCAAGAGTCAAGATGACTCTAAATAAAGTATAGAACTAGGTATGAAGGCTATAATTACTATGAAAGATGTGTGGACTGATTTTACTACCTGCTCTACATTATTACAGCACTCAAGCACTACAGGGCATACTACCAAAAGTATTTCCCGGTGACTCCTTTAAATATTCTCATGTGGCTTATTAAAAAGTGGACATGTACTTATAAAGCCTTAAAAAGTACAAGATACAAATGTGGCCCTCCTTCATAAACATAGGTGGAAAAGTCAGAAAAAAATATATCTCTTATGAAAAAGTAGGGTTGACAGGAGGAACTAAAGGTGAGCCAGCACAAAGAACCAGAACCTAACAGTCTGTTTTGGCATGGGCATTTACTTTACTAATACTTGTGTTCTCTTCTCAGATACTATGGAGTTGACAGAGTAGCATAAACCCTCGGGTAGCTAGCTGAGGTCCCAGATGGTTCCATATAATTCAGAATATTGGACTTGATGCAATAAGATCACCAGAAATCTCAGGTCATTGTGGTTAAGTTCTAAGAAAACATGAAACATAAAGAAAGTTGAGAATCTTTATATAGACTTTGCCAGTGGGACATCTAAGTGATTAGTGAACCAGTTAAACTGGTAAATGAATATCCTCTATATTCAACTATTTACAGAATCTTAAGAGAATAATTTCTGATTTTGGTAAGCATTACTAGGTTCAAGTACCTATTTGTCTGGCCTTGCAATGGAGTTCCAAGGGAGGCTTTAGGGCAACAAGGTGCTCCAAGCGAAGAATTCCCTGGGGTTTAAAGGTTTGGGCCATCCTAATCTTAGGGTGGCCAGGAAGAAGAGTGCCTACCCGTCAGGATGAGGAGAGAGCTTCCTCTTGACCCAGGGCTGCTCTACACTACTCTAGTTAGAGGTTAGTTTAACCTCTCTTGCTCTAAGTGAAACTCAGTCAGTTCTTAAAGATCACTTTATTTTTTTACTAAGGGTTCACAAACCAGCTGTTTAGTATTAGAAATTGGTCATAAGTCAAAATTGCTAATATGCCACTTCTTAAAAGACAATATATGTACACACCACAGATTAGTAGTATCTCTTCTATTCTCTCCTTTCTTCCATCACTAAGAACAGCTCTGAGATAATGGTCCACTCAACAGACATTTATTAAACATCTACAATATGTAACTACTGCGTTTGTTTAAGCAAAGACAAAAAAGGACAACCTTTAACCTGAAAGAATTTGTACATCAATAGGGAAATAGAAAAATAACTATTATAAGAGAAAATGAACAAACACTCTAATAAAGATAGAAATAAAGCCTTATAGAAGCCCAGAAAAGAGAATACGATTCCAGCTGGAATTTCATGAAAACTATAAATGCTTTTAATAAGTGATTATTGGACTGTGTCTGTGGCGAAAATTTTTAATTCACTTAAAGTAACTTGGTCCTCTCCCCCTCCTACCCTCCTTTCTTTCCTTTCTCCCTGCCTCTCTCCCACCCTCTTATTTTGGACTTTACATTCCTCTATTTAACTTTTCAATTTTACAAGCATTCTCTTAAAAAGAGAGACCATTCACTAGGTGGCAATAAAGAACAAATTACCATAACATAATGTAGTACTTTTTACATATACAAAAAAATATTCAGAATCTAAAAAGATTTCCCAATAAAATATGAGAATTGTTACTTTCATTATAATTTCTTTAAAGGAAACCCACCCAGTTTGGCCACTTGCCTAATAATTTGTAAATGTCTTAAGTAAATGTGTGCCTCAACCATCTTTCTGAGTACTGTTTTTGTCCTTTTCACAGAAGTTAAAATAAAGGAATAGAGTGCGTAGGATGTAAAAACAGAAAAGAAGTTGAGTCAAAATTATATTTTAAAAGACACCAGTAAAATTTATAGTTTCATCACAAGATAATTGATAAAATGGTTAGTATACTGTAAGCTCAAAAAGGAAAAAGTATCGAACAGATATTTTTTAAAATCAGGTTACACAAAAGGAAATAAATAGTCCTGGACAGGAATCAGAGAAATGTAAATTAAGGAAGCTCAAAGCATCGTTAACACAACAACTAAATTAGCAACATTTTTTCTTGCTGTGATAACACCAAATGTGATGAGGTTACAGTATAACTAGTAAATAGCTAGTAATGTGCTTTGCCTCTTTTGGAAAATAATATGGCAATAGATAGTAAAAGTAATACAAAATTCAGACCCATTAGCTCAAGGATCTCAATCCTAAGAATTTGTCCTAAAGAATTCAACCAAAGAATAAAACTTATACATATAACAACTTGTCAATAGTAATATCTATAACATAAAGGGAAAAAAACTGGAAACAACATACATTTTATGGATAAGTAATATCACAGTTAGAAATAAAGCTGCCTCCAGGTCTTTCAGAGTTTAAATTGGACCAGAAAGTTCTAGAGTTGAAGCTACTAGGCCAGGAAAACAGCCCCACAGAGCTCTAGCTTAAACCTGTAGGGGGCAACACTGATAAGGGCAAGGTAGAAGATGGAACAGGAGCTAAGATAAACATGGAGGGAATAAGGAAAGATATAAAATAAATGTTGAAAAGTAAAAGCAAGTTACTAATGCTAGAGGCAAGACAATGACAATGTGGGTCAGCTGGGAGATGGTTTGCATCTATTTAAAACATTTATTTGTAAAGATGCACTCCCATCAAAGAAATGCCAATTAAAACCAAAATGAGATTCACCTCACACTTGTCAAAATGGTTATCATCAATAAATCAAAAAATGAGTGTTGGCTAGGATGTAGAGAAAAAAAGAACTCTCTTACACTCTTGGTGGGATTACAAATTGATATAGCCACTATGGAAATCAGTCTGGAGTTTCCTAAAAATAAAACTTAAAATAGATCTACCTTTTGACCCAGCAATTGCACTTCTGGATATTTATCCAAAGAAACCAAAACAATAATTCATAAAGATCTATGCATTCCTATGTTCGTGGCAGCACTACTTACAATAGCCAGGATATGGAAGCAACCTAAATGCCCATTGACAGACAACTGGATTAAAAAGTTATGGCTCATATATACAATGGAATTTACTCAAACATTAAAAAAAAATGAAATCTACCATTTGTAACAACATGAATGGACCTAGAAGTTATTATGTTAAGTGAAGAAGTCAGAGAAAGATAAATACCATATATTTCACTTATATGTGAAATCTAAAGAACAAAAAAGAACAAACTAATCAAAAATAGACTCACAAATATAGAGGACAATTTGGTAATGGCCAGAGGGAAAGAAGGTAAAGGGACTGGGAGAATGGAGTGAAGGGCTAAAGATGTACAAATTAGTAGTTGATAGATGGTCACAGGGATGGGGAGCATGGCATAGAGAATGCAGTTAGCATTAATGTAATGGTTAGGTGGAGATCAAGAGGAGAGAAAGAGCAATTAGGGGGATCATTTTATAAACTATATAAATGTCTAACCAATCTACTGTATACTTTAAACTAATAAAATTAAATTTAAAAAAGATGCACCCCAGTGTTCATAGCAGCTTATTCATTGAGGTCAAGACATGGAAACAACCAAAGTGTCCTTTGATAGATGATTGGGTAAAGAAGCTGTGGTACATATATACAATGGAATATTACTCAGCCATAAAAAGAGATGAAATACTGCCATTTGTGACAAGATGGAAGGATCTTGAGATAATCATAGTGGGTGAAATAAGTCAGATGGAAAGGGCTGAAACTATATGATTTCACTCATGTGATATATAAAATTGAAAGCAACAAACGAGCAAGACAAACAAAAACTGATAGACACAGACAACAGTTTTGTGGTTACCAAAGGAAAAGGGGGAAGAAGGGTAAGATAGATGAGGGTAAAAGGGGTCAAATATATGGCAACAGAAAGAGAATTGATTTGGGGTGGTGAGCACACAATGTAATTTACAGATGATACATTATTGAACTGTACACTTGAAACCTATATAATTTTATTAACCAATGTCACCCCAATAAATCTAATATTAAAAAACTGCATTAGCTTTCTTCTATGCGTTTTTGTACTCTTCTGTACTTCCCAAATTTTCTTCAATAATATATATTATATTTACAATAAAAAATGTTATTTGGAAAAAGAAAAAACACAAGAATATAATCCTTGCTACTCTAAGTGTGATGGCTTGTTGGAAATGCAGAGTCTTAGGTCCCACCACAGACTCAGTGCATCAGAATCTTCAGGTTAACACATCTACAGGGGGTTCCATGCATATTTACAGTTTGAGAAGCACTGCTCTGAATCCTTCTGCTCCCCACACACCCCAAGTGTGCGATGCATGAGAACCTACCAGATTCTGCTAAAACCTTTCTTGGTGAAGACATGTTGTCACCATGCCCAGATGAGATGGCTAAAACGCTTCTGCAAGTACTGAGCCTTGTGTCCTGAGTCAGGCAGAAGATCTAATTAATATCCTCGGGCCAGCAAACAATTGTTATTCACCTGATCAAACACACAATGAAAAGAATTTTCTATTAGACAACCAGAGTTTTCACAGCTTTGACATGTTGTTACTCATTTATTCAGTCATTATCATTCACTGACAATGTCATACTCATGCTGAAATAGGTACTTGGAATACAATACTGAATGAATAAGAAATAACTACAGAGTCTGTCTTCAAAGGGTTCATGTTTAATCTATAAAAAGTCCTCACATAGGACAATCATTTTTTTTCTCTTCAAATCTTTTCCATATAGGCTGTAAAATCATGTTACATTGCTACCATTGGTTAAAACCTACAGTATATTTTGTCTGGTGACTTTTCAATTAGCTACATAAAAATGAAATAAGATTATTGTAATCTGAACCTAAAAGTTAATGTTTTAAAACATACATATTTAAAAATTTTTAGGTATGGGATGTTAAGAAGATTATTTAAAACATGAAAATAAGGCAAAAAGGTAGGTGAAATGTCTTTTCAACTTTATGTGAGGATGATGTTTAACAGACCCTCCCATAATCCCAAGGATTATTTAATTATGTAGATTATTAAGTGGATTCAGAAGAAAACAGAGGAACTAAACTCATGGACCTTGGACTTAAAAAGGATTTTTATGAATTTGACCTCAAAGGCAAGGAAAGTAAAAGCAAAAATAAATGAATGGGAATTACATCAAACTAAAATACTTCTGCACAGCAAAAGAAATTGTCAACAAGCTAAAGAGACAACCATTAGAATTAGAAAATATATTTGCAAGTAATGCCTCTGATAAGGGCCTAATATCCAGAATATACAAAGAACTCATACAGCTCAACAACAACAACAACAAACAAATGATCCAATCAAGAAATAGGCAGTGGGCCTGAAAAGACACTTCTTCCAAGAAGATATAGAAAAGGCCAACAAACATATGAAAAGATGTTCAACATCGCTAGCTTTTAGAGAAATGCAAATGAGATACCATCTCACACCTATTACAATAGCTATAATCAACTAGACAAGTAATAATAAATGTTGGAGAGGATGTGGAAGAAAAGGAACCCTCATACAGTACTGGTGGGTCTGCAAATTGGTAAGCCACTATGGAAAACAGTACGGAGGTGCCTCGAAAAACTAACAATTGATCTACCATATGATCCAGCAATCCCTCCACTGGGTATTTACTCCAAAGACTTGAAAATCCATATCAAAAAAGATATTCATACACCAATGTTCACAGCAGCATTATTCACAGTGGAATATGGAAGCAACCAAAGTGTCCTACAATAGATGATTGGCTAAAGAAGCCATGGTACATATATACAATTAAATATTACTCAGCCATAAGAAGAGATGAAATACTGCCATTTGCAACATGGATGGACCTCAAGATTATTGCTAAGCAAAATAAGCCAGACAGAAAAAGTTGAAATTCACATGATATCACTTATATGTGGAATATAAACCTAAAAGCAACAAATGAACATGACAAAGAAACAGAGACTCATGGATATAGACTATAAATTAGTGGTTACCAGAGGGTACGGGGTGGGTGAGGAGGGGGGAAGTAGATGGTTAAAGTGGTCAAATATAGGGGGGTTGGAGGAAGGTGAAGTGAGTGGGTAAAGGGGATCAAATATATGGTAACTGAAGGAAACTGGACTTTGGGTGGTAAACACACAATAGAATATACAGATGTCAAATGATAATGTACACCTGAAAATTATATAATTGTGTTAACCAATGTTACCCCAATAAACTTAAACAAATAAATAAGTAAATAAATAAGAAGAAAAAGAAAAAGGAAAACACACACACGCACACACACAAAAACAATACAAAGTGGTTCTGGTGAGGATGTGGAACAACTGGAATACTAACGCATTGCTGTTAGGATCACCCAACTCATTATCCTGTTTTATTTTTCTTTAAAGCACTTTTCATTACTTAAAGTTCACTTATAGTTGTAAGTCAATATGTATCTGCTCACATGTTTACTGTGTATGTCCTTCAATGTAAGTATCATGAGGCTGGTGACTTGGTCTCTTGTCATTACTATGTCACCTCAGCACCAAGAATGGCACAAAGTAAGCACTTGATACATATTGAAAGTCAGGAAGGACAAAAAGCAAGGACATTAAGATAAGTAAATGGATGGATGCAAGGAACCCAGTCACAGTAGTCTACAGAGAGACAACCTGCTGGTGTGAAAGAAAATGAATTTAGTCCACCAGCAGCCTGCACACTAGAGAGCTGTGCAAAATTCCAATTTCAGCCACACTAAGCCAATGAAATCAGTATTTCTAAGAATGGGACCCCAGATTGATCATTAAAGTTCCTCAGAGGTGATTCAATTGTGTAGTTTAGGATGAGAACCACTGAAGAAATGGAGCCTAGGCTTTGAAGCTATACACATCTGGGTGTAATCTTGGGCAAGCTATTTAATTTCCCTTAGCCCTCAAATTCTCAACTACAAGTGGGAATGATACACACCTCTGGGTTGCTGTAAGATTGAGATTCCATATAAAGCTCTCAGTAAATGTTATTCCTCCTCCTCAGGGAAAACTTGAAATCTTCATTGCTTGGTATGATAAATGCTAATTCTATCATTGAATCATCTTTCATTAATTACCTGATTATTAAATTGAACATTTGCATTGAGAAAGTTTAAAAATGCCTTTTTCCAACATTCCTCTTAAAATGCTGCCTGCAGCTCAATCTATTTTAAATCTAGGAGGAACTAAACTATGGAGAAAAATCTTGCTGATTATTTAGACCAAAGATTCTCAAAACTGGCTGCAGGTTAGAAACACTTAAGAAGCTTTTTTTAAAAATACCCATACAAAATGTCCAGACCTTGCCCT
This sequence comes from Cynopterus sphinx, assembly GCA_030015415.1. NCBI lineage: Eukaryota > Metazoa > Chordata > Mammalia > Chiroptera > Pteropodidae > Cynopterus > Cynopterus sphinx. The sequence goes on from CM057382.1 coordinate 56,842,039, forward strand.
GGTCAATTAAATCACAGCCCCTAGTGTAGGTCCAGAGCATCAAAATTTTTTAAAAAGCCAATTGAACAGTGATTCTCAAACACAGCTGAAGTTGATCTGTACTGAAAGCCCATGCTAACTGCACATCCAATTCACATGGGAGCTCTTAAAAAATAGACTGATTCCAGAACTCTGTCATGACTTATTGATTCAGGATCTGTGGACATAGAGCCTGTATTTTGCAAAGCGTCCTAAAACTCTCCCCTGGTGATTCTGATTCATATTCATTGGGAACCATTGCTTTAGCTCTCCCTTTTGTGAACTTTCACTGGCTTCCCATGCCAAGCTTGCCCACTTGCTTATAGTAACTGATGCAATGCATCACAATCATTCTAAATCTTACAGACCTTTTCAGAACACTTTCATGTGTGGCCCACTGACCCACAATATTTACCATATGCTATAACCAGCTAGGTAGTTCATTGGCCTTCCTAATCAAATCACTCCAATAAGCTGTCTTTTTTGGAAAGGCAAAATGGAATCACATTGCTCCACAAACCTTATTTCTTCTTAAGTAGTATGCAAAGCCAAGGCTAGTGAAATGAAGCCTCATTGGACAGATGTGTCTAAATAAAGTTTGAGTTGTTTTCTGCACCTGGAAGCAAACTGCTATGTTTGCTTCCCTCAGAGACAATAAATCAGGCGATGCCCGAGTTTGGAGCATTAGCAGAATACCCTGCAATGTTTAAACTCTACCTAGACAGAGTAGTAGAACCCTTACAGAATAATTATAAGTCAATTAGCACACATACCACCACGGTTGCATGACCAAGCAGATGATAACAGCATTTAAGCAACCAGGCACTATTTTAAGCTTATTAAGTATATTAATTCACGTGATCCTCACAATAGCCCTATCAGGAAGGACTATTATTATTCCCATTTCGTGGATTAAGAAACAAAGGCACATAGAGGTTAAATGACTAGCTCAAAGTCACATAGTAAGTGGAAGTTTTTGAACTCAGGCATTCAGTTTCCGTCTGTCACCTTTACTCCACTACATTGTAGATGTTAGCCAAGCAATCCTTTAAAAAGTTAAAATCTGCAGCAGAAACTAGAAATCAAATTATGTGTACCTTGAGCAAGTTACTTCTCTGAGCCTATTTTTGCATCTGAAAAAATAGAATAATAGTACTTGCTGCATGTAGTCAAAACAGGGATTAAACAAGATTATGCCTCCAATGTGCTTAGAACAGTGCTTGGCCCTTTTTTTAATACTGTCAATGTCAATCATTTCTATTTGTATCATAATACAGCCCAAGTGGTCAGGGAGAAATGACAACGTATTTAACTGAAAATTTCCTTGGGTGATCTCAAAACTGTCGATTCTATAGATTCCTAGCACAGCAGATCCAATGTGAAATACAGTAATAAAACTTAACAAAAACTTTTGAACTGCCACTTTAACAAACCTGCAGCCTATCCAGTCCAGGACTATGAATTAGTATTAATGCTATTTGCTATAGTTTGTTTCTTTCAGCAAACAGTCTCAACTTTCAACCTTTATAAATGCAACTACACCAGGAGCCAGACTCCAAGTAGCTGTAAACTTCAATGGATTCTGGTTTGATTTTGGAGGGGACAGGAGATGATCCCATCAGGTGGTAAATGTCAGGCCTCCTCAGTCACATTTATATAAACAAAATAAAAACAAAATGAGAACTCAAACAACATTAGGTAACATTTATCATGTATTTCTCACTGTATTAAACATTATCCATGCATTATCTCATTTGATCCTCACAACACTCTTCCAAAGTTAAACATTCCCACAGAAAACTGCACAACTGCACTGCTAAACCTCACTTTAAATTCATCTCAAACTGGTAGTCAACACTGCCTAATAATCCAATTTCATTTCTCTAGATAGTTCACACTGTCTCACTCTCCAGGACTGTCACATGTTTCTCCTCCAAGTTCTAACATTTCTTCTCCTACTCTCATGTCACATGTTTCTCCTACTCTCAGCCAATTACTATCTTCAAAGATAAATGGTGCCTCTACCACTACCTGCATCTGAACCCATAAATGGTGCCTCTACCACTACCTGCATCTGTCTCCGTGTTCCCTCCAGGAACAATGAATATATGTTTCTGTTCATTTCAAAGCCCACTACCCACTTGCTCTACGGTTTCACAGAGACTCTGAGGTATTCAAGGACTTCCCCCTACAATGTTCCCCTCCCTTACCTGCATCATGCCTCTCTTTCTATGAGCTCAATCCCACTGGTATGTAAACATATTTTCTATCTTAAAAAAAATCCCCCTTGTCCTTAAGGCCCTCTACTCAACTAAAGTTGTTCTTGTTAAAATGATTAAAATCCTCCTGCCAAACCCATCTTACACTGTAGCATTCACCACAGTTGGCCACCACCTTCCTCTTTTTTGTCTTCCCCTCCTCTTCTTAGTATATTCTCTCAACCTAGATGGGTTCATCCAGCCCCTTAGTTTAAATACCATCTATATGGTGATGATTTCAAAGATAAACTCTAGCCCTGACATGCCCTAGGACTTCAGACTCAAATTTCCAATGGCCTATTTGACATCTCAATTTAAATATATATTAGGTGATTTATGTTGCTTATATTTTACCACATTAATAAAGTAAATCTGCCAAATGATGGAGAGATGAATAGATACATAAAAAAAAATAAAAACAAGCATAGCTAAATGTTAATGGCAGGATCTAGCTGGTGAGTGTACAGAGCTCACTAGAAAATTTTTCCAACTATACTGCTCATATGTTGTATGTTGGGGGGGGAAATCTGCTAGACATCTCAATTCTAATATATTCAAAACACAATTCTTTAAAAAAGGCATGGAACTTGACTATCTTGTCTATTGATATTTCCAACTTCCAGAGCAGTACCTGGCATGCAGGTGTTCGAAATAACTGTTGAATTAACTAAATCAATGCCTTACTTCTCTCTAAGCCCTTCAACCTTCACTGAACCTGGAGAATGGAGTTCTTGGCCTCCAAAAAGCCAAGGCCAGGGCTAGCGCTAACCATGACTTAGTCACTGATTATGGCTTCTTACCAGTCATATCAGCTTCATGCTCTTCATCGCGAGTTCAAGACCTTTCTTTACACAGAGACAGTGTGTTTCCTGTCCCAAACCTGTCACACACGGGAACCACGACAGGTGTCACAGCACCCCCAGACATCACACTACGTAGGCTGAGTGTCCCCATGACCGCCCCTCACCGACCCAGGTATTGAGAGACTGGCCTCACGCTGACCAGGGCCCGCGGGACCCAGCCCACGCAGGTCTCCCGATGTCTGGGGGTCCCTGGGTATCCATGGCAACTTCCTCCCTCCCAGGACTGCTAGGAGGCCCACCTCCGCCCTCTCAGTCCGCAGCACAGCCACCCCCCTCTGCCCGACCCCAGCCCACAAGGGCCCCTGCCAACTGTCATCACCTGGTCTTGCCCCACCTGGCCTGCCCCCAACCGCCCGGCTCACCCCAACACCACCAGTTGGGTTCTCGCGGGCGCCACCAGCCCGGGGGGATCGGTGTGGCCCAATCGTAGCAGCTGGCGCGAGCCGGCGCACAAGAGCCGCCTTGGTGCCCGCCTGTTGCAGGTGTGGCCCGAGCGCCAGCGCCCGGCTCAGCTGCCCCTCCCAGTCCCGCAGCCCTCAGGGCAGACCAGCGGCAGGTTCCCTGCGGGGGCTGTCCACGGCCTGGACATGCCCCTCTCCTGAGCTCGGCACCTAAGGTCCGCAGCGCTCTGAGCCAGGCCAACATCCTGGACTACTGAAAACCGTGTTCTTTAGGGGTGGTCGCCTGGTCCATACCTGCTGCCCTGAGATCACCCTGAGTCACAGAAGGGTTAAATTTGGAGGTGAGTTTAAAGTGTCCTAGCAGTGTTTGGGCTCTTAGTTCAGGGTAGACTATCGCAGAAGGAGTTATTATTAAACTGTGCCAGAAGTTGAGATCAGTTGGCTACTAGGTCAGTTGAGAGTTTTGGCTAGGATGTTAGTATAAGGGGAATTCAGGATGTAGACATTCCTCAACGACATGAAGCCAGAATCTCTTTTCTCTTGATTAGCACACCTCTATTTGGTCCTGACCATAGCCACTCTGGTGGACTCATTTCCCTTGAACACATCACGGGACCTGCCTTACTTGGCCCACAGTCCTCAGTGTTGGTCCAAGGAGAGGCATATCCTTGAGTTGAACTGGGGCTGAGCAGAAACAGTCACTCTGTTCAGGCCTGGAGGGATTCGCTTCCTGCTCTGTAAGTCACTGAGGGTAGTTGCTTTCTCTCCATCAGAGGCCTCACCTTCTTTCAGCAGCCAAGGCACCCTCTAAATGAGTTATACAAGTGCCAGGGTAGGATTCCTCTTAAAGACAGACCCCATGTCTGATGTGTCTTTTTTTCTCATAGTGTCTAACATCAGAACATTTCTCAAACATGAGCAGCATGAATAAATCCAAATGTTATATATATTGTTGTATCCTACATAGATGGGGACACAGAGAGGAAAGGATTTCCACCCATAGCATCAGGAAATCCCTGAATGAGGATTAAATGAACATTTGATGAGAGTGGACCCTGAGGTGGAATCTACTGCTGGTCCATGGTGAGTGCTGCAGTGCCTATCCTATTTCTCCCAACTTCCTGATAAACCCCACAATATTCCCCAAAGGCACTGACCTAGAAGATTCTTTTCAGCTGCTTCTCTTTTTACCAGCGAAAAAATCAAAGAACTGTAAAGTTTAGTGTTTTCTCAAGGTTTCTGCCTCTCTTTGGAGGCCATTTCAAATCTTTTTCCTCTCACCAATTATCAAGAGTCTTGTAGACCTGGACTCAAGACCCTGCTCTGCTATTGAATAGCTGGTGACCTTCGATAAGTTACTTTGCAACTTCTGCTTCAGTTTCTTTTTTTAAAAAGGGGATATGAGGTTGTGAGTCTTTAATGAGACAAATGATAATAGCATCCAGCACCATATCTGGCAATAAATGCTCTTTTTCTTTCCCAGGAAATTACATCCACACATATCCCTAGGGTTGTGGCTCTCCCAGAGTTTTTGTTCTCACTGTTTCTCTCATTGTCTCTCTCAGCAGAGGACCTGCCACAGTCATGGTCTCTTTCCTGTTGTGGGTAAGGCTGGATACCCTCCACAAATCAGACCAGATATTTTCATGCACAAGAAAGTTATTCCAAAAGCAGAATCCAGAAGACCATGTGGCTAATGTTTCCTTTCCTCCTGGCCCCAAGACTCAATCTCACAAGACTGGAGTTGCATCACATAACCTCAGGCCCTTGCTCCTTAGTGCTCCTAGTTCTGCTCTGGTCTTCCAGCTCAGGCGTCAGCTCTGCCTCCCCTAGTCCATCCCTTGAGGTCCCCTTTATAGCCTGACTGAAGAGCTTCTCAGTTGTCCCCTCCATGCTGCCCCCCAGACACTACCTCCTCATGTCCTGCTTGGCCCTGTGCTCACTGAAGACCTAGGGAAAGCTCAAATAGAGAAGCAGTAATGGATAGCACAGAGAGGTAATGCTGATTCTGGAATTTCACAGTTTGCATCTCCCCCCATGGTCTAGGCACCCAGACTTCCTATGGTTAGACTCAGAGGGCCAGACAAATGTCTGCTCCCTGCTGAGGTGAGGCCCATTTGTCTCTTTCAAGTGTAAGCATTTACTGCCATAATGGCCCCTTATCCCAAGTCATGGGTCTCCAGACACAATCAGAGAAGACCCATAAGGGCCTCTCAAACTCCAGTGAGCAGTTCACACTGAGGACCTCAGGATCCAAAGTCATTTTTTCACAATTTCCACGGTCAAGTTCAGGGTTTTTCAAACTTGGCTTGGGACTAGAGATGGGCAGATAACTAAGAATAAGAAATACTGACAGAAAAAAAAATTGTTTCAGTTTCACTGTACTTCCACAGGATCCACTATGGTACAGACCTCAACTTTGCAGCCTGGTTTATTTTTAGATGTTCTTCACACCCACCACCACCAAGTGTGAGTCTACAAGGATCGTGTGCTTGGAGGAAGGTGTGGAAGCCTTTTCTGTGTTTCTTTCTCTATGCTCATCTTTGAGAGATTTCACATAAAAGATTTTATAAAATTGTGGAAATTACAGTTCCACTAAAAAATCTGAGTAGAGGCTGAAAACTATGTATTCGAAGAGCACTTACCTCATTGTGAATTCCAAGCTGTCTGACCCCTGAGCCTGGTACATGGTAGATGCCCAATAAATATTATTTGATTGACCCATTAGTTGGCCACTCATCCATTTGCAGAGCTTCAACCAGCCCATCATCACTCTACATTCACACACCAAAATCAAGAGACTCCTTAGGCTTTGATGAGAGAGTTGCTAAGTTGGCAGGTGAGCTGCCTTAAACTCTTATAATAAATGTTGAGCTCTACTTATTAACAGTAAAATAATGATGTGGCAAAAAATGAACTGCAAATGCTGCCAAATTTTAAGAGAGGCACTGGAAGTGTGCCTTTCAATTCTTAGGTATTACAAGTTGGTCTGTGCCAAGCCTTGTGCTTTAAAGAAGAATACAGATGACACCATCACATTGCATCTTACTAGCTGGACAGAATAGGGTGCATACAGAAGACAACTTTCTTATTTTCAATGCCATTCAAACTCAATGCCAAGATGAATTTTTTTCAAGGCTCTTGAATATAAAATCTTGGGCAGGCCCATAACTTCAAACACCCAGAAAAAATCCTGTTTCAGTACAAGACTCCCTATGATTTCTTACCTAAGTGTTAGGTTCTTTCCACCTGAGAACAGGACTACTTAGGGTGGAAACAGACATGAGAAATGGGCTCATCAGTTTCTCCTTTCTCACTGATTTCACATTCACATCCTACTTTCCAGACTCAGCGTCTGATTCCCCTGCAACCGGAATCCAGCACTGAGACTTCTGGGCACAGCAGATGTTTTGAGCTGTCAGGTGTCCTGAGAAAGTATCTTGTGGTTTCCCTAAGAATTCCTCTGTGAGATATGTCCAAGTGCACCTCCACTGCCTGGGTGATATTGCCTCTGGCCAGCCAGCTGTTTACCATACCATCCCTCTGCTACTGCCTTCCACGGGCCTACCCCAGGTACCAATGTATTTATGAAGTTGATGCCAAAATACACACTTGGTTTTGTGTCTCAATGAAAGGCTCCTCGAAGGAAGGAAGGGCCACCTTCATGTAATTCATCAGCCACAGGAGGTGCCTTTATGTGATTCTTCCCAGTGCACCCTCTGTGTGAGCTGAGGCTTTGGTTCTGTACAATCACTGTTTGTTTTACAGTGGCTCCAGGCTGTGCCCCATTTGTAGGTCCACATGGCTGAAAGAAGTGTTTGCAGGTCTTTACCTTACCAAGGTGTTGGCAGTTCACTTCTGGGCCAGTCCTCTTTATTTGCTCTCACCCCAGGCATGTTGTTTCAACCACCACCACTCACCTTTAGATTGCTCAGGCATTGGTCAGACACCAAGATCTTGTGTCTCCCCAAGTTGCAGGAAACACACATCAAGCTTTATGAATTATTCTCTTAAAGACCCTCTCATGTGGGTGGAAGCAAAGGAGAGGCACCACCCTCCCTCTCACCTTTCGTCCCCAAGGAGGAAAAACAAGTATGGAAAAGGAAATGCCATGGGGTTCCAACAACTCTTTTCAGACAGATTTTCTATTCCTAGCCTCCTAACCCTCTAAACGCTCATAGGCTATGGGTGGTGATCACCAGTGCTGCTGGCTTGCCAGAGGAGGTGACTCTTAAAACATAAGTAGGTGTAACTGAAGAAAGGAGCGTGTGCTATATGGGTGTGTCGGGCACAGAGCAGCACAGGAAGGATAATGAATGAGTATAGCATATTCTAGGAGCTCCAAATGACTTCATGAGAAAGAGTTTGAGGGATGGTCAAAGAGATGGAACTGGAATTGAAGAACTGAGCTGTACCAGATCTTGGAGCATTTTGCCTACTATGCTAAATTATTTCAATGTTATCCTATAGGATTAGCCATCAAATTTTTTAGAGAGAGTACATACATTTTATTTTCCTCTTATCAAGGCATCTTTGTGTGCAGTGCAGAAAGTTATGGTGAAGATTTATTTGATATGAACTAAGAACATTAATAAGCAAGGTTCAGAGAATCTTCCAATCAGAATAAAAGAATTTCTCACTTTAATTTCTCAAAAATCTTTATGATACAGTCTTGAAAGCCACTCATTATCCTTGATTTGCTAGTTTCTTAGGGAGGCATCATGATTAAGAGAGAAAGGCATGGGCTTTATTCCAGAATAATCTGGGTTTTATTTCAGCACCACTATTTACTTGTGACTTCAGACAAACATTGAAACTCTCTGGGTCTCAGTTTCCTTATATATAATTATGACCCTAATAGTTGTATGAGTCAGAATAAACCAGATTATGGCTGCTGTCATCACCAAACCCCAAATCTTAGTCACTTGTAGCAATAAAGGTTTGATTCTTGCTGTCAATACCTATCCAATGTGGGTCAGCTGGCAGCTCTACTTCACGCTTCCTAACTTCAACCCACAGGGTGGTGGAGCTCTCATCATCTCACACATGTGATCACTGTGGCTGATGGAAAAGGAGCTCTGGAGGGTCCTGCACCTACAAATAAATAGTTCAGTCTGAATGTGGCATATATGACTTCTGCCCACAACTCTGGTCAGAACAAATCACACCACCACACTCCAACACCAAGCAGCCCTGTGTGATACAACAAATAGCTCCTCCACAAGGCCATGGTGGGAGTTAAATGTGGTTACAAACACAAGTGCTTGACAGAGCTTGAACCAAGCAGATTCTCACAAAGCTCTTCTATGAAGAGCAGCCTTACCCACAGCTGTAGTTAAGACTCCCAGCTTCTCACTAAGTACTTTAGGGAAAGGATTATATCCTCAATAACACAAGTAGACATTGAGCCTTCCATTTCAAAATGATAAAGGGAAATTTAAAAATTCAGGTAAAGAGAAGTCCAATTTAAAAAAATCAAAAAATTAAGTAAATAAGAATTGGAAAAGACCTCTATCTTCAATTCATAGACATAAAGTTCCCTTAAGGACAGAATTTGAGGAAAGGTAGCTGAATATCCCTTGTGTAAGTTGAAAGGCTTTTAGCTGCAAGTCAAATTTAAGAATGAATAAATTTATTACAGTGAGAACTCCTAGCCCCACTGCATGACAGGGTTCCAGGTTGTTTGATTCAGGAGCTCAGTTATGCCAACAAAAATCAAGAGCCTTTCCATCTGTTTGCTCTGACATCCACAGTGTTGATTTCATTCACTACATCTTAAGACTGGATCCTCTTGAGTTCATGGAAAGCCTGTCAGAAGCTATCCACTGGGGTAGATAAATAATTGCTTCCTGCACACTTTTCCTAAAGATGTGTAGGGAAATTTCTAAAAGCCCTGACAAATATCTACTTATATGGCATTGACTTATATTTAATTATTAGTTCTGTAACTAGCAAAAGGAGTTGCTCTTACATCAATGAGTTTTATCCTGATGGGAAGGAGGAGAGGATGCTAGATAGACAAGTAGTAGTCTACTCTGTACCCTTGAAAATAAGCAGCTGTGGTTTAAACAACTGATTCAGATCTTTAGCAATGTCTTATCAAAGAGATGAGATAACTTGGTAGGGTGTGGCTGTCAGACAATGGATTCTAATGGAGAAGCACAGAAGAGACACTGCATCCCTCCCTCTTCTCACCTGCCCACAGTCACGAGATGTATCCATTCACATTCACCTTTAAATTCTCCTTCAGCTGTTCCCTTCCTGTGTTAGGGTCTCATAGCACAGGTATCTTTGGGGCACATTCTATAGATTCCCTTGTAGATAAAACCACATCATAGCATTTCTTTGAGGACTCAGTAACTGCACTCCTTGCAATGGAATTTGAAATGATCCCACCTTAGTGAAAATACCCCTCTGGGGTACCTCACATCCAGAGATATCTCTAATTCAAAATGTATAAAACCAAACTGATCACCAAATAAAACATTTCTTGATAGTCTCTAACTCAATTGATAGGCTGCCACAGTTCCCTGTGCTCTGGAATCAGCAGAGGTATCCTAAGTGACCTGATGACTTCTCGTCTTCCCCACACTAATCCTTCTTCCATCCCACAAGACAAACTAATCTTTCTAATTAGATTTCTGATTAAGCAGCTAGCTGCTGGAAGGCCAAGCATAGTTCATCATCTGTCCCCACCTCCACTTGGCTCTTTCTTGCGTCTCTATGCCCTATCCCTCTGTCTTTATTCTGTGTCTTGGTTACCATCTCCCATACCCATCAATGCTTATACCATTCCTCTCAGAGGAATGCCTTGCTACCCCATCCCAGGCCCTACCACATAAGTCAGGATGTATTTCCTTCTGGGAAAAAAAAATACCTGTTTTCTATACAGCATTTATTTCTACACCAGAGCACTCTCACTCTTGGTCCATGGATCTGTAACTTTCTTTAGAGTCTACCCTCTCAACATGTGGAACAGCCATAGTATGGTTAAAGCAGAGTTGGGAAAACCATTTTTCAAGTCAAACATTTTTTTTATTCTGACAGAATTATAGATTCACACACAGTTATATGAAATAATGCAGATGACCTTCTGTACCATTTACCCAGTTTTCCCAAGTGGTAACATCTTACAAAACTATAGTACAATATCACAACCAGAATATTGACATTGAGATAATCCATCTCTCTTGTTCATATTTCTTTTGTTTTACTTGTACTCATGTGCATTTGTGTGTATTAAGTTCTATACAGTTTTATCACAGGGGTAGGTTCATGTATCTACCACTTCCCTCTTACCTGCCCCACTTCACCCCTACTCCCTCCTTAACCTATAGTAAGCATGAATCTGTTCTGTATTTCCATAACTTTGTCATTTCAAGAATGTCATATAAATGGATCACATTGTGCAAACTTTGGGGATTGGCTTTTCTCAGCATAATTCTCTAGCATGTATCAATAGTTCACTTTTGGTATGGATGTACCACAGTTTAACCATTCGCCTGGTTGAAGGACCTCTGTGTTGTTTCTCGTTTGGGTTATTACAAATAAAGCTGCTGTGAACATTCATGTACAGGTTTTGTGTGAATATGTTTCCCATTTCTCTGAGATTAATGCTAAATATGCAATTTCTGGGTCTTATGGTAATTGCATGTATACTTTTTTATAAGAAACTGCCAACCAGTTTTTCAAGAGTGCCTGTACCATTTTATATTCCCACCAATGAGTGACCCCCTTCATTCTTGCCAACATTTAGTATTATCACTATTTTTTATTTTACTATTCTGATACATATATAAGGACATATTGAGGTTTGAGTTTGCAGTTCTGTAATGGCTGAAAATGAGGTTGAACATCTTTTTGTGTCCTTATTTCCTTCTGCTTATCATTCTCCATGACATTACTTTTATCTATGTTCTAACTGGATTTTTTTGTTGTTGTTTTACTGTTTAGCTTTGAGGGTTCTTCATATATTCCAGATACTGTTCCTTTATTGTATATGGGGAAGACTAATTTATCAAATTTTCCTTTTATGGGTCATGCTTTTGGTGTCAAACTCTTTGCCTAGCCAGAGATCACAAAGATTTTTCTGTTTTTTCCCCCCTTAAAGTCTTATAGCTTTACATTCACATTTAAATCCATAATCCATTTGAGTTCATTTTTGTACAAGATGTGAAGTTTAGGTAACTTCATTATTTTTGTCTATAGATATCCAATTTTTCCAGCACCATTTGTTGAAAGGCTATTCTTTCTCCATTAAATTTCTTCTGCATCTTTGTCAAAGACAGTAGGAAATATTTGTGTTGGCCTATTTCTGAATTCTTTATTCCACTCTATCAATCTATATGTCTTATCCCTCTGCCCATACTACAATGTCTTGATTACAGTAATTATATTGTAAGCCTTAATATTGGGTTCAGTGATTCCTCCCATTTTATTCTACTTTTTCAAGGTATTTCAGTATTCCAGGGCTGGTACCTTTCCTATAAATTTTAGAACATACTGTTTAATTTCTATAATGTAAATTATATTTAAAATATAAAATAAAATAATATTTTTCTGGAAACTGTTTTGTTTCTTCTATACATAGCCAGAAAAGGTGGTTGTTTGTATGTCAATATGCTCTTAAATTTAAACTTTCTCCAAACTCAAAAAAAACATAATTTTTTATTATTTTAATATAATTATTTTGTGACTTTTATTACTAATATTAGAGTTCACTCTTATAATATTAATAAATTTACTAAATTTTTTAGTCATTTCTTTAGCCATTTTTTCTTGTAATGTTATTAGTTTCAATTATACAATACATTGGTTAGACATTTATATAGTTTATTAAACAATCCCTTCAATTACTCTATCACCCTTCTGTCTCTATATACAGCCATTACATTATTGATGACTACATTCCCTATGCCATGCTCCCCATTCCGGAGACCATCTATGAACTACTAATTTGTATTTCTTTAACCCTTCAATGTTTTCTTCCAGTCCCCCATCTCCCATCCCTCTGGCCATCACAGATTGTCTTCTTTATTTGTGAGTCTGTTTTCAATTAATTTGTTCTCTTTGTTCCTTAGATTCCACATATAAGTGAAATCATATGGTATTTATCTTTCTCTGACTTACTTCACTCAGCATAACTTTTAGGTCTATTTATGTCATTGCAAATAGTAGGATTTCATTTTTTGACTGACGAGTATACCATTGTATATATGAGCCATAACATCTTTATTCAATCATCTGTCAATGGGCATTTAGGTTGCTTCCATATCTTGGCTATTGTATATGGTGTTGCCATGAACATAGGGATTCATAGATCTTTATGAATTGCTGTTTCGGTTTTCTGTGGATAAATAACCTAAAAGTGCAATTGCTAGTCAAAAGGTATATACATTTTCAATTTTTCGAGGAAGTTCTAGACTGTTTTCCATAGTGGCTATACTAATTTGCAATCTCACCAACAGTGTATGAGTTTTTTTTTTCTCTACCCATTCACCAATGCTTTTTCTTTGATTTATTGATAATAGCCATTCTGACAGGTGTGGGGTGATATATCATTATGGCTTTAATTTGCATTTCTCTGATGGTTAGTGATCATGTGCATCTTTTCATATATCTATTGGCCATCTATTTCCTCTTTGGAGAAATATCTATTCAGGTCTTCTGCACATTTTTAATTATATTGTTTTTTGTTGTTGAGTTTTATGAGTTCTTTATAATTTTGGATATTAACTTCTTATCAGATGTATCATAAGCAAATATCTTCTCCCAATCAGTAGGTTGTCTTTTCATATTGTTAATGGTTTCCTTTGCTGTACAAAAACTTTTTAGTTTGTAGTCCCATTTAGTCTTTCTTTTGTTTCTTTTACCCAAGGAGGTATGTCCAAAAAGAAATTACTAGTAGCAAATATCAGAAAAATTACTGCCTATGTTTTCTTCTAGAAGTTGTACGGTTTTGGGTCTTACATTTAAGTCTTTAATCCATTTTGAGTCTAGTCTTGTAAATTGTGTAAGAAGGTGGTCCAGTTTCATTATTTGCATGTATCTGTCCAATTTTTCCAATACCGTTTATTGAGGAGACTGTCTTTACAACATTGCATATTCTTGCCTCCTTTGTCAAATATTAAATGAGTATATAGAAGTGGATTTATTTCTGGGGTCTCTATTCTGTTCCATTTTTATGACAGTACCATGATGTTTTGATCACTGTAGCCTGGTAGTACAGTTTGATATAGGATAGTGTGATACCTCCAACTTTGCTTTTCTTTCTCAAGATTGCCATGGCTATTCAAGATCTTTTATAATTCCATATAAATTTTATGATTATTTCTTCTAGTTCTATGAAAAATGTCATTGGTATTTTGAGAGGGTATGCAATAAATCCATAGATTGCTTTGGGTGGTATGGCCATTTTAATGATGCTGATTCTTCCTACCCATGAGCATGGATATGTTTTCATTTAATTGTAGATTTTTCAATTTCCTTTTTTAATTACTCATAATTTTCTAAGAACAGGTCTTTTACTTCCTTGGTGAATTTGATACCCAGGTATTTTTTTATGCAATTGTAAATGGGATTGTTTTCTAAATTTCTCTTTCTGAAAGTTGATCAGTGTATAAAAATGCTACTGACTTCTGAATATTAATTTTGTATTCTACTACTTTACTGAACTCATTGATCAGTTCCAACAGTTTTTTAGTGGAATCCAGGGTTCTTTCTATATAGTATTATGCCATCTACAAATAATGAGAGTTTTACTTCTTCCTTTTGCAATTTGGTTATCTTTTATTTGTCTTGTCTGATTGCAAAAAGTGTTTCTCTTTTGTTACTCTATTTACTAGCTACGTTAGATTTACAATATTTGGCTTAAACTTGAACTAAGAATCTTGACTTATAATCCACATTTTCTTGTGCGGTTCAATGAAGAAAATTTTCAATTATTGAATGCCATTTCAACATCATGTTGGAAAAGAAAAATTTCCATGATTGTTTATTTTAATTATTAAGCCTGATAATGTCTTTACAAAAGGATGCCTCTGCCCAAATGACTGTTACTGATGTAAATAATATAAAGTGCATTCAGACTGTCTTCACTGCAGGACTGAACGAGAGTACATTTGTATGAAAAATAATTTAACAGCTAACATACTTGTTTACACCAAGAAATAGACTCACCAGTCCTGGATGTTTAACAAAATTCTAAAATATAACTCACATGGAATGATCTCTCTTTAACAAAAGTAAAATGAAAGTTCCTTTGCAAGATCTATAAAGTGGATTTTAGAATAAGGTTGTCTATGTCTACAAAATACCTTACTGAGAATTTGATAGAAATTGTGTTAGACCTTCAAATTAATTTGGAGAGAATTGGCATCTTTACTGTGTTGAGTTGGAAAGCCCACTTCTGCTTTATAATTTAGTGGTGAAGATGTATATGTTTGAGCAATCTCATACAAATGGTGTGCTGGCACATAATAGGAGCTTAATAAATATTTATAGGAGAGAGGGAAGATAGGAGTGCCAGGCAAAGTCTTTAAGAGTTTGGATCATTAGTTCCCAAATCTGACCATATCTACAACCTCTGCTGAGCTTTACGAAAGTACGGAATTCTTGGTTTCACCTCAGCTTTGATGATTCAGAATCTACAGGGTTGATGCTAGTGAAGCTTAATTTTTTTTTCAAAATTAATTTTTGTGATTGAGGTAACATTGGTTAATAACATTATATAAATTTCAGGTGTAGAAAATTATAATTTGGTACCTCTATACTCCATTGCATGCTCACCACCAAAAGTCTAGCATCTGTTACTATATATTTGACCCTCTTTACCCTTACCAATATGAATCTAGAGTTGATTCTCGGATACAGCCAAGTTTGAGTATTTACTATATAAAAGCCAGACATGGAAGCAATTTACAGGCAATGAGGTGAGTCCCTCAGGACCTCACTGTTCTTTCTAACATTTGCCCTGAAACAAGTGACAGCTGTAATCAAATCCGCCCAAGGCAAATTAACAAGTTCTTCATGAGACATGAATCAAAATGAGTAAACCTGCCTGGGGGAAGTGGAAACTAGATTCATTTTGAACATGTAGCCACCCATGTCTTTTCCAATGAGGAAATAAGTAGCCAGAGGAAATAAGCAGTTCTAAATTGTAAATACTGTTATTCACTTCATTGCATATTAAATCAATTCCCTAACCATGAGGCCTAAGAAACTTTGTAATAGTGTACCAATGGAACTGGCTACAGCCCTGACAGCATCTGACCCAGGACTGTTCAGATGCCTGGAAACTTTTTTTTCATTAACAATATACCAGGCCACATAATCTGTAAGTCTTTCCTATCATAAAAGGAACAGGAAATTAGGTATAAAGACACACAGAGAAGAGAACATAAATTAGGATTTAGAGCACAGGCATTTTTAAACCTCTGCATTTGTGTTGTTTGTTGTCTTTTGTTTGTTTTTTTGTTTGTTTGTTTGTTTTGGCTGTTTCAGTTTCTTTGTTTTCAGTGCAAAATTTATCATATAAGTAATAAATATACAAAAGTAAAGAAATTTCTAACAAGATAAAGTATAGTCTCCTAATCTTATCACCCAATGCTGGGTGATTTCTCTTCTATTGCTGAACATTCCCTTCTGTATGTTGAACTTCTTTGTGTGCATACATGTGCTTTTATAGTTCTAATCAGTGAGCTTACAATTTTGAGGTACTACATCAGTTTAAGTTGGGAATTTTTTGTATTTATTTTTGTTTTTTTGACTGCATAATATTTCATTATGCTACTGTACAATAATTGTCTCTTTTTAAACCATACTGCCTTTAAATTACTACCTGTTATTCTATTGCCATTTCTATTCTATTCCTTTCTTTTTTCACTATGTTGACACAATTGTCTTTAATATTGCCATATTCTAAAGCATTTTAGTCATTTTCATTTTGTTATTTTTTCTGAGAGCACTGTAATGAATATCTTAAAATGTACAGATTTTTTTCTGATTCTAAATTACTTCTTTGGGATAAATTCTCAAAATGACATTGTAAGGTCATTGGACATAAGCATTTTAATGGCTTTTATTATTTCTGAGTATATCAGCTTCACCAAAATTTTTCCAAAATTAGATAGTATTTTTAAATTTTGCAAATATGGTGAATGTAAATGAGTACATTGACATTATTTTGATTAGAATATGTATTTGTCCACCATTTTTATTTTATTATATACATTGTCTATTGAAATCTTTTGTTAATCTATTAAACATTTTAATGCACATTATAAATATTATAGATATTAATCCTGATTCACAATTATGTAAATGGTTTTCCAACCTATTGCTCCTAGTTTTACATTAATTTTATCATTGTTATTTCAATATCATCAACTCTGTAGTTCTTCTTTGTTATTCATTTTATTTATTACTGTAAGCCAGAGTTAAGTTTACTATTCCTCTGTAGATGTGATACAACTAGAATCTGTTTTCTAAGAGCTTTTTCTGATGTCTTTTTTTTTTTTTGCATTTCATTAACCTAATTTTAGTAGATGAATAGTTTAGAATCTAAATCATCTTTTTCAATCATTCCTGTTCTCTCTATGAAATTGTTCTCCTCCACCATGCTGAGACACTTACTACCATTTGTCTCCCATTATATAGTGCTGAGTGTGTTCCTTGACTCACACTGTAGTCCATCAGGTCTATTTCTTTTGTACATTTGCTAATCCCACATGGCTTTAGTTTTTTGTTGTGGCATTGGCTATATGTCTAATACCTGGTAATGCCGGATCTGCCACCTCATTCTTCCTTTTTTATTAGATGTTCCTATCTTATTTTTCCTTCATATAATCTTTAGAATCAGGTGGCTGAGTCCCAAAAGAAAACACTTTCAAAAGAATTTATACCCATGTGGAGTTGCATATGAAGAACACAGAAAGATGCCAAAACACACTCTCATGGCCTTTGAGCCAAGACCTTTAGCAGATTCCTTTGAGGAATCTAGGGGCACTTTGAAAACCATGAAAACTCCTTCAACTAAGGGAGAACTAAAAGGTGCTAAGTGGAATATTGTATCTGTCTTAGAAAGTGTGTATCAGTGCAACACAAGACCTTGCCTTATCCTGGTTTATCTTGATATAGAAATTTGGTTTTCTTCTTTTACAAGGATAAACACCCCTCTCCTCTCCAGCCATGAGTGCAAGGGTACACACACACACACACACACACACACACACACACACACACACACAAAGCTTTACTTTATGTAACCCCAAGACCGAAGAGAGGTTGTGACCACTATCCAAAATGAGTCTCAGAAGTGATAGGCATGATATTTTCATAGTTCTTAAAAGCTGGCACAGACCCTTCATCCCAGGTCACCCTCTTAAGCACCTCCTCTTTCCCAGTGGTGGAATCTGTGGGCACATTCTCTGAGCTAAGGACATCTGAGGGCTCTTCCATGTGATCACAATTAAAAGGATGTCCATGCAGAAACCCTCAGGTTCTGCCTCAGGAGATTGTGTTCACCTAAAACAATAAGTAGCTTTTATTGCGTGGCCTTGCCATTTGGCTGGCAGCCTTCCCGAAACAGAACAGTTGCATTGCTTTCTAATCTCACTGGAAAATAGGGCTTATTTTAGCCTCATTAGAGATAAATATTCTGTAAGGAAAAAGGTAGGGCTCATGACATGATGAAAAGACATGTGTGTTATACAAGTCCACATGAAAAGACACATTCTTGGGGGAAATGTAAAAATGCACCAAAAGTAGAATCAGGTAGATGCAGTGTGAATTTACTCCTCCTAGCTGTATGATCTTAGAAAAATTAAATAAACCTTCTAAGTATAGTTCATAAAATAAGAAAACTATTCAAAATTGATGTGAGAATTAAATTAAGTCATTTATAGAAACTATCTATGCATTACCATCTTAATGTCTAAAAGGATGGACAAAGTAAAATAATTTGTCATATAGATGAAAAGGATGCACTACTCTATCTGCAAGCAAAGTTTTTCCTATTTCCTCCAGACTTCTCCCCATGTCCAGGATGAGATCAAAAATATATACAACAGAGGTCATTAATATTTTGTGGGTTATGGATCACTTAGAGAATTTGATGAGTGTTAAGAGCTGCTTTTTTCCAAAATAAGCACACAAGTCAACATTCTAGATGTGGAAGACGATGGATGCCTTGAAACACATTTGTGGGCAGCTCCATGAAGCCCAAGCTAAGAACTCAAACCTGTACACCTACCTTCCATCAACAGGAAAGGATAAGTGACTGTGTCAGAACTCAGCCTAACTATATTCTAAGCCATTGTCCGTAGCTGAAGGCTAGTCAGTCTACCCTAGACCCACTAAACAGTCTTGTCATAAACCACTACCTCTCCCCGACCCCATCTCATTCCTCACGTTAAGGCACAAGTCTGACTGCCTAGTTCCTTTGTCCACATGGGGGAAAAATCAACAAGTTTGAATGCATTCATAAGATTACATCATCTCACTGAAGTTATTTCCTTCTTTATAATTAATAATAAAAATAGCTAACACCTTCATATCCTTACTACAGTGTGCTAAACCCTTTGTACTCATTGTCCTCTAAATCTTACAAGAGCATGAGGGAACTTTTGCTTTTCCCATTAGGCAGTCAGTTAGCTGAGTCCTAGATGGTTTAAAAGCTGTTTGCTGCAGGTGACCCAGCTAATGAGTGATGGAGCCTGTGTCTCTCCAACCACAAACCCCTGCTGTCACTGCTCTTCTCCACAGCCTCTCTCCCGGGTACTGCGGATCTCATGGGAAATTTCATAATTACTGATACTCACGTTCCTTAGTTGCTTCCCTGTAGGTCCCCAAAGCATTGCTGACTCTATCTTCTCTTAGCTACCCAGCCCTGATATAAGTCCTCTCCAGAAGATTCCCCTCCACACATAAGCCACTCTTGCATGCTCAACACTTTTGTGAATTCATAATGTATCATTCCCAAGGTTGTCAGAGTATGCAACTTCCTCATAAATGGTATGCACAGTCTTCAAGGCCTCCATTAACTTGTCATCCCCTCTATTAATTTGTTGCTTCCTATTTCAGATAACAACCAGCCCTTTTGTCATATTTGAATTTCAGATATCTACCCCACCATATCAGCCTGGCTGCCACTGTCCTCTTAGAATACAGTTCAATAATTTGTGGCAAAAATGTAGCTGGGACACAGTGGAGTGAAAGTGAACAAGTGTGTTTCAATTATAGCTGAATCTTCATGAACCAGTGCCTCAATAAATTTCCATACACTTTGAAAATGTATTTATGTGAAAGTTTCTTGAACATTCAGCATTTTTTAAAATACTGGAACTACTTATGTTGTAGATATTTTAACAGAAAGTTGAGTTGTTTAGCAACTGTCAAGAGTTTAACCCACTTTACTCCTAGTCTGACAGTTTTTGTTACACTTACTCCTCATGTCTTCATCCATATGATTTGCCCCAGCCTGATGATCTAGTCTCAACTTCTAACAGCATCTTGTGTTAATAGTTGAAATTTCTTTATCAAGAAAGAGTTTTTTGTGTTGAATGAACCACAGTGACTCAACAAGAAGGGCCATGTTACATGATAACAAAACTGTCTTCACAAATATATCAAGCCCAGGGCCATGAAGGAGCAGATAAAACAGGAATGAGTACTTTATAAGTAGCCCACCAAAAGAGAAACACCTGGAGAAAGGTGATATACCCAGCCGGTGCTGGAAACAGCAGAGGACAGCACTGAACACATGGTCCGTGGAGTGGGAGACCTGGGTTTAAATTTTGATTCTGTCACTTATTTACTATATTACCCTGGGAAAGTCCCAAATGTCATATGTAAAATGGGAATGGTAATAACCTTATCTTATAGAGTTGTTGTTATGGACATGGTAAGTGCTCAGTGAAAATACCCACCATGATGGTGTATGACCCCCAGAGGGAATGTGAAGAGGATGTAGTGATGTCCCAGGACCATCAGCCAGCCAAAGTAGGCTAAAAACACAGAGCCCCACTAGAAGAACTCAGCCTGGCCTTATTCCATCCACACAAAGTGATACCCACCTGAAATGCCTTCATCTGGGTCTTCCCATTTGCTCTCACTATCATAGGAGACTTCTAGAGTCAAAGACTCTGATAAAGCACCCCAAGAACAGAACTGTGGCAGGAAAATGGTCCCTGAATCTGCTTCTAAACGTTCTGCACAGGGTGGCTGGTCTTCTGATGTACAGTTGATAGTAAGATACACTTCATCCTTTGTGGTGGGATAAAAGGCTTCAGGTGGATGACATATGACACTTTCCTCACCATCTCTGTCAAAATCAGGACTAGAAAATGGAAACTCATGTATTATCCAGCATTGATCAGAAATTCCCCTCTCCATCTTCCCTTGCTTTTTAGAATTTTCATCATGACACACCACAGGAGAGTCAATCAGGGTTCAAACAGTTCTTGCCAGGGACTGCCTTGAGATAGGAGGTGAACAGTGAATAAGGCATGACCCCTGTCCTTGAGGAGCCCTCACATTAAGGGAGGAGAGTGAGCAATGAATAAATGTTGCAATCCAGGTACTTAAGGGCTATGGAAGAGGCAACACAAAACATATGGGAACAGGAGAAGCTCCTTACCAAGCCCCCTTACCATGGGAGACTTGCCAAAGGGAATGGCATTAAAAGTAAATCTATAACACAGTTCTAGGACTGACTTTATATGGGGATTCAGAACTTGAGCAAGTTTATTAACTCCTCTGGAAACTCAGCTTTCTCATCTAAAAAAAATTGGGAAGATCAAGAAACGTATAGAATATTGGAATACTTAAATAATTCTGATATAGCCATCCATGGTTTCTGGTACAGAGTAAGGTCTCAGGAAGTAGGAGATGCCATTATTACTACTTTGATTATGATTATGTCAACAGAAAAATTAGATGGAAAGGGCTAAAGCAGGAGACTGGGAGCAACTTAAGCAGGTGAACTTCAAAGCACTTTGTGCAAATATCAGGTCCTTTTCTGAGTGCTGTAAAAGTGTCCATTTAGAGGCAGCCAGCTGGAATGACATTTATTCCCCATGTGATACAAGAGGCAGATGAACAGTGAGGCTCATCGTCTGGCGATGGAGGAAGAAACATAAAAGAGGAGCCTTCTAGAGGCTATCCAAGATCATCATGCATGCTTTTTGGTTAGAAAGAGCAGTCGATGCAGACGGAAGAGCATTTCACAGTTTCAAGCATTCAGAGAAAAATGCTCAGAAAATATCTGTCGAAAGGCTGGTTAGAGATGATGAGTAGGAAAACCTAAAAGAAATGCACACAGATTTAGCTTTTTACTGAATACATGAATCTTTATTTATCATTCTCCTTTCTCACCCTCATATCAATGGGTTGTCTCTGTTGCTTGTCCCCTGACCTCTGTTTCCCTTTCCAGCAATGCCTCTTTCTCTTAAAATCAGCTCTGGCACCTTCCAATAGCTAATAGCTACAAGCCCCCAAACACCTATAGAGCCTGCCTTCATCCGCATTAGAGTCAGACGATCTGTCCCAAACTGAGTTTCACTGTCAATAAGAATTTTTCTGCACATGAGAGCTACAGGGTGTATATAAATATGCACACATTCACGTGTATAAAAGAAAACTGAATGCTACAAGGGCTAAAGAGGAATATTCACTTTAAGAAAACAGTATTTCAAAATTAAGCACTTTGAGGGAAAATTGGTTTAAAACCTTAAAGTACTTCACCAAATTGTAAAGAAACTGTTTTTTTTTCCTATAAACATAGTGAGGAAACAACATGGAAATTTGATTAAAGAATGGGAACTCTAGCCTGTTCCCCAGGCCCATTGCATGCCCCACCATCACTCTCCCCAAGCAGTAGCCTTCTTCCTTCTTCCACACCAAGTGGAAGCCAATGGCAACACATCTCCATCAGTCACTGCAGTGCCTAACTGTCCACACCTCAATTCCTACTATCATGCTCCACTAACCTTTCTAATAACCTCCTTGATCTCTAGGTTTGGTTTGGGGCTTCAGCTACTGGCCTTGCATTATAGAGAAACTAAGAGGCAAGGGTCAGAGAATCCTGAGGGGACTTGATGGCCTCCAGGATGAAATCCTAGCTATTATTGCATTGCAAGTCAGAAAGAATGACTACCTTTCTATCCACCCTCTGACATATGCCAGGAGGCTGCCCTTGAGATCTGAGCTGGAGTTTGAATGTAGGCATGGAGAAAGGTGAGCAAGGAAAAAATAGGTACAAGAAGGCCTGTGAGAACCCCAAGAAACAACCTATTTCATGAAAGGGGCGAGACTTGGGGACTTGGAGAAGTTAATAAGGATGGTGGCATTTTTTTAGAGTAAGGCTAGATGTTTTGGCAGGTGGACAAGCTGAGTAAAGGGGGCTCAAAGCCAGCTCAGGGCATCTGGAGATAATGTAACAAGTCTCCCATCTATAGTCTAAGAGGACCAGGTTCCTCGGAGCTCTCTATTGTCCTCCACATACATTTAAGAACCTTGTTCCCTTCCTACCATACTGTCTGATGAAAGGAGCCTTTTACAGACAGGTGATACCTTGGGAGAATCTGAAGACCTCTTGGGCACCCTTTCCAACCACTTTCCCTACATGAGCTGGCAGGGCCCTAGAAAAATACCTGCCCCCAAATTCTGCAACTTTTCAGTGACTGCTTTTAAGGAAAATAATCCCAATGCAGCTCTGAGGTCATTGAAAACATGGTAAAGCTTTTACTTGTTTCAGGGTATTTACTGAGAGTGGAAAAACATCAGACACTGGACAACTTCCCTGGACAGCTGTCCTTTAGAGACTTAGGCCACCAAAATCATATCTACCTTCCAGGAAGATAATTCAAATGAGTAGACAACATTTAAGGCCTTAAATACTAAGGTATTGTAATTGCCCTCCTTACTGTGGTTAAATCTACAAAAAGGTCAGGTTTTGTGTCTTCATATGAGGTTCAATGCTTTCCAGTTCTCCAGCACCAGGTCCCACCTGATGTCCCTGTTAGCCCTGGTTATTGCAGTGTTTAGCTCAGGGCCAATGCTCTTGCCAGCCCTGAGTTAAGCATTTAACAGGTGGGGTTTGCAGTGTCTCTAAGACATCAAGTGAAAAAGTCCAGTAGACTACTGGATTTGAAACCCAAATGATTATCCTGAGCTGAAGATCAATATTTAGGAGTCATCAGAGTGGTGTGTCTGGTTTGATGTGTATGGAATGGATGTTTTCCCCTGGGAGCCTGTAAGTGTGTAGAGAGAACCCTGCTAAAGGCAGCACCCAAGCCCCAGCTTGTCATAGGCTCTCCTCTGCTGTGTTAGACTACTGCTATTCTTGGCCAGGCATCTGTTTCACTCACTCCTTTCAGTCACACTCTGACTCCAGAGCAGGCCTTCACAGGTGTCCCCTGTGTTCTCCCATCTGATCAACAGCCTTCACCCGACAGCTTCATTCATCCTTCAGCCAGTTGCTCTGATGTCACACCTGGTACCACATAGAATTTTAGGCTCCTAATCATTGTCATTTGCTATTCCGGGAATAGTGCCCTCCTTCCACAGAAGGCATACAGTTACTTCAGGTTCATATCAAGGACTCTGGCTTCATTTTGCATTTTTAAATGACTATGAAAACTTCTATCATCTCTTTCACTAAATGATCATTTCTGAAACTACATGCATTTTAATTACATTAACTTAACTATATGTGCTGGGGAGGGTGGAGAATAAGAGGGGCTTTGGGGGAGAGAGAGAGAGAAAGAGAGAGAGAGAGAGAGAGAGAGAGAGAGAGAGAGAGAGAGAGAGAGAGGGAGGGAGAGAAAGAAAGATAGCTAGAGATAGATTGGAGTGGGGAATAAGCCGAAACATGTTGCAGTGACCAACTTTCCACTCAATGAGTATAAGCCCTGAAGTGGACATGAGTGGGTAACTTAAATCTGTCATCCATTCATTCCCCTAAGGCCAACATAGAAAGATAAGCATTTTGCAGACAGTCTATAAATAAAAGCCACCAGACTTCATCTGAGGTTCAACTAAAGAAAAAGATATTTGCTCCCACACCAGGGATAGGGGGATATCACATCTTCCAAAGTGATGTTCAAGGGTTATGTGGCTTGGTGTGATTTTCACCTTATTCCTTAACTTTGGAAACTAACCTTGCATAATACCAGCCAATTGCCCGTACCCCCTCTGGCAAGCATACAATTCCACTGCTCCTCCATGAACATGCTTTATTATATTATGCTTTATAACGATCTACAACTATAGGGTTGAGTCTCCATATGTACAATGTGGTAAAATAGAGAACAAGGAAGGAAAAGTAAGATCTCATCTCCGTGTACACTCTGAGGTACTAGGGTACTGGCAGCCATATAGCTGTAGGAAGTAGCCACCAGGCAGATGGCAAGCTCTGACAATTTGCTGGGAATTTCAACTGATGGACCTGTTTTTAAGCTGGAAATAACTCAAGAAAGGGAAAAAAAAAACACTGACTTGTGTTGGGTTCCTGCTGTGCATCAGGCACTGTGATAGCACTCTACATTATCATTTCTTTTGACTTGCACAAAACCCTGTGGAATTATAGAAGTCTTCTTTACAATGGAGAAGTCTCAAGCCCAGAAATGTCAACTCTCCAGTCACACTAGTAAGTGGAAACCTGAAACCAAAGATATATCATCAAGAAATTCTTGCCCTTTTTGTTCTAAACTGCAGGAAGAGTTTGACTCACAGATGTCAGAAACAAGGAGGCAGTTACCTGGGCCAGCCACCTCAGAACTAAGCTGCAGACATTCTAAGTGTGAATGGGAGGAATATGCAAAAAGCTACAAGTTCACTTTGAAATCCTGATTCTGGTTCTATGCCAGAGCTGGGGGAACGGTTCTGTGACTGCTTGGCATGAGCCATGCTTTCCTTCCTGTGGGGGACAGTCACTGTACACAACAAATGCAAGCTAATGTCTTGTTAAAAGAGAGTCCTACCTTCATAGAGAAGAAAGGTTTCTGATTGGGAGAGAAAAAAATCACAGTAAATGTGAAGCCAGGAAATGTGGGGAAGCAGAACACTGCCATCACCAAGACCTCGAGAGGCAAGTATAAGGGGAAGGAGTTGGCTGTGGAGGGAGCCAGTGCAGAGAACGGTAAGGCTGCCCACCTATAGTTCCAAGGACCACATAGGTGTAGGCAATGAGTATGAGGCAGTAACCATAATGTACTAAAGATAAGAGATCCTACCAGAATGTTCTGGACAAGCTGTCAGGACACTTGTGTAACTCTAGGAAGGAGCAACCACCTCCAAAGATGGCAGGTTTTGGATATCTGGTATACTCCTGCAAGTAGGTACACTAAGCAAAATTTAGTTCAATTCAGAAAAATTAAATAATGTGATAGTTCTTGCAAAAAAAAATGGAATGACAAAAAGATAGGAGTAAATAGGTATCAGGACTTATAAGTAGAAAGTAGAGAAAGGCAGATTTCACCTTAATATAAGAAAGCATTTTTTGATCAACAACTACATGATGATGAAATGGACCCCTCAAAAGGAAGCAAATTCTATATCCCTGGAGATTTTCAAGCTAAGCAGGTCCCCTACTTCAGCGACGTCACAGGGCAGATTGTAACATGGCCTACAAGGTTGGATTAGATCATTTTTTATTAAAAAAACTCTGAGATTCTATGAGTCAGTGAATGAAACAGTGACTACCTATACTAATTATCTGTTATTAATAACTGATAGCCATGTTAGATTAAAGACACATAGCAAGTCAAACTTCAGGTTTGTATCTAAACCCAGAGTTACATTATCATCTAGTTCTCAGGGTTTCTCAGAGTCTCTGTCCATCACCCCAAACTATGTGGCAGTAAAACCTTTAAAATTCCAAAAGAGTGGTCTTGTGCCAACAAGGAAATATAGTTCCTTTTGTTTCCTGCAAGATCATACTAATAATTGTCCTTGAGTAAATCTCTGTAGATTATTTCATTTATCATTTAACAAAGTATATCAATTACTGCCTAGAATATACTTCATCTATGCATTTTCAGACAATAAAATGAATACCACTGATGAATGTGCTTAACCACTTTGTTCTACTTTGCAGACTAGTTGTTTTTTGTTTGGCTGGTACAGTATCCTTTAAAAATTGTTTCCAAATACTTTTAGGGAACATATGTCTGGCTTTTGTTAGTCACAGATCTCACTCTGCCTAATTGCATTATGTTGGCTGCTTCATACTTCATGTCATGTACCAGTTACTATAGATAAGCCCTTGTCAGTTCTCTAAGACAATCAACAAAGCGCCATTTACTCTCAATGAGTTTACATAGTGTCAAACACAAACCATCGTTCTTCATTATTTGCCTGGTTTGTGCCCATGCATCTAGCTAGCATAGACCTAGGAGCAACATCTTACCCTTTCTCAGTATTTATACCCTTCTCTCTGCTCCTAACAGGTCTCCATGTACCCTGGGTATCTGTAATAAATACTGAATCAAATAGTATGTTTTCCATCAGAACAGGACTGAGAACTGAAAATAGTTAGGGGAATGGATGGGCACAAAAATGCACACTTAAGTTAAAATGAATATTAAAATGAATGTTTCATTCTGGTTTTGAAAATGTAGATGTGTTTAAGCTTGTGGTGACTGTAAAGCATAATATTAGCAATAGGAATGATGATGCATACAGGAAAGAAATCCCAAGGCTTATGGTATTGGAAGACCACTGCATGGTATTTGCTTTCCCAAAAGTTCAAAAACTATAGTTACAGCAGCTCCAGATCTTATGCTTGTTTGTTTACCTCTCCACTTAATCCCTAGAATAGTGCTGGGCCCAGTAAGCATCTGAGCACAGTTATTGATTGCTTGATTATAACTGCTAACAATGAAATGCACATAATTTACAAAATGTCTGCAAATGTGGTGAGTCTTACCTTTCAAGTCTCCTGATACCACAAACTGAATAGCAGTTTTGCCTTACATCCTTTTCCAAACAGGTAGCTGATGCCCCAGAATCCACTTCCTGGGGCAGTCTGCATAAATGAGGGTGAGAATCCCCAGGACGCATCAAAGAAGTAGCCCAGGATCTTTCTATGTCGTGGTCCCATTGTGCTTCTCTGGTGGCCTGTTGGAAGGACTCTGGCCTGAGACCCAGGCCTTCCCCTGCATCTGGGGAGACACTGTTCCTCCTGCTGTCTTCTTGATCCAGGCTGGGGCTCTGCTCTGAGTCAGTGCATGTTGCCCTGGTAAATTCTTTGTCTATTGAGAGCTCAGGTGTCTATTAAAAGAAATATTAAGGATTATTAGATCCATGATACATACTGAACAGAATCTAAATATCTGTTCTTTGAAAAAATAATTTTTTATTTTCATGTAATTGTAGAACAGCAGTTAAGAGATGGGCTCATGGATCATCTTCCCTCTGCCAGGATTTCAGCTCCCACTGGCCCTAGGCAACACACTTTACCAACACACTTAAAGCCCTTAGCTTGGGGCCATTAGAAGCTCTTGTTAAATGTGTTACTTTTTTAATGAAAAATGTTTCAAAAACTTAAACAATATAGAAACAGAAGTGACAATGACTCTTTACTTCACTTTCCAATAGAAAATGTATTTTTAAAGTTTCTTTATTTTCAAGACAGCCCATTTTCATAGACTCATTTTCTTTCCAATCATGGTGCCCTTTCCTGGGTCGCCTCCTCACTTCTCCAAACATTATTTGATTTTCTTCAACTGCTTACATTGCAATTGGGCCTGTTATGTTCTAATTTTGATGGCCCACTATGATGTGTTAATTTCATTCAATTTTCTATAGGAAAAAAAAATCTGTACTCCAGTAGAAAATTATGTTTGCTCACAGTACAACCTCTGGGTTACCTGATTCTAGCTGTATTCATTGATCTGGGCTATTTTATAATTCTGTATAAACATGTTGTTCTTTGTAGTCTCTTTTGCCCCATCTTAATATCTGCCTGGTTCCCCCTTTGAATGAATTAGATAAAATCTTTAACAAGTGTTCCTTTTATATCTATGTGAGAGTTGTAATTTTATCTGAAGATTATCTTTTAGCATTTCCATCCCCTGACCTACAACTCTGATGTAATACAGGACATGGACTTTTGAGCCAGATAGGGCTGAGGTGCTGTTTGCACCCTCACCTATAACAGAGGTATATTTACTCTTCCCACCAACCTAGTTGTTTCCTTACCTGTCTGATTCTATCTCCCCACAATGAGATGGAACCCCAAATATGTACTTTTATTTAATTATAAATCACAAACACTTATGATTCTACTGATGTACAATGTACATTATAAAAGGTATACCAAAAATCAAATTTTTAAATGGATAAGACAAAAAATAAATAAATAGGAAAAGCAATTATGTTTTCTTTCTTACTCCTTAGAAGACCTCCAAAATCTCATTTTTACCCATCCCTCTCCTTCCAGCTCATCATCCCCTGTACTCACTCTCCAACAATCCTTCAATCTCTTCAAGGCTTCCAGTAAAAGGACCTGCTGCTTTTTCACCATCATTTCCTATCCCAGGCACCAATATTCTCACTTTCTCTTTACTAAGATTCCATGGTCTGCCCCATAAACACTCCCTTAAAAACAAAGAAAACCCTGAGCTTCCATCTTCTTGCCCCTCTCTGCCCCCATCATATATTACTCTCAGGTGCTGTATTTTAATTCCAAATCAGGTGCTGTATTCAAATTCCAAATGACACTATGTATATGTGGACTTTACACCTCTTCTGAGACAATGACTAATGCCAATTGTATGCATGCAGATATCAAATGGGCACTCAGGACTTCTAGATCTTTCTCTGCTTGCTTAGTAAATTCATTTCCTTTTCTCTCTACTCTCTAAATTGTTTCTCATTTTCTCTCTCTTCAAGTCTCCAGCAGCCACCACCCTACCACCTTACCTCTTACTTCGTAGTAAGAATGAACATTCAGGTACGAATCCTTCATCTCTCCATAATAAATTCCACTCTATAGCTTTCATCCCTACGCCAACATATTCTTTTACCAGCCACCCAATTTCTCTGCTCTTCAAATTAGTGCCTCTTCTCATTATTTCTGTATCTCCTCATTTTGCCTGTATCCACTCTAAGTAGGCTTCTGTCCCCATCGTTTAGTTTCCAACTGAAATTGCTCTAATCAGGGTCTCTAAAGCCAAAGAATAAATCTCTGTTCTCATTTCACCCTAATTCTCAGCAACATTCAACATAATTGGTCCTTTATCCTTCTTGAGAGTGTCCTTTACTCATTTACTTTACTTAAATGTGAAGTTCACTCTGAACTTCATCCTTACCTGGTTTTCCTACCACCTCCCAGGCCACTTCTTCTTGGCCCCATTTGCTATCTGATTTCTTTGAACTAGACCTCTCAGTGTAGGAGTGTTCTATGGTTTACTTCTCAGCCCTCTTCTTGACTTTTTTATACTCTTTTCCAAGGTGGTATTGTCCATTTCATGGCTCTAAATGGTGTTATTTTCTGACAATTTCTAAATCCCCTTTTTCCAGCCCTGACCTCATGCCAATTCTCCACAAGTAACTGTCTACTAGACATCTTCACTGGCTGTACCATAATATTTCAGTTTTATATGCTATCAAGAACTATTGCTTCTTCTCCATATACCATAGCTGCTCTAAGCACCTCCTAACTTGTTAAGTAGTACTGCCATTCATCCAGTTGTTCAAGCCAAACTTTATTTTCTTCCCCCATAACCATATCTAATCCAAAAGTAATCCTATAGGCTTTACATCTCAGATGTACTCTCAATTCAACTTACTAACTCTTCAGCTACAACCTGAGTCCAAGCCATAATAATATCATACCTGAAAGACTGCTGGCTTACTGGCTCCAGTCCATCTACACCAGCCATCTGAGTGATCTTTCTAAAGCATATACCAGATGAGGGTATGTTCTTACTTAAACCCTCACCCTCCCACCACCATTCTCTCCAGTGACTTCCTGTTGCATCCAGGATGGAATCAGCGCATTACAAAAACCTACAAGGTCCTACATAATGTGGCCCCAACTGCCTCTATAACTTCTTCTTCTTTGAATCTCATTAAATACTACAGTCCAGTCACCGATTGTTATCTTTTTGTCCATAAACCATCTGGGTCACTCCTATCTTAAAGCCTTTGCCTTTGCTATTCCTTCTGCCTAGAATAACCTTCTTCCAGATGTTTGTACAGCTACTTCTTTCTCATAAGTAGTTTATTCTAGTTATGAACTTACTTATTTCTTTGATCAATCTGACCTCTGAAGCCACAAATGAAAATCCTTTTCCACTTGCCACAGGTAAGAGGAGAGCTATAGTATGCCCTCCATATCTTTTCCCCAAGCCCTCCCACCAAGCTCTGCTGGCTTCTCTGGGGTGTAACTATTCTCTAGGACAGAGGAAAACTTTTTTCTCTGGCATTTCCTGGATATCTCAACAAAAATACATGTGCAAAGCCCCTCGGCCTGATCTCTGCATGTGCATAAGTTGACCTCTCACTCAATGCAGCTCTGAGAGGCCATCCCAGCTCTAGAATTCCCTGTGGGATCAGCAGAGGCCCATTGCAGTTGTACCACATTTTTTTCCCTTCTGCCAACCCCTGTTTCCCTCACCCTCCTAGGGGCATTCCAAAAGCCAGTCCTATAAACTTCCTGCACTCTGCTGCAGAGTCTATATCCTAGAAACCCAACAGATGACATTCTAATGGATAATTTTAAGTGCTAATTTGGCTAAGCCACAGTACCCAGCTACATGATCAAACACTAGTCTAGATGTTTCTGTGAATGATTATTTTATTTAAGAGTAATGTTGAAATCAGTAGATTTTGGATAAAGCAGATTACCCTTCATAATGTAGTGGGCCTTATCCAATCATTTGGAGGTTTTAAGAGAAAAAGATTGAAATCACCAAAAAAGAATGAATACTGACTCCAGACTTATGCTGTAACACCAACCCTTTCTGGGTTTCCAGTCTGCCAGCCGGCTCTACGGAATTAAACTGGCCAGCTGCCACAATTGCATGAACACATTCCTTAAAATCTCTCTCTTCTCCTCTCCTCAACCTCTCAATCTTCTCTCACTCTCCATATATGTGCACTTGCTATTGGCACACATATGTGCATACACACATACACATCTTATTGGCTCCATTTCTTTGGAGAACCTAATATAGGTGTCAGGGTAAAAACTCTGGATTTTCCTGGTTCCCATGCTCTTTTCCTTACACTAGGCTATATGTGTCTAATTCATAATTTAGGAGGGTGAATATACATCCTCTTCTTTATTTCATTCCCTGAATGGAAATTCTTATCTTTACTCTGACTTTTGTATTCCCTCTCTGATGCTTGGGCTGCCAAAAAGGCTGGCTCTAGAGCTCTCACGGCCAAACTCTAAATACGTAACCATCTACATGAAGATCCAAATGTCAGGAGAGGCAGAAGCAGGGAGGGGTAGGAAAAGGCAGGGATAGGACTTCATGAACTTGTTACTGACCAGTTGAGGTTTGGGGACTTGCTATTCTCCTGCCCCAGTGAGAGAAGGTGGCATTGAACCCTACCTAAAGCAAAGGTGGTCTTCTCAGGACCCACCAGACAGGAAAAGGGGTACCTGAACATGAGGCATGTGGAGAGATCAATGGCACTGTATCTTACCTGCCATCCCTGGTCCATCTCAGGCAGCACACCTGGAGGGGGTCGGCAAAGCAGGAGCGTGACTTCCTGTGAGGCCCCTCGCAGTAAATGGAGCACCTCCTACAAGAAACCAAATTCTACAGTTAGATGTGGGGCTGGAATGGCTATGGGATTTGCCCTTCTGCGTATCTCCCTAACACTGGCAATTCCACCCTTCCTTGATTTGTTCTTCAGGTCCAGAGAACTTTGAAGGATATCACAGTCAGCCTGACTCTTCAGACAGAGTATATGGAGTCAAGGCTGCTAGCTTGCAGCTACAATTAAGGTAATGCACTGAGGCTGGGTTGAAAATGTCCAAGGTCTTCCTCGGGGTCTTTTCATGGCAGCATCTGCCAATACTGATACCTTTTCTTCAGAGAGACAATAATTCAAACAAGTAACTTTCCTTCTCAATCTCCCTTTCTTTTCAAGCCCCTCATCTCACAGCCACCAGTCATATAGGTGTCACACTCCGATGTCTGCAGCCTGACCCTCGGCCCTGAGCTTCCTGCCACAGCTCAGCTCAAGCCCTTGGAACCCTAACTTGTGGTTCTCAGAGAATCATTCTTGGATCTGAACCTGGATTAATGAAGGTATCCCCACCCAAACATACACTGTTCTGGGGATTGTCTACCCCTTCCCATGCTACCCAGCGCCTGTCTCCTCCTTCATCCAGTTTGCCCTGTGCTCTGGAGATGGGCCTGTGCAGGCTGCAGTGAGGCTTTCTGTTGGGCTCACCCAATGCCAGCATGGGCAGGGATCAGAGACAAGGAGGAGAAGAAGGTTGGTGTTTGCATTCCTGCCTTGCTCCCTGTTGGGTTGTCACAGGATGACTGCACCCCTAGTTAATGTCACAGCTCATGTCAGTGAGTCTGCTCCATTCAGGATAATTGTTCCTTCCCATATCCTTTTGGATTTGGGGAGGCAGTGAATAACTGCACTCCTGTTCCCAGGCCCAGGGCTCTATACTCTCTTTTGCCTACACCTTTATTAATTGTTTTTCAAATGACTTTCTGCCAAGACCCTGACTGATATGTACACTATTTCATGGAGCTTTTGAGCTGTAAACATTGAGAAGCATTTCATTCTTTTTTTTTTAACTACATTTTAGTTATACACAGTGCAACCAATGCAATGCTATGCATCAAAGGCTGTAAATTTAGTATAAAAGAGAGAAGAAGGGCCGAAAGGAACCCCATGTAGTCCCTTCAGCTCTCACACCCACCTCCCAGAATGTGTTAGGAGATCTTTAGCGAGCACAGAAGCCAGGATTTTATCTTCAGTTTTATTATGAACCTAATTAGAAGCCAAGCTTAATCTAGGTCGGATATTTAAGAACTAAAATGGAAAACTGAATGTGAGAATGTTCTGTTCTCTCTGTGTGATCAAAGCCCAAGCTCCAGGTATGATTTTCAAGAGCCCAGAGTGTTCCCCCATGGGGGGTGGCCCTGAAAAAAGCATGATTGACATTAGCTTGCACACAAGGCTGCATCATTCATGGCCTCCCACCTGGAAGATGAGGCCTTCTGTGGACCTTCCATTCACAGCCAGGATAATGTCACCAGCTGCAATGGCCCCATTCTCCTCAGCCGGCTGCCCTGGGAAGAGCCGCTTAATTCTCACAAGATCATTCTTGAGGTGGCTGCAGCTTTCTCTCTCCATCTGCACAAAACTGAATCCCAAACCACTAGCATTCTTTTTCAGTTTGACTTCAAACTTAGGACCTGTATTGTGGGATGCGAATGAAATATATCCTTCAATAGATTACAAGTAAAACTAACCAGATTCAAAATGCAAACTGTCAAGTAGACAAATTGTTTTATACAAAAAGATTTCATTTTGCTAATTTTTATAACAGAGTACATTATACATGTTACAGATCAGTACTGTCTAATATAACATGAACTGCAAATACAAACTACATGTGTAATTTCAGTTTTCAAATAGCTACATTTTTAAAAGCAAGAAAAAAACAGGTAAAATAAATGGAATGATATATTTTATTTAACCCAATATTCTAAAATGTTACAACTTCAACTTGTAATCAATACAAAAAATATATTAATGAGATATTTTACACTCACCTCATGAACTAAGTCTTTAGCAATTGAGAATGTGTTTTATCAAGTCGGACTGGCCACATATCATCTGACAGTGCAGTTATAGATAATCAACAAAGTTTATATGTAAAGATATAGCTCATAGACATACATAATATGTCATGGAATTTAGAAAAACTTGTATCGCATATATTCCTAGTACTCCTTTATAACTAAATCATTTTAATATTAAATGGAATTAAATTTTGCATAAGTCAGCTATTGTGACGATTATGACCATTTCTATGGAAATGTTTTAGCTGCTGTATGTTTAACCATGTAGACTAAAACAGCTGCCTCTGGGCACCAAAGATGGATATAGTCCCAGGGACCTAGGTAGTCTGGCAGCCAAAGAGGCCTTTCAGCCTCCCCTCATTTGCCTTCACCAGCTCAACTGGCAATTAGTCAATAGAGGGGCAGAGCTCTGCCTTGTGAACATTGATTTGGGACAAGAATGAAAGCATCAGAAGATTTCTGTTTCAGGTGTGTCATACGACCATATTCCACCTCTTCAGTCATTTATTTTGTGGTCAGTTGCTCAAAGTTCCTCTCCAGAATTAACAGAGCAGCAATGGAAGAGGGAAGGCTTGTTTTATGCTCACGTGTTCCCTCTCCACTTCATCACTCACTATGGCCACCTTGCATTCAACCTGACTGATACCTTCTGGAAAATCTCTATAAAAGGATTGAAACCTGAGTAAGCTCCAAATCATGATATCCTAAGAAAATAAACCTTTTCCTAGCAGGAAACAAAATCACAGGGATGTGTGGAGAGGCAACCCATCAGAAGATGTGCAACAATGTCCCTATACACTGATTAGGGTATGCTTTTTTAAAAGATGCAAATAACAAGGCTAGTTTCTAAGCATCTCTCTCTCTCTCTCTCTCTCTCTCTCTCTCTCTCTCTCTCTCTCTCTCTCATTCTCAACCTTTTTTATCATTTTTCAGATCTTTTGTTACAAATATTTCTGCTGTAATTTGTCATTTTAGTCAGAAAATGCATGACCCTTTCACACCAATTTCATTCCCAAATACTTATAACAAATTTTCTAGTAGCTGATCCAAAAACTTCAGAAGGTTTGAGGGCATAATTATGCCTGGTAATCATTTGGAACTATGAACTACTTTTCCAGAAACATATGACAAGAGATTGGCTTCTACCACATCAGAAAGCCAGCCACATCATGACTGCCACTGCTATCTTTTGAGAACTCAGAGGAAGCCTTCTGCTTTTTCTTTTGAGTTGACAATTCAAAATCAGCATAGGATGACATGACAGTAGTAACATTCAATTCTCTCTCCTCTCACCATCTGTCACTGAGGAACAGCTTGCAGGCCTGCCAGGCAAGGCTGTTGCCAAGGAAACAGCCATGCATTCATCTCCCATCCTGTTATTGACAGAAGGACACTGCTGTGCAGTCCTGGGGCCTCTTCTTTCTAAGACCAGTCTTGCAACCTAAAAGGATGGGTGGACAAACTCACATTACACTTCATATGGCACCCAGGAGGATCTACGTTCATTCTGCAAATGATTTTTAATTTTCTGATACTTCCAGTAGCTTCTTCATTTATTTGAATCTTAAATCAAAATCTCCAAGCTAGCCTATTTGTGGGAATCCATAGCCATGTTTCTAACTGCCTGTTGGAAAAATTCTCCTAGAGTAATACATGAATCTCTATTTCAGTGTATGCAAGGCTAAATTTATCTTCTTCCCCTTACTTCACCTTACTTTCCTCTCATTCTTCTGAACACACTCTTCTCCATGCATTTGTCCTATCAGAACATGGAACCATTCTTCAACTAACCTCCCAGAGGCAACACTTGCAATGGTCTAGCTCTCCACCTCCTGCATTCCAAATACCCATCTGGTTCCAAGGCTTGAATGTTCTTCATCAGAAACATGTCCGCAGTGATCCCTGTTCTTTTACTCCCTCTCTTTCCAGTTCCAAGCTGAACTGTGGTAAGCTCCTTGGCTTGCTGGACCCTATCTCCTCCACCTACAGTATACCCTCCTCATGGCTAAACTTGGGTTAAACTAAGACATAAATTGACCGTGCAACAATCTTGATTGAGACTCTCCAATGTTTTCCATCAGCTTAAGTCTCAGCTCCTAACCTGGTATCTCATGCCCATAACAGCCTGTACCCCTTTTCCTTCTGGTTTGATTTCCACTCATCTTCCATACACATACTGACACTTGTTACCTAAAGCATGGTTCAAAGCCAATGGCTAGACATCACCTGGATGCTTTTCGGAAATGCCAAGCTTCCACTCAGGGGACTTGGCCCTGCCAAAATCCTTCTGCTGAAATTGTCATTCAGCACTAAGACCATGAACCCAGAGTGCAAATTTCTACCTGTCATTGCTGCCAGTAGGCTGGCCATGTACCTTCTGTAATCATGTTAATTCACAAAGGTCTAAAGAACATAGATTACTAATAAATTATGATTCTTTTCTCAAGATATGTTAACAAAAGTTGCCAATGTAAGTAAATCACTGCAAACCAGAAGACTGTTTTGGGAAAGAAGGAAAAATTTGTCAAAACAGTCCCCAGGAATCCTTTCTGCCACTGCCAATTACCAAGAGGGTGCTTCTAGATCTCTGTGGTGTAAGACACTTGGGCAAGTAAAGGCCCCTACCCTCAGGCCTAGGGCAGAATACAGAGTAGTATCATCCAGATGCTACTACTACCTGGGCACTGCACAAAATAAAGAGTACATAGTGGATGAATGCCTCCAGCTCTTGATGTCTTGAATTTCTACCTTATTTTAATGGAAGGACTCCCAGGACAGTGTAGCCTGTAATCACACAGTGTGATAGGAATGGTATGAAGTTGGGTCACTGTGCAAAATCAGGTTAGTGAGAAGGCCCGAAAGCAGGTGAGAGCACTGGTTATTTAGTGCTAGAGTAGAGAGTGTGAGGGGGCAGCCAGAGCCCAGTGGGAAAAGTGGTTTCACTCCATAAGCTCTGTTCAGCTGTGTGATTCTATAACCTAGGTAAATGACAAGTTTTTCAAGGCTATTTATAGAGGTGAAATTTTCTGCTTGGGAACATCTGTCTGTTTTCTCCTGGCTTTTATATCTCCATAGAAAAGTGGTGGTAAAAGAAAGATGTGAAAGAGGAAAACAGACAAAGAAGAAAGTCCTGTTTTGTTTCCTGCATACCCACCTCTCACCCAGAAAAAACTACAGCATCGAAGTTGTCTAGGAAAGCTCTGGAAAGAAGGGAAGCTCCCTAGTTATGGGTTATGGCGCACTCACCTGCCCAGAGCCCTTGAGACACTGCACAGCTTGCTTGTGGGTAAGGCCACACAGACTCACTCCATTCACCTGTAGGAGCCGATCACCTGAGAAAAAGACAAATATCAAGTCCCATGGTTTCTGAGGGTGCAGGAAGGTCTCTCCTGGAAGGCCCCTGTTCAGCACCCCTCTGTGCAACCTCAGCAAGGGGCAGGAAACAGAGTTGTGAGGAGCCCTGCCTGGGCGTGATTGCCAGCACTACTCCGAACACATTCACACACCAATGATAGAAAAGTCTTTCAATATTGGCTCACAAAGTGATTGAGCCATCTCTGTACCACCTCATCCTTTTTCCTGTTTTTCTGTGAAATTGTTTTTGAAAGATTTTTCCTGTTACTATGGGATAATATCTATCCCTAGGATTGTTTTTTTATTATTATTATTATTTCAAAAAAGGTATGGAGATTTATTTGATGCCAGGGACATCGGAATTCTAGGGGAACTGAAATAAGATCCTAGGTGCCCTTTTTGGTTCAATTATGATAGTTTGGAAGAACAGTATAAATCAGCCCTTCCTTTATAGTATTAGACATTAGGAAGGGCAGAAAGGAGGCTTACCAGTGTCCTCCCCAGCCACGAAAATGTGTATCACCAATGCATGTTCTCACTGCCACAGGAAGCACTACTTCTCCCATGAACAGCAACACACCTATTTAAAAACTTATATTTTTAAACCACCTTATGGTTACCAGTACCATTACAAATATCTCATTCCCATATGAACCTATCAAGTGGGTGGACCAGGCTAATTCATCTCCTTTTCCAGGTAAGAAAGCCATAACTTGCTATGGCAATCATTTGCATAAGGTGCCAGGGTGGGAGTGGAGCTGCACTCCCCAAGCCAGGGCTCTTGGCACATCGCAGAATCCACAGTTACCAGCATGACTTCACCACTCACCCTGAAGGATCTGTCCTTCCTTGGCAGCTGGTCCTCCAGGAACGATGGATTTTATGTAGATCCCTCCATAGAGCACACTTGTGTTAATGCCACCCTGAAAACACAACAAAAAACTCACCACCTGTTTGGGCCCTCCTAGAGGGCCTCCCTAACCTCCAAAACTAAAAGAGCCCCTGTTTGCCAGCCACTCTATTCCATTACCTCATCTCCATGTGACACCATCTTACATATTCACTTATTTGTTGAGCCTGTATTAACCATGAGCAGTAAGGTTAAGTACTCATAAGAAGTATAACAATATGAGCCACGTGAGGGAGCTATGCCATATACAGCCCCAGCAATGCCACATGGCAGGTGCTCAGAAATTGGAGTCACATCAACGCACCATACTGTCTTTCCATAAGCAGCAACCACTATAGTGGATACAGCTACAGACTCATGCCTGACACATCTAAAAGCTTGTCCTATATGCTTGTGTTTTGGTTTGCAGACACAAAAATAGAATTAAACTGTAGTATTCTGCAACTTAATTTTCCTTAACCTAATAGTTGATCTCAAACATTCCTACAGGCCACTAGATAAAGATCTAAATCTATCTTTTTCTTCTAATTTCTTCATGCATGTATACACACATATATACAGATTTTTTACATCAGTGGTATTATACCATTCTTGTAGTTTTTTTTTTTCCTTCCCACCTTCAGGGTCTGATAGATAGAGCTCAGAAACCAAATGCTAAGTGTCCATCCTGAACAGAGGTTTTGACAACCTGACTTTTCCCTGGCCTTGGAAGTGGGATCATCAGGCTTCATCATGACTACTCTAAATGACCATGGATTACCCAACTCACCTTTGGCTGTGTCTCTGCTGCCCTGCCATGCTGCCCTCTCCTTGTTGTCCAGGTAACCTCAGAGTCAGGAACCCACCACCCAATTCCAGCCATATATCACACCCCAAGTTTTTCCTGTGTCTCTCAGTTTGTTTTTGAACTCTGATTCCCCACTAAAGGTCCCACCAACTTTCTCAATTCACCCACTTCCCATGTGCTGCTTGTACCAATGAGCACATTATCAAAGATTGCCATGTGAGTGGAATGCCCACCAAGGCTGCAGATGAACATTTTTTCAACTGTTTACTCTCCAAGCTCACCTAATAACACTTACAGTTATGCTGAATCCAAATGTCCCATCTTCTTTAACCAGTTCCACAAAGTAGACCCCACTGGCATTGATTTCTGAAGGTGATGGAGGACAAGAAGAACCAGCACCCTGCCCCAAACAAAAATGAAGAATACATGAGGGCACTTGCCCTGCCTAAGCAGATGGTACTCCTTAGCTCTCACCTATTCTTGGAAGCTGGGAGCATTACACACTAAAAGGGGCATGGGCCTCAGAGCTGGGCCAACAGGGAATTTGTTCACAATTTTATCGGCTCCTCCCTGTACGACACTGGATCAGTCTCCCTTCTTGGTTTCCCAATCCACAGAACTGGAATAAGACATCCTCTTCTAACTGTGACTGTGAATGATGCCCAGCACATATCAGGGGCTCAATAAATGTAGGTCTCTTTCTGTTTTTACTCAGGATGCAAATATTATTACGAGAAGTTATCCAGGCACTTCCTAGTAGCTTCACACATGACACCAGACAAGTGATGGCATGCTGGATATCAGACACACAGCGGCTTCTTGAGCAAAAGAAGTCCTTCTTGAGGACTCCAGAAATAGCTGCATTGGGTCTCTACTTTACAGTGGTTGAATGCACATGGGATGGACAGAAGGACAGAGATACATGCCAAGCATTTTTCTCAGTACAGTGACAATAGACATATATTCTTTTTTTCATTTATCTAATCATACTACATTAATTGAGCACCTATTATGTGCCAGACACTGCAAGTTGCTAAGGAGTTGGCAGTGATGAGACAGACCTGCTGGCTCATAATGAACTACTGT
Organism: Cynopterus sphinx; assembly: GCA_030015415.1. Taxonomy (NCBI): domain Eukaryota; kingdom Metazoa; phylum Chordata; class Mammalia; order Chiroptera; family Pteropodidae; genus Cynopterus; species Cynopterus sphinx. The sequence goes on from CM057382.1 coordinate 56,882,507, forward strand.
CTAGTGGGGCAGAGATTTTTAATGAACTATACCCATAAAATGGGTCACAGATACTCTCATTCTTTTGTCCTATCTGTCCCCTTTGTTTAGCTGCTTCTTGGCCTGCTGTGTTGGAAAACACAATTAATAGATAGGAAACTAAACAGGCTAAAGTAAGCTAACAAATAATCAATTCAACAGAAAAGGTTTCAAAAAGATTGGTAATGTAACAGAAAAAAAAATTATCTCAGAGACATTCTATATCCCATGGTCTGGCAAGGTGTTTTGTCTAAATTTTAAAATTCAAAGAGTAAAGCAACCACTGAGGCTGAGGTCCAAAGTGAGATTGTATAAACTCAACTATGCCACAGAAGATTCTCTGCCTACAAAGCTTGCTGTGTGACCCAAAAGAGGCTAGACTGTCGTACAACTTCAGCCATGGCCTTAGTGTACCATTGCTCTCCTCAACTGCCCACCAAACACCAGTTTGCAAGTTTGCAGCCCCAGAGCCCCAACCTGAAGCCCTCTTGGTCCTACTTCCTGCAAAAAAAAGGCCTTCCAAAGTGTAGCCTCAGGATGAAGCTTTCCACTCTGGAGTCCCCCAACCTCATATTCAAATCCCAAATCTGCCACTTACTCCCTGAGAGACCATGGGCATTTTCCTTTCCTCTCTTTGTCTCAAGTACTGCACTTATAAAAAGATTGATGATAGTAATTATCTCAGGCTTGTCATGAAGCGCATGTAAGATAATATATCCAAGTTCTAGGACTCTGGTTAAACACTCAATAAATGTCCACTGTTAATCTTGTTCTCTTGTTAACCTTCCATCTGTCTCTTCATGAGACACATCATCCAGGTTAGCACCAAATCCAATTAGTAAGGAATTAACATTCTTAGACCCTACTGTGAGTGAGATCCTGGGCCCTTTTGTCTCCGCAGGTTTGTGGACAGGCATCACTACCTCTATCATAAAAGATAAAAACGAAGTTGTGAGAAGTGGGGTAACTTGCCTGTGTGAACCATTCCCAGAAAGAAAGAAAAGACACACATACTCAACTTGGGTAATGGAGAAGCACTCATACAAAGCCTATTTTCAAAGATATTGGAGACATTTAGAGAAACTAATGAGAGTTAAGTGCCTTGGGCTGGAACAGTGGGTACTGTTCCTTCTCTGAGCCTGGAGAGCAATGGAGAGAATAGCTGATGGAACTTAGAGAGCAGTTCTATGGCAAAGAGGAGCATGCTCTTCAGTAATGGGTCATAGCCAACCCGAGCACAGGAAGAGTTAGCCTGTCCTCACTCATTCCCCCAACTGCCGGCTTCTACTAAGCATGAAATAATTATATATAATATATTCTTGACACAGAGCTTTTTACCCCTTATAATTTTCTTAGTGATGTGAGACTAGGAGCATCTTTTGTTCTAATATTTGGTCTTTGACCCTGATTCCTGACACACAGTTCTTAAATCTCTTGGATTTTCTTGGGTGATTGACATGTCTTTTGTTCTAAAGAGATAACTCTCATTGGGCTCCTAGATAGTTTCAGGATGGTAGCTGATCACCAGAAAGACCAAGCCATGATTATAAGCTTAGAATTTTCCACCCTACCCTAACCCCCATCCTCTGGGGAAGGGAGAGGAGCTGGAGATTGAGTTAATAATGATCTATTATGCCAATGTGATAACACCTCCATAAAATTTCTAAAAGTATGAGATTCAGAGAACTTCTGGATTGACGAGCACATCTATGAGCCAGGAGGATGGCACACACAGTTCTACAGGGACAGATGATTTTGCTCACATGACCCTTCCAGACCTCACCCTATTCATCTCTTCATCTGGCTATTCACTTGTACCCTTTAAAACATCTCATAATAAATTGGCAATAGCAAGTAAACTATTTTCCTGGGTTCTGTGAGCTGCTCCAGGAAATTATCAAACCTTAGGAGGACATTTTAGGACCCCCAGTTTATAGCTAAGTCATACAGAAGTATAGGCAACTACTTTTGATTGGTGTCTGAAGTGAGGCATTCTTGTGGGACTGAGTCCTTAACTCATGGGATCTGGCACTAACTCTAGTCAGTATCAGAACTGTTTGTTATGGCAAGCCCACACATCTGATGTCACAACTGCTGTGAGTGGTGTAGAGTGTGAGAGTAAAAGAAAGCAAGGAGTTTTTCAGGAACAGGTCTTGTCCTAGGAAGAGCCAACCAGAAGACAGAGAGTGACATAGTCCATGAATATCAGCTTTATGGAACCCAGAGCAGAAAGAAGAAAGGGCTGGAGCTTAGGAAGAACATCCCACTCAGAATGCAAGGAGACAGAGCTGGAGGATGGCAGCTCTGGGGCTGAAGCAAATAGCTCTCTCTACACCAAAACCAGCCTTGTCTTCATCCTCCCATGTGGTTATCAAGAGCAAGGCCACTGAGTTACAGCTTAAGGACCAACTAGAGGCCAAGAATATGAGATACCAGATTGTCCATGTACTGCTCTTCACAGCAACCAATGCTATTACTAGTAACAATTGTAACTAGTGACTAAGGACACAGGAGGCTCAAACATTGAGCCCTGTGGCCAGGCACTATGCTAGGAGCTTTAGCTTTTCCCCTTATATTCTTCTCAACAACAGTGTAGGTATTTATTTCCATTTTGCAAATGAGAAAGCTAAGGCCAGAGGAGTTAATTAAACTCATCTACCTGACATAGCAAATAAAAAGAAAAGAGAGACTGGAGCCAGAGCTGTTGAACTCCACAGCCTGTTCTCCTTCCTCCAAAAACTAGAGAGCAAACTGTGGGGACAATTACCTTTAATGGGAGAGTGGACAGCTGAGGCCTCTGCCTGGACAGTAAGCTCTGAGTCCGAGTCATCTCTATTTTTTCAGTATTTCTCTCCTGGTCTTGTGTGTGTGATGAAAAACTTCCCTGGTGTCTATTGCTCAGGTTGTCTGTAGAGAAGACCCCAGAATTGGCCATGTTAATCTTCCTTTCTCTTGGGAAATTTCCATAAATACCTATAAAAACATGCCAAAAAGAAGTCAACTGTTTGGAAAGCTGGCATCTCAATGGCATCTCTTTGTGGGGTGCAGCATTTTCCTCCAATGACAGAAAGACTTTTTATAACTACTGGGAACAATATAAATGTAACACCTCATGGAGGACAATGAATTTATAATAAAGATCCTGGATGTGATTTAGAAAGCTAAACAGAGCTTTGTGACACAACTATGAAACACAGTAGTAACAGAGAGTTAATAATGCCAGCTCCCTTTTATTAAGCTTTTGCTATGCAATGGGCATCACACTTACATACATGTGCGCACACACACACACATGCACATAAACACACATGCACGTGCGCGTGCGCACACATGCATGCACACACCTTTCCATCTCTTCAGCATATGTACCAGGAAGGTTTTATTCCTGTTTAAATATGAGAAAACATCATCAAAAGGATTAATTAACTGTCCCAAGATCCCCCAACCAATATACAGTGGTGCTTTTAAAGGCAACCTCTTCCAGAGACCTTACTGAGCACTGCTATAATCACCATGCAATCCAAAGAACAACGTGTCAGGTCCTTTGTGGGGGACTTGATAATAACCAGATGATGGACTCCCTGTGGGTAAAGTTGGACCACTGTTTCCTAAAAGCCCATGTCTGACACTCAACCTGGCACAGACAGAAAAAAGATAATGAGGTTGAGAATCAAAAGGTAAAATCTCAGGCAAGGTACTTAATTCTGGACCTCAATTTCTTTATACCCTAAAACAGATAAAGTCAGCTAACGTGTAAGGTTGGTGAGGCTTAGAGGTTATATATAGAGATTTTATATATGGAGAGAAATGAGGAGAAATTATAGCTTAGTACATGGTAGGACCTCAATAAATGTATTGACTATTAATATGTCAATATTACCTGCTCCACAAATGTATGTGGGTAGAAGGCATACTAGTTAGATTTTCTTTAGATCTGAATATAAAAACATACTACTTTTTATACAGACTCATTAGCAGCCAGGGAAGTACCCAAACCGACATGTTGAGTGAACTTAGTTTACTGAATTAGATTTGAAGCTATTCAAGCCTAAGTGTATTCAGTAGAGAATGGCAGGGCCACCAGTCTGTAATGCCTTATTCCTGGCCATTTCATTCACAGATTCTGCTGCCACTGTCCTGCCAATGTTTTAAGCATCTGTTTGTTTCCACACCTTCCATGAGAAACTGATTGAACGAAAAGTCAAGTTGTGCAATTTGTGTCCTTGGAAATACAAGCTAGAAGACTTTCTGTGGGTAATTAAAAATCTATTGTACACAATGATGGCTGCCCATGATAGGAATGTTATATCTTGTCCCTGACCTGCAATCTATATCACCTGCTCCAACAGCAGCCTAAACAGGCAGAAATTCATGGCAGTCAAGCCTCTATTTATGATGACCCATCTACCCTCGCTGTGGAAATGTCTTCCTCCAGCAGTGGTGGCAGCTGTGTAAAGAACCCCAGTTTTGAAAAGGTGACGTTAACAACCAGTGACTGGGAACCTGTAGTGAGAGGACATGTAATCCACAGGTATTGTGGTTATAGGCATTATCTCAAATTCTAATGTGAGACTGTAGTTTGAGTCTTCCAGACTTTGGGTAGTAATTTTGGACACCCACCCATCACTGCAATCCATCTTTGAACAATACAACTGATCCCAGCTCAGTTGCATTATGTTTCCTCACCACCCCCCCGCAAAAAAGGATGAGAATGATTTGATTACTCCTTTCAGTTTTACCGCTATGCAAAATGTGGAGGGAAGAGCTAAAACATTGTAGGAAGAACCGTGACAATGCTGGAAAATTTAATAGACACAGTGAGCTGCAGTGGTGTTGTGGAAGTGCTGAGGAAAGCCCCACAGTCAGCTCCAAATACGGGATGAAAGGTGCATGGCTAAGATCTCAGCTTTGCTACCTCCCATCCCTCATGGCTCCTGGACCAGGAGCAGCTGCAAGACCTGGAAGAGCTATCTGCTTATGATGTGTAGATGTGCAAAAGTGAAAGAGTGTGCATGGTTTTTGGAGGGTGATGCAAATGGGATACCTACATTAAAGACCTGGAAAATGATAGCTGGTGTGATGTGAATCATTTCTGTATATAAAGGGAAATTGTACAATGATCCTGGAGTTTGAGGAAGAAATCCATGAGCCTGGATTTTCAGGCAGCCTGCTGTTAAATCACAGAATCATGCATCCAAAAAGCAGCAGTGGTCCCAGGTAACTTGGAGGGAAGGGAATGTAAACCACCCCCTATGGCCACCATCAATTCCCAAACCTGTCCCAAATAAACATAATAATATTATTCTTTGACATAGGAAATTGCTGCTCTCTTATACTTACTTAAAGAATAAATAAAACCATCTTTTAAAAAAAATGCCTAGTCTTAACCAACTAAGAAAGCATGCTTGCTATGCAAATTCAGCTTTAAGAATGGTTCCCAGTTTCCTTTTCACCTGACTGCCACACCTAAGCCCCAACTATGTAGGATTTCGGAGCAGCCACTTTCAACAAGGACTTAGGTGACAAAAAGAATGTCTTTTCTGTCATGCAACAAGAGTGAGAGGAGAAACACACAATGGCTGTATCAGCCATGTCTAATAAAGAACTAGGGCAGGCAGCTCTAGGTCAGCAGGACAAAGTAGAACCCATGTTGCCCCAGCAATTGCAGAACCTATTGATTTTGCCACTTCACTTCTTTGCAAGCCACTACCAGTAGGAAAGCAATGCAAAAGACTTTCGTGGACTCAAATATCCACTACCTCGTGGCAAAAAGTGTATCCCTAAAAAATAAAGAATGCTGTCCAGCTTCTGAAAGCAGGTGAAGACATACCTTTTGACTGAGAAATGATTAATTCTATGTTGTCAGGAGAATTCTGAATCATTCTAACAGCCATGTCAAATGTGAAGCCCTCCAGACAGATATGATTCAAAGCCAGTATCTGTCCCCCTGAAAAAATAAAGCATCTCAATAATACCATCAAGGAAATAAGAGCAGTTCCTTAAAGTTGTATCTCTGGCAGTTTAAAAAGACATACCTGGTTTGATCTTTTTAGACTTTTCAGCTGGTCCTCCAGGTATAATAGAGGATATAAAGATGCCAGGGTCAACTTTTCCCACATCTTTTCCCTCATTAATGACAAAACCTGTAATCAAATGTTTTGAAAAATTATACTTAATAATTAAATTAATAAAAATTATACTTAATAATTTTAAAGCTCAGAAAGGTTAGATTATTTGCTCGAAATCACACAACTACCAAGTGGCATCACTGATATTTGTACATAGGTCTTCTGACCCTCAAACAGTTCTTTCTACTATGCTGAGACAAATGGAGAAAAGTAGATTGTCCTGTTAGCAAGCACAACTAAAGGTAGGAACACAGCCCACCGATGTACACTGGATTTGCTCCAGTAGGTAATCAGAGATAGAAAAGAGATAATTTTTGTCATGTACTTTGTCTCCTTGGTATCTTGTTTTTTATGTGGTTTTAAGGGTCTTCAAATGCAAAGAGTAAGAGATAAAAAAGATTGACTATTCCTCCCCATTTCTAAGAATCTAAATATACTAGAAAAAGGTTGTTACATGATATTAGAGAGAGGAAAGTCCTTTTCTACCTTATACTCAGATTCTTATAACATGCACCCCAAAACCTAATCAGGCCTAAAAGAAAAACTTTGACCCCAAAGTCCCACTGCTTTTTAGGGGTACTTAAAGGAAGGTAAAAGCAGAAGTGAACACTGAAAAGGCAGATTGGAAGGGGAGAGGCAAAGAAGGGGGCATAGAAAAGTTAAGAAGGAAGCTGGCACACACTTCCCCTTGGCCCAGAGAAAGCTGGCACACACCTCACCTGCTAGGAACTCTCTTACCAAAGCCATGATGTGGATCACGATTCAGTGTCACATGCACTATTTCTCGATCCAGTTCAGCTGTGAAACTCCTTCTCTTCTTTTGTGACCCTAGAAATCAAAACAGAGCCCCACACCATGTTTTTAACCCAAATTATCTGAGACCTTATAAAACAGAGGTGAACGGTACCTCATACATGTGCTCAGGCCTGTATTTGCATGCATGCACATGTACACACACACACACACACACACACACACACACAATACTGGAATGCATCACTGAGCACATACTTATCATGAGCTCACTGGGTCAGTGTTGGCTCATCAGGAGCACAGGTAAGGGTAGGGTGAGACACAATGCTGGTTTCTGTACAATTCTCTATTTTTTTTCTACATTGGTTTTAGGACAAAACAGAATTAAAATTAGAGCACAGAGATGAAACAGCAAAACCTTCTCCTTCTCGGCCTCTAATAATCAGGAGGCCTAGTATAGGTTCCATATAGGGCTTTTTCCATCTTGGGTCCTAGAGGAGATCCAAAGCAGAGCCTTAAGATTATTTCAGGAAAACTGATATTCTAGGGTAGGTACTCTAATGCTGACCACAGAGCACATGGAAAAATTACTAAATAGTGACCCACAGCTCTCCCTCAACCAGGGACCATGGCAAAACCTGGCAAACAGTTCATGGTAAAGAGCTCCAGTGGGTCTTTACTCCAGATCCAATCTCCAGGCTTAATGCTCAGCAAGTTTTAGAATTTCCTCTAGTTTTTAAATTTCTTTGTCTTTACATTTCATTAGGAACTTGCCTAGAGGATTATAACAGAGGAGAATGGTGCCTACCCTGTATATGCTTTCTGGTGATTACTGGGAGATTATATTCTGGGCATGAAAGAAGAGTTATAACCAAAATGGATAATGCATTTTATAACCACACCACTGCACAGCAACTAGTCCTTGTGCTGGACCAGATCACTGGGAATCTTCACCAACACTAGCACATTTCAGGTTCACACACCAGCCCTAGACAAAGGTAGACTGTAAGTGCTCTTCGCAACCAAAAGTAGTTTTGAAAATAATTTTTATAAGCAAAAAGATTATAAACATTACTGGAAAAGCAAATTGAAGTGGTGGCAAAGATTTAAAACAAGTATTATATGTAAGGTTTTCTTTATCCCAAACCTGGTCTACGGTTTAGTGCACCACCTGGCCCATACCTGTGCACATACTCTGAACAGGCTGCCCAGAGAAAGGGCCACAAGTCATTGGCTTCTGGATCAAACAGAAGTTCTCCAGCTGCTTCTGGCCAGTGCTGGGGCTGTGGGAAAAGGCAACAAGATGAGATAAGATGCCCCTAAGAGGCAACTTCCTGGAATCTCTGAGTATAGATGGTGGCCTGGGGAAGATACCACTGTGCCTGATGAGCCAGCAGATCTACACATAGACCTCAACAAGGGCTGATTTGGTTAAAAGGAATGCACCAGAAAGAATGACTTGGGGGTCTTTTTTTCTTAGAAGGGACCATAAAGTCACCCAGGTCTCCTATGAACCTCCCACTATCTCTCCTATGGATTGGATTTGCAGCTCTTCAGAACTTCCATTTCTTTAACCATTATATAGAAATAATATTCCTATCCCCCAGGCTTATGATGGCACCAAAATGAGGTAGTAAGTGTAGAGCACTGACACTTTTAGAAGTTCTAATTTTGGGTTGTTTGCTTTTGTTTTTAGCTAGGCCAGGGAGGCTCCAGCACCCCACCTGTGATGTCTTCTGAGAGCTCCACATGGTAGCTCATCTGGTTGATTGTTGCAAGCATTTGGGTTGGCTATCCCCTGATCTTACCGACCTGAAAACAAAAACCTTTCATGAAGGCATTCAAATGGCCTTTGCTGAACCAGTATTCTAGTAAACAAAGAATATTCATGGCCCTAGAAGAATAATTAAGTGGGAACCCTGTCCCACTCCAAAGGTCAGCTCTGCATGAGATAAGCTACATTCAGAAGTGAATAAAGTAGAGAGTGAGAAGGAAGAAGAGATGCAAAACCACAGGTGCTCACTGCTCTGGAACAAGCCCAGAACTGAGCCTCTAGGAAGGCCAGCCAGCTCAACATATCCTGCTGCCCTTCATCACCTAAACTGGCCTCAGCCTAAATGAGCCCACACCGACCCCACTACTTTAGGCAGCTGGACCCAGGTGAGAATGCTGGTGCATGCAGCTTTCTATGGAGCCTCTTGCTCTATCCTTGGTAATGCCAGGTACTCTCGGCACTGAACCTGCTCCTGTTCAGAGTAGCCAGAATTAGAAAGAGAAGAACAGTAGAGATGGTGGAGAGAAGGTGGGTGCAGAAGTAAAGTGCGAGTATGGAGTCATTTTTCAGAGATTAGGAATGAGGACTCATTATGACTTAGGGAGTAACCTCATTACTGTGCTTTTCAGCAAGTTCAGCCCACACTGATTGAGAACCTAAGTGTCAGGCCCTGAGCTGGCAAGGTACCAAGAGTAAAGATAAATCAACATGGTCCCTGCCTTCTGGGAGCTCCCAGCTGGCATCCTAATTCTAAGGGGTGCTGTGGATGGAGCCCCATCTTTTCCATGTAAATGCCTGCATGCAGGATGAGTAGGTGGTTGTCTTTCATGCCATGTAGAGCTTAGCAAAGTGCCCTGGGAGAGGCATTGGCAGATCACTCCCAGGTTGTAAGGAAGGAGATACCCCAGCAGTACTGGAGGGGGCAAGAAAGGTATTTAGGTGGGCCTTTGGAAAAAGAAAAGGGCTTTTCGTCCCAGGTTTTTATGGCCCATGTGATCTGGGCCACATATACGAATTCATTGTTTAAAAAGAATAAGGACCCGCATTTACTGCCAGTCAGAAAAGGACAAACATTGTATGATTCCATCCATAGCAGGTGCATAAAAGTAGTCAAATCATAGAGACAGAAAGTAGAAAGGTTGTTCTCAGGGGTTCAGGAGGGAGAAATGGGGAATTATTTAATGAATATAGTTTTAGTTTTGTAAGATGAAAAGAATTCTGGAGATTGGTTGCCCAACAATGTGAATATACTTAATACTACTAAACTGTAAATTTAAAAATAGTTAAAATGGGAAATTTTGTTATATGTTTTACCACAATTAAAATAAGCTGTTACAGATGCCAAACTGAAAAAACAAAAGCCATTTTACTAAAAGCCTCCACACATGTGCCTCAGAGGTGAGGAAAAAGCAGGTGTGTTGCTGTTGTCTAGATTTTTAACAAAACAATCAGATAAATGCTTGTGGATGTTAGGGTGGAGGGTACATGACGGGAGCTGCTCTAAATGGAGCCAGAGACACAAGAAGCCACCCCTTTCTTGGGGCAGTTGGGAAAGGCTTCATAGAAAATGTGATATGAAGCAGGTAGCTGGCTTCTCAGTAGAGAAAGGCAGGACAGGGGTTGTAGATCAGAGCTGGCATTCTGATATTCTAAGGGGTGCTGAGTAAACAACTGCTCGGGAACAGTTCTATGGATGGAGCCCCTCTTCCATGTAAATGCCTGCATGCAGTACCATCCTTCCTGTTTCTGGCTGTGGACTATCCAGTTATATGCCCAGGGCTCTAGACTAGTAGCATGACTTGCCCACACAGGCCCTATGCTTTCACCTTTGTGAGCACAACAAGGCAGGGATGTTTCTGTCCTGCTCACTTATGAATCCTCAGCACCTAGCCCAGGAAGCACATAGCAGGTGCTCCACTAACTTTTCTAGCAGAACTAACTCTTCCCTTGCTCAAGGCATTCCCACATCTCTCTCCTTCCTCGTACAATGTCTACATCTTACTGGTATAACAACCCCCATGCACTCCTCCCCAATCTCCTTACTTGGAAATTGCCTCACCCTCAGGAGAGCCATAATACTGCTGTATCTGTGTCTGTCTTAAACATTAAACTCCATTCTTTCTTCCTTAAGAGGGTTTGTGTTCCTATACTCTCCCCTAAAGACAAGGGGAACGTCACCAATATTGGGACACTCACTCCAGACTCTGCCCATGTTCAGTATTTTATAACACCATTTAGTTCCCACAGTCACCCAGTTGGGTGGGTATTGCTGTTATCACTGGATAAATAAGGAAACTGAAACACAGGTGCTCAAGATCACTGAGCAGTAGCCAACTGAGCAGATATTGGTAATGGACTTGAAGACACAGGGCTCATTCCATAACCTTATCTGAAGGGGATCCACAGCAGAGGCATCTTTACACCAGCCACAGCAGAAATGCTAAATGTCTCATCCATGGCAGAAATTAATGGAGCAGAATGGATGTCAATCCTTGGCCCATCCCAGATTTCAACCACAGTGATCATAGGCAGTTCCATGTGAGCTCAGGCTCAGCTTGTGCTGACAATGTCCTCCCAAAAAATTCAGTCCTCCTTCTGCCCTAGAGCTTTTTGTGTATCTTGGTGTTCCCCACCTCTACTGCTCCCACCTTGCCCCAAAATATAATAGTTAATACCTCCCACACAGCCTTCCACCAGAGGAGGGTGGGAGCAGTGCATACGTATCTACCTTCCTGCCCTTCAGATGGACAATTCTGAAGACCTGTTTAGCTATTGGAATTGAGCCCCAGCTGCCCACAACAACTACGTAGTTGACACTACCCCCTTTTCCTGACCTTCCCTTCTTTGTCTCACTCTCCATGTTCCCTCCTGCTTCCTGGCAACATTTCTGCAATCACCACTTGCATCCAAGTCACTAACTAAGGCCATGTTTCTGGGGGCCTTCCAGGTGACCAAAGACCCTAGAATTCCCTTTTCATGTAAGAGTTACTAGTAACCTCTGAAGTGAGGTGGTAAAGATTATGAAAATTTGGCATTTATAAACTAAAATTAGAGTAGTACCAGACTTTACTGAGGATGATAATTCAGCTTTCTATTGAGAAAGGTGGTTTCCATGCAATGACTCAGAGCCTCTACTGTGCATGCCCAGTGGCAGGTCATTGAGAGCCCCACTGTCCTCAGGATATTTTTCAGTCAACATATTCTCAAGGTGGCCTTGAACCAGTCACAGCTTCTTTAGGCTTTTAAACTATAAAGTCCTATTAAGTACCATTACTTTGAATGACAATTAAAAACGACCACAAATTCTTTGACGCTCCTACCTAAAGAATCTGTTTCTGCTATTTTGAATCTACACTAACATGTGACTACTTAGCCAATAGAGTACAGCAGAAGTGATGCTGTGCCAGCTCCAGGCCTAGCCTTTAAGAAGACTAGCAAACACACCTCGGGCCCTTGGAGCCCCCAGCTGCAATGTAGAAGCCTGACTACCTTGTTGGAGGCAACATGTGGAGAGGGCCTGAGACAGCACAGGGAGTAAGAGCGAGCCAGCTGAGCTAATCATCTCAGCCATCCCCCAGCCAGGGTCAGGGTGTGTGAATACAGCTGTCTTGGAGCCTCCAGACTAGTCCTGCTGAATACCATCAAGTGACCCACAATCAACACCACATAAAGCAGAAGAATCAGCCAACCAAACCCTACTTAAATTTCTAACACAGAAAGTTGTGAAATAGAATAACAAAATGGTGGTTGTTTTCCATCACTATGCTTTGGGTGGTTTGTTACACAGCAATAGATACAGCAACAGTTTTGCTTCATTATTGATTTAGTTTGCAGTGCATGGTGGTACATATTTGAATCAACAGAATTTGAGGCAATAATTTCTAAGAATTGCTTTAAGATATATATAGATATAGATATATAGATAGATATAGTTATAGGTGATATAAATATATACATCGAAGTTCAGATGAATCATCCGTACCCTCTTGCTGAAGCAGATGTATTACTCATTCGAAAAAAAAAAAAAACAAAAAAGCTCCTTCAGCAACTTTCATTGGTCATGTGCTGCCTGTGAATCTGTGCTATTTATATAACTTGCTCTGTAAGTGTAATCCAACTTCTAGGCTATTTTTAAATGCATGGATCTTTGTGTTATAATACCAAGTTGTGTCTATAAGCTTGTTATATCAAATTGCAAATTAAATTACAATCAACCCATCAGTAGAGAAAGTAGCATAGTGTAGAGATTAGGAGTAACGGCCTCCAGGGCCAGGTGTGTGTTCAAATCTCTATAGAATTGAAAGAACAGAAACTACTTCAAAGGGTTTGAGGGTTAGTTGATGTATACAAGTACTTATAACAGGCTCTCAATAAGACCAAATAGGCTTATTGCAACTTGTGTATTTTGTCCTCTTCAATTTCATATGGTCACCTACTTCTTTCTCTACCAAAAGATAGAGCAATGTGGTAGATAGATGGGACTTCTCCCACAGCTGGTCTTCAGGAAATCTCTGTGGAATTAGTTGATAGTTATCCAACAAATGTATACTTCCCTTACACATCTGACATTCTTTAAACAATTTCTTTAGGAACAGTACTGGGTGACTTGGACCCAGAGGACAGATGTGTCAAGTCTACCTGCCACTGATTGCTAGTGTGCCAGTCTCCCTGCTGGTATCCATGGTGAAATTGTCCAATGATGTGCACAGCAGGCCTCCTACAGTGTCCTCCTGGCTGGGTGCGAACAGAACATTTTCTGAGCACGACAATCTCTGAATCCAGGTGAGAGGCTTGGACTGGGCCAGGTATGCAAGACTCGAATTGACCATTTGCACATTCTTATTATAGTCTGAAATTTGAGAGAAAAAGATAAACATAAATACAAACAAAAATGATTCTGGCTCCATCACTCTTGTAGCCACAACACATCTCAGGCCCCAGATTCTGTTCTCTTTTCTTTTTCTGCTCTTTTTGTCTCTAGTGAACTTGTGAATTTCTTGTGATTAGCCTTGAGTATGACAAGTCTTCCTAATTAGCACTCGCTAATAAAAAAAATCTCAGAGACATAAAAAAAGAGAGAGAGAAGATGCTCCCTCTCCCCCTGTAGCTGACAGGACTCTCGCCAAGGTTCTGATGGGTGCTAACCCAATAGCATTCACAGCAATGTGACCGCACCAGCAGAGCCCTGTACAAAATTAACTGCTGCCAACCATTCTGCTCACTGTCTTTACGAAACTGTCCTAGCAAACACTGTTGTAAAAAATGAATCTTCAAATTGCCTAAGCTCACAAATTAGGCTCTGCCCTGTGGAACACAATCTTTGATCTCTCCATGGTTTAGTTTCCTGGTAATCATATTTAAATTAAGATTGGATTTTATGAAATATAAACACATATCAGCTGTGTTGAGCTTCCCAGCTTTGACACTTCTCTTCCTCCCTTCATACAGAAAGATGTAATAAATGATTCTAATGAAGTCCTTAACTTGAGACCATAGATGCGAATGACTCTCACCACTTCACTATTTGTTATTTTTAAGAAATTGGGATTTGATAGATAGATCCTGTAATTTCACTAGGCTCTATACAAAGCCCAGTTTGTATTCTGAAAACAGAAAATGATGACTATATCTGGCTATCTGCTCCCTGCTAAAACCAAGGAGGGAAGAGTGCTCAGGTACATGGTGCTTGTGTGGCTCCAGTGTGTGTGTGTGTGTGTGGTGTGTGAAGTCTAGTGAAGTGCCTCTGTTGTGAGGATATCTGTGGGCATTTGTTTCCTCAAGCAGACCCCACCCTTTTCCTACAATGAAGTCTGGTTCAATGCCAGGGCTCAATCCACTGAAACAGCCTTTAAAAAATGCCACTTGAGAACTTTCTGTATCTATGAGGTATTTGATATCATTACTCACATAGAGTGGACAAGAAAGAACAGAGAAACATAAGCAATTTAAATATGAGCTGCAGCTTTTGCACAAATTGCATAGTATCTTACTCTAGAGCTTGGACCTTTTCAGATGCATAGCAATAACAATGGTAAAATCAACACTAAAAATTCATATTTGCTAAATGCTTATTATGTGCCAGGCACAATAGTAAGCACATGATCTGCATTGTATCATTTATTCCTAGCAATAAACCTGTGGAGTGGATATTATTATACCCATTTTATTGATGATGAAACATGATGCTAGGAGGGAGTTAATAACTTGCTGAAGTTATCAGGGCTGGTAAGCGATGGAGAAGGACTCATACTCAAGTCAACTGACCCCATAGGCCACACCAAAAAATGGATATGCCAAGGACAAAGAGACAAAATAAGAAGCACAGATGATTCATCTGAGGCATGCCTAGCTTTCTGACTCCAGGGCCCAAAGAGACAGTGAGCTTAGGCTTAATCATAGTGATTATTAATACCCACAGTGGCACATTCTAGAGAGAGATGGTGATGGCAGGGTCTCAGGTCAGAGAGGATTAGTGGGTTTGAAGAATCCCTTTGCGTAGAGGTTGAGGGTAAAGGAAGAAAGGACTGTCCCCTGGGGCAAGGGGACTCATGGAAGGTAGCAAAGGAGAGAAAGCACCAGTGGGCTCCAGGCAGGGCTGTCCCCAGCAAGAAGCCAGAGAGCATCAGAGCACTGAGGAGGAAGCCCTGTTAACAGCACAGGGGCTACATGATAAGGTCAGGGAATAAGAACACAGATGTCACACACTTAACATCAGGCACTCGGCACAAAGCCGGGGCCAGTGGGACTGACATATGGTGTTTTATGATTTTTAGGCCTCAGCTTTGTGGGGTTTGACTGGCTAGACAAACAGTGAAGGAAGAATTGATTGCTACATAAGAGAGTCAAGAGTTGATAACCCTTCAGGAATGAAAGAAAGCTTTGCAAATAATGTCCCAAAGCCACTGACTGATGTGCAGGAAGAATGGATGATTTCTGTCCACTGGCCATGGGTGACTTACAGCATAACTGTGGCACCAGGGAAGTAGCTGATGAATGTCCGAATTGGTCTGTATGGCAATTGTAGTTGTAGTCTAGGTTAGTTACAGTGTTTCAAGGGCATAGGAGCCACCCAGAACCAAGGCCCACGAGGGAAATGGAAAGAGAACCAGGGCAAGATCCTAGGCAGCCCACTGCAGATCTGCGGAATCTCACAGCCACATGCTCATGGAAGGGCAAGAGTTGCCCTACAGCTCTACTGCCCATCTGAAGGGGCTGAAAAAAAAGGCCTGTGGACCCTACTCTTCAGTGCTGACAGATCCTGCCTAATTTAGTCCTGAAATTATGCACTTGTGAAAACATGGTGATTTTTCTCTCCCCGCAGAGAACTAAATATAACTATAAAATTATATGCACATTGAGACTATTCACAGAATAACTAATACACATTTGGAAAATGTTTAACTTCTCAATAATCAAATAAATGTCAAATGAAAAGTCAGTGAAAATCATTTTTACCTATCAAATGGACAAAGATAAACTTGATAATATCTATTCAGGCAAGGATGCAATGAAACAAGGAGGATGATACTAGGCATGGGACCAGCACTGAGGAAAATAGCAAGGATCTTAAAAATGCCCCAGCCTTTGTACCCAAAAATTATATTTCCAAGAACTAATTTTAAGGTATTACACGTATAGAAAAAAAATTTCTCTTTCAATGATGTTTATTGCAATATTACTTAGAATATTGAAGAATGAAAAGCAAGTTCAAATCAAAATGGGAATGACACTAATCATCCATTTGTTCAAAAAAAAAAAAACCTGCTTTGACTACCTCCTTCTTGATACACCTCTGTTCTATGCTGGAACTATGAAAGTAGTAGGACACTGTCCTTTTCTTGCAGACTGAAAGCAGACAGATGCACAGATAAAAAGGGCACAGTATTACAGATGAAAAGATGAAGTCTGCACAAAAAAAATGGGAGTGTACACCTAGGAAAGGTATACAGGTGAACTTTAAAGGAGGCCGTCCTTGAACGCATTCTTGAAAAATTGACCTTCTCTTGGTCTTCTGATCCTGGAAGAGGGCAGGAACAGTTTTGCAGGTTGAACACAAGGGCCGTGCTGAGCTCAGAGGCCCCAGACCTGGGATATCTTTGTGTGTTCAGCAGTCTGCAAGCCAGCCTGTAGTGTAGCTAGAGAGCAAGAGTGGAAGAGTTGCAGCAGGAACTAAGTCAGAGTTGAAGCCAGATGGAAAGAGTCTGATATACTATCTTAAAAAGTCTGGGCTTGTCCATATAGACAGCAGAGAGCCACTGGCAAATTTTCATTTTAGAAGAGTATGATTGGATTGGTCTTTTTGTCACTTTGAAAGCAGAGAGTAAGATGAGTTTGGAAAGACACAACTCCCAGCAGCAAACCCATTTGAAAGCACGTGGTGACAGGTGGGGTGGGAAGAGAGGGTACAGGTCAAGACACTGTTAGTTTCTTGCAAGGGAGGTACGTGGTCTCAGATGAACAAGGCACAGATTATGGTAGAGGGATATGTGTCGGAGGATGAGGTCAACTGTGGACATATACTGAGTTTGAGGACTATATGGGGCCATTGGATGAAGAAGTTAGGTTCTCAACTAGATGCAATCTTTGAAAATGGTATCCATGGGGAGAGTTTCTAACATGAAGAAACTTTTTTAAAGGCAAAGAAAAAATTTTAATTTTTTTCAGAAGACATACAAATGTCCAACAAGTATATGAAAATATTTTTAGCATTAATAATCATCAGGGAAATATTAATCAAAACTATGATGAGATATTATCTCACATGTGTTAGAATGGCTATTATCAGAAAGACAAAAAATAACAAGAACTGATGAGAATATGAACAAAAGGGAGCCCCTGTGCCCTATTAATGGGACTGTAAATTAGTGTAGCAACTATGGAAAAAGCATAGAGTTTCCTCAAAAACTTAAAAAAAGAACTACCATATAAATCAGAAATCCACTTCTGGGTATATATCTAAAGGAAATAAAAATAAGCTATCGAAGAAATAGCTGCATTCCCATGTTCACTGCAGCATTATTCACAATAACCAAGATATGAAAACAACCTAAATGTTCATCAATAGATGAATGAAAACAGAACATATGGTTTATATACACAATGGAATTAGCCATAAAAAAAGAAAATACTGACATTTGAGACAATATAGATGCAAGTTGAGGGCATTATGCTAAGTGAAAGAAATCAGGCAGAGAAAGACAAATACTATATGTTCTCATTTATATGTGGAATTTAAAGAAGCTAAATTCATA
Organism: Cynopterus sphinx; assembly: GCA_030015415.1. Taxonomy (NCBI): domain Eukaryota; kingdom Metazoa; phylum Chordata; class Mammalia; order Chiroptera; family Pteropodidae; genus Cynopterus; species Cynopterus sphinx. Next base: position 56,900,431 of record CM057382.1, read on the forward strand.
GATATATAGTACAGAATGATGGATACCAGAGATGGTGGATAAAATGGGGAGATGTTGGGTGATGAAGGACATGATAAAGAGCTTCCCAGACAAAAATAAGCTAAAGGAATTTATCACCACTAAGCCAATATTACAAGAAATGTTGGAGGGTCATTTCTAAGAAGAAAAAACATATATCAAAAACAGAAACAAAAAATGGTAAAACTGCATTCCTATCAATAAGTATCTTAATTTGGAAAGAATTAAGTGCTCCAACCAAAGGATAGAGTGGCTGAAGGATGAAAAAACAAGACCTCTACATATGCTACCTACAAAAGACTCACTTCAGATTAACACCTACAAAAGGCTCACTTCAGATTAAAAGACACACACAGACTAAATAGAAGGAGATGGAAAAAGATATTGCCTTGATGGACCAGAAGGTATTTAAGTCAGACAGAGAAAGATAAACACTATATAATTTCACTTAAATTTTGAATCTAAGGAATAAAAAGAAAAAAGTAATCAATAACAGGCTCACCAATATAGTGGACAATTTGGTGATGGATAGAAGGGAGGGGAGTTTGGGGGGCTGGGAGAATTAGGTGAAGAGTTGAAGAAGTACAAATTAGTAGCTCATGGAGGGTCACAGGGATAGAGAGCATGGCATAAGGAATGCAGTTAGCATTAATACATTGGCTAGGTGAAGGGTCAGGGGAGGGAGGGAGCAATTAGATGGATTGTTTTGTGAACTATATAGATGTCTAACCACTGTATACTTGAAGCTAATTAAAATAAATACATTTTGAAAAAGAGAAAGTAGCTCTTATATATTATCACCACAAAAAAAAAAAATGTGAGGAATGGAGGTGTTAATTACCTTGTTGTGGTAATGATTTTGTAATATGTACATGTATCTAGTCATCACACTGTACACCTTAAACTTAACATATTTTATGTCAGTAATACTTCAATAAAGCTAGAGGAAAATAAAATAAAATAGCTTCAACCCAGATGAAAGAGGGAGAGAGAGAGAGAGAGAGAGAGAGAGAGAGAGAGAAGGTTTAAAATAATCCTTTTAATGAAAATATTAGGTTTCTGAAAAACTCCTAAGATAGAATTTGCAGCTTGAGGAAACAGTATATTGTGAGCAAAATAGGCTTAGAAGGACAAGTGAGCACATGGAGACTTTATAAATATTTTATGTTCACTGATAACAGGCAATAAAAGCAATACTGATGATGTTTCACATTGTATCTCAGCAATAGCCGGTAAGATATAATTAATTTGCATTAATTATCTGTAGCTCCCAGGAAACACCCTAGAATGGTCACACCATGATTTCAATTAAATATTTATATATTTATTTGGTTTTGCTGCAAATAATATGCCATCTTTATTTCATGTTTGACTCCATATCCAAAGGCTCAACAATTTTGTTTTTCAGTTGGTCCCTTATCCCAGGACCCCAGGACCTGATGACACAGCTCCCATGTGAATTGATTGGCACTGAACAAAATCCCCACTAGCAGGAACTGCTATTACTACTGATGCTTAGCAATGAATGCTGGATGTGGAGCTAGAAACATCACACACTCTAAACTACTGGAGCACAGTTCAAACCTATCAGATGGCCAGTGTGTTCAACTGAGGACGCTGAGGCTCAGAGAGAACAAGTGGGTGTCTAAAGTCACACAGCTAATAAGTGGCATTGTCCTGAATCTCTTGGACTCCAAAAGTGACATTCCAAGCCAGGGTTCTCAAACTTTTAGGTACATCTGAATCAGCTGGGTTCTTTCTCAAATGCAGATTCTAATTCAGTAGATCTGAGGTAGGGGCCTGAGGTTCTGTAATGCTAGCAAGCTCACAGGTGATATGCATGCAAAGACCACTCTACCAATATGAAGAGTGAAACCTCTATATTATATCTCTACCTTTTATAACTGGATTTAAAAAATAATAATTAAAGATCAATAGCCAATGTGATGTATCCAGCACTCAAAGCCATATCTCTTCAGATTGAGGACACAGTATTTACTCACCAGATGCAACTCGGGGAGCATTCATCTGAGCATTAAAGCCATGCTGAGCAGAACAGAGGCCCAGTAAATATTTACAGGTTTTAGCTGAATCTGTGACAATTGTGTGCTTTTTCCCAGTGATGCTGCTTGTGATGGTAAACTTCTTTTGCTAAAGGAAGTAAACACAAACTTTAATATATTGCTCATCTTTACCAGTTAAAGCACTACTGTCCAGAGAGTAATCAAATATTGGGCTTCAGTTCAATATCAAGGTTCTAGGTATAGAAGTGTTTGGCACACGTTGTCAGACTATGACACAATATTTTATCTCACATCAATAGAGGAAAATCCCTCTTAATTTTTCTTCATTCACAAATCAAGTGTTTATCAGGCAATTGCTATCTGCTAAATAGTGTGCTAAGTGAAAATATGAAATGAGTCAGGTACACCCTTGGCCCTCAGCAGAAAAGTGATCATATCTTCAGTGTGCATTTTAAAGACCATTAAATATACAAATAGTTTTCTATGTCCAAACAAAATCTTAGCTAGCAGGGCTATAGAGAAAATAAAAGCACCATACATATTCTCATATTTTTTGCTACTATGAGTCAGGATCTATTCAAAGTGCTTTCTGGGTATTAATTCATTTCCTCCTCAAAGCTACAGAATGAGAGAAATCCTAATATTATTCTTATGCTGAAAATGAAGGAACAGACCACCAGTTGTCAGAATGCAGCAGGGATTGAGGTCACATTAGCAAGAAACACTTCCTATATTTATACCTTCAAGGCCCACATACAAAGTGATACTTGTACATCTTACTAGGATAAACTGGAAAGAATGATCTATACAGGGTTATCAATATGGAGATTTGTGGAATAAATTCATAACTTTTTGCAATATCTAATTCTAATAAAAACAGTAAAACACAAATAGATAACATTAAATATAAATTTATGTACAGCTTCCAAATTAAATCTGTATTCTAGATATTCTAGACATTTTCTTAAGAAATTTGAGCTCGCGCCTATAAAGATAACTCTATACATATAGGGTTTATGCTTGAAAGGGCTCCCTGAAACTCCTGATCCTCTTTAATGCTGATCCCTTTTAATTAATGTTAGTCACTATTTCTAAGAAACCCATGTACACAAGCCAGATACTAACAAACAGCAGATTACACTACATTTCTTTTCTTTTTAGAAAATCCTTTTTCCCATTAGCCTAATTTTAGACAATTTGAGCATTCTCTAACATTTTTTTCTTTTATTGACCAATGCAATATTGAACCTTCTTATACTAATGTGAATGGTTTTGAATTCAAATATATCTAGTACTTTTATATCTAGTACTTTTTAAATAATGCATTGTCTCAAATATTCATAGGTGCTACCCTACTAGACTTAATAATTCTTCCTTAGTGTTAAATTATAATCCTGCCTAAACTCCACTAGTGGATCATTTTATACACACTTTCCAAAGTTGAATATTTGCCTGGAATCCACCTTCTTTGTCAGTATAGATTCATATGCTTTCCTACAGTCTTGACAATTTCATATTAAGTTCACTCAGGTATTGAAAAATTTTAGATAAGCCATTTAAAAATGTAATAGCTATTCTTTAACAAATCAGAAAAGAATCATTGTCACACATATATGTGCTCACACATGCATGCATACAAGCATACCCCGATCTTTCTTTTCTTTTATAAACTCTCAGCAAAACTCTCCTTTGGGACATCAGTCTTCTAAGGTATTAAACACCAGCAAGAATATAATTCTGATCCCATTTCTTAGCATAAAGCTAAAAAATAGTCTTGACTATAGTGGTTCAGATTTTTTTTTCCATCTTGATAACATCATTTAATGGAAAATTCATATATGTAGGCAAATTTTCATATGGATAAGCTGCTCTGTGAATGAGATGATGTATAATTTGAATCTCAGGGTTTTTAGCACAAACATGGAGAACTTATTTACACCCCTGTGGTTGCAGCACAACCATACTTGGTGCTTCTGTAATGTCATAATTGTTTCAAAGCATTTGTTACAATTTTAAATATTTCATCCCCAGCAGTTTTATTGCTTTTGGGAGCCGCATCTAATGTAGCTGTCTGACAAGGTCACAGCATACAGTGTGACACCTTTGCAAGCTTAGGTTGCCCCAGATGGGTTCTTTGTGGCTCCCTCGGTGTGAGTGTGTTAGCGTGTGTGTTATGTGTGGGATACTTAATACAGCCTCATATGCAGATCGGTGATGGGGATTTGGGGGGTCTGGAGGAAGCAAATACATTAGAGCCAGAAGAGAAGCCATGTCCTGGCTTAAATGAAAATTTATCAAGAAAGCCTTATGCATTGCCTCTGAGAAGCAGGGTGGGGACATCAAAACATCTTAGAACTACTCGGAAGCCTGTAATAGTCAGTGTACTGAGAAGGAAAACTTATGATTTATGAAAAATAGGTAATAGGAAATTGTTTTGGTTTCCAAGGAGAAAGAAAGGAATGCAGTTTGTTCCTATTCCCATGCATGGTTCGTTGCTCTTCACAGGAGTGTACTCCGAGGATGATGAAAAGTGGGAGGAAAATGAATTAGAAACCCCTAGCTTAGAGCCATGGAAACAGTAAATGGTATTAATACCTAGGAAAGAATAGGTACAGGACAATTGTTAGTTAATAGTGTAGCCAGAGAACAATGGTCCAGCTAAGATCAGAAGCAAGAAATAGCGTAGGAAGGGATGGGAAAATCAAACAGGGGAACGGTGATTGTTAACTCAAAAATCAAAATCAATAGATCACGTATATAACCGTAAGATTGCTTATATAACCCTGGAGCATAAAAATGCAGGTGTTAAGACAATAAAGAGAGATCCTGATGCATTATCCCTGAGTACTGTCCCTTCCTTCACCGACTCCGCAGACACCCCTAGGGACCTGGACTCTGGAGCAGGGGCTGGCCCCCCCCCCGGCAATTGCTGTTGCTACTTGTTTGGTTGGTTGCTTTGATATGTCTTTGCAGAGCAATGATATCCTTCCAGGCAGAGGCAGATTTGCCATGAAGCTGATGAAGCTGAAGCTCCAGGGCCCTCACTTCCAGAGGCCACTTCCTGGGAGAGACCTTGGCAGTGCCTTCACATTTTAATTTGGAAAATAAGATGCTTTACCCACAATCAGTTAACAAAGCTGACTCTTCTTTCCACTCCAGCTAATTCACACTTTCCTCAGCATAGGTGGTGGTACATGGTATGGACACAGAGCCCACTAAGGAAAAGCTGAGATGGAATGCATTCAGTGTACGTTTAGTGGGATTTATTTGTGTGGTTTGCAGTCTCTTCTACAATAATTTTTTGCCATTTATTCCAGAATATTCCTTCCATTGGGCCAATTCACCCAAGTCTCAGCCTAACGATATTGGGCCAGTAGCCATGTGCCCCACCATATACCCAGCACCAGAAGTATGTGGGGTAAGCACTGGAGGGGAACAGTCTTGAAGTATACAAAGCCAGAGGCCAGTCTGCAGGACATTTTTTCAATTGTCTAAAATGAAAAATTGTAATCTAGTTCTTAAAAAAAAAAACAATCAAAAAGAAGTTCTATCCCATCAGGGATATACTTTATAAAACTGTATATACTATATTATCAATACACCCATGATATTTTTTTTTCTTGATGGGAATTCCACGAAAAATTTGTTTGGTTTGTAGCACAAAAACCTGTCACAGCACTACAAAGAGTAAATATGTCTCTGTGCAAAGCGGCTTGTTTTATGCATCAATACTAGAAACAATCTTTAATCAACCATGCTAGAAGAAAGACTAAATCATATTTCTATTTTCTCTAGGGAAAATGATATCACAAAAATGTCACCACATAAAAATATAATAAGAGTGTATGCCAACAAAAATTTGAAAAGATAAAAAGAATTGTTCACCAGAGACTTAATAAAAATATTTTTTTGTTGCTCATTCTAAATGAATATCCACTTTCATACCCTAGTTTGTATTTGGAAATTTGTAATTTTTTTTTTCTGAAAGAGAGCCCTATAAAGCCTGTATTCGCCACTACTTTTCTCTTCAGACATTTTAGCTATTGCTAATAACCAAGAACAGTTACTAATATGGGTACGTTCATCATTCTACATCTAACACTTTCTCAATTGAATAATCTTCTGAATTGGTGTCATCTCTCACAGACAGGCTGCCAACAACACACCTACAAATAATATTCTTTGTAAAGGGCATTTTTCTCTATTTCTTTTGCTATTTCCCTGCAGGCTGGCAAGATAAATAATCTGAAATTATTTAAAGTCTTTTGCCTTCTGCTATTAATTAAGCAAATTTCAAAACAGCTTCCTGAACTCATTCTCCTATTGTTTAAGAGTTCCACATTTTGTGTTTGCAGAAGAAAAGTTTAAGTCATTTTCTGTATAAGGTGCCTGTTTGTAGCAAGCAGCTGGTGACATTACTTTATGTGATGACTTTACCATAAAAAAAAAAAATACATTCATGTTGAGAAAGAGAATGGTCATCAGGTCATGGAAATCCTACTTAGTGGCAAGGATTTCTTAAACTATGAAGTTGTCTTGTGAACCTGATGACTTTCCAGCTTTAATCAAGAAATCATCTTTGGTTGCAGGTAAAGTAAATATCTGTAAAAATTAAACCAACTTAAATATATTTATTTAAGGAATTGTTAAACTTCACGACTTCAAAAATTCTGTTTTTCAAAATTTCTTTTTTAGGTTATCTGCATTTTTACAAATGTTTGAAACCAAATTATATTGAAAAGTTTGAACAATTAAACATGAGTTAAAGAAAATAGGGAATGCAATAGTATTTAATTCAATAATTAAATTCTTCAAATAATCTTTCAACTGTATTAAAGTAATTCAAGTCATTACTTTAAAGTAATTAAAGTAAAATAATTCAATTTATTTATTTTATTAAATAAAGTAATTAAAATTCTGAAAAATTCCCAAATATAAATAACATTTATCTTTAAATAAGTTAAAAATTTGGGGGGAGGGCAGGGAGTCAATTTCATGATAGTATAAAGTCAGTTCCCTGTAAACAATTAAATTATGCTCAGCTATTTATTTACTTTTAGATGTAAACTTCTTTCCTAAAGACAAATGATAATTTATTATAAATTTTTATAGAGAATCATACTTTGACAATATGTTAACTTCAACGGTCAAGATAAGAGACACAAAAGAAACATTGAGAAAATAAATAAAACCAATTACATTCTACTTAGGAAACTAAGATCAGATAATGATAATAAAAACAATCTCATCAGTAGGAAAAATTAAAAACCATCAGAAAAAAAATAAGCAGAAAGAATAACTGAATTTTTCATGAGCCACAAGGTGAAGAACTTCATGATTTATAATGAAATCATTGCTAAAGTTATGGCACACTGACTGGGAGGACCCACAGAACAGGCAGTCTGATTAGGTGTCTGGCATTCTCTGCTATGGGGGGACACATAATGTTTTTTTTGGTGTCAAATTTATTGAAACTAAATTCAAGGAAGTACAAAAACTCATGCAAATGGTGTTCAAATACAATTTTAAATGTTGTACGTTTAATGATATTGTTTTTTTTTTTTAAGACTTTTAAACTTTCAATAGGTATCAAAGGTTTGCAGTCACCAGTGTCCTGTAGCACAGCAGTCCCCAACATTTTGGCATCAGGGACTGGTGCTCTTATGAGAATCCAATGCCTGATGATCAGAGGTGGAGCTGAGGCAGTGATGCTAGCACTGGAGAAGGGCTGCAAATAAAGATGAAGCTTCCCTCGCTTGCCAGCCACTCACCTCCTGCTGTGCAGCCTTGCTCCTAACATTCCATGGAGGAGTACCAATCCTCAGCCTAGGGATTGGGGACCTCTGCTGACGCACACCTGTTGCCCATGGGAGATAGGCTAGGTACCTCAATAAATTGCATGCAGAGGGCAAATTAAAACACAAGGGAAATGTTTCTAAATCTTTTTGGTGTCCACTGCACCTATAGTATGCCCTCCTCTCCCATCTCCCACCTCCAACCTTTCTATCAAGATCAGTGGATTCCCCAAATCAAATGAAATTTACCCAGAGGGAAAGTGTAGCCCTTTAGACTGATGGTTGTCCATGGGAGTATGGGAGACTGAATGACAGACAGTAGGGAAGACATGGCCTTCTGAGGACTCTCAAATTCCCTGGAAGACTTCTTTCAAATATACTGTAGTACATCCAAGTACAGGTGAGATGGCAGGCTGTGATCTTATCTGGTCAGGAGAGGATTACATGACCCATTGCTCCTTTAAAGAGGCAATAGATCAAAGGAAAATAAAGCATGGGTCATTTTTTAACAGAGCTACACTCACGTAAGTTGAAATCTTCCCAATTTCTCTCCACTGAAATCGTAAAGTTGCAATCCTGCTGTTGTTTTTCACTTCATATATTATGACACCCTTGGCACAGATTCCCAAGGCCATATCCCCTTCTGGCCTTGTCTTCTCTGGGAGAACTTGATAAACTAGCACACCATATTCTGGGAGCTGCTGAGTGACCTGGAGCAAGAAAAAAGCTAGTTTAGAAGAAACAGGCACACTGGTATAACTAAAGAGCTTCAAACCATTCCATGAAAATCAGCTTAACAGATGTTCTTAAAAAAAGGAATAAAGAATAGAATTGCCAATAAATTTAGGAAACACTGAGCTAAACAGGTCTTCTTACTACAGAATTTCTCTACACCTCTGATATGATAGCATTTTTCTATTTTTTTTTTCTTTAATTTAAGGAATCTTTTCTTCATGGAGTACCTAAAACAACACCTTGAGTACAGTTATTATAAAAATGGTACAATAGCTAAATAATATTCTAGATAAGTTTATAAAATTCAGACTGTTCTGGGTCCATCTCATGGTAATGGATTCCTTTTCCCAATTGTGTTAACCAAAAGTAACTGCAATATTATCTGGTCCAACTCCTTCATTTTACAGATGGGAAAATTAAGGCCCAGGCACAGTAAGCAGATGGTTAGCATTACAGTTCAAGCAAGATGAGGCATCAACATCCTGCTGAGAAAATGACCAATCACTGGTATTCCTTAAGATGTGGCAGGCCTCAATGAGCCCAAGGTCTGTCCTCAGTTTAAATTTATCATGTAAGCAGACTAAATTTTATCAGGGGCATGAGGGTCGTTCAAAGCTGGGACTGTATCAGGCCAACCAAATTCTCAAGAGACTGGAGTTAACCTAACACAAATGTTTTTAGTTACATATCTAGCTTGTTTCTACCATCCTCACCTTTAACTGAACAACTCCAGTCCTCATTGGAAGGTTGATGCACCTGGACTCATGACAGAGACGTCTTAACCCAGGCATTGGAAAACCTCTCAGAAGAGTTTCATTAGTTAGATCGGATTTCTCATCTCTTCCTCACAGCAGAGAGCACTATATCCTGTCCAACATCCCTCACCTTCAGGCAGGATCACAAAATAGGGTCAATTTATGGCTTTTGAGAGTTCCTTTCCCAGGCCCCTTGCCAACATCTTTCTTTCTGTTGATAAATACTTTCTGCAGATAGGTTCTACAGCCTATAGAGCCAACAGCTCTTCTCATAATCTTGATTAAGTTTCTGGACCCTAAGCATCCTTTTTTAAACTTTGGAGCAACCTTGCCATTATCCTCATTGTCATCATCTTCACCATCAGCAAAAATAATATTTATTGAGCACTGGTATGGAAATGTACAATGAACAGACGAGGTTTGTGCTTGAGTTGTGACAAAGCAGGGCCACCCCAAAACAATTAGATAAATTCTTTTAAAGTATTTGATATATTTCTAAAAATTAAGACAGTCTTTGTTAGACTAAAGATGACTTTGCTAGGCTTGTGCATTTTTTAACTGTTTAATATTAATTTTTAATTTTATTTTGAATTACATAGAGAGGGTTAGGATATTGAAGTACTTGGAGTAATAAAATTGTTAAAATAATAGAGCCACATTTTAAGCATTTCCCAAACATTATTTTATTTAAGCTTCATAACAGATTTGTAAGAAAAAGCTGTAGGTATCTCTTTTCAAATGAGAAAATGGAGGTACAGAAGGGTTAATTGCTCTGCCAAAGTTCCCACTGGGAACCAGGAATGGAAATATAAGTCTTTTGCTTCTGAGTTTTCAACTCTTAATTAAAGTACAGAGTTTCTATAATGTCTGGAAACCTAGATGAATATATATAAGGTTATCAAGGCATCTTCAATCTATAAAAAAGTAAGTAACATTGTCTATGTCTCCATGTTCTGCTAAGGAATTTGTGGCACCTATCCTGGTCCCTTCTGTGTTGCTATTACTGATTGTACTCTCAGAGGGTCACTTTATCTCCATATGCTTAAAGCCATCTCACTATTTTTTCTTCTCCCTACATCGGGCCGCAAAGTTGAGACCTGACCCAAGCTGTCTGCCAACTCATGCAGCATCCTTACTGTACTGAAAACTGTTGGAACAGATGGTTTTTTACAAATATTATCAAGAGATTCATAATTCATACACTTTGACCCTATAATTCTACTCCTTGGAATTTGTCCTAAAAGACATATGCTACATAATCAATACGAACCCTTCTCATAGAAATATTCAGTGCAGATCTGCAAGATTGAGTTGGTGGGACCAGCTCCCAGAGGTCAATGATTTTCTAGAGGCAATACAGACTTTAAAGGGATTATCAACAGGTTTAACAAAGGACATTACAAAGCATTCATAATTATCTGGGAAATGCACATGTTATAAAGCTAAGTAGCGGGAAATACAGGATATAACCAGTATAATTTCAACAGAAAAAAAAATGTTTTAGTAGCATATCACAGCCCCTAGTTACATGGGAAAATGGTTCCATGGTTGAGGAACTTTGGAAAACACAGAGTTAACTGTGGATATGCTGTTCTCAGATTAATATGCCAAAGTAGTTAGTTGTGAATCTTCCAGGAAGAGTATGTAATTCAGTGTTACCAAGACTGGACTTCTGCCAAGTCTCCTTCTACTGAGATATGAACTAGCAGAATTAGTCATCAATGAACTTTCAGGCCAACAGGTGCCATCTGATCATAGAAAAGGGGGCTTGTGGAGCTGTAATTAAATAGTCCAGTGGCTGTTTATGGAGCAACTGAGCTCTGAAGATGGGATCTGAGAATCCAGGGCCCTCTGGACAATTACAGCCTAGTAGAGGAGACAAGAAATGTACAGAAATGACTGCAACACATAGAGTGTCAGCATATTTAAATGTTTAAAATGTTCATAATTTTCAACCCTGTAATTCATGAGATTCTACCCCTAAGGAATTAAGCAGAAGTGCAGCTAAAGATCTATGTAGAAAAAGTGCTAATCTGAGTATTGTTTAAAATAGTCCCATATTTAAAACAATTTATGTACCAGAATATTGAGAAAAAAAATAGCATATACCATGTGTTGATTTAAAGTTTTAAAATTTTAGTGAGATGGGATTATAAAAATATATAAAACTGCATATATAATATAAACCCAATTTTAAATATATATGTATATACACCTGTGAATACCCAGAACAAAAGAAAGAATACACCCAAATGTAACTATGCTGTTTCTGTGGGGCAGAATCAGGAGCAAATGGTGGCTTTTATAATCACAGGGGAAAGGACTTTGTTTAACAAACACTGACTCTAGTGAGAAGGATCATAATATGCTCTGGGGGTCACCAAGCCTTCTAGGTCATGTCTCTATATTAGATGGGGAGGGGACAACATAATAATAACAAGCCAACCAAGGGGAATCTCAAGAACCAGTTCCTTGAAACTAGTAAGATAGCATGCAGATGAAATTAAATCTAGTCATGGTTTTGCTAATAAGATTGTGGCTTCCTTTACCATTATTTTTCATCTTTCAACCAGGGGAAAGAAGGGCACAGTGAACCCAGCCCACATAGCCAGGCCTGGGCTAAGGTCAGTGGGCATTGTCAGTCCTACAGTGGCCTCCATAGGCCTGAGTCCTCAGCCTCTCCACTGTCTCTGTGTTTCTGTGGCCACTCATCATCAGATGTGTGCTGATGGCTTTACAGTCCTCACTTGTCCCTTGGGACTGCTGCATCCTCTTGACAAGGAACATGCACAAAGTCTAGATTCCAGAATTCAGTGAAGGCCTTTCTGCCAGGACTTCTCAAATGAAATACTTGTAGGTTTATACCACGTTGGGTGTTACAGACAGTTTTGCTAAGTGATCCACCAAAATGAAAAGGCAAGACCTCACCTTGGCAGTTATGCTTTCTAATACCTGTCTCTATTAAAGACAAAAAAAAAAAAGTCCATCTGTCTCAGGAGACTTTGTAGAGAGAAATGAATAAATCCCAGAACTTCCTTTTGAAACTGCTCCCAACTCTAAAGTTCCAGCCAGATATCCTGCCCCAGGAAAGTTGGGGGGCCCCTCCCATGTGCCTCCTAGCTCCAGGGACAAAGCAGTCACTCTCTACAATCCTGATATAGAATAACCAGTATTGTTATTGTTCTCATGGGGCAGTTATCACAGTTTTGCATGCCTCTGGGTACCCGTCTTTCCTCTCTGGAGACTTGGGACTCCCCGAGGGCAGGGCCTCCATCTCTATCTCCATTTCCCACAATGTCTGGCTCACAGCAAGTATAAGTTGTGGAGTCAGCAAACCTACTCATTATAGGGTCCATGTGTGCCCACAGACAGAGGGGGCTGAAATGCTACTGCTTTTCCTGGAGGGCAAAGGATAGAGCAGACCAGAGATGCACCCAGATGCATGGACAACACTGTTTCTGTTGTGCTAAAGACAGTTGTATGGATATCTGCAAATTTGGGATCTTTCCAATGCCTTCGTTTTTGGCTCACACGTCAATTTTGTACTTCAGTTGTCCCATATGTCATTTAGAAGAAATGTAGTCACCCTGCTCACAGAAAAGTGACTGTGAGCTCTAATGCTGAAGAAATTACCTGCCATACCCAACCCAGCACAGTAAATTCTACCCATCTTTTAGGATCATTTCCCATGCCGCTTGCTTCCAGCAGCCTTTCTTTGCCCTACAGGGTGATGGACTTTCGTTCCTCTCAGAGAATCAAGTCTCTTGCTTGTACCTCCTCAGGGGTCTGAGTACATCCAGACTTCAGGAAAGGCTTTAGAGGAGATTGCTGACTGCATGCCCTTGAACAACACCCCTTTTCAAGGGCATAAAGGCCTCACCCTCAAGAACTCCAACTCAGCATCCTCTTCCCATAGCACAGGACTGAGACGGTGCATCTCTGAGACTTGGACTCGAACTCTGAGAGCGGTCATCCTCTCAATCAGACTTGCTGGGATATAATCTTCAACTCGAAAATAGGCTTTTCTCTCTACCTCCTGGAAATAAGATACAGAAGTAAAGGGGCATAGCCAAGATGCCTTTTGAGCAGAACAGAAGCCTATCTGCAGTCAAAACCCAAGTTAGGGATCCAGTGCAAGAATGCTTCTTTGAAGAGCTCCTGGGACATCTTTTTCTACCACATTTGAGGTTGGGCCAAACCATATGACATGAATAGAAGGGAGAGAAGAGAAAAATCACCCATTTTTGAGCCCCATTTGTATGTCAGTGGTCCTCTAACACATTAGCTCTTTTGACCCTCACAGGAATCCTACAGGGACACTTCCAAGATGAATACAATGAAGGATGTCATTCAACAGGGCCAAGGTCACACTGCTTGCAAATGACAGATATAAGATTTGGTCATCCAAAGCCCTCACACATTTCATGATGCATGATGCCACCATATTATTTCCCAAAAGGCACAGAAAAACCCTAGCCCTGAAACTTCCTTTTTTTTTATTCATTTAGTGCTTCCATGCACATGTGCTCCTAGTGAACTGTCACCTCTTACAAAGGAGGTCTTCGCTGTCCACAAGAAGGTGATCAAGAAGTTGCCCCTTGAATGAGAGAAGGTCTGTCACTCCTTCCCTGCCACAGGTCTGAACCTTCTTCAAGTCTGCTTTTTCAGGAACCTGAAGTCACACCAGCTGCAGTCACACCAGGGCAGCTGGAAGAGGCATCACCTCTGCCTGAAGCTGGGTTCCCTAATACAGACTCTGGGACAGAGATAGGTATGCAGAAATTTTAAAGGAGTGTTCTTGGTATCCACTGTAAGGAATGAGGGAGGCAGAACTTGGCATAGGGAGAAAGTGACCCTACCCTTATGTTCCTGAATCAGCCCATCCTGGTCTCAGTGCAGTTCCTCCCAGCCTAATCTTAGGCAAGCTATTTCCCCACAGCTGAGGGACACTACCCAACTACCTGTGAGGAAGGAAGCTGGGAACCAGGAACATCTAGCCTTTTCAAAGTGAAGTGGAGGATAAGCAAGTCAACCTAATGAGGGGATGTGAAGAAACAGCACAACGTCCACTATGTCTCCCTGCTCCTGGTGTGGCAGAGACCTGACCCCATGTGGCTGTGGATTAAGAATCATCCAAACTAAGACAGGTCCATACTAGTTCTGAGCTCGGCTCAGAAACGTAAAACAAAAGAAATTGTTCAACAATCTAGTGAATAAAAAAGCATTTGGAATGCTATTAGAATGGCTATAATCCAGAATACTGACAACACCAAGTGCTGACAAGGATGTAGAGTAATAGGATCATTGCATTCATGCTGGTGGTAATGCAAAATGATATAGCCACTTTTAAAGACAGTTTGTCAGTTTCTTACAAAGCTAAACAGACTCTTACCTTATGATCCAGCAACCATACTTCTAGGTATTCTCTGAAGGAATTAAAGAAAAATATGTCCACACAGAAACCTGCACATGGATGTTTATAGTAGTTTTATTTACAATTGCCAAAACTTGGAAGCAAAATATGTCCTTCAGTAGGTGAAGGGATAAATAGAATATTCAATGCTAACAACAAATGAGTTATTGAGCCATAAAAAGACAAAGAGGAAAATTAAATTCCTAAGTGAAAGAAGTCAACTTGAAAAGACTCAATACTATATGATTTCAACTAAATGACATATTGGAAAAGGCAAAACTATAAAGACAGTAAAAAAAAAAAAATCAGTGGTTGCCAGGGGTTAATAACAGAAGGAGGAACAAACAAGTGGAGGAACAAAACAGAACAAAAAAAAAACAGGTGGAGGAACAAAACAGGATTTTTAGGGCAGTGAAACTACCCTGTAGGATACTATAATGGTAGAAATATATAATTATAAATTTGTCTAAGCCCATGGAATATACAACACCAAGAGAGAACCCTAATGTAAACTGGATTTTTGGTGATCGTGATGTTTCAGTGTAGGTCCGTCATTGCAACAAGGGTACCACTATGGTCAGGAATGCTGATAATGGAGGAGGCTGTGCATGTGTGGAGGCAGGTGGTATATGGGAAACCTTTGTACCTTCTACTCAATTTTTCTGTGAACCTAAAACTGCTTTTTAAAAAAGAGTCTATTAAACATTTTTTAAGAGTATTTAAGATGTTTGACCCAACATCTCACTGTTAGGAATATGTCCAAGAGAAGTCAACATGGAACTTAAAAAGCTCCAGCACATTTACTTCTATACCATTTGTTGAGAGAGAGAGAGAGAGAGAGAGAGAGAGAGAGAGAGAGAGAGAGAGGAGAGAGAGAGAGAGAGATAAACATACAAAGAAATAAACGTACAAAGATTAGAAGCAACTGGAATAATAGTAGTAGTAGTAGTTACCATTTACACAGCACTTCTAGGTGATTCAATGAGAGAACCAATAAATGAGTGGAGGTCCAGCCCTGCTATAGGTAACATGTAGCCATCCCAAACAAGCATTAGGAAGCCACAGGAAGTCATGGAAAATAAAGTAAGAAAGCACAATGTAAATTTAAGGTGGGAGTGTTTACAACCATATAAAACCCCCACATGGGATCAAAGGCCGTAAGAGAAGTCACCCAGAAAAAAGTTGTTCTGCTGCAATGATGTGATTAAGGAAATTTATTTTCATATCAAATCGTATTTGTCTCCCTTTTTAAAGTGCAAATGTAATCACGTCAGTTTTCTGCTTAGAATTCATCAGAAGCTCCCAACCTTTCACTACAGGGGTTTTATAATTATTTTTTTCCAACACCAGAACCATTTCTCAAACAAAAATGCCAAACCCTTAGGAGGGCACACTACGTTCCTCCCTGATAGGACTGGCTATGCCACTTGGTTTCACAGCCATTGTAGCCAGGGCTGCAGTAAAATATCAGCAGCTCTCTGGACTGGCAGCCTTTTCAACCTGCCCACTCAATGACAGAGACACACTGAAATGCTCTCCTCTCTGAGTCTCCCCTAACATCCTTTGATGTGCTCATCGCACTGCCTGGAGCGATGGCTCTAGAAGTAAGTCCTGGCTGTGTTCTCGTCAGCTTGCCTAACCTCAGAGGCACAATTTTTCTCAACTGAAAATAGAAATTACACTGGCTCTGCAGGTTTGACATAGGCTTAGAGGAATCCAAGCACAGAGCAGGCCCTCCATAAATCAGGACTGAGCAAATAAATGTACAAATGAATGGGTTTATGTAATCTGTTACCTTTACACAGGAGATAAGGGGAAAAAGTCTGCCTTTGGGGGCCACATGGGGGCAGTAGAGAGTGACTCAGAGCCACTGGTCCCCAGGACAATTGTAGCAGTTGAGGCTGGGCCAGATCTAGGTGAGAAGCCAGAGGTGGAGGATGAGATCAGGATAAGGCAGGGGGTGGGTGAGATCAGAAACTGGACAGGGAGTTACTAAATGGGTCACCTAGAGACAGGCCTGGTCCCTTGATCCTTGGGGCAAATGATCCCATAAGAAAGATGTAGGCCTGAATAAGGGGTCTTACTCAGGCTCCCATTTGCCTTCAGTGGACCTAGCCCACAGTTTCCGCCAACTCTAAGGCTAGAGTTAAGGTATTAGTTTTAGCATCCTGTATCTCAATTCAGAGACCAAAAGTTAAGTCTTTGTGCTGTGTTAAGTCTTTGTGTTGTTTTAAAATAGAGCACTCCTAACTCTGAGAGTTCTAGGTACATATGTATGTTTTGATAGAGATGATAGAGATAGAGATAGAGGTAGAGATAGAGATAGAGATAGAGATAGAGATAGAGATAGAGATAGAGACAGAGACAGAGATGAGAGAGAGAGAGAGAGAGAGAGAGAGAGAGAGAGAGAGAGAGAGAAGAGAGAGAGAGAGAGAAAGATGATAGAGATAGAGATAGAGATAGAGATAGATAGAGATAGAGATAGACAGAGATGATAGAGATAAGAGATAGAGATAGCAAGAGAGACAGAGACAGAGACATATATTATCACAGGGCATGGCACAAAACATTTGAAAGCCACTGTTCTCAAAGAACCATTTCAACTCTTGAGCTTGTCTTTGTTATTAAACCCAGTTACTGGGACAAAGCACATAAGCTGTGACTGAGGTCACACTCTTGCTCTCTCCACCCCATACCATGAGAGAATTAAGAACACAGAACTGAGACAAGGCCTCCACACTTGTCCGTAGCTGCAGCTTCTTTCTTAAAGACTCAAGGTATATTAGTTTCTTGGGGCTGCCATGATAACAGACTGAGTGCCTTAAACAACAGAAATTAATTTTCTCAGTTCTAGAGGCTAGAAGTCCAAGATCAAAGTATCAACAGAATTGGTTTATTCTGAGGCCTCTTTTGGTTTGTGGGCAGTGGCCTCCTTACTGTGTCTTCATAAGGTCTTTCCTCTGTTCTCCTGCATCCCTGATGTCTCTCTGAATGTCTTAATCCACTCTTCTTATAAGGACTCCAGTTACATTGGATTAGGGCCCACCCAGACAGCCTCATTTTAACTTAATCACCACTTTGAAGACCTCCATCTTCAAATATAGTCACATTCTGAGGTGTTAGGGATTAGGGCTTCAGCTGATGAATTATGAGGAACACAATTCAACCTATGACACTAGGCCAGACCCAGATATCTCCAGAAGGACTTAAAACTTCAGCTAAATACATCTCTGTTGTTCACCAAAGATACAGCATTCCTGACCACTAAGTGTTCACTGGTGGTGGACATATATTTTTGGTCAGGTGCAACCATTTCCCTTTTTTCTAGAAATGGGAACCATCCCTCCTCTTTCTCAGTGCAAACATTTTGCTTAGTGTAAGCTCTACCCTTGGCTCCTAGGGTGGCCATGTCACTTAACTCTAACTAACCAGAGCACAGCATTTCCCAGCACAGTGATTGGCTTAGGGTAGGCCCATGACCCTAACAAAACCAATGAAACAGAACACCAGGATTTCCATGGCATTCCATAGAAAGGGGATTCTCTTGGTGCTGGGCTGCAATCTAAAGGGTGAAATCTAGAAGCCATTGAAGCAAACCTGAGGAGAGCACACAGCTCAGAGACGCAGGAAGCCCAAGGCCTGCTGACACCATTTGAGTCCCTATACCCAGCAAGCCCTAGGCACACTTAGGTCCCCCCAGCCCTGGGGTCCAAAGAAACAGGAGGAAGTTACAAAGGTCAGCAATGATAGACTGGAGGTTGTCAAGGGGCAGGAAGACCTGGACATGTCAGATTTGCAAGCTAATAAATTATGTGTTTTATTTAAGCCAATCTGAGTTTGCTTTTCTGTCAATTGCTATTAAGAGAGCACCACATAATCACCTGGACAGGGGGTGTGGAGGAGATATTCAAAAGTGTCCAGAGGGTATTGCGAGGATTTCTCCCATTGTGGAGAGGCCAGGAAAGCTGTAAGTTAACTTTGGAGGGTGGCTAAGATCGGGTTGGACAAGCAGACACACTGGGAAAGCATTCAAAGGCTCAAGGACATAAGGTTTAAACTTCATTTTTCCTTTCAAACAATGAATTCTTCCTTCACGCACTTCTTAGGTCTTCTTTAGAGAACCTTCTCCAAATTAAGTGCCCCCGATAGGCACTCAATTTTTGTCATGTGACAGTGGTGATACCTTCCAAGATAAAGCCCTGTGCACTGGCTGAGAGGTCACCTAAAAAGAGGTCAGTGGGACCTTAACCTCTCTTTCTTCTCCTACTGATGCAGCCAGAAACATATTGCACATTTGGATGCCACACCACAATGCTGAGTCACATCCTCAATCTTTGTTGAGCTCTTTCACCAAGCCCCTTTTTTTCTCATTTTGAACATGGGTGGAGGACTTAATGAACCCAAGAGAAAAGCTGCTCTGCTCTCTGTCATAGCTCACCTGGTTATTCCCTCACTCCTGCTTGGCATCTCCATTTTAAATCCTAATTAAGATAATAAATATATTAGCATTATCCCTCCCTATGTTGATGAATCTGCAAATTAAATAGCTAGTAGCCTCTACTAAGTACCTGAAGACTGTAACATAGAACCATCGTAAGCAAATTAAATTAAAGAAACTTACATATGATTCTGCTTCAGGGACAAGAGCTTGACCAATAAGATTAGAGAGGCCATTTGAGAGGCAGTGCAGCCAGCAGAATGAGCATCGACTTTGAAGTCAGACACACCTGGGCCGAAATTTACACTTTACAATTTTCTTGCCTCATAAGTGTCAGATTGTTCTTCCAAAACATGAGTATCAACTTTGCAATGTTGTTTTGATGTTTAAGTGAGTTAACACAGTAGTAAATGTCTAGATCAATGGCAGGTACAGAGTGATCTCTTAATAAAGGTTGGCTGTTATTGATTATGATTATGATGATGATGATAACTCAAAAAATTAGTAAGTTACCATTGTTAGGAGGGACCTTAAGAACTGCATTACAATTCATAAACTTGACTTGTTCATCTTTGTATCCCCCAGAGCCTAGCAAAGAGCACTCAAAAAATGTTTATTGGTTGGTTGGAGGGAAGGAGAAAGGGAGGGAGGGAGAGATGGTGTATGGAAGAATGTATGGATGGAGGCAGTTTACCCCTATCTCAGTGGTAGATACTAGAAACACTTCTCAAAGTTTCAGTCTCCATATTTCTAACAGGTTTCCCCTGTCCTATAGCTGCTTCTTTGGTGACCTAACCAAGGGCCCCAGGTTTCCACTCCTACCTCATCAGGGTAACTTCCAAACTCAGCCTGCAAGGCTAGGACTCCCAATTGTAGCAGCATCTCATCATTGCAGTACATTTTCTCCTCCAGGATGTCTTTCCTAAGCTGCAGGTAAAATTGATGTCTTGTCCGGCTCTGCCTGGAAAAAAAGTGCAGGAATAAAGACCACTGGAATGCTGAGAGAGAGAGAGAGAACACTAAACACAGGTTTTATCAGTCTAAGAAGGAGAAAAAGGAGAGAAGGCAGGATACAAGCCAATAGAATCCAGAGGAAATGCCAGTTAGATAAGTGTGGTCTCCTTTAAACATACTATATGGCTCCTGCCACAGTTGGGGTCTACTCTGTGACATGCACTTACACAACACCCACAGGTATGTTTGTTGCTGTAGTTCAAGAAAGAAGACTGATATTCAGTTAGATGGTGTTTTTAGTAAAGGAATAGCAAAACAAAGGAATAGGCTGTGACCAAATTCAAAGCCATGACCCTCTCCTTTAATCTTCATGACTAGGCTTCTGCAGGAGGGACATGTTAGGGACAAAGGAGAGAGAATTTTGACCTGGAGTGGAGCATGTCTGAGACAAAAGGGCAAGTTCATATTTTGGCCAGAGCTTGCCCCAAACCCTAACTGAATTTCCTCCTTTTCTGTCAATAGAATATCAACCACAATAATTGTAATTTATACATAAGTTACAGTTCACCAAGCATTTTTCATCTATTATCTCTAATGTCAGCCTGGACATACATATCCCTTAAGGAACAAAGATACAAGTCCGCAGCACTTACTGGAGCAGCCCATAGTGACTGACATAGAACTTGATCCTCAGGAAGAGGGTGAAGACTCTTGAGGAGGTCTTCGGTGGCTGCTCACTCCAGCCTTCAGGGGCTATTTTGCATAATCTTGTTTGGTTGTCCAGGAAAAAATACTCTTTGCCTGATAATGGAAGCAGAGAGTGCTTGAAAGAAGTCAAGCAGGAACCACCCCTCAGATCCATAGCCCTGAACCCTGCCCAGAAGTATCTGAGTGCAGAAGAAAGCAAGAAGAAACTCCTCTGGACACCTGCTACTACAGGACCTTTGCTGGAGACAAGAGAAAGTCAAGGAAGAGAAACTCAGCACCATGAGGAGAAAGTGTGATTATCTCCCTTAGAGAAGATATCACTACTATCTGCTTTCCTGCTACCATCTTATGGAGATAAAATAAAAAACAAAAGAATGAGTATTTATTCCATTCCTGCCTATGGCCCAGGCCCTGTGCATCAACTGGATGGAGCCCAGAAGTCCCCAGCCACGGACATGTTATGAACTGAATGTTTGTGTTCCCCTAAAATTCATATATTAAAGCCTTAATGCACCCCCACTTGTAATGATACTTGGAGGTGGGGCCTCTGGGAGGTGATTCAGCTTTGATGAGGTCATGAGGATGGACCCTAATGGTGAGATTAGTGTAATAATAAGAGAGAGACACAAGAGTTCTCTCTGCAATGTGAAGGTGGTCTGCAAGCCAGGAGGGGGGCCTTAAACCTGACCTTGCTCAAACCCTGATCTTGGACTTCTCAACCTCCAAAACTGTGAGAAATAAATGTCTATTGTTTGAAAGCCATCAGTGTATGACATTTTGTTACAGCAGCCTGAGCTCACTAAAGGCATAAGTAGACACATTTATTTGCCTTTTGACCTGAATATTGCCAACTTAAAAACTCCACCGATCCAAGCTCAGGACTTCAACTTTTATTAATTCTGCCCTCAAGCACCTCCAGCATGAATCAGCCCCAGCCACTGAAGGCCCTGCCTCACTCCTTGCTTTCATCAAAGCAAAACTAGACTCCCTCCACACTCTGCCTGGGTGCCCTGGACACTCTCTGGGTACCCCGCAGGTCTGTTTCAGGCCTGCATTGCCCCACACCCTTCTCCATGCTCTATACTCTCATGCCAAAGGTGATCTGGGCACAGAAGTTGTGCCCAGTTGGTTTGGAAGGCAAAGCTTTCACAAAGGTAACCAGGCTCTCCCCAAAGCACATGCATGCTTAGAAGTTCAAATAACATACACTGCACAGTGCCCAATGTCTGATTTTAACAATATAGACTAATTTACAATTAGCAAACTGTTTAATTACTGGTTTAATTTAATGAAAATAATTAACAAGGGAAAAACAAATTAAGTGCTTAATACATTTTAGGAGTGTCCAGTTCTGGCCAAGATGGAAGAATAAGCAAATGCTGTGTTCACCTGCTCCCAGGACCACATCAAAATTACAACTAAATTATAGAACAACCAACCTAAAGAATCATCTGATGACTAGCCAGAAGTCCTATAATTAAGGATCTAACATAGAAACCATGTGGAGACTGGTAGGAAGGGCAGAGATATAAAACAAGCTGATCCCACAACCATTTGTGGTGGTTGAAAAATGGGATATCGCAACTGCAGAGGTCCTTCCTGAGAAGTGAGGGTTCCCAGCCCTACATTGGGCTCCCCAGGCAAAGCATCAGTACCAGGAAGAGGATCCCCACAAATTCTGGCTGTGAAAATCAATGGGGATTCCATTCTTCTGAGTGAGACCAAAGGCTGCTAAAAAACCAAGCATCCTCTTAAAAGGTGCACACACAGATTAACTCACAGACACTCACCATGGGCTCCAGTGGAGAGATGGCAGCTCAGGAGGCAACAGGGACATACAGGGAGAAACTAAGTTGTGTGGCTACAGAGCAAGGGCTGGAGGGACAGCCATCTTTGGTCATGTGTTAAGCCAACTTCCCATACAGCCCATGGGTAGACACCATCTTTCCTCCCACATGGCCATATCTTAATCTTTATTGGTCTGGTGAACACCACTCACCCAACCTTGGTTACTCCCTGAGACTTCACCTCACCCAACTTGAACACCACTTAAAGCTCTTGCATAGGCCACTGGCCAGTAATGGCAAACCTCAGAGTGCTCTGGGCCTTTTGCTGAGCTGCCCCAGACCCAGTACTGGTAGCAACCCACCCCAGGTCATAGAGAGTCCTCTCCCACCTGCCTCCAGGTCCAACACAGGCAGCAACAAACCACAGATCACTTTGTAGCTCCTGCCAGGTAGCCCCAGGCCAGTCACAAGGCTGACCTTGGCCTGAACAAGATATCCTCCCAAGAGGCCCCAAAACCAATACATGCAGTGACCAGCTTCAGACCACAATAGAGCACTACCCAATTTGCTCCACAAAAAGCATACCAAAGGATGGTCTCAGCAGGCACCAGAGCATACTAGGGCAAATTCTGCTCAAAGGGGTTAGTCTCCACACAACAGCTTGTACACAATTAGCCTAAGTATAAATCCCACCACTAATGTGTCAACAGCAATAAGACTTAACTACAACAGGAAGGCACCCACAACCCACACAAGAGACACCTCTGGAATATCCAGCTCAGGTGATTAGGGAGACTGCACCACTGGCCTCGCAGAACACCTGTTACATAAGTCTACCCCACCTAGACTGAGAGATATAGCAGATAGACCTAATACATAGAAACAAACACAGGGAGTCAGCCAAAATGAGGAGACAAAGATACATGTCCCAAATGAAAGAATAGGACAAAACTTCAGAAAAAAAAAAAAAACTAAGTAAAATGAGGCAAGAAATCTACTAGATACTGAGTTCAAACCATTGCTTATAAGGATGCACAAGGACATAAAAATTTTTTAAAACTAATCAGAAATGAAGAATTCAATAACTGAAATGAAAAATACACTAGAAGAAATCAATAGCATATTAGATAAAGCTGAGATCTGAATCAGCAATTTGGGAGGCAAAGTAGCAGAAAATACCCAGTTAGAAAAGAAAAAAAAAAAGAAAAAAATTTAAATAAGACCATTTAAGAGACCTCTTGAATTACATCAAGAACATTTACATGATAGGAGTACCAGAAGGAAGAGAGAAAGCAGTAGATTAAACACCTATTTGGTGAAATAATGACAGAAAACTTCCCTAACCTGGTGAAGGAAATAGACATAGAAGTCCAGGAAGTACAGAGCACCAAACAACATAAATCCAAAGAGCCCACACCAAGATACATCATAATTAAAATGGCAAAGGGTAAAGGCAAAAAGACAATCATAAAAGCAGTGAAGAAAAGACAGTTACTTACCTACATGGAGTTGCCATAAGACTGTCAGCTGGTTTCTCAACAGAAACTTTGCTGACCAGAAGATATTGGCCTGTATAAAATATTTAATGTGAAGAAAAAGCAAAGACCTACAACAAAGACTACTCTACCAAGCAAGACTATCATTTAAAATTGAAAGTGATAAAGAGCTTCTTAGACAAGAAAAAGCTAAAGTAGTTCATCACCACAAACCAGTATTAGAAGAAATGATAGAGGGACTTTTTTAGGAAGAAAAGGGGGTATAACATAAATATGGATAATAAAATAGCAATAACTATGAACCCATCCTAATTACTTAAATGTAAGTAGATTAAATGTTTCGATCAAAAGACATAGCTGAATGAATAAGAAAACAAGACTTATACATATGCTGTCTACAGGAGACCCACTTCAGACTGAAAGACACATACAGACTGAAAGTAAAGAGATGGAAAAGGATATTTCATGCAAATGAAAATGAAAAAAGCTAGGGTCGCAATACTTACATCAAACAAAAGCTATAATAAAAGACAAAGAAGGACAGTACATAATGATAAAGGGATTAATCCAACAAGAGGACATAACCTTAGTAAACATTTATGCACCCAACATAGGAGCACCTAAATATCTTAAGCAAATATTGACTGACATAAAAGGAAAGATTGACAAAAATACAGTCATGGTAGGGGGCATTAACACTCCATTGACTCCAATGGTCAAATCTTCCAGAAGGAAAATCATCAAGGAAACAGTGACCATTAATTACATATGAGACCAGATAAATTTAATTGATATTTTTAGAACATTACAACTAATAAAAATAGAATGCATATCCTTTTCAACATTTTCCAATAGATCAGAAGTTAGGCTACAAAACAAGTCTTAATAAATTAAAGATCAAAATCATATTAAGTATCTTCTCTGATCACAAAGGTATGAAATTAGAAATCAATTATTTTAAAAAAGACTGAAAAACAGACAAACACATTGAAATTTAACATGCTACAAAACAGTGAATGGATTAACAATGCGATCAAGGAAGAAATCAAAAGTTACCTTGACACAAACAAAAATGAAAATACAACTCAAAACCTATCGGACACAGTGAAAGCAGTCCTAAGAGGGAAATCATAGCAATACAGTCCTACCTCAACAAAACAAGGAAAATCTCAAATAAACAATCTAAACTTACATCTAAAGGAACTGTATAAATAAAAATAAAAGAAAAGCACAAAGTGAGTAGAAAAAAATAAATAATAAACATTAAAGAGGAAATAGGGTCTAAAATAATAATAGGAAAAACAATCAATGAAACCCAGAGCTGATTCTTTGAAAAGATAAACAAAATTTTATCTAGACTCATCGAGAAAAAATGTGAGAGGGGCTAAAAAGATAAAATCAAAACTGAAAAAGGAAATTTGACAACCAACACCACAGAAATACAAAAGATTATAAGAAAATACTATGAATAATTACATGCCAACAAATTAGACAATCTAGAAAAATGAATAAATTCCTGGAAACATACAATCTTCCAAGACTGAATTAGGAAGAGACGAAAAATCTGAACAAATTACTACTAAAAAAATCGAATTAATAATTGAAAAACTTCCAACAAACAAAAGTCCCAGACAAGATGGATTCATGGGTGAATTTTACCAAACATTCAAAGAATTAATACCTACCCTTCTCAAACTCTTCCAAAAAGTTCCAGAGGAGGGATGGCTCTCAAATTCATTTTATGAGGCCAGCATTATACTGATTCCAAAAATCAGACAAAGACATCATTAAAAAAAAATGAAAAAAATGTAGGACAATGACTCTGAATATAGATGTAAAAATTCTCAAAATATTAGCAAACTGAATTCAGCAATACATTTTAAAAACTCATACACCATAATCAAGTGAGATTTATTTCTGGGATGCAAGGTTGTTTCAAGATCCACAAATCAATTAACATGATATACCACATAAATGAAATAAAGGATAAAAATCATATGATTAATCAATAGATGCAGAAAAAGCTTTTAACAAAATCCAACACTTTTTTATGATAAAAACTCTCAGCAAAGTGGAGATAGAGGGAACATACCTCAACATGATAAAGGACATATGTGACAAATGGACAGGCAACATCATACTCAACAGTGAAAGTTTTCCTTTAAGATCAAAAACAAGACAAGGATTTCTATTTTTGCCACTTCTATTTGACATAGTATTGGAAGTTCTAGCCACAGCAATCAGACAAGAAAAAGAAATAAAAGGCATCCAGATTAGAAAGAAAGAAGTAAAACTGTCATTATTTGCAGATAACATTATATTATATAGAGAAAACTCTAAAGATTTCACCAAAAAAAATATTAGAACTGATCAATTCAGTAAAGTAGCAGAATACAAAATTAATCTTCAGAAATCAATTGCATTTTTATGTAATGAACTATCAAAAAGAGAAATTAAGAAAATAATCCCATTTAGAGTTGCATCAAAAAATACCTAGGAATAAATTTAACCAAAGAAATAAAAGACCTGTACTCAGAAAATTATAAGACATTGAAGAAAAAACTGAAGAAGATACAAATAAATGGGAACATGTATGGTGCTCATGGATAGAAAAAATTAACATCATTAAAATGCCTATACTACCCAAAGCAATCTATATTTTAATGCAATTCCTGTCAAAGTATCAATGGCATTTTTGACAGAATTAGAACAGATAATCCTAAAATATATAGGGAACTGCAAAAGATCCCAAATTATCACAACAATCTTGAGATAGAACAACAAAGTTGGAGGTATCATGCTATTCGATATCAAACTATACTACAAGTATGCAGTAATCAAAATGGCATGGCACTGGCATAAAAACAGGCACATAGATCAATAGAACAGAATAGAGAGCCCAAACATAAATCCACTTCTATATAGTCAATTAATCTGTGACAAAGGAAACAAGAATATACACTGGGGTAAAGACGGTCTATTCAATAAATGTTGGTAAAACTGAACAGAAACATGTAAAAAAAAAATGAAACTAGACCACCTTATACACCATACAAGAATAAACTAAGAAGGAATTAAAGACTTCTATGCAAGACCCAAAACCATAAAACTCCTAGAAGAAAACATAAAACATTGGTTTTGGTAATATTTTTTTTCCGATGTATCACCTCAAGCAAGGGAAACAAAAGAAAATAAATAAAGGGAACTACACAGCAAACGAAATCATCAACAAAGTGAAAAGACAACCTACCATTTGTGAGAAGAAATTAGCCAATGAAATATCCAATAAGGGGTTAACATTCAAAATTTGTAAAGAACTCATACAAACAATCCAATTAAAAATGGATAGAGGACTTGAATAGACATTTCACCAATAAACATATGAAAGGATGTTCAGTGTCACTAATCATCAAGGAAATGCAAATTAAAACCACAATGAGATATTACTTCACACTTGTCAGAATAGCCATCATCAATAAATCAACAAACAAGGTTTGATAAGGACGTAGAGAAAAAGATATCGTCATACACACTGTTGGTAGGATTGCAAATTGATACAGCCACTATGGAAAACATTTTGGAGGTTCCTCACAAGAGCTTAAAATAGGACTATCATAAGACCCAGCAATTCCACTTCTTAGTATTTATCCAAATAAATCAAAAACACTAATTCATAAAAATGTATACACCCCTATGTTCGTTGCAGTATTATTCACAATAGCCAAGATATGGAAGTAACCTAAGTATCCATCAATAGATGATTGGGTACATAAGATGTGGTACATATATATAATTTACTATTACTCAACCATAAAAGAAGAATGAAATCTTACCATTCGTGACAACAGGGATAGACCTGGAAGGTATTATGCTAAGTGAAATAAGTCAGACAAAGACAAATACCATATGATTCATTTATGTGTGGAATCTAAAGAACAAAATTAATGAACAAACAAAACAGAAACAGAGTCATAGATACAGAAAACAAATTGACTGCTGCCAGATGAGAGGAGGATTTGGGTGTTGGGTAAAAATGTTGAAGGGGTTAATAAGCACAAATTTGCACTTACGCAATAGTCATGGAGATGTAAAGTACAGCACAGGGAATATAGTCAATAATATTATAATAACATTGTATGGTGCCAGATGAGTATTAGTGCCAGTTGGGTATTAGACTCATTGGGGGGATCACTTTGTAAATTATATAAATATCTAACCACTAAATAATATTGAATGTTAACTGCAATTAAAAAATAAAAACTAATTTAAAAAATAATTTTGGGGTGCATGACTTCAAAACAGTCAGGAGTGAATATAATAACTTTCCCTAGCTTTATTGAAATATAATAGATAATTGGTTGCTCATTTTTATATTGTACAATTCTATGAGTTTTTTCAAATCTAGTTGGCATACAATATATCAGTTTCTGTTTACAGCACAGTGATTAGAGTTCAAATGATCAGATCAGCCCACTAAATCGAGTATCCCTCTTCACCCTTACATATTTATTACAATACTGTAGACTAGTTTCTTTATGATATACTATATATCTCTATGACTATTTTGTAACTATCCATTTGTATTGCTTAATCCCTTCGCCCTTTTTCACCATCTGCTCCAGCTCCCCTCCTGTCTAATACCCCTCAAAATGTCCTATCTATGAGTTTGCTTCCTTTTTGTTGTTATTGTTGCTTATTTTGTTCTTTAGATTCCTCATGTACGTGAAATCACATGGGATTTTTCTTTATTTGACTTACTTCATTTAGCACAATACCTTCTAGGTCCATCAACGTAGTATCTTTTCCATCTCTTTCCTTTTAGTCTATATGTGTCTTTTAATCTGCAGTGAGTCTCTTATAGGCAGCATATGTAGGAGTCTTGTTTTCTTATCCATTTAGCCACCCTATCCTTTAGTTGAAGCACTTAATTTTTTTCCATTAGAAGTACTTTTTGAGAGGACTGTATTTATTACCATTCTTCATTCGTGATTTTGATACATTGTTTTTATTCTTAAAGAAGTTCCTCCAACAATTCCTGGCTTGGTGTTGATGAATTCCTTTAGCTTATTTTTGTTTGGGAAGCTCTTTATCTGACCTTTGATTCTAAATGATAGCTTTGCTGGGTAAAGTATTTTTGGTTGTATATCCTGGGTTTACATCTGGTTAAATATTGTGCCAAGCCCTTCTGTCCTACAAAGTTTCTTTTGAAAAATCAGCTGCCAGTCTTACGGGTGCTACCTTATAGGTAATTGACTGTTTTTCTTTTGCTGCTTTTAAGATTCTCTCTTTGTAGTTAATCTTTGGCATTTGAATTATGATGTGTTTTGGTGTGGGCCTCTTTGGGATCCTCTTTCTTGGGACTCTCCGAGCTTCCTGTGGTTACATGTCTATTTCTTTCATCAAGTTAGGGATGTTTTCCATCATTACTTCTTCAAATAGCTTTTCCACTCCTTGTTCTTTCTCTCCTCCTTTAGGTACCCCTATTACACAAATTTTTTCACACTTAACTTTGTCCTAAAGATTCCTTAAATTATAATTATATGCTTAACTTTTTTTTCTTGCCATTCTGATTGGGTGACCTTGGCTCCGCATCATCTATATTGGTGGTTCTATACTCCTCTTCATCCACTCTGTTAATTTCTTCTAATATACTTTTCATCTCAGATAATGTATTCTTCATTTCTGATTGGTTCCTTTTTATAATTTCCATTTCCATTTTTATGTTTGTTATCTCTTTGTTAAAGTTCTTACTGAGTTCACCCATTCTTCCTCCAAGTTGATTGAGCATCTTTAAAACCAGTGTTTTAAACTCTGCATCTGTTAGATTGTTTGACTTCATTATTTTCCTGGATCTCATATGGTTCTGCTCATATGTTCTCTCATATGGTTTCTGCTTCTTTGTCTTCCCATTTGGCTGCCTTTCTGTGTCTGTTTCTATGTACTACACAAAATTCCTAAGTCTCCCGGTCTTGGTGTAGATTTGTGTAGGAGGTGTCCACAGGCACCTCCATCATCTATGCCATTTTGTGCCTTCTCCCAGTGAGTATAATGTCTTTGATAAATGGCTTCCTAAATCATATGTCATCTGATTTCCACCATGTTTACTACCCATATAGGGCTAGGTAGACACAAGAGGCTCTCTATAATGAAAAGTACCAGACCTTAGTAAATAAATATGGAAATGCTATTTAACAAAAATTCAAAAAAAAAATCTCATCTAAACCTGCCTTCTGTGCCTTCAGCCCTTGCAGCAGAATCTGACTCCTCATACCAACTCAGACTTCCTTTAGGGGTCACTTCTTTCTAGGGAATGGGCAGGTCCTTATTATAGTTTGGCTGGCAAACCCTCCCAAGTGGGTTTATATCCAAACCCCAGACTGGTCATATTTGAGTGATTTACTCAAGAGACCCCAGCTAAGCAGCTGTAGGATATTCACATGGGAAGGATCTGGGCTGACACTGGACCAGGAGGAGGTAGTTGGAGGTAAACCTTAGGTTGTACTCCCAGAGCAAGCATATTGACTTCATCTAAATTGCATATTACAGATCAATGAAAATACAATGTTTCTTAAAGATTCTTCTATTCACACTTTACAAAGATTGAGCAAACATCAACTGATCAGATTAAAGCATGCAATGGTTGTCCTTTTCACTTGGGAGAGAGATCTTTCTTAGTCTACTGAGAACTACAGGGAGATAAAGCCTCCCTCCTACCCCTCTGTGGCACACCGAATGCTCCTACAGTAAGCTTGTTAGCTTCTCCAACTGGAGATGGGAGAAGAGCAAACCAAGATTATGACACTCGGGAAGGTGGGCTGAGAGAGCCAGAATTTAACCTGAAGGTCTGTATTATCCCAGCTTGGTCTGCTTCCCATTCCTCCACAGGGTGGTTAAAGGGCTTTGACTACAGCAAAGGCATATTTGTAGTTGATGGAATTGAAAAGTCCCTTAACAAAAGGCAGAGATGGAAAGGTAAAAAAACACTTTTTCAGGATCGTCAGCACAGATTCTTAACTTAGGGTAGGTGTGCAGAGTTCCTATTAGTCCTGTGTGATTAGATGAAAATTATTAAATATTTTTATGTTGGTGAAATACTCATAACAAAAAATTTACCATCTTAACCATAGTTAAGTGTAAACTTCAGTAGTGTTAAGTACATTCACTTATGGTGTGACCATCAACACCATCCATCTCCAGAACCATTTTCATCTTGTAATACTGTAACTATACTCATTAAACAATAACTCTACATTCCACTTTCTCCAGCCTCTGAAAATGACCATTCTACTTTGTCTCTAAATTTGACTTCTCTGGGTACCTTATATATTGAAATCAAACAGTATTTGTCTTTTCACAACTAGTTTCCTTATGTCCTAAAGTAAATGTCCACAATGTCCTCAAGCTTCATCTGTGTTATAGCATGTGTCAGAGTTTTCTTCCTTTTTAAGGCTGAATAATATTTCATTGTAAGTATATGCCATACTTTGCTAATACATTTACACACATCAATGGATACTTGGGTTGCTTCTACATTTTAGTTACTGTGAATAATGCTGCAACAAACATGGGCATATGAGTATCTCTGAGCAACCTGTTTTCAATTATTTTAGAGATGTGTGCAAAAGTGGAATTGCTAGATCACATGGTAAATATATTTGTAATTTTTTAAGGAACCACCACGCTGTCTTCCACACTAGCTACACCATTTTGTATTCCCACCTAAATGGAAATATTTTTTGAACACTTTTGTCATTTGCTTATCAGTGCATTGAGATTGCTCAACCAGATCTGGCAAATCACAGAAACCCTCAAGGTCTTACATGCACTATTTCATAACAATCTTCTGCACTTACTTGACACTTTGCACATGAGCACTTGAAGATTTCACCATGCTAACTAATGTCTAAGTATGCAAGGTGAAGTGTCCTAGTCTCAAGCATTTTTTTAGAAGGAATAGTACTAGGTACATAGATGTCTGGGTTACCTGAGGCACCAGGTCAGCTGTGAACTAACCAGGAGACACTTACCTTTCAGATAAGCCAAGCCAAAGTAGGTGAGCTCCCCAAGGTTGGTGAAGGACATGACAGCATTGAAGACAGCCCCCACCGTAGACGTGATATCACATTTCACCTCCAGACACTGCCCACTCAGCAGTATCACACAGAGGTCCCTGAGAGTCAAACAGGATTTCCCTTTTTTGGTCTGAAAACAATAATAGTAACAACTGTAACAACTACAAGACAAGTAGTCTTTACCATGGGATAGCTGCTATGCTAAGCACTTTATATGTCACTGAGGGATAACCATGTTTTTGATACTAGCAGCAAGAAATGAGGCTCAGAAATGGTAAGGGACTTACTTACTCATGGCGACACAGATAGTAAGAGGCAGAGCAGAACTCAAATCCACACTCCCTGCCAGGCTCTGCAGAAGCCAAGAAGGCTGATAAGACAGATCCCACTGCTATCTCTCTCCTACAGAAAGCCCAGCTGCCCCTTGGGCTCTGCTGCCTAAATGGTGTGACTCATCAATGAATCACATAACCTCAAATATCCCTCAACCTGATACTGTCCTCCAGAGCACAGAAGAATGAGTTTGGGCTAGCAAAGATTCAGTGAAGAGAGAGGGTTGGAGCAAGGGGATTACTATGCATGAAGAAATTGGTCAGCAGAACTCCAGCCAAAAACTCATAGCAGTTAGCCTTTTGCATCTTCACCCACTCAGATTAATTTAGATTCATGCACCCACACAGCCTCACCCTGACCACAGTGGCCTCTGCTCAGCAGCCCAGAAGGACCTATCATTCCACCACCCTGTGGTGTGCCTGTGTCTCTGCACACATTGCCTACTGCCTGGAATGCTCTTCCCCTCCATCTCTACAGGGTAAGTTCCTATGAGTCTTCCAGATCAGGCTCAGGACCCTCAGCTGTACCCTGGAATGTAGAGTTACACTCTCTCTTCTCTGCTCCCATAGCAGCTTGTACCCCAAAGCCCAGCCTGGGCCTGGCTCAGACTTCCCCACAGTTGTTCTTAGAGAATAGTCCATTTGTGACTATCAAGACCATGCCTACAGTCACATCCTGACTCAGGGTTGCCCCCATACTCCAGGGACCGGTACAGATCTAAGAACCCTGTGGGAGGGCATACCCACAGGATCCTGGGCAGAGCTGATCACATGCCACACTCTGAACCACCATGATTCTTACCCTGCTAACATGATAACATGTGGGTGCAGGGGCAGGAGAGAGAGAGAGAGAGAGAGAGAGAGAGAGAGAGAGAGAGAGAGATGCGGGAGATGCGGGGAGATGGAGAGAGGGAAGGAGAGAGACGCAGAGAGATGGAGAGAGGGAGGGAACAGAGGGGAGGAGAAGGGAAGGGAAGGGAGAAGAGAGGAGAGGAGAGGAGAGGAGAGGAGAGGAGAGGAGAGGAGAGGAGAGGAGAGGAGAGGAGAGGAGAGGAGAGGAGAGGGAAGCGCGGGAGTCACCCATGTGCTCTGAAGGGCCCTGTGCTTGTGTTTGATGCTCTGTAGTTGCCCTCTTGAAATCTGTGAATGTGTGTTTTCTAAGTGAGGTCTAATGGGACAGTGGAGCCTGTACACAGAGTTTGGGCTCACAGTGGTCCTGCCTACCCACCTCCAGCTATGGGTTCCAGCTGCCTATGTCCCCAAACCTGCCTGGCCTCCCCCTCCCCCTCCCTACCCTGTGACCTCTGCCACCCACACCCAGTGCAGCCACCAGCTCATATTCCACTGTTGCATTTCTCTTCTGTAAGAAACTGGCTCAGGAAGGGTCCCAATCAGGCCCACATACTCTAAGACATCTCAGAGCAGGGCATGGCAGCCACTGTCCCCACTCTGGGCTGGCAGCACCAAAGCTCCCTCTGAGACCAGCTCAGCAGAGACAAGCTTCTCACTCACCCCAAATCCAGGTACCAAGTGCCTCTCCACACTGAGGCTGCAAACCCTTTGGGGGTCGGTCTACAGTGTGTCTGGTTTGGGGCACAAGAGCCAAAAGAAGGAAGATAGACTTTCTGCTCCAGAAAATAGACAAATGCATAAATTGCAGAATGTAAGCTCCAGATGAAGACTGTTTTTGTTCACATCATAGATTTGGGGCCTGGAATAGTGCCTGGAATCTACTAGATGCTAAAACATTTTCTGACTAAATGAAATGAAGGCTGAGTTGAGTCTGGAAGGACAAGCAGAACTTAACCAAAGGTCACAGAGATTCGTATAAGGAAGTGCTAAAGGATGTGAAGAAAGAGAGTGACTTGGCAGGGGGCTCTGGCAGAGCCTGGAGGACAGAGTAAGCACCACTGGGGCCCTCTCAGCCTGACACCCTAGTCAGAGCTCAGTCAGCCTCCAGGCTTGTGCATCTGGTCAGTTCTCTCGCCACCCTCCTGCCCTGCTCAGCCTAACCCCAGCAGTTACCACAATTGATCCAGGCAGATGCAGAGTCACAGGGGCTTCTCCAGCTAGCAGGATGAACTCCGGCCTGGAAAACTGAGGGAACACCCAGAGTCACTCACAGTAGAGAAGTTAACATTCCATGGGACTGGATCCCCAGATTTGGGACGGGATTTCCCTGTGGGCTCACCTCCTTCCAAACAAACCCTACCAGCACTCCCTTCCCCAGAGTCAACGGGAAACAGGCTTCAGTAACATGGTGCTAAACAGGGCTGAGGCCTTACCTAGGCCAGGCATCTCAAAGCAGCAGCCTAATTGGAGGGCATTGTGGTTTGGGTGATGTTTTAGCTCTTGCATTGGGAGTCTACTTCATTGTAAGCTCCATAATTCATGCAGTTACATAATTTTTTGTATGTTAAAAAATTATAAAACACCTTATATAGTACAAGTATATATTATATAAATAGGAAGATTTTTTAAACAAAAATACCTTTATATTTGGATTAAATGAAACATTTTTCTAGCTCTGAATGTTGAATCAATAGCACGTAGGGGCAGCCATTGTGTTTCACAGTACTTTATGTTGTATCACACTTGTGACCTGGGAAGTACTTCAATATCCTTGATTATTTAGACCCAGCCATATGTGAGGTAACATATTCTCAACTTATTTTGCAGAAAATTGAGGCTCTAAGAGGTTAAGAAACTCGCCCATGTCCAACACCAGTGAGTGAGAGGATTGGGTGGGTCTTCTAATGTGTCCCCAGGGTACACAGCAGTATTCCTGTCTCAAGAGACCAAAGGTCCAGCCAGGGGTGACCTGTATCCTGAGGGAGTCCCGAGTAGAAACGTCTTTAGTGAGTAACGAGAAAGAAAAGTAAAGAAGGTAAAAAGTTTTCCTGAACCTGTCTCTGCGCTCTCAGGAGGATGTGAGAGTGGCCTTGGAGGGCAGCAGGGGCTAGGCAGGGAGTGTGGGCACCCAGGGCCATACAGGAAAATAATGTCCTAAGGCTACTCCAGGTCCAACTCATCTCTAATTTATTGAGGGGCTTTAAGCAAATCTCTCTGCCACAGGCAGACAGACAAAGGCCTTCTGGGGGCATCTGGGTCTGAAGTTCCAAAAGGGTCCAGGTGCTCAAATAGAAGGCCTGACAGAGGCAGCCCCCTCAGTGAACAGGTTGCCTGGGAGGGACTTGTAACAGCTCCAGGGGGCACTGATCCACCCTCAGGGTTCCTGCAACATTGTATGCTTGTTACAAGTTTTTTAGCTAATGGCAGTATTATACATTGCGATAGGGGTGTTTTTCTAAGTACCAGAAGTGGCTCTGAGGGCTGATGCCAGAGCTGTTTAGTGGCAGAAGGTGCATCTTTGGACCATTCCAAACTCACTGTCCAGCACAGACTTAGCAAACTGGCCCCTCAACAGAGATCAGCCTGCATGCAATGGGTAGGAGGTCCCTACAGGCATGAGCACACTGCAGGGACCACTGGTCATCCATCCCTCTGTCAGCCTGGACTTCAAGACCAGGACAGGCTGGCCTGGCTACTCTCCAGCCTTGACTCCCTGCAGTGGCCCAAACTCTGTGACCTTATGTACCAGCCAGAACAGAGACTCTCTCCTCCCTGTTTGTCCCACCCACATCTTTGCTCCTGCGCTTCCCATTGTTCAGAAGGCCACTTCCAAGTATATTCGGCCTTGTCAGCTGCCTTGTCACCTACCTTATTTTGTTAGCACTCCACACCATTGCTGTCTACTTCCTGAAGGGTGGAACTGGGCATCGTCAGCCTTCTATCCTACACTGCATCAACAACAGCAAGCTACGCAATAAACATATATTGCCCTGAATTGCAGCTTTCAGGTTTATTTTAGTCCAGTTCTGGAAATCTCAGACAAGAGAGCTTGACACCCCAAGAGAATCCTGCCAGTTTTCAGCTTCTGTGTCAGCCATCCACTGCTCTCTGCTCAAACTTCTTTGAGGAGTGTCCTTTGATCCTCTTTGCTCACCTTGCCCTTTCTTTGCATGAAACGCTTTGGAGAAGGAGTTGCTGGCTGTGAGTTTTGTGCTGCCATAGAGAGAGTGGATCCAGAGCTGGGCCGCCTGCCTTCCTGAAGGTCCTGGGGAGTTTCAGCTGGAAGAGCACTGGCCAATGGTCAGAGAAGAGGAAGAATAATTAACAGCAGAAATGGCTTCCAGCCCACCACATACAGGTACTCAGCTGGGTAGGGGGTGTACACCACTTCATCTTCACCTCACACCTATGGGGCAGGCACCATATCCATTTTTCAAATAAGGAAGCTGAGGCACAGAGAAGCTAAGAATGCAATGTGACTTTGTTCCTCTTCTCATCAAGAGGTGGAGCTGCTTAAATCTGGGCTTGCCTGTGGCTTGCTTAGGCCAAAGAAGGAGGTCAAGTAGTGGAGGACTAGTTCTGAAGGCTCTCTCTCTCTCTCCTCCTGTCTCTCCATGTGTCTCTCTGTCTCTCTGTCTCTCTCTCTCTCTCTCTCTCTCTCTCTCTCTCTCACACACACACACACACACACACACACACACACACACACACGCACACGCACACACACCTGCCACTGTTATGAGGATGATCTCAGGCTAACCTATTACTGAAAAAGAACTTAGACTCCCCCAGACTACAGCCAGCCACCCCCAGAAGAGAAGCTGCCTAGACAAGCTGCAGCTGATGACAGGTGCACCCAGCAGAGTCCAGAAGTATCTCCCAACTGAGCGCAGCCTAAATTCCCCACTCACAGAACCAAGAATTAAACAAATTATTGTCTTCAGCCACTACGGTTTTGGCTATTTGTTATGCAGCTTTACATGGCAATAGATCTTTATGATGGCATAGAAGCATGTTGTTCCATGACTGAGCTGCACTTAGTTCCCAGAGGTGACAGAATGCCTGACAGCACAGCTACTATCAAGCCCCTCATCACCTTGGCTTCATATCTGCTTAAATGTGGCTTCTCCACCTGCCAATGAAATAGGATTAGCTTCTTCTAGGGAAGCAAGAGGCTTTTCATCAGTAACCAGTAAAGAAGTAGATACAATGCCCACCACCACTGCCAATGTTCCACACCAAGTTCACAGCCCTGTATATCTTGCTGCTTACCTATTAACAGAGAGGTCACAGTGACTGAGTGCTGAGGTGCTTGGACCAGGCTCCAGGGAACTCTGAGTCTCTGTGCTTCTCTCTGAAACTAACCAAACAGCATGGTGGAGGCAAAGATTTCTTAAAGCGGACAGCTGGAATGTGGATACCAGCTGTGTGATTTAGGTGAAATTACTTAACCTCTCTGAGCTATTTCCTCATGTGGAAAATGAAAATAATCCTTACAGGGTTGGGGGAGGT
Organism: Cynopterus sphinx; assembly: GCA_030015415.1. NCBI lineage: Eukaryota > Metazoa > Chordata > Mammalia > Chiroptera > Pteropodidae > Cynopterus > Cynopterus sphinx. The sequence goes on from CM057382.1 coordinate 56,938,322, forward strand.
TTTAGGGGGAAGATAAAGCCTAATGGCAAAGAGTACTTTGTTTTAGGGACAAGAAAAAGTTACTTTTTAAATTCTTAGATTTAGTTGAAAAGTAAAGAATAGTAGATTCAAAAATTATTCTAAAAGTCATTCTTTTCAAATACTCAAAGAAACAACAAAGACAATCTTTTACGAATTGCTTTTCCTTTTACTCCGCCTAAAAACTAAAGGAAAACTTTTATGTTGTATGTTTTCATTTGTTTTATCAACTTAGCTACTTAGAACTCAATAAAAAAAGTTCAGGTTTGATATAAATAACTATTAAATTACACCTACTTACTTCCGCAAGGATGCAGACGCTGCAGAGCTCGCGCCACTGGCCTCTCACAGCTTGCCTGATGTAGCCTATTCCTGAGAAAGTAGCTTCTATCCTGCTGGACAGAGAAACTTTCTTCCACAACTCTCCTCTCCACCTGAAGATCAAGTACATAACACATCCACATGCCAAGGTCAAGAGGGGGCATTTTTATAAACACATAAAGACTACCTGTCAGTTTGAGTCAGCATGGAAGTGTCTGCCCCACACAGTGAGAGCCTAACAACGTATTCCCTAGCACCGAGAACATACTATATACCCACCACCCAGAGGTATCCTAGAGATAATCATTACCTCCCTAATACCTGTGTACTCCTATACATCTGTGCCTTTGCTCATCCTCTCCCTCCAACGTCTTCCCACTAAGCTCCTCTGTGCCTCCAAGACCCAAAACTGTCCTCTCTACTTATCCTCTTCACCACTGCCCTCAGGCAAATGTAATTGTCTTCTCATTTTTCCCACCAATGTACTCACAAATCCCTCTATTACACCACATTATATCATATTGGCTTGCTTATCTGTCTCCCCCAATCTCACTGTGAGCTTTATGCCCCCTTGCAGCTCACCTAGTTCAGTGCCCCAGTGAATGTCCAAAAAGTGACCAAAATCGCCCTTATGGTGCCCTGATGGAAATGCTGCAGGTCAACACAGTGTTTATTAGGGGACAACAACACACCAATGGATGGTAGGCTCTAATGTCTTTCAAATAAATGAACCCCTCTTCCCCACCAAATCCTCTGGCCCAAAGAGTAGGAGCAACATGTCCACATGCCAAAAGAGCAGGGGTCCAAGAAGGAGGACAGAATGGAAGATGCATTTTCTGATTGACTATTGACCCTACCCACCCCACCCTCCAGTTGTCTCCTCCTCTTCATGCACATGACCCCTGCATTAGCCTTGGTCTCATTTCTTCAACCTGCCCCCATACAAGTAAAGTGCTTCTCAGCATTCTCTAGTTCCTCTAAGTTTCAAGCCTCCTTGCATTTGTACCGTGGGCACCTCTCTTGCCTCACTCTAGCCTCAGGTCTATCCTGGCCTCAAGAGGGATCAATGCTGGTGTACTTTATGCTCCAAGCTCCCCATGGGATCAGGTAGAAAATATCTTCACCTGGGACTACCTTCTTACTTGGCTTATCCTCCATCCTGTTGTCCTTCCATCACTTCCCTCTCCCAGGAGTACTTTCCCAATAAATAACTTGCATAAGAAAATCCATTTCTGGCTTTGCTTCAAGGGAATCTTACCTAAGCCAAATGCTTACTATGCACTAGGCCCCTTGCTAGACACTGAGAAGAAAATAGGGCAGCAGGCAGCACAGTGTGACCAACACGATAAGGAGACCCTCCACAGGTACAACATATCAGAGGTGGGTGAGAGACCACGTAGGCATGGTCAGGAAGTCCTCCTGTGTGAGGCCTAGAGTTTAATTTTGATAGATGAACTAACTCATGGGTTATAAACATGATTGTTTTTATGTAAAGAGGCTCTTTCAAAGATCCCAATGGTCTTAGCCACATTAGGAATCCAGGTTTGTGCATTGGTCTTTGCCAGCACTGCCTAATAATACTGTGATGATGGGAATCTTCTAGATCTGCCCTGTCGAGTATGGCCATCACCAGCTACTTGTGGCTACTGAGCACTTAAAATATAGCAGGTGTAACTGAGGAACTGAATTTTTAATTTAATTTAATTTTAACTAACTATAATTTAGCTAATTTAATTTTCAACAGCCACACATGGCTAGTCACTCCCTGGTTGGAAAATACAGATCTGCACTGACCTCAGAGATGGTGCCCAGAACCAAGCCAACCAGCCGTTTGACGTGGAGATTGGCAGAGGCTGGGTATACAGCCACTTCTCGATGAACCTGACACACTTTCAGGACTGACTGCAGTGGCAGCCGCCTGTGAGGCTGTTCTTCGCACATGGTCAGCAGAACAGAGTGCAAGGGCTCCCGGAGCTGCAGTAACTGGAGAGGAGAGCATTGTGTGAGCTATTTGAAGAGGTGCCACTGCAGAAGCCTGTGTCTTATAGGTTTACAGTGTGGAATAACAGGAATGGATGTTCTTGTGACAACTCTACAGATGCTAGTTCCTGGAAAGTTGAAGGATAGACACAAGATATATCACTGAGGCTACCAAATGCAGAGCAATTATCTCTGCTCCAGCTGTGTAAAATTTGCTGCTTTCTAATCTGGAATGCTCTTCAGTGCACGGAGAGCCCACACATGTGCTTGGAATATTTATTGCTTAACCAAGTGGATTTCCACCTATGGCAAGCAACCAGATGAAATCAGGGCTCACCCTTTAACACATTCACCTAGGCAGCCTGTCATTTCTCTCAGATTATTTAGTTGCATTTATTAGGCTTTTCCAGTAGGATGTGAGCTCCAGAAGCATAAGGATTGGTGGCTTTTTCACTTCAGAATCCCCAGCAGTCAGCACAAGGTCACTAATTTTTGGTTTAACGTCATGTCACATGTAAACACCAAGCAAAAGAGAAAAAATAGATGTTTTACTAACCGCTCCCCTCATGTGTTTAAATGGCCACCATTTATATGCCTCAACTCAGATTCAATATCAGGCTTTTTCTCATACTCATCCATACTGTAAAGTTATTTTCCAGGTAAAGACTGCACTACCATTTCTTACCATGCTGGGGTTAACCAGGAGAACAGTGTGGAAGTGAGCTGCAGGGAGAGGGAGTGGTGTACGCAAAGGGCAGCATCTGTCGGAATGAAAGGGGCCTAGGGGCAGGCCCAGAGCCCAGGGCAAAATGACAGGTCAAGGCCCCTCATTCAAAAATATTAAGAATTTCTAGATGGTGACAGCAGAATATAAAATTGAGCTTGGGGCCCCCGTAAGTGCAGGGCCCTGTGTCCATGAAACCAGCCCTGTTCATGGCAGAGTACCAGAGAGGAACTGAGCCACAGGTAGAGACCCATTTCTGGGTTCCAGGTGTGCCCTGCTAAGGAGTGGAACAAACCTTGTGGGTAGTCGGGAACTATGAAAGATTTCATATGAAGAGGGATGTGAGCAGGTGTCTATTTTAAAAAGAGCTCCAGGCAGCATTGGGATATTAAATTGGAGAAAGTAAGGCTGAGATGGATGGATGGATGGATGGATGGATGGATGGATGGATGGATGGATGGAGGGAGGGAGGGAAGGAAGGAAGGAAGGAAGGAAGGAAGGAAGGAAGGAAGGAAGGAAGGAAAGAAGGAAGGAAGGAAGGGGTTCTTCAGCATGTGAAGGAAGGAAGGAAGGGGTTATTCAGTATGTGCTCTTGTTACATTGGTTTTTAAGGAATTCTTACAGTGTCAAATGAAAATTTATACACATACATATTCTGTAGTTAAAAATTTGTAAAATGCTATGATAAACAATGTTAAAAGCTTTCTATGCTTTAAACATTCTCCAAGTCTTTAATAAACTACTCTGAGTAATAATTAGGGGGAAGACATTGTGGGAAGCATTTCCCCAAATCAACTGAGGATAGAAACTATTTTAAAGCAAGGATCCCACTACAGGAAGGGGCTGCTTTAAAGCTTGTTTTATAAGTCTATATCTTCAGTGTCTATAAAATCCTCTAGCTTCCTACTTCCTCTGAGCACAGGTGGCACATAAGTATTAACTTCCTTTCCAGTCCTAAATTGTAGCTGCCTGGAGTGCCATGTTGAGTAGGATTTCCAAGTTGTCTCTGGACTCAGCAGGAGCAGTTCTGTAATCAGTTAGCAACACCTTCCTAGAAACTAGAAGGACAGAGTTATGGATGGCACACAGCTCAGTAGATGTGGCCCCTGCTTTGGAGAAAACTTCTAAGTAAATCCAAAGACATGGCCTGGCAAGACGCTAAGTGCCCTGTTTACAGACCTGATTTGGTGGAACGTGAAACCCTGCTGACCAGTAGAGGGTTGTTCCTAAAGAATAGACGTGCATCTGCCCAAGAGAAGAGTACATGATTAGGTTATAATCACCTGTTATTCTGTGGTCTTGGTCCTGCAAAACAAAAACAAAACTCAATTCCATTTCCCAGGTGGCAGACACCGTTGCCTGGCTAACCCAACAAATATCGGCACCTCCCTCAAAATTTGCTGCCTCCTACTCTAGTGGCTAAAAGCTACAATGATCGTGACATTTTATTTTGGCAAAAGACGAAAGGATTGTCTATTAGGAGGCTCCTGAGAAAACTTTTGCTTTACTGACAATAGGAACACATGTGACTGGCCCCACTCTTTCCTTCTTTTTTCCTGCCCTGAACACTGATGCAATACATGGAGCCATCCACGACCATTAAAACAAAATGCCAGCAGCTAAAGAAGATAGAATGAAAATGTACAGCCTGGATCCTGGATGACATTTACTGAGCTAGTGACCAATCCTTAGACTTTTTATTAAGTAAATAATAGTTATATCTGTGATTCTAGACACTGTATTTTAGGCTATTTCTTATGGACAAAGCCATCTGTCCATGACATACTATAGTCCAGACTGATTTAAAAGCATCAAATAATGTCAGAAAGCAATGTGGTATAATGGAAGAGCATTATCTGACTCCTCTGAGTCCCAGTTTCCTTATCTTTAAAGTGACTATTCTACCTGAATACTCTTGAGAATTGAATAAAAGTACCTGGAGGTGGTAATAATAATTATTATTGTTGTTATTATTAGTGGACAGAGAGCACTTATACCAAGCTTTGTTCTACACCTTTTAGTTATATCAACTTACTTAGTCCTTGCCACAATCCTGTGAAATAGGTATGTTAATAGTCCCCTTTTGACATAGGTGGAAACTAAAGCAAAGACAAGTTAAGGAACTTACAAGTAAGACCTAAAGCCTAGACTTGAACCCAATTACCAGAATCCCTGCCCTGAGCCATTTGGCTATGTTGCTTCGGGATCATACTAAGTCCTCAATAAATGTTTTATTATTCATATTATTATTAGGCTTCTATTACAACTGACAAGACACATTCTCCTTAAGATCCCTCTTTTCAGGAAATGACTTTTGGGACGTTGGAAGGCATACATTGAATTAATGAAACATGGTATGTAAAAATGCATGATTAGTTAATGAATCCACTGAGTTTAATAAAAGTAGATTTGGTTTTGGTTTTTATATCTCTAGGTCAAGAGCATGTGTCCAGTGTTACATGTGCCAATTAGCTCTTTACTTTGTCTGAAATTATACACTTAAACCAATATGTATCCCTTTGAGGAATGTGACTAGATAGCTGCAAGGAAGTGCACAGGCTGCATCCTCATTTGGTGAGAAATGACTCTAACAGCAAATGTCAGAGCAGCATCCCAAGCACTGCCAGAGGTACCATCCATACCTGGAAACTTATTTGGATTTTATGGGCTTTATCTCAAAGTTTCTTAGGAAAGGCCTGAATCCACATCCAAATCTCAAATCTAGCCCATTGGCAGATGCTGCCTAGAGATGGGTGATAAGAAGAATGTTGTAGGAAATTTCAGACTCTGTGGGAAAGAACGTCATGATTTGTTTATGATGTCCACCATGAGTATGTGATGGGTGATAGTGGCATGAGCTGACTTATAGTTAGAGACCTGCCTGCAACTCTGCCTGCACCTGAGACTAACACTCCAAGCAGTGAGGGGATTGTCTTAGAGTGCTGGTTAGAACTGAATGTTGGCCTGAGAGGAGGAGTCAAGGTACATTTTCCTAACATCAGAATGGGGCCCAGGGCTGGAGAAGGATTCTGGGCACAGCAGTCCTGAGATTACTTTCCTAATTGCCTACCCCACCCCACCACACCCCACCACACCCCACCACACCCCACCTCACAGGATCCAAGCCAAGTTGGATGAAGAGAAGAGTCTGTGATGAATGGAAGAGAACAGCAATTAATAGAACTGAGTGGTAGGGATGCTTTAATTGAATAGCCAGGTAACCAGGCCTCCTATCCTAATAGGCCTCCGGGTTGGTGACTTCCACACTTTAACCCATACTCCAAGATGCCATGCTTCATAAGCCTTGAGAGTTATGCTACCAACAAAAATGGCTATTTGGCTTATTCAGGACTTAGCCCTCCCCACAATGACCCTCTCTCACCTCAAACTCACCCTTATCTTCCTGGCCCAGACTCTCAGCAACACACTTCCTCAGTTCTCAACTCTGCCTATTTTTAGCCTTTGAACTCTCACAGCCCTCCCTCCTCTGTGTGGAGGAATGTGTGCAGGAGAAAGGGGGGTGCTCTTCTCCAACTCGGCTCAGCTCAAGTTTTTCTAAGCAGGGGAGTGACTAGACTTTCACAAGACACTCAGTGGAGTCTAAACTGTGGTCAGGAGAGTGATGCCTGTTCCTCACCAGTGAGCGCTGGGAGTGGTAGGAAGAGACTTCAGGAACAATTGAGATCTGTCTTAGCTCAGATCCTGCAGAAAGCAGAGCCTGAGGCAAGGATTAAGTACTATTACTTCATTAGGTAGCTGTAAACCCAGGGCAATATGGGTGAGAAGAAAATGGAAAGGGATGTAATGAAAGATGTTATGTGCCACATCACCATGCTTGCCACCTTCTTGTAACAAGCCTCAGAGCACAGCAGTAAGCACAGCAAACATAGTTTTCTAGCACTCAGGACTTCTCTGGAAGGCTTGCAAGACTTGTCTATCTCTAAGCCATCAGGAGGAAAGGAAGAAAGAAGAATTTATCTTCTCAGTTCCCACCCATCTCTCATTTATCTTTAGTTAAGATTCACCTGACAGGAAACTATCTCTCCTGCATTTTCACATTATGACAGCACTTCCTTTTAGTGCTCTCTCAGAGAGTCAGATTCATGGCTCAGGATGTGGCATTTTAGCTGAGTCCAGAGCATAGTAAGTAACATGGTGTGGGCAGAATATTGCCTAATAAAGAATTTGAGAGGCATCCATGTTTGTGTCTAACACAGGTGTCCAAGGATTCGCCTTTGGGATCCTGGCAGTATAGAAATGTTGTAGGGACCTGGAGTGTTAACGGAATGAGATAGCAGAGTCAGGGCTTCTGTGACTGGGACTTTGATGCTTTTTTAACTGTTGCGATCTGACTTGGAGACACGTGGGCCCATACAAACCAAACCTGGAAGCCACCAAGGCCCTATTCTCTGCGCCCAAAGGAAAAGCAGCCTCTGTTCCAGGGTAGCTTCTGAGAGGAGTGGAATTTCCAGATCTACACTTTTACCATGAAAGAACAGGGAAAATAAAACAGAACTTCTCAATTAAATGTCAATTATGTACTGCCCAGTGTTGTGTGCCTATCTTACAGCATTCTCTCCTTAGAATTTCTTTTTGGGTTTTTTTTTTTTTTTTGAAATTGAAAATAACGTTTATTAGAATTTTTTGCAATTCAGAAGCAAAACACATCTATGGAAACTAAAATCACCACTGATATTGCTACCCAGAAATAATCACTGCAGATACTTTGGTGTATATATTTTCAGATCTCGATCTCTCTCTCTCTCTCTCTCTCTCTCTCTCTCTCTGTGTGTGTGTGTGTGTGTGTGTGTGTATAACTAGAATCACATTATCTATGTATATATTTAATTTCTTTTTAAGTCATGAAATAACTCTATATGGCCTCATTTTAATGCTGTCTGGTTTCATATCCACTCTCACTGGATTAGCTTCTTTTCAATTTATCACTAATGTCAATAAAACAATAAGAAACACTGTTGCAGCTAAATCTTTACTCAACCTTTAGAATAAATTCCTAGTTGAAGATTTGTTGAGACCTTTTTAGAGCTTGTGCTACATGGTACTAATGTGGCAGACCATTTATCTATAGCTTTTCCAACACTTCTTGAATATTTATAATAAGCTAATGATTTGGGCCATATTAATCCCACTTTATTGGTATAGAAATTGGTACACAGAGAGGTTGACTTGTTCTCATCTAAGAATTAATAAGTTGCTGGCAAGAAAGCCTAGGAATAAAGTTACTTAAATCTATCTTTCTTTAGTGTCTTGAGGGCTAAACTGGGAGCTAGGGATGACCTAGGACCAGGCCTTTCCAAGAGGACAGGCCCAGGTGTGCTGCAGAGATGCTGTGTGGCTTACCTGAGATGCATCAGGCTTCTCATCACCATTCTGTTGCTTTAGTAGTTCAGGGGCTTTGAAAAGAGCAGCCTCTATGTGAGAAATATGGCTTTGGAAAGAAAGACTTCCAGACGCAGAAAGCAAGGTTGACCAGGGGCAGACCATGTAGTCCGAAGAACCTGAAACCAAGGCAATGCTGGCTATAGGGACAGGGTCACCATTTGAAGGGCCATCCATGGGACTGTGCCCAGCAGGTGTCTTGCAAGTACCCTATCTGGGATGGACTGTGAGCTGACCCAGGGCAAACACAAAGTGGAACAAATTTAACCCTGATGTACCCCTCACCCTGGCCTGTTACACAGAGCATATGTTAAGAAAGGTAGCTACAGTGGTGGCGGGGAAACTAGGAGCTGCAACCAAATTTATCAATGACCTAAGAGTCTTAAGGTGAAAGGTAAAGAAAGGTCAGGTCCACCTGGAAATTGGCATAAAACTGAGTTCTCTGGAGCCAGGGCAGGGACCCAAGGAGCTGGTCTTTTGGATATTCCATAACTGTGCATTAAAGCCTCCAGGACAGGAAAGAGGGAATGAAGACTCAGGGAAAAGATGGAGCTGAAGGTGCTGGTACATAGGCTCCTTTTACCCCCTATGCTGCAACCCATCATCCTAACTTCTCAAGTGTGATTTCACTTGAGGAGAGTGTCTATTGCAGGAGGGAAGCCACCAAATACTTCTCCAGCTCCAGTGACTTCTGAGTTAGTATCCAAGTGTTGGGGATTCAGTGTTTGTTCCACTTACTCCTTTAATGCCTCTTAGCTACAAATCCAACTTTCATCACGTAAGCGTCGCATTCAGCTTTCTCAGGAGAGGGCGCGAGAGAGACACGGCGGAAAGCGGGTTCCCCTGCGGTTTCCAGAGGGTTAGCGGTGCGTGTGTGAAGGGCACCCAGTGACTCTACTCAGACACCTGCCCACGACGCCCAGCTCCTGGGCCACTCAGTCTCACGTAGTGGTCCCCTTGTCTACACAGACGCTACGGGCTCAGGCCTCCTGCCCTCGACAGCTCCAGAGCTGTGGCTCCCCTGCACCCACCGCCTCGCACAGGATCGCTCCACCCCTGTTCGGATTGCATGTGTTCCGCTTGTCCAGTGACTGCAGGCTGCCCCTGGCCTGGCAAAGCAGCTGACTTCGCCATCATCGTGGGTTGCAGGCATCACTTCCCCCAGGATATCTGGACTCCAACTTGGAGAAGTGGCTTCCCTTCAAAGTGTGTCTCTCACTGGGACTACCCTCAACCCTAGGGGACCATGAAGTTTCCTTATTTCTCACTTTTCTATTGGAGTTTCATAATTCTTTATATTAACCTTCAAATTAACCAAATGTGTGGGTTCTAGTTCCTGATGGGACACAAGTTGGTGTAGTACCTGGCAAGGGACAGTGTGGGGACTGCCCCCTGTCTCCGGTTATACCTAGACTGCCCAGGTGTTGGGAGAGGCCATACAGCTGTAGCCTCTATGCCCCTAGCCAGCATTCCTGTAAAAGATGCAATAACAAGGCAGAATCGATACCTTTCTTTCAATTCTGCCACTGGCCATGTGTCCAAGAGGCCTGCCCTCCCAGCACAACTCCATAGGTGGGTGTCAATGACTTAATCATTATAATACCTCCAACTGATAAAAGATAGAAAAGAAGGACCAAGAAATGTATTTGTTTGGGAAATTTCACATTCAACCCCCCCCCACACACACACACACACAACTCAACAGCCCCAAACACATTCTCTTACCCTTCTGGAGGTCTTTCAGGAGCTGCTCAGCTGCCAGAGACAAGAGGGACCAGATTTCCTCCTCTGTCAGAGCTTCACCCCTGACCTGCAGAGCACTAGCCAGAGTCACAGAAGCTGGGTTCATTCCTGTAAAGACATATGTGTGGCAAAGCTCTTGCAATTTCCAGAAGCTCATCTGGTACTGCACTCATCACTCCAGCCCAAGCATAGTCCAGCCCTCTCCACAGCATGGAGCACCATGCTTTCATCATTTGTGTCCCCAGAGTTGGATACAGAACTAGGCATACAGGAAAAGCTAGAGAAATGTTCATTAGGGACCTAGCCAGCCTGGCTAGTTGGTTCTCAGTGAATTAGTAAATAAATAAATAAACTCAAATGAAAGGATTAGTGAATAAATGAATGAACAAATGAACCGTGAGAATAGCACCTCCCTCCAAGCTGGGCCTGTGTTATTGCAGAGAGCTACCTATGTCTGGGTAGTGTCTATTGCCTGCTCTCCTCTGTCTGGAAATGTGAGTTAACAATCTTTTTTGCCTACAATATATGATTTATGTCTTTTCCTCTCCAGCTTCCACATGCAAAGTTAGATTTGGTGCCAGCACCAGCTCTGTCCCTAATGAGTTGCTAGGAGGAATAGTGAGCCCCATGTTTTGAAAAGGTGCAGACCCACAGGAAAGCACAAGACTGCTTTACAGGAGGATCTGGTGAGGAAGGCTGGAAGTGCTTCTTTAAACCAAAGCTAAAATTTAAATGTCTGTCTCTCTGACAAAGCTGCCACCCATTAATCTCCAGCAGAAGAGCCTCAGGTGTAGTGGCAGCAGAAAGAGGCCAGGCAGGCTTTCCATAATCCTTTACGTCACTGATCTTTGTATGGCCAAAGCTCTTGGAGGGCAGGTGTGTTGTGCTGGGGTGGGGAACTCCTTATGGCGCACCTATCCCTCCATCCAGAGGCTAATCCAAGCTCTCCACTACCCAGCTGCTCAGTTCTCTACACACACATTTAAGGCCAGCATACTACCTCAGGAAGAGAGATGCCCAGGAGAAAGAGTCTAGCTCTTCTATTTCTCCGAGGAGCAGAAAGGTGCTGCTGCAAGACCTGGGCAGCAAGGTTTAAATATGAGATGTTACTAAGGAGTCTGCGAAGAAGTGTCTTTTGATCCCATTTACAGACAGGAAAGCAGTCCAAGGTAACCCAGTAAAAAATGATGGAATCGCAGCTGAAGTCCAGGCTCTTTCTTTTCTTTCTTTCCTTTTCAAACTTTGTTTGAAACTTATGAACCAGTCATTTCCATTCTGATTTTTTCTTTCTATATTTTTCTAACATTTTTCTATATGTTTTAGTTTTCTATATATAACATTATACATGTTTTATTTTTATTTTATTAAATGTTTTGTTCATTTTTATGTTTCTATATTTTCTCTAACTTTGTATATTTTTCTAATTCTCCATAACCACACGAAAGGCTACTTAAAAAAAAGAAAAAGGGATAAGATTATGATTCCCAAATAGAAAATCTCTGAATCTCAAAATAAAATATCTTACAAAAATATCAAGATTTTTTATTTCCAATCACATGGCTCACGTGGCTAATTAAAGCCATTATTTCAATATAGTAAGTAATTAATGGAGAAAGGACCATCTCTCCAAAAAACAGTGCTGGACCCATCACAAAAATACTCACACATTATACAATTATTAACTCAAAACGGATTATAGATATAACATAGAACATAAAAATCTGTAAATTTTTGGAAAAAAATAGGAGAAAGTATTCAAGATTTAGGACTAGGTAAAATGTTCATAGACTTGACACCAAAGCTCAATCTATAAAAGGAAAAATGGATAAATTGGACCTTATCAAAATAAAAACTTTAACTCTGAGAAAAGTACTGTTAAGAGGATGAAAAGATAAGCTACACACTGGGAAAAATATTTGAAAACCACATATCCAACAAAGTATACATGTATAGAATATATAAAAAATTTACAAAACTCATCAATAGGAAAACAAACAATCCAATTTGAAAATGGGCAAAAGACATAAACAGACATTTTATCAAAGAGGATATATAAATGACAATGAAGTACAAGAAAAGATGTTCACTAGCCATTACAGAAAAATGAATTAAAATCATGATAAGATATCACTACATTCCTACTAGAAATACAAGTAAAAAATTGTGACAATACCAAAAGCTGGTGAGAATGCAGAGAAACTGGATTACTCACACATTGCTGATGGGAATATGCAATACTACAACTACACTGTAAAGCAGTTTGGAAGTTTCTTATAAAATTAAACATGCAATTAAGGTTCAACTTAATAATTTTACTCTTGAGTATTTATCTTAAAGAAATAAAGACTAATGTTGACACAAAAACCAATGCTCAAATGTCCTTAATATTTTTATTTGTAATAGCCAAAAACTGGAAACCAGATGTTCTTCAATAGGTGAATGATTAAACAAAACATGTTGCTATGACATACTTTAGCAATTAAAAATAATAAACTATAGCACATGCAACTTGGATGAATCGCCAGAGAATTATGCTTAGAGAAAAAAAAAAGCCAATCCAAAAGGTTACACACTATATGATTTCATTTGTATAACATTCTATTTTAATTTTTTTGTTTTTATTTTTCAATTACAGTTGACATTTAATATTGTATCAGTTTCATGTATACAGTGGTCAGACATTTATATAACCTATGAAATGATTTTCCCAATTAGTCTACTACCCACCTGGCACCATGCATAGTTATTACCATATTATTAACTGTATTCCCTACATCCCCATAACTATTTTGTAACTGCCAATATATAACATTCTTGAAATGACCTAATTAAAGAAACAGAAAATAAATTAGTAGTTGCTAAAGCTTAAGGATGGAAGGAAGAAAGGTGGTTGTGGTTATATAAGGGCAACAGATGGGATGCTTATGGTGATAGAAACTTTCTGTATCTTGACTACAGTGATACATGCATAAAGCCACAAGTGATAAAATTACATGAAACTAAACATTTATGTGCATGCACACACACATGCACACACACACACATACACAAATATAGATAATAAGAAATCATATCTGCCATTATTCTGGTTGTGATATTTTACTATAGTTTTGCTAGATGTTATCATTGAGGGAAATTTGGTAGTACATGGGATTTCTCTGTATTATTTCTTGCAACTGCATGTGAATCCACAACTATCTCAAAATGAAAAGTTTAATTTAGAAAAACACAATGAGATATAATTTTACATCAATTAAAATGAGGAAGAATAAAATCATATACAACCACTTGTCAGCAAATATCTGGAATGAAGTAAGATTCTCATATACTGCAGGTGAGACTGTAAGTTGGTTCAAACAACCACCTTGGAAAATAAATTAGCAGGAACTAATAAATTTAAACATACATGTAAAAAAAACACAAGCCAGATAATAACTCACTAGATTAGGTGAGCACAGATAGACATATGATACTGTGTGTACACATGTGTGAAATGGTTAAGGTTGTCATGTCTGCTTCTTCTGTAGCTATATCCTGTGGTGGTACCTTAACATCACTTCTTGAATAGCTACAGTCAAGAAGAAGAATATTTTTCTTATAACAAATTTTTGTACAGCTTTTTAAAATAAATAGACCAAAACTGGGGACTCAAGGATATTGACTACAATATAGTCAACACTTTCCAATACATATAAATGGATGGGGCAAAATGTATGTACTGTATATATTCACATTTGCAGTTTATAGCAAGCCAAGTAGAGGCAAATGAAAAATATACACAGTATGCAAAAGGGTTAGACTAATGTTTAATAAAAAATAAGTACTATATATTAGCTTTTATGATTATTACTAACCCAGTATTCACAGGTAGTTAATATACTGTACTGAAATATTACCAAAGTCATTATAGATGGTCTTGGATCCTAAAAATCTAGATTTGACAAATCAACATATTAAATATTTCTTATCTAATAGCCAGTTATAAGGTCCTAGCCTTGGTTGAGTGAGATTTCTGCCCTTTTTAAAATTTTAAAATATAAATATACTTACTACCTGCTTAAAAATAAATTTGACTACATTACAAATTTGCCATAAAAATTCAAACATTGTACCTTCTGTAGAAAGACACAATACCATTATAGTCCTACTAAAGGCTCTAAAACTGAATCAGATCAAGTATTTCGATTCAGCTGCCATTTTGCGACCTTCAGAAGATAAAGAACATATTAAAATATATAGAAAGTATGTCATTGCAAAATCCAAACTTGAGAAATTCTGCAAGTTGAACAGGCTAGATTCTTCAAAAATAAGTTATTGTTTAAAAAATAAAGAAAAGAAGAGAATGAGGTAATGGAGAGGCTAGAGTAAGAACCAACCTCTGAAGAAAATTTCTATAAAAGTAATGGTAAGACAAGCAGCCTAGCAGACACTGTAAGGGTCAAAACATGGTTATGGCTCTTTCAAAACCCCATTTTCAGAGAGTTCTCATTATTTTACCTTATAAGAATAAAAGAGTCAACCCATCAAGAATATATAACAACTATTAATATATATAAACTTAACAACAGAGCCTTAAAATACAGGAAGCAAAAACTGGCAGAATTGAAGGGAGAAATAGGCAATTCAACAATAATAGAGGCTTCAGTACCATATTTTCAATAATGGATAGATCATACAGAAGACCAACAAAGACTTCACTGACACTGTAAGTCAGCTAGTCCCAGGAAACTTCATAAAACATGCCATCTGATGACAATAGAATACATGTTCTTCTCACATTCTCCATAATAAATCATTTGTTAAACCATAAAATAGGGCTTAATAAATTTAAAACAATTGAAATTATACTAATTATTACTCTAATAGTTAGTATAATGGAATGAAATTATAAATCAAAGAGAAAGGAAATTTGGAAGGTTGACAAATGTGGAAATTAAACAACATATTCCTAAATAACTAATGGCTCAAGAAAATATTCACAAGGAAAATTAAAAAATGCTTTGAGACTAAAAAAACCCAAAAACATGATATTCCAAAACTTATGGATTGCAACTAAAGTAGTGCTTAGAGAAAAAGTTATATCTGAAAATGTTTATATTAAAAAAGACAAAGTTCTCAAATCAATAATCTAACCTTTCACCTTAAAAAACTAGACATAAAAGAACACAGTAATTCAAATCAAGCAAACAGAAAATAAACAATAAAGACTACAGTGGAAATTAATGAAATAACAAATAGAAAAACAATACAGAAAGAGAACAAAAGCAAAAGTAGGCTATTTTTTTTGAAAAATCAACAAAATTGAAAAATCTTATCTAGATTAACCAATATAAAAAGAGAGAAAAATTATGAAAATCAACAATAAATGGACATTACTACCAATCTTACAGAAATAAAATTACTTGTAAGAGAATACTATGACCAATTGTATGCTGACAAATTAGAAAATCTAAATGAAAGAAAAAAAATTTCTAGAAAGACAAAAACTACTTACTACTGAAGCTGAGACAATAAAAAAATAAAAATAATTTTTAAAAAAGACACAAACTACTGAAACAAACTCAAGAAGGAAATAAAAATCTGCATAGGCATATAACAAGTAAAAAGATTGACTTGTTAATCAAAAAACTTCCCACAAAGGAAAGCTCAGGACCACATGTCTTTACTGGTGAATTTTTAAACAACCTTTAAAGAATTAACACCAATCCTCACAAAGCCTTCCAAGAAAGAGATGAGGGGACATGTCTCAACTTCTGTGAGATCACTATTATTCTAATACCAAGTGACACAAAAACATTATAAAAACTACAGAATAATATACCTTATTTATATAGACAAAAAATACTAACAAATCAAATTTAGCAAAACAAAAAGCATTATACTCTACGGCCATGCCACCCTGAACACACCTGATCTCGTCTGATCTCAGAAGCTCAGCGGGGTCAGGCTTGGTTAGTACTTGGATGGGAGATCACCTAGAAATACCAGGTGCTGTAGGCTTTAATAATAATAAAAAAAATTATACACAATAATGAAGTTGAGATTTATCCCCAGAATGCAAGGTTGGCTCAACATATGTAAACTAATCAATGTAATACATACTATTAGTTAAACGAAAGCAAAATCACATGATAATTCAATAGATGCAGAAAAAGAATTTGAAAAATTCAACACTTTTATGACACAAACTTTCAACATAGGAAACTTTTTCTCAACCTGATAAAAGGCATTTACAAAAAACCCAAAACTAACAATCTTTTCCTATAAGATCAAGAACAAGACAAATATGTCCCCTTTGACCACTTATAATCAACATTGTACTGGAAGTTCTAGCCAACACAATTGGTCAAGCAAACTAAATAAAAAGCATCCAGATTGAAAGGGAAGAAACAAAATTATCTCTATTTACCAATGGCATAATACTATATATATAGTATTATATATATATATATATATATATATATATATATATATATATATTCTAATGAATTCATAAGAATACTATTAGAACTAATAAATGAATTCTACAGTTTGCAGGATGCAATATCATTAAACAAAATTCAAAATTGTTTATCTATATACTAACAATTAACAAAATGAAAATAAATGTAAGAAAACAATTCTATTTATAATATCAAAAATAATGAAATATTTAAGAATAAATTTAGCAAAATAAGTACAATCCTTATACATTGAAACTTAAAATATCATTAAAAGATATAAAGAAGACCTGAAAAATGGAAAAACATTCTATGTCTATGCTTAATATGAGTAAGATGGCAATAATCTACAAATTGATCTACAGATTTATTGTAATCTCTTTTTAAATCCTAGCTATCTATTTTGCAAGAAATTGGCCAACAGATGCTAAAATTCATATGGGAAATGCATGGGAACCAAAATAGGCTAATAAGATTGATAGAGACCAAAGTTGAAGGAGTTACACTTCCTAATTTCAAATCCTACTACAAAGCTACAGAAACCAAACAATGTGGGACTGACCTAAGGATAGCTATATAGATCAACACAACATAATTGACAGTCCAAAAATAAATTCTCTATTTATGGCCAATTGATTTTCAACAATTATGGTAAGATAAATCAATAAGTAAAGAATAGTTTTGTCAACAAATGGTACTGGAATAAATGGATACCTACATA
Source organism: Cynopterus sphinx (assembly GCA_030015415.1). Taxonomy (NCBI): domain Eukaryota; kingdom Metazoa; phylum Chordata; class Mammalia; order Chiroptera; family Pteropodidae; genus Cynopterus; species Cynopterus sphinx. Next base: position 56,955,669 of record CM057382.1, read on the forward strand.
CAGAAGAATGAAGTCAGACTCTAACTCATACCATATACAAAAATTGCCTAAGAATGGGTCAAAGACCTAAATGTAAGAGTAAAGAATATAAAACTCTCAGAAGAAAACATAGAGGCAAATCTACATAACCTAGGATTTGGCAATGGATTTGTAAATATGATACCAAAAACATGAGCATCAAAAAAATAATAGATAAATTGGATTTTATCAAAATTAAAAACTTCTGTGCTTCAAAGACACTATCAAGAAAATAAAAAGACAACCCACAGAAAGAGAGAAAATATTTGCCAGTAATATATATTATATATATATTATAATAGAATAGTATCAAGAATATACAATAAACATTCATATTAATAGTAAAATAATTTAATTTAAAATTGTGCAGAAGATAGATATAAATAGGCATTTCTCCAAAAGAAATGTACAAGTAATCAATAATCACAAGAAAAGAAACCCAAAATCATTAATCATTAGGTAAATGCAAATTAAAAACCACAAGGAGATACCATTTCACATTTATAAAGATAACTATAAAAAGAAGTGGTGACTATAATGCTCAGGATGATGGTTACCTTTGGGGGAGCAAGGGGACTATGATTGAGACAGAGTATATTGAGGGGTTTCTGGAATGGGTGGCAAGTTCTCTTTCTTGGCCTGAGTGATGGTTACAAAGGTATTTGCCTCATTAAGCTACACACTTTTTGTCATGGTTTTTTATATCTATTATTTTACAGTAAAAACCTTAAAACAATTTCAGGCATTGCCCTGTTAAAAATACTTTAAGCAAATCCAAGAAAAGTGTACTTTATTTCCATCTCCTTTTTTGAAATATGAATCCAACAACTTTCATCAGTAATGCTAAACTCATCTGAGAGGATTATCCTGAAACCCTGCCAACAAATACTACCAGCTAAAAGGCCTAATAATTCTTTCTTTCCATCTAGGATAGATAGCATTCATCCAACATCTATAAAACCACATAACTGATCAGGTTGGCCAACCAAGCACCCTTCTGTTGTTAGAGCTAAGAGTCCGTTGAGGCTTGAAGTTGTTCCCATTGTTGGAAGTGTCAGGATCACAGCTTTCATATCAAATGCATCCTTGAACCCAGGAATAAGTCCCAGCAAACTATTCATCATCCTTTCCATTAAACAAAATAAAACAAAACAAAAACTGTCACACTTGTTTCAATGCACACACATAATCCTACTGTAGAAAAAATCTACACAAACTCCCTGTCTAACTGGCCCCAGTGTCACAGCTGAATGTTATGATGTGATCACAGGGGTAAGTTGGTACCTGGAGAGAGCACTGATGCCTGGGAACCATGCCAGGCTCTGAATTTTTCTGGCAGCCCTAACCACAACCCTCCACTACAATGGGAAATAACCTATTTCAAGACATTTCAGGGACACCTCTGCAACCCACCAGGCCTCAAGAAGCGTCCTGGACTCACACTAACATTGTTACCTTTGTGTACTACTACAAATTCCATTTGAGAGCCAACTGAAACCTTCTAATGAGAATACAAGCAGACACTCCATACACTCCATAACACTGACTGTAAGCTAGTCACTGTTCCAAGTGCTTTATGTGTATTAATCTCAAGCTATCATCACTAGTCTTTCACCAGCATGCTGTGATGCCTCTAGACGTTTCTCCAAGTTTTTCTAAACAATATGGTGGGTAAGATATTGCTGTACTATGGACTAAAAAGGAGATCGTTAACTATCTAAAGAGAAGAGAGATCCCACATTACAGATAAACCCCTTCTTCACAGCAGTGAGGATGCTCAGGGAAAGCATCCTTTGGATATGCCTTTGGGTGCATCTTTCATGCAACTTCCCGAATCTTACTTCAGTGGGCTGAGTCCTCTGCACTAATTTTACCCTCTGAAGGTTTCTGTGGTCATCTAGTAGCCTGAGTCTTCTTTTCCATCTGAGGACCCATTGCCAACTCAGGCTCCCTTCCATGAGTTCTCATGCTGTGGTGCATCCTGTCTTCCAGAGACTTTCTCTATTGACCTTCCAGCAGCACCCCACTCAAGTCTGGCCGAGCCTAGAAGCTCCACCTATGCAATTGCTCTTTAGTGCTTCTGTTTGGGCCATGGTGGCAATGGCCCTGAGTTTTCCCTATGTAATTTTCCCCACACCCTTCCCTCAGCCATGCCTTATTTAACAAATACTTATAACGAACCTGGTGCATTTTAAGCTCTCTGCTACAAATAGAATAGTAAAAAATATAGCATCCTACTTATATTCTAGTGAAGATCATCAGAAGATGACAGAGAATGAACAGGCAAACAAATGAAAAAAAAAAAAAAGAATTCCACAAAGAGATAGACTATAAAGGACAAGTAGACAAGGTGATACACTACAACATACACTTGAGCTGGGGTGGTCAGGAAAGACAACTCAGGGAGGTAACATTTGAACTGGGACTTGAAGGTTGAGAAGGCATCAGCTGTGGTAAAACCTATCCAGGCAGAGGGAATAACAGGCATAAAATCTCAGGGCTGGGCAGATTCTAAGAACAGAGAAAAGCTGGCCAAGAGTTTGGTGAGAAAGGTGAGCAAGGGGGTACAGAGGCAGAAAAGGGTGTCACAGAGCTGGGCAGGGACCTTCTGCCATGTCTCTCATGCCAAGAAAATAAATTTCATTTTTGCTTAGGAACAATACGAAACGGCCTATCTGCTGACTTGCAGAAGAAATGCAACCCAGACCATGCAAAGCCAGGCAGAAGCCTTTTTGATACAGTTATACTGTTGAGTATTGACTAGAGTGGAAAGGGACTAATAGTGCCCGAGGGCCAGCAGTCTAATACCTTATCTCATTTAACTCCTCACTAGTCCTGAGGAGTTAAAGGACGAGGTCATGTCTGCTCCTCCTTCCTCAGGAAGAGGTCTGCATCCAAGTTCCCTGGATAGCTGCTACATGACAGTCACTGAATACCAGCTGGTGGATCAGGCCGTCTACCTGAGGGTATACCATGTGATTTGTTGCCATGATGTTTTACAGAGTTTGTAAAGTGCTGGCTTCTGAAGATGTGAGGATTTCTTCTAACCCTAATCATCTATTGACTGACTGTATAATGGCTTTTGAACTGTGTAATTTTAGTCACATTCCAGTATCCTGCCCTCATTTACCCCATTTCTTTCTATCCAGCAAGGCACCATTAATGATCTCTGGCCTTAAACTATGGATGGTTAATATGATTTACACCCCCTTAGAATGCTCTAGGAAACACCCTGCACTAAGACATCATTTGGACCAAGGTTCGCTAGAGCCTCCAAGGCCTTTTTTGAGCTTAGGAGTTCAAGGTGCCACTGCCCAGGCATACATGTGGGAGTGAGGAAAGTGGAAGAGACCTGTACAGTGGGGACAATTTGTACAGCCTCTCATCTCATTGGAGACAGGCCAGCAAGCAGTTACTCCCTCCTTCAAATACTCCTCGTTACTTTAGACTCATAGACTAACTTTCTCAGTATTCTGTCCTTCCCCACCTTCACTGTCCCTGAAATGTTGTCCTTCAGGATTCTACCTCTGTATTAGTTTCCTACTGTTGTTCTAACAAATACTACAAACTTGGTGGCTTAAAACAACAAAAATTTATTATCTCAGACAAATCAGTTTCATTGGGCTGAAACCAGGGTGTGAGCAGGGCCACACTCCCTCCAGATTCTCTAAAAGAAAATCTGTTTTTTGTCTCTCCCAGTTTCTGGTGGCTGCCAGCAGCATCCTTGGCTTGTGGCCACATCACTTTAATCTTTGCCTGTGTGGTCACAGCACCTCCTTTTCAGTCTGTTTCAACCTTTCCTCTGCCTATCTCATAAGAACAATTGTTATTGCATTTAGGGCCCACCTCAATAATCCAGCATAATCTCCCTATCTCAAGACCCTTTAACTTAATCACATTTGCAGAGCACTTTTTCCACATAAGGTAACATTCACAGGTTCCACAGATGAGGACATAGATATCTTTGGGGGAGTATCAGGGGAAGGCATTATTTAGCCTACCACAATCTCTTTTTTATTCAACCTGTTGGCTAAAAAAAGACATGAGCTTTGGATGTTGAGTCCCCAGCTCCCTAACTTCTTGGCTGTGTAAACTTGGGCTCAGGGGACATATTTAAGCTCTCTGAGTCTCAGTTTTGTTATCTGGAAAATAGTAGTAACCATAGCAGCTACCTCATGCAACTATTGAGAAGATTATATTAAAGGGCTCAGAATAAAGAAGAGGCTGAGTACATCTTATTTCCTTTCTCTTTCCATCTCTGCTGCAAACACCCAGAGAGGGATTTTAAGCATCAGGGCTGCTGAACAACTTCTAACTATAAGATTTTTAAAATATAGTGTTAACTGTTTCCATATGTCTGCCAGGATTGAGGTGCTATAAACATCCCACTTCCAACCTTAACAAAATGCCTAAAATATCTCAACATTCCCAAAATAGAAGCTCCAGTGAGGAACCAGGGGAGGACATAAGGCTCCCAAAGAATCAATGATCTCAGAATAATCCTTTTTTCTCTTCTTTTGTCTATGTGTTTCCCTCCATTCCTTCTCCCTTTAGACAGTCATTAAATACCATCTGCCTGCACTCAGACCAAAATCTGAGCAAAACTTTACAGAAGGCAAATGGCATCCTTCCCCCTCTACCCCATCACAGGAGAGAAAGGCAGCGTCTGCTTCATTTGGGCTCTGTTAAAACAGCTAAATGTGTCAGAACTCTTACATGCCAGAACATTCCCATGATGAGCTCCTAAGAACCTTGACCTCAAGTAGTAGTAGATGAAATTGCTTCACTACTGCGTTCTCCACAAAGACCCAGCCCCAGTTTCCACTGTCTGCAACAATGACATGGTATGAGCTTGAACAAGAAAACTCTCAAAATTTTGTTTCTTTCATCTGTAAAATGAAGAAGATACTACCACCTTACCAGATGGATCTGGAAAATAAAATGAGCTAATGGGAAAATACAGCTAGTAGATGTGCTTTCTTTCTTCAGTTCTTCAAAGCAGAATCCTGCATTTCCAGATAGAGGATGGATCTTGAAGTGCAAGAAGCGTTTAGAGCACTTTATAGTGGTGTTTCTCCCCCTTCTACTTTTTAGGCACCAGTGTCCCAGTTTTTGCCACATTCCTACATTACCTGGGCTAATAAGGCAAGTTTTTTCTTTAAGTGCATTTATTTTTAAAAGGGACCTGTATATATCATTATAACAAAAATAAATTTAATATCATTGATATAAATGGAAGGTAATTATAACTAAATTTTAAAAATCATTGCATTCTTGCCTGATAATACTTTCTAAAATAGGCTCTGAGCCAAAGGCCAGATTTTTCATTGTAAAAGGAACAATTAATTTCAGAAATGTGAAAGGCCTATGGTTCTGAACAGACTTTTTCCTTGACATAATCTGAAAAATCAAAGTAAAATATCAAAAACATAATTCAATGTTATTAATGAAGTTCATGTACCACCTGTGTTCTTTGGTCCTGCTGTCCTTTGGAAAGCACTGTTTCATCCTTTTTTAAGGCCTCAGGACCAGTTATAAAATATTCTGTACTCAGAGAGAATTGATTAAATTCTCACCAATTTTACTTTAAGATAATCTCTTCTAAGGAGAATAACCTTTTATGTAGTTTTCTTGAACTTTTCTGATTCCCACAAAAATCTTTTGAAGTAGGCAAGGTGAAAATGATCTCCATTTCCAGATGAGGAAACTGAGAATTTAATTGACTTAAAAGATCACAAAAATCCAAATGGCTAGTGAGTGCCACTTAAGTTTCTAAATGAGAGGCAGTGTGGGGTTATAAGCTAATGAAACTAATTAAAGTTACATATAGTTCAATTAGTATTCAATTTATTAAAGTTGTGAATTTTAAAAGCTACATTGTCCTCAGCCTTTAAATTCAGCTTTAAAGTATTATGCTCCATTCATGAGCTTCTCTGAATAGAAAATGATGCTGTTGAATTTTGTGATCTCTCTATATACAAATTTAAAATAAGAAATTGTTAGAATTAATAGTCAGCTTGACAAACTATAAAGTGACAGATATTCAGAAGATAATCAGAAAATCAACCAAAAGGCAATTTAAAGTAAGTTAAATCTTTATTGCCGCCTCTTTTAAAATAATCAGGGTAACAGGTATAATACATTTATATGCCCAGAAAAATTCTAACTATTCTTCCGTATTTCTCACACCCTCGGTATTATTCACATTCCAAAGCTAATATCCTCTCTCATACAAACTATATAGGTATTCTCTCTTCCTAACCCCTCTCCCTTTTCTTCTTAATCTATTATGTCTTCTCTCCTTTTTATCTTCTCCCTTTTGATAATCGTCTAATAGAAATAATTCCAGGTCCGTTGAGGCTTTAAAATCCCTCAAAGGTATTATCTAGTGTCAAACTAACCCTCCCATCAAAAATAACTAAAAATACTGAATAAAACTTTTAAATCTGTGTGGAGGCATCAAAATACTAGTGGTAAAATAAGGACTTGGGAGTGGCAAAAATTTAAAAGACTGACAATTCTAAGTATTGGTTGAGTTACTGGAAATCTCATACACTGCTGGTACATGGGTAAATTAGTACAATTGCATTAGAAAACTAGTTTTCATTATCTACTAAAGCTGAATAAACTCATGTGCTATGACCTAGTAATTTCATTTTTTTTCTTATACCCAACCATATAAGTAGGTTCATAGCAACATTATTTATAACAAACCCAAAATGAAAACAACACAAATAACAATCAATTATAGAATGGATCAGTTGTCATCTCTAACAATAAAATACCAAGCAGCAAAGAAACTACTACTACTATTACTACTACTACTACTACTACATGCAACAATACGCATAAATATCACAAACATATTAAAGACTCTGGACAATAAATAATACATGATTCTGTTTAGATAAAGTTCAAAAAGTAATCTCGATGTTAGAGGTCAAAATTGAAGTTACTTTGGGGAAGAGGGGTATACTGATTTTGAGGGAACACAAAACATTAACCATTCTTGGGAATGGTTAATATTCTATTTGTTGATCAGGTGTTTTCACAGGTGTACTCACAGTATAATATACCTCAATGAAAAGTGTATTAAAATAGCAAGAGAATCACAAATCCAGCATTATTGTTTCATTCATTCATTCCATGTTTACTGATTGAACACAATTAAAGTATAAGGCACTAAAGGTACAGCAAATCCCTTCCCTTGATAAGTATATATTTTACTTGAGAAGAAAAACTAAATAAATGAACAAACAACAAACTACAAAAAATAGAGTGTGGTAATTGTTCTGCAAGAATTACAATAAAAACATGGAAGAGCGCAGTCATCTAATTACTCTAGAAAGAAAACTTCTCTATGGAGGTAATGCACAAGCTGAGATCTGAAGAACAAGAAAGAATTAACCTTGAAAAAAATTGTGGAAGAGAATTGCTGAGGTAAAATAAAGCCTTATGGCAGTAACGAATTGATGTATTTGAGGACTTATGGAGGGATTCTTGATTCTGCCTTATTAAAAATTGCAATGGAAACCATTATAATGTCAATGATACTTAATGAAAGTCTTTGATTAAAGAAATTGCTGATACAAGTATTTGAAAGCTGAGTGTTAGAAAGATAAGGGTTAGTGACATTTATCTATGAAATATTGTAAAATTCAAGTTAAATTTATATCTATGCTATGTTATTAAAATTGATATTCTCACTAAGTATTTATTTGCTTTATTTGCTTTAATAGTTTATAATTCCTGTAACTTGGAACCTTGAAACTAAGTGTGTTTGGAATTATAAACCACAGTTGTTAGAAAGCTTCTGTAGAGAAGCATGTTTGTTTCACCTAAAGATGTCAACTATGTTTGCTTTTGGAAATAATCTAAGTGACTCTAGCAAGTTAATATTAAAATCTCATTCCTCCACAGACCTACAGGGTGTGTTAGGATTTTCAAAATCATCCCCAGGTTCATGATTCACTAGAAGGACTCAAAATACTCAGTATATAATTATATTCATGATTGTTATTTAATACAAAGAATAACACAAAGCAAAATCACCCAAAACAAAAGGTGCATAGGCTTTTCAGAGTCCTCTTCCAGTTAAGTTACATAGATGTGCTTAGTTCCCAAAACAAAAAATTGTGAAAACATGAATGAAATATTGTCTATCAGGAAAGCTCATTAGAAACTTAATACCCAGGATTATTATTGGGGGCTAGTCACATAGGCACACTCTGCCTAGTACATACCAAAATTTCACCCTTCTAGAAGGAAAACATGTATTCAGCATAAACCAAATTGTTTGCACAGTTTAGGCACAAATAATCACTCTTATCAGTTAGGGTGGTGGGAACCCTCTCAAAAAAAAAAAAAAATTCCCAGACACCAGCCAAGAGCCAAGCTTGTAAATAGGCCTGCCAAAGAATAGCAGTGAAGACTGCTGTGGTGTCTTTTCTGCATAGAAGGTTAATGTGGCTAGTGTATAGTGACAGAGAAGTAGAATGAAAAAAGATAATGGGGAGATAAACAGGTTTGATTATAAAGGAGTATTCAGGCCATAGTAAGGCATTTGGAATTTGTTTCAAATAAAATAGTAAATTAATGATGAGTACATCTATCAAGGTTCATCCAGGAGAAGAGAAGCTAGTTTTTTTTAAAGGAAGAAAGTTAATATAGGAAATTGACTGTACAAGCAATGAAAAGCTGGAAAGTCCATACAGGTGACAGTTAAGAAAATGTCCAGCACAGAGGATTTTAGGCAGGTGAGCAATGTGACAGGATTCATATTTTTAAACAATCCCTCTGTATGAAGGGTGTAAGGTCAAATTGAAAGGCTCCAACGTTCTTCAAGTAGAAGTTCCAGAAGAAAATGGAGAATTAAGAGAGGAGGAATATTTGAAGAAATAATTACTGAGGTTTTTCTAGAATTAAAAAAAGAGAAGAGAAGAGAAGAGAAGAAAAGAAAAGAAAAGAAAAGAAAAGAAAAGAAAAGAAAAAAGAAAAGAAAAGAAAACTTGAATACTTAGATCCAAAGTACGTACAAGTAGTGAGCAGGATAAATCAAAATAAATCCACACCTAGACACATTGCAGTGACACTGCTGAACATCAAAGACAAAAAAAAATTTTTTATTTTACCAGATATAAAGAAAAATTTTTGTTACTAGATTATCTACAAAGCAATTATACTAGTCTGAGAAATTATACCATAATAGTAGCATATAAGCTTTAAAAATTATGATAATCATTTCAAAAATAGAAATCTATAGTTTTCAAGTCAGCAGAGAATTATAAAAAGAGCACAAAGTTTATCAATACAGCAAAGCAGAAAAATGGGGAAGAACAACAAAAATAATGATAATAAGAAAAACACAAAATAAGATGGTATAATTAAGACCAAAAACATTATTAATATATCAGAAATTAATAAATGTAAACAGATTAAAAGTACTTATTAAAAGACTGGATTTAGTATTCAGCAAAAGACACTTTTAAAGAGTAAAATGATAACCCAGAAGAAGAGAATATACCTGCAATACTATATCCAAGAAGGACTCTTATCCAGAATATATTTTTTAAACTACCACAAATCAATTTCAAAAGACTAGACAAAATAGAAAAAATGGACAAAAACTTGAATAACTACATTCCAAAAGACAATATCCAAATGGTCAATAAACATAAAAATGTGTTTGACTTTATCAGTTATCTGGTAATTGTGATTAAATTCACAATGAGAGATCACTACAATACCATCAGAAGGACTAAAATGAAGAAGATAGAAAATACCAATTGTTGATAAAGACATAGAACGGCTGGAATTCTCTGAGAAAATTATGAATTAGTATAACCACTTTAGAAAACTATCTGGGAGATTCACCAAAGTTAAGCATATGCTTACTCCATGACTCAACAATTCTACTTTTAGGTATATACTCAACATATATATGCATGTCTACAAAAGGATGTATTAAATTGTCATAATAACATTCTTCATGATATCACAAAATTTGAAATTTACCAAATGTCTATAAACAGTATAATAGATTTTTTTTAAATCATAGTATATATACTATACAATAAAGTATTGTACACCAATGAGATTGGACAAACTACAACTAAATGTATCTGATAAATAGAATATTGAGCACAATAAGCCATGTACAAAAATATATTCTACCTAAATCAATCTATATAGCTTTAAAAAACAAGTAAAATTAATCTTTTCTGTTGGAAGTCAGGATAGAGGTTAACTTTAGTCATGAGGTAGTAATGGAGGAGGTACAACTGAGGCTTCTGTCATGCTGGTAATGTTTTGTTTCATTTTCTTTTTTTATTTTTATTTTCAATTAGAGTTGACATTCAACATTGTTTTATATTAGTTTCATGGGTATAAAATGTTCTTTGTACTGATCTCGGTGCTGGTTACATGGGTATGTTCAGTTTGTGAAAATTTATCATGATGTGTACTTATGATGTTTATACTCTTTGTATGCGAATTTAATGTCAATCAAAAGCTTTTTAAAAACTGAATTAATCAAGTTAGAGAAAAAACAAATTCCTGCTAGGCCTGCTTAAAAGAAACCATCTAAAACAAAATGACAGAAGAATTAAAAAGAAAGAAGTGAGGATAAAAGTATCATAGAAGCATTAAGTAAAAGAAAGCTAACATAGCAATATTAAGACAAAATCAAATTTTTGTCAAAATAATAACAAAGAAAATCTTCAAGAATATAACAATTATGAACTTAAATACACCAAAAGAATAGCCACAAAATCAATGAAACAAAAATTGACAGAATTACCAGGAGAAATTTACAAATTGACAATCATAGTAAAAGATGATAACTTCTTTCTTAGAAATCCATTAGTGAGATAAAATAATAAAGATATTGAAAACTTGAACAATAATATTAACCTATTTATGCTACTAGATCTATGATCAATTCACTACAACTTCTATTCTGTAATTTATTGCTTAACTGATTGGTAAATAGGGGAATAATGTCAATATAACATGGAAGTAACATTGGTTAACATTCAAGTTTTTTTCTCTAGAACAGAGATGTTTGTACCTCCTAGTAATAACAAATGAACATCAGTTAACAACTGAATTTGACAAGCCAAGGAGATACTGAATACTCAACTCCTTTTTGCATTCATTTCCCATACAACACCTTCATTCAGTGTGCTTTTTATCTCTGCTTTGAAAGTATTTTATCCTAAAATTTTCTCCAATATTTGTGAATCATTATCCAAACATTGGATTCCAAACATTAAGTATGCAAAGTGGTTTTAAAATACCACAGAGCCATGCTGTGACAAAATATCTTTCTGGAAAGTATCAAAAAAATTTAACAATGAAAGAAAAGCATGAAATTATAAAGCATTTTGGAAAAAATGATAGAACAAGGAACATCCCTTAAGCAACTAAATCAAGGATATCAACATTGTTGCACACAATTAGAGACAGCACTAAAAATAAAAGAAAGTTAACTAGCTGGAACAATTAATTATCAGTTCAAAAAAAAAGATCTGAATGAAGATGAGAAATAAGAAAAATAAAGACAATGGAAAGACCAAAGACCAATGAAAGTCATCATTGAAAACTTTTCCATAATTAAAAAAAAAAAACTTGGCAATACATAGAGATCTTTAAAAAAAAAACTAACTAAAATTCCTCATGTGTCATTTTTTAATTTTCACAGTGGCTTGTTTAGTGGCTTCAAGTCCTGGTATGTTTTCCACAATATTAAGCTCTCTGGTGAAGCTGAAAGTGCAAATGAAGAAGCTGCAAAGACTTTTTATCCAGGGTTAAAACAAAAAACAATTTTATTATAAAGCCCTAATGAATAAAACAGTGTGGTTCTGGCATACGAACAGACTAATGAAACAGAATAGAAAATCTAGAAGTGAGCCAAATTGAATTTAAAAATTAGTAATTTAAATCAATGGGAAAAGATGCATTGATAATTAATAGCATCTCTCTCTCTCTCTCTCAATATATATATATATATTGAACTATATTATCATCTTTTACTATGATTGTCAATATATATATATATATATATATATATATATATATATATATATATATATATAGAGAGAGAGAGAGAGAGAGAGAGAGAGAGAGAGACGGGGGGCTATATAGGAGGGGAAAGGGGAGAGGGAGAGATATTGAGATTTAGGATATAATAATGTTGAATTTGTAACTGAAATGGTAAAAGCCTTCTTAAGCAAGACAAAAACAATTCAAAATCCACAAAAGAGTGATATTTTGAACTATATTTTTTCAAAGTTTGGTATGAAATTTATGAATACAGATTAAAAATATGCTACAGGTAGACTTCCAGATTTCACTATTGTGCATTTGAACTCCAGGAGTTTAGTAAGATTCTGGTGGGGAATATTTGAGAAAATCCTCATGCTTTCCAGCAAGGGAAAAAGAAAAATAATCATTTTGAAACAAGACAAGAACATTCTGTTCTCCTACTGCCCTCAAGAGAAACTGCTTTACCAGAGTCTAGCTGATCTGGAGAAGGAAAATACCCAACTTTAGTGCCTCTAGGGTTCTTTTCTCACCTTAGGGAAGAGGTAGCTAAGAAGCACACATGAAGGTCACAGCCCAGGAAACAGACTTACTAAAAGGCTGAGAGTTAATCATAGGATTATAGAATACATTATCTTCCCCCACATCTTACCACCATATCAACAGGACTCATATAATAACAGAGGGTGACAGCTGAAAGAGCTTCAAGGAGTCTATTTAAGAAGTTTCTATTCTTAAGAATGAGAAATCAAAACATGAAAACAAGGACACTAAGGGAAATAAAAGACTCAGACACCTACAGTTATAGCAAACAATAAACACAGTATAAATCCTAGCCAGATAAACATATGATCACACTAAGGACCTATTTATCTCAGTTTCTATTACCCAATACATCACATCTGGCTTTCAACAAAAAATTGCAAGTCATGTAAAAAAGTAAGACAAAACACAGTCTGAGGAAACAAAACAAGTGACAGTACCAGACCCTGATATGGCATAAATCTTTGAATAATTATACTAAGAATTTAAAATAACTACAATTAATATGTTAAGGGGTAGAATTGCAAAAGTGAACAACATGAAAGAATAGGTAGGTAATATGAGCAGGTAGATGAAAACTCTAAAAAAAATAAATAAGTGTTAAGAAATCAACAACATTGTAAGAGAAATGAAGAATGTCTTTGATGGGCTCATTAGTAGGATGGATACAGTTGAGAAATGAATCACTGGGCTTGAAGATATGTCAATAGAAACTTTCAAAACAAATACAAAAATGAAAAAGAATAAAAAATGGAACAGACTATTCAAGAATTGTGAGACAATTAAGAAAGGATAATATACATTAAATCAGAAGGAGAAGGAAGGGAGAAAAGAACAGGAAAAATATTTAAAGTAATAATGGCTGAGGATTTCCCAAAATTCATAACAGATACCAAATCTCAGATTCAGGAAGCTCAGAAAACATCAAGCAGGATAAATGCCAGAAAATCAAAGCCTAAGTGTATTATGTTCAAAATGCAGAAAACCAAACACAAAGTCTTGGAAGAAGCTGGAGAAAAAATAAAACTCATCTATAGAGGAAAAAAGATATTTATTCTCTTCACAAACCATTCAAGGAGGAAGATAGTAAAATATTTAAAGTATCAAAATAAAATACCACCAATTTAGAATTCTGTATTCAGCAAAATTATATTTTAAAAGTGAGAAGAAATACTTTCTCAGACAAATAAAACCTGAAGATATCAGTCACCAATAGGCATGCCTTACAAGAAATGTTTTTAAAGTTCTTCAGAAATAAGAAAAATGATATAGATCAGAAAGTCAGACACACATAAAAAAAGGAAGAGCATCAGAGGAGAAATAAAGGTAAAATAAAAATTTTATTTTCTTTATTCTTAGTTGATATAGATAACTGTTTGCTCAAATGATAATAGCAACAATGCATTGGATGATTATACCTTATAAATAAGTAAAATGAATGACGGCCAGTTACAGATGATAGAAGAGAGAAATTGAAATTACCCTGTTATACGTATCTGCACTACACATGAAGTAGTAAGGTGTTATTTAAAGGTGGATTAAGAGTAGTTGTAAATATATATATTGCAAACTCTAAGATAACTGCTAAAAATATTTTTAAGTGGAACTGAATGCTGAGAAAAGAGAGAAAATGGAATCATAAAAATTCTCAATTTTCAGGGCAGTGAAACTATTCTGTATGATATTATAGTGGTAGATTTATAACACTATAAATATGTCCAAACCTGTAGAATATACAACATCAAGAGAATCCTAATGTAAACTATGGACTCTGGGAGTTAATGATGTGTCAGTGTAGGTTCATCAGTTGTGACAAATGTACCACACCGAAGAGGGATGTTGATAATGGGAAAGGTTATGTCCAAGTGAGGTTAGGGAGTATACAGGAAATCTCTGTGCCTATTACTCAATTTTACTATGAATCTAAAACTGCTCTAAAAAATAATGACTACTTTTTAAATTTATAATGGATGAAAGCCATGAAGAGACATTTCACTTACATAGATAATACACATGGCAAATAACCATTTGAAGAGATGTTCAATATCACTAGTCATAGAGGAAGAAATGAGATATCACTGCCCACATATCATAACAGGAAGATTGATAATACCCAATATTGATAAAAATGCAGATAAATTATATCTTTCATATATTGCTGGTGGGAAACTGTGGGAAAACTAAAAATATTCTTACTACATATATGATCTAGGAGTTATACTCCTCTACATTTATCTCAGGGAAATTAAAACTCGTGTCCACATGAAAACTGGAACATAAATGTTTGTGCTTCATAACAACCAAGAACTGTTAACAACCAAATATTTTTTATCTGGTGAATGATTAAACAAATTGTGGTATGTCTATATTGTGAAATACTACTCAGCAATGAAAAGCAAACCATTGGTACTTGTAACAACTGGTATGAATCTCAAAGGCTCAAAGTGCTCTAAAAAGTCTATTAAAATTAAATTAAAATAGGCTTTCAGTCAAGATGGCAGAGTAGGTAAAGGCTGTGCTTGCCTCACTTAAACCACATCAAAATTACAATTAAACTACAGAATAGCCATTACTGGGAGTTACCTGAAGTCCAACTAAACAGAAATATTTCAACTGAAGACACACAAAAGAGACCACCTAAAGACTGGTTGAAGGGGCAGAAATGAGAAATAGGCTGGTCCCACACCCACATGTGGTGGTTGAGAATCAAGAGAAATATCTCGGCTGCAAAGATCCCCAATAAGGGGTCCCAGATTGCTTGGTGGCTCATGCCAGCTGGCCCTGGACAGGGTACAGGCTAAGGCTGAACTTGACCTGCTGAAGGGCTCATCCTAGGAGACCCTGGCCTGCATGCCCAGTGGCCAGCTTAAGTCTGAGCTGGAGCACCGCCTGGGGCCACATCTAAGGATGACATACGTAAAGGACAGACAGGGCAGGCACCAAAGCCCTGCTAAAGGTAATCCTGCTCTGTAGAATCAGTCCCTGTACAACAGCTCCTCTACTGGTCACAGTCAGTCATCACAACCAATAAACCCAAGAGTCAATCTCTCCCATTGATGAGCAAACAGCAACCAAGGCTCAACTACAACAGGAAGACATACAAAACTTTACGAGGAACATACCTGCAGCACTCAGCTCAGGTGACCATGAAGACTGTACCACTGCAACCTACAGCATACTTGCTACTTAAGGCCACTCTACTAAGACTGGGAGAAATAGCAGCCCTACCTAATACATAGAAACAAACACATGTAGGGAGCCAAGATGGGAACACAATGAATCATGTCACGTCCCAAATGAAAGAACAGAACAAAGCTCCAGAAAAAAAATAAACTAAACAAAATGAAGATAAATAATCCACCAAAAGCAGAGTTCACAACACTGGTTATAAGGATGTTCAATGAACTTAGGGGAAGAGTAGATGAACTCAGTGAAAACTTTAACAAAGAGATAGAAAACATAAAAGTGGAGAAAGAAAACATGAAAAACAACCAGTCAGAAATGAAGACTACAATAACTGAAATGACTTAAATAACTTAAAATGACTACAATAACTTGAATTGACTTAAATAACTTAAGTTATTTAATGACTTAAATAACTTAAAATGACTACAATAACTTGAATTGACTTAAAATGACTTAAATAACTTGAAATGACTACAATAACTTAAAAGCCTTAGGAGATATTAACAGTAGATTAGATGAGTCAGATGATTGAATTGGCAGTTTAGAAGATAAGGAAGCAGAAAACATCTGATTGGAGCAGTAACATGACAAAGGAATCCAAAAAAAAAAAAAAATGAGGATAGTTTAAGGGGTCTCTGGGATAACATCAAGCATACCAACATTCACATCATAGATGCCAGAAGAAGAGAGAGAGCAAGGAATTGAAAACTTGTTTCAAGAAATAATGACATAAAACTTCCCTAACCTGGCAAAGAAAATAGACTTACAAGTCTGAGAAATGTAGAGAGTTCCATACAAGATAAACCCTAAGAAATCCACACCAAGACACATCATTATTAAAATGCCAAAAGTTAAAGACAAAGAGAGAACCTTAAAAGCAGCAAGAGAAAAGCAGTTAGTTACCTACAAGGGAATTCCCAAAACAATGTCAATTGATTTATCACAGAATCTTTGCAGTTAACAGGAGATTGGCATAAAATATTCAAAGTAATAAAAAGCAAGGACCTACAACCAAGATGACTCTCTACCTAGCAAGGCTATATTTTAGAATCAAAGGACAGATAAGAAGCTTCCTAGAAAAGATAAAGCTAAAAGAGTTCATCATCACCAAGCCAGTATTACAGAAAATGTTAGAAGTTCTTTAAGAAGAAGAAGAAAAAATTTTTAATTAAAAATATGAATAATAAAATGGCAATAACTACATATCTAGCAACAAGTACTTTAAATGTAAATGGATAAATGCTTCAATCAAAAGACAGAATTGCTGAATGAATCAGAAAACAAGACCCCTACATATGCTGCCTATAAGAAGCTCACTTCAGATCAAAAGACACACAGAGACTGAAAGTAGAGGGATTATAAAAGATGTTTCATGAAAATGGGAACAAACAAAAAAAGGGGGTAGCAATACTCAAAACAGACAAAATAGACTTTTAAAAGGGGCTGAAGCATAGGCAAAGAAGAACCCAGTTATTCCATGTCAGGGTATTTATCTGAAAGGACTTCTGAATCCATATGTACTTTGAAAGGACATATGATTCCATATGTTCATTGTGGCATTATTTACAAGAGCCAGGATTATGGAGGCATCCTGGGTGTCCATCAATGAACGAATGGTTAAAAAAGAGGTGACATATATATACTGAAATATTACTCACCCGTAAAAAAGAATGAAATCTTGCTATCTGCAACGATATAGATGAACTTAGAGGGTATTGCACTGAGTGGAGTAGGTCAGACAGAGAAAGACAAATGTCATATGTATAATCTAGATAACAGGATAAACAAACAACAGAAACAAAGCTCATAGATACAGAGAGCATTTTGATGGTTGTCAGACTGGGGGGAGGATGGGTGCAGGGGAGGGGATTAAGAGGTATAAGTTGTTAGTTACAAAATAGCATGGGACATAGAGTATAGTATGGCAATTATAGTCAGTAGTATTTGAGTAACTATGTGTGGTGTCAGATGGGTACTGGATATATCAGGGTGATCACTTCATAAGTTATATAAATATCTAATCAATGTGTTACACCTGAAACTAACATAATATTGTACATCAACTATAATTGAAAAAATAAAAGTATAAAAATTGTTTTAATTAAATTAAATTGATAAAATAAAGTAAATTTAAAAAGCAAAATAAATGTTTATAATTAAAAGTTCTGGGACTGAGCATTAACAAGCCAGATTTCTTGTCGTTGTTCCTCCGGATGTTCATTTTGGTCTATTAGATAGAGCCTTGCATCTAAACTCAGCCATTTTTGTCTGACAACCAAGGGTGAAGCATGCACTTCTTTTACTGGTTGCACCGCCCATTGGAAGAGGGAATATGTGAAACAAACAGGTTAATGTGCTGGGGAAATGATAGTGAATGCCAGTTAGCGAGATGGGTTCTGCTGCCTCCTGAGGGGTCCAAGAGCCATAGAGGCCTAAACGGGATCCTCTTCACAGAGAGTTTAATCCCTTTCACCCTGCAGTGACAGCTAGGAGATTAATCTCTGATAAAAGGGATTTAGGCATGGCAAGGTCATTAATGTGTTCCCAACATAATGCAGGTTGAGAAGTGGCTCACCCTGCCAAAAACTCCACATAATGAATACTTTGTTTAAAAATTTCCTCTAGAGGTGAAGCAGTAACTGTCATTCAGCCAAATATATCCATCCAAAGATCATTGAAAATAATGACTAGAAAAGAGACAGTCCTTAAATGTCTGTATCAAGCTCAGCTGATCCAAGGGACCTCACTTCAGCACAGAAAAGAAACATGAGAACAAATGAGAGTTGGAAAAACAAAGGCATGTACACCACATGATATTCCAAGTGGTTATAGGGAAAGAACTAGTTTCAAGCTCTTTGCCCAGGCTTAAGTCACCAAATTCTAGGTTCCTGAGTTTAGAAGCTGCTTCCCACTACATTTATAATGTGCAATACAATGACCTGGGATGTTAAAGTCAAGCTGGAAGTGATTATATCTGTCAAAGGAGAGAGGGAAAAATGCCTGTGGTTCCCAATACCATTGGATAACAGAACACGAGATTAAGAAAAATCATAAAAGAAACTGCAAAAAAAAAAAAAAAAAGCATATAGAAAACTGCCATGTAATCAGAGAACAATCAGGGGGCCCATTTTTCATCCATCAAGTTGGTTTCATTGCTAAGCGTATTCAGTGCTTGTTAGGTTACAATGAAACTGTTTCTCTCAGAGACCTTATTCAGGATGTGGCCAGTTTGAGACAGCTGAATTAAGCAACTTGGCAATACTTATTGGGAGCAAAGGGATATCCATGCTGTAAGGTAAATGCGTGACACATTGACAGAAGTTTTAAAAGCAAGCATTTATTGGGAGAGGGCTCCAGGGCCAGGTTCTCTGGTCCCAAAAGGAGAGGGGCCAGAGATCAGGCCCTGGGGTGGGAGGGCGTGGCTTTTATGGGGTTATGTGGGGGTAGGGGTATAGGGTGGGGAACATTAATCAGATGCTAATTGAGCCTCCGGATTAGGGTGGTGGTGCCTAGGGCTTTAGCGTGGGCCCTATTCAGAAGGTCTGGATTCCAGGTATCAAGCTGGGGAATCTCCAGGCAGGCAGCTGGCTGGCCCTTCCCCCACTGACCTAACACAGACCTCCCATCAAGTTATTCCTCTTGTGGGAAATTATGCTAAGAATTTATGCTAAGAGATTTGCCATGGCATTATTTGTAATAATAAACAAATGAAATATCAAATGTTGGTGGTCATCAGGGTGCTTTCTGCCCTGGCCTCTCTCCTCCGAGCACTCTATACACTCAAAAGTTACCAACTGTGAAACCATCACCTCCCGTCATGTCTCCAGCTCAGATTTCTCTCTTGGGCTTCTGTTTGGTGTTCCCAGCTGCCTACTCGAATCCTGATGGATGCTCAAGACTGAAATCATCTCCCCCAGCCCAATCTCCTCCTCCTCCAACTCCTTAACCAAATAAATGACACTACCACATACCCAGCTACTCAAGCCAAACTCTCAGGTCTTTCTTGTTTCCTGTGCCTCAACACCCTATCTTCTTAATCACCATCTCTAAAATCTCTCTCCATCTGTTTCTTCCCAGCCCCACTGACACTGGCATGGTCTATCTAAGCAATTAGAATCCTACCCTGAATGACAACTATATTCACCCAAATGGTTTCCTTCTGCCCAGACTTACCATTGCTCCAAACCATCCTTCATCCTGCAGAGGCCTCTTTCTAAAACACAAATCTGACCGTGTTTCTCCCTCCACATCAAAACTTTCAGGGGCTTTCTATTCTCCATTGGATCATTTCAGGTTCCAAACTCCTGAACAAGGCTTACGGCTTATGGGACCTCCAGCGCACCCCTCCAGACCGATCTCCAGGCACTTCCCCTTGAAAGCCAGACCTTTCTCTATGCTTCACATGCTCCACACCCCACTCCTCTCCAGTCCTTCCCTGGGCTGTGTGGAGACACTCCCACCTGGAGCACCTTCTTCCCCAGAAACCAATGAATGAATACATTAGGAGCTGCCTGTACTCTGTGAACCAGCATCATACAGAAAATGACAGTGACATGTGAAATAATGAAATACTTTAATGATACTTTATAAAAATGTTCAACACATTTCCTACAAACCAGACAATTTTCTATACCTCTTTAATCTATGGAAGAATAAGTTCTGACAGCTTAATCTCAAAATCTACCACTTGACTGGCACTAGCTCAACACAAACTGGTCCTTACGACCATTCTGCAGACCTACTTCCTGCTTTCCTTTACTACCTACTCTATTTCCAATGACATTGAGCTATCACCACATTTTAGCTAAAGTAAATAGAGGGCATAAGCAAGGGAGGAAAAGGCAATAACAGAGCTCCCAGTAAAAGATAAAATGAAGACCAAGGGGAAGGGGACCCATGGAATTTCAGGGAGGAGAAGTCTTTGAGGAAAGCAGCTAAAAATACTAGTCATAGGGCAAATAAAACTAGGAAATAAATAGAAATAGCAAAGCATGATGGCTGAGAGGACAGATACTGAGGTCAGAGTTGGATTGACCCCCATCCATCTTGGGTCATTTATTTTTTCTCTTATTTGTAAACATGAGTTATTGTATCTGACACATGATAAATAAATGCTAGCTTTTCATATGATTAATGTTGATTATATGGTAAGGGCTAGGAGATACCTGTAAAACTAGTCTTGAGAGCAGAAATGGCTGCAGGTGGCATTGACTCAGGCTGTACAACCCAGTCCTTGCTACTGAAAGTGTGGTCCCTTAGACTAGCCACATTGGCATCACCTGGGAGCTTGTTAGAACTGCATGCTCAGGCCCTTCACAGACCTCCTGAGTCAGAATCTGCATTTTAACAAGATCACTGGGTGGTTCATTTGCACATTACAATTTACAGATAGCACTTCCTTAAGTCCCATCAGCTTGTTTGGAAGAACCAGTTACAGGTGGGCAATGCCTGCAACCAATTAAAATTCAAAGGTAGAATTGCTACTAGGTAACCAAGGAGCACCCTAGTGAAGGCTGTTTCCAGGGAACTTTGGTAACTACTCTCTTCAATCAGAGCAGAGGGATTTGATGGAGAACTTACCAGAGAATAAACCAAGGCCGTAAACCAGGACCAATGTTCGGGCATGGGAGGCCTGAACACAGAAGCTGTGAGTAAAAGGGACATGCAAAAAAGGATGATGTCTGAGGAGGGGCAAGCAAGCATCAGGGTCAGAGACTCAGGGAACTGAGAGGGGAGAAATGGTCACAGTGCTGTTTTCATTTGAGCTTCTATACAGGCTGTTGGCCTGGCCCACAATACCCTGGCCCACCAAGAGTACTTCTCGGGTTTAACACCCCAAGCAGGCCCTCTCCTTCCACTAGAACCTCCAGTCCAGTGAGCAGAACTGATGGAGAGGCAGCATGGGCAAGGAGGAGCACCTGAGAGTCTCTCCAGGAAAGTTTACATCATTTTCCAGGTATTCTTTTAGGCTCAAAATATACTTCATAGAGAGTAGCATTACATTCATTCTATACAAGGGTAAAATAAACATTACTTTAAAAATCAAAGGACTGATGCACAATAACTTAACCAAAATAAAGTCTATTGATTCTCAATGAGTCAGGCCTGGCGGGAGTTAAACACTGGGAATTCAAAACATAGAACCCAACCTCTACCCCACAGGGGCTTGATGACAGGGGAGTGAGCATCATGTCTGCAGGCATCCGAAGAAGTCCTGTGACTTCTCTTCAAGACTTCAAACACATTCATCTTTCTCTGTTCTGTATCTAAATAGTCATCATTCCATGTCGGATTTGCACCCCTGAATTTATTCCTGTATTTCATATTTTGGTGAGTGATATATTTGTCCATGGTGAGAAGTGGGTATTCTTCTTAATTTCTTTTTTTGTCCTCTCTCTTTGCATCCCCACTAATTATATTCCCATCCCCATGGACTCTCTTGAATCCTGTGCTGCTGAAATCTATAGACCAGTGAGAGCCAATTATTAAATCTTCAGGAATTTTACAAGCTGGTCATTAAACATAACCATTGCAAAAATTAAGTTACAGAAACTTTCAATTCAATAAATTATACTAACAATATACCCCAAACTCACCGTTTCCTGATTATTCTACTACATCTTACTGTTGTCTATGCTCTTGAGTTTATTTAAATCAATTGCATGTATATGGTGAAAATGCAGTGTAATGGTGTGCTAGTGTACATTGCTTCCAACTTTGTATTCAGTGATATCACATTGAGATCTTGGAACTGGCCATAGTGACAGTATTTACACCACAGGAATTGACAAAAGCTGCTGATTACGGTTTGATTTGTTGTTTTGTTGATTGTCTAGGCTTAAGAAAGTGATGGAGAAAATGTTAATAATGCAGGTTAAACCTGAAAGTTGTCATGTCTGTAGCTGGTATACTATGAATGGTACAAAAACCGAGGTAATATTCTTACAAAATTCATAAACTACTATTCAGTTCAGCAAAGAAGTCACTCATGTTATTGACAGAAGGTGAAGTTAACGCATTCTCCTTCATTGCCTAACTTCTTGTCAATGTAAACAGAAGTAGCCATTAACATTCAGGTTGGAACTACACATTGGTCAGTTGCAGACAGGCTAAGGATATGAGTTCAGCAAAAATCAATAAACACATTCTGTGTGAATAAACTGGCTATATGAAATTTGCAATAAAGAGTATTGTAGATTTTATTAATTGTAAATTGTAAAGTACACATCCTTCATAGCAATAAAATTTTAGTGAACTTACAAAAGTATACATGTGCATGTTAGTAGTGTTGGCAACATCTACTTAGAGGCTATCTACATCCCCATTGTTGTTTCCTTTGGTTATTCAACCCATCATCATTCTGGGCTTCACCCCATCCAATTCCATACCCATATTACTACCAAAACAATCTTTCTAATATTTAAATGCATCATGACATTACCTTCATTAAAATTACCGGTGGCTCTCCAGGACCTACCATCTGGCTTGCCACCCAGGAGATACTTAGTAAGTGCTTGTTAGATTGATTAACTAACTAATGGATTGGTTTCAGCTATAGCCTATAGCAAATCACAGGATTTAGCAGGAGATATATATGTATTTCAACTCTGCTGCTCTAATCATGTGCTAAATACCTTACATACATCACCCTATGTATCCTCAACAACGCTACAATGTAAGTGAGGAAAGTTAAAGCATTTGTTTGAATTTAAACATGCTGAATAGCAAAGTAGTGGTTCAAACAAAGGTTGGTATGACCCTAAACTCCATGTTATCTCTGTGGAGCCCGTTCCTTACTGCTTAAAAACAAACAAACCATCTGAATCAGGCCCTACCAGTAACCTGGAACAAATAATTCCAAATAATGCGGGAAAGTACAGTTAACACGGGGCCTAGCTCAGCTATGTAATCCTTCTTCCCAGTACTCAGAGCCAGTGGATGGGTTCGCCCCTCCCTTGATCCAGATTGATAAAAGAAAAGTGAAAGATGTTGAGTACCTGCGTCCTGTGTCAGAGGCTGCATCCAAAAGTCTCTGCAACTTGGTGTAGGCCTTTATCATGGACAACTTTCCAACAATGAACAGAGATCTCTCTCATTTCTCTGCTGATCTGCTACTGCTACCAATACTGCTGCCTTTGTTTACTGCTTGTTACTAAGCAATTGGCTGCCCAGCAAGTGAGTCAATGAGGGCCCTTTCCTTTCGTGCAGCTTGCTTTCATGCCTCAAATCCTATGCCATCTCTAGCCTGTCAGCAGGCAGAACCACCCCAGCAGTCTGTGTCCTCAAAGCCGGTGATTGTGAGACAGCTGTAAGAGCTCAACTGGATTAGGTGCCACAGAAGGCAATGGGATTGCGGCTCAGCAGGGGCTTTTACACTAATGTCACTTTATCTCCTGGTCCAATCAAAAGAAAGAGCTCTGTAAGGAACCAGGGGGCTAGCCAAGAGCCAAGCCTTAGTTTCATTGACTTAACAGCCCTCCCTGCCCTTTAACAGAGTCAGACTTTGTACCTGCACTGGACAGGACAGAGAAACATACAAAATAATGAGGAATAATGCCCTGGAGCTGCCAGGGGGAAGGCAAGAGGAATATGGTTGTGATCATTACACACGTGTGCACACACACACATACACACACACACAAATAAAAAAATTAATAATAAAATAACAATAATAACAACCTCTCACTTGAGCCACTGAAGTAGCTTCCTGACTAATCCTGCTTCAACAATTTTTCCCTCCTAACATATTCTCTACTCAGCAGTCACAGCTGTCCTATTAAATTAAAAACAGATCTTGTAATTACCTTGTTCAAAGTCTTCCTATGGATTCCCATCACACTAACATAAGCCCATAAAATCTGTATGTCTTACCGTGATTCATGAAATTCTATCTAACTTTAGCTACCTCTCCTCTAGGTTTTCTGCAGTCCAGTCACATAGGTATCTTTGCCATTTTTCAAACAAGTGCAGCTTGTTTCTAATCCAAGGCCTTTCACATGTTTCTTCTGCCTGGAATATTCTAGATCTTCATGTACTTCCTCACTTCATTCAATTTTCACTTTCTTAGAAAAGATGTCCCTTAAATAGCATGACTTCATCATTCTGGACCCCCTTGCTTTCTTTAGTTCTCTTTACAGCAATTATAATTTTTTACTTTAATATTATGGTTTATTTTCTGACCTGTTTATTTTCAATCTCCCCACTGACAGATGTAAGCTATATGAGGACAAGGACTTTATCCCTCTTGCTTACTGCTCGTAGGATGTTTTAAGCTACATGTGATAGATAAAGCAATGAAAAATGACTTAGACAATCAAGGACATCTATGTTTTCACATAAATGTGCATTCAGCAGTTCAACAATGTCAGAGCCCTGGGGCAACATTTCTGTTTTTCTCACTTTGAAGACTGGCTACTGCAGCTTCAGCCCTTACCTCCTGACTTAACCATGTCAGAAAGGAAAGAAAAAATTTTATCCCCTCACATCTCTCTGGAATCTTTTTTAGAAGCCTACTCAACTTCTCCTTTTATATGGTTGTCCAGGTGGGGTCACAGACCCATTCCTAACGAAAGGTGGAATAAAATGATGGGATTGGGTCTGATTAGTCACGACTTCTCCCCGGAGAAGAAGACAAGCACACATTTCTGGAGCGCTTGTTCCCTGATGTATGCTCAAACTGGAGCTCTGAGACCAATGAAGAAAGGGATGTGTATCTATTGGGCGAAAACCAAAACTGTCTGCCACAATGCTATACCCCAACACCTAGAACAGGGCCTGGCTCAAAACCAATGCTCAGTCAATACATGCTGATTGGATGATGAAATATTTCTATCTTTACAAACTAAAAGTTATACAGACACAGGATCCAGGCAGCACCCATGATGGTGCTATAGAGATATGCTTTCTTTAGCCTATTCTCATTATGTCTCATAGAAGCCCTGTGAGGTCTGTGCCTTTTAAATTACTTTTTAAAGATGATAATTAGAGGTTAGAGAGGTTCACTGAATTGGGCAAATTCACACAGCCAGGAAGCAAATAAGGTGATCAAACCCAAAGAGAAATTCCAAAAGTGCCAGATATTTCATCCAAGAGCAAGGAAATGAATAATGCTAAGAGCAGGACAGGGAACACTTGCTGTAATGAGGACCTATGGTGTGTCAAGACTTTTTAAACATAGTATGTGATTCCATATGCACACATGCTAGGAAGAGGGGAGTATTGTCCCCCACTTCATAGATTAGAAAACTGAGGCTCAGAGGAGTCAAATAATTTTCCTAAGGACACATAGCTATAAAAAGTGATAGAGTTAATATTTGAACCCAAAACAGACTTTAAACCGTGTGTTCCTTCCACCAGAAGAACGAACACAAGAGAAAGCCTTGGAGAGGAAAGGTAGTTTTTTCTTTGAAGTGGGAGAAAGGGGAAAAGGATAAGTGCAAGGGCATAGAAATTTTGAGGCCAATGGGGAGAATATGAAAAATCTCATGTCAGATGACCTCAATCTTTTCAGGAAAATTAACATTCAAAATCATCTGCATGATGAGATTTAAAATAATTTGGAGTGAACACTGGGAAGACTGAGATGATGATCAATTTGTAAGGTAAGTCCAAGGGTCTGGGGCTGTGCAGAAGATCGGAGAATGTGGAAGGCCAGAGAGAAGTCCAGTCAGGGAGAAGGTGACTGGGACAAGGCAGGGACAAATGCCAAAGACTGGCTCAGTGCCTAATACTGCATTTCCTGTTGGTGGGGAGGGCAGGGATTTTTAAAGACTAGACACCCAGATTTCATAACTGAAGCAGCAGATGGCACCTGGGTTGTTTTTAAAGAAGACTGAGCAGAAAGGGGGCTTTGTATACAAAGGAAAGAAAATCCCTCTATATGTCAAGAAAGGGGTTGTTCAGGACCAGGAGCAGGGCAGGGCTAGGCTGAAGTGGAATCTGTATGTGACCAGAAAGGAGAGGGAGGTCAGGAGCCTGGGAGAAGAGGACAGAGCCAACTGAGATAGGCAGACCAGCCAGAAACGTCAGGGATAGAACTGGGATTTGCCATTTTCTTTACCAGACTCAGGGCTGCAGTTTCAACTTCTGCCGATCTTACCCGTCAGGTATATGAGCTTATCTGATAGGTGAACAGTCTAACTCTGGTACTCATGTGGAGGTTGAAGGAGGATCAGATGCTGTGGATGCAGTCTCTGTGGCTGCAGACACCTATCCTCTGCTCATGCTAATTCTATTGGCTCTTTCTTCAGGTGCAATGAGCTCAAAGATATGCTGTGCCTCAGATGAAAAATAAGAGCAGTCTGAAATTCAGAAACAAAGCAGCAATGAGTTGGGGCCAGAATCCACCAAAACCAGTTGTGCAGACAGAAGAGAAGCAAACAAGGGCCCTTGGGATACAGAACAGATAGAGGTGTATACAGGTCAAGGCCACCAAGGTGAAGCTTGAAGACATTGAGCACCTGTGAACTTTCTTCTCATGGCAACATATTCCAGTTGCTGGCAAGGTGCTAGGGAGGAAAAATGACCTCATGAATGCCCAAATGAAAAAGGAAGTGCAAAATTCAGGAGAGGGACCAATTCTTTGATGGTTTCTCTGCATTGAGGTGAGCTTTGCCAGCACAGACCATTTGTCATTGCTCCTTCCTCATCACAGGGAGTAGTAGACCCCTGGATTGGGCCCATCTTCCCAGTTTCTGTCCCAGCCCAAGTATTTTCATTGATGAATGAGACAATTTTAATCAATAAATGGCCCATGATGGCTTTGATTCACACTCATTCCATGCCAAAGGTTCTGCTCTTTGTTATTAGATGAGAAGGTGGTGCTTTACCACTTTGTCTTGCTACACACAACTACACACTCCCACCCTGACACTCTTTCCCAGGCTTCATGAGCCCACACATTTGCAGAAGAGAAATTCTACCTCTCCAGGTCTTCCATTAGCTCCTGCTGTAGACTTCATTCAGCCTGAATTTTCCGGGCTGAAACCTGGCCTGAAAGAATATGACAACAATGAAGCTTATCCCCATCACTCACTCATGTATTCATCTATCCCACCACTCAGCAGCCACAGGTATTTAAATGAGTTACTTTACCTCTCTGTTAAAATGGAATGACTGTGAGAATTAAATGAGCAGACATGAATACAAGTTAATCATTATCATTTATTCAAACATTTACTGAAATCAACACCAGAATGCACACTTTACAGAGTGCAAAGTATAGTAAATGAGTCTGTATTTAAACAGTTTAGTGCTGGATAAGTCTGCAACACTGCCCCTTTGTACTTACCTTCATTGCCCGTTATCTGTAAAAAAAAAAAAAAAAAAATCTTTTTAAATAAAGCATTTCTTTCAGAAATCTTGGAATTCTTTACATTCTCTTGGGTCCCCTGGGTATGTATTGTCTGAAATGTTTTTCTGACCTTGTCAAGTTATTGAAAAGAAAGTCCTTCTAGGCACAGGGAATGCAGTTAGCATTAATAGATGGCTAAATGGAGGGCCAGGGAGGAAGGGAGCAATTGGGGGAATCGTTTTATGAGCAATATAGATGTCTAATCAATGTACTTTATACTTGGAACTAATTTAAATAAATTAATTAATTTTTAAAAAATAGAAAGTTCTAAGAACAAAGGCAGGGCAGCCTCATGTCCAATAATGAAGGCCCAGCACACTGCATCTGACCTGTGACAGTGACACCTGCTGGCCATCACTGAAACTACACACAACCTCCTCAGTTATGAAGTTGCCAGTTCTTTCTGTGTGACCTTGAGGGCTACTTGGTGAGCAACTCCAATTAAGGTGACCATTTCTTAGAAATTAAAGAGGAAAAACAACACATTTCTGGAGGCAGCGTAAAGTAGTGATTGGAGCCACACCTGAATTTCAACTCCAGATTCTGCCATTGAGGAGCTCGGTGGGTGACCTTGGGCAAGTTAACTTAACCCCTATCAATTGATTTCTTCATCTGAACAGTAGTTTTAATACTACTTCTCATAAAGCCAAATGAGGATGATGTGAAGTTCTAGACGTACTAACTTGATATGTGGCCGATTCTCTCAAAATGTTAATACCTGTCACCAGCACATCACATACTGAACTTATTGGTTCCTTCCACACAGTGTAAAACCAGAAGGCCCTTGTTTAAAAAACAGGAAATAAAGCATAAAGATACTAAAATACATAGAGTTTTTTTTCACATATTTTATTATTTATAAAATGTAAGAGGGTAATAATGATTTGTGAGTAACAGTATAACCCTACAATTGCAAAAAAATGTATTTTGATGTTATGATTTTATATAATTTTATATTATTTATATTTGGTGTCATAATTTTATATAATAAAACATAATACTTTATTGATGTGGTATCTTGATCAAAATATTTTTCTGGCTCACTTTTTTACAAACTCATTGGTCGGGTCTTCAAAATTTATAGATTCAACAACTAAAAAATCAATTTTAATTGATATCATTGAAATGAAATGAGTTGCTCTTAGCAA
Organism: Cynopterus sphinx; assembly: GCA_030015415.1. NCBI lineage: Eukaryota > Metazoa > Chordata > Mammalia > Chiroptera > Pteropodidae > Cynopterus > Cynopterus sphinx. The sequence goes on from CM057382.1 coordinate 56,984,958, forward strand.
GTTCAAGGCCACAAATAATTTTTGATAATTTAAATTATGATAAGGATCTCTCTGCTGATACAACTGTTACTGGAGCTAAAAGTATTTATAGTCTGTGATAACATCAAGATAAATTTCTAATAAATTATGTCAAAATATAAATTTTAGTACATCAACTAATAATTAAAAAACAATTTTTAAAAAAAGATTTAACTTCATATAATTTAGTTTTATTTTTAAGTCTTGTAATTTTCAATTTAAATTTATGCAATGGTATTTTAATATTTGCTCTGACATTTCCTGTAACTTGTACAAGTTATAATAGAAACTGAAAGTGGCTTTATGGTTTGTGTATAGTTCAAAACACCTACTTATGCATTATTGCTGTACTGCTATATCTTCAATTACAAGAAAAAATTAATTTTGAAATTGTGTTCCTCATTAATAATTGGTTCATTTTAAGCTTCATATGAAAATGATTATCTTTTGTTGAATCTGACAATCTTTAATTTTTTTTTAATATACATTTTTTTACTATGGTAACACTGGTTAACAAAATCCAATAAGTTTGAGGTGTATAATTCAATAGTAAGGCAATATATATATATATATATTGCATTGTGTATTCACTTCCCATAGTTAGATTTCTTTCTGTCACCACACCTTTGACCACCTTTACCTGTCTACCTTCCCTCTCCCCTCTCCGCTCTGGTAACCACTAGTCTATTGTCTATGTCCATGAGCCTCTGTTTGTTTGTCTTGTTCATTTGTTGCTTTTATGTTTATATCACACATATAAGTGATATCATGTGATTTTCAATTTTTTCTGTCTGGCTTATTTTGCTTAGCAATAATCTCGAGGTACATCCATGTTATCGCAAATGGCAGTATTTCATCTCTTCTTATGGCTGAGTAATATTCCATTGTATATATGTACCATAGCTTCTTTAGCCAATCATCTATCATAGGACACTTCAGTTGCTTCCATGTCCTGGCCAATGTGAAAAATGCTACTATGAACATTGGTGTGCAAGTATCTTTTTGGAAATGAGTTTTCAACTCTTTGGGGTAAAGACCCAGTAGAGGGATTACTGAATCATATCGTAGATCAATTCTTAGATTTTTGAGGAACCTCTATACTGTTTTCCATAGTGGCTGTACCAATTTGCAGTCCCAGCAGCACTGTATGAGAGTACCTTTTTCTCAGCTTCCTCTCCAACATTTGTTATTACTTGTCTTGTTGATAACATTGTGGTTTCGATTTGCATTTCCCTAATAGCTAGCAATGTTGAGCATCTTTTCATATGTTTGTAGGCCATTTCTCCTCTAGGGAGAAATGTCTGTTCAGGTCCTCTGCCAATTTTTTGATTTGGTCATTTGTTTTTTTTTGTTTTCAGTGAGTCATATGAGTTCTTTGTGTATTTTGGATATTAGGCCCTTATTGGAGGTGTTGCTTGCAAATATATTTTTCCATTGAGATGGTTCTCTCTTTACATTGTTGACAATTTCCTTTGCTGAGCAGAAGCATTTTAGTTTGATGTAGTCCCATTCATTTATTTTTGCTTTTACTTCCCTTGCCTTTGAGGTCAAATTCATAAAATCCTCTTTAAGTCTGAGGTCCGTGAGTTTAGTTTCTATGTTCTCTTCTATGCAATTTATTGTTTCAGATCTTATATTCAGGTCTTTAATCTATTTTAAGTTAATTTTGGTGTGCGGTGATAGTCAACAGTCTAGTTTCATTCTTTTGCAGGTGGCTTTCCAGTTTTCTCAGCACCATTTATTGAAGAGGCTTTCCTTTCTCCATGGTATGTTTTTGGCTCTTTTGTCAAAATTATTTGCCCATATAAACATGGGTTTACTTATGGATTCTCAGTTCTGTTCCACTGATCTGTGTCTGTTATTCTGCCAATACCATGTTGTTTTGATTATTGTCACTTTGTAGTATTTTTTGAAATAGGGCAGATTGATGCATCTGGCATTGTTATCTTTTCTCAGGATGGCTTTGGCAATTCAGGTCTTTTGTGCTTCCATAAAAATCTGGTGGTTTTTTGTTGTTGTTCTATTTCTTTAAAAACTGTTGATAAGATTTTGATAAATATTTCATTAAATCTATATAATTCTTTAAGTAATAAAGTCATTTTAACTATGTTGATTCTTCCAATTCAAGAACACGAAATATCTTTCCATTTGTGTGTATTTTCTTTTATTTCTTTTAATAAAATCTTATAGTTTTCTTTATATAGGTTCTTCAAATATTTTGTTAAATTTATTCCTAGGTGTTTTTTGTTACAATTGCAAAAGAAATTATTATTTTTTGCACTTCTTTTTCTGACACTTCATTATTATAGTATAGGAACGCTATGGATTTTTGAACATTGATTTTGTATCCAGAAATTTTACTGTATCTGCTTATTGTTTCTAATAGTGTTTTTTGAAGTCTTTTAGATTTTCTACATAGAGAATCATGTCATCTGCAAATAGTGACAGTTTGACTTCTTCATTCCCATTTGGAAGCTTTTTATATCTTTCTCTTGTCTGATTGCACTCGCTAGGACCTCCAATGTTATATTAAATAACAGTGGTATAGTAGACAGCCTTGTCTTTTTCCTGATCTTAGAGAAAAGGTTTTTAGTTTTTTTCCCATTAAGAATAATGTTGCCTGAGGGTTTGTCATATATGGCCTTTATTATGTTAAGGTACATTCCTTCTATACTGATTTGCTTAAGTGTTTTGATCATAAATGGATGTTGAACCTTGTCAAAGGCTTTTTCTGCATCTATTGATATGATCATATGATTCTTATTTTTTATTTGTTCATGTGGTGTATCACATTTATCAATTTGCCTGTGCTTCTGGGATGAAGCCCACTTGATTGTGGTGTATAATTTTTTAAATATGTTGTTGTTTTCAGTTCACTAGCATCTTATTTAGGATTTTTGCTTCTGTGTTCATGAGAGATGTTGGTCTGTAGTTTCCTTTTTTTGTGTTACCTTTACCAGGTTTTAGTATCAGTAATATTAGCCTCATAAAATTAAGTGCAGGCCTCGTTGTGGAGAATTCCCTTAATTTTTGTATGTCTGGAAAGTTCTTTATTTCTCCTATTTTCTGAAGGAGAGTTTTTCTGGATACTTTATTCTAGGTGGGTAGTTCCTTTCATTTAATAGTTTGTATATTAGATTTTACTCTTTTCTCACTTGTAAGGTTTGTGCTGAGAAGTTCGACAATAATCTAATGGGTTTTCCTTTTTAGGTTACCATCTTCTTTTCTCTAACTATCCTGAGAATTCTTTTTTTGTCATTGGTTTTTGATAATTTTAATATAATGTGTCTTGGAGAAGATCTTTTTGGGTTGAGGTAATAGGGTGTTCTGTTGACTTCTTGAATTCCAAGCTCTAGTTCATTCCTTAGATTAATTAGGAAATTCTCATCAACTAGTTGTCTGAAAATACTTTCTAATCCCTTTCTCTTTTTCCTCCCCTTCAAGAATGCCTATTAATCTTATGTTTTCTTTCCTGATGGTATCAGCTAGTTCTTATGTTTCTATTTCATTATTTTTCATTCTTTTGTTTCTCTCTTTTTCTGATTTATTTCTAGGTTTCTGTCTTCAATATCATTAGTTTTTTCTCCATTTGTTGACTCTATTTCCCAAGCTTGCTATTTCATTCTTCATCTCTTCCAATGTATTATTCATCTCTAGAAGTTTCATTTGGTTCTTTTTAAGGGTTTTAATCTCTTTGCTAAAAACTATCATTCTGCTCATCAAGTTGTTTTTTCAGAAGTACCAACCTGAATTCTCTGTTTTAAAAAGGTGCATATTTCTATGTCATTAAGCTTATTTTCTGGAGATTTTTTTCTTTTTTCTGAGCTGCCTTGTCACGTTGGTTGTTCATGGTGTTTAATGGATTCTCTCTCCTTCTGGGCATTAATGGAAGTGTATTATGCTTTTAATACAGAAAGGTTTATTATATAAGGGTCTTTCTTTTGCCTGTTGCTAAGAAGCCATTTTTCTTTTGGTTTCCAGTAGGTAGCATCTAAGCCTTTTGTATCCCTGCTTTTTATAAAATCTTAATATTGCCTTTTCTTTTTTTATATTAATTCACGCTTGCTACCCTCAGTCTCAGTCCCTGTCAGTGTTAATGACAATTTCAGTAGCATTGCTCACATTCCTGTGGGGCTCTGTCTTGCTCGGTCTTGAAAGATATGGGGGGAGTTGCCCTCTGAGTTGCAGAGTGGGGCCTGTGGCTCAGCCTCATGTTTTGCAACCATGGCTGGTGGTAATCAACTGTTGCTTCTCCAACATCCCCACTTCTCTGCTTTCTTCCCTGATCCCTGGGCACTGCTACTGCTTAGACCTCTCAGCTCTCTCAGGCAGGGTTGTCCAGTGAACCTGCCACACCTTCTCCCCTCCCCAGCTTTATGCAAGGAGCTCCTACTCCCAGAGGCAGCTTGTTTGTTTCCCCCAGTCTACACCAGACTCTCGGGGTTCTGACCTGTGGTAACTCTTATTCACAGATCCCATACTCAGACGTGCTATTAGGCAGGTTGGGTGTTCTTTGTTGAATTTTAGATGTTCAGCTTGTTGTTTTAAGGGGAGAGATCTGGGGATATCTCTCACTCTGCCATGTTTCAACAATTTTAATCTTTATTTCTATTTCTAAACTTGTCAATTTGCTTTGTCATGCAACATCAGTTTTCAAGATGAGATATTCTAAACACTTTGAAGAACTTTTATAATTCTTTAATATGTTTTATTGCATATCTATGTTACATCTTTATTGGGTAAAGAAGTACAATTTTGTAGCTTATAAAATTACTGCCTGAATGTGGGCAGTTTCTGTAATTGAGCTTAGTCTGGAGAGCTCAAATTTGTGCAAATGTCCCAAAAATAAGCTCTGGAGGCAGATGGGAAGGTGGCTCCAATGGGCATCCAGAGCTGGACTCATGTAGAGCTTTTCTCTCTCCTGGGTCCTGACCACTATTGCGAACACTGCTGTTTCTACTATTGCCACCACTGTTGAACATAGTCATTCAAACTTGAGTACTTTCAATAGTGCAGGAATCACTATTAAAAATTATAGTAGAGCAACAGGTGTATACTGGGCCCATCCTGGACAACCTGGAACATCTCGTCAAACTACCTGTTGAACACAAAAGTCTCACAGTTCCTTGACTACTCACTTTATGTTATCTTTACTTCCGCTGTAGACCAACCAGTCACAGTTGAGAATATACCTTGGGCTGCTCCATATAGAAACTACAATATCTCGTAGAATTCCTCCCTGTTCATCTTCTTTTTGTATGTCTTCATGTACACTGACAACCACTCTCAGTCCTAAGGAACAGAAAGCCCTTGCTCCCTGTGTGAAATTTGCCCCAATCTATTTGTCCTCTACTAGCCTCACTGTCCTTCTTACCTAGTCTGGACCCTGGAGTTCTTACCCCAGTCCTCTCAGAAACACCATCAACTTCTTTGCCCTCCATCTTTGCATTCATTATGCCCAGGAACACCCCCAGCTCCCAGATCCCCTTTAAGTGTCCCTAGTTCTCTACCTGGATTGACATAGATTCTAGAGAAATGTCTATAGTTATGTCATTCTGAATGCATGGCTTTCAATCTCAGTTGAGGACAGGAAATTCTGCTTTCCTAGGTCCTGGTGCCTCAACCTGGTGGGCCAAATACATGAACCTGATAACAGTTTATGTGATACCACCTTTCCTAGTGTGTGGGCATGTGTCCTAAATGCTTTGAAGGGTTCTCATTGGAAAGGACCCCATGTCTACATGTCACACCTTTGTTTAGTAGACCTTGCTTGATTGCTTCGTGATAGGCACTGCCTATGAGTAGATGATATTTGTGACATCTTTATTGTTCCTGCTGATTCCAAGGGAAGTCTTGCTCTCTACTCTGCATTGGCTGACACTCTGGCTTTCCAAGAAAGTAGAATACTGCAAGGAGGATGGGGAAAGGTAGGCCTGGGTATACATTTGAGAACTTATCCAGTTTTCATGAGTTAGCACCCTCAGAAATTAATTTCTCCCATATTTAACCTGGATCGCTTATCCCTCAAGCATCAGTTGGAATATAGATTGCCTCAGGTTAAGGAGCAAATGCCCACTTTGTTCCTTGTGTAGTTGTCTTTTATTTAAGTGGGTCATACCTTGAAGGATTATAGCACTTCCTCTGCCTTTTCCCAAATATGGAACCTTATTCTCCTCTACCCTCTTCTCAGTCCCACAATAAGCCTCAAGCTGGCCAAGCTGATGCAGCTATGTCAGCTTCACCTGGAATTAACCCTGCTGGGTTTTAGCAAGAGAGGCAATGAAATTTACCTCAGAAGCAAAGCTGTTCTTGTTCAGGAATCTGCTTCAAGAATAGGATAAAGGAACTGTTGAAGAATTGGTAACCAGGTTGTTTTTAGTCTCTGCTTTCTAGAAGAAAGAGCATCTTCTCAGGACCATCAGAGGGTCTCAGATTCCCCCTGGAGTGAGGGACACAAGAGAAATCCTGCCTTGGCAAGACAGTGGCAAGGAAACACCTCTCTTAGCAGACAATGACTTTTCATTCTCCAGTGATGCCAGAATTTTAAAGAGGAACCTCTTTAAATTTAGCTGAGAATGGATAGAGCTTTTAGCAGAGGTTGAGAATTCATTGGGGTTTCCTCACCAAAGGATCATGTGTCAAATGACAACCAGTTTTACTATGAACTTCAGTTTTACATCTAAAGTGTGTGGGAGGAAGCCCTGGAGGTGAAAGATGGAGGTGGAGGTAGAGATGGCTACTCCCTAAAGCCGCCATGGGAGGGATACCAGGAGTGGGATGCTGTCTTCACTCCACCACAGTGCCTGGACAAATCTGTGGTATGAAAGTGGAAAATGGCAAAATTTTGCTGGGCTAAAAGAAATTCTAGACTCAGAAATTGTAAATAGGACAGAGGGTTCAGGCCGAGAGGTCTGATGGAAAGCCTTCTTCCTAATGTATATTTATTTAAAACAAGAAGAATTTATATTTTAATTACACAACTTTAGCAACTTATTTTTCACTTTCCATTCAATTCCCTTTATCTTTTACTCTGAAGGATAAATATTGAATATCTTCAATATCTGAGTGTGGATGGAGAAAGGACAGCTTATCATAGGTATACCTAAGTTGTGGGAGGTGGGTGCAGAACATCAGAAAAAAAAAATGCCAATAATGAAAGTAAAGATTAAGAGAGAACTTGAACACAAAAGCTAGTGAGGGGCAGGTTGTCCTGGCCAGTTTGCTCTGAGATTTTAAAGAACAGTAAATATGCTGAACTTCTTAAGGCAGTGGTGCTTAGTCTTGACTGCATATCAAAATCACCTGAGGAATTTTGAAAAACTTACACAAGCCTGGGCTCAACTCCAGACCTCCAAAGAAGGAGCTCCAGGAGTGGAGCCAGGTGTGGGTAGTTTATAAAGCTCCCATGGTAATTTGAATGAGCAAGCCAGCCTGAGAGTTATGTTCTAGATCAGTATTTCTCAAACTTGAGTGGTTATTAGAAATACAGGCATACCTCCTATTATTGCACTTTTTTTTGCAATTCACTGATATTATGTTTTTAAATTTGAAGTTAAGACCCTCCACTAGCAAAAAGATTAAAACTCAAAATATCTCCAAGGTATGCCTGTACTTGGAGGGCTTTTTAAAAAACAGAGTTCTCCCCTCACCTTCCCAAGGTTTCTAATTCAGCGTGTCTGAAGTGAGTTTGAGAACTTGCATTTCCAACAAGTATTCAGGTGATGTTGCTGGGGACCACAATTTGAGAACCAACATCTTATAAGAATAAATGTTGACCATTTTTTCCAGGAAAACATATACGTGTATACAGTCTACAGTCTTGACTAAGTGCTTTGTCTCTTGTGTTTGCCTGGAAGCCATGTGTGCACATGAGGATGAAGGAAAGAGGGAAGTCCAAGTGAAGAGGCGGGTACTACTTGTAAGTTCAAATCAAAGAACCACCCCCTTCTATTTCCACTTTGTTTGTTCAAGTTTTAACTAAGAAACTCTGGTCACTTTTTGGTCCTGTCCTACCCCTGACTAAATAAGCCATAGTTCTTGCAGCTGAAAATATAATTTGCAATTTGAGCACTCACCTTTCCTCTACTTGTGCAACCAGAGACTGAGCTGCTAGCACCCTCTGGAGCCCACAGGTTCTACCTTGAAAAAGTCTCAAAGAGCATCCCAAAGTCAGATGGTGACTAACTGAAGAGCTGAACCTATTCCTCCTATGGAGAGAGAAGTAGACTTGACTCAAAGGCATGGTTGGGAAAACAGATGGGTTGACTTGAAAGCAAGGCCAAAGGACAGGAGGGCAGTGGAGGTGGGGTCAAAGAATGAGGGTGTGTCTTTGGAGACACATTTCTGCAGGTCTTAGTCAGTAAGCCCCTGTCCCTAACTCCCCATTCCTGAAATGACATCAGAAAACTAGGGAGTGAGCTAAAGTCTCAACTTTTTGTTTCTACATCCTTGAGCAGCTAGATGTGAGATCCACCTGACACCTTAGCCAAAGGCTCAGCTCCATCACTATCTAGTGAGAGTGTTTGTGTGTATGTGTGTGTGCGCGCGCACACGAGTGTGTGGTCTGAGAAGAATGACAAAGGAAGAAGTGCTCTGGACAGACTGTAACTTCTTCCTGACCATCCCTCAGAGCCTTAGCAGAGACTGCGTTTAAGGGGCCTGCAGTGTCCCCTTCTCTCTTTCCCAGTCTCAGAAAGACCCAAAAACCAGCTGTCCCAAGACAACTCCCCTGAGACAAGAGACAAATAAACCTGAATTTTTTAGCTCTTCCTCTTTTTCTGCATCCCCCCCACAAAAAATTCACAACAAACCATAATAAGTTAACAAGGAACTATCGTGAGAAGAAGGAGGCCCAGAGCCACATCTAGGTTACAGAACCTGGCATGAAACTCAGGAGCTCTGTTCTGCAACACCACTTACTTCACAACTGCTTAGATTTTATATATATATATATATATATATATATATATATATATATATATATATATATATATATATATTTATCTCCAGGTCTTTAACATTGTCTGGTGGAAAAGTATTAAGTGCCTGTCAGTACTTCCATTTGTGTGTCCAGTCACACCCCCCTGTGCTTCCAGGAAGCTTCTTTTACCGGTCCCTCTCAACAGTCTTCCTGTCAGATGTAAAATATGCTTACATCTTTTTTTACTACCTGACTCGGTGATATTCTCTGCTTTAAATTTCTTACCTCTCATTCATTCCTCAGCCCACACTAATCCATTTCTGGCTCTAAACCTCCAGGATTTCAAACCTCCTATTATGTTTGATATTATTGATCACTCTTTTCCTTTTTGAATCCCTCTTTCCTTTTACCTCCCTGGTGGCTCCTTCTTTTCATGGCCACTCATTGCCAGAATTTCTCAAGACTGGCTCTTGGCCTTTCTTTTCTTGCTCACTACCCTCTCTTCCTCAGGCCTAAGCTAACTTATTTATACCCAAAGCTGCAAGTCATCACCATCCATCGATGATTCATCCCTTATCTACCTGAGCCCAACTCCATCTACCCAACTGCCAACGTGGCATCTCTTTTGAGTAGATCAAACTACCTGCTCTTATGACCTTTTCACTCAATCCCTGTCCTCTTCCAAGATTCTGATTTCAGTGAACTAGCACCAACATTTTTCCTTGGCCACAAGCAAGAAACCTATGGCTTTTTTCGTGCTACTCTCTTTTCTTCACTGACCACCTAATCTATCACCAAGTTCTATGTACTAGATCTCCTAAATGATCCTCAGATCCTTCCTCTTACTGTTTTCATTACCATCACCCTAGACCAAACCTCTACCATCTGCCATATAGAATATTCCTACATCTATTTGGCCTCCTTTTAATAAAGAAACTTTTCAAGATGCCATTCTGACCATGCCACCCATTTTGCTGAAGCATGTCTGGGGCAGGGGCTTCCCATTCCGCTTAGGATAAAGACGAGATTTTCAACATGGGTATATGGCTGCGCCAATTTTATTCTTTTCCAGTCTTCTCAACTTTATCTCATAGCTCTTTCTTTCTTGTCCTTCCAGCAGCAGTGGCCTTGCCTTAATTCTCTTAATTTCCTTAATGCTCCCTCTTTTCACAGGACCCTTGTGCACCAAGCTACCTGTATTTGACATATTTTCTGCCTAGTTAAATCAATTGTCAGCTCAAGAGGCAGTTACTTAATTATTAATTTCCTTGCTTTATTAATTCCAACAATTGGTTTCATAATACTATATATATTCATATCAATTTATATTATATACACTGATCATTTTGCATTTGCTTATTGCTATTATTTCCATATTACAATGATTAAGTCTGTAAGTCCCATTGTGTTTTCAGTGCCAGCACAGTGCGTGGCACAGAATGGGCATGCAATAGATATTTATCAGACAAAGGAAATAAGGAAGTCTAAGAGGGGGTGAGGGGATGGGAAAAAATGAATGACTGAATGCTCACATTTATGTTGCACTTCGAATCACTGGAAACGGGCCAGCCCAACACGATATGGGAAAATACCTGAATTCATTCATGTATTCAGCAAATATTTGTGTTTGTTATTTATTCATTAGTAAGGTAATGAACATGATTATGAACATGTTTCATTTGGAAACCTTGAAAAAAATGGCCCAAATTTAGAAGAGAATCAATTCATCTTTTATTCCACAGTCCAGTGATGAACGCCTGTTAAAATAATTTGGTATATTTCTTTCCAGGTTTTTTTCTAAGTACGTGTAGTATATAAATCGGATCATTTTATGTTTACAGACTTGCTTTTTCTCTCTTAATGGTATATTCTAAACATTTTCTTGTGTTGTTAAGAATTCCTTGAACACATCGCATTTATACTGCTGAAACGTATTCTATTGCATGGAGGTCTGTAATCTAGACACCTTCCCAGCCATCGTTGGCTAAGTAAGGTCTCGCCCATTTGTCATTTCTGTAACTAACACAGACACGCGTGTGGAACCAGGGTCACGAGGGTGCTGCATGGGGCCCGGTGGGAGGTGGACTCGGGGGAAGTGAAAGGCAGCTTCTTCGGGGGGCGGGGGAGAACACATCTTGCGCGTGGGTTGCTGGGCCTGGAGCAGGTGTCCTGAGGACGTCACACACGCACTGTCGGGAAGGGGCTCTGCAGCCCTCGGGTGTGCCCCTACTCCACAGGCGGCTTTGGCAGGGACGCGCCGGGCCCACAAACCCGGGGCCAGGCGGCCCGGGGGGACCGCGCTCGGCCACGCGCCGCCACGCGCCGGAAGCGGGGCCCGCGCCGCGGCTCCCCGCCAGCCCGCCTTCGGGGCGCCCGGCCCCGCCCCGCGGGCGGCGGGCGGCGGGGGCGGGCGCTACGCGGTGACGCGCCGGCGTGCGCGGGGACGGCCGCGTCCCTGCCGCTCAGCGCCGCGGCCGGGGCCGGGGCCGGACGACGCGGCCCGGGGCGCGCCGGGCTGGGCCGTGGCCGCCCGCTGCGCTGCGCTGCGGTGAGTCGGCGGCGCCGCGGCCCAGGCGGCCCGGCGTGGGGACGGTGCGGCGCCGCCTCCCGGCGGCCGGGCCCCGCTCCCCGGGGCGGGGCGGGCCGGGGCGGGGCGGGCGCGCGCGGACAATAGCGGCCCGGGCGGCGGGGCCCCGGGCGCGGCTCGCCGTCGGCTGGCCGCGGCCCCCCTTCCCGCGGCCGCGTCGCGAGGGGACAAGGGAGCGGGGACGGTGGGCGAGTCCCGAAACGCCCGGCGCAGGCGGCCGTTCCCCCCAGGGCGCGGGCGGCCGCGGCTCCGCTCGCCGGGCCCGGCGCCCCCCCACCCCCCGCCGCCCCGCGGGGCCGCGTGGCGCCCGGGGCCGCGCCTTTGTGCTCCCGGCCCGGGCGGGCGCGGGCGGGGCGCCGAGGGAGGCCGCGGCGGGGCGCTCGGGCCCGGGGCGGGGGCGTCCGCCGAGCCGCGCGCGAGCGCCAGGGTCGGCGCGCGTCGCCCTCCGGGGTCACTCGCAGGGGCTCTCCTGACTTTTCACCCCGCCCTCTCAGTTCTTTGTTTGGCACTTGCGTCCCCGATCCTTAGGCGGTAGGTCCAGGTCCCTTTTAAAGTGCTGCGGTGAACACATCTATTTTAATTTCTAAAAGTTCCTCCTCAGATGTTTGCTGTGAACCTAATAGCATGCTGGCTGCCTGGTATCAGACAATGGCCAGCGGCTACGGTTTCTACCTCTGACATTCAGTGGTCTTTCCAGTAAAATTCTGCTCTGTCAGTCCATTGTTTTCTAACAGGGACTTCTTTGGCTTTTAGAACATCTCTCTCTCTCTCTCTCTCTCTCTCTCTCTCTCTCTCTCTCTCTCTCCCTCTCTCTCCCTTTCTTTTTCTTTCATTCATTCATTCATTATTTCAGCAACTTCAGTATTGCACCCTAATGGAGAGTTTGAAGGTAAAGAGAAATATCCTTTAATAAAGAGAATCCTTCGACTGAAATATAATAGCTGCACCTTTAAATGAGGTGCTTAGATAAGTGATGGGTGTTAAGGAAAGTTCTGATACTCTGGGTCATTTTACTGTTTTTCAGTAGTAGATCTGGAAATTCTCGTGGAATGGTGTATTAGGAAGAGTTAGGTTTGGTCTAAATATACAGTAGCTTTTACTTATTTCCAATTTTCATTTTCCAGTCTTACAGCCTTGTATGTCCTTACAGTCATTTGTAATGTTTACCTCAGATTTCCCAGCTGTGGGTTAAGCCTAGGAGGTCAAATGCCGTAAGTGAGCATGTTTAGTGCTGCACCTGACAAAAGCAAGCAGTCAAAATGTGACTGCCTTAAGGACAGGCCTGTCTTGTATCCGTGTCTCCAGCACCTAGCCTGGAATATATTAAGTATTCAGTAAAAGTCAGATTGATGGGAAGCTCTTTACAGTTGATAATGTTTAAAATCAAGACTTAAAAAAATACTAATGTTCTCTGTAAAATTTGAAAGCCTCATGTAAGCTGTCACTTTCAAATGGCTGTGATCTGTTCATATGTGTTATCTGTCACAACAATAGTGGTTTTTGAATTACTTCAGTATCAATTAATCACTGCTATTCTAAAATAAAACTAAAATGTGTGTGTGTGTATCTGTGTACCTTGTGCGCTCTTGCTCACACACATATTTCAATAAAAGCGATTGCATTTATCCTTTTGTGAATATTACTTGAAAAGTTTCTGATGACTCCTTTAAGTGGAAAAGTTAGAACAAAGGAAACCAGCTGCATAAAAGTTTTCTTACAAATGTTTAATTTCTAATAACATTTTAGAATTGTTTGTTAGAAATTATTAATTTTAAATTATTCCTTGTACTAAGACTATAGGTGAAGCAAATGGGCCTAAAACTCAAAATAATATCAATTTATACAAGTTACATCTCATTTCCATTCACTACATAACATATTTTAGCATTTATTTTGGCTAAGCAAGAATTTGCTGTGAGCTCACTAAGATCTGATGTCCTAATAGAAATGAGAAAATGATGCTTTATTAAAATGAGGGATGAAAATCTTGAAATAGCAAACTTTTATTGCTTTACTTAGATATGGGGTGTCAGATTCTAGTAAGGGTTATTGATACAAATTCTTTATCAATAGCTCAGTATTGGGCTACAGAAATCATTTTTTTTGTTTTTTATGAATTCTGTTGGTTTTTTTTTAAATAACAGCATATTTGAGATATAATTTACATTCCATAAATTTTACCCTTTCAGTAGTTTTTGATATATTCATAAAGTTATGCATTGATCAACTAATTCAAGAACATTTTCATCACTCCAAGAAGAAATCCCCATACCCACTAGCAGTCACTCCCCGTTCCATTCTAAATTATGTTTAAAGAAAGTGATATCACTGATACTGTTAGTATATTCTGTTAGAGTTTGAAAAGAGCTCTTTTAAGTGTCTTGGCGCAGGAAACTGTCTTTCACCTTCCTTTAAATATTAAGAGAAGGGCCACTTGGAAAGAAAATTAGTTTAAGAATACTACCATAATTAGTAAGGTTAGAATCTTAACTATTTGCTCAATGCCTGATATTATGGAAATAACCTTGTGAAGATACTCAGTACTCAGTGAAACAACTTGAAGTAATTTAAGTTACTAGTCACAAACTATTATGATAATTAAGAGGTTGTTCAATAGAAAGCTGATTCTTGTTAATCTACTTTGTCATTGAATTGAGTTTTAACATATTTTAGTCATTTAGAATGTTGAGATGCTTTGTGGCACTTATAGAAGTATAAAATAATGTCTGTCGTTAATATGCCAGCTCTCTAGAGGTATCTGGTCAAGTCAGTGGTATGGATATTAGCCTTTCTGATTCATGCAGTGCAAGGAAGTCATTAGAGCCACATAGCTTTAGATGTGAATCATTTGCCTATTTTAGTGGGCTGTGATTCTTATTGTCTTAGTCATGAACTCTTTGCATGAACATTTAGAAGCTTTGTTTTATTCTAATGCAGATTAACTTGAACTTTGATTTCAGAAATGAGTTTTCAGTCAACAGACTTTACCACCTAAAAGGTGAAGGGAATATTGAAGTAAGACCTATTTTGTTATTCAGGGCAGTAGGTAGAACTAGACCTGTTCAGGAATCAGACCTGGGTTGGCTTCTCCATTCTGTCATCTGGACTTTGTCATCAACAAGCTCTAGAGCCTTACCAAGTTGTTTAACCTTTCTGGATTTAGAACTAACTAAGGCTGTTGGAATTTTTTTTTTTTTTTTTATTAATATGTAGTATAAAGGTTGTTCCACAGATAGGTGGTTCTTCAGAAAACATACTGGGACAAAAAGAGCCTTCAGAAACCTATGTCAAGAACAGCAATGAACAACTTTGTAATTTTCAGAAGCAAATTGTTGAGAAACAAATATTTTCTGTAATATTCATACTTATAAAAGCTTCACTGTAAGCTGGGAGTTCTTTCAAGGGTTGATTTAATACGTTTCACAGCACCATGTTTACTATTTACTAACAGAGCTACTCTCAGAGATTTAGTGGAAGATGTGAAACTGAAGAATTTATTAGCCTCAAGAGCTTATGACCAGGGCTGAGACTTAAGGCTTATCTAAACAGTGAATTTCTGTTCTTTTTAAGAGATACATGAGAGGTCTTTTCTCAAACATCTACCCCAAATCTCTGGGCAGGCCACATTTCATTGAAATCCAATTTTAAAAATCATACGTGAGTATGCTGAGACCTTTTAGAAAAGTTACTAGCTGCCATCCTTTTTCAAGGTGGTAGGTTTATATCACAAATACAGCAAATATAGTGTGTATATATGTGTGTGTATCCTATTACCCTTTGATAGTACATCATGTTTGGTTAAAATCTACCAATTCTTTAGAAAAAGACCAAACTTAATAGTGATTGCCATCATGGGCTTTAGGGTCAGCCTTTAGTTGTAATCTGTGCTTCAAATCTAACTGTATGGCATAGGCTAGTGTAGTTATGTAACATCTTTTGACCGGTTTTATTGTCTATCAAATGAGAGTAATAGCACATAATCTCACAGAGTTGTGAAGTATGGCATGTATAGCGCCTGGAATGGTAGATGTACGTATCCAGGAAATTTTAGTTATTCACTTATTTTAACTTGAAACAAAACCAAAATGCCAAGTAAATTTAAAACCATTTTGATACATAGTATACATTTGAAATCTTCAGAATATGCCAGTTGGAAATTTTCCAAAAGCATGTATTAAAAGGAAACTATTTGCCACATTCTTTGATACAAAGTTATTTTGCCACTTTTCCCCACTGCAGAGAATTGTCTAAGCTTTCCTAGGTTTATTTTGATAGATAGCCAAAGGAATGGGAATCCAGGAGCTGGGATTAGCTTTATCATGTACCTACATTTGAAATAATAATAATAATAATAATAAAAATAATAAAAGGAATACTCTCATATTTTAAATTTAATCTTATTGGAATCTTTAATTCTATGTGAAGATTGCAAATTTTTCAGAGACCGGGTAAGCATACAGTTCATTAAGCATTTTCTAGAGGTCTAGAAAAATGGGGAGGTTATTAGTACCATCTGGAAACATTATCTTTTGTCTATTTTTCTAAGTTTTATGTATAGTGTTTCCATGGATAAATCATTATATCAAATTTGCTTCTCCTTGAGGACAACTAAGAAATGATGCTGGTTTTGCACAGGCAATATTTGTTGAGAAGCCACTCTGTACCAAACCAGGTATTAAGTAATGTGAGGGCCACAGGAAATAGAAGTCAGTCTTTTCTTTCAGTGAGTATAATTTGATGGGAGATAAAGACAAACCTAAATGCATTTGTGTCCTAACACAAGGAAGCAAATATTGCTAGGCTTTTCATTAGGAATTTCTTTAGTCATCAGGCCTGATAGCTGGACATTGGGGCAACTGGAGTGTTCAAACCATGAATCTTTGATTGCTGAGAGCCTTAAGCCCTAACATTTCTGGGGACACTAGAGGAAAAACACAGCCCCTCCTTTTAAAATATACTTACTAGATGAAACCACACACACACACACACACACACACACACACACACACACACACACACAGACACATGTTTTTTTTTTCCTAATTTCTGGTTAAAATTGAGAATGTGGTACAGATTAGTCAAAATCTAAATCATAAGAAAAGGCAAACATTATGGTCACCTCAAATACATTTTGGAACACAGCAAGGTATCAAAATAAATATATGAAAAGCAGATAGTAGAAAAGATAGTACTCAAACACTAACTGCAGTCCTCAAACTCTTCTGTATTGAAGCTCTGAACCATTAAGACTAGATCTATGCTAGGAGCACTTTCTTGAGCCTTTTTCTAATATTAAAAAATATGGGCTTCACTGCTTTCTGTTGCTGAGAGGCCCTATCCCCAACATATTTCTGGGGCCACTAAAAAAGAAAAACAGCCAAGCACACCTGGCCTTGGCATCAAAAACATGATAGTGTTGCTGTTTGCTTAACGTTAATGAGAGTGAAAACTCATCATTCCTTGACTTGCTCCCAAGAAGGAGACTCTCAAATACCATTTGGATCAACCAAAAATGAGATAAAGGAAAGCCACCACTGTACAGATTTCATTATCACTTCAGAAAGGGTTATTTTATGGTCAAAACAAACAAGCGAAGTATCTGGCTTTGTTACTAATGAAAATGAAAAATTTTTAGTGATTTTATTTACATTTAATTTAGCTCTTGACTAAGTATTCACTTTGATTTAGAATTTCAAAGATTTAAAAAGATATAAAGTAAAAAGTTTCACTTCCACTCTGCAGCCATTCAGTTCCTCTACATGGAATTTGTGTTAAGTTTCCTGAGAATCCTTCCAAAGATAGTTCATGTATGTGCAAGTAAATAGAGATATATAATTTATTGTCTAAAGCCCTTGGTCCAGAAGTATTTCAGAATTAAGGTTTGGATTTAGTTTTGTTTTGTTTTTTGTTTTTTCCTGGAGGGGAGGGGAACTGTTGAAAGGTAATATAAATGATCTGCTCCATTATCCAAAATCACTAGCAGGAGATAAATACACATTATGAAACACATTATTATTTCTGTATTAAAAGCATAAATAGTATAATAAGTAGGATAAACAAAGTTTTATGGAATTTTTTGCCAGGTTTTGACATCAAATAGGTTTGTAGTAAGCTTGTAAAAAAACTTTTGTTTTTCAGAGGTTTATGGATTTTAGACTGCCAAAGAGGGCTTGATTGTTTTACATGTATATTGTGTGTCCTCTGCCCTCCCCCTCCCCTTTTTTATTTAAATTGTTTTATCCCATGCACATACCCTTTACTTTTCGTTTTTAAGTTAACAATGTAACTTAGAGATGATTTCATATTAGTCATACTACTACATAACTAGCATGCCTTTTTGGGGGGTGGGGAGGAGCACCTTCATGGTATCTTAGTCAGCTTGGGCTGTTATAACAAAATACCATAGACTGTGACTTAAATAACATACATTGATTTCTCACAGTTCTACAGGCTGAGAAGTCCAAGATCAAGATGCCTAGAGATTAGTTCCTGCTGAGGACTCTTTCTGACTTGTGTATGCCACCTCTTACTATGTCCTAGCATGGAGAGAGGGAATGTTCACCTCTCTTTTTATGACACTAATCTCATCCTGGGCCCCATCCTTGTGGCTTTTTATAAGTTTAATTACCTCCTAAAGTGTCACCTCCAAATAGGAATTTTGGGAAGACACAAAAATTCAGTCCACAATACCATTATGAGAGAGAGAGAGAGAGAGAGAGAGAGAGAGAGAGAGACTGACCAACCCCGACCAAGACCTGTCTGTATCCCTTGTTTTCTCTCTGTTAGTGTTTCATAGGATTTATAGGATTTATTTTTAAGTTAGGGGAAGTATATGCTTTTTTTTTTGGAAATATTTTTTCCAGTACACTGTTTGCCTTTTAAATTTGTTTATGGTGGTTTTGTCATGCTAAGTTCTTTTTTCCCTTTAGTACTTAAGCTTACCAGTCTTTACTGACTTTTAAGTTATAGTTCATGGTTAGAAAGTCTTTCACTAATTTAAGATTAGATAAACATTTTTAAACGTTATTTCTCTAATACTTTTGTAGTTTCTTTGTTCTCTCTTTTTGTATTTTTAATTATTTTACTGCTTTGGAATTTATTCTGGGATAAAGGAGAATGTATGAGTCCAACCTTATTATTTTACCAGAAGACAAACCAGTTGTCTCAACTTTATGTGTTGAGTAATCTATTTTTGTCTTATAGATTTGAAGTGTCGTCTTTATAGTTTACTGAATTTCCATGTATATTTGGGCCCATTTCTGGTCTAATAATCCATCTGCCCATTTAGGGACCAAATCATCCTCTTATAATTATTGTATTTTATACTGTGTTTTTGTGGGGCTAATTCTCTTTCAGTTTCTCTTCTTTTTCATAATCTTTTCTAGCTTCCATCTTATTTTATATAAACTTTTAGAATTAATCCATCTAGTCTAGTTACCACTTCTGTTAGGATCACTTAATTTTTTATTTTGAGGTAAAATGTGCATTCAGTAAGATGCACAAACCTTAAATATATAGCCCAATGAAAGTTTGCCTGTGTATATATCTGCTTAACCCCAAGATCAAGATCAAGTAATGTTCTTTCCCCACCCCCACCATAACTTTTATCACATAGATTCAATTTGCTATTAAGATTTTCTTTGTATTTATAGAAGAATGGCAGGCTTTATGATGATGTGTCTTTCTATCCAAGAATATGGATAACTTTACCTTTTCATTTGTTCATGTCTCTTTTTGGATAGCAATTTAAAGTTTTTTTTGCTAATAACCATATATATTTAAGTTTTAAAATTTGTTTTTCTTGCTGGGAGAAATAGCATCTTCCATTTTGTCTTGTACCCAGTTGTATATAAGAAATTTGTTTATTTTGCATAGTAATTAATATTTGTATATTAAATAATTCCATTTTAAAATTCTTTTATTGTTTGTAATAATAGTTCTGTAGTTGATTTTTTTTTCCAGGTATAAATCATGCCATTCTTTTTTTAGTTACTCTAATTTTACCTCCCCTCTGCCAATTTTTAACACCTCTAGGTTTTTCTCATTACTTTGGTTGCAGTGCCTATTTAAACATCTTTGTTTTCCCCTACAATGTGTAAAACAAGAACCAAAATATCTGTGTATCTGCTTAATAAAGAATCTGAATAATAAGTTATATCTGTGAGGGATTGGGGGAATAATTAGAGTAATGTGAAGTTTTCTTTCTAACATAATGTAAATAGACGAATTATGGCTTTCAAAACGTCAAATAGACAAGTCAGTGATCATTTAACAGTGACTGCAGAATTAGTAATTAACTTCTTTTGTCTCTTAGTTGGTAATACATACAGGTTGCTTTCTACGTGCATAGCACACAGAGGCAATTTACAGAAATATACCTTAGTCTCCTGCCTGGAAGCATATAATTAAGGTAGAGTATCAACCTATATAGAAGTACAAAGTGAATGAATTTGGCCAGTAAGGACTTATGCTTAGAAAAATGGTCTTGGCAAAAATCTGCAAGTCAAGAAAGCGTGGTAGGTGAGGAAATAGAGTGAGTTTGGTTTGGGTGTTGGGTTTGAGGTAGCTCATCCTTATGAAATTATGTGGTATTTGGCTGATATTTAGTAGGGATCTCATTGTTCAGTGGAGATTTCATAGTTTATTTTCTATTTCTTTCCTCTCATCCTAGTCCCCCCAAAGTCTGAGGCAGTTTACTACTCAGTGACTCATAGATTGTCAAATAAGCTAGAACTAAATCAGAACTAAGGGGAAACAATCATCCAGACTATCCTAATAATATAATAGCTAATGCTTTTTAAGTGCTTATCGTATAAGCACTGTTCTAGTGTTTTAAATATGTTAAATGGTGTAAACATCACACAACAACACTGTGACATAGGCAGTTATGCTGGTATTCCCGTTTTGATAGGTGAGGAAGTAGGCACAGAGAGATAATGTGGGACATTGTTGGTGATCTTGATGAATTTTATTAAAGTTGAGAAAAAGAAACTAAACTGAAGTCAGTTAAAAAACATCAAATGAAAATTCTTTTTATTTTTCAGTTAGAGATGACATTCAAATTAATTTCAGGTATACAGCATAGTGGTGAATGAGAAATTGTTTTAAAAAAAGGAATGAGAAACAAGCAAATCCAGACACAGTGTATGTAGACAACTTTTGTAAGATTAGCTGTGAATGGAACAAAGAAGCTGGTTGGTAGGTAAAGGAAATGTGGAGTCAAGCCAGCAAAAAAGAGAGTATGCAGGAAAGGGGATGGAGACCACAAGTAGAGAAATTGGCCTTTGTTAGAGAGGTGTCTTCCATTAAGTAGGAGGAAACGCAGAAATATCATGTGCCCTCGCAAGGAAGTTTGGTGGTTGGAAGATGAAGGGTTATCCTCTTGGCTTTCATCCTTTCTTGTGGTTTTTGTTTTTTCAGTGAAGTATCATGTTGGTAATGGGCAGAGGGAGATGGGAGTGTGGTAATTTGAAGCAGTTTGCCAGGAGATACTGATTATTAATTTAAGGTTTGAAGTATTTAAGGTGATATCAGCCAGCCTGGTTTTGTGATTTTTTATTTTTATTTTTTGCCCCCGCATTATGACATGGTTAGATATAAGCACGGATAAGGCCGATGGTGGGATTTCTCTGGGGTGAAGTTTTGCCAGGTGTATCAGAGTTCCCAAGAGAAACAAAGCCAGTAGGAAATGTATAAAGAAATTTCAGGGAATTTGCTAGCATAGTTTTGGGGGCTGACAATACGGAACTTTGTAGGGCAGGCTTGTAGGAAAATCTTGGGCAAGAGCTGATGCTGCAGTCTTGAAGCAGCATTTCCTCTTAGGGAAACCTCAGTTTTTCTCTTAAGGCCTTTCAACTGATTGGATGAGGCTCACCTACATTATTAATGATAATTTCCTTTACTTAAAATCAACTGATTATGGATATTAACCACATCTACAAAATACCTTCACAGCAGCACTTAGATTACTGTTTGATTAACAGGACTGTAGGCCAGCCAAGTTGACACATAAAACTACATTGATATAAAAGAAGAAAAAGGGACAAGGGAAATGAGGGCTTTTTAAGGGGAATGTTCAGAGTGGTGATGATGAATCATGAAGTCTAACAAGATGATGAACAAGAAAGGAGGTAAGGATAGATAGTAAGGAAGTGGTAGCATCATTGTATTGGAAATTTCGTATAGAATTATAAGTGAGGTGTTGCATGCAATGAAGTAAAATAATAGTTGAATGTCATGGTCAGAGTGGAATTCTTAAAATAGAGATTTGACAGGTTATAATAGTTTCTGGTGATGATCATACCCGGATGGCCTTGGGAGTGGGCTGGTAAGGTGGAATTGAGAGAAAAGTTTATGGAAATTAGGAGGCCAATGAATTAAAGAGGCTGAGGTGTTCAAGGGATCAATCAGTGTACATGAATGGTGAAGTCAGCAAATGGTGAGATAAGTGAGGGTACTTACTGTGAACCAGTTGCTAATATCCTCAATTAATGAAGGAGAGTTGGAGGGAGGCTAGATGATTATAAGGGACATAGTACAATCAGCTAAATTTGCTTGTTATGAATTAGGAATTTCAGAAGGCCTAGTAAAGGGTTTAAGAAAGATGAAGACTTGGGTAAAATGGAAGATATATACACGGTAGTGTAGCAATGAGAACTTGGAGAATAAGATAACCAAGAAAAGATGGACTTTTTCTGGGATGTGAGGTGTGATGGGATTAGGCCTGATAACAGAAGATGGGCATCAGTTCTGCTAAAGGACTCTGGCAGTGTTTTTCAAATTGTCAGTCATGATCCATTAGTGGGTTGTAGAATGAATTTAGTGTTGCATTTTTAAATGAAACAAAATAGAAAATAGCACAGTGTATCATAAGTAACAAGAGTATAAGAATTTTTTAACAGCTTTATTGAAATTTAATTTGCATACAATTTCACTTTACCTATTTAGCATATTCATGGCATAATGCAACCTACACCTAATTTTAGAACATTTTATCACTCCAGAAAGAAACTACACACACACACGCACACACACACACACACACACACACCTGCCCCCTCCTTTCATCCCAGCCCACCACCAGTCTGTGTTCCATCTCTATAGATTTGCCTGTTCCTGGAATTTCATATAAATGGAATCATACAGTATATAATGTTTTGTGACTGGACTATTTCCTTTAGTGTAATGTTTTCAAGGTTCATTCATCATGTATCAGTACGTCATTCCTTTTAATAATATTCCTTTATATCATTCCTTTTTATGGTTAAATATTCCATTGTATAGATACATCACAAATATCTGTGCACATGTTTTTGTGATACAAATTTTCATTTGTCTTGAGTATATAACCAGGATTGGAATTGCTGATCAAATGGATAATTCCATGATTAACATTTTGACAAACTGCCAAGTTGTTTTTCAGAGTGGCTGAACCATTTTATGTTCATAACCAACAAAATACAAAGGTTCCAATTTCTCCACATCCTGACAATGCTTGTTAGTGTCTTTTGTTATAGCCTTCTTAATGTATATGAAGTGGTATCTCATTGTGGTTTTGAGTCTCATTTCTCTAATGTCTGGTGTTGATGATCATCTTTTTCATGTGCTTTGTATATCTTGGAGGAAATGCTTATTCTGATCCTATGCCTATTTTAAAAATTGGGTTATTTCTCTTATTAAGTCATAAGTGTTTTTTGTATAGTATAGATACAAGTCCCTCCTCAGACATGTGATTTGTAAATATTTTTTGCTATTTCTGGAGTGTCTTTTCAGTTTCTTGGTGGTATCATTCACAACACAAAAAAGATTTTAATTTTAGTGAAATTCATTTTATGTATTTGTTGTTGTTTATACTTTTGGTGTTTTATCTAATAAACCATTGTCTAACTCAAGGATATGAAGGTGACTCCTGCGTTTTCTTCTAAGAGTTTTATCATTTTAGCTCTTACATTTAGGTCTGCAATTCATTTGAGTTCACTTTTTTGTGTGTATATGTTATGAGGAAGGGATATGACTACATTATTTTGCATATGGGTATGCAGTTGTCCTAGCACTATTTTTTGAAAATACTGTGCTTTTTTTTTTTTTTAATCAAACTGTCTTGTCATTCTTGTTTTAAAAAGGAGGGAGATTCTAGACTCCCAATTCTATTCCGTAATCTTAATAACTATCTTTATGCCAGTCACCTTGTCTTGATTACTATACAGCTAAGAATTGTTTTTGAAATTTGTGTTTCAATTAAATTAAGTGTATTTATGAATAGATACACATGAAGGTATGTATGTAGTGGGCTATGATGTAAAATGCTTGAAAACCTCTGATTTGAGCTACAGTGGCTACCTGCTACAGTTGCCACTCTCTTGTGGTGACTTAAAGGGGTGTATTCCCTCTTGGGGAAAGTAACAGTAGGCAAGTTAGATCAGATGACCAATTTTTTAAAATTATTGGAGAGACATTGGTTAATAAAATCAAAAAGGTTTCAAGTGTGCAATAATATATCAGACATATATTGCATTTTGTATTTGCCACCCAAAGTTATATTTCTTTTCATAAGCCTAATATTTGGCCCCCTTTACCTCTACCTCCCACATGCTTCCTCTAGTAACCACTAATCCACTGTGCATGACCATGAGTCTGTTTGTTTGTCATGTTTGTTGCTTTTCCTTTTATATCTCACATATGAGTGAAGTCATATGGTTCTGAATGTTTTCTGTCTGGCTTATTTTGCTTAGCATG
This sequence comes from Cynopterus sphinx, assembly GCA_030015415.1. Lineage (NCBI taxonomy): Eukaryota > Metazoa > Chordata > Mammalia > Chiroptera > Pteropodidae > Cynopterus > Cynopterus sphinx. Next base: position 57,009,218 of record CM057382.1, read on the forward strand.
ATAATCTCAAGATCTACCCATGTTGTCGCAAATGGCAGTATTTCTTCTTATGGCTGAGTAATATTGCATTGTATGTACCACATCTTCTTTATCCAGTCATCTATGGAAGGACACTTTGGTTTTTTCCATGTCTTGGCTACTGTGAACAATTCTTTTTGGATGTGTGTGTACCTAAGAGGGGAGTAAGGAGAGCTTGGCACAGCTGTAGTATTCCTAAAGAATCAGTCAGAGGTGAATTTAAGCATTAGGAAATGAAGTATGACTTGAAAATTTGAAAATTAGCATAGTTTTGTACTAGGCTCTTTCTTTAGTTACTCACAATTAAAAAACTTTATTTAAATATTTTATGTATGTCTGTATTGGATAGCTTCATTATTTTGGTCCTCTGCTTTTCTGTAGGCTTTTGTGTCACTTAATTTTTTTTATTATGTTGTCTTGGTCTAATATACCTGGATATGTTTCATTGAAACATTTTTATGAAAAATTATAGCAATAATTTAAGTTTTAGGCATGATGTTATCTCCTGCCAGAAAGGATTTATTTTTTTTATTTTTTTATATTTTTTATTTTTTTACTTTTGGTAAGAGGTTAGTTAGTGGCTCTAGCATGTTGGATCATCTTAATCCAGTCAGAGATGGAAATGTTTCACAGCTGGGCTCTAGAATCTGCAAAGGCTTATTTTGTTTTCTTTACTTCTAGGGATAGTGACACTTTGGGGTCCCAACATAAAACCAGGGGTTTAGTTCCTCCATTGTCCTTCCCCATACTTTGTTGGGCCTTTACCTCCAATATTTAAAACTCACTCCCCAGCCTTGTAGATCTGTGAAAAGTTCAACTCAGCTTCTCAGCCACCCTTACGGAATTGACAGATACACCAGGGAAAAAGGATCCCAGATGCCTGCCTCATCTCTGAGGATTTCCTTACTTTCTAAGATGTTAACCTCCATTCTTTTTTTCACTGTCTTGTTAGCAATCTGATGCCTTCAAAGAGGTATCTAATTTTGCCTAAGGGACGGGGGTGTCCAGTGTTCCTCATTCCTCAATAAGAAAGTTGATCCTAATTCCCTAGTTCACCATTAAGCCTTTAGTTTGATATTTTAGCATCTGTTAATGAGCCTCGTTTAAATTAGTTATTTCATTTGGCCTTGCAAAATTATGCTTTTCTAATGCTATCATCCTTTTGGATCTATTGGCCAACTGCCCTCCATTACCAAGACCTTTCTCATGTCAACTGAAATTAAACTATAGGTTTTCCTAAAAAGATGAGTTAAATGCTTATTTTCTTTTGATATATCAACTCTTTAACTCTGAAAAACTCAACTCTGAAATCTGAATGCAATTTCAACTCTTAAAATTGATTACTAGTCATCTCCAGTACTGGCAAATAACTTCATTTCTCTCTCTCTCTTGGTAGCACAGATTTTTTTTTCAGTGTTTTTATAATATCAGTCACTATTTCTCCAGTAGACTTATTCTTTTTAGAGATTTTAGATTTACAGCAAAAAAAAAAAAAAATGAGTACATATTACAGATAGTTCCCATATACCTTATGCACAGTTTCTCCTATTATCAACATCCTACATTGGTTTGATATATTACAATTAGTGAGCTAATATTGATACATTATTATTAACTGAAGCATGTAGTTTATTCAGCTTTCCTTAGCTTTTATCTAATGTCCTTATTTGGAATCCTTATGCATGAGAGATTTGTCTCTTCTCCCATTTATTAATTTTTCAGTTAACGTCAGTATAGATTCATGGGTATTTATTTTATACTTTGGGTTATAATTCAATACTATATTTTGTTGCTCAACTTTTCCACCTTTGGCCTTTTGAGACATCTTTCAGTTGGCTCCTGTGCCCCTTTTGACAGTCATATTTCTGTCAAAGTAGGTGTTTTTGGTGTCAGTTTTTGATGACTTCCTTACTCTCTGATATAACATGAGATGTTCCTAGTTCATCTTGTATATTTATTTTCTGGCCTGGTCCTGGAGTCAGCCATTTTCCAAAGAGTCCTATTTCCTTTTTTTGGAGAATGGTGTTAGAAACCAAGATCTGGGTGCTAGTTGTGCTTGGTGCTACTGAGATGTAGTTTTTTTTTAGGCATTCTTAACAGCAAAGAAATGAATGTGTATATATTAGCATATATATATTTAAATATGTCTATAAATACTTCTGTGTATAGCCATCTGTGTCTATATTAAGCTAAATGTTAGTTAACTGTCTTCACTTCTAATTCGTTACCATAGGGATCATTCTGGCATCCTCTCCTTACTGATCAGTAAATTTTCTCCAACAGTGAAAACTTGCCTTCCACCATACGCCATCCATTTACTCAATACCAGTATGTATATATATACATATACATATACATATACATATACATATACATATATATATATATATATATATATATATATATATATATAGCAGTATCAGAGTTATTAACCCATAACTAAATGGATATAACTGTATCAACTAGGAATTTTTTTGGTCACTTCTTTGGGTATTCTTACATATATAATCATGACAGCTGCAAACAAAAACAGTTTTACTTCTTTCACAATCTGTATACCTTTTATTTTCTCTTGTCTTACTGAAGTACTTAGAACTTCCAGTATGATATTGAATAGGAGTGGTGAGAGGGTTGTTTTTCAAATACTTTCTTTGTTCCTGAACTTACAGGAAAAGTATCAAGTTTCTCACCATTAAGTATAATGTTAACTGTAGGAGTTTGGTTTGTTTTTGTTTTTGTTTTTTCTTTGTTTGTTTGTTTGTTTTGGGGGTTTTTTGTAGATGTACTTTATCAAATTGAGGAAATTCCTTTATATTCCCAGTTTTATGAGAGTTTTTATAATGATGAGTGTTAGATTTTGTAAAATACTTTTTCTTCCATTGATACAATAATTGATACATGATTTATCTTTAGACTTTAGAGCATGCCCTTGCATACCTAAAATAGATCCCTCCTTGGTTGTGGTATAGAATTCTTTGTACACATTATTGGATTTGATTGCTAATATTTTGATGGTGTTTATATCTGTTCATAAGAGATATGATTATGTGGTTTTCTTATATTGTCTTTATCTGATTTTGGTATTAAGATAATGCTGCCCTCATAGAATGAGAAAGTGTTTCTTCTGATTCTGTTTTTGGGAAAAGATTATATATACGTATATATATTTTCCCCTTAAGTGTTGGGTAGAACTCACCAATGAAAGCAATTAGGCTTGATGCTTTCAGTTTGGAAAGGTTAATAACTATTGATTAAGATTTTTAAAATAGATATAGGCCTATTCAGATTATTTCTTCTTGTGTGAATTTTGGTAAACTGTCTTTCACAGAATTAGTCTGTTTCATCTCAGTTATTGAACTTGTGGGCACAGATTTTTTTTCATAGTCCTGTATTCTTTTAATGTGCTTGTAGTCAGTATGATGACCCTTCTTTCACACTCCTTTCATTTTTTTATATTGATAATTTGTCATTTTGCCTTGCTTAGTTTAGCTAGAGGTTTATCAATTTATATTTTCAAAAAGAATTTTTGTTTCCATTGATTATTTTTCTCTTATTTTCCTGTTTTCAATTTTATTGACTTCTCTAATTCTTTTATTTTTTTCTGCTTTCCTCTAGGTATCATCATTCTATTCTTTTTGATGCTCAAATTGTCCCAGGTTTGGCCAGTGGGGATTTTTTGAGGTGACTACTTTGTCATTTTGATCTGATCTGGTTGGTCGTTGAGTGTTTCCTTGCTTTCTGGCAGAATAAGATGTCTGCATTTCAACTTATACCTACCCTGCCTCAACCTGGAAAACTCCATTTCTTTAGGAAATTGGTTTCAGTCTCAATTTTATATGGTTATTCATTTCTTTCATTCAAACTTTGAACAAATTTGCTACACCGGATCAGCCTTTTCGCTTTCCTTTTATAGTCTACAGAGCAACTGAGGCTTCCTGTCCTTGGTAGTATTGAATATCTACCTCTTTATTTCAAAAATATAACATTTTTCTGTTCAGGTTGCATAGATATGACATTTTAAGTTATATATAAGCCAAACTTTTCTACGAAGTCCCTGAAAGTGATTTGTACTTTAGCAGTTTGGACTCGTGCTATGTTAAAGATAATTCACCACCATGTTGCTATATAAGGAGCTAGAAAATTAAGTATGCAGTAATCTGAATTATCTGATTTGGCTTTTCTACATCTCTGCGATTTTTTTATTGTTTCTTTTTAAAGTGTTTGAACTTTAACTTTCAGGGTTTTTCTTTTTCTTTAACAAATATTTACTATGTGCCAGCACTTTACAAACATCAACACAGCTAATCCTTCTAACAGCCTTGTAGGTAGATTTATTATTCTACCATCTCTTCCATTTTGTAGATGGGAAAAGTTAAGTAAATTTCTCAGGGTGATAGAGCCAGAATCTCATTCCACACAATCTGCTTCAGAGTCTGAGTTTTAACCACTGCTTTTTTACTCCCTCTCCCCTGCTGGTTAAGTGGAAGAGTTGTTTGTGATTTTACGTCATGTTCTCCCCATGTCTTTATGTTAATTACGGCATAATGGGTACCACTTGTACTACCATAATGCCTTGGTGTGGCATTGCAGACACCCATTACTTAAGTGAGAGAATTTTGAGATCCCTAATGGCGAATTCAGAGCTTGCATTTCATTGCTCTTAGTTATTGGCCCTTTGCTGGAGCTCTTTTTGGCCCAGAGATACATTTTCATGAATAGTGATAATCTCCAAAATATTGAAGTCTCTTTTAAAAAAAAGTTTATTAAATAAATTAAGAGTATGAATTTCAAAATACTATATTCTATGATTAGATGAAAGGAGATTAAGTGAAACCACTTTGTAAGCTACACATAACTAAATATTTGTAACAAGTATATTTGTGTACATAGTTCCTGCTGACACTGTATGAGAAGGATCATTATTTTCTAGAAAGAACATATTTTATTGGAAGTCCTGGTTCTTGGATCAGAATTATAAATTCCAGTTCTTTGATATGTTAACATGGAGTCCACTACCTCCTATTTTCTTGTGTAATTTTCTCCTTGTTCTCTGCCTCCTTGTAATTAATAAGACTTGGTTCCCTAAGGTCAGGGCACACTCCCTTTGAAAAGGGTATTCACCAGTGCTAATGAAAGGAAGACAGTAACAGGGAACATTTTTCCATTTATTTTTTAAAAATTAAATGCAAATACATATACATAGAACATTGAGGGAAAATAAAGATAAAAACTACCCATAATCTTGCTAACAGTATTTTGGTGTATTTCTTTCCATATGTTTTGGGCATGTGTGAGATAAATTATATATAATTAGACACATGGGATCACATATACATGTATATGTTTATAGGGAATCCAAAAGTAGTATTAGCATACATGAATTGCAGACAAGAGTAGTGATAACTGCTTTAATTTTATTGAGGGTAAAAAAACTAAAAAAAAATTGATTTTGTTTAAAAGATCTGTTGCTTAGAAGAGTAAGAATTTTTATAAAATAAGAGGAGATTTGAAACGTTCGGCTTTGTACCTTAGTCTTCTAAAGTTTATTACCATCTGTTAACTTTCTTCTAACAGTGGAAAATATAGGAATAGGGTTTGAAGTCAAAACTTTTTATAGTAATACTAAGATATTATTTGCCTTTTTTATATTTGTTCTCAAGAGTTTTACAGAGGCCACATGACTTGACCTGTGATGTGGCTGAAGAGTGACTGCAAAGACAAATAAGGGAATCCAGCTGTCTGAAATTAAGCCAGATGGGAAAGGGATTTGTGAAAATGGACAAGAGGGGCACACTTCTCACTGGAGTTAAAAAAAAAATTGTTTGCCATCAAAATGCTAGTGATATTAACATGTGGTAGGTTTTTTATTTTTAAGTAAGCTTAAAATTTTTTAAATGCTCAGTTTGAATGTCTAATATAGCAAATAATGATATAATGTAAATAAAAGTTCTTTGGAAATCTTCAATAACTTTGAAGAATATAAGGGATCCTGAGACCCAAAATTTAAGATCTCTTACATTATATAATATCAAAACATCATTTTTTATCACTGCCTTTCTTATCATAAAAATCTTGAGAAACTACCAAGGCTCACAGGGACAGATACAAATTTTCCAAATTTTTATTTTTCACTTGATAGTTTGTCAGTCATTCTTTCAAGAAAAAATGGTTTTCCAATGAAAAGTGGCTCACAACTTAAATAGTCACATCAGTGCAGACAACCATTATTTTTCATATACAGCAGAAGTGCTTATGTGTACTTTCCATGCCATACAGATGATTTGGATATTCATATTTTATAATACATCAAAATTGAACAATTTAACTGCAACATGAAATCCAAAATCATATAAATAAATTTTTCATTCTCTCTTATATTTAAATTCATTGATCTATTTTACATTTAAATCATCTTTTGCCCATACATTGATCATTGACAAACACTGGTTCAGTAAGGTCTGCAGATCTTTTAAGTGCTGTTATGTTTCTTTGCCATAGTGTGGTACGAGGGCTTACAGGACCATCACCAAAACCTCATCTGTGTCATGTATTTGAGTGTCAGAATTTATACAATTAATAATTTGGGGGAAAATCAGTAAAATTGTTATCTGTAGCCAGACTGAACAGTATAAAAAGAGAGAAGCCACAGATTATATCTAGCGTGAAGGAGAGACATCGCAACATAACCTGCAAACTAAAGGAATATCATTAAAAAGTGTATTCCAAAAATTAACAACTTAGATAAAATGGACAATTTTTTTTTAAATATATATATTACCAGACTGACACAGTGAGAAAGCTGTGTATTTATTAGAGAAGTTGAATTTGTAATGGGAAACTTTCCCACAGGCTCAGTGGTCTCACAGGGAAATACTAATTCAATGGGAACATTACTCCTACAGTAATGATTCTTAAACTTTTTAGTCTTGGAGTGTCTTTACATTCTTAAAAATTATTGAGAATCTCAAACAGATTTTTCTTTTGTGGGCTACAGTTATCAAAAATTTCCTTATTAGAAATTGAAATTAAGAATTTTAAAAGATATTAGCTTATTTACAAAACAATAAACAATTCAAGTTAATGTAACTTTTTAATGAAAAATAACTTTTCTGAAAGAAAAAATAATATATGTTTTTTTATTTTTTTACATGTCTCAGCCTCTGGAAAACTGCATTTGTGAGAGAATAAGTGAAAAAAAGCAAATGATATGTTTTTCTGGATTGACATTTTGTCTTTCAGCACTGTAAAATTTAGTTTCCTTGTCTCTGACACACACAGTTTCAAAAGAAAAGTCTGTCGTGATTTATTTTGCTATTTCTGAATGAGTTCTGGAAATTGTTCATCTTATAGCTCCCTGGCAGTTGTCTTTTGCTTAAGACTTGTGGAGTTTTATCTTATGCATATGTAAATTAGTATTCAGCCAAAGACTTAAGGGGACCCTTATTCTGATTTCTGGAGCTCTCTCCTCTCTGAGTAAGCTCTCTTCTTTTCTACTTTACTGTCAAGATTTCAGACACCTTCATCTTCCTGATCTGGTTCCTCAATTCAGTGAAGCTGTTATACTCTGTTGTAGCCCTTTCTGCACAGTGGTCTGGAAGAAGTCCTCAGGCAGTTATAGGGTTTACCTAATTTGTTTCCTTTTTAAGGGATTGACAATCTGATCTCTTTGCACTGTATCTGATAACAGTATCATATTTTCTCCACTTTCTAGTTACTGGAAGAGAATAAATCTGATCTCAGTAATCATACCAGAAGGAGAAGTCAGCTATATTAATTTTTTTTAAAAGTTGCTCAGAGAACTATTGTTTTAAAATAATTAAAATGTGATGTGTAATACTGGACAATGGAAATTTTCCCTTAGTTTAAGAAAACCTAAATTGCCGTGTCTGGGTTAAAACATATTAATAGCCTAGGTAACTAAATGTAAAAAAGTAAAGGAAGAAAACTTAGGTGACTTCCAGGACACTCATACTTTATTTGTTCAGTTGACATTATTTAGTGCTTCATATATGCCAGACACTGTGCTTAGGCATTCAGGATACAGAATGAATTAAAGAAGAATCCCCTGCCTTCTTAGTATTCATACTCTAGTGGAGAAGAGAATTAATCACAAAAATAAGTGAACAATTAGAACACTGATAAATGCAATGGAAAAGAATGTGGTGTCATAAAGTGTATAAGGATACCCAGTTTAGATTGGAGAGTTGGGAAGAGCTCTCCTGAGGAGTTGGCAACTGAGCTGAAACTTGCTTGAGATTTGAAGGATGAGCAGGAATTTAGTAAAGAGGAAATTAGGTTGAGTAGAACATGTGCAGAGCTATCTAGGCTGAGAGAAAGCATATGAAGAAGCTATGATGAGAAAGCCTTGCACATTTCATGAGCCTGAGGGAAGGCTAATGTAGTGGTTGAAGAATGGAGTACCTTTTTTTCTGAGACAAGAAATACTATAAGAGGGCTAGGTTTAGTTCTTGAAGATGTCGAATTGGAGGTGCCTTTGGAACATCCAAATGGAGATATCATGTAGGCCATTTGGGTTTGAAATCAACGAGAGATCAGAGTTGAAAGTACACATTTGGATATATTTTACTGAGGTGGTAATTGCTGTGGATGTGGATGAAATTAACCAGAGCAAAAGAATATAGAAAGAGAAGGGAAGTTCCTTTTTAATGTCCAGGTAGAGAGGATGTTGAATCATTAAAGAAGCCAAAGAAGAACTGATTACAGCAAACCAGGACAGTGAATTGTTAAAGAAGTCACGGGGTGTGACTGCTTTAACAAATTACCAGATTTAGTAGCTTGAACCAACAGAATTATATGATCATAGTTCTAGAGGTGAGATGTCTGAAATCAAAGTGTTAGCAGTGCCATACTCCCTCCAGAGGCTTTTCCAACTTTGGATGGTTGCCCATTCCTTGACTTGTGGCCACCGGCACTTTCAACCAAATGGCTGTGAAGTCAAGGTGGGAGGGATCTCCACAGCCTGTCCTGTCAGGTTTGATAATTTGGTAGAAGTGACTCATAGAACTCAGAAGAACACCTTCTGTACTATTACTGGTTTATTACAAAGGATGCAACTCAGCAACAGCTAGGTGGAAGAGATGCATAGGACAAGGCATAGGGGAGGTGTGCAGAGCTTCTTTGCCCTCTGGAGGCACGCTACTCTCTCAGCCCCTTGATGTGTTCACCAACCTGGAAGCTCTCTGAAGCTCATCATTTAGGGGTTTTTGTGGAGGTGCCATTGTGTAAGCACATTTTATTAAATCACTGGATATTGATGATTAGCTCAGTCTCCAGTCAGTCTTCCCTCCCTGGAGTTCAGAGGTAGGACTGAAAGTTCCAACCCTCTAATCTTGGCGTTGGTCTTTCTGGCAGCCAGCACCCATTTTGAAGCTACCTATGGACCCCAGCCACCCATCATCTCATTAGCATACAAAACACTTTACCACTCTGAAGATTCCAAGAGTTTTAGGAGTTATATTTAGGAACCAGGAACTAAACCAAATATATATTTCTTTTAGTTTCACGTTCAGTATATAAAATAACGTTCACATATTCCAAGGTTTAGGGCCTGATATCTTTGGGGGAGCATATTTTAACCTACCACAGAAGGAAAAAGAACGTTTCAAGGATTTAATTTAAATCAACTATGTCTGGTAGTTAAATGTGGATTGTAAAGTACAACATAGAGAATATAGTCAATAATATTGTAATAACTATGTATGCTGTCAGGGAAAACACTTTGTAAGTTATATAAATGTCTAAACCTCTATGTCATCTGAAACTAATATGATACTAAATGTCAACTGTAATTGAAAAAAAAATTAAATGTAGATAGAAAAATATCTTTTTGGTAGTCTTAGAGAGACCTGGTTGATGGAAGCAGAAGCCAAATTAGAAGATGTTGAGATGTATATAAGGTGTTTGGTAGCTAGAAGTTGTAAGACTTCTTGTGTGATAGCTTCTCTGAGGAGAAGAATATGACAAGGGTTAGAAGTTTGAAGAGATTGGGGAGAATTTGAAATAAATGTTGTAGAGAGTAGAAAGTAAAGAGCATTATCCTCTCATTTGAGGTTGATCATGAAATGACAGTTATATCTCTCTGTCCTATTGTGTTACTTTCTGTTTGCACTTGTGCATAAGTATGGAGAAATCAAATGGCTAGGAATCTGAGGAGGTTAGGGTATTCATAATAGTAGTTTCAATAGTATGGGATTTAGGTTGCCTAAGAACATAAAGGAGTATATAGTAAAGAGAAGGTAGATAGGGAGAAGGTAGAAAGTTAAGGTCCTAGAAGATCATCTAAGATCGAAGAATGTGAGGGTGGTTTATAAGCAAGCTACCAGAAGAGACTGTGGCTAGAGTGGGATACCTGAATTATGTTTTCTGCAAGTGGGTCAGTTTTAAGTGATGACTAGCTCCAGGTAGTGACCATGAGAATAGGTGGCTAGGGTTAGGTAGAGAGGTAGATAATTGTAGATGAGGATGTCAAAGAACTGAAAAACCATAGTTTTGGAGAATTTGGTCTCAGGGACATTGATATCACCCAGGAAGGTAGCAGGGCTTAGGGTAAAGTGAAAGACTCTAGCTAGATGTGACAGTCCTCAGTGAGTGAGAATGACTGGAAAGCTGGTGGATCATAGCACACAAAGAGGGGAGCTGGGTGTTAGAGTTGAGTAAGTTTTAAAAGAGTTTGTGTGTATATGTCTTATAGGAGTTTGTAAAGGATGGTAGCATTGGGGAATAAGTAAGATCCCTATACCATCATTTGAGAGAGCAACATGCAAAGTGTTTTGAGAGAAGAAAAGGTGTAATTCAGGAAAAAAGCAAAGCAAATGCTAAGAAAAAAGCATTGAGGATATAGGGGAATTTGGAGCTACAGTTCCAGTAGCTCCATAGAAAGATTTAGGAGGAGAGACCTTGGTAAAGGTCAAAGGTGATCTGGGCATAATGGTGAGGGTTTTTTTTGTTGTTGTTATTTTGTTGTTGTTTGTGTGTGTGCGTGTGTTTAATAAAATGAGGATGATAGCCATGATGAATTTGGTCTCATCCTTTTCTTTGAGATGGTGACACTAGGCCTATTTCCAAAATAATTGACTTGACTTGATGTGAAAGCTTCAGTTGATTGTGCTCTTAACTTGCCTCAAAAGGCAAGTATTATAGCTTTTTTAGGTTTTTGCTGCTACTGTTTTCAAGAGAAGGCACTAGGGAGCCAGAAGTGAAAGAGGCAGAGAAAAAAACATATGGAAAAAATATGCTATAAATTTATCAATTATAAATCCAAATTGTTCAATTTATAGGTTTTATAGTATTTGAATCCTAAATGGATTACCCAGTGAACATAGCACATTTAGCCAGAATAAAAGGAATGCAAATTAAATAGTTGGCAAAATAGAACAGTATCAAAGTAAACATAGGTCGCATTATATGTTGACACTAATTATGGGTTCTCTCAGTGACCATAGATAATTTAGAGCAACTATAGTTTGTCACCTTTGAAAAATATTGTAAGTAAAATATGGTCTGGATAAAGCTTGGAAAGTTTAGGGTTACAGATTTGAATCTCTATATACATTTTTTAAAACTGCACAGATTTTGTGAGCTAGTTTTGAATTTACAGATTTTGGTACTATTTATAACTCTCTGTTGCCTTTATTCCTAAAGAGCTACACCCCATTTAAAATTGTTGCCAGATTGGCCATCTACATTTTGTTTCCCACTAGTTAGTTGTGTGTGTGTGTGTGTGTGTGTGTGTGTGTGTGTGTGTGTGTGTGTGTGTGTGTTTAACCAAAGCAATTCTTCTTTTAATTTCTGCTTTGGAGAGTTTAGCATCAGCCCACTGTACAGAAACTGATTAAATACCTTGTTGGTGGCCATTGTCAGCTTACATTTTTAAACTGGCAGACTGGTAACTAGGATCTCATTGTGGATATACTCTCTAACTTCATGATTCTGTGAAATTTGTCTTCTTGGTTAATTTAAATTCAAAAGATATTTTTAAAATATCTTATAAACCAGGCAATGTGCTAAATACTTTGAGAAACTTAAAAAAATGGTAATAAACGTTTTCTGCTCTCCAAATGTCTACAGTCCATGGAGAGAGAGCATGTATGTAAATATGCCAAAATCATGTAGTTATAATTGCTGAGACCAGTTAAAATGCTGTAGGAGTTGAGGAATTCTAGGCAAGATTGTGCCATGATCTTGCGTGTCTCTCATTCTGTCTTTCACTATGCCCACTAAAATCTAGATAGAATCAGAAAACAATATTTAGGTAATGCTTTATAAAAGAAAATCATGTAAAACAAAGTGCTGCAGAAAGATTAAAAGTTAAAAACAAATTAATGCACGTTTTAAAAAAGGTCATGAAATTGTTTAAGAAACCAATAATATGAAATGTAGTAAAATTGAAGGCATAGAACAATAAACAGAACAAAAAGTATCTTTTATTCATAGATCATAGTAGGAGACTTTAACATGCTTTTTTCTGAGAGTAAATTATGCAGAGAATAAACAAGACAATAGGAAATATTAGAGATTTAAATAAACTTGTCAGAAACTCCCAGTTTCTTGGCTCTATCTAGTACTTCTGTGAATTACCCAGTTTATTTCCTTATGGTAAATTCTGTCTTAACTAGTAGAAGCCTTCTCAATTTGGCTTGTGAGTCAGCCCAGTATACAACCTTGGGTTCTTTGTTAGTTTCTGCTAGAAAGCCAGTGCTCATTATTTTATGAAATAAGTAAAATGACCAAGTATTTGTAAAGTTGAGGGAAGGCATGTGATTTTTTTAATACACACACAGCCCCCCCAATCCATCACACACACACACACACACACACACACACACACACACACACACGCATACACCCATACACCCATCTCCCTACCAAGTCTAAATCTGAAGAAAATATAAAAGTAAACTTAAAAGTGATAGCAATATAGACTTCTGCTTCCAGAAGGATGGAATAGATATACTTTTCCCTATTTCTCTTGCTAAATACAGAAGAAAAAAAACTTTCAAACTTATATATCAAACAAACACAAGACTCTGAAAAGTGGAGAGAAGAAGGTAGATTGGCTTAGGACCTCAGGACCCAAATAACATGATGGCAAAAATCCTGCATTTTCTTATTGCCTTATATATTCTAGAATGAGTGTGGAGAAGTTGGCAGCCCAGAAATGTTGGGCACAGGCAAAAAAAAACAAGAAAAGTCTGTCTAATCTAGCCAAGGAACAGGAAATGGATAGCTTAATGAGACAGAAAATTTTTAAGCAATAACTACTCCACTCTAGCCAAATATACAGAAAAAATCACCCTCATTTTCAAAAACAAAGCAACCCCACCTGCCCTGGTATCAGTGGAGGTGATGTCAGAAGCAGTAACAATGGACTCCTCCTAGCCAGAGAAGTATTAGTGAGGATCCTGATCTCCCACCTTCACCCAGTTTAACAAGGAGTTTCCTCCTTCCCTCCCGCCTTCCCAACCTGTGGTCAGCAAAAACCTATTGAGGAACCTGCAGGCTAGCTGCTTTTATATGTGAAGTATGAACCTAACCCATTTTTTTAGAGCTCCACTTCTATATTTCCATACTCTTAAACACTACCACCTGATTACATTTCTGTAATCATAAAATTATCTTGTCTAAAATACATCTTTTCATCATTCTGCTCTTTCCAGTGTTGCCAGTCTCTTTATTTATTTATTTATTTATTTTTTTGGTTGACTCCTTTAATTGACATTTGATCACCACTGCACTTATTTTATAACATTTTCATTTTCATCATGTTCTCAAACTTTCCCTCTCCACCCAATGTATTATTACTTCATAGGACCTCCTGTCATTTTCAGTGCCAAACAAAGCCACTGAACTAGAATCCTTTCACCCTACCTTTTTAGATTAAATGCTTCCATATTGCTTATAGAATAATACTGTACTTTTCAAAAAGGAAATATATTATAGATTTCACCATGTTCCCTTTAATCTTCCTTTCATTTTCATGCCAATATAGTTTTTGCCACTACACACTGCTCTCATATTATGCTTCTCTTGAGTTTTTTTCTTACCTTGATAGATGTTATTTCTTCCTTTCTCTCTTCCTCCTTTACTTTTTCTTAAAAAGGGGGGAGGGGCTTAAATGTAGGTCTTCCCTAAGATGTTCTCCTTAGACTGCATCTTTTATCTTATGAATTCACATGTAAAACAAGAAAACTACATGACATAATGATTATGTTTTCTACCTCCTGGCATTTCTTCAATTCTAGCTTCTTCCTTTTGACTGTATATTCTGCTTGTTGGCAAATCCTGTTGATTCACTTTCCAATACTTCTAAAGTTTTGCTTCATTTCCATTGACTGGGCCATATTCATTTGCCTTGCATAAAGTCAGTCCTCAGATGGTTCCCCATGGTCTGCAGTGAAAAAAAGTTCATTCTTTCTTTCTAATCCTATTTCTAGCAATAAATCTTTTGTAAGTCCTGTATGCCCAGCAAAAAGGAGCATTCTTTATTTTCTTTTTTTATAGTTAAAAAATTTTTCAGTTACACTTGACAGTCATTTTGTATTAGTTTCAGGTACATAGCATGGTGGTAGACAGTTATATAATTTATGAAGTGAATCCCCTAATTAGTCAAGTACCCACTTTGCACTATCTATAATTATAACAATTTTTTATACTTGTAATTGCTTCTTTTGCTCTTTTTTATTTATGTTTTTGCCTCTTTCTGTCATTCATTTTATTTATATACAGTCTCAACTCTTCCAAGACCTCTCCCCCTCTATAAAGTGAATCTCAGAATACTACATACTGATTATAAGCAGATGATGGCTTTTTCCCCCCCTTAGGTTAAATTGCTAGCCTCAGAGATTATTGTAGCATTTTATTTGCATCTTTTATGACCACTGTTTCTGCCTAGGATTAAAGTGAATTTGAATTAGTGTCTTGTTTCTACTGTCCATTGTGTCTCTACTGCTAGCTAGGGTCAAGGAGTCATCTTTATTTCCTCTTTGGAGCTTGGAATACAGTCTCTTGATTATGTAAATTAATGGTAAAAAATACAAACCAAAAATCTTTTTTTCTTTTTCTTAACTATTTTGTTGGGGACTGGCACCTAAAACATTAAATTTTAGAGTCAAATTGATCTTGCTACTAATTTATTTCAACACCATAATTTTATGGATTAGAAAAATATGCCTCCAAATTTTAAGTGAATTGCCTAATATTATACCAGTGACTCAAGTAATTTGTAGCTTCTGAAATTTTTAAATGTCACATTCTGACTTTCAGAAGCAATGCTGTTGGTCTGGATATTTCAAAAAGTTTCATCTCTCTTCTGTTGGATTCTCTCAGGGCCTCCAGCTCTACTATCAGTTAGGTGTGAGAGTCAGTGGGAGGGGAAATCCTGAGTTAAGGTTGCATTAATCCTAATTGAATGGGACTCCCCAGGCAGAAAGGTAGCAACATATGTTCTTCATTTAGTCTTATAGAAATTCACTCTATTTACAGCTTCCACTTTTCCTTTCTAATCAGAGGCTGCCTCCTCGTTTTTGCTGCCTATAGCCCTTCCTCAGACCTCTGTAACTGGTAGGAAATCTTATTTTCTGAAGCGTCTTTTACAAACTTAAATGTTGTCTGGTGGTTATATAGTTTAAGAAAAATATAAAGAAGGTTTGTCTTTAGTAGTTATTATTAATTATCCATAAAATCTGTATTCCATCCAGATAGATTTGTCACCATTTTCTCCTTCATCTTTCCCCAAGACCTACTTCTTAGTTCTCTACTATCTTTTATAGATTGTAATTTACTATTCTCCCAAACCAGATACCTTAATATGTTTTCATAGAGAATTGAGACAATAGGACATTTCCTTTCAGAATTAAACTTACATTTTTCTCCCATCCACTAGATGGCTCAAGTACACCACTTTGGGAGCTCATATTAACATTTGCCTGCTTTGCCTGTGATTTACTTTCTGAATACTCTTGCTTCTAGGTTGTTGGGATGAGCCCTTATCTGGACCAGTTGTTCTGCTGTTTTACATATATGTGATGTCAAGTTTCGCCACATTTTCTGATTATTTACAAACATCTGAAAATCAAACGAAGTGTTCTTCATATAAAAGTAATGACAGTATATTACAATGCATACAAATTTTTGTTTTTTGATTTCAAGAACTGTTTTGGACTTGAGTTTAGTTGCCAGTAACATGTATTAGGCATACAGTTAATAAATTATCCTTTTCTTCCTCATAGTCATTTTGAGGCATTTTGTATTATTTTGTAGAATATGTTGGTATGTTCAGAGTTTTTGAGACACATTAGGAATTTTTGCTTCAGTCCAGTAGTCCAATATTTATTGAATGTTCATGTGTTTCACACTGTACACTGTAGTGGAGGAGGGTAGAATATCAGAGAAATAAAAAAGATATGTTTATAAGTAGGGAGCCCATGGCATTAAGTTTTTTCCTTGAGTTTCTGAAGCCAAGTACTAATGGGTAAAATGAAATGGCTGATGGAGGTTATGTTGTTATCAATCAGATGTACAGCATAAGGAGAATTTTATCTCTTTGACATTGTTCTTGTTGATACTATATGAAAATAAGAAAATTTAAAACCATATCCTTTAGAAATATTTTATGCTCATTAGTTGTTTTGAGTTCTTAGTGGAAAGGAAAGGGAACCAAAATTGGGTGAATACTCATCATGTACCAATTTCTAACTTAATACCTATTTGTTAATTTTATTCTCCCAATAACCTGAACGACAAATACAAATATCTCCAATTTACAGATGAAGGAACTGAAGAATCAGATAGGTTGAGTAAGTTATGCAGGATCAAGCAACTAGTAAGTAGAGAGTCAAAATTTGGATTCATGTCAGACATGCTTGTTGTTCTCTCCAGGCATCCGTATGGTCTCCTGGGAAGATGGTTTTTGTGCCCCCCAAAAGGGAACCAGGGCCTCTTTGAGACATGAAAGGTTGTTTTTATTCTTTTGACCAAGAGAAAATCATTATTTTTCAAAGCATCAGAACCATTTCTAATAATTATTTTAACTGGTTGGATAACTTCTATATCCTAAAGGCAGAAAATGCTAAAGAATGATTGCCTTTGACAATTGATTTTTTTTTTTAAAGACCTTTTAAACACTAAAGAAGTGTTCTGGCAAACTACAGCAATCAGTCATACTAACTCTTTGACAGATAACCGAAGAATGTGGGTAAACTTTGTGTAAAAATTGATTTATCCAGAGACACACTGTGTGTGTATATGTATATATGTATGTATGCAGTAATAACTATGAATTACTTCCATCAGAATGAAAATATAGGATATGATTTAAAGAATGGTAAGTTATTTATATAAAAAATACACAAAATATTAACAGTATTAGGTAATTGGGTAACAATTTTTTTTCATAAAACTCCTTGGTATTCTTTTGTTTTAAGATTCTGTAGCTAAGCTGTGTAAAACAGGAAATATGATTATTATTTGTTTCATAAGAAAATAAAACTAAAATAAGTAAAACAAATAGTAAAAAACTTATTTAAAAGGAGTACTTAATTTCTCTATAGCTGTGGTATCATTTTTCTTGACTCTGTAGTCTTTGTCTTTTTTCACTGTATCAGTAAACAGTCATTTAGGTACATATCCTTCAAAGTTTTCAAAGTTGATATTGTACCTTTATAACTATTAAAACAGAAACAATTAGTATCACTGACTCAA
Organism: Cynopterus sphinx; assembly: GCA_030015415.1. Classification (NCBI taxonomy): domain Eukaryota; kingdom Metazoa; phylum Chordata; class Mammalia; order Chiroptera; family Pteropodidae; genus Cynopterus; species Cynopterus sphinx. The sequence continues at coordinate 57,026,954 of CM057382.1, forward strand.
ACCCATGGATGTCATTTCATGTCATCAAATTTTAGTTATACGATGTCATCCTGCTATGGCCATGAGTAAATTTACACCTCTCATGTCACCTTATTAGCTATCCTATATACTACCTAGATATACTGAGATTTTTATTTCTTATTATCCAATATAACTCAGTATTATTACCATATTTACAAAATGTTGCCTTGTATCAGAATCCAAAGCTTTGCCAAGATATTGAGAAACAGGAAATTCTTATTCCATCTTTTTAGTGAAATGTAAAATTATTCTTGTTTCTGTAAAAAAAAGTCTTTGGCAAAGTATTTTTAATATGTTGAATTCTTAGCCCTTTTTTATTGATTGGTATGTATCTCAATGATATTTTAGATATTTAGATAAGGAAGGAACTTTGAGTTGTCAAGGAATGAGTTCATTCAAAGTTAGAATCGTGGTATGACACTTAGATAACAATTATATCTTGCTGAATCAACCTTATCTAAACTTTAATTGCATAAGGTATTGTTTAGTCACTTCCTGATTCAATGAAAAGTCATAATATGTAGTAATTTAATTAATAGTTAGCATGTTCTACTTCATAGCTTGCAGAATGTCTTTGGCAAGTAAAGTCCACAAGAAATGGAAAACAAATGAGAATTCCTTTAGACTACAGTTTACTTAGTCTGTTTCCTGTAATTTGAAGTGGCTGTGAGTGAATATCCTTTCATAAGAGAGCCCTAAGTATATGTATTTATAATCTATAACTTGTTAATCGGAAATGAAGAAAAAAATTTTTAATTAATAGGTTTTGATATGTATTTTATTTCCCTATGTTTTAAGAAGTATCATTGATTTGCTGTTTTGAGTTTTTTGACTCCAGTCATAGGAAAAAATAACTTTGGGATACAGTACACATATGTGTGTAAATAAAAGTTTTATAGACACTTACAGATACTTACACATGAGCTGCGTTCTAATATTCTGTATTTTCTTCTATTTCATTGAAAAAAATTTTGATCCACTAGATTTCATGACCCATTAGTGGGTTGGAACTCATACTTTAGAAAACACTGCTTTATGAGATTAAAAATTAAATTGTTTCCTAAGTATTAGAAACTGATGATTCTAAGCAGCTTGGATATTTGGAAAGCCTTATTACAGTTTAATAAGTGACTTTAAAAAAAATCTTGCTTTCTTGAATCCTCTCTGTCATGTAATCACCAAATGTTATTTCACTTTTATTTTCTGGTCTTAAAATTTTTAACTGAATGTTTAAAAGGCATTATGCCAAGAACTATCTTGTTAGCGGTTCTGGGGAATCCTGGAACTCATGGTCCATGGTCTTGGGTTCTCAGTGTCCAGCAACAATAAATTGAAGACAGATGCCCAGCAATTGCAAGCAAGATGGCTTTAGTAAAAGTGAAAGTACACTCAGAAGGAAGAGTGTACTGCTAAGAGTGGTCAGCCTTAAAGATGAAAGAGGGGAAACAAAAAAAAAGAAGTTTAAAGTTAATTATTTAAAGAGATGCCATTAACCAAGACAAAGCATCAACCCTCAGTAATGAAAACATTCTAAATATGAAAAGTTAATGTTGTTGACAAGTGCAATTTTATTAATTAAAAGTAACCATGATTATTATCATATTTGGGGACATTAATAACTCAGTCACTTCATATATGTTGAATCGTATTACGTTTTATCTTTGTAATTAAGAAGTTGACATTTCTTGGTTGAAATAAAAGTTTACAGATATGTGAGTAACTTAGTACAGTATAAAAAATATTAAGTGTCATGAGAAATATAAATTTCAGACAAAAAGTACCAGTTCATGGCCTTATATAATGGCTTATATTTGAATACTTGGAAATGGTAGAGAAGGGCATTTCACAGAAGGAAACAGGTAAAAAGACAGAAAAGTTTGATATGTTTAAGAAGTAAAAAGTAGTTCATTTGGATGCAGTTTGGTCTAGAGGTAGTTTTTAAGCAGAGGAGAGAACTAACATTTCTTACAAAACCTACCTGCTACAGAAGATGGTAGAATGGATTTGAATGGAGTGACTTTAGGCAGAGAGATTAGTTAAGAATTCATTTAAATAGTTTAGAGAAGAAGAAATAAGATGGAGTAGGATAGTATCTACAAAAATAGTAAATTTATCAGGATATCAGAGTAAAGTCAAATGATTTGGCAACTAATTAGATTAATTTATTCATGAATATTTCTGTATCTTCTGATCAGAACTGTGAATAAAACACATACTTTTGTCCTTACAGAGTTTTAGTCCAGTGGAAAACTCAGACATGTGGGGAATTCAGATGTTTACAATTCAGGGTAATGCATATGCTGCCATAAAGGAAAGCCAGTGTAGAGTGTGCTGAAAGTGAGGACATGTACCACTAAACTTGAAGCCTCAGACATGAATAGGAATCTTGACCAGGAAAAGTGAGTGGGGAGAATTATGTCTCAGGCAAAATGAAACCCTGTGTCAGCTTGGCGGTGAGCGAGATTGTGGTACATTGTAGAATTGAAAGAAGCTCATTGAGGCTCTATTCTGGGATTGGAGAGAAGGCCAGGGCCAACTCATCCAGAACCCTGAAAACCCTAATGCAAGGTTTGGGCTTTATCTTTTGAATAGAAGTGAACCATGGTATGATTTTTAGCATTGGAGATTCAGGATCAGATTGCCTTGTTAGAAGGATTATTTTAGTTAAGGATGTTTTAATTATAAGTAAGATTAGAAAAAGACAAAGAAATTGATCCAGGAAAGATCAGCATACACAAGGTAGGAAGTACAACTGTACCTCACAAAGGTCTCGAAACAGAAATGATTATCAGTATCAGGTGCTCTTGCTCTCCCTTCTCATGGTATCTTGTCTCTAGCTTGTGCTTCATTGCTTTGTTATTGTATACTTGCTTCTCTAACTGTAAAGCTAACCCATAGCCTCTTATTTGTCTCCCAGTTGCAAATCTTCTGGAGAGAATCTAAGTTGCCTTACTTGGTCTAATCAGCTCTGGCCAGGAAAGCATATTTGCATAAGCATAAAAGCTTCAAAGCCCACCTCTCTCATAATTAAGGGGGTACAGTGAGATGTGGGCTGGGCAGATTTCTCAGAATGAACTAACTTCATATCGCTCTGACATCAGAGTGAAGAATTACAGGTAGTGGAACTAGAGGCCCCTTTTAGGAGAATTACAGTAATCCAGGCAATGGATAGTGTTGACCTGAGTTAGACTGGTGAATTAGAGGAAAATGAATTTGTGGTAAAGATTGAACTTCCAGAAATACATGATAAGTTAGATATGGGAGGATAAATAATCAAGGATAAATGTCTATGTGTCTGGCTTGTATATCTGAGCGGATGATAATAGCAATCCCTGAGCTGGAAGAACGTAGACGAAGCAGATTTTGTGGAAAGTATAACAAGAAGAGAACTAAGACAGCCCTGAAAAGAATCATTTTGCGAGTTGGCAGGGGGAAAAGATCCTATAAGACAAAACCGAAAAAGAACAGAAGGTGAGAAAAATCAGGAGTATGCAGTGTTTTTAGAAACCCAAGAAAGAGTAATTCACACAAGAGAATATAGTGTTGGATGTTGCTGGGCAACATGAGAAAAAGTTCTTTTGGGTTTCAGGGCCAGAAGTTGGTCAGAGAGACCTTGGTGAATGTGTTTAACGGAAATGGTAAAAATTGAAGCATAGGGTCAAGGACTATAGGAGATGAAGAGATCGAAATAGCAAATATAAACAGTGTTTGAGAAATTTGGCCATGAGAGGCAGAAGAGAAAGGGGCCAATGGCTAGAGAACAATTGTTATTGACAGTGAAATGGGGTTTTTAGCATGTGTAAGTATTTTTTTTAATAGCAGGATATTAGCCATATTTGAGTGCAGGAAAAACAGTGATACTTATTTGAGCAAGATCAGGAGACTTATTTAGAGCATTGTTACATTGTATGAAGCAAAAATAAGTACTATGAGGATACTGTTTAAGTAAAAGGAAGTTGAGGCACTTCCTGGCTTCAGTTTTTTCTAATAAGGGATTAGTATTATCTGCAAGTAAAGTAAAGATTTAAAGAACAGGGGACTATTTGAAATAGAAACTGTAGAAATTAGAAAAGATAGCTGACTAGGGAAATCTAGGATTTTCTGCCTAGTTTAAATCAAAGGCCTTGAATCTAAAAGTAGTACCAGTTTGCATTTTTATATCTTTTTGTTCAGCCTAGATATAGGCTCAAAAGGAGGAAATGGCTAGTTTGATCCATACTGTGCTATTTCATGTTGATGCATCAGGAGAGAGCAGAGCTGGATACTGGCTTAGTGGTGGTCTAAGTAATAGACTGTGGCATATGAGCTGAGGAAAGAAAGAAGTAAAAGCATGAGAGGACTGGGGTGGCTCCATAGTATAGTGGTTAACATGTCTGCTTTACATGCAAAAAATCCTGGGTTCGCACCCCAGGTGGAGCCACAGACCATGTCCCAGGTGCGCCCGCCTCCCCAGCGCCCATGGCGTTGTGCCAGGCCCAGGGTGCTTGCTGTGAGCAAGTGGAAGGGGTCGCCCTGCCTTCAGAGATCCAGGTCTTAAAAAGGGAAACGGCAACATCTGTTAAGTCAGGGGTGGAAGTAGGGGGCGGAGGTGGGTGGTGGAATTAAAGGAGGTGGAGTAGAAAAAGCATGAGAGGACTAATGGGAAAGTAGAGCTGTTAAAGGTCTGGGGATTCTTCTGTGCAAAGAATACTTGAGAATAACTCAGCATGAGAGATTGATCCTAAGATGAAGAATAACTCAGTATGAGAGATTGATCAAGGAAAATGAATGGGATGAAAGGGAAGTGTGGTATAGCCCTCTAGGTTGTATGAAAATCTCATTAAGCATATAAAATGGGGTCAAGTACCTGGGAATTTCCCAGATATTTTCTTTCTCAAGCTCTTTTGTCTAGCATGCTCTCCTCCCCAATCTCCATCCTCAGTTTCAAGAAGATGTGTCATTACCTATCTGTTCAGTTATTAATCTCAATTACAAAGTTACAAAAGAGTTTCCCTTTAACAATATACCCTGAGTGAGAATGGGGTAGAATTCTGGTTTTCTTAATTTGTTGCTCATGATAGCAGTGACTGAAGCCTGGTCAGACTAGCAATCTTAACCCAGGCCTGCCAGTGTGTACTCAGACCTGGGCTGGCTCATTGTTCATATGGTTTTACTACCTTGTTATAGAAGAAGAATCACTAGGTCCAAGATTTTATTTTGCTTGCACACCATCCTAGGGAAGGAAAAAAAGCAGATGTTGTGAGAGACATAACTAGCTAGTCATGTACAACTTATTTTTTTGGAAAGAAAGAGGAGGAGATTACTCTACAATGAGTCTATACCTCATATATTTTTCTACTTACATCAGTTAAATTGCAGACAAATTCGTCACTGGCGTGGGCCTTTCATAGTGTGGTTTTTCTGTATTATTTCAAATATAATTGAAGAGTAAGCTTTGGAGACTACATAGAACTGAAATAGATGCATTTACATAGTGGCAACTGAGATCAGTTCTAGATGTCAACTGAGGGCTTATAAACAGTGATGTTAAATTTAAACTTATTAAATTTAGTGTGAATTTTGAAGCAATGACTCAGATTAGGTGCGAGGCCAAGAAATTTAGCATATTCTGAAAGTTGTCAGTCTTCATTAGTTAGCCATAATTTCACAGTGACCACTATACACAAAAATGTCATTTTGAAGCTTATTATGTACTGCTAAGAAAGTGGCCCTAAGCAGTTTCTTAGCATGGTTGGATCCTATAGCATATGGTTTTGCTACCTTCGCCATGACTAATTAGCTCAAGGCAGGCCTTGACCCATGGCTTAGTAGTCTGTGAAGTGGCCTGGGATAAAAACTGCACAAACAGTAATCATAGGGATTAAACTAGTCAATCACATATTTCTTTCTCTGCTATAAGTTAACTCCTTGAGAGATGGAGAATGATGGGCAATTCATAATAAGTACTTAGTCAGTTTTCTTCATTTGTTCTTCATTCAACACCTATTTGAATGCCCACTATTTGGTACTACTCTAGGCTCTGGTGATTCACTCATGAACAGACAAAGTTCATGCTTTCATGGAATTTATATTTAAGACAGATAATTAGCATGCAATAAAACGTCAGAATGATTAGTGCTTTGAAGAAAAATGAAGCAGGTGAGGTAGAGGGTGTGACTAGAGGTACCATTTTTGATAAGCATTGTAAGGCATTTCTGAGGAGCTTATGTTTGAACAGAGTCCTAAGCAGAAAATGAAGCAGGAAAAGGCAGCATACCTCCATCATTGCTGTAATAGAAGGAGAGAGTCATACAGAAGAAATATTCAGAGCAAAGAGTGGGATGATATATTAGGGTTTTCCAGAGAAACTGAACCAATATGGATGGATGGATGGATGGATGGATGGATGGATGGATGGATGGATGATAGGGAATTGACTCACATGATGATGGAGGCTGACAAGTCCCAAAATCTGTGGTCAGCATTCTGGAGCCCCAAGAAAACTGCTCATGCAATTTCAGTTCAAGTCCAAAGGCCTAAGAACCAGGAGTGCCAGTGGTATAAGTTCTAGTTTGAAGGCCCGTAGGCTCAAGACCTAAGAAGAGCCAATATTGTAGTTCAAGTCTGAAGGCAAGAAAAAAACCTATACCCAGCCTGAAAGCAGTCAGGCACGAGTTACCTTCTACTTAAAGGGGAGTCAGTCTTTTTGTTTTATTCAGTCCTTCAGCTGATTGGATGAGCCCACCCCACATTAGGGAAGGCAGTCTGCTTTACACATATATTGATTTGAATGTAAAAGTTATCCCAAAACACCTTCACAGAAACACCTAAAATAATGTTTTACCAAATATCTGGGTACCTTATGGCCCAGCCAAGTTGACACATAAATTGACTATCATAGATGGGGCCTCTTGGGTAGCCCCAAGAGCCAGATGAGTAAAGATAGATGGGCTTCAGGTCACCCCAGTGACTTGAAGATTACCTAATTATTACCTAATAATTAGAGCTGTCTTGAATTATGAATTTTATTACATTTCCGGATTTATTTTCCATCATCTCTGTGAGGCCTGGCTCTATGGCTGCATTGAATTCACTCTTTTTTCTCCAAGTACTTTTATATAACTATTTAGTTTAACTTGTGTGTCTCCACATTCAGGCTCACCAGACCAACCACTTTATGGGTGGGCTAGCCTAATAACAGTAGTCTTGTTCCTTGTATAGACATTACAGAAATAAATCATGGGCATAAAAACTTAATTCATATCTCTCTTTTTTTTCTGCTAATGAAGGAAAACACTGCTGAAGATAAACAACAATTATTAAGTAATTTGTTACTTTAAAAAGATTCATGTTCTTAATTCAGCTTTTTTAAACAGTTATTTAATAAATTTCAACTCTTATAGAGAGTTGGCATGTTTTGGAAATATGAAAGTGTGACAGTTTTTGCCCTCAGACCACAGTTGATAATAAAATATGCATATTTAAATATGAAGCAAAGTAGTTTAGATGAGAAGTTAGATTCAAGCTGGTTTGAGTAGGCTTCATTAATTCATATTTATGCTAGTCTTTTGTAGATAGGATTTGGATAGATAGAAAAAAAGATGAAAATATTTCATGAAAAGGAAAGGGAAATGAGCAAATTCAGTTTCATGAGAGTTTTGGGGAATGCTCATTTAATCCTGTTGACATGAATGTTCTTGCCAGAGGAATAGTGAGAGGTGAAATTTGAAAGCTGAGGCTGAACTTCAGTATTTCCATAAAATTTGGTTGCATGTTAACCTGTTTGAGCATCAGTTTACACGTCTGTTAAATGGGATAATAAGTCCTGTCTTTTCTATTGTTTTTGTGAAACTCATAACCAGTCACATCTGAATTTTGTAACTAAAGTTCCTCTGTTTTTAATCCAGAAAAGAGGCTTTCCTGAGTAGAGGAATGAGTCATCAGACTCCATACCATTTCCTCCTCACTCCCGCTGTTCCAGTTTCAGTCTGGAGAGAAGAGTGCACCAAGTTCATCCTCCATAAATCTCACCGACATCCTTAATGCCCTTATCTTGGAAATTGTTCTTTATGTCTCATTCTCTTGATGATGTTTTCTGACAGCAATACTACACCAGTATCTCCATGCACATGGCCACACATGTGCTGTGGATCACATTCCTTTATCTGTCTGTGTCCCTGGCTACATCTTCTCTGACTTCTTTGTTGACTTATCTTTCTCTAATTGCTCATTAAATGTGGGTGTTCACAAAGCTGACTCATTGGCCTCTTACTACTACACTCCTTTTGAGTAATAATCATTCTCATTGTTTCAGTAACAACAACTCTTGAATTTATATACTTTATCCAGACTTCTCTGAGGTCCAATTCTGTAGCTACCAGCTGGATATTTCCAAACTTTTTCTTTTCCTCCATATCCTCTTCACCACCAAAATTAGTTTTATTTTGGACTCAAAATAGTGTATAGGTAAAGGACTCAAATCCTCACTCTTCCTCTTAGTAACTTTGTAACAATAGGCAAGCTTTGTAAGACTCAATTTTATTATCCGTAACATGGAAAAACAATAGTTCCTATCTTCACATAAAACATCAGACAAAATGAGTATATGGGACTTATGAACCCAGCCAAGATGTAGTAATAGGGAATGAATTTATCTTGTACCATAAACTAGAAATCCCTCACAGGACTGTTGTGAGGATTAAAAAGAGTATTTATTTATAAAACACTTGAAACAGGATCTGGCATAAAGTAAGCTCTATATAAGTGTTTGCTTTTATTATTATTAAACATGGACATAATGATGAAAACTGTGAGATGAAGCAAAAGTGGTGCTTAATGGATAAATTATAGTTTTAAGTGCTTATATTATGAAAAAGTAGTTTTTGAACTTCTATTTTAAGAAACTGAAAGAGAAGAAAAATCCCAAAACAAGCAAAAAGAAATGAAGACAGGTGCAGAAACCAATGAAATACAGAGGTGCAAAACAATAGAGAAAGGCAGAAATTAAAATCTGGCTTTTTTAAGATCAGTAATAATAACAAAATTTCAGTCAGAATGATCAGGAAAAAAAGAGAGGACACAAATGACAATAACATGAATGAAAGAGGACACATGACTTCACATATTGTAGACATTCATTGATCAACTTAAAAGAGAAAATTTCTTGAAAAACACAAACTACCAAAGCTCATTTAATCTAAACAGCCCTATATAATTTTTTTTTTTCAACTTGTAGTTCAAACCTTCCCTCAGAAAAACTCTTGTCCTAGAAGGCTTCACTGAGGCATTCTGTCAAACACTTAAATGAAACATTATCATTTCTACACAAAATCTTTCAGAAAATGAAAGGAGGGGCCACTTCCCAACTTATTTTACGAGGTCAGCATTACTCTAACATGAAAGAAAACTGCAGACTAGTATCCCTCATAAAAATAGATGGAGAAACCTTCAACAAAATTTTAGCCAACCAAATCAAGTAGTATATAAAAAGGCTGATACTTTGACCAAGTGGAATTCATTACAGGAATTGACTACATGGTTGAATATCAGTGTAATTCATTATATGAACCAACTAAGAAAAAACTATTTGACTATCTGAATAGATTGAAAAAAATCATTTTACACAATTCAATACTCATTAATGATAAAAACTTCAGTAAACTATGGCTTAAAGGAAACTTTCTCAGCCTGTTAAAGGGCATCTAGTAAAAGCCTATAATTTACATCATTACTTAGTGCTGAAAGACTAAATGCTTTCTTTTAAGATCAGAAACAAGGGAATGATGTTTGGTCTTACCACTTCTATTCAAGATTGTGTAGAAATTATAGCAAGTGCAGTGGGGGGTGAGAAAAGGAATTCAAAGGCACCCAAATTAGAATTCACAAAAAAAAAAAAAAAAAGCTAGTGAGACTAATAAGTGAGCTTTGTACAAAGTTATTATACAAAAAAATTAATTGTATTTCTGTGTACTGACATTGAACAACTGAAAATTTAAAAATAAATTAACATGAAAACATTTATAATAACATCTAGAATATCGGTATTATAGAAGTTGAACAAAATCCTGTAAGGCCTTTATATTAGAAACTGTAAAACACTGCTGAGAGAACTTAAAGGAGAACCAAATAAGTGGGAGATGAATACCATGTTCATGGATCAGAAAACTCAAAATTCTTATAATATTGTACAATTCCAGTCAGTATCTTCACAGGCTGTTTTGTGGAAATTGACAAGCTATTTCTGAAATTTATATGAAAATGCAAAGGGCCCTAGATTAGCTTAAAGAATTTTGAAAAAGAACAAAGTTGAATGACTTAGACTGCCTGATTTCTGGATTTACTATAAAGTTACATTAATCAAGACAGTGTGGGATTGGTGTGAGAATAGACAAATAGATTAATGGAATAGAATATAGTCCAGAAATAGACCCACACACACATATGTTCACTGATTTTTAGCAAAAATGCTAATGTAATTCAATGGAAGAAACAGTAGTGTTTTTGACAAATGGTTCTAAGACAAACACCCATAAACAAAACAACAAACTTTAACCTTTACCTTACATCATTCACAAAAATTAACTTGAAATAGATCGTAGATTTATATTAAATATAAAAACTAAAATCATAAAACTCTTCAAAGAAAGCATGGGAAAATATCTTTGTCACCTTAGAGTAGGCAAGAAATGATTTCTTAAGACATGCAAAGCCAAATCTATATATATATATATATTAAAAGATTAGTTGTACTCTACCAAATTTAAAATGTTTGATCTTCAAAAGTGGCTCTTCAAAAGTCACTATTAACACAATTCCTATTAAAATCCTAGCTGTATTTTTTGTGGACATAAGTAAGTTTATTCTCAAATTTATGTGGAAAGATAAAGTAACTAGAAACAATTTTGTATAAGAATAGTAAATTTGGAGGAGTCATACTACTTGATTTTAATACTTAATGTGTACTCCCAAACTCAAGACAATATGGTAGTTATTACAATCCAGTTCATGAGCCTGTACATGGAAGGGATAGCAGAGTGCCTAGCACATGGTAGGCACTTTGTATTGAATTATTTGCCTTGTAATTATTATCAGGATTTTGTTTTTGTCTTGTTAGCATTGTCTCATAACTCTCTCATCTCTCTCCCCCTCCACCTCTTCTTTTCCTTTTCTCTCTCTCTATCCCTCTCTATCTCCGTCTCCCTCCCCCGCCCCACTCGTAATCAGATAGGTAGTAAATAAAGAACTGTGGTCAGAACTTAGGTAGTGCTTTTGATGCCCCAAACAATTCAAAATAGTATTTGTTTTGTATCCTAATATACTGAATGCCTTTCTCTCATATATTTTCTCATTCTTAAAAAATGTTATATCTTCTTCTTTTACCTTATATTTTCTATCCTCCTTTATCATTCTTTTAACCGTTACACCTTCATCATCTGCATTATACCCAGATATTGCTTTTGGGGCTCACGGGCTCTGTTATAGTGACTATGCTGCTCTGTATTTGTTAGGTAAGGGTGATGTGTGCTAACCAGCTTACTAGCCTATAAATTTGTTGTTCCCTTGTCACACTAAATGAGATTGGGAATTATTTTTGAATGAAAGTTTATCAGTTTCTTACAAAAATTAAGGTTTTGGTACTCTATAGTAAATACATAAAAAGGTCTGGTTTTAAATTTAAACTCTGGAAGTGACCTTGAAAATATGATTAGTTATAATTATGTGCTTTACATTTTTCTGGTAAGTTAAGACATTTATGCATATTAATAGTGGTGACCTCTGGGTTGGAGAAACTGTTTATTCTAGCAGAAGTTTTTTTGTTTCTTTTTTAAACTGCTAGTTGTTTCCTTAAATGTAGCAGATGCTAAATAGGCTGATCTTTTTTTCTTTCTTATTGTGTTTTATAATAAAGCAGCTCTTTTAACATGATCTAGCAGTCTGTGTTAACTATTAGTGAATTTTAAGATTACACAAATTCATTTTGTGGACATCATATTTTGTTTTGTTTTGCAGGTTGGTGAAATTTTCGATGAAGCCATTAAATTAATTGTTTGCCATCATGAGCAGAAGTAAACGTGACAGCAATTTTTATAGTGTAGAGATTGGTGATTCTACATTCACAGTCCTGAAACGATATCAGAATTTAAAACCTATAGGCTCAGGAGCTCAAGGAATAGTATGGTAAGTTTTTACTTTCAAAACTTAGGCAAAGGATCATTAACTGCTATTATTTCCTCCTCTCAAAATATAGATACCTTATTGTAAATATTTAATTTGTCTCAAGAAATTTAATTAAAACTGTAAAATTTAAGTTGAAGCTGTAACAGTGAGTTGTTTTGTTCAGGGATTAATGGTATTTCGTATTATTCACAAAACAAAGCTATAAGTCAGCACTGCCATCTTTTAAGTATAAATTATGATTAAATACTTAGTCATAAGCCATGTAGAGACAGACATCTGTATCAAGAAGGAATAAATGACATGCTTGTTAATACCTTGTTTACATCTATTCCCATAGTTAGTTGTTTAATAAGAAGCTTCACTTAATTCATCACTTTCACACTGTAATGAAACTCTGGAATTTCAGACATCTTATTTTACACTGGGGAATCAAGTCAGCTACATCACCTGGGTTTCAAAACTCATAAGTGTATTTAAAATTGATTTACAAACTAATTCCTACAAAAGGCCTTTATTACCTCTTCTTGAACCAGATTTGTTTAGGAATCTATTAAAAATTTTAAGTGTTTACGACCCTATAGTTCTCCCAAGTTCCAGAAAAACTCTTGCACACGTATACAAAGAGAAATACATAGGGTTGTTCTTTGCAGCACCATTTATAATTGTGTTTTGAATTTTTTTATTACAGTGCAGCTTATGATGCCATTCTTGAAAGAAATGTTGCAATCAAGAAACTAAGCCGGCCATTTCAGAATCAGACTCATGCTAAGCGGGCTTACAGAGAACTAGTTCTTATGAAATGTGTTAATCACAAAAATGTAAGTGAACATTTTAGAAAATTTCTTAAGTATAGATGAACTAAAGATTTGTTCATAACTACATGAATAGCAAAAACTTTTAAAATATTAGGTTTTTTAAATTGTTCTTTTGGATTGAAATATTGTTTAAGAGGTTTATATATCTACAGTATGAATTTTTTTCTCAACTTTATTAAATTATATCAAAAGAAAAATGGCTTCAGAAATTTAAATTGTGTAATTTTCTGGCATTAAATGTCCAAAAAGACTTTCAAAGATGTTGATGTTTCTAAAGACCTTTATTTTTGGCTTCATCTCATCATCTGCTTTTTGTTTTCTGTCTGGCTGACATTTCAGAAAACTGGAGCTGTGGTGTAGAGATCATTTCTATTATACTTTGACACCAGAACTTTAATAATATTGAATATTAGTTCAAATCATTTTTCCCTACTCTACTTTCTTCTCTCTAAGTGGTGGCAATACTCACTGGTCATTTTATGTTGAGGATAGCCAGTGGTTATAAAGCAGCTTAGCAGAAACTTTAAAAAATATTTAGATGAAATTAGAATAACATTCTGATTTTACTTCCTAATGATTATAAAGACTTAAACTTATAACTTTCACTCATTTTGAGAGTTGTTAAACTTTTTAAAGCTTGCATTAAGCATATTGATAGTTCTGTTATTATTTTAATGAAACAATGTCTCCAGATTGAGAAGAAATAAACTGGGAGTAAATTGTGCAAGGGACAGTTTTATGAAGTACTAAACTGAAAGTATCTGACTAGAGACGTTTTATGGTGCTTTTCTAAAGAAGTTTATAAAATATAATGAGCTTCATACTTTCTGGTTGCAGATAATTTAACTATGTGCAAGCCTCTGTGTATTGAAATTACTATATATTAGTCATAAGGGGAAGTATTTATGAAAGTTAGGGATTAGGCTCTGTATTTGGAGAGCTTACAGTGTTATCTTGAAGACAAAACAAATACATAAAGAGGTCGATATCAAACATAATAAAACAATAGCAGTTGTCAAATCATGGTAGATAAAAAATAAGTGCTGAGAGAAGATTGTGCTTTGAGCCTTAATGAAGTGGAAAATCTTTGGGGAAGAGTGAACCTACGCTAATTCTTAAAGATGGGGTAAAAATTGAAGGAAGAGGGCCTCCCAGAAAGAAAACGTAGCATTATAAAAAAGCACAGAGCTAATGATTAAAGTCAGTCAGTGATGGGGAAGAAGTTGTGTTTGCCAATATTGTTCTAGGTGGGAACCAGATATATTGCTTGTCAGGGTTTTGCTGGTAGCCTTCTGCACTCAGATCTGCTCATGCCCCCTGTAGCCTGTTTTTGTGGCATTGGTGGTAATGGTATTGCCTTAGTTTCACATTAAGATGACCGGTAACTTCCTACCTCCTGAGCCTGGGTGACTGCAAAGAAATATGGTTCCATCAACTAAATGGAAGGCATGGAAAGTTTGTTTCTCATGATTAACCCTCTAGTGGAGGTGGCACAGATCCACCTAGAAGGATGTTGGCACAGAGTAGGTGCTCAAAACACTTGTTCAGTGAATGAATATAAAAGTAAATATAGGGAAAGGAGGAATGGCAATGGAATTTTTTACTCCGTGATGGATGTTTTTGTAATGTCTTGCCTTTTCAACATTTTCATGTTCTGCACAGATCTTTATTGGTCTAAACTTCTCTGGTTTTCCCCACTCTCTTCTTTTTTTATTCTTTATTGTGGTAAAATACACATAACATAAAATGTACTATCTTAACCAATTTTAAGTGTACAGTACGGTGATATTAAGTACATTCATATTACTGTGCATTTCCCACTCTTTTCATAGATGATTTTAAGATTCTTTTTCAACTTGCTCGCTTATCTTTGAACACACTTTGATATCTCACCTAGCACACAGGACCACAGTACTGCATGTCTGAGCGAACCCTCTGAGAAGAACTGAAGCATGTCATCTTCTCTTAACTGTGAACGTTATAATCCTGTTTGGAAATCATTGTCTAAGCAAGTTATTCTTTGTCACTGCTCTGCTAATAAGTCACATCTCTCCCATCCTTTTTTTCTTTTGGTTTTGAAGAACAAGTATATAGTACTTTCTATTTCTTTCTATTAAATTTCACATGTGAGATTTGTTTCTTCTTACTGGACTGTTAGGGGTTGTTTTTTTCTTCTTTGCTCTGACTTTTCATTTCTTGGCTTCACCTCCCTGTTTTTCTCAGGATGCCTTCATAATACTGGATTAGTTCATTAGCAGCCTTTGGGAATACTGTAAAAATTATCCAACTCTTCCCAATTCTTCATTTTATTCACATGAATAACCTTATTAGAGACATTTTCAAAAAATACCTTCTTGAAATCTCCATGTGTTATATCTGGTTGCATTTCTCTGATTTACTGCTATTGTTCTTTGTTGTTTTTTTTTTTATTCATAGAAGATAATTAAGTTTCATAATGAATTTTTACCTGAACCTAGAAATTGTTATTTCTTTCAAAGTAGTTATATGCCACCCAGTCTTTTGACTTTTGTCTGTCTAGTCTATGATTGATATAATTTTTTTGTCATTCTTTTTGAAAAATAAGATAGCTGTTTGACTTTTTTATGAGCTTTATTGAGATACAGTTTATACAGCATACTACTCTTCCATTTTATTTGTACAAGTCAGTGGTTTTTAATATATTCAGAGATGTGCGTGACCATCACATGGTGAGTTCTAGAACATTTTCATCACCTCAAAAAGTATCTTGTATCATATAGCTCTCATTCCCTATTTCTATTTTCCTCAGCTCTAAGCAACTATTAGTCTCCTTTCTGTCTCTTTGTGCCTTTCATCTTAACATTTTTCCTCTACTCTAGTATTTCTTAGATATTAATGAAAACAGTTTTACTGTTTCTCTTAAGTCTCCAAGTATGCAATTTAACTGGTTAGGAAACTCGATTTATTTAGAGCAGCTAGATGCTTTCTATCTTTCTCTCACTGCTTCTGTCTTAAAAAATAAATGTTTTACCCTTTCTGGTCTGAAAATTACTATTCTGAATTTATTCACTGAAAAAATATTTGAATGCCTTCTATAAGCAAAGTTTTGTGCTTAGATGAATAACAGATTCTGCCCTAATGAAGTTTATGTCTAAAAGAATATTCCCATCCCTAAGTATAATTTTGAGCAAACACTTTAAAAATATGTGTCAGGTATCTTCCTCTTTGCCAGGACTATAAAAGGGAACAAGGCACAATTCTTTCTAACAAGAATCCTGGTGTGGTTGGGACAAGGGTATTGTGAAAATTAGAAAATAGTATAGTGTGTTAAATGCCATAATAGCATATAAGATACTGTGGAGACAAAGTAGAGAAAATATTCAGCTCTGTCAAGGACTAGGGGTCATCAGACTCTACCAAAGAGGTGTATCTTGAAGGCATAACTAAGTTCAGTAGGTAAGTGACAAATATAGGAAACAGTATATTTAAAGGCATTGAGAGTTTTTAAACATTTAATTTTAGTATGGCTAAATCATCAAGTTTAATAAAGGACTTAGCAGGAGGTGAAGTGGGTTGATGTCCTGTCATTGAGGACTTTGAATATTCTTCAGGGGAGTTTTGGAATTTGTTGGCATTAAGTTTTCAAAGAGGTGGATAATATGATCAGATCTTTCTTTTATCATATTACCATATTACAGGCAATTAAATGGTAGCTAGATTTACAGAAAACCATTCTTAGGGAACTTAGTGTTAGAAGTCATCATAGCATGAACATTCGAGATGAGATGTTAGAATCTCCAACCTATATAAGTAGCACAGGGAATAGGAAGTATAGATTGAAGTTCAGATTGACAATAGAATGGATAACATTTTAAAAAATATTTATTACAGTACAAATGCTGAAAAAGGAGTAAAAAATCATTATGAGTCTTCTGTTATAAAAGAAAAGGCACTCTGAAAAACTAAGGCATTTGGGTACAAATGATAATGAGTTCATTTTTATCTTATTTGTGAGACTTCCTTTTGAAGTGGCAATGAATATGTATGTCTGAGACTTAGAAGCAAGGACTTTTAATTCATTTTGCAAATTATCCACATAGAGATGTCTGGAGAAGAAGACAGACACCCAGAAAAAGGCTACAGATAGAGCAAAGAGAATAATTAAAGACAGAATAGTGTAAAAGAAGACATCTCTGTTGGATAGACCAGTGGAATAGATTGGGAATGAGGGAAACTGGGAAAGTGCATTATTATGAAAAACCACAAGGGGAAGTGCTGAAATAATATAGAGATATTGAGTTGGATAAGAGTTAGCAGAAGGTATTTAACATTTGCCTTCTGATTATGTAGAGGATGTAGGTTCTTGATATTGTTTTTATTAGCAGAATGGATTACATAGAGCTCTTCTGTTGATATAATTTTTTAAGGCTTTATTTTTTTTAGCAGTTTTAAGCTCTCAGCAAAATTGAGAAGGTACAGAGATTTCCCATATACCCCCTGCCCCCACTCATGCATAGCCTCCCCATTGTGAACATTCCCCACCAGAGTGGTGCATTTGTTACACCTGCACCAACACATCCATATCATCTAAAATCCAGTTTGCATTTGGGTTTACTCTTGGTGTTGTATATTCTATGGGTTTGGGCAAATGTATAATGATATGTATCTACTATTACAGTATCACGCAGAATGGTATTTCCACTGTCCTAAAGATCCTCTGTGCTCTGATTCCCTCCCTATCCCCAACCCTTGGCCATAAAGTTTTAATATGTAAAAGAGATTACTTGAGCTTAAAATGTAAGATTTGAAACATTTTAAACTAATGGTAGATTTTTTTAGCCCATGTATTTGCAGTACCCAAATAAAAGTAATATGAAGTAGTTTCTAATTTTTCATCCTCTCTGTTTTTGCCACAGATAATTGGCCTTTTGAATGTTTTCACACCACAGAAATCCCTAGAAGAATTTCAAGATGTGTAAGTATGATAAGTAAAATTTTATTATGTTAGTACATTATTCTTAGATTGTTGCTGTACACTTTAGCTGTCATCTTTTTTCACCCACAAAGTTACATAGTCATGGAGCTCATGGATGCAAATCTTTGCCAAGTGATTCAGATGGAACTAGATCATGAAAGGATGTCATACCTTCTCTATCAGATGCTGTGTGGAATCAAGCACCTTCACTCTGCTGGAATTATTCATCGGGTTAGTAGAAAATACTATCATCATAATTTTTTTTAATGATTGAGGTGGTATTCACATAACAAAATTAACTACTTTACAGTGCTCAATTCAGTAACATCTAGAATTCACAACATGGGCAGCCACCACCAATATCAAATTTCAGAATATTTTCATTGCCTCAAAAGGTAACCTCATACCCATTAAGCAAGCAGTCACTCCGCATTCTTCCTCTCACCTAAGCCCCTTGCATCATACAGGTCTGCTTTCTGTGTATGTGGATTTACCTCTTCTGGATATTTTACATAAATGAAATCATTCAATACGTGGCCTTTTGTGTCTCACTTCTTTAACTTAGGATAATGTTTTCGAATTCAACCATGGTGTAACATGTATCACTAGTTCGTTTTTTTTTATGACTGAATAATACTCTATTATATATATTTACCATATTTTATTTATCCATTTGTCTGTTGATAGACTCTTGGGTTATTTCTTCCTGTTAACTTTTATAGATAGTGTTGCTATGACCATTCATGCACAAGTGTTTGTTTGAGTTCCTGTTTTTAATTCTTTTGGGTATCTACCTTGGAATGGATGCTGGGTCATATGGTAATTACACATTTAACTTTTTGAGGAACCACAAAATAGTTTTTCATAGGGGCTACGTCATTTAACATTCCTAGTAGCAATTTATTGACAGAGAATGCGGTTTCTCTAAATCTTTGCCAGTATGTATTGACTATTTTATTCCAACCATCCTAGTGAATATGAAATGGTTTTTCATTGTAGTTTTCATTTGCATTTCCCTAATGACTAATGATGTTGAGCATCTTTTCATATACTTGTTGGCCATTTGCATGTCTTCTTGGGAGGAATTTTTATTCAAGTCTTAGGTCCATATTTGATTAGGTTTTTTGTTGTTGTGTTATAAGTGTTTTTTATGTATTTAAGTTACTGGACCCTTATATTTGAGATTTGTAAATATTTTCTTCCATTTTGTATGTTATTTTTTTTTTTACTTTCTTGTTAGCCTTTATACAAAGTTTTTAATTTTCATGAAATACAGTTTATTTTTTTCTTTGGTTGTTTGTGCTTTTGGTATCATGTCTAAGAATCCATTGTCAAATCCAAGGTCATTAAGATGTTGTGTTTTTGTCAGAATTTTATAGCTTTAGCTCTTATGTTTATGTCCTTGACCCATTTTTATTAATTTTTGTACGTAGTGTAAGGTAATGGTCTAACTTCTTCTTTTGCTTGTGGAAATCCATTTGTCCCAGCACCATTTATTAAAGAGATTATTGTTTCCCAATTGAATGGTCTTGGCCCCCTTGTTAAAAATCAATTGGCCATAGATATATTGTTTTATTTCTGTACTCTTAGTTCTATTCTATTAATCTATGTTTGTCCTTATGCCACTACGACTGTATTTTTTATCACTGTAACTTTGTAGTAAGTTTTGAAATGGGGAAATGTGAGTCCTTCAACTTCATTCTTCTTTTTCAACATCATTTTGACTATTCAAAGCCCCTTGTGATTTTATATGAATCTGAGTGTCAGCTTTTCCATTTTTTTAGAAGGCCATTTTTTATATGGATTTCATCAAATCTGTAGATCACTTAGGTAGTTTTGCCATCTTAACTATACTTAGTATTCCAATTGATGAACACAGGATGACTTTCCAGTTATTTAGGTTGTATTAGTCTGCTTGAGCCACCATAACAAAATACTGTACACTGGGTGACTTAAACAACAGAAGTTTATTTTCTCACAGTTTTGGAGGCTACAAGTCCATGACTGGGTGCCAGCAAATTTAAATTTTGGTAAGACCTCTCTTCCTGGCTTGCAGACAGTCACCTTCTCTCTATGTCTTCACATGTCCTTTCTTCTGTGCATGGTCAGAGTAGGGATGAGAGGGTGAGGTAGAGGGCAAGCCTGTGCTTGTCTTGATATCTCTTCCTCTTACAAAGACACTAATTCTTTGGATTAGGGTCCAGTCCTTATGATTTTATTTAATTTTGATTACCTCCATAATGGCCCTATTTCCAAAAACAGCCACATTAGGGTTTAGGTCTTCAACATGAATTTAGGGTTGGGAGACACAAAATGCAGTCTATAACATAGATCTTTTTAAATTTTTTTCAGCAATGTTTTATAGTTTTCAGTGTACACATCTTTCACCTCTTTATTAAATTTTTTCCTGGGTATTTCTTTTCAAAGTTAATTACAAATGGAATTGTTTTCTTAGTTTCCTTTTTATATCATCCATTGTTAGTGTATAGAAACACAGTTGATTTTTGCATATTGATGTTATATCATTTAGCTTTGCTCAACTTGTCCTAATAGGGATTTTGTTTGGATTTTTTTGTTATATAATTTTCTTTTTATAAGACCATATCATTTGCCCAATAGTTTTACTTCTTCCTTTCCAATTTGGGTGCCTTTTTTCTTTTTTGCCTAGTTGCTCTAGCTAAAACCTCCTGTAAAATGTTGAATAGAAGTGGCAAAAGTAGGCATCTTTTTATTCTTGATCTTAGGAGAAAGGCTTCTAATCTTTTGCCATTAAGTATGATACTAGCCATAGAGTTTTCATAAATGTTCTTATCTATTTGAGGAAATTATGTTTTGCATTGGAGTTAGTCACAGTGTACAGAGGGTACAGACTTCACAAAACTGCCTTCTCTTCAGATACCAACCACGAGGTTTCTAAGACTATCGTCACTTCAGATCAACTAGCTGCAAATTTGGGGCTTCCACAGCCACTCTTAGAATAATTCACTAGCATGACTCACAGAACTCTGAAAAGCACTATACTTATGATTACAGTTTTATTGCAGCGAAAGAATACAAGTTAAAATCAACCAAAGGAGGAGATGTATAGGGCAGAATCTGAGAAAAGTCCAAACATGGAGATTTCAGTCAGTCGTTCTCTCCTCCCAGCTACAAAGTATAAAAATACAGAGTATTGCCAACCAGGAAAGCTCACCCAAGCCTTTGGTATCCAAAACTTTTCTTGCTGCTCAGTCATATACTCCCTGCCTGGCCTTTACTCTCCAGCCTTTCCTAAGGTTTTAACCAGTACCTTTCGTCTCCAGTTACTCCTGAGGTTGAAAATAATATGTGTCCCAAAACCCTATCTATCATAAATCATATTGTTAAACGGTCCTGTGGCCAAAACCCCAGGCAAACAAAGGTGCTGCTTTCAGTCAGGAAATTCCAAGGACCCAGAGATCACCTGTAGTTTAGGGCAAAATCCAGAACTCTTCTTCACGTAAGATCAATTTTTCACCACATACCTTCTAGCCCTAGTTTAAGTGTTTTTATCATGAAAAGGTATTAGATTTTGTCAAATACATTTCTGTATCAGTTGAGATGATTGTATTTGTTTTGCCCTGATAAAGTGTGGTATGTTAAGTGGATTGATGTGTGTATACTGAACCACTCTTGCTTGCATTCCTAGGATAAATTCCACTTAGTTATAATGTATAATTTTTTAATATGTTACTGAGATTATTTTGCTAGTATTTTGCTGAGAATTTTTGCATCTATGTTCATTAGTGTGTAGTTTTATTTTTTTGTGATGTCTTTGTCTGGATTTGATATCAAGATAGTGTTAGCCTCGGTTTAGGAAGTGTTCCTCTCATTCATTTTTTGGAAGAGATTAAGAAGGATTGATATTCTTAATTAAATGATTGGTACAATTTGCTAGTAAAGCCATTTGGTACTTAGCTTTTCTTTTTTGTGAGATTTGATTACTGATTCCCTCTCTTCACTTCTTATGGATATGTTCAGATTTTCTGTTTCTTGAGTCAGATTTGGTAACATTGTGTGTTTCCAGGAACTTGTCCATTTTATCTAAGTTATCTAATTTGTTGGTGTACAGTTGCTCATAGTATTCTTTTATAATCCATTTTGTTTCTGTAAAGTCACGAGTAATGTCCCACTTTGCTTATGATTTTTAGTAATTTACATCTTCCATTTTTTCCCTTAGTCTAGGTAAAGGTTTTTCAATTTTGTTGCTGTTTTTGAAGAACCAACTTTTGATTTTGTTGATTTTCTCTATTTTTCTGGTCTGTAATTTTGTTATTCTCTACTTTATTATTTTCTGGTACCTTGCCTTGGGATTAGTTTGCTCTTTCTAGTTTCTTAAGGTGGAATATTAGGTTATTGATTTGAGGGTTTTTTGGTCATTGTTGTTATTTTTAATTGGGTGTTAAAAGCTGTAATATTGCCCCTGAGCTCTGATTTTCAGCATTCCCTCAATTTTGGTATGTTATGTTTTCATTTTCATTCATCTTGAAGTATTGCTAATTTCCCTTGTGAATTGTTTTTTGACCCATTAAGAGTATGTTAATTTACATAAATGTATGAACTTTCAACTTTTCTATTTTCTTGATTTCTAGTTCACTCCATTAGGTAAGAGAAGGCATTTTGTATGAGTTCAGTGTTTTAAATACTTTGAGACTTGTCCTATGGCCTAACGTATAGTCTGTCCTGAATAATGTTTCCATACACTTGAGAAAAATATGTGTTCTGCTATTTTTGGAGAGAATGTTTTACATATGTTTGTTATGCCTAGTTAGTTTATAGTGTTGTTCACATTCTCTATTTCTTTTTTGTTCTTCTGTCTACTTGTTTTGTCCATTAATGAAAGTAAAGTATAGAAGTCTTCAACTATTATTATATAATTGTCTATTTCTCCCTTCAGTTATGTCAGTTTTTGCCTCATGTATTGTGGGACTTTGTTATATTTGTATACATATATTCTTGCTGGATTGACCCATTTACCAATATATTGTCCTTTGTCCCACATAACAGTTTTTGACTTATGTTTGTTTTGCCTGATATTAGTATAGCTATTCTAGCTCTCTTGATTTTATTTGGATACCACATCTTTTTCCAGTCTTTCACTTTCAGCTTATTTGTGCCTTTGAATCTGAAGCGAGTCTAGTAGATAGCCTACAGTAGGATCATGTTTCTTTTATCCCTCTGCCATTCTCTGGCTTTTAGTTGGAGAGTTTAATCCATCAGCATGTAAAATAATTACTGATAAGGAATAAGTTACTTGGCCATTGTACTATTTGTTTTCATTATCACATCTTTTTGTTCCTCACTTCCTTCATTACTGCTTTTTTTGTTTGTGTAATTACTTTTTTGTTGTGTACCATTTGATTCTTTTCTCATTTCCTTTTCTATGTTATTTTTTAGTTTTTTCCTTAAAGGTTTCCTTGGGGTTTACAATTAACCTATTGAATTTATAACAATTTATTTTGAATTATTACCACTTTAATAGTATATAAGAATTATAATCTATGGCCATGTCACTTTGAACAAGCCCGATCCCATCTGATCTCAGAAACTAAGCAGGGTCAGGCTTGCTTAGTACTTGGATGGGAGACCACCTAGGAAAACCAGGTGCTGTAGGCGTAAAAAATAAGAGATTATAAACTGACAGGGTCCCTGCAATCATTGAGGTCAACCAAGGGTTGCCTCGCCTAAAAAAAAAGAATTCTGCTCCAATACAGTCTCTTTTCCCCTTTATATTGTTGTTGTCACAAATTACATATTCATACATTGTATGCCTATGAAGATAGACTTATAATTACTGTTTATTGCATTTGTCTTTTAAATCATATTGGAAAAAAGAAACTTAGAATACAGTAATACAGGCATTTGCATTTACCTGTGTATTTACCTTTACTAGTATTCTTTATTTCTTTATATAACTTCAGGTTACTGTCCAGTGTTCTTTTATTTCTACCTGGAGGACTCACCTTAGCATTTCTTATAGGATAATTGTACTAATGACAGTCCCTTTTAGCTTTTATTTATCTCAAAATATCTTAATTTCTGCTTCATTTTTGAAGGACAGTTTTTCTGGATATAGAATTTTTGTTTGGCCTGTTTTTCAGTGTTTTAAATGTGTTATTTCACTGCCTTTGGCCTCTGTTTTGGGTTTGGGTTTTTTTTTTTTTTTTTTTTTTTTGAGATACTAGCTGTTGATATCATTGAGGATCGCTTATAAGTTACAAGTTGTATCTCTATTGATGCTCTCAGAATTCCTTTGTTTTTGGCTTTTAATGGTTTGATTTTAATGAGTATGCAGATTTTTTGCTTTTAGCCCTGTAATTTATTGATCAGTTTGGATGTATAGATGAATGCCTTTCATTATATTTTGAAAGTTCAGTCATTATTTTAAAAAATATTTTTCTGCCTGTTTTTCTCTCCTTTAAGGACTCCTATTGTGTGTATGTTATATAATGATATTTCATGTTCTTTTTTCCTCAACTTAAATGTTTTGTCTCAGGCATAGTGGGTTCTTCATTTTCCTTACAATGTTTTAAAGAAATATCCTCTCTCTAGTCCAGGACCAGTGTCCCCCACTGAGAATGCAGGCTGCTTTCTTCAAGAACCCCTGCCCAGCCATGGAGATAGGTAGAGCAAGGACTAATAAAAACTGTAAATCTTTTCTATTGTTTTATTTTGTTTGTTTTGTTTTTAGAGCCAAAAGGAAAGTTTGTTAGGAAAGGGATAACATTCCAGATTGTGGTCTCCTCACAGAGGCAGAGAGAGGGACAGTGACTATAGAGAAAAGGACAGTGAGTGAGACAGAGTAAAGGCACTGAGAGAGGCCATGAGTGTTCATGGAATTTAGTTTATATGTCATTCTTTAGTTCCCATTTCCTTTGATATGGACATATGGTGAAGAAGGGGAAGAGTTTGTAGTGCTAAAAGCCTGCTGGCTGGCTGGTACTTCCCAGCCTTTAGTCCTTAAGTTCCCCAAGGTTGTAGCCATGGGGAATGACTGACTGTTGGTTCCTATTTCCCCTTCACTGGTATGGGGAATGGGTTGTTAGCAATCCTAGCAGAAATCTTCCTTTGGCCTACGGGTGTCCTCCTGGCCTGGCTGCAGGGCTGATCAGCATTTTGTGGTCTCTGAATGTAGCTTGATTAACATTTTAATTCTCTTGCCTCTTGCCTACTTAATTCCCCCCTCAGAGAATTTATTCCTTAAGGGGATGTTGAGAGATGAAGGTCTATCTTCTGTAACTTCTTCAAAGCTGAGATAGAGCTGTAGACCCTGCCTATCAGGGAACAAAAATCTCTGGGAGCCTATCCTAAGGCCCCTGAAGCAGAGAACATGAGGTCGTACCAGCATGTAGAAGTGGTAGGAAGCCTTGCAGCTTAGAATTTAGCAAAAAGATTGAAAAGACGAAAGTCAAAATTAATAGTAAAGGTAATTGACAGTAAAATTACTTTTTCATGGCAGTTTATTAATTCAAAGTGAAGATATCTAGTGAAAAGAAATTGAATCATTTTGAAGAGAATAGTGGCAGAGACACTGGGCTAAAAGAATAATTATTCAGAAAAGTCCCCTGATTCCCTGGGATTTATGGACTTATCTGTTTTTTTGGAACAAGAACATACAGTCTTCCCCGAGTTCACCCTTGACATGGCAGGGAGGAAAACTGAATTTTTACTAGATAGGTTACACTTCCTGTTTCATTTTCTGGAGGAAACTATAAGGGCTCATAAGAGACTGGTTTAATTCAAGACATATATACCCAGCTATTGATTCCTTGTAATTTGACAGCAGTTGGGAAACTTAACAAAACTTGATAGGGCTCTTTCTGTTTGAGTTGAGGGCTGACTGTCGATAGATCACGGGGAGGGAGCTGATCTGCTCTACTAGAAACCCTGAAATAGAAGGCAGTCATCTATGAATGGTTTAACACCAGGTTCCCCACAAATGTGCATTGTGTGATGGGCAAGGGGACAGCCCCCTTTTTGGCTGCGCCCCATTTCCTGGAATGAGGGGCTTTCCACACCAGATCCTGGTCTTGGCATGTGGTGGAAAATTTTACTGCTTAGTCCTGAAGAGGAATTTTCCACTTAAATAGTTAACCTTATAATCAGCTCTTTGTTCTGCTTCTGTAAACATACTTGTTGCATGGGCCAAAGGGCAGAGTGATCTGGAGATCAGCTGAAGACTCACCATTGCCTTTGATTGTTCTGTCTAGATAACAGATATATTGCCTAATTTTCCTGTCTGAAAATCTCATGCTCTGTAACTGTTCATAGCCCATAGCAGCTCCTACAGTCTGTAACTGTCTGAAGACAAATTAATCAATCGACCCATGCCAAATAAGCCCTATAAAAAAAAATTGCCTCTGAGCTTGGTACTCAGATCTTCAGAGTGCTAGCTCTTCTGGGACTGCCGTTGTAATAAACATGAGTTCTTCCACTCTCCTAGTGGTGCTTGGTTTCTCACTGATCTGATTTTGCAACATTTCTGCAACAGTCCCAGTCTCACAATGGGAAAAGTAAGTTATCTTATGTTATTTCAGGCTGACTATTTATTCCTGTCCCTGTGCAGTTAGCATTGGAGAGGCCCATGGGATGGGTCAGAACAGAGTAGGTAGCTCTAGTATCTAGTAAAAATTCAGTTTTCCTCCCTGCCATGTCAAGGGTGACCTGAGGCTCCCCTGTTGTGATTGCAATGATTTCTTTAGGACAAGCCAGCAAGTTGCTTGACCTCTGTTGTTGGAGGAGAGCAACTCTCTCTTGAGAGGCTTGCTATGAGGAGAAAGGGCTTATGAGGTCCACCCCTCCCCAGCTTCCCGGGGCTAGATGGATACTTGTTCTTCTAGTACCCTTCCCTCTTGCAATTTGCGCCTTTATGATACTCCAGTCCCAACAATGCCAACCATGATGGACCAAGGTTGAGGAGGATCTCCAGTCCTGAAAGGGTTGTTTTATTTTATTTTATTTTATTATTATTATTATTTTTTTTTTGCCTTGAGTCACCTCGAGATAGTGGTCCCTCCCTGTATTGTGGCAGATAAAATTTGCACCTTTTTGTGCTCTGCTTCCTTCTCTGCCAGGTCCCAGTTATTGGACACCTTAAAGACCTCTGACACCAAGGCAGCCAGCAGGGTAGAGGTCTAGGCCCCATCTTTTTGAGCTTCCTTTTTAATATTGGGCACAGCTTGAGTTATGAAACGTATAGCCAGGAGTGTCTAGTCCTCAGACTTTTGGCCAATGTTAGTATATTCTGTAAAAAGCCTCAGAAAACTGGTTAAGGCAACATAAAAAACAATTATTTTGATGAAGCACAGAATCCTTGTTTTCTTCTAAGAAAACTTTTCCAGAACATCAGCAGCAGAACAATAGTCTAAGAACCATTAAAAGCAACTCTAATTTTGTATTAGCTTACTTTTGACATTTAAAGTTCCAACCTTGTTTAGCTTAATCACATAAAATTTCTTCTCAGGATTTCTCTTCGCAAACCTACAACTTCCCTATTCCTTCAGTTTTCCTCTTTTCACTCATTCGGAATAACCAACTAATACAAACACCTTTCTTTCAGTTTTCTTCAAAATATATCTCCTTACTTTATACCTTCTGTTAGCAAAAACATACATTTCCCTTTCTATCATGATTAGAATTCTTAACTACCATATTATATATATAATACTGACAAATACAGATCAGAAGTCATGCACATATTCTTATTATTTCGCCATTGTCAGTATTTGTAACTTCCCTGAGGGTGCATATTTAGTTTTCTCCGGGAGCAATGACATAGATGAGGCTCCCAGAGAACTCAGTTTCCCCTGAGTGTGAGGGTAAAGGGGGAGGAGAAGATTCCTGATTATGTCAAGATCTCCTGGAAGGTGCTCCTGTGATTGGGCCATCGAGTAAGTCTGGGTCTTGGTAAAGGAGCATAGAACATAGAAGTTCATACATAGGGAACTTCTTCCCACTTTTTCTCTTTCTTGCAAAATAGATCTAATTGTGGGAGAGTATTGTAGTTTAGGGAACCATTTACAGATCAAACTTCTTGACTTCTTGGTCCCCCTCCCATCATTAATTTGGGTCCTCACTGCTGACAGCTGGGCTTGGGGCTGCCTGTGCAGCCGTGGAGGAAGGAGAAAATATATTCTTCCCTTAGGGGAAATTGAACTTGGGCACCCTGAACCTTAACCCTTAAGATACCTGAGAACACAATCCTAGCTGAACCTGAATCTGAAAGTGCATTAGTACACTCACTCCCTGAGAGCGGTGCATATGGGCTCCGTGGTGAAGTGCTGCCTGGAAAGGCAGAAGGTGGAATGGTAGCACGTGTCTGGCCCAGTACTGCTATGAGTATGCACAGGGATTTACCTGTGGCTCCTACAACCTGCGGGCAGGGGTCCTGAGCCCCTCACTGCTAGAGGGAGAATGACAGCACCAGTCTGGGTCGACTGCTGCCCTGAGCATTTGCAGGGATTTATCTGTGGCTCCAAGGGAGAGAAACAGAGACACAGAATCAGGGATAGCAACAGAAGGCTAGCTTTTTGGGAAGTGGGGCAATTACCTTGAAGTCCTGCACTGTAGGGGATGCAGGCCAAGGCACCCGATGCAGTCAGGGCACTCAGCTCTGAACTCTTTGGACCCTCTCTGAAATTGCTCTGGAGTCCTGGAAACAATTCAGAAATGAGGACAGGATTGGAACTAGTTAGAAAAGTTCAATGGAGCTGCTACCATGGCCCCACCTCCTCCCCATTAGAGTTTTTGCTGGAGGGGGAGGGAAGGAGGGAAAGGCTAAAGGGCAAAATCTGGGAGTAAGCCCCAGCATGCTTCTGTAGCCCACTGCTTCCCCGGTTTCAAAACCCCAGCCAAAACGAAAGCAAAGGTCCAAGAGGAGGGAACAGCAGATTCCCACAGAGACTTACCCATCCTGTTGTGGCCGAAAGGTGCTGCACAGTCTTTTAATCTGGAATTTAGACAGGTTTCCTTGGTAGGTCTTCTCTGCAGTTCCACTGGTGACCCCGAGTCAGGGAAGTTAGAGGAAAAAAAGTAGGACTCCTGCTCCATTAGAGAACATGACTCTCACCAGCTTCTTAGAAACAGCATCAACTGTTTGCCCAAGGCCAGTTGATCTTCACCGCATAAGAAAATGAATCCCAGCCACTCTCAGATGAGAGGAGCAATGGCGAACTTGGGTGGGATGAGTTTATGTTTTTTGATCCTTTCGTGGTCAGCCAGAAAAGATGATGCAGGACAGGGCAAATTTCTCCAAGTTGAGGGGAGACCAAGCCCTGGACTGAGAGGAAAAGAAGGTCCTTTGGTGGAGAATGTAGAAAGGATCCAACACACATGCCAAAGTTAGAGTCAAAAGGAAAGTTTATTAGAAAATAGGTAACACTCCACAGACAGAGTGTGGTCTCCTCTCAGAGGCATAGGGAGGGACAGTGAGAAGGATAGTGACAATAAGAAAGATGAGGACAGTGAAAGAGAAAGAGTAAAGGAACTGAGAGGAACCTCTATTTTTAAATTACCTCATTCTTGATTCTGTATTTTCCAGATTTCCAAAGTTTATTTTGATCATTTTTGCTCCTCTTTTTGGTGTTTCTATGGAACTGTCTACTCTGCCATTTTTACTGACATCACAGCCTTTTATCATATTCTTGGGACATATATTTTGCTAATTTATATGGAGTGATATAAGGTTATTTTTGCTCTACAATGAAGCAGTATATAAAATATCCTTCTATTCTTATCAGTTATATGAAATTTGAGTATTTACTAGTTGTGTTTCTTATATGTATTCAGAAACATTTTTTATATTTGTATCCTGTTTTTTAACTTCTTTATTGAGATATAATTCAGTGCCCACTTAAGTGTAAAATTCATTTTTTATTCAAAGGTCTTGCAACCATCACCATGATATTTATTAGAACATTTTTTTTCCTCCTTAAAGAAGCCCTGCACCCATTCGCCTTCAGATCTCATTATGAACCAATTAGCCTTCAATTCTCATTCTTCCCTGTCTCGTTCTCCCCCAGCCCTAAGCAACCACTCATCTACTTTCTACTTATATTTGCCTGTTCTGAACATTTCATACACAGTTGACCCTTGAATGGCGGTGGGGATTAGGGACACTGACTTCCACCCTGTGCAGTTAAATATTTGATTATAGTTTGACTCCCCAGAACTTACCTACTAATAGCCTTCTGTCGGCCTTACTGATAATATAGTTGATTAACACATATTTTGTTGTATGTTATATGTATTATATGTTATATTCTTATAACAAAATAAGCTATAAAAAATAAAATGTTAAGAAAATCATAAGGGAGAGAATATACTGTGGAATAAAGGGAGAAAAGGAATTTTTGATAACCAGAAGGGTAGGCTTTGGCAGAGACTGGTGCTCACCACCATTCTGAAGTCTGCCTCCCCACATTTTCCAGTTCCCTTACAACTGGGCGGGCCCTTATGACTAGTTCTACCAGTGGCTTTAGAGCAGAAGTGATGTGTATCATATCCAGGCTATTAAGAAAATCATAAGAGTATTGATAAAATTCCAGGTGTACCTGTGCAGTTCCAGCCAGCCCGTGTCATTCAAGGTTCATCTGTAAATGGAATTATATAGTATGTGGTCTTTTGTGGTGGCTTCTTTAATGTTTTCAAGTATCATCCATACATGTATGATGTATCTGTACGTTATTTCTTTTTATTGCCAAATACTATTTCACTGTATGGATGTACTACATTTAGTTTCTCCATCCTGCACTTGAGGGACATTTGGGCTGTTACCATTTTTTGATTGTTAAGAAAAATGCTGACATGGGCATTTGTGTACAAGTTTTTCTGTGGACATATGTTTTTGTATTTTAGTTTTAAATCTAGCTTATTGTTTGAAAAAGTTGTGCCTCTAATTTGAGAGGAATTTTTTAAAAATTTATTTACTTCAGTGGAATTATATCTTCCTTCTGAGCTACACTGTATCAAATAACTTATTATAAGTACTTATATTTGTGCTCAAAATAGCTATTTTAAGACAGTTATATATCTCAGACATTCAGATTTATCTTTAGTTAGTCCAATGGATTGCTTTTTATATTATATATGCAATTGCTATAATATGTCTAATGCCATCTTGAAGCAACATAAGAGAACTCTTTTTAAATGGGAGAGTATATTATTTTCCTCCTCCCATACTCATATGAAATAGAGCAAATGAGTTAAACTGGGTTTTCTTTGTCCAGTGTATCAAGACAGTAATCTGCCAGCCGGGAAGTTAATTTGAAGTTAAGTTAATCTAGAAATATAGAAAATTTCTAGATTAATGGTGGCAGCAGGTCAGTAGAACAGAAATTATAGGAAGTAGAAAACAAGAAAAAGCAAGAAACATAAAAAAAAAATAAATTACTGAAGACCAGCATATAACGTAATATATAAATGGGATAAACCCCTTAATGAAAAATCAAATTTTGACACACACACATACACATAAAACCAACAACAACCATATTTTTCTATAATGAAACAGTTGTGGCTAACTTCCAAAGACTAAAAGCAAAGGTGTTGGCAAAGATGTATGTAGAAAATGCAAACATGAAAACAAGGATGACTAAGCAGGTGGAATTTAATATGGTGGGGGAAAGAGTCACTGTATAACGATGAAGGGTATAATACACATATTTAGATAAATGTCAAGAAACTTAATACATGGAGTGGAGTTACATTGCACAAAGCTTAAATTGTAGAAAATAGAATAACTGCACAAACACAATAGTATTGGGATATTCTAACATACTCCCTTAGTGTAGTTAAAGTGTTAAAGTATTAAAAACACAGTACAACCATAGAAAATTTACATAATAAATTTAAACTAATGGAAGGCATACTGTGGTCTACCTGTGATGAAGAGTATGTCTTTATCTTAGGTCAGGCTGACAACCAAACTCCAGGGTGAAGATACATGTGTGAGAAGTTTATTAAGATGTCCCCTCAGGATCAGCATCTGTGGGGGGAATAAAGGAATTAAAAGTTTACAGAGTGAGAAATTGAATTGGGTACAATTGCTCCAGAGGCCTCAGTTGGTAACTTAATTGGACCTTTGGCCTGGGAGCAGCATGACCTTGGAAAAGGTAGCACTCTGTGACCGAGAAAGAATGAGTGCCTGAAAGAGGATATTAGAGCAGGCATAGCAGCACCCACTGTGTAGGCCACCCCTGGTGCCACTTGTTCCTACTTTCTTCATACAGTAAGTTCTGGAAACTATTCCTCTATGTTTGTATTTGATATTTGCTCCTTAAGTAACTTATAAGAAGAACTTCAGTGGGATAAATTATTGTACCCACTTCTGCAGCTGGTCTTGAGGCCATAATTGGAACTCATCCTTCTGCTCTAACTTATTCAAATTCCCCTCACCCTTAGTTAATATCTCTGCTTGTCTGAGATTGTTTACTCAGTAAAATAACCTAAACTTTCATCCTTTGGAGGTTTAATATAAGTCAGGGTGGGAGATGGAGTTCTACATAGTCACTCAGAGACAGAAGCTGATTGAGGCTCCACCATCTAGATAGGTGCTAGTCACTGTGTCAGGGGGAAAGAAAGCCAGGTGGTGTGTGCTGGCTCTTCTGTGCTTTAGCCTGGAAATGAACACATCACTTCTCTGAGCCCATTGTCAGAACTAGTCATAAGGACCTGCCCAGTTGTAAGGGAAAGGGAAACATGGGGAGGCAGACCTCAGAATGGTGGTGAGCACCAGTCTGCCACAGTCTACCCTTCTGGTTATCAAAAATTCCTTGGCTCCCTTTATTTCATAGTTATCCCCTCCTTAGGCAAGATAACCCAAGTCCTATTTCATCAAGGCATTTAGTTCCAGGTGATACTTGGTAACTTCTACATCTAATCTGGATATGGCTCTTTTTGTCTAAAAACATTGGAACTAAAATGACCAAATTATCTGGCCATTCCCTTCCTTTGCCCCATCTCCTAAATGTGATGGCCAGACAGTGTCAGAGTAACCACAATAAACAATCCCATTTGGGAATTTTTAAAATGCAATATTAGTTATTTGTAATATGAAGTTTTCTTGGGCAGACATTATTAGTGTCCCTTGCCCTGGAGTGGGGAATATTCCTTGATTAGGCCCTGACTCTGATCTCTGCGAGGCATGCCCTGTCACCTATTCTCTGTGGTAACTGTTTTCATCCTATGGAGAGCCTTTCTTTTCCACTGTCCTCTGTGAATACATATGAAGTGGGTATTAGGAAATGTGCTTGGGGGCTGCTCAGCTTCTCAGCTTTCTGTCTGTAAAATATGGGAGGTCAAATGTCACTTTAAGGTAGTCCTCCCTGGGTACTATTGATATTTTGAATAAATGATTATTTCTTTTGAGGGACTACCCTGTGAATTGTAAAATGTTTTAGCAGTATTCCTGGCCTCTGCTCTCTAGATGCCAGTAGTACTTCCTAATGTGACAACCAAAGATGTCTCTAGACAGTGCCACACATCCCTTGGGGTCAAAATTGTCTTGAATTGAGAATCACCATTTTAAGATGAGAATAGCCATAGAATTGTTGAGTTTTTATGACAGTATAGCTCTCTCTGAAACTTAGGAGGTTTTTTATCTTTTTAATTACAGTTCTTTTTAAAGCACATTTTTTAGGTCACTGGACTTAATGTCTAACTTTAAGCTTTTAGGCTTCTGTTGGCAAGTCTGAAGTAGTTTCATCAGTGAAAGATTTTGTCTTTTTCTCTCAAGGGCTTTTAGAATTGTTATGTGAAAACGATGTTTCAGAAATAAATCTAAGGTATCAGTGACTTAAAGCAGCATTTATTGCTTTTCAGATCTGTAGGTTGGCTGTGTGGCACTGTTCCAGATCATGGGGTCAGTCATGTTCAGGGTCTATTATATGATAAGGTTTCAGTGTCCAGGCTGAAGGAGTACCTTCCTGGGGCACATTTTTTTTTTCCCCCTCATGGTGAAAGAAGAGCAAGAGCTAAGCTAAATCATGCAGGCACATTCAAAACTTCTCTTCAGATTTGATGACCATCACATTCCTTCACACTCCATTGGCTGAAACAAATCATCTGACTAGGCCCATCAATAAGATGAAGAAGTATACCTGGGTTGGGAAGGGGAGATATTTGAACAATCTGCCCTTTTTTTGTTGTTGAAGTGTTTGTAGCATTTAGCTTTTCCAGAACGACAAGGCCCTGAAGTTCTAGACCCATTCTTCTCTTTCATTTCTCTTTTTAAAGTGGCTAATTCTTTCAAATGTAGCCGATAGCCACCAACATACACTACTAAAATTTTGCTTTCCAATATCTTTTTCTAAAGCAGAGTCAACAAGCTTTTTCTGTAGAGGCAAAGCCAGATCATAAATATTTTAGGCTTTGCAAATGATATGCAGTGTCTGTTATAGCTGCTCAACTTTGCCATTGTAACAGAAAAACAGCTATAGACAATAAGTAATTGAATGAGTATGGCTGTGTTCCAAGAAAACTTTCCTTACAAAATCAAGCAGACCTTAATTTGCCAATCCCTATTCTAGAGCTTCAAGTTCATTATGCAAGTGCTGTGCTTTCCAAGTTATTGCAGGTGACAGTGTCATGAAATGTACTGCTGCTATCTCTATAACCTGGATGATTTTTCCAACCTTTGATATTCGTTTCCCTGCTGCTAAGCTATGATCCTATGTTTATGTAATAGTAACACCCCACTTCTGGCACCAATTTCAGTGTTAGTCAGAATAGACTAATGTAAAGGAAACACAGTCCTGTGTGTTTACTGTACTGTAGTACTACTTCTCACACCAGATGTGTGGTAGTTTTTCCTATACCAAACAATTCTCAGATTCTCTGAACACCAGCTCGGTGTCCTTCAATTTAACTCAATTCAGACACTGTCTACCGGAAGATAGCATCAGATCCCAGAGGTAAAGGGCTTAGTACCACAAGATGGTCCCCACTTCAGATGCCATTCAGAAGCCTAGGTTGTTTCTGTGCTTCTGACCTACTCTATAATTTAGAGGTTCCCATGACCCCTTTTTCAAGTTCAGTTCATTTGTTAGAGTGGCTCACAGAACTCAGGAAAACATTTTACTTACTAGATTTCCAGTTTGTTAGAAAGTACATAATTCAAGAATAGACAAGTGGAGACATTCACAGAGCAAGTTATATGGGAAGGGCTGCAAAGCTTCTGTGATCTCTCTGGGTGTCACTCTCCCCAAATCTCCAAGTGTTCACCAGAAGCTCTCTTGCTTTTTGGGTTTTATTCAGGCTTAATTACATGGGCATGATTGATTAAATCATTGACCATTGATGATTAAACTTAATCTCTATCCTTTCTCTGCTCCCAGGAGGCCTGGGGGTGGGGCTGAAAGTTTTAACATCTGATCACATGTTGGCTCACCTGGCAACCAGCTTCCATCCATTTGGGCTTTCCAAAAGTGACCTCGACATAAACTTAGGGTTAGTTGAAGGGTCCTATTATGAATTAAAAAAAACACTCTTCACCTTTATTGCTCTCATCACTTAGAGCCGGTAACTGAGGCAAAGATCAAATATATATTTGTTATTACAAATTATAATGTCACAACTAGACTATGCAGAGGTAACAGATAAACCCTGAATACTCAATGGCTTAACAAAACTAAGGTTTATTTCCTACAGTGCATGTCACCTGAAGGTCAAGATGGCTGAAGACTCTGCTTTTCATAGATGCTTACCAACCCAGGTTAACAGAGGGTTACTTATCTGGAATGCTACTAATCACCAAAACAAGGGAACCACAGGATGCCCTCTGTTTTTTACTCCTGCTCACATCCCATCAACTAGAACTAGTCACAGGCTTGCCTAACTAACTACATATGTAACTTGAAGAGGCTGGAAATACATTGGAGAAAAGACTGAATATTACTAGGTTAGTTTTCCTGCCTCTGCCACAAATGCATACAAATTCAGTTATTTTTCTCATGTAGTTGGCAATGGTTCTAAAATCTGTAAGAAAGTACATATTGACATACAAAAATGAATTTCAGGTACTATTCTCAGGCATTTTTTTTTTGACTTTTTAAATATCTATTTTTTAAAAGGTATGTTTTGCTCTTAATTTTTTCAGAATAAAGTGTTTAAGGTTAGAATTTTATTTCTAGACTAGAGTGTATGAAGAACCATTAATCTTTATCGTAGTAGATGTGGAAGTGATGTCAAAGCTTGTAATATTTATTCTTGAACATGCAGTTTTACTTTGCTGAGATACTGTATTTTGGAAATAGTGGCAATAGTATATTTACAGAATAGCAATAATGAAAATTTTCATCTTTTGTTTCACTAAGCCTGTTGATCTTTTTTTTAACTTTGATAAAGCCCTTCGTTTACATATCTTTAAAGTTCATCCATGATTGCCTATCAAAATATGTTAAAAACTGCATACATGTTTTTCTTGATATAGACATTACAAAAGTAATCATTGCCTTTTGAGCCAGCATTTTTTTTCTATTCCATTAATCACTGGTATTCAGTATATGTACTCCATGTCAGTACCAATAATGAAATGTGTTTGTGGATATATGCTTGCTTTCCTTGGTCTCGTGGTTTATAATAGGATTCATTGGCACTAACAGGCAAGATATAACAAACTTGAAACCTTGAATGTTTATGCTGCTGCCTTCTTTCTAGTGATCATAGCACAGAATTCCTGAGGTCACGTGGAAAATTTTTAACAAAGACATTATTTAATAGCATCAGCAGCAAGTGATTTTATAGATTACTGGCATGAAGACAGTGCTGACCTACCTCTATAAGCAGACAAAGTTTTATGAACAAATTTGTGTGATTTGGGGTGGGAAATCTCTGACAGAAAGACTTCAATTCTAAATCTAAAGATTGCTTCGATTGACATAGAATGGTCCATTATTGATTTGTAATATCTATATAAAATTTATTTTGACTTTAAATGAGATTTTTTAAAATGCTAGCAATTTAGTATATCAGCAAATATAAATGCTAACTGATGATTCTCTTTTATCATAATAGTTCTTACAATAGCTTTTAGATGCCTTTCCAAATCACTTTTACTCCACTTGATCAAAAATTGCCAGCTAATCCTAATTCCCAGCAAATAAAACATTACTTGTCGAATAATTAGTATTCAAAAATTAAAATGCCATTAAACTAATATCTCAAATTTTCCTATTATGATAAATCTTTCCAATAATATCAACTATGGTGAGAGAAATAATTAGCATGAATTGTTTTACTAGTGATCTGATAAGTTGTGAACAGCAAAGTATTTGTATATATCATAGCAGTAACTTTTTTTTTTATTTTTTGAAGGACTTAAAGCCCAGTAATATAGTAGTAAAATCAGATTGCACTTTGAAGATTCTTGACTTTGGACTGGCCAGGACTGCTGGAACTAGTTTTATGATGACACCTTACGTAGTGACTCGCTACTACAGAGCACCAGAAGTCATCCTAGGAATGGGCTACAAAGAAAACGGTCAGCAAACACTACTTGAAATACTATTCTGATTTGTTTGCTTTTGTTTGATTTCTCACGTAAATATTTAAACCAAAGCACCTGGAGTTAAATATATGATACTGTTTGATATATTTATCAAGAGTTTGAAAGTAACTATAAATTTGTTTGGAAAAACTTGGGGGCCCTGTTTATTTAAATACAAATACATAACCATCAACACTAACTACTATGGGAGAAAGAATATATTGTCATGGCTCCTGAAACAGAATATTGAAAATTAGTATTTGTAAGATGGACTCAAGTGGACTAACAGTTAATCTTTAATTGTAATCTCAGTGAGCTGTTAGTGATGTTTGCTCTTATTTCTATCCCCCTGAAACGAAAGTTAATAACAATAGCACTTAGTGTAAACTTTTAAGAGCTACAGTAAAGCCGTTCTGCAAAGCTGATGGACAATTAATGGGACCTTTTGCAAGAAACAGTGTTTCATCAAAACCCTTTAAAAAATAGCATTACTGTGTATGGATATATCGAATTATATTTATCAACATTAGAATCAAAATTGAAGAAAATTATCTTCATGTAATTCATAAATTTTTTAAAATATATGTATACTCATATTTATATTTAAGAAGAAATTTTAATGAGTCCCAGACATTTAGGAGATGAGTACATCTGCACAGGATTTTATTGACTTTAAACTTTAACATTTTTAATGTGGTAACTTTATTTAAAATACTCCTTGAAATAGAACCGAGATGGTTTTTTCTAGCAAGGAATCTGGAACAGCCAGGAAGCTATTAAGTCAGTTTTCAAGATTCTTTATTATAAAAGGTAACATCAGGATGAAGATTTTAGCTTAATTTCCTTTTCTGAGCTAATTAAAAACAAATACTTTAAACATTTACCACTTTTTGTTCTTAAATAAACTACACTGTTTTCTTGCTCTGTACCCAAAATTCTTATACTCTATAATCAAGTGAGTTGGATTTAGTATGACTCTTTTTTTTTTTTTTTTTGAGAATTGATACTTCAAATGACCAACATGAAGATTGCTTTTGCATTTGTTATGAAACCATTGATTGTCACAGATATTGTGTAATGTGTCAGTGTCCTGGAAATGTAGATCTTGGAAGATAGCTCTCTACCAGAAATTAGCACCAAAAATGTTTAAAATGTTTAAAGAATTGACACTTTCCTGTCTTAGATAAGATTACTTTGCTTTTTTTTTTCTGTCTCAGGAAACTGAGTCAAGTGTAATGCTTAATTATGATAACTACATTATCCAGCAAGTTTAAACATAAGAATTTCCTCCTTTTAGTGACACTTTCCTTCTACCCACCTACCCCACCTGTTTTAACAACTGTCTTTTATCTTTCATTGTCTTTTATTGCAAGCTACCTCAGAGCTTTTTTTGCAAAGTACGAAATAATGGAATATATTCAAACTTCCTAATAGGCTAAACAGACACTTTAAAACTAGTTTTGTATGTAAACCAGGTTTATCATGTTCTGAGAAAGTTTTTGCTCACCCAGACAATGACCTCTGTACTTGCAGCTTCCGAAATGTTTTAAAATACTTTCCTTAAGTTACATACGTCATTTGTGTCCTGAATATTTAACTGAAGTGTGCCATTTTCTATAAAGTCTATAGGGAAATTTTATTATAATAGATTTTTGCCTGAAAGGAAAACCCTGGAAGAAATTATTCTCTGAACTGATTTATGAATATTAACTTTGCTCTAAAATTTTATTCTTGAAAGTTGAATCACATACCATAAATATAAAGACATTTGTATGTGTTTTAAAATGAAATTTTAGAGAAACTTAAGTTCCATAGGATTTCCAAAATTTATTTCCAGTTTAGCTCCTATGATTCTGTAATGAATTGGCAGTTTGCTTATTAGAAAGTACACTTTATCAAGAAGACATGACCACTGGTTTGACAACAAGCTGGACCTAGGAGATTCCCCACTCTTCACTGAGCTTGGAATGTGTGTTTCCCATTTGCCTTTCCTGTTCCCAGAAGCTGCTCCAAGGATACAGCCTTGATATAAAAATGTGGTAGTGAGACTGTCTTGTGTATGTGACTGAACCCAGTTAGGGCTTCGTGTGTATATGACTGACCCTAGTTAAGGCCTCTGTGTAAACTTTTAAGATTTGATAGGTGGGTGTGGAAAACTGCTAGTCTTGTGGTCACCCCATATGTAAGTTCCTTGCTTATTAAACTTGCCACCTACAAAAAATAAAAAAGTACACTTAGATTTCCTAAGTCCTCCAACATGGATAAAGGGTAGATCTTACTCTAACATTCATAACATTCATTTCTATCCTTTTCCTCTTTTGTTCGTAAAGAATTTAGACTTCAAACTTCAAAAACAATTGCTAGTTTCTAAGGCTTTTTTTTTTTAAATGGCTCATTCTCCCCTTCTATTAAACTGCAAGTACCTACTCTAGATTTTCAGACCCAAAGATATAAAATGTCAGAATGTGTTGTTTTAATGAAACTGGTAGAGATCCTCAAATTGCCCATTTCTGTGTTCAGCAAATTTTTTTTCAGCATTGATTAGAGCTCCCATTTAAAGTGAGAACTTTCATACTGTATTTAGCCAAAACTAACTTCTGAAAGCAAAAGCAGTTTAGTTTTACAAGTTTAAAAACTTTAGGTGGAAAATGTGAAATATACTTCTTTTACTAAGTTTTCTTAATCATTTATTCATTCTCTATGCACTTGTTCCTTTTGGGATACTAGGGTAAATATAGCATGACGTTGCCAAGAAAACAAATGACTTCTAATTTAGAATAAACAGCACTTCTCAAATAAATATACAAAATTCAGTTAGAAAATTTCTAAAGAGATTTATATTAAATTTTAAACTATAATTATTCATAAAAAACATTTTTTCTGTTAGACATTTTAATATACTAGATTTTTTCTGCTCATGCTTTATTCTTTTGTTTGACTTAAAGAGAGAGTATAATGCACAGTTGAACCTCAAAATAGTATCAAGATTTTATTTTTTAAAATTTTCTACTTTGTGTACTTTTTCAGCCTTATTAACAAAGTTTGTGTTTGGTTCTATTTCATATTTTATGAACAAATTTTCAGTGATGAAATATATAGGATTTTTAATCATGTGATTTCTGTGCATAGCTCTCACTTTAAAATTAGTTATGTAGTTAAAAAGCAACACTTCATGTTTGCTTTTGATTCAAAGCCTTTTGAAAATTATTTTGTTTTAAATTATTCCATTAGCTAAAATTAAAATCACTTTTTACTTTTTGTGATGTTTTGTAGATTTTTATATAATGCAGTCATATTATGCTTCTTTGATTTTAATGACCTTTTGCTTTGCTTTTCCTTCTTTTGTGCTGCAACCATATAGTGGATTTATGGTCTGTGGGGTGCATTATGGGAGAAATGGTTTGCCACAAAATCCTTTTTCCAGGAAGGGACTGTATCCTTGTGCTGCTGCAGCAGTTTAGTTAGGTGATGAACTTCCTTATGTTCTTTAATGAAAATGAATATGGTACATTCACATATGTGGGTTTTTTAAACAAAGTTTGTGGCTGTTATAGTTCAAAAATTGTTGAGACAAGAAGCTGAAATATTTGTAGACTGCATCTGGCAGTAAGACATACAGTCTCTGCTGGTAGTTAGAGCACATTCACTGTCACTCATTTTTATTTTATACTGCTTTCTATAATTTTAAAGTATACATGGTGTGTGTGATTTTTTAAAATGTTTATTTTTTTTTATTTTAACCAAAATTTTTTATGTTAATATCATTGCATTTTGTTTTCAGTTGACATTTGGTCAGTTGGGTGCATCATGGGAGAAATGATCAAAGGTGGTGTTTTGTTCCCAGGTACAGATCGTATCCTTATCTTTGGCCTAAAATGTAATTTCTAAAGGTCAAGATGTGCGACAGCATTTCAACTTGGTCAAGCATAATGTATTTTGTCTTTCCCTAATAATATTGTTAAATTGCTCTACTCTTTAAACATGCCACCTATTAGACGTAGACTTTCCTTTCCCTCATTTATTGATTGTTCCTATGTTAATTTTGAGAACTGCTCAAGTTAATTATCCACTATTACTTGCTGACTTTGAGTTGATTTATTTGACCTAAATCAAAAATCATGGCTTGCATTAAAATGTTCTAGTAACATACACCTGAGCAAGTCTAAAAGTGCTCATTAGAACTTTAATATGATTTTTGAAATTGTCTCTTGCTTCTGGTCATCCTTTTGTTTTGTCCCCCACCCCCACCTCATTTTTGTTAATTTTCTATGCCTTTTATGTCTTTTGGTTGTTTCATTTCTCAACATACTGATCTTTTCATCTGAGAATTTCAGCAGTAATAGTATAAATGATGTTGAGTAGATTTGGATTCATGCTTTTGGTTCATCTGAGTACTTTTTTTTATTACCAGTAGTGATCTGTTATGTGTTTATCAACTGGAAACACTTATAATTATTTTAGGAAGAGAGATGGGAAAAGCCACATGCACTGGGTTACAATAAGAAAGCTTTAGGTCTTAGTCTGCAGGTGGGACTTGAGGTATAAAGACAGGTGTAAAGAGACTAAGGAATTATAACCTTACAACTCACTGAGTTCATTTTCATAAGTTTCAGAGCTTAAAAAAAAAAACGTTATTAACATAAGCTAAATAAAGAATAACAAAAGAATTACCAAAGCCATAATTTTTATTGCTAGTAGTTTTTTCCGTTAGTATAGACAACTCAAAAAAAAAGAGGACAAATAATAAGAAATATAAGCCTCTAGGATAGGCATTCACATTTT
Source organism: Cynopterus sphinx (assembly GCA_030015415.1). Classification (NCBI taxonomy): domain Eukaryota; kingdom Metazoa; phylum Chordata; class Mammalia; order Chiroptera; family Pteropodidae; genus Cynopterus; species Cynopterus sphinx. Next base: position 57,069,183 of record CM057382.1, read on the forward strand.
TCTGATAAGCTAGAAGAAAATAGCAAATTTTATATTCTAAAATTATGTACAGTTTAAAATTCTTTGAGTCATTTGTATTGAGGATTTGTTAGTTTAAGCTTCTATTTTTATGATAAAATCAGTATTAGACACATATACAAATTCTCTCTCTCTCTCTCTCTCTCTCTCTCTCTCTCTCTCTCTCTAGAAGGTTAACAAAGCTGGTTTATTGATCCTTTCCGTCCACCTATAAGCATTGCCTTTGGCAAGGTGGCTGTAAAATTTATAACTGCCACATTCTTTCTTAGGATTTTTTAAATTGTTATCTTCTTGTTATTTTAATGTGTGGATCATGTCAAACATTAGATACACAGAGTATTTTTCTTAGCTACTTGATATTAGATATTGATCAGTGGAATAAAGTTATTGAACAGCTTGGAACACCATGTCCCGAATTCATGAAGAAACTACAACCAACAGTAAGGACTTATGTTGAAAACAGACCTAAATATGCTGGATATAGCTTTGAGAAACTCTTCCCTGATGTACTTTTCCCAGCTGATTCGGAACACAACAAACTTAAAGGTACTTTTAAATAAATATATATATTTAATCTCATTGTGTATGTGTGCATGTGTGTGTTTCCATTTGATTATGGGACATAGCCCAAGGATATCTTTGGATGATGGAGCAAAGCAAAGGTTTAGTTATTATAGGTATAACCTGATTTTATAGTAGAATCTATTATTTTTAAAACATATACTTTTTAATAAATGATAATTTCCAGTTTCTGAAATGTACTGATAATTTTTAAAAAACTTAAGAGATATATGTACATTAACATTATTATTTTTGCAGCCAGTCAGGCAAGGGATTTGTTATCTAAAATGCTGGTTATTGATGCATCTAAAAGGATCTCTGTAGATGAAGCTCTCCAGCATCCATATATCAATGTCTGGTATGATCCTTCTGAAGCAGAAGCTGTAAGTTCTTTTCTTAATGTTTGAAGAATATATTGCCTCTTATAGTTAGAATTAAAAAGTTAGGTTTGGAGGAGACATTTTAATTTTAAATACTATAAGAGATAAAAGATGATGGATGTTTTTCTGTTTTTGTATTAAAAGTAACTTAACAAGCATATCCAAGCACCTCCTACATATAAAATAAAGTTACCTCTCACTGTTTCTTGCCATGATACCTAATCGGATGAGCTAGAATATTTGGGAGACTATCCTAACTTAGTTATAAAACAAATTACTGTGTCCAAAGCATAGCAAATTCTGTGATATAAAAAAAAAAAAAATGAGAACCATTTCAAAAGTTGGAAGATAAATATGGTTAAGCATCCTTTTTCCTGTCATAAAAGAGTGTTCCAAAACTAGTCTCTCTGCATACAAAGGTTGTCTTGATCTGTTGTATTTTTATAAACCCTTTCTATCTGGCTAAGATTTCAAATAATTATAAAGAATTTATATATTCTTAATAAACTGACTTAATTATTGTCACCTTGTATTTTGCAGCCACCACCAAAGATACCTGACAAGCAATTAGATGAAAGGGAACACACAATAGAAGAGTGGAAAGGTAACATTCACCAGATTCTTAGAGATGAAGCTGAGAGAACTTCTGGCCTTTTATGTTGTTTTATTCTTCATTTTGGAGAAATTAAAAATATTTTATTATTTATAACTCACATTTGATAATATGATTATTAATATTTCCCTCCCTGGCTTAATCCTTATCTCTCATTTCCCCCACCCAAGACACATAGACATAGACATTAGTGCTTTCTGGAATTTTTTGTTCTTTCATAGCCTACAAATATACAAGCTGGTGTGTTTGATGTCCCCTTCCTCCTCCTCATCTCCCATCCTGTTTTAATTTCAAATGGTTTTATACTGTGCATACTTGGTTTTATTGACGTAATCATATATTTTAGAGATTATTCTCTCTTGCTTCACATACCTGGCTCATTTGCTTGAATAGGTGGTATTCTGCTGTCAGCTATGTCACAATTTCTATATTCAACTCGAGTTATCCAGTCTGTTGTTGTTACAAACAACAACTGTAGTGTTCTTTTGCACATGTGAGAACATGCCAGTAAGAAAAATCCTATAAGATTTGCTGGGCAAAGGATATTTTTCAGTTATTTCCAGAATTCTCTCCAAAGAAATTGTAGCAGTTTACACTTCATCAGCACTATATAGGAATGTCTGTTTTACCCCCACCTTCACCAACAAAGTGAGTTAATTTTTAATCTTTGCAAGCAATCTCATGTAGTTTTATTTTATGAATGTGAGTGGACATTAATAATGCTTTGATAGTCATGGAAACGTTAAACTATTTCTTACTTTTAAAGATTCCCTGAGACATTTAGGCCAGAAAATTTTAAGATCCTATTTACTTCCTTTGTGTTGTCATTTAGTGTTTGGACCACTTTTATAGCCACATGACTTTAGGCAAGTCAGTTGACACTGTTTTTTTAACCTAATCTTAAAATGGATATAGAAGACCTGCTGTTAAGAACTAAGTACCTACATACTGGGAAGGTAAAAGGGACTGGAGAGGTATAAACCTGAACAGGTTATTTATTGATTTATTTGGGAGGGAGGAATTTGATTCTTCCTTTTTAAGAATAACCAGATATTAGTTTTGTCTGAGTAGACTTTGGGAGACATACAGTTAGACTCTGTAGAGCCCACCATAATGATGGAATTGGGTAGAACCTAGTGCATCTATATATATAATAAGTAATATATACAAAGATTTAACTATGAAAATATCTAACCTGATGTTTTTATATATCGTTACATTTACAGTAGGCATTTATCAGTACCTCATGGACTCTTAATAGGCCACCAGTTGTAAAACACACTATAATGTACATAACACATTGGTTATAAGATACAACCCAATTTCAGAGGTATTAAACAGTGACAAAGTATACCATTAAATCAGTGAAACATAGTATTTTTGTTTGTATAAGTATATATCTGAAATTTTTATTACTCTAAACATGTTTACTTTTATTCTGTATCTTATTCTCCTAGCCCCAAGTGCAGCTCAGTCATTGCCTACAAACTGCCTATTTCAAGATCTGCCAAAGAGTTTTAGCAACATAACACAAAGAAAAAGCCATTGCCATAGCCATTAACTACAGATTGCTTTGCCTAGTTTGTACTCCTAATTAGCTTTGTTTTTTGTTTTTTGTTTTTTTAACCTTAACTCCTTTCACAAAGGGGTGCTGTTTCCTCTTTAAAAAAAAAAATCTCCTTTCAGGAATGCTTATCATTCTTTTTTGTTTCTTTGAAGAAAATCATCTCCCATTCTTTCCTCTATCAAGACTTCTATTTTTCTCCTTCCAAGTCCAATATGGTTACCATGGCCAGCAAATTTAGGTGTGTCTAGGTCTTGTTTTATCTTACTACCAACATAAACATTATAATACCCTATGATCAGAGATTCTTTATCAGAAGTTTAATTTAAAGAAGTATAGACTCCTTAAAATTCTGTGCAATGTTTTTTGCTTGCACATTTTTCTCAGAAGAGGGTTTATTGCTTTTATACAGTTCTTCAAAGGATTCCATGACCCAGAAAAGAAAATGAATAATGGCTTTGTAACATCCACCAGAAGTTTCTTCTTAAGTAGACATCTAGAGTCTCAAGACACTTCACACTTGACATGAGGATCACTTAGAAGAATACAGGACAAGAGCCACATACACCAACAGGGCAGCATCTGGTATCACTCTTTAGTTGGAGCAGTCCTCACAGCAGTCCACTCACTGTCCAGAAGCCCAGAAACAGAACAAGATTCTCATGGAGAAATCTTGACAGTGATAACATGTCATGCTTCAGCTCATAAATTGAAGTATAGCTACCTGCTTCTTTTTCTTTAATAAAATGTATTTATATTCCATCTGTTAAAAAGACTTGCACACTCTCTGTCTTTTAAATCTTTTAACAAATATCTGAGTAAGCATGTACATGTACCAGATACTGTGCCAGGGCTCAGGAAATAAAAGTTAATAAGACAAATGATTCGCACCTTCACTGAGAATTAAACAAGCATTTTAGTACAGAATGATATGTGGTATGATACAGTATAGTACAAAGCGCTGGTAGAGTAAAAAACATAAAGCTTCTAATCCCAGCTCTGTCCTAATCCAATTTTAGGAACATTAGTTAAGACAGATTTTGTTCCTTTCAACATAATTTGTGGTTGAGGATCAAGGAATTGTTTTTAACACCTTTGACTGTAGGTTGACACAGACCCTTTGCCATTGGAAGACACTGTTCAAATTATTTGATGTGTGTAAAAATTGTTTACCTAAAACATACATGTCTTATGAGATTGGCTCTCAGACTTTGAAAAGTTTGTTTATGTTTTCCTCTTTTTCAGAATTGATATACAAGGAAGTTATGGACTTGGAGGAGAGAACCAAGAATGGAGTTATACGGGGACAGCCCTCTCCTTTAGGTTAGTTACAATAGAAGCTTGGTTAAGATTACGGTTTACTTCTTGTGTTGTAATCTTCAGTGGCCTGAAACCTGCAGTTTTTTTCATATTTGCTACCATTATTATTCAAAGTTTAATTAGTATGAGAAGTATAATTCGGGTTATTAAATTGGAAAACATTGGTAGACTGCTGTACCAATGCATCATACGAATATATTAGTAACTTAATTCATCAAATGCATTCCTTTTTCTATGACACTGACATTCCTCTGAAGAACAGAATTTTTTTTGTTGGCATTGTTGTCTTTTTTCAAAGAAGAAATTTTTCACAATTCAGTATACTTAACTTTCTATGACTTTAACAGTCTTTACTTTGCATAAATTAGCTAAAGCTTTATTACAAAATTTGGTACATGTAATACCAAGTTACCATCTTTTTTCTTTTGGTACTTTGGATTTGTCGAACTAAGGCAGTGATATTAATGTGAAACTACCACCAGAAAGTGTTTTGTCTCTAAGAAGAAAACTGGTTTGCAGTAGTTAAACATTTTCTTTTATCGTAAGCTCATCTTATATTTAATTTTAGTATTTGTAAAAGCATAGAGAATTTAGGGGAAAAGTTAAATGACAGGCAGCATGTATATATTAAGTATATACTACATGACAGACACTGGTGGTTTATGTAGTTAATTTCATTCAGCCCTGAAGACCCCGAAGGAAGGTTGTTATGCACACTTTACAGATGAGGAGATTAAAATTCAGAAAAAGTAAATGACATAAGGATTACAAATCTATTATGCAGAAAAACTAATACTTGCAGTCATGTTTATCAGTAATTTCAGAGGGCACAGGTTTCTCAGCATCCTATATGACCTCTGGCTGAGAGAAGAGACTTAACAGCTTTAGAGGTTGGGACAGTTTTATAGAAGAGATAAAATCTGAACTGAGCCTTAAAGTAGTTTCAACAGATAGGTCTTGAGTTCGAGTAAAATTATGCCATTTTTGTTATTCCTTGAAAACTCTTCTATGCTCTAAGAAAAAAAATTGGATATTGGATAAACAAATACAAATCTGATTATGGCTAAGAATTTTAACTATAGTTTCTGATGCCCATTTTGTTAAACTATAAACATATTTGTTTGAATAATTTTTGTAGCTGCCTACAGCGTTTTTGGTTATATATTAGAGTTCTTTTTTTAATGTTTGTTTTTTAAATCCTTGATCTAGTATGCCATCTTTTAAACTATAATATATAGACCCTGTTGAAAATATAAATTGATTTCAATATCTTTTACCTAGAATTTAGTTGTAACAAAAGCTATATTAGAAATCTTTTAATAGCAGAGTTCATTAGCTTTATATTGGTAAATAGTTATAGTAAAATTAAATACTCATGATGAAGGCTCAAATGGAATTTGAAAAGTTCTTTATCTGGAAGAATTTTATACTGTATCATACTATCCTAGTAGGTAGTACATCCTTAGTGTTGAATGTTTGAGTAAACTGAAAATCATGAAATAAAGAGAGCAGTTGTATTTGTTCTTAATTTATAAGTGAAAATTTTGAATCCTAGACAGCACTTGACTGTAGTTGCAGAATAAGTCAATGGAAAGGACAGGGCTGCAGATTTCTAATATTTTCTGGATTCTCTTAACTTGCAAAGAAGAATGTTACTAGAGCTGTTATAAAAATATTCAGTTCTTGACTATATGCAAAAATAGAAGGAAGAGACTGTGACATCAAAATATTAGGTAAACATATCATTTCTACTTGATTTTAAAAAATGAAACATTTTTCCCACTGTATTGCCTTATTATCTTTATTTGGTTTGGCCAATATTAAAGTGAGTTTGCATTCATTTGAGTGTAGAGACTCACATGAGAGAGAAATGATCCAGATAGTTGAAATGAAAGATTTTCCATATTAGTGCCATTCAGATATTTGAGAATTTACTAGACTGCTTTAAAGTTCAGGGAAAAAAATAAGTGTTTTTTTTCTTAGGTATTTTTATCAGATTAGGAAATTTGGATAAAAATATAGAGACATGAAAATGTATATGTAAAATGTATATATTCTTTTATGAATTGAAGGTTTCAGTACAAGTCTTTGAAATTAACCATAGTATTGTATACTCTTGAATCAGAATAGGCACATCCTATACTGTTGTATGAATTGAACTTTTAAAAATGTTTAATATCTTCATTTCACTCTGGCTGGTAACTAATGGACCTCTCTTAGGTCTAAAGGTTATCGCATTTCTTCTTTTCCTTTCTCCTATCAAGGCATGAAGTACTCAGTCTGCTTTCCTTTCCCAGTGCATCACCAATTACCTGCTCTGTCCCTGTGATTTCATTCCTTTCTGTCTCCCAGTCCCCTCCCCAGTTCCCTAGAGATTTGCCTATTCCTACTCTTCTGGCTATTTCCTTGTTGCCTTTGAAGACAAGTTTTCAAAGGACCTGTCATATTTAAATGTTTTATTACTCATTATTAGAATGGGAGATTAATTTCAAATACTGAGATACTGGGTTCTGGAGCAGCGGTTTTCAACCTGCTTAGTTTTAACATCTTTGGGTGCCTGAAACTCACCCCTAGAAATTCTTCTTATTTCTCATTTTAGAAACCATTTCTTATATTTTATAAATGTGTTCTTAAGAACTTTTGTATAACTTGCATTATTTAATAAATTCAAATTTGGAATGACCCTTATTTAGTGATCATGAAGTTCAAAAGTACTTAACTAGTATGTGGATCATCTTTAACATATTCCCCACTCTGCTATATTTATTATTCTCTCCCCTGTTTGACCTTAAGAGGATTTCTCTATAGGTTAAGTACAGGCATACCTCAGACATATTGAGGGTTTGGGTCCAGACCACTGAAACAAAGCCAGCATCACAATGAGGCTCATTGTAATCTTTTTGCTGGTGGAGGGTCTTGCCTTCAGTTTGTGGAAGGAAAAAAGAAAACACTCTTAAGGCACAATAAAGCAAAATAAAAAGACATGTCTGTTTTCCTATTGCTTTTTAAAATCCAGAAAATGCTCGTTAGGCTATACTTTTGGTAAAGGAAAACTTAGCCAACTTTACCTGTTTAATCCATATTTGCATTTATCAAGTATTTATTTGAATAGAAATTAACAAGACCTGAGTTTACCTAACTGGGGCACTGGGCACTCAAGTGACCCTGGTAAATCATGCAACCTCATGTAAACCAGGGCAGTCGAACTAAAGACCTTTGCACTTAAAATGATTTCAGATTTGACTTTTACTTTAAAACAAGATGTACCAAAAGTATTGTTTGGACTTTCCAGCAAGAAGATATCCTAAGTCATTTTTCCATTGTACATCATAGATCCTCTCTCCAACAAAATATAATAGGCAGTTTTGCATATATTATCAATATTATTCATATACAGCCTGAACACAATTTATGAAACTTGCTATAGGACCATTTCTAAATGTGGCTTGGACTTAATTCTTGTCTTAAACTATAAAACAGATTGGTAGGAAAGACAGAACTCAGGGTTTCCAGATGTTTTCAGAGTTCTTGCCTCATAACTTACAGTGAAGAGAGTTTGTAAATTATTGTTGTGTTGAATATCACTTGTGATTATTTTAAAGCCAAGAGAAAAATTACCACTGGAGATAGCCAGTACAGTACAAGTAGCTCGGTCTGCAACTCTGTCTGCAACTGATTTGCTGTTTTGTTTCTCATAGCACAGGTGCAGCAGTGATCAATGGCTCTCAGCATCCATCAACATCGTCGTCTGTCAATGATGTATCTTCAATGTCAACAGACCCGACTTTGGCCTCGGATACAGACAGCAGTCTAGAAGCATCAGCTGGACCTCTGGGCTGCTGTAGATGACTACTTGGGCCTTGGGCGGGGTGGGGGGAGGAATGTGGAGTCATTTAGTCATTGATAGAACTACTTTGAAAACAATTCAGTGGTCTTATTTTTGAGTGATTTTTCAAAAATGTAGAATTCATTTTGTAGTAAAGTAGTTTATTTTTTTTAATTTCAAGTGATGTAATTTAAAACTTAAGTTGTGTTTTAAAACAGCAACAAAACCATATTGTATTTTTGCTGTAATTAACTGTATAATATAAACCTAATTATTTTATCATGGTTTAAAATTTTTGCATATTTGCTTTATCTTATGCTGCTGATTTTTTTTACTGAATTTGTAAGATTTTGTTTATCAAAGCAACTATTATGTGGTGACTTGCCTATATCATGAATTATTTAAGGTTTTTATAGTTTTTTTATTAGAATTTATTTTAAATGTTCATGATGCTGTCCTTTAGGGTTATGTGCTTATCAATGAAATAACCCAAAGGAGCGAGAGAAAATAACCTGTAGCAAGTTATATTCAGGAATATCTACTGTAAGTGATGAACGTGTTAAACAAACAAAAAAAACCCTCCAATATTTGCTACTTACCAATCCTAATTTAGTCACAGCAATTGGCAGGTAATCCTACATGAGTTTTGGCAAAAGCCCCATCATTTAAATGGCAGAATAATTCAGAGCATGTCTTTGAAGATGCTGGGCATCTACCACCACCTTCCTATCCTCCTCACCCAACAAAAGTAAAGTAAAAATTCTGCAAATTGTGGCATGCTCAAAGCTTATGATCATGTTATTGTATACACTGAGTTCATCTCCTCAGGCTGGAGGTCTTAGTGGTGGTCTAGAGTCTGGTCTTTCCCCTTTGTGCAGCCTTGGTCCCTTGGACCTTTCTGGTTTCCTATGAGAGTGTCAGTCAGTGGAGCACCAGTTCTGGTTTTTCTGGCCATTTGATTCTATCTGTAGCATAATCATATTTATACTAGCTGTCAGGAGGTTCCAAAACCTACTTAGACTTCTGTAGGTGATGTATCAAATGAGCAATATATGTACCGTTCATCTGAAAATAGTAGCACACAGCCATATATAGAATATCATTTTCTAAGGACTGTTTCTTCACATTGAGCAGAGCAGGCATAAGTGGTGATTATTTAATCTGAGTCTTTCATTTTTTTATACCTTATTTTCAATGAAACATACTATGTGGATGTTGAGTAGTGTAAGAATGGTGCTGCTCCTGACAAGTGTATGTTAACTGTTTACATTTTATATCTGCAGAATTATTTCTCTATAACTGAATTTTTCTTAAGTAAAATGTCATGGAAGTCTCCTCTATGAAATATATTGTCTGAAGTGCCCCCAGGTACCTTTTGTTGTATTTGGAACAGGAGGGATTTCATGGAATGAACTGGGAAATGCATACTTAAATAAGTGACAAGGTTTTAAGGAGAAAGCCCATTGGAATCAACGACTAACAGGAGCAGGAACTGGTGCAGCTCAACATGCAGTGTCTGAAAGTTCGCTTGGCATGTTATTTGCATATTTAGTGCAAATTTCCTTTTGAATAAGATATTTTAGGTCATTGTTAATGTGCAATATTTAGGAATAAAATACATTAGCCTTTTTATATGCTGAAACAGCAAGTTCGTTTTTGATGTTTTAAAGTCATGATTTCCAGTATCTTGAAGTTGTCTGCCTTTTTATCTATTTTCTACTCATACAACATGGTGCGTTAATTTTATTATGCAAATTAGAGCTTTGAGGCTGTAACACCTTGACTTATAGACAGGATTGGATTTTTGGAGAGATTTGAGCATGAGTGTGTTCTTAGTTTATATTACTGTGACAGTTAACTAGCTCTGTTGCACTTTAACAACTGACACACTTTCAGATGATTCCCATATTTTATGTTTGATTGCTAATAAGCCATCTCTTTTGATACAGATTTTGGTTAAGCAAGGAAAACCAGGTGTTCTTACTGTATCATTTATTGTAAATGCCACCTCCCACTTGCCAACCAGCATGCTGCCGTTGCTTCAGAGAAAAGTAACTCTTTTAATTAACTAGACTGAAATACTTAAATTATATCCAGAAAACAAAGTCTGTTTGTTAAATGTTGTGTACCCTAGGTTTTTAAAATGCAGTATCTAAATACAACTTCCCGCTTAAATCTGTTAAACTAAAGATATATGTGTTCATTTTATTTTAGAAGATTTGAAATATCGTAAACATTTGTGGTTTTTTTAAGAGAAAATACAAATAAGACTTCTGTCAGACAGTACTTACATGAAGCCACCTTGCTTATAACTTTGGTTTTTCAACTTTATATACTTAATATATCATCTTACTGTCAGAAAATTATTTTTATCATGATCTGTTATTCAACTTTATAGGCTAGGAAAGAGGCGCCAATTCTAATTTTTCCACATATTCCTGGTTATTGTTCTGTTACCCTTTAATGTATACTGACCATTTATAAAAGGATTGTATTGTTGGGATTGCTTAATTATCATATACATACATAGAGCATCTCAACTCTTTCATACTGTTTGCTGATAACAGTCCTTATTTTGTCACACACCCAAGGCTGCTGAATTGTTCCTGGTATGCAGTCTTCCAAATTGGGAAAAGCACAGTGCATTCACACCACACTTCCAAGAGAAATGGCAGCCTCTTAAATTAGGAGGCTACCACACAACCCCCTTAACAATACCAAGAAGCTCGGTTGTATGTAAAGCAGCAGACTTTTCCTTAAGCCTTTGTTATTATTCTGTTCCATGCTAATCCAGCTGTGTTGTCTAGAAGGTGAAGAAGGCATCAATATCTGATGGTAAAATCAGCTGCAGGCAAGTGAAGCTGCTTGGGGGTTACAGATAAGATTTGATTTACACTATAGGCCAGTATGTGCTACACATCTGATCACTTTACTCAGTGTTGCCTAGGCACAAGCCTGCACTTTCTGAGGTAAAAACAGTCCATTTTCAAAAATACTGTTGTAGTTTGTGAGTGTTGTTCATTGGTCACATTAGCTATAGAGTGAATGCATGAAGCCCCATGACCCCAGTAAACCTCTCTTACCGGTAGAAAAACCAACACCACCATTCTGTCATTAGCAGCCCTCTTAAATGTTGCTTCCTTATCCTTTACATTTTAGTATACATTGTGTTTCTACTGATCTCTCTTAGGTTTTTCCTGAATTAGAGGAAACGGATTTTTCCTTTAATAGCAAGAAAGATGAAGAGATAAAGGGCATTGAAGCAGAAATGTGTAGTTTGGGGTATGGTTACAAAACTAGTAAGGAAAACAAGTCCTAATTTCAAACTAACTGCTCTTAGTTAAGTGCTCTTAGGGAGAGTCTAGTAAGAGTAACACTTTCTGGCCATTCCTGGTTTAGATTCTCTTCATTACTGAAACTTTTAAGAAATATTACCTGTGGATTCGTTTTGCACAATGTTCTATTCTCACAATAACTTACAAATTAAAATAGGTTTTTATTGAACTACCTCACACTAATTTTCTATGCTTTCCCAAGTAAGCTGTTGCCCTTACTGTTAGATCTTTACCGAGTGTGAATTATAAATGTATGTTAAATACTTTATAGCCAATGTCGACACAATACCAGTAAGTATGTAAAATATATACCTTCCATAAGTAAGAGAGAATCATGTGTAAAATCTGTGACTGTATATCTTGGAAAATTGTGTTAGCTGTGCTTGTTGGACATTATTATTGTCTGTTTTGTAAGTAGAAACCTGCTCGTAATATCAGTCCATTCTTTACATTTTACAAAAGGAATAAATCTTAGTAAATTTTACGAAGAAATAATTACTTTTGTAGGCCTGATATTTGGTATATTTTTGAGAAGCTCTTAATCTTTTAGCCAAATGATGAAGTTAAATTGAAATAGCTGTCTACCTGGACTGTGACATCTATTTTCTCATTACAGTTTATCCTGTTCAACAGGTTTTAAAACCTGAAAACCTAAGTGTGATAATGATGTGACATTTGCTTTTCTCCCTATATGATGCCATTCCTTCTTTGTTCCACTTTCTTCCCTGTGTTCCATTCCCTCTCCTCTCCTCTAGACAAAGCAAAATGGGGCACTTTGTAGGGAATGCTGAGATAATTATTGTGCTTTTTAATCATTCATGCCCTAGTCATTAATCATGCACCACTGGAATGTAAACAATGTTACCTAGTATGTTCATTGGTTATAATATTTTAAATAAAAAAGAAAAAAAGTGGTATGAAACTGAAATTAAGAGTTTTCATTAAAAATCTAAATATTTAGATAAAATTTTTTCAGGCAATTTTAAGATATCTTGTGCATTGGGATCAATGGAATAATACTAGGGCGAGTTTCTTAGATTTGGTTTTTCTACAGATTGTAAGGGGTCTAAACTATTACCCTGATTTTCTGGTTTATCTAGTCTTGCTTTTCTGGTGTTTGAAATTACTGGAGAAACTATCTAAAAAATGGAATTTGCTTTTATGCCCTTAACCTAGTTCTTGGTAACCATCTGAGAGAGCAGCCATCACGGACATATGGCAAAAATAAGTATTTGAAAAGGATCTCTTTCAAAACCCAGGCTTTGAGCGTGTTTCCAGCTTTTGCCGTGCATGCATGCATTCTCTGCCTGCATTGGGCAGGCTGCTATGTGTGTGTCAGGGTCACTCTCCACATGTATTCCGCCTCTGTACAATGGCACTCCTCCATCTTGCTCAACTCTTGCTTTGGATAATCCTCATATCCATGTTGTTCCCACCCTCATCTTTACACATTGCTCTGAGGAAAGAACAGGACAGGGGCAGGTCTTTGCCTTACCATTTCTGCTCCATCAGATGATGTGGTTGCTGGCGTGGTGCACTCTGCTTCATAAAATCATTGGAGAGGCCTCTGGTGAGAGATGGTGACAAAAGCAGATGTCAGAATGTTAATTTTCACCCAGTAATAACCACCCCCTCCTGTGACACCAAATAAGAGTAATTTGTCCTTGTTAATCTAGATACTGTATTTATTTTAATATTGTTCCCTAAAAGGTCCATTAACTTTGAATAAAAATTAAGTTGTATTGATTTTTTAAAAACTTAGCTTTTACAGCTAATATACCAATATGTCTCTGGACTATATATGAAACTTAAAGAAACTGCAAATATTTTTTGTAGATGTTAGGCTTCTAACATTTTATTTCACCAGTTAATGAATGTGTATATATCTTAAGACCCTGTGTTGGAAGCTGGGAGTGAGGAAAGACACACAAGTGGTTGACACTCAGAATCTAGTCAGCCTGATTGAAATCCGTGTTGTGTAGAGGAGCAAGAACCATGCAGACAATGGGTTAGAGGAAATGAGGGTTTTGCAAAGGAGGCATATTTTGAGCCTACTTTTGGAGGAGGGTTTGGAGAGGAAGGACATTTTCAGTTTAAGAGACAGGCAAGGAGTTTTAAAAATGTGTACATCGGCAAGGAATCAAGAATGGTCTGGCATCAGCCTGGGCATATGAAGAGAAAATATAATGGGAAATAACACTGAAAAGTTTATTAGAATTGAAACATTTTGGAGGAATTGTCTTCATTTTAAAGGTGGTAGGAAAATGAGGTTTGTGAGAAAGAGAAGTATTATGACCAGACTTTTAGGAGGGTCTTTGACAGTGGAAGTGAGAGTTTGGTTAGACTAGAAGTATGGAGATTGGTGACTCGGAAGCCATAGAGACTCAGTTGAGAGAGTTGAGATCCTTTTCAACATAATGAGCAAAGTTGCCAATATTAGCATTTGGAGCTGAGGGAAGGTTCACACAGAAAATATATTAGATGTATCAGTTTGTGCATCCCAGTTTGAAAAGTACACAACAGAACACACATCAGATATGGCATCAGCTTGCCTCTCAGTCTTTTGGGTGGAAGGAAAGGAATGGAGGGAAAGGAATAATTGCTTCCTAACAGCCTGTAGACTTCACCAGTCTTGTCTCTTCTCTATGAGGTCTGCATCATCTACTGGTATGCCCCTTGCACCATTTTCTTTAGTGTCATTTTGTGGACAGAGGCAAAGATAAGGGGATTCCTGCAGTGTATAACATATGTAAGACTTTAAGAGAGAGCCACCTGGACAGGTGGGGGCATGGTTTGGATTGCTAAGGATTGAGTGAGTGGTGAAGCAGCAGTAAAAAGTATTTCCTAAACATTGGCAGGAAATACAAAGAATTATAACGTCTTGAGAAAAAAAGTAGGGGAGACCAGGATTAGAAAGATTGAGAACTAAAGCACATGTTCCTTGAGAGACAAGGTCCTAGAGAGGGTGGGATCTACTGAATCCTATGGATCCAGCTTAGCTTGAGCTCCAGATGGAGAGTTTGGATAATCAGAGAAGTCTCAACTTTGTGGAGCATAGTGCTACTTCATGTCATTTGAGGGTGCCAGATAGTCTCTCAGGGCTGCTGTAATGATTGATTTCATGTATTTCATGAAAATAATCAGTGTAAAGCAAATGTAATTGCTGACTTTAGCCTTGCAAAGGAATAGGTGCTTATGATTTGAAGAAATGTTGAGAACACGAGAAATTCTGTGTGTTCTCACGTAAGAGACTCTGACCCCCACATCATCTTCTTCATCCCCAATAGTTCCAATCTTCATGTGGTTGGTAAGAATGATTCCTGACTGGAGAGAAATGTCTCGAAGTCAGTATTGAATTAGAACAGGTAAACATTTTGTTTGGGGTCGGTTTCACATGTCATTAGTGCTGATTGAGTGATTCCTGGTTGACTGGTTTAAGACTCCATTTCTAGGAGAGCTGAAACTGTAGTTAACTATTGTTTTTAACACTTCATTATGGTTTTTCTTCACTGGAACGTAAGTTCTATAAAAGCCATGACCTATGGTCTTGTTCTCTATCCCCACATGAATGAAGAGCTTGTGAATCTCTACAGTGGACATAATATGCAGTGGGGAAGTGCTGTCCAGAAGCATCAAGTTAATAGCATATATCCCACCCATCAGGACTGGGTCGTTGCCTCCTTCTCTAGCCCTCCAACACCCATCCCCCAACCCCCACCAAATATACACTCCTTTATTTGCTCTAGCTGCAGACATTAGCATACAAAACTGAGTTCAGGTGTCACTTCTGTCAGGGAATCTTCCCTTTCCCTTGCCCTCTGATTTAGAGGTCTCTCATAGCATTTATTTTTCATCTTTGTATAACCTCCATCAAAGTATGATTGGGGTAATGTTTTCAAAATACCAAGCCAGTCTGTCTTCAGTGTGGACTAGTATCTAAGAATACAGACTTAAGTTAGACTCCCTGGGACAGAAGCTTGACTTTTCTCCACTGACTGTGTATGATTGTGGGCCAGGTCCTTAACGTCGCTGTGTTTCCACGTTCTTGGCTATAAAGTGCAGAGAATCATGTCACTGACACCCTAAGGTCTATCCAAGACACACACGCAAGGCGCTTAGATCCGGTGGCACAACCACCACTCCACAGGGTATCCTCATTTCCCACAGAGCTTAATTTCCCCAAGGTCTTACTGCTATGGCCCTAGCCCCAGTACTTTACTCTATGTCAAAAGGCTTTCTACAGTTTTATCTTCCTGTTTCCTCACAGATCACAACACAATTTGGCACCTCATGGGCTCTACTGTTTTAGGGCTTGTGAGCAATGGCAATAGTAATGATGCGCCTGGTAGGAAAGACAGTGATTTCTGGCAAAGGTGGTGGTTCTTAGTGGGTACAAGAGTATGGAGATGTGGCAGCAGTGGTGTGGGTAACTGTCATATCTACTAAGCTGTGAGACACGTCCCTTTATGACAGAACTACTTAGGATATTGGGAGAACTCTCCAGAGGACTGAGATCATGCTTCAGAAAAGGGTAGTCAGTGAAATACGTTGTGATTGTTACTGGCTCCATCATTACACCCACGAGGCCAGGGAATGTGGACACATGGATTCCATTCTGAAGTCCTTTTACAATGTGGAGTGAACTCAGTTCATGTCTGATTCATTATTCACCAGCCAGGTAAACAAGATATATCTTTGTGTGTGTGTCTGTCTGTCTGTCTCTCCACACACACACCCTTAAAAATGTATTCTAATTTCCTTACAAATGTACTTCATTTGTCAATCTTTTAATATAAACCAACTCCTTTTTTGTTTGTTTTTGGTATGAGACTTATAATTTCCAGTTTGTTCTTCAAAGTCAAACACAAATTTTGCAGAGATTGGACTAAAGCAGCCAAGGAAGTAGGAAGAGGCAAGTAATCAATTCACCCCTAATAACCCTAGAAAAAGAATTTTTTGAAAAAAAGGGAAAAATCAACAGATGCCAAAAATAGTTTTGGGCAAAATTGATAATATAAGCATTTAAATACAACAAAAGTAAACCCCTAAGTTATTAATTAAAAGGAAAAATAGTAACTATGCAATGAAAAAACCTGGCAGATTTCTTCACCTAAATCAAATGTCAAGTTTACATTATCAGGAATGGGACAATCAGACACTATATGAAGTTTGTCATCCGCTCTAAGAGGGGCACAGCACCACTTCTGTGGGGGTCCCTGCACAAATGCATCACCAAATCCAGACAAGAATATGGGATACAAGTGAATCAAGGAACATTCAACAAAAACAGACAAAAAAAAAAAGGCAGGGGCATGAAAGACAAAGCCTGGAGAACTGGCACAGATAGGAGGAGACTAATGAATAGTGGCCACTAAATGCAGCGCTGGATCCTGGATTGGATTCTGAACCAATAAAAATATGTTTTGCTGCAAAGGACGTTGATGGCACAAGTGGCAAATCTGAGGTCCCAGGGGAACCAAGACTTGCGGACACAGCAGGAGAAAAACAACGTAGGATGAATGAGCAAAGGCAAATGCAGAACACTCATTTCATTGGCTCACGTAGGGCTGGCACACAGGTTAGCTGCAGAGCCACACAGAGTCTGCACACTAAGATCTTGGGCAGCCAGCCACATACGTGGGCAGAGGGGAAGGTCAAAAAATGGGTAAAAAAAAAAAGTCAAACGTTAAAGCACTTTTGAAGTAATCTGAGATCTGAGTCGTAGATTTTTACGTTTTCTAGTACTGCAGCCAATTATTCCAAACTTAACGTAACAATTATTTTTAGCAACTTGCCTTTATTGAGTCTTTCTAAAGCACAGGTAGGGTCTCAAGAAATTCCCTATCTTTTCACATTCATAATCCATTGATTTACTTAATATTACATGATGTCATTACAATAGGTCAGTACTGATGTCAATACAATACTATCGTTTGAATCCACAGGTTTGGGAACAGGTTTTGTCAATGCCACTCAGTTGGGGAGAACCAAAGTGGATGAGGACGGAGCATGAGGCCAGAGCCAGTTAGCCTCAGTGCTCAGCATGCTTCCCAAGCTTACAGACAGAATGGAGAGTGCTGATTAAATGGATATTGGAGGATAGAACATCTGTTAAATATTGCCAATTAATTTTTAGTGAAAAATCTCATATGCTGATCCTAACTTTGCCAGCAGGTGGCAGCTGTGGTTCATGAGCTGGTTTGGGCCAAGGACTTGGCCATAAGCTGAGCCTTTGACAGTATTAGCGGCCAAAGAGAACAGATGACCTCTCTCCTTATGATAAACCTCTTCGGTCCTTTCTGTTCCTTTGATAGCCTGGTAGCATTTCATCTCCAGGTCAAAACTGACAGAATTCCAGGATTGTGGTGAAGGGACTCGGGACCAGAAAAATGCACTAGTGTTCCTATCTACATTCTGTTAGCCTGTTTTTCCTCTGAATGGGACATGTGGAGCCAATTCTACCTTATTGGGTTGTTGAAAAAAATCAGTCACCTCATATTTTTCCTTGAAATAGAGGGGAAAGCAATATTTCACCTTCTGGGAAATCTGGTTACCCAGATTCCCTGATGTGATGGCCGTGGGCCTGAGAGTGGGTGTTGTTTTCCACTGAACCCCTCCACAGAGCTCCCAGACCAAACTGACCACTGAGGCCCGCACTTCCCAGGAGCACCGAGACCCTGGCATTTGAAGCATTGGTGCAGTAGTTTACACTTGACTCTAGGTAGATGGGAGGTTGGGTGGGCCCCAATGACCTCCAGAAATAGCACTCAGAAATTAGGGCATTTGAGTGACCCTCACTCCCCCCAAAAAAACCACTGCAAGTTACTGCTCCAGATAATGAGGCACTATGTAAGGACACTGAGCAGGAGCAACGGACACTGATGCTGGCATTGCCTATGCCACAGAGACCAGTCCTCTCTGCTTGGAGACAGCTTCTTTGGTGCCCCCAGTGGCCTATCCTGAGGTCTGGCCCAGGCCTGGGCTGTGTGGTAGTGGCCAGGGAAAGGCTTTCTTGAGAGATCTCCCCTAATTGGAGCTTTGAAGTATGCGGATGAACCGAACTAGGAAGTTGAATGGGCATGGGAGAGGGATCAGCACTAGCTCAAGGGAAGTCTGCCTGGGAGATGGGCACAGCCTGAGGCATGGGCACATGGAAGGCATTTCCCAGCATGTTGGCTCACCTCTTCTTCAGACATATACCTTGCCACGCTGCACAAGCCCAAGTTGCAGAAACAGGGGTTTTGCCCCCATACTAAGCTCTCATAGGTTCTGGCCATGGATGCAGAGCTAGGGCCAAGCAAAGGAAAGCAAGTTATGGTGGAAGGCCTGAGGAATTTCAGGACAGACACCAGATGCAGAGGCCCAGGTGGCTCAGAAGGAGAAAGGAGAGGAAAATCATCCTGCCTTGAGCACAGGGATGATGAAGCTAAAAGCACACAGATTTGCATAAATCCAGCTTCAGTGAACACGACAACCTCTTGGTGCTCCTCAGGGAGCTTCCCATCCCACTACCGAAGGCCCCATAGCATTCCAGTCATGGGACCCCTTCAGGACTCCCCACCCTGATGGAAAAACAGTAGAGGTTACTCAGTAACCCCCATTTTGCATGACCACAAAGAAGGAATCAGGCATCGTGCTTTCATAGCAAATTTAATAAAGAATGCAAAAGGTTCCCAGATACCTCTGTCTTAATGGCTGAGGGACTGCCCCCTCTGACATCTGCCAGGCTCGGCACAGTTACGGCAGCATCTAGATCCTGTTGGAGGCTCAGGCTCAGGCTCCCAGCAGTACCACCCCTGTCACCCTGGATGTCGGGACTTCTCTCTCCAGCTGGCTCCAGAGCGCCTGGCACTGCTGAGGCCCAGGTCCATGTCACGGGTCTCTGGCTCCTCACATGGCCAGGGTCCATCTCTGCTGAGGGGAGGGCGAGCGGCACAGCAGAGGTGAGTGCTTCCACTCCTTTACTTTGGGGCTCCAGCACCTTTTGCCCCAACAGTCAGGCTTCCCAGCGTTGAAAAAAACTCCTCCATTTCCTTCTGCAGCAACTGGTTCCTCTTCTCAGCATCCTCCCGTGCCCGCTCCGAGTTCCTCAGCTTTATTTCCAGCATTGTGTACTTCTTCTTTTCCTGATCCAGTTCTTCCTCTAACCATGACATTCGTTTCCTCAGGTCAGCAGAAACCTCCTCAAGTCTTGAAAACCAAGAAAAAAGACACTGTTTTAGACTTTGGCTCACTGGATTTGCCGAACAAGTTCCATTTTTGGCAGATGCGTGTGCCTACTGCATCCATGATAGGGGAAGGGTCTGGTCAGGCTGGGCCCGGAGAGTCAGGACACGTGCAGACGCAGGCCTGGCTCTGGGTGAGGCTGTACAGGCCTCGTCTGCTCTTTACAAGACCCTAGTACTTCACCCTTAGAGGACCTGGCCGAGACTGTAATTCTGAAACAAAAGTGTGAGAATTTGGGCCTTCAGCACTCGAGGCTGGAGCTCCCTGAGTCCTTGCTAAACTATAAAGACCACTTTCTCTGGCCCAGTGAACTGTCCTGTGGAGGAATGGCCTGCCCCGCCGGCAAAGAGCAGGACCAGTTCCCACACAGAGAGGAAAACAGGAAATTGTCCCCTTGCCTCTGCTCTGCTGAGAACTCTTGGCCCTTAGCATCTCTCCTGCTGACCACCCCCGCCCCTGACATCCCCCCGCCATGCACCTCCACCCCATATCCCAGCCAGACAGAGCAACTTGTGGAAACTTCATTTAGTTGTCACTTCCATACCTACTCATCCTTCATGCCCCAGCTCAATGTCTCACCCTCTGTGAAGCTTCTCTTGATCCTCCCCAACAGGTCACATTACAGTTCCTTTACGCTACCAGAGCCACACCATACACTTCTGTGGAGGGTAAATGCTGACATATCCACCTTTCCAACCAGATGACCAGCTCCTCTAAGGATGAGCCGAGTCCAGCCCCTGGGGACCAGCCTAGCTACTTACAGGGCACATGACTTACAGGGCTCCTGAGACCTAGTGTGTCCTCTTCTGAAAAATGCAGGGACAACCTCCCTTGAGCACTACAGCTACCATGGACAAAGACCACATGTGCACAGATCAATGCCTGGCACGTGGTATATATGGGAGCAAATAGCAACTCCCTGCTCCAGCCAGGACAAAGCCAGGCTTCCATCTCAGTCACTGAACACAAAGCACAGAGAAGGGAAAAAGCCCCCTCCACCCATCTTCTGTCAAGGGAACACAAGGCATGCTGTCAGAAAAAAGGCCCCCGAGGCAGATGGCAGCGGCCCCTACGACTCACATCACCACTTCTCCTCCAGTCCCAGTTCCTCCCCACACCCTTGGTGCTCTTGAGCTTAGGGCCTGGGCCTCCTCTCTTCCTCTCTATACCACTCCTTGAGTGACCCTGTCCAGTTTCCAGGCTCGAAGGACCATCTACATGCTGACAACGCTCAGATTGTATCTCCTTCAACTCCACTCTGAACCTGAATGAGCATCTCCGACTTCAGAGGTCCCCCCCAGCCAAGCTCCTGATCCTTCTTCTCCCAGCCTCTACTCCTGAGCCCTGGTCCCCTCCCTCAGTAAACACCTTTCAATTTCTCGGCCAAAAGAAAAACATTGTCCCTCACATCAGTTCTTTTTCTCACACCCCACCCTCAACATCTAATCAACTAAAAACCTTCCAAATATGCATAGAAACTTGCTCTTATCTAAATCTCAACTGCTGCCCCTTAGGCCCATGCCACCCGGTTTGGCCTGGGCTCCTGTGGCCTCCTAACTGGTCAAGCTGTCCTTAGCACGGCAGCCAGCTACGCCTGTCAAAGGGATCCAAGTGCTCAAGGCCCTCGGGTCATTTAGAATCTCACTGCGAGTCAAATCCAGAACATGGCACTGACCAAAAGGCCCCAC
Organism: Cynopterus sphinx; assembly: GCA_030015415.1. Classification (NCBI taxonomy): domain Eukaryota; kingdom Metazoa; phylum Chordata; class Mammalia; order Chiroptera; family Pteropodidae; genus Cynopterus; species Cynopterus sphinx. The sequence goes on from CM057382.1 coordinate 57,090,714, forward strand.
CTTCTGCTCCCCCTTTCTCATACTCCACCTCGCCTGCCCCCATTCTTTTTTCCACCTGTCCACTCAGCTCCTGCCCCTCCCCACTGCAACCCCTTGCTTGGCTCTGGCTCTTGCCTCTGCCTGAAGCACTGACTCTGGATCTCCTCTCCCTTAAGCAGTGGCTTCCAACCTTCTCCTCACCCCAACACCCCCCATGCCCCGCTCCCTTCCCTCCACCATTTTATTGTTGTCCTTTATCTCACTTTCTGACATACTACATACATTTTAAAATCTACATTGCTTATGGTCTCTCTGTGCCCCCAACTACCACCAAATAAGAATGAAAGCAGAGACTTTGATCAGTTTTGGTCACAGCTGTGTCCCCAACATCTAGCACAATGTCTGACACACCACAGACACCCCATATGTTTCTTTTGAAAGTGCGGGAATCAGGGAGCAAGGGAGACAAGGCAATAAGCTGGTCTCCCTGCCCCCACCCCAGGCCAGACCCAGTGCTGATTCTGTATGTATATGCATATTCCCCAAAGGCCCATTGAATGGGCCCCCATTCCTTCTCCTTTTCTCAGAAACCCTCCTCACTCTGGACCACTCCTCCAACCAGGACGATGGCTGGCACCACTCTGCCAGGGAGAGTACTCCAGGGGCTGTTGCTGCTGTCCCTTTGCCTCTGGGGCCTCATTTACCTCCAACCCACCAAGTGGGAGGTAATAAGAGCAGTGAAGGCTTCCTGAGCACTCTGGACATAGCAGGCTGTGTGCGGAACACCACCACTCTTTGAGTCACTTAATCCTCATGGCAAATGTGAGAGGCCACCCAGGCTCAGGGAGCCTGCCCAGATGGACATTCAGTCAATACACAATGGGGTCAGAGAGCATGCCTGAGACACTGGGCTAATACATGGCGGTTCAGGGACTCGAACCCAGAGTCTGACCTGGAGCCCACCATGAAACGACACTGCATTTACTCAGAGAAACTAAGCCTCTAAGAGGGGGAAAGAATGAGAAGCTCAAGTGTGAAGCTGATTCCGAGGCCCCGTGAGGCTGAGGCCAGCCTCCCTGCGATAATGCTGCCCATGCATTCTCTAGCTTTTGACGGGGCACTCAGCTCCAGCAGTACTCATCTTCCTCTACACCTCTACATAGTAAACTGAAGCTTACATCTGTGGGTTTTCCCCACAATTTTGTACCTTGGGGTTTCCTCATGCTGTGTCCTTTCTCCTCCTTGCTCAATTTGACCCTATTGGCCCTTCTAGTCCTGGCTCAGACTTTGCCTGCTGTGACCTCCCTCACGTAAGAGGCCTCTGTCCTTAAAGCCCTTCTCCTGACACAGCTCCTACCTACACACGACCCTCCCTGGGTGCCCAGAACATGGCAGCCACCGGAACAAAAGGGCCAAACACAACCATTTCAGTTCCCTGTGGAAATCCCAGGCTCAGAATCAGAAGCAAGACTCCTATCTCCACTGTCTCTGATGGAGAAGGGAAGCCCCGAGAACCCACTGAGTCCTGAGTAGGTGGAAACTGGATTCACAGGTCAGATAGCTGGGCAAGAGGGGCCAAGGAGTCTGAGATGCTGATGGAAGCACTGCACGTTGTCCAGTGTGAACCCTGCTGGTGACCTTAATTGGAGAATTCGGTCCCTCTGAGATGGAAACACTCTCCTAACAGGGAGGCTGTGAGATTCAAATTCCGGCCATTTGTGAGCAAGCTCGCAGGGCTCGGAATGTGGCATAAAGCCTCCACCTGTGGCCAGGGCAGGTGGGACAGCTCGGCTCAGCATGGTCAGCTCCCTTCTCAAAGGAAACTGAATTCCCACCTGGGAAGGAGTTCTCAGTCCACATCAGGATTGACCACTGGGGCCTGCATTACACATGGGCACATCCCCAGGCCCAGAGCTACAGGACTATACCCATGCATGCCCCAGGGGGCCGTCCTCCTCCCTGTGAACGACATAGGGACCCTCAATCTGAGCTCCTCCATCAAAGATGCTCTGAGCAGCTCAGGTGGCGACTGACTCGTTCCTTCAGCGGTGCGCATGGAGTTCTGACATAGTTCTGCTTGGGACATAGGACCCCTGCCCCTCCATCCCCAACCTGTCCTGGGAGCATTCTCAAAAAGGAGGCTTCGGGGAGCTGACTTTCTGAGGCCAGTGCCAGGTGAGCTACTGGCCACGAGGTTCTACTTGGCTGGGGGTGGGTGGCGGCCTCACACTGGCCGAGCGCTGCAGCCCTTTACCTTTTCACACTCGTCTCGTACTCAGTCCTCTGCCGGCACAGCTCCGCCCTGAGCTCTGTGACCAGGCCCTGGAGGGCCTCAGAACGACAAGCATGGTCCTGGGCTGGGCTTCCCGGGTTGCTGGGGTCGCTGCTACTGAGACGGGTGCCCACCTTGTCCTGGCTGCGGCCCAGATCAGGTGATCTGCGGTCCTCGCTGCTGCTGGGTAAGGGGGAGGGCTCCAGGCCCACCTCGATGTGCAGGGAGCTGCAGGCAGAGGAGTCGCTGGCTCGGCAGGCTGTGCAGCTGCTGATGGAGCCCCCAGCAGAGGCCTCGCAGGAGGAGGCCCCGGACCATGCCATGCTGGCCACGCTGGGAGTGCTGGGGAAGAGGCTGGGTGGGGGCACATTGTCATAGGTAGAGAGTCTCTGCGAGGAGCCTGAGTCCTTGAGCCGGTCTCCCGATGAGGCCCGGCGGTGGCCACGCAGGGAAGACAGCCCGTTCATGAGCCAGTTCCCACCAGAGGAGATAATGGGCACCTCCAGGGACGAGCTGCCCACCCTCAGGCTCCCTGACCGGGACCCCGACTGCCGGAAAGAAGACTTCCAGTTGGGCAGAGACTGCAACCTCTTCCCAGAGCTGCTGGTGGCAGGGCTGAGGGGAGAGTTTCTAGAGAGTGCTGCCACAGTGGCCCCGTCCAGAGACGAGGTCCTGTGCGAGGGCAGGCCAGGGGTGCCAGGGCTGCTGGGCTCTGCCTGGCTGTCCCTTGTGACCTCCTCAGAGCCCCATCCCACCGTGCAAGGGGTGCCGCCATGAGGGGAGGCCGGCCCTTCTGTGGCCCTCGCAGTGAAGAGCTGGCCATGTCTGCGGATCAGGACTGTCATCAGGTGCTGGACAAGGGAAGTTCCTGCCAAGAAGATGGGATGAGAAAAATCTGGCTGTGGATGTCTCTAGTGCAGGCGCTGCAGACCAGTCAGGGGGCGCCACAGCTTGGACCCACGGTGCCTAGCTCTGTCTGCAGCCCAGAACCAGCCTGCCTCTCAAGAGAGAATTCAACAAGAGCACATCATCAGCCACCCTGAAGGAAAGGATGGCCACTACACCCTTCAAATCACGGCAAAGACAGAAAGCCCTTGCCCCAAAATCCCCTTCCTTGGACAGATGTGAAGTGTGGAGCGCAGAAGAGGTACCGTGCCTCTCAGCCCACTTCGTCCAGCTGGGTGGGGGAGGAAGCAGGCACAGTAAGGCTGTGGGGTGAGCAAGGGGCAGGCTGGGAATGCTCCAAACCAGCACCTGGGTGTCAGAGCCCTCTTGGCTATCCCATGTCACTCCCTTATACTGCTGATGACATCTGTACCTGACAGTCTACACTCTCAGATGCACAAGGCTCTGGGATCAGAAACAGATGTTTTACAAGTACATGAGGGCACACACACCTACGCACAATCATACACACGCATATAAATACAGCTCCCCCAATATGCACGACCTCCTCCCTCCCTCCTCCCCCTGCCCGCCCCGCCCCCCAGTCTCATAGTCACACATGATCTTCCTCCTCTAGGCCATTGCCCCTGAGGTGCAGCCTTGTGGAGTCTGTAGAGCACTTTGTTCCTGAGGCTGTGGGTGGGGTCAGCAGCAAAAGGGGGCAGTGGGGGACCACGGTGTCTGTCACCTCCCCCATTCCCTCCTCAGTGAAAGACCAGAGATCCAGAGGTCTCTAGGGGATAAGGAGGGTGGAGTGCTTGGGTAGACCCTCCCACTAGAGATACCTAAGAATCCTGGAAAAAATAAAGGAATCTGTAGGCCAACAAACTGGGTGAAGCAGGAACTCGGCAAAGTTCCTGGGGTGATTTTTCACTCTTGGGCATTTGTGTAACCTGGCAAGCAGGAGCTTGGGGGTCTGGGGAGGGAAACCCAGCCAGGTAGGCCAAGGACTGGGGGATCTGAACAGAGTACTACACCCTCAGGGAATACTCCCTCAGCTTGGGGGGCCCAGAATAGCTCCACAGCCCACCCCTACATCCCCACATCTCTAGGTCATGCTCAGGAAGGAATAGTAACTCTGCCCTCAGCTCGCCTAGTGCCAGGGGGAGTGGGCTCCAGGTGGCATCTGTCCTGCATGAATTTTGCTCAGCCTCTGCTCTCCTTAGTCAGGACTGGTTGTTGGCTTTCTGTCTCTGAGTGGCAAGGCTCACACTAACTCCTGTAGAGCAGTCTTCCATGGGTCCTCTAAGCATGGGCTCTCATTTCCAGGCCAGCCTGCACCTGTACCCTTTATTACGTCTGGCTGACAGACTCACCTTGCCTCTCCTAGCCTCATCTGTGAAATGGGGGCAGTAACTGCAGACTAGGCTAATAATGAAGATTAAAATGAGGTGATACAAGTAAAGCACTTAGTAGAGGACCTGGCATATTGAAAGCAGCTTCTATTTTTATCATTTTACTGTTATTGTTTACTATAGTCCAGATTCTCCCCAGTGTTTGCAAAGTTCTGACATTCAGAAGCAGCCTGTGACAATTACTTAGCTGAAACTTACTTAAGTAAAGCAAAAACGTCTGTGTGTATTCAAGGGCAAGGGGGCGGACCTTTTCCATGCCTCAGCTTCTCCTGCTATTCTAACTGCACTGATGACCTACTGTCACCATCCATGGGGCAAAGTGTTTTTGTTTTTATAGGCAGACTCCATGGGGACAAGAGGTGGAGCACGTTAGGAGGCTCCCAGGGGTAGAGCCACCCCTCCAGCTGACCTGGGGTTATGGTTCTGATGACTAGCCCAGGACCAAGGTCGGCCCAGACCCCAGTGGCACCCAGTACATGGCACACGCCCCCATTACCTTCCATGATGGTCACTGGGTCTTCTATCTGTGGCCGAAGTATATTAGGTCCAAAAACAGTTGCCAGGTTCTGGACGCTCATCTTGTTAACATTTGAGTGAGACTGAACTTCATCCAGAAACCTGACAAGTGAGGAAGAGGCAGCTGGCAGAAAAGCAAATCCTGATGCCAGCTCTGCTGGGAGCTGCCTGGCGCCCACACCCAGCCACACCCACACATTCCCACAGCCACTGGACACAGCCAGCTGCTCCTGCCAGCTCAGAAGAGGGCAGAGCTTCTTCTGGAGTCCAGAAGGGCCAGCAGAAGCAAAGGGCAGTGGGACATGGGCCCACTGTCAGCATGGAAGAAAGCAACACGACTGTCCTGCCTGCAGTGAAGGCAGATGTCCAGGAAGGTCCAGACACCTCAGCCTGGGTTGGGGTGAGAGCTGCCCTACACACCTCTCCCAGTGCCTGAGCCAAGGTCGAGTCAGGAGACAGACCACTGGGGGAAGGGGCAATGGGAGGCATCCAGAGGAGGCAGAAAGGACAGGGGTGTGTATGTCGCTTTCTTCCCAGAATGATCCACAGAGGACTTTAATGCTGCTTACTCGTGGTGACTGCAAGCTATGTGCTTGCAGGGACTGTGTTCTGTTATAGTCCCCAGTGGCTGACTGACACTCAGGGAGGAGCATGGAGGGGGAGAATCACCCAGCCCCCCAGCTACTTACTTGCAGATATATCTGAGCAGGTTGTAATTAGCCAGGGGAAGGCTGCTCACTTGTTTAGCCAACTCCAGAGTCCCCTTGGTATTGAAAGAGAAAAACAGCATTTCAGAGACCAGCAACTCACCTTTCTCTCACTGAGGGAGGGGTCACGGGGTTAGGCAAGGAGGAAGGACATAGTCTGGGGATGGGGGTGGCAGGCACCAGAGGCCAGACCTTCAGCCACCCATGTAGCCTGGCCCCAGTGAGCAGAGGACACCACCACCTCCATTCCTGAGCCAGGCCTATGACCTCCTGGGTGGGCAGATTTACTTTGGGGAACTGGTGTGAGGGGTGTGCCTCTGCGGGGCCACAGAGGAATGTCAGGGCCAGTGCTCAGCTCACTTATCGAGACACAAATATTTGCCAGATAAAGACCCCTCATCTCCCACATGGCCACAGGGAGGGCAAACACTCCTTCCCCAGCCAGGCACCTGTGAGGTGGGGGTGGGAGCCTCTGTCCTGTCTCAAATTCTTTGGGGAGGAGGCAGGATATAAACAGATGAAAGGGCTGGTTGTTTCTGAACCCTTTGGCAGCCTGGGTAGCCTGAGGTGGTTGTAGGAGTAGGTAGGTGGTAGAGTAGGAGTGCCTACTGTGTGGTGTACCTGGGCATGACTGGATCACAGACAGCTTTCGGAGGTACCTGCCCCTCCCAAGGACCAAGGCCTCACACGGGAGGGCCCTACACAGAGGGGATGCTCCAGCCTCCCCCCACCACATAGCTGGATATGACAGCACCGCCCCTTCACCCCAAATTCATAGAACAGGCTGCAGGGCAGAATCGAAGGGCCACAAAAAATGATGAAAGCCAGAGTTCTGTCCTGATTCCACTGCTCGCCCCGCCCCCCTCTACCTGGCAGGCCTACCTCCCAGGATGGGTCCCCAGGAGCCACTAACCTCCCCCTCGTCCTTGGTGAGCAGCTGGGCACAGTTGAGGAAGTCCTCATATCTGGCGAACGGGACCACAGGCTCAGGGAGCTCCCGCAGGTAGAGCTTCAGCAGGGAGGCCACTGTGTGCACATCGGTTGTGCTGCCAGTAGGGGGACACACTTGAGGCATGGGTGCCAGGGAACTGCAGCGTGACCAGCATCTTGCCAAGCCCCTCCCCGCCCCCAGGGGCAGCCTGTGCTCTCATGAGGAGTGGACACTGTATCTGCCTTCGCTGCCCCTGGTCAAGGAAAGGCCCAGGCTGCTTCCAGGAGCTATGCACAGAGGTCCCAAGAAGGCAGGGACTGGTAGAGCTCTAGCTAGAAACAACCCACAACCCAGGCCTCCACTCAGAAACCTCGTGCCCCAGGTCTGGGTCAGTCCTCAGGGCTGGCAGTGTCTCCCTCACAGACAGTACGAGACTTTCCACTGCTGCAAAAGCCACAGGGTCCTGTAGGGCACAGTTGCTCCCTACAGAGTGGCTGCTCACAGAAGAGGGGTCCTGTGATAGCCTGCCAGGGAACCAAGAGGAGTGAAGAGTTCCCTTCTATGGGCCTGTTGGTGGCCCCAGCATCCTCTGAAGGATGACTTAGAAGCTGCAAAGCTCCTGGGGGGAAGAGGAGCAGGGAGCCAGGGACACAGCTGTTCTTGCCCAAGCCTGAGTTTGCTCCCACCGCCTACCTGCCCTCTGATGGAGGCGCAATGTCAAAGATGTCCCTGGGCACGGGCCACTAGGGGTGGGGCAGGTCAGAGGTCAGACCCTTTCCTCTGGCCTTTGGGTTCCTATCACACAGTGAATGCCTGGGCTTCTGTCCTCCTCACTCTATTTCCAGTACCCCAAAGCCCAGTGTGTCCAGTCCAAGGCCACAGTCTCCAGCTCCCAGCTCAGAGCTGCCTAGGCTGAGGTGGGCTTCATGGAGAGCAGTGATCCTGGGCTCTGGGTTCGGGCTCTGGGGTCCCAGACCTCAGTCTTGGCACCTCCTTCAAGACTGGAGCATGTGCTGGGTTCCCTGTGTGCATTTACTTGTTTGCTATCTGTTCTGGCCCCTTGAAGGCAGGACCTTATTTGTCTTGTTTATGACTACACCCCCATATCTGTGGGGTGCTCTCACTCAGTGGATGGGTAAAGTAAGTTGAGTGAAGTAAGAAAGGGCTGTAGAGAGAGTCAAAAAAGCCTCCAAGGAGAGCTTTCTCCATGCTCGGTGCTTGGTGGTAACAATGTGGACAGGGTTAGGAGAGCTGCAAAAGGCCCACAGGCCAGGGTGGTGGGAAGGGACTACTTTGGTGATTGAGGCTTCCAGACTAATGGAGCTCTTTATTAAGGAGGGTGCCCAGGCTTGAGGCTGGATTCCTGTAGTGCAGAGTGTGGTCTGTACCCAGGGAGTACAACTACTCTAGAATGCCTCTGCCTGTAGGTAGGTGAGAGGAATAGCCCAAGACCCCTCCTTGTTGGGGGGTGAATGAGGAGAGAAGCCTTGGGACCCCTGTATTAGGGAATGGGTATAACTGCAGGGCCAGAAGACCACCGTGGAGATGATGGAAAGTGGGAAGGAATGGTATCAGATACCCCAGGGAGCAATTTCTAGAAGGGAAGCACCCAGAGCCCAGTGTCAAGAGTGAGTTTCTGGGAATCACAGAAAAAACAACCTCAACCCTTGGCCACAAAGGCATAGGATAGAAGATGCCTGGCTGGCAGAGGTTCATAATTGACTACAAGCTCATTGAGATTGTAAATTCTGGACTGCAAGCTCAGAGTATGAGGATAGAGCTTCATTAGGCTCCAGATAAAAGGGAAACCTGTGCCCTTCTGGGCAGACTTCCTCTGGGGAACAGTGGTCAGTCTCAGCCTCTACATTTAAAGAAAAAAACTGTCTGACAGACTCTGTTGGCTACGATGATGAGTCTGGGCAGAAGCTGGAGGCACTGAAGGTATTCTGCCCAGAGAGGAGACCTGGTTAGGCCAAGGCTACCATGAGCCCAATTTGGGCAGAGGGGGTCATCTGTGAGGGCAGATTTGATAAGGGCAGAAGGTCCATGGAAGCCCAGGTAGACCTGATGCAAAAAGAACCTATGAAAAGCTGCTTCAAGTGGGTAGGGTCCTGTTAAAAAGAAGAGGCTCCCAAACAACCCCATCTCTCCAGTCTTAGCCCTTGGACTTTTAGTAAAGTTGGCTCCACCCAGAGGTTGGAGCCCAGGACCCAGAAAGTCCAGTGATGGCTTAGAAGAGGTCCTGGCCCAGGACAGGTAGAGAAGACTCCCCATCCCAAAACCTGAGAGGATGTCGGGCCACAGCTGCTGCCCCATCTTGGTCACCCTGAGAAAGCAGAGCCCAGAGATAGGCCCTTCTTTTTCTCCTGTTTGGGGGCATCTGCAATGGAAAAGGCCTGCATGGATGTGACTGGCCTGTGGCAGGACCTGTGTGAGATGGGAACCAGGTCTGCTGCAGTGATTTGGGGCCCTGTGTTCTGCCCACTAAAGAGGGCTGGTTGGGCACACATACACCAACGTGAGGAATCATCTTGCCCACCATCCTGCTGCCAGGCTTCCTGGGCACTGGCCCACCCCTACCACAGGAACTGGTGGGCCCAGCAGGGCAAGAATGAGGAGTGGTCCCATCTTCACCCCTGCCCTGGAGCTCACCTGTCAAACAGTGGCTTCTCCCCACAGTCAAAGGAATCCTGCAGGTCCCTCACCAGGTTAGCCTGGCCTGGCATGCGGAAGAGCCCTTCCTCGGTGAGCCCATGCTCCCGGATGAAGTCCACACACTGCTCCACCAGCAGGGGGGCCAGGCGGGGTCCATATTTCCGCTCCTGGTGAACTGTGTCCTCCAGGCGCTGCCCAAAGATCCCTGGGTACACAGAGGACCTGGTCACACCCTCAGCTATCCAGTTCAGCAGTGGGGGTGGGTGTTTGGGACAACGGGAGAGCAGAAGTGCTATTAGGGCCAAAGGTGGCTGCTCCTGAGGGAGCAAATTAGAAACTAAGAGGGCACACACTGGGTAGATGGACTCTGGGCTATCTGGGCCAGAGAGCAGGAGGGCACAGAGAACAGGCAGCCTGCCTGTCCTATAGAACTTGTTCAAGCCTGAGAAACCTTTAATGGGAACATGTGTTGCACATTTTATTGATTTGTTTATATAATAACCTCCAAAGAGGAGCAGCTTACAACTGAAAACTCAGGACTATGTCCACCAAAAGACATACCCTAGAATGTTCTTAGCAATACTTCTTGCACTCCCTCCAAATGGGAAACCATCCAAAGCCCATCAGCAGTAGAATGAGCAGACATGCATGGTCTGCTCACACTGTGGAACACCAGACAGCAAGAAGAACAGATGGGGCATGGCTCATGCAACAAGACTAATGATGGATTCGTGTGAAAACATAATCATGACTCAACATTACTCATCATCAAAGAAACACAAATCAAAACCACAATGAGATACCACCACACACCCACCAGAATGGCTACTATTTGACAACAACAACAAATGTTGGCAAGGTTTGGAGAAATCGGAACCCTTGTGCACTGTTGGTAAGAATGTAAAATGGTGCAGCCACTGTGGAAAACAGTATGGAAGTTCCTGAAAAAATTTAAAACAGAAATATCACATGACCCAGCAATTTCACTGCTAGACATAAACCCAAAAGAAAGGAAAGCAGACTTAACCATATATTTATACATCCACATTCAGAGCAGCATAATTCACAATAGCCAAAAGGATTAAGCAACCCAAATGTCTATCCATCGATGAATGGATACACAAAATGTAGTGTATATGTACAGAATAGTACTCAGCCTTAAAAAGGAAAGAAATTCTGACACCTGCTACAACATGGATGATCCCTGAGGACATTATACCAAGTAAAATATGCCAGTCACAAAAAGACAAATACTACATGATTCCACTTATGTGAGGTACTTGGAATAATCAAAATCACAGAAACAGAAAGAAGGACAGTGGTTACCAGTGGGAAATGGAGAATTATTGTTTAATGGGGACAGAGTTTAAATTTTACAAGATGGGAAGAGTTCTCGAGATGGATAATGGTGATGGCTGCACGTTACAAATATACTTAATTGTACACTTAAAAATGGTTAAGATGGTATACTTTTTGTTAGCTCTACTTCACCCAAAATTTTTTAATTTAAGTAAAAGCAATATATTAAAAAACAAAACAAAACTGAAGCCAGATCCAGAGGACGTGCTTCACGACTCCATTTATACAAAATGCAAAACTAGGTCAGGACATGGTTACCTTGGTGAGTCAGTGACCAGAAGAGGCCTGAGGGACTTCTGAGGTATTAGTAGTGCTCGGATTCCGGACCTAGGCACTACTTACCCAGTTCTGTCCACTTTGATAAAAGTCATTAAATGTTACACTTGTGATTTGTACATTTTTCTGATGCTACATTTGCAAGAAAAAAAAATCAGGAAGCAAAAGACCCCAAATATTTAATACAGGACAAGAAAGCAAATGAAGAATAGAGGGAAAGAGGAAGAGGCAGAGGAACTTTTGGCTGAGAAAACCTGCGACAACTAAACATGCAACTGGACTAAGAGGTTCCTGGCTCAGGCAAAGAGTAGGAGTTGAGATCCATAAAGCTCTCAATCTCACAGTGAGAGTAACAGAAGACACAGCCTTCTCCCAGCCCTAAGCTCTACAGGGACTCTGGAGTTCCCAACATCCTCTCCACAATGCAGAGATCTTCCCTGCAGGATAGCCTTCAGGGTGTGCCAAGGGCATGATGTCACACCTCCATTCTGTCCACGCAGTTCTGTGGTCCATGAAAGATGCAGCCTAGGCAGGTGGAATCCTGAGTCCTGAATAGTGAGCCAGCAGGTAAGAGGTTCAATCCCTCCCCTGGCACTGAGGAGTGGCAGGAATCAGGGTGCCTACTTGGCTCCCCATGCAGAATGGCTATTTTGCAATAGGATACAGGAGCCTCTAACACAGTGCCTGGCACACAGTAGGGCTTGGTAAATGTACCTTCTCACCTTGTCCAAACAAAAACAAAGTGCACAGAATCTGGGGGAAGAAGACATACCTTTCTAGAAAACATGCTCACATAGAACACACCCAGTGCCGCCATCAAAGCTTTAGGAAGAAGTATGTGTGTGTATACATGCATGCACTTTGTGTGTGAACTTGTGTGTGCATATGTGCATTTGTGTGTGCATGAATGTGTACATGCTTATGTGCATATGGGAGGGCATGTGTATGCACATGTGTGTACGTGGAAAGTGCTGAACAGCTAACATATGGCGCTTCTGGTAGCAGGTGCTGTTCTAAGCACTTTACATATATCAATACATTTTATCCTCACAGTTTGTTAACTCAGGGATTATTACCACTATTATCATCACCATCATCACCATCATCCTCATCATCCTGATATTTCAGAGTCAATAATAAACAGACAGGGGTTTAAGGACACGCCCAAGTTCACTCAGCATGTGGCAGAGTCAAAGTTCAAACCCATGCAATCTGGTTCCAGGTCCAGAAAATGTCCCTAGGCCACAATGCTGCTCTTCCGGACGCTGGTGCATGGACACCTATGTGATACTATCCACCCACAGCCTAGCTGCTGTGTTTCTTCGGTCTTTCCTTACCAGCAGTTAGTTCCCAAAGATGCAGTCATTGAGCAACAGGCAGAAGTAAGTAGAGACTACAGTATTGACAAGAAAGGAAAAGCTACAGGTCTTCTGGGACTTGGTGAGAGAGATCAGCTGCCCCTGCCCACAGGGATGAGACCAGAGGGGCAGAGGGACAGCCCTGAGCACAGGGGTTGATGCTGCCACAAACTGGCATGGTGGCTGCCTGGGGCAGCTCTGAGAAGCCTGCACAAGAAGTCCCCAAGGCCCACCACTAACAGTGTCCAGGCCTCTCTGCCCAGCCCAAGAGTGGCCTAGGCTGGTCCTGGATACACAGAGCCACTGCTCCCTCCTGTTTCACTCAGGGCTCAATCACCTATGCTCGAAAATGGGCCATATGAGTTCAAGATGCTCTCGTTAGATATTATTGTGTTTGAAACATTTTCAAATTAGTTATTTAATTAATAGAGATTAATAAAAGAGATTTCATATAAAAATCTGGATCCCCAGCTTCTTTTGAAAAATCCACAGATCTGGTGATACCAGGCCCAAATTCCCAAATAGCAACACTGGCAGAATTCAGCAACATCTGTGCCCTTTGATAGCCTGTGCCCTTGCTCATCCTCTGCAGTCCCCACCACACCCACCTCACACTTCACTCATGTGGTTTTGCCAGGTATTCACCTCTTCTGCTTTGGCTACAGATATCCCCTAAGGACACTGGGGTCAGGATAAACTAGAAGAGGTTTCCTGAGCCACAGAGGGTCAAAATGGGCAGTTATGCCTGTCATGACCAGAGGCATCTGCTAGGGCCTTAAATGAGCAGGCAGAGGACAGACAGGGGTAACTGCCCATGAGCAGAGGGCCTCCAAGAAGATACGGCACTAGCCTGGCTTTACACCCTCCGTGCCCACCTTTCAGCTCATGCACATACCCTTTTCACCTCAGCTTTCCCCACCACCTGAATATGTCTGCTTTCCGGCTGCCTGGCATGGGCTTAGAGCACAGGTTCCTCTACCTGAAGGTTTCTTTCCTCTTTGGTCTGTGCAAATTTCTTATTAGCCCTCGGGGATAGTTCAGATGTCCTCTCCTATGTGAGCTGTCTCAGATCCCTCCTCTAGCACAACCACAGTGTTTTCATTCTCCCTTGGCCTCCATCACAGCCAGTGCAAAGACAGTCACTTCTGCCTGGTCCCTTCCCAGGGACCACTTCCCTCTCTCATCTGAATTAGTGCTGAGCTTGGAGCAGAAGTTGAGGAGCACTTAGTGAAGTTTAAAAACACAGCCCTGGACAATCTCCAATCTCATTAATGTGGTCAGCTCCCCACCCTCGGTTCACATGACCCTATGGCCACAGTCAAACAATAGAGATGCTGAGAAAATGAATTCTAAAATTCTCTCCAGAGAACCACAAACCTTGGGTAATTCCATTCAGCCTCTGCTTGGCGCCAGCCTTTCCTGCTCTCCTGTTCCCTACCCCCAAGACATCTGCTGTCTATCTGTCCCTCCCTCCACCATTCCATCACTCTTGCACTTGGGCCTAGCCCTGCTCTAGGTCTTAGAGAGCCTGGAGCTGCCCAGAAGATTAGAAACATGTAACTCCTATCAGGTCCTTCCTTGCTAGGAACCCTTTCCTGCCTCCTACTCTTCCCCTACCCCCAACACCCAGAATAAAGCCCAAACGCGGAAGGAAGGCCAAGTTCTGCTCACCCTTCAATCCCTGCACCAGCCTCTAGGTAGAGAGCCTGGGTCAGGCAGAGACAGCTCTGCCTCAGGGTCAGCTCCACTGTTGAGTGCTTGAGTCTCATAGGGCCCCTCCCAACATCAGCACAACCAACAGTTCTTCCAGGAAGCCTCTTGAGCACTCTCCCCACCTCCCCACACCCATAAACAGGGATGTGAGAGGCAGGAAAGGGAAATTCACAGGGCCCCTGGGCTGTAGGGAGGCTGCAGTAGACTGGCACAAAAGCAGAGGCCCAAAGGCAGACCTGGGTGGAGTCTGACAAGGACCCTGGGTTTGGAGGGTAGGTGTTAAGAAAGTGTGCTTAAAGAGGCTGGGAGAACAGCAGTAAATCCCTGCCCTGGCAAAGACTATGGGCCATGGTGAGCACTCACCCTATATATTCAGGGACTCTGGGAAATGATGAGTTCCCCCAGAAGCTCTCCAAGTGCTGAGCCCAGCCTTAGGGGTGGAGCTGGGGACACAAGCAGCAGATAAAGGTGCAGGCCAAAGGCAAAGGCCAAAGACAGATTCCAAGCCTATTTACATCTGTATTGGTCTAGGTGCATATCCTGGCTGAGTCATTGAGGAGCATGGTGCCCCTCTTTCCTAGGCCTCAGTTTTTCAATCTATAAAATGACTATGATCATACCAGTCTCTGGAGGCTGCCCTGAGACCCTGCCCCACAACCCCAAGCTACCAAGCCATGGGATTGAGCCCGCATTCCCAGTACGGCCATTTAGAGCCTTTCATGAGAACTTGAGCAGGCTTCTCATCCAAGCCACCCTTTGAGGGAAGATGCCTTGGGGAGTCCCATGAGAAACCTCACTCCAGCTCAGCCCTCCAGACTTCCTTCCCAACTATCCTCTTACTGGAGGTACCCTGTGCTCAAGCTACAGGGCATGGCCATCCCTCACTCAGGGGCCTTGCCTGCCACTCTCCTTGCCAGGGTCTCTTTGGCAGAGTCTGGCAGGGCCTGGAAAAACCACACTGAACGCCCTCAGCCCTCTTGGCACATCTTCGAGGGGGAGCCTTGCCAAGAGCCAGTTCCAGTAGGTTTTTCAGATCCCTGGAAACTCAGCCAGCACGCAGGTTCCTCGAAGTCCCAGCCCACGCTCTTCACAAAGCACAGGCTTTGCCACCAGAGAGGAAACTGGCAGAAGCTGCTTTTCCTCTGGATGAACCTGCTGACAGGCTCAGAGCTGAGCCAGGCCTCTCCTGTGCCAGCTCTCTGGCAAAGCTTGGCCCGCACTCCCCTTTCCCTGGAATCCCATGCAGGAGTGGGAAGTCTACAGGCAGAGAGGTCAGCAGGCTCAGATTCCTGTCCTGCGTGACCTCAACCTCTTTGAGCCTTGTCACTGCCACTTAATGGGGCTGTGAACAGCCATGGGAAAGCCTACCACATCATGCACCTCAAAACAAGTACTTGATAAATATAGCCTTCTCCTGACCTAGAGGTCTGGGGGAGGGGACCACCAGCAGGAAAGGCAGATGGGATTCCCTCTTGGAGCTGATCCCACAGCAGAAAAACCTCAGGCCTGCTCTAAAGATACTAGGGCTCTCTCCAGCTGTGGGGACAGGGAGACCACAGTCAGGTAGAACAGGGGTCCTCAAACCCCAGGGCCATGGACCAGTACTGGTCTGTGGCCTGTTAGGATCCAGGCCCTCTCAGCAGGAAGTGAGCAGTGGGCTAGCTAGAGAAGCTTCATCTGTCTTTGCAGCTCCTCCCAGCGCTAGGATCACCACCTCAGCTCCACCTCAGTTCATCAGGCATTAGATTCTCCTACAAGTACCAGTCCCCGGTGTCAAAAAGGTTGGGGACCGCTGAGAAGACACAATGAGGAAAACCTAAAATTCTCTCCAGAGATCCAGACTTGGGGTAATCTCTTCTTACTCTCATTCCCTCTCTCCAGCACAAGCCCCCTGCTCCCTGCTCCCTCCTCAGGGTTTGTGGGATCACCTCTCCACCACGCCCGCACGTGGGCCCATTTGCCCAGGTGTGCTCTAGAGCGCCTCAGAGCTGTCCTGGTGGCTGCAACGCCCCGAAACCCACCAGTGCCTCCGGCCCCGCTGAAAACCCTTCCCTGCATCCTCCTGCCCATCCAGCCCTTGCCAACCAAGGCTGAAGGCTGCACGAGAGAAACCGGCCATCGTCAAGCATCATCTCCCTGCGGGGTGCAGAGCCAGCCCCAGGGCAGAGGTGCAGGCCGGCGTCATGCCCGCACGGCGGCCTGTCTGAGGCCCAGGGGGGCAAAGGCGGGCGGGCCGCGGGCTGGGGGTCAGGGGCCGGGGGCGCGCACGCCGCTCGGTGGCCTCTGGGGGGGGAGGGGGCGTCCAGGGCCAGCGCTCGCTACCCGCCTGGCTCGGCTCTCCCCCCTCCCGCCAACCCCGCTCCGGGAGGAGGCGCCCGGCCTCGCGCCCCAGACCCGCCGGGTCCGGCGCGGGTTGGCGGCTTCTGCTCCCCCGGCGCCCGGGCCGGGCCGGGCCGCGCATGCGTCGTGCCCCCCCCGCGCCCCCCCTCTCTCCCGCCCGCGCTCCCGCCCCGGACGCCGCTCCCCCTACCCGGGGCGGCGGGCGCGCAGCAGGCGGGCAGGCGGCAGGGCGGCCGCGGGCAGGCGCCGCGGCCGGAGGAGGCCCGCGCGGCCGGCATCAGGCCCATGGCGGCGCGGGGCGGCGGGCGGCGGCAGGAATGCCCGGCACGCGGCAGGCAGCGGCTTGCCCGCCGCGGGCCCGGGCCCTGCGGGGGCGGGGGAGGCGGCGCGGGACCGGGGATGCCTGCCGCTCCGCGCCCGCCACCGCCACCAGGAGGACCTGCGGCTCGAGCCTCTGCTCCCGCTTCCCGACTCCCCTGCCTTGACGCACCGTGGGAGGACTAGCAGTCCCGGCCACGGGTCCCTCCCTCCTCGCCAGGACGGGCTGTAGGCGCTCCCAGGCCCTCAGACTGCGAGGCGGGTGCTCCAGGTCGGGCCATGGGGGCTCGGGAAGGTCAGGCAACTAGGTGTGGGTCGCCCCGCCGGAAGTTGGGCTGCGGACCCCAACCCTCTGCCAGGCCTGGAGCCGGCGCCCCGGCGCCACTTAGCAGAAGGTGTCTTGTGCAGCCCTGAAAGAAGAGAGTCGATGTCCCCAAATGAAGAGGTTGTGTAACTGTGCTAAGGTCACACAGCTAGTAAGAGACAGATCTTTAATTCAAAGCCACATGATCTTTCTGTAAAGTCTGTGATCTCATGGCAGGATTCTGTCCTGATAAAAATCCCACACTTCCAAAGTGTGATGACTGTGATGGGCGCACAGCCTCAGGCAGAAGGGCAGGTGGAGAGAGAAGCAAAAGCCCAGGCCTCTGCAACAGACAGGAAGGATAGAGGTCTTGTAGATAGAATTCTGTAAGGGAGCGATTTAGGGGAACCCTAGGCTAAACGGGGTGGGGGTTCATCTGAAAGCTGAGTGAGCAGGGCAGGGTCACTCTTGCTCTCATTAAGCAGGGCCTGGACTAAGGTGAAGCAAGTGAGGCACTCACCAGAGGTGCAAAATTGAAGAGGATGCCAAAAACTTCAGTGATCAAGATAATTTCTGCAATATTTTTTAAAATACAAGTTAATCCAAAAAAAAAAAAAAATCCATGGTGAACAAATGTCAGAACTTTAAATAAAGATCTTACTCTGTACTTGTATAGACTAATCCCACTCACAGATCCTGTCTTTCTTTAAAATTTTATCATGAATGTGGTAGGCTGAGTAAAGGCTCCCAAAGTGTCCACATCCTAATTCCCGAAACCTGTGGCTATGTTACTTTACCTTATAAAAAGGACTTTGTAGATATGATGGAATTAAGGATGGAGAGATTATACTGGATTATTCAAGTGGGCTTTATAAGAGGGAGACAGAAGGAAATTTGACTAGACAGCTGACCCTTAAACAATATAACTTGAGCCGTACAAGTCCACTTAATACACATTTTTTTCAATAAATACTGTAAATGTATTTTCTTTGTGATTTTCTTAACATTTTCTTTTCTCTACATTGCTTTATTTGAAGACTACAGTATATAATATATATACTGTAGGAAGGGTTTAGGAGAACTCTTTTGTTACTCAATTATTTATGTTATCAGTAAGGCTTCAGTCAAAAACAGGCTATTAGTAGTTAAGTTTTGTGGGAGTCAAAAGTTATACGTGGATTTTCTACTGCCTGGAAGTCAGTGTGCCCTTAACCCCCACACTGTCTTAAGTTTTAACTGTAGAAGAGGAGGCAACATGATGAGGGAAGCAGACTGGAATGATGAGGCCACAACCAAGGAATGTGGGCAGCCCTTAGAAGATGGAAGAGACAAGGAACAGGCTCTCCCCTTAAGTCCTCAGAAGGAACCAGCCTCGCTGACACCTGGATTTTAGCCTCCTAAAACTAAGTTCTGGTTTCTGACATCCAGAATTGTAAGGGAGTAAGTTTGTGCTGTTTCGAGCTGCTAAATTTGTGGCAATTTATTAGAGTAGCAGCAATAAAAGACTAATAGATTTGAGAAGCACTGGTTTGCATTTCAAAATGATTAGAGTAAAATATTTACTGATTACTGAGTTTTTTATTGCCCCCTTAAATTCTGTGCCCAGACCAATGAGGCTCTCCAGTCCTGACCCTAATACTAGTGTGGCATGGGGGCTGAAGTCCTCCCAAGCCCTAGGTACGTGTGTTGTGTCGGGCAGAACCTCAATGTTCTCCTTTTCCAGAGTTCAGGTAAATATGAAGATGGAAGGGCAGTTCATGGTGCCAGGGGGGGCCACAAGCCCAGGAATGCCCTGCCCTAAACCTACCAGAAAAGCCTGGGGCTCCCATGGCCCAGGAACTGACTAGGTCTGAACAGTTCTGTCTACATTAAAGAGAAGGGTACTCAGGCCCAGTGGAGGAACTTATTCTGGAGAGAAGGACTCTCCCAGGTGGGCAGGTGGGCCCTGGTGCTGACTTCCTTTCTCCTCTCCAGCCTTGGTTTTCCTACCTGTGTTGTCACTAAATTAGACCTGCTGACCTCTGCGGAATTCCTTCCATACTCCCCCTTCACCTAGATCCACCTATGGATGGACGTCTGCAGCTGCCTCCCATTTAGAGGCTCTGGAGTCTGACATGCACTGTCATAATGAGCTCTAGGTTAGGCTCTGGGCAGGACAACACCCACCCCACCTTGGCAGTCATTTTAAACTACGGGATCTGTTGGAAGTGGGTGTACAGAGGTAGTCATGAAATTGCCCTCTTGGGGACAGGGCCAGAAAACAGGCTGAAGGTCTGTCCTCTCAAAGAAGCACCTGGTGACAGGTGACTTCTTCAGCTGAGGTGGCCCTTGTTTCTGAGCTTTGGATTGAGCTGAGGATTGATTCAATCCTCAGTCATGATTGCCTTCCCATTACCCCTGTCCCGCTATCAAGACCCCTCAGATCCAGAGGCTCAGGTGCTCTGAAGGTTGCTTGGCAATAGAGAACCCATGGGTGTGCTCACCCTGGTGGTGGGCTGCAGTCTGGCAAACTGTTGAACCTTTCTGGGTCTCTCTGCTTCCTTCTACTATGTAATTTGATACAGTAACCCCTGTCAAGAGTAACACATGGCAAGCATGAGATCTCTCACTCTTTCTTCAGCCTGATGTGGAGGACCAAGGCTGCCTGGAAGAAGCTGAGGGCCAGAGAACTTGACCATAGGATGCCGGAAGGTCTCTGGACATCCTATTCTCCAGAGCAGACATCCAGCACCAGGGCTCTGAGCTCTATCAGAACTGGGTTAGAATGCCAGCTTCCTGCCTACTTCTTTGTGTCCTGGACAGATCACCTGCACCTCCCTGATGCTCAGTCTCCTCATCTGTAAAGGAGCTATAACAGGACCGGTTTGTGTTATTGGGATGTTGTGAGGGTCAACAGAGATGCAGAGAGCTCAGCACAAGGACACTGAATAAACGTTAGCTGTCCTAGCTAGTGGCTACTCTCTGCCCAACCTCTCCACTTGTGGCTGGGTTGCTGATGCATTGTGGATGGCTGACACAATACCCTGCACTGGCCTTATCTGATAAATGACCATGATGCACTCTTTTGTGGCCTGTGATCAAAGCTCTACTTGGTACAAACTGAAGCCTGGCGAGTCAAGCTGACAGGGCATTCCCATCATAGCTGCTGGGAAGGAAGAAGGATGAAAGGATCCAGCAAAGTTGGTAAAAGGCAGCTGAACAGTTAGGTCCTGCCCTCGTTAGCAACTCTCTGTAAATCACTCTCATTGCCTTGCCAGGCTCTCTTAAGATAAGGCACTGTTTCTCGCCTCGTTCTCCTGGTAAACAGCCCTAGGCTCCCTGGCCTTCCTGTCAGTGGGGACTGCAGCTGGGGCTGTTTCCCGGCCTTGGGGATTCAAGCTCACAGGCTCCTTGGGCAGTGCAGGGAAGGAGGCCAAAGGCTACTGTGAGCCAACCCCTATGCCCAGATGAGGCCGTATCTGCCCTTTATGAGCCTGGGGTCCAGGCAGGGGCCAAGACTTATAGGGTATCGCCCCCTCCACCTAGCATGTGGTCCCTCAGAGCCTACTAGAATGGGGCCAAGGGCACCAGAATGAGGCTCAAGTGCTCCTTCTGCTGGCTTAGTGACCCGAATCCCAGCCCAGGTCAGCAACAGTCCTTTCTTTTCTCTTTAGGAAGGAATGCCAAAAAAGGCCCAAGCCCCGATGGCCTGCCATCTGAATTTCCAGAAGAGTTGGAGTACGGTGAAGCAGCACTGGGGAGAACTGGTCCACTAGGATCTCAGGCCCCACCACTGCCAGCCTAAGCTGGGGCCAGTGACCTTGCCTTCCAACCTCATTGTGCCTTGAAGTCTTCCGTTTAGAGATGTCATTCCAGCAAATCAAAACCACTACTAGCTGGATTAAAAAGGTTGCTTTGTGTCCCTCTAAGTTGTCCTGAGGCTGGGATTTTCTCCATGTCAAGTGTCCTGTCCTGTGGCCTCTGGGAGCTGCATCTGTGCCCCCTCCATCTCTCTCCCATGATTTCTGAAGAACCCAAGGGCAGGAAAATTGGCTCTGGCAGGTCAGAGGAAAGTCTGCAGAGGCTTGGAGCCACACAGCTGGGCTGGGGTAGCGAGGCTCTGATGGCCACTGCAGGCCTGCTGTCTGGCCCCTCATGCCCCTCCCCACACAAAGTGGTCACTCTGGTCAGGAACACCATTCCCAGGCAAGGCTCTTTGTTCCAGGACTATCACTCCATGCTGCCGCTTGTAAGACTGGGACAAACAGCTTCTGGGCTTTGCTTGTAGTGCTGGCTGGCCTGTAGGTGGGCTAGTTACCATGCCATACTGATTACTGAATGGTAATGCCGATCCCCTACACTCTTGCATCCAACTGCCCACTCAGCATCTCTGACGGGTTTAAGTACTCAAAGGCATCTCAAACTCAAAAGTGTTTAAATGGAGCTATGGCCTTGCTGTGACCTCCCAAATCTGCTCTACACTGAATCTTCCCCTATTGCTTGTTAATAACAACTCCATCCTTCCAGCTCTCAGGCAGGCCCCCTTCACTGTTCTCTTTCCCTCACACCCACATCCAGATCTTGTGGGTCCTGTTTTTGAAACAGAGTTGGAATCTGATCACTTTCACCATGACCCACCATAGAGATAGGAGCTGTCCCGTGCCTGGATTACTACATGTATGTCTCCAGGCTATCCCTTGTACCTCTCCTGTCAGCAGTCAAAGTGGTCTTTTAAAATTACATATCAGATTACATCATTCCTCAGCTCAAAGCCTTCCTTTCCCCTTTCAGTGCTTCCTTTCTCATTTTACTTAGGAGTAAAAGCTTAAGTCCTTACACAGGCCAACAAGGCCTCAGCTATCAGGTCTCTCTACCCATCTGGCCCCATCCCTCACTCCCTCCTACCTGCCTTGGTGCTGGTTCAAGACCATACCAGATGTTTGCTGCTCTTGCCTAAGCTGTTGCCATGGACCAGCACACCTCCAGCATCATCCTTTTGGCCTCCCATCTCACCTTCTTCAAGACTTTGTTTGAATACCACGCTTTCATTAGGCCTGTACTCACCAGTTATTTAAAACTGCCCTTTTTCTTTTCCTTTTAATAGAACTTCTAGAATATAGTAGTAAAATGTGGGCCCCAGACCAGCAGTACTTCGAAATACAAACTCTAAGGCCTCACCCAAGTAAGTTAGAAACTCTGTGGGTGGAGCCAGCAGTCTATTTTCACAAGCCCTTCCTCTGAGTGAGTCTGATGCTAGCTAACATTTGAAATCCACTGCTCTATGCCATGTGATGTGCTGTCCTTGTCATTGTCATCTTGGGGAGTAGGATGGAAACTTTGTCTGATCTCTTCTTCCCTATCATGTCTCCTGCTTGTACATGGCAGATGATCTGTGTTGAATAAATGAGGACTACTTAGTACAAAGAGTGCCAAGCATTTTGTACCCACTTTCTCTTCTGAGTCTCATGGCAATCCTGCAAAGAAGATATTCTTATTCCCATTTTGCAAACAAGGACACAGAGAAAGTATAAGTGGCATGGCCCGGGTCACACAAACAAGGGGGAGAACCAGATCACTCCCAGACCACAGCCTGGTGCTGAACCCTGTGCTCACTCTGTCCCTTTCACACTTCAATGCAACTGGCTTCGCTAAGTACCTTCCTATACACACAACACCCACTTTCAAGGGTTTGCAGGCTCTCTCTAGGTAACCAAGCAAGGACTCATCCATGTAAGCTGGGCAGCCCTGGGTACGCTGTGACTCTCTTCCCTACCCTCTCACAGAGAGCTAGGTGGAAGGTGCTGCCTGGTGGGGCCTCCTGGGAACTCGTTCCTGAAGTTGGCACAGAAGGCCTGAGATCCACTGGGGAGTGTTGCCCTCTTCACAAGACCAAGTCTTCTGATCATGAACATGAAACATCTTTCCATTATTTGGGTTTTAATTTTTTTCAATAACAGTTTGTCCTTTTGAGCGCATTAAACTTTGTATTTCTTTTAAATTTATTCATGTTATTTTATTCTTTTGGATGCTATAAGTTTTCTTAATTTTGTTTGCTCATTGCTACTGTACAGAAATACAATGACTTGTATATATTGTCCTGCAGAATTTTATAATTCTAATAGTTTCTAGTAGATTTATAAAATTTTCAAATAGAGATACTTTTACTTCATTCTTTCTTTTCAATCTAATTGAATTTTAATGAATTTTATTTCAATTTCTTGACTAATTACTCTGTGACTTCCAGTACAATGTTGAATAGATATGGTGAAAGTAAGAATCCTCGTCTTTTTCCTGGTCTTAGACAAAAAGCTTTTCTAGTCTTTCTCCATAAAGTATGATATTATCTGTGAATTTTTGAAGGTGCCCTTTGGCAGGGTGAGAAAGTTCTTTTTTATCCCTAAACCACTGGGTATTCTTATCATGAAAATGTGCCAAATATTATCAAATGCTTTTTCTCAGTCTATAGAAATGATCACGTGGCTTTTGCCCTTTATTCTGTTGAGGTAGTACACTAACTGATTTGCAGGTGTTAAACCATCCTGGCATTCCCGGGATAAATCTCATTTGGTCATGGTGTATAATCTTTGCTGGATTCAATTTGTAAGTATTTTGTTGACCATTTTGCATCTATATCCACAAGAGATAATGGTGCTGCAGCAATTTTCCTCTCTCTCTGTTGCACCATCAGTCTTTGGCATTGCTGTTTTGTCTCCCAACTTAAACAAAATAAAACAGAACCCTCCACCTGACTTTCCCCTCCAGCTACTGTCCCATTTGTTTTTTTCCTTTTACAGCAAATTTCTTGAGTCAGCTATGCTCACACTCCAATTGCCCTCCTCTTATCCTTTCTTACACCTACTATTTTCAGGCTTTATCCCAAGCTCTCCACCAAAACCACCCCTGTCCAAGTCACCAGTGAACTGTTTTCAATATCCATTCTCTTCTGATTGATGTATCAGCAGTGCATGCTGCAGCTGATGACTCCTCTTTCCTTAGAAACTCTCTTCATTCAACTCAGGGACCCTACTCACTCCCAGCTGACCCCCTCACTGGCCCTCCTTGCCAGCCTCTTCTGCTGGCTTCTCCTCTGATCCCTGACTTCTTACCACGGAGCATTCTTAGCCCTGGTTCTGTTCTCCTTACACTTTCTTGCTGGTGTATCATCTATCCTCATGGTTTCAAACCCCATCTTGTATCAATGGCACACTACATTTGTTCTCCAACACATCCTCTCTCCTAAATCTCTAGACTAAATGCCTAACTGCCTGCTTGACATCTAAACTTGAGCCTCTCACAGGTATCTCAGACTAAGAACCAAAGTGAAATCTTGATCCTCTTTCCAAACAAATATACTTCTGTGGTCTATCTCATCACAGTTAATAGCTAATCCATCCTTCCAGCTTCTTCGATCAAAATATCTTGGAGTTACTCCTGACTTCTCTTATTCTCTTACACCTTTCTTACATTCCAGCAAGGAAGCACTACTGGCTCCCACTTCAAAATATATCAATTACTTCTCATCACCAACACCATCCTGGGCCAAGCTGCCGTCGTCTCTCACCTACATGATTGTGTAATGAGCTCCTAAGTGGACTCTCTATTTTATTATTGCCTTCTTTCATCTATTCTCAACATGGCAGCCAGAGGGATCCTGTTAGAACCTGAGTCAGGCTCTGCCACTCCTTTGTTCAAAACCTGCCAATGGCACCTCATTCAGAGAAAAAGCCAGAGTCACCATTATGACCACATGGCCCTACTGATTTACCACCTCCTGATTACTTCTCTGACCTGTTTCCTCCGCTCTCTTTTCAGACTCTGCTCCAGCCACCTGGCATCTTTGCTACTTTTCCAACATGGACAGTACTGCCTCTGCCTCAAACTCTCTGCTAAGATATGTTTAATTCATCCTTTCATCTCCTTGGCTCAGATGTCACTAATCTCTGACACCGCACCCCCACCTCTCCCACTTGCCCTCCCCACTGCATCTGTCTCCACTGAGCTCATTTAACCTAGCGTGGGCTTTATTAACTTTGTTATCTGTCTCCTCTACTAGGACATGCATTCCATGAGGGCAGGGGCTTTGTCTTTCCTGCTCACTGCTATATCTCCAGGCCCTAGAATATATTCCCACGTGAATGACTAACTGGCTGAATGAAGGAATGAATCAATGAATGGCCAGACAAAACACACTCCAGTCAGGGCCACCCTTGGCAGGCCATCAGCCGTAACAGGCTCCCCCGACCCACTGGCCTGCCCCAGTTTTCTCTGTGGGGACACCCGGGCTCTTCCTTAATTGCTGCAGAAACGCTGCCCATTCATGTCTGTCAGAGGCAGTCCACTCTCTGCCAGAACATGCTTGAAAGGGCTCTTGGGCTCTGCTATTAAACAGAGAAAGAAGCACTGATCCTCTAAGCCTTCTTTCCAGGGGAACGAGGGGTAATAACAGCTTTGCCAGGAAACCTCCAGAGGCTGACTGAGCCCACCTGTGAGAGCCCATGCTTGCCCAGACATGTCTGCCATCATTAACCCCTGGGATTTCTGCGTTTCCTATTTCTGGTAGAAAGGAGGAGATAAGCACCTTTGATGACAGTTCCTATTATAATTCTTGCAAGTTCTTCAGCACATGGCACAGCCTGAGATGTTTGATCAATGCTGGGTAGCCTGGAAGAGGGGTGAATCTGGGTGCGACATGGGTTTCTTCAAAGGGTCCTTATTCTAAGCAAACACAGAGATGTAAGGAGAGAGACAGAGAAAGAGACAGAGATAGAGAGAAAAAGAAAAATGCTTGGGCAGGGGAGCCAGCACACTGAATGCAGGTAAACCGTGTGTGGCAGTGTCCTACGTGGGCTGGGACAAAGCATGGCCTTTGGGCTCAGAACATCAGACTTCATTTCTCAGCTCTGCTCCCTGACTAGTTGTGCTGTCTTCAGCAAATTACTTTGACCTGCAGTTTCTCTTCTTTTGTTCTTTATTTTTTATTATTTCTGTAGTGAAATATGCACATATCCAGAAAAATACTTATAGTATATATGTACAGATTAGCACATTATTGCAAAATAAACATCTGTGTAACCATGACTACCATCCTGACTTTAAAAAAAAAAACAAACACCTACAGCACCTGGTCTTCCTAGGTGGTCTCTCATCCAAGTACTAACCAGGCCTGACCCTGCTTAGCTTCCAAGATCAGATGAGATCAGGCATGTTCAGGGTGGGATGGCCATAGACTATTTTGACTTTTATGTCATTTATTTCTTTGCTTCTCTACATTTCTGCTGCCTATTTATCCATCCATAAATAATATAGTATACTTCTGCCTTGTTTTTCAACTTTTTCACAAACTGAATCGTAAAGCTTGTTATTGGGCTTCCCTAGTTCCACATCATGTTTTTAGGATTCCACTTATTCGGCTGAGCTGTTAATTCATTCTCACTGTTCTGAATTTTCTAAGAACGGAATGCATTAATTTACCCATTGTATTGTTGTTAAACACTTGGCTGGCATCAGTCCGTCACAAATATGGCTGCTGTGAATTTGTGACATGTACAAGTCTCCTGGCATACCTGTGCTCATATTTCTCTTTGGGACATGCCTAGCAGTGGAATCGCTGAAGCACAGGTGTGCATAACGCTGACTTTTGCAGATATTGCCCAACTACTTCCCTATCAAGAGTATGCAAGTGTCTATAGTTCACTATCTTCATCAATGCTTGGAATCTGTCATCTTTTTCATTCAGTCATGCTGGTGGGTGAGTAGAAGAATCACGTTGTGGTTAAATCTGCATTTCCCTGATTACTAATGAAGTTGAGCACCACTGACTATGTTCTTTGGTCATGAGGATTTCTTCTTTTGCAAAGTGTCTGTACAAGTCTCTTGCGTGTGTTTCCACAGGCTTGTCTGTCTTTGCCTAATTGGTTTGCAGAAATTTGAGATTTGTAAAAAATCTTTCTCTGCCCCAAGATCATGATGATATTCTCTTTTCCTGGTACTCAAAGGTGTCAGCTGTCATAAAGCAAAGGCCAGCTGCATGGAAGTCTGTTTCTGGTCTCTCTTCTGATCCACCAGTTCACTTTCAACCACCTTGCACCACAGGAGGCCCACAGAGGCTGCAGAAATCCCTGGGTGGGCTTGGGTGCTGCCAGGCCAGTTAAACTGGGGCTATGGGTCATATTTGCTGCAATCATCAGAGGGCAGGGAGGCCATGGCTCACAGTGTGAGGCCATTTATGAAGCCAAGGAGAAAACTTTGACTTTCAAAATCATAATGACTCTTCTGCATGAGATTTGTGGTTCTATGAAAAGTGGTCAGGAATTCCGTAGCCAAGAATGAATGAGAACTGGTGAGGTGAGGAGTAAAGGAAGAGGCTCAGTCTACAGGGCACGCAGGATGTTCAGATGAGCTGTGAGCCCCTAAAGATAAGCTTCTGTCTCTGTCTGGACGTGGCACCAATTAAATACTGAAGGCCCATGTTCCCCACATTCAGCAGGGAATCAGTGATCCCAGCCTACCCGGCGTGGTAACCCCTTCTAAAAGTTCTTTTTATGATGACTTCATAGAGACACCAACCTACAGAGACATCAACTCCACAGCTGGAAGTCATCTTTCCTTTCTCTTCTACCCAATTTCCAGACCATCAGCAAAACCTGGCAGCTCTACCTTCAGAACCCATCTATAGCTGACCATTCCTCACTGTCTTCTCCACTCCCACATCATCCCATGCCTCTGTAAACCTTGTCTGTAACTATCCCAGCATGTTGCATCCACTCTTGTCTCTCTATGGTCTATCCCTTACATGGTAGCAGCCAAGGGGGCTCTTTTTATAAATCTATGTCAGGTAGTATCTGTCTCTTGCTCAAAGCCCTTCCTGATGCCCCATCAATTTAGAACAAAATCTGTAATCCCTGTCATGTCCCCAAGGTCTCATTGACCTCTGTCACCTCAGAGGTCCTCCACTCACTTATCCTCGCTCCCTCAGACCAACTGACCTTCCTGAGATTTCTGTGTACCCGTCACTCAACCCTACCTCAGGGCCTTTTCACTTGCTGGTCCCTCTGCCTGAATGCTCTTCCCTCAGCATTCCCCCGGTGACTTCATTAAGCTGGCTAGGCTACAACCTCTAATACAACATCCTACCCATCCTCCCACTTAGTTTTACTTTGCTTGTTGGGTTTCTCACTACTGGACATCATGGGACATGTTTATATGCCTACCATCTGTCTCCAACAGGACAATGGAGGTGATAGGAGGATGGAGGCATCATCTACTTTGTTTACTACTGAATTCTTAGTGTCCAGAATGCAACCCAGGACATTTTAGGCATCCAATAAGTATTTTGAATGAATAAAGGAAGAAGTGAGTAAATGGGAACTGCAGCTTTCATATTACGGCATGAGTTTTGTAGGCAGTGCAAGCGCCCCGCATGGCTTAGTAAGAAGAAAGCTGTTCTTAGGCATCTGATATGACTCTGTGAGTGTCCACTTCTGGACTATGTGCAGACCACCTCACGCACTCTCAGGGTCCTGCAGGGGTCTGATGCAGAGAGGCAAGTACGCAAAAGACTCTGGTTAAAGGAGGGCATGTCTTTGAAAAGTGGCCCTGATTTCCCCTGCCAGGGCTTTCTTGGTGCACCTGACGGGGAGCTCTGGGGTGCCTGTAACAGAAGAGGACGACACTGCATACATGCCAGAAGAAGCGTGGGCACAGCCAGGGAGTCCTGAGCAAGCAGAGTCCTGCAGGCCCAGTGGGAGGCAAAGGGCATGATTACCTGGAGGCAAGGGTTCTAGAGGGCGAGCATGCGGGCTACGGGCAGTACCTCCACCAAACGGGGCCCAGATGACCCGGCGGATGGCCTGCACCCAGTCTTCCATGTCACGCTGGGAGCTGGCCATAAGCAGGAGCGCCTCGGGATTGGCTGGCACCTTCTCCCGCTCCCCGGCACCACCTGCAAGACAGGGAGACACAGGCTTACTACAGGGACCCCTGTGCAGATACCAGGTGCCCTTCTCGACAGCACTCTCTTCAGCCCAGGCACGGGTTAGATTTTTATTCCCCTGCGCTGCAAGAAAGCCCTCTCTCCAACACCTTTCAGCACCAGCCATGCTTTGGGTTCTATTTTTGTGGCTGGTCCCTCACATCCTCTCACCTCACTCATGTCTTTGGGGCACTTTTGGATTTCTCTTTTCTCCCTTAGCCTTATTTTTCCATATAACTGTGAAATCATTAAAATCCTAGAGCACTATTAGAAAAAAAAGCATTCAGATTTGAGGCCAGCTTAGAAAAGTTCATAGCCAGAGGAACCATTCCAGAAGTCCGCACCTGCCCCTGCTCACAGCTAGACGTTAGACCCTTAGCCAAAGGAATATGGATGGGGAAGCTCAGACAGCTGTTTGCAAACTGACTTTTTCCCTAAGTAGTTCTCATGTTTTCATGTGTAAATGAATTAATCTTTCATATGTAAATAAATGATTCTTTGAGATGTATATAAACCATTTACACTAAACTTCATAGGTCATTTAAGAAATTTTCAAGAATGATCTTGTCTTTATGGCACACGCACACAGACACCCCACACACACACACAAAATCCCGCAATATGTAACTTGTTTATGTATTTGCTGAAGGTCCCAGGACCTCAGACCCTAACTAGGACAGTCTGCCAGTGGAGTGAGTCCTAGGGACCCATGTTCCCAAGGGGACAAGATGGCAGTGGTGAGAACTGTGATACCCAAGATGGTTCTTGCTAGAGCCCACAAACCCAGGATGGAGACCAGACAGGAGCAAGGGCTTACTGAGTGCTTGGTAAATGCCTGGGACTCTTCTAGGAGCTGCAGACACTTAAATGAACAAAGCTGACAGATACATTTGCCCTCCTAGGATTCTTTAATCTCCACAGTGACTCTGAGGGAGGTACTGTTACTATCTGTATTTTATAGATGAGGAAACTGAAACACAAAGTGATTAAAGAACATGTCTGAACTCACATAGCTAATATATAGTACAGTCAGGGATTCAAAGTCTCTAGCTCTGGGCTGACTCATCCCATGCTCCTGCCAAATCCTACAAATGAGGTGTTGGGCTGATAATGTTCACAGAAAGGTAGCTAAGGAATAGAGACACAAATGAGGCTGTTATGAGGGTTGGGGCACGGGAGGGAGTTCATCCTTGCTGAGGGGACACTGGAAGCAAGGCCTGTGGCTATAGTGGGGAAGCAGGCTGGCGAGGCCCATAGGGCCCAAAGCTCAGGAAAGTGGTGAACATGAAGACAAGACTGCTGGGGCCCCAGGTTGCCTTCTGGAGCCCTCCACTAAACACACAGCCCTGCTCCTTTGAGCCCATGAAGCTACTAGTCAGCAGAGCTGCAGAGGAGGCAAGGCAGTGCACTAGGGGCAGAAACAATAGAATCCTAAGAGGCAGTGTGGACCTGTTGAAAGGAAAGGCTGCACCCACAGCTCAGTTGGCTGTCAGGGTCATTCATGGGGGCACAGACAGTGGATTTTCATCGTTAGGTCCCCACATCACATGGACTATGAGAGCTGGGATGGCTGAGTGTTCCTGGTGGGAAGGGGAGCTGGATGCCACCAGGAGACTTTTCTGCATAAGCTTTTCTGGAAAAGGGTCTCAAGATGACTCAGAAGAAAGAGAAGGGACCTGGAGGTCCATGGCTGCAAGAACTTGTTGTGGTTTCCTGTTCATCTAAAATGAATACACAGGTTTGTACCTAATTTGAATTTCTCATTTTTCAATTATTTTTCAATTATTTTTCCTAAAGTGGACCACCACAATCATACAAGTTTCATATAAACTTCATCTACAAAACTTGGATCTGCTCTGCCCAGGTGCTGACAGACACTCTAAGGTCCAGCTGTGCCCCTGTGCAGGATCCAGCTCTAAGTCTTTGTGTTTAACTTTTAATGTATTTTCCATGCATGTTTAATCTATGTGCATATTTTTTATATGTACGTTTAACTTTTTAAGAAATTACCACAAACTGTTTTCTAGAGTGATTGCACCACTTTCCATTCCCACCAGCACTGTATAGGCATTCCATTTCCTCCACTTCCTTGCTAACACTCGGTGTGGTCAGCCTTTTTACTTTTAGCCATTCTAATGGGTGTGTAGCAGTATAGCTTTATGTTTAAATTTGCATTACCCAAATGACTAATGATGTTGGATATCCTTTTATATACTTAACTGCTATCTGAGTATCTTCTTTAGTGAATTATCTGTTGAAATCTTTTGTCCGTTTTTTAAATGGGTTGTTCATTTTTCAACATTAAGTTTTGACAGCTCTTTACATAGTCTGGATACAAGTCCTTTATCAGATATATGCTTCGCAAATTTTTTTCTCAGGCTGTGCCTTTTCTTTTCATTCTATTAATGTGTATTCCCAAAGGCAGAAGTTTTAAATTTTTATTAAGCTCAATTTATCAATTTTTTCCTTTTATTGAGTGTGCTTCTGAATTTGTATTTAAGAACTCTTTCCTTAAGCCAAGGTCATAAAAGCTTTCTCTTAGATTTTCTTCTAGAAGTTTCATAGTTTTAGGATTTACATTTAGGTCTATGAGCTAGTTTTCGTACATGGTGCAAGGTATGGACTTAAGTTCACCCTTTTGTACATGGTTGTCCATTGTTCCAGTACCCTTTGTTGAACAGACTATCCTTTCTCCATGGACTTGCCAGTGCACCTACATAGTTGCTCATACCATCTACTGATATAGACAGTTTTAGTTCTTCCTTTTTAATCTGGGTGCCTTTTATTTCTTTTTCTAGTCTACCTGCATTGACTAGAGATTCAGATACACTGTTAAATAGAAGTAACAGTGGACTTCCTTGTCTTACTCTTCATCTTATGGCAAAAACATTCAGTTTTTCACCATTAAGTATTTGTTGTAGGTTGTATGTTGACATCCTTTCTAAGATTGAGAAAGTTCTCTCTATTTCTAGTTTACTGAAAATTTTTATCAGGAATAAATGTTGGATTTTGTCAAAAGTCTTTTCTGTATCTATTGAGATATAACATGATTTTTTTTTTAGTTAATATCATATTGATAGATTTTTCAAAGTTTTTTTTCAATTAAAGTTAGCGTACAACATTACATTAGTTTCAGGTGTACAACACAGTAGTTAGACATATAACTTATGAAGTGGTCACCCCAATAAATCCAGTACCCACCTGACACCATACATAGTTAATACAATACTGCTGACTATATTCCTCATGCTATACTCTACGTCCCCGTGACTATTTTGTAACTACCAATTTGTACTTCTTAATTCCCTCCCCCGTTACCCCTCCTCCCACCTCCCAATCTGACAACCATGAAAATGCTCTCTGTATTTATGAGCTTGTTTCTGTTGTTTGACTTTTTATTCTGTTCTCTAGATTCCACATGACATTTATCTTTTTCTGTCTGACTTACTCCGCTCAGCACAATACCCTCTAGGTCCATCCATGTTGTTGCAGATGGCAAGACCTCATTCTTTTTTTATAGCTGAGTAGTATCCATTGTATAAACGGACCACCTCTTCTTTATCCATTCATCCCCTGATGGACATCCAGGATGCCTCCATATCTTAGCTACTATAAATAATGCTGCAATGAACATATGAGGGAACATGTCCCTTCAAAGTATTGTTTTGGGTTTCTTCAGATAAATACTCATAAATAGGATAACTGTTTTTTTTTGTTTGTTTGTATCTGGTTTGTTTTGGTCTCTTGTGATTTGTTTTCTTGTGATCTGGTTTGTTTTAAAGTCTATTTTACTTGGTATGACTATTGCCACCCAAGATTTGTGTGTGTTTGTTTGAATTCTCATGAAAAATCTTTTAAAATCTCTTTACTTTCAGTTTCTGTGTCTTTCTCTTTTTAAATATTTGTTTGTGTGTGTGTCTTTCAATCTGAAGTGAGCCTCTTACAGGTAGTAATATGTAGGGGTCTTGTTTTCTTATCCACTTAGCAATTCTATTTATTGACTAGAGCATTTAATCCACTTGCATTTAAAGTAATTGTTGCTTAATATGTGGTTATTGCCATTTTATTCATATTTTTAAATCTTTTTTTCTTTTTTCTTCTTTTAAAGAAGTCTAATATTTCCTGTAATACTGGTTCCATGTAGATGAACTCCTTCAGTTTTTACTTGTTTGGGAAGTTCTTTACCTGTTCTTTGATTCTAAATTATAGCTTTGCTGGGTAGAGTTACCTTGGTTTTAAGTCCCTACTTTTCATCATTTTGACTATTTCCTGCCAATCCCTCTGGCCTGCAAAGCTTCTGTTGAGAAATCAGCTGACTGTGTTATAGAAGTTAAGTTTCCTTGAAGGTAACTAACTGCTTTTCTCTTGATGCTTTTTAAGATTCTCTATTCATCTTTAACCTTTGGCTTTTTAATAATGATGTGTTTTGGTGCAGACCTCTTTGGGTCCATCTTGTTTGGGGCTCTCTGTGCTTCCTGGGTTTGTCTGTCTATTTCCTTCACCAGGTTAGGGAAGTTTTCCATCATTATTTCTTCAAATAAGTTTTCAATTCCTTGCTCTCTCCTCCTCCTGGTATCCCTATGATGCGAATGTCAGTACACCTGATATTGTCCCAGAGGCCCCTTGAACTATCCTCATTTTTTTTTTTTTGGATTCTTTCTTCTTGTTACTGTTTTAATTGGGTGTTTTCTGCTACCTTATCTTTTAAATTGCCGATTCTATCCTCTGCTTCATCTAACCTACTATTAATTCTTCCTAAGGTATTCTTCATTTCAGTTAATTTAGTCTTCATTTCTGACTGGTTCTGGTTCTTTTTGATGTTTTCCATCTCTTTGTTAAAGTTCTCACTGAGTTCATCTACTCTTCCCTACATTCATTGAGCATCCTTATAACCAATATTTGAGCTCTGCATCTGGTAGATCGCTTATCTCCATTTTCTTTCGTTATTTTTCTGGAGCATTGTTCTCTTTTTTCATTTGAAACATGTCCCTTTGTTGCCCAATTTTGGTTGCCTACTTTTGTTTGTTTCTACGTGTTAGGTAGGGCTGCTACGTCTCCTGGTCCTAGTTAAGTGCCCTTATATAGTAGGTATGCTATGGGTCTCAGTGACACAGTCTTCCCTCATCACCTGAACCAGGTGTTCCAGGTATGTCCCTTGTATGGTGTGTGTGTGCCCTCCTGTTGTAGTTGAGCCTTGGTTGCTACTGGCTCATCAATGAGAAGGAATGACCCTTACACTAATTGTTTGTGATGACTAGTCATGATCAGTAGAGGAGCTGTTGTGCAGGTGCAGTACACAGCAAGATTCACTTTAGCAGGTCTCTGGTGTCTGCCTTATCTGCCCTTTGGGTGTGTCATCCTCAGATGTGAGCCTGGATGGTGCTTGGCTCAGACCAAACCCCACCACTGGTGTGCAGTCCAGGGCCATGCTGTAGGCCAAGTTCACCTATAGCCTGGTCCCTGCCTGGGACCACCCGGTATGAGCCACCAAGCAATCTGTAGATGGGCACCATCCATGCTTGGCTTGGATGTGCCTCAAGAGGCCAAGCTGCACACTGAGGCCGGCTGCTACTAGTGCCAGGCTTAGGGATGCTCAGCAAGAGGTACGGGCATCCCAAGGCAAGATGTTGCTTGTTTAGGTTTTGAGAACCTTTGAGATATTTTAGAAAAGTCCATGGCATAAGCCAAGACAGGCCATTTGTATGGAAAATCTACTGGAAGCAGCTTTGGTGGGCTCACACATTGGGAAGGACAGGATCTCAGGAAATCACTAGGGTGAGGCAACTAGTGTTAGCTATGTTGGTAGAGACTCAGATATGGCACCTGCCTGAGTCTGCAAGCCAGGCAGAGGAGGGCTCAACAAAGAAATAATGCCCTCTGCTGGCACTTGTTTGGGAAAAAAATGCCCTTTCAGCCCTTGCCTTTAAGCAAGACAACTCGGTTCCTCTCTGTATGTCCCTGGCTCCTTTTAAGTTGCTGATCCAAGAACTGGAGCTCAGAGCAAGTGAGTCTGTCACTGAGTAGGTCTGCATGTGGGCCCATTAAAAGGCATGTCTGTGACTCTCTCAGCCCTTCATCTCACTCAGCCACAATCTCCACTGATTTTCATAGCCACTGGTTGTGAGGACTTCTCTCCCCAGCACTGGAATCCTAGGCTGGGGAGCCCAGTGTGGTGCTGGGATCCATCACTCTTCCAGGGGTACCTTTGCAGCCATTTCTCCTGATTCTCACCCACTACATGTAGGCGTGAGACCTGCCTGTTTTGTGTCTCTGCCTCTCCTACCAGTCTTGAGGCGGCCTCACTGTGTGTCCCCAGTTGTAAGACTTTTGTTCAGCTAGACTTCAGGTGACTTCTAATGATGGATATACTGTAGTTTAGTTGTAATTTCGATGTGGGTGTGAGAGGAGGCAAACATAGAATTTACCTACTCTGCCATGCTGACCAGAACTAGAGATAAATTTTCTGATCTTAAACCAACCTTATATTCTTGGAATCCCAAAATTGGTCATTCTTTTTATATGTTGTAAGATTCAATTTGCTAAAATTCTGTTGAGAATTTTTCAACTTATTCATGAAGAATATTGGTCTGCCATTTTCTTTTCTTATAAGGTCTTTGTCTGGTTTTGGTATCTGGGTAATGCTGGCCTCACAGAATAAGCTTTAAGTATCCTTCCTTTTCAATATTTATGGAAGAGTTTGTGTAGAGTTGCTATTATTTCTTTAATGCTCGGTAGAATTCACCAGTGAAGCCACCTAGAGATGGACTTTCCTTTTTGGGAAGGATTTTTTATTTAATGAACAAATTTAATTTATGCATGTGCGCACGCACACACGCGCGTGCACGTGCAGACACACACACACACATTTTGAGTGAGCTTTGATAATTTTTATCTTTCAAAAAATTTGTTTCATCTAAGTCGTTGAATTTGTTGGTATAAAGTTGGTCATAACATTCCTTTATTACCCTTTTAGTATTTGAAGAATCTCTAGTGATGTCACTGCTCTCATTTCTGATACTGATAATTTGTGTCTTCTCTTTTTTCCTCTCTGATCAGTCTTGCTAGAGGCTTACAACAGCAGGGTGGAGAGTTGTGGCAAAGGCCATATGACCTTAAAACCTAAAACATTTACTATCTAGCTCTTGAAAAATTTTTGCTAACCAGAAAAACAAAGTCACTAAAAAAAAAATGTTGCTTTTTTTTTAGATTAATAAAATCAGAAATTTCCTCAAGTGCACATGGTGATGAGTTCCCAAGAGAGTTTTCTCTCTCCGCAACTCTTTGCTCCTTGATATCCTATCCTGAAAATTCTAGCTGCTTTTGTCTTCCAGGTCTCTAAGCTCTGTCTCCACCTGAGTTTCCCCTTCCCACATCACAGACTAGATAGGAACTTTCTCGGGGCAGTAAAATGAGGCATATGCAGGGCTAATGTCATTTGTTTCCCATCTCTTGGGGGACCATAGTTAGTTCTTCATTGCCTGATGTCAAGTACCTTGAAAACCACGTTTCTTATATATTGTCTTTTTCTGGCATTTTTTTAGGTAAAGAGTAAATCAGTGACCTGGTTAAGACCCAATGTTGCTCATACCCTCTGTTCAAAATCCTGCAATGGCCCCTTTCTCAACAAAGTCATTGCAATGGTCTTCCAAACCCCTTGAACCCTCATCTGCTACTCTTCTGACTTCATTTCTGCTCTCCTCTTTGCTCTTTGCCATTCCTCGAAAAACCAGGCATACCTCTGTGCTAGGGCCTTTGTACCTGCATTCCCTTTGCCCTTACTGTTGCCTGGAAAGCTATTCTCCCAGACACTGACACGACTTTCTCCCTGACCTCCTCAGGCCTTTCCTCAAATATCACCTCCCTGGGGAATCTTTCCTGGCCACTCTATTTAAACTTCACTCTGCAACACCCATTACATTCCACACCCATTCCTGACTATAATTTTTCCATAACACTTATCACAATCCAATACACATATATTTTATGTTTTACATAACCTACTTATTTATACTTTTTCATTTCTGACCCACTCCCACTATGTAAGTTTTATAAGCAACTTCAGCAAGCTGAGCAGTGGCTGTCATGGGAGGGTATGCACAGAATTTGTGATGAATGAAAGATTAATAATAGCAGCAGAAGAAGCTAAGTAGCTGGCATACACAAAATACTCACTCTAAGGTAGGCATGATATTAATTATTGACGAGCCTTAGAAGTTAGAGCATTCACGAGGGAAGTGGTGTCATTATCCCTATTTTAAAGAAAAGGATGAAGGAAATATTTGCAAATCATATCTAATAAGGGATTAATATCCTAAATATATAAAGTACTTATACAACTCACACACACACAAAAATGGACCGAGGATCTGAAGAGACATTTTTCCAAAGTTATATAGACAGACAGACAACCGGTATGTGAAAAGATGCTCAACATCATCAGTCATCAGGGAACTGCAATGAGAAACTACCTTACTCCTTTTAGAAAGGCTATCATGAAAATGATAAGAGACAACAAATGTTGGTAAGGATGTAGAATAAAGGGAACCCTTGTTCACTGTTGGTGGTAATGTAAATTGATATAGCCACTATGGAAAATAGTACTGAAGGTTCTCAAAAAATTAAATTCAACACCTGGGTATTTGAAGAAAGCAAAAATACTAACTTGAAAATTTATATGTACTCCTACATTTACTGCAGAACTGATAGCCAATATGTGAAAACAACCTAACTGTCCAAAGAAAATGTATATATATCCAATGAAATATTATTAAGCCATTAAAAAATAATGTAATCTTACCATCTGCAACATGGATGGAGCTTGAGGGCATTATACTGAGTGAAATAGGTGAGACAGAGAAAGACAGATACAGTAGGTTCTCACTTTTATGTGAAATCTAAAAACAAACAAACATCCAAGCTCAGAAAACAGATTGGTGGTTGCTTGGGGGGACAGCGGGGGAGGAGATAGGAAAAATGGGTGAAGAGAGTCAAAAGGCACAAACTTTCAGTTGTAAAATAAATAAGTCATGTTATAAAATAAGAAAGTTATAAAATAACTTATAAAATAAAATAAAGTTATAAAATACATAAGTCATGGAGTTGTAATGTACAACATGGAAACTAATGTTAATACTACTATATTGCATTTTGAAAGTTCCTGAGAGATTAGATCTTAAAAATCCTCGTCATAAGAAAAAAAAATTCTTATGTATGTGTGATGATGAATGTTAACTACACTTAAAATGATTATTTCACATTGTATACAAATATGGAATCACTGTTGTATACCTAAAACTAATATGTTTGAAGCAATTATATCTCAATAAAAAAATAATAAAGAAAAGGAAACTAAGGCTCAGAGATGTTTAGAAACAAGCCTGAGCTGTACAACCAGTGAACTATATGACCCCAGGCAGTCTGGCATCTATCCTGACCACACCCTCTGCTACTTCAGGGCAAAGGACCAGCCTCCAGGTAAAAGAGCAAAAACCACAACCCAACTTTTCTTGATCTAGCTGAGCTTTCTTCTGCTGTGAATTCCTGAATTTAAGAACTTTCTTTTGTGAGTCTCTTTTTCCACCCACAGAAATGGCTTTGTGGGAGAGGTGGTGACTCTGAAATGGAACAGATTCCAGCAAGGGTTCCAGGACAAGAACTCTTATCTTTCAACATTATTATTTAAAAATTTTTACAATAAAAGAAAAAAGAGTGAATGATATATGTGAAAGCATTTTGTAAACCACTGTGGCCTATGGGACTCATGCTATATGACAGTCAGGTGAAAATGCTGTCAGTCTGATGTAATTAATCAAATGATATCTGGATTAGTCTGCCCCTACCAGGATTTACAGAAAATCTTTAAAAAGGTAAAAGAAGTCACTATTTAAAGATGACACTGGCTACAGTGTATGATTTTTCACAGGGCCCACCATCATTCTACTATTTACTCAGGGGAGTAGGGAGCTCCGAGAACGGCCCCAACCAGCTGATTGCCACAGGTAAAGACCAAGTGTGGGGACACAGCTAGCTGTCTGGAGCAGTGTAGTCCAATAGAAATATAATTCAAGCCACATCTATATTTTAAATGTTTAAGTAGCTAAATTAAAAAGTAAAAATAGGTAAAATTATTCTGAATAACAACTTTGATCCCAATACATCCATAATAGCATCATTTGTTTCAACATTAAATAAAAAATTACTGATACATGTATATGTATGTACATATACATACACACACACACACAATATACTAAGTCTTCAAAATATGTTGTGTATTTTGTACTAAAAGCACCTCTTAATTGGGACATTTTAGGTACTCAATAGCCATACTCAGCTGGCAGCTACAGGCTTAGACAGCTTTTAGACAACCTTCACTGGGCTGGAGTGGAAAGGAAGAAAGGCCACCACCCTCAGACCTCCTGAGATTGTATGTGGTATCAGCTTTGGGCAACACCTATGGAGACTGGGCTTTCCTATAGTCTCCAGGGCAGCCTCTCCTGTCCCCTGCCAGGTTGTATCAAGCTCCAAACCTGAGCAGGGGTCCAAGCCACATATGTGTCCTACTGTCTTCATGCATTTCTCTTAACCTACCTGGAGCCACCAAACACCACTTGTTCTTCGAGGGTTTATCATCACTTGGCCCTACTCTTGACGCTGGCTATCCACTTACCCCTGGGCAGATGCCTGCTCCTCTTCAGATGCCTGTTGGGGCAGAAGGGCATGGTGTGGGAAGTGATGAGGCTGTGGTAGGAGGCAGGGTTGTCAGGCACTGTCAGGCCAAGAACTGACCCAGGTACAAAGGCAGACAGCTCGGGAACTCAGGGCCCTGAGATAGTCCACAGGAAGGCCCTCACTGACTCCCCCTTCTCTTAGGGCCAGGACAGAAAAGAAAATCACAGACACATCGAAAAACGTGTTCCAACACTTTCCTGGGCCCAGGGCAAAGGGTTAGAGCCCCAGCAGTCAGTGTGCAGTGCACCCACTGCAGTCTCTCACAGCCACACTGGACCCTATCCTTTGTAGGGTCTCGCACCTACCGCTGGGTTGTCAGCTGCATCTCTTGATGAACTAGAACCAAAAAGTGAAGTTACTGTTGGCCTGAGAAAGGAAGTAGCCACAGAATGCAACTGTGTGTTCTAAAACTCAAAACCACCCAGGCCAGCAACAACAAAACCTAGTACAATCTCAGAAGCCATGTAATGTCCAAAATAGGGGAATGGCTTAGTAAAATGGACACAGAAATGTGGTGGAATCATATATAACGATTAAAAATGAGCACTTAAAGGATATTAAATTCACTTTTTAAATAAATGAGAAATAGTCACACTTTACAGGACATCCTAAAACTGGAGTATGGCCTCTG
This sequence comes from Cynopterus sphinx, assembly GCA_030015415.1. Classification (NCBI taxonomy): domain Eukaryota; kingdom Metazoa; phylum Chordata; class Mammalia; order Chiroptera; family Pteropodidae; genus Cynopterus; species Cynopterus sphinx. The sequence goes on from CM057382.1 coordinate 57,131,054, forward strand.
AGACGCAAGTCTCTGTAGGGGCTTGTATAAAGGCTCCCTGACTTCTAAGTGAAGAGGAGTTTTCACTCAAAAGGCTAATCAGCTCTTTGTTCTGCTTCTGTAGATATGCTGGCTGCATAGGCCTTACTCAAAATCAACTAAAGATTCATCTTCCCTTTTGTTTGTTCTAAACAACAAATGTAACTTCCTGTACCCCCTAGCAACTGCCATGCTTTGTAACTTTGTAACTGCCAGAAACCCATAGCAACTCCCACCGCTTTGTAACCATCTGAGCACAAATGAACCAATCAGCCCATGCCAAGTAAGTTGTATTTTAGCAATGTTGCAACTGAGCTCCGGGCCCAGATCTTCAGAGCGCTAACTCCTCTGGGACTGCCTGCATAATAAACCCGAGTTCTCCAACTCCCTAAGTGCTGCTTGGTTTCTCATTTTTTTCAACTTGGCTCTGATTTTTCTCAACTTTTCTGCAACATAAGGACTTATCAAAAGGTCCTCTTCATCAAGGAGTATGTCCTCCCTTCCTGTGGGATGCTTGGTGGTCATCTTGTGACCACACTGACCAGCCAGTGAGCAAAGCCAACAGGCCAAGGAGGGCAGAGTGAAGGAGATAGAGCCTACGTCCTCCCTGACTTGGCTGAGCACCTGAAATGCTGACCCGGGAGCTGCCTATCTGGGTTTCTTATTCTGTGAGAATAACATATCTCCTTTTATTTGAGCCAGTTAGGTGGGCTTTTCTGCTTCCTGTAGCTGAAAGCATCCAGGTACAGAGACCACAAGAGCAATCAGGTAGCCCTTAATTGCTTGGGCTGGCTCCCCAAGAGCTGCTTGGGAGGGGCAACCTTGGGACTAGCTAGGGCACAGTGGACCTACAGCCGAATCTAAGGAGAAACTTTGGAAGGCATGTGACAATATTTAACAACCATTTTGATAAAAAAAAAAATCTATTAAATAGGGATAGATCCTTCTCTAACATGGATAAACCCAAAGTCAACCCTGTGCTTAGTCGAAAGACAATGGCAGCATTCCCATCAAAGCCAGGAAAAATACAAGAATGTCCACTATCACCACTGTTATTTAAAATTTTCCTGAAAGTATTCACCAGTGCAGTAGATGAAGAACATAAAACCATAAAAACTGGAGGGGAGAACGTGGTGTTATTATTTTTCAGTTATCTATATGTGTGGAAAACCTAAGACCATGAACTGAAAACCATTACAAGCAATAAGAATTCAGTAAGGTAACCAGACACAAACTTACTATACAAAAATCACAATCTATCTATAATTAGAAGAAACAAATACATACAATCATATACGAAGAAAACTCAACAAAAATGCCAGTTCCTCTTAATTTAGTCTATAAATTTAATACAATAAAATACTAATATTATTATTTTTAATTAGAAAAGTTGGCTATAATGTTCATAAGAAAAATAGCACACGTATTTTTGTAAAAAAAAAATAATGAAGTCAGAGCAGCCCTACTAATTATCAAAACGAAGTATACCGCTACAATAATGAACACAGCGTGGTACTGCCCAATATAAGCAGAGATAGGCTCAAACACATACGGGAGTTCAAAATAAAATTAAGGAGTTATTTCAAACAGGCAAGTATAAGATGGATTATTTAATAATTGAAATCGGGACAACAGGATGAAAAATTACCAAGTTGGACCCTTATGTCACATGTTATAACAAAATAAGAATTCGTAATGGTTCAGGATTTAAAGATGAAAAATGAAATGACAAAAGAATCTGAATCAACCATGGAAGAAATCTTGGATGCTCTTGAAGTACAAAAGGTCTAGCTGAATATGACACAAAAAAACAGACACAACAAAAGTTCACTACATAAAAGTTAAAAACATCTGCATGGCAAAAAATAAAAAAGTATAAAGACAACTGGTAAAAGGAGATGGGAGGAATATCTTCAGATTTAGACTGTTCTGTTAGATACTGTTAAGTGAAAAAAGCCATCACATGCTACTGTGTTTTGCAAAGGAAGGGAGGGTGAGAGGAAGAATGGAAGACATACTTATTTGTTTGAATGTGTGCACAATATCTCTGGATGAGAAAGATGACACTGGGAGCAGTGGTCCTAGGGAGGAACATGGGTGGCCAAAGGAGAAGGGTACAGGAAGGCTAAAATTTTGTCTGTTGATATTTGAACCATGTTACCTATTTTAAAAAGTAAATGAAAATAGAATTTAATATAAAAGTGATGAGTGAAAGACACCTTCTTACATCATCCGTGGGTAGTGAGTCAGTGGTAGAGTTGCAGACAACACAGAATTAGGGGCAGGTTTTAGGGCTGGTGAGCATATTGGTACGTGGGAGTCACTCAGAACCTGGCGGAGGTACCACCTGAGAGGAACTGTGAGGAAAGTGGGCCCTTAACATAAAGTAAATTTTGCATAACCTCGTTTTGTGAAATAATTTGACAATGCCTATCAAAATTTTAAATGACTATCCATTCCAAGTTCTTTACTTTTCAGATAAATTTACACACATGCATAAGGAGCAGTAAGAATAAACTAGGAACAACTTCACTGTCCCTCAAGTTAAATAATAAATAATGTGCTGATTAAATAAGTTATGTACATCCAAAAAACTGTGATAGGAATATGTGATATGAGACAATACATTATTATGTGGGACAAAGCAAAACACAATGTAAAGAATATGGCATTTGTGTAAGTAACACGTACCCACAGTGGTGTGGCTGTTCATGCCTATTTCTAAAAGGATAAGTAGGGCAGGGGGCCTGTGCTTGCTTCGGGAGAGCAGGTGAGGAGCTCACAAACACACGGCTTCCTTCTCACTACGTACTCTCTGACGTGTCTCAATGTGTCATCATGGGCACAGATTACTTTATTGAATAGACTGCTTCTTTTCACCATTAAGAGAGGCGGCAGCTCATGTGCTTACCGTGTAGAAGTCATACACTTTGACTACTTTTAATGTAGGAAAACGCCCCAAATGTTTTCCAAATTCCCCTTTTGCCAGTCCATCCCCATAGCAGTTTCATTTCTCAAAACAAGCATCTCCCTGGAAAATCTGTGGTGGTTCTGGGGGATGTTTGGGTTTTTAGGGAACCTATGTTGACCTAGCCGCGGTCAGCACCCCTGGGAGAACTGGGGCTGGGATTTTTCTCATAGGGACAATTGCAGAAGTGAACAAAGGGTGGGACAAGCTGGGGAATGCCTGAGGGCTGTCTGAATGCAAGTCAGATCTTTCCCTCCCTCTCCTCTGCCTCCAGGGGACATCCCAGTCACTGCTTCCTGGGGGCGGGGGGTTGCGCTCCTCTGATCAGCTGAGGGTACCTTTCCAGCCCAGCCAGCTACTCCCACATCTCACCAAATACTCCAGACACTCTGCCTTACTTCTTATTCCTGGGATATATCACTTCATGCCTTGCTGCCCTTGCACATGCTGTTCCCTCTTCTTGAGATGCCTTTCCCACTTGGTCTATCTAGAAAACTTACTCATCAGGACCCGCCTTAAATATCCCTTCTTCTCCTTCTCCCTCTTCCTTACCTGTTCTCCCCTCATCCACTCCATTTTCCTTATCTCATTCTCCCTCTCACAAATATTTATTGAAGGTCTACCATATGCCAGGCACTGTGCTATGTGATGGGAGCTCAGTAGTAACAAAACCAAGAGTCTCCACTACCTCTTGGAGAATGCAGCCTGGTGGCGGAGACAGGCCTTAACCATTATCACAAACAAATGCAAAATTGCAACTGCAAGTGCTGGGAAGGACAAAGAGGTCTGGGGGAAGGGAAAGGGGGCTGAGGCCACACTTTGAGATCTGCATGATGACAGCCATCTGGGTCAGGCCAGGCAGTCGTCTTGTCTCCTGACCTCCCAGGGAGGCCAGGAACCCAGGCAGCAGCAGTAACATGGAAAAACCACTGATGGAAGGCCAGTGCCTCTACCCCTCACTGCCCCTCCCCCTCCCACCCCTCCCCACCCCAAAGTTAAAAGTAACTTTTGTGTAAAAAAAAAATGTTAAAAATAGCAGATGTTAAAATGGAATATGCCAATTGTCAGATGAAGACCTGGCTCTGAAATGTTCCAGGGTCGGGGAATGTGGGGGAGGAGGGGTGGGCCTGGCACTTAGAAACGAAAAAATGTGATTTATGCTGACCAACCTGAGAGGAATAATGGTTTAATTCATTTTTCTAAGGAAAGAAAAGGGCCTAACATTTGTGAAGTGCCTACTCAGCGCCAACTTCCCTACAAGTTGAGATTCGGCCTCTCCAGGGACTCCAGGCAGGGGAATTTATTTCTACAATGTTACAAACCATGGCAGCTGCAAAGAGGTAGCAGGCCCCACAGCTGCTGCCTTTGCTATTCCTGCCATCCCCTCAGTAACTAGTGTTCTGCTAAGCATTTCACTCTTCCCAGCAACTCCATGAAGTAGGAGCTATGACATATTACCATCCCTGCTGCGCACAGAAGCAGAAGCAAGTGGATGCTTCCCTAGCTCAGGATCTAGTGAATGATGAAGGCTTGATGTACACCCAGGGCCCCACCTCAGTCCACGCCCAGCCATCACCCAGTCCCCTCCCTCCCCAGGTCCAGCCTCCTAGGCTTCTTGGAGTATAAGAAGCATTTTTGTGCCTCTCTCTCCTAACACCTAACAGTGCTTTGCTCCAGGTGGATGCTTTATCAACATCTGTTAAATGAATAGCTAAAACACTGTCTGCTCACAGAGAGTGTAAAGAATGCAAATAACTGGTACCTGTTGCTACTTCGGGTTGCAACTGAGTTTGTTTTTCCCCAATAGCACCTCCTGTCTTAGACTGGATTCACCCAAACCAAAGGCTCGTGTACAGGTCACGGGTTTGGGAAAATCTACTTTGTAGCTACCCCAGGGAGCTGTGCAGGACAGGGAATGAACTAGGGAAGGAGGGAGAGCCCACCGGGATGCTGGAATGAGTTGGTTGCTGCTTTGAGGGTCTGGAGGCTCCATTCTGCTGGCATGGTCTATGCAGCCTTATGAAACGTGTATCAGAATTGCCAGTCCTGGTCAAGGGTGGTCCTGGTAATATAGAGAGGAGGCAAGAGAACTGAAGTGTTAAATCAAGCACTATTCAAGACTGCAACGTACTGATCAGCCCTGCAGCCAGACCACAGGAAGTCTGCAAGACAAAGGAAGATTTCTGCTGGGATTGCTAACAACCTATTTCCCCACACGGTGGAACCATGAAGAGAAAACATGAAAAACAGTCTAAGTGGTGCCCTACACAAAATAAAATTGTTCTTTCCCTATGGCTAAACCATGGAGAACTTAAGGATGATAGGCTGGGAATTCCCAGTAGGCCTTTCATGCTTCATGCTCTTATACTTCCTCAGTGTATATCAAATCAAAGGAAATGGATAGACAAAAGTTTTTAAAACTAACTCACAGGAACTAAAGAATGATATATAAACTGAATTCCCCGGAACACTCAGGGTCCCTCTGTGTCCTTCTCTGGGTCCCTCTCAGTGCCTTCACTCTGTCTCTCTCACTACCCTCGCCTCTTTTATCTCTGTCCCTCTGAGTCTCTCTCAGGCTCTCTCTAACTCTGAGGAGACCACACTTTGTCTATGGAGTGTTACCCGTTCTCTACTAAACTTTCCTTTTGACTCTAACTTTGATGTTTGAATGCTTTCTTACATTCCGCCTAGAACCGTCTTCTCTCTCAGTGCAGACTTGGGTTCGGCCCACCACTAGGGGAAACTTGCAACCCCATCTTCCCTCAACCCACTCAGAAGGGCTTGGTCAGTGCACACTGGGCCTAGCCTAGCTTCATGTGTAGGGAGCCTCTTTCAAGAAGAAAACAGATATTCCTTGAGACCCCACTATGGGGCAGCACCATGCTTGGCAAAGGGGTGGAGTGTGGTACGTGGGTGAACAAGAGAGGCAAGGTCCCATCCTCCTGGAGTTTCTTCTGGGGAGAAATGGACAAAGGAGGGAGGTGAGTTCAGATAGGGTGACTGCAGCAGGGATAGAGTAGGGTTGTTACATAAGCAGGGGTCAGGAAAGGCTGAGGACTAAGTGAGTAGAGGGGCTGGCTATCTTGCACAGATCTGGTCCTGGCTTACAGTGTTGCAGGAAGAGGAAGGGCAGTAATTGGCAAGGGTCCAGAGGTAGGAAATGTCCTGAGGTCCTTCATGTGGCTCAGTGCACCTGGAAGGAGGTGAGGGGATCAGGAGATAGGAGATTCTGGCAGATGTCCAGTAGGAAGTGGTGGCATAACCCAGTCAGGGAGGAATGGAGGGAGTGACAAGTGCAGGATCTGTCTTAATCTGTGATCTAACAGAGCTTGCTCATAAATTTTAGAGGTGGGTGGGTGGGATTGGGGTAGGAAGGGTCCCGGTGGCGATCTAGAAGAAGTACAAGGATCAGTCTCCAGGGCTCTCAATCACTCCTCAACCCAAATGAGTAGAGCCAAGGCAGGTCCTGGGACCCAATGCTGGTGGGAGGAGGGGGTGACCTAAGTCCCACCACGCCTGCTCACTTTGATTCCATAAACTGCCTATTTCACACAAAATAAATAAAAATCACTTTGTAATTATAAATACCCATTTAAAATGTGCTGGTGGTGTCCTCCTCCTACCCACCTCCCAAGTGGTACCTACCTTGGGCTTAAGCCCAGCTTCTAGAAAAGAACAGACACAGGAATCCCAGACCTGATTCCCTTTTCTGGGTAAGGGCTCTCCGTGCCCAGCCCCACCCTCAGCTTCACATCACAGGGGAAGGCCTGGGGCATGGGGTGGGGCTGACTGCCAACCAAGGACCTAACCAGATTCTTACTGACACCAGTAAGAATATCAGCTAGACCAGGGCCTACATCTCTTTTTCTCCTTTTATCAGGGGCAAATTCTTATTTGCCTCCAGGCGGCTAGAGACAGCCCCCAGGACAGGTACATTGAACCCCTGATTTTATCGTCATGTGACCTCAGTCAGGCACCATGCTGGGACCTGGAGGCATGAAAATGAAGCAGACTTGATCCACAAGGAGCCAAGGGTGAGCAGGTTCAGCCAAAGACGGGAAGCAATTTAGGAAGCCAAATTGACAACAACAAAAAACATCTACTCTTCACTGCAGGGGCTGGGAGGATGTGGATGTGAAAGGCCTTCTCAGCCTGTCTGCTCTTTTTTATGGAGATGATTGTAAACCCCTTCCCCAGCTCTGCATTACAAAACCTCAGCCTCACTCTTCCCGGTGGGGGAGGGAGCTGGCTGCTGGGTCCTGATCGCAGCCCGGAGGAGGGGGGAGGGGGAATTCCTAGGGAAACCCATTTTAATTTCCACCTCCCCCTGAGGCGAGTTCAGCAGCCTTTCCCAGGCTGGGATAGAGAGAGAAGAGCGGTCCAGAGGGCTGCCTGGAGATGGCAGGTGGCAGATGTAGCCAAAGAAGCCTGTAAAGAGAGGAGAGAAGGGTAGATGGGATATGGAGACTGAAGCTCTGGAAAGTGACTTCCTGAAAGGCAGAGAAGTGTCTGGGGCCCGTGGGACTCCACACCAATGTTTTAGCCAGCACAATGAACCCATCTGCTCAGTTCCTTTCTGCTTCCTCTAGCCAGTCACGTGGACATTTGTTGAGCCTCAGAATCTATGCTGGGCACATTAGAAATTCCCTTAATTTGAAATGGACGCCATGGATCGCTCACTGATGCTCCATTCCTCTTCGTGTGGGTCTTAGTAAGGTCAAGCCAGTGGGCTCACATCCAGCAGGTGCGTGGGACCTCAGGCTTTAGCTAATGTCCTCTCCACATTCTTTTCACCCCAAATTTTCAGGTTCTTAAAAAGCAACGTACTATTTTTACAAACTGCCTCCTTCCTGGAGGCCAGGTTTAAACAACCAGACAGGTAAGAAGTCTTCTTAGTTTCGTAATGTAAGTATACTATACTTCACTGTTGTTTTTTTTTTCTTTTTTGTTTCGCTTTTTTAAATTATTATTTTTTAAAACACTCAGGGTTTTATTTATTATTATTTTATTTATGATTACATTGGATCACAAAATCCAGTAAGTTTCAGGTGTACAATTTAACAGTAAAGCATACAGATACTGCACTGTTATACTTCACTGTTAATGTACACCACTTCCCAGCACAACTCTAGGAGGCGACATTATAGTCTAGGTGACTGGCACATCCCCCAAAGGCAGCTATTCGCACTGGCCCCCTCTGGTGGCACTGATTCTCACTGTACCTTATGTGAATCCCCTCCTCCTGAAGTTATGTAACATGGTATGGTGGCCTATATATTCTCACATTTAAGCCTCAAGACAGCTTGGCAAAGGTCCTGTCTTTCCATTTTCTACAGAAGAAAATTGACTAAGGACTCTCAGCCAGAGGGCCAGAGATGGCATTTTATGTTCAGTGCTTTCCCCCTCAGCAGAGCTGGCAGGGCCAGGGAGAAAAAACCCCAATTCCTTCAGCCTCTCAGGGCCTCCTGCCTCCTCAGTCCCACTTGCGAGATAGACTTTAGAAAATGCCTTGTTCACTAGACTCTACATCAGCTGAGCCTTCATCTTTTAAAGGGTCTAACTTGCACAGCAAGATAAACAGCCAGACTCAGGTAACTGCCTGACCCTCCCACACATGGGGCATTACAGAATCACCTCGTTTATCAAGAAATCACTTATCTGGCAACACCATCCATCTAGAGTCCAGGGACAAATGAAATGATGAATGGGAAGCCAAAACAGTCTTTAATGGCCAAATAACTGACCCTTGAGGACTTGACTATTGTTTTACACACATTTCTAACATTTGTGTTCCCTGGCTCCATGGTTTCCACTGAATTGGAACAGGTAGTTAAAAAGAATTGGGAAAGCTAATACAGACAGCCATATGGACAGCATCAGGAAGTGACAAGTGATGGCAAGAAAAGAAACAGTAGACATGAAAATTCAGAATTCAGAAAGATTGGCCTTTTGGGGGGCAAAGGATAAAAACATCATTCAACAAAATCAACTGTTCAAACATAGACATTATGAAAAGTTGGTCTCCATCCTAGCTCAGTGTTTTGTGCACCAGACACCCACCTTCCCCAAAGAGCAGTAACTCTGACCAGGTTCTTACATCTCCTTTTAGGACAGCCATCCATGCATGTATGGGTGTGCAGAGGACACCAGAGTGGCAAGCAGCCATTCCTGTCTGCAGAGAGCTCACAGCTCCAAGTACAGATGAAGGTAGACCACAGAAACTGCTATACCTCTCATTTCTTTGGTGATTTACTTAAGGATAAGATGCTGACTGTCCTCAGGAGGTCCTGCTCAGCCAGGTGAGGCTATTATATCAGCTCCTCATCCTCATAACAATCCACAAACTAAGCCTTATGGATCCTATTCTACTGATGGGGAAACCAAGGCACAGAAATGCCAAGTCCTGTAGCTGGTGAATGGCATGGGCCTCCTTGTCTCAGAGGGCCTGCTTCCTGAGGTGATCCTGCCTGCCACCAGGATGGTCAAGATCCCAGTTCAAGTGCCAGGGCTCAAACACTGAGGCAGGTGCTGTTCTTTACATTGTGGTGCCTCAAGAAACCAAAACCATCCTGGGGATATTCACCAGGCTCTCATGCCAGATTTGCACTGCCAGGCAGAGCCCTTGTCAGAAGTTATATATTGTGCTGCAATTATGTACAGTGACCCCACTACTAGTCAGGGAATGGCCCAGTGTCATTCATGACCAGCTGCTACCAGGGACTTGTCTTTCAGGGACCTGTTAAAGTTTCAAAACCCACCACGGGGTCCTGGACATCAGTCTTGGCTTCTGTCATAGCTGCTCAGTGAGGGAGCTGCTAGTTCTTGGCTGCCAAGCCTTTCCACAGTGAGGGGAGGGCGCTATCCTGCCAGGCACAAGGCAAGGCCCACTGCAGATTCCTGGCCTCAACCATGAGCTGGTCCTTTAGAGGGACACCTGATTTTTGTATGCAGCACATGGTTAGGTACCAATGACAGACAATGATAACTGAGAAGTCGTCAAACCTTTTGAATGGATGGGCACACTGCTTGGGGCTCCAGCCACACCCACATCCTGAAGGGACAAAGTCCTACCAGAGCATCACTGCCCAGCTGGCAGTTCTGTGAGGAATCAGTGCCCAGTGCATGGCTCATTAGCACGGTAAAGGCTCCTTGGGGTCCACCAGCAAGAAAACAACTCTGCTCAGCACCATCCAGATACCACAAAATGCAGCTAATGGTGACATCTATTAACGTCCTAAGAGTAAGTGTTCCTGAGAATGCACTGTGGGCACTGCTGAAGTTGGGGAAGAGAAATACACTTAGTGAGGACCCTGATGAAACTGAGTACTTAAAAAACAAAGAAATGAGAATGCCAGAGTTTTTGATTCTGGACAAGGAAGACTTTATCTTCCTGTGTCCCTCCCTGATAATTCCCTACTGATTCTTTGTTCTTGTCCCACCATCCAGCTATAATTGAGCAAACCTGTGTGTGGCCTGATGATGGGCTGAAAGTGGGAGGATGGAGAGCTAGGCCTAGTGCAGTAGGCCACATGAAGGGCCTTCATCTGCTCTACAGATAGCTGAATGCCTTTCTGCACACCCTCTGCCAGCCAGCCTGGTCCAGGGCTGCTCCAGCCCAACAGGGGAGAGCAGAACCCATAGGACCTCACTAGAGCATGTCCAGAACAGGGAGAGCACCAGCAACCCATCAGTGAGGTAGAGGGAGTGTCCTCTGGCAGAGGCCAGAACTGGATGCTGAGCACAGCAGAGCTTTGTTCCAACCTCCGCCATCAATCGCTGTGCAGACACTCTGTGAATGGCACTGTTGTGGTATTTTAAGAAGATTCTACAAATAGCACTAACTCAGAATGGGCCTTAGAGCCTGCTCATGAATGTTCAGTGGCGAGGGCAGCCAGCCTGGGAGCTCAGGCCAAGACAATGGGGCCTCACAGGGCAGGATGTTGGGTGACCCAGGCCTTTTCCGGGGCCCTGTGGCTTCATTTCTCCCAGACTCATCCCCCACTCCCAGAGTTTATTGGAAAGGAGCAGCTCCTCAGCCTCTCTGAATAAAGGGAGGGGGCTGAAACGTCCTCTCAGTGCCGGCTACTCATGGATTTCCAGGGATTTCCAAGCTCTGCCTATGTCCTGTGAGTCACAGTTCAGGGGGCACAGGAAGGAAGGATGTCCTTAGGTTTTCTTCAGAAACCACTTTATTAGGTAGCCAGAGAAACCTCAAAGACCTAGAGTCCTAGCAGCCAAGGATTATTAAGCGAAATCTTTCCAGAAGAGTCAATTCTTGAGATTTGAAAGACAGTAAAGGGAAGAGAAAAAGAACCTGGAATTTGGAGTTGTTCAGAGCTAGATTCAAATTGAGCTGGACCAGTGACATCTGAATGGCCTAGGACAAGCTATTTACCTCTCAGAGCCTCAATGCCTTCATCTCTAAAACCAACAGTATTGTACCCTCCTAGACAGGAGGGTTGAGAAATCTTAGGCTCAGCATGCACTGTGCCAAGCACAGTATGTACTCAGCAAATGTTAGCCTCTCTTCCTTCCCAAGCAAAGCCAGTTTATTAAATGCATGAGTGCATTCCACGTATAAAATGTTTAGGAACTACAGCTGAGAAACCTGGTGGACATATAGGAGACCCCTGTTGACCCTGCGAATCTACGAAAATATTAAGACCGTAGAGTCAATACAAATGAGCAAGGCAGGGCAACAGAGGGGGCTTGGGCCTGAGGCAAAATAGAGAGACTTAAGTCTAAGCCCAATTTGTCTCTTCTGGTACTTTGAAAATGTTGAGACAATGGAGGAAGGACCATTTTTGATAGAGCATATTCAGAGAAGGGGCTACAGCCAAGGGGCTGACTGCTCACACCCAGCTGTCAGAGGTGGCATGAAAATGTGGTATGTGGTTCCCCACACCGATTATCTCCCTCCCCTCATCCTTCATTCTTGCCTTAAATAACTTTTATATGTTCTGTTTCATTCCTCTGTTAAATGTTTTGGAATAAGGAAGGTTCAATACCTGCTCTATAGCTGGCCCATCACAGTTCTGTGCATAGAACTTGCCCTCAATTCATATGGACTAAACTAGAACAAAGTTAGGCATCTTTGTCAGTCAAGAGCACAGTGTCAAGGGACTCTGGGTAACAGATCTCTGCTGGGCCACTTACATGCTATTTCACCTTAGACAAGTCACTTCTTCTTTGGGGGCTTTAAAAAAACTCATTTGGAAAATGAGAAGTTCAAGCTAGGTGATCTCTGAGGACCTCTTAGCTCACTTCCTCTGAGCCTGCATCTTACATCTGTAAGTACCACTGATTTGCTCATTAGCAAGACGGAACTCAGAATTTGAGTGGTTGATGCTCTCCTTAACCCTCCTCTGGGAGGCCTTTACTAGAAAAGTTTGCTTGTTCCCAAAATTGGACTGGGGTGAGGTAGTAAGTAGCCTGTTTGCAGGTAGGTGGCCCTGGACATGGCTGCTGGGCCTTGCTAAATTAGAAGGTGCTGGTGTCTCCCAGAGGACCTCAGTAGCCCTAGCTGTCATGGGGAAGCCACAGTTTATCTTGGTGGGCACTCATCCTACACAAGCCCTCTTCCTCCACACCCTAACTGCATCGAGGCAGACAGTGAGGCAGGGCTCCCTCAGCCCCGTGGAGGCCCAGAGACACAGCAGGTCAAAGCAGGGGTGTCAGTATTTGAAAGGGTGGCCTGACTCCAAGGCTATTCATACTGTTCTCCTATTCTGTACCCCCAACCTACAAGAGACGAATGCTCTATCCAAATGAGCCTGTGCTCTTGGAGAGTGAAACAGGCCTCTCTCCATCTGACTCTCTTCATCAGGAAACTGAGTAAGTAAAAACTACCTAAACTCAAAGATCTCTCCTTGCTCCCAAGTTCAAAGGCTCTCTGACTCTAGAAATTGCTATGGCAGACTGGGTGGTGTTTGAAAGCCTAAAAAAAATGGTTCTGCAGAGATTGGAGACGAATCAGAACAAAAGAGAACCATAAGCTCCCAGTCATAGCGGGGAGGCTGAGGGGCTCCAGGAAGGCTGGGGGGTAATGACAATTTATTAACTGGTATACAAGTATTTCAGCATCTTATAAACCTTCTACCCATTTGGGTGAGTGCCATTTGAATATCCACCATAGCTGCAGACCTCCTGGGCAAGAAGGTATCTGAGAGCTTACCAGGTTAGGGTCCTCCTTTAGGAAGGTCTGAGGAAGCTGGAGGGCCGGTGAAGAGGGCCCCATATCTGCTCCTGATCCATACCTTGTGCTCTGCACTTACAGAGACAGTCACACAGTGGGCAGTAGCCACTGTGACATCACTGATTGTGACTGGGTGCATTCGAGTCATAAAAGACTGACCTGAACCCACAGAAGTGCTTGTTCCTTCATGGCCTTGGTGGGTCAAGGTAAGCACCAAGTTATTAAACAAATCCCCACTGCTGGTGCTGTAGGCTGGCTGCGAGGGTGTTCAGCCTGTAGTTTGTGACAGTCTGAGCAGGCTCAGGAAGAGGCTGTGCTTAGGGCAGCACCCAGCTCCAAGGACAGGCTGCAAGAACCATTTCTCCCCACCTCCACCTCAAGAGGAACTCTGATGAGGGAGTAGGGGGAGGCTGATCCTCAGAGAGGAGCCTGACCCTAGCAAAAGCCACAAAGGAGAAGCTGCTGGTTTGTGACTGACCTTTGACTCTTTCTAAATTGGATATTGACTAGGAAGTATCCAGTCCTTTTGTTCCAAGTTTCATTTAGTAAAGGGCATAGTGGCTTTTCATTTTACTCCCAATTTAGTGTTCTCAGCTGCTAATTGTCCAAGTGAACACCTGGCTGAGTTGCGTGGTATTAAAATGAAATGAACACAGAGTGCAGGTTAGGAGTGCAGGGGCTGGTACCAGACAATTGTATTCAAATCCCAATTCTGGGGCAGGAAACTCCATTTAGAGATTCCTCCTCTCTAACATGAAACTAATAATAAAATCCACTAGGGGGTTATTGTGAGGATTAAATGAAGTCTTGTATATAAAGTTCTTAGGACAGGGCTTGGCATATAGTGAGGGTTAGATATGCTGGAAGTGCTTTTCTTGCAACAAAACAATCCCGGCCTCAGCATTTTCTGGTGTCTTACCCTCAGGTGAAATAATTCTTTCCACTATTGGGCATGTTTTTGTGTACCAGCAACCTGTCGACATACCTGGTGAGGTTGCTGGTATCCTAATGTCCAGATAAAGGTATCCCTCTTTGGCTCAGAGAAGTAATTTGTCCCCAGGGCTGCACGGAAAGTAGGTGACAGAGCCAGAATTCAGAACCAGACCTGCCCAACCAGCTTCGTGAGCTTCCAGCATTTCACACTGCCTCCTTGAGACCAAGTCCTCAGGCACCTAAACTCACATCCAAGTCACCACTTAGCATCTAGGTAAAATTTAGGACAAGGCTTAGACCAGAGAAGACCTAATTACCTGCCCACGTACCCTGGTATGAATTAGCATCTCAGAAAGTCCAAATCCCAGACTACTTGAATTGTCACAACTGATCTGTCTTGCCACACCTTGAAAATGCCCCATTTACAGAGCATTGTCATTATTTAACCTGACTCACTGTGGAAAAGCCCTAGCTAGCTCCAGGGCATTTGTCAAAAACCATTAGTGGTAATTCTTTAACATTACAGCTGCCTAAAGTGTGATACTAATTGGGGCAAACAAAGCTGGCCAAAAGGAAAATCTGGGAAAGGAGAAATCTATCAGGGGTTTTGAAATGCTGACATATTTCTAGGACTCTACAAGGCCATGAGCTGTGCACATGAGCAAGAAAGACCCGAGAGGTCCCCAGTGTTTCACCTCTGGCTGACTTTTGAGTCCATGTACCAGCAGGAAGTGACGGTAAAGCAGAGTCATAAACTACCTAAGCACTGAAGGTGTGTTCCAACACACACACGTGCGTACATCCTCTCTCTCCCTCTCCCTCTCTCTCTCTCTCTTTCTCATTTTTTTCTTCCTCCCTCCTTCCCCCACTCCCTTCCTCTTTCTCTCTCTTTCTCTGTGTTTCCCTCTCTCTTAGCGAAGGTTATAAGACTTATTGGTTCAAGGCATTTAATTATATCTCTGACAAATCATTAGTGAAACCAATTAAGGAGAGCCTTTAGTAGCTGCATAATGTAGATTTTACAGATTTAGTTGGAGAAAGTCATTAAACAGCTATCACACCATCACCACCTGGTGAAAAAGAAGATGATGATTTGCAGAATTGCTACACTGTATTATCTACAATATCGGCTTTTCAACAAAAGATTAAAAGACACTAAGAAACAAGTGTGGCCCATACACACACACACACACACACACACACACACACACACACACACACAAAACGGTCAACAGAAACTACTTTGATCCAGATGTTAGAATTATTAGGCAAAGACTTCAAATCAGTTATTATATAGATGTTTAAATAACTAAAGAAAACCATGTCTAAAGAATTAAAGCTAGGTATGGCACTAGTATCTCAAACAGAGAATATCAATAAAGGAAAAGAAATTATCAAAAGAAACAAATAAAAAATTATGGAGCTTAAAAAGTACAATAACCGCAATGAAAAATTCACTTTGAGGATTCACTAGCTGGCAGAAGAAAGAATCGGTAAACTTAAAGATAGGTCAGCTGAATTATTCAATCTGAGGATTAAAAGGAAAAAATGAGCAGAGCCTAGAGACTAGTGAGACACCTTCAAGTGTACCATCATACACATTATGGGAGTCCTAGAAGGAGAGGAGAGAGGAAAAGGAATAGAAAGAATATCTGAAGGAATCATTGTTGAAAGAATATCCGAAATAATAATTGTTGAAGGAATAATTTGTTGAAAATATTTTGTATCCAAGAATCTCAATGAACTCCACGTATGATAAACTCAAAGAAATTCACACCTAGACATATCTTAGTCAAATTACCCACGACACAGAATCTTGAAAGAAGCAAAAGAAAAAAGCATTCTCAATAAAATTAACAGTTGACTTTCATCAAAAACCGTGGAAGTCAGAAGGCAGTGGGATGATATTTTCAAAAGCTGAGAAAAGCCTGTCAACCAAGAATTCTATGTCCAAAAAAACCATCCTTCCAAAACAAAGAATTAAGACATTCTCAGATAATAAAAAGAGAGTATTCAGTTTTTTATCCTAACAGACCTGTACTATAAGAAATTCTAAAGGGACTCCCTCATGTGAAATGAAAGAACATTAGACGGTTGCTCAAATCCACACGAAACAAATAGAGAACACCAATAAATATAACTATATAGTTAAATATAAAAGACAACATAAATATATTTTTGTAGCTCTTTCCTTCTACTATCTGATTTAAAAGACAACTGCATGAAGCTACTGTACTGATGGCCTTATAATGCATAAAGATATTAGTATGTAAGTAATGACACAAACGAGGAAAAGGGAACAGAGCTATATTGGAGAGAAAATGTCTACTATTAAACTTAAGGTAGTATTAATCTGAAGTAGATTGTGTTAAATTAAGAAGCTAATTATAATCCCAAAAACAACTACTGAGAAAGTAACTTGAAAATGCTGTAAAACAAAAAAAAAAAAAATAAGAAAAGTAAAATGGCACAATAAGAAATATCTAACACAAAAAGAAGGCAGTAAGGGAGGAATAATTTTTAAAATGGTAGAGACTTATAGGAAGCGAAGTGGCTGACATAAATATATACTTTATCAGTAGTCACATTAATTGTAAATGCATTGAGCACTCCATGAAATGCCAAAGATTATTATATGGATTTTAAAAACAAACTAAATTCTTTCTATAAGAGACATATTTAGATTTAAAAACTCAAATAGGTTGAAAGTGAAATAATGGAAAAAGATATACCATGTAAACAAAACCCAAAAGAAAGCTGAAATGGCTATACAAATATCAGACAAAATAAACTTTAAGATATAAATATTACTGGAAACAAAGAGGAACATTTTATAATGATAAAGGGTTGCTCCAACAGGATGATATAGTTCTTATAAAAATATGCCCCTAACAACAAAGATCCATAATTTATTAAGTAAAAATGGACAGAATTGAAGTGAGATTCACCAATAATAACTGGAGACTTCAGTAGCCCACTTTCAATGATAGAACAACTATGCAGAAAATAAGGAAAAAGGAGACGTGAACAACCCAAGGAACCAAGTAGGCCTAACATCTATAGGATACCCCACCCATTAACAGCATAATACACATTCTTCTCAAGCGCATATGGACCAGACCATTTTCCAGTATAGACCATATGCTAGATTATAAAGCAAGCCTTAAATATTTAAAAGAACTGAATAAAACAAAATATGAAAGTATATTCACCAACTACAGAGGAATGAAATTAGAAATCAATTAGAAAAAAATTTGAGAATTTATAAATATGTGAAAATTAAACAATTCAGTCCTAAATTAACAAGGGGAAAAAATCACAACGGGAAGAAAATGAAAATACAATGTATCAAAACATATGAGATGCAGTGTTCTTAGAAGAAAATGTATAGCTATAAATGCCTACATTATGAAAGAAGATCTCAAATCAATAACCTGACCTCACACCTTAAGAAACTAGCAAAAAAGGCTAAATCAAAATAGATGGAAGGAAATAATTAAGATTAGAGTGAAAATAAAGACTAGAAAAAAATAGAGAAAATAAATAAAAACAGAAGTTCGTTCTTTGAAAAGATCACTACATGTAACTAGGTGACCGGATAAAAAAAGGAGACTCAAACTATTGAAGTCAGGCATGCAAGAGCAGCTATCACTGCCAACCGTATAGAAATAAAAAGGATTACAAGGGAATAATATAAAAAACTGTATGCCAACAAATTAGATAACGTAGATGAAATAGACAAATTTCTAGAAGACACAAATTACCAAAATGAACTCAAGAAGGAATATAAATCTAAATAAACGTTTAACAAGAGACTGAACTATTTCAACATGCCCAAAGATGTTTTACTGAAGAATTTTACCAATCATTTTTAAAAAATTAATATCAGACAGTTCACCAATTATTCACACTCTTCCAAAAAACAGAAGAGGCAGGGACGGTTCCCAACTCCTGTGTAGCCAGTATTCTTCGGATAACAAAACAGACATCGCAAGAAAACTACAGACCAACATTCCTCATGAACACACACAAAATTTATTTAAAAAAAAAACTAGCAAAACACAATCTGGAAACTCATCAACTGATGAACGGATAAACAAAATGTGGTATACTCATACTAACACTATATTCAGGCATAAAAAGGAATGAAGTACGATATGTGCTACAACATGGATAGGAAAACAGTATGCTAAGTTAAAGAAGCCAATCACAAAAGACCATGTGTTATATGAAAGTAGAAGCTGCGGGACTGTAGGACAAAGGGGAGGGTTGTCTCAGGAATGGGAAGTGAAGGCTAAAAGCTATGAGGTTTGTTTTGGGGACAATAAAATGTTCTAAAATTAGATTATGGTGATGTCTGCATTACTCTGTGAATATACTAAAACTACTGAGTGGTACAGTCTAAATGGGATGAATTATCTGTGAAATAAATGTATTGCAATAAAGCTGATTAAAAAAGAGTCTGATGATGGATGGAGTAGTTGTGGGAAGAGCCCAGCAAAAGATGTAATTCAGGCAGGATGGCGCATTAGCTACATAGCTGAGTTAGGGATGGTAGGAGAACTATTTCAGGGGTTCACTTCATTTCCATTTTCCGCATTTTGGCCCCAGGATTCCTAAAGCAGAATCCCCTTGCAGATGCAAGGACCACAGACTAACAGGGTGAGAATACACCTCATCAGGCATTTCCTTTCTTCCTCCCTTCAGAAACTCAAAACTTGAGTTCTCTGGGAGACTTGCTGCCCTAATGGTCAAGGTCAGGAACTTCAGGCTTCCCTGGGATCGGCTCCGCTCTGGGGCTATAAGTAACCCCCGTCCCAAGCCCCTGCGTCCAGCAGTGTTGACTATGGCTAAGTGATGGTAAAACAGACCTACTCATGAACTTTGTCTAAGGGGGAGTTGCTGACCTTGCTGTTTCACACTCACCATCCACATCCCACCAGATGACTGCTGGCTGAGCCCCTCTCTGAACAGCTGGAAGAAGGCATTCTAAATTCTAATATCCTGTTGTAAGGAACACAGAGCAGTTCTTAAGTTTCCTCAGAGAATTATCCAAGCTTCAAGCTGACAGGGACCACAGAGATCATATGTCTTGACTGGTTCCTTCTTTACAGATGAGAAAACTGAGGTTCTGAGTGGTAACCCAATTAGGAAGGGGTGGAGCTAGGACTGTCACTGGGCCTTCTGACGGCCCTTGATGTTTACATGCTTGTTCCCATTTACAAGTGGGGATGCAGAGACTCAGAGAGGTAACAGGTGGCCTGTGTTCCCCTGGCTAGGAAATGGAACCAAATCTCTGCCTAAGGCTGGTTCCCTTTTTGAAAAACCCACAGGACTGTTGCTCAGGACACTTGAATGGGGAAGAGGTAACGATGATGATCACTTCTCAGAAGCAGAGTAGGATCCATGCAAATCCTGAGCTACAGAATGGGAGGCTTTAGTGCTCTGGCCCCTGAGCACAGTTCCTGCAGCCCGAGGCTCTAAGAGTTCGCTGTGAGTGCCATTGGTGTCGCTGAGCATTTGTGAGCAAGGAGCAATGAGATCTTGCAGTCACGGGGCTGCTGTTGGAGAAGGGGCTAGAGTGGGGGGTTCCAGGTTGAAGACCCTTAGGAGGCCACTGCCGTGATCGGGAAGCATACTGGTGGCTGGACCAGGCTGCTGGTATGAGAAACAGACAAGCAGGGGGATTCAGATGCATTCTGGAAACAGAACTGGCAGGACTTGGTAACAGCAAATTGGAGCAGAAGGACATCAAGAGTTTGGATTTAGCCTGATTAACTTTAGCCTATTTTTAGTCCAGGAGACATCTAATGGAGGCGTCAAGTGGTTCTGGTGCTTGGAGGAACACCTGGACAGGGAAATGACCCATAACTCTGAAGTTTGCTGGTACAAAGGTGGAATGTGTTGGGCAAGAGTGAGCAGCAGGTCCCTAGGAGCAAGCACAGTGAAGGAGCAGCAAAGGAGGGAGGACCCTCTGCGCTGGCCCAGCCATTACAGCTGCTGGATGCCTCAGCCCTGGCACACCTCTGATGCCCTGGAGAGCCCTTCCCTACTTTTTCTGCAGGGCTGGCTGCTCTGCCTTTAAGACCCAGCTCAGGCATCAGCAAGCCTGAGTATTCTCAGCCCACATTCTGCTCAGAACACCTAGGCTTACTTGTCTCCCTGTTTTTCTTCTTGGCCTACACTGTCACTGATGTTCCCTGGTGGGGGCAGGCGCTGAGTTCTCCCCAACTCTTATCCTCACACTGGGCACGAGGCCTGCGGCGGAGTGGGTACCCAACTAATGATTGTTAAATGAACCAACAGAAGCCTGGATGGCAGCTTCCTTCCTATTAGCATTCTTGGAAGACTTTGTGAAAAATGGAATCTTCTCAAGAAGGTAGGCTCAGAGGCTGTCCAGGAATTTACATAGTAGAATCAGTTCTACCATCCCCACCCAGTAACAGCCACACATCTCCCTGCCTCCCTCTGGGACAACAAGGAGCACTGGATACAGCAGCAGCAGCATTCCTGCCTGGCCTACTGGCCTCTGCACCCTAGCTTCCAGGCACCCTGGCAAGCCCTTTGTCCATCAAGAAAGGCGCATGGAGTCCATGACCAGCACCTTACTATATCACAGCAGAGAGGTACACAGCAGAGTGGGGCTGGAAACTCCCAACTAGGCTGCCACTGGGATTCCCTGGGCATCTGGTGACATGAACAGGTGAAGGTGAGCATGGCCATCTCCCCTGTCTCTGTTCTACCCATTGCTCTCTCACCAATGTTCACTGGGCACAGATTCTCTGCCGAGTGTGGTGCTAAATCACAAAGGTGACAAGATGACTGTCAGCTAGAGACAACAGACCCAGATCAAACAGGCACTAGAGAATGAAATGAATTGGGCCCATGGGACAAGGTATCAGAAAGCTCCAGGTGCAGGTCACCTTTCCTAGGACTTGACACCTCTTAGGCCAAAATGAAAGTACTGTGAGAGGGTGTAGTATGTACAGGGACCAGCGAGGTCTGGGCTATCAGACGGGGAGGTTTAGGAAATGGGAGGGGGAACACCCAACACCAGCAAGTCTAAGAAGCTAAGCTTTTTTCGGGAGGCACTGTGGGGCCAAGGCCAAGTCTGAGGAGGACATAGTGTGACAGGAGCCACGCATAGGATGCTGGCTTAGGCAGTGGACTAGAAGAGGCAAAGATGAACTCAGGATGACCAGTTGGGAAGCCACTGTAGCTGAGGTGATGAAGGTCTGCACAGCTGTCACAGTGGCCTTGGGGGCAAGGATAGGAACACTACCCTGGGCAGGATCACAGGAGCTATCAGACTGTGATAATGAGAAGTGAAGCAAAGGGCAGGGCTGAGAGCTAGGAAACCCAGAGAAGGGACAGCTAGGAGTGTAGGGCTTCAGCTGGAGTTCTGGATTTGCAGGCTGGGGTTGGTCAGCTTAAAGATAAGCATGGCAGAGGATTTAGGGGGCTTTGTGCTTAGAGGCAATTACACTCATCAGGGCCCTGAATGAGATGCCTGTGGGAAACTTTTACATAGAGCTATGGTGAAACAGAGACTTCATAGCCAAATGTGGTGTGTTAGAGGGAGTGGGAAGGGGGAAAGGGGCAAGCCAAGGAAAAGTGGGAGAAGGCATGGGCAGGGGCAGCCCCTGCAGCCTGGAAAGAAAGCAGGGGAGTGAGGATGGGTTCTCAGGTGGTCAGAGAGCCAAGAATGGTCACGAGGACCAGCACAGTGACAGGGATAAGTGCAAGAGCAGGATAAGGGAAAGGGAGGGCCAGACAGACTGTTCCTGGGGAAGTGGTGATGGAGGGAAGGAGAAATGGGCAAGACTTGTGAGCACACAGAGGAAAGAGATTGGCTTTTAAAAAAATTTTATGATAAATGACTCAGGCAGGTTTGTGGGCTGATGGGGAGCCAGCGGAAAGAAGGGTGAGGGTGTTGGTAAGAGACAGAGCATAATAGGGAGCAAGATCCGGAAGACAGAGAAGGGCTCTCAAGGCTAACATCAGCAGAGAGCACGAAGAGTGACTTTGGTGATGAAGTAAAAGTGGTGCCAGTGCTCCTCAAAGGTCTTAGGGCCCAAGTCTGCCCTTGCACCCACCCTAGCCTTGAACAAAAGGTGCCTCAGCGCTGTACTCCTGTACCACTTCCTCCAAGTCTCAGCCCTGAGCCACAGTGCAAAGTTGAAGAAAATGAAATTTGCCACTGAACAGACCCACCAGAGCTCTACACAGCAGAAGCATCTGAAAACATCTAGACACAATGAAATCAGACAGTGTTCTCAGAGTTAAGAACAAGTACACCTGCTCTCTGCTTTGGGGAGGGTGTAACCCTTCTCCACACATCAAATCCTGCTCACTGACCTTCTGGCTTCTTCAGAGGCACAGGGACCTGGGACTGCTCCATTTGCAGCCATCTGTCTTGCATACAATGGTGCGAGTGATGTCACAGCATATCACACACTGAAAAGCATTTGTGACACGCCTTCCCCAGGTCCATGCTGCCCACCTGCAGTTGCTCAACTATTGGGACCAGTTGTCTCCTAAAGAGTGCCAGACTTTGGATTTTTAAGGCATGATGATGACTAGATCCACTGTAGTGACTCTGGCCCATGATGTATTTTTGCTGTTTTCTTCATGGGATTTGCAATTTATTATTTGAACTTTTCTACTTTATCAAGTATACTTTCACATAGGGACAACATGGTCAAATATTTTGTTGTAAAAGTTCTGACTCAGAAATAACCAAGAATAAAATTGAATGAAAAAATTGTCTTGAGAAAATTTCAATCCCTTATTTATTTTTTTTATTTTTTACACCTACAGCACCTGGTCTTCCTAGGTGGTCTCCCATCCAAATACTGACCAGGCCCGACCCTGTTTTGCTTCCAAGATCAGACGGGATCAGGCTTGCTCAGGGTGGCATGGCTGTAGACTATCTTAACAAAATTTAAATTATATCAATGACTGGTGGACTCTCTTTTGATCTTTTCTTAAATGAAACACATGTACACATTTCTAGTCTGGAAAGTCAGAAAGTTCCTTATACAGCTTGCAACAGCTAAACACAAAACACACATACACATAGGCCCCTTGGAAACAGACGTCCTGTGTCACTGCTGTGATAACTGAATAGGTTAATGTCTAAAGCTACATTTTTCCAAAAGTGTCCCAAGATATGAGCTGCTCTATGAAAAGCTGGCTCCCTGGGCAAAGGTTTGGAGACTGTATCTACAATTTACCTGACTTGAAAATATACTATATCACACCTACGTCTTAAAGGCTCTGAGAAGTCCTGCAGCAAAAAACCTTTCCAACTTTGATAACTCACCATTTCTAAGGTTATTTGACCAAGGAACCCCTTCCCCTGTTTATGGCAGAACAAATTTTGAACAATGGTCCAAACCATCCACTGCCTAGCCAGACTGGCCACCATGAGCTCCAATCTCTTAAATGAGGCAACATCTAAACATTTGGAGATTTTACATTAAATAAACCAAATGGCTGTTTCTTGAACCATAGACTATTCTTCCTGACTAGCAGTAGCTGGCTGCCAGCTCTGAACAGGGCAAACACTCTCTGGCACCACCACAGTGATCCCTAACCCCTCTACTCCCAGGTCCCAGACTTGGCCAGTTCTGCTAATTTACACAGATTGCAGGACTTCATGAGCCCATTAGGCTGGGTCTCTGCTCCCAGGCTGCTGTGGCCAGCTGTTCCTTGAGGTGGTGGGAAGGTGGGGGCAAACTGGGAAACACTGCGACACCAGGCCTGTTCTTCACCTGGATCAGTGTAACTTGTTGTCCACAGCCCCTGGCTCCCTCCTGGGGCTGCAAGTTGAGTATGTACTCTTCCTAACCAAGGCCTTGCAAATCCACCCTTGTTTCTGGGACTCAGGCTCCACCCACTGCCTTGTTTACTGAGGAAGGGTCAGGAAAGACAAAAGCTGCCCCAACCCTGCCAGCCCACCAGTGAAATCCTTCCTGCTCTGCTCTGGGCCCTGACATGCCCTCAGTCAGCATGCAGCAAGACCTGCAGCAAGACCCTGCTCTCTGAATCCCGACCAGAACAGCCAAACGTGTCCCCTCCAATCGTGAAACCCCACATGCAATTTTTTTTTCTTTTTTAAATCAAATGCTAAGAAAACTGTTGCTCTGGGGCAATGAGAACCATGCAACTATTCACATTTCTTATTTGGTTTGGGCTGCAAAGAGGCTCAACCACAGACAGTATCTTTCTTACGGCCAGCTTAACTGGGCTCTGTTCTCTCTGCTCCACGTGTCCTGTTTAAATGTAGGGTCCTCTTTAGTTTTTGTATTTATTTATTATACATTTTATAAGCCACCTCAAACCCCTTGTGAAACAAACTTCTATATTTGTGGTAGCATTATTATCACCTGAACAAGAGCCCTTCAAGCTGCCTGACATATTCATACCTTTTATTTATCTGTATCCAAAACATATTTTGAACAAGGACCTGGCACTCATTCTGGTAAAGCCTGACCTTTTAGTTTATAGGCATGATTTCCCAACTCACTTGGTCACAGAAGTCATTTGGGGAAATCCTTAAACACACCGCTACACCAGCCCTTCGCCAGAGCCTGTCCAGTCAGGGTGGGGCCAGAGCTTTGAATGTTTAATCAGGGCCAGGGAGCAGGTGAGTTTTAGGGTCAGGCGAGTTTGGGAAGCGATGCAGTATAGTGATGCCCTGCTGTTTCCAAAAATCAACAGGGAATACTTCAGTTAAGGTTTAACTCGTAAGGGCCGCTGCCTGAGGAAGTCGGACCCCAGGCGGCCACCAAAGTTCTGCGTTGTTTCTCGGCTTGGAGCCCTCGCCCAGCCGCCGCATTCCACAAGCAGCTGCTGTCGCAGGTTCCGCCGCGACTTTTGGAAAACTCTGAGTCAGGGCCCCTGTTTGGTCAGGCTCTGAGTTAGTGACAGAGGCGGGAGAGAATGAATGGATGGCTCCGCTCGCGAGTGGTCCAGCCGCCCAGGCGCTGCCGGGCGCGGGTCGGACCACCTGTGCGGAGGACCTGCGGGCGGGGCGGGACGTGGGGCCCCCTGCCCAGCCGTGACCTTGGCGGACCCGCGGCGGGCGCTCACCGTCCGCCCCCGCCCTGGGCCGGGGTCCCAGCCCCAGCTGCCTCCCGGGAGCAAGCGGAACCCTGGGACGCGCTCAGAAAGTTCCGAAACTCCAACTGCGCCCTCCCCGAGGCTGCCGCAGGTGTCGGGCGGCCCCGGGAGCGGGCACACAAGTCTCCGGGGAGGGGTCGGCCGTCCCCGGCCGCCGCGGTCCCGCGCCCACGCGGCCATGCGCGCCCGGGGCTTACCTTTGGGAGCTCGCAGGTGTCCCCTCCAGGCCTTGCAGCAGCACAGCCCCATGGCGGCAGCAGCAGCAGCGACTGTGGCTGGCAGCCCGCCCGCCGCGGCCGGGGTCCCCGGGCGGCGGCGCCCCTCCGGGCGCGGGGCTGCCGCCCCTGCCGCCCGCTCCCTCACGCCCGGTGCCGGCGCCGCGCCGCGGGCATCTCCGCGCCCGGCAGGCCGCGCCGCCCGAGCGAGAGCGCGCCCCGCCCGCCCCGCTTTTATCTCCGCGCGCCGGGGCCGCCCGGCGCGGCGCCCTCCCCGCCGCGGGCCACCCCGGGGCGCCGCGCGCGCTCGCCAGGGGCCGCCAGGGCGCGCTGTGCGGACCGCCCCGGGGACGACCGAGCGCGGCCGCAGAGAGGGACACGGGCCGAGCCCACCCCTCCGCGTGGATGGCCACGAAGGGCGCCCGCTGACCTCGTGGATGGCTCTGCTCACCTTCCCAGTGCACCTCACAGCGGGGCAGGAGCCGAAACACCGAGTGCCCACGGAGTGCCCAGGCCCCCTCCAAACCTCGCTACACGTGGCCCGTGTGACAGCAGGGCCAGTCACTTCCTCTCTGAGGCTGTGTCCTCGCCTGAAAAGTCAGAGAAACGCCACCGTTTCAGGTGCCGTTTAGCAAACATGAAAGGTTTGCCAGTATCAAGTTATTTCAACACTCGGTGCCGTGTCCGCACCTCTAAAACCGAGAGTAACTGCACCGCTTCATTGGATGGGGAGGAGTACATGAGTTGAGACCCATACAGTTGCACGGGTCCACTTATACACGGATTTTTTCAATAAATCCATACAGTACTGTAAATGTTTTCCTTATGCTTTTCTTAATAACACGTTCTTTTCTCTAGCTTACTTTAATGTAAAAATACAGCGTATCTAGAACATACAAGGTATGTGTTAATCGACTTTATGTGATCGGTAAGGCTTCAGTCAACAATAGGCTATTAGTTAAGTTTTGGAGAAACAGAAGTTATAAACAAATATTCAACCTTGTGGGGGTAGGCGCCCCTAACCCCCACCTCGTTCAAGGGGTAACTATATATATATAAAACTTAGAACACAACTGGAGTGTTGCTAAGTGCTTGGAAGTATGAACTGTCATCATCATCAAGTGTTGATGAGGATTTGGACAAATGGGTGCTTTTGTCACAAGGGTGTGTTTCGGTGCCATCACTTTGGAAGACAATATGTGAGCTGCTTATTAAAACTAAAAATGCTAATACCCTGGGGCCAAGCAATTTCATTTCTCAGTATGTTCCCCTCAGAAAAGCTTGTCTATATGCTCAGGAAAACCTGTATGAGGCTGTTCATAAGTAAAGGGATTATCAACTACACTAGCATTTTCACAAAATTAAATACTATCTCAAAGGAGGAAGCTGAAGCTGAATGCTCAAGATCTATGGATTTGTGGCACTTATGTAAAACATGCACCCACAAAATATACCTATAGTGTTCACTCTATGCTGAGCACTGCTCTAGGCACCAGGGCCTAGAAAAACACATGGGAAGAAAACAGGAAACCAAGAGTGATTCCCTCTGGGGAGACAGTAAGTGACAAGAATGGATTGACAGTGAATATGAAGGGATTTTTGTGTGCATATAGAGGTCTAATTTCTTGAAAGGAAGGTATATTTACATATTATTGTATAATTAAGCAATCAAATGAGAGAAATTATTTTGCATCTGGCACAGACTAGAATTCCTAATACTAGGTTCTTTCTTACTCCTGTAGTGCCTAGGATTTCTTCCTGCCCCTAAAACAGGGCTGTAGTCAACCTCTGATAGCCTTTTCTTGACTGTGATTTTCTCCCTTCCACCACACTCCCTCGCTATCTTGGGAAAACAGCAGTAGTCCAGGGGCAGAGGAGAGGCAAGTCCAGGTCTGAAGCAGAAGAGTTAAATGGAGTTGGGGGAGGAAGGGAGGAAAGAATGACTTGGAGCAGGGAAGAGGTTTTCCCAGGAGTTAAGTCTTATTCAAAAAAGAGATTAACAACGGAAAGCAGATTTCTGCCTTCCTCTCCTTTAACTCTCCAGAAAGACCAGGGTGAAGCTTCTTTGGGGATAGAGAGAGTTGTCCTGCACTAGATCCAGAAGTGAGATGTTTTCACTTCATGACATGCAAGCAGGAGTTACAAAGAGGGAGTAACTGAGAAAAAAAACAGAGAGACCTGACTTCTGGTTGCTGCCAAGTCATTTTAAACAGTTTCAGCATCAGGCAAGATGACTTAGTCACAACGGGCTTAATGAGGCCCCAGGAATTCCAAGCTAGGGCTCCTTGCATTCAGGGAGAGCCTGTGTGGGGAGCCAGCCCCCGGGTGATTGTTCAACGGCCAAGTCCTAGATTTGGAAAGGAAGATTTAAAAGAAAACATCACAGCGGTCACTGTGGGCTGTTGTTTATCTTTCTAAGAGGAAGTAGCAAAGCAGGATCATTTCAAATGAGCCTATTATAGAGGGTCAGCTCCCTCACTGAACTGTTCAAATATATTTTGGGATACTCGAATTTTCAAAGTGGATTTAAATATCAACTCTCAGGGCATTTTAGGAGATAGAAAGCAAGGCAACAGCTTCTACTATCATTGCCTTTGCTTTCACACTCTTTAATTCCTGATTATACATTGTCTTTTTATAATTTTCTAATTATGTGTCTATTCCTCAAGAGGGAAGAAAAATAAAGTTCATTTTATGTTCCTCACCATAGGTCAGGCAATTCAAAATGGACAAACTCCTGAGGCAGATGCCATTAGATTTGATTCATAGAGGCAGCAACTAAAACTCAGGGAGATGAAGAGACTTGCCCAAGGTAAATAAAGTGGTAAGGGCAGAGCCAAGACAGATGGTGGGTGGGTGGGTGGGTGGGTGGATGAATGGATGGATGGATGGATGGATGGATGGATGGATGGATGGATGGATGGATGGTTGGATGGATTGTTGGATGGATGGATGGATGGATGGATGGATGGATGGATGGATGGATGGATGGATTGGTGGACTGATGAATAAATAGATTGATGGATGGATGGATGGCATTTTCCCAGTTAGGCATAGAGTCATAGGCTACCACTAGAAAAGCACATAACTGAGCATGGAATTTGCCTGAAAAGAATCAAACTCACTGAACATAGCTCTGCCCCTGAATTTGACCATGACCCCAAACCATCTTGAATTGATCCAGAATGTCAGAATCAGTCAGTACTGCAAGACTCTAGCCACTCTACTCCAGAAGAGTGACTGTGGAAGTGGGGGCCTCTGAGACATCTTCCTGAGGTAGAAGGCCAACATCCTGCAGGCCACAGGAATGCAGAGCCAGAACCATGGGTGGGAGCAATGGACTCTAAGAGGTGTTCTAAATGCCAGCTTTGGAGGGCAGAGGCTGTGTGGGACAAAGGCTACCCCCAGCCACCCAGAGCTCTACCTCCTGCTACTTTTTTCCCATTTCTCTGAGAGACCCCAAGTTTGATAATGAGGATATAGGGTTGCTACTAAGAAGGCCACTGCTACTGCTGGGATCCTGGCCCTTCCAGACATGGCCCAGGCCATTCAGGGATTTGCTTAAGAGGCTCATGACCTGGCCTTGTTATTCTTCTCCAGGAGTCTGGTTGTTCTTCCCCAGACATACTCAAGGTACCCTCATGGTACCATCTCAAGGTCTGAGCTCAGCCCTGGGCAGCTCAGAGTAAGGGTAGACATGGTAACATGGCATCTTAGTCACAGGTGTTGCTTTGAGGATTATGATGATCATTCACTCATTCTTTCATTCATTTATTCATCCATGTACCACATGATGACTGGATACAACTGAACACCTAAGAAAGCCCCAGAGCCTGAGCTCCGGAGAGGTTTGGAGAGCACCCAGGGAGCTCCAGGGACAGTGACCCAGTGGCAGAGGAGAGGTCTTTAGGTGAGAGTTGAAATGAAGATGTGAGGAGTTCAGCACTTTGAGGAATGGCATAGGAATGGTCCTCCAATAGGCAGTGTTGTTATGTTTAGAAACTTAGTTCTGGGGTAGGGCAAAGCACAAGGCATTTAGGACAGGAGCTATGATGCAGCCTGTGATTCTGACTAGTCAACCTGGTGCTAGAGTTAAGTAGGGGCTAGAAGGAGGTGACCAGGAGCAGAGAGAAAGGCAAGAAACAAAAGGGATGAGCCAGGTGAAAGATGTGTCTCGAACACAGCAGGTCAGAGATGGAGACCAGGCAGGACTGTGAGGCCCCCAGAGATTCACACCTCCCCAATTCCCTTGCTCCATGTTGTTCTGTCTGCTTAAATCTGGGCTGTCCTGTGACCGGCTCTAACAAATGGAAGGTGGTAGAAGTGACGCTGGGCCAGTTCTGGGCTTTGCAGCTCCCACTGCTGTTTTCCAAGGAAAGCCACCACCTTGTGAGCAGTAGGACTGTCTTGAGACCACTGTGCCTGGGAAACTCAACCTAGCAATGTGGAGAGACCACATGGAGAACTGAGATCCAGGCCAGCAACCACTTCTTCCAGCCATGTGACTGAGGCTACTCTGTAAGTAGATTCTACAGCTGGTACACATAGAGCAAAGAAGAGCTTTCCTTGTCGGACCTGCCCACATGGCAGAACAGTGAGCAAATAAAATGTTTAAGTCACTAAGCTTTGGGATGTTTTATTATGCAGTAACAAAATTGAAACATGGGAGTAATACATAATACTAATAGCTAATATAACCTGGCTCTGACAGTTTGCCAGGCTGAGCTTGACATCCCACTAGAATTGAGAGAAACCCTATGCATTCAGTATCATAATTATTTCCACTTTAAAGGGAACACTGAACCACAGAGAGGTCAAGTAACTTGCATAAGATCACACAGCTAAGGAATGGTCAAGCTCAGAGCGGAGCCAGCCATCTTGCTTCAGAGCCTCTGCCCTTAAACACTCCATAGTAGATATTTCAGAGACAGAAGGGACAGAACTTAGTGATGAATTCAATGTCCCATGGGTCTAAGGCATAGCTGCAGGTGAGACTTGTAGCTAAACAACAACAACCCTATGCCATGTTGGACAGTATCTGGCAGGAAGGCCACATGAAGCTCATTTCTCTGTCAGCTTTTCTGTTGTCTGTTTCCTGTGAGCCCTGGCATCTGGCAGACAGAGCTTCTTGAAGATGGGAGTGATAAAGGCAGTTTATTACAAGGCTACATGATTTTAGCACTAGTACTTCACAGGCATTCTCTCATTTAATTTTTACAACAGCCCCATGATGGTCATATGTCATCACACTCATTTTACAAGGGAGAATGTGGACACTTGCCCAGGTTATGTCAACTCTCAAAGTCACACAACTGATAGGTAAAAGAGCCTATACTTGAATCTGGGCAGTCTGATCCACCAGAGGTCACCTTCCTAATGATCAGCCAGTTCCTTCCTACCTCCTGCCTCCTGGAGGTGAGAGTCTACCTGGGCCTGCCTCCCGCTCCATCAATCACTCCTCCCATCGTAGTTCTGATCTGTGTTAGGAGTTTGGATGAAATCCAGTGTGTATATGCCATATGAACAACACCATAGATACATAGACGTTCTGGAAGTAGAAGAGACTAAACATTTTAATACAAATTCCTCATTTTTCATGAACAATCTGAGGTCCAGAGGGGCTAGATCCACTCCACATCAATTATTTCTTGAAGGTGTACTATGTGTCAGGCCCTGAAAGGTGAGATAGTGACAAGTTGGGGCTATGTCCAGTCAACTTCAGTTTTCATTCTAAAACAAATAGACTTACAGAAATGATAAGCAAAAAAGAGGTATTTCAACCATCTCTCAAAATATGTTTTATGCACTTTGCCATAGTGCATTGAAAACCAGCTGATTTGGATTTAGGTATCTGGTTAAACATGTTAACTGGCATCCCTCTCCCCATCAATGGCATTGTAGTTGTTCTTCGCTTTACATACTCATTTATTTTTTTTTTTTAAATAAAGTATGTGACTATTGGAAAGGTAGAATCTGTTTGAACCAAGCCCACATTGCTTGTGCTATGGATCCCATAAGAACCAGTATACTTTCCCTTTCTCTTAAGTAGACTAAAGTCTGATTTCCCTTTTTCACTTGCTGCCAGGAAGCTCAGGAAAAATTTAAAGTATGGCTTTGGCAAGTGCTAAGGCCCTGAAGTAGGCCTTCATATTTATGCTTCGCTTCCTGATTTTGCTTTTCTACTTTTATTTGCATTTTCTTGGGTCCTTCACTTTTTAAAATTAATATTATTTTTCTTTTATTCTAAATATTCTCATTAGAAGCCATATCAAATACTTTGTGGAGTAATATAGGAGTATAAGTAAATAAGTGAATGTAATACATTCTATTTTAAATCAGGAGTTGGTAAACTTTTTCTAGGGGCCGATAATAAATATATTTAAGCTTTCTGTGCCATACAGTCAACCATCCAACTTGGCCATTGCACTGTGAAATCAGCCACAGATAATGTATAAATGAATGTGTGTGTCTGTGTTTCAATAAAACTTTATTTACCAAAGCAGGTAGTGAGCCAGATTTGGTCTCTGGGCTTGACAGTTTGCAGTGCTCTGTTTTAAAGAGGTGTAGAGCACTGGGAAATTGTTTAAGTTGGGAAGTACTAGGCTTAGGAAAAAACATAAATTCTCATCTCTAAGATGTCTAGTTTCTGCTTCTGGGTGACAGACTGGGTTGGAAAGCAGATATGCAAACTGTCTGGACAGTTGGCTCATGAGAGGGGCATGCAGTGCCTGGGAGGGGTCGGTTAGTCTCTGTTAGAGGGCTCTGAGGTCTGCCACTGAGAGCCCACTCTCCCCCACATTTGCTATGTCCACTCCTCAAGGAGGGGGACTCTAGGGGCAATGCCCTAGAGGTACATAGCCAGCTGGGTTCCCCAGCTCAGGCCAAAGGATATTCGGCTGCTGTGGATGTTGTTCATGGAAGGAATGTGTCTGAAGCTCCAAATTCCCACAGAGAAAGACAAGAGGAATCACTGGGGAGAAATTCCTGAGCCACATTTTTCTTGCTGTTCATGTGGCCTGAAGCCATTGAACTTGGCCAGACTGCTCAGAGAGGGATTTTGCAAAGCCCATTGTCCATTCCTGAAGTCTCCTCTTCACCTCTGCCCCCACCTGCTCTTTCTGCCTGCCTTTCTTTCCTCCCCCACCCCTAGGGGAAATGCAGCATGGGAAAGCACAGGGGGCCACAGCCATGGCCCTGAGACTAGGATGTCTACAGCAGCAGTTCCCAGAGGGTGGGAAGGGAGACAGGGCACTTTCCAGCAGCTTCATTGGGATCAGGCCTTTCCATGCACTGGAGGGGCAAGAGGCAGTTTCAGTTGCTCCAAGTGGAAGACTTGCTTCAGTAATAAAAGCAACACATATTGGGCATCATTTGTGTGCCAAGCACTGTTCTGAACATTCTACACGTAACTCATTACTTCCTATAAGAGCCCTATTACAATCCCTATTTTACTGATAGGAAAAATGAGGCAGAGAGTGCTGAATGACTTACCTGGGGTTCTATAGCCAGAAAGTGGAAAAGACAGGATTTGGACTGAACTGAGGTGTCTGGCTCCAAGGTGACTCTTACTTCTCACTTTCAGTATGTGGGATCCCCATAGCTCAGCAGTCCACTTACAAATATTACCCTAACGCAGTGTTTTTGCACTTACAGAGAAAATTCAGTGGGCAAAGCATTTGCACAGATAGGACCTGTGTACTTTTGAAGGCTCCCAGCATAACCACATGCCACAGATGAGACCCTCTACCATGAGCCAGGCCCACCTGCTCCACTTAGGTGAGGGCAGCGTGAACTACGGGTTAACCAGTCTTCTTTGCTATTGTCACCATTGTTGCTGCAACTGCTGAAAGCACAAGGGAGAGAGACCTGTTTACCCAGTAAGTCTTTGAGTGTTGGCAATGTGCCAACCCCCAGGGTTAGTGGTTTACATATATATATATTTATACACATTATATGTCACAGACACCACAATCCTAAGTCTGAGTGTTGATAACCCCATGTTGAAGATAAGGAAATGGGCAAAATAATAAGGCAATTGATGCTTACTGCTGTAACAAACTGCAAAAGCTCAGGGCATTTAACCCTATAAAGATTCTTTCTCATTTATGTCATCATCTAATGTAGGTCAACCTGAAAGTGGGGAGACAAGAGGCTCTGTTCCACACAGTCACTCAGGGGCTCAGGCTCCTCCTAGGACCTCTGCATCCTCTTCTGAATACTTTCCAGCTTTGTCAGATAGAAGAAGAGAGAGCAGGGTGATCTCAAGGAGTCTTAGGGGCAAAGATTGAGCTTACATCAACACTCCTACCCACATTCTATTTTCCAGAGTTCAGTCATGTGACCTGTCTTACTGTGAGGAGGCCATGGGAAAAAGGAACAGGCTACTACCCTGGGGTATAGAAGGACGAGGTGCTGTGAGGGCAAGCTGGGCCATTTTATGCCTAAACTTGTGTTTTGCCAACATGTTGCCTTGACTGAAACCCACGCCAAAGCTGTCTAAATTGAATTCCAATTATTATCATCTTGAAAGATCCTCAGTCCTTCAACGGATCAATGACTGTGGTTGAAATTTCTGAAGTGCTATTAGGATTAACTAGGACACTAAGAAAAGCCAAGAACAGAGCCCAAAATATAGTAAGTGCCCAACAGCCTCCAGGCTGGGAGAATTTCAGCCAGGAGAGGTGCAACCCTAGAGTCCACAGGAAGGCAGGAGCACCATGTGCTTGCTGCTGCCACCTAGTCGTGCAAGGAGAAAACACAGGGCGATCCAGCTTCCAATTTCTGGTTCTGGTGGGCAAGTATCTAAGCCGCTCCCATCCTATCCTGATGTTCAGCAGTCTGCTGGCATTGGCTGTGACTACAGCACAGATGCTGGGATGGATGAAGTCCCTGTTCCCCAGGGTTTTGCTGTGGCAGCAATTCTGCCCAGGCCTCAGGATTCTCAGTCCCTACCAGACAAGGCAGGACCTGGGGTATGACTGTGGATTTTCTCACCCAGTCACTCCCACAGGGTGCCTCGGGATAGTGGACATGGGCAGGCTAGCCGTGTTGGAGGCAATGAGATTTTAGCTGTGTGGGAATGGGCTTCTGGTACCACAGAAATATTCTCCATGGGGAGGGAGAGGGCCATCAAGTCTTTCCAGGGACACACACCTCCAGCACATGACTTCCTGCTTGAGAAGAGGGTCCATAAGTTCCTCATGCGCCACTCACTCTGTCAGATCCCCTCCCCCCCCACACACAATTTGCAAGGGTGAGTTTGCCTCATATGGCCCCGTCAGACCTTTATCTAACATCTAATAACTCCCAGGGACCACCATTCCTCAATCCTTTGTTTTTCAGTACCAGATGGAGCTTACTAACCCCCAAGACCTCTATTGTTCTATGGCCTCAGCATCCTTCCTGCAGCCAGGCCTTGGTCCACACAACAGCTTTCCTAAAACCAAATTTCCAAGATGCACTTTTTAGACTACGCACTCCAATCCATGGGGGGAGGGTGGACATGAAAGCAAGTGGGTATTGGCTAGTGTTTTTAAAAATGAAATAGAATCACACAGACTAGAAAATGCCAGTGGGCTCCTCATGTAGAAATAGTCCCATTTCATGAAACTGTTGCTTCAGTGTAATGTTTACTTCTGGGTCCTGGGGTGCGATGTAATGTTTATTTCTTGCCAAAGGAAGTATAAAAGCACTGTGCTGGTGTGTCCATCTCACTCCTTCCAGAAAACTTCGGCTCTTTGTGAAAAATTAATCCACCAATTTCTCCTCCTCCCCTACAGTCCCAACAAATCCCCGGTCTGTTGCAAACCGAAGCACACAATCTTTTGCCGAGCCACTCAAAAATAAAAAATAGAACCCACCAATAATAGCAACAAAAAGGTCCTGTTAAAGACTGATTCCAGGACTCTGGCTGCTTACTTGTCTTGCATTTGCATATCCAAAAGGGCCACTTAAGTGACCCTTCACAGAACAAAGAAGGTCAGCTTCTCTCAATTAAAAATGAAAAGAACCCTGTGCCCTGCACATTCCTTCAGTGCAGGCTCTCTCACAGCAGGCTTGTCTGACAGCGTTTTTGACACATCTGGTGGATTGTTCTTTCCTCCTCCAACATCATTCCTTCAACAGTTATTTGTGGAGTGCCACTCTGTGCCAGACACGGAAAACCACATACTGGAGCCTCCTGCCTGATGCCCCTTCTCAGCCAGGGGTCTCTGTATGTGTTATGAGGACGGGCATTTCCACCTTCTTCTCCAGGCATCTTCAGCTCAGGGAAAGGCGCTGCCCACTGAGGATGTGTTCCAGCTCTGCCTCAAGCCTGTGAGGAGAGGCCTGGCTCTCTAGGCTGGTGGTATTCTCAGTCATTCCTACACTGGGGCGAGAGGAGTTTCTCACACGTATTGAGCACCTGCTGTACACCAGGCACTGCGTATCCTGCCACTCCTGTCAAGTCCCATCTAGGTCATTGTTGTTACCATCCAATGAGGCTCAGGAAGATGAGGCAACTTTCTTAGGCGAGATACACAGCCAGTAAAAAGCTTGTTCCTTTCTGGGTTTCTCGGTCTCCTGCAGCTCTGTTCTTCCTACTTGATCCCAGACAGCACTTGGAAGGCACCACGCTGAGCCATGTGCTGAACGAATGATGTGCCATAGCAGGAACAGCATGCTGCTCTGCTAATATGTAGGGGCTGGGTAGAGGAGTGCAGAAGGATGAAGGACCCACCAGGGAAGAAGGGGAGGAATTTGCTAGGCTTTTTGGTTTCAGCCCCTAAGATTGTGGGCTGGATTCCTGAGGTCAGCGAAAGCCGTGTCCTGCTGTGAAGGGCCAGCAGCTCTGGCAGCTTCACTTCCAACTTCACAACTGCATTAGTTTCCTAGGGTGCCGTAACAGATGACCATAAATCAAGTGGCTTGAAACAATAGAAATTTGTTCTGTCCGAGTTCTGGAGGCTAGAAGTCCGAAGTTAAAGTGTTGGCAGGACCAACCTCTGAAGATTCTAGGAAAGGATCTGATCCAGGCCTCCCCAAACAGCTTCTGGTGTTCCCAGAAATCCTTTATGTTCTCTGGCTTTAGCTGCATCACTCTAATCTGCCTTCACCACGTGGTCTCTCCCATGTGTCCAAATTTCCCTCTTCTTATAACGATGCTGGTCATTGAATTTAGAGCTCACCCTACTCCAGTATTACCTCATATTAACGAATTACATAAGCAAACATCCTATTTCCAAATAAGGTCACATTCTAAGGTTCCTGGTGGTATCCATTTTGGGGGGACATTACTTAACGCGGTCCAACAATCTCTCCTTTCCCAGCTGTCACCTCCCCAGCTCTGTTTCCTCCCACTTGAGTCAGCAGTAAAGTATCAGGGAGAGCTGTGTGCTTGGAACTCAGGAAGGTGTCCCCGACCTTCAGAAGAACTTCCAAATCTGGTATATTTTAGCAATAACTCCAGTTTTTAACATGCTGGTATTCTCAAATAATGTGCTTTAAATAAATGTTGAAATAAAAGTTTCACTGTGATTCTCTCTCTCTCTCTCTCTCGATTAGATATAGATTAGATAGATAGATAGATAGATAGATAGATAGATAGATAGAAAGCTAATTAATTACATTCAGGATACGCTGCAGTAGAAGTTCAGATCCAGTAAAGGGAAACTTGTTTAGAAAGTGGTTTCCTATTCCTTCATAATCCACAGAGGAGGAAGAGAACCCAGGTGGCTCTACTATAACATAAGTCCTTATTCTTGTTCAAAAACTTTTCAAACCAGTGAATTTAAACACAACAACCCAGAAAATGTTCTTGGTGATGCATCAGGATCTCCATTTGCCTAGGAGAAGATAAAGACAAACCGGAAGCTATTTCTTTAAAATAAAACTAAAGCTCATGATGAGTTAAAAGATGTAGTAACTGCCAATAAAAACAACAAAAAGGAATAAACAAAAAAATCTCTAAAGGAACAAATAAAAAATGGGACTATTTGAAGATGAAGAACTCAAAGGATAATATTTGGAGTTAGCTTGAAATTTAGCTTGGAATATTCTTCTCACTCATGGAGAGTAAAAAATATTTTGGCAGCTAGAAAAAATGGTTCATAAATATGCTCATGATTCATAAATAGCATCAAATAGTATTATTTTATTTCAAGTGTTCATTACTACTAAAATGTTCTTAATTTTAAAAGGTTTGGTTTGCTATTTATTAATAACATTTTATTAATTTCATCTGCTAATAATTCTATTAAAAGGGCAATATTTTTAATGTTTATATTTCATAGGTCTATATTTTCACTTACTGCCTTTAACATGTATACATTTTTAAATTTGAAATATATAAAATACTTAGCTTCGCTAAATTAAAAAAATTTATATATTCTGCATACCTTTTTATTAAAAATAATGTTAATATTATTTAAATGTGGGGAATCAATACTTTCGTTCCTGTGTATTATTTTGCTCTGGCAATTGCAGTTACTAATATCTTAATGATAAGCTACTGCTAGCCATGTGCCCTGCACGGCATTTAATGCACATGGAGCTGCACCTATTGAGGCCATTTTACAGATGAAGAGCCTGAGATTAAAGGGATTATGTAACTCACTCAGGACCCCAATCTTGGAGAGAGACTGAGCCAGAATTGAATCTCAGACAGTGTGATTGAACAACTCATCCTTAATTATAATCCCACAGGACCAATAACTGGGGGTGTCACATGAATCTGTCAATATAATAACTATCATTTTCCAGCCCTCTTTGATTTTGAGTATTTTATTATCTACATTAGGGCTCACAGACTCAGTCTCTTACAGAGAGAAAAGGCAGGTATGATGAACTGAGAAAATAGGTTGGGGTGAAGTGGGGCAATAGGGAGAGGTGAAGATTCTGGCCAACTGGAAAATATTCAAGCTCTGTCTAAAAGG
This sequence comes from Cynopterus sphinx, assembly GCA_030015415.1. Lineage (NCBI taxonomy): Eukaryota > Metazoa > Chordata > Mammalia > Chiroptera > Pteropodidae > Cynopterus > Cynopterus sphinx. The sequence continues at coordinate 57,169,424 of CM057382.1, forward strand.
GAGAAGCTGTTATTGAATTCTTGCTATTTGTTTAAATGGAGAAAAAAGGCCCAAATTTGCCCTATAGAAATCTCTATTTTCTGTAGGTAACATCTTTTGCTTTTAAAAATATTTCACGAGCCAAATAAAAAATAGGTCTGGTGGGCTAGAATCAGCTCAGGGCTCATCAGCCCTGGTTTGCAGTTCAGTTTGCAGCCTAAGAACTAGACTCAGTTTCTTGTATTCTTTGCTTCTCTTTATGATCACTTTCAGTCCTCTTCCTGCTTTTGAATTTTTGCTACTATTATTCGTTTAATTTATCAAGCACCATTAAGAACCAAGCACCAAGCTCTGAGTGCACAGATGTAATCCTTTCCTTCAGGAGCTCCTAGTCCAGGGTTGGGTAGCCCTGATGTTTCATTCAAAAGAAGTGCTTCTCACATTTGAATATGCACACAAATCACCCAAGACATACTGCTATAACAGATTCTGTTTCAGTAGTTCCAGGAAGGGCCCTAGAGTATGTAGTTCCAACAACCCCCCGGGTGATGCTGATGCAGCTGGTCCGTGGACCACATCTTAACTAGAAGGAACAGGCTTATGTCTAAGAAAGTTCCTAAACTGAAGGCTCCTGGTTGGAAGAGTCTCTGTACCTGGGCTTGGCTTCCCAGAGGTGACCTGGGTCTCTAATTCCACACTCACTAATCCCCTGCCACATTCCTTCCCAACTCCTAATTTATCGAGAGATTTAGTCTAGCTGATATCACTTGTAAAGAATTTTATCTACATCTTTGTTCTGAGATGGCACCAAGCATGCTTCCCCCTGCATATCACCCCAGAGATTCCTGTCCAGTGTGCTATCTCTGAGGAATTTCTGTCTTCGCTCCTCCATGTCTCAGAGCTGTGGTGCCCAGCATCTGCCTGGGCTTCTCTTGGCAGCCTAAGAGTGAGACCTGGATGGATGTGGACTCCACCTTGTATTAGTTGTGTGACTTTAGATAAGTAACCCTCTCTGCCTCGGTTTATCTGTGCATAATGTCCACTCAGCGGGGTGTCAGGAAGATTGAGCCAGTACATTGTAGGGTGCCCTTCTCATTTCCCTTTCTAAAAAAAGCTCAATGAATGAATCACTTTAAGAATCTCGTGTTGCTTGTGTCCTGCAGAAAATGTTAGCATAGGAAACTCATTTCTACTGCTGCCCCAGGAAAATAATCAATTACGCTTGAAGGAATTAGCAGGTTTCCCTTGGTGAGTGGCCTTTCATTCTGTCAGTCAGCCAATATATATCATACCTGGTTTGGGACATGTGAGGGATAAGCCATACAGAAGGCGGGCAGACATGTGAACAGTCACTGTAGGTGGGTGAGTGCCACACACAGGGGTCTGTAAAGTCAGGAAATGTAAAATAATGACTTAAATAGCATGTTGGCCAAATTTTAGAATAATATTCTCAATGTGTTTTCAGGTGAGCCACCTTTAAGAAACAATGGGCCCAGTTATCAATCAATATATACACGAGAGTATCCATAGAGTCACAAAATTTAGAGAAAGTACCATATTAGTTATACTTTTTAAAAGGTAAACAACTGGACTCATCGCTTTACATTTAGAGGCAGTTTATCTGAAAAAGTGTCTGGTGGTTGAAGAAAAGCATACTGAGTATATTATTTGAAAATGTTACCAATATACTCTTTAAAGTTTATTCTCTCTTGATTTAGCAGACACCTTGTTGTAATATTTGCTATGCTTTATTGAGTATACTACACAGGCCAGGTATTATCTTGATATAGGTGCATAATGTCACACACTATGAGGTAAGTACTTTTAAAAAAAGTCTTATTTTGAAATAACTTCTTTGAAATTCCAAAGAAATGTATAGTGAGGTCTGTGCATCCTTCACTCAGCCTCCCAGTGTTAGCATCTTATGTAACAGTAGCACAATATTTAAACCAGAAAACCTGTCTTCTACAGTCCACAGAGATGATTCAGATCCTACCAGCTCCACATGGACTCGTGTGTGTGTGTGTGTGTGTGTGTGTGTGGCGAGGGGGAGTTTGGGTGCTCTACGCAATTTTATTACATGTGTAGTTTCATGGAACCATCACCTCAGTCAAGATACCTAACCGTGCCATCATCATAAGGCTCCCTCTGCTTCCCCCTTATAGTCACATCCAACCACTTTATGCCATCCCTAAGCCAAGGGATAGAGACTAATTATCCTCATTGTATGTATCAGGAAACTGAGGCACAGAGAAGTTAGCAACTTGCCCAGGGTCAAGTAAGCTAGTAAGTATGGGGTCTGGCTTTTGAACTCTGTCATTAAAGAGACTTATTGTGGGGTAGAGGTTGGGGAGCATGTGGGAGTGTTGCCCGAAAAAGCTTCCTGGAGTAACTTACCATTGAACTTGGTCTTGAAAGGAGAATAAGCAACACTTTGAGTTGGGGAGTGCTGGAAAGTTGGACCCCATAAGAGTAGAACTGAGGGCTGGAAAAGCCCTGCTCCCTAGCTGTGACGACCTGAATCCAGGTCGTCACAGCTACTAGCCAGGACTTCTGTGACCTCATATGACCCAATTAACTTTATCTCCAAACTGCTTTTCCTTCTGTATGTTCAGCAACATGGCAGTCATCCCAGACTCCTCGCCCAGCTCCGGCCATCCTGTCTCCCAGCCGTCTCTCTCCTGCCCAGTACTCCTGGCCCTTGATTGGTTCCAGTTTGTCAGCATCTGGTGCCTGCTACTCTATTAAAGCAGCCCCCAACTAGTCTCCTGGTCCCCCTTTGTCACCTCATGCCCAGTCTAGTCTTCTCGTTGTTGCTAAAGATGACCACACCTTTCTTCAGTGGCTCTTCATCATTTATAAGACTGTCCAAATGCCTGAGCCTGATACACAAGGCTCTTCTAAATCTGACTGTGGCTGATCCTCCCTCAGCAAGTTCGGTCACATTCCCCCCACACTTGACACTGCACTTACTGCATCACACTGAATGGCTCAGAGTTAGTCAAGCTGCCCCAAGCCCAAGGACGTTTGCATAACTGTGTGTTCTTCTTCCGGTGTTCCTCATCTTGGCCAGGCACTTGTTACTGGGCTTAAGCTGTAGGCATGAATGGAACATGGACTCTGCCCTTGAGGGCCCTAAGTCCGATGAGAGAAACATAAATGATAGCAACATAAAAGACAGCAAAAACCCAAGAGGTACTTTCAATAGTGTATGAAAGATGTGATGACAGAAGCAAGGGCAGGTCACCTGTCTGGGATGAGGATGACAGAAGCAAGCCTGGAAACTAGATCCATGCACCTATGCAAGGCAGGACACCTCCTGGAGCGTTCCTTACTGTGCAGATCAGAAGGCTGTAGGTTAGGGAGTCAGGCAGAGTGTCACAACTGCCAAGGTGAGGTTGAGCCAGAATACTGGGGTCAGGACAGTATTTCAAACTCAAGAAGCCAGGCTGGCCCAGGTGGGAAGACCTGATAGGCCTCTAAAGGCTCTTTCTGGTTGGCTTCATTCAAGAGAGGTAGAGTCAGTTTCAGTATCTCACAGACCATGGCTTGGATCTGCCTGAGTAGATTAACATGTGCAAGAAGTGGAGACTCTAGGTGAGCAGTCTCTGCAGCATATGCAGAGATGAGTTTCTATCAATAGGCATGAAAGGAAAAGACAGAGGGTAGGAGTGGCTTCGGGGCCAGGGCCTGACGTTAGACAGGAAGAACACTGGGCTGGGGTGCGATGAGTCAGACATGGTCAGACCTTGAAGAAACTACATCCCCTTTCTGGGTGCCAAGTTTATAAATGGGATAAGGACACTGATAAAGTATGGCCTGAATTCATTTACGACTTGAGGCTCTGAGGGCTAGTGAATTTGCAGGGAGAAATCAACAGGGGGTGTTAGAGGGCTGCATTCATAGGGTGGAGCCTAGGACAAGAAACAGAAAGTCAAGTCTGCATTTATGTCCAGAAGCCCACAGTCAGGGCCAGCTTCATGCTTCTGTAATCAGGGCAGGCATGTAGGTCCCAGCTCAGAGAGCCCTCCTCTAGGAATTCAATGCTCTATGGTTGCTGTCTTGAAATTCTTAGTAACTTTGTCTTTAAATTAGTGTTTTGTATGTGGAATTTCAGGAGCCAGCAAAGTGTGTGCTGAAACTTGGAACCTCAGCTCTCCCATGGTCCTGCCTTCTGCAGCCTCCAGTTTCTAGGGATTCCTGGACACCTCCTACCTCTTGGTGCCCCGAGACCGCAAACCTCCTCCCCATCTCCGCCCAGTGACTGCTGTGACCTGATTCCCTGCACCTGGTAGAGGCCTAGGCACAAGCATGCGGAGGCCTGGTGTTGAAGGCATGCACCCACGCAGCCTTGGTGTGGAGCATGGGTTGTCCCTGCCCTAGTTGGCAGCACCAGGGCACAGGTGGGTACAACATGCTGCAGAAGGAAAATGCCTGGCTTGACTTCCTCACTCAAAATGTGGCATGGCTACTGGGTTCAGTGGCTGGCAGGAGGGAGACCTGGCAGCTCTTGGGTGTGTGTGTGGCAACTTGAGGGACTCTGGGTATTTGTAAGGGTCTCCTTTAGTCTCACAAGTATCCCTGTGCCCAAGGGAATTTGTACCATTTAATTAGCAAATAAAAGACACTGTGCCTGCTTGGTACCTAGGCCTGCACAATGTATATCCAAACCTGCTCCTGCATCACAGCAATTCACATCCATTCATGTGGCAATCAAGCCCTAGGTGTCCTCTTTCCCCCACAGAGAAATGACTCAGAGCTAGAGGGAAGTGTGATAGCCTCCAGCCTCCACACCAGGTCTGAGACAGCCCTACTTACATAGGTCCCTTCTAGCACAGTGTCAGAATCAAATCCCGCCCCTGACCGTCATCTTCTTTATTGTAGATTCCTGTCTCTGTGAACTCAGCCCCGAGGTTCCTCACTTCTGTAGTTACTCTGCCACTTGGAAGTGCTCAGGATTGGCTACATCACTTGTGGGGACCAGAGCAAAATAAAAATGCTGGGCTCTGATATAAAAAGCAGGAAAAAGTGTCATTAAAGGTATTACATATAAATATGTTTTCTTTATTTCATGAGCTCTCTTTTGACCTGTCAAATGCGGTTCCTGGACCAGTATCATGTAGGAGCTTGTTAGAAATGTAGGTTCTCAGGCCTTACCCCAGACTTCTGGAGTAAGGAACTTTGGGGGATGAAACCCAAAGTCTGGGTTTTAAAAAGCCCTCAAGGAGATACTCAGGAAGGTTTGAGAACAAGTGCTGTAGAGCTAGGATTCCTTTTTTTTTTTTAAATTTTTTAAGCAACAGAACTAAAGAAATTTGAAATCTTGCTTGACTATGGCAGAAAAAAAGGGAGCGAGAAGGAGGGATGGAGGGAAAGAATGAGGCAGTAGAGGGTGGGGAGAAGTATCCTCTGTACTTCCACACATCTTATTTCACTTGATGGTTATAGCTGTCTTGCCAAGTAGGGAGTTTGATTTCTATTATCAGATGATAAAATTGAAACTCAGAGAATTTAAGTTAACTGGTCCAAATTCTTGTAGTTAGTGAGTGGCAGAGTTAAAATGTGAACCTACATGTCTGTCTGATTCCAAAGTTTTAGCTTTTCCCCGTAGGCATTCTCCGCCCCTGTCTGCTTTTCTTTCATTCTAAGTGTACTTGTGGAGCACCGGGTCCATGTCAGGCCATACTTTGGAGCCTCCTTGTCCAGGCCTGTGCTGTGCAGCAGGTTCCACCAGATAGATGGCTGCTGAGCACTTGAAATGTGGCTAGTATAACTGAGCATCAGAATTGTCCATTTCATCACAGAGATGGCTTGCGTTAGATCCCTACTGAACAGATCTGTTCTCCAACATGATTTTGGCTAAAGGAACGAACTGTGTTCTCCTGTCCAGAGACATCAGTGGGAGTTCCCCATACTTGGTCCTATATTTAGTTGAGAAAGTGAGATGAAGACAGGAGGGCCAGATGCAAAGCAGGGAAGCACAAACAGATATTCATATTTATTTGCTGACTCTCCCACTCTCAGGGGTGGGGAGCTTCTGTGAATTTCTCATCTAATTTCATTTGTGGTTATTACCTATCGCCTGGTGCTCCACAGGAAAACTCGGCTGGGCTGTGTGAGGTCAGGCTGGTATACAGGCTGCCTGGTACCAGGTGCCGAGGTAGGCTGAGATTGGCATTCCGCTCAGGAGGCGCCTAACAAGATGAGTGATGATCTATGGATGCCAGGAGCACTGTATCAGTCTACGTGTACAAAGTAATCTGTATGTGCTGGCTCTGTTTCAAGGTCAGGTCTCAGAGACAGCAGGCAGGAGTTTTCTCTGCTCCAATTTGTAGTGGGTAAGGGCAGACAACTGCAAGTTCAATGCCCAAGAATGGCTTCAAAGACCCAGTGCAGCCATAAGAAACTGCTGGTAGCCCATTCTTTCTGAGTGAAAAATCAGAAATAACGAAGTCAAGCCCTCTTATCTTAAAGATTGGGAAACTGAGACCCAGAGAAGAGAGGAAATCTGATTTGATTTCCCCTGAGCTGGGTCTAGAATCCCCTTCAACAGTCTGTAAAGGCAGAGATGCTGAGCATGATCAGAGCTACCTTGCTTGAGAACTTGGCACATGAGTTTGGAACTGCACAGAAAGAATCATGGCTCAGTTTTGAGTGTCCAGGCTTCTGAGTTGCCTCCCCCATAGGTCCCTGTAAGCAATGTGGCAGGGCCTCTCATCCTGTTCCTCCCCTGGAAGAGAGGTCTTCTCTATGGATACTGACTGGGGTGAGGGTGGGGGGCATAGCATAGATGGTGGCGAAGATAAATGACAGTTCGCCTGCACTCACCTCCTGCTGGTCCTTGCAACCCCCCATCACTAACCTAGTGCTCTTCCTAACACATGGTTTGGTTTTAACAATTCTTCCTCCCAGCCAAAGATTTTCAACAGCTAAAGTCCAAGCCTCTTTGTCCAGCATCCCAGGCCCTGAGCGACCAGGCCCCTGCCAACCTTTCCGCTTTAGACTTCTATTCCCCGAGTCTCTCATATACCATGTTTCTCCACGCCTCTGGCCTTTGTGAATTCTAGCTCTCAATCTGGACCACTCTGGGAGTACCTTTTCGTTTTTGTACATCTGAATAATTTTTACTTTTCTGTCAAGTCTTAGCTTGATTGAAACCTTCTTTAACCACCCAGGCAAGTCCCCCGCCCCACACTAGGCATTCACCCTGGGGATACCGCTATCCCAGCACTTAGCACACAGTATTGGGATTGTTTACTTGGAGGTAACAACTAAGTAGTAACTGTGTTGTTATTATTCAGAATAATGATGAACAGAGAGACTGCAGGAAGGAGGGGATATAAAAATATGAGCCAGGCACTGGATCTCACTGCATCCTCTCCAAACCCAAGGCACTATTACTATCCCCAGTTTACAAATGATGAAGCAGAGGCACAGGACATTCAGTGACTTGTCCTGGGTGGCAGGGCCAGGCTTCTGTCCGGTTCTTCCTGACTCTGACAGAAAACTAGTGTCTGGGCTTGCCTCGAATTTCTTCCTGGAAACTTCCTTTCTTCATGCAGACCCCAGCCTGTCCTGGGGGACATCTGCATCCCTGGCTCACTTTTAGGCACAGTCGGCCATGTCACCCTGATTTCCCTGGGTACCACTGATCACCTGGACAAAAAGAGCTACTAAACCCACTAGATGCTAGTGTTTGGTGGGAAGAGTCAGGTAATCTACAGAGTAACTCATTGCTGTACCTCAGTCCCCAACTTCTCCAAGACCTCAAAGCCACTCCTGCCTGGCCTAGTGCCCTCAGGGTGCCCACCTGGTGCTGGGAAGTGGGTGGGAGGGAGGCATCCTGGGGGCTTGATGGAAGAGCAGGCACCTGCCAGACCTCTGAACTGTGTGCCTTCCACTGAAGCCTCCAGCACTTTATCTTGAGAAATATGGTCTGCGGGGCCCAAAGCAGACAGGCGCTCTGCCACGGTCTCTGAGCCCAGACTTCAGAGCAGCCATTATACCCTCTCGTCCTCCTGCTCAAGAAGACAGTGCTTGCCCACTCTTTCCTTCCCTGAGATTCAGGGTGCCTTGCATATCTCACTTGGGGCCGAAAGCTCCGTATGCTGGACAACTTGCACTCCCAGGAGGACAAGCACCTGGAAAGGCACCCCGTGTGGCACTGCAGAAAGGCCAGTGATGTGACACTTGGCTGAAAGAAACAGAACCATAGACTGTGTCTGGTGCAGTGTACGTTGACAGAGACTGCCATCTGTCACCTCCTCTCCCTTCTTGAAGGCACCAGAGTACCTTTGGGGCTCCTTGCTCTCGCTATCAGAAGCCTTGGAGGGAGGAATAGGCCTTTCCTCACAATCTTAGTGTCGCCAAGGGAAGGTGTGTGTCCTAAACACGGACTCTTGAAAAACATGCTCAGCAATAGAGGAGACACGATAGTCCAGCAGTTACTTGCTAGAAAGACTTAGGGCTCCATTTGAATCTTTGTAGTGAACTGACCTGCTTCCCTTCAGGAGCATTATGCTGACATCAGAAGAGGGATACTAGCAATGAGTTACTCTGCTCTATTGATCACCTGATTCTTCCCATGAAATACAAGCATCTAATAGATTCAGCAACTCTTTTTGTCCAGAGTGTCAGAGTGGGCCTCTCTACTCCTTGCCCTGCGTGCCTGTGGATTGAGAGGGAGGCGTAAGCTTGGCCTGGAGCCAAATGCCTGCATTGCCAAGAAGTGAAGGTCTGGGAGGCCAATAGGATCAAGTGTGCAAAGAAAAGACAGCTCTCAAAGGGCTGGGAGTAGGCAGTGTTTCCAGGTCAAATCGCGGTTACCAAGGAATTCTCCGACACCAGCTGGATGTCCTGCATTTAACTCAGTTCTCACACTACACTACCTGGTGGTAGTATCAGATCCCAGAGGTTAAGGGTCCAGCCCTTCCCTGAAATCAATTGCAAGTGCAGGTAGGTAGCTACTTGTGCTTCTGACCACCTAGCTATTGCCTGGCGCTTCCACTGACTCCCGCCTTAGGTTCAATTAATTTGCTAGAGTGACTCACAGAACTGAGGGAAGCATTTTACTTTCTAGATAACCAATTTATTATACAAGTATATAACTCAGGAACAGCCAGATGGAAGGTATGGGCAAGGCATGTGGGAAAGGTCACAGAACTATCAGGTCCTCTCTGAGCACGCCATTCTCCCTGAATCTTCATGTGCTCACCAAACTGAAAGCTCTCCATATCCTATTCTTTTGGGTTTTTATGGAGGCTTCATTACATAGGCATGATTGATTAAGTCACATTGGCCATTGGTGACTGAGTCAACCTTCAGCCTCCTCTCTCCTCCCCAGACATCTGGCTTGGGACTTCAAATTCCAACCTCTAATGCTGTTTGGTTCCTCTAACAACCAACCTTTGTCCATAGATGTGTTCTAAAATTCACTTAATTAACATAAAAAAGAACCTTTATTACCTTCCTCAGGAAGGAAATTCTGAGGGTTTTAGGAGCTCTGTGCCAGAAACCAGGAAAAATATCAAATATGTATTTCTTATTATAAATCACAATATCGCAGCAGGGAACTAACTGCCTGGGCTGGAGAAGAGGCCCTGAGGAGAGGTGACTTAGGGTCCTTGAATCTCGGCAGCTTTCTGGGGCTTGGACAATGTCCATCCTGCGCAGAGCCAGACTTGGAGTGCTGGTGTAGAGCAGGGATCTCTGGCTAGAGCTGGCTCAAGCTACAGCTCCCCTACCTGACTGTCCCACCCTTCCACCCCCTGTCACTTAGTAACTGAGAGGGCCCAGCAAGAATCAGAGGTATGGCCTGACTGAAACGGTTGCGTGGGCAGGAGGTACTCATGGCCTGTCCTGAAATTGGCAGGTCTTACCACTAGATGGCATTCACAGTATAACTTTTCCTCATATTTAATTCTGTCTTGAAAAATAATTTTTTTATACTGTTGAAGAGCACAAGGAGAACTCTGACTTAAAATTCATATAGTTGGCCATATGCATTATCATACTTGGGTTTCTATCATATTTCGTAGAGTCGTCAAGTTTTTCCCATTTGGGTATGTTGTGGCAGGCATGTACCCTGACCCGGCCTTCCCCAGCCAAAATGATGAGTCCAAAGGAAACCACTGAGTCTTTCCTCCTCAGTGCTCCCCAAAGGCTGACTAAACCCCTTGCTGTCCACACCTGGCCCACTTTTCCTGAGCAGCGTCACAGCTGCTTGCACCTCCACCCCAAAGCCGTCGGGTATGAGTGAAGGCAAGAGGGCAGAGATGGCAGTACTTGGGACCTGAAGGAATGTGGTGCTTATACCGCTGCTGTGCTTGAGAGCTTGAAGGAGTGCAGGGAGCTTTCTTTTCTATACCTGCATCCATAGACCTCCCAGGCCCAGGTGGGAACGAAGCTAGAACCTGTGCCAGGTCCCTGTGGTGGAGGGCAGCTCAAATGTGTGATTTTGGAAGTCAAACTGCCTAGGTACAAGCCTGAAGCCTGTGTGTCCTTGGACAAGTCTTCTACTCTTTCCAACCTCCAGTGCCCTTTTTAATAAAATAGGCATAACAATACTCTTACCTTAAATGGATCTTTTGAGTACTGTGGCAGGCAAAATAGAGCTCCCATAGAGGTGTCTATATCCTAATTTCTGGAACCTATGAATGTTACCTTACATGGCAAATGGGCTTTCATTCCCCCCGAGTCCGAAATCCTTGTAAATAACTCTGATATACCTAGATAAAGAGCACGAGCACTGGTGATTTTCTTTGCCTGGTCCTTGGGGCACACATCTTTTTGAATTTATGGCTGGGGTGTTGACTTTTTCCATTCTCCAGGCCTGGGGGCCCCCCTTCCAGCCCTTCCTTTGTGTGCCTTGCTCCCCTTTCCCAGGGTGGCAGGATCCTCTCTCCCTCACTGCCCTCCTTCATCTCTTCTCTGTCTTCTTTGCAGAAGGCTTTACTCCTGTTTCATAGTCAATCAGTCACCAACCTTCCACTCCCTACCTTGGGATCACTCTGTTGTCACCTTCTAGTAGGGAGTGCCCAAAAACTGTGGTGCTGGAAGTTTACATGCAGAAAATGCAGTTGGAGGGTTTCCCTGCACTTCCGCTTCAGCCAGTGCCTCCTGGAATTCCCAGGAACTTTTGGCTGGCCTGAGCCTAGGTTGATCTGTGCCTTGGTGGACAGCCAATAACCAGGTCATCTCATCAGAGAGGTTGGGTGGCTTTGCTGCTGTGAGAGTGAAAACTTACTGTTACACAGACCCCAGTGAGGCCCTAGTCCAGTCAGTTTGCAGCCACCACTTCCCAGAAGGAAATCTAAGATTGGACGCACACTGATAGGACACGATGACTAGCTGCCTCGCCCGGATTCCCGGGCATAATGTTTCCATCCATGCCGGTGGCCTCTTCGTCAAGCACTTGCAAATCTCCCTGAAGGCCTTCTCTGTCTGTAGGGAGCTTGGTCCATGTGCAGGGCAGGACAGCAATGCCAGTGTCAGCTCCCCAGGAAGCAGCTCTCAATTAATGGCTATTGGGAACTGGCAGGTATACCCTCCCTGGCCTATCTCACATCTTGGGCCAGATACCTTTAAGACCTGTGCCCCACAGTTTCCACAAGGCCCCACTAGAACTGAGCCCTGGGTGCCACAGCAGCAGCTGCTTGCAGCATACTCTGACTGGCTCTCCTCTCTCCCTGCTCCTGTCTCCCATGCTTTTTGGGCATCACCTCCAAATAAACTGCTCAGACTTTGTCTCAGGCTCTGCTTCTGGGAGAGGCCAGGCTAAATACACCACAGCCTGATTGTAGATCCCAGGCCCTCTGTGAATCGATTGGCTCATCTGCAAGATGCATTTACTTAGCTCAGTAATGATCACATTTTAAAACCAGAATCTTTAAAATTGTTTTGTGACTGCTAACATGATAGCATTTCTTTGGGGTAAATTATTTCCCTTCTTCTCATCATATGGCAATTCTGTTTTAGGATTCATGATAAAACTTATTTTAATGTTCTGAATTGGTGCTAGAGACTTATTTGCACGTAACCCAATTTTGTTGTGTTTGGACCTTAACCCTAAGGTGTCCATGGATATATATATTTTTTAAATATTGTGTTTATTGTGAATTTAAAAACCTACATTTTCCTCTTACCCAAAAGTTAATTACCCAGATTAGATTTTCTAATTTCCTCCTAAGTTTGCAATATCCTCTAGATTTAACCCAAACTTCTGAGTTGTGCTTAGAGACAGTGCTAGAGGATCATGAAAGAGGTCTGCCCTTCCCAGGCTAGAGGTGGTGACAGCCCCATTGGGGCCACCAGGGTTAGCCCCATCACAGGGCTGCAAGGTATTCATGCCTACCTGGGCTGATCTCAAAGAGGTGCTTCCCCACGTCCTCAGGGCCAGGAAAAAGTTCAGTCACCTGTGTTCCTTGTAGAGAAATAAATCCCTAAAGTAGAGAGACAAACACAAACACACAGGAAATGAGATGGCAGGCAAAAGATTTCTCTATCGTCAGGGATCCTGAAGAGGGAGAGCGGCGCCTTGGGTTCAGGGGTCTAGTTCTCCAGGTCCTGGCTGGGCAAGTGGGTGCCAGGAGGAGCTCAGGTTTCCTCTTCAAGGCAGGTACCAGGTGCAGCTGAGGCCCTGCGTGGGTGGGTCCACGGTCAAGTGGGGCACCACCACAGCCTGCACATACCAGTGGAGAAGCTCTGCCCACGGGCACTGCCAGCACTGCCCAGAGTTGTTACTCCCCTGGTTAAAGGATTAAAACACGAGTCTTGGAGCAGGAAGAAGGTTCCCATATTAACCCTTCCCATGTGCAGCCTTTCTAGGGGGTTTTAGGCCGTAGAGGGTCAGGGAGAGAAAAGCTGGCATACTGGAACTGGCTTCTCCTATGTAAATTTCCCTGAGGTGACATGAGGGAAAGGATCAGTAGATCTGTGTGAGTCTAGATCTGCCCCTTTCTGGGAGGGTGAGATTTCATTTCTTTACCTTTTTAATGGGAGTCAGCTGTCACAGGGGAGGTACCCAGCACATACTGTGCTACTTGCCTGGTACATCTGTGTGAGTATGTTACAGGGGTGGGTCCCATCCCGCTCTCTAATGACAAAATCTGGTAGCAAGGTTGAAAGATGAAGGGAAAGAGCACGGCATGTAGGGAAAGGTAGGTTGGCTTTGAGTCCCAATCCTGCACCTCCTGGCTATGTGACCTCAGGCAGATGGCTTAACTTCTCCGAACCTCAGTAACTTCCACTTCTCAAGGATGTTGAGACTCCAGATTCCTGTTTGGGATGTCCTGCTATAGATGAAGTCCTATTATAACTGCCTTGACTTACCCTTTTCCCACCCACCAGATTAGGCTGCCTTTGTCCCCCTTCTCTATATGTGATTAATCTCTGTAGAAGCCTTTCTTCATTTTGCTCATGCTTGGATTTGCCCAATTCAGACTGCGCGTGGCTATGACTGCACATTTTTGATTCTCTCCATGGAATATCCATTTTAAACTCCATCCTTACAGCTAAATCCTGGTTTAGCTACTTACTGGCTGTGTGACCCTAGGCAAATTGCTTAACTTCTCTGTGCAGCCTCCCAAAGTACTATAATAATAGTACTTTTGGGGCTATTGTGAGCATTAAATAAATTAGTACTTGAGAAGTCCTTAGAACAGTGCCTGGAATGTAGTGAAAGCTGTGTGTTTGTCAAATAAACCTCAGTATTTATTGTGTGTCAGGGCTTCATGCTGGGTGGAAAAACAGCATCCCTGTGTTTGCATTTGCCCAGGTGAGGGGGCGTGGTCACCTGCTTTATCCACATGGCCTCCAGCCTCCAACCCTATGCATGCTCACAGAGCACTCCTTTCCTCACCTCTATCTTTTCCAGGCAATTCCTGGCTTTAATGGGGGTGACTAGAGCCTCCACGTGGTGCTGGAGTCTTGTGTTGCAAGGGCACATGAAAATATGATTTCTCATTTCAGCAACATAAAGGGAGAACGACATCTTTACCCACAGACGCTTTAGAGAAACGACAGCAATAAACCAGAGAACCATCTGGTAATCGGTGTAACTGAATTAACAGTTACTTTCTTTCTAGGGAACCTGGAGCTACTGGGTATAAATTAGGACTGCAGCACCATGATGGGGAAATGTGCTCACTAGAGGGTGTGGGCAAGATCCATCACTGGCTAATGGGATGGGTCTCTGGAGTTAGCTATTTCAGTAACTGTCTCTGTGCAATTCTGGGCACTACTGTTTTCCTCTGTGCCTCAATGTCTGTCATCCATAAAATGGGAGTAACAATATTGACACTGACATTACTTTCCACTACAGCTAAATGAAAAAGCATTAATAGCTTTGTTTAAGGAGCTTGTACTATATTTCTGGCTTATTGTCTAATTATTGCATTTAAACTTTCTAGAGGCCCCATGGGGACAGCTACTACTAACCCCATCTTCCTGGATGAGCAGATGGAGGCCGGAGAGGTAGAGAAGCCAGCCCTGTGTCCTCCTGCTAGCAAGGGTTAACTGGGATGTGCACCCAACTGTGACTGATGTTTGTGCACTTTGTTCCCACCTTGGTGACAGCAACCACTGGCTACTTTGTATACAAGAAGCCTCTGTGGAGACCCAGGCTTTGACTTTGGGACCCATAGCTCACCCTTCTCTCAGGTGAATCCCTGTGTGGTTCCCACCACTGTAAGGGGAACTGAAAAATATTTGAAGAAATAATGGCTGAAATTGTTCTTCATTTATCAATAGTATAAACATGCAGATCCAAGATGTCTAATGAGCCCCAAGCACAAGAAACATGAAAAAGTACATGAAGGCATATCATAACCAAATGATTCCTACTCATTTATGAAAGAAACTCTTAAAAGTAGCCAGAAGAAAATGATGTAATATGTACAGAGGAGCAAAGTTAGTGGAGCAACATCTTTAAACTACTGAAAGTGAAATCTGTTAATCCAGTATTCTGAATCTACTGAAAATATTCCTCACGAATGAAGCCTAAGTAAAGACCTTTAAAGGTATACTAAAGCTGAGCTGAAAATCACACCAGACTCACACTACAAGAACTGTTAAAGACAATCAGGCAAAAGGAAAATAATATTAGATGGAAATATGGATTTACCCAAAGAATGAAAATTATTGGAATGGTAATTATATGAATAAGTATAATATAAAAATTTTTCTCATGATTTAAGTCTCTTTAAAATATAATCAACTATTTAAGTGAAAAGAACAATGTGAGGCTGATAAGATATATAGAAGCAATGTGTATCAATAATAGCATAAAGGACAGAAAGGGAAACATATAGGTACACTGTTATAAGTTTCTTTTACTATACATAAGATGATATAACACCATTTGAAGGTGGGCTATGAAAAGTTAAATTTGTATACTAAACCCCTAAAGCATCACTAAAAATAATAAAATGTTAAAGCTAAGCCCGCAAATGAGAGATAAAATGGAGTAAACATTTTAATTAATAAAAAAAAAAAAAAAACCAGAAAAAAAGGTGAGAAAAGGGAATAGGATGAATAGGAAACAAAAAGCAAGATGATAATATATTTAAATGTAACCATATTGACAATCACATTAAATGAAAATTATCTAAATACCTCCAATTAAAAGGCAGAGATTGCCATACTGGACAAAGAATTAAAGATGGACTGATTATATTAATATCAAACAAGAGATATTTCAGGCCAAAGAATATTACCAGGGATAAAAGAGATCACTTCATAACTATAAAAAGGGTTGATTCATTAAAAGAACACAACAATCTTAAAAGTTTATACAACTAATAACAGAGCTACAAAATATGTGAAACAAAATCTATAGAACTTCAAGGAGAAATAGAAAAAACAAATATAATAAAAAATATAAATATGCCTATAAATGATTGATAGAATAAGTAGACAAAAAATCAGTTAGTATATAGATAGTCTGAAATTTTTACTAATATGGGCATAAACAAGTCTCAATAAATGGAAGAAAATTTAAATACTACATATGTTTCTCTGACCATGGAATTCAGTTAGAAATCAATAACAGAAAGGTTTCTGGAAATTCTCCAATATTTGGAAACCAATTAACACATTTCTAAATTATTTGTGGGTCAAAGAAAAATCAAAAAGAAAAATTAAAAAGCACTTTGAACTAAATAAAAATGAAAACACAGACATAAAATTTGTTAAATATCTTTAAGGGGTACCTAGGGAGTAAATTATAGCATGAAATGCAGATATTAGAAAAAGAGAAAGGCCTTAAATCAATGAACTCAGTTTTTACTTTAAGAAACTACACAAAGAAGAGCAAATGAAACTTAGAGTAAAAGAAAAAAATATAGTTCATGGCCATGTCACCCTGAACAAGCCCAATCCTGTCTGATCTCGGAAGCTAAGCAGGGTCAGGTCTGGTTAGTACTTGGATGGGAGACCACCTAGGAAGATCAGGTACTGTAGGCGTAAAAAATAAAAATAAGGGATTGTAAGCTGACACAGTCCTTGCAATCTGTGAGGTCAACCAAGGGTTGCCTCGCCTAAAAAAATAAAAAAAAAAAAAAAATAGAGATTAGAGTATCTGTAAATAAAACAAAAATAGAAAAAATAATAGAGAACATCAATTAATTAAAGAGCTAGTTCTTTAAGGAGACCAATTAAATTGACAAGCCTTTAACCAGACTTCTTAGGAAAAAAAGAGAGAAGATAAATCACCAATATCAGGAATGAAAGAGGTGACATCACTATAGAGTCTTCAGGTAATAAAATGATAATAAGGTAATGTTAAGAACAGTGTTATGCTAGTAAATTTGGCAACAGATAAAATGAACAAAAAAGACACAAACTACTAAAGTCCACTCAAAAAGAAATGGCTAAATAGCCCTATATCTGATAGGAAAGTGGAATTAGTAGCTAAAACCTTCCCGTAAAGAAAACTCCAGGCTCAGATGACTTCATGGTAAATTGCACCAAATATTTAAGGAAGAAATAATACCAACACTGTGTGAAATCTTCTTGAAGACTGAAAAAGAAAACATACCACCTGATGCATTTTATAAAGCCAGTACTACCTTGATATAATACCAGGCAAAGACATTACAATAAAAGGACACTACAGACCAATATCCTTCAGGAATATAGACGCAAAAATTCCTGAGTGAAATTTTAGCAAATCCATTTCAAAAATATGTAAAAAGGAAAATAATGACTAACTGGGGTTTATCTCAATTGTACAATGTTGGTTAGCTTCCAAAATCCATCAGTGAAATTCACCAAATTAATAAACTAAAAAAGAGAAAACATATGATCATCTCAAAAGATGCAGAGAAAGCACTTGACAAAATTCAACATCCATTCCTGATCAAAGTTCTCAACAAACTAGGGATAGAAGAGAACTTTTTTAATCTGATAAAGGGTGCAAACTAATAAATGAGTTTGGCAAGCTTGCAGGGTACAAGATAAATGCACAAAACTAAATCATATATCTATAATTGGATGTTGAAAATCAAAACTATTTTTAATTGCATCAAAAATATGAAATACTTAGGGATAAATATAACAAAAGATCTGTGCACTACAGATTGTAATCATTGCTGGGAGAAATGAAAGGAGATATATGGATATATGTAATTGGAGAGATTACTGTGTTGGTTAAAAGACTTGCCATTATTAAGATGTCAGTTCTTTCCAAATTGGTCTATAGATTTAATACAGTCCCAACCAAAATCCTAGTAGGTGTTTTGTAGAAATTGACCAGCTGTTCTAAAATTCATGTAGAAATTAAAGGACCTACAAAAGCCAGAAAACTCTGAAGCAGAATAACAAAACTGAAAATCTAATAACTGCCAGATTTCAAGACTTATCATAAACCTACACTAATCAAAACATTGTGATATTGGCATTAAGATCGACAAATTAATGAAACAGAATACAAAATTCAGAACTAGACATATATAGATGTCCACATATACATATGAATAACTGATTTTTGATGAAAGTGCAATGACAATTCAGTGGAGGAAGGCTAGTGTTTTCAGCAAATGGTGGTGGAACAGTTCCATATTCATGTATGAAAAATGAACTGTGATCCATGCCTCACATCAGATACAAGAATATACTCAAAATGAATTATATACCTAAATGTAAATTTTAAGATTATAAAATTTCTGTAGAAAACCTTTATGACTTTGAATTAGGCAAAGGTTTCTTAGATACCATATCAGAAGCACAATTTGTAAAAAGAACTAATTGACAATTTGACTTATTTAAATTAAAAAACAAAAAACCCTGCTCTCCAAAGATATGATTAAGAGAATGAAAATACAAATTACATACTGAGAGAAAATATTTGAAAATCATACGACAGATACTAGACTTGTACCCGAAATATATAAAGTACCCTCAAAATTTAATAAAAAGGAAACAAGCTAATTTTTTTTAAAGGCAAAAGATTTGAACAGATATTTTACTGTAGAAGATATAAGGATGGCAAATAAGCTCATGAAAAGATCCTTTATATCATCAGTATCAAATGCAAATTAAACCATAATGTGACACCACTACATATCTATTAGAATAGGGCAGGGTTCCTCCTTCCTAGTTTGTGGTGACAATCCCGCGAGGATCTCCTATAGGGCCTGGGATGTCTGTACTTCCCCCAACTATCTTGAGTTTTGAGGTTTGGAATCGCTCTGAAATCTTCATGCTCTAATTCAGCTCTCTCTCTAACCAGATCAAAGTCTGGCTCTCTGGGAAATCATCATTTTCACCTTGTCTGGAGGGAGACTGTCTGAAGATCTAGCTTCTGAAATACTTCTTAGCAAAGGACATGCTAAGATTTTCCACTGGCAGCATCTTGGAAAATTGCAGACACATTTTAAAAAGCTATCATTAAGGGTTCCTTATTTACTATAATTCTGATTGTGGCCTCAGATCAATCTTAAAAAGCTTTAGCCTCTGACATTCAACCAAGAACTAAATCCCTCCAAATTTTAAATAACACAGATCAGAATGAAGTTCACTGCCAAGTAGAGAAACATCCTCCCTCTTCCTTATCACATGAGCCTGTAACCAAGGTCCATTATTGTCCAAAATGCAGATATTGAAAAAGGCAGCCTAATGTTAAAGACAAATTGCTTCTTGGTTGAAGCACTTTCCCTTCCTAAGGAGTTGAGTCACTTACTTGTCCAGCCTCATCTTTTGCTCAGGACGTTGTCCTGAAGCTTCTCCTAGCAGATTCTAGTGTGGTGCTGCCTCTGGGCCCTCCACGTGCACTTGGTGCACTCCACATGTCTGCTTTACCATGGTGTCTCAGGCTACACCTGGTCTCCCTAGAGAACCTGTCAGCTTGTGAGCCATGCCCCCTGGGGTAGAGTGTTGGAAGGACACCACTGTGCCCTGCAGAAAGCAGAGTCTGAACACCAGCTCCCTGCAACTTCCTATGCTGCTCCAGGTGGCCACATCCTGAATCCCTTACCTGCAGGGCCACCCAGATTGGGGCTAGAGCACAAAAAAGTCCAGCTGGAATCCAAGAGTGAGCCGAGACCTGGGGCCTGGAACAGACTTACTGCTTTAAACCTGGGATCTGGGCAGAGTCCTCAGGAACCCTCTGACTTCAGAGCTAACAGGCTCTCCCAAACCTCAAGGGAGCACCCTCTCCAGGATAGGTGGGTCCTTTTCCTGTGGTCGTAGATTTCCCTGCAGTTAACTCTGTACCACTCCAGGATCCTGATCTAGGCTCCCCTGGGAGGTCCTGGAGTGTGAAAACAACCATCTTTCTTCCCTGACTCACTGATCCGTAGGCCTCTTTGCCTCCTTAAAATACCTGGTGTTCCAGATAAAGGAGTTAAGGGAGAAACTGAGATAAGCCTAATCCCTTTGGCGCCCATAGAGTTTGGTGGTTTTGTCAGTCGCTTCAGTCAAGGGCAGGTGCATTCGGAAGGGAACCAGCCATCAGAAGGCATGTGCTCTGAGTTCCTAGAGGGGAGGGAATCTTCACTGGCCACCCATGTCTTTCCAATATGTTCTCTGACCCAGGACTCCAGGAGATGTTGATGTTGATATCTTCTCACCTTGAGACTCCCCCTGCCCTCAGCTCTTTCGACTCCACCTGGTTGGTTTGGAGAAGCCTCTGCTGTTCCTTCAGAACTGGGAGCCCCTGGTAGGCAGCGCTGCCTGGCTCCTTCCCCACACCATGAGGAGCCCAGGGGTACACGGTTTCTCTCCACAGCCCAAGGTCTGGGTCACTGTTTCACAGTCCTGCTCTCCCTTGCAGTGGTCCTGCCATGTTTCCGGGGCTGCACAGCTTTCAGCCATCTTCCCTGTGATGAACAGGCTGTTTCTCCTGGAGGCTGACCCTGCCTGCTCAGGCTGGCCTGGGCCTCAGAGCACGTTTCCTCAGAAGTTTGCTCCTGCTTGGAATGTTCCTGTTGGGACATGTTGATGCTGGGTCTGAGGGCTCACCTTAGATGGCAGGGGCCTTCCTTAGTCTGGGAATGGTTTGATTCTGTCTTAATGCTGCAAGTGAGCCCATATGTAACTAGTGCTGTGCTCTGAGTTACATGGTGTTGCTGGAAAAGGGGCCACTATGCTATTTAGTTGAGAATAGGTCAGTCTGAGAAACATGGTTTAGATTCTTGGGCATTGACCTGTGCCAGACAGAACTGCTGCTGAGCTGACTGCTGCCGAGGGGCACATGCTGCATTCTGTCGAGGAAGATACACTTCATCACAATCCTCTGCAAAGGCTGCAGTTCACTCAGAAAATGTACCCACCATGCTCAGCAGATCAGGCAAGGCAGTAGTCTACAGCAGCCCTCCAAGTCACCTCTGTTTTGTTGATAAATAGTAACTCAGTCTTCTACTAACCTATTAAGGAGCAAGAATTCTCCAAATATAATTCAAAGTAAGTTATGGTCATCTAAGCAATGAATAAAAGATATTGCTGCTTCAATGTTGTTCAATTCATTTTTCTGCCTAGTAATTGATAAAACTAGTAATTAACCAATCAGTCTTTCAACTTTTACTGTAAATTAACTGGGTTCCATTGAAAGCCAAAGGATTGATCTATTATAAGTGGGAGACATCTACGGCAGGCCACCCTGAATAAGCCCCATCCCGTCTGATCTCAGAAGCTAAGCGGGGTCAGGCCAGGTTAGTACTTGGATGGGAGACCACCTAGGAACACTAGGTGCTGTAGGTGTAAAAAATAAAAAATAAGGGATTGTAATCTGACAAGGTGTTTGCAATCTGTGAGGTCAACAAGGGTTGCCTTGCCTAAAAAACAAACAAACAAAAAACAAATTAAAAACAAGGGGGAGACATTTAAATATGGTGAGCTAATTTCCATTGCTGACTGAAATTAGTAGACTCTGAGAGAAGCTCATCACATTTTCATGAACATCTAGTGACACTAAAGGAAAAACAAGTCATTTTTAGAAGGTAAAGATCCATTTTGTAGGCAGTGTCACTCTGGGTGCAAAAAAATTTGGGAGCAACTAAGACACTTGTCTCTTGTGATTTATACATTTTTGAGTGTGTCATCAGGCTTCTTAGCAATTTGATTTTCTTTCCCTGCAACAGTGGCAAATATTGCTAAAATAATAAGTCATAGATATTCATAAAGTATTTCTGATGTTGTCATGCCAGAAGCCCACTTTCAGAACCAGTGGTAGGTGGTGCAAGATAAGCTTTAAAACACATATTTTAGGATGATTACGTCAACCTTATATTTTTCCTTGACATGCCACATACAAAACAATTATTTTAACTAAATGTTGTTTAAAAATTGTTTAAAAACAAGTTGACTGCTACTGCCAATTTGAATTTAGTAAATAAATTTCTATTTAATTTAAAATAACTTGCCTAGAACTTTCATTTTGATCTGTTTAAAGTGGGAGTTATATTTCTCAAATAGCTGCAGAAATGGAAAGCATGCATCATTCTAAAAAAGCCACAAATTCTGATATTTGACCTTAAATAAATGACTCTCTTTTTATGACTTCGATGAATAATTCTTCACAACAGAAGCAAGCACTTGAAGTTGTCTCCAAAGACTTTTAAACAAGAAATATTTATTATTTAATTTTAAATTAATAATATTTATTTAAAATTAAATAAATATTCTGCGGCAGTAATGGTCAATGTTAATATCAGTCCCCGATTAGTTCATGGTTTCTAATGTGCTGTGGAGGACATTTGCTTAACAAATGCTGAGGTATCCTGAGGAGGTGAGCAGGGCCTGCGTGGTGCCTCGGTGCCTCTCATTCACATTCATGCCCGTTCCTTCTGAGCGCAGCTAGACTAACTGGAATTTACTTTGCCAAAATCTGGTAGCTGCTAGGGAGGTAATGAGTGGCTTGATTTACTGTAGACAGAGATTTGCAGGTGGAAAACACAGAAGAGGAAGTGAAGTGAGGCCTTCAAGACTTCTCAGGAATTCATGGTCAAGTTCACTAAGCCAAATGTGAACAGCTGCAAAGACACATGCCATCAAGGTCTGTATCCATTAGCTCTCTTGTAGCCAAATGTGTTGTGCATAGACCTTTGGCAGGTGCCACAGTTGAGCTCTGCACAAAACGGCCGCCTGACACCGCCAGTGGCACCAACAGCAAGAATTCTGGGAAGCTGCTCTGCTCTGGCCAGACTCCCAGAGTTCTCCAGCTTCTTCATCCTTGTGTCTTACTTATCCAGAATGGAGCTTCTAGAAACAACTACGGTTTGGCTGACTCTAGCTATTGTTCCTTAATGCCTCCTTGCCTTACAAGGTCTTCACTGATCTCTTGGCTTTGAGAGTTGAAAGGGCACTCAGAGACCCAGCTTTCCACCCAGTGCTCAACTCTCCTTGAAGCTGCTTAGTGAAGAGATTATCTGATCTCGGCTTGTGCAACACTCGGGACTAGACCTCATCCCTGCCCAACAGACCACTCCACTAGAAAGAGTGCTCCTCACATATGGTGGCGTGGTGGCCTCAGTGCAATTCCATTTGCAGTGTCTGATCTAGTGCCCTTATCAAGATTTCTCTTCATTAGATGATTTATTCAGTTTGTCCCTCATGTGGAGAGGAGTTCAGTCGCCTCATCATCCTGCCATGCTGAAAATGCAATGCTTTGATGAGACTGTCATTCTCCAGTTTTGACCTCACCTGACCTTGGCAGAGCTCGGTGGCACTTTTCCTCCCTTGTTGAAATTTCTTCTCAATACAACCCATGGTCCTCAGTAGCATTTCTGCCACCACATCTCCCTGTTAGTCTACACTGAATTTTCAACTAATTGAAAATTTTAACTCTGTCTCCTTTGACTTATTCTTAAAGCCAGGTCTCTCCATTCTGTGAAATCAAGTAATTTTTTGTACTAAAGACAGTGCTTTACATTTTATCCTAGCAATTTCCCATGAAACAAATTTTGAATCTCAATGCTGTTTTCTTCCTTTGCTGTCCTACCATCTCTGTAAATTTACTAAGCGTATTTGGTTTTTTAATGTCATCAAAAACAACACTCAGTAGCCTAATGATTAAAAGAGT
Organism: Cynopterus sphinx; assembly: GCA_030015415.1. Lineage (NCBI taxonomy): Eukaryota > Metazoa > Chordata > Mammalia > Chiroptera > Pteropodidae > Cynopterus > Cynopterus sphinx. The sequence goes on from CM057382.1 coordinate 57,192,918, forward strand.
GGATTTTGCAATCAGATTGTTTGGTTTTGGATATTGACCCTAGCGTTTGCTGGCTTTGTGTTATCTCAATCAAGTCACCTAAACTTTCTGTGCCTCAGTTTCTTTATCTGGAAAGCGAAAATAACAACCATTTCTAAGTTGTTTTAGTCACCTATTGTGGTGTGACAACTCACTTCCAAACTTAGTGGCTTAAAAAACAGGGATTTTTTTTCATTATTTCTCATGATTATGTGGCCCAGGAAATTAGGCAGGGCTCAGCTGGTCGTTCTTCTACACCTGGTATAGTCCAGAGTCACTCACTCAGCTGTGTTCAGCTGGTGTTTGGGTGGGCTAGAAGGTCCAAAAAGGTCTCACTCATCTATTTGGGCTGTGTGGTCTCTCTTCTCCACTTCTCCTCATCACTCTGTGATACACTCAAGCACCCTTACAGCATAACAGCAGCTTCCGAGAGCAAGAGCAGAAACTGCTTGGCATCTCAAGGGCCGAACCCGCAACTTGTATAGCATCACTTCTGTCTCATTCTGTTGGCTGAGGGAAGCCGCAGAGGAGGGGAAACAGACTCCACTTCTTATTGAGAGGAGAGCTGTGTTTATGGGTAAGGAGGGAGGAATAGGTGGTGGCCATCCTTGGAGGCAATTACATACCTTGTAGAGTTGCTGTGAGAATTAAAGCAAGTTCATACATGCAAAGCACGTAGAGGCATGACTGGTTGATAATGCACATGTGTTAGCTTTTATTTAGATTCAAACTCATGAACTAAGGCAGAGCCAAGACCAGGGCCATGCCACTGGACTCCTCTTGCTTGACTGAGCCGGATAATTTGTTAAACTTTCACTGGGTACAGTTCCACCTAGGGGAGAAGGAAATACCACTGAAGTACTTTCTTCATGTTTCATTCTACTGTCCTGATAGTCCTATACAGTAGGTGTAGTTATTCTCATCTCACAAATTGGAAACTGAGGTTCAGAGAAAGAAATACCTTCTCCGGTTACCAGCTTATAAGCAGTGAGGCCAAAATGCAGAAATCTACCATTTTCCCCTATCGTGCGGAATATTGTAAAATGATTTGCTGAGGTGCAGACAGACACCAGCTGTCCATGGCAGTCCTGAGACCCACTGGCCTGGACTCCTAATTGAAAAAGTCAATGCAGGCCATGTGCAGGGCTGCTCTCAGGGAGCCACTCAGGTTTCAGTGATCCCTGCTTTCTGAATTTGTCACCTGCTTTTCTCTTCTATTTAGATCCCCTTCTAAGGGTTATACGAATATTGTCTCTGAGAGTTTTTAGGCATCACTGATACCACCACCAGCTTTCATTTGTCTAACCCTTAATGCAGTGGAGCCCTGGAACACCACGCCAAAAGTGGGAGCAAGAGGGGCTTCAACGATCTGCCCAAATCTACGGCTTATAGGTGGTATAAACGGGATTTGAACTCAGTTTTTTTTTTATTCCAAATATTAATTTCTTTCCATTATAGTATACAAGCTTTAATTCCATCTTCCTATCACTTTATCTGTACAATGGAAATTATTTGTATCTGCCCTTGTAAGTTTGCTGTGAGGCTCAAAGAAAATTGTAATATTTTATCAACAAGTATCTATTGATCTTCTATTGCATTTCAGCACTGTCCTGGACACAGAAAATACAGAAGTAAACACAACAGACAAAATCCTGACCTTGATGAACTTACATTCTAATAGAGGAAGGCAGTCCTATAAGCTCCTATCAGGCAACTATCAGGCACTTTACAAAAATGATAAAATACTTTTCCACTGAGGATCTAACACAAGCTGCGAGGTCAACCAAGGGTTACCTCACCTCTGCAAACTCCTTCTGAGAACAAGACAGTACAAATGTAGCCACAGAAAGATAAAGAAGCTGAAGGCCAAGAGAAAATGTAGCCTCAGAGAAGTAGAAGAAACAGTGTTGCGATGCTTTAGAGAAACTGCTTATGTCAGTAGCAATCGTATGTTCTTGTATAAAAGCAGCTTGTAAAAATAAAACTGTTTACCACCAGTGGACCGTGGACCCCCTGATCCCAGCTTTCTGTCTTCTTTTTTCTCTCAATCTCCGACGGTTCTCACTCAGGTTTATTTTCCAGGGCCATGCTAGACATGGAAGGATTTACCACTTCCTGGATGCAGCAAATCATTCATTCATTCATTCATTCATTCATTCAATTCTTCATACAAACATCAAATATTACTGAGCGTCAATTATATGTCAGGCACCATTAGGTGGTGGAAAAAGAAAAATGATAAGATAGACTGAGGATCTGCCTGAATGAAATTTACTGTTTAAAATGGAGAATAGGCATTAAGTGTTATAACAGTAGTAATATCAACAATAGCAATAATAATAATAATTAATAATAATGACTTCTTGGCTGGTTGGAGTAACCTTATGAAGTTAAGGTTTGCTAAACCAACTCCAGCTGAGTCTAGATGAGAAAGAGCATCTGACACATGGGATGGACTCTGATCAGCTTGACAGTGTCTTAATTACACTCCCAGATAGCACTGAGATAAAGGCCATGGTGGGTACGGTCTGACGTAGCTGAAGTCATGAGGTTCTTTGGGCAGACGTTAAGCAGCAGAATAAAGAGATGTCTGCTGGCAATCTCATAAACTTCAGGCATACGGTAGTGTACCCATTACCCTAGTCCTCATGCCAGCCTCCCAATTCCCTCATCTGAAAAATGGAGACAATCCATTTTTCATGGAGACAAGGGACCTTCTTTAGAAATACGGACCAAAACCCCCCCAGCTAATGATAGCACTGTTTTTTTCTTTGATGTGTAAGTCTGGCAAACACAGCCTAAGGAAATGGATGATTGGCTTCATGCTCAAACATTCTGTGACCTGTGAACTCTAGGGTCAGGTGGCCTCTCCTTCCTCCCTGTGGTTTCCTCTTTCTTAAAGATTTCTGGTTTCTGATTGTCCAATATTAATGTGCACTCCTCGAAGTGCATCTGTTTTCCCATCCGTCATGTCTTTCCTCCTCCCAATTCTAAGCTTTTACTCTAAATTAAATTAGACTTTAAATCAATTTTCTCTCCCACTGCCATCAGGCTTATTCTCCTGGAAAAAAATCAAAACAAATCCCAGCTTGCTCTCAAAGTGATTTTTAAATCTTTTCTGCTGCATTAGCCATACAGGGTGTAGGATTTGAGACTCTGCTCCCAGAGGTTGTAGGCATCACCTCCCACACTTCTCTTCTGCTGTTTCTAAGGTTCCCACTCCCTGATTCCAGAGTATGGCAGTTTTCTAAGCCACATCAGCTATTAGGACAACAGCCCCACTGGAATGATCTTTCTTTCTCCAGCCTGGTTCTCTCCCAAACCCTGTCTGTGCTGTTGTGGGATAACTTCCATTTTGGAGCTATGAAGGCCAAGTGTGAGCCTCCAAACCTTCACAGCTCCCCATCACTGCCTGGGTATGGCACTTAAGCCCCTGCACATTAGCTTCTGGTACCATGTCAACAGTTTGCGGTCCTGTTAATACGCTGATGGACTGGACCCTCCTTGGACATGAGCTGTCACACATACAAGTCTCCCCAAGTTCATTTTAAACACATTGTGAGCACCTGCACTGTGCCAGTGCAGACGCCAGCTGGGCTCAGTGGGTTTGTTTGGAAGAGGGAACCCTTTGCTCCCTCCTCTGATTCCCTTTCTAACTACCTGAAAAGAATACTCTCTATGGCTGTTTCCCTGTTGCATTCATTTTTTTGGTTTCAACTTTTTTCTTGTTTAAATTAAAAAAAATATTTTAAAATATGATATTCAATGAACATAGTATTTCTGTGAAGAATTAAAATAACACAGCTATATCTCACATTTTTTGATCACCACCTCACTCTACATGCCCAACCCACAGCTCTACTCTACAGCTTTGATTTGTAATAGTTGTATTCTGAAAATTTTTAAAATAACCTTTTCAGTTTTATTTCACCTTTTTAAAAGTTAAAGTTATATCGAAACATAGATTAAAGAATCAGAGTTTTACAAAGTTTGTCATAAGGCAGCAATTTCTTCCTTTTACCATTGCCCGTATTTTAGTCATCACTTTCAGCAATTTTAATGAGATGCTTTCTTTCTTATTTTTATTTCTAAATAATATGCTTATATTACTATGTCTTGATTTAAATTCTTAGGCATTATCTATGGAATTTCCTGCATGGAAGACTGAGAGTGTGCTTTATTTACCCTCGCCCTGCTCAAACACCCCAACTTCCTGAACTTCCAGGTAACTTTGGTTATATCAGTTAGGCAGGACTCAGTGTTTAAATTCCATTCTGAGAAATGTAATTTAATTGAAGCATTTCTCTAAAGATTCCTTCTTTCCTTCTCTTTCTAGAACTCCTTCTATTCAGACACTGGGTTGTCTCTCTTCTTTTCCTCTCTGTTGTTCTCTTCTTTCTGGGAGATTGTGTCAAGTTTCATCTAACCCTTCCTTTGAGTTTTTGTTTCTGTTATCTTATTTTTGAATTCTGAGAGCTGGTTTGTTCTCTGTCCATTTCTATAGTCTCTCTGTGGAGATGTTAAAGATAGTTTTATATAAAAGTTTTCTTCTCTTTGTATAGTTCTTGTTACTTCTAATTTGTTTCTTTTCTCTTTCCTGTGTTTGTGTCTGTCCTTCATGTGAGGTTCCTTCTTTAAACGTCTAGTGACCTAAAGCTCTTTCTTCACTCCTACTGAGGGATGGTCCTCTGAGCAGCTCACTGGAAGTTGTGTGAGGATAAGCAGGGAACTATTTCCATGGCAGGACGAGAGAGAGAGAGAGAGAGAGAGAGAGAGAGAGAGAGAGAGAGAGAGAGAGAGAGAGATCTGCTTGGTTTGTTTCATTGGGGACCCCTACTATCAGTATATTTTGTTTTTTCTTCTTGGCCTGTCAAATTCTTCAGCAAAAATTCTTCATTTCCTTCTTGAGAGCTATATGTTCCTGACTGAGAGGGTTTGCAGGCCAAATGTGGGATGAAGACTGGGAAGGTTAACTTCCATTTAATCCTGCTGTTCTCCTTCTCCATATGGTCCTCTCACCAACAGCTAGGCCTGCTTCCTCACTCTGAAAAACCTCTCTCTTAACCCTTCCCAGAGAAATACTCCAGTGTTACCCCCCCCCCCCCCCAGGGAGTAGGGCAGTCAAGGCTTTACATTAGGTTGTTCAGAAGATCTGGGATCTAACCGCTTTTTAAACTGACTTCCAACCAGCTCTCATGTTTTTAGTTCCTCTTTTGCCCTCATTTCCAGAGATATCTAGTCCTGCCAATTGCTGAGTCTTTGGTGGGGGTGCTGTTTTGCAAACTGGTTGGATTTTTGTGCTCTTCCTCGTGCTGGCTTGGAACTTAGCTCTCCTGGGTCTGCTAAATCAGCTCCCTTGGCCCATTTGTTTTCTAGCAACCAGATGCTGTTGCTGCTTTTCCCTCCTGTCGCTTCCACTTAGGTGTGGTTATACCTTCAAAACATGCCTTTACTGCTTTTTACTGGAGTTTGGTGGTTTTAAAATCTGTCATTCTTAACTGGAAGTTTGAATTTAGGTTTTGATTTTATTAATTTAGGAGTATTATGAAGTGTGTGCATTTTATTTCCACTGTAGAGGTCTCTCTCTCTTTCTCTCTTGCACAATATCAAAAAGATTTGGAAAAGATGAAGAACAATGAGTATTTTTTTTTCTTCATTTATGTATCACTCAAAGCTATGTATTAAGAGCCTAAATGTTCACAGCTGCTCTACTTTCTTGGCTGGTTGTTATTTATCTTATAAAATATTTCTTTATTCCCTTTTGTTCTTAGCACTTTGAATTCTTTTTTTTTTTTTCTTTTTTTGGTTTGGATGTTGCTAAATCTACTTGATTTTTGTGCATATTTGCTGGCTTATATTTTGTCCTTTGTTTTGCTTTTCAACTTTTTTTGTTTACTGCTCTCATCTTTTTAAAGCTAATTTTTCATTTTCTCTCTTTTAAGAGATAGACAAATCTGACCTGTTCATATTTATTATGACAACTGAAATGTTTGTATCTATTTCTTGCTATCTAATTATTTATTTTACATTTTCTAGTTGCCTTTCTCTCTTTTTTCCTGTTCCCTATTTTCTGTGCATTGTTGAACTGATCATATTTAATTTGTTACATTTTTTTCTGTCTTATGTTTTGAAAGTAATTCTTTTTATTTCTATTCTATTCCATTTCTCTTCAAAGCCAAGAAACCCTCAAGTAAAGAATTGGGATAACCAGACTTAAAATGAGTCCCCAAACGATGGAAATGGACCAGGCTGATCAAAAAATAATGTGGCAGTTTTCATGACCCAAGAAACAGTTTAAGAAGCTAAAATCGCTAAGGTGAAAAAACCTGGAATCTTCTCTTTGTAAAAAAACTGTAAGTCTGTCTGCTGAAAACTATCAGAAATGTGTATTGGGAAAAGCTGAAGGGACAGGACACACTTTCAGATTCTGTTTTAAAGCATTTTTGCCTAGTCTTTCCATCTGAGCTTGTGTAGGCCACATCCTCTTCCTCAATCCTTATGTTTTAAGTCCTCTGCTGACCCTCTTTCTAGTGAGAAGGGGAGCAGAAGACATAGGACTTTGGAGAGAAAACAAGAGTGTGGACTAAGAGTGATCCTTATCATGGATTATGAGCTCATAATACATGAACGGCATCAAGAGTAGCTGGACATGCCTCCTCTGGACAATTACATCTGCTAGAGTGATGACAGGCCCTCTGTCAGGAGGGTACTCACTGCCTGGGCACTGTAAAGAGTGAGCAGGGCATCTTTTTCCAGGAACCAGATATCGAGAATTAGTCCATTGAATGTAGTTCATGAAATTAAACAAAAGTTTGCGGTTTATTTTGCCAGCAGACATGCAGGTCTGAAATCATATTGTATAAGCTAAATCTGAATAATTATCTGACTAATCATCTCCTTGAGATTGGGAACCTGTGCAACGTGGCTGCCATAGCGGTCAAACTTTTTGGGGAAGGGAGATTAAGGGGAGGAATAATGTCCCAAGAGGATCTGGGAATGTTAGCTAGGCCCTGAGAGGCCAAAAGAGGAGCCCTGGGTGTGACACTGGCATCCCTTGGAAGATACTCACTCCTTTTAAGGATCCCATGCCTCCCTGGAGATAAATGCCCTGGTTTATTAAGAGTTGGGCCTGAGGGCCTCTCCTGCATCCAGTCTGGTGACTGGAGATGTTAATACCTCCATTTTATTAGGTGATTCCACCAGAAGCCATTGAAATCTAGAAAAGGTGTCAGGTGAGGGAGAGGAGTATCTGGTTCAGAAAATCTGGAAGATGGAGGTTCCTTATGGAGCTGCAGCTGGTGTTGGAGGGCCACTTCAGGGTCACCACAGTATGGGGGAAGCCTGTGCCAGTGGCCTATAGGCCATCTGGGTGACCTCATCTGGCTCACCCACATCTCATTGCAGTTGTCCCAGGAGATGGTGCCATGAAATGGGCCAGGAAGGGTATGATAGTAGGAGCCACAGGCAGGATGCTGAGATGCTGGAGACCCCAGAAACTTTGGTTATTGTCATGAGTGACATTTCACAACAGGTCATCCAGAAAAGCCAAGGGACCATTGAAGGGCCAAGGCTGGTCTTCAAGACAAAAAATAGAGGCCAGAAGGAATATGGCAGCGAGCAAACCAGAGGTATGGTGCCCATCTGGGGAGCAGGCTCAGAGTCAGGGCCAGGGGAGTAGGAGAGCAAAGCAAAGGAAAGACCGAAGGAGCATGAGAATACCCAGACTTAAGTACTCCATGTGCTAGCATTTGTGCTTGATTATGCATATGTCCCATTATATAATCCTTTGTGTACCTCTGTGACACGGGTAATAATGTCTTCACCTTAGCAATGGTAAAACCTTAAGTAAAAAATAAAATTAAAGTGACTTGTCCCAAGTCATACAAATTCAGATCTCTCTGACTCCAAAGTTCCTAGTAGTTCTATTCTCTGGGAATTGTTTTTGTTCCTTATAAAACTGGGAGGGTGGACAAGGTCAGGGTTTCCTAAGCTTTAGTTTAGATCTGCTTTCCTAATTTCTGCCATACCCATCTCTTATTTCTACTATTATTTATGTGAAAGTTTTCCTTAAGCAGAGTCACTTGTTACATTTTTTATTGTGGTAAAATATTTATAACATAATTTACCATTTTAACCATTTTAAGTATATAGTTTATTGGCATTGAGTACATTCATATTGCTGTGCAACACATTCTTTTTAACATATTTTAGAAAGGGAAACATGTTATCACTCTCATGAATGGAAGCCAGTATTATTTTCTATAAACAGAAATTAACCATTAGAATAAACACTGTGAAGACAAAGTTATTAACTTGCAGCTCGTTATTGTTGCTACTGAAGGCTCTGAGAATGAGGCCTGCTTTCCCATGCCCCCTCTTAATTTTTTTTCAAGGGAGAATCCCAAACAAGTGTTGGATAAGTGTAAAAGAAGCACCACACTGACGCTTCCTCCTTGATGTACTCAGAAGAACTGAAAGAGGGGCAAAGTTTAGATGCATTTTCTCACTGTGAGGTTGACCTGATTCATGCTGTGCCCAGGTATCTTTCTCTCACTTTGCCCATCATGAGCACCCTTCTCTGGCCCCCACTCCAGACCCCACCACCACACTGTGGGGACTGCTGAGATGCGCACAGGCTCCTGACCACCAAGGCTCTATGATTCCTGACCCCAGAAAAGGGAGCTCTTTCCTTTCTGACTTGGAGCAGTGACTGGACAAGTCCTTTGGAATGTGTCCTTTAAGTTCCCTTCTCCATTTTCCCCAAGAAGAATAAGGGTCTCTCCCAGATGTCCATTCTGTCTGTGAATCTCATAACAAGGACTACATTGCCCAAGCCCTGTAAGCCCAGCTGCCTTGGAAGGCAACACTTCATTATGACATGTGCACAGTCAAACAGTGACCAGGCCACACCACGGCAGGTGGAGGTGCCTAGTTCTGAGTGAAACTTAGTGTCATTTGGGTGGAAAGGCAGACATGTTAAACATCTCAGGCATATCTTACAGTGCTGGAAGAAATAGAAGCGGCCACTGAGAGGCAGAGGGTTTCACAAGAAGGGTTCACAGGTAGCCAGATTTTAGTTGGAGGATAGATTTATCTGGCTACAACTTCTCTGGACAATGGAAACAATGAAATGTGTGCACTTGTGCCTCCTTGAAAGCACAAAGAAGCTGAAAAGAGCACAGGAAAGACTTGTTTCCTTAAGCTGTACACTGATGCTCTCTATCAACATCATAAGGAAACATGTTTATTACTGAAGCTGTGGATGTATTTGAATAAAACAGGTTGTGACAGAAGGAATGTAGGGCCTGAGGATCAATATCACTTTAGAAATCCTGGTGAAGTGTCATTCTGAGCAGAGTCAGTGGCTTGGGTGCTTGAGTGATGGAGGTGGTGAAGGGAGGGTCTCCCTGCATGCCCATGTCTCCTGGGCACAGTTAACTTTCCCTTGGACCCCTGTAGTGATGCCCACTAGCACAGGCCATGTGCTTCTCACCTGGGGCTTGGTCTCATCTTTGTCCTTGTAGTAGAAAAGCTGATCCCCACGCAGCACGAACCAGCGCTGCTGCCAGTTTTTCATGATGCTCCTCTGCTTCTTCAGCCAGCCTGCCTTGAGCACGGGGCCCAGCTTTGGGGGGAAGGACAGCCGCCCAGGGCTCCGGCTCTGCTCACCTATCACCAGGCTTTTGGAACGGGCTGAAAGTCAAGAATATACACAGTAAAAAGGAAGGATGCATATGTGTTGTCAGTCCTTGCCCCATCTTGGCATCCTAGCTGCCCTGTGACCAGGGCATGGGAGCTTAGGGTATGGTCATGCCTGGCCTGAACCCCCTCAGGTTCAAAGGGGCATGGGCTGGAGCACCTAAGTAGCAATAGCTAAAGGATATCCAACTGGGGTAGGTACACAGTCTGCCTGGGTAGTTCCTGCTATGTCTCTGGGATCCTAGATTCTCTATTTATAATTTCCTCAGGGTTGTTCACCCATATATGCATCTATGCATGCATCTACCTGAGGACCCACACATCTATCCTTCCATTTATAGTTCATTCATTTATTCATTCAGCAACTATTTATTGAGTACCTACTATGTGCCAGTCACTGTTCCAGGTGCTGGGAATAAAGCAGTGAAATAAGAAACATAAGATTTCTGGTGAAGATGGCAGAGTAGGTATATGCTGTGCTTGCTTCCCTCCACAGTCACATTGAAATTACAACTAAATTATAGAACAACCATCATTGAGATCTGCCTGAAGTTAGCTGAACAGAAGTCTATAATAAGATATACGCAAGGATATAAACAAAAACCACATCAAAATTGGTAGGAGGGTTAGAGACACAGAACAGGTTGATCCCACACATACGATGTGGCAGTTAAGAATCAGGAGAGGTATCCTGGCTGTGGAGATCCCCCCTGAAGAGTGAGATGTCCTGGTATCTCAAGCTCAGGGCCCCAGTGCCAGAGGTTTTAACTCTATTAAACATCTACACACTCAACTTAGGAGCACCTAAATATATAAAGCAAATATTTACAGACATGAAGTGATAGAAGTAATACAGTAATAAACGGTGACTTTAATATCCCATTACATCAATGGATATATCATCTAGACAGAAAATCAACAAGAGTGGCCTTACATGACCTATTAGACCAGATGGTCTTTTGATATTTTTAGGACCTCCGATTAAAAAGATGCAGAATATACATTTATTTCAAGGGCACATCAACATTAGCCAAAATAGAACACATGTTAGGCAACAAGTTTCAATAAATTAAAAAAAAGTGAAATCATATCAAATATCTTCTCCAATCAAAATAATTTGAAACTAGAAATCAATTACAAGAAGAAAACTGAAAAACACACATAAGCATGGAGGCTAAGTAGCGTGCTACTAAACAACGAATGAGTTAACAATGAGATCAAGAAGGAAATCAAAAGATACCTTGAGAGAAAGGGAAATGAAACACCACAACCCAAAATCTATAAGAAACAGCCAAAGCAGTTCTAAGAGCAAAATTCATAGCAATACAGGTTTACTCAAGAAACAAGAAAACCCTCAAACAACTCTAAAGAGCTAGAAAAACAAGAAAAACGCCAAAAATGAATAGAAAGAAGGAAATAAAAAAGGTCAGAGAAGAAATCAACAAAACGTAGTCTAAAGAGAACAATAGGGAAGGTCGATGAAATCAAGAGCTGATTCTTTAAAAAGATAAACAAAATTGATAAAATTTTAGTCAGATTCATCAAAAAAAAGTCTGAATAAATAAAATCAGAAATAAAAGAAGAGAATTGACAACCAACACCACAGAAAGACAAAGGATTATTAGGGGATACTATAAACAAGTCTATGCCAAAAAATGGAAAGAAATGAATACATTCATAGAAACATACACTCTTGCATGACTGAATTAGGAAGAAACAGAAAATCCAAACAGACCGATAACTACTAATGAAACTAAATCAGTAATCAAAAAACTCCCAACAAACAAAACTCCTGGACTAGATGGCTTCACAGATGAATTTTGCCAAACATTTAGAGAAAAATTAATAACTATCCTTTTCAAACTATTCCAAAAAATTGAAGAGGAGGTAAGGCTCCCAAACTCACTTTATGAGATCAGCATTACCTTGACACCAAAAGCAGACAAAGACATTACAAAAAAAATTATAGATCAACATCCCTGATGAACATAAATGAAAAAATTCTCAACAAAATATTAGAAAACTGAATTCAGCAATTAAGATTATACACTATAATTAAATGGGATTTATTTTCAGGATGCAAGATTGGTTCAATAGCCACAAATCAACATTATACACCACATAAACAAAATGAAAGATAGACATCATTTGATAATAACAATAGATGCAGAAAAAGCATTTGACAAAATCCAATGTTCATTTATGATAAAAAAAAAACAACTCCATATGTAGGGATGGATGGAACATACCTAAGCATAATAAAATGGAGCCTATTTTCAGCTAACATCATACGCAACAGTAAAAAGCTGAAAGCTTTTCCTTTAAGATCAGGAATAAGACAAGGATATCCAACTTTTATTCAACATAGTATTGGAAGTCTTAGCCACAGCAGACAAGAAAAAGAAATAACAGGCATCTAAATTGGAAAGGAAATTTATAGCCACACTACCCTGAACAAGCCCAATCCTGTCTGATCTTGGAAGCTAAGCAGGGTTGGGCCTGGTAGTACTTGGATAGGAGACCACCTAGGAAGACCAGGTGCTGTAGGTGTAAAAAAAAAAAAAAGAGAGAGAGAGAGATTGTAAGCTGACAAGTTCTTTGCACTCTGTGAGGTCAACCAAGGGTTGCCTTGCCTAAAAAAAGGAAAGGAAGATATAAAACTGTCATTATTCGCAGATGACATGATACTATAATAAAGAACCCCAAAGAATCCACCAAAAAACTATTAGGACTGAATAATTATCATTTTTAAAAGTAGCAGGATACAAAATTAAAATTAATATTCAGAAATCAGTTGCATTTTTACACATCAATAATGAACTATCAGAAAGAGAAAATAAGAAAACAATCCCATTTAAAATTGCCTCAAAAAGAATAAAATATCTAGGAATAAATTTAATCAAGAAGGTAAAAGACCTGTACTTGGAAAACTATAAAACACTGAAGAAAGAAATTAAGAAGATACAAATAAATGGTAGGATATATTGTGCTCATGGATAGAAAGAAAAAGCATCATTAAAATGTCTAAACTACACTAAGCAATCTATAGGTTTAATGCAATCTCTATCAAAGTATCAATGGCATTCTTCACAGAACTAGAACAAATCATCCTAAACTTTTAATGAAACCACAAAAGACCCTGAATAGTCAAAGCACTCTTGAGAAAGAAGAAGAAAGTTAGAGAGATTGTGCTACCTGTTATCAAGCTATACTGCAAGGCTATAGTGATAAATTCCACATGGGACTGGCATAAAACAAATACACAGATCAAGAGAACAGAATAGAGAACTCAGAAACAAATCCATGCCTATGTGGTCAATTAATCTATGACAAAGCAGGCAAGAATATACCATGAGGTATAGATAGTCTATTTTATAAATGGTGTTAGGGAAACTGGACAGATATATGCAAAAGAATGACACTGAATCACTTTCTTTCACCACATACAAGAATAAAGTAAAAATAGATTAAAGACTTAAAAGATCCTAAACCATAAAACTCCTAGAAGAAAACATAGGTAGTAAACTTTTGACATTGTTCTAGCAATATTTTTTTGAATATGTCTCCATTAGCAAGAGAAACAAAATTTTAAAAACTACAAATGGAAATACACCAAATAAAAATGGTTCTGCAAAAAGGCAACCTACTGAATGGGACAAAAAGACAACCTACTGAATGGGAGAAGTATTTGTCAATAATACATCTGATAAGGGATTCATATTCAAAATACATAAGGTATTCATAAAACTTAAGACTCCAAAAAACAGTCAGATTAAAAAATGGGCAGAGGACCCGAATAGACATTTTTCCAAAGAGGACATACAGATGGGCAATAGACATATGAAAAAAATGCTCATGAAAAAATGCTCAACATCACTTATCATCGGGGAAATGCAAATTAAAATCACAATATCACCTCACACCTGTCAGAATGACTATCATCAATAAATCAACAGACAAGTATTAGTGAGGATGTAGAGAAAAGGGAACCCTCATGCACTATTTGTGGGACTGTAAATTGGTGCAGCCACTATGGAAAACGGTATGGGGGTTCCTCAAAAAATGAAAAATAGAACTACCATATGACTTAGGCATCCTACTTCTGGGTATTTATCTGAGAAAAATCCAAATTATCAATTTAAAAAGATACATGCACTTTATGTTCATTCCAGCATTATTTATAATAGCCAGCATATGGAAGTCACCTAAGTGTACAACCATAGATGAATGAATAAAGATGTTGCATATATACAATGGAATATTATTCAACCATAAAAAAGAATGACAGCTTGCATTTATGACAACACGGATGAACCTAGAGGGTATTATGCTAAGTGAAATAAATCAGAGAAAGAAAGACAAATATCATATGATTTCACCTATATGTGGAAACTAAGAAACAAAATACATGAACAAACAAAACAGAAACAGAAACAAAGTCACAGATACGTATAACAAACAGATGGTTGCCAGAAAAGGGGTGAAGTTAGAGATCTGGATGAAAAAGGTGAGGAGATTAAAAAGTATAAATTGCCAGTTATAAAAACAATAATAGAGATGTAAAGTAGAGCACGGGGCATATAGTAAGTAATATTAGTAACTATTAATGGTGTCAAATGAGTACTAGACTTATCTGAATGATCACTTCATAAAATGTCTAATGTGTACCTGAAACTAATTAGTATACCTGAGACTAATATAATATTTTGTCCATTGTAATTGAAAAATAAAAATTTATTTTAAAAAACCTATACAAATCTGGGTCCTGCTGGAGCTTACATTCTAGCAGGGTTCTTGTTACTCAGGCCCCAAGTGAGGTAGCCCCATTCAGAGCTGGTCCCTGGTTTCTGTATGGCGACCCTCCTCTGGCAGCATCAGACCTGAGCACCCTCACTTAGCCCCTGCAAAGCCACCTTGCTGCTTCCATGGGACCATCCTGCCTGGACAGCAGGGCCTCTTCTTCAGCCTTTTGGAGACCTATTAACGACTACCTGGCAGGTAAGAGGGGCCATCACTCTTACCTCAAATCCTCTGAGTGCCATGAGACCTTCTGCCCTGCAAGCTCCCTCTTCTCCCAGCTGAAACTACTTCCAGGGTTGAGTAATGATAACTGGGTTCTTGCCCCTCTCATTGCTCCCTTTCCCTTCCTCTTCCTCTCTCTCCTTTGTCCTGGGGGAAGCTCCTCATATCTTTCTGTTCAGTATCAAGGATATTGCTGCAGTGTTGGGGGCCATCACGGCCTTTGGAAGAACAAATCTGAGTCCTAATGTAATCACATTTATGATTCTTAGAACACAGATCCTCACTTCTGATTGGAATCTATGGTCCCCATGACCTAGATGTTGTGTTGTTCCTTTGATTACATGTTTGTGTGTGTGTAAGCTCCTCCCATTATACTAGTGACTGCGGTTCCCTCAGCCTGACCTACCCTCTGTCCACACTCTCCCACTAATCTGGACCTTTCTTCCATCCTTCTGCCACTCAGCTCCTGGCTTTGGCTGCCTGGCATGCTCCTACTCATCCTTCAAAATCCAACTCTACAGAACAAACCTTCTGAATCTCCTCCAGATAGTCATTTCCTCCTTTACCAGGATACGTGGCCTGTGGCTGGCAACATCTGTGTCTTTGTCTTTCTGCCCTTCTAGATTAAGGGGTGGAGATGGGAGGACAAGACGTTTACCAGTTCTACATGTGTGGCAGGGAATGGATGCAAGTCACGGTTGCCAAACATCGCAGACTAGTTAGGCTCCCCTTATTTTTCCGTGTGTCTGGTTCTTAACATGACATTGTATGTAACATGACACCTGGCTGGTATCCAAGGAGACCCTATAGTCTGATGATTGTTAGTTTTGCCTTCGGTGTCACATGGCTGGGATATAATCCCAAATCTACCCCTTTACATAAGCAAAAAATACCAAGGCCATCCTGAGGGCTCTGCTCTGGAAGGAGTTGGATCACTGACAGCAGTGGATTAAGGGGAGGCATCATCTCTTTTTTCTGGAACCCCAAGGAGCTGTGACTGCTCCATGGTATCACCAGCCATGCAAGTCAGACCGTGTAGGTCCTTGCCGGCCCTGACTTGATTCTCGTTGCCATCCTTGGCTGTTGAATGTTCCAGCCTTGCCTTGGCTGTGCTTTGGTTCAGAGAGAAAGCAGGCTGTTTCCAGGCTTCACCCCAGTTAACTGAAGGGGGCCTGGTGATCTCTCAGGGTAGCAGTTTTTACCAGAGTCTTAAGAGAAGGCAATCATGGAGTCAAGTATGGTGGCATGGCCCAACTCCTCCTACCAGGAAAACTGCCCGCCTCTGAACCTGGCGTTCAGAGCTCCCTGTACCTGGAGTTGAGCTTCACTTGTTCCCGCATTTAACAGCCAATCTGCAACTTTGCTCCTCACCTTTCTGCTGCTCCTGCTCTTCAAACATATTGATGTGTACCAGATGAGATTGTATTTCTTTCATTTCTATGGCTGTTTACTATCCCTTTGAATTAACTAAAAATTCCCTACTGCTGGGCACTAAAATTCTTTCCAACATTAGTTATTTACTTAAGGGAATAATGAATTCAGTTGAAGAAACACAGGCTTGTTTCAGATCACTGCAGCTCTGTGAGCTCTCTGTTGTCTCAGTCTATTGATCAGCAAGCTGAGCCCACTTGGGATGACAATACTTGACCCTGCAGGACGAGCTGCAGGAGGATAGATGGCCAAGCCTGGCACAGTGATTGGCCCATCTGAGGTGCCCAGTAATGGGTTACCATGGCAATAATGAGTATAATGGAAACGGTGCAGTGGACATGTCCTTGCAGAACACGTGGGTTCCCAGTAGTGGGCTCATGGAGCAGAAGGGACAGACCTTTTCATGGCTTTTGGCTCTTTAGGTGCCATTACATACTTCCTTCTAGAAATGGTGTGTGGCTAAATTATGCCACAAAATTATTCTAGTGTATTACTTTGTAACATCACCATGAAATATCATTATCTGAGCACTCCTCCATAGTTCAGAAGGCATGAAATGACAGTTATTGTCTAGCTCACCCTGTTATTAAATTACTACTAATCAGATGGAACGTCTTCATATAGGCTTCCGCTAACTGTAGGAAGCATTAGCTCACTCCCTGTGCCCATTTAACTGATTATCCTGGGTGGGAAAGGCTGGATGGGGGTGGCGAGCAGCTGGGGTTCCTGTAGGTCCACGGGCCACTTGGGCCCTCTTCCTCTCTTGCATGAGCCTCAGCCCTTCCCAGAAATTTTCCCACAGCTCTGGAAAGGTTGCCTTTTCATTTCCAGGTGTCTGCAGCACTGTGTCCAATATCTGTGCCTCACAGCCCCCACCACTCTGCAACCCCAGTGGCCAGCCCTGGAGAAAGAAACTCCCTGCCTGGGCATGCCTGGGCTGAGCCAATGGAAGGCAGGTGGGGGCCATGCCTATTGGGACTCAAGGGCATCAGCAGGGGCCTTTAAGCTCCTAAAGCTGTACCTGCCCCTCCCATCTCAAGCTGTCAAGGAGCTGGAGCAGGGTTGGATTCAACAGACATTCACAGATCTCTTTCCAGGGTCTCGGCCTGTGTTGGGCTCTGAGATATGGAAATGATGATGAGACGAGAGTCATCATCATCTGGAGTGGGTGGACTGACTCAGGCCTCCATTGTCTATTCTCCCATTCTCGTCTGCCTCCTCTCTGGGAATCTGCAAGGGCTGCTTAGAATCCTCTATCTTTCCACAAAACTCTGGGGCTTCATAAATGTTCTAGCACCACATCCTTGGTTCTGTCTTTTGTCTTCTGTTATGACAGGGCCTGAAGCTGTCTCATTTGACAAGATCATAGTGCTGCTAGGACCAGGAATGCACCTGCCCTTTCTTTTGCACTGCCCACAGCATCCTGCATAAAGCTGGCACATACTAGAAGCTCAACAAAAACTGGGTGGCTCATTAACATACCCTAACACTAAGGACTGCCAGGGAGCCCTTGTCCCTGCTCTGGGCCATATCTGTAGAGGTGCTCTCTGTTCAAGTTTGCTTGTTCAGGAAGCCAGGACCTTGGAGCACAAGGCATGGACACTGAGACTGGCAGTGAGTAGGGCCTCAGCACTCTTGTGCAATAAATAAATAAACATAGGTATGACTGGCCCACAATTCTCTTAATGTGACAAGAGAAAGAAGGGGTGGCATTTTTTCCCTTGACACCCAAGCCATAGGCACCATCCTTCTCAGTGCTTCAGGTATGGAGGGAAGAGGCAAAAGGGGAGCCCTGGGCAAGTACGCTGGGCCAGCTCTCAAGCAGGGAGCTGCAGCCAGTCTCTGTTTCATCAGATACAAGCATCCCTGCATGCCCTGCCCCACATCTGCTTGGCTCCCACGGAGAGGGAGAATGGCCATCTTCTGTTCCTCTCAGTTCACCAGGGATACACCTCCTACAGATGCTACTTAGGCCGTCAGACCAGTCCAGGTTTTTCCCCAGCTGATCGATCACACAGATATTACTTATAAGCTTTACTGTGTGTCATAAAAGGGAAATAATCATTGTTATGACTTATTCATAACCACTGATCCTGTCCTTAGCATTTCTTGAATCAATTTATTCAGTTCTGGAAACATTTAAGTCAAGGTTTCAAGTCAAACAGCTCTAATATTCTAAGGCTCCAGAGCTGAGAGTTTCTGGAGAGGGCTGAAGAGCTGGACCAGGGAAAGCTTGTCACCCAGGGAGGAAGGCAAAGGGCACTTCAAAATTGGGGCTCTTCTGCTCACAAGCACATTCACTCACTCATTCACTCACTCAAGCCTTCCAAATCTACAGAACTCTTCCAGGTACAGAATCCTGAGTCGTTCATATTCCTCTAGAACTCCCAGTCTGGCAGGGAAATAAATCACAAAGACAACCTCACAGGCCATGTGGACAGACAAAGGCTGCAGACACTTAAATGAAGATGCAGACCTTTTTGACATCTGCAGAGCCACCAGAGGAGGGAGCAATCAGGCTGAGCCCTGAAGGATGACCAGAATCTGGGCCTACATCAGGGGAGGTGTGACTCTGATTTGAGAGGAAGGAAGGTATGTGGCATTTGGTACCTCTTGGATCGAATCAGCACATGTCCCAGATTGATGCTGTCGCTTCCTCTCACTGACAAGCATCTCGAGATGGTGGCCCTTACTCCCAGCCTCTCCTTCCTCATCCCCCAGTCCCTGATGACCCTTGGCATTTGGAGAGTTTCTCTTCTCCTGAAACTGCTCTGGCCAAATCCAACAGTCTGGTTCTGAGACCCCTGGTTGTTCAAAGTTCTTCACTCTCTTCTAGAAGCTATTCCTTCTCACCGTTGTGCAGAGCACAGCTGCCTGAGTTTCCACCCATGTCTCTTATGGTCTACCCAGCCCGTCTGGCCTCCACATCCTCTGTTCTCTCTGAAAGTCCTGCTGTTGACCATGGATGCCCTAGCTGCCTTCCATTCCATCCTGAGTCCCATGTCTTTACTTCTGCTGAGATCTTTCTCCAGAACTCTAGGGTTACATGTCATACCTCATGCGTCTCCATAGGGATGGTTCAGGATCACCTAAGCTCATGTCCAAATTCAATGCTGGCTTGTCTCTCCCAAATGTGCTCCCCAACTCCTCACTGAGGGCTCACGGCCAACGTGTCTTGACAGCTTGGAGTTGTTTTGACAAATCCTTCCCCTCTGGCCTTATGGTCAAGTAATTTTCAAATTCTGAAGATTTTCTCTGAACTCTTATTCCATTTTCATTTCTCTTTTACTAAATCCATTCAAATTCTTAACATCCTTGCCTGGACTCCTTTCTCTTACCTCTTGCCTTTCATAGGAGCCTCCAAAAGAGAGATACACCTACCAAGGAAATATTTCTAAACATAGATCTAATCATTATACTTCTTTTTTCTAAAGTAGTTATGATAGTTATCAACCATGTGCAGAATAAAATCCATCCCCTGGCCTGGCAGTTATGATTCTTTCATGGGACACCACTCAGCTTAACCACGTACCTCCCACCCACCTAGCTCCTCGCTTCCAGAGGTGTCTGCATGTTATACTACTTGGGGGCCTTAGAAATATTACTCTTCAGATCATTTGAATCAGAACTTATGGGGGGAAGGACCTGGAATCTGGATTTTGAAGGAGCCCAAGTGATTCTGATAATCACTGTCTTCAGCTCCAGTCACACTTGACAACATCCTATCATATTGTCTTTTTGCTCATCCTCACTGTCTAAGCTCTACCTTCCATTCAAGGTATAGGCCCAGTTTTATCACCTTTATGTGGCACTCCACTGAAATTAGTCTCTTTCTTTCACTTCAATTTTACCTTTAAAACAGCATGAATAACAGCCTGGCATATAATATAATTTGTATAATTTGTACAGTGTGTGTATCTACCTCTTCCCAAGATTGAGGACAGTGGAGAGCCAGGGAACCCAACTCTCCTGGGTATTCTGTGTGCATAGTGTGTAGGTCTGTGAGTGTGTATATGTGTGTATATATGTGTGTATGAGAGAGAATTATGTGTATGTACACATGCATGACTGTATGTTTGAAATGTGTGAGTGTATGTGTAAGAGTGTACATGTATGAGTGTATGTGCATGTATAAATGTGTGCATGTGAATGTGTGTATGTTCGCAAATGTGTGTATGCATGCCAGCATGACTATGCAAGTTTATGCACGCATGATGGCAAGTATATGCATGCATGACTATGCAAGTGTATACATGCATAAGTATGTGATTGTGAATGCAAGAGCATGTTTGTGAGTGTAAGTGTGTGCACAAGTGTGAGTATGCCTGAAAGTACACATGTGCAAGAGTATGTCTGTGCACACCTGCACATACAAACCTGTTTGAAACAATCTTATGTTTGAAATCCAGGGTCTTGGTTTAGGCAGTCAGCTCTGAGGAGGGAGAACCTGAGCTCAGGGCGTGCAGACTCGTCCAGGAGCCTTGGAGGCCTGGGAACCTCATATGGAAGCTAGGCTATTGAGAAACTGGGGAAGCTGATGGGACAAAGCTAGGAAAGACAGACAGTAGAGGGCGAGGGTGCATCTGGGAGGACAGAGAGCAGGGAGCACCTGAGAAACACTTTAGGAGGAGGGGGCTAATGACTGTGGCTATGTGGGGAAGTTGGGGAATAGAAGTGGGACAGGACAATGGTTAAGGAAGAGAAGGTCAGTGCAGGGTAAATGAAGAGTTCAACTTGTCCACGTTGGATTTTGGAGTCTTTCTGACACCCAAGGGTATATGAGTGGAGGAAGTCAGATGTGGACTCCGGAGTATGGGAGAGAGAGCTGGACTCAGGAGAGAGGTGGTTAGATCAGTGTCCAGCACAGAGGAAGCCTCAAATAAGGGTTTGTTGAATGACAGTAATAACAGTAACAAGAGTTACTATTCACTGAGAGCTTGGACACTATATGCTATGTACTGGATTGAATGCTCTACATGAATTATTTCATTTAATCCTCACAAGTGTCATTACCTTGCTTTTATGGGTGTGCAAGCTGAGGTTAAAAGAGCTAAGTAAGCTGCCAAAGGCTACCCTACTGCTAGCAAGTGGCACAGCCAGTTTTTGAATTTCAGTTCACCTTCCTGCAGGGCCTGTGCACTTAACCCCTTTATGAAACTGCTAGACATCCATGAGACCTCCCAGGAGGCCTCTAGAGTGAGGAGAAAAGAGGATTGAAGCCAGAACTCCTAGGAACTTGGTGTTAAGGATGGAAAAAAGCAGAGCAGCTGCGGCTGATGCTGGGCTAAGCTGCAAGAGCAGTGGGAAAACCACCAAAGACAAAGTGCTTAGAAGACCCAGAGAGGGTTGTAAAAAAGGGAAAAGCACGCCCATGACAGAGAAAGGGTTAAGGTCACAGGTGGAAGGGTGGGGGCAGGAACTACCTACAGAAAGAGGACCAGAGGGTGAGTGGGAGGAGTGTGGAGAACTCTTCCAGGGCTGGTCCCTGAAAAGAAGGGTGGAGAAAAGAAAGGTCTCTGGAGTGGAATGTGAAATGGAAGGCAGGGTGTCCCTAATTAAGATAGGGAGATCTAAGCCTGTTCAAAAGCTGACAGGTGCGGGCTTTGAACTGGGAGAGGTGAGGCTATGGGTGGGGAACTGTGAGGTTCATGAGTCAGGGAGGGGCCTGAGGGGGTCTGGTAACTGATAGATGTGGAACCTGGGCTCAGGTGGTGGTGGGGGTTAACCTGGATCAGCAAGACACCATCCTGAGCTGTGGCAGGAAGCAGGGAGCATGGATGGATATGGACAGGGGTCTTTCAGTGATGATAAGGTCTTCCTCCTGCTCTGGGGTCCTACCTGCTGGGAGGTAGAGAGCCTACCTGTGGCAAACACCCCAAACTCCCACCACGTTTGTTCTCTTTGCACTGGGTCCTGACTGCACCCCCCACCCCCTCTCCCCACCACTCTGTGCTGCTGCTCCTCTTGAGCTATGCTTGTGCCAGAGTGCTATGAACTTTCAGGTGCCCTGGCCCACTGTGCTGGTCATTCTGAGCCCTGCCATGTGGCCTGGTGAGAGGGGATGTTAACACTCTCAGTCGGTGGGTGTTGGTGGACTTGGATTTCATTGCATTCATTAGCAGTGGCCCCGCCTTCCTAGAAAAGCTGGACTGAGATGGGCTGAGATGGGACAAAGAAGAGACTCAATGCATGGACAGGATCAGAGTGGGGTGTGTGGGCAGTGGACAGGACAAACATGTACAAGTGCCTGCGAAGGCCAGAAGTGGAAATGCGGCCAGGTGACTGACATGAGTAATTTCACTTATTCCTCAGAATAACCCTGATTTCTCAGATGTTCTGATTGAGACTCAGAGGAAAGAAGCTTTACCAGTGTTATACGGTGGAGGCAGGACTCAAACCCAGTCAGTCCTGATCACTACAGACGCTGTAATTCTTCCCAAGTAGAACTGAGCCTGAGTGGCCCTTAAGTGCTTCAAGTCAATGGAGCCAGGGAAGAAAGGCAAAAACAGTTTAAATAGGAGAGTTCTCATGTGTGGGTGAGATGACAGCTTGGTTTCTGTCTGCCCAAGTCAACTCAAACTGAAGAGGTCAGAACCCAGGGTGGACGAAATAGAATTCAAGTACTCGAAGGTTCATTCATTATTAGAAAAGGGCAAAGCACCAGGGCAAAGCAGTGTAGCACCAAGGTGTTGCCAAGGCATCATGAGTTTCAGGGCCAGCAGAAGAGTTGCTGATTCATGCCATTTCCTGTCAAGGAAGTAGGGTTATTATGTTTCTCAGAGCTGAAGAAATCAAAAAAGTGAATAGGCGATGTACAGAAGAGGAAGTACAGGTGGCCAAAAAGATGGGTAGAGATGCTGAACTTCAGTTGTAACTGGAGAAATCCAAATTTTAGCTATAATATGATACAGCACCCTTTAGATAGATACATTTTTAAAGTTTTGTATCATGTGTTGATGAGTTTGTGCGTAATTATAAGCCACAATGTAGAGGGTAATTGGGCTGTATTTATTAAAATTAAAAACATGCCTAGTCTACAACCCAGCAATTCTGCTTCTTATCTCTCCCCTATAGAAAGAACCCTCAGGGCGTAAGTAGTCATGTACTAGGATGCGCCAGGAACACACTGCTTGATCCCTAAAATAAGGAAAAACCCAAATGCCAAAAATAGGAAAATAACTACATAAACTGTGCTGTATTATAGGATTCTTTGCAAAAGTTAAAAAGAGAAAGAGATGAATGTACATGCTAACAGGGTTAGCTCCCTTTAGTAACAAACACCTCAGAAAAGGTGTCTTCACTCCCATTTTCCAATTAATCACCTATTCCTTTCTTTCGGTAGTAACATACACATGACCTAGAATCCACCATTTTAAACATTTTTAAATGTAGAGTTCAGGGGCATCCCATAAATTCACGTTGCTATGTAACCATTGCTACCCTCCACCTCTAGAACTTCTCGTCATCCCAGACACTGTCTTTTGACCCCGCCCGGTCAGGCTTTCCCTACCACTGTTGCATCGAAACAGCTCTTATCAAGGCCACCAATAACCTTCACGCTGCTCAGTCCAAGAGTCACATCAGTCGTCCTGTTCCTTGAGCCCTCATAACACTGACAGAGTTGATCCCTCTCTCCTCCAGCACCATTTCTACCCTTGAGTTCCAAGACCACTCTGCTGCCTCTCCCTTTCTTCATTGGCTGCCATTCTGTCTCTTCATCTTCCCCACCTCATGACTGGTCCTGGGTGCCATTTCTACCTACACTCACTGTCTCTGTGATCTCCTATCTCATGGCTTTAAACACCCTCAAAGTGTAGAAGGCGCCTGTGCAGAGCTCAACCCTGAACCAGAGACCCCCAAGTCCAAAGCTGAACTCCTGGTCTTTCCCTGCTCCGAAACCTGCTACCACATCTGTCAGTGGAAACACCACCCTCAGGCTGGTTTGTTCCCCAGCACCACCACTTCTCTCCTGATACACTGCTGGATCCTCTCTGCACTTCTCTGCCCCTTCTCTGCAGTCTCTTAACAGGACGGCCAGAGAAAAATCTTAAAAATGAGAGTTAGATCATGTTCCTAACTGCAGGACTCCCTTTCTTGCCTCTGCGTAAACATCAGGGCCATCACTACAGCCCACAAGGGTCCTCCAGACTGGGCCACTATGATGCAGGACAGGGGAAATTCTCCTAAAAGGAGGGAACTCAAGGACTGCACTGAGAGAGTTCTTGGCTGAGAGTAAGAAAGAAAGAATTCAAATGCACTCCAGAGTCAGAGTCAAAAGGAAAGTTCATTAGAGAAGGGGTAACACTCAAAGACAAAAGAAAGCAAAGACAAAAAGCCAAGAAAGAAAAGAAGAGCAGGGAGTGCCGGGGAAGTCAGTTTATACATCATTTTCAGGTTCTGTGAATTAGTCTTAGTTTCTGTGAATTACAGTTTCAAGACTCAGTTTACCCATTTTCCTTTGACGACATGGGCATATACTGAGGAGGATTACAGAATGTCGTGTGAAAAAGCTAAAAGTATATTGCGTGAAAGGCTTGCTGGCAGTTCCCAGCCTTTGATCCCTAAATTCCCCATTATTTTAGCCCTAGGGAATGGACAACTTTATTTTATGTAAGGCTGACTTACAGACTCCATTTCGGTTTCTTTGCAGTCCCGGCAGAAATCTTCCTTTGTTCTACAGGTTTCCTTGTGGTCCCTCTGTAGGGCTGATCAGCACGTTGCAGTCTCTGATTATAGCTTGATTTAACATTTTAGTTCTCTTGCCTTCTTCCTACAGTAATGTGACCCCTTGGACCTCCTCATGCTTCCCCAGTCCTGGCCTTGCCGGTCCCTGCAGTTCCTCAAACAGGACAGCCATGCATCTGCCACCTGGCTCTGCACTTGTTCTTGTCCCTTGCCCTGCAGCACTTCCTCTCAGCCTCTTCATTCTTCACTCAAATGCCATTTTCTCAGTGAGGCCTTTCCTCACCACCTTTTACAAGATGTCCCCCAAACCCTCCCATCTCTCTTCTCCTGCTTTAACACTTACATCAATTCTATTATAGTGGTGGAAAAGAACGGGCTGCAGAACAATGCACAAAATATAAAAAGGGAAGAAAAAGACAACACCCAAACATAAAACGTCACCACGCATTTTCAGTGGGACATGGATTGCGCAGAAGGAACATGTCACAATGGTAACAGTGGTGACATTCATAAAGGGGAGGACTGAGCTGCCGTAGAGAGCATTTTATACAGGGAGAAAATGCAATGTGCTTATGTAAATCAAAATAAAGAACTTTAAAATGGAATGGTGCAGGATCCCTTAGGAGATCTAAAGTAGTAATTAAAACATGTTTGTAGGTAATAATCTGCATTAAGCACTACACTAGGCTGTGGACTGCAACCCAAAGCAGAGAAGCCCAGCCTCTGCCTGCTCAAAGCTTCCAGACTGAACAGATGATGCTTCATGGAAGTATGGCCCTAGCCCACCCATGGCCCTTCTGGAGGGACCAGGTCAGGGAGACTCTCTCTGTAGATGAGCCTCTCTGGTGGGCCTGGGTCCACTTCAGCTTGTCTACCCTACCACTTCTTGAATAAAGAGGGGCACAGTGAGGGTGTGCAGTTATTCACTCACCCAATGTGCAACGAGAGGACCTGCTTTAGCTTAGAAATTGCTGAGAACACTCAGACACCTCACACGGTGGACTGAGCACCTCCCAAACACCCTTAAATTCCTTTTTCTTGTTTTTATGCTCCTTCCCCAGTCCTCTTTTACTTTGAACAGCTTACCCCTGGTGTTTTTTCAGGACTGCTGGGTGATTTGAAAGACTGCCCTTGGGCTACTGGGGCTCATTGGGAGCAGGTACTGAGAGAACGGGAAGTGCCCAGAAATTTACCTGCCACCCCAATCCCTTAGCCCTTGGCCAAGGCTCCTGGGTGTGGGAGCCTGAAAGCCCCTGCAGCCTGGTTTCCAGTCAGAAACTACTAATAGGGCTAAAGAGGTAGAAGTTACACTTCAAAGTTCCCTTTATCAGGCTTTGAACCCCAGCTTGGCTCTCCTCTTCTCTCTAGCTCCTCCACCTTCTTATCAGTATCCCCTGTGGGCACCTCTTTAAGAAATTACTGCATGAAAATCCTTATCTCAGAGTCTACTTAAGAGAACCCCACCTAACATACCTGGGTTGTTTTCAGGGCCTGTTGAATAGTGTCTGGTCGGGCATGGTGCATACTAGGGTGAGGCACCCTGCAGCAGACCAGGGGTGTTTTTCCATCAGCAGCTCTGTAAGTGCAGCCCAGAGCACAGAGGAGAGGCTGTGCATGGACTAACACACAATTGATTTATAAAAGTCAATGGGATTTGAAAGCTGGGCTGGGAAATAGCAAGAAGGCCCTCAGAGCTGAATTGATTTAAAGGGTAAGTATTGAGGCTAAAGATTGATTGAGAAGAGGTGAGGTAATGGAAGGGGCACTCGGCAGGGTGGGGCGGGTGTGTGTGGACAAAATGGTTTCATCAACTTAATGCAATTTGCAGCCGAGGGTGGAGGGCGAGGGGGCCTGGTCAGGTTCCCATGTTGAACTGGGAATACTGTACGAGCCTCAGATGATTTATTACATGATGGTGCCTCCTACCTTTTATATTTATCTATATTTTAACTTGTTACTTAGCTTCTTTCTGTGCTCCACTTGGCCATTTGTTTTATGCTGGGTCCCCCATCTGAAGGGTAACCAGCCAGGACCTCCTAATGGGTCTCACTATATAAAAGACAATGGAGTTTAAGGGGCCTCTTGTGCATCCACTGTGTGCTAGCCACTGGGGTATAAAGATGAAAGGCACATGCCTCCCTTAGCACAGGTAAAAAGGGAACAGAGACACCCAAATACAAGAACTGTATTTACGGCAAGTATAAGGGGGGAATGGCAGTGTGAAGACAGCAGCAAGAAAGGCAGGGAGACTGGGAGGTCAGTGGTGAAGCTGAAGCTGGATGAAAGAATGGAGTGAGCCATGATAAGGATCAAGGTATGCCACTCCAAAATATGTGCCTTTGGTATATTGATTATTTTAAGCTGCAGGCAATTGAGAAACAGAAAATAGAGGAGGAGTTCTCTTCCCTCCCTCTTCCTAAAAGCAGGGTATAAATTTCCCTTTGTAAAGGTGCCTCCTACTCCTGTACCAGGAAGAGGAGACATTCACATTATTGGAGTCAGACTTGAGTCTATATAACAAACTTTACTAAACCACCCCTATTTACCAAATATTCCTGATCTCCTTCCCACAATTTACTGCCCCTAGCTTTAATTGACTCTTTGGGGTTTTACCGCTTTTCTGTAAAGTCTCCCACCCAGAAATCAATAAAATTGATATGTCTTTCTGTTCATCTGTATTTTATAAGTTTAATTTGCAGGCCTCAGACTCAGAAATTAAGAAGGGAGAGGCAAAGTTTTCCTCGTCTCACAGTGAAAGGTTAGGTGGAGAAGGGGTTTGCCCAGCAGGGGTTACAGGAAGACTGCACAGGGTGAGAGAGCAAAACACAAATTCTACCTACTTCCTAGCCTATGGTGAAGATGAAATGAATGACACTTTGAAAGTGCTTTGATAAATGGAGCAGCACCAAGTGGATGGTGGTTGGTTCTGCTTCTTGTTGCTGCAGGCTGAGCCCCTTGGATGCCCCTCTCCCTCTCTGGGCTCTCCTGGACCTTGTCCAGGAGCAGCTGGCCCCCAGCTTGCCGCCTCTGCTCCTGTTCAGATTAGCAGGCTATTCACCAGGAGCCTTGGATCGGTGAAGTCAATGTAATTCAATATCGATGACAAATTTCAGTTCTGCCTGCCTACGAGCCATTAGCTTTGATCAATACATTCTCCACTCTTAGTTAAGTAATCACTGAGGCTGCTGATGTTTTGGCAGAGTCAGGGCAGGTCTCTGACTGTCTTGCTGAGTGAGCCCAAGGCAGCCTCCTGGCCCAGGCCTAACCCAGTTTAAGCCTGTCTTGCAAATAAGTCATTTATTCCCATCTTCAAACAGTAACATCATGTCTAATTCTCCAGTTCTTTGTGGTTGGTATTTCAGCCTGGGCTCCTCTGGTTCAGTACCTGGTAGTGCTTTATGTCCCAAGTGTCTAAGAGTGCTGGCGTTATGAACTTTGGACATCTTCCATGGAAAGAACTCAGTTTTTCCATCAGCTGGTATCTGGGAGTAGAGGCAGGAGGAAGGAGGAGGCTTGGGTCCTCAGTGCATTTCTCCAGGACACAAACTCCCACCTTCATCTACTGGCACATGGGCCTCAGGCAGCAGCAGATTGACTGGCAGTCTAAGGACAGGGGATATGTCCAACTGCAGGGGAACCTGTCTGGCAGCCACTGACAGCTCCCAGCAGATGTGCTCTGATGATGTCCCCTTGTCCCCTCATGCCCTCTGTGGATGGTAGGTGGGAAACACCATCACTCCCACAGCATGTCTGCTCTTTCTCTGACCTCACTGTCACTCCCTGCTGACCCGCTGCCCACACTGCAGCAAGCATCATTGTCAAATGCCCTGTATAGCCATGCCACTTAGATGTAGGCTGGGTCTGTCCCCCTTGCCACTTTGCCTTTTCCCCACCAGTGTCTTCTTGTATTAGGAGTCAGGGGCTCACAGTGTATCATGTATATGTGCCTCTGGGTCTTGACACATGAGTCTTTCTTCCCTGGAATGGTTTTCCTCTCCTGATGCCAAGGTAGGGCCTTGTGTGTGAACAAGAAAGTGCACAGTGATGTTCAACAACCTTTGCGTTTTAAATCCCAGCACTGCCACTCCTAGCTGGACACCCTTCTTGGCTGGCACATTTTTTAATCTCTGGGACTTAGTTTCTCCATCTGAAAATGGGTAACAGTGGTCACTTTCTCAACAAGGGTCTTTTGAGAATTAAAAGAGATTATACATATGGTATAATGGGACACGAAAATGGAGGCTCCAACACAGCACCAGGACAGAGATGTGACATTCTGAAGTGAGAGCCAGAGCAAGAAGCACACTTTCAAAGAGGCAGATAAAAATCAGTTATGAGGCCTTAGGATGGATGTGGAAATACTGAACTAGTCTTGTATTTTGTAAATGAAAGCAACTCTAGGGCATTTCATTATATAGGAGTGCCCGGAGTTGTCACAGAGCCTTACTAGGTAGGGAAAGGGGAAGGCCTGGCCCCCTGGCACAGTAGAGGGCACAAATAAAGTTGCTTTATGAGCTGTGCTTGCTTTAAAGCATGGTTACCTAAGTTCAATAGGCATGAGCTATGGTTACTGCTATTATTACATATCTGATCAGTTCATGAGTAATTATATATGTGTCTGACTCCTAATGAAAGCAGGAGGTGAAGATACCTTAAGTCTGCAGTTCAAGATGCCTAATTTTGTCAGAAATGCAGCAGGTTGAAATAAAACAGCAGCCAAAGCTGAGATTCTTCAGTATCACCAGGTGGATAGGGCCAGGCCTGCCTGTACCCACAACACACCTTGGCACCAAGGGCCAGCACTGTAGGCACCCTCTAAAGGGGATTCCTGCACAGGTTCCACCCTTTCATCCCAGCTAATCCTGACTCCCCTTCCTCTCCACTAACCTGCTACTTAACCTGGCTGCCTTTCAGATGAACAAATCTGAGGTGAACCAGGACAGAGTGGGTAATATAACCTCATCTTTTGTTTCTGCCCCTGCACCTAGTGACAGTTTTGTGAACACCTGCCCATGGAAACAGGTGCTTGTGAGGAATCACACACCTTTTATAACTTGGGCCTAAGCCGCTCAGTGACACCAGGTGACCTTCTCCAGCCTCTGGACAGGTCTATATTTGGGGATAAAAGCTTTTCAGACCTGAGTCCTGTGTTTAAGCTGCTTCTGATCTTAGTAGTGTGATTTTGAGCATTTTACATTAATTATTCTGCCTCTACTTTCTGCCTTGTCTGACAGTGTTGGTAGAAGGATTAAAATTGGATAGGGGCATGTAAATAGTGTCTAGCACACATCCAGCACATCCTAAACACTCACCAGCTACCTTCTCACTGTTCTTCCTTCTCTATAGAATGTTAGCAGTGAGAGTCATACCACACGATTCCATTCATATGAAACTGAAGATCAGGCAACACTACTCTACAGTGACAGAAATCAGAAGTCTGAGAGTCTGGTTGTGAGGAGGAGCTGGAGAGAGACAGAAAGGAACTTTCTGGAGTTAAAGAAAATGCTCTAATTCTTGGATCTCGGGGAGGTCTTTGAGCTGTACAATTATGATTTGTACCTTCTACTCTATGTAAATTATGCCTCTATTAAAAAAATAAAAAATATTAGAAAAGAACAATGAAATCCTAGAATATACGGTATTTAAAAAATCAAGGTGCATCTTTCTGTGAGGCCCCCTGTTATTCAGAGATTTCCCCAAATCACGAATTTTTATTTCATCTAATCAGGCCCCTAGGACTTGTTCTGGCTATTTTGGTCATCTGAGGGTCTCTGCAATTTCATTTCAGTTCTGAGCAAACTTCTGGAAGGGAGAGAGAGGAGAGAGCTTAGTTGTTTGTGTGAAGAAGGCCTGGCAAGTGACAGAGGAAATCCAAACTTGGGGACTGAAGTCCACTGGGAAGGTTCAGTTCTAAGCAGCGGAGCCACATCTGACCTGAAATAAGGAAATCATCACACATCTGGCATACCTCAGTGACCCATCTCCTAGCCCTGGATCTTCTCTCTGAATTTTAGGCAAAGTCAGATGCTGTATCAACTAAGCAGGTGACTGTCCCTTTGTTATCCCTCTCTCCGGCCCCGGAGGTGGCCCGTCTTAGGAAACCCTCAGAGTACCCAGCAAGCCTGGGCAGGGGCAGCATGGGCATATCCTAGAAGGCCATGCTATTTAGAACTCAGCAGTCAAAGGAGATCTGTGAACCCCTCTGTCACTCCTTAAGAGCAGAAACTTCCTTCTGAACAATCTTCCAGTTTGAACAGGCAACAGGTTACATGCGCTCTAGGCTATCACTCCTTAACCACATCTCCAGTAGTCCTGCAAGCCCTGGGGTGAAACCTGGCAGTCTCCTCTCCTTCTATCTGCTTCATTCCCCATCTCCAAAGGCAGCCACTTTCAACCATTTTAGTTGGTTCCTTTGGCATTTACCTCCACATTTCTAAACAGTATTTATTTATCGCTACTTTTTTCTTCTTGATTCCTTACCATCTAGTCAATTAACACATCCATCAACCCACATATTTGTCTTTTTTTTCTGAGAACATTTAAATTCTACTCACTTAGCAAATTTCACTTATATAACACAATGTCATCAACTATGTTACCAGTTTTACATCATTAGATCCTCAGACCTTATTCATCTTATAGCTGAAAGTTCATACCCTTTTATCAGATGTTCCCTATTCTCCCCTCTGCTCCTCAAATCCCTGACCCATTCCCAGGTAACCACTTTTCTACTCTCCACTTCCATGAGTTTGCCTTTCATTTTGTTTTAGATTCCATGTGTAAATGATACCATATAGTATTTGTCTTTCTCTGTTTGGATTATTTAATTTAGCATAATACCCTCAAGGCCCATCCACGCTGTCTGTCACAAATGACAGGGTTTCCTTCTTCCTCATGGATGAATAAGATTCCATTGTGTATATATAAAAATACATATTATGTAATATATATAGAGAGTTGACCCTTGAACAACACAGGTTTGAATTGCATGAGTCCAGTTACATATAACATATAAAATATGTGTTAAGTAACTTTATGTTATCAATAAGGCTGCCAGTCAGCAGTAGGATATTAACAGTTAAAGTTTTAGGAAGTTAAGTTATACACAAATTTTCAACTATGCAGGGGGGTCAGTGCCCCACACCCCTTGTGTTGTTCCAGGCTCAACTGTATATTATCTATGTATAACATATATATACATATTAATGTATATTATAGTAAAAATGTTATACACACACACTATGTAATATATACCATATCTTCTTTATCCATTCATCCACTGGACATTTAGGTTGTTCCCAGATCTTGGTTATTGTGAATGATGCTGCAGTGACTATGGGAGTGCAGCTATCCCTTTCATATCCTGTTTTCATTTCCTTTGGATATAGATCCAGAAGTGAGATTGCTGAGTCATATGATAGGTCCATAGTGGCTTTCCATTGTTTTCCATAGTGGTTGCACCAATTTATAACCCCATCAATATGTACCAGGATTCCTTTTCTCCACATCTTAGCCAACATTTGTTTTCCCTTCTCTTTTTGATGATAGCCATTCTAACAAGTGTGAGGTGATATACATGTGGTTTAATCTGCATTTCCCCTACGATTAGTGATCTTGAGCACCTTCTCATGTATCTGTTGGCCATTTCTTCTTCGAAAAATGTCTGTTCAGTTCCTCTGTCCATTTTTAAATTGGATTTTTTTTTAGAGTGGCTATTAAGTTGTATCATATGAGTTCTTTATATATTCTGGATATTGATTCCTTATCAGATATATGATTTGCAAATATTTTCTCCTATTCGATAGGTTTTCTTTTCATTTTGTTGATGGTTTCCTTTATTGTGCAGGTTTTCAGTTTGATGCAGTCCCGCTTGTTTATTTTTGCTTTGTTGCCTTTGCTTTTGGTGTTAAATCCAAAAGGATCATTGCCACTAAGACTGATTTCAAGAAGCTTATTCCTTATGTTTTCTTTTAGGAGTTTTATAGTTTCAGGTCTTACATTCAAGTCTTTAATTAATTTTGAGTTGATTTTTGTGTATAATTAAGAAAAGAATCCAACTTCATTCTTTTGCATGTGGCTGCCCAGTTTTCCCAACACCATTTATTGAAGAGACTATCCTTTCCTCATTGTATATTTTTAGCTCCTTTGTCACAAATTAATTGACCATATATGTATAGTTTTATTTCTGGGCTTTGTATGTTGTTTCATGGATCTATATGTTTGTCTTTATGCCACATCCCTTCTTGATTATTCCCTTGTAAGTATTACCTGTTGACTTTTCACTATGGAAGGTAAGGATTTTATTTATTTTACTCCCCTGCCTCCACCATACATAAGTACCCTCCCACCCTCTCAATATAGTTATACTAATTTAGTAATTTTGGTTTGATCAATATGCATAATTTGCATTATTAGTACTATGTAATTGTTAGTCCCAGTTGAGCCATATAGTGCACTATAATAATTTTTCCATTCATGTAGCACTTTCTGCTTTCCTTGGAGTTCATAATTGCCTTGCTTTTTCATTTGCTTGATTTCCTACTAACAAATTAATAATTCAACCTAAATATTCCAACAGTTGTCTAAACCTGATCTTCATGTGTTCATAGGTGATGGGCACTTTCTTAAAAATATCACTGCATCTTAATATTCAGAGAACCTATAGCTCCCTGGAGACATGCAGGCCATGCGCAATGGTCTATGAATAGTGTGAATCTCTGTGTTGGGTTAGAGAGAGAGAGCTCAAAGTTCTTAGAATAAGACAGACATGAATATAAATTCCACCACCTGGTGGCAGGTCACCCATGATTCCCCCTCCACATCTGTTAAAATGGGACTACTGATGCCTCATCATACAGTAGTTAGGAGAATTAAATAAGTACAATGGAAATGCCTGGAGCATGGAGGACAGCACACAATAAATGCTGGTTTACTTTCTTGTGGGAAAATCAAGAACAATAAGGCCACCAAAAGTACTTTATCTCACTCATAAAGCTTTCTCCTCTATTCCAAAGTATGGACCAGGCTCTGCATATTCATTAAGGGTTCCAAGACATTGATATTCCAGCTAAGGAAGAGAACTACAGCTGCTGTAGTTTTGCTCATCAGTCTAATAATTTCCTCTAAATTCAGGAGCCTCCTTAATAGCAAATATCAATTTTATCTTGAAACATTTTAAAGAAGGGCAGAAACTCTAAAAGAAAATACTGATAGATTGATGACATAAAAATTAAAAACTTATACACAACTGGGAGGAAAAAACTCTAACACTAAAGTAAAAGACAAACAAGAAATTGGGGAAACATTTGTAATGTGTAAATCAGTTAAGGAAGGGGCCAACTTTCCTACGGACCTGGGCAGGTTAGGGCAGAGACCATGCTTCAGTCTCTCAGGCTAATTAATACTTTTGTACTATTCATTCATTTAAAATATATGTATTGAGTGTTCACCAGATGCCTGGCTTTAAAATCCCTGCCCTCATGGAGCTCAAAGTCCAGTGGAGTGACAGATATTCACCAGATAAACCCACTTAAGAGTGTACCACTATAATTAATCCAAGGTAAATGCTATTAAGAAAAAGAAAACAGTGCACTGAGGGCCTAGCTTAGGCTGTGGTGTGTGGGAGGGCTTCCTCGGCTGATAACACCTGAGCTAGTACTGGAGGGTGAGTCAAAATTAAGGAGTGTGTGTGTGTGTGTGTGTGTGTGAGAGAGAGAGAGAGAGAGAGAGAGAGATTGATTCCAGGTGGGTGAAAAAAAGTGAGCTAAGGCTCTGTGCTTGGAGAAGGAGAGGAGGCGGGAGATTTGGCCAGTGGCTGGACTGTATGAGGGGCCTCATGAGCCATGATAAGAGCTTTGGATTTTAACACAAAGAGTACTGAGGAAGTCACTGAAGAATTCCCAGTTGGGGTAGAAGGTTGGTGCATGGCTGGATTTACATTTGAAAAGATAGCTCTGGCTTTAGATTGGAGAACAGATAGTGTAGGTGGGGTGTGGCAGAGTCCTACTGCCAAAGTCTAGGTTATAGATGATACTGGCTTGAGTACAATGATGAAGTGAGGGTGAGTGACAAAGGCAGAGGCAAGAGCTCTTTGAGGGTTGCCTCGCATACTTCATCCTTGAGGAGGAGGGCAAGGTCAGAGCAATAAAACCTTATTCTAGGTGGTCCTAATGGGCACAGAGGAGGCCTCAGTCAAGATGGTAGGAATATATATTGAATGTCACCTGTAATGTAAAAAAAATAATAAAAAATATTGGTGGAATACATAAATCTTTGAAAAAACAAAACAAAACAACATTTCCTTCTTCTGTGAGAATGGGATTTCAGAAAGGAGACCAGTCTCAACTGGCTGGGGTAGTAACAGGGTCAAGTATTTGGGGGCTCTGTTCTGATATGGCCTGGAGAAATGGGGATGAATCAGGTGCCCCTGGGGGCAGAGTGAGCAGAGGATGGCTCATGGAGGGTGGGTGGTGGTGGTAGGCTTAGGGTGTGGCCTGGGGCTTTGCTGCCCTTGCGCACCCTAGAGAACTATACACACTGCTCCCAGGAGAGAGGGCACCTATCTTCTGTTTTTATTTTCTATCCTGAAAAATAAATTGCAACTTTTAGAGTGTCACAGAGCATATAGCCTGGTGGTTCTCTCTACATGAAATAAATTCATAAAGTTTTAATAAATTTATTCTATTTTTCTTCTGGGAAATTGGCATGAGCAGTGGTGAGCTATCTCTTCATTCCCATTCTGAGAATAAAGAAATGGGGCTCAGTAGAGTAAGAACATGCAGAAGTGTTGGGGGTGGTGGTGTCAGAAAGGGCTCCCTGGAAAGGACCCTCTGAGCCAGGTGGGAGCTGAGTAGAGCCGGGCCAGCCATGCCTGGTTCCAAATGGCTTGGCTGGGCATCAATGGGCTATGAATAACTAGGGTGGTTTGTACTGGTTCCAAGGAGGCAATGCCAAGCTACAAACATCTACAGTATTAATGACCAGTTTGAGCTGGTGTAAACCAATCTGGACCACTTTCCTCAAATCAATTTGAATTGTGTGTACACTTAAACCCAAGCACATTATTTGAATTTACTCGCCTATTTTTGAGCCATTTCTAGCTGATTTGGTTGCCTTCCTACTTTTTTTTTTTTTTAATTAGTTGGTCAGAGAGAGAGAGAGAGAGAGAGAGAGAGAGAGAGAGAGAGAGAGAGAGAGACACTGTGTGTGAGTGTCTGTGTGTGTGTTGATAGCATCTGCCTCTAACTCATTTTTGGAGGTTGAACACAGCCAGGATACAACAGTTGATCAACCTTAGTTCTATATGCAGGTAAGTGACAGTAGGGTTTTCCCTGGGAGATTCTCAATCCTGGCATCTCCCTCTCCATGGGAAGGAGACACAAAGATGGCTTACAGAGTGATGGTAGCCATTGTGTGCTCATTCAGGGCTGAATGGGGACCTGCCAGGAAGCTAACAGCCAACATGACCTGGGAAAGGGTCCCTGGGAATTCCTATCTGCAAGTGGCCTTTTGGCCAGACCACAGAGGATTCTGAGCTGGTGACTAGGGAAGATTTCATTAACTATCCCAGAAAGCAACCCCAGACTTTTTCATGAAACTGTATGTATCCACACAGTGGTGTAGTCTGGAAATGTATATTGAATACGTATTGTCTGGAACAATCTAGACAAGGCAATGTCTGGATAATGGATACTGGAATTTGCAAAGTATGACCTGCTGTATTTATAACATATATCCTGCCCAATTTCTAAAGGGTTCAATGGGGCTGAAATGAAAGTTCTTTCTGCCAGAGCCTGATTTCTTTAAGGCATGTATGTATAATTTAGGTAGTATTTTTTCCTGAAATTTCCCTAGGTAGACTTATTCCCTAACAAGCTGCAAACCTGACCCTGTGTGATCCAACTCTTGATCTGCTCTCCAGCCTCCTTCTGTGTCCTCTGCCCCTTCCTGCCCCTAGCTCCAGCCTCCTGTGCCCCTCTCTTCTCATGGTATTTGCACATGCTGTTCTTTGTCTGGAAGGAGGACACATCCCTCCACCAAGCTTTGCCTTCAGCTTACAGCTCAAGAATCACTTACTTCCTCTTGTGACTTCATTTGTAGTCTATGCTCTTAGAATGCTTCTTGTCATGGTTTATGATCATACATTTTTGTGATTATATATATTATTAATATCTGATGAATAGCACCATAAACTTCATCTTTTAACATATCTTACCAGATGATATCATCTAGTAAAAGGGTTTCTCAACACTAGTATTCATGACATTTTAGGCCAGGTAATTCTTTGTCGTAGGGCCTGTGCTCTGCATTGTGGGATGTTTAGCATCTCTGGCCTCTACCCACTAGATGCCAGTAGCACCAAGAATGTCTCCAGACAATGCCAAATGTCCCCTGAGGGCAAATCATTCCTGATTGAGAACCGATGACCTAGAACAATTGCTTATAAGAAGTTGGGGGTTTCAAAGGCAGATATCCTGAGAGCCCTTTACTGAAGCACTGATCTCTTTCTCGACCATCACTGTCCAATAGAAATATCATGTGAGCCAAATAAGTAGTTCTAGTAGCTACGTTAAAAGAAAGTAAAAGAAAAAACAGGTGAAAAAATTTTAATAATATATTTGATTTAACTCAATATATCCAAAATATTGTCATTTTGGCATGTAATCAATATAACATAATTATTAATGAGATAGTTTCATTTTTTTTGCAAGTTATCAAACTCTAATGTATATTTTATTAGTTTAGACTAGCCATATAACAAGTGCTCAATAGTCACATGTGGCCAGTGTCTAGTGTGTCAGACAGGAGCGGGAGGGTTGACCTAAACTCTCTCAGAGAGTCTGGCCTGGCCCACCCTTTGGGTGGTCACCAGATTGCCTCCCAACCCCTCAGCAGAGCCATGCCCGGCCCTCTTTTGTCCACTGGTGCCCATAGGTTACATTCCATCCCAAGCACTCCAGGTGGAATTCCTAATGGCTCTGACCACATTCCGGAGGGCCAACTTTCTGTCCAAAGTCATCCATGTGTCTGTGATGTGCTGCTGAGATGTGTGTGCTCCTTGTGAGTTTACAGGAGGCTGGAGGGTCCTCCTCTAGGTGAGACTCACACTGTTTCCAAGCTCTCCAGGCAGGTGTTCCACCCACCTCGAAACTATCATCCTTATGCTCATTGCTCAAAAGGAAGCTCAGCCGTCCACAGACACTGACCACCTGAAAAGACACATTCTATTTTCTTAAGAGACAGATGTTCTTATCTAAAATGACACTTGCCCTAGCAAAGAAGTTGCTGTCCAGAAAGAGGCTGTCCCTAGCCCTGGGACTTGTCCTCAGTTTCCAGGACACTCTGCAGGGACATAGGTTGGCCAGGGCACTAGCCCAGTACTGCAGGGTCACTCCTGCAAAGGCTCTCTGAGTCCCACCTCTTACTTTCTCTGCATCTGTTTCCCCCAAAGGCATACTCATCTCCAGGCGGCTTCCTGGGAGTTCTCTAGAGGAGCTCCTGCCTGCCTCCCAGCTGCATGAGGAACTGCTTCCTGTACCTAGTGGTGGCAACTACTGTAGGCTCTGCAGAGCCTCCCAGGCCACTGGAAGAGGACCCTCACTTGGACCCAGCTGTCTCCAGAGGCCAGGACATTGCTTCCCTAGTGAGGAACACTTTTATCTTGGCTGCTGGGACACATCTAGAGCATCGAACGTTTCCTTTTTAGTAAAAAAACAAAATTTCCCCTTAGTTGTCACTTTGAGCCACCCAGAAACAGACTGTGGGGGAAAGCTTGCACACCTCCTGGGGCCCAAAGATGGCCATCACACCTTTGTAGTCTCAGGTATGGCCTTACCGACACCAGGATCCTCACTAGGAAGAGACATCAGTCCTGCCCCATCTAAACCCCAGCATGGTACCTGGCTAAGGATACACACACATTGGCCAAGAGACCTACCCGCACAATGCCCAGTTTCCCCCTATGAAGTTGGACTTACCCCGCCTGGCTTGCCTGATTTTGGGGCTCAGCATGGTCCTGCAGCCACCCCACCAGTGTTGCTGGGCCGATCATGCTGTCATCCACTTCCCTTTTTTCTTCCTCTCAATCAGTTGCCACTCACGCCCGGCAAGGGCCCCCATGGCCACTGGCGTCCCTCGCGAGGCTCCCTGGGCTCCGTCCTGGCTCCGGATGGCCGGCTTGCCTTGGACTGCACAAACCTCAGTGCATTATGTATCCATTCCAGAATTAATTCCCATCCAAGCGAACCATTAAGAGTCTCAGTAACGGCTGCTGATCAATCCCGGGGCCGGGGGCGGGAGGGGGGGCGGCCTGGCCGTCCCTCTGCTGGGCCAGGGTGCACGTGGGGCTGTCAGTCCCCTAGTCCCCTACCCGAGCCCGCGGACGGACGCACGGGGCTCTCCTCCCACGCCCGCCGCGGGCAGCCGGTCCGTGAGGTGGGAGGGGCGGACCGGCCCAGCGCAGGGCGGGTGGCTCCCGGCGCGGACCCGCCCTCGGTTCGGGGAGGGCTCGCGGGGCGAGCAGGACACGCCACGAGGCTGCAGGGAGGGCACGCACCTCAGTGGCCGATCTGCCCTGTCGAGGCCCTGGGGAGGCAGCGCTCTCCCCAGAGGCTGGCCGAGACCCCAGCAGGCAAAGCGCCTCTCCAGAGCCTGTCCAATGGGACCCCTGCTTTGCCCGATATTTCTTCCAGAAGGGTCCAGGAGGTAGTTGATGAGGTAGTTGGAGGTAATTGTCCAACTGTGGAAAGACAAGTGTGTTTTAGAAGGACCCCATAGCCTCCACGGTGTTCAGACCCTCAGAGGTCTGGATCAGCGGGGAGAAAGAGGCTTGATAGGGATGTTAGCTTTGCTGCTTTAATAAGGTGACAGGAATAAGAATGCTCAGGGCCTGCACACAGAATCTCAGAAACTATTCACTGAGGAGTAAATCTC
Source organism: Cynopterus sphinx (assembly GCA_030015415.1). NCBI lineage: Eukaryota > Metazoa > Chordata > Mammalia > Chiroptera > Pteropodidae > Cynopterus > Cynopterus sphinx. Next base: position 57,232,704 of record CM057382.1, read on the forward strand.
TGCTAATTGATAGAGTTGTTTCATACTAGCATAATTCTAAAGTGTGAATGTATAATTGAGCCTTTAGGGGGGTTAGCCTCAAGATCCTAAAAATTGTCTCAGAAATGCAACCACAGTAATTGTCAACATTTATCATGTGCCTACTATGTGTTCAGAGTTGAGATTGGTGCTTTATATTTAATATCTCATTTAATTCTCAAATTCCTGGAGTCAAGTGCTATTATCATGGCTTTTCAGAGGAAGAAAATAAAGCACTTAGAAGTTAAATAACTTGCTCAAATTCACACAATATTTTCAAGGCGGGGATCTCAAGCCAGGGCTCTGTGTCTACAGCTCATGCTTTCCATGACGTCTTTCTAAATACCCAAATTCCAATCGTCACATGAATGGGTTCCTGGCTTGAGAGCCCTCAGTGAACGCATCAGATGGTGAGAACCAACCTTCGTGGCTCTGAAAATCACCCATGTACCCTGTTAGGCATTTGTTCCTGGGGCTGGGATTTTGTGCCTGGGTCCCATGGGATCATCTTAGTTGGAAGACAAGAAGTGTGAACAAAAATCTCTCTGCTTTTAAAAACCATGATCCCTCCCTAATTCACATAGTGCTCCTATGTCCACTGATCCCCAAATGTCATATTGATGTGTGATGAACTCTAGCAGCTGGAGGGGAAGAGGGTCCATAGGCTGGGGGTACACTGGGAGCCCACTGAAGCAGTCCTTGCTAGAGATGACAGGGTCTGGACAATGGAGAGCAAGGGAGGATTGGAGAGATTAAGGATTCACCAGGATGTGGTGGATCAAATGATCACGTTAAAGGGAGAGAGTCCATGGTGACAAAGCTGTCTTACTCAGCATCAAGTCACTTATTCTGGCCCTCAGCCATTCCTCAGAAGGTTTGAATAAGTATCTTGACATAATGTTCAAGGATACTGTCCATGTCTGCCTCTGTGAGCTAGCTCTTGTTAATGCTAGATACAACTATATACATATATGCACGCACAGACCCCATTCCTGTGTTCTTGTGCCATTGCATGCGTACTTCCCTCTCTATTAAATTCCCTTTCCCACTCTGTTGCAACTACATAAGCCTGCTCATGCCAAGCCAGTCCTCTGTGAAACTGTGCTGATCCTGCCACCAGAAAAGGCCACTAAGCACTTCCCCAGGGCTCTTATCTGTGTCCCTTAGACTGCCCAATACCCCTCCTGCACTCCCAGCCCTGAGCCCCAGGCTGGACGCAGCACCGGAGCCTCATGAAGAATACTGACTTGATGGGCATATCACAGGCATCACTGAATGACAGAATCGTGCTCCTTTCCTCTTGGGTCAGTTTGAGGCTAGGTCAGGCTGAAACAGGGGCCACTCAGGAGTGGAGAGGATTTTGAGTTGGAAAATCTCACATAGATATCAGGGTCACAGGGTGAGGTCCTGTGGCCAGTGACAAGATCTTGAGCAATCATGAAGTCCTGTGAGTAATGCAGCCTGGACCACTTCATCCAAACTAGAGGCAGGAAAATGCCCTGAAGATTTAGTTTAGGTCCACTCACACTTGTTTTGGTTAAGAAATCACCCCTTCCACCCCTCCCCCAGGCACTTTTTCTGTGCAGCTGTCCGCCCTGCGGCTCCCCTGCTCCCTCCACCCCCACCATGACATTAAGTCACTTCATCTGTTTTTCTGGGGATCAGCATTGGAATTGCACAAAACTACAGAGGCTCTGGGCTTAAACCCAGAAGTAAAGCTGGGAAAAGGTCAGGAGCCAGTTCAGACTGTGCACTGGAGAATGGTGGGGAATGGGGTGGAGGGGTAAAGAAGCTCTTTGCTTCTCTCTGCCCTCAGACCATGTTCTTAGTACTTCTCTGCATGAGGGGATCCATGGGGTCCCAGCTGGGAGAACTCTAGGGGTCCCAGCTGGGAGGGTCATTAGAACCCCCTTCTTCCTGAAGTTGAGTTTACAAACCCTGCTCCGCAGGACTCTGAGGGTGGCTGGAGGGCAGGTGGGGTGAGACAAGAAGAGTGAGAGAATCTGTTTAAAAAGATGGCCTCCCACATAAGCGTTTGTCTGAAGGAATTGCCCCACTCCTGTCACTTAAAGGTAGGAAACTGAGGCCATGGAGGGAAGATACCAGTGTTACTTAGCAGTAGAGACAGAAAGATGGCCTTTCCCATTGTCCTGTGTCTGCTGCACAGCACTGCTCCTTCCAGCAGTGGTCCTGGGCCCCTCACTGTTTCTTGCCTTGCATCATTTCAGCAATTTCTAAGGGCTGCTCTGCACCAGGCACCTCTAGGCACTGAAGGGTGAGTAGAGAGGATTGGTGGGCAGAACTCTCCAGAAGGCATCTGCCAAAACACACACACCTTGGTGGGATGTTCACCCACCTGTACTGTTGGTCCAGAGCCAGGATGATTTCACATCAGTCTGTGGACAAAAAGAGGATTCTACAAAAAGTAACCTCACAAGGTTATCTGATCATAAATGCCTAACTGGTCAGGTTATGGGGTGCAGTCATTCCCCAGGAATATAACTTCTTTCGCAAAAGGCTTATCTTTGCCTTAAGCCAGCCCTGTCCATTGTCTCAGTGCATCTGGGTTAACACACCTTTGAAATGCCCCCTTTCAGACTCCTTCTTCTAAAGGGTGACTCTGTCATGAGAGCATATGATCTTGTTAATTATCCTGTAATCCAACTCCCACCTTGCTTTCTTCTACTTTCATGTCATCTTCCTTATGTTCCTTATTTAAAAGAAGCTACAAACTCATTTCTTGGAGGCATTTATCTCCGTCTGTTGAGATCTTGCTTCTAGGCATATCCTCTGTTTGGCGCAAATAAAATTTTTATGAAAATTCTCTACAGGTTTGGGCGTTCTTACATTAAGAGTGATGTAACCTTGGCTACATATTGGGGAGTTTTGAAAATTAATTGCTGCGTCCCACCCCCAACAGCTCTGGTTTAACTAGTCTGGCATGTAAAATGGTCATTGGGAGTTATAAAAGCTCCTCAGGTGATCCAAAGAGAGGCCATGACTGGGAACCACTACTTTAGCAGATAACTGGATGTCCTTGAGCCTAGGGCCAGCAGAGGAAGTCTTTGCCTATTGTCATCTCTAGGGAGGTGCACAATGGCCAATCAGTCTCTGGTTAGAAAGTGGTAAGGGGTATTTATCCCAAAACTACAGGACACAGCTCTATTCCATGCAGAGCCACGGGTACTCTGGGATAGTCTGGCAATACACGCACTGCCCAGTAGAGGGGAAGTAGGGCTGGGTTTGAGTTTTGTTGTTTTGCCATGTATCTGGCTTGATAAGGAGTAATAGCAAACCAAAAAGGGGAGTCTTTCTCTGATTTTTACCAAGGTGCCATAGAGATAGCAGAGCCTGCTTCCTTGTTCCAGAAGTTGCAGGGAGGACAGAGTGAGCTCTTTAGGAGATAGAGGGAGAAAACATTGCTATCCTAACTCTGAAATGCCTACCCAGTGTACCCTGACTTCCTGATTAGAGTGCTGCCTCTACTGCCGGGCAGCTGATGTTCCAGCTCCCTAGAGTGTTCCTTCTGTCCATTCCAGTGGTGGGCTGAATCAGCTGGCTGGTCCCAACAGATGTAAAAGCTGATTATTAAATTTTCAAGTGCTTTACAAGTCAGTTGTTTAACACAGCCGTCATCACCAATTGAATTATATAAACTTATAATTAAATAAATTATATTTAAAAAGAAACGTAATACATCGCCTTGACATGCATCACTTCCTAATTATTTTCCTTAATTTTTCTATTGCTTAGATTCTTAGTTTTTTCATGTCTATATGGTGAAAATACTATTTGTGACGTCATCTTGACTAGGCCACGGGGTGTCCAGACATTATGTCAATCATTATTCTGGGGTTGTCTGTGAGGGTGTTTTGGATGAAATGAACATTTGAATCAGCAGACTGAATAAAGCAGATTGCCTTTCCTGATGTGGGTGGGCCTCATCCAGTCAGTTGAACTCTGAATAGAACAGAAAGGCTGACCCTCCCCTGAGGAGAAGTGTTTGGTTGCCTTGAGCTAGGTCATAGTTTTGTTCCTGCCTTTGGACTTGAACTGAAGACCTACCATTCCTGGATCTCGAGTCTGCTGGCCTCTGGACTAGAACGACACTATTGCGTCTCTGAGGTCTCCAGCTTGGGAACCTCAGATCTCAGGACTTCTCCGCCTCAATAATCATGTAAGCCAACTACATATGCACACACATACATATCTAAAGATCTATCTACATTTATCTACATATCTATATCTATATCATCTATGTCTATCTCCCATTGGTTCTGTTTCTCTAAAGAACCTTAAATAACTATATATCAGGCTGCTACTGCACATCTCTTCCCAACTCCTTGGTCAGTGGTCATCCTGGTGGTTTGAAATTGACAGCGATGAGAGTATGTATGCCAAGAAGAGAGAAAAATGCTATCAATCAGAAACTTAAGTTTTTTTCCTCTGGAGATCTAGTTGTTAGAAATTTGCCAGCATGCCCCGAGTCTTTCCCTACCACATTATTTGTGTGCTCCAGTCACTACTGACTCCCTGCTTTGGGCAGAAAGTGCTAGTTCTCCACTTAAATTTGTTCTCTCCTTCATCCTGGGCACACCTAGATACGCAACATTTCCCAGCCTTCTTGCAGTCTGGTGTGACACGTCCTGGCCAGGCCTGGCCCACAGGACTCCCCCTCAACACTTCTCCATGAGTGTCTCCCTTTTCTAGGGGACTAGAATGAGACTACCTTGGAAGTCCCATGGAGAAGATGGCAGAGGCCCATAGTCAGGGTCCCTGAATGACTGAATGGAGTTGAGCCCCCATTGTCCACCTGGAAAGATCTCAAGTCATTTATCAGAGGGAGAGCCATTAGATATTTGGTCCTCTTTGTTACTACAGCTAACCTTCTTGCCAGACAAACACTTGCCTGCTCTTCTTCATCTACCAGACTTTGATGCAGCCTTCTGGACCCTATTTTAACATCACCTCCTTGCTCCATGCCCCATAGTTAGTTTGGCACCTTTAATATCTTTCCCCTTGCTTGAGGCCACAGGAACCTTCTACAAGTTCTCCTGCCAGACCCAATTAAGACTTTACCCACAATTTAAATATATAAAATTTAAATTACCCATAATTAACCCATAATTTAAAAGTTAACCCATAATTTAAATATTATAGCCCTTAGTTCATATTTAAACTAAGAACAAAACTTACAGTATGCTGAACGTAAAATATTCTTTTTAGATTTTTTAATTGTAAAATGTGTGGGATTCATCAAAGGTGAACTTTTCTGCCCTTTTGGTGGCCTTGCCTTGCTGGTACTCTGAGCATATCCTCGGTTTCACCTTTGGGCCCTTGGGTGTTGCAAGCTGCTATGTTCCAGAGAGCAGGGCTGTTCTCCTGGCCTCAATCCTATTGCTTTAGGCCTAAAGTCTTTCTTTGTCCTTTTGCCCAATTCCTCTTCCAGATGCTTAGCTTAGCTTTTAATTTTAATTTTGTCCACACAGTACAATCTACCCTGTCATACATAGCCTAGGCCCTCAGAAAAGAGGAGCCCTGGACTCCTACTTTTTAGGGTCTTTTGTGTCCTGGGATCCTGGGCAGAGAATCAGAAGGACAAAGATACAGAATACAGGATTGGGCTTTGAGAGTTCAGACCATAATACGAAGGCTTTGTTCGGAAAGCCACTGAACTGTGACCTGTAGTCCCAGGCATATAATTTAGACTCCTTCCTGCAGCCCTTGTCTGGGGGTGGGAGGGAGGTAGCTTAGGGGTCCTGAGTTGTTTTTGATACCATAATCTTTGTTCCAACCTCCATTTTAGCACCTGTCACATACCACCTTTAACTTTGCAACAGCTAGTGTCCAGGCAGCTGAAGTCCAGGGTATCCTTACTTTGTGTGAAATGGATGAATGGGTGGGGTACCAGCTAGGTTTCTGGTGGCAGATAATGAGATGAGAGCTTTATTAGGGATTAACACCTGTTTGTGAAAGGGGTAGAAGTAGGAGCAAGGGTAGGAGGGGAGTGTCCGAGTGCTGTATAAACCTGATAGGGTCTCCACCAGCACACCTGGGAACTCTGATGCAGATGCCTCAGAAGAGGGGTCTGGTTTTGATAAGAGGTGGTTAGGCCCATGTACTACTGCCTTTCATAGTCATTGGCTTGGGAGGGAGCATGACCTTAGCCACTACTGCCTTGCGTAAGTCGTTGGCTGGGGGCCACCCAAGAAAAGCATGAAATTGGCTTGAAAGTTGGTGGCTGACCCCACTCCTTGCAGCTGGGCAGTAAGTCTTTTTTGAAGGAGGCTTTGAGCAGCTCAGTTGTGTGTACCACACAGGGATTCTACAGGGCACATAGACTTTATTTTTAAGCCTCTGTAAATGTTGGGTTCAGATAAATACTATTCACCTAAGAATCTTTGCTGTACTTGGACAACTGTCTAGACTCTACATTTAACTGGGCAGCTTTCAGATAAAGATTTTATTTTGCTGCAAAGTCTCACTGTGGGTTTCTCAGAAGAGAAAGCTTCTGTTAGAGAGTGTGTAGAACAGACAGTGGTACAGGCCATACCATGAGTGTATGGGGTTCGCTCAGGAAACTGTGGGAGGTGGCAGAAAAAATTTCAGCCTATGAGGCCTGACACCCTGGGCTAGGAAGGGTCCCCTTCTGAGTGCCTACTTCTGGCAGTCAGAGGCTGAGAGGACAGAGATAAATATGACCTCACTAGTAGGTTTCTGGGTCCTGGGAATATGATGTACTGAAGTTCCAAGGAGCTGCCGCCCTTCCCCCAAAACAGTGGTTGGGGGACCCAGGTTGCGGTGAGCATCAGCCTGCCAGGCTCAAATGCCTATCTTCACACAGGTCCAACAAGAAAGCAGGTCTGAAATGATTTCCTCTACCCCAAAGAGTCAGATTTTAGAAAATGATGAATCATCACTTTGGTCAGTTTTGCATTATTGAAAAACAAATCTTCTCCCTTGTGAAAACACCTGCTTGTTGTGGAAAGGCAGGAACTAGGACAGATGGAAAAAATGGAAATTTCCCAGGTGCCTTCTCTCTCAACTTACACCTCTCCCCAAGGTCAAGATTCTTCTGTTCCTCTCTTCTGGGGAAATCAGCCCTCTGTGGGCACATGGCATCCATCTGCTCTTCCAATCATTCCTCTTCCTTCTGCATCTTTAATCCCTCCCTCTCTTACTGGTTCTCTTTTCCAAGTTGACAAACACATGTAAGTCTCCCCTGAGCTCAAAACTATACCTTCCTTTCATCTTATCTATATTGTGGAACAGAACTTGCTTTTGGGCTGTTACACACCTAACTATTTTGGAGCAATCTGCCACCATCTCCATCTTTGGAAGCCATAATGAACAGATCAGCTCTGTCCTTGCAGGTGGTCAGATGTGGCCGTGCGATCCAGGCTCAGCCTACTAGATGCTTCTGCCTGAATAAGATCTAATCTGATAGTGTCATGAAAAGACTGAGAGATGGTTAGAATAGACTTTCAAGAATTAGCAGCATTGACAATGTCCAGCTGTGATGATGGTGTCTTCAGGCAAGGTGGAGGCATCCAGAGGGGTGACCTGACCGTGCATTTTCTAGATAATCCTTGTGCCTCGATTATAGGCCCTCTGGAGCCATAATCATTCCTGTCCATTTTCCAAGCCTGGTTCTCCAGCTCCCAAAGGATTTTGTAAATCTCTGATAAACTCCCAATAAATTCCCTTTTCTGGCTTTAGCTGATTTGGGTTGCCTCTACCCACAAAATTCTGATGCCTATGTCATGTCTTCAGTCAATGTTTTCAAATTCCTGTTCTCTCTTACTTCCTAATCTTTCTAACTCAGCACAGATGGTACAGTCTTTCACTTGTCCATTTTCTCACAGATGGCATTTCCTTCCTTATTTCCCCAGTTATGCCACTAAGTTAATTATTGTATATTTCAGACTGGAAAACACAGGTGATCCTTCCAGACTGTGGCTCTGTCCTTCTATAGCCTGTTACCATATTTCTGGGTGAGGCTCATGTTGGTCATGGTTGAAAGTAATCTCAGCTCACCCAGAAGGTGGGGATGGATGACGCCCTTCAGCTTGCAAACAATCCTTTCCTCCTAACTTTTACTTTGTCCTCATTTGCTTAAAAGTCCACCTCTTGCTTAGGTGTCACCTTTGCTATTTGTGAGTATGTGGTGTATACATACTGTCTTACTTTAGTTTGCAGTGGAATGACATATTCAAAGTGCTGAATGAAACAATGTAAACCAAGAATTCAACATCTGGTAAAACTATTCTTCAAAAACAACGGACCATCTATGGCCATGCTACCCTGAACACACCTCATTCCGTTTGATCTCGGAAGCTAAGCAGTGTTAGGTCTGGTTAGTACTTGGATAGGAGACCACCTAGGAAGACCAGGTGCTGTAGGTGTAAAAAAAAGAAAGAAAGAAAGAAAGAAAGAAAGAAAGAAAGAAAGAAAGAAAACAAAACAAAAACACAAAGGACCTATTAACACATTGCCAGATAAAAACTGAGACGAATAATAGCTAGCAGACCTGTCCAACAAGAACTCTTAAAGAAAGTCCTTCAGGCTGATATAAAAGGACACTAAACAGTAACTCAAATCCACACAAAGAAATAAAGAACCAGTAAAAATAGTGATATATGTAAATATTTAAGACACTATTAATGTGTTTTTCTTTGTAACTTCTCATTTTTCTTATCTGATATAAAAGGTAACTGCATAAAATGACATGATAATTCTAGTCGATGAGCACACAATGTATAAAGATGTAACAGGTGATAATAACAACATAAGTGGAAGAGGGGATAATGGAGATATATAAAAAAAATTTTTATATACTATTGATATTAACTTGGTATTAATCCAGACTAGATTGGTAAAATTAAGATGTGCTCCTGAAAACAACCACTGAGAAAATACCCCAAAATACACAATAAAAAATGACAAAGGCATTAAAAGAGTATGCCAGAAAATATCTATTTAACACAAAAGAAGTAGTAATTAAAAATTTGAGGAACAAAAAAAATTACATTTAGAAAAAATAGCAAAATAACGTTAAGCCCTTCCTTATCAGTAATTACATTAAATGTAAATAGATTAAATTCTTCAATTTAAAGGTAAAGGTGGGCACAATAGATTAAAAAACAAGATCCAATAACATACTGTCTAGAGACTTAAGATTCAAAGGCATAAACAGGTTGAAAGTGAAAGGATTGAAAAAAGATATTTCACATAAACAATAATCAAAAGAGTTGGGATGGCTGCACTGAAATCAGACAAAATAATGTTATGATAAAATTATTGCAAGAGAGAAAGGACTATATATTAATAAAAGGGTCAATCCATTAAGAAAGTATAGCAATTTTAAACATATTCACCTAATAATGGAGCATCAAAATCTATATGCAAAAATAGATTTAAGAGAGAAATAGACAGTGAACAATATAATTGACAAATTCAATATACTATTTTCAATAATAAATAGACTATCAATAAGGAAATAGAAGACTTGAACAATACTATAAACCAACTGGAATTAGCAACCATCTATAGAACATCCCACCCAACAATAGCAGAAAATACATTCTTCTCAAGTGCACATGGAACATCCTCCAGGACAGGCCAAACAGTAGGCCACAGAAAAAATCTCAACAGACTCATTGGGATATCTGATTTCACCGCTTGTAGTAAATATTGTACAGAACATTCTAGCCAGGACAACTAGTCAAGAAAAATAAATAAAGCATCCAGATTGGAAAGAAAGAAGTAAAACTATCTCTGTTCACAAATGACATGATCTCATATATAGAAAATTCTAAGGAATCCACTAAAAAAAGTTTTAGAATTAATAAATGAGATCAGCAAGGTTGTAGGGTACAAGATCAAGATACATAAATCAATTTCATTTTTTTATACCTGCTATGAATAATCTGAAAATGAAATAAAAAAGAAAACAATTCCATTCACAACAACATCAAATAGAGTAAAATATACAGGGATAAATTTAATAAAACTAGTGTAAATTTATAATCTGAGAACTATAAAACATTGTTGAAAGAGATTTAAAATAATTAAATAAGTAGAAAAACATCCTTTGCTCATGTATTAAAAGATTTAACATTGTTAAAATGGTAGTACTCTCCAAAATGATCTACAGATTTAATACGATCCCCGTCAGAATCCCAGATGATCTTCTTGTAGAAACTGATGAGCTGATTCTAAAATTTATATGGAATTCTAAGGGACCTAGAATAGCTAAAACATGTCACTTGGCCATCAAGCTCCAGTGCAGTGGTCTACTCCAGAGACCAGCTCATGCCCTGGGAAGCTCCTGAGCAGTGCCAGGTGGATCTGTTGCGGGTACTGGAGCCTGAGAATCAAGCAGGAGGTTTGACATGGTCTAGATAAGAGACGATTAAGGCCTCAACTAAAGCAAAATGAAAATGCTTTCCACAGCTAGGTGAAAAGAGCCCTGGAGCATCTCACAGTGGGGAGTTGAGTGGGTGAGGTACAAGAGACCTGGGTCTGACTCCTGGCTCCATTATCTTGATCTGAGTTACCTTGAGCAAGTCCCTTAACATCCCTAAACCTGTTATTCCATCTACCAAATGGAGATGATAATTTCTGCCCTACTTATCCCAAATGGGCAATACTAAGGTAGGAAGCTACATATGTCAAAGCTCCTTGCAAACTGCCAAACACTATATAAGGACATGTGCAAGAGTGTGCATAAGCATAAAATTCCATGGCAAAATCCAGGCGAGCATTGACAACCCAATAAACTCTGAGACAATCTACCACTGGTTCATTCTTGTTCAAGATTTTGACCCAGAAAGTCGTATTTTCATATCTTAGGTAAAGAGATAGTCCTGCAACATTACATCTCCTCAGGCATAACTGTAATGCAATCTATGTTCTTACTGATGGAGGTAACATACTTAATTGTCTGGCACACAAGAAGAGTTTGCTCACTAGTTTGCAATTTATTTTGCTCTCTTTGGCATGTGAGGTTTGCATTTTGGTTAATAATTTCATGCCTCTCCAAACATGGCTTTTCTATTTATAGCTTTGCATAGCTCACTAGGCAGTCTCTTGGTGTGAATATAATGGGGAACAGAGTGGGGAGGCGGCTTCAGAGGGAGTGAGATAGCGGGAACACTTGCTGTGCCCATGGCTCATAACATGCAGCCAGTACATTTTGGAGTGCACAAGACACTAGTGCCTAGGGCTCACGGCTCCCATCAATCTTCTGCAGATCCAAACATTCTGACTAGCTTCCACCACCTGATGAACTTTTTGCTTTCTTGGTTTCTGTTTGCTATAGTATGGGAGGTCGTGTGGTGTCACAAACAGAACATGGGCTTTGGGATCAAAATCTGGCATCAGCATACATTGGCTGAGGGTGCTGGACAAGCCTCTTCCTCTCTTGGTGCTTTAGTCACCTCACCTGCAAAATGGGGATAGTCAGAGCTATCTGCTGAGATTTCTATGGAGATTAAATGAGATGAAAAATTAAAATAGCATATGTTTGGTATATATTCAACCCTCCACAAAATATAGGTATGTAGCTTCTTTATGCCAGTTATTAAACAGATAACTGGAGAAGTGTGGCTACTGCTCTAAGAGCCTATTATCTAGTGAGAGAGGGAAGGTAGACATATGAGACTGCTAACATTCCACTTGCACACATTTGCAAGTCACATATGCACTCTCACACACAAACATGTACTTTCCCAGGCACATGATCACACTCAGGTTCAGACACAGGTTCATATTCCCCCACGAACTTGATTGACTTTATCACTCACACATGCATATGTATGTGCAGACTACCACATACTCACCAGCGCTCCCGCTCCCCAATATGCTCACTCTCGCAGAGTCACAGGCCAGGAATCCTGGAAAAATGCTCTAGCCCTGCTGTCTGCAGCCCTACTCCTCCATTACTGTCTGCTGCTGCCCAACATGGGAGCTGTACCAACTGGGGGTGAGCTCCTCGTCACTCCCGGTGGCATATCTCCCTGCTTTCCCCCATATTCAATGTTCATTATCATCATATTTTATTATGGTCAATAATAAAGTCTAGTCAGCATGTCAGAGCCTTCTGTAAGAGGCTCAATCATTCTGTGCCTCTGTGTTCCCCAACCCCCAGGAACTACCAGCCCACCAACCTAGCCTGGCCGCCTCGGGAGTCTGCCTGGTCCTGTCTAGTCCTCCTATGATGAGCTTTGCCTTCCCCTCCTGCCTTCAACCGGCCAGGGGAGACCTCCCTGGCCACATCTGTTCAAGGGCCTTAGAAATACCCACTGCTTTCTGCTGCCCCCAGCTGGTCACCCAGTACTGGCCAGAGCAGCCTAGGGTCTCTGTGGCAATGTGAGGGGAAGTTTCATGGTAACAGCTTTAATTCTAGCTCTTTATGTTTTAACTCCCCTACTGGTTCTTCCAGAAAACACATCATCCCTGTACAGCTTTGTGTCTCCAGGGACCTTAATAACTCTGTTGGATGAATGATTGAGCTGTCTTGGGCACATCTGCAATGGTGCCTTGGTGGAAGGTTGGGATAGAGAGTAGTTGTGCAAAGAGGGTGCATCGCTTAGGCTCCAAACACAAGAAAATGGACTGACAGACAGTCTACTAGGCCATTCAGTTGTCCAGGTCAAGGGACACTTCTTTTCCTTCAGAACCCTTCAGAACAAAGGGGTGGCCCTGACATTAAAGAAACCTGAACCCACCACCAAGTTCCTGATTCTGGGGTTGACATGGAAACTGCCACAATGAGAGTGTTTTGGGGGCACATTCCAAAAAGAGGAACCTGGCACAGAGGGTCACTGCGACTCATTTGCTCTCACATTTTATAAGAGGAAGTCAAGTGATTGCAAAATACCACTTCTTGAAACAAATTGTGGTTAATGTTTTTTTCTCCATGTAAAATGAAATTCCCTAACTTTGGGGTAGGCATGTGTATATTTCAGTTAGTTTTCTTGAATCAGCCTTTCTGTGCAGTCACATTTGGTTTTAAAAGATAGTTTAGCCACTGACGAGGAGCTTGACCCTGGACAAATCAGTTAATCTCTCCACACCTGTTCCATCTTCTTTAAAATGGTGACATGAATATCATCTGGCAAGGGTTATTGAGAGGATTAAATGAGAGGATATATGTACATCTCTTTAGGCAGACCAGGAAGATGTAGCCATTAAACACCTGGTTCTTGAAATTTAGGATCCAGCTCAGGGTTCTGCTCCATTCAGCCAAGGCATTCCCCTCTACAGAACAGCTTTCTTTTTTGAAAAATTGGGAATAGGACTAGATAACTTTCGTGGCATCTTTCAGATCTGAGAGAACATGACTGAGAGAACATCACTCTTTTAAGCCAACTCTGAGAAACATGAGTTCTCATGTCATAGTCTCCCAGAAGACAGTCTCTGCTGCACACTCATTCACACTCAACCACCCCATATATGTGCACTGTGTGTCCCCTAAAGCAGAAAGTGTGTTTCCAAATGCTTAGTTCACCAGCAGCAAATCTAGCCCCGAGAGAGACCTGGGCAAATGAGTCTCCAATTCTCAAAAGCTGCCATGACCCTCCTGTGATAGACTGCAAGGATCTCCCACATTCTTCACACTTCTTTGAATCCATGAGAGACATGTAGCTCCATCAATCCTGTGGTCGTCCAACCTGCCAGCCAGCAGCATCACAAATGCTGAACGAGGCTATCCTCACCAGCCGGCTGAGGGTGGAAGGCTACGTGAGCCCAGGAAAGCTTGACTGACAGACTCATCAGGAAGAGTAATTACTCATCATTTGAAGCCACTGAGTTTGACAGTGGTGTGTTACACTGTAGTAGTCAACTCCACTCCACCCGCAGGTCCAGTTATAACAGACTCACCCAGACAGGCTTTTTTGGTTCTGTCTTTCTTGTGTCCTGAAGCCCAGGAGCCCAGCATGGAGACTCCATAGAGAGTTGGCAAAAAAAAAAAAAAAAAAAAAAAAAAAAAAGGCTGGGTTTGAATCCTGACACCCCTAGTCTTAGCTTCACAGGACCTCATCAGGACTCATGATATCACCCCCTAACAGCCGATGTGAAGACTGGTGAAAAAGAGACGTGGTTCTCATGACTCTTTCCTCTAAATGATACTGAAACTGAGCAGGTTTTCAATAAATGGTGGCTGCTATGAGGTGCTGCCTGACATTTGTTGTTTAATTCATTTGTTAGAATTAAAGCTATATTCCATGGCAACATCACTGGGGCTTCATGGAAGGTGGCAGATATTTGATTCCTTCATCTCTATACATATTTGTTAATAACCAATGATACACAAACTCCAGCACTGAGCACCACAAGAACCCAATGTGGGAGAGACATAGTCCTCATCTCTAGGATCACAGCATGGAGGGTGTGTGTGAGGGGAAACATATGCTTCTTTGTTCCTGGTTCCTGGCACAGAGCTACTAAAATTCTTGGAGTTTTCTGAGTAATAGAGTGTATTTTATTATTCATAAAGAGCCCCTTTCAACCAAACCTGAGTTTATGCTACTAGGGGGACTCTTGGCAGGCCTCTGGAGAGCTTCAGGATGGAGGCTGGCCTCCAGAAAGACTGAGGCATAATTAGAGGGCTAGAGCTTTCAGCCCCACTCCTTACTCTCACTCCCCACCTCCAGGGAGGAGAGAGGGCTCAGATGGTGATGTCCTGTCCATCACCAATGACCAACAATTTGATCAATCATGCCTACATAATGAAACCTCCATGAAAACACCGAATGATGGAATTCAGAGAACTTCTGGTTTGGTAAACAAGTAGAGGTGGTAGGAGGGTAGAATACCTGGAGAGGACATAGAAGCTCTGCACCCTACACCTTCACCTCTGCCCTATACCTGGCCCTATGCATCTTTTCCATTTTGTTGTTCCTAAGTTGTATCCTTTACAATAAACCAGTAATATTAAGTAAAGTGTTTTCCAAAGTTCTGTGAGCCATTCTAGTGAGTTATCAAAACTGAGGAAAAGATCACGAGAACCTCTAACTTTGTTTGTAGTCAAGTTGGACAAAAGTGCAGGTGGCCTAGGCACCACATTTGCAATTGGTGTCTGAAGTGGGGGCAGTCTTCTGGGACTGAGCCCTTAACCTGAATGGTCTGCCTTAATTATGGATGGTTGGTGTCAGAATTAAATCAAACAGAATTGTTGGATACCTAGTTGGTGTCAGAGAAACAGATGTTAAGGCAGATATCCAAGGCTGTCTGTCCTGCCTTTAGGTGTGAGCCCTAAGAGCAGGGCCTGTCACATTCCCTTCTGGGCTCACGGGAGAGAGCAGGGAATAAGGGACTATGAAGGGTCCTGATCTGTCCCAGGGCAGGGCAACGGGGAGAAGCTCAGGTATGTGCCCACGACATTTTCCTTCTCTTTCCAACTTTTCAGTTTTGAATTTTAGTCCTTTTTTGCTATCTCAAGGGATTTATGAAAGATCTCAACATCAAAAGTTTGGACATACACTGTGAAGGCTTGTGGGTGGGCCTGGGCAGTTTGGGCCCTGCACACTGTATGCATGGCCGAAAAGGCACTGGGTGGTGGGGGGCTGGCTTCATTCAGGTGGTGCTCTGTTTGACAAGCCATAGGTCTGGGCCTGGAGCTGGCTCACCTTGAAAGAAGAAACACCTCTGTTATTTGCAGAAAGGTACTGTCTAGACTCTGGCTGTGCACCGTGAGTTGCCTGGAGAATTAATCCAAAGACAAGGCTTGAACACAATACTCTGGTATTCAAAAGCAGGGGAGCAATGGCCAGAGATGGCAGCATGGGGACTAATTTCAGGCCTATTCCTCTTCCTTGCAGTGGGCACATGAATCAGGCCTTGGGGCTCCCCACAGTGCCTGACTAGCCACCTCTCTGTTCAGGATGGACTTGCCTTCCCAGCCCTGTACTCATGTAATCTCAGAACCATTCCTGATGTGGCAAGGAGCATACTGTGTCTGCTGATAGCATCTCCTCTTAGTGCAATTGTTGCAATTGTTATTTTACCAGTTACCATTTGCTGAGCACACACCATATGCCACACTCAGATATTATGGTCCATGTATACCATCATCATGTTTTGTTAAGTCTGTTTTAAGAGGAAAGTGAGGCTCAGGGGTAATGAGTGATGTGTGCTAGTTCACCAGCCAGCATAGGCTAAGCTGGCATTTCAACCCCAGCCTGCTAGGGTTTGTAACACCAGGTGGCCCCATCCATTTCTAGAGTGAGGGGTCTATCCTATGGTATCTCTGTTCTTTTACCTGCTCCTTCTACCCTCAAGGTCCCCAAAGCACTGATAGGTCCAGAAATCTGCTTTCAAGGCATTTGATTCCTCCTGGTAACCCCTGCTAACAAATTTAAAGGATAAAGACTTTTTTAAAGTTATCAAGTCATGGCCTCAGTAATATATATAAAAGCACATCATGACCAAAAGGATTTCATCACAAATTGGCCTAAACCCCTTTCTCTCCACACATGCTCTTGGAGTTACTTTCTTTGGTGCAGGTAGAATGAGGGGGCAACAGTGACCTGTTTCAAAAGGAAATGAAAAAGCATGTTTTCCTGTATATCAACTCAAGGAGCCTGAGCAGAAAGGGGAACATCATGCTTGAGAGGCAGCTGTGGCCTGATGATGGGGGCGCTGCTACCACCACTAAGGGAGGAATGCAATGCACACCCCTAATCCAGCCTGTCCGCTCCTGGAAGTGTATCTTGCAGATACAATACCTTGCAGAGTTAGGTGCATTCACAGCCTTGTTTGTAACAGCAAAATTCTAGAAACAACCTGGAGTGGGCTCTGTTGTGCCACCCAGACGACTCCAGGACTAAAGGGTCTGGTCCCCCATCTGCTGGCACATAGCCCTCAGCCTCCACCTCAACTGGAGATTTCCTTACCTAGGGTATACTCCCTTTCTGGGGGCCATGACACCAAAGGTTGGTGATTCTAGGGGTATCAAGGCCTGGCCTCCTTGACCCAAATGAGCACAGCCTTGAAAGCCCACCCCAGCCTCAGCTAAATATAGAATCAACTGAGGACACTGTCATGCCTGGATTGCAGTCCAACTTCTCCCTTTGCTCAGTCCTACATCCTGACTCCTCACAGGTGTCAATCCCTGATATACTTAATGCATGCTGATCTTCATCTCAGAGCCAGCTTTCCAGAGGACCCAGTCTTAAACACACCTAAAGGCTGATCTACTATGTATTGCGAAATAACTGATAGTATAGTCATAAAGTGGACATTATATAGCTTAAGAGCTGGTTGTTAAACTGCATGCATGTTCCAATTCTATTTGTGTCCTCAAAATGGAAGAAGCATGTACATGTCAAAATGTTTTGGAGCTAACAGGAGTTATCTCTACAGAGTAGAAATAGAAGTTTAGAGTATTTGCTTTATGCTTTACACTTTTCTATACTGTTTAAATTCTTTCCTTTAGCATGCCATAATGTCTATAGTGATGATTCAAAAGAAGAATGGATAAAATTTTATTCTAGTTGGTATTCTCTGAGCTTCTTGGATCTGTGGTTTGTTGACTGTCACTGCCTAGAGTTGGTTAAACCGCAAAGTTTATAGTCAATTATCAAGTTTGACGGCACACAATCCTACACTTCTGAACCAACTGCAAGTTTGGGGATATTCCCCCAAAACTCTTAGGTTCAATAATTTGCTGGAAGACTCACAGAACTCATTGAAAACTATTATACTCACTGTCATGTTTATTAACTGGAAAGGATACAAATTAAAATCAGCCAAAGAAGAGATGTATAGAGCAGAGTCTGGGAAAGTTCTAAATGTGGAACTTCCCTGTTCTCTCTTGTGGAGTCAGGATATATTACCCATCTGGCATCAGTATGTGACAATATGCATGGAGTATTGCTAACCAGAAAGCTTGCCTGAGCCTCAGTTTTCGGAGATTTTATTTGAGCTCTATTACATAGGCTTGATTGATTGACTGTCCACTTGGGTGATCTCCAGCCTCCAGGTTGACTGATACCTCATGGCTCAAAGCTTTCACCTTAAATCACAGAGTTGGTCTTTCTGGCTTGGGCAGCCTCTATGCTAAGATTATCAGGTGTGATTGGCAACACTTCAAGTTCTGGTATAGCCAGCATTTGCCCTAAATGAAGACACACATTGTTGTTGATCAGCTGATTTACATAATTGGTGGGAAGGAGCAGCTATGCTTGCCATTGTGCCACTTTCTCATGGAGCATCTTTCAGTTTTTCAGTTTCTCTGACTCCTGAGCCAGGTATGTGTGTGTTCAGCTCTGTGATGAAGAACTTGGTTTCTGCAAGACTACTCTGTACCTCCATCCTGTTACCCAGCTGGAAATCCCAGACATCTTCAATGCCTCTCTTATTCAGCTCTACAAGCACTGTCCATGTTTTCTTCCTAATATCTCTTGAACCTACTGTCCCCTCTATATTCTTATGGACTGGAGTCCTCAATAAGGCCACCTGACCTCTGTCAGGCCTTTCTCCATGCTATTTATTCATTTATTCACTCAAAAAACATTTATTAAACATATACTATGTATCAGGCATCATTTTAGGCACTGTGAAACCATGTCTAACCTTAATCTTTGCTTTCCTGTCTAAATGGTGCTTGAATAGTGACTAAAGAAGTAGTGGCAATAAAGCCTGCAGAATAGAGCCTATATTTAAAGAGCAGAGGGGAGACAGATAATAGATGAAATAAATAAGTAGGAGGCAGGACTTTAGATATGCCTGAGTGATGAGGTCAGCAAATCATCTTCCTCAGTGCAACTATAAATCTGGACAAAATTGACAAAAATAACTCCTTTTCCATTCTCTGGGAATTGACCAAAAGCATGGAATAATCTGAAAAGCATTTACGCTTGAAAAACTGGGGTACTTTAGGTAATAACAGTGGGAGTTTATTGTTGTTGCCTAAAAATGTTTTTATCCTACTTTCCTCAGCTCAGGCATCACAAAGCTTCTTCTGGGGTAGGGCACATCACGGGGACCAGCAACTTTGCTAACAACAATAATGGCTCATTAAATTTTGAGTGGTGGGTGATGCTCACATTCAGGCATTGACAGTGGAACAGACAATCTTCACAGCAGGTAAATGGGGAGAACTGATGTTCTGTCTGAGACTACAGTCATTTTGGGGACAAACATGTTTCTGGTGTAGGCTGCATGCATGTGCAATGAAGACCATAAAGGGTTTGGGGTACCCCCAAACTCTTGCCAACTCTAAAATTGCTGGCATATGCAGGATAAAATGAAAGGCCCAGGAGAAAGTAAAAGCCCGATAAAACTTGAAAACAACCTGAACTTTGAGCATATTTCCCTACACACAGATCTACTGGCATGGAATGAAAACTTTATTGGCTCAAGGTATAAACACGACATCTGTCTGATCATTGGCTAATCATTGAATTACACAGAAACAAGGGTGATTCCCCAGGAGGACATTTTTAAACACCTAAGTGTGCATAAAACAATAATTACAGCAGTGGTTTTGGGGTTTATAATATGTAGATGTAATATATACCTGAAAAAAATAACGCAAAAGAGGTCTGAGGAAATGAAACTTTGGAGTAAAGTTTCTATATTTTACTGGAATTAAGTATTACTCTGAAGTAGATTAAAATAAAATGCATATTGTAATCTCTAGAGAAAACACTAAAACAAAAATATAGTCAAAAATCAATAAGAAATTAAATTGTCTACTAGAAAATATCTAACACAAAAAAATACAGTAAAGGAGGAGCTGAGAAACAAAAATAGAGGTGACATAGAAAACAAATTACAAATGGCAAACATAAATACAATCATATCAATAATTACATTAAATGTGAATGGTCTAAATACTCCAATCAAAACGTAATGATTATTAAATGGAATAGCAAGATTCAAATATATGCTATCTGTAAGCAACACATTGAAGATTCAATGATATAAAACTATTGAAAGGAAAAGAAGGAAAAAAGATATGTCCTATAACTTTAACTTTAAGACAGCTGGAACTGGCTATTTTAATATAAAATAAAATGACATTAAGAAAAGAAACATTACGGGGAAAAAATAGCATAGATGGAGGCTTTGATCATCCCTTTTGCAACCAAATCAAGGTTGTGACAGAAAAACGAAGCAAACAGTAAGCAAAATCAGTGGGCATTTAGATGAACAGAAACACTATAGTTAGGGAGAGAAATAATTAATCAACTTGCAATGGTAGAAGGTAGGAGGGGACAAAGATGCAAGGCTGCCCAGTCCCCAGGGCTACATGGGACAAAGGCCACAGCAGCGGCAGCCAACAGCTGTAGGTGCCTCTTAAAGGGGCCATGTCTGCTAGCAGACTTTTCAGGTGACAGAACTTCTCTCGAGCACCAGTGTCAGATTGGCTGCATGGCAGGCACCAGGAACATACAGGGGGACACTGATTTGTCAGAGTGAGGGTCAGAGGCAGAATTGCCAACGATATTCATTGTTTCTCTTTTGAGCCCTCCCTGCCTCCCAGTGTGTGGACACAAGCACTGCCATAGCTAGGATGTCATCAAAATGGATAACAGAGATCGCTCTGCCCAGAGGATTCCCTGAAACTCCATTTCCCCAGCTCAGGCCCCCACCCAAGCCACATCCTATTGTGTCCTCGGTAAATCTGGTGATCTTTGCTGAGAAGTACCAAGACTCACACTTGTGGCAGCTGGCCACAGTTTCTGATATGGTTTCTTGAGGCAACTATAATAAGCACAGCTCCTGTGGATTGCTTGCTGAATCCTAACAGGTGGTCCTGGAGGGGCACAGGCTGGGGCTAAACTTGGCCTAAAGCCAAATCCCTATCAGGAATGTGCCACTGGACACCTACTACAGAAAGCCACACTAATAAGACCAGGAGACGTAAGAGCTTTGCTTAGTACATAGAAGCAGGCACAGAAAGGCAGACAAAATGGGAAGACCAGATGCAGAAATCACATGAGAAGACATTACAGAGATCCAGAAATAATGGAGTTAAGCACTCTAATGGATGTAGAGTTCAAAACACTGCTTATAAAGATGTTCCATGAACTTAGGGAAAGTGTAGATAAACTCAGTGAGAACTTCAAAAAAGAGATGAAAAACATAAAAATGGTAGGGGACCTAAATACCTCACTGTAAGATATGGAGAAACAGAAAATCAATAAGGAAATAACATCCTTAAATGACACATTAGACCAACAGGACATTACTGACATTTACAGAGCTTTCCATCCCAAAACAGTTGCTTATACATTCTTCTCTAGTGCACATGCTACATTCTCAAGGATTGATCACATACTGGGACACAGATAGTCTCAACAAATATAAGAGGGTTAAAATCATACCGTATTAGCTGATCGTAATGCTTTGAAGCTAGAAGCCAAGTATAAAAAAAGTGGAAGAACCACAAATACATGGAGATTAAACAACAGGTTACCGAAGAATGAACGGGTCAGAGAAGAAATAAAAAAGAGATCAAGAGATATATAGAAATAAATTATAATGATGTACAACATATCAAAACTTTAGGGACATTGCAAAAATGGTCACAAGGAGAAATTCATATCGTTACAGGCCTATGTCCAAAAACAAGAACAAGCCCAAATAAACAACGTAATGCCTCATCGTAAAAAACTAGAAAAGGAAAAACAAATGAAGCCTAAAGTCAGCAGACAGAAAAAAAATCATCAAAATTAGAGCAGAATAAGCAAAATTGAAACTGAAAAACAATAGAAAAATAAATGCAACAGAGAGCTTGTTCTTTGACAAGGTTAATAAAATTGACAAACTCCTAGCTAGACTCACTAAAGAAAAAAGAGAAAGGAAACAAACAAAATCAGGGATGAAAGGGGGGAAGTTATAACTGACATCATAGAAATACAAAGGATCATACAAGAATACTATGAAAAAGTATATAACACCAAATTTAATAACCTAGAAAATATGGACCAGTACTTAGAAAGATACAATCTTCCTAGACTGAATAAAGAAGAATTGGAAAATCTAAACAGACAGATCAACAGTATCAAAATTGAAACCATCACCAAAAACCTACCAAAGAGTAAAAGTCCAGGACCAGATGGCCTCACCAGTGAATTCTACCAAACACTGAAAGAAGGTTTAATACCTATTCTCTTGAAAAACTTCCAAAAAATCGAAGAGGAGGCAATACTTCCCAACTCATTTTATGAGTCCAATATTATCCTGATATTAAAACCTGGTAAATGTAACACAAAGAAAGGAAACTACAGACCAATATCTCTCATGAACACAGATGCAGAATACCTAAATAAGATACTAGTGAACAGAATATAGTAACATATTAAAAAGATTAAACACCACAATCAAGTGGGCTTCATCCCAGAAGCACTGGGATGGTTCATCACATGCAAATTGATTAATGCAATACACCACATAAACAAATTAAAAAATAAGAATCATATGATCATATCAATAGATGCGAAAAAGCTTTCAAGATTCAGGATCCATTTATGATCAAAACGCTTAACAAAGTGAGTATAGAAGGAAAGTACCTTAATATAATAAAGGGCATATATGACAAGCCCTCAGCCAACATTATACTTAATGGTGAAAAACTAAAAACCTTCCCTGTAAGATCAAGAACAAGGCAAGGCTGTCCACTATAGTCACTGTTATTCAATATAACATTGGAGGTCCTAGTGAGTGCAATCAGATAAGAGAAAGATATAAAAGGCATCCAAACAGGAAATGAAGAAATCAGTCACTACTTGCAGATGACATAATTCTCTATGTAGAACCCCCCCCCCCAAGACTCCACAAGAATACTACTAGAAATAATAAGCAAATACAGTAAAGTCTCTGGATATAAAATCATGTTCAAAATCCATAGTGTTCCTATACTCTAATAATGAAGTGCCAGAAAAAGAAGTGAAAAAAAATTCCTTTTGCAATTGCAACAAAAAAGAATAAAATACCTCCAGGAATAAATTTAACAAAACATGTGAAGGACCTATATAATAAATAATATAAGACTCTATTAAAAAAATTGAAGAAGATACAAAGAAATGGATATTCCTTGTTCTTGAATTGGAAGGAACAACATAGTTAAAATGACTTTATTACCTAAAGCATTATACAGATTTAATGGAATTGCCATCAAAATCCCATCAGCATTTTTTAAAGAAATAGAACAAAAAATCACCAGGTTTCTACGGAAGCACAAAAGTCCACAGATTGCCAAAGCCATCCTGAGGAAAAAAGAATGAGGCTGGAGGCATCACTCTGTTCGACTTCAAATTATACTACAAAACAACAATAATCAAAATTACATGGTATTGATGAAAAACAGAGACACAGACCAGTGGAAGAGAATCAAGAGATCATAAGTAAACCCATATTTATATGAACAAATAATTTTTCAATAAAAAAGCCAAAACTATACAGTAGAGAAAGGAAAGCCTCTTCAATAAATGGTGCTGGGAAAACTGGAAAGCCACCTGCAAAAGAATAAAACTAGACTGTTTTCTATCACCACACGCCAAAATTAATTCAAAATGGAGTAAGGACCTGAATATAAGACCTGAAACAATAAAATGCATAGAAGAAAACGTAGGAACTGAACTCAAGGACCTTGGGCTTAAAGAGGATTTTATGAATTCGACCTCAAAGGCAAGAGAAGTAAAAGCAAAAATAAATTAATGGGATTGATCAAACTAAAAAGCTTCTGCCCAGCAAAAGAAATTGTTGACAAGGTAAAGAGACAACCATCTGAATGGGAAAATATATGTGCAAGCAATGCTTCCAAAAAGGGCTTAATATCCAAAATATACAAAGAACTTGTAAAACTCAATAATAATGAAAAAAACAAATGATTCAATCAAAAATGGGCAGACACCTGAACTGTCACTTCTCCTGAGAAGACATACAAATGGCCAACAAATATTTGAAAAGATGCTCAACATCACTAGCTGTTAGGGAAATGCAAATTGAAACCACGATGAGGTACCATCTCATACCTGTCAGAATAGCTATCATCAACAGGACAAGTAATAACAAGTGTTGGAGAGGATGCAGAGAGAAAAGAACCTTCATATACTGCTGGTGGGACTGCAAATTGGTACAGCCACTATGGAAAACAGTATGGTGGTTCCTCAAAGAACTAAGACGTAATGTGCCATATGATCCAGCAATCCCTCTATTGGGTATTTACCCCCAAAACTTGAAAACCCATATCTGAAAAGATATTTGCACACTGATGTTCATAGCAGCATTGTTCGTAGTGGCCAGGACATAGAAACAATCAAAGTGTCCTACAATAGATGATTGGATAAAGAAGCTGTGATACATTTGTACAATGGAATATTACTCAACCATAAAAAGAGATGAAATAATGCCATTTGCCACATGGATGGACATCAAGATAATTCTAAGCAAAATAAGCCAGATAGAAGAAATTGAAACCCACATGATATCACTTATATGTGAGATGTAAACCTAAAAGCAACAAACGAAAAGGACAAACAGGCAAGAGACTCATGGACACAGACTAGTAGTTACCAGCGGTGGGGGTGAGGGGGTAGGTAGATGGGGTAAAAGGAATCAAATATGTGGTGACAGAAGGAAATCTAACTATGGGTTAGATTAAAATACAATGTGTGTGTGTGTGTGTGTGTATATATATATATATATGCCTTACTGTTAAATTGTATGCCTGAAAATTACTGGATTTTGTTAACCAATGTCACCATAATTAAAAAAATAAAAATAAAAATGGAAATGCAAATTATAAAAAGGAACCAGTCAGAAATAAAGACCACATTATTTGAGATAAAGAATATTTTAGAGGGAATAAACAGCATAGATAAAGAAGAGGATTGAATAGCTAATGTAGAGGATGGGGAAGCCAAGGACACTCAATCAGAACAGCAAGAAAAAAGAAGCCAAGACTATAATAATAATTTAAGGAGACAACGGGACATAATTAAATGTAAAAAAGCCCATATCATAGGGGTACCTGAAGGAAAACAAGATGTTGAACAGCTATTTGAAGAAATAATGATGGAAAACTTCCCTAACCTGGTGAAGAAAATAGATATACAACCCCAGGAAGCTCAAAGAGTCTCAAAAAAGATGAACCCAAAGAGACTGACACCAAAACACATAATAATTAAAATGCCAAAGGTTAAATACAAAGAGAATCTTAAAAGCAGCAAGAGAGCACCTATAAGACTTGCAGCTAATTTCTCAAAAGAAACTATGCAGGACAGAAGGGCTTGGAACAAAATGTTTAATGTGATGAAAACCCAGGATCTATAACCAAGGATATTTTATCCAGCAAAGCTATCATTTAGTCAAAGGACAGATAAAGAGCTTCCCAGACAAAAATAAGATAAAGGAATTTATCAACACCAAGCCAGTATTACAGGAAATGTTGAATGGAAATCTTTAAGAAAAAAAGTATCAAAAACATGAATAAAAAATGGTAATAACTACATTCCTATCAACAAGTACCTTGACAGGAAGATAATTAAGTGCTCCAGGCAAAAGATAGAGTGGCTGAATGGATAAGAAAACAAGACTCCTACATCTGCTGCCTACAAGAGACTCACTGCAGATTAAAAGACACGTACAGACTAAAAGGAAGGGGAGGGTAAAAGATATTGCCTTGATGGACCTAGATGGAATAATGCTGAATGAAGTAAGTCAGATAGAGAAAGACAAATATCACATGATTTCATGTACATGTGGAATCTAAAAAACAAAATAAACAATAATAACTAAAATGGAAATAAACTCATAGATACAGAGAATATTTTGAGGGCTACTAGGTGGGAGAGGATTTGTGGAAGATAGCAAAAAAAGGCAAAGGGATTAAGAAGTACAAATGGATAATTACAAAATAGACATGGAGATATAAAGTGTAGCATAAGGAAAATAGTTAATAATGTTGTGATAAATATGTAATGGGGAAGACGGATACTAGATTTAGTGGGATGATCACACTGTGAGTTATACATATCTCTAATTACCATGTTGTACAATTGAAACTAATATATTATTGTATGCCAGCTATAATTGAAAAAATTTCATTGAATTATACTATGTAAAAAAAAAAGAAAAGAAACATTACAACAAAGGGTATATTTCACAATGATGAAGGGTGAATATATTAGGAAGTGATAACAATTATAAGTATACACAGATATACTCAGGTGGAGGAGTGACATGGGAATCCACTGGGATGTGTTCAACCAGTGATGGATTTAATCAGTTTTAGGTTTTAAAACCTTGTTCCAGCAGGGCTAGAAGGGCCCTGGGATCAGTAAGACCATTGAAGAGGTGAGAGCTGACTTCATACTCCTCTGCCAGTCATTCTTTCTATAAAAAAGCAATTCTGACCTGATTAGACCTATGCTCACAACTTTTAACAGCTCCTACTGCTCACGAGAGAGTCCAAGTTTCTCCACATGACATCAACCTACCTTTCCACTCTTGTCATTTTACACCCCTCTTCATACCACCTCAATTCCCTTCTCTAAGTCTTCTATTCTCCCAGGACACACTCTTGCCACCCTACCTGGGTTCTCGTGGTCCCCTCACATCCCTGCCACTCACAGCAGGGAGGGAGGGGGTACGTTTTAGAGAAAGGCCAAGTGAAAAGCCACAGCATTAGGAAGGCATAAGGGAAGCTTGTGATGGAGGACGCCCATTCCAAGCTGCCCCCTGGCCTTGATCCTGAAGGGTTAGCTTGTGGTCCAGGAAGTTGGGGACCTGTAGGAATAGCCGGATTCAGAGCTGCTTTTTCCTACATTCTGGACCCTCTGGCCAGGCAAAGGCAGAGGCCACCATCTTTCTTCCCACTATGATTCAGATGTGCAGTGGCTACTCAGGGTGCGAAGAGCCCAGGAGGTCAGCTACAGGGAGAAGCCACCAGCCCTTGGGAGAGAGTTAAGCAGGCCAGTGAGCAGAAGTTTGGGAAGCTGGTGAGCAAAGAGAGATAGCTGGTCTGAACAGACAGATAGTGCCACAGGAAAAGCCTGCAAGGGTTGGAGTCAAGTGTGCCCATGGCTGGGTGAGAGATTCAGCATAAGCCTTCTGAATGAAAGACTCAGACCTATACTGACTGGCCTCGGGCTTCCTGCTGCAAGGTCCTGGGCTCGACAAAATGTTGAGCAAAGTGAAGTATGGCAGCACAATTTACTCCAAAGAATCTTCCATTTGCCCTAATTCCCTAAAAATTTCAGTTAAAACACACCTAATTTTCTTAATAACCTCCATAATCTATGGGAAGAGAGGAAGAGAGAGGAAGGGAGAGGGAGGTAGGAGGGAGGGAGGAAGGGAGAGAGACAGTCAGAAAGAGACAGAAACAAAGAGACAGGGAAACAGAAAGGGAGAGGGAGAAGAGACAGAGGGCTGGGGTGGCAGGGGAAGCTGCTTCCCCTGTGCTGACTCTTGCATTTCCTTCTACAGAACAGCACTGATGGCTTTTTTCTACAAAGCTGCCAAGTTGTTTGCAGTCAGCTAATGGTTTAAAAACTCAGTCCAAAGTAAT
The DNA here is from genome assembly GCA_030015415.1 of Cynopterus sphinx. NCBI lineage: Eukaryota > Metazoa > Chordata > Mammalia > Chiroptera > Pteropodidae > Cynopterus > Cynopterus sphinx. The sequence goes on from CM057382.1 coordinate 57,260,251, forward strand.
GAAGTACTAACGCATGTTACAGTGTGGACGAACCTTAAAGATAGTATTACTCTAAGTCAAAGAAGTCAGTCACAAAAAGATACATGTTGTACGATTTCATTTATATAAAATACCAGAATAGGGAAGTCCCTACAGACAGAAAGATTAGTGGGTGCCATGGGGTGGGGAGATTAGGAGCAACTGCTTAATGGATACAGGCTTTCCTTCTGGGGTGATGAAAACACTAGGAACTGGAAAGAGGTGGTGGCTGCAGAACACTGAGTGTACGAATTGCCACTGAATTAACTGTTCACTTTAAATGGTTAGTTTAGTTATGTGAATTTACTGCAATAAAATTAATATAATCAAATTCTTTATATTCAAGTATCTTGTGCAATATCTTATTTGTCTTCTTAAAGAATTAGCATCTGTACCCTGAAGTCAGGGGGCATGAAAATCTGGTGGCTGGAGCCTTCCACGAAAGCAAGTGAGTTTTCCTTTCAAACCAGATGATGCTATAAACCCAGCTCAGAGGAAAATGCCTAGTACACAGGCACCCAGTACATTAGTACTAAACAGAGATAAAGGCCAATCTCAGCTACTCCCCACTCCTATCACAGAAAGGGAGGTCCAGAGAGGTTTAACACCCTGAGAAGTGTTCAGCCTAGAGTCAGATTCAGAAGACCTGGCTTGTGAACATAGAGCTTGGCTCCTCACCACTACAAATACTCACTTGGACCCTAGGAAAGGCTGCAGTATGTAGTTTGAGGCTGCCCTGGGCTCTGTCTGGTGGTTCCCAGCCCTAGCAGAACATTAGGTTTACCTGGGAATTAAAAAATATGCTGATGTCTGGGACCCATCCAGACCAATTAACCCAAATCTCCAGTATAAAAACAACTAGAAATTTAAAAAAGCTCCTTTATGATTCTAATGCACAGCCAGATTGAGGATCACTGATTGCAGTTCTTCCACTGTATCTGGGAATTGGTTCATCATCAGAAGGTGCCCAGATCCACAGAACACGAAACATGATGGCATAGCCAGCCAGCCAACACCTGTATGACCCAGCCAGTCAACACCTGTACCCAGACAGCCAGCACCTTCATGGGACACACATAGAGTTGTCTCACTTTGTTGAAGTTACTGTTTGGGCTACTATGCTAGGAGCTACTGACCCCATCCTCACTGTTTCTGGATTAAGTGCCTGGCTGGACAGTTTCCAAGTCAGGTGCAGAGCAGATTTAGGAGGCACAGCCTCCCTACTCCCATCCCACCCCCAAAGGCCTTGCTTCAGGCAATTGCAGTTAATGGACATGGAGGTCCTTACAGATTCTGAATGTCCTCAGAGCCCTGAATCACTAGAGCACAGGCCCCCAACAATAGAGGTCACACTGAAGTCTCTTTTTCAGGCAAACATGGAATAGCTATCTAATTCAGGGGTGAGGGCTGTGCCATCAGCCAGTGCCTGGGCCATTTCCTCACATAAGAAGACAAGAACAAAGGTAATCATACTCCACACAGAATAAAATACAATTCTTACCAAAATATTTGGCTGCAAATGTTCTTCTTTTGCTGGAAGCTGTCGGCAGCATAGTGAAGCTAGCAGTCTATGTGCAACTTTCTGTGTATGGTTTTTATAAAGAACCAACCACATCCTCAAGCAGACAAGCTAATTCCTGTTTTCCAGTAACAGGAGATCAGCATCTATAGAAAAGAAATATATTTAGAATGCCCTTTATCTGGTGTTTTCTTTGATTTCAAACAAGAAGCTTCACTGTGAAGAATTAGTCTCTTAAATGCAAGTGTACCCAGGGATCTTGGAAAGGCCTTGGGCAAGTCATGGGGCCTCTAGGTATCAGTTCCTCAAATCTGTGAAATGCGAACAATGATGACAATGACCTCTAGGAGGGAATGGAGGATCAATGAGATGGTGGGGGTTAAAATGCCAAGCCCTCCACACATGTCAGGTGCTATGTTTCACCTTTTCAAGCAGCTGACCCGGATTTGGAAGCTGTGTTTTCTGGAAGGCCTCGAAAACAGGCACAAACAGCAACCTTCAAATTGACAGCATGATCTCCAAATGTCATACATGACCCTCATCTGGTGCGTACTGCCATCCTGTTAGTGGGGAGACAAGACCCCAGCAGCAGCCAGCAGCAGACCCTCACCCTGTCTGGTCCACTGGCTACTAATGGCTTGTCTTCTTGTTCCATTTCTGGAAATGTAGCATCATTTTACAGTTGTGGAAAACCAAAAAAGAAAAATTCCAGTTATGAAACAGTCAAGTGACATTTCTGCAGCCATCAACATCACTGACATCGTGGTTGTGGCAATCGAAAGGAAAGGCAACTTCAAGGGGACAGTGTTATCCCATTTAAACACGTACATATGGAGTTTACAGAGGTGGAGGGGCAGCTTTTGGAAAGACATTACCAGAATGTTCTTTCCCCCAACTGCCTTGTCCCTTTTGCTCCCCTGCCTCTACTGGATTGAACTTGTACCACGTTTGTGATTGCAGAACCAACCACTGTTATTCGGATAAAACAAGCATAGTGAACACTCACAGTGGTTGGATCCTTTCAACATCTGGCTACGGGCTGCAGGAAAGCAGGGATTCAGGCTGTCACTGCCACAGGCTGCTGGACAGCAGTGTCAGTAGGCTGTGTGGGTATAGTGTCATCTTGTTCAAGGTGCTGGCAATCAATGGACAGCCCTTGCTGCTTGTGTTCTCAAAGGGGAGCAGAGAGTACAGAGGAGGGGCCAAATGTGCCTCTGAAGAGTCACCTGGAGCAGCTGGGAGCAGAAGAAGCCCAAGGGTAAGAGCCTAATTGCTTGAAGAGAACAAAATCCCAAACCAGAGAAGCTGCTATGTCGTTGGGCCCCGAGTGAACAGTGGTTTGGCTTGCAAATGAAAGCCAGTGCAAAGTACAAAGTGAAAAGAGAGGGATCCCTGAAGTACATACAGAGCAGAGATGGAACCAGAGGGAGGAGAAAAAAAAAAAAAAAAAAAAAAAAAAAAAAGGAAGAGAAGCAGACCATCAAGCCCAAGAACCTTAGAGTTGGACCAGAACTTGGGGATCACTAGGACCCAGAGTGACATTTCTCTGTTTGTTAAGCACATAGAAATGGGAGAGTGATGAAAGGGAATGGGGAGTGATAGGAAGGAGCCTGTCAAATGACCTGGTATAGTAGGAGCGTTAGAACTAAAAACTAGCAGCGTAAATTTTGGACATGCTACTGAAACAGGATCACCAGATTTAGCAAATCAAAATACACAATGTCTAGTTACAATTTTAGAATAAGTTTATTTCAAATACTGCACAGACATAACATCCACTATAAAGATAATTCATTGTTGATCTGAGATTCAGATTTAAATGAGAGTTTGTATTTTATCTGGCAGTGGGTATCCATTTTACCTTTGGTCAAAAGAGGATAATCAGGTAAGAACTTTAAGTTTCTGGAAACAAAAAAGACAACTAAAATTGGCTTCAAACATAAGGGAAGATTTATTGGCTTCTTTAGTAAGAGAATCCTCATAATATGGATTGTAGGTATGGCTGGATCCAGCAACTTGATGAAGTTAACCAAGTCTATTTTTTTCACCCAGTTCTGTTTGCTTCCTGGGATGTCTGTTTCATCCTATACAAGGCTGCCTTGTTGTTAAAAAATTCTAGACACCAGCTTTAGGAGCTAATACTTCCTCATTCATGTCTCACAGTAAGAAAGAACCTATCTTCTGTCTCTCTTAGAAGTGCTGCAACACTTTCCCTCCTTACTCTCTCAACATCTCTTGGATCATGGCCTTGACTGGAAAACCAATCTCTCCCTGAACTAACCCCGTTGGTTGGGTATTGAGATGTGCTGATTAGATAAAGCAATATGGTTTTGTTTCAGGAACTGGGTGGACTTGGCTTCTGGGTGGCGCGCCCGTGGGCAGGGGAGGCAGGCGGGACCGGGAGGAAGCCGCCCCGGCGGGCGCCGCGGCTCCTCGGTGCCTCTGCGGATGGCGAGCTGACGGCCGCCGTCCCTGGCCTGAAGCAGCCTCGGCTGAGGTAAGGTTCCCGGGGCGGAGCTGACCCCTGCCCGGAGCGCCGGACCGCGCCGCTCCGGCCGCGAGAGCGACTCGGGGCGGAGCGGCCCTCGCGGGCGTCACCGGGAGCCGCCTCGCATCGCCTCCCCGCCTCCGGGCCTGGCTCGCCTCCCTCCGCTGCAGCCTCGCCTTCCCTGGGACCGCGAGTGCCTGGCAGGGCGCGTGGCATCCCTGAGTATTTCTAGCGTCTTCCTCCGAGCAGCTGAGTCCCGCTCCCCTGGCCTAGTAATGGGCCTTCAGTATGGGGAGGGAGATGGGGCCGAAGAAATCATCAGCAGGGGAGGAGCCCTCAGGGTGCAGAGGAGGGATCTGAGCCACTTCATAGTGTGTTGGGAAACTGAGGTCAGAAAGGTTCAGCGAATTCCTCAACGGGACAGATTACAAGGGACATTGCTAAGACCTGAAACCAAGAGAAGCTGATTGAAAAGTTCTTGAAAGCCAAGGCCAAGGAGAGAAGCAGGCAGGTGGCCCCCATGGACCTGGGCTTCCATTGGGGCTATAGTGGGCAGAGAGCCCCCTTTTCTTAGGGTGGGTGGGCCTCCCTCTCATCTGGGCTCAGTGTGGCCCCTTGCTCTTGTCCTCCCTGACATAAGTAGGTATGGTTGGCTGTGGACTGGTAGCCTTGAAAAGCTGATTTGACATCTGAGCAGAATGGGGACTGGGATGGAGACTCCATCAGTCAAGCCTCAGGGAAACAATGATGGCAGAGACATGGCCAATTATCCACCTTAAGCACTGTAGTAACCTCTCATCAGCCCTTGGAGGCCCCCTGGGAGTGGGGCGGGGCTGGCTGTGGTGGAGAGGAATTGCTTGAAAAGGTAAGGGGACACACATCCTGCTGTAGGGCCAGAACTCAGAGCTTCTAAGAAGCAAGGTGTAGTGTGCGTTTTTAGACCCTGTCAGTCCCCACTCCTACCACCTACTGTGGATTAGAAAGCAGCGAACCAGGTCTCCCCGGTGCATGCACCAAGGAAGGCGAACGCTCCACCCAGTCTTGCGGGAGAGGCGGTGAAAATTGCAGCAGAAAGAATAAGGGCATTGGAGTCAGGCCACATTGAGTTTGACAGTTGCTCTGGTCACTTCTTAGTTGGGTCACTGGGTAAATCACGCACCTCTCTGAGCCCCATTCCTCACCTATAACATGAAAACAATAATATTGCTGACTCCTGGGATCTGCTGTGAGGATTGAGTGAGGTAAATTGTGCAAAGAAATTAGCTAAATACGATGTACTTGCTCTCATGGCTTAGGAAGTGCCTGTTCCTTCACCTTCCCCTGTCATTAGAAGCAACATTAGCTGGGGCAGTGTTTGGTTATCAAACTGGGTTTCTTGAACATTTTTATAAATTCTGAATTTAACTTAGTGATAAGTTAAAGAGTAAACCAATTTTATAAGGTCAGATAACCACCTTATAATCAAACGCTTCTAGGTGGTGTTTGTGCCTGAATTTGCATTTGTATTTAAAATTGAATTGACAGCAAGTCACAGAGAATAAGTCTGTCTTTAATGTTTAATATGTTGGGCCCTGGCACAGTGGGTCTCTGGAGGAGCCAGATTGTGGCCACCTCTTGGGCCTTCTCTGGAGCCTCCCAGGTGATTGGGTGGGGATCCTCAACCCTAGCCAGGAAACTATCACCATCAATGGGCTCACTGGCTTCCCTAAAATTATGGACTCAAGGGGCTTAGAAGCCTTCAGAAATTGGGATAGTCACAGCAACCCTCTGGAGGCCTCTGCTCAATGAGCCACTGAACCCCAGCAGTCACAAATTCAGCCAGAACCACACTGTAGATCACATTCAATTGAATCCACAGGGGACTTTTTGTTTTACATAGAAAAGTTTTGGTTTTTCTAGTTGTTATAAGCATTGGAAGGTTAGGTATTCTTTTATGTGTGTAAATATTTAAGTTGATGCTGGAGCCCAGGGATCGTTTCCTCCTTCTTTTGAAGAGGGCTTTCCATTATTCTGTATTCTCATATAAAAGAAACACTGAGTACAGGTACTGAGCAATCCCTGACTGTAATTGGCAATTATGACCAGAAGATGGCGATCTCAGAACACTACACTGGCATTGTTTTTCCAGCAGTGCATTCTAACCAGTCTGATGAAGCTCTTATGAGAAGTGGTTCTGTTCTCAGGGGGCTCAGAGGAGTCACCTGCATAGCACCCGTGGGAAGCACGTACTTCTGGTGGGGTTCAAGGCTGCCACGAGGGTGAGGCAAGTGTAAATTTTAGGGAGGCAATGAATGCTTCTCTTGCATCCCCACCTAGTGCAGGCCCTGGGCTGCTGGGTTGGGATGTGTCTGTGAGAAATGGCAGGGACATTGGGAATGTCCCCCTAAGGCTTTGGGAGAAAGGATGATTCTTTGATCATAGCCCAAGTCAGGTACGGCTCACATAGCAGAGGCAGTAAGGCCCCTCATCTGCCCTAGAATATGTGGCCAGGAGAAGCAAATGTATTTTCTGGGAGGAGATTAAAGGGAATGGACCAAGGGGGAAGGGAATTGCCCCATCCCCAATCCTACTCTGAGTCAGAAGTGAGTGTGAGAGTGGTGACCAGCCACAGAGAAGCCAGCAACATATGGCACCAGAGCAGACTGCCACCCAGGAGGCCCCTCTCCTGTCTGCAGCTCAGGCTTCCCCAGGCATTTGTGGCTCCTAGATATGGTAGTTTCCACTGAGGTAGAGGGGGTCCCAGTGGAACAGTGGAGCAGCTGTACTGCAACAGAGGCATGGAGGCCTTAGCACCTGAACAGGTGGGTCTCTGCTCAGGGACTGGGTCTTCTGTATCACTAGGGACATTGAGGGAGCCTAAACAGTCTGCAGCATGGCCTGTGGAAGCAGGATGAAAAGAACTGAACTGCAAAGAAGGCATGGGATGCCAGGTGTACGGGTGGGACATCTAAATCATCATCATGTATAAAAGAAATGAGAGTAATGAATTAAGGTGAGGTCATGGAGAACAAGGTGAAAGTAATGTTGCGTATGACGTAATGACTAAATACTGACTATAATAACATAAAAGAGAAGAGTTAGGAGAAATAGAGCATCCAGACTGCTGGATATTTGAAGATTTAACTCTAGAGGAGCACTGACTAATAGAGATATAATGTGAGTCACACAAGTAAATAAAAATTTTTAGGAGCCACATTAAAGAAGAAATAATTTTAACAATTTATTTTATTCAATTCATTATATAAAATTTATAATCAATAGAAATATTACTATGAAAACATTTTATATTCTTTTTATACTAAGTCTTCCAAATCTGGTGTGTGTTTTACATTTATAGTACTTCTCCATTTAGATGCTAAATTTCCACTAGAAATATTTCACCTTTATTTAGATTTCACAAAATTTAGAGTTGAAAAAATAATTTACCTACCCAAATTGTTCCAAACGTATGTAAAAACTTTTCGACAACTGTATTGTCAATTTTTAAATTAAATTGAAAATTAATGAAAATAAAAAACCTAATTGTTCCCTTCACGCTAATTCAAATGGCCAGTAGCCCTACTATACTGCACAGTACAGCACTAGACTTTTTAATGTCAAGTACTCATGTTAAAATTTAAAAGTAACAAGTGAAGAAGAGATATAGAACGTGAAACTTCCAAACCAGTAGAGGGAGATAAAGACCAAAACAAAATACTTAATAAATTCAACATAATGAGGAAAAGGAGGAAAAAAAAATCATGGTAAATAGAAATACAAAAGAGAAGGTAAAAAATATGTATAACAGTAATCTTAGTAAATCTTAATAGATTAAGCTCACATATTAAAACATAGAAGTACTTAGGTTGGATTAAAAAGTCAAATTATAACTGTTTGCCAGAATATCTCAATTACAAGAACACAGAGATATAAAAAATGATATACCAGCTAAATAGTAGATAAAAGAAAATTACTGTAGTAATATTAATATAAAATGAGATAGACTAAGGAAAAGATTTTATTGAGGATAATGATTGTTACAAGATGATTAAAGAAACAGTTTTCAGAGATATAAAAGTCTCGAACCTGTAAATACCCAATGATAAAATTTGAAAAGAAGAAAATAAACAAACACAAATCTGTGACATAATGTGGAGAATTTGACAAATTCATATCTTAGTGGAAATCTTATGACAACATTCTCAAAACTGGTAAGTAAGCAGGACAACTAAAAATTAGTACAGAAGTAAAAATTTTGAATAACACAATAAGCAACCGATATTATAGATATACATAAAAATCTTTATCACTGGAATGCTTATAGAAATTGAGCATGTACCAGTTCACAAAGGAAGGTTCAACAAATAAACACTAAGGAATCAATATTCTTTAGAGTTCTTTACCCTTAAGGCAATCAAATTTGATATCAATAACAAAAAATGCAGTTAAAAAGAAAGGACATACATTGTTAATGTATGTCTCAAAGGAGATATTAGAATAGAAATTACAAAATATTTAGAATTGAAAGCAGTATGAACAACACACTTCAAGACTTATATGTAGCTACCATGGTACCTCAAAGGAAATTTATGGCATTAAATATGTATATTAGAAAACAAAAAAGGTTGCAAATTAAGAATCAACTAAAGGCATTAACAATAAAGTAGGATGTGATGATAGATTTTTTTCATTTCAAGTTTAGTTTTCAAGAGGGTTGGGAAGTGGGTCATCCATGCTCTACACATTTCTAACTGAGAGAAAAAGTCAATCTTAAAAGATCATATATCTATTAACATAATATTCTTAAAGTGACAAAATTGTGTACATGGAAAGCTGATTAGTGGTTGCCAGAGGTTAGGGATCAAGGGGTCAGGAGGTGGGTGTGATTATAAAGGGATAGTGTGACAGAGATCTTTGTAGTGATGAAATCATTCTGTACCTTGGTGGCTACAAAAATCTACCCATGTGATAAGACTTATAGAATGATACACATTGTACCAATGTCAGTTATTCCTGGTTTTGATATTGCACTATTGCTACTTAAGATGCAGCCTTTGCAGGAAACTGGATAAAGCGTGTCTTTTTCTACCATTTTTGCAACTTTCTGGAAATAGATAATAACTTCAAAATGAAAAGTTTAAAACATAGAATACAAACTAGTGAATACTCACTAATAGCAACTATATATGTTCTGAATCTATTATGTATACATATAGAAAGTTCTTCTTAGGATGTTGAGGCTATGCTAATGTATATTCTTATTACACTTGTAAAGATTTCTCTAAAAGATCAAAAGGCAAAATATATATGATAATTAATGAATATAATAGTTTAAAAAATTTGAACAAAACTATTTTTTTTATTGTGATTTAAAAAATATAATACGAATATAGGAATTAAACTATTGGCAATTCTGGTGTCCATTTTCTTCTAGTGGCCAGTATGAAGATTCAGTGTCAGACTTTGTGAATGTTGTGTCTAGATTACATATATGCATTTAAGAGTAAGGGAATTGTTCAACATTATAAAACATTTCCAAGCTGCTATGTAGAACCATTGTGAGCATTGCACTGATGTATAGGTACCTATGGGACTATGAATTTGAACTATAAGAGAAGCTAGAAAATGGATTCTTGGTACAATCAGGAAATGAGATTTTGCTATGGAGAATCTTCTACTTTCAAGTGATCTGAGAGAGAGGATTTGAAAAGATAATTAAATATTTTCTATTGTTTCCAAACTCAATTCCTCCCTATATGCTGCAGCTGTGTCCACGTTGGCCATGGCACAATTTCTAAACCTAAACCTGAACCTACAAACTGAATCATAATATTCAGTTCAGTTGCTTTTTATTTTGAGGATACAGGCAAGAAATACAGCTCCCAGACAGTGCTATATCCATATCTACATGGAGCTCTTCTCTATCAGTGTGAGCAGATGTGTAGGATCAGGGCTGTGGGTTTCAAAAGGACAGCACTGAGGTGCCCATGTATCCTTTAATACATGTAGATTGTGTATATTTGGGATATTGTGGGCCCTCAAAACTTGGGGCCTAAGGCAGGGCCCCCCTCCTTCCTGATCATGTAGCACTTTCTGCCAGCACTCATGGGGTACATAAATGCTGGTGTCTCAGTGGCAAGGGGTTATCGGGAAAACTCCTCCAGCAGAGATTGGCTGTCATAGGACTTAGAGGCTGCCTAGCTCAACTCAGTCTCCCCTGCTCAGGACATGGCACACAGGTGCTGTGGCTCAGGAGCTTTGGAGGCAATAAGCTGGGTAGATTTCTCCAACAACCCACTGGGTGCCCAGCCCTGTGGTCACTTGCTATGAAGTAGAGCACAACCACCTGAAGGGAGACTTCTGGACTTGCTGCTCCTGGGCCGCTGCAGTTATGCTTGGGACTCAATGCACTCGGAAAAGAAACAGCAAAAATCTCCACTAATTCTTCTCCAGACCAGCTTAGAGTTACTTTAAAAAATGTATTTGTTTCTTTTTTTCACTCTATCAATATCAGATGCTCCAAAGATAGTCCTCCAAATTTCTCCCTTCCCCATGCACATACGCTCTTCCTCACGTGAGGTGGATGTGATGCTGTGACAATTCTGCACTTAGCCCTCATGAAGCTTGGCAGCTTCTCTTTCTGAAAGTCAACTGCCATGTTGTTAAAGGCCTGTGAGAATCTAAGAAATAACAAGAGGCCATGTGGGGACCGCCCCCACCCAAGGCACCAGTTCCCAAGGAAATGTAGCTGCCACACATCATGGGGAGCAGAGGGACAGCCCACCCGAGCCCTGTCTGCTTCCCATCCCACAGATCCATGAGAAACAATAACTCATGCTATTTTAAATCACTGTATTTTGTTATACAGCAGTAGACATCCACAACACTCTCCAATAAAACTGGAATAAGTTTGACAATCAGATGTTTGACTGAGCACCTACTGTTTGTTAAGTTTTGTGCGAGGGGCTGGGGCTACAGAAATAAACAAGAAAGTGGTCTTTGGCTCAACAGCTCACAGTTGCAAGGAGGCAATTCTAACAGAGCGGTTTGCCTGTGGATGAGCAGTAGGGGAGGTAGAGAGAGAGTGTACCCCAGAAAGGCAAGAACCAGAAGAGACATCTCCCCCAGTTCCAGCCACTTGGGGGCGGCAGTTTGTGACATTTCTCTCCAGGCTTTTGTGGATGGATTTTGCTGTAGATGCAGTAAAAATGCTGGTTGTAGATGATGACAGACTTACCCTGTGCAAGTGCTGTGAACCATCTCATTGTTTTCCTCACAGTCACCCATGAGGAAGGGTATTGCTTTGGTCCAATTTCACAGAGAGAAAGTGTGGCTTAAGAAGCTGAAGAGACTTACTCAAGGTCCGACAGTTAACGAGGGAGCAGAGATGAGGATCAAATTCGGGGTCTCTGACCCCAGAGCAGGAACTCGTAGCCATGATGCTGCTCGCCTACTTTTTAAGTTAACATTAAAATCAAGCATTTCCTCACAGGGTTGAAAATAACATCTGAAATGGCCTATTAGTGACTGTATAATATTTTATTTTAAAGTCTTCTAAAATTTAACACTTCACATTATTTCCAACATGCAGAGAACAACTTTCTGCATTAATTTGCTTTTGCGTTTATTCAATTCTATTATCTAAACAAGGATTTGAGGCAGATATATAGAAAGTCTTTTCTGAATATTAGGTCATTTCCTTAGAATAGTAAATAAATACTGTAACTTTGGGGTTTTCTGCAAGAAATGTCTGGAACAAAGAGGCATTCAATCTCTGTGGATGATAGTCACAGCCACCCATTTTTAGAGCAGTTATTTCCACATGTAATAGTTCTCTGGAAACACAGAGGTACTTCTGCAGAGGGCTTAGACATACTAAGTTATAATGAAACTGCTCATATATTTTCCCTCAAAACTTGAAGTGAACCTGTGGCTGAGGTTTGAGGATTCAAATGTGCTCCCTGGGCTGATACCTCCACAGTGTGAGCAGAAAGAAGAAGTGGCTTTGCCTCTCTGTCCCTAACCCAGCTTCAGAGTTGGGCCAATCCCTGCAACGGCTCCCGAGCTGGCAGCTTCCAGGGTCTCTGCGCAAGCCTGGCAGTGGGTGACGATGGGTTTCCTGAGCAACGGTTCTGTTGGTAATCGGTGGTGGGGACAGGGTCACCTCTTTTATAGAGCAAATATTGACACTGGGCCTGAAGCCATAATATGGTCTTAAGTCTCACAACTGCTTCATGAACCTGGGGCTGGAGGTGGGATCAGCAACCCCTTTATAAAGACATGTGTAGGAAGGCTCCAAGGAGTGACTTCCCCTGTCAGCCATACTTTTTCCCAGCTTTTGCTTCCACTTTCTGGTTGATGAGTCCTAATTATCCACCTAATGAGTCCCATAGTCCCTGGGATTATAGTGGCCCTGGAACAAGAAAGGAGAAAGATGTTTTTTCCCCATCTTCTCCTAATTCCTTATGTGATGTGATGGTGAGGTCAGCCTGTCTCTGAGACAATGGTATGTCGGTGAATGATTAACAACTGACTCTCAAAAATGTACCCTCTTTTCCTCTTCCTCACTCCCTTTCTTCGTTCCACCTATCTATGTAGGTTTATTATAAATTTTACTTATAAAAAGAGTGTGTAGCACATAATTTTCAAATAATAATAAAACATGCAATTCCATGCAGCCGATTGCTTCTTATAGAATATTTTCCTTTCCTTTAGCCAAACTCTTGAATGTGTAGTCAACCTGTAGTCTCCATTTAACCATGATTTGACAAATAAAGTTGCATCTTGACCTAAAATACTTTACCCAATAATTTATGGTTATTAAATCTAATATATAACCTACTGCTAAACTGTTTCTCATCTTTATACAGATTATATTCATTAAATCAAAATCATTTTCAGTTTTCTCACCATGTATGTTAGAACTTTACTTGGTTTTCAATGGCGTGAGTGACTCTGTTGAATTGGATTATTGTTTTCCAACACTGGAAAAATATTTACTCAGTGTTTAGTGCTATTCACAATGTAATGCCTGTAGACACAGCACAATTTAAATTTAATCTACAATATAAATATTTTCAACACTTTAAATATAATCAACAAAACAACAATCAATTCTTGTTTGTAGCATTATCTATTTTCCATGGTGTAAATTCTCCCACCAATTTTGACATGGCCAATTTTAAACTACCAACGTGCCAGCACTAAATTAAACTGGGAGATGTGCATCAGTATGTAGTGTTTCCACCACACAGATACAACAGGTGCTAGTAACCTGAAGAGCACAAGAGTAAATGAAGCAAAGTAATGAGTAATTTTTTAGTATTTATTACTTTGTTTTTAATATAATTTATTTAATGATAAGTTTATATAATTTAAAAGTTTTAATGACACAGGAGTATTTTTCTTCTCTCTAGGTCAATCATTTTTCTTGGTTCTGCAGTGGATGTTACCTTTGAGACCACAGTATTGTCAATACTGTTTATTAGTTTTCTGTTTTTAGAATTAACCTATAGATGAATATTTTAAACTAAGATGATGTGAAAACAATAATTTAAAAAACAAAATGGGGGAAAAGAAAGAAAACACTAGTATCCTCATCTTTCATAGCAACAAATACTATTTTAACTTAGTACAAAGTTCAGTAAATATACTATTAAAAGTCATGAAAGCAATTACTAGAAGGGAACATAAAAATATAATGAACAAAGTTCAAAAGGCAACATTTAAAAGAATGAAATGAAATTATAAATTAAGGAATTTGGGAGGGGAAGAAGAAAATAGTGTAAACAATAATTTTCTTATTTTTCTTGTCTGAAGGTCTAAAGGTACTGTCTTAAATTAATCCTGTTATAGAAAAATCAGACTGGTGAGAATCCAAGCACCACTTGGAGAGTTGGAGAACTCAGGTTTATTATGCTGATGGTCCCAGAAGAGCTAGCACTCTGAATATCTGGGCCCCAAGCTCAGGGGTAACCTTACTTTTATAGAGCTTATCTGTGAACAAGCAAAGGAGATACATCTGTCATCTAGACAGAACAAGCAGAGGGGAGGGTGAGTCTTCAGTTGATCTTGAGGTCACCCGGCCCTTAGGCCTATGCGGCAAGCATGTCTACGGAAGTGGAACAGAGAGCTCATTACAAGGTTAGCCATTTGAGTGGAAAATTCCTCTTCAATCCTAAAATAGAAGATTTAGTTAAAATTGCATTGATAACCACCAGAAAATCTAAAAGCAGTCACTCTTAGTGATTATTTAGCCAAAGAGGAAACGGTCATGGCCAAAAGGGAAGCTATTTTTTATGTTCTTACACACTGAATTTTGAATCCATGTACAGGTATAATTTTGTAAGTTGAGAAAAAAATAACATAACTACTATTAAAAACGTCTGCTTTCTTCAACCCAGACCCCATATACTTTGCAGTAATCCCTTTTACAGTATATTTTGCTTTCTACCACAAGTGCAAATATCCTGGAAGTCACATTTAAATCCCTGTTTCCAATTCTCATGACTTTCTTCCTTCCCTCTGCCAGCCAGGGGAATTCTTCAGTTACATTAGGAATGGTGGTGTTTTGTGCTTGTCTATACCACAAACGTTTACATAGATTAAACTTTGCACTTTGCCATATGATGCCTTCTTATTATTTGATCTTCATTATCCTAAATTTATGTTAGGCTCAGCCTGGCTAGATAACATACTCAGGGTCTTATAGTTTAGTGGCTTAACCTGGCAGATTTTGTTCTCTGTAGTGAAGAATTAAGATAAAGCAATATTTGCCAGAGGATCATCTCCCCCCAACTCCAAGGAAATGTGGTATCCCCAAGGAAGAAGTTAGTGCCTAAGGCTTCCACTTTAGATAACCTCGTATCTCATATGCCTCTCATGGGGGATGGGGAAGTCTTCAGGCTGCAGAGAGGGTTTCCTTCCCAGCGGTTCAGGTGCAGTGTAGGGCGGGGAGGACTCTCCCTCTTGTCTGTCCCTTGAGAGCCCTCAAACTGCAGAAAGTCACTGATGTGCCCTCAAGCAAGGCTGTAGTGAGAAGGGGAGGGTACCCTGACCTGCCAGATTTAGACACTTAATCTATTTAATTCTTGTTAAAACAAAATCCCTGTGAAATGGCTATAATTTTCTTCATTTTCAGATAAGAATACAGTCTTGGTGCACTTAAGTAATGTGTCTGAGATCACCCTTTCCCTTCTGTTTGCCCCGCCACTTGTCTTCTGCAGCTGCCAACCAGCAAGGTGTGGCTGGTCCTCTAGCTGTTCCTTCCTTTGTCAAGCCTCAAGGTTATTGGGAATGGTGCTTTCAGCAGAGAGGATGGCAGGATACAATAGCGTCCTTTCTGACCACATGGGCTCAGTGCCTCTGGTGGGAACCATGGTGGCCCTGCTCCTGTTGGTTTTGGACTTGTCACATTGACCTCTGACATTGTCTCTTTCAGTAGGGCATGTCTGGGAGCCATGCCTGAATGGAGACCCACAGGGGCCACCGGCCAGCTGACAAGGTGGCTACTGACGTGTGGAGCTGGACCACCTGCAGTTACCCCCTGCTTTCCCTGTCAACTAAAAGCCACCATGTGGAGGAGATTGTGTGAAAGCAGAGAGGCCCCCAGGATGAATATGGGGGAGACTGCACCTATGAATGGCCCAGGGACAAGGAGGAAGATGATTCTCTTTCTTAATAACATCTCATTTCACCTTAACAGGAGCTGAAAGGGAAGCTCCTCCACTGAGAGGCAACTAACCTTGACCAAACTCACTCGCACATTCAAGAAAAGAAGCCAAGCTGCTTTGCTCTTTCTGCTCCAGCACCCTGCCTCTATGCGTGGTTCCTGGGAGGCCTACTAAACCCATGTAGCTCTTTAAACTCACCAGTCATAGGCTCCTGGGACTTTGGTTCCCTCTGCCATCCTCCAGAGTCAAGCATCTCACTTAAGGTTACCTCTTTGGAGCATGAGCCAGGTTGGATGTAAAATGCATGGATGAGACCACCTTCCCTGTGTCCCTTTCTCTCCCAGCCCCCATGGGGTTGCAGCCAAAAGAGCTGGCTTCACTCAGTGTGAGTCTGGTGGGTGTCCCTGCCACCAGTGATTGTTCTGATAGTGGGGCCAACCCATATCTGCCCACAGTGACCCAATTACAGTCGCTTCTTAGGTGCCATTCAGGCCACATTTGGTTGGTCCAGGTGTTCACTGGTACAAATGGTGCTGTGAGAGTAGAGAGCATCTCTCTCAGGAAGCTAGACCTCATATCAGGATCCAAGCTGGCCATGTTCTGCCATGAGTGCCGTTGTGAACCAGGGAGGAGCTGGAAGAGTCTGATACATGAAATGACACAGACAGTGGGATTCGGGGACAAGAGGAATGGCACCTCCTGTAGGTGTGCCTATTCCCTGCTCGCCCAGGGAGTCAGTTGTAACTTCCAGCCAGACTTCCGAGGGTATATATCAGGCTCTTGGGTGCATTTTTTCTGCTTTATCTTCCTAGTCACAACCTGGGAAAGCTGAGCACAGCATCACCCAGTACATTCTGTGTCCTGTCTGAGCTTGCCTGCATATTCTAGGTTGGCCTGCAGCACAGCTCCCTCAGGATATTTTCTTATCCATCTTCCCTGTGTTTCTTCAGAGCCATCTCTGAGCACTCTCCATTCCTTCTGTGGTGCGGGAAGGTGTTGCCAACTGTCTTCAAAATGCTTGATGCTATTAGTGTTTCCTTTATTCAAAAATAAATTTTTCTCAGGCCCTTCCTGTGAGGAAAGTCCTATTAAGTGTACCTATTAAGTGATGAATATGGCCTTTGGAAATGAAAAAGCAGCTTCTCCCAGACTGGGAATAATTTTAGAAGGGCCACCATCCAAAGATCTTGATCCTTCTTCCCTGTGGCCTTGCCATGGCAAACTTCGGCGGCTATGTTTGTCCAAGACTCTGTTGGGGCCTGCCATAATGCTCTGTGCACTACACATGCAGTATGCTCCTCTCCTACTGTCCACTTTCTCCTTCCTTCCTCCTCACCCCTCACTAAGCAGCTGCTGCAATTGCAGTTGTCTGGGTGTGGTGATCAGTCCAATCCTTCCATGGCAAAGTCCTATGAACTTGTGAACTGTATTCTTGGTTTAATATGGTTGACCCAAGGCTGTGAAGAGCCTCTGGTGCCATATGTCCCACTGTTCAGCTGTGTCTGCTCTTGCTGGAACCACCCCAGCCTATAGCTCTCCACACTGACCAATCCTCAATTTCTCACTCATGGTCTGGCTCCCTGGATGTGAGCCTGGAATCTCCTTGGGACTGATCCACTTGGTGGCCACTTCTCCAGAACTATGTCTCTACTAGTATCATTTAAAGATGTGTGAATTCTCTTGATTTTTTCTTTAGTATTTGTTCAATTTTGATTTTCATGTGTAAATAAAGAATCCATTTGGCTTTTATTGAGTTAATAAAAATGATCTAATTTTATTTATATATGTATATGTATATATCCAATTATCTGAACATCACTTATTAATAGTCCATCTTTTCTCACTGATTTGAGATGTCATCTTTGAGTATAATAAATCTGCATATGTAATTAAGTCTATTTCTTGATATTCTACTCTGTTTCATTGTTCTGTTTATCCATGGGAACACTCTTTCCATGACAGAAGATTTAGAATATATTTTGATTTCTGATAAACCTAACCTTCTCTTTTTGTTCTAGCTCTCATTTTCCTTTTAAAAATGTTTTATTATGGAAGAAATTTGAACATATATAAAGTAAACATAATAATATAATGAATCCATGTGCTAAAAGGTCTTACTTCAACCTTCATCAACATTTTGCCATTTTTGTTTCATTTATGCCTCCACCCAAACCCCACTTATTTTTATAGCTTTTGAATGTAAAATTTTGTGCATATTTAAATGAACAAATCTTAACTGCATGAATGAAAAATTGTTCTACCTGTGTAACCCAAACTTTTATCAAGACATGAAATATTTCTGTCACCTCAGAAAGCTCCTTTGTGACTTCTGAAGTGAACTTTATGACTTCCTTTGTGACTTTTGAGTGTTTAGAAGAGATTACAGCAGAGACTAATAGCCTACAACAATGCATTCTCTCCTAATTGCAGGATTACAGATGGCACATGGCTGCACTAAACTTCCATTCTTCCTTGCCATTAGATATGGCCATGCAATTACAATACAATGTGAATCGAAGTGATACGTACCACTTATAGGCTGGGCTTTTATGAGTGGAAGTCTGCCTTGTCAGCTTTCTTTCCCCTTTTGCTGACAGGATGCAGATGACAACAAAACTCTAAGGCACAAAGAAGCTTGTGTTTCTAAATCACAATATGAGAGAGAACCATCTGCCCACTTGATTTGTAGGAAATAACCCAAAGTGGGGATTTGCTTTATTCATCTGCTTCTCTGGAGTCTAGCTGGGATTTGGCAGAGAATAGATGCTTAGTATGGGTTTGTTGATTAGAATTGTACCTTAACTTTCCTTATGTCTTTGACACAAAGCTATAAATAAAACATGTATGCTTAATTTATTGCAATTTTATTATTACTTAGAGTTAGTAAAATACTATATTCCAAGTAAAAAGTGAGAAGTTACAATAGTATACTTCCATCAAATCCCTCGTCTTTGGTGAAATTGTAGTCACACATATTTCATGTACATTTGGAATAAACTCCTAAAAACAGTGTTACAAATTTCACTTTAAAGAGTCTTTTTAAAGAAATTAAGATAAGAAAAAATACATAGTGTTTTTTTTTATATAGTTACTTACATATTTGCCATTAACAGTGATCTTTCCTTTTTGTGGAGCCAATTTTTGATCTGGTGTTTTTCCCTTCAACCACAAATACTTTCTTTAGAATATCCTGTAGTACAAGTCTTATAGAGATGAATGATTTCAGCTGTTATTATCTGAAAATAACTATTTCAACCTCATTTTTTCCAGGATATCACTGGCTTAAGCATTATGGGTTAACATTTTTTTTTTCTTTTAGTATGTTAGAGATAACTTTCCATTGTCTTATGACTTCTATTGTTTCTAATAAAACGTTTGTTACCCTATATACATTTCCTTCCTTTGACTAATTTTTAAAAATTAAGTTTATTGGGGTAACATTGGTTAACACAATTATATAATTTTCAGGTGTACATTATAATTTGACATCTGTATATTCTATTGCGTTTTTACCACCCAAAGTCCAGTTTCCTTCAGCTACCATATATTTGATCCCCTTTACCCACTTCACCTTCCCCCTAAACCCTATATTTGACCCCCTTTAACCATCTACTTCCCTCCTCCTCCCCTACCCCATACCCTCTGATAACCACTAGTTTATAATCCATACCCTTGAGTCTCTGTTTGTTCTGTTCATTTGTTGCTTTTAGGTTTATATCCCACATATAAGTGATATTCTATGATTTTCAGCCTTTTCTGTCTAGCTTATTTTGCTTAGCATGATGATCTCAAGGTCCATTCATGTCATTGCAAATAGCAGTATTTCATCTCTTCTTATAGCTGAGTAATATTCCATTGTATATATATATATATGTACCACAGCTTCTTTACCCAATCATCTATCATAGGACATTTTGGTTGCTTCCATGTCCTGGCCACTGTGGATAGTGCTGCTAGGAACATCGGTGTGTAAATATCTCTTCAGATATGGGTTTTCAAGCCTTTGGTGGATTGCTGGATCATATAGTAGATCAATTCTTAGTTTATTTTTCTGAGTCACCTCCATACTGTTTTCCATAGTGGCTGTATGAATTTGCAATCCCACCAGTACCGTACAAGGGTTCCTTTTTCTCCACATCCTCTCCAACATTTGTTATTACTTGTCCTGTTGATTATAGCTATTCTAACAGGTGTCAGATAGTATCTCATTGTGGTTTCGATTTGCATTTTCCTAATAACTAGTGATGTTGAGTATCTTTTCAAATATTTTTTGGCCATTTGTATGTACTCTAGGAAGAAGTGTCAGTTCAAGTATCTGCCCATTTTTTGATTGGATCATTTGTTTTTTGTTGTTATTGAGTTGTATGAGTTCTTTGTATGTTATAGATATTAGGCCCCTATTGAAAGTGTTGCTTGCAAATATATTTTCCCATTTGGATGGTTGTCTCTTTACCTTGATGGTTTCTTTTGCTGAGCAGAAGTTTTTTAGTTTAATGTAGTCCCATTAATTTATTTAAGCTTTTACTTCCCTTGCCTTTGAGGTTAAGTTCATAAAATCCTCTTTAAGTCCAAGGTTCTTGGGTTTAGTTCCTATGTTTTCTTCTGTGCATTTTATTGTTTCAAGTCTTATATTCAGGCCCATAATACATTTTGAGTTAATTTTGGTGTGTGGTGATAGACAACAGTTTAGTTTCATTCTTTTGCAGATGGCTTTCCATTTTTTTTTTTTTTTGTAGAAAATTACTTGCCCATATAAATTTGGTCTACTTCTGGACTCTGGATTCTGTTCCACTGGTCCATGTGTCTGTTTTGCGGTCTATACCATGACATTTTGATTATTGTTGCTTTGTAGTATAATTTGAAGTCAGGCAGAGTAATGCCTCCAGGCTTGTTCTTTTTTCTCAGGATGGCTTTGGCATTTCGGGGTCTTTTGTGCTTTCATACAAATCTGATGATTCTTTGTTCTATTTCTTTAAAACATGCTGATGAAATTTTGATGGAGATTCCATTAAATTTGTATAATGCTTTAGGTAACATGATCATTTTAACTATGTTGATTCTTCCACCTCAAGAATGCAGAATATCTTTCTATTTCTTTGTTTCTTATTCGATTTCTTTCAATAGGGTCTTATAGTTTCATTATGTTTCTTCACATGTTTTGTTAAATTTATTCCTAGGTGTTTTATTCTTTTTGTTACAATTGCAAAAGAAATTTTTTTCCACTTCTTTTTCTGACCCTTCATTATTAAGGTATAGGAACATTAGGAATTTTTGAATGTTGATTTTGTATACAGAAACTTTACACTATTTGCTTATTGTTTCTAGTACTGTTCTTGTGGAGTCTTTAGGGTTTTCTATTTGTCATCTGCAGATAGTGACAGTTTGACTTCTTTGTTTCCTATTTGGATTCCTTTTATATCTTTCTCTTGTCTGATTGCTGTCTCTATGACCTCCAATGTTGTATTGAATAACAGTGGCTATAGTAGACAGCCTTGCCTTATTCTTGATCTTACAGGGAAGGTTTTTAGTTTTTCACCATTAAGTATAATGTTGGCTGAAGGTTTGTCATATATGGCCTTTATTATATTAAGGTACTTTCCTTCTATACTGATTATGTTAAGTGTTTTGATCATAAATGTTTGCTGTGTCTTGTTGAAGGCTTTTTCTGTATCTATTGATATGATCATATGGTTCTTATTTTTAATTTGTTTATGTGGTGTATCACATTAATCAATTAGGTTGTGTTGAACCATCCCTGTGCTTCTGGGATGAAGCCCACTTGATTGTGATGTACAATCTTTTTAATATGTTGCTGTGTTCAATTTGCTAGTATCACATAGAATTTTTACATCTATGTTCATGAGAGATATTGGTCTGTAGTTTTCTTTTTTGTGTTATCCTTATCAGGTTTTTTTTTTTTATCAGAGTAATATTAGCCTCATAAAATGAATTGAGAAGTATTGCCTTCCCAACTTTGATTTTTTGGGAGTGTTTGAGGAGAATAGGTATTAAATCTTTCAATGTTTGGTAGAATTCATTGGTGAAGCCATCTGGTCCTGGACTTTTACTTTTTGGTGGTGGTTTCAATTTCCAGTTCTTCTTGATTAAGTCTAGAAAAATTGTATCTTTCTAAATACTGGTCCATTTCTTCTAGGTTATTAAATTTGGTGTTATATACTTTTTCATAGTATTCTTGTATGATCCTTTATATTTCTACGTTGTCAATTGTAATTTCTCTTCTTTCATCCCTGATTTTGTTTGTTTCCTTTCTCTCTTTTGTTTAGTGAGTCTAGCCAGGGGTTTGTCAATTTTATTAACCTTGTCAATAAAAAAAGATTTTTGTAGCATTTACTTTTTTATTGTTTTTGTTAGTTTCTTTTAATTTCATTTATTTCTACTCTAATTTTAATGATTTACTTCCATCTGCTGACTTTCAGATTCATTTGTTCTTCCTTTTCTAGTTATTTTTAAGATAAAGCATTAGGTTGTTTATTTGGGCTTATTCTTATTTTTGGGAGTAGGCCTGTAATGATATGAACTTTCCTCTTATGACCACTTTCGCCATGTCCCAAAAGTTTTGATATATTGTACTATCATTATCATTCATTTCTATGTATCTCTTGATCTCTCTTTTTATTTCTTCTCTGACCCAGTTATTCTTCAGTAGCGTGTTGTTTAATCTCCATATATTTGTGGTTCTTCCTAATATCTTTTTGCAGTTGATTTATAGTTTCAAGGCATTATGATCAGAATATGGTTGGTATGATTTCCACCCTCTTATATTTGTTGAGGCTATCTCTGTGTCCCAGTATGTGGTCAATTCTTGATAATGTTCCATGTACACTAGAGAAGAATATATAAGCAATTGTTTTGGGATGGAAAGCTTGTAAATGGCATATATGTCCAGTTGTTCTATTGTGTTATTTAAGGATTTTATTTCCTTATTGATTTTCTGTTTGGACGATCTGTCTATATGCAATAGTGTTTTGGTCTTTTTCTCCGTTTAGTTCTGTTAGTAATTGCTTTACATATTTTGGGGCTCCCTGATTGGGAGAATAGATATTAATAAGTGTTATGGCTTCTTGGTGTATAATTCCATTTATCATTATGAAATGTCCTTCAGCATCTTTCTTTACCTTTTTTATTTTGAAATCTCTTTTGTCTGATATTAGTACCATTAGTTCTGTTTTTCTCTGAATGCCATTTGCTTGAAATATTATTTTCCACCCTTTCACTTTAAGTCTATATTTGTCTTTAGAGCTGCGATGTGTCCCCTGGAGGCAGCATATGATTGGGTTTTGTTTTGTTTTGTTTTTTTTGGTCCAATCTGCAACTCTGTGTCTTTTTATTGGTAAGTTCAGTCTATTTACCTTTAGAGTGATTATTAAAATATGAGGTCTTCTTATAGCCATTTTATGTTTTGCTTTCTGGTAGCTTGGTGCTTTAATTGCTTCCTTGTCCTTGTATTTCTGTTTTCTTTATTTTGTTTGGCTTTTGTAGGTTTTACCTCTGGTTCTTTTTGTTTTATGTTATATACTTCAATTCTGAATCTTTGGTTTGTGGTTATTATTTCAAATATGTAAAGGATAGTGTTACACACACACACACACACACACACAGTTGGAGTTCTTTCTAAAAAGTCAATGAGGGAAGACATTAGAATTGGGGGAGAGGCACTTAACAAGCTTTAGAGGACAGGTCCCAACACAAGGCCTGTGAATCTCGGTGTTTGGAAACCACCTGAAATGCTGAGCAATAGCAATTATGTCAAGAACATTTATGCATAAATCATAATAGAGCATGTATAATTCACTAGGTCTACATTAACCCAGGTTCATCATGAAAGTAATCTATTTTCTTCTGCACATGCCTTATTTCCAACCCCCTTTGCAAATTTGGATCTTTGAAGTCATTGTTGTCTCAATGTTGTCTTGTTGTTGTGTCAATGTCCCTTTTCAGTCATTGTTGTCTCAGTCTGTCCCTAGGTATGCTGAACATTTATTACTATCTTGCTATAGCGATTCTCTTCTTATTATTTAAGCTGATAATGCCCTTTTTTAGTAAGGATTGGACTTTTCTGCTTCTATTTACCTGATAGTAACTTTACTCCTAATTATGCATTTATTTTTGGTTATTATTTTGTTTTAGGTGAGCTGACCCCTTTCAGTATTTCCTGTAGTGCAGGCCTCATAGTGGAGAATTTCCTCAATTTTTATATATCTGGAAAGGTCTTAATTCTCCTTCATATCTAAAGGAGAGCTTAGCTGGATACATAATTCTAGGCTGGTAGTTCCTTTTACTTAATAGTTAAATATTTGATTCCATTCCTTTCTGGCTTATAAGGTTTGTGCTGAGAAGTCCAAGGAAAATTTAATGGGTTTTCCTTTATCAGTTATCATTTTCTTCTCTCTGGTTGCCCTGAGAATTCTGTCTTTGTCATTGTTTTTTGATAATTTTCATAAATGTCTTATTGAAAGCCTTTTTGGGTTGAGATAATTGGGTGTTCTGTTGACTTCTTGAATTCCAAGCTCCAGCTCATTCCTTGGATGTGGGAAATTCTTGTCAAATATTTGTCTGAAAATGCTTTCTAGTCCCTGCTTCTTTTCCTCAGCTTCAACATTGCCCATTATTCTTATGTTCATTTCCTAATGGCATCAGCTAGTTCTTAAATTTCTTTTTCATTATTTTTCATTCTTTGGTTTTTCTCTTCTTTCTTCTGATTTATTTCTAGATTTCTGTTTTTAATATCTCTGATCATTTTCTTCATCTTGGTTGACTCTATTTCCCAAGCTTGCTATTTTATTTTTCAACTCTTGCAATATGTTCTTCATTTCCAAAAGTTCTAGTTGATTCTTTTTGAGGATTTTAATCTCCTTGCTCTGCTCATCTAGGTGGTTTTCAATTCCTGAAATTGTTGATATGATTCATCTAGAAACTCACTGAGTTTTTTCAGAAGTACCATACTGAATTCCCTGTCATTTTGGTTGCTTATTTCTATGACTGTAAGCTTATTTTCTAGAGATTTTTCTCTTTCTTTCTGAGATGCCTTGTCATTTTGGCTGTTCACAATGTTTAAAGGACTATTTCTCTATCTGGGCATTAATGAAAATGTATTCTGCTTTTTCTTTCCTGAAAGATTTATTGTATAAAGTTCTCTCTTTAGCCTGCTGCAAGGAAGGTACTTTTTGTTTGGTTTTCAGTAGGTGGCATCTAAGCCTCTTGGATCCCTGTTTTATATAAAGCTTTAAAAATGCCTTTTTATTTTCTGATAAATATTTAATTATGCTCAGTACCCTCAGTTTCAGTCCCTGTCAGTATTAGCAACAGTTTCAGGAGTGCTTGCTCAGATCCCTCTGGGGCTCTGCGGTGATGGGTCTCTGAGGGTATGGGGACAGGGGCCGGCTGGGTTGAAAATTAGGGGCTGCAGCTCAGCCTCGGTTTTGCAACATTGGCGGGTAAAAATGAGCTGTTTGTTTTTCTGCTGTCCAGCTTCTCTGATTTCTGCCCTGATGACTGGGCCCTGCTACTGGATGGGTGGAACTCACAACTCTCCCAGGCAGGGCTGTTCAGGGAAATTGTGGCCCCTTATCCCCTCCCCCTCCTCCTACAGGTAGTTCAGACAGCTGCAGCAGCTGCAAGAGGCAGCTTCTTTGTTTCTCCCAGTCCACTGCCCAGTACCGGGATTCTGACCTGTGGCAGCTCTTATGTGCAGATCCCACGTTCAGACGTGCTGGTGTGCAGTTTGGGTGTTTCTTTGTTGTTGAGTTTTAGATGTTCAGCTTACTGTTGTTTCAAGAGGAGAGATGTGAGAACATCTCTCATTCTGCCATGTTTCCAAAGATCTCTCTCTGACTAATTTCAAAATAATCTTTTCTTTTTGATTTTCATGAGTTTTCATGAGTTTGACCATGATGTGCTGAATTGAAGTGTGATTGACTTTCTATTTTGTTCTTCTTGGTGGTTTACTAAGCTTATTTTATCTGCAACTTGCTATTTTTGAATAGCTTAAGAAATTTCAACATTATTTCTTCAATTTTTTTTCTGCCACTTTTCTCTTCTTTCTCTCTGTGACACCAGTTTACACACATATTTATTATACCATTTAATATTGTCCCACTTACAACTGAGTACATGTTTATTTTTAGTTAATCTCTTTTATCTCTCTATTCTTCAGATTGAATAATTTCTATTTATTGATCTTCAAGATCATTAATTTTTTGTTTTAGATCAACAGAGTGCTGTTGGCCCACCAGTAAAATTTTCATTTCAGGTACACTTTTCAGTTCTAGAATTTACATTCAAATCTTCTTATATTTTCATTTATTTGCTGAAATTTCTCACCTTTTAATTACGATGGATATCTTTTAAGTCTTTGAAAAAACTTCTAATAGCTAATTTAAAGTCTTTGTGTGATAATTCTAACATCTGGTTCATTTCAAGGTCTGATTCTATTGATAGTTATTCTTTTTCTTACAGGTCACATTTTTCTGTTTCTTCAGATTTCTACTAATTTTAGTTGTAAGGTGGACAGTGTGGGTATTACATGAAAAGATGTTGCATTATGTTTTCTTCCTTTAAAGGATGATGAGTTTTGTTCTGATTGGTGGTTAAATTACTGAAATATACTTTTGGTTCTGCCAGACTTGCTTTTATTTTTTGTTAGGGTATTCTACTTTAGTTTGAAAATTTTTCCTACTTTATGGCTCTTGTTCTAGGTTGTGGTTCTTGTTTCTCAGGTATAGTTATTCTGTGGGTATAAGATGAAATCTTAAGATGCTCAGTGAAGTCTTTCCACTACGTAGGAGATGGAGCTCCAACATTCCTAAGGCTGCCCAATTTCTGTTACCTCCATTCAGTTCTCAGCCTTGGGGCAGGTGATCTCTCCTGGGTCCCTTGGAGTCTCACCCCATGCATGATGCATGTACAGGCAACCCTTAGCTCAAAATACACACAATGAATTTGCACAATACACTTTTTTTTAGGACCCTGCCCTGAGAATTTCAGCCCCTTCAGAAACCTGAAATTATCTGACTTATACCTTTTCAGTTCTGGGATATAATTGCTCTTGGGTGTTCACCTTCTTGTATCATGACAGAAAAGCACCCATAGGAAGAAAGCCAGGGAATTGTATGTTTCTGTTATCTTAAAGATCATAGTCTTATGCTGCCTGCTATTCAATGCCCGAAAACAGTTGTCTCACATATTTGTTCTATTTTAGAGTTGTTTTCAGTGGGAGGGTGTAACTGGAAGCAGAAGTAAAATTGTTATTTTTGGACATTAGAAAAATATCACAGAATCTCACATTTCCGCTCAAAGAAAAAAAAATACATGTTTACACAGCAGTTCATAGCTACCGTGACTGTTTTAGTGTCTTAGCATGAGTAACTCAATAATACCAACTGACATTTGTATAACTCTTTTTAGTTTTAAAAATCCTCTGGCAAACATTGATTTTTTTTTGTTCCTTACAACATCATATTAGTTCCATTCCATGTATAAGAAACAGACTTAAAGATGTTAATTGTCTCATCATTATCTTCATTTTACTGGAGGCTCAGAGAAGCTAAGTAGGGCTTAGAAAAAGAGAAGTCCAGTCCGATAGCTGAAGTCTATGTTCACTATTCATAAGCCTTTCCTCTTTGTCCTTAGCATTGACTCTCAGCACTGCCTAACCACTCAGCTACTGCCCTAAGGGGCCTTATTGCAGATCCTGAGTCACCCACTAGAACTCAGGCAGCTCTGTTGATGGCTGGGGAGTGGGCAGAATCAGGCATCTGCGGGCTCTCCACTTCTGCTTTCTCCAGGAAGTGAGCAGAGACCAAGCTCGAGTGATTCATAGCGAAACGCCATTGAAGGCTAGTGATGGTAGGCTGGTCCTCTTCCCCCAGCCCTGAGGGGCTGTAGCTGGGTATGGGGGTGCCTATGCCACCTGACGTCTGCAGGCCCTGACCGACATACCTCTGGGTAGGTTACCTTGTTCTTGGCCACACTAGGTCAGCCCAGAGGTGGGCATTAGGGTCCTGTCTGTCAGGACGAAACCTTCTGGCTGCCTCCTGGAAAACTAAGCATGGGAGCACATGTGACCATCAGTGCCTGATCTGGGTTTGTGGATGTGGGAAGGAGGTAAGCTGATGATCAGGAAGTATGTGCAGGGTGGGTGGTGCACGTGGTCAAGGCCACTCTGATGCTGTTGCTGAGGTTTGCCGAGCCAGGCCAGGCCTCAGCACCACTGTACAACCTCTTGCTTCAGGTCAAGCCCTTTCTCACAGTTCTGCTTAAAGACGGTGACTTGCCATACCTAGGGAAGCTGGACTGGGCCTGTCTGTGCTAATTGTTCAGAAACGAAGAAAGGGGACTGGCTATGAGGCTCCCCTGTCCAGCCCTTGCATAGGACTCTGAAAAGTGGCAAGCAGTGGGAGCCACTTCAGACTGGTCACCAAGAGAGCTGACTCTGTTGTGGCCCTGTGGTCACTCCTGGGGGACTGGTAAGTAGGTGCCTCTTTGGGCCTTCTTTGTTCATCTGAATTACCACATTAAACTTTAGACATTTTTTTCCAAATGAGTAGGACCACCTGATTAATTGAGAATTCACTCTCCTACTATCCTCCTGAAATCCCACCTTAGAGAATACTAAATCAATCCTCTGTCCCAACTTCTCTAAAGTGATGAAGAGCTAATCTGGTAACCAAAGATTTCATGTATTACCCCTTCCATGGAACATTTTAATTTTAATACGATATTCTGCATAGTCATACATTTAATTATTCAACAAACATATTTTGAAAGCTACTTGCAGGCACTGTTAAAGGAGACATAATTAGAGAACGGGGGTCAGTGGTGCTTGGTGCTGTGGACTGAAGTGGGATGGAGAGAGCTGGAGGTGGGGTATGGGGGTCGGAAGGCTGAGAATGTACTTGTTTTCTGGAAGGAGACCCGAAAGAAGGGAAAGCCCAGGCCCTGTGGGTTTCTGAGAAGTGATCTTGGCAGGGGAATGGAGAAGGCCGAGGTGTAGAGGTGGAGGCCTGGTGAAGGCCAGTGTAGCAGTGAGAGGTGTAGGTGTGCAGGTGACTAGCCAGAGAGGGATGGGTGGGGTCAAGTCAAGGAGGACTTTCCTATCCAGTGTGAGGACTTGGGCTGTTCTTCCCCTAACTAAGGAGGCTTTTAGATACTGGTTAGATAGCAAAGAAAATTTAGAAAAAGTGTGTAGAGTATAGGAATAAACATGTGTGCTGTTATCTTAGTGTTGTTTTAGAGATCATCAGCATCTTTGAAGTCCTCCATGTGCTTGTCCTTCTCCCACTCTTATCAGAGAAAACTATTGTCCTGAATTTATGGCTTACTGTTTCCTTGGTTGTCTTTATAATGTTAACTTGTATATTTAAATTGCTACATATGTGTTAATTTTGCATGTTTTTGACCTTTATAAATAGGAATTAAATATTCTTTTAAGACTTGCTTAATTTGCTCAAAATTAGTTTCTGAAATTTTTTTATATTGTTGCATGTGTCTCTAATTCATGCATGTTTACTGCTGAATAGTATTCTGCTATATAGGAATATATCTCAATATACTTCTCTACTGCTAATGGGCACTTGGGATATTTCTTGGTTTTTGTTTTTCCTATTATAAGCTGCTAGGGGCTCTAGCACTTGTGTGCACTGCTAGGACTCTCTGCATAAGTATCCTGGGGCATGTGCTCAAGAATTCCCTAGGGTGTATACCCTAGAAGTGGGATTGGTGGGTCACAGGGTAAGTATCTCCACTTCACTGGATAAAACCAGCGTGATTGTATCATTTCCCCACCCATCAGCAAGGTGTAAAGTTTCTATTGCTCCACATTTCGCCGACATATGATGTTGTCAAAGTTTTAATTTTTGTCAATCCAGTGAAAATAAGAAACAATCAAGCTATGTTTTAAATTGCATCCTTCAGTTACTAAGGTTGGGCATCTTTTTATATGTTTATTGGTCATTCTGTATTCCTTTTTCCTTTTCAGATCTTTTGTACACTTCTCTACAGGGCCATCTGTCTTTTGTCCTATTGATTTGCTGCAATTCAGTACATATTCAGATATTAATCCTTTGTCATTTGTTTATGTTGTAAACATTTTTCTCTTGTTTGTACTTTGTCTCCTTTCATTCTTTGTGATTATTATTAATGACCAAATTTCTTTATTCTAAATGAGCTTAATTTTTCCATATGTTCTTTTACAGTTTACACTCGTTATATGTTTTAAAAAATTCTTCACAGTAAAGTTATAAAATTATTCTCTATCGAGGGTCCCCAACTCCTGGGCCATGGCCTGTTATGAACTGGGCCGCACAGCAGGAGGTGAGCGGCAGGGGAGCCAGCAAAACTTCATGTGTATTTGCAGCTGCTCCTTAGTGTTAGCATCACTGCCTCAGCTCCACCTCAGATCATTAGGCATCAGCTTCTTATATGAGCACAAGTTGCTGGTGCCAAAAAGTTAGGGAACCACTGTCTTACATGATTAAAAAAATTTTACAATAATTTTGATTTTCATATTTTGCAGTCTCACCTAGAAATGATTTTTCCATATGCTGTGAGATAGGAGGAGGATTCTATTTTATTTTGTTTTTCCCATGTGAATAACCAAGAGTCTCAGCTCCATTCATTAAAAAGGCCATTCTTTATTCATTGATCTACAGTAATTCTGTTGTAAATCAAATTGTCAATATACGTGGGTCTGTTTATTCTGTCAATTTGTTTATCCTTTTGCCAATACTATATAATATTGGTAGCTATAGGCTTATAATAAATTTTGATACCTGGAAAGAGTCTCCTCTTTTTTTTCCTTCTTTCATTATGTCTAGACATTCTTTGCTTTCTTTCATATAAATTTTAGAATCAGCTTTTCAGGCTTCACAAAAAAGCTATGTTCAGATTTTTTTGAAAATATAATTTGTAGAGAGGTTATATCTTTGTGAAAATGACTCCTTCAGTTCATGAATGTGGTTTACCTCCTCATTTATTTAAATTTTCTTTAAAATATTTAAATAAAATTTTATAGTTTTCTTCATAAAGTAGTGCATATTTTGCCTAGATTTATTCTTAAGTAGTTTATTTCTTATATCATTTCAAGTATCATTGAATATTTATTTTTTACTATTGCTGATGTATGTTTTCATTTTTAAAAAGAATTATAGAGAGCAAAGGAAGAAGCAAGACTATGAGTTAAGAGGCTGTTGTAATAATTGAGGCTAGAGGTAATGGTGGCTCGCTCCAAAGTGATAGTAGCAGTGATAATGAGAAGTAAGATTCTACATACTTTCTAAGAATCGAATGTGATGATGTTTTAAGTGTAAGGCATGGGAAGGAGAAGTTGAAGATGACTCTAAAGCTACAGGGAGAATGGAGTTGTCATTTATTGAGCGGGGTCAAGGGCAGAAGTAACATATTTGCAAGGTGATGGTTATTCCAGAATATAGGGTTGAACATATAAAGGTGGAGATGCTTACTAGACATTAAGTGGAAAAATGAAATATTGGCTCCCTGTGCCCCCAAGGGACCTTAATGGTGGAAAAGCAAGACAACTTGACCACCTGGGGGAGAGAGGGGAGATATCTTGTTTAGAAGGAGAGGGGGAAGATGAGCTCCTCAAGAGTTCTTTGAGCCATGCCATAGAGCTGTTATCCATTTTGTTTACAACTGGGGCTTTGCATTTATTATATTTCTCTAAACGATACAAACCATCAAAATGCACCTGTATTTTTCATCTGAAATTACATCCTAAGGGCAACATTCCCAAATCCTTGATTGATGGTCCCATTGGAAGCATCTACACACCTATTACAAGCCTAATTCTTAAAGTCTAAACCTGGGCTACCCAATACAGTAAGTAGCCTGTAGCCCAACCTGAAATGTGATTAGTCTGAATTGAGATGTGCTGAAAGTGTAAAATATGCAATGGATTTAAAAAATATTACAAATAAACAATAAAAAGAAATATAAAATAGCTTATAAATACTTTAAAAATACTGATTGCACATTGAAAATATAATATTTTGGATGTATTGAGTTAAATAAAATATATTTTAAAATATATTTAAATAATTAGATTTGATTAATTTAGCCTATTTAATTTACTTATTAAATGTGGCTACTGGAAAATTTCTTATTACACATGCAGCTTTAATTTATTTTGGTTGGGCAGCACTCTTCAGAATAAGATATGTCTTGTTTCATGGCCAGAGGCTTTTGTGGGGAACACTGTTCAAAGAGAATGGGAAGTTAGGGAAGTGAAAAGCCTCTTGTCTCAAATAATTTCAAGGAGAAAGAAAGTAGGAGGTAAGAAGAATGGATTTAGTCCCTACAATAAACCAGGCACTGGGTAGGGAACTTCTATTGTTATCAAACTTATTTTGCCTACACACATCAAAGCCAAAAGAGACATGAACAGGAGTTTGCAGCAAAGAAAGTAGAGGTTTATTTAAGAAAATGGCGCCAATCCTGGAGACACAGATGAGGTGGCACTCAAAGACCTGGCTCTCTGATGGCCTCTAAGGGATAGGTTATATAGGGGAAACCTTATTAGTCATGGTAGCTAAAGGATTTGGGGTGAAGGGCTCTACTAATTGGTTGGGGCTAAGGTAGGAAGCAGTTGATCATTTGATGTCAATCAGGGCGTAGTTCTGTCTGGTTTCAAGAGGTTGCCAGTGGGGTCCTTCTGCCTTCATGGGTTTGGAGCTGCAAGATACTATCTTTAGTTTGACTAAAATTCTGTTTCTGTGGTCAGCACATAAGAGGCTTTGTTTGCTGCTGATCTATGGGTTTAATGATTAAGGGAGTGGTCATGCAGTAGGCAGAAGGATAAGGAAAAAAGAAGCAAGCAAGCCCCAGGCCAGTTTGAATCGAAGAGAAAGAGAAAAAAAAGTCATTTTAAAGAAGTGAAGATTTGCACAGTTACAGTATTTGCCATCTCATTTAATCCCCACAGTAAAGATCAGTTTCTTCTTTGGCCCTCATGGTTTTTTTTTTAGCCCCGTTATTGTTGATCAAATAATTGTCTTCATTTATGAATGAAAGATATATGTGAATGCGTTTGTTTTGAATATGTTGCTCCCATTTTACAGATGAGAAAATGGAGGCTCAGAGAGGGAAGGCCTTTCTTTTCTCAGACAGTAACTGAGCTGGGATTTGAACCTAGTTGTACCTGGTGTTAAAGGCCGTGCCCTTTACACTTGGCAACACTACCACTAAAGAGTTGAGGAAATACTTCTGGG
Source organism: Cynopterus sphinx (assembly GCA_030015415.1). NCBI lineage: Eukaryota > Metazoa > Chordata > Mammalia > Chiroptera > Pteropodidae > Cynopterus > Cynopterus sphinx. Next base: position 57,293,170 of record CM057382.1, read on the forward strand.
CAGCAACAGTCAACATTTGGCATAAATGTGAAAACTGCTCTTCCCTTTGGGCTCAATGCTTAATCCTTCTTTTGAGAATTCATCTTCATAGATGATTCACAGAAAGCTAAATGATTGCATTTGTCCTTTCCTCCAGCATTGGAGACACCCTCAGGGTCCAGTAATTAGGGAGTGAGTGAGTCAATTATAAGAGACTGATCAAGGGCATGTTTCACAATCATCAAATCTGATAATTTAAGAAAAAAAGTTACAAACAATATGTTTATGATATGATGATGAATGATTAATGTAATTAATTATCTACATATCACTTAAAAGTAAAATATGCTTGGATATGCAAAAAAAAGAAGGGAATACTTTATTTTTATGTGTTTGATATAATAATAAAATTGCCAAAGTAGCACTCCAATATCAGCTTTTTAAAGAATATGCACAAAATATGAGATACAGTCTAAGATGAGTAAAAATATGTACACCTGAAGAAATTGTGTTAGTTGAAGAAGTTAGTCTAAGCATATTGGGAGTTAGTAACATTGAAACAGGCTACAGCGAGCTCACAGGGCTTTCCCCTGGATCTCTGAGTGTGGACCAGATTAAGCAGTGAGCAGGGAGATGTGTGTAACAAAGGCAGGGCTGAACGATTCTGCAGCTCTTTGTCCCATGTCTCTGCCTTGAGAGCACAGGTCCTTCAGGTGCAGGAGGAGGGTAGCGACGAAGACAGTGCTGCTGCAGGAGATAGGGACCAGTGAACAACAGGTACCCAGCTACACCACAGGTGCTGGAGGCTCCCACCAGGGTGCACTGCATCCTATGCATGCGTAGTAACTGTGCAGGTTGGGGCCACAGTTTCTGAGTGCAAGAGTGAGAAAAGAGCCAGAAGAATCAGGATGGGCAAAAGTCCAGATATTCAAAAGAAAAAAAAAAACCCCAAACAAACCAGGGGCAATACCCTGAAATCCCAAAGCACCCAGAATCTTAGTTTATTTTAGTTTTTACTTTCACACACCTGTCCCCAGAAAACATTTCATTATGTAAAGGACACATTTACTTTTTCAAGGTCCATAGCTTTGTCTTGAGACAGGGGGAAGCGAGGGGCAATTACTACTCAGAGTCATTCTACTGCTTCCCTTTTTGGGAAAGGATTCTTCTTCCACCATCAACACTCTAAAATGTCAACTTCGTTTCAAGAAATACTTCCTTACTCACCCAATTTAATGTGTCAGAACAGTCTTATTTTTGACATGTGTTTAATGTGGTGATCCCCTCCAGAATGAAAGTTTGTTAAATAACTGTAGCATTTTATAATTGAACAAAACTTAGAATTGAGGAAATACAGGAATCAGAAAGCATATACATGAATTATGATAACATAAGGAAGAAAGTGATGGGTACTGTACTTATAGGCAGTAATTACTGGAGGAAAAAGATAAATTTGGGAATTACAGAATTCTTACTTTTACTCTGTCTGACTCCACAGGCAAGTGACTTTCACTCCTATGGGCAGGATGAGGGTAGGTAGATGATTATAACCCTGCACACTCTAGTGTAATTACTAAGTGAGATCTTGTGTGGATGCAGCGTTGAAAACTGCAAAGTGCTGTCACATACTGGTAGTGGCAGCTTTCTAATTACCAGATAGTCCCATGATGGCAGGAGTTTGGTAGTTTGAGAGAGGAGGATTATTTTTGGTTGGGGCATCATGAAAGCCCATGCCTACAGGCAGCCAGGAGCTGTGCTTGAAAGGCAGCAGGATTTGGACATATGGAATCCAAGGAGAGGCATCTTAGGCAGAAGAGTCACCTGGATAAAGGCAAAGGGCCAGAGACTGAGTGAACAGTTCATTCAGCCAGACCCTACTGGGGTATAGTGGGAAATTAAGCAGGAGAGGGGGTGGGACCACATTGTCAAGGGCCAAGAACTTGAGAATGTTCTTAGAGAACATGGGAGTCACTGAAGACATTTGACCAAGAGGGTGATATGATGGAGCTGTGCTGCCAAATCGGACAATGTAGGGTGGGTGGGAGGCAGTGAAGACTGGAAGCAGAGAAGCCTGCTGCGGGAAGGTTGGCAGAGAGATTAAGAAGCAGTGGGGATTGGTGCTGGCCTACCCTAGGCTACTAGTAGAAGCCCCATAGAGGGCCGTCACCCTGAGAACCTGTCTCACTCACTGAGTAGCATTCTGAAGTTCCTTGACTCCTTCTGAGTATCTTTAGGCATGTAGAAGAACTAAGGTCTGGGCTAAAAATATTCGGGACACATCGAGAAGTTTGCCAGCATGTAGGAGACTCGTTGTCCTGGTCTCAGGAGAAATTTGAAGGCTCTAAATATGAGGCTCATTTGAAAAGTAGACCTTCATTGATGGACAAATCCTTAGGGAACCTCATGTTACAGGTGTGAACTGAGTCAGAGAGAGTCAAAGAGACTCAGCCAAGGGGCTAATGACCCTATCTCCCCGCTTCCAGAACTGTGTTTCCTTTCTCTGCACTTCAGTAAAAAAGCATCATGTGTAAAGTTGCACCTGAAAGTGTCTCTTTTATATTAACCTAAAAGCAGTTTTCTGGATTGAGTTCTGCCTAGAATAGTATAGGACAGGGAGCACAGAAAAACTATTTTATTTTTATTTATTTATTAATTTTTTAAAAACAGTTTATTGAAGTAACATCAGTTAATACAATTATATAATTTTCAGGTGTACATAATAATTTGACATCTATATAATCTATTGTGTGATTACCACCTAGAATCCAGTTTCCTTTAGCTACCATATATTTGACCCCCTTTATCTCATCTACTTACCCCTTCCTCCCCCATCCCCCACCCTCAGGTAACCACTAGTCTATTATCCAGTTTCTGTTTGTCCTGTTAATATATTGCTTTTAGGTTTATATTCCATATATAAGTGATATGCGATTTTCAGCTTTTTCTGTCTGGCTTATTTCGCTTAGCATGTCTATCTCAAGGTTTATTCATGTTGTTGCAAATGGCAGTATTTCATCTCTTCTTATGGCTGAGTAATATTCCATCGTATATATGTACCACAGCTTCTTTACCCAATCATCTACTGTAGGATACTTTCGTTGCTTCCATGTCCTGGACACTGTGAATAGTGCTGCTAGGAACATCGGTGTGCAAATATCTCTTCAGATATGGGTTTTCAAGTCTTTGGGGGATCACTGGATTATACGGTAGATCAATTCTTAGTTTTTTTCTGAGGCACCTCCATACTGTTTTCTGCAGTGGCTGCACCAATTTGCAGTCCCACCAGCCGTGTATGAGGGTTCCTTTTCCAAGAAAACTATTAACACTATGTGTGATGTAGGTGGTTTGTGCCTTTGCTCTGGTGTTTTCTTTTTTTTTTTTTTTTATCTGTAAGAATCAAGAATAAAATTTTAAATTAATTTTGAAATTTAGTAATTAATTCCATGAGAATTAAGGGGTGTTTAATTCCCTGCAAGCCAGGAGTGCATAGTTCCAGATGCATTTGAAAGTTGATTTTTATGCACATTTTCTGACTAAATCACACTGAGATTTAATAAGCTAGCCAGGATGATTGTGTCAACCAAGCAATGCTGACAATCTTCTTATTTCTTGCACCTTAACAAATAGCCTGAGAAATATAAAGGATGATGAGAAGTTGCCAATGGTTTTAATTCTCCTGGGACATCTGGAGAACTTTGTGACCTAGCCTCTGCCCAGGCTATCCACCCTACTGGCACTCACATCCCTCATAGTGGCGCAAAGCCACATATGTACCCACCTCACCTCTCTTACCCCTTGCGCATCTTTCTACTGGGAACACTTCTCTCTAATCTGTTCAGGGGCTTATTTCATATCCTCCCCACAGGCTCCCTCTCCAAAAACCCTGCTTCTGTGAAGCTCCTCTTACCATTCCCACTCTTACCACCACTCTCATCTCCCAATAACCAACTCTTTCCCTTTGTCCCCTTAGTGCTGAATTCTTGCTCTGGTGGGTACTGTATTGCAGCAACCCTTTTCCTCTCTCTATCCCCACAGGCTATAAGCACCCAGAGCAAATGTTGGACCCTCTAGGAAGGCACTGTATCTAGCAGGAGGCCACTGTTCACCATTCATATCACTTTCCACTGAGACTCCCACAGTGACTCCTAGGACCACTGCATGAAACTGTCATCCATGGTCCTTTTACTAAGTATACCATCCTTTTAGTGCTTTCTTGTCTTTGAACTCCACCCACATCCCTGAACACCCATGCTGCCTAGAATCTCTCTCTTCTTGGCTTTAAGAGTATCTCCTTCTCTTCCTTCAGTGCCCATTATGGGCACCGTCTTTGTTGAGAAGCCATCCCACATTTTTGGCAATGTGGAAGTCAGTACACATACTGAGACCGCCACACCAGGCTGGGCCTCAAGCTTCCTCTGTGCCCCGGAGCCAGGCACATCTCTACCCAACACCTACCCCACTTCTGCTTCCTTGTTGGTCTCCCTGCAACCCTGACTGTGAGCTTTCAAGTCCAGGGTATGAATCAGGGACAATTCTGCTGCTTACACCTTTAATAAGTAAAAAGACTCACCACTCAAAGAAAGCTGAGTAAAGCTATAGCTCTGGAGGCTTAACCTGGAGGGTGACAAACACTGGGTGTGCAGCTGGTGTCAGCCCAGGGAATGACTAGTCAGCTGTTTACCTGTGCCTGGGCTTAGCAAACCATTGGCCTGGTGGCACCCAGGGATCAGCTTTTCCCTGAGGGAATGGCGAGACCACAGTGTCCTGTCCTATGCCTCCTTGTTTGTAGTGTGAACTGGGGCCAGACAGCAGGCCTACCTCTAAATCTCCTATGGTCAGAAGTCAGCAACAATTTTGCAAGTCCAGCCAGGGCCCCCTGCACTGCTTTTGGCTGTAAAAGTTATGAGCTATTATATGGGGTTTATTCGAGGGTCGGAGACTGTAGAGTCAGAAAAGTCTGGGTTTGACCTTGATTCTGATGCATACTGTTTGATTCCAGATAAACTATTTTCTCTGAATCTCAATTTCTCTGAGTCTTGCTTTCCCATCTGTATAATGAGAACAACAATGCCTACCTTACAAGTTTTCTAAGATTAGAGAACATAGATGAGTCTGTTAGTAGACACTCATTCAGTTATGGCCATTCTGACTTAAGCAACATTTCTTTACATTCCAGTGGAGACTGAGCCATGGATTAGCTCCCACATTGGAAAGGCTCCAGGTTATCAGGCTGGGCTTTTTGTTATCTGTGCTGTCACCAGTCCACGTCTTTGTGATGAAGTGACAGGTCAGTTGCAGCTAAGTTTCAATGGTCTGCCCAGAAGAACTGTTCCCTGGACATTTTTGGCAATGTGGAAGTCAGTACACATACCGAGATACAAAACTGGGCCTCTTCTGTGGGATACTTTGAGTTCCTATATTCTGTTGCTTTTGCAAAAACCACAGAGGTGTGTGCTGGCCAGGAGTGCATGGACTGGAATCAGAAAAAGGAAGTGTTGAGGGCCACGAAAAATGTTGCTCAAATGCCTGGTTCCTGACAATTGTAGTCCCCATCTCAGACCTCAGGGGTATTCCTAAACTTCTAAAAACAACCTGAGCTGTCTCTCTCTCTTGAGCCGTTTGAAGCAGGGTGTAGTGACCTGGGCTTGGCTGTTCTTTGCCTTTAGGCACTCTTAGTCCCTGGTGGCTGTAAGAGGTGGGGAAACTGAATAATTGGAGAGGCAGCACCAAGGAGATTTTTGTCCAATCCCAGGTCTTTACCCTAGAGCTACGTGTCTGAGCTTTCTGGGCCTATGTTGTCCAAGCCACTTCTATCTCCTATTTCTTCTGATTTTATTGCTATCATTTGCCTCTCCCCTTATATCCTATGTCTACCCTCTCTTTCCAGAGTTAACCCAGGTGTGGACACAGAACCTCTGTAATTCATTCATCCTTGTCCTTCCAACACAACTGTGTGTGTAGCAAACATTGACCAAAATCGTGGGTCAGAGGAGAATTCCTGTTCCCTCTTTGAAGATGCCAGGTGTGTTATGCTGGGGAAGCTGCTGAAGCTCAATGATAACTCTGTTTCCTCACCTCTGAGGGAGGTCAGAACAGTCCCTGTAGCCCCACGCCATGAGCTTCAAGGATAATTAAATAAGTTATGTATGTGAAGCACTTGGCATAGAGCCCAGCGTGGAGTACAAATTAAATAAATAACAACTATTATTGTTATTATTTTATTATAGTTATCAAACTGGAGGAATTATACTCTCTTCTTTTAATATCTATCTATCTATCTATCTATCTATCATCTATCATCTACCTATCTACTTGTGTTAAAATATACATAAAAAATTGACCATTTTAGCCACTTTTAAGTGTGCAGTTCAGTGGCATTATGTGCATTTATATTGCTGTGTAACCATCACCACCATCCATCTCCTAAACTGAAGAGGCAAAACCGGAAATCTGTCCCCATTAAACATTAATTCCTTATTCTTTTCTCCCTCCATCCCCTGGTAATCACCATTCAACTTCTGCCTAGATTGATTTAACTACATTAGGTAACACATTTAAGTGCAATAATACAGTATTTGTCCTCTTCAAGACTGGCTTATTTCACTTAGCATAGTGTCCTTAAGGTTTATTCATGTTGTAGCATGTGTCAGGATTCCCTTTCTTTTTAAGGCTGAATAATATTCCATTGTGTGACCAGACCACGTTTTGTTTGTTTGTTTGTCTGTTTGTTTATTTATTTATTTGTTGATGAAACAATTTGGATTGTTTTTACCTTTTTTCTATTGTAAAAAAAAATCTGTTGATCTTCTGCTTTCTATTATTTTGGGTATCCTTTTACTTTTTATAATTGACCCACCTTGTCTATTAGTTCAACCAATTTGACAGAATGGTTATTTATAAGTATTATTTTCTTAACTGGATGAAAAAGTAAACCAAAAATTGGGGAGCAGTCCTTACACTTGACCAACACAGAGATGGAAAAGGGAGGGTCACCAAGTGAGTCCCTATCTGTGTGTAGTTTACGTTTATAAGAGCTTTGATTTTGTCCCCAACCTATGAAATTCATAGCAAGCAGGGGTTATAGTTAAAGAAGAGCATATAAATTTTGGAGTCAGACACATAGAACCTCCATTGTGGCTACCTTGGAAGCTATTGTACTTCTCTGAACCTTGCTTTCAACACCTGTGAAATACTACTATTGTTTTCTCCTTTGTGAAGTGTCCTTATGAAGATAAAGTGAAATCATACAGAAATAAGAATGCAGAGCCATGATAAAATGAGCTTTCAGTTAGTGGAGTTATTACTGCAATTCACTCTGTGGTTGTATCTCCCTTAAAAACAGGTGACAAGACTAAAACATCTGCCTCTGATTTTTCTACTGGTACTCTTTCAGCCTCAGAAGGCTTTTAAAAAATATTTGTCAGGTTTTTGGGCTATAATTTATATGCAAAATATTTTGCCCTTTGACAAATGTAGACTGTTATGTGACACCCACCACAGTCAAGATAGAGAACATTTTTATCCCCTAAAAGTTCCCTTCCATTCTTTTGTAGCCAGACTTTTACCCCTAATCCCTGGCAACTACTAATTTATTTTCTGTCCCTGTAATCTTGCTTTTTTCAGAATATCATATAAACAGAATAAGACACAGCTGTGTCTTTGAGGCTGCCTCCAGTCACTTGTCCTGAGGCCATTGATGTTCATCCAGGTTGCTGTGTGAATCAGTAGTTCTTTTAGCAGAGAAACAGCCCATTTATCCCTTGAAGGACATTTGGGTTGTTTTCAGGTGTTGGCAGCTATGAATAGACCTACTATAAACATTCATGTATATCTTTTTTGTAAGAACATAAATTTTCATTTCTCTAGAGTAAATACCTAGAAGTAGAATTGTTGGGTATATGTTTAACTTCTCAGAAACTGCCCAACTGTCTTCTGGAGTGGCTGTAACATTTGCATTTCCTCCAGCAAGGGTCAGGGTTGTGGCTGTGATGTATCCTTGCCAACACTTACTGAGTTTTGTTTGTTTTTAAAGATATTCTATTAGGAGAATCCTGGTATTTCAGTGTGGATTTAATCTGTATTTCCCTAATGAGAATGATGTTGTTCCCTCAGTACTTCTGATTAACTACAGTGGGCTGTGGAGTGAGATCTGAACAAAGCTTCCATGTTGCTACAATTTCTGTCTTATCCCCTTACTCTATCTTTTCAGTTTGCTTTGAATTTGCAGGCTCTCCTATTAATGGGAAATGGTGAAGAAGGAAGAAAGGCCTAATCCACCCTGCATATGTTTTTGGAACAGGAATGCTTTATTATTCTTTTTTCTTTTTTTCCTGAGTACTCCAGATGGAGACAGAGTCCCTGCTGACAGAGGAGCAACAAAGTTTAGATCTGCTGACATGCAGTGAGGAACTGGCTTTTGAATGGAAAGGGAAACAGAGGAAGTTGCCGTTTTGTTCTGTATCATCTAGCATAGAGGCTCTTCCAGCCCTGGGGCCTGGGGGCCACTGACCATGATGTAAATGGCAAACAGGTCTGCATCTGCACTCGGGAGGTACTATCCAGAAAAGGGAACAACCACACATGCTGAGAGGAAAGGAGGAGGAGACTTTCATCTTGACTTTCATTATAGAAACCCTGTCACTGGGTCCCAGCTTGATAGAAAGTCAGTGATGAAATGATCAATTGGAATGTTGGCTCAGCAGCCCAAATTTCAGCAACACAGCCATTTCTTCAGGCTCCAGATGTCACCCTCCAGAGTGGCAGCTTTGAGCATAATGTTCTGAAACATTATGAGGCAGAACTCTGATGATGCAAGTGAGTACTGGACTTTGTCTTGTGGCTTCCCTCCATCTGGAGGCTGCATGAGTGAGCAGGTTCTTGCACACTTGCCTCTTGCTCCTTCATGCAGGCAGCAGGAAATTAGGGCTTCTGGTCTGCCTGGGCTGTGTGTCACATGCCTTGAGCCTGGCCCACACTGGGAAACAGCTTGCTGGCAGAGAGGAAGGTTTTTCTTTTTTGAAGCCCTGGGACTTCACCACAGCCTCTAGTTCTTGGTTCTGCCAAGGCTACCTTCTCCTCTACCCACTTCTCCAATAAAACATTCTGGGATGGTAAGCCTTCCCTTGGCCTATGTTACCTGGCCAAGAAAGTCTGAAGCCCCTCTCTCCACCCTGAGCCCCAGGTGAGCTCAGCCTCTGTTGTGCATTGCAGGTGATGCTCTGGAGCAGTAAAACCAAAGCTGTTGACACAATGAAGTGGACTCTGCTTCAGCTGCTGACTAGCAAGAGGATGCTGTGTAGGTTGTTTCTCTGCTCCAAATCTCAGTACCATCTGAGATAAAGGCCATTAGCTTTGATATTGCTGGGTGGTAGGAAGATTAAGTGAAGTGGCATATGCCTGCATCAAGGAGGAACCAATAAATGCCCATCTCCCAATTCTAGCAATGACATGTGTTGAGCATTCACTCAATCTACACAGCACCCTGTGAGGGTCCTGTTATTGTTCAATTTACAAATGAGGACATTGAGACAGGCATGAGTTTTGTCACTTAGTTGAATGGTCTTATTAGAGTTGAACTGGAGTAGCCCGGCTCCTGAGGCTATATTCATGGCTTACCACACTGTATATTAGAGTAGAATCTGCAGAAGTCCAGGCTTGGAGATGGCATTTAAAATTTTGATATTTTCTTCATCATGCATTTTTTTGATGTTAATTTTTATTTAACTTGGCTACTGATATTTTTGGAACCCTCCCCCCCTTAAATCTGTGCCCAAGGTGAGTGCCTCACTTGTCTCACCCTAATCTCAGCCCTGTCCTGAACCCCTAGTGATCTTCACCTCTGACTTGGCCCTATTTGCTCTGGAAAAGAAAGTACTGCCACTTACAGAGGGCACTTTTCACAATGAAGTGGATTATAATGATTTATTCTTGTTGTTCTTCACACAGTTCTGACAGGCTATTCTCTGTTTTCTTCCTTTTACAAATAAAATTGAAGCAGACCTAGGGTGATGGGCAGAGAAACAGGAGGGAGACACAGTCTGACATTAGAGTCAGCTAACTTCTCCAAGGGATTTTATAGAAATTCTTGGTTCTCAGAAATCTCAGTCTATTCAAGGGAACTTGATTCAATGTTTCACTTCAGTAAACAAGGTTTCTTAACTTCAGAAGAGATCTGAGGCTGTTTCTGTTATTTTCCTGATATCCAGCTGTGCTCCCCAGGACCACATTTTTCACATTCTGACTTGATGTTATCTTTGTCTTCTCACCTGCTTATCCTAAAAATGTGTGTGCTGGCAATACCTCAGACACATTTCATTGAATGAATCAGTTGGTAGCATCACAGATTTGGCCACAAAATGATTTTCATATGTTGGAGACAACACTTAGCTTGTCTCTAGTAGCCATCCTGTAAGTTGAGATGTCCATGCTTGACTTGAGGCTGGCTCTGTGGGTAATGAGAATAATGGTTTCATTGAGACATAGTGACTTTAAGAGTCTGAAGGAAATTCAAGAAGAAATTTTAGAGTGATGAAAAAAAAAACTTGTTTAGAAGAGGGATCTGGGCTACAGAGAAAGAGATTTGGGTAGAGAGATTCATTTATTCAGTAACATTTTATTGAGCATCTTCGCAGTACCTTCTCCTGATATGGGCGATATAGGCTTTTTTTCAAAGAGCTAACACTTAGTCGATATGTGGCTCTCAGTGGCAATGAAAGCCATGGAAAGTAGCTGAGATTTCCTCTAGGGAACTCATGGAGTCAGGTAGAGTATGACTCCAGAAAGCCACTGCAGGGAGTCTTGAAGGAGATTAGGCAGCAGACAGAAACACACATACCTCCTCATATTACAATAAAATATACAGATCAGCAAGGTTAGAAAAAAAAAAAGAAAAGGCAACTAAGGAATATAAACTCTCATGCACACTCAATAGGAGGACTGAACATTGATATGGTATTTTGGGAGAGGCTGTTTGGAAATATGTGTCAAGAACCTGAAAATTTTGCCTGCCTTTAGATCCAGGTATTTTCTTTTAGAAATTTAGGTATATATTACAATCCGTTGTTTAATCATGAATATATAGAAAGGCTTAGACACAAACCTATCATTACAGTGTTGTTTATAATAACGAATAATTGGAAACCACTTCAATGCCTAAGTGTAGAGGATTAGTTGAATTAACGAACGATGAGGGTCTACAGCCACCACATAACCATTACAAATGAAGACGCAGAGGATCTTTAACAACATGGAAAATGTTCATGTTATGTTTTTTGACAAAAAATAAATGTATGAACTAATTTATAAGAAAAATAGAACAGTTGAGGGAAGATATTTGAGATTTTAAAAACCAACAGAAGACCAGTCTTTAGAATAAACTCTTACAAAACAATAAGAAAAAGAGAGACAAGAAAAAATGATCAGAGGTTATGAATAGTTCCTTTGTAGAAGAGGACATCTAAAAGTCTAACAGGCTTATAGAGATGCTCAGACTCATTAGTAGGTTAGAGGAATGCAAATTAAAATGACAATAAAGGATCACTTTACTTCAGTCAGATTGGCAAACATTAGAAAGCAGGGGTGTGGATGAGATGATGGAAGAGCCTTCAAGTGCTCTGTTGGGGAAATATGGTCTGCAGCCAACTTCCTGGAGGAATATTACCTACCGACATGTAGTTGCATTGAGTAGATATATACCTTTGACTCAGTACTCCTGATCTGGTGTTCATACTCAGAGCTAGCCACATGCAGCCCATGAGAAGACCTGCATGGAATGTCCAGGACAGGATCGATGCAGTATGGGAAGTCATGGACAATCTGTGCTTTATCACTACAGAGTGGACAAGTAAATAGGCACGTGATGCCCACTTTGTAACATGGGGCAGCAGTTACAGAAAATGAAGTTAACAAACATAGAGCCACATGGTTAGGTCTAAAGGCATAATGCTGAGTGAAAAAGTGAGCTGCAGGAAAGATGCAGAAGGTCATTTGGGGAACTTTAAATGCATGCATTCAGAAATCTTGCACCTGTACCATGTTTTATGAGGACCCATACTATCAAGCAGGTGCAGTGGGCAGGGTGGGAAAGAAGAGAATGGGAGTGGGGAACAAGGGTCCAAGGAATAAACAAATAAACTAACAAAGCCCAAAAAGATCCTGGCCGAGGTCAGGGAAGAGACTGTGCTGGGACAGAAGAATGTGAGGCATCCACCACCTGTTTCTGAGGATCAGTACTAAAAAGGAAGCAAAACCCTGCTAACCTCCAGCCCAACCAACCAACAAAAGCAAAAGTACAAATAAAAAGTTTTCCTCAACAATATTATTAGTGTGTTTTTATTAAACTATATTTTCATAGATAATCTGAGTATAGGCAAGCTTGATATTCTTTTGGATATTTTATTTCTTCCCAGTTTTTGCCACTGAACTTACATGGCACTTGTAAAGGGAAAATGATCCCTGAAAATGAAATTTGAGAGTAATAAGCATGTGTGATAAAAGAAGATCCAGGGACACATGGAGTTTTGTACATAGAAAGTGAGGAAGTTTCAAAAAGGAGTGGTTAGTCTGATGACAGGATCTTTAGTTAATTCCCACTCTATCCTACAAGGGGTGTGTGTTTGTGCTGAAAACAAAGTGTGATGCAGGCCCTTAGCGGTTTATGCCCTGAGCAAAACACCGGTGGACCCACTCTGTGTGTTCTTTTATCTGGTTGCTACACTGGGTTGGTGGTGGCTTGTTGCTGGCCAGATTCTAGGATGAAGTCCTACATGGTGACATTACGATTTGGTTGACAGCTTCTTGCAGGGAGCCTGGACAGTGTGGTTCCTACTTGGAGCTTCTTCCACTCCTGACAATTAAACAACAACAAGCAAACCTTTTTTTCTATACTGAGTCAGTCACGATTCACCTGAAAAGTATGGCAATTGAAAAGTCAAAGACACAGACAAAGGTACCTTCCTGAGGTTACCTATATGGTGAATCAACAATTGTCTACTTTTATCACATAAGTTATTGTCTTTACACCTACTTACCTGAGATCTTATGTTTACACAGATAGCTCCTGTTTGCAGTAATAGAGAAACACTTTTAGGTTATCATGGGGTTTATGAAGTCATTTTGAGGACAAAGTTCTCTAAAAATAGTGTGAACTAAATAATGCTGAGGATGAAGAGCCTATATGCTTTGGCTTGTGGAGTAGAAGGAAGTTATAATTGAAGATATAGAATTACATGCTTCTATGAATATTGGTAAGACATTTACATATGTCCCTTTTAATTACTAAGCCTCTTAATGGAGGAGCAACATCAGGTAATAAGAAAATGGGCTTTAGTGTTAAAGGTTTACATTTCAACTGGACATCTGGCTGCCTGTATGCCTTTGGCCAAGTTATTTTCCTTACTATATAGAAAAATCAAAACACTCATTTCTTTTGTAAGAGAGTCTGTGTAAAAAGGCTGGCACATGTTGGACCGTCAATATATATGCATTACTATAAATCTGAACCTATTTTTTAAAAAGTCTTCCTATTTTAGTCAGTTTCAGATTCTTAGAGGAACCATCTTCAATTGAAACTGTACTGAGTGAGCACAGTATCTTGTTCCACAACTGGCTTCATCAGGAACTGCTGTGACAGGACTTTTCATTTTTGTTTTTGTTCTGAACTCAGATCTGCTTTGCTAAGGCATGGAGGCAGAAGATATTTCAAAGGCTGAAGACAGAGCTGAGGACCCAGGTTCAAAAAATGAAGGCCATTCTGTTGCCCAGCCTGACTTCCCATGTGGAGGAGAGTGCCAGTCCCCCACAGCTCTCTGGGAGATGCTAGAAAAGAAGTTTCTGGAATATCAGCAGTTGGCTTGTACGAGCCCTGCTGAACATCAGAAGAGCCTGTTGAGTGTTCTCCCACTGTTCCTAAAGGTTGGTATCTTATTTTTGAAACTGTAAGAAGATGATACAGTGCTCTGGGGACACTCCTGGAATGATTGGAAGCTGAAGTTGGTAGTTTTAATATAATCACAAGTGGTCCCTGGCAGCTTAGAGGAGAGTGCATTGCTATTTAATAAAGATGGTAAGCAAGGCTCATCTTCAGGATGAAGAAGGGCTTGGAATAGATCGACATTGGCTCTTGAGTAATTGTCTCTTTAGCTAAAAAAGTTATATTGTTCAGCCACAATTCCAGCTTGGAAGCTAGAGAAGGGACAAGCTCCTTTGGGATCTAAAAAAGGAGTGTGTCTTGAGACATGAGTCACAGGGATGGCTGTGACTCAAACACCAGACATGCCAACACCAGGGCCTAGAAGAGCCAGGACATCAAAATGTATCAATAATGCAAACTGAGGTATAATCAGTGGGGCGCACCAAATAGTGCTCCCTACCCTGGTTGCAGGCATATGGGAGAAGTCCAGCCTGGGTCCACACTCTGGCTAGTGGCAGCTGGTGACAGCATGAGTACAAGGGATTTTCTTTGTTGTCTTGGAACAAAGCTCATGACAGTGAGGTCTGCCTTATAGTTGAATATAATGAAGGCTAGTTGTAGAGTTGAAAAGTCATCTTTTTGTGAGAATTTAGTTTTTGCTTCAATACTGTTTTGGCTTATTATTAAAAATATACACATACAATCAAAGCATAAAGAATATGAGATACTCTTCACTTTGAAAATAGAGTAGGACAGATGGAGGCTTAGGCAGGTTTTTACTGAAAACCCCTTTATTAATGCTTCATCTAACTTATTAACCAGAAATATTTAAGGATTTCCACAGGTAACTCAGAATCTTCTTGGGATCATATTTATAAGATGCATCGAATACTTAGGCACATTTTTCTGTAAAAAAAAAAAAAGCCAAATAACTTATTGTTCTTTAACTCATTATTTTCCTCCATATTTTGGATGTGTCTACCCCATTTATTCCCTTTCACAGATTGGATAACTAGGGCATAGGGAACGTGCCAGAAAAGAGGATACAGACTATGAGAGCTAGCTCAGGTTTTTCACTCCTAACTTCCCTACCCTGACAACTCCAGTGGGTTGTAGGAGATAGCTCAGTCTCACCTAGTTCTTAGATCAACATTTCCCAATAAAAGGCAAAATGTGAGAAGCCTCCTGTAGTGACTAAAATTTACTAGGAATATGTATGGGTTAATCCACTGCATTGTGTCTGTCTCGCTCTTCCAGGCAGCCTAGCTCTGAGGAAGGTACTCTGCATCTGTGAGCAGGGCTTGGTACTTCTTTGCCTCTGTCCAGGTTGTTGATTTGAGAATTCCTTTACTTGTGGTACAAATAGTAGGGCTATGAGAATAAAGAAGACAGAGATTTCACCCTTATAGAGTGTTCAGTTCAGAGCAGAGGATACTGAATAACATGCAGAATATGCTTTGTTTTGTTGTAGGGGTTAAAAATGAATTAGTGGCTATTATTTTTCAAAATGGAAAATTTCATCTGAAAATCAGATTTCCCGTTTCTCTTGAAAATTCTGATAGCTATAGTACTAATAATTGGATGGAGATGGTTAGGGACACTACTTTTAGACAGAAGATAGTCTTTTTCTCTCAGTTTACTCTAGTTCCTCACTTCCTAATATCCTTAACCCAGTATACCTTACTTATTTATCGTATCTGATCCTATAAGCGTCTGAGCTTGCAACTCTATGGATAGCAAGCATTTGCTATTATAACTGAACCTTGATATTGGTCCCTTTCCCCAAAATACTGCCCTGACAATTAAAGGCATAATGGCTCATGGGTATCCAAGTCAAAGAAAGCTCAAGCTCTTGGTTCCAGCCCTGGATTCACTGCTTATTAGCTGTGGATCCTTGAGGAAATTGCTAAGTATTACTGAACCTCAGTTTGTCATCTGCAAAGTGAAATTAATAACACTTTTCTGGGAGACTGTGAAGGTTAGATAAGATGATGATTGTAAAGTCCAGAGTAAACAGACACAGCCCCTATTACCTTCCCATCAGCCTCCAGTATACTAACTGCATATATGTAGTTGAAGATCCTATAACCAAGATCCCCCAAACTACTGACACAATCTGCTATGTTTGGATCCCTGGAGAAGGGATCAACTCCATCTCTGATGAACTCTGGAGAAGTAGAATATTACAGGCTTTTAATCGCTTTCTTAAAATCTACATTTTTAATGAAGTCCTACATGTCTGTAAGCCCATTGTTTCTATTAAGTTCTGACTAAAAAACCCTACCAGAACCAGAGCCAGAGCCCTCAGGCTTTGCCATTAAGAGTTGATAGTGAAAAGAAACATGGGGTGTCGGGGTGTGGAAATGGGAGGTTCTTTTTTTTTCTGGGTGTAATGCAGATAAAATCTGAGCTGTAGATGAAGACTGAAAACATCCATTGGAATGTTTAAGAAGTCAAGCTTGTGCCCACTCTGTTCTGAATTTTGTAACCTTAAAAGAGTGTTCTTCAAGGTCTTCTACAAAGAACACCTTTGAAAATACCAGGACTTAAAAAATTATTCCATGTCCTTGATGTGGCCATTAATGTCAAAGCTTTATGCATGTATTGGTTGTCATGGAAACCATGGCCCAACTGAGCTCTGAGTCTCCAGCATCTAAAAGAGTCCTGGAACACTTTGGTGAATCTCAACTTTCTATAACTGTCTCTTTTCTCTTTGGGCCCAAGGAAAATTAAGATGATCTGGAATATTCTTTGTTCTAAGATAATGCACACAAGAGATTTTAAATTGTAGCCCTTGCTTGAAAAAAGTTATGTTCCTTGGTTGTGGAATCTTATCTCACTGGATCAAACTCTTTATCGGTCAGACCCAGCATGAGAAGGGTGGTCCATTTGTAGTCAGGGTTGATGGCAGTGTGTGTCCCACCTCAGTGGCCTTCAGCTGCCTTGACCTAGCAAGTTTTGAAATATGGCAATAGGCATTGTCTTATGTAGCAGACTCCCTCAGAGCTGCTTCCTTGGCATCTTTTCCCTAAAAAACTTTCCTTTAGCTTTTTTGAGTTTCTTTCTTATCTGATGCCTACAAATCAATAGTAGGGATTAACTTTTTTCTTATCCCTGTCATTGTTTATACATAAATTTGCATTAACTGTTAGGCAAGTACAAAGGTGGGCTTGGTTGTTTCTATATTAAATTTTATCCCCATTGTCTCATCTCCAGAGTTTTTAAAGAGTAAACACACTCAACATAATGTTTGATGTCTTGCTAATAGGAAGAACCTAATGGAGTCTTAGGGCATTGGAACCCCAACATGGAGCTGCACTGATGGGATGAATCAAAAAAAGTACTCATCCAGAAATGCAGGCTCTTCTCCTCCACCAAGCTTCATCACTCCCCTTCATAGGTCAAAGAGGAGTTCATGGAAAGTGGTCAGTTTCATTGATGATACCTAGTAATATTCACCAAGTTCTAACTAACTAAACCAGGCATTTTGTTTACTGTTTATAAGCCTTCACAATAACCATGTGAAATTGGTGTTATTTTTATCCCAGCTCTATAAATGAGGAAAGAGAGGTTTAAAGATGTTGTATAACTTGTTCAAGGGCACTCAGTTGTTAGTGGGAGCAGGACTTAACCTAGGCAGTTAATCACTGGGCTCCCTCGGAAAGTGTTGGGGTTTGTAGAATAGAGCACATCTGGTTTCTTTCCTTACCCCATGATTCACGTGACAATGGCTTTGCCTGGCTAGTACCTACATTCCTTTTGGGGACAAAAAGAATGCTGCTCCCTACACATGTGATGTTTAGATAGCTGACTCTAGGAGGTTTCCGACAAGGAGGGGGTTTTATTGCATCACACAAGAAGCAGCACAGAGCCAATGACTTCAGTGTGTAGGGCAGTGTTTTCAGAAATGATTCACTTTACTTTTGATATTTTTCTGCCAAGAGCCTTGGGCTTTGTTCTTTCTAGAGTCTTTCTTATCACAATATACCACACCAAGAGAAGGCATTCCTCTAGCAAGCATGGGAAGGTCTTGCTGACCTTCAGCTTTAAGGCAAAGGGGACCACTTCAGGTCCTCATGTTGCCTAAAGATATTTTATAATAATAGACATGGAGGAAGCTAGACCCATAGATATAGTTGTTGAAGACTGTTCTTAGAATATGTACTTTGACAGAAAGCAGGCTGTGATATAGGGAATGCCCAGGAATTAGTGTAAAATCCCCCTGGGACAGACAACCAGGGGGTTAGGACCACATGGGGGGTGGGAAGAGATCTTTGAATGTGGTAGATTACAGATGCTGCAAATAGGTTCATACCACTACCTTCAAGAAGTAGCATCTATGTTCTCTTCCCTTGAAACTGAATGCGTTTGTGATGGCTTGGCCAATGGAATAAGGCAGAAGCGACATTTCCAGG
This sequence comes from Cynopterus sphinx, assembly GCA_030015415.1. Lineage (NCBI taxonomy): Eukaryota > Metazoa > Chordata > Mammalia > Chiroptera > Pteropodidae > Cynopterus > Cynopterus sphinx. The sequence goes on from CM057382.1 coordinate 57,311,473, forward strand.
CCCAGGTCTCAAGAGACATGCAGCTTTTTCTTGTCACTGGGAATACTCACTCTTAGAACCCTTCTGCCATGTTGTGAGGAAGACCAAGCAGCCCTATATAAATGCCTATGTGGAGAGGAATCAAAGCCCCTGACCTTGTAGCTGCACTTGCTGCTGACAGCACCAACTTGCCCACCATGTGAGAGCGCCATCTTGAAGGTAGTCCTCTTAGCCTTCGTTAGCTGCCTGAGTTGAGTTAAGCAGAGAAATCTCTTCCTGTTGAGCCCTGCCTGAATTGCAGGTTCAGGAAAAAAAAATAAATAAACGACTGCTGTTATTTTAAGCCACTCAATTTTGGAGTGGTTTGTTATATAGTAATTGGTAACCAGAACAGTAGGTAATGTGGGGAGGAATTCGTTCACTTCCTAGTATGGAGGGATTGAAATTAACACTTGATTGTACTTGGAAGTGAGTGTGTGTACATGTGCATTTGTGTGCTCTTAGGCTAAGTGCCTGGCCAGTGGTGCAGAGTTCATGCCATTACATGTGATTAGTCAGTCACATAAAAATCTAACATGGACCCAAATGACAATGGATAAGAGATAAGTAACCTAAAATATAATGATAACGATGACCAACAATTATTTCTGTGCGTAGAGTCCAGAGGGGATGGTGAGGGTCAATATCCCTTCCTATCCATCTCTAACTCTACCTCCTCAGAGTGGGTCCTGCAATTTGGTTTATTCCTATCTCAGGGAAACAACATTTTTAATGTGTTAACAAAAATGTGCACTTTTTTTTTAATTTACAAAAAAGAGACTCAACTGAGTTGCACTAGCAGGAGAAATTCATGTAAAGTCTCTGAAATGTTTTGAGCTCATTATTTAATGACCAAACCACCAAACTCTGTTATAATGAAGAAGTAGTAATATTGCCATCATTCTTGGAAACCAACCAGGCTCTCTTGTCATCCAAAAACTAGGGTTTTCCCCCATATCCTCAGGAGCTTTTGTTATTCCTTATTTTCTTTTGGAGACCAGAGCATTATTTTCTTTCTCTTTCTTCCATGAAAGGGAAAAGCCACAGGCATGATAGTGCAGCTTAGATAATGTGAGTAAATAAAAGTTTTTAAAAATATTGAGCAATATTCTCCCAGCATGCAAGTCCCAGTTTGGGAAAAAAATTAGGTCCTTTTGGAAGCTGCCTTAACTCTTTGAGGTCTCCAAGGTATCATTCAGTAAATGATTGCCTCCATGTATTGAATAGCACCCGAGTGGCCTGAAAGAGTTAATGTGGCTTCAAGAAATGCCTATTGTGGTCCCAGGAAGGACTGTGAGTCTTGGGAGGATCTAGCTGAGTGTACAATTACTGTTCAGCTCACAGTGGCCCAATTTGCTTTATTGTAGAGTGCCTCCTGAAGTCCCACTGCACCAAGATGATCTAGATGCTTCTGAGTCAATTGCCTGCAAATTGGTCTTTGAGGGGTTTGCTAGTGCAGGGAGGAAGCACAGGAATTTGTTAGGAAGACATCATAGCAGAGTTCTCTTTCCTGGAGAGGAAAATAAATCTTACCACATAAATTCCTAATCAAAGGACATTTTCTTTCCAGGGATGAAAGTTTCCGGATGGTAGCTGATTTCCAGGTGGTAGCCATAAAATTCTTAGCCATGCATATGCTACTTGGGTATGCGTGAGATAATTCAACTCTTCACTCTGTGCCTTACTCTGGGCTTACCCTTTGGCTCAGCCAGTTTCCGCAAAGTGGGAATAATAACTACCAGTCTCAAGGGGTTGTTGTCAGTGAAAACAATGCATGTAAGTGGCCCAGCATTTGACACAAGATCAGCATGCAATACATTTAGTCATCATTCTGCATATTGTGGGTTTCTTAATCAAGTGTTTACTTATCAAATATTTGTTGAAAGTCTACTATATGCAATAGCATTGAACATTTATTTAGCATTTTTGTAGTTTTACTAAAACTGTGATGTACTCTTTTTAATTTACAAATGAAAGGGGCAGCTGTGTTCATTTACAAAGCAAAAAGTTTAAAAAATCAGATACAAAGTTTTTTTTTCAAAACAAAATAAATATCCAAGTACTCCCCACCCATATAAAAAAATCAATTATTTCAGATAAAGTCACCTGTACATGTATTCTAGAGTTTGTCCGCCTTCCGCCCTCCACTAATGATAACCTCTATCCTGCTGAATTATTAGGGGCATATATATGTAGTTGCAATGCATATGACAGCATGATTCTTAAAACCTGTGAGACTACATATAAATTATACAATAATATGGCTATATTTTTATAACTATAAGCAATATTATTGTGCAATTTATACATGGTCTCACAGGTTTTCACAGGCCCATTGTAGCATACTTCTGCAACTTGCTTTTTCCAGTTAACATTCAGTTTCTAGAGTTTATCTGCATTGACACATGTAGCTCTATTTTTTTTCAGTTCTATATTGCATCTTTACATAAATATGCCACAAATCATTCATGGTTCTATTGGTGAACATTAAGTTTCCTTTCCCCAATTTTTTACAATCACAAATAATGTAGCACACATATTTCTTTTTCACACCTTCAGGTGCACATGTGCCAGTCTTTCTCTGTGCAACACACCAGTGGAATTCGTGGGTTGTAGGACATGTGCCCCTTTAACTCTCTAGGATCAGGTTACAAACTTCTTCAAAGAGGTTCTTCCAAGTCACGCTCCATTAGTAGAGCATGGAGGTTCTATGGCCCCTTACCTCACCCACATTTAATATTGTAGGCGTTGCATTTTTATCAACTTGAAAAATATAAATTATCTTATTGTGGTTTCAATATTCGTTTTCTTATTTTTTAATAATTTGCTATTTATTTTATCTTTTATTAGTTATTTTTTAATCAATTTTTTTGTCTTTTACAAAATTGTAGCAGTCTAGATATGTTATTCCTTTGTCAGTTATGCATTTCAAATATTTTCTACCAATTTGTGGTTTGCCTCCTTGTTTTGTATAATATCTTTTAATATAGACAAAATTTTTAATAGTTTTACTTTTTAACAAATATAGTATCTATAGCAAGGAAACACATTGAAATGATTTCCCTTTAGAATTTTGGTGTCTTTCTTGCCTTTTCTATAATGAGCATCTTGGCTTAAAAATACTTGGTCAGGTCTTTGGGCAGGAATGTAATTTAATATGGCTGGTGAGAGGGAGCAGTAGATGGGAGTCTAGCAAAACAACATTTCACAGAGGCATTTCACTGGTTGCCAGGAGTGAGCATAGCAGCCTATCTTTCTCTTGGGAATTTGGGATGGGAAATTGCCAAAACTCAAGTCCTGGGCTAAGGCTTGTCATTCTATTCTGACTCTTGGTCTGGAGAGAGCTCTCTTCGTCCTAGGACTAGTGAACTTGTACTGTGATAACACAGTAGAACAAAGGGAAAAGACTCCGATGAAAAGCAGACCTATAACAGGATTACTACAGAAACTGGGGGGAAATTTTGAAAAAAGTCTGGCATCCCATGCAGAATTTTAAAAGTCATGACCATTATAAAGTAGTATCCTAAACTATAAAAGAAAAAAGTCTGAGGAAAAAGCTGACCAAATAGAATAGAAATAAAGAAGGGACAGACAAGAAAGAATTTTAAAGAAATCAAAAAAGAAATAGGAGATTAAAAACAACAACAATAATTTAGACTGGGAAAGAATTTTCTAAACCTGGAACTCAAGTCAGAAAACAAAGAAAAAGGTCGAGAAATTTCATTTCATATGAATTTCTGATTTCTGTACCACAAAACCAAACAATACCAAGTTCAAAGACAAAATGATATATTTTAAAAAATTGCAGTGTTATAGACCAAGAGTTAACATTTTTATATGTAAAGAGCTTTTTAAAATAGATAAGAAAACTATGAAAATACTAATAGAATTAGGATTCTATTAGGGCTATGAGTAAAAAGAAGCAATTTGAGAAGCATGAAAGCATTCATCTACTCTAGTAATCAAAAGACTGTAATTGAGATATTTTTTCTTTTACAGGTTTTCTCATTTGAGATGAAAAAGCATGACAGTGCCCAATGTTGGTGTAGCTGTAGAGGAACCAGCTTTTTCGCTTAGAGTCCCTGGAGGCTAACTTAATAAACTTTTTGTAGAGTGAGTTAGTGATATGTACCAAAGCACTAAAAACCAACTAAACCAAATGAAATGAACAAAAGAATCACCACACTTTTTACCTAAGTCCCATTTTTTGAAATTTATCTGCAGGAAATAATGACATGACTAAAACTATGATATCTGCAGAGTATTTAAGTAGTGTATGAGAGGAGAATCACTGAGGCATAGCAATTGATAGGGTAAGGAAGGTGAGGGAGAGGGAGACCTAGAGAATCACTCTTGAAAGTTTCTACTAGGGCAACTGGATGCTTGTTGGGCTGTTCACTGAAACAAGATGCAGCAAATTTGCAGGGAAGGCTGTGGATTCGGTTATGTGTGTTTGATATATCAGGAACACAAGTTCAGGTGAGATGTCTAGGGCCCAGTTGGCTATGGGTTTGGGACTCAGCAGAAAACTAAAGAATTTACAGGCCCGAAAGTAGTGAGTAGCGATATAGTGGACGCCAGAGGGTATGTGTTGTGGTGGCCTTTTAGATGCACGTGGGAAAGTGAGTTTATCCATTGGTTTGGATTGGGCAGGACAGAGGGAGGTGACTTTCAGGCCTTGCTTTGTGGCTCTGTTATCTCTGACCAAATCCTGTTCATTACATTCAGGCCTGGGAACACTCTGTGGGGATCATCTGCTTTCCCAGTCTCCCAAGGCTGGCAGAAGATGTTTCTAACCAGCTAGCTCAAGAAATACACAAAGCACTTGTAGGAAAACCTGCAGGTAAGAGAACAGATGTCCTGAAGAAAGCTTACTAGAGAGCAAAACGGCTCTGCAGACTCCTCCCAGGCCCCCTGCTTAGCATAGTGCCTTCTAAAGAGCTCAGTGGGCCCAGTTCTGCCATTGAGTACCTTGGATAAGAAGGGAAAGGCTAGTAGAGCAGGGAAGAGGAACTTGAAGAACTCTCCAGCACCTGGGAGGGACAGGAACTGAGAGAGAGAGAGAGAGAGAAACAAGCCAGGGCTCTGGGACCTCATGCTAGAATAAAAGTACACCTGAGTGTTTAGTGGAGAGCTTGAAAAAGAGACCAAAGCATGTTTTTTGTTGCAGAGTCTCTTGACTTGCATTCTTTCACTCATAAAGCTGGACCCTGGAGACTGGGCTCTGGAGGGAATTCCAGGGGGAATGAATAACTTGAGCATGGTGTAGATTTCAGAAATCCCTCCAATATAAGGATCTGTGATATAGAAAGTGTAATGAAGACTCCGAACTGTAGACAGTTTATCGCTGAGGAACTTGTTGTTGTTATTTGACAATAGGAAGCCATTGAAAGTTGTCACACGGGGATAAAGGCTATTCTTTGAGGAGATTAATGTGGCAGAGTGTAAAATGTTTCGTGTAGGCTCTGGTGGAATTGTGAGGAAGGCAGGAAGCAGAAGTCTAAAGATGCTGAGGTGAATCTCATGGGGGAGATAAACCCAAGTGGAGGGGAAGTTGGACTGGCAAGTTATTGCACTGCCCTGTTGGTGATACTTTCTCTTCTTCCTACACTGTTTCCAGAGCAAGCGCGGGCAGCAGCTGGCCAGTTGCTGCGATGGAAGCAGGATGAGGATCAGGATGGCTACTTGCTCCTGAAGTCAGTGTTTGTGCTCACTGGGACAGACTTGGTAAGTTCCAGGCCCAACTGGCCCTGGCCCGGGCACTCCTCATCATGTGCATGGGGAGGTCCCAGCACATGTCAAGTGTGTCTTTCTTTTCATGAAATTGATATCTCATTTCTCCCCCCTCACTCCCCTTCTGACATAGAACATGGACTTTGGGGTCTGAAATTCTGGTTTGAATGCCGCCTTTTCAGCTGACAAGCTATGTCTAACCTTGGGCAAATTGCTTTACCTCTCTGTGACTTTGTCATCTTGCTAATTTTAGAATTGGGAATATTAATGCCTCGAGTGCAGGGTTAATGTGTGTATCAGGGCAAGGCTGGATGTGTCCCAGGCATAGTGTTAATTAATCCTTCCCAAACCCTATGATTTGGATTATGGTGATGTCACATTCATGGTAAAATCTCGGCTCACTTATGTTGTGTAACTGCAGTCAGTCTGACTCTACAGCCTGTGCTATGAGCCACTGCTCTTTTTTGCCTCTTGTTGAATTCAGACTGAAGGAGCCACATATGTAGGCACCTGTCCATGGTGCATGCCCACCCAGAGATGATACTTTAGTGAGGTCTTTCCCCGTTCCCCTCCCATTGGTGCTCCATCCTGACTGCCATCATAACTTCCCACTATACAGGGGATGCTGGTATATCCTCCTTGAGTGTTTTGATCATGGTTGCTGTCTCTCAGGGAGAAACAGTCCTGGCAGCTGTGGCCATCGGTAGAAATGGCCAGAGGCTCCATGTAGGGCACATCCAGAGACTTATTCATCTATCATCTATGGGGAGTGCCTTCTGTGCTCAGTTGAGCATGTAGCACTAGGAACAGCAGGGTATCAGACTGGGATAATGGCTACCTCAGTCTAATGGTGACACAGACATCAGACAAGGAGCAGAGCTGTTGTTGTTAGCCAGAGGGTGAACCACTGGACTTTTCCTCTGCGTACACCTTGCCCATGCCCTGAAGTACAGCTCAGGGGTTTTTCTGTCCCTGGGAAAGGACTGTTTTCAGTCTGAGTAGTAAAAAATTAACCTTGTTGCTGGTATTCTACTCTGAGCAGCCCTTCCTCAAAGCAGTAATAGAAGTAAACAGTTGGCTTTCAAGGGAGCCAGTACAGTGTAAGAGACAGGGAGAACAGCTCTGAGCAGGGTTGTTGCAGAGCCAGGCATCAAGGAAAGAGATAATGTTACTTGCAATGAGAGCTTTTAGGGGGCAGGGTAGGACCAGGGGCATGATATTCTTGGTTATGGCCAGGACTGTGTGTTCTTTTCTTTTTTTTTCTAACTTACCTGCCATGTTTGTCAAATTAGTTAATCAGGTGGAAAACTGTGAACAAAATACTTTAGATGAACCCCACATCTACTCACATGCATACTTGCGTGAGTGCATACACGCTGAGACTGCAGCTACAGTAATGCTGGTGAAGCTGTAGGCAGGGCCCATGCAAGAAAGGCCTCTGGGAGCTCCATGCTCAGGCTGGTCCCCTCTCTTCCAGCTTCTTATCTTCTCTCTTCTGTCTGGTAGCTCTGGTTATCTGTCTTCACCTACAGAGTTATTTTGGTCATAGTGAGGTTTTAGATCTGAACAGGTCCTTCATTCAGTTGTTTGCACTTGATATCAACCACACCCTCCTGACTGAGTTTCCAGTTCCCTAGTCAAGGGGCAGCCTACCAAAGTCAGTGATGTGATCATCCAGGAAAGCCCTTGTTTTCTTCTCTGTACCAGTCCCTCCCTCCTTCCTTTTTTTCCTTCCCAACATCTATCTTACAAAATATAACATTCATGGAGCACACACCGTACACTTTATATAAACTTTATCTTCACGGTCACCCTGGGCAGGTCCTATGATCGTCTCCATTCTTACTAGAGAATGTGTTGCCCAGAGGGAGGAGGTGACTTACCCACATTCCTGGCTACAATGGCCACACAGGCTAAGGCATGGTTCTAGGTATGGAGCAGTGTGGTGCTGGCTGTGCGGCCATGTCATGTCTGCTCTTCTCTTGTAGGAGACACTGGGAAGAGTCGCTGAATCTGGACTCCCTGCCCTGCTCCTGCAGTGCCTTTACCTCTTCTTTGTCTTTCCTCTGGAAAAGGATGAGGTTTTTGAGAATGATGTTCAAGTTCAGAGGATGTTCGTTCAGGTGAGTAAGAGAAAGGGCTGGACTCTTCTGGGCCAAGACTGCGTTCTGCACCTCAGAGATGCTCTCACCTTCCTTGGATCCAGTGCTGAAGCTCCTCTGTTCTCTAGAGCTCAGATCACTCCTCATGTTCAACAAATGCTGGGAATACTTTGCATCTGGAAAGTATATTTTCTTTTTCTCTTTCTAATTGTATCTCTGTATCAATATTCCTCTTGTTCTCTTCCAGAAAGGTGTGTTCCTTCTCCACTTGACCCCACCTGCTCCTTCTCTAGTCTGCATCCCCGAGTCCTGTCCACACTCTTCAGCATCTAGAAATTCCTCTTCTTGGCCACTTCCTCTGAGAACAAGCATTCTGACCCCACTTGCATAACTATAATCAATGTTTTCTAAGTACTTGTATGTACCCCACCCTGTGCCATGTCCTCACATCTGTCACCTCTGAGAGCCCTCTTGTTCATCTCAGAATGTGTAGTGTTGTGGTCTAGATTCTAAACAAACTAAGGTACAGTGAGTTGACATGAGCCCAGGGTCAAAGAGGTAGTGAGTGGGTGGGGGACTGCTACGGTAGGAACTCTGGGAATCTGGCAGGTGAGTCAACTTGCAGTCAGGCTTTTAACTATTCAGTGATGTCACCTCCTTCCCTCAGAGGCCATCTCAGGCCACTGAGCACCAAATGTGATTTCTTCTTGTCATTTCCCATCTCTCCTGTACTTTCTCACTACCAGCAACAGCTCTTAACATAATTTCTCATTTTTCCCTGCCTCCTCACTGACAGGTTTTGCTTTCCCAGCTTTTGGGAGACTGCAATCTCTAAAAAACAACTTCTGCTGCTCTCTGGCCTTGGGGGATATAGGAAGGGTGAGGAGGATTGTGTGTCTTATTCATGTTTGTGTGCCCAGATCCCAAGCAGTATCTCACTCAGAGCAGATACTGAGGACTGTTTGGGAATTTGCAAATGCAGCTGTCCATTGAACATTGATGTTCACATTAATTTCCATTTTAGACTAATTCTTGAGCCAGAAACGTCATTACCAGAAGGTATTTCACAAATTCTGGTGGATTCTACTTATGGTGGGTTATCTCCTAAGCTGCTTTTTTAGGGCTCTTAGGCCTCATTTACCTGTATATAATCATATTCCAAGTGGTGACTGGGATGCAGTAGTGGGCATTTTAACAAGTCTTTGTTTTGAGGCTTTTAAGGGGCTTACAGGGAGTGAGTGCAACCCAGTCTTCACAATTCTCTCCATGGATGAACAGAATACATGCCACTGTGATAGACCATATCTGCCTTCCTTAGGGTTTTCCTTAGTTCATTCCACAAAAATGTAAAGTTCCTCTTGGGTTGGGCTCTTTGCAAGACTGATGGTTCCTGCAGCAAGCACAGTCCCTTCTCTTGTATAAATAACAGAAAAAAGATGCAGAAGCCCATTAGGGGAACAGGCACCTGAATAAATAAACAATGCCTAATTTTTTAAGTGCCATGAAAAAAAGGTTAAAGATGTGCTGGGATATGAGCTTAGGGAACTGATTTCCAGTAGAGCATAAAGGAGGCTGCTCTGAGGAAACGACATTGAACCAGAATTGAAGGTTGAGGCAGAGGTGCAATAGGGGAGAAGAGGTGTGAGGAACAAAATGGTCATCCAAGCAAAGGGTCGCATGAGCACACTCACCTGCAGAGATCTGCCCAGTTTGGACTCATGTGGAAGGAGCTTTCTGTTTGCTGAAATGGAAGGAGTTCTAATTAAATTGCCAAGAGCCAAAGATAGAAGAGGCAGGGTGAGTCCACATTGAACTCTGTGTGGCATAATTCACTCTAAGTGGATAGACAGTACCTGAAGTTCATAGGGAGACTGAATTGGCAGGAACAAGAGCCTTGGTTAAGAGGTTATGGAACAATGCTTATGATCTCATGGAGAAGTAGAGTTTGAGTGCTACAGGAGCACATCTTTCTTTTTAAATAACACTCTCTAAACCAAAAATTTTGTTATTCTGACTTGTAAAGGAAAACTGCTGCTGCTATGAGGATTATGAGTTCAGACTTAATCCCCAGGCCCCATCATGCTTTTCTAGGTGGGATTGTTGACCATGCTGGTCTGGGGACAGAACCCATCCTTTGTGCTAATGTGTGCCCCCTGGTGCTCTGGAGAAACAAGAAACAAATCCACTGCATGAAAGAGTCTTCCTGACCAAAGTCTTCTTGGTTTCCTCCCTTCCTCTGCCCCACCTCTTCTATTTATTTATTTATTTATTTATTTATTTATTTATTAATTTTTCAGATGTTGCTCAATATTTGCAGTGAATCTCAAGGGCTTGAAGGACTTCTCTCAGGGAATGAGCTCAAGTCTTTAGTGATTGCTACAACCTGTCTTCAGGAGCAAAGCTGTTGCTTTTGGAAGGAGCCCACCTTCTGTGTGCTGAGGGCAATCTCCAGGGCTCAGAACCTCAACATCATCCAATACCTGCAAAGTAGGTCCTTGGGGTACTGGGGGTAGGCTGTGGGCCCACTTTCTACAACAAGACCCTGGAATACCCTTGCATCATCAGGATAGGTTTCTGAGACCAAAAAAGAAATGGACAAACAAGGTTTTTACCGATGCCCATCTGTGCCCAATAGGTGACCCTTATTGCTTGATTCCATTCATGAAAGTACTTTTATGTTCATTTTGGTATTCCATTGGAAGAGGGAGGGAAAGAAAAACTTATTTACTGTTCATATATTGTCAAGAAGACACTGAATTGGATCTATTTGCATGTTATCTCATTTGTTTCTTTGAGATAGATATTAATAATTAATGCCATTTTGCAATGGGGAAAACAGAAATTAGGAGTTGCTGAAAAATTTTCCAAGGCTCACCAGCTACTGAAGAAGAGAATAAAAACTTAAACCTGTAGATACCTTGTTCCAGTGCCTTAGGTTTTGCTCTGGGTAGCATGTTTAGTGGTTAAGGCCGTTGATTCTAGAATCAGACAGCCAGGATGTGGACTCCTGTTCTGCCCTCATAGTTGAATGACCTTGGATGCTTAACCACTTGGGTGTCTTGGTTCTTTTGTTTGTAAAATGGGGATAATAACCCACTAATCTCATTAGATTGTTGTGATGCTCCCTTAGCATTGTCTGCCTCCTCTTGAAAATCCAGATAATGCTGAGAAAACACAGACACTATATTGGCTCACAGAATCTCAGGAAAGTGTATTAGCTTTCTTTTAGAGCTGGGAGGGAAGCTCTACAAGGCTAACTCCAAGGGACACATTTTGACAAAGGTTTACTTCAACTGACCTCCTCACCCACCATGTGTCATTTCCTCAGCTCCACTAGCTGAAGTGCTTCTGGGGAGTTTAGCTTTCCAACCCTTGGGCTGACCCCAAGGTATGGGATCTTTTAGGGAGTGGCTCAGAGCCTGCCAGTGAGACCTACTTATTTTCAAACACTTGCGTGTGGTCTGTCTTCTTCCTGGGACCTCCTGTAACAGAGAACATCAGCCAGTGAGAGCTGGGAGAGCTCAAACCCACTCTTTTACTGTGAGCCCAGGTTATAATGGCAGCCCAAGTTTAGGGATTAGAAACACCCACTGAGGTCAGGGACTGGAGGAAATGGTATAGGACTGAGCTAGGCCTGAGGTGCTTAGCAGCCCAGGCACCCCAAACACCCCAGGCTAGAGCTGGAGACTCCTGAAAAAAGGCTGCACGTGTTGGTGGTGAGTGTTCCTCACTGTATTGTTACTCTCACCTGGATAAAGAAAATTCTACCTCATCAAAGAGACTGCTACCTGGAGCACTGTACTTTCTTAGGGGAATGAGTAGTTTCTGTGGGTATATAGGTTGAGGAGAAAGTTGGGAAGTAAGGGGTGGCCTGGTGATTACCTGCCAGGCTCCAGCCCTTGGGACTGCTCTGACCTACACACAGACTTTCCGGTGCATCTGAGGCTTCACACCTGAGGGGCTGAGCATGTGTTATCTTAAGTCTTGGTAGGCAATTCTCCTGACTTTCTCTGCATTCAGAAGACACTTTTTTTCAATGAAAGAGCCCTAACAACAGGGATCAATCAAAATGCAAATCTAATGACATCTCTTCTGACTCAAATCTTTCCTGCCATCCCATAGCTCTGGAGTAACAAGAGTGGCCAAGCACCACAGAAGCAGGCTCAATTTCCTCCCCCTCCCTTGTGGCCCACACTTCTGGGCTCCAAACATCTCATTTTTTTTGCCCTCTCCTTATCATACATTTATATATCCCTCCCTGCACTTTTCAATGAGCTAATATCTGCTCATCTGCACTGTTGCTTCCTTAAGGCCTTCTGCAATGCTCTAACCTTGGGTCTTACATCTCATTACCTAATGGATTTAAGCTCTTCCACATTCTGGGAATTAGGAAGGGAGGGCTAAGAGACTTCCTTTTTCTTCCTATTTTGCCTTTTCTCCTTTTGGGTCTGCAGAATGTGGCTCAAGCTGGCACTTCCCATCGGGGAGTCTTATTGATCCAAGAGGCAAAAGAAAAATGTTTGGGATTAATTCTCATTCACATCTTAATATACAGTTTAAAGGGGGGTAGGGAGGGAATGACTTAGTGCTTCTGAGGGGACAGTGGTATGTTTTGTTTTTCTCTCATAGCCATGGATTGTATCAAGATCTCACTCCAGAACCTTTCCAGGCTTGCAGACTCTCTCTCTGCCCCTGAACTGAGTGAGGCTGTGAGTCTCATCTTGGGCTTTGTGAAGGACTCCTACCTTGTCTCCTCAGCTCTGCTCCTGGAGTTTGAGAATGGGGAGGGCTACCCTCTGCTACTCAAAGTATTGCTCCGGTAAGTGGTTATACTTGGTGTGGGAGAAACCACCAAACCTAGGTCCTCAGAATCATTTGGGGTGCTTTGGAAAAGGGTAGATGTTGAGGCTTCTCAGTGTCTTCTGAAATACAAATCTTTGTAGAGCATGGCCGGAGAGACTTTTATTGCAAAAGTGATTCAATGTGCAGTGGGTCTGAGAACTACTTCCTCAGAACCAGTGAATGATTGTGATAATAGTTTTACCAAGTCTTTATGGTGGTATGTATCACTTATGTGGCTGCAGGCCTGAAAAACAACTGTCAGAACCCCTATGGCTGTGCTGGAGGGCTTTCTGGGACTGGTATAACTAACTCTGCCTATATGCTTGGAGACTGGAAGTGCCAAAGAATTAGCAACTATTAGGACCAGCCCTCAAGCAATGACTGGCAGAATCTGATACATACCTAGAAAAGTTGCTTCTTGTGGAGGTATGGGGGCTCTATTCTGCCTCCTAGAGTCCCCAAGAGGATTAAGCTTCCATGGCCCAATGAGGAACTTGCTTGATTAATGCTCTGTACTGGCTTTCTTCCTTTTCCTGTTGCACAGCGCCTCTCCCCTACTGATATTTTGGGATCAGCTCTCAAACTACTCTCCCTCAAATTCTTGACCCATGGGAAACCCAAATGAAGATACCTTTCAGCTGGGTCAGGAGTAATCCCTCCACTCTGACTTCGCAGGAATTGAATACGCCAAGAGATGGAAATCAAAGAAATTCCTTGATTTTCCAAACTCTTCCACTGATATTGGGAAAGCTGCTTAAGGGCAAGATCACATATATTTTCCTGGACTTTGCTGAGAATATGAAAAGCCTTTCTCCTCTGTGGGGTGCAGCTTACTCTGTGTTTTATGGACTTAACGAGAATTAGGCTTCCAGTCTAGAGGGGTGACTTGGATGAGGGGGTTGAAGTCTCTCAGTCCAGAGTCTCCAAAAGGGTGTGATTAAGTGACAACCTTGAGGGCCTTCCTCCAAAGGGACTTAACAATTAATGTCCTTATGGGAACGTCACATTTTATATTAGTCTGAATCATGACCAACTGGGTCCTGCTATCATAGAGATTTATGACATAGCAGTTCTAGAACATCATCATCATCATCATCATCATTATTATTATTATTATTATTATTGGGGAATTAGCTTTCCCCAAACTTCTTGTAGGAGGCAGGAGGTGGGAAATTAGCTTATTTTAGGGAGTGTCAGAAAGGACCCATTGCAGCACATTGGTTTTCCTTTCTACTTTAATTGAAGTTGCACTGCCAACACTTTTACTCTTGACATGGCAGAGCTGTAATAAGACTTGAGAGACCCTTCTCCATAAGAAGAGCGAAGTATTCCACCTACACATAAGTAGCTAAAAACAAAAACAATACTCTATCTTGAAATAAGCATAAGGAAGTCTAATAAAGTTCGATTATTTCCCGTGATGTTTCTTTTTATGCTCTTTGGAAATGCTAAATCTCTCACTTTGGGGATGCTCCTTTTCTGTTGGCGCCTGAAGTGCTTGCCTTTTGGGGTGCCCAGCCACGGAAAGCAGCCTTCTTGTGAGCAAATGCTGTTGCTCTTCCCATGTTTCTCTGCACATTTAGATCTAAAGCTGACTTTTGAGAACAGAGAGAGTTTTACTCTGGGCACTCCTCTTGCTTTTTGCTGCTGATTTGGTGGAGACCTTTGGGATCTTCTCCAGCACCTTACTATGCATCACCTCTGTATCCCAGTGAGGAGCACCATAAGCAAACATGTCTTCTCTATCCAAGAAGTCCAGGGAGCTGGCCTTATGTATCCTGGCAGGTATGAAGGGCTGACCCAGAGCGAAGTGGACCCTCACCTGGAAGAGCTCTTTGGGCTGGTGGTGTGGCTGACAACCTGTGGAAAGTCAGAACTGAAGGTGTTTGACAGTGTCACTTATCCTCAACTGGAAGGCTTCAAGTTCCATCACGAGGCTTCTGGTGGGTTATTTTGTGTCTCTGTGTGCTTGGCAGCAGTTGGAGCTATGCCCTGACAAAACTGTATAGGTATTTCTCTGATCTTTGTAGAGAAACAAACACTTGGCACATGTCAGGGGCACAATAGATTTAAAATCTCTCTCTTATAGGTTTTTCTAAATGTCTTGGGTGGGATTTAGAGGAAATCTTTGATTAATAAAGGTGAAAGCTTGAATGATGAAGGGAGCCTCTGATCTCTGCTACCACCTCCGGTGTGACTTACTCTGTGACATTTGATTACATAATGGGGACAGATGACTCTGAAACAGTCACCCAGTCTCAGAGTCAGTGCTCCCTCAGTTCTCTAAGATTTGATTGACTGACTGATTGCTTGATTGACTGATAAATTTGATTAGCATTCACTAGTGCTTTCTGTGCAGCAGACACTCTGCCGCATCCTGGGCACCAGTGTGAACAGGCCAGGTGTCTACTTCCTACATATTCTCTGTAGAGACTGTCACACATACACAGAACAATAGTCTGCTCCATGACTGACTGATAAATGCATTAGGCACAGTGGAGACAACAAGCAGGTGTCTGAATTAGTCAAGAAATCCTGCATAGAGCATGAAGTTTCAAGGCTAAATGTGGGTTGTCCAAGTACAAAGGAAGGGGCTGAAGTTTAAAGCTAGAAAGTACAGACTGGGGAAAGAAATGGTGACCAGAAACATCTGGGTGAGTCTGGGAAAATGGGCACAGAGACCTTTACTGACCGGAGTGCAAAGGCTGCAGAGCTTGGGGTTAGTGCAGGAAAAGACATTAGATGGGACTCCAGTAGGCTAACAAGAAAGTGTCTGTATCAAAGAGAAGTTCCAGAACCATCTCCGGTTGGAGGCAGGGAGCTTTCAGATGAAGCATCTCCTAGGCAAGTTTAACTTTCCAGTTGGAAAGAAAGAAGGGGGTGGATTTGCAAAGTGTCTTTATTTAACAGCTTGTTTAGAAATGAAACCGACTTTGCTTAGCAATCTTTCACATAATTTGATTTTAATTGATTGAAACCAATCTACCAGCCCAGCACTGCTCAATGGAAATATAATGTGAACCACATTACCTTAGTTTATTTTAAATGTTTGCATAGCCATATTAAAGAAAAACAGCTTAAATTATTTATCATAATTTATTTTATTTAACTCAGTATATTCAAAATATTCCCATCTCAACATGGGGTCAATACAAATAATTGTTAATGATATATTTTTTACATTATTTCCTTTATACTAGGTCTTAGAAAGCTGGTGTGCATTTTTACATTCATAGAACATCTCAGTTTAGAGTGACATTTTGAGTGCTAAATTAGCCTTCACATCTTGGATAATGCAACTCTAGTCTTATAGTTTGGGCAGCTGGATTTCTGGACTTCTGATAGACATTTACTTACAGGTGTCAGAAAATAGAAACTTTAAATGGTATTTCTTAATGATAATGCAAACTTGTATTTCTAGGCATAGGCAGGAGAAATGACTTGAAAGATTATTCTTTCATCTTCAGGGGTGACTGTTAAGAATCTTCAAGCATTCCAAGTACTACAGAATGTTTTCCACAAAGCCAGTAACTCTATTCTCTGCACAAAAGTCTTACTGGCCATCAGAACCATGTGGTCCTGGAATGCCCGCAACTTCTTCCTGCTGGAGTGGACCTTGCAGCCCATCTCGCAGTTTGTGGAGATGGTACCCCTGAAGCCAGCCCAAGTGCAGATGCACTTCTTCCAGCTCCTGGAGGCCCTGGTGTTGGAGCTGCATTATGTGCCCCATGAGATTCTGGGGAAGGTGCAGCACCTGATCAAAGAGAGCCATGAGCCACTCTGCACCCTTGTGGCTCTGCAGAGTGTCCTTAAGATAGCCAGCGTGGACCCACTCTTCACTGACATCTTCCGGGACTCAGGGCTCCTGGGCCTGCTGCTAGCCCAGCTGCGGAAGCGGGCTAAGATCCTGAGGAAGTCAGGTGCGTAGGAATGTCAGAGGCAGGGGAGGAGGAATAGGCTGGGAGTCAATGTTAACTGGGCCTGGTCTGCATGTCTGCCCTGCCACAAACCAACATAACAGAGAAAGTGAGTGTGCCCATGTCACCTAGTGCCATGAGGGCCAGAAAATGTACCCCTGGCTCACATAACTTCATAGAGCAGTAGCCTTCCTATTTTGTATAAGTGGCCTGATCTTTCCCATGAAGAAATAAGGAGGATGAGTGTAACTTTAAATAGACTTGTAGGGCTAACTCCTGCCAGATGAATTATCAGTGTTCAGAGGTCTTTTTCACTAGATATTGTCTGAATATTTAGATGGGAAGATAGCAGAGAGAAAAACAGGTCCTCAGTAATTCATAGGCAAAAGGAAAATCAGGGAGGCTTAGGATTCTTGTTGGGGAACTGTCTAGGTCAGCTGGGTTATGGCTGACTTGCTTACTCAATATTGTTAGCCTCAATGGTATTCTGCTTGGAGCAGAAGTCATTGCTACGGGGCTTGTCACTCTGAGTCTTGTGTGTACTTTGCTGAGCTGTGCGCCCATGGCTTCTTGGCATCATCCTTTCATCCCTGCCTCAGCCCTTACACTCTAGACTCTCAACATTATCAACCTCCAACCCTCCTGTGGGACTTCAGGGTCCTTCTGTCCAGGCCAGAGTACACTCAGGAGTGATATCCTGAGCTCTCTCACTGACTGACCATACCCCATGCACATTCTCTGTTGGGCCAACTCTATGGAGTTGTCTGCAATGCCTACTTCTACCAACTTTCAAACAGAAATTGGTGTAAAAACTCCTTTCGGATCCCCACAGCTTTCCCTCAATCTGTTTATACCTGCTTTTCTGGGACTTCAGCCTGGAGGGACATCGAGATACAGGAAGCCACATGCATGTGCACGCGCGCGCACATACACACATATATCATAGGGCTATTGTGAGAATTCAACAAAGAAATATCTGAAAATGACCCATGCTTGTGTTTAGCACATAATAAGTATTCAAGAAATATTGGTTATCTTATCCCCATGGTAGACTGTGGTAAACTTGCAAAGAGGAGCTTTTACACACTTTTTTGGGGTTCAGGAAGTACCCATGCTTCCCCGGGAGTGTCAGGGTTGAGGATAAGGCACTCCCATCTTAGCATAGTTGGGCCCTGGGTCAGGCCTTGGAGTGTCTTTTGTGTGTTCTTCTTTCTAGTGCTCTTTACACAGTCTTTTTGCTTAACTCTCCATGTTATCTTAACTGTGTATTGTTTTTCAGCAGCTTGACATTGAATTTACTTTTAACCACAATCCCAGACCTATGACCAGTCCCGGGAGAATTTTTACATTTTTTTTGTGAGCTGATGTATCCTATCTTACTTTATGCTTTTTATTGTTAAGTCTTTCTTGTTGTTTCTTAGATATTTGCCTCTTAGTTAATAAACTCTACCTTTACTCATTTATTCATTCATTCCCCCAACTATGTATTGAATTTCCCTCTCATGTCAGGTATTTTATGGCACTGGAGATTCAATGCTGAACACACAGACCTGGTTTGCCCTCATGGATCTAATGGACACATCTATCTACCCCAGAATCGCTCAGGCATCTTCACGCCTATGGTGTGAGCTGGCAATCCCTCCCTGACAGGAATAGCAAACTATACAAGTGTCCAAACAAAACTCAAGAAGGCAGGGCTTCAGAGACTATGCAAGATAGTGGTTCTTCAAGAGGTGTCCTCAGATCTGCCCCAACAGCATCATTTGAAAACTTGTTAGGAATGCAATTATAAGACCTTACCCAGGACCTCCTAAGTCAGAAACTCTGGGGAAAGGGCTCAGCTTCTGGATTTTAACAGCGAGCCCTCCAGAAGATTTTAATGTGCTCAAGTTGAAGAACTATTGCTCTAAGAGGCAGTAGAGTTACATCTTACAAATTGGGATGCATACTCCCTTATAATACAAGCATTATCTTCTCATTTCCATAAAAAGATATAAAACTAATGGAATCAGAGATTTAGGATCATACCATGTGCACTTAATTTTTTTATTATTACTTAAATATGGCAGGAAGCAAAGAGTCCACTCCCAGTGTTCAGGATCCAGAAAGGGAACTGACCTGTGTGATGCTGAAAACTGTAGTCACACTTCTGAAAGGCTCAGTTCGGAATGCGGGTAAGGATGGCACCAAATTTGTCTTGTCGCTGCTTGGTAAAACAGTAACTATTTTTGGTGATTTATGTCAATGTTCAAAGGTTATATCCAAGGAATGACCAGGACTAATGTGTGGTTAATGTCCATCAGTAAATTGGTAGATGCCTCAGTTGATACCTTTTTCTTTTAAAGCTGCTAAACAAGGTTGAGAGAAAAGGTGTATTCTAAAATTATGAGACCACAAAGCACCCCTCACCCCACCCTTTACTGTGAAATCCATTAAGATCCTGCTGCACTGAGTAGATGCTTAAAAAAAAATACAAAAAATAAAATACAAAGAAAGCTAGTCATTTTTAAGAGAGTTAATTTGATGTGCTTCCAGCCTACAATGAATTTAGATCCAAACATCCAACAAAATTTTTAGCTTTCTAAGATCATGCAGCTACCATAGTTTTAAAAAAAATATGTGCATATAATATGCATTCATACATTTTATACTATGAAGCTTCAACAAAGTGACATCAAAGGGCTTGGAGATTTGGAGCATCTTTATCTGAAGCACTCACAGACCAATTATACCAAAAGTGAATGATTATTTCCTGTGGCAGAGGGTCTCTAATGTTAGGCTATGAAAGATTCCCTGGAGGTGCTGTTAAAATGCATATTCCTATAAATTTAATTAGAAGCAGGCCAAGGTAGAGCTCAGAAATCTACTTTTAAACAGACCTCCAAGATGATTTCCATGTAGGGAGCATCTTATTCATAATTGGAGAACTCATGCTTTATGGAATTGACCAGTCAAATCCACATTTGAACAATCCAGTTACTTCCCAGTTCTCATTCCAAATATCAATCTTAGGAAAAAAATTCTTAGGATTACTTTTAAACAAAAACATACCACTAGCAAAATTTCCTTAATTTCACATCCTCCACTTCCCAAGAAACTACCTAGAAATTAAATATATTATTAATTTCAATTATGGTTTAATTTCACTAAGAATTTTGGCAGAGAGGAGAGAATTGCCATCTTCCCTGGATTGTGAAATTATGTTGAAATAAAATGCAGAAGTATATATAGTTAAAGTTTATATTACTTAGGTTTCTATAAAAAAAAAGACTTTTTTCAAAACAGAATTTTCACTGGAGAAGAAAGCAGTTTTTCTTTTTAATTTTCAGCTCCACCGTTTCTCTTTTCCTTTTCTCATTTTAACAGTGGGTATGGATTTTGAAAAATGTTTCTAGTGGGCAGAAGAGACACACAAGGATGTAGCAAAAAGGACTAGGATATTGTAAGAAACTTTGAATGACAATTTTCTTGTAATTGAAACTAAGGTGTCGAGATCTCCAGCACTCTAGCCCCATACTGTCTCTCTGATCTGCAGTTGTCCTGAAAGACCATGGCATGGTGCCCTTCATCAAGATCTTCCTGGACGATGAGTGGTACCGGGGAGCCTCACTCAGCATCTTGGAGCAGCTCTCAGTCATCAATGCTGAGGAGTATATGAGTATCATTGTGGGTGCTTTGTGCTCATCCACTCAAGAGGAGCTGCAGCTGAAACTGGATCTCCTGAAGGTAATGTTCTCTTTGTGATAGGCTTTCCCATGGACACGTAGCGGGTGGTTGACATTGGCCCATACATTCATTCATTCAGTTGGTTACTGAATTACACAGGTAGGGTAGTACCAGCTGCAACAACAAATAAACCCCATATCCTCAGTAGCCTGACACATTAGGAGTTTTTTTCATATGTACATACAGTCTAATCAATGATTGGAGGGGTATCATTTAGGGACAGCTGTCACCTGGGGAGCTAATCCAGCCAGTAAATAAAGGAATGAAGAGAATGAAAAATTGCACAGGGAATCATTATTTGGGCCTAGAACTGGCACATGTTAGGTTCTGTCCAATTTTCTTGGGGCAGAACTTTGAACAGGACTCATCTTGGATTCAAAAGGTGCCAGAAAATGTAATCCCTGCCTGGGCACCTACTTCCCAGCAACCCTGTAAACTAATGATGTGGAGCCTGAATCAGCGGTTCCTAAGTAGCTGCCTTGTTTACTTGTCCAGAATTCAGTGAGCATCTAGCAATTACCAGGTCTGATGCAGAATGCCTGGGACATAACATTGAGTGAGAAACAGTCCTGGTCATCTGGGAGCTGCCTTCATGTTTGAGGAAGATGCACAGAGAATGTTTGATCTGGGCAAAGAAAGCAAAGGGTAATCAAAGACACCAGAACTGTGAGTGTCAGGGAGAAGTAAGACAAGGGTGTCACCTTTGGGCAACAAAGAGAAGTATATGTTTTTTATTTTTGTAATATTTTTAGTAATCATCAAATCGTAAAACACTTGAAGATGATAATAAGTATCATTGCCACCATCCCTTCTCCCTTATAGCTTTCACTATTTGATTGCTGTTCCTGCCTTTTCATTTCTTTTGTCTTTGTGGGTTATGCCTTAAAAAAATTCCTTTTTTTTTTTTTTGTTATATACTGTTTAAGAGAAGAGCAGATGTAAATTCAAGTATTTCCCAGGAAGCTGACTTTGGGACTGTTCACATGGATGTGTAACATAGGCCCATATAAAATACAAACTTACGTGTCATTAACATACCACACTTGAAAACTGATAAATTAAAAAATTACTCTTGTTGTGGCCGCCAGCCCCCGAAAGACACACGGACCACCAGAACTCTCAATGAGTTATAGGAATCACACTCTTTATTCAGCCAGCTGGGTCTGCCAGGGGTACGCAGACCCCAAATTAAGCAGCCCCGAAATGTAGAGGTACAGGGTTTTTAAGCCCAAAATCCCATTCTTCATTCTGTCTGAACATAAAGGTCTATTTTTCTTCTAGTCATTACCTGTCAAACCAGTGGTCAGGTGTGCAAGCCGGGGTACAGAACAGAAAGCTTGTTAGAATGTTATGTTTCCATAGTTAGTAGCCTATGTTCCTATGGCGATTGCCAAACAGTAATTTCCAGCAAGTAATTAATTTTTAAACAGGAATTCTCCAGCTAACACACTCTGACTTCCAAAATTAAATCATTAACCTTACTTAGCCATTACCTTCTTTGTACAAAACCATTTTAACATTTAGAGAATGGCATTCAGTTTATTTATTTTATCTACTTTATCGTTCTGCAGAGCCAATGTCAGACACTGATGTAGTTGTGTTACTGTCATCACATGGTCTAAACCTGCAGTGCTTGGTGTGGCCAAAGCATCACAAGAAGCTCATTTTTCCAACATGCTATGTTCAGTTTGATTCACACTTTCCTTATTGTGATAAGGAATAAGAAAGGCATGGGCCAAGGCAGTGAGGACTTTGATTCTTTACTGGCCAAATAATTGGAATCCTCATATATTTCTGACATTTTCATATTGAAAGACAAACAGATATACAGAGAGGAAAGTTTTGATTTTTCTTTGCTTGGAGACTATGAGTGTTTCTGTGTTCATAGAAAAGAGTGCACCACTTTGCTCACAGAAAGTTCATCTTGTTTACTCTATAACCCAGAGGCACCTTATTGGAATATCAGCCCTTGGGTAATAGGACTGAATTTCCAGAATTAGCAATGTAAAGCCATTATGGCGTTTTACAGATTCAATATTATTTCCAAATCACGCTATCAAGAGAGTGTGTCAGGGATAAGCAGTGTAAGCTTATTTAACAATCATTTCCTGTGTTCAATGTGCTCTCTTTTCTCTGGGTGTTAAGTCACTGCTGGGTGGTCAGGAGGGTGCCTGGAGCTGCCATTGCTCTCCTAGGACCATGACTATCCACACATTGCTGTGGATAGGGCCCAAGAGTCTGTTCTAGACTCCATGTGAGCAAATAGCCAACATTTGCTGCAGTCTCATGTGGGATCTACATTTCTTTTAAATCATCTTGGAACTTTAGTAACAAAGATGTAAAATTAGCTCTTTCTGATTGGATCTCCCTTTTTCGAAGTTGAGAGTGAAATTTGTCCAAAACACTGTCTGCGAAGTGGGTCAGGATATAAGAAAAGGGGAAAGTCATGGAATGGGGAAACCACAAAGACAGTACCCTCTGCCCTGCAATAAAGGTCTGCCATTTCTGAAGTGCATTCACATTATGGTGTCTCCCTCACTTCCCTTTCTGAGGCAGAATCAGCCAGCTGCTGTTGAGAAAATCTCACCAGAAACACCCAATTTAGGGCAGTTGTTTCTAAAATTCAGAGGCAATTCCATACCAGTACAGAAGCACATGTGACCTAATTCTGGCAAATGATAACTGAGTTAAAGAATAATGTAAGCAAATGAATTTCCTCTCCACAGCCAGTGGGACCATGATTGGGTTATGTGCAAATTCAGATTGATTTGCTAATATACATTAAGCTGCTCAACTCTGAGCTTAATTGTATTACCTTACCCGTCTTCCAGTATGACACATGGAAAATTATGAGGAATAACAAATAATAGAATGTGAAATAAATCCTGTTAGTCCTAACGTAGTTAACGCTTTGCTGCAGACATTCATTTTGTAGATTCAAGCTGGAGGAATACTAACTCAGAGACGATGACACGATAACTGAGTTAAGGAGGAGAAAATGTGCTTAACGCTGACCTTTCTTGAAACGCGTCAACCCTAGCCTGATTACTTTGACTTTAGCTCATTAAATTTACTCCTTTCTGAAGACTAGCCAGCCTAGGTGATGCATTATCATGCAAAGTTGAATGACAGTAATGGAGACCCTCCTCCTAGGCCCCCAGTTCCTGACAAATCGAAGTAAGGTAATATTTATTTTTCTTTATGATAGAAATGTTTCTCTTTAGTTGCTATGAAATTAAGCCTTTGTAATTGGATTTTGAACTCTTTATTTTATGACTCTGCAAATATGAAATTAACCCCATCCCAAGAAATAATAGAGCAGTCTAAGTCCTAATGAGATTACCCCCATTTTAGATAATGACTCTGAATTTAATAAATCAAACAAAGCAACAATTAAGGACAGTCATCTCTTTCTCTTGCTCCCTCCCAACAGGAGGAGAAAAGAGCCATCTAGAAATTACAGGGAACAGACCCTCTGAGAGACACAGATAGTAAAGAGGATTATTATTGGGTTGCTTCCCTTTTTAAAATATCTGTTTTCAACACTGAATGATGGAGTTCTTTCAAGCAATATCTGTTGTCAACTTGGATAATTGGAAGATAGTGTCTTGAGGGAAGAGGGGTTTCTAGTGGCCATCCAGAGCTCAGATAATTGTCTATAATTTGATCAGTTTTATTTTTTAGTTATTTTCCCTTTTTGTTATTTGTTTTGTTGTGTGATAAACAGAATTGCTTCTTTCATACTATCTGTCTTAAACAACCCCTACTGGTTTTAGGAGCCACTAAAAGCACTCACATAAATTTGAATTATTTAACATCCTAGAGCATAAGATGTCTTCATGATTTATTTTTCATGGCATGAGTCGTGAGACCAGGCACAAGGTCAGGTTCAGACAATGCCGTGCATGCTATAACGCACACCAGTGTTCAACCTTGCCTGTGGATTGTCAGTTGGCAGGAAGAAAGCACAACCTCACACATTTCAAGGTTAGAGTGTGTTTCCAACTCCGTTAAATAAATAATATTGTCAGGAGTGAGTTTCTCACACAAGGCAGGCACAGACAGCTTATGTTTGTAGCCTCTCCTGACCTTGGAGTCCCCAGAGTAGGTGATAGTAGCAGGCAGCTACAGTGATGCTGCTACACAGAAAAAGACATTGCCTAGTGTAGAAAGCTCGATGTTGCCATGCTATAGTTTTTACATTCATTGAGCATCACTAGTCTGGAGAACCTGCTCTAAAAATTTAAATGTTTCTTTTTAAAGACATGTCTACAAATGTTAAACTTTCCTGGTTTTGAGCCAAATTCAGAAGTAGTTAGCCCATGTTCTTACCCAGCAGAAGAAACAGGTGTCATTGTCTAGTCCTTAATATTTTGTTTTTGCCTCCATCTTTCTGGCAGTCTGGAAGGCTCATTTCCTAAAGTATATCCTACAACTCTGATTTTACCTCTTATTAGTAGGTGGACCTGACGTTGAGATTCTTTCAAAGAACAAAATGACAATTCAATTTCTTCATAGTAATGTCCCTGAGCTGTGGTGGGTAATCATTGATCTTACCACAAGTCATGCATTTTCTTTTTCTGTTACCAGGAAAAATCAATTGACACATATTGGTGAGGATGAATTTTCTAACTTACTCTGTATTATTATTTGTCCATTTTGAACATAATTGTGGACTTTGGCCTTTTGTGGATTCTCCTAGTTACTGAAATCTTTGTCTTGTTTTGTTTTTTAATTTCTCAAAACATCATTGATGGGGCAGCAGGAACCCTTACAGCAACTACTTGGTCATTATTCTGTCATCTTTGAGAGTCCTTGCTTGTGTGTGTTCACTCAGTGCTGGCCTAATTTGTGTTCTCCTACTCAAACATGGGATTGACTGACCACCAAGCAGCTCAGGTTTCATGTAGAGAATATAATATTAGGTAACAAAATTTGGGCATTAGGGGCACACATATTGTTTCAGATGAACACTAATGTTAGGTTAGAATTACCAGCAGTAGAACTGGAAAATTACCTTCCCCCCACAAAAAAGTACATGACTCCGTAGTTCATAGTTACCTGAAACTTGACTGAGTTTCTATTTGACTTTCTCTATATGAAAGTTTTAAAAATCTTTCCTCTTTTATTCATTTATTTTTAAAATCTGACTTACCTGTTTTCTCTTTGTCCATTTTACTTTTATGCATCATCCTAAACTATGTATTCAAGACACAATATCTCCCCCTCCCTCCAAAACTGGGAATTTATTTTTTTCTTTGAACCTTGTTTCAAGCATCCTGGAGCTGACTCTAAGTTGTGCATGCGTAGACAATTAATTGTCTTCCCTGTGTCACTAGAGCATTAAGTATCTGAAAGGACAAAACAGTTCAAATCTCCTCCCAGAGCCAAAATCACATAGACTGGCTACTCTCTAGGAAACATGCAAAAAGTGCCTGGGTCTTAGATAGAGTCCCATACAGTTTTTATGAATAATAAATAACTAAATATGAAAAGCTAGAGATTTTTGATATTTATCTAAAATCATCTATACCTTCTTTACTTTTAAGGGTAGAGCTTTAGCATAGAATGAGAACTTCTGAAATTCAGCACTTCCTTCCTTCCAAAACATTTATTACCTACTGTATATTATGCACTGGACTCAATAAATGGCTCATCCTAACTGCTTTATAGATGTTTGGTTTTAGAAGGAATGAAAAGTTTGGCTGTTCAGTAAAAATCTCAGCTATCTGGAGAAGATAGATTCTACTGTGTGTGTGTGTGTGTGTTATCATAGCCTAAACTCCACACATGGTCTCCTATATGCTATATCTATGGGTTTCCTTCCATTAAAGGTTTCCCTTCTCTACCTTGATTTCCTCACATGTTCACACCAGATTTTAGGTAGATTAATTTTACTGTCTTTGCTCATTTAATAGAAGTATTCATTTGCACAGTGAGGGAGATAAATAATAATAGCCTACTTTATATAGACTTCACTGTGAGTCTCATTTGCAATATGAGAAATGATTCATTCCATTCATTTAGTGAATATCTTTTGAGTACATGCTATGTTGCATAGCAGTGAGTAAGCCGGGTTGCATGGTGCTCAATCTGGTGAGGGCTGAGACAATTTTCAAGCAACTTCAATACAGTGTGATAAGAGTTTTGATAAGAGAATTAGAGGGGTTTCTGGGAGCACTCAGCCTGGGATGAGTATATCTGGAGGGAGATATATGTAGGTGAAGATATGGAACAATAAATCAAATCTATAAATTAGCATACTCTTTAAGAGCAGCCATTTGAAAGAAGACTCTGAGGTGCAACCTAAAATTAACATTAAGAGGAACAGTACTGAATCTTCAATGTTTCAGAATAGTTCTTCAGGTAGCCAGCCAGCTGTTGCTGTGGTGTTGAGCAGGGAAGAGTGCTTTGGCAGCAATGTGCAGGACCTCATTGCTAAAAACCTGCCTCCTAGGCTTTACTCATTTTTTATTTCATTGGTATTTCAGTCTCTACTCCGGATCCTGGAGAACCCCAAAGGCCGTGCTGCTTTCAGAATCTCCAGTGGGTTCAATGGGCTGCTGTCCCTACTCTCTGACTTGGAGGGATCTCTCCAAGATTCTCCCCCGCAGATGTGCGGGGCTGTGACTCCCAGACAGACCCTGGACCTGGTCCTGCACACCCTCTGTGCTGTGTCTGCGGCTCTGCACCTGGACCCTGTCAATGGTGACTTCTTCAGGAGAAATAGGCTCTTTGAGAAGCTGGCTGAGGACCTCTGCTTGTTAGGCTGTTTTGGGGCCCTGGAGGAAGAAGGAGCCCCTCTGAACTCCTGGGAAGACAAAAAGGCCAGGCCATTTGCTGATTTGCTGAGTATGGCATTTTCCTCTGCCAGTTCATTCCCACCAAAGATACAGAGCTGCCTCCAGATCCTCAGCTTTCTGGACAACATGGTCAGTGGCACCCTCCATCTGCGCAGGGACCTAAAGGAGTCCCTGAGGGCCAAACAAGAAGCAGTTGTGGATGCCCAGGAGGAAGAAGCTAGCAGTGACCCCCAAGGCAACTTTGAGCAGTGGCCAGATCTGGAGGAGAGGTAGAGTTCCGTTGTCTGCTTCTGCAAGTGTGTCATCAGTGTATACCTGTCTCTCATTTACTACCTAAACATCCTATACACAGGCAGTGGGTGGGGAGCCTAGCTATAAGCCAGGTATGCGGAAATGTCAGACAACTTTATTTTCTTTAAATCAAGTTATGTCTGACTCCAAATTTCTGTACCCTGGGAGTTGACAGAAAATCAGTCTGAGTTAATACAGGGGTGGGGGATGCTGTGGGGTCCCTAAGAACCAGGGAAGTTTAGTGATCTTGAAAATTCAGTGCAGAACTCTGTAGATAGGCTCATTTTCTCCGTTGGCATCTTTGCTGCTCCTGGGCACCTTGATGCCTGTGCCAGGCATCCTTGGTATGGGCAGGGAGACTTTGCCTTATCTATCCTGCCCCATTTCCCACCCCAGGGGCACTGCCAGGGGATGGTAAGCCCTTTGACTTACGGGACACAAATCATAGTATCCTCCTCAATCATGAGACTTTTTCTGGTTTTTTTTTTTTTTTTTTTTTTTTTTACTGCTTTCACTTTCCCTAGCAAGGACAGTGACTCCTCTTACTTCTGTAGGCCAATCTCCTCAATGAGCTCAGTCTTTCCTAAACTATTTTTTATTTTCATTACTGTAATAAAGAATTTCATTAAAACAAGAGAGCTCAAAGAACCACCCTCCAACCTTCCATGCCCCTTAGAGCTGGTGGGAAAAAATGAAAGAACAAAACAATTGGTAACTTTTTTCATTCCTCTAAAGCAGCAATAACAACACACAAATTAACATTGTCTACCCCTTCTCTATGTCATCTTGCCTTTCATACCACAGAGTACTCTTCTGAAAGATATTACACATTTTTATCCAAAGAGAGTCCCTGTTGGCCAGACTTCAATGTTAGGGGTTGATGGTGAGGGGATGGATGTCAAATTAACTACTGCGATAATTGTATGATTGTTACCATTTGATTGGTTAATCTGGTAAATTAATTGGTTTTCTAATTTTCCATTTCTGCACAATTTGCTCATGATGTAATTATTGCTGGATTTGATTTCCTAATTTTTTAAAAGAATTTTTGTTCATGAGAAAATTTGGCTTTTCACACTCTTTTTTTTTTTTTTTTTTTACTATTTTTTACTATAAAATTTATGCTAGCCTCATAGCATGAGTTGAACAGTATTCCTTCTTTTGTTAACAATGTGCTAGAATTTGCCAGTAAAACCTCATGAGCCTGATATTTTCTTGTGAGATTTATTCTTGTAAGGAGAAATTCCTGTTTATTCTTGAATCATATTAGTAAGATATTTTTCAAGTTTATTTTCTCATTTAAGTTTTAATTTATTGGCATAAGACTATTTACAATATCTTTTTAACTTTTTATTCCTAACATTATCATTTGTGTTCTTTCTTCTTTGCCCCCAGAGGTTTATTATGTGTCCTATGAACCAACTGTTAGCTTTTTCTGTCTCTCATACATAAATTTTCTCTTTTTAAATATTTGTTATTTCCTTCTACTTTCTCTGAGTTTATTCTAATATTATTTTTCTTAATTTAATTGATTAGGAGACTGATTTTCAGTCTTTTTTTAAAACATACATTTCTCTGTAATGACTAACCGTATCACACAAGTTTTTTTTGTTGTTGTACTTTCAATATAATTTAGCACTACTTCCTGATTTCCTTTATGACTTATAGTTTTACTCTTAAATCTTGTTTGAACTGCTATTTTCCAGAGTTACAGAGTATTTTTTGTCACTTTTGTTATAGACTTCTAATTTTATCATCATCAGAGAAGGTAGAGTACATAGTGCTATTTTTTTTTTTTTAATTAGTTGAGCTTGATTTGGTAGCTCAATGTGGTAAATTTTTATCAATATTCCATGTGTGTTTAAAAAGAATTCATATTTTCCAGTTGTTATATTTATTGTTATATTTATATCCTTTAGATCAAATTTGTCAATTGTCACGTTCCGATTTTAAGATTTTTAGGCTGGTTGGCATAGCAGTTACTAAGGTATGTTAAATATCTTCCATTTTAATGATAGATTTGTCAGTTTCTATTAATTTTTGCCTTACATATATCTGAGGCTATTAGAGTCACACATATTTATAATTTTTATATTATCTAGTGGAATAAAAATTTTTATCATTATGTATTGACCTTTATGTCCAACAGCACATTTTGCCATAACAATTATGTCTAATAATAATAGGGCTACACTAGCTTTTTCTGAGTCAGCACATGCCTGGAATTTTTTTTTATTCATTTGCTTTAAGCTGTCTGTGTCCTTAGGTTTTAGGTGTTTCTCTTGTAAACAGTAAAGAGATATTTTTGTTTTGTTTTATTTGTTTTCTCAACTAGTGTTTTTTGTTATTTTACTGGAGCATGTGCTTTGTTTACATTTTTTATAATTATTAATATATTTGGAATGACATATACTTTGCTATTTTACATTTTATATGTGTCTTACTTTCCCTTTCAACCTTTTTTTTTTATCCCTTTTTTGAATTGTTTTCTTTTTAATTTAATTTTTTTTATCTACTAGTTTGGAATTTACATTCTCTGATTAGTCTTTTAGTGGTTGCCCTAAAATAATTTAACAGGCATCTTAATAATGTTTACCTATTGTGCACTGCTACTATTTATATTTATCTTCTTTTTAATTAGTATGTAATGACCTTAGGCATTTAATAAGATTACTGTTTCCTAATGTATATATTACTGTTCCCCAGTATTTCAATTCTATCAGATTTTAGTTAATCTATTCAATAAGGAATTTAATATTGTTGTTTTAAACAATGTTTATTTAGATTTACCTATGTATTTTTCAATATCTGTGCTCATCATTCTTGCATTTATATCTTTCCATCTGGGATTATTTTTCTATCTGACAGAAATACATGTGTTAGATCTTTAGTGAGGGTCTGTTTGTGAGAAACTCTCTTGAGTTTTGTCTGACAGTGTTTACTTTCTTCCTAATTTTTGAAGGACAGTTTTTCTCGGTATACATTTTGGTTAACAGTTATTTTCTCACAAAAAGGAGTGGAAGCCAAAAGCTTCCATTGTTGCCACTGGGAAATTAACTGTATTTTCATTGTCCTTCTTTGGAAGGTAATCTGTCATTTTTCTCAGGCTGTTTTTAAGATTTTTATTATTATTATTGTTCTATAGTTTTATTATAGTGTGTCTTAATTTGGATTATTTTAAAAATTTATTCTGCTTGAAATTCTTTGGGATTCCTAAACTTAATAGTTGGTGTCTTTCTTCAATTCTGAATATTCTCCTTAATTTACTATTTTTCCCTATATTTTTTCTATTATGTTCTTCTGGAACTCCAATGATATGTGTGCTTTACTTTTTTACTCTGTCTTTTATTTTATTATATCTTCTATTTCTCTTTCACATTTTCCATGTCCTTTCTTTGTGCTATATTCTGTACAATTTCTTTTGATCTCTCTGCCAATTCATTTAATCTCCTATTAGCTGTGTGTTTAATACAGCCTTTTAGGTTTTTAATTTTAATTTCAATGATTATATTTTACATCTCTAGATATACGGTTTCATTCTTTTTCAAATAAATTTGATGATTTTATAGCTCTTTTCCTTGCCTGTGTTTCTCCTTATTTCTTCAAACATACGAATCATAACTAATTTTTTTCTGTATATTTAGAGAATCTGATTCTCCAATTTTTTTTGTGGCTGTTACTGATAGTTTCTTGTTTTGTTTATTTCTTATTTTGTGGTTTATGATTTTCAACTGTGAGTCTTGCTCCACAACTTTCCTTTTTCTAGGCTGCAAGCAGCCCACCCTCACTCTAGATGGCTTACTTTCCTACAGACATGAGAATGAACTCAGAGAAGCTGTAACTACTCTTTGTGCCCTTTGTGAGTCAAGCCTTTCTCTTCTCGTTTTGTATTGAAGAGAATTTCCTTTCTGAGGTTTCCTAATCTCTATTCCACGGATGTTTCCTGAGGAGGCCTCTGCTTTGGCCACTGGGATATACGCAGGTTAACTTGAGATCTCAGTGTTAAATTTTGTTCAACCTGTCCTACCAGCTTCTCTAGGAAGTATTTGTCAGCACCAGAGACATTTAGTAAGTGGTACTGGGTGATGAATAGCAAGTCATTTCTTGAAAGTCTCTGGGGGCTGAACACTAAGTACATATTTTCATTTAATTTTCTCACAAATCTACAATATTACCAATAAAGAAATTGAAGCTGAGAAAGAATATATAACATGGCCAATAGGTCACACATTTAGTAAGTGATAGAGCCAGGCTATGAACCCAGATTTACTTCCAAAGCCTGCCTCTCCCTCCCTCCCTCCCTCCCTCCCTCCCTCCCTCCCTCTCTCTCTCTCTCTCTCTCTCTCTCTCTCTCTCTCTCTCTCTTTCTCTTTCTCTCTCTCTCTCTATTATTCCTGCTTTTTCTAGATATTCCCACAATAATGGTGATTTGCTAAATGGTCTAACACAGTAGCCTGCAGTTTAAAGTTTGGTTTCTAACAAATGTATGGCTTCAGCACCAGTTTCTTTCTTTCTTTCTTTCTTTCTTTCTTTCTTTCTTTCTTTCTTTCTTTCTTTCTTTCTTTCTTTCTTTCTTTCTTTCTTTCTTTCTTTCTTTCTTTCTTTCTTTCTTTCTTTCTTTCTTTCTTTCTTTCTTTCTTTCTTTCTTTCTTTCTTTCTTTCTTCTCTCTCTCTCTCTCTCTCTCTCTCTCTCTCTCTCTCTCTCTCTCTCCCTCCCTCCCTCCCTCCCCCCTCCTTCCCTTCCTTCCTTCCTTCCTTCCTTCCTTCCTTCCTTCCTTCCTTCCTTCCTTCCTTCCTTCCTTCCTTTCTTTCTTTCTTTCTTTCTTTCTTTCTTCTTCTTTCAGCAATTCTTTTTTTTTAATTGGGGTGACATTGCTTAATAATATTATACAGGTTTCAAGTGTACAATTCTATAATATATCACATTTACATTGTATTGAGTGTTCACCACCCTAAGTCAAATCTCATATATTTGACCCCCTTTACTATTTTCTACCTCCTTTCCCCCTTTCCCTCTATAACCACTATACTGTTGTCTGTGTCTATGAGTTTTTGACTGTTTGTCTTGTTCCTTTGTTGCTTTGAATTTTATATCCCACATACGAGTGAAATTATATGTCTTGACTTTTTACAGCTGATTTATTAGCATGATTTTCTCAAGATCCATCCATGTTGTCTCATACAGAAATACTTAATTTTTCTTATAGCTGAGTAATATTCTATTGCATATATGTACCACATCTTTAACTAATTGCCTATTGAAGGACACTTTAGTTGTTTCCCTCTCTTGGTCACTGTGCATAATGCTGCAATAAACATAGGGGTACATTTATCTTTACAGATAAATGTTTTCAATACTTTTGGGTAGATACCAAGAAGAGAGAATGTGGGGTCATAAGGCAATTCTATTCTTAATTTTTTGAGAAACCTCATACTGTTTTCCATAGCTGCTGTATCAATTTACATTCCCACCAGCAGTATATGAGGGTTCCTGATTCTTTATAGATAACTCTTGGGTCAAACGTCATTCTGGTTTTACAATGAGGATTTTTAAATGTATGAGTCAGATTTCATAAATAAAGCATTTTTTTTCTTGTTAAAGGACATGCATCACACTTGACCTTCCCTAATCATTAGAGAAGAAGTGAAACCTGGCCTGTTCTGAGAGAGTGGGCTAAAAGGAAGGGCAGTGGGCTGGGAATTGGGGAACTTGTGCTCAGTATTGCCCACCACTGACATGCAGATTAGTCAACTTCACACTGGCCTCTGAGGAGCAGAGTTGGGGTATGGTTTCTTCCTATTAGCTTGTGTGCTGAAACGACTGTTTACTGAAGTGGAGAGAAGAAACCTGGAGCCAGTGGTGGACAGAGAAACGATGGGGCCTCCCAGGCCTGGAGACTTCTCTGAGTTTGAATGATATTCAGCAACCTAGTTATGCTCTCTGAAGCTCACATTTCTTATCTATACAATGGAGAATCAATATCTACCTATGGTTTAGGGACTTAATGACTCGAGATTATAAAACATATGGAATAGGACCTAGTATTCACTGGGAAACACTACAGGTTCAAAAACCAAGAGATATCAAACTTTCTAGATGCACATATAATATGCTGTCAATTGGAAAGACCTAGTGATGGTACTTGGTAAACTGTATGGGTAAAGTAATTGAACCTTTTGCTTTATTCACAGTAGCTTGGGTACAAACAATGCCATATGCCCACACCTCCAGGGCTAGGTAGTGGTCCCCAAGCTTTTTGGCACCAGGAAATCCAAAGATGCCTGCTAACCATGCTGGGCTTAGAGGTACCTCAAGAGGCCAAGATGCAAACTGAGGCAGGCTAGTGCTTAGTGCTGGGCTTGGTACTCTTGCTACTCAGCAAGAGGTCTAGGGCATGCTGAGGCCAGGTGCTGCTTGTTTGGATTTTGTGAACATTTGGGAGGTTTTAGGAAAGTCTGCATCATGAGTCAAGACTGGCCATTTCTATGGAGAAGCCACTAGAAGTGGCTTGAGTGGACTTGCACATTGGGAGGGGTGAGGTATCAGGCAATCACCAGGGTGACCAGTGTTAGCCAGGTTGATGGAGACTCAGACGTGGTGGCTGCCTGCATCTGCACATCTAGAGGGGGTAGCACTCAATAAAGAAACAATGGATTCTGCCAGCACTTCTGTCTAGGAGAAAGATTCCCCTTCAGCCCTTTCCCCAGAGCCAGACAATTCAGTTCCTCTCTGTATATCACTGATGCCTCTCAATCTGCTGCTCCAGCACTGGAGCTCAGAGCATGTGAGTTCATCAGTGAGTGAATCCATGGGCAGGACCCCTTAGGAGGAACATCTGTGATTTCAGCCATCCTTCATCTTATTTAGCCACAATCTCTGCTGGTTTCCACAGTCAAAATTTGTGGGGACTTCTTTTCCCAGCACAAGACACTTGCTTCTCCAGGGAGACCTCTGCAGCTAAGATATCCCTACTGATTCTCAGCTGCCACGTGTGGGTGTGACACTAGCTTGTTCTGTGTCTCCGGCCCTCCTTCCAATATTGAGGTGGCCTCTTGTGTATGTCTTCAGTTGTAGGACTTCTGTTCAGCTAGACTTTAGGTGACTCTCAATGATGGCTGTTTCGTAGTTTAGTTGTACTTTTCATGTGTCTGTGAGAGGAAGAAAGCACAATGTTTTCCTACTGCACCATCTCGACTAGAAGCTATACCACAATCTCTTTTTCCTTTCATCTGTTGATGGACTTTTGAGTTGTTTGCACCTTTTGGCTATTTTAAATAGTGCTTCTGTTAACATGTATTTATTTGAGTATCTTTTGGGTAAATACCTAACAGTGAAATTGATGGGTCAGATGATAATTCTAAGTTTAACTTTTAGAAGAATCATTAAACTATTTTCCACAGCTGCTGAACCAATGATAAATTCTCCCCAGCAATGAATAAGGGTTCCAGTTTTTCCAGATGCTTACCAACATTTGTTATTTTATATTAAAAAATTATAGAAATTTTAGTGGGTGTTAAGTGGTATCTCATTGTAATTTTGATTTGCTAATGGCTACTGATGTTGAGTATCTTTATATTTGTTGGCCATTTGTTTATGTTCTTTGGAGAAATATTCATTCAAGTTCTTTGCCCATTTTTAAATGGATTTATTTGTCTTTTTTTGTTGAGGTTACAGAATCTCAATATACTAGACTGACATGACTTGTGAATACTTTTTCCTATTTTATAGATAGTTCTTTCATGTTCTTAATAATGTCCTTTGATGCACATAATTTTTAGATTGATGAAGTTCATTAAATTGATGAAGTCTGTTTTTTTTTTGTTGTTGTTCATGCTTTTGGTGTCAGATGTAAGAACCCATTTGCCAAATCCAAGGTTATGAAGATTTAACTCCATGTTTTCATCTAAAAGTCTTATCATTTTAGTGTTTATTTTAAGTCATTTATCCATTTTATGGTGTGAGGCCAGGGTTCAACATCATTCTTTTGTGTGTCAGTGTCCACTTCTCTCAGCACCATATATTGAAGATGTCATTCTTTCACCATTGAATGGTGTTAGCACTCTTGTTAAAGGTTAATTGGCTGTAAATGTATGGGCTTATTTCTGGACTCTAGATTTTTTTCCATTGGTCTATATGTCTCTTATCATGCCAGTACAACACTTTTTGATTGCTGTAGCTTTGTAGGAAGTTCTGAACCTGGAAAGAATGAGTTGTTAACTTTATTCTCCTCTTTAAATACTGTTTTGGCAATTTAGAGTCACTTGAAATTCCATAAGAATTTGAGGGTCTGCTTGTACTATTATGTTAGCTATGGGATTTGCATAAATGTTTTTTGTCATATTGAGTAAGTTCTTGTCTATTCTTAATTTTCTGAGTTTTTTTATATGCTGAAAAGTTGTTGGGTATTATCAAATGCTTTTTCTGCATCAATAGTGTTGATCATTTTTTCCTCCTATTAATGTGATGCATTTCATTGATTTTCTTATGTTGAACCACTCTTGCATCCCTGAGAAAAATTTACTTGCTGTAGGATTTTGTTTGCTAGTATTCCATTGAAGATTTTTGCATATATGTCCATAAGGGATATTGGTCTGTAGATTACTTTGTGTGGCCTTGGCATCAGAACAATAGTACAGACTTCCTTGCTGTTCTCTGCACATACTAGACATACTCTCACTTTGGGGCCTTTTGAACTTGCTGTTTCGTTTCCTCTGAATATCTGTATCCCCTCTTTCAAGTCTACACAAATGTCACCTTCTCAAAGAGGACAACACTGCTACCAAAAGTGTAATTACAAATTGCTTCCTTCCTTCACCCTAGTACTCTTGATTCTTTTCTCCGATCTAATTTTTTCTTGTAATAGCACTTATCTTTATACTATATAATTTACTTATTCATTATTACATGTCATGGTATTATACTATATATAATATGTAGTATACTATTTATAATGCTATATATTATATAACAACAATAATAACTTTGTTATGTATAATTTACCTGTTTACCTTTATTATATACACCTCTCCACTCATGTCCTGGCTATGGGTTTTAGTTTGTTTATTTTGAAGATGTGTCCAAAGTGCCTGAATAGTGCCTGGAAAATATTTAGGTCAATAGATATTTATTTAGTTGAATTTAATACATTAAGACCTAAGGCTAGAACCACTCCTGGGACCTTAGCCATTCTATAAGGATACTAAGAACGATCTTACCATAGGTTGTGAGGGCAGCACTATGGGAAGAATACTGGAGAATTAGGGTTTGTAATTTTGGATTAGCCTATGATTTTTATTGGTTTGTTTTTATTTTTATTTTTCTCAATTTACTTACACTAAAAGTGCCTTTTATTTGGTAGAGTTCTATGGGTTTTAATTTATGTGTAGAGTCAAGTGATCACCACCACAAGTAGGATACAGAACAATCCCATCACTTAAAATTGTTCCTAATTTGCTCCTTCTTAGTGAAATTCTTTCTCCACCTCAACCCCTGACAACCACTGTTCTATTCCTATAGTTTTGTCTTTTTTAGAATGCCATATAATGCAATTATACAGCATGTAATCTCTTAAAGGTAGTTCTGATATTCATTCAGTTTGTTGTATTAGTTCACACATTCTTATTGCTCAGTAAAACTCCATCATATATTTGGCAAATATTTTTTCCCAGTCTGTAGCTTGTCTTTTCATCTCTAAAGTATGTTTCATAGATCAAAATTCTTTAATTTTGATGAATACTTTTTTTTATTGGGTTTCTTGAGCCGTATCTAAGAACTCTTTGCCTAATCCAAAGTCTTGAAAATTTTCTCTGACGTTTTCTTTGAAAAGTTTTTTTAGGTCTATGATCCATTTTGAGTTACTTTCTATAAAAGGTATGAAATTAAAGTTGAGATATTTTTGCATTCAGATTTTCAATTCTTCTTATGCCATTTATTGAAAATATTGCCCTTTTCTATTAAATTGTCTTTGTACCTTTGTAAAAAATCAATTGACCATATTTAGGTAGATCTTTTATGGACTCTATTCTGTTTCATTGATCTGTGCATCTAGCCCTTCACTAATACTGTCTTCATGACTGCAGCTTTATAATAGGTCATAGAATCAGAGAATGAGTCATCCAAATCTATCCTTCCTTTTAAAATTGCTGTGGTTATTTTATTTCCTTTGCCTGCTCTATTAGATATAAATTTAATAATTGGCTTATCTATATCTACAAAAATTCCTGTGATTTCAATCAAAATAGCATTAAATCTATAGGTAAATTTAGGGAGAATTGAAACCTGAGCTATATTGATTCTTCCAATCCACAAACATAATATGTTTTTCCATTAATATAGATCTGTGATTTTTTAAATCAAAGTCTGTAGTATTCACTGTATGGTGCCAGTACATTATTTTTAGATTTGTACCTGAGTATTTAATCTTTTTGGAACACTATTTTAAATGATGTTTTTAATTTTTTTCTATTATTTACTTGTAGTATATAGAAAATGATTAATTTTTTATGTAATGGTGCATCCTGAGGCATTGCTAACTTTACTTATTACTTCTAGGTGCTTTTCAAAAACAGATTACTTGAGATTTTCTATGTAGACAATCATGTAGTCTGTGAGTTTTTTCTTTTCCAATCTGTTGTTCCAGCATGATATTGAGTGGGAATGGTGAGCGTGGATATCTTTTCCTTATCTTAATCTTGGAGAGAAAGTCTTCAGTCTTTTGTCATTAAATATTATATTAACTAATTTTTTGTAGGTACCAATTATCAGGTTATGGATGATTCCTTTTATTTCTAGTTTATCAAGAGGGTTTATCATGAAAAGATGTTGAATTTTTCAAATGCTTTTTCTGCATATGATCAAGTGTTTATTTTTCTTCTTTAGTTTATTAAATTGATGGATTAAAAAGACAGATTTCTTTTTGATTAGTGAACCAGCATTGCATTTGTGGAATAAACCCAATTGGCCATAGTACCTCATTTATTTTTTATATATTTATATTTGATTTCCTACTAATTTGCTGAGAACTTTTGCATCTTGTTCATAAGAGATGTTGGCAAGTAGTTTTCTTCTACTGGCTTTGTCTGCTTTGGTGTCAAGGTAATTCTGGCATCATAGAACACATTGGAAATTGTTCTCTTTCAACTTTTGAAGGAAGCTATGTGAAACTGGTGTTATTTATCTTTTAGATGTAAGGTAGAATTCACCAGTGGAAACAACTAGGCCTAGAATTTTCTTTGTGGGAAGGTTTTTAAGTACATATTCAGTTTTTATAATAGTTCTAAACCATTCTGGTATTTTTTTTCTTGCTTAATTTTGGTAATTTGTGGCTTTGAAGGAATTGGTTCATTTCATCCAAGTTGTTGAATTTATTATGTATATAGAGTTATCTGTAGTATTTTCTTATCCTTTTATGGCTGTGGGGTGTGTAGTGATATTCTGTTTCATTCCTGATACTGATAATTTGTGTCTTTTCCTTTTTTTGTTAGTTTAGCTAGTGTGTTTTCATTTTTAAAATGTTTTCAAATAACTACATTTTTGCATAATTTATTTTCTCTATTTTTAAAAATTTTATTGGTGTTTTTTTGCTATTTTTATTGTTACATTTCTTCTCCTTTCTTTGAGTTTATTTTTCTCTTTTTAAGAATAATATCTAAAAGTGGAAACTTGGATTTTTAATTGCA
The DNA here is from genome assembly GCA_030015415.1 of Cynopterus sphinx. Lineage (NCBI taxonomy): Eukaryota > Metazoa > Chordata > Mammalia > Chiroptera > Pteropodidae > Cynopterus > Cynopterus sphinx. The sequence goes on from CM057382.1 coordinate 57,350,584, forward strand.
AACCTTTCCTCTTTTGTGATGTAAACATTTTAACCCATAAATTTTCCTCTAAGCATTGCTTTAGCATCATCTACAATTTTTTTCTATGACATATGTCATTTTTATTTAAGTTAAAAATATTTAAAAATTTTTTTGAAACTTTTTTTTAACCTATAGGCTATTTAGAAATGTTGTTTACAATATAAAAGTACTTAATACCACTGCATTGTACTCTTAAAAGTGGTTAAAATACTAATTTTTTGTTACATGTATTTTACCATGATAAAAAAATATGTTGTTTAATTCCCAAGTACTTGGGAATTTTTAGTTTTTTTCCTATTATTTGCTTTTAATTTAATCCCTTTATGATTATTGAACACACAATGTATGATTCTACTTAAAATGTTTTAAGGTTTGTTTTATGACTCAGAATACAGCCTAATTTGACAAATGTTCTATGGAAATGAAAAGATTGTGTATTCTGCAGTTGGTGGGTAGAGTTTTCTATAAATTTCAATTACATCGGTTGGTTGATGGTGTTGTTCAGTTTTATCTTTGATCATTTTCTGTCTATTTTTTTTCTACTGATTACTGAGAGAAGTGTTGAAATCTCCAATTATAATTATGGATTTGCACATTTTCCCTTTCACTGCTATCAATTTTTCTTTATGAATTCCGATGCTCTATTGTAAAATGTTTACACATTTTGATATTGTGCCTCTTTTAATCATTATTCAGTATAACCTGTTTATTTCTGGCACTAATCCTTGCTCCACACCAGCTTTCTTTGGATTAGTGTTAGCATGGTATAATTTTTTTCTAATCTTTTACTTTTAACATATCTGTATCATTATAAAGTGGGTTTCTTGTAGGTGTCATAGAGTTTGGTCTTTTGTTTTTTCCATTTTGACAATATGTGTCTATTAATTGATATAAGTAGATAGACCATTTTTTAACTGTGATTTTCAGCGTGTTTAGATTTAGTTCTACTATCTTATTATTTGTTTTCTTTTTGCTCCCTCTTTTTTGTTTTGATATTTTTCTTTCCTACGTATTTGTGGATTATTTGAATATATTTTAGTATTCCATTTGAATTTATCTATTGAATTTATGACTATGTCTCTGTTTAGCTTTTCAGTACTTGCTCTAAGGATTATAATATACATACTTGACTTCCAATAGCCTACTTAGAATTAATGTTTGTTTCTTCAAATAGAATATAGAAACCTTACATCTATACATGTGCCTTTGTCTTCTCCTATTTTTGTTGTAGTTGTCATCTAATACAATTTGCTTTCAACCATTATACATATTTTAAGAACTTAAGAGAAAAAAAAAGTCTGCTATATTTATCCAAATAGTTACCATTTCTGTTGTTCTCTCTTCATTCCTGAAATACCAAATTTCCTTCTGTTATTATTTTCTTCTCGTCTGAAGTGGTTCTTTTAGTATTATTTTTTAAATTAAATTTTATGAAAGAAATTCTTTTTGTTTTCCTTTATCTGAGATTGTAGTTGTTTTGCTTTCATTCATAAATAATATTTTTGCTGAATATGGGATTCTGTGCATTTCTTTTCAACACTTTAAAAATGTTGTTCCTCTGCCTTCTGATTTCTCAGGAGAAAATACACAGTCACTAAAATTGTTCTTTTGCTGTGTATAATGTATTGCTTCTCTGGCTGCTTTCAAGACTTTTTTCATTGTTGTTAGGATTCAACAGTTGATTATGATGTACCTGGATTTTTTTCTTGTTTTTGTTTGGGTTTTGCTAAGTTTCTTGAATATTTAAGGTTATGTATTTTATTGAATTTGAAGAAATAATGGCTAAACACTAACTGAATTAGAATTTTTTTCTGTTTTTGATTACCATTCTTTATTCCTGTTTTTGATACATGTGTTTTCTTCTTAAAGAAGCCCCTCCAATATTTCCTATAATATTGGCTTGGTGATAAATTCCTTTAGCTTGTTTTTGTCTGGGAAGCTCTTTATCTGTCATTTGACTCTAAATGATAGCTTTGCTGTGTAAATTATTCTTGGTTGTAGATCCTGGGTCTTCATCCTGTTGAATATTTTTGCCAAGCCCTTCTGCCCTGCACAGTTTCTTTTGAGAAATCAGCTGTCAACCTTATGGGTGTTCTTTTATAAGTAATTATTTGTTTTTATTTTTCTTGCTGCTTTTAATATTCTTTCTTTGTATTTAACCTTGGACATTTTAATTATGCTGTATCTGGGTGAGGACCTCTTTGGATCTCTGATTTTTGGAATCTTCTGAGCTTCCTGGGGTTTTATGTCCATTTTCTTCACCAGGTTAGGGAAGTTTTCCATCATTATTTCTTCAAACAGCTGTTCAACACCTTGATTTTCTTCAGTTACATACATCGGATGGATATTTGGATCCTTAGTACTGTCCCATATGCTCCTTAAATTATTTTTATAGTCTTAGCATCTTATCTCTTGCCATTCTGATTGCATGTCCTTGGCTTTCCCTTCCTCTAGATAGGGCATTCTTTATTCACTTTTTTTATTCCTTTGTTTATTATACTTCTCATCTCAGATGTGTTCTTCATTTCAGACTGATTCCCTTTTATAATTTCCATTTTTATTTTTATGTTTTTTATCTCACTGAATTTATCTACACTTCCAAAAAGTTCATTGAGCATCTTTATAACCAGTGTTTTGAACTCTGCATCTATTAAATTACTTGATTCCATTATATCTGGATTTTTGTTCTGTTTTCTCTTATGGTTTGTGCTTCTTTGTCTTCCTAGTCTGGCTGCCTTTCCACATCTGTTTCTATGTACTAAGCCAAGCTCCTCAGTCTCTCAGTCTTATTAGTGTGGATTTGTGAAGTAAATGTCCAGTGGTACAGTCCTGAGAAGGGTTCAGCTGCAGGCCAAACTTAGCCTAAGCCTCTACTTCTCTAGGGCCAACTGTTAAGATTCAGCAAGCGATCCCCAGTGACTCTACTTATAGTTGTTTCAAAAGGCCACACCAGAAACCGAGGCCAGCTTCCTCCAGTGTGAGCCTAGGTGCTACTCAGCAAAGAGCACTTGACTCTCTGAGGACATACCTAGATGTGGCTTGATGGGACCATGAATTGGAGGAGGCGGGGTTTCAGGGAATCCTCTGGGCTAAGTGACCTCTGTTATCCAGTTTGATGATGTCACGGCTATGGTGGCATTGTGTCCTGTGCACTGGGATCGGGGAGGGCTCAACAGGGAACAATGGAATACTGCTGGCACTTCTGTACCCAGTGAGTCTCACCTAAGCACTCACTCTGACAATGTCTCCCTCTAAGTACCTGGTGCAGCCTGCATACAGCTGAATTGGCACTGGTGCTCAGAGTGAGCATGTTGACTTAAAAATTTTTTTACACTGTACTCTTTCTCATTTTTGGGGGGTATTCAAACACAAGGAATGTTAGAGCTTTTGGTACTGCAACACATGACATTGAGTCTTTTTGATTTTTTGTTCAATTGGGCAATTTCTACTGATCTATCTTCAAATTCATGAATGTTTCCCTCTCTCATCTCATTCATCTATTGTTATCATTCAGTGAAATTTTAAAATTTCAGTTATTGTTATTTTTTAGTTCTTGAATTTCCATTTGATTCTTCTTATTGATTCCATTTCTTTACCGACACTCTAGTTTTTCATTCACTTCAAGTGTATTCATTCACCTTTACTACTTGGAGTTTGGTTAATAATAGCTGCTTTAAAGTTTTTGTCTGATAATTTAACCTCTGTGTCTTTTCCGACTTAGCATCTGAGGTTTCCCTGGTTCATTGTGGGCTGAGTAGCTTCAGGTTGTATCCTGGACATCTTGAATGTTATAAACTCTGGCTCTTGTTAACATCTTCTGGAGAATGTTGATTATTTTGTTTTAGAAGGAAATAAACTCAGTTAGAGTTCAGACCACACATTCTCACCTACCTTCTGTATTAGTTTAGTTTTCAAGGACTTCACAAGATTTTTTGATCTGTCCCCATACAGTAGCTCATCTTGGGTGGTGGTCTACTGCCAAGTTCAGATCTCAAAGCCTTTGGAATGTGGTTTAGGATCAAATTCACACATGTGCAGCTCAGAATTGAACCCAGAGTTTTATACACAACTTAATTATCTTACTTTCTTAGGTTTCTTTTTCTTCATTATCTCCCCAACACTTTCTGGCTCTCAGGAACCCCTTTCTTCTCTTCTGTCTAGAAAGTCATGGCTTTTGTTTCTCTGCTCTGCTACATACTTCCCACAATTGAGCCTGTTTCTGTAACCAAGCATGCAGAGGAGAAAAAGAGAAAAAAAGCAAAGGACTTTGCCTACACTTTTTGGACCACAGTTCATCTGGTCAGAGAGAAAGGTTCTCCTTCCTGTGAGTTTCAGATGCATGCCTGACCTCAGCTTCTGTTATGAGGTTGACTGGAGGCTAGGGTGAGCAAGAATGGAGATGCCCAATGAAGAAAATACCAGACAGTTCTCCTCCATGCTCTATGACTTGTAGGAACCTCTTTTCCTGCTCCTTAAACTGAAAACAGAAGCTTCCTCTTGTAACTCTGTCTTATTTATACTTGGTACACAGTTCTGGGTTTTGGGTTCCCTTTGAGCCCATACCAGGGCATGCAGAGAGGGGAGCCCTAGGGAATTCATTACCAGTTATATGAAACTTTGAGTTTGTTTTTTTCTCTGCTAACATTTACTTTTCAGAGTCCTCAGGGAGTTACTTATGTATTCTATCTGAATTTTTAGTTGCATTTATTGGATAAGAAAGAGTAGAGTGTGCTTACACCCTTCTAGAACAGATCTAGAAGTGTGTGCTTGTGTGTGTTTAACATAAAATGAGAGCTCTGTCATTACTAAAATATCTAGAAAGAAGGGGCCAAGACCAAGGAATTGAATGCCATTGAGCACCAACTATGTGCCAGGTGCTATGCCTTAGCATACAAAAGCATTATTTTATACCTCTGTAAGGAAAGTATAGTATTGTTAGCTCTATTGTACAGGTGAAGAAAATTAGATACTAAGTAGTGGACTGAAGTGTATATTGTGGCCTGTCTTAGAAAGATCCACAAAGTTCTATGAAAAACAGAAGAGAGTAGGAGGGTCAAGATTGATGTCCTGCTTCCCTTCTCTTTACAGGACAGATGAAAGTGATGCTGTGATTATGCACCCTGGGGTCCTGTGCATCATGGTGAGGCTGCTGCCTCGGTTGTACCATGAAGATCACCCCCAGGTACCTGTTGATGAACATATATATTTTGCTTTTTCACATGACTGATCTTTAAAGCCAGAGACTTGGTTTCCATTTTTCCCTTTGTCCTCAGTGCTTTGCATTAACAGAAGCTCTCTTGTGAAGTGCCTCCTGCAGGGGAATGTCAATGTGTTTGGGACCCTTGATTGAGTTCTGTCCACCTTTCGAAGCTATTCAAAATAGATTACTTCTGTTGGTGAAGTGACTGTCTATAAACAATAGCCACACAAAAAACAACCAAAATGATTTATAACCCTCATGAGACAAATCCTAGTGTTAAGGCCAGCACTGGGAAGTGGCAAAGCTAAAAAGTTCTTCACTGCCTACGTAGTCATCCATCTCATTGGTTCTGGTTGAAATCCTGACTTTGTGCTCTGTGCAAGTCATGCAGGGCTACTGGGAGGTGGACACATGCCAACAGACTGAATAAGTAAGCTCACAATGAGTATCCAATTACAGATTGTGACAAGTGATATTAAGGGGGGACACAGGGTGCTGAGAGAGAATAAAAAGAATAGATTTGGAAGAAAGCCCTATTTAAATGTAATTCAAATGAGTGGAAATTAACCAGGTGGGAAGGATTCTGCTGCTCGAGGCTAGAGCCAAGGAAAGCCAAGGGACAGAGAAGAAAATATGCAAGGTGCAGCAGACATAGGAAGGTTGGAGTCCTGCCACAGTGTGGGTTTAAATCCCCAGAGTAATAAGCCACCTCTCTCAAGTAAGTGGAAGATGACACTATGAGATTTTTGTACTAAAAATATCTCTATGGGTGTTGTATGGAGGATGACCTGGGAATGAGGCCATCTGGAAGAGGTAAGAATACAGCAGTTAGGAAACATTGTCTACAGTCCAAGTTACACGTGGTTGTAACTTGATTAGGTTGTTTGCTGGAAAGTGTGAAGAGAAAGGAGTCAAGAGACCTATTCAGATATAGAATCACAGGACCTTGAAATTAGTGGGGGACAGGGAGTGGGAAGAGGGTGACTGAAGTTTCTGTCCTGGCAGAACTAAGGCTTCATCGCAGGGAGGAAAACTTGTATGGGTGATAGCATTGAGTAACAGAATGAAGCAAATCCTGAGAAAGTACTCTCAACTTGGAGAATAAGTACGTTAGAAGTTCTGAGAAAGAAACCAGAGTTTTTGAGGAAGACCTGGAAAATACATATTTTAGGTTTATCAAGAGCAGATGAAAGAAATGAATTGAGTTGAGCATCTACACTACAGCCATAACACACTGAATGTGCCCAATCTTGTCTGAATTGAGCAGCTATTATGTACCAGACAAGGTGCTGGGCTCTTTCACCATTTTTTCTCATAGCAATTTTTTGGAGAATATTACTGTCTCCATTTTAACCAGTGGGAAAATGAGGCTCAGATAATTTAAATGGTTTTTAAGAGGCATGGGTCCAGCTCTGCTTTGTCTGGGAGTTAAAATGAGGTGATATGTTTTAGGAAGAAATGACATCTAGTGGAATTATTAATCATAGACTAAAAATGACAATGATCTTTCAAGAGTCTTTGCAAGCCCTCTGAAATCAGCAAAAGTGGAGTGGAGGAGAAAAAGCTTTGATGTGTAGGGAAGGGAACTGTTCTTTTTTGTTTTAATTTAAACAATTTTTCAATTAGTTGACATTCAATATTTTATTAGTTTCAGGTGTACAACATAATGATTAGACATTTATATACCTTATGAAGTGATCACCCTGATAATTCTAGTACCTACCTGACACCATACAGTTATTGCATTATCATTGATTATATTCCCTATACTTTACATTCCTATGACTATGTTTATAACTGACAATCTGTATTTCTTAATCCCTTTCCCCTTTTACACAATCCCCCCAGAGAACTGTTTTCTTTAAGAAAATCCTACAGTATTTGGTACAGAAGTGAAAAAAAGACTATCTGATTCCATGTCTACATGTTCCGTTGTAACATCTTTTTTCTGCTTCCTGGTCTTCTGCTGGAAAGTGATGTTTTTAAACCAAAGAACAGGGATACATCTAATAGTAAATTGAGTGTTCTTTATATTTTTCGACATTTATAGAAAAGCAATAGAATGGGATGAAATGGGTTAGATTACTACTTTAGTTATCCATTGCTATGTAACAATCTATTGCCAAGTTAACAATGATTAGTCATTCTCGTGTTTCTGTGAGTCAGAAGTTTAGACAGGCACAGCAGGGACAGCTTGTCTCTGCTCCACATGGTATTTGCTGGGCTGAAACATTCAAGTTCGCATAAAACTGGCATCTTACAAGTCTGCTCAAATGGCGTGAGGCTCCTAGGCTGGCTCAGCAGGATCAGATGTCTGGGGCCTTGATTTGAACTGTTGGTAGGATTCTGAGTTCTCCTCATATAGACATCTCCATTTGGCCTCTAATTGTGTCCCTCAAAGTGGCTTCTCTAAATGTCCACATAGCAGCTCAGGGCTTCCAAAGGCACAAAAGCAAAAGCTTCTGAGCCTTCTGAAAGCTTAGGTCTGAAACAAGCCAGCATTGCTTCTGCAGCATTCTATTGATCAAAGCGAGTCACAGGTTTAGTTTAGATTCAATAGTAAGGGATATATGCCTCCACTACTAATGTGTGGGTGACACGCATGTATAAGAGAGGGGGAATTGTTGGGGTACAACTTTAAAGACCAACCACCATATTCACCCTAAGTATCCAATTGATAGATAAAAATATTTGACCCTTAAACCAAATGTTATCTAAAGTCTAGAACCTTACTTTCTTTACATTGGTATTCAAGATAGGGCCTATCTAGAGCATATCAGAAACGAATACACATTCTTCTATGTCAAGAATGTTATTTCATAATATTTATAACAGCTCATGAAAATATATGAGAATATCCCCCCATTTTGCAAGTCCTTGAGGCTCAGGAAAGTTGTATCACTTTCTAAGGTCTTGGGGTTAGTGAGAGGAGATGTGAAACACTTCCATGTCCAAGGTCAAAATGTGTTTGATTAATGAGTCTTTCATATTTGAAGCTCTTGAGGGTTACAGGGTGGTGCAGTCTGGGCATACATTTTTCCATTGTGAGGATGTCTGGTTTCCTTGGCTGTATTTTGTACCATACAATGGACTTGCATTAAGAAAAACTAAGCCAGTGGTTTGGGTGGTCTTAGCAATCAAACAGTTACTTATGGATGGATTGTGCAAACTCCACCATGACAGTGACTAATGAAGTAAGGCAGAGCAGACAATGACCTGTCTCTTCCCTCCTAGTACAGAGAAATTCTATGGATGAGTCTAAGTTTCAGATAAACTTCACAAGCTATCACATTACTGTATGGAGAAGAATTTCTACTCATCCTATGATGGTAATTAGATAAATTAAGTATACAAATGAGAATCCCATTTGGTAGAATACTTTTTCTTTATTCAGATCACAATAAGTAATTTTTAAAAAATTGAATTCTCCCTCACTGTCTCTCAAGTATGCAAATGAAATTTAGTGGAGCAGTTTCTCCAATATTTTCTACAGATGCTAAATCAGCAGCTAAAGTTGGATAATTACAGTAATTAATTTGTGAAAGGGGTGATGGTAGTGGAAAACCTCATAACAACAAATAGAACAGTAAATCAAATGAGAAATAAGACCATACAATAAAATGCTGAAATGAAACACAGCAGGACTGTATATTTTAGTGCAGAAAAAGAAACAGGAAATTTTAATAGATGGCAGTATTACTGAAAAAATGGGATGTGAGGTCCCACTCATCTCCCTGTAGATCTGCCTGGTGGTACCCCAGTGTTCCCTATACCCTTATCCACTTTACATTCTTCAGACGTTCTTTCTACTTTATGGGTAAGAAATTGATGGCTTTCAAAGATGTAGATATCATTTTAGAAGCAACAACTTAAATAGCTACACATATGGGTTATTAGACATTTCTAATTGTGACCACATTAAATTTGGCCTTTTCACAACCAAGAGGTGTCTTCTTCCTCTCCAAAATGCTAATACTGTGAGCTGCTCTTAGAAACAGATACTCCAGTGTGTGTGTGTGTGTGTGTGTGTGTGTGTGTGTGTGTGATTACCAGTATTAAAATTGGACTGAGGGAATTTTACTGTGAATGTTGCTATACCAAGAACAGGGCAAAAATGGAGTTCAGTTCAAGTTCTTTTGATGCTGAGTTAGCTACAGTAAAAACCAAGTAATTGTGAGCAAAGACATTTTCCTTTTTAGACATGGTCAGGAGCCATGAGGGTCTTGCCATAGGGATGTGGCTATGTGCTAGAACTCTGAACAACAGTGAGAGGGCTTCTGGTCCCAAGCACCACTATACTTCCTCCAGGAATGTAGAATTCAGAGGTGGAACTCAGCCTGTTCTGAAGCAACTCGTGTGATACATTTGCTTCTAGGGATAGTTAGTAAACCATAGGTGCCAGTGATGATTCAGAGGAGAATATCACAGGAACTCATAGTCTGAATTTGAGGGTTGGTAGGGAGAGGAATGTAGAAGATAGTAAAACAGTTCTGATGGCTGTGACAAAGGTTGTCCACAGGGCATTGGCAGAGAGGGGAGAGACAGCCACAGAGAGATGGGGACATTGGAGCTAAGCTTTAAAAAAAAGACATGTCCATGACGGATTAGGTAAAGAAGGAAGGGAAGAGAAGCTCAGACACAAAGAGAGCACAAAGGAAGATGCCCATTTGGGGACATTGAATAGTTTATCTGGGCTAGGATAGACCATGTGGGTAGAAAGACAGTGAGTGGGGCTGAAAAGTTTGGTCGAAGCTACCTTATGAAGGGCCTGAATACCATGTAAAGAGAACTGAACTTAATTGGGTTACCATTCATTATCATCATCATTGTTATCATAATTATCACCAACACCACAACATTTAATGAGCACCACTGTATGAAGGCAGAGTCCAGGCTCTGAAGACATATTTTGGTCAAATTTCAGCTCTGCCGCTAAACAGTCACAGAACCATGGAAACTTATTTAACTTCTTTGATACTTAACTTTCTTTGCTGCAGTGTGGGGATAATATTTTCCTTGTGGCATTACTGTGAGGTATAAATAAAGCAATGCATGAGTGCTTAGCATGGTGAGTAGAACAAACACTGTAGTATGGGAAGTACTTGCTAAGTGTAGCTACTACTTTAGTTGCCAAAAATTCTGCAAGTATTTTATTATTTTATTTTTACAATAACTCTGCAAGGTGGATATCAATATTTCCATTTGGCAGATGAGGACTTGAAACTTCTACCAATTAAGTGACAGAATTAACATAATAGCAAGATGGTGGCTATCCCTGATGTGGGGATCCTAGATCTCTTGCTTCTGTGTAAGTTGCTTTTCTTGTAAGGAAGTGGTAGTCATGGGAATTAAGAACATGATCAGTCTTACCTCAAGTCATCCACAGGTGTTTTCCAGATTCCACTGCCACAGAAACCTCCCACACAGTCTAATGGGATGGAAATAAGACCGGGCTTGGAGCTGCATTTATCTATTATATCATTTGTCCCTCAATTTAGAAAAGGGTGTTTTTTTTTTCTAAAATTTGCCTGTCTTTCAACACATTGAACTAATCTTATGGGTTTCAAATAACTAAAATATTGACAGAATTAATAACCCTGAGTAGCACAGTGTAAGGACAGGGTATTTAAAAAGAGAGCCATTTCCTCCAACAAGGAAATTGGTAAAGTAGTAGTCTTTCTTTGTTAAATTATAACACATTAGAATTACAAATATGTTGAATTTCTAGGTTACTCATGCCCTTTCTGAACCTCACCCTCTAAATCTTTCCATTGTTCCTAAGTGAAAAATCTCAGATCCTAGTCAAATTCCAGGTGACTTCTTAAGGTAGTCTCTTCAATACAGCAAATAGAACTAATCTCTCATGGAGATAAACGGGATGAAAAGCAAGCTACAATGAACAAAGAGCAATGGAGTGGAAGTTAAATTTATGATGAGCTCTAGTCCAATTATTAGGTGACCTTTCTTCTAGTCCCTGTTGTCATAATTATTTTTATGACTTATATAGTCCACTTCCTCTTTCTGCATTTTAAATTCAGATACTCAGATTTTGGCTAGGTCACAGGGGTTGCAGACTCAATGTCTTGGGGTCAGATGGATAAAGAAAATGCATAAATGAAACCAGATGTCAATAATAGGAGTGGTGAGGCCTTCGGCTATAGGGAAGGGTATTTGCCCTTTCTAAGCTAATCTGACTAGGTAGAAATAAAACAAAAGGAAAGCTAGAATATGCCCACCAAATAAAACACTTCTATAGAGCATCGGACCCTTATGAGATAACAAATTCCCTTCTTTATGAGTGCATAATGCAGTGTTAAAATCATAGACTTTGGAATAAGAGTTGGGTTGGGGTGCCAGTTCTGCCATTTATTAGCTGTGTGACTTTAGGAAATTGATGCAACCTCTTCAAGTCTCAGTGTCACATAATATTTTTCCATTGAAAAGAACAGTGGAGAATATACTGTACTTAGTAAGTACCTGGCATACAGTATGTGCTCGTTAGATGCTGGCTCCATCATACCCTCCATCCTTCTCTTCCAGCTTTGGTAATTTTTGTTCTTAAGACTCTGGGTCATAATACATAAAATTTTGGAAATATTAAGTGAAAGGTAATACATTTCAGGCATGTTTACAACTGGCATTACACTGCTGATAAATAAATGGCAAATAATTAGTGTTGAACTGTATGTTAACATATACTTATGAATCAAAAGACTAGGGTCCTCCCCTCTGCCTGTTCTGCATTTGATCAGTGATCTGAATGAAGCTCAAATGGTAGGTGACAGATTGGGCATGCAAAGAGTCTCTATTAACTTAAGCAATATGTCAGAGTCTATTTAGTCAAAATTCAGTAGAGATAATCATGCTTGTGCTCATGTGTTAATGTACACACACACACACACACACACACACACACACACACGGTGATAAAGGATAGAAGCGTGTGTGCGAGAGAGTCCTAGGGGGTTTAGTGCAAGGTCAATAATAGTTCCAGGTGAGGTGAGGACACCACTATGGTGAATTTTATTTTTTGGCTATCTATATAGAAGTACAGTATTCAGCCAAAGAAAGTTGATGATCTCACTGATCCCTTAACACACCACATCCATACTTATTCAGAGGTGAGAAACCAAGGTGATGAGGGGCCTGATCTCAGGGTGTGTAGCTTAGAAAGAAAAGCCTCTGAGAGAATGAAAGCTGGGAAAATACTTGTTGGTTAATTGGTGGTAGAACAATGAAAAACAGACAAGAACCAGTTAGTTAAACAGTAAAATATTTAGGCTCACTATAAGGGCACACTTGTTGAAACTGGATGAGCAGCTGTGGAAGTAGTGAACAACCCTGCACTGGGCATTCCCACTGGGTGTTAGGTTTGAGATGGTGAAAAACTAGCACCGGGACTTGATGATCCTATGATCTTGACTGTCTCTGTGAGCCCATGCTTTGGGAATGTGGTCATTGGTGAGGTACCTGCATCTTAGACACCCACCTGGCCTGTCAAAATGGTGGAAGTGGCCAAACCCACGCAAGTGTCATTCATAGAAAATACTGTATGCCGGTTACTCAATTCAGGTAACCCCAGTATAGGACAGGGCCATGAGCACTTAGTTTTTTCTATAAATTTTGAGGAGTTGGCCTAAGACAGAATGGGATGAGTACCAAGTGCCCAATCCACAGTGTCAACAGTTTCAGTTGATTTTCTGGGTTTATTTTGAGGTGATTTAGCTATGCCACATCCTTATAGGAGGCTAGAGGTGCTGCTGCTCACAGAACCTTCAGGGTAAAGGCAGCCCTGGAACCCGAAACTAGTTGGTGCTCTGCAAGATTCAGCACTCAGGGGCCTGAAAAGCAGCGATTGCAGCAATGAAGTGGCTTCCAGTTTGAATTCCTGCCTCTCCACTCACTGGGTAACCTCATCAACAAGGCATAATTTCTCTGGTCCTCATTTTCTTCACCTGTAAACTGGAGTAATAATAGTATCTAAAACATGGTATTTATATGAGATTTAAATGAGCTAGTACACAAAACCACTTAGAAAAATGCCTGCAAATAATAAGCATTCAGAGATGTTAGGTCTCATCATGGGGTCTGAGGATAACATAGGTGTGTGCTTCTGCTCTTGTACTGAGCTGGCACAACACGCGGTGGCCATACCATGCAAACTGGCAACTCAGTTGGAAGGAATCTTATTGATGTTAGAAATAAAAGAAGACTAAGATCCTCAAAAGACTTGCATCCTATAAGAAAAAATGCTTTCATAGGTGCTGTTTCTATTGGTGCCCACAAAAAAACAAAAACAAAAACAAAACAAAAAACAAAAACAAAAACTGCGAGGTAGGTATTGTCATTATTTTTATTTTAAAGCTGAGGAAACTAAGGCTTAGAGAAAGTAACAAACCCAAGATTTCCTGTCAGTTAGTGTCAGATCAGCATGAGACACTTCTCTGGCTAAATATTTGTGTGCCTGTACCTAGAAGATGAAGAAAGGGTGAATGTCTATTTGGAAACTTGGAAGTAACACACTAGGCCTTGAGCCACAGTTTGCTCGTGAATAGATTCCTCATTTCTACAACAGGCATTGTCATCTATGGTCTTGTTCAAGGAACCTCCTCATGACAATCATAGATGGAAATCTGAACAACAACAACAACAACAACAACAACAACAACAACAACAAATGTGTTTTAAAAAAATCTCTTAACAAAAGAGTAGTTTTAGCAGTTTACTTTGGCCAAAGCAATAGAGACACTCAGGATAAGTTAATGCCTCTCTTTCTGGGCAACCTGAGGATGCTCCATTCACAGGTGGGAAGGTTCTGGCTAGAGAGTGGTATTGGGTCCCCGGGAGCCCTACGCTGGGCTCCTTTGCTTCATCTAATCCAGCTATCATGGTTTGAGGGTATGTTTCCAAGGTGGTAGAAACTCTTCATAGATGTTTCAGTTTCCAGGCTTTGCAGGAATCCTCCTGGATGGATGTTTACCAGCTGATTTCCCTGGTGACATTCTTATGCTCCATCTCAGGGCTGACCATAGACTCATTGCAGAGAAGGGGTTTGGGTGCTGAGGTGAATGAACTGGGCTGACAACTGTCCATGACCCCCAGCCTTTCCATGAAAGGCCCTGCTCACTCTCACCCCCTGGCCTTTGCATGTGTCATTTCTTCTCCCACAAAAACCATTTATCCTCCTGGCCTGGCTCTCTATTCATTATCCTTCAATACTTAATTGGCACATCATCTTTTCTGACTACTCTCTTAGTGCTCTGGGTTAGGTGCACCTCATATGTCCTAGAACATCTTGTGCCCTTGTGCTCACACTTTCTAGGCAGTGATTACGTCTGAGGCACAGGGATAGGTGCTGGGGAAACAAGAGTAAAGAGCAAAGAGTTATTGTCTCAGGCAGCACCTTAGAGAGTAGAGTGTAGTAAGAAGGGAGCTTAGGTGGGAAGGAGAGAGAGAGAGAGAGAGAGAGAGAGAGAGAGAGAGAGAGAGAGAGAGAGAGGGAGAGAGTTTGAGAAAGGTACAAGTTAGCCTGTCAAAGTATGGTATTTATAATGATTGAAGTATGGACACAGTGCTAGTTGGGAAAGTCAGAAAGTTGTCTTAGATGAAAAGAAATGTGAATTATTTCTTGAATAATAAGTAGGAGCTCAGCAAAAGGATGGGATGGGAATGTGCTTTCCCAACTTTGGGCATCATCAGTTAAAAAGGATGTGGTGTATTCAGCAAAGGGTGAAAATGTTACTATGGCAGGAGTACAGGGTGGGCCAAAGAGAAAGATGGATAGTAAAGCTGGAAAGAGACAAATACTTTATAAATATAAGATTCTTGGCTTCTGTTACAAGAAAACATTGGCCATCATATATAAGTAACTTGCAAAAGAAGCAGAAGATTTGGAGCAGGCACCCACATGCACCTTGGTCTTAGTTGCAAATCTAGACAAGTCTATCCAGGAAGCCTTTAGACATGGGTTCTAATGACTCATTGAGATTTGGACCTTCCTAAACCAAGATCACAAACTCCCATGCCTACAGGCTGTATGGGCACCACAAATATCAGGCTGGTGGGGACTAAGGCAAAAAGGAAAGTTTACACCCTTGTAATGAGAGAAGAAAGTAAGTAAAGATAAAAACTTCAACAGCTTGTCAAAATACACATGTAGAGCCTATGCATCCCTGGCAGCCCATTTACAGTTTTTGATCTTAAGAGCTGAGGTCACTTAAATTGTACTATCTCTTTCCCAAAATTATCAAATAAAGAATATTTCAAACAAATTGGAACTAATTTGAGTAGCTCAAAAGAAATTCCTAATTATTTTTAGTGTCTGGGGGAATAAGACACCGGTTATCTGATAGTTTATACGTCTATGTCAGGAAAACGTGGTTATTGTCCAGAATACACAACATGGGCTGATACACCCAAAATCTGGGAGGCTCCACTTCACCAGGACCCATCCCTCATTGGGCTCTAGCCCCATATTAATCTGGACAAGGAGGGAGGGGAAGAGAGAGAGAGACAGAGACAGAGACAGAAAGAGAGACAGACAGAGAGACAGAGACAGAAAGAGACAGAAACACAGGGAGACACACACAGAGAGAATAAACACACACAGCTGGACAGGGATGGACTTGAAGTCATAACTGTTAGGTGGAGAAAACAGAAAACTCCTTAAAGAGCACCCTGCAAATTGCTTTGTGATAATTTGCCTTGGGGGTTCAGCCTGCAGGCCAGCCTGGTGACCCTGCATGCTTACCACTGAGTTCTAATTGAACCACCATTCCCTTTCCTGTGTTGGAAGTAATATGCGTTAGGAAAATCAATCCATTTGTAGGGGGAGAAACCAGACTGGTTTCCTGCTACTACTCATATTTTCACTAAAACCCCATTTTACTGGAACCAACATTGAAAAAAACAGCACATTTTATTCAAAACAAGGCAATATTGGTATTGACAGAGCTGCAGTGATAATGAGGACAATCAATTTTCCCTCCTCCATTATGGGGTATTGAGCAATTTTGGAGTATACTTGTGGTATCATTAAGCAAGATCAGCATTTCTCCCCTTTGAAAACTTTTTTTTTCCCTTTTGTGTATTTAGATTTTAAATATTATTGCCCATGTTTAGGATGGGTGTGGAAAAATAAAAAGAAAACCAAAAGTCCCCAAAGCAATAAATGAAGTGCTGATAATAAAAATCAGAGATTATAGACATTAAAAAAACTTTTTTATTAATAACACATTGTAATAATATTTTTGCATCTCACATCATATGACTCTCGAACCCTCCAAGACTCCTCAACTCCCCCCACCCCAAATTAAGAGATGCAGTTACCTAATTCCAAGTTCTAGGAGAGGGAAATTTCAAGGCAAGAGGATGGAAGCTCCTTTTCTGTTTTGAGAAGAATGAAGAAGGAAGGCAGAGGTTCAGGCTCTGTTGGATACAGGAAGGGATGCTTAGAGCACCAGAAGAAAGATTTGGGGGAGAGAACCAAGGATGTTGTGTAGGTTTTCACATGGAAGAGCTCTTCAAAGTAAAAATGATGAAATTGTTCACTGCAAATGACTTTTAGCATTTCTATCTTCTGTTTCTGGTCCCTGCTGGCGACACCAGTTTGAGCTGGCTATGAAAACACCACAGTGACAGGGAAGGGAATCATCTTCATTCATTCAGGCTGCTATAGCAAAATTCCATCCACTGGGTGGCTTATAAGCAAAAGACATTTATTTATTATAATTCTATAGGTGCTGCAAGATTTCGAGTCTGGGGAGACATTGGTGGCCCTCTTCTTACTGTGTCCTCATATGGTACAAGGGAAGAGGGAGCTCTCTGGGGTCTCTTTTAAAGGCCACTGATCTCATTCATGGGAGTTTCACCTTTATGACCTAATCACCTCCCAAAAGCCCTACCTCTAAATACCTTCCCATTGGAGGTTAGATTTCAATATTTGAATTTTGGGGGAAGACAAACATTTAATCCTTTGCAGAGACCATCATCTCTAAGTGATTAGATCTCTCCTTGACATTAAGGATGTTGGCAAAATGATGACGTTTCAGAATGTCAAAATCCTGCTTTAGAGCAGTCTCCCTGAAAAACCATTCTGATATAGTCAAATTTTAAACTAAAATTAGAGTCTAAAATTTTAAATCTGAAATGTTACTGAAGATACAGCAAACATGGAAATATTCTGAAAGCCATCAGTTTGAGGAAGGAGCTCTGGGTGCTGTGCTTCTGGAAGGCAGTTGGAGGACAAGGGGGTGAGCTGTATGACCCACTCATTTTTTTTTTAAATTGGAAACTGATGATCAACAGTGCAAATATGTTTTACCATACAATTTAATCCTTGAAACATATTCTACAAAACTGTTTGTGGCCTGTGAAATAGCATAATCTTATTAATTTTAGTACCTTAGTGATATAAACATTCTCTTGACCATCCCTGGGCAGGGCTCCCCCAAATGACTGCATATGTTGGGAGGAGATGGTATAGTGAAGTGATTCTCAGCCAGGATTTGCCCTAACTATGTGGCCTGGACAGCTGACTTGTCTGGGTTTGCTTTTTTTATCTATAAAATGACAATAGTAATAGTATCTTCTTTGAAGGTTTCCTCACAGAGATTGCATAATCTATACATGTCAACATGTTTCAACTAGGGCCTGGCACATCCTGAACACTCAGGAAATATTCCCATCACAGGATAAAATTTGGCCCCAAAAGTAGGTGCCAGGCCTGAACTCCTTTTAACTCCAAGGGCACCGTGAAATGTACAAGGAACTGTGGGGAACCCCTCCCCTCTCAGACTACATAAATTCTCTTGAACGTGGACTGAGACTATCTCTTTACTTGTCTCACCTTTAGTTTGTAATTCCCTTGAGAATAGAGACATATTCATCTTGAAATTCCTAGAACTTTGCCCAGAATTGACATTAAAGAGGCAGTTAAGACTCATTTTCAAGGGAAGGGGAAGAGAAAGAAGCAGGGACAGACTCCAAGAAAGCTTTCATAGGGAACATGTGTGGATGACAGATGGTTTGAGACTTGATGGATCTAGAAGTC
Organism: Cynopterus sphinx; assembly: GCA_030015415.1. NCBI lineage: Eukaryota > Metazoa > Chordata > Mammalia > Chiroptera > Pteropodidae > Cynopterus > Cynopterus sphinx. Next base: position 57,368,856 of record CM057382.1, read on the forward strand.
AGTCATTATTTGAAGAAGATTTTTCATTAAGCACCTTTATGGTTATTCCTGGCTTTTTGTGATAAACTAATCTAGATGTCATCTATATTGTCATAGATCTCTTTACTTGAAACCAGGGCAAAGGTGTGCAATATGAAAAACATTCTAATACTTCAGCTTGGGTTCCCTAGAAGTGGATCCCAAGACAAAGGTACAGGTGATGGGCTTCATCAAGGGAGGGGTGCAGGGGAAGGGAGTGAGGGAAGCAGAATGATGCAGGGAAAGGAACTGAGAGGGGATGTACTTGCCACTGAAATCTTGCTTTAGTTTGAGCTCATGGGGCCTCTGAAGCAAGAATTGCACCACAGAGACTGAAGAGCGTGACCTTATTGGCTACAGTCTGGTGTGTGTATGTGTGCATGTGGGTACATGAATATATGTGTTCACACACATGTACACGTGTGAATGTATGAACACATATGCATCTGCACACACATTTCTGTGTGTATTCATGCATTTGGAATATTTGTGTGTCTATGCTTATATATGTGTGTGTGTACACACATGTAAATATGTGCATGTATGCATGTATGGGAGACTACGTAGCCCCTGGCTAGGGCAGCTCTCACTTACTTGAGGGAAGTTCTCCAGAGAAGGGGCAACTGCAGTGGATACATTCATCCAGAAAAGGGGTCTGGTTGGGACCACCATATTGTTCAGTGTAGGAAAATTCCATCAAGATCTAGCTGATATCCATCTCATTTTAGACAATATTATACTACATTAAAAGAGAATGTGGACATCCTAAGAGTTTTTTGAAGGAAATTTCACCCCTGCCCCCATTTATATATCCAGGAGGACTAGAAATTACAGAGGTTTATCTTTTTATAAAGAAAGAAAGATTGTCAAAATAATGTATTGTATTTGGCTAAAATATTTACTGAACACACTCTATGGGCTTCCTTGGCATATAGAGAAGTGACTTGAAATTTTGTAAGAGATAAGAGCATGCCTGTCCATGTGTCTAGATGTGTTTAAAATAAAGAATTGGGCAAAGGATCATTAGAGGACAGTTGGGAGGGAGATGCCACCTGGGGAGTAAAGGGAAGATGTCAGCCAGGGCTTCCACAGGAGCCATGACTCTGCTTTGGTTCAGCGAGTGAAGGCAGAGAGGGCCATGTACACCACAGCCAGTAGTGTGAGGAGAGTGCTTCCTGAGTCTTGTCCTCCCTGGTGAATTCCACCATCTGTGTCAGAGGTATAAACTCAAAGGCAGGACTGTTAACGAGTCAGCTGTGAGGAGGATGTGAGACTCACTAGAAGGTACAGCCACTGCCCAGCTCCAACCGCTTCTTGATAGACAGGACTGAAAATATTTCCATCTTTTGAGAGAGGCTATATGTCTGAACTTTTATGTGAAATCTTCTGACTTTTAAATTTGAGCAATTTATTCAGAAACTACTTAAACATCACATGAGTCAAACACCACACATCTCTGGGGAAGATATGGGTCTCGCCTGTCAGTTTGCAGTCTCTGATTTAAGCTGTTGCCTCTTCAGCAGCTGATTACAGTGGCTCACGTTCTCCCATAGACGACGCCAGTGCCTGCCCTTCTGAGGAAGGCACATCCGAGGACACTCGAGATAGGTGGGAGTGCAATGAGAACAAGCTGTGATGGGCGCAGTCTCCTTGCCTCACAACCAAATTGAGGCCTAGTCAGGAGCCTATCAGTGTTGCCCACAAATTATTCTGACCCCTAGGACTCATGGCTTTGGTTACCTTTTAGCTTTCCAAGGAGATCCAGTGCTCCATGGCCAGTCACATTCAGTCCCTGGTGAAATCAGAGAAGAACCGTCAGGTCATGTGCGAGGCAGGAATGCTCAAGATCCTCATGACCTCCTGCCACCAGGTCCTGACCACTGGCAGCAGCCCTCTGCACTCAGGCCTCATCAGGATTTTTGAAAAGCTTGCTTCTCAAGCCATTGAACCAGATGTGTTAAGGTACTGTGTGCTGTATGTGAAACACTGCCAAGCCCCTGAAAGTTGTGCTCATGCACAGTGAGCAGGAGGAGTGCACAGGAATAGGTGTCTTCATGTCCCTGTCCTCTACAGTATGTGGTCCTCCCCAGCATTGCACACTGCAAGCCCAGGGAGGAGCTATTGGACTATTTGGGCAGTGTGTATGCCCACAAAGCAGACAGAGGCCCTCCCATGAGCTGATGGCCTAGGGGAGAGGAGATGATAGTAAAAAGGTTATGACAATACAAAATAGCTCTGTGGGAATGCTCGGTGGAGAGTGCTGGGGCTGCTCAAAACTGGGAGAACCACAGTTGGGAGATTGGGTGTAAAGAGGTGGAGCTTCAAAGAAGTCAGCCTGGTGAGCCCTGAAGCCTGTGCAGATGCTCACCAGATGAGGAGAGGAGAGAAACTGGCTTGTGAAGATGCCCTGCTGAGAAGGATGAGGGCAGTGAGGCATGACTGTACTTGAAAGGCTATACTGCAGAGAGCTTAGATGGTGTGAGGGCCAGTGGCCAGGACTGCTGACAAAGAGGGGGACACTTCCTGAGGGGCCCTTCTTGCTGGCTGCCTCTCCATAAAGCCACATGTTTCCAGAAGAGTTGCAGCAGAGAAGACAAAGGCACAGAAGACAAAAAGGCAGAAGAAAGAAAGGCTGAAGGAGGGAGGTCAAGAGTCTCTTTAGTACCCATGGCCAGGCTACTTACCCTGTCATAGTAGGGAGGGTGGTGCTCAGGGGTAACAGGCCTGCTGACACACAAGACCAAATGCAGAGGAGACAGAAGACATGCAACCCCTTCAACTAGCAGGCATGGGACACAGAGATCAGATCAGCCTCTTTTAGTCTCTCTACATGCAGGCTGCCAGATATAGTCATTGTGCTTAAGCTCTTTATAACAAAGAGTGTGAATTATAAACAGTATGCGACAAAATCATTTTTCAACAGATTTCTTTTTCTTTTAAGGTCCTAGCTGGACCTTTTGAGGCTCCTAGCTGGTCACTTGTTAAGTCAAAAGCACCTAAAAAGTCAAAACTCACCAGCTCTCTGATCTGGGTGCTAGAACAAGGATGGCCTGTTTCTGTATGACTTGAGGAAAGAGTGTCCAGGCAGAGAGAGGAAAACATAGAGGGGGAATTAGGGAGGACTAGGATCTAGGAAAGTACTGAGATAAAGCTGCAGAAAACTTCTACCCACTAAATGTCTTCATCTGGTTCTTTTGTATGTTATAATATTTAGACAGTTTTTAGGTCTTGGATCTCCCCCGCCTCCGTTAGCTGCAATGAAAATTTTCAATTCATCTTGTGTGGATGGAGGGGACACTGGACGCTCAGGTGAGAACAGAGGAAAGAAATGGGGCAAATTAACAGGAATTTGAAAAGAATATGTGTTTATTGTAAGGGCTCATTTATAACAGATAGAAAGCATATAGATTTAAAAGTTAGCTTGCCTGCCGTTCAATGGAGCAAATGGGAAAAGCAGAGGGATCGGTGGACCCCAGAGAGAGGCCAGATCTTAAAGGAGGACTATACTCACCTTCATATAAAATAGGTGATGGTGAGCACATGCTTGACCTCTTTGGATTCAGATCACAGATACAGTGATAAAGTCATTACATAGTTGGAATATTCCCTGTGGAGATGCCCAGTGACAGCTTTTGGCACAGCTCTCAACTCAGGGGTGAGTTAGGGATCAGGAAGCCAAAACATTGGGTAAATTCCCTAGTATCAGGCCTGGTACCTGGGAAGATGCTGGTCTAGGGAACCTACATGGAGAAAAGAAAGCTGTGAACACACTGAATGTAAGGTCACACAAGACATAAGGCAAGGAAGCCCAGTTGCAAAGCAAGACAGGGAATCAGGCTTGGGCTGGGAGTTGAAGGTGGAAGACGAGAGCTTTCATGAAGATAGTCCATTGTGAAAGAGAGTGTGGAGCTTGGTGAATCAGCCCAAAGCCTCAGTGAGTGACTGTCAATGGGGCAACCTAGTGACAGAAGCAGAAAGAGAGGGCATGATGGAATTAATGGGAGAAGTTTCTAGAAGGAACAGGTTGCCTTCATGGGTCAGTGTCATCAAAATCAGCAGAGAACCCATATAGGAGGGCCCAGGTGAGCCACCCTCACAGTGGTTAAGAAAAGCATGGTGACTAGAGACTTCCTTCAAAGCTGTGGCAGAAATGTCAGGACTATTGTCAGAATAAGGGTGGAAATGCTTTGAACAAAGACATGTCTCTTCTCTTGCTTTCTGTTTCAGGGTCACAGGCAATGGTACCAATGACTGCAGAGAGCCCTGTGAGAACCACTAGAGATGCTGGCCCATGCCCACCAGTCTCACAGGCCCTTATGCTCTCAGGGCCATCTGAGAGTTCCACCCTTCAGATGGCCCTGAGCCTCATCTCCATGACCTCCCCACGCAATCTGCAACCTCAGAGGGCTGCCCTGGCTCCATCGTTTGTGGAATTTGACATGTCTGTGGAAGGTTATGGGTATGATAGCTTTTGTATATTTGAAAAATACTTCATTAATTTCCCAGTGCCTCAGATGAATAATAATGTTGATTACAAAATTGTAGTTCCCATAAGCTCTCACCACGCAGCAGAGGACCATGTCTGGGTAATGGATACCCTGTCTACTCAGTGGCTTCTCAGGTGAAGTGTCCTCCACTGTGTAGGAGCAGGACTCTCTTTTTCCCCTGGATGTCTGCATTCTGGAATGTTCTCTCCTTCAGCCTCCAGTGTCTTCCTTCTCTAAGGCCATGGTACCAGCAACAGCTGCTTTCTGTCCTCGGGACCTCATTTTCTGAGAGCGAGTGAGGCCCCTGCAGAGGCAGAGGGGAGTTGTCATAGCCAGAGGCTGGCTTGCAGGTCAATGATTTGTGACACTTTCCTGTTTCCAGCTGTTTGTTCATTCCAACCCTGTCTACGATTATGGGAACCAGCACTGAGTACTCAGTCTCCGGAGGGATTGGGACAGGTAGGTGCTTCCCAGGGGATTTAGCTCATTGAGTTCTCTTCATTCCACCTGGGGAGTCAGTCCTTAAAGAGGCTTGATTTCAGATTTCAACTTGGTATTTCAAGAAACCATGAGTCTTCCTCTTGGTCCTTTTTAACCATAGAAAAGTCATCCTTTCAGTTTGTCATGTCTCTCTTAAGGCAGGGGTGTCTTATTCACTGCGTGCCCCAAGGGCCAATCCCATGACTCTGCATACTGGGTGGAGGGGGAGCTCAGTTAACATTGATGGGCTCAGTGAGTTACCTGGTGGCTGAACCCAAGTTTAATTAATTTTGTCAGTGACTGATAAAGGCTTATATAGACACCTCACCCCTAGACAGGAATATGAATTCTAGGTTGATGGCCATTCAGAACAAACCTATCCTGGCTTATGTGGAGATCAACCTGGGCCTTGGAATGCTTTACACAGTGGTTCACTTGGCTGAAAGCCAAGCGCCTTCTGTTAGGAGAACCAGGGACTGGGTTTCTAAGCGAGGGTTGGTGCTGAGAAGCCATTGCATTCATGACCTGTCCATGTGGGGCACCAAGTCTGGTATTGATCATTTAATGAGGAGGTGGGGCCCCACCAGTGCTGCTCACCCTGTCCTGAGGTGGGAGGGCATTGATCCTCCAGAATGGAGCATTCCCCATGTAAGTTTCAGCCAGATGAGGCTAGTGCCCTCTGTCCCACATAGCACACTGCCCAGCTTTAGGTCAGCTAACCAGTAGGCCAAACAGTGATGGATCTCAGGGATGTACTCCTCTCATTCCCTTGGTAAGGCAACATGGATTAATAGGTAGGGAAGAACTGGAGAGGGGCTTTGAGGATCTAGGCTCAAGTCCTGGCTGGAACATGACTTACCCCTGAGAGAATGAATAAGGAGACAGAAACATCCTGCTGGGTGGGGTTGATGTAAAGTAGGCATGAGTCAGGAGAGTCACATTACTGGCACATAGTAAGACCACCTCTGGGCAGAATCAGAGTGACACTGAGGCTAGACAAGACAAAGCCTAAGGGTGTACTTGCATTCTTACTCCAGGTGCTGACAGGTCCTTCCCTCCACTGGGTGGCCTGACCTTCTCTTGCTGGTTCCTGATCAGCAAACACAGCACTGTCACCGAAGGCCACCCACTGCGTTTCCTAACCTTGGTGCGCCACCTGGCCAGGACTGAGCAGCCCTTTGTCTGCTTCTCCGTCAGCCTCTGCTGGGATGATCTCTCCTTGATTGTATCTACAGAAGAGAAAGAGTTTCAGCCCCTGGGTAAGGTGTTGGGAGCCAAAGTTGTTTTTTTCCACACTTGGGGGAATGGGGCTAAGTCAGCAGTTCTTGGAACAAGAGCCTGGGAATCCAACCCTCTCTCAGTGGTGCTGGTGGCTGCTCCTGGCTCTGCCATTTATTGCTCAGCCTGGATTTCCAAGTTCACCCACCTAAGGTGGCCTGAAGTGGCCTGAGATGGCCAATTCCAGAACATCTTGATCATATCTGTTCTTGTATGCCCTGAGAATGTCATAGTGAAACACTTAGAAGGCCCAGAGGATGGCTTGATATCTTTGACACACAGCACAACTGCTGTTTCTCTGCTCCCTCTCAGGACTTTGCCAGAAAATGTGCATAATTGTGGAGGCAGTCTGGTGCAGACTACACCTGGAGCTTGACTCCTTGATTTATATCATGTCTGTGAGAACTTGGAAAAGTTACCTAACTTCTCCGTTCCTCAGGATGGTAAAATGGGGATCATGATAGCATCTATCTAACAGGGTTGTCATGAAAATGAAATAAGCTAATATTTGTAATAGTCCTTAAAACACTGTCTGGCACAAAGCAAGATCTCAACAATGATAGCTACTGTTATTATTTTATGGGAGGGGGCACAGTCTTGGCTCCTAGGGCCCAAGGTCCTTTTCTTATTCTCTTGGGTTGGTACAGCATAAATCTTCAAGTGAAAGCTAGTATTAGTTCTTTCTTCTAGATGTCATGGAACCTGAGAATGACTCTGAGCCCTCTGCAGGACGTCAGCTTCGGGTCAGGTGTGGCCAGTGGCTGGCTTGTGGTCAGTGGCATCACCTGGCTATAGTTGTCACCAAAGAAATGAAAAGGAATTGTACTGTTTCTACCTATTTGGATGGACAGGTCATTGGCTCAGCCAAGGTGAGATGATTCCCTCAATTGCCCTTGCCTCAGGGCTGTGCTTCCTGGCCACACCATCCTAGGTAGCCTTAGTCCAGTTCTTTGTTTTCTTTTGGTGGTGAAGGCGCTGATATCCAATATTCCCTTGCTGTCCAGAACACTTGTCTTAACTCAGGCATAAAAGGGGCATCTTTAGAAAATGGAGATCACACAACCAGGGCAGAAGGTAAAAACATGAAAACAAGAATAGTCATGGCATTTATGACCGTGAGAACGGTCATAAGAAAATATAAATCTCCAGAGTAAACAAGGCAAAGCTTCTCAGGTTTTAAAGAATAAATTCCCCAGAGAGGTCTGAGCAAGGCCTTAAATCTGACTTTTCTAAGAGGCCTCCTGGTGAGTCTAATGCAGTGGTCTGCACACTACAATTTTGAACAACGTGCTAAAGCATACGAAGACACAAACACATCTTGCCAGACTTAGAGCAAGAATGGTGAAGAATGGATGGTCCTGTGATCAGAGAAAATAATGGAATGAGAACACATATTTGGAGAAAATGTCTCATTCCTGTCATTTAGAGACACATCATAGTTAGAATGCCAAAGATAAATACAAAGAAAAAAATCTTGAAAGCAGCAAGAGAAAAGCAATTAGTTACTTACAAGGGAGCTTCTTTTCTCCTCCCTCTTTCTCTCTCATTCTTTCTCCCCCCTCATTAAATATTTATTGAGCACCTAATATATGTTAGGTATTATTTTGTTGAGCACCTACTCTTTGGTAGATACTATATTAGGTGCCAGGAATTGTCCATGCCCACCAGCCAAATACTTCCAAGAGTGTGCATATAGTACAAAACAAAAGTTAGACTTGTTAAGCTTGCTGTAAGAGACTCCTTATCCCAAGGTGTAACAAGGAGTTAGGAATGGCTTATATAGAATTTGGGCTTGTTTTAGGTAATTTTGGGAGGAGTTCAAAGAAGTAAATGTTAGTCTGTTCTGACTTGGGTGTTGTCAGAAAGAGGCAATTTAATGCCTGTGTATGTTCAGAATTTTCACCTAGGAAGTAGGAGGAATAGAGCAGGGCTAGAGCTATCAGTGTGGAAGCAGCAAGAGTTACTCACATTAGCCAGGATAAGAAGTGTGGTCAATTTGTGATTGCGCAGTTTCTTTGTTTTTATCTGTTAAGGTATGATTACTGATGGGTTTTATTTTGGTCTTTTTTTCCCCCATAGATATTGTTGTTATTCTGTCTTGTTTCATGAAACAGTCTGATATTCTGTGAAGTAGTTCTTGTACCTTGAGGCTAAGAGGTGTGTCCTATTGATATTTGGATCTCACTTGCACTTACCAGGGGCTGGCACAAGTGTTTATTATAGTAAGCATATAATAAACACTTGTTGAATCACATTGAATTTAAAGTCACAAAAAAATAACATGGTCTGGCTGATAGCATAGTTGAATGAATTGGTACATGGATGAACATCCAACATCATGGTACCAGTGATACTAGTTAGCAAGCAGAAAGGTTGGATATGCTAAATATGCCTACGTCTGCCATGGAGAATAGCCAAGGGCCAAGGCTGACAAAGTTGATTTTCCAACATGATCTTAACAAATTAGTTCAGTATCAATAGTGAAATTTAACTAGGATAATCATAAAGGCTGGTATTTAGATGCAATTGTCTGCTGGGCAAGGCTAAAATGACAGAGTTTGGGTTGGGATGACCCAGTTTAAAAACTGCTTTCAAATTTCGGAGACTTTGTTTTTTATTTCCAAGAGAAAATAAGTTAAATTTAGGATGACGAGGCGTATTTTAACAGCCTGAATTGAACAAAATGATGTGGGAGTAGTTAGAAACATCTTAATTTTATAAATCAATCCGAATGGCACAGTGAGAATATGCAATAGGAATTTGAGAAGGGGCCAGCTGAATTGGAAGAGTGGGGCAGAGCTTTGGTGTGGGAGAAAGAAAAGTCTGTGACTGGGAAGGTGAGAAAGGAGAGAGAGCACAGTGGGCTTCACTCTAGGCAGGCCTAGGGTCTGAAAACCTGATTTGTTTTTCTTTAAAAATTTTATTTAATTAATAGGGAGAAAAATGTTTTTAAAATTACATGAGCTCTCACTTAGAAAATATGTATTTATATACACATGAATATATTGATTTTATAGTCCTAAAATAATATAAACATATTTTGAAATAACTGAAAAATAGAGAAAAGTAGAAAGATTACCTACATTCCTTGTATCTTACCATAGTTCATATATTTTTCAGGTTTTTCCCTTAAAAAATAGTTATGACTTCATTGTACAGAAAATTTTGTATACTATCTAGTTAACATATTATTATTTTAAAAATTATCTAGATGAGCTTTGAAATTATAAATTTTTACTAGTGAAAATCTCTTAAACATTCTTTTAATTTTGTATTTTTTGAAATTTCTATTGAGATGATTGTAGGCTAAAATGTAGTTGTAGGAACTACTAGAGAGAAATCTTGTGTAACTTTTACCCCATTTTCCTCAAAGGTAACATCTTGAAAAACTATAGACCATCAAAACTAAAATATTGACATTGATATAACCTACTAATTTATTCAGATTTTCCCAGTTTTACTTGTATGTGTATTCAGTTTCATGCAATTTTATTATATGCATAGGTCCCTGAATTCACCACTACTGCCAAGATACAGAACATTTCCTTCACAACAAAGATCCTTTGTGTCGCCTGTTTATAAAAGTTATAACTATAGCCACCTCCCATCCACAGCCCATCCCTGCCTCTAACCTTGGCAACCAGTAATCTAAAATTTTGTTATTTCAAGGTGTTATGCCTATGAAATCATACAATATGTGATATTTTAGGATGAGATTTTTTTTTAAATTCTCTAGAAATTCATCCAAGTTGTTGCATGTGCCAATAGTTTATTTCTTTTTATTGCTGAGTAATATTTCATGATATAGATACCTAACTATTGAAGGACATCTGGGTTGTTTCCAGTTTTTGGCTACTATGAAAAAGCTTCTGTGAACATTGTGTACAGGTTTTTGTGTGAGCTTAAGTCTTTATGTCTCTGAGATAAATACCTAACAGTCCAATTGCTGGGTCCTATAATAGTTACATGTTTAGTTTTATAAGAAACTGCTGAATGATTTGCCAGAGTGTCTATCATTTTACATTCCCATCAGCAATGAATGAGTGATTCAGTTTCTCTGAATTTGGTGTTGTTACTATTTTTTAATTAGCCTTTCTGATAAGTGTGTAGTGATATCTAGTGTTTTTAATTTGCATTTCTTTAATAGCTAATGAGATTGAACATCTTTATGTGCTTATTTGCCATGTGTATATCTTCTTCAGTAATGTCTGTTCATGTCATTTGCCCATTTTCTAATTGGATTGTTTGGATTTTACAGTTGGGTTATAATGGTTTTCTATATATTCTAGATAATAAGTTTTTGGCAAATAGGTAATTTGCAAATAATTTTTCTTAATCTATAGGTTGTTTTATCCTCTTTCACTTTGCATTTTGCAGAGACAGAGTTTTATTTAGACAAAGTATATTTTATCAATTTTTTTCTCTTATGATAACTGATTTTGGTTTCTAGTCCAAGAACTCTTTGCCTAGTCCTAAAGCCTGAAGATTTTCTCCTATGTTTTTAAAAAGTTTTCTAGTTTTACATTGTACATTTGGATATGTGATGAACTTTGAGCTAATTTTTTGTATAAGGTGTGAGCTTTAGGTGAAAATTTATTTCTTTGTCTATGAATGTCCAGTAGCTCCATCACCATTTGTTGAAGATGCTTTCCTTCCTCCACTGCATTGCTGTCAAATCTTTGCCAAAAGTCAGTTGGGCATATTTGCATAGGTTTACTTTCAGATTCTCTATTTTCTTCTATTGATCTGTGTGACTCTTCACCTACCAATATCATTTTTTCTTTATTATTGTAGCTATGTAATATGTTTTAATATTGGATAGAATGTTAGCTCTCACTTAATTCTTTATTTTTAAAAAAGAAGAATTAAGCTATTTGTTAAAGCTATTCTATGGCCTGTGTCTTCACATATAAATTTTGTCTGCAAAAAGCCATCTGAGGTTTTGATAGAATTTACATTAAACCTGTAAATCATTTTGAGAGGAATGGCCTCTTTACTATGTCGAATCTTCCTATCCAGGAACATGGTAGGTCTCTCCATTTGTATAGGTCTTCTTTAATTTTTTATCATCTTTTTGGAATTTTCAGTGTGAATATTTTATACAAGTTTTATTAAATATTTCATTTTCTTTTGAGCAATTGTAAATGGTATTGCTTTTAATTTTAGTTTCTGCATGTTCATTGTTAGTCTGTAGAATGCAATTGTTTTTTTGTGTATTGATTATGTATCCTGTGAGCTTGCTGAACTCACTTATTAGTTCTAGAAGTTTTGTGTTTTTTTTTTTAAATAAATTTTATTTGGGTGACATTGGTAATAAAATTATATAGTTTTAAAATATATAATTCAATAATACATCATCTGTATATTGTATTGTGTGTTCACCACCCAAAGTTAAATCTCCTATCACCACGCATAATTTTTTTGCAGAGTCCTTGAAATATTCTTCATGGACATGTCACTTGCAAATAGTGACAGTTTTATTTTTTTTTCTTTCCAATCTGGTGGTCTTTAATTATTTTTAGTACATAAAAATTAATGTGCCAATACTGAACATTTAGGTTCTTCAAGAAATGACTGGGGCAAACAGATGAACATTTTAGTGAGTCTTAATATTTTCAAATTTGTTTCCAAAAGCACAGCATCAATTTTTTACTCCCACCAGCATTTTATAAACTTGTTTTACTTCACTGTTTCTCAGCTTTGAGAGCTATATTTTTAATGTTTTTAGATAAAATAAGTATTTACTTTGAGAGAAGTTACATCATTTTATATCCATATGTATTTAATTAATTCTCAAGTTAACTACCTCCCATCCTTTTTATTTTATAGATGTTGTATATCCAAGCCTTACCAGGACCTTTTCTGTCAATGGATCCATCAGCATTTGTAGATGTTTATGGATATATAGCTACCCCTCGAGTCTGGAAACAAAAGTCATCATTAACATGGCGTCTTGGCCCTACATACCTCTTTGATGAAGCCATCTCAGTGGAAGCTCTGGAAGTTATTAACAAACTTGGCCCAAGATACTGTGGTAGCTTCCAAGCTGTGCACATCCAAGGTGCAGAGGGTTTTGGTTTATTGTTTTAAAAATAGACATTCATTTGTAGCATATTTATGAAGAACAAACTCAGCACAAGTCAGTCATTAGAGAAGACCTCTGTAATTGGATCATTATATATTTATAATCCAACAGAAAATGTCACAAAAAAGGAAAATGACCATAGCCTTCATATTTCAATTCCAAAGCACATAACGGAGAACGGGGGTGGGTAATACCATCAGCAAGAAAGAGAAGAGAATGAGATAAATAAATTACATTCCTTTTAATGAAGAAGCTTTTTAACTAAAGTATGCTGTTGTTTTCAATTATTAAACAGGCAAACAAAACATTCACATTTTTATTATTGATTGCTGGCTGTTCTAGCAGCAAGCATCACTCTCTGTGCTCTGTCAAGACAAGGGATCAGTTCCTATCTGGGAAGAATGATAAATGAATCTCTGTACAGAAGCACTGTACGTGAAGAGCGATTGAGAGCTGTTGAGTGTTTCTGTCTCTAGGCCACACATCTTTTTCAAACTTTGTTTTCTCTGGCATATGATTCTGGCCAGAGCAATGTGAGAGGTCGGGTCTAGAGCCAAAGTTTCATTGGGTATCTGTTCTTACAATACTTCTCAAGACACACGTGTGGCTCCTCTCCTTGATGCAGGGATCAGGACACTAATTCCAAGTGGATGGACATGCAGATCACTGAAAATCTTAGGACTTTCATCCCAGTCTGTTTCACATTCTATAAATCAGCTTTATTATCACTTTGCATTTTGGTTTTGGGGAGTGAGATTACATTCTTGATTGATGTTTCAAGCTTAATAATGTCACACCTGTAATATGTCTATTTTATAGGTTAACACTGCGAGCTTTCTCCATATATATATATTTTTTAAATAAGTGTCAGAGAAGCACAGGTAGGGGCAAAACATGAGACATAACATACAGAATACAAATATATAACAACATGTAACAACATGCAAATATACAATATAACAAGATACAAACATGCTCTCGATCATTGTTTTGCCATGTAGCAGTACATATTTTCTCTTCTGGGGATTAATTTCCTTCTCTGTAAAATGAGAGTAGAAATGATTGAAGATGTGTCATTTTAGGAGAGGATCCTAATATGGAAGCAGTGCCACTGGTTGCAGAAGAAAGGGTTTCTTTTGGCCTTCATGTAGCCAGCTCCTCCACCACCAATGTTGCAGACATTAGAAACATGTACAATGAGGTGGACAGCCGCCTGATTGCCAAAGAGGTAGGCCTTCTAACTTCACTTGTGCCCCATTTTGGAATCATGATCTCATGGCTTGCTTCAGCTTTCAGTGATTAAATGAATGTTAATTCATGTTTGTGTATGTATAGACAGATATACACAGGAGTGCTTCCTACTTTATTTGTTAAATTATTCCATGGCTTCCCACCCACTAGCTTCCTACCCCAAGACCAACCTTTTGTTAGTAATTGCTCAGAGGACAAAGTAGGTGTTCTTAATTTTTCATGGTAGAACAAGAACAAATGGAATATTAAAAAAAATCTTTGTGACACTGAACACTATGAAACTTCCCTTTTCTGGGTGCTACTGACCTCCTCCTCACTCTGCAATACACACTACAGTGTTCTGTAAATTTCTGTGTTTATTGCAAACAAAAAATTTACAAAAAAGCAAGCAGACATGTTTGTAGATGAAGAAACCATTAGGTTTACTCTTTCCTAATTCCTGAGTAAGGAGCTCTTTTACTCACTGCCGGCAAATTTGGACTTATCCACCTTCATAGACAGGGAGCCATCTTCCTTTATTGCAGAAGAGAGATCAGGGATTAGGTCCAGTTGAGCACAAAAGAAGTGCCTTACCAGCAGAGTTCTTTCTGATGGAAGAAGCCGGGATCCCCATTTTTCTGCCTTCTGAAACCAGTGAGGCTGGGGCTTTAAGAAGATGGACAAGCCTAGGAAGGAAGCAACCCTGGCTTTCATAGCTCTGTTCCATCTCCAAATTTTCTAGAGTTTTTCCTGCCCACTTTAGTTCCTCCCAGCCTGTCTCATGTGCACAGGCTCCTCTGCTGTGAGTGGGAGTGGCTTTGGCAGTTCCTATGAGCATGAGGAACATCAGTGGCATAATTGTATAACTGAAGCTGCTCCCTTATGATTAAGCCACAGCCTGGGAGGCAGTACATGAGAACATGAACTTCTGTTTCAGTTGTCCTGACATTGGAGAAATTATTCTTCATTCACTGAGTGCCAGTCCTGGGCTAGGCCTCAGGCTAACTTCCCTCCAGGAGCTTGTGAACTAGATCTCTTCCTTTCCAGGAGAGTTTCTTAGGACTAATGGTTATTGACTTCTCTAGATGAATATTTCATCCCGTGACCATGCCATGCCCGTGTTCTTGCTAAGAAATTGTGCTGGCCACCTCATGGGTCCTCTTCGAACCATTGGAGCCATTGTTGTGGGCCAATTAGGTAAGTCAGGCCATTTGGGAAGAGGGATTGCAGTTGTCATCACTTGTGCAGCCTGGAATTCTGAGAGGCAGGCAGTAGAGAACCTGTTGGGGAGCTAGGATGGTGAGGGCAATAGCTGGTGAGTTAACCCTGCCAGAAAGTTTACTTCCTAAATTTTACAAGGTCAGTTCACCTCACTTCATCTGACAGCTATTAGTGAACTCAGCTACTAACCAGCCTCATCTATGCACAATGGTGTCCATGTAGTGAGTACAGTGGGGAGTTTGTGCAGAGACTTGTTGTGGTTGTTGGAATGAAAACCATAGCCAGCAATTGTCAGTTGCTTTGCAGTGGGCAAAAGCAAAGCATCCAGTTGGCGCAAGGACCCAACATTGCGGGATCCAGACAAGAGCCATAGGTTGTTAGAGCAGCCAGTGGACTGAGGTTCAGATGGCACCTAAGGCATCTGGCTCATCTGGCACTTTGGACTGAGACAAAGGGCAGTGATCTGAAATTCCCTGGACAGTTTCAGCCTTCTGGTGACCCAAAAAGAACTCATCACAGGATCTCTCAGAACATAAGACCTGCAAAGCCCCCTATCATTCCTCTCAGATTGTCCCATGTGCACAGGTTCCTCTGCTGTGAGTGGGAGTGGCTTTGGCAGTTCATACACCCCAACATGCTACCAAAGACTTTTCATTGGAACGAGGCTGTAATTATTGATGGAATTTCACTTTGTCTTACACAGGGGTACGGGTGTTCCACTCCAGCCCTGCTGCCAGTAGCCTGGACTTCATTGGTGGGCCTGCCATCCTCCTGGGCCTCATTTCCTTAGCAAAGGATGACCACACCATGTATGCAGCTGTGAAAGTTTTACACTTAGTCCTGACCAGCAATGTCATGTGTGACCGTCTGATGCAGCACATCTTTGGGTACCAGGTAATTTCACTCTCCCATCTGAGTCTACAGCTCCCCAGGGGGCTGCTGTCTTGAGAAGCAGAGAGAAGCGTCTCTGGCTGCAGTGGACATTCCTACTATAGTGACTTCTAGAGAACAGAAACCTAAAGCCCCTGGGTCCTGATACTCTGGAGACTCAGTCCACAGCAGAAGACCAAGTGACAGCCAGCCAGAGAGTGGCTATGATCTGGATGGGGATGCACACCTGTCTGGTGCTACTGGTATCTTTTACTGACAAATTCAAGAATCATTTGTGGTGCCCCACCGTATCTAGCAAGATGGCTAAGAGGCTAGGTCATGGACCCACAGTGCTGGGTTTGAATCCTGCCTCTTTCTCTAACTTGCTATTTAACTTTAAATAAGTTACTTGCCCTGTCTGTCTCAATTCTGCCACTGGTGTGATGCAGACTCTCGTGCCTCCTGAATCATGGGGTTGCAGCAAGGACTAGATGATTTAATATAGTTGAAGGGCTTAGAATTTTGTCTGGCCCAGAATAATTTCTCTGCAAATATTAGCCATCTTTAGTCCTTAATATCGCTGTGCCTCAGTTCTCCTATGTGTAAAATGGGAATTATAATAGCACCTATTATGTAGAATTGTGATGATTAAGCGAGTTAATATATATTGAGTGCCTAGAAGAGTGCCTGCTCAGAGTGGCTGCTATGTCCATGTTCACTGTGATTGCTACTACTATTTGCTAATCACAAAGTCATATGAGATGGTCACTGCCCTGGGACAGCTTCCGGCACGGCTAGGAGGCAGCTATGAAAGGAATTGCCAAGGGCAGGCCTAGGGTTGAAGTCTAGACAAGGTCTAGGGCACAGAGGCTGTAGTGAGGCTGGGGCTTGCAGAGGTTCCTCCTGGTGCAGGGAGTGCTGGGAGAGAGCATCTCTGTCTCTTTGGACCAAAGGTCAGGGCTGGAGCAGAAGAAAGCAGTATGGTGTCACTTTAGGCACACCATTTTTCACTTGGACTGTTGCACATCTGGACAGTGGCATCTTCCTCGTATTGCTCCTTCAAAGCCCACTGACACCAGGGGATGAGCTGAGCTGAGAATCCAGATGAGATGGATAAGAACTCAGATGCCAATGAATGGCTGCATATCCTGACTTGTTCGTAATTGAGGTCAACAGAAACATGAGGCCAAAAGGAATTCATCTTATTCTCTGAGATAGGTGTGGGCCACTTGGATCCCAGCGTATTTATCCTGGTATGGTTGCCTGCTTGTTGATAGTGTCTCAGTGCCTGGTACAGTGGAATGGTACGTCTGGTGACTGCCGCACAGAGTGACGTTGGGTGTAACTGGGTTCACGAGTAGCAAGTAGCTTTCTGGTGATATTGCAACATTTATGGGATGATTACAAATGTAAGATCAAGTAAGAAATATTAGAAAGAGCACTCAGAACCATAGGAGGAAACAAGGAGAGGTAGAGAGTGGCATTCTGGAAATACAGTAGAAGAGATTCAGGAAGGAGCAGGGCATCCCTAGAGAGAGGTAAAGTCATATAAGTACAGAAACGTGGACTCTGGTGGGGAAGCAGCCACAGAAATGGGTATGTGTTTTTCTTTTGAGAACATAGGAACAAGGGAGGTAGCACTGGAGAGCAGTGAGTTTTAGACCAGGCTGACCAAAGGTACTGGGAGGAATGAGCAGGTGAAAAAAAAAAATCTTAACGCATTCGTGAGGAAATTGCTGTATGTTTTAATCTATTCAGATAATGGCATTTCTCCTGAGGAAAAAGACCTCTCTCCTAAACCATCGAGTTTTTCAGCTGATCCTCTCCATTGCCGGCACTGCAGAAATGGGCTTTGGGTCATGTGCTATCACCAATGTGGGTGTCTTCCAGTACATCATCTGCAATTTCGAGGTAAACTAAAGATGGGTTTTGAGTCCTAATGGAGTGAATGATGGTAAAGAAAGTCTGGCGCTTCCTCTAAACCAAGAAATTCAGCTTCCCCAGTAGTCATGATGGTTGTGAGAGGGAAAAAAATTTCAAGGACTTTGGAGCCCAGAGGTCCCAGTTTATAATGAAATCCTACCACCAATGGGCTGCGTGGCCTTTGGCAAGTCTCTTGACTTCTCTGAGTTCCAGTCTTCTTGAGCATGAAATGAAGACCATCATCTCTCTCTCACAGTTTGGTGTATGGGTCAATCCAGATGGTACCTAAGAAAGGATTTTAAAACTTTATCCTACTATATGTAGATGAGGGCTTAAAAAAATATATCCTAATCCTTTTGTATGGCGCTTCGCTGTTTACAAATGCTTATTTGAAAGGATAACTGAGAGATGCTGAAGGTACTCCTGAGGCTAAGTGTGGAGTTTTGGATAGAACTTTGGTGGACAGAGTCATCTGCAAAGCATCATTTATTGATTGCTCACTAGGGTTAGGCATGGGTGGTGTCTCGGAGACATGGTGATAACCATGATGGGGCCCCTCCACACACCTGTCTGGGTTTGGGACGCGACAAAATTGACACTACAATTTTCTGGGGGACAGTGAGGCAGGCACAGGACATCTGGGGAGTGGGAGTAAGAGAACAGTCAGTTCAGCTTTATGGATCAGAGACTCTCCGGCTGAGTCTGGCAGACTACACCTGGTGGGAGATATTCCAGGCGGAATATATTCTGCTTGCACCCATGTAGGGATGAGAGCAACTGTGAAGATTTAGAGGGCACCTTCAGAGAAACTGTAGAAAATAGAGATGAGGTTGGAGGGGGAGGGAAAGAAGACAGACTGAAGACACTAAGCTGTAGGACACACGTTTTAGCCAAAATGTACTGGACTTTATGAAAGTATTTTAAAAACTGTTTTTATTAATTAAAATAATATATGCTTACTAAAGAATGTTTTAAATTGGAGAAAATTAGGGGGAAAATCCATTTCTGACACTCAGACAACTGTTGTCAACTTTGAATGCATCTTTTCATTGTACTTTCTATGAATACTGTTTTCTATCTTAGCCATAATCTTAGATAGATATTGTTAGTCCTACCTTTTCCCACATAACATAAACATTTTAAAAATTTTATTACAGACTTTTACAAACATTATTCTGAGGCTCATGTTGTTCCTGGTTTCTTCATCATTCCTTATTGTCAGAGTCTTAGATTATTTCTATATGTTGTTGTTATGAATGAATGCTGTTATACACAATACTTTTATGCATACATTTCCCCACTTAATAATTTCTTAGAATAAATGATCAGCATTATTAGAATAAAGGCTTTATAAACAAATTTTAGATTGTCGATAAGTTCTGCTAAACTGCTAATACATAAGGGTGTTAACTAAAAAATGACATGCTAGAATTTTTTTTACGTGTTACTCAGGAGGCAAGAGCCCCAAGCAGGAAGATAGGTCATGAAATGTAGATACCCAGGTGTAAGATTTTGAAACCTGAATTGTGACAGAGGCAGTGAGATAAAGAAGAGGATCAATGAGGGTCACAATTCAAATTAAAAGTGACATAGAACTGAATAACAAGGAAAACGCTATATATCAAATCACTGTGGCAAGGCTGCTGAAAGTTGGATTTAGAGGAAAATTTATAGTCATCAACATGTATATTAGAAAAGAGAACATTTTAAATTAATGAAGAGACTTAAGATCAAGAGCTTTGAATGACCAAAAAACAAAACAATACAAAAATGAAAACACAAAAACAAAATTTCACGCAAGAAAGAAGAAAAAATAAAGAGAATGTGAATGATTTAAATAGAAAAGAAACAAACATAGAAAGGATCGATGAGAGTAATAACTGGTTCCAATAGAACAGACAAACCTACTGAGGCCAACCAAGAAAAAAAGATAGGCACAACTAAATTGTATTACAAAGGAAAAAAGAAAAATAACTATGGAGGACTGAGCAATCTGAAGGGTAACAAGAAAGTAGAATCAGCACCTTTGTACCAATAAATATGAACATTTAGCTTATTTGAATAATCTCTAATAAAATTTAAATTTCCAAAACTCATTCAAAAAGAAATAAAAATCTCAAATGGTCCCCTAACCAGAAAATAAAAGAAATCATGGGTTTAAAATGTTACAAACAAACAAGCATCCAAAGAAAGTCCAGGCCCGAGCATCAGCAGAGAAATTCTGTCAGTCAGGAGATAGGCCATGTCGGCCTTATAAACTCTTCCAGGAAACTGAAAAGGGAGCACAGATTATTTTATGCGCTAATCTTTTTTTGTTTTAATATGTATTTTCTATTTTTCAATTATAGTTAGCATACAAGATTATATTAGTTTTAGGTGTACAACATAGTGATTAGACATTTATATAATTTATGAAGCTATCACTCCAACAAATTGAGTATTCATCTGAAACCGTACATAGTAATTACAACATTATTGACTATATTCTTTATGCTGTACTTTACATCCTTATGACTATTTTGTAGCTACCAATTTATACTTCCTAATACCTCCCGTTTTTCACATACCCCCAAACCCCTTCTCATCTGGCAACTATCAAAATGTTCTCTGTATCTATGTTTGTTTCTGTATTGTTTTTATTTATTTTTATTTATTATTATTATTTTTTTGGATTCCACATGAAAGTGAAATTGTATGGCATTTGTCTTTCTCTGTCTGACTTACTCTAGGTCTGTTCATGTTGTTGCAGATGGCAAGATTTCATTTTTTTGTGTGGCAGAGTGATATTTGCATACAAGTATAACCTCTTCTTTATCCATGCATCCATTGATGGAAACCCATGTTGCCTCCACATCTTGGCTATTGTAAATATAAATAATGCTAAAATGAACATATGGATGCACATGTCCCTTTGAAGTAGTGTTTTTGGATAAAAACCCAGAAGTGGGATTACTTGGTCCTTCTTTGTCTCTTGTTACGGCCTTCATTTTAAAGTCTACTTTTCTACCCCAGATTTTGTTTTTATTTCCATTTTTGAACATCTTTTCCCATCCCTTTGCTTTCAGTCTCTGTGTGTCCTTTGATCTGAAGTGAGTCTCTTATAGGCAGCATATGCAAGTGCCTTGTTTTCTTATCCATTCAGTCACACTATCTTTTGACTGGAACATTTAAATTTTTTTATTTGAAATACTGTTGATAGGTATATAGTAATTGGAATTTTATTATTTATATTTTTGTACTTTTTTTTTTCTTAAAGAAGTTTCTCCAACATTTCCTATAATACTGGCTTGGTGATGAACTCTTTTAGCTTTTTCTTGTCTGGGAAGATTTTTATCTGTCCTTTCATTCTACATGATAGATTTTTCTGGGTAAATTCCTCTTGGTTGTAGGTCCCTGCTTTTCATCACTTTGAATATTTCCTGCCAATACCTTCTGGCCTGAGAAATCAACTGACGGTCTTATGGGAGCTCCTTTGTAAATAACAAATTGCTTTTCTCTTGTTGCTTTTCAGCTTCTCTCTTTGTCTTTAACCTTTGACAGTTTAATTATGAGGTATTTTGGTGTGGGTCTCTTTGGCTTCATCTTGTTTGGGACTCTCTGAGCTTCCTAGGTTTGTATGTCTACTTCCTTCACCAGGTTAGGAAAGTTTTCTGTCATTATTTCTTCAAACAGATTTTCAATTTCTTGCTCTCTCTCATCTCCTTCCGGTACCCATGTGATGAGAATGTTGGTATGCTTGATGTTATTCCAAAGGCCCCTTAAACTATCCTCATTTGGAGGATTCTTTTCTTCTTGTTGCTGTTCTGATTGGTTGTTCTCTGCTACCCCATCCTCTAAATTTCTGATTTGATCCTCTGTTTCATCTAATCTGTTGATTCCCTCTAATGTATTCTTTATCTCAGATATGATATTCTATATTTTTGACTGGTTCCAATTTATGTTTTCCATCTTCATTCTTATATTTTCTATTTCTTTGTTAATGTTCTAACTCAGTTCATCTATTCTTCCCCTAAGTTCATTGAGCATCCTTATAATGAGTGTTTTGAACTCTTCATCTAATTGATTGCTTGTTTCCACTTTGTTTAGTTATTTTTCTGAAGCTTTGCTCTATTTCATTTAGGACATGTTTCTTTGTCCCCCCATTTTGGCTGACTCCTTGTGTTTATTTCTATGTATTAGGTAGGGTTCCCAAGTCTTTCAGTTTTAGTAGAGTAGCCTTATGTAGTAGGTGTCTTGTGGGGCCCAGTAGTGTAGTCTTCCTGGTCACCTGAGCCATGTTTTCACAATTCGTCACTTGTGTGGGTTGTGTGCGCCCTACTGTTATAGTTGAACCTTGGTTGTTGTTTACATATTGATGGGAGGGATTGACCCTCAGGCTGATTGGTTGTGAGGATTGGCCAGTGAGGGGCTGACCCTAAGGAGCAGAATTCACTTTATCAGGGCTTTAACTGGTGCCCATTCAGTCTGTCCTTTGGGTGAGTCTCCCTCAGATGTAGCCATGGTGGTGCTCCAGGTATAGATCCAGTAGAAACAGGCCATGTGTGTGCTGGCCTGAGGGCCTCCTTGGAGGGGCCCAGATGCAAGCCAAATTCAGCCACAGCTTGTGAACTTCTGGGGTCACCTGGTAAGAGTAACCAACCAATCTGAAGATGACTGCTTCCCACACTGGGCTTGGGGCTGCTCAGCAAGAAGTACAGTGCATGCTGAGGTCAGATGATGCTTCTTTGGGGTTTGTGAGACTTTAGAAAAGTCTACAGAATGAGCCAAGGCAGGCTATTTTGTGGGCCCACACATTGAGAGAAGCAGAGTCTCAGGGAATACTTGGGCAGAACAACTTGTGTTAACCAGATTGTTGGAGACTTAGATATCATTGTTGCCTGTGTCTGCATGCTGGGAAGGTGGAGATTTCAACAAATGAACAATGGATACTACAAATACTTCTGTCCAGGAGAAAGCCACCCCTTTATCCCTCACCCTGAAGCCACACAATCCTTTCCTAGTTGTATGTCCCTGGCACTCCATGAGCAGCTGCCTCAGTGTTGGAGCTCAGAGCAAGTGAGTCCATCACCAGGTAACTTATTACTTAGGCCCTTTAAGGGGACATCTGAGATGCCCACAGCCTTCTGTCTCACTCAGCCACAATCTTTGCTGGTTCTCACACTCAGAGGTTGTGGGGACTTCTCTTCCTAGCACTGAAACCCTGGCTGGCAAACCCAGTTGCCAGCTTAGATGTGTCACTCTTCTTGGGGAGGGGTCTCTGCAGCCAAGATAACCCTTTTGAATTTTGACCACCACATGTGGTTGTGGGACTAGCCTGTTTTACGTCTCTGCCCCTCCTACTAGTCTTGAGGCAACCTCTTATGTATGTCCCTAGTTGTAGAACTTCTGTTCAGCCCAACCTCAGATGACTCCTAGTAATGGTTGTTCTGTAGTTTCATTGTAATTTTGATGTGGTTGTGAGAGGGGAGCGAGCACAGTATCTACCTTTCATGCCATGTTGACTGGCTGTCTTATGAGCTAATCTTGATTCCAGAACCAAAAAAAAAAAAAAAAAAAAAAAGACAGACTTGGAAATGAAAAAGTACAATGCAACCCTATCTTTTAAAAAATATTGCTAAAAAAATTCTAAATAAATTATTAGCTAATTAAACAAGGCCAGGATGAACATGCTGGGTCTGCATTGTAAGATGATTAAAGGATTATGTTGGAAGACAGAAAGGACTGGCATAGGGCTTCCTATGTACAACAGGAAAGGAGACATGCATAAATGGCTTTACTACATTGATAAGTAAGACAGTATGCCCCTTCCAAAATACTGTACCTATGTTCAGGCAGCTTGGCTTCAAGGCATCCCTGCTACCAGCCTGGCCCAGGAATTACTTGTGCAGGGCCTTACCATGCCTCCACTGCCTGGTCCTGGAATGATCATGGACATCACCCCCTTACCTTCCCTGAGTAAACTAATTCATTATTGAGCTGATGCTTTTAAAGCTGGGGTTAAAAAAAAGCAAGCAACTAACAAAAATTAGAAGCTGAAAAAAAAATAAGTAAAATAAAACAAAAAATAAAGATTAAAGAAGAGAAATTCAAAAAGAAGTTTCTCAAATGTGTTCCTACATCAAGTAAAATAAGGGCAGGGATGGACACATTATATTTAGAAGTAACTTGAGGGTTAGTGACAGGCCCAGTGAAAAGTAAATACTGGGGTGAGATGTGAGGTGAAGAGTGGAGCAGAGGATGGAAGTAGAGACAGTCAGTGGAATTTTGAAGAAGAAAAGAAGAGAGAAGAAAATAGATGGGAGAGAGTTTCAGGGCTTAAAATAGGAGACTGGAGTTTGATTGTAAGCTGAAGAGGAGATACCACTGGAAAAGTGATGATTGCACTGCTATGTGGAAACTGAAAAGCAGAATAAATGAGCAAACAAAACAGATACAAACTCATAGATACAGAGAAAAAAGTGATGGTCACCAGATGGGAGAGTGGTTAGAGGGATGCAGAAAAAAGTGAAGGGATTAAGAAAGAAAAAAAAAACAGTTATAAAAACAGACATGGGGATATGAAGTATAGCATAGGGAATATAGTTAATAATATTGTAATAACTATGTGTGGTGTCAGATGGGTACTAAATTTACTGAAGAAATCACATGTAAGGTAAATAAATGTTGAATCATTATGTCGTACATATGAGACTAATATAATATTGAATGTCAACTGTAATTGAAAAACTAAAAAAATAAAGCAGTTTTAAGAATTTAAAAAAATGCCAGTGGGAGGATCAACTGTATGCGAGACAAATCCTTAAAGGAGAGGGAGGGTTTGGATGCAAGAAAATGAGTTACAGGAGAAGGAGTGAGATTCATGATGACTGAGACATTTGAGAGGGAGGAGAGGGGAAGGGGAAGTAGAGAAGTAGGGAGAGAAAAGAAGTTGATGTTATTCAAGTCTTAGGGTTTTTGTTTCTTGGGGGAGGGACAGGCCAGCTCATCCTGAGAGTGAGGTGGTCTCAGGTGTGGGGACGGTACAGTTTTACACATTATCCATTTGATATTTAAAAATCTAATCCAGATATATCAATCTTTAGTTTAAAGATGATGTGACAAAATAACAAGTAAAAGACTCATTTATCTATACTTCCCAAAACTTAGATATTTGGTATTATGTAAAGTAATTTCTAAAAGGGTTAGGCATCCTCAAATGTGCTGTGACTACTTCTCCTCAAATGTGCTGTGACTACTTCTTTTTCTTCTAATGCTCTGCAAAGGAAATGCGGGGTATTCTTTTGTGGAAAAGGTAAGGGGCACAGCAGCATACTAGATGGGTAGGTTCATGTTTTACTTTCCCAAACTGCGCCTGGCATATTATTTGTTCAGTGATTGCCTTTATGAATGAATATTCCAAGTGTGCAGGGCTCTTGCTCTCCTATAGACATGTATCTTGAGGGGCCATGTTTGCCTACTCCTAACTCCACTGGAGGCACATACAGCACACACCAGCTCTTCCAAATGGCAGCTATTCTACCTCTGTGCATACCAAGAAGTGACTGTTCACAGGGACTGAAAATCCATCAGCCTATTTCTGGATTAAGAGCAATTCACTTATTTTATATTGATTTCTTTGCATTCACTCTTTTAAAATATTAATGAATTCTTATTAAGTGCTTACCATGTGGTAGGTATGATGCTAAGCCCTGGGGATTAGAGAGAGATGGTTTCTGCCTTCAAGGGCCTCCTGATTAACTTGGGTTCACTCAGCCTCTTTCATTTTCCATCATAAGTAAGAGCATAGAGTCATGGCCACCTACTTCATTCAAGTGAGGTTGATTATTGACTCTGTGGGTCACTGTCTACAGAAGGTACCTGGTTGGGGAACACAGGGAAGAGGCAAGAGGATGGCCTCCATGGTTAGACAAAGCAGGCGTTGAAGCCAGTCTCTGTCAATTAATAATTGTGGGGTGCCCGGCAAGTTACTTAGTCTCTATGACCCTCACTTTTTTTTTTATTATTGTTAATTTCAAGTATACAGTACATTGGTTAGACATTTATATAGTTTATGAAATAATCCCCCTGATTACTCTATCTTCCTTCTGGCTCTACACCTACCCATTACATTGCTGTTGACTGAACTTCCATTCCCATTCTCCCAACCCCATGACCATCTAACCCTACTAATTTGTATTTTTTTAACCTTTCATTTCTTTCTCCCAACCCTCCCACCATCTCTCCTCTGGTTATCCTCAGATTGTCCTCTATATTTGTGATTCTGTTTTTAATTAGTTTGTTGTTTTTGTTCCTTAGATTTCTCATATAAGTGAAATCATATGGTATTTATTTTTTCTCTGTCTGACTTATTTCACTCAGCATAATAATCTCTAGGTCCATCCATGTCATTGCAAATGGTAGGATATCATTTTTTTAGGGCTGAGTATTATTTCATTATATATATGAACCATAACATCTTTATCAAATCATCTATTGATGGCATTTAGGTTGGTTCCATATCTTGGCTATCGTAAATAGTGCTGCTGTGAACATAGGATTACATAAATCTTTACGAATTGGTGGTTTGGTTTTCTTTGGATAAATACCCAGAAATGCAATTGCTGGGTCAAAAGGTATATCCATTTTTAATTTGTTGAGGAACCTTCAGACTGTTTCCCATAGTGGCTGTACCAATTTGCAATCACACCAACAGTGTTCCCTTTTCTCCACATCCTCGCCAACTCTCATTGTTCTTTGATTTATTGATGATAGCTATTCTGACAGGTGTGAGGTGATATCTCATTGTGGTTTTAATTTACATTTCTCTGGTGATTAGTGACCTTGGGCACCTTTTCATATGTCTATTGGCCATCTGTATTTCCTCCTTGGAGAAATATCTATTCATGAACCTCACTCTTCTCATCAACTAAATGCAAATAATATCACTTTAGGACTTTGCATGGCACTTCTTACCTCCAAGAAATGGTATCTTTTGTAAGTGTGAGCTCTGTTTGCTGCTATATGGATGCACTATTGTAATCCCATGTTTGAACCTTCTAGATATGGGCCTTGGGAAATGTCAGTATTTAAAGGTAAGAAATAGTAGAGCTCTCTAAAGAGAAGTAGAAATAAGATAGGAAGCCTCATCATCAACTTGGCCCCAGAGTATGATTAGCAGCTGCATTTTGTTTACCATGAATGAAAACAATCTGAGTGATAACCTCCACTCTCAGGATCTCAGTGCATTTCACATCTGTGTCACTCATCGTTCTGTAGTACAGGAGAAGGGAACATGGCCTGTGCTGCAGGTTTTAGGAAGAAAGTGTTATATGTACAACATGGGTGTGTAGTTGCTATAGTATAAAACCAGAAAGGTAAGACTCAGCTTCTAATTCTAGTCCTACCATTTGCTGCTGGTGGTGGAACCTGTGAGAACACTGGCATTTGTTTTGCAGGATGAGATAAGTTTGGCATGTGGACATATGAGCTGCAAGGCCCAGGATGGGACAAATATTGATTAGAGTGGGTGTCCTTGGTAGGACTCTAGACTCACAATGAAGTACCAGGCAGTAGGAGAGATGGGAAGGGAAGAAATGATGCTTAAGTTTTCCCCTGGGGCAGGAGTCCTCTATGTTCTAGCTGTCAAGAGATTTGGTCTGATTCTAGAGGTGGTAAATTATGTTAGTGACTCCAAACCAAAGAGATTGTATTTAGCATCCTCTCTGCTCACACTGCCTGGAAACCTTTTTTCTCAGATGCCTTGGTTTCAGTGTGTTTGTTGTCTTTCAGCTCTGGATGAATGCTGCGGACAACCTGGAACTCTCTCTCTTTTCCCATCTTGTGGAAATTCTTCGATCACCAAGGTAGGCTGAGCTTTGGCAGCCTTGGCATTAGAACCAAACGTTTCATGCCAAAAACAGGGGTTGAGAGGGCAAGATGGCGAGTGGCTTGGCAACTACAGCCTTTGCCCACTCCCAGAGCACAAGGTCCCCTGATAGCAGCATATCTGCCTTAGACAATTCGGTCTGTTATAACAAAAATATGATACACTGGGTGGCTTATAAACAACAGAAATTTATTTCTCACATTTCTGGAGGTTGAAAGTCTCAGATCAAAGCACTAGCAGATGCAGTGTCTGGTGAGAATCCCACTTCTTGGTTTACAGATGGTTGTCTTCCCATTATAATTTCACCTGGTGGAGGGGTGAGGGAGCTCTCTGGCATCTTTTATGATGGCAATAAGCTTATTTATGAGGAATCACCCTCACAACCTAATCGCTTCCCCAAGCCCCACCCTCAAATACTATTGCACTGAGGGTTAGGCTTCAACACATAATTTTGGGGGAAGAAGCACAAACATTCAGCCTTTAGCAATGCTTACATATGTGGGGCACATCTGTCTCACCTGCTGGTTTTGGGTCTTGGGAGGAGCCTCTCTAGCCCTAGAAACTAGCACCTTCTCAGGGCACAGTAAGTGGGGCTAGCAAAGGAGAACATTTCTCTGTGTGCCATCTGCCTTATGACCCTAAGTGACTTCTCTAAGTCACATTTTGAATTAATCAATGCTCTTTTGGTTGCAAATGGCATAACTATAACTCCAACCAATTCAGCGAAGGAAGAAAGGGAGGAAAGGAAGTAGAAAGGAGGGAATTTTTTGCTCATACAATTAAATGGGCATATCTTCACCCATAGCTGGATGGCACTCGTATCTCTTTAGCTGAGATCTGTCACTGATCTTATCTATGTTTTTTTTGCTTACTGGTGTTGATTCAGCAGGCCTTCTGTGACAGCACGATGGCTGCTTGGAAGCTCCTTGGAGCATATTCTCCACTCAGCACAATTAGTAGAGAGGCATGTTACTCCTCTCTTTTTAATCCACAGTCCTAGCAATAGGATGAAATGTACGGGGGCATCTTGGGTCTTGCTGCCAAGTTGGGAACAAGACCTAGCCTCTGAGGTGAGAAAGGAGTTAGAAAAAAGCTATCCTAAAGAAAACTAGGGGCTTTGATCAGAATAAGGAAGAAAAGAGGTAGGTAAGCCAACATATCAACTTTCCTCATGTTCACACTATCCTCATGGGTCCGTCCAGCTGTTACAGTGGTCATTAGCACCTTCAGTGTTTTGAATGTATTTGTAAACATCTTTTCTTTTAGCCATTTATTATCGAATATTTATTATAAACTCACTTTATTTCACATGAGTTCTTAGTGCTGGAAGTTAGGAGAACAAGACACAGACCTGTGAGAAGGAATACAGAAAAAAACAGGCTGCTCAGTGGTGTGATGAGAAAGCTTATGAAAGACAGTGGGGGCTTATATAGGCAATGGACATATGTCACACACAGACTGGGCTAGCTTTTCTTCTTTTGTGTGTCAGAAATATGGAGCTTGGTAGAATTTAATGTGATAATACTGAAAAGACAGCTTAGGAGGGAGCAATTCCCGCAAATCACCCTTCTCCACCTTTTCTTCTTTTTCATTTTCCACTCTCTCTTTGTACCTGTTGTTTTCTAAGAGGTGAACATTTAACCTGGGAGCTGTTTTGTTAGGAGAAGTAGAATTTACTGGAAATTGCATTGTGATTATCTTGAGAAGAGGGGTGTGGATATTTGAATTCGGTCTTGTTGCCCTTTAACTCTTGGCTGCATGTTCATCCATTTTGTGGTTTGGGGTGGGCAGGAAGAGCACACACCAGACAGGCTAGCCAAGGACCTTGTGGCCCTGGCTGTTGGGAAGTGCTCACGGTCACACACAAGTCTGCTGTCTGTTCTGAATTTTCTATGCCCACCATTAGTTTTCCCTGAGGCTTGGAATTTGAAAGTCAATAACTGGGTCTTGTCTTTGAAGGCAGTTTCCAGGGAGTGGAAGAGTACAGGAGCTTCATCCAAGAGTGACTCTGGCACTTGGCAGACACATATTCAATGGGTATCTAACAGTATTTTAACAAGTTGCTAAGTGAGCATTGGAGTCAGAGGGCCACAGAGCAAGCACAACCTAAAAAACATTTTTAGCAGAAACACAGCAAATTTAGTTCATTTCAGTAAAAGCTTTAACTACCTCTTTCCTGGGCTCACCAGGGAAGGACCTTGGAATGCTGAAGTTGCTCACCAGGCACAGCTTATACCCAAGCTCCTCTTCCTCTTCAATGAGCCGGGACTCACCCCCTCCAAGATCCCCATCATCATTGCTATACTGGACTGTCAGCTGAGGGGACACTTCAATATCCAGGACTTGCTCAGGTATCATGTGAAGCTTCCTGGGGGGAAGGGTAGAGCCTTGAGACCCCAAGCTCTTTTAAACACATTCAACGCGGCATCACTACCCTTCAATTCAGTGGCAAGTTCTATTCATTGGAACCTTCAAAGTGGGCTCTATTCAGGACTGAGAGTTTAAAAAAAGAGGTGTGTGTGAGAGACTCCCCAGCAGGGTTATGTTTTCAATGCTCTCTGGTGCTCAGACATAGCTACTGTGCCAAGAATTCAAGACTCTGTGAGCACAATCATTGCCACCAGCTGATGGCCCAACGTGTTTGCCTTTTGCAGATTTGCAAAGGATAATTCCAGCTGGCGCAACATTTAGCTTTTTCTGTCTTCAGCACTATCTGTTCTATTGATCTGGCAGAACCAGAGTTCACTGCTCTGATGAATCCTGATAGATTTTAGAAGTCTCTGAAAATATTACATTGATCACAGAATAATGTGATTCCCCTCAGACTCTCCCTTGTAGCCACACTTGGGTGGATCTGTGTAGATAAACCTTCACATGTGTTCAGCATGTGAACAGTAGCTCATGGCTGAGCCTACTGTTCAGTGTGACCTTCTCTCTCTGTATTAAGAATTGCGCTGTTTGTTGTGTACACCCTCAAACCTTCATCGGTGGACGAGAGACAGATCTTCGGGAATGGAACCCCAGAGCCTTCCAAGCCTGGTGAGAAGACCTTTCCCAGACAGCAAGATGACACTCACAGTGTCCCTGACAGCTACAAGATGTAGGGTCATTTTGTATAGGGAAAGGCTGAGGCAAAGGAAGGGGAAGAAACCAATAGCTGAGCTGTTGTTCCCAAATAGTGGCTTGTGAGGACATAGTTTTATGGGGTCACAAATCAAATTAAACTCTATATTCTTCCTGAACAATTTGGAATGGCTTCCAGGATAAAACTTAGTTCCCTGTAGACCAGGAGGTAGGACCCTTCATGCATTAGCCCCTGCCTACCTTCCTGGTTGAATCTTCCCACTCTTGCCTCCTAATGATCCCCAATTTCAGCACTCTGAAGCACCTGCAGGTCTTAATGAGTGATGATCTGCTCTCTGTTTATGTTCTGCATGGGCTGTTCCCTTTGGAGGAATATCTGGCCAGCCCCACCCCACTCCCTACTTTGTCCCCCTGCACTAGCCATTCCTAGTCTACCAAGCCACATTAAATGACCTCTTCTGTGCTTCTAAAGCCCCTGGGCTTCCTCAGATATACAGGTTTTAATTTGTTTCTTTGAGTGTCTTTCTCCCCAACCAAGTGCAGAATAGCAGCTGTAAAATGTTCTACATTCCTTCTGCTAGGACAGGTATGAGGGAATGAGTACAGTTTCTTTTGCCCTGGGCCTCCAGATCTGTGCTGTCTGAGATGGGAGCCTCGAGCCACATGTGGTCATTTAAATTTAAATTAATTGAAATTAAATGCAATTAAAAATTTACTCCCTCAGTCACATTAGCTACATTCCAAGTGCTGGATAACCACATGAGGCTAGTGGTTATCGCATGGACATGGGAGGTATAGAACGTTCTTATCATTGCAACATTGAGCATTATTCAATCTAGTTAAATTCTCTCTTCTCCTTCAATCAAGACTGAAAGAAATTACTATTGCTGTCCTGTAGGAGAGAAAACTGAGGCTTAGAGAGATTAGAACCTTAATAAGAGATGGGGCCAGAATTCAAATAGAGGGCAATTTGACTCCACTTCTCAAGCTGCCTCATCAGTTCTGTTCTCTGAATTGGTTGTAAAGTAACTGACCAAACAAAGGAAGGAATGAATGGATAATGGGCCAACAGTAAACTTAACCAACACTCCTTTTAATATGGACTCTATTCTGAAACCTTTGTCTAAAAAACATTTTCTATTAAGACAGTGTTAACATGTTCTTTAGATTCTAACAACAGTCAGAAGTAAAATTTCTTCTTCCATTGGATCTATATATCTTTTGCTATAATTTAAGCTCTATTTTTACTGAATTATTGTCATGCCAAAGGCCTAGCCTGAAAGTAAATTGAGGGCAGGAACCAAGACTGAGCACCATAGTCTTCACACTGCGCTCCCAAGGCCTAGCATAATACCAAGCACATAATACGTGCTCAAAAAATGTTGGGGTCTATGATAATTAAAAAAAATTTCCTCTACTGGAAGATAAATTTTTTCTTATCATTTTTAGGATTGTTGGGGGATGGGGAACAGCGAAAACATCTCTAGTTAAAGAGAACTTTAGTAACATTCCCTGAAAAAAATTTAAAGCATTGTATTGAAGTCTAGAGTTAAATGCCAAAATTTAGAGTCCTATCCCCAATTCCTGGGTGAAATAAGCATTTGGTGAATATGATTGTTTACTACATCAAATATTATGTCTCTTTTCATTGTTTTCTCTCAAATCTAAATTTTATTTTTTGTAGCTGGAAGCCAAACATCTGGAAAGACAATCTGGCTCAGAAACCA
This sequence comes from Cynopterus sphinx, assembly GCA_030015415.1. Lineage (NCBI taxonomy): Eukaryota > Metazoa > Chordata > Mammalia > Chiroptera > Pteropodidae > Cynopterus > Cynopterus sphinx. The sequence continues at coordinate 57,401,124 of CM057382.1, forward strand.
GTTGCTGGAGATGCTGCTCAATGTAATATCTTCCTCCCAACTTCATCTGCCCTCTGAGTAAGTAGCTCCAGGAAGAGCAATTTGGCATGAGGTTGCTTATACAGGGTGCAATATTAAAACCTTTTCTTAATGAAAAGTTTAGCATCTCCGAGTCAGCTTTCTGCAGTGTGCTTCCTGCACTAGTCAGAAAGAAAATTATGTTCTCTCTACCCAATAAAGCAGACCTTGCCCTAAGATATTCTGATGCAAATGTTTAATGGGCATGAGTAACTCAAAACAGACTTAGTATAATTATAATAAACTCCATTGTCACCATTGCTATTGTATAATTGTTATTGTTTGGCAGTTGTGACAATTACTGATTTTGGTGTCCTGTACTTGGCAGACAAAAGAATGGAGAAATGGTTAGCCTAAATAGTATCTATCAAGGATAGACGCTTGCCAAATTCTTCTGCTATTTACTGTTAGTTACTTAGTTATTTTTTCAAGTTGGAAAAAGAAGTATCTGCCTTCACTTAACTTTCAAACAACATTTAATCATAAAATTCCATTAACTCTCTGCCACTGATGACTTGCTTTGCCTCCAATCCTGGAGTCATTTATTCAAAAACTATTTGTTGAGCACCTACTTTGTGCCAGACATTGTTTCTTGATCTGAGGATGTGGTGCTGAGCAAGTCAATTCAGATCCTTGTTCTTGCCAAATTGTCACTTTAATGTGTATGTGTGTTTGTGAGAGGAATGGGGGTGGGAGTCACTCTTCAGTAAAACAGCTTTGCAGATATTGTTTAAAAATTTGCCAGCCGGTAAGTCTTTATGTTGCTGGAATCAATACATGGTAGAACTGGAGACTTCGGAGATGAATTAGTTCAAACCCTCCCTCTTCCTTTTTTTTGAAAAGAAATATAATGTAGCGCTAAGTACCTTGGCTTGGAGTCTAGACCTCCTGGTTTAAAATCCAAGCTCTGTTCCCAGTGATGTTGGGGAGGTAATTTAAGCCCTTGATGCCTCTCTTCTACCTATCTATGTGAGGATAAAAATAGTAACAGTCATAGGTGGAAATTAATATGTGAATAGCCCAGGGCATGGGGTCAGTAATACTAAACATACTCTATAAGCTAACTGCTATCATTATTATCACCACCATCATCCTTATCACTATCAGCATTACCATCATGTCATCACCATCACTGTCACCATCATGGAGGAAAATAACCAGGGTACCTCAAGAGTTCAACAAAAGTCATCCAGTTAGTAAACTCAGAAGCAAGGCTAGAAGATAGAGCAATCTCTTGATTCTTGGTTTAGCAGTCATACCATCACCATGCCTACTCTGGCACCTGGCACCGAGAACACTGTCTGACCCAGGTAGATCCTTCCCTGGCTCCAAGGAGGCTGGGTCCTTTGCTGAGTCTTTGCCTTTGAGGATTGGCTGCCCACATTGCTGCCTTTCAGTTCCCTTTAGCAAGTCAGACACACCATTTTAAAATTCATTTTTGAAAGTGACAATTAATCATGTATATTTTTTTTGCCTAAACTGATAAAGATGAAAAAACATTGAGCTATTCTGTTTAGATTAGTTTTGATAAGTGTATTTAAAAGAAAGGTAAATAACCATTATGTGTTTTATATGACTATATCGTTATGATTAAATGGGTGGCTTTCGGACACTGTGTAAGTGTGACTATCATTTAAGTAGAGTCAAGGAGCCTATGTGTTTTATATCTATTGGTACATACTTTTCATTTGATTTGAAGAGCTTTAGCCAACTTACACTTCAGTCATTAGTAGACAAATTCATCTATTTCATAGTAACTTTGCCAGTATTTTATTTACCACTTTTAAAATGCAACATATACTCTGCTAAGTGATATCCAGATATTAACCTTAACTTGCCTTTCCTAGGTGACTAGTGAAGCTGGACATTATTTGTATTTTCTAGACATGTCATTTGCTTATGGACTGAGAGATAATTTATCGCATTTATTGAACCTCTAGGACAAAGGAAGAGGTATTCCTAAACCTGGCACCTGACTGGTTCCTGCTGCTCATGCAGGGTCACCTGCATCCCAGCACTACTGTGCTGGGATTAAAAATACTGCTTCACTTTTTGTCAAGCCTCTCTCTCCGAGGGCAATTTAAAGATGGCCTGTCTGCAGGATCCTGGGTGGAACGCAGCTCTGAAGGCATAGACATTGTGATGGGTGAGTGTGCGGCCATTTCCAGGGGGCTTGGAGCCAGCTCATCATTGGCTGTGACTGAGGACTTGCCAGTCTCCTTATAGCTTGGGACCTTCAGGACTCTTGTGCAGTAGGATCACCTTAACTCCCGATTCCTGATCAGTCCAGTCCTCTCTGATTTTCCTTTCAGGATCCTCGAGGGTCTCACTGTTCTTCAGACATTGGGGGCTTCTTTCCATTCCTCAAAGTCTCTCTTTCTCTTGCTGGGATGTTTCCTCCTACCCGCAACACTAGCAGGCCTGCCATGGCTAATATGGATTCATCCTCAAGGTCTCAGTTCAAATGTCACTTACTCTAAGTGAGGAGGGAATCTCCATTACACTCTCTTTGCCCTATTATTTTTTTTATAGTGCTTATCACAAATCTATATTTATTTGATATTTAATCATTCATTTTTTGTTTTTCCCACTACATCGTAGTACTTGGTGAGGGCCTGGGGTCCTGTATATTTTGTCAGAACATTTTGCACTTGTTGCCTAGTACAGAGTTGCCTTGTTGACTCTAAGGTGATAGGCACTGAATATCTGTTTTTGAATGAATGAATGAATGAATGAGTGAATGAGCATGTCAGGAATAGGGGAAAGAATTCTTGCTGAGTACTTTCTCATGCTTGTGTGTTTATATTTCTGTTCTGGATTTCTATGACTTGGTGGGTGGAAGGGAATTCCCTTGTGTGCCCCATTCTCACTTTGATGAGAAGCAATAGCAGTTGTTCTCAATCAGATTTTGTGTACCTTCCACCTGATTAATAGATAACCTGAAGAGCTACTCTCCTTCGCCTGACCAGAGCCCCTGCCTGCTTCCTGGGTTCCGCGTCTTGAATGGCTTTTTGATCCACCACGTTCATATTCCGGAAGTCTACCTCATTGTGTCCACCTTCTTCCTACAGACACCACTTACAGAGCTGACAGGCGAGCCTAAAGTAGGTTCTTGGGGAACTCCTGGGATGGAATGACACACTTAGCTTTCTGATTCCACATGACCAAGACAGTTCCCTAAGACTCTCCACCCTTTCCTGACTGCCCCTTTCTTTTAGCTTCTCTTGTTCTGACCTATTTCCTTACTTAGCAGTCAATATGCTTTGGCTGGCTCTATGGGTACCCTTGACTTCCTCCACCTCTGCCTCCCATAGTCATCCCCAGCAGGTCTCCATTTTTATCAACCCCACTTTTAATTTTTTCTCCTTTTGGGCTAGAGAAATCCATGGTGATGGGGGTGGCATGGGGAAGTGTTGTCACCACAGACTTAGAGCCTCAGTTAATGCCTTCAGAAAAACATGTTCCTTTACCTTAGTAATGCCCCTACGATTCCCCTACTTTCTGATATAAACCATATATGTTCTGAGTCTTTTGCCCCACAGCTGCCCTTTGCTCCGATGACTTACCTCATAGTGAGATCGGAGGCTGCCCAGAAGTATCTTGCCCTCCACATCTACTTATGCCATCACCCTCTTCATCATCTTCTCTCTACTGTCACTGGCCAAGGACAGCTTTTTTAAGGCTGATATGGATTCCCTTCACTTCTTTCCTGAGTGATTTTATTCAATCATATCCCTTCTTTTCATGTATTTTCAGCATCTTCTTTTCAATGACTCTTTCCTCATAGACCATCGGTATGATAAACTATGTTCCACTGAAAACCAGAAGCTGCCCTATTGACTCACACTCTTGACAACTGCTGTCCTGTTTTTCACACTCCTCTTTTTCTTTGGCCAGATTTTTCCAGAGAGGGGTCTACACTCACTGTATATACCCTCTTACCATTCACTCCCTTATGCTTACTCACTCCCTCACTTGCACCAAATCCAAGTCTTCATTGGCTCTCATTCCTGTGGGATCAGGTTCAGACTCTATATTCAGTATCAAGACTCTTTGTGATTGACTAGTCTCTCTAGCCCAGCTTCCTCGCTTACCTGCCCTTCATGCTGTGATCCTACTGAGTCATCTTCATAACAGAACTGCTACTTTGTGCTTGTCCACTCTATGACTTTAATGAGCTCTTTCTCCCATCATCATCTGTCTCAGATGCCATCTCCAGCTTAGGCCTCTTGGATAGAGAGAAACATCCTCTCCTTTGTGCCTAGCATATGTGGCACAGACATATATACATATTTTCTTCTTTCCTTTGGAACTGAGCACCTTACAAATAGACCTACAGTTTACTCATCTTCCTGGGCACTTGACAAATAGCAGACTCAGAAATTGTTTCTTCGTTGTACTTGAGTTGAGTAAACTGTACTGAATTGAAATGGGGTGAAGGGAAGGCTTGAAAGGCCACAAAAATGCACATCTCTTGCACATCCTCATACTTGATAGATCTAAATTTTGGAATACTAATAGTCTTATAGATCTCACTTCAAAATAAAGTTCTGAATATTCTTGCTAAGTTCATCAAAATCCTGTATTATTATTTCTTCAAGAATATATCTAGGAAACAAAGATCTGCTAAGTGTCAGGACCCATGTAGATGTTTTACATATTTTATTCTACTTGATATTTATGACAATCCCATGGGGTAGATAATGTAATTTACATTTCACAGAGAGGAAAACTGAACTGCCACATAGCTGAATTGCTTGCTTAAGCCAAGCTATTAAAGAGGAAAAGTTAGATCATGCTGCTTGTCAACCAATGCTTTTTCCACTATAATCTGCACTCTTCCCAAATAAATTCATCATATATCTTCTGTAATCTCATTTACAAAGATTCATTAAAATTTATTGGGACATTATTTGTGATGTCATTCCAAAAGAACTAAACTCGACGTGAGTCATTAGAGGGTTCTTCAGCACCTTCTTGGAGGTGTGCCTTTCCCTTATGTACTGAGTGAGCTGAAATTCTCCATATGAGCCAGCCACCTAAGGTGTTACTGTTCTGTTCTTTCCCACTGGGGCACCTGGGAAACAGTGCACTGGCTGGAAAGCTGGTCCCCTTGGTGTGTAGCTGCAGGTCTCTTTGCAGCCCTGGCTTCCTCTTTCAGGACAGCCTGGATGCCATGCTTCAGTGGCTCTTACAGAAGCACCACACAGAAGAAGTTCTCCGGGCTGGACTATGTACTGAGGGTGCCCTGCTGCTCCTGGAAATGCTGAAAGCCACCATGAGCCCGGTAAGACCCTTTCTCCACATGTTGTGATAAGGATCAGAAAGGAAGACAAGTTTGGAAGGGTTAGCTTGACTTTTACCAGTAGTTTCCAAGAAATGCCAGCAATTAGCAAGTATTATTCAGAAGGTTTGATAGAAGAGGCAAGGCACGTTCCTGGAGATAACTTGGGTACACTATGGAAAAACAAACCTAAATGTTTCCAATGAGGTTTACTCGCTCTTGCCATTGGACTTATATTTTACATTTGTTTAAATGTTTAACTTTTTCATTAGGAGATTCATGCATTTAGTCAGAGAGAATATTTCTGGGCAACTAATTTAGGTCAGAAGCTTAGAAGAGCCTGTGGAAGGGGAAAAGGGACATGTGGGCCTCACATGTGAATAATCTGTGAAGTAGAGACTTGCCTTAGAGAAGACAGATGTCTGCCAACTCTAGACATGACATGAAGGGGCTTCATGGAGAGCCTTCAACTCAGGCCTTCTAGGTCCACCTGAGGTGAGTGGAGAGGTTATTTTAGACATGGAGGTGAGTATGGAGTGGTGAAGGCCATGTAACCTGTGATCAGTAGTAATTCTGAACCAGATCTATAGGGACTTGCATGAGAGGCTGAAAAATTCAGATTTCATTCTGTAGACCCCAGGGGCAACTGGAGGCTTGGTTGTGTGTGGGGACATTGTTGCTTTTGTAAAATGATGCATTTAAAGTATAAACAAAAGAGAAAAGAAAGAAGTAAATTACCTGAAATATGCTCATCCAGATATAACCACTGTAAACTTTAGAGGAATATTCTTCCAGACACCTCTCTAAGCTTATACCACATACTTACAGAGGGTTAAACCACATAAATTTTTTTGCCTTTTTTTCCCCTTGAAATATTGTAGATATATTTTCATGCCAATAATCATACATGGAAATCATCTGTTTGTAGATGAAATTTTATATTGCTTCTCATCGTGATTATTGTTCTCAAAAGTCTGTAATGTACTTTCTTGAGGAGACATCTTTCCTCTCTAGTTTGGTGTCCTCCTTAGTGTAATTTCTGGGATGTGGGATAGTGAGGCAAAGTGTACTTAAGTGTTTCTTTTGGATAAACTTTCTCAGAAAGGTTGCATTAGACCTTGCACACATATATTCCTCCACTTAAGATAGATCTCACCATCTTGTATAGAAGTGTTCAGCCAGTTCTCAGAGCCTCAACAACATGGCCAAACTGGTGATGATTTCATAGTTGAGTGTTTTGCTTTTATTATTACTGAAGTTGATATCTTTTTTCATATTCTTATTAACCATCTATTTATTGTACTGTGAATTTCCCCTTGTATCTTCTCTGTGTGTGAATATGCTAGGAAAGTACAGATCACAATTTTTGTTCTTTTAAAAAAGACAGGAATGTATTTAATTTTTATTAAGTACTTTTTTAGCATGTAATTAGATGGTCGTATGCTTTTTTTAACCTGTTACCCATGATGAATTGCATCAATAGATTTCCTTGAATTTCTGCAAATATCTCAGAGTCACTTTGTTTTTATTCATTTAAAATTCTCCCTTATTCTTTTTATGAATATTTTATTTATGATTTTGCATGCATATTTACAAATAATATTAAGTTGCAGTTTTCTTTTTGTTATAGCTTTATTAGGTTTTGATATCAATATTATGCTAGTTTTATTTAAAAAGACTGCTCACCTTTCTTTATATTTTAAGAAGATGCTAAATCTGTAGTAAATTGTTCCCATAAAATTTTGGGGTCTGATTTTTTTCCATTATTGCCTTATTTAGGCTTTTAAATGTTTCCTTGACCTAGTTTAGGTAATTCATATTTTAAAAAAATCTTCCCATTTATTCAATTTTCACAAATGGTATCTTTTAATTCATTTAAAGTTTTGTGTGATTATTTTCCTTTTCTTATTCTTAATTTATAAGTTTGTGCTCTCTCTTTGCCTTAAAAAGCTGAGGACTTTTGAACTTATTTAAAGAATGAACTTTGAATATATTTTTCTTTCTCTTGATTTTTTTTCTTGGCTAGTTCTAAGATTTTAGTATTTGGCATCTTCATTTTCATTGTTTTCTAGAGTTTCTTTGATTGTAGTTTTAAAGACCATTTTGATGCATATTTTTCATCATCTGTGTGGTTGAACTCTGTTTTTTATTGTTATTTATTTCCAGTTTTGTTTTGTTCTAGGCAGAGCACATGATCTGTATACTTCCCATTTTTGCCAGAATACTTTGTGGACGCCCCTTATTATATACATTTTTGCAGCTTAAGGAGTCTGGTACTTTTCTAATCAATTAATTTTATTTTTAAAAAACAAACAAAAAAATAACAAAAGGATTTAAAGAAAATATATAGCATGCTGAGAGAAGTAAAAAATAAGACCAAACATTTGCATTATAATATCAAACATAAAATGGTTAACTTGTGTATTACAGAAGTGACTCATAGGCTGGTTAATGAACATAACTCAACCTTTTGGGATCTAACAAACATGTAACAAAGCAAAATCGCTCAAATATTGTTTTGGTTCATTGAAGATATCTGTTGTGAAAGCATCATTTACCAAATACAGTAGACAAGCATCACAATATAAAAGGCAAAAACTAGAGGCAAAAGAAAAAGACCAGAAACAATCATAGTGAATAACTCTAACAGATCTCAGTTTATTTCATTTTCTTATTTATTTTATTATTTGCTTAGAAATTTATTTTGCCCATTGGTAACCTACCATAGATTAGTTTGCCTGTTCTTGAACTTGATATAAATGGAATCATATGTTATATACTCTTTTGCATCTGGCTTCTTTCACTCATCATTCTGTTTGTGATATTCATTCATGATGTTGTATATGTCAGTAATTCATTCTTTTATTGTTCTTGAGTAGTATTTTATTGTGATAATTGATCATAATTTATTTATCTATTCTCAGTTGTTTCCATTTGGAAATATTATGAATAAAGATGCTGTGTACATATTTTTGGGTTGGCATACATATTCCTTTCTGTTGAGAAAATGCCCAGGAGAGAAATCAAGGTTCATAAGTTATACATACAACTTGCTTTAGTTGATATCACTTAATAATTCTCTAAAGTGAAGTGCTAATTTACGCTTTCTCCAGCTCTTATTCTGGGAAGGTTCTAGGAACTCCCTGTTTTTGCCAATGTATTTATTGCATTGTTGATCTTTTGGATGTTAGCTATTTCTCTGTGTGCAACAATCCTTTGAAACAATATTATCTCCATTGTACAAATGTAGAAACTGTAGCTATAGATCAAGAAATAAGGGAATGGTGCATGCATGTGTGTCCAGCATTAGCAATCTGTTCCAGGTCATGGGCATGCCTAAGAACCTTCAGAATGTTCTGGTTGCTCAGTGCATAAAATCCAAATTTCTCTTCCAGAAGTCCAAGTCTTCTTTATCTGACCTTATCTCCCAGCTTCTTCTGTATTTACCTTCTGCTAGTTACTGTGAAAATGAGTCCAAAGCATTAATATATCTCATTTAGTCCTCAAAACAACCTTATGAAGTAGATTGTATTACAATTCTTGTTTATGGAATTAGGACTGAAGGGTAAGGAGATTTAGGAACTGATCCAAAGCTATATCATTAATTAGAGGTGGAGGCAGAATTCAAATTAGGTAGACTAACTCCAGAAAACATTCTCTGAACTCTGACCTCTGATATTCCTCTGGTAATTTAATACTGTGCTGTACAAAGCTGGTGAAAAAGCCAGATGCAGGGGACTTCAGAAGGAGTTTCTCTGTCTGTCTGCCTGCTCTTCCCGTATCAAACCCTCAAAGGATCCTGTGAATGAGATTTTAAACTGCTTTCTAATCATCCCGTGTACATCGCCTTTCTTTCTACAATTAGGTTTGAGTATTCTAGTATGAGGCCCCGTTCCAGACACATGGTATCTACTTGGTAAACAGGATGTTCTGACTCACGGGACCGGGACTTGATGGGGGGAATGAGGAAACCATGGGTGGGAGGGGCTGGGGCTGAGTGAGTGGCCAAAGGAAGACCCGATGTGTCTGCCTGTAGCTTCTACAAAGTAGGCTGAGTGTCACTTCATCTCATTATTAGCATGACTATGAAGGGTTGGCCTATTTTAAATTCTAGACTGTTTATTCTGAATAGAGCAGGACCTCAGGCAGCAGCAGATGCACAGCTGGTCAAGGGAACTGAGTACCAGCAGGACACTAGTGTACGGCCAAGATGGAGACTCAGCCAGGTGTCCAAGGCCAAGTTATAGTATAGGGGCAGACAGGTGCCTAGGTCCCCTCAGGGTAATGGATATCAGCTCAGTACAACGTGATCCATTCCAGACCCCTGGCTGGTGGGGAAATGTCTCCTTAAGTTTGCCAGCTCTGGACAGGGTTTGTCTAGCTATCAGCCAGGGCAGTGTCTAGAGTCAGGAGTATAAGCATTGGGCATGGGGAAGGTTGGTGTCAACCTTGATTGAAGACTTCCCTGAACACAGAGGCCATGCATGTCTAATCACATAGAGGTAATATGGGGAAGAAGGTAGACTTTATAGACAGATTGCCTGGCGTCAACTGTGCCTCTGCTCCTTACCCATTGGGTGACTTTTGGCAAGCTACTACTTAACCTCTCTATGCCTCTGTCTTCCCATCAGTGAAATAGGGATAAACGTAGGACCTACCTCAAAGGGTTGTTGTGAGGTGAGAAGAGGAGTATGTGTGAAGCCCTTGAAACAATGCCTGCATGTGTAAAACCCTTCCCAAATTAATAATTAGTATTCTGTGCCAATCCATAGTCTTATGGGTCTTGCAATGAAGTGTCTGGTTGAAAGTCTCTGAAAAGAAGTCTCCCTAGATTTCAAATTCTCATGTATGCCTCTCATGAAGTGTGCCCTCAGCCCCTGACAGGTCGTGGAGATGATGCCTGGGCACAGACTTTCCCGGCCAGTGTGCTACAGTTCCTTAGCCTTGTGCACAGCACCTATCCCCAGGATCCGACCTGGCGGGCCCCAGAGTTCCTCCAGACCTTGGCCACCATTGCCTTCCCCCTGGGAACTCACAAGGTAGGATATGCCGCCACCCTATCCCAATGAAAGAAGGGATGGGTATCGTAGTCCTTCAACATCAAAGGATGAAATTTCTCACCACCCCCCAAATTAAATACATTTTAAGGTAACATCTAAAACAGTAAGTAAAAAACTTGGGTAACTTTTTTTTCTTGGCTGAGATGCAGCTTGAGGTCATTTTCAACTTTGAGATTCAATACATCTTTTGAGTTGTTAGAAATCTCAGTAATGAGAAATTTGATGGTAGATCCAATCCAATTCTATATGGAATACCCTCTCACTGATTATGCAAAACAACAAGTTCTATCCCAGGAAGGCTGTGGCCTTACACCAGAGGTGGCAGGGGTTGTTTGGGGGACTGGAAGAGTGTCCTTCTCTGCCTTTTGTTCTCAGGACCCCCATCCTGTTTGCAGGCCATGACTTGGGACTCCTTGCAGTTGGAGGGTTGCTGGGATGGCAGAGGGACTGGCTGGGTCTTGAGGACAAGGAATGAGTGAGAGAAGAAGTGAAGGGGCTATGGAAAGAAATGTAATTGAGTTTGAGACTGAGTGTCATTTCCAGCAGATCAGTGGGACTCAGTGGGCTAAGAGAGTCTGGGAGCTTGGAGGAGCATATGTGGATCAGGGTAAAGGGAAAAACCTGCTCATCACCTACTCCGTGGTGGTGTAGAAACCTGAGACCTAGACAGGGTTAAGTGGGGGCCATAAGACCTATCTTACAAAATGGTTGAGAAGGTGAAATACACATGGTTTATGTGATTAGTAAGTAATAGAGCCAAGATTTAAACCTCACACATCTCTTCCCATAGCCCCTTCTCTACCCCCAACTCTCTCACTGAAAGCTTATATTCTATCACAGTCAGTTTAAAATAAAATTAAATGAAATGGCCAAATAAAATTTAAAAGTTATTCATTTTAATACAAGGACTAAATATAAAAACTAGAAGATTTTCAAAAAGATAAAATGGATTGCTGGGTTATCATCAACTAAAATAACATACCAGAAAAGTAATAGTAAAGAAAAAAAATACACTGGAAGGAATGAGAAATAGAATCTGCATACAGAGGCCAGGTAGGGAGAAAGGACAGTTCCGTAGACTGTCCCTTATCATGACTTTAAGCAGATCCTCTGGAGGGGGCAAGAGCCCTGAAATTCTGACATTCTTAGCCCAGATTCCCACTTTAGCTCCTACACAGCAAGCCAGGCTCACCATTTGCTGAGTCAAAGTTCTAGCTGTCTGCCAGCAGGTGGAGCACACTCTGACCCAGGGTTCTTCCTCTCCAAGCTCAGCAGTTCCTGCCTGGGGGAGCATCTGGCCAAAGTCACCCTACCCCAATGAGAGACCTCAGGTGAGCCAGGCCCTGTCCCTGGGCTTCTGGCTCCAGTTCCAAAGTGCTTATTCCCATACCTCCGGCTCCAAGTAGACTCCAAAATGCCTTTGTTGCCCAGAAAATGTGACAGACCCTCTTCACGTAGAAGGCTGGTGGACATACGACTTCAATTTGTTGTGAATTTATATGGCATCTTTCCAGCCAAGGCCACATGGAACTAATTAAAACAGTCACTACCTCCCTAGGTGCCATTACATTCATTTTATGGTTTAATTACAAATGCCTGCATTAATTTTATGAATGAGCAAAGGGAGGTGCCGACAGAAGAATGTACATGGAAAGTTCACCAGCCAGGAGACAGGAGTCCCTGGCTGAGTGTCCTTGGGTGTGTCACTCAGCCTCCCAGGATCTTCATGTCTTTCTGCATGTAGCTGGGTAAACAATGCCAGTCTCATTTATCTCCCAGTATTTTTAAATACACAAAAATGAGGAGCGAAGGCCAAGGTGCTTCAGGGACTTGGATGTCAGGATTTGCTGAAATCCTCATATTTTCCTTTTCACCCAAGGGTCATAAATTGTTAACAGCAGAGTCTGGCAAGCAGTAAGTGTGAGGGCTTCTTTAGGTGGGAATAGGCTTTATTGACCGTATGCCAGGGTCAGGCACTGTGGCATTCACTATTCTTCCATTGTGTTCTCACATGTCTTTGTGACATTCTTTTTAGTATTCATTATTGGAAGCTGTGGCTCCCAAGAAGTGACTTGCCTAGAACACATTCTGGGCTTCACTGCCAAGCATTCCCTCAGCTTTTTCCTATGACTCCCACCTATCCTGGGTTCAGGGAAACCAACAGGCCACGTTATGAGTTATGATACTCTGAGCAAGTTGTCTATCTCTACAGATCCTCAATTTCCTTACATGTTAATGTTTTGATCAGAATCCTGCCCCTGAATACATCAGAGATAGATGTGAAAGCATTATGAGGCCAGCCAGGCCACTCATGCTGGGGTTCTCTTGTCTTTGAGGGGGTCACAACTGAGTCTGCCCAGAACACCAGCAGTCCCAGGGCTGAGGCTGAAGATGACAGCATTGTGGAGGGTCTACAGGCTCCTGCCAAGTCACATCCCTTACGGAAACAGCTAAGGGAGTTCATGCAGCTACTCTTGAGGGAGCTCTTGGCAGCTCCCAGCCACAAGCAGTGTCTGCCACTGGACGTGCTCCTGGAGGTGAATGGAGAGGGTGCTATTGGGCCAAGTTCTGGGGAAGTGGGCCTGGGAGGGCATAGGCACCTCAAGGGCAGGGCATGTGCAGGGAGACCTGAGGGCTGATCTCTTGTGAGAATTCATCTAGGCCTGTAGATGGCTGCTGGCTGGTGGTCAAGAATGTCTCCTAAAGCTTCAGTGATTTTATGGGAGACAATCTTTATCCTCCAGGAACCGTAGGCCCTGGCAGAGCAGGGAACACATCAGCAAGTGGATAGGTGAATGAAGGCAGGTCTTAGCCAGGTCTTGTAAGCAGATCCTGAAATATAGGTTATACAGAGTGATTTTGGGGGCCTATGCTCCCAGGGGAGGTAGAAAAGGGATGCAAGGATGATGAAGAAGAATCTAACCAGAAAATTGTCTCAGCCACAGCCGGGTCCCAAAAGGGAACACTGGTGTGCTATCTGCACCCCAGAATTGGCTCTATCTTGAGCTACCTGCTAGGTAGTCATTATTTATGGGTCACCCCCACTTGCCTCCTTGCCCCCAGAAAGTGAAAATCGCCTCCTGGGTGAGGCAACTTGGTCAGCAGAGGATAATGGCTTGTAGAAGGGACAGTTATGAGTTGTTGGCAGTCAGCATTCCTCACAGCTGTGGTAATAGAATATAGGCCAGGCAGGGTGACCCAGTTGGCACTGAGAGAATATGATTACTATGTGGCTGCTATGTTAGTCCTGGGTGTGCTTCCAGGCTTCTCCAGACAATGCCAGCAGCCAACAGAAGCGAGATTTCCAATCTGAAGTCCTGCTCTCCACAATGGAAATATTTCACATGATGAGTGGAGGTGACGTATCGATGCTCAGAGGTGAGTGGGGGGGGGGTGCCCTGCTTCTTCCTGTTTATCACACAAAGATGCTGAAAGCTGAGCAGGAAAGCCAGTGTTCCCACCAACCACTGACCTCGGTATCCTAGAGGAAGCATGGGCTTTAGTGCTGCAGGGCACTCTAAGAGGCATGGGGAGACACCCTTCACCTACACATCAGTCCCTCCTTGAATCTGCAACAAGAGTTTACTGACCCTGTCCAGAAGCCCCAGGGGAGGCATGCTTGCTTTTTTCATGACTCCTTTGCCTCTGTTAGGCCACTTGGAAACAGGAAGTCTTCCTGATAAAACCAGTTCTCCTCTGCCTTCAGTAGAATTGTGTCCTTTTCCCTTGAGGATAGTCAAGATGTCAACTGGAATTCAATATTCTTCTGCTCAGTATCTTATTCTTTGCACCTATGCCTGGGTACAACAATTTTTTTTAAACTAATGAACCTGGTTGAAGATATTGCCATTGCCCCTAAGAAGTTCAGATTGAAGCTTCATTTAGAGAATGTACATTTCCAACAAGATTAAACAAAGTACTTTCTGTGGTTTGAGTCATAGAATTTATCTTCTGGATTCCTAGAAACCCTGACCATTGATCTTTCTTATAGAGTAACTGAAGTGTGGTAGAGTAGAATGGTGAAAAGTGTGAGCTTGGTAGTCCCAGTTCTGATCTTGGCTCTGTCACTGGACAGTGGCATGACTCTGGGCAGGTGCCCAAACATGTGAGTGAGTACAATAATCATGACTAACTCAGAGGGTTTTTATCAGGATTAGCTGAGATCATCATATCCACTTTTGAGGATAATGCCCATCGTGCTGGCAAGTACAGACAGATAATCCACATTACATCTTTATTCTCTGCCTTACAGTGAAGCAAGGCCTTGGGTCACTGTGACAGCTTTGCTATTTACATTCTACCTAATTTTTCCTCCACTCTCATTCTAAATGTCACTGGAAGAAATGCTACCCTGTACTTACTTCCTCCCTACTTGGTTTATATCATTGACTAGATGTTTTAAGATTAATTTATTTTGAATAATGTGTGTTCATTGGGTACCTGTAAGACCCCATCTTCAGAGCAATTGGGTATATAGAGGGCTATAATGGGGTATACAGAGGTGAATAAGATATGATTGATTAACAAGAGGGGTTTGGAGATCATTGTAGAAAGAAAGCAATTCAGATTTTGATGAACTTGATCTGTGTTCTCACTCCATCTAAGGCAGTAAAGAGCCTCAGCCAAACACAGAAGCTGCTGCTGCTCCTTCACTTATGAATATATCCCACTTTACCCAGAAGCTGGTAGAGAAGCTATACAGTGGGATGTTCTCAGCAGACCCCAAACACATCCTTCTGTTCATCACGGAGCACATCATGGTGGTAAGAATACTGGGCTGGCCATAGTGGTATGGAAACTCCTGCTGACTGACCAAGTGACTATATGATATGCTTCTGGCTATACAGTTGGTCCAGACCAACTTACTGTCCTTCCTGAAGATAGAATTTGAGATGAATGGGAGGAAGGAAGAGGACCTTTATGGCCCAGACAATGCCTGGTGGCTGTTGAGTGCCCTGAATGGCTTTCACCTCAATTTGTCTCAGTTGTCAGAGCCATGGTCTCCTGTGCTGGCAACTGAGCTCTGCCCCTCCTAGAATCTACACACCTCCTCTGGGTCTTTATTGTCATTATTGGTTTAATATTAATTGTTGTTATTTCTCATTAACAAAGGACCAAAAGTATCTTTATTTCCAAAAGATCTTTGTAATTTTCTTCGTTAGTGTTCACCTCCATTTGTCATCTTTGGGACTTCCTGAAATCAAAGCTAGAGTCTATATTTACTTAGTCCTATTATTCTTGCATGTGCTCTATCTTCAGATATATCTACAAACATACAAATGCATGCTTATAGATACACTTTAAATATAAGTGTGTGTATACACGCACAGAATCATACAATCTCAGAAATCTAGAGTGAAACTCTTTTTTTAATTCTCACCTCCCATTTTAGTCTGAAAACCTTTTCGATCAAGTGGCCATTCATTCTCTCCTTGAACTATTCCTGCATGAGGCGTTCACTATACTACCAAATGGTTCCAGCCAGTGGGACATCTGTGATTGTCAGAGAACACTTACTTAGCCGAACACTGCCTCCAGCAACTCCTGCCAGCATCTTTAGCATGCCCTCTGCAGCAGAACCAAAGAGGGCCACTCTCCTTCCTTTTCATGCCCCATAGGGAGAGGTCATTGACACCCCCAGGGTGGGGATTAGAGTTTCAACATACAAAGTTTGGAGGGGACACAAACATTCAGCCCATAGCAGCTTCCAGTAATCAAAACAAATAGAGCTAATACTAGAGTGAGTGCCCTTTTAGGCTAATGTGTCTAAACGGGGTGCCAGGCCCAAGGACATTCAGTTTTGCCCACATCTATAATCCTTCTCTCCTACTCACTACCTATGACTCTCACAACTCTTAACTTCAGTTTGAGAGATATGACCCATATAAGGCATAGGTGATGATAGTAAAAACATGAACTTCAAATTACAACTGATATGAATAAAACTTAACTTCATTAGTATAACTACTTGCAGTACCCACAAAATTCTAAGGGAGCAATCTACAACTAACAAATATCTTTCTAATAGACTGAAAACTTTTGCACGTAATTTTTGTTCTATGAATTCTTTATGATGAAACCAAAAAATATAGATAGACCAATTAGTGTTAAGGCACAAATCAGGATTTTCTACCTTATCCATCTAAGTTTATTATGTGTTAAAATTCACTGGACTCCCATCTCCTTTATATGATATGGTGATTAAGAGCATGGCTCAAGTGTCAGGTGTGATTTGACCCTTATTGACCACTTAACATCTCTGACCTTCAGCTTCCTTATCCCTAAAGTGGGGTAATCTTAGTGCCTACTTCAAGATATTAGGATATTTAAATGAGGCAATATATGTAAATATATGCAAAATGCTTAGCATGAAAACTGTATTAGTATAAACACTCTGTACATAATAACTAGTATTTATAGTTAATAATGTTTTTTTTTTTAAATTAGACACTAATAATAGTATCTTACATAATGAAGGACAACTATTTTACCTGTATTTCAGCAACCTCTGGTCTTTTGTCTATTTTGTGGTGAACCTCAAAAATATTTTTACAACAACTTTTTGTAAATCTAACAATTTGAATTTTATTTATTGATCATTCTCTCTAATAGAAGCTCAAAGATAAAGGAAGTCGATCCTATTTGAATTTTAGATCATGACACTTTTTGAAATAGAGAAAAGGAGATTGTATTATTTTTATAGTTAACTAACTGGGTCAGTCTATAAAATAGTAGTGTTCACTAGTATGATTGTATATGTCTGTGTTTGTTTTATGTCATAGGTTATCAAGAATGCCTCTTCACAAAGGGACATTGTCATCAGTGCTTTATACAGCAGTTTAAATAAAGTCATTCTTTATTGCCTCTCCAAGCCCCAACAGACCCTCTCTGAATGCCTCAGCCTTCTCAGCATCCTAGACTTTCTATGGGAACACTGGGATATTATCTTTGCTACCTACAACTCCAACACCAGTTTCCTTCTCTGCCTCATGCATTGTTTGTTGCTGCTCAGTATAAGAAGGTAAGAGTTTCTCACTTGTTTCTTTGCCCACCAGTGGTCAATGCAGAAAAGAAAGCTTCCGAGGGACACTTGAGTTTGCACTATAAATTATGTAATCCCTTTGTTTATCTGGTTGTCTAAACTAGGTATAATATTTGATAATAAGGTAGGTCCTCCTCAAAACTGTCCATATGACTGAACAGCTAGAATCATCATGAAATAATAATTTACTGTGCTTTCATGATTCTCAGATTTTAAGAATCTTCACTGATTTAATTTTGTGGGCAGAAAACTCCAACATTAAATATACATATTGATTTTATAATGCAGGCAGACTTCAGAAATATTAACATTTTGGTAACACAATCAGAATGGAAACACATATGATAAATTGAATCATGCAAGCCAGGAATAATTTTACTGATAGAAAAAATATAAACACAATTTATGATATAAAATAACATTCATAAGTATACCTGTGTGAGAAATATTAATAAAAAGAAATTAATCTCAATTAAATCCTTTTCTTAAAGTCCAAAGTTTGAAAATATGTTAGATTTCTCTGAATGTATGCACTTTCTCTGTGTATATGTGTGGCAGTATGCACACTGGTGCCTTGGCATCATGCTGCCTATGAATATTATCTTATTCATGGAGAGCCATGTTGAATGTAGAGTAAGAGAGGACTTATACTTTGCTCTTGTCCCTTTTTTTGGTTGTATTTATACCAGTACAAATTATGTCTGATTACTAGGGAAAAATCTCTCAAATCTTATTGACTTTTTAACATTACAAAGCACCAGAATTACTCTCTAGGAAGCACTGGAAAATACTCATAGTCCAGAGGAGGCACTTGATTTTATTTGTTTGAAATAAAAGAATCCCTGGTCAGTGTATGAATGAGATTGAGAGATTCTCTTCTCTATTTTAAGAATTAGGCCTTATCTATACCATAAGCATAGATAAGAAGAATGGTTACCAATTGATTTGTGTGCTTAAAGTTACATCCTCCTCAGACGCCTCTTAGCAAAATGGACTCCAAAATCCAAAGGGACTTCATTCTAGATATTTCAAGAATGGATATTTTCACATACTCTATTTTTTCATTTCCTTGTTAGTCATTTTTGATTCAATCTACAAACATTTACTGAGTTTATATTCTGCTTAGTTGGCTGAGAGGGCCCAGAGAAGAGGGCATGTGGATATTAACATAACGAGGAGCCCCGGAGCATACAGTTCATGGGGAACCTAATATGTAAATCACGCTGCATCCTAATTAGAAATAGCTGCAGGATGTGTGGGGCCACAACAAAGTGCAAATGAGTGTCTCTTGTTCACATATTGCTATGAATTTCAAGAGGGTAACAGAAGAGTCCAAGCATAGGGCCCTTCAGAGTGTGGACCCTGTACCAGTGCACAGATCACAGGCCCATAAAGCTGGCCCTGGCCGCATTCCAGGCAGAATGAGATCAGTGCCAAACAAAAGCAGAGTTCAATGCTTTGGGAGTTTACAAAAAGAAATGACCAGTTCTGATGCTGGAGAAAGCAAGAGAGGTTTCATCGGGTCTGCTGGGAGCATGGATTGGATTTAATAAAATGGAACAAAAAGAAAGTGGTTTTCCTATTTTCCAGAATGCTATTATATAATATCTGTCATAGAATTTGTCATAAGCTGTTTGCTTGAACTTGATTAGACAGCTTTTTCACATTGATATATACCAAGTTTGGAGGATGATTATTTGTAATAAAGAGCAATGACATAATCCCAAGGAAACTGAATTTTATAGTGAAAAATCTTTTGCCTACTAGTTTTCCAGAAGGATTTGGAATGGAACCCAAGCCTAGAATGACTCCTTATCATCAAGTATTTCTTTCTCCAAATGAAGAAGTGAGAGAAAAAAGAGAGGATGACTTGCCAAGTTTGAGTGATGGTACATTTTATGTGTTGTTTATTTTGGAAGTAGTAGATGGGTAGTGATAACTGCTAGGATTGCATTCTTTCATTTTTTTCCCCAAGATGAAGAATCAAATATTTAAAAGCCAGAAGAGGCCTCATAGAAAACCCCATAAAGATATAGTAGTACAGAAAAGTAACCTGATAGAGAATGAAATTGGAATGACCTTTATGTTAAAAATGGGATGAAATAGCAGATGTATAGGTAGAAGAAGAGAGAACTTTGTGGGACTTGGTTAGACTAAGAACTTGGTTTTCCTGCTAAAATCCCAGAGGCCCTCACTGTAAGTCAATTTTAATTCTCAGGTCGTCTCTTAAATTTTCCTTGGCCCACTTGATATAGAAATTAGCATTCCATGTCACCTACTTTAAGCCATTACTTAGCTCTCAGCTTTCTTCCCTAGAAACTAGAAATATAATAAATAAACTCATTGTTTTTATGAGATTTTTGGCTTAATAGAATTATTGGATTTGGTAATATCAAATCAAATTAAAGGGATTGGCAGTTTGTAAAAAAAAAAAATGCATCCAGATCCATGTGTTTAAGAGATTGCTCCCTCTTCATCCACGAAGTTTCAGCAAAACTTCCACCACTTTGGTTTGCTGCCATATTTTGTGGTACTAAATGGCAGGCACAAGGGCCTGTTTTCTGGTCAGAAAGGTGCCCAAAGCCAGTGCTCAAAAATCACATGAATTTAAAGTTTACCCTGACAGTATTAATCACAACATGAACATGAATATTTGGAGACTTGGCTAATAGAGTGGACTGAGCAATGTCTAGCCCCCTAGAGTGAAATAAACAGACTGTACAGGCTGGTACCAGAGGGGGCACCCACTGGGCCAAGATCAGAAGGCATTTAGACACTGATCAGGAGATTATAGTTGAGGAGCATAGCAAGTAGAATTGGCTTGGTAGATTTGTCAATATCTGGGCAAATACAGGGCACTAAGATGGGTGGGAAGCTTGAGCCAGTACCAGGAAAGAGGACTAACCTGGGTCCTGGGCCCATTGGCACAGCCTTAAGTTGTGTGTCTATTCCTCTGAGTAACCAATAGAAATGATAGGTTGGAAGGAGCTTCTGGGTGAAAGCTATTTGGTTACTTAGAGCTTGCCCAGATATCTCTTTGGTATCTAACAGAATTGGGAGGTGGGAGAAAGAGGTTCCCTAAACCCATTGATCATGATTCCCAGCTCTGTAAATGTGAAGCAGGCAGGACTTGGTGGTGAGCAGTTAGAAGTAGGGGCTTTAAGGAGGGAAAGCCAGCTTACATAAATGTTGGTGGTATTTTCACCAGTCCTGTGGCTATACATACTGATTGATTTCTGGCTGGAGCTTGCAAAGATAGAATGATATTCAAGAAGAATGTGAATAAAAGCAGCCATGATATGCTATTTCTGGCCCTATCTGGGAGAAGCACTGAGGCCTGCTGATTGTGTGATATGTTCTCTCTCTTAGTCCAGCACAACATCCAAAAGATGGTGAGGACTCTCTGGCAGCAGCTCATGGCACAGAGGCGGCAGGAGCTAGAGGAAACCTTCAAGATTGATCTCTCTGTAAAACCTGGGGAGAGGGAAGTGAAAATTGAAGAGGTCACCCCACTCTTGGAGGAGACCATGCTCAAGGCCTGGCAGCATTACCTAGGTCTCTGTCCACTTGGCTCTAGGGATTGGGACTTCAGGGTCTCATAGAGCCAGACTTTCCCAAGGTTCCACTTGAGGCCCAGAGCCTTTCCCATCCAGACCTTCTCTCTCATCACTTTGGTGGGTGAGATTTACATCACTGAAATGTCATGAATCCTTGCTCTCAAAGAGTGCATGCTGCTTTGCATCTTAGGTGAAAGGAAGGCCAGAGATGCCAATCAAGCAAGCAGATTCTAGGGGTCTCTGACACTGAAGGGCCACCGTGTTAGATCTCTAGCCTGGGCACTGGAACTTGGGCAGAAGTGCTAGGGCCTGCCCTGATATTCACCTACCAGCTTTGAAACATTGCACCAAGACCTGCGGTGACTTGGAGCCTCAGGTTCTTTATGTCCAAATGAAAATCTTAATTTCAAAGATGTTTATGATCCTTACATTCTATCAATGACTCAACACTTTTTACCCTCATATTAGTCAACACACCTGTGAGAATAATGGTTTAGTTTTGTTTTCAAAGAGGCCATTGCTGTCAAATTATGGCTATGTACTTGTTTTAAGTCTTTCAGCATCACAAAATTTGCAGTGATTTAAGAGTTAGTTATTTCACCGTATATTATTGCAGACTACCCAGTGGTGTAACGCCTTTATTTCATTCGCTTCTCAAATTAGCCCATGTACAGTTTGAAGTCTAAATGTAAGATTCTGTTTCAGGGAAAAGTTCACAAAATATCTATCTCTGTCTCTGTCTCTCTCTCTCTCTCTCTATATCTATATCTATATCTATATCTATATATATACCTATATATATCTATATCTATATCATCTACCCATATCTATATGTATATCTATATCTATCATCATATCAATATCTATATATCTATATCTAATTTGTATCTATATATCTATATCTATATCTATCTATCTATCTATCTATCTATCTATCTATCTATCTAATCTATCTATCTATCTATCATCTATCTATCTTATATACCCATGCACATATGTAAAATAAAATGATGAGATGGACCTTAAAACTTACAAATAACTCTCTTTTTGCCAACAATCATATATTGAAAGCTTTCTATGTTCCAGGGCCTGTGTTTTAAACACATAATCTTATTTACTCTTCATGACACCACAATGAGGTTAGACACTTTTATTCCCATTTCAGGATGAAACTCAGAGACTCAGCTAACTTGTCATCTCACACTGAGTCAGTGAGCTTTGGAGCTAAGAGTCTAAGCCAGGCTGGGTGACCCAAAAACCCAACTACATTTCTTATTCAGAAGATGGCAATGTGAGCTTGTAAGCTTTGCTTGTTCCCATTATTGAAGGCAGGCACACTGGACTAGAGGGCCTGCTAGCCCTTTGAAATTCAAACCAGCTGTAGGAATAGTGTGTGTTCTCCTCTCAACTTTACTTCTGACAGTCTTTGCTTCCCTGTCCCAAGCATCTGAGAAGAAATCGCTGGCCAGTCGCTCAAATGTTGGACACCACAGCAAAGTCACTTCATGGAGTGGAGGCTTGTCATCAGCCATGAAGTTGATTCCTGGGCGGCAGGCCAAGGAGCCTGAGTGCAAGACAGAGGTGAGCCAAGACTTCTTTTTCTTAGAGAACTATCAGATGTTTGCTTCAAATTTCATGAGCCATGTTTACTCACTCTGTTGTCACTAGACACAATCTAATTTCATGTTCTTCTGAACTTTTAAGGTTATGCATGTGGCTTCCCAGGTGAGGATAAATCTAAAGGAGCTAAGTCATAAGCTAGCTTTAACTTGAAGTGAATATGGGCTTCCATGGAGTGCCAAGAGCAGGTGTTTCTTATGGCATTAAAACCCAAACCTATCCTTGTTCTCATTTTCCTTGAGTCAAGAGTGCTCAGAGAGCACTAGTCCATAGCTCAGTAGGGGCTTGTGTTTTCTTAGCAAAAGGTAAAAGAAATGCTGATGTCATTTCTGGGAGGTGTAGTGTTGCATCCTCTTGACTATGTAGGGCTGAATCGTTGGGGTTTCCAATCCATTCCTCTAAAGCTGCATAACAAACCATCCTAAAACTCAGTGGCAGCAACAATCGTTTTTTGTGATCTGGAGGCTGTGTCAAAGAACTTGGAGCATAGCAGGGGTGGTGGGGTGTCTTTACTCCACACTGTCTGGGCCTTTCCTGGAGTCACCCACAGAAGGCTCATTTACTCACATATCCAGTAATTGCTGCTGGCTTTAGTCTGAGACCTTAGCTGAGACGGTTGGTTGAAACCTACACACAGCTTCTCTGTGTATCCTGAACTTCCTTACAACCTGGTGGAGGACTAATTTTCATAGGGAGGAGGAAGGAGAACATGTGTGTGTGAGAGGGAGAAAGAACACATGCGCACAAGGTGTTGTCTTCCATGACCTTGCCTCAGAAGCCATGCAGCATCATCTCTGCTGTGTTCCTTTGGCTGAGACAGGCACAAAGTTCTACCTAGGTTCAAAGGGAAGGAAATAAACTACCCCCTGGTGTGGAAGTGGCAAGGTTCTGCAAGAACATCTAGGCTGTTTTTGCAAAACACAGTCTGACACACATTCTAATGCTGAGGTCACTGATTTATCTTCAGAGGCAGACTGTGGTCATTGAATGTACATGCCCTTAATGTCAGGAGGCCTTGGGCAATTTACTTGACTTCCCTGAGTCTTTATCTTCTTAATTTCATAATGTGACAAATAATTGTGGGAAGCTGTGGGAAATGGCTCCCCAGGGAGGTAGAGTAGATGGTTGGTAGATACATTGCACAATTTGAGCTCTCCGTGCATTTAATTTTGACAAGAGAGCTTGACTCCAAATGTCACCTGTTCAGAATCTGGGCACTGCTTTCCTCACAGTATCTATTGTCCACTGTGGTCAGTGACTGATGGGGAGGTGCACTATCATCAGATGTTGAGGAGAAGAGAGGAGTGAAAGGTTTTCTGCCCAGGCAACCAATAGACGAGAGTTTCTTTTTTCCCTAGCCTTTAGGACATAGAGAAAGAGCTTAAACATAGTAGGGAAGACAGAAAATGAGCTTGACTTGGCTGGCTGGCCTCCTGGTTTCAGAGCCAGAGTTGGCTGCATCCTCAGCATATCAGCATGAGGAAAACACTGTTCAGTAAGTTGTCGACAGACTCACTGACTGACTGATTGAGTGAATAACTTAGATTATGTAACAGCTGTATCACACAGCCACTATTAACCTCATTTTGTAAATGTGGAAGCTGAATCTAAAAAGAAAAAAACACTAAGGGCTTTGCAGCCAGAAGTGGCAGAGAACATAACACCTTACAGATCTGTACTGCTGAGTATGAACTTAGGGCATGCATGTCCAAATCTCTCGGAGCCTTGATTCCTGAACTTATGATTGGAAATATGCTTTGTTTGTACTAGAATAAGTGGAAGCACTTGGAAACCATAAGTGCTGTAGAAATAGAATACAGTTTACAAAATTCCATTTTACCTTATTGCTCTCTCTGCCAAGGGAAAGACCACCCTGCTGCACAAGGTATAGTTGCACCAAGCCCTGCAAGCTAGAGCATCTCCACTTTGTGCCAAAGCACTTGCTCCTGACATTTGTGGCATAAGGGGTTCAGTGCCTCTTCCTTTGGCTTTACCCTGGAGCATCTACTCCTTGACCAAGTTAGCATTGTCCCAAGTAGGTTAGATTGGTCTGGCTGGGAGCTAGGGAAGGAACAGCTGGTATGCTGGGCATGGAATACATTTTATAGAAACTCTTGCAAGCTATGGATGCTGCTTTTTCACCAGTGCCATACCATCTCCCAGATCACTGTTATTGGCTCAGTTCAGCTGCCTTCAAATCCTGGGAAGCTTGAATAGGCTGCAATGTTTGGGGCCATGTCAGTTCATAATGACTTGTCAAAGTTTGCTCTTGACTCATTGAGATATCTGGGGAAAAAAAAAGAATAGTTGGAATGGGCTTTGTCTTTTTGTGAAGGTAGGCTATTGAATTTGTTACAATATCAGTTGAGGTCTCATTCATTCATTCATTTGGTAAGTCAATCAACAAATATTTATTGAGTGTCAACTATACTTTGCTCTCAGCACTGAGGTCACAGAAAAGAAAAAACTGACATTTTCTCTGCTTTTATGGAGGCTGCTTTCTATGGGGCTAATATCAACAATAAACAGCTAAATAAATTCATAAATGTTGGGGATGCTAACTGCAATGAGGAAAAATTGAGTAGGGTAAGTGAGAGAGGGTGGCAAGAGAGGTGTCAAGCTGTCTAGATGGAAACAGTCAGAAGCCTTCTCTAGCAGAGGGTATGGGAGCAGTGAAATAAGGAAGGACATACACCTTGTGACTCTTTGGGAAAGAGTGGTCAGGCAGAGAGGACCACCAGGCAAAGGTACTGAGTCTGGTGTGTGATGGGGTATCCTAGGGCAACAAAGGCCAGTATAGCTGGGCTAAAGTGGAGAGAGAGCAGCCATGGGGGACATCACTCTCAGCTGTTAGAACCAGGAAGAACTGTGCTTTTCCACAGCAACTTATGAACAGCACTATTATGTCACTGTTATGCTTTCCTCCTGGATCTGGGCAGTCAGAAACTTGGAGAGATAAGTGTTGCCCAACTCTTATAACTGCACACACCTAGTGGGATAAATTTCTACAAAACACATTTACACACACACACATACACACACACGCACACACACACACGTAAACACACATAAACATATACACTCTGCCTTCTTCCTTCCTATTTGAACCCTTTTTACCTTCAATTTGATTTGCTTGTCATTCTTGCCACTTATAGCTTTCAGATTTTTAAAAGTATGTTGAAACAAGTGGATTATGTTTTAATTTTTAAAATTAACTGCTGTTTTGCTTAGCAATATCCTATTCTAGTACTTCAGTCTGAGCTGGGCATAATTCCTGGTACATAGAAGTTTCTTAAAGAATGTGCAGGGAGCTTCATGGAACTCTGTCCTTTGGCTGGGGTGGAATACACCAGCCTCAGACCCCGAATCCATCATGTATTCTCTCAAAATCCCTTTGTTGCTAACGGAAAGTACCACTTCTTGGGTACATGTATACACTGGGATGTCATAGGATAAGAGCATCAACTATTTGCCCTGGGGTCTGTTTAATTATTTTTAAAAATTAATTTTGATTATTACAGCTGATTACACCTCAGTGAGCAATGTAATTGATATTTTCTAATGTATCCCAAGGAACATTTTGTACAACATGCTTTTTGTTGTTGAAGGTTAAAGATTCTGTTATTGGTTTTTTCCTAAATATTCCCACATCATTAGTCCCTCCAGTGAGAAGGTCGCCATCTGGAAAAAGCAGCATGGAGACATTATTTAGGCACAAGTGCATGAAATTGGTGTTTCTGCATCTTCTGTCTCTCTTCTGGAAAGAAGAGGCTCGTAATTAAAGGAGCTGGTTTTGTAGGAAACATTATTCATTTGGTGTTATTCCTTATCATGTCAGCAGCTGACAGCTCTACAACACTGATAAATTGTTTCTTAGAGTGAGACATACACTGTATAATTCTTAATTCCTTTTACCGATCTTCATTTATAGTAAAAAATGTTTCCTTTTTCCTGGCAGATAAGCCTTTGAGGCAAGGCTGATATGATAGATGTTATTTCTTCTTTTTTTCCATTGACCCCCCTTCATGGTCCATTCTAGGGTCAAATTGTGAAGTCACAGTATCTGCTAGAATAAAAGCTGCGGGTACAGAGTATTGAACAGAGGTTGGGACCTTGGGCCCCCTCAGGGCACCTAAAGGCCAACTCATGATGTCCTGGAAGCCACTTCACTATACCACCCTTGGTGTAGAGAAATCCAGAGCCTATATGCTGGCCAGTCATTCCTCTTCATGGAAGTGGGTGTGAATTTGCCCACCAGCTTAGTTTCAGACTTTCATGTTTAAAAACAAGTTGAATAAACATCAATAACTAATGTTGGTTTTTTAGTTTTGACAGACACACCATGGTAATGTCAAAACAATGTTGACATTATGGGAAAACAGGTAAGGGGTTGATAGAACTCTCTATACTATCTTTAGAAATTTTTTGTAAATCCAAAATTATTCCAAAATATAAAGTGTGTCATCTTATGTTTTTTTAAGCATTAGCAAATGGAAATGGACACACTGGACACAGGACCTAGGGGCCAGGTAGGAAGAGGCTGCAAGGGTCAATGGCTACAGAGCCTGTGCAGAGCAGAGGGATGATCAGAGGTGCTGCAGGTGATGGGATGAGCATGGGGTCAGGTTGGGGGTGCCATGACCCATAGTTGGGGGTTAAGCATGGAAGCAGTATGTTTTTATATGTACAGGTTAGATTAGAGGGAAGCAGTATGTTTTTATATGTACAGGTTAGATTAGAGGTTAGGGCACCTGGGAGAGAGCCTGGTCTGGGCACTATAGCCCCATTCAGATGGGAGATGGTGGGGGCTGCTGCAGCAGTGGTTGGAGCAGTGGAAATTAAATAAATAACACAAGAGAATTTCATTTAACCAAGGCTGAGATGAGCAAAAAAAAAAAAATATGTGTGTGTGTGGGGGGTCTTCGCAAAAGACAGGAACCACATGGTGAGAAGAGAGGGCACTCAGGTAGGAAAGGTGTACAATTCAGATATTTGGATGGGTCTGTTGTTTCTGCAAAGAATGGAAAGGAAAAGCCAGAGGAAGGAGATTGAAAATGCAGTGGGAACCCCTCTGGGTAGGTGAACTCTGGATCAATTGTATTTGTGTGGACTGCTGTCTCCTTCACGGGCCAGGTGTGCCTTACGGGAACAAAAATTAGGAGGTTTACAATAGAGCAA
Organism: Cynopterus sphinx; assembly: GCA_030015415.1. Lineage (NCBI taxonomy): Eukaryota > Metazoa > Chordata > Mammalia > Chiroptera > Pteropodidae > Cynopterus > Cynopterus sphinx. The sequence goes on from CM057382.1 coordinate 57,428,922, forward strand.
GACATCAGGCCCTATGTCCTTGATATTTCCATGGCATTTGGAGATAGTTGAACAAGTGTCCAGTTGCTGTTTTCAAAGTCTAAATGGCCCACACAGGGAAGCCAGGGCCATATGAGAATTAACAGAAGGGGATGTCAAGGCACAAAAAGCCAGAGGGTCACACACTGGAGTTGCTAAAATACCAAGGGCAAGCTTTTAGTTGAAATTCAATGTCTGCCCTGGCAAGAACATAAAAGCACTAAACATTTGCTACAAGGGCCTCTGGGTTCCTCCAAAGACTGCTCTGTGGGTAAGTCCCCTGCCCACCCAGACATGCTAGAGCCTCCTATAGGACCGACAGTGCCTTGAAGATCTCAGAGACTGGACACTTGTGTGGGCAGAGTGATTGTGAACCTGACATTGGCTGCTCTCCTGAACATGTCTCTTACCTCAGGCCCACTGTCTCTTACCTCCAGCCACTGAGCAAACCCTGCCTCTGGCAGAGAATAAAATGCTGGCAGAGACCAGCAACTGGGTGACAGCTGTATTAAGGACAGCCCTGGCTCAGGTTCCCAAAAAGGGAAATGACATTTTTGACCATCCTCTCTGTGCACTTTACTCATTATTTCTTTTAAAAGGCATTGTGTAAATTTCAAACATATACAGAAGTAGAGAAAATAATAAAATGAATCCCTATGTTTCTATCCATTACTTTCACAATCTTTAGCTCATGGCCAATCTTGTCCCATCTCCATTTTTAACTACTCTTTCCTCAGCACAGTGTAATTTTGAAGCAATATCCCAGACATTATATCATTTTATGGGTAAATGTTTCCATATACTTATTTATTCCCTAAAGAGATCATGAAACCCAAATAAAAATTGCACAAAAAAAGCAAGCGAGCAGAATTGGAAGGCTTTACCAGTGTTACTGTGGGAGTGATCAAGCAGTTTCTAGTCTTACTTTTCTATGTGTTTGTATTTATCTCCTGCTGCTGAGTGATGACAGTCTTGCTGAGGCAGAAGGCATGGAAAGCTGAAGAGAAACTCATGCCTCTTTTTCAGGAAGGAGGATGAGGTCTGACATGGACACATGCTTTCAAGTTTAGTGCTTTGTCACTTCCGTGTTCAGAAGGTGAATAGCACTGGAGGTGGAAGCCTCAGAGTGCATGCAGCTGGGAAAAAAGGCTCATGAATCAGGAGAGCACAGAGCTGAGAAGAGAGTATGAACATACAAAGAAATGTTAAAATGAAAGGGAGGAAAGTAAATGATAGAGTAGAGGGTAACAGCAGATGAAGTAAAAATGCATCTGTGAGAATGAAAGTTAGAAGTCTCAGGGAATTTCTACTGTAAAAAGAACTGGAGTCAATGATATTTAAGAGGTTGTAGGAAATTTTAAAAATCTGGAATTTAAAAGGTTTAAAAAATCTGGAATTCACATGAGATATGTTTATTTAAACTTGCAATAAATTCAACATGTTCATAGGCAGGAGAGAAAGAACTTTTGCAGAAGATGAATATGCATTTAAGAGAGGTGTTTTAAAGCAGGTGGCCTAAATTTGGGGAAAGTTAGGACACATGAAGACTTCTGAAATTGATGGGGCAAAGGGACGTACAGAGAGGTAAGGTCTTAGTATGTTCTTGCTGGTGTTGCAGAAGGACAGAAAGGGCAGCTTGTGTCAGCAAATCAAGAGAAGGAGCAAGTTAGAGGGAAAAAAACCATTGAAAACGACAAAAAAAAGAGTGATTCAGGAAACCGAAAATCACAGACTTTGTGAGAAATTACAATGCTATGTGGTTGAAAAACCCAGCTATGCTCAGTTGTGGGAAAAATTTTGTGAGCAAGTAATAAAAGGGGACTATCTGTTAGAGGAATAAAACCACTCAAACAAATGAAAGTCTGATAAAAAATAAAAAGACTGAAAAGTGCAAACCTCTCTACTGATATAATCATGGTTTTCTTAATTGCAGTGGGCAAGCCTGACTTTTTTTTTATTTTAATGCTTTTCCTTAGATAAATGACCCTGAAAATAATGCCACTCTCCCTAACCTGGCCTTAGAGCTATTCATGGCACGTCTGGACTTATATTATTTCCAGAAAGGACTTCCATTACATTCTGATTGTGATGTTATTTAGTGGCAAGAAAGAGAAAAATTTTTGAATCCAATGATCTTATTTCTTAAACCTCTGAATTTTCTTTTTTCTCTTCAACTGAATGTAAAGTCTATGTAGTGTGCATCTTGGCCCTTGATTTTGCAAGCAGTTGTGCTACAACACCACAACCAGAATTGCCCTTTCCACAGCAGTATGGCATCCTGGGGCAGAGGTGGGGACATCGCACTGTAAGGTCATGGACATACAGACAGACTGGGCAGTGGGGAGGGGTGAATTAGCCCTTCAGGTTTTCTTCCTGTGGTCAGGCACTCAATCAGGGCCTTCTCTCTCATGTGCTCTATTCCTTTCACACACACACACACACACACACACACACACACACACACACACACACACACACCTCATTTTGCAAACAAATGATTTTAGAACCCACTCATCACATCGCTGAGAAGTGAACAGGAAGAAGCTCCTTGAACAAGGCACTCTATAACGTAATTGAACACAGCTGATGATTTGAAAAAAGCAACATCACCAGAAGCTTATAGCATCTAGAATAAAGGGGAACCTCAATAACAGGCTGATGGAAACTGGCTTTTTTTCCACTTTGAGGAAGAATTAAATGTTACTAGTTGATCACAAGTGCCTGTTACAGAAGTTTGAAAAATAGAAGTAAATGAACAAAGCAAACATTGATACCTTTAATGATGTTTCTTTACCAAGCATCCTTTGTGAGACATCTTTATCTTCATAATAGAAGGATAATTAACATCACTAATTATCTAATTAAGTTGATTAAGCATCCACCAACAGTGTACCATGAAGTTGATATTATGTTCTACTGTCAACAAATGCTTTTGATTTCTTAAGAAGTAATTAAAATGTAAATTAGCATGCAATTATATGCACAAGGGAAGTTTCGAATCAGATATTCATTTCAAAACTGCTTAGAGCAATATAGTTTTTGTGTTTTTTTCTTCAATAAAAGCAGACATTTTGCTATTAGTGGTATATATTAAAAGTCGCCATGCTGTCGTTCAGTGTTTGCATCATAGCAAGGTTATGGTAATATGTGACACAGAGTTTTTAGTTGATACGTTTGCTACTATGCTTTGTATCTTTGCTCTTATTTGATCATTGTGCTTAATTTGTTCCTTTGCGTTTGTGTCTTTTGTGCTAAAAATATAAAAACTGACATTTTCTGTAAAATATCCAAGTTTTTTCTGAAAGCTTTCTGTAACTTAAATTCTCCAGTGTTTACCTTTAAAGACATTTTAGGGCAAGTCTTTTAATGTATCCTTTCTGTAAGGTTAGGTTAGGAGAATTTAATCAATGACCTGCTGATGGCAGGTAACATGCATGCCCCTATGTGCACAGGAAAGAGAGAAGCTATACAGGTCTAATTTGTGGCCCAACACTCTTCATTGCAAGTTTACATTTACTTTTTTAGAGCAGCCTCTGGGCTTCTGATGAAATGTTATAGCTGTAACAAAGATGTTGTAGTACTAAATATAGTAAATTTGTCAGATCAGAACATTTCCTGAAACATCACATCTACTGGAAAGGGGAGGCTCCTAATACAGAAGCCACCATGCCCAAAGTGCCAGAGTCTTCATTCTTTAAACGATCCTGATAGAAGCGTGGGATGCCCATTGCTCTAAAGCTTTGTTTATTGTGAGGGCTCAGTGGATGTGATACTTACCTCTGCCATCTCCTCGCATAAAAATACTTGGGTCATTTGAACATTGAGCTGGTGTCACCTGTTCAGTGAGAAGGAAAGGGCTTTCTCTGCTCATGATTTTGAACCTCTTCAACTTTTTCTTTGATGATTTTTCCAGGAATAGATTTAGGTGGTGCTGGATCCAGGCCCATCAGTTTTGTGTGAAAAAAGTTTTAGATAAATATAAGGAAAATATAATAGCTTAAGAGTATCTGTCACTTGTGCCCTTGAAATATCAATGTCAGAGCTTGGCCATGAGTAGAGCCCACCAAACCAGGCAGATATCCCGCAGGACAAGCAGAGAGAGGCTGGTCCCTTGGGATGGGTGGAGTGTGGCATCTTTTCATAGTGATATATGTTGGTGGTGGTGGTGATGGTGGTGGTGGTGGTGGTGGTGGTGGTGGTGGTGGTGGTGATGGTGGTGGTGGTGGTGGTGGTGGTGGTGTGTGTGTGTGTGTGTGTGTGTGTGTGTGTGTATGGCATCTTTGCATAGAGACATGGTAGTTATGAGGCTGGCTGGGCTGCAGCAAGCAGTGGCAACACACCGAGGAAACTGATCTACACAGGACTCCACATAGAGATGGTCAGTTTATGGGGTGGGCTCTGACACCTGTCTGAGCTCTGCTAGCAAACCATGAGCTCTAGTGTGGTCTATGTCCACTTGATAGAAGAATACCTTGTTCTTATTTGTTCAGAGGGGCCTCCTTTTTCTAATTCATACATAGGACAGTAGCTAGGTTAGCAGAGACCTGACTTGACCAAAGGATCTTGCTGCTAAAATCCAAGGATGGTGACCTCCTTGTGTGCAATAAGCCCCTGCCTTAGCTAGCTGGTAGAATTTTCTCTACTAGAATTTTCCTCTCAACTGTTTATTCTTACAACTTATCTTAAAATGTGGTCTACCATATCATAACTTATAAGAATGCAAAATCCACACAACAAATGATTAGTCATACTGACATGAATTCACTTCGTACCATGGCTTGCTTGTACTCTTGCCTCCTGCTAGTCATACACTTCTTCCTTTATAATGTGGCACTAAGACGTAGCTCCATCACCGTGCTCCACAAAGGCACAATACTGCCAAGGGATCTGCTACTGGAAAATAGCTTAAAGCTACCTCCTTGAGTACACTTTTGGGCAGCAATAGCTTAAACCTCTCCAAGAAAACAGGCATTGAGTTGTGTAAGTTCCACACATCAATGCAATATTCTCAACGTAAGGTCACAATCACTGCCCATTGAAAGACATATCAAATCTAAATCATGTTTTGAGAAGTCCTTAGATGTGGTTGCTTAGTTCCTTCTCTAAAGAATTCTACCCAACAAAAATATCTAGTCTTAAAAGGTTAACTGCATCTACTCACCTTCTGTTAATTATGTACTGATTCTCTTTCTTCTCTCTCATGGTATTTTATTTTTAACAAAATAAGGCTGTGTTTATATGCTATATATGACTGTCATTGAGGAATATTTAAAAGTAATTTAAGATTAAAGTCTGTAGCTCAACACACCATATTTTAATGTATGTAAATACTTCATCATATGCAATTCAAAAACACATGAATTTATTGACTACACATAGCATTCCTTGATAAGAACATAGAGAAGAATAATACATGGTCTTTCTATTAAGGAGTTCTTATAGTCTGGTTATTTATCTCCCTAGTTAGTATACATCTAAAAAGAATCACAGTAGACTGGCTCTGAAAAAAAATATGTGTAGATCAAGATTTTATAAATTAAAAACGATTTGAAATTAACTTAGGAATCTGGTGATTTAAAGGAATCTTGGATTGGAAACTGAATACAGTCCTTTACTTTAAAGGAATATTACTCAACCACGAGAAGAGATGAAATACTGCCATTCACAACTACATGAGTGGACCTTGAAATAATCATACTAAGCAAAATAAGCCAGACAGAAAAAGTTGAAAATCACGGGAAATCACTTATATGTTGATAGAAACCTAAAAGCAACAAATGAACAGGACAAACAAACAGAGACTCATGGTCATGGACAATGGACTAGTGATTATCAAAGGGTAGATGGGAGGGGGGAGGTAGATGGGAAAAATTTAAATAATTTCTACAATTTAAAATGATTAATTAATTAAAAAACGACAGCTTAAATATGGACAATTTCAGGACAGCATTTATTGAAAAAAAATCTATGAAAATAGTAAACATTACCACTACAAACCCACCAGAAAAAAATGTTTAAAAAATAAAGGCAAATTATATCCAAGAATCTGTTGTGAGGTTCAGATTTTAATATACTGAATTTCCTAATGTGAGGTATACCTGCATTCCAAAAACTAACACTGTGTTTAGGGGAAGGTATCATCATCCTTGGACATGCTTTCAAATTTTAAAAATTATGACTTATGGATAGGGAAATACATTTTTTAAATTTATTTCTCTCAATTTGAATATTTAAAACTTAAACATATTCATCAATGCAAAAATGCTTTAAAGGTCACAAACAGAAGCATTCCCAAGTATATAAATGATAAAACGGCAGATGGTCATGGAGTGGAGAATCAGTCTGGGGCCCTCCTGAGGCGATGCTGCCATTCACAACCCGCTAGCCCCCCACTCCCAGCTCTGCGCCAAGCGCCTGTCGCATGACTTACAGCGCTTTCGCCCTGGGACCCATCTATTATGAGAAACCATTTTGGTTAATTAAAAAAGTCTTTCAAAGTCTCAGAATAGGAAGCTTTGAAATTTTCTTCTCTTTACTGTTGTTGATGGGGGTTAGAGAAAACTTGGATCTTTGCCCTAGCAAAGAAGAGAGGAGAGATTGAGGAGGGGAAAGAGTGGGATAGCAGAAGAAATGAAGCCCTGTCTTGGTGACCTGAGAGTGAGGCTTGGGGTTTTTGGGTGCTAATTTATCTACTAGTATAATTGGGAATGATAAAGGAAGTGGCTGAGGTCCTTGAATAACAAAGGTGCAATTAAAGGAGCCTGTGTCTAATTGATTGCTACAAGCACTCTGAAGCCTGAGCTTCAGCCTAGTACCTGCATTACAGGCTGAGCTGCCAGATAAGGTGTCTGCTCTCTGGGTGAAACAGACTGTAAACAAAAGAAAATAGATGAGAACATATTAGATAGTGTGATATAATCTGGAGGAAACTGATGTGGTGCTGGAGGCTGCCTCATGATTGCTTTCAGTTGGAGGGTCACTTAAAGGAAGTAATAATGAAGCTGAGAGGGAGAAGTGGCTGTCCAACATCAGGGGGTGAGAGCCCCTGGAAAGTACTGTTTGTGTCAAGGCTTGAGGGTGAGAATGAGTTTGTACATTTGAGAACAGAGAGAGAGGTTCACATGGCTGGAGTTCCGAGATCAAATGAGGGAGTGGTACAGGAGGACCTGGGGGCAGGAGCCAGTTGTCAAGTATGTTCCAAATTCTCTAGGAGATTAGAAAATATCTCTATGTTTATGACTACATCTGTATCTATCTATCTATCTATCATCTATCTATCATCTATATCTATCTATCTATCTATCTATCTATCTATCTATCTATCTATCATCTATCATCTATCTTTCTATGTATCTCCATCTCTTTCTCATTTACTAAATACCCATTTCTTCTTTAACTGTCCCTCCTTCAACATTCCATAGTCATTCATTGATTTCCTATTATATCCCAGGTCTTTGGGTGAAGACCAGGGTATACTAGCAAGAAAAGTCACAGTCCCTGGCCTGCCTAGCCCAGCCCACCTTCTTGGTGGGTAAAATAACAACAACGTAACAAGATGTGCCCAAAAGAGAGTGATCTTAAGTCCAGCTTCTCAGAAGAGTTTGAGCTGAGACTCAGAAGAGGAGGAGGAAGGGTATGAGCAAAGACTGGTGGTGATGGAGGGAAGCCTCCAGGTGCAAAGAAACTGTTGCAGCCATCTGCCTTGTGGGTCAGCTGCTGGCTTGGAATTACCAGAGTATCATATTCAGTTTCTCTTAATTTTATGTATTATTTATATCTGACTCACTTCCCAGGGAATTCATGATACCTTTAAATGAGGATGTATGCCATAAAATAAAAAAATGAAATCACGAAAAATGATAATAAAAAGAGAAAGTCAATTCCTAGGAGTTAAGATTACAAATAAACAACCTGTGAAAACTTATAGTCAAACATCTACACAGTGCCTGAGCTTTCTCCAGGGCTAATAACACCACTCCTCTGGAAGCCTATTAAGTCCTCTCCAGCCTGGCTGTGACTGTGTGACCAACAGCAGCTGGCCCCCTCCATGAAAGTATAATTTTCTTATTTAAGTTCCTGGGTAGATTTTTAAGTTTCTGGAAGCAAGCTGTGTGCCTGGTTTATCTTCAAGGCCCTAGGTCTAGCACAGGGTCTAGACTGGAGCAGATGCTGGGAATTGTTGGCCTAGAAAAAGACTAAAGAAGAAACCAGGCCTATTTTTCACTCACAAAAGGGCCTCATTAATGAGAGCCCAACCTAAGGGACAGGAGAAGTGTTGGTGTTTAAGTTGCCCATGAGTCATGTGCAGCCAAACTTCAGGAACCTACTGGCAAGTCCTGGTGTAGCCCTCAAGAGCATCAAGGTGAGCAAGTGTGTCAGCGTCCTGAAGGACAAGATCTCGTCAGAGTTGCCCTCAGGAAACTCCTGGTATGGACTCAGATTGCAGCCAGCACTGTCCTGAGAACTCAGACCAAGGGTTCTGCTCTGGAGGTGGGTAGTGATAGAGCGGTACTGGCCAAGGTGGTCTTGCCTCTCTATGTAAAGCCTAAAGAAGGAATCCTCACCATAAACTCCAGTCCTCATTTATTATCTCTCTTTGAAATATCAGTTGCAGTATCTAGGTTGCCTTAGTGCTTGGCAGTATTTGGAGTGAAACGAGCTGTGTTTGGTTCTTTGGGCTGCTGTAAAAAGTCTCAAACTGGGCTTCACCAACAGACACTTATTCTCACAGTCCTGGAGGTTGGAAATCCTAGGTCAAGGTGTTCGCAAACCTGATTTTTCTGGAGTTTTCTCTCCTTGGCTTATTGATACCCATCTTTTTTTTTTTTTTTTCCTGATCATCCTCTGATTCTCTTCTTCTTACAAAGACACTAACCAGATTGTGTTAGGGCCCACTCTAAAAAAAAAAGGGGGGGCTTTATTTAATTTAATCACCTCTTTAAAAGCAAATACCTCAGTAAAAGCTATCTCCAAATACCTCAGTCACATTCTGAAGTCCTGGGAGCTAGAACTTCAGCATTCAAATTTTGGGGAACACAATTTATTCCATAATAGTACCTCAAGTCTGAATATATGTTTAGAGGAGAGGTTTCCATGAGTTTCAAACCCTCAGGGTAGATCCTCACATTCACCTCTCATCCAGACCACTTCTGTCCATAACCTTCTGCCCTTGTCTGAGGAGGTGTGCACCTTCGTGAGCCTTACCTGTGAGAAGAAGACCAACAGTAACCTGGGGAGATGAGGCTGAGTATAGGGAAGGGCTGTGTGGTGACACTTCCCATCTGTCTGAGCCTCATGGAGGCCCATAAGCCCAAGAAAGAGGTACAGAAAAGGGAGGGAGGCTTCTTGAGAAGGGACTGCAGCTGCGTTTTTGAAGTTTTCATCCTTGGCTACACCAGTGTTTTGTTTCTTTCTTTCTTTCTTTTTTTTTTTTTTACGTAGTCATTCTCCATGTACTCATGATGATTGAATTTAATAAAAACATCACAGTTCAAAGAAGACAAATTAGAAACCACAGTTCATCTTAGAAATTAATCTGTGAGTGAATTTAATGGGAGATGAATTGCGCTGTTGTGATCTGCTCCCTCTTCACCCACTCTGAGCCCCAGTTGTTTGTCATTATTGCGGAAAATATGATTATTACTCTGGTATTGCTTGACATTTTTTAAGAATCCAGGGTCTATGTTTCTTCAGCACAGAAAAGTGCAATTATCTGGGCACTTGGAGAAAAAGGAATTTCCTGACCTGAACTGTTCAAATAGATATCCCTGAAGGACCTCTCCATTACTGTGGCTGGATACAGAGCCTAGGCCATTCTGTCACTTGGCACACAGTGTACTTTCTTCTTAATGGGCTTCTAACCTTTTATGTGTACACGTGTAGATATTACACATGATTTTACAAAACTGGAAAAGCATTTTATTTGCTTCTCATTGCTTATCATCAAATCCAAAACAGATCTCCACTAAGGATTTATATTTAAAAGTGGATATGTCGGCCTTATGAAGGCATAATACAAAAACTATGTAGGTAATTTGTTTATTGAATATTTTGCAATCAGAAAATTCTAAATTTCAGATAGTTTTAAATATGACATTGGTAATGAGAGCCAGAACTACCCCAGCTCCTGACCTTTGTCCTTTGCAGAACTAGAAGTATTGTCAGCTGACCCTGTTAGGGCTCATTAATCCTGACCACGTGGAAAGTTTTACTCTGGGCAAGGAAAGACCAACTTCAGAGAACTTGGCCCATGGTGTGAGGAGGGTCTATGAGCTTCATTTTATTCTCTCAAACTTTTAGTATTGTTTCCATTTGCCAGGCCCTCAGGGATAGAGATGGGCAATGCCATTGAGGAACTTATTCTATTGGGGGACCCAGCCATTGTAATTTGGAGTGCTGCCCCTGCAGGGTTTATGCTATACCATGAAACACTTGGGGAGGCATGCTGGGAAAGATAAAAGTATTAATAGTAATTACTTGTTATAAGATAACTACAAAGTACTCACACAGATATGGTTCCCTCTCTTGCTCACCGCCACCCAACAACATGGCATGGTTAATCAACTAACTTCCTCATTCTTTCAGCTTCCACCAGTGGAAGAGAGATGAGCAATGAGAGACCAATGTTACCAATGAGAGTGACCAATGTGACTAATAAGAATGTCCAATGAGAGTGAGAACATGTGATGCACAGGGGATATTATATTTCCTCCACATTCACAGTTTCACTCTAACCTCAATGAATAGGAGATTGCCTGAGTTTAACTTGAACTTGTGACTTGTTTCTTTGGAAAGAGAAAGTCAGACATTTGGGAATCTAGATTTGACACTAAAACGGAACAGCAGAGTTATTGGTTTTCTTTTGTAGAATTATTAGTGACTATTTGGAAACTTTAAAAAGCTATGAAAAAGATTATCTACACTTAAAACAGGTTTATGGAGTTAAGTTTTCAAATATACTCATAAAATGAAAATCAAGTTGTCAATATTACCTTAAAATTTTCTTAAGCTGTTAATCAAGAATAATACCATTTGTGGTTTTCTGAATTCTGTATCAGCCTTTTATACATCCACTAGGCAGCTTTTCCATCATAGGCAGATCAATTATTATTTCTTTGTTAAGTATTTGATAAAGTGGTTGGCTTGTGCAATTTGGGGGAACAAAATTTACCAAAAATTATTTGTCTTTAAACATGAGAATTATACTCTATCTAATGATCTATTTATGCCCATGTAAAACAGAGGACTGTACTCAAATGAGAAAGCAGGAACTCCTATCTTTTATCTCAGTTTCATGATGGGGCTTAGGTGAAATAGTGTGAGAATTCTACTGTATTTGTTAATATTGTTTTTATTTCAGAATATTTTATATACTTTTGATATTTATATTCACTACTGCCATGTACTCCTCACCCAATATTCTCTGTTCTTAACAACTTATATTACAGTGGTACATTTTGTCAAAACTAAGACATGGACATTGGTATATGACTAGTAACTAAACTCTGGACTTTATTTTGTTTTCACCTGTTTTCCTGCTAACCCAGGATCCAATCCAGGGCACCACATTACCTTTAGTTACCAGGTCTCTTTAGTTTCCTTTACTTGGTAACAATTTTAAGACTATCCTTGTTTTTCACGACCTTGACAGTTTTGAGGAGTACTGGTCAGATATTTTATGGAATGTGCCTCAATTTGGGTTTGTTTAACATTTTTTCTCATAATTAGGCCGGGGTTATGAATTTTTAGAAGGAAGACCACAGAGGAGTTCCCTTCGCATCATATATCAGCTTAGGAGTGCACAAGACCACCTGGTCATGTAGTGCCTGCCAGATTTTGACACTGTAAAGCTACTATTTTTCCCTTTCCATACTCAATTCTTTGGAAGCAAGTCATGAAGTTCATCTTACCCTTAAGGGGGTTAGGAATTAAGTTCTCCTTCCTGGTGGGGGAAGTATGTACATATGTTATTTGAAATTCTGTAAAGATTTGTCTTTTCCCTCTGTTGACGTATTTATTCAATCTGTTGTTTATATCAGTAGGGACTCATTCATATTTATAATTTGGACTGTAATCCATTAAACCTGTTATTTATCATGCTGTTCAAATTTTTTCAACTCTTTCCTCATAGTGTTTAATTGACCTCTTGTTTGCTTTTAATGTAGTGTTCTTGATCTTTTTTCACTGATCTCAAATATGAATCTGTATGAATTTTGTGTGTTTTAATTCAATTCTACTACAACAGTTCCTAGCAATTTTGGTGTGCATTATTCAAAAAAAGTTAGGCTATGTTGTAGTAATAAACACTTACAAATCGAATTGCCTTAAATAGCAAAGATTTATTTCTCACTTGTGCTACTAGTACATTGTGAGTTGGCCAGGAATCTGCTGGTGCCTTATCCTCACTTAGTGACACTGGCTCATGGAGCAGCCATGACCTAGAATATTGAGCGTTGCTGTGACGGTTAAAAAAGAGCTTAGCAAATTTCTCATGAGCCCTTATAGCTTGTTTTCCCCAGCCTCACTTCACTCAAATGTAGCAGGAAGGTTGGTCATACCTACACGAGAGAACTAAAAATAATTGGCAAAAATCACTATTGACTAACGTGTTATATTTCTTTCAGTTTTTCTTATCTATGCAAATCTATAAAGATTTAATTGTTATTATTGGTAACACACTGTTTTCTAATCTCTTTTTAAAATATTGATACATTATAAAGTTGGTCTCCTATCATTAAATCTTTTTTGACACCAAGGCTTCAGTGAATGGTTGGGTAGCAAAAGAAAGCTGAAATCCAGCCTTTGTTCCGCTATTCAAGTCACTCAGGTTTAGGACAGTGTCTGCCCAAAGGCACACAAAGATGCTGTATGGACTAGTGGTAGCCCTCTGTGATGACTTGTGTGACTAATACTTTTTGCTTAGGTTGAACCATCTCTTCACGTGCTAATATTTAAGTTGTTTCATTTTGTGATACTATAAATAGGATGGTGGAAAATGTTGTCTAGGGAATATTTGTGCAGTAAAAATGGTGAGTCAAAGGATTAAAATGCAATGCAGAAGGTGTCAGCACAGGACAGCTACAGTGCAGATGAAGACTTGGCATTTCTCATGACTGAGTTTAGTCCCAGCCCAGCATGTGTGGTGCCTGGTAGGAGAGGCCAGGACCTATAACTGTAATTTTGGTACCAACTTTCTGAGCAAGATCTGAGGGGCTGACTTCAGATGTTGGCCTTTCACATTTTTGCAAGGCTGCAAAACTGAATACAGGACTAATGATGCTTTAAATAAACAAATGTAATGACTGTCATCAGTAGACAGCAGACACTTCCTGTGGGACAGCTTGGGCAGGAGGGTCACTAGCAGCTGGCCAGCCCCAGGGATGTCCTTGGCAAAGATGGGCACTGCTAAGCTGAGGTCAACTCACTTAAAGGTGACTCTCCAGGTGGGATGTACCCTGTTCCCCATTCCAAGGTCTGATCTGTATTCTGTAGCCAAATTCTCCCTTAAAGAGGCACTGGGAGAGCAGAATACAGACTCTTTAATCCAGATCTGTTTTCCCTCTCAAATCTCCAAATGGCCTTCAGAGACCCTTTGTTCTACTTCAAAGGTTCTCAAATTCTTTAATGCCCAGGCAGTTGCTAAGCAAAGGCTGTTTAGCTCCAATAAGCCATGTAAGAGCTCTGCTCTGAATTTGTCCCTGATCCATGTGCCACATTCACTGCTATCAAGGCAGATGGGCTTCTGCCCTTGAACAGATTCAAATTGTCCTTCTCCTGTCTCCACATCCTGAGTGTGACAACTTTCCAGGGCATGAGGGTTCTCAATAACCAATAGGAAAGATGTGTTTTCTTAGCACTGAGGTATACAGGGTGGAAATGTGTGTGGTAATAGAGTACAAGAACTCATTTTCTGGCACTGCCACTTCCTGTTGGAGTCACTTATCCTGACTTTTCCTTGGTTTCCTCTTCTGTAAAATAGAAATAATCAGTATAAATTTGTCAGGAGGCTAAATATTAAATATATATGGAAACTCTTTTGTCAGTTGTAAAGTGCTATGTGAGTATTAGTTAACAGGATATAATGTTGAGAAAACAGATCAAAGGTAAATATTTGAATTATCAGCACCCTTAGATAATACATCAGTGCACTCTTAGTTGTCCTCCTCTGATCCTTCTAATCCACTATTCCAAACCTTCATCACTCTGTTTCAGAGCTCTGCTCAGCTCTCAGGGGAAGCAGAACCATCTTAACCCTACCGCACCCTGGAACTAGAAGCCACCAGGTGTAAACCATCTTACTTTCCAGTATTATACTTACAAACTCATCCACATCTGCACCGTGCTCAAATCCTTTCCTCCATCCTTTCCCTTTCCAATTGCTCAGATCAGCCTCTACATGGGCTGCTAATCCCATTTTTTCTTCTCTTACCCAATAGAACCTGCACCATCACTGACTTTTCTCTTTCCTTTCCTTTCAACCTTCTCTCACCTACTGTTGAGCTCCTCTTAGCCTAGTCATATAAGCTGAATAGTATCATTCCTCTTATATCAAATGGCCCTGCTACCACCTCTTTTCCTCTTCAGAGTTACGCCTATTGAATGAGTTGTCTATATTCACTGTCTCAATATCTTTAGCTCCAAACTTCTAGTTGACATTGTTGCTGTCTAATCATTCCTGTACAATAACTTTTGCAGAAGTCACCAATAGCTAAGTTCTACAGACAGACCCAATGGATATTTTCAGACCTCATCTTACAGGATTTCTTTGATGCATTTACTATGGATAATGGCCTGTGGTTCTCTTTCTGAGTTTCCTTAAAATTCTCTAACTTTTCTTCTTCTGGCATAAATTTCTCTTGTGTTCTTTAGGTTTCTGACCTTGTCTCATCTTCTCTCTTTACTTTCTCTCCATGAGGTATCTTTGCATTTCTCAGGGTCTATCCTATCATGTGATAAACCCTGACTTAATGACTCACAGCTCTGTATCAACCTGAGACCTCTCCCTCATCTGAGCTTTATTCTAGGGATGTCTAGTCATACATTTGATACTTCAAATTCAATATGTCCTTGTATCCCTTCAACTTACTTTTTTGTTTAGCTCTGTGATCTCTTCTATTTTTCTTAGTTTATCTAATTTAATTCACTCAATTAGGTAAAACAGAAATTTTGGAGTAATTCTTACCATCTCATACAGTCACCAATTCCTATTAATTTTACTTTTCATATAGCTCTTGAATTAGACTCTTTCACTTCATTCATTCCACAGTGTGAAAATTCACATGTGTTGTCATCACAGTGTTCTAAGGGGGCTCCCGACTTTCAGTCTTCCTTAATTAAATCTATCCTTCAAACTGCTACCAGAGTGAGTTATCAAAAATGCTGGAATCACATCAGGCTTCTATTGAAAAACTCTCATTCAACAATCAGCTAAAGCAACATCTTAGTCAATGAGCCTTCTCTGAACCTGATTCATGTCAAGGTCTCCTTTTTTTGTGTCCTGCATTCTGTGTTATCCTGCCCTATGCATAACTCTGTCTCAATATTGGCCATGTCAGCTCATAACCATCTGCCCCTTCCATTAGGCTCCACAAAACCAGATATAGGTTCATCTGTGTAGCTCAGCACTGAAAAATAGTACGTGAACAATGAATGTTTGCTGAGCTTAACAACAGAAAGTAAATATGAAGCTAGAAATGGAATATCTGAGCAAGGGTATCAACAGCCTTGGGCTGCAACTATTGTAGACAGGGTATTTATTTGAAGAGTAAAGATGATTTATAACTAAACTCTTATAGCATTTCTATCAGTGTTAATTTTGAAGAGACCATTTAGGTCAATTGTTTTCAGTTGACCTTATCCATGACTTGCACTAAATAGTCTCTCTGGGTAACTCTTCAGTTTATGAAGTTCTTTCTACTGTCTCATCTTCTATGCATAATATCTCTTCAGACAAAGGAGGTGCTGTTAACCTCATGATATAGATGAAAAATCAGATGCCAGAAATATTAAGTTGTTTGCCCATGTAATGTGGCTAGTAAGGACCAATAGTTAAGGTGTCTTGACTTCTACTCTTTGTACTTCCCATACGCTCATTCAGCAACACTCAGAAAAATATAGAAGTCTAACTATTTTTTTTCTATATCTTCCTGAAGTATGCCTGCTTGAAACTTCCTAACCTGATCCTACTTAACTCCCTGGGGCAGTCACACAAGGCCCATCCCTCTTTGGCAAGATAGCAAATTTACTATTTGGCAGGAGCTGCTTGTGTCCAAATTCTCTCCGAGAGTTCTCTTTCCCTGTTGCACGTCTCCAAAGCATCATCTTAGAAGGAAGTCTGGGCTTCTGCCTTAGATGTAAACTTAGTCAAATTTTTCAGTCTTTTATGTCACTTGTGATGCTCATAATGATTGTTTTACTCAGAAATTTATATAAACATGTAACAGAAATATTAAGGAAAATTTTGCAAACAAAAAAAAGGAAGGAAGAAAAGAAAAAAAGAAAGAAAGAAATCATTCTATTTCCGTTACTCCAAAACAGTAATTGCAGTAATTGGGGTTTTAAAAATTATATTGTTTTCATATTTCTGAATCTTTGATGATAAATACCTTTTATTTTATTGAAATATAACATACATAGACAAAAAGTATTCAAATCACAAATGTACAGATTTAAGAGTTTTAACAGAGTAAACATGTGACTACCCAGGTAAAAAAATACATTAATAACACTCCAGAAGCACTCCTCATTCTCTGCATGCATTCTAGTCACTGGTCCCTTCTATGCCAAAAGTAGCCACACTCCTGGTATTTAACATCATACATTAGTTTTCCACATCTTTTACTTTTACATAAATGAAATAACATAGCATATACTCTTTTACCTGGCTTATTTCTCTCCAAACAATGTTTGTGTGTGTGAAATTTATCCGTGCCATTACATGAAATAACAGTTCATATTTTCATAGTAGCAGAGCAACATTTTCATAGAGATCTCAAACTTTTGGGTTTTAGGACCCCTTTCCACTCTTAAAAATTATTGAGGACTCAAAACAGCTGTTGTTTATGTAGATTATATCTATTGATTATGTAATATAATAATCTATTATGTAGATTGTACCATATTAGAAATTTTAAAAGAATTTTAAAATAACGCATTTAATTCATTTACTAACAACAGCAATAAATTCCTTATGTGTAAATATAAAGTATTTTAAATGAATATATTTTTAAAACAAAAATTGTTAAAAGATAGTTATTGTTTTAAGTTTTACAAATTCTTTTAATAGCTATCTGAGTTAATAGAAGACAGCTGGATTCTTATATCTGCTTTTTTTTCAACCAGTTGTAATATTTTTATTTGGTTGAAATATATAAAGAAAACCTAGTTTCCCGCAGATGTGTAGCTAGAAAAAGGAGTACTTTAATGGCATTTCCAGAAAATTATATTCTTTTCTGAAACTACACCAAAATTCGACAAGTAGTAATTTCTTAAATGTTACTGCAAACCTTTATCAGTCAATGTTTTGTACTCTGTTACATTAAAATGTATCGCTCTATCTCATACTTTGAATGAATATTTTAACCCATACATAATTTTGAAACATGCATTGAAACATGTATATAACATGCATTGGAATATTGGATACCTAAGTTACATAGATCTCTGTTGACACTTTTCATTATGCCATATGGAAAAATCATGAAAGTCTTTAGCTACTGGGAAACTGTCAAACTCTGAGAGACAGATACAAGTTTTCCAACATTCTAATATTTGAAATTTGAAATTCAGATTTTACCTTTGGAAGCAAGTACTGTCATTTGAGTTATCTGAGATAATGGAGTTTTTATTTTTAAGAAACTATCTGCTAAATCCTTAAGTCTTAATAATTGTAACTTTTTTTCTCATTATTCTTTCAAATAAAAATTTATGAGTAATTCATATGTTTTTCTGTATCCTTGTCAGCATATGGTGGTGTCACTTTTTATTTTAGCCATCGAGATATGTATGTAGCAATATCTTGTAATTTTTACTATTATTTTCCTAAAAGATAATGATGTACAATCTATTTTCACATGCTTAGTTACCATCTGTATATTTTCTTAGTAAAATGTCTGTTTCTGTCTTTTGCACATCTTCTAAGGGATTTTTTATTTTACTGGTGAGTTTTAAGAGTTTTTTACATATTATTCTAGATCTAGACCTTTGATAGATATATGGCTAGCAAATATTCTCCCACATTGTAGCTTGTCATTCCATCCTATTCACATGGGTTTGTGCAGAGCAAAAGTTTTTTATATTGATGATATCCAATTCATTACTTTTTCCTTTTATGAATTATGCTTTTGGTGTAAAATCTAAGACCTTTGAACACTTTGTTGAATGACAGCTGTAAAAATAGACATCCTTTTTTTGTTTCCAATCTTACAATGAATTAGTTGTTTCACATTAAATATAGTATTATGTGTCGAGTTTTTATAGATACTCTTTATCAAGTTGAGGTAATTCCCCTGTATTTCTAGTTTTCTGAGAGTTCTATCATGAATGAAATTTGGATTTTGTCAAATGCTCTTCTGTATCAATTGATAAGATCATGTAATTTTCTTCTTTAACCTACTAATAAGGAATATTGCATTGATCACTTTTCGAGTTATTTACCAGCCTTCTATTCCTAGAATGAACTTCATTTAGTCATTGTATATAATTCTTTTTATGTATTGCTAAATTATCTTTGCTAATATTTTGTTAAAGATTTTTGTGTTAGCATATTAGGATATTGCTAGCTTCATAAAATAAGTTGGAAAATGTGCCTATCTTTTCTATTTTCTGGAAGATATTTTATAAAATTTACATTAATTTTTGCTTAAATATTTCACAGAATTCTTAAGTGAAACCATTTGGGCCTGGAAATTTGTGAGGAGTATTTAAATTATGAATTCAGTAGACATTCTCTAGAGGACATACAGATGGCCAATATACGTATACAAAGATGCTCAAATTCGTTAATCATTAGGGAAATGCTAATTAAAACCACAATGAGGTATCACCTCACACCTGTCAGAATAGCTATTATCAATAAATCAACAAACAACAAATATTGGCAAGGATGTGAAGAAAAGGGAACTCTTGTGCATGTTTGGTGGTATTATAAATTGTTGTAGCCACTGTGGAAAACAGTATGGAGTTTCCTCCAGAAATTAAAAATAGAACTACCATATAACCCAGCAATTCCACATCTTCTGTTATTTATTCGCATAAATTCTTAACACTAATTAGAAAAGACATATGCACCTCTATGTTCATTGCAGCATTTTTTACAATAGCCAAGATATGGAAGCAACTTTAGTGTCCATTGATAGGTAATTTGATAAACAAATTATGGTACATATAGGCAATGAAATATTACTCAGCCATAAAAAAGAATAAAGTCTTGCCACTTGCAATGACAAGGATGGACCTAGAGGGTATTATGCTAAGTAAAATTAAGTCAAACAGAGAAAGACAAATACCACATGACTTCACTTGTATGTGGAACCTAAAGCACAAAATAAATGAACAAAACAGAAACAAACTCATAGATACAGAGAACATTTTGATGGTTGCCAGATGAGAGGGGATTGGAGGAATGGATGAAAAAGAGGACAGAATTAAGATGTACAACTTGCCAGTTACAAAAATAGTTATGGAAATGTAAAGTACAGCATAGAGAATATAGTTAATAATATTACGGCAACTGTGAATAAATGTCAGATGTGTACTAGATTTATTGAGGTGATCAATTTGTAGGTTATGTAAATGTCTATTTTCTACACTTGAAAATAATATAATATGATATTATATTTCTCTTCGTTAATATTTGTACTTTATACCTTTTTTCAACCTTTTACTTTCAACTTTCTCTGTCCTTATTTTCATAAAGTGTTTCTTGTATGCAGAATTAACTTAGATTTTGTTTATTGACCCACTGTAACTCTGTTTAGCTTTTATTTGGAGTATATTTCATTTATATTTATGTAATCAATAATATTTTTATTTTAATTCCACTTTAATGTTTACTTTTCATTTATAATATTAGTTGTTTGCTCTTTTTTTCTCAACATATTATCAGCTATTTAAAATTATTCTACTTTCCTTCTATTAGCTGAATGTTACATATTTTTTGTTATTTTCTGTGGATACTTTAGAAATTATAAAATGCACATTTGCTTTATTAGAGTCTAATGTAAATTAGCCCCATTTTATGAATTTTAATTAAAGAAACAATACTTTTTTTCATTTACCTCATTCATTCTTTTTAAGCATAGGAAATTGTCTTCCAACAGCCAATATTCATTTAGATATGGTAACATATTTATTATTTTTATAGTTTTCCATTTATTTTTTATTAATAAATTAATTTTTTGGTGTCATTGGGTAATGAAATCCAGTAAGTTGCAGGTGTACAATTAAACAGTAAGGCATGTATATATTGCATGTGTGTTCACCTCCCATAGTTAGATTTCTTTCTGTCACCACATATTTGACCCTTTTACCCTATCAATCCCCCGCCTCCCCCTTTTTTCCCATACCCTTTAGTAACCACTGGTCTATTGTCTGAGTCCATGAGCCTCTGCTTGTTTGTCCTATTTGTTTGTTACTTTTATGTTTACATCCCACATATAAGTGATATCAGGTGGTTTTTAACTTTTTCTGTCTGGCTTATTACATTTAGCATGATTATCTCAAGGTCCATTCATGTTGTCACAAATGACAGTATTTAATCTCTTCTTATGGCTGTACCACAGCTTCTTTATCCAATCATCTATCATAGGACACTTCGATTGCTTCCATGTCCTGGCCACTGTGAATAATGCTGCTATAAACATCGATGTGCAAATATCTTTTTGAATATGAGTTTTCAAGTCTTTGGGGTAAATACCCAGTAGAGGGATTGCTAGATCATATGGTAGATCAATTATTAGTTTTTTGAGGAAACTCCATACTGTTTTTCACAGTGTCCATACTAATATGCAGTCCTTCCAGCAGTGTATGAGGGTTCCTTTTTATTGGCGTCTTCTCCAACATTTTTTTATTACTTGTCCTGTTGATTATAGCTATTCTAACAGGTGTGAGATGGTATCTCATTGCAGTTTTGATTTGCATTTCCCTAATAGCTAGCAATGTTGAGCATCTTTATAAATATTTGTTGGTCATTTGTTATGTCCTCTTGAAAGAAGTATCTGTTCAGGTCCTCTGCCCATGTTTTTCATGGGATTTTTGTTGTTGTTGTTGTTGTTGTTGTTGTTGTTGTTGTTGTTGTTATTGAGCTATATGAGTTCTTTTTATATTTTAGATATTAGGCCCTTGTTGGAGACATTGGTTGCACATATATTTTCCCATTCGGATGGTTGTCTCTTTACTATTTTGATGGTTTCTTTTGCTGTGCAAAAGCTTTTTAGTTTGATGTAGTTCCTTTCATTTATTTTTGCTTTTACTTTCTTCTCTTGCCTTGAAGATCAAATTCATAAAATCCTCTTTAAGTCCAAGGTCCTTGAGTTTAGTTCCTATGTTTTCTTTTATGCATTTTATTGTTTCAGGTCTTATATTCAGGTCCATAATTCATTTTGAGTTAATTTTGGTGTGTGGTGATAGCCAATAGTCTAGTTTCATTCTTTTGCAGGTGGTTTTCAAGTTTTTCCAGGCCCATTTATTGAAGAGGCTTTCCTTTCTCCACTGCATGATTTTGGCTTTTTCTTTGTCAAAAATTATTTGCCCATACAAACACGGGTTTATTTCTGAACTCTCAATTCTGTTCCACTGGTCTCTGTGTCTGTTTTTCTGCCAATATCATGCTGTTTTGATTATTGTCATTTAGTAGTATAGTTTGAAGTCAGGCAGAGTGATGCATCCAGCCTCATATTTTTTTTTCTCAGGATGGCTTTGGTAGTTCGGGGTCTTTTGCCCTTCCATACAAATCTGATATTTTTTTTTCTATATCTTTAAAAAATGCCAATGGGATTTTGATGGGGATTGCATTAAATCTGTATAATGCTTTAGATAATAAGGTCATTTCTACTATGTTGATTCTTCCATCATTTATTCTTGTATTTTGTGTTTCAGTATGGAATAGTTTACATTCTACCTGAAAAGATCTTTTTGTGTTTCATTTAGTGTAGGTCTGCTTGTGCTACATTCTTTCACTATCCTTCTTTAATGACAATATGACCTTTTCTCTGTTTTTGAATATTTTTTACCTTTAATTTTTTTCTTTTGTTTTACTGTGATGGCTTTGTGTGGTTTTCTTTGTATTTTTCTACTTTTATGCTTGTAGAGTTTGTTAAAATATGGCTTATGCCTTTCACTGACTTCAGAAAATATTAACTTTTTGTATTGGGCCTAATCCATCTTTGTCACCTCTTCTTTTGATACTCCAATTCTAATATGCAGGATGCTTTCTCTATATTATACATGTATTTAACTCTCTCGATCTTTTAAATATTTTCCATACTTTTATATCATTATACTTCAGCAAGAATATTTATTCAAGTTTACTCATCCTCTGTTCAGTTGTGTTCACTCTGTTAAATTTACCTGTAAAGTTTCTCATTTCAATTAATTTATTCCATAGATTTATAATTTGTATTTGGTTATTTTTCATAGTACATGTCTTTTGTAAAATTCTCCATGTTACATTTTTGGATCATATTATTTGCATTAATTTAAGATTCATGTCTGCTAACTCTTATATCTGCATACATGTGGGTATGTTTTTATTGTTTATTTGTCTGTTGATCCTTTTTATGGGCAATATAGTAATTGCTGCTTGATCGTGAAACATTTTGTATAAAAATTCTCAATTAGCATCTCAGATGATGTGATCCTTCTGCAGAGAAGAGTTACTTTGTCTTCTGGCATGCATTTGTAGTAACAGTGATCACCATAATATACTTAGAGGCTGAGCTATTGGAAATTGGGCTTCGGCTTTGTAAGGCCTGTTTTTTTTTTTTTCCAGTCTACCTTGATTCCTATGGTTCAACCCTTCAGGGACCTCCCTTAAAGCCAACTCCTGGTGATTTCTAGAAATGGAGACTGCTGGAAGCTTTACTATTTTCTCAGCCTCTCAACCCCACACTGTTTATCAATCAACAACTGCTTAAAGGGAAACATTAATGTAGAAAGGTGGGCTTATTTCTCTCTATTGTCCTGTTTCTAGGCTCTTGGTCCCTTATATTCTAAATGACTTGGTGAGCCTGAACTCTTTTGTTTCTTTAGCCACCTGAGATTTTTAAAAGCTCTGCTAAGCTTCTCTACTTCTTAGCTGTCACTTTAGCTTCTCAGACTTTTCTGCTATTTGCAAACTTAAAAATATCTCAACAAAAAAACCCCCTACAGATATTGGGTATTGGGCATTGGGCACATCTCAATGAGTTTTCTTTTCTTTAAGGTCTTGGTTCCTTAATTCTTGGCCCTCTTGATAGCACTGTGCTCTTCTAAAGCAGATTATTCAAATCTAGCCTTTTAAGTTATTCTTGGGAGGAAGATTAATCTGCTACAACTAACTTATCACATCTGGAAGTAGAAATATTTCACAAACATGTATGTGTGTATGTGAGTGTATCAGTGGAGATACACTGAGATTCATGAGATTGTTATTTATTTGACCAGAAAATCCTGCAAATATTCTTATCTAAAATCACAACTATTATTAAACTGTAACTTGTTTCCTCTCTTCTCTAGAATTTTGTGTCATGTATCGAGAACTACAGAAGAAGAGGTCAGGAGCTCTATGCATCTTTATACAAAGACCATGTGCAGGTAAAAAACAAAACACTTCCTTTCTCTATATAATAAACTTGGATCCACCTTGAACCTAAAATAAAAAATCAGAAGGACCTTTGGTCTAAATTCTGTACTGCTTAAATCGATAATTGGTGGTCAACAATTCAATCCAACTTGCATGACCTGTGCATGAGGATTTGGATCTACACTTGAAGTAACTGAGGAGATAGGAAATGTATTCATCCTCTCATATACTCAGGGTGTCTCAGACGCTTTGCTAGGAGCTAGAGACACAATTGTAAACACAGACATGGGCATCATTCTCAGATATCTTCATTATAAAGGAAAAATATACATTAAACAACTGCACAAATAAATACATCATTATAACTTGTGATGAGCAATAGACATAGAAAATACAAATATAAGGAGAGATTATAACAGAGAAAGAACTTAATTTGGGCAGATAAGAGGCCCTTTCTAAGAAAGTGACCTTTACATTGATATCTGAAGAAGGAGGAAATGGGCTGAGGTGTTTTGAAGAAGTGTTTTTGGCTAAGGAGAGGGCATGTGTGAAAGGTCCAGAGGCAGAAAAGAGATGGTAAGGAAAAAGGGTGAAGATGAAGCAGGGCTGGAGTGAATAGGGCTTGTCACCACATTAGGTGACAATCTTATCATACGTGCAATGAATTGCCACTAATAAGGTCAGGTTTAGATATTTAAAACACCTCGTTAGGCATTATTTCTGTGCAGTCTAGATAAAGAGTACTAGCTGTCATGCCAATGACATCTCTATTTGAATCTTAGGTCTGCCTTTTCTTAGGCTTGCAGTCTGAGCCTCAAGTTTCTCATCTTTAAAATAGGATAATAGTTCCTAACTATTAAGGGTAAAGAACAATTATAAAGTGCCTATACAGTAGTTGGGAGGGAATAGATGTTCCATATGTAATTATAAAATGGCTAAGAAGTTATCTTAGTTGGTTTTGTTGTTAACAAAAGTTTTAAAAAATAATTGCTTATAATGGAACCCAATATAAAGTATTAGAATCTTACTAATTATATTATTTACTTTATAATTTCTCTGTTCCAAAGGTCGTGCTAGGTGTAGAAAAGGCAGAGATTACAATAACACTGGTATGTCTTGAGGGTTCTTACAACTCAGTAGAGAGACCAAGAGTAAATAAATAACCACAAACAGAGTAATGAGGCCAATACTAGGATGTTTTACTCCAAGGAGAGGAACAGTGGGGTGTAAGAAACCAGTAGGTGTATTGGGGTGAGTGAGAGGTCAAGAAATGGTGAAATAGTGGTGCCCAAGGTTGGGAGAAATAGAATAGGCTCTGATCAACTTAAGCCACATAATCTGGTCTAATTCCTTCCATATAAACTCATTTGGGAGACCACAACATGCTTCTGGAATCAAGATTTGTGAGATATGCAGCCTGCACTCCAGAAACACACAGTCTAGCAACATAATCCCCAAGGATGTCTTACAAGAAAGCAGTTTATCAAGCATGGCAGGAGTGGGAGAGGAGCTCTGGGGGTATAAAATTCATATGGGCAGGACAGAATTTCAGCAGAGGCTCTGAACCCAGAAAGAAAGGATCCAGCTTTCTTGAAGATGACCTGGCTCATTTTTAGTAGCAGGCTTGACTGGGGTTCAGAGAGTACTTAAGAAAGTTATACAGAGTTTTACTGTTATTGAGGTATGTTTGAGAAAATCAGCATTCTGATACAGATCCATATGGATACTTTCCAAGTGTTTAAATATTTAAGACAGATTGTTTTGATGTTTAAAAAAATGCAGAGGTAATCACCATCTGCCAGAGATAATGGGGTCTGAAGCATTCATCCTGTTTTTTAAGGGGCAATACACTTTCCCAGTGCAGGTCCGCCTCCACTTCCAGAAAAGTCACGTTCAAATTCCAGGAAGAAATTAGGGTTGTGAAGCCTGCCACAGCCTTCAAGGACTACTTCTCCCAGGTGCACATGAAATGGTGATAGTAAGATTCAGGTGCCCCAGCCCAAAGGCCTCTCAGTCAACGGTCATGTAAGACTGCTTTAACTTGGCATTTTACTCACAACTAAGAAGTCACTGGAGATGGCAAGAACCCACAGTATGAGAAAGTAGCATGACCATGACCCAGTGCCCTGGAAGTTAACCTCAGTGTCATTACATGACATTCTATTATTATATCATCAGCAAATTGAACAATTCTGATATTTAATCTCCCAAATTTCTCTTCTCTCCAGAAGTTCTGGTGAAAACAGTTGCCTGTACTCTGGCCCTGACTAGCTTCTCCTTTGCCTTTTCAAAATTATATTTGTTCTCTTCTCTGTGGTCCAGATGCTTTGGTTCTATTCTTATATCAAGTCTTTATTGTAATTTACAGCAATGCTTCCTTTTGCCGATGCTATTTTCAAAACATTACAATATTTACTGGTTAAAGCTCTTTGCTAGGTGCTCATCACTTCAGAAATAACATTTATTTATTTATTTATTTATTTAGTGAGGGACACTGTTTTGTCACACTCTTTTCTATGCTCTCTAGGGGCCAACAGTGTGTTGACACTTCTTGCTCTGTCTGTATGTCCATTAAGGTTTGTCACAGCTCTTTCAGATCCAAGTATCAGAATCTCAAATCAAATTGGCTAAGGCAACAAATAAAATGTTTTGTTTTATTGAAAAATTCAGGGAAAGAGCAGGCTTCAAGAAGAACTAGATCCAGGTATTCAAACTCTGCTCTAAGAAATCTGTCTCCTCTCTCTTCTCTTTCTTTCACTCTTATACACATACAAACACACACGAATGTATGAGGCTACTAATGCATTCAAGGCACCAGAGTATGTGGATGAGAGAGCACATGAGTCTGAAAGGAACTAACATTCTGCTTCCCAGCCTGTACATCCTAGAATAAGGCAGGGTTTATGTAATGAATGGAGGACGAATTTCTAACTTGTGCAAAGGCACTGTCTCTTTTCTAAGCTGTGAGGCTGTAGGTTGTATCTACACAAGAGGATACTTCTCTTATATACATAAAGGTATCCTGGGACTGTAGCGATGGCCCCAAATGTATACTCATACCCCAACCCTCTGTACTGTCTCCGTTGTATGGACTTCAAAAAGCACCATTACCTGAGGAATGATACTTACCAGCCCATCCTATAATCATTCACCATCACTTGGATTCCCCAGAGTTGGATGACTAAAAAGCAGGGCTGGGCTCAGCACCACCAAAAGCACCAAAAACTGAAAGTGGAGAAGGTTTCCCAGATAAAAATCTCAATAATGTTCCCTAAGAGTTTCTATTCAGCCAAAAATCATAGCTGCCTCTCTCATACCAGAATCCCTGCTTCTGAGTGTGGCATTTGGCCCACTTGAGCTTTAAACTGAAGAGAACCTTACTTTGTTCAGAAAATGGGCATAAGAGAGCACTTTGCAAGTGCAGGAACTCAGGGATTTTTTCTATTTAGTCATCACAAGTCCTCTGTCCAGGGATTACATGTAGCTTTATATCAAGGACTAACAATTGTTCATCTCTGAGGGGGTCTCACTATGGACACATATCTGTGTGGCTGCAGATGTCAAGACAACTCACTTGCCTGGTGATAAAGACTCAGGCAGCCATGCACTATCATTACATCTGTAGAGCCTTGGGGTGGAGAAGATGCTCTTAAAAGACTGATTTGATACGCAGGGTAGACAATACAGTAGTTTGGAGTTGTTCATCCTCTGTGAAGCTCTTAATATGTTACTGCGAACACAGTGAAAATTTTTAGGGAGCTGAAACATTATCCCCAAACAAGTCTTTATTTCATGTAACCCAATTCCTGTTAAAGGCTTTGGATAGTCATCATTTTTTCTAGAGTTCATTATTAACTAATTGGAGTATTGTGTAGAATGTTGTAACTGTTTTGGATATAAATCAAAGAACTGAGGAGAAACCAAATGATCTTGTTTTGAAATAGGACTTGCTTTATTCATAGCAATAATACTAACTGCTTAAGCTAGGTAAGGAACCCTATACAACTTTTCAACATATTGCCTCATTTAATCCCTATATAAACTCATGGTTTTATTATTATGGTAATATTTTAACCAAATTTGACTGATGAGGAAGCTGAAGCTCCTTCAGATTTAACAACTAATGTACAGCAAAAATAGAATGACAACCCAGGTTTATCTGATGCCAAAGACCATGTGCTAAGCACTATACTATCTGTTATATTTTCATGAAAAATATTAAATTCTGAGAATGATTTATCCATCAAAAGAGGCCTGGATTTGCTATGCCCACCAGTCATTGAAGTAATACTGGCAGTAACTATGAGTTAATAAAATGATACAAGAAAAGGAAAAGAGTCTAGCTTCTAGACTCTGGGTTTAAATCTCAGCTGGGTCACATGATTGTCCTTGGAGAAGACACTTTTTCTTTCCTAGACTTTATTTTTTTATGGTGATCATAGAAATTACTTGCAAGTTTAAGTTTTACTTATGGAGCTAGTGGGTAGAGGAAATGAGATACAGTAGATGAGGGGCTCAGATTAATACTTGCTAATGAATTTCTTTCTTTTTTATGTTAAGTTTATGAAATCTGTGCTTCTTGTTTCACCTTTCAGTTTATGAAAAATTAAAATTTAGGACAAATGTCATCAAATATTTGAATCATTGCAAAATTTGCTCTGTAGACAAAGTTGATTCTATTGCCCAAATTGAATTGAAATGTGTCCTTGACAGGTGATGTACAAAACTTGAATTTGACATACAAAAGCAGTTTGGGCATGTCAATGTATTTTATAAAAGTTTGAATTATACCCTAGCAGAAGTTGTAATAGTCAAGTCCCACATATACAAACTATGAGACTTTTATAGATAATAGCTGGGATTATTTTCATTAATATCAAAGGTTTTAGCTTCTGTGAACATTTTGGAATTCTTGAACATTCTAGAATCATATAACATTAGGGTTTCTAAGACCCTTAGACAACATGTAGGCCAAAGCTCTCATTTAACAGTTAGAGAATCTGAGGTCCAGTGACAAGAATAACTTGTTCAAATCAATCCACTGCTGGCTTGTCTGCTAGTTCCCACCAAAGTGCTAGTCTAGAGGACTTGAAGAAGTATTTTCAGTATCATTTTTGAAGGGTGTGGTCTGTGGTAAAATTCTCTGTCCTTTTTGAAGGGCAGAGGCTGTGATGAAATTCTCCATTCATTTTATAGAATAGCTGTTCAACCCACTCCAATGACTAACTTCAGGGCCTTTGGGACCTGTTGCTCTCTGCCGAACACCCAGTAGTATGAATTACAAAGGGTGGATGGCTTTTCCCTCCCCCATCCTAAAATTAAATGGTCTCAAAATTAAGAAACCAGTTTCTTCTCTGAGCCAGGTCTTGGCTCCAGAGAGTACGCTACACACTCCGAGGGTGCTCGGGGTACCTGTAGGAGGCTAATTTTCTCAGATAATTATGGGGCTTGGCCTGTCCACCTCAGGAGATTTGGAGCCAGGGGCCTGTGAGAAAAATTTCCAGGGGTAACATTGCATTTCTGCTTCTCAGAGGCGGAAATGTGGTGACATTAAGGCAGCCAAAGCCTGGGCCAGGATCCAGGAACAGCTTTTTGGGGAGCTGGGCTTGTGGGGCCAGATGGCAGAAGTCACACCTTGTTCCTGGTGGGAATTGGACTGGAGAGAAGGACCTGCTCGCATGAGGAAACGCATCAGACGCTTGTCTCCCTTAGAGGCCTCGAGTGCAGAAAGGCTCCAGGTAAGAGTTCAGTGCAGCAAGAAAATGATGCTTCAGTGTCGGAAATGTAGGGCAGTGATTTGTTAGCTTTTCCATCTCAAGTTGTTTTCATCTACTGATGTGCTTCAGGAGAGCTTTGATATGGGAAGGTTGAAAGAAAATGTATGTAGTTAAAGGCAAGAGTGCTCTGATTTATTCTTGCTGCTGTTTAACAGAAGAATCACTAATGCTACCAGGTAACATAGAAGGAATGCTATAACTACAACCTGAATAAATGAATAAATGTGGAGTAAATGAACAGGTGAGTGGTTCATATGTATACTACTGACCCAGACAACACTGATATCCAAAAAAGTCCAGTATAATAATCTGAATGCCGGGGTTTAGAAAGAGCCATGTGATGGCATTGTCAGCTTACACAAGTTATTTGTCACAGAGCAGTCATAACCAGCACTACTATGGGCATTATTACACAAGCAACTCTCATAACAAGTTTTACAATAGAAATACCTTGAACTCAACTATTTCTGCAAGCCTGAGCCAGTGATCCACTTAGTCCAAATGACACTGAAGTGGTACTGTATTCCCAAACAATGGAATCTAGGCAGACCCTGAGGGTTTACTGTAATGAAGCTTGAACTATGTGTCATGAAACTTACATTTTTGCCTCCTAAAGGATGGGGAGCCAGTTGGATTGGTATGGATATTGAAAAATCTGTTAATAGTTTTTCATTTCCACATTGAATAATTATGATTTAAGAGGACTTTAAAAGGCAGCCTTCCAAATACTGCAACTCAAGACAATGGGTTTATATTCTAGTCTGTAATCTCAGAATCTTTTATTCCCAGTAAATGCTTTATAAAATCTAATGAAAAAATTATATTTCATTTATTTGGTAGACATTTGAATTTTTAATGTACTGTTAATTAACATCTGGTGGTGTACAGTATTTTTGCCCCGATATATTTCTTAGAAAATGGAGGCCGTAAAAATAAGTAGCCTGTATACTGTGTAGATGACAAGGTCAAAGGTTGGCTATGGAATCAAGTCTCTGGTTACTGATCCCCTCTCCAGGGTGGCCCATATCACAGACGTCCAGTTTGCTATCTAATCCCATTTTGGCATCATTTTTGGAAATTACTGTAAATCCTACTTAATGGAAGATTGTGGGTTTTTCCCCTTTGACTCAGGAACATTAATACTTGCATTTTATAGTGGTCCTTTAGGAATTTAGCATTTTCTCCCCTTGCATCTGAGTCTTGAGTATATGAGTAATTTGAAAGGGTCACGTGTATGTGTGTGTGTCTATGAATCTGTGGCATGAAGCCGGTGCATATAGATAGTATCCAGGATTTAATTTCTTTTTTTTTTCCTCTGGTGTTATTTCAGGAAAGCCAAGACAGAAATGGTGATATTTCTCAAACAAACGCTTTAAACCAAGGTATTCAGTTTATCTATTCTTTATTTGAAACTTAAGCCAATTCTTGGTTTTATTTAATATCTTCTTAAAAATATAAAATTAATAGTTTTGGAGGAAGAAAATGCTACAAGTCGAGAGTTGGTAGTGCTAAGATTCTCATTATACTGTCTTTCCCAGAATTAAAAGGAACCTATTTCAGACTTCATAATTCCCATAGGAGGAAAATTTTATATTACTTTGCAAAAACAACAATTTTTTTTTCAGGGGAGCTATCTCATCAATTTGCTGTATCAGGGAAACCTTTAATGTGCCCCTAAACAGATCAAATGAATATTCAGAATGTGACCTAAAATACATAAAAGTAAAGTAACAGACAGAATGTTTCTGAGTAAAAATGAATAGAATATTTAGTACTTTTTACACTAAACTCTTTGATTATGAAAATGACTGGTAAATAGTGATTATTACACATTTCCCCTTATCTGTGGGGAACATATTTCAAGACTGCCAGTGCATTCTTAAAACCACAACGGTACCTAACCCTAAATATATTATGTCTTTTTCTATACATATATACCTTTTTACATACAAAAGCACTTTATGACATCTTCTCTTTGGCATATCCGCATTGCCAGCATCACTACTCATGCACTTTGGAGCCATTGTTAAATAAAATAAGCACAGGCACTCTGATACCAAGACAGGCAATCTGATAACCAAGAAGGCTACCAAGTGACTAACAGGTCTGTAACATACACAATGTAGATACACTGGACAAAGGAATGATTCACGTCCTGGTCAGGATGAAGCTAGATTGTTGGAGTTTTTATCGTGCCAATAAGAATTGTGCACAATTTAAAAGTTACAAATTGTTTATTTCTGGAATTTTCCATTTAATATTTTCAGACTGCATTTGACTATCAGTAACTGAAACTGTGGAAAGTGAAACCACAGATAAAGGGGATTACTGTATTGCCCAATTAAAAGAAAAAAAAAAGTACTCTGAATCATTTTTTATGTTTGAGCATACTCTCTATTTGTATAATTTTCATGGAAAAATTTGATTGAATTAATTTGCTGAAAATTCAGGCTTTATTTTCAAAGGTCATTTTGGCATGAGCCCATCAAACCACACATACAAGGACACAAACAGACACAAAGACATACATACTGTATTTCTGATTTTGTGTGTTTTTACCAGTTTCCACCAGACTCTGTCTTTTGCTGTAGACAGACACTCCATGTCTGTAAGTTTTATTGTATCCTAGGCTGCAGCTAGTGTCATATCCTTTCCTAAATGACCACATCTTAGCTCTGGTCATCTTATCACATTTAGTGCCTGAGTACTGGATTTTCCATAGCTATCTGCCAGTATATAGTATTGCCCAGAAGTTAGGATCTCAGGCTCTGATCACAGGTAAATTTGGGGGTTTCACTGTGATGCAGGACTTGGGATAACATTGTTATATCCATTTTCTTCTCTTCACCCCAAAACCAAAAATAGTCTACCTTCTCTCTCTCTCTCTCTCTCTCTCTCTCTCTCTCTCTCTCTCTCTCTCTCTTTCTCTCTCTCAGAGAGGATGGCTGCAGAGAGCGCAGTGGTGGAAAGTGTATGCTAATTTTATTGGACTATGGCCAAGAGCTGTTGAATCCTCTGACCCTCAATATACAGAACCCTACCCCACAGTAGGTTGCTCAACCAGAGAAGAATAAAAGGCTGTGGTTATCTACCATGCCTTCATGGGTGCCTGTAACTACACAGCATTCTCCCTTCATGGGAAAATCCTGTGACGGCTGCTGATGTAAGCAGCAGACACTTTCATTCATGTGAGACTCCTAAATGGGGAGGAGGCCAAAGAGGTGAGCATCTTGGTATAAATAAAATGACTGGACTGGTAATTTTTTGACTTCACAGTCATGCAGTGTGCCTGTTTCAGGCAGGTGGACACTCAGCACAAGGTGGAAGAGCAGGATCTAGACATCTGCATAGGTATGTACTTAGCTGGCACCCAATGTCCATTTTCAGGAGTGCATCCTTAGGAAATAAGAGTAAATGTGTACACAAATGACTGCAGCACAGTACGTTTATGGTAGTTAGTACAAAAATGGAAACTATCTGTATCTCTAAACAATAGAAAATGAGTTAGGTGATTATGAAAGAGCCACACAATAGAACATTATTTTCAAAGAACGTTTAATGAAATGGGAAAATGCTCATAATATAATCTCGAGGAAAAAAATTAGAAAAGAAAAACTGTAAATGCAATATAATTCCTATCATGTCAAAAATTACATATCCATGTATGCCTATACAAATATTTATTGAAAAATATCAGAAGTAAATAAATCAAATTGTGAACAGTGAGGAAAAACAAGCTAGATACGGAAAGTTCATACTGGACTCAGAGAGATATGGTTCAGATTCTGCCTCTAGTTCATGGCAGCCATATGACCTTGAGCAAAGCACCAACCTTCTTTCCATTTTTCCATTCGTAAACTAGGATGAAGTAGAATCTACAGCCTGGGTAGGACTGGGTGGAAAATGTCATCAAGTGTACCCAACACAGAGAAAGTGTTTACTAAATGGGAGTTGCTATTATCAGTACTATCTCTGGAGAAATGGGTGATACTTGTTTTATTTCTCACAATTTCAAGGATTTTCTATGTTTTTTTTTAAATTAAGAAGATAGTGCTTTCATATATTTTTTAAAAATATTGTTTTAAAAGAGTGAACAAAGTGAAATTCAAGTAAAGTAAACCCAACATGACCCTCCAGGGTAATTCTTTATTGATTAACGAGGGTGAATTATAAAATGTTGTCCTGTGGTCATTCGGGGGTACAGAGCACACAGGCTTGGCATACCTTCCAGGGGGAATTAACCATACCACAGTGTCAGAGGGGTAGTGTCCTCAAGAGGACACACTGAGATGCACACCATTCACTTCTGCCCTGAAACATCGCAGTTCCTCTCAGTGCCTCAAGCCAGACTGCACAGCAGCCCTTGTGATGTCTGGCAGCTCATGCCCAAACCATGTGTTCCTTTATGCTACTGCAGATGAATTGACACCGAAAGAAGATGAGAGCAAGAGAGATGAGGCGGGAGTGGACTGCACCCAGCTGACATTCTTCCCTACCTTACATGAAAGTCAGCACTCTGAAGATTTCTTGGAACTGTGTCGAGAAAGACAAATTATTTTACAAGAGCTTGTTGATCATGAAAAGGTAATACAGCCCATCATAATTATTCTTTAAAGATAGTCAGACATGAAAGAACTAAACTTTCTTCACAAACATGGGAGGTGATAGCTCCCTTCACTATAAAAAAATCAAAGAGCAAAAAGAACAGGCATATTTCTGAATTTGTGTACTCAGAGAAGACTTGCAAATGGAACCCACACGCCTTGCATCAACATGTTTAAAAGGTATAAATCAAGCTAATAAACTGTTAGGTAAAACATGCTCTAACTTTCTAAACTGATCCTTTATCAAAACTGGCAGATCAGTTTCAAATGCAAAATTCTTGACCTTGTAGTTCAGCACCTTGGCCCCTGCCTGCAGCCTGCCTATCCTGAAGGAAACATCCCACATCTTGAGGGGGCCTGGTGGATGTATTTGGACATTCCAGCCTATATGTCCAAGTTTTCCCCAAACCCCTTACCTCTCAGGCCTCAGGGTAAGTGCAATGGTGGCACTGTCAGCCATCAGAAGGGTGAACTTGGAGACAAAGTGTGCATGGGCCAGGAGGCAGACTGGGGAAGTCAACAGGGAAGTCCATGGTCTGGGATGCCTGAAGCCGGGTTGGGAGCCCAAGGCATGTCTTCTTGGTATGACTGGAGGAAGGTAAGAAGGAGGACCCTAAAATGTGAGTCCTGTAGAGGGCTACTCTTACTCAAGTCTAAGAAAGATGGGGAAGATGAAGCACATGTCTTAGAGTAGAACAGACCTGAGTTCTAATTCCAATGTAACCACATATTAAATGACATGTCACCTAACCTTTTGGAACCTTAATTTTTCTTATTTTAGTATGGGGTGTTTAGCAGCCATGTCACAAGATTATTGTAAGACTTAAATGGGGTAAGAGAATCAAAGAGACTAGCTTAGAGCTGGGAACATGTGAGATGCTCATCAAAATTCTCTTCCCTTTCCAAAGGCTGAGAGGGTTTTAGGGTTGGGTGGACTTCAGAGTCTTATCAACTCCTCTGTAAAAGGGGTGGGTAAAGAAGATGTCCCAGAAAAACAGAGGAGTGGGCAGAGTGTGGCTGGCAAACCATGCAAGGACCACACTGATAAATGAGAGAGAGCTGAGGGCTAGTCCAGCCACCAGGTGAATAGGAGTGGATCTGAACTGAGGACTCTCACTGAGTAAGCAGTCTGGATTTCAAAGAGCAGGAGATAAGCTCAGAGAGCCTGTGATGTGTGATGGGCATAAGCAAGGTACAGAAACTGAGGCATGTCCTTTCCATGGGCAGAGTCTTTGCAGAGACTCCCTTAAGTAGTTAAGCTGGGATTTACTCCTTCCCGAGGTTGGATCTTAGAAGGACTGGCATGAAGTGCATTGGCCAAATGAACTGCTACAGAACTTTTGGCAAGTTAGCTGCTTTCAGATTTGGGTAATTGTTCAAGTAACAGTCTTTTAACAACATCGTGTCTTTCTTATACCTACCTAACCCAAAGTTTCCAGGTTAGAGCACAATTGCAGTTCCCCCTCACACCAGGCTCTTGCTCATGGTAGTCTTCACTATGTCACCTGTCTGCCTCTCTCACTGTACTGATGCTCCTTAATAGAAGGAGCCTAAGTTGCCTAACCTCAGGTATGCCTGGAGAAGCCATTCAGAAAATGCTCATGAATGAAGATTTACTAATTAATGTTCATTTTATTTTAATTATGGAAGCAATGTTTATTGTGTGAAATTTTAGGAAATGGATATTAAAACAGATCTGTAACATATATATATACAAATATATGCAAATTATATATATATATATTTGTGTGTGTGTATGTTTATACATATGTATTTATAATATCCAGATGCTGAGGGCTAACAGTGGATAATAGTTTGGATATGTCATATATTAATATATTCACATAGGTAAATGGATATTTACCTAAATTCCTAGTCAATTGAAAAGAAAAACAGCTGAGATCAATGCTTTCTTACTATAAACACTTTTATTTGATTTATGCCCTCAAAATATTATATAAAATAGTGATTCTCAACAGAGGGCAACTTTACCCTGACATGGGACATTTGCCAACATCTAAAAACATTTTTAGTTGTTGTGGCTTGGAGTCAGGGGTGCTACTGCATCCAGGAGGCAGAGGCCAAGGATGCTGCCAAACATCCTACAAAACTCAGGGCAGTCCCATCCTCCACCAGAAAATAATTATTCAGCCCCAAATATTTATAATGCCAAGATAATAAACCCAGACATGAAGGGTGCATTTTAGAAAGCCCTCAAGTCCCAGCTATTCCTTCCTACTGTCCTGAAAGGGTAAGAAAATATTGGGCTATTCCTTGTCTCCATATTTGTTCTTTTTATTGTTTTGATAAGAAGAGATGAATCTCTTCTTGTCAATGCTTTGGTTTAATTTGGTGTATTAATTTTCTATTGATGCCATAAAAAACTACTATAAACTCAGTGACTTAACACAGCATATATGTATTATCTCAAAAGTCTGAGCATGACATAGCTCAGCTGATTCTCTGCTTAGTCTGAAATCAAGGTATAGGCAACTTTCTAAAGGCTCTAGGAATTAAGTTGTTTTCAAGGTCATTGAGGTGTTGGCAGAATTCAGTTTCGTGCTTCTGTAGGACTGGGATCCCCGTTTTTTGTCAGCTGCCAGCCAGGGGTCATTCTTAGCTTCTAGAGGCTACCCACATCCCTTGACTGGTGGACCCCTCTCTCCATCTTCAAAGCCACCTACAGAAGGTCAAATCCACCCTTTGGTTCTTTCTGACTCTCTTCTGCTTCATGTCCCCTCTGCCGCCTTCTTTTACCACATCTCTCCCACCAACTCTTCTGATACTAAGAGCTCATGGGATTATATTGCATCTACCAGGTAATCCTGGATAAAGTTCCCAATTTAAGATCCACCAATTCATAACCTTAATTTTATCAGCAAAGTCCCTTTAACCAGTGCCTAGGTTACAGATTGATGAGATAACTGGGAACAACATTCTTGGGAGACATCTTTGGAATAGTGCCTGCCACATTTGGTATCATTCAGAATCCATATCCCACATCCTCTTCCATGTTTTTCTTCTTTGGAATAAGTTCTTCCAAGGAGAGCTTCTGTAGATGGCCCAACTCCCATGTGTTTCCCAAGGCCTGCCCGGTGGTTTCAGCCTTGACTAGGCTGGGCTACAGGCAAGGTCTGGAGTTTATGGTCATTGCCAAGAGCTAGTCCAGCCCCAGTCTGTGTAGCAGGTAGATGTCCTTGGTGCTATGCTGGTCTCTGAGAGTCTTGTTTTTGCTGATTGTTCACCCAATGACATTTCCTTCAGGGATCTTGTTAGGGGATCAAGAGCCTGAAGCCCATAGGTGACTGACTTTTGCAGCTCCTGAGAGGCAGAACAGGTTCAGGAAGAGGCTGTTTTCCCATCCTATTGTCTTGTTCTTAAACTTCAGTCTTTCTGGGTCTTCATGTCACACAGTGGGAAGCTGTCAGAAGTGCCACATGCAGCTTGCTGTGGTAGCAGGGATGTCAGGCTGTGCAGACATGAGTGAGCAGAACCCAATGGGGGCCAAGCTGTCTTGTTTCCACTTAGCACTTGGTGTCCCCTTGCCTGTTAGGAGAGTCAGCTGGGGGCGAGGGACTCAAATGAATGAGTCTGAGCAGCTGTGTGAGCAAGATGATTCTTGTTATTGTCTGGACCATTCTTTTTATGAGTTGTTTTCATTTCTTTTGTTCTTGTTGTTTCTGTTTTCTTTTGTTTGTTTGCTTGTTTGTTTGTTTGTTTGCTTTTTGTAAATTGTGTGAGAGATTGTTTCACAATTCAGCCTGAGTTCCTACAAGGTCAGAGAAATCAAACCCTGAAGAAGTAGGTCTGGGAGGAGAGTGGCCAGTGCCAGAGTGGGCAGGCTCCCTGAGAGTAGGTGGGAGGACTCTACAGGCAGAACCTTGTACAGATCCCACCCATCTAATCCCACCACCACTTATAGGCCCAATGGCCCCCTCCTGAGCTTCATTTCCTGTGTCTTTTAAATGGGATTTTACTCCTTGACTGATCAGTTTGTGTCAAAGATCAAAGAAGTGCTGTGTTCCTGTCAAAAACTCTGCCTGGTATCAGGGTAGCTTTCAGTGGGTTGTATTTGCTGTTCCTGTGGCCAATGCTCTTCTGTTAATAGTTCCTTAGGATTTGTTCTCTCACTTCAAGAAGGAAGGAGGAGTGCAGTACGAACCCTGGCACCTAAGCCATGGCCCTAAGGAGATGGGAAAGGGCCTTTTAGTGCAAATGATGAAGCACTTTAATTCAAACCTGGCTCCAGTCAGCCTATGGTACACTGTGAGACAAAAAAATTGCAGGGATTAGGGAATTGCTGTGGTGAGTGCTTGGGAGGAATAGAAGACTTGAGGGTCTAAATGGGTCTGTTGTCCTGCTGAGATGGTAAAGGATGAGATAATGGGTCAGAGTAGAGCCCATGAGAGACCTGACTTTCAGAGATATGGCTGCTCTTTGAGTTCAGTGCCCATTGAAACATTTTGCAGAAATGAGGTAAGCTGCTGGATTTAGGGTCTGGCTTGCTGTGTGGTAAAACCAAGGAGGCCCCTGAATTTAAAGTGTGAGGCAGGGAGGAATCCAGGGGAGTAGGCCTCAGAGCTCAAGAACATCTTTGGATCAGAAGAGAGGAGTCAGGTCTAGACTCAGAGCTCTTTTCAGAGCAGCTCTGGCTGGCTGTTGGGCCGATGGGACTTTCGTGACTGGCCCTTACACACCCCCACCAGCCAAATCTTCACAGTCCCATGCCCACCCACTCATTGCTCCCCTGCAGCTGAGGGCTCCTTCTGGCTTGGTGTGCCCATCTGTAGGACATTCATAGCTCTGGGTCTCCCACAGCACCCTGCCCACTCTACCACCAGCATCCCTCTTATCACATGGCTCTACCATTAATTCTGAATCTGCTTATAATTTTTTTAAAGTCTGGGTCAGGTTTGGATTCATCCTTGTCTCCTTCTTCCTTGACATACATTTGTGTTCCAGAAAGGTCTGCTGAATTAGAGAGTGAAGCTATGTCAGGAGGCCATGTTTAAGGAGTGAGCCATGTGTACAGAAGCACAGTGTGTGGGCTTGGAGAGTGGGCAGTCTGCCTGCAGCCATGAGTTGGGTCTGCTCTTAAGTGCCTGGGAACATGGCCTGAGGAGTGGTATGTGCTGAGTGGATTTGTCTCAAGGGGAACCCCTCTGAGAACAGGTGGGGACATGGCTTGCAGAGGCTGGCTGCCATGGCAACTTTACCACCATCACCAAGGAGGCAGATGTCAGCAATTC
Source organism: Cynopterus sphinx (assembly GCA_030015415.1). Classification (NCBI taxonomy): domain Eukaryota; kingdom Metazoa; phylum Chordata; class Mammalia; order Chiroptera; family Pteropodidae; genus Cynopterus; species Cynopterus sphinx. Next base: position 57,468,349 of record CM057382.1, read on the forward strand.
ATGCCCCGGAGGGCAGTTTGGCACAGGACAAGTGCTTAGGCTGGACTCAGAGCTTCATTTTGCTCTTTGTTTATCACCATTATTGGCAAAAATGTCAGTGACTAAACATCTGGAGCCCTTGTTCTGTGAGTTTTTCAAATAGCATCTCATCTACTTTCATCATGATTCTGTGAAAGAGGCTTTATCATTTTCATTTTAAAGATGGCAAAAACAGGGCCTAGTGTGGCTACTAGCTAGAATTGCTGGGATTTCATCTTGGAGCTGTCTTACTCTAAGTACATTGATTTTTCACTGTCTACTATCTCCCAATCCACAGTGTCAGGTAAGTTACATAAAATCTCCCCCACCCTGTCTTTCAGCACCTTTCCCATATTGGGTCTTGGAGATGGTGGCTCCAGGTGCTACAGTGGTTCCTGTGTAAACTTTTTGGTAAACGCTGGCCCAGGCAGGGAGGCCTCCAGGTCTCTCACCACATGCAACATCTCTGCCTAGGACAGCACAGCAAACTGCCTTCTTGTGCATGCCTTAGCCTTGGTTCACTGTGGCCTTCATCCCTGTCCACTATGCATACTGTCAGGGATAGAGAAAGGAAGAGTTGTTGCTCTGACCCTTGCACCGTGAATATGTTCAAACAAAGATACAGAAAGTTTGCCTGTTGGAGGGGTGATGTGTGTGTGTGTGTGTGTGTGTGTGTGTGTGTGTGTGTGTGTGTGTAGAATGTGGAGGGAGGCATTGTTTTTATTTCCTGGCCTGATACGTCTACTTGTGTTGAGACATTTTGTAGCAAGTATTGGATGTAAACTGGAAATTCCTATAATTCAGACATTTCCATAAAACCTTTGGGCCTTGGTGTTTTCTAAATAAAAGCACACCCACAAGAGGGTGTTTGCGGTGGGCACGTGCCCACACTCAGAAAACCTGAGACCCCATTCCTTCACAGGGCCATCACACAAATTGGGCAGGCAGCCCTATGGGAAGTCTCTGGCTCCTCCTCTCATGCTATCTCAAAAGCACTTGCTTTTAGGCCTCTTCTGGACAGCTCCCAGCGAACTTCAGGGCATAGCCTCCTTCCAGGTTTCTGGATGGCCCATCCCCACCAGGATGGCAGCAGCTTAACTCATTTCTTTGTGTGAGCATTAGAGCTCTGATAGCCTCCAGTGATACCTGGGACAGTAATTATTCTGTGCAGCCTTTGCATCATTGATTAATGATTCCCAGAACCACGAACACATTTCTCTGTAAACAACTTCAATGGACATGAAGAATGGTTTATTTAATTTAAGTTAATTTAATGCACGTAAGTCTGAGTCAGCAACGGTACTCTTGCATACAGACCCTTGTATACTCAATGCAGTTGCTTTCAGAAGTAAGGCTCCACTTGACAAAATGGTCTTTAGATCCAGGGCAGAGTCAGAATGCAAGTGAGAGTTTTTACTATTCTCTTTAATTGCATTAAAAACTCAACATTAATTATTTTTTATACAAACTCATTATAAGAATTATTTTGACTTTAGTAGGAAAGAATGAGCTCAAAGGTAAAGATTTTTACTCTGGCCAGCAGAGAGCACCATCAAGCTCTTCCCAGGTATTTTTCATGGAACATTTTTGTGAAAGGTGAAGAAGTGTTAACCTTACCATGATAGTAGCTTCTGGGTGATTTGCCACAACTGACTTTCTAAAATGTACAGCTGCACATGTCATCCCTGCTTAATACCTTTTGTGACTCTCTTTGGAATATTTTCTGTACAAAGTCACGCCTGAATTCACCCTGCCACCTCCCTGGACTTGCTTCCCTCATGCTTACACACACACACACACACACACACACACACACACACACACACACACTCCTAACTCTGTACTCTAAATATACAGAACTACTTATAATCTCAAAATATGTCCAGCCAACTCAAGATTTTATGCCTTGGAATGCTCCTCCCCTGTTTTTATCTTCTTAACTCCTATCTCAGCCTTGGAGTCACCTCCTTGGGAATCACTCCTCAGATGTCACCTTCATCCCCTCTTTCACCCCTGTCTGGGCTAGGTGCCTTGCTCAGTGCCCAGAGTGCCTGCATCTGCCAGACTGTCCTGGGAGAGTGGGTACTCTTCTCTCTTTCCTGTTAGACTACATGCACCTTGAGGGCTCTATCTTTCTTTGTGTGGCTGTGTGCAGGGCACACACTAAATATCTGACACATACCTGTTAAAAATAAATTCATGAAGAAATGAATGAAAGTTATGAGCAATATGCTTCATGAGAAGAGACCTCATCTTGTATAGCCTCTCTGGTGTCCATGGGTCAGTTTCTCAAAGTATGGTTTTCATATCACCTACACCTGAATCATTTGGGCTGCTTATTAAAAATGAAGATTCAAGGGCCCACTCTGTGCCTGTTGAATAAGAACGTCTGGGCATGTAAACTGGGGATATAAACTTTAACAGGCATCCAGGTTATTCTCATGCACGCTAATTATTTGAATAAATGCTTGAGATCCGTAAGTTCAGGTTTTACAATATTCAGAGCTGCTTCAGCCAGAAGCATGCTTTATTATCAATCAGTTGCCAACAAGCAGATCCTTAGTAAATGCAGTGTACGCTAGACACTGCACTTTGAACAGTCTTTGGGACTTGCAAAACATTCATTTTACACTGGTGCAGTTTCCACCCTTGTCCATCTGGGCTCTTCCAAGTCTCAGAGATAGGCTAGGAGATGCCTATTTGCAGGTTTGCCTGTGGAAGTGGCACATGTGGGCAGGCAGGGGGCATTCCTGTTTCTTGTTTCTGCCTAAAAAGATGAGTTGATGGGAAGAGATTTACACATTGTATTTCTTCTCAGATTCACCAGATTGGCATCTAAAAAATAGTATCTTCTTATTGTTTTAATATGCATTTGTTTGATTACTACTAGTGTGACTGACTGCTTAATCTAAAAAATAATCAAGGTAGAAAGAGTAGATGCCAGACTTCATAGGTAGCAACACAAATGTAATTCAATCTCTCTCCTTTTATATATTTAACTTTTTCTCAGCAATCTGTGCTTTTTTTTTTTTGAAAAAATGAGCATATTCATTCCATGTGCCAGTATAACAGAATATATTAATATCAAGATCTAAGAAACAGAAGTTGTACAAAAAGGCACATGTGATACATATAAGCAGGCTAAAGTATTCTTTGTAGATTTTGCAGAAATATAAAAAAATATAAACATTAGCTCTGCTCTGCATACCTCCTATGACAGCTCTGCACCTCAGTCTTCTCACCTATAAAATTAGGACATTGCACTAACTTGCAGATGAGTAATGTGGAAAAGAACTTTTGAGAGCCTCCAGCTAAACTTGCTCTTTTTTGGACATGCTCACTGAGACTTGACTCCAGGAAAATCTGCTGCCATGGGCTTTTATGGAACATCCCAATGGACTGTTGACCCTCTACCTTCTGCTCTGGCAGTTTTGGGTTTTCGGGCAACCTGTTTCTTATACCCAAGGCCAGATGTGGCCACATACTTCATTATTCACCTAGTCAGAAATGATAATATCTCATCTAGTTTATCTTAAAGAAATTCTGCTTTGGAAGCAGAAGTTCCAGTCTTTCTAAGATGATCGGTAGAATCATGATATGAGAGATTTCTTAATCATGAGTAAAGTTAATGTTAGAGCCCTCCCAGTGCTGATTTAAATGGAAGAATAGGTAATAGTTCACTTGGGTTTGTCCTTCAGGCTTTTCTTAAAAATTTTACTAAAATATAGCTATAACACACAATATTATATTAGTTCTAGATACTATTTTTTAGATACCAATCTGGTAAATCTGAGAAGAAATACAATGTAAACCACAGTTATTCAACATTTATATAACTAAAGAAGTGATCACCATAAGTCCAGGAGCCCTCTGATACTATACAATGCTATCACAATGTTTTTACTGTATTCCTTATACTGTACACCACATCTTCATGACTTGTTTTATATCTGAAAATCTGTTCTTCCCCTTCACCTTCCACGCCCTTTTTGGTTTTTCAATTACAGTTGACATTCTATATTATTTTACATTAGTTTCAGGTGTACAGCATAGTGGTTAAACATTTATATAATTTACAAAGTGATCCCCCTGATTAGTCTACTATCCACTTGGCACTATACACAGTTAGCTATATTCCCTATGTTTTATTTTACACCCCCTTGGCTATTGTGTAACTACTAGTTTGCACTACTTCTTTCATCTTTTTCACCATACCCTAAAATACCCTCCTGTCTGGCAACCATCAGCTTGTTCCCTGCATCTATGAGTCTGTTTCTGTTTTGTTTGTTTGTTTATTCAGTTCTTTAGATTCCACATATGAGTGAGATCATATGGTAATTTTCTTTGTCTGACATATTTCAATTAGCATAATACCTTCCAGGTTCATCCATATTGTCACAAATGGTAAGATTTCATTCCTTTTTATAGATGAGTAATACTTCATTATATATATGTATCACCACTTCTTTATTCAATTGTCTGTTGATGAGGACTTAGGTTGCTGGAATATCTTGGCTATTGTAAATAATGCTGCAGTGAACATATGGGTGCATATATGTTTTCAAATTAGTGTTTTGAATTTCTTTGGATAAATACCCAGAAGTGGAATTGCTAGGTCGTATGGTAGTGCTATTTTTAATTTTGGGGGAAACTTCCATATTGTTTTCATAGTGGTTGCACCAATTTGCAATCCCACCAATAAGGCATGAGGATTCCCTTTTCTCTATACATTCTCACCAATACTTGTTTGTTGATTTATTGATGATGATCATTCTGACAGGTATGTGGTGATATCTCATTGTGGTTTTAATTTGTATTTCTCTGATGATTAGTGAAATTGAGCATCTTTTCCTATGCCTATTGGCTATCTGTATGTTCTCTTTGGTAAAATGTGTATTCAGGTCCTCTGCCCATTTTTAAATTTAATAGGTTTTTTGGTGTTGAGTTGTGTGCATTCTTTATAAATTTTGGATATGTACCCCTTATCAGATATATCATTGCTGAATATCTTCTCCCATTCAGTAGGTTGTCTTTCCATTTTGTTGATGGTTTGCTTCATTTGCTGTGCAAAAATGTTATAATTTGAAATAGTCCCATTTGTTTATTTTTCTTTTGTTTCCCTTGCCTAAGGCGACATATCAGAAGAAAAATATTGGTAAGACCAGTATCAGAGTTTAATGTTTACATTTTATTCTAGAAGTTTTATGGTTTCATGTCTTACATTTAATTCTTTAATCCATTTTGAGTTTATTTTTATATTTGGTGTAAAAAAGTAGTTGTTTTATTTTTTTTGCATGTGTCTGTACCGTTTCCCAAACCCATTTATTGAAGAGACTGTCTTTGCCCCATTGTATATTCTTGCCTCCTTTGTCATAGATTAATTGATTATATAGATGTGGGTTTATGTCTGGGCCCTCTATTGTGTTCCATTGATCTTCATGTCTATTTTTATGCCAGCACCATGCTGGTTTGATTACTATAGACTTGTAGTACAGTTTAATATCAAGTATTGTGATACCTCCAACTTTGTTGTTCTTTCTCAAGATTGCTGTGACTACTTGGGATCTTTGTGGATCTATATAAATTTTTGGATTATATGTTTGAGTTCTGTGGAAAATGCTATTGGTATTTTGATAGGGATCAAATTGAATCTATAGATTGCTTTGGGTAACATGGACATTTTAATGATTTCTTTCTGTCCATAAGCATGGCATGTGCTTTCATTTATTTGTATATTCTTCATTTTCTTTCTTGAATGTCTTATAATTTTCTGAATACAAGTTTTTACCTCTTTAGTTAAATTTATTCTTAGATATTTTATTCATTCATTCATTCATTCATTCATTTGATGCAATTGTAAATGGAATTATTTTCTTAATTTCTCTTTTTGATAATTCATTATTGGTGTATAGGTTTGTAACCTATCCTGAATATTAAATTTGTATCCTGCTACTTTACTTAATTATTTATCGGTCATATAGTATCATGACATCTGCAAAAAATGATCTTTCTTTCAATGTGGATGACTCCTATTTCTTTTACTTGTCTGATTGCTGTGGCTAGAATTATGTTGAATAAAAGTGGTGAAAGTGGACACCCTTGTCTTGATCTTAAAGAAAAAGCTTTTAGCTTTTCCCTGTTGTGTATGATGTTAGCTGTGGGTTTGTCATATTTGGCCTTTATTATATTAAGACATGTTCCTTATATTCACACCTGGTTGAAAGTTTCTATTATAAATGGATGCTGGATTTTGTCAATTTTTTTTCTGTATCACTTGATATGATCATATGATTTTTATCATTCATTTTGTTTATGTGCTGTATCACTTTAGCTGATTTACAGATATTGAACCAAACTTTCATCCCAGGAATAAATCCCACTTGATCATGGTGTATGACCTTTCCAATGTCTTGCTGAGTTCAGTTTGCTAATATTTTATTGAGTATTTTCGCATCTATGTTCATAAGAGATTTCAGCCTATAATTATCTTTTCCTTTTTCTTTTGTAATGTCATTGTCTGGCTCTGGATTTAGGATAATTGTGGTCTTATAAAAGGGAGTTGGGAGCCTCAACCTCCTGAATTTTTTTGCAATAGTTTGAGAAGAACAAGTGTTAATTTTCCTTAGACTGTTTAGTAAAAGTCACCCGTGAAGCCATATGGTCCAGGAGTTTTATTTGTTTGGAGTTTTCTTGATTACGGATTTGATTTTGTTAGTAGTAATTGTTCAGATTTTGTTTCTTCTTATTCATTTTTGGAAGATTATATATTTCTAGGGCTTTATCCATTTCTTCCAGATTGTCAAATTTGCTGGCATATAATTGTTTGTATTACTTTTTAAATAATCCTTTGTATTTCTGTGGTGTCAGTTGTCACTTCTCTTTCATTTCTGATTCTATTTATTTAGATCCTCTCTCTCTCTTGTTGAATCTGGTTGAAGTTTTATTGGTTTTATGTATATTTTCAAAGAACTAGATCTTGTTTTCATTGATCTTTTGTATTTTTTTCAGACTCCACTTTGTTTATCTACATCCTGATCTTTATTATTTCCTTCCTTCTACTCACTTTGGGCTTTATTTTCTAGTTTGAGTAGGTATAAGTTTTGATAGTTTGTTTGAGATTTTTCTTGTTTCTTGAGATAGTCTTGTATTACCGTGAATTTCTCTTTTCGAACTGCTTTTGCTGTGTTTTGTAGATTTTGGGTCATTGTGTTTTTGTTCTTATTTGTTTCAAGGTATTTTCTGATTTCTTCCTTGATATCATTGTTAAACCATTCATTGTTTAGTAGCGTGTTATTTAGCTTCCACATGTTTGCGTATTTTTCAACTTTTTTCTTGTAATTGATTTCTAGTTTCATACCACTGCAGTCAGAGATATTTGGTATGGTTTCAATCTTCTTAAATTTATTAAGACTTGTTTTGTGGCCTGATATGTAGTCTTTCTTGGAGAATGTTCCATGTGCACTTGAAAAGAATGAATATTCTGTAGCTTTGGAGTAATGCTATAAATATATCAGTTAAATCTCTCTGATATAATACATCATTTAAGGTTGCTGTTTTTTTTTTGTTTTTTTTTTTGATTTTCTGTCTGGAAGATTAATCGCTTGATGTCAATGGGGTGTTAAATTCTCCTACTATGACTGTATTGCTGACAACCTCTTCTTTTATGTCTGTTAATATATGCTTTATGTAACTAGGTGCTCTTATGTTGGGTGTATAAATGTTTACAAGAGTTATATCCTCTTGTAAGAGTTGTATAAATGGTTCAATTAATCCCTTTATTATTATGTAATGTACCTCTTTGCCTCTTATTATAGCCTTTGTTTTAAAATCTGTTGTTTGGTATAAGTATTGCTACCCAAGCTTTTTTTTTTTTTTTTTTATTTTCATTTCCATTTGCACAAAATATCTCAATTCTATTCCCTTTACTTTCAGTCTATGTGTGTTTTTTTGGTCTGAAGTGGTTTTCTGGTAGATAGCATATGTATGGGCCTTGTTTTCTTATCTATGCAGCTACCCTATGTCTTTCAATTGGAGCATGTAATCCATTTACATTTAAAGTGATTCTTAATAGGTACATAGTTGTTGTCATTTTGTTATTCATATTTATATGTTATTTTCCCTCCTTCTGAAGGAAGTCCCTTTAATACTTCCTGTTAAACTGGCTTGTGGTGATGAATTCCTTTAGCTGTTTTTGTCTGGGAAGCTCTTTATCTCTTCTTCAGTCTTACATGATAGCCTTGCTGTTAGGACATTCTTGGTTGTAGGTCCTTGCTTTTCATCACTTTGAATATTTGGTGCCAATTCCTTCTGGCCCACAAAGTTTTTGTTGAGAAATCAACTGACAGTCTTATGGGGGTTCTCTTATAGGTAATTAACTGCCTTTCTCTTGCTGCTTTTAAGAGTCTCTTTGTCTTTAACCTTTGACATTTAATGATGTGTCATGATGTGGGCCTGTTTGGTTTCTGCTTGTTTGAAACTCTGTGCTTTCTGGGCTTGTATGTCTGTTTCTTTAACCAGGTAAGGGAAGTTTTCAGTCATTATTTCTTGAAATAGGTTTTCATTTCTTTTCTCTCTCTCTTATAATGCCTGATATTGTCCCAGGGCTCCCTTATACTATCCTCATTTTTTAAATTCTTATTTTTTTTTCTGCTATTCCACTTGGGTGTTTTCTGATACCTCGTCTTCTAAATCACTACTTCAATCCTCTGCTCCATTTAATCTGCTATTGATTTCTTCCAGTGTATTCTTCATTTCAGTTATTATATTCTTCATTTCTGACTGGTTCTTTTCTTTTCTTTTTATTTTTTAGTTTCTATGTTTTTTTTTTTTTTATGGTTGCTCTTTGTTGAAGTTTCACTAAGTTCCTTAAGCATCTTTATAACCATTATTTTGAATTCTATATTTGGTAGATTGCTTGCCTCCATTTCTTTTAGTTTCTTTTTCTGGAGATTTTTCCTGTTCTTTCATCTGGGACATGTTTTTTGTTTCCTCTTTTGGCTGCCTCTCTGTGTTTGCTTTTAGGTACTAGGTAGATCAACTATGTCTTCTATTTTGGCCAGGTAACCTTAGGTAGTAGGTGTCCCATGGGACCTAGTGGCACACTCTCCCTATTCAGCTGAGTCAGATGTTCCAGAAGTGTCCTTTGTGTGGTTTCTGTGTGCTCTCCTGTTATAATTGAGCCTTAATTGCTTTTGGCATGTCAGTGTGTGGGATTGACCTGCAGGCTTAATGGCCATGAAAAATGGCTATAACTATAGTAAATGAGGTGCTCTTCTGGGGCTTATCCCATGGAGTGATATTCACCCCAGTGGGCTCTGGTGCCTGCCCATACATTTTGGGTGCGCTGCTTGTGTGGCTAATCAGGTGGTGTTTTCTTATGGTTTGAAGCCAGCCACCAGATATGCTGATTTTGGGGCCTCTTGTGAGAAGGCTCCTGTGCAGGCCAAGGTCAGCTGCTGTCTCTGACTGGCCTGATACTATCTGGTAAGAGCTACAACATGATTATTATTGGTCACTGTCTGTACTGGACCTAGAGGTGTCTGGGAGAAGCCACACTGTGAATCAAAGCTGGTCATCACCAGTACTGGGCTTGGGGAAACTCAGCAAAAGGCCCAGGGAACCCTGAGGCCTGCCACTGCCTACCAGCTGTCCATTAGGCTCAGCTGCTGAAAGAACCTTGAGTGGTACAGAGGCAGGTGAGACAGGATCTCAGGGAGTCACCTGTGTGGGGTGAATGGTGTTCAAAGGGTTAAAGGGGATTCAGATTTGGCACCAATGCTGTGCCAGGGAATTATTTACAAAAGTCTCAGAGCCCACCAAGGCCAGCTGCTGCCCATTTTACTCTATATTAACCAGTTGTTGTGTGCAAATTGCCACTGGGAAGGGGATGTGACCTTTGTCTAAGTGCTCTCCTTAGCCGAGTCAATATTAGAAAGTTGCCAACATTTCCAGCTACTGAGAAAATGGGCATTTAAGTCTGCTCACATATTGGCTTTGTAGACGGCATTACCAGTCTTGCACCTGTGGTTCTAGGTAGACCTGGTTCCAATCCTGGATCAACCACTTTCCAGCTGATCATTGAACAACTCCTTTGCCTCTATAACTGAGGGATGCTTTATACCTCAAAAATGTTTCTCACTGTTAACTACAGAATGTTTAGTATGGTTGCAGAGAGGCTTAAAGAAAGAGAAAGCATGTCACCATACTCAGTATAGCAATAAACACTCATCTATATGCCTTTGTGTGGGTGGGGGTGACCTTGAGTAGATTAAATAACTAAACAGGAGCTGGATATAAAAATGTCAAACTGTAAGAGCAATGTATCTCTGGGGCAATGATTCTGTTATTCTTACAGGGTGCTACTTTTACTTCCAAGTTCTCAATGGGTGACCAGTCACTGCCTTCCTGCTCTCCATAAAAATGATAGACATGCTTCACTTGCCTATGGCCTGACTCTGGCACTGTCTCCTTCCAGGTGACACAGAAGTACTCCCTGGTGATCGTGCAGGGCCACCTGGTCTCTGAAGGGCTTCTGCTCTTTGGCCATCAGCACTTCTACATCTGCGAAAACTTCACACTCTCTCCCGTGGGTGATGTCTACTGTACCCGCCACTGCTTATCCAAGTGAGTTCCAACTTCTCCCAGCAGATTCTTCCCTGAGCCTCGATCTTCTTTTTCAGCCACCTCTACTCCTACCCGTCTCACCTTGTCCTTGCTATAGACTTAGATTTGGGCCTGAAACTGAGCTGTGAGATAAACAGGAGAACTTAGGCATAGGCATCCATGACTGTAGTTCCCCAAAGCTTAAATCTGGAATAGATAGTAATGTGGCAGCTCCTCATGCCTCTGCTAATGTGTAGTAACACCACAGGATAAAGGGGGTCTCTCACTAGGTTATGTAGGTAATAGAATCCAGTCCCACCAGCTTAGTCATTCGACAGCTTGTTGATTGCTCATTCTTGTGTAAGATATCAGGCACTGCCCCCTTGTGCCCAGTAAGTATAATCACCAGCATAAACAGGTTCTTTTGGAAAAAGTTTGGAGCACGCTAGCATCATGGGACAAAACAAACAAACAAAAGATGTTATGGAAAGACTCTTCAGGGTTCACACTTAGAGAGAGGTGTGTTAAAGGAGGACTACTTGAGGAGGTGAGCTAAGATTCAGGTCTTGCAGAACAGGTGAGATTTGTGTGGAAACTCAAATAGTCATTTTAACACCAACACTAGAGATCTTTGTCAGGAAATTCTGAGGGTTTTTTGTTTTGTTTTGTTTTTTAGAACCAAATGAATTTTATCTATTTGGGTTCAGTCAAGCTTTAACTGATTAAATCTCTAGTGCCTATAGAGCGCAGCCATTCAAAATTAAATTGACCATGTTTGCACTTGTGCTAGAAGTTCAGTTGACAAGTAATTTTTTCACTTGACTGTTGCTTTTGAAGAAATTTGGATGAAGATTTCTTCATACAGAGATAAGCTTTATCTTTTCTGGTTAGCCAAGGCTCAAATAATGACAAGAAAACTTCTTAGCCCTGTGGCTCTTAGATTAATGTATATTGAATCACCTGGAGGACTTGTTAAAACACTCTGGGATCCACCATTACCCCAATTTTTAATTTGGCAGATCTGGGCTAGGGCCTGAGATTTTACCAAATTCTATGCTGATGCTGATGCTGATGCTGATGCTGATGCTGATGCCACTGATCTGGGACTACACTTTGAGAAACACTATTTTAGACTATTGACATAGGAGCTAGCTGCTGATGACTAAGAATTTTAATTCCCAGTTGTCATATCATTTCCAAGCTATGTCAGAAACTAGGAATTTAAGGAGTATGGAAGAATAGATGTCAACCTACCCTCCTTTTAGATTTGAGTTAAAATGCTTGGCATTTTTCTCTCTAATTTTTATCTTTTATTCATACCAAACATTCACCTCTGTGCTTTTCTAAGGCAGGAGAAGCATAATTAATACCTGGCGCACACATCCCATCTTATTGCTCATGTTTTATTGATACTAATCAATAGGGACAATGGGTCTGCAGACTTGCATTTCTGAGAGATGATGAAAGCTTTCTTTTCTATTCCCCTCAGCATGGTGTGCCTGTGTAATGACTTGCACAATCCATTGCTTCACTCTCCACCTCTGGTTTATATTGAGTTGGTATTAGATAAGATCTTATTGATTAGCTAAATTGTGTTTATGAGGTGCACCTAATCATGAACAAATTAACTATATCTGCACTTTTAATAGAAGCCCAGTCATCAGGTTCTGGGTACTCACTTGATTTGGAATGACAAGGGAGACTTCCATGTCTGGAAATGTACTTTTCTAGAATGCATGTAGGCATATAGTGAGAACAAATTACTACACTGGGATATCATTTGGGGATTGCATAGGTAATTTTAGTCATCATACTTTAAAGAAGTATTTGTTAACCAGACAGTGCTTTCTCTCCAAGGTCTTGTCTACTGCTCTCAGAAACTGCTGGCACTGCCTACCAGATGCGGTTCTCAGAGACAGGTTATTAGATCACATCAGATCAATGGGGATTAAATCTTATTTTGACCATGGAGACTAAGAAAGATACATGAATAGGCCAGTTAAAAATAAAGCTAAGTCAACCCTGAAGTGTTTCTGTAAAAGAATGCCATTAAATTGAGTATACTTGAGCATTAGACCTTGAAAGAAGCTCACTGATGTACATAAACATATCTCAAATAAATCTCAAGATTACAGCATATCCTCCAGCAGAAATTGGACTTTTTATTTTGGAACTTTCCTCAGAAACTAAGAACCTCTCTAGAGGGTTATTTTTGGCTTTCATAGGATTTCTTTTTGGCCAAATAGGATAATTGTATTAGGTTGATAGGGCTCTATAAAGTACCAAAGACTAAGTCACTTAAACAAACAGAAATGTATTGTCTCACAGTCCTAGAGCCTAGAAGTTGGATATCAAGAAATCAGCTGTGCCACTCCATCTTTAGAGCTCTAAGCGAGGATCTTTCCTTCCCTCTACTAGCCTCTGGTGTTTTCCAGCAATGTGTGGTATTCATTGGCTTGTAGATACATCACTTCAGTCACATGGCCATCTTCTCTATGTGGATCTTCACATGACGTTCTCTCTGTGCATGTCTGTCTGTCTCTGTGTCCAAATTTTCTCTTTATATAAGGAAACTAATTATATTAGATTAGGGTGTATCTCTTGTTTAAAATTTATTTATTTTTATTATGGTGACATTGGTTAATGAAATCCAGTAAGTTTCAGGTGTACAATTTAACAGTAAGGCATATATATATATATATTGCATTGTTTGTTCATCACTTAAAGTTAGATTTTTTCTGTCACCACATATTTTATCCTTTTTATCCCATCTACTTTCCTCCTCCCCCTCCACTCTACACTCTGGTAACTACTAATCTATTGTCCATGTCCATGAGTGTCTCTTTGCTTGTTCTGTTTCTTTGTTGCTTTTAGATTTATATCCTACATGTAAGTGATATCATGTGGTTTTCAACTTTTTCTGCCTGACTTATTCGTTTAGCATGATTATCTCAAGGTCCATCAAATGGCAGTATTTCATCTCTTCTTATGGCTAAATAATATCATTGTATATATGTACCACAGCTTCTTTATCCAATCATCTGTTGTAGAACACTTTGATCACTTCCGTGTCCTGGCAACCATGAATAATGCTGCTCTGAGCATCAGTGTGCAAATAAATTTTTGGATATGAGTTTTCTAGTCTTTGGGGTAAATACCCAATAGAGAGATTGCTGGATCGTACAATAGATCAATTCTTAGTTTTTTGAGGAACCTCCATACTGTTTTCCATAGTGGCTGTACCACTTTGCAGTTCCACCAGCAGTGTATAAAGGTTCTTTTTTCTGTATCCTCTCCAACATTTGTTATTACTTGTCCTGTTGATAACAGCTATTCTAACAGGTGTGAGGTGGTATCTCATTGTGGTTTTGATTTATATTTCTCTAATAGCTATCAATGTTGAGCATCTTTTCATATATTTGTTGGCAATTTATATGTCTTCTTTGGAGAAGTGTCTGTTCAGGTTCTCTGCCCATTTTTTAATTGGATTATTTGTTTTTTATTGTTATTGAGTTGTATGAGTTTTTTGTATATTTTAGATATTAGGCCCTTATTGCTTGCAAATATATTTTCCCATTCAGATGGTTGTTTCTTTACCTTGTTGATGGTTTTCCCTGGTTGCCCTGAGAATTCCTTCGTTGTCATTGATTTTTAATAATTTTAATATAATGTGTCTTGGAAAAGGCCTTTTTGGATTGAGATAATTGGGTGTTCTGTGACTTCTTAAATACCGAGCTCCAGTTCACTCCATAGATTTGAGAAATTCTCATCAACAATTTTCTGAAAATGCTTTCTAATCCCTTTTCCTCCCCTTTGAGAATGCTCATTATTCTCATTTCCTTTCCTGATGGTATCAGCTAGTTTTTGTATTTCTCTTTCATTATTTTTCATTTTTTGTGTTTTTTCTCTTCTTCCTTCTGATTAATTTTGAGATTTCTGTCTTCAATATCACTGAAGTGTTTTCTTCATCTCACTTCTCTTTCAGTGTGTTCTTCATCTCCAGAAGTTCTAGTTGCTTGTTTTTTTGGGGGGAGGGGTTCACATTCCTGTTAAAAAACTCATCCTGCTAATCTACTTTTATTTTCAATTCCTGGAATTATTGGTATAAATTATTTTGGATCTCACTGAGTTTTTTTTCAGAAATACCATCATGAATTCTCTGTCACTTAAGTCACATATTTTTATGTCTTTAAGCTTATTTTCTGGAGATTTTTTCTTTCTTTCTGAGCTGCCTTGTCACCATGGTGTTTAATGGATTATTCTTTCTCCTGGGCATTAATGGAAGTGTATTCTGCTTTTCTTCCAGAAGGAAATTCATTATATAAAGGTCTCTCTTTAGGCTGTTGTTAAAAAGGTGTTTTTCTTTTGGTTTCCAGTAGGTAGTATCTAAGCCTCTTGGATCCCTGCTTTATATGAAGTCTTAATAATGCTCTCCCCCCCCTTTATAGATGTTCAATCATGCTCTCTACCCTAAGTTTCAGTCCCTGTCAGTGTTAGTGACAGTTTTGGTAGCATTGGCTCAGATTCCCCTGGGACTCTGTGGTGTTCAGTATTGGAGGTTATGTGGGGAGGGGCCCTCTGGGTTGGGGAATGGGGACTATGTCTCAGCCTCGCATTTTGCAACCATGGTTAGTAATAATAAACTGTTGCTTCCTGACATCCCCACTTCTCTGCTTTCTGCCTTGATCCCTAGGCACTGCCGCTGTGTGGAGCTCACAGCTCTCTCAGGCAGGTCTATTCAGGGTACCTGCCATACCTTCTCCTCTCCTCTCCTCCTTCAGGGAACTCCAAGGGCTGCCTGACCTACCAACTAACCCCTGGGGTTCTGACCTGTGGTAGCTCTTATTCACAAATCCCTCATTCAGACATGCTTTTTTGCTGGTTGAGTGTGTTTTGTTGAGTTTTAGATGTTCAGTTTATTGTTGTTTCAGGAGGAGAGATCTGGGGACATCTCTCACGCTGCCATATTTCTGACATCTGATTACGGTCTACCTTAATGCCCTCATTTTAATTTTATCAACTATAGTATTTACTTATTTCTTTTAAAAAAGTCTTATTCTGGGATATTATGGATTAGGACTTCAACATTTTTTTTTTGGTGGGGGGACACAATTCAACTCATAACAGTTGCAGTCCAGCTCACAAGATATAGCATTTGATTCATTTGGTGGGAATTCAAACCATCCAAAGATACTTTTAATTAGATGTTTCTTCCACATCAGTCAGCATTTTAAAGCATCATTTCTCAGTTTAATTCAATTTAACAAATACATATTGAAAAATTTTCTTGTACAAGGCACTGTGGTAAACTTCAAACATACAAAGAGATGAGTCTGGTAGAAAGTTTGTGATCTAGTGAATCATTCTGGGTATAAATTCTAGGTATAAATTCTGACAATAATTGGAAGTTGAATAATTGAATAATGAAGTGGTCATTGTCATTATCACAAGTGCCTTGACCTGGGGTGTTGTTTGACCTAAGCCAGGGATGGCCTCACTGGGAGTCAGAGAAGTTTATGGAAAGCTCAGCTTAGGGGCTAAGAATTCAGGCAGAAGCATCCAGAGCCACAGCTATATTCATATTTGGTCAATCCTACAGCAATATGGCTCAGAGTAGGAGACCTGAGAGGATTGTCCTAAGAAAAGGCAGAAGGAGGTTTAACGGGCTGGAGTTCACATCCTTGAGGACTACAAAGGGCTAAACAATCAGCTCAAACTGTGTACCCCTTCAGTAGCCTTGCTTTCTACCCAACAGTGAACATTCAGCCTAATGCATAAGTTCAAGCTCTGAGCACTGCAGATGCTGGGCCACCACACCTGACCACTGATTGAAGAAATTCTGCCAGCCTGAGTGAGGGCCTGATCTCTTTCTTTGTTTGCCATGAAGAATGTCATGAAGGCCCCATGTGTAGCTTGCCCTCTTGGCTGGCCTGTGAAGGTCACACTTGATGCTAGAATGAGAAGGAGGTGAAACACAATCTTTGTGTTCATTCCTAGCGCTTTGCACTGGTGCAGAGTTCTTTCAGTTCTTGGTTCTTTGGGTCTGTGATTGGTACACAGGCTTTTTGAGGCCTGAGCTGCTTAAGGTGACCCTCATTTATCAGATCTTAAAATATCATTTTATCAGAGCTTCTGTGGTCATGTATGCAATCTAAAATTACCACATAACTCAGATATTCAGAAATATGACCATCTATAACTGAATCACATTTATTTCTCAAGTTCCCTTTGTTTTGGTGGTAAAAAGCTTCATCTGGTTACCTAAAGGAATTGCAGTAACTTCCAGTGCAGAATTTGTTCTCCTTAGGATACTTATCGAATTCATGATTCTCCCTCTTCCTCCTGACCCTTTTTTATCAAGGGGAGTCAGACATCGTGATCTCTGAGAATGGCATCTCCCTGGCTTCTGCTGCCATGTTGCTGGTCCCTGGCTCTGAGCACATGCTCTAGGGGTCACTGATAAAGCTGTGGCCATTGTTTCCCAGGCCATTGGCATCTCAGCCCTGCTGCACACCGCTTTAGTGGCTCAGGGGCTCTCTGATGCTTCTGCCCATGATACTCTAGATGCCATGCCAAAGTGGTGGGTCTGCCCCACCCATCCAGGCCCCATGCTGTCTGAGGCCATGCTGAACATAGGCTCTATAAGGAGTCTTGTCGACTTTCTGCCCTATGTTGCAGGGCCTAAAGTTTCTTCGAACATGACTAGGGTTTCTCTTTCACTCTTCCCCCACCCCCTCAACCCATTTGTGACCACTGTATCCAGAGAAACTTCTCACATGTATTCTCCACATTATGTGCCACTGTCTGCCCTGGAGGCTGTCCCCTTGCCTTGGTGACCCCTTGCCTGGTGAAGCTGATGCCCATCTTACTCCTCTGGGCAGGGCTGATAAGGACAGATGCTGAGGGTTTATAAGGTCAGTTGGTGCTACCACCCTGGTTGACAATGACTGAAGCAGTGCTCTAATGTACCCCAGAAACTCAGGCAGGGCTGTGGGGCAGGAAGGGGGATATGTCTACCAGATACCCTCTCACTGCATGTCTTACTTCTTTTTTAGCATCAGTGACCCATTCATTTTCAACCTGTGCAGCAAAGACAGGTCCTCCGACCATTACTCATGCCAGTGCCATAGCTATGGTGACCTCAGGGAGCTCCGGCAGGCACGCTTCCTCTTGCAGGTATGCCCTGGGGAGAGGGTATGGGAAGGACCATCTCTTTACGGGACAGGTGGTTCAGATATCATCAACATCTCATCTGAATGTGAAGATACACCACTGTTACCCACTTCATGCCTGTGCACAGTCCAGTGCCCTTTGAGACACACCTGTGAATTCCATGAACTTGTATTGGGCCTGCTCCCCAGGCTGAGTTCTTTATTCCTTACTCTCTGCCCAGACCCTGCCATTTAGTTGTTTGGCCCTTCTTTCTCTTACTGTGTCATTTAGGACCCACCCTCTTGGCTTTATTTTCCCTTGACATACCTCAGAGCTGCCTTGGATATTCAGGAAAACAGGACAGGGCAAATCTATTGCCTTTGGGAAGAACTGATGACTGAGAGTTGAGTGCCAGTTTACCCTGTTCTGACCACAGTAATCCCCTCAGTTGCCTGCTATCCTTTCCATCTATCTCTAAGTTCTTAGTAATTTCCTGGGGCAAGTGGTTTAAAGATCTCCTGATTATCAACTCCAACTAGGGTTCCAGAGCCTCATCCCTGGCCTTCCAAGGCTCACCCAGGTGGTAAACAGAGTCAATTCCTTTCAGAGGTGAAGCTCTGCTGTCAGCTAGACACAACCTAATATTTCTGGATCCCTCCTCAGGTATAAATCCCTGGGCTTAGATGGTTTAAAAGCATCAGCTCAGTAGCAAAGGAACAAGGAAAAACTCTGGGACACCCCACTGGCCTTAAACACTTCTCACCTTCACCAGCCCAATCTCTGCAATAACAAAGCAGCATACAAGCCCAGAAGTGTCCCAGGAAAGAGGCAAAGGAAGAGATGAGAAACTACCCTTTTAAGAGGGGACAGACTGGATCTCTCCATCTAATTTCTCTTTAGGTTCTTTTCTCTGCAAAGGCCAAAAGGGGCCCTAATTGTCCCTAAATGATGGAATAAGAGTATGTTTCATTTGTAAATATTGGCCTTATTATATTCTCTGAAACTGAAGCTCAGAAAAGTCTTTTGGAGGGTAATTTTAGAAAGGATCAGCTGTACTGCTGACAAGAATTTAGCATACTCTGGGCATCTGACCAGCTCTCTTCCTCCCAACTTCCCACTCCTCTGCTTTTAACCTCAAATGGTTGGTTCTCATTTTGCTTGACTTCATTGCTCTTGTTTGCAAGATGAGTTTGAAGCAGACAAAGCCATGCCCTGAAGCTTTGGACAGTGCAGCCAGCATGGACCTAGTACTTTCCATGGCTCTGCCACCTTGGCACAATTGGGCATGTCTCTGGGCTCCTGCTTCCCTCCAGTGAACAAAGGACCCACATCTAATCTTTTCTACCATTGCATATTAGCATATTTTTTTTTGGCAACTTGTCAAAAATTATTTTTTATGACTATATGTCTACCTTACTGGTTATATAGTAGCAAATAAGTATTAGTAAGTGAGCAGCTGTTCCCCTCAATAAATAATGATTATTTCCAGGTGGTTGGCTAGCCTGAGAGTGGTAGAAGTCAGAGTAGAAGGGCCTGTTTGCACTGCAAGGTGGGGCAGGAGGGCTTTTTGAGCAAGGTCACCATTTGTCCAGCCCTGGATTCTCCCAGTAAAAAGTCTGAGCCCAGGCACACAAGGTTGTTGGGGCAAGTCATAGCCTCTACAGAGTCTATATTCATCATCTATTTGCATATTATTTATATTTTTATTTATAGAAAAAAATCCAAGAACCTTATGTGTACCTGTAAAGGAGAGGAGTTTGCATTTCATTGCAAATACTTTCCTTTGTTCAGGATCCCAATGAACTGGACTTTGAGAATTCACTTCCAGCCAGGTAGAAGCAGGACACAACTGTACCCCACCTCTGAGTCTGACTCTGATCCACCACATTTGTTCCTCCATGCCCAGGCTTCTCTCCTCCCAATCCCTCTCTCCAGCCCTAGGAATTCTCTCCCTGACCTCATCTCATTCCAAATGCGGACTCACTCTATTGCTATTCCAAATTTGTTATTTACATAGAGTAGATTAGAAAGGAGGGGGTGAGGAAGGTAGGAGAGCGTGCATGCGGGGAAGGAAATCATGTAGGACTCATTTAGGTATTAACAAAACACACTTGAAACAAAATTGCTATGTCAGTGTAGCCACAATTAAAATGGCTCAGCAAAATGGGCTTAGCAAAACACCCTGCCCTGACTGGGAGTCTTATCCACCTGACCATTCCCCAGTGTTTCTGGTAAGATAACCCTTTGGTTCAGAAAACCAACCCCTGGACCTGGGTGTGAAAGTGTCTGAAGGTGTCAGTGAGCACTGTACTCTTTGTCTGATCATTACTTGTCCTGGGCCCGGGGCTCTTGCTTCTTGCTTTAGCCAAAGGAATTCTGAGGTCCCCTGCCCTCCTACTCATTCTGCAGAAACCTGCTCATTATTGTCACCAAGGTCTTCATATCTGCCTGTGGGATGTTGGAAAGACTAACCAGGAAGGGTTGCCTGTGTCAACCTAAATGAAGTGGTAAACTGAGACAAGCTCGAATTACTAGAAATTGAGTTTATTCAAGAATAGCAGAGGAATTATGATTTGGGAAATGTATGCTATAGTAAGATACAGGCAAGTCCACTGAAGGTAGCTGTATTCATGGGCAAGGAGTGCAAATAGGAGAAAGTCCAGCCTGTATCCAAGTAGTAAATTCATTGGCTTGAAGGTAGGGAGAGATTCTTGGTAGATGTTCATTGGTAAGGAGATAAGTCTGGATCTTCTGTAAATCAGCCATTTTCAGTAAATCAGTTTCTCACTTCTTAAGTTCTGTTTTTCTCAGGGCGTGTGTGTGAGATTCTCCATTTCACAACCTCTGGTTCTATTTGAGGTTGAAATCCTTTCACACCTGACACAGAGACCCAAATGACTTATTGCCAGTGGCTCTGTTGCCTGTGGATATCTCCATTCCAGTAAACTTCAGGAGCAGTAAAAGGATTTCTTTTTATAGGACATAGCCCTGGAGATCTTTTTTCGAAATGGTTATTCCAAGTTCCTTGTCTTCTACAATGGTGATCGGAGTAAGGCCTTCAAAAGGTAAGGGTTTAAAATCCTCCTCTGAGGAAACTGATCCTGAGCTGAGAGCACAAGAACAAATACTGCTCAGCTCTCTTCTCAGGAGAATTGTTTTAAACCCACAGTAAGCAGAATATAGGTCAGACACAAGGAAAAACGTACCAACTCACAGAGCTATCTAATTGTTGAACAAAATATATAGAAAGTTACAGAAGCACTTTTTCTAAGAGCTGGGAAACAGTCTCCATTTAATGACCAAAGTAGTTCAGACAGTAATGACTAAAAGAAGAAGAAATTGTACAGACACAACATATTTAAGAAACTGGCTATTTATTGATCCTTCCAGAATTTTCTTGCTTTATTTTCTAATTTTCCAAATAAATTTTCTTTTTGATCCCAGTTACCAATTTTAGTTATTCTAACTTTATATTTTTTTGGAAAGAATTCCACACACTAATTTCCCACTTCTGCATGGAATATCTTTTTTCTTAAAAAGAGAAGCTTTCCGTTATAGTTTAACTTCTCTCTCTCCAAATAGATGAACCAATCCAAGAAATTTAAGCTAAGAAAATATTAATAATAATGGTTATTCATTTTTTATTATTAAAGTTATATATAAATCAGGATTTGTAGACAATCTAGAAGAGACAGGGGAAGGTAGGTGCCTAGCCATAAACAGACCACACAGAAGTTAAAGTAATAGAAAGATGGTAATATCTGGCTCCACTTTGGACTAGAAATTCTGAGATGAGATTTGACATATCTTACTTGAATGTCTCATGCCACTTTGTGCTCAGAGGTTCTAGCTTGCCTTCCTGTTGGCCCTGGCCAGTCACTGTACCAGGACCACTTGCTAAGTCCAAAGGGCGGGGACATGGTGGAGGAAAACAACTCCCACAGAAAGCCTGTGCACCCAGGTTTGGGTATGTCTCCCTTGACTGTGAGCCTCCCTTTGAGGTTCTTCCCCAAGGACTATTGTTGTATTGCCTCCTAAAATTCTCTTCAAGTTCCATTTTAGATCAAAGAAGTAGACATGCAATGCTGAAACTCATATTTATTTTTCCTTATGATTTCTAGGTATTAAACTTTTTCACAGTTAATCTAGAAGTCTTATATATTGGTAGCTCAGGCACTGAATGTTGCCTAACTGCACTCCAGCCTGTTCAAGTAACCTTAAATTAAGATTGCATTTATCCCCAGAGTACAGCAGTAGTTTGTGAAATTGGTAATGGAAATTTCAAGTGTCTGCCCAGAGGCGGTATCTAAAAAACATATTTTATATTATAACGATTATTTTATTCTTTTAATTGTTATCATCAAGGCTAGAGTGTGTAAAGCCAGAGGTGCTAAAGGATTCCTCAGAAGTACACCCAGGTCTGGTGCTGATAACATGTTCCTTTTCTTTTGGGTTTAGCTTCTACTCTTTTCAACCCAGCTTGAAAGGAAAAGGCATCACAGAGGACCCCCTCAATCTAAGGTAATGGTATGAGAGGAGCCCAGTCATGCTCTCTGGGTATCTTGCTGGCCTTACTTTGATTTTCTTCATCTGCTCAATTCTACTTTAAGTTGTCATGCTAAGAGCACATCTGTCTGCCTTCCCCTTTTCCTCTCTTTTGTCCACATACTCCATTGTCGTCCTCCCGGAGTTCCTTCTGCCAATTACACCCCTACAAACAGGCTAGAATTACCACATGCTCTGTGGTTTTATCTGACCAAAATGGTAGGAAGCAACCCTCTATCCATGGTGCACGGGGCAGATTTCCAAAGAGGTGTCAACATCAGGCCTTTAAGAAAGGGGTGTGAGCAATTCTAGGTCTATCTTTCCTATATGAAACTCTCAGAAATCTCAGAACCTAAATTAATGTATGGTGGTATGCAAATCAGAGTTAATTTATGAATATATGACATGGAGTGTCTTTCTTAGGAAATCAATGCTCACAGCCCTTCGCAAGGCCCCCCTTTAAAGTACCCAGTTCCCCAGAAGGCCAATTCATGATCAGTAGGTACTTTTATTTTCATTAAATGAGAATAGAAGAAGATAGTTGCTGGTTTTCTCCAGGAATATGTGGGGATAGGAGGAGAGAGATGTCCACAAGAGAGGTATTCAAAATATTTGTACTGATGACGGAATGGGGCCACCAAGTCATTCAAAATTACTTATCGATAGTTTGTTATGTGGTGTTTGCTGCTTGACAGAACAACAAGCAGAATATTCAAAATTTTCTCTGTCTTTATTGAGTTTACATTCTCATGAGAAAGATAAACAGAAAACAATTTAAATGAGTAAAGTATAAAGCATATTAGATAATAAGTATATGTATAAAAAACAAAATAGATAGAGGTAGAGATTAATCTTAGACTTGGTGAGGGAAGCCCTTACCAAGAAGCAATATTTGAATTAAGACATGAACAAAGTGAGAAAACAAATTATGCAGATAACTAAGAAAAGAGCATTTGAGGCAGAGGAAAGAACAGAAGAAAGACACCAGGGGTATCATGATGGGCTTGACTGGGGCTAGAGAAATGAAAGAGATAATGGGGCTAGTTCATATAAACTTTGGGGGCTCACAGTAGCAGCGTTGGGTTTTTCCTCAGAATAATTGGGTGTATTGGAAGAATAGTGTGACTAACATATTTTAAAAGGCTCATCTGGCTGCTGTGTGGAGAACAAACCACAGTGGGACAAAGGTGGAGCTGGGAGGCTAGTTAGGAAGCTTTTCAGTGATCCAGCTGAGAGATGGTGGCTTGGAATCAGGGAGTGGCCACAAAGATTGTGTGAGTGCTCAGATTATGGATGGATTTTGAAGGTACATCTCATGGATTTGTTGACAAATTAAGTGTGAGGTATGTGTGTGTGTGAGAGAGAAAACTTAAGAATAAGACCAAGGGTTTAAGTTTGAGAAACTGGAAAATGAAATGGGGAAGAGCACATGAAGAACAGCTTTGGGAGTGTTGTAATGCCAGGAGCTCAGTTTTAGATATGTTAACTTTGAGATTTCTGCCAGACATGCAGGTGGAGTTGTCTTATTGGCCATTGGGATATATAAATTTGGAGTTCAGGGAGAAGTTCAGGTAAGTGGTAAATTTGGAATAGTATTTAAAGCACGAGACTGGATAAGATCACCAAAAGAATGAGTACATCTGAACGAGAGGTTTAAGGATTGTGTCCTGGGCATACCAACCTTTAGGAGTTAAGGCCATAATGGGAAGCCAGCAGAAGAGACTGAGAAGTTGTAGCCAGAAAGGCAGGAAGAAATGCAGGTATGGAAGATGTTTGGGAGTCAAGTAGTGTTTCAAAGAAGGAATGGTCAAATGTTGTTGGTAGACTACATAAAATAAGAACTGAGAAATGACCATTGAACTTTGCAATATAGTGGTCACTGATGACCTTCAAAAGTCCCATTGGAGTGGCTGCCAACAGAAGCTCCCTCTTGTTCCATGCAGTAACCCTTTACTTGATAGATTTTGGAGAAGTCTTGGAGATACCTGGTGATGATCTAGTAGGCCTGGGCAGCAAGGGGCCCCTGGAAGTAGAGGAACTGTTGACCACCAGGAATGGATGTATTTCAATAGTTCAACAATGGTACAATCATAATTGTGTATATAAGCTGAATTTTAGTCCTGGTGATCTCATATTGTTTGTTTCATATAGGCTTAACCTCCACATTTGGCTTTCTCTGAATGTTTCAATGCAAATTGTAGAAAGCCATTTAAAACTAGCCAAAGCTAAAAACAA
Organism: Cynopterus sphinx; assembly: GCA_030015415.1. Classification (NCBI taxonomy): domain Eukaryota; kingdom Metazoa; phylum Chordata; class Mammalia; order Chiroptera; family Pteropodidae; genus Cynopterus; species Cynopterus sphinx. The sequence goes on from CM057382.1 coordinate 57,492,901, forward strand.
GATTTATCACTTCAAATACCTAAAGGCCAAAAAAGTTCTGGTTCCAGGCATGCTGGATCTCTGGGCTCAGTAAGCTCTCAGGACACTGTGGCTCTCCATCTCACAGTGAGGATTTCCCCTGGGTTGGCTCCCTTCTCAGCCTAAGGGTATCAATGCCCCCAGCAGCTCCAGTCATATAAAAATTCCACCACACCAGGAATGATCTGTCCCAGTAATTTTGGCAAAAAATCCCCAAAATGATTTTCATTTGTTTAAGTAGGGTTAGTGCCAATCCCAGAATCAATCAAGTGCTTTCCGAGGCTAGGTCAGGGTCATTTGTCCATTCACCTTCTAGGAATGAGGTCAGTCCCACCCAGCAACATAGACCACAATAAGGGAAGGTGGTTCCCCAAGAGAATCAAGATCTTGTTATCATAAGAGGGGTGAATACTGAGGTGTCAACAAAAGCAGATGACCATCCACTGCTCCTTGCTGAGAGCTCCCTCAAAGACCATAGCACTGGTTATATGTTCATTTTCTCTCTCCCTGGAATTTCTCCTTCAATCAATTTTGATACAAGTCACTTCATTAAACTCCATTTGTTTCTGTACTTCACCCTCTTATAAATGTATTATGTCTATAATATCACTCAGTGATGACATAGCTGTTCTTACAGCTGTTAAGTGGCATGCTATCCATTCTTATTCTATTCATAGAGTCTTGGAAGTGATTTGTCCAACAATGTATACCATCATTCACACAAGAAAGCTTCTAAATTTCTGCTCCAAACAGAGAGGGAGAAAAGGGAGGAAGGGCAGAGGGAAGAATGCCTAAGAGGACCTATACAATGGCCATGGCTTAGCCTGGTGGTCAGTACCAAAATGACTGCAGAGATAATTCTCACCCTAGGAATAAGCTTTGACAAAATGAGTAAGCCCCTGCTGAACGTTGGTTCTAGGTTCTGAGACCACATAAGCAGGCTCAGTATGTGGCAATGCTGTGCTGTAACAGCCAGCCAAGGGCTTTGGGATCAAACTGATTTGGTCTTATAGTAGGTGTTCAATAAATTGTAATTGCTTTGCTTAGTTTTAGAATTACTGCTGTGTATTTTGGGCATGTTTAAGGAGCAATTGATTAAAAACAGTGGCTGTCTATGCTGTCAGCTCTTTTGCATTTTTCCTTTCCAGCCCACAGTTTGTCTTCAGGAGTTTCAGAGTGAAAAGGCAGTGATGGCTTCCAGCCCTAGGGAGCTTGGCTGGCCATTGCCCCATGTGTGAAATAAACTTGACCATTTTTTAAAATCTGGATTACTAAGGACAATGCCTAATCAATGAATCTCAAAAAAATGCCTAGCTTAATTTTGGATGCTCCAAGGACCACGAGCTTCTCATCTTTGAAGGAGATGCATGGTCCATTCTGAGGATTTTCAATTGGCCCAAGATGTTTGGCCTGTGCTACAGGTTTTTGTAATTCCAACCTCCAGCTCTTGATGACTGATTTAGCCCCTCAGGAGGCCATGACTCACACAGAGGAAACCAGAGATTTGGGGATCAGAGTTTGGCCTAGAATTTCAATAAAATGGTAGCCTTTCTAACTGAATTTCAAGGAGGTTCTGTGGGCCTGGATACCAAGCAGAAAATATTTTCAAAGCCTAGATGAACCTAGAATCTGTACTCCACCTGTGTCTTTCTATGGTACAAGTCTAGACCATCTTGCAGGCGGCATTATCAGATATCTGTGAGGTGCTAGGCTCTGTAAGCATACAAAGAATTCTAACATAAAACCAGCTAGACATCTTGGACAGCCAGAAAGCTCCACCATGTTATACACAGACAGGCTCTGCTGATGGGGACTAGTCAGAAAAGTAGGAAATAGCTGAAGTTGCAGAGAAAGGGCAGCTAGTTTGAAAAGTACATGTGAATAAAGACACATCCTTACACACAGGGCTGGAAACAGCTTTAAAATTAATTACAAAGTACAAAGATTTTTTAAAAATTACTCCAGAATTTCTCTAAAGGACAAAAATTAGATACTCTAACTGTCCTTTAAACTAAAAAAGCAAACAAATAAACAAGAACAAGAACAACAACAACAACAACAACAACAACAACAAAAAACCATTGTGCTGAGTTACATCATTTTTTAGTGACAAATAACAAGAAACAGAGGGTTTTTTAAAACTATTCCCCCCCCAAGAATATATTTCCTCTTGGCATTGAATATAAAATTTGCCCATGTCTAAAGAATAGTGGGTATGAAAGAAGTCAATTTCATTTTTTAAATAAAATATGAAAAAAGAACACTGAAGAATATAATTTTCTATGTCGGTTCTCTGAACAAGTAGAGCCCTAATAATTGGATTTATTTCTGTAGAGACATTTTTGGGGGATGCTAGCATAATGTGGCTCAGTTATATTGCTTTCCAGTGATCTCAGTTCATACTGAACCCAGAGTTTATAAAACTCAGAGAATATACAAAGCTAGGATTCCTGTCTGGTTCTTCCTCTCTCAAATCCATTGCACATAGCACACACCTTTGAATGTGCTAAAGGTATCCTTCCACAGCTGTGGTCTCTGACAAGTTCTGAAATGCTCACTGGATATGTCATCAAGGCAACTGTTTACCTGGGCTAGTGGAAGCATTTGAGTGTGAGGTGGTGCTTATATTTGGGGACGAACTTGATTGTATCTGGATGTTTGTAATTTCTGATGAGTTCTCTCAATTATATAGCTTACTAAAATATAATGTTTAGAATAAAATTTATTTGGGGGGAATAAAGTTCTACAGTTTAGTGCTGTCAGAATTTTCCTATTTTTGAAAAATAATGAAAGACAAAAAACAGGAAACATACCAAAAGAAGCTATAAATTCCTATATGAAGATCTTCCATGATAGTCAACCACACCCTAGAGGCACCACTGTTGACAGTGTGGAGGCTAAAATTCAAGTCCTCATTTTCTCCACTTCTGCTCCTCAGTTCTACTCCCTTAAGATCAACACTGCTGACCAATTGGGAGGCTAAGAAACTGTAACACATGTGATTATTTGTAAAGAGAGCCTCAGCTCCATCACTGAGTGCAGAAGCATGCTTGTAGGCTCCTTGTACAGCACAGCCCTGGGAAGACAATTGTAGAAACTATACAACTCTGATCGAGGTCCACAGCAGAATCAGTAAAATCAGAGGTGAGCTAAATTGTCTGGTGGGATAACTAATGTCCAGCATTTAGGAGCTTTCACATGGTTGGTTCAAGGGGCCAGAAGTAGCTGAGTCTGGTGACCTACAGTGAGCTCCTCCTCAGATGTGCTCAGGCCTTGGTTTCAGGACTCAGCTGGGTTATTCTTTGTCATTCTTGCTCACGTCTTCTCTTAGCTCTATCCTTAGCCACTACCACAGACCCATCTCTAGGCAGAAGCCTAAATTAAGCCCCACTCTCAGCACTAAGCTTTGCCCCTTTGTCCTCTCAGCTCTACTCAGTCATGTTGTTTCCATGGGGTAGGGACAGGGGTGCAAAAACCCAAATCTGTGAAGGGAGAAATTTTCCATTTCAAGATTTTCCCACCAACTCGCTATTTGTGCCCAGCTACCTCAATAAAACCTGAGACATGGATAGAGAAGTCAGGCATTTTCTTTATTTTAGCAACTGTTTCAGGAATCTTCAAGGATGTGATCAACAGTGGATAATTTAGATTAGTCAGGTGAACTTAGGTGAAGGTGCTCTTTCTCCTGAAATGCCTTAGTTCTTTGGGATGGTTGAGGATCTTTAAGTTGACCGTGGTTACTCATAAATTAGCACTTGGCACATATACAAAGGTATGTTATTGCTTTATCTGGGTTGTCAGATTGTCTTTAATTTTAAAAAATTTTAAAATAACTATAGATTTATAAGAAGTTGCAAAAATAATACATAGAGTCCCCATGTATCCTTTATTTAATTTTCCCCAATGGTTGTATCTTATGAAATTGTAGTACAATTTCAAAACTGAGAAGTTGACATTGCTACAATATGTATGCAGTTTTTTGTCATTTTATATTTGTAAGTTTGTGTAACCACCACCACCAACAATATACACGATGATTTTTATCACCACAAAGATATCTCTTGTGCTACCACTTTGTGGTCATACCCTCCATCTGCCATCCTTCATTAATCTTAAAGCCTGGAAACCATTGATTTGTTTTACATTTCTATCATTTTGTCATTTAGAAAGTGTTCTCTAGATGGAATCTTAGAGTATGTGACCTTTCAAGACTGGCCTTGTTTACTTAGAATGATGCCATTAAGATCCATCCAAATTGTTATATGTATCAGTAGTGTGTTTCTTTTTATTGCTGAATAGTGTTCCATGATATGGACATATTGGAGTTTGTTTAACATTTGCCTCTTCAGAGAAATTAGGTTGTTTCTAGTTTGAAACCATTACAAATAAAGACTACACCCATCCCTCAATTTATGCAGATTACTCATTCCACATGTCTTTTTTTATGCAGAAGAAAACTATGTAAAAAGAGTCCACCAGTACAAAAAAGTTCTAAAGAAATAGGTCAACATAAGTCAAAAATATTTATTTCACATATTTATACAAAAATTGCTAATGAAGATTCAGAAAAACGAAATAAATTTTATTGCTGTGGGTGTTTGTGCTGTAATTCAAAGCAATCATCCTCCTCTTTTTAATTGGCACAAAGTTGTTATCTTTAACACTTGAAATATTTGGAAGTATCTTTAATTGAATTATGATACAACTAGTGTGTGATGTCAATTCCTACAGCTATCTATCAGTGATTTAACATTTTGTTAATTAGTTTCAACTTTTACTGATCTTGGTGCAATGATCAATTTTCAAATGTTCCAGTGATAATTGTGTGTTAGTATCAGTTCTTTGTACATTGCTGAGTTAAGCTATTGTTTTTTAAAAGAGTAATTGCCAATGATGGAAATGAAAAAGAAAGAACTGCATAGAATGAGACTGTGTAGATGGAAACCATGTATAAAAAGTCCACTAAATGGGAAGAAGGGGTAGAGGGTGGAAGGGATATTTACCACATATAATACAAACTCATGTGAAAAACATACTGAGTAAATTGAGGGATGGGTGTATTTACATTTAATGTAATTGTTCAAATGTTAAAACAGAAGTGTGCCATTTTATTTTTTCTTATTTTTCTCTCTGTTGTTCATTTCTTTCTTTTTACTTCATATCTGCATTCTTGAAAGATTTGTTTAAATTCTACTTTGATTCGCCTATAGTATTTTTGAGTATATTTCTTTATATGAATTTTTTGTATATATTTTAGTCACTCAAGGTATTGCATTATACATATCTTACCATAGGAGGCTGGTTTTGAGATTTTACCAGTTTGAGTGATCATAAGTCTTTTAAGTCTTAAAGTCCCCTTTTAGAATTTTAATTGTCTGTAGTTTATATCTATTATTTTCTTAAATATTTTATTTATATACGTTTAAAAAAACACCACATATTTCCCAAAGTCATTTTCACACAGAGATTATTTACAGCTAAGAGAAGCAAATTGAGTTTAAGAAGCAAGTCAGTGGCTTAGCCAGCACCAGAGATCCTGGCTTCCAGAATGTTCCTCTTGCCACTCTGTTTCTTCTCCTGAGGGCTTTTCTTCTTTAGAGTTGTTTCTTCTTTTTAGCTGTTTAGTCTTCAATTTTTTGCCATAAGCTACTCTAGGGAGATGTTGAGCGTATCCTGGGGATAGAGACAGGAGAAACCGAGGCAGTTACTCCAGGACACAGAGGCAAAACACAGGGGTCACATGGGGGGCACCAGGTTATGCCAGACTTTCAGAGAGGGTGGTGACTGTGTTAGAATAGGATTTTCATTCTATTTGAGGAAAGAGGAACCCCATAGCTTATAATGTGAAAAAGAAATAAGCTAGTCCCACTAAACTCATGGATATCTCTCAGTGCTTTTCTATTGACTACTATAAAACTTGCCATGGATACAGAAAAGTCTTTATTAAAAAGGTTTTTTAAAGCTTTCCTAAAGTTATCTTTCTGATCTTTTTCTTTTAGGCAGCTTGAAGGTGTGAGTGAGTGGTATTGAGAAGGTTCTCTGCTATTTGAAGATTGCCTTTACCACTGTTATTTATGCCAGAAGATCTAGTATGAATAAGGACACTATCAAAAGTTGTATTTCAGCTTTGAGATGCATCAAGCTCCAGTTCTTAGAGAAAACTGACTTCATTTGAGTATATACCCTGTGTTCTATATGCTTTAGATGCACAGTGACTCTTGGAGTTGGGGCCCTGTTATTCCCACTTTACAGATGAGGGAACCAAAGCTAAGTAAGGTGCCCAGGGAGATGGCAAGTAAGAAGAATAGCTGCTCTGAACCTAGATCTGGCCAACTGCAGAGTCTTTGACTTTCTTTCTGGCAGGCCAGGCTGCATATCACATGTCTTTGATCTCCCGTCTTCTTTCAATGGGTCTTCCCAACAGGTTACACAAGGCAAGCAAAACTTTTTTCCATTGGACACAGTCCCCACACTTTGCATAGTGCCTAGTAAGGTATTTTTAAAATGTATTGACTGAATTTAACCACATCTGAAACTGTTTTTTAATTGTTCTTACAAGAGTCTGAAAAAGCATTGGTCATAATAAGGTGGGAGTACAACCTCATTCATTCACAGCCAGTCAAGGGCTTGAAGGTTAAGTCTAGAGAAAGCCCTTAGAGCAAATTATGCAAGTGCAGATATGAGAAAAAGCTAGTACTTCTCTGAGCTGAAGATGTTACCTGCCAATACTTAATGATAACATCTGCTTATCTCTGTGGATTAGTTTTGTCCCCTTCCTGAGAATAAATGTCTATCTGCCCTCCTAGCTACCCATGTCTGAGATTCCTGTACTTTGAAGCATTTCCATAGAACAAGATCCACATGTGAGAGTTGGATATTAGTCCTGAAAAGCATGATAATGAGACTAAGAGTGTGCTAGAGAGTAAGAGTGCCATGGGCTGTAGGCAAGAGAATTCTGGAGCAGAAGTGAGATGGATGGCCTTTTCCTGACTCATCGTGACTGTTTATTAAGTGTGAGCACGCAGAGAAGAGAGAAATGTGTGGAATGGCAAAGAACTAGATGCCTTTCAATCAACAAAATCATAAGCCAAGAAGATAGGGAAAGGTATTTTATGGGCTTGGCTGAAAGAACTGTAGCAGTGATGAGATAATATTTTAGTTTGCTGTGGATGCAGCCCATTGTCATCTTCCCTCCCCCCTTTACTCTTTCTGCCTCAGGGTTGAGATCCCAGGTCACCTCCAATCTTCCTGGGACTCCTTGGCCATGGAGTTGGGTGAGACCAAGTTGGAAAAGATGGCTTTTCTCGGTGTTGTCACGGCCATATTCTTGATTCTGTTCAGTTTTTCCCGGGCCTGTTGGCATTTTTTCAGGCAAGGCCCACAGAGATCCTTCTCCTCCACCAGATGTAAGTTGTCCAGTCTCTTGATAGAATCTATGAACGTATCTGACTCCTCCCCCTTAGGAAAGGGGTTTCGCTGTGTGTTGAGCTTTTTCAACTTGGGGAGCTTAAAAATGCTAGTGGGAATGGTGGTGAGCAGGTTGTCATGGAGTCCCACCTCATGGAGCTCTTTCAGTGCACCCAATGTGGTGGGCACGCTGTCTAGATGGTTCAAGCCTAAATTCACCGTGCGGATATTCTTGAGTTGGTTGAGCTCAACAGGCAGCCCATTGGTGGTCAGCCTGTTGTTGCTGACATTGAGGTAGAGCAGACTGGTCATCTGGCCAATGGACTCTGGGAGCTTGTCGATGTAGTTGCTGTGCAGGTCCAGCCACCTCAGGTTCTGGAACTTGGAGATTGAATCAGGAATCTTCTTGATCATATTCCGGCTAAGATCGAGCTCATCTATATCATTGAGTCTCAGAATACATTTGGGGAAGTTGGTAATTCCCATTTTGCTCAAGTCAAGGCGTTTTCTCCCATCAAATGTGATTTTGATACAATTCTTGGCCACACTGAGGGTGATCTTCTTGCCCTTGGGGCCTTTCCCGCTCTTGGCCATGTTCTTTAGTGAGGGAATATGTTTGAAATATGTTTTTCTGATTAGTTGGTGATCAGTTTGAGGAAAAGTCCCATGAAATTGCTAGAAGATATACTCTGATAAGAGCAGAAAAAAAAAATACCAAGTTAGGAGATGACATGAGGTTACTAGATTCCCCACAAATCATAATGCTTTGTTCTCTAATAGTTTAAAAGGAAAATAGAACATGGAGAGAAATTAAGGCATCAGCAGAAGTAACCTTGCCAAAGACCTTCAGCAAATTGAATACCCTCCTCAGACCTCAGTGTTTCTAGATGTGAAATGGGAGGTGCATGGTTGGCCTGAAGGCTTCTTAATGCCCCTCTGGTTATGCCATCCCCTACTTATGAATCTCTCCATTGTCCTGGACTTTCACATAATCCCCTTTCCCCCGACCCAGGGGTATATGTCTGTCATGTGTATGAGTGTTTTCTTAGATATCTGTCACTTCTCATACCTTCAGACAAATCTAGTCTTTTTTAAATGTTACCCTATGGGCTTCTATGGTGGGACTTCTGAGTTCTCAGAAGCAACATAGTCAGGATATGAAAGAATAAGGTGGTAGTTAAGAATGACTTAACTGCCTATAGTTTCTGTACTCCTATCTCTCTCAGCCTCTGAATCCAGAGGAGCTAGTCAAGCTTTCACTATTAGAGCTGCAGTGCAACTAGAGCTGCACAGAAAAGTCTTTTGCTCATCCCACAAGTAAGATGATGCCCATGAGCATGGAGGAGGCCAAGGTTGAACTTAAGTGCTTGGCAGAACTTAAAAGAGAATGCTGCCTTTTTTATCTGCTGCTCCTTGAATTTTTTCCCCTCACATCCTTTATACTGAAATTCAACTATAGACATCTATGACCAATAGGTGTGGCAATAGTTGTGACTACTGCCATATGGAGAAGTAGAATATACAAAGTGATGGGTAGATTCTGGCCTCCGGTGCTTGGCTTAGAAGCCTTGCTCTGCCACAACAATTTTCTTAAATTCTCAGTGTCTCAGTTTCCTCATTTGTGAAAAACAACTCTTTTATATAGCTTTTAGGGAGTGCTTTACCTAACTATAAAGCACTCACAATAGTGCCTGGCACATATTAAAAGCTTGATTAATGCTAACTATAAAATATTATCAAGAACTTTAAACATTTTGATTTTAATCATCAACAATACAGCAAGATTTGTGGGATTATCCCCATTGTAAAAAGAGGAAGACTGAGGCTCAAGTGTGAGAAAGGTCTACAGCTAGGAAGAAGATACAAACTGTACTGTCATGTTCTAGAAGATCTTTTCTTTTCTAAACTTGGTGCCTCATGCTATCTGATTTTCTCTTTTGGACCAAGTTTTCAGACAAGACAGTAATATGCTATCAGGAGACAAATCTTTCAGTGCCTCCATTTTCCCACAGAGATAAGTGGCAGAGGTGCCTACAGTTTCTATACTTCATTACTCAAGACCTTTATCAGAAACCAAGTTTATATAACACACGAAACTCCAGCAATCAGTCTGTTTTCTTCACACAATAGTCACATGTTTTCCTCATACAATAATCCTCAGTGTCAAAGAGAAGTATGTAAAAGTTGCCTTTCATGTGCTTAGTATAAAACTCCTGCCACTCCTAGCAGAGGTTCCTACCCTATGATGGTCTTATTGGATCATATCCTCCTGAGATGGATGGAGATTGCCAGAGTAAACCAATGAGAGTACCTCAGCTTTCAGCAGCATTGATGTTCTTTTGAGCACAACTTGTAAACTGAACCTATTCTTTAAAAACAATGGACCAACCACATTCAGACATAATTGGCTGGTTACCAAGATGGTACTGTGTTCACTAGTATTGAAGTTATTATGTCATGTAGCTTTGAAGAACCAGATGGGATAAAGCAGCTTAAAAATCAAAGCTGGGGTTCTAGTTACAGCTACTATGAAGTACACTCTGTCCATGTCATCCATTGAATGCAACTCAAGACCTTAGACAAACTGCATTTAGCAGCTCTCTGAGGATGCTGAGGATAAATAGTATTTAGGTTGGAGATGTAACTTGAAAGTAAGACCAATTTTACATGAGGAGAGGGGAGGAAAAAATATTTCTAAGAAAAGCCACTCTCTCTGATGGAAAATAGGGAATAGGGCCTTTTAGAGTCAGGGAGGGTGAAGGAGATCTACTGTTTTTTCCCCTTTGTTTTTTTTTATTGCTAATTTTTAATTTATATATTTTAAATATAAATTATATTTATTTATATATAATTATAATTATATAAATATGTACTATATATGTATATTATATATATGTATATGTATACATATATACATGTGTATATCATATGTATATTATATGTATTATGTGTAATATATGTGTGTGTATGTGTGTGTGTGTGTGTGTGTGTATATATATATATATATATATATATATATATATATATATATATATAATTATACTTTTATAGTTTCCAAGATCAGATAGAATCAGGCATATTCAGGGTGACATGGCTGTAGACTTAAAAAATGTTTTTTTGAACAGATTAATAAAATTGACAAATCTTTAGCCAGACTGACAGTGGAGGGAAAAAAGAAAACAAAAATTATAAATATCAGTAATTAAAAAGAGAATGTGACTAAACCCCCACAAACATTAAAGGGATAAATAGAGAATAGTACAAACAACTCTAGAAAAACTTAAAGTCGACTACAAACTAAAATCTCACATTTAAAGAAATAGATAACCCATATAGACCTACATTTAATACAGAGACTGAAATATTAGTTGAAAAGCTTACCCAAAAAACTCTAGGCTCAAATGGTTTTAGTGGCAAATTCTACCAAATATATAAAGATAACAACAGTAATTTTATACACTCTTTTTCAGAAAATAGAAGAAGGAGCTATTCCTAATTTATTTTCTGAGGCCAGCATTATCCTGTTATAAAATCACATTGGAAAATATAAAGAAAGAAAACTATAGACCAATATCCCTGATAACATAAACACAAAAATATTCAACACAATTAATTGAACCCAGCAATATATAAATAGAATAATACATGGCAACCAAGTGAGAATGCAAGTTGATTCACTATGTATAAATCAATATAATATAATATATTAACAGATTCCAAAGAAAAAATACATGATCATATCAACTGATGCTGAAAAAACATGTGATAAATTTTAATATCTATTCATGACAAAAACTCTCACCAAACTAGTAATATAAAGGCTCTATTTTAACCTTTTAAAAGGCTTTCACACACACAAATGTGCACACACACATATGCACACACACACACACACACAAAATGCTACATAGTTACATCATACTTGGTGATGGATTAAATGTTTTCCTCCCTAAGTTTGAAATCAAGGCAAAAAGGTAAACTCTTTGCTAGCCCTATTTAATATTATACTGGAAATTTTAGCCATTGCAATAATGCAAAAAAAAAAAGTCATACAGATAGGAAAGAATGAAATAAAACTATGCCTACTCATAGATCTGTCTGCATAGAGAATCCTACAGAATTTAAAAAACACTCTTGGAACCAATTACTGGGTTTAGCAAGGTTTCAGAATACAAGGTTGACACACAAACCCCCCATTGAATTTTTATATAATACTAGTGAACAATTTGGAACTGAAATTTAAAAAATAATAATGCTCCAAAATTAAAACACTTGTCTATTTCACATAAATAACAAACAAGTGCAGGATTCTCTGATGAAAATTATAAAACACTGATGAAAGAAAGCAAAGATCTAAATAAATGGAGAAATATGCCATTATCTTGAGTTGAAAGACTCAATATAATTAAGACATCAATTCTTCCCCAATTAGTCTAAAGGTCAATGTGATACAAATAAAAATCTCAGCAAGGTTATTTGTATATATGAATGAACAGATTCTAAAATTTATATTGAAAGGAAAAGAAAGTAGAAATTGAAAACAATTAAAAAAAGGATGAAGGATCTGTTCTTCCAAAGTTTAAAACTTATATAACTACAATATGTGGTATTGGTCAAGGGACAAATATATATATATACACACACACACATACACACACACATACATACATATATACATACATACACATACATACATACATACATACATACATACATACATACATGTGAAATAGAAAACAGAGTCCAGAAATAGATCTATGTAACTATCGCCAGTATGGTCAATTAATTTTTGACAAAAGTTCAAAGAAAATTCAATGGATAAATGATAAACTTTCAACAAATAATGTTGAAACAATTGGTTACCCATATGCAATAAAATGAATCTCAGCCTACTGAAACTAACTCATATTAACTCAAAATGAATCATAGATATGAATGGAAAATGGAAAACTATAAAGTTTTAAAAAGAAAACATAGGAGAAAATCTTTATGACTTAGGCAAAAATAAAATCCATAAAAGAAAATATTGACAAATTGGACTTGAATAAAACTAAAATGTTCTTCTCTGTTAAAAAAAATTGTTGAGAATGAAAAGACAAGCTACAGAATGGAAGAAAACATTTGCAAATTACATATCCAACAAAGGATTAGTGTCCAAAATCTGTAAAGAACTCCAGTTCAATGGCAAGAAAGCAAATGATGCAATAAAAAATGCCCCAAAGATTTAACAAAATGTTTTACCATAGAAGGTATACAGTTGGCAGATAAGCCCACAGAGAGTTGCTCAGCATCATTAGTCACCAGGGAAACGCAAATTAAAATCTCAATCAGATGCCACTATAGTTATTAGAATGTCTAAACTTTAAAAAACAATTATAAATAAATGATACATAAAAACCAGTAGTACAAAGATTTGGCAAAGATGTGAAGCAACAAGAGTGCTTATATATTTCTGATGAGAATTTAAAATAGTGCAGTCATTCTGAAAAACAGTAAAAATTTTTAATAAAATTAACATGTACTCATATGACACAGCATAACCTCAACTACATGTTCACTCTAGGAAAACAAAAACTTATGTTCACACAAAAACTTGTTCACCTGTGTTTGTAGCTGCTCTATTCTGAATTGCCAAAAACAAACAAACAAACAAACAAACAAACAAACTCAAAAAAACCTCAGAGGGTGGATGCATAAAAAAATTGTGGCATATCCTTGTAATAGTATACTATTAAGCATAAAGAGGACAAATCCACTGATACACACAAGTTGGATGAATCTTAAAAGCATTTTTCTAAAGCAAAGATACCGATCTCAAAAGTTCACATAGTGAATGATTCTATTTATATGACATTCTGGAAATGTCATATAAATCTGTGGCACAAATCTGTGGTTGCCAGGAACAGGGTGGGTTGGACAAGGCAACAGCATGTTAAGTTTCTGGAGTGCTAGGACTCCCTTGATCCTGATTGTGGTGGTGGTTAAATGAAACTATGCATATATATAATAGAGCTCAGAGAACTGTCCACACAAAAATAGGAAATTTATTTTTAAGTAAACTTAAAAAAATTTTCTAACTTAAATATGTTTGAGACTCTATATTCAATTTCTCTGTCTCACGGTGGCTGCTTGCTCAGCCCAGCTTGGAAGTCTGTGACTTTTTTATGCCCATCCTCTCAGCCCTGTTGTGCCCTCCAAAGGGCATCCAAATGTATGCCATGTGGGCTCTGCCATGGTATGTATGCATGTCTACCATGTGTGTGCACATGTGCATACTGCAGGGAACAGCTCTGCACAAAGCAGCATGTCAAAAAAACTGTCAAGTGTACTTGAGTTAAAAATTCAAATAAAAAAAAAGATGGGCTGATCACATTTTTATTGATGATTGCTCCTCATGGTAGGGTTGCCAGATTTATCGAATAAAAGTAGAAGATGGTCAGTTACATTTGAACTTGAGATAAATAATGGATAGTTTTAATATACATATGTCTCAAATTTTGCATAGTATTATTTTTGGCAACTCTATCCCATGGGCCTGAACAAATACTAAAGTTTCCTTTCCCATGACCCTTATTAATCCTTTGGGACTAATTTAAGCCAAGTCCATATACTTATTTCTGCATTTACTCATTTGTTTACTTATTCAGTAAGTATATTGAGAGCCCACTATGTACAGGCCTTTGTATTATGCAGATGAGCAATAAACATGGCCAGACCCCAACCTCAAAGAGCTAAGATCTAGATTGTTACTGATTCTGGCCACCAGAGTCCCCTGGGCACCCTAAAACCTGAGCTGTCTTTTGTAGTTCTGATGTTTAAGATAAATTTCAGCTCAGAGAAGCCAAGCACAACAAGCAAGGGGTAGAGGGGATGGGAAGGATGCTGCCAGTAGACTAGTGATCTAGCCAGTTTAGTTGAGCTGAGTCTGCTTGCCACAGCCCACCCACACCAAGATAAAAAGCCCTGCCAGCTCTGATAAATGATGGGGAGGAAGCAGCATGGAGCTATCTATAGAATACTTCTCTATTAAAAAGCTTCTCTCCACCAAGAACTTTGGCTCTGAGACTGATCATTAATCATATGCAAGTCCAAGTAGGGACCGGCTGGGATAACGTACTCCACTTCCTCATCAGTGTGTTTGGGTCCCCATGCCATATGGAACATGATAAACCTTCTCTATGCTTCTCCACAGAGCCACCATACCTGGCTGCCCACCCCCCTGCTTTTGGTTATGGAAGGCAGGGTGAGTTATGTTGCTCAGAGTCCATCCTAGACCCCTAAGTTGCTGAGCACCACTGGAAGCAGACCAGTGAGAGGAGCCTGCAAATACCAGAGACATACCTTCTCTCATTCAAATCTGCATGTTTAGCATCCTGCCCAGGCCTGCCTATTGAGTAGGAGAGTAAATATTGACAAAATAAGCATGATCTTAGGGATGATCTTAGGTACAAATAAAACTAGTTAGATGGCCTCTTATTATCAACTTACGGGGTCCTTAAATGTTAGAGTGGGACTAACACACACACAGGGGAAGCTGGCAATCATAGAAGAAAGAAATATAAATAGATGGACAGACTGATGGACAGAGGGATGGATGGATAGATACATGAACAGCTGAGAAGCCCAACTATCAGAAGTTTCTCACTATACGACTGTGTCTTGTCTTATACAATTGGTTTCTATTCTTTGGAAAAACTGGACAAGTTGATTTAACTTTAATTTCCATTTTTTTTAATCTAGTCACTGTGAATCAAACAGCATGATGGGATACCCTATGGATATCTAAATTAAAATTGTAATGGCAATCTTTATTTTAATGACATCAAAATATTTGCAAGCATTTTCAGTAAGATTAATAAGATTATTAATTATTTATTTTCAGTAAGATAAATAAGATTGTTATCATCACTATGATGATAGAATTTATCTGGTGCTTCATGCTCATGTATCTTTTTATTTTTAAGTAAGACTGACTTTGTGTATATATAATATCTTTAAACATCTTGCTAACGTGATTTCACAATAATTATTTCATTCTTTTGACTGATGCACTGAGACACAGGATAGACACATTGTAAAATTAAAATCCCAAAAGTCACCACCATTTCACAGCCAGTGTTGGGGACTAACTTCATAGCAAGTTTCATGCCATATGGATAAGAAATATCTTTTGCTTATGGGCTGTCTCTGAAGGGAAAATGATACAAACTTCCCTTAATAAAGTCACTCATCTAAAAGTCACTGCATTTATTCCCTCCCCTAACTCTTATGAGACCTATTCGCCAGTCATGTAACAGGCCATCCTCACCTCTGCTGTGACTTCCTATGTGGCTTTAAATCATTCCCTGAGCCCTCTACCCCTCCCTAGAACAAGGCATGTGGCAGGTGGGAGTGTGGATGATTACTGTGGGGCCCTCTGTGGAGTGGGTATGTCTGGAACCTCTGGCCAGACCTCTAACATAGGCATTAATGTTTGACTCCAGCATGGTCTGCACTAGGGGAAAGAACTGACATTTGCATAGTGCCCATTCTGGCCTAGGAGTTGTGTGCTTTGCAACTTGCTCTACAGTGTTATCTTGATTTCGGAGTATAGACTCACTGGGGATATAAACATAAAGTGCTTTTAATTTTTTTCACTATGGCCACCAGCTGTGTTATGTTGAGCCACTCTTTCCTGTGGGCAGGACAGACTGCTAGGAAGGGGACAGCTTAGAGGCAGAAAGATTCTGTGGCCCTCACCGCAATAGCTATGCCAGACACTTGGCTGAATTGATAGAGAGACAGCAATGATAGGAGAGAGATGCAGACAGCAGGGGTGGAGTCTTACAGGTGGAGTCACACAGTGATGGTGATGAGATTTCCTGACATCAGTTTCAAATATACTACATAATGTCAAGTGCCGCCCACCATCATTCACTTAGGTGATATGTTCCAAAGTAACTGTTGCAAGCATGCTAGTGGGCTCTTCCTGTATCTCTAATCTCCACAGCAACTAAGCCAAGTGTCGATCCTATTTTTAAAATAAAAGAATTAAGGCTCAGAAAAGTCAAGTGGCTTTTTTAAGTTCACACAGATGACACAGTACAGTCACAGATGTGTCTGATGTCAAAGCTATGATCTTTTGAGCACACCGTGCTGCTTCTCTCTTCTCTTCCTTCTGTTGCCTTTGCTCAAGCAGTAGGAAGTGTTTCATCCTGGAGAGCACATTGTTGGTCCCCACTGACTCCAAGCTGCAGAAGACATTCTGGAAACCTAGCAATCCCAGGATGAAAGTCACCTCTCTAACAGAAAATTAGAGCGCCTTGTCCCGCAGCTTTAATTGTGCTGTTCTTTCCATGACATCCTCAAAAAGATGTGTGCTGTTTTTGGTTACCCAAGGGCTCTCTGATGTTTGCACCAAAGTGTCACAGAGTCCTCAGACTTTGGGTGGCCAGACACTCACTCAGGTCCATTTTCATTTGGCATAGGTTAGGTAGGGAACTGCAATGGGGCTCATCACACTCCATTTAAAGGAGAATGAAGTACACTGGGCTGAAGTAGCTGGCCAACTCGATGCAGAGTGAGAAGACAAAGGTATGATTTTTGTTCAAAGTCACTGCAGGAGTCAGTAGTGCATATGTCCCATTGACCTTTTTGGAGGGACCACATGTAAACCAGGATTCCTGAAGAAACCATTTCAGCTGGACTCATTGCCTGCTTACTCCACTACCCAAGGGCCAGTGTGTGGGGTGCTCATTTTTATAGAAATATATGTATACATCTAAGTATATCTGAATAATATAAATTTTAAAGATTTTTAAATAGCATTAATAGAATCATTTGATTGTAAGAGCTTGGAGATTGACAACAAGAGAGAGAGAGAAAGAGAGAGAGAGAGAGAGAGAGAGAGAGAGAGAGAGAGAGAGAAAGCGCACGAGAGACAGTAAAGGGTACACATAATGACACCAGCCAGTTCACTTAATAGTTGGGTGCCCCAAGTGGGCAGCAATGGAAACAGAGCTCTGTTGTTCCTCAACCCCTCCAGTTTCCATAGGCTGCTATGTTGAGTGTGAAAATACAGGCTTTTCATCAAGCCTGGCCCAGAACTTTAGCCCACTCATTCCCAGGTGCTCAGCAGAGCAGCAGTGCCCTCTTTTGCCCTGAGGGCTGCTGGCTGTGCAGTGGCCGAGAGGCTGTATACCAGCCACTGGAGGTTGGATGTTCACCACATTAGTTCCCTAACCATTGTACGATGCACTTCCACTATTTTCAAACAGCCTCCTCCATGGATCTGTCCTTTGATGCTATACTCCCCCACCACACATGCACACCAGCCCTTAGAGTAGAGGTCCAAACCACAAGCCATGAACTGGTACTGATCCATGGCCTGTTAGAAAGTGGGCTGCATAGCAGAAGGTGAGCAAAAAGTGAGAGAAGCTTCATTTGTATTTGCAGCCCCTCCCCAGCACTAGGTAGCATCACCACCTCAGCTCCACCTCAGATCATCATGCAGTAGTTTCTCGTACAAACACTGGTCCCTAGTGCCAAAAATGTTGGGGACTGTTGCCTTAGAGGCATGTCACACCTCTTTATAGTGACTGTCCACTTGCTATTTCATTCAGTCCTTTAGCTCTCCTTTGAGGCAGGAACAGTCCTTCAACCCAGAGATAAGGACTGAGAGTGGCTGCTGTGGTGGAGAGAAAGTGGTTTATCCACTCACACAGCTTACTTTGTTTCTGGGGAGAATGTTCTTCACATGCATCAGAGCTGTGGCAAACTGAGTATCTATATGGAAATTATTGGGTTCACGCCATTTTGCAATTATCTGACTAATTTGATCACTGTAGCTCTTAGCACCTTACTGAAGATTATGCATGTATAGCTTTGTCTACCCCTAACATTATTTTCTTCTCCATCTTTAGCACTAGTAAGGCTTTGGACATGTGCTGCCTGAGAAGCTGTTATCTGTCAAACTTCCCCCTTCCCCTGGCAGATAATAAAAATTCAACTTTTATTTGGAGCAAAAGTTCCCAAGGGGTTACATGGCCCAATAACAAAAGATGATGATTTCTTATTGGTTTAATAGCATCTATTTCATAATTCTGAATGTGCTGTTTTAATTGGATTTGTTAAAGGAACAAAAGGGAATAGATGCCTTACAATTAAAATAAAATATTAAGATTATTAGCTTAACAGACTAGAAATGCCTTGTTCATCAACCAACACATTAAAAACAAAAACCAACCTTGACATACAAGAAAGTAGAATAACCAAAGCCAGTCCCGGCACCTTTTAATGTCCGAAGTAGAATAATAATTCAGTTTCAGCCAACATGGTTTTAGTACTGCTACTGCCAGACAGACATCACTGGATTTTCTCCTGATAGCCATGGCTCCCCCTTGCAGATATTTGGATCTCTGAGAAGCAGCTTGACAGGGTAGAAAGCATGGGGTTTTGACGCATGTGGGTTCCCCATTTACCATCCGGGACCCTGGACAGCTTCCTGAGTCTCACTGAGCTTCAGCCTCTACTACTGTAAATAGGATAATAGAAGCAGCTGCTTCCTAAGGGCAGAGTGGGGATAAATGAGGGGCTTGGAGGCCTTTGTTGTGACTTATTGTGGGAGGAGGTGGGTGTTTCAGATAGAGGAAACATCAGATAGAAAGGCAGAGGGGAAGGGAGGGACAAAAAGTGGAGGGGCAGAAGGAGGCAAGAAAATGGGAGGAAAGAGAGAAGAAAGAAGGAAAGGAGGTAAAAAAGAAGGCCAGAGGTACAATTAAAAAAAATTCAAGGGGCAGACATGATCTTGCTTATTTTTCAAATGATACTCTGTTAGGAGATGAATCCCCAGGATAGGACATGTCAAACCAAAGAGAGTAGGCCAGTGTCTATGTTTTTCCCAAGGTGATCACAGACAGGGTTGTGCCCTCTCCTTTCTGATTTCTTCCTGAGACAGGAAGTAAACCCAGCCCTGAGGCTGGCATAAGCCATAGGGTTATATTGGGCTGGTACTCCTCTGTGAACCATGTGCTCTCAATAGGGTCTGGGTTCTACCAGGAAACTACTATGTGTTGACTCCATAATACAGCCCACTAAATGGGAAACAAGGGTCAGCAGGGAGAGCCCAGACATGGAAGGGAGAGGACCAGGTTGGGTTAGAAGCTGCCACTGCCATGTGCTCACCGGGGCCATGGCTAAGCCACTTGCTCCTCTTCTGTCTACACTTGCCTTGCTGGTCTACACTTGATACCTTGGTGACTTCACCTAATTACAAACACACATTCTTACACACAGAGAGACACACAGCTCTACTTTGTTTTCAATTATAAATTCTGTGAAGTCACCCATGCCATCTGTTTAAAATAGGTGTGTGAGTGTGTGTGTGTGTGTGTGTGTGTGTGAACAGAGATTTTAAAATATTGAGCATATTTGAGTCAAAAAGGGATATCTGAGAGAGCATTCCCTGGACAAACATAAGAAGAGATCACATATGTGGAAGGCCAGAGGTTTGTGGTGAAAAAGCCTGGTTTAACTCCTGGCTTACCACTTCCTCCTAACCTTGGACCAGCTATGGTTCTTCTCTTAGCCTCAGTTTCTTCAGGTAAAATGCAGCAATTTGAGGATTCCATAGGAGAAGCAGCTCGGGGCATGAGAGGGGCTTTGTAAAGGCAAGTTATGGTAATGAGACGGTGGTGGTAGTGATGGTTATGAACTGAAATCCTGGTTTGCCTGGTGGGAGTTGCAGATGGAGGAGCACTGGAGAGGTGTTCGCAGACACGTGGATTAATCAGGGATGGGAGTCTTGCTGTCTGAGGCAGCTCCGTACTGTCCTGAGTCCTCTGTGAGCCTAGCACTGCTACAGTGGTGGTAGAGGGGTAAAGGGGTAAGCATCCTCAGGCAGGCATTCTGGTTTCTCATCAGAGGTGTTGCCTGAGAGCTCATGCCCGTTCCTTGTAGTGAAAGCCCCCAGTTAAGCACAGATGACTGTAATACAAAAACCACATAGCCTTTTATGTGTGGATGACCACAATATAGTGCCATGTGGTGAAGAATATTTATTTAAATAGTGGCTAATTTTTCTCATTTCATAGTTGAAGGACATTGGAAAGACCATGGTCTAGTTTTTAAAGGGATGTTTTAGGCGAAAGGGTGCATAGGGCAGTTTTATGTTTATTGCTTTATGTAAGACTCCTTTCAAAAGTGCTGTGACTTCTAAATTTAATTTTTTTCTGTAGATATATTTCCTAATTCAGAGTTCCTTTTCCTCTTTAAATCTTTATCAGGCTTTTTAAGAGTTATTACTGAAGCATTCATCACTATCACCAATAAGAGAGACCCCTTTTCTGATACCTTGGGCAAATAGATATAACTTGCTAGGAATGGTGTGGACTATGGCAATAAAGGCAGCAGAACTTTGTTCAGGACAGGGAAGCTCCTTAGCATTTTCCAAATGGGGATAGTGCTCGTGTATTAGCTATTTTTCTGTTCCTATTGTTGTGTATAAAAGTGCTCAATAGAAGGTAGGCATTTGGGCAGCAGGGAATGAGGTTTTGAGGCCAATAGATCTGAGCTTCATCCACAGCTTTAGGGTCAGCCTGATTTTAACCATGAGCTTAGTTTATTGATCTAAAAAATGGGCTAGAAAATTGCAGGCTCTTATGAAAAGGAAATGAGATATGTTAAGCGACCAGTGTGTGGTGGGTGCTCAATATGAATGATTATCTGGTTCCTGCAGTCTCTGCCTTTAGCTTGGTAGATAATGCTGGTAGGTTCATCAAACAGTACCACACTGACCACCTCCCTCAAATTAGCAGCCCCAGGATACTCTCCTCTGGTCATTAATCCCAGTTGTAGTACTTGTGGTACAATCTTTGCTGACTTCCAAGCATAAAAGTCTTTGTCACCTTTTAAACACAAATTCTTAATAATAATATTAGTAGCAATAAAGTAAAAGTAAGTATGATAATACCTTGTAGATATTGTTATATCTCTATCCACTTTTAACCTCTAAAGCTCGCCACTTACAGCCTAAGCTACTCACTTGCTCATTCATGCATTCATTCAACAACTTTTTTAAAATTAATTTTTAATTTTTTATTATGGTGACATTTGTTAATGAAATCCAAAGTTTCAGGTGTACTATTTAACAGTAAGATACACACACACACACACACATACACACACATATGTATATATACATATGTATACATATACATATATATATTGCACTGTGTGTTCACTGTCTAAAGTTAGATTTCTTTCTGTCACCATGTATTAGATCTTTTACCTTATCTACCTCCCCACCTCCTCCCTCCCAACTGAACAATTTGTATTTGAGTCATTTTATAGGTCAGGTCAGAAGATATACAATGAATGAACAGACATTGTATTTCTCTTGATTCTCCTATTTTAGGAGAAAGCAAATCAAGTAATAAAAAGTAAGACAAACCAAAAGATCACTTCAGTTGGTGTAACTGCTCTGCAAAAAATAAAACCTGATGATGTGAAAAAAAATGCCAAGGGTCAAAAAAAGAGTGTTGAGACAAGGGAGCTAATTTAAACTGAGATGGTAGGGGAAGTCCTCTCTGAGGTGACATGTCAGCTGAAACTTGAATGCTAAGAAGAGGCACATAAGAAGATTTGGGGAAGGACACCTCAGAAAGGCTCATATCAAGTGAAAATCTCTCATAGTGGGAAGGAGCTTGAGGTGTTTAAGGAGATGTGGGGGAGCAGGTGCTGTGAGGACTGGGTAGAAGATGAGGGCAGAGAGTTGGGTGAAAGTTTAGAAGTGTTACCCTGGCTGCTGGGAAGTCAACAAAGATAAAGAAGGGAAAGTAAATGAAGACGGGCGGGTTGTAGGCAAGAAAGGAAAGTGGTGTGTACTAAAGGGGTGGGATAGACACAGGAGGACAGTAAATGTTCAGGATATGTAGCTGAAGCAGAACTGACAGAATAGTCTTCTGGATTGCATATATGGGTCAGACCAAGTACAGGAGCAGGCTAAAATTCCTAGTGGGTCTGGTGTTTTCTATATATTCTCATTCTTTTGTATTGGGCACTAACTTTATGTCCAAGTGTGTTATGTGCATTATCTCATTTAATCCATCCAGCTCACTCTACAGATAAAGCACTGAGCCTCCAGAGTATTTCCCTGGTCCGAGTCACATGCTAGTCAAGCAGAGCCAGCATCAACTCAGTTTCCTTGTCTGTGGGTTTAACTGCCATTTGGCTTTTTCATAAATTTTTACTTTGCAACATTCTGTGATAAATTTGGCTCTTCGGGCTGACAAAGAAGCTCATGACTCATCATGTTTTCTAGACTCTAGCCTGAACTGAGCCAGATTCTATGGGAACTTTCATCCTAGTCTAGGTCAAGTCCCATTCTTAAGGCTCATCCCTCACCAAAAAGAAAGCACATATGTTTATCAGACTCGGCTCTGGGGTTTGGGATGAGTTCTATTATGTGAGACTGGTAGAGAGTTTGAAAATTAAAAACTGGTAATGAATCAATTTGGCAATGAACTGAAAACTGGCAATGGATCACGTAGGAGGGTAGCCCAGTATACCCATTTGGAGAGTTGCATACCTTGTGTTCTAGGGTAACGAGGGACTAAGAAATATCTAGCTTTGACTCTCCCATCACCCAGATGATGGGTGGAGGGAAGAACATGGTCACCCTCACCTCTTCTCAGCATTGCCAGCCAAACAGCAGTGGGTAGCAGTGCGAGACCCTTGGCGTCCCTAAAGGAAGCTGGAGTCACACCACATACCAGGTACTAAAAATCAGTATCTAAACAACCATGAAAGCTCAGATGCTCTGCAGAGCAGACATTGGCTGTCTTAACCTCTCTTCTCCTTTCCAGGCTGAGACTCAGATCCAGAAGACATGAGCTTACCAGCCTGGAGACCAGGCAGAGCTCTCTCTCTCTCTCTAGATGTGTGACTTTGCACATATTTCCTAACCTTTCTGACTCCCAATTTTATCACATAAGACCTAGTATTCCTTATGTGATTCACATAATAGCCACATAGGTCTCAATAAGAACCTACTATGAACCAAACTCTTTGCAAAACAATGATACTACATAATTTTTAACACATTAAAATTAGGTTCCTGCCTTCAAACTGTGTATGGATTATATTGGTAACCTACTATAGGCCAGTCATTCTTCAGACATTATGAGTAATTCTCATAACCAGCTAACATATTATTTTTTATCTCCACTGGATGGATTTGGCAATATAGTCTCAGAGAGGCCAAGTAGCTGGTCCAAAGTCACACTTACCTTTTCTCATTATATCTGTCATGAAAATAGGGACATGAGGCCTGTGTTACTACTGTGTTCCATAAAGAGTCTCTCCTTGCCAGGCCCAGTTCTAGTGTTCAGGATAGCTTGTATTTAAAAGGCAAATTGTGCTCCAAAGCCCACCACAGTTAGCAGTGATTGAGTAAAGTTTGCTGAAGTTAACTTACCAGGCTGGAGCCTCCTGAATGGATCAGTATCCATATCTGCAGTTTCCTTAGAGGGGTAACTGGCCATGGGGAAGAAGCAGTTCAAATGCTAGTCTCTACCTGCTGAGGAGCCACAAAATGCTCAGGAGGCTCAGACTTTATAAAAAGAATTAGAAATGAATTCAAGGCCCCACAGATTTGCACCTGACCTGTTCCAAGCTTGTCCACAGCCAGGCACTTGAGAATAACACTGGGTCTTCAGCTAGCTTCCCTTTCTACTGGGGTCTCAGGGCCGGCCAGCTTCCTCCTCTCTAAATAATGAATTAGCTCACGTCTGGGTTTGTAAATAAAGCACACTCAAGAGAACCAGCATTTCCAAAGTTGCTTACTCAAAGGAGGATAGAAAAAAAGGAGAGTTTGAAGTGGTTGTTTGCCAAAGTTAATCTATAAATGCCAGGCCACAACCAGAGAAAAACTTACCCTGACAGTCCCAGTTCTTCTTCCTCAACTGTGAAACTTTGTCACCAGGCAACAGGAGAATCGCCCGGAGTTAATTAGCATAGTCTTAACGCCAGCCTGCAAGGTAAAAGAACACAGTGGTTGAAAGGGTCTCCAGGGCACCCAAACTTCCCAGCAGGCTGATTTCCTGTGTGGCAAGATTCCGGCACGCAGTGCAGTGGAAAGGTTGAAGTAGACAGGGGACAGACCAACTTTCCACGAAGACAGCCAGAAGTGGATGTTGCTAACTGAGAAAAAAGCCATATCTGCCTCTTTTAAGAAACAAATATCTTACTTCTATAGCACTAAATTCCATGAGATATCTTCTACTTCCTTGTAATTTGTCCAAATATTTTTTCTGTTCTTTAGTTTTTGAGAAGGCTCTTTTATCTGTTTATTTGAATTTAATTATTTCTTGTAGTTTTCTCTATTAATATTATGTCAATGCTGACATTTAGTTTCTTAAATCTATATTGAATGAATGTGTAATATTGAATTTGATGGACTTGCTTTCTCTGTTATTTTCAATTTGGCACTACCATGAATAAGATGGTAATTAATATATTTGTGCTTGTATAGTCTTTTTGTTCAGATTTCTTTCTTACATTAAACTTCTAAAAATTAAAAGAAAATGGCATAAAAGGATATATATTAAAATTATGCAAATAATGATATTGTAGGAAAATTAGAAATGCATCTATACAAGTAAATATTAAAAATACTCTAAATTAAACTACCAAGATAGAAATTGGAAATAAATAGAATAATTAGAAAATAATTTGAAGTGCAAAATTAATTCAAGTAGCAAAAATTTTGGAAAGTACAAAAAAGCAAAATGTAATAGTTTCAATTTAAAAATAAAAATATAGTAAATCATTAGATTAGAAATGCAGTTAATAAAAATTTAAATTCATGAATTTTTAGTACATAAAAAATTATGTACAGGCTTTCCCACTACTATTTTGTTTAATCCAAAACTAAAGTAGGTCATTTAATTTAAAAAATAATGGATTTAAAATAACTATGAAATGAAGATAAGTAGAAAATTTTAAATTACCCGAAATCTTTCTACTTAGGGTATTTCTGATTAGAATATTCATTAAAGTGCATAATTTAAATTAGAAAATAAATAATATGAAAATCAAAAAATACAAATAAGCAAAAAAATAAAATCAATATTTTAAGAAAACACACAAGAAGATAAATACATTTTAAAATGCAGATATGTAAAACCTTATAAAATAAAAGCCACTGAATTTCAGCATCTGGAGGTAACTTCTTGTTGTATAACCTTCCAGACTTTCAAAACATGTACAGCACTATGTTTATGGCCTAGGTGTATAATAGTAATTTAATTACCTTTCTAATGCTCAATATACACAAAATACTGGTTTGTCAGGTATCTATCTGCCTTCTAATCTAGCCAGAACTAAGATTTTTGTTGTTATTGCTTTTTGTTTGCTTTTGTTCTTTTCCTCTTCGGAGGAAAGAGATTGTCTGAAGTTAGGGCCCTGGTTCAAGATTTGGTCTCTGCAGGTGCTCTGCACAGCCCAATGTGTTAGGACTTCTTGGGTACCTGCTCTGAGCCAGACCTTGGGGTGGCTCCAGCCAGCTAGTGCAAACTTCTTAGTCTATACCTTACTCCCTCACCCGATGCTTCCATTTCTTCATCTGTAAATGGAGAATGGCTTGTGAAAATTATGCAACAGGCAAAAAGTCTTTGCAATCTGTAATGCATTAGACAATTATTATTATGTCTAGAACTGTATGCAAGATTTCTACATGTTAGAGAAATGAACAAAGTCAGGAAGTTGTAACAGAAGGGGTCAAATCAATATCCTGTTAATATAGGGGAAAATTTCTGGTTTGCAAAAATGTCTGTCTCTTTATATATTTCTATTGAACTATGTGTATGATCTAGATCTGAAAACTAGGCTAATGCAAACTTGCTTCTGAGGAGAAAAAAAAAATAGAGAAAGTATGTTTCTGTGGCTAGTCTCTGCTTATGCCACAGATAGCCTCTTCAGCATCATTCAGCACAATATGGATCCTAAACTGGAGCCTCATGTAGGTGAAAAGCTGGGCAAGAAGCCAGAAGATACTTGCCTTGTTTTGGGGCAGAGCCCAAACCCCACTAGCAAGCACATGATTCTAGTGTGCCCAGATGAGTGATTTTTCTTCTCATTGTGCTTTATGTTTTCTTGACCTCTCTCAGTCCCTCACTAACTCACTTCACCATTTGCTCATAGCTGTCTCAAAAACAGAACACAGGAGAATTTGGAGAGGAGGCAGGATTTTCAAATATGTCCACTTTAGCTCAGGAGCTACATTTCCCCTGTAGGCCCTCTTTGGATGCCTGTGGTTGTTTTCTCACTGCGTAAGGATTGGCCCTAGTCTCCTAGCCCCAGAAGTAAGGAGGAACATGGGCAGAGACCTCAGATTTCATCCTTTCCTGAACTAAGAGGGTATAACCTCCAACCAGATGAGTCCCTTAGCAGAGACCCTTTGGCCTGGCCTAGCCCACCCTCTGAAGGCCCCTTTAGGCTTCTTTGCCAGCCTCTCCAGAGAGGAGGTGATTTGCTGGTCCATGCCTCTGGCTTGCTCTGGGGTTGAGGCTCATGGCAGAGTGGACTTGTGAGTCCGTTGGAACTGGTCCAAGGGGGTGGAGTAGGCAACAAGATGATGAGGCAAACCAAGGACACTGTAGTAAGGAGGGCCCCAAGGCCATATAACAACATTACTTGAGCTTCTAAAGCACTTCTAGGAGTTGAAGGATATAGAGCTGATTAAAATGGAGCAGTGTGAATAAAAATCGCCTCTCAAAATAAGGAAGGATTTGAACCCTAAGTAGTTGTTGACTACTTGCAAAGTTCCTATTGAAGATAGTATTCTCATCTTTGGAAGTCATCCAGAGGAGCTTAGAGACCTGTCTTGGGGTGGGAGTGGGGTTGATTAGCTGTCTACTGGGCCCACCATGCTAGGCTACCTTCATGTTAGGCAGAGTAGCCTCCCCAGTCCTCACTGAGTTCTTTTGTTCTTCTTGACTCCATCCCAGGTCTCCTGTGGGCTGAACTCCTTTCCTATAGACTCCATAGCAAAGCCTGAGGAGCTTCTCACACTTGTTGGCTATTGGGTTGACAGAGCAAGTGATCTGATTGATAGATAGCACAATTATTCTAGATCATACAGAAAGATACCAGGCAAGTCTTAACCAGAAGTCAGTCTTTACTCTTACACCACACTCCCTTCTTCCACTCAGAGTAGGAAAGAATTGACCCCACTCTGGAACAGCATCAACATCTGCTGGAACTATGCCCACTGAGGGAGCCTGTGCTGGCTTTTCTAGACCCATGATCACACTTGAACTCGCAGCATTCTGGTGTTACAGATATGGTCAGCCATGTTCAAAGGATGAGGTGACAGCAATTCAAAGTGGTCAAGTGGTGGGGACAGGATTTGGACCCAGGTTCTATTGACTCCAGAGCCAGTGCTCTTTCCCGTGCTGCCTTCCTCAGCCCTCTGAGGGCTTTAGAAAACCAGGAGCCATCTCTGGCACCTTGTTTAATCTAGAACTTCTATTATATTGATGGAACAATGCAGTTTGTCAATTCTTAAATGCTTTAATTACCAGACATTTATGAAATCTACATAGACCATTCCAAAAAGTTCTATGATAACCTTCAGATTAATATGATTTTTTTTTAATTAAAAAATTGAGCTCACCTTTAGTTAGTGTGTTGGCACTGCTAGTAATGACGTCCTTTCTGATGGTAACTAAAAGATGAATCTTCCTTGGAGCTCATAGCCGATGAAATAAGGAATGGGATGGTGAAATGCCTTTATCTTTTGCACACCATTCTACCTGGTGGCAGTGTCACAAAAGATCACAGGCAAAATTCTAGAACCCTTTCTGAAAGGCAAAATGACAGAGGCTGTCTCTCATTTCCTGGACCCTAGCAGGCACATTTTACCCCTCTAGTCCCACTCCTCTGTCAAACGTCTAAAATGAAGTAGCAAGATAAGAAGTTAGCATTTGGTATACCAACTCCACATCCTTGTAGCTCAGCTCCACATTCTCATGAAGGCTCACCTCATATCCTTTTCAAGGAGGAGAACTCCACTGTCTCCAGCCTCAGTTCTACCCTTGTTTACAGCCTTTAAAGTGTCCTGCATTCCAGAACAGGGTAGGTGGCAGGCTCACAGAGAGAGGGAACCAAATCTTCACTTGAGTCTTTGCAAACTAAAGCAAAAAAATTAACCATGTTTTGCCTTTATTTATTGTCATTTGCTTGGATAAAACAGACCAAATAGATAATGTATCATTTGGGAGGAAGAGGTGAAACCCAGCTTGGGAGTTGCTTTCTGTTTGTAGAAAATCTGCCAAGGAAAGAATTGAATGAGGAAGGATGGAGACCCTGAGACAAATGATGTGACAGCAGTGCTGTGACAGGAGATGAGGCTCTGCTTCTGCTGGGGTATTTGGGGAGCTAGGCCTTGTTAGGCAGAGGCCCAAAGGATCCTGGCCCAATCCATGTGGGTGGAACATAGAAAGCATGTAGGTAGGTCTGTGGACACCTGAACAGCACTGAGGAAGTGGGCATGGCTAAAAAGAGGAGACATGATTTTCTTTGGTTTGGTAGAGCACCTGAGCAAAGACCTGGTCTTAAGAACAGAGAGAGTCTCAAGAATACAAGAGAAAGAAACAGAACTGGAAAAGATGCTAAAGGATACCACAGAGACGAAGGAACTGGCCTCTCCAAATCTCCGATGGGCATTGGGAACACTTCATATGGAGACACTTCATATGGAGGGGGTCCCTTCCCTACATCCTCCCCAACACTGCACCTTAGTGCACTTCTAAATCTTCCCTGCCAGAGTAGTCAAAGGTAGTTTTTTTTTAGTTTAGTTTCTATTTCTTAATTGTATTTGTAGAAACCTAAATAAATACAGCTTTGTAAGAGGTCAATTTGGCAATACGTAGCAAATTTGAAAATGCTTAGACTTTTTAGCCCAGTGGTATCCCTGCCAGAAATTTATCTCATGGAGACACTCATGAAGTATCCAGAGATTTATGTCTGAAGGTGGTCATGGAAACATGATTTGTTAAGACAGAGCCATCACAAGGGCCATCTCACACAATTCTGATCCACCTATACAGTGGTGTCCTGCTGCTGGAGAAGTAAATGCCATGCTGTTAGCTTGAGAAGCAGGATGGAGTCCCGCATGGATGAGGAAACCCCATTTATCATTGATTAAAAAAAAAAACTATGTATGGATATGGACAGACATATTGGAAAACATTTCTGGAAACTTAACTAGATAATTCTTTAGTGAAAGCAGTAGTTTGGCAACTTATTTTATAATGATGGCCTTCCAATTGTTTGCATTTTTAACTATATACATATATTATACATGTATGTCAATATATTCACATATTATATTCACAAGGACAAAGAAGGCCAAGATGTATCTGTCGGAAATCTGTGCAGGGTATGAAGTCCCTGAGGCTGCTTCTGGATGTCCCTTGGACTCTCTGCAGGCCGCCCTTAAGGCAGTAGCATATTCTGGCATCACATAAGTGTGACAGTGACTGCAACAATCTAACTTCCATAGGGTGGGGTAGGGGCAAGAAGAGCTTGGATGATAATCTTGTTGTCTGGGAGAGCAACCATGTGCGCTGGAAATCTGTGAGTCTCCTAGATACCCTGGCCCCACAAAGCCCCCAAAAGTCCCACTTTTCCCCCTGCTCATGCCTTGAAATATTTCGTCACCATCTTTATTTTCTGTCCTACAGGAGATACCCTGGCTCTGATAAGACGATGCTGCAGAGGTGGCAGGTACAGCAACTCCTTCAGGGGATTCTGAGTCTGAGGAAACTCTTTGGAAATGCAAATCAGAAAATAGTTTATGTCCCAGAGATGGAGAGAGAAAGCATGTGGAAGTGTCAGGAGAGACCTTTTTTTTTTTCTT
The DNA here is from genome assembly GCA_030015415.1 of Cynopterus sphinx. Classification (NCBI taxonomy): domain Eukaryota; kingdom Metazoa; phylum Chordata; class Mammalia; order Chiroptera; family Pteropodidae; genus Cynopterus; species Cynopterus sphinx. The sequence continues at coordinate 57,523,226 of CM057382.1, forward strand.
TTAATTGACCAAAATGTCCCAAATAATTTAATGAAAAAACCCTCAGTAATTAAAGGTAATTCTTGAGTCTTGGAGTCCGAACTGGGCAGTGTGTTTGTGCGTGTGTGTGCAAGCACACACACACACACATGTGCACACATGTACACATGCCTCAGGTGCACACAATGCTCCATCATTGAAGGTGCATACATATATTATAAGTAGTCATAACTCAGGAGGACACAGGCATTCACTGTGGCTCCCAGCATGGATGAGTTGACTTTCAGCCTAGGGCTCTCAGTGAAAGGAAGGGACTCCAAGAAGGCCAGTCTTAGAGATCACATAGTAATAAAAATGTTACTCTTGGTCACTCAGGAGTAGGCCAAGAGAAAGAGAGACCACAGCACACTGTCCCACATCAGAGATGATATGAAACTGTACTGGACTGCTCATTCACTAGCTGGCCTTGCTGAACTTTTCCCAGATGCATTCCCTGTCTCAGAGGAGGACAGGTCATTCAGCCTACTGGGGAGGGCCTCTTTCTCTGTGACTGCAAAGCCCTCCCAGCTTATTTTTTAAAATCATAACAAGGTCATCAGTAAATTTGCCCACAGCATTTGTGCTTTTATTATAACCAAATTTTGAGCAACACATCCAACAATTAACACAAATGAGTGCTTTATCTTTGGCTGTGGGCTGCTGAGCTATATATATATATTCTGGCCAGCTTTGCTTCCAGACTCTATTTGCTTCAGTTCATATTGGAATGAGTGTGGCCTCCCTGAGGTGGTCTGGCTCATGCACAAGCTGCACAAGGAACAATGGAAGTGTGTGTTGCCTGCTCTCACCTACAGTGAGGGTCTCCTGCAGAGGGCTGAGAGGTAGACCCTAGTGGCCCTCAGGAAAATGCTAACTGTGTTTGGTTTATTTCCAATTTGTCCCTTCTGGTAGAAAAGGGACATCAGCAATTTTGAGTATCTCATGTACCTCAACACCCTGGCCGGGAGGACTTACAATGACTACATGCAGTATCCAGTGTTCCCATGGGTCCTGGCCGACTACACCTCACAGGTACAGTGTTCACATGCATCCATGCTATGCAGGCATCCTGAGGCTTTCTGACACTGATAACCTAGTGGTCCCCAACCTTTTTGGCACCAGGGACCAGTGTTCCTATGAGAATCTAATGCCTGATGACCAGAGGTAGAGCTGAGGTGGTGATGCATTTGGGAACGACTGCAAATACAGATAAAGCTTCACTCGCTCATCTGGCACTCACCTCCTGCTGTGAAGCCTGGTTCCTAACAGGCCATGGAGCCAGCCGGTACTAGTCAGTGGCCAAGGGATTGGGGAACCCCTATGACAACCAGAGCACCCTAAATCAGCACACAGAGTCTCTGCTGCAAGGTTCAGTCCACCTAGTTGAGGATGCTCCATGCTCAGATCCTTGACCTGGAGAAGGCCTGAGTCCAGCTGCCTGGGTTCCTGTTAAGACTCACCTATGGAAAGGTGTTCTTACCTGTGAGATAATCAACATGACTAGGACAATTGCTAACATCTGCCTCAGAGGGCTTCCTAGATTCTCACTACAATGAAGGCAACTAATGCTCATCTGCTGAGAAAACTCCATGGGCCAACATTGGTCCTTCAAGTGAGGTGGGCCATGGAATTTGTTCCTAGAATCAACATGTATGTTGGGGTGTGGGAAGAAAGAGAGAGAAGAGAGAAATACAGAGACATGGAGACACAGAGAACAAACACTCTCCTGTGGTTCAACTTCAGTAACTGAGATGATGGTTTGTGCCCTGCTCCGGTATCTGGACATGTGGCAGTAGGGAAGGCTGATGGCAAGACCAGACAATTCCCTTTTTTTAGCTTCTGTCCCTGGACCTCATCAGGCAGTGGAGGGAGAAGGAGAAAAGCTGACACAGCTGGACCAAGGTGACCTCATTTGGGGAAGACTAGGCTATAAAGCAGGGGCATGAGATTCTGGCTGACAGGAGGTGTGTTAGGTTATGTGTGCAAAGGGCAGAAGATGGCTGGGTCCTAGGTCAGACTAGGCTTGGCCAGTACTGCCTTGGGCTGCTTCAATAGCTGATTTTCAGGATTTGGGAGAGGGGTCTCACCTCAGTCATATGTGTCTTCCTATCTGCACTTAAAGACATTTAACACAGAAAAACTTTTCTCACTAGCTATATCTTGTTTCTCATTGCACTCATGGTCACCCGAGGGTGAGGTATTTCAGAATTGAAACTTGCAGTTCCCAAGTTTAACTTACATTTTACAAAGTACTGGTTTACAAATCCCTTTTGTTTGCTCCAGATATGGTTACTTTTTGCATTTAAAAACTAGGAAATTTCTCCCCCAAATCTGGGTTTTCAATATCTTTTGGAAAATCAGGAGATCAGGCAAATATGAAGCCTGGTTCTGCCCCAGCAAAACTGGATGTGTGTCTCCACCTGTGCCGGCAGTCAGGGGTCTTAGGAGAGCTTGCTTCCTTTTTGCCCCACCTGGCTTCTGCACATGTGAGATGGTGATAGGCCCTACTCCCCAAACTGTGGTATTCACTGCTAGTGAAAAAGAAGCAGGATATAAATACCTTCTACAATGACATACAAGTCCAGGGAACACATGGCTCCTCTATTATCACACAGAACATCTCTACTAAAAGAAAACATTGAGGACACCTGGTCTGAAAACCCTTCAGCTCTTCCCAAGGGTGGAGGGAGGAGTGTGGTTACATGCCTTCATAGTGAAGAAGGGAGTGGACCTCCAGGGTTATGAGGCTGTCCCTCTCCTTTCCTTCACAAACAGATGACTTCTCGCTTCCTTAAAAATCAGTTTGATTCTAAACAAGGACCCTGAATTATTCAAGCAAACTGCTCTAGGAGGGCAGTGCCAGGTGCCTCATAGACAACAGGAAACCTTTGGAAAGTCTCTTTTCGATAACTGGTCGTCATGTTCTGATTTGGGTCAGCTTGAAACAGGTTCAATGTGAACTCAATCTTTCCCTCCTCTCATTTTCCATCTCCTTCCTATTAAATCTTTGTGGATCACTGGCTCCAGGGCCATAAAACCACAGCATGCCTGCTAATCACCAGATGGGGTCAGATGAAATGATAGTAAGCCAATAAAGAGAACCATAAAACTAAAGAGCATGGTTCCTGAAGTCTCGATGGGACACATGAGGGTCTAGGGGAGTTAATTCCAGCTTCACATCTGCCTTCTAGACATTGAACTTGATGAATCCCAAAACTTTCCGGGATCTTTCAAAGCCCATGGGAGCCCAGACCAAGGAAAGAAAGCTGAAATTCATCCAGAGGTTTAAAGAGGTCGAGAAGACTGAAGGTGAGTAGGTCCCAGCTTGATTTTTGTCTGCAATGTTCATCTGAATGCCTCAAAATCATAGCTGATAATTATTTAGGCCATCGCCTAGACTACAAATAGTTACACTTGAATGGAGAACTCCCTCATCCAGTGATCTACACCCTGACTGTATGTAAGAATCGTCTGGAGAACTTTTAAAAGATACTGATGTCCAAGCCCCATCTCTGGAAATTCTGATTTAAATAAGTCTGTGGTGAGGTGCAGCTAGGTGATTCCAACATGTAACCATTACTGAAAGCTATCATGCTAAGATCTCATACCTCCATACCTAGGAATAGGAAAGGCAGAGGGAAGTAACATTTGTTCAGTGCCTTCTATATTTCAGGCACAGCAAAATCTGCATTCATATGTACAATGGTTCTTTTCACAGAGAACACTGAAACTTGGAGTTCAAGCAACTTGTTTGACATCATAGCTTCTAAGTGGCAGAGCTTGCATTTGTGTGGTTCTAGAACCTAGATCCCAAACTTTGTTCATCTGCACATCATCATTACAAATTTTGCCCATTCACATGCCTCCTGTGCTCTTTTTGACTTAATGGTTTTTGGGGGGTTTATTCAGTTCTTAAACTTTAATGAATTAAAAAAGTTTTCTATCATGCATTTGATGCTAGCTATATTGGTTTTCTCAAACACTAGAAAATAAACATATTACTATTAAAATAAGGAAATCCATCCATGAACTATGAAAAATTCCCCCACGAACTAGAGGTGGCACACTTCAGGAAGGCTCACTGGGCCCAGAATCCTTGCCTTTGGTATGTGCAGGTTCTCAGGAGGATAAGCAGACTCCTTCTGCATCCCAAGCAGCCCCAGGAGGACACATGGCCTCTGCCCAGGGCCCTGCTCTGCATGGTGCTCAAACTTGTGGTGCAGGTGGGAGGAGGTTGTGGGGGGGATGGGCAGGCTCTCCTTACCCTGATATCTCCTATGAAGGCTAAAGTTTAATTAATATGACCTCTCTCAGTCCTTTGTTCTTTCTCTAGCTGGGCATTGCTGAGTCCTTTTCGCAGACACAGGCCAGAGGAGCATCAGATCTCACCTGGCTGTGCCCCAGCCAGGGCCCTTTTTGGCACCATTCTCTTCTACCTTAACCCAAATGGGCATTAGAGTTTCACCTTGAATTTCAGCCCTTATACAAATATATCCAACCATGTCTCAAACAACTCTGATGTAGAGGACTCCTGCAGGACTCGAGGGAGGCCTTTAGGCTGAGTTGGGGCTGTCAGTAAGCTGACTAAGCAAATATTTGGAGCAGCTGGCTCGGGCCTCTATTGACTGTGTTGCTTGCCAGCTCTGCCACTCACTCCTGACATAAGCAAGTCTCTGATTTGCTCTAGTCTTCGTTGTGAGATGGAGATAATGAATAGCATCAACTCACGTGTGAACTCAGGGAGAGGATGACAGAAGGCACACAGCAGGCACAACACTCTACAGGTGGCAACATCACTTATATTCATTGCTGGAATGGTCTGGCCGTGGTGCTGCTTCTGTCTCAGTGTTCCAGCTCCACCAAACCCTAGATGCAGAAAAATGGAGAAGTTTATGCCTCTGCCACCAGTGATCCAGTCCCCTCTGGAAATGAGAAGATTCGTGTCCTCACTTCCTGGGATGGCCCTGAGTTAACAACCTCCCCTTCTCTGCTCTGTGAGCAGAACACCAAGCTTCCATTGACCTGCAGGTTCTCTCTAAAGCTGGGCTCATTGCTGTTGCTTGTGCTTGAGCACCATATAGTCTGATTATCGGCAGCCTATCCCAGGACAGGTGGGAAAAACACTCAAGCATGTCCTTTTATTGCAGGAGACATGACTGTCCAGTGCCACTACTGTACTCACTATTCCTCGGCCATCATTGTTGCCTCCTACCTGGTCCGAATGCCACCCTTCACCCAGGCCTTCTGCTGTCTGCAGGTGAGCTCACCACCTTACCCTTCCCCCAAGCCTCACACATACGCAGTCATATCTCACAGACTAAGAGCTGGGCTTATATGAAGCAGGGACCCCCATGCTAGAAATCCAGTCTTCAGCCAGTGATTCCCACTTGATGCTGGCTTCAGGATTCTGGTCCATGCAGCCAACTCAGGCTGCTTTTTATCAGTTACACCTGTATGTCTGCTCTACAGTCCTGCAAAAAGACTCCAAAATATAAGAAATGAGAGATATGGGTGGGGAGAGAAATTTGACATAAATAGGTTTCAGTAGAAAAGCAAAAGCAGGATGCTTGAAGATTTCCTTGAAGGTAGGTGGTCAATGATTATAAAAATAAATATAAAGAAGGAAAAAAGAAAAGACTATCACTTGTGACATCAGAATACATAAAGCTATCTTAAATATAAGCTGAGAGGCTTAAAAGGGCAAACAAAACATATGAATACTGAAATGAACAGTTAAACAGGAGAAAGAAACTAATCAACTTGCCCACACATAAACTAACAGATCATCATGCCAGTTTAGGATTGCCAGATTTCACAAATGAAACTACAGAACACCCAGGTAAATTTGAATTTCTGGTAAATAATTATTTAACCTAAAAAAATGTTGTTTATCTGAAATTCAAGTTTAGCTTGGCCTCCCGTGAGCTGGAAGTGAGCAAGTCTGACTTGGAGTGAACAGTGGTGTCCAAGGCATGTAGGATTGTTGTGACAATGTCCCTCATGGGCAGTAGAGAATTTTTTTTCTTTTCCCCTTCTAACATCATCCCTGGGATCTTGCTTCTTAGATTATCCCAGGGATACAACTTTTGGCTGTGGAGGGCCATTGGATAGGCCAGCTGCAGCCAGCTAGCTTGGCCAACTCCACAGCAAGTTTAGCACATGACCCAAGTTTAGGGCCTGACCTGGTTCAGGCCTTGAAAAGTTCCTAGGGAGAAGAAGTCATGATCATGGTGGGTAGCAGGCCACATAACAGGCATGGAGTGGTTCTGACAGCAAAGCTTTTCTAAGGAAAAAACATGAGTGCCCTAGGATTCATGTCTTTTGGTCTGACCTCATCAGCAAGGTCACTTCTGTGGTCAGACCTTGACTCCCAGAGAATCAAGGTCAGCACTAAAGCCTATGCCTGGGTCTGTACTCTTTAGCATGAAAGCCAGGTCCTATGTTCTGGTCAGGAATGGGTAGATAAGTTCAAGGTGCTTTCTCCAATGAGCAGAAACCCTCCTATGTTCTGTTTCTTGGCAGTCTTCTCTCTCCTTAACAGCATAGCTTGTCTAGACATTGTATAACCCCTCTCCCTGGAAATTCACTCAAAAATAATAAGTCTGCTTCCCCTGAGCCTTTCTCAGGCAACAAGCATTTTAAGTAAGTTTGGTTTGGAACACAATTGGTCCCAGAGCTGTACCCCGTGCCAGGAATCACATCCAGATGTTGCTCATTAATCCACTAGAAACGATGATCACTGTTGATGATGAGGGTGATGCATTTTGTAACGACTTGCCATCTAGGGACTTCTAGAAGCCCCTTAGTCTAATGCATTAAAGCTTACCTGTTACTCAGAGTCCTCTCACATAAAGAAGGAACAGAGTGAAATAGAAACAGCATCAGCCACAAGATTTATAGCCAAGCTCTGCCACTCAACAGATACAAAATATTCTACAAGTTATTTTACCCCAGGAAAGGGTGTTAATTGTGCACATCTCACCAGGCTGTTGAGAGTAAATGAGAAAATGTGGGTAAAACCCCTAACTCAGGTCTGGACACTGTACAGTGATCAATCACTGTCAGTTCTCTTCTTCCCCCTGCAATCAGCCAGATCTAATCTGAGCAGTCCTTAACTTGTTCAAGCTGGTCTCCCTGGTTTAAATGAATTCAGATAGTCCAGACTTTGTCAGAGCATTCTAAGATGATGTGAGCCAGATGAACCAGGTGTGCTGCGAACCCAGAAGGATATTGGGTTAAAGCTACTTCGAAACTAGTCACAACAAGTTTGAGCTTATTTTAGTCAGTTTAGTCAATTGGTAACCAGACCCAGCTGGTTTGAGATGATCTAAACTAGTGTGAGATGGTCAGAGTCAATTTTATATGCTTTTAGGTGGCATATAAAAGCTCAGCCTTTAGCTTGAGCCTTTGTCTTCCATATCGAAGTCTGATGTGACTCCATTTTTTTTCAGGTTCAAATCTACCTGTGGCATATTGACCCTACTGAGTTACACTGAACTCTCCTTGTGTGCTTCTGGCTTTATTTCACTTACATTTAACTGGTTCTTCTAGTGGGTCATAACCGGTCCAAGTGTTTGGAACCAGCAGAAGAACTAACCATCTGCTTTTTCCTTAGAATATAAGATGAATTTTAGTTCTCAAGGGAATGGGTACAAAAGCTACATTTGTACCCATGCCTGGCTCTCCTTTGGGGGTCTTGGAGTCTTCACAGACTACTTTAGGAATGTTCTGGCATCATCCTGAACTCAGGCTCTTCCCTCAGTCTCATCCTGCCTCCTAGGAAGCAGAGCCATTTATTCTCAAGAGACCTTTGTTCACCTTTTTTAGTGACAAGGGAAAAAGCCTCTATATTCTCATTAGCCCAAGACTTCCAACTCCAACATGGATCATGGAGTGGGGAAGGGGTGGAGAGGGTACAGAATCCTGGCAGTGGGGTCCCCCTCATTTATTTGAAGATAAGGGAAGTGAAAATGTCAGTAGTTCCTAAGCCAGGTGTACATGCAAGCATCAGCATAACAAAATGCATGCTTTTGCATTCTGTATTAAGCAAGCTCTGCCTCTTGCCTATTAGCATGAATAAGCCAAAGTGAGTTCTATGAAGGATGGTTTGGCCATGGAAATACATTCAACGTGGAGAGTCGTGTGCCTCTGTGGTTCACCTAGTATGGGCTGATGCACTGTTGAGATGCAGGAACAGCTTTCTCTGGGCACTGCAGCCTGCCCACAGAGAATCATGTAGAGAGATGTGGTCAGCATGAGGGACCTAAGAACTGCAATGTGTCATATTCTGATTCTGGGTTTCAGGTGTGCTTTATTCCTTTCACATTTAAATTTCATTAAGTTCGGGCCAGTCTCAGAATTGATGCATATTGTTATGTGTCTACTTTTCTGCTTAAACTTGTTATTGCAATGATAAACTCTTATGATCCAGAAAATATGATTTACATGTAGTGTGACATGAGTAGGTGATACATGGAGGCAGTGTAAGCCAGGCATTAGTTGGCTGTGAGCTCTGTTACCTCCACTCCCTTGGAGGTGTGAGACTCCTGGCTGCTGGGGCTAGGGGCTTGCATCCCAGGATGCTGTAATTCTAGGGAAACTTACCGCCTGGAGAAGCCAGTATCTGTGAGCAACCAGGAGGTCATGCCACTGCTGGGGCCATAGCTCGGGCCCCTCTTTCTGCCCCAGTAAGAACACCAGTTGCTCTAAGGTCTGAGCTCAGACTCAGCCTGGGCAGGGCAGAGTGAGGCAGCCAGCATCCCATCAAGGGCACGCACAGTGGTGGTGTTGCTGCTGTGGCTTCATTTAATAAGGAGCTGAAATAAAGTACTGTGTTAATTAAGTCACAGCCCGTGTGAAGTCAGCTGTTATCAGCAGTGGGGAAGGATTTTCTGAACCACCTGAGGCGAGATAGCTCATTTTTGTGTAAGACATTTGCTAACTGCAGAGAAAGCTGAGAGCCGTGGGTTGCTCTTGGCCAGCCCAGGCTGTTCACGTTGGAGCTTGGTGATTCCAGGCCCAAGTCTAAGCAGAGTTGTGTCCAAAATAAAGGTATAATTATTACTATGCTGACTCAAGGTAGAGTGATAAAAAAAATATAAAAATAAAAAAGGCATGTGTAATAGAGTCAGGCAGACCTGGGACAAAGTCCTGGCTCTAGAACTTTCTAACTGGCAGTGTTAAATAACTGAGTCTCTGTTTCTTCTGATCAGTGGTTAGTAAGTTCTAAGTGAGATATAGCAAGGGAACTGTTTGGCTGTTTCTAGGGCTCCATATTTGTCCACTCTCCACCCTTAAGAGTAGGCAGTGTGTTTTTCAAAATGCCTTTGTGGGTTTTATTTGTTGAGTAACAGGCCACATACTACAGGAAGGTAAGCTAATGGCTCTTCTGGGGTCAGCCTGTCTACAAGTGAGAACAAGACTGATGAGCCAGCTGCACTGGTCCATGAGCTTACCTTACTAAGTAGAGTTTTAGAGGAATCTGGCAGAAAGCCAAGTCCAACTCCCTCAGCTGTAGACATTCACCCCTTCACTTCTTTGCTGGTATGATGGCCTCAAAACTGCTCTGAAGACGCCCTCACAACTTCCCTTTCCATCACATAGGCATTTGGATTCTCTGCCCCTCCCACTTCTGTTGCAGGACACCACCCCTTCTCACTTCTCTCCATACCCCACCTTCTACTTCCAATAACTTCTAAATTCTTTTCCTTTTTCCAGCCCCTGGTTACCTTTCCCATGCACACTGAGATTTGGGCCTACATTCAGCGTTGCTCCCCATTCTTAGTCTATAACAGAAAAGGGACATAGGGCTCATTCTGCACCTCTTCCTGTGTGCCTAGCACTGCATGAGGTACATCACACATGTATGCATATACACACACTTTCTCACGCTCACCCAACACACTGACACATCCACAGTCATGTACCCTCATTCTCATTCACTCACCCACACTCACATACTCACACATGCATTGTTGTCATACCCACAACAATCACCTAGGTTTGGTTTGCAGAGGAAGCCACAGGAGGTTATAGGGATTAAGAAACTCACTAGAGTTCATATTGCAAGTCGGCTTAGTTCCAAAGCTAATGTGCTATCCACTGCACACAGCTTCTTTGATGAACAAAGGACAGCAGCTTAGAGCAGCTGATGCATCAATACAGAGGGTGGATACTTTTGAATTACTGGAAAGACTATCATGGCAATGAATTGTCAGCCCACTCATAAAACCAATTCCATTATTTGGATGGGTCAGTGGGTTGATTTGGGTAAGACCCACCTGAAAGGAAGAATAGACTCCCTAGCACATGTTATAAATATCTACATGTTTAAGTGTCTTTGAGCACATGCAGTTATTGAACTTCCTGTGACTGTGGGTCAAGGACTATACTTTGTTTTTTAACATAGTTTTCCTATCCATATTGGATAGGGGTTTAAGAATATGGCAATCGAAATGCTTATCCAGGGACACAGGTGCATATAGATTTTGTCCTCATGAAAAGAGTAGTGCCCTTGATATAAAACACTCCTTTCAAGAGTGTTTCTAGTTTTAATCAATATACTATAATTATGGAATTTTTTCATATCTTAACTCTTGTCAACATTCAGCAACAGACCTTGTTGGTCACACCTTCCCTCATTATTTTCCTTTTAATTTTGATTCATTTATTAACAAAATCAAGTACCTCAAAATATTTTAATTAAGGAAGAATACCTAAGGTTATATTATTGCTGAGCCTTTAAATATTCAAAATCTTTCTAGAGTCTTTACAAATGAGTGAAATCTTCTTAGCTGGGCCTACAATCCAATAATAACCTTGATAATTTTTTTTTTCTGGTCTGCTTGAATACACATAGCATCCATTTTTCTTGATATTCAAGAATATCTATAGAATAGATGTAGGCATAGATCTTGATTCAATAATTCTCTCTACTTTGTTTCCATCCAATCTATAGATTTAATTTTGTGGTTTTAATTTATTTTGAATTTTCCTTATGGATGAGCTCTGTAAGTCTTAATTGGGCCTCTCTGTCTCATCCCTTCTCTCCCATCCTTCCTTCTACCATTGCCTCCTTTTTTCCTTCCTTCTCTTCCTGAGAATCGAGTCCTGGAGAGGACTCACTGATGGCAGCCACCATAATTTGTGTCCAACCACAGACTTACAAGACAAGTACAAAGCAGCTCCCCTTTCTTTCTAGGGAACTGGCATTTCTTTTGTATTGCAGAAGTGAAAAAACCCATTAATTTTGAAACAAATGTATGCAAATACATTTATTAATATAGGAAATAGAAAAATCAGTTATTGCTTCCTTTATAAATAATACAGGCTTAAGTTTTAAAGATATTACTTTTCCTAAAATGCATTAGACAGCTGTGAAAAAAATAACATTTTTCTTTGTGGTAATATCTATAACCAGATTTGTAGCACTAACAATATTTCCTATGTATATATTATTTTTATTTAATACAGGTAATCTTTTTTATTACCAAATCATATTGTTTCTCAGGAGATTACCATCAGCATTCATAAAAGCTGCAAAAGGAAAACAGGATGATGAGTAGGCATCAATCTCTCGCAGATGTAAGGCTCAGGCTGCAGATTAAATACACAAAACTCTTAATACATTTAAATGAGCAACTCATTAGAGACAGATTTATTTAGAAATATTCTTCCCCCATTTCATTTCCATTTCAATTTGAATCTGATGGTAGAACTCATTCTCTAATCTCAACCAAGAGCAAAGCGACCTTGGATAAAAAGCAACACCTTCAAGCTGCCATTTATTGTTTGGTTGCAAACCCACGGGTAACTGTGTCTCTTGGTGTTCCTGTCTCTGTGCAGAGAGTAACCCATGGATCTCACAGGATACTCAAATCTGGCTTGGAAAATTGACCAGCCTGCCACAATGCCCCAGTGTGGCCTACCTCAGGTGTGTGGCAGGTTCTTCCTTCTCAGAAAGCTGAATGTTTTTGGCCCATACATAATCTATAAGTTTTCCCAGGATCAGAGGTTCCTCCAGTAAACTGGCACAAGGTGAGGCATGGACTTTGGAGTTGTAACCATGGATATGACCCCAGTCCTGCCACTCATTGTTTTAAGAAAATCAGTAAACTTTGAGGTGCATATTTCTGGTCTGCAAAATGGAAGTATTCTTTCTTAATGCACCTACTGTAAAGACTAAGAGAGAGTATTTTTATGTGTATAACATGCTGACATAGAGTAGACTTGCCTAGAGAAGGCTCTTACATTCTTTACCCATCATCCACTATGCAGCTGCCCAAAGCTTCCTTAGGTAAATGTTAACAGAAAACCTCAGTCATCTGAAAAGTAAAGGAAGCTAACGGGGGCAAAGAGGGACTGGCATTCTGGGTTCTAAGCCTCTGTTCTTGGGGCCATGTGTGTGCTGCAAAAATTGACAGAAAGAAAGTCTTGGTTGAACAGAGATCTGGCCTTAATGGGGACAAGTGAACTATTAAATCTCAGGCAGGACGGTATTTCTGGGGTGTCTCTAAATTTAAGTAGACCCAAAACTCAGTTTCCGAAAATCTTTCCTGAAGTGCCTCTGCCCTCAGCATCTTCATTCCTTCAACTGGGACCCCTCTGCCTCCTCTGATTCCAAAGAGAGCTTGATGAATTAGAAGAACATGGAATCAAAAGAAAGAATTTGCCTTAAATCTTACCTGGTCCAATTGTAGCCACCAGCCTCAAGACTGCATTAAGCCACCTGTGGAAATGGGCCTTGGAATTAAGACTGGCCTTGGTTGGTGTTGCAGACACCTTATCTTCATATATCAGCATCCTATCCCTTGAATGCTGGTGTGCTTCTAGCTCTCCTCTCCATCCCCAGGATTTCTCTTCTCAAGGCTGCTGTGTTACATGATTCTGACTTAACCTACTTTCTCACACCTCTCTTCCTGACTGAAGGCTTCCCTCTGTTGAGAACACTGTTCCGTCTTCTCTGTCATCAGGCTTACAGACTCAGCAGGGGTGTACTTCTCCAGGAAACATTCCCCAACCCCTTCATAGAATGTCTGACTCACTCTTAGTCCTGCAAGAATGGTTTATTAGACCCTGTCTTTGTGCCTGATTCAGGGCCAGCCTTCAGCAAATTTGGGGAATGGTCAGACAAATAACCATGGTTTTCCTGTTTCTGATCTGATCCCTTTTTGGCAGGTATTATTATCCATGCATCTTCTGTGGAAATTCTCAGTGCAAGGTTCCAGAGAAAGTTTGAGTGAATAGATGCTTTAATAAACCATCACATGCACTCATGGACTGATGAATGAATATGTGTGGGAGTGAATGAAAAATTGTAATGGCAGAACCCATGCCTCAGCAACGAAATGGATGAGCAGAGGCCCAAACTAACAGTCCCTGCACACCCTGAGTTCTCATGGCAAGCAACTGATCATGTCACCCCCTTCTTCCATACAGGGTGGAAGCTTTGATGTAGCAGATAGAATGTTTCACAGCATAAAGAATGCATGGGAGTCGGCTTCCAGAGAGAACATGAGTGATGTCAGGGAGCTGATTCCGGAGTTCTTCTATCTGCCCGAGTTCCTAACCAATTGCAATGCGGTGGAGTTTGGTGAGTGGAAGCTTGTGTGAAGCCAGCATGGGCTGGGAAGTGCAGAACTCTATTTTCCACAGTTTGGGACTAACTTTGTCAATAATCTGAGCAACATAACAGACACCTCACAAGACCTATGCAGTTGGTGTGAGGCTTCCACTGGGTGGCAGCACCTGATGAAAAGGTGGGAGCTGGGGAATGATGCGGGGCCCAAGCTGCCAGAACTGCTCTTCCCATGACCTTTCCTCTGAAGGTCTTCAGGCCCTAGTCTGCAGCAGCCATTGCTAATAGCCAGGTCTGGCACTTCCCTGCTGTGTGACCTTGGACAATACTCTGACTGTGTCTGGCCCTGTTTTCCCCCATGTCCCACAAATGCGTTAGCCTGGACTCCATGATTGGAACCCAGAGATGCTGGGTCTCCCAGGACAAGTTGCTGGGTGGTATCCAACGGCAATTGTATAGACAGATACCCTGGTGGCTCCTCTTATTTCTTCAGTTCCCACCCCAGGATGAGCCATGCTTTCTCACTGACTGCTTTAGAGGAAGAATGAACATTTAAGGAGGCCTAGTCTGCAGGTCCCTTGATTATTGTATGTGTACCTCAGGAGCCTCCACTGCAAATGTCAGGGTTACTTGTGAAACGGGTATGTGGTCAGAGCCTGGGGTAAGGCATGGGCAACTCTCCATCCAAGGCAAGGGGATGGAATCCCCCACTGTGTGGAGGGTACTCATGAAGCATTGCCAGCACTCATCTGGAGCCCCATAGCTCCTCTTCCCTCCAAATAGCACAAATGGGCCTGCACCTCAAGCCAGGTCAGGTGCAGGCCTAGGGGATATGGATAAGGAGATTCAGACCCTGCTACAGGCACTCACCTTTTGTTTGATGATTTGCAGCCAAAATACCTGTGGAGCATTTAGAATATAACCAAGCCTAGGCCTGTGCTAGCAAGTCTGATCTCATGGAACTTGATGGCCTTAGCCATGTTCACGTTCTCAGATACTTAGGTGCATCAGAGATGAGAATAGATGAATGCAAAGGCCATTTTTGTTGGGAAAAGGAGGCGAGAAAGTAGTGACCAGGAATGGTAGAAGCCAAAAAAGATGGCCAACCAGTCTGGGGTGAGGTGAGTGTTTGAGGGGTAAGGGAGTGATTGGAAATAAAGGCAGGGCTCTGTGTGGAAGTGAGGAAGGGCTTAGTGCAGAAATGGCTCACATGCTGAGGACCATGCATCCTCAGGAGAGTCAGGGGTTATTGAGCACCTGATGTAGGAACGCAACTTTATAGGCACTGGGGAATTGAGGAATTACTTGTGTCTTCTGGGACAGAATGCTTTGAATGTGTTTATATTCTATGCAGGGTTGGGATAAGGGGATGGAAAATATGCACAAAAATAAGTAAAATATTTTATGATGCTGAGAAGTCCTACAACAAAAGAAGGTAAGAAAATGGTTTGAAGTGACTCAGAGAGCCTTGTGTTATTTTGATCCCCAGGAGGGACCTGTCTGAATAGGTGACAGGCAAGCTGAGACTAAATGACGAAAAGGGCCATGCCAGGCACAGCCCTGTAGGTGAGAGAGAGAAGAGAAAGATTTTATTTTAGTTGCACCATGAAAGCTTTGGAAGGTTTTATAGCTAATATTTACTGAGCAACCCTCACATGCTTGGAATTATTCTAAGCACGTTATTTGTACTTTCTCTTTTAATCCTTATACCAGCTCAGGGCAGTAACAGGTGGGAAGAGTGAACCTCAAAACCATTAGGCAACTTGCTCAAGTTTGTGCAGCTAATGGGAAGGAGGGAGACTTAGGTTTGAATCCAGGCTCCTCTTCTTAATGTCAGGGGAAGTTCCCTCTGAAAACCTTGTTGTCTTCACTTTAAAAATTAAGATAAAACACATAAATTATAGAGCTAAATGAAGATTCAATAAGATGATGTGTACCAAGCACCTAGCAGAGTGCCTTGGCATACATTTAGGTGTCCAAAACGCAATAGCTTTTATTGTCATTGTTACCTCCTTCTTGTTTCAGCACTATACAGAACACACCCAGATGAGAAGGCATAGAATAGTGGGAAGGAAGAAGTACAAACAATGATGACACTACAATTGTTTTTATACACTTGTGAGTCAGGCACAGATGCTGTGTGGGAAGCTAGGAGGGCCTTATGGAGGGGTCAAAGACTTAGAGGACAAGTAGGAATATTCCAGGCAGAAAAGGGTGGGGACATTCCAGATGGAGGAGGCAGGAAGCAGTGTGGCCTATGTAGGATACAGCCCATAGTCTGATATGCATGGAATCAGCAGTCTTGGATAGCACGCTGTTACACTCTTTGGTTCCTAGCCCAGTTTGGGCTCCCATTTACTCAAAGCCCCACTGTTTCTCACCCCACTCAGGCTGCATGCAGGACGGAACAGCACTGGGGGATGTGCAACTCCCTCCTTGGGCTGATGAGGACCCTCGGAAATTTGTCAGCCTGCACAGACAGGTGAGTTGGGCAAGAGTATGCCAAAGTCCCTGGAATCCTGAATGAAGACCTCAGCAGCCCCCTAATTTCCAGGGAGGCTTTCTGTGCAGTTGGAAGGCTAGTGACAAGCATTTCTGAGAATCTTATTTATCTTGAGAGAGTCCAGAGAAGGGCCTGGGCTCTGTGCCCCATATTGGCAGGAAAAGAAGGGTTTTTCGGTTCTTTCAGGAGTTCCATTAGGCTTTGCCCTTAGTGCCAGTTTGTTGCAGGAAGTACTGGGGAGCAAATTCCATTTTTGTTGGATGCCCTGGTGGGCAAGTCAGTGTCTTTAGCCAGTCCTATAGGCAAGGTCATGCCCTGGGCCATACTGCCTGGTTCAGGGAGGGGCCAGAGGCCCCAAGCGGTTCCTACTTGCCAATGGATTTACCAGGACTGGAGAGGACCTGGTTTATTACTCAAAAAGGCTAATGTAGGTAGACGGTAGAGGCCATTTTGAGACACATCCTGGATCAAATGCCTGGGTTAGTATAAACATATGAAGATATGTTCAATATCATTAGTCAACAGAAAAACATACAGTAAAACCACAAAGAGATGTTATTTCACACTCACCTGAGTGGCTAAAATTTCAAATACTGATAAAAACAAGAATAAGAAAAGGTGTGGAACAACCAGAATTCATCATACATTGCTGACAAGAAAAGCACAATGGTATAGTCATTTTGGAAAAAGAGATTGGTAATTTCTTATAAAGTTGAAGATACTTTTACCATTATCACCCAGTGATTCCACTTGCAACTATCTGCCCAAGAGAAATGAAAATATGTCCACAGAAAATGTGTACCTGGAATCCATCAGTTTTATTCTTACTAGTCAAAACTGAAAACAACTGAGTGTCCATTAACTGGTAAATGGATAAACAAATGATACACGCACACAATGTGATAGTGCTTAACAATAAAAATGAGCAAATTACTAATACATGGAACAATGTGGGTGAATCTTAAAAGCCTTATACTAAGGAGAAAAAAAGCCATAACCCAAAGTTACATACCATGTGATTCTATTTATGTGATATTCTGTAAAAGGTAAAACTGTAGGAACAGAAAGCAGGTCACAGTGGTTACCAAGGATTGAAGTAGGGAATGGCAGCAAAGAAATATAAGAAAACTTTTGAGATGATGTAAATATTCTATATTTTGATTATGGTAATTGGTACCATACATTTGACAGCATACATTTGTCAGAACATGTTGAACTATACATTTTAAGAAGGTGAATTTCATTATGTAAATTATACCTAAAAAAAAAAATCTGGAGAATGCATGATTACTAACAATAAAACTTGAGCCTTTTCTTCTGTCCTCCCTTTGCAAGGAGACAATTCTTCCCTGGTTTATCCTTGCTTTGCCTCTGGAATATCAGTAACATCAGTCATCTCTTTCACAATTCTCTGATCTTGGGTACTTGGGCTAGAAATGAACTTGACCTTTAGGTGGCAGCATCCCTCTCCCTGGTGTTCTCAGAAAAGTTTTTGGCTTAGGATGAGTGAGAAAGCTCACTCTACAGGCATGACTACAGATACCAGTGGTGTAGTGAAGAACCAAATTGATCAAATAACCATACAAATAACAGAGAAACTGTATCTGTAAAAAATGCTACAAAGGTTAAACACACAATGCCATGAAATATAGGTTAGATGTAATCCAGGGAGAGCTCTTTTAGTGGAATAAAGATTGGATTGGAATGTATTAGGATTTAATGATTGATATCAGTGAAAACATTAGAGTAGAAACCTCTGAAATTCCTCTACTCCATAAAAGCAAAAAGAATAATGTCAAAATTTGTCATAACAAACTTTTCAGAACTCTGTAAATTAACCAAAGGCTTGTTACAATCAGGGAAGTAGTTCTTCAACAAAAATCACTGGATCTTGATAAGAATAGAAGCTCAGTGGTGTCTTAACTTGCACCATTCCCATTTCCCTTCTCTAGCTCCATAGTAGCCTTGAAAACCAGGAGTCTATATTCCAGTAAAAACCAACAGCCTGGCAGTCATTGGAGGGAGTAGAATGAGTTGGAGCTCCTTCAAAGGCCTGTTCCCAGAGAACTGTCATTATTTGACCTGTCTTGTGATTCCCTGAAAGACTCCACTCAAAGCCTGCCCAGTGCAAATGGTCTTTTCTTCAATGACATTTATCAAAAACAATCAGAGACCATTGTTTAATACTGTGGCTGCCACAAGCTATAGATAATAATTAGCAAACAATATTTTTGCTAACCAAAAAGCTTAAAAGGAAAAACTTGGGCATAAGATGTTTACCAGAGGCCTTTAAAAACTTCAAACTATCTCTGGTAACCCAGCAAGACATACATCTATAGGGCTATTTTCATGCACAAGGCTGCGCTCATGCTCAAGAAAGACCTAAAAAGGCCCTGAGCTCTCAATTCTGGCTGATATTGAGGCTTGGTGCAACAGGATGTAAAGGTAAAGGAGAAGTTTTAAACTGCTTTGCTAAACATTGATACCATGCCCTAACATGCACAGAAAGGCCCTGGGCAAAATCTTAGAGACTTACTTGTTTTAGGCATTTAAAAAAATCTTCATCCAATCATTACCTGACCATTAAGCTAACAGAGCAGAGATTTTATTGGCCACATACAACAAAAAATACAGATTTTATAAACCTAGTTAAGAAAGGTTATTAGAAAAAATTAAAACAACAAACAGCAACAATAACAACAAACCTGGGGAGAGGGGAGAATCCATTTTCTAGAATTGCTACATCATAATATTTAAAATGTCCAGTTTTCCACAAAAATCGTAAGTATATAAAGAAAGAGAAAGTATGGACTATACAAAGGAGAAAAAGCAATCAATAAAAACTATAGCCAAAGAAGGCCAGACTTTGAACTTATTAGACAAAGACTTTAAATCGGCTATTGTAAATAAGTTCAAAGAATTAAATAAAACCATATTTAAAAGATTAAAGGACAGTATGATCATGATGTTTCACCAACAGAGAATATCAATAAAGAGATTAAAAAATTGTAGAAGGAAACCAAATAGAAATTGTGGAGGTGAAAAATACAGTAACTGAAATTAAAAATTCAGTAGAGGGAATTAATAGTAGGTTTGAGTAGGCAGACGAAGAAATCAGGAATGTTGGAGATAAATCAATTGAAACAGTTAAGTCTGAGGAACAAACAGAAAAATTAGTGAAGAAAAATGAACAGAGCCTAGAGACCTATATAACACCATCAAGCATACAAGACAGAATATACATAAGGGAAGTGGTATGACATAATATGCTGAAAGGCTGCCAGTCATGACAGAAAAAATATATCTAGAAAAAAGTTCTTCAGAACTGAAGAAGAAATGTATTAAGATATTCCCAATAAGTAAAACAAAGAATTATTACCTATAGAACTGCCCTACAAGAAACACTAAAGAGAATTCTTCATCCTGAAATAAAACAGGACTAGACAATAACTCAAATACATATAAAAATCAAAGAAGTAAATAATAATAGGAAATTGAGATGGTAAGGATGAGTAAAAAAAATTCTGATTGTGAAGGAGAGAATGAAGAGAGAAGATAGTACCAGGTAGAGATTGAGAGGTTAAAGAAATAGGCTTTATTTTTAAAATTTTAGTAAGCATGTTTAAGAAACAATGGTAAAGAGAAACTGGATTAAAAAATAATAATTAATAAATTTCTGAGAAAATAGGAGGATTTAGATTCCAAACCAAATAAAAAGGGTTAGCTTTATTAAAAAGGTGGAACAGCTTCTTGACTTAAATGGGTGGGAAGGAGGTCAGGGGGTGGCAGATGAAGGTAGGTTTATATGTATTCTAAGAAAGATGTAGGAGTTTCTAATTGGTTTCTGTTTTCTCTGTAAAGTGGGAGGTATGGTCAGCTGCTTAAAGTGGACAGTAGAAGATTGTCAGAGTCAAGGAGAGTGTAGAAAATGTGAAACAGTCGTGTGGAACAATTAAGCATGAGTTGGCCAGAGAAACATATCTGGATTTTCCGGCAATGCTCAGTGTCCATTTGAGACTGGTGATCAAAAGTTGTAGGATAATCAATGTATCACCTTGTCTGAAATTCTCTAGATACTCTGGTATAGCCAGGAAAACAAAAATATTTGCATTTTTTCAGAGTGCTATAAAAAGACAGAAGTACACATTATTCAAAAACATAACAAGAAATATTGGCCACATTATTATTGAAATGATGACCCACTAAATCTAAACTGGGTCAAGGTGTGGCTAAAGACAGGAGAGTGTTGATAGATTAACAACTAAAACAAATAAAGGAGCGAAGAGACTGAAAGTACTGATAAGGTGGAAGAATAGTTTTAGGAAATAAACTACCAGCAAGTTAAGGGTATAGCTTTCAGCAACTGGATTGTTTGAATGAATAATTTTGAGGATAGAGCAGCTAAAGATACTGACTTGGGTTAAGGTGTATCTATGAGAGTGGGTATAGAATGAAGGCAAAAGTCGTTGGAGAAGGGAAGCTTAAGAAATTGAGAGGTGAGAGATTGAGATCACCAAGGATGGTCATGGCAAATCTTGGACTCTGCTCAGAAAAAATAGGTACCATCTCTCAGGTCAACTGAGATGTCCAAACACTGCCCCCCAGTTCCTCTTGCTCATGTATGGCAATGTTGAGAAATACTGCCAATCTGGGCACCCTAATCTAACTAAGCCAGCACTATCCACCTGGGCCATATCTATGAAGGACTGAGCATGTTCGGACTCCTGTGATAACTTCTTTCTGTTTCCTTTTAGATGTCACCTTTAGTTAGAGGCAGATGTTGCTGGCTTCAGGGGGGAGCTGTGTTCCTGAGAAGGGTGAAGTTTAGGTCCCACTTAGAAGCTGTGAGCTCAGAGCAAGGATTTGTGGCTGATTTTGGAACATCTCCTGTCCTCCTGCCTGGGGATAGAGAGCTTGAGCGCATGGACAAAATATTCTTCAAGATATTCATACTTGCTTCTTCAGTACATGAATGATGTGCTCTTGCCCGCTGCATGCTCTGGACTGAACAGAGTTGTCTTCATCAGGGAAGTTCACATTACCAGGGACTGAGCTGCACCTCAAAAGCCGATTCTGTTCTTTCCCTTCCAGGGATAATTTTAAAAGGGCCCCAGACCCAGATGTCATTTAATTTCTAGGTACTTGAGTGAACTGAGATCTGCTCAGTGAGGCTGGATGTTCCTGAGGTCTGAAAGTTGGGGACTAGGACAGTAGTTTCAAAAAATACACATGAGCCTGTCGCAGAAGTGGGGTAATTAGACCTGCCAGCAAAACATGGTGCTGATGGGCAGAGACACAGACGTAAAACCCCAAGCCATGCCAGGTAACTAGTAGGTGTCCAGTGTAATCTTCGGAGCTAATACTACTACATGGAGATTGCTGTGTATCAGTCATGGACACAAAACAACCTGCACATAAACACACAAAGAAGGTATAATTATTGTCCCTATTTTACAGATGAAGAAATGGAGGAACAGAGATGTTAAGGAACATAAATGGCAATGTGTGGGTCCAATCCTTTCCAGAATGTATTCTCCTAGTTGCAGTACTTAGTCTCAACCTCCTGATAGTCTCTGGTCAGAATCAGTTCTTTCTTCTTTCTGTGTCAGTTCTTATCAGGATCCCAAGACTTTATTTTCAGTCTGGTCTTTCATTTAGCTATTGCTCCAAGACCTGTGTGACCTATTCTGATCCTAATGGTTATTTTATAGAGTGTATGAGCTAGGGTGGTGGAAACAGATCTGTTTTGGCACTAACTGGAGGCAGAGATTGGTTGGTCCATGGTGTCCTGTACATCTGCCCATTTAGAGCTCACCAGGCTCAGGGAGGCATCATTCACTCCCTGTGCAGGGCCAGCATCCTGAACCACATGCCCCTTCCTGAGCAGTGCAGTGAGCATGTGAGTCTGTGAAAGGCCTGTGTGTTTCATGTTCTTTGGGTTTTGGTTCCAGGCTTTGGAAAGTGACTTCGTCAGTGCCAACCTCCACCATTGGATAGACCTCATTTTTGGGTACAAGCAGCAGGGGCCAGCTGCGGTGGAAGCTGTTAATACTTTCCACCCCTACTTCTATGGTGACAAGATGGACCTCAGCAGCATCGGTGACCCCCTGATCAGGAATACCATCTTGGGGTTTGTCAGCAATTTTGGACAGGTGCCCAAACAGGTACAGCATGACATGTCCTTTGTTTTCCTTTCTCAGAACAAGTGTGTGTAGAGTGAGCTTTGGGGGGAGAGTGAGGATATTTTCTCCTGGGATGGAAGCAAGAAAGAGGACTGGAAAGGCAAAATCATCTCTGGTCATTCTGCTATGCCTTCAAAGTCAAGGCTTAGCCCTGAGTTACCACCTGATGTCAATGAAGGTGATGCCATCATTAGTGATGGTGATGAAGGCTACATTCATCTGTGATATATCTGATAGACACTATGATAAATTCATAGTATCTAATTATTTATATATATCTGCCCTGTAGGGTGGTTGTGAAGATGCAGTAATCAAGCGTTTAGATATCAAGTGTTTGAAAGTGTCTGAAATATGATTAGCACTCAACAAATGTTAGTTATTAGTGTGATTACCTCATTGAATCCCCTCATAAGCTTTGAGTATAGAAATTATTCTTTTAAGATGAGAAAACTGGTCTCAAAGGTGCTAAATAAATAAGATGCCTATAATTGCATATTAGCAGGTGCAGAAGTAGAGCTCTAGCCCCATCTGGCTGGCTCCAAAGCCTATGTCACATTGCCACTGGTGTGAGAGTCTCAGTTCTGCACCCCTGGGGCCCCTGGTAAAATGTCAGGAATCTCACATGAGCCTTTGCTCCGCTGGCTCCATCCCCCATCAGTATAGTCACATGGCAATGTGAGGCCATGCTTTCACATTGATGCCCTGATGAATGGTGTACGGGAGAGTTAGGCATTTATTTAATCAATATTATCCTGTTTATCCTCAAGTATTAGTTCAGTGTAGAGAAGTTTTATCCCTGAGCACTGCCATCTAGGGGTCAGAAGCATGGTCCAATGGGTGGAGTCCCAGCCTAGGGACTGAGGAATCACTGGGAAATAAGTACACAAGCCCAGCCAATTTTAGAACCATCCTGGGCCATGGCCTTCCCCACATGTAACCATGAAGATTAAACGGTCTCATCTCAGTTAGTGCAAAACTAATAACCTCTTTTCTTCCTGGTCTTAATGTGGCATGTTTGTGTTTGCCCAGGTCTCACTAAGGGGAATGTGGAAGGGCCTGAGGGTATCTTGGAGGATGGATGGCAAATGTGGGTTTGCCCAAGGCAAGCCTTGGTAGAAAGCAGAGAATTTCAAGAAAGAAGCTTGGGTAGCCTAATGATTTCATTCTAAAAAAAAACAGAATAGTACAGATAAAGCCATTAAATAATTCAAAATAGTAGCCACCACCACCTACTTGTGTCCTATGTTATATACTCACAGCCCTTAAACATATTTTCACACCATTGTGATTATGGAGTGCAAATAAGTTTAGATTCTAATTTTACATAATGATTTACTATGTGAACTTTTAAAAAATAGTTCTCAGTAATTATCAGAATTAGAATTCTTCACATGGTTCCATCCCGAAGGCAAGATTAAAATGCTTTAAAACTATGCGCTGTTCTATCAAGAGGCTGTGCTTGATAAAGCCGTCATGGTGACTACAATGCTTTAGTCATTCTGCTGTGCAAGAAAAAATGTTCTTTATTTAATGCTCATTTAAAAATCATTCTGATTTCTGTTTCTATTGATCACTCACTCAGCTTTACTAGATGGTTCAGCATATGATGGAGGGCTGTAACTGAGCCAAGGCTGCTCTGAGGCCCCCAGCTCCCTGCTGAGCCTAAGTGCCCAGCTGAAGCCAGCTCCCACCTTGGCTTCCTCCATAGTGGTACCCAGGAATGTGCCCACTGGCTGGAGAAAGCAGCCCAGCACAAGCTTAGTCAGGTAGGGGAGGAGATGGTGAAGAGCTGGAGCTTTTCTTGGTTGTACTCTGGCCCAGCAGCAAGAATTCTGCGAGATAACATGGACTTGCACTTCATGCTTTGCCTGGTTATGTAAAAAGTTTGGCATTAGGGACAATCTGACAGTAGAGATCTAAGAAAAATAAGAAAGGCCACTAATGGAGTTTGCCTGAACTATTTGCAATATTTGAATCGATGCTATTAAAGAATTCTGTGTTGATGCCCAGATGGATGTGTCCATAGAGAGCAAGAGAAAGGGAAAACATGAGAAATAGCTCAAGCAAATGAAGAGAGACATGTGATCTGGGTTGGGGACATGGCCATTCTGACCCTACGTTATGACAGACAGCTCTTCCAGGGGTCCAGGGCTTCTCAGTGAGGTCATCCTCTTTCCAAGCAGCTTGGTGAAGAAGACAAATTTGGTAGCCAGGAAGGTTATGTCTGCCGGTGTTATGCAGCACTTTGAGAAAGAAGCTGTTCCTCTCTGAGCTCCAGGCCTCTCAGTTATAACATCTGAGGGGTAAACCAGATGGTCCTGTTTATGCTGGTTATGGTCACATAGGTCAGGAGCAAGCTAAGCCTTGAGACCACCAGAGTGGAGGTACAGCTACCACTAACACGCTGATGACTCTGCCTCTGGCTATCTACTCCGATGACTTATGCAATATGCATCTGTTTCCTTACCTCTCCAGCTCTTTACTAAACCCCACCCAGCCAGGACCACTGCAGGGAAGCCTTCATCTGGAAAGGATGTCTCCACACCTGCGAGCCTGCCTGGCCACTCACAGCCTTTTTTCTACAGCCCTCAGTCACTGAGGCCCTCTCAGGTCACAGTCAAAGGTGAATACCTGGCCTTTCTTAGTTTGATTCCCAATGAAGGGTTGTCCCTTCATCGACTGGTGTTCCTTTAAGGGCAGAGATTTCAGCAGGGTCTTGTGATCTGACTGTGTCTCAAGTCACAGCAGGAATCTGGGGAGCGCTTTGCTCTGTGTTTAGGATGACCTCTGTCAGACCCTGACTTCTGAAGACTGTGCATCTGTCTGTATATCTGAGACACATACTTTTCATGTACATGCACACACACAAGCACACACACACATATAGGCACATACGCACCCCCCCCTACCCACTTCTGTCTTTCTTTTTCTCTTTCATACACACACACACCCCTTCTCACCTCCAAATCTGAACAGAGAAGTCCCAGATTTCCTGAGGGAGTGTTGCAGCCTCCTGTCCTTGGTACTTACAGACACCATTACTCCTGATCACCCAGGTGAGCCAGCAGCCAGTTGCCAAAAGCATGTGCCCTGAGGCAGATGGCCTGGGTGTGAGTTCCAGCCCTGCTACTTCTTAGAGAAGCTGTATGTGTGTTTGAAGTCCAATATCTGTGCCACCCTGGGACATGTATGGCTTTGGGTAGCTCTCATTGCATAGAACATTCTAGTCCTGAGAAGTATATCATGGGGGGTTGTTGCAGTTTTTCCCTTTGAATTCCAAGAACAGTATCTTTGACACACCCAGCCCTGCTAGATATGGTGCTTGGGAGGGATGAGAAGGACAGAGCCCTTATGGCTCCTATGGTTTTGTGACGTTGTCCTGACAGCCTCAGCTTCTCCTCACCTTCCATCAGCCCTTAAGAGACATAGAAGACCTGCATGGCCACACATCGAATATATGTGTTAAGTCAAGGGAGAAACTGAGGGCCAGGGGACTGGCTTGGGGCCAGGGTCTACTGTGTCTCTGGAGTGAGGCCTGGGAGTGAGGTGCCCTGGCAAGCGGCTCCTGCCCAGGCATGTGCTTTGCTGAGATTGGGTTATTTGCTCCTGGCTTTTCTCTGGGCCCAGCTAAAAGGGGTGTGATCCTTTGATGTTTGAGCTTCACCATACTGACTGGGGGGCAGATATGTACCTTTTCTCTCTAGGCTCAGAGTCCCCCAAAGGTGCCATTGGCCACATTGTCGCCACCGAGAAGACCATCCTGGCTGTGGAGAAGAACAAGGTGCTGATGCCTCCTCTGTGGAACAGAACCTTTAGCTGGGGCTTTGATGACTTTAGCTGCTGCCTGGGGAACTATGGCTCAGACAAGGTAAGCAGACCAGGGGATCAGGGTGGCCACAGGGCCTCAGCCTCCTTCTGGTTGAGGCAGAGGTGATCAGGAGATGGGTGAGCCCAAAGCAGACACAGCAGCCCATGGCCCACATCTTCCATGTGGCTGTGTCTCCAGCCTGGGAGTGAGAGGATTTGTGTGGCTGTGCCAAGGGCCCTAGTGGGCCAAGCTTCTAATCACATTTTAAGGGGTCAAGCTTGTGAGTTAGCAGTGCACACTGTCACCAACACTGTCTGCACATCGAGACCACCCAGATTCTCACTTATTCTAGGTGGAAAGTCCTGGGGGCTCCTTCCACTCTAGTCATGGCTTAGATTCAGAGGCCAGGTACTAAGCATTCAGCAGGTACCAGCAGCAAGCCCTCTAGTGATGCGGTCCCCATCTCTGCTTTAGGCCATTTAGCTATCTCTGGATGTGGCCCTGGATACCTCCCTAGCCTCCTTTTCTACCTTCACTTCCTTTCCACTAATCCTTTACCCCACCCTATACCATGACATGAATTCACTGTCCACCAAGCTCTCACTCATCCTTCCTTGAGCTTCCTCCTATGCCTTCCTGAAGCAGCTAGCGAAACAGTCCCAGATGTCACCCACTCTGAAAGCTGTCTCTGAACTCTCCAGGCTGAGTTGCTGGCCTCCTGGTAATCCCTATGCTCACAAGGGTTCACAGGATCCCCATAACTATTTGTTCACATGTTTCTCCCCACCTACTAGAGAATGAGCTTCTTGGGGACAGGCTTGGGGTGGCCTGTCAGGTAGGGTCAGGTCCTAAACAAGTGACACATCTGCATGATACATGAGCAGGCTAGTGGCATCCAGACCCGTCTGTGTCCTCCTGTCACTCTGCCCCAGGCTTTCAGCCCTGTGCTGTCCCTGGCACTCATGTTCACCATACTTGTCTTCTACAGATTCTGATGACCTTCGAGAACCTGGCTGCCTGGGGACGCTGTCTATGTGCTGTATGCCCATCCCCCACAACAATTGTCACTTCTGGAGCCAGTGCCGTTGTGTGTATATGGGAGCTCAGCATGGCCAAAGGCCGCCCAAGAGGCCTGCATCTCAAGCAGGTATGCTGGCCTCAGGCAGACATGGTGCATTGGGAAGATGTGCTTTGGGCAGGCACAGTGCCCCAGCATGTCCCAACTACCTGATTTCAGGACCAGAGAACGTAGTGGGGTGTTGAGGGTGGCACACAGTTCTGTGTCATTCAAGGAACCATTTCATATCCATGTAAATTTGACAAGTACACAGGACAGATGCCTCTGTGGGGAACCACACCTCAGTGAGAGATACCACTTACATATCAGTGCCAGTGAAACTGGTTTCTTAAACTAGAGAAAACATTTGAGCATTTGTAATGAGCACGTTTATGTGGATAGCCTCATTTTCCCTTCTCAATGGCTCTATAAAATAGGTACCATTATCATCTCTACTGGTGAGAAAAAAGGTGCAAGGAAGTTATATAACTCATCCAAAATCATAGAGCCAAGAAATGAAAGACTATCTCAGGACAGGAGAAGCAGACTCTGGGCAGAAGACTCCACTGGCCCCACCTCACATACCACAGCTACTCATAGTGATAAGTGTACTTACTGCTTACTGAAGACTCTGCATACTAATCCAATCTTGTAAAGCAAGTATTATTCCATTTTCAGAACAGAGGCTCAGAAAGGTCGAATTTGCTTTTTAATCTTGGTTTGTCTAACTCTTAACCCCATGCTTTCTCTCTGTGTGCTCTTGAACTTGCCTAAGTATATCACTAGGGGACACTTCTAACTCTAATGCAATTTATTTTTATATCTGTTTTGTAGTTAGCCTTATAGCCCAAAGTAACAAAAACAAAATTAATCATATAAAACTCACCACTGATGAGATTTTCTAAACTGAACATGTTCCACTGAAACTGACACTGGCTTTCTCTGGATGTTTCCAAGCCACCCCCGCACATGGGTGGTACTTAGTGGGCACTCAGTAACCATAAGGTGAAGGAATGCATTGGTCAGCTATGAGAGTGCTGATTAGTTCTGCAGAGGTGTTGGCACCTGCTGACAGGCAGCTGTGCAAGTCAGGTACATGTCAAGTGCAAGCTATCTTCCCTACTCTCAGAGGAGTCCTCAAAAGCCAGCTTTGGTGCATTTGCTTTTTCACATTTTCATGTTGCTCCTTTCTATCAACTGGCTATGTTAGGAGACTGGGTTTTTATCCTGGACCTGTGTGAAAAGACTGTGCATTACTATATCCCCTCTCCCAGGTGTCACTCTGGGGATGGCAACAAATCCAGCCTGACCCCAAAGCCAGCCTTGGAGAGCTGAGGAAGTGACCCTCCCATTTCTGTTCCAAGATCCTGTTCAGTAGTATATATTGTAAAAGCCCCTGTACTGACAACATAAAAATGTAATTTATCATCCTCTCCTTTTTTTTTAATCAAGAAAAAAAAGTATGGGAAATCCTACATGATCTTATTTTCTAGAAAAAAATAAAACCTTTTATCATTTGTTTACAGAGGCTGACATGGTCTTGGTGGTCTCCCAGACCACCAGCTGCTCAGCAAGGGAATTCTGTTTCCAACTTGTGCACAGAGAAGTCATCATTAAATAGCTTCACAAACAGGTTCTGAAAGTGTTTTATTTTAAAAGATATTTCAACATTAAAGACAAATTTAAAATTCACTTCAAAGTGGAACAATTCTCTACTGTCCCTGTAAACGTTTTCATTGTTGCATACTACCACCCCCAGATACACACATTTATACCATTCTGGTCATTGTGTAACTATATTTATTCTATTTCACCCAGCCTATCAAGTTGATCCCACTTTTCTACAGCCTCTATAATTTACATTTCAATTTTTCCATATTATTTTATTTCCATAAAATTACATTTCAATTGTTTTGTTATGTCAATGCACCACAGTTTCATAAACCATTTCTTCTAAACCTAAACAATTACATTGCTTTCAAGTTCTAACTTTTTTAAATAGTGCAACAGGAAACATCCTATATAGATTGCTGTTTGCTTCTGATGAATTGTTTCCTTAAAATAAATTTTAAGAAGTAGAATTATGAGCAGTGACATAATGGTTCTATAGCTTTATGGTGTCACCAACACCTAATTGGGAAGACCCATCTCATCACATCATGTCCAGAATGAAAAATTATTTGCTAAAGTTTTATTTTTATTTTTTCTTATTTTATTATTTTATTTATTTAACATTATTATTATTATTTTTTTACTACTTTAATTAGATATAAGATGTTATAGTGAAGTTATTTTCATTGGTCATGTAGAGAGGTTTTATTCTGAGAAACAAAAGAACTGATTGAGAACACATTGAAACTACTGCCTCCCTTGTTTGATTTCCCAGGCCGTTGTAGATAGTGGGTGGTACTGGCTGTCTCCTGATGCTTTAGTTTAGGAAACAAGTCTTGTATATATAGGTGGATGGTGCCTACATATGCAGCCTCTTCCTCTCACTCCCCAGTGCCTCCCCTGCAGAAAGCAGCAGTTGTGGCTCCATAAATGGAGAACAAACAGAGGTGCTAGGGCTCAGTGGCTCTTTCTCTGAAGCCATAGCCCTTATTCCTGCCCCCCGACCTCTACCCCCGATCTGCGCTCTAGAGTCACTATGTCCCCTGTGGTAAAAACTTAATTCATTCTGTAAAGACAATCAGAATCTGGTGGGTGGCATGTTAAGTTCCACTGAGGACAAACAGGAATATGAGGGAGAACTTTTCATTGTTGTGACCAGGCAAAGTGACAGCTTTGACAAATGATGCTCAGCCTCACTGACCCAAATGAGTGAGCAGCTATCTGTCCCTAAAGTGGAGGTTTACCACTAGGTAAGCCAGATCACTATGAGAGGGCCACCTCCACACTTCTCTGGCTGATTCCAGAGGGCAGCAGGTACGTTCGTGTCCAGAACTCTCAGATAATGCATACTGGTAGCCCCTGAGAACGACTGTGATAGAAACCACACTATTGCCAGTAGCAGTAGGCCTGGTAGCCTGTCCCAGCCCTTCAGGAATGTATCTTTGGGAAGGAAGGCATCTGGCCAGATGTGAACACATAATCATTCATGAACCAAGCCAGACTCTGCACAGACCAAAACTGAGGTCCTGGGTCACCCGCTGCTGCATGGCCAGACCAGCTATGAACCTGGATCCATCAGACTTGAAAAGTCACATCCTTTTAATTATGACTAAATCTGTCTGCTTTCTTCCCAGTTTAGTTTTCAGGGGCACATGTGTTTGTGAGGTTCTCATAGTGTGATGCCCAAATTTGAGTGAGTATGAAAATTTCCTAGAGGGTTTGTGAAAACCCTGGTAATAAGGCCCCTCCCCCAGAGTTACTAATTCAATAAGTCTGGGATAGGACCCAAAAATTTGCATTTCTAACAATTTCTCAGATGATGTTTATGCTGCTGGTTGAGATTCTACACATTGTAAATCAGTGCCCTTGCACACTAATAGTAGCATGTGCTGCTTCAGGTTTAGAGACAAATATAGGAGGTACAGAGCATGAAGGTGCTGCTGGTGTCTTCTTGGGTTATGATACTAGTTCTCCCCAGCTGGGCCTCAGCCCTGGAGACCAATGGAAATGAGAGGGCAACCATGGATGCATGCACACATGTGCACACACATACACACACATGCACACACACATCATAGGCTTTGGAATAACTGAATCACATCAATTCTCTGTTTTCTCATTTGAGACACAACAGTAAAAGGGAGGGTGGAGTATCTCACCAAATAGCTGAATTGATGGTCTCACTCATAATATGTGGGTCTGTCTTCTGTTCCTAGGCCTTATACGGACACACTCAGGCTGTCACGTGCCTGGCAGCATCGGTTACCTTCAGCCTCCTGGTGAGTGGCTCCCAAGACTGCACTTGCATCTTGTGGGACCTGGACCACCTCACCCATGTGGCCCGCCTGCCTGCCCACCGGGAGGGTATATCTGCCATTGCTATCAGTGACATCTCGGTGAGGATCCTTTTTCTCATGTTTGTGTTCTTGACATTTCTGTGGGCCTGGGTGGTATCATGGTAGACAGTGCCCCTAGAGAAAACCCAGACGCAGAGAGATGCTGACATTCCCAGAATGTTGAGAAATCCCCAAATGTGCAGTTTTCTCTAAACAGGCAGAGTGGAGCCAGTAACATATATGGCAGCTGAGTCTAGATTTTATTTTTTGCTTCCTTTTTTTCCCCCTTGGGGTCATGGGGACAGTGGAAAGCTTTTGTTCTGCTGAGGACACTGAGGAGCTGGGGCAAGAAATTGGCTTTGACAAGGAATCTTTTGGACTTAACTAATTCAGCTTGTTGACTGCAAATCAGTGTTGACTCAGAAAATACCTCGGTTTCCATGACAAGAAGTGCTTCTGCTTTCCCTCCATGCTGGCTACCAAAATGAGCCTTTCTGAAATGTGTGTGCAGGCGTGTGTGTGTGTGTGTGTGTGTGTGTGTGTGTGTGTGTGTGTGAGAGAGAGAGAGAGAGAGAGAGAGAGAGAGAATGAGAGATAGAGTTTAAAAAGTGCATATGTAAATCTCAGTGTGGAGTTTCTTCCTGGTTAGAATTCACATCATAGGGCATGGTGTTCCATGAGGATGTAGAGGCTCTGCATCTACTCACAGAAAACCCCAGGGGCCCACAGCAAGGACAGAATGGGCAAGGGGATCATAGGAGGAGGGGAAGATGATAGAGCTGGCTCCTGGTACCAACTTTGGCTGAAAATGGTGCTCCAGGTAGGTTTGAATCCAAAATGAATGTTACCTTGGCAGATGGAGGTTGGATAAATGAATGAATGAATGAATAAATGAATGAATGAATGAAGGCTGGATAGATGGATAGATAGACAGATAGATAGGCAGATTGAGGGACGCATGGGTTGATGGATGGCAGATAGGTGGATGAATAGATGGCTAAATAGGTATGTGGTTCGATGGATATTTGAATGAACTAGTGAGTAATAAGTAGAAGGGTAGAGATGGAGAATGATGGATAAATGGGAGGATGGTGGGTGAATAGATGAATGAGTGCATGTATTGGGAAGGCACCAAGCCCATGTTGATGAGAAAACATCCAGCCTAAGAAAAAGTCTTTTAAGAGATTATTTAAACAAACTGATGACATTTGCTGGGAAACAAAATCTCAGCAAATTGAGAAAATGCTGTGAATAATGGTAGTTTTGCAGCTTATTTTATACATTGGAATCAAAGGAGGAGAAGTAAAAGAGGTTACATGAAATTCAATGGTGGCAGATTAGGGAGGCAGAGAAAGCAAAGCGAGAAAATCTCTGAGATGAGATAAAATGTAAAACAGAGAAATGTACTTCTTTTACCTTTGTGGCTACATGATAGTTAAAAATTACAGCACATAGAAATGGTATTTGGAGAACAACATAGCAGTGAGTGGTTCTGTGGTCCTAATGCTTTGGCCAAGGTTGTACCCTGAGGGGTCTGGAGAAGCAGATTACTCTGACCTTCTGTTTGTTATCTTAGATACAAAAAGACCAAAAACAGGCTCACTTAAGATAAAGACTGAACTTTGTCAAGGAAGCTACAGTCCAAGGACACCATGACCTGCTCTCAGTTAGGAATTTTTATGTTCAGACCATCCTATGTGGTTACTTTCAGTCTCTGAGTTTGTTAGGCCCACCATGTATGTCTCTCCTGAGCTTGTCAAGTTTAGTATATGGCCTTTTTTTCATCTACATCTTGACCTGGGAGAACATAAAACCCATAAAGAATGATATTCTAGGATCTCAGAGAAGATATGTCAGGACAATAACTTATTAAATTCACCTTCTCCTGATGCCAACTTAATTCACTAACTACTTTCTGGGTCAGGTGATCAGTGTTGAACAGCCACAGTTCCTGGTCTCAGGGAGTCTGTACCAAGCAATTCAGGAAGGAACATGATGGAGCAGAGCTCCCTACATCCCTTCTGAGGTTAATACAAGGAACAAAGGCATGGTTCCATTTGGCTCCGTGAGTACCTGTGACAATGGCTACTACTCCGCTGGGCACGAAAATAGTCAAGGACTTGAGGAGCAAACACTCTGGTGATAAACATTTCAAACAGCTACAATGGGGCAATTTCTCCTCAGAAATTCCCTCCAGAGGGACATTGTCTGATTTTATTATCCACAAGATAGCATTCACAGTCATTGAACCTCTGTATTCTGCTCTACACCAAGAGATAGCCAAAGCTGCTTCTTGCGGATAGGGCTAGCCAGCCAGGTATTGGCCTTGTGATCAGAGCCAGGGCTGGTATCCAGGCTGAGTCTTCTATGCTAGTCAGTATACTGCCAGGAAGAGAGTTATGGGAAGATTCTAAAAGGTGAGCCAGTCAGCCTGTGTGGGAAAAAATGGAATCCAACTATATGACTGAGATATGAAAAATGCCAGGAAATTATAGTTGTGTGAAATCACAGTGGGCCTTAGCTGGACAGAAGTGAATATCTTAGAAGGACTTGAAGTACCTCAGCTAGTCTTCATAAGATAACAGGTTGAGCGTACTTCGGTATACAAACTGCATGGCTGAGCAAGTAGCCAATGGGCGAGCATTGATCTCAGCTTGGATTGAAGCCAACTCTCATTACTGCAGGGCACCATTGTCTCCTGTGCGGGAGCCCACTTGTCCTTATGGAATATCAATGGACAGTCCCTGGCCAACATTAGCACGGCCTGGGGACCAGAAGGAGCCATAACTTGCTGCTGCATGATAGAGGGGCCAGCATGGGACACAAGCCATGTCATCATCACTGGAAGTCAAGATGGCATGGTCCGGGTAGGTGTGTCTTGGGCAGAATGAGTGCATGGTTTGAGAAATGTGTTTATATTCATTTGCTCACTTTTTTCAAAGTTCTAAATCTTCTGGCTACATTTGAGATCATCCCAGATCAGGTCCCCATAGCAAATGAGGGCAAAGGCAAGGCTAATCATGGAGATGAGGTTTCAGGAAGCACATGGATAACATGGTGTGGGTTCCAAGAGGAGAATGTATTTATTTCCAACAGAAACATTACAGGAAGTGGCATTTCAGCCAAATCTTGAGGATAGAAAGAAAGTAAAAGGTAGAGGGAAGGCCATGCATGCTGAGGGGCCAGAGTGTATGGACAGGAGAGAAGAGGCTGAGGAAGCCCCCCTGAAAAGTTTCTTATAGGCCCTTTCTGTGAGCTGTGAGGGGCACAGAGTGTCTGCGGCTATCAGGGTTCCTGAGCCAGCTGGAATATGAGGAGACCACAAAGAACTGGGTTTGGTGGAGTAGGGTCAACACTATGGGTCAGTCAGAGGAGCCTGGGCTGCCTGAACAGCAGGTGCATTTCTTTCATGGGCCCACCCAAAGCATGAGAGGGAGTCTTTTATGCACTCAGCACCTATTCATTCAGCCTGGTAACTGAGTTCCTGGCATGGCCCTGCACTGTGTTAGATGTGGTATGGAGTTCCCAGAAGCATTTTAGTGGAGGCTGGTCCTTGTGCTTCAGCAACAGAAAGTCTAGTCTCGACAAGTGAGAAGACATATGTGTTTAGCCTGAGGCACTCATAGCATGCCTGGAGACCTAAGGCCAGACACAGAGGATGAAAAGGCTCAGCTGTTAAGTGGTGAGGGAGACCTCCAGGGATGGTAGCAGAGGGACAAGATAGAATTAGCTAAGTAAAATAATAAACTGGCTTCTGAGTCTTGACCATGTAGGCAAGGGGTTTGAGGGAAGATGAACTATGGACACAAGGGGAAGGAGTGAATTATCTAAGTTGCAGTTGTGCTTGGTTAAACCTCTGTGCAGAGAAGCTGGAGTCTAAGTAACTTTTGTCCCAAAATGCATTCAGAAGTGAAAGGGCACCATGCCCCCACCCCTTTCCTCAGGGTCTTATGGGTATGAAGTAATGTGATGGGCCCTGATCATGCAGACAGGGTCATTTCCCCAGCTCATGGTATTTTCTCTTTTCTGGGCAGATTTGGAAGACGGAGGATGTGAAGATGTCTGTTCCTGGGCAGGCAGCACCAGAGGAGCCCTTGGCTCAGCCTCCAAGCCCAAGAGGTAATCCTGCTAGGGATGCATATGGAGTGTCCTTGCCTTGCTCAGCCTTCCTGCTCTTCTCTCCTCCTTGGTTTAGGGCTGCAGCTTCACCCAGGCCTGAAGAGCCCAGTGAAGCCATTGATTCTCTCGGGATGTTGCCAGGTTTGGGAGGACAGGAGCACAGTGAGCTGCTAGTGGATTGTGAAGAAGCATAGAGAAGCTCTGTTTAGTGCTGGCTTCATCCTGCAGAGACCAGGAGCTCTGGGGCACTCCTAGGATATGTGAACAGTGGTGGTAGTGATTGTCATGGGCTTCTGAGTGTCAGGAGGGGGACACACCTCACCAAGCTTGGTTTGATGCTCTCCATCTACCTAGATGACTCTTCAATTTTGGACTCCTCAGCCCAGAGCCTAGGTCCAGCCAGTTCCTTGCTTAGAGAGCCAAGCTGCAGACAAGAGCATGGAGAAACCTTGCCATATTTCCAGAGAGAGAAAGTGGTTCCATAGGCCCTGGTCTGTCCTGTTAATCCTGGTTCAACCCACCCAAATTCCCATGGCAATTTTCTCAAAGTGGCTCTGAGAGTTAGCTTGGATCAGTTTTACCTGGGAGGCTTATTAAAAGGTAGATTGGGGTCCTGTTCCCAACCCAACTCCCAGAGCCCTCTTGGGTGTGGTAAATGGGGAGAAGAAAATCTGTTCTACCTTCTGTCATCACAACCACTGGCACCACCACCACTCTGGCCATCATTACAGAGGTGTGAGGGAGAAAGCTGACCATGAGCAGTTTCATTGAGCATATGCATCCTCTCTTTTCTCATGGCAACCTTATGAGGTATTACTATGATACCCATGTGAGAGATGAAGAAACTGAGGCACATAGAGATTTAATAACTTACCCAATAACTTACTCACTTCTTCCACCAAGCAGACATGACCGCTACCAGGATGTCCTCACTCACAAATAGAGCCATATAATCACCATCACCATGACCACCAGACCACAATGAGTGAAGGCATAAATCTCACTATCAAAGCAATCACCTCCTTCTCTTCTCACCTCCCAATGATGCCCTACCACTTCCTCCAATGCAGCTAACCTTTCATGAAGTGAGAATTCTCCTGTCATCATGAGCCCTGCTGCATCCCAGGACTATAATCAATCACTGAAGAGAATTTTACAGATTGGTGAGGGCTGCCTTCTGAAAAGAACAGCCATTTTTAATGAGTTTGTTTCCAAAATGTATTCTGCACCTCCTTGATTCATTTATTCACTGATTCATGGATTCTTTCTTCACACAAGCATAGACATTTGCTCAGTCTCTACTAGTTCCCAGGCTGTACATTAGAACCCCTTCCTTCAAGGTAACACTGTCTGGAAGCCCTTGTCCACAATCTTAGCTGACCTAGAGCAAAGACCTCACAAGGACCTACAACTGCATTCAGTTCACTGGTCATAGCATCTCTGGGTCCTTTAGGAACAAAAGTGGTCAGCCCATCTTAGCATAAAAATCAAGACACTGAGGCGTATGCATTCTAAAGAATTCACAGCCCTTCTTTGGAGAGCAGTAGCCAAATGCCCTCCCCTATTCATACCTATTTGGAAGAGAGCTAGCACCGGGTTCTTATTCTGCAGACTGCTTATGGTGTAATTCTGTTGTACGGTTGCATGAGAACTTGCCACTTCTCAGCTGCGCTCTTATGAAGCTATCAAGGTCCAATAAACTGAATAGATTGGCTCAGAAGATGGTTGGTAAATGAATGCCCAGAAAGAATGCTGGTTGGATGGGTGGGTGGATGGATGGAGGGATGGATGAACAAAGGGCACCTCTTCTGAGATATTCTGTTGATTCTGGAAGTGCCAGTGGATTTACAGTTTTCTACTCAGGATCAAGAGTTGGGATGGCTGTGTTCATTGGTAATGGTATCTAGCGAGATGAGATGTGAGATAAAAAGCAGGAAACAAGGCTCTAGACCCAGCTCTATTCCCAGTAATTTCTCTGGGCCTCAGTTTCCCACTCTGTCAAGTGTAGGTATTTCCTGAATATCCTAACTTGTAGTGAGCTGATGACAAAAGACCACTCACTTAATACACCAGCTGATGATATTAGAGAACTTACAAGGTGGCCTCAGGCTGAAAGGAGCCCCAGGTCCATACCCTTCCCCTTCTGTCTGTCCTGACCTGAGGTCACCACTGTCCCATAGAATTAACTTCCAGGGTTACAGTTCATAGGGGGATTAGTATAAAACAACAGAAGGACACATAGATAATCATAAAAATCAGACTGAACCTCAAATCCATGTGCAGATTTATAAACCTAAGCTAGTGGAGGTCTTGTTGTTCTTATTATATTGCTCAAAACTTTTTTGTTGGAAAGGGACTAGTATTGGGCATGACACATGGATGTTTGCATATGTATTGTCTTTTATATATTATTCAAATATCACAAAGGGTAGGAAAGGAGATCTTTGAAGATAATAAGAATATTGCATTTGTGTGAACATGTAATCTAACTTCTGCCTGAAATTTGTTTGTCATTTGTAGCAGGACCAACTCAGTTGAGTAGAATTTCTTTTAGGAACCACTCTACAGATTTGGACTCAATCTGGTATATAACAAGTGCTTGGGAAAAGCTGGTTGTTTGGGTTTTTACACAAACACATAATGCACATACATTTCCTGGTGCATAGGCTTGCCTGCACCACATAAGGGGCCACTGCAGGACAGCTGGGGCAGCTGCATTATTTTCACCCTGACTCTAGTCTAGTGACTGACTTCACAGGAACAGACCCAGCTCATATCTCTCCAACTCACCCTCCACATTGAAGGAATTACTGTCTTTCCCCAAATGCAGTCATTAAAATGAGTGAAGTAACAATCATTGAGTTATATTTTTTGAAAAAATGTCCCCAGCATTTAATTATTGGTTGTGTTGTGAGAGGATTTAGATAAGTTGATAATGCCAACTTTACGTAATTTATTTTTACTAGGCAATTACAGGCTGCATTACATCCTGGAAGCAAGGTATTGTGGGGCATCTTATTAAGCATAAAGCCAGTAAACAGTGATGAACAATTTTGCTGAACTAGGCATGCAATTTAGAAAGCAATAATACACAAATCCAATTTGGTACACAATGGATACCGCAGCACGTCAGCACATGTAACTATCACAGCCTGCAAATTAAATTGGGACGGCCCTTTTTGCAACAGCACAGGCCAAAATTAAATATATTTTCCCTTCAATTTAACAAGTTGCTGACCACAAATACAAATATGTGTGGTGTGTATGTTTGTGGCCTTGTGTGTCAACGTACAGGTGCGTGTGTGTGAAGCCATTTGGGTTTTCTAACTATCCTCTCACATGGTCCCCACAGGCCACAGGTGGGAGAAGAATATTGCCCTGTGCAGAGAGCTGGATGTCAGCGTTGCTTTGACAGGGAAGCCTAGCAAGACCAGCCCTGCGGTGACAGCTCTGGCCATGTCCAGGTAATGAAGGCTTGGCTTCTCCATTCTTCCAGCAGAGGGTGCTGTGGCCACCCCTAGGAAACTCTAGGCTCTTGGCCTAGCATGGCCTAACTACAAGGACCCAGGAAGGTCCGCCGTTCATAGGACTCAGACATGGTGGATGTGTAGGGCCCTAGAAAATATTTTTTAATACACATATGTTTCTGTTCTCTCTTATTGAATATCCATGAATTTATAAAAAAAAATTCTAAAGTATAAAAGTATATTGCTTTGTAGTTTTACCCTAGAAGGCAACTTTTTCTTGAGGTCTATGCCAATTATAACATTTGGAGTGGTGGTTATCCTACATTACAGAAAATGCCTTTGGAGGGCTCTAAGCCAATGTAGAACAGCCAAGTGTCAGATGCTACACAAGGGCCTGGCTGCATCTCTTGTAGGACAGTAGGCACCTGGAGATGCTGGAGAGAAAAATCCAGGGCTTCACTCTGCTCTGGAGCCTGGGCTTCTTAGAATATCTCCTCAGTGCTTTGGGAGCCACAACCCTCACAGTTCCAAAGTTTCCCCCAGGTCAAAATATTCCCCAGTTTTCACCCTTACTCTCCTGTTTCAGATTGAGGCTGGGCAGAGGCTCTGTTGGCTTCTGCACTGAACCTTCTATGTTGTAATTTCCTGAGTGCCAATTGGGATAAGAAGGAATCAGGCTTGCATCTAACACTCCTATCTATTCTTTCTCTTCCCAAGAAACCAGACCAAACTCCTGGTCGGCGATGAGAAGGGAAGAATATTCTGCTGGTCTGCAGAAGGGTAGGAAAACAAAGACAGTGGAGGCCCTGGCATATCAGACATGAATGGCTGCACCAGGCAGAGTGCAGGCTGATGCAGTGCCTGGGTGCAAAGGAAATCCCAGGGCCTCCCTTCTTCATAGGCCCTGAGGACAGGGCTGACTAGCCATCCAAGCTCCACACTCTGAGTCCTCTTCGTGGCCCATGGGACTTTGGCTTTGGATTGCACAAGGATACGTTTTTACAAAATGGATAAGAGCTTACATGAGGGCCTGAGAGCTTACATTGGAAGCCAAGCCTTGCTGATGCCACCTGCACAGGAAATCACACACGTCTCACTTTTTCAAAGGGCTCATTGCACTGATGAAAAAATTTGGATCTCTTACTTGAAACGGATGGGAAATATTGTATTGTCTTTATTTTATTAAAATAACTGTTTTCCAAAAGCAAGAGCTCTTGATTTAAAAATCCTCACCCCTTTCTACTCATGTATTTGCATCTCTATTCTTATAAAGGCAGGAAGGCCTCAGGGAAGCATTGCCTTCCTTCCTAATGTTTCTCAGCCCTTCCCATCTCCTCCTTTGGAATCTGGCTCCTCCCAATGTCCTCCCTGCCATGCAGAGCCTAATGGGAAGCAAGGGTCCACACTGTAGCTGAGGCACAGGACAGAAACATCAGCCTCGGGGGATACCCCACCTGGGCCTGCCTTAGATCTACTATCACAGCTAGCAAATTAAATTGGGATGGCCCTTTTTGCAACAACACCAGCCAAGGTTAAATATATTTTCCTCCTTAATTTAACATGTTACTGACCGCAAATATAAAGACATGCATGTCCACAAACACAAATATACCCCACAGCAGGTGGTTGATCCCAGCCAGGAAAGTTCTTCTCAGGGCCTGTCCTTATATGGAGGTGAAGGGCACAGTTCTACATGCTGATGTGAGCTGGAATTCACCCTGGGAAAATCTGGACTGCCATGTAACTTTTGTTGCCCATTTGAAAATACATGGCAGGTGGGTAGTTAGACCCTCTGATGAATTCCAATAGCTTCTGGTGCCTGAGTCACCCTTGGCTCAGTTGTTGGGCATTGGAGGCCTCCTACTCACTCTAATGTCTTTCCCAGCCCAAGCCTTTCAGAACACCTTGAAGGAAATTCACCTGTCTCTCAGTGAAATCAAGGTCAGGTAGGCTCATGGGGACTTAAGGAAGCTAAGTTCCTTAGCAGCACCTACCCTCCTCGAGGTTTCCCTTCTAGGGAATTCCAATTGTTTCCATATTTCTGTAAGTCCTGCATAGTCCCCAGTGGCTGACCCCACCCAATTTAGCTTAGGCCTGGGGATGGATGGCAAGACAATGGGCTACATGTCTTATGGCCTAGGTCATCTGGCATCCAGGGGGCAGTGAGTCAATTTAAAGATAAATGAGAAAGTACAAATGGTATGCAGCTATGTCCACAATAGTCAGGGGTCTTTAGGAAATTATAATCTATCTGTAAACTTTGAGGTCTTTGTAAAGGGCAAGATGAAGGAAGAAACACATCTCAGGTCCAGGATACCAACCCCCTGGGTCATAAGAGCCAACCCCAGGGCTAAGGATCTACCACCCACTGCACTGTCTGCATGCACCATTAGCAGACAGCCCATTTGCAATCTCTTAGTTCACCTGGGGCTGCACCGGAGGACCATAAATTGAAGAGCAGAGAGCTCCACTCCCGAAGAAGGCTAAGAAGCAGGGTTATAAATATCAAAGCTGGGCCTGCTGTCATGTTTCAAAACATAATTCACAGCATTTTCCCAGGGCTGAAAGGTCTGCTGGCCCAAAGGCTCTCTTGGGCACATTCATTCAAAAAACATTTCTTGAGCACTGCCTTTTGCTACCCCACATCATGGGGAAGATGGGGGGATAGTATCAGGTCTTATTGCTGGGGTCTGTGCAAACAAATATGACTTGAAATAGAAAGTCTAAAGAGAGTGGCATCTCATGCCCTAGGGAAGGCATAGGTGGCATTCTGGCTATATTTTTTTGTTTGGCCATCATAACAAAGGACTACTGGCTGGACATCTTAAACAGCAAAAAGTTTTCTCACATTCTTGGGGCTAGAAGTGTGAGATCAAGGTGTCAGCAGAGTTGTTTCTTCTAGGGTCTCTCTCTTTGATTTGTAGATGGGGTCTTCTCCTTGTGTCCTCACATGGTCTTTCCCTTATAACTGTCTACATTCAAATTTCTTCTTTTTATAAGGACACCAGTCAGATTGGATTAGGTTCCATCCTAGTGATACCATTTTAATTTCATTATCCCCTTAAAAATGCTGCCTTCAAATATGGTCACATTATGAGATATTGGGGATTAGGACTTCAAAAAATAAATTTTAGAGGGATAAAATTTACCCTATAGGCACTGGCTGAAAGAAGTAGCCCTAGAGCAAGATCTTGGAGGGCAGATATGACTTGGCCTTGTCAAGATAGAGAGTAGGGTGTTATAGGAAGAGGGAAGAGCATTGGCAAAGACACAGGGCACTTGGTACTATAGGTAGAAAGAACAAATGGGCAAAGATAGAAGGCGAGGTGGAAATTGGGATGGGGAAAGGCTGTTGCTCTGGGACTGTGGAGGCTCAAGGCTGCTGCTAGGGGGCATGGCAAGTGGGACTGAGATGCGAAAAAGAGACCATCCACCCCAAGAAGGTATATCTTCAGAGCCCAACTCACAGAAGATGCTCCACACATATCAAGTGTTTGAATGTGTGGGTGAATAAATGAGCCACGACAGCAGATGTCATTTCAGAGTTACTGGTTCTGGGAGTGAAAAATACCTAAGTGATGGCAGGTCTAGGCAGCAGCCCTTCCATGGAAATAGGTAGGGTATCAGGGTTTGGGCACAGGATGTGGTTGAAGATGATGTTAGCAGCCTGGAGTGAGCTAGCTGATGACATCCATGGAGCTGGGAGCAGTGGAGGCACCTCTGGGAGGAGTAAAATGTGGAGGGAAGAATGTACCCTAAAGTGGAGGCAGAAGAAGAATGAAGAAAGGCTCACTGATAAGGTGCTCCAGTGTCTGTGTCAGGGAAAATTCAGGTGACTGCCTGGTAGCAGCCTCTTTTCTTGTGGCAGTAAAGCAAGAAACTGGTATTTCACCAGGCCCTCTGGCTCACTCCTCTAGGACCAGTTCTCTGTTACCTGGAGGACGGAAGCTGCTCCGCACACAAATCCAGAGGGAGCAGGGGCACCCAGGGCCCTCGCTGCAGACTTGGCCCCACTATAGACTCTAGCAGCATTAGAAATAGTCTGCTGGGAGAACAAATAGAGCAGGCACAGGTCAGGGGCAAGGAGAAAAGTCCCAGGTTTAGTCTAGAGTCTAAAGGCTCTTGGCAGCTTAGCAACTCAGGTGCAGGAAGCTCCTGCTGGCTTCAGTATTTCAGAAGCAGCCTGTAAGGGCTGAGTTCCCTGCTGGTTGTCAGTGATGGAGAGAAGTTGAGGGTAAAGGCCTAAGGGTGGGGAGCAGAGGGAGAAAGCAGGCTCAGCACCAAGTCACCTAGCATAGGGGCAACCAGAGAAGAAACTAGGAGCTCTGGCTGCCTGGGCAGAGGTGCAGGGGCCACATGGATACAGGCCTGCTAGCACCACAGATCCAACAGGGATCAGAAGACCCCAGTGCAGGAGCCGTGTCAAGCTGTCCAGCCACAGTTTAGTATCTGGAAAGCTAATCTGAGGACAGATATGTGCAGTAAGGGTCATGGATAAAAAGGTCATGGACCAGGCAGATTGAGCCCCATCCTCGGCATTCCCACTTCCTGCCAGCATCAACCTCAGTTTATGTATCTGTAAGATCAGATCCTAGTGTCTACCTAGTGGCTTGTTGTGAGGTTAAAATCATATCTGTTTATTTCATGAAAGAATGAAGCAAATGATGTCCTTGATGTGATCTTTTAATACATAACTTATTCATTTACTCAGTATTTTTTCTTGCTGAGCCAGGACTTGTGTCAGGCCCTGGGGACAGAGAAACATTCTGTCTATGCCGGGAGAAACTCCTGCCTGGGCTGGGGAGAGACATAGGAAAAAACAAGACAGGAGACATACTCTTGTGTCCAGAGGTTTATCAGGTGGAATAGGAGTGCTCACATAGGGACACCAGTGCTTTCAGGAACATCTAGAATGCAAGTACACTCTCAGGCTCCCTGTCTCAGAGAATCTGGATTGACAGGCTAGAGCAGAAGCCACAGTCTGCATGTGTAACCATCTCCTGGGTGATGCAGATATGGGCTCCAGGGTCCCCATATGAAGATGCTCTGAAGTATTTGGTGATAGGACAGGATAGGATAATGGCATTTGCCCACCGTGGCCCATCCTGCAGTGTTAGTTAGAACGGGAGGCTTGTGGGGGACTTCCTAGGCCCCAGAGTCAGGGACACACCTAATTCCACTCACCTTCACTGGCTCAGGCTGAGACAGGAACCAGGCCCAGCTCTCTTCCAGCTGAGCTCCTCCTCATCACAATTTCTTAATTACTTTGAGACAAGCCTCCACCCCCGACCCCACCACTGTGATGACCAGGGCCCCACCACCACCACCACTTTCCTCCACCAGCAATGCCACAGACATTGCTCTCGTCTAGAAAAGTGTCAGCCACTTCACCATTCTAAACAAATACTACTTTCTCACCCATTCATCATGGTAATGCTCTCTTTGGCCTCCCTTTGTGCTCTGGGCTCCAAGGAGAGAAGCTTGGGTCCCTGAAAGCCACTGGGACAACAATTGCTTCCTCTGAGCTCAGCCAGCAGCCAGGAGCTTAGTTGCAAGAGTCAGGCCACAGGGTCTGCAAAGACCTCAAGATTGGATTTGACCACATTAACATGCAGCCAAGCAGGGCACATTTGGGGAGAAATAGACTCTTCATATGAAAATCCCAATAAAATTTGTTTAGCATAAAATCAAATCTTTCTAAGCCCAAATCAGTTTTGCTTTAGTAATTTCTGGGGACATATGACAGGCCAAGATCCCATGTGTGTGTGTGTGTGTGTGTGTGTGTGTGTGTGTGTGTGTGTGTGCGCGCGTGCGCACTCACGCATGAGTGTGTTGTTTCCCTTTCACTCTTACGGGCTGCTGCTATAGAACCTTCATAGTCTCCTTAGTAAATTGTTTCATTCCCCCAAATCACTGAAAGCTCAGAGGACACTATGTTGCCCTGCGCTGAGATTTCTATCTGCTCCCAAATG
Source organism: Cynopterus sphinx (assembly GCA_030015415.1). Taxonomy (NCBI): domain Eukaryota; kingdom Metazoa; phylum Chordata; class Mammalia; order Chiroptera; family Pteropodidae; genus Cynopterus; species Cynopterus sphinx. The sequence continues at coordinate 57,567,875 of CM057382.1, forward strand.
GGTGACAGAGAGATGCCCCTCATCCCAAATCCCTTACTTCCATTTGCCAGAAATGCATTGTTATAAATAAACCACTCTGCAATGACTCAGAGTGGTCAGTGCCCCGAGTGCTGTGCAATACACACACTGAAGCCCTGCCGTCCTTACCCAGACATCAGGCACTGATGGGTTCTCTCTGACATCATAGTTGCAACTAACATTAACTGCCCATCCATGCAATTGTTCATTCATTCATTCATTCATTCATTCACTAGCATTGCCCAAAGATCCACTGAGTGTCTGTTCTGAACCAGGCTGGAGCCCAATGGAGAGATGTTAAGTTTAAACATAGATGCCTAAAACTTGACCCCTAAGAACTTATGGTTACCAGGAGTCACACAGATCTAAATCTGGCATTTTACAGATGGGAATCTGAGGCCTAGAAAAGGAACTTGTCTAAGGTCAGTGACAGAACATTGTCCGGGTCTAGGCCAGAGGACAAGTTCTGCAGAACCACATGACTTCATGTTCCACAGACAGATGGAAATCTAAGGCCTCAAGGCCTGGAGCCTTGGTGCTTACCCTGATCTCCAATGCCTGGGTTTCAAAGAACAGCTTTTCCTCTCATCTCACAACAAAACACAAAAGAAGAAGAATGGACCTGGATGCTTTTGGCAGAATAAAAAATGGGAGAGGAGTCAGAATCTTTGTGTCGGGATTGACCAGCTTGGATACCTCCTGCCACAAGAAGCTCACTGCCACAGGAGGTAACTCCCCTGGAACTTCAAGGGTCATCCTCCCTCTGAGCACAAGTCACAGGAAGCCCCTGGAGGCCCTTGGACCCCCTTGGAGCAGAGGATCCTGATATCCACACTTTAGAATCTTGCTCTGCTTTCTCAGGCTTTGTGTCCCTCAGCCTAGTTGTCTTTTCTTCTTGTTGTTTTGTAAAATTGGGCTGATAATTATTGACCTCATAGTTTGTTGTGATGTTGCAATGGGATAATGTATGCACAATTCCTAGAACAGAGCAGGAGCTCAGGAAAAGTTGCTTCTTCTTCTTCTTCTTCTTCTTCTTCTTCTTCTTCTTCTTCTTCTTCTTCTTCTTCTTCTTCTTCTTTTTCATCATCATCATCATTATTGCTTTCCTTCTCCTCTCTAAGGTATTCCCCTTATTCAAATGTTTCCCGAATTTTTTTCACTACTATACCATCTTCATGATTTTTCTGCAACACTTGTATCAATTACAAGTACTTTAATATTGTCTTTAACTTCACTCATTTGTTGAACTTTAACCTCATCTAAGCATTGGTGCCTGTGAAATCACAAGATTGATGTACAGTATCTATTTTTTCTAATTACATAAAAATAAACAGAGGAAAGCAACTGTTGTCCTTGTACCCACTATAACCATCTCATGGTCCTGAGGTTCTCAAGTCACACTCTTGCAGACACTATCCTTACCCAAGATCCTGGGGCAGGCACTGCATTTTGCCCAGGGAATAGATATCCCAGAAAGGCCTTGGATTTACCTACCCACACCAGGTTAACAGAACAGGGAGGGCCTGACTCCAATCCTCACCTCCCAAAGACTGAATTCTACTGAGAAGAGGAGGCACAGGGCTGTGGTTCCCATCTGGGGCAGACCTCTGGGTTCAAGGCCTGACCTCCTTTCACAAGCTAGAGAACTTTGGGAAAGCTGGCTACTGTTCGCTTTTCTTGGTGTCTTCCATAAAGCAGGAATCATAGTATCTATTGTACATGGTTGTTCTTAGGACTTTTTTAAAAAAGTGTGTGTGTGAGGTGAGAAACACAGTACCTGGAACGTGAGATGTTCTCAGCAATATAATAATAACAAATGTTTTCATTACCATTACTATATGATTATTAACGTTCAGTCTCTCCTTTGCCAACATCAGAGATGATGTTGTCATCCTACTAGTTGTGTAGGCTAAAACCTTTTAGGAGGACATCTTTGAGTATGTTCTTCTCTCATACCCTATATCAAATCTCTCAGGAAATCCTCTCAGCCCTAACAATCATGAATTAAAATTAAAATGTTAATATCAAAAATGTGAAATACGTAGGAATAGATATGACAAAAAATACGCAGGATCTGCAAGTAATCAGGGAAATGCAGATAAAAAAAGATTAGCTTCTATGGATCTCACCCCATCAGATCCATAAAAACAGAAAATCAGAAAATATCAATTGTTGATAGATCTTTGGGAACGTAGGAACACTCAAACACTGCCAATGAGAGCATAAATTAACGCAAGTGAAATTTGGCACTTCTAGTAAAGTTGAAATATACATACTTAGCAATTCCACTTAAGGTATAAGTATCCAGAAGAAGCTTTCGTTTGTGTTCAAGGAGACATGTGCTGTGTGTTGCAGGATCACTGTAGTAGCAATAATTAGTAACAACTTAATGTTAATCAAGTCAGGATATTTTCATTCTAAATGAACTGACTTTTCTCCAAAAATATACTGTGACATGTTGAAATAAAAGAGCAAATTGTACAATTATATGAATGGTATAATAATATTTTTATAAGCACACATGAATATACATGAAACACACAATAAATATATATGTGATGAAGTTATAAGAAAACATACTGGAAAAATACTAGGATGCAAAATTCAAGATAGTGAAAGGGGAAAGGTAAATGGCACTGGAGAAAGGATACAAAAAAATCTTTGAATCTATTTGTGATTATTTTTCTTGTATTTAAAAGAAAAACCTGAAGGAAATGACAAAATTCAATTATGTGTTGTGCATACTTGTTTGTTCATTATATTATTCTCTGTACTTTGCTTGTACTTAAAAAAATTTGTTCCAACAATGAAAGAAACATGTTACATGAGCTACAGAAAAAGAGATGTGCAAGATCTGAAAACGCCTCTGAAAACTACAAAACATGGCTGAAGAAAATTAAAGACCTAAATAAATGGAGAGAGAATGCTGTCACCATGGATAAAGAGACTCAACATTGTTAAGGTTTTAATTTTCCCAAAACTGATCTACAGATTCAACACAATTTCAATCAAAGTTACAGCAGGGTTCTTTTTATTTATTTATTTATTTTTTTAGAAATTGACAAACTGACTTTAAAATTCACGTGAAAATGCAAAAGTTCTAGAATAACCTACACATATTGAACAAAGTGCTAAGATGAAGGACTTGATACTACTTGACTTAATAATTATTTCAAAGCTACAGTAATCACGATGGTATGTAATGAACACTGAGAGAGACAAAGCGATGGAACAGAATAGAGTCCAGAGACAGACTTGAGTCAGTGGTTTGCTAAAAGATGTCAAAGCATTTCAGTAGAGAAAGAATAGTCCTTTCATTAGATGAAACTGGATCACTGGAGGTTTATTTGCGAAGAAAAACCTGTGATCTACGCTTGACACCCTAAAGAAAAATTAATTTAAAATGAATCATAGATTTAAACATGAAACCTAAACTCACAAAACTTCTAGAAAAAAACGAGAAAAAATTATTTGTGATTTTGGATTATTTGATCTCTTAGATACAACACCAAAAGTATTATCTGTTAAGAAAAATGTGGATAAATTGGACTTCAAATTTAAGCTCTTCTGTTCTTTGAAACATACTGTTCAAAATACAAGACAAGCCACAGACTGAGAGAAAACATTTGCAAATCACATATCTGACCAAGGACTTGTACCTAGATTATATGTTAAAGCTCCCAAAATTCAATAATAAGAAAACAACTCAGTAAAAATTAAACATGCAAAATATTTGACAGATATTTCACCCAAGAAAATATCTGGACAGCAAATTGGGCACATGAAAAGATGTTCATTATCATTAGGCAAATGCAAATTAAAACCTAGTGATTGGTCACAACACTGTAAAAATGTCTGGAAGGCTGACCATACCAATCATTGGCAAGGATGGAGAGAAACTGAAACTCATATACAGTAGGTGGGAATATAAAATGGTAAACCCACTTTGGGAAACAGTTTGGCAGTTTCTAGAAAAGTAACTCTCTCATAGTGTTAAAGCAGTCATAGACAATATGAAAATACAAAAATGAATGAGTGTGGATGTGTCCAATACAACTTTATTTATGGACACTGAAATTTGAATTTTATATATTTTTCATATCACAGAATATTACTCTTCTTTTGACTTTTTCCAAACATTTAAAAATGTTAAAATCTTTCTTAACTTGCAGGCTGTATCAAACAGGGCTGTAGCTTGCTGACCCTGCTCTTGGGGAAGTACCTGGAACATTTCTTTAAGTATGGAGAGATCTCAAGCATAAGGCCCCTGCAGGAAGACTAAGGCACCAAAGCCAGCTCCAAGCTAGGAAGGCATCCTCTCACCATTTCTGCATGAAACATAGTACAATTGGGGTTCAGTGAGGTTGAGAGACATAACACAGGGAGTCAGGCAGTAGGGCTGGTGGGGAAGAGAGAGAGCGGCCCTGAAGAAGTTGGAGCAGGGGAATCACCAGAGGTCTGATCCTGAGGGTACAATGCACCCTAGGTGACTTCCTAAAATAACTAAGTGTTCCCATTTGAATGACCCACCATTGTTCCTTGGGAAACATAGTCCATTCAAGTGCAACTGGGGCATTCTCAAACTGGGCACCTTGGGGTACCATGATACAGAGTGAGCAAGGTCTGTCTCACCAATGTTAGGGGCCTCGGCTTCTCAGAAGACTGAAATGGCCAAAGGACTGGCCAGTGGTGCACCTGGCTCCTTAGTGCTCAGTGACTGGTGATTACCCACAGCAACCTCAGTCTCAATTCTGGGGCCACAGTAGAGTTATCAATGGTTGGTTTGGGGGACCAGGTAGAGCCTGTAGGTGTTTTCTGTTTAGGTCATGCAGTGTTAATTATTACTTTGAGTCTGAATATTCCAGTGAGGTTGGTTTAGCATTTTCAGTTTGCTGTATACCCCCATCACTCTCTATTGCTTTGTTTTGCATGCTACTTCAGGTGTTTGCATTGTAGACTGGCCCCGGACCCATTTTAATTTACAGCCACTGGGAATAAGAAAGTGGGAGCTGGAGATGCATTAGTAAAAAGAAAGCAAAGTGGAGACTGGGAGAGACAAAGAGGAAGCCAAGATACACTGGGTGTATGGGGCTGCCTATTGGTCACGTAGATTGGGCTCCCTCTTTGGGACAGGGCCTGGAACAGAGAGGGGATGCCTGGTAGTCAGCTAAATACAGTTGGACCTTTTCAAGATTGGCAGTCTCCCTGTAGCTGCCATCTGTGGGGAACACCAAACTGGCCAAGATGTGGCTTTAGAGCAGAATAGGCTATGCCTTACTCTCCAGTTCTGCCCATGCCCAGCTGAAGAACTTGAGGAACCTTGCATCTCTGAGTCTCAACTTCCAAACATGTAGAATGTCTAGGATGATACCTAATCTTGTTGGAGAGTTAAGCACATAATGTACAAAGCACACATTTCTTTAGCTGAGCTCCTGGCACAGCTAGTAAGTGGTGAAGCAGACCTTTCAGAGCATTCTTGTCAATCAGCCTGGAGCCTGTCTCCACCATGACCATGCCAACCTGGAGCTGGGCCTGCTATTCTCACCTTCCATCCACTCATTCAGTAGTCAACATACGTGGAACACTGTTCATTAAATAGTTGCCACATGTCTAGCACTAGTCAAGTCACTGGAGGGGAGCAGTGACTAATAAGCTAAAACCCCAGCCTGCAAGGAGCTTACATGGGGAGACAAAAAATAGATATATAAGTAAAATACTTAGTAAGGTATCATTCTAAGAGGGGAAAAAGGGAAAAAAGTGGGAAAGAGGCAAGAAAATATGGGTAGGAGAAACATATGACACGTTGCCAGGGATGGCCTTCCCAATAAGATGACATCTGAGAGGTGAAGCAAGGTTGTGATCCATATGGGTGTCAAGTGAGGAAATTTTAGCACAGGGATGAACAAATACAGGTCCCTGAAGCAGAAGCATGCTGTCCTGTGAAGCAGCAGGGAGATGGCTGTGATTGGGGCAGTATGATGGAGAGAAGTAGAGGCAGGGTAAGAGTAGCAATGAAGGGAGGATCACAGGCAGTTCATCACACAAGGTGGCCAAGGGTCTCTAGGCTTCAGACATTGAGAAAGGAAGGCAGCCTCTAAAAAATGGCAATAGAAGGTATCAGTCTGGCCAAGACAGGTGATCCTGGCCTCATACCACCCACATCCCGGGGAGGTACATCCTGGCTTTGCCCTATAAGGCAGAGTGTTTGCCCCTACCACCAGCTCACACTCCTACTTCCTGGTTATTCCTTCCAGTCTCAATGGCTCTGGCACCTCACAAATGCAGGAGCTGTCCCTGAAATCCAGGCATAGTGTTATGGGCATTAACAAAACTGGGAGGCCCATGTCAAACCTTCTTTCCCTATTTGGCTGGGGCCAGCCCAACCCCCTACAAAGGACCCACTCATTCTTCTTCCAGAACAGTGCCTCCTGGGCAAGGGAGACATTCCAGCTGCCAGACTCCAGGCCAACACCAGAGCCATGTGTAGGGATTACTGTGAAAAATAACACAGATGGTAAGCTTCGCCATTTCCTGTACAACACATAATTAGGTTAGATAAGAAACTAGCTGTGTCTAAGTGCTATAAATGTCTATATTAAGCTATTTTGAAAGTGCCGAGCACTTTGACATTTGAGAGTTCAGAGTAATTGAGGTATTGAAATAAAACTGCTTCTGTTATTTAAAAGGTCATTATCGTCTTCAGTTAGATATATGAGGACTATTTTCCACTCTAGTGAGCTGTTCTCCCTAGCACAATTAGTATCGCTTGAGCAGATGCCTGCTGGGAGCTCCCACCTGCAGCCCCCACCAGAGGCCCAAGGTAGCCATTAAGATACATGGAACACAAGGAAAGCAGGGAAAAGTGTCTGACACTCAGAATCACTGCCTGTCCCAGGAGAGACGTCACCAAAGACTCAACACCTACTGTGCACCTGTCCTGGCGTGGCAGCTTTCTGTGCAAATTTGTTTCATCCTCATGAAAGGTATTAAAGGTTGTCATCACTGTCAGAACCTTGCAGATGAAGAAGTGAGGCCACCTCAGATGAAGGAGCAGGGGCATGGCCAGTCGGCCTAGAAGTTTGGCCAGCGCTGAGTACCATTTAATGAGCACTTAACACACTTGGACAGTCTGCTGGCTCTTCAGTGTACTAGCTTCTTTAAGCCTTGTAACCATCCAAAGAAGGAATATCTCCATTTCACAGATGAGAAAACTGAGAATTGGAGAAGTTAAAAAGCTGGAGACAGCAAAAAAGTGACTGGAAAATGCTTTAAGACTCAAACAATTTAAGAATGTAACCCACATTCCACCCAGTAGCTCAGACACATCTGGCCTCTTTCTACCATTTTCTGACCCTTCATGAGCCTGTTGGTCCTCATGCCCTTATGGCTCCTCTCAAAGAATGGAAACGAGAGTGGCCTCAGCTGGGCTTCTCAGATGGATGAATTTAGACCATTGGTTCCTGGGATGGAGACTTTTCTGGATGAGAATGCTGGCTGTAGGAGAGCCAGAAGCCAGCAGGCCAGAGGCCTGATGGGGTGCTAGTCACCCTTGCATCCCTGAGCCTATTGATTCTCATCAGTCATATGATATCCCTGTGAGGATACAGATCAGGTACAGCTCTCAAATGATTCTCTGAAAATATGACTACCAGAATGTTCGACTATAAAATTAATGCTACAGCTTTTCTCTAATTATCATTAAAGACATTTTATCCCGCCCCAAGTAATTGAGTTAAACAAATAGAATGTTCTTAACTACAAATTAGAGACCTAATTTAGTACTAAATTATGTCTTTGGTTATTGTTAACTTAATATATCACTATTTCTACATGTCCTTCAAAGAGAACCTTAACTTTCAAAGTCATCTTCATCTGAAGAGTATGGGATCCACGTTCTAGGGAGGGGATCAATGGTGACAAAGCAGCCAAAGTGTATTTACTAGATGTTCCATCTGTACGAGGCCCTGTGCTGGGCAATGATAAAATGGCCTCTCAAAAAACATGCATACTTTGAAAGCAAGTCTTGAACAGATATTTGTATACCATATTTATAGCAGCACTATTCACAATAGGCAAAAAGTAGAAACAACCTAATCCATCAACAGATGTATGAATAAGCAAAATTGGGTTATACATACAGTGAAACATTATTCATTCTCACAAAAGAAGGAAATTCTCATACATGCTACAATGTGGATAAAGACATTATGTTAAGTGAAATAAGCCAGTCACAAAAAGACAAATGATTCCATTTATATGAGGTACCTAGAGTAGTCAAATCAAGAGAAACAGAAAATAAAAAAGTGGTTTCTAGGGGGCAAGAGGATGGGAGGATTGGGGAGTTCGTGTTTAATGGGTACAGAGTTTGAGTTTGGGAAAATGGAAAAGTTCTGGAGATGGATGGTGGTGATGATTGCACAGCAATGTGAGTCCACTAATGCCACTGAACTATACACTTAAAAATGGTTAAAATGTTAACTTTATGTTATGCATATTTTACCACAATAAAAAATAAATAAAAAGAAAGGCAAACATTCGTCCTAGTGGTGATGATCAATACTGCAGATGACACATGACAGCTCAAATTACAGGACACAAAGTAATCCATTTTACATTTGTCCATTTGATTCATCTCTGGTTAAAAGTTCTATTTCTCTCTGTTGCAAAATGTCATTTTGTGAGCTGTAGAGTCACACTGAGCTACTCAGAGAAGAACTGAGCCTGGCTGAATATTACAGGCAGCAGGGCAGACGAGGACATGGTGTCACTAGGGTATGAAAGGCAACTGGACACAGACAACAAACACAAGAGAGACGAGTACGGCTGAGGGTACAGGGAGGGCAGTGGGAGACACCCTATTTTTGTTAAGTAGTAGGGAAAGACTAGAGTGGTCAGAAATTAGACCAACCTCTGACCCTTCCTCAGAGAAAGTGCTGAAAAAATATGTTTTAAATTTGGGGGAGAAAAATGATACACTAGGAACACCCTTTGTAAAGTGAAGGCAACTTAAAAACATAAGCTATTGTTTCAGAGTTGGGATTTTACCTGGGTAAATAAAATTTTGTCTTGGCCTCTGCACACTGTTCTGGAACTGTCCAGGTACCTGAGCTAGGTATCTTCCTAGGAAATCAAGGATTTTTCAGGTAGACCCAAGACCTCAGCTGTGATTGTCTGACTGTGGCGGTTCCAGACACTGCAGGAGATCTGAGACCCTAAGGCTAGCTCCGAGCTGGGCTCCCAGTGCATCATTGCACAGTGCTCTTCTGGGAAAACACATCAGCTCTTTCTTGTCCCACAGAAGAACCTCTGCAGGCCCACGAAGAGGTAGACACCCCAGGATTCTCGTCAGCATTTCCCACCAGGCCTGACCACAGCCAGAGGGTACTGCCAGCTACTGAAACCTTTTCACCCCCAGACAAGCAATGTATATCAGGCTGGTCTTTGATGGAAACTGGCAGAGCGAGCTGCCAACATGATAAATATAGAGTTTCTGTTTGCTGAGTTGTGGAAGTGCTGGATAATGTGGTTGGAGCAGAGGATTTGGATGCCTTTAGGAAGGAAAAAAAAATCTATAGGAAAAAATACCTTCCATATTGGTTGTATTTTTGTTTTTAATTTTCAAAGCACTTTTCCAGTCCTTCTCCACTGTTCAGTCCCTTTCTAAGTATTGAGAGCAGGTGGATACTAGGCTCTGTGACAGCCTGCAGGGACAGCATGGAGACTAAGTAGACAGGGCCTGCTCTTAGTGGGGCTCACTGTCCCCTGTGGAAAAGATAAGCCATCATTTAATTGCCCTGTTCCTGAAGAGAGCCCTGACTGAAGGAAGGTAACATGTGTTAGAGAATCATAATCAGGAGCTGGAGACTGATGGCAGCATTTAGGAAGGTTCCTTGGAAGCTTTTTCTGCACCAGGCCTGGCACTCTATGTGTTTACATGGACCATATAAATGCCAACTGATGTTTTATCCCTAGCAAAATTAAGAACAAGCTGATGGAGAGCCCATCCTGGAGGCTAGACCTTTTGGCACAAGCACTCCCAGTCCTGGGTCTATGGGCCAGCTCCTCCCTGGGAGGGTAGCCCCTTCTTGGAGCCCTCTACATACCTTTCCCTCCCTGCTGTCTTCTTAGGCTCACATGGAGGTTAGAGACTTGAAGTGAAACATTGCCCTCTCTCCCTCAGGTGGATTTGTTTCACTGGGGATGGTAACTCTGAATCCTGTTAGTCTTGGCCATTTTTCACATGAGGACACTTAAGGTCAGAGAGCTCAATGGGCTTTTCAAAGACACATAACAATGAAAAGGCAGACCCAGGATCTGGACCAGATCTTAAATCCTATTGCTCAAATTACTGAGTGAGAAAAGCCAAGACAACAGCAAAAGAACAAAACAAACTGATGTGAGAAGAAATAACACCAGACTGATTCTGACCCTGGCACCCAAGCCAGAAAGTATGGCTTGGATATATTTTCTTGGTTCATAGACTACTTTTAGCACACCTCTTTGCTTGCAAATGGGGAACAGGGAGAGAGGAAAAGGGAGAGAATATAAGAAGAGCAAGAGTGCAATTTAGGTCACAGTTGCATTAGGAAAAGAATATGTGGGAATGTAGAGGGAAATGGAGATAAGAGGTCCCTGTGAAGGAAGGGTGAAAACAAGAAAGGTCATCAGGTTTTCAGTGATGGCCACCAGGGGGTGCTGTCAACTCCCAAGAAGCAGCGATGCTGTCCATTGTTGGCCAAAGAGGGACCTAACCAGGTAGAGGAAGCCTGGGGGAGAGTAAGGAAACAGTATGTCACCACCACGACTGTGTCTGTTAACTCAGGAAGTCCAAAACCTGGATGAATTCCTCACTGACATCCCTTCTTGCCAGTCAGATGCTGTCAAAGGTTAGGTTGGCCATGAATAGAAGCTGGAAATGCAGAGGTTTCCTTACATATCTAAAATAAACCATATGGAACAAATTCCCAATCTGTCAAAATCAAGAGAAATCAAAGCCCAAGGTAACCAGGCCACCAATCTTCCTTCATTAGTATTGGCAGTGGGAAGAATTCTCAAATTTTAGGGACTTTAGGTAAATAACTTGTCTCTGCAATGTATTTTGTTGCTCTTTCTGCCACTCCCTGGACATACTAAATTATCCTTTTTACTGCAGTATTTCTCCTAACTTGAATGGTCTGTTTCTTCATGATAAAACAAGACAATCCTAAATGCTGATTGTGAGGGAAAGCATGGAATACTCAGCATCCCTCCCTGCTTGATTGCTGTTGAAATCACAGTTGAAAGACCCATCTCACTTCCCAGGCAGCCTCTAGTCCTCGTCCCTGCAGTACCCCAGGTGAGGCTGATGAAGGGCCTGATGGCCCTGCTCTCTGGATGTGCATCTCCCATCAGGCTGTCTGCATACAGGGAGAAAGCTATAGCCCATAGAGGCCCCTACCCTCTGCCTTCTGGCATATTCTTGACCCTCTACCAGAGCTCTGTTCAGAACACTTGCTCCAAAATATCTGTCCTGACCCTTTCCTTATTCTGGTTACCAGGGCACTTGTGGATTACTTCTCTTTTGGTTCTTATACCAGACAGCCCACAATGGGAAGAACATAGAATTGACACTGGGTAACCCTTAGTTTTAATCCAGCTTTGCAACTTATGATGCAGCCTTAGGAAAGTCACTTATGCTCTGGACCTTATTTCACATAGCCGATAACATAGCAACAATGTCACTTCCCTTTCAGGGCTTCTGTGTAGTACATAGCACCATGGCACCATCCCCAGCGTCTGGCAAGCACCCTACCAACAGTAATCACCACAAGTGTAACCTGCCTATTGTCTGTACTTCTTCATACACACATCTGCATTCAATGCCCAGCATATAGTTGCTGCTCAGTAAAGACCTATGGAATGAACATTAACCTCTGAAATTCCCTTGGGGCGGGGGGGGGGGGAGTTAAGCTTGTCGTATTTAATAATTCTGCTCCATTGCAAGGCTAACCTTGTTTATTCCAGTGGGGAGTCATTAGCTATCACCTTCCAATGGAGGCTCCACACTCATCCTCTCCTTGATAAGCCTGTGACATTACTGCCCTCTGGGGTGGGGGGTGAGGAAGGCCATGGAGAAAGGGAGGACATGAGGAACTATGGACAGGAGAAGAAGAGACCTGTGAGGTTTTATTACCTTTAAATCATGGTCTTGTTTATAAAATGATGGGATATGGGAGAATGATTTAAGTTAACAACCTCTAAGGTACTGTTAGTTACAACATTCTATAAAGGGGTCATGTTCTTCGATGCTGAGTCATTGTCTTCTGGTAACTGGGGAGTCCTGTGTTGCCAGCTTGGGACAGTGATAAGATCTGGTCTCTCCACAGTAATTCAGTGTCACCTCCCAGCCTAGGACGTGCTCAGTCTTTCCTTTGGTTGTCCCTCCACTGAGTCACAAAATGCCCAGAGGGACTTACCTGTGGTTATCTCCAGTCAGTCCTGGCTATGCTCACCCTGCCAGTGTAGACAAAACTCAGCTCACTTCTTCAGGGCTAGAGGACTCCTCACTCTACTGCCTTAGATGCAGGCTGCTCCAGAACTTGCCACCACTGTGCTGCCGGCAGGGGTGAGTGGGTGGGGTTGGTGGGTCGCGACCCAAACAGGCAGCTGTGTCTGCAACACTTGGGAAGCGTGGTGACCATGCCTGGCTTCCTGGTCCTGGGGCTTTTGCTCCAAATGCTCCTGAAGCCGGAACTGTGTGGCTGTCTGCAATGCCTTGGGCAGTACCCAGAGACGTGGTCTCAGCTCTCAGGGCTTTGAGAACCACTGGCGCAGGCCCACGCCCAGGACAGAGAGTGTTCCTTTTACACCCCCAATGCCCACAGCCACTAAGGCTGAGCAAACAGTGTGGGGGTGGGGGGTGGTGGCAGTAGCAGTACCAGAAAGGCAGGGAGGTTAGGGTTAAGAAGGACCTTGACTTCTCTAGGATGCTGGGCTCCATCTTGAGATCAGTGGGAGCAGGGTTTCAGGCAGAGGAGTGATTCGGCCAGTCTGCATTTTAGAAGCACCCTCTGGCAGCATTTTGAGGACAGATTAGATGGCAGGAAGACAGGTCAGGGGTGAACACAGTGGTCCATTAGAGAAATGATCAAAGCTCGAAAGCAAAATTATATGAATGAATAGGTGCCAACAACATGAGGGGAGGAGATGGGAGAGAAAAGATTCCAGCTCTGTCATCCTGGGCAAGCTAGCTGAGCTCCCTGAACCTGTGTCTTCATCTGCAAATTGGGGTAGAACATCATTGGCCTAATGAGATAACACAGAAAATGTGCTCAGCAAGATGCCTGGCACTGGGTATTTTTCAATAAAAGTCAGCATCGATTCCTTTGCTACTGCCAGTGGCCTAAGTCTCTGGTGACACCAGATGTCTAGTCTTAGAAAGGTGATGTTCTTATCCAGGATGGCTGGGTTTTGAAGAGGTTGAGGTGTTCATGATACAGTCAGTATTGGGCTTCTGAAAAGTGTAGGGAATGCTCTAGGGGAAACAGCTAATGGGTAGGTATGGAAGTCAAATGAGGGGTCCAATTGGAGCTATGATTGTGGAATCCTCAGGCTAGAGAATATCAGAGACACAGGTGCAGATGCACAGAGAAAAAGCCAAGGATGAACCTCACAGGAAATCATTGCTGAAGAGCTGAGTAGAGGAAAGGCAATTACAGAGATTACTTAAGGCCTAAGAAGTACAATTAGGTGAGTTGGGTCATAAAAGTCAGGGTATCAGTTTCAAAAAGGGAAAGGACACTTGTGTCAGCAATGAGCCTTGAGGTCTCGAGCAGAGCTGAGTTTTGGGATGGGAGGAAAACAGCCAGCAGAGGTGACAAGGAGCGGTCACTGCAAGTAGTGCAGACTTCTGGCTGTGGAGGGAAGGAGCAAGAGATTTTAGAGGAGGGTTGAGAAATGCTTGCCACTTTGGAGACTGAGGGAGAAGCTTAATAATACAAAAAGAGAGAGAGGACAGACACCTAGTGAAGGAGACCCAGAAGATGGAATCCAAATGCAGGAAGAATAAGGGGTAGAAGCAGAAGACATTTTAAAGAATAGAAAATTGCTCATGAGATGCGCCGGGTGCCGTGTCTGAGCACACAGAACTGGGAACTTGGAGATCCCAGGGGCTGAGGAAGGACAGGACAGAGGACATCCTGCAGGTGCAAGGCTAGACAGTCCTAATACTTGCTTCAGCCACAGACCAGCCCTGCAAGAGGCCAGGGTTCATACAGCCAGGAAAAGATTGAGAACAGGTAGGCTTCCTGGAGGCAGAACTTGGTGGTGCAGGTGGGGGTTGGGGTTGGGATTCACGGAGGGCCATCAGGCTGGGATTTGATAGTATGGTTTTAGGCAGGCTCTGCTCCCAACTGATCCTCTCCCAAGGGAAGCAGGTCTCTTCCTTGCTCCTTTGTTTCCCCAGCTATAAAGTGACAGGCTTCACCATGATGCTCATAGAGGACCTTGCAGTTAAGACCCTGGCATAAGGTCTCTTAGTTTACATCTTTTGCAAATGATGGGCCCCTTTAGGAAACTGAGAGCATCAGACCCTCACACACACAATACAAATTTCTGCATATAATTCCTGTGTTTGTGGGTTACCTAAGATCCCCTGTTGACCCAGGAGTCTGAGGTTCTAATCATACTCATAAATACAAAGCAATCACACCCAACCACCCCACCAGCTAGAAAACTGTAATAAAGGAAAATGAAACGCTGATTTTTTCAGCAGCAGCACGGCCCCCACACAGACCAGCTGCTAATGAGTTTTTCTCCAATTTCCTAATGGAGGACACTTGTAATAAAGTTTAATGTGGAAGAACAAGGTGCATTTAACCAAAGCTGTAAACATCTCTAATTCTATTTAAAACTATAGGGTGCAGTACATTAACATTTAACAATCAGACACTAAATTGATGTGAAGCTAAACTGAGCTGTGTTTATTAGGATGCAGGCACCAAGTCATCTTTTATCAATGACAACAGAAGGAGCAGAAAACTACCCTGTTCACACTCACACCCCACCCAATGCATTAATTAAGAGTCCTCCAAATCACCACCCTATGGAAAGATACTGATTGCTTTAAAGAAAATACTCTGAGCAGAGCACTGGTGGCTCAGTGCCAAAGTTTTTTGGCCTTGCTCACTTTGTAAATTGTTTCCCCCAGCATAACAAAACATTTTTTAAAAAAGGGAAATCTATAGGTAATTCAGAATAAGTTAAGGCTTAAACTCTATTCTTCTTGACCTCTGCAGAGTTCACGCTGCTAAGCCCATCTTTCTCTTCAGAAAAACTCCCAGATGCAGCTTTCTCCTGGCCCCTCCTATGCCTCTGATGGCTTTCTCTTCCCTGGTCTTCAGGATTCTTGCCTGCTTCTGGACCTGCCAGCAAGGTACTCCCCACCACTCAGGCCTGAGTTACTTCCCTCCCATTGGGCCACCTTTCCCTGGGGATTTTGCTAACTGTCAGGGCTTCCACTATGACCTATACTCAGAGAATACCCCTATCATCCCATGGGGTTCCAGATCCACATTTCACAAGTTAACATCTTTGTCTGGGCACCAGAAGCATGGGCAGTCCCTTGGTAGAAATACAGATTACCAGGCCCCATCCAGACTTCCTGAACCAGAACCCACAGTTCAACAAGATCAGGTGATTCTTGTATATGCTAAGATTTAGGGAACACTAGTCTCTCCTAGCCATTTGCATATCCCACTGCAGCTCAAGCTTGACATGTCCACGTTGAAAGCAGACCTTTCCTCTGAACTATGAATTTCTTCTCTCATTTCCATCCCAGTGAACAGCTTCTGTCCAGTGTATAGGGTGGGAGTGGACTAGGGGGATGAAAGGTCAATGTCCCCATCATGTGGCTAGCTGCCTTACCTTACAATAGGCTCCAAATGTCACAGAGCTAGGTCCCTCTGACCCCTGTCTCCTAGGACAGGATACTGAAAAGATGTCATGTTCTGTGTGAAAGCCAGCTAAAACTTTAGGGCCAGCACAGAATGGCTTCCTCCAATATTCATGCAACAGGGTTCATTTGATTCTTCGTCCTATCCCCTTCCCCTGCTCTGCCAGTGCCCCTGAGTACTTCCCCAGCCCTGCTGGTGTCCTATTCCAAACTCGAGGGCCCCTCTGTTAGGAGAGCACAAGTCCTAAAACCTAAGTCTCTGTATGTTGAGAAGATGTTTTCAGAACCCCTTGAGGCTCACAGAGAGGGCGAGGAATGCTGTGGGACCTCATGGCTGCAAGCTCAGTTCTTGCATATATTACATTTAAGCTCTTCGCATGGTGAAAATGCAGTCCTATTGCTTCCCATGCTGGGAGGCCACTGATGCATACTGTATTAGTCAGAATTCTCTCTGTTGCAACCTGACTAGCTTGAACAAGACCAGGGGTTATATCGTAGAAATGGGAATAGTTTGTTGAATCAAAAGAAGATCTGAAGGAAAAAGAAAAGTCTAGGAGATTTTAGGGACTAGTATCTGGGATCTACACTTCCAGAACATTCTCAACTTTGCTTCTCTCTTAGCCATCTCTTTCATACTCTCAGGCTCCTCTGCTTGGCAAGAGACATCGCTGTAAGCAGATCTGATGTGTGGTATCACAGCTTAGGTACTCAGGAATTTTTTTTTCTTTCTCCCAAAAATTCTATTTATCCAGACCAGGCCTCACACCTGCTCTGGACCATTTTTGTGGCCTGGGATATGAGCCATATCCTTGGCCCAGTTTAGGTTGTAGTCATGCATATAAGAGCTGAGTGGTGAACAAGGCCATGAATAGTCCCTAAAAGCATCAACTGGTTTAATGTTCTTATCTCAAGTGAGCCTTTAAGCTTACTGATGTATGGGATGACCCAGATAGCTATGCATTAAAAAATATAAAATTCATTGTTAGTCATTCCAGCAAGCATCAGAAGTGCATAGGTCTGGCTGTTTCTTACTTGCCCTATGAGTTAGCAGAACCACGAATCTTTAATGAAGAAATGATCCTAAAGAAATCTTAACTCTTTCCTCTCACTATAGGTGCTTATTTCAGGACTTGGGAATACATTTTTTTACCTTGCTTGCAATGATGCCATGCCATGTATGGCCTAGGCCAAAATTCACCATCAAATCTGAGCATATCTGCTCACCACATTCTAAGCAATAGACTCTTGTTTTAACTTCATGTAAATGTACAAGCAATTGTGTATGTTGAAAACTGCTTATATATAGTTGTTCCATAAATGCCTTATAATAAAACCAAATAAAAAATCTTTTCCTAATTCCTATTTGAATTATGCTACTACTTATTTATCCTTAGAAATGTCAGTGCATGTTTACTAGTGTGTTTGTTAGAGAATAATTGAGTAGACTCATTTTTTAAGTCTACTATGACAATAACATGAAGATTTATCACTCCAAAGAAGCATCAGGTACAAATCATCCATTGTTTCCAGTTCTGAGCAGAGATTACTTGGTTTGCTTCTGTAGATAATAGTAGGACAAGCTCTGCTTAGATGTTGTCAACAGCTTCCAAATTTCCTGTGGGAAGCATTTTCAATAGATGGTCTTACAGCTTCATTTTATATTCTATGGCAGCAGGTTCCCCACTTGCATACCTTAGTATGCAATTGTGCACCTAAGACTTAAGTTTTGGAAAAATAATCGGAACTTAGTAACAACAATGCCTTAGATCAACTTACAGCTATCGGCTCTTAAGAGCTTGTGTTCTTCTTAGTATGATGGCCCTAAGTTCCCAATGAATTTAAGTGGGTGGGATCAAAGTTCACATCAGTTCTGCAGAGGTCTGGGAGCCTTCTACCCCCATGCCTTCTCCCACCATCTCCTCTTCATATGTCCCACTCTACACTCCCACCTGGCACCCCCAGGGGTCCACATAGCTCATATGGCTGTTTGTGAATTCAGGAAATTCCCCTGCCTCTTCTTCGAAACACCATATAACCATGTTCTGATGGATCATTGTTATGATAAAATGATATGATGCCTATGATACTTTTGATGTGAATTGTGTGCTAACCATATAGCCTCCTCCCTAAAGAGATGCTAGAGGAAATTCCAGGGAGTTCTTCCAAATGATCTTTCTTCCTCAAAAGTTATGTAGTGTATTTACTACCTTTGAAATCTGGCAGAGAAGGAGAGAAAGAGATCTAAGTGTACGCCAGAGAGAATGACTTCCTCTGTGTAACGTCAGGCTATTTTTGCTTCTGGAAAATCATTACTTGCTCTCAATTTGGACCCTTTGCAATAAACCATGAGAGGCACTTACAAGTTATCACGGGTCTTTGTGAGTGTCACTACAGAGCTAAGTTCATGGACAAATATTTCCATTTTAAAGTTACTGCAATGAGAGCCTTAAACAGTAAAGAAATTTTCATTTTGAAAACGCAAACTGGCTTTAGCATGAATGTTAACACAATGTATCTGTGTAGCAATTTACAGTGCCCAAAATCTTGTGGTATTCATTAACCCATTTTAAGAGGTTAAGTCACCTCTATATAAAGATGAATCTGAGACAGATAGAGGATAAGAGACTCAACTAAGTTCAATTCACACGGTTATACAGAGGGGCACACCTCACACTCAAGGTTGTGTTTAAAATATATAGTTTATATACATGGTCCATTACAAAACCAAACAATTTCTGTAGTGTGCAGTACGTAACACTCACACAGAAAGAAGAGTTTTTAACAACGCAGTTGACAGGATGGTCTTCTTCAAGAATGGATCCATCTTCAGTGAAGTTGTGGATGTTGTCTAAGTCCACAAAGCAACTTCCACACATATGTATATGCTGCACATCTCCACCCAATCCCCACCCAAACCCACTAGAATTCACATGCAAAATTGAGTTGGGCAAGGCACTTTGTAACAGTAGAGTCTTTATGACACACTTTTCCAGCTCAGTTTGTACTTCCTACTCTCCTACCAAGGGGAACCAAGCAAAATACTTTGCTTTCACACAAGTGGGCATTCAATTGAAGTTGGTAACTTTGGTACACTTCCAGGAGGCCCACTTCCTCCAGTGTGTTATTGTCAGCAAACTCCTCTGCTCCTTTGGAAAAGGGTGAGTAAGAACTTCTTGGAGAATATAAGTTTCTATACCAGTAGAGATACACACTGACAAAGGGATGGGAGTCCTTCAGCATAGTGTTCTACTTGTTCTGTGGCCTTGGGTGATCACTGGTGGGGAAATAGGCACCTAGGTTTTCAGAGACATTCCTGTCTACTTAGACCTCAGACTTCCCCATAATGTGTCTCTCTGCCCTTAAATTGCCAGGGTCAATGCATCTATTTAAAATAAGAGATGTTGTCTTGAGTACTGCTTACGATGGCAGTTTGCTCTGCTCTTGATGCCCTAACAATGTTATCTGATCCTTTGAAAACCAATTAGTACATATCTACCATCTCATGCTTTGGCCTATAATGGCATTTCCTCCAGCTATCTACTATGAGCTTGATATCATAGATACAGGAAGAGCAGAAGATTAAAATTAAGATTTAAAAGAAAATAAAAACCCAGAAAAAGAAGACAAAAATGTGAAGTTTGGTTCAGCAGAAAACCTCCTTAGATGCTTTCAGAATCAGCGTCCTTACCACTCAGGGCTCAGACCCAAAACATTTTGTTCCAGAAGATTTGTTCAAAGGCTGCAGCCCCTACTCTTTTTCAGAGAGGAATCTCATATCTCTCTGAAGGTACGAGGCTCCTCTCATAAGAAAGGGACTCCACACCACACAGAAGGCACTTGTGAAAATATAAAAATAAGTTTTCATAAATAACTGAGGTGGCATGTATTAAATAGGATCATGAAAGAGGACATGGAGTTACAGCTTGTTCTCTTCAAAGAGGATCTGGGCATAGACAGTGCTGGTGGGGATGCCTTTGGCAGCCTGGTGGGGTTTGATCAGCTCCAGCTCGGCATAGGTCAAGTTTTCCTCAGCAATCTTTGGCTGTAAGATAAAACAGAACACAATTCTAGCTGACCACACAGAGTTCTAAATCATACATTCATTCATCAAGCATGCACTTTCATAGCATTTTGGGATTTGAAGGGGAGCAAATGGACAAATAATTTACAAGGATATATAAAACCTAAATAACATAATACTATAGATTTCAAAGTCTTATAAAGAACACTATGCCCTACCAAGAGACACTATGATTTGTTTTTGAGCCAATTAGAACACTAACAAAAAATGATTAAACATTAGACCACAAAGTAAATTTTAATTCTGAAAAGTAAAAATAATGTAACAGTCTTTGATCAAAATGAAAAAAAACAGAGACAGAAACAAAAAATCCTGGAAATTAATAACAAAACTAGAATGCTACTTTCTTAAATAAAATTTTCTTAAATGGCTTAACCTGTATAAAACTAAAATTTCAGAATACCTTCAAAATAATGATAAAGAAGATATCGCCAGAACCTAAAAAATACAGTACTCAGAGAAAAATCATAGATGTAAATATTTATATCCAACCGAAGAAGTTAGAAAAAAAATGATTGAAAAAAAAAACCCCAAAAAACAGAAGGACCAATAAAATTAAAATCAGGCTGTATAAATCAGAACACAAACAAACAAACAAACAGTGGAAATAAAATTATGCAAAGCTCATGCTTGTAAAACACCAATAAAATAAACTGAAAAAAACATTAATTGAGATTAAAAGGAAAAACAAAATTAAATACAATGGGAAATAAGAAAAGAAATATAACATAAGAAAATGTTTTAAATTAAGAAAATTACTTTGTTCAACTTATTGTAAAAATTTTTGAAATACAGAATAAATGGATAATATTCCAGAAAAGTATAAATTATAAACAATAATTTTAAAAATACCAATATACTAATCATCATTAAAAAAAGTAGAAGAAAGAAAGTAAAAAAAGGAAAGGGAAAAGGATAGAGGGATGAAAGGGAAGGAGGGAGGGAGGGAAAAAGAGAGGGGAAATGTCAAAAAGCTCTTACTCAAAAGTACAAGGCCCAGGCAGTTTTATGAGAGGATTTCTTAAAAAAAAAAATTCCTTTAAGAAACAGATAATTTGAATGTAATTAAACTGATCCAGTGGATTAAAAGAAATATTTCACATATATTAAAACAATCTCATTTATTAACATAAATTTCAAATCACATTTACTCAGAGAATACATTAAAAGTTAAGATAATCATTTTAAGTCGATTTTATTTCAAGAATGCAAGAATACTTCAATATTAGAAAAATCCACTAACATAATTCATAATAGTAATAGATGAAAAAACTGTATTGTTATCTTCATAGATATTGGAAAGTCATCTAATAAAATTTAAAAACATTTTTGTTAAAAAATTTTGAATAAAGTACTCATAGATTTATATTTTCTTACCATGATTAAGAAATAAACATTTGGTGATTCAATTGTAGTGGTATTAAAAATATAAAGCTACAGTCATTAAAACACTGTAGCACTGCCAAGTGAATATATCCATGAGACCCTTCGGAAATTAACACAAATATTGTTGTTCAGTAAATGGTGGTGGGCTGTTTGGGCAGCCATTTGAAAAAAATTATATTTCTATATCGTTCTTTACACCAGAGAAGTTGCAAATGAATTAAACATTTAATATGGAAAATGAACTCACAAAAGTGCTAGAATAATATGTGGAAAATTAAAGAATATATAATCTCAGCATATGGAATTCATTTTAAAGTATGATACAAAATCCAGAAGCAACAGAGAAAATATATGGACATTTTCATGCTACATATGGCAAAATATTCTCTAAATGAAGTCAAAGGACAATTGAAAAAAATGAGGAAATATTTGTAAATCATAACAAAGGGCCTTACAATTCAACAAAGATAATGGCCAACAATACATCAGAAAATAAGCAAAGAACAACAGTCAGTACAAATGGCTCTGACACGTGTAAAATGAGAGTCAACCTCCCTCATAATGGGAGAATTGTGATTTAAAATTACACTTAGACATCACTTTCTGTCTTTTGGGAGAACAAACTGATGGTTGCCAGAAGAGAAAGGGTTGGAGGGATAGGTGAAACAGGTGAAGAGGCATAAAAAATACAAACTTCCAGTTATAAAATATATGTTATGGTGATATAATGCACAGCATAAGGAACATAGTCAATATCGTAATAAATTTGTACAGTGACAGATGGTTACTAGACTTATCGTGGTGATCACATCATGAGATATATGTAAAATCACTATGTTAAACACCTGAAACTTATATAACATGTATAACAACTATACTTCAATAAATTTTATAAAATATTGCCAAACAAAATTGAAGCAAACAGGTCTTCTTATATTGTTGGTGAAAAGTGTTCATTGGTATAAACAAAAATCTGGAAACTCTTAAATGAATATCATTAGTAGACTGGTGCATTCATACAGTACACCAGTATGTGCTGCAGTCTTTAAAAGGAATGCTAGAGCTGTATGTGTGCTGTGTGTTCTACTATCATTTGTGAAAATATGTGCACGTGTGAATAAATGTATGTGTATGTAATTATTAGCTCAGAAAACGATTGCAACCTGCTTGGAAAATCAAGACCCTGGTATCTATAGTTCCCTCTGGAGAGGTAAACAGGATGACCAGAAGGAGGCCTCCTGCTTTGCTGCACACATCTGTTGACATCTTTTGAATTTTATGGTAGGTACACATATTTAAGCAACACATTAATTTTAATGCATAATTAGAAAAAGTCAGTCACTAATTTATAGTCATAAAAGACTTATGAATTTCATTTAAGTAGCCCTGCTTTTTATGTTTTTTGATTTTTGGCTTTGGCTATGCTGTAGTTTTATTTCGATTTTTGCTGCTTTGTACCTATGCCTTGGTTAGGTCACCAAAATTCAGGACAAAAAACCATTTGCATTCAATTTAAGTTTCTTAAAACAGAATGCCAAAAGCCAAAAGCTGCTTTTTTTTTTTTTTTTTTTTTTTTGCAGTGAAGCATCTTAATAGGAACTCGGAGCCAGAGACAAAGAGAACTTGACAAGAACTCCTTAAAGACAGTATATACTGGTTAGGGCCAATTGACAGATGACCTCTACAAATCTTCTGGACACTTTTAAATTTCAAAATCAAGAACATTTATAGACATGAAAGCCTCTTTTTTTTTTGTCTTTTGACACCAAAACCTACATTTAGTCATCCATATTTTACAAGCCAACAAAAATCTCGTTTTCATCTTGCTTGCAGTTTAATTACATTTCATATTATAATGATTCCATTTAGAAATGCCATGTGTCCTCAAATAAGCATGAAAACCCAACTCATGTAAATTTTAGAACCAAGATTTATGAAATCATATTTTGTCAGGTGTTTTATTACATTACCTTGAAACTGCATTGTTTTCTAGTGTAGATTATATGTTTATTCTTAAGTTATTCTATTACATTTGGATATGAAAAACAACACTGGCTTTCTCAATACAGGTCACCAGGCTGGTTTGACTAGTGTGTTGTTTTCATACATTTTTATGATGTTCCTATAGTAAACATAATTTAATAAAGCCAAAGCACACTAAATAAATAATTGCATCTAAAAAAGTAATAAAAACAAATAAAATTAGTACTTTTATAAGTGGAAAGGTACTTCAATTACTGCTACAAGTGCCAACCCCCATAAAATGTGTAGAATCATTTCCCTTATGCATATTTCTGGGATATAATAATTTGATTGAAGATATGAGGCAGCACACAGGAGGCTCTGAATTGTAAAGTGTATACAGTTTCCAACAGAAGATGCATAATAGCCATCTTTGGCACCTTTAAAGAGCCTATTGATTTCCTGGCATGCAGACTTGGCTGTCACCATCAACCATGTGCTTAATTTCATTTTCCAGTTTGTTTAACTGGAAATAAATTCCATAAGTCCAGTGAAAGGAGGTAAGTGTAGACTCCTCACCAGTTTCTACCATGTTACTTTTCTTTGCACCAGTGTTTCAGTGAAGAGTGTAGGTGCTTTGGGAAGTAGCTTAGAGAAAAGTATTGGTATATCAGTAGGACTAGGTAAGACTCTAGAACTGGAAGTAAGAAGCAGAATGTAAAGGCTAAAGTGATTACAACGGGGCAGAATCTGCTGCAGGACCCCACCTGTATTTCTGGTGATGTCTGAAATCTTGACAATTCAAACCCATCCTGAGTTTAAGCTCAGAAATCACTCCCGGTGCCTATGGCATTTCAAGACTGGAGTACAGCAAGTGAGTCTCTGAATCAGGAAGCTTTCTGTTAGTTTTCTGCCATCTGCTGGCCCGCAAAATGACCCTCTCCAAGCTCCTATCCTGCTCTTAGGATGAAGAAAGTTCAGAAGTGTATGGGGCTTTAGCACTCAAGACTACAAACAATATTCTTGAAATGGCTGTTCACACTCGTGCAAAAGCTTTAGGTTCCACTGAAACACACAAAAAAAATTTCTGAAAGTAGGATTTTCAGGCCTCAGACATGAGTTTGACACTTCTATCTGACATTGCTGTATTTACTGGAAGTCAGGAGAGGAAAGGAAAAGACTGCAGAAGTGGACCAATTGCTGGAGGACCTAGTAGGGTCCTTTAGAAAAAGCCTAGAACTTTCTAAACATGTAAGAAGCAACTGTGTCATTTCCTCTTTCCCAGGACTCTTTGGTTTTACTTTCTTTTCCCTTTGACCAGCCTGCAGAGACTCTTGATCACTTTCTCTTTCTATACCTCCAATAAAGGCCTGCTATTTGTGTTCAACTGCTTGGTATTCTGTATGTTCTAAACCCCATTGTTTTATTTATCTTTAATCCCACTTCTCATACATTTTCTCCCTGCCATGGAGAACCCATTCCTTAGTTTGTAAGGGATTCTATGAGCAAGAGGGGATGGAGGTTTGGATATAGACATGTGTCAATACATCAAAGGAAGGCTGGAATAAAAGAAAATTCTTCTAATTCTCAGTTCAATGGAAGTGTTCCTGAGGAGAAAGTGAGAAGACCTGAGGCCATCAACTTGCAAGTGACTTCAGAGCATGAGTGCAAGAGGAATTTGTACCTCAGTTCAAATGTCAGCTATGTGACCTTAGGCCAGTCTATCATTGACCTTCAGGGATCCATCTTGTTGGTGTAAATGGGGATTTAAATGAAATGATGTATGTAATGATTTTGGCACCACAGTGTTTACCCTATAAAAGTTGCTAAACATTTGTGTACTGAATAAATGTTTTGCTGTCATCACTTTCTCTTAGAGCCAGCTAAAATATCATCTGTTTGTCTATGTTCAGAATTATTTATGAGTTACCAAGAACTATGTGAACTAAATAGCCCTGGATATATTCTGACAGGTAAAAAATAGGTTCTAGAAAAATAGTTGCTATGGGATGAACTGTTTCCTTGCAAAATTCACATGTGGAAGCCCTAACTTTTAGTACCTCGGAATATGACTGTATCTGGAGATAAGGTTTTTATAGAGGTAATTAAGGTAAAAAGAGGTCATTACAGTGGGCCCCAATCCAATATAACTGGAGCCCTTGCTAGAAAAGGACATTAGGACACAGATACATACAGAGGGAAGAAAATGTAAGGACACAAGAAGACAGCTATTTCCCTGCCAAACAGAGGGATCAAGAAGGAAAATCCTGTCAACATCTTGATCTGACTTCTAGCCTCCAGGACCATGTTGTTTAAGCTGCCCAGTCTGTACTGCTTTGTTATGGCAGCCTGGAAGAGGAGGAAAGAAGAGAGAATAGCCTTCCTTCAGGGGAGAGGAAATGAACTACCTGATTAGGGTAGGTGCATACAAAGGATCAACACATTCTGTGTCATCACCAGAGAGCCATCCTTTCCTGAGAGAAGGAAAGGGACTAAGGTCTGATGCATTTACTCCCATATTCAGTGAGGGACAAAGCTGGAGAAGAGGCTCTGGAGCTCCTTTGGATAGTACCCCAACACACACACCTCCCACTTCCAGATGCCCTTTACCTCATGGTTTGACTTGACCCTGTGTATCCCAGTCCTAAGATGATATTTCTACGTATGCCTCCTGCTATGTCTTCCAGTGACATCAAAAAGATTAAAAAAATTTTTAATTTAACTTTCTTAAATGACATGCACTAAAAGTGATTCTTTTAGATGGGCTGTTGTCTGCACTTTAACACATGTACAGATTTATGACCACTGCCATGACAGGACACAGAATAGTTGTATCACACCCTCTCACACTACCTTCTGTGGTTATGTCTCCCTCTAGCCCTACCCTCTGGCATCCCTTGATCTGTTTTCTGTGACTATGGTTTTGTCTCTTAGAGAATGTGATATGAAAGGAATCATACAGTGTGTACCTTTTATGACTGGCTTTTTTCTCTCAGCATAATTCTCTCGATTCATCTAAGTTATTGTGTGTATCAGTGGGTTGTTCCTTTTGATTGCTAAGGAGTAATCCGTGGTGCACCACATGCCAGTTTGCTTTTCCTTTCACCTGCTGAGGGACACCTGGGCTGTTTCAAGTTTTTGGTACTTATAAAGTTGTTATAGATATTCATGTGTGGGTTTTTGTAAGATGTTTTCATTACTTAGGGTAAACACTGAGTAGTGGGTTTTGCTGAGTGATATGGAAAGTATATGCTTAACTTTATAAGAAACTGCCAAATTATTATGCCAGAGTATCAGCACCATTATTCCCTCCAACCAGCAATGTCTGAGAGTTTTAATTATTCTGTGTACTTGTTGGTCCTTGGTGTTGTCAGCATTTTTTATTTTGGCCATCTTAGTAGGTGCTAGCAAGTGCTACCTTTTTGTGGTCCTTAAGGACCTTACTGATTCTAGACTTGAACTCAAGTGTTCAACAATGGCCACTGAGCCACATTAAACCTCCACATAGCACAACATCCTCTCAGAAAAATTAGGAAAGGATTATTACAAAGACAAGTTTTCTAATATAGTGTTGAAACTTCTGGACTCTATGCAAATTTCAGAGTTTGAAATGCCATGTCTTCACCCCCATCCATCTATTCTGCCAATGGTGAGATGCTGTAACAGCAGATGAGAGCCTCCGGGCTGGACCTCCTACTTCTTATTTCAACCTCTTTCTCTCAGTTTTGGAGTGTTGATTATGGAAAGTATGTCTATGGATATAATTTACTTGATAGGGCTAAAACTAGAAAAGTCAACCCACAGGATTCAGAAGTTGTGCACCTCTTGGGAACACCCTGACTCTTTAAGCTCCTAATCTGTAGTTTCTGAGTATTTCATTTTGTAGGTGTGTTTCCAGGATTCAAGCGAAAAGTTAACATTCCTTCTAGGGGGGAGACACACACACACACACACACACACACACACACACACACACACACAGAGAGAGAGAGAGAGAGAGAGAGAGAGAGAGAGAGAGAGAGAGAGATTGATTTAGCATTCTATGCAGACTCCTACAAAACAACACTTTATCATAGAGATCGCAGGTGGATGGGCAAGTTAAATTAAGTTGCAGGAATAAAAAAAATGCAATTGCAGCCACTGCAAGTTCTCCAATGTCAGAAGTTCAATTGGGTAATACCATTATCACAGCAACAGATCAATAACTAGGACATGGATGTTTATGCTAACGTCACCTTAGAGTTAAAAAATGTAATTGCAGTTCTACTAGAGTTGCACTATCAGGTTCTATTTACCCAAGAGAGAATTACATATTATCGAGGGCAGACTTCCTCTTCCCCCTTCAAGATGAGTGCTCATTTTTTATTCAGCAGAGTAGTACCTGATAAAACAAACTCTCCCCTCACAACATCCACACATACGGAACTGTGGCCACTGAGAAAAGGGGAAGCTGTATATTTTGTGAAGCTCTATTTGTTGGAGGGCCTCAACAGGTCCAAACTCAGGAAATAAAACCATGTTGTGGTCCCGATTGGTCGTGTTGGAATCAATATGACTTGGATACAAACTTTACTTAATTCTGAGTTCCACAGGCTTGCTGATTGGCATATCTGTTTATGTTTAAACATAATATGAAGAGGAGAAGTTGAGTTCCCTGACATGCAAGTTAAATAAAAATAAAGAATCAAAAGAAGCCAAAGAGACATGTTTCCCACACCTAGATGTTAAATAATGATGCAAAGAAAACAATACAAAAGTGACCTTCAGGAGTGACAGAGTGCAGTAGTTGAAAATTGGTCCTTCTGAGATCAGAACTTGGCAAATGTTAACTGATCTTCACCATCTCATTCAATCCTTACACCAGACCTATGACATGGGTCCAATGACCATGCTCAATTCACAGATGAGCAAATAGGTTTTAAAAGGCAGGTAACCTACTCAAGGTCATGCCGCTATTACTTGGTAGAGTCTGGACTCAGAGGCAGGCATTCCTGTCCAGCATCCACAGTCTGTTCATTGAAGGTGCCCCAGCCCTTGCAAGTGACTGAGGCTCTGCTGTGAATGTCTAGGTGAGCTAGCCAGGCAGAGAGCAATCCCTGAAATCCCAAGGGGAAAATGGTGACTTTCCAAAGACAACAGGGAAGCTTCTCTGGCACAAATCCACAAATCATGGGAAAGTGAATTTTCAGAACAGTCTTGCACTACTCCATGGGTAGTGTGAGTTTAAACTAAAGGGATATGGGGAGAAGGGAGCCTGGCATGGTGTGGAAAGATAGAGGACTTAAAGGTGCAGAACCCAAGACCCTCTGTGAGCAGATATATGGATGTCACAGATTGGAGTGGACGATGGAGGAGAGAATTCCATCAAAATGCTTATATATAGGTGACCCTTAGATACTCTCTCTAGTCTTATCTCCCCAAGATTCTTAGCCTTTAAAGGAGCAGCATGGGATGGAGGTGATAAGAGTGTAGGCTCTGCTTTGGTCAGGCTGTGGGTGAGGTGGCAACAGATTCTTGATTAGATGTGACTGCTGAACAGGTGAAACTACAAAGCTAAGTATTTATGGAGTAGAACAGGAAAGTCCAGAGGAATTATCTGAGGTAACTGCTGGAGCCACAATCCAGGTCTACTCTTATTATCTCCTTTTTGCTGAGATCATTGGTCCACTGGGACCTCTGGCTCTACCAGCATAAATGATACCAGAATCCTCACTCAGAGGTGAAGACTAAAATCAGCTGCATTCCCCTAATGCAGCATGTAACTGTGACTGCTGATTTAGGCGTGTCTTGACAATCTGAGCTGGGTTTAGAGACCAGAAGCCTTGGTCATCACACATTGGGACACAGGTGCTTTCTGAGGCTCAAAATGTCCACTTCCTCTGTTGCTCCAGACATTTATAAATCTTGGATTACATCTGCCCAGATTCCTACCCCACACCTGGCTGCCAGATGGTTACCAAGTGACTAATGGCTATTCAAAAACCCAGTATTCTCTAGGACTTTGATAAATCAGAAAAAAAATGGAACTCGGGAGAAGTAGAGAGAAAGATTTCAAAGTTCTATTCAGGCTTGATGGTACCTTGGGTTGGATGAAGTCAATCAGAAATCTTGAGAAGAGCAAATTCACATCATGCTCTCAAGTCTGGAGAAATCAAAGGATGCTCAGCAAAGTACATTCCAAGAATGAATTCGACGGGATAGAAGTCACACGCCCCTGGCTAAGTGCTTTGAAGACAGACTGAGGTGACCAGCTGTAGAACTTACTAAAGCCATGCACAGAAAGGCCTGAGGCTTTACAAGTCATCAGACAGATGTCTCTAGATTTCACCAATGCATGTTTTGGAAACTAAAATGTGATTATAGATAATGCTGTTGGGGAGAATCCTGATACATGAAACTTTCATAGTGGCACAGTGATAGCTTCGTGATGGAATACAGTCACTAATTTCCTTTTCCCCATGGACTGTAGATGTATGTTTTCCCAGCTGCCTTCCCAAAGTACTTTTACTGGCAGTGTTATTCAAGAGAATGTTTATATTTAGAAAAAGACTCTTTGATTATCTATTTCTATGTAGGAGTCCACTCTGAGAATCTTCAATCTTGAACACTCAGTCTTCTACTTAACTGCAAGCTTTAACACTCTTCTATGTTCATCAGGCTGTGCAAGGGCTTGCCTAGTTTTACAGAATAGTAAGGACTCTCAGAGACAGAAAGACTACCATTTTTTAGCTATGTGACCTTGGGCAAGTTACTCAGTCTCTCTATGCCTTCGCTTCCTCATCTGTAAAGTGAGACTTATAATACTACCTATCCCATAGGATTATTTTGAAGATTAAATGCATTAATATATGTAATGTGTTTAGTAAATTACCTGGTAGGTGAACAGTAAATGCTACAAAAGTGTTCAAATTATTATTATCACTATGATTTTTACTATAGAATATAACCAAGTTTTTTTTTTTTTTTTTTTTTTAACAACTGGTTTCTGAAATATTTAGAAGTGGAGAGAAGGTATTCAGAGATCATTTGGAAAACATCATGTGTCAGACTCTGATGGATCCCAATGAACCTTCTTGGGCTAGTGCCAAATTAATTTAGTGATTTTTTTTTTAATAGTGGGAAGGATAAACTTTCTAAAGAGATAGGTCAAACTCTGCCACTTACTGCTCTGCACAAATCCTCCAGTGGTTTCTCATCACACTTAGAATCAAGTACAGAGTCCCTATCAGGGTCTTGATTTGTCCTGATCTCTCCCTGGTACTCCTCAAGTCTCTGATCATAGCACACATCCTGCTTGCTGACCAGTGCTCCAGCCATAAGGGCCTCTTCATGTTTCTTGGACACACCTGGATAGTACTTCTTATTCAGGGCCCACCTCAGGGACTTTGCTTCGGCTGTGCTCTCTGCCTGAAATGTTCTTCCTCCACATAGTAGTGTGGCTTGCTTCCTTATTTTATCAGGTCTTTGCTCCAAGGAGGCCTCCTCCCTATCAAACACAGTCCCTCTGCTCTATTGCTCTGCAGAGCATGTATCACCCCTTAGCATTACAACATACTGTTCATTTGGTTACCTTCTTCTTTCTCCTACTAGAATGTTTACTTAGGGCACCAACAACTCTATGCAGGAAGTACTCTTATTATCATTCTCATTTTACACATGTAAAAATAAAGGCACAGAAATGGCAAGCTTGAGGTCAACATCTAGCAAGCAGCAGAGCTAGTGCTAGAGCCAGTCTCTGACCACACCACTCAGTTACCCACAACCTTATTCACTGCTGCAGCCAGTGATACGCTGGTAAGTTGTTGAGCAACTGGCTCTCCAAGAAAAAAACTAATTTGTGGCATTTCTGATTACATGTGTAAATCCTCCTGCAATGGCTGGTTTCAAGATGTCAAGGAGATTTGCTCTCTCTACTGGATAGGAGTGGGCTGAAGCACTCCACTGATATAACTTAGTTCAGGTAACTAACTACCTGGCACACTGGAGGTAGTCAACACACATTTTTAAGTGAATGACTAAATGAGCTTAAGACAAAATCAAAGAAAACCAGTTTAGCACAGTCATTAAAAACCCTCCTGTTGGTGTCTGTGGCCTCAGGAATGTAGAGATGGGATGCTCTCAGAAATCATGAGAAGAATAATGGACTCTTCTCTTTCAACTGATCGAGGGCTTCCATGAGGACACTCTACTAAGAAGTAGGATACCTGAGTTATAGTACTTGAAATCATATAAAATCTGTATGTGACTTTCAATTTAATAGGTTAAAATATAGACATATGACAGATAGATGATATATAGATGACAGATAGAAGAAAAGATGATGTAATATTTTGTAGTCATTAAAAGAGTGAGGTGGATCTACATATACTGATGTAGAAATATGAGCCTGATATATTGTTAATGAAAAACAATTCAATTCAATTTTGTTTAGTATCATTCTCATTTTTAGGAAACTCTGCACAAAGAAATGTATTTGTCATAATCTGTAGCTATGACCTACACTGATTGTGGGTAATTATACATACACTTTGGGAATATATACATAGAAATGTAATTTTGTATATCTATCATTTATCTTTCTGTCTATATCTATCTATCTATCATCTATCCATCTATATATCTATCTATCTATCTATCTATCTATCTAATTTATCATCTGTCTGTTTGTGTATGTATGTGTGTGTGCATCTATTTATATATGTCACATTTCTAACAGAGGCCACCTCAGAGAAATGAGTATATGGAAGAAATTTCACTTTCTAGTCTAACAAATGGAGATTCTGAATTTCCAGCCTCATTCCTACAACCTTCTTGGAATCACCATTGCAGATTTCCTCATGTAAAATCCTTCCAGTAAGGTCAAGACAGAAATTACCTTGAGCCTCAGTGGACTAGGACTTTACTGAGTGATTTTGCTGAGAGGCAGCAGAGCCCAGAGCCCTGTGGGCAAGAACAGGGACCTGCAGCCAAGTGCTGGGCAGACCCAGTTCTGCCACTTCCAGATGCAGGACCTTGCACTGCTGTTTACATCCATATGCTTTCTCTGCTTCATCTGTGAGATGGAGATAATAACAATGCTTAGTCAGGGTTGTCCCAATGTTTGTGCTTACCAGTTTATACTGATAAGCACTGGTTAATGTCTGAATGAGGAAATACCATAGAAATGAAGTATGTGTATCATTGCCATCATCACCATAATTACCTTGATCACCACCACCATCATCATTATCATCACCATCATCACCACTATCACTGCAATCATCATCCATCATCATCACCACCTTCATCACCATTATCATCATCCATCACCACCAGCATTATGTCGTTGACACAAAGTACATGGCACAAACCAAGGGTTAAGATGAAATATAAATAGCAGTAGATATGCTAGCTCATTTGTTGAATTCACGTGTAATGTGAATTAAATTCACAGTTTGTATTCTTCATCATTCCATACACACTCTAATCAGAAATTCACAAGGCTACTGCCTTTTGGACATCACATGTGCTCTTAAAATTTATAAATTCAGCTATAGAAAGTTATAATAATACTAAAATTGAAACTGGCCAGAGAAAGAAAATCCCGTTAAGTGTACTGTTAGTTTGTTGTGAACTTATGATTTCAAATAAAGATTTTCTTCCTGATATTTTGGATGCCTAGCCTAATATTACAAATACATTGATATTCTTTTCTTTTCAACTTTTTTTTCCTGAAATGGCAGTTCATTGCTAGTATTCTCAATTTGAGACTGAAAAAGTCTTTTAATAACAACTCTGAAGTGCTCTGCTTTTAAAACTGAGATTTTAAATGAAATAAGCTTTTTTAAAAAAAATTGAATGTGAGCACAAATGATATTGTTCTATGAGATTACAAAAATAAAATAGAGTGAAAGATTTGAAAAAAAAAATTTCCCAGCAGTGCAATGATTGCAGCAATGAGGTACCCAATAAAGGCAGCAAATCAGCTGAGCTGGGATGGAAAACAAGCTACTGCTCTGCAGGGACACTGCTTGCAGACACACAGGAATAGGCTGGTCCAAGACTGGATCCCCAGAACCCCAGGGAAGGCCCGTGCAGCCAGGAGGGGTCACTCATTGGGCTTGGCCTGCTGGACCTCTGGGCCTGGCTCACTTCTCTGCCACCTGTTCATTTCTGTCGGGGCTGCAAGGTTTATACTCCTGTCCTCACAGCACCTCACACATTGCCAGTGCTCAGTAAATGCCTGGAGAATGGATATGTGGATGACTATAAAATGGTCAGTGAATCAATGATACAGTCCAGGAGAAACACAGTCCTGAGTTGGCCAGTTTTGAAGTCGCCTGCTTCCTCAGAGAATAAAGCCACGTTATGGGGTGAGGCAACTTCCTCCATAGCATTTCTAGAGTAGATATCCTGCAATTTTCACAAGGCAATTCCTAAGGAGTGCTTAAAATGCTGCCAGGCTTAAAAGACTCCCTGGAAGTAAAGGCTTCACTTGGTCCATCGTTAATAAATTCAGAAGCCTCAACCAACCTCCACTGACCTCGCACATGGCTGAGAAGCATCCAGCCTGGTAGCTGTTTGTGGATAGTATGAGGCAGCCAGAGTCCTTGGCATTAACTTCAAGTCTGCCAGGAAATACCAGCCTATGTCAGGTTTAACAGTCCCTAATACAAGATGTTCCCACTTGCATTTCTGGAGGTCTGATCTCTTCTCCCTGATGATAGCATCCCACTTATGAAGGAGCCCCTGTCTGTTGTCTCTGGACTGCAGGAAGCCCATGAAATCAATGACTTCTATTTTCCCCACTCTCAACCTTTCAGAAGCCTCAGCATTTATCCTTCCCTTCAGTCAACATACATAACTCCCCGCGACAATAATGGGATGTGCATGTGTACCGAGGGGAGCATAGAATTTTTATCTCTGTAAAAATGGTACTAGCGTGGTACAAGCAAAGTTTTTGTTTTTTTCCCAAGGCTTTTACTTGGGGCAATATACTGTACATGTGGTTGTGAGTTTTTTCATTCTTTTTAATTTTAAATTGAGATTATGAACATATTTTATGCAGGTTAATATATCCTTTTCATGTAAAATTTAACTGAATCCAGTTCTAGCACATTAATGACAACAAGAGAAATTCTCTGGTTTATTATAAACATCCTTCAAGAAACCTGAAATGGGTGGCCTCTGGAAACAATTTTGCTGGGATTTGGGTTATTAAAATCCTCTCAGAATTCTATCACTGGTGCCTAGTGTACCTCAAAGCCTTTTTCTGCTACCGATCAGAGAAACACTCTTTTTGGTCCTGGCAGTATATTCTCAGTCATGAAAAGTGGGCTGGGAGATGGGGCTTCTTTTCCAACACCAGACAAACACTGAACAGGGCATGGAGTCTCTCTTAGTCCTGGGCAGACCACTGAGTAGAAGGCTAGTTCCTGACACAGGTTTCCTCTCAATTATTATGGAATATGTCACCTTCCTTCTGTCCATTCTAGGTGCTCTGATCTTTCAGCAGGTTTACTTAAGACTTCAAACTCAAGAACATCCCAAACAAGCAGGTCTTGGTCACACATTCCCTACAAGTGAGAATTCTTGGCCTGTGAGGGGCCATAGGGGATCACAGGACAGGGCTACCTCCAGGTGAGATGGAGACAAGCTCTTTGGGAGAGGCTTTCAGGGATGAAGGAAAGTCACAATTCCCTTTAGAAGCAGATTCTCATGTTTAATTTTCTCTTTGTTCATTTGATAAGAAAAACCCACCATTCTCCTAAGTGGTTTGAACTATCTTACTAAAATGTAGCTAAATCCCCTCCACTGGTGACCCAAAAGGAGCTGACTGAGTTTAATAAGTTATTCAGAACTGCATTTCTCAAACTTTAATGTTCCTCAGATTTATCTGGACTCTTATTGAACTGCAGATTTGAGTTCAGTAGGTCTAGTGTGGGGGCTGAGTCTCTACAACCCCCAGATGACACTGGTCCATTGACTATATATAGAGCAGTGAAGACTTAAAGCTCCAGTCTCAGACCTCTGTCCTCAATTGTTCATTTACTCCACACACACTCTGCAAATTCTAGGTGCCCTACTTGGAAAAGTGATGAACAGGATAGGTCCTCACTGACTTTAAAACTAGTGTTAATGAAAATGTAAAACTTAGGTGCATCAAAGGACAGAATCGAGAGAGGGAAAAAGCCACCTACAAAAATTTGCATATTATATATCTGATAGGAGGTTAATATCCAGAATACAAAAAGAACTCTTACAACTCAATAACAAGAAACAGCCTGATTAAAAAATGTGGAAAAGACTTGAATAGATATTTTTTCAAAGAAGACATAAAAAATGTCTGCAGAGGACATAAAAATGTCCGAAAGGAACATAAAAAGATGCTCAGTATCACTGGGGAATCTCATCTGGGAAATGCAAATCAAAACTACAATGAGATACCACCTCACACTCACTAAAGTGACTACCAAAAAACAAAATAACGAGTGTCGGTGAGGATGTAGAGAGTAGAAACTCAAAGAGATATCTGTACATTCATACTCACAGTAGCACATTCCCAATATCTAATATGTTGAAGCAATCCAAGTGTCCAGGATGAATGGATAAGCAAAATATAGTATGTGCATTCAATGAAACATTATTCACTTTAAAAAGGAAGAAAATTCTGATACAAGTTGTAACATGGATGATCCTTGGCAACATTATGCTAACCAAAATAAGCCAGTCACAAAAAAGACAAATACAGTATAATTCCAGTTATATGAAGTACCTAGAGTAGTCAAACTTATAAAGTCAGAAGTAGAAGGTTAGTTTTCAGAGGTTGGGGGAGGGGAGAGTAAAGAGTTGTTAATGAGTACAGAATTTTGCAAGATGAAAAAATTCTGGAGATTGCACAGAAGTATAAATGTACTTGACACTAATGAACTCATAAATGGTTAAGATAGTAAATTTTATGCGTATTTTAGCACAATTAAAAACAACAGTTACAACTGTTTGTACTATCTAAAGTGTCTACAGTATATATAGCCTTTGTAGTATCAAAAATTTAGAGGTCATTTATAAAAAGGAACCACATGGTTCCAGTGGAGGAGAAAGTCAAGTCAGACAGGTAAACATGACTTCAATGTGGTATGGGAAGTGCTAAAATACAGGTAAGGCCAGGTGCTATGGGAGCCCCAAGAGAGG
Source organism: Cynopterus sphinx (assembly GCA_030015415.1). NCBI lineage: Eukaryota > Metazoa > Chordata > Mammalia > Chiroptera > Pteropodidae > Cynopterus > Cynopterus sphinx. Next base: position 57,604,423 of record CM057382.1, read on the forward strand.
CCCTGACATCTGATGAATGGGGAGGCAAGTAGGAGGAAAGGGATAAGCTTGGGTACATAGAAAAATAACAGACAGGCTTTGTTCACCAGTAGACATGGGAGTAAAGAAGGAGACATCTGAATTCTGGATGAGACAGCCATGCCTTGAAGGAAGGCTTTCTCAGATGGAGCAGGACTAGGGAAGGTAACGAGTTCAATATGTGTGGGGGTAAATTTGGGGAGCATTTGGGCCCACTGGGAAAATGCCCCATAAACAATCAGAAGAAACTGTCCAGAATTGGCCTGAAGACCTGGGTTGGGAAACACATGGCCTTCAAAAGTGGCTACTATATCTGTAAAAGTGTCAATTCTCTGAGGCAATGTGGTCAAGAAGAGAACCCTAAAGACAGTTAACATTTTGGAGAGGTGGAGGAGGGAAGCCAGCCTGACCTTCTGGAGAGGGGCAAGAGCCAGGAAAGCAGTCAGCTGAGGTGATGGCAGCTAGAGACAAGGGCATCGATGTATCGAGGAGTCAGAAATAACAGATTAACTGAGAAGTGCCTTAAGAGTTGGTGATGGGAAGGTCACTGACATGCAGAAGCATAATTTTAATGTCTGGATGAATCTGGATTTGTGAAGAAGTGGGGCTAAAGAGGCAGAAGGTAGTAAGTGAGCCACACCTTGTAGGTGAGTGACACTCTATGGGAAGACAGAAGGGTGCAGGGCAGAGCCCATGGGGCCACTGGTCATAGGACCTAGACCTGTGGGATACTAGAATAAAGCAGGAGATCGATAACACCTTACCCACCTCATGCAACTCACAGGAAGTCATGCTTCATCCTGGATGCAAAGGGGAGCCAGGAGAGTATTTTAAGCGGGGAAATGACATGGTTAGAATTATGTTTTTAAAAAATCCCTAGGCAGTAATGTGGAGGATAGATTGGAGTGGGAGAGCCAGGATATAAGAGGCCCACCAGGAAGCTTGTAGTTAAGCCAATGACGCTCCTGATTTTTCTGTCTTCAGTCTTTTGCTCACAAGAGATCATCTTCTCCTTAGAGATCAAGGGTGGTCTGACCCTTCCACCTAAAAAATGCTATACACATAGAGATCAAAGGTGGTCTGACCCTTCCACCTAAAAAATGCTATACACAAGCAGCTTAATGAGGGAGAGGACAGAGAGCGATTTTCAGTGAAGTGGGTATGGATGCTAACTGAAGCAGAAGGGGTGTATAAAATTTCATTTAGCCTAAAGGAAAGCACTCTCTTCTTTTTAAATTAGTTTTGGGATACTGACTACCAAACTCTCCAACTCACATTTCCTGTTGCTATTCTCCTTTCAACAGTTAGGTCTTGCCTCCACATCACAGAAACCGTTTTTTCTTCCTCCACTGAGTTTCTAAGTCAATAACTGACCTAATACAATAAAAATAAATCAAATGAGCTTCTGGAATTCTCTGTTTCTTCTGAAACAAGGAAGCAGTGGCAGCTTTTCCTGGAAGTGTGTGAATTCACTCAGTAGGTACTGGGACCTCTGCTGTGGGGCCGCTTAGCCATAGAAAGAAAATGGGGGTTTTCGGAAGGTTTCAGCTGGCCTTTGAGCCAATGCCCACCCCTACCCCAATTTAAAAGAAAACAACACCTTTTGAGTTTTGTGAAAGTGTTTCTTGGCCCCCAATGGAATGAAAAACCATTGATGTATTGGAATGACTCACTCTCAATGTTTAAAGGTTATTAGACAAACTGATCACATTTTCCATCAGAAAGAGCCTGCATGATTAGTTTGGCCTCATTATCTGATTAACTAACTTTGAAAGCAGGTTATTGTACTTGTATGCTTTGTTAAAAAAGGGAAGGTAGTGTTGACACCTTTATAAAATATTTAAAACATTTTTTTGCCTCTTTTTTCCTTTGAGTCCTATCCTTTTTTTTTAAAGCCTTTCAGCCACTATTAGTCTCTGGAACATATACTTCTTGTTAAACACTATGTTATCTTGGAAACATAAGAAAAATGACCATTTGTTAATACCTTGAGGGTGAAAATGAAAGGACACAGCTTATCATTTTTGTCTGGAGTCTGAAGAGTCCACCAGGAGTTGGTGTGTGCAGCTGAGATGACAAATGGAGCCCATAAAGCACCTAGCAGAGGAGCTGGCACATAGTAGGTGCTCAAAAAATGGATGTTTTCCCTCCCTGTCAATGAGTTAGTGGAGGCAGCGGTCAGGTTGGTTTCTTGGGGTGAGTATGTGTCAACACTACTTTGGAAAGAGGCACTGCGGAGCTCTGAGGCCTTTGACTGCTTTGTTTTACAGAGATTGTGGTAGAATGGAACAATGAAAGAATTAAATACCTACACCAGTATCAGGCTCCCAAGAAAAGATGACTCCGAGTTATTTTCTAAATTACCCACCAAGGTCTTTGTGAGTCAACAAGTAGCTATTGATTTTATATTCAGTGACCATCAAGACTTATTGATCTGAGAGATAAATATCGACCAAGTTGAGACTGAGGTCAATTCTGGCCTCCTGGGAAAATAAATCTTAATATTAACCAAAACCTACAGATGCTAAACCTGATATTTTCCCCTCTGAACTGCTGGTCAGACAGAGGCCCATTAGAAGTCAGCTCTTTTCTTTATTGTGAATTGTTATAGGTATAAACTGGTTTCCAAAATGATTTGTTTCTGGCAAATTTGGGAAAAAAGCATCAAGAACTTTCAGTATGTTTTGAGTCAATAAAGGTACCACTTGGACGCTGAAGTGTTCAAGGGTTGAGAGGACAAGAAAAAAACAGAATTTAATTACTCACCAGGGCGACTTTCTTTTGTGGTTTCAGCAGCTTCGGTTTATGGAATGTGGCAGCTATGGGAGCTATGGAAGTATATCAAGGGTTCAGCTTGCAATTCATCCTAGGACTTTTAACATCCACATATCATGACATCATAGACATACTCTGTGGAGACTCATGAACCCCTTCCTGTCCCCATGAAAGAACTTCAATTTCTAATCTAGGTATCAGTGGGGGCAATCCTCTCTTAGGCTTTGGACATGTCATCCTCTCCCCTCATCAAATTAAAGAAAATAACTGTATAAGACACTGCCCTTTACAAAGAAATCAGATGCACAAGTGAGAAACAGGTGCAATTGGTAAAGGTTGAGGCTGGGACATCCCCTGAGCTTCACAACAATCACATACTAACACCACCAGTAGTGACCTTTGACCCTCAAGGCAGCCCTTATTGGTCATCAGGGAGTGTGGAAACCTAGAAAGAAACTAAGACTCTTAAGAGAAGAGGAAATTAAAGCACTTCTCCCAATGTTATGTAACTAGTATTGAGATGATTTTGGACTTCAACTTGGCCTTGAAAGTCAGACAAACCTCACTTCAAAGCCAGACCTTACTACTTAGTTCTTTGAGTCTCACTTTCACCTTTTGTAAGGGAGTGTACTATCTATACTGATTGAATGAGACAATATGACAGCATATTGCCTGGACCAGGCAGGGGTTCTCTGCTCCTTCATCTCCCCATATCTACACTTGTTATGTCTCACAGAAGACCATGCCTTCCAGCTCCTCTATCCACCTGACATATGTGAAGCCTTAGCACCTAGGGAACATCCTGTGAAGCCCCCACTGAGGAAAAAATGTATCTTGTCTTGTTATTAAATTATTCACTTGAGCAATCCTAGTACTTCCAATTATATTTTAAATTCTTTGAGGTATGAACTTCTCCTAAGTTGGCCAAAGTTATTTTAGAAACTATCTATAGATGGTCTTAGTTCTCCTAAGATGTGTCCAGTTCTCTCTTCCAGAGACACCCATTTTTTCCCATTTATGGGGCCCTTGCTCTTAAGTCATAACTGGACTCAAAAAATAACCTTCATTTTATCCTCAGAACAAATTCAAATTGAATCATGTACCTGGTTTACATCTTTAGAACAAAGAACCTTTTTCCCTTGAATGAGCAAAGAAAATGATGACACACCCTTGCCCCACCCTACTATGTGTAGAGTATGTTGATAGTTAAACATGAAATACATTGTAGAATCAGTCTGTGGATGCTAGGCCAAAAGCATGACCCCAACTCCAGCCCAGGGACAAAGCTATTATGACTAGAATCTAAGTGGGGTTCTGCAGTCTATATAATCATTGGATGTCAGGTCTTCCACCTACCTACTCTCCTTGTCCTGATCCCACATCAAACCCCAGACTCACTTCTGGATCAGTCATGGTATTTTCCTCATGGGTAATTGTAGGCTAGCTTCCTACCTTTGGCGGGGACTTCAGGAGGAATATCAGCCTTCTCCTTCCGCCTCTTCCCCTTCTTGGGCTGCAATGGAGCCAAGCTGGTCATGCTGGTGACAGTCTCCCCCGAGCTGTAGAAGAAAAATATCCCGATGAAGGCAAAGGCAGGTTTGTTCCAGGTAAAAGGAGAGAAACCAATAGTTTTTAAGTGTTCCCTGTGTACCTGTGTAAGGTAGGGATTATCTTATAGCTGGACAAGAATTGATTGCTCTTCGATTATCTCCAGGTATATCTGGAGGTCTGGTAATGACCCTTGGCTGAGATAATAACAATGAGATGAGCTAGTTAGTGATTTACAATGTGCTGTTCAAAATTCAAGAATGCCTGGGTACACGCAGAGCCAGCTTGTCTACATTCCTTAGGGATGTACAGATTGATGGTTTACACCTGGTTTCATTGGTTACAGTCTGGATTGGCTACTGATAATGTACAGTATTAAGATATCACTAGAAACTTGAGCTCCCTTAAAACCAAGATTACTTGCACGTATCTTTGTGGTTCACAACCGCAAGACAGAGCAACTCCTGTGCAAGTGAGAAAAGGCATTGGGGAGCAGCACTCGGAAGTCCTAAGGGTCCCCATAATTGTTTATTGTTTCTCCTCCTGCTGTTCCTTTATCTTCAGTACTGGCTAAGTGAGTTCAACTTCAGGGGTGTTGTTTTCAATTATTTGACCCTGTGTAATCACTGTAGTGCGTTCTATGTGTCATCCATGATAACTCAAAGTGATGGGGCTGATAAACCTTATATTACAGGTAAGAAAATCAAGAGTCAGAGATGCTAAATTACTTGCTTTAAGTGACAATGTCAATAAGCAGCCAATATGAAAGCTGCAAGCCCAGACTCTACTAATGTGAAATCTGTTATTGACCCTACACGAAAGACAGAAGAGTCTGTATACTTTCTTGAATGGCCATTGGTCTTATTTCAAATGTATCCTATTGGCTCTAGTAACCCAGAGGGAAGCCCCTTTTAGAATCTCTTGTCTTTGGGCATATGTTCCAGCAAAGGAGATACAATTACCAAGAGAGGTTATCTTCCTGATACATAAAAAATTTGTGGAAATCCATAGGAAAATGACTAACTCCCTAATAATCAATATGAATAAAGGTGGTAAATAGTTTTCATTCACTTAAGAGGAAAGGCTCTTACCTATGAAAACATGCTAAAACTCCCTCACGAAGGAAATCCAAATTAAAACACACTACACCTCTTTTCTCATCACATCAGAATAGCAATGATCAAATTTAAGGCAAAGTACTCTTTTTGCAAAGGTGTGGGGAATCAGACACTCAGAAGCATTCCTGGTATGAGTGTAAACCCTTCCTGAAAGAGAAAAACTTGGAAATCAGAATAACTTGAGCTAACAGGATTACAGAGATTTATAGCTTTTAACCTGGCAGTTTCATTTCCAGAAATTTATTGTGGGTATATATCCTTGCATGTGTATGAAATGTATATATTAGTCATGACAGTGATGTTGGTAATACAAATATATTGGAAACAACCCAACTGTCTATTAGCAAGGGACTGGTTAAGAAAGTTATGGTGAATCTACACATGGGGTCATCTTTAGCTATAAAGAAGAATGAAGAATCTCTTTGTACTGATAAGAAAAGATTGCTGAGTGAAAAAGTTAGGTGTTAGACAATATGTAAAATATGCTACTTTTTGCATAAAAATGTGGGGAAATAAGAGTATATATATATATTAGTGTTTCTATATACATACATAAAAAACTCTAGAAGTATTCATAAGAATTTAAAATAGCGGTTCCTTAGAATGGGCTGCTGATGGACTAAACAGATGGAAGACTGTATAGGAAAAATTATCATTATGTGTGTGTGTATAATTAAGTAATATTTAATTTTTAAATGTTAATTATTAAACCATGTGATTGTATAATCTTTGAAAAACAGTAAATTAAACATGAATAAATATCAACACATACTTAATAAAAGAAAATAGGCTATTCTAATATAATCCTAGAATTATAAAAGTAAACAGAGACTGAATCACACACACTGTGAGAAAAAGTCCAAGAATACAGTTTGTGCTGAGATTCCCTAAAGATGGCTTATTTTTATTGAAAACAGAAAGTTTAACTGGCTATAGCTTTAGAGTACAGGATGAATGATGTAAATTTACAAATAGCCAAAAAAAAAAAAAAATACATGTCTACAGAACTCCAACTGCTAAGAGAAAAAAAGGGGCCAGAAACTCTCAGTATTGCTCAAATATACAATCACATGTGTGGCTTCATTTCAAAGTTTTTTAAACTGTCAAAATGTTTTTTCTTCATTATAAATCATAAATTAAGGCACATCCTGTTTTAAAATGGTAATTACAGGCATGGAGACAGAAGAAAATAGATATAACTGAAACATAACCTTTGTAAATACATAACACAAATCTTTATTTCTAGTCTTTTTCTTGTATTTTAAAAATAAACATTATTTTTTAGAGGTTTAGGTTCATCGCAAAATAGAGGGGAAAGTACAGAGATTTGCCATATACCCCTGCCCTCCACACCACATGCAAGAGTGGTATATTTGTTATAATTGATAAAACTACATTGATATATCATTATCACCTATAGTCCACAATTTATCTTAGGGTTCACTCTTGGTGTTGGATATTCTATGGGTTTACACAAATACATAATGTATCTACCGTTGTAGTATCAAACAGAATAGTTTTGCTGCCATAAAAATCCTCTGTGCTCCACCAATTTATCCCTCCCACCCCTCAATCCCTGTTGATCACTGATCTATTTATTTTCTCCATAGTTTTACCTGTTCCAGAATGTCATATAGTTAGAATCATACAGTATGTAGCCTCTTCAGACTGGCTTATTTCACTTAGTAACACACATTTAAATTTCCCCCATGTTTTTTCTTAGCTTGATAGTTCATTTATTTTTAGTACTGAATAATATTTCTCTGTCTAGGGGTACCAGGGTTTATTTACCCATTCACCTACTGAAGGATGTCTTAATTGCCACATTTCGGCAATTAAGAATACAGCTGCCATAAACATCACATGCATGTTTATGGGTAGATATGTTTTTGGCTCTTCCATTTTTTATACATCATTTTTTTTAACCATACTGTATTTCAATTTCACACCCTGCTTTTTATTTAAGCTACATCTTCCTTACTGTTACATTTTCATACTATTCCAGTGAGAAGATATATTATAGTTTACTTAGCCATTCCCTAACTTCTAAACATCTAATTTGTTTCCCAGTTCGATGTATAAATACATTGCTATAAATATATTTGTGCATAATGATTTTCCATTCCTAGACTTTTGTTTTTAGGGTGGATTCTTAGAGCTAGAATTACTAGTTGACAGACCATTCAAGGCTATTTAATCCCTACTGTCAAAATGATTTATGACAAGTTAGTATTACTCTATAACCGCTCACTGAGCAAATGAAGGTATTTATGTTTTCATCCTCTATAACATCAGGCTTATCAGCTTAAAAAATTACTTAATTAATGAAGATAATTGTGATCCTCTTTTACTTGCAATTCTCTGATTGCTAGTGAGGATGAACATTTCCTGTTTGTCAAATTATTTCTCCTTGTTTATGAATAATGTATGGGCATCTTTTGCTCTTATTTACTAGGATCTTGAGTTTTTCTTACAGACTTGCATGCATCTTTCACATCAGTTTAATGTGTTTATTTCAAACACTTCTCCCAATTCCCTTTGAATTTTAGCTTTTTGTTAAATATATGGTAATTTTTTTTTCTTTGCTAAAACCATTCAATATTTTCTTTTTGTCTGTCTATAGCCTCTGAGGTTGGATCTTCCTCGCCAGCTGCAACACACTCTGAAGAATCAAATAATTTTTCCCCTTCCTCTTTTTTTCTCTTGGATATATTTCTTTAGCTCTTTAATATAAAAATTTTGAGATATCAGTGATATGAACTTAGGCATTCATGCCCAAGGCTTTCAGTAAACTGAAAAAGATCTGCTTTATCATCACCACTTTCCTTCAAAACAGTAAAGCTACATACACTAAATTAAAATTAGTTTTAAGTCAAACTTCAACAATGGAAATTATTACAATGAGTTATCACAATGACATACAATAGACAATTTTTCCCCTCAGAATTTTAAGTCTCCCATTAAGTCAGCAGGCCTGGTAGGAATTTTTGACTAAGAAAGCCCATTTTATGACTCACTTACAAGAAAGTTATTTTACATTTTAGTTGGAACAAGACTGTATTTTGTCTTTGACACAAGGGAGTGTTGCTGGAGCCAGTCAAACAAAGAGAAATAGGAAATAGGCTGGGAGTTCTGTCTAAATTAGAGAGCCGTATGATGAAGGAAGTGGTATTTGTGGGGAACAGGGCTGTCTTTCTGGCTCCAACAAGGGTGGGGCACATGTGTGACATGTATAAGGTTCCGGCCTGGCTGCCTCTTTTAGAAGATGTCATCTCACATAGGCTGGGCACTTCTGTTTCATGGAAAATGGTGGCCAAATTTAGAGAAAAGGCACTGAACCAAGGGCAGAAGGTCTGCACTAAAGCTGGTTCCATCTGCATAGAGAGATGATCCTGGGCAAGTCACTTTCTTTCCCAAGCCTAATCCCATGACCTATAAAATGAGGATATATAATTTTGCCATCTATCTTGCAGGGTTATTATGAGGGTCAGATGAGACAGTGTAGCCTGAATTAGATGGGGTATGAAATGGCTAAATAGCACTGACCTTAACATCCCCTGTGTGGGTGCGGCGCATTACATTTCTACTCAGGGAGAACAATGTCGCCACTTGGGTATCTCATGCTCCATGTCTTGGCCTTGAGGGGAGGCCTGCAAGTTTCAACTTAAACCTTGGTCAGAAAGTTTTTCTGCTCAAGATAGTACTGACACAGATACAGCAGTGCTAAACAAGTACCAGCACAGGAAGAGCAGACATGGAAAGAGAGACCCTGAGCAGTAGATGGCTGCCCCAAAACGCCAGGTAAAGTGGGCACCCTGAGTTTTGCCAGGTGTTGAATAAATTGTAAGCAACTACAAGCTAAAGTTGATAACAGCTATGTTTGTCTCTCTCCAATGTGAAAGTGCTGATGTCCATAATATCTGATCTTCCCATATGGAAAAATGCCTCAGAGAGCTCTGGTAAGGACATGGGATCTGATGCAGGTTGGCCTCCCTCCTTGGCCCTGAAGTAAAAACTTCAGGCCCAAACCAGACAATAGAGAACAAGAAAAGTAGGCCAGGAAGAAGGTAAATTAAGCCAGATCCACAATGGCTCCTCCAGGCTTAAACTAGCTTCCCAAAGAGGAGGTACCAGAAGGCAACATCAGCACTCCACTGCATTTTAAGCTGGTACTAAATTCAGGGTGGGGAGTTCTTAGGACTGTTATAGCTGCCCTGGCGAGAAGAGGATGAGCCAACCTGAGTGCTGGGGCCCAAGACAAAGGGCCAACCTGGCCTGAGGGTGAGCAGAGGAGCAGAGAAGCACATTCCTGTTCCTGGATATTGTCTAGAAGAAGGATGCCAGCTGCCAAAATGGAGGTGGACAAGGGTGGAACCACCATGGGGAAATCTATGCCTCTGCTCTAGAGCTAAGAGTGTTAAACAGCAGAAAAATAAATCAAACAACATAAACTGAGTGGATCTTACCAAAGAGTATAATTATAACTAAGAATCATAGGCCCAATCATACCTTTTCACAACTGAAAGTGAGGTTAAAGCACTCTCACACTGAACCACAAGACCTGGGGCACGAGGGACTGCCTCATCATCAAAGGGCCATCTCAGCATTGCTCTTCCCGGGATGCAATGAAGCTGCTGCCACTGTTCATGCTGAGGGGCTCTCATATATCCAAGCATTGTCCCCCAGACGCCAAGTGCTTCCTTTGTTCTAGGGCAATCTTTTTGCCTATACATATGAACTATGAATAGAAATGCTTCCTTGAGGGCTGTTTGATCTTTTTTCCTGTTGAATGGGTAAGTGCTCCTCCTCCCTGGGTGCAGAGCTGTCATGTGCTGCAAAGGGATCTGATGTGATCTCATTATGGCTAGGGATGCCAAGTGTGGCTTGTCGGAACAAAGATCCCAGCCAAGAAAGCCCATCATGGTGGGGCTGAGGAAGGTGTGTGGTTCGGTCCTGCTGGCATCCTTCCAGTCCTGCTTCCTTGAGCTGTCTCCACCTGAGCTCTTCTGGCTCCGCACTGACTTTCAAAGTTGTTGCTTCAGTTGATCTCTTTTCCCTCCAGAAATGTCTACATGCTTCTTTTCCTACCACCTACATGTCCTAGTTCTGATAATGAGAATGTCTGACACAGATCCCTGAGGGAGTTAATTCCTTTCTAAGCAGCCCTATGTCCCTTTTCCAAGGCTCATGCAGCACATTTATCACCCATAACCCTGCTCCTGGCAACATCAAGTGTAGAACCCAGGGGTACACCAGCAGATCCTAAGGGGTCAGGATGCATTATTTTCTGCTGCTTCTGTCCTCTGACCATTTGGCATGCACATTCTGAGCAGGATCAGCATAAAAGCTGCTCCTTTGTGAGGTAATTGCCAAGATGTCTCCCTGTCTATACCTCCCCTGGCCTTTTATCATAAATGGTTTACATCCCCCCAGAGGTTCTGCAGGGGCCTCATTGTTAGAGGTCTTTCTTTGTAGTCCTTGCCAGCTTTGTGAAGTTGGCACAGAGGCTTTGCCAGGCTGACAGCTGTGTTTGTGAACTTAAAATCTCTGAATGCTAACTGGTGAGAGGAGGAGGTTCTTCATTAATATTCAGTGGTTCCATGCAGTGTCCTGGTCATGGGTCATAATAATGGCAGGAAAAGGTCACTGAGACTACCTGCTCAGAATCTAACCCCCAGGGAGATTTCAGGGCTGAGGACACATGTTTCAGTGAGTCTGAACCCACCCTCACCTCAAAATAATCTTATCCTCTGGCTCTAATAGTGAGGTGCAGTTGTGTTTGCTAGTTAGGAAAGGAGACAACTCCTTCGTGAGGTCAAGGATAAATGTACCTGTTGCCACATTTTCCTTCCTAGGACAACTGGTCCAGCCTGAGGATACATCAACACTGGGAGGAAGGACTGCCAAGGAAAGACCTAGAAATGGAAGCCACCGTCCTGAGATCCACCCACAACAGCATCCCCAGATAGGTGAGCCAGCCAGGTCTCTTTCTGGGTAAAGGCATCTGAGCTGGCTTTTCTGTCTCCTAGAATCAAAAGGTTCTAAGGTAAATAGTACAGGGAACTAGCTATTTCTCTAACAGTTGGCAGTTTTATTCATGCTTTTCATCTGGGGAGAGTAATTTGTGCCTTGTGGGGTTTCGAGGAGGATTAGAAATAAATCCCATAAAGCGTTCAGCATTGGAGGTTCATGTGCACACAATGGGTAATTGTGAGGAGTCAGGACACAGCTGCTGTTACCTGATTGAATCCTCACAATGAACCTGAGCAAGGGACAAAGGCAAGTTTGTGTCTTGCCAGAGAAGCTGTGTGATTGACCCAAGGTCACCAAGCTGCCTGGCAACACAGTGGGAACTGATGCCAAATCTAGGTGGACTGCTCTCTACATTATACCAGGAATAACAACCAGACCCATCTCACAGGCCCATCTTCCCCATGCCTGTTCCTCCTGGAAGAAGGGTGCTGGGTGGGATGGAAACAAGATGGACCTGCTCATGGGCTGTTGTGAGGTGAAGAAGATGGTGTATGTCAGGGCTTAGAACTGTGTTAAAACATGGAATTTAATAAAAGTGCAGTTTGGTTATTGTTATTAATGTGATTGCCACCCCTTGGCATCTGGCCCTATCCCGACTCCAGCCTCTCCTCACTACTGCTCTGCCCTAAATCTCCAGGGCTCCTCACTCCCATGAACCAAGTTCCTCCAGCCCCCAGGCCTCTTTTACCCAGTGTGCTACTTTCTCCCTACTTCTGCGTCTGCCCTCCCCAACCCTCTTCTCCTGGAACACTCTAACTTATCCTTCATGACTTGGCCCACATTTCACTTCCAGTAAGCTTTCCCTACCCACAGACCCCTGAAATGAGGTTAGGAGAGGCTCCCCGGGGGTGCTCATGACAACTCTGTGGGCATCCCAGGAGTGCTGCCACAGTTTTGCTTCTCTAGGTCTCACATTCAACACAGACCTCAAGGGACTGTGTGTTATTTCATCCTTGCTCTACGGGGGCCTTACGAGCTGTCCTATACAGATGACTCACTGATAAGAATTGACTGAATAATAATAGAACTATTTTCATAGAGCTCACCATTTACCAGGTACTGTTGGAAGCACTTTATACAGACTAACTTATTTAATCCTTCCAACAATGCTATGTGCTAGGGCTATTATTGCCCCAGTTTATCAGAGAGGTTGAAAACTACTTAAAGGCACACAGCAATCAGTGGCAGAGCCTAGATTTGAACTAATGCAGCTGGCCTCAGAGATTTTAACTATCATAGCAGATTGCCTTTCACAAAGGAATGAAAGTTTTGTTACATATCTAAGTACATATCTTTAGGTTCTATCTGAAATCATATCTCGGTTCTCATTCTAAGATCCTGAACAAATTATGGTTTAAGTAAATCCCATACTATGACTACCAAGATATGTTTAAAAATCTCTGCTTGTTAAGAAAAGACTGAAAAATGCCGTGAAATGAGCTCTCAAACCACAGTAAAGTTGTGCCTGTAATTTATCCAACACACAAAGAGCCTGTGCTTGATGTTTATCTTTGAGAAAGTGTATGCACTAGAAAACATGAAGAAAGTTTGGATAACTTCAGTTGTAACTCTTATTAGCACAGGTAACATAAAGTTAAGTTTAATTTCTCCCGTTTGCAAATACTTTGTTGTCTCAAACCCATAAGAAGAAGTCAAACAAAAGGCCAGGAAACGCTAGCTGGGCATTGCCTTTTCTATGCTCCTGTTCATCCTCTCAACAACTTTCTTGAACATGACCTACAAGAAGGCATCTGAATCCACTAAAGAGGTGTGTTGTGGTATGGGAACATTTCACAACTCTATGCAAGTGGTGGCATTTCATTTTAAATTCTGATTTTATGGGAACTTTTGCAGGAATTTCATACAGTTGAGTTGCTCTTAAAGCTGTTTTCCCTGGGGAAGACATTTTCAAATCTTACTGAATCCTGAGATACCTGCTTGGGCCCAGGCCTCTGCTCCAGGAGGGACTTCTAACCCTGAAGATCAGGGCCATCCCTCCCAGGAGATGGCAACTTCCGACTTCAGAGGTAACACAAACTTGAGATAAGACTTACATTCTTTCATTTGATCTTCTTTCAGAAAGTCATGGAATTCCCTAGAGTTTCCAGGTTTCTGTCCCAGCCACTTAACAAGGTCCCTCTCTTGGTCACCACAGATTTAGTGCCAGCACATGGCCTCTTACTGAGGGTCCTGCCCCCGCCTAAGAGTTCCTGTTCCTGGCAGCATGCTTTGGTCCTATGCTCTCTGCCCGTTTTCCCTTAGGAGGAAGTAGTCAGAGAACAGAGGACATTTGTCCTGGTCACAGACTGAGGCTACAAGGGCCCAGACAACCACTGCCATAGCACAGATGATAAAGCTGGGATCTGGGAGCCCTTGGCAAGATAGGGAGAGGAACTGCCTATGAGACAGAGCACACAGACCAAAGCTGGTTTAAAGGCAAGGATTGGCCTGTTCACTAGCAAGTGACCATGGCAGGGAATCTGGGCTGCACTTAGTCAAATTGACATAAGGTTCTAATCAGGAAGATGAATGCAAGTCTGCAGGGAGCCCACTACCAGCTTTGTAATTGGGCCTGGCCTCTGCAAGGTTCTGGGGTGCAGTGGAATAAAGGTGGGCTTTCCAGAGGCAGATCTGTGGGCTGGTCAACAGAAGACATGCCCACAGAAAGAGGTCAACTCAGGCACCTAACTGATCTGACAGCACCAGTTTTTAGCAGAGCATTTCAACAGGATTCTGTGATCATCCTTGACCTCTGGTTGGAATCCTGGGACTGAGGGAGGCCAAATTCCAATGCTTGTTAGACTGAAATGACACCCTTTCCTGTACTTCCAGCCTTGGTCAACACCAGCTCAGAATAGGAGCAACCAAAGAGGAAGGCCTGTGAGGAAGCAGACCCAAAGGACCGGCACTGCATGCTAATAATGAAAGGCTAGATACTAGATTACAGCAAGCAAATCCTGAAAAACATTATAGGCTGGTCCTCCACAGCTTTGACCACCTAGCCATAATTTTCCTTCACATCTGAAATGCTAGTCCTTGGGACCTTATGGAGACATATGGTCTAAAAAGGAGACAAGTAGCTTTATTCAGTCGTCGTTTACTCACCATAAAATTGACTGATTATCATGTACAATTCAATAATTTTAATAGATTTATAAAGCTGTGTAATCATCACTATGATATAGTTTTGGAACATTTCTGTCACCCCAAAAAGTTCCCTTTGCCCATTTACAGTTAATCTCTACTCCCATCTTTAGCTCTAAGCAACTATGAATCTACTTTCTGTTTCTATAAAGTTACCTTTTTCTAGATATTTCAAAAAAATGGAATCATACCGTATGCAATTTTTTGCATCTAAATTCTTTCATTTAGTTTACTGTTTTTGAGGTTCATCTGTGTTGTAGTATATATCAGCAGTTTGTTCCTTTTTATTACCAGATAATATTTCATTGAACGAATACACTAAGTTTTATTTATACATTCACCAGTTGATGAATATATTTAGGTTGTTTCCAGCTTCTGGTTATTATGAATAAAGCAGCTATGAACAACTGTATGTATGTCTCTGTGTGGAGATATCATTTCTCTTCGGTAGAATCCTACAGGTGCAACTGCTGGGTAATAAGGTATTTTATGTATAATGTTTTAAGAAACCACTAAACTTTTGTCCAAAGCAGTTATACCACTTAACATTTCCACCAGCAATCTACAGGGTCCTAGTTTCTCCACTGTCTCACCAACACTTGACATTACCTGTCTCTTCTATGATAACCATTGTAGTGGGTATAACATGCAGTGTATAGGGTATGTAGTAGCATCACATTGTGGTTTTATTTGCACCTCTCATGACTAATGATATTGAGCATATTTTCATGAACTCGTTATTCATTTGTACATATTCTTTAGAGAAATATCCACTTAAACCTTTTTGCCCATTTTTAATTGTATTTGTCATCATTGAGTTGTGAGAATTTTTTATTTTGTCACAGCAGAATTTGTTGAAAAGACTATGCTTTCTCAATTTTTAAAACATAGTTTGTGTAGGATTGGCATTTTATTTTACTTCACCAGTAAAGTAATCACAGGCCTGGGCTTTTGTAGTTGGAAACTTATTAGCTAACAATTCAATTTTGTGACTTGCTACAGGTTTATTCAAATTATAACTTTTTATATTAGTTTTGATAATTGTGTCTTTCTAGGAAATTTTATATTTAATTTGTCATCTTATTTCTTAGAATAAGCTTATTCATAATATTTCTTTATAATCTTTTTAATTTCTGTAGATTCAGATTCTTTTTTCCCTTCCTAATTTTGATAGTGTTTTTTCTCTCGTGTTATTTTCGACAGTCTAACTTAAGGTTTATAAATTATGTTGATCTTTTCAAAGAACAAATTTTTGGTTTCATTAGATTACCGTGTGTGTGCACATGCATGTCATTGCATTCTGTTCTAATCTTTATTATCTCCATTATTCTGCTTACTTGGAATTCCACTTGTATTTCTTTTTCTAGTTTCTTGTGGTGAAAGTTAAGGTTCTTGATTTTTTCTTTTCTTCTTATCTAATATAGGCATTTAAAGTCTTTTTTTTTTCTGTAAGCACTGCTTTAGCTGCATCCTATAAGTTTTGGTATGCTGTGTTTTTATTTTTATTTAATTCAAAATATTTTCTAATTTCTCTTGTGATTTCTTATTTGGCCCAGTATTATTTAGAGGCATGTTGTTTTAAATTTCAAAATGTCTGGGAATTTCTCAGATTTCTTTCTGTCATTAATTTCAATTTAATTCTATTGTTGTCAGAGAACAGATTTTGTATAATTTCTTACATATATAAAATTTGTAAGTATATATAAATTTGTTTAATGATTTAGCATATGGTTTATCATGAGAATGTTCCAAGTACACTTCAAAAGGATGCTTCATGCAGTCATTGTGTGGAGAACTCTTATGTGCTTGGCCAAATTGCTTAATCTTCTTTGCCCTTATTGTTTTTCTGTTTATTGATTATTGAGAATGGAGTAATTATTCTAGAATTATCTATTTCATCTTTCAATTTTCTGTTTTTGCTTCATGTATCTGAGGCTCTGTTGTTAGGAACATATACATTTATAATTGTTGTATCTACCTGATGTGTTGTCTCTTTATAATTATAAAATTCTTCTTTATCTGAAAGCTACCACCTCTCTTATTATTAATGTTTACATGGTACATCTTCCTGCATCCTTTGGGAACTCCCCATTTACTGCACATGTATGTTGCCCCAGCCAGAAATACATGCATTCCAACCACAACCATACAGCACATGGGCACAATGAACTCCAGCTCATGGAAACAATTAGCATCCCAGGAAAACAAGGCAAGCAAGGCCAGGGGTGATGGCAGAAAAGCAGAAAGGCTGAGAGAGAAGGGGACTGGTCCTCTGGTCCCATGGCTTCTGGGGATGGGCTCTGTGTATCTCAGGATCCCACAGGAGATCGCACCAAAAGCGGGACAGCTACTTTGATATCCTCTTTCAGACAGATCTTACAGTGGAGTGAGACAGCATTACAACATACACATGTGACTTGCACAATCTACTGGTACCAACATTCTGTCACTTTGAAGTATGGAAACCTCACTTCTATTTAGTTCACTTTACCTTTCTAACTTTTAAATATGATACTCTTCTTGAGTATCAGATGGTTTTATCATTTTTGTTTTAATTATAAAATACTATTTTTAAAACTCATGAGGAAAAAAATAGTCTACTCACATACATATTTTTATGCTCTTTCTAGTATCCTTCTTCCTTCCTAATGTACCAAGATTTTATCTTATATTTTGAGAATTTCTTTCAGCTATTGTTTTAATGTAGTCATAAGTGACAAATTTCTTTAGTTTCCCTTCATCTGAGAATGTCTTTATTTCCCCCTTTTCCTAAAAGATAGTTTTTTCGTAAAAGATTCGATATAGAACTTGTGCTTGAAAGTTCTTTTCTCTTCGTATTTGAAAAAAGTTGTGCCTTTTCGTTTTGCTCTCCATGGATTCAGATGAAAAATGCACTGTCATTCAAATCTGTGTTCCTCTCAGGTAATGCATTGTTTTTCTCTGGCTGCTTTTAGGATTTTCTCTTTGTCTTTGGTTTTCATAATTTTCTTTTCACTAACTTTCAGAGTCCTCCTTTGGTTGTCTTTTAGATTATTTTTAGGGTTATAGTTGTGCTTAAGCATGGAAAAGCAGGGAGAATTTGACCTGTGCCATATTATCCAAATTGAAAGTCTCGCATTTTTAATCATTATGAGTTTGTAATATCTACTATAACTATTATGTTACCTGTGAAGTGTGTCCCATCAGTTAAAAATTTTAGCATCTTAGCACAGATGTTAGTAATGGCTATACTCTGCAGAATGGGGCATAGGAAAAGCAGGTGTTGTTGGAAGGTTAAGAGTGCTCATGGTCAGAAGGCATCAAAGTGGTTCAGTCCAGCTGCCAACCCCTTTTTAACTGAGGGAACAATACTCCAGCAGTAGGCTCCTAGCCTCCTCAAGCATGCATACTGCACCAGCACTAATCACATGTTTATTGGATGTTCTGGGAGTAACAGCTAGAGCATGGAGCCTAGAAACATGCAAATGCATAGAGAACATATTTTAAAGCTAATTTGTGAACTAATATGCAGATCTTCAGGTAAAGATAAAAATTTAACTGATTTATTGGTAACATTAAAAGACAGCAAAATAGCAAAGAGTTTTATTTGAAAAAAAAAAAATATATATATATATATATATATATTCCTACCTGTTCTGAGGGCATTTCACCAAATAATGTCTTGCTGTGAAAGGAAAAAGAAATAGAAGATGATAAATAAATGCTATTTTAGATATATATGCTCCAGAGATTATGAGGATATGTAGATGCCCAGGTGTTGCCACAAGCTACCTCTCATTTTCCATATCTGTCAGAGCTTTCATACTTCTTTTTGAATGATGACAGCAGAGCCAGAACATGGACACCACAGTGACTTGATATTGTTCCAAACCTGGATCAAGCCAGCCATGAAGCCATACAGCCCACATTTCCCGGTTACATAGCTCAAAACATCAATTTTTTTTGTCAGGTTGAGTTGGGTTCTAAACTGAAGGGTCCTAGAGTAACAGGGTCACCTAACTTCTGGGGTCTGCCTTAGTAATGAGAAAGCCTTTGGGAACACCAGTTTCCACTTAGATGCTCCTCTCTATAAAATGGGTTTTCATTCTTTGATCTATGTTCTTCTAGGACTAAGAGGATGCCCTTGGGAAAATAGTCTTAGAGAAAGATACCCTCCACAGTAGGTCTCCTTGAGAAAAACCAGAGTCTAGATGTAGAGGAAAAATAAGAATGCCTAATAGTTATCCTACCAAGTGTCCAATCTAAGCTCACAGTTGAGTTCACCTCAAACAGAAGTAAAGCTGAAGCAGCCACAGGCCCTGAGTTTTTGTAGTATATTGTTATATCAATGGCCCCAATAATCATATCTCCTTATATCTATCCACACCCATGTGTAACCTCCTCCCCACAATGACTCTGGATTGGCCACATGGCATGCTTTGGCCAATGAAACATTAGCCAATGTGTCATAGGCAGAGGCATAAAAGGCCCCTGTGCTCGAAGGTTGTTCTCTCCCTTCCCCCTGCCCCATCCCTCCTTGTCCCCCCTGCCTCCTGCCTGGGAATTCTTCTGCTATCATGTGAAGAAGCCTGGCTAGCCTACTAAAAGATGAGACCACATGGAACAGATGCAAGTCATCCTTGCTGAGACCCCAAAGCAGCCAGGCCCCAACTGATCCACCATTGGATTATAGCTACATGAGTAAGTGACTCCAGCTGAGACCAGAACTATTCAGCTGAGCTCAGCCAAAATTGCTGACCTGCAGAATTATGAGAAAATAAAATTTCACCTGTTACGCAGGTGACCAATGCAAGGTCCAGACTAGGACGACAGAATTTCAACTTTAGAGGGGGCTTTTTAGGTTTATCTGGGTCAGCCCCCTATTAGCATGTAAACTCTCTCTGTATTCCATTTACTGAGTAACTACTACGTGCTGGGTAATTTATAGATGCAACAAAAATAAAGCCATAATTAGTGTTTATTGAACATGTCATATGTTCCTGGCAATATACTAAGCTTATAATCCAGATCAGTGGTCATCATATGAGGTTTGCATACCCTGGGCACTCTTAAGAAGGATGGTTTTACAGAAATCTATTTCTAGATCCTCAACCTTCATGGTATTCTTTCCTAATTCTTCATTCTCCTAAAACACGTCTGAGGTCAGGCTATATTCCTTTCCTCCCTCCTGTCATTTCATCCTTTCCACTTCAGAAAACCAGGCACACCTGTCACCCACCCTGATTTATACTATTAAGGCCCATCCGGGGGCCCAAAACCAGTGGGCACCAAACAAAAGATGATTCGAAATATTGGTGCCAGTGCTGAGAAAGCAAATGACTAATGATTGGGCCACTAAGTTCACTAAAGGGAGGTTTCCAACATTTTGTTTCAACAAGGATTTAATAATGACCTAAACCCGTTGTCAGTTGGTATTAAAAATCATTTTTGATGAAACTAAAAACAACAAAAAAACAATAGAAAAAATAAATGCAACAAAAACTAGTTCTTTGAGAAGGTTAGACTCACTAAAGAAAAAAGAGAAAGGACACACATTAACAAAATCAGAGATGAAAGAGGGGAAATTATGACTGACATCACAAAAATACAAAGGATCATGCAAGAATACTATGAAAAAGCATATAACACCAAATTTAATGACCTAAAGAAATATACCAGTACTTAGAAAAATACAACCATCCTAGACTGAACCAAGAAGAACTGGAAAATCTAAATAGACAAATTGGCAGTATGGAAATTGAAACAATCATCAAAAACCTATCCAAAAGGAAAAGTCCAGGACCAGATGGCTTCATCAGTGAATTCTACCAAACATTCAAAGAAGATTTAATACCTATTCTCCTCAAACTCTTCAAAAAAATTGAAGAAGAGGCAATACTTCCCAACACCTTTTATGGGGCCAATATTACTCTGATACCAAAACCTGGTAAAGATAACACACAACACAAAAACTACAGACCAATATCTTTCATGAACACAGATACAAAAATCCTAAAGAAGATACCAGTGAACTGAATACAGCAACATATTAAAAAGATTATACACCATGATCAAGTGGGCTTCACCCCAGAGGCACAGGGATGGTTCACAAATCTATTAATGGGATATACCGCATAGACAAATTAAAAAATAAGAATCATATGATCATATCAATAGATGCAGAAAAAGCCTTCGACAAGATAAAGCATCCATTTATGATCAAAACACTTAACAAAATCGATATAGGAAGAAATTACGTTAACATAATAAAGGCCATATATGACAAACTCTCACCCTCAGTGATAAAAAACTAAAAACCTTCCCTCTAAGATCAGGAACAAGGCAAGGCTGTCCACTATTGCCACTGTTATTCAGTATGATATTGGAGGTCCTAGCAAGTCCAGTCAGACAAGAGAAAGATATAAAAGCCATCCAAACAGGAAACGAAGAAGCCACTATTTGCAGATGACATGATTCTCTATATAGAAAGCCCTAAAGACTCCACTACTAGAAATAATAAACAAATACAGTAAAGTTTCTAGATATAAAATCAATGTTCAAAAATCCATAGCATTCCTATACTCTAATAATGAAGTATCAAAAAGAAGTAGAAAAAATAATTCCTTTTGCAATTGCACAAAAAATAAAATAAAATACCTAGGAATAAATTTAATGAAACATGTGAAGGACCTATATATTGAAAACTACAAGAAATTGAAGAATATACAAAGAAATGAAAAGATACTCTGTGTTCTTGGATTGTAATAATCAACATAGTTAAAATAAACAAATTACTTAGAGCATTACACAGACTTAATGCAATCTCCATCATAATTTCATTGGCATTTCTTTAAAGAAATAGAACAAAAAATCATGATTCGTATAGAAGCACAAAAGATCCCAAACTGCCAAAGCCATTCTGAGAAAAAAGAATGAGGTTGGAGTCATCACCCTGCCCAACTTCATAATGTATTATAAAGTGAGAGTAATCAAAACAGTATGATATAGGCAGAAAAACAGACACGTGGACCAGTGGAACAGAATCAAGAGTGCAGAAGTAAACCCATATTTATATGGGCATACAATTTTCTACAGAAAAAAAAAAATCCAAAACCATACAGTGAAGAAAGGAAAGCCTCTTCAATAAATAACCCTGGGAAAACTGGAAAGCCACCTGCAAAAGAATGAAACTAGACTATTGTCTATTACCACACACAAAAATTAATTCAAAATGGATTAAGGACCTGAATATAAGACATGAAACAATAAAATGCATAGAAGAAAACATAGGGATGAAACTCAAGGACCTTGGACTTAAAGAGGATTTTATGAATTTGACCTCAAAGGCAAGGGAAGCAAAAACAAAAATAAATGAATGGGACTACATCAAACTAAAAAGTTTCTGCTCAGTGAAAGAAACTGTCAACAAGGTAAAGGGACAACCATCTGAATGGGAAAATATACTTGCAAGCAACACCTCCGATAAGGGTCTAATATCCAAAATATACAAAGAACTCATACAACTTAATAGCAACAAAAAAACAAGTGATCTAATCCAAAAATGGGCAGAGGACTTGAACAGATTCTTCTCCCTAGAGGACATACAAATGGCCAACAAATATATGAAAAGATTTTCAACATGGCTAGCTATTAAGGAAATGCAAATCAAAACCATAATGAGATACCATCTCACATCTGTTAGAATAGCTGTAATCAGAACAAGTAATAACAAGTGTTGGAGAGGATGCTGCTGATGGGATTGAAAATGGTATAGCAACGACAGAAAACAGTATGGAGGTTCCTCAAAAAACTAAGGATTTATCTACCATATGATCCAGCAATCCTTCTATTTAACTCCAAAGAGTTGAAAACCCTAATTTGAAAAGATATTTGCAACCGATGTTCATTGCAGCATTATTCACAGTGGCCAGGACATGGAAGCAACTGAAGTTTGCAATCATTGATAGATGATTAGCTAAAGAAGCTGTGGCACATATATACAACGGAATATTACTCAACCATGAGAAGAGATGAAATACTGCCATTTGTGACAACATGGATGGACCTTGAGATAATCATGCTAAGCAAAATAAGCCAGATAGAAAAAGTTGAAAATCACATGATATCACTTATATGTGAGATATAAACCTAAAAGCAACAAATGAACAGAACAAACAAAGACTCATGGACATGGACAATGTACTAGTGGTTACCAGAGGGTAGGGGGTGGGGGAGGAGAGGTGAGGTAGATAGGATAAAAGGGGTCAAATATAGTGGGGTAAGGGAAGGGTTCAGTGAGTAAAGGGGATCAAATATATAGTAGCTGAAGGAAACTGGACTTTGGGTAGTAATCACACAATAGAATATATAGATGTGAAATTATAATGTACATCTGAAAATTATATAATTATATTAACTGATGTTACCCCAATAAACTTAATAAAATTTTTTTAAAAATCATTTTTGATGCTAGATCATTCTATGGCTTTTGACATGTAACTTGTAAACAGTTTAAAGTACTGAGTGGCATAAAAAAACTTCATCCATCCCTGATTTTTATATTGAATGAAGTATTTCAAAGCTAATATTTATTTTAAAAAATAGAGGAGTAAAATTGATGCTAAATTTTAACACTAACCAAATTCACACAAGGGTATATAAAGTAAAATAAAAATCCATTTTAATAGAAACATATTTCTAATAAACTTTATTTCTTATAGTTATTTATCTAAATTTACATTTGTGCTGTTCTGATTAATTGTGTATTCATTTTCCAAATCTTACTAATTGTGCAATATTGATAACTCAATCCAAAAAAAAAAAATTTTAAACCTAGAGACATTGAATACTGAAATATAAAAATTTAATTTAAATTTGTATATACACATTATTTTCCAGGAAAGTATAATAAAGTGAACAATAAAAAACTTTCAAAAGAAAAGATGTACTAATGTAGGATAAAATTTTGTAGGGGAATTGAATTGAAGATAAAAGCTCAAGGCGAAAAAGAAACAATACAAAATTTCTAATAGCTAATGTTTATTCATGAAGTCTTTTTAAATCAACAAAGGTAGTTACTAGTCAGATGTAAAAGAAAGATTTAACCATTTCATTTTAAGATGTTAATATTTGTGATGCTCTGGAAATTACATCCTTTGCATTGATTTATATTTATGATGACAACGTTTAGATGTCAACAAAACTACATTCAAAGGTGCAGATTTTGAAATGATTTTAAGGGCTATGCAACCAAAAATGTTTGAAGACCACTACTTTGTACTCTAATATGCATAATAAACTTGTAATTACACCAATTTTACAGTGTAGATTACTGAGGCATAGAGAGGTTAATGACTGCTCAATGTCACACAACTAGTGTCAGGCACTGAGCTGTACCCTTCAAAATCCATACTTCAGAATGTGGCTATATTTGAAGATAGGCCCTTAAAGACCTGATTAAGTTAAAATGAGGTCATTAGGGTGGGCTCCAATCCAATATGACTGTGTCCTAATAAGAAATGGAGATTAGGAAACAGACATGCACAGAGGAAAGACCACATGAAGACACAAGAAGACAGCCACCTATAAGCTTTGCTATGGCAGCCTGAAAGGACAAAACTGGGCAGCCTGACTCCAGAGCCCTCTTGTAACTACTTGCACTATTCTCAGAGAAACTGGGAAGCTGGTGGTAGGGTTCCTACAGATAAAACTGAGTCTTACAGGATAAATGGCAGACCTACAGTGCCACAGCTTGAGCAGGGCACAGCTAGGACTGGGGCCCTAAGAAACGCCATGTGCTGCTTGATGTGTGTTTTGAGAAGTCCAATCCAGTGGCAGTGAGATGAGCAGCCTAGAGTTCAGAAAGGGCTCCCATAATAGTTGCCCTTGGGAGTGGGGGACTGACTTAGAAGGACCATAAACCCAGTGAGGATGGG
Organism: Cynopterus sphinx; assembly: GCA_030015415.1. NCBI lineage: Eukaryota > Metazoa > Chordata > Mammalia > Chiroptera > Pteropodidae > Cynopterus > Cynopterus sphinx. The sequence continues at coordinate 57,628,973 of CM057382.1, forward strand.
AAAGAGAGAGAGAGAACTAATGCTTCCAGCATTGCTGTCCCATCTGTCTCAGAGGCTAAACCTAAGGCTGAGGGGGGCACCACTCTAGATTTCTAGTCCCAGTCAACTCCAGGTGACGGCTGGCAGAACCACCTACCTGAGCCCAGCCCAGATTTCAGAATCATGAGAAAATAAATGTTGAAAGCCTCTTTGTTCAGAATTTTTTTTATTCATCAATAGATAACTGGAATATTTGGAGATCAGCAGTGTGTGCTTGGGGTAAGAGCTCACTCAATGACAAGAAACACAACTGCTCTAAGTTACATCTTCAGAACCAGGAAAGATCTTTGACCTAAAACAAGCCATAGTTTTCAGATCCCCTCTATCCCTTCAGATCATTTTTGTTTGTTTGTTTGTTTGTTTTAAATTTCATTAAGAAAACAATTTGGAGGCCTGAGCTCCTCACTGTTAATCTACCTGCCAACCTGCTCTTGGAATGCCACTGGTTCTGAGCCAGGGGCTGCCATCCTGGGCACTGTAAAGGCAAATGAATCCTTTCAACACCTGCCTGTAGTGGTGACAGTGGTCTCAGAGGATGGCTTCTGTTGATGGCCTGTAGAGGAAGGCACAGGGTTTGGAACTGGAGAGGATAGGTTCAATATCTGAGCAATTCACCTGCACTCCGCATGCCCCTCTTTTTGACTGTGAAACAGACCTAATAAAACAACTTACATGCCAGGGAAAATATTAGGACAGAAGCAGACCTCCACTGTGCCTATCTCCAGGGGTTCCTGGAAGCCTTGTCTCCTCCAACTCAAGGGACAGAGCATCAGACCTGGGAAAAGCATGCTCAAAGTCCAGGGTTTTCAGTGGAGATGGTCTCACTTGTGAGGGCCATTGGAACTCTCTGGGATGTGTCTGATTATCACACTGACTAAGGACAATACTTGGCAACTGGTAGGCAGAGGGCAGGCATGCTGAATATTCAGCAATATACAAGACAGTCCTCAAATGATTTGCCCCACAGGACTCTGACCCTCCTGATGAATGTAGAAATGTATAGAGAAGAAAAACCTGTTTGTCAGAGCCTGGGACCTAAATCCATTTTACATATAAAAACAAGGTAGGTTTTTGCCTCATTTTAATATACAGTGAATGTTTGAAGAACATAAAACTCAGAGAGTCTGCTTTTTTTTTTTAATTTGAAACCTTACCAATAACTGGACTTTAAGGTATATCTGTGTTAGTCTATACTTGTCCCTGTCACATGCATATTGACATATGTGTGTGTGTATATATATATATACACACACACATATATATGTATATGTATATGTATATATATGCATACATACACACACATACATACATACAAGTGATATATAAATAAAATATAAATATTATTTATATATTAATATATAAGTAATATATAAATAACACATATGTATATATACATAACACACACATGTATATATATGTGTATATACATATATATTATTTATTTAAAACATAGATATATAAATACATGTAAATAGAATATATGTAATATAAATGTAACATACAGTCATGTGCTGTTTAATGACAGAGATATGTTCTAAGAAGTGTGTTGTTAGGAAATTTCCTTGTGAGAGCATCATAGAGTGCACTTACACAAACTATAAGATGGTATGACCTATTACACACCTAGGCTGTGTGAGACAGCTTATCGCCTCTAGGCTACAAACCTTTATGGCATGTTACTGTATTGAATACTATAAGCAATTGTAACACAAGGGTATGTATTTGTGTATCTAAACACATATAAACATAGAAAGGTACACTGAAAACATAATATAAAAGATAAACAATGGTACACCTGTATAGGGCATGACTGTACCTTACCATGAATAAGGATTGCAGGACTGGAAGTTGCTCTGGGTGAGTCAGCGAGTGAGTGGTAAGTGAACGTGAAGGCCTAGGACATTACTGTACACTACTGTAGTCTTTATAAACACTGCACACTTAGGCTACACTTAATTTATAAAACAATATAAGATTAAATCAAGCACAAGGGAAAATAATGTAATCAAGAGATGTGGTAAACATGAAACTGCCAAGGTAATGTGGCATACTGTTATAACAATCTATTTTTTTTTTAATTAAAGTAGAAAGAGGATGCTCTAAAATAATGATAAAAAGTATCAGTATAGTAAATACATGAACCAGTAACAGTCATTTATCATTATCAGGTATTATGTACATAATAAAACTGTAGTTGCTATACTTTAATATAACTGGCAGCACAATGATGCCACTAGATGATAGGAAGTTTTCAGTTCCACTGTACTCTTATGGGACCACCATCATCTATATGGTTCCTCATTTACCAAAACATTGTTATATAACACATGACTATATAGACATTTAATATATATCATGTATGTATGTTATATATAAATGTAATAAATATAAATATATACATATATGTAAAATCCTTTCAAATACACAGAAAGTTTTCTCTGAAATTCAAACTTATTCAAAAGATGAAATGCAAAAGAAGTGCTAAACTTTGTTTTATTATTTTATAAATTACTTTTTATTTATTTCTTTATATTTTAGAGCATTAAATTATTTTAGAGGGTACAGGTAGCATATCTTATCTATGAGTTTCATTTCAAGATAGTAATGGGATCATTTCAATACAGTTGTTGTAAAAGAGGGTGCTGGGTAGGATAGAGTTAAGAACTGGCACTAAGGCCTTGCTACTCAACTTGTGGCCTCACACCAGCAGAGGTGGCACTACCTGGGATTTCATCATAAATGCAGACTCTCAGGCCTGCTCAAATGCACTGAATCAGAATCTGCATTTGAACAAGTTCCCAGGTGAATGGTCTGCTACTGCAGGTAGGGGCAGTGCTGATCTAAGGGGTCCAGGCAAGTACTATCATCAGGACTCCCGTGGGGCAGTACCTGCCCTGCCAGGGCTACCTGAGGGCAGCCTACTGGTACAGCTGCACCAGACCAAAGCCAAGCTCCCTAGTCGCTGCAGCAGCTATGAAATGCTGTTCAGAAAGGACCTCGCCAACAACTGCCATGAAAGGTAAAAGGAAAACTCCTGGGTAAGGTCAGCCCCTAGCTGGGTGAGGTTTTCTTGAATAGAAATGTGGGGGGCTAGGGATCAGGCTGGGCTTAGGCTTGGCCACTCCTTGTTTCAGGACTTTATCAAGTTCTTCAGCTGTGTTCTGTCAAATGGGAATGACTAAACTATCATCCTGGACTGGTGGCAAGGATTACATGAGAATGTGGAGGAGCCAGCGAAGGTCTGGACCACAGCAGATGTTCAGGCAAAGCTCCTGAAAGTTCAGTATGGCTTTTGGATGCTGTGCACAGGAGAACAGGAGGCCGTCTGGAGCCCACTCCAGGGGAGACAAGGGCAGCTAGGAATTAGACTCTCAGTGGCTCTATATGAGGCCTGGAGAGTGTGTCCATCTGCCCTTGATGTCCTTGGAGGATACAGATGTCTACTGAACTAACTACCTTGCCTTGTTTTCTTCATCCTGCCTAAAGCCTAACATAGCCTGCAACTCACAGCAGATTCTCCATCATGCCCCTGAGCTCAGAAAGTAGATGTCTTTACAGAAAAACAGGATTAAAGACTGCCTATGTGGCTTCCAAACTCCCATAGTTGGGGGCCAAGCAGCTGGGAAATAAAACCTATTTGTCCACCATTTGTTGAGCAGCTGTCACAAGCCAAATTCCAAGGAGAAGGTTCCCTGCCTTACACACTTCCCTCTTGAATGGAGACAAATGCATTTGCACATGTTCCACAAGCTCATAGGAGTAGAGAGTTTGGAACAGGTGGAAAACTTGGGAACTGTTGATGAGGTGGGCAGACACCATGGAGGAAGGCTCACAGAGCACAGCACAGAGATACACACAAAGCCTGGTGGGAAGGAAGGGTGCAGGTTGGGGAGGAGAAAGATCTAGCTATAGTTCTCATCTCATCTATAGGTGCTGACTATGCTAGGAGTCTCCATGGACCCTTCCGATCCCCATCCACTTTATTCCACCATACTCGGGCCCCTGGAGGCTGGCTCCTATGCACTGCCCATGGCCTCTGGTGGAACCAAAGCAGTGGCAGGGCATCTCAAGGAGGAGGTGAAGGGAAGATCTGAGGAATGCATGTTCCTGGCCCTCTTCCAGTAGCCACCTGGTTTGGCATCACCTGCATCCCTCTTTTAAGGATCCTGCTAGTGACACTTCTCCAGCAGCTGCAGGTCTTACAAGTTTTAAGAATCTCTCCTTCCCTGTCCTCTAAGATCTAGGGTGAAAACAGCTTCCTGCAGGCAATAGTCCCTGAGTGTCTCCTTCTCCCTCCCTCCCTGATTCCCTTAGACCTGCTTGCACCTCTGGGGAGATCTCCCTCTGGAAGCAATGCTCAGTTTCCCTGTAGGAGTGTCCCCACAAGCTGTGACCACCAAATCTAACACTTCTTAGCTTTATGACCTTGGGCTAATAATAATTATTATGTATAACTATAGTTATTATGTATAGTTATTATGTATAACTATAACTATATGTCATCATAAATACAGGACACCTCCAAGGAGCCAGAATGTATTAAGAGCTGTTGTTTGGGTGTTTGTTTGTTTGTTAACCTAATCATCACAACAATCCTATGAGACTGGTTTTCCCCATTATTTAGATGGGGAAGGTGAGGCATGGTAAGTCATCAGCTGGTAAGTTGCCCTTTGACCAAAGTGGTCTAATTCCAGAGCCCAGCTCTTAACTATGTCATCTCTGGGAGCTATAGCATCCTCATCTGTTTTGGAAATTCTGAAGGGAGTTGCAGGGAGGGTACCTCCGAGGAAATGTACATGAGCTGGTAGAAATGTGACACTGAGCCTTGGTGAGAGGCAAAGTTAGAGATAGAAAACAGACAGCCATAGAACCATAGTCACTAAAAAGAAAGAGTGAAATGAGAAGGGGTAGAAGATAGTCCAGGGAAACAGGGACACCAACAAGAGAAAGTGGACACCCAGATTGGATGAGAAAAAGGGGAAGTGGAGCCTTTCTAATCTCATCTGCCTGACAGGCACAGCACTGGCACTGTAATTAAATTATGAACACTGTCAGTTTAAGGAAGGTGGTGTTGGTCTTATTTTATTCTATAAATGAGAAAACTGAAGTTCAGAATGGTTAAGGAAAGTGTCTAACAACTCAGTCTTAAGTAGCAGAACCAGAATCAAACCCAAGTTCATCTGATCCATATAGCCTCTTCTAAGAGAATGACAGAGGTCAGGGTCCTTAAAATAAAGGGAGGAATCTGAGGAGGGAAAAAAGAGAATTTAAATGATATCAACAATGATCACAGTTGATTTTAGCATTGTCTAAGGGAGACACATCTTCTCACTCACTTTGCTCAATAGTCACAGGCAAAAAATCTCTGACTTATGAAGACTTTTTCAGCCACAGTGATACTTTGCCCAGAGTTCTTCTGCCGTCTGTAGTTTGGTGGTGCTCCCATTCCAGACATAATCTTATCTGTTCTTACCTCTGGATTTCCTCTTGCTAAACACCGACTGCCAGATGATGGTCAGGGTGAAGAGCAAAACGCTGAGAATTCCCACACAGCACACAAGCACAGCATACACATAGAGATCTAAAAGGCAAGGACACAGAGGGTTAATGTCAGGACAGCTCACATCAGAGGAGATACACCAAATAAAATAAACTTCAATAAATTAAAATCAACTCAAAATGAACCACCAACCTAAATGTAAAATATAAACTAGAAAACCTTTAAAAAAAATAAGAGAAAAATTTTGGGGATCTAGGACTAAACAGAGAATTTTTAGGCTTGACACCAAAAGTGCCATCCAAAAAAGTTGATAAATCTGATTTCACAAATTATAACTTTTTTACTCTCATAACCAATCATAAGAATAGGATGAAAAGGCAAACTACAGACTGGGAAAAACTATTTACAAGGCACAAATCAAACAAAGTACTAGTATCTAGATTTAAAAAAACTCTCAAAATGCAACAGTAAAAATAAACAATCCTATTAGAAAATGGGCAGAAACATACAGACATTTTACCAAAGAGAATGCACAGGGGGCATATGAGAAGATGTTCAACTTCTTTTGCCATTAGAAAAATGCAAATTTCAACCAGAATGAGATCTACTACATCTATCACAACCACTAAAATAAAAAAGAGTGAAAGTACCAAATACTAGCGATGATATGAACTGGGACAGTAAGACATTGGTGGTGAGAGTGTAAAATGGTACAGCTGCAGTCTCTCAAAAGACATACCTACAACTAGCATTTAACCCTACTGTTATACTCCAAGACATTTGTTTCAGAGAAATGAAAACTCAAGTTCGCACAGAAACCAGAATATGTATGTTTATAGAATAGCCAAAAATATGGAAACAGCCCAGATGTCCTTCAGTGGGTGCATGGTTAAGCAAACTGTGGTCCATCCACACCACGAAATACTACTCAGTGATAAAGAACAAACTATTGACCTATGCAGCAACCTGGATGAATCTCCAGAGAATTACGCTGAGTGAAAAAAAAATCCAAAAGGTTACATATTGTATGATTTTATTTTATATAATGTTTACTTTGTAGACCATTATTGAAACAACAAAATTATAGAAATGGAGAACAGATTAGTGGTGGCTGGGGTTAAGGAGGGAGTTGGGGATGGGAAGCATTGGGTTTGGCTATAAAGGAGCCTTATAGTGATGGGGATATTCTGTCTCTTGACTCTATCAATGCCAACATCATGGTTGCTATATTACACTGGAGTTTTACAAGATATTGCCATTGGGAGAAATTAGGTAAAGGATACAAACCGACACAAAGGATCTATCTCTCTGTATTATTTCCTAGAGATACATGTTAACATACAGTTTTCTCAAAATAAATTTAAAGTTCCAATAGTTAAACCATGTTTACATATGTCTTAATCAGTTTGGGCTATGATAACAAAATATAGACTGGGTGGCTTAAATAATAAACTTATTTATTTCTCAGAAGATCAAGGCACTGGCTGATCTGGTGTCTGGTGAGAGCTCTCTTCCTGGTTTGGAAATGTCTTCTCTTGGTATTCTCACATGGTGGAGAACAGAAAGGCAGGAAACCCTCATGGCATTTCCTCTTACAAAGACATGAATTTTATTCATGAGAGCTCCATCCTTATGACCTAATTACCTTCAAAGGCCCCATCCCCTAACATCATCACATTAGAGGTTAGGATTTCAACATATAAATTTTGGAGGACACAAACATTCAACCCCTAACAATATACATCCATTTCTTAAACTCTAATGATCAACTTTATCACCAATCTGATTGATAAAATGCTAAGAAAGTGGAAAGGAAGCCAAAAACTTTATGCTAACCTTCTATGCAGCAAAAAGCTACAGCTGTTTGAACTTGGCAAATGTTTGAACTTTGAAAAAATGTTTCTCTGCTGACTTAAATTTCTTCAGTCAATACACATTATTATCAGCCATGTCCACCAAGCTCCTACATGCAAGAAATGTAACGATGAACATCCAAAGGTCCTCTCATTAAGAAATCAGAGACTGCACGGCACCTGGGACAATATGAGTCTATGCCCAGTACACTGTATAGAAACAGGCAGAAAAGGGACCCAACCCAGGGTGGGAAGGCCAAGAAGGGTTCCTAGAGGACAGGAGCTCTGCAATAAGTTGTATTTAAAATGACACAGAAAATGCAAATATAGAGAGAATAAAAATATATAGAGAAAAAATATGTAGAAACAAAGTATTCAGTATCTATCACCCTGGTTTACTTCATGATGCATATGTATATATTTTTTAAATTAAAATCATAGTTTCATATCTTGCTTTTTATTTAATCTTGATTTCTCATTAAGCTCTATTCAAAATTGATTCTGAACTGTTTTTAAAATGTGATAAAAGTTTATCATATTAATATAAGTGGCTAAATATTAAATGTCTTATTGGCTACTCAAACTGTTTCTAACTGTTCTCTATAGTAAATGATTCTATGATGAGCATTCATAAGCTTAAACCTTAATGTACCTCTCACATCATATGCTTATGATTAAGTTTCTAGAAGTGGAATTGGTGAGTCAATAGGATTGTACCTTTGTAAAGCCCTGGGAACTGGCAGTTAGTTAAGTGCTTAAACTGAAAGATCAAGCATGCTAAGGGTGGTGGAGTGGCTGGCTTCCTCAGCAAGCCTGGAGAAGCAAATAAGGGTCAATGACAGAGGAGGAGGGAGAATGGGGTGGAATCAGACATCTAGGCTTCCTTCCACCTCCCCCTCCAGAGCCTCTGCCCCAGGGAAGCCCTGTGCAACTTCTGACCCTGGAGCCCATGAGCAACTCTCATGGTCTTAGGCTTAGTCAGCTTTCTTGCCTAAGCTACTGTGAGTGGGTTTCTATTCCTAGAAACTTAGAAGCCTGGACAAAAATAAGTGGAAAGCACAACAGAACAAGGTTGCAGGTGAAGGGAGCACTTGCACTAATATTTAAGTTAGCAGGGTAGGTAGAAATGAGGAAATGTCTCTCACAGAGGGAGCTGGGAGCATAATAGAGGCAGGAAAGGACTGGAGTGAGAATTCCAAAGGCCAAGAAAGTAAAATGTTATAACAAAAATTCCTTAATAACATCAAGTGCTGCTGGAAAACACCCATTGGGTTTTCCCCACAAGGAAGCTGCTTGAAGTCTTGGGAGAAAGTCAATTCAGTGGGATGGAGGGGAGCAAAGCCAGAATAGAGGGGTCAAGGAGTTAAATGGTATATGAGGAGTTTGAGATAGAAATAGAGAAAACTCCTACAATCAAAATGAAAACTCCCTTTCCATAGAGAGGTCTGTGTCTCAGATGTGTGGGCTTTGTAGATTAATACAACAGAGCACTCTGCAAGGGGTTTGTTAGGAAAGAGGCCTGGGCCTCCATTTAAACAACTTGAAAGTCTAAAGAACAGAAGAGAGATCACAGAGCAGAATTTGTGACAGGATACAGGCCAGGCCAAAACACAGAGAACATATGACCAATCCTGAATTTACACACTATTTAGTAAACTAGTCCAGGCTTTGGATCCATTTCTGGCACAAGAGGATAGTGAACAATGTAGTCACATTGTCAGGCCCACAGGCATGAGGCGGGTGGGTGTGACAGCTGCCTCTCAGTGTTCCGCAGATATGGATCCCTGGACCAAAAGGCCAAGGCAATTTGGTTTCTTTTCAGTCTCATCATTAACATGAAGAAAAAGTGTCTTACTAAAGTTTTTGAGCCACTGGAGCATAGTGATAAGATCCACAAGCTCACCTGTTCATCAGGACCCTTTCCTTGGTCTTGAGACTGTAGGAACCAAGGAGAAAAAATGCCAAAGTGAGGATCTCTCACAGAAGCATATCATAGACATCTATAGTACACTCTGTCCTGGCAGGAGGCAAGGGGCTCCAAGAGGCCCACATTATGGTTTCAAATCACAGCCTCTTCAACGTGGCACAAAAGCACTCTCAACAGGCAACTGCAGCTACAGAATCATAAAACATCTGGCCAGTTTGGAAGGCTCAGCTAACCGCCAAGCACACAGGCCCTCCAGGCTGTGGACCCTGGCCAACAGGCGCCAGCCGCCCATGTATGGGTCCCCACAGGCTTTGGAAGGATCGTGCCTGCTCTATGCTGTGTTCTTGAGGCTTCATGAACCTTACTGTGACCTTGCAGAGAGAAAAGCTAAAAAAGAACATCTGAATTGTCCTGGATTGGGAGCAACTGTTACCCCAAAGTTCTCATTTTTCTTCCTCTGTTCCAAATATTTTTTTTGCTGCATAAGAACGACCACCTTGCTTTATCTATTCAAACACTGAAACCACCTCCCCTATCTTTCGCTGCAAACAAAGGCTGAAATCTGAGCCATTTAAGAAAGGGTCACAAACTCCTAACATTCCAGGGCCACCTTTTCTCCAGATGAGCTAGAGTGAAGCTGTACCCTGCTCCACAGAAGCAGTTGCAGCTCTGCTCCAGGCAGCTGTTCCGAGGCTGAAATGCCTGTCCGGTGTTGCCTTATCTTCCGACTTTTCCTTTAACTTTCATGTAAACACCCTACTAATTATAAATGTTGACTTAAAGATTTTAAAACAGACCAGGCCGAACAGTGCTTGTCCAGAGACTGAATCCAAGCCTTCAGTTCCAAATTTAACAAAATGTCTGTACTTAACCAAATCTGGGATTCACTTTTAAAATACTACTTATACTTGCACACTTAAAATAGTTCTAAAAATCTTGTTATTTTCCCCAGATTCATTTTTAGTTTTGTCTTTTGCCATTGGACTTCCTAAGGCATCAGTGTCATTTTTTGGATCAATTACAAGCTGCCAGGCAGAAAATGTCTCCCCATGGCCCCCAGCCCAGGCCTCCCTGAAGCAGATGGTGGGGCCAGGCAGCAGGCTGGAGTGATGCTCACATGGCAGGGAAGCAGAGATGGGGTGCACAGTGTCCATGTGCTAGTTTCCTCGCTTCCAGAAAGCCAAGCCACATCAGGCCAGTCCAAGTAGCCGCAACAAAAGGCAGACAGCACAGCACCTGTTGCCCAGCAACCCCAAGGCTTACAGGGGTATTCAGAGCTACTTTGAAACCTGGTAACTCAAGCATTCCTCCACAGAATGAAGGAACCCAATTCTCTTGAACCACTCACTGAACCTAGAAAGTCAATGCCAGTCCTCTTCATTTCTGAAGTAAATGCACATATCCAGGAGATCACAGGTCTGTGGAGAAAACTTGTATTCCTGCTGTACTTTTAAAAATCTAGCCTGTAATATCATCTTACTTGGGGCAAAATACCTGAGCAACAGCCCAGAGGAATTTTAACTCACTCTACCATCTTACCCAAGAGGTCTGACAATGCCTTTTTGTGTTACTGGCACACAGTCAAGTCCAACTAAGCTTAGAAGGATGGATATCCCTAAGCAAGACCTACTGCAGCTCACTCTCCAGGAACAAAAGGCCTGGGATCACATGCCAGAGAATTTCAACCATACCCCTGACCTCACTAACACTATGGCTGGGTTAAGAAAGCAAAACCCACAAAGCTGCAGCTGAAATCATAGGAAAATAGCACTATGAAATCAGCTGCTCTGAGGATTTATGCAGAGTGAGAGTGCTAATTCTGCTGCCCAGAGGGGACCTAGTTGTTTGTGTTGCGAAGAAAGGGCAATTTGGGCTATGGACATTGTGCAGAGAGTTGGGTAGAGGGTAATCCTAAGATTCTGTAGCCACACACGAATTATAAAATATTAATTACACAAAGTGTTTTGGGGATGCTAATTATGCTGCAATGTATGTGGGGACTAAATGCTACAATCCTTCCAAATATACAAAGTCTGGGTCTTTGTACCCTGGTATTTTCAATATATGGTCCTCAGACCACTTACACTGGAAACACTTGGAGCCTTGATAAAGTACAAATTCTTTGATCACTTCCTAAATGTAATAACCAGAATTTTTTTTTCTTTTCTTTTTTTTTTTTTTTTTTTGCGGGGAGAAGGTGTGGCAGGAGCGAAGCACACAGTCAGAGTTACTAACAAGCCCTGAAAAGATCCTTATGCATCCAATAATAAATAGGGCTCCTTCGGTCACAGCTGCCAACTACCTGCCTCGAGGCACCACCCAGACATCTCCATAACCCACCTTCACAGTGCCTGGGTCATAGGGCAACTCCAGAAACATGGGCTAAATTAATAGCTTTTCTACTGCTTCACCTCAGGAAGAGTAAAGTCACTTTCATGTCTTTGCTAATGAACAAGCAGGCATTCACTGAATGAAAAGCTTAAGAGAAGAAATTTGGGATTATTTTGCTAGAAGAGGGTCATCAAATAAAGAAAAAAAAAAGGCAGCTACAAAGCATGCAGATGAAAATCAGAGAATACAAAGAATCACTGTTAGAGTAAAGCACAATCTTAGTAACACAATATTTATGACTTCAAAATGAAACAATAAATCATAATCGCCTACCTAGGTGACATCTTATTATTTGCAAATGATGTTCATAGTTATGGTTACATTTTTCCAGGAGAGAAAGTACCTCAACCAACTGTTTTTAATTACCCTTTAGAAGGGTGGGTCTGACCAAATACTCTCTCCTAGGGCTAGCTCTGCTTCCACACATGTTGAGGTACCAAAAAGGGATCGTGAGGCCCAAGACACACACATCTCCTTAGATCCTTTTGACAAGGTCATCCTCATTAATAAGTGCCACAAGTTGCAATCTTTTGTAATTTCCTGATCACCTCTTACATTAGTCAGTTTTGTACAGATCAAAGGCTCTGCCTGAGAACTCAAATGTACATTCTTTCATTACTTATGGTCATAACCCTCAACCACTTTGTATTAACAATCTCTGTGAACTTTTCTTTCTTTTAGGTAAGTTTTCTCAGCCACAGAACTCTTGACATTTGGGTCCAGATAATTCTTTGTTGTGGGGGTCTCATCTGTGCATTGCAGGCTGTTTTGTAGCATCCTTGGCCTGCACCCAATAGATGCCGATAGCACCAAAATGCTAGTTGTGGCAATCAAAAATGTATACATAGGTTGACAAATGTCCCTTGGAGGGGTAAAATCATCTCCTTTTGAGAATTAGTGCCCCAAGGCTCAAGTTGGAGCCTGCATCAAAACCACCCAGATGGCTGGGTACCACTCCCAGAGTTTCTGAGTCTGTGAGTAAGGATGGTGCCCAACAAAGTACATTGGTAACAGGCGCCCAGTGATGCTGATACTGATGCTACTGGTCTGGGACCAGTTTTGAGAACCACTACACTATGCCTTGGCTGTACCCTGGAGTCATCTGGAGAGCTTTAAACAAGTTCCAAGTCAATCAGAATCTCTACAGATGTGAAGCAGGCCTCAGAGTTTTAAAAGAACCCCCACTGATTTCCAAATGGGTTGGAAATCATTTGCTTAAGGTTTTCAAACTATTGCTAGAATCCCAAACTCCTTAAGAACCTAAGATAAAATTAGAGTGACGTACTTTCCATTTTTATAATATGTGATGATCCCTCCCTAATATCACCTGGGAGTAGAATTTCTGGAGCAGAACAAAATAAACAACCCCAAATTATGCAGTTTGGGGCTTTCACTTTCACTCCTTCAAGATCTGTGGGCATATACCACCAGAAATTCCTTCCCTATTCTTAAGTTTTGGACAAGAAAACAACTTGATGTGGCAAAACTAAAAAGTTAAAGTCTTTTCTCTTATGCTATTCCTTTTTTAAAAATTATTATTGTCTAAAAGTGAGATAGCATCTTATAAAGAAATATGCAAGCTTTACCTTCAAAAAATGCCCAAGTCGCTTTCTTTTTATCAAAGGAAGAGTCTTTCGAAGCTTTGAGGGAAATCACTGTAAGACAAAAAAGAAATGGCAAAGCATGAAGTAGCTTATGGACATGACCCACACTGCAATCCAAAATAAGGTCATATGACATAAATGGCACTTAGATTTATAAAGTAATTTTTCACATTTGCAAAACCACATCTAAGTGTCACAAGTCACATGCCAAGGAGAGGTGTGATGACTTAACAACTGGGAATCCTGAGGCAGCAGAGAGGAAAATTAAGTTGTCTATTTAAAAGCCAATAAATGGCAAAGCTGGGACCCAGTTTGGTAGAAATCCCACTTTCCCCATATACATGAAAAATAAAGAGCTCCCCAATAGGAATTCCAAAAACCAAAACATTATTTATTTTACCATTTAGCATCACAAGATAGAGAGAGCTGAGGTCATCTGATGACTCAGGGTCAGTGCTCTAAACACCATTCTCCATGTAGGACAGTCACACAAAGCAACAGAAATCTGATTTGAGATTGTGTCATCTGCTTTCAGTCAGTGGTTGATCACTGCACTCACTGTGCTTGCTTTCAACAGTCAGGGACACAGAAGTGATTTATACTGTGTTAAACCTTGAACATTATACTCAAGAGTCTGGAGTCAGGAAAAGGTTCTATGCAAAGGGGTAACATAATCATTGGCAAAAATCTAAAAATTAAAAAGTCAGGGAATTAGAATACTGTCCTATAGAACTTTATGAGATAATGGAAATATTCTATGTCTGCACTGTATATATAGCAGCCACTGGCCACATGTAGTTATTGAGTATGTGAAATGTAGCTAGTCCATATAAGACTAAGAAACTGAATTTGTAATGGTATTTCATTTTCATTAATTTAAATTTAAATAGTGACATCTGGTCAGTGGCTAACATTGTTAAAGAACTTTAGAAAAGAGAATCTAGGACCTAAATAAAAATTATCATCTATCTACCTACCTATCTACCTACCTACCTAATACCTCTTTATATCCTTGTTCCCTCCCTCTCTCTCTTTTTTGTCCTTCAGAGAACAATTAGGGTAGCTGAAATATATATGCACATATACAATTGTGTAATTATGTAATACAGATAGACTTATGAAAATATGTAGTTAGAATATGTAGTTAGAAAAGCTGAAATGCAGATTTTTTTCCAGCTATTTCAGCTTTTCTAATGTTCTCAGTGGGGCTTTGACATGCTATAAGTTAGTCTGCTATTACCAGAGAACTCCTACCCATTAGAACTTAAATTCCCTAAAACCAAAAGTTGTATTTCCACCTCTATATTCCCATAATTTGGCATACTTCACAGCAACTGGTAGGTGCCTAGTAAATAAATGATCTATTTCTGACAGCCCCCCAAAGTAAGCAATTTGGACATCCAGGAAAGAACTTAGTGGATATTTGATTTTACATATGATATTAAATATATCAGGCAATTTGTCTGCCATCCTTCTTGCTTAATTTGCCCCCCCACACACACACAACCCCTGCAATCGCTGACTACCAGAGCAACCAATCAGATTCCCATTTCAAGAATTTAAGAAATGAAGTACATATGGTTATTGTGGACCCTGGAGCTGAAAAATCCTGTGGAATTTAGGGTGGACAGCTATGTTTGGAAAACAGGAAAGCGGAATAGAGCAAAGGGCAAAACCTGTAAGAGAAAGGTGGAGTTAAGAGGACCTGTAGGACTGAAAGACTTGATCTTGATGGCACTTTGGGTCTCAAAAGGGCTGATTTATTGTGTTTGTTATCCTTGCATTCCATGATTTCTGTATCCTTAAACTATCCCCTCCTCTCTTCTGAATTAGCTTGAATGGGTTTCATAGTTTCAAATAATTGAGCCTATGCTAAGATAACCACAAAGAGTCCTAATGAAGACATTACAGAAATGAGAAAGAAATGCATCTCTAAGGAATTTAAGTTTTCGAAAGGTCAAGGATACCCATTGTGGTCCAAAGCCTTACCACTCCAAGTGTGGTCCATGGACCAGCAGCTTCAGTGTCTCCTTGGGGCTGGTCAGAAGTGGAGAATCACACTGTTCCCAACCCAGGTCATTTGCTGGTTGTGTGACCCTGGGAAAGTCACTTAACTTCCCAGTGCCTTAGTTGCCTTATTTATTATATAGTGATTAAAATAAGTCCCTGCTTTGAGGGTAAGTGTGAGTATCAAATGGGTAAATATATGAGAAGTGCTCAGAACAGTGCCTGAGACCTAGTAAGCCATTCATAACCATAAGGATGTTACCTCCCTAAGATGACCTGCTTTAATTTCCACTTAATTCCATCATGGTCCTTTGCTGGCAGCCCTTTGTCCTAGACTGTGAATCTTCAATTGTCCCAATGGTCCAAAAAAAAAAAAAGAAAGAAAGAAAAAGAAAGAAAGAAAGAAAGAAAGAAAGAAAGAAAGAAAGAAAGAAAGAAAGAAAAAAAGAGAAAGAAAGAAAAAGAGTTCTTGTGGCTATATGTCTACAACTGCAATAAGCCAGACTCTGAGACCACTTGGAAAAAGGCAACCTGCAGCCTTTCATACCCCAAGTCCTGGTTATTCCTAAGTATCAGTTCATGAGAACTGAAAGTCCTTCCCTTCTGATAGCTACCTATCATTTGGATAGTTCTCAATTTAATCTCTCAAAGATTAGGGATACATGTGCATTCAGCCAGCCTTTTAACCAATGGGTTGTCATGTGGGGTCTTGATGGTGGGTGGGGGCCACACTCCTCTGTGTTGGGTTTTCTAAGGAGGGAAAGAGGAACAGGACTGCAGTCCCTGCCCAGGAGGGAGCATGACTGATGGGAGTAACATTCTCTGACACTCCCCAGGCTCTCATCTCCGCTCACCCTCCCTCTTACACCTGGCGTGGGAAGCTGGACCCCTGATCCAGGTGAACTTCTGACATACTGCCCCCTTCTGAGTGAGAGAACCATGGTCAATGTCCTCAAGGTGACCTTGTTCTCTGTGACTGGCCTTTCAGCAAATAGCTAATGTGACGGTGGGCAGTGACTGCCTCCTTGAGAAGGTGTCGTTATCCCAGTTGCTGGGAATGTTGTTGGCCCTGCTTCCCAGGGAGCCTTGTCTGGGGCATCCTCCTCTTCCATTCTTCCTTTCTCCAGGGGTCTCAGGAGGGTAAGCAGTGCAAGGGCCCCCTCTTCCCACGGGTGTGAGGTCTTGGAGAGGGTAGGGAGGAGGGTAGTGCAAATGATCAGAAAAGCAGAAGGAAGACTATTTGGCCTAAGTGCCAAACAACTTTTCTCAATACAGCTTCACCAGAAATAGAGTAGGCATTTGGTTTCTGTCTCACTCCTATGCCTATTTATGATTCAAATGGGGTCACAATGGAGAGGGAGAGCAAAGAGCACTCCAAAGCTAAGTCATCAACTGACCTATTTGACAACTTTGTAATTTCCTGGGGACCCGGTGCCTGGGAGACAGAGCCCATCTGCCCTTATGGTGAGGCAGTGGGCCAGATGACTGAGCTGTAGACTGTCCTGTCCCACTCCCACCCCTGAGTGCAGAGTCAGATGAAATCTAATAAGGGGTATGTTGTGAGAGCCACCATGTCTCAGCTCCTCTGGGAGGAACTGGTTGAAAGTGGCCACAGGATCAAACAGTCCAGAAGAATGCAGTGCAGAGGTACTGAGAAACACTGATTATATCAGTCTCATGTCTGGAGGAAGCAGGGTGGAAAGAATGAATCTTAGTCAAACCCCCTTTAATGGAGGCCTGTGAGGAAACTGTCACCAAGAGAAGTGTGAAAATGAAGAGCCTTGATTCCTTTTCACAGGCTATGGCAGACTGTGTCCCCTGAGTTTATGCCAAGACCCTATGACAATGCCCTCTGGTTGGGGGGCCTCCCACTCCCTTCCTGGTTTCTTTTTACTGATGATACTGATACCTTTATCTGAACTTGCATTGAAGGACTGACCCGTCATCCATGGAAGAGATGGCTGACAATTTTTCTCAACATTCTTTTCCACCTGCTCCTCTGTGTCTCCAATTCCTTTAGTAAAGAATCCTACAATTGCTCTCTTATAAGACAGCCACACTGATAGTACCAGTGAGTGCCCCTCCAGCCACTCCAGCCCTAGCCCCAACCTTAGCTCCAGTGCTGGTTCCAGCTCCAACTCCAACTGCAGCCTCATCCCCATACCTGACTGCAGTAGCAGCTATGACCACAGCTCTGGGCCAGACCCTGCCTCAATGCCAGGCCCAGTGAAGACTCCAGGACAGTTACTGGCTGGTCCTGCTCTACCAGGCCCCTAGTAGCCATAGTCCAGTTGCACCCAGTCACTTTGGCCTCCATCATGAACAGCTATGAGAGAAGCAACAAAGGTGCTGCCCAAGTTATTGGGACTCTGCTGGGAACTGCTGACAAGCACACAATAGAAGCCACCAATTGTTTTTCAGTGCCAATGAGTCAGAAGAAGAGGTTGCTGTTGACATGGAATTTGCTAAGAACATGTATGAATTGCTCAGGAAATTCCCTCCCAAATAAGCTCATCCTGAGCAGATATGCTACAGGCCATGATATCACAGAGCAGTCTGTGCTGATCCATGAGTACTACAGCTAGGAAGCCCCAACGGCATTCACTACACTGTGGACTGGAGCTTCTGGAACAGCTGCATGAGCATCAAGACCTATATCAGCACTTTAATGGGTGTACCTGGGAAGACCATGGGAGTGATGTTCCCACCTCTGACCATGAAATATACATTTCAACGCTGAATGCATTGGAGTTGACCTGATCCATGAAGACCTGCTGTAGCCCCAATTGGATGACTGGACTTTCAAGTGACTTGCAGCAAGTAGCAGTGTCATTGGCTCACATTCCGAATGCCCTAAGCACAGTGATGCAGTATGTGGAAGATGTACTGTCTGGAAAGATGTCAGCTGACAAACTGTGGGCCGCTTCTTGACTAGTCTAGTTAACCAAGTATCCAAGCTAGTTCCTGATGACATCAAGACCATGCTCAACAGCAGTTTCAATGACCTGCTGGTGATGACCTACCTGGCAGTCTCAGACTGCCCTCAATAAGAAACTTGTAAACCTCTGAAAGCAGCACTCTTGCCATGCTGAGCCCCAACCTTAGGACTCTCAATGGAATGAAGTAGAAATGCCTTCTTGTTGTTTGAGTCACACTGACCCAGTCAACTGCTTGTGACTCTAAATAAACATAGCCTAACTTTTCTAAATTAAAAAAAAAAATCCTACAATTAAAAGAGCTTAAACTGCATCCATTTAAAGTAAGGTGCACATTTTTAATACAGAAAGCCTTCCAGGATGCAGGTATTGATGGAGAGGGGGTGTAGAGAGGGCCCTGGCACAGACAGAGGAGTAGGAGGCTGCAGTGGAAGGACTACAGGGAAAGACCCCAAGTTTTGGAGACATGTCTTCACCTTTCTCTTTCTATGGCTGGTCAGGCAGGGATAATGTATTCTCCAGATCTTGACTGTACAGGGTATTGCCTTCATTTATTACCCTAAAACCAAGATTTCTAAAACTCCAGCATGCAGGAGAATTAATTGGGATTCTTGTTACAATGGAGATTACCGACATCACCCTAAGCTTCTGGCTCGAGACATCTAGGGAGAGCTTAGGAATCCATCTGATTAGGGAACATTCCACTAAGGACATTCTGAACTCGAGGTCCCATGTGGGAAGCCCTGCCTCATACACTCTACAATTTCAAAAGCAAGAGTAAAACATAGGGACTAAGCCTATCTCACAAGCTGCTTACAAAGCACTCCAATAGGGTCTCTTTAAATAGCAAATTTTAGTACAGAGAAATACTAAGTGAAAAACATGGCTTTAGAGAAAGTTATTTTCAAAAGGGCAGGCATCTATAAGAGTTGATGTTTCTTCCCATGTGGCTCAAATTGGGAAATGAGAGGATTTGAGTCAAAGAGGCCTTCTTTCAATGATTATCTAATACTTTGCACCCTTACTACCTGCTGAATGTGTTGCCTTAGAATGCATCATTATGCTTTACTTGTTTATCTTGTTCCTTGTCCCTTTCCCAAGCTGAAGAGAAAGAAGTGCATCTGTTTTCTTTACTTCCTAGAATCCTTCTTGGCCCATACGAGTCATAGTTACTTTTTGAATGAATGAATGAATGAATGAACAGAATGAACATTATGCCCTATTGGTGGGTTAAGATCTTCCAAAAGGAATTTGGTGCTGGGACCACAATATTGTTACATTCTTAGAGAAAGGGAAGAGAGGTCAGGAGGGGGCCCTGTTCTATGCAGCCACCCTCCTTCACCACCTCAGAAGCAGTAGGAAAGCATTGGCACACCAGACTGTCAACACTGCCTTTTTCTCAATGTTCTGGCCTTGGACTTGCATGCTTTGGGACTATTATGATTTACTTTACAGCCTCTGAGTTTTTAGTTTCTTATAGAATGAAGGCAGGAAGTCCTCAAATCTTAAGGAGAAGACAATTCTTAAGTTCTTTCAAGGTGAAAGGAAAGGAGCAGAAGTTTAAGACCCTGGACTCTGGCATGTAGATCTTGCTAATTTCCACCCAGGGGTATAAAAATCTGGAGAGCAGACACTATTCTGCCTCAGTTTCCACAGGCAGCATTTTGCACAGATCAATGGCAGAGAAAAACCTATGGGGACCATAAGAGGTTAGTGATATGAAACATACACAAGAAAAGACCCTTAAATTAAACAAAAATGAGTTGACACCTGTGCTTCAAATTAAAAAAAAAAAAAAAGTTATATAATTGGTTCACGGGCCTTTCTTATTCAATGATGGTTCCCAAGGAAAAATATTAATCTAGCTGTGTTCTCACTATTTATAACTGAAACAGCATTCTCAAGGTAGACAACTGCAGCTCCAAAGAAACACAGAGACTTTCTGTATCTGCTTTAGAAATTTGCCGATTGCTTCCATTTGCACTCGCCTCTCTGAGACTAAGGCCAAAGGCAGTCTCTCTTGGGGCTTAGACAAAGCCATGTACATGAGTAGGACCTGTGAGTGACCTCGACTAATGGAGCTACTGATGAGAAATGGAAAAGCTCTAGCTTTGTCTATTTCAAGCCACTCTTTCCTTTTGTATTCTATGACAAATTATAGAAAATAAACCAAAAGAGCAAACAAACAAACAAAAAAACATAATAAATAGACTTCCCATTGTGACAAAGCAGTTGGAAGTTTGCATTCTGAGATGGAATCAGCTACAGAATACCAAGGCCATGTGTGTCTTTAGGAAATTTTGAAACTTAGAGCTTGATATAACTCCAGGATAAGTCTATGTTTTTGCTTACTATCACTTTCCACTCTTTATGGCCATTATGTAAAATGACATTTTACCAAAGAGTTTAGATCAACCACTCATTCTTTCTCCCCCCCCCCAAAAAAAAAATGTTATCAAGCCATTTTTGTACCAGGTGTGTGGATGCATTTAAGAAGTATCTGGCAGGGTCCCTGGAGCTGAAGTCCCTGGTCAAGCTCACCATACCAACCTTTCCTCTCATCACTGTCCACCCTGGCCCTCACCAAACACAAACATGCATCCAACTCCATCAGTTTATTTGCAAACTCTCCTTTTCCCTGGCTACATTTTTCTCAGGCTACTTCATTTCCTGACATGGATGGCCCCAAACTGTCATAGCCCTTCTCATCCTGGGGCCCCAGCAGAATCCCACACCCTCCCACATGACTTTCTCATATTCCCCCAAGAATGTACCCTTGTCTCTCCCTTACTCCCAGGCTAGAGTCACCCTCTTATATGGCCCTTTCGCACTCTCATTTTATTAGCCTTTGATAATGTCTATCAGATTTATACTCATATCTACATATGTCTCCTTCCCTAGATTATGAGGCTGGGACCCCAGGAGAGGAGGGATCAAACCTCTCCACTCTCACCTCTCTTATGCAAGTGGTAGTGATCACGGGCTCATCAGCTGGGGCTGAATACATGTTTGCTCAGTTTATATTTTAAAGCTCTTAAATTCTTCCAAGAAAATGGCAGTTGGAATAAGGGTAGTGGTGTTTAAATTGCACTCCAGTTGTCAATTTGTTTTCTTTGAGTATCTGGACCTGTTGACACTTTAAACATCATGATGTGTGCTTGTTTAATTAAGCAGTGGCACTAAATGTTTAGTTAATCTCAATCCTAATTATCTCTTCCATGTCTCCGGAGAAAAAGAAATTATTTTATTTCTTCCACTGAAACTTGAAATATCTGTTCCCTGTGGTAGTACTTTCAGATCCAATTATTAAATTCCCTGTAACATTTTGAGGTTAAATTGTCAGATAAGAAATTATATTATAATTTTATCTTTGTCCCTGAATACTTTTAGGTAACAGTTTTTTCCATTTGCTTTGTCTACTCCTCACATTTAAAGCTAACTTATATGATGGTAAGTCAAATAACAATTTGGCTTGTTAAAATATGTTATTTGGCGTTCAATTAAAATACTGATTAAACTTCAAGAGATGGCCCTTGAAAATTGCTTCTATTATCAGCATTTTCACTGTTGAGGACATCTAAATCTAAAAGCAGTTTTACTTCAGCTCAAAAGATCAGACTGCTTCTAGGTCTGTGGGTGGCAGAGCTGGGCTGAAGAGGATAATGTATTTTGAAGTTTGGGGAATCAAAACTGTTGAACCCTTAAGAGCAGAACCCTAAAATGAATGACAATGCCACTCTTGTGAATACCAGGGGCTCATGTGCCCTGCTGTGAAGGGCCCATGCAGTGCCCACAGGCTGAGCCCTGCAAGCTGTCCCATCTCAAGCTCAGGGACAACTAAGGAGGACATGTGGCACCCAGGACTGCACCAGAGCCCACTAACCCTCAGCCCAAAAAACCCCAGCTTTCATCTCGGAAACTTTCCTATTGGCACTTGAAAAAAAACTAGGTTTGGAACTAGTCCACCCTCCCATCCCCACCCAGGCTGTCATCGTGCTTAGAACAGGACCTGCATGTCCTGGAAGGGACCTTACCGGATAAGTGTTTGAGGAAGACAACTGTGGGAGGTCACAGGGACATCAAGCAGGGTAGAAAAGGTACACAGGCTGGAAGACTCCCAAAGCTTGGGGAACAGAGGCAGCAAAGGTTGGTCAAGGAAATATCAAAGAGCAGAAACACGACTCAAATAGCAATGCTTGGATGCAGAGACACCAGGGAGATGAGGTGAAGGGTGTGCAGAGGCAATGGGAACCCTGACATCTCAGACATGGGAAGACAGTGGCTTAATTTATAAACCACACAACCTGCCAGCAAGTAATCTGCAGCAAGTAACCTGCCAACACCAAGTATGGAGAACAAACACAGGGTCACACACTCCTTCGTGTCTGCAGGAACAGAGAAACAAATGTCCTCATAAAGTATCATTAATTGCAAAGACATTTTAGCACAACTTGCTATCCATTATTTTGCACTTATTGGAAAGACTTGGCCTCCCTAACATATAAAATCTTCACCTCATTTCAGAAGTGACTTTGGAATTTACCTGAAAGAGAACAGCTTATCTCAGTCTCTAGGGACATATGATCCCAGGTTTTATGACAGAAATACTAAGTTGATGGACTCCACTACTTAAAAAGCAAAGTTGTTAGCTATTTCTTTTAGCCTAAAGCTACTAAGAACCAGGAACACTTAGAAATCTCTGCACTAGTCTATCTATGATACCTTCAATTCAGAAACCTCTGAACATTCCCAAAATAAATAAGACACCTCCTAAAAGAGAGAGATCAAGCTGAGCAGCTTCATCTCCCAGTTGGAAAGTACCCAAACCTCTGCTCATACTCCCTTTGTTTCCATCCTGACCTCCTTGTTCCACCAACGCCAGTCTTGCTGTGCCTCCAAGCGTTGGGTGCAGGACACTCAGGATCGACCTCTCTGCTATACCTGGGTTGGGTGGGTTCCCTTGTTATGTCTCATCTGCAGTGAGGTCTACACCTGCATTCACCTGCTCATGATGAATGAATGAGAAGCAGTGACCTTGGGATGGCTGCCACTGCAGTGAAGACTCAGGACTCACTGGGCTGCAGGAATGGAAATGAGTGCACCTCATTCCTCCCTGAAACAGTCTGGATTTCACACAGATTGACCTGAAATCCTGAAGAAAGGCTGCTGTAGCCTCACCCTTCAGTGCTGCTCTTCCACTAAGGACATTTGAACTTCTCCAGACAGCCAGTGGGCTGGCCTGAAGAACCCCATACCAGATCCCAAACTGAGGAAGCTCCTCCTGCTGTCTAAATGTTGGTGTTTCCCAGGCCTCCATCCTTGGCCCCTTTCTCTTGGAAATCCCACCCAACCCATGGTTTTACCTGCCTGACCCAGAAATGAGTTCTCAGTAGCCAGATCAGACAGAAACATTAGTCCCATGTACCTACTGGACATTCGTGCATGATGGCTTCCAGCCATCTCACTCTCAATCCTAAACCTCCCCTATGGAGCAGCTCTATCTCTTGTGGTTCCTCTGTCAACTGTGGGTACATGACAGGTGAGGCATGACAAGGGAACCCTAAGTGTCACCCACATCTCTCTCCCTTGCCTACATCCAGTCAAACCTAAAGGCTTCTCATTTGACCTCTTAATGTCTTGACATCCCTACTGCCAAATTTAGTCCTCTGTTATTTCAAGTATTGGTACTACAGAAGACTGCCTCCTCACCCTCTAGTCTGGTTGCCCTCAAATCCATGTCCCAAGCAGTCAACAGAGGGATCTAGCAAAAGATTTATTCGTGGCTTTCCATAGCCTAAAGCAGAGATTCCCCAAATTGCCTGATAATAAAATACTCAAATTCTATCCCAGACCAGACAGACCAGAGTATCCTGGGTAGATTGCTTGGGAATCTGCATATTAACAGTGGCCTCTGGGATGCTTATTATGAGGCAAGGTTGAGAATACTGGCCCACAAAATGAAATGTAAATTTCTTAATATTTGGTAAAAGCCCTTCCGCCATCAGCCCTGCCTCACTCCACTAGTTAACCATAGCTGCCTCTGCCTCCCAGCTCCGACTCCAACAGTCCTGACCCACCACACACTACGATGCCTCTCCTTCCCTTTCCCTTCCCTGTGTAAATAGCCAGTGTCAGCTGAAGCACAGCTTTCTCCCTCATCCTTGGGTCCTCCTGAATGTTCCCATGATGTCCTCTTTGCACCTTTATTACTGTGCTTATGCTGTAACATCACATTTGTTTGTGCATCTGCCACCCCTTTGGACAGATCCACACATACGTCCCCAAGTTTTCAGCATAGTGAGGGCCTGGTGCAGAGTGGGTGCTTGATAAAATGCCCACTACATGAAGGAATAAATGAGTCCACTGAGCACTGCTGAATATACTATAGTTGATGTTATTTTCCAATGCAATTTCTTCACAGAGCCCAACAAAACTTCCTCAGCTGAAATGATCATGTCTCTGAAGGCTGCCACTCATTTCCTTATCATTTTTGCCACTCCTCTCTATTTTGAATCTATCTTTCTGGAAATGAGGTTCCCAAAACAGACTGTGTAGTCCACATTAGTCTCACTAGCACAGTACACACAACACATTTGCCTTCCTTCTCAGGGACATCAAGCCAATTTGCACATGGACGGAAATGACACCAGCTGTTTGTGCTGCCATATCACATTGAGGATGAAAATCTAATTCACCACTGTCATCACTGAAGTCCCTTCACAGAAACAGCTTCTTAGCCTCTTGTTGACTATCTGACAGTGCCTGTGATTCATTTTCCCAAAATGTATTACTTTGCCATTTTCCAAATTGAATCTCATTCTGTTATTTCCTGCCTGTATTTCTTACCTCTCTGGATTCATTTTTATTATGTTTTACTCCTTGCTGATGTTAAGAACATTTCCCAATTTTGCATTTTCTGTAAAGTTCATTAGGGTGCCATGTGCTCCTTTTTCAGTGTCATTGATAAAACAATTAAATGAAATCAAATCCAATATTGACCCTCCTCGTATCCCCTGGAAATCTCTCCAGAGGATTCCAACACCTTGTGTCACTTAGGACACTTTGATCCATTTTCCCTGCAGACAGGGTTTCTCACTCAGTGAAATGGTCACATGGCACAAGCAAGCGAAGAAACTATGTAACATTCTTTGCCATTCCCTCTACTTTGTGCCATAAAATGACATTGACAAGTTCATCTGACATGACAAATTCTCTAAAATGAGCCAAGCATGACTCACTCCACTGTCATCTGGAGGGTCATATATTTTCATTCTTCATTATTTATCATTTGTTTTGTGCTACACAGAACCAATAACTCTAGCCAGGAGCCCTCCCCCACAATCTCACACATACATGGTTTGCAAACAAACCCCAATTTAATACTTCCCCATTCTTCAAAATCCTAAATTTTCCATCATATTTTAATAATTTGCACAGATAAAACATAAAATAGCAACTTATGCTTCACCCCAAATTAATACAGCCTACATTTCTTAGCCAAATGCTTTCAGGGGTATCACCAGGAAAAAGCCATGACAAATTCATTTATTAGTGTAATTTTTCACAATAATTTGCAACTAATTTTTTTTGTCACCACATGCACATGCTTAAGTATAACCCCATTTTGGTATAAACTCAAAAATATAGAGAGCAAAGTAGAGCATATAATACTGCATATGAAGTGTGTCAGTTATTTGGTTTGGTCTTAGGTTTTTGTTCTTGTTTTAAAATTTTTTATGACATTGATAATGCAATTTACAAGCACATATCTAATGAGCTGGACTTTGTCAAGAGCTACCATCTTAGGTACAGTGAATGAAAGTGCCAGGCTGCAGGTTATGCCTAATTCATTGGACACTGTTTGTAACTCTCCCTTTTTCTGCACCTTCAAAGAGCAAGGCCAAGGATAAGTGATATGGACTAGTGTTATGGTAAAAGACTTGACTCCACTGTAATATATACAAACAATTTAAAGATGCTAGACTTTAATCGGTGTTCATGACAATTTAGCTGTAGCACCCAAATATATCTATGAGTTTAATTTATTCAACAACCTGACGAGTGAACTTTCCCAAAAATGACCTTTTTAGCTGGTGGGCTCACTGAGCACATTCTCATCCCTTCCCTCTCAGAGAAGAACTTGTGACTTTTTTAATGTGGTGATCATTCACAGGTCAAAAAGTACTCCAGCTAAGTGGGATGTACTGGAAAAATGAAAAAATAAAAAATACTGAATTGCTAGAGTCATGCAAATGTTTTGATTTAAAAAAAAATGTTTTAAAACTATAGGCTAATGAACTTTACATCTATCTATAACAGATTTCTAAAATGGATTTTGTATTAAGACTATATTTTAAAGTAGTTTTAGGTTCAGAGCAAAATTGAGGGGAAGGTACAGAGATTTCCCATATACCCACAGCCCCACACATGCAAAGCCTCCCCCATTATCAGCATCTCCCACTCAACTGGTACATTTGCTATAATCAATGAACCCATATTGACACATTCATATCATCCAGAGTCCTTAGTTTACATTTAGGGCTCACCCTTGGTGAACCCTAATGCAAGCTATTATAGTATCATACAGACTGTTTTCACAGTTATAAAAATCATTTGTGCTCCCCATCTACTCATCCCTCCCACCTATCTAACCTTTTCTAGAATGCCATAGAGTTGTTATCACATAGTATATAGACTTTCCATATCAGTTTCTTTAACTTAATAATATGCACTTAAAAATCTTCTACATCTTTTCATAGCTCAATAGCTAATTTCCTTAGAATAAATTTTTAAATAAAAGTTTTAAGAAATTAAAAAAGGAAAAAGTATATTACTAAGAGCCATTGTCTGGCAAATCTAAATTGCTTTTTTGATAGGTTTACTAGTGAGAATCATGAAAAAGTCACAGATACCTCAAAGCTGGCTCTTTAATAAGAAAAATAACAGTTTCTAATAGTAGCCATGTGGGCTAGATGGAAAAATGGTCAAGATAAAAGTCCAAATGGTAAAGTTAAAATTCTTAATACTGTTAACAAGAAATACACAGGCAGATAGATAATTCTCTACCTCTAAAGTAATGGCCAATGCAATAAACTTAGAAAAAGTA
The DNA here is from genome assembly GCA_030015415.1 of Cynopterus sphinx. Classification (NCBI taxonomy): domain Eukaryota; kingdom Metazoa; phylum Chordata; class Mammalia; order Chiroptera; family Pteropodidae; genus Cynopterus; species Cynopterus sphinx. Next base: position 57,656,336 of record CM057382.1, read on the forward strand.
TATATATTTGCAGACATCATTGAGAAGCAACTGAAAAAGAGTAAATTCAAAAAATTAAGATAACTCATTATGTTGCTAAATACAAGTCTAAACTTCCAATCAAGATGGTGAGGTAGGTAAATGCTGTACTTTCCTCCTCCCATGACCCATCAAAATTACAACTAAATTATAGAACCATGCTTGAGAACCACCTGAAGATTAATTGAACAGAACTCCTATAATTAAGGACCTAAGGAAGCCACATCAAAACTGGTGGGAGGGCCAGAGATGCAAAATGGGTTGGCCCCCACCAATTTGTAGTAAGAATCAGGAGGAATATCTCGGATGCAGAGATCCTCACTGAGAAATGAGGCATCCCAGCCTGGAGCACCAGTACAGGGAAGAGCCCCACAACAGCTAGCTGTGACAATCAGCAAAGACTCAGCCTGGATGAGATGGAGAGCTGCTGTAGACCCAGACCTTTTCTTAAAGGGCCTGAGCACTGATTCACTTTCTCACAAACACCAGCCCTAAGCTCTAGTGAAGGGACAGTAACTCATAAAGTTCCAGGAATATATGCAATAGAATAGAATTGTCTTCAGGGCAAGGGCTGGAGGGGTGAATCTTTCCAGGACTAAAGTGTGGGTAGGTTCCACTGTTTCTTTGTTGAGCCCTCCCACCACACAGCCTGCAGGCATAGGCAGGTGCCAAATCTGAGCTTTCCATTAACCAAGCTAATATCTGATACTGGTAATTCTCTGAGACCTGCCCCACCCTATCATGCACCCATTACAAACCTCTTTCCAGAAGTTAAGCTGTACTAGCAGCTGGCCTGGGCCTATACTGAAGACTTTCTTAATTCTCTCAAAGATCAACAAACCCCAAACAAGCAGCAGCTGGCCTTGATGTGCCCTGTACCTCTTGCCAAGTAGCCCCGAATAGAGTACTAGTGGTATCCAGCCTCAGTTCACAGCATAACCACTCCAAGGTGCCTCTAAGCCCAGAACAAAGAGCTACCAATCACAGATCACTTTGTAGCTATTACCAGGCACAGGAAATAGCAGATCATGGTCTATACCTGAGGCCCTCCCCAGAGGCTCCAGAACACCTGATGGTCAGTTTCAGACCACACCAGAGCATCACCCAATTAGCACCACAAATGATACATCCAAGAGTGGACTTGGCAGACACCAGATCTCCACTAAAGTGAATCCTGCTCTAGGGAGTCAGCCCCCACACAACAGCTTATCCACTGTAGTCACAGCCACTCCTCACAGATAACCTGAGGGTGAATCTCACCCACTACATGTCAGCAGCTCAACTACAACAGGACAGTACACACAATCCACACAAGGGACGACATCCCTAGAGTACCCACCCTGCTCAACTGTCACTGGGCTCCATAAAACACTTACTAGATAAGGCCACTCTGCCAAGACTGGGAGACATAGCTTATCTACCTAATACATAGAAACAAATGCAGGAAGGTAACCAAAATGGAGATAGAAAATGTAAAAAAGAACCAGTCAGAAATAAAGAATATAATAAGTGAAACGAAGAGTAAATTTTATGGAATCAACAGCAGCTTATATGAAGCAGATGATGAAATGAATAATTTGGAAGACAAGGTAGCAGAAAACACACAATCAGAACAGCAAAAAGAAAAAAGAATTGAAAAAACTGAGAATGGTTTAGGGGCCTCTGGGACAACATCAAGTGTACCAACATTTGCATCTTAAAGGTACCAGGGGAAGAGGAAGATCAAGAAATTAAAAACCTTTTTGAAGCAATAATAACAGAAAACTTCTTTAACTTAGCAAAGGAAAAAGACATACAAGCCCAGGAAGCACAGAGTCCCAAATAAGATGAATCTAAAGAGGACCACACCACAATACATCATAATTAAAATGCCAAAAGTTAAAGATGAAGAAAGAATCTGAAAAGCAGCAGGGAAAAAGCAGTTAGTTACCTACAAGCAAGTTCCCATAAGACTGTCACCTTATTTCTCAACAGAAATTTTGCAAGTCAGAAGGGACTGGCATGAAATATTCAAAGTAATAAAAATTAAGGACCTGCAACTAAGATGACTCTACCCAGCAAGGCTATCATTTAGAATTGATGTACAGATAAAGAGCTTCCCAGACAAGAAAAAACTGAAGGAGTTTATTATCACCAAATCAGTATTATAGGAAATGTTAAAAGGACTTCTTTAAGAAGAAAAATATTAAAAAATCAAAAATACAAATAATAAAATATTGCAAATAAAAGATCATTTTCACTGACTAAAGGCAAACATATAATAAAAGCAACAGATCAACAAACACTAAAGTTAATATAAAGATTAAAAGGCAAAAATAGAAAGATCATGTGAATTATAAGAGTAAATTAAGGAAGACGCACCAACACACACAACAAATAAAAAAATGACAAAAACATAAACATGGATGAGATGAGTAAAATGCGGTAATTTTAGAATGCGTTTATACTTAAATGACCATCACCTTAAAATAAACTGCTATAAACATAGTTTGAAATATTTGAAGCACATGGTAACCTCAAAACAGAAATCTATGAGATAGACAAGAAATAGAGAAAGGAATCCAAACATAACACTATAGAAAGTTATCAACATAGAAGAGAGCAAGAAAATAAGAAAAGAACAGAGAACGAAAAACAATCAGTCAGAAAACAATAAAATGGCAATAACTATATAACTATTAATAATTACTTCAAAAGTAAATGTATTAAATGCTATAATCAAAAGAAGAATGGATAAAGAAGATTCCATATATACAATGGAATATTATTCAGCCATAAAGAAGAATGAAATCTTACCATTTTGACAACATGGATGGACCTCAAGAGTATTATGGTAAGTCTAATAAGCCAGACAAAGACATATCACATGACACATGATTTCACTTATATGTGAACTCTAAAAAACAAACAAATCAAACAAAACAGAAACAAACTCATAGATATACAGAACAAACTGATGGTTATCAGATGAGAGAGGTAATGAGGGACTGGGTGAAAAGACAAATGGGTTAAGAAGTACAAATTGGCGGTTACAAAATAGTCTCAGGGATGTAAGGTACAAACTTAGGAAACATAGTCAATAACTACATATGGTGTCAGGTAGGTATAAGATTTATCATGGGGATCACTTTATAAGCCATATAAATGTCTAACCACTATACTGTACATCTGAAACTAATACAATATTGAATATCAACTGTAATTTAATTTTTTTTAAAGATCCTAATTACAACTATAAAATACCTAGAGATAAACACAGTAAAAATGTTCAAGATTCAAATGAAGAAATCTTTCCTTCAAGATTTAAGAAAAACCATTCTGAATGCATGAAGAAGCACAGAAAGTCCCTGTATAGGAACATTTAAAATCATAAAGATGTATAAGATACATATACTTGCCCTAAAGTAATTTATAAAGTCAATCAAATCTCATTAAAATCAAACCCTAATATAATTTTGACAAAACTAGGCAAAATCTATCTTTACAAACATGGCAGTGAGAGACATCCCCAGATCCTTCCCCTTGAAACAACAATGAGCTGAACACCTAAAACTCAACAAAAAACACCCACACCAGCATGACTGAGTGTGGGATCTGCACATAAGAACTACCACAGGTCAGAACCCAGAGTGTCGGTTGGTGGACCGGGAGAAATAAAAAAGCTACCTCTCACAGCTTCCAGAGCTCCCTGCAGGAGGAGGAGAAGGGGTGAAGGTGCAGGACTTCCCTGAACAGCCCTGCCTGGGACTTCAGTGAGCTTTCAGTGGCAGACATCAGGGCCCAGTCATCAGGGCAGAACAGAGAAGCAGGACAGAACAGCAGAGAAACAACAGTTGATTTTTACAGGACTTTGCTGAAAAACCGAGGCTGAGCCGCAACCCTAAACTCACAACCCATTAGGTCCCTTCACCCCAGATACTCTGACCTGATCACCACGTAGCCCCAAGGGAATCTGAGCAAAAGCTGCCGAGACTGTCAATGACACTGACAGGGACTGAAACTGAGGGTAGTGAGCGTGATTAAATATCTACAAGAAAATTTAAAAAATGTTATTAAGACTTTATATAAAGCAGGGATTCAAGAAGCTTAGACGCCATGTACTGGAAACCAAAACAAAAGCACCTTCTTTGCAACAGGCTAAAGAGAGACCTCTCTATAATAAATCTTCTTTCTGGAAAAACAGAAGAATACACTTCCATTAATGCCCAGGAGGAGAAATTGTCCATTAAACACCATGAACAACCAAAATGACAAGGCATCTCAGAAAGAAAGAGAAAAATCTCCAAAAAATAAACTTACAGACATAGAAATATGCGACAAATGACAGAGAATTCAGGATTGTACTTCTGTAAAAACTCAATGAGATTCAAAACAACTCAAATAAATAATTTCAGGAATTGAAAAAACAACTAGATAAGCAGAGCAAGGAAATCAAAACCCTCAAAAAGAACCAAATAGAACTGCTGGAGATGAAGAACACACTGAAAGAGTTGAAAAATGAAATAGCAAGCTTGGGAAATAGAGTCGACCAAATGGAGAAAAGGATAAGTGATACTGAAGACAGAACTCTAGAAATAAATCAGAAGAAAGAAAAGAGAAACTTAAGAATGAAAAATAGTAAAAGAAATTCAAGAACTACCTGATATCATCAGGAGAGGAAACATAAGGCTAATGGGCATTATCGAAGGCAAGGAAAAAGAACAGGGATTAGAAAGCATTTTCAGACAAATAGTTGATGAGAATTTCCCAAATCAAAGAAATGATCTGGAGATTGAATTTCAAGAAGTCAACAGAACACCCAATTATATCAACCCAAAAAGGCCTTCACCAAAACACATTGTATTAAAATTATCAAAAATCAACAACAAAGACAGAATTCTCAAGGCAGCCAGGGGGAAAAAAAACAGTAACGTAAAGATAAACCCTATAAATTATCCTTGAACTTCTCAGCGCAAACCTTATATGCCAGAAAGGAATGGAATCAAATATTTAAACTATTAAGTAAAAGAAACTATCAGCACAGAAAAATGTATTCAGCTAAGCTCTCCTTTAGATATGAAGGAGAAATTAAGACCTTCCCAGACAAACAAAAATTGAAGGAATTCTCTACTACAAGAAATACAGAAAGAAAACAGTTCACCTAAAACAAAATAACAACAACAAAAAACAAATAATAATACATAATTAGGAGTAAAGTGACTATCAGGCAAATAGGAGTACAGGAGTGCAACCCTTACTAAGAACAGGACATTATAAGCTTAAATAATAAGAAGAGAATTATGATAACAAGATAGTAATGAATGTTCAGCATACATTGGAACAAATTGAGATAACAATTATTGTAAAGGGGGAATGGAGATAAGGCACGTGCAGAAGAAAATGGACAACTGTGTATATGTAACTATTCTTTAAATATTCATAACGGTAACGACATGCCAAAGATTCAGAACTGTTGTATATAACACAAAACAGAAAAGACCAGAGGGCAATCCCACAAAACCCAACTAAAAGAAAACAGACATGCAAGGACAAGGAAGCAATGAAAACACTGAGCTAACAGAAAGCAAAAGATAAAATGACTATAATAATCACCCTAAGTGGACTGAACTCACCAATAGAAATGCACAGAGTTATACAATGGATCAAAAAAACAAAACCCAACCATATGCTGCCTTCAGTAGACACATCTCAGCTCAAAGACTTTTATATAGAGTAAAAGGGTGGAAAATGATATATAGAGTAAAATGGTGGAAAAGATACTGAGGGACACTTCATGCACCAAGAAGACATAACACTTGTTAATATCTATGCTCCCAATCAGGGAGCCTCAAAATACATAAAGCAATTACTAACAACTAAAGGGAGAAAAAGACCAAAACACTATCACAGTAAGGGACCTAAATACCCCACTGTCCAATACGGACAGATCATCCAAACAGAAATTCAATAAGAAAATAACAAACTTAAATGACACATTAGACAAGCTGGACATAATTGATGTATGCAGAGCCTTCCATCCCAAAACAGCTGCTTATACATTCTTCTCTAGTGCGCATGAAACATTCTCAAAAATTTAGCACATACTGGGACACAGAGATAACCTAACAAATATAAGAGGATTGAAATTATACCAACCATTTTGTCTGCTCGTAACACTTTGAAAATAGCGATCAACTTCAGAAAGCAATCAAGAAGAACACCAAATACATGGAGATTGAACAACATGCTATTGAAGAATAAATGGTCAGAGAAAAACTAAAAAGAGAGAAGTAGAGATACATAGAAATGAATGATAATGAGTATAACATATCAAAACTTTTGGGACATAGCAAAAGCAGTCATAAGAGCAAAGTTCATATCATTACAGGCCTATCTCCAAAAACAAGAATGAGCTCAAATAAACAAAATAACGATTCATCTTAAAAAAATAGAAAAGGAAGAACAAATGAAAGCTAAAGTCAGCAGAAGGAAAAAAATAATCAAAATTATAACAGAAATAAATGAAATTGAAAACAAAAAAAAATAGAAAAAATAAATGCAACAAAAAGCTGGTTCTTTGAGAAGTTTAAAATAATCGACAAACCCCTGGCTAGACTCACTAAAGAAAAAAGAGAAAAGACACACATAAAATAATCAGGGATGAAAGAGGGAAAATTATGATTGGCATCGCAGAAATACAAAGAATCATACAAGAACACTAAAAAAAGGCATATACCACCAAATTTAATAACCTAGAAGAAATGGACCAGTACTTAGAAAAACACACCTTCCTACACTGAATCAAGAACTGGAAAATCAAAATAGACTGATCAGCAGTATGGAAATTGAAACAATCATCAAAAACCTATCAAAAAGGAAAAGTCCAGGAACAGATGGCTTCACCAGTGAATTCTACCAAACATTCAAAGAAGATTTAATACCTATTCTCAAACTCTTCCAAAAAATCAAAAAGAAGGCAATACTTCCCAACACATTTTATGAGGCTAGTATTACTCTGATACCAAAACCTGGTAAACACACACACACACACACACACACACACACACACACACACACACAACTACAGACCAATATCTCTCATGAACACAGATGCAAAAATCCTAAAGAAGATACTAGTGAACCGGATACGGCAACATATTAAAAAGATTACACACCATGATCAAGTGGGCTTCATCCAAGAGGCACAAGGATGGTACAACAAATGAAAATTGATTACTGTGATACACCACATAACAAATTAAAAAATAAGAATCATATGACCATATCAACAGATGCAGAAAAAGCTTTTAACAAGATATTGCACCTATTTATGATCAAAAACACTTAACAAAAACAGTATAGAAGGAAAATACCTTAATATAATAAAGGCCATATATGACAAGCCTTAAGCCAAAATTACACTTAATGGTGAAAAACTGAAAACCTTCCCTCTAAGATCAGGAACAAGGCAAGGCTGTCCATTATCGCCACTGTTATTCAACATAACATTGGAGGTCCTAGTGAGTGCAATCAGGCAAGAGAAAGATATTAAAGGCATACAAATAGAAAACAAAGAAGTCAGACTGTCACTATTTGTGTATGACATGATTCTCTATGTAGAAAACTGAAAATACCCCTCAAAAACACTACTAGAAACAATAAGGAAATATGTAAAGTTTCTGGATACAAAGTTAATTTTCAAAAATCCATAGCATTTCTATACTCCAATAACAAAGTGTCAGAAAAAGAAGTGGAAAAAATAATTCCTTTTGCATTTGCACCAAAAAGAATAAAATATCTAGGAATAAATTTAATGAAACATGTGAAGGACCTATATAATGAAAACTACAAGACCATATTGAAAAACTGAAGATATAAAAAACGAAAAGATACTCCATGTTCTTAGATTGGAAGAACCAACATAGTTCAAATAACCATATTACCTAAAGCATTATACAGATTTAATGCAATCCCCATCAAATTTCAATGGCATTTTTTAAAGAAATAGAACAAAAAAGAATCAGATTTGTATGGAAGCACAAAAGTCCCCAAAATTGCAAAACCCATCCTGAGGGGAAAAAAACGAGGCTGAAGGCATCACTCTATCCAATATCAAATTATACTACAAAGCAACAATAATCAAAATGCATGATATTGGCAGAAAAACAGATACATAGATCAGTAGAACAGAATTGAGAGTCCAGAAGTAAACCCATATTTATATGGGAAATAATTTTTGACAATAAAAGCCAAAAACATACAGTGGAGAAAGGAAAGCCTCTTCAGTAAATGGTCCTGGGAAAACTGGAAAGCCACCTGCAAAAGAATGAAACTAGACTATTGTCTATCACCACACACCAAAATTAAAATGGATTAAGGACCTAAATATAAGACCTGAAACAATAAAGTGCATAGAAGAAAACATAGACATGAAACTAAAGGACCTTGGACTTAAGAGGATTTTATGAATTTGACCTCAAAGGCAAGGGAAGTAAGAACTAAAATAAATGAATGGAACTATATCAAAATAAAACGTTTCTCCTCAGCAAAAGAAACCGTCAACAAGGTAAAGAGAGAACCATCTGAATGGGAAAATATATTTGCAAGCAACACCTCCGATAAGAGCTTCATATCCAAAATATAAAAAGAACTCATACAACTCAATAACAACAACAACAACAACAACAACAACAACAAAAATGATCGAATCTAAAAATGGGCAGAGGACCTGAACAGACACTTCTCCCTAGAGGACATATGAATGGCTAAAAAATATATAAAAAGATGCCCAACATCGCTAGCTATTAGGGAAATGGAAATCAGAATCACAAGGAATAGCTATAATAGCTATAATCAACAGGGCAAATAATAACAAATGTTGGAGAGCATGCAGAGAAAAACGAACCCTTATGCACTGCTGGTGAGACTGAAAATTGGTACAGCCACTATGGAAAACAGTATGGAAGTTCCTCAAAAAACTAAGAATTGACCTACCATATGATCTAGCAATCCTTCTACTTGGTATTTATCCCAAACACTTGAAAGCCCATATCCAAAAAGATATTTGCACATTGTTGTTCATAGCAGCATTATTCACAGTGGCCAGGACATGGAAGCAACCAAAGTGTCCTACAATAGATGATTGTCTAAAGAAGCTGTGGTACATATATACAATGGAATATTACTCAGCCATAAGAAGAGATGAAATAATGCCATTTGCAACAACATGAATGGGCATTGAAATAATCATACTCAGCGAAATAAGCCAGACAGAAAGTCGAAAATCACATGATATCACTTATATGTGGGACATAAACCTGAAAGCAACAAATGGACAGGACAAACAAACAGACTCACAGACATGAAGTATAGAATAGTGTTTACCAGAGGGTAGGTGGTAGGGGAGGAGGGGAGAGTTAGACAGGGTAAAGGATATCAAATATTGTGGGGGAGACAGAGGGTAAAGTGGGTAAAGGGGGTCAAATATATGGTAGCTAAGGAAACTAGACTCTAAGTATTAAACACTCAATAGAATTGCAGATGTCAAATCATAATGTACACCTGAAAATTATATAATTGTATTAACCAATGTTACCTCATTAAACTTAATTTAGAAATGTTTAAAGATAAAAAGAAATAAAAAGTAGTCAAAATCATCTGAAAGGAAAATTAAATGTATATGAGTAGGAAAGACACATATTTAAAGAATAATAAGGAGACTTGCCCTATTCTGTAATAACTAAAATAGTGCTATATTGGTGAGGCAGATAGAGTTTACATTTAAATGTAAGAATTTAGCTTATGAAAAATGTACCATTTCAAGACATGAAAATTTTATCTGATCATCACATAAAGTAGGTAAACAAAATAGTCATTTAGAAACAAAAAATAACTTAGCTATTCCATCCCTTATATAAAAGTGGATTCCAAAGTGATAAAGGAGTAAAGCCTTCTTTTAAAGAAAGAGTTGGCCCTGGAAAATGGTGTTGATGATAGAGGCCTTGTTCATCCCTTTTGTGACCAAATCAAAGTTGTGACAGAAATACGGACCGAAGAGCAAGCAAAGTTGCCTGGGATCTAGATAAACAGAAGCCCTACAACTAGAGAGGAAAATAATTAATCAACCTGAAATGGTAGAAGGTAGGAGGAGGCAAAGATGTGAGAGACTGCCTAGTCCCAGGTGGCTGAGTGAAACAGAAACTACCACACCGGCAGCCAGCAGCTGCAGATGCCTCTTAAAGAGGCCGTGTTTATGGGTGGACTTTTGCGGTGACAGACCTGCTGGCACTGAGCACCAGTGTCTACTCGGCTGCTCGGTGGGCACCAGGGACTTACAGGGGGACACTGAGTTGTCAGAGTGAGAGACAGAGGTGAGGCTCTTTCCCAGGCAGAAGTGTCAGGGTATCCATTGTTCCTCTGTTGAACTCACCTCTCTCCCAGTGTATGGACCCAGCGCCACCACAGCTGAGACAATATCAAACTGAATAAGAGAATTCACTCAGCCCAAAGGATTCCCTGAAACTCCATCTCCCCCAGCTCATGGCCCCAACCAAACCACTTCCAGGTGTGGCCTAGGCGAGTCAGGTACTCCTTATTGAGCACACCAAGACTCACACTGGTAGCGCTGACCCTGGTTTCTGGCATGGCTTCTTGAGGCAACTATAAGCACAGCATCTGTGGACTGCTTGCTGAATCTTAACAGGTGGCCCCAAAGGAGCACAGGCTGGTGCTAAACTTGGCCTGCAGCTGAATTTCTCTCAGGACTAGGCCACGGGACACCTACCACACAAAGTTGCACTACTAAGACCATGAGACTGAGGAGCTTTGCTTAGTACATAGAAACAGACACAGAAAGGCAGCCAAAATGTGAAGACAAGGAAGTGGAAATCATATGAGAGAACAGAGATCCAGAAATAATTGTGTCAAGCAATCTAACAGATGCAGAATTAAAAATACTGGTGATAAAGATGCTCAATGAACTTAGGGGACGAATTCAGTGATAACTTTAACAAAAAGATAAAAAAAACATAAAAATTAAATTGGAAATTATAAAAGAGAACGAGTCAGAAATGGAGAACATTATCTGAGATGAAGAGCACATTAGATGGAATAAACAGAGTGTATAAAGAAGAGGATTAAACCACAGACATAGAGGATGGAGAAGTCAAGGACACTCAATAAGAACGGCAAGAAAAAAGAAGCCAAGACTATAATAATAATTTAAGGAGCTTATGGAACAATATTAAATATAAAAATATCCATGTCATAAGGTATTTGAAAGAAAAGAAGATGCTAAAGAGCTATTTGAAGAAATAATGATAAAAAACTTCCCTTACCTGGTGAAGGAAATAGACATAAAACCCCAGGAAATTCAGAGTGTCCCAAGAAAGAGGAACCCAAAGAGACCCACATCAAGACACACCATAATTCAAATGCCAAACATTAAATACAAAGAGAGAATCTTAAAAGTAGCAAGAGAAAAGCAATTAGATATCTACAAAGGAGCACTCATAGACTGTCAGCTGATTTCTCAAAAGAAGCTATGTGGAACAGAAGGGCTTGGCCCAAAATATTCAACATGATGAAAACCCAGGCTCTACAACAAAGAGTACTTATCCTGCAAAACTATCATTTAGAGTCAAAGGACAGATAACTTCCCTGACAAAAATAAGTTAAAGGAATTTATCAGCACCAAATCAGTATTACAGAAAATGCTAGAGGGACTTGTTTAAGATGAAAAAACATGTATCATAAGCAGGAATAAAGAATAGTAATAACTACATTCCTATCAACAAGTACCTCAAATGGAAAAGAACTAAGTGCTCCAATGAAGAGATAGAGTGGCTGAAGGGATAAGAAAACAAAACCCCTATGTATGCTGAGACTCACTTTAAATTAAAAGATGCACATAGACTAAATGGAAGGGAATGGGAAAAGATATTGTCTTGATGGACCTAGAGGGTATTCTGTTGAATAAAATGGGTTGGCTAGAGAAAGACAAATATCACATGATTTCATGTATATGTGGAATCTAAACAAAATAAATGATAACAACAAAAGTAAAAATAAACTCATAGCTAAAGAGAATATTTTGAGGGCTACTAGATGGGAGGGCAATTGGCAGAGATGGCAAAAAAAAGGCAAAGGGATTAAGAGATACAAATGGATAGTTGCAGAATAGACATGGAGATGTAGTGTAGCATGGGGAAGATAGTTAATAACGTTATAATAAACATGTAAGGAGGAAGAGTACTAGATTTAGTGGGGTGATTGCTTTGTATGTGGATCTCTGATCACCTTGCTATACAACTGAATTGGCATATTATTGTATGCCAACTATAATTGAAAAAAACTTGTTAAATTGTACAATGTAAATATGAGCAACTAATTGTCTATTATATTTCAATAAAGCCAGAAAAAAATATTGAAGAAAAATATGTAAAACACTTTATAAGCTTAGGGTGAGAAATACCTTCCTAGATAAGATATAAAATGAAGATATTATGCAACTTATTGAATATAAATTATATCTCAATAAAAAATACAACTAGAAAAAGGAATACCATAAATGGAAAAAATGACAAATTTGACTACATAAATATTCTGAAAATGTAAAATATTTACGTGGCAAAAACAAATAAATAAAGCATAAAGACAAATAACAAATAAAAACAGGCAAAGGTTATGGACAAACAATGGATAGAAGAAAAATTTTAATAGCCATTAAACATGAAGAGATGTACAGCTTCACTACTAACCGAATACAATAACTTAAATTAAATTGTATTGAATACAATAATTGAAATTAAAAGAATCAAATATTATTTTTCTCATCATTGTGATAAATGGAAAAGATTAATAATATCCATTGTTAATAAGGCCTCAGAGAAATGATACTATCATGCAAAGATGATCAGAGTATAAATTTGTAAAGTCTTTTTGGAGACCATCGTCACATTATTTATTAAAAACTTAAATATGCATAGCCTTAGGCCCATCAATTCTCTTTCTAGGAATCTAACCAACAGAAACACTTAGAAAAGTATACAAGAATGTTCACTGAAGCACTGGTTGTGTTAATAAAAAATTGGAAGTTCCCTGAGTTTTCATCACTGGGGAATGGTGGGATGTAGTTTGGTATTGTCTTGCTACATATTATCAATTACAAAAAAGTACATAAAATATCATCACCAGTACTTATAAATCAGTAAGTGTAGTGTTGTTAAAATATATGTGCATGGGTATGCATGAATGCCAATAGGAGAGGGACTTGAAAAATTTAAACCAATAATTGATAATGATTACTTCTGGGAATAGCAATGGAAATGATATTAGGGTATAGGCAGGGAAAAGACAGACTTAGATTTTAGTTTTAACACTGTTTGAAACTTTTACATATATTGTTTTTTACATCATCCCTCTGCCACAGCAGCTTACAAAAACACTGGTATGACTATACAATGTTGTATAAACAATGCTAAAACAGAAGCTATAGAAAGCCGTAGGTGGGAGAGGTCTCCATGGGCTGGCACATAAAAAAAAAAGCCTGATGGAAAATGAAGGATGAACAAGGGACCTCAAATAAGACAAACAATTGTAATAGGCCAAGGGAAAGAGAGAGGAAGTCTCCCAGAGAGGGTGATATTGTCCACCAAGTCATGCCTACCTCAAAGTCATCCACTTTGCTATCGAAGGGCATTTCATTCATTTATCAAGATCTTATTGAGAGCCAACTGTGTACCAGGTATTCTTCCAGGCATTTACAGTCACCATAATCACCATAATCATCATCATCCTTCAAAAGTATATAATATGTAAACCAATCCATGGGCAAAAGGCATTTTTCAATGCCGGTAGGAATATAAATTCATTAATTACTCTAGAGGCCAAGTCATCTTTTAAATGGTATCAGTCTAAATTGTATCAGTCTTTCAACTGAGTATACCTTTGACCCTGCCAATCTTATTTCTAGGACTTTATTCTAAGGACAGGGACATTAGTGGATATTTACTGACAAGAATTTAGACAACTTAAAGAACAGTAACCAGGAAGCTAAACTGTGGTACGTTCACTTCATGGAATATTATTCCACATTTAAAATTATGTTCTGGAAGCATATTTAACAACATAGAAAAATGTATACAGTATTTTGTAATGTGAGAAAAACCAGTCACAAAACAGTATGTATGGTATGAGTGGCATTAAGTTTTTTATTTTTATTTGCTTAAAAATGACTGGAAGGGTATACAATGAAATGTTGTTATACCTGGGTGGAAATATTAAAAGTCACTTCTGTATTTTCCATGTTTTCTCTAATTGAGGTACATTATTTTTGCAATAAAAAGCAACCAACATGTGGAAATCAGGGTAAATAATAAGAGCCAATACTCCTCTGACACTAGCTCTATGCCAGGAACCATTCCATTCCTTAAATGTACCAGCACAAATCCACCTCTCTTTGCAACAGCAAGATAATAAGAGACCACGCATCAGCCTTTCTTGGAGTTTACAGAGAAAGACAAGCAATTTGATCTTATATTAAGAACACTGCAAGGAAAACACAAGAGTCCATGGTCAAGAGCAAGAGATAAGGGTAGTGTTAGAAAAAACTCCCAAGAAAAGTTCCCCGTCTCTGTGGACAGTTTGAGAAGCCTGTGGAAAGGAGAGAAAAGTAAGCATGTTAGAAAAGAGAGGCTATGGGTACCAGCTCAGAAAAGGCACTCAATTCAGAAATACATCTGAGAGTTTCTACTTAATGTTCCAACCCAAACATATTTGCCCACAGAACTTTTCATTGTGTTGTTTGTTTTGCTCTTGCATTCCATATAACAACTACTGAGGTGGAGATTTAGGAAAACAAGGCCCCTGGAGATTCAGAAAAGCAAGGGCCCAGGAAAAGGCATCCTGGGAGGCTGGAGCCACAGGCCTTACCTAGGAAGGACAGGAGCCAAGCCTCTGTACACTCCCCACAGCCCGGCAAGGACATGCTCCAACCTAAACAACCCAGTCTGCTTTCAGGCCATTCACCTGGTGTTACCTCTCCTCAGCACAGACCTCTGGAAGCCTAAGTGGAATGTTGTAGAAGTGTGGTCATTCTAATGTTTTGGATCTTCTGTCAGAAACCCATGGCCTTGCCAGAGGCTAAGGAAGTGTGAGGATCAGGAAGTTCTGAAGCACAACAGACACAGCAAGGGAGGCTCAGCTCTTCTGTAAAGTTAGAACCACTGCCTGATGAGAGGTGGGGGTGAGAAGGGAGTAAGCAAGAGACAGAAACAAAGAAAGAAAGACAAAAGAAAAAGGATTGTGAAAAAAGGGAAGGGGAGAGAGAGAAGGAAGAAAGAAAGGGGAGGAACAGAGAATAGAAAGATAAGAAAAGAGAGAAGAGGGTCTTTGAGAAGAAAGAGGGAAGGGGAGGAGGAAAAAGAAAGTGGAGGAATGGGAGGAAGAAAGAGGAGACGGGAATTGCAGAAGAGGAGAGGAAGGAGATGAAAATTTTTATTTTCAGTGAACTCTTTTGAACTACCTCAGCTTTCTGGAGCAAGTACACACCTAAATGTTCTAAAAGGAATCTGCTTTACTCACTGAAAATATATTCACATTAATAAACTAAATGACTGCACCCATTTAAATGTAGGGAACCTTTTTATCTATTCTAATTGACAGAGAGCCCTTACTGCCAAAAGACGTGCAGCTCCAGAATATACCGTGACATAAAAATCAAAAAGACATATATACAATCCTATATTTCAGAGCCAAGTGATCTTCAGAGTGGATTTCCTCCTCAGCTTTTGGTCATCGGATGTATTTTTCTGTTTTCTGTGCCAAAATATATATTTATATTAATACTCATTGATTCTCTTGAATTAATTGGCTTAAGAAAAAAATGTGCATATATTATGCACATTTCAGATAATATATCCTTCTGTGCTTAAGAAATTACAACAAGCAAACTCCAGGAACAAAGTTTGACTGCTTAAACACTATCTATGTAAATTATTAACTTTAACACATACTTTATTCATATAAGATATTAAAAATACTTTTCACGAATGAGTTTTATCCCTCGAAAAAAGCTTATCAAAACAACATCACTAATGTCTTTAATACTGTATGTAATAAAATTAGATTATTTTTCATATTTGGGACTACGAGCTTTACTTTATGATCCTCTTATCTTGTGCCAGACTAAATTCAAAGCAATCAAAGATGTAACTTTAGCACACAATAGAAATTCTTATTAAAACTGTAAGACGCATCTTCTTGAATAGAACATTTGTGATAAAAAATGATAACCTTCAAATATGGCACTTGGTAGCTATGATATTGCAGAACAAGGCCCACACCTTCTATCTTTCTCCAGGAAGGGAGGGCTACCTCTGGTCCTTTGCCCACTTTGGGGTGAATTTCTCAATGAGCTATTAGAGCTTGAATCTTGGATCAGTTCCTTTGAGCACCAGATCAGAGCCACCAGTCTTCCCTACTCTGAAGCCTGGCAACTGACATCAGGACCTTTCAATGGGTGCCACCTCCAATGGGTGCCCAGCACCCCATGGCCAAAGCAATCAAGGCTGCATAGACTTAAGCTGGAGATGAAGCAGACAGCCAGTTGTATCTTTCAGAATTGAAGATTTTGCCCAGAGGGTGGACAGGGCAGCATGGGGCCTGGCTCTGGCTCTTTTCTGTCCTGGCTTTTACATTTACAATGTAAGTCAGCCCAGCATCCACAAAAAAATCTTTCCTCACCTCCATGGCCTGGCTCATATGGCTGTGACCCTTAGAGGCCAAGAAGATGTGTTCTAGCCCAGCAGAGCCATCTTGGAGGCCCCTGCCTGGCTGACTAGAGAGAGAACCACTGACCTGTCCCAAAAACCTCTCCACTGAAAACAGGTACACTTACCTCTCATTTCCATCTCTGAGGAGCCATTAGACCAGGCCGTCCACTTATTCCTGTGCTTGCTGATTTCCTGAACTTTGCAGACATAATGCCCTTGGTCCGCTGGTCGAAGGGTCAAAATGTAGAGTCTATAGAGTGTCCCACGTCTCTCCTCCAGGAGGCGCAGCCTCTGCCGGTAGGTGCTGCGGCTGAAATTCCCATAGTACTGCACTACCCGGAGCTTGGTCATCTTAACCATCAAGGCCTCCTGGGAGTCAGGGCGCGCAAAGAACCAGCGTATGGCCAGCAAGCTGTCCTTCCGCCTCTTCTGAGAGATGTGGCAGAGAAGAGTGGCATTTTCTCCCTCCAAGTAGTCAACCACGGGCCCCGGGGACACGGTGACATTGAGTGCCCCACAGACCTCTGCAGAAAAAAAAGAAAAAAAGAAAAGAAAACGAGAAAAGCCACAGCGTTTCTATAGGTGGATACACGCTGCGTCTTTTCCTCAGGAGCCGGTGTGATGCGCATGGTCAGAGAGTTAGGCTGCCCCACCTCCTCCACAGTCAACTTCTGCTTTTGCAATGGCCAGAAGGAGAGCTCCTTCTCAGGGAGCCTCTGTGGGCATCCATGTCCTCTTCTATGAGGGGATCCCACTCACGTGGGTTGCCACTGACACCTGGCCCAGAGGTATTAAAAAAGAAATTAAAAAGAAAATTATAGTTGCTGATGTTTAAAATTCAGATTTTACATAAATATTTGGTTTTGGAATCTCTTAAACATTTCCAGCCCTTGTCCATCCATCCCCCTTGCCCTCCTACACAAAGCCTGCTTGAATCAGTTTTACAAACTGCCTGAGTGGGCAATGCCAAGTGCTGCCTTTCTAAGCCCCTTTCCCTATCACAGCTGTTTTAACTCTCAACAAGGCAGATTAGCAGCACTCATTGGTTAGCCATGTGTTCAACTAGTACTAGGAACTAGAACCACAGAGGTTTCTCAGTTTCTTGCTCTAAGTCTCTTTGGATTCAGAGCTGAAGTGCAGGAACAGGGAGGGGTAAGAAAACTTCCCAACCCCACAAAAGATGCTCCAGAATTCCAAGCCCTGTAGACCACTTCCTGTTCTTTGGTTAGTTAGACCCACCCAAAGGGCTGCCCTTCTGGATTGTGCAAGGTAACTACTGGGCTGCCCTCATGGGTGGCACCATTCTCTGGTAGTAAGAGCCCAGAAATGATGCTTTGCACAGGATGACCAGAAACAGCTCTGTCCAAGTAGGACTGTCTTCTCACCAGGTTCCAGATCTTTATCCCTGTGAGGCCCAGTGCACAATTCCAGGAAGCACCATTCCCTGCCTACCCCACTGAAAAGGTAAATGTTTCGGGGTCATCTCAGATTATAAATGTCTCTAAAAGATTACCTGGTCAAACTTAGAAGCCAGGCCGACCAGGATTCTACAGGGATACCACAAGGCCCTTAACTTAATCACATCATGAAGCGCCTTTTGCTATATAAGGTAACATTCAGTTTCAAGAATAAGAACACAGACATCTACTGAGCTTACCACATCATGACAGCATTTTCATTACCTTAAAAAAATAGATAAAAGTAAATTCAGAAGAAAAGAGCTGATGCTCATCTAGTCTCTAAGCAGCTTGTGGATAAGAGTGAGGTTTTCTGTCTACAGTGACGAAAGACAAAGGTGGCACAGGCGGCTACTCCAGAAATGCAGATCAACAGGTGACCAAGGAAGTCACACACTCTCTAGTAACAATCTCTAACAATCTCACTGTCCACACAAGTCACTCACCCAGGACAAAAGGGAAGGAATTGCCCTAGCTTGCCCACCTGGATCTCACCTTGCCCATACAATATATTAAAGTAGTCCAAGAGCATTCTCCCTGGCTGCTAAGGCCCTCTCCCACGGGGGCGGGGGAACGCTCCCTGGTGAGTAGCAACATAACCAGGACACCAGGCTGACCCCACTCCGACAGCTGCCCAGGATTCAGCAGGCAGAGAGCAGCAGAGATGCAGCAGCTGACTTCCAGAATTGAAGTCCAGCTCCACCCACCACCAAAGCTCCCCACTGGAAGCAAGGAAAGCTGGGGAAGGCAGGAAATTGAAACAATATGGGTGGGATGAAAGCACTGATGGCCCAACATCCCAGTCTCCTCTTATTAACACTGCATGAAGGAGGGATTATTTATAGTCACTAAAACCAGGGGAATGTGCCAAGTTTTCGAGTCCCCATGGGAGGCCAGATTCCATCCTGTAGGCAAACTAGTAACCCTTCTATTTCTATAGCTCAGGCCAGAAGTCAGCAGCTCCCACAAAAGGAAATGGTTCATCCCAAGATGAACCCTTCTCTCCTCTTTCCTGGTGTGTCTCTCTGCCTTTGTTCAGTTCCAATTCTCACAAATGGCTTCAGCACGTTTCTCCCATTGACGTGCAAAGACCTTTGTTATGAACTGAATAGCATCCTCTCCAAATCTGTGTATTGAATCCCATTCCCCAGGGCCTTAGAATGTAACTATATTTGGAGACAGGACCTTTAAACAGGTGATTAAGTTAAAATGATGCCATTTGGGTGGACCCTAATCCAGAGGACATTAGAACACAGACACACACAGAAGGAGGACCATGTAAAGACACAGGGAGAAGATGGTCGTCTAAAAGCCAAAGAGAGAGCCCTCAGAAGAAACCAACTCTGCCAGCACATTGATCTCAGACTTCTGGCCTCCAGGAACTCTTGAGTGCACAGGTTCCCTGGGGGAGTGGAAGGGTCTTCTTCCTCTCACCTCAATTTCCTGTAATGCAGGGTCACAAATCAAGAAATTTAGTTCTTCCCTGGGCCAGAATGACTTCCATAAAACCAAAAAAAAAAAAAGACTCTACTCTGCTCAGGGCTAAACTCTTACCTTACCATGTTTAGGTGTCCTGTAGCTGGCGTGGTCCAGGTTTCTTTGGCTTGCCTCATGCTTTGCAGGGTGTGCATGTGCTGTCATTTAGACTGAGACCCAAAAGGGAAAGGCCTAGACTCCAAAAGACACCACCTGCCTCAATACTTTGGTGTTGCCCTTGCTCCCCACGGTCCTGAGGACCTGACCTTCACTGCTGTGCTCTCTGCTGAGCCACACAGGGCCTGATGACTGTGGTGTGGCAGAAGCTGTGTGCCTTTCTCTCCTAACATTTAACTAAACATCCCGCTCAGCTAACACTGACCCTCCTTCTAATGGTACCTCCACTCACAGCCACATGCACACAAGCTGTGAGGTTTGCATGCCCTGATAGCTGGAAAAGTGAGAGCAATAGAAAGTGACACACACGCTACCCTGTCAATAGTGAGGGCTTACTGGGTACACAAACTGGGTATTCAGTCACACAGGGCCCTATGCTTGGAAGGGCCCCCTATTTGGTTAATCTTTGCTGTCTCTCTCTGGAAGTTCTAATAATTTTTTAGTAAGGGGTTCCACATTTTCATTTTGTACTAGATGCCACAAATTATATGTCTGGTCCTGGATAAGACTGATGGAGTCTAACCCTCCTGTTCTATCTGGATAATGTCACGAAAAGGACTAACAGTCCAGAAAACAGCCTAAAAGGACATAGGTGTAGTCAAATAGTACACAACCTATTCATCTAGGATACTACCTCTTCATCCTCTCTCTCACCCCTTCTCATGCTCATCATAAATTGGAGGATGGCAGCTTCTAGATGCAGGGAAGATCATGTGAAGACGCAAGGAGAATATGGTCAGCTAGCAGGGTAATGTAGGACTTCTAACAGAGACAAAGCACCTGCCTTGCCTGAAATGCAGAGGTGGGCAAAACCCAGGTCCCTCTGTTCCAGCTTGGCCAGTGATGTGCTAGTGGTCCTGTGCTCTCACACTTCTTTTCTATCCTGAGAACCCTGCCCCACTCACTTTAGGGAGCCAGGAGCCTCTAGGTTTATAAGAAATGCTACTTGTGTGTACCATTCTACAATAAAAATCTCATTCTTATTAAATAGGTACTCTAAATTCATGACAAATAGATCTCTAAAAATAATACCATTTCATTACTTAAAAACCCATGGCACTGGGAGCTAGTGCTTACCAAGCATCAAGCAGAGGCACTACCAAACCTAGACTACGGGGTGATGCATTCATAATAAGCCCATCACCTGAAAACAGCTCTCATCAAAGAAAACACATGGGCTTGACCAGTGATAAAGGCTAACATTTGCTGGGTATGAACTCCACTTTAGATATATTTTCCCAATTTACCCTCATATTATGTTTATCCCCATTTTACAGACAAGAGAGCTGAGGCTCAAAGAGGCTAAGCCACTTGCTTGAACTCACAGAACATGGCAGTGCTGGAATTCAAACCGAGGCCATGTGACTTCAGAGGCAACTCTCAACCACCACTCTGTACAAAAGCTTGGCTTCTAGTAAATATTTTGCCCCTCAGTTTGCTCTTCCGTAAAATGAGAGGTGGGACCAGGTGATTGCTAAGGTCCTGCTCTGTCCCAAAACAGAGAAGTAGAAAAGTTCAGGGGTTAAGAGTCCAGACTCATGTATAAAGTGGCTCTGCTAGGCCCTCCATTGGGGGATGGTGACAAAGAGTCGTAGGTGAAACATTTAGAGAAATGGGTGGCACATGGTGAGTGCTAGACAAGTGGGAATGTCATCATTATTGAGGCATAACCTTAGGCACAGCCAGTGCAGACTCTAAAGAATCCTGAATTCCAGCTCTTAAGGCTCCTGATGTCTCCTGGAAACATGAAAATGTCCTTAACTCCCAAAATCCACTCTGTGGGGGCACCCTCTCTGACAGTACATACAATTAGGAAGGTATTCATGGAGCGTGGGGAACAAACACCTGGCCCATCCCAGTCAAACCTGCAGCCATTGCCAGGTAAGACAGTGACAATGGTGAATGGAGTATTTCCCACAGTGCTGATTTCAGGTTCACTGGAAATGCCACTGCACTGGTAGCCAGGGGACAAGGGGTGAATTTCTTCCCACCATAGTAATCCAAGTTGGTCGCTCCTCCTCAGACTTTGATCTCTACTGGCTCAAAGGCCAGCTTCACCACTTGGAAGCCTGGTCATTATTGGGATATTACTTAACTCTGAGCATCAGCCTTCTTGTTTACGAAACTAGGACCACACAGCTTAGCCAGCATGTGCAGAGTCTAGATGTAGACTTCCTGGGTTCATATCCCAACTCCACCACTTACAAGGCTTGTAACTCAAGGCAAGTCAATTCAGGTAGTGCCCCAGTTTCCTCACCTACAAAATGGGGATAATAATAGCACCACCCTCATAAGTTATTGGCAGGTTTAATAGAGTTAATATTTGCAAAGCACCTGGATATAGAAATATTTGCTCCTTATTATTACTTTGAAGTTTTGTTGTGATTAAATAACTGTGCAGCACTACAACTGGCACCCAATAGGCTCCAGGCTCCCGAAAAACATGAGAGACATTGAAGCAGTAATTATTACTATTATTCTAGCCAGAATGACCCCTTCAGCCCTGAAGAACAGAGAGAAAATTATTTAGCAATTTAGAAGTGAGGGACAGAAACCCTGAAATGAAAGTCAGCAGTGCGGGTATAGGCCGCCCATAAGGCAGGGTGCTTTGTAAATGGCCCCATTTCATCCAGCAGTGGATGCTCTGTCTAGCCAGGTCCGGTCACCGCAAACTGCCCCAGACCACGACACCATCCCGGAGATCCAGCTCCTCCGGACAGAGTCTGCTAAGGAGAGCTCCAAAGAGAGTTAAAGAGAAGTTGCTGCTCGGACAAACCTGCCGACAGCCGTAGGTTTTAACCGTTTGGGAGAAAAAAGAAGGAAAGCAAACCAACAACTGGGCTCGCGCGTTCTGGCTGTGATCTTCAACGAGGAGGCATGGCCCTTGGAAGGGGGCTGCTCTGAGCCCCTCTGAGGAGCGCAGGGGCCCCGGCCGAGGAGGAAAGAAAGGGGGACGCGGGACGCGCCCTCCGCCAGGCATCCGCGCGGCAAAGGGAGAGCGCACACCGGGGCCCCCAGCGCGCACGGGGGAGGGAGGCCCCGAGGGGCAGCGCCTCCCCGCCAGGCCCGAGCCCCGCGGCCCGCCCGCCCGCCCGCGGGGTCCCGGGGCCGCGGCCCGCCCGGCCCGCCGCGCTTACCCGGGGCCGGAGCCCGCGCCAGCAGCGCGGCGGCCGTCAGCGCCAGCAGCCGCATCCCGCCGCCGCGGCCCGCCGGGGCTGTGACGCGGGACCGCGCCCGCCCGCCCCGCCTGGTCCCGCGGCCCGGCCCCGCGCCCGCCCCGCCTGGCCCCGCGCCCCCGCCCCGCGCCCGCCCCAGCCCTGTCCGCCCCGCCCCGCCTGGCCCCGCGCCCACCCCGCCCGCCCCACCTGGCCCCGCGCCCCCGCCCCGCGCCCGCCCCCGCCCGCCCCGCGGCCCCGCGCCCCCGCCCCGCGCCCGCCCCCGCCCGCCCCCGCCCGCCCCGCCTGGCCCCGCGCCCGCCCGGGCCCGCCCCGCCTCGCGGCCCGGCTTCCCCGCGGTCGGGCTCCCGCGGCCTGGGGCTGTCTCGGTTTCATCACCCCATTTCGCAGACGAGAAAACTGACGTTCCGAGAGCTGATCGCGGGACAGATGGCCCACGCGGCGGCCACGGGATTCGCAGTCTGCAGATCGGACACAGATGCTGCCGAGGCGAGGGCGGCCCGGAGCTCGCGGGCAGGCGGGGCGGGACCACCGCGCGCCACGGCGGCCGCCCTGGGAGGCCGAGCTGCTGCCTGGTGGACCGTGGCCATCGCTCCACAGGGACCCTTGTGCGCCAAGACGCAGCTGAGAGAGAAGTCCTCTTCTGCCGCCCTGAGCTGGGCATGGCAGCTGTTAGGTATGGGGGCCCTTGCAAAATTAAGAGGATCCACAGACAAGTTCAGAGTATGTGGGTACTATTAAAAATAGTGATCGCTCAGGGCGCCCTCAGCCATGACCTGGACTAGGGACTTCGTACCGTGCCACTGAATCCTGGCACTGTGAGACCCTGGGACAGCTCCTTAATCTCCATATGCCTCAGTTCTTCCATCTATACAATGGGGACATGGACATGTGTCTCATGAGGTGTTGAAGGAAATCAGGTGAGACAGTTCTAGTTAAGGCCCATGTCAATTATCGTTAGTGTTATTATTTTAGGTAGGGAAGCAGAGGCAGGGAGATGAAAGAGCTGACTTAAGTCACACAGCCAGGGAGTAGCTGACTTAAGTCATTCAGCCCAGGTCACTCTGAGGTAATGCCTGGTGTCTTCACCATGGTTCTGAACTTGGGGTCTGAGCCTGACTAATGTGTTAGCCCAGTTCACATCTTGCTCTGGATCTCCAGAGCAAGAACAGTATATGCTAGGTATGTTTTTGTGTGTGTCTACAAGGAGAGGTCTTTGAGGAGTTCCAGAAAAGGTAGGTCCTGCTTAAGACTGGGGGGGGGGGAGGAGGAGGAGGAGGAGGAGGAGGAGGAGGAGGAGGAGGAGGAGGAGGAGGAGGAGGAGGAGGAGGAGAACAGAGTCCCCATCTCCTTCCCTCTAAGGGCAGTGATGAGGGTGAAGAAGGCATAAAAGAGACAAGTGGTGTTGCTCACTGTTGCTGAGCCCCAGGGCATGTCCCAGAGGAACCATCCACCCTCACAGTCTAGGCCAGTGGGTACAAGCTTGTGACCTCTCCAAATCCTGGGTTCCCATAAGGCTTTTCTAGTTTTCTGGACCCTCACATGGAGCACATCTCTGTAGAGACTGGGCTGTCCGTCAAGGCAGCCAGACTAGAGAGAATGGCCCCACTTCTCAGCCAGGCTAGTGAAAGGACCTGAGTAGTCCAGGGTGAGCTGGTTTCAAGGTCCATAGATTTGATGACAAAGACTAGAAGTGAGGACAAGAACTGGTGTCAAACTAGAACCTACAATTCAGGAGTAGAAACATACCTAAGAGACTTCTAGACCAGAACCTGGAAATCACTTTGCATGTGTGAGCAACTAATCCTCTTATCTCATCATCCTGTGAGGTCCCAGGCTCCATGTTACAGATTAGTAAACTCAGGCTCAAAGAAGATCAGAGACCTGTCCAGGGTTCTTTAGGCCACAGGGTTTCTGAACTGGGAATTTAGATATGTGCCAGAAGAGGAGAGCTGTTTCTGAAAGCCAACTGGCATACCACCCTGGCATAACCATTGTGGGTACTCTGAATTTCATTTTCCTGATGAAGGTGACATCTGTAAAATGACATGTCAGCATGACTGCACCTTGCTAAGGGCAGGTTGCTAAGGAAGCAGCAGGACTGTTTGGTGTCCTCCATGACCTCCTACCTCAACTTGCAGTTTACTCTCTCAGTTGGTGCAAAGTAGAAGGGGCCTCTTACATATATATGCCACACCTGGAGGAACCAATTCCTACTTTTGTCATTGTATCATTTTTTAAAAAAATAATTTTGTATTTTTCAATTACAGTTGGCATACAATATTATATTAGTTTCAGTTATACAATATGGTGCTTAGACATTTATATAATTTATGAAGTGATCATCTCTATAAATCTAGTACCCATCTAACATCATACATAATTATTACAATAGTGTTTATTGACTATAGTTCTTATGCTATACTTTACATCCCCATGACTATTTTGTAACTACCAATTGTAATTCTTAATCCTTTCCCCTCTTTCACCCACCCCCCTCCATCCGTTCTTCCATCTGGCAACCATCTCTATGAGTTTGTTTCTGTTTTGTTTGTTTATTTTGTTCTTTAGATTTCACATGTAAGTGAAATCATATGGCATTTGTCATTCTGCATCAGACTTACTCCACTCAAAACAAATCCCCACTAGGTCCATCCATATTGTTACAAATGGCAAGCTTTCATTTTTTTGTGGCTCAGTAATATTCTACTGTATAGGTACCATTCTCCTTTATCCGTTCATCCATTGATGAACATGAGGTTGCCTCCATATCTTGGCTATTGTAAATAATGCTTCAATGAACATGTAGCTGCACATGTTCTTTCAAAGTAGTGTTTTGAATTTCTTTGGACAAATACCCAGAGTGAGATTACTGGGTACTTCTTTGTCTCTTGTTATAGCCTTTGTTTTAAAGTCTACTTTGCTATGGCCATGCCACCCTGAACATGCCCAATCTCGTCTGATCTTGGAAGCTAAGCAGGGTTGGGCCTGATTAGTACTTGGATGGGAGACCACGTAGGAACACCAAGTGCTGTAGGCATTTAAAATAATAATAATAATAATAATAATAATAATAATGAAGTCTATTTTGTCTGGTATTAGTATTGCTACTCCAGCCTTTTTAATTATTATTATTATTTCTGTTTTCATGAGACATCTTTTTTCATTTCTTTGCTTTTAGTCTGTGTGTCCTTAGATCTGAAGCAAGTCTCTTGTAGGCAGAATATGTAAGAATCTTGTTTTCTTATCCATTCAGCCACTCTGTCTTTTAATTGAAACATTTAGTCCATTTACATTTATAGTAATTGTTGATAGACAAGTAGTTATTCCATTTTATTATCCATATTTTTAATCACTTTTTTTCTTCTTTTTCAAAAGTTGCTTGAACATTAGAAGCTCTTTATTTGTCCTTCCATTCTAAATGATAGCTTTGATGGGTAAAGTAATCTTGGTTGTAGTTCCTTGCTTTTTATCCCTTTGAGTATGTCGTGCCAATCTCTTCTGTCCTGCAAAGTAGCTGTTGAGAATTCAGCTAACAGTCTTATGCTTATGGGAGCTCCCTTGTAGGTAAATAATTGCTTTGCTCTTCCTGCTTTTAAAATTCTCTTTTTGTCTTTAACTTTGACATTTTAATTATGATGTGTCTTGGCATGGGTCTCCTTGGGTTAATCTTGTTTGGAACTGTCTGTGCTTCCTGGGCTTGTATGTCTTATTTTCTTTGTCAAGTTAGGGAAATTTTTCATCATTATTTCTTCAAATAGGTTTTCAGTTCTTTACTCTCTCTCTTCTCCTTCTGGTATCCCTGTGGTGCAAATGTTTTCACACTTGATGCTGTCTTAACGGCCCCTTAAACTATCTTAATTGTATGTATGTATGTATGTATGTATGTATGTATGTATGCATGTATGTATGTATTTTGCTGTTCCAATTGGATGTTTTCTACTACCTTACTTGTAAATCACTGATTCGATCCTCTGCTTCATCTGATCTACTATTGATTCTCTCTAACATTCTTCATTTCAGTTATTCCAGTCTTTATTTCTGACTGGTTCTTTTTTACATTTTTTATCTCCATTTTTACATTTTTTATCTCTTTGTTAAAGTTCTCACCGAGTTCATTTGTTCTTCCCCTAAATTCATCAAACATCCTTATAACCAATGTTTTGAAATGTGCATCTGGTAGATTACTTATCTCCATTTTGTCTAATTCTTTTTCTGGATCTTTGTCTTGTTCTTTCATGTGGGACATGTTTTCTTGTCTTTCCATTTTGGCTACCTCCCTGTGCTTGTTTATATGTATTAGGTAAGGCTGCTACGTCTCCCGGTCTTATTAGTGGCCTTATTAGTAAGTGTCCTGTGGAGCCCAGTGCTGCAATCTCTCAGTTTACCTAAGTTGAGTGCTCCTAATATGTCCCTTATATGAGTTGTGTGTGCTCTCCTGTTGTAGTTGAGCCTTGGTTGCTGTTTGCACATCAGTGGGAGGGATTTTCCCTTGGACTGATTGGTTATGAGGACATGCTATTACTCCAGTGGAGGAGCTATTGTTCAGAGTCTGACTGTACAGAGTAGGATTTGCTTCAGCAGGGTACCTGCCAAGTCCTTCCTTTGGGTGTGTCATCCTAACATGTGCCCAGGTGGTACTCTGGCTTGGTTGGTCCCAGCCTGGGACCTCCTTGGAGAGACCCCACTGCAGGCCAAGTTTAGCTACAGCCTAGGCTACCTGGCATGAGCCAGCAAGCAAACCATAGATTGCTGCCACCTGGGCTTGCCTTAGAGGTCCCTTTAGAGGCCAACTCATGAACTTAGGTTGGCTGCTGATAGTGCTGTGCTTGGGGTTGCTCAGCAAGAGGTATGGAGCATACCAAGGTCAAATGCTGCTTGTTGGGTTTCATGAACCTTTGAGACATTTTAGAAAAGTGTGTAGCATGAGCCAAAGCATGCCGTTTGTATGAAAAAGCCACTGGAAGTAGCTTGGGTGGGCCCACAAGTTGGGTGGGGTGGGATTTCCTGGAATCATCAGGGCAAGGTAACTGGTGTTGGTTGATGGAAATGCAGATGTGACAGCCACCTGAGTCTTTTTGCTGGGAGAGGGAAGAGCTCAATAAAGAGACAATGGATTCTGCCAGCACTTCTGTCTGAGAGAAAGCTTCCCTTCCAGTCCTCACCCTGAAGCCAGACAATTCAGTTCCTCTGCATATGTCCATGGCATCTTTCAAAATGCTGCCTTAGCCATGGAGCTCAGAGTGAGTGAGTTTGTCAGCAAGTAAGTCAATGTAGGAGCCCTTTAGGAATCTGAAACTCTCACCACCCTCTGTCTTACTCAGCCATAACATACACTGGTTTTTACAGCAAAACTTGTTGGGACTTCTCTTCCCAAGGCTATAACACTGGGCTGGAGAGCCTGGTTTGGGGCTGGGATCCCTTAATCATCAGGGGGCACCTCTGCAGGCAAGATACCCCTCGAGATTTTTAACCACCATATGCAGAAGTGGAACCATCCCATTCCACATCTCCACCCCTCCTACTAGTCTCGACATGGCTTCTTCTGTATGTCCTCAGTTGTAGTACTTCTGTTCAGCTAGACTTCAGGTGATTTACAATAATGGTTGTTCTTTAATTTAGTTGTAATATTGATATGGTCATGAGAGGAGGTAACATAGTGTTTGCCTGCTCCACCATCTGGACTAGAAATTCCATTGTGTCATTTGTTTTTCCTTACAGAACTAAGCAGATATTCAACCTAGCATTAAACCTAAATGCCTACCCTTTTTCTGGCCTTTTTTTTATTGCCAAAACTGATTCTGTGCTGTAGATTTAGGGCTGGACAGTGCTTTTCTTGCAGTTCTGTGACACTGTTTGCAGTTGTAAGCTCTCTCAGTAGTTTCAGCTTCCCAAATAATATACCTGACCATTATGGTAAGACCTTTGTTGTATGACACAGGAACAGGGAAATATACCCAGTCTCCAGGGAAGAGGCAGCCAATGACCTTGATGAAACTCAGTATTTTAGTTTCTGTGGGCTACAATAGCAAAAGCCTTTGGCCTGCCACCTACCCTCACTCACCAACTTAGGACAATTTGAAAGCCTGCTACTAACTTATTTGTCTTTCTTCTGCCTCTATCAGGCCTGACTGTGTTCTGAATTAGAAGAATAATACAATATTCCTAAACTAAAAGCACCAAGGAAAAGTAAACACTCCTAAGGTATTCAGTGGATTTCTGTGTTGCTTCTTAATTTTAAACTTATACAAGTAATTTCTAAGTTTTCTTCTTCTATATTGCTCATAAGCATATTCCCACTAAAAGCAAGTTCCATGCTTGAATTTTTACTAAAGGGGAGTGACTCTGGATTAAATGATTTTCAGTTCTAATGGATAGAGGGACACTAAGACAGAAGAGATCACAGTTATAGAGGACACGTCCTTCCAGTCAGAAAAAGCCATGAGCCAACAATCGTAGAACTTTTATGAAATCTGCAGCATCTTTCTGTTGCACAATTGGGGAAGGTGAGTGGAATGTACTGTTCCCCCCACCCCCTAAAGGTAAGGAAATATGGAACTGTAAGCCTGAACACGCATCTAGATAGAAATAGCTTCTCCAGACCAACCTGACTGGTGACTCTGATAAATTGGTGCCATTTCACAAACTTAGCAGTGTTTGTGAACTTGGTGTCAGGGGACTGTTCAGGCTTTCTAGATGCAGAGATAAATGGCCCTCTAGATTCTAGAAGGCTCCTGATGGAAGGAATTGACATAAAGGAGAAATTAGGAACTGAACAGGTTATTTACTGATCACAATGGAAGCCATACCCACCTCATCATCCTAGTTGTGCTGGAAACATTTACAATGAAGATAGCCCTTGAATTGAATCTTAAAGGATGCTTGGAGACACCTGAAAGTAGACAGTGGGAGACAGGGAACAATGCATATTGAAGCTCAGAGGCTAAAGGACATAGGACTTTCAAGTTTCATAGAAAGCTTCTGGGGACCAGTTGTGTCTGGTGAATGAGAAATGGGTGGAGGGGCAGACAAGAATGAAGTCAAATACCTGGCCAAAGGGTTTTTATTTCATTCCAATGATGGTGGGTTTCACTTAAAGAGGGGAGATGTCACTGTTAGGTCAGCAGGGGAAGGGCCAGCCAGATGCCTGGAGACTCCCCAGCTTGATACTGGGAATCCAGACTTCTAAATAAGGCCCACCCTAAAGCCCTAGGTGCCACCACCCCAATCCAAAGGCTTAATTAGCATTTGGTTAACGTTCCCCACCCTATGCCCCTACCCCAACATAACCCCATAAAAACTGCACCCTCCCACCCCAGGGTGTGACTTCTCTGGCCCCTCTCCTCTTGGGATCAGAGAACCTCTCCCAGGAGCCCTCTCCCAATAAATGCTTGCTTTTAAAACTTCTCTAGGCATGTCACGCATTTACCTTATGGTCACAAAATGTTGTGGGAGATCAGAGCTAGTTACCCCAAGATGTGGTATGTGTTTCTGTGGTATGAGAATTGTTTTGAGCTGAGGGCTCAGGAGAAACTTATGCCCCTCCCTTAATTACCTGGAAAAACTTGAATTAGGGGCCTTGCCCATAATGAGAAATTATCAGAAATAATCTCTTTTGACCTGTCTGTAGTGCAGGGCAAACTTCTATTTACTAAATATCTGCTCTTCTTATCATCCTGCAATGACCCTTTGAAGCCCCAAAGGCACCCTACCTCATCCTGAGTTCAAGATTTCTTACATGCCTTTTATGCATGTCTGACTCTCTCATGTATGTGGGGTTCCCATACATATGTATGTATGAAATTTGATTATATTATTTTGTTAATCTGTCTCTTGTCTCTTTGATTATTAGGCCAGTCAAAAAAACCTTGAGGGTAGAGGAAAGTATCTTCTCCTGCACAGTGTCAGTTGGGCATCACAGAGCAGAGAACCACTAAAGGAAGAGTAGATTTTGGAGAAAGTGGCTCTGATACCAGAGGGTGGGGATCCTCTCCTAGTGTGTCATTCAGGTTCTTGATGTCTTGTACAAAGAATTGAGCAAGACACCAAAACACAGTAGAAAAGAAAAGCTTTATTAGAAGGGAAATTACACTTCTAGAAGTGGAAATGGGTCTGAGCAAGAGAAGCATGACTCGAAATGCCCAGTAACAGAACCTTTCCTTTAGAGTTTTTATCCCTATTTGCTGTGGGTGGTTGCTTTTCTTAGAGGAGTGGGCTTCCTCAATCGACAACTAAGAATGACAGGACTCAGCAATTCATCATTTGCTTTCTGCACATGTTCATTTCCAGAATTCAATCAGTTATAATGAAATTAATGAACTTCTGGGCATATGCATCATATTATAATGATGGTATAATGAGGTTCAGGTGGGTTGAACCTCATTGTGCAAGTGCAAGGACTGGCTTAAACTGGTACCTAATTCTGCTTACTTGTTTCTTTGTGTGAGTTTGAAAAATGCCTTTTGATTTGCTTAATTGTGGGTGGATTAGGGAGGACCCCTTCTAGGATAAGATGACTCAGTGTCTTTGCAGGCAGACCCAAAACTCTCTAATTTTCCTGCTTCTTTTCTAAGAGCCATGAACCCCCTTATAATTAGCATGGATGTTGAGGGACTGGAGGTCTCTTCTTCCATACCTGCTTCATGATGAGAAGGGCCATTGTCCCTGCCTGTTGGGGTTTCATGGAGCTCTTTTCCTTTGTGCCATTCTTGGGGTGGGATCTTGTGTTTCCTGCTGAAGTGCCACCTTAGTCCCTAGACAAGGAAAAGAAGATACGAACTTGTCATTTGAATCATATATCTATTAATTTCTATTATTAATTTGCCTATTAAGCTAGTAAAGGGAAACAGTCTTGGTTAATATAGTTCTTAGAGAGAGAGAAAAAAAAAGAACTTTGGCCTAAAGTTCACTCCCCTTTCATACTCTAAGGGCCCTGTCTGGCTTAAGACTATTTCTGCTAACAATGGGCAGATGACCCTTATCAATAGCCAGAGGATCCGAGTCACCAGTTTTGGGGCAATTATCGAGATTTAAGAAACAGGGCCTTTATCTCAAAGGAAGGAGGGAAGAAAACTTAACTAGGTTTACTAAAGAGATTAAAAACTCTGCAAGAGATGTTTCATTTCATTTCCTGCTAAAAGATTAAGAATTTTACAAGCGATGTCCCGTATCAGCTACACTGAGTCTAATATGTTCAATACTATTGACAGAAGATCTAAGAGAAATGTTGAATTTTAAAGTCTGTGAGGGGGGAACCAGAGAAAGACAACTGAGACATTTTCAACCCTATGTGGGATGCAATGGAAAGGAATGCCATTGTCCAGGGCCAATTCTCTGAGACGAGAGAAGGTAAGTACTAAGCCCTAGCAAATCTATTTCTAGTCAGTGCGCAGCACATAGGTGGGTTATCAGTATTTAGGGGTGCATCAATGACTTATTAAATGGAGAAAGAAATGAAGGTTTATGAGTTTCCTGGGGATGCCATAACAAGCTACCACAGACTGAGGGATTTAACAACAAATTTATTCTCATAGTTCTGAAGGCTGGAAGTCTGAGATAAAAGTCTCACCAGGGTTAGTATCTTTTGAGGTCTTGCTCCTTGGTTTATGAATTGCCGTCTTTTCTGTGCTCTCACATGGTCTTCCTTCTGTGGGTGTCTGTGTCCTAATCTCTTTTAATGAGTACACTGGTCATACTAGATTAGGACCTACTTTAAAGACCTCATTTTAACTTTATTACCTCCTTAAAGGCCCTATCTCCAAATAGTCACTTTCTGAGGTACTGGGGGTTAGGACTTTAACATACAGGTTTGGGGGAACACAATTCAGTTCATGACAGGAGGGAAGAAGAGAGAGAGAGGATGGAAGAGAAAGGCAGGTATTATTTGAGAGAATGATGAAGGGGAATGACAAATAGAGATTTGATTTGGGAGCCAAGAGATTATTGTCCCCTGGAGGTCCAAGTCACCAAGGTCAGCCATCAAAGAGAAGGGCAACTAATCCCAAAACAAAAGGCAACAAGAGAACCAAGGAAATTCCTAATACTTTCAGTTTAAACTGGAATTTCAAAACAAAGAGGAGCCTGGAAAGAGACACATTTCCCATGCATTTCAGGTATTTCAAAATAATGGCCTTTATTGGGCCAGGGAGACCTAGAGCCAGGAGTAGCTTTCATGCCAGAATCCTGCCCCTCATCTTCCTCATACCCCTACCCGCCCCCCAAGTCTCCACCCCCACTGTGCACTGTAGAATCTAATGCTTTGGCTTAAACAACTAAGAAAATTTTGATGTGAATTTGTCCAGGCCTATCCTTGGAAAAACATAACTGGCACCTTCCAGTGGGCAGTACCCATCTCCACAACCCTCTATGAGTCCTTGAAAATTTGCGGGGCATTTTTGAGTGTTACAACAATATTGGAAGTGGGGCCATAACTAGCATATGGGGCAGAAGCCACAATATGAATGTCCTACATTTCAACTGCACAGGAAAGTGCCAGTTGTGCCCACATTGACACACAGAGAGACAGGGTGAATGGAAGTTACAGACACAGCACTCTGGGTCAACCAAGGGCTTCTGGGGTTTTGCAAGAAGGTTTACAAGATACAGTAAGTCATGTCCAAGTACAAATTGATTGTTGATTGTCTTTTAACAGCATCACGTGATCACACTGCTGGCTCCCACCTTGAATGCTTCTCTCAGAAGGCCACTACCAGACTGGCTTCCCCCTGGAATATATTCTGCTTTTGCAGAGGATTGGTTTCCTCTCTGGATCCAGCAAGAGCCAACTGAGCGCTGCTCTCAGCTATCCTGGAACAAGAGCAAACAAGGAAAATCAGATTCAGTCTGCTCAGGCTCCTCCCAAACACTGGCCCAAACAGAGCCAGGGCTGGCCAAAGGAGGACTAAGCTCAGGCCTCCATCACAAGCAGGCCAGGTCACTCCTCCCAGACTTCCTTGTTGGTTAAGGACAGGATTCATGGAGCTAGTCCTTTTGCAGCATCTAGAGTAACTTCCTTTGGAGGCAGAGAAAGCTGAGACTGCTCATTAAGTGGGAAAACATCCCATCCTACTTATTCTTTTACTTTTTACCTGCTTGCACACGTGCACCCACTCTATACATGAATGAATGATGGATGAGACATCTTCAAGAATGTTCCCTCTTCTTGGTGCCCACTCCTAGGTGGGTAAGCTGCAAGATATGGCCCAACTTCTCTTTCATAGTCCCACCCAAACTCCATTTCCATTCCCTCGGAGACTTTCTCTGAACCTATAGCTAGCTGATGAACTAATTCATGCTAAGATGGGAAAGGCTGATATTATTTTATTATATGAGTTTTCCGAAGGTACTAAAATATTAAAATAGAGGAAGACAAATTTTTAGTCAATAAATGGCTCTGTAATAATGAAATTGCTGAACCATTAACTGCTGGAGAAAAAGATTGTAGTGACATGGGATAAGCTCTCTACAGGGCAAATAAACCCTCTTTCCCCAGTTCATAAGTTTAGCCTTATTTCTAAATATACAGAGGTCCAATCCTAACTCAACTTGGAATGTCTGGCTAACTGCCTCTCCTGGGGGCTAGTAGGCTTCTGTCCTTTCAAGATTCAGAAAGAAAGAACATCACCTCTTCCAAGAAGCTTCCCAAGCCCCAAAAGTCTGAGTTGGGAACCCTCTTCTGAGCCCCCAGTTTTCTGGAAAAGCCTCTACATACAGCATTGTTGTTACTTAAGTAAATGTCCCTGCTGAACTGTCTAACAGTCACTGGTTATTAGTCATCTTTGTATTCCCTCTGCCTGAGCTTAGGCCCTGGACTTGGAGGAAGTGGTGGGTGAATGTCTATAGAATGAATGAAGGATGTTACACCTGACTGCTCCCAGGTTGTTTCTCAAACAGGGGTCCCACGAACAACCCCAGGGCTCTTCATGCTTCCTAATGGAATTCTTGATACCTTAGGAAGATCCAGAAATATTTTTAAAGCACATTGATTATCTGAATAGGCACCATATAAATACCTGGTGGCACCTGACTTCTGTTCCCTTTTTGCATTTAGGTTAGAAATTAGGATGGCCTCAAGTGTATGGCTTTAAACATTCATACTGGTAGATTAGTAGATGGTGTCATCTCAGCACATAGCAGTGAAGAGCAATTACCTCAAGAAGAATCTGCTTCATATTCAGCTCCATATTCACTCAGGAGGCAACTGGTTTTGCAAACACCAAACTCAACAGTCACATAAAATTAATGTTGTTAGTTTGAATTTTATTACTGTTGTAAACATGTTTGTATATAATTTATAAATTTGTTTTTATTTTATTGTTTTAAAGCCACTACAAGCTCAAGTGTTTTATTTGTGTTAAATCTTTGTTTAAGCAGCAATAACTTAAGTCAACACAGGCTGTATAAGAATGTTCTTGGACTTTGAGAAGATAGTACTCAGGTTTGCAAAACACTGCCAAGAAGAATTGTCATTCTTTTCTCCTAAGACTGGTAGTACCTCAGCTCTGCAGTTCCTAGGTGAATGCTGGAGGTGGGAGTCAGGGTGTGGGTACTGCCAAAAGTCCGGCAGCAGAGCATCAGCAAGCCTTCAGAGGGGTTCATGCATCATTCATGGACCTTCTCTCCAGGTTCTTGTGCTATGCCCCATGCCAGGTACAGCAGGATCCAGTACAGAGCGGCACATATCATACATACACATACACCTACGCGTTCATGCTCACGCACATACACATTTGTACACATGTGGTTTGGTCCTAGTGCCAGACTTTGAGCTCTAGACAAGGCATTTTCATTAACTGCATGTTCCATTTTTCCTACAACTCAGTACATCCAGGTCCTCCTTTTCCCTGTGCCCAGCTCATTCTCCCATGGGACTTCAGGTGAGTCTTAGAAAAGAATCAAAAAGAACATATTATGTTTTCTTCATCAATCTCCATGCCATTCTGCACTCATATACTAGATTCCTTCTGTAAAACCCTCTGTGTTTACCCAAAGCACTCTGAGAGCTCAGGGCTAGTAGGTCATTCTGTGGTGGCCAAAGGTCAGCTGCTCATTCCCAAATGTACTTATGCCATTTGAGCCATTCAAATAAACAAAAATTGATTGAACACTCACTATGTGCTTGCACCCTTAAGGACTCAAGACCAGGAAGACTCCATACCGAAAACATGAACCTACTGCAGCCTTGCTGGTTGCTGCCTTCCTGCCTCTGGCTTCTCTTCTTCAGCATCTGTATTTATTTCTTAGGGTTGCCATAACAAGATACTGCAGACTGGGAGCTAAGACAACAGACATTTATTGTCTCACAGTTCTGGAGGCCAGAAGTTTAAGATCAAGATGTTGGCAGGGCCGACCTTAATAACCTTATTTTATTTTAATTACCTTTTTAAAGGCTCTATCTCCAAAAAACAGTCACATTCTGAGGTACTGGGGGTTAAGATTTCAACGTATAAATGGAGGGTCAGAGGGAGCACAATTCAGTCCAAAACAGCATCCATTTCTGAGCACCTCTCAGAGATCACTGACTCCTATGGAAAATGAATCACGGACCCTTTTCTTTCCCACCAGCATCCTACCTGGACCTCCTTTGTGATGTCACATTCCCCAGGCAATGTATTATCCTTTAACACCTGCCATTTCTCTCTTTCCTCTTCTATATTTCTTCTCCAACTTCTTCATCCTCTTTCAACTCCTTCCCATTCTTCTCCCTGCAGGGCCCTGTTTTCTTTCCCAGTTTCACTCTATTTACCCTTTCTCTCTCCATTGAGCTCCTACCACCATTCTTTCTCAAGGTCTCCTCTCAATCACAGTTTAAACCTTTTTAAGAAATGAGGACACACCACAAAAAGAGTTTTGTAATTTGACTATCTTGAGTTAGCTTTGACTTTATCCACTATAAGTATACTTAAAATCAAAGCTAACAATTCTGAAGGACCAAGAATTAAGATATTAAGAGCTGGGGTTCTCAAAATGTGGTTTGTAGACCACAAATATGGATGGGAAAGGCCTCTAAAGTCATTTTTAACCTGCAGTAATGTTCAATTAAATGTTTCATTGCCTTTTTATTATAAAAGTCATACTTGATAAATGTATAAAACTCTAAAAAATATTGCAAATTACAGAAAAAAATTTATCAGTAATTATCAGCTAGAGCTAATCACATTGACATTTCATTGTATTTGTAGTATTTCCAGGAATATCTACTTAGTGAATAAAATATTTTCCATATTATTTTCTAATTAGTAACATCTAATATAAAAAAAGCTTTTGATATCCATGTTATGTTCCACTCCTTTGATTACCTCTCCCCCACCCAATAATTTTTAGTTTATTTGTTTGAGTTGTCAAGATAAGTGTATTGTCTTTTTCTGAAAATCATAATTTCTGTCTTCCTGTTTTATTGTATTGGTTTTAACTTCCAGCACAATATTAAATAAAAATTATAATCAATGACACATTTTACTTGACTTTAGTGCTGTTTAGTTTGAGATTAATATTCTATATCATCTAAAGAAAATTTCTATCCTTAATTTCTAAAAAAAATACATAATAAGAACAATTGTAGTTTTATTGCATATCTTTTAAATTGATATATATTTGTATACCATAATATTCAGTGCAATGCAGTGGTTTGTAGTTTATTCACAAAGTTGTATATCCACCATTGTCGTCCACAATATGTCCATCCCAAGAAGAAATCCTATGTCCATTAGCAGTCTCTTCTTATTACTTTCTTTCCCTGAATTTCTGGCAATCACTAATCTGCTTTCTAATCCTACAAATTTGCCTATTTGGATATTTCATATAACTAGAATCATACCTTATATAGCCTTTTGTGTCTGTCTACTTTCACTTACCATAATGTTTTCAAGGTCCATTCATGTAGTAGCATGCTATCAGTGCTTCATTCTTTTTTAGAGCTGAATAATATTCCATTGTATAGATAGCACATTTTGTTTATACATTCATTATTTGATAGATGGTAGGTTGTTTTTACTTTTTTATATTATGAATAATGTTGCTAAGAATATTCATGTATAAGTTTTTGTGTAGATATATGTGTTTTTAAGTATCAGATTGCTGGGTTGCATGGTAACTCTATGCTTAACTTTTTGAGTAACTGCCAGAATGTTTCAAAAGGGAGTATACCATTTTACATTTCCTCCAGCAATGTATGAGAGCTCAAATTTCTCCACATCCTCACCAACTCTTGTTATTATGTCTTTTTTAATTCTAACCATCCCAGTGGGTATGAAATTGTTTCCCATTGTGGTTTTGATTTGCATTCTCCTAAAGACTAATGATTTTGAGCATCTTTTCATGTACTTATTGAACATTTATGTATCTTCTTTGAAGACATGTCTATTCAAATATTTTGCCCATTTTTAATTTTCTTGACTTTTTATTGTTGAATTTTTTAATATATTTTGGATACCAAATCCTTATCAAATGTGATATAAAAGTATTTTCTCCCATTTGTTGGATTGTTGTTAACTTTCTCCTTAATGTCCTTTGAACACAAAAGTTTTTAATTTTGATAAAGTCCAATTTATATTTTTTTCCTGTTGTCTTGTGCTTTCAGTGTCATGTTTAAGAAACCATTGTCTAACCCAAGGCCACAATATTGCATCGATGTTTTCTTCTAAAAGCTTTGTCATTTTAACTTTTACATTTAGATATTTTTCATTTTAATTTTTATACATGTTGTGAGGTAGGAATCCAACTTCACTCTTTTGTGTACAGATATCCAGTTGTCTTAGCACCATCTGCTGAAAAGATTATTCTTTCCCTCTACTGAATTATCTGGGTATCTTTGCTGAAAAAATAATTGACCATAAATGTGTAGGCTTATTTCTGAATATTGTGTTTTAAGTATCTACTGAGATAATAATAAGATCTTTCTTTCAGTATGAAGTATTGCAACGTTTCATAATTTTTGTCTTCATAGTTATGAGATAACCCCAACTCAATTATGGTAAATTGTCCTTTTCATACTCTATTAAATTCAATTAGCTATTATTTTGTATTTATAAGTGAGATTAATATATTGCTTGCTTTTTAATGCCATCTCTTTCAGGGTTTGTTATCAGCACTCTGTAAGTTTCATAAAATGAGTCCCACCTTTTCTATTGTTTAGGATAATAAAGGGTCTGAAGTGGTTCAAGATCTAAAATGGTTGAGGTCTCTTGAACCCTCTGGAAGATTTCCCCTTACTCACCCTGATACTTGTCTTATTTGGTTGGAGGTATCAGGTCTCTGCAAAGTGATATGTTTAAATCATAAATGAATACTTAAGTCAGAGTTTAAGTTATGTTTTAAGAACAAGTTACTATCCTAAGAACAATTTTTCTCTCTCCTAAAGTTATCTCCCACCATTTCCGACCGACCTCCAGGTGCTGCTACCTTAAAGAAAATATGGTCAGTGGAATTGACGTTTTCTTTTCTAAATACCTTGCATCTGTCTTTATGTTAAAATTTTCCTTTTCATGTGATGTTTAGAGCACAGGCTCTGGAACCAAGCTGCCTAGCTGTGAAGGCTAATTCTACTGTACACCAGCTGAACTATCTTTGCAAGGTCTTAGCTTATTCGCTTATAACTAAGGGCTAATCATAGAAACCACCTCATTGGATTGTGGAGAGCATTACATGACTTAATATCAATAAAGTGTTTAGAACAATGCTTGGCCCTTGGAATATCACAATTTAACACATTTGTCTCTCAAAGGCTGAAATTCTAGAGCTAAGATGCTATGCCTCATTTCAGTTCCCTTGAATACTGATTTCTAAATGGAAATATTCTCTTCTTCACTGTTTCTGGCTCAGCTCCTCCACCCTCCCTTAGACAGTTTTTGGATGCTACCTGCCTACTGAGCTCCTTCAAACACCAGATGCTATTCCAAGAGGAGCTTAACAAAGTTTGGGCCATTGCCCATCTATTTTCTCTTCCTGAAGATCCTCCAGCCCTTTTCATGGTGATTTTAGAATGTTTGAGACTGCAGCATCTTGAAAATGGTGATAAAATATCATCCTCATGGCTGGTGTCCATTCTAAGATAATCTCATGGCTTCCTGTTGCACCAGGACCAAAAGAAAGAATGAATCCAACATGAGGCCCACATAAATATTCATGACATTAGTTAACCACACAAATATAGGTGACTGCAAATCTACCTTCATCCCATTTAATGCCCTTCCTAACCCTGGAATGTTTCTACCACAAACTGAGCTTATTCAAAAGTGTACTTATTGGCATCCCAGAAAATCTTTGCCCTCAGTATTCCATATCTGCAAATGGCACCAACATTCAATCAGCCACCCAGGAAAAAAGCCTAAAAGTCATTCTGGATACCTTCCTCTTAATGCCCTCATCAAACACTAACTGAAATCTAAGATGTCCATTTCCTAAATAGCTCTTGAAATTATCCTACCTCTAACTCTTTAACTGCACTATTTTTCACCAGTAATTCTCTCTCATCCACTCTTGATTTGACTCACCAGTGCAACCTTTTATAAAAGCAAGCTTTACTTGCTTAAAATTCCTCAAGAACTCCTTACAGTTTTTAAGGGAAAAAAAATCAAGTTCCATAATTTTGACTCCAAAGTCCTATTTGACCTAATGGCTTATCTGGGTAGGGCACAGGACACAGAGGTGCTTTTGTCAAGGGCCAGTTCCTCCATATCTGTTCAGGATTCAACCCTCTCTCATCTTCTGACTCCTTTGATCTCTCCACTTTTTTCTTGTCTTCTCAGTCT
This sequence comes from Cynopterus sphinx, assembly GCA_030015415.1. Lineage (NCBI taxonomy): Eukaryota > Metazoa > Chordata > Mammalia > Chiroptera > Pteropodidae > Cynopterus > Cynopterus sphinx. The sequence continues at coordinate 57,697,138 of CM057382.1, forward strand.
CCCCATCTCTAATGCATCATTCACATTAGCCTATACACTCACTTTCTTCCCCACCTTTGTTTTTTTTGTTCCCTTTTGTCCAGCTACAGCCATTGTTGCTTTCCTTTATAAACCAACTTGCCAACAGAGTTGTCCAACACTTGTCTCCAGTGGTTTGTCATATCATGCCTGTCTGACCTCTGCCCAGCTCGGGGCCTGAGACTACTCTTATCAGAGCTATTAACAGCCTCCATGTGCCAAATGAAATAAAAATGTTTCATCATCAGCTCACTCCCACTCACTCATATTTAACACTGCTCACCCCTCCTAGAAACTCCTGAGAAATACATCCACCATCCCTATTTCTCTTTCCTTCAGAGGCCACGCTGTAACTCTGCCCCAGCTCCCTAGTTAGCCTCGTCCCCCTATTATTGTACTTTTAAATATGGTACCACCCATGTACTCTTAGCTTCCTAATTTATATTTTCAATCCAGACTTACCTTCTGGTTTCTAATCATAAACCACTTCCCACTTAACATCTCCACTTGGATGTGCTGTTAGCATTTAGAGTTGACCACGTCCTGACTAACCTCTATCACCCTCACTCCCAGCACTTAGGTCTGTACATCCACATGCAAACATACACACGTGCGTACACACTCATACACATGTTCACACACACAAATGTACATGCATACACAGCTGATCATCTTCCAAAATTTCCCATGTCAGTTAGTGAAAAACCATCTGCCATTTTGATAAAGGTGTTTATTGTGTTCTGGAAAAAATTCACCATTTATTCCTGCTAGGAACCTGAAAGTCCATCTTGACAACCCCTTTTCCCACAACCCACATCCACCCATCACCAAGCCTTTTGGATCTTTTTATCAAATATGTCTTGAATGCATCTCATCCACTTTTCCCCATTTTGGCTTGTGACCAAGCCACACTGTCCTTCACCTAGAACAGCCTAAGTGACCTTCCCACTTCTTTCTTCTTTTGCCATTATACCAATCTATATTTCATATACAACTAGAGTGAGCTCCTTAAAACATAAATCTGATCATGTCACTTTTCTTTTTAAAGACACTTGCACTTAAAGTAAGTCATACACTAGGCAAAATGATTTGAAGAAGTGACAAAGCTGAAACCTCAAAGAGGAATAAGGGGTCAGCCACAAGAGAAATAGAGAAGATAGGAAGTGTAAAGTTCCTGGGGTATGAAAGCTTAGAGCGTTTGATAAGGCCAGTGAGACTGAAGTGAAGTAGTAAAGGCTAAGAATGGTTATGGTGAAATTAGCAAAAACTAGGCCACGCAGGACCCTGTCTGTAATGAAATGAGTACTTTAATAATTATTTCTAATACTATGTAGTCTATTTTTGCCCGCTGGCCATAGCACCACAGAGAAGCATCTATGCATGTTTTGTTCAATTTATTCTCCATGCCCAGAACATTGCCTGTCACATAATAGGTGATAAATCTCTATAGAGTGTATGAGGGAAAATATGTCTCAAACATTCCAGCCAAGCAAAATGGCTGGCAAGTGCCCAAATTTGAGACATTCCCTCTTCAAAATCTTCATCATTATCTAGCTTGGTTGAATGATTTTCAACCGAGAGGCAGTTTTGCCTTTAAGGAACATTTGTTAATATTTGAAGACATTTTTGATGGTCACAATTGTAGGGGAGGGACTGTTACTGACATCTGGTGAGTAGAGGCCAGAGATGTCACTAAACATCTTACACTGGGCAGAATAGCCACCACCACCATCCCCAAGACAAACAATTATTCAACCTAAAATGTCTACAGTGCTAAGGTTGAAAAACCTTGGTCTCACTGATTCTACCTGTTCTGTAAGCTTTTGTAAATATTACCTCTTTCAGAATGTTTTTCTTCCTCAGCAACAAGCAAGAGTTTATGTGATTCATCCCCTTTGCCTGTTCTATTTGCCTTACATTGGAAGGTTGGGGTGTATGTTTCATCAGCATGCTAAACACACAGTGGGTCATTCACATATTTTCTTAAATGAATACATCTCCCCTCCTTAGCTAGAAATGATTAGGAGGGTGAAGAAAAATTTTGTAGCAACATTTTAAAACATACAGTTGACATATCTGAACTCATGGGTCTGCAGGACTCACCCAGGCCCCATCTCCTCCTATGGAAAGCTGCCTGTCTTCAGGTGTCTGTGCTAGTGTGTAACCTACAGCAATGGTAATTTCCTACAGGTTCAATCTAATAACATAGTTCATTCAATTAGTCATTGCCATAAATTTTGAGATATTAAAGTTTAATCTTACTATAATAAGACATAGTACTAGGGACTATGGTAGGTTTCAAACAATGAAAATATTAGGGCCAAAGCTTCATTTGCAATCGACTCTACTGTGAGTCATGACCTGCTTGATCCACCAGCAAAAATACAAATCCCCATGGCTACATGCTATGGGCTTCAGATCTTGCACTTGTCATCAGAAACACTTGAAGCTCTCTCCTCTTTGGATTCAGGTTTTGAAACAGACTCTGTTGAAATGCTGTGCCTATTGGAAGGGTTCCTTCTCCTTTCCTTGTCATGGCCCTCCCAGCTCTATGTTCTGCTGGTTTCTTCTCCCAGCCCTCTTCCTCTCTTCCTGCCCCAGTGGTGGCTCTGATCCTGCTGGCTGAGGAAGAAACAACCAAGATATAGGAAGTGAGGACAGGGTTAGGCACATCACCTTCAGCTCACTGCTTCTGCTGCTGCGATGGAAGCACCCTTTTGTGGGGGTTTGGACGTTTATTGCTGTTTGAAGAGTTCTGCTCCTCCTCTTCCTCCTGCTCTTGGCTATGGGCCCGCCTTCTCTCTAGCATCTCCTCAAAAAAGATCTGGCAGCTGAAGCCCTCCTGGATGCCATACTGGGCATGTTGCAGCAGCACCTCCAGCGTGGGAAAGACCCGGCAACAGGCCACACAGCGCAGCCCATAGTTGGTGGTGACCAACCAGTCCGGGGTGTCCCGCACCTCCTGCAGGCAGCTCTCCAGAGGTCCCAGCAGCTCTGTGTCATCCTGCTCTGCACAGCAGTTGTTCTTGCTGGCTTCCAGATCCCAGTGCAGATCAGTGTTTGAAGCCACTTCGAAGGAGGAGCCTTTTCTCCTCTGCCTCTTGACGAACTCGGCTTCATGAATGCGGGGCTTCCTGCTGATGGGCTCAAAGCCAACCTCAGTCTCCCAGGCCACAGCCACACCCTGCACTGTTTGCACGTGGGTGTAGAAGGCACATGCACTTTGCTGGGCTGTGTCCTCATTACCATGCGGGTAGGAGCAGCAAGATTGATACTGGGAATAGGACTGGTACTCAGAGGAGGAGTGGGATGATGGGGAGCTGCTCCAGCTCAGCATCCCCCGGGCTCTGGAGGTGAAACAGATGTCCTCCTGGTGAGGAATAGCTGGCCCCAGCTGTGGAGATAACTCCTCCCTCTTTGTGCTCCCTGAAAGGTGAAAGAAGATTTTTATCAGTGTCTCCAAGAGATCAGTGTCAAACTCACCTTCAGGACTCTGAAAAGGTCCTGGCTCCAGGGATGCTTAGGCAGGTAATATCACCTGCCTAAGAGATGATAACAATGCTGACCTTATGGGGTGTTGATAGGGATCAAATAATGCATAGACAGATATATCTATAAATTATAGACATGGTGATAAGGATCAAATAATGTATGAATGTAAAAGGCCAAAATTTGACCAAACCCAAAAAGGTCATTGACTAGTGAATAGACAGATTATGGTACTACTATACAATACAAACCTATTCACTGACACAAAATGTCAGTGAATTTCTAAATGCACTCTGCTCCATACAAGTAGCCAGGGTAAAAAAGCCATAGAGTATATGATGCTATTGAGATGACATTCTAGGAAAGGTAAAACTATCCAAACAGAGAACAGATCAGAGGTTACAAAGATTTTGGGCAATGGGGGAACTGACCATAAAGGATCACAAGGGAACTTTTTGGAGTGATGAAATGCTCTATATGATTACTGTGGTAGTGCTTACACAAATGTACAAATGTCAAAATTCTTAAGATTGTACACTTATAATTGGTGAGGTTTGTGCATATAAATTACAGCTCAGTAAAGCCAATTTAAAAAGGCATGGGAAGTGCTTCGGCCAGGCCATTCAGCTCCACCTTCCCCTTTAGCACTTTTGTTGTGTGTCCACCTTAACCCAGGGAGCATCTTGCCCTCTCTTTGAACTCTCATTGTATCCTCATTACCATGTAAGTATTTGCCATGTTTTAACTCCTTTAAGTACTCAAAAAATCCTAAGAAATTTGTTACAATTCTGACCTGAAAAATAAGGAAACTGAAACACAGAGCATTTAAATGACTGACAGAGCCAGAGCTGGTGGTGCCAGGCAGCCCACCCCGAGAGCCTTTGTGTTACCGTTAAGTGTTGCCCATGGTCAATTCACAGAAGTCTTCGAGCTGATGATCTCTATTAACTTTAATCAATTTATTATAAAGGAATGTCCTATATCTCTGCTGAAATCATAGGATTTACATGTCAACTTGGTTTTTTCCAATGCACATTAAAACACATAATGATCAACATTTTACATCTTCATTTTCACACCTCCTGAAATCATCTCATACACTCACATTGGCCTCAGTCATACCCACCATCTATTTTAATGGCCAATGCAACAATTTGATAGCAGTATCAAGAGGTGACCTGGTACCTAATCTTCTTCCTCCAGGACCTCCCTCTCAGGGAACACACCTGCCACACCTTTTAGCTCTTTCTTTTGACCTACCTGGCCAGCAGACTTCCACGCTCTCCTCTGTGAGCTCCAAACTGGCCAAACTGAGGGTGGCCCCATCTGTTGGTGACTCTTCTCCCTTATGGTCTGTGAAGTGGCGTTTCATGACTTGACACCAGGCCCAGGGGGTTAAGTGTTCTAGCTGTTTGTTTAGAGTTTGCTTGGGCTGTGCTGAAGCCCTTCACTGGCCCCAGCCTGAGTGGTCACTGGGGCCCCCATGGTCACTAGGATCCCAGCTTTATTCTGTGACCTCATCAGTGACATTGTTCTGTTCTATGACCCATAGCAGAGACAGAAACCTAGCTAGGATTCCAGGAGAGGCTTCCCACCAGGTTCTCTTTTCCCCTTGGAATCTTTTCTGCCTTGTATATTATAATGGCACACAAAAGCACAGACACAAGTAAACACGTCATACATAAAGACACAAATGCCTAAACACACCCATGTAGATATTTATATAAACATACGTATGTGCAATCATACTGACACCCATACATAGTCAGACACACACACAGTCAAACATGCATAAAAACACATTTAAACTCACATACTCATGCACAGATACACACATATCATTCAACTACTCACATGCATGCGCACAAATTCACACTAGATTTGCTAAACCACACATATACTCGCAGACACATTGTCATCCCCCAACATCAAAAGAGACCTACTTTGCAGTGGGGAAATAATGTGCAATGAATAATCTTGTCTCCTTCACACTGTTCCAAAGTTCCCATCTCTGCCTTACTTAGGCCTCTTGACCCTCCATGGCCTGGGTTCCCAGGCACATCTCGTCTTTCAAGTCCCCTCTCTGGACTCTCACATTCGCCCAGCACTTGTGACTCAAACACAGAGGATGCTCCCTCCTGGGGCTTTTGCACTTGCCCTTCTGTCTGCCAGGAGCACCCTCCCCTAGGACTCCTGTGGTTTACTATCTTCAGTCTCTGCTGAAACAGCACTTTATCAGAGCAGCCCACCTGGATACCCTAAAGAAGACAGCACTCTTTAGCCTCCATCTCCCTCAGTCACCTTACCCTTCCTTATTTTTATTATAGCATTTATTGCCTTCAGATTCATGTACCTGCGTGATGGGCTTCCCTGTATTCATTGCCACTGCCTTCAATGTAAACTCCATGCAGAGACTTCATTTGTTTCCCCTATTATATCCCTAACATCTAGAATGATGTTTTGACACATTAACAAGCACTCTAGAAGTAATTGTCAAATTAAGGAACGAATAAATGAATACTAAGGAGTTGTTGACAAGGATGTGCTTACCTAGTGACACTGCCTTGTCTCTGTACCTCAGATCTCTGCAGCCCTGGGCCAGCTTGTTCTCACCCCACCACTCTGATAATCCCCTACTGCTTCTCCACCCACATGAACCTCACCCCGGATACATCATCTGGCATACCTTCCCACCTGCTATCTGTCTGCTCCATGAAGTCCTAGTGTTTAAATAGTTCAAAAAGCGATGGAATAAAAGTTATTCCAATATTCCAAAAGTAACACAATGCCACAGCCAGCACCTATGAACATATTCCTCTCCAGAACAAGAGGCCACTGTGTGGAGGAAAACCCTACAGAAATTTACAGAGTGATGAAATTCACACGCACCAACAAAGACAGCGTTTTCTTGTGGGAAGAGGAAAATGCTGTAAATGTGTTCTTTCTCACCAAATAATTCAGAGATTTGTCTATAAAAACAAGGAGGTACGAGCAGAAAAAAATAAATAGATCAATGGAAGATAAAGGTAGCCCAGAAAAAGATCACATTATATATTCAAGTTTCTAACAGATACAGTAAATAACAAAAGTCTGGGAGGAAAAGAAGACTCAGTCAATAAATGAGAATGAAAATTCTTATTAAATCAACTTTTGTCTCACCTCATATGAAACAATTGAGAATATTTTCATATGGTTCAGGGTTATGTTTTAATTTTAAATGTTTACAAAGATATAAACAATAACATAAACAAGGGCACTTTAAAATGAAGCCAGAGTTCCTGTGCCAGAGGAATTGCTCTCTCTGTCTTATGCCTCACACCTTGGAGTGTTAAAACAAGTCAAATAACTTCTCTACTAGACTAGGCCTAGGGCAACATTGTGTCACATAGAACCTTTTGCAAAGACAACAAGAAAACAGTTATTGTGACTACTAGACTGATGGCTACTGGACTAAAAATTAAAAACGTTGTTTAGAATTAAAATCACTGTTATATTATCTGCACTAATAGAAATGCCTTCCTTCTATTGATGCAATTGTTTCCCTTTCCTTTCTCTTAAATAACACTTGCCTTTGTTTTCTGATAGGAACATTATTTGGGCTTCTTCGTTAATTAATGATTCCCGTAGCTATTTTTATTTATCTCAAATAAAAACTTCTTTGCCTCTCACTGTGAAAGGCCTTTATATTTTTAAGTAAGCAAAAAAAGTATAAGTTAACATTTGTAATGGAAAGGTGTTTTTCTATTCTTAATTGATATCAATCTTCACAAGCATCTTTTAGTTTTCGTTATCTTCTTTTTAATTTCATTGCTTAAAAAATCTTACTTTTTCAACTGGCATTTCTCTGATTTTCGGTGAAACTGAAAGGAACAGTTCAGTAAAGGAAATGAGCAGGCAATTCCTAGGAGAAGAAATAGAGATAGCTGATAAACATATCAAATGTTCAACCTACCATAATAAGGAAACTACAAATTAAAAATTCATGATATACATGGCATCATTTTCACCCATAAAGCAAGAGTTAAAAATATTGGTAATACTGCATTCTCTTGAGGATATGAGGAAATAAACACTATTGCATGCTTTTGGTAACAGTATAACTTATCTCTCTCAAAGGAAAATTGGTTCTACCCATTAAAATTAAAAGTGGACATGTTCCTTCATTCAGCACAATACCAGTCTGTATTTCCTGAGAAACATTTCCATTTGTGCTATGTGAGTAAAATAACACATAAAGAAATATTTACTGTAGTATTGTTCATAATAGAGAAAAACAAGAAACTTTTCCAAGGTCCATCAAAAATATAAATTACAGCATAACCAAACTGTAGAATATTATACAGTCACAAATAGAAAAAGACTTACATGTACTAATGAATTCTGTTAAGTGAAAAAGATGCAAGGGAATTCCACTTACATCTAACTTCTCCCCACCAAAGCCCCAAATGAAATTCTATATTATCTATGTATGTAAAGTTACAGAAGAGATTGAAGAAATGGGAGTAGTGATGAACTTGGGGAAGAAAGATTAGTTGGGCTGTAGGAAATTGCATTTTCCAAAGGTGGCCACCTCAGTATATCTTCCATCCCACATGCTCTTCCTAACATGTGAAATCATGAATTGATACTTCTGCTTCGAGAGACAGGGTTTCTCTTCCTGAACCAGGATGGATGGACTTGCCTCAACCAACAACATGCAGAAGAGTGATGTTTGGAAATGGTTGATGCTAGATCATAAAAAACATGACTCCCTCCCGCTCTCTCTCTCTCTCTCTCTCTCTCTCTCTCTCTCTCTCTCTCTCTCCTTTCTTGCTCCACTCTCCTTTGGACTCAACCACCATGTTCTGAGGAAGACCAGGTCACATGGAGAGGCCACATGGAAGTGTTCCAGCCAACTACCAGAGGTGTGAGTGAACGAGCCTTCCTGCCTTTGAGTCTTCCAGCTGGGTCTCCAGACAACTTAGAGCAAAAAATAGATATCCCTGCTGAATTCAGCCATCTGCCCTGACTGAAATCCTGATCCTCAGAAACCACAAGCATAGTAAAACGTATTTTATTTATTTTTTTAATTGTTAGTTATTTTTAAATGAAGAAATGATTAAAATCCCCCCGTCAACTTCCTTTCCCCCCGCTTCCGCCACCCCTCCTCTTTGGTAACCACTAGTCCATTGTTCATGTCTATGAGTCTCTGTTAATTTGTCTTGTTTATTTGTTGCTTTTAGGTTTATATTCCACATATGGGATATCAGTGATTTTCAACCTTTTCTATTTGGCTTATTTCACTGAGTATGATTATTTCAAGGTCCATCCATGTTGTTGCATTGGCAGTATTTCATCTCTTCTTATGGCTGAGTAATATTCCATTGTATATATGTGCCACAGCTTTTTTAGCCAATCATCTATTGTAGGATACTTCGGTTGCTTCCATGTCCTGGCCACTGTGAATAGTACTGCTATGAACATCAGTGTGCAAATATCTCTTCAGATATGGGTTTTCAAGTCTTTGGGGGGGTTGCTGGATCATATGGTAGATCAATTCTTAATTTTTTTGAAAAACCTCCATACTGTTTTCCATAGTGGCTATACCAATTTGCAATCCCACCAGCAGTGTATAAGGGTTTCTATTTCTTCACATCCTCTCCAACATTTGTTATTACTTGTCTTGTTGATTATAACTATTCTAACAGGTGTGAGATATCTCACTGTAGCTTTCATTTGCATATCTCTAATAGCTAGCGATGTTTAGCATCATTTCAAATATTTGGGAGAAGTCTCTGTTCAGGTCTTCTACCCATTTTTGGATTGAGTCATTTGTTTTTTTGTTGTTGAGTCATATGAGTTACTTATGTATTTTGGATATTAGGCCCTTATCAGAGGCATTGCTTCCAAATACATTTTCCCATTCTGATGGTTGTCTCTTTACCTTATTGGCAATTACTTTTCTGAGCAGAAGCTTTTTAGTTTGATGTAGTCTCCTTCACTTATTTTAGCTTTTACTTCCCTTGCCTTTGAGGTCAAATTCATAAAAGTCTTTAAGTCCAAGGAGTTTAATTCCTATGTTTTTTATTTCTATGCATTTTATTGTTTCAGGTCTTATGTTCAGGTCTTTAATCCATTTTGAGTTAATTTTGGTGTGTGGTGATAGACAACAAACAATCTAGTTTCATTATTTTGCAAGGGTCTTTCCAGTATTCCCAGCACTATTTATTGAAGAGGCTTTCCTTTTTCCACTCTATGTTTTTATTTTTTTTTGTCAAAAATTATTTGCCCATATAAATATGGGTTTACTCTTGGACTCTCAATTCCATTCCACTGGTCTGTGTGTCTGTTTTGCTGCTAATGCCATGCCATTTTGATACTGTCACTTTGTAGTATAATTTGAAGTTGGACAGAGCGATGCCTCCAGCCTCATTCTTTTTTCTCAGAATGGCTTTGGCAGTTGAGGGTCTTTTGTGCTTCCATACGAATCTGATGATTTTATGCTCCATTTCTTTAAAAAATGCCAATGGGCTTTTGATGAGGATTGCATTAAATCTGTATAATACTTTTGGTAATATGATCATTTTAACTATGTTGATTCTTCCAATCCAAGAACACGAAATATCTTTTCATTTCTTTGTATCTCTTTGATTTCTTTTAATAAGGTCTTGTAGTTTTCATTATATAGGTCCTTCACATTTCATTGGATTTATTTCTAGGTATTTTATTCTTTTTGTTGCAATTGCAAAAGGAATTATTTTTTCCACTTCTTTTTCTGACACTTCATTCTTAGTGTATATGAATGCTATGGATCTTTGAACATTGATTTTGTAGCCAGAAACTTTATGTATTTCCTTATTACTTTTAGTAGTGTTCTTGAGGAGTCTTTGTTTTCTACATAGAAAATCATGTCATCCACAAATACTGACAGCATGACTCTTTGTTTCCTATTTGAATGCCTTTAATATCTTTCTCTTGCCTGATTGCTCTTACTAGGTGATGTTATATTGAATAAAGGTGGCAATAGTGGACAGCCTTGACTTGTTCCTGATTTTGGAGGGAAGGTTTTTAGTTTTTTCACCATTAAGTGTAATTTTGGCTTAAGGCTTGTCATATATGGCCTTAATTATATTAAAGTATTTCCCTTCTATACTGATTTTGTTAAGTGTTTTTATTATAAATGGGTGCGATATCTTGTCAAAAGCTTTTTTTGCATCTATTGTTATGGTCATATGATTCTTATTTTTTAATTTGTTTATGTGGTGTATCACATTAACCAATTTTCATTTGTTGTACCATCCTAGTGCCTCTGGGATGAAGCCCACTTGATCATGGTGTGTAATCTTTTTAATATGTTGCTGTATTCGGTTTAACTAGTAACTTCTTTAGGATTTTTGCATCTGTGTTCATGAGAGATAATGTTCTATAATTTCTTTTTTTTTTTTTTGTAAGTTATCTTTACCAGGTTTTTGTATCAGAGTAATATTGGCCTTTTAAAATGTGTTAGGAAATATTGTCTCCTCTTCGATTTTTTGGAAGAGTTTGAGGAGAATAGGCATTAAATCTTTGAATGTTTGGTAGGATTCAGTGATAAAGCCATTTGGTCCTGCACTTTTCCTTTTTGGTAGGTTTTTGATGATTGTTTCCATTTCCATTCTGCTGATCAGTCTATTTAGATTTTCCCATTCTTCTTGATTTAGCCTAAGAGGGTGTATTTTTCTAAGTACTGGTCCATTTCTTCTAGGTTATTAAATTTGGCATTATATTCTTTTTCATAGTGTCCTTGTATGACCCTCTGCATTTTTGCTATGTCAGTCGTAACTTCTCCTCTTTTACCCCAGATTTCATTTGTGTCCTTTCTCTTTTTACTTTAGTGAGTCTCACCAGAAGTTTGTTAATTTTTTTAACCTTCTCAAAGAACCAGCTTTTTTTTGCATATATTTTTTATTGTTTTTGTTTGTTTGTTTGTTTTCAATTTCATTTATTTCTGCTCTAATTTTGATTACTTTTTTTTATTCTGCTGACTTTAGGCACCAGCTGTTCTTCCTTTTGCAGTTTTTAAAGATGAAGCATTAGTTTGTTTATTTGGGCTTCTTCTTGTTTTTGGAGGTAGGCATGTAGTGATATGAACTGTCCTCTTATGTCTGCTTTTGCCATGTCCCAAAAGTTTTGATATGCTGTACTATCATTATTATTCATTTCTATGTATCTCTAGGTCTGTTTTTTTTTTAATTTCTTCTCTGATCCAGTTTTTCTTCACTAGTATGTTGTTTATCTCAATGTATTTGTGGTTCTTTCCTCTTTCTTTTTACAGTTGATATCTAGTTTCAAGTTGATCTCTAGAGAACATGGTTGGCAAAATTTCTGCCTTCTTATATTTGTTGAGGCTATCTCTGTGTCCCAATGTGTGATCAAGCCTTGAGCATGTTCCATGTGCACTAGAGAAGAATGTATAAGCAGATGTTTTGGGACAAAAGGCTCTATATACATCAATTAATTCAGGTGGTCTAATGTGTCATTTAAGGATGTTATTTCCTATTGATTTTCTGTTTGGATGATCTGTCCATAGCTGACAGTGGGGAATTAGGTCCCCTACTATTATAGTGTTTTTGTCTATTTCTCCATTTAGTTCTGTTAGTAATCGCTTTATATATATTGGGGCTCCCTGACTGTGAGCATAGATATTAATTAGTGTTATGTCTTCTTGGTGCATGATTCCCTTTATCATGATGAAGTGTCCCTCAATATCTTTACATTTTTTATTTTGAAGTCTATTTTGTTTGATATTAGTATCACTACTCCCACTTTTCTGTGAATGCCATTTTCTTGAAATTTCATTTTTTACCTTTTCACTTTGAGTCTATATTTGTGTTTGAAACTGAGATGTGTCTCCTGGAGGCAACATATGGTTGAGTTTTGTTTTTTGATCCAACTGCAACTCTGTGCCTTTTTATTGTTGAGTGCAGTTCATTTACATTAATGGTGATCATTGAAATGTGAGGTCTTCTTATAGTCATTTTATCTTTGCTTTCTGGTAGCTCAGTATTTTCATTGCTTTCTTGTTGTTGTGTTTCTATTTTCTTTATTTTGGTTGGCTTTTGTGAGTTTTCCTTCTGGTTCTTATTGTTTTATGTTATATATTTCAGTTCTGAATCTTTGGTGTGTGGTTACCAATATAAATATATAAAGGATAGTGTGTGTGTGTGTGTGTGTGTGTGTGTATTTAATTTGTCTGTTTTCTTCTGCGTGTGCCTTATCTCCATTCCCCTTTGCAAATTTGGATCGTTGAATCCTCCCCTTTACAGTCATTGTTGTCTCACGTTTTTTCTATATATGTTGAATGTTCATTACTATCTTGCTATAGCAAATCTCTTCTTATTCTTAAGCTATAATGCCCTGCTCTTAATAATGGTTGCACTCTTCTTCTTTTATCAGCCTGCTAGTCACCTTACTCCTAATTATGTTGTTGTTGTTGTTGTTGTTGTTGTTGTTGTTGTTGTTTTGTCATTTTGTTTTAAGTGAGCTAACCCCTCTTAGAATTTCTGTAGTACAGGCCTCATAGTGGAGAATTCCTCAATTTTTGTATGTCTGGAAAGGTCTTTATTTCTCCTTCACCTAAGGAGAACTTATCTGAATACATTTTTCTTTGCTGGTTGTTCCTTTATTTAATAATTTGAATATTTAATTCCACTCCTTTCTGGCTTATCAGGTATCTGCTGAGAAGTCCCATGACAATATAATGGGTTTTCCTTTGTAGGTTACCAACTTCTTTCCCCTGGCTACCCTGAGAATTCTACCTTGTCGTTGATTTTTGATAATTTTAATACAACGTGTTTTGGTGAAAGCCTTTATGGGTAGAGATAATTGGGTGTTCTATTGACTTCTTGAATTCCAAGCTCCAGCTCATTCCTTAGATTTGGGAAATTCTTGTCAACTATGCCTGAAAATTCTTTCTAATTCCTGCTCCTTTTTCCCACCTTTAAGAATTCCCATTATTCTTATGTTTCTTCTCCTGATGGTATCAGCTAGTTTTGTATTTCTCTTTCATTATTTTCCATTTTTTAGTTTCTCTCTTCTTCCTTCAGATTTTTTTTCTAGATTTCTGTCTTCGATATCACTGATTCTTTCCTCCATTTGGTCAACTCTATTTTCCATGCTTGTTATTTTATTTTTTACTTCTTGCAGTGTGTTCTTTATCTCCAGAAGGTCTATTCTTTTCTTTTTGAGAGTTTCAATCTCCTTGCTGAAGAATTTATTCTGTTCATCTAGTTCTTTTTCAATTCCTGAAATTGTTGATTTCAGATCTCATTGAGTCTTTTCAGAAGTACCATCCTGAATTATCTATCATTTAAGTTGCATATTTCTATGTCTGTAAGCTTATTTTCTGGAAAGTTTTCTCTTTCTTTCTGCTTTCTGAGATGCCTTGTCACCTTGATTGTTCATGGTATTTAGTGAACTATTTCGATTAATGCCTGGGAATTAATGGAAGTGTGTTCTGCTCCCCCCCCCCCAGAAGATTTATTATATAATGATCCTTAGCCTGTTGCAAAGAAGGGGTTTTTCTTTTGGTTTCCAGTAGGTGGCATCTAATCCTCTTGGATCTCTGCTCATAATCTTTTTTTTCTTATAGATATTTAATCACCCTTACTATCCTCAATCTCTGTTCCTGTCAGTGTTAGCGACAGTTTCAGTAGTGTTTGCTCAGATTCCCCTGGTGTTCCACAATGATCTATCTAGAAGGGAATGAGGGGAAGGGCCTTCTGGGTTGAGGAATGCGAGTTGTGGCTCAGCCTCAGTTTTGCAACTGTGGCTAGTAAAAATCAACTGTTTTTTTCTCTGCCATCCCCACGTTCCTGTGTCTCTGCTCTCTGCCCTGATGACCAGGCACTGCTGTCGGCTATGTGGAGCTCACAGCACTCTCAGGCAGGGACGTTCAGGTAAGTTGCCACACCTTGTCCCCTCCCCCTCCTCCTACAGGGAGCTCTGGCTGCTACCAGAGGCAGTTTCTTTGTTTCTCTCAGTCCTTCACCCAATGCCTGGGGTTCTGACCTGTGGTAGCTCTTTTGCATAGATTCCATGTGACATGCTGGTGTGTAGTTTGGGTGTTTTTTTATTGAGTTTTAGATATTCAGTTTATTGTTGTTTCAAGGGAAGAGATTTGAGAACATCTCTCACTCTGCCATGCTTAATCCAATTGATAAAATATATTTTAAACACTAGATTTGGGGTCAACTTGTTATATAGCCATAGTAATTTGATGGACTTTGTCCCTGTACTGTTTAAATATGTTCTAGTGAGGCAGCTCATTGACCAGCATCTGTACTGTCAGTGTGCCTTTCTGGTCCACCTGAGCACTGTGGTTCCCCACCACCCACCAGCACCTACTTATTTGCTCAATGCTAGTATTCATGTACAGAAGTTTCAGAATTGTTAACTTGCACCCCCATGAGAAATACAGTGTTTACATATAGTTACTTCAGTCTTTAGCCTTACAGTTCCCAGGCAAAGCATTATTTACCAAAGTTACTTGGGTCAACTTCTTCTTTCCCCCAGAATTTATATATGTTCTTTCCAACCTTCTCAACATTTCTGCCAGGTAGGCACTGTTAACCCTACCTTACAGAGGGATGTTGAGGCTCTGAGAGTTTAGTGAAGTGTAGGTGGAAAAGATGAGGTGGGGTGCTAACATCTCAAGCCCAGAGACATGGCTACTTTGTCAGGCTGCTTTAAGCTGTCTCCCTGGGCTGCTTTCCAGAGGTGGCTTAGAGCAAAGCCCCACCAGATGTGCAATGTCCTTTACCCTCATGTAGCCTTTGGGCTGCTTCCAGCTATGGCCACTGGAAGACCTTTCATTCCAGCCCTTCCTTTTTTTCCATGCAGATATATATCAGAGGCCACCCTATAGTGTTCCTGCCCACCAGGGGAAGGGAGAGGAGGATGGTTATGACCCTAGCCAGCCCAGCCTCCTGCATCCCAGCCCCCACAGTTTTCCAGCTGGTTCTCCGGCTTTGCCAAGAACTTCCATGCTTCACTGCTGCAGCCGGCAGGGATAGTATGCAAAGTCCCAAAAGGACCAACACAGTACTTTGTTAGAGCTCTTGGCCAACTCATTTTACACATCTCATGTGAGCCCTAAACCTCATCAAGAAGACTGGAGTATTTCCCAGTCTTAACCTTTCTTCCAAAACCTAGTCTTCCTAGCCCCTGTTTTTCTCAGTTGAGCAGAAGCTAACACGAAACAAACCAGCTACAGACACAGCAGGAAGCAGAAACACCACCTCTCACTTCCCTTAACTTCTCTCTCCAGAGTTTGGCTTGTGCCACAATCAAGGCTATAGGGAGAATCAAAGTATCCACCCCAGAGGCATTACCTAGGTCATGCATATGTGGTTGCATTTACGTGGCTGAACCTCTGTGTCAAGTGTTTTAAATGGGCAATGCTCTTCTCGTCATCCCAGAGAGAGGGTGAGGGACCAACCACTCTGCCATTCTCCTCCTCAAAGAACTCCTGTGATTTGACTTAACCTGAGAGAGAGAGATAAGTGGTGAGCTGCCAGATGCTGCCAGCCAATTATAGGCTACGCTCCATAGTAGAGAGTTTCTCTGCTATGTGAAGGTTACTCTTCAGGACTTATTGACAACTGCAACCTTGTGCCAAGCCTGCAGAGAAAGAGCCAAAAGCTATTAGACACCTTGAGAATTAGAGTAGGGAAGTATTACTTTTTGTGTTCATTTTCTGTTGCTTCTTGTAGCTATTTAAAAAGAAGAGAGTCAGTGAACCATGTAAGGAAAAACTCAGCCACAAAGAAATGTAATACGAAGGGCTCTTCCTCAGTCTCCCCAGGCTGATGGGGATAGGAGTTTTGCTTTTGTTTTCCTTCTGATTTAATAACAAGCTACTTTTTCTCGTGGCTTGTTTAGAGCTGTCTCAAGGTTTTACCCTAATCTCAAGTGCCCACACAAATAGCTTAAGCCTTCTCTGTCATCAGGGAACAGGGAAGGGCCGCCCCTGAGGCTAGGCCCTTGGACATGTCTGTGGCTGAGCTCCAGGCTCCAGAGCTCCAACCTGGCCCATGGCCTGCCTCTCTTATGTTCCACTCTGGCTCTGTGGGATGGCAAGTGTTCAACAAGATTTCTGGATGCCGATGTGCCTTTTTCCATATATGCTTCCGCGGAAGGGTGATCTCACCTCGGAGAAAAGACATCCCCCTGGAATCCACACATGTGACTCAGGAGCTCCAGTATTCCAGCTGCCGACCACACCCCACACATGTTCTTAGCCATTCTGGGAGCTCTGGGAGAAGGGGAGAGTCTTCCCTTGCTCCATGTCCAAAATGTGCTCATCATAGACTAACCTGGACTCAGCTCTCAAGCCACCAGTTGCTAACTCATCCTAAGTGAACTTCTGGAAACATTGGCTCCAACTTGGAAAGTGAGGTCTCAGGACCTCAAAGACCAACAGTGAGTTATCATGATTCCTAAGTGTTCTGGGCTCAGTCCTGTGCAGCCTTCAGCTCACATCTAAGATATTTTCAGGACCCACTGGAAAGCAGCATATGTGCTCACATATAACCAGAACAAAACTGGGGGGATTTTTTTTATTCCCACAATTAGAATGGCTATTGCAGTCCATTGTCTTCTGACTGCCTTCTTCCTGTTCAGGCCTTTAGAGAAAGTTTCTCTTTTGTGAGATGATGCAGTCCCTTAATAAATGGTTAGCTACTGTCCCTTCCCCAGCACACCATTCAAAACAAAGCCTTGTAGCTGATTCCAGGCCTTCCAGGAATGAAGTAGGGGTGAGGTGGGGATTTCTGGGAAGGCTATATTAGGCTGCATGAAATTCCCACAGGAAAATTCCCAAGAAAGGAATCTGAAGCCAAAACTTAGGAAGCAGAATGTGACGCAACCTATTCAGCCACATCAGTATGCTGTCAGCTGCACCACCGCAGTTTTGTGAGACTGGCTCTAGCTTTCTTCCATACTAGGGTTAGGAGGGTATAGTTTTCAGTGTACAAATCTTATCCTTTCTTAGTTAAATTTATCCTTAAATATTTTTCTTTGATGCTATGTAAATGGAACTGTTTTCTTCTTATTTTTTGATTGTTCATTACTGTCATGCAGAAGTAACTTTTTTGTTATTCAAATTTGCTAAATTTCTTTATTGATTATAAAGATTTAGTGGGTTTTTCAGAATTTTCTATGTATAAAATCATGACATCTGCCAACATAGCTTCACTTCTTTTTTTCCAAATTGGATGACTTTTATTTCTTTCACTTTCCTAATTGCTCTAGCAAGAACTTCAGTACAATGTTGAAATCAAGTGGCAAAAGCTGACATTCTTGTCTTGTTCCTACTTTTGGGGAAAGTTTTCAGTCTTTTATCATTGGGTATGTTGTTAGGTGTGGGTGTATATATATGGCCTCTTTCATGTTGAGAAAATTCCCTTCTAAATCTAGTTCAATGAGTGTTTTTATCATAAAAAGATGTTGGGTTTGGTTGAATGCTTTTTCTGCAACAATTGAGATAATTATGTATATGGGTTTTCACCCCCTTCATTCTATTAATGTGGTGCATTAAGTGGTGTGATTTTTTAAACGTTGAACTACTCTTGCATCCAGGATAAATCCCACCTGGCGTTGCTCCATTAGGAAGGTCTTGTTCTAAAGGCCCTCTTGCTCCCTGTAATAAGCATGTTCATGTTAGTGGAGTGAGAAGAGCTCATAGCTAGGGGAAATGGCTTCAGCAAGGCAGAACTGGGCTCTGGCATGCCCACAGTGCACAGGGAATAGGAAGAAGGTGACCAAAGCAGTGTGCCTCCCTTCTGGCCACCTGTAACCTGAATCAGCTAGCAGTACGGGCACTATGGACACCCACTCCTGGGGAGGAAAGAGAATCCCTCCCTGCCTGTGTTGGCGAGAAAGTCGTCAGCTTCACTTGATTCACTTTACAAGGGATAGATGGTTCTCTTCAGAAGCAGTCTCTCATCAACCTGGCTGTCAGAAATTTAACATCTCCACTAGTCCCTCCTTATCTCTGATTTTGCTTTCTGTGGTTTTACTCACCTGCAGTCAACAGCAGTCTAAAAATAATAAATGAAAGATTCCAGAAGTAAACAATTCATATGTTTTAAATAGCATGCTATCTGAGTAGCGTGATGAAATCTCATGCCATCCTGCTCCATCCCACCTAGGACATGAATCATCCCTTTGTCCAATGTATCCATGATGTGCTCTTCACCCATTAGTCAATGAGTAGCCACCCTTCTCGGTTATCAGATCTCCTGTCTCAGTATCACAGTGCTTTCACTCAAGTAACCCTTATTTTACTTAATAATGGCTTCAAAGTGCAAGAATAGTGATGCTGGCAATTTGAATATGCCAAAGAGCTTCCTTTAAGTGAAAAGGTATGTATGCATAGGAAAAACAGTATATATGGGGTTTGGAAGTATGCAGTTTTAGAGATCCACTGGGGGTCTTGGAACATATCCCCCATGGATAAGGGGGGACTACTGTATGATAAAGTTCAGAGGCGAGCACATATGAATTATTTATTATTTATAGGAGACTATAAACTTCTGCATATTATTTAAATTTTAAGTTTTAGAATAATTCCCGAAACTTGAAGATAACTCAGCAAATGTATTACTACTTTATTGGATACAACATATAATAGGCTATTTACAAGCATAAATTCACAGGCAGTGGTACATTCCAAAAAAAATATCACTGTATAGGTCAAAAAAAATTTTTTAATATTATTTATCTGCCTTAGTGAAAATGGCATGAATAGTTTATTGAACTACAGTTCATATACAAATTCAAGTCAGCTTATTGGAAAATTATAGTCTACAAACATTAGTGAGAAGGAGCAGTCACACTGTAGGATTCACTACCCAACCCACAGCAAATGAAGTTGATCACAATAAAGCCAAACTAAGAAAATTAAAAGGCAAGAATAGCAGCAATTGAAAACTGATCTCTTAAAACCTCACTGATGAGGTTCTGGAAACAAAACATGCTTCCCCAAATTGCCAGATTTCTCTCCACACAAGTCATGTGCTAGGGAACTTGGCTGCATTGCATAAGAGCCAAATGTCTTAGCAGGCCCCCAAATTTCAGTTCTTACAAAGCCTAATACTGGACTATTTTAATATACAATGCCAAATGTTTGAAATCAAAATAATTCAGGTTGCCACTGTGTAACCCTTAGTCAAATATAGGAAAATGAAGTCAGTGTAAGCATGAATTATTCTTCCATGAGGATGGAAAAGTGACCTTAATGAGTATATGGCCAAGAAAGACCTCCAGTGCTATGATGGGGCCATCTACTACTAGCTCAGAGAGCCAATAGTTAAATCTTTTAATAGCTTTTTGCAAGCCAGTTGTTAAATGTGGTCATTATCAAAATTAAAATCACGTAAATTTACAATTAAATTATATTAAACACAAAAGTATTAAATACTTAAAACTCATCAGTGCCTAATTATTTTATTACATTTTGTGACACTTTGGCAGCTTATAAGAGTGCTTAGAGGAAAGACTGATGCAATGGTCCTTTGCAAAGGCTAAAACCAAGGTCTTTCTAACCCCACTCCTACCCCCAAGCAGGGAGAAGGTTGAGAAATATTCACGCATTCAAATCACTGGGGCTCATACAGCCAGTTCTAGAAGCCCACAGTTCTGGCTGTGAAGACAAGCCCTTTGTGAAACTCTCCTGTGCCCCACCAACTCTAACCTTCCAGAAGTAAGTTTCTACCATACAGGCCGCATCTTAATTATTCAGACAAGTGCTCAGGTCTCTTCCACCTACAAGTGGATTATAATTTTAAAAGGGCATGTCCATCCATCATTTTCTAATTTCACAGCAGCTTATAAATGTGGGCAAGAGAGTATTCTTTCCCTTTTAATAGATGAAGAAACTGAGCCTTAGGAAGGCGAGGAAGTTTTCCTGGGTTCACACACTCTGTAGCTCATAAAAAAACATGGAAAAATATGTTCACAGTATAAGTATAAACATATAAGTAAAAACATATTATGTAATCTCAGTTCTGTAAACCTAGTTATGTGTGTGTGTGTGTTTGTGTGTGCACACTCACACACATACATGTAAAGTCTGAAATGAAATGATATATACCAAAATGTGAACAGCATTTATCTTTGAGAAAGGGGTTTTCTCATCTTTTTATTTATGTGCATTTTCTAATTTTTGCACAATAAATATAAGAAAATACTTTTAAAAGCTTTATTTTACTTTTACTTCTTAATTTATAGTTTTATTTAAATACTAATGAAATTAATAAATAAAATAAAATATAGGCTCACTTTGCAAAGCCCCATGCCCCCTGCCCATCCATCCCTTGGATGCTCCACACCAGGTCGGTCTCATGGGCACGTCCTTCAGCCTAAGGCATCAGCCTCTGGGTCAGAAGGCAGCATTGGCTCACTGGGTACAGGAAATAGGGCTGGAGCAAAGAAAAGAAACCTCTTCATGTCCACACAGTGTTAAAATAAACTTGCTGGAAAGAAGCCCCGTGGGAAACACATGACATTTGTTTGCAAGGAAATATAAACATGGACAATTGGAGACAGAGAAATGTGGCTTAGTGAGAACTTGATCAAAGCCAGCTGGGTAAGCAGGCCTGGCTGCAGAGAAGAGAGACACGTGGACAGAAGCTCCCAGGGTGGTCTGGGCAGGCCCAGAGGCATGACTGGGCAGCCTCTTCATCTGAGGGAGGCTGCCCAAGAAAGTGTGGCCTGAGACACAGCCTGGGGAAGTCAGATATGATTGATCTTCCAGCACTTTGAGAGCTGGATGAGCTGATCCAGTTGCCAGGATAGAAGGAAGTCCCACCTAGATTCTGAATGTTTAGCTCCAAGTTCATAGAATGGAAAATAATCACCATTCATCTACCACTAACCATGTGCCAGGCACAGAGCAAGGTGTTTCATTATGTCATTTAATTTTTACAATGGTCCTAGAGGAGATCACTGCCCTGATCCCAGTTTTTTCGTAGTTCTAGAAAGTTATTCCTTAAGATCAAGTGGCTGCTGCATTGTGGAGCAGGCTTTTAAACTAGAGCCCGTGTCCATCTACAGAGCACATGCTTTCCTCATCACAGCAAGCCAGATTGCCATCTGTGCCCGCCAGAGCCCTCCCAGTGTCCTCCCCATGTCTATTCTGAACACCTGACCCAGCCCCTCCACCCACTGCCATCCACCAGCCCTAAGCAACTGAAATCCTTAAAGAGCTAGTGAGAACCCTGGCCTTGGCATTACTTCCATCTTGTACATGTGAAGGCAGCTTTACTATGTTTATTTAAAATTGTGCCAGGGGATGCTAAGTGTGCATAGAAAATTATCACTAATTTAAAAGACTTTTCCTTCTAGGAGACAAAAAGTTTCATGGATTTCATGAACAATAACCAAAGCTTAGAAGTTACAGTACCTTTGAGTTTTCTCTATTGGCCGTGGCCTAAATACAACATTTTGTTGTTTTTCCTCTTTGCTTTTAGAGCACAAACACAGGCTCCCCTCTAAGAACTGGAGAGGCTGTGGTGAGTTTCCCTTCAGGACTCTGGTGATGTCTGAGAGCATGACCACCTACACCTGTAGGTCCCAGATGTCTGTCACCTCCTGGCACCACTCTGGGGTTGTACCTCTTCCCTCTTCTCACAGTCTCTTCCCTCATCTTGATGAGTCATTACCATTCTCATGTGAGAGGTCATTGAAAGGAGATGATTTTAGCCTTCCTGAAGCCAAGACATGCCCATCTTGGCTGGCATCCATCTTTCCTTATAGTGACATCAAGGGGTTTACATGGCTAAACTTCCAAAAAATCGTTTTTCAACATTATTTTCTTTCTAAAAAGTTTTGTTCTCATAGGAAAACTTTTCTCTCTTTGAGAGCAAATTCCCTTCCTGCCTGGGAAAGTAAATAAAGTCAGGCCCTTGGCCTGGGGTACTGAGTGGGGAGATGCCCCTGTAGCTCATGTGCCTAACAATCTCTATAGGTCCTCTACAACTCTAATCATTCTTTTAGGGTTGAGCTGCATATCCATCATGATGAGTTGAGCATGTCTGGGCTCTGTGTCTGCTATTATACCTAGAGAATCTATACTGATTTAAGGCCTGTCTCATATCAGTTCGACTAGTGAAGATAACAGCCATCTCTAAGCCTGCTACTCCTAAGCCAGAGAAGAGAAATGAGTGCACCCTGCCCCTCCTCCAGCTTATCCTACCTCTCCTGACACCCACAGCCCTCCCTGCCGCCACCAGCTTGACTCAACCCTTACCTGCAGCTGTCCTCACAGCATCTCCACCCTCCACCTCACCCAGGCACTGGGCTATCCTTGTTCCTTAATCTTGTTTCCACCAAGTTGCTGCCCTTTCTGCACAGTGGTCTTACAGTTTGTTCTGTCCACTTCCTGACCTGGGGACTCTCTTACACAAGAACATTTGAGGCCACCTCCTTAGGTGGCAGAAGCATTTCTTACTTCTCTCTCTCTCTCTATTCAAGAACAGCCTGGCATAAATGACTAATCTGAGGTGAAAACTGTGACAAAGGGGCCAGAGGAGGATGTACTTCCATCCAATACCAAGGTCCAGCATCCTTGGATACCAGGCTTCCATATAGGTCTTTTTTTTTTTTTTTTTGAAGAAAAATAGTGGGCTGCTTTGAACCATTTCTCTGGAGAGCTCAGGCCACACTACCAAGGACTCCCACCTGTCCATAGAGTGAGCAAAGGCTGGCTTGTCTTATCTCAGGGAGATAGGAGAGTGGGTTCAATTCTATGCTTGCCCCAAACAGGGGCTCAGTTTTTTCTTGGTCTCTGCTGACTATCTAACACTCACAGTGGTTGCACGATGCTAACCTGAGCAGCCCCTCACTAATTAGAAATGTTTGCTTAGCTTCATTTTAAAAAGAAGTTTTATTTTTATTGAGCTTACTCAGTTCAAACTTAAGTGAGATTTGTCAGCTATCTGGCTAATTTTCTTTATATGAACAATAGTAAAAATTAGTGAACACTTGGATTTTTGCGTGATTATAATCAATTTTATGTTAAACTTAGCTTAAAAGAAATTTATCTTCATGAGTAAGATATCAGACAAATCCTAGTTAAGAGACTGTCTAAAAATGCCTGACTGAGGCTCCCTTACAGCTGTCAAGGACACCAAAAAGAAGGGCAGTATGGGAAACCATTGTATCTAACAGGAAGGAGCCTGAGAAGACATCATGACTAAATGTAATGTGGTATCCTGGGTGGGGTCCTGGTACAGAGAAGGAGTATTAGGTAAACTAAGAAAATCTAAATAAAGTATGAACTTTAGTTAATAATGATGGAATCATATTGTTGGCTCATTAATTGTGACAAATAAATCATACTAATATAAGATGCCACATAAGTGTGAGGCATATAGGAACTCTCTGAATTCCCCTCACGACTTTTAGGAAAATCTAAAACTGTTCTAAAATAAAACTTTATTAAAATATATATATAAAGAAATTATATAATTCACCTAATATTATACTAAGAATGAAAACTTTCTTAATCTCAGTTTCTCTGAATTTTGGAACGGGGTAAAAGTTGATCAAAACAAATTATAAGTAATAGACCACATTTGCCGAGTGCTGACTACATGCCGGTGTTCTAAGATCTTTATATGCACTACTTCATGTAATGCTGACAAAAAACCCAATAAGGTAGGGCCAACTATTAGCCAATTTTACAAATGAGGAAACTGAGACATAGCAAGGTTAAATAGTTCGTCCAGATCACAAAGCAGCATTTGTCTATAGAGCCTACATACTCTGTCATCACTGTATTCTGCTTAGAGGGAACCATAAATGAAGAAAAAACCTAAGTCAGTTGAAATTCTAGGACCATGAAGACTCAGACCCAAAATATGCTATGAGGTGAGGCTGGGTTGTAGAGGCCTGAGTTACTTTTTCTAATACACAGCCTGGGAAATATGCCACCCACTCATTTCTTATTCAGTGATAATGTACAAAATCATATTCTTTGAAGGATGATTAATTTACCTGATATATCTAAGATTATGACAAATGACTTGGAAGAGAAAGAGTAAGTCAGCAGCTGGTTCCAGAGCACGGCCCTTTTAGGCTTCTTGTCACAGTATAAGCCTCTCTGCTGGCATCTTCTGTTCTGCTCAGCTCAGGTTCCCTTTGTCTAAGCAACCCCTCTGCATGCTCCATGTTACAGGAGAGGAGATTTACTCTTCTCCAGGCAATTCTCCTTTACTATCTCTCATGGATCTCAGAGCACATTTTAATTAAGACAATGGTTTGTGAATAGCAGAGACACTTGTGAACTGAAGGTGAATGTTTCTGGATTCTCAGTAATCATTTTATTTTTTATAGACATGACAGAACTTTGGGGTCCTCTCTCCCATCCCATGGATCTCCGATATGTATGTTTTAAACCCCAGTTCACCCACTTGAAACAGCTGCAAGAATGTGAGGCTCACACTCTCCAAGTGCAGCCCACCTTTTGGCTCCCTAATAGTTGCTACAACAGACCCAAGACCAGCTGCAGATCTTTCCCAAAACCAATGCTCCCAGGTCCTCCACACCCTGGGCAATGATACCAAACCCTAAGAGTGGTGACAGCCCTTCTCTCTCCCCCAAATCTGACAGCAAGTCCTGCATCTCCACTTCCAAACCCCTTCTCAAACCTATTTATCCTCTGAACCTTTGCCATCAGGACTCCATTTGAAAAATCACATTAACTCTGACATTTTAATCGTCATCTGTTTAACTTGTTTGTCTACCTCTCAACTATTTCCAAACTCAGATGATGAAATCGGTGTCATTTATTTACTTATTCAAACCCCCATATATTCTATAATAGAATATATCATAGGATATGTTAGAATTCTATAATATGTACACTTTTAACACATATAGAAGAGTATACATACATATTTATTTAATTTTTATGTTTGGTTTATATATATATATTTTTTGACATAAATATGTTTTTAATGTGTAGATTTAAAGATTAATGCATATTTAATTTGTTAATCTTGCCAGATAACCCTCCCAGCTCACCTTTTCCTGTTTCAGGTACTGAGTCCTAAGATCAACAAACCCACAGTGATGCCCTTAGATTCTGCCTGGTCGCTGTTATTCACAGCCTTCTCTACTTATGCAGAAATGGCTTTTCCTCTGGTGTTTCCTCTGGTGTTATCTGCCCCTTCTGCCTTGGTCAGAGTATTCTACCCACCAAAGTAGACCGTCTGGGAATCACATGTGTTGTGGGGGCCCCAGAACCCACGGGGCTTGGTGGGCAAGGTGTATTCCAACCTCTGGCCTCTACTAGCATGCAAAACACAGGGTAAGATGGTCAGAATGGCCTTCACTCAAGACATTGCACTCACAGACACAAAGACTTACTGTGGCTGCTCCCAAATACATCCAAAAAGGCCTGCCCTCTTGAACCTTTATTCCCAGGAGCTGGCCATATAGAAAGGGACTGTCCAAAACAGCATGAGAGAACTTTGAGTAGGACTACCACAGAAGTAAGCCACTGAGCTTGGATTTGGGTGTAAGCCAAGGAGACACATGCTGGGAGCCAGTCCTTTCTGTCTCCTGGGCATGTCAGTCTTTATAACCTGAGAAGAAAGCACTAATCTTCAGCATACTCTGTTTTCTTCACACAGGAGATCATGTGTGATGATCATACAAAACCAGAACACAGAAATGGTGCTGGGAAAATATGTCATGATGTGGGATGGGAGAGAGGACCCCAAAGTTCTATCATGTCTATAAAAAAATAAAATGATTGCTGAGAATCCAGAAACATTCACCTTCAGTTCACAACTGTCTCTGCTATTCACAAACCATTGTCTTGATTAAAATGCTGCTAAAAGAAATAAATCAATTAACAGATAGCTTACATGATGGTTTATTCTATCTTATACGCAGAAAATTGCTTATGAGTATCACATTACCGCTTACGGTTATCCGTTAACAAAGGCTGCTAATGACTACATTGTTATCAAGTCAGATAAAAGACACCCCGGGAATCCAAGCAAATTATTATAACACAGCACTTTGTTTTGAAATATAGCTCATCTTTCATCACACACAAGGCAAGTAACCTAATCCAAAGAGAACCAGACCTTACAACCACCTAGATTTCTGTTGAATGGAGAAGCAAAGCTTACTCCATTATGCAACCCCAGAAATACAGGGTTAATATTACAGGAGAGAGAAATGTTAATGGGGCCTGTGCAACAGAACCTTAGGTTTATGGGAATAATAAAGAGATATGGGTTTTCTAAATCTCTGCCAGTTGTGTCCTCCATGACAAGGTCCTCCATAACAATAACGGCTTACATTTACAAAGCACAGCATCTGCTTTCTCATTTAATCCTTTGTTGGCTCCATCATTTGAAAACTCGAGGGACTGTAAGCTCATTTTGTGTCCACAAGACTCCTTTTTCTCCCTCCAGCTTGCCATTTCTTCCTTTGGATGATTCGTCTTTCATTCAGAGAGATGGAGATTGTTCTATGTTCTCCTCATGTTGGGACACAATGAATTTTTACAGGCAGATTATTTTGGCAGCTGAAGAGGTGAAGCTAACAGTTTTTGAAAATTTTGGAAAATGTATAGTACAATCGTGGTGCTAAAAAGGCTGTGTCTTGACTTTGGTTCTCATTCCATGAGCCATTTACTGTGGGTGGGTCCCATTGACATGTCTTACAATGCCATCATAGACACATGAACAGCTCTGACGTGAGGATTTGTTGGCTTCCATCCTTTTTTGCTCCTGGATAAATTGGTCATGTCTCCTTTTGTGCAACCAGTCTCTTGAAGAAGAGAAGCAATATTTTCCTTCAAGACAGAGGCACTATAGATTCTGTTCATTCTATTATTTGCCCTGGTTATTGAGTTTCATGTGAAGGTCTATCATTAGCTTGGACATTAAAATTTAAGACATCCTCAAAACTGCAGTGGACAGTTTTCTAGACTACCAAGCCCCTTCTGAAGTGGCTGCTCACTTAGAGTTCAATCACTTGTTCATGTCTGGAAAGGAAGAGAACCATCTGGAAGTCTTATGACAGAATGACTATACTCTAACTAAGCATGACATGTGCTTATGTGGCATACACAATTAAACAAAAATGAAAAGGCTCATCAGCAAATCTTAGCCAGGTAAGACATTTCCCCTTAAAACATAGAAAGGTATCTGAAGATCAGTGGCTTCAAGGTTAAGAGGAGAGTTTTTCAGGTAGAGCTCAACTTGTCAAACCAAGGTTACTATACCTCATCCACCTTGACAACACAAATGAAAAAAGTTGTTCTCCAAGGTTAAGAGGCATACCTGGAGAAAAGAGCCACTTTGTGTACTTGAAGAGTTTACACTCATCTGGGCAGATGCTATGAAATACAGGGCAGACAGACTTATGGGAATATAACTGGATGAAACATTCAAATCTGAACTATACACTGTTACAGAGGGTAAGACTTCTTCATACTCTGTGTATCAGGTTGGGTGTAGGAAATGGTAGTGTGTGTGTGTGTGTGTGTGTGTGTGTAAAACCAGGAACAGAGAAGAAAAATGAGATCATTAAACCTGATCCCAATATAATAAAGCTTGGGCCAAAAGTAGGGCAGAGACCCTGTTGTGGCCCCTCTCAGCTGAGGGCCTCACCAGCACTTCCATGTTGAGACTGAACTCATACCAACACTTCATTTTGGTTCCACATAAGCATTATTTGTAGTTATAACAATGACATATTTATGCTTACATTGCATACTTTAATGCCATTCCACAGTGTGTATTCAGTTTTAATATCTTGATGTCTAACTAATATTTCCTGTAGGAGAAGGAGCAACAATAGTAGAAAGACAGGTCAGAGTTAAACATTAATGGTTCAAGCTAAGTCAACAGCCATAAAAGGGATAGCACATACCTACCTAAACCATGTGTGGAAGACCAAGGGCATGGGTCAAGGTTGGGGTTACAGATCTTGATGAAAGAAGAGTCAAGATGGAAGGCAAACAAGTTGGAAATAAGCAAGGATAGTAGAAAAGAGAGGTGAATAAAGGGATTCCAAGAGAGGGCCTAAATTCTGCCAGGTGTTTGTGCTTCTTCTTTAAAGTATGATGGATCCAAAAGAACATAGAATTTAAGAGGTCCAGGGGCATAACAGAAAGTTCATCCCTCCTATTGTCTTTAAGAAGTCCTGAGTTCAAAGGGCCTCTTCAGGTGTTATTAAGGAGAGGATCCACAGCGACTAAATCTAGCCAGTATTTGCACTTGAGTTTCTGATGCTCAGAGAAGATGGGCAGACTAGAAGAGGGGTCTCCTTTTATCCCTGTTGGCCCAGAGCTGAGAAAGTGGCATCTATAGCCACCTCATAGAGAAAATTGTTCTCTGACAAGGCAATGATTCCTCTTCAGATGAGTATGTAGCCAGCCCCCAGAGAGCCAGGCACAACCTTCAGGAAAAGATAAGCTGGACAGGGACTTGAAATGCATATTCTGACAGATTTAGTAGGTGAATTAGGCTGCACACCTAGGTTGGTTATCAAGAGAAAGAAAAAGAGACTTTTGGAAACTGTAGGATTATATTGGCTGCCTAATTCCAAATCTTCTACCATATTTTAAAAAAATCATACAAACCAATAAGAAGAGAAGAAAAAATGAACCCCCCTCCAAAAAAAAACTAATAACAAAGACTTCTATATGTCCTGGTTTGCCTAGGACAGTCCCAGAATATATCTCAGTGGTTAATTTAATACCTGCCAATGCTGAAAAGTCTTTTGACCAAATTCAACACATCTTTCTGATTTTAAAAACTCAATAAAGTAGGAATTGATGAACATTTCATTAACAGTATAAAATACATTTACTTCAGCCCTAAAGCCAGCATCTTACTTAAAAGAAACATTTAGTGGGTTTTTCACTAAGATCAGGCACAAAACAAGTATATACATGGTTTTCACTATTATTCAGCCAATGCAATTAGAGTGGAAAATCAATTAGAGGCATAAGAATTGGGAAAGAAGGTCTAAAATTTGGCAGATGACATGATCATAAAATTTAGAACATGATAAAGGTAGCAAATAAAATATTAAGAAGAAAATGAACACAAACAATAAGAGCATTCAATAAAGCAGCTGCTATAATGTTAACATACAAAACAAACAAACAAACAAATAAATAACCATAAGCAATCAATGACCAAGTAGGAGACATAAAGGGAAATCCCATTTAAAAAAGCAATAAAATTATAAAATATTTAGGAATAAACAGGAAATGTGAAAAATCCATGAGTAACATCTGAAAATCCTCCTGAAATAAAAACAGACATAGAAAAGGTCTTTTTTCTGTGAACGACTGCTTAAAATTGTAAAAAAGTCATTGTCTTCCATTTAATATATGAATATAATGCAATCCCCTCAAAATATCAAGATGTTTCTTTCCCTAGACAGATTCTGAAGTTGATTCAAAGTTCATATGGAAAAAAATGAACATACGTGAATAGCAAGGACAGAAGAGCAAGAGTGTGCCTCTGAAAAGAAAACACAATGGCATGAAGAACCAGCCCTGCCAGATGGTAGTGTACCATGAAGCCTCAACAAGTAAAAAGCATGTAGTAGCACCTGAATAATTACAATCGGAGAATAATATAAAGTCTAGAAATTGTCCAAGTACATATGGAAATTTAGAATACGATAAGGGTGGCAAATATGACACTGCAAAAAATAGGATAGTTTTTAAAAATGATATTAAAATAACTGGATCGCCATTTGAGAAAAAGATAAAATTGGGTCTCTATCTCATACTATACATCATAATAAATGCTAAGTGAATCAGAGATTCAAATAGAAAATAAACTTACACAAAAACTAGAAAAATATTATTTTTATCTACATATATAAACATCTTTATATTTTATAAAATATCATACATATGTAAAAATGTTTTAATTAAATATATTTTATAAAACAAACATAAGAAAGATAAGCAGAAACTACTGAAATCAGTTACCTCAAAGCATGGTGGACAGGACAGGTAAGAGAGCATGATTTCTCTGAGTTTGCCTGTTTACATATTTTTTTTCTTTGAACCATATACATGTTTTAGACGCTCAAAAAATAAATTAAACTAAGAGGATTAATAAGGAAAACAGGAAAGCAGCATAGAGACTAAAATAAATGTTTATAACTACATCAAATTGATAGCATAACCACACAGAGGAAAAATTCAATTTCAACACAGTACTCTTTACATATATAAAGCTAAATTCTAAGAACAAAAAGAACTGCAAGAAAATCTTTGCTTTACAAAATAAGTTTGTAGTTGTATAACGTAATTCTGAAAGTATTTTGTGCATGTTATAGGATAGAGCAGAAGGGTAAAAACCTTCATATGATTGAGAAATAGGTTTTTATTTTGGAGAAGGCCAAGTAGACATATGTAATGAGAAAAGTTTAAAAAGAACCTTAAGGTATTGAGTTTGTGATTTAAATACATATTTCTTGACTCTGTCCATTAAGGGGCCCTAAAAGTGATAATGCCCCAGTAGCCATGAGAACACATTGTGCCCAGATCTTGGTTTCTAAAAATCATTCCAAGTCAAAACATACAAACAAACAAACACACACACACAAAAAAAAAAAGAAAAGAAAAGAAAAGAAAAGGAAGAAAGAGAGAGAGAGGAAAACAGGGATCCTAGGAAAAAATGGGTTATTCCAGGTCTGAGAAAGGACAGTACAAGGTGATCCTAGGATATTGTGTTGTGTCAGAAGTCTAGGAAATTCTCAATGACTGACAAAGTCCCATAAAACACCATAAAGAAATGATTTGTACTGCACAAACTTGTGTTTAATTTAAGTATAAAAAGTTACATGATGGCAATGAATTAAAACACATTGAAGTCCAGAGTAATAATGTCAACAAGTCATAGAAAGAGAAAAGGAAGGGGAAAAAAGTATTTCTTTTAGAAGAATGCCAGTTATTAAATATAGAATGAATGCTAGAATTTAAAGCTCAGTATCTTATAATTCTCAATGCACTAACTAATTCAAACATAAATCATAAAGAGATATCAAATCACTGGGTGAAGAACTGTTAGGGGTCAGAATGTTCATATGGTCTTACTACCACCCCTCATATTATTTACTATTTACAAAGGAGAAATTTTATTTCAACAATGCAGAGATCCAGCTGTCACTTTCATGATGAAGCAATCAAACAGTATCACCAACAATGAGAAAGCCTGGCATCATATGCCTCTGATGAAATATAATAAAAGATATACAATGTCACCTCTGTACCTCTGTGGTATTCTTGACAAAATTCTCAATCTGAATTTACTCAGGAGGACACAATCAGACAAATCCAGGAAATGGGACATCATACAAGAAAATGGACTTAGGTACTTCAAAATTGACAATGCCATGGTGAAAAAAGACACTGAAAGACTCAAAAGAGACAAAATAAAATACAGTGAATTCTGTCTTGGAAATACAGGGCTATAAAAGATACTTTTGAAATAATCAGAGAAATTTGAACATGAGTTGTGTAATAGATGATATAAAATGATCACTTATTTTTTAAAGTGTGGTCATTGTGTGATGATGAAGTGGGAGATATAACATGGCGATGTATTTAGGGGTGAAATATTATGATATCTTTTCTATGCTAGTTTTTAAGTGGATTAGAAGAAATATGCATATACAGAGATAAAGGAAATGGGGCAAAATGTTAATTTGTGAATCTAGGTAAAGTGTGTGTACATGTGTTTTTACTATACTGTTCTTTCAATTTTTCTGTGGATTTGCAGATTTTTAGAAAGGAAGGTGAGAGCATGTGGGTAGTTCATGAGGTTCGGGAAAACAGGCCTAGGGAATATGAATTGTGAATGAAAGATATGGACAAACCTGGAGGAGAAGCTTCCTTTTCTAGGAGCAGGGCTCCTTTGGCCAGTGACCCATGGCTGTGTTCACCTCCTGCAGGCCCTGCCCTGCATATTTGTCTTGTTCATTTGAGACCCCAAAGCAGAGGTGAAAAATAGACACTTAGCTAAATGAACATCTTGATGACACAAAGAAAAATTTGGAATGTTTTTTTCATCCCATGGACTGAGTTGGTTAATGGTTTGATTCGCTTCTGTTAAGAGAAGGTCTTGGTAAAGAAAAATAAAATTATCTTGCTGTTAAAACCCAGTTTTCTGAGCTCTAATCAGGAAAATGCCCACCGTTTCTTTTAAGATCTTGCCAAAGTGCCGCCTACTGAGATTTTCTGCAAATGTCCTGAAGAGGCACTGATTCCTGGTTTCACTGCCACCCAGACAGAAGGATCTCTGGCCCATGGCTAACAGTCTCCCCCCACCCTGAATGGGGCATGCAATAGAGCTGCCAGCCACTAAGAGAGGGGCTGACTTTCTGCCTTTTGGTAAGTGTTGACTCTTACAACTCACCTTTCAGGATAGTTGAGGTTTAACCTGCAAAATAGAATAGGATGTTTACTAAACCATTCCTAGATGAGAGAAAACACGTAAAACTTTTTGCTATAGAAGAATGATTTACTTGTCCTTAGCTTTTTCTTTTGGGTCTAACTTACTGACTCACCCTGACACCATCTAGTGTTAGTTTTAGAAACTTGAATTGTTCCTTCCTTCTCTTAGAAAATTCCTCCATTTGTAGAAGGGCTCTGATAAGACCTAGGCAAGATGCGTTCCAGGCATACCTTGGGGAAATATATCCCCAGGGGAAAAGCTCCAGCCAGCCAACCTGTCTTTTATTTCTTTCTTCCTTTCTTCCACCAATCTGCCTTCTTCCTGCTCCCTTCACATCCCCATTCCTGTACATCACTTTCACAGTATTTATTGATGAATGACTACTGCAGCCACCTCTCCTGGATTGTGGACATTGCCTTCTATATCTCTGATGTGTCAGAGTAATCCAGAACTTCCAAACACACAGAACCAAGATGCTCCTCTAAGATAATATATAGCAACATAAAACCACTTGATTACTTGTTCATTATTAATTGTTTACAGCACATCTTCACACACATTCACACATATGTAGTCATTTATTATGCATCATCACAGCCTCTCCTAGCCCCTTTCCCATTAGCACACCTGCATACACATATACATACACAGAATTAAGAATTGAGCTTTGTGAAATCTTTCATTTTTGTGAATTTCAACATGAAGATGTCCTTGAAACGGAGTCTGCAACAAGCTCTGGAGACTTCCAGGGGCACTGGAGTTTCCAAAAACAAGTACCTTGATGCATGTGGGTGTTTTGGCTGGCCAAGAGAGCATCGCTCATGCGTGGGTGGTGATAAGATCACCACGCAAGAATCACCCATTGACTACTATATTGTCCTAATGCAGTACCAGAACTGGCTACAGTCTGCAGCCACACGCCCAGGGTGCCTTTGCCATGCAGGATGCACAGAGGGAAGCCCAAGACCCTTTGGATACAGTACCCTGCCAACCCCCTCTTCTCATGACACTTACCTGCCGGCCAAAAGGAGCAGAGTGGGACGAGGGATTATGGGTGCATTCTAGTCCCTTAGGAAGCATTTTAGAGTAGAGAAAAGGTCTAGGATGACAGGCAGGGGAGCAGAATGGATAAAACAACAGGAAAGTGATACCACAGCAGTGACCTTACCTTGGGATTTTCCTCTTTAGTTCAATGGTGTCTAAACAAAGAGAATAGGGCATTAGGAAAAAAGCACTATGATGGGTAGGCAGCTCACTCAATGCCAAGCAAGAAGGAAGGGATCAGAGCCAACCAGACTCAGGCAGGGATAAGAGGCTCTGAGAGTGGTAGTTTTGGGCTGAGTGCTCTGCCCTGACATTTGGCCCTGTCAGAGCTTTTCTGTCCAGATTCCATCACTGAACCCCCTTAGCTCAGCATGCAGGTGGGACTGAGCCTTCCCTAGAGACCCTCCCCCAGTCATTCCTCACCTCCCCCTCCACTTGCAGCTCCTGGGAACTTTTGTCTTCTGGAGATCTGGCATGTCTTCTGATATGTGATGAAGAGGCCATTTGCTCTCCCTCCTTATTCTCAGGGATACAAAATCAATGGTAAACAAACTCCTATGACTAATTAAGCCCTTTGTGCAATTAGACATGCTAGCATTTCAGGAAACCCCTGAGTGCTGCAGCTCCCCCTCTTCCTGGCACAGACCCACTGCCCCGTATACATTCTATGTTTCTTCATAAATAATCATTGAATTTTTTAGAGATACAGTGAGGTGGCTTCCTCCTTATCCTCAGAAAAATCTCATGGAAAACTGCATATCATCCCATTAAGCAGTCTTATCTGAGATGATTTTTGAAGGTCTCACCTTGAGAAAAAGGGGTGCAAATCACTGCTGCATTTTGCTGGCAAAACTCACAAACTGAACTCAGTGTCTGCATGGCATGTGTCTCCCTGTGGGTGTCATAAGACACAGAACTACTTTGGGTTCATGTAAGCCCAGCTCTGCATGAATCATGAGGACTTTCTCAATTTATGAAAAAAAAGGCAATTTGGCCCACATAATCAGTGCTGAAAGCACCTTCCACCAGGATCAGCCTCATCACCTCCAGAGATCAATTTTATCTGATCACATTATTTGGATGAAAATATAAATTTCTGTCTGAAGCCAACTCGGCTCTCTTTTCCACCTTTCTCCAGCAAACCTAACTTAGAAATATTAGAAATGACTAAACAGAAAAATACACACACACACACACACACACACACACACACACACACACACACACACAGTGGGGGAGAGAAAGAGAGAGAGAGAGAGAGAGAGAGAGAGAGAGAGAGAGACATAAACAGACAGATAGAGACAGAGACATAGGGATGTCACTGCATTTCTTTTCAGCCCATGGTGTGTAGTTTTTCTCTAGCCGGTGTTCTGGGGTGGTCTTCTGTGTCCCATCAGTGGCAGAGCCCACGCTGAGTGTCACTGTCCCCTCACCATTGAATCCCAGGTGTGTGCTTCTTAGGTCTGAGGAATCATTATCAAACAAGTGCTTCTTGATCATGCAGTACTTCAGAGCCAGGAAGATGGCCGATATGACAACACCCAGAGCTGTCCCAATGATGGCGTATTTGATATCTAAAGTGTAAGGATGAATTGAACAATGGTCTTCAATTGTTCACCACTGTGCAAAGGCCTTCTGTGTCTTCCTTTACATTTGGGGTGAAGTCCAAAGTGATATGTGTGGACCTTGAAATTCCTCACTCTGACCCACTGAGGGCAACCTAATTTTCTACTCTCCTGGGGGCATATTCACATCTGGACCTCTTCAGCTACGGAAATCACTCCCAAGTGGCTTATGGCTCATTTTTCTGGCTTCCAATAGTTCTTCCTCACCTATCCCTTCATTAATTCATTTATAAAATATGTATTAATTGCCTGCTCTGTGGTGAGTACTGAAGGCAAATGAAGGAGACTTAGCTCCACCTTGGGGAATGTGACTTTAGCTGGGAAAGACAAGGTCTCACTCTAATGTCAGGTAACTAGGGCAGGCTAGACTGACATGAGGGTCAGCAGCTTTCCCAGAGAAGGTGGCATGCAAATTACACCTTGCCCTGTGAGGTGAGCTCTGAGGCAAAGAGGAGCTAAGACTGTGCAGGTAGAGGAGAGGGCACAGAAGCATGACAGAGCCTGCTGTCTGGGGATCGTGGTTGCAGTACAGGGTGCTGTAGGTGCTTGAACTGCTTATCTCATAGATCATGGACAAAGGTGACCCTGACAACTCATGTCCCCTTTGAGGACAGGCTCTTGGGCAGGACCATGTTCCCAGGACAAAGCTGTGTTAGCCACTTAGGCAGGCCTGGAGGTGAGCGCTACCCTTATTTTGTGATGACTGGCAAGAAACCAATACAAGCATGCCCCCACCCGCCCAGGCCTTTGAAGTGCCTCCTTCCTACCTCTTGTCTCTCATGCAGAATAAACTGGAAAGTGACCTACCAGTTTCGGTCCTAGCAGACTTGTCCATTGCTAACACTTGAGTTCCTCCAACATCTGAGAAAAAAGAAAACCCAGAGTTTAGTTAGTCAGGGTTTGAACTCATAGACAGGAGATGTGGCACATGGTTAGGGCGATGATCTCTGCAGACAGGCCCTAGAAGAGCTAAAGTTGAGCTGTGGGCCTTGGAGAAAAAGGCACACATTAATTGGCCACTTATTTTGATACTTGCAGCAAAAACTCTGTGAAATAGGTTCTATTACCATCACCAACTGATGAATGAAGAATAAAAAGCACGGAGGACGTACCCAAGGTCCAGGAAAAGTGGAAAGGGATAAGGTAAGGGTCTGAACTCCAAGGATGCCCTGCAAACACAAGTCCCAGGGAGCTAACAGAATAATCCCAACACCATTAAGTCCAAGGGCTAGATGGCTTAACTCAGGGGTGAATCATGGATGGTGAGGCCTAAGCCTGATTCTCAGATTCAAGTTTACCTGTGGCTTTCCTTGTTTCTCATAAAAGGGAACAGGTGACATTGTTGGGAGTACCAGACCTTCCTAAGCTTAGCTCGAAGAGAAGCTCTTTTTTCCCGCCCTGGCCTTCTGGAGATCAAGCAATGACTGAGGCACTTGCTTATGAAATCAGCAAAGATGTTCCCTGCATGGCACATGTGCTTACCACATTCAACACTGCTCGGGGGGACATGCATGTTGGGCTGACACTCTGTGGAAGACCTCTTTACTTCGTGTGTTTTTGGTGGGGAAGGAATTGCCATAATGGGGTTTAGGATTTGTGACCTTACTTAGTAAATGGATAAAGTTGAGAAATTCTGAAGTAAAAGTACACAGCCTTGTTCTCCTCACAAATCCTCTTGGAAATTCAGTAAGTCCTCTCTTTGCCTGAGAATGCCCACACACACACACCACAGACACCATTGTGCACAATATGACTCCAGTTTTTTCAGTTCTTGAAGTCCCCACTGAGCTCCTTCTTTTTTTATATTAATCCTGTTGCTCCAGCTAGGTTGAAAATCATTTCACAGATTGAAAAAGTCTTGTATTTTGTACATGGTAAAACCAAGTGGCTGTGGCTTGGACCTGACTTCCAGGCTGATGACCAAAAGTCAGAGTTATGTGTGCTGCACGCTCACCCTGGCTCCTTTCTTGACACCAGTCTGCCCTCTCTTTAACTTTATTGGACAGAAGACAGGGCATCTGGCAAGTGGGGCCAGGCTCACTAAGGGACAGCCTGTCTCTGCCCTCCTCACACAGAGACATCTCTCTTGGTTCCCACCATTCTTCTCCACAAGGAACATGCAGCATGAAACTTTCATGCAAGCCTGAGATAGAACTTGAATGGAGAAAAAAAAAAGACACAGATCAGGATAAATGAGACCGAAAGAGCCAGAGAAACAGAGAGGCACACATCAAAAAAAAAAAAAAAAAAAAAACCACAAGGAGATGTGCACATACACAGACACACAAGGAGGCTGTGCTTGAGAAGTTCAGACCACTGACAGGAAAAGCAAGGAGAGAGAAAATGTCTAGTGTCAAAAAAGGCCTGGCCCTGCACTCCCTGACAGAACAAAGCTGCCCAGCATCTTTCCCCAACCTCATCCACCAAAAGCGTAGTCATGAAATCTCAACTCTGCCCCCCTTGTCAGGGAGCCCATGGCTGGGGCTTTGCTCCTTGCCCCCAACACAGGGTCACCACCTTGCATTCTCCATCCTGTATCTGCCCCAAGCCCTGAGGCCACTCCAAGTTCTTGGTCCCAAACAATCTCTCCAGGCTCTCTTGCCTCAGGTTCACCATCAGGAAATGAGTGAATGCTTTCCACAGGGCTGCTGTTCTGAAAGCTGCAGGCAGACAAATCTGAGTGAGGGACCATGCTGGCACTCAAACAGGCCACATACATACCCTCTCAGAAATTCCTGTTGGCCAGCCCATGGCCACTCAGCAGCAGGCTTTCCCCTCCTTAGGGAGAAAAATCTCTCTGTAAAGTCTTCCCCCTGCACTCTGAATCTCTGCCCTGGACTCTAAGTAGCCCCTGGGTGAAGATCCATGATGAACATACCAGCCCATTGACGCCACCCTCACCTCCTGTCAGGGTCATGAGCTAGGGGAGTCCCTCCCCAGCTATAGATTCCCAGTGAGCCCCCAACACTGATTTCCCCACGGTTCTGCAAAGTAGCTGGAGGATGAATGACCTTAGCAGAGCTCAAGTGTGACCACTGCCAGAGGTCTCCCAGTGCTCCTGAGTTCAGATCTGTGAGACCCAGGAGAAAACCAGAAGCCACTGTAATTTTTTTTACTGGCATTCTCTGGATTATCTTGTGAACAGGAGAGGGAGCATAGCATTCAGAGAACAGGCTCTCAAACTCAGTGAAGAGTCCACGGGGGTTAAGCAAGGACAGGCTGATCCAAGGCTGGTCTCCCTGGGGGCATGTAGGGACCCTGTTGGCCGGCAGATTCATGGGACAGTAGTAGGCATAGTGCTGGCCAAAACTGACTCAACTGCCAGCATTCCTTAGACTATCTGCACTGAGAAAGGTACAGAGGGCAGGAGCAGAGGCCCCTGAGCACTGCCCTTGCTACTGCCTAGAGCAGAGCTGGGGGCCGCCTCTAGACGGGCCTGCTGAGGTTCCAGGGCAGCTTCACCAACGTAGTCTCCTCGTGTTCCGAGGTCGGGCCCTGCACCCAGGAGCTCTCATAAAACACATATCTGAGGCTACACCTGCCAAGGAGATGGTTCCTTTTTTTAAGGTGCAAAAAGGCACTAACGGCTCTGAGTCTAGGGTCTCTGCTTCCTCCTCATGATCGTTTAAATATTCTTTTGCCCTATATACTTTACCCCTTCCTGCTAAAAGAGCTGGTTTCCAGCCCCCTTTTTGCAGCCGCTCCCAGCCCAGTCCTGTAGAGCACAGCCTGCTCTCTGCAAGTGGTTTCTCAAGAGGAAGGAGCCTCCTGAAAGAGTAAATAGCCCTGGGGTTCCTGGATCCTACTCCCCCAATATGGCAGCTCCCTAGGACTCACTCCCCTAAGATGAAGAGGGCCTCAGTAGAGAAAGACAGCATCAGGGCTTCTCCAGGAGGATGGAGCTAAAGGTGCAACATGGCCTTGGCCCATCTCAGTTGGAATTTGACCCTCTGAGAGCCCATCTGTGACATTCAGACTTCTCATACTATACACAACATCTGTTGGGCCCACCCTCAGTGAAGTCTAGTACTCTTTGGAACCCTTATTTGGGCTAAATCAGGCTGTGTGGTTCCAGTGTTGGGTGGTGGGTGTTCACGCACTCAGATGTTGTTCTATAAGTATCTGAACTAAAAATAGGGAGAGGCTGGCTTGAGTGTTTGTCAATTGATGCCATTTTCATCTAGGAACTTAAACATTGCAGAATGGCTCCTAAGTTTAGATCTCATGAATTCTACTGTTCTCAGCTAGAGGAAAGGGTTTCAAATGTCTAGAAGAGACATCTATCATCTCCTAACAGTCTACACATAGAGATGAAGTACTGCAGTGTGTTTTGGGAGGCCCTGGTGTCAAGGGGCACCCCAGAGCAACCTAAGAAGGAGCTCACAGAGTGACAGGGGAGACAAGATTCACATTGAAGAAAAGATCAGAGTGTCACTGATGATGTCCAGCACCTTTCTGCAAACCTCAGTCTCCACAAACTGAAGAAATTCTGAACAGGATATGTGAAGTGGACACCTGCAGTGTGGCTTGCCCACCTCCCTTGACCCCTCAGCGGCTGGCAGCAGCTAGGTTTTTCTTTTGGGAGCCACCTGCATGTGATTCCCTCAGGCTGGCCCCAGAATGGACTTGTGACCCATATCTGATTAATTAGCATATTTCTTCTTCCTGTCAGCAGTAACTGGTCAAGGAGCAGGGCAGGTGATCTAGTGCAGGCCAGAAAGACTCAACTCTGGGACATCAGAAAAAATACTGAGAAAAAGAATTATCTTCCAGAATAGGTAACTGTAGGTTGAGGGAGGGCCATCCATGAGGTGGAGGGAACTTGCTGAGACTGAAATCCCACAGAAGAATCAGGCTGAGACCAAAACCTAAAGGTAACTTTTGAGCCCCTGAATCCAGCTGTGCCTGAAGCACCTCTTCTTTACTTTTCAGTCACCTTGGTAAGGAAAAAACATTCTTTATCTTAAACTTATCTGAGCTAAGTAATTGTCATCTTTGGTTAGAAAAGTCCTGACAACTTATGTGTCAGCAGCTCCTTCATTGAGCATCATTGGAAATCAACATGGCAAGGCAGGGATGGGAGCAGAGAATACTGGCTACGAACAAAGAGCTCATGGAACAGGCTTAAAAAAGCCAACTAGGATCCGCAAGCTAAACAGCCCTGTACATCTCTGTGCCTATATACTTCTTTCTGTAATGCAATGCCTCCCTTATACCTGTGGAAAGGTCTTACTCACTCTTCAAGACAGCAAAAAGCCACCTCCTCTGCAAATCTCCTTGCTCTCTTACTCCAGGATCACCCCTGCCACCTTATCATAACTTTGCCCCGCCCATTTGTACTGCCCCAAAGTTTGTTCTGTGGCACGAAGGATACAACTCAGACATCCAAGGGTAAACTGCTTCTCCCAGGACCAGGATGACATGTGAGACTCCTTGGAACTTAATTTATCCCCTTGGGAGATGCAAGGAGAAGGTGGAAGGGGAGAATCCTGAAATGACTGAAAAGTTACTCTCAAACCAGAAGTGTGGCTTGAAGTGATAAGACCAAATTTCTAGTACTGAGTGATAACAGAACTCAGGAGGAAAGTAAAGTTCAACCACACACATACACAAAATGAATTGAGTGACAACATTGCTCCTGCAGCTCTGAGTAAGGACGCTCATGAAATACATATGCAGACCTGTGTGGAACACACATGGCACACACACAACTGCCTGAGACCACAGATATGAGTACTGCACAGCCAGTATCTCTCTGGGGGAGAAGACTGGAAAGAAAAATTTGGAGTGCAGCGTGAAAGTGGTTAGTTCAGCTATGCTCTATGGCATGATTTGATCCTGGGCCTTCCCTTTCTCATCTGAAAATGGGATGTAAGACCCTGATATATAAAAAAGACTCACCAAGACAGCTACTTTCTTTCTGCCCATTTGTCCCAAGCCTTCCTGCAACCTCAACAGATCTTGGGAGTCCCAGCAGAACACAAGCCTGCTTCTCTAGTTGTGGTGGTTTGAGTACTGTGGGTGCTCACAGTCCTATTTCTTCCTCAGAGCTCATGAATGGGTCTATTTCTTAGAAATGCATGGTGGCTTTTCTAAGGGACAATTTGCCCCTCCATTGGCCTCTTTGAGACTGGAAACCAAATATATGAAGCCCAAATGCATAATGGAGGCTCCAGGTCTCCCCTGGGCAGAATGCTGGAGCATCACTGAGTTGTCCTGGGTTCTGAGGGGGTTGCTGAGTTTGCACTGGGGTCTAGAGCTTTCCTTTGACCTGGCTATGACTTGCAGAAACCCCAGGCTTCCTGTTCACAAGCCTAGGAACCACTTGAAACTGGTCTTCCTCAATACCCTCTTCAGGTCTCATTTAAAAGACTGCAGCTACCAAGCTTCAAGTAAACAGGATATCCTACTCAGCAGTTGGTGTTCTTTTCTTACTCTGAAAGCACCTATACTTGGGCAGAACCCACACTTGCCAGAGTTGTGTAGTTTTAAGAGATGGAAAGCAAAAGGAAATGTAGGAAAGAGAGCAAAACAGAAGTTCTCCAAAGGGAAAAAGGGTCTTGGGACACATCCTTGGTCACCACGAATTCCTATTCATGACAAGAGAGCAGCACAGTGAGTCGGCTAGAGCACTTGCTCTCCACACCTAGCTGAGTACCACTGGGATCTGCCCAGCACTGGCCTTAACACCCAGATGATGGGCAGTGAGTAATGAATGCCATACACAGGGACCCTGTTTACACATGGAAATACACAGTCAATAGCCACCCAGAAGGGCCAAGGAGGATCATAACATATACTGGAGGAGACAGAGAAAGACCCCTGGAGTGTTATTTAAATTAAAATAAAAGGACAAGCAGGAGCTGGTGAAGATGATGGAGGAAGGGTGGGAATGAGGACAGGCTAGGAAGGTGTTCAGGCAGAGGAAGAGGAGTCAGCAAAGGCCAAAGGCTCTAAGGGAGCCTGAGAGCTTGGGAATAAAGAAGGCAGCTTAGTGGTTCAGAGCAACTAGGGAGCATGGGTAAACTGAGGCTCTCAGGGCTTTCCAGAGGACAGGGAGGGAACCACCACCCAAGGCATGACCACCCTGGGCAGGAGCTGGACACAAGAGGCTACAGAAGGCCACTAGGAAGATGGAGAGT
The DNA here is from genome assembly GCA_030015415.1 of Cynopterus sphinx. Classification (NCBI taxonomy): domain Eukaryota; kingdom Metazoa; phylum Chordata; class Mammalia; order Chiroptera; family Pteropodidae; genus Cynopterus; species Cynopterus sphinx. The sequence continues at coordinate 57,739,930 of CM057382.1, forward strand.
CGAACCTGAGGTTATGAAGCACAAGGGAAAAATGCCTCCACTTCCACAAATAGCATTGTAATTAAGAGAAAAACAATAATAGTTGGTGATCAGACAGTGTCAAAACTTGTGCCCACTTTGTTTTTCCTGAGCGATCTTTGCTAATTAATTCTTAAAGATTCACACACAGGGATTAAAACACTCAGCTACAGAAGCCAAACTGATCAATACTTTTCCAGGCTAATGGAGTGGCTAGAGACACAGAGCCGGCTTCAGCCCAACGTAGAACTAAGGTATCCTAGGCCTGGGGAACACTCCCAAAAGGGGGAATTAGGGTGTCTCAGGTCCATGCTGCTCAGGAGGTGGTGACATGCAAATGCTGTCACACATGGCCAGGGAACTACTGAAACTCCGAGGGAGCCAGAAGTGCTAGAAGTCAGGAGAGCTTGAGGTTGCCCTAGTTGGGTAAGTGGTAGTGTCCAGGGAGGGCTAGACCAGCAGACTCACAGTCAGCACACCAAGCCAACCCTACTCACTTGTAGAAGAGTTTGCTCCATCTTTGAACATCTCTGAAGGGCATGAAACCTTTCTGTGTGCCCATGATGGGTAGGAAAGAATGATACTTGGAATCAGAATATCTGAGTCTCATTTCTGCCACTGTTCAGCCAAACAAGACATGGCTCCCAGTTCAGTGGACTCTCTGCAATGGGGCTGACAACAGGAAACCTTCCCAGCCAAGTGTGGCTCTTAGACCCCTTGTGGGTATGTGGGTACAGACTGAGGTGTCCTTCAAAAGCAGTAAGCCACCTACTTGAGAGGAGGTCCTCAGCCTTCCTGTGACCATGGGAGATACGGAGAGCAGATCATACCAGGAGGAAGCTCTGGGTAGGTGCTCATGTCAGAAAAAAGATGGGCCTCCCCATTAAGAGCTCAGGTCTCTGATGTCATAGAACCAAGCAGAAGCCTCCAGAAGGCTGCATGACTCCAAGTGGAGAATGGCTCACACATTCACCATTAGGGCTTCAGACCAGAGAAGTCCTGTTTTCAAGAGTGAGGCTTTGCAAAAAGAGTCTGCTGGAGGCAGTGCAGAATAACTAATTAGTGATGGTGAAGTATTGTGGATGAGGAAAACGCTGCATAACTGCTAAGTGGTGGGGTTATTATTATTCATACAATATTCATACTGTGCTCTTCAGTAGCTGGGAAGCTTCACTCAGGAGTCTTCAGGGACCTGGCTAAGAAAGCATGTGTCCAAGGGATGGGGCTGAGGGATGACAGCTGGCCTGGCCCACAGAGAAGAAGCCATAATGCTGCAGAGGAAGCAGCAATACCAGGCAACATCAGAATCCCATGACCTTGGAAACACCAAGCCATTTGCCTCTATCTTCTAGGAAGGAGGTTCACAGAGACCTACCATGGGCCAGGGTCTATGCCTGGTACCCATCACAGTTATCTTTTCTAAGGCAGCTTCTAACATTTTCAGAGCAAGGGCATGCCACATGTCTAAATATTTAAAAGTTGTAAATCAAGCCACACTCAAGGACCAGCTCACTTTCCCCGCAGGGCCCAGTAGTCTATTCTTCAGGGGTCACCTTCTCAAAGGGGAAGCTCAGTTCTGCTAAAGGCCCAAAAGAGCTGACAAGGTCTTCAGGGCAGAGCAGGAGGATACCAGTCCTGGTTGGGCCTCCTGGAATGACTGTACCTCCAGGGATTAGGAACTCCCAGCAGGTCCTAACTACTCTGTACCTGGGTATCTGGAAATTGGGTCTACTTAAGAATGCTGTTGGCCACTGAAATAAAAGCTCTCCCTCTCTTGCTATTCAGTCCCCATGGCCCCAATCTGGCTGTGGTTTCCCATCTGGGACACATCATATTCACTTTCAACTGCCCAGTGCCCTCACAAATTCCTTTCTTACATATCTGTATACCAACCCAGCTCATGAACTTTCTAAAAACTTTCTGACAAGACAAACAAGAAACAATGTCCTTGTGTTTGCATGTGTGTGTGATATAGGGGCCTCTAAAAGCAAGGCAGGGACAAGAGCTATCTCCTGGGGACCATGGTCATCATTTTACCCTCTCAAGGTCACACATCTGAACAGGAAGACTCTGAGATCCGAAGCTGGCTTGGCCTGTCTCCATAGAAGTGTCTCACGCGAGCATGGACAGTAGACAGTGGCTCCAACCTGACTGCAGTTTCATAATGTGTCATGTGTGGCTCACCTGAAACTTGGAAGTGTCTCTTCTCATACCTCAAGGTCACCTCAATGATGCTCTCTGAATGTCTCCCAAGCTTAGCTACCCTGTCCAACACTGTCTTTTGAGGGGCTAAGCATAGGCCAGGCAAGAATTATGACAGATAAGGCAACTTAGCCACATCACTGGACCTCAGGCCACATGCAGCTTCCAGTGGAGAAGCTAGAGTGAGCCTATGTGATGCAGCATCAGAAGCCAGCATAGACCCTACTAGCATGGCCTTAGACAAATATAGCCTGTCTTCTCTTGCCCAGGAAGTCTTTTTGCCACCAGCCTGTCTGCTACACTGCAGTTGGGAAGCTTGTCCTCCAAGATTGCTTAAATGCCTTTCAGAATAGGGCCTACCAAGCCCTCCTCTACCGGCCTGTGCTAATTTTTCAGTCTCATGTCACACTCCCCTTCACTCCATGCTATCCTCACCCCCATCTCTTCTGTCCCAACCTTATTTCTTTCTACAGTCTGGTTTCTGGAAGTTGAGGTTCTCCTTCACAAACTAATCAACTCACAAACAAGTGTCAGTTACTGGATATAGCTGAGTGGTAGCCTGGAGAGACCAGATTCCTGCCTGATGGAGGTAACAGTACAGGGAGAAACAAGATTCTAAACAGACATGCACGAAAACAGATATGCTACTAGGATTGTGAGGAACACTGTGAGACAGCATCTCTTGGGCCCTGGGGAGTAGGCAGCACACATTCCACATAGGGAAGATGATATGAGGAGGCCTAGAGACTGGACAGGAATTTGACAGATATTGTTGGGGCTTAGGACCACTGGGTGGACCACATGACAAATCTGGGGGGGGGGGTCCTGTGGACACACATTAAATGCTTTGGTCTGTCTTGGCAGTAGTGGGAAGCTACTGAAGAACTGCAACCACACAAAGTCATAATTAACTTGCTCTCAATAAAACTTTTCTTCCAGGAACCCCTCTCGGATACCCTAATTTGGATTACGAACTCCTCTTCTAATTCTCTCTTTGTTTCATTCATCTTTAATCTTAACACACCACAATGCAACTGTCCTCCCTATAGACTATCAGTTCCTTTAGATTGGAGCCTAACTCACTATCTTTGTGTCCCAGCAATGCCTGGTGAAAATCAATATTTGCTTAATGTAAGAGAAAGCCCCAATGTCTATATGTCCCAGTCCTTGGGGAGAGCCCATGGGCTCAGCTCCAGGCTCTTAACCTCTTCCCTTGCACACAGACTGCTTCATGATGTGACGTAAGGGTTTGCACAAGCTTGCAAAGGTCTCAGAGATGGGTACTGCCCAGTTCCAGACAGAAATTCCCCAGCTGCTCATCTGTTTCATTCAGACGAGCAGGAGAGAGCTAACTTAAGTTCATCTTATGGAGAACAATTAGTTGGTTATTTTTGTGGAATCAAATTTAATAAAAGAAGCAGTTCAAGCAATTTATAAACGAGGGCCTTGGTGTGACAGAGATGGTTGTAGTGACTTTAAAGAGGAAACGCAAGTGGTTTAATTTGAGAATTAAAAGTCTACAGACTTGAGCATCAGGCAGGTTAGTTCCAGCTTCTCAGCCTCTCATCTGTGGCTCCATCCAGGGTATGAGAATAACAGGAATTTCCTGGCAGGCACTCTGCTGAGGTAGCCCCTCCTGCCTTCACCTCATGGGAGATTTTCTCCCTTCATGAACCTCAGGGTAAAGGATGTAAGTCTTAAAGATGTTAGGTAGCCCAAACCCCTCCTCAAAGAACACCCCCTCCCCAGCCTCTTAACAACTCATTTTGGGAAAAGGTTGGAATAGGCTTACTTTTCTCTGTCCCTCTCACTAAGTATAGCTAAAAATCCTAGACAGTATATTAAAAATCAACATAAGAAGATCCTAAAACGTGGAGAAAAATGGTGAACTGGCTGAGGACTTTGGGAGAATCACCAGAAACAGCAGTGTCCTGAGGTTTGGTTGTGACTTAGAGTTTATGTCTGTCACAGCTCATAAAAATATGAGTCAATAAAATAGACTTTCATTCCCCAATAAGATTTCCAAATTATGTGTGAGTGTTGAAGGTAAAAGATAGTAACATGTCTGATGTAGTTTTCATTATATGTAGAAGAAATATTTAAGAGAGTAAAGGGACATAGTAGCACAATTCCTACATTTTACTCGAACTGTGATGTACTATGTATATATAATGTGATAAGGCAACCACTAAAAAATCTATGAAAATCAATACACTCAAAAACACTGCAGACTAATGAAAATAAAATTCTTGAAACTGTTCCAGAGCACAAAGAGAGGTAGGAAAAAATAAAATTATAAATGGAGAACAAACAGAAATAAAGACATAAATTGCCAGACATAAGGCTTTAACATATTGAATACTATATTAAACATAAATTGCCTAAATTTGGCAATTAAAAACATTTTCCAAGTCAATTTAAAAAATGACTGAACTATATGTTGTCTACAAGAAACTCACTCCAAAATGATACAGGTAAATTGAAAGTAGAGGTATAAAAAAAAAGAAATGTCATGCAAACATCATTTTTTTAAAAAAAAGAGTAGATGTATTAATATCAGATAAATTTCAGATCAAAGAAAATTATCACAGCCAGTGATATTACATTACATTATATTACATTGCATTATATTACATTACATAATGATAAAAGAGCCAATCCACCAAATAGACACAGTAATCCTAAATGTGTATGCATCAAACAATAGCTGCAAAATATGTGAAGCAAAATTGATAAAACTTAAAGAAAAAATAGACAAATACGCAATTATCATTGAAGTCTTCAACAACCTTCTCTTAACAATTGATAAACAATTAGACAGAAAATCAGTAATGATATTTAAAAAATTCAAGTAACAGAACCCAACACCAGCAGAACACACATTCTCTTCACGTGCTCATATAAGATACATCAAGATAGACTATACCCTGGGTCAAACCTCAACAAATTTAGAATTTAATCATACAAAGTGTGTTCTCTGATCATAATAGACTCAACTGGAAATAAATAATGGAAAGATAACAGAAAAATTTTCAAACACTTAGAAACTAAAAATACTAAATAATTCATGGGTCAAAGAGGAAGTCCCAAGGGAAATCAAAACATTGATTAACTGAATGAAAATGAAAACACGCATCAAAATTTGAGGAACATAGCTAAAGCAGTGTTGAGAGGACAATTTATAACATTAAATGTTTTTTTACATTAGAAAAGAGGAAAATTAATAATCTAATATCCCACTTGAAGAAACCAGAAGAACATCAATTTAAAGCCAGAGTAAACAGAAGGAAGTAAATAATAAAAACAAGAGCATAATTCAAGGAAATTGAAAAAGAAAAACAATAGAGAAAATCAGTTAAGCAAAAAGCTGCTTCATTGAAAAGATTAATAAAATTGACATACCTCTAGCAAGACTGACAAAGGAAAGAGAGAAGACACAGATTACCAATATAAAAAATGAAACAGGGATGTCACCACAGACCCTGCAGACACCAGAAGGATAATAAGGGAATACTATGAACAACTCTACGCATAAAAACTGATGACATGAATAAAATGGACCAATTCCTCAAAAAAGTAGAAACTATCACAATTCACCCAATATGAAATAGATACTTCAGATAATTCTTTAACTAATCAGAAATTTGAATTCACAATCTACAAACTCCCAGAAAAAGATATCTATAGGCCCAGAGAATCTCATGGGAGAATTCTAATAAATGGTGAAAGAAAAATTAACACTAACACTACACGATCCCATTCAGAAAATAGGGAGCACACTCTTTAATTTATTTTGTGAAGCCAGCATTACTGTAATCTTAAAACCAGACCCCCCCCAAAAAAAATGCAGAAAAATAAAATTACAGACCAGTAACCTTTGTGAAAACAGATCCAAAACCCTTTTCTAAATGTTATCAAATGGAATTCACAAGATAAAAGAATTATACATCATGAATGAATGGGGTCTATTTAGGGATGCGAGGCTTGTTCAACATTCAAAACTCTGTCAATGTAATCTGCCATACTAACAAAATAAGAAAAAAAATTACATGACCATATCAACTGATGCAGGAAAAGCATTTGACAAAATTCTATACCTATTCATGACAAAAACTTGCAGAAAACAAGGAATAGAGGGAAACTTCTTCAACTTGATAAAGAATATCTACAAAAAATCTTACAGCTAGCATCATACTTAATAGTGAGAAACAGGATGCTTTCCTGCTAAGATCAAGAACAAGGCAATGACATCACCATGACTCTTCAACATTGTACTGGAAGTTTCTGCCAGTCCAATAAGGCAAGAAAATAAAATAAAAGGCATATCATTTAGAAAGGAAAAAGTACAATTGTCTCTATTTGCAAATAATAGCATGGTCTATGTAGAAAATCTCAAGGTATCTAAAAAGTAATTCCTAGAACTAATAAGTGAGTTCAGCAAGGTGATAGGATACATGATAGACACATATGAAACAATTGTACTTATAAATACTAACAGTTACACATAGAAAGAGAAAAAATAAATACAATATGATTTATAATCACTCAAAAAAACTTAGGTGTAACTCCAATAATATATGTACAGGTCTCTAAGTCTAATAATATATGTACAGGTCTCATATTAAAAACTCCACAATGTTGATAAGAGAAATAAAAGAGAAACTTAATAAATGAAAATACATATCAAGTTCATGGAAAACTAAATATTACAAAAATGTCAAGACTCCCCAAATTGCTCTATAGATTTAATAAAATTTCTATCAAAATCCCAGTAAGATTTTTTATTGATATAGGTAAGAGTATTGAAAGGTAAACTAGAAAAAGAATAAAGTAGGAGGGATTACTCTACCATCTTGAAATTTATATACCTACAAATTGTATACCTAGAAATCAATACTGTATGATATTGTCAAAGGGACAGATATACATATCAATGGAAAACAAAAGATAACACAAATAGTCCACGTAAGTATGACCAACTGATTTTTGACAAAGGAGCAAAATCAACTCAATAGTGGAAAATTAGTTTTTTCAACTAATCGTGCTGGAGTAATTGGGCATTTATAGAAAAAAAAAAGTACCTAAAACTAAATTCACAAATAAACTTAAAATAGATTATGAATTTAAATATAAAATATAAAATTAAAACTAAATAACTGAAGAGAAATGTAAAAAAAAAATTTGGAAAGTTGGGGCTTGGTGAAAACTCAGACATATCAAAAATATGATCCATAAAAAAATCACTAAATTAGACTTAATTAAAATTAAATACCTTTGATCTGTGAAAAACCCAGTGAAGAGAATGAAAAGACAAGCTAAGAGACCTAAAGAAAATATCTCCTTTTGTTGGATATTGCCAACTTCCTCTAAACCACATATGAGACCTAAAGGGCTCATATGCAAAATATAATAAGAGCTCTCAAAATTTGATAATAAAAGAAAAAATACCCAAGCTCTCCAATTAGAAAATGAGCAAAAGTCATAAAGAGAATTCTCTCTCTATCAGAAAATTTCTCCTTGCTTTCCTGGGATTCTAGCCTCTTCTTTGACTTTCTGTGGACATTCTGAGAGACCCTGGTATATTAGTTTTCTTTTGTTACATGTGTGGTAATTTGTTACACATCAAAAGAAAAATAACACATCAAGAATTCTTTCTCACTGAAATCCACACAGCACAGGATTCTGAACCATTTTCTGGCAGGAATCTGGAACAAGGGAAAAGCTGTCAGGAAAGATTTTTACAAAGATCTCAGGGACTAAGAGCCAAGAAATAAAGTCATGACTTTGACTTGTAAGATAAAAACGAATTTAATTCTCTTTACCCTGGCCTCTGCCATCTTTTCATTATAAATGAAGGGGAGGAAAAAGCCTCTGTTCTCTTCAATAACTCTGGCTCCTGCAATGAAAAATGGTTTAGGAAACTGGAACATAATTAAAGTGATATTGTATTTCTTTTATTATCATGATTAAAATAATACATAGATTTCAGCGGGCACTTTCCAACAGAATTAAAATGGAGACAGATGGCTGCCATTTGGTTGGAATTAGAGTTCATAGGAATATTTTATATATCAGCTTTTTAAGAAGAAAGTTGTAAATTTCTAATGAAATGACTCAAAATTGTACCAGATATTTTTGATAGCTATTCTTGGAGCAATACTTTAGCAAAATTTAAAAATATTGATCAGTTGGCAGTTAAGTAACCAATAGTTAATTTTTAAAATTTTCTTATGGTGACATTGGTTAATGAAATACAGTAAACTTCAAGTGTACAATTCAACAGTAAGTCATATATGTTTTGCATGGTATGTTCACCGCCCATAGATAGATTTCTTTCTGTATGTGGTGACAGCGAATAGTTTATTTAGAATTGTGACAATCATAATCTGAATACTAGTCATATATCTTTTCTGTCAAAAGTACCTCAGCCTTTCTCAGGTAGATATTCTGTGGCTCCAAATTTGAAACCCTGAGAAGGACACAAGATCAGTTATGTAGTTTTCTGGGGGGGATGGATAAATAGAATTCAATCATTAGGATATCATACAAACCCCCAAATGTGAAATGTTCTATGAAAAAAAAAAAAAGAATAAAAGTTTCTATGCCATAAAAGGCAAAGACTGTGGAGCTGTTCCAGACTAGAGAAGGCTAAAGAGATATGGTTACCAAATGCAATGCCTGATACTCCTCTGGTTCCTCTGCTAAGGTATAGTAAAAGCTACAGAGAGCATTGTTGGGTCAACTGAAAATACTGTACTATGATACAATATGTAAAAATATTTTGTCAATGTTAAATTTCCTGAAGTTGATAACTATACTGTGGTTACATAAGAGATTATCTCTAAACAAATGCACACTAATGTTATTTAGGATTTTTTTTAAAATAGCCATGATATATACAACTTACTTTCAAATGGTGAAAAAAAATCTCTCTCTCTCTTTCTTTCTCTCTCTCTCTCCTCTCTCTTTCTCTCTCACACACACATACACACTCTCTTGCTTGCTGATAAATTTGATTGTATCACATTTGGAAACTTCTACAGAGCAAAGGATACCACAAAGGTAAAAGATAACACAAGACACAGATAAATAATTAATATCCAGAAAAAATACACAAAAGACCAATAACCAAATAAAACTAACTTGAAATTTTCATAAAAAATAAAAACAGCTGTCTGATAAGTATAGGAAAATGGTTATTCTCACTAGTAGTCAGGAACATACAACCATAAAACTTGGCAATAATATTTTATAATCCCCAATAGGAAAAAAAATGAGAAGTCTGACAATATCAAGTATTACTGAGTATATAGGGGAACAGATATGTCCAGACATCACTGGTGGAGAGCAACTTGGCAATATCCAACAAAAGGAGATCGTGCATAACCATAACACAGCAACTCGTCTTTCAGATCTCCTAAAAGAACAGCTGCACATGAGTTCCAGGAAATGGGACTGAGAAAGCACATGGCAGCAGCACTGGCAGTCATGCAAAAGCAAAAACACCTAAATTCTATCAGTGTCAGAATGGATAACTTAATTACGATATAGTGTTTCAATAGAATCTTATAGGCAATTGCAATGAAAATGTCTGATTCACATTATCAAAATGGGTAGATAATGCAGCATGTTGAATATGCTATGCTAGCATTCAGGTCAACTCTGAAACACCTAGAAAGAAATACAGGAAGGAAGCAGGGATGCTGCTTCCTCTGGAGGAGAGAGGGAAACAAGAAAAAGAGGGGAGCTGAAAGGGCTTTAACTCTATCATTGATGTTGTTTTTCTTTGATGGATACATCAATTTATCTTCTAGTTACTTTAAAATACATATATCTAAAATAAAAATTTTTTAATGTGTTAATTCCAGGTGTTAGGTACATGAGTTATTGTTATATTTATCTGTTTTAAAAAACATTTTTAGAATATTCAAACACGTTTTTCAAAAATTCTCCAATTACTCTGTGTGTGGGAAATAGTGGACCTAGTTTCTCTTCCCAGGGTCCCATGAGAGCCTGGACATCTTCGGGGTGACTAGGCATAGAGGCTCTTCTCCCTGCCAAGTCTCTGAAAGCCCTCTTGCTCACAGTTTCCACACATTCCCTGGGGTGACTTACCTGGTAACCTACCCTTACAGGTCATTGTTTGGTAGGTTGTACTAGATGATCTCTCAGGCTCTTTTCACCAGTATATAAAGGAAAAATCCTTTTTCTTACTGCTTTCAACAGGTTATCATGTTATTTTATTATTCCCAGAAATATGCTTATTGGAATTAAGAATATATATGGTCATTATGAACATTTTCAATGCAGAGAAACTAAAGAATGCTTTATATTCCTATTTCCTAAAAAAATGAAGGATATTAACCATTTGTTATGTTCCCTTCCAGTCAATTTTTAGATAGGTAAGCAAACATATGGAAAATATAACTGTATGATTATAACTCTATAGCTATCACTTTGTCACACCTCCTCTGTTCATGTCAGTTCTGAGAACTTTGTGTCTTTCATTTAAACATGTTGGATATTATTTGACCTTGGAGAACAATTAATTAAGCCATATTCCAGCAGAAAATCACTTGTTTCTGGTTTTTATTATGGTCAGCCGGGCTGAATAACATTCTATAAAATACTTGGGGAGATTTTATCCTATCATTTCATTAAGATAAACCTTGGAGTTGGAATTTCTGAATGGAAGGTTGTGAACAGCTTACATTTTGACACTTATTGCCAGATTGCCTTCTGGGGCGATTGGAACAATTAGTTCCCTAAATATCCAGCAGAGAGTGCTCACCTCTTGTCAGATACAAGCTTTAATCATGGGAACAGGCTGAATTCTCTCATCAGCCCTCTAAGGCAGGTATTAACATTATCTCTAAATTACAGAGGAGGAAGCTGTACACATAGAGGATGAATAGCCTGTCCCATTCTCTGATCTTGTAATAGCAGAGAATGAACTATAACTAACATTCAGGGAATTAAGAGCAGAGGCTTGCTCCTAACCATTACTATCTCTACAGATAGTTTCTGAAAGCACTAACTAGCTGTGATACCTTAGCCAGGTAACTAAATTCAAGTAACTCATCCATAAAACACAGGTAAGGGCCAGACCTATTCCATAGCATTGTCATGACGACTGAATGAGCTCATGTAAAGTGCTTAGCAGAGAACACAGTTGAAGTGACTATAGAAGCAATCAAAAATGTTAGCTGTTATTATTTTGTTTATTATTTGTGATCTTGAACATTTTAAAGGCTTACTCTCTGTAATTCTTTAAATAATTGTCTGTTTGTATAATCTGCACATTTTTCATTGAGTTTCTTAAATTTAACTTCCTTTTTTCCCCTAGAACAGACTATCTAGATAGAGCAAAAGCAGAAACAAGGGTTAGTACTTCTGCAACCTTCTACCACTTTACTGCATTAGCTACCCTGTAGGTCCTTAGTTCTTGCTTGGTGGTTCTCACCATCCCTTCATTGCCACTGTCAGGGATCATTTCCATGCATAAACTGATAGATACTGTGGCTGTCCATCTGTCTGATATGTTTACTCCCAGAGACCAAGGTGTTTCTCCTGTTATGTGTGGGAGTTCTTCTCATGGGAGTAACTGCCATGTCCAGGATACAGGCTATATTGCTCTGGAGACAGATTAAATTTAGAAACAGACTGCTTGCCTCTGAGTCTTGACCCAATGCAAGTTCTGGGAAAGAGCATCTTTCTGTACATGATGGATGTTCATTGCCTTTTTAAGAAATAACAGTTGATGTCAAAGTGGAATTTGTAAAGTTCTATAACTCTTTTCTTCTCTGTCTCTATGGATATCTCTAACCATCACTCTGTGCTTCCATTTCTATCTCTCTTGGTTTCTTTCTGTCTGCTTCTCTGGCCTTATGTTTCTCCCTCTATATCTGGCCTATTTTTCCATTAGTCTCTGCCTCATTCCCTTCTTCCTTTTATTGATGCACAGGATTAACAATGACTTTAAAAAACAAAGATGCCTCTGGGCAACTAAGAGCATACTTTATTCCATAATAAGACCCGTTCACCATTAACTATAGAGAAGCATCTACATACCTATATTTTCTCATTTTATGTAATTATTTTAATTTGATTTAATTAAATTTAACTTAATTTTCACACAATCATAGAAGATAAACATTATTATCATCATTTTATTGGTTCAGAAACTGATATGCAGAAATTCTAAGAAGTTTACTAAAGCTAGTCAGCAATGAAGCCACAGTTTAAAGCCAGATCCCAGTCTAGGTCCCAAGCACCAAAGCTCTTTCTGCTATATGACCTTTTTCGATTGTCCCCTGGCCCAGAAGCATTTATAAGTTGGAGGTGGAATGAAATAGATAAGAGCATTTCTCACTACCCAGTCAAAGTGAGAAAAGCCATCTGTCCAAAGGGACACAACCATGCTTTAGAGACTGAGACCTGATGGGTGAATGCTCCCTAAGTTTTCCACTAATAGTGGCACACCCTACCACAGAAGAGTAAATATCCACCCCATTACCATACTCCTCACTTACCCAGGAGAAGGAGGAGGGCTCTCAGCATGCTGGCTACAGAGCCCATGCTGGCTCTCTGCTCCTGGCCCTCCCTGGGTAGGCTCTAGCGGGTTGTGTGACTCAAGGTTTCAGAGGATAGGAACCAAGCCCCACGTGATGAAAGGGGAGGAAGTCACTGCTACAGTCCCATGCTGCTCAGTTCCTCTCAGCCTGCCTGAAAGCAAGGCTGAAGGAAGTCTCTGTCCTCCTGGCCTCTGCCAGTCAGAAGATTGCTGGCCCACAGTGAGGGCTCACTGTGATGTGGTAGGCACTAGTTGTCCCCCAGCATTTTCTCCTGTGATCTTCCCCACATAGCATGGAACAGAAGCACGGTTGAGGGCAGATTATCACCCAAAGACCCAGGCTAGTAAGTTTCAGAGGGCAATGTGGGCAAAGCTGATTGACCTGGATAACTAGCTCCTGCAGTAACACCATGGCCTCGGGGCGGGGGCAGAATGCTCTCCTTCCCTGGTCCATAGTACAACTCAGTCACTGTTTTTGTTCCATGAACCCCTGCAGGCCTGGGAGGCCTGTGACTCTCCTCTCAATAACACTTTTAAATGCCCATAAAATATATTGGGATTATAAAAGAAACCAGTTAATACTGGAACACAGTTATCAAAATACTCAGAAAACAGACTTATAATATAGAAGTATAAGTGCTTCCTTATCCACACAGTAAATAGCAAGATCAGGTTTCAAGCAAAATAACTACCACAATATTGACATCATGATGAATGTAAACAATGTTAGAGAAATTTGTAACAACTGGAATACGGTTGAAAATATCCGTGGTGCATATTAATAATAATGTCACCCAGGTGAAAATATCACTGTGATCTGTAGGCTGCACCCAACGTTAGAAGAAAATGCTAACTTCCTACTAGAGGTTAGAGGACAGAGATGTGACTTTTTCCAGTCCAAGTCACAGATCCCAGGTGAAACGACTGCCCTGGAAGACCTTTGATTGTTAACACAGGCTTGGCTCACAGATAGCTGTGAATGTTTCTTGACTGCGTGTTTCTGTGCTTCTTGACACCTGCTTGATTGTCAAGCTACCAACTCAGTTGTGCAAAAAAAGTCACTTTTTATCAACTAATGACAGTTGTTCAGCCCCATCTAACCAAGCTGGCAGAAATTAACTTTTTTCATTCTTGGGCTCCCCCAAACAAATCACTAACACAACCAGCTCCCTGAGGGCTTCCCACTATTCCTGTCTCTCTATAAGAGATATTCTAAATATGACATGTATTTGACCTCCATCACAACCTTATGAGATAGGTTTTAGCACTGGTCTTCCTTTGACAGAGGAGGACACTAAACCAAGGTGGTTCATGGCACCCCAAAATCCACTCAGCAGTGATTTTGAGGGCTAGGCTTTGAACCTAGGCTGTTGGCTGGCATTTCATGTTCCTTGCACTGTGTTATGCCTTTTATGCATGGGTACCACCACTGCTTAGGTCCAGCCATCCAGCCAGAGGTAGTTAAGTTGTCCTGGGGGCCACCAACACCCACAAGGCCACTGCACACTACACTTGCTCCTTCTGAGTCTCACATGGATGATGGACGTAAGTGAAGAAGGCTGTTCATGAGAAAAGAAGTTTGCTTTATTTTGGTGCCTTAAGGTCCATCCTTCCCCCAGACACACTTCATTTCATATTAAACATTTTGGTTCAGTCTTCATCTGCCTCAGAAAACATACTCTCTCCTGCTTCTCATAAAACATGTAGATAAAACATTTTTATCCCACTTAGTGGAGATAATCATGAGAGAAATATTTTACTTTCCCCTGAGCTAACTATACAAAAACACCAGTGTAGACGCATTAATCAGCAGGCAGTGGCTGGGGACTACAGAAAGCACACCGGCAGAGCTGCAAGCAGCCCAGTGCTTCTAGCTATGCAAAGAGGTCTCACTTTTATGTGAAATCACTAATTTTCAAATGTTGGCAACTAATTTTAAAGTATTTTTACATGGGGCAGGTCAAAATGAACATCAGTAGGTAACTTCTGCTTTAGAATACCTCTAGAGATCTCTTTCAGGGCTTGACATTTTACAAATAAACCCAGGACAGGAAATTTCTCCAGCAACTTCTGCTTTTCAATCTGCCACAACCTCCTGAGACCGGAAAAATGCAGCATCTGCGACCTACTTGAGTGGAGAAGGTGGAAATACAGAGGCATAAAATGTTTCATTAGGTAGAATCTAAAAGATGACATGACATCTAGACACTGCACCTGATGTGATTGCTCATTTGTCATCAGTGTGGTATGATGCCCCAGCCAGAGTGGAAGCCCTACTCCATGCTTCTATAAAAACACCCAGTTTTTAACCTGAGGTTGCTCTTGACCAGAGGTCAGTGTTTGGGATGACTCCCACTAGACTGGGAGCCATGCAGGGCAGTGTCTAGAGTACCTAGTCTAGTACATGACACAGCATACCACCTCAATGGCATTTGTTGAAAAAAAGAATCAATTTTCTTACATAGCTCACACTTAGGCTGACCTAGCCCAGCATCCAGCCTACTAGTGAAGAGGTTGTGATTGAGAGGTAACTTGTTCTTCCAATCAAAATAGCACAAGCCAGAAGCTTTGATATTCTGCAGGTGCTGCCCTGCCTCCAGAGGAAGACATGGTCATGCCAAGGAAGCATCTGCTCCCCTACCTGCCCAACCCTTCAGTACCAGCCACAGAGCACATGGATTCACACTTTATGTGTCTGTAGTACAAGTTGAGAGAAACAGTCAAATCCACCTTCACTGTAGGAGATTTTTTACAAATTAAAAATAGGGAAGATTTGAAGCACACATTGACTTATTGGACTTAAGAAAAACTCTAAGCCCAAAAGTTAAAATATAGTAATTCTTCTCAGTCTTACATTCAATATTTACCAAAAGAAAAAAATACTACACCTGGATCATAAAGTAGCTAAAAATTTCAGAAAGTGGGTGATGTACAGGCCGCCTTTCTTACTACAGTGCAACTGAATCAGATGACAATATCAAAAAATACATTGTTTTCATATGTGTGGAAATTTAAAAAAAAACCCTTTTCTAAGTAACTCAAAAATCAAAGAAAAAATTAGTGAAAATTAAAAATAGCCAGAACTAAATGATAATGTAAGTAATAATTAGAAAGAAATCTATACATGTAAATACCTAAAAAAAAAAAAGGCTGAAAAAGTAATGAACTAATCTGAGAAGTTTGGAAAAAATTAAACCTAAAAAAAGGCAGAAGAAAAGAAACAATATACATGAAAGCAGAAAGGAATGACCAACCAGAAAGCAAAGATACAATAGAAAGAATCAACAAGTTTTAAATTTTGTCTTTAAAAAAGTAATAATATGGCAAACTTCTCACAGACTAGATAAGGGAAAAGAGAGAAGACAAAAAACAACATTAAGAATAAATGGGGACATAAGTATCACTTTAATGGGTTATAATAGAAAAAACATACAGTTATCTAACAGATGAAGAAAAGCATTTGATAAAATCCATTATCTGTTCATGATAAAAACATCTAATAAACTAGAATGGATAGAAACCTTCTTTACCTAATAAAAAGAACTTACCATAAAAACGAGCAAACATTATTATTACAGTGAGCCACAAAGATGCAATCTTTTTAAAATTAAGAACAATACAGAATATCCTCAGCACTGTTTTTATTCAATATTGTTGGGAGATCTAGATAGTACAATTTTTTTTAAGAGGAATACAAAAAAATAAGAATTAGGAAGAAAGACAAAACTATATTCTTGGGTGATATGTTTATCTATCTAGAATGCCTCTAACATTAAAAGGCTATTTGTTAAAAATGATAATATGGCTGAAATTAGGTTAATATTTTAAAAATTAATTGGATTTTATACCAGTAACAAACAGAAAAATACTATTAAAAATTAAAATTACCACCACTAACAATATATGTGTATGTGTGTTTATACACACATATGTGTGAAATACAATAGATTATTAAATATAATATAATAAATAGAATAAATATAATAAATTAATATAATATATTTAATATAAAATAATATAATTAATATAATATAATGTAATGTAATGTAACATAATGTAACATAACGTAACGTAACATAACATAACATAATATAATATAATATAATATAACATAATATAATTAATATAGAATAAATATTACAAAGGTTACTCAAAACTCACATGGAGAAAACTTTCGTTAATAGCACTAAAGAAGAACTAAGCAAGCAAAAACTGTATTATTGTATATAGGAAACTCAAAAATCTTAAAGATATCAGTCCTTCTCAACTTGATTTATAGTGTTAATGAAGGCTTATACTCAACTGCTTTACTAATCAGAAAAATAAAAAAAAAACAAGACCAAAACGAGATATCATTTTATACTTTTTAGATCAGTGAAAAATCTTGGGTAATATATTTTTGACATATGAATAAACCTGGAGGACCTTATGTTAAGTGAAATAAGCCATTTATAGAAATCTTGGGTAATCTTAAAGTTAGGTTGAATGCAAAACATGTGACACAACATCTTTGAAAGCAATTTCTTTGAAAGCAATATTCTCTGGTAAAACTGAAGATTTCTATATCACATGATCCAACAGTTTTACTCCTAGAGAGATAACCAGAAACACTCTTAGACATGTACATTAAGAGGTACAGGGGAGAGAATAAAGTGGCATAGAGGCTCTGTTTATCCCCTCTTGCAATCAAATCAAAGTTGTGACAGAAACAAGGAACATATAGCAAAGAAAATTGCTTGAGATCTAGATGAACAAGTCCTATAACTAAAGAGAGAAATAAGAAATCACCCTGCGATGGGAAGAGGTAGGAGGAATTGAGGACATGAGGCTGCCTGATCCTCAGGGTCTGAGTGGGACAGAGGCTACAGCAGCAGCAGCGGCAACTGCATTTGTTTCTTAAAAGGGCTGTGTCTGCAAACAAACTTTTGAGGTGACAGACCTGCTTACTCTGAGTACCAGCTCCAGATTGGCTGCAGTGAGGGCACCAGGGGACTTACAGGGACACTGAGTTGTTAGAGTGAGGGCCGAAAGTTAGGCTTGCTCTGTAGAGAAGTGCCGGCAGTATTCATTGTTCCTCTGTTGAGCACCTCCCAGTGGGCAGACACAGGCACTGCCATAGCTGAGACCTCATCAAACTGGATAACAGAGGTCACTCTGCCCAGAGGATTCTCTGAAACTCTCCCTCCCCCAACTCTGGGCCCAACTCCAACCACATCCAAGTTATCCTCCTTGCTGAGCAGCACCTAGATTCACCCTGGTAGCAGCTGACCATGGTTTCTGCTCTGGTCTCTTGAAGCAACTATAAGCACAGTGTCTGTGGATTGCTTGCTGAATCTTAATGGAGGGCCCAGAGGGGCACAGGCTTGGCCTAAATTTGGCCTGCAGCCAAACCTTTCTCAGGACTGCCACTGGACACCTACTTTACAAAGCTGCATTAATGAGACAGGGAGACTTAAGAGCTTTGCTTAGCACATAGAAACAGGCACAGAAAGGCAGCCAAAATGTGAGACAAAGAAGCAGAAACCATATGGAAGAACAGAACAGAGATCCAGTAATAATGTAGTCAAGCAATCTAACATGAAATGTTTAAAACAGTGGTTATAAAGATGTTCAATGAACTTAAGCCAAGTGTAGATGAATTCAGTGACAACCTTAACAAAGAGATAAAAAATAAAAACATAAACATGGAAATGGAAATTATAAAAGGGGATCAGTCAGAAATGAAGAATACATTACCTGAGATAAAGAGTATATTATTAGAGAGAATCAACAGAGTGGAGGAAAAAGAGGATCAAATGACCAAAACAGAGGTTGGGGAAGCCAAGGACACTCAATCAAAATATGAAAAAAAGAGATGCCAAGACTATATAATAATAATTTAAGGAGCCTATGGAACACCATTAAATGTAAAAATATCCATGTCACAGAGATACCTGGAGAAAAACAAGACATTGAAGAGCTATTTGAAGAAATAATTATGGAAAACTTTCCTAATCTGGTGAAAGAAATAGCCAAACAACCCCATGACACTCAGAGTCCCAAAAAACAGGAACTTGAAGAGGCCCACACAAGACACATCATAATTCAAATGCCAAAGGATAAATACAAAGAGAGACTCCTAAAAGCAGCAAGAGGAAAGCAGTTAGTTACCTACAAGTACTTACCCATAAGACTGGCAGCAAATTTCTCAAAAGAAACTATGTAGGACAGAAGGGTTTGGGACAAAATATTCAATGTGATGAAAACCCAGAATCTACAACCAAAAATACTTATCCAGCAAAGTTATTATTTAGAGTTGAAGGGCAGATATAGAGCTTCCCAGACAAAAATAAGCTAAGGGAATTTACCAACACCAAACCAGTATTACAGGAAATGTTGGAGGGACTTTATTAAAAAGAAAAAAAACACGTATCAAAATCAGGAATAAAGAACGATAATAACTACATTCCTATCAACAAGTACCTCAAATAGAAAAGAATTAAGTGCTCCAACTGAAAGAGTGGCTGAATGGATAAGAAAACAAGACCCTTATGTATGCTACCTACAAGAGACTCACTTCGAATTAAAAGACACACAGACTAAAAAGAAGGTAATGGAAAAAGATATTACTTTGGTGGACTTAGAGGATACTATGCTAAATGAAGTAAGTCACATAGTGAAAGACGAATACCACATTATTTCACGTGTGTGTGAAATCTGAAAAACAAAATAAACAACAACAAAAACAGAAACAAACTTATAGATTCAGAGAGTATTTTGAGGGCTACTAGATGCAGGGGTAGGGGTTGGAAGGAATGGTGAAGAAGGGTGAAGGGATTAAGAAGTACAAATAGATATGAAGGAGTCATAGAGATATAATGTGTAGTATAAGGAAAATAGTCAACAATGTTGTAAAAATATGTAAGAGAGAGAGGGGTACTCCATTTAGTGGGGTGACCACTCCTGAGTTATATAGATTTCTAATCACTATGCTGTACAACTGCAACTAATGTATTATTGTATGCCAAATAGAATTTTTTTTAAAGACTCATTGAATTGTACAATGTAAGCATAAACAACTAATTTGTCTATTATACTTCAAAAAAGCTGGGGGAAATTTTTTTTAAATCAAGAACTGTGCATCAAAAGACATCATTAGCAGAGTGAAAAATGCAACTCATAGAACAGAAGACATTATAAATACATGTATTTGACCCAGACCTCATATCTAGGTATTTATGTTTCTATGAATTTAATAAAACAAGACAAGTTTTCAATAGAAAAAAATGGGTAAAAATCATGAAGAGACATTTCACACACAAAAAGGATATATAAATGGTGAGGAAAATATTTAAAAATTCTCAATTACATTTATTAGCAAATAAATATAAATTAAAATGTCACTATGATCCCAATATAAATACCCACCAAAATAACTAAAGTGATAAAAACCACCAAGAGTTGGTAAAAATATAGAATTACAAGATCCCTCATACACTTCTGATAATAGAGTGTAAATTAGTACAACTAAGAAAGGTCTGGCAGTGTCTACTCAGGTTAAACATACACACACACAATGACCCCGCAATTCTACTCCTAGGTATATACCCAAGAAAAATGTTATAAGTGTGAACATATGTACACCAAAACACATGAACTAGAATGTTTATACCAGCCCTAATAACAATAGCAAAATTCAGGAAGCCATCAAAATACTCGACAACTAAGTAGATAAATAAATTGTGTATTTGCACACCAGAATTCTATATAGTAATGAGCATGAATAACAGCATCTTCACACAACAATATAAATCTCACAAAATCATGCATGCAAAAGGACAGACACATTTATGCAAAGTATGAAAACAAGCCAAACTAATCTATGCTCTTAAAAGTCAAAGAGTGGCTTCTATTGCGGGGTAGTAACTAAGGGAAGACTCCAGGCAAAATTCAGAGGTGATGGTAATGAACTGAAGGCTTCATACAGGTGCTTTCTTTTTGTGAAAAATTTTCAAGCACTATATTTTAATATTTACATTTTTTGTATGTATGTCAAACTTCAATAAAAAATTTAAATATGTAACTCACTAATTATAAGACAGAAACACTAATACTGATTTTTTTTAAAAAATTCTGCAGTGTCATTCAAGTATTATTGGACAAAGACATATTTTTAAAAGAAATTCATAAAAATTGAAAAGAAACAAAAAGTAGCAAACAAATATAAAAAACAGGGTTGGTCATTTAATATTGAGTAAAACAGAATTTAAGGTGCAAAATAACATCAGGGGAAAGATGGATATTATATTGGTAAAAAATATATATATAATAATATACAATAGGCACCTAAAAATATAATTTCAAAACATAAAAAGCAACATCTGAAATAATTATTGGATAGAAATAAACAATTGTAGTTGGAAAATGTCACAGATCTATTTTGAAAACAGATATCAAGTAGACAAAAATAAGCAAGAAGTAGATAGGCTGAACAAGATCATAAATATACTCATAATAAAATATTTATGCTCAACAAAGAAAGAATACAAATTTTACAACACATCATTTCCTCTTATACCTCATTGGCAAGACCTGAATCATATGACCAGACCTAACTGCAAAGAGGCTGGAATATAGTCTTTCATCTATGTGCCCTGCATAAAATTTAGGGATGTATTACTAAGGGAGCAGGAGAGGAAAACACACATACACTGTACACAATACAAATGATTAATAAAATATTGATTCAGATATAATAACCTCTAGCAAGAGTCATTAAAAGAAGATGAGAAATAACATAAGTATGATACTATGACATAATTTTTTGTAAATGTTTTGTAAATATTTATATAAATAAAATTAAAAACCACAAAGAATGGACAAAAAGAGGTAAAAATATAAAATGCTAAAATTAACAAAAGTAAAAATAGGCAAAGATACCAATAGCCACCAAAAAAAACAAAAACAAAAAAGGTAATTAAAGACATGTTTTCTCTTAAAAGCCCATTTTTACATAGCCTTATAAATGAGTTCTATCAAATTTCACAAGAAATTTTTACAGAAAAAATTGAATGAAATCTGTTCTTATTTTAATAAAAGTTCGTATTTTTTGGATGTCAAAATCAAAAAAGGGAGGAAGGAAAAAGACATTCACATTGAATATAGACATAAAATTTCTACATAAAATACTAATAAATCACATTTAACTGCTTACTTTAAACAAAACTGATAAATTCTGACCAAATAAGGTTTATCCAGAAATGTTTTAAAATCAGAAAAAT
This sequence comes from Cynopterus sphinx, assembly GCA_030015415.1. Lineage (NCBI taxonomy): Eukaryota > Metazoa > Chordata > Mammalia > Chiroptera > Pteropodidae > Cynopterus > Cynopterus sphinx. The sequence goes on from CM057382.1 coordinate 57,761,983, forward strand.
CTACCAATATAATTTACTATATTTGTGAATCAGAGGAGAAAAATTACACTATCAGAGAAGATACATAAAATATACTTAATAAAGTTTGACACCTGGTTATGATTCTTAAAAACAAAAACATTGGTATTAAAAAGAAATAAAATTGTCATTGTATTTAAAAAATTATTATCTGAATAGAGCTTTGACAGACAATTTTGAAATTAATAAAGCAGCTAAACCAGGTATTTGAATACAAAGCAACTGTATAAAGCAAAATTTTTCTTTTACAGTTGCAAAAATAAATTCAAAAATATATCCAAACATTAAGATATAATTGAAAATGGCAACATTAGTTATAAATTATCTAGAAATCTACTCAATGAAGAATACACAAATCATTTTTGGAGACAAATCTCTGGTAAAAGACATTAAAGAAGACTGAATAAATGCAAAGAACACCATGTTTATACATGTTTATACATGCATACATGAAACAAATTATCATTTAAAAAAATGATTGTAAATTAATGGTCAGATGCAATATAATGACAAAAACTCCAGATGAATTTTTAGGAGCATTATATACAGTTTTTAAACTTAAACAGAAAAATAGAAGTCAAGAATTGCTAAGAATATTTTGAAAATGGTGAACGTGAGGGCAGGGCAGGGACAGTAACTTGCCCTAACAAATATTAATACTCACTAAGTGACATTGACAGTAATAAAAAGATGATGATGATGATTTCCATATATAGTCAAATATCCTTTTCATTGTTCACTCCTTACTGAATCTCTCAGCTCTCATCTGGGATCATGTTCTTTCTTCTTAAAGAATATCCTCCGTATACTTTTCAATGTGAGTCTGCTGATGACAAATATTCTGTTGTTTTTTTTTTAACGAAAAAGCCTTTATTTAACTTTCATTTTTATTGGATACTTTGGTTGAATATTGCTGGAATTCAAAATAAGTAACATTTTTCTTTTACCATTTTAAAATATTATTTCATTGACTTTCATTATTTTAGTTTAAAAGTCAGCTATCAGCAGCAGAATATCCAGGTTTTTTGTTGTCTAAAGCTTATAAAATTTAGTAGTGCTTATTTTTTAAAATGCAAAATTATAAATACAAAATTAGTTCCAAAAATTACAAATTTATAAAAAGCTAAAAATACTACAAAATCAAAAATCCAGGGAAAGAAAATGATATTTTTATTACTCAACTGTCAGATGAAAATCTGTAATATTTTTTCTCCATTTATTTGTGATGTATTCCTTGATGTCTCTTCATACGACAACTATTTTTTATGAGTAAAGGGAAAGTTTCCTCTAGCAGGTTTAAATTTATTTTGTTGTTGTTTATGAGATTTTTTCACATCATTATTTATTAATGATGCAATTTTTAAAGTTTGTAATTGTTGTCAAAATCGGGATATATTCTGATAGCTCAATTTCCTGTATTAACTATGGGTCTGATTCTATTGCCTATTGCTTCTCTTGTTTTTTTTCTTTTTTTTTTTTTTCTTTCTTTCTTTCTTTTGTTTTCTTACTCTTCTCATATGCTGTTTTTTTTTTACTCCTTGGTATTATATATTAAAGAATAGGAGAGGTAAAATAATTTAAAACCTAAGATAATGTTATGTTCTTTCAGATGGATTTATATTAATTTTGACAGTCTTCTAGATTTTACTTCTTAAAATTGCAATATCTAAATGCAATATGAGAGATAAAAGTAAATTAAAGCTAGACTTCAGTCCTTTTTTACTTTTTATTTATTTATTAAATTTATTGGTTAATACAATTATATAATTTTCAGGTGTATGACAGTTTGACATCTGTATATTCTATTGTATGTTTACCACCCAAAGTCCAGTTTCCTTCAGCTACCATACATTTGATCTTCTTTATACACTTTACCCTTCCCCTCCCCCTCCCCCCCAATATTTTATACCCTTTACCTCGTCTATCTCTCCCCTCCTCTGCCACCCTCTACCCTCTGGTAAACACTAGTATATAGCCCATATCCTTGAGTCTGTTTGTTTCTCCTGTTTATTTGTTGCTTTTAGGTTTATATCCTACACATAAGTGATATCATGTGATTTTCACTGAGTATGATTATTTTAAGATCCATTTATGTTGTTGAAAATTGTAGTATTTTATGTCTTCTTATGACTAATATTCCATTACATGTATGTACCACAGCCTCTTTAGCCAATCATCTATCATAGGACACTTTGGTTGCTTCCATGTCCTGGCCACTGTGAATAATGCTGCTATGAACATCAGTGTGTAAATATCTTTACAAATATGAGTTTTCAAGTCTTTGGGGTAAATACCCAGTACAGGGATTGCTGGATCATATGGTAGATCAATTCTTAGTTTTTTGAGGAACCTTCGTACTGTTTTCCATAGTGGCCATACCAATTTGCAGTCCCATCAGCAGCATATGAGGGTTCCTATTTCTCCACATTCTCTCCAACATTTGTTATTAATTGTTCTGTTGAATATAGCTATTCTAACTGGTATGATATGGTATCTCATTGTGATTTTGATTTTCCTAATAGTTAGCAATGTTGAGCATAATTTCAAATATTTATTGGCTATTTGTATGTCCTCTAGGGAGAAGTGTCTGTTCAGGTCCCCTGTCCATTTTTGAATTGGATCATTTTTGTTGTTGTTGTTGTTGTTATTGAGTATTATGAGATCTTTGTATATTTTTGATATTAGGCCCTTACTGGAGGTATTTCTTGAAAATAAATATTCACATTTGGATGGTTGTCTCTTTACCTTGTTGACGGTTTCTTTTGCTAAGCAGAAGCTTCTTAGTTTGATGTAGTCCCATTCATTTATTTTTGTTTTTACTTCCCTTGCCTTTGAGGTCAAATTCATAAAAGAGTCTTTAAATCCAAGGACCTTGAGTTTTGTTTCTATGTTTTCTTCTATGCATTTTATTGTTTCAGGTCTTATATTCAGGTCCTTAATTCATTTTCCGTTAATTTTGGTGATAGACAACAATCTAGTTTCATTCTTTTGCAGGTGACTTTCCAGTTTCCCAACACCATTTATTGAAGAGGCTTTCCTTTCTCTACTGTATGTTTTTGGATTTTTTGTCAAAAATTATGTACCCCTATAAATATGGGTTTACTTCTGGACTTTTGATTTCATTCCACTGGTCCGTGTGTCTGTTTTGCTGCTAATGCCATGCCATTTTTCTACTGTCACTTTGAAGTATAATTTGAAGTCAGGCAGAGTGATGTCTCTAGCCTCCTTTTTTCTCAGGATGCTTTTGGCTGTTCAGGGTCTTTTGTACTTACATAGAAATCTGATGATTTTTTTGTTCTACTTCTTTAAAAACTGCTGATGGGCTTTTGATGGAGATTGCAATAAATATCTACAATGCTTGAGGTAATATGACCATTTTAACTATATTGATTTTTTCAATCCAAGAACACAAAATATCTTTCAATTTCTTTGTATCTTCTGAGGTTTCTTTTAATAGACTTATATAGTTTTTATTTTATAGGTCCTTCACATGTTTCATTAAATTTATTTCTAGGTATTTTATTCTTTTTGTTGCAATTGTATAGGAACACTATGGATTTTTGAACGTTGATTTTGTATCCAGAGAATTTACTGTATTTGCTTATTGTTTCTAGTAGTGTTCTTGTGGAGTCTTTAGGGTTTTCTATATAGAGAATCATGTCATCCACAAATAGTGACAGTTTGACTTCTTCATTTCCTATTTGGATGCCTTTTATATCTTTCTCTTGTCTGATTGGACTTGCTAGGACCTCCAGTGTTATTTGAATAAGAGTGATGATAGTGGATAGCCTTGCCTTGTTCCCGATCATAGAGAGAAGGTTTTTAGTTTTCTAAATATAATGTTGGCTGAAGGTTTGTCATAGATAGTCTTTATTATGTTAAGATACTTCCTTCTATACCAATTTTGTTAAGTGTTTTGATTATAAATGGATGCTATATCTTGTTGAAGGCTTTTTCTGCATCTATTGATATGATCATATGATTCTTATTTTTTAATTTATCTATGCAGTATATCACATTAATGGATTTGCATATATTGAACCACCCCTGTGCTTCTGGGATGAAGTCCAACTGTTCGTGGTATATAATCTTTTTAATAAGTTGCTGTATTCAGTTCGCTGGTATCTTATTTAGGATTTTTGCATCTGAGTTCATGAGAGATACTGGTCTGTAGTTTGTGTGTGTGTGTGTATGCGTGTGTGTGTGTGTGTGTGTGTGTGTGTGTGTGTGTGTATTCTTTACCAGGTTTTGGTATCAGAGTAATTTTGGCCTCATAAAATGTGTTGGGAAGTATTGCCTTCTCTTCAGTGTTTTGGAAGAGTATGAGGAGACTAGGCATTAAATCTTTTTTCAATGTTTCGTGAATTCACTGGTGAAGCCATCTGGTCCTGGACTTTTCCTTTTTTTGTAGGTTTTTGATGATTGCTTCAATTTCCATACTGCTGATTTGTCTATTTAGATTTTCCAGTTCTTCTTGATTCAGTCTAGGAAGGTTGTATTTTCTAAGTACTGGTATATTTCTTCTAGGTTATTAAATTTGTTGATATATGCTTTTTCTTAGTACTCTTGTATGATCCTTTGTAGTTCTGTGATCAGTTGTAATTTCCCATTTCATTCCTGATTTTCTTATGTGTGTCCTTTCTCTTTTTTCTTTAGTGAGTCTAGCCAGGGGTTTGTCAATTATATTAACCTTCTCAAAAAACCAGCTTTTTGTTGCATTTATTCTTTCTATTTTTTTCAATTTAATTCATTTCTGCTCTAATTTTGATTATTTCTTTCCTTCTGCTGACTTCAAGCTTCATTTGTTCTTCCTTTTCAACTCTTTAAGATGAAACATTATTTTGTTTATTTGGGCTCATTCTTATTTTTGGAGATAGGCCTGTAATGACAAGAACTTTTCTCTCATGACTGCTTTTGCCATGTCCCAAAAGTTTTGATATGTTGTACTATCATTATTATTCATTTCTATATATCTCTTGATCTCCCTTTTTATTTCTTCCCTGACCCAGTTATTCTTCGGTAGCATGTCGTTTAACCTTCATGTATTTGTGGTTCTTCCTGCTTTCTTTTTGCACTGATCTCTAGTTTCAGAGCATTATGATCAGAGAATATGCTTCATATGATTTTATTCTTTTATATTTGTTGAGGCTATCTCTGTGTCCAGATGTGGTTGATTCTTGAGAATGTTCCATGTCCACTAGAGATAAATGTATAAGCAGCTGTTTTGGAATGGAAGACTCTATATATGTTAATTATGTCCAGCCGTCTATTGTATCATTTAAGGATGTTATTTCCTTATTGATTTTCTGTTTGAACAATCTGTCCATATCTGACAGTGGGGTTTAGGTTCCCTACTAGGATAGTGTTTTGGTCTATTTCGTCCTTTAATTCTGTCAGTAAACTGCTTTACATATTTTGGGGTTCCCTGATTGGGAGCATAGATATTAATTAGTATTATGTCTTCTTGGTGCTTGATTCCCTTAATCATCATGCAGTGTCCCTCTGTATCTTTCTTTCCTTTATTTATTTTGAAGTCTATTTTGTCTGATATTAGTATCACTACTCATGCTTTTCTCTTAAATTCATTTGCTTGAAATATCATTTTCCACCCTTATTCTTTGAGTTTATATTTGTCTTTGGAGCCCAGATGTGTCTCCTGGAGACAGCATATGGTTGAGCTTTGTTTTTTGGTTCATTCTGTAACTTTGTGCCTTTTTATTGGTGAGTTCTGTCCATATACATTTATGGTGATTATTGATATATGAGGTCTACTTATAGCCATTTTATCTTTTGTTTTCTGGTAGCTCAGTGTTTCCATTGTTTCCTTGTCCTTGTGTTTCTGTTTCTTTATTTTGGCTTGCTTTTATGGTTTTTGTTTCTGGTTCTTCTTATTTTATGTTATTTACTTTAGTTCTGAATCTTTCACTTGAGGTTAACATTATGAATATAAAAAGGATATATATATATATATATATATATATATATATATACACATACACACACATATATACACACACACACACACATATACATACACACACACACACACACACACACACACACATTTTCTCACGTGTGTGCCTTATCTCCATTCCTTTTTTTGAATTTGGATCTTTGAATTCTCCCCTTTTCAGTCATTGTTGTCTCAATTGTTCCCTATGTATGCTGAATGTTCATTACTATCTTGCTATTTCAATTCTCTTCTTATTATTTAAGCTTATAATGCCCTCTTCTTAGTAAGGATTGCATTCCTCTGCTTCTATTTGTCTGCTAGTCACCTTACTTCTACTTATTTTTTGTTGTTGTTGTTGTTATTTTGTTTTAGGTGAGCTGACCCCTTTCAGTATATCCTATAGAGCTGGCCTTATAGAGGAAAATTTCCTCAATTTTTGTGTCTCCAAAGGTCTTAATTCTTCTTTCATATCTAAAGAAAAGCTTAGCTGGATACATTATTCTAGGCTAGTAGTTCCTTCACTTAATAGTTAAATGTTGATTCAATTTCTTTCTGGCTTGTAAGGTTTACGCTGAGTTGCCCAACCATAATCTAATGGGTTTTTCTTTATAAATTACCATTTTCTTTTCTCTGGCTGCCCTGAGAATTCTCTTTGTTATTTATTTTTGATAACTTTAATACATTGTGTCTTGTGAAGGCCTTTTTGGGTTGAGATAATTGGGTATTCTGGTGACTTCTTGAATTCTAAACTCCAGCTCATTCCTTAGATTTGGAAAATTCTTGTCAAATATTTGTCTGAAAATGCTTTCTAGTTCCTGCTCCTTTTTCTCGCCTTCCATAATGCCCACTATTTTTACATTTCTTCTCCTGATGGTATCAGCTAGTTCTTTTATTTCTCTTTCATTATTTTTCATTCTTTGGTTTATCTCTTCTTCCTTCTGATTTATTTCTAAATTTCTGTCTTTGATATTCTTCCCTCCATTTAGTCAACTCCATTTCCCAAGCTTGCTATTCCATTTTTTCAACTTTTACAGTGTGTTCTTTATCTCCAGAAGTTTGATTTAGTCCTTTTTGAGGGTTTCAATCTCCTTGCTCAGCTTATCTAGTTGTTTTTTTAAATTTCTGAATTGTTGATATGACTCACTTTGGAACTCACTGAATTTTATCAGAAGTACCATCCTGAATTCTCTGTCATTTAAGTTGCATATTTCTATGTCTTAAGCTTATTTTCTGGAGATTTTTCTCTTTCTTTCTGAGATGCCTTGTCACCTTGGTTGTTCATGGTGTTTAATGAACTATTTCTCTGCCTGGGCATTAATGGAAGTATATTCTGCCGTTTTTCCAGAAAGAAGATTTATTATTTAAAGGTCTCTCTTTAGCCTGTTACAAAGAAGGTGCTTTTCTTTTGGTTTCCAATAGGTGGCATCTAAGCCTCTTGAATCCTTGCTTTATATAATGCCTTAATAATGTCTTTTTAATTTTCATGTAAATATTTAATCATGCCTGCTACCCTCAATTTCAGTCCCTGTTAGTGACATAGACAATCTCAGCTTTGTTTGCTCAGATTCCCCTGGGGCTCCATGGTGATTAGTCTCAGAGGTTATGGTGAGAGGGGCCCTAAGGGTTGGGAGTTGGAGGCCATGGCTCAGCCTCAGTTTTGCAACCACAGCCAGTAAATATCAACTGTTGTTTCTCTGCAGTCCTGTCCCACTTCTCTGCTTTCTGCCCTGATGTCTGGGCTCTGCCACCAGCTTTGTGGAATTCACAGCACTTCCAGGCAGGGCTCTTCATGGAAATCGCTACACATTCTTCACTCTCCCTCCTTCTGCAGGGAGCTCTGGAGGCTGCAAAAGGCAGCTTCTTTATTTACCCCAGTCCACTGCCCAACAACAGGGTTCTGACCTGTGTTAGCTCTATGTGCAGATTCCATGCTCAGACATGCTGGTGTGAAGTTTTGGTGTTTTTGTTGTTGTTGTTGTTGTCGTCGAGTTTTACATGTTCAGCTTATTGTTGTTTCAAGGGGAGAAGTCTGAGGATCTATATCACTCTGCCATGATTCCCAGAATTCCTTAACTTTAGTCCTTTTGAGGGCCAGTTTATTGCTGCTTTAAGAATTTTTGTAGGAACTAGCCCAAACTTGGTAGAGTTACCAGAATTCCTCTTCCATAACAATGTCTGAGTTCTATCCCCGCCAAGCTATTGACAGCTTTTCTCATTTTGCAGCCTCCTAGCCACCTCTTCTGGGTTTGAAAGATGCCTCTGGGAGAAAAACTGTTTAAATTCCAGGATCATTAGAAATTTGTTCTCCTAGATCTTGTTCTCATGGCTCTTTATTGCCTTGTTAGCACTGATAATTTTAGACAAATGCTTAAAAATATATTTTTCTAACTTTTGTGTTAATTTTTAATGAGAAGAAAGATCTAAATAACTTAGTTTACGTCTCTGAAAATCCAAGTCCCCACAGCTCAACTTATTGCAATGAAAGATAATGCTTGTGAATTTTGAGGTACCCTCAAGCTCTCTATTCACAGAAATTGAAGACTTCAAAAAGAAGGATATCATGAAATTGCTAGCCAGCTGCTAAAAACTCAAAAGACTCTGATTATTTATATTAGCATTGATTCATCAAATTATTTAATCCTTTTAAAATAGAAATTCAGACCACCATCTCTAAGCAAATTTCTGGTGGCAAGTTCTTCTCTAACCCACAGAAAAATAAGATTAGAGCCTTAAGGTCAAATAGAACTTAGACTGAACATTCCATACTCTGAGCTCACATCATTTAAGGCTTTGTTTTTCTCTCCCATATGCAATGTTTTTGCTTCTAAAAGATCCCAGACTCTAAGCATCTTCACAACTAGAAGGAATCTAGTATTTATCTTTACTTACCCAATTCTAGACTTTCTTGCAAAGGGAATATCATCAACTCACATGCTTTCTCCCTCCCCACCTATCTGTTGCAGCTTAGAATATATACATTTAATTAATTCAGCTTTACCTACAACCTGTAAATAGTGGAGAAATGTTATATTTATGAGGTGAATAAATAACAAAGGTTTTCCCAGAAGACTCCATCCTGGTGAAAGAGGGTAACTGCAATTTTAGCTGTGAATAATTGTACATAATATAATCCTAAATGATTTTTCTTCTGTAATTTCATTAGAGTTTAGAAATTTAATTAGATTTTGAATCACTCTGAAATAAAGTAGCAAAACACCAAGAGACTGAGAGCAGTGGTTATTTTGTCCTTTGAGGCCACATTCTTGGTCTCAAATTGTCATGTCTTCATTAGAAGGAAGTTTGCAGAACTTCTTGATATATTATTGTCTTTCAGAATGGACTCTGAATAGGTCTTTAGAGAGCATTAGAAGAGTACACAATTATTATGTACACTCTTCTTGAGGTTTAAGATCATCTGCCTTGCATATACTTAATAAAAATATGTCTCTAAAGTTGTTTAAGAAACTATGGAGATAGGAAAGATGTTCCTTGAATGCCCCAATGCTGTTCCTGGATTATTAGCAACTACCTGTACATTATGATGCAGTGAGGAGTTGTTTGCTTAATTTTAATGATTATGTAAGGTTTATGGTTATTTTTATTGCTACAACATATGAACTGTCATGGTGGCTGTAATTAGAGGCAAACTAAAGTGTTATTGTTACAGTCCTCAGGGACTGGGGAGAAACTACTTCCTTCTTATCAACTTTGTCTCTGTGCAAGAGTTGGAGACAAAAATGAATCAAACAGAATGAGCAGTTAATATCTTAAAATAGGTTATGAGACATAAGAAAATGAAAAGAACTTTGAAACTTCAGTCCAACAGTTTACACCTAATAAAGCTGCAAGGAGATAATCTTTTGGTCCCTGAAATATGTGCATTTGTTTAATTCTCTAAAGGCTTATTTCTTATATCTCTTCCCAAAGGTTATCAAAGTAACATGGTAATGTGGAAGTACTCTTAGGGGCGTCCATATATCTCTGCCTCATTGCTGCTGCCTCTACTCAAATATCCTCTCTTTACTCCAGGCTGGGGGCTGAGATACTCAAGAAGGGCTGAGATGTGTAGAGAAAACAGCCTGTGTGAATGTCTTCTCTCTCTGCAGGAGTGCATAGAAAGAAAGTCAGGAGCACTAGGAGATAAAATGGGTTAGACAATATGACTCCACAGTCAGTCCAGGAAAGGTGGGATGGGGTGGGTAGGAAGCTTGGATATAGACTCAGGAGAGCTGAATGTTCTGCAGCATGAATATGAGAGTCCAAGGGACACTGGGACGGAGTTGAGAGTAGAAGGATTCTGGCGAAAAGACAGGCATGAGAGGAATCCTGGGGACACTGGAATAGTGAATGGGAACCTGACCTGGTGGCAACAGAACTGCAAATGTCTCTACAAAGGCTGTTCAGTTCTGTTATGGACTCTGCAGTGGCAGACACAGGAAAACATGACACTGGGCTCCAACTTCACCCACACAAATCATGCTGGTCCATTACCTGCCTTCTCTTCTAGATCATGAACTCTTTGAGCAGCTGAGATGTGTCAGATTCATTTTTGTTTCCACTACAGACAGCAACTCCTGGTACACAAAAGGGTTTCAATGACTGTTGAATGAATGAATGAATGAATGAACAAATGAACAGGATCAGAACATAGCAAAGAGAAGCCAAAGACTCTGCTATAAAGGTGATATCTAATGTAGTTTCAGTATTTACCCATGGATGGTAAAGCTGCAGGGGGAGGTTTCTTGAGAAGGTCAGTTGGTAACTTTTAATAAAATTTTCCAAATTTGCTCTTTGACATGAAAACTGTACTGCTGGGATTTTTTTCTAAGAAAATAACCTGACAGATGGAAAATAACCTTATGTACAAATATACCTTTAATGATGAAAATATAGAATAACCCAAACAGTCAAAGAGGAACATATTAAACCAAGATACATGCACTTGCTGAGATATAGCACAACTAATAATAATTTATGAAAAGTGATAATATGGAGAAGCCCATTTGAGGATAAAACAGTATACAAATTTTGTTTGCACATCATGATCACAAAAATACAGGGGAGAAAAGACTGTAATGAAACATATTAAGTGATAAGAATAGCTGTGATTGGTCTCTAAGCGTGTGGAAGAAGTAATGTCTTCTCCCAAATTTTCTGTATATTTCAAACGTTTATTAATGCCATGACTGTGAGACAATTTCTAAAAAAAGCCCTCAACCAAATCCATCTCAGTTACTACCAAATGCCTGCCATCCCACCTGCCTAGCAAATGGGCTTTGTGGTGACACTGTCTCAGAAGATTATTTTAGTGAGTTTTTCACAGGTGAACTGTTTTCTGTGTTTTGCTTCAAAGTGACTTCTGCTCAGGAAAACCTAAATCTGACCTTCATGAAAATGTACAACTCTAAGTCATGGAGCTGAAGGAAATTTTATGTATTTTCCCCCTTGCTTTCAAGATATTATTGCATTTCATTTTATGCAAGTAACCAAGGCTCCATTTGTGTCAAACAAATGTCTCTTAGGTCCCAATTGGGACAATTATCAACCACTCATCTTCATCCTTCTGTTATTTCCACTGGAAGTTAGTGTTCTCATCACATCCTGCTCTGAGCTTTGCCTGCTTCTGAGCAGTTGAGAAGAGCTTTTTTCAGCATCAGACATCATTTTCTAGGCAGCTTCTATGGTTCCAGGATGGCTTTTTGCTTTGCCTTCCCTAGAGGTCATTTTGCCAGTCACCTTTTTTTTTTCCCTTCTATTTTTTGCCACCTTACGTTTCAGCCTCTGCTTCATCTAATTTATTGACACCATGTAATGTATTATTTAGTTATTGTAATCTTTATTTCTGACTAGTTCTTTTTCATGTTTTCTATCTGCATTTTATGCTGAAGTTCTCACTGAGATCATTGAGCATCCTTATAATCAGTATTTTGAATTCTGTGTCTATTAGATTGCTTATCATTACCTTGTTTAGATCTTTTTCCGGAGCTCTGTTCTGTTCTTTCTTTTTGGACGTGTTTCTTTATCTCCCCATTTTGACTGCCTCCCTGTGTTTGTTTCTATGTATTAGGTAGGGCTCTATGTCTCCTGGTCTTAATAGAATGGCCTTAGGTAATAGGTATCCTGTGGGGCCCAGTGGAGCAATCTCCTTGATCACCTGATTTAGGCACTCCAAGGGTGTTGCTTGGGTAGGTTGTATGTGTCCTTCAGTAGTATTGAAGCCTTGGTTGCTCAGTGGAAGGGATTGACCCTCAGGCTGATTGGTTGTGAGGACTAGCTGTAACTATAGTGTAACTAGAGTATATCTGTTGTGCAGGGGCTGACTCTACAGAGCAAGAATTGTTTTAGCAGGACTCTGGTGCCTGCCAAATCTTCCCTTTGAGTGTGTCATTTGTGGACTAGCCAAGTAATGCTCTGGTTTCGTCTGACGTGACCACCCAGTGTGCTAGCCTCGGGGCTTCTTGCGGGGTGGGCAAAAGTGATCTGTTGAGGTCTTCCACCTATTCTGGGTTTGAATTGCCTGGAAGAAGCTAAGCTGTGAACCAAGGCCCCAGTGCTGCTACTGCTGGGCTTAAGGCTGTTTAGCATGAGGTACAGGGCATGTCGAAGCCAGATGCTGCTTGTTTGGACTTTGAGAGATTTTAAGGAAGTTTGCAGTATGAACCAAGACAGGCCATTTGTATGGAAAAGGCATTGTAAGTGGCTTGGGTGGATCCACTAGTTAGGTGGAATGGGTTCTCAGGGGACCACCGGAGCAAAGCAGATAGTGTTAGCCAGGTTGATGGAAATTCAGATATGGTGCTCACCTAAATCTGCATGCTGGGATAGGGGAAGGATCAACAAAGGAGCAATGCCCTCTGCAAGCTCTTTTGTCTGGGAGAGAGCTGCATCTCAGCCCTCATTCTGAAGCCAGACAATTTAGTTCTTCCTTGTATATCCCCAGCACTTTTCAAACTGCTGCCCTAGCAATGGGGCTCAGAGCAAATGAGTTCATCAGAGAATAAGTCAGTGCATGAGCCCTTTAAAAGGAATGCTCAGGATTCCTATAGTAGCCCTCTGTCTTACTCAGCCATAACATTTGCTGGTTTTCATATCCAGAAGTTGTGGGGACTTCTCTTCCTGGTACTGGTATTTCAGGCTGGGGAACCCAGTATGAGGTTGGGACTCCTCACTTTTCTGAGGGTAGTGTACCTCCACAGCAGATTTTTAACTGCCAAACTCACATGTTAGACCAGCCCATTCCTTGTTTCTTCCCCTCTACCAGTCTCAATATGGCTTCTTCTGTCTATCCTTAATTATAGGATTTCTGTTCAGCTGGACTTCCAGTGATTGCCATCGATGGTTGTTCTGTGGATTAGTTGTAATTTTGATGTGGTCATGATAAGAGGCCAGCACAGTGTTTACCTATTCCTCTGTCTTGACTGGAACCTAGATGTCTCCTCTGTTAATTTCTGGAGAGGAAAATGAGAGTCATAGTGTCTGGTAAATGTAGAAATGAGACCAAATGGCTTTTGAGACTCTGTTAGTGCTGAAACAGAGAGTAACTCAAGCATTTGGTCCTATGATTTTGTTTGGACAACAGAATTCTCTTTCCTTGGAAGTGTGTCATTAACATGCCTAACAATCTGGCTTAGGGAGCTGGCTTTCCACACATGCTACATGCATATGTAGTCTGGAGAGCACAAACCACTCTCCTGGACTTTGGTCACAGAGAACACAGGAATGCTCCAGTTTGGACCTTTACTATTTTAGGCTTCCTGTACTCTGGTATTATCTGTCATTTCACATGTTCACCAGCTCCAGTGACAGTGCTTACCCTGAAGGCAGGGACAGGGTTTTCCATATAATAAACACAATAAGTAATGATCATAGAGAACTTTTGTTCCAAACACTGTTTTAATTACTGTTTTGGGTATTAGATGTTTTTGCTTCTGAAAGAAAAAAAAACCAGCTATGATGTAATGCAACTGTGAGCTGGCACTATCGGTGCCCTCTATTTTACAGATGAGAAACTGTAGAATAGAGAGGTTGCCTTCCCTGGGTTACACAGCTAGTGCGAAAAGGGTGGCACAGCTGTGATGTAAACTCAGAAGGTCTCATCTAGAAGCTGGATCTTAACCATTATTCTACACTATCTCTAAAAAGAAGGCATTAATAAATGGCTAGGGTGCCATATGGAATATCATCACACCAGCCTGATCATGGTAATGGTATAAAAATATTTTTCAACCCAAACTATTTCATATCTGATAAACCATTTGCATTATCTACTCAAAACCACTGGAATAACAGAGAAGATAACGACAGTGGGTAGGATTGAAGCTTATTCAAATGTTTGGAGAAGGACCCGTTTTGCCATTTAGGGTTTGGTAAATATTAGTCCAAATGATCCAGAAGCCTAGATTATCATTAACCTCCTTAATCCTTCCTCTGGTTCAATTTTCCAAACTCTAAAGTGTAACAATAAGGATGAACTCAAAGAGGGGTTAATTTGAGCAAGATAAATACCAATAAAAATACATCTATACACATCAAAGTAAAACTGTATTAAGTCCAAGACAAATAGAAAATATTTAAAGAAGCTGGAGGGATAAACCAAAACACATCACCTTCAGGTCTACAACAATAAGACCGAACACTGACTTCTCAATAGAAATGATGGGAGCTAAAAGACAATGGAATCCTATCTTCAAAGTTCTAAAGGAAAATCAACTGCAGACCTGGAATTCTATAGCCAGCAAAAATATCCTTAAAAAAAAAAAAGCAAAATAAAGAGATCTTCAGGCAAACAAAAATAAAGTATTTATCACCAGCAAACTGAATACTAAAGAATATAGTGAAAAGTTTTCTCTTGACAGAGAAAATTTATTCTAGATAGAAGAAATGCAAAAAAAGAATCATGAGCAACAGAAAGAGAAAAGGTAAATAAAAAAAATGACCCTTGAATCTCTAAAGTAATAACAATAATGCTTTGTGGGATTTAAATAGAAATAGAATTTAAATTTATGACAACAAAATACATAAGGCAGGAGGAGTAAATGGAACTAAGTAACATCCTGACGTTGTACAGGAAGTAATAAAATGTATCAATCTATAGTAGACATTAATAAGTCAGTGATGCATGTTTTGTTCTCTAGGGTAGCCAACAAAATTAATAAAATAATATGTAAGCAACTTTTTAATGAAGAAAAAAGAATGAAATAATAAAAAATACTTATTCCAAAGAAGGCAAGAAAGGAGAGGAATAAGGAACATGGAGCAGGCAGAACAAGTAGAAAGGCATGGAAGAGGATAATTACAAACCTAAATTATTTGCAAATGTGATAAATGTAAATATAAAAAATGTTTCAATTGAATGACAGCTTACACTGGAGAAAAAGAATACACTGCTTACAATACACACTTTGTATGATTTAGGACAGTTAAAAGTAAAAGGATAGAAAATTGTATGTCATGGAAACACTAACCAAAAGACAGTTGAGGTATTAATATCAGATTTTGAGGCAAGAAGCATTATTAGAAATAAAAAAGAAATAATAAGAAAATAAGAAATAATAAAGAAGTTTCACCAAGAAGATATAATAATCTTAAAATTTTACATTTAACAACATATCAAAATATGTACAAGAATAATTAATAAAACCAAGATGGAAATAGGTAAACCCACAATCATAGTGAGAGATTTTAAAATATCTCCCTCAGTAATTGGGAAAAGCAGATAATAAATCAAGTAAGGTAGATTGGTAGAAGAACAGATAAAATAATGACCCAATTGGCTAATTTAGAATATGGCACCAGTATTTCAAGGCTGTTAGCAACTCTAGGCATGATGGGAGGAGAGATGAGAGTAGTATCACTCTGAGAGAGGAGCTGTGACCTAGGTCAAGACACAAAGACAAGGGCAACTATAAAGAGGGAACTGAGGCAATAAGTACTCCAACCTGACTCCCTTCCCTTTGATCCCTCAAATATGCTTTTAGTGTTCTTCACTGGCCAAACACAACTGAAACTCATCAATATGATCAGGGCAAAAAGCAGGGTGGAGAATTGGGACCAGTATACCTGGAGGTGGGAGCAAAAGAAAGGTATCCAACACAGGTGTGCAGAAATGAAACTTACTTTCTACAACTCAATTTAATTTTGACTCCCTATTCCCATTCTATTGTTTACAGAAACTTAATCTATTTGCTTTCCTATAAACTCAAAATACACTTAATTTCTATCACTTAAGTAAAATGTAGTCACATCAGAAACTTCCCTTTTCAGGATTTCCCCTTTTTTTGTTTTTGTTTTACTTGTTGATGTTGTTGTTGTTGTTGTTGTTGTTGTTGTTGTTGTTGTCGTTGTGGTTGTTGCTTTAGGGATTGGTTCTGAACTTTGGGCTTTACAAGACACAGGTGAAAAAAGGTGGAAGGTGCCCTTTTCTTGGTGTCAATTTCTGTTAAGTCTGAGGTGGCCTCTTGCTTTCAATAGCATTCATCCCACTTGGTTCATGACATAACCAGTATATGATGCTCCCTTCAATGATGGTGTGTCTCATCTGTGGCACTGACTTGGTGCCCATGCAGCTCCTTGGGGATCGGAGACATGTAGCCATATCTCCAGCCAGGCCCTAGTGGGGATTGTCCCAGCTACATTATTCTATGTGCATTCTCTCTTCTTAATTATTAGATTCTGCATAGACCCACCACAGTCATTCCATATCTCTGTTTAATTCACATATTCCACCAGCGAACCACTGAAAAATATGAGATTCTATACTGAGTCTTGAGAAACTAGGGGATGTATTGGGAAAAGGGAACTATCTCTGTCTTTCTCAAATCTAGGAGTGCCACACCCATACTTGTCCTCTGTTGCCCCAGGACAGCACAGACGCTTTTACTAGCTCACTCCTGGGCTACCCTGCAACAAGTAAATTGCAAGTCCTCTCTCCTTCCAGATTCAAATTTTTCTCATGGGATGAAGGAAGTGGAATGTTTCCAACATGCCTTGTTTCCTTCCATTCCAATCTCTTCCTCATCTCACTTTGAATAAACTTTGAATAAACTCAGGGAAGGAACTGGGAGGATAGGAGACTAAATTCCAACTCTTCAAAGATTTTTCTAGTTCTTCCTCAAAACTAGATCTTGGATCTAGAGAACAAGCTAAACTAAGGATCTAGCTCTTGGACCTAGAGTCTAATGTCTGTGTTCTCTGCTCCAATCTGACAAGTTCACCGGGATTCAGGGCAAACCCATACCTCATGGTTAAGGAGCAGAAGAAAAACAGGTTTGTGAGTATCTCATAATATTCCTCTCACAAGTAAAGAAGTGTCCTAGCTCATACTAAGAATCATTTTCTCATTTTATGTTCTCAGCCCCTCCTACCTCCTAAAGGTTTTTTATTTCCTTTCCCATTCTTTTTCTCTCCTGCAACATCAATCTCTCCCTCTCTACTGGATCATCTAACGGCATACAAATGCTCTAGCGTCTCTTCTTAAAACTAACCAAAATACTTTTGACATTTCTTCTACTCTCCAACTACTGCCCTATTTATCCTTTATTGTCAAAACCTCTCAGAAAGATTACCTACACTAGTTCTCTACTCTTTTTCATGTGCTCTGAACTCTTCAGCTCACTCCAAGTAACAGGACATTTTCATTGCTTTATTGAAATTACTCTTGTGAGGGTTACCAGAGACCAGTCCATAGTTGAATCCCAAGATGGCATCTTTCTCCTTTTCTCATTGACCACTCAGCTTCACATTGGGTCACACCTCTTGGCATAAGTGCTTCTCTTGGCTCCTATATGTCACACTCTCCTTGCTTTCCTACCCTCCCAGTTACCTTTCCTTCTCAGGCCCATTGGTTGCTCCCTCTGTTATACCCAATCTATGAATGTTAGCAACTTAGAACCTTTCTGGTCTTTCTCCTCTGAGCTTCACCTATACTCTCCTAATGCTAATGGTTCTCATACTTACTCTCCAACTAAGTCCCCCACCCAACTTGCAGACTCCCCTATCTAACTGCCTGCCTGACCTCTCCATTTGTGTTTCTAACTAGTATCTGAAATTTATTAGGATAGAAATAGAAATCATGATTCACCCTTTTCTGTAAACTGTCTATCCATTCATCTTCTCCACCCCTTAATGTGGGAGGTGCATGTGTGTTGACTTCCTCTCCTTAACAGAACACATTCAGACATCACAACAAATCCCAGAACATCTCTGCTCTCCTCCATTGTAACCACCCTGTTTCAAGTCATCACCGCCTCCTGAAGGAACTACCGCAATACCTCAACTTATCTTCTGGCTCCATCTCTTCTACCCAGTAACCACAGTGATGTATAAACACTTCAAAAACAGCACAGCCCCTGTAATTTCTCATGCAAAAACCCTTTGGCAGTATTCATTCCATCTTACCATAAAATTCAAAGTTGATTTTTTCCCAGCTTTATGGAGATATAATATACAATTAATGATTTGATACACACATACTATATAGTAAGAAATAATTACCACAAATCTATGCCAGGTCATCTTTACAATAATTTTTTTTCAGTGATAGTCAAAACTTAAAATTTCTGTTTTATTCCTTATATCAAGAACCAAAAATAAATGAACAAATAAATAAATAAATCTACTCATAATAAACTTGAAATTAGAAAGTTTCATTAATGTGCTTGAATGAGTATCTCCAAACACATGTAGCAAAAGTGGTTAATTTACCATTTCAATTTTAGTCAGCTAAACCTTAACTAATCATAACATTAGCATCAAGATTCACAAAGCTAAGGATAAAGGGATGTTTTAAACTTTATGTTCGCATCAAACCTCAAAATTTCTCCTAAACAGCAAAATGCCTATTGTAGGGAAAGTATTTATTGGGCAACTATTAAATTTCAGTATTATGTTGGGAAGTGTAGGCTGAGAGGGAAAGTGACTTGTCTATAGACACATGGCTAACATTTGTTGGCTGGGATACAATCTCAGGTCTGCTGGATTCTAAAGCCCCTTGCCTTTCTCCATGTTATTGCTCATGAGTGTCTGAAGACAGTGGAGATCACTGTAGTCATTGAGCTCTGTGCTCTGTAGCAGGCATAGTGCCATAAGCTACACACTAACATCTCTTTTTAGTCCCCATGACAGCCCCACATAGTATATGCCATAATTATTACTATGTGCAAACAGGGGACTTATGCTCTTACTGATTGTCCAAGCAAAACAGCAATATACAGCAGAACCAGGATTTGAATGCAGGTCTATGTGATGCCACAGTCCAGACTCAGAATCATGCCACTACTCCCTTCCTATATACACACAGCTCTAAGACCTCAAAAGCAACATGCTTTGCTCCCTTGAAGTAACAGAAGTATTGGGTGGGCAGAGAGACCCCAGCCAATATACTGTGTGGGGGTGGGGGGTTCAGCCAACCTGAGGGTGGGCTGCAGCTTTCACATGCTCACCACCCCCATCACAACAGCTATTAGAAGACCCGTGTGGAAAGCCAGGACCAGAACCTCTACAGTTCAGAGTTTCCCATGCCATAGTCTTTAGGCTTTGGGAGTTTTCCAAAGCATCCTGTTGTCTGCAGTAAAACATTAGGTTGTCTGTTCTCAGCCCTTCACCCCTTAGGTAGATAGGCATCTGTTCTCACTTATACCTGCCTCCTAGTAGAGCTGTCTCATGACCTCCTGTCACTTGGAGCAAGTGACTTCCTTCTATAATACCCACATCATGATACAAAATCCATCTGTATCCAATGCTCCATGCTTTTCCTGCAGCATAAGGAACATCTGTCCCCTCACACTCAACACCCATGGCCAGGAGGCTGAGTTTGAATCTCAGAGAAACCAGGGAGGGAAGACCCCAGAGGTCAGACCATCTTGTCAGGGTCAGGCAGGGTCCCAGGGGAGTGCAGACTTGGGAAGGTGGGGGATATGAGAAAGGCCAACTCAGAACCATTCATAGTAGGTGGGCATGTCCCTGACACCTTCCTGATCCTGGTACCTGCCCCCCACCACCAGGGTTCTGTTTCTCATGTTTCTTATAAGAACAGTCTCCTCTATTCAAAACATTAATACAATACTCCTTGACATGCTATGTGCCCCGAGGAACATCACTGGTTTTTCCTGCCTCCTCCTTCATGAAATGGGAAGGATGGTCAACTCTCCTCTCTAA
This sequence comes from Cynopterus sphinx, assembly GCA_030015415.1. NCBI lineage: Eukaryota > Metazoa > Chordata > Mammalia > Chiroptera > Pteropodidae > Cynopterus > Cynopterus sphinx. Next base: position 57,782,108 of record CM057382.1, read on the forward strand.
TCCTTCCAGCCATGTCCACTTCTGAAGTCCTGACAATTTTCTCTTGGAAAGACAATGCAAACACCAGAGATGTGAACTAATAGCTTAGCTATGAACTGGGCCTGGGATCAGAATATCTCTGCCTGCTGAGTGGCTCTAGCTGACTGATGTCCTTCTCTGAGCCTCACAGTGATTTAGCAATATCTTTAAAAAGACCTTTCCATTCTTTAAATTAGGTGACCAATGAAATATTACTTTAAAAACATGATACTATTCCTCTAGTCAAAGAGATTTGATCACCAAACCTAAAAGTTGTTGCCTGCTTACTTGTCTTCTGTCCCACCTGTAAGCTACAACAATCTCCAGGGAGGCAGCACATTAGATTGCTCCCAGACAGACACTGGAGAAAAATTCCAGGCAGCCTATTCCGTAATTGTTGCTTTCTGATAACACCATACAGCTCTTAAAATAGTTCTCAAGTAGATGCCATGACCTTCAAACATGTTAAGGTGAAGGATAAAGGTGATATGATCAGATTCTGGGTGTGCAGGACAGATCCTGCTCTCTCAGGAAAGGATCTGCACTGTGAGTGACAGCAGGCTGCCCCTGCAGCCTGCAAGGAAGACAGCTCAGAGGAACCATGAGTAAATAAGAGCTGCTAGCGCCAGCTCTGCACTCCTGCAGTGTGCACAGACATTGCTGACTGATGTACACGGTGGCCAAGGCTCAGTGTCATCTCAGTGCACACTCAAGCTCTCCCCAAGAAAACCCATCTCTGTCTCATACACAGCTACTAACCAACTCTGTCCAGGCCTCCCTCTCTCTTGAGGCTGGGACAGTAACAGATCTGTAACGTCTCTTCCTCTTTATCAGCCCTGTATCTCCTGCTGTCTTGCTGACCAAGACATGTTCTTCTTGCTGACTGTAATGTGTCTGTGAAAGTCCACTAATTTCTGCTGTTTCATTACTTTCTATTTCTACCAACTCAATGTGACATACAAGATTTTTCCAAATATTCATGACCATCTGCAGAATCTCTTAAAGATTTATTTTCTTGGCACATCCCTTAATCTAACAAGGCCATCCTCTTTCTTTTTTAACTCTAGACATTGCATTCTTGGTAATACTCTGCCTCCCATGCCTGAGTTGTAGAAGAAAGTTTGGTGGGACTAAGACTTAGCAACCAGCAGCTCTAGTGTGAACAGCATCTATGGATTAGTGAAATTAACAATAAAGTTCCATGACACTCTATGGGTCAGGAAAGACATATGGAGCCCACTTCACAGGTAAGTGAGCAGGGGCTCAGTAACTAGTCCAGGGAAGCAGTAGGTCAGCTCCTGAATGCAGGCCTTTGCATAAGTCTTAATCCTTTTCACTATGCGAGATTGTCCTAGATACATTCTTAGAAGATAAATACACACAAACACACACACGCACATTATGTATATATAGATATATAATGGATAGATTGATAGATGATTGATAGATAGATAGATAGATGATAGATAGATAGATAGATAGATAGATAGATAGATAGATAGATAGATAGATGATAGATAGATGATAGATAGATGATAGATAGATAGATAGATAGATAGATAGATAGATAGATAGATAGATAGATGATAGATAGATAGATAGATAGATAGATAGATAGATAGATGATAGATAGATAGATAGATAGATGATAGATAGATAGATAGATAGAAAGATAGATAGATAGATAGATAGATAGATAGATAGATAGATAGATAGATAGATAGATTGAACTTGGGGTGAGAATGAAAGCAATTGTGCAGGAGATATGGCATGCAGGTGAGAGAGTGGGTCCTAACATATGACATGGCAGCAAGAAAACTGAGGAAGGGTTTGAATGAATAACATGAACAAAGAAGATGAGGCACTGGCCTGAGAGAGTGGACAACGATGAAGTCATTTATTTTGAACAGAAGCACAAGAGAAGGTGTGGGGGGAAAGCCATTCTCTGTTTGATGTTGGTCTATTGGTCTATACCCTCTGTGCCATCCAAGCAGAGTCCCCAACACAGATTCAGGGGTCATCAGACCATCAGTGGTAATGATATTGAGATGAGCTGCCTAAAGGCATGAAAAGCAAAAATGAAAGAAATGATCTGAGGACCAGCATTTAAAGTGAAGGTTCACAAGAGGCCAATGGAGGTGACTGTGGTGGGATAGACAGAGAGGTAGGAGGAGACAGAAAGATAGTGTCTGGGGAGGCAAGAAGAGATTACCCAGTCTGTGCTAAATGCAGTGGAAAGGACAAGTAATTTAGAATGTGACCCCAATAGTTGAAATAATTCCCTAAGGAGATTTGCTTCCTTAGTAAAAGTGGGTTCAATGGAGTAAGGAGATGGGAGCCAGATGGAAGTGAGAAGAGGAGATAGGAAAATAGGAGATGTACACAGCCTTCTTGAGAAGCTGGCTGCAAAATGGAGGAAGGAAAGGAATCAGACAGCAGGGTCAGTAGAGTAGCAGGGATCACATCATACTTCTGTTGAAAGAATGGGTTAGTCCCAGTGTTACTTGACCTGCCAATGGAAGAGGTGTTCTGGGGCTGGCCAAGACCTCCTCAGAGGTGGGAGAATGACAGACCCAGAACAGGACATGCTGGGCAGCTGTGGCAGGGAAACAGCTCTATGTCTCTCACCAACAGGGCTCCCTCAATACTCCCACTGTCATGGTGCCGTAGTGGGATTAGGGATGGTACGTCTCTGGGCATCTAGGCATATTTTCTTATAATAATTTCCCTGGTAATTTCCATTCTGTTGGTTTAATGCTCCAAGTTGACATCCTTCGAGCTGGAGGTTAAGGGAGTTATTGGTTTCCTTAGTGAATACAGTCTCAGTAGACTGAGAATCTGCCTTGTGAGCCCCAGGATGGTAGGAAGGTGGCCAACATTGATGGGCTATGACACAGATCAGCATATCAGTCATCATGGGCAAAGGACTGGAGTACAGAAACATAGATATTGGGATGGGACAGAGGTCTAGGGCACAAGGCTTCCCTCAGAGGTCAGACCCTATGGAGTGAGTAGTCAGGACAGCAGTTATGAACACAGTGGCATGCCTTGCCCAAGTCCACCAATGGCTGTTTTCAATAATAGTTGACATATAATATTATATTAGTTTCCAGTGTACAACACAGTGATTAGATTTATATAACTTATGAAGTGATCACCCAGTAAATTCAATATCCATCTGGCACCATTCATAGTTATTACAATGCTACTGACTATATTCTCCATACTATACACCACATCCCCATGACTATTTTGTAACTACCAGTTGTAACTCAATCTCCTCTCCCTTCACTTGACCCCAAACCTTCCAATCTGACAATCATCAAAATTCTTTCTGCATCTATGAGCTTCTTTCTGTTGTTTGTTTGTTTGTTTGTTTGTTTGTTGATTCTGTTCTCTCGATTCCATGTATAAGTGAAATAATATAACATTTGTTTTTCTCTGTCTGACTTATTCCACTCAGTACAATGCCCTCTAGGTACATTCATGGTGTTTCAGTTGGCAAGATTTTATTCTCTTTTAATGGCTGAGTAATATTCCACTGTATATATATACTACTTCTTCTTTATCCTTTCATCCATTGATGAATACCTAGAATTCCTCCATATTTTGGCTACTTCCAATATGTTATTACCTTTTAGAAATTACTTCCTATGACTATAGCAGATGCATCTTGAGGGTTGAGAGGTAAACAGACTGATAAAGTTCACTATAATTACCCCTGCTCTAGGAACACATAGCTGACACCCCAGGGCATCCCTGTCTCCTGGTCCTGGGTGGGCACCCGACTGACAGCACCCAATTGTACTCTTTCTAGGACTAAGAGTTCACAGAGGTTGGTGCTGGTCCCACAGCCAGGATCCAGAGGGAAGGACAGTGAAGTCCTGCCAACGTTGTAGATGCTTCTACTGCTTATTTTCCTACCCATGAGCCTTGGTTGTTCATATCTTTCTCACATTTCCGTAATTAGCTTTGCATCTACCCATTTAACCCCCACTAGTCTTGCCAACCAGACTGAGTTTCTGTTACTTGAAAGAAAAATCTTTTTTTACTTCTCATCTCCACACTTTTCTCATGCAGCTCCCTCTGGTTGGAATGTCATCCCTGGAAGCTGACTCTTCATAGTGGAATTGCATTCAAACTTTAAGGTCTTAAATACCACCTCCTTCCTGAAGGTTTTCCTGATCTTCCCACATGAATACTATAATTCCTTAGTGCGTGGGTCCCCCAACCCTGTCTGTACAACAGGAGGTGAGCGGCAGGCGAGTAAGTGAAGCTTCATCTGTATTTGTAGCCATTTCTCAGTGCTAGCTAGCATCACTGCCTCAGCTCCACCTCAGATCATCAGGCATTAGATTCTCATAGGAGCACCAGTCCCTGATGCCAAAAAATTTAGGACCACTGCTTGACCACCTTTACCCACCATCTGCACTTATCTTACTCAGTCTAGTGGTCTTGGGTAATTATCTTTAACCAGATTTCTAAACTAGAATTGCAGGTTCTGTGTTGACAGAATCCAGGCCTAATTCTTTTCTGAATCTGCCACTGGGCCTTGCCAGACTTCATCTGTGAGAAATTGCTCAGTGAGGTTGCATGGAGATACAAGGGGAAATGAGTGGACATGGCAGGAGAAATGCATTTAAAGTTCTTGTAGATTTTTTTATGGCTGGAACTAGTCCCCCGATACGTGTGGTTGGAGGTGCAGATGTGGAACCAGAAACCTGTGTAAGACAGGTATTTAGCTCCAAATATATACTCATATACAAACCTCTGTGTGTGGCCTCCAGATTCCTGCCAGCACTGTCATTGGGGCCATCTCTCTACTCCAGAGAAAGCATTCATTGCAGGATCACAGAGTCAGAGCAGCTGCCCCTCCCAGACGGACAGAGGGACTTTTTGCCTCATGTACCGGAATGATGAGAGCTCTGGCCCTGGACTGTGTACAGTCCTCTGGGAGCCCATCATGTGTGTCACATGAGCATCTCTGGCCACAAGGGCACTTTTGAGAAGGCATAGAGAGTCTTGGGTGTGAGCGACCTTAACAACCTGAGAAAGTTCTTGACAAACAAACCTGGGCTCAGGACCCTAAGCCTCAGGGCATGTGTTGAAAGCCCAGCTACCAAGGTGTGAGGTAAAGAAATAGGATGTGCAGCCATTAGCTGCCAAGGAGGACTGCAGTTCAGGGATTTCCCCTGCCACCTGGAGAACCAGCCTGGTCATCTACAGCCAGGCTGGGTGCTGTGACCCACTCCTGACCCACAGGGTCCTGCTCTCAGACCTTTGTACCTTTCTCTTGGAAAATCTTTCCAGCAGGCCAAGTAGTCACTTTCCAAAAGGGCTGACACTGGGTAGGGTAGGTTGAGTTGCTGGGCTTCCGAGGAAGGAGTGCCTTCAGTTCCAGGAGCACAGCTATTTGGTTTAAAATCCCCATAAAAGCAGCAAGGCTCACTTCCTATATTTGATTGTATTTCCTAATTACTGTTCCAAAGGGAAACCTAGAGAGAAGGAGAGAAGAGAAGGCAGCCCCAAGGCCTTCATCTGCACATTTAAAGGAAGTGTGATTAAAAAGCACACCCTGTGCATTTCCCTGAAACACACCTTCCATTGGTGGACATTTCTGAGGAATACAAAATGGAATCCCTTGAAAAAATTATTAGTTCAGCTTGAAAGTAATTGCCACTTATTTTGTTTATAAGGCAAGCTCTGCTGGTGACATCAGATTAGACTTAACTACATCCTGTTTTGATGCTAACTAACATTTGCCCTAATACTAAACATAAATAAGTAAGAATTTCTCCTGAGACACCACAGATATTACATCTTTAATGGGACCTAATAGTCAGAGGCATCCAATTGCCCTGCTGTGGGATTATAATTATGTGCACTCCTTTTCCCCTTTTAAATTTCGCGAACAGAGAGGAACACTCGAAGCCATTAGCCTTTCTCCAGAAACATGAAGTAAAAATAAAACCACTCATGTGCAAACTCCATGTCATCCAGTACAGAAGATGATGGCATTCTGAACCTGCCTTCAAATGCACTGCCTTTCCCAAGGCTTCCTAATGAGTGGCTGATGCCACCAACTACTGGCAGGAGGCTGGGCATTTGGAGAGGCATAACTCTACTGAGGTTGGGAGTCCCAGCTCCAGGTGGCCCCTGCCCTCTGAGACATGCTCCTGCAGTCTCCTGAGTGCCTCTGGCTTTCTCCCACTGGTCTATGTAGGGAAAACATCCTCTGGTTTGATCTGGGAATTATGCAGTTGCTTTTTTCTGTGAGGATGTCTGGTGGTGAGGACTCAGAGACCTGTGTTAAAGGACAACTGGGCCACCTGGACAAACAGGCAGCACACTGAATAAGAATTTATTCAGGTCTCTAACCCAGGGCCTATTCTTCTACCCTGCTCCACTAAGCTGCTGAGATTCTGGAGCCCTGAGACAAGAACCTTGGTGGCCACTTTGAGAAAAGGATTAGACGTAACCTCAAGATGATGAAAGCAGAAGATTAACTACAGATTTTGTGAAAAAAGAATGTTGGAACCTGAGCTATTGGGGACCTCACCCACACAAGCTTGGAACAATAGACTAAGAAGTAGAGTGCCTGAAGGACCAGAAGCTACAGGAGCAGGCAGATCCTGAACTAGGGCAGAAGGGGCCAGAGCAAGGCAGCCAGGCTCCAGTACCCTTTGCTTTTCAGAACTTGCCTTGTGGTCAGGGGCAGAAAGCCTGGAGGAGAGAATCAGGGGTGGTGTTGGCATGCTTTCTTCTCCCTTTTTTGGTTGTCCTGGATCCTCTGTGGGTCAGCTATGAACATGCTCCTCAAGAGGACCATTTTGACAGCCAGTGGAAATATCCCAAACACGCCCCCTTTCAGATATCTGAACATGATCTCTTTCCATATTCCCAACCTTGGCTCCTCAAATGATCTCAAGTAGATCCTCTTCTGTTTGGCTTTCTTGGGCCCAAGGAATTCTCCAGGCCAAGAAAGTTCTATCTCTAGGGATGGCCTAATAGCTTGAACTCTGCCAAGCCTTTTCTGGCTTCTCATCTCTCTGGTTCTCCATCAAACTAATGGTCTTGGTTAATACCTCCTTCTGCACCTGACATCAAGGTACTCAGTAAGTAGTAGCTATTACTTTATTATTATTTTATACTAAGTATGGACAAAATGTGTGGGTCATAGATAATACATGACACAGGAACTCAGAGGGGAGACAGATTACTGAGAGTGAGGGGAGACTTGCATAGGAGCAGATGGGAACCAGGAGAGTGGGAAGGGCATTCTAGGCCAGAGGTCATCCTGGAAACACTTTGTGGACTGTGTGGTTCTAACAAGAAGAATGGAGGGGAGTGAGCATGGGAGAAAGGGAAAGAGAAGGATAAGGAGGTGGGGAAGGTGAGAAGGCTGGCTGCAGATTCAAGAGAGGACCACAAATGTTAGGCTAAGCTATCTAGACTTTTGTTTTACCCTCAATGAGTGACTACAGAGACTCTTTATACCTTGGAGTGACATATGTCACAGGAGCTAATACCAAAATGGAATTAGGGAGTGGTAAGATATGTTTATTTTAATTTCCTTCTTTTTTATGAAGGGATTCAACTGGCCACACACATTCCCAAAATAAACCCCTCAGTCTCTGGAAACTTCAATAGCCAAGAAGCTATCTGAGAAACTAGATTAAAGTCTTTCACATGAATAATGCCATTTGACTGTAGCTTACTACTGATATTGGTATAAAATTTCATTCTTACATATTTACATTTTTAATTACAAGTATATTGTAACATTACATAAAATGTCAGAGGAGATGTGCTATTTGCACAGATTTAGAAAATCAGTTTTGACATCTCAAGACAATGAATCTAGGCAATACTCGACAATGGCTGTAAGTCCGCTAGGTGAAAGGTTGACAGGAAACTTTATAAAAAGCTGATATCACCTGACAGTGGAGACTGATTTATCATCTGTCATGCATAGTACTTCCACAAGACATGATACTCCTTATGATATGATGCAATAGAAAAAACACAACACCATCTAGCAAGGGTTTCTCCCAAAACAAAACAACACTGAATATAAACATAAGTAAGTGTCTCAGTCTAATCGCCAGTTTAAGGAAACCTGGGGAATAGAGCATTATGTTCAATGACACCTTTAAGATAAAATCAGCCAAATCAAAAATGGAGAAGATTCACAGGATAGAAGATAAGTTTTCCATAAATAAATGACAAAAAGAGGTGTTATTATGGATTATTTAAATAGCTTTAAGAGACTAATCACCAAACAAATGTGTGCAATTTGTTTGGATCCCAATTAGAACAAGTCAACTATAAAAAGACATTTAATAGAACATTAGAGGAAACTGAACATAAATGAAGTATTAGATAATGTTAAGAAATCATCATTAGTAACAAAAATGATGGCAATTATTAACTCCAAAGTCCCAACATAACCTGCAAAAGGAAGGAAACAAGAAGGAAGAAAGGGAGTGGGGAAGGAAGGAGGAAAAGATAGAAGGAAAGAAAAATAAAACTACACAAAACCCATACTCACATAATTAGAAGACAGAAAATGTTCATATTTAAAATTACTTGATTAAGCAAATAAACATATGTAGCTAAATCTATTATTATGTCTATTAAAGATTTTTATGAAGTAAATATTGCAAAAAGTTACTAATTGTGAAATCTAGGTGGTGGCTTAGTTTATTTATTACCTTCTCTGCCTCCATGTATGTTTGAAATTTTTCATAATCAAAAGAATTTTTTTAAAACTCATTCTTTATTCCATAGGCATACTAATTTATGTATTTCATTCTAGTTTTCAGTGTGGTGCATATTAAATCCTGTCTATTTTGATTTTCATGTTACCAAAGTATTCATAATTGGCTCTTTGATGGCCACATATTATCAGCCAGATAATATATTAGATCATTCTCCTGTTGTTGAACCTGAAGCTTGCTTATATGGTATATTTAAATATATAATGCTTTCCCCAATTTAAAAGCTTTTCTCAGGAAAGATTTTAGAAGTGAAATTGATGGATCATGGGCATGATCATGTTTATGATTCTTGAAGCATTTTGCCAAATTGCTTTCCAAAAAGTAGTACCAATTTATATCATTTGAGACTAACCATTGAGAGCTAGCATTAATTTTTAAAGTGGTGCTGAGGTTGTGTTATTTGCATTTTTCTGATTCTTCCTTTGTGAGTTATTCTATCTTTATGTCTCTGATGAAGTCTTAATGTTCTTCAAAATCTACATGAGCTTTTATAGTAATAAAGATGTTACCTTTCATAACATGTTTGTTCAAATGTTTTTCCTGAAAAAATTCAGCTTAAATGAAAGAAGAATGTGTGGCTATGTCTTAGTAACTAGATAGCCATCATGCACATCATCTCTCACATTCTTCCTAAGAAGAGCTTCATGTCCTGGTGAGTCAATCATTTGTTACATTTATCCAGAACATAAAGTATTATAAAATGACTTTCTCTTCAGATAATTTTCCATAGACTACAAAACATACCAAAGATCCCATCTCTGTCTTGATGATCAAAATAACTAGCTTTAAAAATGGCTATTGTCTTTGTATTGTTTTCTTAACAACCAAATCTGACAATCTAACAACTAGTAGAACTAGGACATTAAAGGAGCCAAATGAAGCTAATCCATAGAAAAAAAAGATGACACAATTTTATTCCTACAGAATAAATATGTAGATATTTTCTCTAGAAATGGATTTCTAAATAAATCAATCTGAAATTATGATAGAAAGAATGTCAATGTCTAACACCCACAATGTCCCAGCAAGAAGTTCCTGTATGGATCAGCCACATCATCATCTGGTGTGTGACCATCCCTTCCCTGACATCTAGGTCTGCCATCCCAGGACCTATCTGCCTCAGTCTTGGTCTTGCTTCTTCCTCCCATTCTTAGCTCTGCAGTATATACTAGACAATCAAACACTAATGCATGACAAGGGTAGTGCTGACATGGAATGTCAGAATGGGTGTCTCTAAGAGAGTTCTGTGACAGGCAGATGGGGCAGGCTTCATGAGTCAGACTACTTCACTATAACAACAGAACCTCCCAGAGACAGAGGCAAGTTGCTACCAATTGGATCATAGTGCTAGTTCTAGTCAGAGTCAGCTGAACATTATACTAATGTTTCCTTGGCACCAAAGCTAGGTTGGGCACCATGTTTTGCTAATAATCAATATATTGGCTGCCCCAGGAGAAACGTCTGTCCACGTCAGAAGCATCTTGTGAGATGTATGAAGCCATTATTCCTCTCTCTCTCCCTCCCTCCCTCCCTCCCTCTCTCTCTCTCTCTCTCTCTCTCTCTCTCTCTCTCTCTCTCACTCTCTCTCTCTCCATCCATTTTCTTTAACCCTCCCAGAATCAGCAGACTACAGCCATCTGCTTTACTGGAGCAACCACACCACTATTTCCATATTGTCTAAGATTGCTGAAGTACTACATGTCAAAGTTGAATACAACTTTAGACAAATAGAATGGAAAATAGAAAGGATCACAAAGCCTAAAATATTTACAACCTGGTCCTTCAGAAAAAGTGTATAATTTTTGGTTAAAATCTCTATTATTACTACTGCTCACTCCTAGATTTTCCCAAGGACCACTCTATTTGTCACTCCTTTCTTATTCAGGAGAGCAATTTACTATTTCCTGGTTTCTGCCTTTAAACTTACACACTCAAATTAATACTATATTTGAGCCTATGTGAGCCATTACAAAGAGCATGATAACTGTTTACACTCAGCAAAAAAAAAAACTTCTAGTTAGTACATTCATGCTTCTTAGAAGGCAGCAAGGGGGAATATAGAAGGAAAGATCAGCATGGTACTGGCATAAGAGATATATTGATCAATGGAACAGAATAGAGAGCCCAGAAATAAATCCATGCCTATACACTCACTAAGATATGACAAAGGAGGCAAGAATATACAATGGGGTAAAGACAATCAATACATAATTCTGAGAAAATTGAACAGATACATGCAAAAAAAAAAAAACTGGACCACCTTCTTACACCATATACAAGAATAGACTCAAATGTATTAAAGACTTAAATATATGAGTCTAAACTATAGAATTTCCAGAAGAAAACATAAGCAGCAAACTCTCTGAGATTGCTAATAGTGATTTCTTCTTGGATATATCTCTTTGGGCAAGGGAAACAAAAGAAAAATAAACAATGAGACTACATCAAACTAAAAAGTTTTTGTGAAGCAAAGGAAGCCATTAACAAAACAAAAAGACAACTGAATGGGAGAAGATATTTGTTTATGATACATCTAATAAAAGGTTAATATCCAAAATACATAAGAACTCATCAACTCAACAACAAAAAATAACCCAAACAATCCAATTAAAAATGGGCAGAAGACCTGAACAAATATTTCTCCAGTGATGAAATATAGATAGCCAATAGATATGTGAAAAGATGCTCAAGGTCATTAATCATCAGATAAAGGCAAATTAAAACCACAATGAGATATCACCTCATACCTGTCTGAATAGCTATCATTGATAAATCAAAGAACAAATGTTGGTGAAGATATAGAGAAAAGGGAACTCTCCTACACTGTTGGTGAAATCACAAATTGGTACAACCACTATGGAAAACAGTTTGGAGTTTCCTCAAAAAATTAGAAATAGATATACCTTTTGACTTAGAAATTGCACTTCTGATATTTATACAAAGAAAACCAAAACAATAATTCATAAAGATCTCTGTACCCCTATGTTTATGGCAGCACAATTTACAATAGCCAAGATATGGAAGCAACATAAATGCCCACCAACAGATGATTGGATAAAGAAGTTATGGCTTATATATACAATGGAATATTATTCATCCATTAAAAAAATGAAAGCCTACTATTTATAACTACACAGATGGACCTAGAGGTTATTATGTTGAGTGAAATAAGTCAGACAGAAAACATAAATATCATATGGTTTCACTTATATGTGAACATAATCAGGAGAGAGAGAGAGAGAATATATATATATATATATATATATATATATATCATTTAAAATTTGAAAAACTATAAACCATCTGTAATTTTTATCTTTGAAAAATTATATAGGAAGGGCGTTTGCTTTATTTTTACTATAACTTGTTTTGTTGCCCCAAAATTTGCAACTGCAGACAAATTCTCTGAATAAGAGGTATTGAGAATCCCACGTTCTGAAGAGTCACCAAGGACTTGAAAAGGAATGGCCAGCAATTGAGATCATAATGCTTCTTCAGAGTTTATTAAAGGGAGCAAACTCATTCAATTACTCCTATCGTGACGGTTCATTTTATGTGTCAACTTGATGAGGACATAGAGACCAGATATTTGGTCAAATATTATTCTTACTATTTCTGTAAAGGTGTTTCTGGAAGAGGTTTAAATTTAAATTGGTGGACTTTGTGTAAGGCAGATCGTTCTTCATAATGTAGTGTACCACATCTTATCAGCTGAAGGCCAGAATAGAACAAAAGATGGGCTACCTTAAGCAAGAAATAATTCTGCACCAGATAGCCTTTAGACATAAACTGGCTCTTCTGGGTCTATAACATAATGACCTTCAGACTTGATCTGCAGCAGCACTTCCCGGGGTCTCTAGCCTGCCAGCCTACCCTTGTAGATTTTGAATTTGCCAGTAGTCATTATCAAATGAGCCAATTTCTTATAATACATAAACATGTATATATAAATACACACATGCTATTAGTTCTGTTTCTCTGGAGAACCCTGGTGAATATATATACCCTCACTCCAGCTGACCTTAAAACCCTTTAAATTCATATAAGCAGATGGCCAGGACTAGGGAGAAAGAAGAGATGTGTCAGAAGAAATCTCTCCCCACCATCATCTTGGGGAGGAAGATTTCCTTCTTGCCCCCTAAGCCAAGTAAGAGAGGGGTTACTTCAAGGGATTTTGGTACTTACAAAAAAATGAGATTGGTCCCTCATTTCATGGTTGTATATTTGCTTAGAATTGTCCATCCATCCTACACCTACCTGAGCCATAAAAATGGAATGGAAAGAAATTATAGCCAAGAAGAGAGTGGCAGCAAAGCAGCCTACACTTCTGTAATCTGAATAGCAAAAATTTATGAGTTTTTGTGTGTCCAACAATGCTTCAAAAGGTGGCCAGGCTTGAGCTATCTTGTTGACGTGCCACCCAAGAGCTTTGTCCACCACAAGATGGGATCCCAGTAGAAAGATGCCATTGGTGGAGTTAAAGGAGAGGGGTGAAGGAAGTTGTGCTGGAGCTTGGTTTCCCACCTCAGGAAAAGCCCTACAGAGGGGCCCCTGAAGAACTCACACACGCCAAGATGTAAACAACAATCACACCAAATGCATTAACAGTGATTTAACCCTAGCCAAAAAACAAGATCATTACCTAACAGAGAGGATACAGTCTGTTGCTTATGTAGAAAATATTTGTCTTTTTTCTTAGCTATCTCTCCTTGCCCTAACTCTAAAGAAAGGAGAACCAAAAAATGGTGAGATAGGAGAGGTAAAAGATGAAATCTGGATATGTGGTAGGCTCATGTGACCTCATGGCAGCAGGAAAGAGGGGACCTTGGACTCAAGCTGAGTCCTCACTAACCTCTGCCACAGCCTGGCTGATCAGGTTTCTATATGGGGCTGCTGTCCACTGGGCAGCTATTCATTCATTCCATTTGGCTTTGAGGTTCTGAACTCGATTCCACCATTTTTATTTGGCCTTAAAGTCTCTACATATGATAGTTCCTAGAACCTTCCAACTTTGATCTAACCACTGCCCTTCAGAACTTATGTCCTCTCACCAAGGCACACAACACCTCTGTATCCCTGACCTAGGATAGAAACATTACTATGCTTCCTTTTCCTCCCATGTACACAGCCAAACTACATTGTTCAGCCTCTCCTATCCTCTTCTCCACCCCCTCTCCCCGCCTCTCTTTCTCTCTTTCTCTCTGTATGTGTGCATGTGTGTGTGTGTGTGTGTGTGGCGGGGGGTGGGGTTCATATAGTAAGTTCTGGTTAAAGATGCAGGTGGAAGTGTTGCACATCACTTGCCAATCAGGCCCCTGAAATAGCTTGTGAGATCCCTTCATCGGGTTTTCTTTTTCTTTTTACTTGCTTGTTTTGGATTGTCAACAGAGATGATACAGCATGAAACTCAGAGCCAAGGGAGCCACAGAGCCACTAATTGGAAAAGCATGGGTCCCCATATGACTGTGTGGCACCATCTGACCAGGTACCCTGCCTCTGGCTCATCCATCCAGCTGCTTTTTCTGCCAATGGTAATGAGTTATTACTGATCCTTTCTCAAGGCTCATACCCTCCTGGAATAACATGCAGGAGAGTGAGCTAGAAATTTCTGATATTTGAGGAACTAAGAAATGTCTCTAAGCTTCCCTACCCCCACAACTTGTATCCCCAAGAAGGGGAAGGTAAAGACTACATTTGACCAATTTGTCCTAGCTCCTCCTCTCTTCTCTTTCTACAGACCACCAGAGTAGGATGAGAGTTTTATTTCCTTGTCTTGTGTTGCAGGGTCTATGATTATATCATATCATTTCTCATTATATGTCATATCATTTCTCTACCCTGTGTGTTTTTGTAACCTTGATGTTTGTGTTGACTGGGCCTGGCTGCTAATGTTTTAATGGGGGCTTAAAGAATGTATAAGAAGCTGTCTCTCTCTACACATTATGGCTCTTGAGACTATTGTCCTGTTAGAGAGTCAAAAGCATTTAATTTTAAGTCAGAGTTGGTATTCTAGTTAACATTTGCCTGCTGCCCAAAGCACTGAAGCTTATAGTTACAATGGGAGAGCAGCGGATCCTAAAAGTTGGCCTAAAAGGAAAGATCCTAAAAGGATATTCCCTTTTCACTAGACGTTCTATTCTGTAAAGACAGGGGCTAGGCAATCCATTTCCAGGTAGAGTTCCACATGTGACCTAGCATCTGCCAAGCTGACATACTTACTCAAGACTTGGAAAATGAAGTGAATAACAAGAGGCTCTGGCCACACAAATGGTACCTTCCAGAAAGGTACCATTTGATTGCAAAAGTCACTGGCTTGTCTCAACATCTGAAATGGGATTCTGAGTGCCTCGTGTCATAGGTGTCAATCAGAGGGTGGCAACATCAATAGTATTTTGCTAGAACAGTCTATGCATGTTTGGACAATTTTCCTGGCTGTGTGGTAGCCAAGTTTATTCCATGGTTTCTCAGGAGATCCTGTAAACAAACTAACACGATTTTTAAATCTCTCTACTGATTAAACTATCCAGTATGGATTTTGTTGTCTGCTGGTAAGAACTCTGTCCAACACAGGTTGGGAGCTCAGGGCCTAAATAGTTACTGGATATGAAAAAACTTCAAAAATGTTATCTCCTTTAAGCGTGTTCTCTGAATGCAAGCGAAGGGAATTTACAAGTATCTTGCTGAAATTGTGAGGAAGAGATATCAAAAGTTTCTAGAGAGGAAAGGATGGTAAGTGGAAATTAATTATAAACTTCCTGTTATTATCAGTTTATGATGTGTAAGAGGTCAAGGCCAACCCTTTTGTCTTTATTCAGTATGCTGTCTTCATTTTATTGTATTGAATGTAAAAAATATGTATAAGTGCTTCATGGGTTCCTTTATGACCTCAGGTCTCAAACCTTTTTTTCTCAGAAGCTTTTCAATGATGGATTTTCCTACTAGTGAAGTTTCAGGGAAATTCACCATTAGGCTGGTCAGAGACTCCTAGCTACACATTGTCAGAATGTTGCATCCGGTAATCAATTAAGTATGGTCTGGTGATTACAGCGTTACCTTAATTGGCCAGAAGATGTTCAGGTTCTTTCCAGCCATAGTATTTTATACTTCCATAAATACCATTTCTAAGGCATTGAAGTCTTGTTTCTCCAACCAGACTGCAAGCATCTAGCTGGCCAGGACACTTCTTAGAAATTTCTGTGATTTCCACACAGATTATCCTATGTGCAAAATCTATGCCAGCACCCCAGGAAGGGAATATGGGACTCACAGGCATCTTTCTGAGCTCTGAGATGATGGAGTACTTTGATAAGTAGTGTGGTTTCACTAGACTGCTAGAAAAAGAAAAAAGACAAATTAGCCCCCCACAGTCAGTCTGTGGGAAAGTCCCACAAAGGAGGACAGGAGAGTATGACTCAGTACAGTGGAGAGGAGCTCTCGGTCTCATGATGCTAAGTCAGCTTCAGCATCAGTGCTTGGGAGCAGTGGCGCCCATGTGAGTTGCTTCATTCCATAGAGCTTGTGAGATTTTTATGAGAATTAACACATAATTATGGATATGAAGGCATTGCAAAGGCCATCTTGAAGCAATGGTTATTGCTTGGTGGCAAATGGCTTGAGTGAGGAGCAGTCCATCTGCAGGGCTTTTGTTATTGGGCTCTGTGTTTCAGACATGCTCTAAGGGGCTCAGGATGTTAAGACTGGGTGGTTTATAAGCAAAAACGCTTATTTCTCTGAGTTCTGGATGCTGGAAAGACTAAGATCAAAGCACTAGGAAATTTGTTGTCTGATGAAGGCCTGCTTCCTGTTTCATAGACAATAGTGTTCTTGCTGTGTCCATACATGGCAGAAGGGGTAAGGCAACTCTCTATTGTCTCTTTTAGAAGAGTACTAATCTCATTCATGAGGGCTTCACCCTCATGACCTAATCATCCCCAAAGGCCTCACTTCCACATACCATAACATTGGTGATAAGGTTTCAACATATGAATTTTTGGTGGACACAAAACTTTAGTCTCTATCACTAAGAAAGCACACTGTAGACTTCTCAGAGCTGATAGATTAACAGCGTGACAAAGTGACAAAGTTGGGTCTTCAGGTTCTTGCCTGCTGAAGATGTGATGATGCACACAGCAATGTGAAGGATTATACCACCCCCTTACTTAAAGGCCCTTGGAGGTGTTGCAGAGGAAATTAAATCCCAGCCTCTCATTTGGGTTTAGGGATCTGTGTGAGTGGTTCCTGTTTTCCTCTCCTTTCCAGCTCATCTCCTCTCCTATTTCTTCTTTACTGAATCACAGTGGTGTTCTCTTGGTTCTTTGGGCATTCTAAAGTCCTCTCTTCTCCAAAGAATTTGCACATACCATTCTTTTTTTCTAATACACATTTGCCCCTACTCACCGTATGATCAGTGTTCCTTTATTCTTTGTCTCTCTTGTTCACTGCAAAATCCTTCACTCCTGAAACTGTGCCTGGCTCATAGTAGGAACTATTGTTTCCCATGGGTTTGTCTGTGTCATTTCTGAAACTGAAATCTGTCTGTGCCATGACAGTGATCAGAGGTTTGTAACTAACAAATATTAAGCCTTTATTTTATGCCAGGTTCTCTCCACTTAATACTTCTGATCTTTGAAACTTACTGGTTTTTCTATCTGCAATTGATAATCAGGATCTCAAGTTTCAGGATTGTTAAGAAATGTGCTTAGTCATACTTCTTATTAGTTTACCAAAGCCCATGTTTCTCTCTTTATGATACAGTAGGTTGTAGATTGACAGTACACTTGGTAGCATCACCAAGGCATAAATTAGAGCAATCCTTTGCAGAGTGCCTCACTGGTGAATTGGGGTGGGTTGATGACAAGGTTGTAAGAAATGAAATCCTGCTAATTCATGGGTCAAAGGCAGAGAGCCACCTTGTTTGGTCACCCTGGGCAAGGCCACCAGACTGCCTCTCCTGACCTCAGAAACCTCATCTATAGGCAGGAGAACATGGCGACTGAAATTTGCTGACAGCTCCAGAGAGCTGAGAGAATTAACTAATAAATGATTGGGAAGCACTTGGCAAATTTAAAGTGCTATATAAATGCTTAATAGTAACAACCACCCTGTCAGGCATCCAGGGCTGCTTTTGAGCCCTGTGGTTTCTGTGTAATGATACTGAACGCTAGAAAGTACTTTACAAATAGTAAATAATTCATTCTTGGGGTACCCCAGGGAAGGGAGAAAGTATTCCTCTTACTTTAGAGGAATTGAGATTCAACATTTGCTGGGGTTGCTCAGCCAGGAGCATTTTGCAAAGCCAAGTTTGGATTGCCATGGCCTCTGGGTCGGGCAAGGCTGGGCTCAGCTGTTCAGGGCTGAGAGTGAGCCTGTGCTACCTGGGCTTCAGGCATTTGTCTGTCAGGTTCTTGAGCTGAAGGCTGTGGCCTGGAAGAATGAGAGGCACAGGAAATGAATAAACATAACTGGAAGTGGAAAACACACACTGGCTTCTTGCTGTTATGGCACTTGTCTTTGGAGTAGGCTGGACACTTCCAGGGACTACAAGATGGGAAGCAGCCAAGAAGAGAAGATTATAGTGTGGGGTGGGTGTAGTAAGAGGACACTGAATTCAGCCACCTCCACATAAGATCTGGGGACTCCCTTCTCTTCAGTCCAATAGGCCTTGAAAGGGAGTTTCTTCAGGCCAGGCTCTTAACCTGACACTGGCCAGGGAAACAGAACTTGGAAAAATAGAAGAAACCAAAATACCTGGTGTCAGAGCAGGAACCCTCTCTTCAGAGAGGCTGTTGCACTTGGCTCAGGCCTAAGGATGGTTGGACTAAGAGAGGCTGGGTGTTAGAACACTCCTTACTCTAGGGCCCTGACTTAGGGGCCTCAGAAAAGGACCTCCAGGTCTTGTTATCTCAATTTTTCACTGTCTCCCTCCTCTGATACCCTAGAGATGTCAAGCACACTGACTGGGTTTCTGCACCCTGAGAATAGGGCTCAAAAGACTTGCCCATTGTCTTCTCAGGAAGCCTGAGTGTCAGACTTGACTTAAGTTTTCTTTACTGTTTGCGACATTGCAGATGCAAGTAAAAAATCTTAGACAAGATGAGAGGACTCCGAACTTCTCCAAAGTAGGGCCTTGAGTTAACTAAAGATATTGATAACTCCAGCTCCCCACCAACATGCTGTTTGACACAAGACAAACCACTTAACTCCATTCCTAATGATAAAATGCAGATAACCATCACTGTCACTTTGCCTAGGTTTAACTTTGAAGTGAAAAAGAAAAGATATCTAAATACCCTTTTTAGCATATTGCATTCAGGTACTGAAGAATTAACCATCAATAATTATGATGGTAATAATTATACAATGTATAAAATATACTATATAGATAAAGTATGCAATTAAATAATTACCATTTTTCATGAGCTCTTATGGGCTAATTCTAGAATAATGAGCAGAGTTAATAATATTGGCAAATTAAGCCTACCTCATCTCTATGCCCTTCGCCCAGGCCTTTGCCTTCCTAGACCTCGGTGTCCTCACCCATAAAATTAGGGACTTGAGTGAGATGCTCTCAGGAGCCTTGGATCTCATGGATCCAGCAGTTAAAGTGAGGCTTTTCTGACCCCCGGGAGAAATAAGCCATTTCCTTGGAACATGAGATTTGACTTGAAAAACTGGGAGAGAGATCTTTACCACAATGAGAAAGTGATTTTGCCTCTTTTGGGGAGATATACAGCATTTTTTGCTTCCAAAGTTCAAAACAAGCTCCCTATGGGGAAGTGATTGCAACGATTTATCTCAACATTTTCTGGGTTATGGCACACATGTAACATAAGACTAAACAGAAGAGGCTTCCTGTGGTTGGGGGTGACCATGCCTCTCCTTGTGCCTCTTTTCTGCCTCCAGGGCTAAGGGGAAAAATGTGTTGGCACTTCTGTAACCCACTCATGGCACAAAGAGAAGTGCTGATTTTGAGGACCAGAAAATCAAGGAAAGTAAACATTTTTGTCTTATTTGTCTATCAGATTTACATGTTTATTTAGGTTTTGCCTGAAATGCAAGTACAGAGGCTTAGGCCTTATAACAAACCATCCAAGGACATTTTAGGGCAACTTCCTCTAACCCTGGGCCTGTGTGTCCACAGGCTGTCCTCTGTGCCCAGAGCCTGTCCTCAGGAAGTCCCTTGGGATGGCCAAAGCTGTTGAGTCATAGTGTGGAGAGCAAGGCCAACCCTTCACCCTGGGGATCCTCGAACTCAAAGCCAAGTTTGTTCAGCCTGACAAATAAGCTTCTGTTCTCCTTCTTGTGACCAGTGACAATCTTCCACCCAAAAGGTGGCCTAGATTGGGGAAAGACCCTGAAAGAGATAAAAACTAGCTCTCTTCTTTATGTGTTAAAAGGTGAATATGACTTTATTTCCAGGGCTAGATGATCATCTCACAGACGTCCCCCTTCTTATACTTCATTGCTCATGAGTAGAATAACGTAAAAAGCAGAGGCCAGGGCCAGGATTCTGGAGTAAGGGACTTTATTTTTAATTCAAGTTTCACCATTTATTTCACTTTCACTTTCCTTAGCATTAGTTTTTCTCTATATGAAATGGGAATATTCTATCTACATGAACAAATGCTTATTAAAAACCTACTATATTCCAGGTACTGTCCTAGGGTCAAGGCAGATTATGATGAACAAAGCTTCAGAAGATGTACTGCCTAGAACCCCCAGAAGAAAGGACTTGTTTCCCCAGCTGCTGGGGGTGCTATGAATGGGCGGCCTCTAGCTGTTGTCTCGTTCACACACATAGACATACTGCCAATTAAACCTAACCTACAACAAAACAATCCTCCCTCTCTCAGACAGCCAAGTTGAGGAAATAAATGTTAAAGCAATTTTGTGAGGACTGTTGAGAAGAGCAGATGAGATGTATACAAAAGTACTTTGTAGCACAAAGGTACTGTTGAAGCTTTTATTTCTAGTGGTTTGAGGTGAGCAGAGTTGCAATGTGAAAATCTCTTAATGCTTGGAAAGAAAACCTGGCAATTACCACCCACCCCCATCTTTCAAAAGCCCATTGTCGGTAGCCTGCAAGGGATGCGCCAACCAAATAGGAGTGGCATTGTTCAGGTCACTTCTGGGGAAGAGTAATTCAAGAGTTGAGGGTAATTCAGGTACTCAAAGAAAATCTTTTGGCTTACATCTGCCAAGTCCCTATCATTAGTGCAAGCTAATTCCAGAGGCCACAAAAAAAGAGAACTGCATGACCCCAAGCCCAGCTGACAACTTTCCAAATTCCACAGTGCTATAACCAACTGCAGAAGCAGAATCCTTGGCTCCAAACCACTAATGAACTCCTTCTAGCTCCAGGTTTAATTAGTTTTCATTGCAATATTAATGATCCTAACAAACCATTTCAACTTTCCTGTTGCACAGCTGGAATTCTTTTATTTGGCATTTGGTCTCTTTATAAGAAAATCCCACATGCATCTTCCTCCCCGCCTGCCCCATCAAGAGGGAATAAGATCGCATTCTTACTTTGCTATCACTTTGGCCGGCAAGGAACAGTAGCTTTAATAATTTTGAAACTGGGAGCATTAAACACATCACAAACTGCCATACAAGTAAGATATAATATAACTCCAGGATTTTAATTACAGTGACTAATATATGTACCAATCCTAAAATCTCTACAGTACCATTAGGCCACATGCATGGACATTACTGGGAGGTTAAAATTTGCACAAGGTGTGCCATTAGTTCATCCAAGACCTTCTAGATCTAGAGTCCTCACCTGGGACTCAGAATTCTTCTGTTGGGCACTTCAGATTACCCAGCCAAAGGCAGCACTATTTTCATTAGTGAGTATTAAAAATGATTAAATATTACTACCTGTCTAGTTGGTTTTTGTTGAGGCAGGTTTGGCCACATGGCAGAACAATTAGGTATCTTCTGGAGAATTACAATGGCTCTTTGTTTTCTCTGACTCTCCAATGAAAGAGACAAGCAACAGCAAACTGATGTGTGATGGAACTATGTCTCATCTATTTCTATAAATTCTCCAGCCCAGCCTCAATGGAAACTCATCAGGATTTATATGAGAAGCCACTGGATTTTAGGTACAATGTCCTGACAGGGAGAGACTTAGATTTGGGTGTAACTACTGGATAATGACTAATAGAAACTGGTTGAGTCCCCCCGCAAAACATCTCCAAAATAAAGCCAGCAGCCTCAGCTCAAATTCAAGGATATGTAATGAGCCCAACCTCAGCATAGCCAGCCTCCATGCCCAGTAGCCATGCTGATCTTGCCCTGAAAACCAAGTTCAGAGATTCAACTGATGTGACTTGGTCCCAGCAGGCACCTAGAGAGGGAATCAAGAGCAAGAGAAATAAACTGGCCACACATTTTGGGGCAAAGAAGGGAAAGTCATGGAGGTTCATACTGGGATGGAGAACAAACCATCCCCGAGTTTGTTTGTTTTTTTCCAATGGGAAAGAAGCTCCGTCTGTTCTTCCAGCACTTGAAAAGTGATGGCTTTTAGTGCCTATAGCTTTGGGAAGAGCTTTTCTCAGGATTACTGACAATGCCCTATAGGGAGAGGCCTCTCTCCCCATTACAAAGTCATCCAGGTCAGGAACCACTTCTGGTCTCAGTGTCCTTGACTCTGGCATGGCCCTAGCCCCCATACCCCTGAACACATGCACACACTATAGCCAGAAGACTCTTCTTCAAACTTCTGTAGGATGATACCTCTTTTCTTCTCTCAACCTCTAATTAAGAGCTATTGTCTCCACTGACATAAAGGACCCCAGATCCAGAAGGAGAGGATCTTTATGAAGATCCTTATGAGATCTGTGCCTTTCACTTCCTAGAACTTCAAAGAGGCCCCAGAGTTCCCAGTGCCCTGATAAGATCTCAACAACTAGTCTGAAAATGGACAAAGATAAAATGTACAACCACACTTATGAAATACAAAGAAACTTAACATGAAGTGTGCAAAAGCTCTATTAAAAAAAAACTATTAAATATTAGTGAAGGAAGCAAAGACAACCTGAGAAATAAGGGGATATACCTTGTTACTGGATAGAAAGTCTCAATCTTTTTAATGTATTAATTCTCTATAAATTGATCCCTACATTTATTCAAATTCCAAGTAAAATTCCAGAAGGTTTTACTTTTGTGGAGATTGAAAAATCATTCTAAATTTACATAGAAATGCTAAGACCTGAAGTAGCCAGGTCAAATTGAGAGGGAAAGGAAGAGACAAAATTTAAATATTTACACTACCAAATTTTAAGACTTATTATGAAGCTATAGTAATCAATACTATGTGGCATTGGAATAAGAATAAACAAAAATACCTTGAATTCTTCTAAAAGAAAAATTAAATTGAGTCACTTGCAAAGGAAGGAAAATCATCTGTACTTCTAACTGTGCATCAACCATACTGGGTACTGAAAGATTATAAATCAATGCCTTAAAATTCTTGATAAATTTTTTATTTTTAACCTAAAATTCTATACTCATATAAATAGTGAAAGATGAGAGAATAAAGACATTTGTACAGACTAAGATTTGAAAAGTGCACTTGCCTCACACTCTTTCCTATATGTTACTTGAGAATATTCTCCAGCCAAACAAGAGAATCAACCAACAGACTTCAAGACCTGTTGAACAATAACAAAAGATCTAATATTTGCATCAATGGAGTCTCAGAGGGAGAAGAGAAAGAATGTGAAGCTGAAAAGTTTTGAAAAATATAATAGCTGAAAACTTCCCAAATTTGGTGAAAAAATATAAACTGACAGACTCAAAAGGCTGATTAAACCCAAAATAGTACAAATCAGAAGAGATATGCACCAAGATATGTTATAAATAAACTTCTGAAAATTAAGAAAAGTAAAGATCTTAAAAGTAATCAGAGAGAAATGACACTTTTCTTATAGGGACAGAGCAATTAGAATGACAGCAGACTTCCCTTATGAAAATATAGCATCCAGGAAAAAGTGACACATTTTTCATGTGCTGAAAGAAAAGGGCTGCCAACCTTGAATTTTATATCTAATAAAAAATCCTGCAGGGAAATTTATAGCATTAAATGCTTACATTAGAAAAGAGGAAAACACTCAGATTAATAATCTAAGTACTACCTCAAGAGCTGTAAAAAGAAATAATCCCAAACTGAGTATAAGAAAGGAAATAGTAAAAACAAGAACAGGAACTAATGAAATTGCAACTAGAAAACAATATAGAGAAAAGTCAATGAAATCAAAGCCTACTTATTCAAAAAACAATCAAACAAACAAATGATAAAATTAATAAAACTCTAGCAAAATCAAAAAAGATAAAATAGAGGGAAGACACTAAAAGGAGATTTACTACAGATCCTGCAGCCATTAAAAAGATAGTAAGGGAATACTATAAATAATTCTACACTCACAAATTCAACAAGTTAGAAGAAATGAAGCAAGTCATCAAAAACTACAACTATAAAATTTAGTCACAATGAAATAGATAACCCGAATAGTCTTATAACTATTAAATTTATAATTAAAAAGTTTCCTAAAATAAATCTTCAGGCTCAATGGATTCATTAAAGTATTTTACCAAAATTTTAAAGAATTTTGTCAATTTTATACAATCTCAGCAACAAAGTATAACTCTTGACTCATTTTATGAAACCAATATCATCTTATGCCAAAATAAAAAAATCACAAGAAAACTATATACCAATATCTTTCATAAATTTGGAAGCAAAAATTCTTAACAAAGTGTTACAAAATCTAATTCGATTGATGTGTAAAAAGAATTACAGCATAACCAACTGGGATTTATCTCAGACTTATTTAACATTCAAAAGTCAATAAATGTTATCAATAAATAAAATAATTATATGACCATATCAATTGAAACAGAAAACATTTTACAAAATCCAAAAGCAATGTATGATGATAATAATTTTAAAACTCCTATGTTAGGAATAGCGAAAAACCACTTCAACATGATAAAGAAAATTTACAATAAAACATAGCTAATATCATACTTAACAGCAAAAACTTGAACAAAGGAAGGATGTCTGCTTTTATCACTCTTCTTACATGTAGTACCTGAAGTTCTAGCCACTGTAATAGGTGAGAAAAAGAGAGAAATGGCATACATATTGGAAAGAAAGAAGAAAAAAGTATCCCTATTTTCAGATGATATGATTGTTTACATAAAAAAAAACTAAGAAATCTACAAAAGAAAAAATCTTCTAGAATTAAAATAAGTGAAGTTAGCAAGGTTGTAGAATATAAGACCAACACACAAAAAGTTAATTGCATTTCTACATACACATATGAGCATTTTGAAACCAAAATTAAAATCACAATACATTGAAAACTGCTCCAGAAAATGAAACAGGTATAAACTTGGCAAAGCACATGTATGATCTATATGTGGAAAAGTATAAAATACTAAAGAAAGAAGTCAAAAAAGATCTAAATAACCTATGTCCATGGGTTTGAAGACTCAATATAATAAAGATAATAATTCTTCCCAAATTAATTTATAGATTTCATGCAACTCCTATCGAAATTTCATCAAGGTTTTTTTGTAGGCATAAACAAGGTTGTTCTAAAATTTATATTGAAAGGCACAAACCCTCAAATAACTTAAGCAGTGAAGCAAAACATGAATAAAATGGAAGAAATCACTCTACCTGACATTAAGTCTTATTAGAACTATAGTAATCTGGTCAGTGTGGTATTCATGGAGGTATAAACCCATAAAACAGTGAACAGAATAGAAAACTCAGAAATGAACCCACACAAATATACCTATATTCATTTTGGGGGGCTGCCACAGAATGGCTTAAACAGCAGAAATGTATTTTCTCACTAGTTTGGAGACTATAGTCTGAGACCAAGGGTTGGTTTATTCTGAAGCCTCTCTCTTTGGCTTGCAGATTGCCATCCTCTCCCTATGTCCTCAAATGGTTTTCCTTGTTTGTGTGTCTATGTCCAAATCTCCCTTTTTATAAGGACACCAGTCATATTGGATTAGGGCCCACCCTAATGACCTCATTTTAAGTTAATAACCTCTTTAAAGACCTTATCACCAGACACTGCATGGTTACATTCTGAGATACTGGAGTTTAGAGCTTCAATATATGAATTTTGGAGAGAAACAATTCAACACATAAAAATGCCCAATTGATTTTTGACAAAATTACAAAAGTAATTCAATGGTTAGCTTTTACAACAAATGGTGCTGGAACAATTAAATATTCATAGGCAAAAAAAAAAGTGAACTTCAGCCTAAGTTTTACATCTTATGCAAAAATTAACACAAAATGAATCACAAACTTAAATGTTAAATCTAAAACTATAAATCTTTTAGAAAAAATAAGAGAAAATTATTGGGATTTAGAACAATACAATGAATCCTTAGAGTTGACACCAAAACACTATCCTTTAAAAAAAAATGAAAATTGAGTCACATTAAAATTAAAAATTTTGTCCTGCAAAAGACCTTGTTAAGAGGGCTAAAAAATTAGGGAAAAATATTTGTAAACCACCCACATGACAAATGTCCTATATCTAATTATATAAAGAATGTTCAAAACACAGTAAATACTACTAATAATAAAAAGCAAATAATCCAATCAGAAAATGGACAAGATACTTCACCAAAGAGGATATACAGATATCCTTGGCACACTTGGATTTTACTCACACTCCTGCTGTTGCAAACAGACACAAAAGGCTGTGAGGAATATGAGATTCCTGGCTCCTGTCTTCCCCTGTGTGTTTTATTTCTTTGTTTAATTTGTGAGCGCATTCCAAATCTCTTTCTTCACTTGGAATGACAGCTTGTCTTTCAAGATATCTGGGATTTCTTGACATGTTTCTTCCTCATCTAATATTGGTTTCTAGTTCTTTGGATCAAGAGAGCTGTCCTCTTGTGAGGACACACCCCCTTCTTGTGAGGGCCTCACTGGCTCTACAGGACCCTGCTAGCTCAGAACTCGGAGGTCCATTCACAACCTCATTTAAGAGGCCAGCTGGCCACCTCCCAGAAGCTACTCTTACTTTCAAAGTCAGGCCTCAAAGCAATGCTCCTTGTGAGCAATCTGATTCTGATGCCTTACCTTTCACTCACTTACTTGCTCTGACCTTGGACTGGCCCCTTGGTGGGTGTGTGTCATACTCACCTTATTTACACTTGATGTCTGTGATCACTGACCTGGATTCTGGCATCAGCTAGATCCACCTTGGTTGGACCCAGTGCCTAGTCTCTCTCTTGCTCTCGCTCTCTCCCTCTCCCTCTCCCTCTCCCTCCCCATTTCCCTCTTCCTCTCCCACTTTCTCTCCCTCTTCCTCTCCCTTTCCCTTTCTCTCTTCACTTCTTCACTCTGACACTAAAGGCATAAAGGGGACCCACCTACTAAGAAGCACTGGAGGATATGGTAAGCTTCTTTGGCTGTGGCATTCAGTCAGCCTTAGTTAAATCCTTGTTAGAGATCTTATCTTACATGGTCCCAACAAAGACTGAGTCAAAAGGTTGAGGTACTAGTGTATTGGGGAAGTATGCCAAAGGCAGAGTATAGGACCATGGGAGTGGGCAGAAAAAAAAACATGGAAGACAACTGAAGGATGTTATGGGTTACCCACGGGAGACTGGTATTCCACTGGCCAGAACCTTCCAAAGAACTTTTAAAATGCCTTTCAGAATTGTCCTCCTGGGCCTCAGGTGGTTAGTAGCTCATCTTTTGGCTGTCTTCCTCCCACAGGTTAAGGGTGTCCCCAGATATACACACTCCTGCACTTTGGGACTGGACCTGTGAGAGTGCTCAGTAGGTTCCCACAGGTAGGTCCACCACATGTTCTGGCAACAAGGAATGTCTGAAACAGAAAGTGAAAGGCAACACAGTGTGAGTCTCTGGAGTGGGAGAGGTGGTACTCGCAAGATGTGTTTGTCCCAGGCCGAGGCAATGGTAACTACAGCAAGAGGTATGGACAGACAAATCGTCAAGTTGCTCAAAAATGTCCAATATAATAAAAAGAGGGAGCACCAGGCCTTGGAATGTATCAACACCCACGACACAATCTTTGTCCTGAGCAGCTCATAGCCTCTTGAAAAGGAGATTGCCACATCAGATGTCCCTGGCTAATGAGACATTCTCCTTGTCTTCTCATTGTGACCACACTTCCTTTATCAAATGGCATCATGATTGCTTGTCTTGTCCAACATACCACTGGGCTATAAACTCCATGACGGAAAGGGCTCACATTTATACAAACACACACCTGCATTGCAGCAACCTAAAGATACAGAAATTTCACAGCTGAGGAAAATAGGGCCCAGAGTTGCCTAAGGTCACATAGAAGTTTCAGTCCCAGACACTCTGTCTCCAGAACTTGGGCCCTGAACCCTCTATATCTTGTAGGAGAGCTGACTATGAGTGCTGTGATCACTATAAAGTTTCAGAACCTAGCACAGTGCTCAGTGCATTAAGATGTTCAGTACAGCGTGGTTGTAGGAAGTGCAAGTTGCTACAGGAACACAGAGAAGGGCGACGGGGACAATGAAAAGGAAAAGGGAGGGTAGAGAGGGGAGGGAAGAGGAAGAAAGGGAAGAGGAGAGAGAAAGAAGATAAAAGAAAAACAAGATGAGAGGAGGACAGATGAGAAAGAGAAGAGAGAGAAAGAATGGATGAGAGAAGAAAGAAATATCGAGAGAGAAGAAGGAAGTGGGGGAGGAGACAGCAGTGCTGAGCAAGGCTCAGGGGTATTGGGTTGCATGGCATGAAAGAGGAGCCATGATACCTGAGGCTGCCATGTGGGCAGGACTGATTCCGAGGATCTGATCCAGCAGGGCTGAGAAATCAACACATTTAGACATAGAGTGTCACAAAACCAGAGCTGTCACTGGCATTGGAGCTTGTATGAAACAGGCCCAGAGCAGGAACCCTGAGGCAGTGAGAGTGGTTAGGAAGCTGCCACAGGGACCAAGGGAATCAGAGATATGGTCCAAACTAGGGCACCCTAAGAAAAGTTCGATATAAAAGTACTTAGAGAGAGGGAGAAATGACAGGGAGAGGCAGTGGAAGGGTCGGGCTTCTGTGAATGGTGGATGATGGCCTCCCTTGCCCCACGTTGAAACGACTATTTAATGAATGCCTACTATGTGCCAGGCCCTGGGCAGGCCCTGGACCAGGCTTTGAGATAGAATCTAGCTTTGTAATTCAACAATACTTCCAGGTGGGTTTGCCCCTCTTCATTTCACACAGGAGAAAATCAGCCAAGCCTCAAGAAGATCCCACAGGTGGCCAGCAACAAAGAGTAGAAACACAGAGGGTCTGTGCACCATGCAATTACACTCAGGTCCTTTCTCTCAGCAAAGAGCATGACATGGTGACAGCTCACCAGACTTCGTGAGTGCCATAGTGGCCAAGTTCCAAGCTACAAATCACCACAAAAGCCAAAATAACAAGTGCCTATGTGTGGTCTGGCACTTTGGCTGTCTTAACTCAACTGGATCTATTGATAATTCACTAATCCAGCCAATAGCTGGGTGACTGACCAACAACTCAGCCGGGCCAGAGCCAACAAAGCCTCCTCCTGAGGCCTCAGCTTAGCCAGTGTTAGTTCACAGAATCAGTATGATTTCCTTGGCCCTGGGGGCACCCTAGACTGCAGAGCAGCAGGTTCCCCAAATGTTTGTGTCCCTCTGTTGCAAATCACTTTTCTCCTTATTTGACCCACCTATCGATGGCCATCTCAGTAAATTTCATCTGTGACAACAAGCCACAGTGGGTTGAATGGTGGCCCAACAAGGATATGTCCATGCTCTAATCCCTGGAACCTAAGAATGTGACCTTATTGAGAAAAAAGTTCTCTGCAGATAGAATGAAAGATCTTGGTTTGAGGAGATATCTTGAAGTATCTTGGTGGGCCTAAAATCCAATGACAAGTGTTCTTTTATAAGAGAAAGGTAGATGAACATTTGGGACAGACAAAAGAGAAGGAGGCAATGTGACCACAGAGGCAAGGACTGGAGTAATGTGTCCATAAGCCAAGAAACAAATGGGGCCACTAGAAGCTGGAAAAAGCAAGGAAAGATCCCCCCTTAGAGCCTTCAGAGGGAGAGTGGCACTATAACACCTTGATTTCGGAATTACCACCTCCAGAAATGAGGGAATAAAGTTCTGTTGTTTGAAGCTGCCCAGCATATGGTAACTTGTTAGGGCAGCTGCAGGAAAGTAACACACAAGCTAACTTGTGTTTCTGACTGTCCAGCATGAGTTGCTATTTGCAGGAGAATTTGTGATCTCATCTCTCAGACCCACGAGTCTGCCGGGTCCTGCTCTGCCCCCAGCTGGAAAGGGAATCCCAAGGTTGCATCTGCCTCTTGGGTGTGGAGCTTCGGGCCAGAGCAAGATGAGAAATGGGCCTATTAATAAACAAATAGAGCCAGAGGGTGGATGCAGGGTTTCGCCAAGGTCAGAGATCCAGTCCCTTGGGACAGGGGACATTGCAGAGAAGAGCAATGCTCTAAGAGGAAGAAGCAGGCAGGAGCAGGAGGCACGTTAGGCCTCTCTGACGAGTGGGGTAATGGTCCATTTCTGAACAGCCTAATGCAGGAATGTTCAGCTGGCTTCCAAGTCATATTTGGTATCGTGGGCAAGGGCAGGCCCAGAGGGGTGGGAGCAGATTCTTTCCCACTGCCTCATTGCTGCTCCAAGAAAGGAAGTATGAGTGTCTAGGGCAGGTGCCCTACATGCAGCCTGTGTCCTGTCTGTGAGCAGTTATGTCCTCCATGTTCCTGCCCCCTCAAGGGTGACACATCACAGCAAGTGGGCCTCTGTGCTCCCCTCTGTTTCTCACAGTAAAGGCCACTCTCTGGGAAAGGCCTGGTTGGAGGAACAAGTGTTAATAACCCTGGAATCCTGGCTCCATTCCCTTCATGTTGTGTGACCATGGACAAGTCACTCAATCTGTCAGGGCTTCATTTCCTCCTTTGTAAATGGAAATAATATGGCCTATTTCACCAAGCTGCTGAGAAGGTTCAATGGGACATTACGTGTGACTAAAACTCCAATTCCACCCACAAATTCTGGGCTCACTTCCCAGGCCTTTGGATATCTATTCTGTTTAATTTTCCTCCCTGAGAAAATCTTCCAAAGCTGCAGGGCCCCAGTTCACCCAGCTGTGTGCCCAATCTCATAGAATGCCCCACACAGCACTGTCCATTCAGGGCTCACCTCTGTCAGCTGGGGAGGCTCATGGGCTCACTCCCCCGCCCCCCGGAGCCAGCACCTCACATTCCCTGAGCCAACACTGAGCCAACAACAGGCCTCTCTCACATACATACACTCTAACACACATGTACTTCTTCTCCACAGCAGGTAAAGAGGAAGGCTAAAGGGAGGCCACAAGGAACGAGATCCTCCACCTTCATGAATGGTGTTCAGCAGTGCTTCCACAAGTGTGTGACTATCACCTTCAGCTTAACCTCTATCTTCCCCTCCGGAGGCTCTGTAGAAATGCTTCTCCCAGCCCCTTCATAGACAACGCCTTTTTGGGCTGAATGGGAGAGCAGCAGGAGGAGAACAGTCTGTGGGAGGGCTTACTGTGACTTTGGGCTTACTGCTGGGGCTACAAGAAGACAGGCAAGATGTGAACATGGTGCTACAACCCAGTGCTGGCTAGGAAACATTGCCCATTCTCTCCAGGTAGCCCTCAAGCCCTGGCCACTGAAGAAGCATGTCAGCCTTAGATGGGAACATGCACCAGGCCAACCCTGAGGTCTACAGAGGCTCCCAGAACCTTGTCAGCCAACAGAAAGAGAATGCACCAGAACTTCTAGATAACTGCTCTGAGCAGGCCCTGGTCCCCACAAGTAGTTCCCACAGCATTGCTCTGGGCCAGAGTAGCAGCACCAGCATCACCTGGGACCTACTCTGAGAGGCATATTCTCAGGCCCCACCCCATATCTGTACTTAAACAAGTCCCCATCCCCATGAGTCTGACACTGCCCAAGGTTGAGAGCTTCCTGCCACACTATCCATGGGTCATCATGGCTGTCTTCTGTGTTGTACCCTCTACTGCAGTCACCGGGGCCCCATGGTGCTGCTGTTAGAAAGCAGAAACACAGGCAGCTGAGCTCCTGGGTCAGGCTATATCTCTCTCTAGCCTATCATTTTATTGACATAACACAGACCCTTGCCAGAAAGGGGTAAAGGCAGAATTTGAATGCAGACCTGGTTATAGGCATGGACAACCATAAATCAGTGTGAGCTGAGAATAACCTGGGGGATTATAAAGGCCTGTACTCAGGCCACAGTAGAAAAAGGGCAAGTCAGCTAGCCAGGCCTTCAGAGGTGCTTTGCCCAATCCATATCTATCTACAAAGTTTTCTCCTGTATTAATCAGGTTTGCAAAGCAGTACACAGGGCAGCATCCCTGTTAGAAATCTCACTTGAGCCTCTCAGCAGTTCCAGCCACACGGGAGGGTCAAATGCTGAAATGGAGTCTATTGGAGTTGTGTCCCATATACTTCAGTTAAGAGGCAGGGCAGACCTGCTCAGAGGTCTCCTGGGAAAAGGGAGAAGCCCAGAGCAGTCAGCCTGACTGGATCCAGATAGTACTGTTGACAGCTGAGACACTGGTGGAGGTGGGTAGTGGGTTGGGACAGCAGGAATGGCTGGGATAGGAAGTGCCTCATTCCTGTCATACTGTATCAGCTCCTGTTACAACGATGCTAAAGACCAGGGCCCCACAGGAGAGTAAGGAGTCTGCAGTTGGGCAGGCAAGTGGCCAGGCAGGCCCCATTCTAATGGTAGGAAAAGATCTGAGGATGAGGTCTGTGTGGCCTGCCCCCAAGGATGACTGGGCCTAGGGAAGGATGAACAGGAGAGAGCCAGTGTTGTCTGACAGAGTTTATCAAAATAAAATATTTTTAAAGATGACTCCCATGTACATAAAAAGATGTTCAGACAAATTAAATATTCTTAGGCCAAATCCCTAGGTTAGAATCTAGTCTCCTGGCTGCTTGGGCTGAATGGTGGCCCTGAAAAAAAGATAGAGATGTGAACATTTCCACCCTCAGGCCTTGTGAGTACAACCTTATTTGTAAAGAGAGTCTTTGCAGATGTAATTAAGTTAAGATCTAGAGATGAAGAGTTCATCCCCGGTGAGCCCTAAAAGTCAGTGGCAAAGTATCCTTTTAGAGCCACTCAGAGATGAGAAGTCCATGTGAATGCAGAAGCAGAGGTTAGAGTGATGTGGCCACAAGCCAGGTAACACCTGGAGCCACCAAGGCTAGAAGAAGCAAGGAAATTTCTCCAGTAGAGCCTTCAAAGGCAGCTCAGCACTGCTGACACATTGGTCTCAGGCTCTGGCCTTCAGAACTGTAACAGAATAAATTTCCATTGTTTTAAACCCCTCAGGCGATTGTAATTTGTTAGAGCAATCACAGGAAACTAGAACAGTGGTTTATAAAACAGGTTTATAATATCTACTTTTTACAGTTTTAAGTTACAAAGGACTAGACAAGAAGTGTTCATAAAAGAAACAATGTAAAGATCCAACAACCGGGTATCAGTACAAATCATGTATGTGTATTTATACAAAAGACTAGTGTACAGCCATGCAAAGAATTTGTAGACAATCGTTGATTAGGTAGATGTTCACATTGTAATATCAAGTCAGGAAAATAGAGTATTCAATATTAAATTGTAAATGTATATGAATCTAATTTTGGTTTTAAAAGTATACCCAAATAGGAAAAAAATAACATTGACTATCTCTGGGCAAAATGATACTATGTTCTTTGTTATTTTCTATATTTTTCAATTTTTTTTCACAGAGTATTACATTATTATCAGAAAAGAAAAGAGGTGTTCTAGAAATTTCTTCCTGTAAATATCATATAATTGTCCAAGAGTCTCTAGAGGCCCACTTTCTTTCTACCTATAATCTCATGAAATCCTTACAACAGCCCCATGAGCAGCTCGGCTCTTATTCCATTTTTAGGTGAGAAAAATAGGTGCCGAAAGTTGATAGCCCTACCACACAGCCATCCTGTGGCCAAGCCAGGGAAAGAAGCACAGCCTGGCTGCCTTCTGAGCCTTGCTTAGGTAGCTCAAGCCCCTAACCCATAGAGACAGCCACTGCCCTGTCCTCACCTCCCTCTCCTGAGCTTGGCCATGTCCTTCGATGGCAGATCAAAGTCTAAAAGTGCCCCCCAGGCAGAGATAAATAACAGAGAACAAGATCCCAGGGTTCTGGTTTCCTATTTTTAAATGGAATGAAGGATAAATCATTTCTGCTAACTGTTTTTACCTGGCTGCAGGAAATGATGCATCACCATCTTTTAAAAGAAAATTAAGCCTTTAATTCCATGGCACATGTAATAAAATGGTGCTTCAGCACTCTGCCCTGAATATATGGCCCATCATGTCCTAATTTACTATTTCGACGCTGCCTGAAATGTTCTAAAGTTATTAATGTGGCAATATATTCAAGCACAAAACCCAGCCTTCAAATGCTATGAAGCACTCAACACAATGAATGGTCACATGGGAGCCAAATACATAACTGCCACATGCCATGCAAGTTGAATGCAGGGCTGACCATGCCTTGGAATATGGATGTGAGCTGGAGCCTCACTATCTTCCTCTGGAAGGTGGAGTTATGGTATGTAATTCCCAGGTGCAAAGTCCCTGGTTAAGCCCTGAGGCCCTGAGGAAACACCTTTTTCCTCCCTTCCTGGACCTCTAGCTTTCTCTGCTAAGAATGTCCAGATACTATCCTCTTTATTTTGACTGTCCCATAGCCCACAAGAGAGCTTCAGACTCTTCCACATGAATAACAATGCCAGCACATGGGGCAGTTCATTTCAAGGCTCTGAGATGGCATGTCCCACTGTACTGTCAAGAACAGGACATTATGACCAGGGAACTGGCCCAATGATCCATGTAAAACTATACTGGGGCGAGGTTTCAACACAAGACAAATGACAGGGGCCTAGGGGCTTCTAAGTATTTGTCATCTTGTGCACCTCTCTCCCCTTCCTTCAGCATGTGACACTGAACACTGTGGCCATACATGACTGTCAGATGACCTCACAAGCCCTCTCTGCTGGCTAGCACTGCATGCATGTGTCTGGATGGGACAACTTGAATGAGAGGCCTCCGGTGCTATAGAAACTTCCAAACAGGCTTAAAGATAATGCTGGGGTGTCTGTATCTCCAAGGGGCCAAGGCAGCCTTGGGAGGAAGTAGCCCTAAGGGACCATTGCATTCAGCTGCACAGGCTGCGCAAATCCAGGAATGCCACTGGTATAGAACAACTCTCCTAGAGTTATCAGATGGGGTAGTGCAGCAGCCCTAGACCCCTAATCTGCTCCATTAGTGGTGAGTGAGGCTGAGCTCCCTCCCTCATTCTTGCCCCGATCCAGCTATGCCCCTCTGTCCTTGGTTGGTTTCCTTCTTAAGAATTCTCAAATCAATAAACCAGAGAACAATACAAATGATCATCACTTGGTGAGAAGGGAGGATGGAGTGTCAGACAGGAGTTGGGGTGACTTTGGCACCATTAAACGCATGTCTCTATTGCTTACTGTCTGTGTGCTCGGGTTTCATTATTTTACTGAGCCTCAAGCTCCCAGCATATATAGGCACTCAGAATAGTTTGGCTGAACTGAATATAAATGTGGCAGGGCTAACGGATAGATGTCAAAGCATGCACCTTATGGCAGACTTAATATACACCAATTCCACCAGCAAGAGCTTCTCTTTACCCAGAATCACCATATCCTTGTTTTCCTTTATTCATCATAATGGTGAGCAGTTACCATTATTCCTTCATGCACATGAGGTCACTGTAGCTCAAAGAGGTTCAGTGGCTGCCCAAATTTCCATGCTGCAAGTGGTGAGAAGGTGATTTATCTTGGCCCTAGGAATGGCCATACAGCTCCAGTGAGGCGGCAGTGTTCCCAAGGCCATGGGGCATGAGTTGGAGACTTTGGTCTTGAGAACTCAGTGAACTGTCATGCTCAGATCTACAAGGCCAGGCTCTCTCCAGGCCCACCCCATTTCCCATCTGCATTCCAGTTGGCATTGTGGGGTCTGTCCCTGTGACTAAAATTAAAATGGGGACGAGGGTAGGACTGCAGAAAACAAAATCCATACTCCATACCTGAATTTGGCTGCGAAGTTATAGGCTGACACTAAGTCTGAAAACCCAGGACAGCAGTGTTGACAGTTCCGATGACAGCCCAGCCAAGAGAGTAGCTATATTTAGCAACATGCTTGACATAAGATGTTATCAGGAGCAGAACCACAAGGTTGAAGAGCAGGAGGAAGATGGCAGAGAGAACCCCCACACTGCTTCACCCCAGCTGTGTAGCCCTGATGAATGCTGGGGGAAGTGTCCACTTTCTGAACATGTCTTTGTTTCCACTGTTAGGGAGGTTTTGTGATTTGCTAAGTAATTTTGGCCTGGAGGTGGAAGCTAAAAACTATCAGCTTCTTTTGCATCAGGAGGTATTTCAGCACAAGAACATAAAGGAGTATGTTGGTCATGGGTCACAAAGCCAGGCTTTTCTTCTTCATCCCTGATGCTTACAAGAGAGGGAGTCTGTGCAGTGGTACATTGGCACTAAGAATGGGACCTGGGCTGTGCAGCAAGAGGGATCCAATCCAAGATAATGATGCTCCCCAGTTCATGGAGGTTTTGAAAAGATCGGATGAAATATAACATGAAATGTATGCAGCACTAGAAATACCATGTTTTTTAATTCCCTTCACTTGATCTTTATAAACCTATGAGGTTGGATTTAGTCAATTTATCCCCATTTTACAGATAAAGAAACTGAACTGAGAGAAGGTAAGACTAACAACCAGGGTTTCAGCAATATTTGTATTGCAGACACATCAATAATTCCCATCTCCAAGTTCGACCCATGTTAAATGGTCCAAGAAAATCAAAGTTGGGAGTGGGGTGGCGTATTAATTTCCCGGAAGCAATCTTACCTCTGTTCTTTGAAGTGTCATGAAATTGGCTGGAGACTGCTCCTGTCAGCAGGGCTACACAAGGCTGCTGAAAGTGCTTTTAGCACCTGATGTAAAAAGAGCCTTATTTTCCTGATGCAATTACCAGACTGCATCTCATGATCTTATCCCAAAGACAAGAAAGAAGAATGATGGAAAGCTGGACTCCAGATGCTTACCTCTACAAAACACTGAGTGGCCTGGCCACGCTCGCACATTTGATGTGCATGGCTCTGCTCGGGCAAGCAGGATTCAACATCAGGGGTCAGCTGCATCCTTTCTGGCTGACAGAAGCTCTGTTTTTGGGCTGTGTCAGCCTTGAGCTGTAGCCTGGGACCTGGCTGCTGGGGGAATTGGAAATGAACCAAAGAGAAGAAGGGAAGGAGCCTGACTTAAAGTCCTCCTGCTGGTGATCATTCCCTTCATTTACTAAAACAACTCTGCCTAGAAGAACTAAAGAAAACAGAGACTCAGGAAATAATGTCTAGCCCAAAAACACATAACTAAGAGCCTAGCAGATAAGGGATTCAAACCAAAGGCCCTGCCCTGAATGTGCCCTGCTTTATACTACACTGCCTCGTAGTGCTCGTGGGCTGCCTTTAAGGAGAAGCTCAGGGCTTCTATTCACAGAGGCTTATTCCCTCTGGTCCTGCCTGGTCACAGGAAGGCTGTGATGAGGTTGGAAAGACTCCTGCCCATTTGTCCTAAACTTATGTCACCCCATGTGGCACTCCACACTTGGTATCATTCATTGTCAGGGATGTTACCACATATACAAGGCCCCATTTCCTAGAGTTCTTAGTAGCAGAGTCATAAAAAGGAATGTGGTTACACAGGAAGGCTTATTCACTGCTGGTGGCAGTGGGAAGCAATTGAGCAAGATGTAGAGTACAGAGCTTAATAATATGCATCTCTTTGATCCAGTAATTATACATCTGCAAATATATCTTAAGGCAATAAGTCTAAATAAAAATGTCTTACCTA
Organism: Cynopterus sphinx; assembly: GCA_030015415.1. NCBI lineage: Eukaryota > Metazoa > Chordata > Mammalia > Chiroptera > Pteropodidae > Cynopterus > Cynopterus sphinx. The sequence goes on from CM057382.1 coordinate 57,819,923, forward strand.
TAAACATCATTGTAGTAGTATTTTCTAAGCAGCCAAATACATTAAAACCCCACAGTATGAATATAAAGTTGTTAAAAATAATGTTTCCCACAGTATGAATATAAAGTTGTTAAAAATGTTTCAGAAGAATTTATAGTAACATGAAAATGTTTTTGTTATAGTAGTTAATGACAAAACAAGGTTATAAAATTGTCCAGACAGTATGATCACAGCTATGCTAAAAAAAAAAAAAAATGAGTATATGAGTGAATGGCACATGAGACTTATGGATGGAAGGGTTTTGTTTCTAATTAATAGATTTATTTCTTAGAAAAATTTTGGGTTCACGGCAAAATTGGGCAGAAGGTACAGAGATTTCCTATATACTCCCCACCTCACACAATCATAGCGTCCTCCATTATCAATATCCCTGGGTGAGAATTTTTTTTTTTCTCCTTCCAAAATATCAAATTTTCTATAACAAGAAAATTTTATTAGGAAGGAAAGAAAAGAAGAAAGAAAGAAAGAAAGAAAGAAAGAAAGAAAGAAAGAAAGAAAGAAAGAAAGAAAGAAAGAAAGAAAGGAAGGAAGGAAGGAAGGAAGGAAGGAAGGAAGGAAGGAAGGAAGGAAGGAAGGAAGGAAGGAAGGAAGAAAGAAAGAAAGAAAGAAAGAAAGAAAGAAAGAAAGAAAGAAAGAAAGAAAGAAAGAAAGAAAGAAAGAAAGAAAGAAAGAAAGAAGACAGAGGGAGGGAAAAAGAGAAGAAGAAAGACAAGAAGAAGAGACAAGAAGGAAGAACACAAACCAGGACTTGGCCTGCTCTTGTTCTTATATACCTTTTTATTTCACCAGCTGTTGGAAGCCCTCACCTTTTTAAATTTGTGACCTCATTTCCTCTGTCTACATCCTTTCTTCCAGCTAAGGGAGACCATGTTTTCTCAATACCTCAACCCTCCTGAAAACATCAAATACCATCTGGCCTCCTAGGAAAGCCTCTTAAACTCGTTCTCCCATTCCAAGTACCTTAAGCAAGTTTTCCTTTTGGACAGAGATTCTCTGGCTTTACACCCTGCCTTCCCCCACCTAACACACACAACCTCCACCAGCAGGAAGCAGACTGCTGAGACTAGGTGGAGGCCAGGCCTGTGTGCACATCTCAGGGTCCCTAGTACCCAGGACTAGGGTGACCCAGGCATGCTGAATGAATGAATGAGTGGATAAGTTTGAGACTTTCATTGCTCTTTGTAACTTTAAATTGGGAAATGGGTTTTTCTGGGAGTAATGTTGGAGTTTACATGAATTATTCAGCCCACAGGAAGAACTGTTAATATCTAACCTGTTGTAGTCTCTACTTGGTCATTTAAGGACTAGTTCCACCCAATTGTGCTGCAAAAAAAAGATGCCAGAACCAGAGTTTGCCATCTACACACCACACAACCTGGACCACTCTTCTGCTTCCCCCCACCCCCACCCCACCCCCACCAAAGGGCCTGGGTTTCCCCAGGTATAGAATGAAAGAGTGGGATAAATTTCCATTAAGGATCTCTTGAATATATAATGATCTCTCAATATGGAGGCACTTCCAAAATATGAAGCATTTTAGGAGATATATTTTATTTTTTATGTTGTATGTAATAATACCTACAAAGAATTCCAGGTAAGATTCTTAGAAAATTAACTCCCCAAAGAGTAGAAATTAGCTTCTTGTCATCTTTTTGGTAAGATAATAATACAAAGTCTGACCTGCAAACCTTCTTGTGCCACACACACACACACACACACACACACACACACACACACATACTGCCACACACATATACTCACACATTCACACATGCATGCACATGCTCTCGCACATCCACACACACCTGCATGCATTTCCCATTACCACCACCACTTTACAAATGACTATATTGAAAATGCACATGAAAAATTTTAAAGAACAAGACTACCCAACGGAACTTAGAAGAAATTGGGGTGTGAGTTAGGAGGAAATAAAACTGGGGAGATGGGGGCAAAAAGCTCTCCGCTGGAACTTAAAATAGATGGAAGACTGAATTACTATTGTCTTTCTGGGGAGGGAAGCATTGAGAGTACTGACTTTTTGCCTAGTGCATGTGCTGAAAACAAAGAAGCCTCTTGGCTCAGCTCTGTGTTGCTTAAAATTGTGGCCTTGACCAAAGGAGACAGGAGGCCTCTTTCAAGGACCACATATAACAAATATCATTCTCTTAATCTGAGCTGCTTCTCACTGAGTGTCTATCTCAGATGAATATGGAACTAAAGGTTGAATGTGCATAATTTTGTTTAATCTTCACAAAAACTGCAGATCATTATTATTATGCTCGCATTATAGATGAGACCACTGAGGTAGAGGTAGATGACTATCATGACCACAGCCACACAGCTGATAAGAGTGAGACTAAGCTGGACTTTGAAGCCAGATGCCAGCTCTTTTCTCTGATACCTCTCAATCCCCTTTTATCAGGACCGGTGGTGAGGCTGGAGAGGGGTGGGAAGTGGCAGGGAGCAACAAGGAGGGGTGGCCAACCTTACATAGAGGAGGTAGAAAACATTACCTGAGGTCATAGCTCTGCCTGGACATCTTGCTCTTCTGTCAAGAGCAGCCATTCTGGAGGTTTCCTCTCTACCCTGGGCTGACCTAGTATTTCGATAGCAATTTTTTTAATAGTTTCTAAAGGGTATAGCCTGGGCCTGCTGGCTTTATCTTGCTCCAAATTAGAACTATGGTCAATGTCAGTTCTGTTTTTTGTTGACTAGTTCTCACTATGCCCTGGGTGGTGACAGCATATTTATGTCTGCCTTGCCTAGTTATGCAAACTTTTGTTGTAAAAAGTTTTTCCTTTTTAATATAATTTAGAACTCTAGACCCTAATTGGTAAGGCTTTTTGTTTGAGGATGAGGGTTACCTTTAAATGAGGGATAGTTTATGTGTTTATTGTCTAAATGTACTCTACTTTATGTGAAAGGTGTATACATCATTCTTTTCATTCTTGGCTTTTCACATCCCTTGCAGTGAAGTTAGAATCAGGGATAAGAACCTTCTGAACACCTCAGCTCCAGGCCCTGCCTTTACAGCCCCCTATTCTTTCCAGGGAAGGAGTCCAAGGAGAGTTCCTGGGTTAAGTCCTGCCCTTTATTCACTGTCTGACTTTAGAAAAATCATGCTGTCTCTCCAGACCTTAGTTTCCAGTCTGAGAACAGTGAGGGCTGAATGGGGTCAGATGTGAAAATGCTTTGCTAAGTCCAGAGGTTACAAAAAAATGCCCTAGAGGGCTTGTAAACAAGAGCTTTCTGGACCTACTTCCAGATTCAGTGGAGCCTGAGAATCTGCATTTCTAACAATCTCTAAGATACTGATGCCAGGGAATGGGCTTGGAGAACATCTGGCTAAGAATGGGCCAGATAAGACAATGAGAGGTGTTATCATAAAGCAAGGCAAGGTCTGTACCCAAGAGAAACTGCTCCTCTCAGCAATGCCCCACACACTTCAGAGCGGTGTCACCTAACTCCAGACAAGTATCATCTGAGGTGCTTATTTGAAAACTACACAAAATGATTCTTGGGCACCAGCCCAGACTTACCAAATTGAAAATCTGAGGGAGAAGCCTGGTGATCTGTACTGGAACAAACCTTCAGGCCAGGCTTATCATCGAAGGTGTTTGGGGAACATGGTAGATTAACAGCTAGTTTCAGATCATAAAAATTTTAGGTGAAAGCAAATGGTCCATGTATTCTCCAAGTGAGGACATAGATAATAGGTGACATCATCTTTTCTGCAAAGAGGAGGTAGCCTCTATCCTAATCATAAATACCTCATAAGGACTGGAAGTAAGACTTTGGGGATTTGTGGTGGCATCAGGACAAGTGCTCAAGAATGAAGAAGACCTGAAGTTGACCTCAGTGTGGCATTCATCACCAGAACCAGGAGAAACCTACCCAAAGCCAGGTGCTCATGCACTCTAAAACAGACAGCTAAGTCTCATCTCTTGCCCTGCAATAAGGAAACAAATAACACAGCTCGAAGCAGTGGTTCCCAGCTTAGTTGCACATCAGATTTACATGGGAAGCTTTGTAACCATCCCCTATGTATGGCTGAGCATCACCCAGCTGGATGAAACTAGAAACATAAGGGTAGGACCAAGCACTACAATGTTTAATGCGCCACAAGTAGTCACAGTGTGCAATTGGCTCTATATTAGAGGAAAGGGGTAGCAAAACTGGCACACCTGCAGCTGCACACCTTCCTAGGGCCTCACTCTTGGTCATCTGCATGCTCAATATGAAGACTTTCATTTAAAATTAGACCTCATTGAATGATGTTTGGACATCTCTTTAAAAACTGATATTTTTTAAAAGATGCTCAATAGCACTAATCACTAGGGAAGCATAAATCAAAACTGCATGGGTGGAAACCACACCCATTAGGATGGCTGCTATTAAAGAAAGAAAAGAACAAGTTTTGGTTAGGATGTGGAGAAATTGGAACCCTTGGGCACTATTGGTAGGAATGGAAAATGGTGTAGTCACTATGGAAAACAATATGGCAGTTTCTCAAAAAATTAAAAAATAGAACTGTCATATGATCCAGCAACTCCACCTTGGGATATATACCCAAAATGATTGAAAGCAGGATCTTGAACAGATATTTGCACACCCATGTTCTTAGCAGCATTATTCATAATAACCAAAAGGTGTAAGTAACCCAAGTTTCTGTCAATGGATAAATGAATACACAAAATGTGATATGTACATAAAATGGAATATTATTCAGCCTCAAAAAGGAAGGAAATTCTAACACATACTAGAACATGGATGAACCTTGAGGACATTATGGTAAGTGTAATAAGCCAGTCATAAAAAGACAAGTACTACATGATTACACTTACATGAGGTGCCTACTCAAATTCATAGAAAAAGAAGTAGGATGGTGATTGCCAAGGCCTGAGGGAAATGGGTGGGAAGTTAGGGTTTAATGTGTACAAGTTTCAATTTGGGAAGACGAAAAGTTCTGGAGGTGGATAGTGGCAATGGTCCCAACAATAAGGATATACTTAATCCATTTTTCTTTTAGAAAAAAAAAAATACGCATTAATTTAATTTTACATAAAGTTGCTCTTTGAAACTGAAATAAATCTAACAGGTTTTCAATATGAAAGAAATATAAAAACTATTCTTGGAATTATTTCCAAACAGAAATGTATATGGTGATCAGTATTTAACAATTTTTTTTCATATGGCAAATTTCAAAGCATAGAACAACACAAAGCGGAACACCACATTTGACCCAAAAATGTTGCATTTCTCTCTGGATATTCTTGCCATCTTTGGCTTTGTGTGAGCAGCAAACTCTGCAGTGACCAAAAGGTGGAATTGGATTCTGTTTCCCCAATGTTGGTGGTATGCTTTTGGTAAAACGTCTTCCAGACAAGCAAAGAGGTGTGACACCATTAGAGCATGGACCACTTCACAGATGTTGCTGCCCTGGCTTATGATGCTTTCCAGAATTCTTTCAATGTCAGTCTGGAGTTTATGTGGCTGATCACATGCTCAGGATTGTCCTTCTTAAATAGGATGTAACAGTTCATTACTATAATGTTTAGAAGGTGGCAAAAGAATTTCTTATACCATCACTTGTGCCTTTTGCACTCAGTTGGATAACAAGTGAGTATCAGATCAGTCAAGTCTACTGCTCCCATATTCTCGTTATAATCCCAATGGCACATAGTTTCTTAGTTTTCTTTCCATTTCTGTTGTCTACTTCAATCGTAGTATCATTGTGGAAAGTTGACAACATTGTCGCCTCCTACTTGCCACACCATTTCAGTGCCATAAGTTCATCACAGAATCTAGCTATAGTCATCTGCCTTGCAATCCTTTTGGGGGGATCATTTGGCATCTGTTTTCTGTTCAAACTAGCTGTCCCAACTATATGAGTTCTTTTTGATGTAATTCTCTAAAACACATCAGGGATGTTTAAAAGTTATCAAGGAAGACACAATATCTTTGGCCAGTAAGGTCATTGGCCAAGGGAAGAACAATGTGCAACGATTTCAGAGCATGAGCTGAATCCTTCAAATTCATACTGGACCCTGTACATTCCACACATAACCAGATTGACTTTCACAAAGTATATAGAGCTTGAGACCAAATCATGCTTGTTTCATCAGGATGTACTGCTTCGTCGCCAACAGCCCCTTGAATAGCATCAGCAATTCATCAACTGCAATATTTCTGTTGGAGTATGTACAGTTGAAAATGTATTTACAAGAAAGTCAAACACAGGTTTTATGTTCTATAAAGAAATCTGGACTTTTGACTGGTGGATATGAAAGAATTGTTCACAAAATGCAGGCACCAAAGCAAAAGTAAAAATCTTTCACCAACCATAATTTGCCTGAGGTAAAGCATATCCAAAAGAGGCCTTGTCAACCAAAACATCTCCAGCTCATGTTTCTGCACAATACCTTGCAATAACATTACTGCAAAAAAGACTTTCAGTTCATCACTGTCAGCGCCTTCCATTTATCCATCCCCAAACATCCTTTCAGACCAGGTGGCTTTAAAGCCAACAAAGCAACTGGCCGTTCGTTTAGCTATTAATTTTTGAAACTAATTCCCCAGTAAATAATAGTTCAAAATACTGCAGTGGGTCAGTAGTATCACTGACATCAACATTTCTGATAGGTGTGCTGGAAAAGCCATATCTTTGATGTGGAGTCATAACATGAGTTGGCCGTTTCAGAGCACGACCCAAGTCAGCTGACGTAGGGCTATTTCCATCAGATTCTGAATCAGACAGAGGCATGACCATACAATCTTCCAGAATGCTATCTCAAAAATCATCCGAATTGTCTATTTCAGAAAAATCAAATTCATCAAATGAATCTTCGACCAACAACTGTTCAAGAACAATGTTAACATGTAGGAATGTTATATTTTCTAGGGTTTGACAATTTCAGCAATTGAGAATTTGTATATTTTATAAATAAAAATACCACTGCTAAAAACAGAATTCTATAAATAGAATGATGTCATTTGTTTCCTAAGACTATCATATACTAGAGTGATTTGAAAGTAATAATAAAAGCAAGCTATTTCATGGCAAACTTTGAGAGTAAGGTTACAGCTATAATCCACAAATTATCTCAATGTAAACACTGCAGCTGCAAGCATAGCTGAAGAATATTCTTGGGGCAAATGGAAAATGGGTTAATGCCAAGACTTGTAGACTTAAAATTGGTTAGACAGTAAATTTTATGTTATATGTATTTCACCACAATTTTTAAAATTACAATATTAAAAAACACACACACAACTCCTATTTTGTGGATACTACTAGGGTCTCCTCCACAACAAAGTGGATTTTATCTAAACCAAATGTAGGTATCAGGACTAGTGCTAAGTGTGGCCTGCATGTGTCAGCTTCCAAAACATCTCCTACCAAAGGCACCAGAGAACCCAGGAGACATTCCACTCTCTTTCTAAACACAGAAATAATCTGCTAGGAAAAATTGCAAGTGAAAGAAGTTGGTCCCAGAAGGTTATGTACCAACACCAGGCACACATTCACATTGTATTTCATGTATTGACCCCTTAATGTTTTCATTCACTTGTTTACTTTTTCACTGTACAAGCAGTTGCCAGGCACTGGGGCAGGAAAAAAGAGGGGGCAGGCAGAGTGCAGGTTCTGCCTTGGTGAGCTCATGGCTCAGCAGGTACTTCAGGGAGAAGTAGCCTATATGATAAAGAAAGAAGAAAATAGAAAGGGAGAACCAAAGAAAAGAGAAGCGCTGGAACCTTTCACAAGCTACTTGGCACAATTGGATAGGAGCAGATGGAGAAAGCTTCTTGTGGGGCTTTGCCTGGGGAGTTAGCTTTGGGGAGGGCTGAGGCCGTGTGTGCCTCCCCTGTGCAGCCCTGGCACACTGTAGGAACCAGCAAATGCTTGTGACATGTCAGAGTGGGGTTAATTTTATGAGAAGTACAAAAGAGTCACCCAATCTGGGTCCAGGGATGAGTTTACATAGCAGATCAAGTAGCCATGCCTCTTGACCAGGGGAGCCCAAAAGAGTCTGTGACCCTGTCTACCACTGGGTTCTGGAAGATCTGGCTCCTTGTCAGAGGCATTCTGGGGGTAAGGGGGAGCAGTGGTCCCTCTGCATTCTCATCTCTTTTTTAAGGCAGCAATGAATTGTCTTAATTTTATTCAGATTGAAGAGCAAGACTAAACTGGGTCCAATTTCTGATTAGTGTCATTTCTCAGGCTTGCTCAGGGAAGACGAAATCCATTAAACTCCCCCTGCTCCCTGTGAGAGGCACTGAGCTCCTCATAGCAGCAAGATGGGAGCTCCTGAGGGTAAAGACTCATTTTATGTGGATCAGTGACTGGCTTATTGTAGGTGCTTAATAAATATTCAATCACAACAATCTTAATTACTGGATTACATCATGTCTGTCTTAGGGTAGGATATAAATAAATAATGCTATAATAATACTAAGGCTCTAACGGAGAGCTGCTCAGTTTGAATTCCCACTGCTACGCAGGGAGTTTTAATAAATTTGGGTGGATTTCATATTTCATGAAGACATAGCTGTTCACAGCAGGTAAATGTTTCTGAAGATAAGCTTTATTTAGTATTAATTCCAGCAGAATCACCAAGGCTTAATTCACCTCAACACAGCACTCCAGGTATTTGAGGGTATCCAGTGGCGAGGAGGGTGGTGAGGCTGGGTGTTCTATGCCCATCCACCCTGCTGGCTTCAGGATATATATTGAGACAGGTTAGCTTTGTTGTAACTAGCTTTTTCACCTAAATAGTCTAAGCCATCCCCTGCTTAGTATGGAGTTGCAAACACCAAAGTCTTCAGTCCTGGCAGGTTATGTAATTGGTGAAATTAGCTGGTGGCCAGCAGGAGGGTACCTGCCCTGTCTGAAGGGGCAGTCTCAGCCCTAGCTCTGTGCAGGGATGCCACACAATGGTGTTTATTTACCATTAAAAAGAGCCAGAAATGCTGTTATTGCCACAAAATCTACTGATTTTTAAATGCTGCTAAATAATCCGAATTATTTTAGAACAAAACCCTCCTGTAACTGTTTGGGCCACATCTAACTATGAGCTATACTGGAAGAATCTTGGGTCTGGAGCTCAGAGCCAGGAATGTTCAAGCAAGGTCATGTGCTGGCCCCTCCACAAAGGCCAGGGAAATTTAGAAAACCCCCGGCCTAATTGCTAGGTGCCCAGAGTCAGTCTGGCATCAGCTCTGTTATCTACTAAACTCTCCATGTGACTTCCTTAAGTACCCAAGACCATTCCTGCTCTCACTGATAGAAAGTGGAAAGTGAAAACGCTGCTGAGCCCTCCTCAAAGGGCTGCACGAGAACCAATGCCCCCTAAGGTGACAAGGAGCCCTCTATAGACCAGACAGAACCTTTTGTACCAATAGAACAGCCACTAGTGGATGCCCAGGAAGTCATGTGAAAGTCTCATAGCTCCCCAGATTTTATCCTCTGGAAGCCTCTTGAAGCAGGGCTGGTCTTAGAGAATTGGGACCTGAATGTCAGATAGCAAACCTGGCGTGGAGAAGGTGACCTGTAAAGTTACTCAACTGAGCATGCACTGGCTCTAACCTATCTTTTCAAGATGCTGGAGCTGGTCTCACTGTGAGTATCTGTTGCCCACTCAGTGCTGTAAAACTGAATAGGAGAGTAAAAGTGGAGTTGATGCTCAAGGACAGGGTCTCGACACCCTGTTTTCCAACAGGAAGCCAGAGCTCTGGTGGGATTAGAGGCACGTGAGTTGGGCAGCCCATATATGGAAGTTAGATCCCCACCTACCTCCTGGGGTGGAAGATGACTGACCTTCTGCAACAAAGACGATGCCTGCAAAGGACCTTGGGATGGGAAGGGTCCAAGAAGCAGCTTTGGCCCCTAACACAGTCACCATGTCACAGCCATTGGCCACTGGAGAGTGACTCCAGCCCTTGAGAAATAGTAGACAGCTCTAAGTTTTCTGAAGAAACTCCCTTCCACTGGGATATTTTTAACTCCATCATCCCATACATCCATGCCAGGGGTTAACGTCATGGGTGCAATTAGCCACTCACCTTTGCCTGGCTCTGGCAGGGCATGAGGGTGAGGGAACAGGAAGTATCTCGCTGAAACTTTGGACTCAGTTTTTCCTGAAAGATAGTCCAACTGTAATCTCTTGTCAAAGTAGAAACAGCTTCTTCTCATCCTGCCACAAATCATCTCAATAAAAAATGCATTATTGTTTGTTTGTTTGTTTTTTAAGAAAAAACCGAAATGCACATATCCTGCTTACAAAATAATATATGTTGAGCTTAGGTATCTTTTTACTTAATGCTTTGGTGATATATTCTGAATGATTTTTTCAAAACTACACAGTTTTTTTTTTCATGAATATACACGTTTTTACATCAATATAAACTTCATTTTTACTTGGTTACATAACAATCTATTACAGATACTTTCTTCTATTTTAATTTTTTTAATTGTTAAGCATAGCCTTAGTCAATCAACTTCTGAAATTAGATGTTTGTTTATGATTTTTTGTGTACCTGCCAATATTTGTAGAGATGTTGACCTCCTTGAAGCTATTTTATATCAAATAACCATAAGCGAGGTTACCAAACAGGCTGGAGTCTATGGGACGGGCCAGGCAGGCCCAAGTGCCATATCATCTGCCATGTATCCTGAAGGACAGTCTCAGATCTCACCCTGGCTCCCACAGAGTGTTCTCCAACTTCCTGAGTCTCTGTCCTTTCCTGGAGCTCCAAACTTCCACTCAACTTACTCTGATCCTCTTTCTCTCCTCCATGCCCCAGGGAATTTTCTGTTTTTTGTTTGTTTGTTTAATTATGGAACATTTCAAATGTATACAAAAGTTTAAAAGACAGTATAACAAATGCTCAACTTCAAAAATCTTGTTTTATATTCTCTAACCCTCTTCCCCATATAGTGCATTACTTAGAAGTCTCAGATATCATATCATTTCATTCATAAATAGTAGCATAGGTCTTGCTAAATATCAAAGCTTCTTTTGTCAACATATTATAATCACACCTAAAACACAGCAGTAATTCCTGAATATCGTCATATAACTAGTCAGCATACAAATTTCCCAAATTGTCTTAATTTTTGTCACAGATGGTTTGTCGGAATCAGAATGCAAGGAGAGTCTATAAATGGCATTTAATTGATGTGCTTTAGTATTTTTAAATCAATCGATTCCACCTGCCTTCATTTTAACAACTTATTTATTAAAGAAATTTGTTTCCTTGTCCTGTAGAGTTTTCCTCGCCAGATTTTGCTGTTTCTTCATGGTGTCATTATCAATTTCCTCTGTCCTGTTATTCCTATAATTGGTAGTTAAATCCAGGATTACAAGCTCATTCTGATTTTAGGGTGTTTTGGTTTTTGTTTTTTGGGGTTTGTTTGTTTGTTTCTTTTTCTTTTTCTTTTTGTTTTGGCAAGAATATTTTATAAGCAATGGGTATTTTCACAGGAGGCCCATTGGCAATCATTGTCCTAATCCATTTTTTTTGGTCAGGGGTTTGAAAAATGATAATATTCTAGTTTTACCTTTCCTTCTTTATTAGAGAAACTCTCCTTCATCTATCACGTGGTTCCTTAGACTATTTGATACAGTTTATATGGAAAAAGCAGCTGTGGTATTTGATCTTGTTCAGATATTCAGAAAAAGAAGCTGCTCCCTGAACCCTCTAAGGGGCCCACTGAGGGCTGTTTGTTATTTTTTCCAGTATCATTATGGATTCATGAGTTCAAACATATTCAATATGCTTCAATCCATTACAGCTTTCATTCTTACTGATGTACATGTTGCTCCTTCTTTCTCTGTTGGGAACCTCTTCAAGTTGATTTATTAGTTCTTTGGTTTCATTCCAGGAGTCTTTCTCACCAGATTTTTTATATGACAAAGGGTTCCAAACTCTTCTTATACATTTTCTGCACCAGGTCAAGAAATTTTTGTTCTTTTTAATGAGAGACTGAATTTAGAGGCAAAGAACAAGATTCAAAGGAGGTTCATTGCTTTTATGAGAGTTATTGTTTGAGGCCTTTTCAAAATCTACACTGTGTGCAAAACAGCTAGCCCAGTGTCCAGTAGGTGCTTGAAAAATGGTTACTGTCACTATTTTTATTTAATTAGCACAAAGTTTAATTTCTTGAGGTCCAACATTTTACTGATAATGGTAGACAAAAACAAGAATAGCAATACGAGTGATCAAGGAATACAAATTTCCTGCTTAATATCTGGATTCAGAGCAGTTGTCAATGGTGAAGCTGAGACATTTTCACCTTGAGCATATCAGCCCTGATCCCAGAAGCAGACTGGCCTCATACACACAGTGCGTAATGAGGGTGGGTCCATGTCCAGAAGAAGAGCTAGCTCCATGCTGTCCAATGAAAGTACGGTGAGAGCTACATGTCATTTCAAATCTGCCAGTAACCACATTAGAAAAGTAAAAAGAAACATGTGAAAACAATCTTAAAAATATATTTTATTAAAACCAAAATGTTAAGTTAACACAGATTTAATACAATATTCAATAAAGAATATCATTAAGGAGATACTGTATGTTTTTTTTTTTTTGGGGGGGGGTGCACTGTCCTTGAAATCCAGTGTGCATTTTACACTTACAGCACATTTCAATTCAGACTAGCCAGGTTTCAAGTGCTCGTTATCCACATGCAATTGGTGGTAACTGAAGTGGACAGAGTGGCTTAGAGGTAGGAACACTAGGGCCTACCTCTTTTTGCACAATTTCTTGAACTAAAAATGGTTTTTACATATTTAAATAGTTGGGGGAGAATCAAAATAAGACTATTTTGTTACATGTGAAAATTATACAAAATTCAAATGTGCCCATAAACAAAGTTTTATTAGAACACAGCCATGCCCATTTGTTTACAGATCCTCTCTGACCACTTTCCATGGCCAAGCTGAGAAGCTGTGACAATGACTATCATGGCTGCAAAGGTGTAAACATTTACTCTCTAGCATTCTACAGAAAAAGTTTGTTGTCTCATTTTCTGGAGAATAGAGCACACCTCCCCCAGCTCTTCCTGATTGGATTTCCAGATCTCTCCCTTTAGAGAGACAACTGAAGTAGACTCTAGATGTGCTGATGACCAACCTTCCAGATGGTCACCATGAGCTTGTTAGTGTTTGGAAGCATTTTAATAAAGTAAATTTACTTTATTTCACATCACACTTTCTGTTTCTTTCACTTAAATCTTTCATTGTAAAATTCTAAGAATCCTGAAGGACAGTCTTAAGGAGATCCCCCTAGCCTGGAGACTCTCAATTGACTATGACAGCTGCCTCCTGGCATCAGGCTGGTCAGACTGGGAGAGTAGTAGCCTAGGCAAGGGCCTCAGTGATCTAGGCTGGTGGGTTGTTTTCTAGCATGTGCTGCAAACACAACGCCCTCCTTATATAAATTCAGCCCCTCCGAGGTAGGCACTGGATGCACATTATTGTGCAAGAAAGGGACCAGCCCAGAGTTTTTAGTAAGGAAATCCATCTGAAGGAGGCATTCAGTTGCTCAGGCCCCTCAGCAGGTGAGCAGCCCAGTGGATCCTGAGCTCCAGAAACACCCTCTTTTAGAGTCCCCCCATACTGCCATCAGCCCTGATAACACAATTTCACTGCTCCAATGCTGAGGGACAGAATCCCCTTGGTTCCCATAACAAATAGTAGTTAAGGAGCTGCCCTGGCCTGACTCTGCTATCTCGCCAGATAAAGGCAAAAAGAACAGGTGGATGAAAGGAGGCCATGTCCCCTGGACTTGGGCTGGAAGAGTGGTTAGCTGAGGTTGCAACAGAGCCATACAGGCTAGACAGGCAGGCAGACCGAAACCTCGCCTGCATCCTCAGTGCCACCATTAGCTGCGTAACACCCAGTCCTCTGCAAGCCTCAATTTCCACCTCTGTAAAGAGGGAGCATGAGCAGTCATCACAAGGGGGCATTGTGAGGATTTAGTAAAAAAAGCACAGATGGTGCCTGACACATAACAAGTGCTCAGAAAATACCAGTTCCTTATCTCCCTGGCAACTAGAGATTTGTAAAGATAAAACAAAATGGTGCCAGGTCTAAAATAAAGAGTTTATAATGCATAGATTAACTTACATAAAGCCTCAGAAAGTGCAGGGTGCAGAGTAAAGGTTTTATATGTGTTAGCTAGCATTATTATGTTCTTGTTATAATTAATTAATTATTATTATTAAGCCTAAGAAATGCATTAACATTCTGAAAAAGTTTGTGGAAAAGATTCCTAAAGAAGGCTGAGCTCTAGTGAAGAAAAGTCTCCTGAGGCTTCCTGACAAGCAGTCCAAATAACAATGTCACAGGTGAAAGAATCAAGGGTATAGGGGTGGTGTTGTATGGTATTGATATGAGCATCAAACACCCAGAACCAGAAACTGACCTGAAGGACCCATTCTGCATTGCCCTCATTACCAGTTTTGAACATTTCTAACTAATACAGATGCAGAACAGAGTACATTTGCTGCAAAATTAAATTAGCAAACATTACGCACATCCAGGCAAGAGTCAAGCTATTTTCTCCCACACAGTTATGCAGGTGGGTAGCTCCCACAACATTCCAAGGGTTCTGCTGGGATCTGGGGCCAGCATAGTAACGGCAAGGATGGGACACCGTAGCACGCCGCCTGAGGACAGCTTTATTTATGCACTTGCAGAATGTACAAGAGGGCCTTGTTTTTCTGGACGATTAGAGAGCCAGCTCACATAGCCTTCATGATTCTACATTTAGAATTGTGTCTTCATTCACATTCTTTCCATGAGGCTCATGGCTCCTGGACTGGAAGAGAATGGTCACTTTGCCCGTCCACTGGAAAGATGCCAGCTCCAGCTCATACAGACCCTGAGCTCCTGGTCTAGAATTTGGGCTGAGCTCTAGGGTTGTACTTGGTGCCAGGGTGGTCAGTGCCAGAGCTCCCACCATGACTGAAACAGACACCGGGCCCATGGCATGGAGCAAGTAGAGACTCACTTTAGGAGAAACCAGATTCTGTAGCAGTCTTCTGTAGTAAGGCTAGCTGGATGGGGCCCCAGGTGACACTCTGAGGGCTCATGCTTCCAGAACAGTCTCTTGCCTTGTCAACTGTGTTTTACAGTTCTCTCCAGACCCCTCCCGCTGATGTCATTAACAAAGCTGCCAGCCATTGCTCCACCCCCTGAATTTTCTCTATGTCATCCTCATACTTTTCTTTTCTCCATTAGCCACTTCAAGAAACCATCATCAGTTCATGCTATACAGCAAAGCTCACCATTTCTAGGATCCTAAACCAGACATGAGGTCATGTTCTCCAGCTGTGAAGCTCACATTATTTGTGCCCAAAGCAAACTCTTCCATAAAAATGAGATTTAGAGATGCAGCATTTCCTAAAATCTGAACAAAATAATTGGTTCAAATGCAGGTAACATATAAACTGGTCATGAATTTGTTTCCATGTGTAATAGGGGAAAAAATGAACTAGAACATGAAATTTATGATTTCACAGGTATTGTTGTTTGTCATAAAGCTCTTTTTAAAATTTCTCTTGAAGAAAAATAGTAAGCAAGCAATGGTACAGATAGTTGAAGATGTGACAAAAAAAAAAAAAAACCCAAACAGCTGATATTTGAGAAGCTTTGCAGTATACAAGCATACCTATGGACATGAAATCTTTTGATCTTCAACCCCATGTAGTATGCATAGGTATTCTGTCCATCTTAGAGATGAGGAAACTGAGGCACAGAGAAATTAAATGATTTGGCTTGTGTCAAACAGCTATAAAGTACAAGGGGTCAGGGCTCCAAATTCTGTTTTTTAATGTTGGCTCATATCTCAAGTTAATTCTTTTTATATGCCAGGTTGGCTATCAGGGAAGGTAGGTGGAGGGGTTAAAATCAAATGGTTCACTTTGGGCCTCCCTCAAACCATCTCTGAGTGCTAATCTTAATGGCTCTGTGTCCCCACAGCCAGGTCCTAAGTTCTCAAGGCAAAAGGCAAGTTGAGAATCATCATGAAGGAGGAGGGGCTGGATACTCCTGCTGGTTGGGGTCTAACCCCCTCTGTCTGTGGGATGAGAAGCTCTTCTTTCTGACTTAATTCTAACTGAAGTGAAGACTCAAGTCCTTGTGACCCTGGCCAGCAGTGAGTTCAAGGCTAGAGGAAGTGCCAGGCCCCAAACTGGGGTTGGGACGGAGGTTGATGGTCATGAGGAGACCATCGGGGCAGGAGGAGCAGTCTGAAAATAGAGAAATACAGTTTCTTTGCAGACTTCCCAGGGTTTTGAGCACCACACAGAGCAAGGCACCTACAGGGACTGCACACCTCAGCTCTTAGAAAAAAAACCAAAAACCTCTCGCTTTAAACCCTGGAAGTGAGAGTCCTCTTACAGAGCCAACTTGGGAAGGGTGAGACAATCACTCAAGAGCTGGCACCACATGAGCAATGTCATAAGGGTTGAAAGATATCTGGGGTCTATAGGCAGTTTGAGGAGCAGGTGACCTCAAACCAAGACAAAAAATGACCATTGTTCAAACCCCTCCTAGAGGCAAAGAGAGGCACTCTCACCTGGCAGAACAGGACCTGTCCACTGGCACTTGGACCTTGCAAACTGCTAGGCCTGACACAGGCCAGGATCATCAGGTGGGCGCTTACCTTGTTTCTTCCCTGATTATTTCATATCCTTGTGCAACTCTCACCCTTAAACCCGGCCTGGCCTTCCCCCAGCCTGCAGTTGAGCATGTTATTTTGCTCCAAAAGCACAGAAGAGTATGGCTCCTTACTCAAGGAATGCAGCCTGCGGTCCTCCAAACCGATGATGAAAGGGGCTATTTCTGCCCCAGGACATCAACAGGCCTCCGATCACTGGTTCCCAGGCACACACTATCATGTTTTTACTGTTTCCCTAAACAAATGTTTTCCTTTGCGCCTTGGGATATTTTTATTTGAATCTCGGCGCTGGAATAGCTTTAGAAATTTTTCTGGATTGAAGTTGGAATTGTGGTTAGGGTCCAGCTAAGCAGCAAGCAATTTCTCACTACCCAAGTTATCTATTACCCACAGCCGATCTGGATGTAAAAATAGCTGCTGAGGCTGTTTGTTTAATCTGACTGTTACTTGACACCACGCGGGTGTTGCAGTGCACTGTTTGCCTCTTCCCTACCAAGAACACCATTTGGTTTCCCTGGGTGGGTCTCTATTTAGGTACGCTTCACAAACTTCCAGTTTCCGCACAGCTTCTGGACACTGATTTTCCTCAGATTTGTGAAAAAGAAGAGGCTTGAGTCTTGAACCCATTCTCCTCTTGTCTTTGGGCAGCCAGGCTAACAAGGGAAGAAGTTTTGCCTGCTGGGCAGAGCAGGACTGCTGAAGAGTCGGGTTCTTTCCTATTCCTGTAGAGGCCTGAAGAGCAAACAGCAGGAATCACGAAAAGCAAAAGGTAGGGTACAGACTGGTTTCTTAGCACAGGTGGGGAGGCGCAAGCTCCCACAGTGGGCCAGCATTGCTGGGGAAGGCGTTCTGAGCCAGGGTGCTGTGTCGGGCAGAGTAAGTGGCAAGAGGCATGGTGGGGGCTGCATTTCTCAGTGTGCTGGGTGTGCTGTGGGTGTGGGACTGCTGTGTGGACAGTGAGGGGTACGCTATACAGAATACATGAAGCAAAAATGTGTTACTTTGTCATTATGGGCATCTGACAGGGCACTCTGCTCCTATGTGGCTGAGCGGGCACAAGCCTGAGGATGTGCCCAGGTCGCTGTGTTGCCAAGTGTGGGTGAACTCACAGTCACAAGTTCTATGGCAGGAGACTGTCTACCTTGTGTACCTCAGTGCTGGACCTAGACAGGATCCTGCCAGATGTAACAAAAAAGACAATTGGTCATTGAGACATTCTGACTCATGGACTCTGACAGCATGAGTGTCCTCATCATGGAGCCCCACACTCTTGAGTTTCCCAACCAGGCCCCCACACCTCAGGCTTGGCCAAATTGAGAATAATATTTTTATTGTTTCTGATGGAGAAGAATTGATCATTGAGAAGAACAATTTTGACTGTGTAGAAAGCTAGATAGCCTTAAAGAATTATTAAGATTTTAAACAATCATCCACCCCTGGATGCTGACAATGGAGGAGGCTATGTGTCGGGGGGCAGGAACTACATGGGAAATTTCTGTATCTTTCAGTCAATTGCTCAATTTTACTGTGAATCTAAAATTGCTCTAGAAAATATAGGTGTTTTTTGAAATAAATTATGAGCCTTTTCTTTCAATACATCTAAACCAATTATAATAAACTCTATTTGAAGTAATATTTTTTAAAAAACCCATAAGTATAGAAATCCTGTAGAGTAGATTAAACAAATGTTTGAGTTAAATGAGGTTCAATTTTCCAACATTTGAGTTGCCTTTACAACAGTGATTGGTAAACCACTGCTGTGGGCTAAGTGACTGGTTTTGTAAATAAAGTTTTATTGGCACGCAGCCATATTTGTTCATTTACATATTGTCTATGGCTGTAACAGATCAGGCTATATGGCCAGGAAAAACAAAATTATTTGCTATTTGACTCTTTCCAGAAAAAGTGTACTGACTCCTGATATACTACTCTCCCTGAGATGACTCAATTTGGTACACACACACACACACACACACACACACACACACACACACACACAATCAAAATCAAAAACAAAACTGTGAAAGTCCTAATAGTTAAAATCCCTTGTGAGCTGGATCCTTCAGAACAGTGGCTGGCTCTGGAGCCCCCTGTCCCTTTTCTGGTCTGGTTTTTCCAGTGTGGCTGGTAGAGGAAGTGTTCGGTTTGCCACTGGGAGGGTCAGCTTTGCTGCAGACTGTGTCCTGGGCTGAGCAGGGCCGATTGTGCTTATCAGGATGGTTTATAAATAGACATCTCTGGGTGACCTGAGTACAGTGTGTGTCTGCCCCTGGGTCTTTGGGAGTAAAACAATTGTGCCTGCTCTCTGGTAACCAGAAGCTCATTGGAATGGGAGCAGCGATGTCTGCTGGGAGGGAAGCAGGGCAGGGAGAGGGGGGACTGGTGAAATGCTGGGTCCTGGTAACAGAGCAGCTTGGATCCCCTAGAAACCAGGGAGACGGAGGTGTATGATGGAGACAGGGAAGATCAGTGAGGGCCACGAGTCCTCAGAAGAAGTATGCACCCACCTCAATGTCTTTTCCCCAGGACTTGAACCAAAGTGTCTTGTTGCTTTCCACTTCTTTGCTCCTGTCCTTAAAGACGCCCTAGAGACCCTAATAGAAAAGGGAAGCCCCATGTCTAGAAATAGCCTATGCCAGAAATCTCAGTACTGAAACCTGCCAGCCAGCAGAGAGGGCTGGGCCATCTTCCTCACTGTGTCTGGGGATTTCACTCTATCTGCCCAGGGTTACTACAGAGATGCAAAGGGCTTTAAGAGAAGGCAACCCTCCTGAAGATGCACAGTACTGACACTTCCCAACAAGCTGCAATGGGCCTTGGTTTTATTGCCTTTGAGGGTATAAACCACATTTCACCAAATACAGCCAATTCTTGGCCCTACAATTCTGTCTCATGTTTCCTTTAGTTGGAAAAAAAAAAAAAACTAAAACTTTTTAGTTTTGACTTGGTTCCGAGGGAGCTGCATGACTCAAGCTGGTAAGGGTAGATGGAGAGGGGAGGACAAGGTCAAGGCACATGGATCAAGATCCAAAAATGAAGCACATGGAGTACTACTGAAATGTGTTATCCCCTCTGTAATTCATCAGTATCATTCTGGAACACTCCCTGGAGGGGACTTCAAGTGTAATACATGGCTTCCTAAGTCAAGATGGTGGCAGAAGAGATTCTCAACTGACCTTGATTCTCAGGTGGAAGACTGAAGACCACCTGGTGCAAAGCACATTCCTTTTGGAGCCCGTGTCAGTCAGCCTTGCAGAACTTGAGAGCAGAGCCATACTGTTTGGGAGTCTGGTAGCAAGAACGTCCCAAGAGCCAATCAACCAGTAATAGCTTTATCTCCAGCATTTCACAGACAGACCTCCCTTTCTGAATAGGAAGAGGAAGGAACCCCTCTGGACCACAGCACATGAAAATGGGGAGAAGGCCTTCCTTGTGACCTCCATTCTATGGCTGACCCTCAAGGCTTAGCCCAGAGAGGACATGAGCACACCCAGGCAGCCATGCCCAGGAGGGCTTCCAAGTCCTGAGGAATTGCCAGCACTTGTCCTCAGTGAGAGCCCAGGACCTCTTAGGGGCCTCTGCAGCCTGCATGCTATTCCCCAGCCTTGACCGTTCTGTCCCTGAGGGACCCCTTCCAGGGTGAGCCTGAGCCACTGACGGACAGCAAGCCTGAGCTAAGGGAGGGATTTTGTCTCTGTTATCTCTCATCTTAAAGCCTTTGCCTGAAGCTTAAGGAAGGCCTGAAGGAGAGGAAATCTGAGATTTGCTTAAGTGACCAGTGCTTGCCCCACTCCCTGCCAAGTCTGGAGGCTGGTTTCAGGCTTCACACCTCTGACCCCTTCCTATGCCAGCCAGGTCACTCTAGAGCTGCTCCTTGTCCTGCCGTGTCCTATGATAGCCTGGCCACATGCAACATCACCAGCACAACCCCTCACCTAGCCTTGTCTGCCCCTCTCTGAGGCAGGTTAGGCCCGAAGGCCACAGAGGTCAAGAAATCAGAACTAAGAGCCATTTCTTGCTCTCGATGCCCACCACTTTCATCAGGGCAATTGTTGGCTGCATTACTCCCATATGCACAGCGTGTACATAGATTTTCTATTTCTATTCTTAAAGTTATCCAGCATGGTAGATCTTAGGATCCCCTTCACAGAGCAAGCACTGGAACTTAGAGAAGTTGAGTAATTTTTCCCAGGATGTACAGCTACAGAGGGGTTGAGATGTAAAGTTTGGGCTTAAGTCCAAAGTCCACACCTTTTCTTAACTGCCCCCTAGACCTATAGCTCATATCAGCATCCAGAAAAATCTCTACAAAGGAGGTGGGTCCACTTAACGGGAGTCAAAACCTTCCTTAGAAAAGCCATGCATCCCCAGGCAGGCCTGTCCCCTCAGGGCTTCAGATGGTTCATACTGTTCCCAGGAGGCTGCTGGAGGCACTCAGCAGGGACTTTGGGATGGTACAGACCTGGATTCGCAGGCCAGCCCCGCCCAGCTCAGCAAGCCCCTGGTCCTCAACTTCTCCCTCTGTGAAATGAGGATACTGACAGTGTTGGCTGCCGACCAGTGGGAATCTCATCTTAAAGGGTCCTTCATGCATTAAATGAGCAAACATGAAAAGCACCAGACTCATGACAAAAATATAAGAACTGCTTGCTTCCCTCAATAGCCCTATTTGTTCACTATTTTCTCTCTTGCTTCAATTCCAACTTGGGGCTTTTCCTTCCAGAGGCCACTAAAGAAAAATCCTGGTGCCTTAATATTCAGCTGATAACACTCATCACTCAGCAGGAGAGCAGCTGGTACCATGGAGGACTGACCCCATCGTCATGGTGGTCGCCGGACATTCACACATCATTATCACCACTCCCCTTGTGCCAAAGAAGGTCATGGATCTGGACACCTTTAGCACTTGGAGTGGAGGACCAAGCACTGGAGGGGAAGTGATGTTACCACCACACAGTAGTGCGGCAGCATCTGGACACCTCAGTGTACACCGACACTAGCCAGAATATGCTGCTCTGCCCCCAGCCCCTCCCAAAGAAGAGAAAGGCAGTTAAAACTTTACCTAATTTTACCTCATTTAGATTTACCCAACTTTAACTTAAAATCTCAAGAGCAAAGGAGGGCAAGAGTCTAAATTGTAACTGAGCATGCAGTGTTTGCCAAATTGCTTCGGGTGACTGCCTAGGAGACGTGGACCCATTGCTCAAGGAGAACACCACACAAGCACTATAGGGCAGCCACGATCCGTTCTGAGAACTGAGTGATTTACTAAGGCTGGGAAACCAGCAGAGAGGTCAAACTTGGGGTGGTTCCAAAGACAGGGGAACCCTCTGGGTGCTCTAAGCCAGTCATTGCCTTGCTTCTCTCCCCCTTTAATATAAGGGAAAGGTGAAGTCATCCTAATGACCCTTGGGATCCAGTCCCTGGGTTAAGCAGGTTGTGTGGTGGGGACAGCAGTCATATTTATAGACAGTCCCTAGGTGCCAACCACCTCACAGACACAAATCACTGGGTCTTCACAATGACTCCACGGGGCAGGTACTAATAACAGTTCCATTTCACAGATGAGGGACCCAAAGCACACAGAGGCTTTGTTTTGTTTTGATTTGATTTGTTTTTCTTAATGTGCCAACGGCCACTCATAGTCAGCATAGTCAGGAACTATGCCCAAGAGGGTCTGGCTCTAGTTCATGCCCTTTCCACGATTTTATACTGCCTTGTCTGGGGATTAGAAATAATGCGAGCTGGCATTTAGTGACACACACTACAAGCTTTCCATACATGAGCTCCTTTAAGGCACTCAGCCATCCTGTTGGAGAATGTTATTGTTGCAGTGGTAGATATGGGATTCCTTTTCCACACTGTCTGCTACAAAGACCCAAGTAGTGAAAGCTTCTATTTATCAAGTCCTTACTCTGTGTCAGTCTCTTCTGGGTTCTCGACAATTCTTCACCTTCACCCTTCACAACCACCCATGGAAGTGGGTATTATTGCACATGAATGAGTTGGAGGCTCAAAGAGGTGAAATAACTTGTTGAGGTGGCACAGGGCTAGGAAATGGGAATGCTGATCTGACTCTAAATGTCCTGCTCTTTCCACCATCCTCTGCTTGGTGCCCAGGCTGGCAGACTGGCAGCCAAAGCTCTCTCATAGCTGCCTTCAAGCAAGCCCCGCCTGGTGAGAGCTCTCTCTTTCCATCTCCTGTTTCTGTAGCTTGCACTGACCTCTGCCTTGTCTTCCCTCATAGGCAACCATTCCTTGGAGATAGCTGCATTTCTGATTCATCCCCATACCTTGCACACATACACAGCCTGCCCTGAGCCAGGCCTAGAGAAAGGCAAACACAGCCCAAACCACAATGATTGACAACCATGAGACTCAAGTGGCCCAAGAGCTTATGACCTAACAAACCACCTTCTAAAAAGGGGCATAGCCTCCAATTACCCAAGGCCCACGCAGTAGTGCTCTGAGTGTGGTCCCAGGACGGCAACACCAGCATCTCCCAGTGCTTTTTCCCACCCCAACCTCCTAAGGGAGAACCTCCTGGATGGGGCCCAGTATGCTGTCTAACCAGCCCCCAGAGCCTCTGAGAAGTGAGGACCTATCTTAGGGAAGGAAAGAGGGAAAAGATTTCCTTATTTTTCTTAGAGTAGGAGGTGCTCCAAGAAGCTGATCTTTTCACACTAACTTGGGCCATTGTTTTAAATAACCATGACTATTGGAAGACCATTTTGCAGTTTTAAATTTTAGAAAGATAGCCTGGGTGGCCATGCCTGAATTCTTTTTCTTGCCTCTGTAAAGCATTTCATGAGACTGTCTATGAAAAAGGCAAGATGTTTGTCAGTGCCATGACCGTGTGCCCCACAGCAGGAAAGTTCTCTCTCTTTCCTTCCCTGGCAGGGTAGAGCTCACCACTGCCACACTGGTTGGAGAAAGGACAGATGGTATTTACCAACCAGCCATCTCCCATCTACTTTCCAACCTCTAGCGGCAAGTGAGAGGGGCAGAAACAACCAGGCTCTGACATGTATGGGAGGTTTAGAAATTCCCAGTGGCTTCCCACATCCCAGGTACTCTTGCCTTCCTGGCCATCCAGAGACAGGGAAGATGGCACCTTCCTAGATACTCTCCACAGGATAGTCAGGTCCAACAGAAGCTTTCTCTAGCTTTACTAAAGCAAATGGTCCCTAGAGGGAAGAAGTAGGCTGTGGGAAATGGAAGAGAAGGTATTAAGAGAAAGGCTGCCACACCTCTTTACCCTGCAAGCACTATTAAAGAAAGAGACCCCTACTACACCCAACACCCCTCTCTGCCTTGGGAAAGCAGATGCATGTATCACAGAGATCTGAGTATGAATCCCAACTCTGCTGCTCCCCGGCTGTGTGACCTTGAGGAAGTTCTTCAGTCTCTCTGATCCTGAATTTCTCCACCTCAGATTTCATTAGCACAAGCCCCACCTAACTTGTCCGGAGATTGTGACTACTAATAAACAAGACTGCAGGTATACATACAAGTAGTAGGAACTGGACAAACAGGATGAGCATCTAGAACTGCCCAACTGAGTGCTGATACTCAGATATGGCTCTTTCAGCTCTGCTTCTCTGCCTTTGCCACCCAACCCCATGGCATCAGTTTATATACAGATGGGGAAAATGGGTCCAGAGATGATGAAAACTCTGCATCACCCCTGCCCTCTGATGGTTCTAGGAGCCCTGCCTGAAATCTTCTTTCTCTGCTCAAGCCTAGAACACCCCAGGGATGCTCAAAAGTGTCCCTCCCCAGGAGCTGAAGAAAGGATGGTTATTGAGGGACACCCCACTCCCAACAAACCCAAATACTTCTTTCTTTTGAAGCTTCTTAAGGGGCCTCCTCTCTGTTCAAGGCTTTCCAAGGTGGAGTCTGGGCAATCAGTTACAGTCATTCCTGCAACACCCACTTTATAATCCATAGGGGTTCCCATGTAAGTTGCTGGGTTTGCCTTCCAATCAGGCCCAGGTTATAAAATAAGACTAAGGCTCAGACAAATTGAGTTACTTGTCCGAAGTCTGTCTGATTTCACAGCTCCTAACTGGAGAACTATGTGCCCATCAATAAGGGGCAGGACAGGCTTTCAAGGCATTTGCACCCAAATATGGACTCCCAAGTATAGCTGCAGGGAATAGAAGGACATCTTGTGGCCATGAGTCTTAAGGCAAGTTCCAAGGAGATCTGAGGGTGAGAACCAAGAGTGTGGAGACTACAAGGTGGTAAGGGATGGGGTGATGCTGAGCAGAGGTTCTAAACAAGCTACAGGTGTTCAGAAGCTCCTGGAAGAGACTCTGCAAATGCAGGTCGCAGGGACCTTCTCCCTCTCCAGCAGCTTCAGGTTCAAGGCCCACGCTGCTGGGTGTTAAACTTCTCTGGATTCTAGTTTCCTTCTCTGTAGAGAACAAGAGTAATTTCTACTTCATAGGTTATTGTAAGAATTATTTACACAATAATAAATATGAATCAATTATACTGAAGTATATAAAATGCCTGTCTTATGCCAGATGCTCGATAAATTGGAATTTTTCTTATCCATTCACTTGTTTAACAAATAAATGGCCCTGTAGTCGTCCCAAGTGCTTTGTGGAGACTGGGGACACAGTACTGAAGCATAAAGGAAAGGCCCATCTCTCAGGTGTTCCTCCTCTCTCCCATGAGAATCTGGTCAGACCCTTTCAGTCACTATGTTTGGGCCCTAGGTCTCCATTTTTCCATCAAGATGAAAAGCCAGCAGCACTCCCAACAGGACAGCAGCAGTTGAGCCTTATCAGGAACATCCAGAATTACAAGTCTAGAATAGTTTCTTTTAAAAACTACTACAGGTCATAACTCATTATTGAGTCCTGAAATCACTTACTAAATTGCAAATAGGTTTTTTAAATAGAAATTAAAATAATAGAGTAGAATAGAATAGAACAGAACAAAATCAAAATATTAGACAGTACATATAAGCAGGGTAAGATCTGCTTCATGAATTTTCTTTGAGATTATACATATATATACACATACATTATATATATGTGTGTGTGTATATATAAATAATATAAATATAAATATAAATATAAGTATAAGTATAAATATAAATATATATATAAATATATATATACACATATGTATATATATACATACATATATATATATATATATATATATATATATATATATATATATCCCAGCATGTCCTGTGCCATGATATAAATATATTTGTTACTGTGTGTTGAGGGAAAACCAAACTAGTGTGAAACTTCTGCTCTGGGGAGATATGTAGAGAAAGAGGACAAACAGGTAAAGCTCAGGGCCACAGGGCCAGGACTCACTGGGCCTTCTGGTGCAGGTGTCCCTCTGTCTGGGGAAGGCCCCAGGACCTGGTTAGTCAGGTGGCTCTGAGCATCTGGAGACTAAGGCATTAACTGCCCCAGGGAACAATTTCACAGGCAGTTCCTTCCCTTCCATCAGTCCTCTCCTGTAAGGAGCAGCCCTACACCCTGGGGGCAGAAGTGGGGGGCAGAGCCAGGCCTATTTTTATTGTTCCTGTTTTACAGGTGTAGGTAGAGGCTCTGAATCCAGACCACGATGTTCTGGGAAATGTGGAAGGGGTAATAGAATGAATGAACAAATGTTCCAGTGGTTGTACTAATGTAATGCTGTCTCCTTGACTCTATAACAGCAATTCTTAAGCAGGGATGATTTTTCCCTAGAGGACTTTGGCAAAGTTGTTAGTACTGAGGTGGAGAAACCCTACTATTGATATTTGGGTGGGGATCATTAGCTCAGTTTTACAGATGAAGAACCTGAGGGTCACAGACCTACTGTGATCTAGCCAAGCTCATACTCAGCAGATATAGAGCAGCACTACAATTTGGCCCAGATTCCAGCTGAACCCTCTAGGTTAGTGGTCCCAGTGTTTCTGAAGAGCTGGTATGTTCTCTGTCCTGCCCTGGCCTGACAGTTGATGGCCCCTGGAGTTTGGGTTGAGTCTAACAAGAAGGCCAAAGGATTAAAGGGCTGAGCAGCAAATCTGTTCAGCCACTCTGTCCCCTTCTTATTCCCCAGTTTTTTGCCTCTGAGACAATTCCCCTCTGGCCTTCTCTGGGCAGTAGCATGTGAACAGCACTCACCCAGCTCTGGGGAACCTGAGGGAGGCAAGGGCAGGGCTGTTTGGGATCTGCTCTTTTCTGCCCCTAATTTTACCTTCAGTGCCAGTGTAGTTGCTCTTTTAAAGGTAAATCAGACACCTCTGAGCCCACAAGGAGGTCTGAGGGCCCTTTGTCCATGGGGCATCTAGCCACTAAGGCTCCCATGGAATAGGACCAAGAAACTGGGAAGCGCCAGGCCTGAACTCCTTCTGGTAAAGAGGCCATCCAGAGATAGTGTAGGCCAAGTCCAGTCCATCTGGCCAACAGGAACTTCAAGAAGTGATCCCATTAATGCCCAGCCACCAGAAATGGTTAGAAGCAGCTGAGAGCCTTTGTGGTGTGAGACTACTGCTCATATCCTTATCAGAAAAACTGCAAGTGCACCACATGAGGGCCCTCTGTGCACCTCATTCCAACTCTGCCCAGTCACTGGGTCAACAGCAGGAAATCGACCAGTGCTACAATGCAAGGCTTTTGCCCAAGAGAGCTGGTTGTTAAACTTTGCTAATCCCCCAATCTTCCATGCCTCCATGCCTTGCTTCTTTCTGTTTCTCATAAGACTGGGTACCCCGCAGATGTGTGATGCCTGGTACAGCATCTACCTGTCCTATGGAACTCTCAATTGGAACAGGCCTGGCCTTCCTTAGTCTGGCTCCCTGGCTTCTAACTACAGACATGGCCCAAGGTCTGGGCAATGCTCAGAGACTCCTGAGGAAATATTCCATCCAGACACAGCATACCAGAGCAGCGACCCAGGCCAGATGTGGTAGCGAGAGTCAAGCTGAGCTGAGCCCCAGGAAGAAAGCATCTCTACTCCTGAGTTCTCTCCTGGGGACAGCAGAACACCCACTCACAGCCAACTGCATGAGCCCAGCAAGCCCAGGCAGGCTATTTTCTTTAGCCACATTCCCTGGGATGTCCTGGACTCCTACATGCACCAGGGTTTGGAGGCCCCCTGCACATGTAGCCTCAAACACAGGTAGCCTCAGTTTCCTCAGCTGTAAGGTGGGGAGAGGGGCCTACCCTGCTGAGTTTCGGTGAGTGTAGGCACATGCAGCAGTGGGCCTGAGACCAGTCACCCCATAGACATTCAATACATGCCTGCTTCTCTGAACTGAAGGACCCTAACTGAGGCAGTCATTTGTCATTTCATTGTTCACCTCATAAAACATTGGAGGTACATAAGAACGTTCTCTCTGAAACGGCAAGCAGGAGAGCTATTGGCAATGGCACAGAGAGGTCAGGAACTTGGCCCAAGAATTGACCAACAGGGCATGGGTCTTGGGCAGAGCTGGATGTGGGATGGGTGGTGGAGGCTGCACGTGGGACCTTTGCACATTTGCTGGCTGGAACAGGCTATCTATCACAGTTCACTACACCAAGCTCTCCTTAAGGCTTGCCTGAGTCAATGTCTCAAAAAACCACCTAGAAAGAGGAGCAAAAGAAATCAATTCCAATTTGTTAGGGCCTTCTGGGTGTGATAAAGTCAACCCCTGTCATTTCCACTGGCTTCCTACTTTCCTTTAGAAGTGAAAATACCATTCAATTAGGGTAATTAAATCCACCCAAAGAGCTTGGGTTAAAAAAACCACACTATAGGCAAGTGGTCAAACCCTGCAGCAAATTAAACCCCAACGGCTTCCTGTGTAGAGACAGCAGGCCAAGAGGAGAATTGAACCACCTCCTTAACAGCTTCAGAGCATCCTCCCAGCTCTGCACTAGCTACCTGGGCCTCCTCACATGGGAGGACCCCGTACTTACTGGCTGAATCACCAATTCCACTCCTGTGGTTGTCATGGAAAATAGAACTGAGAAGATTGTTGGGGCATGAATAGAAATGAAAACCCTCCTTTCCTCCGCCTATTCTCACCTATACTCAATTCTCCCTTGAACTCTGGCCCATGAGCCCAAAATATACCCTATGAACCTGAGCCCCCGGGTTAGGGTTTCATCCTGAAGAAGGCACAAGGTGGTCAAGTGAATCCCAGTTCCAGTTCTTTGAATGCTGTGTAACACTGAGCAATAACCTAGACCTCTCTATGCTTTTGTTTCTCCACCTAGAAAATGGTGACAATAAGGGCCCGGTCACCACACCTCTAAGGGGTCATGAGAATTAACAAAGATAACTGTTAATGGAGTTTGTCTCAAACTGCAGGGTGATGTGCAAACATGAGTCATCTCCGTATGAACTCACTGTATTGGTCTCCTCTAATTGTCATCCATCTTGGGTCCTAAAAGTTGGTGAGGACTTCAGATTGCCAGGTAAAAACAGATATTCAGTGAAATTTGAATTCCAGATAAATTACAAATACCTATTTTTAGTATAAGTATATGATGTTTAATTTTATAGATAACTCTGAACAATAAATATTGCATGGGAAATACACTAAAAAAGTATTTGTTGATATGGAACATTGTCTTGACCTCTCAGAAATGAAGGTGATAGTGTACTTCCATGTAGATCATTATAGTGGGGTCTCCCAGGTCCATAAATCAGGGCTCTGGTCTGTGACATGTCACACTTTCTCAGACGTAGGTCTAGGATGAGTGGCTATAGGTGGAGATATGGATCAGGGCCTGTAGGGAGTGACACACACGAGTCCCCTCCCCTGGCCAGTTCCTATCCTCACGGTGTGACAGACCAGCAGAGCTTGGGCTGCCTTTCCTTTCAATCTTGGGCTGGCTCTTGGCCAGAAACCCCATGGGAGACAAGGAAAACATGGGGCAGCAGAGATTTTAGCCTTCCATTCCCACCCTGCACACTTGCAGCAAACCTTTGTCATTGCATCCTTGGGGCCCAAGAAGTATACTCAGCGTTGGTATCTGAAAACATTGACAAGTGACCGCTATGCACCAGGCATTCTGTCAAAGATGAACAAAGCTGGTGAACCTCATTCCAGGTGCTCAAACCTTTCTTGTAAAAAGTAAATTCACAGCAGACAAAGTATAATAAAGCAGTACAAGTAAATTTTTTTTTAATTCTACAAGGAATAGAGCTGAGGAAGAAGTGGTCAACAACTGGTGACCAGGGAACAGAAAGCAATCTTCCAGGCAGAAGGACTACCACTCCAAGGATCTGCATCAGGATTCATCTAGGCCTGTAGCTCCCTCATCCAGTGCACTGTAGGCCTGGAGAAGGGGAGTCTGGGAAGAGCTCTAGCTCCCCCACAGAGAGTTGGAGCGTCCTGCAGAGGCATTTTTAGGAGTCCAGGAGAGAGTGAACAGTGTTTCTGCAAGTATCAGCATATTCCTGCCCATGATAGTTCAACAGCATCGTGTAACACAACATTGAAAAAGCATTACATGAGAAGACATTTTAGAAGAGTTAGAATTTAGTGGTAACTGTGCAAAGGATATTTCATTGCTCATGGGGAAAAAATCTGATTCATGGGGACGCTTGTTTAGATTTGGTTTGTTTAACATATTCTGATTCAAAAAGATGATGATGCTGGCAATGAGAAGACAGATGGTCAGATAGTGGGAGGCATGAAGAGGAGGAAGAAGGAGAAGTCACAGTGACTCTCAGATTTCTGATATCCCAAGGAAGAACTTGCTTGTGAAAAGGCCATGCCTTACATTTTAAAAGTGTGAGTTTGTGGAATTATGAGACATATATGTGGAGCTATCCAGTGGGCAGTTAGAAATTGGGGTTGGAGCCTAGACTAGCGGCCTGGCCAGACATGCCGTCAGTGTGCAGTTGCTCCCTGCGACCCTGAATGTGGGTAAAATTATCTTATCAAGACAGTAGAGGAGGAAGAGAAGAGGTCCTGGGGCTAGGTGCAGAGGAAAACCAACCATCAAGAAGAGGAAGATAAGAAACTGAACACCCAGGTGGGGTAGAGAGAAGATCGTGCATTCCATGAGTCAAGGTGGGAGAGCTTCTCTGAAAGGATTCTTAATTTCAGGTTAGAAGCTAAGTCAAATGAGGAGCAAAATTTACCTTCTGAAAATCCAGTGGAGGAGAGGAACTAAAGGCAGAGCAAAATGAGTTAAGGAAATAATGAGAGGTAAGGAGGAGATAAGATAAATTTAGGAGAACAAACTATTTTAAAGGCTATAGATACAAATAGAAACTTACCATGCCATGGTTAAATATTCACCTTTGTTTCTATGTATTTATTAGAACAAATTTCAAGACCTTGTTTATAACCTGGCTCAGCATACACAGTTTTCCATCATTCATGTCACCTTTTTACTTGAAAAGCACTCTGTGAGACAGACTTTTCACCAATTCAGTTTGGCTCCCTTCAAATGACTCAAAGCAGTGAGCAAGACAGTTTTATTCTAGTCTCTGAAAAATTCATTTCACCAGCAATGACAGTGAGTCCACAAATCCAAGCATATAGAGATAGGTCCCTTAAACGTTCACAAAATAAAAGTCACCATGCCCTTTGCACCTGATCCTTGTTCATGTTAGATGTGGAATGTGTCATCCTCATCCCTAAATGGTACCTCTGTGGAGCTGCAGGCTGCAGAGTGGGCTCCTATTCAGTAGCACAAATGGGTCACTCTGAATTTTTCAGATGGCCTCAAGACCCAAGGCCAAGGGTCCTCTCAATCAAATTCCTCCTTTCTTGCTTCTTTTCTATGTCCTGGTTTGCCCTCCAGAAAAATTCAGGATAAAAATATCCACTTCAGAGCATTGCCATACACACTTATTTGACTTCTATCTTGGTGTTATTTGTACACAGAGGCAAAAACGGCACACTTCTTGGTTTAAGAACTTTTATTTCTACTTGAGGAGAGAAAGAAGAAATCACCAATTTCTAAGACATATGACATATGTGTGATATATATGGAAAAGGTAAACCCAGTTGCTGTGGGGACATGATGGGGACCCTGGGAGTCAGGGATGGCCAACTGGATGGTGGTGACACAAAGAACCTTATGAATCTCCAAAGAAATGTACTCCACATATTTGAACTACTATGATTATTAAAACTGATAACAAACTACTGTGGACTAGACAAATATCCAGGAGCTGTAGATAAGGAAGGTCTTATAAAAGCCCTGATGATCTGCATTTAAAATTTGCATAGTAGATTTATTTAATTAATTTACAGCTTGTTCTGAGCACTCTGAAAATTTGCCTGGGTAGCTTTTTGGTTCTTTTAGCTGTCAAAATAGACACTCAAGATTCCTGCCAACAATATCGAACACTGTACTACCACTGGTTGCCGAGTGGATTCAAGTTCAGCCACTCTGATTCTCTTTACTGTGAAACCTGAGTTATTAATTCACATGGAGAGAGGGCCTCTGGTCAGATATGTCCAGCAGAAAATAAGTCACACCTGAGCCAATTGTATTAGACATCCCAAAGGCTTAATACAGATTCCTGAAGATTTCTTGGACTCATAGACAATTAATGAATATTGGAAGGGATAAAAATTGGCCTTATATTAGTTCTCACCAAAAATGCCTATGCTTAGAATTCTGTTAAGTTTAAGTGTGGATTTAAAAAAAAAAAATGAAAGCCAAGAGTATTAATGACATTTAAAGATATCTTTTGCACTGAACATGTGCTTGGCCTTTTGGTTGGTTGCATTGCACTGAAATTATTCTCTCCCTTTATTCTAGATGGGCAGTGATGACAGCAAACATAAGCATGAAAAGAAGTTTTAAAACTACAGAACCTAAAATCTAGAAAGGCAGGCACAAGCAGCCCTACTACTGTGAAAGGTATGGAATCACCAACTCAAGAGCCAGTACCTGGAAATACTTTTAGTTGTTAGCTACTATACTGAAAAGTCCACTGGGTAGCGGAGAGTTGTAGGTAGGGGGATGAGGCCAACTTACGACTATTCTATCTGAACCTATGTAATTCAAATCAGAATTGAAGAAGTTATCTGAATAAAGCTAACAAGAGGGAGGTCTCTATTTCCTGAGTCAGAAGGAATGTGGTTATTCTCAGTACTCTAAATATCAGAGAATATTCTTCATTACTGTCTGAAATTATGATTCAAACCCAAGCTCAGCTAGGATCTTTGGCCACACACACAGAAACAGACTCTGGACAAGTTAAGCAGCAATAGGTAAGTGTTTAAAGGAAATGGAAGCCCTTGTGGACTCAAGGTGAAGGCTGAAGTTCCAGGCAGGGAAGAGTGAACAGAGAGTTTTGTTGCTGCAAAGGATTTCCAAGCATGTTTTCATCATATGTCACTCCAAGACACATGTACAGTGGTCCTGGCCTGAGTCTTATGTCTGCACTTGGCCCAGGGTGGTCTCATCAGGTACTTTGACTTTCAGCCCTACTAAGACTAAATGCCATTGAGTGAGAAAAATTTCCAAAAGGTATAAAGTATTTTTTACTCAAAGAAAGGGGATAGAAACTGAGTGTTTAAAGAAATAACAAACATCTGCTAATAGTAGGGGGTATTTAATTGGCAGGGAAGGGGATATTTACTTAACTCAAAGATTCTAAATTTAGAACTTCAACTATCCTTTTTTCATGTGAAAGTGTAGAAACTCCAGTACTGAGTACAGCTGTTGCCACAAATTGAAACCCAACATTCAGATAGAAGACATTCTGACTCTATCAGTAGGGCCTCAAAGAGTAGAAAATCTGACTTACAGTGGCTGAAAACACTAAGGTCTCCCACCCACCCCAATAGCACAAATAGTGGAGATCGATGGTTCTGGAATAGGCTCAAGGCTTAGCAGTGCCATTCAAGGACCTAGGACTGTTCTTCTTTCCACCCTGTCATCTTTAGCAAATTGGCCTTAGTCATCACTGCTTATCCTTCATGGTTGCAAAGTGAATGCCTCAGTGTCAAGAGTTGAATTGTACCACCCCCCCCCCAATCCATATGTCCTAACCCAAGGACCTCAGAATGTGATCTTTGTGAATAGGGTCACTGTAGGTGTAATTATTTAAGATGAGGCCATGAGGGTGGGCTCTAATACAACAGAACTTTTGTCCTTTTAGCAAAGGGAAATTTACACAGAAACAAGCACAGAGAAAAGATCATGTGAAGAGATACAGAGAGAGGATGGCGTATTTAAAGGTCAAAGGGAAAGGACTGGAGCAGATCCTTCCCTCACAGTTCACAGAAGAAACCTACCCTGCTGACACCTGTATTTGGAATTTCCAGCCTTCAGAACTATAAGATAGTCAATTTGTTATTTAAACATCCACTGTGTGCTAATTTGTTATAGTATCCTGAGCAAACAAACAATCATTTCAGGCTCTGTGTCTGCCTTCAAAGAAAGGTGCCAGCAGAGTGGAGGCAACAGAGATTGTCCTCTGATCAGAAAGGCACAAATTTTCCCAGACATCAAAATGCTTCCATCCCTATGACCAGAACTGTGTTGCAACCTGGCCACACTGGCTGCGTGGGCGTCTGACAATGTGAGCATTATCTTCCAGAGCTTTCGGAGAGAAGTGGGTGAAGGAGAGGAGAGTGGGGAAGAAGTGAAGTTGGAAGGCCAGCAGGGTCTGAGGCAGACACTTGTCCCTTTTTGTGTAGCCTTCTAAAATGCATGTACTGTGCTTTCTGGGGACCAACCAGCCCCAATTTTCAAGGCAAGGCTGAGGAGAATGTAATAGAGGCTTTCCAAGAATGAGTCAATTGTTCCTTGTCATCTCATTCTGTTTGCTAGAACTCAAGGTCCTTTTTTTTCTCTCTATCAGTCTTTGCTCAGTTCTTTCATTCATAAACGCAGGTCAGCCAGCCAACAAATCAGCATTGGAAACTCACTGGAGTGCTGTGGTCAAGAGACGGGAAGCAATAAATCCCAAGGAAGGCTGACCTCCAGGACCAAAACACAGCACTGCTAGCACTGCAGCATTGGGCCTTTGCAGACACCTGTGTGCTTTCCCACATGTGGAGCAAGTAGGGTTGAGACTCCTGATATGTGGGCCTTCCTGTGGTGGGAACACCTTCACCTCCCACCCACTAAAGCCCTGATTGTGCTATCACCTGCTACTGTTGTGAATGAGCCACTGTGTGACAGTGTTCCATCTGCAGCTGAGAACTCAAAGCACCCTGCCAGATGATTGCTATCCCAAACACCCACCACTTGGTACCACTCTAGAGTCTGAACTTGCTATTAGTCTAACTTTCCATACACTCATTTACTTATCCCTGTCCCAGGCCAAACCTATTCTAGGCATTAGTGATATGGTGGCAGTCAGAGTCTCAGCCCAAAGCAACATCCTTGATAGGATCCAGAATAGAATTCATGTACCACCTCAATCCATTAGGAAGGCTGCTATGAAAAAAAAATATCCCAGCCCCTCCCCCTACCCCAAAACTCCCAGAAAATAGTAAGTGCTGTCAAAGATGTGGAGAAATTAGAACCCTCGTGCACTGTTGGTCGGAATGTAAAATGGTACGACTGTTATGGAAAGCAGTATGGTGTTCCTTCTAAAATTAAAACTAGAATTACCATATGATCCAGCAATTCTACCTTTGAGTATGAGCCCAAAAGAATTGAAAACAGGATCTAAAAAAGATATCTGGACACCCATTTTCATAGCAGAACTATTCACAATAGCCAAAAGGTGAAAGCAACTTAAGTGCCCATTGACAGATCAATGGATAAACAGAATGTGGTATTTACATATAATGAAACACTATTCAGCCTTAAAAAGGAGAAAATTCTGACACATGCCACAACATGTATGAAACTTGAGAACATTATGTGAAGTAAAACAAGCCAATCACAAAAAGATAAATACTGTATGATTCCATTCATATGAAGTAATCATATGGAATAGTTAAATTTATATAGACAAAGTAGAATGGTGGTTGCAGGGGCTGGAGGAAAGAGAGACGAGGGAGCTATTATTTAATGAATACAGAGTTTAGTTTTGCAAGATGAAAAGTTCTGGAGATGGATGGTGATAATGTTTGCCCCATAATATGAATGTACTTAACACTACTGAACAGTACACTTTAAAAATGGTTAAGAAGGTAAATTTTATGTCATGTGTACTTCACCTCAATTTTTAAAAGAGAAGACAAGAATGTAATAAAGGGGATATAACAGAGATGTAGGCAAAATTAGGGTGACCTCAGGATATGGAATCACTGAAAAAGAATGGAGATATCCTCCTGAAGGCCCAAAGGCAAGAGCAAGCAGCCTCCCTCTCCCTCCAGGCTCCTACTGGCACCTTTCATTGGCCACACCTAAGGGCAAGGCAGAGAGTGAGGGAGCCCAAGAGATGAAAGCTCTGGAGGACTGCACCTTCTTGGGGTGGCTCTGAGACAAGGGCAATCAGCAAAGAGACATCCTAATGGCTCCTAAGCTCCAAGTTCATACAGTCCAATGAAAGGATAGGCAACAAAGAAGTAAATTTAATTTTAGGTTGTGCTCAGTACAACAAAGAAAATAAATGAGCCACTGTGAGAGAGGGGAGAGGACACCCCATGGAATGCCAGGGAAGCTCTTTCTGCAAAAATTATACATCTGAACTTTAGGCACTATATTAGTCAGGGTATCTGCAAAGGAGCCAATAGGATGTGTACATATACAGTCATATGCTGATTAACGATAGGGATACATTCTGAGAAATGCATTATTAGGTAATTTCTTCACTGTGTGAACATCATAGATTATACTTAACAAACCTAGATGGGATCGTCTACTACATGCCTGGGCTATATGGTGTAGCCTATGGCTCCTAGGCTACAAGCTTGTATATCACATTACTGTACAAAACAACATGCAATTAAGTCAAGCACAACAGAAAATACTGCAATCAAGAAATGAGAGGTATGGGACTGCTGCCAGCACAACACAGCATACTGGTTTACAGCAAAAGAATACACTTGAAAATAACTATAAAAACAGCTAGACTGGTATTTGAATAAAAACTGGACACTGGGACCCAGCCAAGCTGACACATAAATTTAACTCTCACAAACACATTACCCATCTGGACCAGTGTGCATTTCTTGTATGTGGCTACTAAGTTGAATATGCTGTTCTTACCCTACTCTTCTTCCCTTTGCAGAGAAAAAAAAAATACTACTTTGCAATTGCATCTGATCAACAGAAAGCTCTAATTTTGTGGGAAGAGGGCTATATCTGACCCTTCTAGAACCATCACGCAGAGGTGCCCACAGGCTGACCAGACACAGGCTTCCTAGCCAGAAGAAAATGCAGGGGAATAAGAAATGTACAGATGGGTTCAGTGACTCCTCGAGCATCGGCAGCGTGTTGGACGACGCAGACAGGGAAGTGAGCAACCTCACAGACCGGGCATTCCGGAGTTTGTGCATCTCAGAAGACACATCCTTCAATGACTCTAACCTGGCCCTGTCTCCGGATATCACCTGCCAGGTGTCTGGAAATTTTCACCAGGGAACAGTGAGCCACACCCACAGGAAAAGCGGTATTTGGAGCCAGTTGCCATCACAAGGCACTGAGCATGCTGGGTGGGCAGCCACATTCCAACAGCTACCCAAGTATGTTCAAGGAGAGGAAAAGTATCCCAAAAGTAGCCCTCCACTGACACCAACCCAGATGAGACTGGAGGTGCCAGTTTCTGGCCTGAGGAGCAGCAACAAGCCTATTTCCAAAGTATCCTCACTAATTAAATCTTTCGACAGGACTGAGAGTCAACATTGTGATAGCAGGCCTTCTGCTAGTAAGCCTCCAACTCTCAAAAATCCTCCCAAATTTGCTCCTCTTCCAGAAAGTGGTGTAAACTTCTGCTTTGATTCTGCCTTTTTGACTGTCAGGAGGGTGCCCGCCGAAGTCTCCAGCACCCATCAGAATAACCACCAGCCCAGCAGGAATCATGGAGAGCAGGAGTCCCCCAAGAGTCCAGAAACGGCTTGTCAGGGCTCTAGCAGCGTCCTCTCAGCACCCGAGAACATGGCAAACTCATTGGAGTCCAAGTTCCCCTCTCCACCCCACAAACCAGCTATGGGGGAGCCTGGAAGAGGCAAGGAGTGGGCTCACAAGGGCACCTTCCTTCATAGTGAAAACAGTGCTTTTGAGTCATGGAGCACCGTCCAACCAAGGCTGCCTGAGAGAAAGGACCCTGCTGAGGCTGTCTCTGAAAGCAAATCTTCCAAACGTTATGAGGACGCTCCCTTGTTAAGAGACCCTAGAGCCCCTGAGTGCAAAGTCTCTCCCTGCCAAGTCTGGGCCAGCTGCTGTCAAGAAGAGAACAGGTTGGCAGCAGGTGCCCTCTCCACGCCTGGACCCTGGCAATCTACGGGTCCAAGAGTTCACATAACCCCTATGGAGGAAAACATTTCCAGCTCACAGCCTGACCCTCAGGTGAAGCCGACCCAGCCGCCATGGAGGAAACCGAAGACTCGCAAAGGAGGGAAGGAAATTGTACAAGATGCTTCAGAAGAAAAGACTGACAGGAGAGGCCTAGGCTTGTATACAAAGCACAATCCCCAGGAACAGTTTCCAGAAAATGAGGCTCTTGGCAATGCCATGGACCCCAACAAGCATTATAATCCTCCTTTTAACATCAGTAAGCTTCTGACCCCTATCATACCCACCAAGCATGTCCTGGATTCATCCAACAGCCAGGCAGAGGAGATAACCCCATCACCCCCAGGACAGCTAAATGGATACCAAGAGAAGGAGCCCAGTGAGTGTCCATCTTGGGACAGCTACAAATCCAAAGCT
The DNA here is from genome assembly GCA_030015415.1 of Cynopterus sphinx. Lineage (NCBI taxonomy): Eukaryota > Metazoa > Chordata > Mammalia > Chiroptera > Pteropodidae > Cynopterus > Cynopterus sphinx. Next base: position 57,858,412 of record CM057382.1, read on the forward strand.
CCTAACCTTCTGTTCAACCTCAAGGATGTGCGGAAGTGTGTCAAGAGCACTTATAATCTCTCACCTCTCTTGAAAGGCCTCGATGAGAAAACCAGAGGCAAGCAAGAACCCATGAGCAATGGCATCATCCTTCCAAATGGGTTTGAAGAAAGCCCCCCAAATGAGCTTTCTAAGGAAGGACCAGCTGACACTCCTTCTCTGTCACAGGTGAGTACCCAGAAGGACCCTACAGGTGATCCAAATGTAACCTCTGCAGAAAACTATATAACCCTTAGCTCACCTCCAGCTTTCACCAAAGCCCCCTTCTGTGTCAACGGAGAAGCTGCAGACAGCAAGAACTATGAGAAGGATGCTGCCAATGGAGATTCAGATTTGGGCACCCCTGGGTCCAGTTGGTGTCCAGATTCCAGGGAACACTGCCCCAGGAAGCACCTGTCCCTGAAGCTTTGCGGCAGAGAGCCGAAACAACTGAAGACTCCCAGCTTAGAGAATGGGTTCTCAAGATCCATCTCTCAAGAGACTGAACCTGAGAGAGAAGCAGAACTTCAGAATCCAAACTCCAACCAAAAATTCTCCCCAGGGCCCCTTTCTCCTGAGGAGGAAGATGTGTTTTATAGTGACAGCCAGTCCGATTTCATGCCAGGCCTCAAAAGTAAGGCCAACTTAAGCACTAGCTCTTCAGATCAGTCCTTTGCCTCATTCGAGGATCAGCAGAAGACGTGGTTGGCTGAGGGTCAGAGGGAAGACAGAAGAAATAGTGTGAGTGCAGGTGATAGCCAGAAAGACGAGAAGGAGAAAGTGATAGGGAAAGGTGAGCTACAGTACTGTGCCTTCAGTAATGGGCACACATGTGTGGAGAAGCACAGTAAAAAGGAAATGTTGCATGGAGACAGGGAAAGTATGTCTGAAGGGAGACCCAGGCAGGCATCTAGGGAGGAAGCTAATGTCAGAGGCGCTTGGATGGCAGGAAGTAAGGATGAGGCACTTTCACATGCCAAAGTCCTAACTCCCTCACCATCTTCTGCTTCAAACAAGCATATATTGTTTGCAATTAAAGACAACACCCTCAGGGCCACCCCTGTGATAAAACCTGTCATGTTACCCCTCCTGAGAACCTTGTCCTCAGAAGACCCAATGGGCAGTGGCCACAAAGAGGAGGAATTGCCAAGGCCAAGTTGGAGCAAGAATGCTGGTCTTAGTACCCCCCAGAGCCAAGACATGCCCAGCACCCCAACACCCACTGGCATGAGAGACACACACTTGAAGCATGTGGGCTACAAGGGCATGGAGGACCACGGGTGGGAGACCACTGTGGCCAGGACAGAGACAAAGGGGAATGTCTCATCTCCTCTATTCATAGGAGAAGGGGAAGGGCCAAAGCCACTCCCAGATGCCACATGGAAGGGTGTGGTGAACAGTGACAAGAGCAGTTCCACAGACCAGGGGAACCTGGAGGCTCCAAAACAAATCCCCATGATCACTTTGCCCAAAATCGATTTGGAAGACCAGCCACGCCCACAGCAGCTCAGAATCTCTTGGGAAGAGCAGACACAAGATTTAAAAAGTCACTTTTTGTCTACACCCAGAGCAGGGCCTCCAGGGAGAAGATTGACCCCTGGTGAGATGGCAACTTCCCCCAACACCAGCTCTCTGGAGGAAAGCAGTGCATGCTCCCCTGCCACCAGCAGTGTTTGGGATGATGCTTCTCAGGCCCCCAGTGAACTGGGGCTGATGCCAGGGGAGCCTCCCCAAGCCAGCCCCTGGGCCAGCCCCTGGGTCAACCCCAGTCCTACCAGAATCTCTCAGAGAGAGGACCTGACACATGCCTTCACATGGGAAGCCAGTTCTGACCCCCAACTTGAGCCATCAGCAGAAGACCTCAGGACACTCTCTCCAAGAGGATCATTGCTGGATGTGGCCACTAGCTCAAGAGGCTTTCTTGAAAAACCAGAGCCTCCAGCTCACCTAGAGAGGGCAGCTACCAAGCCACCTGCAGTTCCTCCCAAAACAGAAAAGGCCCTGCGGCGGGCAAAGAAGCTGGCAAGTAAGAGGAGAAAAACTGACCAGACAAAGGAAATGTACGGTGGACCCCAAGAGGAAAAGCCCTACCTAGAGGACCCAGAGCACAGACCCCAGGCCAAGTTCCCCATAGTTCGTTCCCTGCCCCCTCCTGTGCACCGCCACTCAGTGTCCACCTTCTCAGATGCAGTCAGGAGGCCACCTGGGAGACCCCAGTCCTTCATGCCCCTTCCCCCTTACCCTGCCACCCAGAAGGTCCTCCAAGACCCTCAATCTGGAGAGTACTTTGTCTTTGATCTGCCACTCCAGGTGAAAATCAAGACCTTCTATGACCCAGAGACAGGCAAATACGTCAAGATTTCTATCCCATCTTCTGAGGGAGGGTCCCCCAAGCCACCCCCTCTGGATGCTCTTGCTGCCCGCTACATGTTATTCCCCAGCCTCCGGCCCCTGCCTGCAACCACCTTGATGCCATTGCGCTGCTCTTCTCAGCTCTCTGCCCCTACCTTCCTAAGGCAGGGCCATGACACTACTGAAGCAGCTGGCCCTGGGCCCCAGAGTACCCTTGACACTGACCTGCAGCCATCCCCTGGGCTTCATGGTGACCCCACTCAGCATTCTGCAGGCCAGCACTCCAGTGGGCCTCCCCAGAGCCCAAGAAAGGAGGGGAAAGACACAGCAAGCCTGGGCATCATCTCCACCAATGACCTAGAGGATTTTGCCACAGAAGGCATTTCTTGAGAATTACAGCAAACTAATTCCCCCAATAAACTCAGAAGAGCTTATTTCCTCCTCCCCCAGAGCAATCAATTGCTTACATATACATACACACACACACAACCTACCACATACTCAGCCATTTGAGATTCCTAAACTCTCAAAGGAAGTGGGGATCCTGAGAAAATCCCACCTTAAGGGCTCCCTCACACCCTACTTCCCCCTCCCCCGTACCCCCCGCTTCCTGGGAGGTCACTGCTTGCATGACCCAGTCACTTCTGAGACCCTTCTGAGATCCGAGATTCACTCCACTTCTTTTCCTTTTCCTTCCTCTCTGCCATTATCTTCTGGCCCTGTGACTAGGCTGAGTCCATCCTGATTGTTCAGGGCTGTTCTGCTCCAGCACCTAACACACTCTTTCTCAAGAGTAGGCTCATGCCATCAGTAAGCCCCCAAGGCCCTCAGGAACACTGCCCTGAGCCCTCTCTGGCAAGCACACCACCCCAGCACACCCCACTGTAGGTCGGACATGGCACTGAGGGTTACTTCACCTTATCACTCAGACATGGCAATCATGCAGAAATGTTTATTTGAATAGAATGGGTTTTCTTTGCTGAGAAAACTTTCTTCTAAAAGCTATTTTCTGAAAAAGAAAAAGCTACCTTTCAAAAAGTGAAATAAGTTTGCAGATGTGATTCTGTCACTGGACTCCTGTCTCTTCTGTGGGCAGTGGTGGGTCTCAGGTGGCGAGTCAAGGGCCACATGCCCTATAGTGCTTCCATCACGGCATGCAGACCACTCAGGGTCTTCACATCTGACAGAGTAGCAGCCTCAGCATCTCCTGCAGTCCTGGTGTTCCTCCATGTTCATTCAACACCTGTCCATCATGCCTTCTCAGAAGGACACATGTTCATCATGCCTGATCAATTTATGATCAGAAGCTGTGCTCAAAAGGAAATTGCATTTTCTGCAAGTTCTTGCCTTTGAAGATTTGGAAGAAAGTTTCTGAATCAACTCAAGGAAACAGAGCACAGTAACCACCTCAGCATCTCTGGGAGCAGCGCGGGCCTGTGAGCAGATGCCCACTGTGGACAACTGTGCTGGGAGGTGACCCAGGCCAGTCCTCATGGAATTTCACCTGGGGCTTCAGCTGTAGCCTCTTCATTCTTATGACATGAGAAAGATGAGAGCAAAAGCACCTCCCTCCTTATTTAGGTAAATGTGGAGGGGACCATACAAAATGCATTGTCCTTGGTGTTTTTGTTTGTTGTTGTTGTTGTTTGTTTTTGCACAGATGTCCTTTTTGGGCTGAGAAGATGGGGTGGTACCCAACTGAGCAAGTCCCAGACTCATACAAACACAGGAACTTTGAGCATATTCCAATTTTGAGGTTTAGATTCAGGAATTTATACCTGTTTCTTTTCCCAACAAGTGTGGCCACACCTTAATTTCATTGTGAAAATATCACACAAATCCCCCAGCCTGATGCCATTAGATTTGTCTACACCTGATAAGTCAGCTAGATGAGGAGTCAGCAGTCAGGCAGGTGATTGTCCGTGAAGTCTGCTTCCCCCAGGTCACCCATCAGGGTGCAAATAAAGAGAACAAAGTTGTGATCTTGACTCCACCACCAAATTGCCAAATGTCCCCTCCACCTGTTTTTATCTGACTCAAGTTAGGAAAGTAATGCCTTATTTTAAAATTCTCAAGGCCCAGGAAGTGCCTAACAAAAAGAAGTATCCCTAAGTTAAAAACAACCATAGTTACAGTAACCATGTCCACACAAGGAAAAATATACTTTACATAAAGGGAGTTTATGTCTGGGGAAGCAGTCATCTTCTGTCATAGAAGAAAAATGAGCAGGGCTATTGATAGAGCTAAAAATATAAAGGTAGACATTTGGAGATCAAGATCTCCTTCTCAGTCCCCTTTGCCCCTGAGTATGCAAAAGAGGAACAGGGCATCTGGAAGGATGCCAGGATGCAACATCCACTCATATCAGAGAGTAGGGACAATTGCCCCACACACACCAGAAAGTCAGCTAGAAGGAAAGCCTCTGTCACAGTAAAGTGCTATGTCCCTATGTTCCTAAGAAGCAGATAATTTTTCCTCAAGAAGACAAAAGTTACTGAAGACTAACTCATTTGCAAATGATGCTTTCCTCTTACTCTTTGTGTAGGGTGGTCATTTATGCCTCCTTTTCTTCCTCTTTCCCTCCCTCCCTATTACAAACATTTTCAGAATCCCTGCTCTGTACCAGGCACTTCACTGGGCACTGAAGATATACCATAATAATAAGATCTGGCCTCTGCACCAGGGAATTAAAATCTAACAGAGAAGAAAGACCATTACAGTCTAATAGGGTGGTCTGAGGAGCACCTAACTGGAAGGAAAGGGGGGCTTTCTGCAGGAGATGGCACTAATGCTAAGTGAGGAAACACAAAATAGTACATCAGCTTATGAAGAAACCAGAATTTCCCCAGCTTTAATCTATTGACTAAATAACAATGACATTTGTTAAATACTAATAGATTGTCTTACCATATCAAAGTGGTTTAGCTAATTGTCCTTTATCATTTCTAATCAGTACAGGCATAGAACCAGTGTAGCCTCCCAAGATAGACCTTTGTTGATATGTCCTTAAGCATCTGAATAAATATTTCATTCATCTGAGTTGCCCAGAAATAAAAACAAAACATTATTTATACCAATGTTACGGGCTCTCTAAATAACTCCTGGAGAGGAGACATAAATACAGAGAACCTCCAGAAAACTGTCGAAGGTTCTAGGGCTGTTCAGTGGGAAATGACCAAAAGCTCACATTGTCCATCACATGCCCTGTGCCAGCCCCTGAGCAGTGAGCTTTGAACTTGGCCTCTGTCCTCACAACAATCCAGTAGGAGTCACCCTCAACAGCTTCACATTACCGTAAAGGAAGAAAAGGAACTGAAACATGAATGACATCCACAGGTACATAGTCACTAAAATACATAGTCACTAAATGAGGGGCCAAGCAACTAACTCAGATCTCTCTTGCTTCTAGGTGGACACTCTTAACCCCCAACCTAGGCTTCTGTAGGTGTGGTCCATATCACCAGAGAGAAACCCAGAATCTCAGTTTTCATTTTCACAAGATTTTTCAGTAATTCATTTGCACATTAAACTTTGAGAAGTGTTAGGAGCCTCTGTTAGGCCTGGAATGGAAAATACTTAGGGAAAACATATCTTTGTCTTCATGTATCTACAGCATCGCCATGAATAAGAGAAGAGAAACTTACACATCTCGGTGAGAGAATCACACTCACTGTGAGAAAGGCATCTATAATGACTACAGCTGTCTCCACAAGGTGAGAGTAGCCTGGGAAAACTTAGTTTCCCATCACCAAAGAGGTGCAGTAGAAGCTGATGACCCTTTTTCTAAGACAGTGATGGGTTCCAATGTCAAAGCGGCCTAACTACATCTTTTGAGTCCCTAAGCTAATGTGGGGCTTTAGTATGACAATGTCATAAATCCAAAGTTTAAATGGGGGAGGCTATATTAGCAAAACATTGAGGGAAACATTTGCACATAAAAGAGGAGCTCTAGGAAAATCCAGAATTCTATGCATGCAGAAAGCATGTTGGCTCAGATCACACTGTGACATCCGACATGATTATCTTGTGTGGACCTTCCACATCATTTAGATATAAAGTCCAAGGTGAGCAGAGAGAGCTACAGGCCACATCTCCAGAGCCTGTCAACACTTACTTATACATCTTCAGTATCACTTTGGCAGAGCCATCTGAGCAATGGGCGTCTCCCTTGCATAGGGACTATGGGTGGATCCAGGACTGGAGCTGACTCTGGTGGTGATTTTCTCCCTCATCTGTTGGCTCCCAACAGGATGTTCAAGCCTATGTTCACTTTACAATCACCTAGGAACTTATTAACAGGAAAGTATAGGCCCCACTTCCAATTTACCTCATCAGACTCTCCAAGTATGGGAAAGAGTAGCTAGAGATAGAAAAGCTCCCCAGAAACTCTGATCACCTGGATTTATAAACATCATCCAAAGCAGAGTTCCTGCACCTGGAACTAACACACATGGCCAGTCATTGCCCAGACTCAGGGTTCCACCCAGTGGAGACCCTTCCATGGAGGGAGTGGGAATGCAGAGGCTCTACCTTCTCTGCATGAAAGCTGTGAACAGGCAAAAGCACAGCTAGGCCTTAGGACTGTCTGGCAAGACCACCAGCCCTACCCAGAGCCAGGCCCAGGCATGTCCTGGAGCTCCAAAAAAAGACCATGGACTGATCTCCCCAATGAGGCAGGAGGAGGGTCATCATGAGGGATGAGGGTTCCTTTCTGACACGGTGAGACTAGTGCTTTGACCACACTAGCAGACACTGGAGGATTAAGGAGCTATGCCCACCATCATCTCCAAATAGAGCCAATCTTTCTGTGTTCATCACTTGTCCAAATGTAGTTTAGTTTTTAAGTTATTTGACTAGTCAAGCATTGTTCTCAAGCCTCAGCTTATTCTGCGAACTGCCCCACTGACACCATTTTTCCAGGTTCTTACACGTCATCAGTCCTCCTTTGGGTCCCAGCCCCAACTTCCATCTCTCAGTCCCACCATTCCAGAGCTCATTGGTTCTACTTGCTCTCTTTTGAGCCTTCACATCCCCCTCTTTTCTTCTATGGTAAGTTCTCTCTTTTCTTGCAAACATTAGATTACATGGTCAGTCTTACTCAAATCTCTATACTTTGACCAGCCCAGATGATATTACTAATCAAAATTGAAAGTGTCAGTAAGTCAAGTCAAGAATTAACCAAGTGGTCTGCTAGCAGCAATTCTCAACCAATGTTGCTGCAAGCGGAGCCCCCATCTCTGTTCTTCCCTGCACTGATAGCCTGTTGTGCACCTATGTTAGGAGTAGATCTGAGGGGCCACCATCTGGCCAATTGATCCACTCTATGGAGCAAAGTGATTTCATTGGTCCTCCCTATCTGTCCTGACCCACACGTTTACCACATCTCAGCTACCAAGCTTGCTGTTCTCCAAGAAGGTGGATATCTTCTGATGGAAACCTTTTAATCGATGTTCAACATCACTGGTCATTAAAGAAATCTAAATCAAAACAAGAGTTAGTATCACCTGACAGCAATTAGGATGGCTACTATTAAAAATAAAGTATTGGCAAGGTTGTGGAAGAAATTGGAATCCTTGTGCATTGCTGGTGGGAATGTAAAATGATGAAGCCACTGGAAAAAAAATGTATCATCATTACTCAAAAATTTAAACAGAATTTCCATATGATCCAGAAATTCTACTCCTAGGCAGATACACAAAAGACCTGAAAGCTGGAACTCATACAAGTATTTGTGTACCCATGTTAACAGCAGCACTATTCACAATAACTGAAAGGTGAAAACAACTCAGTTGCCAATCAACAGAAGAGTGGATAAACAAAATATACAATGGAGTGTTATTCAGCCTTAAAAAGGAAGGAAATTCTGACACATGCTACAACATAGATGAACCATGAAGACATCATGCTGAGGACAATAAGCCAGTCATGAAAAAACAAACACTGTATGATTCCACTTTTACAAGGTAGCTGAGGAGTCAAATTCATAGAGAAAGAGAGTAGAATGGTGTTTGACAGGGTCTTGGAGGAGGGAAATTAGGGAGTCGATGTTTAATGGGTACAGAGTTCCAGTTGGGGGAGATTACAAAGGTCTAGAGATGGGTGGTGGTGAATGGACTTAATGTACACATAAAATGGTTAAAGGGTGAATTTTATGATGTGTATATTTTTCCACAACACTAAAAATAGAATCCCCATAAAAGCCTTTTGACCAGCACAAACATCCCATTCACTGTGAGGCCCCAGCACAGCATTGGCATTTGAAGGAAAACATTGGCCCTTGTCCAGAAGAGCACAGACTGGGCTCCATACTCTCCTGGAGACAAAGGCACAGGAGCCAGCATAGGGCAGAATTCAGAATTATGGGCCATGTGGAAACTGGATGGGCCTGCTCAGAGCCACACTCATGACAGTAGAGCAACTTTACTTGACTCCATAGAGAAAAATGCAGGAAGAGGAAACATCAGGGCTCTGCCTCCCAAACCAGGTCCTCCCCTTCCTGGTTCCCAAACTTACCAACCACAGTCTTTGGCACCATCCCCACTGCTCTTGATCCCTTACCCCCAATTCAATATGGCTCAAACCCATCAGTTCTACTTCTAGGCATCTATCATTGCATCATTCATCTGACCCCACCCCTCACCCTGACTACTGCTCCCTCACAGCCTTCACTTCCAAAATGACTCCCTTCCAAACCACAATTCCTCACAGGAAACCAAAGGCCCGAAATAATGCCCTAACCTGATCCAGAATGTTCTAGGGCATCCTAGAACTTTTTGCTCACTTCTGCAAAAAGTCAGGGTCCAGAAGAGGGCATGCAAGGCTGCCACATACTGGGTCCTTAGTCTTCAATGGCTTCATCACCTGCCTGTCCCTATAGCTCCCTTAGACTCCAACTATCCTGAGATTCTTTGACTTGACCTATTTCTAGCCCTTTGCACATCCTTTGATCCCTCCACAGGAATGTGTGTTTGGGGGTTGGGGGAAGGAGAATCTGTGTTCATTTCCTCACTGGCCTATACCCAAAAGAATACAGTCAGTGTACAATTCTGAGACAAGGCCAGAAAATGTCATGCTTTTTCCACCAGTCACTAGGACACATGCTCCTCAAGTCTCCAGCCTCCATGGAGCAGTCCACGTACCATGGGTCACTCTGTTATAAAGAAGCCAACCCTGGCCTATGTGGAGATGGCATGAAGAGGCCCTGAGACAATATGGAAAAAGAGAGAGAGAACCCAGTCCTCCTGTTCCAGCTTCTGCCAATGACTTCCAGAGCCAGAACCACTTTACCAAGCTGTTCCCAGATTCCTGACCCACTAAAGATGGGAGAGAGATAATGAAGTGATTGTTTTAAGCTACTAATTTTCAGGGTAGTTTATTACACAGCAAAAGATAATTAGGGTGCTCTCTTTCTTTCATCCTCTTTTCCCTCTCCACTCTCACCCTCCCTTGGACCCTCACCCTCTCTTACCTAACTCCTATGTATCCTAAGGTGACCCACCTTAGATACCATGCTCCCCTAGAAAGCTACCCCCAATGCCCTAACTCATGATCAAGTACCTCACTTTCCAAGTCCACCAGCACATGTGCTTCCCCCATCACAGCACATACTGTAAATGCCTGTTAAACTGTCCATTCAGCGGTCAGTTTGCAAGGGAGGAATCTTGCCCACCCACATTATTGCTGTATTCCCAATGGCTGACACAGTGCCAAGTAAAAGATAGGCAGATGTTTTCATCATTGAATTCAGTGGAATTCTTATTTTAAATTGAAATATTGAAGCCAGTAAAAATAATCTTATGAAAAAGCAACTGATGTCATTTTGTCCTTATTTCCTTACTTTCCCAACTAGTTATTGATAACTAGTCCAAGCCAGAGCAGGCACTGCTCTGTGGCCTCACAAATGGGGTCCCAGGGACCCATGGCCCAAGAACAGATGTTCCACAATGTAATCCATAAGTAAACATTTAGATTTAACTAATGTTCTTCGATGAGAAATTCCATACTTGCCAACAAAAGAATGCCAAAAGGCTTGCCCAGCATCCACAAAAACATTCAAAACCCAAATTAGAACCAATATATTATCTAATTTTGTGATGATGAAATGATGAGGACATTAGACAAATTACATTAAGTGAAAGTGGTGAATGTACCTGAATTTGTTGCCACTGGCTTGTGATCTGGCTTGGTGTCAGATCACAGTCTTCTGAAGTGTTTCATCATTTTTGGCTGCCAAGTGGGAAAGCAAGGTTAGTATAGATGGGGTTTTAACTCATAAGTCTCCTAAAAAATATCAAGGGTACTCTCTTTCAGGTAAAAAAAGTAGATTAAACTGGTTATCTCTCTTCTCATTTCCCTTTAACTCAATGAAACTATCTAATTTTAGTTCCATAGATGGAGAAATAAATATTATGACAGAAAATGGCCCTAACAAATACACAGTATCAATATCTAAGGTCTCCACACAATCAGCTTAACTCTCTAAGTAGGATTTTAATATCACCAAGCATGGAAGAGCTTTAGAAAATTCTAGAGGAGACACTGTTTGACATCTTCACATCTCAATTAACATCTCCATGAGTTTTTTAAACAGTGACTCCAAAGAACCTTGGGAAGTCAAATCAGCTACTAAAAGATTTTTCATGTCCCCTAAAGTATCAAGACTGAGTATGTTCTTGAGGCTTTAAAAACTTAAAACTAGTTGACCCCAGCTAAACACTTTTGTTAAAAGAGCACTGACTATGCTGTATTCTCAGAGCATGTTATCTTTGCTGACCTGGCTGTCCCACCCAGCCCTGAGAGAGGCCTTTCCCTCTTATACGCTGCATGGGAGTAAGGGAGGGGAGCAGAGTAGGATACACCAGAACTCAGGAGGAAGGAAGAAAGAAGCTATATGCTATCCCCTCCAAAACTGCCCACAACATATTTGAATCTGATCTGAATCCTCTAAGCTATTGGAAAAAGATGCAAGGAGAAAAGATTTTTCTTAGTAAATCTAAGCCCCATGTTGATGGCCCTAAAGATTTTCTAGGTCCAAAATAACTCTCAATGCAGCTCTCTTTTCTCTGCCACTCTAGCAAACCACAAGAGATGTGTTCCTCCAAGGTGACTTCAGTAGGCCCATCCAATTTGGCCATTTTTATTTCAATCAAGAGTTTTTAGGATTTTTAATGAAAACATGGTATCAACAGGAATCTGCTTAAAATAATTTTATCATATTCCATAAATAAGCTTTTAATTGAATTGATCAAACACTTAAATTAACCACTATTACTAACTAAACTACACATTGTAAAAGGATGCAGCTTCTACCTCCACTCTTGGCAACAGGTTTTCTTCTGCATTAAACAATCATTTTGAGACATTAAACAATAGGCTGTATAGGACTGGGATCCTGAAAAGGAGGGAAACAAACAAGGCAAGCCCCATGATTTTACCAGCTTATTGTCTAGAGGCTACAGTACAGGGAAGGGGAACCCAAACAGAGTCCAGTAGTCTGGCTTTGTGAATATAGAGACCAGAGTATAGAGAATACATGAAAGCCAGAATTTTCAGGGCAGAGTACTGGGGAAGGGAAGGTTATACAAAAGGACAGCTCTGGAAATCTGCAGAAGGGGTCCCCTTGAGTCTTTTGCTAAGTAGTGATACACATATGTTTAAGAATAAAATACTGTTACCAGAAAAAAATTCCCAGAAATGCATAGACAGAACAATTCTCAGATCTTACACAAAGTTGGGAATGGTTTATGACCCACTAATCAGAATGAAAATACTTCTAGGACACGGGGGATTAGGTAGAATCTTCAGAAAAGCACCTTAGTAGTGGGACTAAATAAATCTTAAAATAAAGTCTTACCAAATCTGCCCTTAAAAAGCTTAAAAACAAGACTCTAAAGCTGCAGTGGTCAATATGGTAGCCACTACCCAACTTTAGCTATTTAAAATTATGCACTAGCCATATAGACAGTGCTCAAGAGCCACTCGTGATTACCATTTTGAACAGCACCAATTACAGAATATTTCATCATCAAAGTAAGTTCTAAAGGGTCCAACTGATTCCAATAACCTAGCTGTTCACCAGACAGAACTCATCTCCATTTAAAGAATACAACAGGTCTTATATTTAGGTCCTTAATCCATTTTGAGTTAATTTTGGTGTATAATGATAGACAACAGTCTAGTTTCATTCTTTTGCAGGTGGCTTTCCAATTTTCTCAGCATTTATTGAAGAGGCTTTTCTTTCTTAATTGTAGGTTTTTGGCTTTTTTTGAAAATTATTATCACTTTTATGCAGGGTATAAACCTAAAAGCAACAAATGAACAGGACAAACAAACTGAGATTCATAAATGTGGACAATAGACTGGTGGTTACCAGAGGGGAGGAGGGAGGGAAGGTAGATGGAGTAAATGGGGTTAAATATGTGGTGACAGAAAGACATCTAACTATGGGAGGTGAACACACAATGTTACTCTCTCTATATATATAGATATAGATGTAGATGTAGTTGTAGATGTAGATGTAGATGTAGATGTAGATAGATAGATATAGATATAGAGATATAGATATAGATATAGATATAGATAGATACAGATACAGATACAGATATAGATATAGATATAGATAGATATAGATATAGATAGACCTATCTATATCTATATATATATGCCTTACTGTTAAAATGTTCAGCTGAAACTTACCGAATTTCATTAACCATTGTCCCCATTAAAATTTAATTAATTAATTAATTAATTAAAAGAATATAACAAAATCTAGCAACCAGTAATGTATAAATGGCAATATTCTGTATTCAATTAAATATTACTAGGTGTGTAAAAAAGCAGAAAAATATTATAACTAAGGTAAGGGGTCATTCAATATAAACAGACCCTAAAATGAAAGAAATAATAAATGAGCAGACAAGGGCATTGAAAGAGCTCTTCTAAATATACTCTATATATTCCAGAATGCAGAGGAAAACATGAGTATAATGAGAGGAAAATTTTAAGATATAAAAAAGTAACCTAATGAAATTTCTAAAGATAAAAAATATAATAAATTAAAGTATACTGGATGAGATTAAAATCAAATTAAATAAATAGAAGAAAATGATGAACTAGAAGACATAGCAATAGAAACTGTACAGAATAAGACATTGAAAAAGACTAAAAAAATAACAGATTATCATCAACCTTTGGGATAATATCAAGAGGTTTAATATGCACTTAACTGGAATTTTTTTAAAAAAGAGAAGGAAAGGGGAGAGCACTGAAAAAATATTTGTTTTTTCAAAAGTTGATAATAAAAACAAATTCAAAGATCCAAGAAATTCCACAAACCCCAAGCAGAATAAATCTTTAAAAAACAAAAACAAGTCAACCAGTGTTAAAGAGAATAAATTATAAACAACCACATAAAAAATACATATTACATTCAAAAGGACAAAGACTTTTGATGGCAGACTTATCATCAGAAACTATGAAAGGAAGAAGACAGGAGAGGAACATCTTTAAACTATTGAAATACTAAGGAAATACACTGTTGAACTATAATTTTTTGCCCAGCCAACAAAAAATGTTTTTTTAAAAAATTAAGGTTTAATAAAGACTTTCAAACAAACAAACAAACAAAAACTGAAAGAACTCATCTCTGGAAGATCTGTACCTCAAGAAATACAAAAACAATTTTTTTAGGCAGAAGGAAAATAATTCCAAATGAAAATCTGGGAATCGAGGTTTGTGCTAGGAATTCTAAGCTCTAAAAATGATAAATATGTGAGTAGATTTAAAAGACTTACTTCTTATATTTATTTAAAAAATAATTGTCTTAAACAAAAAAAAATGGTACTATAGTGTGGGGTTTATGGCATAAACAGAAGTAAAATATATGTTAACAGTAACACAGAATGAAAGAAGGTAAAGGGATAAATATTGTAAGGTTCTTAGGTTATAAAAGTAGGATAATCTTATTATAAGTTAAAGATTACATCCTAAACCTTGGAACAACCACTACAAAGAGAAAACATGAGATATCGTTAGCAAGCCAATACATAGTAAAACAATATTATACAAAATAATTCACCCAAAAGAAGGGAGGGAAAGACAAAAGGGAGAGAACAAAGAGGACATAGGACAAAGTTCAAGATAGTAGATTTAAACCCCAAATGTTATATCAATATTAATTATATCAAACAGAAATGACTTAAACATCTTAATTAGGAGACAGAAATGGTCAGATTGGATTTTAAAAGAAAAAGAAAAAGCAAGACTCAATTATAACCTGTCAGCAGACATTCACTTTAAATAAAAAATCATAAATCAGTTTCAAAAGTAAAAGCATGGGCTACGGCCATGCCACCCTGAACAAGCCCAATCCCGTCTGCAGAAGCTAAGAAGGGTCGGGCCTGGTTAGTACTTGGATGGTAGACCACCTAGGAAAACCAGGTGCTGTAGGTGTAAAAAATTGAAAATAAGGGATTGTAAACTGATAAGGTACTTGCAATCTGTGAGGTCAATCAAGGATTGCCTCACCTAAAAAAAAAATCAAACAAACAGAAATAAATATAAAAAGAACAAAAAAGGTGATTATATATAATGATTAAGAAAACTGGTTAAAAATGAGCTTCAAAAATACATAAAGAAAACTGACAAAATGACAAGGAGAAATAAAAAAAAAACATTATAATTAAAAATTTCAATATCCCTCTCAATAATTTATACAAGTAGACAGAAAATTGGTAATGATGAAGAGACTTGAAAAACAGTATCAACCCAATTGATCTAATTGACACCTATGTAGCTCTTCAACCAACAACATTAGAATACACATTTTTTTTTAAGTGCACATGAAGCATTTACCAAGACAGACCATATTGTGGGTCATAAAGCAAGTCTCAATAAATTTTAAAACAATTCAAATAATACAAAGTATGGTTCTTGACCAAAATAAAATTCAATTATAAATAACAGAAATATATCTGGAAAATAACTAAATATTTGGAGACTAATTAACATGCTTTTAAATGACCCATGAATCAAAGAAAAAATCGAAAGGAAAATTAAAAATTATTTAAACTGAATAAAAATGAAAAAACAACACACTAATATTTGTGGGATGAAGCTAAAGTACTAGAGGGAGATTTAGAATATTAAACGCTAATATTAGGAAAAAAGAAAAGTCTCAAATTAAGGACCTCACCTTCTAAAAAAACTACCTTAAGAAAAAAGGGAAGAAAAGATTAAATCTGAATTGAACAGAAGGAAGGAAATAATAAACATCAATGAAATTTTTTTTAAATAAAGAAAATTAATTAAATCATAAGCTGGTTCATGGAGAAGCTCAAAAAATTAATAATCCTATGGCCAGACTGATGAGAATAGAAAGAAAAAAGAAACAAATTACCAACATCAGAAGTGAGAGAACATAACTACAAATGCTATTGAAACTAAAAGAATACAAAGAGTATTATGAACGATTTTGTGCCAAGAAATTTGACAACTTAAATGACATAGGTAGATTCATAGAAAGATACAAACTGCAGAGCTCACTCGGTTAGAAACAGATAACCTTTAATAACTTTATATCTCTTAAAGAAATTAAATTAGTAGTTTAAAACATTACCAACAAGAAATTTTGTAGGCTCAGATCACTTCGCTAGTGGATTCTACCAAATGTTTAAGGGAGAAATATACCAGTTCTACATAAACTTCTTTAAAAAACACGCAGAGGGAAGAAGAAAACACTGCAAGTCATCCTCTTTTATATTCTGGTATAAAACCAAAGAAACTAACAAGTAAAAAAAATGCAGGCTGATATCTTTTAGGAATATAGGTGTAAAAATTCTTACCAAAAACCTTAGCAAATGATGTACATAATTGTATATAACGTAATATAATGTTATATATTTTATATAATTTATTCAATATATAATTTATGTAATCTAACTGTATATATAATACTTTATAGACAATGTATTATGACCAAGGGGGGCTTATTTCAGAAATGTAATATGGGTTTAATAGTTGAAAGTCAATTTCTTAAAAAAGCTCAACATATATTTATACCATATACAAAATTTAACTCAAATTGAACATAGATCTAACCATATAACCTAAAATTATAAAACTTCTACAAGAAAATGGTAGAGAATCTATATGACATTGGGTTAAGCAAAGATTTCTTAGATTCTACACCAAATGCACATCCAAAAAGAGTGCTGATAAATTGAGCATCAAAATTTAAAACTTCTAGTCTGTGACATGATTAAGAGAATGAAAATCAGAAGCTACAGAATGAAATATTTGCAAAGCACGTATCTAACAAATGACTTGTATCTACCATTTCTCAAAAATGAGGAAATAATCCAATAAAAAATTTGCAAAGGATTTAAACAGATACTTCACCATAGAAGTGATATAGATGGCAAATAGGCACATGAAAAGATGTTTAATTTGATCAGTCATTAGGAAAACACAAATTATGACAATTTGATACCTATACACACCTATTAGAACAAGAAAAATTAAAAAGCAAACTAAGCATTGGTGGGGATATCGAACAACTGGAACACTCATGAAAAAAAAATCATTGCTGGTGAGTGCAAAATGGTAAGATTACTTTGGAAAATGAATTGGCCATTTTTTATAACATTAAACACACACCATATGACCAAACAACCTCACCTCTAGGTATTTACCCAAGAGAAATGAAAACTAACGTTCATGTAAAACCTGTACTTGAATATTTGTAACAGCTTTATTTACTCCAAGGCAACACAAGTGTCCTTCTATTAATGAGTAGATAAACTTAGTACATCCACACAGTAGAATACTACTCAATGACAAAAAGGAATGGACACCACTCGTGAATCTTAAATGCGCTCTTGCGAAAAGATAAAAGCCAACCACAATAGACTACCTTCAAAATGGAATACTATGTGATTCTATGTACATGACATTCTAGAAAAGACAAAGTGTAGGGACAGAAAACTGATCAATAGTTGCTGTAAACTGAAGTTTAAATAGAATTGGGGGGAGTATTAAAAATGTAGTAGTGGCTACACAACTATAAATTGTTAAAACTCATAGAAGTATACAATTAAAAAGGTGATTTTTGCTGTAAGTTCCTCAAAAAACCTAACCAAAAAGAAAAAAGTATTTTTATATACCCATCACACTAGCAAAAAAATTTTAAATGTCGATGCCAAGAACTGGCAAAAGGAATGCACTGCGGGCAGGACTGGAAATTTGTACAGCCACTTTGAACAGCCATTTGACATTATCTACTAGAGCTGATCATATGCATACTTAAAATCCAGTTATTTCATTCCTAGGTATATATCTAACAGAACTGTATACATATGTTCATCAGAAGGCAGATAAGAATATATTCCTAGCAGCATCCTTTGGAAAACACTGAATTGGTAACAATGCAAATGACATTTATTAATGGAATGGATAAATGTTATAAAATATTTATTTATTGGAAATCTACAAAGCCATGAAATCCTACAAACTACAGCCACAAACAGTGTAATGGAGGAATCTTACAAGCCATATTTAGTGAAAAGAAGCCAGACTTAAAAGAAAATGTGTGATTCCACTTCTATAATATTCAAAATCAGCTTACAAAGTTACAAGCCAGGATAATAAAAGAAGGGGACCATACTGAGAGGAAGACTGAAGAAGAAATCCACATAGTGGCAATGTAATTTTATTTTCCATGATTGGGCAGTGATTACACAGATGTATTCATTTGGGGTAATTAATTGAACTTTACCTTTCTGAGTCATGTACTTTGCTGTTCATGTGTTATGCATTGTTAAAGAGTCTTATCAATGATAATGAAATAATGATTCATGTTCATTGCTTTAGTAAAATATCTAAATATCTAGATAGGTAGGTAGGTAGGTAGCTAGCTAGCTAGGTAGGTAGGTAAGTAGATAGATAGATGATAGATAGATAGATAGATAGATAGATAGATAGATAGACAGATTGATTGATGTTTGATAGATACATGGATAGATATGGACACAGATATAGATATATAACTGAACATATTTTGTTTAGAGAACATGAGGGTAAGAAAAGATTTTGACACTCTTTGTTGAGATTTCAATTGGCACAACTAATTTGGGAAGCAATTGGTGTTTTCTAGTAAATTTGAATGTCAGCAGCTGCACAACAAATCAAGTTATTAAGCAAATATGTGATTAAGCCACTTAATTTGAGTGGCCTCAGACTACTAGAGACCATTAGAAGTGGCCAATATGTGCTAGTCTGTTCACTATAAACTTTCCTCAGCACATCCATACTTCACATATTCTGTTCTGGTTGGGTCTCTCATATGAATGTTTTACTATAGAAAGTTTAAATTAATAAATATCCATAGAAATAATTTCATGCTTAAAACTTTATGTTCTCTTAGTACAAAAAAATGTTTTCAAAAGTTGCCAATATTAAAGTAAAACAAAATTACAAATCGATAGAGGAATAGAAATATAGAATATTCCTACAATTGAATAGCATATGAAAAAGAAGCATGGATAAACTTAAACCACACATAGAAACACTGATGACTTAGTGGTTTAATGTTCACAGGACTAAAATCAATTTGCAAAGATTTTTAAAAATGAAAAAGAAAGAAAACTGGAGTAGCCATATTAATATCAAAGTAGATTTTAGAACAAAGAATAAAAAGGGACATTTCACAATGATAAGACATAATGTTCTAAATATGTAAGTACCAAATAACAGAGCTCTAAAGTGCTCTAAAGTGCTGCTAGTCACAGTGAAAAGCATTACCTACCTGTCAGATTAGCAAAATATCAATTCTAACAATCCCAAGTGTTGGCAAGGATACAGAGCAATAGAAATTCTCATATACTGCTTGTGAGGATATAAATCAGTACAAACACTGTTTTAGTATTTATTGATGTGTAACAAAATACCACAAGATTTATTGGCTTAAAACCACAAACATTTATTTTCTTAGAATATCATGGGTCAGGAATGTGGGATTGGTTTAGCTGCATGTCTCTCATGAAATTGAACCAAGATGTCTTTTGGAGCTGTATTTACCTAGCCTTCTTCAGTCAAGAGGTCTGAGAGAAGATAGAGGCTGTTCTCCCACCGTCGGCCCCAGAAGGGGAGCCCTGAAGACCTGTAAATAAAACATGCCAGGGTGAAAAAAAATATCTGCCCTTGCCTCAGGGAGGCGCCTCCACCTGTGAGGAGCTAAGGCCCAGGCTTGGAATCAGGCTGCCTGGATTCACATCGCCACTGGACTACTTACTCAGTATTTAGGCGAGCCACTCTGGCTCTCAGTATCTTCATCTGTAAAATAGAAATCATTCTAACCTCAGCCTTATATGATGATAATGAGCATCAGGTGAGTTAGTACACGTAAAGGCCACTGCCCAGCACCCACTAAGTGCTCATCAATTTGATTGCCTTGACCACAGCCCCACACTGCTCAGGAGGGCCCACTGTCTGCAGGTAGCCTGGCTACAAATGACCCAATGAGCCTGGCTGGGCCCTCCAGACTGACAGCTTCCATTCCTGGATGTTGAGGAGGTAATGTTCACCAGCTTCCTCCCACCAAGCAGGCCTAAAAAAGCTGCGAAAGGAAAACCTCCAGGAGGTAGGCTACAGGGCACCTGGGGGATGGCTCCAGATTCTGCTGTAACTGCAGTTCAAGCCTCACACACTCAGAGAAGGCCTGAGTTTAATAAAGGTTAATTCCTAGACTGAGGGACTAAAGGGGAATTGGATTCAGATGACAAAGTGAATGCAGCTTAATTAGAAAAAGTTATTTCTTCTTTCCTTGTGCCTACTATAAGACCAGAATCTGAGAAGCAAACATGGAAAGAGTGGCAATAGCCTCCAGGAGTGGCCTTGATCCTGAGGCAGACCCGGAGATATTAACCTATCTGCAGCCCAGCCAGAGACCTTTTCCTGGAACAGTGTCCAGGGCTCCAGCTCAGGCCCTGGACAGAGAACCTCCTTGCACTTGCTGTGAGAAGTGCTCACTGTGGGATGGAGGCTAACGTTCTGCCCAAAGCTCCAAGAGCAGGCCCTGAACTTCCCTGTGTCTGGTGTGAGAAAGGCCAGGTACCAGAGGGATTTAGAGCCCCACAAGGCCCCCTGACCTGACCATGAAGGCTCCCCAGCCCTCTCTGTCACTCTGATTTTGTCTCTAGTCACTCCTACATCTTACCTAGCCATACTGGCTTCCTGCTGTCTCTCTAATGCTGCAATGGCTGTTTCCTTTGCTGAAAATGTTCTTCCCTAGACATCCACCTGGATCCTTCATTCCCCTCCTTCAAGGCTTCACTCCTGTCATACCTTCTGGACCAGGCCAACTCTGACTACCCTGCTTTTCACCAAAACCTGTCCATTGCCCACCCTATACCAAGTCTCCTTCCCCTATTCCTCTTTGTGACTCTCTCTATAGTGATTATCACTTGCTAACACACCATGTAATTTAGGATTAAATCGTGTCTGTTATTTATTGTCTCTTTCACTTCTGTGATAATATAATCTACTGCAGGAAGCTTTATTTTATTCTCTGCTTTATCCATAGCACCTAAATATAGTAGACTCTCAGTGAATATGTACTGAAGAGACAAGGGAAGTAAAGAATAAAAAGAGAGAGGAAAGGAGGAAAGGAAGAAGGAAGGGGGGAAGGAGGGAAATAAGAAGGAAAAAGGAAGGAAGAAAAAGACTAGGGGCAGCTTGACAGGCCTGTAGAAGGCCCACACACCCAGGCCCTGGGCAAGGTGGAAACGCCCTGGGCAAGGACATAGTAAGGGCCAGGTGGAAGGGAAAATGCTTTGGACCTCGCTGGAAAAAACCTGTCAGAAAGACAAAGGAATAGAGCTTTTTTTCCCTGCTCAGACTGTGGACTGGTCAGATGAGAGATTCAACACCCTCCATAAGACCCCAGAGTAAAGCTGCTTGCCCTGTGAACCAGTACTCCCTGGCCAGTGCAGGCCACAGGGGTCAGTCCACATGCCTACAGTCAAAGCAGGTCTTCCTATGCAGAGGGCTTTCCCTGGTGTCAGTAATGTGGAAAGAGGCTGGACCTCAAACAGAAAGTAGATCAGGAAAGGCGGGCCTGGAAGAGAAAGGCAAGCCCACCCTGGCTCTCAGACTTCCTGGTGCCTTGACCCCTTGAGGACATGGGCTGTCTCGTTGGGGATTACCAAGCTGCTACCTGCAGTAGAGGTCATTTCCCATCCCAAGGGCTCCCATTATTGCTTATCATTCTTTCATTAAGAAACGGTGTCTGTGACCATTCCTCTTGCCCTGGTCCGGCCGTTGTGACTGCCCCCACTTATGGAGCATGGTGGAAGTAACCATATGTGACTTCAGAGACTAGCTCACATGGCAGAGCATGTGAAAGGCCCTGAGACCACACGAGGAGAGGGATGTCCAGCCACCCCCAAGCTACTCCAGCCCTTGACCTGCTAGCTTCAGCCCCTGACTGTCCAAGGGCAACTGACTGAAACATCTGGAGCCAGAGCAACCAGCCAAGCTGTTCCTGAATACCTGTCCCACTGAACCCAGGATGTAGAGTACGTGTCTTAAGCCACTAATTTTGAGCAATAGACACTAAAACAATGGAGTATTCCAGCTTGTGCCCGCTGTGTTCCATTGTGCTGTAGAGAACAAGGGAAAATAGAGTGTCTGTTCTCAGATTAAAGGAGAAGCACCCTGTGGGGCCAGCAGGGAGGAGGCGACTTATCAGTACGAGAGCAAGCAGCAAGGAAAATGGTGGGGGCTCTAGCCAGCCTGATCTCCTTACTGCAAAGGGCTGGGCTTGCTTTTTAGGAGCCTGATGAGCCCCTTACAGATAAGCTATTATTCTCTCTGTCATGCTAAAGAAAAGCCTGAGGACAGTGCACACATGGAGTAGAATCAGAATCTGAATTCCAAATTTGTCCAACTGAAAAGCCAGAGCTGCTTTGTCCACGCCATGGATTGTCCCAGTCACGCTTGCACCAGTGTGTGTGTGGGGGGGGGGGGAGAGATATTAGGGAAGGGTCCTGAAAGGCCAACTCAAGGCCAGCTAAGGAGCCAGCCTGTAACACTCCTGCTTAACTCCACTCCCCCCGCCCTCACTAGCAGAAGTAACTCCATTCACCCACAGAACGGGGTCCTCCCTGCAAACTCCTCACTGCCAACCTGTTTCACCCTTGCAGTTCTCCACACATCTGCTCAATAATAACAGGAGGGGCTCACTTTATGGCCCATTTAGGTCCTAGGAATCAGGCAGGGAACATGTGCATCAGGAAAAGAGATACTGTGCCTGGGCAGGTTATACTGGGGATGAGAATCCCACACTTTAAACCTTGGCCTTAGGCCCAATGGCTTCTGGGAAATGCACAGAGGTACATCTCATCTAAGACTGCTGCAACAAAAGATCAGATTCATCCAAAGTTAGAAAGCTCTATCCCTGGGGCACGGGTTGGTCAGGCAGCAATAGTAGGTCAGGCAGAGGGGAATATTAGATTGCATGTTGGCAGCAAATGACCCAAACTCTCAGGTCCGCCACAGGGGCATCTCATAACTTTAAAAGTCTCCTAAGAATATAATGTAGATGGCTCTGGGGTGGGGCAGAAAAGGAAACTCAAAGATGTTAGGATTCTAAATTCCCCTAAACAATGCCAGAGGTAAAGAAAAGCATGAAGCTGTTCATACTCCCTGACTCTGATGACAATGAGGCAGAGCAGATCCTGGAAAGATGTCTGAGGCCAGGAAGGTAGGATGCAGAAGTGGTGGAGGCACCAGGGGGCCTGAACTATCCCTGGTGAGGGATAGTCTCCTGCCCCTACAAGCCTGCTTATTCCAGATTCATCCCACCAGTAAGCAGAGATGAATCTTTCCCGCAAAGAGGGACTCCAACTGATGCCATTACTAATCACTGGCAATAAAACTACTAAATAAAGAACAGAGACAGAATGATAAATCTACAGGAGGGATGCCCGACAGAAAAATTAGGCTTGGGAGACAAACATTAGTTCACAGACATTACCACCAGTCATGTATTATTAATAAAATAGACATTGAGCTCAGTTGGTAATAAAAGGACCCCAGCCTCTTCCACCCCAATAGTCTTCCACCGCCCCTCAACCTTAGCATTGAGCTCTAGCTAATATCAGTTCAGAGGCTGGTGAGACTGTCAGATGATGCCCAGACATGAATGAGGTGTTCCCTCCCTTTCTCCCACTTCTGGAAGGCAGGCAGGATTCCCACAACCCCTATTGCCAACTGACACCAAGGTCCTGCTCCTCTTTCCATGCTTTAATGAGTATCTTCTACTATTGTTGCATAATAAATAATCCCAAAACTTAGCCGCTAAAACAATAATTATTTATTGTCTCACAGTTCCATGAGTTGGGAACTGGCCATGACTTGGCTGGTGTCTGGCTGGAGGTGTCTTATGAGCTTGCCATCAAGCTGTCCCTCCCGTGTCCTCAGGCTCCATCTCACTAGCCCCACACAGGATTCATCTCAGAGCAGCTGTTGCTCTACCTAGTTCCTAGGCAGAAGAAACTCAGAAGGAACATGTTTCTTTGGCCCAGGACCAGCACTAGAAATCCAGCTCTAAAAAGACATCTAGAAAAAGAGGTATGAACATTAATGAAAGCGAGAGAATGAACATGCCGTTCACTTCCATGAGAAATTCGTGACCACTTCAACTGAGAGGGAAGGGCAGAGCAGAGCCAGTGCTCTGGAAATTAACAAAGCCAGGAGGTAGATGGCTTCAGTGTTCTCCAGAGATGAGACAGAGGTGCTCCCAAAACCCTTGTAACCCTGCTCAGGACTTTCCTGAACTCTTACGCTTTTTTCCACATTTGTCCACATTTTGCCACCTACCCACAAACTTCCCAAGAGGCCAGGGGAGGGTTAATTAAGGTCAAGTTTCCCTCACCATGTTGGAGCAGTGGGAGGCCAAATAAGACAGGCCAGGAGACCAAATCAGATTACATCCCAAAGGCACCAGAGGGATGGTGAGGTACTGGGTTTCCTGTTGGCCACCAGCATCCCTCTCCACATTCTCCAGCCTACACTGCTTCATCCATGGGCTCCCTTGCCCTCTGGATTCCAGTGGGGTAATGGAGAACTGGCAAGGAGTCAGGAGCAGAATGAAAGTGGGCAGGAATATTTATCCCCCTGGAGATTGTGGGCCAGTAGCAGCTAGATTCCTCCCCAGAGAACAGTGCTCCTGTCCATCAGCCCTCTCCAAGTGACAGACCAACTGATTTCAGTGCCCTCCCATTGAGTCCCAGGATGGGAATGACCCCTGGTGATTGACCACCTCTTGTTGGCCTCCCTTCACCCTACCTACATGCTTGAAAATAACTCATCTTAAGCTCTCCTCCATCACCCACGATGATGGAGATGGGCTAGAATCAGCCCAGAACTGGGAAGCTGGTGGAGCCAGAACAGGAGTGATAGTAGAATAGGAGAAAGGCCACAGTGACCATGTGCTGAACCAGGCATATGTGATGGCTGTGCAGAGATGTCCAGCTGTCTCCACAGACTGATGTCAGTGTACAGTGCAGCCCGCACTCCAGGAAGCTCTGCTCTAGCTCCATGCTTGGGATACTCAGTCTGCTCAGGGAGGGGCATGATCCCTGTAGCAACCTTAGAAGAACAGAAAGCAGGGTACCTGACTCCCCATGTCAGCAGAGAATCAAGCCATCTGCATTGGAGTAGGTGGGGCTGCTTGCACACTGTGGGAAAGGTGCACCATCCAATCCGCCAACCATCACACAGACAGCAGGACACTTCTCCCTCCAACAAGGCAAGAGGGCTCATGACAGCTTGATGCTCACCACAGAACAGACTTCCACTTTAAGAAAGTAACAGCAGGAAAGAAAGTATAGTGGCAGAAGGCAAAGAACCAGAGCATTGGTGTCACATGACCCCAAATGACAATTCTGGTTCCACCAATGTCTGGTTCATGACTCTGGATAAGTCACTTAAACCCTCTGAGCCTCACTATTTTTTAGATGTAAAGTGAGAAAAACAACATTTACCTTGTACATTTATGTGAGCATCAGAAATAATATGTGAGAAGCATCTAATAGAATGTTTGGCACATAGATGGTATCCATAACTGATTATTATTTTTATAATAAAAGAAAAAGTCAACCCAACATGCCTTCAGACTCTAATACTTCCCAGCATTATCTATAGGTTAAAGCTCACACTGGCTCACAAGGCACCCCCTGTCTGACCTCAGACTAGGTCCTCTACTCTTCACCCTGTACCCAAGCCCTTCCAAGCTTTGCTCTTCTCACTTGGGATGACATTGACTCTTGACATTAATACATCTACTTTCCCACAAACAGAATTTCCATATACTATACTGCAACCTCTAAATCAACTTCCTCCTGCTAAAGTTAGGACTTTGGAACATGAGCTGAAAAATGAATATTTTAAACTAAATAGTCAACAGTTTAGTATCAACATATTTATCATTATAGAAATGTTTGTGTTATGCCAGACTACTGGCCCTTCTTATCTTAAAAAAAAAGAAAGAAAAAGAAAAATCTACTGTGGTTATCCATCTGTGTACAGAATAAGCCAGTGGAAGAGCACTCGCCAAATGCTGGGAGGAAATGTGGAGGGAAGCTGGCAGAGGCTACGTATATCAATGGAAGGAATACAGACATACGGATTGAGAATTAGCTTCAGAAGAACATCCCAGAAGCAGAAACATAAAACATTAATGTAGAACTCTTCTCAAAATATGTATTTAAGAAGGAAAAACCAATGACTAACAGTGTGGATGATATGCATGATATGCAACTATTTATGTGGAAAAAGGGAATGTACATATGCCCATATTTGGACATATATACAGTACCCAGTCCCAGTGGGCCTCTCCAGAGAGAGAAACTGCAATAAGGAAGGGCAGCCATGGGGAAAAGATACAGTTTATCCCCTTCCTTTTTTTCTGAAGGTTGTAGTACAATGATCCAATGCAGAGAAAATCTATGTGTCCAAGTGGTATACTTGAGTTGGCCACGCATCCCTTGGCCAAGACAAGCAGGCTGGCATTCCATCTCCTCTTGACAAGTTATTCTAAAAAGTTAGTAAGACATAATCAACATCAGCTTCATATTCTCCTACTCAATTCTCTCCAGAATCTCTGTTATTAAGACTTTTTTAAGGCAATTTTACAACAAGCACATGAAAAGATGATCAACATCACTAATCATTAGGGAAATGTTAATCAAAACCACCTCACACATATTATGATAGCCTCTATCAATTAGGTAAAAGAAGTGTAGGTGAGGATATGGAGAAATCAGAACACTTGGGCACCTTTGGTGGGAAATAAAATGGTGTAGACACTGTGGAAAATGCCACAGTGTCTTCTCAAAAAGTGATACTGGAATAATCCAGCAATCCCTCTTCTGGGTATGTACCCAAAAGATTGAAAACAGGGTCTTGAAGAGATATTTGAACACCCATTTTCACAGCAGCATTATTTGCAATAGCCAAAAAGTAGAAGCAACCCAAGTGTCCATTAATGGATGAATGGATAAACAAAATGTGGTCCGTTCTACAATGAAATATTATTCAGCTTTAAAAAGGAAGGAAATTCTCACACATGGTACAACATGGATGAAACTTTAAGGATTTTTGGGTAAGTGAAGTTAGCCAGGCACAAAAGGATAAATACTGCATGATTCCACTTACATGAAGTACCTAGAGTAGTTAAATTCATAGAAACAGAAAGTAGAGTGGTTGTTGCCAGGGCCTGGAGGAAGAGGAAATGAGGAGTTACTGTTTAATGGGTGTAGAATTTTAGTTGTGCAAAAGGAAAAACTCCTGGAGATCGTTTACACAATAATTGTTAAGATGGTAAATTTTATGTTATATGGATTTAACTAACCATAATAAAAAATAAATTTCCTTGTCTCATAAATGTCACCATATGTTGTCTGACAGAGCGCCTTAGAAGTTATGTTGTATACAGTTAACATTTACACTCTGTACTCAATGTTTTAAATCATTGTGAATAGCACATCATGTTTAACACTTGTTTTTTAAAACCATGCAGTCACTGTATGACCCCATGTCTTGAAATGAGAAAAGCATAGAGAGAGCAAATAGACCAGTGGGTGCATGGATTAGGGTTGTGGGGCGAGTCTGGTGAAGCAGTCCTGTATCCTGATTCTGGTATGGTTACACAGAAATATATATGTGATGAGTTTTAATTATCCACCTTCCCTCCCAAAAAATTAATACATGGAAAAACTGATGAAATCTAAATAAGTTCTATAACTTACTTAATAGTATTGTACCAAAGTCACTTCCCTGGTTTTCATCATTGTGCTAGGGTTATCGACACTATCTTTGAAGAAAAATGGGTGACAGGTACATGAGAACTCTATTTTTGCAACTTGCATGTGAGCTTAAAGTCATTTCAAAATAAAAAGTTTTAAAAATATGTATTCAATATTTGGAGAATTTGTGATATTTGTAGCTCTTTGGAAACACTTTATAAGATGTAGTTGCAGTTCGACCCCTGTACACAGGACTTTCATGCCTTCTCAGGGTAAAAACAAGGCCTGCAGAGCACGCTGGGAGCCAGGGTCACCCCACTCTTGCATCCCTTCTAACTACAGGGCTTCTCCCTCAGCCCACAGGGCTCCTCTGCCCTCGTCAGTCTGAGCCTCTCCTTCATAGCCATCACCTGGGATAGCTCACAGAACTCTGCAGCAGTAACTGCTGTGTGCCGGGCGCAACAGATGAGGAAACTGAGGCTTGGAGAGGGCAAGAGGTTCGCCAAGGTCCTACAGCCAGTGGTACAAGGTCCTAGACTGAAGGCCAGGTCTGGTGACACCCTCAGCCAGGCTTCCTTATTCCCTACTGGCTACCTTGGTTGCCACCTATAGATTGGCCTCTGGCAGTAGGTGAAAGTCAAGCCAATGGGGATAGGGTGCTAATTTTAAGGCTGTGGGCAGAGCAGCTGTTCTCTGAGTCCTGGGGGCCTGGGGGCACGCTGCCCTTATGTTCTTGAGTAGATAAAGTGCTCCATTTAGGAGCTCTCCCCATACTGCCTGGCCATTATCTCACTGACTCCTAGAAAAACCATTTGGCCTGCACTGACAGATGTGGCCATTACACAATCACTTAGCCCCTCCTGCTGCCCCATCCAGACCTTGGGGTGTGGGTAGCGGCTGGAGGCTTGCAAGGCCCCAGGGGGAAGGTGGTTCCTGAGATTCACTTCCTGGCCAAAGCATCCTCTCTGCCCTTAGGCTGCATTTTGCTGGCCCAGTTGCTGCAACAGGAGGCAGCTTCAGACAGCACAGTTTCAATGTGCTGCCAATGACCTTGTTCTCCTGAGAGTTGTTCACAAACTGCCTACACATGCATCGTCTCCCTTGCTCTTTCACAATAACCCTGTGAAGTTGAAATTGGGGTTATTATCTCCATTATATGATAAAGAAATGAGGCACAGAGAGGTTAAGTAGCTTGCCCAAGGTCGCACTGTTAATAATAACACAGTCAGAGAAGGAATTGACCTCAGGCCTCTGATTCCCAGACCTGCAGTGTCACCTGCCCCATGCATGCTGCTGTGATCCTGCAGGGATGTTACCATGGATAGGAAGCTCAAACAAACCTAAAGTGGAAACTCCAGGCAAGGAGTAGGAAGAAGGTTGCATCTTTCTGCCAATGAAAGGCACAAGGCCACTAGAGGCTTCAGCTTTGCCCCATGGAGCTCCTGCCCCATTGGCAGAGCCCAGGCAGTCCTTGACCTGCCGGGACCCCAGCTTGGGCCATTGTATGCTATACCCCCATGCTCTCTGGACCCTTTGCTCAAGCTCAATGAGTACCTTCCTACCCGTGTGCTCCAGCCAGGGCTTCAAAGCCATTCAACAGGTGGCAAACCTCCTATTCCCGCCAACAGCACAGGCATCTCAAGAAAGAGGTTACTGTGACATCTAGGGCACCCAGCTGCTCCAAGCCAGGGGGCTCTGTGGCCACAGCCCCAGCACTGTCTAAAAACCCTGTACTCAGGTTCCTGCCCCAGTACTGGAGACAAGATATACCCAGAAGAGTTGGGAGACGGGGAGCAGTGCCCAAGTCCAAAAGATCACTAAGGAACATTGGCTCATCTCATGCACACAGCCAGGCATGGGGAAAAAGCAGATGAGCCTAGAAGGGGCCATCCTCCTAGCTCACAGACCTGAGAGCAGATGACAGAATGGCAGCAAGAGAAGACTCAATCCCAAGGCCTAGTTTCCTCAGACTCATCCAACAGAGAGTAAAGAGAAAACTCTAGATGTTTCTAGGATACCCAGTCAATGCCACTCTCCATCGAGATGCCTTGCTTTGTCTTGAGGTGGCTCAGAAGTACTAGCTTAAACACCCACATTCAGGCATGGGACAGCCCCCTTCTTTAAAATGTCCTACCGGGTAGGTTAAAAGATAGATCCTGGTTTATCCAAACTCATCACCCTGCCTCCTGCCACAGGACTAAGGGAACATATGGCCCTGGCTTGGCCAGGAGAACATGCTGGGAGAAAGATTGCTTCCACTGCCGTAAGACAGAAAGACTGCAAACCCCTGGGGCCTGCCAGCCCAGCACTGTCCCCTCAGACAGCGGTCAGTGATGCTGAAGTCCCGAGGGTCCAAATTCAGAACTGAGAGCTTTGTTTTCTTTGCAGGTAGTTCTAGACATGGGCAGGCTGCTGAGGACAGCTCAAGGGGACACCTGGGGTACTCCACAGCCCCAGGACCTATGAGCTTTCTGGGTGCGGAGCCCGGGCACCCCCATGTATTACTAGACAGCCAAGGTTTCAGCTGAGTCCTGGAGAGAAAACCAGCAAATATTGGTTTCTCTGACACCTTGCTAATTGTGTCCAGGAGTAGAGCCCATAAATGGAGCTATATTAAAATCTTTAAAAATTAATATTATAAGTTTCTTACAGCTTCTG
This sequence comes from Cynopterus sphinx, assembly GCA_030015415.1. Classification (NCBI taxonomy): domain Eukaryota; kingdom Metazoa; phylum Chordata; class Mammalia; order Chiroptera; family Pteropodidae; genus Cynopterus; species Cynopterus sphinx. The sequence goes on from CM057382.1 coordinate 57,888,744, forward strand.
TCTCTAAGAAACATAAATACCATCCTTAGATTTGTCTTAGCTGGAGTTGATTTGTTCACTTCTGTGCTTTTCTCTGCCTCTAGTGTGGCAGAGAATGGGTATACTTTGGGTTTCTGCCTAGATCACATGCCCAGGAATGGGTATACTTTGGGTTTCTGCCTAGATCACATGCCCTGTGTCTGAGAACAGTGTCCTATCCTCAGAGCAGGGTGGGGCAGCCACAATTGACTGTACCTGATAGGAACAAAGGTGGACACCCAGCTTATACTGAGCTAAGCAGATTTACATTCCCAGGGGTCTGGCGGAGGCTCCAAAAGCACAGTGAACCTCTTGCCTGGGGGAAAACCTGAAAGAAGTGCCATGTGAGTGATAAAGCATAGGGGGCAGAGAAGCAGAGTGAAAAACAGAATACATAACCAGAAAGAAGCAGAAAGGAGGGAGTGTCCAACAGCCCCTGGCCCTTAATGCCTGTCTCACTAATGTCCCAGAACTAGAGTCCGAGCCATCCTGAGCTCTATGGCAAATTTCATTTCCTCCTCACAAAGTCACATTTTGGCTTAAACTGGCTTCAGTGGTTTTATTACCTGCAACTAAAAGAGCCTTTACTAATATAATACATTCTCCTTTCCTCTCCCCTGGCCCCACCCCCTCCACCTGCTTCCTAGCACCACAGGTTCCCATCCAAGCTTTCATATGCCAAGACCCAGCTGGCAAGAAGCCAGGCCCTCAGCCATGAATGAAGAAGCCTGTAGAGAGATTGGGGAATGCCATACCTACCCCCTGAGAAAATTATGTGGGCCATGGGAGGGCATGACTTCCAAAAGATAGCATGTCCTCAGGTTTTAGGGGATAACTCTGTTTCCTTTTTGAGAAGATGAGGTTTTCATCTGAAAAGGGTTGTCAAGTCCTTGATATGTGTGAGGCTAAGTGACACAAGATCTAGTGTTTATTCTATACTTCTGTGCCAGACACTATTTAGTAGTTGAGTCATGTAATATCCAAAGATATCTATGAGGCTACCAATATTGACCTCATTTTACATAAGAGCAAACTGAAAAATAGAGAGGTTAAGTGACTTGCCCAGAGTCACATAGCCAGTAAAAGCTAGGATTTTCAACAGGCAGAAGGTGCTCTTAACTATTTTGGTCAGGTTCTGAATTCATAAATTTTCACTTTTCCTGGTGAAAATTAAGCAGAGGCAGTTTTCTGTGATGTGGAGTGGTTGGCCTCTTTTTTGTGCCTCTCTTGCTGGAAAAGCCATTTGAGGAGCCCAGAGGATCTGGGCACCATCAACACTGGGAATCCCTACTGGGAATGCTCTTAGACAGACTGATGTAAATGTAAAGGCCAGGTATGCTGGCCCAAGGACAGATAAAATGGGGTCAGGCTGTCCTCTTCCCCTGCCAGCCTAGATGCAGGAGAGAAAGATGATGGGGGGCATGTCCTCCACTCCCACGGGCCAGCCCAGGACAGAGACCACAGGACAAACTGGCTCTCATTATGCCTCTATTACCTTCTTACACCTTGAAAACTGAGCCCAGTCAATCTCATTAATTCATTTATTTAGCACCCTCTGTGGGACGTGCCATAAGGCCAAGCCCTCCCTCTTCCCATCAGAGGCTACCAGCCACATAACTTTGGAGGGGTTGTCCAACCTTACCATGCACCAGGTTTCTATCTGTGAAATACAAGCAATAATACTTACCTTGTGGTTTAACAGTTGAAATTAAATGAGCTATCCTCTATAAAGTTCCCAGACAATGAGATGGTAGCAGAGTCTCAATAAATGGAGATTATTTATTAAGGGAGAACCTTTTACACAATTGAGAGGTGAGGCACTAGGTATTGTTTAAAAATGTGCCAACCAAGGAATGGAAAAGGGATCCTCTGAGCCCTCAGTGTCCTATGCCAGGGCCACCCACCCCCAACTCCACACCACCCTCACTGTTGCTCCCCATCCCATCCGACTGTCATTCCCAACAAGGCTGTGCTGCTACCCAGTCATGGATTCCAACTTCTTTCCCATAACCTGCAGTACATTAAGGAAAGCTCTTCAGAGGGCTTCAGCTAGTAGATGAATCAATCAACCAGTAAATAATCAATCAGTCAATCAATAAATCAGTCCCTAGGGTCTGCGTCTTCTCCCCAGACTGAAGCTGGTTGCCTTTTTATAGTCACGTTATCAAGTTCTGCAGACGGGACAGCCTAGAGGGGATCCATTGACAGCCATTCTCACTGATGGAAAGGAGACTTCACCAAGGACAGTCCTGAAGATGATCCAGTGAGGCCATGTCCATCTATCTGTCCATCTATCCCAGGACAGGAAGGCTGACTCCTGCAGTCACCAGCTCCTGGTCTGGCCTGCACAGCAGCCCTGTCTTGTCCCAGAATCTGTTAAAAGTTTCCTAAGCGAAGGCCTCTAAGCCCTTAATGCAGGAAGCTTCGGAGAGATTTCCATTTGCATGCTGGCCAAAGTGGAGGAGAACACTCCACACGGACCTGCAGCCCAAGGGCCAGGAGGAACAGAGACAGGACCTTAGCTCACCATCTTTCTTTTTAACTCTTCTAAATTTATTCGGGTATTTAAACAAACAGAAACTACAGCATGCATGGTTACTTTTTGCTTTTGTACAACAAAACTAAGTACTCAATATCTCTGCAGAGGTTTGGTGCTTATTTTTTTTCCTTTCTCTTCAGTAACATCAGACAGACTTTTCGATGTTATCCAGTTTTGCACAGTCACTAGAGTGTCGCATCATGAATTATTAAATCAGTGCTTCGTGGTAATACATAATTTCTTATCAATTATTCATGCTAATGTGTGTGTAGTTTACTTAATTGTGTTATTGACGATCAAAAGTAATTTCCTGAAAGTCCTCAAGGACACAAAATTTAATCAGTGTAACTACTTTTCAGATGCAATGCTGTTAAGTATTCTTAATTTGCTCAACAGTTCACTTATTTATGTACCTTTCTGGAGGAAATATGAGTTTAATCAAACAATTAGATTGAAGAGTTAGTGTACATAAGGGCTTGAGCTTGCATCGTTCAACCCAACATTCATAATTACAGGGAAACAGAAGAGACTTTGCCACTTTTTGGCAAATCGTTTCATCTTGGTACTCAACAAGCAAAATACAGCAGTAAGAAGGGTTTGATTTTTTTTTTTTTTTTAAGGAGACAGTGTATTTTATCAAATGCTTTGTGGTAATCAGAGATGAGGCACAATACACTTAGGAGTATTATTTGGGGCACTGGAGAAGGGTAAAAAGGGGACAGGGAAATCTGAAAGTAGAACTTTTTGATTATGACAACTGAGAGGAAAGCAATCACCATAAATGCAGTAAGGGTTTGCATGGAAACACCATCAGTGAGCCACCAAACACTGCAACCTTTCAGGTACCAGACACCCTTCCTGGGAAGGACAGAGCTCATGCTATTGCACATTTCCCTTTGATCTCTTCAAGTTTACTATCCATACAAGAAAACACAAACACACTGACCAAAAACGAAATCTCTTTGAAATTTGGCCCTTTGGAATTAATGATCTTTGGACCACAAGAAAGCGCTCTTCCCATGCTCCATTCCTACATATATGCCATTCTCATCTCATTTGCAATTATTTTTCTTCAATTATTAAAAAAAAGAAAACCCACTGGAGAGCTCCCTCCATGTGCCAGGGACCTGAGGAAAGGTAGTCCATCCAGATGCGTACTTCTTTCAGAGGCATTCCTGGGGGCTTCTTCCTCCTCTGAGGGCCCTCAGCATTCCCTGGACCAGAGCGCTGCTTTCCAGTTGGTAACTTCCCACCAACCTAGAGGTCTCATCTGGAAAGGCAGGGCCTGCAGGTGGGCGCTTCAGTTGTAGGGGCCCACACTTGCTCCACACCTGCCTGTCAAGATGGCAGCCCCAATTCATGGAGCTGACAGCCTGTCTGGCTAGAAGTGCCCAGTGAGAACTGCTAGGGACAGAACCACCATTTACCCCCAGGATAGGCTGTGTCCTGTCAGCCCCTCCACACCATACCTCTTCTCACCTTCTAATCTAACCAAGCCCACAACCAATATCTTTCAAAAAGGGAAAGAAGGGCATGGACATGGTGGAGGGGAACAAGAGTTGGCTGAGATTATACTAGTTTCCTGGTTCTTAATGTAATGGGGACAGTCCCATGTTGTAGCATGAGATTTAGCCCTAGGAGTCTTTCCAGGATGACCCCTGCCATAGTTATTAGTGTTGATGAGAACTTCAAAGGCAGCCCAGAAATAGGAAGGTGACAGGGTGAGCAATTCTACTTCCTTCTAAGACTTCCAGGCCTAGAAGGAAACCCCACAAGGTCTCACCACAGAGTTGAATGTATCACCAAAGAAGCCAGGTCAGCACAGGCTGGTGAGACTCCAGAAGCGCTCTCCAGATGCCAAAAGAGCTGTGGGTCTCACTCCCTTCCTGAATCCAAGAGGAGGTTTGGGGGCAGCAGAATTCTCCTTGCTCTTTTGAGTTTTCCACAGGGCTAAGGCTGGGAGAAGCAGGGGGCAGGGTGGGGTACCAGGCTTGGGCATTCCAGACCCTCATACACTCTTCTCACCCTCGCTCTGTTCCTTGACAGAAGGGGTCTTGTCCTGGCTGCCATCGGGAGGTGCCGGCTTGGCTGCAGGGCTAGGGCTGCTGCTGGTGGATGGCAGGAGATTGGCTGACTGCAGGACGGCTTCTGAGTGCTCACGAGCCTTCATGCGCAAGGCGGCCACACTGGCTGTGCGGTTACTCTGGCAGCCGTAGGTGGGGAGAAAGGAGAGCCCCATGGGATCTGGGACACAGCAAGAACACAGCGGGCCCCCTGGAAGGAGGAAAAACAACAGGCTGCCGTCATTGCCCACATTCTTCCCCCAGGACTTGGGTTGGGGCAAAGAATTGATCAATACTACTTGGTTCTGGGCACTAAAGGGAGAGTTGAAATATGCTCAGGACCCCAAAGGTACACAACTCAAGACATCCAGTTGATAATCCAAAGGATTATCAGAGCAGCAGAGAGACCTGGACAGTCCTGATTTCCTTCCCAATCAGCTATATGGCCTTAGGCCAATATCTTGGCTTCCCTGAGTGTTAACTTCTACTTCCATAAAATGAAATAACACCTACCTCACAGGACCATTATGAGGATCTAATAAAATAATCTCACAATCCCCAAACTATGTGACAAACTCACAGGGTCACAGTAGGGAGAGTTTAAATATTTGAAGTCAAGGGAAATTCAGCCACATCTGTCAGATGCCATACACAATGCTAGCTAGAGGCAGCTCATAGCTTTAACACAGGTCATGCTGAACTCCTTTCAAGGACATCATATTTTTGTGAAGCTGAATTTACCTGCGTTTTGCAAACACTACACAAAAATCCATATAGAACATAAAATGAGTGTGGTGCATCCAATATGATTCCAAGATCACAGAAACTATACAGATTCTATTAGGCACAAATCCCATTAGAAGATCATGGTAGCTACCTATGAATAAAAGAGAAATATTATTTTTCTTTTAATTTATAAATATGTCTTCCAATGGCTACTAACCTGTTGGGACATTAACACTTACTGAGTTGCTTGGATTTTAACATTTAATAAACAGAACCACTGAATATTCCTATGACCCAAGAGTGTCCTGAAAATTTAAGTGAAAACTTCAAGGCACTGTGAATAGAGGATTGAGAATCTCTGAAGGACCAGGTTGGCAAGTACTTAGCACAGGTCCAATGTGAGGAGTGGGCCTTCGAAACAATTACCTGGCCTGAGCCTGCCAGACAGCCCTGCACGAGCCATTCCAGGAACAGGGCCAGGATGGCCCTCTGCCATGCTCAGGTGGAGGAGCCTCCCTCTTCATGGGTCATCCTCAGGCATATATGTATTTGGCAACTATCCCATGAGCGCTTGGGGCCTTGTCTTTGCACTGTTTTCGGCCCTAGTGATTAGTCAGCAGGAATAAGGCAGCTAGACCCCCAGCCTCACTGAGCGTAGTTCTAGTGGAGAGGCACCTGTAGATGTGCATCCCTGAATCAAAGGCAGCCAGTGGTAAGTACTATAGATATGTGAATAGAGCACAATGCTTGGCAGAGACCTGAGTGCGATGAGTCAGAGAGAAATAGGTGTGACTATCCGGGACAGCATGACAGCTTGGGAGATAGCAGTGCAATGGCATGGATGTGGGAACAGAAGTCGCTTGTTCAGGAAGCAGCAGGGTTTTCATAGTAACTAAAGCCAGAAATGGCAGGCAAGGGCGTTGGCAGATGGGTCAGGGGTCAACAAGGCCAGACAGCCCTGCAGGCCATGCAAAATGCAGTGACAGGAAGCCTGAGTGGGTTTGAGTAGAGAGTGTCATGAGCTCATCTGCATCAGAGAGGTCCAGAAAATCTACTGCAATAATGCAGTCCCAGTAGACAGTGGTTTGGCCCAAGGTAGCTGGAGGAGAAGTAGTGAAAAGTGGCCAGATTCTGGGTTTTTGCTAAAGGTTAGAGCCTAGGCAGATTGCTGATAGACTACAAGGAGAGTGACAGAAAGTAAGGAGTTACAGATGATGTCTAGGTTTGGGCCTGAGCCCCACTCTCCCAGTAAGGCAACCTAAGCTCCAGGAGTAACTGCCCAAGTTTGTAGTTTATTCCAAAGTTGGGATCAAGTAAACGGAGGGAAACAGAGAGAAAGTTTTCAGAGGAAGGGGGGAAATATGGAAAGTCTAGCCATGTAATTCTGTGGTCCTACTGGCCATCTGATTTCAAAGAAGAGAACTGAGTAGTGCTCAGCAGTGCTGGTACTACTCCAATCTTTGAGAGATACCTGTGGCTCCAAAGGCCTAGCAAGGGTAAGGAGAGGCTGGGTACACAGACCTTGCACCCAGACCGGGTGGGTAGACTCAACTGCAAATAGAACATAATTTGAGAAATTTTCTGAGCCCATTGGGTAGTTCAAATGATAGGTGCCTGTGTGTGGTCCCTGAAAGAGACACGAATGAAAGTAGCCTCTGCCCGCCAGCAAGCCAGCCTAGTCCAGCTTCGGATCCATGGCTCATCAGGGAAACAGAGATATCCACCTCAGCCAGAGCAAGGACAGTTGGGATTCAGTGCCTGTCCCTGAGGCCTGAGGCCTGAGACCTGGGCAGGGGCAGCAAAGCCAGTTCTTTCATGTGTGTTCTGCCTGTCCCTCAGCCTTTTCTGAAATCCATCCTCGGCTTTGGAAGAAATAGCATTGTAAACAGAAGTGTTTTGGACTGAAATCCGCATTTGTTGAATGCATCGAAATCCCTCCCTACAGCCTTCAAGCCCTTGTGTGATTGGGCACAGCCACCCTCTCCTCTTCTTCCTCAGGTGCTGGCCAGACCCCCTTGCAGAGACTGACAGCACCCAGAACAGCAGGGCCCTCCCTGAGAGCTGTGTGAACTACGAGTAAACACTGTGTGCCATGTATGTGTTGGCACAGTTCTAAGCACAGCAGGCCTTTGTTCATCTCAGCTTCAGAACAGCTTTAGGGAGTAGGTTCTGTTGTGATCCCCTTTTGCAGCTGAGAAAACTGAAGTTAAATAATAAGTGGTAAAGCCAGACCTCACATCAAGCAAAGGGCCTGTTCCTTAACCCATGTCCCTCTGTCTTAAAAGAGGACACATTCTCCCTCCACCTAGGGCATTTCACCAGGTGCTGCCTGTGGCTGAAGAAACCCTCCCTCTCTCTGCCATGGAAAGCCCTTCTCACACCTGTCTCTTTAGGGCTCCATTTGAGTATCATCTCCTTGGGGAGCCCTTCTGGACCTCCCTGTCCAAAGAAGCTTCCCTGGTTATACTCCATCAGAGCCCTCTGCTCACATCTTCACAGCACTGGCTACAAAGGATAAGTGGATTGTTAATGGTTTGTTAACTTGTTTGTTGTCTGTCTCACCCCATACATGCCCTAAGACTGTAGACTCCCAAGGGGGCAAATATCGTTCCGTCTCTTTCTTGACTCTGTCCCCAACACCTAGCATAGTGCCTGCAACAGGCCAGGCCCTTGAGAGAGAGGCAGGGAGGGTTGTCTGGCCTCAGCACTCTTATGAAATCAGCCTTTAGAAGGCAGCCTCAGTAGCATCAGCTGTGGCAGCAGCTGGGTCATTCCCGCCCTCCTTTCTCAGGGATAGTCTTCTTTGTGCCAGAGCCAGGCTCCTTCCTCTCCCCTCAAGCATTTAATATCTTTTCCTTTCCAAGCCTGCTTGGATGAAAGAAGGCTTATCTTTATTAGCACCCACTGTGGGCATTGCTCAGCCCCACTCTCCCAGTAAGGCAATCTAGGCTCCAGGGGTACCTGCCCAAGTTTGCAGTTTATTGCAAAAGTGGGACCAGAACCTTCTGGTGGACTTTCCCTTCTCCAGTGGTATAGCAGGAGGTTAAAGGCAGCTGTCACTTCCTGCCTCAATTTTGGCAGAGGGGTCAATACAGCAGGCAGCAGATACCAAGATGAATGTGAGATAAATCACAAATGCCAGGTTTACAATGGGAATTCTGAGAGCCCAGTCCACAGCTCCACAACTCTGGCAGCTCTCAAGCCTGGCAATGTTCAGGAAACAGAGTTGCACTGGGTCAAATCTTGACTGTTCCACTTCTCCTGGTGTCTCTCGCACAGACACAGCCACACATTGAAACCAAAAATGGCTCCACAGGGAGTTCCAGTCTTTGTTGGAAATAGTGCCTTTGTCATGAGTCCTGGGAGCCACTCACAGCAGAGACTGTCTTCCCTCCACGTCTCCCTTCAGTTAGGGAATGCACATGTGAAGAGACCAAAATACAAAGTGAACACTCTTGGCAGTGGGAATACTGAAGATTGTCCTCTGTGTCTGTTTAGAATTTTTCTTATCTTTCTGCAAAGACTGTGAACTTCTTTTAAACTCGGAAACTTTAATTTTAACATTAATTTTCAATGAATGTGAAAAGAAAAGGACTGAAATTAGACCCCACCAGCACATTTGAGGAGGGACTGTGAGGGGTTAGAGGCCTAAGCTGCATGGGTGCTGCAGATCATAGGGAACTTTGGGGCTATGGGTTATCAGGGACCTGGAAAGGGCCATAGTCCTCAGGCCTAGTCCTGGGCACCAGGCCCTGCCAGGCCAGCTAGAAATGAGTGGGCTCAGCTTGTCTAAGGCTAATTCTTGCCCCTAGCAAGGCCTTGTTCCAATATTAACATCAAAGGGGTAGTTAAATGGTCTGTGACTCAGCGATGAATATTTCACATGTAGGATGAAGAAGTACTATCACTTGGACAAAACAGAGCCTCCTTCACCTGAATCCATGGCCTATACATGCTAGGTCACTCTCCACAAAAGCCATCAATAACTATACTTCTGGCCTGCAAAACACAGATTCAGAAATAAGAAAAATAAATCAACTCACATAACTGAGGCAGTAGGAGAGATAAGAGTCTGTGCACATAATCTAGTTCATCCCCTACACTAGACAGTTGATGAAACTAAGTGCCAGAGGAACTCAACTACTCCGGGAGACTAGCTAAAATATGTAGGGGCTATACGTTCATATTCAGCCTTAAAGAAAGAAAGAAAGAAAGAGAGAGAGAGAGAGAGAGAGAGAAAGAGAGAGAGAGAGAGAGAGAAAGAAAGAAAGAAAGAAAGAAAGAAAGAAAGAAAGAAAGAAAGAAAGAAAGAAAGAAAAAGAAAGAAAGAGAAAGAAAGAATATTATCACATGCTACAACATGGATGAACCTCAAGACCATTATGCTAAATGAAATAGCCAGTCAGAAGAGTACAAATTCTGTATGTTCCCACTTATGGAAGGTGCCTAAAGTAGGCAAATTCATAAAGACAAGAAGTAGAATGGCAGTTGACAGGGGCTGGGAGAAGAGGAGCGATAGGGAGTTGTTTAATAGAAACAGAGTTTCAGTTTTGGATGATGACAAAGTTCTAGAGATGGATGGTGGTGTTGGTTATACAACAATATGTATTTAACACTTTTGAGCTATACATTTAGAAATAGTTAAGATGGTAATCTTTATCTTATGTGTATTTTACCACAATTAAAAATAAAATAAAAAGAAAATAAATTCTTAAAAAAAAACTGAGCCAAAAAAGAGTTCAGGTCAAGGTTCTCAGGAAGATGAGAACCACCCATGGCTGTTGAGTCTCCTTTATAGCAACTCCAGTGGGTAAGAACCTCAAAGGCCCTCAGGCCACCCACATTCATCCCAGCCACACACTGCCTCAACCTCCATGGGTAGACACCTTCGACCCACCTCAGCTGCTGTGTCTTTGGTTAAGGGAACATTACATGGTTTGTACACATCCCTGGAATCTGGCCTCTGGCTCGAGATTCTGCACTATGCCCATTGGATAGGCATTTCCACAGCAGGGCAGCAGACCCTGAGAGATGCACCCAGGCCAACAAAATTTTTTGGCATACAGTCCCTCACAGATATCACCCTCTTTCCTTCTCTAAACCCCAACTCTGAACAGCTGCTGAAGTGTCCATCAAAGGGGTCAATGCCTATAGGTGGACTCCCAACTGTCTGAACAGCCACATGAAGGAATGCTGAAAATGAACCAGTGAAAGTCACTTTCTCTTTGCCCTGCCCTTACCTAGATAAGAACACGGAAGATGTGCCAATCCAGAACGTAGATGCAAGCAAGACTAAGAGAGGCAATCTATACAACAGACAAGATCAAAGGTGAATAAGGATACAAGTCTAATGGAATGATATTTATCAAAAAAGACCCATAAAGTCTATTATCTATACTGTACAGAGGGAGACCTGGCTCAGCAATTGAGCATGTGCTCATTATGACTTCACAGTTCACTCACTGTGACACCTTAACAGAGGCAGAACCTACAGAAGATAAAAGGTAGTATAAAAGTCCTTCTCCCCTCTGTCATGGTCAGATCATCAGACCAGAGGGAGGAAGGAAGGGGGAAGAAAGCAGGGAAGAAGGAGTGAAAAGTGAAAGAACTGGGGCTATTTAGCTTAGTTGACCCCAAGGCACAATGGATATGAAGTAACTGCCTCCAACTACTTCTCTAGATGTAGAGAGTGGAACAGAAGCAATGGGTGGAAGTGAGAAAAAGAGGGGTTTTCTTTTCTTTACCATCAGCAGTGGGCTTTCTCCAGAGTGATGGGTTTCTGGTCATAATAACCTGAAACCTCCTTGACAGGATATTGTAGTGAAACTTTGTGTGAAATATAGGCTATTGGAAAAGACAAGTTTTTTAATCCCTTTCAACAAAAAAAGAGTAGTTTTAGAATGCAATGTCAATTACAAAGCTCAGTTTTTCTTCTAACTTTAACATATGTTTTTAGAATTTCAGTAATTGCAATTAAGCTTAAATTGTCCAACAACCAACACCTCTCTTAACTCTTATATCTTACAAAGAAAAAAATGACTTCCACAAATAAGATCCTTATAAAACTAACTCTTGATTTCTCCATAATTTCATAGTACCAATAGAATCATCACATTTCTCCCTATGTCTCCTGCCCAAACAATTTCATTGGCTGGCACACTACTGAAAACCAGAAGTAACAAAATGGAGACTCATCCTTTGTGATACTCAGGGTGGCAGATGAACATATAATTCCTGAGTGAAAACTCATACTTCAGAACGAATACACTTTCCTGTGAAAAGCAAGCTCAAGGCCCTCACCAAGTTCCTAACGATGTTTTCCAGGGCACTTCTAACACAAGTCCGCTTTACAAGACTGTCACAAACTAAAAAGCAATGCGGCTGCCAATGGCAAACATTTATGGGTAATATTGAAAAAAGAGGCAAAAATTAATAAGACAGACAAAAAACTCAAAATGTACTTGGGCCATTTAGTATAGGGCAAGCAAAACGGCATACCTCAGAATGGCCTGAAGCTGTCACTGGTGACATCAGGAACTGTCACATGAAACGATGTTTGAAAGAGCGTTGAAAACTGCAACACACCTACAACTGTTAGTGGTGGGTGATGCTGAATTGGCTGTGAATGAGGCACAGCATTCTTTTTTTATTGGGTCAGGGAAGTGACGAAGACACTTTAGAAAATGTCTACCCCAAAATGGAGTTGCCATTATCAAAACCCCATAAAATGAGAGTGATGACAGGACTCTGGGGTCTGAAAGCCAGGTAGGTACAGCCTGTGGAGATGGAAGGAAGTAGGCTTAGAACCTAATAGTCATGGGGCTTGTCTTCATCTTTCCGAGTCCGGCTTCCTATTTGTAAGAGGAGGTAAAACACTTGCCTTTGGGAGAAATTCTATAAAGCACCTAATACTAAGCCCTCAAAATTATTATTTCCATAACCCCATGCAAATTAAAGGGCAATTCTAAGTCACAAGTCACAGCTTGTTCCAATTACCAATTTGTTTCAATGACCAGCTAAAGAATTCAGCTTGCTCTGAGCATCACCCCAGAGGACAGCCAGGATAAGCAGTGATTGTGCCGTGAGCATCCTCACCAGTACTGCTCCTTTGCCCTGCATTACACGCAATGCCCACATTATCTCCAGGTTATATCAGTTCCTCTGTGAAGCCTTTCCCATCTGACCAAAAAGTAGAATAATTTTTTCTGCCAATATAATTTTGAGGAATAAGCCTAACAAACTTTAAAAGTCTCATCTTTGGATTGCTAGATGTCCAGATTTGGAGCTCTCATTTTGTTTGTTTGTTTGTTTGTTTTTAATCAATCAAAAAGCTATAATCATGGATGGGCTAAAAATTAAATTAACTAGAGAGGCAATCATCCCAGAGTGGCACATAGCAACAAAAAACTATGAGTAACCTAATGGCCTAATAATAGGGAATCAACTGAATAAGTTATAGTTGCCCATATAGAACACAATGAAGCTATGATACAATTATATTGTAGGAGGATATTTAGTGCCATTAAAAATATAAGAGTAAAATATTAAGTTTAAAAAGCAGTTTAAGTAACAGTAAGTCAATATGATCCCATTTTAGTATATGTATATTTGTGTATATACATACACATTCATTATACATAATATATATACACACATAGTAGATACGTGTGTATGTATATGTTCAGCCATGTACCTACCATATCTACATGGGATGATAGGTGTATATATACATATATAAATTTATTTAGAAATAGAAAATATTTATAAATTTGAACTTTTAATCGAAAATTATTTAAATTCCAAATAAGTTATAAAATAACAAATTTATTAGAGATATAGATTTATAAATGGGAGAAAAACAAATGTAACAATACCAAATATTCATAGTGGTTGATTCTGGGTAACAGGTTATGAATGATCTTTTTCTCTGTGTTTTATTATATTTTTTTTTCTTTCTAAATTGACCAGATATTACTCTCATCAAAATGATGTCCTTTTCGTTACTTGTGATTTTCTATTTCTTTTCATTCAGATGATGGGAACAGATGCTCTCCTTTAGAAGAGAATCGTCCACTGAAGTCGCTAAGAAATAAAGATGTGTCTACATACATAGCTGAGACTCCATGACTGCCAATGGCCTCAGTCTACACTACAGTCACTGATAGGCTCGCCATGGAAAATCTACTAGGAACATTTGGTCCATCTCCCATTCTGTGGGCATCATAGTCAGTCATTCCCTTTACATGGGATGCAACCAACCCAGCAAATGGCAAAGCCTCTAAAAGGCCATGACTTCTTCTGTCTAACCTTACCAACATGCCATCTCCAAAGTCTGCAACCCATCTTTCCACTAAATGCAGCCTGAAAATTGTTTTGTTTGGAGAACATACTACCTCTTGGACACTAAATTAAAACACACAATTAGATTACCATTAAGTTGCAGCAAATTCTGCTGAATTGCTCTAATTGGCCTACATTCCTATAAGATATCATTCTTTAAAGGCTTGGCCTGAACATAAATACTTAATGTAATAAATACAGTCTGAAATATTTGATCTCCTTGGCAGTTTAATTGATCCTCTACAGAGACTGACAGGAAAAATTAAGTTAGTTCTGTCTTGTCTCTGCCAATGGCACATTTTCATCAAAAAGGCACGTGAGCTACAATTTTGGTTACAAGTAGAGCTCTCACACACTGATTTCTTGTTGAATGTTCATTCTGAGGGTAATAGATTGAACAAGGAAATGAATATGTGGGTTTATGAAACATTTAACACAAACACTACACCTCATTTCTTTTTGCTTTACAGTAAAACAATTTTGTGAGTCATAACACCAGTTCCTTACAGTTCACAAAAAGTGTCTGAGTGAGAATTGGTACGGTTGCCAACAATATTTAGATATAGATCCTACGGCTAACTGTGCTCACCAAAAATCAAAAACACAACAAGGTCTAATTCACACCAAATGTCTTCTACCACAGATCCCTGAAGTACTTTCTCCTGTCTCTGTTTGATGGTTTTTGTTGCCCCCTTATGAGTTGTTTATTTTTGTACCCACCTCACTCCCTAAACTTGCTCTAAGTACCATTCACCCACCCTCATCTCCACATTCCTGATCATAGAACTAAAATGTTTCATTTTGATACACAGTAAACACTTGAATATTTGAGATCGCAAGAAAGGGAGGGAGTTGGCATATTTTCCTGATGGAGATGGCATATTTCAGTTCCTCAAAGTTGCCATCTCCCAGGTTCTAAGCTTCCTCAAAGATCCACAAAAAGAAAAACTGTAGTCATGACAAAGTTACTCAATCTGATTAATGCCAAAATCCCCACATTAATTTGGCAGGTTATTCTGGTGGAACAGATGCTAAATCCCACCTGTCTTCATTCTAGCTGTGACTGTACACCCACTGTCCTGACATCTCATTTGCTCAGCAAATGCTCCTTGACGCGAACGGGCTCACCAACTAGGATATAGTCTCAGGGCCAGTGCCCAGCTCCCGTTTCAGCTTGCATGTCTCTGAAGGGGCAAACAAATAATGATAGACCCCAGATCTAGTGACCCTGGCACAGCCAGAGGAACAGCAGGGGCATGCGTCCTAGGCAGTCCAATGCCAATAAGCACTTCCCTCCCTCTTTCCAGCAGCAGCCAGAACCCTGGACGGGCAGCCTGTTTCTCCCGCTGACTCTGGGCACAAGCCAGAAAACTTCTGCTCAACCCCTTGCACTCCAGGGCCCCACTGATTAGCAGAAAGGGCAAACCCATCAGCACCCACAGGAGATGGCTTCTGGAAAGTGAGTTACAGTTTTAAAAGCCAGAGGATGACAGCTGGGGCCTGTGAAAGAAACCGAATCAATACAGGGCATGGGGGCTGGAGGTCAGAACACGTAGGTCCCTGACCTGTCCTACTCCTGACAGATGCACTGTGCAACCTTGGGTAGTCCTAGTCCCCACTCTGGGCTTCAGTTTCTCCCACTGGATCTTGGAGAAGCAGTAATAACATACTCATCAAGGAGATTCCTTACAACTCGTTAGTCTCCACTCTTGTCTTCCTGACATCAGCTAGGCATGGAGGGGGCTTTTCTTGTGAACCCGAGCCTTGTAAACCCAAACCTAATCAGATCCCTAGTGATCTCTAGGCCTCATCATTATAATCTTGACAATTGCCAGCATCTACTAGACACTTGGATGTTCCAGGCACAGTCACACACCCTACCACCACTACTGGAAATGACCACCATGACCCTTATTTCACAGATAAGGAGATTAGAATCTGCCATGAGTTGACCCCATAATGAGAGAGAGGCAGTTATGGGCCATGGCTGGTCTGACTGAAGAGCCTGGGCTCACCTCAAGGCCATGCCATCCTCTCTCAGGACTATGGCTCCATCTCACCTCACACTTTGCTTTTTTCTCAACAGACCAACCCTGCCAGCCTCAGTGCCTTTGCTAGTGTTGTTCTCTCTGCCTGGAGTGCCATCATCCACTCCACATTTCCTATACTTTCTTCTCAGTTCAACTCAAGCCCAACTCAAGCATCTCCTCTGGAAAGCCTTCCCCATGCCTCCCTCCTCAGGGCTTCCCCCACAACATGCATATTCTCATTGGCCTCTGCAAAAGTAGATGACTGTGTTACATGTGATGGAATTTTTTGTTGCCCTATCTTTCTCTTCATAAGACCACCCCCCCCCCCAGCCTACCAGCTCCTTATGGCAAGGATGGGTCTAATTCATCACCAGATGCTTAGCCCCTGTTTCAGGGGCTGGAAAAGTGGGTTTCTCAGTGAGTATTGAATGAAGAACAACAGGGCCCAGTAGTTTCTGGGGTCTGTCAGGTGGCCAGTGGTATATGGCCAGGGTCATAGATTAGAGTCTCCTAAGTGAGAACCATCTCCCAGGCCCAGGGCAGCATCACTTTTTTCTTTCTTTCCTCAAACTCCATTACCTTTTACTCTGTACCAGGTTCTGTGCCAGAGACAGAGAGACTTAGCAGGATTTGGAGGTGAGCCAGATATGGTCAGTACCCCAATATTACTTATAGCTGGGATTGGAAAATAAGGTATGTCCAAACACAAGCACCCCAATTCATGTCATGAAACCAGAATATTCTTGATACCTGTGCCAGTCAGTCTCCAAAGAGGGCCTTCAATGAACCAACCTCCCAGTATTCACACCTATGTGAAGTTACTTCTACTTGAGTCAGGGCTGCTCTGTGAGCAGCTTTAATTAATAGAATGCAGCAGAAGCAATATTGTGCCTGTTCTGAGAATAAACCTTAAGAAGGCATGGCATCTTCTGCTCTTAAAGTCTTGGGGCCCAAGTGCCATCCATCCCCTTCCAACAGGCTTCCTATGGTGTGGGGAGAGAGCTCCCAGCCTCCCAGCATCCCTGCAAGGCACCAGACCCAGAAGGGATTCCATCTTAAAGGTACCAGCCCAAGCTGCCATCTGACTGCAAATCCCCAGGCAAAATGGCAGCAGAACTGCCCTGCTGAGCTGAGCTAGACCTCAGACCAGGAGAGGTAAAAAAATGGGTATGCAGGTCTGATGCTGCTTTTATTATACTAAGTTTGGGGATAAAGTAAAATAATATTGAAACCTGGAATGGAGATTTTAAGAAAAGAAAATCACAAGCCAATCTCTTTATGATAATAGATGCAAAACCCCTGAACAAAATATTAGCAAACTGAAACTAGCTATCTTTAAAATGCATAACTTGTCACATCTAATTTGGGTTTATTCCAAGAATGCACAGTTGGTTTAACATTTAAAAAATCAATGTAATTTACTATATTAATATATTAAGAAAGAAAAATCATGTGATCATCTCAACAGCAGCAGAAGAGTATTTGATGAAATTCAACATCCATTCATATTCATGTTTTTTAAATAATAATTAGAACAAAACTCTTAGAAAACTAAGGCAAGAAGAAAATATCTTTAGTTGATACTAAGTCTCTAGAAAATTTTAAAAGACAACAGAGACAATTGTGAAACCCTGAGAGCTTCACCATGAGATCAAGAATAAGACAAAGATCACATATCTTATGATTGCATTCATATGAAATTTTCACAATAGCAATAGTGAAATGCCCATAATCCATAGGGACAGAAAGATTGGTGGTTGTCTGGAGCAGGGTAGTTGGGAAAAACGAGGAGTGGCTGCTAACAGGTGCAGGGTGATGAAAATGTCCGAGTTGATAGTAGTGATTGCTGCACAACTCATTAGATATACTAAAAACCATTGAGTCATACACTTTAATGAATAAACTGTATGTTAGATGAATTATATCTCTATAAAACTGTTATTTAAAAATTGAATAAAATAAAGATATCTGCTACCACCACTTCCATTCAATACTACTGTATTAAAAGTTCTGGCCAGCACAGTTGAACAAGAAGAAATGTAAAGTATAAGAACTGAAAAAGGGGAGATAAACTGTCTTTATTTGCAAATAATCTGATCTTGTACATAGAATATCATAAAGAATCTACAACTAAACCTAATTACATAGATAAATCTCGCAAACATAATGCTAGAGTCCAGACATGAAAAATACATATTGTATAATTCCAATTATATTTCTATACACATAAAGTTCAAAAAAGTCAAAACTAAACAATAGAAAGCCAGTTTAGGAAATCGGCAGAACTACGCTACCATAAAAGTCAGCAAAGGGTTTTATTTAGGGGAAACAGAAAGGGGCACAGGGATTCAGGGATTTGGGGGTAACAGGCAAAGTTCCAGAGGGTGATTATACAGGTGCTTAAAATTGTTCATTAAGCTCCAGATCTGTGTTCTTTGAAATTTTTCTAATGACTATTACATTTCACAAAACAAGTTTTTTGTTCTTAAAATTTTTGGTTTTTTTTAAAATCACAAAAATAGTTAAAAGTGATTAAAAAGGAATGGGAGGGTGGATGCTTTCAGATAGCTCAGGGGAAGAAGAGGCTCTCTCTGGCTGAGTTTAGTCCTGATGGGTAAATAGTCATTGGCCAATAAAGCCCTTCCAGTCTCAGAATCTGGATACCTTACCCTGGCCTGGAAGCTCAAGGGTCAAGGCTAACATGAAGGAAGGATAGGATCTTGGCTAACTAAGATGTCTTGCTCTCAGGAATAACATGGCCAGACCACTTCCCAGGACTGGATGCCCTGCCCCTTGCCTCCCCTTGTCCTCACATGCTCGATGCAGACCCAAGACTGCTATTCCAATTGCTAACATCCACTGAGCACCCACTGTGTGCCAGCACCAGGGGAGGTGCCTCATACAGCATCTCCCTCAGTCTTCACAGATTCCAAGACCTGGATTGACCAAGCACAGCCACAAAAGTGCAAGGGCAGCCAAGACTTCAAGTACAGCCTATCTGCCTCCAGGCTCCTCCCAGCCAGGGCCTCACCTGGGACAGCTGCGGCCAGCCACCTCCTTCCCTTGGAGGGGAACAGGGGATTGAGGGGGCAGGGTAAGAAGGGGTGGGACCTTATTCCTTTGCTCTGCTGCTGTTCTTTTACCTCAGGCCTGACTCCATGGAGCCACACCAAGGACTTAAGTGCCCCCACATGCCAGCCTTGCCCAGAAGGGTGGCCCACCCTTCCTTCTATTGTTTCTGTTTGGGGAAAGTCAGCCGTGATGCCTCCACCCAGATTTGGAGAGGAACGGTGTCTCTGGGCCTGATCTAAGACTGAGCACTGAAAACTCTCCCTAGCAGCTGTAATTAGCTTTCACCTCACACCCAGCTCTCTGAATCACAGGTTAAAGGCAGCTGGTCTAAGTGCACCAGGAAGCGAGCCTCTGCTGAATGTTGCTCTCCAGCCCCCAAACATACTGCCTGTCCTGTGGCCAGCACTTCCCCTCCACAAACCCAAGCACCTCCCTTGGCCATTAATAACCTCCTTTGCATTAATGAATTGTGAACACAAGGCTGGCCATTAAGACAGTGCAGGAAAGTTCTTTGTGTTGCTAAGGCTTTTTCTCTGAACACCCATTATTGTTATGCAAACACTCCCTGCATGGGGTAGGGTCCTGCTGCCTTTTTATTTGAGAGTTTCCAGGCACACCCAAGAATGAAACGCAGTAACTAACTACATTCCTGGCGGGGATGGGTCCTCCCTGACCATCCCAGAGTGTAAAGCACTTTGCAGCCTGTGAAGCCACAGGGGGACGGAATGGGTGCCTGACCAGGAAATCCTAGCAGGAACAGGAAGGAACCCCCATCCCTGCTAAATATCGGAACAAAGGGGGCTATAAGAAAAGGTGAATGTCAGCAGCAATTAAGTTCAGAGAAATGGAAGAAGTTTGAAAGAAGCGGATATTTTGGTGAGCCTTTTAAAGGTGAGTGGGACCCAGTGACTTGAAAATGAGAATGGAGGAACCTGGTTAATATAAATGGTAGTATGTACTGAGTACCTCTCATGTGCCACACACTGTCCTAAGGGTCTCAGTTGTTCTCACTCATGTGCTCCTCATTTAGTCCTATGAATCCAGTCCTATGATGATCAGATCTCCATTTTATAGAAGAAAAAACTAGAGAGTTCCAGCACTTTACTCAAAACTTACAAGGCTAGAAAATGAAGAATGAGGATTCACACAGGCAGGCCACCCACAGCCCTTGCTTGAAGCCACTGTACTAGCTGGCTGCTTGGTAATTAAAGGGTAATTAAAGAAGGAAAACCCCACAAGTGCCTGATTTTCAATTACCTGGCTCTGTCCCCAATGAGCAGATTCCTGGCCTATGATAGCCAGTTGCCCTACCTCCTGATAGGGCAACCTGATGCCTGTCCAGGGGCTGCCCAACAGAGCCCAGAGGCTAGTCTGCCACACCTCTATGTGTGGACATTCTGCTTAACCAGCCACCACGGAAGGGCCATGACCTCCTGTCATTAAGGGTACCACCTCCACTTCCTATCCTTCTCTGTTGCCTGAGCAACCCTGCTGACCTTTCCAGACACTTTCCCCCATGCACATACCTCCTGGCATGCCCCCAGCACTAAGAATACTGAATGAGCAGCCTCTGCACTGCATCTCAGTTGCCTGATGAAGCTGGAGGACCTGGCAGCAGAGCACAACACCCCAGGACAGGATGACTATACTGTGGTGGAGGGCAAAACTCCAGAAGGTCTCTGCCCTCGCATCTGAGGCTGAGGCAGAACCGCCAAGTTGAGCTATGGTATGTGCTGTGGCTATTCTTAACTGAGTGAATTGTCCAAAATCACGGTAATTTCCAGCCTAAACTTGGTTTTCCCAGCTTTCCACCTGCTTCCAAGCCACAGGCCCCTGTTCGCAACAGATATCTTCAAGGAATCAAAATTAGTCTCTCTAATTTCATAATATAACCATAATCCAGAGCTTCTTGCTGCTGACTTCTCTGTGTATGCTAAGGCTCAGAGAAGTGGCCTGCCCCCATTCACTTGCCCCCATGATTTAAAGATTAAAAAGCAAAGTCCAGATCCACTGGCATGTTCTGGGCTATAGTCACACAACTGCCAGGGCCCAGCCTGTCCACCCCACTCACGTGGGAGGCAGAGCTTGGCATTACCATGAAAACCTCTCTGTACTCTGGAGTCCAGTGATAAGCAGTGCCCCCTACTCACCCCTGACTGCCCTTTTCCTCCCCCCTGTTGCCTGCTCAGGAGCTGATAGCCAATATTGTAGAAGCATTCTCATTTTCAGAGCACATTCAACACAAAAACATTTTCAAGCAAGTGAATACCCATAAAACTACATGAAAGGAACTAAGAGCTTCAAGGATCATTATTTAAAAGAACGCAGCAAACTGTACCTCAGTGACCCCCAAACTACTTCACAAACACTCCTGGGGACTCTCTCAGTATTTCCTAGGCAAGGACTTCACATCTGTCACAATATCTAGAACCAGGACCTCAACACAGAATCCTTCAACTTGTAACTATATATAACATTACCCAGGCACTGAGTTCTGGGACCACTAGTTGGGGTGCTCCATATACCTGGGAGAAATAATCATGCCCTGAGATTGAGAGCCTTGCATTGTTCTCACACTCTGGCCAGGTGCTGACACAGCCCAGAAGCCTCGACTGGTTCCTCAAGCCCTGCGCTGGAGATGCAGGCTTGCAGTCTCGGAGGAGCAGTTCCTACTAGGAGGTCTGGGAAAGGCCAGAACCTTGGCAGCCTACCTAGAACACTTGCTGTCTTCAGTCCAAGGCTATGTGGTCCTGCTAAGACCACAAAGCATGAGGAAGGAGACACGAGCACTGGTTTGGGTCTAGAAGCTGAAGATCACTTTGATTTATTTCTTCTGGGTCATTTGCAAGTTCCTGCAGGCCTAAGGAATGGAGTGGGATCTCTGGGCTGGCTGCAGCACTCAGCTTACATTGGCCCTGTCTCTGGTAGTCCTGGGAGAATCTACTACTATAGACTCATGGCTTTCCTCACTTGCTGGGAGAGGCAGGGTGGAGATCCAAGGCCCCTACTAGCAATGCTCATCCCAAGTAATGAATGAATAAATAGTGCTGGGCAGAAAGGGCACATCAGGATCCTGCAGAGAACAGCCTCGACCACAAAGGGGAGACCTAGCTGAATAAGTGATGTGTGAGCCAGTGACTCCCTATCCCTGAACCTCAGTTTCTCATTTTAAAAAGGATGGGCTTAGAAGCCCAAAAGGGTGTCTTCAGCACCATCTACATGAAGTTCCTCTGAGCTAGCTGAGGCAGTGCCCTAGTTGTCCAACAGCCCCTACGAAACAGATCTCAGGCCCGAGAGATGGAAAGCTTGGTTCAGCCTCCAGTTCTGCCAGTATCTGGCTGCCCAGCCACCTCTGGGGGTGTAGTTAAGGTGAAGGAGGCCAGGTTATAGCCCAGAGGTCCTTGGCACTGAGCCAGGCCCTAGAAAATTTGAGATGTTCCTCTCTTGGGCCCAAATCAGGATATGTACTTAATTTCTGTAGCTTGGGGAGACCTGAGAGAGTGAGAAAATGTGGGCTACAAGAGTGAGAAAGCCACGTTGGCCCTAAATCATTTGACAATGTTCCACAAAACCATCACTCATTGAACCCAGGGATATTTAGAATCTGATTTGCAGGTTCACACTTCTCACTCCAGGTCTGAGGCAGATGCCAGGTTCTGCAAGCACATCTCCAGGGACTGCCAGGCCTTCCTATATTGAAGCAGGGCTGTGCTGATCAGCAGATTCTGAGGCAGCCCCAGAGACTTCCAGCTCAGAGTTCTTCCCTTCCAGAAGTGCCACCACATGGAGACAGGAACTTTTAGAAGGCAGAGATAGCCCCAACCAATCCCAGCATTATCTCAGAATGACCTCAGCTCCACTGCCTACCCATGTCATTTTAGAGCCCTTTCTTATAATCTTTACTGTGCTGTTAGAAGGATGTGGGTCTACAACATGAGACTACCTGGCAGAGCACAGAAGAGGTTTTCAATAACTACTCATTTCCCTCTTTTTCTACCATGACTTGGCTTACCAGAGACTAAAAAGCCAGCTGCTCAGAGGCCAGCTGGGAATGGGCTATGGTGCTAAAGGGTCAGGATGAGCCACAGGAGGAGAACTTTGAAGGGGAGAAGACCAAAGGAGGAACTGTGTATGCAAGGAGAAGAACACAGAAAGCAGAGATGGGAGCAAGCAGAAAAAAAGCCCCCCTCACAAAACAACAGGCTCGTCTGACCAAAGATGTACCAGTTTGGCCCCAAAGACTTGGAGACAACCTTTAAACCATGGGACTAGTTCTAATAAAAAGTCAGATTTTCAGATTCCCCTGAAAATTCATAGTTCTGACAATGGTGTGTCCACATTCTCCGGTGGCCACGGTCAGCTGGCTTGAGCAACAGTTGACCCTTGAGTGATAAAAATGCCCCAGTGCATCCTCATTCCCACTTCTGCCCAGCCATATCTGAAGGTGCCCCTTAGCATGCTCTTTTAATAACTGTTTCTGACAGTAGAGCAGTGTGGCTTTTCCCTGTGCCTCTCTCAAAAGTGGGAAAATGACAAATAGACCAAGAGTGCCACATGTTTCAAGAAAAGTAAGAGCAAAAAAAGAAAAGAGAAGTAAGAGCTCATTTGTATTTGGGGAAGCAAAGACGATGCCTACATGCTCACTGCACTCATTTCCTGCCTGACTCTGGAAACATCTGTGTGTCATCTGCCCTAGCAAGCCTCGTCCCTCTGACTACAGTCAAGAAAGACTTCTCACAAGGATATCGGGCTGTCCAATCAGTATCAATACAATGCACAAATATGCATCACAGTTTGGTGAGCACACTGTGATTTCTGTCACCTCTGCAAGTTCCTGCACACTCCAAGTCCCCCATCCCCCAACCCCATGGCAAGGGCAGTATGAAAGGAAAGTGTGTTTCCAGTGAAGAAGGCACAGTGCAGGCCCCAGCCCCCAGGGGTCAAAGCCAGCCTGAAAGTCTCAGGGGAGGGCCAAGAGGAGTAGGAATGAGAAAGAGAGGAGGGCTGACAGATTTACCAACTGGGAGGGGTAAATTTACCAACCCCTGCCTCACTCCTGGGTCAGGGTGTGGGAGACAAAAAGCCCTGCTCTATCTCGGCCTCCCAGTTTCAGACACTGTCTTGCCCTCCCTGCCCAGCACTGTAGCCCTCTCAGCCCTCCTGCAGCCACCTCAGCTTAGCTAGCCAGAGGCACCCACAGGCAAAAAGATGTGGGAATTGCCTCCAATTCATGAGGCTGAAGTGGGGCAGGTGAAGAACTCTTATAAAAGATGGCTCCCCTCAGGAACTGAGCTGGCCCTTACCAAAGAAGATTCGACAGATAGACATAGGATTGCTCCTCTGCCCAGACCAGCAACTTGGCTGATACCCAAGTCTCATTGATAATTTCCTTCCAGAAGCCCCTGCCAGTTTGCTGACCTCACCTCTGTAGTGCCCTATTAGCCTATTGTGTCTTGTGGACATGTCTCAAGTCTGCTCTGTGAAGGGCTCTATGCGGCCTCTGGAGCACAGAGACCCTACCGCTACAGGAAGCACTAGAAATATGAAGGACCCAGAGTTGATGGTGTTAAGCCTTGTCTACCCATGCGAGCCATCTGAGCACAGGGTTTTGCCCAGCTACCTAGACCACCCAGAAGGGGCTCTGGGCTTTGAGGATCCATCTCCTGCAGTGGAAAGTCTAAACCCAAGAGCATGGCATTCAGGACCTTCTAGCTTTAGCCCCTTCCAGGCACCTCCACCTGTCTCTGGACATTCTCCCATGAATACTTGACATACCAACCATTCTCCAGACAAGCCTGGTTCTCCTCCCTACTTCTGGCACACTTTGCCTGTACTATTTTTTATACCCGGAACACCTTTTTTTTCCCTTCAGGAGACTCCCCAGAGAGGCTCCACCATGCTCTTATTCATCCACTCAGACTTTAATACAGAATAAGCAGGACACCCTGGAGGGGGCCTCTCCCACCATTTATTGTCAGGAAAAAGCCTACAGCTGTACCTGCACCCCCACTTCCCAGACTCCATGTGACAGGCAAGGCCCCAGTACCATCGAATACTCAGGTTTGGTTCCTCCAGACTCTCTCTGAGGCTTAGCCTTCCTCCGGGGCAGCCTCACAGGAGGAGTAGGCTTGGAGCCAGGAATTGAGAGAGACAGGATGGGCCCATTCATCCAACGTGGTTTCTCAGAAATCCCCAAGGAATAGCCCACAAGAGTTCCTTTCCTGGGCCTGGCAAAATATTTCTACTAATTTCCATCCTTTAGACAACAGCCACTGAGAAGAGAGTAAGTCTTGGAAAACCATAAATCCTAACAGTTCCGACCTCTGACATCAGGAGTTCCCCAGGCTGGCAGGTTGGCAAGCTGCTTATGTAGAGAGGGGCCTCCTTCCTATACAGGGACAATTGCTCCTCACAGGCTTCACTCATCAGCTTCAGGTTAGCTCCTAAAACTGTTACTCATGCCAGGCAGCAATCTGCGAACACGGAACAGTCGCTTTCGAAACAACCACCTCTTAGACAAGCACCCACCAGGTACAGTGATACTTGACATTCACCTAAGCTCTCAGGACATGTGGAAATCAAGCAAGATGGCATGTGTGGAAATAGATGCTGTTCATAACCTGGCCATTATTGACAAAAGGAGAAAAGGAGTTGCGCCTGCCCAGGTGCAAGGATGGGCCCTGAGAATACAGGATGGTCAGATAATATCCAGAATCCAGTCCAACAAAGCCCCAGCCAGTAGAGCCAAACTCACCTTTTAGGGAGGCAACATGTGACAGGGCCTGGGCATATGTGGCAGTATTCAGGAGGGTTCCCGGCAAGCAGGAGGGAAAGAAAGGTCCTGTAGGAGCCACCGTTCTCCCCAAGCTGGAGAGAAAGAAAATCACATGAGTTCCCAGCTCTGTGTGCCTGCTGGCCCTTCAGGCCCAGGGATCCAGCCAACCTCACCTCTGCTGGGCTTCCAGGGCCTCTTTCTTGTTCCGGACCTGGTCCCCAGGGGGTGGGGAATTGACGTTTCTCACAGGTGGTGGCGTCACCTCTGCCATAGGCTCCTTGGCTCCTGGCTCCTGGTCAGAAGCTCCTCTCTCTGTTTTCCTCCACTTGGCCCTTCGGTTCTGAAACCAAACCTGAGGCCCCAATGGAAAACACACCCAACCGAGTCAGAAAATCAGACACGAGGAAGGAACCAGAACCCAAGCCCAAATGCCTGGACCCTGGGCCAAGCTCTCAAAGCTTGCCTTGCAGCAGATGCGCAGAGTCACAGCTTCCCCTTGCCAAGGTATCAGCCAAAGCAGATCTCTCGGACCCACAGATAGGTCAAAAGGTCAGTGTAGAAGGCGTGACACACATTTTTAAATGAGAGTTAAATCACAGGAAGTATCCAAGTGAGCAGTAAAGGTAAAGTGTTATTTTGTGGAAATTCTCAATTTATGTGGGTACATTTATTTGATGTAAAATGTATTTTCTAGGTGGGGGTGGTAAGGTTTCATTATCAAGCAATTTATAAAACATTTCCTGAGGTTTCCTCATCAAAAATACTTGCTCTTCCAGCAGGTTTGGCCTGAGTACCTGAGTGTGCTTTAGCCCTATGATTTAACCCTGAAATCCTCTCTTACACATCATGATAGGTTCATGACCAGCAGCCCAGTGTATCCATTAGAAACACTGACTCTGGAGTAGTCCTGGTTTAGAATTCTGGATCCCAGTGAATCTGGGTTAGCATCTACCGCAACCCTAGGAGGTACGCAGTCCCACTGTCTCCACTTTACAGAAGAGAAAGCTAAACACAGGTCAATTAACTTGCCAAGGTCATTCAGGTGGTAAGTGGTGGATTTGCAATTTGAAACCCAGTTTTGCTTGGGTCCTAATCCAAACTGATTAGAGGGGTAATAATAGTGGCCACCCCAGCATGTTAGGGAGATTTACCACAAAGATGCACAAAAAACAATGAGCATAGTGTCCCATGCATAGTAATCCATCATTCGGTTAACATTAGCTAGTATTATCATCTCTGCAATCCTACCTAGGAGGTAGCTTATAATTCACCTGCTCTAAATGCCTTCTTAGAGGCTGGTGTAGAATTCTTTAAGCCTTGGAAACCAAGACTGCATTTGCATGGCAGCCAGGAAGCCAGGACCCAAGGTATTCCGAAAGGTCAGTGAAATTCTGCTGTCTTCACTCCATCCAGCAAAATGTCTTCCTCCCTCTCCCAGGACGTACTGCCTGCCTTTAAAAACATGCTTAGCTAGACCTCCCTCCTTTTCCTGGGACATCCTCTCCTCTTCCTGCCAGCAGACTGGCTGGGGAGAGCACCTGGGTCCCAAGGCTAAGCACTCTGCCAGTCCTCCCCACCTCTGAATTTTCATTCTCCTTTACCGGGTTTCTTTCTCCCTTTTTAAATCAAGTTGGCTTTTAATTGCACATATCAGCAACCATTGAATAATGATTTTTACTCTATTCTAAATTTAGGGCAGTTAAATGCAAAGCAAAATGCAGACACTTTCTCGCATCTTAATTGAATGAAGGTCACAGCTATAACAACATTTAATTGAGCTATTTTTCATTATCATATTTTAATGACTTTGCACTGACAGTTCTCCTGCTTCTGAAGAAAGAGCATGATGGAGTCGTTTATTTCCCTATTTAGTTATTGTTTGACAACATCAGCTTCGATTAAGACCCTGCTTTATAGAACATTAATCATATTTGAATGAGCAAGCAGTGTAAATGTAAACACATCTCCCTTCCCGCCACCTAAGCCCATGTTCCCACATGGAGACTCACTAAACGAATGCTTCACAGCCATTGTCTGTTTGCATAATAGCCAACAACAGCTTCAACAACAATTCTCAGCTTTAATTGTCACCACCCCTATCTCACCCTTGCACCTTTCAGGGAGAAGTTATGATCTTCCACTTCTGAATGCTCAATAATTGTGTCATTTATCTCAATTTGCAGTTCAGTCTTTAGGCAGCTATTGGCAAGCTGGCATTAAAAAAAGAAAGGAGAGACGGCATCCTGGCCAAAGGAGATTTTCATTTCCAAATAATAATCAGTTTAATTTGCCCGCATATGACCAATGATTCATGTTCAGATTTAATAATCAGGATCACATAATCTGATTATAGGGGAAATAATTTGTTTACAACCCCCAATTTACTGCTCAGAATTCCATTATCTCTCTTCAGCCATTGGTTTTTAAGAGATACTAACATGACCCAGGGGAACTGAAAGCAAACTATTATATTTCCTACAATTAGATCTTTGCATAGTCTTAACCCCAAGCCCCTACATAAAAAAGAACAGAAACAGCATGGAGGAAACCCCATAAATAAAATGAATATATAATTGTGCTCAAAGAATAGCTCGCCTGGAGAGACGGTACTAGGAATCTGTTCCTCCCGTGCCCAGGCACATCATCTGCTGGGCTCGATGGGTTTGTGCACTTAAATATAATCACTGTGTAGCTTCTAAAAAGAAATCCTGCTTAGAGACAGTCACCACAACCCATGCTCATCTCTGAGGCAGCCCTCTTGCTGCTGCCGTTTAAAGATCTTTAAATTGCACATATTCTTCAGATCTACTTCGCTAAGAGTCCACGTGCAGGGGAAAAGTTGGACATGATGCAATTTCTGGAAAGCAGATTCTACCCTGTTCCCATCTGAAAACACAGTTCTCTGCAATTGACCGGCCTTACCCCAGAGTGGTCAGAGCTGCTTTGAGAATAGCATCTCAGCTCTTTTTTTTTTTTCTCTAAAGCAAGGAAATGGATGTGCATTGATGTAATTTAGTACCTTAGAGACGCGGACAAATTAGTGTAGAACATTATCACTAGTTAATTATGAATGACCGATTAATCAACCTAATCTAATATTCCACATTATGTTGATGTTATTAAAGTGCATCATGAAAATGACAGATAGTCTTCATTTGCTTTCTTTGGCCAAATGTGCACTCTGCAGTCGTGATGTCAAAAAAAAAAAAGTTTGCCAGTTTTAATATTAGGGAGTTAAATAATTGAACAGAAGGCTCACCTGCACTCTGGCTTCTGTGAGGTTTATTTTCATGGCCAGCTCTTCTCTAGTGAAGACATCAGGGTAGTGTGTCTGGGCAAAAACTGCCTCAAGAGCTTCCAGCTGGTAAAGGAAGACATATTTACTGGTGAGAGGTTGTGGCTAGGTGGGAGGAAGCAGATGCATATTTCAAATTTGCTACCAGTGGTGAGGAAGTCATTTCACAGATCAAATAAGGGAGAAGGAGAATAGAGCTCTTTGAAAAGATCCCACAGAAATAAAATTTCAACCACCGATAACTTAAGGAGCTAAAACTTGCTAACAACCTCAATTTTCCCTCAAGAAGAGAAGTGCAAATATTTACACGCATTTACATTTAAATATGTTCATAGGAATCAAAATCTAAGGGTGGCCCTATGAATTAGAGCAATCTACACAGCATTCACCATAGGGTGTAGGAGAAAAGAAATAATTTGCAGACTCTCTCCCTGTGTCAGTCCCACAGAAACTGCCTAGGGGTGTTTGGGTTACCTTCCTGACTGCTCCAGTGTGCTCCAGAAGTTGGACAGATCTAAGAGAAGGGGCCCAGGTCCGGAAAACACAATATCAGGGTTCCAATTTAGCCTACCCATTGATAGGCAACAATACCTTCTACAAATCAACCAGCCTTTTGGGTCCCAGTCTTTTCATACCTACCGGGGATAAACATATATTCTACTTGCCTTCCCCAAAGGGTTATTTCAAAATTCAAATGATATCACTGATGTGGAAATGTTCCCCAAACTATCAATCTTAGTCAAATGGGGACAATCATTATCGCCTCTTCACTTACTATCCAGGATCATAAGGTCAAAGTCTTTTGCCCTCTCCCCAAACAGATTCCTTGACACATAAATTGTTCAAAAACACAAAGATCCAGTTAATACAATCAGTTTGCTTTATTTGAAAAGACAAAGAAGAGCAGCTCTAACCTTGATGTTTTTGGAGGCATGAAGGAACAACCTCTTAGAAGGGGAATGCCCTCATTACCTGCTGAAGAGTGAATGTCGTCCGGTTCCGGCGCTGTTTCCTGCGCAGAAACCCATCATCAAAATCTCCTGCAGAGTGGTTGCCAAAGGGTGCGGTGCCTGCTGGAAGAAAACAGAATCAGCCTGAGCAGAGGATCCCCAGTCCTCACACCATCCCATCCCCGCCAGACAGAGGTACCAACCCATCCCCGCCAGACAGAGCCCTGTCAGTCCCAAAGCATCTTTCCCTGCTCCTCCTATCAAAGCCCCTCTTTTCCACACGCTTGTGCTCTCTCTCCCAATAACCTATGACTTTTGGTCCAGCTGTGTCTATTTCATAGGATTGGTGGTGACCTTTCTCCTCAAGACAGCCAAATTCGCTTCTTGCAAAATTCTGGACTCAGGCAGAAAGGGTCACTGGCTTGAGGTAGGGCCTTCATCTGCCCTCCAGCTCCCAGGTGCACCTCTATTCGATATGTCTTTACCTCATCTCCTATCTGAATGGAAGCCACTCTGTCTTCCTTTTGCTCACCTGTTAGTCTACTTGCAGGTGTTTCTATAAACAAGGGTTAAAAGGTATGTGGGGGGAGGGAGGGGACAAAACATCAAGAACTTTTCACAGCATTTTTCTCCTAGAACTTCAGGACAGAAGGAAGTAAAAGTTTATAAATGAATATTAACTACCATTGGTCACAGCCTATCAGCACCATAGTGGATCTGTTGTATAGATGTCAATTAACAAGAGATCTGCACCAATCACTGCTTTCCTGAATTCCAAGCAGACTTACATAGAGCCACTGTCAAAGGACAACCCCCACTTCTGGCCAGGCTCATAAAGACACTGTATGTGCTTCCCTGAAAAGAAAGGCGTTCTTTCCACTGTCCCCCCAGCAGCCTCCAAAGCTCCTATAAAGCAAGAACAGTTTGGCCCCATATATGCATTCAGATCATTTCCCAAATATGCACCATTTACTTGACAGTCCACAATGGTTTCTTAGGAAAACAAATGAGAAAGTTCTCATTAGCCAGTGAATGTCAAACATGCCATGGGCTTTGGTCTCAGAATCACTACATATTCAGCATGAGGAGCTGACAAACCACATGCCCAGACAATGTCCCTCAGAAGGACTTCCACCCCAAAGAAACAAGATCCTTTAGGCTTTTAAAAATTCTATCTACTAAAGGAAGTTCCTCCTACTTAATTATTCTCCAGTGCACATCCTTTGCCACAATACCCTGACTCTCTGCTGAAGCCTTCTCCCTCTGTCTTCCAGTCCAAATTGCATTCTTCAAAACCCTAGTTATAAAAATTTCTCTCCAAGTCGTTGCAAACTTAAAAGAGCAGCCTCAAAGCAGTCATATTTCCATTATTTTGTGGGAAACCAAATTGTTTCCTTTTGAAACAAAGCACTTCACTGGTAAGGATGGAATGCAATCTCTAAGGCTCTCCAATAACAATCAGCTTCAGACTTTTAACTTACACCTGCTGGTCCCAAATCAGTTCACCTTGTGTACACATGAGAGCTTTAAGTGAAGCACTGCATATCAAATTGAATCCTAAAAAAAGACTGATGCTTCATCAAATTAATAAGTGCAAAGGTTGACAACCTAATAGAAAAGAGGAAAATAT
This sequence comes from Cynopterus sphinx, assembly GCA_030015415.1. Classification (NCBI taxonomy): domain Eukaryota; kingdom Metazoa; phylum Chordata; class Mammalia; order Chiroptera; family Pteropodidae; genus Cynopterus; species Cynopterus sphinx. The sequence goes on from CM057382.1 coordinate 57,920,182, forward strand.
GAAAAGAGGCTTTTTACTTAAAAATAAGTATGGTAGTCAATAATGTTATGAAAATGTTAAAGCTTGTCGATATTTAAAACAGAACAATGAACTATTTCCACCATCTCGGTAAACAAACAAACAAACAAATAAATAAATGGCATCATGATACCCAGTACAGACATGAATATAATAAAATATGCACACCATTCATTATTTGTAGCTGCAAACTTATTTGAGGGTAATCTGACAATTTTCATAAAAATTTAAGTACACATATGGGCATTTAATCTATGAATATACTTTTAAATTGTAACAAAGTAAAGAGAAAAGAATGTTCCCAGCAACATGGTAATTTTTTAAATATCTGGAAATAGCCAAAGTCCCCATTGGTAGACTCTTTTTGCACATCTGATGGAATACTACATAGTAGTTTAAAAGAAATCACTAGATCTGTATACAGCACCATAGAAAAACCCTTAAAATATATATTATGAAGTGAAAAAAGGAAAGTTCTGAATGTCATGGCAGTATGATCTCAGCACAAATAAGACATCATAAAACATACACAGAAAAATACATAAATGAGGTAAAAAACATATTTTTCTTGAAGGGATCATAAGAAACCAACAATAGGATTTAATAGAAAAAGAGATGGAGGATTTTACTTTTCAATGAATAGGTTTCTTTTACTTTGATTTCCTAAGCAGGTATATGTAGTATTTTTTAAATTTAATATCAGCAAAATTATCTGAGAAGTGAGATTAGGAGCCATGCTGTGCTTTCTCCTTTGTGCCTCTCTACAGTAACAAAAAAAAAAATTAAAAAGTTGATATTCCAAAGGTCTGTTCACAGCCTTTCCATCTAGAGCAGATCACCTCCTCTCCAGCATCACTAAGCTAAAATAAACACCTCTTTCTGCAAAACTATCTTGGAAACATATCTGCAAAGAGATTAAGAAAAAAAGTTGCTTAAAGACCTTCTATTCTGTGATCATAGCAGTCAGAATCAGCTGTGAGGTGAGATGTTCCTGGGGTGTAGGATAAAAGGTGAGCCCACAGAGCTGAGCTGACTGCAGCAAGCAGCTCTGTGTTGGGGCCATGGCAGGCTGGGCTAGGACTCTCCCTGAGTGGCTTCTGCAATCTGCCCTGTGGACAGAGCTTTCCCCATAAGTCATCCAGGCAGCCCACCACCTGCTAAATGCCCCAAACCTAGGCCTATTCCACTTTGACCAGAGTGGTGGGCCACTGGTTGTCAATCAGTCCAAACCCAAAGTTCAGAAATGTAGCAATGTGTCCACCACATATTCAGAGGGTCTCCTTCCAGGCTGGAGATATGGTGTTGAGGGATGGACCTCTCAGAGCTTTTTATAAAGCCTTTCTGCCTGGTGCTTGGAGGTAAAAAGAGGTGAAATGCAGGCAAGTGTCTGGCCTCTCAGGAATGCTGACCAAGCTGGCAATGCTTAAACATCAGTTCTCATTAGCCCCCTTTAGAAAATCCTAGTGACCTCTTAAAAGCTTCCATGGGAAAAACAAAAACAAACTTCTGAAATCCTTGTGCTGTTGGCCAGCTGAGGCTCAGCTACTGCTCAGGGTAACCTCCGGCAAGGTGAATAAGCATGCATCCTCAGATATCCTTGGTCCCTCAGTGTCTCACCACCTTTGCCCTGACCCATGTTTCCCTGGATTCCTTGGCCTTCAAAATTCTTCACGCCACAAATAAATCAAAGGAGTAGATTGCCTAAGCCAAATACCGGTATTGCTTTCACGGTTATAAATTCTAATGTCCCATAGCTGAGACCATTGCTCTAAGGAAGGTGCTGTTAAGGGCCAAAGTGTTTGGCTTTCCTTTTGTCTGATGCATACTAATCCCCCCTGTTCAAAGGGCCCCCTTCTTGGAATTTCAACTCCCCTCCCCACCCTGGGGGCACCAGAGATCCAAGCTGTTCCCTTCTCACCAGCCCACCTCCACCTAACAGTCCAGTGCAGAGACCACACTGGGGATCTTGAGGTGGAATTTCTTCTAAGGCCTGGAGACCCTCAAAGACCCAAAACCTGGCCAAGGGGCTACCCACAGGATTGGGGGAGTGGTTGGCTTTTGAGGTCAGAAAGTCAGTGAGTCACAGAGGAGGAGCCAGGCCAGGGCACTCAGGGAGGTGGTAGGCAAGGCCACCTGGCTCCGAAGGGCCACAGTGGCCTGGAACAGACTTTAAGGCCCCAGAGCAGTATTGCCAGCAATGGGTCTTCTGGTTCATGGTCCGGCCCAGGACAATGCTGGCCAACTCCATAGTCTACCTTGGCTTTTCGGGATGTTTGCAAAACTGTGAAAGATTGATGTGGCCCCCTGGGCGGGGTAGCCCCGATTAGAGGCGTGACACTAGCATCTGTGCTGGAAGGACCCGGCTGGTCCCTGTGGCTCGCATAGCCCGGGGCTGCTCAGCTCAGGCGGGGAGAGATGGTAGGAGGCAGGTGGCGACTGGGCGGTAGGCTGGAGCAGGGTATGGGAAGGAGGGCAGGGGCGCCTCGTCCCACTGTCGGTCGGCGGCACCCCTGGCAGGTGGGAACCCAACCACCCGCCAGCCCCACTGCCGCTCGAGCCTTTTCTGGCCAACGCAGGCCTTTCGGGCGCCGGGAAGCGGCGCGTACTCACCCTCCAGCTGCGGTGGACAGTGGAAATAAAACATCGCCGACGGCCGTGTCTTCTGGACCGCCGAGACGCAGAGGGTGGCCGCGGAACCGATCTGCGCGCCTGGCTCCGGCCTGGCTGCAAAGCAAAGAGCGATATCTAAGTGTCCCTCCGCCTGCGCCCCAGCCGGGCCTGGAGCGTACCCGGCGCTCGCCTCCGCTGAAACCCCCTCCTCGCGCCTTCAGCCACGGCGGGGACTGGAGCGAAGGTCGCGCGGCGCCGTCTCAGGCCGCATCCCCGAGGGCCGGCCACCTCCGGGACAGCTCCCCGGCCCCCATACCAAACTCGTTCAGTTCCCGGCTCTCGGGTGCTTCCGGCGCCAGCGCTGCGCCCAGGCCCCCACAGCCGGGGCCCGCGACCGTGCCACGCCATCTGTGCGGACAGCAGTCCCGGCCGGGACGGCTCCGAGCCCCCCAGGCCCGGCGCGAGGGGCCCGCGGAGCTGGTCACGAGCCGCGCGTACCTCGGCGCGCCGCGGGCGTGGAAGGCCGGGGCCGGACCGCCTCCGGTCGGCACCCGGGCTCGGCTGCAGGAGGGCGGGGCTCGGCGCGGTGGCGCCCGCAGGACCCGAGAAGTGACTCGGGAAGTGGCCAGATGTCTTGCTGTCTGTCTACAGCGCGCGCCGCCGCTCAGCACTCGCCTTTATAATCTCACGCATAATTGGCCTTAATCTGATTATTTCCAGCGCTGTCTACAGCGAGTAACTTGGATAGGTCTATTGGGCCTTACAAATGGCCCACGTGGTGTAAAAAAAAAAAAACTGTCATTTTCCAGCAAACATCAAGAATGTTTTCCCCCAGTTCTTTTAAAAGAGGCTAGTAACAACGATGACCCCCACCCACCCAAAAAAAGGCATTATTTTCTGAACACTTCACCCCACCCCGACCCGCGTCCCCCCACGCAAACCTACTTTCTCCTGAAGAGCTTAGATGTGGGCGCGCCCTTGTCAGAGGCCTGGCGCCTCCCGGGCAGCCAACTGACAAAGCGCTGCTAATTTTCGCCGCCGGATGGGTTTTGGGGGGACTCTGTGCACACGGCTTCCCTTTCCAAGCGACTGTACAAAAAGGAAAGTTTGATTTTGTTCTCAGCAAGGGGTCCCTGAATTTATGTTTGTTTCTCGATGCAAATGATATGCGGTGGGACCCTTCGCAATTACTTTTAAAATGCATCCGAGGCAGACACTCAGCAGAGAGAGACCGCCCTTCCCTCTGCCTGGGTGAAAATTAAACTCTAAAGTACCAGGCTGAAATTTTCAAGTCAGGGGCGCAGGATTGGATCAAATCACATAAACTGCAAAAAAAAAGCAAGTCTAATGGTGCATAATTGGTTCTGTAATAGCATTACACCAGCATAATAGCCCGTTACGGCCCCCTGCACTATTAAGTGCTTCCCTGGCGGAAAGCCTTTATGATATTAAAGGGGGAATATAATGATATTTTGGTTATTAAATGCGTGTAATTAATTTATGCACCACTGAAAATAAAGTTGGTATTATGACCCACTCACGATGCATCAGAAGATGCAAGTCAGACAACTGTTGATAAGTTCTGGTGTCTGTGTTCCGTCTAGACTGCTGATTTTATTTTGGGACGATGGCTTCTTGGACAGACTGCTTAAATTGAATATTTTATAAACATTCTAATGCTGCGTTCGGGAGCCATGGCGAGGCGGTAGGTCGGGGCCCTGAACTGCCTGGGATAGGCCTTGACCTTAAAGACACAGAGCATCGGAAACAAAAGGCCTGGCGGGCCCACACGTGGACATCCGCCCCAGCGAGTCGTGTCGAGTTGTAGGGCAGAGTGTCCGGGCCCTGGTCCGCCGATGGGCACATCTCCGAAAACCACCTGGAGGAAGACGCAACACGGCTCCTTCGGAAGCAAGTCGGAGCCTGGTGTACCTCAGTGGCCCCTCCTAGGCACAGCCCTCCCTGGCCCGCAAAGTCGCCCCAGCCCCACGGAAGAAACCGCTGGAAGCTCGGACTCCACTGAGCGAGGAGAGCGCCTGCGGCGCCAGCTCAGTCCGGGCTACCGACTCGGCGAGTCCAGGCAGCGGGTCCGGGAGGTCGCGCACCAGCAGGTTGGCAGTCGGGTGCGGTAGCAGGCGGGGCCGGCGGGGAATCTGAGCGCGCCTTTCCACTTCACCGAGAGAGGGCCGGAGCCCCGCAAGCCCACGCTCTCTCCGCCCCTGACAGGAGGCTCAGCGCGCGTTCTCTGTCTCTCTCTGTTTCCCTCGGAGGACTCCTGCTCTTTGGGGCCCTTTCCCGGAGCCTGAGGCTCCCCTTGCTCGCCGGGATCTGCCAAAAGCCCCCTCAGGCTCCTGCCAGTGCGCCCTGCGCCTGGTGCCTGTGAAGCGAGGTTCGGAAGGCATCCGGGCCGGCTGGGCCGAGATGTTCCAGGCGCACCAGAGCATGGTGCGGGGACCCTTTCCACCCGGCATGTCCCAGGCGCACCAGAGCATGGTGCGGGAACCCTTTCCACCAGGCGTGTCCCAAGTGCACCAGAGCATGGTGCGGGGACCCTTTCCACCAGGCGTGTCCCAGGCGCACCAGAGCATGGTGCGGGGACCCTTTCCACCAGGCGCCAGGCGCTTCGTGGGCCGCCAAAACCATCGAAGTCCAAGCCCCAGTCTGAGCTCCCCATCCCGACAGCAACCGAAGCAACAAGGCCCAGAGCTGCCCCAGAGCTAGACATGCTTGTCCTGGGTCTGCGGGCAGCGACCTCTCCGCTCGTCCCGCCGGGCCAGAACCCTAGAGCGGGCGCCGGGTCCTCTCGGGCAGCGGAGTGGGAAAAGGCAGGTCCCAAAGGTCCTCCTGGAGCCCCGCGCTGTGCCGCTGCGGAACCCGCCCCTCCAGGTGCCAGGCGTTGGGGGGACCGACTGAGCCAAATCTCTGTGGTCCAAATCTGCGAAAGGTACTGGGGACGCGCGCTGGGCTCTCGCAACGGAGCCCGAAGTCTCGACTCCTCAGTCCCGCGCGCGGCTCCCGCGCCGCGTCCCCAGCCGGGAAGCGTCCCCCAGCCTGTCGCCGCCCGGTCCTGGCCCGCTCAGCGTCCCGCCGCGAGCCTGGCTGCTGCCCGAGCCCGACTACCAGCCCGACTCCCGGAAAACCGCACCGGGGCGAGCGGCTTGGAGCCAGCTCAGCACCCTCGGCCTCGCCCAGACCGACGTGCCCTCTCCCCGGTCGGCGAAGCCCGGCTCGTTCCTGTTAGCAAAACAGCAAATTAACAACCAACCAAGCGACCTTGGAAACGAAAGGCTACAGCAAACTTTAATGACGCCAAATGCCCTTTTTACCTCAGATCGTCTCGGACAACCCGGGGCCAGGGACAAGATGACTAAATATGTATTTGCTACCGTCCTCCTCCCTGCTAAAAAAAAAAAAAAAAAGGCGTTAGTAACGAAACGGTTATTTTTTTTCTTAATTCTTGTGTGGTAAAATGTATTTTTCAATTAACCAAATTCACTGATCTGTCCTGCTTGGACACTCCGATGATTTACAACCTAAAAGTGTACCTTCTTTATCTAAAGACCAAGGTGACTGCTTTTAATTTTCTCTAACCTCTTTACACTTGATGTTCACCAGACTCATAATGTTAATTGGCTTCATATACGGATCATCAGTTTAATGAAGAAATAAATCCTGTGTTGCTTTATGTTTTAACAGTGATTGCTTTCATGAAGAATGTGACATGTTCCAAATCAAAGCTGCAGGAGACGTTAGAGGGGGCTTCTATTAGGATGGAGATGCTTCAAGTTAAAACCATGGTCGTATTTCAACAGATTCTCACACTCCTCCTGGCTCTTCCCATCCACTCCTGGGTTGCTTCTAGCCTCTGGAAGGAGACAACTCTGTGTTTGGTCCTCCTCTTGGTACTTAATACACAGCAGCCGCAGTCTCCACTTTCTATAAGAATCATTACTAAACAGATATGCTTCTTTACCTCCTGTCCTGCAGAACAGAGAGAAGCCAGAAAAGAGTGTTGAGTTCAACTTTCAAGGTTGTTCACTTTAAAAAAAAATAAAATAAAACAAAGCAGAAAGAGAGTAACACACACACCTTAAGATTTGTGTGTAGATGTTACAGAGGTGGCTCGCCCCAGAGCAGTACGTCCCTACCACTGAAAATTCAAGCCTCAGCTTTTAAAAGCTGACAGCTTCGGATAGGCAGAGTCTGGCTGCTGCTGACCCATGCTCTGGCCCCTAAAAATGTCTGCAGGGAATGTACTGGGCTCCCGCCTGGATGATGAGAGTTGTACATCCCTATATCAATTAACAGGAAAGTAAATCTGCTTTCTCTAATGGGTGTTTGATTTTTGTAATTTTAAGCTTCTTCTACGAAGGGAAAATTATAGTCTCAAAAACACTGAGAGCAGCAATAAAATTCTGGAAGTTGGAGCATCTATACCTGTAAGCTCTAAATTGTCTTTCAGTTGAATTATGAATTATTTTACATTGATTTCTAAAAAGAATCTTAAATCCTTAGAAAATGTAGGGATCTAAGGCTCCAGGTTAATGTCTCAAACACCACATATGGTATTTATTTCTTACCTTTAGCTCTGTTTTAGGAAAACTGGAGAAATATTTAGAGGCACCATTGTCAACATCTTTTGAGCCCAAATGCATGAACATATGTTGGACCTGATATCTAAATTGTACTCAGAAGAGATTTTCCCAACCTCCCTTTAAAACTTTCTTTAGCAGAAACAATTTCAGTATACGTGGTCTGAAATCATAACAGTGGAGTGCAGCAGATAAAATACTTCAATTTTCAGGAAGAAAAAAAAAAACACCTAAATTTCTAATTATTTGTTTCAGAAGGGTCCCAGTGATTTGTAATGTTGTTTTGTTATTTAAAATTTTTTAAAGGCCTCTCTGGTTTAATCTCCAGTGGCCACACAGATCTCCTAAGGCTAAAGTTTCTTCTGAATATGCCTGCTCAGTATGGACACTGCATCTTCTACTTATTGGCAAATCTATTGTCATTTTGTAGTTTTGGAAATTGCCAAGAAAGCTTGGGTTAGCTAAATAAGACTATGTGGGGAAAAAAATAGCAGCTAAATGAAATTCCAGATGAACAGAGGACCATGAACAGAAAATGTATATATACAACAAGGGATGGATATACATTTTATTATCTTGGAAATTCTCTATCATTCATTAGTTTTACTGTCATGTAAAAAGTAAAAGCAGCTACTTATATGCAAGCCAGCTTCCAATATTACCTCACCGGCAGTGGACACAGAATAGAGTGTATTCCCATGTGGTTCCCAGAGAATTAAACAGCTCAGCTCAAGGCTGCCTTATCTTCACAAAATAAGAAAGTATTGCACCTGAGGCAGCCCATCCTCTGCAGAGTCTTCGTATATCTAGCTTCATTCAAGTAGACTCCTGTCTTCACAAGCTGGGTAAGCTTGAGCAGGTGGGTTACTTAGTCTCTTAGGACCTTCATGACTTCCTCTGGGAAGGGGGATAAAATGCTTACATCAAGTGCTGATGGGAGGATTAAAAACAGCACTAAAGGATGTTTAGGGCAGTGAAATTATTCTGTATGAATCTACAGTGCTGGAGACATATCATTATACTTCTATTAAAACCCTTAGAATGTACAACACCAAAAACGAATCCTAATGTAAATCATGGGCTCTGGATGACTGTGATGTGTCAACGTAGGTTGACTGATTATAAAAGATGTACCACTCTGGGGGATGTTGTTAATGGGGAAGCGGCACATATGGGGGCCAAGGGGATATGCATACTTTCTGCTCAATTTTGCTGTGCACCAAAAACTAATCTAAAAAAATAAAGTTTATTTAAAAAAAAAAACAAAAGACAGTGCTGAAAACAATGCCCAGAATTTAGCAACCAATCCATAAACACCAGCTATAACTGTTCTCATTATCATCATTACTATCTTCTCACTACCATTGCCGACTAGGGGCCACTCCTGGAAACACACTGCCTAGACCTGCCTTGGGTACTTACAGAGGACATCTGCCTCTTCCGGGTTATCTCCAAGGTGAGCCCCACCTGGGGCCAAAGCAACATCACCCTGGGAGGGCTCCTCTGTGGCTCCTCCTCCCTCCCATTGCCAGCCTGCCATGCTTGTTTCCTTTCATTTCCCCCTTCTTTATGCTTTATTGCCTGGTTTGTCCAGCTTTACTCAGCACACACCTATAACTAGAAAATATAAACCAAGGGCCTTTAAACTGGTATTTTATTTGGCCAACAGAAACTGTTTTGGAAGTTCAGTTGATTACCTATAGACTGGGCATGTCAACTCTATTTCGTCTCAGACCCCACTCTTCCACACTACTTTCCTCCGGGTCACCTCTCATATTTGTGTGACTCACCTAGTTCTTTTAGTTGTCTGACTTCCTACCCCTGACATAAATTCTGTGTGTGTTTATCAAACTTCTAGACTGATAATGACTTCTTTGCAAGTGTTAGAATGGGGAAGGGATGTACTGAGAGAGACTAAATCAGCCTCTGGAGTTTCAGAGTCTAGTTTAGTCTACTTCAGCAAACACTTACCTAGCACCTACTCTGTGCTAAGCACAGAGACACAGACCTGAGCTGTAGGCCTCAGGACCCAGCCTCTAGAGACTCTGGCTAGGAAAGAAGAAGGAGTAGCAGTGAGAGGGAAACTGGCACCACATGGTACCACACCAGAAGGCACTGGACTAAGTGGACCTTCTCTCCACTGCCTTAGAGAACTTTCTGGAAGGGCAGTTTTCAGAATACAGCCCATTTCCAGTTCTGGGAAGGGCTGCCATTATCGTGTACCCTCATGCAGCTGCAGACGGAGAAGCGCCCTCTCTCCCCAAAACCCATGGGCATAGTCTCTCATCTGTCTCTGGTGTTCAAGCCTTTACACCAGAGTCCAGGGGGCTTTACAGGGCCAGCATTAACCTTCAGACAACTGCTTACCAGTTCTAGCTGCAGTGAGAATGTTGGGGGACTGGACCGCTCTTCCATCTGGGATACATCCTACAGGTATTTGTACAATATTCGATTTCTAAGATCCTAACATCCAGAACTACTCTAATGGATTTACTGGAGTCGCTGACTTGCAGAAAGATTATTTTATAAATATGAGTTGGTAAGTCTAGCTGACTATTATTAAAGATGTAATAATGAATTGCTAATAAGAAAACAAAATCAATCTAAGGAAATCTCAAATAGGATTCTGACAAAAATAGAAGACCTCAGTTTCCAAATATAAATTATCTCACCAATAAATTTCCAGGAAAAATAACTTTCAAGGCCAGCTCTTTGGTGTGAAACAGTTTTCAATAACAACAAAATGACAAGAGTTACTGAATGTTAAGAGTAATAGTGAGAGATGACACCTTGCAGAGCTAATAAACCACAGAAGCAGGACTGGAACCCAAATCTCCCTTCTCCATGCTCAACACTCTTCACTGCACCTTCTTTAATAAGATTTTTTTCTGCTGAAACAAAATGCACAGTTGAGTACCCATGCCAAGTGCTCAATAAATGTGCAGAATTTAATTGAAATGACTGCTGAAGAAGTAAAATGAGTTTGCTAACTGAATAATCAGTAAACACAATGAAAGTCTTCCATCTACAGTGGGAAGGGTTTTTCAATCAGGTGGACTTAGTCAAATGTGGTTTCTCCTTAGACCCCGCAGCCCTTTCTTTTCTACAAAGAAGGATTGGCAATGCCCATCTTTTAGTATCTGACCTGGCCACCATCAATAGTGCGCTCGCTCTCTCTCTCTCTCTCTCTCTCTCTCTCTCTCTCTCTCTCTCTCACACACACACACACACACACACACACACACACACACACACACACACACACACACACACAGAGTAGGTGCTTCATAACTGTGATTTCTCTGGGATACCCTCGCAAACCTAGATTTGCAAGACCCTCCCTCTTCCCTTCTAAATAGCCCATTCTTGTCTATGGTTAGTCTCCCTCTCCAGGATGTTGTTCCTGTCCCCACCTACTTCACTGCTCTCTCCTACTATCTGATTCTTTTTGTGACTTGGTTCACCATCATCTTGCCTAGCAGGGACAGGCCATGTTTGTACATCAGGACTTCTCAGCACACTTCAGAGGTAGGGCACACACTGCCTGCCTTTCTTCCTGCTGACCTCAGCCTCACCCAACAGCAGGCTTTCAGAGCACACTTAAATCCCAACATAAATATTTATTGAATAGAATTGACCGACGTCTGAGCAAGGCTGGTCAGGTGATTCCCCACACTCAGCCCCATCTCCAGTCAGCCCACAGCCCACACAGGACAGCCTGGTAAGAGGCAAGGCTCAGCATGACATACTGATATACATTGAAAGCATTCACCGTTTACCCATTCATCTATTCATTTCTTCATTCATTCCACAAAAAGCTATGGAATACCAGTTTAATGCCTGTAGCATTCAGGGATGCACTCATAAACAAAACCCCAGGGATCTAGGAAAGAGGAAAGCCTCTCGTAAGTATTATAGTGGAGCTTGCCAAAGCCAAGTCTCCAGCCACTAATACCCTTGAAGAAGACTCCAGCTTTCCAAGGCTGTCTCATAGGCCCTGAATAGCTTGGCTCAGTGAGTCCCATCCGAAGAGGGTGAGCCCTAGCTGCTGCAGGGCAACTAAAGCAGGCATGGACAGAGCTCACCTTTGCTGGGGGGATGGAGATCCCCAGCACAGTCCTTCAGATGTCCATCCTGTAGCCTGCACCTTCTTCCTCTCTTTCATTCTCTAATTCCTTTGACAGATGCTCACTGAGAATCATGTTTGTGCCAGCTTTATATCGGGAGCAAGAGAAAAGAGATGTCTTTTCTTTTACTGTGTTTAAAACCTTTTAATATATTTGTGTGATTTTTTTTTTTACTAAGCAGTAAAAAAAAGTAGACTATAAAGCCATGAAGGTAGAGATCAGGTCAACTTGGGCTTATCATGATATTCTAAGCACTTAACCCAATGCCTGGCATTTAGTAGGCATCAATCAGGATCTGTAGAATGTATAAATGAATAAGACAATATCTACAGGCTCAAGTCCTAGAGGATATAAACATGAACAGAGCATTTGGCAAACAATGCCTCTCCCTGCAGTACAGGCCTTATGTCCTTCAATGCTCTCTAGAACAATTCAGGGCATAAATAAGCGAATGAATCAAGGGCCAATCAATTGTCTTCTCTCTCCTGTACCTCTTATTAAATGATGATGAGTGTTTTTGAATAGTTAGAAGTCACCTCCAGGATGATTATAAGTGGCACACGGTTTGCAGAGCAAGGTGGACACACTGTCAGTCTTATAAGAGAGACTAAAACAGTATGAGAGCACATTTCCTAACTTGTTTTGCCCGACTTTATTCACAAACCATTCTGGTATTTTCTCTCTCCCTACTCTGCAGCCTGAAATAGTAGAATGAATATGGTGTTTTGTGTCCAAAATCCTTGTTGCTACTTAACTTTTTTAACATCATTTTCCCTATCTGCAAAAGAGAAATGATTTCATCTCAGAAGAAATCTTTTGTAAAATGGCAAAATGCCCCGTAGATGTGGTAGTAGTCAACACTTGTGATCTTCCTTCACAAAACTAAAGGAGGAGAAAGATAGGTAACAGCCCTTCGACTTCTGTCCTTATTCTAGCATGCCCCTCTTTCTCTGGCATTTGCCTTCTCTTTCTCCCTGTCCCTGATTTCAGTCCAGCTACTATCAGGCAATGCTTATGCTCAGCTCTGCTCTTCTAAGGCATTCCTATCTCCTTTCATCTCTGCAGCAGCTCTCCCAAGAACGGCTGCATTGGCTTTGACCTCTCACTGCTTTCACCCCTTTAACAAGGAAAGAGGGTTTGGATAGGGGAGGTAGGAGTGGAGAACGCAGTTTTCCACCTGGCTAGCATGGTAAAAGTCTTTCGTTTGACCAAAATCTGTATTGGCTTTATTTGATAATGTTTAAAATGTAAAAACAATTGTACAGAACAGAACTGGCCAAGGTCCATACCCCGCCTTTTTGTAATATCTTGCCTCTTCACACAATGACCATTTGGGCCTGATATCTGAAGGCATCTGAATTTATAATCCCCGGATAGATTTTTTATACTGGTGGGTTTATGTCTGGCTTTTCTTCTATTGTGCTCTTCAGAAAAACGTGTCTAAAGGAAAAATAAATAAATAAATTAATTAATTAATTAATTAAATGTTAAAATGGTTTTTAAATAGCACGTAAGACAACAAAATTAAAACTATCCACAATCTCACAACCTAAACTTAACCATTATTAACATTTTATTACGTAGCTTACCCATTTTTATATGAATTTATCATATGTATAATTTTTAAAGAAAAAAAATTGGATCATACTACTACCTGGTTTTATAGTTTCTTATTAGCTTCACAATCTATTGTGAATATCTTTTCATGTTATTAAATATTCTTCTATAATATTTGTAGAGGTTCTATATGTAGTTAGGATATAGTCCAGTTGCTATAATAGACACCCATAACAGTGTCTTAAACAAGACAGTTTACTTTCATTTCCCTTTTATGTGAATGTCCAGTCTTGTATGGTAGCTCTCCTCTGTGAGGTGGCAGGGGTCCCTTTAATGAGCTTTTTCTACCATCCCTCTGGTATGGCCCTTATCTACATGGCCCAAGAGGATCCCTCATCATATCTGCACTGCAGCCACCAAGGAGAGTAGAAAAGGAGGTGGCACACTCTGCCTTGGAGGGCACAGCCCTTGCAGGATCTGAAAATTGTATGTGTTACCTCTGCTTTCATCCCCTTGGTCATAACTGGTCACACCTAGCTATTAGGGAGGGTTAAAAACAGTTTTTATCTTGTCATCCATTCGCCCAGATAAATATCGGTTTCTATGATTATGGGAGAAAAGAGATAGGATATTGAGGGACAACTCTCAGTATCTGGTATAAGGGTAATAGGAGACATCTGTCAGTATCTGGACTTCTGTGGAATATTTGCACCCCTATTATTATTTCTTAAGATAAATTTTTAGAAGACAAACTATTTGATCAAAGAATAAGCATTTAAGATTCCTGAGTTCACATTTCCTCCCATTTCTGTAAAAGCCCATACCCACTTAAATATTTTTCTTTTTGGCTTCCCTTCCACCTTGAACACCATTCAGCTTTTTGTCCTTTAACAAGGGGACCAACTTGCATTGAGTAGTAGACATCAATGAGTATAAGCCCCAACTGAAAACCAGGTCCATAATGCAAATCCCACAGGCCTGAGTCAGCCCCCTCTAGTCAGGATGACAAAGTTGGAACCAGATAGTCTCAGAGATGGTCTGGGGTGTCAGGTACTGTTGGTAAGGACCAGGAGATTGAAATCTGGTTGGAAGTCCTTGATCCTCTAGACAGATTCTTAGGTAAAGAGGCTGATTGGGGGAAAAGGTCACAATCAAGAAACCCAAGACAAAAGAACCAGGGTGAGTATGGGAATGCTGTGAAGCAGGTCTTGGGACAGGCATAAAGTTGAGCTTCCTTTTCCAGGGCTAAAGAAAAAGATATTCATCCACAAGGTAAAATAGCAGGGCAGTCAAGACACCAGACCACTAGTGGGTTTCTACCCATGGCAGGGTCATTTAACAGGAGTCCTCAGGAGGCCACTCAGTTCTTTAGAGGGCTCTTAGAGGGAACGGCCACCAACAGATAGGTCTCTCTGCTTATCCCCCTACAGAGTTGCCATACTTCCTGGGCCACATAAACTCAATGAAAATGTAAATTCAGAATAGCAACTCATGCCTCAAATGGAGAACAGGAGAAATGGGAGAAAGGCAGAGATAGTGGAAACCATAAGAAACCTCATCTCTGGAAGCAGAGAAATGGAGGGATGATTTATGAATCCCAGGCCTTCCAGGCCAGTTTCCTCAGATTGGGCTGAGAAAGAGGTGCTAATCTACTGAGCAGCTTCTGAAATGGCTGCCTTGAAGTCTCAAGGAGCTGCCCAACCTGGAATCGCTCCTTTCAGTTGCAGACAGAGCCAACAACTGCCACCTGGTGGCACCAAGCTGCAAAGGGAATAGCTCCCTTCTTCGTTAGCAGGAAATACTGTCGATACAGCTACATGTCGAAGACGTGAGCCAGGGCTAATTTACCTGTGCACTGCCACTGCCACTGCCACCAAGGCCCTTGCACAGAGTGAGATCTCAGAATGTCTGCTGGTTGCAAGAAGGATGGATGGATGGATGGATGGATGGATGGATGGATGGATGGATTCGTCCTGCAAAAGCTGTGCACCCCTTTTCCTTCAAGTGGGCACTGAGTTGAAACTGAAAATGTGTCCTGGACCTCACAAGGAGTTTAACCCAAGAATAGGCCTTCTTCTGGCTTCTTCTGGGTCCACACCCTGGGTAGAGGGTCTTTTTTACGAAACTTTGTGGGGACCAAGTTTACCCTCCATACCGGGAGTGAAAAGCAAGTGGTCAGGGGGATATCCTAATATGTATCTCACCTGGGCAATTATAGAAGCCCCTAGTGTACCTCTCCCCACCCCAGCCTTGTCCTTGCTCTTCTCTCTGTCTGAGAAGTCTTCAAGGCTCTGGCCCTCACTTCACCCATTCTCAGCTCAAGAAACTTTCAGGGCTACCATAACCCCACTCCCCCCAACTCTCTGGCCTTCTCTGGCCTTAATGTCCTTTTTAGCCATCAACACCTTCCTGCATGTTGTATTGGCACATGCCTAGCATCCATCTCCCTGCTAACGTGCAAGCTCAGTTGTGTATCCCAGTGTCTAGAACAGCACCTGGCAGGCAGCATATTGCTGACTGAACAGACCCCAGCTCTTCCCTAGCCAGAGCAGTTTTCAGCAACACCTGGTCCCCTCAGCCACCCTCAGCTAGGACTCCTCACAACCACGAAAGTTCGTTATCCCTGAGAAGTGCACCTTCTTGCTACAAAGGCAACTTCTCCTTAATCACCCTGCTGATTATAAGCCCTGTAGTACTACCTCTGCTCCACCACCATTGCAAACCTCATTTTCTTACCAAGTCCAGGATAAACAAATCCAATAGATTTTGAATAGTTTCAATTATCGCTGTTTATGGGCCATAATGAAACTAGGGGGAGTATGTACAAGGGAGATCCCAGCCTGTGCGGGGCACTGATGTGCCAGAGCCTTGTTGTTCAGGTTCATTTACTGTAATCCGGCCACCTCTCCATGCCCAGGAACCTATCACTTATTCATCCCTCTTTGCCTTTGGCTGCAGGCCTGCCACCCTGGCAGTATGTCTGCCCTCATGAGAAGAATCAGGAAATAGGGACCAGGGGACAATAGAAGTTCTCTACGGGCCAGGTTCATGGGTTTGTTCCCCCATATTGATGTGGCAACATGCAACTTCTTAAATAATTTCTGACAGTCTGACAAACCACACACAAAAAAGACATCTTATTTTATCTTTTATTTTTCATTTTTATGGGGATAAGGTGTTCACCATACACATATTGACTATATTGTGTTTCCTTTGGAGTTTTTGCGAGGAGGCATCGTCTTATTTCATGCCTATTTTTTTTTTTTTTTGTCAGAGAGTTCATGATTACAGTTGGAGATTAATGATTTGTAGGAGTTCTATATCCAATAGGATTTTACTCTTCTCTTTGCTACCTCTGTTGCAAATGTTTTTCTTGGTTTATTGTGAGGCGGTGGCTATGTGGCACCTTGCAAAACAATCTCAACTTCTCTGCACTTCCACCTTGGTGATGGCAGGAGCTCCCCCATGACAAGTCAGGGGTGGCAGCTCCTTTATACCTTACTCATGACCTGGTTCTAAGGCTGCCCAAGATGAAGGACCCTTTCTCCAGGCCCTGGGAGGACCCCGATCTCCCTTTATGTCACCCCCATTACCCATCCTCCACTCCGTACTACTGCATCCCTGTTTTTCCAGCCATAGGAAGTGGAAATAGTTATCCTACTCTAGTCTTGCATTTAGTCCTGACTCCTTGGAATCTGTTTCTGCCGAGGAGAGGACTAAAAGAAGAAAAACCAAGCTTGGGGAACCAGTCAGAGAACTAAGGGGAAAGGAAATACCCAGAAAAAAATACACAGATGAGCCCTTGGGAGCAACCTACATGATGACATGTCTTCACTTGCGCATGTTCACAGAAAGATTTCTAAACATCGTGGTAGCCAGTCTATGAGCGAAGAGTGGGGGCTCCTTTCCACATCCACCATCCCTCAGAGGAGTGTTTGATGGTGGGATTTAGACAGGCTGTGTCAGCTCCAGAAAAGGTAGGGGGACTTTGGAAACAGCAAGGCCTCACTTAGGTGACTCTGCAGATCCATGTCCCGCCACTCATAAGCTGCCCCTGCTACTTGAGAGCTGAGGTGCTAGGAGTAAGGGACAGGTGCCTCATGGAACTTTTGGCTCAGCCTAAGCCTGGACCTGAGCCCAAAAACTCTTGGAAGGAAGTAGAGGGAAGTGTGAGACTTGAATGACTCTTAACTATGACCAGGGGATTGCTTAAAGAAAGGAAGTCTTACATGTGCTTCCATCTTTTCAATAAGCCAACTGTTTCCAGGCCAGAGAGGCCCAAACATACCCATAAAGTCTTGCTGTTGGGCACTTCTCCATGCAGCAGCAGCAGGCTCAACAGGGCTGCTAGCAAATTCATTCCCATTTTGCTTTGCAGTCTTTGTATAGTTGGTTTGCACTGTCTGGGCTAGGGGTTCAGGGACACTGGTGCTTGGGAACAAGGGGATCCACAGGCCAGGATTTCTAACTGCCAGGTTTATCTGTAGGCCCCAGACCTAGAGAAGGTAGGAGAGGGGGGTAAAAGAGCCATGGAGGTGAGCTGGGGCAAGACAAGGCACTGCCAATTCTTCTCCCAGCCCCTTCACGACAGACTGATGGAAACTGAGCCAGTACTGGAAACTGGGTCTGCCAGCTCAGAATGGAGTGGGGTCCTGAGCAACCTCCTGCTGGCCCAGCATGCAGGACCACACAAGGAAAAGTGGGAGAGAGGGGAGGGTCTGCGCCCAGGCACTGCTGTGAAAGGACTCTGAGTGCTGCTTCCACCCTGTCAAGCCCAGTGGCCAACACCTCCATACTTTGGTCCTACTCATTCAAACTGCAGACCTGAATGCCTCCCAAGGCACCTCACTCCCCTCTTACCTGCTTGAGCTTCTACTTACCTCTCTAGACCAATTCTTACCTGGGGTGATTTTGACCCCAGGGGACATTTGTTAATGTGTGGAGATGTTTTTGGTTGTTACAACTGGGGGGAAGGTAAGAGGCTGCTTCTGGCATCTAATGAAAGAGGCCACGAATGCTATTAAACATCCTGCAATGTAGAGGAAATGAAGAATAATTTATCTGGCCCCAAGTGTCAGTAGTACTGAGATAGAGAAAGCCTGCCCTAGACCCAGCTTGTTTATTCAACCATTCATTCATCCACACGTTTGCCAGTGCTATGTGCCATACACTCTACTGACATGCCTCCCCTATTCCCCACAGGTTCCTCTTCTCCCTCCCTTTGGTCCCATTGTCTCCCCTGTGTCTTCATTAAGTAGCAGACATGTCCCAAACATCAGCTCTGTGCCAAACCTGGCACTGTAGGAAGTCCAGCAAAACTCACTCCCAGGTGCTCACAGCCTGGTCCCGAATCCATCCTCTTTGCCAGCTTTTATGTGAACTGTTTTATCTCCCTCACTAGAAGTGCATGTCTCCTTCAAACACAGGACTTTGACTACACTCTCAGTATATGAAGGGCTGAGACCTGACTGCCCTTTATCTCTGGGTCTATAAGACACAGAGAAATGGTTCTTGAATGCAATCTTAGGTTGGTCTGGGAGCCCTGAGTTGTGAGAAGCCTCAGAGGTTAGCAGAACATTATTCATACATACCAGGTGGGAGCCCATTACAGCCTAGCAGCGAAGGCTTGTAGATGTCCCTGCTTCCCCGTTACCCAGACACACCTCTTTCCTGGTCAGTGTGTTCCATGCTGCCCAAATAAGAAAGTGCACCTGATTTCTTTTAAAAATAACGTTAGTTGTTTTTTTGTCTTTCTTGTTAATGTATATTCATTGTAGAAAATGTAGAAAACATAGCTAAAACACAAAAAAACAAAAACCACAACCAAAGAAAACAACCAGTGTTGGCTGTAATGTGCTTCCTACTGGTGTTTTCCTTATGCAAACAGTTGTAGAAGAAAAAAAAGGATTATATTGCAAAGACTTCAGTAACCAGTTTTTTTTAATCCAATTATGTTGTGAACACCTTGCTAGGAACATCATTTTTACTGTCTTCCTCATAACTTGGATTGGAGGATGGATGGATGGATGGATGGTGGTTGGAAAAGGAAGGAAGGGTAAAAGGAAATAAAAAAGGAGGGAGGGATGAATGGAAGGAAGGAAGCAAGGAAGCAAGGAAGGAAGGAAGGAAGGAAGGAAGGAAGGAAGGAAGGAAGGAAGGAAGGAAGGAAGCAAGGAAGGACCATTTATTCACAAGTTAGTTCACTATAGATGGATATTTGATTCACAACTGTTCTAAAATTTTCACATAAATGGTTTCTTATTGATAATACACTGAAAGATTGCTGGCAGTAGTCTCTTCTCTCTTGTTTACTTCACTTTTATCTAAATAATACCATGCATCTACAATGGAACACAAGGGAAGACATCTTTTTCTTTCCACTACCTGGTTGACAGCAGCAGCTTACTGGCAAGACAAGGCTCTTATTCTGATTTTATGAAACCACTGGTGATCTCACCTGGTGATTTCACCTGGGGAAGAAGGGTAAGAGTCAGAAAGAACTTTCCCTTTACTACTCTGTGTCAGCTGCAAAGGGATGCAGGTATTCCTGACCCCTGTGGATGCCCAAGGTCTCAGCAATACCAGTGATCTGCTTCCATAAACTTCATAAACTTCACTACTTACCCACCTTCTAAGGTGAAGTGCCTCCACCACCCACCAGCCAGAGAGCCAGGACAGTGGCAGGCTCTGTCCCAAGCTAGGAAGGATAGTACTGACTCCTCAAAGAAATGGCTGGTTCCAGATCAGATAGGGAAAGTACATTATGAGCCTGAGCCATCTTGCCGTGCCAGGAGATAAGGAAGTCTCCAAAAACTATGAGAACATGTCAAAAGGCCACAAAAGCTCACTTAAAGAAGCTCCTGGCCAAGACTATCCCCAATCAAAATAAATGATTATATTAATGGATTATAACCTACTGAACAAAATAAAATTCCATGAACCCATTCTGATGCAAATATATAAGTAAGAAGGGACAGCTCTTCCTTCCAGTAAATGTCAATAATAAATGCAGAAAGAATGATGGTGTGAGAAAAGCTTTTGACAACCATTGTAGTAATCATGGATTCAGGCAAAACTCATCAATGATGGTAAAACAGTAGGTAAAAGTTTGATGAAAAATAGCATAGCCACATAATCTCAAAAGCATTTCCTCACAAATTACTTACTGAGCTCAAAAAGGGAAAGGGTAATGTAGAGTAGAGGAACCTGGGGGAACCAAGTGATCAAGGTCATCCACATGACCAATACAAAGACAGATGTTTATCATGCCTGCCAAGGCCGTGCTCTGAGAGGACACCATGTCCCCTCTCTTGAAATGCTTCTCCTAACCCTAATCATGAAGAAGCATTCCATAGACCCAAAATAAGAAATATTTGACAGTCCAAATTATGAAAGTTGTGAAGGGCAAGGAAAGATGGGAGAAGGTCTCCTCTTAAAGGAGACTAAAAGGATAGATGACCAAAGGCACCCTTGATCCTGGATAGGTGTGTGGGTTATGTGTGTTTGGCATGTGTGGGGTATGTGGTGTGGTGTGGTGTTCGTGTGTGGTGTGTTTGGTGTGTGTGTAGTATGTATGTGTGGTGTGTGTGATGTGTATGACATTTGTGGTATGGTTTATGGGGTGTATATTTGGTGTAAGTGTGGTGTGTGTGTGTGGGTAGGTGAGTGTGGTGTGTGGGTGGAGTAAGGGTGGTGTGTGTGTGTGTGTGAAGAAAGAGTGCACATTAATCGTATGGGTTAGAGATGTAAACAATTGGTGAAACTGGGTCAAGAGCACGTGAAAGTTTCTTGCCATTCTCTTAATTTTTCTGTAAGTTTAAAAATATTTCAAACAGAAACTTTTTTTTTTTTAATTAAAGATATATGTGGGCTGACCCAGATCCTCTGCTTTGGGCTACACTTAAAGAGTGTGGCTGACATCCACCCTGCATCCAAGTACCTGTCTGTGGTGTCCTGGCATGCCCACACACCTGACCTCACCACCCGGTCCAGCTGGGCTTCTGGTTGAGGAAGGCAGAGGAGGCTCATCTGAGACAATGCATAGGAAATCATAGGAGTAGTGTCTGACATAGCATGGGTACTCAACAACACTGCCTCCCTCACCGCCCCCAGCCTACCAGCCGAGAGGACTGAGGCCTCCCACCTGACCATCTGGGTGGCATTGAATACTAGTCATCCTTGAGAGATCAGAGGCAGGTCCCTGGCTGAGGATGTTCCCTCACTCTAACTCTAGGGTTGATCCCAGGATCTTGTGGATTTCTATCTGCCAGGAGACATGGAATCTGTGAGGAGCTGAGCCCTAATTTTCAAAAGAGAGGGGGGAAAAAAGCTGCACACAGCACCATTAAGAAATAAGACCCAATGTTGAGAAATGCCACAGCCCTGGCCACCTTATCAGCCAGGGAACTGCCCTCCTCCTGTCTGAAGAAGACTAAGGGGCTCTGACCTGAGAATCCTTCCAGGAATCTGATCCAGAATGAGAATGAAGAGAAGACCTTGTGTGCAGATGGACCACCGGTATCATTTATAACAGGAAAAATAGGAACCCATATTAAGTAAATTTTGATATGTCAGCATGATACTATATTATGTGACCAAAAGAATTCTTAACATAGGAATGATTCATTTAAGACACCAAATGAAAAAATACACTTAAAATATAATCTATTATAGAGAATTATTTAGAAGAAAAAAAAGACTGGAAAGAAATACACCTGAGAGTTAATTATAGTTGTCCATGAGTAGTGTGATTATGGATATTTTAATTAGTTCTTTATACCTTACATAATTTTCAAATTTCCTCCAATAAGCATGTGTTATGTCTCCTTATTACCCATGGAGTAAAATTTAGCTCCTTCCTTGTTATTATACGTCTTCTAGGATTATTTCCAACCCACCATCATTCATGTATCAGCACAGCCTTCCCTGTTCCCCTCCTAGAATGCCTTCCCTTCTCTGCCTAACAATATCCAGGCATCTCTCAGGGCTGGCATAGATGGCAGGAATCTCTCTGGGGACACTGCCTGGCCTGCAATAAGAGTCCTAGATGACTGTGGAATGAATCCATGCAATGCTGCCTTCCACACCAGCCTTCCTTGGATTCTCTGTGGGAATCCATCTGCCTCGCGATCCCTACCAGAGTGCTAGTTCATCCTGCCTTGTAATAGTCCATTGAGAGCCTGCCTGTCTCCCCTCAGACTGGGTCTCCTGGAGAACAGAGCCTTTACCTTCTTGACACTTAGAGCAGGGGTCCCAAACTCTGGGGCTGGGGACTATAGGACTACACAATAAGAGGTGAGCAGTGGGCAAGTGAACAAAGCTTCATCTGCATTTTCAGCTGCTCCTCAGCACTAGCATCGCCACCTCTGCTCCACCTCAGATCATAAGCATTAGAATCTTATAGGCGCACTGGTCCCTGCAGGGACCACTGCTTTAGAGACTAGATTAATGGTACAATAAACATGACCAAATGAAAGAGAGATGAGGAGAGAGAGGAGAGGGGATAGAGAAAGGAAGGGAAGGAAAGGGCGATTTGGGGGACTTGCTAAATTCTCCTCAGAACAACAGAGCCCCTGCCCTGTTCTACCTCAATGCCCACAGCTGAGAATGCCCATGCTACCTCCTTCAGAGGAAGGACCCTGCAGTGGAAGAGCTACCTCCATGGCTTCTCTCCCATAACACTCTTCCCACAGGCCTCCCCAGTCCACTTGAAAGAAAGAGAGAGCATTTCTTCATCAAGGATGAAAGCCAGAAAACTATGACGAGCTACCTCTGTGCCTACCAGCTGTGGCAAGCTGAGCGCTCAGGGGAAATGCATCTGAGTGGGCCAAATCTGGTTGTCCCTTCCCTCACACTCTACCTGGGGCTCAGATAGGACCAATGCAGACCAGTGAGCAGCCTCAGCCAGTCCTCAATGGGTTCACTCCCTATAGAAATGGCGGGCCTTGTCAGCAGCAGGGTTCTTGTGTAGATAGTGAAATTCAATACATGAAGCTCAGCTCTCAGAACCTCTTCATGCTTGCCCACCAAGGAGATGAAGAAAAAGTGGGACTGGTCTACATGCCCTGCAAAAGTCCCAGAAGGATGAGGTAGGGGCAGTGCAAGGCCCCTTGTTCTCACCCTGCTTGGGGTTGGGGTACGAGAAGGATAAGGCAGTGGGTGGCTCGGTCAGTGGAAATAAAGCAATAGGCCCCGGGGCGATGTTCAGTGCCCAGGAAGTGAGAACATCTGGCCTCATCCCTCACATCCCTTTCCCCTTTCTCACCCTCTACTCGCCCTCTACTCACCCTCTGCCTCTGGGCCTGCCCTGCGTATTCACACCACCTCACCAGTAACCCCAATCCCAGGCCCCCACAGCAGCCCAGCTCACCCTTCTTCTGGAAGTACCACACCATGTTGTCTGTGAGGGCTTAGGGGTCCTTGGTGACCTTGTTGAGGTTGGCCACGCTCTGGAAGAGGTCCAACGTGAAATTGGGTGGATGTTGGAGTGGGTTGACACATGGCTAAACAACTCCACAGTGAACAAATCCTCCATCTCCTATACTAGCTTCTACCTCTTCTAGACCTGGTCACTGGCTGACAGTACCTTTAGGCCCAAGGGCAGCAGGGCATGGCCAGCCCCATGTTGAGCAGCTCTCTGGGCCCCAGGTGGGTGGGCACCCTCTACACTGTCATCCCCAGGGAAGACAACAAAGGTGAGGGTAGTGATCGAGGGTTTAGGAGAGGCCAAGGAGCCTTCCCTGGGAGGAAGAACTTCTGAAGGAACAGAGAGTATGAGTATGCTCTGTGGCCTTGGGACTTCCTTGTGTTTGGGTCTCAGTTTCCCCATATGCAAGGAGCTCCTGAAACTCCTATGGGACCCCAAAGGATAGTCTGAGGCTGTGAGTGGGAAGCCAGCAAAGCACAGGTACAAAGTATTTACTAGTTTAAAAGATTTCACATCAGATACCTCAAAAAATTCCCAAGAAGGGAACAGAGGCAAACCAGTACTTGATGAGGCCTCCCCATGTTTCAGGTTAGTGTTGTTTTTATTTTGAAGTTAATGGTAGGGAAGGAGCATTATCATATCCTCAGGGTTTTGGGCCTCCAAAGGTTCTTATGAGTCCTGCTAACAAACCCCCATCTGTCTCCCCTCCCTCACAGGACAGAATTTGACTAGGGCATCCTCTCAGCCCAGGCACAAGGCCAAGAATCTGGCCAACCAAATTAGCACACTTTGCCCTGCCTCAGCTTCTTTATTAGCAAACCAGGGATTAATAAATACTTCCTTCACAAGACTGCAAGGAACAATAAGTAAAATGAGGTCATGAGCCCACCCAGCCCACTCCACTGGACAAAAAACAGTTCTACCCACTTCACAGTTCTTTCAAAATCAGAAATTGGTAAACCTGTTTGGCCCCCAATATATTTAATACCAAAAATCTGAGGAAACAATTTTAGAGGAAATACAAGAGCAAGGCTGTGACTCTTGCACTAAGTGGGTTTAGAATATGGTTTGGAGTCAGAGAAACCTAACTGTATATCCTGCCACTTGTGCAAACATTTTTTTTATGTTTTAGCTCAGCTTCATCATCTACAACAAGGAATGACAACATCCTACCAAGGACTGTCATCGGGATTAGTGATCAAAATCACTCCCATCCATGGGAGGGCTGGTGCTGGGTGCCTCTGCCCAAGATCACTCACCTTCAGTGGGAAATCTCAGAGGATGGTGGGAGCTGGGAGCTTCTCCCAACGGCCAACCCCAGGGCCAGGAGGACTTTGGGGGCCCAAAGGACTGAACAAAAAATGCAGCCCCCTCATCTGGGATTCAAAGTGAAAAGCCATTTCATAAAGTAAGCCAGTTTGGTGGTTTGGAAATCCTATAATGGTAACAACTCTTGCTTTTTTAGAATATTGAACTCATTCCTCCTCTGTTTCTCCCACAGGAACTTAGGGACTGATAGAAGAGAGGGCTGTGGGGCCCCTCCTGCAGTTCAGGCTTCTGCCTTAATGGTCTGGGACTGTCCACACCTCTGGTGGGTGACTCTGTCCAGGAAGAGCTTCCTGGCTAATTAGAGTCCTCATCTCTGTCACTGATCTTTATTCTGAGGAATGACCCTCCCCAGTCATTCACTTCCCTGGGCTCCAAGAATGTTGGGAACATGCTTTGACGTGCATTGGGGTATCCAGGGACTATCTCCCACCTTGCAACAGGTTTCTCTAGTATATAATGTTAGCCATACGTTTTTGTAACATTTCTACATCAGTAAATGTTCACCATGTTTTTAAACAGCACTCAGTATATAAAGAAATGCAGCCCTCAGTAGTTAGACGAAACCATCATTGGACACTTCCTGCGGGATAGTGGGTTGTTGCAATTTTAAGACAAACACTCATATATGTGCATTTTGTGTACATAATTGTGAATAGAACCCTAGACTTGCAATTGCTGGGTTAAAGGATATGTCTGCTTTTCATTTAAATGGACATAGCAAAATTACCAGTCTAAGAGCCAGCTCAATTTATACTTTCTTCAGCAGATGGTTAGAGCATCTCATTTCCGCTTGAGGACTTTCTTCAATTTTGCACAAAACAATTATATGAGGGTTGTGGTGACTGTTGTCAGCTATTTAGTTCTGATCACCACTAAAATTATACATCTTTTCATGCTCCTGGCCACGTGCACTTTTTCTCTATAAATTGCCTGGTAATTGCCATGTCCTACTCCTTTATTGCACTGTTCATCTTTTTCTTATGGTTTCATAAGTGGTTTTATATGGCTTGGATTCAGATTCTGTGTTCTAGATGTTCTTCGAGAATGTCTTTTAGCTTTGCTTAGAGTATCTATTAAGGCTCAAAAATTTTCCATTTTTGAAGAAATCAAATTTATCAACATTTTCTTGTTCTTTTGTATTTTCTTTTGCATATGTGTGTTTTTTGAAGGTTGTTCTTATTCTAAGTTTATGCACAAATTATTCAATAAATTTTCAAAATACTTATATATATATTTTTTTAGTTTCTTATTTCAAAATTTATTTTTACCTGATTATCTACAAATATCTACTGTATTTTAAGTGTATATTTAGGTTTTCAGTACCATTTATTAAATAATTCAGCCTTTTCTTCCTAGTCCCATTGATTGTATACTAATTTCCCGTGTATATTTTCAGTGGCCTTGTCTTGTTCTTAGTTTTAGAGAGAAGGTTTTTAGTTTTTCACCATTAAGTATAATGTTGGTCTAGTGGTTGTCATATACGGCCCAAAAGTTCAACATGGCCACCCTGGTTTCCTCTGTAACAGAGAATTGCCCCTGCCTGTCTGTCTTCATCCACCCACCTTCTACTCATTATCACCACTCTTATTCAATATTACATTGGAGGTCCTAACAAGTCCAATCAGATAAGAGAAAGATATAAAAGGCATCCAAATAGAAAACAAAAAAGTCAGACTGTCACTATTAGCAGATGACATGATTCTCTATATAGAAAACCCTAAAGACTCTACAAGAACACTACTAGAAACAATAAGCAAATAGAGTAAAGTTTCTGGATACAAAATCAACATTCGAAACTCCATAGTGTTCCTATACTCTAATAATAAAGCATCAAAAAGAGTGGGAAAAAAATTTCTTTTGCAATTGCACCAAAAAGAATAAATTTATTGAAATATGTGAAGGACCTAGATAATGAAAACTACAAGACTCTATTAAAAGAAATCGAAGAAGATACAAAGAGATGAAAAGATATTTAATGTTCTTAGGTTAGAAGGATCAAAATGGTTAAACTGACCATATTACCTAAAGCATTATACAGATTTAATACAATCTCCATCAAAATCCCATTGGCATATTTTAAAGAAATAGAACAAAAAATCATCAGATTTGTATGGAAGCACAAAAGACCCTGAATTGCCAAAGCCATCCTGAGAAAAAATAATGAGGCTGGAGGCATCACTCTGTCCGACTTCAAATTATACTACAAAGTGACAGTAATCAAAACATCATGATGTTGGTAGGAAAACAGATACATGGACCAGTGGAACAGAATCGAGAGTCCAAAAGTAAACCCATATTTATATGGGTAAATAAGTTTTGGCAAAAGAGTCAAAAACATACAGTGGAGAAAGAAATGCCTCTTCAATAAATGGTGCTGGGAAAACTGAAAAGCCACCTGCAAAAGAATAAAACTAGACTGTTGTCTATCACCACACACCAAAATTAACTCAAAATGGATTAAGGACCTGAATATAAGACCTGAAACAATAAAATTCATAGAAGAAAACATAGGAAGGAAACTCAAGGACCTTGGACTTAAAGAGGATTTTATGAATATGACTGCAAAGACAAGGGAAGTAAAAGCAAAAATTAATGAATGGGACTACATCAAACTAAGAAGCTTCTGCTCAGCAAAAGAAACCATCAACAAGGTAAAGAGACAACCATCCAAATGTGAATATAATTTGCAAACAATGCCTCGAATAAGGGCCTAATATCCAAAAATATACAAAGAACTCATACAACTCAATAACAACAAAAAAACAAACAATCAATCAAAAAGTGGGCAGAGGACCTGAATAGACACTCTCACAAGAAGACTTACAAATGGCCAACAAACATGTGAAAAGATGCTCAACATCACTAGCTATTAGGGAAATGCAAATCAAAACCACGATGAGATACCATCTCACACCTGTTAGAATAGTAATAATCAACAGGACAAATAATAACAAATGTTGAGAGAGGATGCGGAGAAAAAGGAACCCTCATACACTGCTAGTGGGACTGCAAATTGGTACAGCCACTACGGAAAACAGTATGGAGTTTCCTCAAAAAACTAAGAATTGATCTACCATATGATCCAGTAATCCCTTCCACTGGGATTTACCCCAAAGACTGGAAAACTCATATCCAAAAAGATATTTGCACACCAATTTTCACAGCAGCATTATTCTCAGTGGGCTGAACATGGAAACAACTGAGGTGTCCTACAATAGATGACTGGCTAAAGAAGCTGTGGTACATATATACAATGGAATATTACTCCACCATAAGAAGAGATGAAATACTGCCATTTGTGACAACATGGATGGACCTCAAGATAATCATGCTAAGTGAAATAAGCCAGACTGGAAAAGTTGAAAACCACACGATATCACTTATATGTAGAATATAAGCCTAAAAGAAACAAATGAACAGGACAAACAGAGACTCAGGGACTTGGACAATAGACTGACTAGTGGTTACCTGAGGGTAGGGAGTGGGGGAGGAGGGGAGAGGTAGATGGGTAAAGGGAGTCAAATATAGAGAATTGGGGGAAGGTGAAGTTGGTAAAAGGGATCAAATATATGGTAGCTGAAGGAAATTGGACTTTGGGTGGTAATCACACAAGAGAATATATAGATGTCAATTTATAATGTACATCTAAAAATTATATAATTGTATTAACCAATGTTACCCCCAATAAGCTTAATTAAAAAAATAAAAATAAAATAAAAATTCAAAACCCTTAAACAGCTTATGAGGTGAAGAAATCATATTAGAAATTAGAAGTTAGAACCAAATAATGATGAAAACATAACATTAGAAACTATTGGATGCACCTAAAGTGATACTTAGAGGGAAATTTATAGCTTTAAATGCATGTATTAAAAAACAAAGAATTTTAGTAAATCATAAAACAGGAGTCCAACTCAAGACATTATTAAGATTAACAGGCTAAAATTCTATTAAAACCATGGAATGAAGAAAATGATAAAGATCATATTCATTTGAGGAAATAAATAAAATTGAACCTCTACCTACACTACGCATAAAAATTATTTCCAGCTGAGTTATGTATTTAAACAGCAAAAATAACATTTTTGGTATAAAAAAAAGTAACTATATTTCTGAATTTATAGTAGGAAAGTATTTTTTAATAGGAAATGGCAAGCACTAGCATTAAAATACAAGACTGATGGAGAGAAAAAAAATGGTGTAGATGATAGGGGCTCATTATCCCTCTGGAGACCAAATCCAAGTTGTGAGGGAAACAAGGAGCACCAGCAAGGAAAAATTGCCACACAAGTAGGAAGAAATCCAAGAAATCCCCCAGCAGAAGGTAGGAAGGGGAGAAGACACAGGACTACCTTATCTGGAGCATCTGAGACAGAGGCAGCAGTTGCAGCAGAAGCCTCTTAAAGGGGCCGCATCCGCGAGCAGATTTTCACTGTGATGAACCTGCTCACTCTGAGCACCAATGCTGATTAGGCTGCAAGCAGGGCGCACCAGGGACTTACCAGGAGACGTTGACAGAGTGAGTGCTGAGGTGAGGCTCATTCTGTACAGAAGTGCCAGCAGTATCTATTGTTCCCTGTTGAGCCCCTCTCCCTACCAGTGCACCAGACACAATGCTGCCATAGCCGTGACATCATTAAACTGAATAACAGAGGTCGGTCTGCCCAGAGGAATCCCTGAAACCCCACCTCACTCAACTCACGGCCCTACCCAAGTCACATCCAGGTATATCCTCAGCAAGTCAAGTGTTCCTTCCTGAGCAGCACCTAGACTCACACTGGAGACAGCTGACCTCTGTGTCTAGTGTGACTTTTTGAGATGGCTATAAGCACAGCATCTGTGGATTGCTTGCTGAATCTTAACAAGTGACTCTGAAGGGGTAGAGGCTTGGGCTAAATTTGGCCTTCAGCTGAACCCCTACAGGGCTGTGCCACTGGACACCGACTTCACAAATCCATGCAAATAAAATTAGGAGAATGAGGAGCTTTGCTTAGTACATAGAAATGGACACGGAAAGGCAGCTAAAATGGGAAGACATAGAAGCAGAAACCATATGAGAAAACAGAACAGAACTCCAGATTTAATGAAGTAAAATAATCTAATAAATGTGGAGTTCAAAACACTGGTTATAAAGATGCTCAATGAACTTTTGGGAAGTGTAGATGAATTCAACAAAAAGAGACAAAATAAATAAATAAATAGATAGATAGATAAATAAATAAATAAATAAAAGTGGAAATTATAAAAGGGAACCACTCTAAAATGGAGAACACATTATCTGAGATGAGAAGTATATTAAATGGAATAAACAAACAAATAAGCAAAGTGAATAAGAAAAGGCATTTGCCTTATCTAAAGGACAGGGAAGCTAAGGACATGCAATCAGAACGGCAAGAGATAAGATACGAAGACTCTAAAAATAATTTTTATATAATTTTTAATAAAAAATTTTATAAAAATAATTTTAAATAATTTTTAATAGTGTCCAATTATTAAGGGTCCAATTATCCTTCTGGTCAGCATAACTAAAGAAAATCAAGATGTTAAACAGCTGTTTGAAGAACTAATGATGGAAAACTTCCCTAAGCTGGTGAAAGAAATGGACATATAACCCCAGGAAGCTCAGAGAATTCCAAAAATCAGGGATCCAAAGAGGCGCACACCAAGACATATCATGATTAAAATGCCAAAGGTTAAATACAAAGAAAGAATATTAAAAGCAGCAAGAGAAAAACAGGTAATTACTTATAGGGGAACACCGATGAGACCGGCAGCTGACTTCTCAAAAGAAACCATGCAGGACAGAAGGGCGTGGCACAAAATATCTAAAGTGATGAAAACCCAGGATCTACAATCAAGAATACTTTATCCAGCAAAGATATCATTTAGAGTTGAAGGACAGATAAACAGCTTCCTAGACATGGGAAGCTAAAGAAATTTATCACAACCAAGCCAGTATTACAGGAAATGTTAGAGGAACTTCTTTAAGAATAAAAAATATGTATCAAAAACAGAAATAAAGAATGGCAACAACTACATTCCTATCAATAAGTACCTTAAATAGAAAAGAATTAAGTGCTCCAACCAAAAGACAGAATAGCTGAAAGTATAAGAAAACAAGACCCCTACATATGAAAAGGAAGGGGATAGAAAAAGATATAGCTTTGATGGACCTAGAAGGTATTTAAGTCAGACAGAGAAAGATAAACACGGTATGATTTCACTTATATATGAATCTAAGGAACAAACTAATCAAAAACAGACTCACAAATATAGTGTACAATTTGGTAATGAACAGAGGGGAGGGCAATTGGGGTCCTGGGAGAATAGGGTGAAGGATTAAAAAAGTACAAATTAGTAGTTGATGGATAGTCATGGGGATGGGAAGCATGGAATAGGGAATGCAGTTGGCATTAATACATGGCTAGGTGGAGGGTCAGGGAATGGAGGGAGCAATTGAGGGGATCATTTACAAACTATATAGATGTCTAACCAATGTACAGTATAGTTGAAACTAATTAAAATAAAAAATTAATAAACAAATAAATATTACTAAAATGAGAAAAAAAGACTGATAAATTTGACTACATCAAAGCCAAGCATTAATGTTAATTGATAAACACCTTTAAGAGAGAGCAAAGATAAGTTACAAACTGGGATAGAATATTTGCAAAATCTATAATGTATACCAGATTGGTATCAAGAATATGAAGAACCCTATAAATCAATAAGGACAAACAACCCAAATGTACAGAAAAATGAACAGGAAAAGAAATAAAGAGGAAAGGAAACACACATGAATAAATGTTCAAAATCATTAGTGAATAGAGAAAATCAAATTAAGATCAGAACGAGATTTTGTACTCATTTGATCCACAAAAATTAAGAAGCCAGATAGCATCAAGACTGGATATGAATCAACAGTTTACTTAAACTTTGCTTGAAGGGGTGATATTTGGTACCATTGGTACAATGCTACTTCTGGTTATATGTTCTATAAAAGAGACATCCTTACTCAGGTTTACCAGGAAGCATACAGCAGCATGTTGACAGCTTCAATATTTATAATATAAAAATTGAATGTCTTGTGGACTCCCAAGAAGAATATACCTGCCATAAAGAACTCATTGTAGTTAATTGGGCTCAAATTCATAACCAGAGCTTAGCAGCCATTGTTTACACAGGTTCTTCATGCAAGCCACATTTTAGAGAAAGGTACCACTGGCCTGCCAAGCTTCCAGCACTGTGATCCTGCTAATTCTTATAAAAGAGCTCTTAGGATTGTGAGTTAATCAATGGACTGAAGACTTGCTCCAGGCAATTGGGCTGCCCAGCTATATCTTTTTTGTATCTCTGCCAACCAGTCAGATTGGTCCAACAGTGCTTTGAAGACCAATCAGATTGTGAGGATTTAGAGTTCTCATTTGCATGAGAATGAACCAATCAGGAACCAGGAGTGGGAATTCTCTATATAAGTCAGCTTTTCCTCTCTGTTGGTGGAGTATACTTTTAGTTTCCATCAAAGACT
This sequence comes from Cynopterus sphinx, assembly GCA_030015415.1. Lineage (NCBI taxonomy): Eukaryota > Metazoa > Chordata > Mammalia > Chiroptera > Pteropodidae > Cynopterus > Cynopterus sphinx. The sequence continues at coordinate 57,952,369 of CM057382.1, forward strand.
TAAGTTCATCTATAGCCATGCTACTCTGAACATGCCTGATCTCATCTGATATTGGAAGCTAAACAGGGTTGGGCCTGGTTAGTATTTGGATGGGAGAACACCTAGGAAGACCAGGTGCTATAGGCATTAAAAAAAAAAAAAAAAAGACTTGAGTTGCCTCAGCTATAGCAGCAACATTGGAACTGGAGGGATCTCACACACCAGAGTGGAGCTGAGCTATAATACTGGAGCAATAACTCCAGGGCCACCTCACAGCCAGTTCTGCAGCTGAGCTGCTTCATAATTGAGCTTTTTGCACTGAATAAAGTCTCTCTCCCCTTTCATCATACCCCAAATTGGGGACTACTATAGACATTAAAGGTGACCTTCAGTTGACATTTTCAATAAGAGAACAGATAAACTGTGGATTATTTACAAAATGGTATATTGTACCATGGTGAAAATTCAAGTATAGCAACATGCAGTAACACAATGAAACACAACAGTATAATACTGATTTTAAAAAAATAAGTCCCAGAATATTATGTCTTGCAAGATGCCCTTTTTATTAAGAACTAAAAATAAGTAATGTACTTTAGAAACACACACACAAAAACACAGAAGTAAGAGAAAGAAAAGCACAAGAACCAGAATAGCAGTTGCCAGTTGGGGAAAGGAGAGGTGGAATAAATAGGTAGATGTGAGCTATTAGAGATGTCCTCTCTTTCATGTTGAGCAGTGGGCTCCCATGTTTACATACAGAAACACAATAAATAAAACAGGTAATGACAGAATTCTCTGGATAAGAGCTAAGAATTCTCATTTATCCAATTCTGAGCACCTGAGGTCCACTAGAAAGTTAATAACATGGTACTCAAAGAAATAATAGAATGACAAAACGTAAATGCTTTCTTTGAAAAATTTCTTTGAAGAGTCTAATAAACAAACATCCACCATGATATGAAAATAAAGAGGAAAGACACAAAAAACCACCTTAGAAATATAAAGGATTAATTACAGATACAGACAAAATTAAAAAAAAAAAATTGAGAATAAGATGAATAAGTTTATGATAATAGATTTGAAAACCTGGATAAAATTAAATATTTTCTACAGAAATAAAACTTAATAAAAGAAACATGAGAAGAGATTAAAATGTAAAGTAGATTCATATCTATTTGTTTAGTTAGAATCAGTAGTTAAAATTCCACAAATACAAACATACACAGTAAAACAGGTGCACTTTTCCAAAATTTTTAGGAACAGATCATTGCAAATTTCTTCAGAGTTGAAAACCATGAAAACTCTCCCAACATAACATATGTTCTAAACAAGAAAAGTACACAAAAGGAAAACCATTCTTCAGATTCACTTATGAGCACAAATGCAATGACTCTACATCAAACAGTGGCAAAAGGAATCTAATGGTATATTCAAAAAAGTGATAAAATAGGATTTATCACAGAAGCATAATGATGGCTTCACCTTAGACAACAGAGTAGTGTGCTTCATTACATTACAATGTTAAAAGAAGAAATAAAACCACAATAACCTAAAAGGTATAGAAAGGGCATTTGATAAAATTTGACACCCCTTTGTAATAATGATTTTTAGTAAAATCAGAGGAAATTTCCTTAGTCTGATGAAGGCCAGCTATCAGAACCTAAAACAAATACTATACATAATAGTGAAAATTTGAAATCATTACCTTTAAAACAAGGAATAAAAATTTTTTACATAGAAAACATAAGAGAATCTACAGATAAAATTAATAGACTTTATAGGGAGGATTTAATCACCAACTGACAAATACATAAATAAACCATTAGGAAACATAATTTAAAAAGTATGCTAATCACAATAGCAATTAAATCTATAGATATATTTGAATAAATCTAACAAAAGATGTGCATGAACTTTTATTGCTAAAAGTATAAAATTTCATAGGATTTAAAAGACCTACATGAATGGAGAGTATACCATGCTTGAATAGACTAGTCAATATCATAAATATGGCAACTCTCACTAAAACCATCTATGAATCCCATGTAACTAATTTATATCCAAGTATGATTTTTCATAGAACCTGAAATGCTGATCCTAAAATTCCAATGGAAAAAAAGGAATCAAGAAAATTAAAATCTACTCCGAAGATGAAGATAATAGAGATGCTACACCACATATCAAACCTCATCACAATGTTACAGAAATTGACATAGTATAATGGATGAAATACAATTTAATTCTGCCTTCATGGAAAAACAGAACCTAAGGAGTAATTCTTTGAAAACTAGTAAGAATTTACTCAGAAACAAGGGAAAAACACAAAGTGGGAGAAGCATCCTAAGAATGAATATTTACCTTTGTGCCCATTGCAGCCCTGAGAGCATCCAGGAGTGGTTGATGCAGGGAGGGGCTGAAATCAATTGGAAGAAACTGGTGAGCAAACTGGTGGGACAGAGTTAAGGGGGTGGAGAATATAGGAAGCAGCTGGAAAACCCTATTCAAAATACCACCTTCCCACCTTGACATCTCAGTCATGTTTCAGGTTCCAAACTGTGGTTATCAAATGAGGGGAGGGCTCCTTTTTAATGCAAATTAAAATTACTCTAAAATGTGACCATTACAAAACTATAGCTAATGAAAAAAAATTTTTTTTGCCCTCTTAGTACAATCACAATAGCTATATACATCCTCCCCTTTTCTTTGCCTCTTTAACATTATCCAAACTTATTTTACATAATGTACAATTTTGCATCCTGATTGCTTAACAATCAGAGGGACACTCCACATCCTCCCTACATCAACCACTCCTGGGTGCTCTCAGGGCTGCAATGGGCACAACGATGTTTTCAGATTTGATAGGTATGAAAATGGTGCTTTGTTTTCTTTGATTACTGGTTACCATTCACTAAAAACCTAAAGGAGACAAGGCAGGAATTTGAAAGAACGTGAGGAAGGAACAAAAGAAATACATACGGGAACAGGCACTTAAATGTTAAATTTTGTCTTTAGAGATAAGCCAGGACATTTCTTTGTAGCAAAGAAAACTTGAAGAGTCTCCTGCCCTTTCAGGATGACCTGCAGGCTTTCACACATATCTCCAGCCCACAGCATTTGAATGGTGGCAGGTCTCTGCTTCAGAGGTTTTCCCATCTCCTAGGAAAACTAAACTGAATACTGGAGTTGCAAATGTCCAACTTTTTTTTTTTTTTTTTTTTTAAGCAGAAGAGTTAAATGCCCCAGTTTTCCTAATATGAATCACTATCCTCCAAGTTACAGTTTTGGTGGTGAGTTAAGATCACTGTTACAGGAGACTGTGAACTACATCCCACTTGGGGCTTTTTCCCTGGTACTGCCCTATGCACAGGTCCCGCCCCTAAGCAGTGTGTCCTGTACCACCCTTATTGTCCTGAGAAATAAAAGGTAAGTTTGTGGGCTGCCTTTTGCCATGCTTCCAAGGCTGAGGGCACCAAATCCACTGTGAGGAAGAAAACGGTAAATGGTAGTGGCCGATATTTACATACATGGTTTCTCAAACCAGTGTACAAGGCAAGGAAGCAGGAAGTTATAAAAAACAACTTAGAAATTCTTCACTGTGACAGTGCTAGTGAGATGAATAGTCAGATTTTTCTCTGTCTTAAATTCAGAGACTATCCAAAGCAATAATCTCAACTGAAGCTGGTTCTAGCCTTTTTTCAGATCTGAAATCCACAGTACAGGTAAAGAGAAAAGTATAGAACAAAGGCTTGGGGCAAGGGTACTGACTAGGGCAGGTAGTCATAGAAATAGGAGTTTCTTCAGATAGATGAAAATTACATTCCCTTCACCCTTACTGCATAATTCTTTAGATTCTTCACCCCCAGAACTTAATTCCTATTTTTAGTAAAAAATATTTTCTATTTTAGGCTCAGGTTACTTACTCAGCAAAATGAAGTTTTTATTCTACTGATCAAACAATTTCAAAATTCTACTACAATCATTAAGTTGAGGATTAAAACCTATCCAATAGACTAAAAATGTTAGAATGCCCTTCTTTGTCTCCATTTTGTTTGCATTCACTTCGGACACTGTGCTAATGGAAATATAAAATGTCCCCTTGGTATGACTTGGTTGTCAGGAGGTAACCTCCCTTCCTGCTTTGTCTAAATGATGTTCCCAGTAATTTAACAGTGGAAGATATTACATGCAAAAGTAGAATCCAACTTCTGAATAAACCTTTTGCCATTTGAACCATAAAGATTCAAATTAGAAATACGTTCTAAATTACACACATGAATTAAATGTTAATACATTAAGGTTAAAGAAGTTCAATCAGTGTCATTATGGGAATATTGAATTCAATGGTAGACTGAGCATAAATGCTTGATGCCCCTACCAGGCAAAATATATACACATGTAAAAATAGTCATATATAGTTGTGGAAAGGAGCTGATTAGAGGAAGCAAAAGATCTTAAATGTAATTAACATACTCAAGAGATAAGAAAACCTAATGCCTCCATGACAAAGGAAAAGAATATTATAAAAGGATATATATAGAGATATAGATATAGATATAGATATAAAGGAGATATATATTTAAAGAAGATATATATATAAAGGAGACACACACACACACACACACACACACTCACACTCACACATATCTACAGGACAGGTAAGGAGAAACGTGCAACAAAGGCTTGGGGCAAGGGTGCTGGAGGGCCTACACAATGAGATATATGTGTGTGTGTGTGTGTGTGTATTCACAGTGGCATGTGTGTGTGTGTGTGTGTATACACACACACACACACACACATATATATGCCACTGTGAATCACAAATTTTTAAGTCTATGAAAGACAGACTCAGACAGGGCAAGAACACAACCACAGATGGAGCAAGTGATGGCTACCAAGATGAGAGTAGCTGGGGAGAGAGGTGCTGAGCCCACAAGCAGCAGTTCTGAGGTCAATGCATGAGGATCAGCCAGGATTTGGGCCCTCCCACCCCTGCCTTTGCCCAATCCACTCCAGCCGTTAGTGAGGGTCACTTGGACAGAATGGCTTTGCAATGCCTTTAGGCTGGAAGCAGCCTGGTGAGAGGGGAGCCCACACACACCTGAGACCCACCTCTGGACTTCCTTCCCAGCAGCACGGCCCAGCTCTCTCCACAGCACTGAAGGCAGGTTAGGATAAACAGGAGCATCATGGACAGGTAAACAGGGAAGCTCAAACTTATCAATGTAAATATAACTAAGAATCACCAAAGAGCTAAGGAAAACTATCACAAGAAGGAATATTGAAGTGGCAAACAGCGGCAAGATAGTTCAGAGAAACAGCTGACTAGAGGAAGCTAAAAGAGATCTTAAATGTAATTAACGCACTTGAGGAATAAGAAAGCGTGATGCCTCCATGGCAAAGAAACAGATTGAGAGAAAGACCAATGACAAATCTTAGAAACAAATATATTGTGAAATTAAAGAAAAACAGCAAAGCATAGACAAAATAACAGAATTGACACTGTTGAAAAGCAATTGAGTGAGCCCGAGGATCGAGCTGAAAAATTCTATTAAAGACACCAAACCCAAGCAATTTTACAAGCATTCTATCAGATGTTCACGTAATTCCATGTTATGTGAACTCTTCTTAGAACATAAAAAGGTAGAGTTTCCAAATTCACAAAACTGAGGTAACCTTTATACACACTCACACACACACAGCACATTAAAAAACGAGAGGAAATAACAATAGAAAAAATTTCCTTACGGGCCAAGAAGTTAAAAATCTAATAAAATATGAGCCAAATGAAACCAATAGTATATTAAAAGCATGATCCAAACAGGGACCCCCACCTCCACTCCAGGATTGAGAACATCCCGGGATTGACTGAATGATTAAAACAAAACTATATTAATCCAATTCAGAACTTTAGCAGATTAAAGAAGGGAGAGTTATCTCAGTAAATATAGAAAATACAAATGAAAATTTCAACATTCTTTTAAAAAAATAATTTGAAAGCTAAGAACGGGAGGGGGGGCGGCTCTTAACTCATTAAAAAGTATCAACCAGAAACTTATAGCAAATACACTTGACACATGGGATGCACCCCTCTTTCAAGTTGGAATAAGACAGAGGTAGCCATGCTCACCACCATTCCTGGCTAACATTGTGCTGGAGGAGCTAGGTAGCAAACTAGGTGAGAAAAGAATAAGAGGTAATATTGAAAAGCAAGAGGCAATCCTGTTATTTATAGATGATATTTGGTATACTTAGAAAATGTAAGAGAATCAACTGTCAAACTCAGTATTATAAAGCTAATTCAACAGTAATAATAATAATAATAATAATAATAGCAATAACAGCAACAGCAATAAAAATAATAACAGCTAACACACATAGCTCTTATTCTTTATGCAGGCACTACTCTAATCCCTTTACCAAACATAATTACAAAATGTAATGGTTTCAGCAGTGTAACAGATAAGAATACCTATAAGTTCTTGTAAAAAAAACAAGAAATGTTATATAACATAACAAAGCTGAAATCTTAGCAAAGTAAACTGCCACGGGCCACAAATGAGAAAGAAACTAAAAAACAGAGTGGTCCATGCTCACTGTAAAGTACTTTGGGGAGAAAACAAACAAACAAACAAACAAACAAAAATTGTAAATCCCTTTAAGCACCAAGGGAAATCTAGAAGTTTGGATTTAACACCAAGACATGAATAAAAGACAAGGACATATGATTACTTAAAGCAAAGGGTCAGAACTGAGACCCTGTACTTGCAGCTACAATCCTCAAAAAACAACAGGCTAGAATAGAATCTGCCTCTTGGGTCAGAGAAGTGTTTCTGTTTGGGCCTGGATTCTTATAAGGGAATTTTTCCCTTCTCATTCCTCATCCCTCTACTCACTCTCTGAGAATTCGTAACTATAAGCTCATATGGGTTTAGGGTTCAAATTTATACCACCATGCGATCCAAGAAGTTGCCAGTCAAGAAATTAACAAAAAAATTGGTCCCAGGCTGGTAATACCATAGGATATCAGTATGCAAAACCACTCTGGTGAGTAAGGCTCACACCCACAGGTAGCAGTCCCTCTGAAGATGATTCACACCCAACATTACAAACACACGCAAAAACAATCCACTATGAGGGAGAGCCAAAGACACAACAAAGAATAGGATGAATACTAAGAATTCAGCCAACACGATAATTGGATGGAGACTCTAAAACTATTATGTTTAAAATTATAGTCATAAAAGAAAAATTCAATAAGAGAGAAGTATTGTGAAATAAAATCAGAAAGGTTGGGATGGAGAGGAAGAAGCAGTTTTAGAAATAAATATTATAATTATAAAATTTTTAATTCAGTGGGTAGCTTAAACAGGTAATTAGAAAGAAATGGTTCCAGAAGGATGGGAGTAAACTGGGAAAAGCAATATTCAAATAAATAATTCCTACAGTTTTCCAGAATTGTTGAAAGGTATGAAATTTTAAATTCAGGAAGCAAAAGTTCCATACAGAAAAATAAATTTGTACAAATCAGAGCAAAAATGCAGAACACTAATGACAAAGAAATGCTACCCACGAGGAACTTTGAAAACTTAAACAAAATGGACAATTTTCTAGAAAAATATAACTTAATAAAATTGACCAAAAGCATTATTGAACACCTGGACATTATTTTAAGTGTATGGATCAGTGGCTTTCAGTATATTTGCAATGTTGCACAACTACCAATTCTATTTAGTTCCAAAGCCCTTCAATCAACCCAAAAGAGAGCTGTACCTATTAAGCAGTAACTCTGCATGCACACCCCAACACCTAGCCTCTGGAAACCTCCAATTTGCTTTCTGTCTCTAAGGATTTGTTTATTCTGGATATTTCCTACAAATGGAGTCATACAATATGTAGTCCTTTGTGTCTGGCTTCTGTCGCTTAGCATAATATTTTTGAGGTTCATCAATGTTGTAGTGTGTATCAGTACTTCATACTTTTTTGTAGCTGAGTAATATTCCATTCTATGGGTATAACATATTTTATCAGTTCATCTGTCAATGAACACTTCAGTTGTTTCCATCTTTTGGCTAGTGTGAATAGTGCTGCTATGAACATGGGTGTTAAAATATCTCTTCTAGACCCTGCTGTCAATTCTTTTGGGTATATATCCAAAAGTGAAATTGCTAGATCATATTGCAATTATATTTTAAATTTTTTTAATGAATTGCCATACTGTTTTCTGCCATGGCAGTATCATTTTACATTCCCACCATGTACAAGTGTTCCAATTTCTTCACATCTTTGTTAACACTTTTTTTTTTTATAGTAGCCATCCTAATGGGGGTGAAGTAATACCTCACTGTAATTTTGATTTGCATTTCCTTAGTGATGTTAAGTATCTTTTTGTGTATTTATTAGTCATTTGTATATCTTTCGTGAAAAATGTCTATTCAAGTTATTTGCCCATTTTTTAATTGGGTTTTTTGTTGTTGAATTTCGGGAGTTGTCTATTTATTTTGAATATTAATCACTTATCAGATATGTGATTTACAAACATTTCCTCCCATTCTGTAGGTTGCCTTTTTACTGTTGGTAGTGTCTTTGAAGCATGAATTTAAAATTTTTTCATGAAGTACAATTTATCTATTTTTTCTTTTGTTACCTATGCCTTTGGTGCCATATTCAAGAAATCACTGCCAAATCCAGTGTCATGAAACTTTTGTAGTTTTCTTCTAAGAGTTTTATTGTTTTAGGTTATGCTTCTATCCTTTTTCATTCCCTCAGTTTTGTTTTATGGCCTTGCATATGGTCTATCCTGAAGAATGTCCCATGTGCAATTGAGAATGTATATTCTGTAATTGTTGGGTGGAATGTTTTATAAATGTCTTTTAGTTAAGTGGGACTATGGTATTGGTCAAACCTTCTATTTCATTATTGATCTTCTACCTAGTTTCTCTATCCATTATTAAAGATGGGGTATTGAAGTCTACAACTATTACTGTTATTTTTATTTTTGCCAGTTTTTGCTTCATGTGTTTTGATGTTGTTATTAGGTGTATATGTTTATAATGGGTTGACCCTTTTACTATTATAAAATGTCCTTATCTCTAGTAACATTTTTAACAATTTCGAAATCTATTTTGTCTGATATTAGTACAGCACTTCAGCTTTCCTGTGGCTGCTGTTGGCATGATCTTTTTCCATTCTTGTTTTTGAATCTATAGTGTAGACACTTATTGTAGACAACATAGAGTTGGATCTTGTCTTTTTTTTTATTGAATCTGACAGTCTGACTTTTGATTGAATTATTTCATTCACATTTTTACTGATATAGTTGGGTTTATATTTGCCCCTTTATTTTTTGTTCTCTGTCTCATGACTTCTTTGTTCTTATTGTCCTCCTTTACTGTTTTCTTTTGCAATGAATATTTTCCAACATAGTATTTTAATTTCATTAATGTTTTTGAGTTATTTTCTTAGTGATCGCTCTAAGATCTACCATATACCTCATAACTTAATAGAACCTATTACAGATTTTTTAGTTTAACTCCAATGGGGGATAAAAACATTATTGCTATATAGCTCTATTACCTTTCTCCTTTTTTTTTTTTGTTTGCAGCATTGTAGTGATACATTATAATACATCACATTGTTTTAATTATAATTTTACCATGTCATTTCATTAGCCCATTACAGCTTTACTCTCACCCACCTCCTTTGAGCTGTTATTAGCAAATGTTACACATTATATTTCTGTATGTTATAGGCCAGCAATACATTATACATGTTTATAAAACTGCTGTTTGAATCAGTTTAAAGAAAAACATGCATTTATAGTGTCATTTATGACATTTTTACTACAAAACCTAATTTTACTAGAACTCTTTGTATGGATTTGCATTACTATCTGAAGTCGCTTGCTCTCAGCCTGAAGAACTTCCGTTAGTATTTTTTTGTTAGGCAGGTCTAACAGGAACAGATTTTTCTGTTTTTGTTAATATCAGAAGTCTTTGTTTCACCTTCATTTTTGAATGACACCTTTGCTGGACATAGAATTCTTGGTTGATGTTTTTTCCTTTGAGCATTTTGAGTGTTATCTTTACCTTTTGGGGGGTGTTTGTCTTTTGGAATTTTGTCCAGTTACAGTTGCTTTAAGGATAGTAGGTCCTTGGGGTTCCTCACGTGCCATTCTGGAAGTGGAAACCTAAAATGTTTTAATGTTTGAAAATTTAACTGTGTACTTTCTGACACTAAGAGAGATATTTAAAAAAGAAAATATATACAATTAAGTCAAGATATATAGGAAAAGCATTTAATAAATTCAGCACTGAATTTAGAAATGGAAAAAACATTTTCTTAATAAAGACCATCTGCTGGAAAACAACATATTTAATAGTAAAATTTTAGAAGTTTATCTTCAATGTCAGGAATAAGACAAGAATGTCAACCACTGTCACATTATCATTGGAATATATAAGTATTAGAGTAGATGAAATATGATTGTCTTTTATTTGCATCTGACATGATAATGGTTGCTAGATATAAGACTACTATGTAAAAACCAACAATAAAACTAGAAAACAATTTAAATATCACTTACTATAGCAAACAAAACTGTTGGATAATTGGGAATCAATATGTGCACAATCTTATAAAATATAAGTGAAAGACATAATGAAATTGTCTTTGTAATAAATATGTATTAGAATATGGAGCAATATGCCCTATTCATAGATGAGAAACTCAATATCATAAACAATCTTTCCCAAGCAATCTATAAAGTCGTCATCATTTGAAAACAACAAAATCCAAATATAACAAGGTGATCCCAAAATTTATGTGGAACAAAAGTCCAAGAACTAATGCATTTTTGGAAGATGAAGGGAGTCATTCTATCATATATGATAGCCAATTATAAAGCTACAATGATTAAAACAGGTTATTGGCAAAGATAAGTGGACCCATTTAACAGGACACAGAGCACAGAAATATTCCCATATTACATGGAAATTAGATATAATTATAGATGTAGCTTTATAAGTCAGGAGGATAAGGATGAACTACTTTTTAAAAAGGTACTAGGAAAAATAACCATCCACATGGAATTTATAAGAGAATTTATGAGAATGTAATCATGACTTTAGATTACTAAAGGGGTTCTTAAATAAAATATGGAAAGACTAAATTTTACTATATTTAAATAAAAAACTTCTCTATAATAAATATCATAAATTAAGTAGATACATGAATGTCCTAATTCCTCACATTTTTATGTAAAATTAAGACTCCCAATCAAAACTAAAAATTAATACCTGAGAATAAGCCTAATATGAAACGTGCAAGACTTATATGAAGTTATTAAAATTTTATCCAAGAATACAAAATGCTTTAATAAAAAGTGGCCTATCATGATACTAAGAAAAAATTATATTAAAGTCTATTATCCTTAAATTAATGAATAAACTAATGCATTCCCAATCAAAAGAACACAATCTTAATAGAACTTAAACTAATTCGACCTGAAACAAAAAAATGTACAAGAATAAGAAAACGAAGAGGGTGTCTACAGACAGCAAAACACAGTGCTAAGTCAAATGACAGTAGAGTGTGGTTTGGTAGAACAGACATCTAGATCCATTGTCCAGAAATAGTCAGCCTAGCATATGATAAACGTGGCATTTCAAATAAGTGGAGAAAAGAATTAACTATTCAATAACAGTTGGGACAACTGCCTTTTCATTTTTACTTGGTTGGGGGAGACCCGAAAAGACAAATAATCAATAATAAAACTAGGCAAATATGACATGAACAGGCAATATACAATAGAAAAGCGGTCCCCAACATTTTTGTTACCAGGCACCATTGCTCCTATGAGAATCTAATACCTGATGATCTGAGGTGGAACTGAAGCAGTGATGCTAGTGCTGGGGAGCAAATGAAATTTTACTCATTTGCTTGCCCACTCACCTCGTACTGTGAGGCCCAGTTCCTAACAGACTAGTACCAGTCTGTGACCCAGGAGTTGGGGACCCCTGCAACAGAGGATCTACAAATTACCAAAAAACATACAATGTTTGGGTTTAAAAGTGATCAGGAAAATTCAAGTTAAAAAAATATTTTCAACCATAAGATTGGTTAAATAAAAAAACTCCTAAGATACTTCCTACTGTTGGCAAGGGTGTGGAGAAAGGATCATTTTATGGAGTGTGAATTAAAGAAAAGTTTCATTACATCCATTAAAATTAAAAATCTATATAATTTTTAATCTAGCAATTCTATGAAAGTAGAGCTATAATTACAGGAATGAAAAGCTACCTTGCACATAACATTAAATGAAAAGTTAGTTGCAAAATAATAATGACATAATCCCATTTATGTAAATCACATATATAAAACAAAACTAGCTGCTGTAATAAAGAGACGCCAAAAGATAGTGGTTTAAGCAAGTCGGGAATTTTGCTCTCAGTAATGGTAAAAGAAAAGCAGTTCAAGATTGGCAAGCCAACTTCTCTATCCTCAACACATGACTTCTGTGGATCCCATGTCACTGCTTAAGCTCCCATTGGCATCTCAGCCAACAAGGAAAAGGAATGACAGGAAGAGTACACCAATTCCTTAGTTAAGGACCTAATGTGGAAGTTCTCACATCCATTGCCTGGTCATAGGGCCACAATTAACCATAAAGTTGGCTGGGAAACAGAGTCTTTAGCTGAGCAGTGTCCAGGTAAAACTTGGGGATCTTATCAGTAAAGGAAGGAGAAAACAGACATTACAGCAGCAGTCTCTGCCACAAGTATTTGTGAATGCATGAAAAATAGACTGGAAGAATACACCAAACATAGCACTTATCTCTAGAATAGGAGCAGAGTGGTGGGGAGACAGAGTATTGCCTACAATATTAAAAACAGTATTAGTGTATTTATGTATTAACTAAGGAATTTAAACATTTCACAGCATTTTTAAATCCTTTAGTTGTAGCTTGATACTGACATGTTATACACATTAAATCTATCTACATTGTATAAAGTTTTTAAAGTTCCAAAAATTAGATTTTATCTAAATGAATAAGTTACTCAATATTGTTAAAACCATTACATTTAGAGTATCTTTCTCTAAGTCTCTCCTCCAGGGAAGCATGATATTAATGTTCATAGACAGCCACACTGAGACACAGGCAATGACCTGCCCAAGGACCGCTTGGCAATCCTAACTTTTGATGGCATTTTCTACTTGACAAGGTTACAACTTCTCTGGGTCCATATACTTTAGACTTCAAACAATATGATGCCCAAACACTTTGCACTCATGTCCTGCATCAGTACTTCAATCTGAGAACAAGGAGGCACAATTCTCTTATAAGCTAGTGATTACAAAAATAAAAATTAAAAAACCCCAGAAACAAAACCGTTAGGAGTTTGACTTCCTTCTAAACCAAGTACTCAGGTTTAGGATTTATTGACCTGTTTAAAAATCACTTCGATAACTTCTAGGTAATGATGGCAAAATGAGGAAAATAACAGTATTTTCCTCCTGTAACATATAATGAATCACTCTAAAAACAGAAGAAAAAAGAAGACAGAATCTTCAAGAATCCTGGTGGTAATAACTACTCTATGACACCTCCTGCCAAAGGGAAGAAATTCCTGGCCCAAGCCATTTAACAAAATCTCAGAATAGAAAAGTAAAAGTAAAACCCAAATCCTACAACCAAAGCTACAGGCTGCCCAGCAGAAGTTTCCCCTGATCCCCAAGTCCAGATCCTTTCTGTCTGGGACTCTGAGAAGAGCATACAGAAGATCTGGATGAAGATGTTCGCTTTTAGCAGGGCCAAAAGGTGATAAAATGACATGAGAGGAAAAAAAGCATAATAAAGAACAATCAAAGAGGACAAATGGCAAGTCAGAGAAAACAAATCCAAGAAACAAACTGCAGTGTGATAGCTCTAAAAAAATATATAAGGAATAGAATGAATTTAAGAAAACAAGACTTCAAAGCTGAAATCTTAACAATGAGAAGGAAACAAAAAACAAGGCTAAGAAAAACTGAGGCTCAAAAAAAAAAAAAAACCACCATTACAGAGCTATAAATACACAAATAACAGAAAGAGAAAAGATGCAGCTGAAAAGCAAACCTCTTAAACAGGAGGGTCAGAGGGAATAAAAAGAAAAAAGAGACATGGAAACAACAGGACAGAAGATAGTAAACACATAAGGAGAACAGTGCTAATATAAAGCAATCGACACCCTTAGGAAAGCAGACACTGATTATAATTAAAAATGTTCAGTTACCTTTCAGCATGGAAGCAGAGGAAGGCTAGAACAGTAGTCAGTAGGTGGTAATGATAGTAGATCTGGTTGTGGTCTGGAGTGCTGTTTCCGTGCATGGTGTGTGTTGGTTGTTTTATTTGTACTTTTCGTTCTGCTTGCCTTTTTATTTTTTTTTTCTTTCAGATAACACATTTCATTTTTCTAAAACCAAGTCTCTAGAGGGGAAAATCGATACCCTTTGCTTAAAGTAAAGCCAGTATAAACTGAGTATACCACAACTTTCTGCAAACACACGTCTTTATCATTACCAAGTTATTTTATGCTTTACTGATAAAAAATATCTGCCAATTTAGCAGCACCTTAAAAGATTATGTAAAGGCAATTAATAATGATTCAAAAGATAACAAATCTGATCTTTTCGGGGTAGCAAATGATAAACATTTTAAAAAGCTGTGCACTAAAAATAATGCTGTTACAGATACTAATGAATTAATTTATTGAACAGGTCAGACTGAACATAAGACATGTTTTAGCACCAATAAAAATAATTCTTGAGATTTCTGGTCTACAGACATCTAAATGAACAGTAATGTGCTCCCTGACAGCATCTTTTGGGAAAATGAACAGATGTATTCCAAGGATTAACTGTTAGGTCCCTGATTTTATAATATAATTTATAGTACCAAAAAAAAAAAAAATTTTTTTAAATTTTCAAGTTTTGAAGAACTTCTTCATTAAAGTTTTAATTATGAGGTAGATATCATTCAAAGTAAATATCGAATGCAGCCAATTTCTGTCAACAAACATGATTATTAATTACAGAATTAATAACCAGAATTTTCCATTAGAAAAAGTCAATTACAAGTTTAGAAATTAATGCTGATCAGCAGTATTCTGGCTTGAGTTTCCAAATTCCTTCACCACCAGAAGTTCTATGAAAAGTACAGAGATTTCTCAATAGTTCTCGAAAAACACAAGACTGTGAAGCTGATAACTTGGATTCAAACTCCTGTAGTATCTCTTGAGTGCTGGCCTGGCCATCCACATGGGCCTGAAAAGCAATGAAGTTTCTCATTTCTACCAGAAGGTCATCGTGTTCTGTGGTGGAGGGTGGCGGAGCAGAAAACTCTTGAAGTTGCATGTTTCCACTTTCTAACTGCTCTGGCAAAATCAGATGGTTTCTAGCTCTCATTTTAGCCAAGAGTGAGGATGAAGTGAGGGCCCTGGATGAGGATTCTGCGTCTTCCACTTTTCCACTAAATTGCTCAGAAACATGATTTTTTCCATCATTTTTCATGATGCCATCCTGAAGAAAGAAGACCACTGAATTGATATATTTAAATTCTAGTTTGTAGCTCCACTTATTTCACCAAAGGCTCTGCAACACATGTGCCCAGGGCAACGAAGTTGATGGGGAAAGAATGAGACACCACTAACATGGAGGGAAAGGCAGAGAATCAAGCATCTAAATCCACCCACTATTAAAGAACATTTCCTAAAAAAAAAAAAAAAAAAAAAAAAAAAAAGAACCTCCTTCCCTCAACTATGCTATTCATTTTGTCACCACTCTGAGTAATGAGAATGGAGGGGGGCAGAGTGCATTGCATGGGGAACAGGCTTCCAGAGAAGGCTTCTAGGAAACTGTCTCTAAGGAGGCATGGGTTCTATGGGCTTTTCTTGTTCTTCCTCTCAAATTTACCCTATCTAGGTAAGTACTGTGGGATTAGGCAGTGGTCTCCAACATTTTTGGCACCAGGGACCAATGCACCTATGAGCAGCTAACGCCTGATAAGCTGAAGTGGGGCTAAGGTAGTGATGCTAGTGCTGGGGAGCAGCTGCAAATACAGATGAAGCTTTGCTCCCTCTCCCATTGCTCACCCCGTGCTGTGTAGCCCGGTTCCTAACAGACCATTGACCAGTACTGGTCTGTGGCCCAGGGTTTGGGATAAGGATTAATATCACAGCTTTACTTCTTTTTCTTCACTTTTAAATCTTTTTGTTTCCTACTTTATATCTCACATGTGTTTCCTTAAAACAGCAAAGGTTCTCTATTCCTAAATGTGTTCATATGAATCTAAAATAAGACTCTAAACCTGGGAGTTTCCCAATGTTATCAGTAAGATAACCCTAAACTGGAAAAGACCAAAAAGAGTATTGAATGAATCTGGCCCAGTATTTACTCTCAGTGAAGCACTCAAGGCATTCAGGGAGTTATAGGACAGGGAGAGACAGTTACAATGCTCTAGCAGTATATTACATTCAGATTTTCTAGATCTTTATTTCAGAGGGTAGTGGTCACTAGAGCTAGTACTTCACCTCTGGATGGGGCAGGCTGTAGGGTCAGTGACTGATATGTCACCTACCCTTGTATTAAACTTCTGAGGGCAAAACAGAGTTTCTGCTACAAATCTTGGGTTAAAGATTTTTTCTTTTAGGAAGTTAGCTGGCCGTTTTAGATTCAAATTAAGTGTGTCAAAATCAGAGCATACAACACAAATATCAGGTGTCGTCATGCCAGCAATTTTCTTCACATCAGAATCAGGTTAAATTTTCATAGCAATTTAATCAAGTAAGTATCACACGTGAAAAGCAGACAGGCTTTCATATTACCTTTGAAGATGCTGAAGAAGGCTGCGCAGAGAAGCTGGAATTCCTTTTCTGACCAAATCTACTCCTAAATAAGGACAAATATCATAGTAGATAAAATGTTTGTTTTTGACTTATGAGATAAATATGTCTTTCAACAATTAAACTCTTCCTAGAAAAATTTTCTTCTGCATGGTTCTTCTCTTATAACCATGACACTTCTGCTCTATCCCCTCGTTTCCTCTACTTTATTCTCCTGGGAAGTAACTACAGAATCTTGAGTAAAAGCCACTCAATATCCTTTGTTCAACATGATGGAAACTACCCTCAAATACCAGGTAAGAAAATCCTTCTAAAGGAGTACACTGAATTGCACAGTAATTACTAATTGTTGAAAACTGGCTAATCATCTTATTAAAGTTTAATCGTGATTCTGCATCTGTTACTATTTTTAACATCATTTTAAAAACATAGCAGATCACTTCTCCTTCCCCTGAAAAATCAGCTTTCGAAAGCAAAGGACAAAAGTGAAGAAGGCAAAATTACAAGTCACACAAGTTGGCTGACTCAACCCTTCCTTGGGAGATTTTCTACTACTGTAGATAAACAGAAATCCATGCCTGCCCTAACTTTATTCCAAGCCTGGATGGACTGGCTTTCTCATAAGCATGGCGGGGCATCAATCTCTTACTTTATTCCTGGTGCACCAGAAATACCCCTGTGGCCGGTCCATGTGGGAACGCCAGACACTGCTCCCAGACACCGCTGACGAGAGAGTCTCAGCGCTTTCAGAGCATCCTGAGCCACTCGGTTGGCCTCTGCCTCCACCAGCACATAATCTGGACTGGCTCCATCCATGATGGCATCGTGTTTCATGACACTGTGCACACCAACTAACAAGAACAAAGGAAGCAGTAAACGTGTTATTTCATGCTGTACACAATTATATTTTTTCTTCTGTGTAGCCTAGCATATTGTGGGTAGAGAAAAATAGTGAATATTTTTAGTTGCTATTTACCAAACGACCACAGAAACTTTATATGTGCTGTTGCTATTTACTTTCATCACCACCTTATGAGGTATAGACTATTATTTCTACCCCTGTTTTACAATAACTAAAGTATAATGCTTCGATCACAATTTTAACATAACCTCTTCCCTCCTATCTGGATAATTTAAAAAAACCCTATTAACAAATTCTTTACTGAAGGAAAAAATATAAACCAGAATTATAGAATTTCTAAAAAGTAATGACAATAAAACATCACATATTGGAAGAATTTAATGCACTTATCAGTGGAAAATTCATAGACTTAACTACTTATATCAATAAAAATAAAAGAATAAAAATAAATGAACTATATTTCCAAGTCCAACAGTTTTTAAAAAGTAAGCCAAAAAAATTCACTAAACACAACAAAGCATAAGAAAATAATGAAGATAAAAGCAAAAATTAATGAGGTAGAGAATAATGGATCTAATTAATAAATCTAAATCTTGATTTATTTTTTTAAAACTCACAAAATAAACAAACCAGTAGCTTAATCTGATCAAGAAAAAAGGAGAAAAATATACAGAATTAGAAATGATGGGGGAAATTATCTTGAAACAGAAGCAAACTAAAAAACAATTATTTTAAGAATATTTTCTATGCTTCCGTGCAAATACTTTTTAAAACTACACAAAATAAATAATTTCCTAGTAAAACAGTAACTGTAGAAAAAAATCAAGAGAAAGTTACCGAAAAAATACCTTACAAAAAAGCACCAGGCCCAGATGGTTTCTTTCCGAAATGCCATATGTAAAGCTGCCTTCTTGAACAGAGAACCTTAAACAGCAATCTTTCAAAAGTCAAGGCCTTGACACTGTGAGCATGATGACTACCAAGGCCTGAACAAGATGACACTCCTAGAGATGACTAAGCCATGCAAGACTGCCTGTCCTCCAGGGTCCTGAGCAATTGTTGGGTCTGCTTTCCTAATTTTTCTGCCTTGATATTAGCTATAAGCTCTCCTGCTTCCAGAGTGTCTGCCTGTGGCCATACCCATACCTTTCTCCCCCATGAGTTTGTTTTAATCTTCTGTGGTTGAAAAATTAGATTAATATAGCATGTAGGGAAATTTCCTAGTAATATTCAGGAAGTACAAATCCATTTAAAGTACTGCACTCCTCCAGTGTGTGATTATAAGTCAAGTACTATTATTCTTTGAAGTTTCAATTTCTTTTAGGTCTTCGAAAAAGGTAAATATGATTTTCAAAAATGTAAATATATTTCAAATCTGATTTTTAGAAGAAAAAATACTTCCAGCTGAGAGTCCACTCTGCACTGTCAGTAAAGGCTGCTACTGCTAGAAATGGCCCACTAATGTTCTGTTCCTAGCACCCCATGACAAATTCAGCAAAAGAATTACCTGATTTTTTAAAAAGCTTTTCCAAAACATAATCATCATTGCTCTGTTCCTTGTTCTCACTCTCATTTTCACTGTTTTGCTTCTGGTACTGCCTTTTCTTCACTAGGTGTGGAATTCGAGTTCCTTCAAACTTGGCATCTCTGCAACGCTTATAGTTCTTAGACTTTTGCTTTGGCCTCATCTGTTTCTCCTGGGTCTCTTCTTCTGCTACACTATGCTTTGTTTTTGACTTGTGCTTACAAAAATTATTTCCAATTTGTTCACTCTCCCAAACAGGTTCTGTTTGAACCTGGCAACTTTCTCTTTTGTCAGAAAAACTCTGCTTTTCATCGATGCTTTCCTCACCTGATGTCCTGTACATTTTATTGATTCTTGGAGAATTTGAACACTCCCCATTTCCACTCATCACTGATGAGTCCTCTAGTCTAGACACTGCATCTGTCTTTTCTACAAGTCTGTCACTGCTCATTAGATTACTAGGTATCTGAGGATCATCTCTCAAAGGATAGCCTTGGTCAGAAGGTACTTTTACTTCAGCTCCTACAGCTGTAGATTTCTCTTCAGAAGACATGGCATCATTTGCAGATACATTAGAATCAGGGAACTTTTTGCTTATTAGAACATTATGGTCTGTTTTAAAGGCCGGTTGAAGTTTTCTTTTTAAATGGCGTTTGGATGCCTCCATATCTGAACCAGTTCCTGTAATGGGGGAAAACATGCTAAGGTTACATTTGTATAATTCTCACATAATTAATTCCTTTCAGTTAAATTATTTTATGTAATACCTGCAAAAATAGCACTCGTTTCAGTGTTCTGAGATGCATCAGGACTAGTCAGAGTAAACAGCTCATAAAGATCATTGGACTTGAAAAATCGCCTTTGCTTTGGATCTTTTAGCACTCTATTAATCAAAAACTGCTTGAAGATTTGTCTAAAAGATAAAAATTAAACTGATATGAAATAATATTTAGCTCTACCTCAAAATACTAATTATAAAACAATATGAGAAAGTTACGCTAACTTCAGTTGTATGGATGTCTAAATAATTCCCCAAACTTTTAACTCTGAAAAATTACAATTTGGTAATTACATAAAACATTAGGTGGTCTTCCATGTTTTACAAAATAATTTAGAAATAATACCTTATTACTATTTCTACCCAGTGGGTTTTTGCAACTTCCAAGATTCATCACAGTTCAAGAAACACCTTTTCATATAAATTCATGTGACTCACAGCCATGCTCAGCTGGAAGGAGTCAGCCTCCTGACTCCTGGACCAAGAGCCCTCTGCCCTACCCTATGTAGCGCCCTCCTGTGATGGGGCTTAGGAAACTCTTACCTGGGCTTTGCAAAGTTTTCACTTGGAGCCATTTCACCAGTTTCCACCTAATGATCCATACTCTATGCTAAAGTATCTACACCATTGTTACTCTGGCCCACTTTATCACCAGAAAGTAATCCTGTCCTCTCCTACTTGCTTATTCAGGCTAAAGTGTGTATCTTTTCCTCTCAGAATTCAACTTGTCTCTAGACTTCTTATAACAAGGTCCCTGAAGACCATGAACCAATCCTATTAGTGGCTCAGTCCCCATGGTGGAAAGTAAAAAACTCCCTTCAGGGGCTGGGATGAGACTTAAGAAAAACATCTTTAGCAGGGGAGACAGAGAAGTATCTCTATTTTACTGTTGAAGTTTCTCTCGCTTAATTTACCCAGTCATTATAGAGTGAAAGACGGAGGAAAAAAACACGTATCCTGATCAACCTTTCTCTGGGGCATCTGTGTGCTATGTTTAAATATCAATACGTTACTGCTTTAATTTTGTCACTTCTTAAAATTTTTCTGAAAGAAGATGGACGTTATAGTATTTGGAAACATTTCTCTCAAACAACAATATGAGATTTACACATAAGCAGTCCTAGAAGGTAGAAAAGTGATGTGATTAAAGACATTTTTTAGAAAACTCACAATAAGCCATCTAGGCTTACTTTAATAAGAAAAAATATAAAAACAAAACAAAAAATTTAAAAATCATACTATCCCTCACATTATAGAAACTACTGCTCCAAGATGAAAAAGCTTTTTTAACAGTGTTTTTAAAAAATTCCCTGGTTGAAACCCTGGTGGTATACTTATATATCCTGCACTCACTGCAGCCAGAAGAGTAATTGTCAGTCAAGGAGCGAGTAGACAGACATCTATACTGACCGGTGGTAAATCTTTTCTTCAATGGTGCCCGCAGTCAGAAGCCTATACACCGTCACCTGTTTCTTCTGGCCTATCCTCCATGCTCGCTCCCGGGCCTATGGCAGAGAGATACGTCTCAACAAGGGCCCTCCCCAGTGACAAGCACTGACTAAAAAAACAGAGATAGCTGGTTGCTTCCTTCCACTCCCAAGGTTAGAATGTGACATA
The DNA here is from genome assembly GCA_030015415.1 of Cynopterus sphinx. NCBI lineage: Eukaryota > Metazoa > Chordata > Mammalia > Chiroptera > Pteropodidae > Cynopterus > Cynopterus sphinx. The sequence continues at coordinate 57,974,010 of CM057382.1, forward strand.
ATGACATAATGAGGCTAAATATACCTAGGAAAATAAACAGCCTGGTGACAAAGAGAGACTGGTATCTCTACCTGAGAAACAATGTGGGCTTGTAACATCACAAATTCTTTTTACCCCAGATCTAGCAATATATGCTATGGAATAACTGTATTCTTCCTATTTGTTATGCCGAAACATGTCTTCCTCATGGTGAAAATTAGGCAACACCAAGACATGAACTACATGCTGCAGCTAACACAAACACTAAGGACACTCCAGGTGCTAGCCATTAAACTACAGCTGACCCTTGGAACAACACACCAAGCCCTGCACCATAAAAAATTCACATATAACTTTTGACTCCCCCCAAAACTCTACTAATAGCCCACTACTGACAGGAAGTTTAACACAAATTTTGTATGTTCTATGTATCATATGCTGTATTTTTATAATAAAGCTAGAGAAAAGAAAATGTTATGAAGAAAATTATAAAGAAAATATATTTACTGTATTTATTGAAAAAAATCCACATATAAATGGATTCTCATAGTTAAACCTGTGTTAGTCAAGGGTCAACTGTATGCACCAATAAACTCTTTTTTAAAAACAAACAGACCTGTGTATCTGTGCTTGGATTCCAGTCGGGGTCATAAATGATGACTCTGTTTGCTCCTGTTAGGTTGACTCCTAGGCCACCCACCCGAGTGGTCAGAAGAAACACAAATATGGATGTGTCCTAGAAGTAAGACATACAACATGTGGTATGCACATTAAGACCAGTTAGAGCTGTGTCTCCACCTTTCCATATTCTAAACATGGAAAATGTTCCCCATATAAGGAATAGGTTATGACCTAAAGACTTTTGGTCAGTCAAGATCTCATCTCACATTTCCTACTTTTAGTATCAATATTAATAATATTTAAAAGTTGTATTTTCAAGAATATACACACAACCCTAATAATCCAGAAATCTACAGAGTTATAAGTTCCCTCCACCTGCTGCCCAATCTAGATATAAGCACTGGTCGGGTGGGTGTAGACACTCTCCTTCCTGTCCCACTGTATACAGTAGCACTATTTGACTTGAGTGTTATATTCACTTGTTACCTCATTGTATCTTGTAATCAGTGGTTGTCTAGAAGCTATTGTAGTGGTACCATCCATTTTGAGATAGGAATATTTTTGGCCTCTAAGGAATATTTCAAGTATGTCCAACATCTGTTTGGGAGAGAGGATTGGGGAGAAGAGTTTAAAAATCAAACTTACACCCCCAGTGAGTGTTTCTACATTTGTGTAAACAGTCACAGCTTCCCAAAAGGCTCAAATTAAATGGGTTTCTTACTTTGAAGTAGATAAATATAACTGCTTCAAGATTTTATTTTTGGTATTTTCTTACTATATATTTACTGTTAATTCTCACACATTTTGTAAATAGCTAAACATTTATTTGAGTTCAGGCCCAAACTCATGCACACTCCAGAATCACTTGGCACATAAGCCTAATTTTTAAAAAAAACAAATTATTTGCACCAACTCCAGAGAAAGATCCAAGCTCCCAAAGATATCTGCAGGCTGCTACTTCAGCATCAGCGAGTAGGTCTGCTTTTGGAGTCATTATTTTAGATTATATCCAACATTTTTAATTAATGCTTTTAAGTCATAAAGAACCACTTGTTTCTTGTATGAAGTCTGTATGCTCACCTGCCTTGATTGAGAAAATAGCAATACTCGTTGACCCTGCTTGTGCCATATCTTCAACAAGGATTCAACCACTATCATTTTCCCAGAACGTTTCCAGTATCCAAACTGATCTTCTTCTAGATCATCATCTGGAAGACCTTTGAGATTCTTGGGGCCTCCAGAAAAGAGATCAGGGTGGTTGCAAATTTTTCTTAGGGCTATAAGTCCAGAGAAAATCTACAGTATAAAAGAATTATGTGCACTCAGATTATCCCATGTAAAATCACAACTACTCAGGCAGATTAAAAAGTTTCACTTGCCTTTATATTAATATTATATCAGAAAATATATCTGCATGGAAAATACACAAATAGGAAAGATACGAAGGACAGTTCACCCAGCAGAATACAGATCTACTGTCCATGCCTAGCAAGAGGGCATCTTTCACAGCTTTCAGAGTGTGACTGAAATCAAGCTCACCAGTATAAAAGCTCAAGCAAAAAAGACAAATCATAAATTAAGCCAGTAATCAAAGAGTATGATAGTTGTAAACGGTAAACAACAGTTAAACAAACACATAATGGAAGATCTGGATAAATCAGGAACATTGTCAAAACTCCCCAAAAAGTCATCTGTACTCATCTTTCTTCCTTTAGACCTGTGCTATAGAATAGTCATAAACTGCATTTGGCTACTGAGCACATTAAGTGTAGCTACTCCAAACTGAGATGTGCCACAAATGTAAAATATAGGTGAACCCTGAACAACACAGGTTTAAACTGAGAGGACCTTCTAATACAGAAATATTTTTTGACAGATCCAGTCAGTCCTTTATAGCCATGAGTTTAGCATCCATGGATTCAAGCAACTGCTGACTGAAAACAATATTTTTGATCTGAAGTTGGGAATGTATGGATTCACAGGGCTGATGGTGTGCATTGTTCTACACCATTTTATATAAAGAACACGAGTGTCTTTGGATTTTGGTGTCCACAAGGGTTCCTGGAACCAATATCAAGGGATGACTATAGTTGGGTATTAGAGGAGCCAAAAGTTAAAAGCAAATTTTTACTGTGCATGAGTTAGGGGGGTTGGCACCACTAACCCCTGAGTTGTTCAATGATCAACTGTACCCAATTTTAAAGACTTATAACAACAAAAAAGAGTAAATTATCTCAATAATTTAAATTTTTTGATTGTTTATTAAAATATTTAGGATATATCAGGTTAAATAAAATATATTATCAAAATTGATTTCACGTTTTTTTTTTTACCTTTTTAATGTGACTACTAGAAAATTTTAAATCACACATATGGCTTGAATTCTGTAACTCCTGGATAATGCTTATCCCAGACCTCCTAAAGCTTCACAACTTGGAGGCACATGAAGCTAAGTTAAGGGGAAATTTAGGAGATGTGAATGAATGTGATTGATTTAAAAACCTCCTATAGATGCCAATGAAAGACAATATAAGAAATTGTGAGGGATGGTTAAAAGAACCGAAATGACTTATTTAATATAGAAAAAGCATGAAGATATTATGGAACACAGGTAGCCATGTCACCTACATATATCTCTTTATCATCTACCTCCACGTATAAGCATGGAATTGTGTTTCTTGGAGTGTACTGTGCTACTCAGCTATGCTTCCAATGAGGACAGATCAAGGACTAAGAAAGTCCTATGTGTTAAATAAATAAATAATTACAATTCACATTTTAAGATACTGAAACGCAAAGAAGTTAAATAGTTTAATGAAGCTTTAGGCTTAGACACTGATTATAAACCTACTACATATACCTATTGAAAAGACATGTACCTACAAATTACTGAGTATTACCAAACACTAAAAGTTATTAGAAAAATTTATAATAATTCTTCCTTCATGTGCTTACTAACCCCGACACTCCAAGCCTGCTTCCCTACATTCAGCACAGGATCAGCAGTCCCTGCAGGGCTCCCCATTACAGATCCTGTCATCTAGTGCTATTCTTTCGCTCAACCACAAGTTATCAGATTCAGGTGTAACAGTGCTGCAGTACAGACAAAAAGGGAGCATGCTGAAATATAACCATGTGTACTCTTACTTCTGGAAGGGCTCAAAATTAAGTGCAGGTTTGCACCAAAATGTTTACAAGAGAGTAATAGTGAACCCCTGACCGGTACTAGTTTCCTTTCTTTCCCCACTTCCCTTGGTCTACCATTCATTTCTCCACCTTCTATCATTTAGCTGACCTGCATCTCTCCATTGAGAATTCTGTAAACTTCTTGGGAATCAATGAAATTTTGATAGATTTTATGTTGTTCATCTGTAAGACGGCAAAATAAGACCTATGGGGAGGGAAAACAGAAAAACTATAATTTCAAAAAAAACTTAACAGAATAAAATTATTAAAATATCAACACAATTTCCTAATCAAAACAGCACACTGTATGCAATTTTAACAACATACCTCTTATTTAACCAAAATGAAATCACATCTCAACTGAACAATGAGTACAGTCCCCTCCACTGACCAGCCCCCATTTCTGTCATCAGTTCACCTCCTGGTCCCCACCCCATTGTCTCGACAGTCCCTGAAGACTGGCTTCCTGCTCACAGGAAAGTTCAGGACCAGGTGCAGACCTTCCTCCTCCTAGCTAACAAGTGCTCAGACCTCTCACCTCCCATGCCCCTCTCCCACACTCCACTTCAGCAAGCCTGACCAGGGTCCCTGACTTCACCTGCACTCCCCTTTTCCTAGGGTTCTAAGCACAGCTCCACAAGTTTACTATACTCATCTCTGGCAGCAGCCTCTATCCTCGTTGCCCAACTGCAGCAATTACTGAATGCCATCATGTTCTCTGATTCTGCTTCTCAACCTTCCTCTCTTTTTATAAGTCTACCACCAGCAACCTCACAGCTTTACATTATTCCTTGGCTAGTAATATTCCCAATTTATTTTCGGCCAGCCCTCTGCCACACACTGCATCTGCCTTGTTAACTTCCAAATGCAGATTAACTCAACCACCTGCCTTCTCTACAACTTTCTGGTTAGGTGCTGAGCAGCACTGGAGAATGTGACTCACCAGGGCGGCATCCTGCCACTGCCCACTCCTGGTCTCCAAGGGAATGCTCTATGCATTTCCCTGCCCAGTACCTTTTGCAAACTTAGAACAGCTGTGACGACACTCCTTTCTCCCCCAAAGCCACTCACCTCTGTCTCAACCTCTACTCAAAAACAACCAAAAAACAAAACAACAAAATTAAAATTGAAGCTATCAGGCATGATTCTCTAGTTTTCACTCCCTAAAATTTATATACTTCATCTGCCTTAGCTTATTTTCCTTTATTCTCAGAGAAATAGGTATGAAATCAAGGGCAACCCTTCAACCTTTCTACCAATTCTGAAAATCCTCCCATCCTCCTCAGGACGGAGCTCCATTCCTTAGACTATGCAAAAATTGAGGGGGAAAACTGAAAGTATCGTGTGCTATCACCATCTCCACTTCCTTGCTTTCTAGTCACACGTGAATCTAGCACAAGCCTGAAGGGCACTTCTGATGCCACTGAAGCTTCTTTGGACGAGATCACACTAACAACTTCCTAGATGCCAAACACATAGGATCTCTAGGGCATCATGACTCCACCTACCCTGACCCAGCTTGTGCTTCTCTACAAAGGCCTCCCGTCTTCCCAGCTCGCTCCTCCACTTCTACCCTCTCCTAATGTTGCTGTTTGCCTGGGCTGTTTGTCTCTTTTCATTCTACATAATCTCCTTAGGAAAATTCATCCTTGCTCATAACTTCAACACCTTCTCTCACAGGTCATAGCTGCATCCCAGCCTAGAACTCTTCTAGAGTTCTAAACTCAATTACAGCTGCCTTTTAGGCAAGCAGATGTTCCATGGGCACTTCAAATATTACCTAAATTAAACTCCTCAGCTGTCTCCTCTGAGCTGTTTGTCATTTTGAAGCCTCTGCCACAGCAGATTCTTCCCTGAATCCAAGTGGGAAACCTGGGAGTCACCAGGCCCTTCACCTTCCTCCTATCAGCCCCAACCTTCACCTTGGTTCGGGCCCATATCTTTTCTCCTGAGGACTTTGTAGGTGCTGGCTAACTCATTCCTTTGTCTCCATTTTCTTTCCCCTCCAATGCTTTCATATGCTAAGTAATATGAACCTGAAAATTTATATTCTTAATTTCTTATTCATATTTTAATCCTTTAAAAGTGGCAACAGAAAAATATCTCTCAATAGCAAAGTTAAACAAATTATTCACCAGGTACCCAGTGTTCGCAAATGATTGTTTATAGATGTCATGCAGAATCTGACAATGGGGTAAGACAAAGTCTCAACCTCAAGGTATTCCATTCTAGTAGAAGCTTTAGCAGAGACCATCATGGGGTCTTCAAATGGAACATCTCTGTGTTTGCTGGAGGGGTGGAAAACCTCTAGGCAAAGGGAACATCATATGCAAATGGAAGGAAAAGTAGAGCACGTTTAAAAAATAGGAAGCAATTTGCCTTGGCTACTGTATGGGATATAATAAGAAGCATTGTGAGATTCTATAGGGAAAATAAATTGGCACAGATAAACTAAATTGGTATTCTCGGTGGGGAGAGGGACATTAAAGGTATATTGATAGGAAGACAACTACTTTTGGAAAAATCAATCCAGCAACAATGTGTAATATGGTATGAAGTGGGGAGTGGTTGAGAGACCAGTCAGACTAATTGTGCTAGTCAGACTAAACTGCACTAATTTATGAGGAGGTGAAGCAGAGAAGTGAGAGAATGACAAAGGACAAATCGAGTATCACAGCAACTGGTTGATTTAGAATTAGAGACAGCTCAGAGTTGTGTCCTAAGTAACTGGCAGGAATGAGAAACCTGTAAGAGGAATGCTAAGACCAATGGCTCAATTTGGAGATAAGTGTTGGTGAGGAGGGAAGAGGCAGTGACAAAAGTAGCCTTGATGACAGATCTTTCAGAGCCTTCATAGTTTCCACATTCAAAACCTACAATGCATTTACTTTTAGATCCTGAATAGAAGGTACAGTTATATATTTAGATAACAGAACACTAGGATGAAATTTAAAAGGATGACCCTTTTATATCCTAAGTCAAATGACATCACTCCTTTGCTAGGTTTCCTCCTGTGAATCACCTCCAAATCTTCACCATGACCAATGGGCTCTGGTGATCTGGCAGGCAATCTGATTTTGAGCCCTCTTCTTGCTCCTGCCCTACAGCCATACTGGTCTCCTTGCTGGTCCTTGAACGTACCAACACCCTCCCACTTCCCATCTACCTAGAATATTCTTCCAAAATCCCCTTTAACTCCCCTTCACCTTCTTTACACCTCTGCTCAAATGTTGGTTTCTCAGACATCTCTTTTGACCATCCTTATAAAAGCCTGCTTCCCCAAATCCTTGTCCTCAGCACTCCCTATCCCTGCCTCATTTTTTTCTCCACACTTATCACCACCTGCCATCTGATAACATTTATTTATGACTGTCTCTCCTAAAGAATGAATGACAGCTTCATAAGAACAATGTTTGCTTTGTTCACTGCTATTTCCCAGACATGTGGCTGGCACCTAAAATAATTTGTAGCATGAATAAATTGGGGACTTGAGAAAAATGGAGACGTTTAAAAAGAGCAGCTGTGGGAATCTGTGTTAATAAGAGGGATCTAAGCCTATGGACTAGAGTCCTTCTGAGGCCAGATGCAACAGCAGGCTCAACTGTCATATATAGCCACATACAGATGTAGATCCGCCTGCTCCACAGCACCTACCACCACACGTTAGTCTCACCAATTCTGCATATGAAAAAGCAGAGTGGAAAGACAGGTTCACCTATGCTTTAGAAATCTTTTGGTAACTCCTGGTTTTACAGACCTGTTCATTTTTATCCGGCAAAGAAAGGCTCATTTTGACATCTGATTTCATTCTCCTTAGTAGGTATGGATTTATGGTATCTCGTAAAACACATGCACACTTATAAGCAGTTTTAACCTTTAGTAAGAGAAAAGAAGAAAGAATTAATGTACATTTAAGGAATACATTTGTTCTTACCTTTCAAGATTCCAATGTTTAAAGTTAAGAATTTTCAAAAGAATGACAAAAGTCTGTACAAAATTGGTTGGAAATGGTTAGAAAATGGTTTGGAAAAATTAGTATAAGTTTAATATGGTAGCTTTCATAACAACATTAGTAAAAAAAAAAATTATTAACCAAAATAAATAAACAAAGAACTGGCAATTTTGTGCCCTATTTCTCTTCTATACTTTGCTTTAATTATCACTGCATTGTTAAACCCTAAAGTAGAGATTTATCTGGTTCTCAACCACCCTCTGGGGGAAAATGCTGCTTTCAAACGCTGTTTGTAACCTTAAATTCTCCAAAAGCTACAAAGGAACTGCTGCTCTGCAAGAATGAAGATCAAAAGCCAACTCTGGAGGGAAGCTTCAGCAAAGAAAGTAACCAGATAATCAGTAGAGATTACTGCCCACTGGAGACTTTGGAGAGTAAATTCAAGAAAAGCCCTATGATCCCAGAAATGAAAGGTCACTCTAGTCTAAAATGGGGCATATGGTTCTGTAATGAAGCATAGCCACATGAGATGGGTATTAACTGTACATAAAAAACAAAGGCCCACACAGTGCAGGAAACCACTCCCTCTGCAATCCACTTCAGGGCAAACAGAGAATTCAATAAATTATTGATACTTTAAAAATAGGCTTAACAACCTAGTAAATTACTATTTAATGGAACAAGAAATATTCCAGCCAGTTTAAATTTAAGAAAATTAGCTGCAAAATTAATAATAGCTTGATCATAATAATGATTCATGTTACAAAATTAACATAGTAAAAAGAAAACATTTTAATAAGACCCTAAGAACACCTCAAGTATGTATACATGTATGTGCATGTATATATTATTTTATATGTATATATGTGTAAAAAAAAATAGATTTTACTTGGAATAGCAGAAAAGAACAAAGAAGCTCAATTAACCAACAACTTTTAGTTACGGTAACCCTGGTAAGTGTATCATTCAGACAGTGATAAAAATTACCTTTAAGACAGGAATATATTACAATGCAGAGATGATTAAATTTTGGATTTTAACAAGACATTACAGTCCCACCAAGGAAGCAAGTACTTGTTTAAATTATTCCTAAAAATATTTACAGTGTGTTAAGGAAACTGTCCTCATATCCTTGCCTCTATCCACATTTATCTCTTCCAGAACGAGCGAGCTAGTTGGTGATGCTGGAAAACTAGGGCTGGGTTGTTAGGTGCCCTGGCCACTCCTGTTCTTTTCCACACTTCTACCCATCTGGAGTCTCCCTACTCCTGGGCCACTGCAGTGAACTTGCAAGGGTCAGAGCCTAGAGTAGCTGGGGATAGGTCTGAGTCTTTTTGTCCCACTCAACTCTGCCCAGAGGAAGATCTTCAGCTCTAGACTGGGGTGGGGATGGGAGGGCAGGAATGACTAAGAAACCCTATTTTAGCCTCGAGGTCAAGCCACATTCTCCAGTCCAGCTTTCTCAGGGAATCCTGTGCTTCAGGCAATAAAGCAGATTCTATATTTACTTTCCATCTGCCTCTCGTGTCTTTTTCTCTGTGAGTAAAAATATGATGGTGGGGAGGTGAAGGACAGAATCCAATTGTATTTCTCTATCACTCCCAACCCACCAGTACTGTGAAAAATGGATACCCAGCAGATCATGCCCATGCTTCCTATCTAATCCCGACAAAGTAGAGTGATAATTACTCCCCATCTCTTCTTCCAGAGCTGAGTGACCTAGGCAAGTTATCAAAATGCTGAATCTCAATAACCTTGAGCTTGAAATAAGGAGGTTTACCTAGATAACTCCTCAGGTTTTTTTCAGTTCTAAAATCCTCTGCACAAGTTTAACATACAATCCAAAAGCAATCCCTATTTTTGGTAGTTACTGTTCTTCTTCCTCATCTTCCTCCACCTTTTAGGCCCTAGCATAGTCATCCCACCCAAGGAAGCCTTTCTTGACTCCCACAGCTCTGATACTGGATCTCCTCTGATCACAGACCTCATTACCCTGTACTACAATCATGTTTATTCCCCTGACACAATAAATATCTGCTGACAGAATATCTTCTTGGGATTCAATAATGCATGGCAGCCATGGACTTAAACAGAAAGGAGCAAATAAAAACAACACCTTTGTTCCCAAGAAGCTTATAATCTATTAAAGAAAGAAAGGTAAGTGCACAAACTTCTGAAACAAAGACTTCAAGGAAGAAACAGCCATATTGCATTGTCTCAAAGTATATTCCCACAGATGACTTACTAAGTCCAAAGGAAAAGTGGTAACTTTGAAGAATTTAGAAATCTAGCAAAGACCACCACATCCAAGCAATCAATAACACCAAGAAAGGGATAAACAGCATGTGCCTCCAGATATGAAACACTGAGAAAATGTGTCACTCCTGTGACTGTCTTGTCAAAATGCATAATCTGAATTTAATCACAAAGAATGCAAGACAAATCCAAAGTGAGGCACACTCTGTAAAATAATGTTTTGAAGGCCTGTGATCTTCAAAATTGTCAAAGTCAGTGAAGGACATAAGAAAGGTTAGAGAAGCTGTCCCAAATTAAAGGAGACTAGAGGGACTTAGATGCTACTAAAAGAACCGGCAAAATGTAAATGACACATACAATAGATGACAGAATTATATCAATGTTAAATTTCCTTCTAATTTTGATGTTTATACTATGGTTATATAAGAGTATGTCTTTGTTCTTAAGAAATACACACTGAAGGATTTGGAAGAAAGGGGCATCATCTGCAACTTGCTCTCAGATGATTCAGAAAAAAATAATATAAATTTGTGTGCAGAGGGAGAGAGGTGGGGAGAGGGAGGGAAGGAAAGATAAAGCAAATGTGGCAAAATGTTAGCAAGATGCTAACAATTGGTGAATCTGGGTAAAGAATAAATAGTTTATGATTCTTGTGACTGTTAAGTTTAAAATTATTTTAAAATAAAAAGGTTTTAAGAAGACTACAAATACAGAACAACAGGGATTCAGTGGAGGAAGAAAGCCCATATGAAAGTTAATTAAAAATGATTCAATCTCAAATGTAAAAGGTATTAAAATTGTGGGTGACAATCTTCTTAATTTAAAGGTCTAAAATTCTTGTTTCTAATTAACATTTCAAAACATATAAACATCTCTTCTGGTAAAAGTCTTTCTTTGTGGTTCAGTCATGACCTGGCAGGTGTATGTCTTACTTGAAAGCTATGCAGAAATCCTACATCTCACCCAGGCTGGAGCCTGCCCTCAGGTGGGCTTTACCTCTCAATGTTCCCGTCTGTGACAACCACACTCTACCATAGTCACCCAGGCCTAAAACCACAGGGGTCAGCTACAATAGGCTTACCACTCCCCATCCTATTTCTTTGTATCTTATCAGCTTCCACATCTGATATGGTCTGCCTAAAAAAATATATGCCATCTGGGACCACCACCGAGGCCCAAGCCCAAGTTCTCATCAACCTCACCCCCAATGATAACTGCAGGTTTTTCAATGCCAGCCTTCCTCCCATACTACCTGCAGCCTGAGTAATCTAAGAACAGCTCTTTCCCAGTTTACAGCTGAGACATCCTCAGTGACTCTTCCTTGCTTGAGCACCTCCACCTCCCTTTCAAAGCTCCTATTTCCAGCTTTCCTGATACTCCTGTACCAGCATCTCTCGTCTAATCAAGTATATCTCTTCACTGCCTATGACCAAATAATGTAGCTGCCTTCATACTGTTGCCCTAATCCAGAATGCCCTTGTTGTTCTTGGCCTGTTTTCCCAGAATAAGGATAAGGAATACGTGTCTCATTAAATCTTTCCTTAACAATCCTCTCTGGTTTCAGCTCTTCTAAGCCTTTATACTACTTTATAAGATGCACTATCTCAGTCTGCACTAAATTATATGCTGTCTAGAACTGATTCATTCTTGTTTTATAATTTCTGACTGCTCTTTAATATTTTACACGATTTTTAAAAACTCGTCTGGAAAAAATCTGAGCTATCAAGCAAAAATAATTGTGATTTTTTTTTTTATCAGATACCAATTTATAAGTTTGGCCATTTTTCTTATATTATAAATGCCTTGACTAGGTATAGAACATAGCAGGAACATTTAAAGTATTAAAATGCAAAAGTATAACCTGCCTAATACATTACCTGTACTGGGGAGGCATTCGAATATCCTCCCATGGTGATAGGGACTGAGAACTGCTCCATAAACACAGGCAATGTGCCCAACTTTCCTGGGAAGATAAAGTCAAAGAGCGACCACAGTTCACGAAGGTTATTTTGCATCGGTGACCCAGACAAGATAATGCGATGAGGGGTGCGGAACTATTTTGGGAAAGAAAATATCTTTTAATTAAATTCACCTTTTGACAGATGATCACCAAACCTACCCCAAAATGCTCCCACATAATCTTGTTATTTAACACACTTATCATTTTGGTCTCATCCAAAATATAGACATTTTATGCAATTTTAATTCTCTAATTACATATAAATTAAAAAAAACTGGAAAGAATTTTTTTTTATTGTTCAAGCTGAATACTATGAATTCAAGTTGGATTTGGCTACATTCTAACAACTGATTCCTACAAGAGACATCATGTAATGTGAACAAACAGAATTTTAAAAAACAAGATTAAGGTCAAGAATAAAGAATTTTCTGCATTAAGGCAAAACATATATTTCAAATTCCTCATGCAAAGGCACAAGGAAAGAATAAGTGTGTTACTAAAATCAGGGAGTTTATACCCAAAGAAATACTATTATCACCCTGGAAATCTCCCATGTTATAAGAGGTCATACCTGTTTGCAAGCAAGGGTAATGGCAGCATTTGGATTTCTAATTTTGTGTCCTTCATCCAAGATCACATAGTGCCAGTCATGACTGCTAATATCATCTTGCATCAATCGAATGTAGGAATAAGAAGTGATCAAAATTCCGTGACAATGAGCAATATCTCGAATTAGTTTCTCCTAAAATGATAAAATGGTAAAGCCAAGTTTAAATAAGTTAAATTAAATGACAATTTTCTAATCATGATGCAATCTAAAAGACTTTATGAATACACACATAATACACACAATTGTAACAGCACCTTATCGGCAATGGAAGTTTACTGTATGTTTCATTCATCTGTAAGTAGGAAACACTAAAAAAATAAGACCAGAAAAGTTATAACATATCAACACTTACTCAATTTTTATTTTTCTAAAACATCCTCTGTGTCAATCCTTATTAAACTTAAAACAACAAGGTAGAAGAAAAGTGATTTATTTTAAAACAAAAGCAAAAAAAGAAAAACCCTGGAGCTCTACCAATTTATAACATGAATTTGAGAAGGACAAAGTAGAAATGAAATAAAAGCAATGAGTTTTAAAAATGTAGAAAAAAATTTAAGGAGATACTTGAGACTATAGAACAAATGTCAGGTGAGAACACTGAAAAAAGACATAGGTTTAGGCATATATTTTATATACCTACTAGATGTCTGAATTCCAAAAATAAAGAAAATTAAGAGAAAATGCTGTAGCTTCTAGTCAGAACAAAGCAGAAAAAGAAAAGATTCCCTTCAGAGGAAAAAGACTATCTGTGTCGAACATTTTATCTGCAACATTAAAAATGTCAGAAAGCAAAGGGAAAATCTTTCTATAGTTCTAGAGGAAAAGAGTGACCCTGGAATTCTACATCAATCCAAACCAGCAGTCATGCTTGAGAGGAAAAACAAATTTCCACCTTTAGATGGGCAATGACAAAGTAAATCAGTAAGAGATAAGCTAGGTACAATATGCTATATCCACATGGCGCATGGGTGCAGTCACTAAGAGAATATAGTTCCTTCCCATGGGTGAAAGCAGAAAGTGTGCCCACAGACAACAGATCTTGTGACTAGAAAGCTCATCACAGAGCACTCACGGCAACTCTGAGAGAGGACAGAGGTCCTATTACTAACTCCCATTTTACAGATGAGGAAACTGTGTCTTAGAGAAAGTAAATAATATACCACGTCACACAGCTGGTAAAGGGTGGAGGTGGGATTTGAATGTGGAAAGGCAGCCAACTCCAAGCTAGTATTAACTAAATATTAGGCAACTTTGCCTCTTACTTTACTAAAAAAGGAAAAAATTTTAAGGGAAAATTACATGTAATATACAGATCAGTTATTAAAATAAATTATTAAACAATAACCAAGTAAATAGAAAAACATTTTTAAATACTAATGAAACAGTTAAGAAAGGCTCTAAAACATAAAAAGAGATATACCTTTAAGTGTTAATATAATTCCAGTTTAGTTTAACAAAACCTAAAGTGAGAATAGGGGAAAATTAAAGTGAACTAAGAATCCCACTCTGTCCAAGAGTAGAATGAGGCATAAGTGATAGATTCTTTTTAATTCTTAATTACGAGAGAAAAGTAAATTGAAATCCATTTTAAACACATTTGTACCCACTTACTGTCTTACTTCTGCATAAATACAAAAAAAGGAATAGATTGTAGAACTATCAAACCACTATGGGGGAAAAAAGGACTAAACACGTCAGGAGTTTCCATATGACAGTGGGATAGACTGTCCATTGAGTTAAGTATGGCAAAAACCTGGTCTTGTGTTTAAAAGAGACCCAAACTAGACTGGCACTGAAAGTTGAAAATACGGGAATTATCAAAGATATACCAGGGAAATGCGAACAAAAACAGAACAGGATTAGAAATATAAATGTAAATATCAGACAAAAAAAAAGTTAACAGAAGAGGGTTATGTTATATTTTAAAGGAGACAACATAAAGAAGGAAGAGACACGAACCTTTACCTACCAAAAAGCATTACAACAAAACACAAAAGTAAAGCTCTTTGAGCTGTGTTGACAAAGTGGCACAACCATGGCCTCTCAGAGTTTAGGCAGATCAGAGGAGAGAAAGTAATATTAAAGAAAAAAAATTTAATTAAGCTACAAAGGATCAGAATATCACCATCAGTGAGCTCCTTTTACTATCAGCAGAGCTTCAGACCACACCAAGAATATTCTTTATTCCGAAAGGCTGAAATCAAACTCAGCAGTCAATGCAATCCACTATAAAAAGAAAATGAGAGAATAAGATAAAAACAAAAATTAGTGAAATCTTAATCTTAAAGAAAAATCCTGGTAAAGTCGATAAAGCAAAAAACTAAATAACTCTGAAAAGACCAAACAAAACAAACCTCTGAAAAGCCAGCCCGAAGGACACATGAACTCAGATGCACAGCACGAGAACTATCAAAGGAGTGTCATCACAGATGCAGAGAATACAAAGTGTTAACCAATACTGCATGTGATCTAATGCCAAATATGTGAACATCTGATAGAGGATGACTGTTAAATTGGTTCAGTAATAAAGAACTTGAAAAAGAATGTTATGCTCTTCCCACCAAAAGTCCACCACTCAAAAGATTTCATGAGTGAAGCAGAATTTTGATAAATTGTTCCAAAATGTGAAAAAAGAATGCATTCCAAATCATTCATATAATGATAGCAAAACCCTGTTTTCAAAACTGCTAGATACAACACATTAGAGATCCATTACTTTATTATAAAATCTAGCACTATATTAACCTAATAAGGCTTATTAAAGAAATATAAAGATAGATAAATATCAGGAAACCTAATACAACAATTTATGTAACCACAATCATAGAAATTGTATAAAATTTAACATCTTCAAAAATGATACTATTTTAATAAACTACGATTAGAATATTTTTTAATTCAATAGAGTACAAGGGCCAAGAAAATTTTGAAAGAGAAAAATAAAGAAGAGGAAACTGTGTTCGCATGTCATAATATTCAACACTTCAGAGTCAATAACATGGCTGTAGAGAGTAGCTACAAAACCTGATGCCTATTAAAGGTTCCATAGGTGAGAACTAAAATATTAGTATGACTATTATTTTGCCATCTTCCCAGTCATCATTTTCAGTGCCTGCATAATACTACATTGAAGGCCACACCTGAATTAACCATTTCCTGACTTTCTACCTTATGATAAATGCCGTAGTAAATACCTCAGGGCTCATAGCCTTACAAACACACATCCAGGTTCTCTTAGGACTCACTTTCATCCACTCTTCCCTAACTACACTGCTACTCCACTGCCACTGGTCCTCCCATGGCTGCTAGTGCTCAGTGAAGAAAAGCAGGCTATCAAAAGATGCACCATTGCACCTCAAGCACCTTACCCTAGCAGTGCCACGACTTTCTGAAGCCAGTGATGATTTCAAGAGTTCCTCCACATCTAAATTTTCCACCGAGATTCTGGGTAGGCAGATGTCCCAACTCTATATCCATTTTCCCTTCCAGAAGAACAGTGGCTGCTAGAAGTCATGAAGCAAGTAGGGCATAAGACAATAGCAAAGAAACCTGAAATACTCCAGGTCCCATTCTCCTCCAGGAACAGAGCTGTTTGTGTGCACAGGGAGAAAAGGGAGATAAAAACTACCATTGCTTGGGGCTTGAAAGATAGCAGAAGTTAAATTACAACTCATTCCCCTGACCTCCAAGAAACACCACCCTGAACTGGATTGTGGACATCGCTTCACCAAGTTAAACAAGTGAGATGCCAAGCCCCTTGAATACCTATCATGGGAACAATGTTTAGCTTCTTTTGTATGTTTAAGGACTAAAATTTATTTGAAAAATTTCATAATGTTAGCTATAGATGTCTAATGATGAATAAGAATTAAGAAGACACTTCTACAAAAAGAATAAGAACATTTTGAAAATGTCCCCATTGAAAAGATAACCTCCACTTACTTAAGCCACTGGGTAAAAACACATCTAAGACTGTTTTCACCATATTCAATCTCAGAATTCTATAACTGCCTAGACTAGAGTTTCAATAATACTGAATTGTTGAATATTATGGACGTCTCTATCCAAACACTTAAGACAAATCATCTCGGGCGGTTTCAAATTAAAAGCTTGTAAAATATGTAACCTCTCCTAGTTTTTGCAATTAATAGGATACATCTGCAATTAGCCTGACTTACTGAATGCAGTGCTGTTGTCATTAAAAGATGTCTGTGAAAGTACTGCTGTTATTATGGAGGCTCAGGAGACCAATCCCTCCTAGAGGGCAAACACTGGACTGGTAGAAAACAACAGCCATAAATCACACTGTCAGGCAGCCGGGAGAGCGGAGTGGAGCATAGGCACATGAAGGCCATTCATGGTAAATACAGCACGGCAGCTTCCCAGGCAGGATTTACTGCACCTGTAATTAATTAAAATTTCCTTCAAGCTAAATCTTTAATAAACAAGGATTTGTGCTGACAATGAAGAAAAAAAGGGGCTCAAGCAACCTAATTTTACAATATACCTCACAGAACAAGCATAGCATCTATTATTTCTTGTATCAGGTGTATGTACTGTCTCTAAAGTTAATAGGAATTATATCACTTCCCATAATAATTTGTGTACTTGGAATGAGTCTGAAATATTTAGGATGCTTGAGGGACAGTGTGGCTCTTTTGTACTTTTGTTACATTTCTACTTGACTCCCTTCTAACTTTTTATTAAGCCAAGTCTTTTTACTTCAGTTTTTCAGAAAATAGGTCTTTTCAAAGAACATGCAATGATAGTTTCATCTGATGCCCATGTTTTTGTATGGTTTGTTCTTTAATCACTCATTGTAATCCCCCAAAAGAATTTTAACATCCTATTTTATTGTTTCCTTTTGGAACAAAAGAAGTCTGGACATGAGAAAAAAAGGTCTACATGTGAATGACCATGAACATTTTTGATAAAGCAGGTGTGAAACTTCTATCTTAAATGTATTTATAGTGAATCAATTAGAAATGTTAGAGCATTTTTCTTTTCTCAACTACTGAGATATAGATCTACAATATTCTTTGTTTTTAATAGTAAAAATTACCTGTATAAATGTAACCTTTTTATGCACACATATTAACCCAACAAATCCTCACAAAATTACCAACAATCCCATTTTAGAGGGGATCAAACTAGGCTCAGAGAAGCTAAGTGACTTGCCTGAGATCACATAGCTATAAAATGACAGATCCAAGATGCAAATCCTGCTCTGGTAACTAAAAAAATCTATGCTTTAAACCTTTATGCCATTGCTGCATTTCCCACTCTGAAGCTTCTAAATGCCATGAATTGATCAAAATAAGATAAAACTCTCTGAATTATCTAAAATAATCCACAGAATCACTATACCTATATAGAAGAAAAAGATGGAAGAGACATAAAGTGATAATTGCTTATTTCCCCAAGAAAATGGTTAGCTTTTCAAGATCAGTTAAAAACAACAAATCCATTTTTGGATCCCTAACAGCATCAAATACCTGCAATATCATATTTATAGTTACACATCACACATCACACATCAAGGTTCTCTTTGTTAGAAAAAAGGGATCACAACATAATGAGAAAGGAATAATCTTTGCTTCCTATTGAGATTTCAACTGACCATTAAAGAAAATTCAGAAGACTAAAGTATCTTCATCTGATTTGGTTGTTTGATTGGAAATATTAGCTACATCTTTTTTTGCATGGTTGCTAGGTGTTTATTTGATAATTCTAAATTATGCTAGCAAAGAGAATATTAACAATGACAATACAGTATCAATTGGTGAAAGAGGTGGGAAGCTGAAAGGCTATTTAGGGAAGAATGATAGGTACTCTCCATGTAGAAATTGTTTGATCATTTAATATGATCTCTAAATATAAAAATTTCAAAATTTTATGTCATACCAGCTGCAACGAATCATGAGAATATTAAAGATAATCTACTTCAATGAGAAGCAGAACAATTCTGGCATTATTATGCATTTGAGTATTTTTAAAGAAAAATTCTCTTCTCTTTCCTACTTTCCCTTGCACTGAATGTTCTTATGCCAGTGCACCACTATTACATTTAGACAGGGCAGCCAGTGAGCTCTCCTATGGGAAAAGGAATCTCAGCTTATATGGACAGAAAAGGAGTCATACATCAATGCTGGATTAGAGGCTAGACTGGTACTGACAGGATATTTGAAATTTGATTAAGAAATATACTCTACTGTAATCTAACACACATCTGTAAGCAACAGGTGTGCCTGAGGTGATGACATGCACAAATCTATACATACAAACATAAAAGGACAGAGGTGAGAGATCAAATACCACCTCGGTGCTGGAATACAGAAGCCAGAGTTCTGATCTTGGAAGTGTTACTAACAAGGCCTGTGCAAAGGAATTAACACATTGCTGATACATCATCATCACACATAGTAAAAGGATATTGGCATTAATAATAAACAAACAATAAATTGATTGTATTCCTAAGTTGAGAGTACAGTTTGAAAGATGCAAGAGAACATCATTTTGCATAACAGATTACATCTTGAGAGATGAGATGTTTTATAATGGAAAATAGTAGAAAGGGTTAAAAGCCAGAGTAAAAACAAAAGTCATCTTCTTTTCCTCAAAATTTAAGTAAGAAACATCAAGTTTAAGTCTTTGTTGAACCGTAAAGCATTGAAAAAATTATGAACAATTATGTGTATGCATGTGTCTGTTTATGCAAAACAACCTCAGACAGTGGGATCATTGTAAACAAGAGTGAAATATCTATTCTTTAATGTTTTTCCTTCTCAACAAGTTAAGAAAGCAAGCATCACCTACAGAGACATTGACCAATGTCAATTTTATTTCCATTAATGAGTCAATGAAAGTAGTTCATCAGGTAATAATTAATCAGAGGGAATGTAGGTGAGCCATATTCAGGCGAAGGTATGAAACAGATACACTCACTAGCCCAAAAGAAAATAAAATGTAAAGAGGAACATATGAAAAATTTACCATTTAAAGACAAACATCAATCAATGAATCCGGCTACAGAATTTTGCAATACAAAACATTAAGAGATGTCAGTCAATAGACACTGAAAGTGAAAAAGTAAAACAATGTTTACAAGGGAGATGACAGGATGGTTATAATTTATTTTGACTAGAAAAACTATCTAAACTATCTAAAATCACTTATTTTTAATTGCAGCATTATATTTTAACTCAGTTTCTTTTCCATTTATCATTTACAATTCAGGGCAAAGTCAGCTGGTTTAAACAACAGCTAGTATAAGATTCCATCTCACCAAACCAAATTATAAATATTCCTGACTCACACCTATCAAAAATTCTACATACTCATAATCATAAACAAGATGGGAATTTGGAGGAAAAGAGGTATTGACAAAATTAAAGAAACAATGGAATTTAGTGGTTCATGTGTGTCTAACTTAGAATGACAAACATTCACTAGTTCTTTCATGGGGTACATGAGAGCTCACTCAAGAGCTCTGATGACTCAGGAAAGAAAAGAACTGATAATAAACTGCCACTTCTTTTCAGTAAAACAACCTGCAAACCCACAATGAAATGTATAATTATTATTTATTCAGCAAATGCTTACAGGGTGCTTGGGGTACAAAATGAGTAAGATATAGTCCCTACTCTATGGAGCTTACAGCCTAGATGGTGAGACAGAGATGAGAAAAAAAAGAGCATAATACAACATATCTACATTACACACAGGAGCATAGAGAATGTGGCTAAAACATTGACTAAGTGAGAAAATACAACTATCGAAATACAATAATTATAAGTTATAGGATGATCAAGGATTCCAAAAAAACCCAAAAAACAAAAAAACAAAAAACAACTTAACTAGAAAGCAAGAAATGCAAACTGTAAAATTTTCTAAAACGTCAAGTTGTTTTTTTTCCCATTAAACATGCTTTAAAAGGATATTAACAAATGCATTTGCCAATTAAGGGTTATTATATGACATTTTGTACTCACTGTCTAAAGCTGCTACTGCCCCCAATCTAGACAGTTAACTGTATGTTATTGTAAGCCCCTGATTTAGGGTCCCACTTATGTCCTCAAGCTGTATGTCCTGTCTGTGCCCAGTTGTTTTGCTGGACAACAAACATGTCTCAACACCACTAGGGACTGATTGATAAAGCCAACATTCAAAATTGTTTTCAAAATACAGAGCACTAGATTAAATCAGAAACATACATGTGAGAAATACATGGATCAAAGAAAAAACAAGTACTAAAATAGAGAGCTTTAAGATACAAGGTACTAAAGTGTTATCATGTTACCTTTTTGTGGGTACAGGAACCACTCTCATGTAGAACTGCCACTCTGAATGGAGGCCACCAAGTGTGAAATTCCTTCACCCACTGATGCATCACTGTGGTTGGACAGACAATGATAGTTGGACCCAAGCCATCAAACCTGCACCCAAAATATCAAAGAAAAAAACCATGAATGACAGAATATGGATGATCAAGCGCTAAAAAACAGAAGACAAAAAACAAACAAAAACTTAACAGTTCTAAAAAGAAAACCGTAGCTATGGAAATTTATTGGTTATTTTCTTTAAAGAAAAAGCTACTGAGGTTAAAACCCAGTAAGCAAGGTCTCTACAATCCCACTCATCAATGAGTAAACACAGGTATTAAGAGAAAATAGCAGCTAATACATTAAAAGATACCATCTAAATAAAATCAAACAAAAATTAAATAATAAAAATACTTTTTCCTCCTCTATTCCAAATTAGTGAAGGTATTATACAATGTATCTTCAGCTAAGTGAACAAACGAGCATTTTCCATTTGATTGAACTTTAATATTTAATAGTCTACCAAGAGTTTTAACCCACAGAATTTCAACCAATCTCACAGTCCTGGAAAGTAAAGCAGGACAGAAATGCTTGGAACTTGGGCTTGGAAGGTTGGTGGGTCCCAGACAACATAGTTACCATGATAGGGGTGATGCCTAGAAGTCAGTATTCTGAATGCTGTAGCCTGTCCTTTCACTACATTATGCTGCTCTCTTCTCTATGTGATAAAAAAGGGGGGGGGGGGAGCATGACAGTTACAGTTTCTCAGGGAAAGCCCACATCAATAGAGAGTGCAAGCCGCTCTGTTCTTGTGGAAAGCCCTTGAGCACCATATAGCAAGCACCTTAACAATAGTCACACATTCACCCAGCAATCCCAAAGAACATTCATGTACCAGGATACACACTGTAGCACTGTTTACACTGTAGGAAAAAAATGGGCCTATTTTTCCTATTCCCTATTTATTTCCTATTTCTATATAAAGTTCCATAAATAAGAGAAGGGTTGAATAGACCATCCCATTCTGTAATACAGCGCAGGCTAGTGGGTAAAAGCACTGCCTAGGTCTGAATCCTAGCTCTGTACAAACTAACTGTGTGATCTCGGGCACTTATTTAACCTCACTGAACCTCAGTTTCTCATCTTAAAGTAGGAATAATAGTACTGATAACACAGAGTTATATAAAGGTTAAGTCAGATAATATCTATAAAGTGCTTATAATAGTACTATACAGTAATTATTAATGGTTTATTAAATAAGATGAAATACCATATAAACATTAACATTGCTTTTAAAGAATATTTAAAAACCTGGAAAAATGTTCATAATAGTCTTTCAAAAAACAAAATTATTTATGGGATAAGCCCAATTCATTTACACATAGGTAGCTGACAGATTCCTAACAGAATCTCAATTTTGTGCAGGTATCGTCTCTACATTCCCAGACATGTACTTGATGGGACTCTGACCACTGTTTGGCTACAGCAAAGAAGGGAAAAGCGGGGAATCCTATCTCATCTACACATCGTCAGCCCACCCCATTCCTCTGGTGATGCTCACTAGTCCACAACAGGGCCTGAGAAGGCTGGCTCACTCAGTGTAAGGAAGGACTTGTAATAGTTACCCTTATACACAGTTTTGCTTTCTGCAATTTCAGTCTGAAAATTCCAGAAATAAACCAATCATAAGTTTTAAATTGTACACTGTTCTGGGTATGTGATGAAATCTTGCAACGTTTGGCTCCATCCTCAAATCATCCCTTGGCCCAGTATATCCACACTGTATACACTCTCTGCCCATTAGTAGCCATCTGGATTATTAGACTGGCTGTCATGGTATCAAACTGCTCATGTTTAAGTAACCCTTATAGTGGCCTAACGCTATGTCACAATGCCTACATCATTCACCTCATTTCATCTCATCATGTAGGCACTGTATCATCTCACATCATCACATGAAAAAGGGTGAGTACAGTACAATAAGATATTTTAAGAGACAGAGAGCATATTCATTTAACTTCCATTACAGTATATTGTTCTCATTATCCTATTTTATTATGGTACTATCCAAGATTTCAGGCATCCACTGGGAGTCTTGGAACATATCCCCTTCCGATAAGGGGGGACTACTATAGTAGTACATTGTAGGTTGGGGGGGAGTTTTATCTCTTGGTCTCTACTGCTACATATGAACAAGGAAACAGATCAATGTCTGCTGGGCAGTTGGGCTATAGTTTAAGGAAATTTTATGACTAGAAGAATTAGCCTTGAAAGAAAATTTAAGTACCTGGTCCCTGATGACACTGCTAAGCTACTGATCATGCTGTGGCTAGAGGCTACCCTCTCTATTGGTTTCTGGGTGTATCACACATATTGTGAACATTTAACCCAATCTGAGGCCAGGTTTTATTTACTTGCAGTCAAAATATCCTGATATGCTGTGTCTAATGTAGATACCTGACTGAATCTACACCATCCTGCCTATCTCTTCCCTCCTGTTACAATGAAATAAATGTTCTCTTCTCTTGTCTAGGATCATTTCCTTTGCCTTGCTGTTAGCTTGTACCCCACCACAGCGATGCTCCCAATACTGTAGCTGCTTCATCTGCAGTCTTGCTGGGAGTTGGGTGCTAGTCAGGCATAAGATGAATATTAAGCAAGTCAAACTAACTTTGGGAATCTCTTCACCTATACTCAGCTTATACTATAAGAGGCAACTGAAAGGCAAGACTGGCTGAGGACACTGCAGACCTACACGGCCTATCTCTCACTTATTCTAGAGCAGTCAATGGCACTTTTTAAACTGTCATTCTCTTCTTCCCCAACCTTTTTATGCCCAACATGGATATTAAATACCTAAAGTTAGATGCATGCTGCACACACTTCCTCATGCTATCTCATTAATTACCATAGTTTCAACTACACCCTCTACACTGATGATGCCAAATCCAGGTCTCCAGCCCAGATCTCTTTCCTGAACTCCAAAGTACCATATGCTTGGATGTCTAACTGCCAGCTGATATCTCCACTTAGATGTCTCCATGGTATCACACATCATCCTCCCCCCATCTTGCCCTCTCTCCATGTTTCCTAATCCAGAGGAAATAACTTGTCACCTCATCTCCATGTGCCCATGTTGGAGATCCAGGACTCATCCTTGGCCTGCCCCTCCTGTTCTCCATCATATCCAACCTATAAAGTTCATGTTACATCTAGCTCCCAAATCCTTCTCAAAGCCACCCTGTCTCTCCATTTACACTGTCGATACTCCAGTTCTGGCCACATCTCTTACCTGGGTTACTTCACTTTCAAGCATAATCATTTTGAAAAAGCAAAATCTGAATGCTTCATCCCTTTGCTTAAAAAGCCTTTTGATGTTTGCCCATTGTTCTTGGGACATTCTAAACACCTTAACCTGGCCTAGGAGACTACTGCTCACCTCTTCAGCCTCACCTATCACCGTGCTCACCCCAACACCTGCCCCTGAAGTTCAGCCCTCCTCCACCTGCTAGCACTGTCTACAGTTCCTACAAAGTACATAACCCTGACCTCTCAGCCTTAGCATTGTTCCTTCTTACCCGTTTATCCTACCGACCATCTATTTCTCCTTCAGACCTCAGCTTCTTCTATAGTCTTCACTGTCCCTTTCTCTCCAGATGGACTAAGGACCCTTTCTCAGTGCAAGCACTCTAATTTGAACCCTATACTAACCCTATCATGACACATATCACCCTATTGTAACCATGTGTTAGATCTTTTTTAAGCTCCTTATGAGTTTAGATATCCTTTTCTTCAAATTACCTCAATGTCTAATACACAAGAGGTAATTAATAAAGACTGGTTTTATTGCATGAAAACATATTATTAAAGGTTGCAAGAAAATATACTGAAATATTAAAAAAGACTATTACTGAGTTAGGGGATCATAGCTGGTTTTTATTTTCTTGCTATACCTCAATAAATGATTCCTGTACTTAAAAAAATTATATATTAGAGTAAATCACAGAATGCTTAACATATTAAAAGTAGTCTTCTATACAACTGAAAAACACCTTGTAGTCCTAATAGAAAAACAAGCCATAATGAAATGAGGCTTACCCTTATACTCCAATGTGACAAAATGCCTCTATCTACTTCTAAATCCTCTCAGACTTCAGCTAGTCACTGTCCATGTCCCTCTGCTCCCTAGAAAGGTCTCAGACCACAGAAGCCAGAGGCTGCAAAAGGCTCTGACACTTCCCACAGAATTCCCAAGCCCTGCTCTTCTCTTCACCAAGGACCCATCCTGTGCAGGCTTCTAAAACAATATTCCTTTCTAAAAGGATTAAATGTACCAGCTTCTTTATATTCTCCAAGGAGTACAAAAGAGAGTTATCATCAAGAAGCACTTAGCAGAGATTAGGAAACAACCAATCAAAACCTGTCTAAAATAGTTAAAAACAAATTCACTTTCGAATAAGTATAAATACATATACTTTTTCTGTTATATAGCATTTTCCCCCTTTTTATGACATGCTTTCTGCAAACTGCTACAATGGTGAGTCATACTTTGTCATTTAAGGCCAATAATATTTTATTCTGGCTGAACATCTATATGGCATTATTGTGCCCTTTTAATTCTGTCATTCTCCCTCTAATATAAGACTATGGAGATTTTCACATGAGTGGAAATCTCAGAGCAGACATACATTGTTCCTGGACCACAGGAGGGGCAATCAAATCCATTAACAGTCGCATCAACTGAACTACCCATATTCCAACCCTCAATACTGGTGAGAGAGCTTTAGAAATGGCTAAATGTACTAAAGTAATTAGCTTCAATGACCAACTGGCTACAATTCCTTTAATCATTGATTATCATTGATGACCTAATGAATTTAAGTCAAGCCAAAAGTTCCAGGGTCAAATATTTCTACCTGCAGGATGGAAATCTGCTATTCATAGCCTAGAACTTACCAGGAATTACAAAGTAAAATATTCACCTTTGAACTAATTTAACTTTTTAAGGCTATTTAATTGCAATTAAGTTTAAAGTTTTAACTGAAGTTTGAAAGATAATTTATTTCCTCTGCATCATAAGATTGGGGACGGGGGCTTATTATAATAATATCAATGGCAAAGTGAAAAGAAGATAGTGTGTACATTATGAATTGGGAACACAACTAGTACAGATTTTTATAGACCACATGTACTATGCTTC
This sequence comes from Cynopterus sphinx, assembly GCA_030015415.1. Lineage (NCBI taxonomy): Eukaryota > Metazoa > Chordata > Mammalia > Chiroptera > Pteropodidae > Cynopterus > Cynopterus sphinx. The sequence goes on from CM057382.1 coordinate 58,000,095, forward strand.
TCCCTCTTCAAAATAAACACACAAAACACATTTAAAAAAAAAAAACAACAATAATAAAAACAACAAGCCTTCTTTTACCATGAAGTTTCTTTTTGTTATCCCAGAGACTTACAGAAATTTTAATAATCATGGATCTTAAAATTGCAACACTAAGACCATCTCAAATTAGGACCCAAAAATCTATAGTTTGCAAGAGTTCAGAGGAAATGTACACAGCCAATGAAGCAATGCCGGCTCAAAGCACTTGACTATTAAATTTTATTTGAACTTCATCTGAGTATTAATCAATTTTTCTTCAGGACATAGAGGAAAACTCCAACTTCACTGAGCTTCAGGGGAAGGATATGTTATAAACTTAACAGAAAAATGTTATACAATTTGCTCTGGTACATGGAAGTGGAGGGGACCAAGCTCCTCAGTACACCTCTATTCATAAAGAGCCCCGTTGTTTGGTTGATATATAACCACACTCTGGGAAGCCACTTCTACCAATACTATTTTAATGAAGACAATCTGGGCTACAGTCCAACATGCCACACTACTTCATTATGGAAAAGAGGATATGAGCATTGATAGTTAATTGATTACAGCTGCTGCTCATTATTAGCCCTGACTTCACTCATACCAGGATTGTCACTACTTAAGAGAGCATGTTTTAATTTTCAGATCAAAACTATACTGCGAGAATGACTTTAGGTTCTCTAGGCCCAGAGTATTAGATTCCACACAAGTTTCATGATAATAATAGGAGGAAGGAAAGAGATGGGAAATAAGAAAATCCCAGAAATCATTTAAGGAAGGAAAGACAGTCCTAGAAACTATCTGGGGCAGCTTGAGACATTCTCGTTATCAAAAAAACCCAAGTAGAGTTATAGAGCCAAGCTAACCAAAGAGCTTACTTGGAACAGAAAAATCATTTTTACAAATGCTAAACTAATGACAGTCACAGAAAAGAAAACACTAAATGCCCATCTTCAATTTTGACTTTTCCCTTGGGCTGGAATGTTTTCAAGTGTTTCCAGGCAAAATGTAATAGAACTCTAATATTTGAAGGAACACCTCTACTTCAATACAACTTTCTTATATTAACAATAACAATTAATATTTGAAAATCTTCAAATGTTTTGTCCCTTTCCTACATTTATGTAAATATTTCTAAAATATTCTAAAATTTTAAATACTCTTCATGAAGAGGTGATATGTTAAATTAATAACTCTAAATATTGGAAAAAAGTTCTTAACTCAATAGTTTATAATTTGTATTTGACTCTCTACTAAGCATTTCTCTGCCGATGAACCAGAAAGTAGCATAGAAACCTCAATAGTCACTGGCTTCAGGTACACAGGTACCATTTTAAAGGTGTCTCCAAATCATATCTAGTGAGTGTGGAAAGTTCCTATGGAACAATTATCTGGTAAACATCTTGCTGTTATTCATTAGAAACACCTATTGGAATCTAAAAAGCTCTCAGGTTAACTGGGTTCAAGACTAAATAGTCTGCATAATTTACCTAGCATTATTTTTACCAATACTGATTTACATAAAGCCAAATTATAGCTTAAATATGGCAACAATCACTGTACTGATTTCAAAATAAAGCATTTCAGTCCTATTATATTGAACTAACACAGTTTAAATGCTTTCAGAGTTTAAGTACTTTCAGAGTACTAAAGCTTTAACAGTTTAAATTCCTAAAGAGAATAAAAATTAAAATCTAAACACAGTTTTCTATCACTTTAGTCAGTCATTCAGGCTTTGGCTTAGAATTTACATAAAAATCTTAAAGATTAGTAGAGGGAGTGGAAAGCATAGTTAACAGACAAATAAGCATTTAAAGCACTATCTATAAATGCTTATGCATACTGATGATAAAAGAAATTCAGAACCGCTTCTCCTAAGCTCCAACTTTCCCCATGAATAGACTTTGTTTTTACCGTAATGCTTACCTGGTCTCCTGCCAGAACAAATATTTTAATATAAAATTTAATAAATGAAACTAAAAGTATCATGTCTAATTTAAAATTCCATATTGTGTAAACTATTGATATTAACATAATTGAGTTTGTAAACAATCCATTTGTAGAAGCTAACCTTAGAGACTGTATTGACCCAAAATATCTAGTGGGGCTCATCTGCAAAATGAAGCATCAATGCCTGGAATTCATTAAAAGTGTTACATGTTTAATTCTCCTGCCCTACAGCTCCATTGTCTCGTAAAAATTTTCCTTTGATGTCCCCCACTAAAAGAATTAAAGGAATATTGTAATTGAAATGTCATCAATAATTCACAAGACCATCCTCCACAGCAATACATCTGATGAAATATTAATTGAGCTCCACAGACTGACAGTCTGCAGAGGAGCACTTGCCTGTAATTTGAACCACGAGTCCTGATCTTGCTGTAGCTCAGACCTGCCAAGAAGGCAATTATCTGGATGGTCTTGCCCAATCCCATTTCGTCTCCCAGAATTCCTCCTGCCTGCTGGCAGTGCAATTCCCACAGCCACCTAACACCTGTCTGCTGGTACCTACAACAACAAACACCAACAAGAAAAAGAAAATAGCAAACGGTGGATAAAACAGATCATAACAGAAAGTACTTATGAATAAATCATTTGGTTTGGTTCTAGTACCAGTCAGAGAAACATGCCGGATGTGTATTTTACATGAGTATTATATTTGTAAGGTCATACATTTTTGATTACCTCGGCATAAAATCACAATTTTTTTTTACAGAATGTTAACACATTTCTAATTAAACTGATAGATGGAGTAATTAGGGACTATTTCATTTCTTTTTCAACATTATAAACAGCTTGGTAAACAAGCATAACCTTATTATCTTTTATTTAGTGTCTTTCTGGAAAAAAATCTCAAATATTTTGTTTTTTAAGTTCCAATAACTTTTCTAGTAAAAAGGGGCATGAATAGCATCAAAAAGCAGGACAGAGAATACACCACTTACAGCATATACCATTGAAAAGTCATTTGGTAATCACACTTTTTATAGAAAAAAATAAATTATATTTAAGGCCCTAAACAGTTCTGAATAATAGGGCTGCCCACAAAATTAGCACAAAACAGACGATTCTGTCATATTATTAACAGATGCAAAAAAGAAGTTTAAAGACTCAACGATATAAAGGGCTTTTTAATATTTTAAAGAAGAACTTGATTCAGGGATTTTTCAGGTACAAAAATATCAGAGCTATTAAAATTTTAAATAAATGGTACAGGTCAAAGAGAAATAACGTAGTCCCCTCTATAAAAAAATAAAAATAAAAAATAAAAGAAGTTGGCATTTTCCTTTCTCCATCAATGACATGTTTAATCCATAATCTAAAAATGAAGTTTTAAAAAGGAGTAATACAAAAAGAATTTCAGAGAGTGAAAGGAAGATTTAACATCATGAAATGGTATAAAGATTATATGCCAATATAAAAAAAAAAAATCTAAAGCAGAAAACACTTAAGTTAAAAGACAACAAAATCAAAGGGTTTTCTTTTAATTATTATTTTCAAAGAAAGAACCAAGACTAATGATCCTCCAACCTTAAAAGAAAGTGGTTATGGTTTTATTGCCCAAATGTTTACCATCTATTTGGTACATGGCATTTCTAACCTAAAATCTCATTATGAACTTCAGTCCTTGTTGAACTAGTTTTATTTAATCTTTTCTCAATAAATGTCATAATTAATTTTCCCCAGTATTTTGCAATCAATTCCAAAAGTCTAACTCTAGCTGTTGCATTATTACCTACCATATAAAAAAAAACTTTTGAGAATTTTGCTGCTTGCTAATTATAATATACACTTTGAATACGAACACTAGAAAAGATTATTAAAATTCAAAATACAGTAAGTATAGTATAAAGATCATTTAATTTGAGAAGAAGAAAAGGTTTTTATTAATATGTGGTATATAACCAGAGAATAAAGGCTACCACTTAAGAAGCCTACTGCCAGGGAGGCACCAGGCCAGGCATTCTGGATACAGCCTCAAAAACACCCTGCAGGTAGATGATCAGCCCATCTAGTAGTTAGAAAATACAAATACAGAGAGGTTAAGTAATTTGCCAAGGGTCACACTGCTAGAAAAAAATAACCAAAAGTGAAATCCAGAACGTCTGATTCCAAAACACTTTAGAGATAATCTTGACCAATGGGTAAGATTGAGAGAACTACTCAGGGGGTTATTTTGCTTCCTAGAAGACAATATCTATGGTTGTCACAACTGGGAAAGTACAATTGTCATCTAGTGGTAGAGGCAAGAGATGCTGTTTGACATCCGACAATGCACAGGAATAGTCCCTATAACAAAGAATAATCCAGCCCAAAATATCAGTTGGGCTGAAGATGAAAAATCCAGATGTAAAAATAAAAGCTGGTTCTGAACTGGCTACACTAGACTAATCTCAGCTTTGGAAAAAGACATATTCGAAAAACTCTCCAAAAAACTGATGTATGGTAGTCTCCCCTTATCAGTAGTTTCGCTTTCTGCACTTTCGATATTACTTGCAGTCAACCAGTCTGAAAATATTCAATGGAAAGTTCCAGAAATAAACAATCTTAAATTGCACATTATATTCTGAGTAGCATGATGAAATTTTGAGCCTTCCTAGTCCATCTTACCTAGGATGTGGATCATCCCTTTGTCCAGCATATCCACAACTGTATACACTCCCTATCCTTTACTCACTTAGCAGTTCTGTTATCAGATTCACTGTATTATAGTACTTGTGTTCAAATAACCCTTCCTTTACTCTATAATGGCCCCAAAGCACAAGAGTACTCATGCTGGCAATTCTAATATGTCAAAGAAAAGCAGTATGTGTTTCCTTTAATTGAGAAAGTGAAAGTTTGGTACTATCCATGGTTTCAGGCATCTACTGGGGGTCTCGGAATATATCTCCCTAGGATAAGGGAGAACTACTGTACAGTTTCCAGAATCACTAAATTTTAGTTAGTGGACCTCCTTTTACTAAGGTACAGAACAAATCTGGAACCAGCTCCTCTGGGAAGAGCAGGGACCAAAAGTTCCCAAAGTTTAGTATTTAACTATATTGCACTGCCTCTATCCAAAATCTCTCTTTGTTCGGAGCCAATCAACGTAAAGTGAGAAGAATCTGGAGAAGAGCAATGGAGAAATCACAAAAGAAATAAGAAATGGTGACCAGTATGGTATCCCAAAAGGAATTTGGGAGGGAGTTAAGATATCTGAATTCTATGTAACCCAAGAGAGGCAGTAACAGTGTGCTAGGTGTTATCTAGAAATGTAATCTCTAAGGGTGCTCAAACAGCATATGATTATGTGTTTACAAGAAGATGATTAACCTAAAGAAATGACTTAAGAAAAAAGATCTACTAGGCAGCTTCTTAAGTCACATCACTACATGGAAATCCCCCCAAACTGGGGATATTGTACGAAAATAGCAAAAAGAGGCTTTTTCTTTCCATAAAGGCCCTCAGACTGCACCAGCACAATGGCTGGTAGGCTGGATGAGGATTTAGGAAGCCTGGGTTCTAGTTCCAGCAGTGCCACTGACAGGTTTTATTCCCTTAATTTCCTAATAATAAACACTAAAACAATTATATACTTTAAATTGAAAGCAGGTTATGGAATTCAGTTTTCACAACCTTTGAAAAGCATATAAAAATTATTCTTTAGGAAAAGTTAAAGATTTTTATAAACTATTGTAAAATATGAAAGAAATCAGTATACTTTGCTTTCCCCCATGAGACTAAAGCATCACAAAATAACCACAGATAATTGGTATATCTTGGAATTGTCACACTAAGATTGCCATTTACTAGTGTGGGTAAAAGTAAGGTCAAAGGAGTGAACTCTGTCATTTGACTAAATTATACAGATGAATGCATTTGCTGGGCATACTTTCAAAAGGGAATTTTAAAAGTTAAACATGATCTTGTAGAAAATAGCACTTAAATGGATAATAGTACCTTCTGACTCCCTTGTGTACAGCAATACCCTGTTAATTTAATTCCACAGAGTATGGTAAATATAGTAAAAAATATATCTACAGCTTAAAATTAAATTGGCCTGGCAAAAACTTAATCATAAAAGAAAAACAGAGACTATCAATCCTATTATTTACACGTAGTAGAAGAAATATAAGTTTTATAACATTTATGAAATATTTAAAATCCAATTTTTGAGAGATAAAGATGAAAACAAAATACTTTCCAGGAATGTGCCATTAAGATAAATTTTTTTTAAATGGGTTTATATTAACTATAATAAGGTCAATACACTGAATCATACATACTTTTAGTAAGCAAAGTCTGGTTGTAACTGTGAAAGTTCTTTGCTAGAAAAATCTCATATTTAAAAAAAAATACACATTTGAGTCTTGAGGATATTTGCCAAATCTCTTATTACACATGAAGAAGTATCCTGTCTTTGATAAATCAATTTAATCTATAATTTGGGTATTGCTTTTGCTAGTACACCACTGATATTTTGCCTGTTTCCTAATAAGCAATCACTTTAGAGAAGATTAAAAGAGTTGCCAATAAAAGCTGTCTTTATTTACCTTTACATAGATAATTTTCATTTGGGAAAAGCAATAAACAAAGGAGTCACCACTCTAGACTATAAAATATCTACAAAAATTACTGGAGAGATTCAGATTTGAATTTCTTAACAGTTCCTCTGTCCAGTTATGGCAACCCAATCAAGACTTAGTTTTCCTATATGTTTAGGACTTTGCTTTCCTATATATTGATTGGAATAAAATAACTACTCCCTGACCTTTTCCCCCCAATTCTGAGAAAAATTAAAACTAGTATAAAAGTTCTTTGAGAGGAAACTTTAAAAACATGCTATTTTTAAACAGACTTCTTGAGCATTAAGGCATGCCAATAGCTGAATCTATGAAGGAGGTTAAACATAACCATCTCAAAGAAATTTGTATTCTGCACCCAAGTGATGATATGAGAGACAGAAAGAAGTTATTTAATGGTTTAACTTCCTATACACATTGAAGAAGCCTTCCTAAAGTACCTTGTTAAGTAAGTCCCAGGAGTGATGAGATTGAAAAAGTGCCTCAGTATTTATATTCATCATGGGAGACTTGCCTAGGCCTTATAAGCTAATAGGCATGCATCTATCACACAGCATCTAGTTATATATAACATTGGGCCACTTCACACATGAAACAAAGTCAGTTTCAAATAGCAGCTTAATCCTGAAGGTGTTTGCCTATATTTTCTCTTTTGATATTAGAACAACATCTTCATAAAATATTCAGATGAACATTTGGTCGGCTCAAAGTATTATACCCTTAGGTATAACACAGGGCACTCAGAAAATAATCAACAGTTTTTTATTTCCACAAAAAAGTAAAAAAAAAACCCTACCCAATATTGATTTTAATATTCAACTTTTCTTAATCTAAAAAATGAAAAGTCCGGTTCCCTGCAATTACTAAGAACAAAAAAATAACTCAGTGTAGATGGCTTTTAAATGTGTTGCTTTTAGTCTGCCGAGACAGGTCTATTATAGATTCATCAGTTTACAAACATACCCAATGCACATTTTAGTCAATTTATTATCATCTAATTTTAATGAACAGTGTGTGACTAAAATTTTTTTTGACAGTATCTGTATTAGCAATAAATTGTTTCAAGTGCCTTATGGGTCCACAGGTAACTACTGTGTAATTCCTAAAATATTAATTTGTACTCAATGGCTTGATGATAGATATAAAGGAAAGAACACAGATATAAAAGAAAGAATACATGGCACATACTTAAAGAGCTTTTTGAACAGAAAACCTGGAACTTTAAAACCTTCATCAAATTCAGCATCACTTTCCTCAGAATCATCTTCGAGCTTCAGACACTTCTCTTTGTCCTGCAGTCTCAGTTTATTCCATCTCCTACCATGAAAATAAAAATCATATTTCTATTATTTTTGTTACAAGACAGATTAAAATAGAAAGTTCTAGATGGTGCACAGGAAAATACAGGCAAATTAGAATGATCTTTCAGCTTTCTGCTGTCAACATTACCCAAAACACTGATATTCAAAGAAGAAAATCAATTCTCTTTTCCTTCTTTTTCATTTCAGTTGTTTTTATTTGAATTATTATAGCTGTGCTAGAAATAGTTTTGTTAGGCCCCATTTCATTATCAAAACTACTTGCTTCTCTTCAGACATGCCCTAAGGAAAATATTCTCTGCTAAGTTTCTAAGATATATGAACTTAATTCTAGAAAAGATTCAATGAAAATTTCAATATAATTAAGTACCTCCAAAATGGCAATATAATAAAAAATATATCTTATTTATAATTACTATTTCTGTGCTAAAGATATAGAGTTATACTATAAACAACACAGTACCTTCAACATAAAGCAAATTTTTGGTCAAAATTCCTATATATTAGATTCACATATTGATAACTTAATTGGGGGGGAAGGCATCAACAACATAAAAGTAGTGATAATTATACCAGTGAGAAAAAAAGTGTTCCCTAAATAAAACCTGTTAGAAATTTAGTAATATGATGCTTTTTCAGATACAAAATAAAATAAACATTTATATTTCTGAAGGATAATGTCACATATACATAACAAAAAAAAGTCTACAGATCTGAAAGTCTTAGTAATATACCAAGGTTGTTGGGAAGGTACAGCCATTTAGTCAGACTAATTCTGCATACATATAACTATAATGGACACTGGTGTCATGAGTTAAAAAAAAAAAAAAAAGCCAATAGCCTTATATTCTATTCACTTCCAAAATAAAAGGATGACTTTTTTCAGTATGCATGTGGAATTTCACAAAATGGTAGAAATGCCTTTGAAATACAAGCTCAAAGGAAAAAAATGAGAACAGCAATATATGAGGTTTTTATCTGCCACTCATTATGCAAGAATAATAATGTGTGAGGGAAGGCAAAGGAGAAAATGGAAGGATAATATTGAACACACTGCCTAGTTAGAGGAATGGTATGTTTTCCAGTATCAATTACCGAACCAGCACAGAGGCTAACCACAGAGTGATAGGCCATCCCATCCAAAGAGCTGCTGGAGGACTTTGAAGCACATCCTCTGATAAATTCTTGCCTTGCTAAAAATTTCAACTCTTCAAGGTAACAAAATGAAGAGTTAGCTGAAGTTTAATAGTAACCAATAAGGAAGAACTGGTTGGTGACCTGAAACTGCTTTTCAGGGTACTAAAAGAATGTATAAATACGCACTGTTGGTAATTTCCGGAGGATGGCAAATGGAAGAAGCAGGATAGGGCCAAATCTAAGGAAATAGCTATCATATAACTATAAGGTTTAATATGTGATAGTCTTTTTATGTAAAAAATTTAATGACCTTTTTGTGTTTAACTTCTAAAGGCAATCTCTTTCTCTCTTTTCTTTTTATTTTTCTTCCTTAAAAATCATCTCCATGTAATTGACAAAATGACTTCAAGGTGGCTATAAGAGTCTTTGCTATTCTTCCGAGTTTCCAATTACCTACAAATTTAGTTACATGCAATAGCATACAGCAAAGGTTCTCAACCAGGGGCAAACTGGCCAGCTTCTATTCTCCCCCACCCCCACCCCAGGGTAATCTGACAACGTCATAACATAATTAATTCTTATAACTGCTGGGGGTGGGGAGATATACTATTAGCATGTAGCAGGTGAAGGCCAGGGTTCCTGCTAAGCATCCTATCATGTACAAGACAGTCCTCCATAACAAAATGTTATCTAGTCTCAAATGTCAATAATGCCAAGGCTGAGAAACATTGACATATAAGTATCCCTAACTACTGAAACTTAGAAATCAAAAATGTACAGACATTTTCCTGATGTGTGTGTATGTATGTATATATGTATATGTACATATATACGTATCTGAATTCCTGCTACTATCTGAAATTTAGCAAGCAAGCAAGCAATTTCACATGAGAAATTCCTCAATATCCAAACTCTTACTACGAAGAGCTGAGAACCAAACATCTGTATAACAAAAGATACCTGTGTTTAGCATATTTGTGGACAATAAAAATTTAAGAAAAATCAAAAAACTAGTACAGCCACTCAAAAAATACTTCATTTTGCAACTACTCAAAGATAAGTTTACAGGAAGAAAAACAAAAACGCCAGAAGATACTGCCTTTGAAGTTTGGCACAAAGGTCATTAAATATTTTACATATGACAGGATCACATACTAAACTTCAGTGATAGATAAAGATAAGTTTACAGGAAGAAAAACAAAAACGCCAGAAGATACTGCCTTTGAAGTTTGGCACAAAGGTCATTAAATATTTTACATATGACAGGATCACATACTAAACTTCAGTGATAGATAGTAGCTATTTCCTTAGACTTAGCCAGTAAATCTTTGCGGTTGTTAAATTTCCCACCACATTGCTGCATCAACCGGGTTTCGGCTCCTTCCTTCTCCCTCCCTCCCAAAATACACAGGCATCATGTCACCACAGAACACACAACACCTAGGAAACCACATAAGCCACTACATAAATGATTGCATTTCAGTGTCTTCCGCATCATAAAGAAAGATGAAAAAGACAAACATTTATTCAGTTTGGCTAAAAGATGACTACAAGTGGTGGAGAAAAATCATTATCACCTACAAGTATTTGTATCATTGTGAAGACAAATCATCCCAGCACATAGTAAAGTCAGAAAATACCCGGGTTATAAAACCTGCATATGTGTCTCAAGCTAAGAGACTGCTCTGGTATACAAAGCAGAAATTCTTCATGTTACTTGCAGCAAAAATAGACCTGACCACCTAACTAGTGCCCACTTAAGCAGGGCAGCACCGAGTGCTCATTGGCAAGAACGACATGGCATACTGGGGAGGTGGAAGAAAGCCAGATTCACCTGAATTCTGAGAGAAAAAGTTGCCTTTCCCATCCTAGATGCCATCAAGGGTCTTATGCTCTGTTTAGGCTGCTTGACCTACAGCCTGACAGGCTGGGTGATCCATTTTGCCAGGAGATATAAAGGGGGATTCTATGTTATGAATAAACTGGGTTTGACATATGTAAGCATAAAAGCCTGGACTCAGGTGATCTGGAAAAAAATCCTGACTGCCATTTATTAGCTCCTTAACCCACGGCAAGTAATTTAACCTCTTTAGCATGTAAGTTTCCTCAACTGTGAGATAGGGAGAACAACGTATATTTAACTGGATTTTGGGAAGGATTAAATGAGGTGTCACCTGTAAAGCTCTCATTAGTACGAACCTAGAATATAATAAGTGCTAAATTGATTAATGTACTATTATAAATAATCCTCCTATATGTGTGAAATCCTCATACAATCCTGAGGCAGGAACTATTACTGTGTTCACTTACAGAGGAGAAAAAGGAGGCAATAGTCTAGTACAATCGCATGTGAAAATACATTGCACCACAAAGTTTGACAGAACTCTCTGAACATGTATATTTGAACAAAAACTGGGATGGTTTATCATATAAATACTCAGTAAATTATTACAAATAGCATGATCACCATGAATAAAGACACCTAGCCATCAGAAGGTATCTGCTGAAATATCTCAACTAAAAAATTCTAGTCTGTGGCCATGCTACCTTGAACAAGCCCAATCCCATCTGATCTAGGAAGCTAAGCAGGATCGGGCCTGGTTAGTACTTGGATGGGAGACTACCTAGCAAGACCAGGTGCTGCAGGTATAAAAAATTTTAAAAAAAAGGACTATAAGCTGACAAGGTCCTTGCAATCTGTGGGTCAACCAAGAGTTGCCTCGCTTAAAAAAATTAAAAAATAAAAAAGTTAAAAAAATTCTAATAGATTTGTAAACAATAAACTGTCCTGAAGTATGGCTGTCTTTTATACAACATAACAAAAAAATAGACACAGAATGACTTAAAATTCGTTGTGGGCAGGAAAAAATAAGATCTGGGCCCAAGGGATCTAAAATCATTAAAGTCAGAAATGGCTCCAAAATGTCTAAATTTTGTTATTTCAACAAATAAGCTAGATAACTAATTTTAAAAGTAGAAGGAGACAGTAAGTAATCCAATATTTACATTTTTGGAAAAGAAACTTTTCCTGTTTTCTATCCTCTCATTTTTAAAAATCCACACATGTAATAGTCACAGCTGCAGCTACGTAAAACCAAGAAGGCATGGAGTTTCTGGCAGTGTCTCTTAACTCCTCACACAACTACCATAGTCCGCTATTGACTCCACCGGCAGCCACTTAGAAAGAACCTAGTAATAAACATAAACTTTAATTCCAATCAGATGCCGGGAGAGAAAACATTCCCTGGCTCCTCTACATTCATGCAGGAATGAGAACCTGGTCCAGGCTGTACAGCCTGAGGTTGATATTACAGTAATGATCTATCAGAAGCAACTGGGACTCAGAACCAAACTGCTAGCAACACGGCACGATATAACCAGTTGAACTGCACCAGATACAATACTTCCTCCAGTTGTAACATATTGGGATACCTTATCAATGGAATCCTAACAATACACCTGAGATCTAGTTGCCACCATTTAATCTATTTAATTAAATTTAATTAACAGCCACCAGTTAATTCATTTTCAAAACAGAATTTCAAGTATGTTGAGTATGTTCAACATACATAAGTGGAAAAACACAGCTAGCTGCCCTTTATGTTATATCTTATGTCTTCCTCATCTCTAGGCATTCCTGTATGGCTCCAACCTCCCTCTCACCAACACATACACATCTGCACGTTCCATGAATCCTTGAGACCCCCACCCAAGCAATGGGGTAAAATCAGTTTAGCAGTTCTTTTTACTACAGATAATCCGGACTGACCAAGCACATAAGATACATTTAATATCAGACAAACCAATATACTCCACTGCCCATACCAACTCCACCCCCTCACACACACACAAATGCAAACTAACCCTATTAATGTGAATTGTCAAATACTAGTAACCTGAGATCACATAGTAATAAAACAAACCCTTTCCAAAAATTCAAGGAAGTCACATATTGAGCTGCTTGAAATTCAAAACTGAGCTTACTGCTCTGTAGGCCCACCAATCTGGAACAGTTTAGATCTATACTGACTGTGAGGGAAAAGGCACACCATATAGTTAAATTGTTCTTAATAAAGGGTGAAATTTCAATATGAAGACCATTCTCTACTTATTGCGATATCCATGAAAGAAATTCTACAACAGAAGCACAAAGAGTATAATTTGATTTTTAAAAATATATTCAAGGCACCAAGCTGGGTATTTAATATAGTTTGTATTTCAGTAGTGCAGTAGGTTTTCTATTTCAGATAGCTAAGAATCCCTTACAGATTAGTCTAATTTGCTAAATTGAGATACTCAGTGTTTTACTTTTCTTATTTGGCTTTTTACGGTCTATCTGGGTGGACTTAATTGGCACATCTGAGCAGATGAAATACCCTCAGATAGGAGTCCAGATCTCACAGAGTAAATTAAGACTGATGCAGACAATTATGCACTGGAGCTGAGAATGCGAGGTGTGTGCAGAGCACAAAGCAAAATTAGTCTTCATTTGTGTCTTAGCTTTGTCATTTAAAAGCAGCTAAGACACTCTCTAAGAAAATTCCTTAAGGGAGTAACTTATTCTTCTCTTTAAAACACAGATTCTTAGAAAAAGAAAAAAAATTATTTCTTGAGAAAGAAATTAACTCCCAAAAACTGATGATAAGAACAATCTTCAAATCATTATATTTAGGTTTCTGGATCAAATCTAGATTTTTATTAAATTCAGATTTTTAGAGATCAAATGATTTTTTTTTTTAAGGTCAAAAAAATCAAGCTTCACAATTTTGGTCTTTGCCTAAGTGCAACCTGAAGGTGCCAAATCTTCATCCAGGGCAAAGAAAAATCCAAATGAAGGACAAATAGTACAATCCCAGTGCAATGGGAAGCAACTCTAGGGAAAAGGAAGAGAGAGAGGCTCAATGAAGACAATCAAATGGAGACAGAGCAACTAGAAGAGTGGTTCTAGGAGGCATGACTTTAGCAGAATTTCAGGTGAAAAATGAGACCTGCAGAAAGTATGCAGTTGGTCTCCAACAAGTAAAAGGAAAAACCAGTTGCTGAGGTAATGTTCTCTCGGTCCTTCATAACAGACCAAGATGATAGATGGCTCTCACCTGACCCAAACAACCTTCAGACCCCAAATTACCTCAGCTTTCTGGGCTAAGGTTCCTATCTCCTATGTGCTTGTGAAGATTAAACCAATGAACACACATAACATGAAGCACTGCCAAATGGTAAGCATTCAATAATGTTAGCTATCATTGTTGTTCTCATATAACCTCCTCCCATCCCCCATGCCACCTTGCTCAGGACACTGAGGCCTTCAAATGTGTAAATCGAAAAGGCATTTTTCAACATTTATCCTATTTTGTTTGACCTATATCAGTATCTGAAAATGCTGACACCCTTCCTCTTCTGGAATTATGCTTGTATACAGCCAAACCCTCCAAACCAGGATCGAATTTGCCCTTTGGCCACAGAAGCCCCAATGCTCAAGGAGGAGGACAATGAAGACATTGTTTTCCCAAATGATTAAGCCCTGCAGAAAATTAGAAGAGATCCTGTAAGATCTACATAATGAATGGAATCATCAGTCCTTTTTAACTTAAAAGTTATTCATGTAAAATAAATAGGGCAGAAGAAAAATCTTTTCAAGGTCAAAATGTTTTTAAAAAGTTACATCAGCAAGCATCATGACTACAGATTCATATTACACCAGACCAAAAGGCAAATTCTATCCCCATCCACACCAAATCTCCCCAAATCCTTATCCAACTGGCTTAGTTTTTGGTTTGGTTTCTAGTCCTGGGAGGTGGAGGCAACTATGTGCTGGTTCTTGGCACCACCTTGTGGCCACATCTAGATACTGCATGTCCCATATAGTAAAATGGAAGGAAACTGACATTGACATAATCCTTTCCCCGCTCTGAGTCCCAGTTCCACCTCTTACCAGTGAGATCGTGAACAAGCTGATCAACCTGAATGGGCCAAGATATGCAGACAGAGGATCAAAGACTGAAATGAAATGTAGGAAAAATAAAAAATATGAAGAGGTGTAAATTTTTTTGCATCTTTTCATAATTTTACTATTTAAAAAAAGGAATCTTCAGAAGTGAAAGTGGAGGGTGGCAGGGAAGCCTATAAACAATTCAGAGGTACAAACAAATCAACTTCAGGCTATGATCTTAGCTGCTTGGCTCAAAGTACCAGATAATCTGAGGAGGCTCAGGCACTGCCTACTGGAGTCTGTTTCTGAACTCTATATTGAGGTTGGCAAATAGCTGCCATGAATATTACTGCTTCGCCTCTCTGTACCCTCACCCAATTTAGACATCACTAATGGGCCACATGCAGCACTCTTTCCCAGACAGGGCCTCAGTCTACCCCTGAACAGACTACCACTGCCCAAGATGGGAGCTGGCTGATAAGGCAATGGCTTGTGCCCTCCTTGTCCTGGGGTAGACAGCTTAGAACTGGGCCTCTGCAGAACACAGCCACCAATATCTAAGGCAATCAAAATAAGACCCTTGAGGAAATAACGTTTCCAAGCAAAACAAGAATTTTCCTTTCCAATGATGAACCTAACATTTGAGGCAAATATGGCAAATGTTTAACCTCCATCCTAAGGTCCCTATCAACATTTCTGAACTAGCCAACAGATGAGGCCCTGTGCTGGATGAACTTTCTCCACAAAGTCTTCTCCGAATACCCAGTGTGAATTCATTATTCCCTTCACACTAGCTAGGTCCTATCTGTATCCAGGTCACCTAAAAGACTGCAAGTTCTTTGCTGGGGACCCCAGAAGCCAGTCCTAGAACAGAGACACACATTCACACAGTGAGACCAAAGACGAAACAGTGGCCATTGACCTATCTCAACTGGGAAGTGATTCAACAGAGGTAGGTAGCAAGGACTGCTGATCTTTGATCACCTTGAGGGGAAAGGTGCACATATGGAATGTTTGGTCTTCTAGGCCACTCTGGGCTGTCCTGGCTGTACAAACTGAATGAGATAAGCAACATGTAAGTGCTCATCAGGGACACATATCATCACTCAAACACTGGAAGTATGTTATTTCTATTAAGTCTTCACTTGGCTTCTGTAACTCTCAGACCCAAGCTTTCCAAAGCAGCAATATATTTTAAGAGCTAAAACTCCTTCCTAAGAGTCCTAATGAAAACTTTGATACTACAAATTAAAATTAAAGAACAATGGATGTTTTGTAAGATCTGCATACCACTTACATTTAAGAACTCACAGAATATTTACTTCTAAGAAGTGAGTTACCCATCCTGGTACATTATCAGATATTTGAAAATCAGGGAACACCAATGAGGAGAGTCTCTAAATGAAATTTGGTACAGAGAAAGAAGCAGGATAAAAATGTAGGAAAGGCAAAATACATGGGCAGTTTAAGAAATGGTTAAAACTTCAAAGACTGATCTGAGGTCTTGGGCTAAATCAGAAAGTAGAATCATAAGTACTATTATCCAGTTCCGGAAAAGGTTAAGCTATAGAAAAGACCTGGTAGGAAATTCCCAGTGAGCATTAGCTAAAAATAAAGATATCTAGTTAGGACTAACCTAGAGCTAATGAAAGATCTGTGGCTCTCAAGTTGAGAATAAGGGGCTGAGCTGTCTAAGAGTCACCCATTTTCACTTCTATGAGTTTAGAAGAGCATTAGTATTAACAGCTTTAGCTAATAAATATTTAAGTTCAAAAAGGATGCCTAGCTTGGGTACATATTCCTAAATGCTAACCATTTGTAAACTGTATGGGGCTTTATTCTGATCATCTATCATCAAACCACTGCTAAGAAATCCTTAAGTCTCTGCAAACGTCTACAAGGATCAGCAACAAGAAATAATAAAATATAGAGTGACTGGCAGTTCTAAAATGTTCTTAATATGTTTCTCAATTCTGAGCATTTTATTTTCTTTTAAAATCCCCCAATCCAAAGAGTACCAGAGATGTAGTATAAGCATTTCAATATGGATATGTGCAGTTTAATAGCCTTAATAACTATAGCTATAAAATTTTAAGAGCTATAGTATTTTGGTGGCAATTAGAGTTATTGATATTTTTGAAATTCATTTGAAGTTTAACCATAACTTTATCAAAAAATTGACTTATGATGTCTTTGGAAATAATAGTTTTACAATGTTAACATTATTAAGAAAAACTTAGAATTTAAACTAAACTCATATTTAAAATTCAATCAAATTGTTCTTGATCAAAATTCTGATATATTTAAAATACACTTAATATTGAACCAATTTAATGGGAAGAACGTATTGCTCCATTTATAATCAATACGTTGAAATTAACACTTTTATTAATTCTCTGCAGTGTTTAAGATAAGGACTGACACTACTCACTGTTCAAGAGTATTGAGCAATATCCCTCAAAAATTTCAGATGTGCAAAATAATTTTAAAGTTGCAATGAGAAGTGACAAATTTAAACCTCTTCAACTATGTATCACTATGTAAGGTACTACTACAATGTGAGTGTAACAGCTCTAAACAACTGGATTTAGGTCACAGGTCCTCAAATTATTCCTGAAAAGAACTATGCTGCATCTCCTTTAAAGGGTTATGGAATGCATATGGCAGTCTGGATTTGAGTGATCAGTAGTTCTCCATAACAAGAAAATAACATCATGTCGATCTGCCTTCATGAAGGCCAGTGGAAAGCTACAAGAAATACAATAAACTAGGTCTCCCTACATAGAGAAACAAGAAAAACCTGTTGAGGACTGGGAAAAAGCCATCCTGGGAACAAACATTTAAAAAGTAATTTGTTAAATAGATTCCTTTATTCTTGTAAGCTTCTTAACACTCTTAGTAAGCTGAAGTGTGAGACTGGAGACGCAGCAGTGGAGAAACCTGCAGCACAGTTTTTGGCTCACAAAAAAATGTGTGGCAACGTGCAATACTGACTACAAGCGAACGCATTCACCTTCCCTTTTCTCTCATAGCTTACTTGCATCACATACTGACAAAGTCACGAAAATAAAAGCCAAAGTAAGTCGCTAGCATAAAAAAAAATGACAGTGAACAAGAAAGCTATGCTGTGTCTACAAAGTACATTTCTGGCAAAACAGTGGCTTATAATTCTGTATATAACTACTTTTTCAAGACAAGGAGAGAGGAATTAAGAAAGCAAGCTTATTCTTTCATATGTTAAAGCTTAAATTTCAGCTCTTATTTGAAGGAAAGCCCTCTAAAATTACTTTCCTTCCTCAAAAGAAAAAAACAAGCCACACAATATACACTGTGTAAGCCAACCTTTTCCTTCTCCTGATTCTGTCACAGGGCAACCTCTCGGTAAAATGCTCCTGCTACAGGTTTCTGCATTATCTCTTGCCCCAACCCTCCCCCTAGGCTCTTCTTCTTCGGCTTCACTCCAAACTGGAGTGAAGACCCAGAAGTAGAAGCATTTGGGGTGAGCTCCATGGAATACTTAGGGCTCTGCCAGTTCTAGCAGGATAAGGCTGAAGGAAGGCTAACCTTTGGATAAATAGGGGTCTGATATATTAAGCTGGATCTAGAACTCTTATTTATAAACCTACAGCCTAAAATAAAGCAAGCAATCTGTTTATAATCTCTGCAGACTGACCTTAACCGTTGCTTATAATTATCTTCATCTCCATCATCTCGGCATCTCACTACTTTCCGACTTCCTCCTCTTCCTCCTGTGATGGCTTCATCTTCTTCTCCAGAACTTGAATAAAAGTTATCATCTACCTCTTGTGCTATGACTTTCTTCTGCCTTTTCTGGTGCTTGAGCACAGATACCAGTTCAGACTCAGTGCCTTCTCCTGACAGATCAGCCCCTGCTGCCTCCTCCTGCTCCTCTTCCTCTGTGCGTATGTACTCAGACTCTTCACCCTCAGAGTCTCCCTCTGCCATTGGTTTCACATTAGACTCCAAGAGTTTCTTTCCCATCAGCTGTCTCACTTTCCCCTGGAACTGAAGAGCTCTCTTCTGGAGTTTCTTGATGTGTTTTTTCAAGCGCTTGTCTGTTTTTGAGAGAACTTTGCTCCTCTTATTTGGTTTATTTTCATTGAGTATTGGGCTCAGCTTAGAATTGACCAACACTCGAGTTTTTCTAGATGCCCTTTTATTACAAGCTTGCTTCTTCCTTTCAAAAGATAGTTTTTCTTGATCTGCCAAATACTTTTCAAAGCCTGATGCTTCGTTGAGCATTAGTTTTCTAGGTTTTTTATCCTGTTTCTGAGGAATCTGGGTGCCAAAAGGTGTCATCTGGCCAGTTCGAATGAGCTCTTCCCAAGCAGTCTCCTGAACAGGCATGAGCATGCTGCCAAGACAGGACGGCCCTGCTTCTGAAAGAGGGATGACAATGCATTGGGCACTAGCATAAAACTTTCCAGGAGTACAACAGATGTATTCACTTATTCAATAGTAGATACTTACAAATAAGTCATATTAAAAAAATATTGTTCTAAAGCATATTATCTATAAAGATTAAAGTAAAATTTATTATAGCATTCATCATGCCACCTTTAATATAGCCCTGTTCACAAAGGGGATTTCTCAATAACTTTTCCCAAGATACGGCATTATAAATATACTCTCTGTGCATCAAAGACAGACCTAGTTATATGTAACATACAGAGAAACAGATAAATTCAGCTATGTTTCCTTGTCCATTCAAGAGTAACCTGGAGGAAGCAATCTTCCGAGTTTCCATGTCACTGCTAATACCAACATTTAGGTGGGCTTAATTCAAGACGTGGTAAAAACTGAAAAGAGACAGCTAAAGAATTAGCATGCCCCTAATAAGTAAAATATAAATGTTAAATCTGCGCTGTTCAATATAATAGTTACCATGTGGCTATTTAAATTTAAGTGGAAAATTTAGTTCCTAAAGTACACCTGCCATATTTCAAGTACTCAGTAGCCATGTGTAGCTAATGGCTACCGTAACAGACAACACAGACAGACAACATTGCCATCACTGCAAAAAGGTCTTTTGGACAGCAATATGTTAAGTGTGTGAAGTTAACCAGCCAAAGAGATGTACTAAAATTGGAAGTTATGACATAATAATATAAAGTTACCCATAAATCACCCCTCTTTTATTAGTGGAAATTAACCTCTGGCAAGATTACTTTACCGGTACATAGCCAAATACCAAAAGAAGTAAGGCTTAGCGGGAAGGAATCCATATTCTAAAATCTACACTTCTTCTAGGGCAATAATACCAGCCTATTTCTCATTAAACTTGCAATGAAAAATAATTTCAATAGAAAGTACACAAATCCTAAATGTACAGCTCAAAGAATTTTCAGAAAAAAACGCACCCATACACCAGCATCTAGATCAAGAATCAGAAATAACTAGCACCTCCAATGTACCCTTCTTGGTGCCATCAAGCCTGCACCCCACTGCAAGATAACTTATTAACAGAATAAACAAGTTATACTTGACTTTAAACTTTATGTAAATGGAAATGTTCATATTCTTGTGTCTGGCTTCTGCTCAACCTTATGTTTATAAGAATCACACTTATTGAATATAGAGTTTTCATTCTCATTGCTATTATATTCTATTACATAACTATCCTACAGTCTTTCATCCATGTAATGAACATTTGGGTAGTTTCCAGGTTTGGGCTACTAGAAATAATGTTGCTATGAATATTCTGCTATACATTGTTTGATAATATATGTATATAATTCTTTGAGTATGTTAAGATTTAATAGACATGCCAGACAGTTTTCCAAAATGGTCCTATCAATTTTAAGTTCCACCAACAATGTTTGAGTTTCAATTAGTCCACACTGTTGCCATTCCATCTTACCCATTTGGTAGGCATGTAGCATTACTACTGCATGGTGAAATTTGTATTTCCCTGATGACTGATGAACTGGTACCTTTTCATAGATTTATCTATCTTTTGGAGAGCCTCTTTTGAAGAAAATGTTCAAGTCTTTTGCCCATTTTACTCATAGAACATCTGCCTTAAAAAATAAAGAGACTTCTAAGAGTTCTTTAGATACTCTGGGTTCAAGTTCTTTGATTGATATGTGTATTGGAAATGTCTTCCCCAACTCTGCAGCTTGCCTTTCACTCTCTCAATGTTATCTTTTGATAGACAAAATTTCTTAGTTGTAACAGAGTTTATTTATCAGAACTTTTCCTTTACAGTGAGCATTTTTGTGTCTCATTAAGTATTTGCCCAAGATCACAAAAATGTTTTCCTATGTTATATTGCAAAAGCTTTGTTTTAACACTCACATTCAGATCTACAATCCATTTGGCATTTATTTTTGTACACGGTATAATGGGCCAAAGTTCATTTTATCTTCATGGGGCCTAACCCAGCACAATTATTAAAAAGATTATTCTTCTCCACAGCACTGCACTGCCACATCTGTCATAAATCAAGTGACCATATATGGAATGGGTCTGTTTGCTAGACCCTCTATTCTGTTCCACTGGTCAGCCCATCACTCTGCCATTACTCAGTAACTGAATTACTATAGCTTGATAATAGGTCTGGACACTTTGTTCTTTAAGACTGCCTTACCTATTCTTGGCCCAATGCAATTTTATATAAATTTTAGAGTCAGTCTGTTTAATACCTCCCACCCTTACCCTACACTTCTTACTCCACACCTTCTCCCTCAAAAACCCCCCTAAAATTTATATTGAAGTGCACTGAAACTGCAGATGGATAAAACTGATAGCATTACAATATCGTATCTTCTGATCCATTACCATAGTGTGTTTTTTTTCTCATTTAAGTCTTAATTTTTAAATAATATTTTCTAGTTTTTAATATAGAAAACACTGTAGGAAACATTTTTTGCTAAGATTTCTAAGTATTTGATTTTAAGTGGCATCTTTATTAAATTTTTTGTTTTTGCTGGTATACAGAAATATGACTGGTTTTTATATATTGGACTTATTTATATTTAGAGATATTGCCAAATTCACATATTAATTCCAACAGACTATCCATTGATTCGTTTGGCTTTTCTACATAAACAATCATGTATTCTATGAATAATAATGGTTTTATTTCTTCATTTCAATCATTATGCTTTTTATTTTTCTTCCATTACTACACTGTCCAGTACAATGTTTAAAAGAAAAGGAGATGAGCATGTCACCACTTCATCCCAAATCAGAGAAGCAAAACCAAGTGTTGAGAAGTATACCCCACCTACTTCTAGGAAAGGATTTTTTATCAGATAATCCTCACAACAATCTCTGAAATGGATACTATGTGGAGAACAGGGGAAAAGAAATCTCAGGGGAGTACATGAGTAGAGAAATGAATGCCTATCATACTTAATGCCTACCTCATGAGTTCAAAATAAATACGAAACAGTTAAAAAATACACCAAGGTCTATGCTTAGGCAATATAGAGCTGGTGTACACAAAGCCTGGGCTCCCAGAAATTCTGTTCCACTGCCTCTCCAAATAGGGCACAGGGCACCAGAGATCGAGAAGAGAGGAAAATAAAAAGACCATGAGTCTGAAGTGCTGGCTGATGTTTCCAATGGAGAAATATAATAGGACCTAGGAGTACAGAAAAAGGTCTACAGATTTGTAAGATACTAGAATCTAGATGCCCCCCAAAAGCTATGAGGAGTGGATGAGATACAAAAAGAAGGATCAGCAAGAAATCCTGAGAACAATCAACATTCAAGATAAGGCCATAAAAACCTATCAAAAATAACTAAAAAGAAATGGTCAGAAGGCCAAAAGGAAAATCAGGAGAGCAAAGGCTCCTAGAAGGCACAGAAATATCAGTTGCTGATACAGGCCAAGTGGAGTAAGAGTGAAAAGAGGCTTTTGGATTTGGGGAAGTAACTATTAATCTTAGGCAAAGTTTTACCAAAGAAGCAGTAGGAGGTGAAAGTTATCAGCTAGTTTAGGCAGCCTGACATGAACAAAAATGTTACTAGTGAGAAATATGTACCTTAGTAGCAGAAAGCACTTGCCATACATCCAACGAAATCTGAGAGGCTGAACTTTAAAAGCATATCTATTATTTTTTTCTATCGCCTCAATTAATTCTTCATCATTCTCCTGTCTTAATGAATAAATTTCTGGAGCTAGTAGAAAATATTTGCTTGAAGAGCTTAAATGCTAAAAAGACTTAATCTATATTTCAAGTAGTAAATGACTAAACAGCTACCAACAACTTCTAAACACACACATACATACACAGTATAGATATATTTTGTTTCAGAGCTTGTGCATTTTCCCAAAAGGTCTTCCAAAAGATGCCCATCCAAGGAGGTGATACCAACAAAATAATGGCCGTGGTATAACCGGAATGAAAGTGTCTTTTCTTAAACAAAAAATTGATACTTGGAAAGCCTGCCTAATGTCTCAAAAAGATATGTGAAAACAATTCTATGAATGCTGATTGATGATGCTGAGCTTAAAAATATAATTCAATCAAGATGGTGTCTTTATGAAATTAATCATGTAAGAATGTTAAGATTTCTAATTTATTAAACATAATAATAAATATGCACTAGCTGCCAATAGTAGACTGAGTTAAAAATTTGCTTTCATTCTCTAAAAACCCCATATGACTTAAAAAGAGATTTGGTTCTACGGTATAGAGAATAAAATTTTCCTAAATCCGTATAACACTAAGGCAAAAAAATATATTTTTCTCAAAACCCAGGCCAGGAATGGAGAGACACCCTCCACTGACTATAGGCATCAGGCATCAATCAAGAACACAGAGACATTGTTCCCAGTCTCCTTACCTGCATCCTCCTCCTCTAGACTGGCATGATCTATTTCAACTTTTATCTCCATTCCTCCAAGAATGGCCTGGAGACGTTTTTGTTTTGCTGTGATCTTCTTTAGCTGTTGTTCCTTAAATGGTAAATATTAAACACAGAAAACAGCAATGAAGTGATTTATTGTTAAATACAAAAGACAATGTTACAAATTTTTAAAACTTTAATCAAGAGCAAAATAAAACAGAAATTCCTTATATTACTATTATTACAGATAACCTTGTATGAGCAACTGCCACTTTTCTAGAAGGAGGTAGGCCTCAAAGTATTTCCATCAGGCAGGTATCCCTGTCCCTACCTGCTCTCCTGACTAGGCAGCACACAGTTTTCTATGTGCCAAGTGTTGATGTTCATGTGTACTGACTCTGCTGAGAGGTAGAGCTGCTCGATTTGGTTCTCTCATTAAAAACTAGGTAAATCACCATACTTCTCCATGTTTCTAACCTTAGCAACCAATGGGCTATAAAAGGTTAATAGACTGTAGGGATAAGAAACAGATACACAAATGTTCAGAGGTTGAAAAAGTCAGTCCCCTTTGATAATCTACCATGTTTTTGATTGTCCTTTATAGTATTCTTCCCAATCACAAAATTTTAAAACAAAAATATCTTCTGACATATCCTTTTACCCCACTCACCCCAGACTCTTCATCTTGTCACCCTCTATATCATCAGAGCTCAGATATGGGGCCAACCCCAAATAAGGAGGCCTGTTGGTACCTAGTTCCTCCTAAGGTCAAGAATGCTTAAATACCAAATATGAGTGTGGGGCAAATGGAAATCCTGAATATAAAGACCATGTTATGATTTGTAATTTGTTTTCTCTTGCAGTTTTTCTCAGCAAAATCTCATTTAAAACAGCCTTTCTCTCTGAATAGTTTCTCTCTAAATATTGAAGAGCTACTCAAAGAAGATAGGAAAATATAACTGAGCTGGCCTATTACCTAAAGCAGCCTGACGTTTGATCCTCTAATTCTCCCTGAAACCCCAGCCTACCAGAAACCCAAAGGCAGAAAAGGTCTCTGCACATTAATTCACATGTTCCCACAATAGGCCAGATGCTCCTTATCCTCTCTTATTTGGAGAGACTGCAGCTGCCTCAAGCCACTGCTAGTTGTGACTTTTAGGCTGCTATTCTGGAGGTAAGTGACAGAAGATGGGGTGGTAAATATAATGGACCAGTGAGTGGAAAGCAAAAGATAGAACTGACTTCTATACACACCCCCACTAGTAGAGCTTAAATAAAAGATGCAAGGACTCGACTCACGGCAATGAAACAATTGCAAGCACAAGGATATCTAGTAGTAAAATGATCAAAACTAGTCATTCCTACCTGCTGCAATGTATTTTTATAAAACGTACATAAATTCTAAAAAGTGTTTCAAACCTCATAAAAACAATGTCATAAGTAACAGGTATTATGGGTAGGGACCCATAAATTCTACAACTCTAAGTACATATGCAGTGTGGCTGGATGATGACTATTAACACATAAGGCCAGCCTCTCAGAACAGTGCACATGAGTGTATGAGGGGTGATGGCTGTATCAACAGGAAATAGAATGTAAACAATCAGTGTAAGCAGGAGCTAAGCAGAAAAAAACAGTTCCCATAAGACAAGGAGACTGAGCAGAGACTGGCATACCAAACAGGAGCCTAAGCTGGATAAAAAAAATGATCAAGCCAGAAAGACTATGAAAGTACACAAGTGAGCAGGCATACAAAGCCAAAGAAGGAACTTTTTCTTGAATACATATGAGTATTTATGTGTTTGTTTTTAAAAAAATACTCTTTAACAGATGTTAAAAGGAAACAGCTGAAAAATTAAACATACAAAAAGGAATTCGAAATTTTCTATTAGAAATATTTGCTTTACATCTTGTAAGTACTTTTCAGAATGCTTCCTAAATATTAAATGAACCTAAATGATGACTTTTTCAAAAATACAATACTTAATGTGTTATTTGGAATCACCTTATTATACTTCTGCCGTTTTACAGAATCTAGCTTCCTGTTGATGTCTCTGTTGGTGGCAGCTTGAGGACTAAGTTGTTCAATAATTTTATTGATTTGCCTTAGGGATGTCGTACATGACCTGAAAAATAAGATAAAATGTCTATTTTATACTCTGATAACATTTTTCATAGTATAAGTGAGAATACTAAAAACATGTTCTTTTTACTTATTAGCTAAAAGATAAAAGAAACCAGAAGGCATGTTCTTGTTGGCCACAAATAGAACTTGAAAAGTTGTTATACGTCTAAGATGACTACTAGTGTTTTCTTTCATCTGGCTCATTTAAATTAGCTCATTCCCCTTTGTAAGCTGATTCAGTCATTCTACTTTATTCAAGAGACTGTGTTAAAATAATGTGCAATGAACTGTCTTTTTATATATATAAAAAATGCATACATGGCTTTTTTTAAAGACTATTTTTAGAGCAGTTTTTGGTTCACAGCAAAATTGAGAGGAAGGTACAGAGATTTCCCACAAAACCCCTGACTCAAACATACATAGCCACCCCCCACTATCAACAACCCATATATGGCTTTCTAAAGCTCATGGAAGTCTGTCAAAGTTTGGAAAAGTACTAAAAATGCTTAAACATTTTCTTATATGTCAGACATCTGTGACAATACTTTTCTTTCACATGACTGGAAGACATATTTGCTAAGGCATTACACTTTGTAGGGCAAAGGAAAAAATATCAACTTATAATACACTACTCCTAAAACAGACACCATAGGTAACTCCCAACTTTCAAAACACAAATTCAATCTTAACATTTGCAGAATTTGCTATTTTATCCTTTAAGATTTTAGCATAAAAGATGTTATCAATACAAGTTACTGGTAGTCTAAGCACCATGTGTCAACCATCTACTTAGTGTTAGCCTGCCTTGTGACTGCAACACTCTTGCTGTCACCTCCATTCCTCCATAAGCAGTGGACACAGTTCTAAAGTCAAATGTAAAGGAGTGTTCATTACAAAGAGATGAGGTACTCACACCCTGAAGGTCAGACTGCCACTATTCAAGAGAACACCTGCTTACTCAAAGAGGCCAAAAGAATGTATCAAGAAACTGTTAAAAAAAAATATGCCCTGTTAAAAAAATATATGTCCTTTAAGTGCCAACAGCCACCATAATGCAGCCTTTCCCCATGGGTAGTCAACAGCTCCACATTCCTCTTTCCTCTGCCCTCCCTCACACCCATCTAAGACTGCACCATCCTTCCACCCAGTCCTCCTCATCCTTTCCTGATCACCTAACACTGCCTGGAACACTGGCCAAGGGAGAAAAGACCAGCAATAGAGAGTGAGCTCAATCCTCCAGCCCTCTTCTAGCCCAGGTCCAGACCCTCCCTCTTCCCCAACAGTGTGTTATGCTCAACAGAGCTGAAGTCAGTTTCGCCTCTAAAACAAATGAAATCTCCATGGAACTTCTTGTTCCCTTACAGAGTCAAAAGTAGACAGAAAAAAGGAAAAGCAGAGAGGTATTTCTCATTTCGAGAAATACAAACCTGAAGAGATACCAAAAGACTGACAATTTCAAGACAAGAAACTGGAAAAAAACTATAGGACAAAGAAAAATGTGAGGGAGTGCATATGTTCCCAGTATCTTGAGTAGGACACGTCAGAACTGTAGATACATCTCTCCTTAAAATCATTTGTGTATATTCTTGAGAGTCCAGGGTCACTTCTCACTAGAACATTATACATAAACAGGCTATTGTGAGCTGGAGTGAGATCCTAACTACTATGTACAATGCTGCTCCACAGGGAAAGGGATGAAGTTCAAACATGAAGTCTAGGACTCCGTAATTGCCTCCATCCTCTGAATAAGGGGTTCTATAAATCGCCTAAATTTCTGAAATACTACAGCTATTAGCTCAGTTTCTCCATCAAATGTAAACACAAACTCTGCAATCAGAGAGAAGATAGTCCACACTCACGTGAGGTCATCCAGGACTGACCGATATTCCTTCTCTGCATCAGCGATCTGGGCAGCATGGGTTACTTCATGGATGGCACTGTCCACCTGCTGAAGTACACCTTGCTCCAGCACGTCCTGGTCATAGACATCCACACCCAACCCCTGCAGTTCAAGGGCCTGTGCACTTGGCTCTACCGCCTGGATCTGATGTCTGTTGATGTGCAGCAGGGAAGGCCCCCTCCTCAGAACTTCTGACGGACACTCCTCAGTGGAAGTGTATGGCCCATTAGTAGAGGAACAAGAGGGGAGGTTTTCCT
Source organism: Cynopterus sphinx (assembly GCA_030015415.1). Lineage (NCBI taxonomy): Eukaryota > Metazoa > Chordata > Mammalia > Chiroptera > Pteropodidae > Cynopterus > Cynopterus sphinx. The sequence goes on from CM057382.1 coordinate 58,028,166, forward strand.
CCATCTCTGCATCACCATCATTTTCTTGCTTTATTGTCATTTCTTCATCATCACTGACATGCTGACTCTGTAAACAGTTTTGCTCCTGAGTTTGACTTGAGTGGGGGATTCTCTCATTTGGCATCCTCTACAGATTATCTAAAAAGGAAAAAAATTTTTTAGTTATATAGAATTGATAGTTATTTAGTTTCTTATTTTATAAGCAAACTGATTTCTCAAAAGATCAAGTAATAATCTTCCAATTACATAAATACGAGTTCCCAAGTATTTTTCTTAAAAGCTATATATCTTCTTGAGTTCTAATAATAAGAAAAACTGACCCCCCCAAAAAAAAAGCAGTATCTTCAAAAAAGGGCATTTTGACTAGCCAGCTAAGAAAGGTGGCACCCCAAATCCTGAGAGACACCCAAATCAATTTAAGTCATTTGATTGCTGCTTTCCAAATCAGTATCTTCACTGCATTATGGCACAAATGATATACATTATAGCAGCACGATCAACTGTAACACACACAGTTAGATCTAGTGATGTAAGGGGAGAGCTTCTGTAGGAATCTGAGACTAGAACTTTAAAGTTGAACATTTACTCCAATAAACACAAACTCTGAATAAGAGATAATTATAGTGCCACTCAAATTATAATCTGAGAAAATTTAAAACATTCTCAAAAATAACTCCATTTCAGTGTGTGATATAATTTCTGACCCATCAGGTTGGCAAAACATAAAGCTGGATAATACCCAGTATAGACAAGGAAGATCCACCCTCACACAATGCTGCTTAGAATATAAATTAGTAAAGCTCTTTTGGAAGGCAATTTAACAATATCTATTAAGATTTAAAAGGCACATGACTAGGTATTTATTCTGGAGAAATACACATGTACAAGCATGTTTACTGTAGCATGTTTTTAATAATTTAACGTAGGCAGTAAGCATATCCAGTGGTACTGATATACAAATAAAGTGAAAAAGGCCACATAGTATGAACACGATTATGTTGGAAAAAAAATGTGTATCTTCATCTGTGTGTATAGATGAATTCAAAGTGATCTGTAGATACACACTAAAACTTCAATAGTTGGGAGGGGGAAGCAGAAAGGGCAGGGAGGAATAAAGAGGAACTTTTACATTTTACTCCAAGTACTCAGAAACTCTTTGAATGACAATATATTCACCATATTGCCTATATATCTATATCTAATAAGTGGATTAAAAAACAATACAATGACCAAGAGACAGCCTTGCTTTTAAGTTAACTGTCAAAAAAAACTAAGGTTTCTTTCAGCACTGAAACTTTATTTCCATGAAATGACAAGTTCCCCCAATAAGTCCCACTCATTCCTTATTAAATAAAACAATCCCAGCAGCCAAGCCCTGGGATACAGATATGCCAGGATCCTGCCCTGAGTGGCTCACTCTCCAGTGGAGAAGTGTGTCACGACTACCAAACTGGAGCATGTGTAGAATAGACATGGACAAGAGACCATATGGACACAGAGGAAGGGACAGTGCATTGGGCCTGAGTCCAAGAAAGAGGTACAAGCTAAGACTTAAACACCTAACCCAAGGTTTGATACACAGAAGGTGCTCAATATATGCTGAAAGGAAGTCAGTTTCAGAGATGGTCTGGACAACTGAATCACTTGTAAATTCAGTCATAAAAAATGATTATCTCAGAAAGGAAGCAGATGGGAAGCAGGGAGATAGAGAGCTTTTAAAACCCCTAGTAACATGCCCAGGATGCAATCAAAAGTGCAAATCTGGGCTCAAGAGAAAGAGATGTGGATACATGACCAGAGCGAACAGCTCCAAGGATCATGAGGCTATGACAGGTAACAGATCCTTTCAGAGGGTAAGAAGAGGCTAACAATGAAAGGTCAAAAGTAAACAACATTAAGCAAGTTTCTTCATTTTGGGGTCTTCTGGTTATTTTCAGGAGAAAGGATTAGGTTACTGCTCTATCATTAACCAGTGTCCACTTTCAACAGAGAGGGCAGGATTCTCGGTCAGTGCCTTAATACCAGCTGAAATTTAACAACTGTTTTCATTTTTATTTGTATCCATGCAAGTCTTTATTTTCAGTTAAAAAAGACATTAATTCAACCAAAAATATTAATAATATTGTAACATAAAGATAAGGTTAAAATAGTGATGTTTAAAGACAACTAATAACAGAAAAGAGGGAATGGTTAAAAGCGGAAACTGATGTGGCAAGTTTACATAAGGAAACTAGAAAGGGTCCATTGGATTTGGAAATTCGGTTGAGCATTGAGGACAAAAACCAGACTGTAGTGAGTTAAGTGAGTAAAACAGGAAACAGAGGACACAAGCAGGTAGCCCACACTTTTAAAAAAGCTTGACTGTGGAAGGGAGACAGTTGGAATGATAAAGTAATAATGGGCTAGGGGAGGAAAATTAGGTCAATAAAAACTAAAATGTAATAGCTGGAGGGGGAGTAGAGAGATAACCTACACAGAATGTTTATAAGAGACAGAAGGAGAAAAAGATCAAAGACAGAAGTAAATAGAAGGCACAACACATCCTGAAGTACCTAAATTTGTAGGTACAGAATAAAGAAGCTGAGGTGGACCACAGAGAAAATATCCTATAAGGTAGGAAATTGGGGCATTTCCTGAGTCAGGGGACAAGCTTGGGATGCAGCTTAGAGAAGAACTAGAATCTGAAATAAATGTCCTGTGGAAGAGAAAGCTGATGGGGAACAAACATTGGTGACAGGTGTGGAGGGACTACCTGAGCCCTCCAAACCGTATATTGCCAACAATCCCCAAGGAAGTAAAATTTCCTGCATCAGTTATTAACAGTCCCAGGGGAAATATCACTGTTGGGGGTGTTCAGAGCAGAAGTAGCAGAAGGACAAAAGGACATGGGGTAAAGATGCTAAGGATAATAGTTCACCTTAGGGCCCACCTGTGTAGGGGAGGGGAAAAAAAGGCCAGAAGGGACTAGAAGAGGAAGAGAGGAAGAATGGGAGGGAGGGAGGGAGGGAGGAAGGATGAAAGGAAGAAAGACATCAAGAAGGCACTTAGAGAGAGAGAAACTGTGGACCAAAGGCACATTTCCTGGAGAGTTGAAAACCAGGAGGTTCTCATCAGAAGGTAAAGATTTTCAAAAGTAAAATAAACCATCCATTCAACAAATACCTATTGAGAGTCAATTACACCAGGCAATGTACTAGGTTAACTAGTTTCTGCCCCATAGAGCTTACAGTCTCTAAGGGAATATGCTTACTTTAAGAATTATATATATGTATTTATGTATACATATGTAAATACACACACACACACACACACAAATGTAATTGTGGTCACTGATGTATGAGTTAAGTACAGGATTCTTTACGATAAAATAACAGGCATCTAATTGACACTGAGGAAGTAGGTGTGAGGTCAGGGAGGCCTCACTGATAAAGTAACCAAAGGATGAATAGGAGTTAATCAGGCCAAAGTGTAGTGAACATTTTGTAAATAAACAGTATGTATAATTTCTAAGGCTGTTAAGAGCTGGTGCATTTGGGAAAATGGAAGGAGGATGAGGCAAAGTGATCATTTATTTTACACCAATAACTAAATTGAAGAAACTGTTAAGGACTCCACTCGTTGTGTAAATCTCACAGAATATCTTCTAACGCTCTGCGAGGCTTATATCATCTGAAAACACAGTATCTTCACTGTCCTCCCCTCTAACACTGCCGTTCCTGCGGAACGACTTGGTGCGGAGGTTGGCTGCACACCCACATAACAGCGAAGGAAGGGCATAATAAGCGAAGAGGCAGGAGAGAAGAGAACCAGATCACATGCGGCCTGGAAAGAAAACACAGCTTGGGTTGCACTCCAAGTGCAATGGAATGACTCGGAAGAGTTTTAAACACGGAAATATAATATCAGGGCCCGATTAATGTTTGTAACATACTTGGACCACTGTATCCCTAACGGATTGCGGGAAACAGTGCAGCAGCAAGATGGGAGACATGCAAATGGAAAGCGACAGCCGCTGAGAAGCGGCTGCGGCAGCGACGATGGCTGCTGCCTGGGAAGTCACTGTCACAGCACTCACATGCAGACTGCTCGAGCCTCCTTCACACACCCCTACTGGGCTGTACCCGCGCCCTGAACGCGCTTCACTTGTATTTAGCCCGATTCTCTCTTTCGAGTAACGCTGGCGTTTAACCGCGATCAGACAGGGCCTCGGCTGGGCCTGAGCGCGGGGTCTGACACGCACCAAGCAGCCGCCTGCGCGGAGCGCCCGCCGACCGCCACTTCCGGCCGCAGGAGGGCCCGGGAGCGGCGCGCGCCCCGCCGGAGGGCCGGCAGCTCGCGAGCACAGGCTCCCCGGCCGTCGTGACGGGAGGCCGGGAGCCCAGAGTGGGGCCAAGGCATCCCCCGCCCCACTCTCAGCCCCGCCGCGCGAACACTCACCCCGGAGCCACGGGGCCGCGGAGCAGGAAACGCAGACACGGGCGCCCAAATCGGGAGCCGAGAACTTAGACGGTGAGCAGCCCCGGCGCACGCGTCCGGGGTGGGCCGGAAGCCCCGCCCCCCGCAGTGACGTAAGGGCTGGCGCGGCAAGGACCACGGCGCATGCGCCGGGCTGCCACGTGGCTTCGGAACGGCTCGCAGGGCCACGTGGTCTGAGCGGAGGCTAAGCCACGCCTTTCTGTCTCGGAGCGGGATGGCAGATCTTGGGGCCCGTGCTTTGCCCCTTACCAAAATGCCTCTCTGGTAAGGAAGTTTGAGGATTACAAGACATGTTTCCAGAAAGAGAAGAAGTATTCGAATAGGCCGTGCGACTGTAACTGTAACTGTAAATTAACCGTGAACCCCCGAAAAGGAAAGTAAGCTTGGAGAAGGGAGCTGGCTCGAGCGTCGAGCATTTCAGTGTCCACAAGCAGGAGGCGCTGTGACCGCCCTTGGACACGGCTGTAAGCACGTGAAAAATGGGGAAAGGACCTAGGTCTGTGCTCCCCTCCACTCCTCACACACACACGCACCCTGGGTGAGGGCAGTGTGTGTGCATAGTGGGCCTATATGACTGTGTTGGCGACCCTCAAGTCAAATTGACCAGGAGGATTTTGAACCAGGTGAGTGTTTTAGCTTGGAGCGTTTAAAGAAACAGAACGTCCACACGTAGGTTCAGAACAAAGGGAGGAAATTGAAATTCTCTTGAAGAAGGCATAGCCCTGATGGGTGGGAACTGTAGCAAATGGCAGCTCTCAACCCAGAGATTCCAGTGCTTGGAGAGCTTTTTCCAGGGGCCACAGCCAGAAAGTCCTCTGGGAGTGACGGAACTGTGGGCAGGATCTCCGGAGCCTGGGTAGGGAAGAAAGTGCCTTACTCACTTTGAAGACTGGAAATGCAGTCGTTAATGCTAGGTAATACCACCATATCTCTCCTGTGAGCGCTAATGTACATATGCTTCCTGTCATCCCACATAAAAATGTAACTTGTTTTTTTAAAAGGAAAGAGAGAATACTATTGGTCTTGAGAATAAAATATTGGAATAGAAAAGCAGTTGGTAAGATATTAGTGTTCAAACCTGAATCTGAAAGCAGAATCTCCTCCAGATACATAGTGGTTCCCAACCACTATGTCATACGTTCACCTTAGCAGCAATAACTCAGACAGACTTTGATGATTCCTGTCCCCACTTGAATACTCAGGACCCCTCTTTTTGCTCATGCCCTTAGGAATGACCTTGTAAAAGAGAGATCCTTTGCCCTTTCTATCATGTGAAGACAGTGAAAAAGATGGCCGTCTATGAACCAAGAAGTGTGCTCTCACTAGACACTGAATCTGCCAGCATTTTTATCTTGTACTTCTCAGCTTCCAGACAGTGAAAAATAAATTCCTGTTCTTTATAAGGCACTCAGTCTGTAGTATTTTGTTATTAGCCTAAATGGACTAAGACAGAATATAAGAAATGGTGGGATTTTTAGTAACTTATTTGTAATACTTACTACAAACTTGGATTTCTGGATGTCAACCAAGATCTCCCTTTTCCTCCTTACACACACTCAGTCCCAAAGTTCTATCGGTTCTGCCTCTATCATTTACACTCCTAGCCCATCTTCTCCAATAGTTGCCTTGACTGTTGCACCCAGTCTCGTGGCTCCACTCATTTCCCTGCCCATGAGTTTGCATGTAGTTGCCAGATGGATTTAAGATGCTGCTCAGATCATGTATTTCCTCCACCTCAGACCCACCCCTGCAGCATATAAGCTGAGCTTTAACACATTACCCAAGCCATTTTATTATCTTGCCTAATCATATTTCTGTATAATTTCTGTTCCTTTCTCCCTGGATACCAGTGTCCAAGATTTATGAAACTACTTACTATTCTCCTTTTTGTGACTTGCTGCAGTCATCTCCTACTGGCTAGCAAGCCTATTGTGTACATCTCATTCCAATTATCTTATTCATCTGGGGCATAACAAAAATCATACACTGGGTGGCTTTAATAACTGATATATTTTTTTTTACAGTTCTGGAGGCTGTGAAGTCGAAGATTATGGTACCTGCCGATTCAATACTGATGAGGACTCTCTCGTTTTCAGACAGCCACCTTCTCACTGTATCTTCAGGTAGTAGAAGGAAAGTTCTGGTGTCTCTTCCTTTTAAAGGATACCAGCTCATCAGATTATGACCTACCCCATTCTTAAGACCTCATTTAACTTTAATTACCTCCTATAGGCCCTGTCTACAATACAGTCTCATTGGAGGTTAGGGCTTCAGAGTAGGGGCATGTAGGGGGATGATGACACAATTTAGTCTACAACCAACTCTACCTTCAGTGGCCTCATACTGGTAGCTTGAAATTGACCATATAGGGGTATTTACACTACAGGAATAGACAAACTCTATGAACCCAGACTTTTGGTGGGAGGGGGACAGTTAATCACTTTCCAGCATACATTTACTTGTTATTCTCAGGATCTGTCTACATGGAATTCTCTCACCCATTTCAAACTCAGCCCAAACGTTCTTTTATCTGAAGCTTTCCTTGATCCTCTAAACAGAATTAGGCTCTTGCATCTCCCCCAGCTCCCTAAAGCAATATTTCTAATATCTCTAATAGAGCACTTGTTGCTTTTTTGATTTTTGTGTATTTTGCTTAACAAGCATTTATGGAGCCCTTACTGTAGGCTGAGTTTTGACTGAGTGCTTTACAAATATTAACTCATTTAAATATGACCAGAATTGTCCTTGTGTCTTTACTTCTATTTAGTGTTCGGTGTTAGAAACTCTGCCCCTACCCTTACAAAGCAGAAGGGCTAAGTTGACTGTCACTTTTCAAAGCCTCAGGGTGATGACAATGTGCAAGTTTGGTTCTCCATTTCCCACAAACATGGAAAAACTAATAAAAATGTAGTAGAAATATATTGGAAGTTCACTGAATACTGTGCCAAATTGATAAATCTAAAAATAGAGGTAAAAGCATATTATTCAGAATTATGTTGGCAACCACTAGACAAACTAATGCTAAATATGTGTTGCATAAATTAGCAAATAATTTTAAAAGCAATGGACATATAAAATCATATGATTCCTTTGAAATGTGTATGTGTGAGTGTGTGTGTGTGTGTGTGTGTGTGGTGAAGAGTATAGCGTGTGAAGAACAGTCTCCTTACTTTTGGGTCACACCTCTACCATGATGTTCTGTGCCTTTATTTCTCTTAATCTCATTGTTTCATATATTCTGTCCAACTCTGTCTTTGCCCTGACTTGTCCTCAAATCCTTCCCTGATTAATTTTTGGCATTGCTTTTTATCTAATATTTTAGGGTCATTTTTATAATTTCCAGCAAACACTTTGCTCTCCAAAGTTGATATAAAAAGTAAGAGAACAGATATGTATGAGCAAAACTCTGCTCGGACTTTAGAAGAAAGTAAAGGTTAACTAATCTCAGTGTGCCCTGATTTTAGCAGGCTCCAGTATTTCAGTGTAATTTGACAATTAATGACCAACATCATAACTAACATCTGCATTTATACATTAAGGAGATTTTAAATGGAATTGTGATGATTCTGAACAAATAAGAAAGTTATTGTTGACCTATTCTTCATATCAATAGAAACTGAGAGCATAAACATAAAGAAGAATTTAGCAATAGTGAGAATAACCTGAGGACATGGACATGTTTACAGAGTATTTAGAAAGAAAGTGGAATCCTGTGATCTCCGTATGCTGTGGGGCAGTTTTCACTTGCTGGTTCATTATCAGTGTAGCTACCTTTCAGCAGCTCTCAGAGAGTGCTATTCAACAAATGGCCACTAGAGGGAGCAGAGCACCAACTAGGTAATGGTTTGGGGTTATTTCTTTCAACATGCATTTTATTGAGTAGCTACAATGAGCTCGGTGCTGAGTTGGATGTTGGGGACAAAAAAGATAAGACCCTGTTCTTGTGGGGCTTACATTCTAGTAGAGGTATAAAACAATAAATGCATCAAGCAAATAAAAATATAGAGTAATAAATGCTGCTAAGAAAAATAAAATTAGCTAATGTATTAGAGAGCAACTGGGATGCCTCTTGAATAAGTGTGAAGTAGTATCTGAATAGGAGACATTTTTGCTACAGTCTGAATGACTAGAAGTTCACTATGTGGGTTTAAGAAGAAAAGAATTCTCGACAGGAAACTGTAGTGCATAGAGAGTAAGGCAAGCACAAATTTGGCAAATTTAAAGGCTAGAAATTGAGTCACTGTGGCTGAAGACAGGAAGGGAGGAGCCAGATACCTAGAACTTTATAAGCTAGATATGGAATTTGGATTTTATTCCATGTGCAAAGCAAATCCATTGAAGGGTTTTAAGTAAGGAAATGACATAATAAATTTACATTTTAAAATATTATTTTGGCCTGAAGATAGTCATGTAGATCCATGGAATAGAATTGAGAGTCCATAAATAAACCCACAAATCTATAGGCAATTGATTTTCAACACAAGTGCCAAGACTATTCAATGGGGAGAGAATGGTCTCTTCAACAAATGGTACTGGGAAACTGGATATTCACATGCAGGAGAATGATGCTGGAAATCCACCTCAAACCATATGCAAAAATTGACTCAAAGACCTAAATGAAAGAGCTAAAACTATAAAACTCTTAGAAGAAAACTTGGGAGTAAATCTTTATGACCTTGCATTTGACAATGAATTCTTAGATATGACATCAAAAGTTCACCAACAAAAGAAAAGATAGGTTAATTGCACTTCATCAAAATGAAAAACTTTTCTTCACCAAAGAACACTATCTAGAAAGTGAAAAGACAATCCACAGAATAGGAAAAACAAAAAGAATAACTAATTTAAAAAGGCAAAAGACTTGAATAAACATTTTTCAAATATTATATAAAATGGCCAACAAGCACATATCTGAAAAGATGCTCAGCATCATTAGTCCTTAGAGAAATGCAAATTAGAACCATAATGGATACCATTTTGTATCACTAGGATGGCTGTGATCAAAAAAATAATAAAATAACAAGTATTAGAGAGGATGTGGAGATATTGGAACCCTTATACCTTGCTAGTGGTGATGTAAAATGCTACAACTGCTTGAAAAATAGTTTGGCAATTCCTCAAAAATTAAACATAGGGTTATCATATGACTGAGCAATTCCACTTCTTGATATACAACCAAGAGAATTAAAAGCGTAGGTCCACACAAAAAAGTTATACACAAAGGTTCATAGCAGTGTTATTTGTAATAACCAAAAAATGGAAAAATCTAAAAGTTCATCAACTGATGAATAAACAAAATGTTGTATATCCATAAATGGAAAATTATTCAGCCATAAAAAGAATGAACATGGATGAACCTTGTAAACATCATGTTGTGTGAAAGAAGCTAGGGGCAAAAAAACACATTATATAATACCATTTGTACGAATGTCCAGAATAGTCAAATGCATAGTGACAAATGTAGATAAGTAGTTTCCAGGGCATAGGGAAAAGAGGAGTTTAAGAGTTACTGCTAATAAGAATAGGTTTCCTTTTGGGGGTGATGAAAATGTTCTGAAATTAATGGTAATGGTTATACAATTTTGCAAATAAAAAGCCACTGATTTTTACACTTTAAAAGTTAATTTTATGATGTTTAAATTATATATCAATAAAAGAATTTAAAAAAAAAATCTCTAGTGCCTTGGGGCTTGAAATGTTGTTTCTTTTGGCAGGCTTATGACAGCTACCATACAAGTAAGCTTAGTGAACATTAGACCAAGTCAAGATGTGTGAGTGAGGCCATTCCATACTGTTCAGCCCCAACAGAGAACTGAACCTCCAGCTGACCACAGAGATCAGTGGAGATGACCCAGACCAGAGAAATACTTGCTGACTCAAAGAGTTTGAAAACTAATAAATATTGGTTGTGTCAAAGAGGATCTGCAATTTACCAGTGCAGCCAGCAATCACTGCACTGGTACCCAGAGAGCATGCAGGTTCATGGGGACTCTAAAGTCTGCACAGACTGCTAGTCCTGAAAGGAGATACAGGTAGGAACAAACTAAGAGAGCCACTCTGCTTTCACCAAGAGCAGAGGGTCCCTAAGTGGGATTGTTCCTCTTTCTGTCCCCAGCACACTGTCTGTATGGGCTCAGATACTTGGGGCAGGGAGCGGAGGCTACGGGGAGTGGGGGACAGGCCACGTGCACTTTTCTGCCAGCACCTCATTGCTTCTGAAGACCTGAGCAGAGGATTGTAACACCCAAATAAGCTGAATATTTACCTGAAAAGACATGAAAGTTTTAATTCTGTATTAGAATACCATACAAACTTATAAGATGTTAACCATATAATATTTCTCACAAGAGATCAAGTTTTCTTTACTCTCCACTTTCAGGAAGAGAAAAATAACCTGAAAAAACAATGCTGATGGTAGTGGTTATTGGAGGGGGGGAACCACATTTGCATGTTTCTGGATTAAACGTCCCCAATTCAGGCTGTTAAATTTTTATTCGTTTTTTTTGCCCTCATATTTGTAGCTAGTAATGTGCCTGGCCCTTGGAAAGTGAAGAAATAAATGTCTGACTCTTTGCTCATGTTCTTCTTCTCTTCAGATTGTCAGGTGGTGATATTCTAGAGTCCTCCGTGATTTAACTCAAAGTCCAGCCCTTTCATAAAGCTTTCCCAGCACTCATTTTTAGGCTGTAGGAAGTCTTCCCTGTTCTCTGCTCTTAACTCCACCACAGCACTCCTCAGACTATTTTGTAGCTGGCTGTGTCAGTGTCCATTTCCTCTACTGACTGGGGAATGAGATCTCTGCTGCCCCCGCCCCTACAACCTTGGTCCTTTCCCTCCAGTGATACAGGATGCCACTCTCCTCTGTCCCCTCTCCCAGGCACTGTAGATAAAGAGATATTGTCCCTGCCTCTCAATGTATCAGCCCCTTAGGGAAAACATACTTCAGAGCCATTGGCCATTCTGAGGTTGGATGAAGTGGTGAAGCTTCAAAAACTTGCTTCTTCCAGTCTGGCAGGAGCCCTTACCCACAGCCCACCCCATTTCTGTGAGGTCTATGTTTAGAGACCACAGATTCCTCAAGATGCTTTTTAAGATTTCCTGTTCTTTGCTAGCAAATTATTAATCCATTTGTGGCAGCATAAATAGAATTAGAGAGTTTAATTAAAACTAATGAATGAGTAAGTGGAGACCAGCCTTGCCGCTTTTCTCCCTGAACCTCAAAGCAGTAAATAATGAAAATGTCACACAGCAAGCAATACATTTTAGCAGTTTAGGGCCAGCAGAAATGAGGCCGCAGAGAGCTCCTCCACCCAGCTGCAATTTGCAAGTTGGTAAAATCCCCATTTTGGTGTGTCTTATTAACTAAATCCATCTCTGCTTTTCGTTAGTGTGCTTTCACAGAGCCCCCTTAATGTTCTGGTCTTCGTGGAGGGGTATAGTAGGCACAATCATAGGGCCGTACTATAGGCAGGGGACCTGGAATTCTGACATCCTTGATATGTAGGACACAAAAGGAAACATTGTCCTACACCCCATCTGACTTTCAAATACTTTCCCAGACATTCCTGTGCAAAAAACCTGTTTATAAGTATTTGGGCTTAGACCTGAACTTTTGCAAAGTTTTACTAAGGAATTTTCCAGATATGCAACTGCTTGTGAGCAAGGTAAGCTGGGAATTGGGCAGCATTTTAAAAGTCACATTCACAATGCCAACACTCCTCCCAGTATCCACCTCTCTGGCATAACACCTGCATTAATCAGTCTGCACTGAAGCTTGTCACTTTCAAGGTGATTTCACATACAGATAAAGCATTTTTCTGTTCACTCTGTTCCTGCCCAAGCATTTACATGTTGAAATGAATATTATTTTATTATGAATTGCTTTCCTTTTATTTTACTTTAGACATTATACCAGTTTCAAAAAACCATGCATGAGTGTAAGGAGTGTTAAGAAATATTTGTTTACGGAAAAGGAAGCATTGGATTAGATGAGTCTGAAGACCACTGTTCATGCCAGCTTATGACTTAAAATTGCTGGGAGCATTTTGGAATATGTGCTCTCCCACTGCTCTTCTTATCCCCTGTCCCCATCACCTTCTCAGCTCGGATTCAAGTTCCAGGGACTTCCAGAAGCCATTTCTGGGCTTGGCCTAAATCCTTCATCCAGCTGGCTGCCATGCTTGGTTCCTTCTCTAGCTCTCTGCCCTACCCCCTACCTATCACCCCCCCACCACCACACTCCACACCCGCTCCAGCTCCTGTAGCTGTTGAGGAAACCTAAAAGTTTTCCTTACTTGGTTTTCCTTACTTTTCCACTTACCATTATGTCCAGGGGTTAGGGGCCATGAGGTAGGGGCCTGGGCTGGACACTGGGGCAGCGTTGTAGGCAGGATTCCAAAATGGCCTCCTGATTCCACACCCCTGTTGGACATACACTGCGTAGTCCCTGCGTGGTGGATTTTACCCTTATGACCAGGTTATGTTATACAGCACAGTTGATATTAATTAAGATAAAGAGATTTGCTACATGGGCCTGACCTAATCATTCAAACCCTCTAAGAGCAGAGAGTTTATCTCTGGCTGGTGGCAGAAGGGAAAGGCAGAGGTTCCCAATGTGTCACTGCTGCATTGAAGATGGGGGGCGGGCAACAATACAAGGAATTCAAGTGACAAGTCTAGGAGCTGAGAGCTGCCCCCAGCTGAATTTCAGCAAGAAAATGGGACTACAGTTCCACGGGGAACTGACTTCGGCACTTAGAAGCAGATATTTCCTCTAAAGCATCCTGCTGATTTCTTTCTTTTAGCCAGTGACGCTCTGAACAGAGTCACACTCTCTTCCAGTTATGCTATACCAGTTTTCTGACCTTCAGAACTGGGAGAAAATAAAGGAGAAAATAAATGGGAGCTGTTTGAAGCTGCTATGTTTGTGGTAATTTGTTGTGCAGCAATAGAAAATTAATTCAGACAGGCACTATTTTTCTGAGGACAATGAGATGAGATATTTGGAAATGGTCTGAGAAGTAGTGTCTGTGAGAAGTTGAAGCCAAGAGGGAAAAGTACAGCACAGGGGCAGATAGAAGGTCCAAGAAGCAGTAGGAGTCAGCCTGGTGTCCCTGGCATTGACAAGGTGGCTAGTTCCCTTTAAAATGTCTTTTTCTATATATACATAAAGATAACACAGACTTGTTATAGAAATTCAAATGCCACCAAAAAGTAGCAAGAAAAACCCAGAAATCCCAACACTGAGAGCCAACCGCTATCAATCATGGTTTATATCCTTTATGTATCTATAAAACATGGAGATAAATATTTGACATAATAATTACCACTAATTTAATTGAGGAATTGCCATGGGTCAGTACTGTGCAAAATGCTTTATATGTAGTAACTTATTTAATCTTCACAACACTTATGTACTCATGCATACTTTCAAGATAAGTACTTATGTTCTTACTCATAAGTACTATTCTTATCCCCATTTAACTGTGGATTCACCAGAGAAACTGAACAAATTTTTGCAGTTGCCCTGCTGTAAGTACCACAGCTTGGATTGTAACTCAGGTACTTGGACTCCAGAAGCTGTGCTCTTAACTGCTACCTCTCTAATGCCTCATGTAAACAATATTTCATAATGAATGCAATTTTACAAAATGCTTTTTTCAGTAATATGTTATTAGCAGTATCCTAGGTTGGGTCCCTCGGAAAACAGGTGTTAAGCTAGAGATTTGTGTTTAGGAGATTTATGGGGAGTGAGGGAAGCAAGCCTGGGCTGAGTGGACCATAGTGTAGTTTCAACACAGGCTTTGGTTCATCCCATAAGGAGCTCTGGAGCTGAAATAGCCACCAGATTGAGGTTCAGGGGCAGTAACTTTTGCCATTTACCCCAGAATGCAATACTGTTTTTGATTTGCCTCTCTTGTCTGGAGGTGGAAGGGAGCAGTTTCAGAAACTCCTACTTCGCCTTATCTATTGCACTAGCTCTTACCCCATAGGCCAAGGGACCACTGTGAGTATTCTGTCAACTGTTGAGTATGTGCCTTCTGATTATACATTTGGGGTTTGGGCAAATCACCACTGGGTGCATCTGTGAGTCCCTCCACAGAACTTGTCCTCAGCTAAAAGAAGCTAGCTGCCTTGTCCAAAGTTACTGTCCTCTACTGACTGGTCAGTGTAGGAGTACAAAGAGCAGCCTCCATGCTGCAATTTAAAACATCTATGAAGGGCCAGCCCAGATCGGAAAGGATTGGCTTCTGCTTTTCTTGCAATTGTGTTGCTGTTGAACTTCCTCCCTCTGTTCAGTCTTGTTTTCTTTACTCCACATTGTGCTACTACCAAGAGCTCTTCCCAATAAACTTTCTCTTCCTGAGAACCTGTTTCCAAGTGAACATGACCTAAAATAGCTGCAGTCAGGAGTAGTTTAAGGAGTAGTTCAAGGAAGCAGGCTCTAAAATGAGATTTTTGGATTGTATCACCAACTGGCTGACCGTGAAGACCCCATAACTGGAATAGATAGAATAGACAGCCCCTGCACATGCTGAAGCAGTGCAGTTTTTAAAACCTACACCAGTCACATCTACACCAGATGGAATAGGACAACAATAAACAGACATTATAGTTGTAATGTCTCAGCCTTCTGAGAAGCTCAACGGAAGTATTGATCATAAAGACAATGAAATTGGTTGCGTCTTACTGAGTGCCACTGATGCTCAGTGAAAGAAAGACAATGAAAGGCTGAGGGTGATTAATCGTCTATTAAATGTATAGTGTGAAAGTCAGACCCTGCTTAGCAACATAGAAAGAGATCCTCATCTCTTGCAGAAGGAGCCAAGGTCAGGACCAGAATTAACTATAAAGGTAGTGGAACTTCAAGGAAGATAGAATTCTTAACGCCAGCATGTCCACTATGCCAAGGTCAGAGCCAGGGAAGAAAAGGGTTGAGACCTTGAAATGAGATGTGGACATCTGGGTTAATGTATTGGAAAACTTTGAAAATTCATATTCTCCTGAACTTTCAGGTCTTTGGAAGTATCCCCTCCTCCTTATTAAAGCCCAAGACACATTCACCTTCCCTGCTTAAAGACAGAGAGACATCTCTGCTTTGCAAGGCAACATACTCCTCCTCAGGATCTACCTTCACCCCCTCTACTAATCACCAGATCAGTAACTAGTGTCATATCACAACATAATGTGGCTAGAATAGTGCTAATATGACTGAAGGAGAAAAGAAACTTTAAGACCTAACTAACATTTACCAGCAAGAGCTAGGATGGAGACAACAAGAGCCTGGCCTATAGAGAGATATGGAGATGTGAAAATATAACATGTAATTCCTAAGAAAAAGAAAGGTGAGCAGTCTGTAAGGGTCTTGCTTTAACTGTATATTCAAAAAAAAAAAAAAAGTGAAGAGGGATGAAGAGAAGCTTGACGACAGCCACTCCGATAAAAACTCAAATTCTATTTCAGTCAGCTCAGGATGCCATAACAAAATACCATTGACTGGGTGGCTTAACAAAACAGAAATTTATTTCTCACAGTTCTGGATGCTGGGAATACCAAGATAAAGTTGCCAGCATTATAGATTTCATTCCGAGGCCTCTTTTCTTGGCCTGTGCATGGCTGCCATTCACTATGTCCTCCTGTCTCCTCTTCTTTGTGTATATGTGGAGAGAGAGGGAGGAATCAAGCTCCCTGTCTCATCTTATAACAGCATTAATCCCATGATGAGGGCCCCATTCTCATGACCTCATTTAATAGTAATCAGTGCCCAAAAGCCCTATCTTTAAATACTCTAACATTGGGGATTAGGGCTTCATCATATGAATTGAGCAAAGACACAAACATTCAGCTTATAACAATCCTTTACCTAGTTTTCAGACCTGAGCCCATTAGGTAACCTGAAGCTCATTGACTGAATAAGAGGCTGGGTCCCCAGCAAGATGGACCCTGTAACACTAGAATGATTTACCAGCCCTAGGAGATGATGTCTTTGGATGCTCTACCTCATCCCTAGAAGTAGTAACTGTTCTTTACATCTGCTATTCCTGTGTTTTTTAGAGTATTCTTTATTTGTTTACAATTCAATCCTTTATTACTTCATTCCCCTGTTACAGTTAATAATTTTTATATTAAATTATTTGTATTTAAATTAATGTGTAATTTCTCTTTCCTGATTAAACCATGACTGATACAGAATTGGTACCAGGAATGATTTTATCTTTGACCCTCTAACATACCTCATATATATCTCACTAAGCATCTAAAGAACTTGTTACTCCATCTAAAGAACTGGTTCATCAGATATGATACATTAGTGAAGGGAGTGTCTCCTGGGCCTTCTCCAGGAATACGGGTGGGGAACAAGTGGTACATGATAAATCCAGTCCAACATTTTATGCCAGGGCAGTTTTAGCACCTCGACCTTATCAAATGTAGGCCAGCGTTAAGTCTAAGTTTCAGTCAACCAACCATACATACCATACACACACACACACACACACACACACACACACACACACACATATACATATATACATACATACATATAATTAGAGAGAGAGACATACATACACATGTATATATCTTACACTAACATATTCATAGCAAAATAAATAAGGAAATGCACATGATAATTATAGTCCTCATACTAAGAGACACCCAAAGGCATCAGATATTCCCTTCCTTGCCTCCATTTTGGTAGTAGTGTTACCAAACTCAAGGGTTCATTTTGCCTGCATGTGTTAAAGCCAAAAGGGACAAAGACAGGAGTTTGCAGCAAAGAAAGTACAGATACATTTAAGGAAATGGTGCCAAGCCTGGAGACACAGATGAGATAGCAGCACTCAAAGATTTGGCCCCTCAGTGGCCTCTAAGTTATATAGGGAAAAACTCATGAATGGCTAAGGCAGTTGTGACCATGAGCTCTACTAATGGGTCAGGGCTAAGGTAGGAGGCAGCTGATCATTGCATTAGGTCCTGGTGTCATTCCATATTGTCATTATGTCTGGTTTCAAGGGGTTGCTTGTAGGGTCTTTCCACATTCATGGGTGTAGAGCTGCAAGATATTATTTTCATTTTGACCAAAACTGTTTCTGTGGTCAACAGGCCTAAGGCTTTGTCTCTAAGACTGTTTGATGCTGACTTATGGGCTTAATGATTAAGGGAGTGATAGTGCAGTATGCAGAAGGGTAAAGAAAGAAAAGAAGGAAGTGAGCCCAAGGCCTGTTTGAATTAAGGAGAGAGAGAAGAGGAAACATTATTTCAAAGAAGTGAAGATTTGTATGGTTGCAGTAGTCTAATTTCCCCTTGGTTGTCAAAATCAATCACCCCAGCCAACACCATAATTACCTATTTGCCTATTGATTTGGAGGCATGAGAAGCCCAAAGTACCAGATGATAATCTAAACTTCCAATTCAATGGAATCATTATTGTGTCTTCTGGTGAAAGCATTCCTTCCTCTGGAACCAAGATCTCTAGCCCAACAGAACATAAAATCCCAAGAATAAAAAGAAAAAAATTGCTAGTGGGTCGCTAAGGATAAAAGTAAGTGATGCTGCTTCATTTCCATCCCTGGATTCACGTACCAATAAATCCTGGCTATTAGAGAAGCAACACTATGTATTGGACACTGATTCAGAGCCTTCTGGAGGAACTTGCTCCAGCTCTGCAAAGTATTGTCACCTAGCTGGCACTGTAACTCAGTCTTCAAAAGGCTGCTCCACTAGTCTATCAAGCCAATTGCTTCAGGATAGGGAAGACCAGTGAATTCTGTGAGCATGGGCCCATTGCCTCATTTCTTTTGCTGTGAAGTGAGTTCCTTGATCAGAAGCAATACTGTGTGGAATACCATGGCAGCAAAGAAGACATTCTGCAAATCCACAGATTGAACATTTGGCAGAAACATTACATGCATGGAAAGCAAATCTGTTTCCAGAATCAGTGTCTATTTCAGTAAGGACAAAATGCCACCGCTTTCATGATAAAAAGCAATTTGATGGAATCAACCTACCACCATGTAGCTGGCTCATCACCCCAGGAAATGGTGCCATATTGGGAACTCAGTGTTGGTCTCTGCTGCTGGCATATTGAGCACTCAGTGGTGGCCATAGCCAGCTCAGCCTTGGTGAGTGGAAGTCTACATTGCTGATCCTCTGCATAACCTGTTACCATGGCCATTTTGTCCATGGGGCTATTGGACACTGACAGAGATGGCTGGGGAAAGAGACTGAGTGATATCCACAGAATGGGTCATCCATCCACTTAATTATTAAAATCCTCCTCTGCTGAGATTACCCTTTGGTGAACATTTACATGGTTCACAAATACATTCACATTTTTTGCCTATTCAGAGAGGGCTATCTACATACTTCTACAGATTTCTTTGTCAGCTCTAATCCAAATGTTTTCTTTCCAAGTCTCTGACAATGCAGTCAAACCAGTAGCTCCAGCCCACAAATAAGCATATAATTGAATTCTGGCCATTTCTCTTTCCAAGCAAAGTGGACAACCAGTGCACTCCTAGAAATTCCACCCACTAGGACTTCCTTTAATGATTATTCTTCAGCGATGTCTCAGAAAGGGGTTGCAGTGCTGCAGCTGTCCACTTTTGGGTGGTGCCTGCATATTGTGCAGCAGTATCTGTAAAACAGACCTCAGACTTCTTTTCCTCTGTTAACTGATCATAATGAGTTTCTCATGAGGCCATAGGTACAGATTAGGAGAGAGAAGGCAGTGTAGCAGGAGTGGGGACCATGGGCATGTGGGCCACTTCTTCATGTAACTTACTTGTGCCTTCAAGGGCTGCTCAGGCCTAATCATATGTATACCACTCCCATTCAATGTTGGAACATTGCTATGTACAGCGAACTTCATCCTTGGTTAGTCAGATAACTCCCCATTTATGATGAGCCACTCTGGTCACATGGTAACTTTATGGCCTGTGATTAAATGCTCAGTCTCTACAAAGTCCCAGTAATATAATAAATGTGTTTCTCAAAAGAAAATTAATTATCTGTGGAGGATGGCAGGGCTTTGCTCCAAAATTCTAAGGGCCTGTACTGAAATTCACCTAGAGAAGCCTGCTGAAGGCTTCAAACCACATCCTTTTTTGCCATTGACACTTCAATTATTTTAAAGACTAAGACGATTTTAAGAAACAGAGTGGATAAGTATGGCTCTTATTTTTTCACTTGAGTCGTAGCTTCTCCCATGAAGCTTTAGTAATGTGAGTATGGATCACAGTGTGTTATAAGGCCTGAGTATGTATTTCATTCTTAACACATTCCAAGGGCAGAGATAGAAAGTATCCACTGTACCTCCATATCATCCCTGCCTAATGTAATGTTTCAGATATGATCCTGTTTCATGTTTATGGATTGGTGTAAGACTAGCATGTGAAGGTCTGGAAAAGTCTGGTGGAGAGTTTCCTTCTACCTCCCACTTTCTACCTCCTGAGTCCTGAACACTCTTCTTAGCTTGGCACACTGGTTCTCAAAGGGTGGTCCAAGGTGCAGCTACACCAGCATCATGTATGTACTTGTTAAACACAGATTCCATGTCCCTTCAGATCACCAGAACTAAATCCTTAGGAATGGGCCAAGAATGGACCTGTCTCCCTACTTCCCTAGGGACTTGACACATGTAGAGAGGCAGCCTCTGGGATCTCCACACCTCGGGAGGCATTTGTGACCCCTGCCCCCTTGAGGAAGCTCCTCTCCCCCTTCATTTTCATCCTCAATACAGTGCCCTAAGTTTAGCTTTCCTTATATTGACCTCCACCTCCTGGTTATTGCCCTCCCATTAGCTTGGCCTGTCTTTTACACCAGAATAACAAATGTGGAGTCCAATGGTAATATTTTTCATAAAGTTACACTGTTTCACATTCCCCACTCAAGAAAGGTGGTATTTTATTTGTAGCTGGCTGTTTTAGCTGAAATCAACACAGAAATGATTCAGGTAGGGAGTGAGGAGCAAAGGTACAGAAATCAGCAAAGGTCCCAGGAACAATCCCAACTTAAAAAACAATACTCAAGAAAATAATGCAAAACTCTCTCAAACAATTAATATCTTAGGATCACAGTTTTAATTTAAAAAAATTAAAATCCTATTAAGGGTGAGAATTAGGATTCATTGCCAGTGTGATGTGTGTTGTTTTCTGACTCATAAAGGAATTGAGACTTTTGATCCAGGGTAGAAAATGCCAGACTCAGCAAGATTTCAAAGTGGAAGCAATTTGGAAATGGTTTGGAGATCCAGTCCATGTCCAAGAGATCTGAATAAACCCAAACTAGAGATTTTTATACAAATGATTAGAAACAAAAGAAAAATTTTGTCAAAACAAAGGTGTACGTGCAACATATTGGCCCCTTGGTGTCACTTAAAGGAAATTAATGTGGAGGGCCAAAGAGATGGAGTCTGCAATATGCAATGCTCCAAAGGCCTGTCTGCTATTTTTTCCTAATATAGCAGAAATAAATGCTGCCAGCAAACCTTCAGGGAGAAATAAGACATGTTGCATAAATAAGATTAACCAGTAAAGCTGGTGTCAACCTAATGAGTCATCTTTGACATCAAAAACTGAAAAAACATGAGGTTGTGGCCTATCAAATTTGTGTACTCTCAGAAGAAGCTTCCTGGGTGCATAGTTCAGGGGAGCTCTAGAGCACATTAGGCTCAGAAAGGAAATGATAGATAAATGGTTGTATCAGGTTTTATTGACCTACGTGGGTCTGTTTCTAGAGGACACTTGGGGTGGGATGCTGGGGTGGAGAAAATGAAGATTTGGGGGCTCATGCTCCATTTCCCCTGATGAGCCCCATTCCTTTCACGCAAATGAAGTTCCCAGGGAGGCTGCATTTCCATCCAAAGAAACCATCCATCAAGATTTTCTTGGATGCAGCACCAGCTCCTGGAAAACTGGGAAGGAGAAGGGCACAGAGCACACCCAGGACAGGACCTCAATGAAACAGGACCTTCTGAAGGTTCCAGGCCCCACAGAAGTGGCCTTGTGTCCAACTGAGCTGCCAGTTCTCCATCCTTCTTCTTCCCTGCCTCTCCCTCTCGCTTTCTTCCTCTTCTTCCACTTCCCCTTCTTTCTCAAAGTATTATTGGCTTTAAAATTTTGGCATTACAGATATAATTAATTACACCTGGCTAAACAAGGTCTTATAATGTATTCCCTAAAGAAAGTAAAAAGAAAACCCAAATAAATTGGGAAAATTATTTTAGATTCTCATAAAACCCAAGCTGGTCCCAGTATCTGATCTCTTTTTAATGGCTAAGGCCCAGAGGAGAAAAAAATAATGGCATAGATGACAGATGCTTTGTTCATGCCTCTTGCGATTAAATTCATTCCTTTTGTAACCAAAACAAAGTTGTGACAGAAACATGGAGCAAAAGCAAACAGAGTTGCCTGGGATCTAGATGAACAAGCCCTACAACTAGGGAGAGAAGTGAGAAATAACCCTGCAACAGGAGAAGGTAGGACAGGGTGAGGATGTGAGGCTGTCCAGTCATGAATGGCTGAGTGAGATAGAGGCTATGGCAGTGGCAATTGGCAGGTGGAGACATGTCTTAAAGTAGCTGTGTCTGCAACCAGACTTTTTTGGTTATGGACCTGCTCACTCTGAGCACCAGTACTTGGTCAGCTGTATGGGGAGAGAGGCAGACCAGAGACTTACAGGGGGCACTGAGTTTTTGGAGTGAGGGCTGGAGGCTAGGATCTCTCCCAGACAGAAGTGCTAGTGGTATCCATTGTTCTTCTTTTGAGCTCTCCCCACTCCCAGTGTGCAGACTCAGCCCTGCCATAGCAAAGATGATGTCAACTAGATAACAGAGGTTGCTCTGCCCAGAGGATTCCCTGAAACTCTGCCTCTCCAACTCATGGCCCCACCCAAGCCACATCCATGTCTATCCTCTGTGAGTCAGGTGCTCCTTGTAGAGCAGAGTAAAGATTCACCCTGGTGGCAGCTGGCCTTGGTTTCTGGTGTGGTTTCTTGAGGCAACTATAAACACAGGATCTGTGAATTATTTCCTGAATCTTAACTGGTGGCCCCAGAGCGGCACAGGCTGGTGCTAAACTTGGCCTGCAGCTGAACCGCTCTCAGGACTGTGCTGTTGACACTTACTATGCAAAGCCATGCTAATAAAACCAGGAGACTTAGGAGCTTTTCTTAGTACATAGAAACATACACAGAATGGCAGCCAAAAAAGGAAGACAAATAAGCCAAAACCATATGAGAGAAGAGACCAGAGATCCAGAAATAATGGAATCATGCAATCTAACAGATGAAGAGTTCAAACCGCTGGTTATAAAGATGATCCATGAACTTAGGGGAAGTATAGATGAATTCAGAGAGAACTTCAGCAAAGAACTGAAAAACATAAAAATGGAAATGGAAATTATAAAAGGGAACCAGTCAGAAATTATGAATACATTACCTGAGATGAGTATATTAGATGGAATAAACAGAAAAGATAAAGAAAGAATCAGACCACCAATGTAGAGGATGAAGAAGCCAATCAGAATGGCAAGAAAAATGGCCAAGACTATAATAATAATTTAAGGAGCCCATAGAACACTATTAAATGTAAAAATATCTGTGTCACAGGGGTACCTGGAGGAAAACAACGTTGAAGAGTTGTTAGAAGAAATAATGATGGAATGGAAACTTTCCTCACTTGGAGAAGAAAATAGATATACAACCCCAGGAAACTCAGAGAGTCCCAAGAAAGAGGAACCCAAGGAGGCCCACTCCAATACACATCATAATTCAAATGCCAAAGGTTAAATACAAAGAGAAAATCTTAAAAGCAGCAGGAGAAAAACAGTTAGTTACCTACAGGGAAATACCCATAAGACTGGCAGCTGATTTCTCAAAAGAAACTTTGCAGGACAGAAAGGTTTGGCATGAAACATTCTATGCAATGAAAACCCAGGATCTACAACCAAGAATACTTTATCTAGCAAATCTATCGTTTAGAGTTGAAGGACAGATAAACAGCTTCCCAGACAAAAATAAGCTAAAGGAATTTTTCAGTACCGAGCCAGTACTACAGGATGTGTTGAGGGACTTCTTTTAAAAGGAAAAGCATGTATCGAAAACAGGAATAAAGAATGGTAATAACTACATTCCTATCAACGAGTACCTCAAATGGAAAAGAATTAAGTGCTCCAACCAAAAGATAGAGTGGCTAAATGGATAAGAAAACAAGCTCCCTACGTGTGTTGTCTACAAGAGACTCACTTCAGATTAAAAGACACACAAGGACCAAAAGGAAGGGGATAGAAAAAATATTGCTTTGATGAACCTAGAGAGTATTGCGCTGAATGAAATGCGTTGGATAGAGAAAGACAAATATTGCACAATTTCATATACAGGTGGAATCTAAAGAGCAAGATAAACAACAACAACAACAAAAGTGGAAATAATCTCATAGATACAGAGAATATTTTGAAGGCTACTAGATGAGAAGGGGGTTGGGAGGGATGCAGGAAAAAGGCAAAGGGATTAAGTGGCACAAAAGGATAGTTGCAGAATAGACAGGGAGATGTAGAGTGCAGCATGGGGAAATGGTTAATAATGTTGTAATAAATAAGTAAGGGGTAAGAGGAGCAATAGGTTTAGTGAGGAAGCATAGAGGTGCCTGTGGAACAGGCTTTGAAACTTCAAAAACAGCCCACCATATCAGAATTTTGCACAGACCTTACACTCTTGTGGCCTAACTATCCTTGGATTATTTCTTTGCTAAATACCACTGAGCTGCTCTGGCTGATTCTCAAGCCCCTGCCAGTTCTCTGATTCAGTCTGGGTCAGCTTTTTCTCTGTTATTACACTGGACTCTAGTAACTGTCCAGTGTCCTCTAGCCTCTCCCCAGTCCTTGGTTCTCAGCTTTGTCAAACTGTGCTTGTCCTGGCAGCTCAGTTGGATCATGTTCTCCCTTTAGTCATCCACCTACCCACACATTCATTGACCATTTATTGATTAACCTGCTTTGTTCCAGGTCCTGTGCTTAGTACTGAGAAGTCAGAAATAATGAGAAATTCACAATAAAACAAAACTATATTTTGAGGGGTAGTAACAAGGACCACATTTACCCTCCCACATGGAACAATCAGAAATACAGTCATAATATACGAAACAATGAATTTCAACACACTGGACACCAGGAAATGAAATACAGGGATTCCTAAGAGATGGAAAAAAATTGAGATGAGCCCTACAATTGTCTCAGGCGGTAACCCTGGAAGATTTTTATAGAGTACAGAGTACTGTGCTACAGTACACAGAGGAGAAACTCAAACAGAACCAGAGAATTCTCTGATCTTAAGACATGGAGCTGAAAGTCTGAGATAATCACAACAGATAGAGTTCAAAGAACAGAGTAGAGGTGAGTGAACTGCCAAGACTTACGGGGAGACTCCCTTGAATATTTAGCAGTGTATCAACCAGTATGTTTATGTAAGACAATTACCCAGGTCTGGGAAAAGAGCCATCCAAAATTATTAAGAGAACAACGCCCAGTGCTCACACACTGCCTGGACTAGTGCCTGTTCCGACCAGGCAAACTGGAAGACCTCATAATTCATAATAAAAGTACTCAGAAAAGTCTTGCCTGAATAATGCAAAATAATTAACCCAAGACTGGGCACTGCTCCAGACACACCAAACAAATAATAAATCAAAACTTAAAGGATCAAACTGTCTCCAAGTAAATTAACTGAATCCCAGAGCAAAGCTCAAAAAGATTTATAATAATAAATAATGTTACACACACACACACACACACACACACACACACACACACACACACCCCAAAATATTCCACACCCAACAAAGTAAACTCAAAATGTCTGACATCCATTAAAAAATTATCAGGTATTCAAAGAGGCAGGAATAAGAATCAGATCCATAAGAATAAGAAAGTTATAATTAAAAAATGTTTCTTGTTAAATTTTTGAGATGAAAATTATAATGTATAAAATGAAAAATACATCAAATGAGATTAATGGTGGAATAGACACTGCAGAAGAAAAAGTTAATGAACTTGTAAACATTGTAATAATAATTATCCAAAATGAAACACAGAAAAAAAAAACATTTTAAAAATGAAAAGAGCATCACTGAGTTGCAGGACAACTTTTAGCAGCCTAGTATGTGTGTGATTAGAGTCCCCGAAAGGTGGGAGGGGACAGAAAATACAGTTGTTTCCTTGTATCCATCAGAGATTGCTTCCAGAACTCCCTCCTTCTCCTCTGCAGATACAAAAATCCGCAGATGCTGAAATCCCTTATATGAAACAGCATAGTATTTGCAGATAACCCATGCACATCCTCCCATATACTTTAAAACATCTCTAGATTACTTATAATGCCTAATACAATGTAGAAACTATGTAAATAATTGTTATACTGTATTATTTAGGGAATAATGACCAGAAAAAAACCTGTACCTGTTCACTACAGATAGAGCCATTGTAGGCCTAACTAGATAGAACATATCAGCAACAACTTGACATTTTTTTCTCAAATATTTTTGGTCCATGATTGGTTGAAACTATGGATGCAGAGCTAACTATATTTGAGAAATAATGGCTAAAAATTTTTCAAACTTGATGAAAACAGTGAACCCACATAGCCATAAAGGTTAACAAACCCCAAGCACAAGAAATATGAAGAAAACTATACCAAGGCATGTCATAATCAAATTGCTCAAAATCAGTGAGAAAGAGAAAATCTTAAAAGTAGTCAAAAGAAAAAGACATGTACAGAACAAAGATAAATATAACAGACAATTTCCCTTTGGAAACAATGTAAGCAGGAACACATGGGGGCAGCATCTTTAAAGCAGTGAAAAAAAAAAGTCAGTCTAGGTTTCTAAACCCAATCAAAAACATTGTTCAAAACCAAAGGTAAAATGAAGACTTTTTCTAATATATGTAAGCTGAAAAAATTCATCATGACCAGACATGCAATAAAAGAAGTGTTGAATATCTTTCAAACAGAGGTAAAATAATACCAAATAGAAATCTGGATCTAAACAAAGAAACAAAGAATATTAGAAATTGTAACTATGTGGGTAAGTGTATAAAAACTTTTTTATGGTTTAAGTTAATTAAAAGATAACATGGTTTAAAAAAAATGGCAATGTATTATAATATTTATAACATATGTAAAAGTAAAATGTCTGACAAAAGTAGCATAAATACTAAGAGAGTAAGTATACAATTATAAGATTCTTATACTGTATGTCAGGGTTTCTCAACCACACCACTATCGACATTTTGGACTAGGTAATTTTTCATTATGAGGGACAGTCCTGCGCATTACAGAATTTTTAGCATCACTGTCCTCTACCCTCTACAGGTCCCTAGACATTGCCAACTGCCCTCTGGAAGACAAAATTGCCTCCAGTTGAAAACCACTGCTGTATGTGAAAGGGTTTAATATCACTTGAAGGTAGACTGTGATAAGTTAAAGATATGCACTATAAACCCTAGAGCGACTACTAAAATAACAAAGTAAAGAGCTAATAGGCCAAGAAAGAAGATAACATTAAATATTAGAAAACATTCAATTCAAAGAAGGCATGAAAATAGTTAAAAGGGAACAAAAAAAAAACAGATGGAATACATAGAAACAAATGATAAAATGATAGACTTAAACTTAACCATCAAAAAATCATAAAGGTGTGTGGTTAAATATTCAATTAAGAGGCAGAGATCATCAGACTGATACCAAAATGACATACTGCTTAAAAGAAATACATTTTAAGTATAATGACAGAAATAGATGAAACATAGGGTGAAAAAAATATGTCATATCAACACTAGTCAAAAGAAAGCTGCAGTGGCTATATCAATATTAGAAAAGAAGACTTCAGGGCAGAAAGGAGTATCAGGAGTAAAGAAGGTCATTTTATAAAAATAAAGGGGTCAACTTATTAAAGGGACATAACAATTATAAACATTTATGAGAATTTTAAGTATATGATGTAAAACTGATAGAACTGTAATGAGAAATAGATAAATCCATATTATACTCAGAAATATAAATACTCTTCCTTCAATAATAGAACAAGCACAAAGAATATCAACAAAGATACAGTAGACTTGAACATTCTCAATCAACTTGACCTGTTTAACATTTATGGATTGCTCCAAAGCAAAGTACTCATTCTGTTCAAGTGCACATAGAACATTTACCAAGTTATTTCAGACTATAAAATAAATTGCAATACATTCAAAAATATACCAGTCATACAAAGTATATTCTCTGACCACGATAAAATTAAGTTAGGAATCAATAACAGAAAAATATCTGGAAAATTCCCAAATATTTGAAAATTAACACACTTCTACATAATCTATAGGTCAAAGAAGAAATCCAGAGAAATTAGAAAGTACCTTGAACTGAACAAAAATGAGAACACAATATATCAGTACTGAGGGAAATAATTGTAGCACTAAACACCTATATTAGAAAAAAAAAAAAGATCTCAAATATATGACCACAGTTTGCCTGCATCTTAAGAAATTAGAAAAGAGAGATCAGATTAAAAACAAAGAAGAAAAAAGAAAATAATAAAGCCCAATGAAGAAATCAATATAAATGAAAACACAAAAAGAGAGAATTCATGAAACCAAAAGCTGGCTTTCTGAGATGAGCAACAAACTTGATAAACTTCTAGCCAAACCAATGAGGGAAAAAAGACAGAAATTGCCAATGTCAATAATGAGAGAGGTGATACTACTACAGATTCTACAGATTGTAAAAGGATAAAAGGGAATGTAATGAACAACTTTACGCCAATAAATTTACAACTTAGAAGAAATGGACACATTCTGGACAAATTTTGGCCTTGTTTTTGCTGTCTCCTTATCCTCCTTTGACTTCTAAATATTGGAGTGCTCAAGAGCCCAATCTTTGGCAATCTCTTTTCAGTCTACTTAATTTTCAATGCAATCCTGGTTATCCTACATCTTCAAATACCATATAAATGCTGGTTGCTCTCTGTTTTTTTTCTTCCAGGCTGAACCTGATCCCCAGACATGTATATTCAGCCTTTTACTCAGCTCCGCTATGATATTCTACAGGTGTTTCAAATTTAAATGTCAAAAACAAATATCCTGATTTCCTCCTCAGTAAATACAACCTCAGTTGTTTCAGTCTCTTGGGCTAAAACCCAAGCAGCTCAATTCCAGTGCAACAACAAATCATCTCTACTTTCAAAATAAATATTTAATCTAATCTCTTCTCTATTGTCACCACTACTATTGTAGCACAAACCACCATATTATCTTGTCCAGACTTTTGCAGTAGGTTCCTAATTAAAATTTCTACCTCTACTCTTGCTCAGTCCCTATCATCTATCCTTATGGCATAGATATTTAATGTTCATGTATTATTTGTGTGCTCTTTCCACTTTCTAGGACCCTTGCAGTTGAGCAGTGCTGCAAGCAGAAGAGACGAAGGTAATACCTAGATGAAACAAGGAAATGTCTCTGTGTAAACCCCTCTATCCCCTTCATCCTTTGCCACAGTATTTGGTAGTCCCCGAAGCCACATATTGAGATGGTATTCTAAAGTGAAACCAGCATGCATTCATGATCCTCCGTCTAGAAGGGGGTTGCCCTAGAGAGCCATCAGACTTGCAGTGTACTTTGCAGGAACAAGACATGATATTCAGACACTGAGATGTATTTGTCACTGCACCAAGTGTATCTATCCCATTCTGTCTAATACAACCCTATAACACAGCAAAAAGGTGGATCTCTTAGAACACGTATAATCACATTTTAAAACTTCTTTTGTTGATGTGCCATTCACACAACATAAAATAAACTATTTTAAAGTAGTATTCAGTATCTTTCTAATGTTGTGTAACTACCACCTCTAAAAAATGTTAAAATATTTGCATTACTCCAAAAGAAAACCCTATTCTCATTAAACTGTCGCTCTCCATTTTCCTCATCACCCAGCCCCTAACAACCACCAATATGCCATTTGTTTCTATGGATATACCTATTCTAAATATTTCATATAAATGGGATCACAAAATATGTGAAATTTTGTGTCTGGCTTCTTTCATTAAGCAAAATGCTTTCAAGGTGTATCCACATGTTTCTGGCTGAATAACATTCCACTGTATGGAATTTTGTTTTACTTATTCATCTCCTGATGAACATTTTTGTTTTTTCTACCTTTTGATTATTGTGACCAGTGCTGCTATGAACATTTGTGCACAAATATTTGTTTCAGTATCTGTTTTTAATTCTCTTGGGTATATACCTAAAAGTGGAGGTTTTTGCTCATATGGTAATTCTGTAAGTTTTGCAGGAAACACCAAACTGTTTTCCAAAGTGGCTGCACCATTTTACATTCCCACCAGCAATGTATTCCATGTCCTCACCAACACTTATTATTTGGGGGTTTGTTTGTTTTTTATTGTAGTCATCCTAATGTGTGTGAAGTGACATCTTTATATAAGATTTGATTTGCATTTCCCTAATGACTGATAATGTTGAACATCTTTTCATGTGCTTATTGTTCATTTATATATATTTTTGGAGGAATGTATATTCAAGTCCTTGCTCATTTTTAATTGGGTCATTTGTCTTTTGTTGAATTGTTGGAGTTCTTTATATATTCTGGATACTATATCATTACTAAATCTATGCTTTGCAAATATCTTCTCTTCTGGGGGTTGTCTTTTCACATTCTTCACATTCTTGATAGTGTCCTTTGAAGCACACATGTTTTCCTAATTTTAATGAAGCGCAATTTATTTTTTCTTTTGTTGCTTGTGCATTTCAGTATCATATTTAAGAAACCAATACCAAATCCAAGGTCATGAAGATTTATCTCTGTTTTCTTCTAAGTGTCTTATAGTTTCCTCTTATAGTTCTTTAATCCACTTTGAATTAATTCTTTTGTATATGGTATGGGGTAAGAATTAAAGTTCATTCTTTAGCATGGACATAAGAAGTTGTCCCAGCACCAATTCTTGGAGAGACTGTTCTTTACTCATTGAATAATCTTGGCACCCTTGTCGAAATTCAATTGGCCATAGCTGTATTTCTAGGACTTTCGATGGTACTTCATTAGTTTATATGTCTACCCTTATGAAATACCATACTATTTTGTAACTTTGTAGTAAATTTTAAAATCAGGAAGTGTAAGTTTTCAAACTTAGTCCTTCTTTTTCAAAATTGTTTTGGCTATTGAGGACCCCATTAATTCCATATGAATTAAGGATAGGATTTTTTCATTTCTGTAAGAAGGCCATTGGAATTATGATAGGGGATCCGTTAAATCTGTAGATGACTTTAGGTAGTATTGCTATCATAATAATAGTAAGTCTTCCAATTTTTTAACATGGAATGTATTTTCATTTATTTAGGTCTTTTAAAATTTCTTTCAGAAATATTTTGTAGTTTTTAGTGTACAACTCTTGCACTTCCTTGGTTAAATTTATTCCTAAATATTTTATTCTTTTTAATGGTATTGTAAATAAAATTGATTTCTTAATTTTCTTTTCATGTTGTTCATTGCTGGTATTTAATAACACAATTGATTTTTGTGTATTGACCTTGTACCCCAAAACTTTACTGCATTTGTTTATTAGCTCTAGTAGGTTTTTTAAATGGATTCTTTGGGATTTTCTACATATAAAATCATGTTATTTATGAATAGATATAGTTTTACTTCTTCCTTTCCAATATGAATGGCTTTTATTTTTCTTGCCTAGTTGCTTTAGCTAGAAATTCAGAACAATGTTGAATAGCAGTGGTAAAAGTAGGCATCTTTGTATTGTTTCTAATCTTAAGGCCAAAGTTTCAGTTTTCGACCACTGATTATGATGTTAGCTGTAGACTTTTTGTAAATACCCTTTATTATTTCGTGAAAGTCTTCTATTTTTAGTTTTCTGAATTTTTTTTTCATCATGAAAGGGTTCACGTTTTGTGAAATGCTTTTTCTGCATAAAACAGAGATGATCATATGGATTTTTCCCCTCCGTTCTCTTAATGTTGTATATCATGTTGATTGATTTTCTTTGTGTTAAGCCATGCTTGCATGCCTGGATAAACCCTATATGGTCATGGTATATACTTTTTAAATGCTCTTGTGTTTTATATGCAATATTTTTCTGAGAATTTTTGCATTTATATTCATAAAAATTTGGTCTATAGGTTTATTTTCAAGTTGTGTCTTTGTGTGGCTTTAGTGTTAGGTATAAATTGACTTGTTGAATGAATTAGAAGGGGTCCCTTTGTCTTTTACTTTTTTGACAAAATTTTGAATAGGATTGGAGTTTATTATTTTTTAAGTGTTTGGTAGAATTCACCATCAAAGCCATCTGGCCCTGGGCTTTCTGTTGTTGTTGTTGGGGGTTTTAGATTACTAATTCAACCTCTTTTCTTGTTTTAGGTCTTTTGAGTCATACAGGTTTTTATATGGATTTCTTAAGTAGTTTTGGTGATTTGTATATTTCTAAGATGTTTTCATTTTATCTAGTAGATCGATTATCTAATTTACTGTTGTACAATTGTTCACAGTATTCTCTTACAATGCCTTTACTTCTGTAAAGTGATAGCAACGTATCCAATTTTATTTTTGACTTTAATAATTTGAATTTTCTCTTCTTTTTTCTCAGTTAATCTAGATAAAAGTTTGCCAATTTTTTTGTTCTTTCTAAATAACCAAACTTTTGCTTTGTTAGGTCTCTACTGTTTTTCTATTTCTCTATTTCATTTTTCTCTGCTCTATCTTCATTGTTTCCTTACTTCTACTAGCTTTGGATTTAGTTTGCTCTTATTTTCCTAGTTTGCTATGCCATGCAGTTAGGTTGTTAATTTGATATCTTCTTTTTAATGTAGGTGTTTACCACTATAAATTTTCCTCTGGTCACTGGTTTTTACTACATCTCATAAGGTTTGATATGTTGTATTTTTGCTTTAAATCATTTATAAGTATTTTATAATTTCCCCCATGATTTTTTATCTATTGGTTGTTTTTACATATTTGTGAATTTTCCAGTTTTCCTTCTGCTATTGATTTCTAACTTTATTCCATGTGGTCAGAGAATATATTTTGTATGATTTCAAATTTTTTTTAAATTGAGAGTTGCATTTTTGCCTATGATCTATTCCAGAAAATGTTCCATGTATTTTTGAGAAGAGTATATATTCTGCTGTTGTTCAATAGTGTGATACACACACACACACACACACACACACACACATAGTATGTATGTATATATATACACACACACACACGTATGTTATATCTTGTTTTTTAGTATAGTTTTTTTAGTATAGTCTTCTGTTTTCTTTTTGATGTTTTATCCACTGTTAAAAGTAGGTATTGAATTATTATTATAGAATTGTCTACTTTTTCCTTCAATTCTGTCAATGTTTGCTCTATTTATTTTGGGGCTCTGTTTATTGGTGTGCATATGTTCATACTTATCATACCTTCTTGATAAATTGGCTATTATGTCAATATATAACAACTTTTCTGTCTCTTATAGCAATTTTTGACTTAAATGCTATTTTTTTATATATATTAGTGTAGCTACCCCAGCTCTCTTGGTTATTTTTTGAATGGGATATCCTTTTTAATTCCTCCACTTTCAATCTATTCATGTCGTTGGACAACAAATTAATTTATTATAGACAGTTTATATTTGAAATATCTTTTTAATCCATTCTGCTAATCTTTTTCTTTTGATTGGAAGGTTTAAACAATTTACATTTAGAGTTATTACTAATAAGAAAGGCTTACTTCTGTTATTTTGCTATTTTTTTCTGTCTTATACCATTTTTGTTCCTAATTTTTTTGATTTATTGTAGTGTACCTCCTTGATTACTCTTATTTCTTTTACTGTATATTTTTATACATATTTTTAGTGGTCGTAATAAGGATTACTATTAACATCCTAAATTTATAACAATATAATTTGAACTGATACCAAGTTAGCTTCAACAGTGTACAAAAGCTTTATTCTTATACAGCTTCGTCTGCCTCTTTTAAGTTGTTACTGTCACAATTCTGCCTTAGCTTTCACTTCCTACTTGCATTAATCCTAGAGATCAGCCATATGTAAAAATCTAAAGTCTTCTCAATTCTCTTTTGAGTATGCATTCTGCCCTGGGCATACATTGGCTTTCTTAAGCCAATAGTATTCATGAGTGCTTTTGATTGCCTTAATATCCTCAAAAAATTCTTTCCCCAGCTTTTGTTCCCAGGCTTTAGGTGCTCTGTTGTTTAGGTGCTCTGTTTCAGGCAAACGCCTGAAACTGTGACCTTTTGCCTCAGGCAGAAGAGGGTTGTTTATTTGCCTTAGAATGTTATCAAGGAATGCCCACTGTTTCTCCACTCAAAGTAAGTTCCAAGTTAGACAAAACAAAGGCAAGCACCTAGATGTGTTTTTCAGGTAACCATTAGACAGGTTAGAACTGAAAATCACAAGGTCTGCTCTGCTTCTTCTGGAACCAGGAGTCTTACTGGGAATGCAGGTTGCCATCTTCAAGATTGCTGCCAGGCTGGGTAGGGGTTATGGTGAGCAAACAAAAACATAGAAAAACTTTTCTTAAACTTTTCTTAAAAGCCATTTTTAATTTGGCTTTTACTTGATTCAGCATTTTCTTGGCTGTAACCGTTGATTATTTTTCAGAGTTCTAACAGAGTTTATTTTGACAGTTTTGTTTGGTTTTACAATGTTTCTATGAAGGGATGGGCCCTTGGAACCGCACACTCCATCATTTTCACTTATGTCACATGATCAGCTCTTTTGATGAACTAGATTTATAGAATTTAAGCAGAAACCAACTTTATACCATATCTCTAAATTCATCCAATTTAAAACTACTCCCTACTTTAATCTCTACCTCTTCTAAACCTGGAACTTCCATGAAGTCAAGAAGCTCTGCACCATTACCACCAAAGTGATATAGAGAAAAGATATGCAAACTACATAAATTGACTAGATGTTAAACCAGAACCTCTGACAGTGCTGCTGCCAGACCACAAAACAAAAGATTACAGCTGAGATCACTAACAAAATATTTACCCATACCATAAAAGAAAAGCAGGTAAACAAAGTCTATAAATTGTAATTCGTCAAAACTAAGAATGACATGTAAATTCCTTGAACACTTAGGTCTGTCTCTCTCATTCTCTGTCTCTCAGAGGAGCCATGCTCTGTATACAGAGCATTATTCTTTCTCTAATAAACTCTCCTTTTGTCTCTAACTCTCGCATGCACTTGAATTCTTTCCTGCATACAGTCAAGAACCTTCCCTCTCTTAGTGCAGGAGGTGACTCTCCACTCCGGGGGATTTACCCCATCCTGCACCAAAAGGATAGAGTGAGTTGTACCAAGAGGGAGAAATAATTAACAGAAGTTACAAAATGCCTCCCAGTCATCTGGTAAAAGCAACCACTGAATGCCAGACATATAACTGCCAATGTTTTCTCTCATTGGGTAATTGTATAGATACATTTGGTGGTGGTCTTCTTCTGAAAATAACCATCCACTTAAGAGCCCAATAGGGGTCTGGAGGATAATGACCAAAAAAAAAAAAAAAAAAAAAAGACAGCATCTTTGGAATCAGGTAAGATGCCTTTATTTTCCCTTCTCAAATATTGAAACCCAGATGGGGCAGTGACCCAGTTGTAATCGTGAAACTAAAACAGAGGTTCTCAAAGTGTGATCCTATACTAGCGACATCAGTATCACTTTTGTATCAATTTTGGGGTGTGTAATAAACAGAACTAGAATCTCTGAGTGGGGACCTAACAATCTGTGTTCACTAACTCCTGCAAGTAATTCTGCTGCATACTCAAGTTTGAGAACCTTTAATCTTAGATAATCTCTTGAACAATGTATCTTGCACATGTTTGTGTCATGTTTAACACCAGGGAAGTTTTAATAAATACTGATACCTAGGTCCCATCCCCAGAGATTTTATTTAATTGGTCTGGAATGAAATATAGGCACCTGGATTTTTAAATCTCCCCCTTGTGATTTTAATATGAAGTCAAGGTTGAGAACCACTTTCTTGTAGGGTGATGGAGAAAAAAGATGAAAAGAACTTAGATCTCTGAATGATCATGTAGAGCAGAGCCTCCTGCTGACTTGCAACATTTTGGGGAGGTTGGTGTGAGAAAGAATCGTCTCTGTTCTTTAAGCTACATTAATTTTGGTTGTCCTCTTAGAGCAATTTTAGCCTAATACATGACTTCTTAAAAATGTGAGCAAGAATTGGTGTTTTACCCTGCTCTGCCCCAGTATTTCCTATCTTGGTCACCTTAGATATGTTGGCCCACTCCAGATCAATCTTGGGATCCAAATCCCAGTTCATATCTACCCTATCCATACAATGGAAGAAAGGGGAGAGTACAGGTCTAAGTGAATGAAAAGGAGGTGAAACAGGAGGGAGTAGGTTAGCCTGAGAAATGGAAGTTCCTGGTCAGAGAGCGAGAGAAGGAGGATATAGTTTCAGGAGTTGAACAGTACCATTTGGCGCAAGCTTGTAGCAACAGCCATGGGTTTGAGCAGTCACCATGTGATGTAGGTATGAGCACTTGAGATACAGAGAGTTGAGGTGCTGGAAGCAGTAAGAAAGATGACATTCTTCCCTGACTATTCCTGCTTCACCTAGCCCAGAGCTTTCTCATTCTGTGCTCATACCCCACGGAAGGAGGGACAACCAGAAGCAGATTATAAAAAGGGATCTTTTGAGTTTCAAAAGCTAAGAAAGCTCTTAGATGACATAGAGAATGAGTTTAAGATAAAAACATAATAAATATGAGTAAGGATTCCATCCTCCTTACTCTATCACCAGTCTCCCACTAATTGGAAAATCATTCCCTAGGCCATTAGGAAGAGAGTTTGGGGGGAACAATGAGAGTATATACTTGTGTGGGTCTCAAAGAGAGTTGTGCTGCTAAGACTTCATGAGGCATCCAAATCCATTGAAGTCTGTAGGGTCTGTGAGCAGAGGTAAGCTATGCCTACCTCCTGGCTCAGACACAGGAGAAGCAGCAGAGGCACTCCTGGAGAGAGTGACTGAACTGGGTGTCTAAGCAGAGGGGATCTTGGGCAGCCTCTCAATAGAATGATTCCAGAGAACCAAGAGCATCACAGAAGGAGATAGGAAGGTAGCCGGACCCAAAAACTATCTTGGTCAGTATAGTAGTGAAGGATGCAACAGTAGTGAAGGATGCTTTTTTCCCCACCCCTGTGATCTGTTTTTGTACATGACGCTAAGGGACCAGAAGCTCTCTCTTCTCCAAATGTCAGCCTCAGCCATAAGGGAAAGGAAGAAAATCCATATTTTGCTAAGATTAGGATTCCCTCACTTCTGTAGAGTGGGGGCAAAAATTAGAATAAAAAACATATTTCATGTATGCCTGAGTGTGGACGAAATCCTTCCCAATGCAGTAGAGCACAGGATAGGTAGGAGAGGCAACTGTCACAGGACAGAGTAGGATATGCACCGGAGGGGAAGACCGGGACAGGGCGAATGTCACCAGGTCTTCCTGATTCCACAATCAGTGTTCCCACTCCCCCCAGACTTATGTACTTCTCAAACCTTCCTGCAGCCTGTCACAGTGGGGTAGGATGGGGTGGGCAGGGAGGCATTCTAGAATTTGACAGGCTGAGAATTGGTCTCAGCTCTGAGATCAAAGGAAGACTCAACTGCTACCAAGATTTTCTTTTTGCTACTTTTCCCATTGTTTTTGACTCTCATGACCCAACAGCAAATCAACAGATTAACTCAGTGAAATACACAGGAGGTGACCACCGCTGGCTAGTTCATCCATTCATTCAACTGACTTGTGTCTCGGGCAACAGTGTGGGGAGCTACTGATTCTGTCACATTCACTGAGTATATTCACAGAGAAGGAGTCACTGAATGTGAGACTTGAATGATAAGTAAAATATTATGGTCAGAAGACAGGGTAAACAATTCATCACCAAGACACATGAAAAAAAGGCTGTTGGATCTGGAACCTGAAGAGCAGGGGCCATGGCTATTTTCCTTTGTGTTCCCATCACCCAGCAGAGAAACTGACCCAAGGTAGACACATAGAAAGATGAATGGGTAGATGAGTCAATGGATGAATGAAGGTACTAAGACTATTTTAAGCAAGGTGAATGAGACTTGGGAAACTCTAAAAGAGTAAAATAAAATAAGAAGCAAATTCATATCTGTAATACAGTCAGCCAAGCCTCTCAACTCATCCTTATCTATGCTGTTCTCTCTGCTTAGAATGTTACCCTCCAGGCCTTAGGGATGAGCTCTAGTTCAGGCTGAGAGCCAGCAAGGTGATGGATACACAGACTTCCCCTCTACCCTTTATCACCAACTGACCATCACACTCTATCCGTGCCCAACTCCATGTGGATGTCTTAATGGCAGGCTCACTCTCAAATGGGCTGTTCCTCTTCCTGGGAAGTCATTGCCTTCCTCTCTTGTGTGGTTAATACTGATTTGCCCTTAGTTCCATTTGAGGACCCAAGAAGGAGTCTTTACCTCATTGTGTGGCTTTCCTCTCCCTAATGCTGCCAGGCTGTTAGGGGGTTGGTTCCCTATCTCTTTACTTCATCTCTGCCCCCATCCAGAACAAGTGGGGTTATTTTATTTCTTTTGGGCTATTCTAAACCTCAGATAAATTATCTCAAAAAGCTGTCACTCAGACAAAAGCAGAGACATCACCTAAGACCAGAGGATTAAATGGTATACCAGGATGTACACACACACACACATTGGCTGAAAAGTGGTCCCAGAAAAGGTGGGTGGGGGCTGTTCCTTCACCTCCCAATGCCCCCCTAGAAGTCTCTCCTCTTCCCTGCAGTTTGGTCATCAGCAGCCCAGCATGTTACCTTCGTAGAGTCTCCAGAAGCAAAATTTGAGGCCACATAATGTTGTTTATGAGACATACAGACTTAAATATCCTGACTCCAGGTCTGTTTCATTGTTTCCACAGAACTGGAAAAGTGGTCCCTTAAAGCCCCTCTGTCTCCTACATGATGGTCAGTGTGAGTTTGCAGTACAGGTACTGTTCCAGTCCCTGCACATGAAGAGGACAGTGTCACCAATGGCTGAACCTCAGCTAGAGCCATGTCTGGGTCAGCTGCTGTCTGGCCTTGTGTAGTGCCACAGATTCCACAGGACACACAGGGAGGGTCCAAGGAATGAGTGTATCAGCCAAGCATGAGGAAGGGACAGTAAGTAGCACAAATAGAGCAAGCTTACTCATCCACTCTAAAATTGGCCAATAATTATATAGGACTCGGAACAGGGATGGTTACCTGTTTATGGCGGCCATTGTAAGATGTCCTAGTAATAGGGCAAAGAGCATATGAATATCATCATGAATTTAAGAAAAAAAATGGAAGTTTTAATGTGTGTGTGTGCATATCAGTGCATGTTGGTCATAAGTGTAATTACATGTGCACACACATGCACACACGCATATAGTAAGGGCTAAAATCAGGCCTCTAGATTATTTCAGTTCTGGACTCAGCTTAAATCTCATTCCTTGGGGAAGCTGTTCTTGATTCTTCACATTGCAGTAACTCTCTTCCTGGATGTTCAAAGAACGATCTGTGTACCTCCATTCAAGCGCCTGTCCTACTGTGTATAAGTGTCCAAGGTACACAACTTCTGAGTGGTATGGCCAGGATCTGGACCACAGTAGATCCCAATGAGACTGAGGTCTCACAAAACAGTGCTTCCTATCATACCTCCAAGGACCTGCAGAGAGTAGGGGTTTACACTGTTAACTCCCACCACAGCCACTCTGCACCACAAATAATCTCAGCTCAGTGGCTTATAGCAACAAGAACCGATTTCTCGCCCTGGGTTGGGGTTGATTATGGTTCAGATGGGATTGGCTGCGGGTAGCTCCAGGCAGGACCAGCACTGCTGGGACACAACCTTCTCAAAGAAAAAGGCAGAAGCACAAGATTCTAAACCACATCACTCAAGCATACAAAAGCCCCTGATCACAGTTCCATCAGACAAAGCAAGTCACACAGGCAAACCCCACTCTGGAGGAGCAGAGAAGTCCACCCCTCTCTCACAGAGAGTCATGGTCAGAATGCACAGGAGAAAATAGTACACAAACAGTACCACTGAGCTCAACAAAGAGTCCATCTTGTCAGTCCCACTAAATGGTGGGCCTATGTACAGAGATGGTATATTACACACTTTTGTTGATCTTTACCTTCACCCCCAACATCTAGCTCAGTGCTCACCTTGCTCACAGTGTGTTAGTGAAAGTAAAATATACTTTCAGGCTAGGACACATAAAACCCTCCTTCCTTGCCCCAACTTGACCACCACTATTTGGGAAACTCACTTCATTATGGCTCATTGTGATGGTTAACTTTATTTGTCAACTTGGCTAGGCTATGGTGCCCAGATGTTTGTTCAAAGAGCTGTCTAGGTGTTGCTATGAAGGTATTTTTAAGATAAGATTAATATTTAAATTAGAGACTTTGAGTAAAGCAGATTATCTTCCATAATGTGGGTAGGCCTCAACAATCAGTTGAAGACCTTCAGAAGATACCAGAGGTACCCCAGGGAAAAAAAGAATTCTGCCTCCAACCTTTGGACTCAAGTTACAACATTAGCTCTTCCATCCGTCTCCAGCTTGCCAGTTTGCTCTTCAGATTTCAGACTTGTCAGCTGACCTTCTTAAGGCAGAGGGCAGAAGCACGAGATTTTGTACCACCACAATCACATGAGCCAAGTCCTTAAAATTAATCTCTTCTTTCCTTGGATGTGGTTCCAGAGTGTAGTGGTTAGCACGTCTGCTTTACATGCAGAAGGTCCTGGATTCGTGCCCCAGTGGAGTCATGGTCCATGGTCTACAGCCATGCTACCATGAACAAGCCCAATGTCTGATCTTGGAAGCTAAGTAGGGCCAGGCCTGGTTATTACTTGAATGGGAGACTACCCAGGAAGACCAGGTGCTGTAGGCATAAATAAAAAAAATTTTTTTTCTTCTACCTTTGAATATACTCACATCCTAATTGGTTCTTTTCTTTTTTTTTTTTTAAGAACCCTGATTAATCTCATCCATCCAATAAAATGCCTTAGATGGGGCCAGCGATGCTGAGCAGAGCTGGGAAAAGATTCTCTCTCACTCAGGAACAGATGGACAATAGACCATCTCCTTGTCATCCAGCATGGCACAACAAGACCTCAGCTGTGTCTTCCAAAATGAAAGTCATCTATGAATCTGCTTTTAGGATGATAAGATACATATCTTCTGTCTCAAGAGGATGCTTGAACGCCCCATTCTTTAAAAATCCTGCTAATTTATTTTTGATATATTTCTTAACTAAATTTGGGGGGAAAAGAACTTGTCTCTTTATGCCCCAAATAGAACTAAGGAAATGTTTATAGCTATCACCATGGACCCACACATTTATTCCAAATTTTTGCTGAAACAGTTACACGACCATCCTTTAAGGGGTTTGACCGAGGCCACAGGAAAACCTGCCAGATCCCCACACCCCACACCCTGTCCCAAGCAAGTGCCACCAGCTCCACAGGCCAAGGCCAAGTGGATCATCCCAGCTGCCCCTGCAGATAATGCCTAGAGGTTGTACGGTACTGTATACAACTGGGCATAAAGGAAGAGTGAAACCCTCAGACTGCACTCAGTCTCTGTGTGGCCTGTTATTTCTATTTAAGGGAGAACAAAGTATCAGAATATAGTTCAGCCTGGAAAGAAGATGAAGCCTGGGTATTTGCAGACCCTAAAACATCTTCTTCTGTGGGCAAAGGACTTTACAATTATCTTGCCGAATCCTCAGGAAACAGAAACTCATTCAAGATCACACCAGCAAAGAAAAGATCTTGAATTCGAATCCAGCTCTTCCAGCTCTGATGATTTCTTGGTTCTTTTTAGAAAGCGGTCAGTGTATAATCCTAAAGTGATCCAGACAAAGCGAGACATTTTGACTCTGCCATTTTACTCCAGCAACATGTTGACCAAATTGGTTGGGGTAGGGGAGAAATTTGTTTAAAATAGTTAACGCAAAATACAATAGGTAAAACGGCATAGATAAAAATTTTGATTGACTAAGGAAGTAGATGAATTAATAATAAAAATCACCCCTAAAGAAAACTCATGGAGGTAGAAGTTATAGTGGCAAAATTTGATGACTATTAAAGCTCAATGTGTAAATCAAATCTTCATTGAGAAATTTACAAGGAAAAT
Organism: Cynopterus sphinx; assembly: GCA_030015415.1. Classification (NCBI taxonomy): domain Eukaryota; kingdom Metazoa; phylum Chordata; class Mammalia; order Chiroptera; family Pteropodidae; genus Cynopterus; species Cynopterus sphinx. The sequence goes on from CM057382.1 coordinate 58,069,887, forward strand.
AATGTATTCCAGTGAAGATATTTCAATGAAATAAAAATCAATATAAAGATTCGGGTGGACAGACAGGTAATTCGACACAGCAGAGGAACAGCATGTCATGCTCCAGAGTGACCAGAGAGTGGCAGCAAAGACCAGAAATGGAATCATCCAGGCCCCTGGTCTTTAAAGTATAGTCTCAGGAAGTTAAAAGATAATTTCAGGCAATGGCAAATAAAGCCCTGCTGGGACCTTGTTAGAAACACAAATCTAAACCCACTGAATCAGAAACTGGTAGTGGCAAGGCCCAGAATGCTGCATTTTAACAAGCTTTTGGGTGACTCAGGAAATCCAGCAGCCTAGCACCAGTTAGGTTTCTTCTCCAAAATGATCAGGCACTATAGGAGTTGATTATGTACTAGCTTATTACACTAAACAGCTTCTGCCTAGCCACTAAACTGCTTATTTTTGAAAGAAATAAAGCACAGCTGACTCTCTGTCAGACTGGGTGGCCTACTGCTTTAAACCTGTATCCAGTTCCAAAACAGGAGTGGGCAGGTTGGAGCCCTGTGTCTGCAAGTACAGCTTCTGTGCTGGCTACCTCATCCTCATTGTCCTGGCATGGACACTGTGGCCCATCTCCAGCCTAACCCCATCTCTTGCCTTGATGCTTTTCACACTGATTACTGGAGCTGGCATTTTTCCTGTTTGATCTCTTTTTGGAAAAGAACCCTATGATTAACACCAGGGAACAGGATCTGCAGTCCTGAGCCCTGGCCCCTCCCCAGCCCTGGTGCTGGGGGTCGGCTATGGAGCTCTCTCTTTCTATAGTTCTCCAGTTGATAAATTAGAGGGGAAATTCAGACCTGGCTCTCATAATCCACCTGTTTTGCTCTGGTTTCTCTTATGAAAGCCTGGGCTATGCCTACAGTCACACTCCATGAGTATAATCCACCAGCAATGACTGGAAGGAGGTGATTAGATGAAGATACTATTGTCTACAGAGCACTGGAATGAGGTTTGTGCAGTAGCTGAAAGAGCATGGACTCCAAAAGAAGACAGACCTGTTCCAATCTCAGCTCTGCCACTTTCTGCTGGGTTTTCACAAATTTACAAAGCTTTCCACACCTCGATTTCTACATCTATAAAATAGAGCAAAAACTACAAAACTATCAAGCCTATCAATGTCTGTCATGGTACATAGTATCAAGTAGGCTGTCAGCACATGGAGATTATCTTCCCTTACCTCAGGAAGTAGTTAAGATCCTGTGGGATGTTATATCTGAAAACCCCTTACCAGGGATCTGCACCTGGGTTAGAGATGGGGACTGGTTCTCTGAGCCACAATGAGCCCCTGGCTTGGGTCTTCCTGTGATGACTGGGATGTCCCGTTTCTGGCCATCTGTGATTTTAGAGAGGTCTCTCAACACTATGTTCTCAATGTTCTTACAGACATGGGTGGTGTAATAACAATAGAAGGTGCCCCTCCAGTGCTGTATAAGCTAAGAGTCTGTTGTTGAAACCAGAAAGCCTGCCCCTGAACCCCAGCTCTGCACTCCCTAGCTCTGTAATCTTTGCTCACTTAACCTCTCAAAACCTGTTTCAGGATGAGTACAGACCCACAATCCCTAATCAGCAATTTCAAAATCTAAAAAACAATAAAAGCCAAAAGAATTTGTGTAACTCATAAGCCTGTCTTGACCTAACTCACCTGGTGGCAAAACTCTGAATTGATGATTCTATCTATGGTCTTTGTTGATTCTGTGAAGGGTGAATATTTATATATTTCTCTGTAGAAAATATCAATGTGTTTGATTATGGGGTGATCCCCCAGATCCTGCTGGGAACTTTTAAAAGATACGGTATTTGCACCTAAAATATCCAGTACTTCCAATTGCCAAAACTGTATGCCCCAGGGTTTCAGATATGGATTTGCGGATCTTTAGTAGCTAGCTCACAAGTGGCTTGGGGAGTAAATTGGTGCTGTGTGAAAAGTTGCTCCGTGTAGAGCACAGGGCCAGAGCACAGTAATGTCAGCCATTAGGGTTGCAGCTGCCTGCTATTAGTACCCTTCTCCCTTTCCCACATTCCTCTTACCAGGTCTTGCCTTCTTCCTCAGAGATCCTAGCCACTTCGCCTTCTCCCCAACCCTCCATGCCTCCTCTGGGCATCACCAGTTCTGCGGCTGTCCTCTCAGGTGAGCCCCACTTCCCAGGACAGACATGTTATCAGATATGGCCCTCCATTCCACCAGAACACCCCTAGATCCCATCTTTCATCTCACCTCCAAGGTCTCAAGCCTGTTTTCCCAAATTCTGGAGCAAGTCGAAACCAACTCTTTGCTTGGAAACTTCCCACCCCAGATCTCCATACCGCACTCCTGATGCTGAAAGACTAATTGGAAAGTAGAGCCTCACACAGAATTCAACAGGTCTGTCTCTCCCAAAAGGTCTGTCTCTCCCAATACAGGATTCAACAGGTCTGTCATTTAATCCAGGGGCTACTGGTCCAGTTCCATGAAACCTGATGCATGGTCTATTCAGAATGTGGAAGGCATGGAGGCTTCCAGGGCAGATCTCGGTTGTCTCGGTTGAAATTTCTAGGCTTCCTGAACAAGCCTTCCAGAGACTGTGCATATAGGGACAATCACACTGCAAAAATATTAAGCATTCAACAGGGATGAGAAGTACCCAGTGCAATTTTAAGCAAGGTGGTCTGGGAAGGCTTCATTGACAAGAGCAGATGGGAAGGAGATGAGACAATGAGTTAGACTTTCAGGTGGTTTACTTTCCAGGCAGAGGGGAGAGCATGTACAGAGGACTCAAGGTGGGTGGAGCAGGCATGCTGAGGACCTTCCCAGCAGCAGTGAGGATGGGGTCTAGACCAGAGTGCCTAGAGGCCATTGGGTAGGGAATGACACTGACTACAATCATCAAAGGTTAGTCATTAAACAAGGTGGCATGGTTTCCCAGTTAGCTTGTTTTTGTTTTTGTTTTTGTTTTTTAAAGGTAATAAAGCTGGGTACTGTTTTGGGGGAAAAGAAGCACTTTTATAGTTAGTGGAAATGGAATCTGGCATCATGCCTTTACAAAGCCATTTAGCAAAATTCATTAAGAGGTGTGAAATGGTCCTATCATCTGGACCAGTCATCCCACATCTGGAGCTGTAACCTTAAGAAAAATCCCAAACATGAGGGTTCTTATATGGTTCCCTTCAATTTGTCATGGAAACCTAGTTGGCTCTCCAGGGCCTGGCACAGCCACTACAGTCTCAGGGCTCTGCACTCCAGTTCCCCACCCCCATGCTTGGCCCCACTGGTTCAGCCTCCCACCTAGAGCACTTGCCACAGGGTGACCTCTGTCTTCTCCCCTCTTCCCCAGTTCTAGTGTTGGACAGCCCAGCCAGGCTCCACCCCCTGCTCAGGAAAGAGTTCTCTTCCCCTATCTTCCGAAAAATGCCCAGGACTGATCCTCAGTCAGTTGCCTCTCCCCATCCATCCTACCAGGGTTTGAAGCTAGCCAACCTCTCATTCCCGTCATGAGTAGAAGGTCTTATCTGGTGGTCCTCCACATGGGGTACAGCCTGGGATCTTCCTAAGTCCCCTGGGAGTGCTCAGTGGGTCCTGCCACTCACTGGGAATGGCTGAGAAGGGCTACTAAGGGCGAGGCTTGGCCCTGCTGTTCTCCCTTCTTCCAGCCACTGGGGGACAGACAGAGGCTTTATGAACCCATCAACCACGCAGGCTAAACACTCCACTTGGGATGCTAAAATATGCTCAGTGTCTGGGGTCAGATGAAAAGAACATTCCAGATCACACAGTCTGCTACTAGATGGCATCCAAGAAGTTCAAGTGAGGAAATAGAACCTGTCTACCTGTCAATGCTCATTTACAAAGCCAGAAATGATCCACTCTTTGCTAGCCTGGCCAGGCATGGAGCCCCCAACAATGGTTAAGCTCCTCGCTGGGGCCCTATGGCCTGGGGGAGACAGAGACATTCCTTATGTGGGCTACATATAGGTGTCATCAAGTATTAGTTTGAAACTAGCTTTTAATAAAGATTAATTAATAGCATCTTAATTATCTGGGAAAACAATGCAGTGGCTAGTCTTCTTGATATTCAAAACTGTTCATGTTTCAGATGAATCACAATGCTCACCACTAACCTTCCCTCACAGCTGCCACTCCCAGCTGCAGGTTTCCTGTGGAAAGAGAGGGGCCTCACCTGTATCCATGTCTCCAAGTAGGAAGTCTCTGCATTCCTGCCTGTGGCACTATCCAGAGTTCCGGGACTATTCAGGAACTCCCCTGTCCCATTCAGACTTCTGTAGAACTGGACTCATGTAGCCAGAATTGCCAAAGTTAGGGTCAGTCAGGGGTGTCCCAAGCCACCTGCCCATGCTCCAAGGAGCCAGTTCTTCCCACCAAGATAGAGGCTTTTTCTCCAGAACCTCCAATGACATCATCAAGAATCAGGGGGTCAGAACCCCACTTTGCTGGCCCCAACTTTCTCCCAGAGACCCCCTGTTAGGGCCTTATCTTGCCACATGTCCACAATGCAGGTCCCCAGGGTTCTTCAGATATGTTTCTTATTGTACCTCAATAAAAAAAAGTCCAAACTCTGGTCACTTTCTTTCTTGAGAACACCTCCAAATGAGTCACTTTTTATTTATTCCACATGTTCCAGGCACATTGCCAGGTTCTGGGGACACAGTGGTGACAGATCTGAGGAGATCATAGCTCATGTATGTGAAGCAATGGCCATTGTCAGCACACAAACATGGCGGGATTGGGGGTGTCATTGTCCTGCAGTTTATAGTCCTGCCTACATATCTATCAGTCTTCCCCAACAGCCCTGCTCTGCCAGGTCTTAGCCTCACCCCTGAGCACAGACCACAGATGAGTTGTCTATCCCAATACCCCTCATTACAGCAGAAGCTAACTGCCTCCCCATCCCTGGAGGAGTAAGAACAACACTCTAGACAGAGTGCACCCATAGCTGTAGCTTGACCCTAAAAAGAGATGTAAATGCTCCAGCTCTTTCTTTCTTGCTGACCATTTCCCAAGAGTGTGTAGGGAGCTGGGAGCCACCCCTGAGCTGGGCTCAAGATGGCTAATTGTCCTACCAAGTCGCCCAACCACTCCTACCCTGACTCATCATCAAAGCCACATTTGTGGGTGTGGTAGTGCTGGCTCTAGGGCCACCTTCCAGGTACAACCCCCAGGCTCTGTTGCTTGCTAGCCACATGACCTGGAATGAATTATTTCATCTCTCTGTGTCTGTTTCATCCGATACGAACGGGAAATAATAACATTATCAACTTGATAAGGTTGTTGTGAGGAATAAGTGAGCCAGTGCCAAGCTTTTCAATCTGCAGGTCATTCACATTATGTTGGTTATAAAATCAAGTTAGTGAGTTGTGACCAGCATTTAATATAAATATGTGGAAATAAGAGTATGCTTCACTTTGGGACAGGGGGTGGTGCACACAGCTATATGCGTATGTGGCACGAACTGCTCCCAGATGTTTTTCTATGAGGACCCACTGTAGGCTTGGGAGATGTTTGCAGAATTAATAGGCCAAGGTGGGGAGAAGACATGCACTCAAACCTGAGAGCAGAAGCATGTGTATGTGGGCCAGAATGCTCCCCAGGTGAGAAACCCATTCTGTTAGGAAAGAAAACATGGACAACAGTGGGACCGAGCATGACAGGACCCGGGTGTCCTGGTCAGTCTGCCATGTGCATGTGGCAGGGAATGCTAGGAGAGACAGCATGGAGAGGAGCTGAAGTCACATACCAAGGGTCTTAAAAGCCATGGTTAGCTTGTGAAGTTGACCCTAGAAAATGGGAATTTAAAGCAAGAGGATGATTGACTTAACAGGTGTCTATTGAGTGCCTGCTATAGGGAAGATTTATATTTTAAAAAGTTGACTGTGAGAGTAGTTTAAGGGGTCAAGAGCCGATGGAAACATCAGACACAGGAGGCTTTACCAAGAGGCTACTTCTATGGTCCTAGCAAGAGATATTAAGGATAGAAAGTCTGGAGAAAGAAGAAACAGATACAACCTCTGCATTTGGAGCTAGATGGTCCCCAACTCCCAGGGGAGGATGGCAGCCATGACCTTACACACTGGTTTGGGGGAAAGAGCAGAGCATTGAAGGCACAGAGGAATTCTACAGGCCCCCAAAGCACCGATACCATATAGACAAGTAGATAAATCAATGGACATGAATCAGACAACCTGACCTTGGTACATTACTCAACCCCCTACACTTTCAATTTATAAAATGGTGCCCAGAAGAGTACTTAGCTCATATGAGTGTTATGAGATTGAAAGCTAATAATGGTAAAAGCCTTCTACTGTGTCTGGCTTAGGGCCAGAGCTTGCACTAGGACTCCTTGCTGACATCTCTCTTATGTCACAGACATGCCTGTAGAAGGCACTGGTAGACAGCCTGGAAATGAACTAACTTCCAGTCACTCAGACACAAGTCAGGGAAACTGGGCTGATTTTGTAGTGCCCTTGTGCCCTCTAGGCCCATGTTTATAACAGACCCATCTTCAAGGACTTGGAGCCTCAGAGTGTTGGGCACAGTACATGGGCCCTGCATGGCTAGCCCTCTCATCAGATGGGGCTTCCTTGCATCTTCACCATCTGCACCTGGGCCCCCTCTGAGAGAATCTGTTTTCAGAGGCTTCAAAACAGATAATCTTGAATCTATGGTCACATTACATAAGCACAGAGGATTTCCATGATTTTTAGTAAAGATTGTCAATGCATCCCCATTCAGAACAATTTGCTTCCAAACAAGCATCTCCTTTGGATTTGCGCTAAGCCCTTCCATGCGCAGAGAGTATGAAGGATGCTGGGGACTGATGCATTCGAGTATATGCAGTCCTGTGTAGCATGCATCTGCAGGGGACAACTTTTAGGGTGGTTGTCTGCCCTCCATCCATGCTGCTTTCCAAGATTTCCATGCCCCAAACTTACACTTTTCAAGTGCTTCTTTTCCAGATCAAGACAAACCTCCAAAATCAAAAGAGATGCCCAGCAGCCTTCATCTATCATCTTGATTTTCCCAACAGAGCCAACCCTGACTGTAAAATGCAATGCAGTTTCCCTTAAATGTTTTTTATCTGCCAAACTAGTCAATTAGGGGAGTTTTTCAGTGAGGCTGCAGTGTTGATGTGCCTTAGAGCAAATCTGTGTCCTGGCTTCTCCCAGGATATACCTGGGATATTTTTCAGGAACACTTCAGCTTTCTTCTAAGTGTCCTTCTGTCCATTGCAGGCTCAAAAATTTTGGCATGATGAGGAAGTGCTATTCTTTTCAAAAGTGATAAACGGCTTATACTTCTATTGTGCAGTCTTCTACTGAGTATGTTGTACACCCTGCCCCTTAAAACCCTCTCTACAAGGGTGCACACTCTGGTAGAGGAAAGAGGTACATGAACACATCATTACAATATTGTGTGAAAAGTACAATAATAGATGCATGTTCTTAGCACAAAGGAGAGAGATTATTTTTATTTGGAGATGGGTGAGACAAAGAGGCTTGATTTGATCACAAAAGTAGGAGTCATGTCAGCAGACAGGAAAGGGTAAAATTAACAACCACATAAACTTACTTCACAAAGAACACCATTCCATCAATACCAAACCCTGTGAGGCACCATCAACACACCCATTTTATAGATGTGTAAGCAAGGTTTGGAGAAGTTAAATAACTTGAATAAGGTCAGAGAGTTGAAAATTTGAGAAGCCAGTTCAACTCTGTATGCTTTTTCAAAAGACAGAATCTAGATCCCAAGCAGTAAGTAAATTTGCTCTAGGTTAGACAAGTAGAAGATGGAATCAGGAATCAAATCTGGGTATCAAATTGAGACCATGGAGGTAGATGGCTTATGGAGGCCCTTTTGAGCCAAGCTAAAGAATTTGGACTCTCTCTCATTGATGATTGAAGAGGCTCTGAAGGGTTTAAATTGTTGTGGCAATTTCATATCCACTCTAATTTATCCTGCCCAATAAGTAAAACCCACAAATTCTAGTAGTAAAAAAGTAACAGGTTTTTAGTTGGGCATGTCCAGGGGAAAGCTATTTTATTTAGTGTTGTTATTCTATTTAATGATGATATTCTATTTAATGAGAATTCCTACAACTCATGAAAAAAAAAAAGATAAACAATCTCATAGAAAAATGGTGAAAGAAAGTAACAGGCAATTTACGAAAAAAAATACAAATGGCCAATAAACATATAAAAACGTACTTGGCCAATTAAAACAATTACACAATTAAAACAATAACAAATACCATTTTTTCTCCCATCAGATTAACAAAAGAGATTAAGACAGAAAAGAGAAAGTGTTGGCAAAGGTGTTGGGAATCATGTCCTCTCATACACAGCTTGCAAGAATATACATTCATACAGCCATTTTGGAGGACAAATTGGGAATTCCTTTTAAATTAAAAGTTGCAGATTGCTGAGATCTACCAAGTTGTTGATGTATCTCCTGAGGAAGCACTTCCACACAAACACAAGGAGACTCATTGTAACAACCTCACACCTAAAAATTAAAAATAACCTAAATGTCTGTCATAGAGAAATAACTACAAACATTGCAGTATGTTCATAACAAAAAACACTATGCAGCAGCTAAGAAAATTAATCTATTTCTATATAAACTAAAGTGTATATATAGTTGAGTGGAAAAAGAGAGACTACAGAATGATACATACATAATAACATTTATGTTAAATATACTTATTTAAACACAAAGGCTGTTGCGTTTTATATGGGTTTGTAGATACGTATGGAAAATGGTTTAGAAAGGGCTTGGAAAATACATATAAAAAAACAGTAAGAGTGGTACTTTCTGAGAGGTAGCAGAGGAAATCAAGGTTTGGGACCATGAATGAACATTCATAATATTCTAATTTCTATAAGTATCTCTATACACAATTTCTATTATGTGATTAGAAATTGTTACATGATCAATTTTCACGTTAATGAATGTAGAGATAAAATTTAAAGCTACTGGCACATGAATTCCTATGCAAAATGCTATGGTCACTGCTCTGCAGAATGCATAACAAGCAAAATCTTGTTACTAGACACACAAAGACATCTTGCCTTCAAGGAGCTCTCAGGCTGGTATGGGGCAACAAGTGCAACACCATGTGGGATAAATTTCTGAAGAGAGGTAGAAAGTGAAAGGGGATTCATGTGGAGGGGGAGGGGAAGTTGTTCACAATATTTCAGGAATCAGAGAATGTGATCATATGGCAACAAAGGAGAAGCAAAGCTGGGCATGAGCTGAGAGAACTTCGGGTTCAAAGGTACAGAGGTGGGAACTCCTGGGGCCTGTTGGGGAATGAGGAGGACAGGAAAGGTGGGGACAGACTATGGAAAGCCACAATTCTATATGAAGAAGCTAGATACCAGTCCCAGGAAGCAGGAAGTCCTGCCACATCTGTAGCATGCAGAAACTTGCTTGAAACTTTATAGAGGAAAGAAGTTTGGCATAAATACAGGGGGTGGGTAGGCTGGGTCAGGAAACAAGGGTTGAGTTGGGAGGTGATATCCACAATGTGGGGAAAAATTAGGGTTAGGGGAAAATTAGGGAGTAAGGATGTTCTCAATGGAAGAGATAGGTGAACCTGAGAGATTCATTGGGTTAGGATGAGAAGTGAGTGGAGGGAGCAGAAACTAAGACTTTGAGGCCCTGTTGCCACCCAGTGATTCACAGGAAGTGTTGGGAGTCAGAAGGAAAACTGGTAAGGTTAACCCCTTCTCTGGGAGCTGTAGAAACTCTAAGGCTCTCCCACAGTGCAGGGACTGCAGTCCTTTTCTTCTCCCATTGGAATTCAGCTACACTGTGCAAAGTCAGGCAGGCACGTAGTCCTTCTGGCTTCAGGCCACCAGACTCCCAGGCTTCCGGGAAAGGCAGACGGGGCTGCTCTGTTCCTTTGAATCTGAGAATATGTGGCTGGGGAAGCCTAAATTAATTAAGTGTTGCTGAGGCTCTGAAGTCCTCCCAAAGAAGCTCACAGGGTGGGTAGTGAGTGAGGCCAGGGTAACCTACACTTCCTGTCTCAGTATTGAAATCCAAAGAGGTTCATGAGCTTCATTGGAACTAAGCCTGCACTTAAGCGCTTCCAGGGAGACAAAGAAATAATAAATCAGGAGCAGGTGCCCCGCCCACACACTGCCACCACCATTATCATCTTGTTTCTCCACAGAAACATGATCATTTCAAGTCTCAGGGACCAGATTTCTCAATGAAATAACAACTGGAAAGGCCCTGGAATTAACTGGGCTCATGACCTTCTCAGAAAATAGTCCAGGATGGGCTAATACCTTCCTCCAAAGTAGCACCTCACCACAATTTCCCCCCAAACCCTCCTCCACACACACAACAGACCTCGTCCAGGCACAGACATAGGAAGGCTCTCCTGCCACCCCCTCTTCAAGCTCCCATACTCCAGGACTCCCTGAGTACACCACAAAGCTCCACTTGGGCACTAGCCCAGTGTAAAAAAGATTTTATTCTAGCAGACTGAAATCACAATAGCATTCAACAGATAGAGTGAAAGGTTGTCAGCCAGCAATCACCAAGCTGTCTCTGTTAATGGAAAACCATAACAACTAGCTTCTTCAAAGTGTCAGGCATTGAGCCTTTCAAACTTTCAAGTAAGTCATCTCATATTCTTCAGCCATTCTCAAGCAGGACAGCATGGTGGCTGAGAGCTTAATGCTGGAGCCAAAGAACTTGCATTTGAATCCTGTCTCCACCACTTACGAGCTGTATAACCATGGATAAATTATTATACCTCGGTATCCTTGCCTGTGAAAAGATAATAGGAAAGTTGATAATAGGGTTAAGTGAGTTAATGTTTGGAAAATGCTTAGAGCTGTGCCTGGCACATTATAAACATTTACATGTATCTAACAAATAAATTCCTCCCCTTACTCATTCAGCTTACATTGAGTACCAGATAGGTACTCTGCAGTGACAGTTCCTATATCTAACTAAGAAGGAGAGGAAAAAATGCTTCCATTTTCTCTGGCAGAATTGAATGAGAAATTCTCTTGTTCCTGTAAATTATGCTTAGTAAAAGGAGTCTTCAAAAAGTTCTGTTGAAGAAGAAGCCACAAGTGCAGGAAGACTGAGGGGCAGAGCCCTTGTGGGAGGCTGGTTGGCAAGTGGTTAAGTCAAGACCAGCACCCTGGATAGCTCCCTGAAGGCCCGTACAGGAATGGGGTTGTTCCAGCGTTTTGCCAAGGCACAGGCCCAAGTCTTCTGCTGAGGCATAGGGTCTATACTTCCCTACAACTCCTACACTCTAGTTCTTGGGGCTGCTGAGGGACAGGTTGGAGAGACTGCCTTCTGAGCTTGAAGTTGAAGGGTGAAGGAGCTTAGTGTCCTGGAGCCTCCTTAGGGCACCAGACCAGGCCCTTCCACCTCACATGGATCTTCATCTGCCCCTCTCCCCTACACTGCCAAGATGTGACCAGCTTGCAGATGGAGTAGCAGAAGCACAATGAGGCACAGGTAATAGGGAGGCAGTGAGAGGACCACAAGAAAGGTTCCACATCCTGGGTTTAAATCCAGGCTCTACTGCTGGGATCGTGGGCAAGTGACCCTGGTTTTCTATGCCTAGCTTACTCATAAGTAAGACAGGGGAAATAACACCTACACTTCACCAACATTCAGTGAGAATTAAATAAAACAGCACACATAATACCCCTGGCACAGAGTGTTTAATAAATGAGTGTTTCTTGTCATTGGGAAACAGAGGACTGGAGAGTTAGAAATGAACCCAGAGACAACTTGGCTTCATGCTCAAGAATAGCCATCAACTATGCATGCCAGAGGGCTTGGAGAAGGGGTCTGTACCTTGAAGGTCCTGGGAAAGTGTCTCTTCTCTAAGATTCCACTAAGTTCTAAGTTCTTCTGCCACTAGACAGGAAACTTCTGTTTTAAATCCCCCCTTTTATTCTGACAAGACAAACCATATACACATAAATAATAATTGTTCTGTAGGCTAGAAGGCTGCCTCTTTTAAAAACTCATAATGGGAGAATCAGAGGAGGCCAGAGGTTTCAAACTCAAGTGACTGGAGAGCCAGACAAATGACATAAATATGCAAAGCCAGCTGGAGGGAGCTTGCAAAGAGCTGGAGAGTATGTGTGTGTAGTGACTAAAGACCTTCAAATAACATTTTAAATAATTTTCTCACCCCAATAGAGCCCTTCTACAGCATCCATTTCTGCCCAAGAGCTGCAGTGAGAGAGGTCTCTCCTAACTCCTCACTTAACAGAGTCCAAGACTAGAGCCCAGAGAGAGGTTGTGGCTTGCCCAAAGTCTTCCAGAGCCAGGCCTGCCCCCATACTGGGACTTTTTCCTCCAAACAGAGGGCAGTTTGGCCACTGCAGAGCAAGTGCTGGCAGCTCTTTAAGTGGAAGAATTTCTTTTTCCCTGAGATGCCTGGGTGAGTGGAAAGATTAGATAACAAGTAGCAGGCTGCTGCCCTGATGCCCAGGTCTCCATTACCTCGTCCCCCAGCCATCTCAGGGACAGAAGCCAACTTTCCAATGCCCTCAGGCCTTCCACCAGCCTGTACAGAGCCTAGAATCACAATGCCCACCCAAATGATGGACTAGCCAGGAAGCCAGGCTGTCCCTGCACCTTTTCTCTGCTCTTCACAAGACCCACAACTGTGAAATGAAGATAAAACAGCACATTTTACAGATGATAATAATAACATTAGTAAACACATCACTCTTACTATGTACCAAGCACCCTAACCAGTCGGTACTATTATTTACCCTGTTTTACAAAGAAACTGAGAGACAGAGTGGTGAAGTAATTCCCAGGCTGGTAAGTGACAAAGCTGAGAGCCATCAGTCTCTAAGGCCTAAATCCTTTGCACTGCATCACAACATGGTGCTTCTTGGGGTAGGAAGCATGGTAGGGGTACAAGTTGGACCTAATGCCAGTTTGCCTTTGAGGCCAGGAGGATGAAAGAATCCTCTCTGACTGGAAGAGAGAGACGCAACTGTAATCTCAATAACACGAGATCCCAACCTCAGCTGCCTAAGAGCCTCTCTCCTGTCAACCCTCGGACCAGAGTGCTGACTTGATGTGCTACCCAGGGTCAACGCTCTTTGAGGGATGCATGTGGCCCAGCGCACAGCCAGGGTGGCTCATCCAGTTTGCTGAGAGGGGCGTCTCAGACAGCGTGGCCCCTTTGGGAGGTGAACCTCCCTTAAGTCACTAAAGAGAGCTAAGCTGCTGGGTCCTGCCTGGAGGGTTGGGCACAGCACCTACAAGGACTTTCTTAGAGCCCCAAGACAGGACCCAGGCCACATCACTCCTGGAGTCCACCTGGGACTTAGAGGCAGCTCTGGGGGTTGGGGGATGGGGTGAGGGATAAGGAGGGGGCGGGCGTCTAGGGAAAGGAGTAAGGGCTTTCTCTGGTGCGTTTCAGGGCTTGAAGGGAGTTGAGAGTGGGAGGGGGGACTGAGGAGGAGGGAAGAGAAAAGAGGCGGAGCTGGGGTCCTGGACAGTTAAAAAGAAAAGGGGAGGCCTGGCTGAGAGAGAGAGTGACGAGGTAGTATAGGAGGGTGGGAGAGGCAGGGCTTATATTCTGGGCCCTAGGTGGGAGCGAGGCGACTTTTCCTCCTCATTTCCGAGATGCTCTTAGGAATTCTCTGCGGTGACATTCTCCCCTTGGGCTGGAGAGTCGATCCTGGCTCAGCAGACTCTGCGCCTCCCTCTCCCTTCCCAGGGGTGGAAGGGGCCAGGAGGTGGGGCCAGAGGAACGGTTGGGGGATCTGTACCCTGCCCCCCTCCAATTAGCGCCCCACAATCCAGTTGCCAGAACAGATGGGCACAGTCGCGGCTCACCTCGGGGGGCATCTTGCCTGCTGTGTCCCAAGATCCAAGCTGAGACGGAGATCTGGAGCCACCGGCGCCCCCCTCTCTCCCGCTGGGCGGGGTACAAGCAGCCTCTGCGAGCCCCCTCACGCGGGGAGAAAAGCGGGCTCTGACCCCACAGGTCCTAACTGGGGATTGGGTGGGCACTAAGCCTGCTCCTCGAACGGAGCACCCATCATCCTCAGGAGCTTGGCTGGGACTCTCTGCACCAGACCCCTTTCTGGGGCTTTCAGCCCTGGCGCTTCTGGTAAGGGGACCCCCGCCTGGCTGCGCTCCGCCCCTGGCCCCCGCCCCGCCGACGTCGTATTAGCATGAGCGACGCAAGTGGCCGGGGCACCACTCGGGGGCTGAGACTCGTCGCGTCACAGCCCCGAGTGGAAAGGGGAAAAAAGGAGAAGGAGGAGAAGAAGAAGAGGAGGAGGGGAGGAGGGAAAGAGGAGGAGGAGGCGGAGGAGGAGGCGGCGGCGGCGGCGGCGGCAGGAGCCGGGCGAGGGGAGGGTGAGCGGCCGGCAGGAGGGCGGGCAGCAGCCGCATGCCCCTCCGCCGGCGCGGGCGGCCTCTCGGCGCGGCGGGGGCGGCTCGGGGCTGTCCTGAGGCGCTGCGGGCTCAGACTCCGGCCCAGAGCCCTAGGCGCTCCCACCTGCTCTGACCACCCCTGAGCCCCGCGGCGGAGGGTCCTTGGCTCCGCAGCGAAGAGCGGCGGCGCCTCCCGGACAGGGTCTTGCCTCTCCCAGCACGCAGGCCATGGTCCCTGCAGCCACCTGAAGCACAGGGGGCGCTGCGCGGACCGCGCCCCCGAACTTCCGTGCCCTCGTCGCTGCACCGCGGGGCACCCTCGCCCACCGCCAGCGGAGGTATCTTTGGAAAAGCGGCCGCGCGAGGGTCATGGAGCCGGCGGGCCGGGCTCGGGAGGCGGCCGCCAAGCTGTCGGAGGCGGCGGGCGCGGCGCTCCGCGAGCCCCGGCGGCAGCGGCGCCTGCTGCTGGTCATCGTGTGCGTGGCGCTCTTCCTGGACAACATGCTGTACATGGTCATCGTGCCCATCGTGCCCGACTACATAGCCCATATGCGCGGCGGCAGCGAGAGCCCCACCTCGACCCCCGACGCATGGGTGCCCACCACGCCGTCGCCCACCCCCGCCAATGCCAGTGCCGACGTGGTCAACCGCTGGGCGTCCCCGACGGCCGCATGGCCTGCCGGCTCCGCTCTGAGGCCCCGCTACCCCACAGAAAGCGAGGACGTGAAGATCGGGGTGCTGTTTGCCTCCAAGGCCATCCTGCAGCTGCTGGTGAACCCCCTGAGTGGGCCCTTCATCGACCGCATGAGCTACGACGTGCCGCTGTTCATCGGCCTGGGGGTCATGTTCGCGTCCACCGTGCTGTTCGCCTTCGCGGAGGACTACGCCACGCTCTTCGCCGCACGCAGCCTCCAGGGCCTGGGTTCGGCCTTCGCAGACACGTCCGGCATCGCCATGATCGCAGACAAATACCCCGAGGAGCCAGAGCGCAGCCGAGCGCTGGGCGTGGCGCTGGCCTTCATCAGCTTCGGGAGCCTGGTGGCGCCGCCCTTCGGGGGCATCCTCTACGAGTTCGCCGGCAAGCGCGTGCCCTTTCTGGTGCTCGCCGCCGTGTCGCTGCTCGACGCGCTGCTGCTGTTGGCTGTCGCCAAGCCGTTCTCCGCCGCGGCTCGGGCGCGGGCCAACCTGCCGGTGGGCACGCCCATCTACCGCCTCATGCTGGACCCCTACATCGCCGTGGTGGCCGGCGCGCTCACCACTTGCAACATCCCCCTCGCCTTCCTCGAGCCCACCATCGCCACGTGGATGAAGCACACAATGGCGGCGTCCGAGTGGGAGATGGGCATGGCCTGGCTGCCGGCCTTCGTGCCCCACGTGCTGGGAGTCTACCTCACCGTGCGCCTGGCGGCGCGCTACCCACACCTGCAGTGGCTCTATGGCGCTCTTGGGCTGGCCGTGATCGGCGCCAGCTCGTGCGTGGTGCCCGCCTGCCACTCCTTCACGCCGCTCGTGGTCTCGCTCTGCGGCCTCTGCTTCGGCATTGCGCTGGTCGACACGGCCCTGCTGCCCACGCTCGCCTTTCTCGTGGACGTGCGTCACGTCTCAGTCTACGGAAGCGTCTACGCCATTGCCGATATCTCCTATTCCGTGGCTTACGCGCTCGGGCCCATCGTGGCGGGCCACATAGTGCACTCGCTCGGCTTTGCGCAGCTTAGCCTTGGCATGGGCCTGGCAAACCTACTCTACGCGCCTGTCTTGCTCCTGCTGCGCAAAGTGGGCCTCCTGACGCGTTCCCGTTCCGAGCGCGAAGTGCTGCTGGATGAGCCACCGCAGGGTCTGTACGATGCCATGCGCCTGCGTGAACGGCCTGCGTCGGTCCCAGACGGCACGCCTCGCAGCCCACCCGGGCCACCTGACGAGTGCAAGGATGACTATAACGACTACTACGCCCGCAGCTAACAGCCCCGTGCCTCTTCCAGGCCACGTACCCACTCCCCACCACCACTTGAGTCAAGGCTGCTGCTTTGTGAGAGCACCAGCCAGTACAGGTTCAGGGCCTAACCCTGCAGGGAGGGAGTACCCTAGCGCCAGCCCCAGTCTTAACTTCCCCTGCCCTGGTCCCCTAGCCATGACCCTTTCTGTGTCCCTCTCCCTTTCGTCCAGTGGGCCGCGGAGCCCGGAGGCATGCAAAAGGATGTGCTTCTAACGCAGAATAAGAGGGGCGAGGGCCTCTACCTTGGGGCCGCCCTATGTAAAGCTGTGCATCTGACTGTCCTCCTTTTCGTTCCTCCAAGTGCCAACTTTGCCCGCTGCACAGCGGTGTCCCCGGTCCGAATCAATAAACCATATATGTCCGATTCCACGTCTCTTTACTGATGGGGAGTGGACGGCCAGGTCAGGGCCAGGAAGGAAGGGAGGGTGAGTTGGGTCTAACCCCAATCCAGGTCTCAGCCCGGCGGGCACGCGGGGAGTCTGTGGCTTTTTTGCTACGTAGAAAAGGAAATTCGTACAAAAGGAGGAAACCCAACAAGGTCTCCCTCCCACAGACACCCCAGCGCATAGGACTCCCTCAGTCCGCGACAGCCCCGCCCTCCCAGGCCCAGCTCACGCCCCAGGGCGCCGCCTTGGGGAGCCCCGGGACCGGCTCCCTCAGGGTCCGTAGGCCCCACCCCTTGAGGACACGCCCTGCATTAAACAGAGATCTGAGACTCCAGGGCTGGGCTTCCTTTGAATTCCGGCATCCAGTCTCGGAAAAGGAGAAGAAGCCAAGCTGTTCTGGGCGAGGTCCGATCTCTAGAAATATGCGTTATGTGACGTGTGTGTTCGTTAGAGAACCAGGCTCCATCCTACGGGGAGTCGGGGAACAGTTGGTGTGTCTGCTGCGTCCCCGCCTTACGGGTCGGAGTGGAGACTGGAGAGGGTGCGAGTGCGGGAGCTAGTGCCAACCCCCCACCCTTTCCCATTTCTACACGGTCCTGAGTGGAAGGAGCCGCCTAGGGCCGTCAGAAACTCCTCCTCACTTTGAGTGCGGGTCCTCAGAAGACCCAGGCCCGCGTTTGTGTGCCACTCCCAGCCCTGGAGCCTGCGGCCTCTTGAAGGCCGCAGAGTCCTCCCATTCCGGCGCACAGTAAAGGCGGCTCGGTTGAGGAATACCTGAGTTAGACAATGCCTGAGGGAATCCGCATGGCTGGTGTGTGTATGTCTGTCGTTGGTCTGCATGTGGGTGGTCTCTCGTGTGTTTGTCTGGACAGGGTACCGTCTTTGTGAGTCTGTCTGTATGTGTTCGAGTGTAAGGATCTATGTGTGAGCTGCGGGAGGACTGTATGCCTCTGGCTGGTGTCTCTAAGCATCCCCAAGTCTGTATCTCTCCCCACCTCCAACAGTGCTAACAGAGGTGGAAATAAAAAGGAGAGAGGACCTGCAATGAATAACAAAGAAGTGTTATTATTATTACTTTTGAAAGGAGTCGTAGTAGGGTTTGAGTCTGACCTAGACGGTGTGGAGGGTACAGATCCCCCCAGACCCAACTCTACCCAGCATCCAGCAGATGTAGAGGCGGCTAGGACAATGGACTTGGGGAGGGCGGGGACTGGGGACTGCTGGGCTGGGGGCAATGGGCATGGGTGGGGCAATGTTCTGCACACCATTCTCGGTCCTGGATTCTGCTGCCCTTGTGTAAAACTGGTCTGAACCAGGGCAGGGGACCTGGAGGTGGGATCCCAGAAGGCGCCGGGAAATGGAGGGGGGCGAGGGTAATAGAGGACATAGAAGGAGAGAGACCGGGGTGGGGCTAGAGAAGGGAGGAATAGAAAGGAGGGGAGGGAGGAGGAACGGGAGGAGGAGAGGACAGGCGCGGCCAGCTCGCTGGCAGCCAGTCGGGAGCCCGCGGGGACGCGGCAACGTCGTCGGAGGCTCTACCACCGACAGAAGCGGCAGCCCGCCCCTGCTCTGCTGACGTGCCCCCAGATCTCTTCCAGCTGGCACTCCCTCCCCGAGTCCTGGTCGGTGAGGTGCAGCGGCGGCCGCGGCAGCAGAGCCGAACAGAGCAGGTGAGAAGGGCTGGGCTGGCAGCGCGCAGCGCGGGAGTAAAGCTCAGGGACCGGAGGGAGGCTCTGTTCAGAGACCGCGCTGGGACCTGGGGTCCCAGGACCTGCGGAGTTCTCCAAGTCCTAACCGGCAGCGGCCGTCGGAGGACTGCCAGGAGACTGAGGGATCCAGAGGCTCTCTTGCTTCCTCACAGAGAGTGGGGACAGGGAGTGGGAAGCTGGACAATAAGACGTCAGGGAGAAAAGGCTTAGTCTGGCCATCAGAGCTCCGTGGCTCCACATGAATGGCCTCACTTCTCCTGGACCTCCATCCGCTGTGTGCTAAGGTGCAGAACTTCTGTGCCCAGTCGGAAGGTTCGCAGGTCTCAGTCCCCACCACTCAGAAGTGCTGGCGAGTGCTCGCCTATCCTACTCTAGGAGAGAAAGGAGGTGGGGATCTGGCGCTGCTGGCAAGTATGAGCCTGGTGGAGGAGAGCCCCTGAAGCGTGTTGAAAGCCTGTGGTGCAGGGCAGAGCTGAGGCTGGGACTCTAGGGCAGAATAGAGATCTCTGCATGAAACTTTTGGAAGCCCAGCTGGCCGGGAGAGCATCAAACAGATAGACTGAAAACATAGGCATATACACCCTCTAGGCATCAAGGGCCAAGGAGAAAGAGCATCTGGAGTAAGGGCCAGGCCCTCCCCTTTAGCCCCTAGGAAACCACTCTCCCAGATGGTGGGATCTCTTAGGTTTGGCTAGTATCTTCTCGCTATGGTGCTGGCCTAGGACCAGAGCAAGAGAAGGCATGAGCCACCCTGTGTCTAAGGCTCTTACCAAGCTGACCTTACCCTTCTTTGTCCCCTCAAACCCCTGCCACACTGTTAGTGGACCCTCACCTGAATACTGCCACTTCTGCAGTGAATACTGCCACTTCTGCAGCCCCTACACTCCATGACACTGAATGGTCTGGGGACCACCTAGTCCAGAGGCTCTCATTCAGTGTCTGCAAGGACTCCACATTCTCTGCCCAACACTTCCAGGCAGCCCCAGGTTTCTCCATCCTTGTGCCGGGCTCATGGGCTCATCCATCTTTCTGGATGTTCTGTTCTTGGGTCAACTATGCTCACGCCTAACCCCAACCTGAACTGTGAGAGGTGGGGATTGGAATGTGCTAAGCATCAGATTTAAGCTCTTGGTAATAAATAAGGAATGGGTGAGTGGAAAGCATGTGTGTGTGCCTCTACAGGCTTACGCTTAGCTTAGAGTAATATCTGAGAGTAGAGGTTGGGCCCCACTAGCCTTAAAAATGGACCTTTGTCTCTCTTTGTCTGGCTTACTTCTACTGCTCCTTCAAAATTAATTCACCAGTCTCCAAGCTGAGTCAGGTGGTCCCTAGGGGCCTGGGCTGCCCAGCTTTCTTATCTCACCTCCCTCAGCATTCTCATGCCACCTACACTGGGAATCTGCAGACCAGAGACTGCCTAAATCACAGCTTGTCCAGCAGGCTTCAGGATCCTCCCTGCCTTGACCACAAGGCAGGCTCCCGATCAGCCCAGAGAGCCTCCTGGAGCCCAGGGCCTTGGAGAGCTTTGTATTCATTCAGGCACGTATTCATTCAGACACACATTCATGTATTCATGCATTTATTTTACTCAGCTCTGCAACATACATCCTGCTCTATGCCAGGCACCATTTAGGTCCCAGAGATGAAGCAGTGAACATGACAAATATGGTCTTGCCCTGGAGAAGCTCATAGTCTAGTGGGAAAGAGAGGTTTTAATCTTTAAATTAAACATCTATTTGGCACCAGGCAGAAACAAAGCAAGTACTCTGCCAATGACCCCTTGTGAATCTGAAGTGGGCAAGAATCTGGTGCCCTGTTCCCTCCCACTTTACCCTGAGGTGGTCAATTGGGCCTGGGTGACAGCAGTCTGGTACAGCAGGTACCAGCTGGAGGATAACTTCAGGTCCCATCTTATCCTATTTGGGGGCTCAGAGAGGACACTGTGGTCAGAGATGGCTGGTCTGGAGGCCAGGAGATTGAGACCAGACCTACAATGAGACTTGTTACACTACTGTCCAGCTCTGGCCTCCTCACAGGGTGTGAGTGGGTGTCAGACTATGGAAGGTGAAGGATTCCTGGCAGGTCTACATGGCTGTTGTGCTGACGCCTTCCTGTTTCTTGGTCCTTAGGTTGCACTTCTGCTTTCTCAACTAGGAGTTATCAAGATGCCCATCCTGGAAAAAGCCCCCCATAACATGGCAGCAAAAACTCCCAGCAGTGAGGAGGAAACTGTGAGTGACTTTTCCCTTGCTCTCCCCACTCACATGCACTTGCTTCCAGAACAGTCTTGAGTGGGACTGGCCCTCAGCACTTGCCCAGCCCCTAGCCTTGAACTCTCCTGGGGATGTGGTCCAGGCTGAAGCCCTGCCCTGATCCTGTTGAGGAGCCTGGGAAGGCCTAGGTTTGGGGCTGGAAGTAACCTCAGGGGGTGCTATTTTGGAATACTGATAATCACACTTCCTAACCCAAAAGGTCAGGGAGAGCCCTTGACCTGGGCCAAGTACTCTTTTTATCTCCCAGGACTTCTCCCTACCCCAAGTTCCACTCTCAATAGTTTTGAGCTTCGTGGAGTTGCCTTCGGTAACTCTGAACTCTCTACTCTAAGCCTTGTTGCACCCAAGCTGTTGTCTTTAGTTTAGCCCTGGAGCCTTAGGTGCCATCTTTCCCACTGACTTGAGACAAATCACTCTTCCCTGAGCAGGCATTTTCTCTCCTACCCCACTCACCTTCCAAAATGATAGAGCAACACATCTGATTTCCAGGATGTTGCACATTGCCACACTTGTTTTCTTGACACCTCCTTGACACCTCACATCCCCCCTTCATTTGAAATACTGATCAGAACTTTCTGGCTTCTCCCATAAAGTTGCTCACCACATTGTCCTGTCCATTGCAGCTGACAACACTTCTGTTGCTTCTGCTCTGTGATGTGTCCCTCCCTTTGGACTGTGGTTGCCTTGAGAGCAAGCCCTGTCTTTCTATCAAAACTGAGTTCAGCCCAGAGCCTGGATCACATACACTGCCCGGGAAATGTGTACTGACCTGAGACTCCAGTGTCCAAGGACCTTCATTAGTATAAATCCCTGCTTCTGTCCTTATTGAGGGCCAAAAGTCTATGAGAGTCTGGGAGGAGGTCTGAGAGGCTGAGACATCTGACTTAGTTCCTTTTTACCCATCACCAAATCCCCATAACCCAAGTAGAGTCCCAAGGCAGAGTCAGGGGTGGCTTGTTTCTAGCAGGGGCTCCAGCCAGACCTGCTGGTACTCTTGGCAATGCCATGAGCTGCACCGAGCTTTCTGTAGGTGCTTGCCCACTCACCTACCACACAGATCCCCAGACCCCAAGAGAAGGGAAAGGGAACCAGAGTGGCTGGATGGGGGACCTGGAGCTGGCTCTCTGAGAGTGGGCTGGACAACCTGAAATGCTCAGACCCACTGAGTGGTCCCCAGGGCAGGAGTAGCCCAGAGTTAACATTAACACCCTCCTCCTTCCCACTAGGGCAGTGAACTCTGGACACAGGATCAGACATGTAGGGGACTTCCATTCACCCATCAGCACATGTTCATCTCAGTCCATCTGCCCAGGGTGGGTGTGGAGGCTCTAGCCTGTGCAGCAGCAGGAGCATGGCGGAGGCAAGCTTTCAACAGACCCCTTTACTCCACAGTCTACCTGGAGTGGAAATTCACCACCCACACCACCCCACAAAGGAAAAACCCCTGAAAGAAGGCAACCCGCTATCTGCCAACTTTGTAAAATTTAAGCAATAATATGAAAAGTCCTGGTTTCCAACTGAACAAGGAAGAAAGAAAGGGGATAGAAAAGATAACAAGAAAGAAAGGAGAGAATGGCCAAAGAAGAAGGAGCAGTTGGATAAAGACTGATTTCAGGTCTCAGCTCTGCTACCAAATTGCTGGGTGACCTTAGACTATCTTTTTACTATCTTTAAATGGTTGAACATATACGTGAGATCCCTGATGAATACAGAAGGTAAACTGGGAAGCACAGCTCCCAGACAGGAATGACATCAGTGGGAAGTTCTACTTAGACTCTCTCCATATTGTGGAGGCCCCCAGAGATTATGAGTTTCCTCTTAGGAATCCTTCTGCAGAAATAAGGACAGTAACATAATAACATTTAATGATGTGCTTATTTCGGGCCAGTTGTTTCTCTCTTAATCATCTCTGGGCCCCTCTTGGTAGAAATCATTATTTATGTCCTATGGATGAGAAAGCTGAGACTTGGAAAGATTAAGAGAGGAAGAACTTCCACTGCACTTTTTCCCTTCCCCTACACCTACATAGAGCAGAATGTTCCTCCTGGAGTTTCATAACTAGGAGAGATTTAATAAAGAACCCAGGGCATGGGTCACTTTTCCAGGAAACATCTTTCAGAATTCTGGTCATTAGGGCAAGCAATGAACTATGTCTCCCACTTTTTCCCCCTAAAGAAATCTCTTCATTAGAGTCATAACCTTTGGGTCCATAGATCAATTTACCAGCAGTCAATATTAATAACAGGACTATTTCATCATAGACCCATTCATTATGGTTTATAAGCACTTTTACATCCATGATCTCTATGACCCTCTAAATGGTAGAGGTTATTATATTGCCCCCATCTGATGCGAGGAAACCGAGGCACAGAGGTAGAGATGGTTTGCTTAAGATCACACAGCTGGTCAGCAGCAGGATCACAGCATGAACCCAGGTCTGTCTGGGGCCAGCATCAACATCTTACCCCCTACACTTTGTCCCTTCCTGGGGGCTGGGCTGGGGTATGGAAGAAAGAAAACAGGAACATCTTAAATTCACAGTTCTGTGCTGAACTCCGGAAACAGATGAGTCCCAGGAACAAAGATTGGGGAAGATGGAGACAAACATTGGGCATCAATTTGGGGACAGGCATCAACTACACATAAGTGCAGGCATAGCAAGTGCCTGTGAACCTTCTCTTCCAGGGGCTTCCCAAACTCCCAGTGCCCCCATTGCAGCAGACCTTGGCCACTTACCTTCGGTGCATGCAGCACCTGGTGCCCAAGGAGCAGTTCAAGAGGAGCCAGGCCATTGTGCAGCGGTTTGGGGCACCTGGTGGCCTTGGGGAGACCCTGCAGCAGAAGCTGCTGGAGCAGCAGGAGAAGACAGCAAACTGGGTAAGAGTTACTGGGAGAAAGCTGATGGGGCAGATAAGGTATCCATCACTGGGAGGCGGGAGGCAGACATTGAGACAGAGGGATTTGGATGAGGGGGAGGTAAGTGAAAAAGATGGGGCAAATGGGGGACAGGAATGGAGGAGAGATGGTACAGAGTAAGGAACAGACAAAACGTGATGTGGGAGGTAAAGATGGAGACAGAGGGGGCACAGATTGGACAAATAGATGGGGAACAAAGAAGGGCAAGGATGAGGCAGATGGGGACAAGGTTGGGGGATAGATGGGTGATAGTTATAGGGCAGCAGAAGATAGAGATGAGGTCAGGAAAACAGAGAGGGGTGAAAAGCAGGAATGGAAGTCTCATAAGGATGATCAGGGAACATGGATGAAGCACCAAACAAGATGGGAACCTGGGATGGAGGAAAGGAGAGAGTATGAACCAAGGATGAAGGATAGACATGTGGCTTGGAAAGCACATGATCCTAACAGACGGATCTTAGAACTCAGTGCATGTTTGTGGAATGAACGAATGAATGAATAAATGAATTGCATGATCCAGTAAAGTGTCCCAGTTGTCCCTCAGGCTGCCAGGAAGGGACTGGTACACTGCACAGGTAAGGTGCCCTTGTTTGGAGGGGTCCATAGGATTAATGGCACCCCTTTTGCACTCTCCCCCACAGGTGTCTGAGTACTGGCTAAATGATATGTATCTTAATAACCGCTTGCCCCTGCCTGTCAACTCCAGCCCAGCTGTGATCTTTGCCCGGCAGCACTTCCAGGACACTAATGATCAGCTAAGGTGAGGTCACTGTGCTCCTGGGCTTGCATCTTGGAAGTCTTACTTGGGGAGGGGTTCTGTACCCAGCACCAGGAAGAAAAGGCCAAAGCTTATGCCTTGGCAGAGCTTTCTGAGGCCAAATGACCCTGAGACAGCAGCCATCCTGGCCACGGGGTCAGGAAAGAGGTTGTGTGTGAGGAACAAATACAAAGTCTTCCTCAGAATGTATTTATTTGAGATGGATGGGCACTAATGGAAAGCATGGGCCCTCAGGTGTTCCTATTGCAGTCAGCCTGAGGCTCTGAGGGGAGGTAGGTACCCTCTGACCCTGCCAGTGCTTAAGCTTGGGTCTTGTCAGTGGGACACACTGCCCCAGGTGATCTAGGAGACCTCTGCTGCCCTCCAGCCCCCAGCTCTAAACAGAAGTTTCAATGGGATGGAAATGGTTTCTTCCTGCAAGCTGCCTTTGCCAGATCCTGTGCCATCTGCTGAAATTTCAGAGCTCACTGAGCTGCTGGACCAGCCTCGGGGCCCAATGATGACAATGCAGGGGACACTTATGAGGTGTGGGTCAGGGAAGAAGGTCTCTCTGCAGTAGTCACTCAGACCCAAATCTAGGTCTCTGGTTTTAAGACCTGAAGGAAGCATGACCTGGGGACCTTTCACAGGGAGGAAAAGAACAAAAGGCCGGGCCCACCTTGCCTACTAATAAGGTTCAGCTATGCTTGGCAGACCCACACCTGCTCCTTCCTCACCTAGACCAGCCCAATCATCTGGGGCAGTCTTCTCCCTTCCCCTGGGAAAAACAAAGTGTATGAATGGTTGAATGACTTCTAAAAACAGTTATAAAAATTGCATCCTAGTGAGCATTTTTTTTTCCTGATGCAATTAAGCCAGGGTTTGTCATTCATGAACAGTTAAGATGACATGGTTCCATGGTATGGTCCTCTGGTGTCTTTTTTTACTCCCAGCACCCACTTTCTTTTTCATTAGCATTTAGGGAACCAAATTATTGACTTTGCCCAAGAGATTGGATTTCCCAAAGCAAAACCCTGAGGTCCTGATCCAGTCTAGCCCCAGCATGAGCCTTCCCTAGGAAGAGCCCCATCCCTGACCATCAAACCCTCTCCTGACTGCTCTGTGGCCTCTCCTAGCTTCTCTCCTTCCTCCTCCTCATCCTTCATCTTCCAGTTTCCTCTCCTCCTTGAAGTTCTCTCCATGAGAACACTTTTTAATCTAAAGCTTGTGAAGGACTGACAGCATGGAGTGGGAGGGTGGCAGGAATCCCATCTGATTAGGACACCACAAAGACCTGGTATCTGGTGGGTGGTCACCGAATGGAGAAAGAAAGAGGGGAAGGATGAAAGGAAGGAAAGGGAGGGAGAGAAAGTTTGAAGGGAAGGAGCCTGGGCCTCTGAAAGGAGAAGCTAAGGCCCCATTTCTCTCTGCAGGTTTGCTGCCAACCTCATCTCTGGTGTACTCAACTACAAGGCCCTGCTGGACAGGTAGGTCTGGGCCCAACCTGAGAAGGGTAGTGCTCTGTTCTGGCACAGCCTGTTGATTCACCTGTCTCCATCCTATACTAGATAAGGAGCTCCAGAAGGCAGGGACCTTGTCTTTTTTTCAGCTCTGTGTTCCTGGTTCCTGGGTTCCTGTCACTAAGTAGGTAGAACCCCATCTACCTCCCAGCATCAGGATGACTTTTACCTTAGCTGGCCCAACCATTAACAGTTTCTTTTCCTTAGATAAGCACTGTTCTTCCTTGATATCTTTAAAATAATGCCCTTCTTCAATACCTTGTATGTACATACCTGTATATGTATTAGGAATCTAGTGAACACATGAGAAGGTGGCGAAGGGAAAATTGCTGAAGAGGGGCATGGTGAGTCAGCCGTGCAACCTGCTACTCAAGGAGAATGGTCTCTTCAGTCTGAGCCTGTTTACTACAAAACACTACACTACAAAAGTGAGTTATTAGAAAATAGTACAAAATCTGAGACCACTTGTTTTATTACTAGAGTCAACAGACATAAAATTCCTCTGCTTGATTGCTGCAAAAGTTTCTGAAAGCCCCCTCTGGATTTCCATGCTCACTCTGTCATGTGTTGGTCATAACAGTTCAGTTTAATATCTGCACTTGGAGCCGCAGGGCTGTGGGGTACTCACCTGGCCCACCTCAATGGGCCCCAGCTCTAGTCATGACTGCTTTAATCTTTAGGGCTCTGCTCACACATCTGGTCATCAGTGAGATTGCTCCGGGCCACTCTTCCTTGTCACTCTGGCTCACTACCTGAAACCGTCCTGTCTGCTGCTTATTGTCTGTGCCCCACATACATATTCCAGGATCTGTACCCTATTAGAGCAGGAAATTCATATCTTGTTTGTCACCATTTCCTCAGATCCCAGAATGGTGTCTGGCTCAGAGGAGTGCTCAAAAACATTTTTTGTCTGAAAGGGTGGAAGGAAGGAAGGGGAGCAAGATAGTGGGGGAGAAATAAGAGGAGGAGAAACGGGGAGAGGGAGAAAGGAAAGACACAAAATATGCTGAGACCACAGGAGAAAGAGTTTTCTTTCTTAAATTCAGAGGAGGCTTCTAGAAGAGGTGATGAAGGAGTAAGCTCTTGAAGGAGTAGAAGGGGTTTTCTAAACAAAATAGCACAGGGTGGAGGTGAAGGCATGCTAAGCAAAGATCAGCATGAGCAAAGGCACAGAGGGCTAAAATGGCAAGATCTGCACTGTTGTGCTTGAGAGCAGTGAGGAAACCAGGAGGGTCTCCTTGGCTATGCAAATAAGGCACTATGGTACTTTAAAAAGTGGAGAGTCAAACTCTTTGACTGCCATTGTATTGCAGTTTTAATTTTTGTGCCCTGCTTTGCCTAATAAAGTTAGTAGAACCAATTCTGATTCTCTGTCTCTTTCCCTCTCCAGCCATTCTATCCCCACTGACTGTGCCAAAGGCCAGCTGTCTGGGCAGCAGCTCTGTATGAAGCAATACTATGGGCTCTTCTCCTCCTACCGGCTCCCTGGCCACACACAGGACACACTGGTAGCCCAGAAGAGCAATGTCATGCCTGAGCCGGAGCACATTATTGTGGCCTGCTGCAACCAGGTGAGCAGCCCCTTGCTGCTGCAGCCTCTCAGGCTTGGGGAGGGCACACATGTGCTAATCCATTCCTGCTTTTCCAAAGGTAGTCATAGCCCTCTCCCAGAGTCACACAGTGACCTGGGCCAGAGTGGCCCCAAAGAAGGACCTCCTGACTCCTAGTCAGTCCCATTTCTCTCTGCTGGTTGGATTTTAAGAAGGAGGAGAGTCTTCTATTGAGAACACTGTCCATGGGCTCCCATTCCATCCTTAACCAGGTCAGGTCAAAAGAGCTGCCTGAATAGATGGGCTGAGGGTTGTTAATGAGACCCTGCATGGCCTCAGCCTCTCCACATGCAGTCATCCAGGCTGTGGCCTTCTTGGAGACTATACACAGGCAAACCAACAGCTTTACAGACTGACTGTTGAAGACTTCTTTGATCTTTTTCTCCACTCACCAGGGTGTTTGAGATCTATCCCTATAGCTGTATCAAGAACTAGCTCATTCCTTTTAACTGTTAGGTAGACATGCACTGGATAGGTATATTTACTTAGTTATCACCTACTGGAGATGTTTAGGCTCTACCATCTTGCTGCAAACAAGGCTGATGTGCACATTCTTGTGTAGGTCTTCTGGCACTAGGGCATATGTTTCTTTAAGCCTTAGGCTAAAGTATTATATTTATAAGTGCAATTACTGAGTCATAGGGTATGAACATTTTTAGCATTGATAGACACTGCCTCCCTCAGCAGTGGTTGTACCAATCTATATTCAATTCCCCCACAAACATAATAGTTTTACATGAGTTAGGAACCACAAAAGCAAGTGTTCTTTTAGCTAAGTTTAATCTGGACTTTTTTGATTTGGAGTAGCTTGGAGTCCAGTACAGCTGACAGAGTTGGGTTGGTCCCAAATTGTGACTATTCAGAGCCATCACATACTTCAGGGACCTTGGGCCTGAGCATCCCCATCTATTCTCACTTGTGAAGGCTCAGTGAAGGCCTGGCACTTTGGGCCAGTTGCCATGAGTGACGTGTTTGACC
Source organism: Cynopterus sphinx (assembly GCA_030015415.1). NCBI lineage: Eukaryota > Metazoa > Chordata > Mammalia > Chiroptera > Pteropodidae > Cynopterus > Cynopterus sphinx. The sequence continues at coordinate 58,098,463 of CM057382.1, forward strand.
TGTTTCCCCTACAGTTCTTTGTCTTGGATGTTGTCATTAATTTCCGCCGTCTCAGTGAGGGGGATCTGTTCACTCAGTTGAGAAAGATAGTCAAAATGGCTTCCAACGTGGATGAACGTTTGCCTCCAATCGGCCTGCTGACATCAGACGGGAGGAGCGAGTGGGCTGAGGCCAGGACGGTCCTCGTGAAAGGTCAGCAGCAGTGTCCAGCGCATCTCCACACTCATCTCATCCTCTCATGCCCATTTCCCTCCAGGGTCAGGCACCATGCTTCATCCCCATTTGCCATTGCATGGGGACCTCAGGCCTCCTTCCAACTCAGGACCTGGCAACAAGTTCTGCTATGGCATGAGGCACCTTGATGCTGACACTGTTATTTCATTTAACAATACTCTCTAGCTTTCTGGATGAGGCTGCTTAACACTGGAATCCTGGCTTATCTTGGAATACTGGGTGAGGGAAGATTTTGAGCTGGAGGAAGGCTGGCAGTAATTATTATTAAGCAGCTGTGTTTTTCTTATGGGCAAGGATCATTCTCATTTAAGGGGTCCGTGTCACTGGGAGAGCTGTCAGATGGGGATTTGAGAGGGAACCCATTTCTAGAAGGGTGGTTGGTTGCCTCCTTCATTTGATTTCTTGGTCCTAGAACTTCTCCTTTTCAAGCTGACCTTATCCTTCAGACTGGCTGCTCCGTTTTTGAATGTTTCCAAGCATCCCCATAAGAAAGCTAGTGATAGTCTTAACATTTTTAAATCATACTTCTGGAAAATACTTTTCAAATCCAAAGCCCATCATATTTCCAAGAACTGGATGGAGAGCCTTCCTTTCTTGCATAGGCTAGAGATTCCTGGATGACAGGTGAGACTTCTGTGAGCCTCCATCTACCACTCAGTGTCCATCAAGACTCCCTGAGTGTCTGTAAGCTGAGGACCTGGGCTAGGCCTGGGGAATATAAGAGGAAGAGAGGATGAAACCCTTACCCCCAAGCCCACTTGAAAGAAACAGAAGAAAAGAGGGCATGGGGGAGCAGGTTCAAATACATAGTAATGTGATATCTATCCACTTAACATAATAGATACAGTAGGTGCCAAATAAATGCTTAAGGACTTCAGAGTAAGAAGGGAGCCCTTCCAATTGGGAGGCTTTTGAATGGCTTCTTTAGAAAAGGTGGGAATTGAGCAAAGTCCTGTGACATGAGAGTCAGGCAGGAGAGAAGGATAGCATCCAGAATGGCAAACTGTGGGCAAAAACCAGCAGGCCAGCAGCAATGTGCCTGCCCTACCATGAGGAAAGTGGCCCAGCAGGCAAAGATGGCCATACTGGTCATACTAGGAGAATCAGAAAGCAGGAGAACCTGCCTCTCTGGCAACAGGTACTTACATTTTCTGGTCCCTCTCCCTAGAAAGATCTTCTCACAGAGTTGGCTGGCTCTTTGCACCATCTAGAGCTCAGCTCAGGTGTTACCATCTAGAGCTCAACTCAGGTGTTACCATCTAGAGCTCAGCTCGGGTGTTACCTCCTTGAGCATCCCTCCCCCAACATACTCTGTCATTTTGTCCATTTTTCCCATCTTGACTGCATTTCTCACTCTCATTTGTTTGATTCATGCTGATTATCTGCCTTCCTCTTCCAGTCAATAAAGTCTAGGAGGGGCCTTATCTATTTGGTTTAATTTTTGAATCTTCTATCCCAAGCACAGTAAGGGTCCAATTATATTTGTTCAATAAAAGAATGAAGGGCTACTTAGTATACTGGGCCCCAGACTTATTTCTTATTTACAAATTAAGTATTCTTTCACCCAATTATTGGGCACCTATGAATACTTCGTCCTAAATCAGGGACTATGCAGGCCACCAGGAGGTGTGAGAACTGAGCTCATTCTCACAGACCTAACCAAGCTGAGGAATTAATAATTTATCATTTGAAAGTGAGTTAATTCCCTCAGGAGACCATGTTGTAATCAAATCCCACTCTTCTCCTCTCCAGGGACAGCCTGAGGCATCAAAATAATTGCTTCTGCTTCCAGTACAGTTTCCACTTTATTAGCAGGCCAGGCCAAGTCATCTCCCTGCTCACGATTGCCTTGAGGTCTCAGGGGTTGGACTGCACTAATCAGAATTAATTTGTTAATGGATTTTGATCTGGATTTCTAAATGCAAGTGCTGTTTCTAAGGGATGTGTGACAGAAAGGAGGAGCACATGCACCTTCCCTTCAGAAGTCTGATCAATCCAGTTAGCGCTGACTGTATCATCTGCATAACAGAAAACCAGTCCTTCACAAAGCCCTCCTCTCTGGAACTGCCACTCCACTTCCCAAGAAGGCAGATGGGTAAACCATTTAGGAAACAATTTCTGTATAAAAGTGAAAGATTATACCAACTTGGGCTAGGATTAAGAGGGAAAGACATGGGCGAGGTCTACATATATTTCAAAGAGGAAGAAGAAAAAGAGAAGTGACAAAGTATCATAGGCTTTAGTTTGAGCAACTGAGTGGATAGTGGTACCATTCATGGAGATGGGAAACAGGTGGGGAAGTGGCTACAGAATGGAGAAGTTCTTTCCAATTATGTCATGTAACCCAAGTGGAGACATCAAATTAGATTTATGTGTCTGAGCCTCAAGACAGAGGTCAGTACAAAGATATAAATTTGAGAGCCGTCAGCACATAAGTGATATTTAAAGTCATGGACCTGAGTGAGATCATCTAGAAGCAAAAGAACAAGGCCTCGGAGGTCAGGTAGAGAAAGATGCAAAAGGGATCAAATGAGTCACAACAATCCAAGATGGAATGAGGGAGTGGCCAACCACTTGGAAGACTGTTGAGAGCTCAAGGAAGAGTCATTGGTGACCTTCATGGAGGTCAGACTGGAGTAGTGGGAAGAGTGAATGGTTGTAGGCTGATGGATGTGGTCCAAAAGCAGGGAGAAATTGTTGATAAGGTCAATATGTAGCATCAGTAAGTGGAAATGGCTCTTTCAGAGAATTTGGTTTTAAAAGGAATAGAAAAATGGAAGAATTGCTGAAAAAGGAAGGGGGTCAAGGAAAGTGTTTTTAGTAGGAGAGGCAAGGGCATGGTTGCATGTAGATGAATTCATGAACTTAATCCCATAAAAGAATTGTTAATGAGAGAGGAGGTCAATGGAAATATGGAATTCTTGCAAAGAAAAAAAGAAACAGAGCCCAGAGAAAAAGAAGCTTTTGGTTTATGCAAGGAAAACAGAAACCTGAGCTCGAGGTATATAAAGTTGTGCTATGGTAATGGGAGAATGAGGAGGTTCCCGACTGGTGACTTCTGGTATCAGATCAACAGAGCCACCAACATCCATGGGCTGAGAGGCAGAGGATGAAATTCTGAAAATGAAAGAGAATACATGAAATAGGCTTTCAGAAAGTGAGAAAGAGAACTTACTCATGAAACTTGATGAGATTAATGGACTGTATTGAGTTCATATTTGAGGACTTTTGATCATATATTTCAGGAGAAAAAAATTAGCATTGTTTTGCACCATCCCCCACTCCTAACCCCCACAATGTTCAGCTCCTCAAGTTTAGGTAAGGAGAAGGTGGGTGAATCACCAGGTTCGGCTAAAGTTGGTGAATATGACCAAGGGAAGGGTGTGTGACAAGGGGACAGTTATAATGTTGGAACCTGAACTCAGTAAGGAGGCATAGTAGTCTGCTCCAGCTGCCATAACAAAGTGCTACATACTGAGTGGCTTAAACAATAGAAATTTATTTTCTCACAGCTCTGGAAACTAGAAATCTGAAATTAAAGTATCAACAGGGTTAGTTTCTTCTGAGGCCTGCCTCCTTGGATCATGGATGGCTGTCTTCTCCCTGTATCTTTACATAGTCTTTCCTCTGTGAATGTCTGTGTCCTAATCTCCTCTTTGTACAAGGACACCAGTCATATTGGATCATTTTATCTTAATTACCTCAATAAAGACCCCACCCCCAAATACAGTCCCATTCTGAGGTACTGGGAGTTAGGACTTCAATTTAGGAATTTTGGGAGGACACAATTCAGTACATGACAGAAAGGAAGTGAAAGACAGATGTGGATGATGAATAGTGAAAATAGGTAGTGGAGTCAATGGTTTTTGGGGTATCAGTGAGGTAAGTCAAGAGTATGGGATGCTTGAAACTGAGACTTCAGTGGGGGTAGTTCCTGGTAGTGATAGTTCCAAGATGTGATTGCAGGAGTGGATGCTGAGGCTAGACTGTCAAAGTTGGAAGGTTGAGAGGCTGAAAAAGGAAGATTAGGCCTGGGCCATCTACAAGGACATTCAAGCTACCTGAATGATGATTGGGCACAGGGATGTGTACCCCTCAGGGACTACCTCCAGTTGAGGCAGAAGGTGAACAGAATACTTTCAGAAGAGGTTACTGATGCAGGTAACCAGCCATCACTAGCCAGGCATCATGAAGGGATCAGAAAAGAGGAAAGGAGAAGGGGTGAAGGCTGAGCCCATGCAGAGGCCACTGGAGCATCAGGGCATGGGAGTGTCAGTGACAGACCCAGGGGCAGTTGTCATCATTTTAAACAATGCTCTCAAACTCTTAACTTCTGGGATGCTATTCTCTCCTAGTTCCAGGAATGCCTACTTGGCTGGAGTTGTTGGGGTGGAGACACATTTCTAGCCAACAGCAGTATCATAATTGACACCTTGGCATGGGTGCTTTTCAGGGCATCACAACTGAAATCCTGTGGTCTCCATCTCTCTTCCAGGGACCTGGGCAAAGGCCAGTGCCTGTGCCCAGTGCCTGGGCAGAGACTAGGCAGGTGTTATCCTGCAAGAGACCTCAGCCAAGCTGATTTCCTTTTGTCTTGGTGGAGGTCTTGAGAGAAGCCCTGAGCTCAAATAAAATCTGTCCCTGAATTCTCAGAGGTCAACTGAGGCCCTGCAGGACAGGTAGATTTAATCACTCCTTTCTCCTTGAGAGAAGAGACAGTCCACTCCACCTGAGACTTACTCACTCTGTGAGCTCTCAGGCCTATCTGACACTACTTCTGTGACAATAAGAGGGTGGAGCTCACAGAGGTCCAGTAACTGCCACTGTGGCACAGTTCATAAGCAATGGAGCCAGGTGTCTGCTGCAAAGCCTATGCCCTCACTCTGTGCCCAGTGTCCCCATACCCCCATAGCCTCTGGCACAGAGCTTCTCACACAGAGTTTACTGAGATCATGATGCAGGACAAGCGTGTGTGTCCACAGCTGGATCATCCATGGCCAATGCCGAGAGTCCCCCTAGGGGGCTAAGAGCTCTAAGCTACACTAGGACTGTCACTGTGTTCAGAGGCCTGCGGTCTATGTTAGGGAGACTGGAATAAGTACAATTGTTAAGACAAAAGTGGAAAGAATAAAAACCAAAGGAGTGTGTCCAACAGGAGTCCTGATGGCATTTGGGGAACTTCACCCCTCTGCCTGTCATAACCCAGGAAGGCTTTCTGTGCCAAGTGGCACTTGAAGCTAAATCCAAGTGAGCCAACGTCTGTGTGACTGGATCTAGCTGACGACATCAGGGTCATCTCGAGAACTCCTTAAAACAAAAAACAAAAAACAAAAATAGATCCCATCATCCCAGTGATTTTCCAGTGAGACAAGAGTGCAGCCAAGGAAGCTATATGTCTAAACACCCACATGTGCAGCCCAGTTTGGGACCCCTTTGTTCAGATGTTAGCAGCTATTGTGCATGTAGTAGCCCCCTTGATGCTGGGCCCTGTCCTGGGCACTTTCAGTCCCTTGTTGCTTTAGGTCTTCATTACAGCCAGGAAGGGAGGTTTCATCCTCACAGAATGGAGGAGGCTAGGACTTCCACAGACTGAGATAACCCACCCTTGGTGGTGTCAGCTGTGGGGCCGGGAATGACCCTGGGGCATCCGCCTTCCAAGCCTGAGATCTGCAGGGCCTGGCAGTCAGGGGTGCAATTCAGGGCCTCAGGAGGGACATGCACATCCTCCCAGGACCTCCCTCCCCAGCAAGTGGCAAAGCTATGGCTTCCTGAACCCAGGAGGAACCAACACCATTACCCTGGTCTGGAAATTTAATTAGACATTTGGCCCTGAGTCTGGAAGACTACAGCACTTGTCAATTTGTAGGAAAAGGATAGCCAGCTTAAAGAGCCCCCCACCCCCACCACCAGCTTTCCTGGGTGCTGCTGTGGAGAGCCTGCCAACAGACTTGGAAGCAGATGTCTCCATTTACACAGTCCCATAAATATTTATCCCCAGCAGTCATTTAGAGCTGAGCCACTGCTTTCAAGGAGGGAAATGACAGAAGGTAGCTACATCTGCAGAAGGCATCGGTCATGGTTTACAAGAACCACTTGGGATGGGGTGTTTTGCTATTTAAATATTGTCATCCAGAGATTGGCAAGTTTGCTGCTTTAAAAACCAATTACACATTAGCAATAACAGCCTCTCTGATTTAATTGGCCCAGAAATACCTCCTGGGCTCTTGAGGCTGAATCCTGTTTTCTTTCTTGGGGGAAGGTGGGGCTTGAGCCAATGCCTTGCTCCCACAATGGAAGCATGAAGATTTTTATGCACTAGAGCATCCAGACTGGGAGAGGCACACAGTCTAGGGCAAGAGGCCTGGCCTTGACCTGATGTTTCTGCTATCCTCTGGACCCTGGCTCCCTAGGCTATAATATGAAGATGGCAGCCCCATCCTGTGGATAGGAACAAGGGGATTTGAAGGGGCTGCAAAGCAGTGGTCAGGTGTCTGGTATGCAGAGGGCATTAGCTAATAGATAAGTTTTATTTAGATTTGAGGAGATACTCTGGGGACACAACCTCTCTAGAAAAACCTGATGAACTGAAAATGGGCATCTGTTGAATAGGCAGTGTCTGTGTGGTCAGTGATAGTGGGCTGTGGCCTCAGACTAAATAGCCTGTATTCCTTGCATGAAACCCCAACGCCTATTAACTCTGGGATGCTCTATTGCTTCCCACAGTCTCCCCACAAACCACATGCCCTGTGTGCACAGAATACAGACACCTCTCCTTTCATTTTCCTATGATTACCATCCCTCCAGACCTCACTTTCCATAGGCAGCACAATGGCATTTGTGGTACAAGGCAGCTGTGAGGTGTTTTTTTTTTGTATTTCTTGCCCTTCTCCACCCCCCAACCATCCGTTGATTCTGGAAGTATGATAGCTCTTAACATCTACCTTTGTGGTAAGGGTAGTTAGAGCCCAAAAGAAGGAGCAATTTTTTGCCCCAGTCCTTTTTTGTGAAATTAAATTAAACATATTTGGGGATAATTGTAGATGCACATGCACTTGTAAGTTGTAATCTTGCCTGTATCCTTTCCCCATAAATGCTAATATCTTGCAAAACTCTACTACAACATCACAACCATGATATTAACTTTGAGATAGTCAAGTTAGAGAACATTCCCACCTCTGCAATGACCCCTTTATACTCACATCCACTTCCCTCCTGTTTGCCCCCTCCTTAACCCCTGGTGATCGCCAATGTGTTCTCCATTTCTATAATGTTGTTATTGTTTTGAGAATGCTATATAAATGGAATTATACAATATGTAACCTTTTGAGATTTACTTTGTTTCCACTCAGCATAATTCTCTAGAGATTCACCCAAGTTGTTGCATATGTCAATAGTTCATTCCTTTTAATGCATTCTTTTGTATGGATGCATCACAATGGGTGATGTGACCACTCACCCATTGAAGGACATCTGATTTATGTCTATATTTTGGCTTTTACAAATAAGCTACTATGAACATACACACATAGGTTCATGTGTGATCATAAATTTCCATTTCAAGAAAAATACCCAGGAATGAAATTGCTAAGTAATATGATATCTGCATGTTTAGTTTTTTAAGGAACTGCTAAAACCTTTTCCAGAATGACTGTCATTTTACATTCCCATCAGCAATGTATGAGTGATCCAGTTTCTCCTCATCCTCAACAACATTCAGTGTTGTCACTATTTTTTTTAGTCTTTCTAATAGGTCTATATCCATATCTTATTATAGTTTTAATAATTATAGTTATAGTTTACATTTTTATGAATAATTAATAATGTTGAATTTATTTTCATGCGCTAACTTGCCACCTCTATATCCTCTTTAGAGAAATATCATTTCATATCATTTACTCATTACCCAATTAGATTGTTGGTTTTTGTTGTTGTTGTATGTTTGTTTTACTGTGAGTTCTAAGAATTGCTCATGTACTCTTTATACATTTTTTATTGGATGCATGGTTTTATATTTTCTCCCAATCTGTAATTTATCTTTTCATCTTCTTAATAGGATGCTTCACTGAGTAAAAAAAACCCCAATATTGTGGACTGTGTATTTGGTGTCAAGTTTAAGAATTCTTTGCCTAGCTCAAAATCCCAAAGACTTTCTCCTACATTTTTCTAAAAGTTTTATATAACATTGTATATTTAAATTGACAATTCATTTTGAATTAATATATATGTTAATACACACATATTATGAGATTTATATCCATAAATCTTTTTTTTATCTTTTTGCCTATGGGTATCCAATTGCTCTAGCAATGTTTGTTGAATCCTTCCTCTACTGAAGTACTCTTACACCTTTGTCAAAATAAGTTGGGTATATTTATATGAGTCTATTCTTTTTTTTTTTAATTCTCACCCATTTATCTATGTGTTCACTGTATTCACCTCCCTGCCAATACCACATGTTCTTGGTTATGTGGCTATATAATAAGTCTTGAAATTATATATACTGATTCCTCCAACTTAATTTGTTTTCAAAATTGTTTTAGCTATTGTAGCTCTTATGTCTTTCCACATAGACTTTAGAATAATCTTTCTATATCTACAAAAAGTCTTGCTGAGATTTTAATGGGAGCTGCGTTGAATGTGTATATCCATTTGGGGAGAGTTGACATCTTCACTATGTTGAGTCTTCTGATGCATGAACACAGTATTTCTCTCCATTTACTTAGAGTTTCTTTGATTTTTTTCATCAGCGTTTTATAGTTTCAGCATACAAGTCCTGTAATTTTTGTTAGATTTGTTAGAAGTATTTCATTTGTTTTGCACGATTGTAAATGGTATTTTATTTTTAATGTTGATGTTCATGTGTTTGTCACTGATATACATAAATTCAATGGATTTCTATATGTTTATCTTGTATCCTACAAACTTGTTGAACTCTTTTATTAGTTTTTTTTCTGCAGATTCCTAAGATTTTCTACATAAACAATCATGTCATGTGAAAATATAGGCAGTTATTTTTTCTTTCTAATCTGTATCCCTTTTATTACTTTTTCTTGCCTTGTTTCACTGGCCAGAACTTTTGGTTCTGTGTTGAATAGCAGTGGTAAGAGTGGGTGTCCTTTCTTGTTCCCGATCTTTGGGGAAAAGCATGTAATCTTTCACCTTTAAGTATGATGTTAGCTATAGGGTTTTTTTTTTTTTAGATGCTCTTTAGGAAGTTGAAAAAGTTCCTTCCTCTCTTTTTCTAGCTTGTTGAGATTTTTTCATGAGTAAAGAATGATTTTTGTCAAATACTTTCATTGCATCAATTGATATAATCATGTATTTTTAAGTAGTCTGTTAATATGATTACATTGATCCATTCTCAAATATTGAACCAGCTTTGCATCCCTGGCATAAGACCCACTTAGTCATGGAGTATAACTCTTTTTATACTATGTTACTTAATTCTATTTGCTTATATATTGTTTAGTATTTTTGTATCTATATTCATTAGGTTACTGGTCTGTGGTTGGTCATTGTGTGTGTGTGAAGGTGTGTATGTTTGTGTGTGTGTGTGTATGTGTGTGTGTATTTTGTCTTGTTTTGGTGTCAGGGTAACACTGGATTTATAAAATGAATTGAGAAGGGTATCCTCCTCTTATAATATATAGAAGGAATCGTGTATATTTGGTGTTAATTCTTCCTTAAACATTTGGAAAAATACTCCAGTGCAACTATCTGGGCCTGGAGATTTCTTTTTCAGAAGTTTTAAACTTACAAATTTAATTTCTTAATAGCTATAGGGTTATTTAAATTATCTATTTTATATTTGGTGCATTGTGGTAGTTTATACTTTTCAAAGAATTGGCCTATTTCATTTAAGCTGTCAAATTTATGTCTGTAGAGTTGTTCATAGTGTTTCTCAATTAAGCTTTTGATGTCTGCAAAGTCTATAATGATATCCCTGTTTTATCCTGATATTGTGTCTTTCCCTCTTTTTTAATTTTTGTTAGATTTTCTAGAGATTTGATTGATCTTTAAAGGAATTAGCTTTCTTTTCTGCTCTCTGTTATTTCCTTCCTCCTAGTTGTTTTGTGTTTACTTCATCTTTTTTCCTTGGTTCTTGAGGCAAGAGCTTATATTATTCATTTGAGACTTTATCCCTCTTTCCTAATGTCAGCATTTGTGCTATATATTTCCCTTTCAAAAATGCTTTAGCTGGGCTTCACAAATCTTTATATGGCATATTTTTATTTTCATTTATTTCAATTAAAAAAAATTTTTAAAGACTTCCTCTTTGACCCATGGATTTATTTGGGAAAGTGTTGTTTAGTTTCCAAATAACTTTTCCTGTTATTTTTCTATTACTTATTTTTACTTTGATTCCAGTGGTCAAAGAACACATTTTGTATAATTTTAATTCTTTTCAATTTGTTAAGGGTGTTTTATGGTCTAGGATACAGTCTACTTTGGCATGTATATTCCATGGGCACTTGAAAAGAATGTACATTCTCCTGTTGTTAGGTGGAGTGTTCTCTAAATGTCAATTAGATCCTCTAGATTGATTATATGTTGAGTTCTTCTATATCCTTACTGACTTTCTGTCTAGTTGTTCTATAAATTAGCAAGAGAGGGGTGCTGAAGTTTCCTAATACAATTATGAATTTGTCTATTTCTCCTTTCAGTTCTGTCAGTTTTTGCTTCAAATATTTTGTGGTATGTTTAGTACGTACATATTTAAGATTGTTATGTGTTCTTGGTTGATTGACCCTTTTTAAAAAATGTAATGTCCTGGTAATTTTTTTTGCTTGAAGTTTACATAATCTGATATTAATACAGCCACTTCTACTTTCTTTTGATTAATGTTTGCTTGATATATACTTTTCCTTTCTTTTATTTTCAAGCAACCTATATCGTTACATTTGATGTGAATTTTGGAGATAGCGTGTAACTGGGACATGTTTTTTAAATCTACTTTGTCAATTTCTGTCAATGTAATTATTGATATGCTGTGGTTTAACTCTGCTGTTTTATTTTTTTGTTTGTTTTGTTTTTCATTTCTGTTTTTCATTCTTGCTTTTTTTCCTACCTTCCTTGAGTTACTTGAACATATTTTAGAATTCCATCTTGATTTATCTGTAATGTTTTTAGTATATCCACTTGTATAGCTTTTTCTAATGGTTCTATAGTATTACCTTATATATACATAATTTATCATACTCTACTGGCGCTGAAATTTTGTAAGTTCTAGTGAAATGTAGAAAGTTTACCACCCTTTACATCCCTTTGCTCTCCCTCATTTATAATTGCCTTAAATATTTCCTCTAATATAAACATTTCCTCTAATATAAACTACATCAGAGCTATAATTTTTGCTTCAACAGTAAAATATAATTTTAAAAACTCAGAAAGAGAATGAAAATTTATTTACTCAGATTTTTATATTTATGTTGTTTTTTCTTCCTTAGTTTTTCCTCATCTGAGAATGTCTTGATTTCTTCTTCATTCCTGAAGGATATTTTTGCTGCGTATGGGATTCTACGTTGACAGTTCTTTTATTTCAGTACTTGAAAAAGGTTGTGCCACCAGAATTTATGGTTTCTGATAAGAAATATGCTGTAATTTGGAGTTGTTTTTTTTTTCTATAGGTAAAATGTCATTTCTCTATCTCCTTCTCTCTCTCTGCTTCAAGATTTTTTCAAGATTTTTTTCTTTGTCTTTAGTTTTCAGAAGTTTGACTATGGTATGCTTAATATGAATTTCTTTGAATTTATTCTTTTTGAGATTAACTGAGCTTCTTGAATCTTTAGTTTTATGTCTTTTGCCAAATTTGGGAAGTTTTCAGCCATTATTTCTCTAAGTATTTTCCTGTCCTGCTCTTTTCCCTCTTGTCCTGGGACTCCAAAATGTCAGACATGATTGTTAGATTTTTTGTCCCACAGATCCCTTAAGCTCTGTTCTTTTTCATCCTCCTCCTTCTTCTTCTTTGTTTTTAGTCTGTTCTCTCTCTGTTCATATGGCTAATTTCTATTGATTTATCTTCAAGTTCACTGATTCTTTTCAATGCCCCCTACATTCTGTCACTGAGCCCATTCGCTGAAGTTTTTATATTGCTTATTATATTTTTTAGTTCTAAAATTGCCATTTGGTTTTAATGATATCTTTTACTTTTTTGCAGACCCTCTGATTTTTTATTTGTTTTGAATGTGATCATGAATTTTTATGATAGCTAATTTTAAAATAATTTCAAATAATTTTAACATTTTTTTATCTCTGTGTTGGCATCTATTTGTTGTCTTTTTTCGTTAAAGTTGAGATTTCCCTGGTTCTTGATATGGCAAATGATTTTTCTATTGAAACTTGAATGCGTTATGTTCTGAAACTCTGGACCTTATTTAAACCTTTTGTTTCTATGGCCATACCACCCTGACTACAGCCATGCCACCTGAATATGCCCGATCCCATCTGATCTTGGAAGCTAAACAGGGTTGGGCCTGGTTTATTTTTGAATGGGAGACCACCTAGGGAGACTAGGTACTGTAGGTGTAAAAATAAAATAAAATAAAATAAAAATAAATCTTTTGTTTTAGCTGGCTTCTTCTGAAGCCAGCAGAGGCAGGGTGGTTCTCCAGCAGAGGCAGGGTGGTGCTGCCTTGTTACATCCTGGTAGTTGTTGAAGTCCTGGTTCTTTATGTGGCCTATATGGACACACCAGGGGAGGGTACTCCTTGTTATTGGTCGGAGTTGGGAATTCAGTCTCCTCACATGGTCTCTACTGATGCTGTATGGAGAGCAATTGTGATAGTAGTTACCACATAATTAAGAAGAAAGTCCCAGCTTCCATATGATACCATGCCTTCTCTGAAACCATCCAAGGATAAAATGCCTCATTAAAGAGTGGTAATAATGGAAGTCTAGGCTCTCCACTCCATCTTAGCTGGCATGGGAGTGAGGGGGTAAGTTATCATTATCTAAGTGTTCTGTCTTGCTAGCTTGCCTCTTACCTGGTCCTTTAGTTAAAGAGAGCAAACTTTTGTCAGGTTCACAAACTTGTTTGTGTTTCTAAGTTGCTGGCTACTTCCACTCCAAGTCTGGAATATTTCAGGTAAAACTGAAAACTCTGTGTTCTTTGGTTAGGGCTACCATAACAAAAGACTAAGTGACTTAAATAACAGATATTTATTTCTCACAGTTTGGGAAGCTAGAAGCCCAAGATCAAGGTGTTGGTAGGGTTGATTTCTCCTGAGGTGCCTCTTCCTGGTGTATAGATGACTGCCATCTCACCACATCCTCACATGGCCTTTTCTCTGTGCATATACATCTCTATGCCTCTTCTTCTTCTTCTTATAAGGATAATAGGCATTTTAGCTTATGACATCATTTAACCTTAATTATCTCTTTAAATGCTCTGTCTCTAAATATAGTCACATTGGGGGTTAGGGCTTCAACATATGAATATGGTCGTGGATGGAGGAGACACAGTTTAGTCCATAACATCCAGGGAATCCACTGTCCTTGGGTCCTAAGGTTCCTAGTCACTCTGCCTTTCTCTCTCCATCTTTAAGACTCTTCTACATTTGTTTTAAATATAATGTCCAGGGTTTTTAGTGGTAGGAATAAAGAAAAGTCCACTTCTTTCTTGAGCTCTTTAAGGAAGCTTTTGTATCCCAAGTCAAAGCAATTATGATTTGCAAGAACGTGATTTAATTGGGCAAGAAATATATTTGTTAGAATCACATAGCCTCTGGGGACTGGGAGCATAAAGATTACCCCATAAACCATAGAATAAAGAAGTATATAGGATGTGGAATGGCAGATCCCTCCTGAAGGAGATATGATCTGGGTAGGGAAGATATTCAAATGGGATTGTCAATGGTTTAAAAACTACAAGCCTTTGAGAATGTGCTCAATGCCGACTTCCCAAGGAATAGATCAGAAGAAGCAAGTATCTGAGAGAAGGCTGTGTGTGTGTGTGTGTGTTAGACAATAGCACCTGAGAGTTCTGCAGCCCTCCAAAGGCAAAGGTACCCTGTTGATTCTGTCTTTGCTCACCTTAGTCACAGTTTGTAAGTTTTCTACCTCTAACAGAAGCTCCTGGGCCCTCCGATGCCTTGAGGCATCTGGAATTTCTGCATCGCCAAAGCTGTCAACTCTCCAGGTGTGGGTGGCAGAGCAAACTTCTCCTATTACTCAACTCTGACTTCTCACTATTAAGCAAGGGTTCTCCTTGAGGAAGATTGATTTACCACATTAAAGAGCCTCCATGTGTTTGATGAGGATGTCACAAGACAAACGGCCCTGCCATGTGCCTCCAGCCCACTTCCCTGTTTCCATTACATTTGGACCAGAGTCATGGTGAATGAATTAGGCTGTACTTTATTTTCTGCCTCACATGATAAACTTGTCAGTATTTGACCAATCAGCTCCTTGTGTGCAGGGAGTTTATTTGCAAGGCTACCTGGCATCTCTGCTTGGCTGTCCTGCTTCCATTTCACTCTGTCTAATGAGCCAGGACTTGGTTCCTGTTGTTTGGTGCTTAGCTCCAGATCCCTGCACAACCAGCATGCAGTGGTAATGGCTCAGACCTTCCCAGGGTCCCTCTCTGCTGTCTGGAGGAGAGTGGGGCACTGTTGCCTAAGAAGCTGTCTTTTTTGCTGTCTGCCTCAAGTTGCCTAGCTAGGAAGGAGTGTGCATTGCATTCACTCTCCTATCCTAAAACAATGTCAAGCTTGCTCCCCAGTATCCTGGCTGGACTCCTCTGGGCTTCCTGGAGCACTGAAAATTGCACACTCCACTTTGGCCTTGGAGCTCTTCCTAAGGAAACCTTGGTGTAGGCAGATACCAAGCTTGGGCTATCAGAGCTCACCAGGCATGGCCGAAAAAGCCAAGGTAGGCAGCATTGGGGCTGCCTATGGCCACTTGGCAGACTTCCAGGACCACAGCCTTTTCAAGCTGCTAAGCATCCTAGACTCTGTTCTGATCACATCAACCTGTGCCCAGATCCTCCAGTGGCTCCCTTCTGTTGCTAAATGAAGTCCATATTCCTGATGCTGCCATTCCATCCTTGATGATCTGCTCATAGTCTAGGCCTTGAGTTTAGATCAAGTCCAGCTCCCTTCATTTAACTGGGTAACCTGAAGCAAGATACATATCTTCTCTGCTCCTCACCTGTGAGTGACATTGATAATAGTGTATGTCCCATATTCATTAGTATGAGTGCTTAGATTGATGTTTGGCACATACTAGGTGCTCAAAAAAGGTTAGCATCACTTTACAATGTCATTCCAGCCTCACCTAAGTCCTGCATGCCTTCACCCATAAGCTCCACACAGAAGCCTGGGTGTCTACCTTCCAGTCCTCAGATCTTTTTTGCACTCTTATCTCCTTCCTGACATTATTCTCCCTTCCTCTCTGCTTATTCAAATCTGACCCAGGCCTGGCCAAGCCCTCCCATGCTCTAAAGTCACTAGCCAACCTGGGAGCCCAAGGGAACCCCTAGAACAGTACATGGTACAGGGCCAGGAACCATGGACATTGGCAGGGACTCATACTAGAGCAGAGAGAGGCAAGGTTTGGAGCCTTGCAAAGGGTAATGAATCCCTTCCCATCTCCTCCCTAACCTTCTCTCTTCCATGAGGCTCTATGCCCCCAAAGTAGTGGTTTTCTGACCCTCCAGAGGACATGGCCCTTTCCTGTGTGCTGCCAGGGTTCTTCTGGGTCCCCTCTCTGAGCTGTACACACAGATCTCAACTTCATCTGTCCATGCACACTCAAGTTCATTGCCAGCCATGGACACTTTCTTGTGGCTGCCTAAGGTGAAGACTCAGGCCCCACCCTGTGTGAACTCACTGATATGGGGAAAGGGGACCAGATTAGGGCTTCTGAGGATGGACTGGCAGTGACTTTTTGAAACATGGGGGTTGTGGGGATGGTGGCAGAGTCATGTGCTATAGGGGCATATGCTGTGAGGTAGGATACAGTGGGTCCAGGTGCTGTGTAAGGCTGGCCTAGTGGACAGAGCACTGAGCAGGTGGCTCCGGCATGAGAAGTCCTAGAGAGAGGGCTGCTCTCACCATGCCTGGCACAGGGCCAGCACTGTTAGAGGATTACAGAGTTCAGGAGGATTCTAGGATCAGAGCTTTGATAGGCAGAGCAGGAGAAGGGCCCCTATCCTGGAGACAACCCTGTGCACAGGTGTCTAGGGAGTGGCAGGAGGCTGGTGTGAGGTCCATACAGGGAGTTAGAGGGCAACAGAGGTGAGCCTTGGAGCCCAGGGGTTGTGTTTAGAAGTTTGAATTCTACCTGGTGGGCAGGAGGAAATGTTTCAGGTTAAAGGGGTGATACAGTGATTACACCACACTTAAGGAACAGAGGGAAAGCAAGTTTTCCCAGGAAAATGATGAGAGTCTCATCTACCTTTAGCTCTTTAGGGCAGGGCCCAAAGCCTTGAAGTTGATCAGGCTGAGAGGTAGGAGAGCCCAAGAGGCCATGTGGAAGGTGATGAGTCATCACAGCCCCATAGAGATCAAGAGGCATTTGAAAGGACAGTGCTCCCCAAATCTTCATTCTAGATAAGAAGGAGGAATGGATGACCGAGGATGGGCTAGCTTGCTGCTCACTTTCCAGAGTAGAAGACTGCTGTGAGTGATGGCTCTTTCCTCCAAGATTTTCAAAAAGTGGGAGGAATGGGATGGGTGGGAACTAGAGACTCCTTTCACATGAAGACATATAGAAACCTCCCATGAAACTGGAGTAATCACCTGGGCAGAAATAGGGAACAACACAAGTAGCCTTAGCATCTGTGTGCCCAGCAGGTATTGAGGAATCCCAGAGTAGGGTCTTAGGGATTGCCTCACTCAAGGCTAACAGCACCAGCAGGGGGAACTAACCACATGTCTGAGTTAGGGAGCAGCCCAGGGAGGCCAGGGCAAGGCCAAGAGTAAGAGGAGCATGCAGGACCTCACTGATAACCACCCCTTGTCCCTAGCCCATCAGAGAAGAGGACAGGTGGATTCCTGGAGTTGTTCCCTGTTGGCAGCATCAGCTGTGTGTGAACTCAGCCTCCTACTGACCGGGAAAGGTGCTGCTATGCTTAGCTCTGACCCATGGGCAGGATCTAGCTGATAAATAGAAGATGCAGGGGGACCTTGAGCCTAAGGGTAGAAACAGATGCTGCTCTCACACATTCCCTGAACTTCAGGAAGGCAGATTCCAGATGTCTGTGATCAATGATGGGCATAATTCTTATCTTGAGGTTCTGGAAGAAGTGAAGCCTCTAGAGCTAGGGGCTCTGAAAGTAGGCATTTTGACTCAGCGGTGACTGGGATCCCGGTGGCAAGCGGGAGGGGCAGGAGCTGAAAGGTGCATGTGGCTGCACTTGTAGAGGGTTGCATGCCTGGGCTGAGTAAAGAAAATAGAAAGGTCATCACCCAGGGCCAGGGACACCCAAGTGTGTGCTTTGATGCTGGGACAAAAGGGAACAGGGAAAAGGATTTGACTGTCATCTTGAAGGGATCCTCAGTATGCTTCTCTCCCACAAAGAGAATAGCTTGTGAGAAGGGACTTGGAATAAATGCAGCAACTAAATGAAATAAATAAATGATAGAGGACTGTGGCAAACCAAGGGTGCAGCTTCTCAGCTTCAGCAAATTCTTGCAGTGTAAGAATGTGAACTCAACATCACCAGTACACAATGGTATAAGTTAGGATTAGATTTGGCCACATGTGGCAGAAAAATCCAAATAATAGTAGCTTTCATGTATACCAGAAGTGAGCCAGAGCTGATACATAGTGGCTAGTGTTCTTCCATCTCATTGCAGGGGTGCAGCCCTCATCCTCATGGTCTCAAATGGAGACTAGAGCTCTGGCCATCACACCTCTGTTCTAAGTCGCAGGATGAAAAAAGGTGGGAAGAAGGGCAACAAGCATACGCTAATTATCTTTAAGGAGGTTTCTTGGAAGATGTCATTATCATGTTTCTAGATCTTGTTGACACATGGTTCCTTCTAGCCGTAAGGGAAGCTGGGCAATGTAGCTTTGGTTCTGGCTGTCCCCAGGCCAAGCTGAAAACCAGGCATCTTGTGGCTAAAGGGGGAATGAATATTGTGATATGCAACTAGCAAACTCTGACACATGATGCCCTTTTGCCTCCAAATACCACACTCCCTATTTTCCCATGCATAGAATATTCTGGAACTTGGGGAGTGTAGCAGTAACCCTTATCTTGTTACAGCATCTAGCCCAGAAGTCTTGACCTTTTGGAGATGTACAGCCTCCATGTTGGGTCCTGATGCCACACCATGTATGGTATGGTGGAAAAAAAAAATACATAATCAATACTGTAAAGACTCCTGACTGGAAGAGGGGACACGCAGCAGCACCAGCCATGGCCATGGTCGAGTCCCATTGGACAGGCTTTGCGAACATTCTTGCGCTTGGTGGAGGAAGCTGCCTGAAGCTCATCTGGCCAGCCCAGCTCCATTCTGGGAGGAAGTCCGTGACCAATCTTCCCATGGTGGAGTCAGGTTCCCTTGGTGACACATCTCTTGCCCAACTCAGTGGTTTTTAACCTATTAGTCCTAATGAGTTCCACAGGCCTGAAATAACCCCTATCTGGATACATGTTCAGGGCATCTTGGCTCTTCCATCTGCCTTCTGTATCGAAATAACTGCTGGGGTGGAGGGTGGCAGGGAAAGAAGCATTCTTACTCTCTTACTTCAAATATTCATATGAAATTGACTAATTTTGAATTCTAGTAATTAATGTTTGAAAATCATAGTTCAAGACAAATAAACATGCCTATGTGCCAGATGTGGCTTTTGGGTACCAGTGTGTGTGTGTGTGTATGGGTGCTGTTAAATGAAGGGATTTGGAGCTCCTCCCATGGTGTAGGCTGGCCTGAGTGTCTAACATCCATGGAGAAGGCCCTACACCAGCCCCCTTCATCTTGTCAAGCAAGACCAATGACCACACATCTGGAGGCAGAACTGGCCGCAGCTGGAGGGAGGGACTACTGCAGGGATTCTGAGCTGAGCCCTGGGGTTAGTACAGAAGCTCAGGACAGTCTGGCTGACTTCAGGGCCCACCAACTGGAATAGGAGAAGAGTGAAGACTGGCTCAAGATCTGAGTGTCCATGTGTGTGTCTGCCTGCCTCTGGTGTACTAGCAGCTGTGCAGAGGGAACCCCAGTCCTCACAGGGGGCAGATGCTAAGGCTTTGCTTGTCTGCCCTGCAGACTCTACCAACCGGGACTCACTGGACATGATTGAGCGCTGCATCTGCCTAGTTTGTCTGGATGCCCCAGGGGGCTTGGAGCTCAGCGACACCAACAGGGCGCTCCAACTCCTTCATGGTGGAGGCTGCAGCAAGAATGGGGCAAACCGCTGGTATGACAAGTCCCTACAGGTAAGCATCTCCTGCACCATGGCCAGTGGCCCACGCCAGCACTGTGCATATGTCTGGCAGACTCACTCACTGGCTTCTGCTGCCCAGGATGCTGTGCCTGGGGCCAAGGGAGCTGAAGGGACTAGAGATGTGCTATTGGTATGAACCTATGAACTAGCCAGGACTTTTCTCAGGAGCAAGTGGCTAAACCCATCTCAAACTACCTAACCTTCTGCAGCCTGTGCCAGGCCAGGGAACCCTCTGGGTGGGACCTGGGGCTCATTTTTCATCTCCCATCATACACTGTAAGGTGTGGGCATGCCGCAGGGTCCCACTGAACAAATCCTCAACACATTCAGCAAGAATCATATCTAATGTCCAGATATGTAAGCTTTTCTGTCACCTTTGTCTGGCCTTTTTAGCACATGTCCCTCCATCTTGAGAAGTAGGGCAACCCAGCATCTCCACAGAAGAAAATCCATAAAATGAAATAAAGCAATTCATATTTTTTTTATTCATATGACATCAAGCCACTTTGACCTGGAGAAAAACTCTGACACAGGTGGGGATGAGGTCAAGTTTGGACCATTTGTTCCTATTCTCCCATTCTTTTTTCCCCAGCATGCCAATCCTGAATCTAATCTTGTATATTTTTAAAGCCTCCACACTTTCACAATGACTATATTAAATAGTAGCTAACCATCTCTGTGCTTTGGGTTAGCATCACTCACACTAATAAGCATTTTGGGGCTTATATTTATCTTTCTCTGTCCTATACATTCTGCAGGTTATCCTTTTTATTCATTTGCATATTGATTCTGCAATTTCTGATGAGTTCTCTTGCTGGTGTGCTGGCTGTTTCAGCCTCCACCAGAAGTGCTAATGGCTTGTAATCTTTCACGGAGCAGCTGTGGGAATGAAATGATATAATGGACGTACAAGACCTGAAACACAGTAAAGCTCTGTAGCAGTTTTTAAAAGACACCATTTGCCTCTATTTCTTTTAATGACAGGGATATAAAAACACTAAAGTGTAAGTGGGCACAGTGCTTCCCTCCTACCTCACATGGGTGACTGTGCACAACTCTGGGCTCTTCTTCAAGACAGGACAGATTAGCAGGGGAGCTGGAGAAGCCCAATGGGCTCTGAATGTGAAGGAAGGCTCAAGAAAGGCAGAAGACTCTAAGGGAGAGAGAAAAGAGCCTGCAGGGATGAGTTTTGAGAGAAACTCTGTGGGAAGTTTGAAGAATGGGGGTAAAGCTTTGGGCAACTGACAACTATGTGAGATATTGGAGAGACATGGAATCATCTCAGGTGTGCCCCGGAAAAGATTTCAAGAGCTTGTTTATTTGTTTGATTTGGGATGGTGGCCTAGTATCTCTTGAGTGTGATGTTGAGCTGGATGGGTTACAAGGTAACCCTAATTTATTCGGGTTTTGCTTTAAGAATCAAATCTCATTTTTATTACTTTGTCCCAGTTCTTTTATGCACCGAGTATGTTCTTTTTCTAAGTCAGCTAAATACAGCCTTTGTAAGGTCATGAAAAAAAATCCTAATTAATCTACAGTTCCTGTGATCCTTTCATATACCTTCCCTCTAGTCTTTATATCAATCCTGTATACCAGCTTTAATGGTTCCATTTTAAAGGTGAGCAGACTGAAGCCAGAGAGTTGAAGTGTCTTGTGAAAGCTCTCCCAGCTAGCAGGCCGCAACATCAGAAGTGGAATTCAAGTCCCTGACACAAAGCCCATGTAGCAGTTAATGGGGCACCCTCAGCATACCTTTTTCTCACTCTCATCAAGGGAAGTTTTATTTCTCTCTAGGAATATGCATGCCATTCAAATTAAATTGTTATCTTTTCTCAGTCATTTAACAAAATTCTTGAGCACCTACTATAGGGTAGACACTGGTATAGATCCTGGGAATAAAATCAACACACAGTGGCCATCAGACATATCATCACACAACGGAATACAGGATAGTAGCCCTGACACACACCATGAGGGGAAAACAGGACCAACAGAAGCTGAAAAG
Organism: Cynopterus sphinx; assembly: GCA_030015415.1. Lineage (NCBI taxonomy): Eukaryota > Metazoa > Chordata > Mammalia > Chiroptera > Pteropodidae > Cynopterus > Cynopterus sphinx. The sequence continues at coordinate 58,120,094 of CM057382.1, forward strand.
ACTTGCCCATGACCTGGGGAGAGTGTGCACAGCTTGTCGGCAATCACTGGGCTACTTCAGTCAGGGAACTTTGGGCTGCACCTTCACTGCCCAGAGCATTTCTGAAAAGGAGGTCACATAGTTTAGATCTGTTTGAGACACTCACATTCTCAGGCCCTGGCAACGATCTTTTTAGGAGATCACGTACTGTGGTGTTTTTGAGGACAAAGTCCCTTGAGAGGCCAGAAGGCCTACCCTGGAGCAATGGGGTGGGTGTGAAACGCAGAGTCTACTGAAGGCTTGGTCACCTCTCTCCTCCTCATTGCAGTTTGTGGTGGGCCAGGATGGCACTTGCGGTGTGGTGTGTGAACACTCTCCATTTGACGGCATCGTCCTGGTGCAGTGCACGGAGCACCTGCTCAAGCATATGTGAGTCTGGAGACAGGACCCCTCCAAGAGCAGCAGTGGAGGCCAAGTCAGACTTCCCAGCAGCCACCAACCTAGGCCAAAAAAAATTAATGGCCACAGGGGCCTGCGTTAGTCTGAAAAGTGTATTAGGAAAGGATGAATCTGCAAAACAGGTTTAATGAGACATCATATACTTTATCAACCATGGACAGAAGGGACTAACTTCTGCCAGGTTTAGGGCAGAGGGGCTTGGCAAAGAATTCTCAGCTAGAAAGGAACATTTGCTTTGGTCCAGGAAAGATCACATCAATCTCTGTTGTTTGTTCTTAGTCTGAGTTGGGCCAACTGATGACCCAGCATTTAGGGAAGGTCTCAGATCTGTACCTCCTTCCATCCCCTCAAGCTGGGTCTCTCCCGCCCTTCTAAGCTGGCTGGACTGAAGGCTTCTTTGTCCTTTAAATAAATCCAAGTTCCTTCCTTCATTTACTTTTTTGCTCATCCTCTCCTTCTAGAAACTTCTCCCTGATCTATATTCTGAATCTCTTCCATGATTTAGGAACTCTTTAAGATCTCTGAAACCGAAACCAACTCTCATAGACAGCATGGCACCATTTGCTTCAATTTCTCTCCAAATGTTTTATAAGTGTTAGTGGTATAATGCAGTCAATCAGGAAAATGTGAAAAGAAATAATGGGCTTTGGAGTTAGGTGGTTTGGATGGAGTCCTGGCTCTGCCACTTGCTAATTCAGATAGCTTCTCTTCAGTGGATTAGGGGTTGGGCGGCAGCACATACCCATTGAACTTCCAGCAACTGAGATGACTGCAGAGGGCAGAGAAACATGCTGCCCTTAGCTTTTTGGCACACAGGGCCACAGGAGGTCATGTCTTTGTGTCTGCAGGATGAGCAGCAGCAAGAAGCTGGTCCGAGCTGACTCTGTCAGTGAGCTGCCGGCCCCCAGGAGACTGAGGTGGAAATGCTCCCCAGAAATTCAAGGCCTTTTAGCCTCCTCTGCAGAAAAACTTCAGCGGTAAGGAAAACATTAAGTCTCCCTTGGGGATATGCTCCATGGGTCACTCCATGAGCCCTTTCCCACCCCAGCTACTGAGACTAGGAAGGTTCCAGAAACCACAGCTCCTATGACCCGCCCCCCCACATACCCTCATGGAAATGTAGTCAAACTAAAGGAGAGTTATAACTCTCAGGGAAACAACCTTGCTGAAGAATCCATCATTTCCATAAAATGCAAACGTGGAGTTATTTTTTTTCACAGGTTTCACCTGACTGAGCATAGTCAAGGTGGGGAAATCATCCCTTACTTTCAAGGAAGTAATAAACAACTGGTTTGAATAGGTCATTTGAATCCAAGCTATTTCAATTTGCTTGAATTTTTACTGCAACCTGACAAGGGGGCCTTTATTCCTAAGAACAGTTCAGGCCCTAACGGACCCATGCAAGAGGGCCAGGGATAGGTCTGAGCCCTTCTTGGGGAGAGTCCTGGCAGTGGCATGGTGCAAAAGGAACCAGGGGCTGACAATTGATTCTGGACCTTGGTTGTTCATTCCCTCATTCAGGAAGTGAGAATGAGTACTTTCATTCATTCATTCATTCATTCATCCCATATGTGCAGAGCTCTAGTGTGTGCCAGGCTCTGAAGACACAGAAATGAATGTGCCATGGGGCCTGCCCCCCTTCCATTAGTGGAGGAAGTGGACTTCCAGAGCAAAGATGTGTGATGCAATAAACCAGAGAGAGACCTACAGACCTGAACCCATAGAGGATATGAGGGCTGAACACTGCCAGAACACTGAGGGAAGTCTTTGCAAAGATGGGACTTGAAGGATGGGGAGGAGTTGATGTTTCAGGCAGCTGTGGGAAAGGGCAGGTTCATAAGAGATCCAGGCTGCTTTGGAGACCAGCAACAGAGAATGGCCAGAGTTGGGGCACTGAAGGGAAGTTGGGGCCACATTGTGAAGAGTTTCACATTCCTTACATCACAGGGCCTGAAAGCTGCAAGGAGCTCTAGAGAATTTTGTGCAGGAGTTTGGGGAGCCATGGAGGAGACTGTGAAAATAGGTGAGCTGGGCTTGGATGCTGAGAGGTATGGAGGACAGGTCCACTGCAAGCTGTTATGGAGGCTGACTAGCTTTTGTGGAAGGATGGGAGAGGCTGTAAGTGTTCACCCACAAAGTGATGCTGATATCTCAACCTCACACTACTGTTCTTGGGATAAGCAGGCCATTAGGGGAGTAAGTTGGTAGGCTGGTGAGCCCTGAGAGGGAGGAGGAGCCTGCTTGCTTATAAGGGTTAAACCAGTCCCCACTTGATCCTGAGGCCCCCAGATCCTCCTTCTGGAGAGAGGCCTATAGCTGGGGGAGGTCCTGAGCATCCCATGGAAATAGGTGAGCAAAGCTTGGGCAAAAGGTTTCCAGGATGCTGTGGTAACCATGAGCTCAGCCTGTCTGGAAACAGTGGGTCAACAGGCCAGACTGAGGAGTGAGTTCTAATGGGAATTGGCTCTCTGTCCTGCTGAGTTCCCAGAACCTGGCCTGGCCCCATTGAGAGCTAAGTTCACCTGAAACAGGAGGAATAATTCAAAGAGGGGCAGGCAGGAAGCACTGAGTCCAGAGGGAGGGAGTATGTGATTGGAAAGCCAGGGTTGCCCCCCTAGGGCTCTGCACTCACGTGTGGCTGCTGGACAGATGGTATGGACCTTACTGGATATTGCTTCACCAGGCTGTCAGCCCAGACCCAAAATTCACTGAGGAAGATGAGGAGACATGTCATGCCTGGGAGGCAGGAAGGGAGAGACCAGTGCTCAAGGGCCTCAGTGTAGACTCAGGGACTCTTTCTGCTTCTCTGACAATATTTGTAAGCCATAAAGACCTGGGCATGTCATGGAAGCTGTAGCAGCAGTTTCTGGGTATAATGAATTTTTAGTCACCAGTGAAGACCAGATAAGCAGTCTTTGCTGGGATGACTGTGACCAGTGACCAGGCTCTAGACTTTCTTTTCCAAAGCATAACATGGATGAGTCTCAGTAAGGAGATACTGTTTGTAGCCATCTGAGAAATAGGCTTTTCCTTGGACAAAGAGTGTTTGTGGATTTGGCAGGATGGCCAAAATGCCAAAAGAATCCATAGGGAAGCTAAACACACCTTCTGAAACAGGTCAAATAAATGGCTTCTTTCAGGCCTCCTTCTATGGGTAGCAGGTTTCTTGAATTTTGTTTGTTGGTAGTGTTCTCCATACCTATGCAAATGACTCTCCTGCCCCCATGAACCTTCCTCAGCCAGGCCCACTTCCCTCCACCCCCAGAGCAGGGCCACCATCCTGCCCAGTCAAGCCTCACCTTCAGCTAGAGTACCCTTGATCTGTTAACAACTGTCTCAGACCCTCAATCTATTCCTGGAAGGCAAACACTGGGTCTTGAACTTCCAGAGTGTGAGGACATAGACCAGGCTCAAGGAACTTGATTAAATTCTGTGGTGTGTGAATTCTATTTTACATGCAATAAAAGCATTTTTTTTTCTTTTTCTCCCACAGAATAGTAAAGAATCTGGACTTCACTGTTTATAATTTTGACAACTACGGAAAAACATTCATTAAGAAGCAGAAATTCAGCCCTGATGCTTTTATTCAGGTGGCCCTCCAACTGGTCTTCTACAGGTGAGCAGAGCCTTTCCCGGTAGGCTAATTGATAAGCTGCTCTAGACTCTAGAGTATAGAAGTACCCTGTAGGGAGGACAACCTTTTGGGGGCTCAAATGACGGATGGATGACCAGGGCAGGCTACGTGAAAGGAGGAAAGGAGGTTCCACTTAACTGGATTTCAAGTTTGAGTCCAATCTCAGAAAAAAAGAAGTAAGAACATCGCAGTCAGTCAGTCAGTCACGTGAGTGATGGCCCAGGACACAGAGCTTATAAGACAGGAAAAGCGTTAACTAGGGCCAGGTGGATGATGGGGACATCAAATTGAGGAGATGCTCCTCTTTCTGATCTCACCCAGCCTACCTGGGCCCCTGTAGCTGTGACATGTCCTCCACCCTCCCTACTAGCTTTCTGACCTCAATAAAAAAATGGAACTAGCATCCTCCAGTGGGTCAAGTTAAAGATTTTGGACTCATCTTTGATTTGTCCCCATCTCTCATCCTCCAAGTCTCTCTCAAACCCGCTCTCTGCCTTCCACCTCCACTTTCACTGCCATCATCCCATGTCAAGGCCCTGCCAACTCATGCTTGGTCAACTGCAGCACACTCCCCAGGGGTCTCTGCCTCCAATCTTGCCCACTATATCCTATCTTCATAAAGTGTAAACTTGTAAATATGCAAATCAAATTATATTATTTGTCACCTTGAATCCCCCCAAAGGCTTCCCAGTATGCTTAGAACAAAGTCCAGGCTTAGAAAGGCTCCCTGTGAGCTTGCTTCTCCTGGGATCCTCCCCCAAGCTCTCTCCTGCCTCTAGACATTTGCTCTTGCTGTGCCTCTGCCTACCCACCTGTCACTACCACTCTTCACCAGCCAGGTCCTTCCCATCACTCAGGTGACAGCCCTTCGAGGCTTTTCCTGACCCCTTTGGAAGAGTTAGCTCAGGGCCCCTTACCACCCAGCTCTCTATCATACCACTGTGTTCCCTTTTTCTTTCATAGTAATTATTATTCATGTGAACTGCCTTCTTCGTTGATTTGTTGATTTTGTTTTCTAGACCGTCTCCCCCAAGCATGACACTCTGGGTGTTTCACACTCTTGGTACAGAGTAGGCATCAAGTACTGAGTCAAACACAAGTAGACACTACAGGAATGTTAGCTGGGGTGGCATAGTTAGGTCTGTGGTTTAGAAAAACCTCTAGAGTGATAGTTCTGTATTGGAGAAGAGGTGAAGTATAGGGAGTAAGGGTTGAATGTAGAGTAGGGTGCCCCACTCACCTTTTATAGCAGGATAAAACTAACATGCAAAGTAGATCTTCCTCAAGATAGGGCTGGCTTCAGGCGGCCCCAGCATTCCAGAAGCAGCAGCTCATAAATTGGCACAGCTAGTAAATAGTACTTGCCCCACCAGACCTGCTTTCTATTTGCAACATCCAGGGGAACACGAGGAGATCTTGTGATAAACCTTGGACAAGGAAGTCTCACTAATGGGCAAGCAGCACCCATGTGGACACAGCATCTTGGTTCCCAGTGTCCCATGCAGGGCTATAACTCACAGGGAAAGGAACAGCCATTCTGAGCATCTGTCCTCTCAGGGCTCCTTGAGAAAGGTTGACATCTCTCCACATGTGGACTGGGACACTGAGACCTCGCCACCATTGAGCTATGGCAGGACCTGGCATCTGGAACTGTAGTCAGTGCCATTCTGGTACTCAGATAGCAACTGGCTGAAATGGGCCATAAGGTTGGGGTCCTGATGGAGTCATAAATGGGGACACTTTTCAATGAGGACTTCAGAGCTTCAAATCTATAACCAAGAGGAGCTGGTGGAACCTATACAGAGCACCTCCTCCCCATGCAATTTTTGCTGTCACTGAACATGGCCAGGAATGGATGTGGTAGAGGCTCCTGGGCTCATTGAATAGCTGAAATAAGATCTACTTCCCATAGAGAATGTTCTTCAGCATCTAAACTGTAACAATTTTTAAAAAAATCTGTTTCTGGATTCAATAAAAATCTGGAAGCTGCCTAAATTGTGGTTGACCAGTAACCAGCCAATGATGGCATCTACTTTTGTGCTTGGCATTGCATTTGCCTCCAGAGGCCATAGAGATAGAGGAAATGAGCTTCTTGCCAGTGTCTTGGAGAAATGAGATGTAAGTGTACAGGAAGTTTATTCACTTGCTCATCAAGCAATACAGAGCCAGGCACTATGCTGAATCAGACTTGGCCTTCCCCATCCTAGAGCTCACCCAGTGTGGAAGAGATGTGCCCTGAAGAGACTAAGACATAGCCACCATTTGCTGTGTGACTTTGGGCTGTCACTACTCTTCTCTGTGTTCTGTGTTTTGCCCTTCCCCCAAACCCAATACCTATGACTTTACTAACTAGTAGAAAAAGATGTGTGCCAGTCAGGTATGCAAGCCTAGAAGTGCTTGCTTGGTTCATGTGCCTAAGGAAGAGACTTTCCCTGGCTGGTGGTGGTGTGGCCACTGCTGCTCCCATCACAGACTTGAGGGAAGGAAGGAACAGCCATGGTGACCATGGGTCTGTTGGAAGCCCAGCTTCCCTGAACAGATGGGCTTGTGCAACAGTTTACACCCATGTTTACACTGTGGCCTCTCCCCACCTCTATCCATAGGTCATGAATGAATTGCTTTAAATAAAATAAGATTATTTCAAAAATGTGAATGATTAACTACACAATTACTCCATTCTGTGCTATTAATCACTCATCAGTCTCACAGAAAATTCTAGGTTTCCCACCAGAATGGAATTTTTTTAAACTACCAGTCATTTCTTTATTTTATATCTGTGCAGTATCACCAATGCATGGAAACATACATAGCTCTTCTTGTTAGAGACATCTTGACATTCATCTTTGGGAAATCTCCTCTAGAATTCTATTAACATTAAAATGAAATACTATGCTAAAATACTAAAATCAGGACTGTAAAAATAAAGCCTGCTGGAGCTATTTTTTTCTCAGCATTCCTGAGTCATTGAGAATACATCACTGTTTGCCATTCATCTTTTATCTTGTGCAGGCTCCACAGGAGACTCGTGCCCACCTATGAGAGTGCGTCCCTTCGCCGATTCCAAGAGGGACGGGTGGACAATATTCGATCGGCCACTCCAGAGGCACTGAGTTTTGTGAAAGCCATCACTGACCACAAGGCTGACATGCCAGTAAGTCCTGCTCTGTCTTAGGAGTCTCAAGGAGGCCACCCATCTGCTTTGCTCCATACCAATCATCTCTTTTGGCTTGTCACTGAGCAGCCTCTTAAAGCCCTGTGTGCTGTGTCTTTGGTCTGTTTACAGGATTTGGAGAAGCTGATGCTCCTGAAGGATGCCATCCGAGCCCAAACTGAGTACACAGTCATGGTGAGTGATGAGGTGCTGCCTCACTTGAGATCATGGCTGTAGGGTGTGTCAGAGCTGGGACTACAAGAGTAGGGATTCAGCCCAGACTGGTTGAGAGCTGGGCCACCCACTACCTAGCGACTTGGCAAGGCCACCCTGCCTCTTGGAGCCTCTTTATTATCTTTATAACCTATGTAGTACACCACTCCTTCTTTCTACACAGATTTTATGAGAATACAATGAATGGTCTTTGAAACAACAACAACAATAATAATAGCACCAAATACATATAGCAATTTATAGTTTATAGAAAAAGAGGAGTGAAATATGAAGGGATGATACATAAGCCTGGCAAACTGTAGTGGCTTGTACATCTTGCACAATCACAGGCAAGGCAGTATTTATTCCCACCTGAGGTTGGTTCTACATTCTTATTCCTATGTTTCTATTTATACTGCCTATTAATAAAAAGTTTTTTTCTGAAAATTAATAGTGACATCAAAATGTTGTAAGAAAAATGTTTCCCTAGTTTAGGAAAATAATTTATTTTCTAGTACTGCAAAACCAGCACACAAACATCAGAGAACAAGCTATTACTAGGGGTGGTGATCAATATATTAATTGCAAACCACTCTGATACAGTTTTTGAAGGATCATACAAATTACAAATGAAGTTAACTAGACTGCATTCTGTATACTTAAAAGTAAATACAACATATATCTGGGTTTTAGAACTAGCCAATATAGACTTTCCTCTACTTCAGTATATTCTCTAATATAGATCCCTAATTCATCTAAAGAGTGAACTATTTGTTCTGTTCGGGAAAAATCAAGCTCATTCTCATGTAATCAAAGGCTATTTTTTGGTTTTCTGTTTCATGCCAGATAAAGCTCTTGGTGCTAGAAAATAAAAAATGAAGTCCATAAGCCTTATCATTAGGTAGTTTATGTGTAGTTGGGAGAAGAGGCCCTTAAATGATAAATCCAATGCCATGTGAAAGGAGCCCTCAGGAAGCAATAGAGAGCATGGAGGTGCTAGTTCATTCCTCTTCTTGGAAAGTGGTGCCCAGTATGAGACTTGAAGGATTAAGAGGTGCTTGTAACAGACATAGAAGGAAAGGATGGCCCCAGAAGAGAACAACATGTGTAAAGACAAAGTCTTGAGAACATATGACACATTGGAGGAAAAGCAAGTAATTCAGTTTGCGCAAAGAACAGAGGAGCAGGAAAGCTCATGATGTTGGATTTTCCTGTCATAAAACTGTTCTGTTGACTATGTATAAAGCCTGGTTAGACCACGGGGTGGTCTGCTAAGAGGCAGCTAATCAATAGATTAGCTGGTGTAAGGACTAAGTAGAGCAGGAGCAGGGGGTTGAAGAGCAAGCACAAACTTCTGATTAAACATGGTGGATTGAACACAAGGGTTTAATTTCACTCCCCCAGAAAGCCTCAAAAATATTGCCAAAGGGATTTTTTAAGCTAGAAATACACTTTGACAAAGAGAATGGAAAAGATGGTGACAGTAAAGTTTTAGAGCTAAAAAGAAGAACAGATGGCAAATAACTTACCAGACCAGAGATAGCTGAAACCCAAGCAAATAATGAGGGAGGTCCAGGAGCCTAGTGAACTATGCTGCAGAACCTCAGAATAGCTCAGGCATTGGGGGGCACTCAGCAAAAGTAGTGGTGTATGTGGGTCTAAAAAAGGATAATTGATTGATGATCTGTATAAAAAACAGTTAGACTCCTACTCCCCCTCTACTCCCCCATTAAGCCAGGCTACTACCCTTTCCTTCCCCAAGAAGAGACTAGAAGCTTTTCATCTGGAGAAGTTGAAGAAAAAAGACTCTAAACAGAGATAACAGGTACAACTGAGGGAGTGAACACTGTCCTCAAAATAGGGGGATTAATCAAAGTTTGCTTACTCAATGGTAAACCCCTCAGCCACTGAACTCCAGATACACTAGGAACCACCTTTATTACCATCTCTTCTCCAAGCAGCACTTTAGAGGATTTCTATGTGGTAAAAATGACCAAGACAAGAGAGAACAGAGTCAGAGATACTGATCATTGGGGTCCCCAATATAATAGCCCAGCCAGCTCACATCACAGTGAAGTCCACCATTGACAAGCACATTCTCACATACATATGTTTTTGGTGTATTATTTTTAGATATAAACAAATAGTCATAACTTAGCAAACATTGAGGAGAGCTGCTAACATAAAAGACTAAAGTCAGTACTTTTTTTAGTTTTTAAAATAATTTAAAAGAAATTTAAAAGGAATGAAAACAATGCAGGAAATATGACTTTTTAAAAAAACTATAATTGAGATCCTCTGAAAAATGAAGGATGTTATTATATCCATAAATAAGAAAACTCTAAAAATTTTTTTCAAGAAATAAAAATAACTCAGGGGGAAAATATGGTAGAAATGTATTTGGACTTCTCACTCAACAGCATCACTGGAAGATGGAAGATAATGAGGCAATGTTTTCCAATTTTTATGTATATTCCATACCCAGCTAAACTATTATCAAGTTTGCAGATAGAAGGATATTTTTAGACAGATAAGGTCTCAAAATTTTTACTTATTAAGCTCTCTTTTTTGCAGGATGTAGACCACTAAAGTAAGAGAATCAAACAAAAAAGAAGTCATAGGATCCAAAAATCTGAAGATTAAATATAAGAAAAGAGGTAGAGAAAGATGATAGTAAAGGGAGATCCCAAGTTGTTAGTTGCTCAACAGAAATAGGGAGCAATCAGTCAATAGAAGAGCAAGAAGTGAGAAGAGGAGTAAAATGGATAAATTATCAGATATATTTTTAATGCATTGAGGGAAGTTTTATCCTTCTGGCTGAGAGTTTAGAAATCCATGAATTATAAATACATAGAAAGATCAGGAAGTGGGAAAAAGCACAATTTAATCATTTAATCATTAATTCTAAGGAAAACAAAATATTGAATAAGAAAGGAACTTTAATCCTAATACACTATTGGACTCAGCTGTGACTACTTATATAATTATAATCATGTAAACACTGAATGTTGATCAAACAACGAAGGGTTAAAATGTAACTCAATAGGGAGAATGAGAGAGTGAAAGTGTATTAGGGGAGCAGGGGTATAAAAGAGCCAAAGTTCATCTTCAATAAGAATATTATAGATAAATCTGAAAAATGCCATAATGGCTGTCTAAGCATGTTGTTTAGAAATAAGAAAGTAAATGACAAAAGCATTCCAAGTGGTTGCCTCTGTGGAGTGGGATTCAGTGGGGTTCAATGACATAAGCCTTTAAATTAAGGGTTTTAAAACTATATAAATACATAACTTTGATAATAATTTAAAATTTTTAGAAAAATTTAGAAAATTACCTCCAAAGCATTGCCATAGGGTTATTTTGCGTTAACTATTTTAAGTTTATGGGAACAACTAAATAAAGGAGATAAGGGATGGGAAGAGGAGAGCTATGAAGATGCTTTCTAGGTAAACCTAGTCCCTGGTAGGCCGTGCAGGAGCAAGATATTTTCCAGATATTTGGCAAGTATATTTGGTAGTGGTAGTGGAGAAAGGAAATTCTGGTGAAGGAGCAAATGTGGTCCAGACCTCCTATCACATATTCTCACAGCACTTTGTGGTTTTCTTCATTGCCCTTACCTTGGTTGATGATCACAAGTTTATTTGAATGGTTAGTTTATATCTGTCCCCCACCACACATAAGGCTCCATGACAACTGAGTATAGGACTGCTATGTCCTCTGTTGTCACGTCAGTGCTCAGCAGCCTTAGGCCCTTAGTAGGTATCAATTAAAATTCTCTGAATGAATGAATGAATGAATGAATGAATAAGTTGTATTACTCAAGGCTCTAATCCAAACAATCTGTTAAGTCAGCCCCATTTGCTACAGTGGGTTCAGAGATGGTGAAAATAGGGGTGGGTTGGCTTTACACAGAGCAGTTGCTTCTGTAGACCCACACAAATCAGCAATTAGACAGAGGTAACCAGAGAAATTAGAAGTGCGCTCTACTTCATAGATGGGCTCATAGTTCTTTCCCTGTCCTAACAGGACACATCTAAAGTGAGGCGTGGTTGTATAACATGTCTTTTCAGCCTATAATTAGGTGCATTTGGAGAGACTGGAGCCTGAGTCATCTTTATGCATTCATTCCCAATTGAAAGATAACAGCTGTCAAATCCCAAAACATGCCTTGTAAACCCAAAAAAAGTTCACTGTGATAAGAGGCTTCCTCCTATGTGGGGTTTTTAAAAGCTAAGTGGCCATCTTATGTAACCATGAAACCCCTAAATGTTACTCACAATTACCCTAATATTGACTTATTACTATAGGCCAAAGGTATAGGCCAAAGGTAGTCCCCATGTTTCCATCGCCCCCCCCCAATTGCCCCAAGGAAACATATAATTCAAGTAAAACCAGTATGCATGCTACATATGCAGACTCAAGTGGAAAAGATGTAGCATGAGTACCGTGGCCCATTGCCCCACTTCCAGCAATGCCACCACCCCGAGTCCCTCCCAAGCTATTATTTTAGCCTTTGATAAAAGCTTAAATATCTTGTATCTTCATTCAACAAGCTTTCCCCTTGAAAACATCACTTGAGCTTCTGCTAAGATGTCTAGTTTCTATCTCAAAATGATTTCTTAGAAAATAAATCCAGTTGAGTTGAATTCATTCTGCGCCTATGAATTAGCAGCCAAGATTCAGGAACAGATTCTTAATGCCATCTATCCTCATTCTTTGGGCTCCTGCTAGAGAATAAAGTGTTGGTTGTGGTGACAGCCTGGGGCTCTTCTTGCCATGCTCAGATGGGGTTCAGCAGTCCTTGGGCCAGCACCTTTCCTTCTCCCCACCCAGACTCCTCCCCTTCCTGAGAAGGTACTGGGGATAGCCCAGCCAGCCCACTCCTTCCACTTAGAGGACCAAGTGGTTATACACAGTGCACATCAGTGACTATGGAAGGAGACTCAGATTCACCAACCTTAAATGCAGGCTTCCTCATGTTAAAACACAACCCAATCTGAACTCATCCTGTGCACACAGAAATGCACAAGGGCCCAAGAAGCAGAGGCCATGTGGTAAAGTAGTCAGTCCTAGGCAGCCACCCACACATGCTGTCCACAGCAAGCACTGGGTAACCATGGCCATTGGAATCACCGTTAGCATTATAGACTAGAGAGGTGGGGAGGGGCATATGGGATCCTATGTCTCATTTCCTGTTCTTTGCCCTCTACTGCCCAGGCCATAACAGGGATGGCTATTGACAACCACCTGCTAGGGCTACGGGAGCTGGCCCGGAACATGTGCAAGGAGCTACCTGAAATGTTCACGGATGAAACATACTTGATGAGCAATCAATTTGTCCTCTCCACCAGCCAGGTACAGCCCTATAGTAGTCATTGCCCAAAAGGCCACTTAGTGTAACCAGTAGGCTTTCAAAAGAGTTTAATGAATATAGTCCACTGGCTGGAGTCAGGCAAGTCCTGTATCTGCTTCTCACAAGCTCTGTGACCGTCAGCAAAATGACCTAAATGGTCAGAGGTCTGGTTCCCCATCTTCTAAATGAGAGTAATCACCAATGCCACCTTAGCAGAGGTAGACAGGATGGAAAAGCATCCATATGGTACCCTTTCATTCTGTTACCTGAGAGTTGGTGGTGTTCTACCATGGTGACCACAGGTTCTGAAGCCTGACAAGCCTAGGAAGAAGTCCTGGCTCAACTAGATGCAACGACGTAGGTAGAAAGCCCAGGTCAGTAGCTGGCATGGACAGGGTTCTCCAAGCAGATTACAGTCATTATTGTAAAGGGCCACCAATAGCAGGCAATTAGCTGCCAGTCCAGTGTCTCCTAAACAGCACCACAGGCTCATTCTGTTGGAAGACCGCTGTCACAAAGACAGAATGAAATCCATCAGGGAAAGGCAGCAGCTTAGAAGACAAAGTATTGCCCCCCACCCATGCATCAATTTCCTAAAACTCCATCTCATTGTGAAAAGCTAGATGTGGGCAATAAAAGGAGCTAATAAAGTTGTGTTTGAGGATAAAAGCCCCTTTAGTAATTTGATTTTGTCATTACTGCAGTGAGCTCACAGACATGAACAAAGGAGGGCAGAACACAACATAAATTCTTCAGGAAACCATCCATGGGCAAAAAGTGCTTTGGAATGGCTTTATGGCCTTTGGCTATTGCACGGTAAATTTATCTGACAATGAGGTGACTCTGTTAGCAGGACTGATGGTTTGCTCTGCCCCATTAAAACAGTCAGTGTCATTTCTGAAGGCCCAAGTACACCGTGACAGAAAACAGTGGGTTTAAAACAAACCCCACCCTACGCCTGCCCAAGAATGTATTCTATTTTCCCCTAAGACCAGCTAATAAAATTAATTGGGGTTCAGTGGCTTGGGCTTTTTTTTTTTAACTAAAAATGAACATTTATGGCTGAATGCCTTCAGAAACACCTTTTCTTGATCTGTGATCTGGATTACAAAATCTCAGCACTCTAAATTCAAAACATATTAGGTGCATAACTAAAACTCCAATTGATGCCCAATTTTGAAACATCCAGTGCTGGGTAATTGTGCATAGCCAGGCTGTGTGGAGAAAATCAGAACAGCCAGGCAATGCTGACAGTAATTAAGGATGTGGGAGAAATAGACAGAAGAGACAGGCCAGATTTCCTCTAGTTCATAAATTACTCCCTCTGGGAAACCATCGAACCATTGGGTGTCACCAGGGTGCCATTTAGTAAATTACCCTGATTGCCTTGGTGCCTCAAACAGCCCCCAAGTGAAAGAGAGACTCATCAGAGACCCAGCAGCAGGTGAATCTGAGTTTCTGACTCCACAGTAAAGCAGATTTCACACCAGGGAGTGGTTTATGGCCCCTCTTCTGATATCATGCAGTTAGATGGGTTTGTTTTTATGACTCTGGCCATGACCATCTATGATGAAGCAATTGGTTGATTTGGTTAATTAATTCAGTCAAACACCCAGGTGGAAAATAGAGGAGCAAATACTCTGTCAAGGCCTCCAGGGTTGTTGGAACACTCTTCATTCTAGCAGGCTCACAGGTAGGATTTCAGAACAAGCAGTTCCTAATATGTCCTCTCCTCCAGGTACCCACAACCATGGAGATGTTTTGCTGTTATGGACCTGTGGTGCCCAATGGGTACGGTGCCTGCTACAACCCCCAGCCCGAAAGCATCCTCTTCTGCATCTCCAGCTTCCACAGCTGCAAGGAGACCTCTTCTACCAAGTTTGCAAAAGCTGTCGAAGAAAGCCTCACTGAAATGAAAGACCTCTGCCGTCTGCCACGGTCTCCCATGGGCGAGCCACTGTCAAGTAAAGGAAAAACAACAAGGCCCACCCAGGGCCACCAACCTTGACTCCTGCCACTAGGTGTCACCTCCCCAAATCAAGCATTCTGCAGCTGCCAGACTCTGCCAACCCCCTGCTCCCAACCCTCTCCTCAGCTTTGTGTAGCTCCCTGTCCTCAAGGCACAACACACAGACCACATTTAGGTTTCACTCAAAGCTGAGTGTCCTAAGGAAAGTGTCCCTCATTATGCATGGGAATCATCATTAACAATCACTGTGCCCTCTTGCCTGTGTACTGAAAATAAGACCAGCCTGGCTTGGAGGTGGCCTGGATAAGGTGGGGAAGTAAGTGCACACTGACTTCCCTCCATGGCCTTGGTGGTGTTTGCTTCCGCAGCAGGACCTAGCACGTCCAGGTCTTGTTTTTGCCCAATGAAAGAATGAGTCACCTTATTAAGTGTAATGTACCTCCATGAATCATGAGGAAAGAGGCTAACTGCAAGTCATTACCTCTTTTATTTTTGAGAGGAGTAGGGAGGCTTTGTTTTCAGATTCAAAGCAGTGTGATCATTCAGAGTGGCCTGCACTAAGCCATATAGTCCTATAAGTACCCCCTCCCCTACACACACACACACACACACACACACACACACACACACACATGAAAGAGAGAGAGAGAGAGAGAGAGAGAGAGAGAGAGAGAGAGAGAGAGAGAAGGCACCCAAGTTAATTTAAAATATAGCAACCTAGGACCACCACAAACATGTTTCCCCTTCCTCCTCCCAGGGGCAGCCTTCCATTGAGTTCAGAAAATCTGGTCTGGCTATTCTGGAAGGGAGGAAATCTCGCCTGCCATTACCCTGAAGTAGTCACTGCTCTCTGCCTCCCCAGGGATCTCTGAGGCAGTCCAGGATGAACAAACACAGCCCAGGGCAAGCAGTGGAATGGAGGGAGAACCAGCCCACTTCCCCAAGGATCCTGCCACTTGCGTTTTTTCTGGTTGCTTTCCACTCCCCTTCAGAGGAAACATGTTCATACAGGTGATCTGCCTTCTAGAAGAGAAGAGAGTGGATTGTCTTGGGAGTTTTCTGTTATTGTTTTGTTTTTTTTTTATTGTTAAGAGAGGCTTTTAGGAAAACTGCTGTGACATTAATTTCAGGAAATGATCTCAGTGGTCCAAGCAGGACACCCTTGGACAGCTGGACTTCTTTCTGTGGAGGATATTGTCCAAGGGTTCTGACTAAAACCCATGTGGAGGGGCTAAGGGGACAGCTGGCAGGGAGCAGGGCCAGGAAGAGGGAACGGCCATGTTCAGAGCCAGCCTTGATAGAGGGGCAGGCAGCCCACAGAGCCAGAGTTGAGATTGTCCTGAGAGGTTGTGATCGTGGAAGAGATCTTATTGGGGTATATTTTCATAGAAAATCTGAAAAGACAAAGGAGTGGGAAAGCAACAGGAAAAATCAAAACTGCAAACAGCTGAGGCAGCCTGCCTTTGTCCTGAGGAGGCACAGAGTTCATGTCTCATCACTTCCAGTTCCACTATGTTCCCTTAGAGGGTTTCCTAAAAAAGTCTTCCCCACCCCCACCCATCCTGCTATGCTCTGTGACATTTTAAGCATTCTACTCTAACCCAGGGACCCTGCACGTGTCCCTTTTTGGGACTACTATGCATGCTGTCTGCACTTTGACCTGGGAGCAGAGATGGAGGCAGGCATTTTAACCTTTGCTCAGATCTCTGAAAACAAAAGCAGCTCTAAGCAGCCAGTTAATTCCTCGAGCCCCTGGTTTCTAGATTGCAGATTTCTATTGGATGATCTAGGAGATTCTGGCAGTGACCCTTAGAAGTCATTGGTCTGTAGGTCCTTTCTCTTGCCCTCAGACATCTACCTTCCTATTCCCCTTGGGAAGTTGCAGCCTAAGAGTCCTGGTAATGTGTGGGGAACTGCTGTCTACCTGCTGTAAGCTGACTCAAAGCCACTTGTCTGTTCTTACCCAATGACCACAGTGCACATCTGAGTTCTCTTCTGGTTTCTCTCCACAGATTTCTGGGCAGGCGTAGAGCTCTGGTTTCGGCATCAGGCAGCCTTGCTGACCTTTGGCCAAGAGACTTAAGTGCCCAGAGACTGAATTCCCTACCTGATCAAGTCAGGGACAAGAATGCCCCAATCTTGCAAGTCTGTGAGGAATGTGTATAAAGGGCCTTAAACAAGCAGGTGGGCACTGGTGCCCATTGCCAGGATGATGTCACCCCAGTGAGCATTGTTTGGGTGATTTTTATTTCAAACTTTTAACACTGATTTAACAGAATCAAACTCACATCTGCTACCCTCGAAGTATAGGGAAAGAAAAGCAACTATATTCAGATATCAACCATGCACTGTGAGGGCTTCGAGAAGTGTGGACAGGGGACATTTGGCAGGAGGGACACCTCCTCTCTCTGAGGAAGAGGTTGGAAGCTGGTCTTGCCCCTCCAAGCACAGGTGGGTGCACAGAGTCTTTATGCAAAGGCAGTACTGAGCCATGGCCATGGGCAACTCTGTGGGGACCCTGGTAAAGGAGACTGTTCCAAGTGTCCCCAAAGAGATGGAAAATGAAACCTGGAGACAGTCATTTTGAGACAGTGATACATAATAAAAATGTATGTGGCCACCTTACAATATTGCTAAATTGCCAAAATACATAAAGTTATTTGAGTTCTATTTTTATAAAATATTTTTAGATTTATGGCAATATGTATGTGTGTATTTATCGCCTTTCCATTCTAAGTTATAGTTTTATGCTTCAAATAAATATATATATGACTAAAGAACTGGATATTAAAAACACTATATTCAAATTATGTAAAGACAATAAGTCTGTATTCAATAAAAAGTAATGCCATTAAAGATTATGTTGGCCATTGTTTCTCCCCTAGAAATGCTATAAAAATTTTGATGTAAATTCTGTGATCTGGGTCAACAATTTGTTTGCCTTTATCTAAGGTCTGTCAGCAGCAGTAACAGATATCTTTAGATACAAGGACCAAGAGAGAAAGGGGAGGAAGGAATTTTCTCATTCTTAGTGTGTGGCAATGGGGTGGGGATGAGGGGCAGAGAGGCTTCATAGGGAGTTTGTGATCAGATTGCAGAAAGCTGGTCACAGACCTGGGTGTCTCCACTTGGGCCTGCACAAGCATACACATGCAGAATGGAGTGAGAAAAAAAGCACCAGGCTTGGTGGTGGAATGCCTGGACTATGAACCTAGCTCTATCTTAACTTGCTATGGACTTTGAGGACATCATTTCACCTCTCTAACCCTCAGATTCCTCATCAGTAAAATGAGGATGTTGATATCAGCATTATCCACTTTCAGAGTTGTGGCAAAATGACATGAGACAGCCATTGTTTGAAAACTTAGGAAGTAACTTAATACCAGCATTCTTATTTCAGGCTCATAAGTATCTGTGTACATAGATCCCTCAGCCTGCAAGGCCAAAAAATATGTTCCAAGCTGCAAGAGCCCCTCCATAACCACAATAATCTACAGAACTAAGACTAAGGTACCTCCAAATGGAAGTCCAAATGCTTTCTAATCAGAGCCTAAAAGGAACCTCAAAGTGTATGATTTGTGTGATTTGAATACAGAAGAGTCATCATCCAAAAACGTAAAGGCTAAAAATGTTCATGGAAGAATGGTGGGGATAGGAAGGTACAGGATCTAAGTAGTGTGGGCTGGCTCTTATCATACATATCACACTTGGTCCCAAAATAACCAGATGTAAACAACACATAGAGAAGAGTATGAACAAGCAACTTAAAAAAGTAATGCCACCCAGTCCTTGTTGTCTTTGAAGGTCCTGTGGGGTGGATGTTGATATATTCAGGTAAAAATGCAGGAAAGAGCCCCTCCTAGGTTCACAAGAGCAACCAGAAGTTTTCAAATTACTCGCAGGGAGTTTTCTTTGGCAGGGGGTGGAGAGAACTGGTGTATTAGATTCCCTTTGTAAATTCAGCTGATCTTCCTGCTGTTGTTTCTCTGAGTTTTCCCTCCAAAGAGGCCTCTCGAGTTTGCAGAATAAATGATATGCCACCCCTGGGAAAGGCTGGCCCCACATATCATAAGAGAAAATTTCTACAAGCTCCCTTGTTTACTGAGAGCCAGCTCTCTCCTTGTTTTTGTTTGTTTGTTTGTTTTTTCTTTTGTTTTGTTTTTTAGTTTTTCTCCCTACTTCTTCCATCTCCTTGTGGGAATTCCTTCCTATTTCTGTACATTATCTGTCATTGGGCCTCAGGATTCTGTCTTTGGTCTCTAATTTCTTATATTAAAGGAACAGAAAAATGACAGGTTGAGCTGACGCAGACAGGCCCTGTCCACCTACAAAACACATACACAGAAAGAAGAAATTGTTTTAAACATATAGTCTGGTTCGAGAGAAAGAAATCCTTACATTCCAGAAAAAAAAAGAAAGATGTCCAAAACAGAGTAGTGGGTGGGAGCTTAAGGTGTATCAGACCAAGATACAGACTCTAGTGTCTGACAACAGGGTTAACCACCCCTGCAAATTGAGAAGACATAACCTAAGCCCATGCAAGGTGGGAGATGCAGCTAAACTTCCTGCACAAAACCAGAACTTCAGAGAGGTTCTGTGAAAAGGATTAAACACTGTAAAAGGATTAAAATATCTCTTCCCATCAACCCAGGAAGCACTGAGAAATGGTGCCATTCATTCAGGGCTGCAGAAGATGGAAAGAAGATGTCAATGAGAAATTAACTATGCAATTGTGTCATATGCTATGCGCATGTGGAGTCTGGATTTATACAACTTATCTTAGCGGGAATTCCAATCCTGTAATTTTTTAAATTGCCTATGTCAGTAAGACCCAAAAGTTCTCAGCAGAATCAAAAATAAAATCACTTTCTACAAACCTGGACATACCAAACACCAATTATAATATTCCACTAAAGATGAGCTCACAGTCAAAAAATACAAACAGCACAAGAAATGGCTCATAGGATAGAAAGCAGCAGATAAAACAAATAGGAGAATTAGTATCACAAAGGCTAGAGAGAATAGGTGACACAGAGAAATAATATTAAAAGGAAATAAAAATGCAAGGAAGATATATGTGGGAGTTCAGGAAGAAGAGATTAGAGAAAATAGGGAGAAAGCACTATTTTCAAGAGGAAATGACCAAAATGACAAAACCTCTGGAATATAGCAAAACAGATGCTTTGAGGGAAATTTATAGCTTAAAATACATCAGAAAAGTAGAAAGACTGAAAACTGATGACCTAAGAGTAACTTAAAAAAAAATTTTTTTTAAAAAAGAGTCAAAGAGTAAACTCAAAGAAAGCAGAAGGAACAATAAACCCAAATAAAGTAATAAAGATTAAAAACAACTTTCAACGAAGAAGAAAACAAAAAAACAAAAGAGAAGCTTAACAAAGCAAAAGATGGTCCTTTGAAAAGGCTAACAAAATAGACAAGTTTCTAGTAAAACTAATTTCAAAAAAGAAAAAGAAAGATCGTGAAAAAAGTTGACATAACTAAACAGATATTAAAAATAAAATATATCAACCACTGTATGCCAACAAATCTGAATTTTAGATAAAAATAAAAAAATTATTTAAAAATATAATTGATTAAAATTGATGAAAGAATATTTCTTCTTTCTGAATATTCTTATACATTTTAAATAAACAAAGCAATAATTTAAAATCTTCCTATTCAGGAAAAATAGGTGGGGGATAGGGACATAAAATTTTATAAACATGCTACCAAATGTTCAAAGAAATAGTTATTTTAATAATAAACAAAATAAATAAGGGGATATTCCCTTTTTTACTATACTCCCTTATTTATTCTCTGAAGCTAGTATAACTATAATATCCAAACCAGCATAGGACATACAATAAAGAAAAACATGCCAATTTTCACTCATGCATATACATCCAGAAATCCTAAAAAATATATTAGCATACAAATTTTAAAAGTATATAAAAAAGACAATACACCAATGGCCAAGTCAGGTTTATACAACAAAGCAAGGTAGTTTAATATTAGAAGATATATAAATGTCATTTACTCATCAACAGTTTAAAGAAAAAAATAATAGTATTGTTTTAATAGATTATTATAAAAAGTGGTACAGTACTTTGAAAAGGCACCAAACTAAAATTCTAGTATTGAAAACTAAATATCTGAAATAACGACCTGATCGATGGCTTTAGTAGCAGTCAAGAAACAGCTGCAGAGAAAATGAGTAAACTGGATTACAGGTAAAAATGAATGAATGAATACTCATATACATGCATACATACATACATACATACATACATAAATACAATCTCAAAAAAAGCATAGAAGAAAAATCATAGAAGAGACATAAAAAATACAATGACAAGTTTAACCTGGAGTCCCTGAAAAGTGAGAAAACGGGTCAAAAGCAATATGTGACTCTAATGGCTCTAATTTTTCCAAAAATAGAGACCATAAATCCACAATTTCAAGAATTTCAACCAATCCCAGGCAAGATAAGTTAAAAGAAATCTATACATAGGCACCTCACAAGGGTTTCCAGTCCATGCTAAACCCCCCACTTGCCTGAGATGGTTACTTGGGCCCTCTGAGCCTCAGTTTTGTAAATACAAAATAACACGATGCAACCTACTTTATAAGGATGGTAAAGAGATTAAATCAGATAACGTTGAAAGTACTTGTCGCCTGACACACACTTTCTGTAATTGGCTGTAAATGCTGGCTGTTGTTATTTCTCAGCTCCTGCCATATCAAATTGAAATCCCATATTTACCTGGCTGAAAAGGTCTGGAAAGCAAGTCATCTTGAACCACTACCAGCAAGCGATGGTGCACATTAGGTGGTGCAAGCCTGCAGGAAGGGAAATTCCTCACCCCCACCTACTACACAGGGAGCAGGGGAGAGTGGCTTGGGGGATCCTCAAGTTCCACCCTCACCGGCCCTGTCCAAGCCCAGCCACACATGGCCACGCCCACTCCTCAGGCCAGAAGAGGAGTTGCCTAGCAGTGTGTGTTGCGCTGTAGCCCTGACAGACCGCCCAGCCATGCCCAGGAATGCACTGGTCATCTTGCGCTATGGCCCTTACAGCGCAGCTGGCTTGTCTGTGGAGCACCGTACCTTCCGCCTGGAAGGCCTGCAAGGTGAGCTGCAAGCACCTTAGGGCCACCTAGCTTCGTGCGCCCAGGTATACCCTACACTCTGAGCATCCGTGCAGGCTGTACGTCTGCCTAGACGTTTTTCCTTCCTCAGACCCAAGTGGCACTTACTCTGGAAAACCTTCTCTGATGCTTTATCACCCCAGGATGATTTAGCATCTTCCTCTGGCTTCTACTGCTTCACTATAAGAGTGGAAACAAACATGCTCTTTGAGTCCACTGGGTGCCAGGCAGTTTACACAAATTCCCAGATTAGAAAGGATTACATATCCTGCTTTACACATTGGGAAACTGAAAATGAGGAATAGTAAGAGACTTTTCCAAGGTCATATGGCTGGCTGGAAAATGCATTTATCCCTTGATTATTCATTCATGCAATAAACCTTTACTGAGCATTTAACATGTGTCAAACACTTTTCCAGGTATCAGGTATATACTGATGAACAAACATGTATATATCTTTGAAATGACCTCATTCGAATGTAATCCTAGTGAGCCCTGCCACTGGCCACAATGGGAGGAGAGAGGGGAAAGATCTGAAAAAGTTTATTTGCTGGAATTACATTTGAGTTGAGCTTTAAAGAGTAGGGAGAAACTAAAGAGGGGGGTGTCGGAGAGAAAGAGAGAGAGAGAGAGAGAGAGAGAGAGAGAGAGAGAGAGAGAGAGAGAGAGAGAAAGAAAGAAAGAAAGAAAGAAAGAAAGAAAGAAAGAAAGAAAGAAAGAAAGAAAGAAAGAAAGAAAGAAAGAAAGAAAGAAAAAGATTCTAAATAGAGGGACTAATATCTGCAAAAGCTGGACGTGAGAACAAATTATGTATTTGTTGAAATGAAGATGGAGAGGTAGACAGGGACCCGATCCTGCAGGGCTGAATAAAAGTTTTAGTCAGGGAGATGAAACCATGGCTGCTGTGAGAAGAGCAGATTAGAGGAGGCCAAGAATGAAAGCATGGCAACAAGCCTGGGGAGAGATGATAGAGCTTGGACCAGGACAGCCATAAAAGGGTGGTAGATTAAAGTAAAAGTAATGGTACTCCCTAAAAGGATAGAGATGAGAGGCAAGGGTCAAGAAGCTGTCCTGTGGATCCAGGCTGTTCTGGTTTGAACCAAGTGCTAATGGATGGAAATGCCCTACACTAAAATTGAGAACATTAAAGATGTTCAACTGATGAACATGCTACATTTGGGACATCATTAAACTTCATGTACTCTCAACTATGTAGGTGGAAGTACTGAGTCAGCTCAGCAGTTCTGGGGTTCAGAGAAAAAGGTCTGAGCTGGAGATAGAAAGGTATGGTTATTGACTTGAGGAGAACCTATAGAATGAGAAGAGAGCCCAGGACTGTGTCTTCATAAACTCTTATATGACCAAAGAGCAGAATCTTCCAGAGAAAATGCTGTGGGAGTCCAGAGGACACAAAATCCTCAATAAGGGAAGGCCTCCTGGAGGACGTGGCATTTGAGTTCTGTTTTAGATGATGGGAAGAATTTCAATCAGAAGAGAAAATTACTTTCTCTGAGAGAATTGATTGAGAAATTTCTGTTGTAAGTAGCTTGTGTTATTTCATGATTTTAAAAATGTTTTGTAATGTTTCTAAAGATGCTACCTAAATAACTGACTTCTTGCTTCTTTCCCCTCTGATGAATTCCACCCACCAACCCCTCACCCCATAACCCACCTTTAGTTTATATTCACTAAATAATGAAACTAAGCAGCTATAGCATTTCTTTAAAAATAATGTGGATCTTAGATTGCTGGAAAAGAATCTGCATTAAAGAGTTCTTTGAGCCTTTTTACTGCTTGTCTCTAAGCTTTTGACTTTTGCAGACTTTTTTTTTTTTTACTTCACTCCAGCCCTAGGGACTACAAGCTCCTCCTCCCCAACCAACTCACATTTTCTTAGTTTAGCTATTTTTTTCTTTCTGTTTTTCTTTGTGTAGTATTTTTTACTGTGGTAAAATAGATATAACATAAAATTTCCCAGTTTAACTAATTTTAAGTGTATAATTCAGTGCCATTAATGACATTCAAAATGTTATGTAACCATCACCACAACCTCTTTCCAAAGTTTTTGAATACCCTAAACAGAAACTCTATATCCGCTAAGCAGTAATTCTCTCTCCTTCTCTCCCCACAGCTCCTGCTAGCCTCTAACTTATTTTTTGTCCCTATGAATTTGCTCATTTTAGATTTTTTATGTAAGTAAAACCATACAATATTTGTCCTTTTCTATCTAGTTTATTTCTTTTAACATAATATTTTGAAGTTTCATCCATGTTATAACATGTATTTGTATTTCCTTCCTTTTAACGGCCAAATAATATTCTATTGTTTGTATGTGTGACATTTTTGTTTCTTCATTCACCTGTTGATGAACACTTCACTGTTTCCACCTTTTGGTTATTGTGAATCCTGTTGCTATGAACATAAATACACAAGTATCTGAGTCCCTGTTTTCAATTTTAGGGGGTGCTATGTACCCAGGAATAAAATTGCAGGGTCATATAGTAAATCTATATATAACTTTTGAGAAACTGCTAAACTGTTTTTCACAGAAGCCGCACCATTTTACATTCTCACCAGTATCATATGAGTATTCCAGTTTCCCTACATTATAGCCAATGCTTATTATTTTTTAAAAATTATAGCCATTCTAGCATGTATGAAATGCAATCTCATTGTGGTTTTTATTGGCATTTCTCTAGTAACTAATGACGTTAAGCATCTTTGCATGTGCTTATTGGCCATGTGTGTATTTTCTTTGAAGAAATGGTTATTCAAGTTCTTCACTCATTATTTAATTGAATTTTTCCTTTTGTTGTTGATTTAGGAGAGTTCTTCATATTTTCTAGGTACAAGACCCTTCTCAGTATATGATTTGCAATATTTTCTCCCATTCTGTAAATTGTCTTTTCACTTTCTATTGTGTGTGTGTATCTTTTTCCTAACTTTATTGAATAAATAATCAGTTGCTTACATTGATATTGTACAATTTAATGAGTTTTTTCAATTATAGTTGGCATGCAATAATATATTAGTTTCAGTTGTACAGCATAGTGATTAGAGATCTATATAACTCAGAAAGTGATCACCCCACTAAATCTACTACCTTTATCCCACTTACATATTATTACATTATTAACTATTTTCTTTATGCTACACTTTATATCTCCATGTCTATTTTGTAACTATCCATTTGTACTTTTTAATCCCTTTGCCCTCTTTCACAAATCCCTCAACCCCTCTCTCATCTAGTAGCCCTCAACATATTCTCTGTTTCTATGAGTTTATTTTCATTTTTATTGTTGAATTTGTTCTTTAGATTCCATGTGTATATGAAATCATGTGATACTTATCTTTCTCTGTCTGACCCATTTCAGTCAGTGCAATATCTTCTAGGTCCATCAAGGCAATATTTTTTTCCATCCCCTTCCTTTTAGTTTCTGTGTGTCTTTTAACCCGAAGTGAGGCAGCATATGTATGGGGCTGGTTTTTTATCCTTTCAGCCACTCTGTCTTATGGTTGGAGCACTTAATTCTTTTCCATTTGAGGTACTTGTTGATAGGAATGTAGTTATTACCATTTTTTATTCCTGTTTTTGATACATGTTTTTCCTTCTTACATTTCTTGTAATACTGGTTTGATGGTGATAAATTCCTTTAACTTATTTTTATCTGGGTAGCTCCTTATCTATCCTTCAACTCTACATGATAGGCTTGCTGGATAAAGTATTTTTTTGTTGGAGATCCTTGGTTTTCATCACATTAAATATTTTGTGGCAAGCCCTTTTGTCTTGTGTGGTTTCTTTTGAGAAATCAGCTGCCAGTCTTATGTATGAACTCTTGTAAGTAACTAACTGCTTTTCTCTTGCTGCTTCTAAGATTCTCTCTTGGTATTTAACCATTGAAATTTGAATTATGTTGTGTCTTGGTGTGGGCCTCTTTGGGTTCTTCTTTTTTGGGACTCTTTGAGCTTCCTGGGTTGTATGTCTATTTTTCTTGACCAGGTGAAGAAAGTTTCCATCATTATTTCTTCAAACAGCTCTTCAACATCTTGTTTTCCTTCAGGTACCCCTATGACATGGATATTTTTATATTTAATAATGTCTTATAGGCTTCTTAAATCATTATTATAGTCTTGGCTTTCTTTTATTGCCATTCTGACTATCTGAAATAAGTCAGAGACAGACAAATACCACATGAATTCATTTATATGTGGAATCAATCGATCAATCAGTCAATCAATAATAAACAAACGAACAAAACAGAAATAGACTCATAGATACAGAGAACAAACTGATGATTCTCAGATGGGAGGAACGTTGGGGGCTGACTGAAAGAGGTGAAGAGATTAAGATAAAGAAGTACAGGTTGATAGTTACACAATAGTCATGAGGATATGAGGCATAAAGAATATAGTCAATAATATCGTAATAACTACATATAGTACTAGATAATTTGGGGGGATTGTCTGTAAATTATATATAAATATCTAACTACTATGCTGTACACCTGAAACTAATATAAAATAATATTGAATGTCAACTCTAATTGAAAATAATAATAAAAAATAAAATAAATGAACAAACAAAACAAAAACAAATTCATAGATTCAGAAAACAAATTGATGGTTGCCAGATGGGAGGACATTTTGGGGAATGGGTAGAAAAATTGAAGGGATTAAGAAGTACCAATTGGAGGTTATAAAAATAGTCAAGTGATGTAAATTACAGCATGGAGAATATAGTCAATTACATTGTAATAACTATTTACGATGTCAGGTCAGTACTGGGCTTATCAGGGTGATCACTTCATAAGTTATTTAAATATCTAATCACTATGTTGTATACAAGAAACTAATATAATGTAGTATGTAAATTGCAATTGAAAATTTTAAAAAAAATTTAAGATATTTATGTGGATATCTTATTTTTTCAGTACCATTTGTTAAAGCAACTGTTCTTCATCAGTTGAATAGTACTGGCATTCATGTCCAAAACCAACTGACCACAGATGTGGTGTTTTATTTCTGGACTCTCAATCCTATTCCATTGGCTTATATGTTTATCCTTATGACAGTACCACACTCTTTTGATTATGTAGCTTTAGTAAGTTTTGAAATAAGGAAGTGTGAGAACTCCAACTTCTTTCTTTCTCAGGATTGTTTGAGCTATTCTGGTCTCTTGAAATTCCCTTTGATGTTTTGGAGTTTTTCCATTTTTAAAAAAAATCACCATCGGGATTTTAAGAGGGATTGTACTAAATGTGTATAATGTATAGTTGACCCTTGAACAATGCAGGGGTGAGGTGTGCTGACCTGCCATGTAGCCAAAAGCTAGATATAACTTTGACTCCCCAAACTTAATAATCCCTCAGTCTGTGACAAAATGATTCCAGAACACCACCCTGCCACCTCCCCTGCCACAAGGATCAAGATTTGCATCTTTTTGGTTAAATAATTTCCAAAGTGTCTCATTTTTTTAGATGCTATTGTAACCAGAATTGTTTTCTTAATTACGTTTTCTTAATTATCTGTTCATTACTGGTATAAAGAAATACAACTGACTTGTATATTGATTCTGTATCTTTAAACTTTGCTGGTTTCATTTATTAGTTTAAATGGTATTTTATGTGGATTCCAGGATTTTCTAGATATAAGATCATCTGCAAATGGAAGTAATTTTACTTCTTATTTTCCAATTTATATGCCTTTTATTTCTTTTTCTTGCCTAATTTCTCTATCTAGAAGTTCTAATACTATATTGAATAGAAGTAGCAAAAGCAGGCATCCTTGTCTTGTTCCTGACTTTAAGAGAAAAGCTTTCAGCCTTTCTCTATTGAGTATGATATTAGTTGTAGATATTTCGTATACGGCCTTCATTGTGGTTAACTTGTCTTCTATTCCCAGTTTTTAAGTGTTTGAATCATGAAAAGTTGGATTTTGTCAGAGACTGGATCAACTAAGATAATTATGTGTTTTTGTTTCCTTAATGTTATTAATGAGATATATTACATTTATTGATTTTCATATGTTGGTCCACCCTTACATTCCTAGGGTAAATCCCGCTTGGTCATAGTGTATAAACCTTTTACTATGTGAGTTTTATTTATTATTTTATTGCTGAGGATTTTGAATTAGGTTTCTTGAAAGATATTGGTCAGTAGTTCTCTTTTCTTATAGTGTCTTTGTCTTTCATATCAGGATAATGCTGGCCTCATAGAATGCGTTAGAAAATGTTCTCTTAAATTTTTGGAAGAGTTTGAAAAAGACTAGCATTAATAAACGTTCGGTAGAATTCATGATGAAACCATCTGGTCTTGAACTTTTCTTCATTGGAAAGTGTTTGAGTATTGATTCAATCTTCTTACTAGTTGTAGGTCTCTTTAGGTTTTCTGTTTCTTAAGTCTGTTTTGGTAGTTTTATGTTTCTAGGAATTTGTTCATTTCATGTAGATTATCCAGTTTGTTGGTGTATAGTTGTTAATAGTATTCTCTTATAACCGTTTTTATTTCTGTTATAATCTTTTTTATATAAAGTTTATTGTAATGTCCCCTTTTTATTTATTATTTTAGTTATTGGAGGCTTCTCTCATTTTTCATTAGTCAATTTAGCTGCAGGTTTGTCAATCAAAGAACCAACTTTTGGTTTTGTTAATTTTTTTGTTTTTGTTTTTGTTTTGTTTTACATTTTGTGTATCTCTAGTATAATCCTTATTATTTTGTTCTTTCTGCTAGCTTAGGGTTTGGTTTGTTCTTTTTCTAGTTCCTTAATCTATACAGTCAGATCATTGATTTGAGATCTTCTCTTTTAGTGCAGGCATTTACAGCTATAAATTTCCCTCTGAGCCCTGCTTTCACTACATCCTGTAAGTTTTAATATGTTGTGTTTTTATTTTTATTCCTCTAAAGATGTTTTCTAATTTCTCTTGTGATTTCTTCATTGACTCATTGGTTGTTGAAGAGTATATTGTTTAATTCTCAAATATTTGTGATTTTTCTAAATTTCCTTCTGTTATTGATCTCTAGCTTCATTCTGTTGTCAGCAGAAATGATACTTTGTAAGACTTCATTATTTTAAATTTTATTTAGACTTGTTGATTTGTGGTCTAAAATATGGTCTATTCTGGAGAATGTTCCATGTGCACTTGAGAAGAATATATACTCTGCCTTTGGTGGAGTGCTCTATTTATGTTAGGTCTACTTGGTTTATAATGCTGTTCACGTTCTCTGTTTCCTTATTGATATTCTGTCTAGATGGCATTGAAAGTAATGTATCAAAGTCTCCAGCTATTGTAAAACTATTTTCCCCTTTAATTCTGTCAATCTTTGCTTTGTACATTTTGGGCCTCTGTCATTAGGTGTATATATGTTTATAATTATTAGTCTCCTTGACAGATTGAAATGTTTATTAATATATAATGTTGTTATATAATGTCCTTCTTTGGCTCTTCTAAACTTTTTTACTTAAAATTTAGTTTGTCTGATAATAATAGAGATAACCTGAATCTCTTTTGGTTATTATTTGCATGGAATATCTTTTCCATCCTCTCACTTTTAACCACCTGTGCTTTTGTATTTCAAGTGAGTCTCTGGTAGACAGTATATAAATAGATTGTACTTTTTTTTATCCATTATACCCAACTCTGCCTTTTAATTAAAGAGTTTAATCTATTTACATTTAAAGTAATTACTGATAAGGAAAGACTTACTTCTTCCATTTAGTTATTTGTTGTCTATATGTCATATCTTATTTCTGCTTCTTAATTCCTCCATTACTGTCCTTTTTAAAACTGTAGTTGATTTTTTGTATTGCACCATTTTTATTTTCTTTTTTCCTTTTTAGTATATTTTAAAATTATTTTCTTTGTGGTTACCTTGGGAATTGCAATAAACATTCTAAATTTATAACAACCTAGTTTAAATAATACCAACTTGGTTTTCACTAGCATATGATCTGCTTCTACACATCTCCATCCTCCTTCTTTATATCTTTATTGCCATATTCATACATTGTGTACCCATTAACAGAGATTTATAAATATTGTATCATTCATTTCCCTTTTTAATCATATAGAGGAAAAAAAAGAGTTACAAACCAAAAGTGCAGTAACAATTACTTTTATATTTACTTCTATCTCTACCTTTATCAGTGTTCTTTATTTCTTTGTATGGATTCATGTCATTCTCTAGTGTCTTTTCATTTTAGCCTGAAGGACTTCTTTTAGCATTTCTTGTAGGGTCTATTAGCAACAAGTCCATAAGCTTTTATTTATTTGAAAATGTCTTAATTTTTCCTCCATCGCTAAAGAGTAGTTTTGACATACATAGTATTCTTGGTTGACAGTTGTGATGCTTAATTTTTTTGTGTCGATTTTGTGGCTAAACTATGGTACCCAGTTATTCGATCAAACACTATTCTAGATGTTTCTATGAAGGCATTTTTTAGATATGATTAACATTTACAACCATGAGGCTATATATAAAGAAGAATACCCTTGATAATGTGGGTAAGCCTCTACCAATCAGTTGAAAAACTTAAAGAAAAGGTCTGAGGTTGCCCAAAAAAGAAATTCTTCACAAACTGCAACACAGACCACTGCCTGTGTTTCCTGATCTGTGGAATTCAGAATCAAGTCTGCAACATCTACTCTTACTTGAATTGCCACTTCTTCAGACTTCAGATTTATCAGCCCTCACATTATATATGCCAATTCTTTAAAATAAATACCCACCCCCTACCCTGGCCCACTCCCTCCTCTCTCTCCTTCTGTATTGGTCTATATATATGACCAGTTGGTTCTATTTCTCTAAGAGAACTCTGACCAATACATGTTTTTCTTTTGATATTTTAAATATGTCATTCCACTGCTTTCTGGCCTTCATTGTTTCTGATGAGAAATCATTTAGTTGCTGATTTTATACATGACAAGTCACTTTTCTTTTGTTCCTTTCAAGATTCTTTTTTTGTCTTTTGACAATTGATTGAAATGCATCTTCGTGTGAATCTCTTTGAATTAATCCCTCTTGAAGTTGAGTTTCTACCATTATTCCCTTAAATATTCTGTCTTCCCCTTTTTATTTTCCATTGTGTCTATGTTTGTACATGTAATGGTGTCCCACATGTTCCTTAGGCTCCATTCACTTTTCTTTAATATTTGTTCTTTCTGTTTCTCAGACTCAAAAATTTCAACTATCTTGCATTCAAGTTTACTAATTCTTTCTTTTGCTTGCTCAAATATATAGCTAAATAGCTCTGGTGATTTTTTTTTTCAGTTATCATAGTCCACTCTTATCTGTGGTTCTACTTTCTACAGTCAACCACAGTCCAAAAACATTATGCGAAATATTCCAGAAATAAAAAAATCAATAAACAATTCATAAGTTTTAAATTAAGCACCATTTTGAGTAGCATGATGAAATTTTACATTATCTTTTTCCATCCCACCCAGATGTGAATCATACCTTTGTTCAGTGTATCCACACTGTATATAATACCCAGTCATTAGTCACTTAGTAGCCACTTTAGTTATCAAATCAGTTGTCATGCCACTGCAGTGCTTGTGTTCAAGTAACCCTTATTTTACTTAATAATGACCCAAAAGCACAGGAGTAGTGATGGTAGAAATCCAGGTGTGCCAAAGAGAAGCCATAAAGTGCTTCCTTTAAGTGAAAAAGTGAAAGTATTTGACTTAATAAAAAAAAATCATATTCTCAGATTGCTAAGATCTATGGTAGAAACAAATTTTCTATCTATGAAATTATAAAAAAAATTTTCTATGTTGCTGTCACACCTCAAACTACAAAAATTACAATAACAGTGCATGATAAGTGCTTAATCAAAATGAAAAAGGCATTAAATTTGTGAGTAGAAGACATGAACAGAAAACATGTTTCAATTGACAACTATTGCTCCATAAAGCATTGAGCCTATATGAAGACTTCAGCAAGGGAGTGAGTGACCACATAATAACTTTTATTATAGTATATTATTATAATTATTTTATTTTATTATTAAGTATTTTTGTTAATCTCGCTGTGCCTAATTTACAAATTAAATTTTATGTATGTATAGGAAAAAAATATAGTATATATAGGGTTTGGTACTCTCTATTGTTTCAGCATCCACTGGGTAACTTGAAATGTATCCCCTATGGATAAGGAAAGACTACTGCATTGTGTTTTTCAACTGCAGAATTTCATTTGGTACTTTTTTAGAATTTCTCTTTATTGATTTTCTCATTTTGTTCATACATTTCTCTT
Organism: Cynopterus sphinx; assembly: GCA_030015415.1. Taxonomy (NCBI): domain Eukaryota; kingdom Metazoa; phylum Chordata; class Mammalia; order Chiroptera; family Pteropodidae; genus Cynopterus; species Cynopterus sphinx. Next base: position 58,152,253 of record CM057382.1, read on the forward strand.
GTTTCCTTTAGTGTTTATCTATGGTTTCTTTTTGCTTTTTTTAGCCTAAGATAGCATTAAGACAGTTAATTTAAAGTAAATCTAATGTCTGGATTTCCTCAGAGACAGTTTTTGTCAATTTATTTTTTTTTCCCCTGGAATGTTGGATACTTCAAATATTATAAAGTAATAATTCTGAAAATCAGATTCTCCCCTTTTGTTGGGGTTTGCTGTTCTGAATTGCTGAAGTCTTAGCTTTTGTTCAGCCAGTGTTTCAATGGAGATTTCCATGAATGCCATCAGCTTTAAAACAAAACAAAATAAAACAAAAAGCCTCAAGGTTCTTTCTGTATTTGCTCTAAATTGAGGCACTCCTTTAACACTTATCCAGGCTATTTACAATACCTCTGCTTTTGCTTCCTGTTTTCATAGATCAACCAGTGGTGAAAGCTTAGGATCTTCCCAAGTCTTTCATGAGCTTGCATCCTGTTCTGGGCACTCTCTTGACTTGTTAAATCCCCCAGTTTACACAAGTGGTTTTAAATGCTCTGATTCCCAAAGAAGCTCTCTCCCTAGCTATTTTTCTTGGGCTTTATGAGATTTTACCTCTCAATAGTTTTTTGCCCAGACAGCTACAAATTTTCATTTACCTTACAATGTTTCTGAGCACTGCCCACAGCTTTTTCACCCCGTGAGAGATCTGAGTTAGGTGAAACAAACAGGAGCATCAATCATTTAGGTAGCAGCCATACAGGTTAGAACAGACAACCATAAGATTTTACAAATAAAGTTTGCTGTGCTCTCCCTCTTCAAACAAGGACCAGGGTTCCACACTGCAAACAAGGGCTGCTATCTTTAAGATTGCCATCAATCCAGGGCAGATGTGACAAAGATGCCATGACGCTTTCTTACCAGTTTAAAGTTGCATTTTACTTGATTCAGCATTCACTTGTTTGCCACATTTTACTATTTTCCAAAGTGTGGAGAATGTTGTTTCTGACAGTTTCTGGGGTTTTTTGTTTGTTTGTTTGGGGGGGGGTTGACATTTCTGTGGGTGATTGGCAATATAGAGCTGCTTATTCTGCCATTTTGCTGATATCTGCAGACACTTTTTAATTGTTTCTTTTATACCACTATCAGCCTAACTGTAGAGAGTTCAAATCGATCACTTACATACCAAGAATTATATTAAAACAGAAAGCATAAATGAACATTTTGTTATAATGTACAATTTACAAGTTTTAGGGTGGAAAGACTTTCCATCTCATTTTACACAAATCCTGTCAGCTCCGCTGGTCACCTCCCCCTGGTCACTTGTCTCCTGCTTACATTCTTGACTTTTTTGGCAGAGACAAGGCTCTGAACTTCAACTAGTTTGGATTGGTATCTACCCTTTAATAATTGTGTGACCAAAGTCAAGATCAAGTTATTTTACCTTTCTGAGTCTTCATTTACTTAAAGGTAAGATGGGAGAAAATCCCTACCTCAAAAAAGTGAAATTCCAAAAAGAGAATGCAGGTAGAGTCATGAACACCATACCTGCATGTAGTAAATGCTCAATGAGTATTGGTTCTTATTATTCTAAGGGTGGGGGTAACTGGGAAGGGGAGGAGGAAGTAGCTTGGGGAATGTTGGCAAGCAGCAAGCAGCAAGCAATTGGATCTGCCTTGGCAAAAGGGAGCCAGGAAAGTTTCTTGAGCTAAATAGTGATGAGATCAAGGATGTGCTATAAGATGCTAATTTTGAAGGAAGAGATCTGGGGAGGAAGAATAGGGGGAAATTAATCATTAAGAAATAATAGGTTAGAAATTACAGTCTGTATTTCAGGAGAAAGATAAAGGCAGATTTGAGTCAGAAGTTGTTATGCTTTTAAATGATATCTCTATGCTTATGACTACCAAATTTTTATCTCCATTCAGGACCACTCATTGTCATTGAAATATTTAGTAGGCATCTCAGACTAATATGTCCAAAATTTCCAAACTGGCTCCTAATACTCTCCACGGTTTCAGGCATCCACTGAGTGTCTTGAGATGTATCCCCTCTGGATAATTGAAGACTGCTGTGCCGAAGAACAGCCCTTCTTTAATTCTTTCCATCTCAGTTCATAGCAGCTCCATTTTTTTCACTTACTCAGGTCAAAAACCTTGAAAGCATCATTTTCTCCTCTTTCCCTCACACTCCTCATTTAGTATAACAGGACATCCTATTAGCTCTATCTTCAAAGCATCCAGACAGAATCTAACCACTTCTTACCCTTCTTACAACTACCCTCTACCTCTGTATCCAAGCCACCAATCATCTACCTGAATCACAGCCCTGGCCTCCCTGGGACCACTCTTATCCCTTGAAGTTTGTTCTCATTAAAACCATGTGATGCCATTAAATCTGAATCAGAGCATGGCCCATACCTCTGAGAATATTCTGGTGACTCCCAGATCACTAAAGATAGAAACCAAAGGCTTCGAGTAGCCTACCAGGATCCTGATGACTCCCCTGACCTCATTTCCTCCCAATACTACTAACCTGTCCCCCTTGCTCACTTTTCTGCAGCCCCACAGGCCTCATCATTGGCCCTTGAACACTCTTAGTACACTTTCATCTCAGGGGTTGGCAATTGCTACACCTGGAATGCTCTTTTCCAGGATTCCGACACGGTCCTCACTATTCACTTTCTTTGAGCCTTCAGGTCTTTCTCAAAAGTCACTTTGAGATATGCCTTCCTTGAGCATCCCCATCAAAATTGTCAACACTTTCCTGTGTCTCCTTCTTTCATATCTCCCTTCCCACCTCTTAGTTCTTCTTGGTGCTCAGAAGTGTCTAACATAACATATATTTCACCTATCTAGCTTGTCATCCTTCTCTTCTATTAGAATGTATGCTTCAAGGGAAAGATTTCTCATCTCCAGGTTCTCTCCTACATCTGCACCCCTCTGAGGGACCACTGCCAATTTCTGGAGGGACAGGAGGCAAGTGACATGAGAATTTTAAGAAGAAAATGGCTAATGGGCACCAAACTATTAAGCAAAAGTGATCTCTAGAAAAAGATGAATTCATGATTGATGAAAAACTTAGAAAAAGAGTGTTCTTAAAGACTTGCTATGAGAGGGTAAATTAGCACAGTAACTTGGAGGGCAACTTGACAGTGCCTTAAAATTTAACCATATACTGGGGAATCAAGCATACCATTTCTCAATTTTACACACACACACACACACACACACATACACACATGCACACACACTTTCACATGTACACAGAGAAATGAGCATCAATGTTTCTTGCAATATTTCTTGGTGACAGTGAAAAATGAGAAAAAAAGAAACAGAAGAAGAAATGGTTGAATAAATTGCAGTACATGTATCACATGAAATGCAACGTAGCAGACCTATGTATATAGACAGGCCTGGAGCACCACAGCATAGTGTTAAGGGAATACAGTGTGCTCCTGAATTTCATGTACACTATGATCCCACTTCCATTGAAAAAGGCAAAAGGGAAAAAAGAATTTTGGGTGATTTAAATATTTTTGTCCTTTACTTTTCGATAATTTTTAAGCTTTTAAAAATTAAAGTCTGCTACCCCCAATAAACTTAATTAAAAAAATAAAAAGAATAAAATAAAATTCTAATAAAAATTTCAAAAAATTATGGTTCTGCATTATGTTTATAACCTGTTAGAAATTTTAGAGCTTAAAATATTTATTTTTTCCAGCAGAAGTATTTTTAAAAAGCAAGAAAGGAGATGGGTCAGAGTATCCATCTGCTTGCCAAGAGAAGTCAGGGAGAAGTCAGGAATGGGTCATTGAATGTGCTGATGGTTCTTCACCTCTGAGAGCACAGGTTCAGGAGAAGGTGAGCTGAGGGTTCAACTGTAGGAGGTAGAGAAGTGGGTAGAGATGAGAAAGCAAAGAGCACAGGCAGCTCTTCCCACAGTCGGGGAGGAGAAGCGTATTTTGAAAAGATCAAGGGGAGAATTTTCATGATTGAAGGAGACTTGAGTATTGCAAAGTACCAGCATGTGGTTGATTTTTAAAGTTAGCTTTCTGTATTTCTGAATGATAATTCGTATTATACTGGTGGCCAGTATTTACTGAAGGCCAGCGACAAATGTCAGGGTGTTAACAGAAGCAGACAGCATCAGTTCTGCCCTCCCTGTCCCACGCTTCCCTGCCACTTTGGACTTGACACTAACATCACAACAAGCACAGAGTGGTGCATTTGCAGATCCTAATCTGAATTCTATGTGTTTTTCAAAAAATCACAGTTCTTTATCATTTCTTGAAGCCCTGCTGGCTTTGAAAATATGCTTGGTCTTTCCTGAACTCACTATGCCTTAAGCAATCTGAACATTATAATAGCTCAGCAAATTATAATACAATACAGCAAAAATGTTTTTACTATGACCTCAGTATAGATGAAATTTAACTAATGCTTAACAAAAAGTTCTAAGTAATTTCCCTGGCCATGGTTGCTTCTTACCTGTTGTATTTAAGTCTGCCAAATGACCCACTGAAGGGAGCTAGAAGGAATTGAAACTGACCCATAAAAATAGAGTTTGCCATTATTTAGTCAAGATGCTCTGAATGCTGTTCTATCATTCCTAGCTGTGCATTAGCTGCATACATTAATGGTCACTAGCATTGTACCTGTGCCAAAGAGAGAAGGTGAATATGGCTTATCTGTCTGCCTTGACTCCCTAACCAGCAGTATTTAAGTAATTCACAGAAAGCACACAATTTCACTAGCACTGAGAAGTGGGAGGCTCTTCCGTGTCCCTTCAGTTTACTCAGATTCCCCTTGAAGAATGAGGTGCCACTTCAAAGAGGCAGGCATTCTGTGGGTGGCCTTATAGCTTCTAGTTGATTTATGCTGGAGTTTAGCCACTGCCTCTGCAGACTTTGTTGCATGGCATATATTTATCTGACCTTTCTTTGAATAGACAACCCCATGGCAGCTCATAGGAAAAAATGGATCCTCCATGTAGAGAGGTGGCATTTGGATGAGCTGCAGGAATTCTGGTGCTTCTTCAAGTTTGATCCCTTAAGCCTGCACTGTCCACCCTACTGTTGGGCTCAACACATCCTGTACTGATGAGAAGTGGCCAGTGTCTTCAGGGTGATATACGATCTAGACTCTGAGTTACCTTATCACTTTTATAGAGAATCAGACTTAGGTCACTCAGGGTCCCAAAGAGCCAGTGGAGGTGCCCCGTGTCATTATGAGCTAGTTTATTCAATGAGATTTATTAACAAGGGACACTTAGGGGGTAAAGGGTGTTGTGGTCAGTGAGGGAGATACATGCCCTTAAAAGCACTGAGAGCCCATGTTTTGTGATTATGTAGAAGGTAAAGTGAGGAGTAATTTGCTCTCTTAAGAGGATTTCTTCCAGTTGGGCTTCACTCACTCAGGTATGAGATAGACCTCCATTATTTGACATACTCTATTTCCATAGGGTGGGTTACTCTATGAATCAAACCCAGTTTCTTAGATCCTCACCATGAAAGAGTGGTAAGATATGTCTTACCATTGCTCTCTTAAAACAAATCCCAAACTCACATGCTACAATGAGGCTCTGTCGAATGGGGCCCTGAGGGAAAGGGCCATGGCAGCTACAGGGTACACACCTTTCCAGGGTCTCCTCCTGCAAAGCTTCTCCTCATTTAGACTGAAGTCATGGTGACCAGCCCCAAACAGAGCCTGTGCCCTCCTTCTTTCTAGAACCCCCAAGCCTTAGATAGTTGGTGTTGGGTATTAGTAAGATAAAGGTAGCACCTAGCCCCCACCTAGCCCCCAGAGATAGGGTTAAGGTGGAAGTGGAACAGCTGTTTTGTTCCCAGGAACATCTTCAGACAATAAAAATCCACAGTTATGGAGGCTGAATTGCCTCCCAACTACCCACTTGGAGCTCTTCCCTCTCCAGCTACACCTCTCCTCTCCTGAGGGGTTACTGCTGGGGGAGTGTATGAACCCCACAAATCTCTGCCTGTAGAGATTTATGCTTCCTAGATGATCCACTGGCCATTCCAAATTGGGTGAACTGCTTCATTTAAACAAGTCATTGGTCCAAGCTGAGGGCCTTCCTCCAAAGTTTAAGAACAAAACATTTAAGGAGGATCCAATGACATAAATATACCAAAGAAAAAGATGCAGGTGTTCCGTAGAAATTGGTGTTAGCTGACACGAGGTCAATTAGGGCCACCAGTGGTGCCCAAGGAGTACTATCTTGCTAATGGAGATCCTCACTGAGTCACTTTTTGAAGTTCCTTTCCAGAAGTGAAATTAAAATCACACAATTAAAATGTTCACAGTTGGGACTGGATGTTCTTGAATTGATTGAAAGGTGAAGAAGTGGACATGCCAACATTTTGAAAAAGCAATTGTCTCTGCAATTATATGCAATTAACTGACAATAACTGTTTTTCTCCATGTAAGACTGATTAAAATGCTGACTTTAAAAAACATGCCCCTCAGATGATTTCTCTTTCCATCCTAACCAAAACTCTCACCAATACATATATATAGACTGCCAAAGGTGGTGATTCAGCATACCAGCTCTAACACCAATGGGAAAGGTGAGAAGCACGTTGGAGAAAACAGAGCTCGAAGCTGTTCAATGCACATTAGTCCTCCTAAACCCTTATGCTCTTGCATTTTCCCAATAGGGAATAAATCTAACAACTTTTCTATAGGTGATCTCTAAGGAGGGAGCCATTGATTGTGATAACCAAAATTCAGATTCCAAAGGTGAGAATAAAAGTTTAGTTTATTTGGGTTTTTTTTAATGTCTTTTCTAATTTTGATAGAAAATCTGAAAAATGATAAAAAAAACAGAGAAAAGTTTTTCATAATCTCACCACAGAGAGATAACCACTGGGTATTTTCTTCTTTTGTTCTATTACATATTTGTATTTTAATTAATATTGAATATATTTTATATATATTATATGTAGGCTAATTTTCGCTTATATTACAAATGCTTTTTTGCTATTAATAAAATTCTAATGATTTTTTGAAATATCCTAATAAAATCTCATCTTATGGACTTGCCACTATCTACCTGACCACACTCTTATTATTGGACATGTAAGTTATTCACAGTATTTTGTTATTATAAAACTACAGATTAAAATATCTTGTTGCAAAAATCTACTTGTATTTTTTATTTTTTCTTTAGGAAACTTTCTTATAAGTGCAATTTCTTGGGCCTGAGATTAGAATCATTTTTTATTTCTAATTTTTTTGAGGATCTAAAGGTTTTGGGCGTATACCACCAAAAGTACTCCAGGAAGATGACCAATTTATATTTTCATAAGCAGGGTAAGAAGTTACCAAATTCCCTCCAACACTGAGTATTGTCTCTATAAGAAAAGCTAAAAAACTCTTCCTAGAGAAAGCTCACATTTTCTCAGATCATATCGGTCTTGGGCAAATCATAACCAAACCTTAAATGTGCAGGTCTTTGGTTTTGCCTCTCAGAAAAGGTGAGAGCACACTGGGGCTAGCACCGGGTAAGTACCAACCAGCACAACTGGATTATAGGCATGAGCAACTGTAGAACAGACCAGCTGCTGTCATGCATGAGGACATCTGCATATTAGGTTAATCTGGAGTCTGCATCCTATCACCAACTTCCCTCTTTGTTTTTTCTAGCTGTGCTGGCTGAAGATGGACACAAGGTCATTCTAGAGAAGATAGAAGACTGGAATGTGGTAGAACTCAAGGTGAATGAAGAAATTGTCTTCCACTGCAACATCAAAGACTTGGAGTTTGGTAAATCCTTTCAATCAGCATTTTGCCTTCTCTGAAATGTCCTTAGTTTCTAGTTGAAGTGGTCAGTGTATCATGCCCAGATTCAAATTGGGTTTCTTTCTTAGTCTTAAATTCTTAAACAAAGGCCTGTGTTCCATAGCACATGGATAAGTGTATCCTAAACCAAACACAGTAAAATGCTTGATGCTCTGGGCTTCTTCCCATAACATTGGGAACAAAAGAGGAACAGAAAGAAAATGAAGTTTTAGCTCTAGATTTTAAAGACATGATGAGAATTTAGGAATAATAGGTTGTTTTGTTTTTGTTTTTGCATCTTTAATAATGTTGGTTTTATTATTAGTTGCCTTCAAAACTGTTTTTGTTCCATTTGATTATTTTATCTAGGTTTGCTAAGACAGAAATAATATGTCAACAGTGCAGTGCCTTATCAGTAATGTTTTAAGAATTTCTTTGCCCTGGAGAGCTTCTGGCCTGGTAGGCTGGCATCAGGCATACCTCACCCTGTTCAGAAGTAAAAGCTTTTGCAATCCCTTAATACTCTATTAAAGGACAGTTAACCATTAACATGCCTGTATACTTTGAAAATACTCTCCTAGTGGAAGCTATATGTATGTCTTATATAACATTGAATTGTATATAAAGCTGGCCACAAGAAAATTCTATCAATTTTCCTAGGAGGTGATGGTAAACTAGACCCTCTGTGCCAAGAGGCCAGAATAGCCGTGCTAAATGCCTACTGATCTCCTCGTTGGAACAAGCATCTTGTCAACAGAACAGCAACTGCCGCAGCCATTCTGTGATGCAAACAAATGCAGCCATTTGGGCCATGGACTCTAGGCTCTACCAGTCAGAACAAGGAAATACCAGCCTGTCCCTCAGCCAGCACAGCGTAGATTTTCTTACCAGGCTGCAAAAAAACGGGGCCCACAAAAACAATAAAACCAATCATTTGCAGTATTTCAACCCATCGGGAGAGCCCTCTAATATCAGGTACATGTTGAGCTAAAGGAAATAATAAAATGCAATCTAAGAACAAAGCTCCATTTCTTACTAATAATGCATAGTTGCCAGAAGCATCTGAGATTCCATGCCATGGTTAGCTAAGAGCTAGGAACAGATAAAATTAAAAATGGGCAGGAGCAGATGGGCAGAAGGAAGAATAGTGGACTTTGAAAATTTGAACCAAAAATTAATGTCAGTATTTGGAAACCTGGCTAATACTACAAGTTTATTTCTTGTTCCTAGTGAAATAATATTTAAAATGCTAATAGACAATTACCAAAAATCAAACTTTCAGTTATTCTCCTTTAAAACAAAAAAATTAGCTGTCTTCTTTTACATTTAGCTAATTCAGCAGGCTGCTCTGAAGAGGGCCTGAAAGAGGCCAGGGCAGAGAGGGTAAAGTGGCTTTTCTAGCCCTCTGCAGGAAAAGACAGCCCCACAGAGTTAAAGAAGAGTTTTAGTTGTAGTCAGTGTAAAACTCATCTATGTCAAAATGATGTGTATTTTTTTAAACTTTCAGATCTATGCACCAAACTGTAGCATATAATCTTAGCTGTAAAGAAAAGCGGAGGAATTCAGATATTGATCTAATAATGTTAAATTTGAAGTCACAGTAAGAAGGCATCACACCTTTGAGAGTAGAAAGATGGATTCTTGCACAGGAGACCCTGGGCATACATGGAAAGAAGGGCTTTCAGAAGAGCCTCCAAAGGTAGCTGCTGGCTCTGAGCTTGCACCCCTCAGGAAGATGGCTACCTTGCTCCCTATGGCTTTGCTGCACCTGGGAAGCTATCTTTTCATTGCCTCAGGCAGCTTTAAACTTTAAAGGTGCCTAGAACTTGCTATTGCTTGTACAAGTTTTTTCTCATATGTGAATAAAATAAAGGATCTAATTTTCATTTTCAGCCCAAACTTTACTTATCAGTTTTGTTCAAAGATTATGAATCATGTAGGACTCTTCAGAAATACTTAATCATCTTTACTGAGAGCCTGAAGTTAAAAAAAAATTCTTCCTCCTGGTGTCAGTTGTCAGTTTTCACACATCTTTGGCAACCCCAGGTGTATTCCCCTTTCCTCAAAGACCAGTAAGTTATTATAGATATAGCATTCTGTATTTTCATATAAACACTTTAGTAAAAGAGAAATGCAATTTCATTACAGCAAAATGGAAAAATATAGGTCAGGATAAAATAAATAACAACATTTTGATATATTTCAATTTGGGTTTCTTCTATTTATATCTAAATATTGGCAGATTCTTGGCCCTATTCCCATGCTCTGATTTCATTAGTCTAGGATGGGACCCAGGAACCTGCATTTAAACGTGTGTCAACTGATTCTAATCATGTAGGCTATCTCACTCTAAGAAAAGTGGTGTTAGGGCAAGACCATGTCCCTACAGGGAGAGGTGGAGATTCCCCCATAAAGGTAATGCAGTTACCCTCCCTCGGTCAGCCTGGGCAGGCTGTGACTGCTGAGATGGGATATTTCTGCCCTCTAGGTCCCAGTGTTCTTGAGCCTAGATTCCAAGGAGCATAGGAGGGCTTGGAAATCTCCTTGGGGCATGAGATAAACTCGTCTCCAGAGCATGGAGGTAGGTTGGAAATTAAGCTGGGAAGTGTCTGTGGCTGGTACTCCATGAGGGTGAACAGTTATCCTAGTGCTTCCAGCAAGCTCTTGACATCTGAATTAAGACGTAAGGACTTAAGGGAGGTATCGACTCTTCTTGGTCTATGCCTACTCTTGGGTTAGAAGGAAGAACAAGGGGGAAAGTACTATACCCACAAAGTGAGCATGGCAGCAGCAGAGACCTTAGAAGGCAGTGGCCCTGGAAGCTGCTGATTTGACTCCAGGCATTACAGACAAAAACCTCCCAGAGGCCTGGAGCTGTGTGAGAGACCACAGAGGTGCACCTCCCTTAACACTCCTGTCCAGAGGAGGAGACATGTGGAAGAGCGTGGACTTGTCCTTAGCTGTGAGGGAAGACACATCAGAATAAAATTTGGCTTTTGCGGCTAATCTTTCATTGGTACTAATGAACCCAGAAGAGTCAGGCAGCATTTGGGTTATACATAGAAAAATTACTTGCCTTTCTATAAATATCTCTTTATTAAAAACCCACACTTATATTAGTAGGTCTTCTACTTTGGACAAAAATCAATCATCCTTACTTGGCAGAATAGAGTGGCTGCAGCCAAGGAGGTTGATGGAGCAGTGAGGGAGAGTACAATTCCCCAAGGATGAATCAGTTTTAGGCCTTGTTCACTCCGCACACACCTTCTGTGGTGACTGAGATGATACACTGTCCTTCCCTAGGGGAGTGAAACTGCAGCTAAGTGAGCAGCTATTACTGATGTGAGCATGTGTTGAATGGGAAAAATCAAGTTAAAAAACCACAGCTATAAATTTTTTATAAAGTGCTTTTTTTTCATTAACTTTTATTTTAAACTTAGAAATATATTCTTAAACTACTATAACTACTGAGCTAAATGTTGTTCCTCCAATTTATTATGGTTTTTTTTTTTCTTTTAAATCCTGCCACTGACCTAGACCATATTCCACATACGTACAACCTGGTTACCCCAAATTTCTCACAGTTTCTCAACATAAACCACTTTTTTTTTTTTCTGCTTTCTTATGATGCTTTCTTCTCCTGAAATATCTGTGCTGTGCTCTGGCTGCCAAAATTTTGCTTAGCCATCAGGGCCCCACTCACCTTTCAGGCGCTCCTTGCAGCCTTCCCTGCCCCACCCCACTCCTGCCTATAGCATTACGTAGAATCAAATACAACTCCACCGGAGCTTTCTACCACGTGGGGTTCCATACTAGGAATGCAGGCTTACTGTTCTCTCCCACTCCTCTGCATGATGAGCTCATCAATTAAGTCACTTTCTTTTCTCTGCCTATATGCTTTGCCTGAGCGGGATCACGTTCAGCAGCACATCAAAGGAAAACCCAAATAACAGTAATTGAAACCAATTAGAAGTGCAAAGTTGTAATGATTAATTTTATGTGTCAACTTGATAGGAACACAGGGTGCCCAGATATTTCCTTAAATGTTAGTCTGGTCTATGAGAATGTTTCTGGATGAGAGATTAAGATTTGCATAGATTGATCTCAGACTAAGGAAAGTAGATTGCTTTTCCCAATGTGATCCAGGGCCTAAATAGAATAAAAGTCAGGGTAAGGGAGAATTCACTGTCATTTAAATATTCATTAAGGATCCAGCATCACTGGGAAAATGAGTTAAATGAGCTAAATATCACAATTCACAATGGAAAAGTGTATCTGAAACTGCTTGTTGATTACTGTATTTCTGAAGCAATCAGTGGAGCGGCACTAAAGCCAGGCAGCCCAGTGGCATTTGAATAGTATGTGCATTTGTGGAAACTTTTCACAGAGAGAAATCTATTTTTCTTTGTTTTGAAAAAATGCTTCCAAAACATCTGATAGTATCTCAGTGGTTTTCTGTAGAAATGAAAAAGAAAATAGTAGCCTTGTTGTGTTTTGAACTGTCTTAAATACAACTTGCTTAATCTGTTACAAACAGCACTTTATAAGAAGGGTCCCGGTACTAGTGCTGTGAAGTTATATATTATAAGTGTTTCTAAATGTGTTTCTGTACCAGCACCCGCATACTGGCTCACTCTGTGGTTCTTTCCACAGTCCCCTTCTCTGCACACACTCTGAAGTCACATCCACAGCTTCAGCTGTAACTTCCCAACATTTTCTCCAGCCCTGATTTCTTTGCTAAGTTCTAGATTCTCAATCCCAATGTTCTAGTCAGGAAATTTTCATCTTCAAGTGGCTTAAGCCAACTGCAACTGGCTTAAGAAAATAAGAAATATATTGGTTCATCTAACTGAAAATTCCACTTACAGCTTCACACTTGGCTGGATACAAGTGCCCAGTCAATAACAGCAGAACGATCTCCATCTCTTGAAATTGAGTTCTTCTGCGTTAGCTTCATTCTCATGCAAGCTCACCAAATGTAGTGAAAAGATGGCCACCAGTAGTTCTAAGCCCTGGTAGAAGGAAAGTTTTACCTTCTTAACAGTTCCAGCAAAAGTCCCAGGGCCTGATCTTCATTGGCCCAGATTGAGTCAAGTGTCCTTTTCTGAATCAATCACTGTGATCTGGTTTGTCAGGCCTGGATAACATGCTTACTTCTGGAATTGAGAAGAGGAAACCCAGTCCTATTAGAACCAAAGGGACAGAGTATAGAATAGAGGTTAGTCTCCCCGAAGGAAAACAGAGTATCTGTTTCCAGAATAAATGAGAATAGATGCTGAGTTGCCAAAAACAATGGTTGTGCTGTATCTCCTGAACATCTCCAGCTGGATGTCTCACAGACTCCCTGTAGGAAACCCCACATCTGCTCCCCATGTTAAAGTTGGGATCAATGATCTACTTACTCAGTTTGAAAACTTGGAGACAGCCTATCATTTCATCACCATCTTTTCTTGTTTTCCCTTCTAAAATATTGCTAATCTGACCTTTCCTAGTGAGGGATTTCAACATCTCTTGCCTAGACTATTTCATCGGATTCCTATCTTGTTACTGTCTCTATTAATTCCTTCTGCAAACCACTCTTTCTAAAGTATAAGTGGAGCCCTGTTTCTTCTTCCCTGTGCATTTGTTGTTCATCAGTTGTCTTCATCATGTTATTCTTGGGTGCCTCCCTATATCATGGGTCTTGATGGAAGCTGAGTCAAGGAATCCACACTTGGTCTGTTGGATGCACCTGCCCCAGAGACTGACTCTTGAGCTTTTGGTCCAAAAATAACCAAAGGATGGAGAATGTGTTCTCTGGCTCCAGCTATGGCAGCTACATCCAGTATCAGTGGGAAGCCAGGGCAATCACACCGGCCCTGGTGTCCAGTATCCAGGAAAGCTAGTAGCACATCTGCTGGTTCAGCAGCCATGACCCTGGGATCCTCCCAGGACTGGTTTTGTGGTGTGACTTATGCTCTTCCTCTGGCTTCAGAGCCATTGTTCCCATCTTCTATCTAGCCTGTTTCCCCAAACTTCCTGTCAGTTCTTTGAGCTCTCTGGTTTCCCTTCAAACAATTTTTTTAGCTGATCTCAGCCAATCAGCTCTGTTGCTCATAGCTATGGACCCTGATTGAGACACCCCTACATGCTTCAGGGTGAAGTCTAATCTCTTCAGCCAAGCATATGAGGCCTTTTATGATCTGGGCCTCACTCACCTCTCCACTTGCTTACTGTTTACTCTAAAGCCTTAAGTGATCAAAGTGGCCCTTCACATTTACAGGCCTGTGCTCTCCTGTCATTCCCTACTTCACCTGGTAAAGTGCTGTCCAACTCATTTGGCTTCTTCTCTTGACATTATCTATACTCATCCTTTTTTTCCCCAACATAACAGTTGACCTGCTGAAGAAAATTGTCTCCCTAGGTGCTTGGTGAATGGAAAATCTCTGGGACTCTAGAGCAGAGAAGACTTGGTTCTCTCCTCTGGCCATTGTGGGGGACAGTGGCTGTTCACTTCTAATGCCTCCTTTCCATCTTCTTCTAGAAACAGCGATGTTGTCTTAGGGACTCCTTCCCCTGCTCTGAGTCTATGTGGTCCAACTGGGAGGTCATGCTCTGCCCTGGTTGATCAGAACTCCACACCCCCCAGACACAGTGATTGGCTTTTCTAAGGCAGTGTGAATTAGATTTCCTATCACTTGGAACCAAAATGTTTTGCTCTATAGCAGCCACCAAACAACAGAGGTGCTCATCAAGATTAAATCTGCCACTGAGAGTAGGTGGGGGGCCTGGGCCACCTCTCACACCAGAGCTAAGACAGCTCCTTGCAGTTTCTGGCACACCTGCTCCAGTCTGGGACTTGATCCACCCACCCACCCCTGTAGGAGCTGACTGTTGTCACTCACCCCCCAATAAGCACACTCATCTAGAGGTGGCCCTGCAAAAAGTAGAATTTATAGAAGCTTCCCTAGGGAAAGAGGAGGGGGCTTTTATCACATAGTTCACAGCAAAGGCTTTGAACATTTGTCTCTTCTTCCCAAGACTCTCTGTCTCATCTGGCCTAGCGCAGCTGTGCTTCCTCCTCCTCATTCTCCCAGGGGCTCCAACTCCTCCCCACTCCTTTTGCAGAACCAAGCACTTTCATATTTTCTCAAGCAGCAAACTCCTCACCCTTGTCTCAATTCCAGGCAAAAATGGATCACAGGCTGCAAGGCTTCACTGTATTACCTGTTTTGAGCAAGGAAGCTATGCCGCACACTTCATGTATCTTAATAAGTTCTTAACAACCTGTGAGCTAACAAGCTGCAGTAGCTGAATTCTTAAAAACTGCGTTTCAGAGAGTGAAGCAATTTTCTCCTGGCCACAAGGCTAGCTGCGAGTTGAGTCAGGACTCAGACCCAGTCAGCCTTCGTGACTCAGATTAAGGGAAGAACCAGTGAGGACAAGTCATGTGCTGATGGAAAAGGGAGAGAGGCGGTAGAGGTGGACGAGAATGCTTAGATTCACTTCATTAGATGTAGAAAAGTTGTCAGAACATGTTAGGGCTTTTGGCAAAAGGAAATAAATATATATTAGAGTTCTTCCTGAGAAAAATGGTTTGACAGTGATATGCTTAAGAAAATCACCCCATTTCCTAATTTGTTGTTCAGCTGTCACTGCAATTGTTACTGTTTTCCAGACACTTGACTTGCTTAGAACATGAGTTATGCCCGTCCCTGTGTACAGAGTCACAACATGGATAGTACCTTTGTTGTTCAGAGCACGCATTTCAATAGGCTATATCATCCCAGCAAACGTGACTGCAAGTCCCTTTCCTGTACAAGACAAACTTGGGCATACGTACACATGATTGCTCAAATAGAAGCAAGTATGTCATTTCATGGACTGGGGTCATAGAAAAAGAAAAAGACAATGGTTTTCTTGGTCAGCATCACAATATGAACAGTTCAGGGTGGAGATTCAGAGATGGGGTGTAAATGCTAGCCCCCCTCCACAATCTGTACAGCTGAAAAATTACTCAATCTTCCAATTCTCAGTTTTCCCATCTGTAAAATAGGGGTAGTAATAACACCTTCCTCATGCCATTATTATGAGAATAAAAATGAAGCAATATAATGAGCAGAGCCCAGATCCTGGTATACTGTAAAGCTATCAATAACTGTTTGTGTTTATTATACTTTACTGTTATCCTGAGTGTTTCATTTTTACTTAAAGGTCATATATTATATTTCCAGTAAGAAAAAATATGAAGTTTGGTTTTTATGGTCCTCTGCAATAAAGTAACAACATCTATTTTCTTTGGCCTTTCTTCGGGTCTGGTGGTTCTGAGAAAGAAATGACCATGGTGTATTTTCATTTTGTACTTCGACTGAAAAGCAGGGTGAAAAACATCATGGGGAAGCAGATAATTTGTAACACAAGTCAACTCTAGCCTCTAAGGTTTGATAGTCCCCTCTTATTTATTGAAGTTTCCTTGGGTATTCAAAGGAAAAATAGTTCACATCACTTCTCACTCCCCACATATGGAGAAAACCCAATGAGCCCAAATCGGATTCGTACTGACCAACCTAGCCAGACACTGAATGATCACCATGGCTGGAGAGCCATGTCAGGTGCTCTCCCTGAACCACCTCACTAATTCTCAGTCAACATAAAAGAGAAGCACTTGAGTCCAAGAGCAGTGTGGCTCAGTGGCTCAAGATAAGGACCCTAGACCCCAACCAAGTGGATGTGAATCCCAGCTATGTGACTTTAGGAAAGTGTGAGTCTCAACCCTCTGAGCTTCAACATCTTAATTGGTAGCATGAAAGTAACATGTGTTTCATGGGGTACAGTGAGGATTTAGAGGTGTTGTTAGGTAGAAGAGGCCAAGAATAGTGACTAGCACAGAGTATGCACTTGAAAGTACGTGAAAAATATTGTTGTCATTCTTTTTTACTTAGATTCAGAGTGTGCAGAATGGGCATCTATAGTTTTTTCTGTCCAACATCCATGTTCCCATCTTCTGGAAACAACATCCCAACTTTCCTTTGGGGTTCTCTTCCATTTATCACACAGTCTTGGATAGGCTATCAATCAAATTACTCCAAGAAAGACATGAATGGCCCAAGAAATGCCAATCAGATATTCCTTACTGGAATTTGGCTCAAAGATAATGACAAAATGAACACGATTAGAAATCTAGGAATTAGTCTTAGGAACAGCTTTCCATTAGTTCCTGCTGCTCACATCCCCAGATCTATTCTGGTCATGTCCTTGCACCCCATGACCTGCCTCCCAGGTTTCCTATATTCAAATTCTAGAGGTCATTTTTGTGGCTTGCAATGAAAGGACTCTGAGACATTCTTCAAGAAATTGTCCTACTTTAATACAGCCCTCTGCTCCAAATACATAACAATGACAGATAAAATTTTGAAAGAAGAGCATTCTAACATATTTATTGAGTAGGCTCAAAAAAAAAAAAAAAACAAAGATAAATGTTTGGAGTCAGAAAAGGAAGAGTAGTGCAACATTGTAGATGGTACAATGCTGAGCACTGGAGTCCAAAGCAGGCAATATTCCTGGGAGCTTGGTTTTTTCACAAGTAAGAGAACTAAAAATATTCCATGTGAGGTGGACTGGCTCCAATATCTCTACTTAAAGTCATATGTTGAGATTGGATTCCCTGGTGGTGAAATAGGAAAATGCAGTGCCTGTCTCCTCCCATGACCACATCAAAATTACAACTAGATTATAGAAGAACGACCCTTGAGAACCACCTGCAGACTAGCTGAACAGAATTCTTATAACTAAGGATATAAGGAAGAAACTACATTGAGACTGGTAAGAGGGGCAGAGATGTGAAAAGGGTTGGTCCCACATCTACGTGTGGTGGTTAAAAATTGGTAGGATATCTTGGCTGCAGCAGTCCCTTCTGAGGAGCAAGAGGTCTCAACTCCACATGGGGCTCTCCATTTTAGACCACCAGGTCCAGGAAGAAGAGTCCCTAAAACATCTAACTGTTAAAATCAGTGGAAATTGTGGCTGAGTGAGATGGAGCGCTGCTGGAGTCCCAGGGGTTTCTCCTAAAGGGCCTACAAATGGACTTACTCACTGACAGACTTACTCACTCTTACTTCCAGCACTGGGGCAGAAACTTGAAAGATGCCAGGGACATACAGGGAGAAACTAAATTGTCTGGCTTCAGGTGCAAGGGCTGAAGAGCAGCTTTCTCCCAGACAGAAGTGCCAGCAGAAGCCATGCTCCTTCATTGAGCCCTTCCCACTCTTGGCATGCAGAAACAAGAGGCCATCATATCAGTCTCTGTCAAACTGGCTAACATTGTTTGCCCTGCCTTTATGATTCCATGAGAAACTGCTCCACCCAATTTGTAGGTCCACTCAAGCTGCTTCAGTAGCTTTTCCATAGAAATGAGCTGTCTTGGCTCATGCTGTAGACTTTCCTAAAAGTCTACAAACCCCAAACAAACAGCATCTGGCCTTGGGCATGCCCTGTACATCTTGCTAAGCAACTCCAAGCCCAACTCTAGTGGCAGCCAGCTTTAGTTCACAGCTTAACCTCTCCCAGACACCTCCAAGTCCAGCACAAATGGCAACCGTCTGCAGATTACTTTATAGAAAAGTGATCCCGAGCAGGGCACAGGCAGTGGCTGAACTTGGCCTGCAACAAAACTCCTCCAAAGAGGCCCCAGAACCAACACACCTGGTGGCCAGCTTCAGACAACATGACACACCACTTCCATAAATGACACACCTGAAGGGCAAACTTGGAAGGCACCAGAGCCCTGCTAAAGCAAATCCTGTTCTATAGAGTCAGCCCCTAAACAATAGTTCCTCCACTGTAGTCACAGCCAGTCTTCACAACCAATCAGCCTTGGGTGTCAATCCGTCCCATTGATGTGCAAACAGCATCCAAGGCTCAATTATAACAGAAGGGTATACATAAACCACACAAGGGACATACCTGGCACCTGGCTCAAATGACCTAGGAGGCTGTGCCACTGGGCTCCACAGGACAACTATTATATAAGGCCACTCTACTAAGACTGGGAAACATAGCAGTTCTACCTAAAACATAGAAACAAACACAGGGAGGTAGCCAAAAAGGGGAGACAAGGAAACGTCCCAAATAAAGGAACAGAGATTCAGGAAAGAACTGAACAAATTGGATACAAGCAATCTAGCAGATGCAGAGTTCAAAACACTGATTACAGGATATTTAATGAACTCAGTGAGAACTTCCACAAAGAGATATGAAACATAAAAATTGAGATATAAAGCATAAAAAAGAACCAGTCAGAAATGAAGAATAGAATAACTGAAATAAAGAACACATTAGAGGGAATCAATAGCAGATTAGATGAAGCAGAGGATCAAATCAGCAATCTGGAAGACAAGGTAGTGGAAAACACTCTATCAGAACAGCAAAAAGAAAAAAGAATTAAAAAATGAGATTAGTTTAAGGAACCTCTGGGACAACATCAAATGTACAAATATTTGCATCACAGGAATACCAGAAGGAGAGGAGAGAGAGCAAGGAATTGAAGCCAATTTGAAGAAATAACGATGGAAACTTTTCCTAACTTAGAAAAGAGACATACAAGCTTAGGAAGTGGACCCAAAGAGGCCCACACCAAGACATATCATAATTAAAATGCCAAAGAAAGGATCTTAAAAGCAGCAAGAGAAAAACAGTTAGTTACAAGGGAGATGTCAGTTGATTTTTCAACAGAAACTTTATATGTCAGTAGAAATTGGCACAAAATATTCAATGATGAAAAGCAAGGATGTACAACCAAGATTACTCTTCCCAGCAAAGTTATCATTTAGATAAAGAGCTTCTCAGACAAGAAAAAGCTAAAGGAGTTCATTACCACCAAGCCTGTATTACATTTTGTCAAAGGGACTTCTTTAGAAAGAAGAAAAATAAAGATAAAAAAATATGAATAATAAAATGACAATAACTACATATCTATCAACAATTACTTTAAATGTAAATGGATTAAGTGTTCTAATCAAAAGACAGGATGGCTGAGAAAATAAAATTCTTACATACGCTGCCTATAGGTTACTTACTTCAGATTGAAAGACACAAAGACTGGAAGTAAAGGGATATAAAAGATATTTTGTGAAAATAGAAATGGAAAAAACAGCTGAGGTAGCAATACTTATACCAGACAAAATAGATTTGAAAACAAGGGCTATAAAAAGAGGCAAAGAAAGACCCAGTAATCACATTTCTGGGTACTTATCTGCAAAAACCCAAAACACTACTTCTAAGAGACATGTGCATCCAATGTTCACTGCAGCATTATTTACAATAGCCAAGATACAGAGGCAACCTGTGTGTCCATCAATAGATGAATAGATAAAGAAGAGGTGGCATGTATATTTAATGGACTATTAGCCACAGAAAGAAAGAGAGAGAGAGAGAGAGAGAGAGAGAGAGAGAGAGAGAGAGAAGAAGAAGAAGAAGAAGAAGAAGAAGAAGAAGAAGAAGAAGAAGAAGAAGAAGAAGAAGAAGAAGAAGAAGAAGAAAGAAAGAAAGAAAGAAAGAAAGAAAGAAAGAAAGAAAGAAAGAAAGAAAGAAAGAAAGAAAGAAAGAAAGAAAGAAAGAAAGAAAGAAAGAAAGAAAGATTTTTGCTATCTGCAACAACATAGATGGACCTAAAGGGTATTGTATTGAGTGGAGTAAGTCATACAGAAAAAGACAAATGTCATATGATTTCACTTAATACGTGAAATCTAAAGGACAACATAAATTAACAAACAAAACAGAAACAGACTCATAAAAACAGAGAACATTTTGATGGCTGCCAGATGGGAGGGGGCTTGGGAGGCCAGATTAAAAAGGGGAAAGGATTAAGAAGTACAAATTGGTACTTACAAAATAGCCACAGGAATGTAAAGTATAACATAAGAAATATAGTCAACGATATTGAAGTAATTATTTACAGTGTCAGGTGAGTGATTACTTTACAAGGTATATAAATGTCTAAACACTATGTTGTACATCTGCCACTATATTAGTTTCAGAAATGGTAATTGAAATATAAAAAAAAACATTAAAAATTTTTTGATAACATTATTTTATTAATAGTCTTAAAAATAATTTAGAAATCTTAGAAAAATATAGTCATTGAAATTTTTAAAAACTTACTAGAGCCACTTTGGAAGATAGTTTGGCAGTTTCTTACAAAATTTAATATAATTTTGCCATATGATTCAGCAACCATGCTCCTTGGTATTTACCCAAAGGAGCTGAAACTTATGTTCACACACACAAAAAAAACCTGTACATGGATGTTTATTGCAACTTAATTAATAATTGCCAAAACTTGGAAGCAGCTAAGATGTCCTTCAGTGGGTGAATGGGTAAATAAACTATAGTACATTCAGACAATGGAATATTATTCAGCACTAAAAAGAAATGAGCTATCAAGTCATGAAAAGACATGGAGGAACTGTAAATGCATATTACTAGGTGAAAGAAATTGAAAATTTGAAAAGGCAACATACAGTGTGACTCCAACTATACGACATTCTAGAAAAAGCAAAACTGTAGAGATAGTTAAAAGATCGGTGATTGCTTAGGGTTGGGCAGGGAGTGGTGGAGAGGGAAGAATAAGCAAAGCACAGAAGATTTTTAAGGCAGTGAAATGTTCTGTATGATACCATAGTGATAGGTCATGTCACTATACATTTCTCCAAACTCATAAAATGTACAACACCAATAGCAAATTCTAATGTAAACTGTGGACTTTGGGTGGTTATGGTGAGTCAGTGTAGCTTCATCAATTGTAATAAATGTACCACTCTGGTTAGGATGTTGATAATGAAGGAGACCATGCACATGTGGGGGCAGAGAGTGTGTGGGGAATCACTGTACCTTCCCCTCAATTACTGTAAACCTAAAACTGCTCTTAAAACATTTTAATTAAAAAAAAAAAAAAACCTCACTAGACAGGATAGACTCTACATAGAAATTAGCTCAGTCCATCAATGAAGTGGCAGCACTGAGGAATTCATCCCCAAGAAAGATACAGAAAAAAAAAATTTAAAAATATATTTTTAAAAAAGTTATAAGGCTTGAAGGCTACTTGGAGATATTCTAATGACTAGGGAATGGAGAAAATAGCAGAAAATACATATCTGAAGAGATAACGCATGAGATATTTCCAGAATTAAAGAAAGAGTTCTCAGAGTGCACTATGAGTACCAACCAGTCAGAATAAAGAAATATAAACCTACACCTAGATAAACTTCAAAACATCAAGGGTAAAAAGTTTCCAGAGAGAAAACAGAAATTTCTATTAGAACAGCAATTAGACTAATGACAGATTTTTCATCAGCAACAGTGAGTGCCAAAAACAATGGAGTATTATCATCCAAAGGGCTGAGCGTAAATAACTCAAATTAGGATAAAGGGATTTTTATACATAGAAAGACTAAGGGTTAAAGACGAAGTAATTATTAAAGGTTTGTTTTAAGGGTACAGGGATTTGTTTTACTCAGGTAAAACACAAAGACATGGAAATGAAAGTCATAAAAGGAAGTTTTTATACTCACAGATCCCTAAAAACAAGGGGTCCTGGCATACCACATGGTGGGGGGCCATACTGGGAAGCACCAAAGTCAGTCAGGAGGCAAAGAGAGTGAGGAAAACGACCAAGAGCCTTTACTGTGGTTTCTGCAGGAAACCACAAGAGAGAGTAAGCAGGTTTAGGATCAACTAGTTTGAATAATTTTGATGGGCTCTGGGGCAAAGGGGCTGTCCCTAGTAGTCTGGTACCTGCCTCTTGGGTGATTAAATCAGGGGGATAGTGATTCAGAGTAGAAGAGTCCAATGAAGAAAGTAGTGTGGGTGTGGGTTTCTAACTGGTTGGTTTGCATATGAAAGTTATGCTTAAGGGGGTGTCATTTAACATCTCTATGAATTGGCTAGCCCTAGAAGAGGCAGTCCTTCCAGGGCAAGGTAGAAACCAGGCCTCAAAACTTCAGAAAATACAAAAAGTAAAAACACAAGTAATGCAAGGTATATTTTAGTCCAAATTAAAATGAACCCAGAGGGAAGTGCAGGATACAAAATATAATGCTGAACACAAGGATGAATAAAACATAATTAAATTTAATTAACAAAAAATGGAAATATAGTTTTATTAAAATAATGTAATTTCTCTGTTTAACAATATTGTTTTTAGATAAGAAAACCAAAATGAAAGTTACTCAATGGGTAGCTAATTTTTTCGAAGTTCTTTTTCTGATGAAGTTATTAGAAATACTAAATAACTCAAGTATTTTTAAATAAAAGTATATCCTATAGAATGTATACTAAAATAAATAAAAATATATGTGGCTTCCAAACCAGAGGAAGATAAATTGGATTTTTAACATTTTTAATGTTTATTCTACAAAAGATATGATAAATAAAATGAAAAGATAAATTAAAATTTGAAAAAGAATATTTGTAATACATATAATTGTCAAAATTAGATTCCATAATTATAAACTCCTAAAACTCAATAAAAAAAGAAAAAAAAGTTTAAACTTGTTGTTGGGTTTTATTATATTAAACATACATAAAGTATGTATTACAAAACATTAGGATTTGATCAAGATAAGTGGTTGATGGGTATAGTGATGTCTGTTCTCATATTCTCTTTATTTTTCTTTATTGTATTTTAAATGATTTTTGTAAGAATTAGAACCATAAATGTTATAGCAGGATTAAATACATTCCCATTTGATCTGCAAGTTTTTACCTTCACACTAGAAAGCAAATGCTCACTGTGCCCTCCGCAAAGCACTCTCAGCTGAGACTAGAAGTCTGGGATGGTGGAGGAAGGGAAGTTCTTGGACATAGCTCTGCCAAGTAGAGATATTTGCCTCCCTGCTGGAGGGACTCCCTTTCTTTCCACTATTCTGAAGAAGGTGGAGATTCCACACAGATGCAGCCCTCCAGCTGATCTTGCACCGAAGAATCCAATCTCTTTTCATGTGGTTTTTCCCACCAAGTCTCCCATGTAGAGTCTGGCAATAAGGAACCACTGGCTGCTCCACAAGGCTCACAGGGGTGGAAGGACACTGCTGTCATTTCTGCTGCAGGAGCCCCATTTCCACTGATTCCTCAGAACTGCTCAATCCCCTGCATTTCAGGACCTTTGAAATAGGGATTTCAGTACAAGAAAATCCAGTTTAGCAGTTAGAAAAATAAAGAAACTGGAGTAAGCTTTTAAGCCATGGGATATTTCAGATGTCACATCGTACACATTTTCCAGAGAATTTAAACTTTCAAGATACAAATTTTATATAAGTTGCTCCTCCTTAAGTGATATCTTAGAAGTCTCATGTAGCCAGAAACTCTAATTTAAAGCCAAAAAGCATGCCAGTACAATGCATTTTTAACCCATAGTTGTCCAGTTTCACTGATTATGAAGAACTTATCTCTTGGAGTGATCTCAAGGGCATTCTGGTAAAAAAAAAAAAATCCAATCCCAAAAGGTGCCAACTATATGATTCCATTTATATAACATTCTGAAAATGACAAAATCATAAAGATGGAAGAGATTAATGGTTGTTGGGGGTTGCCAGGAGATTAATAGGGCACAGGGAGGGGAGTGAAATTTGTTACTATAAATGAATAGCACAGGGGAGATCTTTGTGATGGAATAGTTCTGGATTTTGAATGCAGTGGTAGTTACACAAGTCTACACCTGTGATAAAATAGCATAAAACTATACACACACACACATTATACCAACTAGATCTCCTGGGTTTTGTATTGTGCTATAGTTATGTACAACGTAACCACTGGGGAAACTGGGTGAGGGGTACCCAGAAATTCTCTATCTTTGCAACTTCTTGTGAATCTATAGTTATTTTGAAATTTAAATTAAAAAAAAAAAGAACTTACTTGGATATAGTTATATTTATAGACTGAGGGCCAATAAGCTATGATTAACAGGCCAAATCTTGCCTACCAACTGTTTCTGCATGAAAAATCTATGTGTACACATGTAGGAATATCTCCACGATAAAATTAAGAAATAGAGGCATTTAAATTTTTAATAGACATTGCCAAGTCATTCTAGGAAACAGTTTCTGGTAATGGGAAGGAGCTTAAATTCAATTTTAAAATGCTGGACAAAATGTAAAAAGAACACTGGGGATCAACTAAAAGCTGGAAAAAATTGATGTGATATGACACTTATAAGAAGAGAATCAAAGTGAGAGACACATTCAATCAGCTTTTCCTCCAAGGGTGCCCCCTTAGAGAACAACGGAGAATGGAGCCCAAGTAGTATCTTACAGAGCTGAAGAGTCAGAAATCAGAGTTTAGTGCTGCCAGCTAGTAAAGGGCAGAGCTTTCTACAACTGCCTGGTATTGGGGAATTGGGAGTTTGGAGTTCAAATTCTGAAACTTAGAGAAGCACGGTAAACTCAGAATTTCCACTGATATTTCAGAAGGATCACAATTTACTAAGGACTAAGTAAGAACTATATATACACAGAGAGTATTTCTCAGCTTTTTTATCATTATCTCCCCTTTCTGGCCCTGCTGAGGAGAAAATTAAATTTAAACTCTCCCAATGAGAAAAATTAAATATGAAAGTAATATTTTGTCAGGTAGGGCTGAGCTTTGGAGGACCACAAACCATTGTAATATCTAAGATATTTTTCACCTAAACTGAGTACCAATTTTCAGACCTTTGGGGGAGATATTGCTCCTGTTGAGAATGCGTGTCCTGAGATAAGAGAAAACCTAAAAAAACTCAGCTAACTAAGCCTAAAGCCAAGCCTTCACTGGATCAAATTGATCCACCGAAAATCTAACTGCTTGGTAGATCAAAACTCAACCCTTCTTTATAGAAAGAAAATAGAAATCAGTCTCTACAATATATCACCCATAATGTCCAGTATACAATAACTTTTAAAAATTGCTAGACATCTGAAGCAGGAAGAAAAAAGAATCTATGACCAAGAAGAAAAATAATTAAAAGAAGCACACTCGCAAACAAGCCATTTTGGAATTAACAGATGTAGACTTTAAAAGAACTATTATAAATATATTAACAAACTTACAGGAAAATGAGTGAAGTGATGTGAAATTTCAAGAGTATGAAAATTCATAAGAAAAAAGTGACAATTCTAGAACTGAAAAATACAATATCTGAAGTAAAAATTTATTGGATAAGATTGTCAGCATGTTTGGACACTGCAGAAAAATGGATTGGTGAATCTGAAAGTCAATGAAAAATAATTCATAAAGATCTATGCATCCTTATGTTCACGGCAGCACTATTCAGAATAGTCAAGATATGGAAGCAACCTAAATGCTCATCAATAGGCAACTGAATAAAAAAGTTATGATTTGTATATAAATGGAATATTACTCAGCCCTAAAAAATAAATCCTACCATTCACAATAACATGGATAGACCTAGAGGTTATTATGCTAAGTGAAATAAGTCATAGAAAGATAAAGACCATATGACTTCATTTATATGAGGACTCTAAGAAGCAAAAAGAATGAACTAATTGAAAACAGACTCACAAATATAGAGGACAATCTGGTGATGGCCAGAGGGGAGGGGGGTTAGGGGTCTGGGAGAATGAGGGGGAGGGTTAAAGAAATACAAATTAGTGTTTGACAAATGGTCACGGGGATGAGGAGCACAGCATAGGGAATGCAGTCAGCAGTAACACAATGGCTAGGTGTAGAGCCAGAGGAGAGAAAGAGTAATCAAGGTATCATTTAATAAACTATATAAATGTCTGACCAATGTACTGTATATTTGAAACTAATAATTTTTTAATGTTTTAAATGATCCAAACAGAAATCTAAATAATAAAATGAAAAATGAAGTCTCAGTGTTTCAAGAAATGCTATCAATTCATCTAGCAAGAGAAATGGATGGACCTTGAGGGCTTTATGCTAGGTTAAAAGTCAGAGAAAGACAGGTACTACATGTTTTCTTGTATATGTGAAATCTAAAAAGCTGAATTCATAGAAACAGAAAACAGAATGGTGCCAGGGACTGCTGGGTGAAAGAAATGGGGTAAAAGCTATCGGCTGTAAGATGAGTTAAGTTTCAGGATCTAATATTCAGCATGGTGACTATAATTACCAGTAGTGTATTATACACTTGAAAGTTGTTGAGAGATCTTAAATGTTATCACCATACAGATACAAAGGTAATTTTTTGAGGGGATAGAGATAGTAACCAATCTAATTCTGGTAATCATTTTATAATATATACGTGTGTCAAATTAGCACACTGTACACCATAAACTTAAAATATATTAAATGTCAATGATACCTCAATAAACCTGGAATAAAATTAAAGTTAGAAGTAAAAGGAGAGGAGAGAATAGGGTAGGAAAAAATATTAGAAAAAAATGTTGGGTAAAACTTCTGCAAATCTGTTTTAAAACATCAACCCACAACCCCCAAAAACCCCTGATACTCCAAGCAAGATAAATGCAAAGAAAACCATACATAACTTTAAATATAACTTTCACAAATTGTATTTAAACTTGGGAAAACCAAAAAAGAAAAAATATTGAAGGCAGCTCCAGAAAACAACAGCTATTGACTTCTCATCAGTAGCAATGGTAGCCAAAAGAAACATCTTTCAAATACTAAAGGAAAGAAATGTTACAAGGAATTTTATGTCCAGTAAAAATTTCTTTCAGAAATTAAGATGAAATAAACACATTTTTAGACAAAGAAAACTTAAAACTTGTCACCTGTAGTATAAGAAATGTTAAAGGAGCACTTCATGCAGAAGAAATGTGTTAACAGATGGAAATTTGTATCCAAAGAAATAAGAATGCCAGAAATGGTAAAGAGGTGGGTAAATACAACACACATATTTTGTCCTTTTAAAACTATATAAAGAAATTGAATGTTTAAAACAAAAAAATAATGACAACTATTAAAATGTTTGACCAAATCGGCACAAAGAAAGGGAAGTGGAAGTATACTGTTGTCAGATAATTAAAGCGTGTCTGATGTGTTATTACAATACTATTTGATGGCAGACTATGATAAGTTAAAGATGTGTATGGTATACCCTAAAGGTACTACTTACCAAAATAAAAACTAAAAGGTATATCTAGTAAGTCAATAGTGAAGATAAAATAAAATATTAAAAAATAATTCAAAATAAGGTAGAATAAGAGGAAAGGGAGAAGAAATATTAGAAAAATAAACAAATAGCAGGTGACAGGTTTAAGCCCAACCACATCAATAACCACATTAAAAATGAATGCCTTACCAGTGCTGCCCAATAGTATTTTCTTTGTTGATAAAAAATGTTCTGTATCATGCCAACCAATATGATAGCCATTACTCATATGTTCCTGCTGAGTAATTGAAATGTAGCTAATATAATTGAGGAACTTAATTTTCAATTTATTTACTTTTAATTATTTTAAACTTGCTACTCTATTGACAATGATGATCTAAACACTAATTTATAGGCAGAGAAAATCAGATTAGATAAAATATGAAAGTCCAACTATATGCTGTCTACAAGAAAAATCATTTAAAATATATAATGATACAGATAGGTTAAAAATAAAAGACTAGAAAATATATACCATTCAAACATAAAACAAAGAGAGCTGGAGTAACTATATTAATAACACTCAAAGTAGAATTCAGAAGGAATAATAATAAGAATAAAGAAAGATACTATGGTGACAAAGGGATTAATTGATCAAAAATAACAAATTTAAATGTGCATGCATTTAAGGACAAAGTTTTAAAACATATAAAGGAAAAATTGATAGAACTGGAAGGAAAAATAAACTAAACCATAATTATATTTGGACATGTTGACACACATTTGTTAATTGACAGAATAGACCCCTAAAATCAGTAAGGATCTTAAACAATTATCAACTAAACTGTCCCAACTGGATTTCTGAACAAGCCCACAAAACAATAGAAAAACAAAGATTATTTTCAAGTTCACATGGAATATAACCAAGATAAATTATATTCTGGGATATAAAACAAGTAAATTTGAAAAGGATTGACATAATAGAGCCATATTCCCTGACTGAAAAAGAACTAAACCAAATATCACTAGCAGAAAGATATAAAAAAAATACCCAAATGTTTGAAAATTAAACCACATGTTCCTAAATAACCCATAGAAATCACAGGAGAAATTAGAAAATATTTTGCATTAAATTAAAATGAAAACACAATTTTAAAATTTGTGGGATGCAATTATAGCATTCCTTAGATGGAAATGTATACTATTAAATATTTATATTAGAAAATAAAGGTCTAAATAGCAGTGAGCTATCTGAAGAAACATAACATCTACCTAAAGGAACCTAAAAAGAGCAAATGAACCTCAAAATAAGAAGAAAATAAAGATGAGAGCAGAAGTCAATGACATAGAAAATGAAAAAAAAAAAAGTCAACAAAACCAAAGTATAAGTATGTTCTTTGAAAAGATGGTTTTTAATTGAACTTTAGTCAGAAAAATAGGAGGCAAAAATTCCCAAAATCTAGAATAAGAGACATCACTACCGAGGCTGCAGACATTAAAAGAATAAAGGTGTACAATATTACAAATGTAATACAGCTGCAGTGTGTATAATTGTATTAACCAATGGTACTCCATTGATCTTGATTTTTTTTTAAGTTTTTTAAAAAGCACATGGATGAAAATTTCTTTAGACTATATAGTTATATGAAATATGTATTGGGTTTTTCTTAGCTTGGCGTGCGCGTGCACACACAATAAAGATGATATTGTGAATAATTTTTTTATTGTGAAATACATACAACAAAATTTACTATATTAACCATCTTTAAGTGTGCAGTGCAGTGGTATTACATTTGTAATGTAGTACATTACTACCATCCATCTACAGAACTCTGCTCATCTTGAAAAACTGAAACTCTATAATATTCATTAAACAATAACTCTCCATTTCCCCTTCCCCCAACCTCAGGCAACCAACATTCTACTGCTGTCTCTTTGATTTTGACTACCCTAAGTACCTCGTATAAGTGGAATCATACAGTATTTATATTTTTGTGATTGGCTTATTTTACTTAGTATAATGTCCTCAAGGTTTATCCATGTTATAGTATACGTCAGAATTTCCTTCCTTTTCAAGGTTGAATATTCCACTGCATTTATATGCCACATTTTTCTTATTCATCCATTGATGGACATTGGGTTGCTGTTATATTTTAGCCATTATAAATAATGCTCCTATGAAAATGGGTATACAAATATCTCTTTGAGACCCAGACTTCAATTAATGATGTACATAGAAGTGGAATTGGTGGTTGGTTCTATTTTTAATTTTTTGAGAAACTGCAATACTGTTTTCCACAGTGGCTATACTATTTTACATTACCATCAGGAGTACACAAGGGTTCCGATTTCTCCACATCTCTATCAACATTTGTTATTTTTTTTTATAGTAGCCATCTTAATGAAAAAAAAAATTTCTATTAATCAAGCCACCCAGTCCATAGTACTTTGCTATGGTAGCCCTAGTAAATTAATTGAGTCTTTCAAAGAATTTATTTTGTGGCATAAAACTATATAGGGAAATGCAAATCAAAGTTATAAAAATATCATATATTCAATGTAAAGGTCTTATATATCTTTTCATATTGTTGATGCTATGTAATTGACTATACACACACACACACACACACACACACACACACACACACACACACACACACACAAAAGGTGCCAAACTAGTTCAATAAATAAAGGGTAGTCTTTTTAATAAAACGTACAGGATCAATTTGGTATCATATAGAAAATGCTAAATTTTGACCCTTACCTCATGTTACATGCAAAATAACTCAAAATGTATGTTTACATACATAATCTTAAGAGTTAGAACTATAAACTGTCTAGAACAAAGTATAGAAGAAAATCTTTGTGCAATTAGGTTAAGCAACAATTTTTCACTTAGGATACAAAAAAATTCAAACTATTAAAAATGATAAATTGGACTTCATGAGAATAAAAATATAAGCCACAGACTGACAATATTTATAAAACATATACATGATAAAATATTTATAACCAGATTATTTAATAAACTCTTACAACTAATGAGAAGTGAACAATGCATTTTTAAACTTTTTTATTTAATTGTATATTTATATGCAGTTGTAAGAAATATATCTCATGTTGCAGTTATCCAATTTCTCCCAATAATAACATCTTGCAAAACTATAGTACAATGTGACAACCAGGATATTGATATTGATACAATCAAAAGACAGAACATTTCCATCATAAAATTCCCTCATGTTTTCTCTTCCTGCGACTCGTTACAATGCATGTCGGAACCATGGGATCTATATGTACTTCATGTCTCTTTAAAGAATTTTTTTAAATACATCTTTTCTCTTTGTTCTACTTTCTTAGAATTCCTAGGCCTTAAGTCCAAATTCATTTTCATATTTCAGCTGTGTCCATTCTTCTATTCAGCTCATTTTTGATGTTTTATTTTGGTAATATTTGGTATTTTCTAAATATCTGATTAATTTTTTAGTCTGTTATTGTTTCATAGCAGCAATATCCTTCTTGCCCTCTTAAAGTTATTACAGTTCATTTAAAGTCCTCGTTCCATGAGCTCCATTTTACTTCCAGAGTTAGTTCTTATGTGTGTAGAGTTTGTAGCCATCTTTTCATGTGATTGGTTTTCCTCAGTTTGGTGATCTCGGCAATTGACCCCTACCAGCCCATCTGCAGCTTTCCTACATGAAAGTGAGAAACAGGCAGTATGTGCTATGGGAAACCATTCAACTACAGAACCTGAGGGCTCCCTATCCAGCCCAGGTGCCTGCTTCCCTGCCCACTGCCACAGCCCATCTGCAGGATGAGCCCAGACAGCTAGCTCTTCACGGGGCCAGGAATACATGAAATGGGAAGAGCTTATTTTCCAAAGGAAGGACTATGGCTTTAGGGATAGAGGCCAAGTCCAGGTGGAGAGTGACTCTGGGCAAATAACATCATGTGAACCTTGATTTCTTTATCTATAAAATGGCCATATTTCCAGCATGCAAAGCTACAGCAAAGGTTAAATTGTATTTAGTAATGTATGCAAAACACCCAGCAGAGGGCCCAGGTCACAACAGACACACTATAAAGGCAGCTGAAATTATTTCTGTTTTATCTGATTTAGAACAAACACTCCTGCGGTGTGATTCAAAGATTACCCTAACAAGCTTTATTTAAGGCTGATGGAACTTAACACTGTTCTCCAACTTCAGGCTGAATTTTCCTTTAGGTTGCCTTATCCCAATCCTGTGGCCAGATTTCTGGGTCTGCTCCAAGGAAGGCTCATCTCTCCTGTGTTCTCCTTTAATACTCTTCTTCCTTCAAACACCACCTCCTCCAGGGCACCTTCCTGGACTTGCACAATCCTCTGCACTTACCTCCAACATATCTCATAACTCAATGAATAAAAGTGTTTACATGTCTTCTCAGCTGGACTCCTGAAATGGAAGAGCCAGCACACAGATGCACATTTCTTTCACCCTGTCCTCCCATGTCTAGCACTGAAGAAGTGCTCTGAGAAAGGAATAAATGAATAAATGATTGGTTAAAAGAAAAACATCCCTCCTTACTGCAGCTTCCCCAGCATCTTTGCAGGGAAGCAAAACTAACCAAAGGCTGAAGAGTGGAGCTACCAACAGATTTGTAAATATTGCCTGGTGATCAAAGGAAAATCTGTTCAATAAAGGCAAATATTTTATCATCTACATAGTTAGTTTTTTCTTCTCCCCCTTCCATAGCCACTCTAAATCATCTGCTTCTTCTCCCAATTTTACAATAGGAAATGGAAACAGAAAATCTGTCTCAAACATTTTTTTTTATTTCTGTTATTTGGTTTTCTAGTTTGATGCACATGAACTGTGACTGTATTTCACATAGAAGCTGACATATCTCATTATGAAAAGCCCCATAAAACAGAGCACATATGAATCACCTGAAATGGTTTTGCTTCATCTGGTTGTTATTGTTGAAATCTCTATTTCTAAGAGCACAAAAGAGGACATTCCTTGAATCTACAGATGTGCAAGGATAGGGTGAGAGGCAGCCTGATCTGCTAGAATAAGAAAGAACAACAACCAGAGGTCTTGGGTAGCTGTCTGCAGAGACATGAATGACATTGAAAAGCCACACACAAATTCCAGAAAGACCAGGACAGCTGGGGAAACGCTCCAGAACTAAATCCCATCTATCACCCCCTCTGGCTTTCTTGGTCCTAGCAGATTCTGAAATAAATGCAATGGCCCAGGTGGCATAATATCAAAGCCAGCAGTGGCTACACTATAGCCTCAATCATCGAATGAGTATGTTTTATCCTGGAGTCCCCAGTAGACATCTCCTGTGCAGGACCACTGCCCCTCCCCTAACCAGTCCCCTATATTTCCAGCTAACTCCATGGCCAGACCCAGGCAGACACTGCCTAGCTCTAAAATGTCTTGCCCTCAAAAGCCTGGAGATTGAAGGCAGTATCCAGAAACTTCTTCAGAGACACCAGGTGAGTGTTCCTGTTTCCTGTGGCTGGTGCAGCTGCTGGGTCACGGCCAACATACCTGGGGGAGGAGAGACAAGATAAGGGTATGGTTGGACCTGGCTTAGACACTACCCCGACTCCATCTGGTCTAATCTTTATTATTGTCCTGCTGTAGAGATGAAGAGCTTGAGACTCCAGGAGGCTAAGTAACTGATTGGCCTAAGATCAAAAGTAGGAGATTTAAGACATGCAGGAGGTTCTTCAATCTGTTGTGGCTACAGAATAAAAACAAAAATTTGCTCTCATAAAGTGGTACTGACTGGGGTCCCTGATGGGGAAGCTGACCTGTCATTAATGGTCTCAGAGCCAGTAGGGACTGTGGTTTCCAATAGGGCCCAGAGAAGGGTAGTGACCAGTTCCAGGCAAAGGCAGAATGGAGCCTCAGGCCCTCAGAGCTCTCAGACCCTGCAAAGGTGAAGGGCAGGTGAGGGCACCCCCCACACCCAGCCTTGTACCATATGGGTCGTGCCCAACTCAGGATGGTCATGAAGCGTGGGTTGATGTAGTCATAGTAGCCCATGTTCTTGTGCTCCTCCTGGCACCACACCAGCTCTGCACTTGGGTACTTCTCTGCCTCTTGCTTGATCAGGTCAAAGGGGAATGGAGAGATCTGGGGCAAACAGGGAGAAAGGGGAGCATAGCCAGGGGAAAGAGAACAACACAACTCTACCGGGCCCCAGACCTGGCCCTGCCTGGCACACTGCCCAGGGCTAAGGGGCTGGTAATCTGACCCTGTCCATCATTCTGACTAGGCGCACCTGCTCCAGGCGTGTGATGGCTACTTGCTCCTCCAGGCCCTGGCTGCTCCGCTCCTTCACCAGGTCGTAGTACACTTTTCCTGTGCAGAAGATGAGCCGCCTCACCTGCTCAGGAGCTCGTGCCGCAGCCCCATCCTCAGGAATCACTCGCTGAAAGCTGGTTCCTGGGGAACTGACAGGGTATGGTAGAGGTATCAGCTCCAGAAGGGCCATAGAATTTTGGGAACCAGGCCTGCATCCCTGGCAAGCCCAGGCTCTCCCTGGCCACTGAGACTTGCCACAGATTTAGATCTAGGCTGCATTGGGCACCTCCTGAGCCAAATGATATAGAATGAGACAGATGAAACCTGAGATATCACAGGGAGAGAGTTAGAGTCAGGGGCTAGAGCCAAAGGCAGAGCTCTAGGAGTATCAACATTCAAGGTAATGTGGAGGTACGATAGGAAGAGCCTCTGCAAAAGCCTCTGGCAGTGACAGGGAAGGTGATATCACAGTCCCATCTGATAGCATCATTGTCTGTCCCAGTCCTGCTCCCCACACAGTTGCGCCCACCTCCTTTGTGCACACTAGCCACCCAATCAAGCTCTAAGGGGAGCAGCTGTCTCAGAAGACCACTGTACATTCCTCCCTCCCTCAGTCCCACAGTCAAGTCACCATCTTCAAGTTCTACCCATTTTTCCTTCCTGAGCTCTCGTCATATGCCAGGTACCAGACCAAGCATGCTGTAAAAACCTCTGAAGAAGTTACTATAGTGTTCCCACATCCCAGGTGAAGACAGTGAGGCAGAGAGGGTAACAGGCTGCCAGACCCCAACAGAGTAAAGGCAGCACCAGGCATCCAGCCCTGGCTGTCCATTCCCAACACCAGAGCTCTGAACTGTCAGCTTTGCCACCTGCCCACACCGGAGGGAAACCCAAACGCACACAAGTGAAAGACAAACACCTGCCTAAGCTGAGGAGCCCCTTCCTGGACAGACTTGCCCCTGCCTCTAGGACCCAGGACCATTTTCTAAGACAGCTTTGCTTTGCCCCAGGGCCCCACAGCTGTCACTTCCTTATCATCCACTGGCTAATGTCTCAATTCCAACACCTAGTCCTTCAGGTACTTTATCTGATTGACCCCTGAGTCCCAGGTAAATGAGACTGAGAGCTCCTGAAGTAGACACTGTGTCCCCAGGACAGTAATATCTATTTGGCTCATGAGTTAAAAAAACAAACATATGACTGAAGAAATGGTCATCAGTATCCTGTGAACTAGGCAGATCTCAAACAGGCCTAATGCCTCTACCCTCCTGGCAAAGCCAGGCCGGCCCTGCTGGGGCCAGTATATTCCTCTGGCTCTGGTGCTCAGCCCATGACACAACCTGGTCTAGGCCAGCTGGCCAGCCTCCTAACCCAGACCAAGTGGGAATTGCTGCATGGCCTGCAGAGCCACAGGCAAAGGCATGGATGGAGGAGTCCCAGGAGAGGCCAGGCCACAAGTGACCAGGCCCTCACATCAGCCACCCCCAGCATGCCCAGGCACATACCACACACCATGTGGTCAAAGCTGGACTTGGCCTCTGGGTGCCTCAGTAGAGATTTGGGTGTGAAGATGATCAGCTGAAAGAGAAATGTGCCCAGCTGCCAGCTGTCCCTACCAGGCCAGGGCTCCCTGCATTTGGCCCCATCACTACTAGTGGCAACCGGGGAGGGCAGCTCACCAGCTTGCGGAAGGGCAGCAGGATCTGCCGGCGCAGCATATGGAAGTAGCTGGCTGGAGTGGAGCAATTGACCATGATCCAGTTGCAATCGTAGAGCTGGCTTACCTCAAAGTCCTCGGTGAAAGCCTGGGGGGACAGTGTGTGGCTGAGAGATGGCCCGCCTGTGGTACCCAGGTAGTGGCCTTACCTAGCACAGCAGATGTGGGCAGCACTCACAGGGTAGGCATCCGAATCATCATTGCTCATCTGCAGGAATCTCTCAGGCCTTGCTGAGGAGTGCTCTGGACCCTGAAAACAAATTCCAGATGGTACAGGCTGGCCTGAGTGGGGAAGAGGGGTGAGACATCACATAGGACAGACATCTGGCATTGCAGGGTCCCAGATCTCAGGAAAGAGTAGAGATGAATTCTCAGAGAAGATGCCCTCCCTCTGAAGCCTGTAAAGAAGCAGGAATGTGGTACAAGAGTAGGGAGGGCAACCTCTGAGGGGGTCCAGCCAGAGCCAGCACATTTAAACATGTGGGGTGGGAGTAAAAGGCAACCAGGACAAGCTGAGAGGCTCTTCTTCCACATGCTCTGACCTACAGTAGCTGCTGTTCGCTGAGAACCTGCTGCCCCTGCTGTGCACAGTTCTACAGACTGCACACACAATTTTCACTGGTCTTGAAAGCAGCCCTGTGACATAGACATGCCCTTCCTCACTTTACAGGTGAAGAAGAGATTAAGAAACAACCCCAAAGTTGCTCAGCTAGAAGGGGCAGATGTAAACCCTGGAATGATTCTTCCTCCTGTCCTCACCCACATGGGCTGCTATGTTGCAGGAGAGCAGAAAGTTCCATGCTGACCTCCAAACTGGCTCCCCATGCAGCAGGGGAAACCTACCTCACAGCCACCACCTGCCCCTCCCAAGGACCCAGAACCACAGGCACCAGCTGGGCCAGCCCAAACCTCCCCACTCAGCCTGGCTCAAGCTCCATCAATGAGAAGATTTTATAGCCGGTGACCCTGGGCAGGTCATGCCCCTTCTCTCCTCAGGTGTGAAATGAGAACAGGACCAATGCTCAGTCCTGCTACAAAGATTTCACAGCATGTAAAGTGTTTTACACAGCGTGTAAAGTGCTCAGCTCAGAAAGTCCTGGCTCTGCAGTGATGACAGTGCTGGTCAGCTCCTTACTAGATGACTATTCCTAGCTGAGTGGCCCTCGGAGACATCCACGGCAGCCCAACCACCCAGAGTGGGGAAACCCTTGCCCCAGGTCACACAGACAAGCCCACCCTGCTCAGTGCTGGCCCTGCAGCTGGCATAGCCCTGCCCAACCCCCATTTGGTCAGGCTGTATGGCCACTTGGGTGGCATCTCAGGATGCTCTGCTCCTCCTCTTCCCTCTCCTATTGGTCTGCATAACTCCCTTCCCCCGACATATGGCTGCATATGTTGGTCATCCAGGAGCGGACCAGAGGACAGGCAGTACTGCACAGATTAGGTTTAAGTTCAAGATACTAGCTATGTGACCTTGGACAAGCTAGTCTACCTCTTTGTGCCTCAGTTTCCTCATCTGGAAAATGGGAACAGGACTTACTTCATTAAGTTATTGTAAGGATTAGAGAAGCTAATACACAAAGAGTTTTAAACAGAGCCTGGTACATAGCAAGTTCTGCTTAAATCCAGCCCCTCAGAACTCAGCCCCTCGGGGCCCACCCCTCAGGGCCCAGGTGAGTTCACCTTCTTGCCCTGGGCATCCCCACAGTAGAACTGCTCAGCCTTGGTCTTCCCCTGCACCACAGGGTCCACAGCTTCTAGGTGGGAGGGGCTGGCCACAAGTGACAGAGCAATGTTTCTGTTCGTGACCTGGTTGATCCTCTCATGGTACATGCCGAGATGATATTTGACGTCTCCAGAGCCCTGGAGATTGATGCGGGCTGTGATAAACTTGGCCCTTCCATCTCAGACAAGAGGAGAGATGGGCAGACAGATGCAAGCCCACAGTGGGGCTGGGGCAGACCCTGGATTCTGCCCCTGGGAAGGCTTGTGCTGCCCCTGACCTATGTCCTCTTCCAGCCACCCTTCACCCCTGCACACTGCCCCTTCTTGTCCTCCAGGCTGACCTGAGAAAGGTTGAGGACAGAACAGTTATCCTTCATCATGGCCCTTCTGCATTTCAATCATCCTCCTCTTGCCATGAATGATCAGAGTGGGAGAGGGGTAAGAAATCAGTAGGAAGGGGCTAGCCAGCAGCAGCAGTGAAAGCAGAGAAATGAGGATGGCTCATGAGTGGTGTGGAGACCCCTGGTCAGGCCTCTGGGCAAGCACGGGAGCTGGGCCCCTCCTACCTCCTTAAATCAAAGTAACTAAAAATGTATATGTAGCAGATGAAGCTATAATATCAGAGGAAAACATGACATTTTATGATCTTGGAGTAGGAAAGGCCTTTCTAAACAATGTATAAACATCAGAAGTCATAAAAGATAAGACAGCTAAAATCTAATAAATTTGTCACAGAGGAAACAAATCTATGTACAGTGTTAGGGAGAAAAATCAAGCTGAGAAAAATATTTAGACATATGCAGGCAAAGGGCTAACTCCCTCAATATATAAAACACTTTTATAAATCAGTAAGATACAGCCCAAAACTCCATAGAAAAACATGCCAAAGCCATGAAGAGAAATGTACAGAAAAGAAAATATATATGGCTTAAAAACATGGAGATATTCAAATTCATAACAATATGTTAAATTGCAATAATTTTTGCACCAATCACATTTGCAAAAATGAAAAGATTCAGTAGAATAAGGAAGGACAAGGGCCCTCACACACACCATGGGTGGGCTTGCTGATGTCTGCAAGCTATTTGTAGGGTAATTCGGTCCTACTCCTTTAGCTCCAGCCACAGAACCTCTCAGACACCAGCTAACAATGCACTCACACACTTGTGTAAAAATATTCATCCAGCAATCAACCTTAACGCCCATCAATAGATGATGTAAACCAATGGGGTGCTTGAAGCTCGGAGAGCTCTGAGTGCTACTGTGAAACAGTGACAACTTATTGAGAGGTGAAAACAACAAGGTGTGCAAGCTGCTCCTCTGGCCTTTTACAAATAAGGCTGTACTGGACAAATACGTATATTTGTAGCTGCATGAAACATTTCTGGAAGTATACACCTTAACGAAATAAACACTGGCCACAGTGGAGCCTCTGGGAACAGAAAAAGGACTCACCAAGGAAACTTGCTCTCATTATATAAGCTTTTTTTAAAAAAAGAAAGGAAGGAAGGGAGAGAGGGAGGGAGGGAGGGAGGGAGGGAGGGAGAGAGAGAGAGAGAGAGAGAGAGAGAGAGAGAGAGAAAGAGAAAAAGAAAGAAAGAAAAACAATGCTCAAATTTCTTTCTTAGTGGAAAAAAAAACTAGTAAATACTTTTTAAAGTATCTTTTGAACAGGCTTTATAGTTTATATACATCACCTCTAATTTTTCATAACCATCCTGATGCAGGTGCTGCTATCCCCACTGAACTGAGGCTCAGAGAGATGAACGTGACTGAGTAGAATCAACAGGACCACAGAACAATTCTGGGCTAGAAGCTATCAGGTGTGGATTCTAGTTTTGCTCTGTCCTAATGAGCTGCTGACTTTAGAGCAGTCATTTAATGTAATTTATTTTAAAAACCAAGTACCTGTGCTGGGTGCTAGGGCTTTGGGAATGAGGTCTCTGTCTTTACCCTGCTACCAGCATGAAGGGAAAAACAGATACACAAACATATATACATACATGTGCACACATGTGCACAGACTGGAGAAAGCCGGAGTAGAGATGATCTGAGAGCAAACGGGGCTCAGAGAAAGGAGTGACAGGCTCACTGCCTGGAGGACCAGGAGAGCCACCAAACAGGGGAGGCAGGCACCACTGTAAAAGAGGCAGAGAGTACAGGAGAAAGGAAGGCCATCTGGACTGAGGCCCAGCATGGCAAAGGCATGGGGTGTGAGGCATACATGATGTACATGCATGCTAAGAATGGGATGTGAGCAGAAAAAAAAATGTTTCCTCTGCTCATCAAAGGAAACTTCTGACCTCCTAAGGCTGTCCTGGTCAAACAAATGACTGATGCCCTTCGGGAGTGGTGAACAAAACTTTGGGCACAGAGGCATGACCCATGCCAAAGTGAATGCCTCCAAGACTTTCCTGCACCTTTCTGGGGCTCAGTTTCCGGAAACCGAATTAGTTAAAAACAGGTAAGATTAACAGGGAGGGTTCTTCCAGCTGTCAGAGTCCACAGAAGTTGCTTTAGTGGCCTCATGCAAATATCCCCAGCCTCTCTCCCACTCTTCTGCAAGTCTGCCCATTTCAATGCCTATCCAAGCCTGGAAACTTTTGGTCCAGTTCCTCCCCAGTTCACCTCCCAAATACCCAGCTCTCCAGGGGCTCTGACCTGAGCTTGGTACCCACCTCATCCGCAGCCTCCAGCTTGGGGTCAAACTGACAGAAGATCTGCTCCAGGTCCTTGAGGATGACATTAGCCAGCACATTCAGCCTGCCCCTGGAGCCAGAGGGGAGTGGGCTCTTATCTGGCACAGAAGCCACCTGCCATGACAGGGCCCAGCATTGCCATGCTCCCTGCCTACCTGGGACCTATCAAAATCAGCATGGAGTCTGAGGGATCTAACCCACTCCTCCAGTAGAACCCAGGAGAGGCCCCTGTCTTAGTCTATAAAATGTGAGCAATCCTGGCTGGTCAGTTCTCCCTCGACAGATACCGCTACACATCTCAGATTCAGAGTGCTTTCATAAGCAGGGAGCCATCTGCCTAATGGCAGAGTAACCCCTCTCTCCACCCAAAAGTTGAACGCGACCCAGTACCTTGGCCTCAATCTCTTAATGCTTCATAGCAATTCACACACAACCTCCCACATTAGCCCAGCAGCATCTTGGAGCAAGACAGAGAAAAAGGAACAAGAATGACCCTAAGATCAGGAGTTACCAGAGGCCCTGTCAAGAGGAACTGAGTTCTGAGGGGTAGGGGGACAGGAAAATAGCCAGGGGTCAAGGATTTTTCAGAGATTTTTCCTGAACCTCCCATCAGGAGGTGGTTTATTCAGGGGTGGGCACCAGCTGATGAGGGTACAGCCTATGGCTCAGAACTCACCCCTCAAAGCCCACCAACAGATGTCAGCCCCAGGCATACGACTACCCTGACCTAACCTCCACTCCCACATGGCCCTGTGATGGAAGGGTGGCCCTTTTCCAGGTGAGCCTCTCTCTTGTTTGTGGGTCCAGAGAAGCCAAATAAACAATCTTCAACTCCTTTGGGCAAAGCCCTCCAGCCTCAAAGACCCCTCCTCAGCTATGGAGTCCCACCCCAGCATATCCCTCAGCTCCCAGAGGCCTCCTAAGGTCCAGAGCCTGCCCAGCAGTACCATTCAGTCCCAGAGCTGCCCCTGACCACCCAATGCCATCCTGTCTCACAGGTCCATGCCATCTCAGACCATGGAGCTAGCTCTGCCCGACCCTCTGACCAGACACTGGGCATTTCTAAGCCCCTCACAGCATTAAGCCTGTAACGGGCAAACCTCCAGCTGCTGGTAGTACAGCCCACAGGATGGGGACCCTCTTGCACTGTATGGACACTTGGACACTCTTCTTGCTGATGCAGTCTGAGGGGCTGGTCTCACCATGAGCAACTAAAAATAGTCACAGAAAACACTAGGGCTTTGCCAACCCCAGACTGCTTAGCACATCCTCTTATAAGAGGACTCTATTTAGCAGGAGCCCTGGCCACCTTCATTTGTCCTCAGGCTGTATTCCTCATTAGACCACAAGCTCTAGCTCAGAGGTAACTTCCCAGTTTCCAAGCCAGTCTTCTAAATCTTTATCAAGGTTACAGTGAAATGTGTAATCAACTTGCAGCCAGAGGAAGATACCCTTGGCTCACCTTCAGAGATTTCCCACTAGGGTACCAGTCTCAAAATTTTTGGCACCAGGGACCAGTGTTCCTATGAGAATCT
Organism: Cynopterus sphinx; assembly: GCA_030015415.1. Taxonomy (NCBI): domain Eukaryota; kingdom Metazoa; phylum Chordata; class Mammalia; order Chiroptera; family Pteropodidae; genus Cynopterus; species Cynopterus sphinx. The sequence continues at coordinate 58,194,044 of CM057382.1, forward strand.
AATACCTGATGATCTGAGCCAGAGCTGAGGTGGTGATGCTAGCACTGGGGAGTGGCTGCAAATACAGACAAAGCTTCACTCGCTCGTGGCCACTCACCGCTTGTTGTGTGGTCTGGGTTCCTAACAGGCCACGGACTCATACCAGTCCATTGCTCAGGTTTTGGGGACCCCTGCTCTAGAGGATGCCAACCAGGGGTCACCTGTCCAGGCCCTGCCTGCACTTCCCTAGGATGTGCCCCTTCACATCTTCTTGTCCACAGGAACCTAGAGAAGCATGATACAACCCTTTTCTCAAATCTTGACCCTCCTGGGGACAGCAGCAACATGGTAAGAGAGAAACTGAGTCTAAGAGAAACTGGTTAGTCCCTGGTTCTATGTGGCTTAGGCCAAGTGCTTAGCTTTTTCTGATTGGCAAACCAGGACCCAGGGACTCTGATGAATTTCTAGGGCACTCTCCCTCAACCCTCAGGTCCCACCAGCATCCCTGCTCTGATTTTTATTCTTTCCTTTCCCCCTCAGTCTGCTAGGCCTGAAGGAAAATGGACAAGGCTGTGGAGGGGAGAAAGGGGCCTACCTGTGTGGCATTCCCAGGATGACATTCTCAATCCCCATCTCACTGGATTTGTCAATGATGGTCTTAAGGGCAGGTATCATGACCTCACAGCCTTCCAGGCCAAATCGCTTCTCTGAGGACCACTTCCTGGCTAGGAAGTCTTCAAATCTGCTTGGAGAAAGAAGGAAAAAGATGAAAATTGGAAAGGATGGAGAAGCTGGGGAAGTTCGTGAGGGCTCAGAGTAGGGTGCCCAGAACAGAGGATGTTGTAAATTCACCTCCCTCCACATGTCCAGGACCTTCCACAGATGCCATAATGTCCCCACCAGGTAGCAGTACAGGTCCAGGAGAAGTTGGGGTCCTCCCAGCTTAAACAAAAACATGCCTACATCTGTTCCCAGCTACCATCTTCTCTCCACCTTCCAGTCAAACTGCTTCTATGAGCCATCTCCCCTGCTCCCAGCCTACTGCCCTCTTGCACATGCACTGCACATAATTCTCTCACCATACCCCAAAGATCTCCTCACAGCTCAACTCAAATTCCAGCTCACACCTCACTGTTCAGGGAACTACTCTGCACCCAGTGGCTGTGCCAGGTGATCTTCCAGGCCTTTGCAGCCCTGGGTAGACCCAGTTTTAGAGAAGTCAGTAGGCAGAGCCAGGTGTGTCCACCAAGGGGACCCTGCTATACTCACTACACACGAATATCTTTCTGCCCAAACATTCCCAAAGCCACTTTTTTCCACTTCTGCCCTTGCTCATTGTGGCCCTGCTGTCATGTCATGGAGCACCATCCCTGCCCACCTGACCAGCTCTTTCTGAGCACATGGCCCCAGTGCTCCTCATAAGGGCCTCCACAGGCCAAGGGGTGAGGCCCATCCAGACCTGCCTTCCCTTGCCAGGCATCCTCCTAGTTACTTAGTCAGGGCTAGGGACATCTTATACAGCTCTGGAGAAGAACCCTCCAGCCACTCGAGCTATCCAGGGTGGTGCTGAGGGCCTGACCTCATGGAGCGCACCAGCCGGGCCAGTAGGGTCCGCTTCTCCTCACTGGAAAACTGCATCACACCAGGGGTCTCAAACTTCTGCCGGATCCACTGGCACTGCTCCACGTCATTGATGAACATAAACTCCAGGCCAATGTGCTGGCAGTAGGTGCTCTGGGGGGACAGGTGGGTACTCTTCGAGAAGCCAGGAAGAGCTACAACTGCCCTGGCATCTGTAACAGAAAAGGCAGTGCCCTCCCTCCCTCTAGGAGACTCCAGAGAGCTCCATCAGGTATGCCCAACACACCTGCCCGAGCTCACCTCCAGACGCCGAATGATCTCCCTCAGAGAGAGGGTGTGTTCGGAGCCCCCAATGAAGGTGGTCGTGGGCAACTGGAACTCCTTATCTAGGTCAGCCTCCCGCAAGTCATAGAAGGCTGGCAGGCACATACAGCAGAACCCAGATGGCAGAGAGGAGGGAGGGATCAAGCCCAGGTGAGGCCCAGCAGTATCCCCAGACCTCCCACCAGTCCCCACAGGACCCTCCCACAGGTCCAGCCTAAGCTCAGGGACCCTCTGTCTGCAGGGAACAGATGGTAGGGAACAGATGGCGGGAGTCAGAACCCAGCTTGCTACCACAAGAGCAGGCCTGAACAAGTCTCTCAAGCTTGCTGAGCATAGTGATCCAGCTAGGGAAGATGGCGAGATAGTGCAGAAGAAAAAAAAGGCCTCCCGGGCTGCTTGCTTGGGCCGGAGTACCCAGAGGCACTGCTGCCTCAGAGCCCCTCACTGGGAACAGAAACCAGCTGGCTCTGGCATCACCTGAATAACAGGAAAGAGTATCGACTCTCACCAAATTTATCGATGGTTGTGATTAAGTCTGAGGGCACAAAGGAGTCCAAGTCTGCATCCAAAATGCCCAGGGGGTCCAGCTGGGCCACATGGTGGCCCCGGATCTGGGAGAAGGGAAAAATGTCAGGGCAGGGTTAGGATGCAGCTGGACAGATCCTCACCAGGAGTGAGGTTCTGGGCCCCAGCTCCTCACTTCCCACTTCAGAATTTCAAGTTCCCACATGTCTCCAGCACCCAGCCACTGCACAGGTACCTATAACATCCCACCATGGCCACTGAGGTGGCAGGAGCTCAACTCTGTTTAAAAGTACAACACGCAGCTTTCAAAAACAGGAAAGAATATATACACAAAAATAGTTACTACAATACTATTAGGAATCTCAAAATTCTAGAAACTTCCCAAATGTCTATCAACAGGAGACTGGCATATGAACATGGGAAATCCAAGCAGGAGAGTACAAGGGAGCTGCTAAAAGAAATGAAGAAAATCCCTGTCAGCTACTATGAAGTAGTCTCAACAAATAAATTATAGAGAAATGTGTGTGGTAAACTACCATTGTCTATGAAAGGGGAGATACAAGTAAATATGTGCATTATAAGAATAAGTAGTAAAAAAAGAAAAATATAAAATATGGAGAATTATTTATGGGGAAAGGACAAAATAGGGTAGAGTAGCAAAGCTAGAAGCTAGACTTTTAAGAATATCTTGCTTTGAAGGCTTGACTTTGAAATCCTGTAAATATTTCATATAAAACAAAATTAAGTTTTAAAATTGAAAGTAAAACAAAACAAATGAATTAACATCCACTCAAGGGCATAACTCATAGAGAGGAATTATTCCAACTGACTAATAGAAAATTTTCTAAAGCAAACATAACTGCAGGAGAAAAGTCCATAAATTCATTTTATAACAAATCAGTTGGGGTAGTATTAGAATTGTATTCTAAGACTGTTGTATGTGGGTTATTGGCAAAATCAAATAAGTCATTGTATTGCTGTGTTGGAGAACCCCTATTTTTAGCATCTTTAAGAGGAGGTGGTAACATAAGATTGATGAGGTCAAGGATAAACCTTAAGTATCACATTTGACAGATATAGAAGCATCAGTATAGACACATAAAGTATGTCTGTCAGCTTTTAAAAAAGACATACTTCCAGGCTCTAACTACTGAAATAATGACCAAACCAATAGCAGTGAACTCTGTCAGCACTCCCTGGAGACCTGGCTGGTCCCAGGGCTGAGCAGAAATGTACAAAGATGAGCCAGATAATACAGGAGTGCTCAAACACAACTGGGGCTGGGAATAAGGACACATTATGAGCAATGATAAGGATAATATCTGTAACAGACTGAAACTCATCAAATATGTTTAAATTCATGCATTCACACCATACTTAAAAAAGAAAAACCTTCACTGGCCATCTTTGGATGCTGGGGAATCACCTCATAATTTTGAAAATTCATCAAGAAAAGGAAAAATCAAACAATGATCCTGTCTTTCCTGTACAATTTGTACCTCAGGATAAATGGAGCTGACAAAGGGAAGTCTCTCCTGAAAATTATTTCAGGTAATAAACAAAGAAGAATAAAATTAGAATATCACCATTTTTTATCACCCCTAATGAATAAATGTATCCAAGAAGTAATCATCAATAGCTGCTAACTGATGAAGTACTATCACCGCCAGGAAGCTGATTTTGAAACAAACAAAAAAAATCTGTATTGAATAAAGCTTCTAGATTTAACTACAGACACTACATGAGACAAAGGGACAGATGAAGTGACACCATGGGGATGCAATCAGCAAAAGCCAGACTCAGAAAAATTCTACAGGATGAACAATCTGGTTTCTTCCACACAAAAATGACAAGGAACACAAAAAGAAATAGAGAGGAACCTGCAGAGTACAAGAGATTTAAGAGTCACATCAACCTATCAAAATCTGTGGCTTTATTTGGATCCAGATCCAAACAATCAGTAAAAAGAAATCATAAGACAACTAGGCAAACATGAATACCAACTGGATGTTTGATGACATTAAGGGATATTGTTATTATTTTAAGGAGTGATAATGCCATCGTGATATATTTTTTAAAGACCCTTTATCTCTAGCAATACATGCTGAAATGTTGGATGGATGAAATGATGTCTGGGATTTGCTTCAAAATAATTGGTGGCCAGTGGGTAGAACTGGAGGTGGGCAATAGATTAGTCAAGACCAGCCCTGTGTTAATGAGTATAGGGGTTCACTACACAAATTTCCTACCCTTAATGTTTGAAAATGTTCATAATAATAAGTTTGGGTTTTCTTCAATACTGTGTACAGATGAGTCAAACCAGAATCCTGCCTCCCAATGGCCTGTGAGGGGCTGCAGCCCCTCCGGGGGGTGCTGAGCATCAGGCACAACCTTTGGTGGGTTTTTACCATGTAAATACAGAGTAACATGCCTGAATCCAGAGACTACCCTGCTGGAAGGTCTCTCTAGAGTTTAGTCTTCCCTAGTTAAAGAACAAATAGAAGCTGAATAGCTGAGAACTGTGCTTAGGAGATAAGTCCCTTAGGAAGCACTCTGAACTGTTAACTTGTATATAACATAGAGTTTTATATTCCTTGTCTTTGTTTTCAAAGTCAATGGTTAAAATCATCTTCTGCTTCTTTCAATCACCCAAGAAAACACAATTGTAACTACTGTTGTTTGCTCCCATGTGGCCCAGAATCCATGAGTCCTCAGGCCAGCAAGGGAGCCAAGTCCTGCTCGTACTCCTTCTTCCATCTCAGCACAGTTGGTGTCCAAGGACTGCAGCTGCCATCCCACAGAGCACCTCATTCAAAGGCAAGGCACCATTTCCATTTGCTAAGGCCTCCCCACCCCTCAGCTCCTGCAGTGGCTTGCTGCTACTTCCCATGGAGTCTCTGCCAAGGGATCCAGGATGCCCTTTTGCTTCCTTCTGTGTCTATAAGACAACTTTCTCTTATGAAATACCTCTGCCACTGATTCCCAGAGAGATCCCAAATGACTACACTTGTTTTGGAGTGAACACCAAGAGCAGCCCTCCAATTAGTCCTGTTCAGTCAAGACCAGTAATGTGGAACACTGCCAAGACTCTTTGGCAGAACAGGGGCCCAGCCTAGGGGCCCAGCCTAGAAACCTATTGGGAAGAACTTAAGTCTTCAGAACAGAGCAGCTGGTAGAGAGAGATCTGTTTACTGAAATATTCATTCATTCTATAAACACTGATTAATCACCAGCTGTATATCAGTCCCTGTCCTCTTGGAATGCTTAGTCAAGAGAAGAAAACATTCCACTCGACTTCGATACAATATTTGCTGATACTGATTATTTACTAAGTCTTCCTCTAGGTACCTGGGGCACAGTGGTGTGTGAGACAGATAACATTTCATGAGGAAGATCACACATAAAAAAACCTGGGGGGAAGGGGTAAGTGTCACAGTAATATAACCAAGAGTAGCAGGAGTAGTGAGAGCCACCTGACAGAGGGCTTGGAGAAGGGCTCTTTGAGGAGATGATGCTGGAGCTGAGCAAGTTCTCTGAGCAAGTTCCCTTTTCATCAGCATCTGGACACATCCCATTAGTCAGTCCAACCTCACAGCCTGTGCCCTCCCAGTTGCTCACCTGGTAGGCCCGGATCAGGGACTGCACAGCCAGGTGGTCCTCCACCAACTTGCTGGTCTTGGCCTGGCTTGAGACTGCTGGCCTGCTTTCGCGGACAACAGAGGAGAGCAGTGGCTGAGCCAGGACACAAGAGCCTTCTTCACTGGCTTTCCGGAAGAAGCTGTCCCAGGACTGAGCAAGGCAGAAGCAAGAAAATAGCCAGGTCAAGGCCTGGGAAGAGTGGAGGGTGGCTTTGGCTGGGGCCCCAAGGGGTGTTAGATGTTCCTTCAACACCACAGTTTTCAGAGCCTAACCACAACCATGCCAAGAAGACCCCTCAAAACCAGTCCAGGAGCCCCACCCAGAGCCAAGATCTCTCCAAGACCCAGCTTGGTAGTAGGTAGGGGAAGACTTTTAACTTGTGACCCAGAGGCTTCAGGTGTGAAAGGCAGGGCTTCACACACAGTGGGTTGGAGGAGGCCTTTGTGGAGGGCAATTTGGTGGGCAAGCCATCAACATTGTCAGTGCATGTATATTTTAAACTAGGAATTCCACTGCTCATAATTTATTATACTTGTACAGGTGTGCCCTCATGTATGTACAAGAATATTCCCTGAAGGACTTTTTATGAAAACAACAACATAAAAACAATCTAAGTAGTAACCAATAGGAAACTGGTTAAATAAATAATACATTTAGATTCTGGAAGATTATGTAGTTTTTACAAAAAATATACCACATTTATTATTGTAGATATGAATACATTGTAAACTGAATAAAGCAGAAGAGGGTGTATGGTTTGCTACTATTTGTGTAGAAGGAAAAAGCACATGTGCAAATGCACAAGCCGTTCGATGATCCAGCAGAACACATAACAGGGCTTTCTTCTATATACTCTCATATAGTACTGGTGGGAGAATAAGGTGGTACAAACCCTGTAGAAAGTAACTTGGCAAAAACCATCAATATTATATATACAAATACTCTTCGACACAATTTGACTTTGAAGAATTTATCCTACAGAGAACTGCGCACATGCAAGATGAGGAATATACAAGATTGAGTACTGCAGCACTGACCATGACAGCAAGGGAATGGAAATGAGCCAGATTGTATGGCTGTGGAACATCCATACAATGGAATATTATGTAACAGGAGAAAAAGAACAATGAGGCTCTGGACATTCTGACATGGAAAGATCTTGAAGATAGATGTATATTAAGTGAAAAAGCCTGTAGCAAAACAATGAACCTTAAGAGTTACTTTTGTATAAAGGGGAAATTTAGAGTTCTTTTTACAGTAAATTTACCTAAAGAATTTCTTCTCTTAAAGAATACAGAAGCTGTGAATAAATTGGAGGACAAACAGGTAGGAACTGAGCAAACAGGTTGATTACTGTCAAATTTTTGTTTTTTGATATGTGAGTGTGGGTGAAGAATAAGGAGAGCAGCTTCACTTTTCACTTTTGCCCTGTCACCTAAGCCATTAGCAGGTATTTATCAGTTCAATACATACAAAAACACTTATGTGCCTTACTACATAACAGAGGGCCATCTAGAAACAGCACAGTTTGACAAAGGGTGGAGGGGCAAGTCTCAGACCAGGTGAGGCTGAGCAGGGCATTGGCAGGGCTTCTCAGGCCAGCCCACCACCTGCTGGCTGGTTCAGCAATAGGAAAGCAGCAGACATTCTTCACCCAACATGAGGATAACTTCTCCCACTTCCCCCTCCTCGGCCCAGCCCCAGGAGCTTCCCTCCCGCACAGTGGGAAGGGTCAGGGTACTGACCTTGTGGACACTCTGGGGGTTTTCCAGCCAGGCAAAGTACATCTCCTCCACGTAACTGGAGCTGCCTCCATCTCTGCTGCTTGGGAAGGTGGCTGGTGGCCCAGATGACCTGCTGTGCCAGCTGAACATCTGGACATTATGTGGGGTCAGAATCCTTGTGGCCTGTCCTCCCAACCAGGATGGCAGCAGCCTCAGCTGACTCATTCTGGACACAGGCAATTCAGGAGAGGCATAAACCACAGGACCAGGGCAAAAGGGGGTTCTGGAAGCCAATCCTTCACTCATCTGGCATTTGTTGGTCCTACTAGGCAGTTGGCCCTACGCAAGGCAGTGACAATACAAAGGAGAAGGGGACAGTCTGCCAGCCCTCCTAGGTTCACTTCCAAGTGGTAGATCCTAGGTCAATAAACTCCACCAACAGCTTTCAGAGTTCTTGAACCCCAGTCCTACAGTGCCCCACCCAATCCAGCCAGAGCTCCCTTCCTGCCATCTCCCAAAACCTGGTACAGAGACAATTACAACCTTGGCCCTGCCTCAGGGAGCACCCAGTCCAGGACCTGGAGCCCACTCAGAATCCCTAATAAGTAAGCCACACAGCTGGCCACCCTGAAACTTGGGCCATGGAGTCCTCCAGGGGCTGGCTATACCATACCCAGTCAGGAAAAAGCCAGAAGATAGGGGTATGGCTGAGTTGCACTATCTCAAGAGGCCCATGGCACAGCTGGGCCTCTGGTCATTGTGACCAAAAGTGACAAGTGACTTCCTCTGACTGCAGTCTGACCCAGAAAGCCATGAGTCCAAACGGCCCCACTTCACAGCAGGGAGAACTGAGGCTCAGAGAAGAGAAGGACACTAGGGACCAGTGAAGGGTGGACCAGAAGACAGACACTATGCCCAGCTCTTGGCTGGAGCCACTCTCTGGCTCCTATATCCTGCCCAGAGCTTACACTCAGCACCAATGTCACTTAGGAAAGCTAACAGCCCAGGCAGTACATACAGGCTAGAAGCCCACCCGGGCTGGATAGGAATGAGAACCTGGAATTTATCTCCCATTATGTCACCTGCTCTTTCTCAGGGAAAATTTCTGAGTAACAGCAGGGAGCTTCTTCCATTCTCCAGAGGACATAAGTTCTAAGAGTTCCCTTCAGTCCTGAAGAGCCCCCAAAGCTTCCTATCAAGGCAGGCTGAGGATTTACAGGGCCCATTGAGGTTCCTGCTGCCCCGAGACACTGCCACCATCTCCTACACTGGATGTATGTAGTAGAACCTCTATTCCCCCTACCTCTACCACCATAGTTGTGTTCAGAGCCCCATCTTCTGCCCCAGCCCAGCAATACCTGGACACAGAACAGCTTCCCCTGAATACTTGCTAATGTTCTTCTGCCCAGAGAATCCCAGCCTGTAAGTGGGGTGCAGCACCAGAGACAATACAGGCAGGATGGGGCCTGCTTCCCCTTGTACAACTCAGTCTCAGAAAATATGCCTTCTGGAGCATAACTGGCTCCCAGGTCCTATCTGGGCCAGGCCCTGAGGCAATGCCCTGGTGTGCTCAACCCATGAGACCCTTCCCCCACCCAATCAGTTCAACCAAGCCACCAAACCATCTGTCTGGGCCTTCTACAAGGTATCAGGTCCCCAAGGTAGGACAGGGCAGAGCCCTCCCAGCCTGCCTACTCCCTCTGTCTCTCTAAACTCACATGAGGTGAAGGGAAGAGGGGAATGGTCTCCTTAAGCAAGGGAAAGTAGGCTCCTCAGGCAACCAGCAGCAAGTCTGAACAGAGAAAAGTTAAAAAGTAAAACTACATTCCAGTGCAGAAAGGAAGGAGGTGGGTTCGGCTGGAACTTCAGCCCCAAGTGCCCCAAGCCTCTTTTCCACATGCTCAGAACCTGAAGTTTTGGACTACATGCTCAACCCTGCCAGCCAGTGATGATGCCAGGACTACCAGGGACTAGCTCTCCCTAGAGCAGAATCTCCCCAAGTGTGGGGTGGGGGTTCAAGGCATGGGCTCTGGTGTCAGATTGCCAGGGTCCCAACCCCTGCTCTGACTCTGACTGGCCCTGAGGCCTGTGCAAATGCAGGGCTTCCCTGGCCCAGATAACCAGATAAACCCATGAAGCTCTACTATTCTCCATTCTAAGGCAAGAAAAACCAGATTCCAAGATCATCCATCATGGGAATAAAAATAAGAGCACACACAGCACTAATTCTGGGGCAGACACTATGCTCATTTAACCCTCTCAACAATCTCTTGAGGTAGGTACTTGGATTAGCCCCAATTTATAAACAGGGACACTGAGGCACAGAGAGTTTAAGCTAGTGAGTGATAGGGCTCTGTGTGGATTCAGAGCCTGTACTCTCTTCACTCTGGAGTCAAGATATAAACTCAGATTTCATTTAAACAATGCACTTTCCAACTACTGCCATCAGAGTTGTTCTCTCTACCAGCAGTGACCTCCACCTCCACAAGAAGGGGCCAGTGACAAAGCCTGGCTGTGTCTAGCGTGGCTCAGTGCAGGAACACTGTTTTACAAACAGTGAACTGTCTGGCACAGCCATGGGCACTGCTGTGGCCTTCACCCAGCCTGGCAGGAAGTCAGTCAGCCAGCCATTCCTGCCCCCATATCAGCAGGGCTTGAGGACCCAGGAACCCTGGAGGACTGAGGACAAAGCCAACCCCAGTATCTGGAGCCAGAGTCCCAGCTAGCCCTGCAAGGTCCCACCTACACAGGTAAACGCAGCAATGAAGAGTCAGAGTCAGGCACCCTGCACACCCCCTACCTGGCCTAGCCCCCAGGGCACTCCCAAGTAAGTTGCTCTGGGAAACTCTTGGGAGGGTCTTCTCTCTAGGGACAAGGTCAGTACCATCTTCAGCCCCATCCCCAGAACCATAACATCCCTAGGCACTAATCTTCAATGCCCTGTCTGGGCTGCCCTGGTGAGGACTGGCCTGCAAAACACCCATTGTAAAAACCAGCTAACAGAGATCCCAAGAAAGGAAGGGCCCTCCCCAAAACCTTGGGCAGCTTCTGAGTCGCCACATTCTGAGAACTGGGTGAGCTTTTCTCGGGAATAAACTCCAGTTCCAGCTGAACCCAAGAGGAAGCCCCAGAGGCAAACTCCAAGGAGGAAAGCAGGATAGGTAGGAAATGTGCTTATTTATCTGGCAGAAATGAAGGGCCTGAGCTAAAGCACAGAGGTGGGTAACGTACAAAGGTAAATCGGGCCTGTTCCAATATCCTGAGGAATGTGTGAGGAGGGAGTGCAAAGGTGGTCCGTGATGGAGGGGTGTCAGAGTGGGGCCCTTGGGGTCCTGGAAATGGCCACTGCACCCTGCTTGAACCTCTGGTTTATGCCCCCATTTTCCTTCCCCCCTCCCACACCTCCCTGGGGGTGGGAGCAGCACTTCCCGGACTGGCTGTAACCTCAGGCCAGTCTTGCCTCTCCAAATGCGTCAGTCACCCTATCTGTGAGTGGAGACAGTTGGTTAAACCCGTCTATAAGGGCTCTGCCTTCACGCGGTCCTGAGACACTGAAGCTGTCTGCGTGTCCCACCAGGCACAGAACGCTGACCCTTCTCCTTCCCCGGCGCGGCTGTCCGCAGCACCGGCCCGGTGAGGGGGCGACCAGCAGCAGGCCCCTCCCAGACCACAAAAGAGAGCGTGGACAGTTTATGGTCTTCAGGCTGGAGAACGCTGGCGGGTGCCAGAAACCCCACCGTTAGCGCGTCGCCTTTTTACGCCAACACTGCCCTGGCAAGGTCGGACCTGCGCGAAGGGCTGGGGGCCCAAGGGAGGTCGCGCCGGCCAGGGGCGGAGCCGAGGCCACGTTCGCTCCCCCCCCCCCGCCTCCCTCCTCTAGGCCCTGTTCCGGATTGTGGGCGGCGGCGCCCCAGGACCTGGGAATCGGGAGCAAACGGGCAGCCACGGAGACGGCGGGGAAAGAGGCGCAGGGCCCGGAGGGGACGGGCGGCCGCGCTCACCCGGCGGGCGCGGCGCGGCGGTCCGCAGGCTGCAGGTCGGGGGCTCAGCGCCGGCGCGCGGTGCCGGGGCCCCGGGTCACGTGCCCGCGCGCGCCTCGGGACTCCGCGCGCCGTGACGTGTCTGTGCGCGCCGCGCCCTCCCCCGACCTGCTGGCGCTGTCCGCGGTGCTGACCCTCCAGGTCCCAGGCCCCGCAAGCCAGGGGCAGACTACAGGGCACGGCGACCCTGCACGGCTGGGAGACCGGGCAGGCTGCTGAGCCCCGGGGCCCCAGTGTCCTCGTCCGAACACTGAGGAGCACGTACCAGGAAAAAAACGGCAGTTTGTGTGTGTAGGAGGATCGTTTCTGTTTCATCATCCGTAAAGCGGGATGCTGCTAAACGTCCCACTGTCTTCGGGCTGTCCTGAAGAAAAGATGAGACAATGCATATAAAGTGCTTCCCATAAAGCCTGATACACATTCTGGCTGTCTACTGTCCCAGTGCTGGAAACCGAGGCTGTCTTCGTTTTTTTGTTGCCACAAACAATGCTGCGAGAAACATTTTCCAACCCTCCCCTATGGACATGTGTGGAAATTTCCCTGGATATATAACCAGGAACTGAATTGTTGGGTCATGGGTATTTGTATACAGTACTTAACTTGACTCAGCAGTGTCGCTTTGCCACTCAATTCTATACTCCCATAAACAGTGCAAGAGGATTTTCAAGTCCTTATGTCCCAGTCAACGGTTGGCAGTGTCCAACTTTATAACATTTGCCAAAATAACAGATGCAATGTCATATCATTGTTTTAATCTGCATTTCTCTGATTATCGGCTATTTTCATCTCATGTTCTTTTTTAGTTTGGGGGGGGGGGGAGTCTGTTGTATTTCCCTTGGGTTTTGGTTCTTATTTATGTACAGGAGTTCCTCATGTAGAAACACTCATCTGTGGTTTAAACCTCCATTAACTCTCCCATGGATTACTGCAACAGCCAACTAACTGTCCTTGCTTCCACACTTGCACCCCTGAATTTTATTTTATTTTATTTTATTATGTATTTCTTATTAATACAGTATTTATTTGTCTTCCCTCTGTCAAACCCTGAGCCAACCACTTTCCCCAGGCTGCCTGGGGATGTCTAAAAAAAAAGGACATACAGAGCAGATGAGACACTGGAGAAAGAACTATGGGAGGTGGAGATGGCTCCTTCACAGGGTGAAGAGGATGAGAAAGGTCACCATCAGGCAAAAAGCCCCATGGCCTCTGAGACAGCAAAGCCCAGAATGGCATAGGATAAGAGCAGTTGCTTTGGAGAAGGGTTCCTGGCATAATCAATGATGAGGCTCCCAAACACAGTCCCAATTTCAGCCTCAGAGCCAGCCACTCCTACTGTGCCAGCCCCAGCCCTGATGAACTTCACTACTGTGTCAATGTCCCTTAAAATTACCCTATTTTGGAATCTGTGGCTAGAAATAAGTGAGGTCAGGGGACATGGGTTTGTCAAGCTGCTGAGGCTCTCATCTGTCAGTGTCTCAGGTCGTTTCAGCACCACTGTAGACAGTGATCAGCTCAGCAGCCGAGAGGTACTCCTGACCAAGGTGCGGGTAGAGACAAACTTGCTGCAGGCATACATTTTCAAGAGATGAGGAGCTATGACAGGACAGCTGCTCCTGGGGTAAAGAAGATAGAGCACATTCCTGAATTTTAATCTCAACATAGAAGGCAGAGTTTTCCTTGTAAAACACCAATTCAAATCATGTTGCTTCTCTGCTCAAAACCCTTGAAGGACTTTCCAATCTACTCCAGGTAAAAGTCAAAATCCTTACATTTTCTTCTAAGGTCCTTTATCTCATTTCAACTACTTCAGACAGCCATGCTTAATGAAGACAATTAGGAAAATAATAAATAAATATGTAATGTAATACTCTTCGTGTTAATTAAAAGCACATGCCCACAAAACTACAATATACATTTCACAAGAAAACATTCAAATAGATATCAAACACATTAATATGGTTGCCTATGGGGGGTATTGAGGGATGTAGAGGTAATTAATCGATTACCCATACCAATACTGATAAGGTGCCATGAATGGAGGAGTATAATTATTCTGTCCTCTACACCAAAGTCTCCTCCCCCAGAGTTGCTTATTTGCACATATTTTAAAGTTCATATGGCTAAGAATTATACTTGTTTAATTTACAATTATATCTCCAGCACTTAGCATAGTGCCCAACTCATAGTATGTTTTCAGTAAATATCTGTTGAATTAATAAATTAATGAGTAAATGGACACTTAACTTGGATCCAAAAAGATAAGTAAGAATTTGTCTGATACAGAAGGGTGGAACTCATTGGGAGTTCTTTGATTAAAAGCAGAAGAAAATTACCTGGGTGGCTTAAGCCAAAAAGGAGAGGATAGGAAGGTTATCTACAGCACAGCTCACAGAGTCAGAGGAAAACTGAAGAATTACTCTCAGGAAGCAGGGCTGAACCAGAAATGAACTGTCTATTCAAGGCTCTTACAATGTTCAAAATTCAAATTCCAGAAAAAGAGAAGCTAAATAATCTGATCTGGACTGAAGCAGGAGAGAAGGGCATGGAGCCACCCATTTGAAACATACTTAGACTGAGAAGCAAGGCAGATGATTCATGGGATCCTGGTATCACAAGAAATAGAAATGAACATTGGGGAGGAAAAATCAATACATGTGCACCAAAGACCTCCAGCAGGAAAGCATCATAGGCAATGGCAGACTTGTATGAAGAGCTAGGGGAATGAAAACAGCCTGGGTGTGTACGGGGGGCTGGTTGCCTAAAGCAGGTGGGATCCAGTTTTGTATACCATGTTAAGGGGTTTGGACTCTATCCAGTAGGCCATGGGACACCAGCAACATTTTAAACTGTGAAAGACATGTTCATATTTGCTTTTTGGAAAGCTTTCTCTGGCAACTGAAAGGAGGACAGAATGGTAACAGTTGAGAACAAATATGTAGCTAGATGAGAGGCAAAATACACTGGCAGTAGAGATAAAGGAGGACATAAGCTTTGTAGGGTTTTGTGGTTGACTAGGCAGAGTGGTGGGACAATGATAACTCACAGATTTCTGGTTTCAGTGACTGAGGGATACTGACTGGAACCTCTTAGTGAATTGAGAAGTAGGAAGAGATCCAAGTTAAGAAAAATGACAGAAAAATTTACTAGTTGGAGCCTTGAATGAGCCACTTAACAAAGATGAAGTGTGTGACATGAAGCAGCAGGCAAGAAAAGAGCCCTAGCAAATCAAAAGGTCCCAGAGACTCCTGTTTGCTCATAGTAGTCTTCAGTCATGAGAAGAAACACAGGGCCATGCACAGAGAGAGAGAAAGCCACATTGGTTGAAGAAAAGCTGAGTCACTGAAGGGACTGGTTAGGGCAGCCAAGGACAGAAGCCATAACTGTGGGAGCCTTCAGGGCTGCCAGAACTTCCAGCTTAATTGATGCTTTGCTAATTACACTGATTAAAGCAAACATTTAGGCAATCAAGATTCTCATGAAGTTAGCTGCCATTCTTAGAAGACCAAAGAGTTTGATGAATGACTGTGAAGATCTGCAAAAGATCTTCAGAAGCAGACACCTTTCTTTCCTTATGTGTGTGTAAGAACAATCAAGTTTGTGTTTATTCTGGTTGTACAGAATTCAAGTTATACAGGACACAGAGCAAAAGGTAAAAAATCCCCCTTAAAATGCTCCTACTGGATCTCCTCCAGTTGGTGTGGGATTACTGGCCAGGTTGGTGAACATCTTCACAAAACTGTGCATTTACTTATGTTTATTTTATAAATATACAGTTATAAAAACATATAATGGATCCACTAGAATATAGTTCAGCAATTTGCTTCTTTTATCCCCTTGTCTTGATGATATTTACTTTAATCTCAGTATATGTTGGAACACTCACTTTTTAATGAGTATATTGTATTCATTTTACGTGTATAGTATTTGTATTTAACTTCTCTCCCATGGAATGGACATTTACATTCTTTTTGACATTTACAGGAGGAAAAAAAAATCCTCCTATGTATAGATATTTTAGCATATGTGCAATTATTTTAGTAGCATTGATTCATAGAAGTTTAACACTGGATTAAAAAATATGAATGTTTTAAAATTTTAATAGGTTCATCTTTGGTAAGACCATTCCAATTTATGCTTCCCTGTTAGCATTTAAGAGTTCTCCCTTCATTACATTCTTGCTGAGTTGTTATTATCAGTCTTTTAAATTTTTGCTAATCTGTTAAATGAAAAAAAATCTCATTTTGTTCCAGTTTGTGTAAAATTGATAAGTGAAGTTGAGAATCTTCTTACATATTGATTACTTTGTATTTCTTTTCTGTGAATTTCCTGTTTATGTTCTTTGCCCATTTTTCTATTGGGTTGTTTACATTTTTCTTATTGATTATATAAACTCTATATATTATGGATAAAATAATCTGTTTATTATAAATGTTGAAAATATTTATTGCTCCCAGTCTGTCACTTGTCTTTTAACTTTGTTTACAGATGCTTTAGCCATATGGTAATTTATATTCTCCATGGGCTAAAATTGTGTCCCACAAAGTTCATGTGTTGAAATCCTAATACCCAGTCCATCAGAATGTGATCATATTTGGAGATAAAGTTTTTAAAAAGAGAATTAAGTTAAAATAAGGTATTTTAGGTAGACTTAATCTAAAATGACTGGAGTACTTATAAGAAGAGAAAATTTGGACACAGACATCCACATACACAGAGGGCAGACAATGTGAAAACAGAGAAAGAAGACAAACTAAGTAGAGAGGCCTCAAAAGAAACCAACCCTGATGACACTTTGATCTTGTCTTCTGGCCTCCAGAACTGTGAGGAAATAAATGTCTGTTGTTTAAGCCTCCCAGTCTGCAGTGCTTTGTTATGGCAGCCTTAGCAAATGACCCAATGCTCTTGTTGGAGGCTTCATTCCTTGATTTGAGAATCACTCAGGACTCTAGGGTTTTCCCTCAATTCCAGCTTCTCCTGAGCTCAGGCTCCTATCCTCAGGCGGTGTGAAGCTCATCTATTTTATCCTCTCAGACAGCTCCTCAAAAAGTCTGTTTACAGTTTACATGTACATTTCTTTCGTTCTTTTCCTCTTCTATCTCATTATTATTTTGAAGAAAGAGACATCAAAGAAAGAGATCATCTTTCCAGAGACAGATACTGTTAGCTTTTGAAAAGATTTTATCTTCACTTGTTAAAATGAATCTTTTACACTTACAGCTGAGATAATACATTATTTACTTAACAGGATAATTTCATATGTTATTAAGTATTTATAAACCTAATTTTAATGACTGCAAGTGTATTTAATATACCTTTTTTGGTGCTGTGCTTTCTCTAACACAATGTTATTTACTTCCAATATGAGCTGTTCTTTCTCTGTGGCCTCTGACCAGAACTCTGTTTGCTTGGCTACCATCAAGATTGCCACTCCCACCAAAGGGCCAGGTTGTGTGACAAGCACCTTATGTGTCTTCTCATTTAATCTTCATAACATTTAATAGATGATAAAACTCACTTGCAGAGGTCACTTATAAACATCTAGTAGGTGGAGGCAGGGTAATGCTCTATGAAAGAATAAAGAAATATCAGGGTAGAACTCTGAGACTTCCAGCTCTAGTCCCAACACTCATTTAATGATGTGGGAAGCTGGGCACCCATCAATGTCCTGATATTGGTATAACACAGAAAGAAGCCAAATGCAGAAGACTGGCATCCTGCCTCTTCTTCCTAAATTTTTCCATGCCCCAGTCTGCTTCTCACCTGCTTCATGTCCTCCTCTACAGAAGGTATGACTCAAGAGACCTGAATCTTGAGGACTTCTGCAGACAAATCTCTGCCCCAGAAGAGTCCAAATTTCCATCTTCTCCAAACTGTAGTTCTGGCATTTGGTGGGTGGTGATTTAAAGTTGAAAGTTTTATTAATTCAGTTTCCAATAGATCAGAATAGTCTATGACTGTTCAATCTCAAAATATGTTCAAATTACCCTTAACAATCTATGCACATGGTGGTTTTAAAGTAAACATTAAAATCAGTGATATGGAAAGCGGATATTTTAAAAATTAAATTCTTCTTTTGAGATGATTTTTTTTTAAAGAGAGAGAAATGATTGTATTTTCACTTGCAAATTGTTAGAAATAATACGGAGAGATACTGTGTACCCTATATCCAGTTTCCTCAATGGTAACATCTTGATACAATTTTGATGCATTGATATAGTCAAGATACATAACATTTCTATCACAACTAGAGCCCCCCATGTTGTCCTTTTGTAGCTACATTTGGCATTATCACTTTTAAAAAAAATTTCAGCCATTTTTATAGTGAGATCTCATTAAAGTTTTAATCAGTATTTCCCACTAGATAGCTAATGAGCATCTTTTCATGTGCTTATTTGCCGTCTGTATATCTTCTTCAGTGAAATGTTTTCATTTCTTTTAGCCCCTTTGCAATTTGAATTGCTTCTTTTTAAATGGGAGTTTTCAGAGTTCTTTATTTATTCTAGATACGAGTGCTTGCTCAAATATATTGGTTGTAAATGCTTCCTCCCAGTCTGTAGCTTGTCTTTGCATCCTCTTAACAGATTCTTGCACAAAAGAAAAGTTTTTAATTCTAACGAAGTCCAACTTATCAATTTTCATTTTATGGCTCAGGCTTTTGGTTTCCAGTCTAAGAACTTCTTGGCTAAACATAGATCCTGAAGATTTTCTCCTCTATTTTTTTTTTTAAGTTTTCTAGTTTTGACATTTTATATTTAAGCCCATCATCCATTTTGAGTTCATTTTTATACAAGGTGTGAGACTTAAGTTGAGGTTTCAGGGTTCGCTCGCGCTCTCTCTCTCTCTCTCTCTCTCTCTCTCTCTCTCTCTCTCTCTCTCTCTCTCTCTCTCTGTCTTTCTTGCTTGCTTGCTTGCTTTCTTGCTTTCTCTCTCTCTCTTTCTTTCTTTTTCTTTCTTCCTCGCTCTCCTTTCTTCCAACTATGCCCAATTTGCCAGCACCATTTGTTGAAAAAATCTCCTTCCTCCATTGAACTGGTTCTACATTTTTGTTACAATGTAGTTGGGCATATTTGTGTGGATCTATCTCTGGGTTGAGCTTTATTGAGATACAATTCACACACCATACAATTAATTCACTCATTAGAATGTACCATTCAATAGTTTTTAATATATTCCTAGAGTTGTGCAACCATCACCACAATCAATTTTATGGCATTTCATGACTTGAAAAATAAACCAAAAAAAGTAACTTTCACCATCTTAACGAGTTGTTCCAAGACCTATGGTGTATTAAAAATTGCCTCTGGGTGCCCCAAAGTGAAGAACGACCTTCTCTGCTAATCAATCCTGTGATTTATTAGAAATCTGATCATAGGCCTGGAGTGGTCAGTTTCTTCAGAAGGTCCCAGAAGTATTTTGACAAGCTCTGCACAGTCACAGCTGCTTCTCATAGGCCTCACCTGCCCCTGGCATTGCACCTGGTCCCCAATCTCCAGAGACAGGTGAGATTTCCATTCAGAAGATGGAACCCATGCTTCCAAGCATCTTCACCTCCAACTGGACCTGTATACTCTGCCCCAAGCCAGGTGGGGTGGACATGAAGCCTGCAGTGACCTCTCTTTGGAGCAGCAGGATCTAGATAAAAGTTCAGCCCCCAACCCTCTGCAGCAACTGAATAAGCCTACCTCCCAGAGCAAGCCATCAAGAGGGATCACAGGCTAGTGGAATGAAGGAAACGACAATCCTCCATGCTCAGGCACCTGCGGATGCCCCCACAGGTGGCTGCTCTTCGGGCCCCTCTGCATCAGTCCGCAGGCACTGAAGGACTTCTGCTCCTCTTGGCCCTTTTGCAGAGCTCAGCACCACAAGCAGCAGCAATGTTTTCCTTTCCTGCTCCTCTGAGTGTAGACTCCACCCGACAGACATCCCGCGGGTGAACCTTGTTGTTCCGAATGAGCACACAGATACCGCCGTCTTCGAGCTGGCCTCGGGTGGGCCAGTCCACAGCAATCGGTGAAATCCGGAGCTTGTGGGGTGGGGTAGGGTGAGGATAGGCCTTCGGGCTGGGCCCAGAACTATGAGTAAGAGTTTCACAAGCAGTGAACCAGGCGAGCGCAGCAGAAGCAGCAAGAGGGGAAGCACTGCGGCGGCGACCTTGACTGTTTAAGGGATGCGGGTCGTTTCCTGGGGCGCGGGTTTTGGAGGAGGTATAGAAGGGAGAAGAGGCTGCAAAGGCAGGTTGGAGCCAGAACCCCTCCCCGGGGAAGTGAAGAGGGACCAGCCGCACTCGAGCGGAGCCGCGCGGATCTGCGCTCCCTGGGGCCGGCCTCGCCCCTCCCCTCTCCCCACCCCGGTGGAGAGGCCCAGTAGTGCACTAGATCCTCCCCAGCTCTCTGTTGGGTTCGAACCCAAGGTCTGGCCTAGAAAAGACCCCTCACGTATTTCCGCGTTCACTCTTCCTCTTCCCGCTCCACCTCCACTCAGCACGCCGCGCGGCGAGGGCAGCTCTAGTGGGGTTCCCAGCCCAGGCCCGGCGATTGCTGCCGGCGCGCAGCTGGGCAATTCACCCGGTACCTGCCGGCGCCGGCTCCAAGCTGGAGGGAGCGAGCCGCGCTGTCTGCAGGTGGAGAGCGAGGCGGAAAGGTGCCCATCGTTTGTGGAAATGGGCGCCTGGGAGGCAGACCCGTGTCCGCTCCTGATTGACTCCTTCAGAGAGTATCAGGGGAAGATCCAATCCAGGCCCCTGATGTGGAGACACAAGGCCTGCCCTGTGAGAAAGTTACGTCTCTCTTAAGAGGGGCCTGAGTTTCCCGTAAAATGGAGACACACAGCCTGATATCTCACACACCACTGAGCACTTTGGCATGGAGTCTCCTCCCAGGCAGGTCCAAGCAGCCTGACCCCCAAGCTTAACTTCTTGGGCACTGGAGATGAGGACAGATGTATCAGGGAGGACTTTCTGGACAAGAAGAAAAGGATGTGGGAGAAAAGGGGAGTGTTAGGGGCAGAAACCAGGAGGGCAAGCAAGGGAAGAGGTTTCTCTGTGGCCAGGCATGGAGCGCTCCAGGGCAGGGCTTGGAGTTAGCATGGATACATCAGCCTGGCCCATGAAGGACCTCAGACATTCCACCTAACATTTGAGTCCTCAAAGCTCTGTGGAGCCTCTTCGGAATTTAAGTTGGGAACTTGTTCCGAGTTTATTTTTGACAAATCATTCTGGGGGTGGTAGAAGACTGGTAGGAAACAAGGCAGAGTCAGGGAGGAAGCTCCCCATTTGAGGAAAAAGTCGATTCGGGCTGCATAAACTGCAATTGTATCAGTAGGGCCTGAGAGGAGGGACCACAGTAGAATGGTACAGAGGTGGGATAAGCTGGGATGGGGGCATTTTGCCGGTGGTTCATGAGGGAAGAAGAGTCAGGGGTCCATTCCAGGATCCTGGAGGCATGCCCAAGACATCTGGTGCTTATCAAGGAGGTGGTTATCACCTTTTAGAAAGCCCTGCCTGGGGCAGAGCTTAACAATCTTTGAGGCCAAGAAAATTGTTTCCTTATTATCCTTGGAGAACTAATATGAGCTCAGTAGGGAGAGAGAGACCTAAGCAGTCCCTGCTTTCATGGTTTCATTGCTTGCCAAGTTCATCTTAGTTCCTCACCCTTAAATTTCAGTGAATCTGTAAAATTTTAATGCAAACATCACTTGGTTTACTTGCATTTTACATTATTACAGATGTTAAGAAACCTGGCTTCCTGACTTTTATTAATCCTTTTCTGCAGAATATTTAGGCAATTATATGTACAGTGACTTAGAAACTAGAGCAGTATAATTAACTTCCTGTGGGAGCAAAAAGGAAGTGTGGGCTGAGGTTAGCTAATAAGATTGGAATAGTCTCCTGTATTATATGGTGGCTTTTGGGAATCCTCAATGTCATTTTTGTTGGGTTCAGATATTGATTTCGTTAGAAAGAACTGAGCTATTAAAAGGTCATCAGATAGAGATACTGTCTAATTATTTAAAATCCACCAAAAAAAAAAAAAAAAAGGAGTTTGCAATATATTCTCAGTGGTTGATCTAGGAGAGGGAAGAAGATATTTGTCATTGTTCATACTGTGAATCATAATTAGGAAGAAGGTCTCTGCTGACCTCTAATGAAACCTTAGGAAGCAAGCCATGTGTTTTGAGCTCAGAGAACTGGAATATGGGTGCTTACATTTTTTAGAAACAGTTCTATCACTGTCTTTGTCCTTGCTCTTCTGGCTGGGGTCCATAAACTATAAGAAGCAACATCAGGCTCCTTGTTAGCAAGCCCCACCTCAGACCTACTGAATCAGAATCCATACTTAAACAGCATCCCAAAGTGATATGAATATTAAATCTGAGAAGAAATGTAACATTAAGAATCCTTCAGTCCTTTACCTTCAGAAAAATTATAATTATATGTTCAAGAATCTTTGCCACCCTGAACAAGCCCAATCAATCATATCTGATCTCAGAAGCTAAGCAGGTTCAGGCCTAGTTAGTATTTGAATGGGAGACCACCTTGAAAGACCAGGTGCTGTAGGTGCAAAAAAAAAAAAAATCTTTGAGAATGTATTTCCTTTTCCTCTTTCCAAGAGGCACTTATTTTTCTCCCAAATGTTGCTGAGGAGTGTTTCCTGCTATGACTTTTATGGAAGATGCCAGGAATATTAAAGTTGAGGGCCTTGCCTATGTGTAAGTCACAGACATGTCTTCTTAGGAAGGTTTGCATCATATTTTTGGTATATACATTTTTAAATTTTTTATTATTTTTGAGCATTTATGGCTGGCTCTATTTCTTCTCTTTTTGTTCACATCATGGACCAGACCCCAACTCAAAGAAAGGAGCCTGGCTGCAGGTAGAGACATACAATCAATCCCCTTGTTGAGGGCATCAGAAGAAACAAATCTCTGGAGAAGCTAATAAATGTGCTCTCAATTCCATGGTAGTTAAAGATACGCTGAACTCATCATCTTCAAACTATTGGAAGCCCACTTCTTTAACACAATTAGTCAGTGTCTTATTACTTTATCATAAGAGGAAAGTTATGTAAAGGAGGTGACTAGAGACTTAAATCTAAAGCCCAGATTTGTCACAGAGTCATTCTGGTTAAGTCGCATTCTCTAGAGTGTAAATTGTGGGTGAGACAGCCCAATGTGAAGTATTTGGCATGCCTTGGGAGTGAGATAAAGTTGAGCAACAATCTTGTAAAGATACTATTTTTGGTCATTAAGATCTGATCACTTCAGCTATGAATAGCTGGTAGCTTTTACTTTGATAAATTATGGTTTACTTTGCTATTTCTGAGAATATTATAGCTTAGCTGCTTCTGAACATTAATACCAGTTTATAAAATACACGAGTAATCAAGAGACCAGAAGATGGAAAATAGGGCTTAATAAACTCTTTCCTGGGTCTGAGCCTAACAGTATCCTTCTCCAAAAGGCCTTGCTAAGCCTACACCCAGGCCTTAGTCAATGACTATCAAAGAGGTCTGCATGCAAAATGCAAATGCCACATGAGTACACTAAGGCTCTCCTATTCCTAACAAGTAATTTCTCATTTTACTGAGCTCTACTGAGTGCCAGATACTGTGCTGAGGACAGTGAACATGCCGTGATCCCTGCTCTCAAGAGATTCACAGTCTGTGTGATAGAGACAGAGAAAGAGATAAACAGGAAATTGCAACCCAGTATGACCAGTCACGTCTGATAGAAAGTACAGGACCAAGAGCCTGAAAAGAGAGAAGTTAAAGCTGTCATAATACGAATCAAGAGGAAAAAGAACAATAGAAATCTTTAGTAAATACTGATATACCGAGAACCTTAAAAAGGAAAAAAAAGAAAAATTAGCTTGCAGAGGCCCAAAGGGGCCTCAAAGTCCCCCAGAATAAGGAAGTGTATTGCAGGGGACTGGCCTTTACTATAAGGTTCAGGGACAAATGCTTCCAGATGCAAGAGAAGAGTCATTGGTTTCTGGTCCTGGCTTGAATGTTCTCTTCCCATTGTTTCTTTGCCTTTAGTTTCCCTATCTGAAAATAGGTTTAAACCAGGTAATCTCTGCAAGGTTTCCAAGTGGGACATCCTATGGTTGTTTAATATTTTAAAGTGGTGTAAAAGTGTATCATCTCAATGTTCACTGCAACTCATCTGCCTGTATATGTTACATCTTTTTATGATATAATTTAGTTTTGTTTGTGTACCCCTTTTACATATCAGACTACAAAGGTGTGCATAATAAAAAGACAAGTCAGAGAAAAAGAGGGAAAAAATGGCGTGGGGATGTGTCCTGGGGTGAAAAAAACTCTTGAGTACTCATCATGCAAAGAGAGTCCAAGACTGCCTTGGGACAAAATGGATGAGGTCCACTCATCCTTCACAAAATTTATCCTTCTTCCACCATCTTCAAAGTATAACACCTAAAACTAGGATACAAATTGGTTAACTGGAATCTAATGAGAATGAAATCCAAGTATGACTTCCATTGGATCTTAGCCATAATCACTAAGTAATGACAAAACACATGAAGTATGCAGAGTGAGAACTGAGCACATAAATGAGCACTGGAATTCTAAAGTTACACAGCAGAAGCAGTTGCAGACTCCTTATCTTAATAAAGCCTGCTAGACCAGGCAGTTTGGTATTTTTCTTTAAGTCTCTCTTTCCTGGGTTAAAAAGCAACCAACAACTTTTATTTGCCTTGAAAGTAAAGTGAACACCAAAAATGAAAGTCCCGCCATAAAGAAAATGAAAAAATAAAAAAAGGCAGTAGCTTCAAATATCTATGAAGTGGTAGTAATGGTGGAAGAGGGGAAGCTGATGTTAGCAAGTGTCCCCATTCAACAAATATTCAGAGTAGTGCTGTTGGTTCTTCCCTTA
This sequence comes from Cynopterus sphinx, assembly GCA_030015415.1. Classification (NCBI taxonomy): domain Eukaryota; kingdom Metazoa; phylum Chordata; class Mammalia; order Chiroptera; family Pteropodidae; genus Cynopterus; species Cynopterus sphinx. Next base: position 58,218,747 of record CM057382.1, read on the forward strand.
GTGATCAGCACTGAAAGGTGAAAGAGCCAGTCATGCTGCTACAGCAGAAAGAGGAGACACACACAGACAAGAACAAACCACTTTGCTTAGAACTCTATATTCTTACTGTTCAATGTGTGTTGCCATAAATCAGCAGCAGTAGAGTCACCTGGGATTTTGTTAGAAATGCTCCAGAATCAGAATATGCATTTTAACAGGAAACAAAAAAAATTAGCAGCACTGATGAATATAGTGAGAGGTTGTGGGTAGCATGGGTTTAGGAGGAGGAGAAATGACTCTGCCTGAGAAGGTCAGGGAAAGCTTCCCTGAGGAAGTCACATTTGGGCTGTATCTTCAAAGATGAGTAGGAACTTGGGAAGAACATTCCAAGTAGAGGAAGGGATAGGATAAAAAGGCAGCAGGCTGTGAGAGGTGAACCTGAACTAGAAATATGGGCTGGAACCTGAATCTGAAGATGCTTATCCACCCTATTACGGAATTTATATTTTTGTTTCCTAAGGGTAGAAATCAAGTAAGGAGAAAAAATATTCTCTAGGCCCCCTGCTATTGTTTAATCAGTAGTAGTTCATTGCACATTACATGTATTTGATGACCTTGTTCACAGTGGAAATATGTTTCCAAGGGGAAAAAAATCAGGACAGACTAGTGCCCTTTAGGTGGCTCACAGAGAGTACAAATGTCCACAAATTTGAAAGGAAACAGAAAATTTCCATCTAAGCATATTTTTTTTTCTGAAGACAAAGAAGGCAAGGAAATTATTGATTCCTCTAAATGGTATTAAGCCAAACACAGTGCCAAGAGACTATAAATTAATTTTTCTTAGAGGCAAAGTAGCAAATGTTAATCTTTTAAACAACCTCATGAAAACCCAAAGCAGATAGAGAATGCTTGCCTTACTTTAGCTGAAACTTAGTTCTAACTCAGTGCACAAAAGTCTAGTGTTCTGATAAGAATAGTCAATCAACGTGCTAGATCAACTGAATGTTGAACCTTTGCCCAGGATCCTGGATCTGGGTGTCATCGCCATCCCCAAGCATCCCCAAACCTTCCTTCATCATCCAACTGGCTTGATCTTCTCAGTGATGAATTCATAAAGGTCATAAGCCTTTTTTCCTACTCTGCTATTATAATGATTATTGATTTATTAAGTGATTTATTATTGATTTATTAAATTGATTTATAATGTGAAATATGATAGTGCTTCAAACCTAGCATGGATAATTCAGACAGCTCCCACTTTTATAGATAAACTTTTTCTGGCATCTGAAGGTGTCTTATTGTAGCAAAAGTCTTAGGGCCACTGAGGCTGTTAACTGAAGAGTAAAAAGCAAGGCATAAACAGGTAGGACTAAATTATGCTGCAATGAATAGAAGAGGCAAAAAAAAAAAAGTGGAGACTTCTAGTACTAGCACCCACTATATACTGGCATTATGATGAGTGTTCACCTACAATTTGTTCCATAGCCCTACAAGACAGCCGTCATCAACCCCAAATTCAAATGAAGAACTGGGGTCTCAATGAAAGTGGTTGTTAGAGTCCCTACAGGATGTGCAGAACTGTGATTCAAACTTAGGTCAGACTTATTTTTGACCTCCACCCACTAACCTTCCACCTCTAGAGTGCACTGCACTGTCACTCAGAAGTCTCTAAGAGTCCACAAATTTGCTGTAAGTTTGTCAAGCCTTCAGAAAATTCACCAATACAAAACAGATTATTGAGCAGTAATCATTAAATGATATAACATTTGTAAACTGAATATAGTCATATGATAGTTTACTTTAAAAAGCTTCACTTTATGAAAGATTTCAGCATAAGTTTTATAAATTCCAGCTTCTAAATGCACTTAAGATGATTTGTTTATAGATATTTCATGTGTAGTTTTTCCAGAACACAGTTTTCATGTTTTTATTTTGTAGATGAACAGATAGTTCACGTAAATGCAAATCTGTAAGTCCATTTAGTTTTTTGAGGCACAGTAAATCAATAAACATTTATCTATCCCTTACTCCATTAAAGATACTATGCAAAATCCTAAGAGAGAAAAAACTAGGCACACAGAGAGATACCAGTCCAGCAGGGGGATAAATCAAACAAGTAGAGAATTAAGTAAAAGCGTTGTTTTTAGTGTTAGTGACAATAGAGAAAAAATTAAACACAAGGAGAGATAAAAGTTTTACCAGACTAACTAATATTCAGAAAATATTCAGAAAGAAGAAATGGGATCAGGGACAGGAGGGTTAGGGAAAGCTTTGCAGATCCAAGATTTGTTGCTAGGTTTAGAAGGGAGATAAATGTTGAAGGCAAAAAGAGAATGTATGTTGCGGAGACGGTTTGGAAGAAGAGTCGGAGTCTGGAAATGCATTTACTAACATGGATAAGGGAGAGGATGAATGGCAAGAAATGGCAATGCTAGCATTCCCCACCACTGTTTCCATGGCTTTTTATTCTTTCTTACAATGTTTGTAGTTTATTATGAGCTACTATCAAGTTAGTATATACAAACTACAGCCAGTTCCCACATTCAACCTCAAGGCTACCACCGTGTTTTCAGCTATCTCTTCTCAAGTATGCTTTTCCCATCCTCATCCCTAGAGCAGGAAGTCTCAGAACTGGTCAGGCGTTTGCGCCCTCCCTGCAATGTGTCCTTGGGTGCAAGTCCACACCTGCTTCTGATGACCTTGTTGCTCCAAGCACCAGGGATCCTGCCAGGACTGCAGGCATCTCTTACAACAAATGTATTTATCAGGCCCAAACGAAAGTATAGAGGAAGATGTATTTAGAGAAAAGAAAGTGGTCTAATTTGAATTTGAAGAAACATTTGCAAATGGGCTTAAGATTGTTAAATCTGAAAAGGCAAGCTGTAGCCAAACTGTGAAAGAACCTGAAAAGACCCATCAGCAACTTGGGCTCTCTTTAGGTACAGCAACCACCAAAGATTTTTAAGCTGCTAAAACTCTTCCTTCTTTCCCAACAGTGGGGGCTGAGGCAACTGAATATCAACATGAACAAACAAACAAACAAAAAAAATGAGCTGGACCCCCTACCTCATATCATATGTAAAAATTAACTCAGAATCAATCACAGACCTAAATGTGATAAGACTATAAAACTCTTAGGAAAAAAATAAAAGTAAATGTTTGTGATGTTGGATTAAACAATTATTTCTTAAGTACAATACCAAAAGCACAAATGATTTTTAAAAAATCAATAAACTGAATTTAAACAATAAACTTTAATTTGTACTTCAAACAACACCATCAAGAAATAAAAAAGACACTCTACAGACTAGGAAAAATATTTATAGTTATGCCTTGTTTTATCGTGCTTCTCTTCACTACTTATCACAGACATTGTATTTTTTACAAATTGAAGGATTATGGAAACCCTGTGTTGAGCAAGTTTATAGGTATCATATTTTTCCTCAGGTGATGGTTAGCATTTTTAGCAACAAGGTATTTTTAATTAAGGTGTTTATATTTTTAGATAATGCCATTGCATACAACAGTCTATATGATAGCGTAAACATATTTTATGTACTGGGAAGCAAAAAATTCATGATTCACTTTATTGTGATATTCACTTTATTAAGGTGGTCTGGAATCGAACCTACAATGTCTCCAAGGTATGCTTGTATATGTATGTCATATATCCAATGGGGACCTTATATCTAGGAGATATTTTTTAAACTCTTACAACTCAATAATAATAAAAATTTTTTAAATAGTTAAAAGATTTGAAGAGACATTTCTCCAAAGAAAATATATGAATGTTCAATAAACACATTAAAAGACGTTCAACATCATTAGTCATTAGAAAACTGCAAATCAAAACCACAAATGAGATACTACTTTATGCACACTAGAATGATTTTAATAGAAAAGAAAGTCAATAACAGCTGTTGGTGAGGATGCAGAGAAACTGAAATCCTCATATACTGCTTGTGGAATTATAAAATGGTACAGCCACTTTGAAAATTGGTTCCTCATAATGTTAAACATTGAGTTACCATATGACCCTAAAATTTATTTCTTAGAAAAATTATCTAAGAGAAAAAAATATATGTTCATACAAAGGCTTGAAGGTGAATGTTCATAGCAGCATTATTTACAAGAGCCAAAATAGTGACAATGAAACAGATGTCCATCAACTAGTAAATAGATATACAAAAAGTGATATATCCATACAATGGAATATTATTCAGCCAATAAAGGGAAATAAGTACTAGGCATGCTACTACACCATGGATGAACCTCAAAAATATATGTACAGTAAAAGAAGCCAGACACAAATAGCATGTATTGTATTATTTGATTCATATGAAATGTCTAGAAAAGACACATATTTAGAACTGAAGGTAAGAGTGGTCATGAAGTTTCTTTTAGGGTGATGGGAATATTCTAAAATTAGATTTTAGTGATGGTTGGACACCTCAGCAAATACTCCAAAAATCATTGACATGTACACTTAGAAGAGGTGAATTATGGTATGCAAATTATACTTAAATAAAGATGTTTTATTTAAAAAAAACCCTCTTCTTTCATTTCTCCTTTTCTCCCTTCTTTCTTTCCTATCTTTCTTTTCTTCCCTTCCCTTCCATTATTTTTCTTTTTCCCTTACTCTTTTGTGCAATTCTTAAATACAGGTGAGTCTTTAAAACATAAATGTCCTGCAAGCATCCATACTACCAGTACTCAAGTCAATAAATTGAATATTTCTAGCTCCCCAGATGTCTCTCCCACACATACAGTTTCTCTTCTTAACCACAATCTGCTCCTTCACCTGTAAATACCAGCTACCCAAGCTTTTATAATAAACACTTTCTAATTTTTTTTATAATTTTAACAATAAATGTACATTTTAAATACTTGATATTAGTTTTGTTTTTTTAAAATAGATATATTCATATGTTGTATATACTTTTATGTCCAATTTCTTTCATTTAACATAGTGTTTGTAAGAATAGAGTCCAGAAATAAAGTCACAAACCTTCATTGACTTTTGATGAAGTTGACAAAGTAATTCAATGTAGAAAATATCTTTTCAAAAAGTGAGTGAAATCAATGAACATCTATGTACCAAAAAAAAAAAAGCTTATCCCTTATGTAAAAATTATCCTGAAATCAATTGTAGACCCTAGTGTAAAACCTAAAGTCCCAAACTTTTAGAAGAAAACAGGAGGAAAAATCTTTGTGAATTTTGATGAAGCAAATTTGTCTCAATAGCTTACAAATAGCATAAATCCAGTGGCCAGCTTCAGACCACACCAGAGTACCCCACACAACAGCTCATCAGTATAAGTCATGGCCAGTGCTCATAGCCAGTCAGCCTAAGGATCAACCCCACCCACAGATATGCCAACAACAATCAAGGTTCAACTGTAACAGGGGAAGACACACAACCCACACAAAAGATACTCCTGGAGTACTCAGCTCAGGTAACCAGGGAGTCTGCACCAGTGGACCCCACAGGACACCTACTGCATAAGGCCACCCTGCCAAAACTGGAGGATGTAACAGATCTACCTTATTTATAGAAAAATACATAGAGAGGCAGCCACAATGAGGAAACAAACATGTCCCAAGTGAAAAAAAAGTAGAAAACTCTAGAGATAGGACTAAACAAAACTGAGATAAACAATCCACTCACTGCAGAGTTCAAAACATTGATTATAAGAATATTCAAAAACATAATCAGATTTGTATGGAATAATAAAAGACCCCGAATTGCCTACGTCGTGCTGAGAAAAATGAATGAGGCTGGAGGTATCACTCTGATCAAGTTCAAATTAAACTACAAAGCAAGAGTAATCAAAACAACATGGTATTGGTAGCAAAACAGACCAATAAACCAGTGGAACAGAATCAAGAGTCCAGAAGTAAATTATTGGCAAATAATTTTCAACAACAACAAAAAAAAATACAGTGGAGAAAGGAAAGCCTCTTCAATAAATGGTGCTGGTAAAATTGGAAAGCCACCTGCAAAAGAATGAAACTAGACTTTTGTCTATCACCACACACCAAAATTAACTCAAAATGGATTAAGGACCTGAATATAAGACCTGAAACAATAAAATACATAGAAAAAACTTAGGAACTAACTCAAGGACCTTGGGCTTAAAGAGGATTTTATGAATTTGACCTCAAAGGCAAGGGAAGTAAGAGCAAAAATAAATGAATGGGACTACATCAAACTAAAAAGCTTCTGCTCAGCAAAAAAAAATTGTCAACAAGGTAAAGAGAGAACCATCTGAATGGGAAAAGTGCTTCCGCTAAGGGCCTAATATCCAAAATATACAAAGAACTCATATGACTCAATAGCAACAAAAAAACCCACAAACAATCTAATCAAAAAATGGGCAGAGGACCTGAACAGCCACTTCTCTCCAGAGGACATACAGATGGCCAACAAATATATGAAAATATGCTTAACATTGCTAGCTACTAGGGAAATGCAAATCAAAACTCCAATGAGATACCATCTCACACCGGTTAGAATGGCTATAATCAACAGAAAAAGTAATGACAAATGTTGGAGAGAATGTTGGAGAAATAGGAACCCTTGTACACTGCTGGTGGGACTGCAATTGGTACAGCCACTATGGAAAGCGGTATGGAGATTCCTCAAAAAAACTAAGAATTGATTTGCCATGTGATTCAGCAATCCCTCTACTGGGTATTTACCCTAAAGACTTGAAACCCCACATCTGAAAAGATATTTGCATACTGATGTTCATAGCAGCACTATTCACAGTGGGCAGGACATGGAAGCAACTGAAGTGTCCTACGATAGATGATTGGCTAAAGAAGCTGTGGTACATATATACAATGGAATGTTACTTAGCCATAAGAAGAGATGAAATACTGCCATTTGCAACAACCTGGATGGGCCTTGAGATAATCATAAACATAATAAGCCAGACTGAAAAAGTTGAAAATCACATGACATCACATATCTGGGATATAAACCTTAAAGCAACAAATGAACAGGACAAACAAACAGAGACTCGGGGACATGGACAATAGACTAGTGGTTATCAGAGGGTAGGAGGTGGGGGAGGAGAAAAGAGGTAGACAGGTTAAGGCGGGTCATATATAAGGGGATTGAGGGAGGGCGAAGTGGGTTAAGGGGATCAAATATATGGTAGCTGAAGGAAACTGGACTCTAGGTGGTAATCACACAATAGAATATATAGATGTCAAATTATACTGTACACCTGAAAATTATATAATTGTATTAACCAATGTTACCCCGATAAACTTAAAATAAAAACTAAATTATTTGTACTAGGTAAATTTTTTTAAAAAAAGGAATGTTCAGTGAACTTAGGGGTAAAATAGATTAAATCAGTGAGAATTTACACAAAGAGATAGGAACCATAAAAAAATACCAGTCAAGAATGAAGACTACAATAATTGAAATGAAGAATACATTAGGTGGAATAAACAGTAGATTAGACAAATCAGAGAAAAGAATCAGTGATTTTGAAGACAAGGTAGTAGAAAATGGCTAATTGGAACAGCAAAAAGAAAAAAGAATTTTAAAAAATGAGTATAGTTTAAGGAGCCTCTGAGACAACATCAAGTGTAAAAACATTCCAATCATAAGGGGTCTGGAAGGAAAAGAGAGAGAACAGGGATTGAAAACCTGCTTGAAGAAATACTGATGGAAAACTTCCCTAACCTTGGGAAATAAATAGACATATAAGTCTAGGAACCACAGAGAATCCCAAACAAGATGAACCCGAAGATTCCCACAGCAAGACACATCATAATTAGAATGTCAAAGGTTAAGACAAAGAGAGAATTGTTAAAGTAAGTAGCAAGAGAAAAGCAATTAGTTACATACAAGGGAGCTCCCATAAGACTGTCAGTTGAGTTCTCAACAGAAACCTTTCAGGCCAGAAGGGACCCGCATGAAATATTTAAGGACCCTTAACCAAAATTACTCTACCCAGCAAAGCTATCACTTAGAACAACAGTCCCCAACCTTTTTGGCACCAGGAACCAGGGCCTCTATGAGAAGCTAATGCCTGATGATCTGAGGGTAGAGCTGAGATGGTGATGTTAGTGCTGGTGAGCAGTTGCAAATACAGATGAAGCTTCACTTGCTCTCCCCCCACCCACATCCTGCTGTGCAGCCTGGTTCCTAACAGGCCACAGACTGGTACTCGTCATTGGCCCAAGAGTTAGGGACCCCTGATTTAGGTGGACAGATAAGGAGCTTCCCAGACAAGAAAAAGCAGAAAGAGTTAATCATAACCAAACCAGCATTACAAGAAATATTAAAGGAACCTCTTTAAGAAGAAAAAAGGGAAGAAAGTTTTAAAATTATAAATAATAAAATGGTAATAACTTTTAATATTTACTTTATATGTAAATGGTTTAAATGCTTCAATGAATGGAAAAGAAAACAAGACCCTTACATATGCTGCCTACAAGAGACCTGCTTGACGAAGTTGCCAAGGTAAATGGAAATGAAAAAAAAAAAGCTGGGTTAGCAATATTTACATCAGATATAATAGACTTTAAAACATAAGCTATACCAAGAGATAAAGAAGAACATTTCATATACAATAACCAAGATACGGAAGCAACTGAAGTACCCTATGACAGACAATTGGATAAAGAAAATACAGTATGTATTGCAGTGGAATGTTACTAAGCCATTAAAAGGAATAAATCTTACCATTGCAACAGTACAGATGGATCTAGAGGGTGTTATGCTAACTGAAATAATTCAAACAAAGACAAATATCATATTATTTACTTGCATGTGAAATCTAATAAATAAGTAAATAATCAAAACAGAAACAAACTCATAGATACAGAGAACAAATTGATCATTGCCAGAGGGGAGGGAAGTTAAGAGACTGGGTGAAAAAGGGGAAGGAATTAAGAAATACAAATTGGCAGTTACAAAATAATCATGGGCATGTAAAATAAAGCATAGGGAATATTGTCAATATATTGTAATACATATGTATGGTGCCAGGAGGGTACTAGACATAGGGGGGCATCATTTTGTAAGTTATATAAATGTGTAACCACAGTACTGTATACCTGAGTGTAATATAATATTGAATGCCAACTGTAATTGAAAAATAAAAAAATCTTTGGATATATTGGACTTCATTATACTTTGAAACTGTTCTTGAAAGACACTATTAAGATAAAAAAAAAAAAAACAAGCCACAGAATGGAAGAAAATATTTGTAAAATACTTACCTGATAAACAACTTGTAACCAAAATCATAGAGTTCTCAAAATTCAATAATAATACCAACTAGCATGGCTAAAATTAAGAAATCTGACAGCACCATGTATTAGTGAGTATGCAGAGCATATGCTACTCTCATATAATTCTGGTGGGAGGGGAAAATAGTCCAAACACTTTGGAAAACAGTTTAGAAGTTTCTTATAAAGCTGAACACATACTTGTCATAGAACCCAGTGATCTCATTCCCAAGGATTTACCCAAAAGAATTAAAAAGATATATCCACACAAAATCCAAATGTTTATAGGAATTTTGTCACCATGAAAAACTGGAAAATACCCAATAATCAGCAACTGGTGAAGGAATAAACAATATGGTACCTCCATACAAAGCATTACTACTTATCAGTAAAAAGGAATGAGCTACTGATACACATGCTACAACATGTATGATTCTTGGAAATATATGTCAAGTAAAAAAAGTCATATAAAAAAAGGTTATATACTGAAAGACTTCATCATATTCTGGAAAAGACAAACTATAAGAACAGAAATCATATCAGTGTTTGCCAGAGGCTGTAGTGGAATTATAGGATTGACTTCAAGGAGTAAGGGAGAACATTTGAGATCATTAAAATATTCTATATCTCAACTATGTTAGAAGTTATATGATTGTTTACATTTGTCCAAACATCCAACTGTTTATCTTTTTAGGGAATTTAAATCTCAACAAGTTTGACTTAAAAAAAAAAAATCATGTGGTTTTATGTAGCTATCATTCCTAAATTGTTGCCTTAGGTTATGTCACTGTATGAATATACTACAATTTATTTACTTATTTAATTACTGATGGGCATAGAAGTATTTGTCATTTTGGGCTATTAGAAATAATCCTGCTATGAACATTCTTTTTACATATCTAATGGTGCATGCGCATGCAATTTTGTTGAGTAAATACTTAGGAATAAAAATGCTGAGTCATATGGTATGCATATCTTCAACTTTAATAGATAATGCCAAACTTATTTTATGAAGTGTTTGTAACAATTTTACTCTCACCAGCAGTAAATAAGAGCATCCCTTGTTCCACATCTTTTCCAACAGTCAGTATTGTTAATCTTTTTTCTTTTTTATTAGCCAGTATAATGAATGTGTAATGGTATTCATTATGGTTTCAATTTCCCCGATAGCTAATGATATTTAGCACTTTTCCTTAAGTTTATTAGCCATTTTTATTTTCTCTTTTGTGTATTCCTATTAAGAATATCTTGTTGATTTTTTTCTGGTGTTCATCAGTCTTTTTTTCCAATTTGTAGTAGTCTGTTATGTTGTCTCTTTGTTGACTATGTGTGCTTCAAACTTCTACACAGGGGCCTGCTCTTTCATCTGTAACTGGTGTCTTTTGATGAAAATAAGTCTATAATTTTAATGTAGTCCAATTTATTATTCTTTTTCTTTATATTTGGTGTTTTGGGTCTTAAGTTTTCTTCTAACTTGAGGTCAAAAGATATTTGTTTTTTACTGAATTCTAAAAGCTTCATTATTTTGACTTAAACATTTATACTTACAATCCACCTTAAATTGCTTTTTCCATATAATGTAAGAGTTAATATTAGTTTTTATCCATATGGCTAGTCAAATATCCAAGTATGATTTATTAAAAAAACATTCACATTTTCCCCTCTGCTTGTAAACCAAGTATCTGTGTACATATGAGCCTGAGTTGGTGCATATTTAAAACTGGTTTTTATTTTGCTTTGTTTTAGCATTAAGTCTTGAAAGACAGATTGTCTTGATATAAAGTTGTTTATGTTTGTTTACTTTCACTTTGGGTGACCTGACTTCTTGTGACCAAGGTGAACTCTGAGTTTATTTTTAAATACTGCTCCACCGATAGCTTACTTCGTATGTTTCTTTTGGGAAGTCTGATGTCAGTCTAATTCTCTTGGTATTATGAGTTGTTTGGTCTTTCCAGAATGGGTGGTTCTGAAACTATTTCATTTTAAAATCTCATTTTTTTACCAAAATTTTTTCAGAGTTGAACCTGGAGTCACCTTTCCATGGTACCCAGTGGACCTTTCATTCAAGTAGATTCAAGCATTAATTTATCTCTGGAAAGTTTTTTTGGATTAAAGTTTTAAATAAATATTAATTGTTCCATTGGTTCATTTTTCTTCTTTAGGGGTTCCTAATATATGTATATTGGCTATTCTTTGCCTGCTTTCTATTTAAATAATTTTCTCTCTGGTCCTTTTCTACTTTCTTAATTTCATTTTTTATGTTTTGGCTACTTTCCTACTGTTCTTCAATATTCTTTATAAAATTTTCATTTAACTATATTCCGCCTTGGGCACTTTTAAAACTTAGTCTTCATTTCTGATATGACTCTTCCTTCCCTTTCTTTCCTGAATTCAATCAATTTATTTAATTTTTTGTTTTCTTTGCTCATTCCTCTTAAGTTTTGAATTTCTGACCCAATGTGTTTTTCAAATCTTTATCTTCTTTAGATTAGAATGTTGTGTTATAGTTTTCTTCTGTTTCTTGGTTTTAAGGATGTTTTCATCAACTGAAATGCTCTGATTCTTCTTTTCTTTTTTCTCATTGTAGCATTGTATAGATAAAAACTATGTATGCATATGATTTCCATGAACAGGATTGGTGGTGAAAGTGGGGTTTTACAAGATTGCCACCTAAGAATCCTCTTCCTCTTTTACCAATGTAGCTAAGCATATCTTGCTTCACAGCTGGCTTACGGGAACAATGTGTGTGTGTGTGTGTGTGTGTGTGTGTGTGTGTGTGTGTGTGTGTGTGTAATGGAATATATATATTCATATACATATTCATATATATACGTATATATAAAATGTAGGCAGGTTCATGCATTCTTTGACTTTGACTTTTTGGCTCTTTTGTCTTCTAAAATTCTACATTTCCATCTCTTGTTAATTGGTTGCCTTTTACCATCTAAAATTCAAGTCATTCTTCCTCTCTTTTCTAGCATTTTGGTGAAGATGTTCATATCTATAGAAAAGTTTAAATAATTTTCCAGCCAACATTCATACATGTATCACTTAGATTCTACAACTGACATTTTATAATTCTTGCTTATTGCATATTGGTAAAACTGTCCCTCTAACCATCCATTAATATATTTTATTTTCGATTCCCTTCAAAGTAAATTTTCCACATTGGTACATTTTGCCTTAAATATTTTATTATGTATATTATTAAATAGAGTTCAATATTTCTTTACAGTTTTAACGTAACATTCATACAATGAAATTCATTAATATTTAGTTTACATATGCTAAATTTTAATACTTGCATATACATGTGTATAACTCAAACCCTTGACAAAATTATAGACTATGACCATCACTCTAGACAATTTCCTTATGCCCTTTCCAGTAAATCTTCTACCCCATACAGAGACAACATTATTATGAATTTTCCACCTTGGATTAGTTTTACCTTTTCTAGTATTTCATATAAATGGAAACATATAGTATCTACTTTTCTGTGTAGGCTTATTTCTCTCAGTGTAATGGTTTTTGGGATTCATCTATGTTATTTTTATTTTATCAATAATTCATTTCTTTTTATTTCTGAGTAGTCTTCTATTGTACGAATATAGTGGAGATTATTTATTCTCCTGCATGTGGACTTTAGGGCTGTTTCCAATTTGAGGCTATTAGGAAAAAGTTGCTGAGAATGTTCTTGGGCTGGTATTTTTGCATATATCTATTTCATTTCTACTGGGTTAGGGTGAGGAGTGGAATTGATGAGTCATGGGGTATTTTGAACTTAATAAGAAACTTGCCCTTATCCAACGTAGTTGTATAATTTTATACTCCCACCAAGAATGTTGGAAGATCTGCAAACTTACTAACATTTTATGTTGTCAATCTTTTTAATTTTAGCCATTTTTAAGTCTTCATTGATGAAGTTTAAAACTTTTGCCCAGTTTCATTGAGTTATTTCTCTTTATATTATTGACTTGTAGACATTCATACATTTTGATACCATTTCTTTGTCAGTTATGTTTGCAAATATTTATTCCTAGTCTGAGGCTTATCTGTTAATTTTCTAAATGCATCTTTTGAAGGGCATAAACAGTTTTGACAGCCTGATTAATCAATTTTATCTCTTATACTTAATGTTTCTTTGACTTGTCTGGGAAATTTTCACTTACATTCAAGTCATGAAGATCTAAGTTTTCTTTTAAAAGTTTTATGGTTTTAACTTTTATAATTAGTTCTACGGTCCATCTGAAATTAAATTTGTGTATGCTGTGAAATAGGGGTTAATGTTCATTCTTTCCTCATAAGGATTATTCTAGCAAAATTTATTTATTAATTTTTTTTGTTTTTGTGTGTATTCCTTGGGATTTTCTGCATAAATAACCATGCCATTTGAAAATGGAAAAAGTTTTATTTTTTCTTTTATGATGTTTATATCTTTCATTTCATATTCTTGCCTCATTACAATGGCTAAGACTTCTAGTTTAATATTCATCAGAAGTGGTAAGAATGTGAATCCTTGTCTTGTGTCTCATTTTAGGGGAAAATATTAAATATTTCATAATTAATATGATACTAGTTGTAAGTTATTCATAAATGTCCTTGATCATTCTGAAGAAGTTTCCTCTATTCCTAGCTTGATGAGAGTTTTTGTCATGGAACAGTATTAAATTTTCTTTCTAAAAACTAATCCTCCTCTCCTAGAAGAAATACCTTTCAAGGCTGCCACCTTGAGTCCCATACACTTTTTTTTTTGCCTTAAAGAATCTATTTTTAAGTAGCAGGCTTCAAAGGCGAGTTTCTGATCCTTAAACTACAGCTATTTATGATGCAATTATGAATAATCAACTTTCCCTGAGCTTTACTGTAACAGAGGCAGTTTCCTAATCAATGGACTACTCTTTGTTGCACAGTAAACCACCTCACACCTTTCACTAAGAAAAAAATCACTAAATCTGAATAACAAAGACATTACCCAATGAATTAGAACAGTTAATTTTCTTTAAACATTTCTTTGTGGGAGAGGACATCTACTGAATTAGAGGGGTTTTTTTGTTTGTTTTGATTTTTGTTTTGGGGGGGGGTTTGTTCTTCACCTATCATACCATGAATTCATAGGGAATGGGTTCCAGCAGCACAGGTTCCTTCCCATTACTTTTCACAAAGTGTGCTTCTCTAGGTGTCACAGACTGGTGATTCAAATGAACCCAGATACCTTTCTCTTTAGCTTTTTTCTTTTTTTGATAATTTTCCTTCACATGTTTCAGGAAGCTGTCCCAATCCTTAAAGTACTTAATATGCTCAATATGTATATTAATTCTCTTGGCAAAGATCTTGCCCTTAATTTGTTTACAACAATGCCAACTACATGCTGAGTAACATTGTAAACTCTTCCAGTTTTACCATGGTAACATTTGTGGGGCATTCCTTTTTGAACAGTGTCCATTCCATGATGTCTACAATATCATCTTTCTTGTAGATTCTCATGTATGTGGTAAACGGAACAGCTTCATGTTTTCTAAAAGGCCTAGAGAACATAGAGTGAGCAGGTGCCTTTTCTCCTTCCCTTTGTGTTGGTCATTTTGGCAAATTACTGGAAGATGGAAGTTCTGACCAAAAGGAAGTGAGCCCCATAAACTTTTATATCCCTCCCTTTATAGTGTTCTGATCTGCCAAGACTGTGTTTCAGAATTTTAAATTTTTAACAGCTTTATTGACATATAATTCATATACCATACAATTCATCCATTTAAACTGTACAATGGTTGTTAGTATATTTACATATTTACAGGTAAGGGCATCATCACAGTCAATTTTATAAGATTTTTATCATTGCAAGAAGAAATCTTGTATCCTTTACTACAGCCCTGTTCTCTCTCCATTCCTTGACCCCAGCTCTAAGCAACAACTAATCTTTCTGTCTTATAGATATTCCCATTCTGAACTTTGTCATGAATGGAATAGAATGTAGTCTTTTGTAACTTGCTTCTTTCTTTTAACATAATGCTTCCAAGGTTCTTCTATGTTGTAAAATGTGTCAGCATTCCATTCCTTTTTTATGCCAAGTAAGATTCTATTGTATAACTATATCATATTTTGTTAATTCACTCATCCACTGATGGACATTGGGTTGTTTCTACATTTTGACTATTATGAATAATGCTGCTATCAACATTCACATACAAGTTTCTGTGTGGATATATGTTTTTACTTCTTTTGACCTATTCCCTAGAGTGTAATTTTTTTTTACTTGTTTGAGGAACTGCCAAACTGTTTTCCAAAGTGGCTGGATTGTTTTCACTTTCCCACCAGCAATGTAACAGGGCCCCAATTTCTCCACTTTTCTGTTCTAGTCATCCTACTAGGTATGAGGTATCTCGTTGTGGTTTCAATATGTATTTTATTGATAACTTCTGATATTGAGCTTGATTGCCATTTGTGTATCTTTTTTTGGAGAAATGTCTATTCAGGTACTTTGCCCATTTTTTAACTTGGTCATTTTTCTTTTACTATTGCATCAGAAAAGTTATTTATACATATTCTGGATATAAGTCCTTTATCAAATATATGATTTGCTAAAACTTTCATTCCGAGGGATGTCTTTTTCCTTTCTTGATGGTGTCTTTTGAAATACAAGTTTTAAATTGCAATGAAATTTTTATTTTAATGTTTGTACTTTTGAAAGGGACTTAGTTTTTTTCAAGACTTAGCTTTCCTCTAAACCCTCCTTTAGTGGAAGGTAAAAATGCCTTCAGCTGCTGTGACCCTTTGCTGAAAGGAAAAAAAAAAAAAAAACAATCGACCCCTACCTAACCTCACACCACCCTAGATACAGCCAATCAGGTAGGGACAAGTCTGGAATTTCCGTGCTTGCTCTGTACAAAAACCCGCTTCCCCAGAGTTTGGGGCTCTGATTCCAACACTGCTGCGTCCATGTCGGTCAAGAGTCCGGTCTCGAGTCTGAATAAAAACCCTCATGTGATTGCATCGGTGTTAGCTCCTTGGTGGTTTTCTGGGATTCGCAACTTTGGGCACAACACTTTTGCTAAGAATTCTTTGCCAAATCTGAATTAGTTTCCTCTCCCCCAGAATTTTGCTATTCTTAACATTTTGCATTAGTATGGTATATTTGTAACTGATATGCCAATACGATAAATTGTCATTAAAGTCATATTTAAGTTAGTGTTCACACTTTGTGTTGAACAGTTCTGTAGGTCTGACAAATGCATAATGTCATGTAACCACCATTACATTATTATAAAATATAGTCTCATCACCCTAACAATCCCATGCTCCTCTCTCCCCACTCCAAACTCCTGGCGACCATTGATCTTTTTACTGTCTCGATAGTTTCACCTTTTCCAAAAGTCATAGAGTTGGAATCATAAAATATATAAACTTTCAGACTGGCTTCTTCCACTTAGTTATATGCATTTAAAGTTCTATCCATGTCTTTTTGTGGTTTGAGAATTCATTTGTTTTTATAACTGAATAATGTTCCATATGTACCAGTTTATCCATTCACCTACTGAAAGACATCTTATTTTGCTCCCAGTTTTGGAAATAAAGAAGTATTTATATACATTCACATGCAGGATTTTCTGTGGATGTAAGTTTTCAACTCATTTGGAGAAATATCTAGGAATATGATTAATTGCTCATATGGCAAGATTATGTTTACCTTTGTAAGAAACTGCCAAACTGTCTTCCAAAGTGGATGTACCATTTTGCATTATCACCACAATGAATGAGAGTTCCTGTATTTCCACATCCTCACCAGCATTTGGTATTGTCAGTCTTATGAATTTTAGCCATTTCAATAATATGTGTAGTAGTATCTCATTGTTTTAACATGCAGTTCTCTAATAATATATAGCATTGAGCATCTTTCCATATGCTTATTGATCCCCTCTGTATACTTCTTTGTTTATTAAAACTTTCTGCCCACTTTTGAGGGGTATTTTTTAAATACAGTTTTTAGAGCAGTGTAAGTTCACAGAAAATTTGAACAGAAGTTACAAAGATTTCCTATACTCCCAGTCTCCACATAAGGCACAACAACTCTCTCTAGCAACATCCTTTACCAGAATGGTCCAAGTGGTACAATTGATAAACTTACACTGACATATAGTAATCACCCAAAGTCCATAGTTTACATTAGGGTTCACTCTTGATGTATACATTCTGTGGGTTTTGACAAATGTCAAAATGGCATGTATCCATCCACCACTAAGCATAATACAGAATAGTTTCAACTGTCCTAAAAATTCACTGTACTTCAACTATGCATCCCTCCCTCCTACCTAATTCCTGATCAGGCAACCACAGATCATTTTACTGTCTCCATATTTTTGCCTTTTCCAGATGCCATGTAAGTGAAATCATGCAGTATGTAGCCTTTTTATATTGGTTTCTTTCATTTAGTAATACACATTTCAATTTTCTTCATGTCTTTTTGTGCCTTGATAACTCATTTTTTAAAATTTTATATCTTTAATTATCTGTGAGATAATTCTAATTATTTTTTATTATGGTGACATTGGTTAACAAAATCTAGTAAGTTTTAGGTGTACAATTTACACACGCACACACACACACACACACACACACACACACACACACACACACATACTTGTGTGTTCACCACCCATAGTTAGATTTCCTTCTGTCACCACATATTTGACCTTTTTTACTCCATCTACCTCCCCACTCCACCCTATCCTCTGGTAACCACTAGTCTATTGTCCATGCCCATGAGTCTGTTTGTTTGTCCTTTTTGTTTGTTGCTTTTACGTTTATATCCCACATATAAGTGATATTCGTGTGGTTTTCAACTTTTTAAATTTGGCTTATATCGCTTAGCAAGATTATCTTCAGGTCCATGCACGTTGTTGCAAATGGCAGTATTTCATCTCTTCTCATGGCTGAGTAACATTCCACTGTATATATGTACCACAGCTTCTTTAGCCAATCATCTATCGTAGGACACTTCAGTTGCTTCCATGTCCTGCCCACTGTGAATAGTGCTGCTATGAACATCAGTATGCAAATATCTTTTCAGATGTGGGTTTTCAAGTCTTTAGGGTAAATAACCAGTAGAGGGATTGCTGAATCACATGGCAAATCAATTCTTAGTTTTTTGAGGAACCTCCATACCGCTTTCCATAGTAGCTGTACCAATTGCAGTCCCACCAGCAGTGTACAAGGGTTCCTATTTCTCCAACATTCTCTCCAACATTTGTCATTACTTTTTCTGTTGATTATAGCCATTCTAACCGGTGTGAGATGGTATCTCATTGGAGTTTTGATTTGCATTTCCCTAGTAGCTAGTGATGTTAAGCATATTTTCATATATTTGTTGGCCATCTGTATGTCCTCTGGAGAGAAGTGGCTGTTCAGGTCCTCTGCCCATTTTTTGATTAGATTGTTTGTGGTTTTTTTTTTGTTGTTGCTATTGAGTCATATGAGTTCTTTGTATATTTTGGATATTAGGCCCTTAGCGGAAGCACTTTTCCCATTCAGATGGTTCTCTCTTTACCTTGTTGACAATTTTTTTTTGCTGAGCAGAAGCTTTTTAGTTTGATGTAGTCCCATTCATTTATTTTTGCTCTTACTTCCCTTGCCTTTGAGGTCAAATTCATAAAATCCTCTTTAAGCCCAAGGTCCTTGAGTTAGTTCCTAAGTTTTTTCTATGTATTTTATTGTTTCAGGTCTTATATTCAGGTCCTTAATCCATTTTGAGTTAATTTTGGTGTGTGGTGATAGACAAAAGTCTAGTTTCATTCTTTTGCAGGTGTCTTTCCAATTTTCTCATCACCACTTAATGAAGAGGCTCTTCATTCTCCATTGTATGTTTTTGGCGTTTCTGATGAAAATTATTTGCCCATATAAATATGAGTTTATTTCTGGTCCAAGTATCTATTTTCCTGCCAATACCATGCCATTTTAATTAATGTTGCTTTATAATTTTATAATTTGAACTTGATCAGAGTGATGCCTCCAGCCTCATTCTTTTTTCTCAGGATGGCATTGGCAATTTGGAGTTTTTTGTGCTTCCATTAAATCTGATGAATTTTTCTATTTCTTTAAAAAATACTGATGGGATTTTGATGGGGATTGCATTAAATCTGTATAATGATTTAGGTAATAAGGTCATTTTAACTATGTTGATTCTTCCACTCCATTTCTTTGTACCTTCTTTGATTTCTTTTAATACGGTCTTGTAGTTTTCATTATATAGGTCCTTCACATGTTTCATTAAATTTATTCAGAGGTATTTTGTTGTTTGTTGTTGTTGTTGTTGTTGCAATTGCAAAAGGAATTATTTTTTCCACTGTTTTTCTGACACTTCATTATTAGAGTATAGAAATGCTATAGATTTTTGAACATTGATTTTTGTATCCAGAAAATGCATTTGCTTATTCTAGTACTGTTCTTGTGGAGTCTTTAGGGTTTTCTATATAGGGATCATGTCATCTGTAAATAGTGAGAATTTGACTTCTTTGTTTCCATTGGGATGCCTTTTATATCTTTCTCTTATTGCTGACTGGTCTATTTAGATTTTCCAATTCTTGATTCAGTCAAGAAGGTTGTATTTTTCTAAGTACTGGTCCATTTCTTCTAGGATATTGAATTTGGTGTTATATACTTTTTCATAGTATTCTTGTATGATCCTTTGAATTTCTGCAGTGTCTGTTGTAATTTCCCCTCTTTCATCTCTGATTTTGTTTATTTGTGTCCTTTGTCTTTTTCTTTAGTGAGTCTAGCCAGAAGTTTGTCAATTTTATTAATCTTCTCAAAGAATCAGGTTTTTGTTGCATTTATTTTTCTATTGTTTTTTGTTTGTTTTCAATTTCATTAATTTATGCTCTAATTTTGATTATTTCTTTCCTTCTATTGACTTTAGGCTTCATTTGTTCTTCCGTTTCTAGTTTTTTAAGATGAAGTATTAGGTTGTTTATTTGGGCTCATTCTTGTTTTTGGAGATAGGCCTGTAATGATATGAACTTTCTTCTTATGATGGCTTTTGCCATGTCCCAAAAGTTTTGATATGCTGTACTATCATTATCATTAGTTTCTATGTATCTCTTGATTTCTTCTTTATTTCTTCTCTGACACAGTCATTCTTTGGTAGCGTGTTGTTTAATCTCCACATATTTCTGGTTCATTTTACAGTGGACCTCTAGTTTCAAAGCATTATGATCAGAGAATATATGGTTGGTATGATCTCAATCATCTTATATTTGTTGAGGCTATCTCTGTGTCCCAGTATGTGATCAATCCTTGAGAATGTTCCATGTGCACTAGAAAAGAATGTATAAGCAGCTATTCAGGGATGGAAGGCTCTGTAAATGTCTCTTACGTCCAGTTGATCTAATGTGTCATTTAAGGATGTTATATCCTTATTGATTTTCTGTTTGGATGATCTACCCATATCCAAAAGTGGGTTATTTAGGACCCCTACTATAATAGTGTTTTGGTCTGTTTCTCCCTTTAGTTCTGTTAGTAATTGATTTATATTTTGAAGGGCTCCAAAAAATAGATATTATTAATAAATGTTATGTCTTCTTGGTGCATGATTCTCTTTATCATTATAAAGTGTCCCTCAGTATCTTTCTTTATCTTTTTGATTTTGAAGTCTATTTCATCCAATAATAGTAGTCTACTCCTACTTTTCTCTGAATGCCATTTGCTTGAAATATCGTTTCCCACTCTTTCACTGTGAGTCTATATTTGTCTTTGGAACTGAGATGTGTCTCCTGAAGGCAGCATATGGTTGGGTTTTGTTTTTTGATCCAATCTGCAACTCTGTGCCTTTTTATTGGTGAGTTCGGTCCATTTTCATTTATAGTGATTATTGAAATATGAACTCTTTTTATAACCATTTTATCTTTTGTTCTCTGGTAGTTCGGTGTTTCCATTGCTTCCTTGTTCTCATGTTTCTGTTTTCTTTATTTTGTTTGGGTTTTGTGGGTTTTCTCTGGTCCTGTTTTATGTTATATAGTGGTTCTAAATCTTTGGCCTGTGGTTACCATTATGAATATGGAAAGGATAATTGTATATATACAGTTGTTCCTTTTCTTCTGTGCACATCTTATTTTCATTCTCCTTTGCAAATTTGGATCTTTGACTCTCCCCTTTTCAGTCATTGTCTCAGTTTGTCCCTATGTATACTGAACGTTCATTACTATCTTGCTATAGCATATCTCTTTTTATTTTAAGCTTATAATGCCCTGTTCATAGTAAAGGTTGCACTCCTCTGCTTTTATCAGCCTGCTAGTCACCTTACTCCTAATTATGCATATTTTTTTTGTCATTGTTTTATGTGAACCGACCTCTTTCAGAATTTCCGTGTTGCAGGCCTCATAGTGTAGAATTTCCTCAACTTCTGTATATCGGAAAGGTCTTAATTTCACTTTCATATCTAAAGGGGAGCTTATCTGGATACATTATTCTTGGCCAGTAGTTCCTTTCACTTAATAGTTTGAATATTTGATCCTACTCTTTTCTGGCTTGTAAGGTTTGTATCTTTTTTTCTCTTATGTTTAATCATGCTCATTACCTTCAGTCTCAGTTCCTGTCAGTGTTAGTGACAGTTTCAGTAGCATTTGCTCAGATTCCTCTGGGTCTCCATGACATTGTCTTGGAGAGTATGGGAGGAGGGGCCCTTTGTTTGGGGGTTGGAGACTATGCTGGTGTGCAGGTTGGATGGTTTTTGTTGAGATTTAGATGTTCAACTTATTGTTTCAAGGGCAAAGATATGGGGACATCTCTCATTCTGCCATGTTTCTGATGTCACTCATCATTTCTTTATAGTGCTGAATAATATTCCATTATCTGGCCATACCAGAGTATATTTATCTATTCACCTGCTGTGGGACACTTTGGTTGCTTCTGAGTTTTGGCATTTATGAATAAGACTGCTATAAACATCCATGTGAAGGTTTTGTGCAAATATAATTTTTTAACTCCTTTGGGTAAAACCAAGGAGGGTAATTTCTGGATTGTATGGCAAGAGTATGATTAGTTTTGTAAGAAATTGCCAAACTGTTTTCCAAAGTGGACACATCATTTTTCATTCCACCAGCCACGAATGAGATTTCCTGTTGTTCCACATTCTCACCAGTATTTGGTATTGTCAGTTTTAGATTGTTACCATTCTAATAGGTGTGTGGTGTTTCTTCTTTTTAATAAGATTGTTTTCTTATTGAGTTTTAAGAGTTCTTTGTACATTTTGAATACAAGTCTTTTTATCAGATATGCGTTTTGCCAATATTTTCTCCTAGTCTGTGGCTTGTCTTTCATTTTTTAAAGTGTTTTCTGGAGAGGTTATTCATTTTAATGAGGTTTAACCTATTTTTTCTCTCATGGATGCTGTTTTGGTGTTTTGAGCTCATCACCAGGCCAAAGTCACCTAGAT
Source organism: Cynopterus sphinx (assembly GCA_030015415.1). Lineage (NCBI taxonomy): Eukaryota > Metazoa > Chordata > Mammalia > Chiroptera > Pteropodidae > Cynopterus > Cynopterus sphinx. Next base: position 58,241,401 of record CM057382.1, read on the forward strand.
TTTTGTCTGTGTTACATTCAAGAAATTTTATAACTTTGTATTTTATATTTAGTTTGATATATTTTTAAATTGTAAAAGGTGCAAGATCAGTGTCTAAATTATTTTTTTTTTGCATGTAGATGTCCAGTTTGAACATTTGTTGATGAAACTTCCTTTCTCCACTGAATTGCTTTTGCTCCTTCATCAAAGATCAATTGTCTATATTTATGTGGTTCTACCTCTGCACACTCTGTTGAACTGATCTAGTAATCTATTATTTTGCTAATACTACATTGTCTTGATTACTGTACTTTATAGTAAGACTTCAAGTCAAATCATGTTAGTTTGCTGATGTTGCTCTTCTTGTTAAGTATTGTGTTGGCTGTTTTGGGTCTTTTGTCTTTCCATATAAATTTTAGAATCAGTTTGCCTAATCCAAAAATAGCTGACTTAATTTTTTAAAATTGAGATTGCATTAACTTTATAGATCAAGTTGTGCCATCTTAATATTGAGTTTTCCTGTCTGTGAACACAGAACATCTCTCTATTCATTGAGATTGTCTTTGATTTGTTTCATCAGAGTTTTCTAGATTTCCTCAAACAGAACTTGCACATATTTTGTGAGATTCAAAACTAAATATTTTATTTTAGGGGTGCTAATGTAAATGGTACTATTTTTCATTTCACATTCCAATTATTTGTTGCTGGTATAAAGCAATGCAATTGATTTTATATTAAACTTGTATCCTGCAACCTTAATATGTAAACTTATTATTACCAGGAAGGCTTTTTTGTTTTGTTTTTTTGTTTTTGTTTTGTTTTGTAATTTCTTTGAGATTTCTAAATGGATATTCCTGTAATTGGGAGCAAAATCAGTTTTATTTCTTTTTTCCCAACCTATATAACTTTTACTGTCACATTGCTTTAGCTAGAATTTCCTAATTCCTTGATGCAGCATAGCAGTAGTGAGAGGGAAGATCCTTGACTTGATCCTGATCTTAGCAAGAAAGCATCTAGTTTCTCAACATTAAGTATGTTAGCTGTAGACTTTTTGTAGTTTTTTAAAATGAAATTGAGAAAGTTCTCTATTTCTAGTTTACTGAGTTTATCATTAATGTCTTGGATTTTGTGAAATGCTTTTCCCACATCTATTGATATAATCAAAAGACTTCTTCTTTACTATGTTGTAATAGATTACATTAATTGAACCAGCCTTGCAAGCTGAGCTGAATCCCACTTGGTCATAGTGTATAATTCACTATATTACTGAATTGCATTTGTGAATAGCGTGTTAAAGATTTTGCATCTGTATTCATGAAGTATATTGGTCTGTAGTTATGTCTGGTTTTGGTACCAAGGCAATAAAACAAATTGGGAAGTTTTCCTTCCTCTTCTATCTAGAAAGTGAGTGTATAAACATGATATAAATTCTTTAAACATTTGGTAGAATTTTCCAGTAAAAACATCTGGGCCTAATACTCTGTGATAGTTAGAAAATTAAAATTCAATTTCCTTAATAGTTACATGATTATTCAAATACAGATTTTATATTGGGTGAGTTGTAGTAGTTTGTTCTGAGGAATTCAGTCCATTTGATCTAAGTTGTCAAATATATGTGTAGAGTTGTTTGCCATGTTCCATTATTATCCTTTAATGTCTGCAGGGTCTACAATGATATTCCTTATTTCATTCTTGATATTAGTAATTTGAGTCTTCTCTATTTTTTTTCTTTCAGTCCTATGAAAGATTTGTCAATTTTATTGATATTTTCAAAGAACCAGACTTTTGTTTCATTTGAGTTTCTCTATTGATTTTCATTTTTCTATTTCCTTTTTTTTCTGGTCTTTACTACTTTTTGCATTATGCTTGGGTCTATTTTGATCTTTTCTCCCTAGTTTCTGGAAGTAGGAGCTTAGATTGATTTGAGATCTTCCCTCTTTTCTAATGTATGTATTTAGTTTCATAAATTTCCCTTTCAGCATTGCTTTAGTTTTGTCCCACGAATTTTGATATATTTTCATCCAGTTCAACATATTTTTAAAAAGTTTCCCTTGAGATTTTAACCCATGGCTTCTTTAGAAGTGTGCTGTTTAATTTCTAAGGGTTGAGTATATATATATTTTTATCTTCTGTTATTGATTTCTAGTTAATTCCTTTGTGGCCAGAGGACATGTCTTTAAACTTTAGTTCTCTTAAAAAAAATTTTTTTTTGGGGGGGGCACGGTTATGATCTAGCAGTGGTCTATCTTGGCTTATATTCCATGGGAACTTGAAAAGATTATTCATTCTACTGTTGTTGACTGGAGTGGTATTTAGATCCTGTTGACTGATGGGATAGTATTGAGTTGTATACGTGATCATTTTCTATCTAATTGTTCTATCAATAGTTGAAAGAGGGGTGTTGAAGTCATTAATTATAATTATAGATTTATGTATTTCATTTTTTTTGCTTTGCATATTTTGCAGCCCTATTGTTTGTTCAAACATTTCAAATTGCTGTCTTCTTGGTGGATTTTTATCATTATCATCCTTCCCTGTCCCAATGTTCTTTGCTCTTAAGTCTTATTTTATATTATTACTGTAGACACTGCAGCTTTCTTTTGATTAATGTTTGCAAGGGGGATATTTTATTCCATCTTTTCGCTTTCAACCTACCTATATTATTATTTTTGAAATGAGTTTCTTACAGACAGCATATAGTTCACATTGTTGGATCATATCTTTTTTTAAAATATATTCTGCCAATCTCCATCTTTTCTATATATTTAATATAACTATGATGCATGAATGTTTAAGTGTGCCATTACCTTTTTTTCTGGTTTTCTTCTGTGTTTAAGATTTTTCTGTTTTCTTCTGACTATCTGCGGGTTAATTAAACATTTTTTTAAAATTCCATTTTGATTTATCTATTGTTTTTTAGTATATCTCTTTCTGTACTCTAGAGTTGCTGCTTCAGGTATTACATTATAAATACATAATTTATCATAGTCTGGTGTCAACAGTTTACCAGTTTGAGTGAAGTACAGAACTCTTACCTTTCTTTACCCCTTTTACCCTCCCATTTATAATTGTCTCATTTTCTTTACATACATTGAAAACTACTGTAGAGAGTTATAATTTTTACCACAGTAAACACAATTTAGAAAACTTGAAAGAAATGCATTGTATTTATGCACATTTTTACTCTTTTTAGTCTTCCTTCCTGATGTTCCAAGAATCTTTCTTTAATCATTTTCTTTCTGTTTCAAGAACTTCCTATAGTTATTTAGGTCAGGTCTGCTGTAAACAAATTCTCTTAGTTTTTCTTCACCTGATAGTATCTTGATATTCCCTTCATTCCCGAAGCATATTTTTGCTGGATATGCAGAATTGTGCATTGATAGTTCTTTTATTTTCCAGCATTTGAAAAGTGCTGTGCCACTTGCTTCTGGCATTTATTGTTCCTGATGATAAATCCATTGTCATTCGAATTGTATTTGTCTTCTAGGTAATGTGACATTTTTCACTGCTTTAAAGACTTTCTTTGTTTTGTCTTGTTTTGAGAAGTTTGACTATGATGAATTTTGGTGTGGATTTGGAGGGATTTATCCTGTTTGGATTTCACTCAGCTTCTTGAATCTATTAATTAACCTCCTTTGCCAAATTTGGAAAACATTTAGAAATTATATCTACTACCTTTTTCAGTCTCCACCTTCTCTCTCCTTTCTGGAACTCCAGTGACATGAATGTTAGATCACCTCTTACGAAGTCAAATGTCCCTGAAGTTCTATTTATTATTCTTTAGTCTATTTTCTCTCTTAGATTGGCTAATTTCTACTGCTGTATCTTAAAGTTCACTGATTCTTTCACCTTTTCTCTCTATTCTGATGCTGAGCTCATCCGTGAAAGTTTTTTCCCACCTAGTTCTAAAATTTCCATTTAGTTTTTCTTGTATCTTCTATTTCTTTGTGGAGATTTTCTATGTCCTCAATGAGACTTTATTCCAAAGGTGTTCAAAATTGCTTGTTCAAGCATTTTTCTGATGGCTGCTTTAAAATTCTTGTTGAATAGTTCTAATATGTATGTCATCTCAGTGTTGTTATCTGTTGTCTTTGGTCATTCAAGCTGAAACTCTCCAGGTTCTTGGCATAAGTGATTTTTCATTGCAAATCAAACATTTTGGATAATATGAGACTCTGGAGCAAGACACTGACACATTACAGCCAGGTGGAGATGGAAGTTCACGTTCTCCTCTGTGCTACAGTTGACATATAGAATGGCTCTTTGTCACTGCTGGGTAGTTCAGGCTCCACCTTAGGCTATGCTGATATAATACTGGTTAGGAAATGGAGCACCCTGTTACTGACAATTCAGGATGAAAGTGTGTAAATGACTTCAGTTTGCTGAGTGATGTGGAAAGTTCTGAATCTGTTAGGCTACCCCTGATACCATCTAATGGAAAAGAGGAAGACATCTACTATGAAAAGGGGGTGGAGCCTCATTAATCCCAGGTGGAGGTAGAAGTTCAGTGTTCCCATGTATTCTCCATGCACATTGGAGAAGAGTATCTCCTTACCACAGGACTGATTGGGGCACTTTGTTATAACCTGGAGAGGGTGGAAAGTGAGGCCCTACAAACTGTCTTTGCTGGTGGGGGCTATTTTTTTCTGTGGTATTTGGCTAGATTAGAGCAGTTATTACATAAAAACTTTTTTGTCTTGTTAGGTTGCCCTTTTACTGGTCCATTGGCTAGAGAGAGCAGGTTTTCTTTGGCCTTTATCTGTACTTGGTATTTCTGGGTTGTCATCTTCTCTAGTAATCAGTATAGGATATATGAAGCAATAAGGAAATCCAGGGAACTCACATTGTATTGTTCTTTCGTGCTACAAATCTTCCTAACCATTCTGCTTCTTTCTCTTCCACCTTCATCTTATGTTTGTTTTATATATCATGTTCAGGATTTTTAGCTGTATTTACTAGGTATAAAGAAAAGTCTGTCACACACATGTATGATGATATTGTGGTAATGTCTTTTTCAGACACTTATTTACAGGTGGAATGAACTCAAAACAATTTGGGGTGGGTAATGGGTAGGAATAGAGAGCAAGTGAGATTAACAATGAATTGATAATTGTTGAAGATTGGTGATCTTCAATTGGTGATACTTATACAGAGGTTCATAACCCTATTTTATCTTTGTATATGTCTGAAATTCTCCTTTAAAAGAAAACCATTTCCTGACTACCCACTCTAAGTCATACCACAAGCTCCTGTCTGTTCTCTTCATTATAAACTTAATAACAAGAACCCAGTCTATTTTCATCAGAATTACAGCTCCAAAGCTTAAAAGTGACTGACTTATAGTTAGTTGGCATTTAAATTGTCACGTCTCTCAAAATACAAGATGTATTTTATGTTTTTAAAAAATTACTGTAAATTAGATTATGATGGACCATCAATTTGTAGAAGTATCTGGATTTCAGATGCCACTGTGAAAAAAAATGTTGATTTTAGAATTAATGAAATACAGTAACTGGAATAAACGAATAGTCTAAAATACTGTGCTTCACACATGTTCAAAAATAGATTAGTGTATCTATTTTAGGCTATTAGCAATTCTAGTTAGTATATTTTTCCCAAATACTTAAGTTTTATGTCTAAATTTCAAGGTTACTATTATAAACCTTAATAGAAAATGCAACATTCTAACATAATAGTCTCCACCTTCTTACCACCAAGGACCCCTTTGTTTTATTCCTAAGTATATTTTAAAATACTTTGATACCAAGTAAAAATCATTTGGTAAGCTAATTTTCTTCATTTTTCATTTATTAAACATGTAGTATTCAAAGCCAATATAATGCTAGCTAAAATAAAAGAAACTTGACCTTTTGCCAGTCTTGTATGGATTCATGTGCAGATTAACATTTCCATCAGTAAATCTACTTTTTGCTTCCAGTGCTTTTTCAGAATTCAAGAACCAGTGGAATCGAGATGGCGGGAACTCAAGGCAGGCATCAGGATGACAGGAGCTGAATGCCAGCTACTGTATTAACCCATTTACCCTAAGAATACTCTCTGGCAGAACTTGCAGATGCAGTGTTTACTGAGATAACTCACGGATCACAGTCCTAACCTTACTCCCCACAGGATGCCACAAAATATCTCATTTTTTTAATTATAATTTTCATATCACTCTAACATATCAGTAGTATTTGGAAATAAATGGCATTATTCTATTTGTAGCATTCTGTTTTGAGTAGTGGTATTTCCATTTACAAAACATAGTAATTCTCGATCGCTGAAAATGTCAAATCCTAGAAAATGTAGTATTCCTACACATAATGTTAAATTAACGCTGGCAGCAAGTCGCACTTCTTTTTTTCCTAAGAGGGAAAATGGTTAAGTCAAGAAAGGACATTTATGTAGCTCATCTTAACATTATTAGTTAGCCCATTCATTTACACTCTACAACAGAAGATGTTGTGTAAGGGAGTTCAAGGCTATGGTGAACTGACATAGTGCAGGGATCTTTCAAGGTTTCTAAATTGATAGCATACAAATTCATCTGATTTTTTCTAGATTGAATTGGAACAGTACAGTGGAAAAAAAATTGCTATTCGTAGGGTTTTAGGTCTCTGTTTAGATCTTGATTTAGGTCTGATTGCAGAGGACAAGTCATTCATCTTTGTATCCCTTGGAATAGTTCAGTGATTGCCCAGAGAAGGCATTCATAAGTGTCTATTAATATGTGAATAGAAACAAGGACAGTGTCCTCATAACCTTTAAGACATCTTCCCTGTCCCTGATTTGAACTCTCTTGAGGGAAGATGAAAATTAGAAAAAGGAATGAATATCAGGAAACATGACCTCGGGACCTGGCCAGGAAGAAATACTAATGCAATCAGAATTCTCTTTACCTTTAGAATGTTACTCATGCTGATGACCATCTCTATACACCTAATACCTAATATGGAATAACAAATCTGCATGTAAAAACTTTCACCAAATGCAAAAATTAAACTCTAGTAAATTTTTAAAATTAGAGCATGCACATGAAATCTCAAAGTGGCATAATTATTTTGAGAAAAAAAAGAGGTGACAGGAAATCACAATTTCTTTATTCTCTTCCTATATAAACCAAGTAAATGTAAATATTAGTATAGAATGCTCCTTATCCCCAAGTTCAAAGTCATCTTGACATGCCAACTCTACATTTAAAATAAACAATCAGGAAAAATAAAACCAGTTTATCAGATGAACATACAGTTTTGGTTGTCTTGTTTGGGTAATCTTCTACTCTAAAGGCTTAGTAGATACGTGTGTGATATGGTGAGAGGGGGACTAAGGTTACAAAGAACAGCAGTGGGTCAGTGGATTTTAGTAGTTTGTTCTAATAATTATCACATTGTTCTAAAAAGTATCTAGCCCAGCCCCCAAAGAAGAATGGGATTAAATATTCTGAGCTTAAAATCCTGCAACAGCTAGCCTTTCCTTTCCCTCTACATAAAGGATTGAGGTTGATCCACAGGGTTGAGAGGAGAAAGTACAGGACCTCTAAATCTAGGATTCAAGCCTTCCTTACATCAGAAAAAAATCAATGAACATGCAACCATACAGATAGGATAAGATGGAAGACAACAGGCAAGAATCTGGACAACTGCTTCTCTTCAATCAATGAAGTCTTTGTTCCATCATTCTTGGAGTGGGGGAGCTTAATATTTGGTTTCTAAAACAACATATATTGGTTGAGTATCTGCACAGCAATCATGAAGCTTGGTTATCTACTTTCCAATATCTTTGAAATACTGATTTGGGTCTGCCTGCCCTTAATGTCACTTCAACCAGCAAAATAAGAGATCATTCTCTAAGAGATAATTTAATATATCTTACTGATAACTAGTCATACATGATGAAGAATAAACTATACTAGGAATTGGGTAGAGAGTAAGAGTATCAGACCATTTGCTCTGCTAGAACCCCTACAGAGCAAGTCTTTCATAATGAGCTCCTGGAGGTTGAGATGGTATTCCCTAATCTCTGGGTGTTTATTAGCTCATTGGAAAAATGTGCTAAAATATGTAAAGCAACTTAGAACAGTAATTAATATATACTAGGTGCTTCATAAATGTTTCCTGATCAACTATAATAGTTGACATTTATTGGGCACTAACTATGTACCAGACCTTATAGTTGTTGCTTTATATATACAGTATTTCCGGATGGGTATTAATAGCCTATTTTTTAGATGACTTAAGTAAGGCTCAGAAATTTAGTTGATTTAGAGAAAGTTAAAATGTTAGCTAGGGATGTGGCCAGCATTTGAACCCAGCTTGTCTGTTTTAAAATCTCATTCCCCTTCCTTTACTCCACATTGCTTCCTTAAACTGTTATTGTACATTTGAGCTAGAAAGTGAAAAGCAAGTAAGCTATATTAAAAACTTAAGAATTCTAAACTAAAAATCTATTCGTGCCTCAATAGATTAAAGAATGGAGGGGGAAACAAGATGAAATAAAGCAATAAATCCCAAATGAAAGAAAATAAAAGGCACTGTTGAATGTCTTAAATACAAATGTTAATTAGATATTGAATATTTTCCCCACAGAACAAGGTAATCATGTTCTCTCCACTTCCTTCCCTCCTCAAAAAAATGAACATTAGTTCTCATTATGTTCCATCTAATTAAACTGTCCCAATCCCAGAATGTAGTGGGACAGAGAACTAGGCAGGTTTTATTCTTGGAAAGTCCTCAACAGCAAGAGAAGCAGTCAGTTAGATGGCCCAGTCACTAAGCCTGTTCAGCACTAAGAGTTGAATCTTAGATTCTATGTTCTGGAATATAAGGCTGTGTGGTCTTTGTACCTGGACCTAATGACTTGTCTGCTATATGAACCATCCCTATACTTTCCATGCAATGTTTTAAAGAACAGTTCACTTCAACTTAAGGCTGGGTAACTGGGAAAAAATGTGGAGATAAAAGAAATAAATGTAACCACAAATGTTTAACAAAGCATATAATGAGTTGGGAAGGATAGAAAAAACTTTAGTACCAGCAGGAATAAACCCAGACATTGGTTAATAAAATTATATAGGTTTCAAGTATATAATTCAATAATTCATCATATGTATATTGCATTGGATGTTCACCACCCAGTTAAATTTCTTTCCATCACCATATATTTACCACCTTTACCCTTATCTACTTCTTCCTTTCCCCCCTTTTCCTTAGGTAACCACTAAACTGTTCTCTGTGTCTATGAGTTTTTGTCTGTTTTGTTCATTTGTTGCTTTCAGTTTTATATCTCACATGAGTGAAATCATATGGTTCTCAACTTTTTCTGTCTGACTTACTTCACTCAGCATAATAATTTCAAGATCTATCCATTTCTTTGCAAATGGCAGTATTTCACCTCTTCTTATGGCTGAGTAATATTCCACTGTATATATGTACCACATCTTTTTTTTTTTTTTTTAAGGTGAGGCAACCCTTGGTTGACCTCACAGATTGCAAGGACCTTGTCAGCTTACAATCCCTTATTTTCTTATTTTTTATGCCTGCAGCACCTGATCTTCCTACGTGGTCTCCCATCCAAGTAATAATCAGGCCTGACCCTGCTTAGCTGTCAAAATTAGATGGGATCAGGCTTGTTCAGCATGATGTAGCTATGTACCACATCTTATTAACTAACGTTACCCCAATAAATTAAAGAAAAATATGTTCAGTGAGAGAAGCCAGTGACAAAAGGCCACATACTGTACAATTCCATTTACATAAAATATGCAGAACAGACAAATCCATAGAGATACCAGAAGAGATTAGTAGTTATAGGACTGAATGTAATGTAACTGCTAATGTGTATGGGTTTCATTTTGGAGAGTTTAAATGTTCTAAATTAGATAGTGGTGATGGTTGCACAACTCTGAATACACACACACAAAAAAAACAATGAATATTTTAAAAGGGTGAATTTTATGCTATGTAAAGCATATCTCAATAAAGCTATTATAAAGTCAAAAAAAAATAATAAAAAAAAACAGCCAGACACCTCAAACTTTGATGATTAAAAATCTTAGTTACTACGGTAAAGAACTTCATTAATAACTGGCTGCCTTCAGGTGCCAATTTCCATTAACCTCTCAATCTCTATACAGACAAAATGAGTTATAGATGTTGACCAAGCTGCCCATTTTTTCCTGCCAATATTGATACCAGGAGTTTGGACCATCTACCAAAACTCTTTATTAATAGGATTTGACTTCCAACAGTTTTTTCTGTTAATTGACTATAAACTAGAACTTAAACAATATGGTTTAGGATTATTTTAGAAATATAAATAAGCTTTTATGATTAAACTCTACTCTCCATAACAAGAATTCGTACTGGCTTTCACTTTAACCTTCAAAAGACATTATTATTTATGTTTTTTTGCCAATTTTAAGTAGACACAATTGTAAATAAAGAATTTTAAACAGAGCTCCTGATAAAGCCTTAACCTAATCATTTTCCACAACTCCAGTTTTATTTAGGTTTTATGTGCTTGCACATAGACACACTTAAAGAACATATATTTACATATATAAAATATAGATATGAGGATTTCTGAAAATGATTATTAATGAAAATTCATTAACTATATAACCTTTGAATACTGGATAAACTTCAACATGTACAAATCAGCACTAAGTTCCCAGTTCTTAAACTCTGGTTATATGAATATGCCTCAAGCACCAAGAAAGAAATAATGATCCTAATTTAAAAAGAAAAAAAAAATCCCAAGAAACCAAAACCTAATAACTCTTTTGAATTTTTTTTTAACACCCTTTGGGGGAAAGTCTCTTTTATTTCACATTTCCTTCCGTCTTGTCAGTTTCCAAAAAAACGTTATCAATGAAAAAAGGCAGATAAACTATAACAGATAAAGGTGATGTCTCAAAAGAACTATTTCAGAAAATTATTCTGTTAAAATACCAAACTGTTTTACCCTAGGAGATTTGCATTATGTAACATGTTTTGAGAAAAAAAAAAAAGCCAACTCAATTTTCAAAATTCAAAACTCAAACAATGCAGTCATAACAAGAGTTGGGGCTGAAAGGGTCACAGGGAGATCTTTAGCAAACCTAGTTGAAGAGATTCTTGGATTTCAACTTCTTCCCTGGCATCAATGGCATCTGCTTGCTACAGAGGCAATTTATATAATTTTATGACATCAAAAAAGAGACCTGATGGGCTGAGCACAACCTTTTTCATGGAGTTTCACAAGAAAGCTGATGTTCAACCAAAGAAAGAACAATCAAAGAATAAAGAAAGAAATAGGAAAAAAAAACAGGAAAAATATATCTAAGCCTATGTAAGTCAGGATGGAGGCTTAGATGTACACTGACAACTGCATATGTGTGGAAGAGACTGTATCCTTGCATACAAGTATGGGTTATATACACATTCATATTAAGTTAAGTCAGTTCATATGATGTTTCTACTAAGAGGTGGAAGGAGTTCTACTCATTCTGCTCCTCAGGCCCCGGTCCTTTGTCCTGGCTGCTTGGTAGTCTCCTCACAGGACTCAACAACATGGTATATAAATGGGTAAAGCTTGATGTCTGGTCCAGGAGTGGAACAGTTTCTGCATTCTTCATTGTAATATCGTAGCAATAGCTTATATACTTCTCCTGGAGAGTAAAAGGTCAGACCAATGTGCACATTTAGGAATGTAGATGGATAAAACCTTACACTAAAGAACACTCAGTTTAATCTCCTAAATAACATATGCTTAAATTTGACTTCTGAAAAAAGAGCAGGAATTTCACATGCCTGGAAAGCTTTCCCCAAAAAGGTAAATTAAAAAAAAAATACCTTGAAAAAACTACTTATTAACTCATGATTAAAATAAGCTATACATAGCACATCATCCATGCATCTTTTTGGGAGTTTGTGGCACCTCTAATTCTACATGCAGCTCCCACAGTAGCAAGGCCTTTCATGTCCAACCAAAATACAATAAATAAGCATGCTGGCATGTCTGAGAAATAAGATTTAGAGCGATGTCTCTAAAGTTTGAATTTACCTTCCTTACATCTTCCCTCTTTCAGATTCCTATACATAAACATAAAAAGTTCGGTTTATTGGCCTTGTTTTCATAAGCTGACATACTCTTTCAAGACTGTGGGAGACACTTTCTCAGAAAAAGTGATTCTATAAATGTTGCCTAAGACTTTGTCCCCGATTCTCAAAATTCAAACTTTCATTTTTTCTTATTCACTGTGCTCCATCCATATTTAGCAGGTGTTCCTTCTGCTAAATCCATCAAGACTATCTCCTACTTACCAACAGTCAGTTTCCTTTCAGTAAGGAAAGTGTGCATGCTATAAATGTCTCTCATCAGTTCTGAGTCCCCAAAGGTGAAATAAACCACATCTCGTTCAGCTACAGCAGCTGCCAGTATCTGTATTAAGGCTATAGCAAAGAGAAAAAACACAGTTATATTATGACACTTTTCATCAAGACACCTTTAGTTCCTTCAGCCAGCTAAATTATAGCTGGTACACCACAGCTTTAATCCTACATTAAAGATTTATAAACCTAATATATACATTATTAGAAATGGCAAATACAGGATGAGTATAAATTATCTAGTTGTATGACTTTTCAGACAAGCTGCTGAGACTATCATTAACCCACAGAATTCCCAATGAAGCACCTTTGCAGGAAAACAAAGGAAGGTGCTTTTGTGGTAGTACAGTCAAGGCACTAAGGTGGTATTTTCTTGCTTATATTAATCTGGAACTAAAATTTTTGTGTTTCCTTGCTTAATTTGATTATTTTATCTTATTATATAGGCACTGGTCTTTAGTATCACAGGAGTCTCTGTGACTTTCTCTGACCAATGTACTTACGGGGTTCTAATGGTCTCATTAAACCTACGGCAATGAGAAAGCTCAAAGTGGGTTAGAAAGCACACCCTCATCCTTCCTGCACTCCCATCTCTACCCAATCACTGCAGCGTGGAATGAATGCTACTGAAAACACTGGACAGTAACTCTGGTGTGCTGGAATGGGAAAATCATTTAGAATTACTATCCCCAGGAATCTAAGTTACAAATCATTGAGTATGTTTCCAGAAATTAAGTTCCTTTATAATCTTCATCTCAAAGGATAAAACTTATTTAATAAAACTGAACATAGGTACAATAAATGCCCTTTTGTTAGATATATCTTTTTCCTTTATAAAAACAGGGGTAGAGGTCTAAATCAGGGTAAGTTTTGTATAGTTTTGATTTTTGAGAGGATGTTAATATTCAACATATTCAAAAATAAAATTAAGACGGAAATGGGAAGGAACCTACAATTGAAAGTAAACTAAAACAAATGAGCCCCATTTATTTTAAAATAATAACATAAAAACACTACAAGGGAAGGAAAAAGGAAAGGATGAAAGAAAGTAACTTATGAACATAATATTTGACTAATATACCCTAAGTCTTCAGCAAGAAGGAAAGAATTACAAACAAATCTCCGACCCTTTTGCTAGGTTTGCTTACCAAAGCAATTCTAAAAGAATTTTTAAATATCTTTCAGGACTGAGCAAAGGAGGCAATGTATTGATATTGTTGGGAGTGGGGTTCGCTCTATGGAGAACACACAAATATTGAACAAGAAAAGACACTGATGTATACCCATGACATCTAAAATCCGTGTGTATGACAGAGAGAGAGGAGAGCAAGTGAGCTCTAAAAAACATATTTTGTAGTTCTGTCTGCTGAAAAAAGCAAAAAACGGGAGACATCCTAGTAGCAATGAGCATACCTTGTGCCCAGATCTTGGCATCTAATATTATTTCCCTTAAAAGGAACTAGAACTCAGGAAGATGCCTGATTCAATGGTTTGGAGAGGATAGGTACAAGACAAGCCCAAAATATTTTGTAATACCAGAGTAAAGAAGTGCTAAAAGAAAAAAAAGATGGGGGGAAAATTGATGGGAGCTTGTTACAAGGTTACAGGAGCCAATTTGAAGAAGCTTCTACTAGCCAAATCTGGACAAGCTAAGTACCAAAATATTAAGTAAAATAATAAATTACAAACCATTTTAAAATATGAATTTCTGAATCCACATCAATAATACATAGTAAATATAGAGGAGAGGAAGGAGGGCTCTTGCTCACAGAAAAAAGCCAAAAACTATCCAGGAATTGTGGGGGAAGTGTGAGAATGAGATAATTCTCTTTTTGCAACCATCATGGTAAAGACTGAATCAGGCAAAAATCATTAAAGGATGCTAAATCTAAGGGAAATTTTGCAAGTGTCTTCCCATAGACTACCTATTAGCTACAAGAAAGAAAAAACTCACTGTCTATACAGTGGAGAGATCAGACTATGCATTGACTGGGTGATCAAAATTAACATCACCAATAGGGCTAGATGGTCATGAAGTGCCTTTAAACACTATCACCTATATAGTACTCTAACCAACAATGTACAACCTCAATCTAATTATGAAGAAACAGCAGACAAACTCAAGGAACACTGTATTCTTCAAACATGTTGATGTTATAAAAGACAAAGAATGGCTGTGGAAATACTCTAGATTCAAAAGGAGGCTAAAAGACGTAACAATTAAATGCAAAACCTGATTCTAGACCCGGTACTGGAGGATGAAAGGGCTATAAATGGTTTTATTAAGGCACCTGACAAAATTGGAACATAGATAATAAGAGTAGATAAAAATATATAGATGTATAATTATGAACATAACTATAATGTGTTCGTATAAGAATATATTTTGTTCTTAAGAAACACTGAAGTATTTAGGAAAGGGGGCATAATGTTATACCTTAAGTTCAAATGGTTCAGAAAAAAATCTTGTGTATGTAGATACAGTATATGTATATACACAGAGGTGCTAATTTTACTTTTTGTAACTTTTACAAATTTGAAATTATTTGCAAATAAAATGTTTTTAAAATTATGTAAGGAAAAATATCTTTAAATTTAAATAGTAAATTTGACATGGTTGAACACCTCTAGATTTGAGAAAGAGTCTAAAACATTACACTACATGTGAGATCCTAAAATACCAAAGCATGTCCTAATTTCCAAACTAATAATATCTATTGAGTACCCACAACATGTGAAGTACCATGACTAGGCCTCATTAATCACAGAGTATTGAAAGTAATTAATCTCAAAATAGAGAGATTTTAATTAAAACTGCTCAACCAACTTATGTATATATTAAAGCTTCAGTACACTAAATTTCAAAAGGTTTCTAATTAACCTAAACCACACATAAAAATGAAAACTAATGAATCGTCACCTACCTCTACCAATCTGTTAGTCTGAATGAAAATTTGACTTTAAGTCAAATTTCCTATTTTAAAAAAAGGGGGGGGAGACCCAAGAAATGTCCTTATAGTCCTACTTCCTCCTTATATATAGAAATACTAGACAACTGGTCATTTGCAATTTATGAAAATGAAATTTAATAAAAACATTTAAAATTTATCTCCCAATTTAGTTTTTAAATGCTTCCCAAACCATTTTGTCCCTGTGGATAGGCTCTTAGAGCTAAGCTTGACAGCTACCAAAAAGAGGCTAGATCCTATTAAGAGAAACCAATTCATATTGCATTCTTGATTTCACATCTATTTGTTTGAGTACATACTGTAACATAAGCAAGTCAAAACTGGAGACAGGAGACCTAGTTCAGTGTTCACTCTTCTGCTAGCTATCTAGCTCTATGACTAGCCAAGTTACTTAACTCTTTCCAGAATTTCCCCCAGCTATGCAATGAAGTTCAATCGGATCCCTAAAGACTCTTTCAGAGTGTAGAATTCCATAATTTCTTCTATAATGTTCCCCCTTGCATTGGCTATTAGACTATAAATACACAAATGAAATTTTCAGAAATAGATATTAATCTAAAACCTAGATACATCAGTAATCACTTACACAAGATCATTTTAAACAGAACTGAATTCATATTTCACTATCTATATCTCCAAGACCTTTGTAAATCTAGAGAATTGTGTCTCACGACTTAAGTGAAATCTCTTGTATCATAGATCTAATAGGTAGTGTGGACTGACTCCAAGTATAATATAAAAGCATCAAATTCTAACATCAAACATAAGTAGGTGCCAAAATAATCACTTAACCTGCAGGGAGCTTGGTTTTAATTTTCTTTCTGGCATTAATGTTAAGCTATGAAAGAAATTCAAATAAATATGAGTAACATCAAAAAACAATTCATAGTGTCTTCCTGCAACAAATAAAAAAATATTAGTAAAATGATGGACACTCATACCACAGGTGTGGTTAAAGACCATTAGCATGTAAAATTAATAACAACTGCTAACACGGCATGCTTAACAGTTCTAGTAACTTTCTAAGCACAAACTCAAGATTTATGATTAACTCACTTAATCTTTAGAGAAACTGAATGAGGTAAATATTAGTATTATCTCCATTTTGAAAATAAAAAAATACAGGCACCAAAGGAGTAATTTGTTTATAAGCACAGAGCCAGAAAACTGTGGAGCTGAGATTCAAACCCCGCAGTCTGACTGAAGGACTTGCATCCTCACTCACTATGCTGTAAAGCTGACATGCCAAGTCAGTCTGTTCTATTCCAAGCAAACTTACCTTATGCCAGTCAGATGAACTGCCTAAAATTTTTTATTGACATTATTTAAATGCATGCCAGCAAGCAGGCTAAAATAGTATAGATTTGAAAGTACTACTGAGTTCTAATGAAACCAATGTGTTCTAGGAGCTCTCATGCCCCCATTATCCTGAAAGCATAAGCACCACTACCAGCCCCAAAAGCTTTTAATTCATTCTTCCAGGCCAACTTTTATTCCCTAATTATCTTGTCCTCTGGCTTCTGTTTTTAATATTGACACCACTTGCCCACCCTAGTCGCCCCTCAACCCTCCAGCAGTCCTTTCATCTGCTTTGTTTCCTTTCTACAAGAATTCAACCACAGTCTCTAGAATGCCAATTCTCAAATTTTCATCCACAGTTTGAGGTCAATAAAGATTAAATAGCAAGAGCACATACACTGGGCTCTTGGAGATTAATCCTGGTTTGAATCTTAGCAGTGTCATTTGATATCCCCATGATCCCAAGCTAGTTACTCACCTCTCTATGTCTCAGTTATCCCAGCTATAAAGGTAAAAATAAAACCTACCCAATAGGCTGTTATAAGCTAATATACGTAAGGAAAAACATTTAGTATAATCCCTACAACATAGACTGCACTGAACATGTTTAACAACAACATATATTGGTTCTTGAGGAAGTTAGGCCAAGTTTAAGTGCTGGTTCTGACACTTAGTAAGTGGTTCTCTTTGGGCAGGTTTATTAACCTCTTTATAAACCTTGGTCTCTTCATTTTAAAAATGAGGCTATAAACTGAAGAATAATTATGCAAACTAAAGAAGAGAATGTGGCATGTCTTACACATGGCTGAACACCAGCAACTCCCAGAGTTAAAAAAAATTCCCAAAGACCTTTCCCAGATCTACTAATTCAGTGGCATCTCCACGGTGCTGATAACCATTCCACTTACTCCAAATACTCTGAATGCACTACCATACAAGACTCCATTCTGGGCCCTACTGAGAACAAAGCAAAAATGTTAAGGAGAGGATATTTTAGTCAAGTGTGTAGGAGGAGCAAGGCTGAGAAAAACAGAGAATGTTCTGACAGAAGGAAGCAAAGGAAAGAGGAACCTGTGGCAGACTAATTGGGGTAACCTGGCCCCAAAATTCTATTCCTCTACCTTCTACTTTTTTTGAGTTACTCTTTCCCTACTTCCACATCCAGACTTTCCACAGATCCCCAAACCAAAGTGATAGGCTAGGTCAACCACGGCAAGGAAGAAAATGATTTATTAGCATAGTTTGGGTTCATATCTTTTCTATAACAATGGTTTTTCTGGAGTTTAACTATCTTGATTCCAAAATAGCAAAATAAAGAGTGAAGACATAATTTAGGTTTGATATAAATGGCACATAGGTATAAAAGAAAGCTAATTTATAAATAAATTTTTATGATCTCAGAAAATGTTTTGTTGAATGTAAATATGTAATAAAAACCAACTGGAAATCCTCTTGATCTCATCAGAAGATGTATCCAGTGTTTACTGACTCCCAGGCTACAATGACTTGGTCCAAGTGATGGGAAAGTGAGCTAAGTTGGTCTAATTAGAGTATGTCCATAGAAGTTTTAAACAAGGGAGTCCTGGTGTGCACTTAGGAGCCCACACCACTGTCTCTACTGAGATGAGATGAATAAGGTTGCAAAAAACAAACACAAACCAAAACAAAACAAAACAAAAAACCCAAAACCAAGAAACACTGCTTCTACCTTAACAATGAGAAAAGGCAAAGTGATCTTTGGAATCATAACTCTTCCTGAGTCTACCAGGGAACTGAGTTTGTGAGGCAACTTTGGCATGACAAGCCCCTCCAAGAGATGAAACACAGGAATTATTATCTTCAAAACAGCACAGGAGAAACAGGTGGCCACCATACAAATGGGTGAGAATAAATTAGCTAAAACTAACAAAATTTTAAAAGGCAAGTGTGGACTATGGGTCACTTTGGAATAGCTAGGACCCCAGAAATAAAGGGAGTTCACAATCACTCAAAAGTTTTTCCACGGGCTTCTGCAGGGTACTCAGAAAGATGGAAGGAAGGTCAGGCAGGAGGTCAGAGAGAGACCCTTTGTTAATACTGGTGTGCAGGAGGAAATGGGCTGCTGCTAGTGGACAGGCACCAAGCTCCTCCCTCTTCCTCATGTCTCTTCTATCCTACCTTTGGTCTCCTAGGGCCATTGGTTGCCTGGAGAAGAAAGTTGTTAATAAGTATCTGTTGTTTGAATAAATGTATGGAAAATATTCTGTGAATAGCTACAATACACAATGAAAGCAATTCAAAATTAAATTGTTATAAATTGTACAACTCATGCACAATTAGGCAACAAGCATATTAAAAATATTTAGCCTTATTTCTAAAGAAATACAAGTTTATGGATTTACACATTCCCATAACCTCTCTTCCTTCTCTTATAAGGTAGGGATAGCAGCTGATAGCATCAGAAGAGTCTTCATGAAAAAACTGGCCAGTAGAGAAAAAGTTAGCATTGGCCCTATGTTTATCTTCTCAGAGGGTTTTAGTTGTCCAACATTTTATCATCTATTGATACTCTGACTTGGACCATAGCCTCTGATTCTTCTTTATGCAACTGCTCTATCTCTTTAATAGTGGTTCATTAGCAAACATCTTTCTTGGTGCTCTCTTCTCTTAGAAATTAATCTAGGATTTAAGTGTTCCCTTGCACATGTCTGCAATGTGACTAATGAGAAGGTAGTCTTGTAAAAGAAGGGCTTATACCAGTTGAATGGCTGACATTTTTAACTCATTTTTTTTAATTCAATTTATTGAGGTGACATTGGTTAATAAAATTATATAGCTTTCAAGTGTACAGTTCAATAATGTGTCATATGTATAATGCATTGTGTATTCACCACCCAAAGTTAAATTTCTTTTTGTCACCATACATTTAACCCCTTTTCTACCACACTTCTCTTCCCCCCTTCCCCTCTGGTAACCACTAAACTGTTGTCCGTGTCCATGAGTTTGTTCATCTGGTCCATTTGTTGCTTTCGGTTTTACATCCCATACATGAGTGAAATCATATGGTTCTCAACTGTTTCTGCCTGACTTATTTTGCTTAGCATGATAATCTCAAGATCCATCCATGCTGTGGCAAATGGTAGTGTTTCATTTTGTCTTATGGCTGAATAATATTCCACTGTATATATGTACCACATTTTCTTTATCCAATTATCTATCAAAGAGTATTTTGGTTGTTTCTATGTCTTGAATAATGCTGCAATGAACATCTGGGTATATATACTTTTACGGATAAGTGTTCTCAAGTTCTTTTTGTGTAGACACCCAGAAAAAAGATTGCTGGATCATAAGATAATTCTATACTTAATTTTTTGAGGAAGCTCCATACTGTTTTCCATAGCGGCTATACCAATTTACATTCTCACCAGCAGTGTTTGAGGGGTCTTTTTTCTCCACCTTTCCAACACTTCTTATTATTTGTCCTGTTGATGCCAGCTATTGTAATAAGTGTGACATGGTATCTCACTGTGATTTTGATTTGCATTTCCCTAATAGCTAGTGAAATTGAGCATCGTTTTATATGTCCATTTATGTCTTCTTGGGAGAAGTGTATGTTCAGGCGCTCTGATCACTTCTTAATTAATTAGTTTTTTTTTTAATTGTTGAGTTATATGAGTTTTTGTATAATTTGGATATTGGCTCTTTATTGGAAGCTGAAAATATCTTCTCCCATTCAGTTGGTTGCCTCTTTTGTTTGCTGATGGTTTCTTTTGCTGTGCAGAAGCTTTTAAATTTGATATAGTCCTATTCATTTATTTTTGTCTTTATTTCCCTTGCCTTTGAGGTCAAATTCACAAAAGCCTTGCTAAACACAAGGACATATTGTAAAAACTTGAGATATGACATATTAACATTAGTTTTAGGTGTAAAACCTAATGATTTGATATTTGAATATACTGAGAAATGATGACCACAGTAAGTCTAGCTAACAGCCATTACCATGCATAATTACAAAAATTTTTTTCTTGAAATGAGAACTTTTTAATGTCTACTCTTACCAACTTTCAAATATACAATATGACATTATTAACTATAGTTGTTATGCTGTACATTACATCCCCATGATTCATTCATTTTATAACTGGAAGTTTGTACCTTCTGACTCCCTTCACCAGTTTCACTCCAACCTCCAACCCCTGGCAACCACCAATCTGTTCTCTGTATCTATATGTTTGGTGTTTTATTTATTTATTTTTTTAGATTCCACATGTAAGATTATATGGTATTTGTCTTTCTATGTCTTACTCATTTCACTTAGCGCAATGCTCTCAATGTCTATATTGTCAGAAAATTTTTTGATTTTAACAAAAACAATATGCTCACAACAGAAAAATACAGATTAAAAAAAAGAGAGAGAAAGAACATCTATATCCTTCACCTCAAGATAACTATAATTGACCTTTGCACATAAACAGATAAACATAGAGAATCTTAAATATGTGTTTATTTTATACTCATAATTTAATTTTTTAAAAGGTTTATATTACATAGATTGTGCATTTCCCCCCAATTTGGCAGATTCCAAAAACATCTTTCCATATCAGCAGTTATACTTCTGCAATAGTTAATAATGCCTGCATATTTCATTACATAGATATACCATAAATTTTTCTTTTCAAAATCGCTTTCAGTAAATAATCCCTCACCCAAGGACATTATGACCGCTTATAATTTTTATGATTATTCGAGCAAATAAAAACGAAATGGTTAAAAGTCACTCCAAAGTTTAACTTTTGATAATTGCAAAAATGAATTATACAATGAAAATTTTATACTATGCTTGTTAGACACGAGAGGAAGCAAAGCTGCAGTCTGAATTCTGTACCATGAAGAAAAGAAATGAAACAAACACATTTATAAAGCTTCCCAAATTGTCCACCACAAATGACCAAGGCTTATGGCAGACCTGGTTTATGGACTGATGACATGAATGTACTCATTCGTTTTACTTAACAGAAAACAGAAATAAGTCCAGAGTGAAAAACAGGTTTCCTCAAACAAATTCAGGATGACAAAGAATTTCATAAAATAAAACCCAGAAATCCTTTTGCTATAGACTTTCAGAACACTGAAAATAGATGCAGTTTTTGTTTTTGAATATGAAGAAAATGTGGATGAAAGTCTTTAGAATGAAGAAACAGAAAAGATTTCTTAAGCATACCACAAAAATGTGAACACATAAAAATTAATTCAATATGACAACAACCCAACAGGCTGAAAAAATGAAAGAACTGAGAAAAAATACCTACAACATGTGACAGTTAAATAATTAATATTCCTTAATATACAAAGAATTATTACCAGCCAATGAAAAATTGAAACAACTTCCTAAGAGCTAAATGGGCAGAAGATGTGAAAAAAAAATTGCAAAACAAATAAAAATGGCCAATAAACATATAAAAATTATTGAACCTCGGAGAAATTAAAATGATCGACAATCCCTTCTTTGTGAGGTTGCCTATGCAAGGAAGACAATGGAATTTGATACAGTCTTTCGGAAGGACAATTTGCAACAAGTATCAAAATATAAAGTATGTATGTATATATATATTATATATATATATATATATATATATATATATATATATATAATATATATATCCTATGAATAATTAATCCTACTTCTAATCTTAATCCTAAAAAAATGATTATATATAACATATGCTATAGTACTGCTTAAAATATAGAAAAAGAAATCATTTATCTATGAATAGGGAATCAGTAAAATAAATTATGATATACAGGTACATAAAACAGAAAGGCACGTAGCTATTTAAAAATGTCAATAGTAGATCTGCACTTGTTGGTGATGAAAGCCATCCATAAGACTGTATGGTTTTCAAAGGGAGGAAGTTATGGCATAGAATATATGGTATTATCCTATTAATGTCAAATGGTTACAGAGATTGTGACACAGAAATGTCTGAAAAGAGAATCAATTCTGGTGATTTTCACATACTTAATAATAATAACTGGATTTAAAATATGATAAATGTGTGATTTTTACAAAAATAAGACTCACAAATTATGACAAATTCAACTGTTCTATTTTCAACATGGAATTTATTTATATCTAGTTTGGCTACTAAGGCCAGCTGACTCTTTTACGCTTGCTTTGTTTTCTTGTTACGCTGGTAAGTGTAATAATCTAACAAAGAATTTGTCTGGTCTTAGTCCTGGGTTCCTAGAAGAAGCTTCAAAAACTCTTGGAATTTCCTGAGTGAGTGTCTTAATAAGGTGACTCCTAATAGGCTCTTGATAGCTTCAGCATTGAGATTTTCAGCTATTGACCTCCAGGGAGTGAAGGGAAGGCTCGACATTAAGTTCAATGATGTGGCCAACAATCCAATGATGCCTATGCACAAAGTCCTAATAAAATTTTGGACACAAAAGGTCAAACAATCCAATGCTGACTATGTTCAAAGTCCCAATAATAAATTTGGACACCAAAGGTCAGTGGATCTTCCTGGTTGGCAAACACACTGATGTACTGTGAGAGTGACTGATCTGACATCACCAGGAGAGGGCATGAATGCTTGGTAGTAGCTCTCAGATCTCACCCTATGTTTACCTTTATAATAAAATTGTAATAGTACCTTCCTGAGTTCTGTGAATCACTTTAGTAAATTATCAAACCTGAGAGGGTCATGGGAACTTGCCAAATTGGTAGCCAGTTGGTCAGATGCACGGGTGGCCGGAGTTAACACCTACCTCAACCCTAGAGCCTAAAATAGGGGCAATCTTGTGGAGGATTCTGCCTTTAACCTGTGAGGTATATGATAACTCTAGGTAGTTAGTATCAGGATTGTAATGCAGCACACCCAGTCTGTGTCAGACATGTAACCATCCTAAATAATGATATAATACTATTTTCTATACCTGATAATTTTGAGAGTAGAGCAAATGCCATAATCTAGTAAATGGCCCATAGCTTTGTTGATCAGGTTTTGTGATTTTTTTAATATCATAAACAATAAAATTCAAGAAATGTTTATCATTGGGTACCTAAATGCCTCCTTATCTATGTCATTCATGCAGCAGCCCCAAGCTATACTCCTACACACTGTAAACTTCTATTAAAGCACTCATTACTGTGTAATACACTTGTCTATGCCTCTCTTTCATATGCTAGACTGTGAATTCCAAAGCAAGGACCACATCTTATTCATCTTTGTATTCTCAGAGCCAACCACAGTGCCTAGAGCACAACTAATGCCCAGTAAGTTTAAGTGAAAGAGTCAACGAAATAGCTCTGTCCACAAAATCACTTATGTGAAGAAATGCACTTGAGTGGGTGTTTTGGTTTGAAACGTCAAAGTCATTTTAGACTCTTCCTTCTCTCTGTTCTAAATACTGTGTCTGGTAGATCAGAGAAATAAGTGACCTCTGAAGGGAAATAGCAAATAAAAATAAGAATTCTTTTAAACACAGTTAAGAAAAAGAGGATGACGTCAAGTATTCTTTTTCTCTTATCTTAGATCTTTGTGGTTTCTTATGATAAAACATTAGAATTCCAGTTTGAAGGACTAACTTTTCCTCCAAATCAGAATGCTGTTAGTCTTATAATAATTTATCCACTCACCTTTTAATCTAGCATCACCCCCAAAGGCACCACAGCCCCAGTTTCCTGTGGCCACTGCAGAAAGATTCTCTGAAGAAACTCCAGGACGAAGAAATCCACAGTAAGCCTGCAGGATGAAAGAAATATCAAAGCACATGAGTGACTAGACACTATTAGGCATTTTGACTGACGTACTTGGATCACTATCCATTATCAAGCTTATGTTATCTTTCCTTTCTTTCTTAGGGGCTAAAGTAGAGAGGTAAAATAGAAAATTGTGAGATTACACGTGGAGGAGAGTAAGAAATGATCAATTCTAATATTTATTTGCTTTGATGTTGGTCAAATCAAAGTTCTTAAACCAATACAGGTCTTTTTCTTTTTCTGATTCAGACATACAAATGGAGATATCAGAGATATTTCAAGAACTGATAGTATCACAATTACAAACTACCAGGAACTAACTAAAGGAAGGAAAGACTTAAGACAATGTTTTATTAGAATGAGTCTGATCACCATTTTTTTCATTAAAGTAAAGAATTATTACTATTATGCTTCCTCAGCACTCGCTCTCTGAATTATTGGGACTAGATTAATAACTGGGATTAGATTTTAAATGTGCTTCCTGCCACTAAAATGCTTACTGATGAGCAAACAATTATATACAAAAGGGATTCCTACACCTAGTTACAAAATAACCTTAGGATCCCTTCCAGTTTCAAGATTTTCTAGTTTCACAGCTGTTTTACAGAATACTTAAAAATTTGCCAGTAACCTGAGAAAATAACAATATATCCCAAGGATGCTAAGTATTATTAATTACATAAACAGTTCATTTTGTATACGAGAAGACTGCAGTTTACGGTCCCAGAGTTTCTGATTTCCATTTCTTTGCTATCAGTCTAGTTGGTTTTTCTGCTTCCTAAGGGTTTTTAGTTTTTTAAAACTAGCAGATTATATTTAGAATTTGAATATAATAGCAAAGCAAATCTCCCCTTGGCTCTCTCAAGTATAACAGGAAGCCTAAAATATAGCTTATGAATAACAGTAAATAAAATAAAAAGAATGCTCTGTGACAAATGTTCCCAAGGAAAAAGCAAGAATAAAGATGCTCTATGAAACCCACACAGAAATATAGCAAACCACTCTCTGAAGTTTCCACAAAGGTATAAAAAATGTATTCACTGTCTGGGTAAATTAGCAAGGCTATTCCTCCCACCCTCTCCTAGGCTATAAATCTTGACAGATATTAATTACAAGTTGCTACCAGACCATTACTCACAAATTACGTGTATAACCAGATGTATGAAGCTTCTGAAAAACTCTTTCAGGTGAAAAATATCAAAGACCTCAATATTTTTAGCAGGTTCTTGACAGATACAGCCTCTCTGCCTTTACGCCAACAAGAGGGAGAACAAACTCACTGTCAGAATATACAACATTGCCACTTGGTTTCCTATCAAATTCTCCTGGCATGGCAAAATCAAGAGGAAGATTTCTTAGCTTCCTAGTTTTGTGTCATTTCTGTTTTGTACTGTCAGAATGGTTTAGTTTCTTTGTCATTGCTGTCTGGGCTAACTTTAATGAGCAAAAATAGCTTAGTGAAACTAAAGACTAACAACAGAGAATTTAAAATATTTAGATTATTAGAAAAAAATCTAATGTGAAGTATTAGCTAATTTTACCAAAAAAAGTCTATCTTAAAAAATGGCCATATCTAGAACAAACCATAAAAATGAAATTAACCTGCATTTGTTTTCATCAAATAAAATCAAACTTTGTAAATTAGATAGAAATTATACGATATAAAATAATTACATAGTAATTAGATATAAAGCATAAATTTTTATGATTAAATACAAAATTCTTTTATTCTACTAAAGGCAAGCATCTCCAAATAGGAAAAATGCAGCAAGCTCCTATGAATTCCCTTTAGAGAGACAACCCATGCTTTTCCATTCTGCAGAAAAAAGGATCCCTCAAATGCTAGACACGAGGTCAGCACCACTAATCAGGAAATCCCTTACTTTTACAGGAGTAAGTGAAAAAAACAAAGACTGGATGAGGACAGAGACCTAAAAAGAGTTGCCAAATTCTGAACTTCATAGGGCAAGGTACTAAGAGCTCTCAAGAGTTCCCCACAGGCAACAAATACTTTGCTTTTTCTCCACCCAGAGTTCGAACACTGTAAGAGACTCTGCAGAACAGTGAGACTCAAAGAAAGCCAGCTCCAGCTTCAGTCACAATCTGACACAACATTCCCCAATGACGGAGTTAGTGATTTTTTCTATTAAACAAATTTAAACAGGGAGTAAAAAAGAAAGCATTCATATCTCAGGACAGTAAGTAAAAGATATCAATGACAACTCTTATCTCAGAATGAGTTTTGATGGGAAGAGAAGAGAGGGAAGATAATTTTGGAGTCCTGAAAATTTCAAAAGAGAGCTTTAAGAAGCAAGAGGCAGGAAGAAAATATTGGTATCTAAAGTTAAAAGCTAGAGCCAGCCAGGAAGAGTTGAAGATAGCAATGTAGAAAGTAGCAGAGAAAACAGTTGTAAAATTCCAGGAGGCCCAGAACTGGGCCCAGGAAATAGCTGGTACTCAGGGCAACAGTCATAAACATCCATGCATGTACATGCATGAGCACATACAACCTTAAGTGATAACTGAGTCTTCAACATTAATTTTAGCAGGCCCAAGGAGATAGAATTAAACTACATCTTCACTATACTGTGAATATATTATACTGTTTGCTAGATTAATAATTTAACAAATACTATTCTGAAAAAGTTGCTTAATTATATGAAGTCAATCTACCACAATTGTTTAATTTAAATTAATACATAGCTGATACTGATACTGTTGTCTTAAGCTTTTAAAATATTGTAATTTCTTAAAAACAAAAATATTAAAAAATCCTTAAGAATCTTGGGAATATAACCAATAATATTGTATTAAGTTAGCATAATGACTAGAATTGGTAGTTATCACCTGTAAGGAATAAAAATGTCAAATTACTATATTATACACCAAAAACTAATATAACTAATTTAATAATGTATACCAACTATACTTAAAATAAAAATAAACAAATTTTTAAAAATCTTTGGACTACAATAAAATAATATTAATTAGAAGGCTTAAAATTATCTGTAGATTCAGTAAAAAATTTGAAAATTTCTTTTGATTAAGTAGCAACAGTATAAATACGTTTATTACCATACTATGTATAATAGAGAAAAACTTGGAACTACCTAATTGTTCAAAAGTAAAAAAATATAGTATATCAATTCAACCAATTTTATATATATTAAACACATTAAGATTATTAGAAAGCAGTTAAAATATTTATAATACATGATTAAATAAGTAAAATACAAAATTATAAGTAACTATTGAACATTTTAATATGAAGCTAACTGTTCATGTAGAAAGATCTATACAAATGAAAACAACTATTTGAAAGGTAGAATTATGGGTGACATTTTTGTCTTTAAAATAATTGTAACATTAGTAAACCGATTTTGCTTTTTAAAAATAAAATATAAAATGAAAGAATTGAAAAAACAAATGGCATAGATGATACAGCTTTGTTCATCTCTCTTGAGACCAAATCAAAGTTGTGACCAAATCAAAGTTGTGACAGAAATATGGAGCAAACAACTTGGAAAGTCACCTGGGATCTAGATGACAGAAAACTACAACTAGAAAGAGAAATAATTAATCAACCTGCAATGGTAGAAGGTAGGAGGGGATGGATGAAGGCTGAAGGTTGCTTGGTCCCAGGAGACTGAGTGGAACAGAAGCTGCGGCAGCACAGCCAGCAGCTATAGA
This sequence comes from Cynopterus sphinx, assembly GCA_030015415.1. Taxonomy (NCBI): domain Eukaryota; kingdom Metazoa; phylum Chordata; class Mammalia; order Chiroptera; family Pteropodidae; genus Cynopterus; species Cynopterus sphinx. The sequence goes on from CM057382.1 coordinate 58,269,450, forward strand.
TGCTTCTTAAAGGGGCTGTGCCCACGAATTAACTTTCGTGGTGACGGACCTGCTGGCTCTGAGCACCAGTGCCCGGCTGGTGGCTCAGGGGGCACCGGAGACTTACAGAGGGGCACTGAGTCGTCAGAGTGAGGGATGGAGGCAAGGCTCTCTCCTGGGCAGAAGTGCAGGCAGTATTCATTGTTCCTCTGTTCAGCCCTCCCCGTCCCAGTGTGTGGACTCAGTGCTGCCATAGCTAAAACAACATCAAATGGGTTAACAGAGGTCACTCTGCCCAGAGGATTCCCTGAAACTCTGCCTCCCACAACTTGCGGCCACACCCGAGCCACATCCAGGTGTGTCGTCAGCTAGTCAGGTGCACTTGCTGAGCAGTGCCTAGACTCACACTAGAGGCAGCTGGCTTCTTTCTCTGGTGTAGTTTCGTGAGGCAACTATAAGCACCAGCATCTGTGGATTGCTTGCTGAATCTTGACAGGTGGCCCTGGAGAAGCACAGGCTGGGGCTAAATTTGGCCTGCAGCTGAACTCCTATCAGGACCGTGACACTAGACACCTACTACACAAAGAGGCACTAATAAGACCAGGAGACTTAGGAGCTTTGCTTAGTACATAGAAGCAGTCACAGAAGGCAGACAAATGGGAAGACAAAGAAGCAGAAACCGTATGAGAGAACAAAACAGAGATCCAGGAATTATGAGTCAAGCAATCTAACAGATGCAGAGTTCAAAATGCTGGTTATAAAGATGTTCCATGAACTTTGGGGAAGTGCAGATGAATTCCGTGGCAACTTTAACAAAAGATTAGAAAGCATAAAAATGGAAATGGAAATAATAAAAGGGAATATCAGAAATTAGGAATACATTATCTGAGATGAAGAATATATTAGATGAAATAAACAGAGTGGATAAAAAAAGAGGATCAAAACACTGATATAGAGGATGGGAAGCCAAGGATAATCAATCAGAATGGCAAGAAAAAAGAAGCCAAGACTATAATAATAATTTAAGGAGCCTATGGGACACTACGAAATGTAAAAATATCTGAGTTATAGAGGTACCTGAAGGAAAACAAGACTGAAGAGCTGTTTGAAGAAATAATGATGGAAAACTTCTCTCACCTGGTGAAGGAACTAGACATACAAACCCAGGAAGCTCAGAGAGTCCCAAGAACGAAGAACTCAAAGCGGCCCACGCCAAGACACATCATAATTCAAATGCCAAAGGTTAACTACAAAGAGCGACTCTTAAAAGCAGCAAGAGAAAAGCAGTTAGTTACCTACAAGGGAGCACTCATAAGACTGGCAGCTGATTTCTCAAAAGAAACCACGCAGGACAGAGGGCTTGGCACAAAATATCTAAAGTGATGAAATCCCAGGATCTACAACCAAGAATTCTTTATCCAGCAAAGCTATCATTTAGAGTCGAAGGACAGATAAAGAGCTTCCCAGACAAAATAAGCTAATGGAATTTCAACACCAAGCTGGTATTACAGGAAATGTTGGAGGGACTTCTTCAAGAAGAAACAACATGTATCAAAAACAGGAATAAAGAATGGTAATAACTACGTTCCTATCAACAAGTACCTAGTGAGAAATGCCTAAAACTAGCAGATAGGCCCCTTGAGTTCAAAAATCCACACTGAATTTTGAAGATGCTCTGTTGCTTCATTTAGAAAAAATAAGTTTTTCTATTCCCACCAACTTTCTCTCTGGCATGCACAAATAAAAATAAAAAAAAAGAAGAATTGTGCAAGTCATCTCTAAAGTGATTTAATACATGCTTCTGCTTTAAACTGTGTGACAAAACACATTGAGATGTAAAACATTTAACATTCTCTCTAAGCTGTGCTGTTCAGTTTATAGAAAACTCTCTTTTGCCTGTACTAAAATTCATAATTCTATTTTAATAGGTAAGTACAAATAATAAATGATGGAATGCTTTAATTCAGAAGGCCCAAAGTTATCTGGATTAGTTTTCTAATTAAGCTATCAATGGCATTTAATAAAATCATTTACTGCTTTCTTCATTTTCAATTATAGAATTAGAAAACTAATTCTTTGTTAAAAGAGCAAATGTTTCAAATATAGTAGTGAATAAAAAAACCATACATTTATCAAATGTCTTTCCATGTGCCAGGCCCTGAACAAGGTGCTTTCTCAAAGTGAGCCCATGTGTTGATGGGTTACTTTATACCTGTGATATTTCCTTGTTTCATGGGGATATAATAAATAAGCTAGGGGGAAAAAATTTCCTTGAAAAAAAAATCAAACAGAAAAGGATACTGAGAAAAGCATTCAAATGGCAGCTTGCTCACAGTATAGGATTACTACGACTAAAAGAGAAAGGTAAGCCATGCATACATACATGCTTGTAGAAGATCATGTATTAACCAAATGCAGGGAATATTCTTAATGACTTAAGGCTAAAACAGGTAAAAAGTCTAGAAAGACAGATATAGAACTTTCTATGTGGGAGGAATTAAATTTTTAAAAAGTAATTTGAAGGAGGGGGAACCTGGATTCAAGTCCTAGCTTTCTTACTGCCTACTAGTGTGACCTGGGGCAAGTTAGTCAACTTCCGGGGGCTCAGTTCATTATCTCTAAATTGGAGATAAGACCACTGTCTACACCTCCCTAAGAGGTTAGGATTAAATCAGAAATCTAATTTCAAGTGTTAAGTAGAGTGCCTAGTAATAATTTAATGTTAGTGATGACTCTTACTATTGTTACCTATACAATTCCTAAAAAGTTTCTACATGCATTTGACTGAATCTTTTATGAAATATAACTGAGATTTAACTGCATAGTAACATTAATAATGGCAGGTTGAAAACAAAGAAAAAACTGCATTATTATATACTAAAAATCAATTCATCTGCTTCAGACAGTTACATCTGTTTTCACACTTGAATTGACACTGGATATACTGGGTTTTATTTAGCATTTGAAGAATATTTAGGAAAATCCATAAAGTTGTAACATTCTGAGTGATTTGAGATAATATATTTATGTCTAAAAAGTTTATCTTAAAAACAACTGTATTAGTAATATGTAAGAAGTTTAATTAAGCAGTAACTAACTCATTTACAAATATTTTTGAGAGGTTCCCATAAGCAAGGCAGTGTGCTAGCATTAACTAACTTGAATGGAAAGAAATTTCTGTTCAAAGGTTAAAGACTCATTCTTTTGGTATAAAGTTATCTATCTCATAAGAACGCTACGTTCTACAAATGTTTTTCAATATTGGTAACACTTACAACTAACAAACCATTCACATATTCCAAGGTTTCACATTTTAAAAATTTATGGTTTTTGAGGATGTGTAAACTGAAGGTTAGTGCTATACAAGTAAATATAGAGAACATCAATTGGCCCTGGAGAATTTAAAAAGGAAAAAATTTATGTATGACCAGGGTTATCTTTTAAAATTATATTTATTAATAATTTCTAAAAGTGAATGATCTAGCTTCTACAGAAGGTATTTGAGAATGTAAACTTGATCCATAAAAAAGGAACCCTTAAATCTATGTTAATACAGGATTATACTTAAACACATTTCCTTTTCATATATTTCTCTCCAAACTACCTACTGCTTATGTAAATGTCTTCTAGTATCAATGATCATGTGAAAAATTTACATATACATGTTGAATAAGTAACATCTGCTGAAAATCTAAAGAAAAATCTTTTAATCTTATTTGATAAACTACATAATAAAAATATGTGCTTGGAGACAACTGCTTTAAAGCAAGAGTGAAGTAGGCTACCATTTTAAATTACCTAATATAAAAGATATTCTTCAGGCAAATCTCTAACTTTCAGAGTCAGGTAAAAGGGAGAAATTATAACTATTGATATACCAAGTAACAGTCTTTCTGGATAGCAGAATTACTTTTAAAAAAAGATAAGCGATACCTGTTATATTAAGTAAAACTTTGGAAAACAGTATATTTATTGATCAATCTTTTTATGAGATTCCTTTGACAATGCTAAACATTAAAATAAACTAATAAATTATATATAAGAATACACATCCAATAATAAATTAGATTCTCAAGTAGATTAGTATAGAAGATAATAAATGTAATTACATTCATAACATCTACTAAGTTATAAGTGTAGAAAAAGCCTTTTTGGATTATTTCGTTGTTTATTTTACTAACAATATGAAAGGCAAGGTGGTTCAGATGGAATAAATGGAGCATCACAGAGAGAAAACTTGGGGAGAAGATGCAAAGATGATATTCTGAATACCATACATGCACTCTCAATCTCCTTACAATGGTATATCCAGTCTGCTGTCATTATCAAGTCTATGTAGGGAATAGCACATGTGTAATTATGCAGAACCATAAACCTCATTATCTTAAACAATTCCATAACTAAACCTTACTTGTGAGAGTTAAGAAATAAGTTTTCAGAATTGGGTCAGTCTTTTTGTCTGTAAGAGTAACCTGAGGAACTGTTTTGGTCAGACCCTAAATCTAGAGAACAGTATCGGCACTTTATTTTATGACAGACTTTGATATGGTTAACAGTAGGGAAATTTTGAACTAACAATAGGAATAATAAATAAAATGATTATAGTAGATAGCACTGTCACAGAAAATCATAGATTCCACCATGATGTCAAATTACCCAATCAGTAAATAATTTACACATTATTCTTACCTATAATAGAACAATATTAATTTGACTTTTACAGTTTATTTGTTTTAATTCTGACAGCATACCCTGCATAGAAAACATCATTGGGTAAGTCTAAAAAATTTTTCAAGGCTCATTCATCTATATGGTTTTACAATGATAATGCACTTGATGAGATAAATGCATGTGTGGGGCTTAATGTCAAGCAACAGTCTTTCTGGCATCAGTAATCAAACAATTACGAAATGGAAAGTACATCTTGTACAAGCTGACAGATCCATTAAATCAGGAGAGCTGTGGGCAGATATACGACACTGCAAGAATTACCAGAAAGCATTAATTTCAGCATTAATAAAATGGCAGTAAATAATGACAGCTGACAGATGAACTAAGAAATAAGGTTACTGGCCTTGTTAAGCTCACGTCTCATTTTTTCAGGCACAAACTGGTCGAGGTAGCGTCTGAAGTGAAGGGCATCAATGGCGACAATTTCAGTGCTGCGCCGCTGCCAGTTGTCCCTGAGGCAGGACAGATGAGGGAAAGATGAGAGATGGAGAATGGCACTCACAAAGGAAAACCCTCACAGGGTCAGGTTTCTGAGACTTTGACAGGGTTAATATATTAAAAAGAAACAAATAAACCCATTACTATAGGTCTCAGCAAAACAGAAAGGCAGAAAACACTATTTCCTTTTAGATTCCAAGACATATACATATTGTGGACGGCCAGGCATTAAACAACAAAATGAAAAATTACCAAGTGACAGTGAATATGACATATTGTAAATGGGTATATTATTTACAGAGTCTCAGGAAGTTAAAGGGCTTGGGGGCAAACAAAAGGAACTTAGTTCTTTGTTTTCCTCTAATACTTAAGATATGGCATTTGTATTTCAACAAGAGCTCATTCTTCCTTTCTTCTCAAAGACCTACTCTAGGTCACTGGGTATGTAACATTACCATATACCATCCAAGTCAAGTGTTATCAAAAATGTGTAATGATTCAGTATAACATTCTACCTACTGTGCTCAATTACTGACTGTGTGAAATTATTTTTAAAAAGACATAGCAAAGCACATTGCCTGTGGAAATAGGAAGGACTGGGTGAGGATTATTTTGGAAACATGACATTCCAAATATTTTAGCTCTTAGAAACTTGCATATATTAATATGCCAAACAACTTTCTACATTGAAGAACAGCAATAAAAACCTTCATGTCAGTCAGTCAACAATTATTAAGAATTAAACATCTACATAGATAATTGCTACAACCACATATTTTAACCAAAACAAAGGGAAAGAGACCAGCGGCAGGACTTGAGATTATTACAATGAATAAGTTTATATGGCTACATGGCTGATTCTTTCTGCCAAATGGTTCTCTCTCTCTCATTCTCTCATTCTCTCTCTCTCTCTCTCTCTCTCTCTCTCTCTCTCTCTCTCACACACACACACACACACACACACACACACACAGCCAGCTTTCAGGTACTATAAAAATTCACCTCCAGCCAACCAATTTAGTGGGGAAGCAAGGATGTCAACATGCAAAAATACATTTCAATAAAAAATAGACAGCAGCAAAGTTTACTATAAGTCCTACTGTCAACTGTTTTGTGGCATTAGGCAAATTGTCCAAACATAAGTTTCCCCCACCTACCTAATCTCCCAGAAAAGATAAGGATAACTATATATGCTGTCTAAAGGTTTTATGCGACAATTAGAATCTATTCTTAATAAGTTTGGCCTTGGAAGTTAACCACTCCTGGCTGCTTAAAATTGACAGCTGAGAGGTAAAAGAACTGTAGGAAGAGCTACCCTTCTTATTCTTGATTTAGACTTTTGGCTTTTATTTCACTGGTCTTCCCTTTAATGTATGGACTGTTTTAACTACTAATGAACCTATAATACTGAATTTTAAAGAAAAGCTAAATTTCTGAAATAAGAAAAAATGGGAAGCAGAATATATGAGGCCACCTTCCTTAGCTTTTGGCCATGTGATACTAAAGTCAGAAACTAAGAAACAAACTCACCTTTCACTATCAGTGATACTAAAGTCAGAAACTAAGAAACAAACTCACCTTTCACTATCATCTTCATGGCTCCGGGCCCAACGATATGTTTCAGCATAACCTGTGTATTCGCTGTACTGTTCAGTACCTGAAAAACATAATCTGCCAATATTATTTTCCAAAAATATTTTCTTAAAAGCTGTATCTTTTAAAAGGTCTTTATTAACAAACTTATTCCTCCTTTCTTTAAATATCTTATTAGCAAATGTCAACTAAAACACAATAACAATAAAAAACCCATTGGTCTTAATGACATGCTATTATTTCCCATAAATAAAAAAAAAATGTCTCCTAAGGTGACCAAAATGTTTATCATACAGCAATTAAATGTCTCAATCAATACAGAAAACAAAATATGCTCTGTAATACTCATGTACTTCTTTTATAAGAAAAGCATACAGACTGTTTTATAAAAGTTCATTCTCTTCAATGTCAGTAATTTGATGGTAGTATTTAGTTCATACTGTTGAGAAAATAAATTTTACATAAAGACATCCTCTGCTAAGAAAAGTGTCATTAAAATTAAATCTAGGATTTACCTATCAACAGGCAAGGTACTTTAAAAATGCTTTGTAAAACCAGACTATTATAGTATGAGAGAAAAAGGAGGGAAAAAGAGCATAATTAATATTAATCTGATGAGAATATACATCAAACTTGCCATATAACACAGATTTCTAATTCATCGTACCTGAACAGGTATCAGGAAGAATGGTGTCAAAATTGCTCCTCTTTAACTAAACTCATTCCAATTTCTATGGTCAACCCAATAACCACTTGATTTTTCAAGAACAAAAGAAAAACAGTAAAATGAAAAGCTGAAAACCCTGAGCAAGATAATACTCTGGCATATGAAAGAGAAAAAAAAAAGATGAAGAAATAAAACATTGATAACTAAGATTAATAATTTTTTAAAGTACAGCACCACTAATTTTGGCAGTAAATAAAATGCAAACAGACTAACTCAGGTAGCTGATCTATCATTTGTTCACGAATGACTACTCATATAATAAAGGTTTGAGACTGAAAATATTTATGACAAAGATGTCATATTCAAGGAAAAAAATGACTCTAGAATATACAGGACTTTATAAAATATAAATTTATAAAAACAGAGAACATACTTAATAAAAATAAAAAGAACACAAAATCAAATTATGATATGCTAGTTATGAACTGTCAGTTCTTTATCCAAAATCAAATTCATTTCATTTTTAGGGTTAGGTTAACTAGAAGTTTACTTAAACAACTCTGAGACTTTTATACACAAAGAATAATAAATGTGATCAAGATTACAAATGGCTTCTACATTTATCTATCAATTTACAGACAGAGAACAGAGGAACTTATTAAATACCACCATGAAGTTGTAATCAGCAAAATTCAGAACCCCAGGAAACTCTATAGGACCAATCTGGGCTGCTTATTAAAAAAAGTGTAAGGAAAGAAAAAGAGGGAGGAACTTATAAATTAAAGAAACATGTAAACACTAATTATAAGAAAATGGGTATAGTTACATTAATATTGGATAGAGTGTTATGAAAGATGAAGAGGAATATTTCATAATGATTCATTCATCAGAAAGACATAACAATTGTACATTTATTTTGGTTTTACATTTGAAAAATCAATTAATGAAATTCATCATATTAACAGATTAAAAACCTCTCATAATCAAATCAAACTGCAAGAAAGATAAAATTCATTACCCACTCATGATTAAAACTCAGAAAAACAGAATAAAAAGAAACTTCCTCTATCTTATTAAGGATCACTACAAAAAAACTCAGTTAACATCATACTCATGGTGAAAACATTCCAGCTAAGATCTATTAAAAAACAAAATTCAATCGAATAAACTTTAAGGATTCTATTGGCATTATTCAATGATTCATGGATCAGGCTGCATCGCATTTGGGGGATAGAAAGAAGCTCCAAAGAGCTGTACAAAATAAAAGACTTTATAGGCAGAAGGGAATGGGTCAAGGAAGTTATAAAAGCAAAGAACAGCTTGTTTTAGGCAAGGTCACCTTCTTTAAGGGGAAGACAGGAGTCGATCAGGTGGATTACCTAACTAGTACTAACAAGATAATTCTATATTGGTATAAAGCTCCACTCCTGGAGGAGGCTGAAGTAACTAAATTAGGTATTAAATCTCGGTTTGGTGATATAGGCTTAGCACAAGTGACTCCATTTTGGGCCTATTATCTCTCTCTCTCTCTCTTTTTTTAACAGATCAAGGCAAAGATCACCAAAAAGAGTGTAAAAAGAGTAAGTAAGACTGTTACTATTTGCAGATCTCATGATTGTTTATGTAGCAAATCCTAAGGAATTACTAAAAAATAAAGGTGGGGTAGAGGAGAGAGGGAGGAAGGGAGAAAAAGACAGAAAAACTCATAGGTAAATGTAGTAAGATCAAAAGTATGTCTATATCCTAGCAGCAATGGGAAAATAAAACAAAGAATTGATTAATAATAGTGTCAAAAAAAGTAAAATACCTAGGAGCAAATGTAACAAAAGATGTAGAGGACACCATCAAAAAAAAGTAAAGAAGATCTGAGGAAATGGAAAAACAAACTATGTTCTGGAGTTAGAAGACTCAATACCAATATGTCAATTTTCTTCAATTCTGTTGATAATCCTAGTAGACTTTTAAAAAAATAGTAATTGAGAAAGTGATTCTAAAATTTACATGTAAATGCAAATAGCCTAGAATTGCCAAAATAATAATAATAATAATAATAATAATAATAATAATAATAATAATTATAAATTGGAGGATTCAACATTTACAGTTGACCTTTGAACAACACCGGGTGGAAAGTAGGAGTGTGGGTGGAGGGGGTTAGGGTGCCACACCCTGAACAGTTGAAAATCTGTGTACAAATTTGGACTCCCCAAAAACTTTAGTTGTCCCTTGGGGGGACAATCTGTGGGGGATTGGTTCCAGAACTCCCTGCAGATACATAATTGGCAGATACTCGAGAGCCCTACATAAAATGGCATAGAACAATGCATATAGTTGTCCCTCTGCATGCCCCAACTCCCGAGGATCAAAACCAATACAGGTATACATTTTAAAACATCTGCATGAGTGGGCCCATGACTCAAACCTATGTTGTTCAAGAGTCAACTGTAATTGGTTATAGCCTAAGGAAAGACCAAATAGATCAATAAAACTAAGTAGAATAGGTAAATCTGCACTTGCACGATCAATTGACTTTTCACCAAAGGGGACTAAAACAATGTATTAGGATACAACTGAAACTGGTATATTTTTGTATGCCAACTACAATTGAAAACAAAACAAAAACAAAACCCTCATTGAATTGTACAATTGTAATGCAAGCAAATAATGGTCTATTATATTTCAATAAAGCCATACTATAACAATAATAAAACAATGTATTGGGAAAAGAACAGTCCTTCCAACAAATGTTGCTGGAACAAGTAGATATGCATACAGAAAAAAAAAACCATTATCTCACATTATGAATAAAAACTATTTCAGACGAATAACAAACATAAACCTAAAACTATGAAACTTCTAGAAGAAAACATAGGAGAATGGTTTTATGACATGGAGGTAGGTAAAAATTTCTTAGGCAGGATAAAGAAAATAGTAACCTCAATAATTTTCTTTTAATAAACTAGATTAGATCAATATTAAAACACCTTTAGGAAAATGCTTTGGCAAGACCAGAGAAAAAAATATTTGGCAAACAAATATCTGACAAAGATTTGTATTCAGAATATTTGAAGAACTTCTATAAGTCAATAATAAAAACAATAGGCAAAAGACTTGAACATAAACTTCACTGAGGAAGATAAACAATTGGCTAATGCCTATGCGAAATACTGCTCAACATCACTAGTCACCAGAGAAATACAAATCATGAGCACTGGGATATACCACTACATACCTAACCGAAAGGCTAAAATCAAAAAGAATGATATTTAATGTTGAAAAGGATGCAGAACAAAGTAGACTTCCCATAGATTGCTACTAGAACATAAAATGGACAAGAATTTTGGAAAATGATTTGGCAATTTCTTATAAAACCTAGAAATTCCATGAGTTAGTTATTTATCTAACAGAAATTGAAAATGCATGTCCACAAAAACTGTATAAAAGAATGTTAATGGCAGCTTTATTCATAATAGTCTTATAATGGTCAGGGTTCAAGCAGAGAAAGAGAACCAGTAAGAGATACACAGTAAGAGATATATTGCAAAGAATTGGCTTATTCAATTGTTGTCTTGGTAAGTCTTAAGAACTAGAACTCTCAGGCACAGGCTGAGGCTGCTGTTCACAGGAGGACTTTCTTCTTCAGTGAACTCTCAGCACTGCTCTTAAGAATTTTCCACTGACTGAATCAGACCCTCCCAGATTCTCTAGGATAATTTCCATTACTTAAAGTCAGCTGATTATGGATTTTAATTATATCTACAAAATATCTTTAGAACACCTATCTTAGTGCTTGACTGAGTAACTGGGGCCTCTAGCCTAGCCAAGCTGACATATAAAAAAGACCATCATAAGCCTAAAAGTAGAAACAATACAAATATCCACCAATAGGTAATTAGCAAGTGTTATAATCATACAAACACTCTAGTAATAAAAAGGAACGAACCACTGATACACTCAAAAACACAGAGAAACCTCATACACTATGCTGAGCAAAAGTGAGGCATAGAAGAGTATACACTAAGTAATTTACATGAAATTATAAAAAGACAAAACTACTTTATGATTAAAAATAAAAATTGTGGTTGTTGCTGGGGCTGTCATAGAGATTGACCAGAAACTGACTGACAGTTTCTGGGGGTGATAGCCATGTTGTTCTATGTCTTGGTAGCGATGTGGGATATGAGGGTATATCTATTTGTCAAAATTCACCAAATTATACGCTTACCATTGGGTTCTTTGGTGTGTATAAAATTTATCTCCAGAGGGATCAAGGGAGATAAACAAATACTGAACTCTACCTAACAGGTTTTCTTTTTGCAGTGACATGGCTTAGAAGTTGTGATGTCACCCTTTGTATATCTAGATTTAAGCAAATGAAAAATTAAACTGAGGACACTGGGAGATACATTTTACATTGTCAGGGAAGTGAGTTTCAAATACAGAAAAAGGGAAGATGAAAATGTTTGCTGTGATGTTGGATGGGAATGGCAGATATCCATTTGAGTTCAGTTGGGTGTATGTTTATGTATGTATGTGTATGTATAACATGCATATCCTAGCTCTGTCTGCTGAGAGGGTATAGAAGCAAAGACACTCTTTGTAGCAATAAGCATGCTGAGCATTCAAATCTTGGTTTCTAAAAGCTAACTAAAATCCAAAACTCCTTGGAGAAATGGCTGATTCCAGAGCTGGTGCATGGAATATACAAGATGAGCCTAGAACATTACTGTGTGCCAAAAAAAGAAGGGCATTAAAGAATGATGGCACAATTGCTAACTTGAAGGAGCTCTCACTGATCAAATCTGGGACAATTTAGCATCCAAATAGATAACAGTAATGGATTATAACCCACTGAATAAGAATCCATATACCTACACAAATATTTATAAACAAATATATATAAATGAGAGAGAAGGGAAAAATGGTTACTTACAGTAGTGCCAACTACTAAATGTAAAAACAATGATGAAGCTAAAAAAATTATCAAGGGCTGCTAAAATTACTGGGTGAATGTTTAATGAGGACAAGATATCTATAGTTTCAAAGTATGTAAAAAACATAATTACAGATTAATTACAAAAGTGAAAAGAGTAACTTGACAGTGTAGAAACCAGGCAGATCCCACCTTAACCAAGTCATAACACCTAATATCACAAATACTGGGGCAAACTGGTATTATTTTTCTCTTTAAAAAATACACTGAGTAGGACACATTGCTTCAGAGGGAGTCTTACCAGAGTGAATAAACTGAGTCTAGTTATGAAGAAACACTGGGCAAACTCCAAAATGACAGACATTCTATGAAGTAACTGCCTTTTATATTTTAAAAATATCAAGGTGAACAAACCCAAGGAAAGGTCCAGTTTAAAAGATACATGACAATTATATTCAAGGTTTGATCCTGGACTGGATTGTAGACTGGGAGGAAAAAGCGACAAAGAGTGTAATAGAATAATTGACAGGATTAGAATATCGACTAGGGATTAGCTAATAGTACTTTATCAATGTTAAATTTCCTAATTTTGATAACTATGCTATATTGATGAAAGAGCACATCCTAGTTCTTAGAAAAAAATACAACAAACTACTTGGGTTAAAAAGGCACAATGTCTCCAATGTACTCTTAAATAGTTCAGGAAAAGAAAATAAAGAATGACAAAGTAGATGGATCAGAAATGTAAACTTGTAAACCTGGGTGAAGACTATACGGAAATTCTTTGTATTATCCTTGAAACTTTTCTATATGTCTAAAATTTCTCATACACACAAATATACAAATATATACAATATAAAAATTAAAGCTATGAAAAATACTATTATATTTTCATATATGACTAAAATTTTCCATAATAAAACTTAAAAGATTTAAAGTCAATACTACAGTTTCTAACTTATTACTTAGCACATTGCTTCGTAAAAAGAATTTTTAAAAGAATTAAAATATACTAAATTCATCTAGAATTCTGGATAAGATACTCAACTACAAATCAAAAAATAATTACAAAATTCATGTTGTTTCTTGTGTGAGTCTTCCTTGACACTATTAAGTAGAGCTGGTTTTTCCTTCTCTGTGCTCGACAGTACTCTGCACATAACATATTAAATTGAAATCTGAAAATCAATTACATTTCTATACAATAGTAAAGAACAATCAGAAACTGAGATTTAAAAATATACTTAAAATAGCAACAAAAAGTATGAAATACTTAGGAATAAATCTGAGAATATGTAAAAGTATATAATGAAAAGCATAAAATACTACTAAAATTAAAGAAAATCTAAACATACAGAAATTTCATCTATGTGTCAAATTAAATATTATTAAAATGTCAATTCTTCCCAAATTGATCTATAGATTCAAAGCACTCTTAATTAAAATTCCAGCAAGTTTTTCTGTATATATTGATAAACTGATTCTAAAATTCACCAAAACAACTCTAAAGAAGAAAAAGTTGGAGGGTTCATATTAATATGAATTATAAAGCCACAATAATCAAATGAGAAAATACAAAACCCAAAAGAACAATAAACCGAACTTCAAAATTGAAAACTTCTGATCTTCAAAAGTCATTGTTAAGATAATTAAAAGATACATCACACATAGCTAATACGTATCCAAAATATAAAAATATATAAAGTACATTCAAAACTCAACAGAAAACAAACCAATTAAAACAGGAGCAAAAGGTAGTTTCATGTGTATAGCTGTATGTCAAAACTTATTTAATTGTATACTTGAAAATACACAATTTATTGTATGTCATTTATATCTCAATAAAGCAGTTTAAAATGTAATCTAATTCCCTCACTAGACCATTGGTTTTTCGAGGGTGGGAAATAAATTATTAACATTTTTGTTTACATTAGCATCATGTAATGCAAGAGTATAGAAGCAGCTGAGTATATGACATATAAATAATAACAAAAAAATCATTCTTACAAAGGTAGCACAGTATGGTAAAAAGAACACTGCACTGAAATTAGATGTAAAGAACCCAAAATGAATCCTTAAGTAACTCAGTCTCATTGGACTTCATTTTGTTATCTAAAAATCAGGCTTGTTAATAATTCTTATACTGTTTACCCCATAGAATTGCTTGGAAAACCAATTAACTGAGTTTTTAAACCTTCAAAACCATAAAGCAGTTGGTATTGGTGTCATTAAACATAACTTCGTAAGAGGATAGAGAAATCAAAGATTCCAGGTATGTGAGGTTTAAAAGCAACCTGGTCTACTGGCCTGACTGGGAAAAAGACAGCGAGGAACAATCTAGTTCTTTTTTATTTTCTGTCCTGTATTGGCCAAGCTTCATATTCCCTATTTAAAAAAGACAGACAGACAGACAGACAGACACACACACACACACACACACCCTTGCCTACTTTGATCTCTTAACTATGAAAACGAATACCTGTTCCATCTTTTTAAAATAAAGTAGTTGAAAAATACAAATATCAATGATCATATTTCTCTTTTAATTTAGGATGGTTTTAAGACTTCTTTCCTAAGACAAACAAGGTTAGATTTAGTTCCTTCAGTTATGGGAAATAAAAATCACATATAGATATTTCTGCTCTAAACAAATTAAATTCTGGGTTTACTAAGTAAACATCTTTCAAAATTATATCAACTGTTCTGAAAAACAAATATTCTTAACATGCTTTAAATTCAAATTTATTGATAAACTATGAAAAACTGCAAGGGTAAACAGTGATAACAACAAACAAGAGTCAGAAAACTAAATGACCTTTATACAGCTCTCTCTTGCCTATAAGACTATAAAACTTCATGTCAAAGACAAACCTTCACTTAAGAAAAAAACCAGAACAAAACCATTAAAATCTTTTCAAGAGTTCATGACAGCTTTATGAGTTTTTAGATCTAGCAGGAAGAAACATTGTTTTCTCTTACTGGTAATGAAAGTTTGTGATGACGGAGGAAAAATATTTGGAGATTAAAAATATTTTACTTAACAATGGGTTGTGCCCTTGGAAAGAAGGTTCATATGAAAGCCACCTACCCTGCTTCCCTTAGTATCATTAATATAGCGGTAATTATGCAGCAGATAACACACTCTTGCCTTTCATTCTCATGCATAAAAATTAAGAAAAGCAAAACTCCAACTGAATTTGGATCTTTCCCAATGAGCTGCTGTCATTTAGTTAGCAATAGGCTGTTTTTGTAGTGACAGGCACCTCTAGTGTGTTATTCTATAAAAAGCACCAGTCTGTAAACAAAGGTGTTCACTTATGTCCTTTCTATCAGTTCTGCTGACACTCACAAAAGATATAAGGACTTGGGAGATGTCTGGGACAATCTGATTCACTAGAGTATAGGTTTTATATTAAATGTACCAACATTCTGCTCAGTAAGTTTCAGGTCTTGGCATCGCTTTGTGCACTCACAACACAGAAACAAACAAACAAAAAACAATCTCCCATTACCACAACAACACCCTTTGGTACTGAAGCTATTTGCTGCTGGATGTTGGAAAAGAATAGAAGAGAGGAAGAAAAGTAAAAAGTAAAAGGAGATGGGAGCTTTAATTCTTTCCCTCTGTCTATATTTACTGAAACATTTTAACTCATAGCTGTCCCAGAGAGGATCACAGCAAACAGAGGGATAATACTGTCTGGATGAAAAGTATTTGCCTGTTTGCATGACCTGTTCCATATTCATTAAAAGTCTGATACCAACCAGATACCCCACAATGATGATAAATTTAATTTATTTCCAATTTCTCAAACTCTTCTACAGATTCAGGCAGCACAGTCACAGCCATTAGCTCACTGAGCCTATATGAATCATTGAAGAAATGGAAATGATCAGGCAGATAGATTACAGTGCATGGTTAAGAGTGTCCTGAGAAGGGATGGCAGAAATCCAACATCAAATAGATGATGAAATGGCCATTTCCATTAAGGGAACATCACATCACAGATATTAATTAGGAGGCTCTATAATAGAGTTAAGTGTATATGGGGAAAAAATGCTGAGTTAAAAGTCACCCCAGATGTCTTTAGTCTGAAGTAATTAGAGATATGAAGGTGAGTCATGGATCTGCAACTTTCCATTCATTTACAAAACCTGCAGGTAAATTAGAGACTAGACATAACTCTACAGTGATGATCCTTTTATAAGTTGGGATAAATTATCTTTAAAAAAGAAAAAAAATCTAATGTTTTCCTTTTTACAAAGAAATCACTTTTACAGCAACATTAATAGTAGATGACAAGAGGCTTACTACTTTTCTAGTATAAGAGAAGTGAAGGAAATGAAACAAATTAGTTTTGAGTTTTCAATGATGTACAGTTGACTCTTGAGCAACAGTGGAGTTAGTGGTACCAACACCCAGCTCTGCACAGTTAAAAATCCATCTATAACTCTGACTCCCCCAAAACTTAACTACTGATAGCCTACTGCTGACCAGTAGTAACATAACCATTAACACATACTTTGTATGTTATATGTATTATATACAGTATTACATACTGTAGTCTTACAATAAATTTAGAGAAAAAAATGCCATTTAGAAAATAATAAGAGAAAATACATTTACGGTTCTATACTGTATTTATTGATACCGTTAAGTTTATATCATGTTTACAAAATAAATAATCTTTCTGTCAGTACTGCCATCATGTTGTCTTATAGAATAAAAAATACTGTAGGGGTGGTTCCATAGTGTAGTGGTTAGCACGTCTGATTTACACACAGAAGGTCCTGGGACCATGCCCCAGGTGGAGCCATAGACCATACCCTGGGAGCGCAAGGCCCCAGGTGAGCCAGGTCCCAGGTACATCAGGCCGTAGGTGTGCGCTGTGAGCACATGGGAGTTGATGCCCCACCTTCAGAGATCCAGTTCTTAACGAGAGACAGCAACATCCCTAGGTCAGGGGTGGAAGTGAGGGGAAGGGGGCAATTAAAGAGAAAAAAAAAATCCACTAGATGTTATATGTATTACTAACAAACACTACAAAAATGAAAAGATAATATGAAAAAAGTATAACGATTCATGCACTGATAGAAGTAGTAATATGATTGCTTTATGGTAGCCTAATCGATACAACTGCTTCACAGTAGAAAGAAAATCTCTAAGATTTTTCCCAACATATTTATGAAAATCCATGTACAAGTGGACCTGTGCAGTTAAAAACCGTGTTGTTCAAGGGTCCACTGTAAATTCACCTTAAAAATTGATGGAATGTTTTGTTCCTCATCTTCAGTTCAAATTTAGCTTACCTGCTAAAAATTTAAATTTTTTAAAAATATTTCACACCCAAATGCTGGAGACAGTCACATCCCATACCTCCAGGGCTCTCTAAAACAGCATGAGACCAATATTCAAAGTCTTTATTTGCCCAACAATGGATTTATGAAAGTTTAATTTTTTTCTTCCATAATTCTTTGTATTCTCCTCTCCCTTCACACCTTCCAACTGCATTCTTCATATCTGTACATACATAAACAAATGAATACAGCTAAACTAATATGTGAGTTGAGATAACACTGGGAACAAAAAGGTTTTATCTTTCCATTTCAGTACAATTTGGATCACAAACTCTTTTCAAGAAGAAATTCTTTTGCTGAAGTTCTATTCTTAATTCCCATATAAATGCAAGCAATTAATGATTGTTATTTTTTTTCCTTACCACACCCAAATAGCAGACTCACAATTATGTTATAAAAAATAACAAAGGATATCTAAATTACATGGAATAACTTGTCAAAAGCCCTTTAACCAACAAATACTTTAAAAAGGTAAAGACATATCAGCAAAAATAATGGAAATTTTCTCCTCCATAAAAGCCATAAGAACACTGTAAAATTGTGAGATTCAACTTTTTCTGAATTGTGGGAGTTAACCAAAGGCTTGCAGCAGTCCAAACAGTATTTATTAAAGTAAAATTAGCTGAATCTTGGTAAAAAGAATGAGTTTTTCTGGCATTTTTAACTTACCCTATTCCTATTCTGCTTTCCCAAGCTTTGCAGTAGCCTTAAAAACCAACAGGCTATAATACAGTGAAAACCAGCAGCCTGGCAGCCAACAGAGGTAGTAGAAAAGGGCTAACGCACCTTCATAGCCCCATTCTCAGAAAATTGTCATTATATGTCCCGACTGGTGGCTTCCTGGAAGACCTCACTTATAACAATAGCTTTATTTGACCTGATTTGGAACTTTCCTAGTTGGAAATCCTAATCTCCAGTGGTGTTTCTTAAAAACAATTACAGGCAATTGTTCAACAGTGTGGCTGCCTGAGGCAGTAGATAATAGCTGGGGGGGGGGGTGCAATAACCAAAAAGTTTCAAAAGAAAAGCTGAGGAATGAGATGTCCATAAGGGGCTTTAAAATGTTTATCATCCTCAGGAATAATAGAAGGCTACACACATTCACATGGCTGTACACATGCACAAGAGAAGAAATCAGAAGGTCCCAGGATCTCCTGTCTGATCTTGGGTCTCTGCAAGCAGAAAGTAACATGTCAAGTACAAGCAAGAAGAAAGTGTCAACTGCCTGGTGGAGTGTTGAAGGTGAGCTCCAACAGCACACAGAGCCATTTTGCAAAGACTAGAGACTTATTACTTCACGGCACTTAAGGAAAGCTCTGTTCAATCATTAGCTGACCACTAACCTAACCAAGCAAAGACTTTAGTGGCCACAGACAAAAAAGAATACAAATTTACAGAATTAGTTTAGAAAAGTCACTAAACAAACAATAACAAAGAGCATCAAAAACAAACTCTGGGGGAACAGGAATATCTGATTTCAAGAATTTCCCCATTATATAAAATGTCCAGTTTTCAACAAAAAAAAATTGAGGTATGCAAAGAAATGAGAAAGTAGGGTCCACACTTAGAAAAAAAAGGTAGTCAAAATAGTAACTGTCCCTGAGGAACACAGATGTTGCACTTACTCAACAAAGGAGTTAGATCAGCTATTTTAAATATGCTCAAAGAACTAAAGGAAATTATATCTAAATGGATGTATAAGAATAATGTCTCACAAATAGAAACTCTCAACAAAAAGATAGATATTTTTAAAAAAGAACCAAACAGAAATTCTGGAGTTGAAAAGTACAATAACTAAAATAAAAACTTATTTGAAGAGATTCAAAAGCAGATTAAAGAAGAAAGAATTAGTGAACTTGAAATTATCCAGTCTGAAGAACGGAAAAGATAAAGAATGAAGAAAAATGAACAGAGCTTCAGAGAAAATGGAAAACCACAAAATGTACCAACATATGCATAATGGGAGTCCCAGAAGGAGAGGAAAGGGACAGAAATAATATTTAAAGAAATAATGGCCAAAAATTTATCAAATTTATCTAAACATTCAGGGAGCTCAATGAATTCTAAGTAGGATAAACTCAAATAGATCTATTCCTAAATATATCATAATCAAGCTGTTGAAAGACAATAAAAAAAAAAAGAATTTTGAAAGCAAAACAAACAAACAAACAAAAAACAATATACGCTCTGAAATGTATCTGAAGCAGAGTGTGGCTTCAAGATGAGACCTCAAAGTCTTAGTTCTGTCATGTACCTTGTTGAAAGTGAATTGGTTGAGTATACATTTGCTATAGCTATGGTTTTTTTCCACCGTAATCATTGGGAATGACAATCAACCAAATTCTCCAATTTGGCTGA
Source organism: Cynopterus sphinx (assembly GCA_030015415.1). Taxonomy (NCBI): domain Eukaryota; kingdom Metazoa; phylum Chordata; class Mammalia; order Chiroptera; family Pteropodidae; genus Cynopterus; species Cynopterus sphinx. The sequence continues at coordinate 58,289,507 of CM057382.1, forward strand.
ATGTTTATTCTCCTACACTAATCTCAAAGCAGAAATAGATTCAAAAAGAATATAAAAAATCCTCCTTTGCAGAAAAAAAAAAAGTATCAGCAATTGATGAATAATTATGACTTTTATGTGGGAATGTTCTTTCTGGTACTTGAAAAAAAGGCTTAGCTTGAATAGGTGGTTGATTAAGAGTCTCATAAGAGCTATGAGATAATCATTAATTTTTTTTGTAGCTCACCGACTATAAAATACTGTGACCAGAGTAGTATCTCAATCTAAAGAATCTTAAAAGAAAAAATACTAAAACTCAATAATAGACCTAACATATAAATTTAACTCTATTTCCCTCTTTCCTCCTCGTATATTAACTTAAATCAAGGAGAGATAGTAAGGTCATCACATTTTTTCTCTTAGGATTAGAAATTAGGGTAACCATAAAGTTATCAATTTATTTTTCTTTAAAGCTCACTGTTGTACTGACTCTCTCCAAACACTGCAACTGTACTTTTTACCTTTATATAGTATTTTCATATTGAAGTACCACAAATCACTTTGGAAATATAATGGAAAAAAAAAGAATACATACTCGAAGACATATTACTACCTTCTTTTTAAGGGCATTGTATCATAAAAATTAAAACTGGAGGATAACTAAATAGTTTTTACTCTTGTTCCTCAGATAATAATGCCAAGGAAAAAAAGGTAGGGATAAAATATCTTACTCAAGCTTAGGAAAATAAAACTATAGTTGACCCCTGAAAAAACAGGTTTGAACTGCACAGTTCACTTATATGTGGATTTTTTTCAACAAATGCCTGTACTGTTTTCAATTCACATTTGGGAATTTGTAGATGCAGAGAACTGACTGACTGTATGCATTGATCTATGCCATTTTATATAGGGGAGACAAGCATCTTCAGATTTTGGTGTCCACAGGAGGTCCTGGAACCAATAGCGAAGGACAACTTAAGATTTGGGGAATCAAAAATTAAATGTGGATTTCAATTGCATAGATGGTTAGTTGTTCAAGGGTCAACTATATAATAATTTCAAAAAACCAAGTATAAATTAATGAATAAAAATATTGTGACTAATACCAAAGACAGAGAAAGGCTTATCTGGGTGGCCTCTAGTCTTCATGATAGCTACTCACCAATGGGGAAAACTTTCTCATTGTCCAGATTTCCCAAAACTAACCTGTGATAATAAGACATTCATTGTGATCCAGCACCTCAGTAAAGAGCCGTGATACAATCAACTCAGGGTTGATTAAAAAGCGAATTTCTTCTTGCACAAGTCCTGCACTGGTTACACCACCTCCAACAAAACGGTTTGCAAAATCCACCTATTTTGGGAAAACATGGCACATTCATTAATAATCCAAAATACCTACATATATGATAAAAAATATATATACTATTCCTTTAAGCTCTAATCTCCCTTTCCTTTCCCATTAAATCAACCCCCAAATTAGTAATCTTCTCAGGGAGAATGCATTCTTTTCATCTCACTGCAGTTAATATCTCTGTACATTTATTTGGAGCCCTAAACCTTAGAAGGAACCTGGAAAATGGAGCTTTTAGACAAAAGACTCAATATAATTATGTGAACTTTTGTTTAAAAACCTTTGTGCTTCAAGGGCCAGAAATCTAGGGAGGTTTTATCTGGAAAGGTTTCAAGATCATTTCCCCACCATTTACTACTCAATTTTCATTTATGTATTTCACAGACTTTATTATAATTATACTTTTCTCTTATAATTGGCAATCAAATACTTGTCCTTAAAGATCTGTAAAGTTTAGTAATTGACCTTTTTTGAGTAATTTTTTCTTCAGTGGAAGAATAAATGGGCGGAAATTTCACCCTTCTAAATTCAATCACAACTCCCCCAACTGCATGAACATCACAAACCTATTTTTTAAAAATATACCTAAGGGAAAACAATAAAGACAGAGAACCTGGTTTAACAATAAAGATTCAATTAAATTAATATTTCCAATTTAGTCTAAAACTACACATAAACTTTCTGTGGAGTACTAAGATGATATTCCCAAGATCCTATTAATGATGAGTTACACAATCCTCAGAAGAAAGCAAACTCAACTTGCCATCATTATTTATCTTAAACTTAACTAAGCACTCCAGGGTGTCCAAAACTATGCTAGGCATTATGGGGCAATATGTTAGAAAGTTTCTGATTTTGTCTTATTCTACCTGAAGAATTAGATCACACATGTGTACTCAATTTTGTATATACACAGTCACACATACACCAAAAAACCAGAATTTAGTAACTAAATTTAGTAAGAGAGACTTATACACTGTATAAGAAAAACAGACTCCCATGTGTCTCCTTTAATTTCATATTACTTTCAAACTCAACAACACTTCTAATAGATACATGTGGATTTCTCACACATCAGTTCTGCAACACCACCTGGGTGTTCTATAATTCAATTCAGTTCTGACACTATTTATTAGGAGTTTGCATCAGTATCTACACACTAATAGGTTCAGTCTCACAAGACTGCCTGACTTCAGATGCGAACAGCAAGTCTCAAGTTGCCGTGTGTACTTCTAGTTGATTGGCCAATTGGGGTTCCCTAGGACTCCCTCCTGCAGTTTGATAATTTGCTAGAATAAATTGCATAACTCAGAGTAACACTCACATTTACTGATTTTTTAAAAAAGATATAATAAAGGACACATAGATAAACAGTAAGATGAAGAAATACACAGGGCAAGGTATGTGGGAAGGGGCACAGAGCTTTCCAGTAAGTTGCTCTTCCTACAAGTCACTCTCTTAGCACCTTCACATGTTTATCAACCTAGAAGCTCTCTGAATTCTGTACTTTTGGTATTTTTAAGGAAGCTACAGCATATAGGCATGATAGATTATGAACACAGTCTCTAGTCCACCTCCCCTTCCCAGAGGATGCGAGGTTGGGTGCAAAGTTTCAAGCTTCTAATCATGGCTTTGTTTTTCTGGTGATCCTATCCTGAAGCTATCAGGGAGCCCACCAAGTCTCCTCAATAGAAAAAAATACACTCCTATCACCAAGGAAATTCCAAGGGATTTAGGAGCCCTGTGTCAGGAATGGGAATCAAAAACCAAATATTAGAAAAGATGATGTTTCTAGTATTCTTATCACTTAAGAAATTACCACGGTTTTAGAAACTCTCTGCCAAAAACTGGAGCCACAGAATAATAAGTGTATATATTTTTTTTCTATTATTTCACATATACTTTTAGACTATTTTCAAATATGAGATTTCTTAAAATTTGTTTGTGTTCTCTATATCAATTATGATATTAAATGATAATTTGAAGCCCATTTTACAAAAGAGTAAAACAAGAATATGAATCTTTTGATAAATAAAACTATATGTGAAAATACAGAAATTAATAGAAGGCAATGTCATCTTCTTTCACTATAGAAGAACTTAGAAAATACTGAAAGTTATGACTGGATAAGTTCTTGAAATGAATTACCACAGAAAATTATATCTATTTGGGTTTATATGCTGACATACTAAATCAATGCTAAAGAACAGAGTAACTCTTTAATTTACATAGAAAAATAATTTTTGTTAAAACAGTCCATTGATTACAAATAGTTACTTACAAAATAAGGTCTTTATGAAATTGGGTGATTTATGGATTACACTGTTCAACAAATATTGACTGAATATTGTACTGGGAACCATAGGATACAAATATGAGTAAGACATAGCTCCTAGCTTCATAATATTTAGAATGTAGATGGGAGCTAGGCACATAAGCAGAATGATAAAATGATTATTAAAGAACTTATTCGTATTTGATACTAATACAAAATAATGCCCCAAAATACAAGTGATTAAAATTAGAGCATGGGGAGAAGGATAGAAAGCATTATAAGAAGATATGTCATTCAATCTGGATTTTGCGGACATTCAGGCTGAGGGAAGAGCTGCACAAGGACATAGGAAAATCCAAATGTAAAGTGCTGTCTGAGGAGAGCCATAAGCAGATTCCTCATGCCTACCTGCAATGTAGAATATATGGAGGATTATAATTCCTGGGGTCCAGGAAATTTTACTTAATTCTGAAAGTTTTGGTAAAGACTCTACAAAGAAAACTAACAAAATAGGCCGTATGCTTTAGGAAGATAATTCAGGATAGAATTTAAAAAATGAACTGGAACAGTATAAAATTAAAAGCAGAGAGGCTGATTAGGTGACCACTGAATATATAAATACTACTGGGGCCTCAAATAGATTAGTGGGAAAGAAAGCAAAGGAAAGGGAGATCTAGCAAAGAAATAAAATAGATAACACTTGAAAACTGAGAGAATGGCTAAGTATAATGGTATTGCAAATACAAAGGATAAACAAGGTTTGAGATCATCCAAACGTAATTTTTACTGGAACAAGACACATAGCCAAAACAGAAAGATAAGCCCTAACCAACTTACGTGCTACTTGGCAATGATAAATGAAATATATTTAATGTGTACGCTATTATTCCTTTTTAAAAAGACCAACATTTATTACTTGAAAGGTATGCATAGAAAAAAATATACGCTAAATTCAATTATGTCTCTCAAAGTAGAAGACTTTTAAAAAATTAAAGTGTCTATACTTAAAAAGTTCTTAGTAAAAAGCTATTACATGTGAGAAACCTGTTCCAGTACATGAAAACAAGCATGTGAGTGCTTATTTTTAGCCATTTTCTAACTTGCTTTAAAGCTACTTGTTTGGATTTCTCAGTGTCTGAATTATAACTTGATGAAAAGAGAGAGATGATAATACTCCTTAGAGAGGTTTTGCTGTTACTGCCATTCAGATTTATATAATTTATATGCTATAGAAGGAGCTTTGTGGAACTACAATACAATATTCTCTGATCTCCTGTGGATATAAGACATGAGTAGGGAGAATAATTATTACAACCTTTATGGTATTCTTTTAATGTACCAAGGTTCACATTTCATTTATAATATAGTTCAAGAGGTGGGGAGATCTGAACCTTGAGTGTTGTTAAATAATGCTCTGTTGAACTGAAAGGTCAGCATTCCTGTGATGCTAATTAGCAACAGCTTTGTCAATTTCATGCATGTTAAGACTCCCTCAGCTAATTCAAGATTTTAATGGAGGAAAGAATGTCATCAAGATGGTGGAAGTGTAGAAAAAAAGTGATATTTGCTTGAAACAAATGTTAACCATATTTTCTGGGGGTTTGGGGGAGGAATGGCATAGACGATATAGGCTTTGTTCATCTCTCTTGCGACCAAATCAAAGTTGTGACAGAAATACAGAGCAAACAACATGGAAAGTCACCTGGGATCTAGATGACAGAAAACTACAACTAGAAAGAGAAATAATTAATCAACCTGCAATGGTAGAAGGTAGGAGGGGATGGATGAAGGCTGAAAGTTGCTTGGTCCCAGGAGACTGAGTGGAACAGAAGCTGCGGCAGCACAGCCAGCAGCTATAGATGCTTCTTAAAGGGGCTGTGCCCACGAATTAACTTTCGTGGTGACGGACCTGCTGGCTCTGAGCACCAGTGCCCGGCTGGTGGCTCAGGGGGCACCGGAGACTTACAGAGGGGCACTGAGTCGTCAGAGTGAGGGATGGAGGCAAGGCTCTCTCCTGGGCAGAAGTGCAGGCAGTATTCATTGTTCCTCTGTTCAGCCCTCCCCGTCCCAGTGTGTGGACTCAGTGCTGCCATAGCTAAAACAACATCAAATGGGTTAACAGAGGTCACTCTGCCCAGAGGATTCCCTGAAACTCTGCCTCCCACAACTTGCGGCCACACCCGAGCCACATCCAGGTGTGTCGTCAGCTAGTCAGGTGCACTTGCTGAGCAGTGCCTAGACTCACACTAGAGGCAGCTGGCTTCTTTCTCTGGTGTAGTTTCGTGAGGCAACTATAAGCACCAGCATCTGTGGATTGCTTGCTGAATCTTGACAGGTGGCCCTGGAGAAGCACAGGCTGGGGCTAAATTTGGCCTGCAGCTGAACTCCTATCAGGACCGTGACACTAGACACCTACTACACAAAGAGGCACTAATAAGACCAGGAGACTTAGGAGCTTTGCTTAGTACATAGAAGCAGTCACAGAAGGCAGACAAATGGGAAGACAAAGAAGCAGAAACCGTATGAGAGAACAAAACAGAGATCCAGGAATTATGAGTCAAGCAATCTAACAGATGCAGAGTTCAAAATGCTGGTTATAAAGATGTTCCATGAACTTTGGGGAAGTGCAGATGAATTCCGTGGCAACTTTAACAAAAGATTAGAAAGCATAAAAATGGAAATGGAAATAATAAAAGGGAATATCAGAAATTAGGAATACATTATCTGAGATGAAGAATATATTAGATGAAATAAACAGAGTGGATAAAAAAAGAGGATCAAAACACTGATATAGAGGATGGGAAGCCAAGGATAATCAATCAGAATGGCAAGAAAAAAGAAGCCAAGACTATAATAATAATTTAAGGAGCCTATGGGACACTACGAAATGTAAAAATATCTGAGTTATAGAGGTACCTGAAGGAAAACAAGACTGAAGAGCTGTTTGAAGAAATAATGATGGAAAACTTCTCTCACCTGGTGAAGGAACTAGACATACAAACCCAGGAAGCTCAGAGAGTCCCAAGAACGAAGAACTCAAAGCGGCCCACGCCAAGACACATCATAATTCAAATGCCAAAGGTTAACTACAAAGAGCAACTCTTAAAAGCAGCAAGAGAAAAGCAGTTAGTTACCTACAAGGGAGCACTCATAAGACTGGCAGCTGATTTCTCAAAAGAAACCACGCAGGACAGAGGGCTTGGCACAAAATATCTAAAGTGATGAAATCCCAGGATCTACAACCAAGAATTCTTTATCCAGCAAAGCTATCATTTAGAGTCGAAGGACAGATAAAGAGCTTCCCAGACAAAATAAGCTAATGGAATTTCAACACCAAGCTGGTATTACAGGAAATGTTGGAGGGACTTCTTCAAGAAGAAACAACATGTATCAAAAACAGGAATAAAGAATGGTAATAACTACGTTCCTATCAACAAGTACCTCAAATGGAAAAGAATTAAGTGCTCCAACCAAAAGACAGAGTAGCTGAAAGGATAAGAAAACAAGCCCCCTACATATGCTGCGTTCAAAAGACTCACTTCAGGTTAAAAGACACACATAGACTAAAAGGAAAGGGGTGGAAAAAGATATTGTCTTGATGGACCTATAGAGTATTGTGCTGAATGAAATAGGTTGGATAAAGAAAGATAAATATTGCATAATTTCACGTACATGTGGCATCTAAAGCAAAATACAACAACAAAAATGGAAATAAACTCATAAATGCAGAGAATATTTTGAGGGATATACTAGATGGGAAGGGAGTTGGTTGAGGGGATGGCAAAAAAATAGGCAAATGAATTAAGAGGTACAAATGGATAGTTGCACAAATGGATAGTAGACGTGGAGATGTAGAGTGCAGCATGGGGAAGATGGTTAACAATGTAGTAAATACATAAGGGGGAAGATGGGTACTAGGTATAGTGGGGTGATTACTTTGCAAGTTATGTGAATTTCTGATTACTATGTTGTACATCTGAAATCGGCACATTATTGTATGCCAAGAATTTAAAAAAAAAAAAAACGCATTGAATTGTACAACATAAATACGAGCAACTGATTGTCTATTATATTTCAACAAAGCTGGAAGGGGAAAAAAAGCCTTTGGAGATCAGCCCAAAGAGTTCGATGGTGTTTCAGCTGTTCTCTTCTAGCTCCAGAAGGGCACTTGCTGTTATCATCAAAGATCACTTCCATTCCAAGTCCTTTCTATGCAAGAGTGTGGACTGCCTGGCCAACACTGGACTCTCACCAACATAGCCATACTGGCCAGAAAATTGGCTATAGAGGTTTTTGAAAAAGAGTGCCTTGGTCCTAATAGGCTGTGCCTTATTAAATTCTAGATCTTTAAAAGAAAAAATAAATGTTAATTACATTTAAAAATTATTGTTTTAAATAGATTTAAAATGTTTGTTTTAAATAGATTTAAAACTATTTTAAATTAAAGGCACCGATTAAATACAAAATTAAAACAATTTTAAGTACAGGACAAATATTAATTCAGTTACCCTAAGTATTTTTGTTTATAATCTCAAATAATCACTGTGAGAAGGTGATTTAAAAAAACATAACTTGCCTATTTGAAGATTTCAAGTACAAATATGTCTAAATAAAAGGCAATTCTAAAAAGAATCTGTAATAGACACTTAGAGCATCATATAACTAGCCAAATGCAAATCAATCTAGTCATTTGACAATAAACACTGTTATTCAAACAAATCAGTCCATTCTCTGTAAAGTGCTTTGTTTAGCTCCTGATCTAATATATGCATCAAAAAAGGATCCAAGAAGAAAAATCAGCTATTCCCAGTATATATGAAATAATGTACAAGATTCTTTCAAAGAAAACTGAGATTACAATGCTCTTATAAATGAGATAAGAACAAAAATCACTAACATTTTCTTTCTGATTGATAATTTAAAGGAAAGATCAATCTAAAGCAAAAGGAAAACACATGTTCAGGTTAGGTGTTACATCATTTTAAAGATAGATACACAGAGTGTTTTACTTGTAAATTCCTTTTTACAAATATATATAGGTATATATATATATGTATACATATATATGTATATATGTGTATATATATATACCTATATATATAAAAGCAGTAACACGGATTAATAACAAAGTTTGGAGAGATGGACAAAATTAGCCTGCTCTAAAACAGGAAAAAGACATCAAGCATAGTATGCCTAAAATAATTACGTGAGAGAAAGGACTTTCTTATCAATCACTTTTAGACATCTGCCTCCTAGTCCCAAACAAGGTTGGTGGCAGAAAAACCTTTCAAGCTGGTCAGCATTTAGGGCAGATCAAGAGCCTTTAAAGAAAAAGAACAAAACTATCTGGTGACAGCTTGTCAAGACCATACCCTGGGAACTTCCTCCACTGTCAATCCACAATCTACATCTGAACCAAGAGGCCTGACGTTGTCTAGATCTTGGGATTTTCTGTCAAAGGCTTTTTAAAGAGGCACATGTAAGAAACAGAGAACGTACACTTGGCAAGTAACAATATTACCAAGGCTGTCAAGATGATCTGTTTGGTGTTTTTCTCCATTCTGCTATCATGCTCCTTTGCATTAAATCAGCTTAGGAGATAAATAAACAGCTTTTCAAACTCCTTTTGCTGTCAGAAGCTTGACAAGAGAAAGTCCCAAACACACACACAATGCCGTGATTGACCTACCTGTAGCATGCCTTGACCATTTCCTTCTATGGTACCTTCATAAGTGACATGCAGTCGAGTCAGGGGTTTTTCACATCTACGATTTAAAAATATATACCCTTATTTATTTTTTAATGATAAGTATTTCATTACAAAAAAATCTAAAAATATACATTAGCTACATAAAATAAAAATTGAAATCATTCCAAATCTCAAAAGCCAGAAATAGATTCCTACTATTAACTTTTTGGTAAATGTTCTCTTATTTTCTTATTCTAATATAAAAAATATACATTTAAATTAAAATGTAATAATATACTGTTTTGAAACCTGTTTTTCACCTACAAAATATCAGTTTCTCCTCTTTAAGATTTGAAAATAATCTCAAATTATAAAACAATTAAGATCTATGAAATTTTATTATTATGTTAGATTGGCAACCTAAGAAAAAATATAGTAACACTTTAGAATAAATCATATATGATTCTCAGATAGGCTTTATTTTCACTTGTTGATAACTGTGTGTGTACATGGGGGTCGGGTCTTAATGAAAATACATGAAATTCTGATCTATAGTATTTTTATATTAATAAAATTGACAGATGAACCTAGTACCTGTAAGTCACAACTATTTTCTTTCATTTTCATATACCATGGCAACTAAATTGTTTACGGAGTATAAGACATGCCACCCCAAAATAAGGCACCTTGGCATTTTAAGCTGAAGAAGCCTGAGAGAATGGCAGAAGCAGAATGGTCACCTGGACGCTGCCGTCCCCTTTCCCTGAAACAGGCCATAAAAGCTCCTGTGAACGGTACCCTCCCTATAGCCAAAGGTAAGGAGAAACCTCATCTTAGATGATAAACGGATTCCCAAAAAAATCATAACAGGCCACCTAACAAACATACCACACTGTCTCTCCCAGTTTACCTCAATAATTCATACTCCTTAACCTATTCTATTTCTCCATGACTGCTCTTCATCAAACCTAGCATAAAAGTACAAAGGTCTATTTCTTTGGGTATTCATTTCCTTATGAAGGCTCTCATGTCATGTAAAACTACATACAATAAATCTGTATGCTTTTCTCCTGTTAATCTATCTGTCTTTGTCAGTTTAATTTTCATATCTAGCCAGGGACCCGAAAACTATTTATCTGGTTTACATTATATTAAAAAACCAATTCCATTTTATTAATAGCATTTGATAACATTTTTCCTTAGTAACTGTTCTTCCAATTACTTACTGAATAAAATATAAATTATAATTGAAAGTAACAGATGAGATCAAAACCCCTAACTTATATAAGGATGGCACTAATTTTGGGGGGCGGGGAATTATATATTTTTTAAATCAATTACATACTTTTAAAAACAATTTAGCTAGGGAAGCACTGTTTACTTACTGGGATTTGCTTTCTTCCTGGTTTTAGTAAGTCCAAATACATTTCTGGTTAGGCTTCAATCCAACAGACTTACAGCCTTACACTGGAAAGGTAATTTAGTATAGGTTTTGTTCTAAGGACTTTGTTCTTATTAACTCATTTAACCTTATCACTATGGTTAAATGAGTTAATACAGATGTTTACAGATGGGAAAACAATGCAGAGGAAGAAGTAATCTGCCCAAGGCTAATAAATATGAATCAATAAATATTTAAACTTATGTTTAAATATTTAAGCCCAAGTCAATGGTCCAAGCTCTTACTTAACCAGTATGCTATACTTTTAGAAAAATTACCTTCCAAATCCCACTTTCCTAGCCATTTTTTTCCAAGGGAGACCACCTGTGAGGATACTACTGAAACAATAAAGCAGCATGAACCAGAAATCTCTGTCAGTCAGGACTTCAAAACAGAAATCTCAACTATTGTCAATAATTCTCCATGTCAAATTATAGCATAGCTCTCAATAAAATTATGAAATTGCTAGAAACTTTTTTTAAAAATCATTTTCCAACTTCCTATCAGCTCTCCTTTCTGGCCCCAGCAAATCCTCCATTTCACTGCCCCAGGAATCAAAGACATAGCCTGTTCTGGCTTTCTGTGATTAACTAAGTGTGACTAAGGAATTTACTGATAATCACAGGGGTAACTAAAACACGCCAGAAACTTGGAAATCAGAAAAGGCTCCAACTTCCTGGGACCCGTTTAGCCGCCTGCTCTTGGGAATACCAACAATCCTCATCTCTTCTTCGTCCTACCTCTTTAAGTGAATGCATGTTTCTGGTTCTCTGAAATCTGAGAGATTGAGTTTAGTTACATTCAACTCATTTATGAAGCAGCCAAAACAAAACAGAGATCCAAAAATATTTTTTTTAAGTTAGAAAGGTTGCTAAGTAAATCCTGCCTATTTAACTTAAAAGAAATATCTAGATCTTACTTAAGGGTAAAGTTATCAGACAGAACAGCCTCACAGATCTCTGTATTTTGATCGATCCCTTCTCTCCCAGGTGGTAGAATACAAATAAGTGTCCTTTCACACTACAACCAAATGAATGTCAGAGGCAGTGTACAGATCCTGAGATAAATTAAAAACAAGCCCTCTAAATGATCTATAAAATCTGTATCTAACTAACGTGAACAAAATATCTGTATTCCTAGTAGAAACTAATAGAAGAGCTAAGAAAAGCAATCCTCTGATTATTTTTAGTTCTAGGTGCCATATTTTAACAGGAACCAGTGGCCTGGGATGTGTAGAGAGCAGAGATAAAGAACTTAGAATTCCTAATACATGTGAAATAGAAGAAATAAGTAATTTTCGTATGTACCTTTGTGCATTGTTAGAGGTAGGACGAATCAAAAAAGCATTAAGATACATGAAGGAGGACTGAATGTTTTTTAAAAAAAGAAATATATTGTAGTTCCAGAAGGAAGAATCAAGGATGGAGGTAGAATTATTAAGAAAGAATTTTTTTGTGAATGAAAATATTAGATAATAATATAAGAAGCCAACTGAGGTAAAACAGTGTATTTCCCATCACTGAAGCTGTCTAGTGTCTGTCATAAGTATTATCAAGTTGACTGGTATTTTTAGTAGGCAACTGGACCAGATGACAACCTGGGGTCCCTTCCATCTCTAATGTGCCATGATTCAGAAATACTGTACATGTTTTCTTCATTTCTGTTTCATTTTTTTTTAATTTTCTTTTATCTACTTCCCTCTATTAATAAACATCTCAGCCATGCAGTCAGCCTCCTAAATAAGTTTGTTTTACTTTCACTTCATAAATAAGCATCACTAATGAATGAAAACACCATGGGAATGCCACCTAAACAGATATGTCTTCTCAAGTTAACTCCCGTTAGAATAAGTCCCTTTCATCACTAATTCCAAACAAAACAATTACAAACTACAATAAAAGTTATTAGCAAGTGAAAATGAGAGGCACGGTTAACATGAACACACACCAAAAATATTGCATTTAGTATGTCTGATCATGTCCTCATATACATTGAAAAAGTTCATCCATTCTCCTTTAAGAGCTTTGGGGATTTCTCTAGATCAGAAAATGTGTTAACTACTAAGAAATATGAATCAACTCAGATTGGTTATTATTCTCCTCAGTAATTTTAAATAAATAATAAGAAAAAAAAAAACAGCGAATTAGCAACTTCCACAGATACGCCAATAGTACTCCTGGACAACCAGACTTAGAAATTCTTGTCCCTCACACAAATTCTAGGTAATTACTATTTACATTTTAGTTTAATAATAATATTAAAAAACAATTCCTAATCTTGTCCTCCAGAAAGAAAAGCCATAAAATACAAACACTAACCAGAAAAGGGGTACGGAGGAGCATTATATATTGGTGTTCCATTTAACATTAGTATCTTCACACATAAAACTCCTTAATTCTAACTAGGACTTTGTTTCACAAGACAAAAATAAGGCAAAAAGAATAGACGTCAAAAGGTTGCAGACTTTCATTTAAAAGGCAAAAACTTTCTAACAAGAGCTATCAATGGATCACTTATAAGAAGAAATTCTCTAGCACTGCAGCAATTAAGAGGCCAGAAACCCATCTTTTCAGGGGCTGTAAATTAAATCTTCTCATGGTAAAAGTGTCCTTCTAATTCTAAGATTCCAGGATTATTTTTATTATTATTACCTTTCCCACTCTGGAAAATCTTCAAGGCTCTGTCTTGTAAACGTCACCAACCCAGTAGGTTCTACAAAAGCAATAAAAGAAAAAACACACCCAGAATAAGTTTCAATTTTAAAAAGATTATATATATTCAGTAAAAGAATGGTTCTAACAATGGCTATAAAACTAATCAGGAAATACCAAACCTAGTGTTATAATGCAATTAAAGATTGATTTAAAATAATATCCTTACAGTAGAAACTCTAAGAAACAGCCCTCACACTAATACATAAAACTATACAAACAACAGCAAAATACTAAGAGAATTTGAGCACTGGTGTTTTTTAGCGGCATTTTCCAAACTGCATATATTTTAAAGAAATAATTGCGGGGGGGGTGCATAATGGGTGTAGCTTATACAACAAAAACAAAACTACATTTTAATCTGTAGACTCCTTCTCAAAGATAAACTTTAACACTACACCTAAACACTGGTGAATGTAAACATATTTATGTGTTTTATAATGAAATAAAATGTCCAGGGTTAAAGAGAAAATTGTTGGCATGCCTTTGGAGTTGACACAGCCAAATCTAGGGCTTAGATGATATGCAATTGCTCTTCTTATAAGGCCCCTTCGCCAGAAGGCAGAATTACTTTGAGAAGATAGATGACATAGTTTTCAAGGAGCAATAGATATGAGAGTATAAAAACAGTATAATTTTAGATCTTTTTTTGTTAGTTTTCCTTTTTAACTAGTGGTGAAAACAACAAATAAATCAGCTGGCCAAAAGTAATCTGTTTGATTCCAATCAAAGAACAAACTAAAAAGGCCAGACTCTTTGTTTTCTTCTGTTTAGAAGAAAAAAAGAAAGCATTGAGTAAAGAGAAATATGTCAGGAACTATTAGAGATGATGGTGGTAGAGTCCAAATGAAAGCTGAGCAATCATTTCATTCCTCTGACTGATTCCATATTTCTCTGTTTTCAGTCAAAAGCAGTAACAACTCAAAAATCATAGAGTAGTTATATTAGAAAACAGAATTTTGTTAACTTGGGCTATAAAGTATTCTTTAAAGCCTAACTTTCTTTAAAAGACAATTGGACAGCACATTTAAAACTCACAAGAGGTAAACAATTCAAACACTAGTGGAGTAATTCTATTAACAGGAAACTAATGTCTGTTATCATTCAGTAGCTTTGCAGAGAAGTAGGAACATTAAATATGCTTCATATACACCAGGAGAGACCAAAAGAAATTCATAAAGACTGCAAAGCAAAAGAAAAGGCAGAAAACCATGGCTCTTTAGATATAATTAATAACAAAAATACCTTGAGAGTATGCCTATTATCTTTCTTCCATGAAAATGTACATTTCATGCCAGAATAGGTTGTTTAGGTGAATCAAACATTTCCTTTAATAAATCACCATATATACTGCATAAGAATCATCAATTTTTAAATACTCCATCTATAAGACACTTTATCGAAAACTATACTGAAAATAATTTAATTCAGAAAGCTCTTTAAAATCTTTCAGTCTCAAGATCCTCATTACAAAAAAATATTGATGTCTGACAACAACGAACAGTTGGTCCTAATGGAATTATATTTTATCAATTCTAAAAAGCATATTTTTTCATGTATTAAATTTCTGAAAATGGGATATATCTTTCACAGTCAAAGGTATCTATCTAATCATTACAATTGGTTTGGATTAAATTTGAATTTTTCTGTAGAAGAAATGCATCTGCTACTGCTGTCATCTGACCTGAGATCAGTGTGAATTAAATCCTCCGTTCTAGGTTTTTGTGGATCACACTGGTAAAATGACTTCAGACCACAAACTTGGGCCTTGTGGTTCAAATTCTCATGGAAGATATTTTTGTTCCCTCTCTACTTAGTTCCAAGGATGACATTTTCCATTTGTTTATAGTCCCTTTTCTGCAAGGCCAGGTTAACTTCTCACTTATCCTTAGATTAAGGGTACAGACCTTTGGTGTACCAGCTTTCTAAGAAAGGTCTCCTATCACTCCTCATCCTGAATTTTTCCCTTCTTAGTGTACATAATATATGGTACTTCCTATCATCTATGACTGTCGTAGATTTGATGAAATACATGGTACTTTAAAAACATTTCTATATTTTTAATATAGTTTCTATTCAATAGACTCCCCAACTTCTACATAAAGTAATCATTAAATTGCAAATCTCTTTTCTTCCACTTATTTTCTCCTTAAACCTGTAGCTTTACATCCTGAGAACCTACAGCATGTTCACTATATTTCCACAAAGAACTAAATTACCATATATAATGAAAAAGCCAGAAGATAAAATGTCTATTTGCAATATATTTTTTCAGAGTGACTCATTCCTAATACTCATGACAGTTTATAAATTTCTAGTTGAAAAAACAAAATGTTAGTTTTCCTCAAATTATTTAAAATCCTGAAACATAGAAAGAAAGACAAATTAGCCTTTAGAGAGGAATACCATGATTTGATTCCAAGGACAGAAAAGTAAACTCTGAAAATTACTTAGCTATTATAACGGGATTCATTCTATTTAGATTTAGAATAGCAAAAAATGTATCAATTTTTGTGATAAAGTATTACAAATTCTAACTTGGTTTAATGTATCATATGTTTCAAAGAGCCTTCATTTTCCTTAATATTTCATTTAGTATAGAGCACAAAACTAAAAATTGATGAGCTGAGAAATAAATAACCCTCTGTTATAGAAGCATATCATTTTCCCCTTCAATTCCAAATTTCTGATAATTGATTCCTTTCAAAAAATCTGAATGATGTCCAATAGTAATACATTCAAGAGGGAAAAATGCCAAGTATACCATAATGAGAGATTACTTACAAAAGGAAGGATATGAGAAAAATAACCTTAAAATGATACAATGATGTAAGACAATCCTACAACCTGGATGACCAAACTGAAAAGAATTCATTTCACTTTCCCAGAGTTGACCTAGCAAAAGCAAACTTTTGAGATGTTCTGGTTTTCTTTATAACCAACTTGCAGGAAAGGCTACCCACTGATAATAGTTAACATTTATTAAGCATGTAACTTCTCATTAAAGATTTATAACTACCCTATGAAGTAATTATTATTATTCTTTTATTTTACAGTGAGGAAACTGAGACTTAGATATGTTAAGAAACTTATCTCTGGCCATTCAGCTCCTAGGATAAGAGTGGCAATAACAATCTAGAATCAGCTGGTCACCACCAGCACTAGTTAGATATTTACCACCACTGCCTCAGTTGTTACGATTAACCTCAGGCTGAGATCCAACTGAGGAAGACAGACATGTGAACGTTTAAGTACAATACTTTTTTATAAGAACTCTACAAAGGGTGTAAAGGGGCATAAAAGAGAGGGATCTGTAGGAAGGTAACAAATTGGTCGACTTCTTCAAATAAACTAATTGCAAAAGTCAATGCTTCTTTTAATAAAGAACACCCAAAACATATTTTCTGGTCAATATACTTTCTTTTGAAAGTATTAATTTATTGACTTTATTCATGCAAATCCATTAGGCTATGTTACACTGGTCTAATTTCAGGATATATAAAACCCACACACATTTATAGCACACATTTATGTATATACTGAACATATGCAAAAAATCTAGATTATAATACTGGATTATTTAGTTTGGGCAAGGTGTACTTTGAACACAAAATATTCTTGATCTGAACTGTCCCCATCAGTGATAAAAATTATAGTAAGAATAAAAGAAATTTACTTTTCTCTGTGACTCTTCTGAAGTAGCAGAAAAGTGTCTTAAGTTTCTCTGGTTTTCTTGATGAACGTCCTTCAAACAACCTAAAAAAAAAGACCAAAAGTAAGAGGATGAAGGACAATTTAAAATGCCTTAATGATTCACAAAAAACTAAGTCTATATTGCTACTAAGTAATAAAAGAAGTAATTCTTCCAGAAGGCAAGTCTGTAATGATAGAGAACTAAAAAACTGTATTCAAATGAGATCCGGAGAGGACTGAGACCAATTAGAAGCAGGCTTCTTAAAAGGTGTTAAAGTCAAATGGTGCTCTCTAACAACCATGACTCTTCCCATATATCTTCCTCCACAGAGAAGGTACCATCTGGTCCCCTAAAGTCAATCAGGCCAGTGAGTTAATGCTTGATCATTTTCCCAATGGCAAATACTTACAATTCATAAATTTACTAGGTAAATGACTGAAAAAAAAAAATGGTACCTGAAAAAATCCCATGACTGTTTGTGTTGTGGGGGCAGAGGGAGAGGTGACAACAACAACATCATCTAGCAGGATGTTGGGGGACTAACCAACCTTGGTTAAACAAATATACCCTTTGCATGGCAATCAAAACAATACCAACCCTATGTCATCTAGTTTCCAGAAACCTGGACTTGTACTACTTAGTTTTTTTTTTTTTAATGACGTGGCATTGTTATTGGTAACACATAATGCAATTTATCCTGAGGAAAGAAAAGCAGGGCTCTAGAAGCAAATGACTAAGTTCTTCACTAAAAAATTTCAAGCACAAAAGCATGCTTTTATGCACAATATTTAGCTTTCCAAAGGCATTTAAAAATTATAGAGAAATTCTGTGGCTATAAATGATGTGGTATTATTCATCTGCCCCTAGTCACATACCCTGGCTTTAAAACCAGAACTCTTCAAGTAAAAGTTCATTCTGATAAGTACCAAAATGGGGAAAAATTTTCATAAATAGAAAAGCAAGCTTATGTAACTATGCAGAGGGAAAAAGTTAATTCCGTGAGGAAATTCTATTGAGCAAGTGAAATGAATTAGGAAAAGGGAAGGAAATGCAGATTTCAAATGACTAATTTTAGTGACCTGAAATTCTGAGAAAAAAATTTATTTGAATACTTATTTCCTGAAAAGAATACTAATGTCAGAAAGCATTTTAACCAAATCCAAAATCTAATTAATTTTTTAAAAATTAATTTTTAATAGTCCTTTGTAATATTTTTTACTCATCTAACGGATCTTCTTTATCTAAAATGTTTATTATATGTACTCTTAAAAATCCAGCTGCCTACCAAAAGAAAGAATCTTTGAGAGTACAAGTTTCAGCTTAGTTCCTTTTGCAACACATCAACCAGAACAGAGTTTGTTTAAATCAAAATGACAGTCAAAATGAAGAAGCCACTTGGCAGTTTAATTAAGCATCTTGTATGAAATATGATTTACGAAATAAATACCGTGGGATCCATTGCAAAATCCTTTGCTAGGTTCACACTTAGTAAAGGAAAGTAGTATTGATATAAAAAGACAGCCATCACCTTTTCTTAGAGATGAATCTATGTGCTATATAATTCAATTTAGGGGGGAAAGTTCCTATTCCACAGAACTGTTGCATTATGAGGGGAAAATGGCTGTTGTCCTTAAAGAAATAATTCCCCCAAACATAAAATATGTCCCTAGTTTCTACATGTGGTCGGCTCTGTGTAAAATCGCGTATAACTTCATATATTTAATAATAACCCTGATGACAAATCATTAACTTTAGGAGCCTCTTGGGACTACAGATTTATTACCCTCATAATATCGACTTGCTTAAAGATTACATGGCTATTATTATCACCCACTACAAATGAGCACCAGTTTTTATTTTCGAGGTCCAAACCTTAGAGGTACAAATCAAGGAGGATCTATTCACTGCCCCCAAACTAATTTCATATCACTATGTAACCAAATACGCTTTCCCATCTTCCTAATAGAGCAGAGAAGTGTGCATGGGATGGAGGTGGGGAAGGAGGGGGAAGATATAGAGTAAGTCAGGGGATATGACATACGTTTAAAACCTTTGTGTCAATTCTCAGACTTTGCTGCTGTGAAATTTTATAGCACTATGTATAACTGCCCAAATAAAATGAATTTTCCTGGTATGAAAACAAGCAAAAAATAACATAAAAACATAGGCAAACAGCATGAGCGAAAGTCATCACAAGAGTGATATATTATCTAAGAGACAGATTTTGGGAGGGAAGAAGAATACAAAGGAACTGAGGATGGTGCCCCAGAAAGGAGAGACAGAAAGATAGAGTAGGGAAGACAAAGAAGAAAGAGATTGAAAGAAATGTGGCTGGAGACGAAGAAAGAGTATGAGAACAAGAAAGTTACACACAGAGAAAAACAGACAATGAAAAAGAACAAGAGACTCAAAGAGAATGAGGTCTTCTCATAATAATCAAACAGCATCCAATTTTTTAACTTCTCAACATCATTTTTTTTAAATTTAGATTTTCAAATCCTGGATATATTTGAAAACATATTTTGAGTCAGCAGGTGTGTATGCACACATATGAACATAAACTAGGCCATAATAACCCCTTTCGCCATAGGGAAGACATTTTGGTATGTAACTGAATGATAATTACAGATTATTAAAGAAAGCAAACAGAAAAAAGCTAGTCTGGCAACCTCTCTTTTGTTCTAAACAAAAGTTTTTATTTTCAAGGGAATAAGTCAATCAAGGGTCAGATATTTTTAATTGGTGTTTTTCTTTCCATATGCATAAAGAGAAAGAGTTTAATAAAATCTTTCCCTAAATGGCATATTGATAACATTACTGGAATTGGATTCTAGACACACACCCACCATGTGATTTCAAGTTCAGGATTAATCCCATTAGTATACAGTAAATCAAACCAAAGCAATATAACCTCCACTTTAAAATGGAAGCAAATGATAATCCGGAACTCAGCCAGAAAGTCATTCTTGGCTTTTCTGTGAAGCACTCTGCCATATGGCTCCAGCAGCATTTTCAATCCAGGGAAGAAGCAGATGTAAAAGCCTCCTGGGCTGACCACTGTTGCAGCCCACAATTAATCTCTGACCATCAGTTTCTAAGCAATCTTAGAAGCATCAATGCTAATCACATTGGAAGCCTTTATATGAATGTTTAGACCCTGAAAGGCAAGCAGGGGAAAAGGTCAACAGTATTTAACATAACTAAGCAGGGCTGGAAGAACACAACAATAAATTTAAAAAGGAAGATTTATTCAATTTATTGACGTCAGTATCCCACCACATACTCTTAAACCATTCTTATTCAATCAACTAGCTGGTCATACCTTTTTCGATACTAAACACACACACACATACACACACACACTGCTGGTCACACCTTTTTTGAATACTACACACACACACACTCTCTCTCTCTCTCTCTCTCTCTCTCTCTCTCTCTCTCTCTGCTTCCTACTGCCAGAAACTATAATCATAAATAGCAACCATGTAAAAAGAAAACACAACAACAAAATGTTCCATAATCACCTTACCAAATGGCTCATCAAATTAGGTACTTGACCTTTCATAAGTTGCATATAAAAAGGGGAAACTTTGGTTGTTTTCCATTTCTGGAGTGCACTCAGAGCATTTTGCTCTTGAGAGGAAGTGAGCCATAATGAAAAATCATTGAGTTTGAAAACAGGACAATATTCAAGTCCCAGTTCTGCTGATGAGTCATTTACTCACACAGAACCAATTAGTATAGAAGCTTCCCCATCTAGAAATTTCCCAAGGATAGACTCAAAGTGACCTGTCAATAGGCTGCATCAATGATCACGTATAGTTGTCGTTCCTATCATAAGCTAGTTTACGCTTATTAAAACACATATCATCTCAGTAAGAGGCAAGTACAGACATCCAGGCTGCTGAAGAGTACCTAAAACAACTGTAGAGACTACCAGAGGCTTTACCTGCCTTAATTAATTTTTAATGTTCTGGTGACCAAAAGAACATCCACCAGCCAGGAAGACAAGAGTATGCCTAGTTTCAAATCTTCAACAAACCTACTTAAATTCATATTTGGTGAAAATACTACTGAATTTAAATCCCTTATGCTCACTCTGGACTAATGAACGACTATGGTTCATTTTACAGATCAAGAATTATATCTAAGGGTAGTTATAATTTCTGACTAGCTATGAGGTTAGAAGTATTAATATGTTTCTTGGAAAAGGAAGCTGTATAGTAGAATGATTAAAGGACACAGCTTCTACAGGTCGCTTATATCTTCCCAAGTCTAAATCCCAATTATACCAGTTAACTTGGTGAAGTAAACTACCCCCTCTAAGCTTCCATTTCATCTGAAAAATGAGAAAAACAACAATACCTAATTTATAAAATTAACATGAGGATTAAATATAGCATAGTGATGGGTACATGACAAGTACTTAATAAATATTAACTAATAATATTAAGAGGTAGTCTCATGCAAAAAAATATTTCAGATAATGTTGAGTAAGCAGAGGTACCTGTGCTGGAATAATGCATTACATAATGTTCAGCAAAATAAAAAACACTCATTTACATAAAATGCTTACACTGTTCTAATTCATATTCCCTTCATTAAAAAAATGGCTTAGCCTCTTTTCCCACCAAACCTAACATGCTGACACTCAGAGCTAACCAGCTCAGTCTTCAGGGTAAAGGTCCATGAACAATGAAAAAGATAAAGATGCTGTTGCCAAGAAGTCCCAGCATACCCTGCAGAAGTTTAGCTCGAAAGCACACATGCTTTAAAATGAAAACACATAACTAAAATTAACAAATTCTGGTAATTGGTGGCAGGAAATAGGAAGTTACAACAGCCAAGCTTCCCAAGACTTGACTTCAAGCTGTCAGTCATCCCAAACCTGCAGCCCATTTTACTGTTGAGAAAAGAAGGCTATTAGTATTACAGGTGCCCTTGCTCTCCTGTCATTTCCCTGATACTGTGGACTATCCTTTTACATGCTAATTAAAATAGTTAGAGTGAAAGAGAAGTAATGATACTGTGTCTACAGGGTTATAAATAAGAAGCTACCCACACTAGATCTTTTGGAAAGACTCAAAAAAAATGTGAGATTCCAAAAATTACAAAAATCACAAAAATCAACCACTGTTTTTATTAACTTTCTCTTCTGCTCCATTTCTAGTAATTGACATGTTCCTTCTCTTAAGTAACTATTTTTTCTTCTGATTATAAAACTAATATATGCTCTTTATAAACAGTTTGAAATATATAGAAAAGGATAAAGTAAATGTGTTAAATGTTTTTGTCTCACCACCAGTGGTAATCATATTTTGATTCATTTTCTTGTCAGTCTAGTTCCATGCTCATTCATACAGATGTGAATACAGCAGCATATTAATACAGATATTTTAATTGAGATTATATTCCATTTACAATTTTTTATTTCTTGTGAAAACCCACAATTGCTGATTTTAATCACGCTTAACCTTCTGCTCCCTTTCTTGTGTTTTTTCTTGTTTTATTAATGAGGACTGTGTTACAGTTATCCACAGAGACCTGTAAGCTTTTTTGAGGAAAGTGCTATAAACACTTAACCAAGATACAAACTAAAGTTATCTCTGAGGAGTTTAAATATTTAATTTTTAATGAGTTAAACTTAACGTCTAGAATTTGCTTTAAAATATTAGAGAGAAAAAAAATGTGGGGTTGGATAGGTAAAAAAAGAGTGAAAAAAAAAAACCCACTGGTGAGTATTGAAGTTGGGTGATTATAATATGGATTCACTATATTGTTCTCTTTATTTTTTGTATGTTTGAAAATAGCCATAATACAGTTTTTAAAAATAACTTTTTAAGAAGCTTTCTGATACAACCTTAACTTAGAAAACACACAGCTCTTATAATAAAAAAAATTTTTTTTCAAGTCTACAATTAAGTCAAAGAATCAGTATTCTGAGAAAGATTGTAACTAAGACAGCAAAAGATTATCTTAGAGACCATCAAGATATATGCACTAGCTGATTACTCATTCCACAGAAACAAATTGTAAGTGGCCACTGAAACACTCATTTCAAAGCATTATTAATTAGATCTACTTTTTAACAAAGCCAAAAACGAGGGAAAAGACCCTAGAACCACTGAGATTGTCTTCAGGATTCTGAAAAGAAATTTTATAATTTATAGCATCTATGCAAATCCTAGAGTTGATCAAATATTATTCCAAATAAACAGAAAGACGACTTTCTGTTCAATGAATCCTTACTTTTAATATAACCAATATTCTTCATGGAAACAGATCATTGTATTTCTATAAAATTAAATTTCACTTCTTTATTTACAGACAAAATTTGACTATTTCCTTTTCTATAGTAAAAAAAAAAAACCTGTAAGAGATGTGCAGACCTTAGCTACTAGTCTACTTGTTTAGTATATAAAATTATTTAATTATTTTTCAAATTATTTAATATATAGGTTCTTTATACATCTACAATTGCAGATACTTATGCTCTTTGTATAGAAATACTAAAGAAATCAAAGATAAAATGCTTAATTATATGTGGCTTAAAAATAAAACACCTACTAATTCCTAGAAATAAAATGTAGTTTGAAAAGTAAAAGACTGTAGACTGAGAATGAGGAGTCTAAGTTACAGTCCTAGCACACAGCCACTAACTAGTCACCTGATTTCTCAAATGTTTCCTCTTCAAATTTATTTTCATTCACTAAACAAGAAATTATTGAAGACCTACAATGCATGACATTTAATGAAAACAACAAAAAAACAGGACAGGTAAGATCTCTGTTCCACAGAAAGAATTAAACAAGCAATTTATAAGAAAATAGGCTAGGTCGTAGAGTAAAGTAGAGAAAACTGAAGGCACATTCTTGGTTATAGAATCCTAGAAAGTACCCCTATCTCTCTTTACTTGTGGGCCAATATAGTCCATTATTATCACAATGACTTGCCCTTCAAATAACTCTACAGCTCCACCCCCAACACTGTATTATCCCAGCTACCCTCCTCTCCTGGCAAACTGTGCATAGCTTCTCCAATGGGTAATCTCTTTGTACTCTGGCCCCTCTCTGTTGGGTTCCCACATTGTAGTCACAACAAACTTCTGAAAATATAGGTCTGATGAGGTCCACCAGCCTCCCCTCTCCTCATATCAAATGCTTTAATGGCTTCCTATTGCCTCAGAATGGTCTACCAGACACAGAATGGCCTATTGGCCCCCATCTACTTCTGCAGCCTCCCCTCTCTCCATGCTGCTGCCACACTGGTCTCTCAGTCCCAGGGCCCGTGTCCTCACCACAGTGCATTTTTACATGAGGTTCCCCCTGCCTAGAAATCAATCACCTCTCCTTTCCTCTTTGTTAAAAACTCCAACTCACTCTTTCACACTTCATTCAAAAGTTATTTTTCTCAGGGAAAGTTTCATCTATTAAATTATAGCCTTCTTTAATACAGTGACATAATGCTGTGCCCCTCTCCCTTTTATAACGGAGGTACATACAGGCTGTCAGAGGAATCCAGAGGAGTAGCAAAGCTACCCTGGCAGGATCAGAGCTATTAGACACAGTGAGTGATACATGAACTGAGGCTTGAAAGAGGAATAAAAGCCATATGGAAAAGAGAAAGATACAGAAATCAAAAACTAGCTTGTCCTTCTTCTTGTAATCCCAAGACGCCTAACACAGTGGAGAATATTTTGATTGCTCACTGTATATCTGAATTAAACTAAATGACTAAATACTATTCTCTTAAAATAAACTTGGCTAATGTACCTATTTGAAAAGATTAAAAACATGTCCCTGGTATTTAGTAACCAAAGTAGGTATGATACAAAACTAATACCATCATTCGATTTAAAAAAAAATTCTCTTACAAGGATATTACTTTTCATTGTTTGTTGCCCTACTCCTCTTTAGTGTTAATGATGGAGAGTAACTGTATATAGTAACAGACTTTCATTGGTATTATGATGTTTAAAAGCCTTAAAAATATAGCCTAAGAATTATTAGTCTAAAAGTATTCTTAAATCATCTGCTACGCTTTCATTTGCCAAACCGATATACGTAAAATAAAATATGGTAAATGTGATGAAGTATCTATGTTTTGGTTTTAAGAAATATTTATATTAGGTACTAACCAGCTAAATTCTAGAATTTTTTCCATCTTAAGAGAAGTATCTAAATTTTAAGAAGTTAAAAATAATGCCTTTGAGGATAATTTTTCTCGTCATTGCAGAGAATTTGTGAACCCATTTTACAATTACTTGTGGAGTTGTCAGAAATCCCACTCATATAAAAGTAAGTGGTATTAGAAACAATGACATTCTAGTAACAACAAACACCCAAATCTTGGTTTCTAAATACCATTCTCCAATAAAACAAGAGTTCCTTGTTTGAAAAAAAATGATTGATTCCAGAGTTGGGTCATGGAAAATATAAAATGAGCCTGGAACATCTTGTGATGCCAGAAAGTAAAAAATGTTCAAAATAAAGGTTGGCAGTCTGTTAAAAGAACACAGAAGCCAACATGAAGGAGGCCCGATGGACAAAGCTAGAACAATTTAAGAAGCAAAATAAATGATAATGTTAAATTTTAACTCATAGAATAAAATAAATACCTGTGAGTCCATTCTGACCCCAAAAAAAGTTGGGAAAGGGAAGGAATAGCTCTTCCTTAAAACAGAATTCCAATTAATATAGAAGGAAATATAGAAGAAAAAGTGGAATTAGAAAAATCACAACAGGCAAACACTACAGTAATAACTTGCACACAAGATCCACCAATGAAGGCTAAAATTAGTGAAGGGAAATGTAAGGCAAAATGTCTGCATAGTGGGCTTCCCCAAAATATTTATTAATCCCCAAGGGAAAGTCAGTAGCTGTACAATAGAAAACCAAGCAAACATCACCTTAGTTAGGTGATTACTAGTAGCAAGACATATCTACATGAGCCCACTGATATGATGCACTGAGGACATAACATCAGTTCTGTGGTATTTCTGCCAAAATGTATGACCTCATTCTATTTATGAAAAAAATGTCAGCCCAACCTAGACTGAGGAATGTTCTGAAAATAACTATATGAGTAGTCTTCAAAAGTGTCAAAGTCATGAAAGAAAAAGGAAAACTAAGGAAAGGGTGAAGGAGATATGAAAACTAAATGTAGTGTGGAAACAGAGGATCTTGGAACAGAAAAATATAGTAGAAAAACTGCTGGAATTCAAATAAGGCCTGTAGGTCAGTTAACAGCATGATGCCAATGTTAACTTCCTGGTTTTGATAATTTTACTATCATTAATAGGATGTTACACAGTATTGTTACATAGTAATGTTAACGTAAGCTAAAGTTGGGTTAGTTGTGTATAGGGATTCTTGGTACTATTTTTGTAATTTTTTACATGTCTAAGATTAACTCAATATAAAAAATTTTTAAAGAAACAACAAAAAGGTAAATTAAATAAATGGCATTTATTCAATTAAATAAATGGCATGTATTCAATTTTGAATACAAAAAAAGAATGGCATGATTTTGCACCGTGACTACACCTCCAACTCTGCACTCTACCCACATTGCCCCACCTTCAGAGGCATGAGGTGAGGATTAGGAAGAGGTAGTAGAGGAAGACATTACACACAGCCTGAGAAAGAGCATATATTGTAACAATTTTCTGAAGGCCTGTCCCTGATATTAGGGAATGAAACTTACATTCTATACACAGATACCATAAAGATAATTCTCAGATTAAAAAAGAAAGAAATACAGATTTGCTGGGGAAGGTGGGATGTGCAAGGGGGAAATTAAGAGTGAGGAGTTGGAAGGAAGAGAAACATGATATTCATTTGCCAAGAAGATTTTACAATATTTTTATTTCTGTAGATGATGGAGAAGTCATTTGAGGAAAAAGGTTAGAATTTGAAACTTTATCAATACATTCACAATGAATTGTTTTAGTCAAATAAAATAAGCATTGCTTTGTCTTCCTTTTAAAAATATTACATTAATAAATTAGTCATGTCAACTTTCACTATTGCTTTTCATCTTAACAAGTATATATTTCAAGTCTCATAAAGTCATCAGCCACATGACTTTAAACTCAACTTCACAGAAAAGAGGACTTTTACTCCAGGTTTAACATTATTTCAGCACACAAAGAATATAATTTACGATAAATGTTCTTGTGAATAATCACACTGAAAAAGCATCAAGAATCCAGGACACTCAGAGGAGGAGGACAATCTGACATGTTAGAAAAAACATGGGCCACAGAGCAAGACAGACCTGAGATTGAACCTCATCTCTGTTACTTATTGGCTCCTAGACCCTGTGGATGAAAAAGGTGCCATACAGTAAACCTGACCAGCTTAGGGGTGCCCTCACAAACTCAAGAGACTGAATGTAACCACATAGGATGATCTAAACATAAAAATCTCTAACTAAAAGCCAGTCATGGTGGGTAGCTACATCAGAGGCCTATAGCTTCCTCAATAAAAGTTAATCTTTTCCTTAAGTAAGCCTGTCAATTGTCTTTTTGCATTTAAGATAACACACCCTTGGAATGTCAAAGTAATCTCTATTTTCCAGACCCCTCAGGGCACATGCATATACCAGAGCATGAGATGACAGAGCACCTCATTGTTACCTTGTTCTTAAATACCATCTCTAATGTGCTGTACATGTTAATTATTAGCTATCCAGTACCCACCAATGCAAAAGAAGTGTATGTTTTACTTATCCAATTCCAGATTTCCTGGCTTTGCTTTTTCCTGTCCCCTTAATCTACCACCAATGCACAGTATAACCCACTTTACATCTCCTCCTTTGAGTCTAATGTATAAAATAAGCTGTACCACTGCCATTCTCTGGAGCATTTTCTCCATCTGTTGAGATTTTGTTCTTGGCAAGTGTGTCGTTAGTTTGGCTCAAAAATTCTCTACACTCTGGACATTTCTTCCATTGACAACCCTAAGCATGTTCTGTAATATCTATAAACTTTTAATTATCTTGCTTACAAAATGGCAAAAATATAACAATTCACTTTACTGTAAAGAATAAATTAGTAAAGATACAGTAAATCTTTGGCCTATAGAATATTACTCAATATTATTAGTCCCTTCAACCCTTCTCTATTTCACTGTTAAAGAGATGTTCTCTGAAAACATACCGATTGAAGTTAATATCTGGGTAACTAGAATACTCTGATTTCATCTTAGCATTTCGCCGTGGAAATGTGCAGAAGAAAGCATTAGCTAAAAGACTGGCAATCTGTTCCTGCGACATTGTGATGGAATGATTCATCTTCTGTTTTAGGAGTGGTATTGGCTGACAGAGGAAACAAAAAATACAGACAAGAAGAGCAGTAATTAGTTTAACAATTTTAAAAGCAGAGGCATAAAATTGCATTTGCTAAATTAAGGTAGGGATAATTTCAGGCCACTCTTAAATTCTTAAATGACAATACTATTGAAGTCAAGGGCAGTTCAAGGATTTCGAATCAATAGTAATGATAGTGAAGAAAACACAAAACATTACATACTGGTTAAAAAAAAAACAACAATGTTGCTTTAGCAAGTAAGAATTAAAAACACATAACCCACCTAATGAAAAATTAAAACAAAAGATGAAATAGAAAAATATGATGTTGAGCTTAGCTAGTATTGCATATGCTAAATTTTGTTTTCACTTATATTAAAAATTGTTAGAGCAATTTTTCTCTTTTAGTCCTAAATAAAATGACCTAAGAAAAATAATTTAATAAATAAGTCTTTTCCTTTGAATTCTGAATCACAGTTCACAATGACAATTTCTTTATGAGACCCAAATCTAATTTTATGACAGCAATTAATAGAATATATGTATACAGCCTCATGTATAATTTGCAAGAAGATTGGTATTTCCTATACAATTATTCAAGTTAAGGAAAAAGCAGGACATTTTTCCTTTAAAATTCTGATATCTGAATTGCCTTCTAGTTGTGCCAAACCCAAATTCACTGACCCACAGGCCCTGAATATTGTATCCAGTGGGTTTTATTTTAGCCTATCTTAAATGTTTCAACAATATGTTTAAGGACAAGATGGTAAAGCCACAGACAAACTGCCAATTTACATATAAACTGATAAGTTTCAAAATGCTCCAGTGGATGCTTTTCCTTCTTTCTTTCAATAAGAACCAGAACTAAGAATCTCGGATATTTTCCTTAATCTCAAACTAGTATATACAGAGAACTGTTCTGCTCATATCTCAGGAATCAACACCCAAAATGAAACTGAGGAAAGGCAGGCAAGATAAATCAAAACTGCAATGCTGTTAACAATTAACTTTTCTCCAAGCAACAGAAAACACACATCATTGCTAGAATAAGAGTATGCTAGAAAAAGAAAGTTAAATTTGCAGTTCAACTATCTCTCCTGGAAAAATACAAAAAGAAACAAGGAAAACAGAGAATTTATTTTCACTTTGGTATCCAAAATTCTTTCTTCTTTTAGGACTTAGCCATCACCATTTCTAAGAAAGAGGAAATAGTTTATATTGATCCCTGTTTCCCATCCTATGCATTTATTTACAACCCAGCAATAAGTTTAGAAAAGGTGACAGTGTGTCAATGGCTTAAAGTAAACTGGTACTTGCTTTTAGTAAAAAATGAGTTTTTAACTACCATATTTACCAAATATCCACAAAAATGATTTTAAAAATGAATGGTGATATTTTAGGCTTAATGAAATTTAAACGCAAATATTTCTTGTCCTCCTAATAACCAAATACTACAATTTTAAATAGAATAAGTGATTTCTGTTCTCTTGGTGAGGACTGAAAGGTCATTTGGGGAAAACCAGAGGATGTAAATTTTATTATCAAGCATTTAGGTAGATTAAAATAAGGGACTGATTAATATAAACAAAGATCTTTCAAAATGTTCATGTCCAAAATTTGTTTGCTTTAATTTTCTTATTATAAATCAAAATGTTAACTTGCCCAGCAGAGATTTACTTTTCAGAAAACCGAACACAGAATTAAAATGTTCTCCCCATTAACACACTAATGGAAGAACAAAGTTATTTTAAGCTGGACAAAACATTAGGGAGCCACAAATCTGATTTTGGTTCTACCAAGTGACTTGTTAAAGCTTACAAATTTAGGTGCTTTTACACACACACACACAAAAAAAAAAAAAAAATACATATACATATGTGTGTGTATAAAATCTCATTAAATAAAATATGGAAATGTTCTCTCCTAAGCATGAAAGAGAAGATTAAATGATTCATGTCTAAAGGTGATATACTGTACTGTCAATTACAAACTAAACACTGAATTCAAAAAGTATTTAATTAAGCATTATGTTAAACTCGGGGACAGAAAGAGGATCTCCCTTCAAGGAGATCATAATCTAATAGGAGAAGATATATAAACATAAATTACAAAATAATGTGCTAAGTATTATCGAAGTGCTATAAGAGAGATTAACGTAGGCTAGAGGAGGTTGGAAGTCTTCGCAGGGGAAGTAAAAATTTGAGCCTTGAAGGTAGCGAGAGATTTTACTAGGTACAGAAGAAAGCAAAGAGGAACAGGATAAAAAATAAACTTGAAACATAAGCAAGCAAATACAGGCATACATTTTTTGATTGAGTTTTTTACATATTGAAGGTCTGTGGCAACTTTGCATATAGCAAGTCTCCTGGCACCATTTTTCCGATAGGTGTAGATGATTTTTGGCATTTTTGGGTGGAATAAAGTACATTGGTTTTTTTTTTTTAAAGAAATAATGATGTTGTACATTTAATAAGACTACACAGTATAGTGTAAACATAACTTTCACATGCACTGGGAAATTTACTGCGAAATGCATTTTGCTGAGGTGGTCTGGAACCAAATCTGCACTATCCCAAAGGTATGCCTATAACTTCCAACATAAACAGCAAGATGAATTTCAAAATATATTTTACTCTGAGCAATAGAAAAATCTTACTTCAGACACAATGCATTAATGAAGTAAAATTAAAGTTATGGTACACTGAAAAATATTCAGTGTTCCTCAATTGAAAGTGGTAGCATGGTCCTCAGGCATTTGAGTGGTTTCTGGTTGTCCCAATGGCTATACTTGTGGTTTTAGGGTACCACAATGATGGACTGCAATTTGTGAAACCATGTGTGTGAGCCAACTCAGAACTGGCTCCTCTAGTCTCAATCAGACCTTCAAATGACCACAGCCCCACATTCTGAGTGCAACCACAAGAGAGATCCTAAGACAAAAACACTCAGGTAAGCTACTCCCAAATTCCTGAATAACAAAAACTCAGATAAATGTTTGCTGCTTTAAATCACTAAATTTTGAGGTAATTTGTTATGTAGCAATAAACAATACAATCAAAAAAATAGAATATTACCAGATGCGTTTATTTTTAAAAGATAGAGAATACCACAAGGTAATTTGTTATACATTTTACCACTTTGGGGATGGGGGAGGAATAAGTGAATAGCATTAAGCCATTTGGAAGACAAAATGTTCTAAATCCATTAGTGTGTTTTGAAGTAATGACTACTGGTTGTTGTTTGTAAGTTAGAGACTGTTTAAATAAAAAGAGAAAAAGAAATTTGAGTTAGCAAACTTCAGCAGTGTAAACCAAAGCTCAGAAATTGAATTCTGCATTTTTAATGTCCTTTTGCAGCATTCTCTCTAGCCTCTTACCTTTTCTAGCAAAATCATAATATTCTTTGGCAAAAACTGTTTCCTATCTCTCTTCTTTTTCTTTGACCTTGGTCATTAGAATTTAAATAAAATCCAATTGTGAGTCTCAAGAAAGCTATTAGTAAAGAAGTTATTTCCACTAACCTGGGTGCAAATATTTGGCAGACAGAGAGCAATTTTTATCATATCAGGCAAAATGGACTGATATAAATGTTGAGCTTCTGCTTCTTCAAGTACCTGAAAATCAATAAAATGTTATCAGTGAATGAACAAATGTTTGTTATAAACTTAAATTACATACCTCCTTTTCACAAGATCCCATAAAGCACATTATCAATAGGTGCACTTAAGTGAACTTAGGTAAACATACAAATTCATTTCCAAATATATGTAATTCACCTTAATCCCCTCTGAAAACTCCTAAATATCAAATATCTCTTATATCAACATTCACAATTAAGTAAAACATTTGCCAAAACAAGCAAACAAACTAACAAACAAACAAAAAACCAGTATATTCTGCCCATCAACTAAAATCTGCAAGATCATCAAGAACTCTCAGAAGCCCTCAAGGACCCATCTAGCTTCAACAGTCGATAACTTAAATCACCATAAAAACCACACTAATTATTTCGAAGCATATTATATGTGTCAAATCTAACCTACTGAGTACTAACAATGAAGTTTCTGATGACCTCGGAATTTTCCTTTTCCAAGCACCCCTGGGAAGTTAAAACCACAATTCTCATATCATACTTTGAAGCACAACAAAGATGACATCCAGGGCCTATTTTTGTCTTATAATTCCTCTCTGGAACACAGCTTTAGAAATTACTTTAGGCCTTTTAATCCAATTTCACTCTAAATATCAGGTTACTTCTTTAAAAATACTGAAAATGAAAAAACTCTTAATTTTGAGATACTTTAAAAAAACGGATTAAAAAATCATTTATCTACTTGAAATTACATTTTAACTAGAAGAGGTCTCATTTATAATCTAGTCAGATCCTGTCATTATTACAGAGAAAAGAAACTGAGGCAAAGGAGGTTTTCTGATCACCCTTGATAGAAAAAATCAATTAAGCAATTAATCAGAACTAGAACCCAAGCATTCTCACCTCCACACCACAGTTTTCCCTACTTCCCTATGTGACCAATCTTTGAGACTGATAAGGATACAGACAGACTCTTCAAAAATATCTATAGATTTCCTTTGCTGAAATAAAGAAATATCCATTCATTTATCTGCAGCTAGACAGAAACAGAAAACATTTACATTGTGTGTAAATAGAAAAAGTAACAAAGACAACTTATACTCACTCTGGTTTTATACAGAGTTTCTAACACTAAGAACTGTCTGTCTTTATACCAAAGCTCTAAACTCCGAACACTGTTTACTTATTAGCACTCTCTTTAAATTAAGATGATAGAGAAACAGAGATTCAGATGAACAGGAAGATATTTACAATTCAGGGGGTCAGAGATTCAATTAATCATAGGTATACAGAAAACTAAGCAAGTAAACAACACAATTATTAATTCTGGGAAAACGAAAAGTTATATAAAAGTGGGAAAGCAGTATCTTAAATACAGTGTTTTTACCATCCTACTAAAAAAAATAAGATAGTGATCTTATTGAAATAAGTATAACTATAGTGGAAAAAGGGGGAAGTAGAAATAAAGCTTGTATTAATGGTGATGGGAAAAGTGAGTGATAGCTAAATCCTAATTTTGAATAATTTTTACTGGCTATTCTAGGCATTACATTACATATAACTTAACACAGTTTACTGGTGTCAATATCTTACCAACTCTAGTAAAGTGTAGACATTTTACCTTATTTTAAGTCCTTTTACCACCCCCATTTATAATTGCCTTCAAAATTTCCCTGCATACATTCAGAATCATATTAAAGTTTTAATTTTTGAAAACAGTGAAAGAAAATGTCAAACACAATTTAGAATATTCAAGGAAAGTCTATATTTTATACTATATTTTTACTCTTTCTATTGTTCTTCCTTCTTGATGTTCTAAGATTCCATTTTTTATCATCACCTGTTTCAAGAAATTTTTTTAGACATTCTTTTAGGATTAGTCTACTAATAACAAATTCTCTTTCTTTTCCTTCATCTAAGAATGTCATGGTTTCCCCATCATTCATAAAGAATATTTTCACTGGATACCAAATTCTGGGTTGACATTTCTCTTTTATCACTTCTTTCTGGCCTTTGTGTTTTCTGATAAGAAATCCACTGTCATTTAAATTGTTTTCCCTAGAAGCAATGTATCATTTCTCTCTTGATGTTTTCCTTTCTTTGCCTTTAGTTTTAAAAAGTTTGAATATGATGTGTCTTAACATGGATTTTGAGGGTTTATACTATTTGGGGCTTGCTCACCTTCTTGAAGCTGTAGGTTAATATCTTTTGTCAAACTTGGGGGATTTTCAGCTATTATTTCTAGTTTGGGGCTATTCTTTTAGTATTTTTATAACCCTGCCCTCCTTCTCCTCTCCTTTCAGTATTAAAATGACATAAATGTTAGATTTTGATATAGACAATTTTTTTTAATCTATTTTTTTTTCTGCTGTTCAGATTGAGTAATTCTATTATTCTTTTCCAAGTTCACCATTTGTCATTCCATTTCTCAAATGAGCCCATCCATTGCATTTTTAAAAATTCAGTTATTGTATCTTTCGGTTCTAAAATTTCCATTTGGTTCTTTATAGCTTCTATTTCTCTGCTGGGACTATTTTTTCATTTGTTTCAAGCAGGTTTATAATTGCTAACTGAAGTCTTTTTGTGATGGCTACTTTAAAATCTTTATCAGATAATGCTAACACCTATCTTATGTCAGGGCTGGTGTTTGTTGTCTTTCCTCATTTGAGATTTTCCTGGTTCTTGGAGATGAGTTATTTTTTATTGAAAACTGGATATTCTAAGTTTTATGTTCTGGATCTTATTTAAATCTTATTTTAGCAGGCCATCTGTGATAAGAGAAGAGGGAGCCACACATTACTACCAGTTGGGAGTAGAAACTCAGGTTCTCTACTTAGCCTTAACTGACTCGCAGAGCAAGGAGAGAGAGGCATCTTGATATCACTGGACTGGGGAGAGAGTTCAGGCTCCCCTCCAGGCCTCTACTAACACCATCCTGGTATTGTACCTTTCATAGGGCCTCACAGACCTGAGCGAATCAGTCTTCTCTCCATCTTTCAGAGACTTCTTATGTTTATACAGTGTCCAGGGTTTTATGCAGGAGGGATAGGGAGAAGTGTCTGTCTAAACATTTTTAACCAAAACACACTTAACCTTAAGTGTCTAAATAGGCTGACGGCTTTTCTCATTTGGGTACCTGTCTTTGTCTTTTAAAACTGACATATGAGTAACTGCTGCCATGCTTTGCTGACTGTCACAAGCTTTAAAATATCACTTATTTATCTGATAAAGCACTGGACTTCTTCATAACTGTCAACACTTCAGCCTTATGTCTAATGCTGCCTTGGATACAAAAATGAGAACATAAAAATGTCATTTGAGAATATGACCAACTCAACTACTGTTTGAGATAAAAAGTGTAATTTAAAAAATTAGCACGATCTATGCCTTCTCATATATTATTAGTATCTTTATGCAAATCTTACCTTTCATGAATTATTTTTTAATACTTATTAATCTGTACAATACAAACCAAAATATAAAAGTTTTTTAAACGTTAATAATTTTACTTCAATGGTAGCAAGAACCTTAAATAGTAAATAATACTTATTTATATGTCATATGTTATAATATTAGTTACTTATAATAATAATTATGATTACAAAGGAAAATAAAAATTTACATTATGGTAAAAAGGAAAGCTTCTCCCACAAGTAAAGTCCTGCCCTCTATTGGATAGTTTACATAATTACGCGTAGTAAGTGTTTCTGCATATTTGTGTGCTTCTGTGCATATATGTATATGTACATTCTAGCCCCACAAATTGATTATGTATATGTTTCATTCAGAATTAAGTTTCAAAATTATAATGCTATTTTGCCCAACTCCTCTCTTTAGACTATAGATCTATTTGTTCTTTCAATTGGCCAGTAAACAAATATCTGAGTATTTATTATGTGCCATATGTGCTGACACTATGGCAGTAATAAAGACAGAACCATAAACAATAACAGACATGAACACAGACCTCATGAATCTCACAGCAGAAAGCCCTATGCTCTTCATGTGACCCCTCAGTAGGTTAGTTCTAACCTTGAAGGACAGTAATTACTGCAACCTTATCATAATGACTGTGGAGAGGCTATCTTTCTTTCTTCAGCAGACAGAAACATGGACAAACTACTAAAACAGAGTAATGATATTTGTCAAATGTCAAAACATTATGGATGATTTAAATATCCATATTTATTTCTTCTTTCTTAGACTACTTGATCAACTAAAATTAAACCTGTGAACAGTGTTCTAACACATATTCATACACGACACATTCATACATGACTAAGTTCAGTGCCTGGCAAACAAAAAGTAGTACATAAAAATTGACTACTGAACTTTGAATAAGTGAAATCTGTAGTTCATAAAAATCAGAAAAACAGTTGTCATTTTGCTAAAACAAACTTTCCACAGTCTACATCTTCAAACAGTTTATAGCAAACAGCTTTTAAAAAATGACCAATCACAAACTGATGAATGTAACAAATACCTCCAGTAATTCCCTTTTATCTATAGGTCTAAATTTAGTTAGATCCCAGTAAAAATTTGAAAAGTTACTAATAATCTCCTTTAATGAAATTTCTCCAAAAATTTATATAAAGGTCTAAATTTTATTAAATAATTTTTAAATATAAAAAGTATGTCACCTCAACATCTACAGAGGAAAAAACTCATAATTCTGTGATTCTGAATTAATAAGCACTTAAGAGGGTGTGATTTTTCTTCTTATACATAAGAAATCACTCGAAATTATGTTGCTCAATTTTATATTTTTCATCTGACAAAATAATTTTCTAATTTGCTATGCACAGTCTTCCTAGATATCACTAGAAACAAATTTTTTGAAAGTCATGCATTTTCACTGTAGAAATTAACATAAACAAAGAAACCACCCATAAACCCATTATTAAGGTATCCACTGCTAATATTTTGGGATATATCCTTCCTGGCTACTATCTATTAGAGTTTGTATTTTGTTTTCATTTACATAATGAGCATTTCCATATAAATAAATATAACCCTACATCGCTATTTTTAATAGCTAGGTGTTAATATACTATTTGAACACAGCATAATTTATTTCCCCATTTCTCTTATGATAGATTTACAGGTTGCCGCCAATTTTCAACTGTTATAATTACTACTGTGATGAATATCCTTGTACATACATCTTTGTGAATCTACTTAAATATCTCTACAAGTGAAAATGCTATATCAAGAAACAGAGTCTTTTTTTTTTAGGCTTTTGATATATGCTTTTTGTCAGATCAAGATGTAAGACATTATCATTACCCTAGAAAGTTTCCTCCTGCCCCTTCACAAGAAACTCCTGACCCCACAACCTGAGAGACTACCATTTAATTCTCATGTCACTACCACACTATATTAGTTTCCTTGAGTGGCTTGAACTAAGAGAACTAAGTACCACAAACTGGGTGGCTTAAAACAAAAATTTATTTTCTTACAGTTTTGGAGGCTAGAAGTCTGAAATCAAGGTGTTGGTAGAGTCATGCTCCTTCTGAAGGCTCTAGAGAAGAATCCTTCCATGCCTCTTCCTAGCTTGTGGTGACTACCAGCATCTTTTGGGGGGTCCACTGACTTTTAGAAGCTATCATCAAGTAGTAGCTACTATTATGATGATGATGTATATTTTACTCTCTGCCTTGTTTAACATTTTATACAGTTAAACAACGAATTATGCATCAAAATTTAATTTACATCTCCTTGTGAAGCCTTCCCTGACTTTCCTAATTGCTCCTTCCTCTGTAACTCATGTCACACACATGTACCTGAAATGAAGTAGCACTTATTACAATTTATTATAATTATTTATTTACATTTCTACTTTAACTTATGAAACACTGCAAAAACAGAAATTGTATTTTATACATCTTGCATTTCAGTACCAAGTATTTAGTACTCATTATTATTTGCTAAACAAAGAGTTAATAAAAATAAAAAACATTACATTTCATCCTGAAAGTATCCCTGCAAAGTAAAAAGCATAGGATATCTAGAGAACTGAAGTTAAGAGAAAGTAAAGCAATCTCTTATATTCAAACAGTGCCATATATTAGGACGGGATGTCAGGACTTTTCCTCCCAGTTTTCCCAAGGAAGGGTATTTTAAAGAACAGAGTACTGGCCAAGAAATTGGAAAACTACATACAATTAGAGACCCAGATCCATATTTATTATCTGTATTATTAACACAGAAAAAACCCTGGATTCTTTATTTCTTCTTACATAATAAAAATAATTCTAACTCTGTTAAGCTTACAGAGTTATGAAGGGTCAGATACAACTGTTTCATGAATTCTAAAGTTCCATATACAAATGCAAAATATTATTATCTAATGGACCAGTAATTTCCGACCTTTCTGGAGCCTCCTCCTTCTTTCATCACCCCCACATCAATTAACTGCCAAATCCTACTGACTGATCCAGCTGATCCAGCAGGGCCTTACATATTCATTACCTCTTTTTAATCACTACTAAACTACCCTGACTCAGCCCTTCATCTACTCTTACCAGGATTACTGTAGTAATCTAACTGCTGCCCTGCTGCTAGCCAACCTTCAGTTTCTACCCAAGTACACCCTGGTGTGTCCCTGCTCCACTTAAAAGCTTTCACTGGCTTTCTGCTGCCTTTCCAATACAGTACAAACTCCACAAACTAATAATCAAGCTATCTCACACTAGACAATTATCTAGTCTTATTAAGCATACACACGCACACCACCTTCTGTGCATTTTATATACTATGCAACTCAGCAATTTACTCTTTTCTAGCACCTACCTGTGTTTCCAGGTACAATTTGCACTACACCTGGAATATCTTTCCTACTGAGCTCTAAAACTTACCTAACCTTTTAATGTCTTGCTCAAGCAACACTGCCTCAAAGTCTATCCAAACTGAATTACCAGTTAGAAGGTAACTCTCCCTCTTATAATTTGTCTGTACTTATTTACACAAGACACTTAAGATTTCCTACTTTAGGTTATACTTATTTATGGACATGCTTTCTGGAGTTTAAGACAAAATTTATGTTGATTTACTACACCTAGGACAGTGATAGCCATATGTAACATTCTCAATAATAATATCTGTTAAATTAACTGACACTTTCTATCACAGTTAGATAATTTTACAAAGCTCATCCTCTTCCTCCTCTCTACTGCCTATCAGAATCACCACTGTTTATGATAAATACTAGAGTTTTGTTTTGTTTTGTTTTGTTTTAGAAAAGTAAACTCAACTGCATATGGACTGAGCTTTCTATGTTGTCTCTTAAACTTACTGGAGCTGCCTCTAGAGCTTCTCAAGTCCAAGAGACAGGTTCATATTTCAAAAATTAAAAAGTATTAACTTAAGTCAGAATTATTAAGATCTTACAGATCCATCTATTCTTCAGGAATGTTTTTAGACTACAAAAATTAAACATTAGAGGAAAAGAACAATTATAGCACTAAATTATATACGGGTAAAAATAATCGATTGGAGAATGTGAATGTCTCTAACATTTACCTGTTCATGACTCAGGCTTACACTTTGAAGAAAATGTGACAACTTGCAAGAAAACAAACTCACTCATTTCCCTTAATTTCTGAAGGCTCATGGAAGTCTTATAGGCCAACCACAGAGTGATCTCTCATGTGTATCACCCATGACAATTATGGCTTCAATAAAAATGTTCTCTAAATTTTAATAAAGTCCAATTGGTTTTCAGGAGATAGCCAGCCTAATATTTTTGTATTTAAACAGGCATATTTTACAAATCATTGAACTAATTTGTGGACCTAAATAAAACTGTCCAGAAATTTTATTTATGGAATCAAAAAAAAGCACAAAATGAATGCGATGGCAGAGGGCAAGGTGATACAAAAGGCTGAGTGCTAACAAGGTTAGCAGTAGTGACACAGGGAAAAAGACTGCTGAGAAGCCATCCAATCTCTATCTAATCTTTTGGTTTGGTTTATATCTTCAAACAGTAATTAAAAATTTCTCATTGAATTTTCAAAGTGCTCTGACTCAAATCTGGGAAGTACTAATAAAAATCACAGCTCATTATAATCATTTGAAATAATCTGGTTTAAGGATAACACAAAAGAGGCTTTTAAATTTGTCTGTCCTGTAACTAACATGAGAAATAATCTTTGTCATCATATTAATCTGATAGTTGTTTAATATGGGATAAATCAGGCTGCTTTAGACTCTTTCTTTTCCTTCCCATCACTGATTGACAGCAGAAAGAGTGCTAAATGGTAGAATTTTCTTTTATTCTTAATCTCTAATCCCATAGCCAGCTCTTATTAGCCAGTAAAGGAAAGAGGAAGGAAAAATGAAGCAAGAAAGAACCTTCCTACTAATCCTCTCATCTCAATTTCCAATCTCTCCCAATCACTGTTTTGTTTCTCAAAACATAACTCTGCATTAGTTTCTCACTTCATTCAAAAAACAAGCCATCAATGGCTTAACATTCACGAGGTTTTGCAGAT
This sequence comes from Cynopterus sphinx, assembly GCA_030015415.1. Taxonomy (NCBI): domain Eukaryota; kingdom Metazoa; phylum Chordata; class Mammalia; order Chiroptera; family Pteropodidae; genus Cynopterus; species Cynopterus sphinx. Next base: position 58,330,043 of record CM057382.1, read on the forward strand.
GTGTGTGGACATTTTGCCATCATGTACTCCTAAATCGAAATAATTAACAACTAATATGAGAACATAAGCAATTCAGGAAGAATATCTTCATCTAATTCTTGAAACAAAATGTCTCTAATCAAAAACAGCTACACTATTACCCATACAAATTTCATTAGATTATACATGAAGAATATAACTGTGAAAGTTTATGAAACATGAAGGGAGGCTCTTCTTAAACAGTACGTACTGATAATCTCTTTTTTCATGCTAATAATAAAATTCTCAGAGTATTCTTACCTTAGAAAGGACAAAACATAATAATACACCCTTATTATCTTCTGCCTGCAAAGAATTTACTTCTTAATACTGTTATGGTAAATGATTACCTTTAGGAGATAATTCTACACTAGCACAAGATGCTCTGATAGGTCTTTCTCATCTCTCATTTCCATTACCGTATGACGACATGTCCATCAATCACTTTGGCAAACACCACCAAACCATAATGCTATTACATACAAGCCAACAGATTGTTTCAATACTATATAGTCACACTATTATCCATCTTTTGTAGACAGCAATCAATCTCAACATAACAAGATTTCAGAGAAAGAGCAAATGGTAATGAAAGTTTTCTAGTCCTAAAAGCAAAATGGACTCAATTTGTCCAAGAAATATAAGTGAGCAATAACTTTTTTTATTATAGTTTATACTTTTAAATTTAATAAGAATATTTTTGAACTATAAGAAATACTTTTAAATTACTTATTTTTCCTTGTAATTTTTAAGACAATTCAATGATAGTTTCTCATACACTAAGAAAATAATTTGCCATACAAATCAACTAATGTGCATACACATATAATATAGGGCTTAATTAATTTAATTCTTAAATTATCCAGTATGAATTAATAATAAATATTACATCTGAACTTCACTCTTAGCAATAAGGTGGAAACACAGGTTTTCCAAAAGGTTTGAGGGCACCCCCTGGTGGCAGATTCTTTGGGGAAAAAAATACAAATGAATTAATAGTTAAATGCTATCACAATGAAAACATCTTACTAAAAATATTGACCAAGTTCTGTTCAGCAACTCAATTATTTCATGAAATACTTAATCTAGAAAAAATTCAAAATGTTACCAAAGAATGTTGATAAATCTCTAATGTTCCCTGTAAGAAGATATGACCAGCAGCAGCTTTTAGGTAGCAAGACCGGTAAGATAGCAAACACAGAAGGACTCTTATAGATATGACCTAGTGCAGTGCACAACAAAACTTTCTGTACTGTCCAAGACCATGTCCACTAAGCACATATGTTTACTGAACATCTGAAATGTGGTTAGTGTAACCAAGCAACTGAATTTCAAATTTTATTCCATTTTAATTAACTTCAATTTAAATAACCACATATGGCTATTGGCTACTATCTAGACAACCTAGAACTGGTCCTACTTACTATTCCATGCCAATAAAATAATCACCAGAACAATCCAAGGAAAATTTCAAAGTTTCCCATACATATGTATAGCTAGATGGTACAAATACATAAGGCTTAATCTGTACTCTTTGGGGGGGATGAGGGGGCATCTAATTTTATTCCATTACACTGGGCTACTTTTAGTTAAGTGCAATACATTTTAAAATACAGATGAGTTTGAAAATGGTCAAATATTTCTTTTGAAATAACTCTGGCTTTATAGCCTACATAAAACTGAAGGCATGTGATAACTGATATAGCATTTAGCTACATCAAATAAAACAGATTACGAGCTCAGTTCAATCTCTCACCTGGGTCATTCATTCTTTTCTTACTTGGAAAGAATAAAAAAAGTTAAATAGATCCCTGAACTGTGGATTAGCTGAGTTCAGGAATATAAGAGAACAACAGTACAATAAGTCCAGCCTCTATGTTATACTTAACTCTAGTAGGATGTTGCTATTTAATTCAAGCACATACTGAGCACCCACTTTACCAGGACAACATATTGAGCACTGTGAGGAAAAGGTAAACAATGCAAGGTCTCTGTCCTTTAGAAATGTATTGAGGGTAAAAATAAAATATAAAAAACCATGTGTAGTGGCCTACTTTTCCTACTTACTACCAATCTCAAATGATCAACTATCACTTCATACACATCAGTAAGAGACTGTGGCTTAAGATTCACTTTTCTGTGTGTTGATCTACACTCCTTGAATACCTTGAAGTTAGTTTAAGACACATTCTGAGCACTAGCCATAAGCTAGAAAACACTAAAATACCTGGAAAAGTTTAGCCTCATAAAGGATGCAGATATTTTTATAAGCAGATCATGCATTCTATGGCAAGCACAGGTGCTACTGTGAGGATAGAGAGTTTTCAGAAGAGGCCTGGAGAACAGTAAAGAGTTTGTGAAAGAGATAAAGATTAAGTTGAGTCTGGAAGGATGAATTAAGAGCGAGCAAAGGGCATGCCAAAGAACCATAAGCAATTTAGAGTTATTAGAATACCAAGTTTGCAGCGAATGAATGAATGAATGAATGAAAAAAGAAAAAAAGGTGGCAAGAAATAATGGTGGAGAAGTAGGCAGAGACAAAGCCATGTAATACCACATATATCACCCACTAGAGCTGAAAATAGATGAGGTACCACATAAAGTTTCAAAATATATGAATGATAGCTCACTGTGTATGAGCATCAGGAAGGATGGATTTGAAGGGTAGCAACAGGGAACATGGAGGTCAGCGGGATGACTGTTGCAATATACCATCTGAGCAATGTTGATGGCATAAATTAGACAAGTGTAATAGAAATACAAGTGAGACTCAAAAAAATGTTTAGGAAGTAAAATTATTGTGTCTTTATATAAGACGCTGACAGAGAAAAAGAGAACTGAAGATCAAAGATTTGAATGTGCCCAGCATTAAGTGGTAAAGCTCTTGGCACTATGTTAACTGATAGAAAAAAAAACAAAAAAGAAATCACAGCCTCCTTCAAGGAATGGCATGGGAGATGAACAAGTAAAAAGTCAATATACAAGTGACAGCTACACTGAACACTAAAAGACAAGCAAGGATTAACAAGGCTTTAGAGGAAGAAAATGAGGCCAGAAAAGATATGGTGACATATGTATCCTAAAGTGTAATTATGATTTGGACATGATGAGTTTTTAGGAATGGAATAAGACTGGCTTGTCCTCAGTGATATCAAGAAAGAGATGAAGAATACTGAAAACCTATAATGAAGAACGGAAAGAATTTCCCTTTTAGATGGTCTCAAATTTCTTAAAGAGGTATGAGGTATGAGCAGATGAATAACAGAGTATGGGCAAGGATTAGAGAACAATAAAAAGGTTCAGAACCATAAATGATGAGGAACTAAAAGATGACAAAAACGACCAAAGGCCAAATTAAGATTCAATAACATGAACTTTCAGTAAGGCCTACAGAGAAAATTATAGTTTATTTCTTGCCTTCCTGCCCCTTCCTCCCCCACACCCGCCAAATATAACCTACTTGCTAAAAGCAAAGGAAGCAAGTAGCTGGATGCTATCAGAGTTGGAAACTAGCCTATACCAAAGGTCAAGGAGCATCTAGATGAAAAAGTAGACTACATGTTTCAGACTCGACAGAAAAGGATAGGAAGGCTGGAGAGAACCAACAGATTACAACTGTTTTGCAAGGTGTGTTCCACGGAATACTAGCTACAGGAGAAATCTCAAGTTGTTATACAGAAGGGAGTTTTGTTTGTAAATAAGTTTGGGGACAGTGTAACCCAAACTAAGCAGTTTCTTTAAGACTTCTCAGAACTATATCCCAGGATATAATATGCAGCATAATAACCTGACCATTCAACCCTTTATATACAAAGTATTTGAGCAACACAACCTGGGAAACAGTGTCCCAGAGGAAAAGGAATAAAAGCAGTAGCCTTAAAAATAAAGTGGAGAAGGAACGAGAGAGTAGAAAACTAGAAGGCTATGGTAGCAGAGAAATGCAGAACTCATGATCTTAGAGAAGGAATTGACCCGGCAGATAACCAGGTCCAATCTGTGATCATATGTGCTCACATAGGTTAACACATTAGAAGGTCTCACACATAAACTTCAGTCAGACTAACAAACACATGGGTCATCAACATGAATACCAACCAAAGCTGTCTAAGTTGATGTCAGGTATCAGGGCTGAGAGGTGTCAAAGGCTGGCAGATAAGAATAGCAAAAGGGGATATAACCAGATGGCTAAGGATCCAAAGGAACAAAAGGCTTTTAGATGTTGGCAGGTGACCTCCCTAAGTCAGTGTTTTTAATTGATGCCAGATCTAAGGGCATATAACACTAAAGCCACCTTTTTCCAGAGGATTCTTCCAAGCTCTTCTTCTTTCTACTAATATAGTCAAATCTTTGAATTACTGGGCCTCCCTAGCTTGGTTTCTGCCATGATTCGGCCCCTTTCCCTTACCATTTCCAGATGACCTCATGTTTGGACAGTATGTTTGACTGACTCAGTTCCTTCCTCTCTAGGTACTAAGTCAAAAGCAAGTTCTGATGGCATGCACCACAGTGCAAAAATAAAAGCCGAGACCCACCTCAAGCCAGATCTACAAATATCACCCTAGCTTTTCACAAATCTAGAACAGGGTTAAACAATTCAATATTGAACAGAAATTAGCAGTGGAGACTAATAAGAAAAATAACTCCTCTTCATTCTAACAAGTTCCATCTGAGAAGGAAAAACTGCCAACAGGAAAAGCTTCTTTAGCTAAGGTAAAACATGTAGAACAGATACTATTCAAGGAGTGATTTGGGAAACATGATAGAGTAGAACAGTGGTTCTCAAATTTTTAAGTACTTCAGAATTACCTGGGGGCTTTTGACCTTTTGGGCTGGATAATTCTCTGTCATAGAGGGTAGCATCCTCTTCATTATAGGATGTTTAGTGGTATCCATGGCCTCTACCCACCAGAAGCCTACCTCCCTTCCAGTTGTGAGAACCAAAAATGTCCCCAGGTATTGCCAAAGGTATCCTGGGAAGCAGAATCACTTACAGATGAGAAATACCACAACACAGTATTGTAGTTAAGAGCTATGACTGGAATGAGGGACACCTGGGTTGAAATCCTGGCTTCATCACTTGAGCAAGTTAAATTCTCTAAGCCTTGGTATTCGGTTCTTCATTGGTAAAATGGAAATACTAATAGTGTCTACTTAATATGGTAGTTGTGAGAATTAAATGATAAAACATACTGTTTACACTGTATTTAGTAAATAGTAAGCCTCCCAATAATAAGCACCACTATGGTCTCTATGACAGATTATCAAATAGCATGTTCCAGCAAACACTGAGGAGATTACCTACCAGGGCAGAAGTCTGGGAGGAGATACGGCTAAGCCCATAACAGTTTGCAAATGAATTGAAGCAGAAATGGTCTGCAACTTAAGCAGTAAGCCAGGAAGAAGGAAAGGTAACAAAAGCAAAGAGAAATCGACTATGGGGAAAGAGGCTGTTCAATCCAGTGAGCTATAACAGCAAGTACTTTTAATATTCCACTTTCAATGGAAGATGCCCTTGTGCTATACATTGAATGTTTGTGTTCCTCCACAAAATTCATGTTGAAACCTAAAGCCCAATGTGATGGTATGAGAATGTGGGTCCTTTGGGAGGTGATTAGGTCATGAGGATGGGGTCCTCACGATTAGATTAGCGCCCTTCTAAAGGAGACCCCAGAGTGCTCCTTTCACCCCTACTGCTGTGTGCAGACACAGAAAGAAAACAGCCATCTATGAATTAAGAAGCATGTCCTCACCAGACACTGAAATTGCCAATGCCCGGTTCTTCGGCTTTGCTAGCCCCCAGAACTGTGAGAAATAAATATCTGTTTGTTTGTCAGCTACCCATTCTATCTTATTGTGTCACAGCAGCCAGAATGAACTAAGATACCTTGTTTATCTTTGATCTGGGCTTCCCAGGACAGAGGCAAATTAGACTAATAGCACCACTTGGAAGTTAATTTGAAAATATTCCATATTTCACTATGCTGGAAATGGTTATTGTTGCAGAAAAATGTCTTTTTATAGTGCTTTTCATGTAAAGAAACAGTATATGAGGTAACAAGATATTATGCCACTCAGCTTACTAAAAACTTCTTTATAAAGAATAATTGCTCAGACAGCTTAGAATCTGACTGCCTCATACAGTTAAGCGTTACTTGTCATTACCATGGCTAAGTACCTTTCACAGCTAGTACCACCAGCAAAATATAGAGACTTTTGGCTCAGTCTTCAGTAAATACAGCTACCATGGCACTAATGGTGCACTCTCTGCGTCAAGAAGACGATGGACCTATTTAAACACTATGATTGTGTTTACTTCATTATTTATGTAGGCTACACACTAAAGAGTATATAAATTTGAAAAACAGATTTATATTCTGTTTTCATTTCATCTTATAATTTTTATATTCAGATAATATATACTATAAAAATTATTCTAGTGTTAAATATGAAATCTTACATTAGATAAAAATTGTAAGAGTTTACCCAAAAGGGATACAGAGTTTATTTTTAATTTGTAGGACCATAAGAAGAGTAAATGTAAATTTAGCAGGAATTATAAATGAAGGCATAGTGTCAAATTATGTTTAAAAAAAAAAAAACCTTAGAGTTAGTTAATAGATAGAAATCATGGAAGCGATTAAACATGGAATTATTATCACCCCTTTAACAGAGTAGATTTCTGAATAATGAAATCAATGTCATAGCGACATTTAAAAATGTTTTCCATAGCTATATGAACCAAAGGAATAGGTTGGAGTTAAAGGACATTAATGTACCAGTTTAATTTCATTATTAGAATACGGGAGGAATTCTACTGAATGGATTTCGACTTTTGGGTATCTGTAATTTCCAACCCCCTCCACACACATAAATACAATTCAGACAGTGTTTCACAAACACAAAACCACTCTAATTTCATCACTGATCTAGTGCATGGTGGGCTCAGCTAAGATTGATTATCCATAATAACTTAGCAAGTTTATAAAGCAAAGTACCTAGTTCTAATTGGAGCAATTACTCCTATCAAATATACACTATTTAAAAAAGAATCATGAGTATGAGACCCTCAACATATGCTACAATCCAAACATACATTAACCGAACTGGGGTGATAGGGGGAATCTACATATTTCATATGAATACAAAATTTAATATTTTAGGGACTCTGATTAGCTCTTTTGGCTCCTACAGTTATCATAAATTAAATTAAGTCAAGCCATAAAGCAATGCAGATATTACTGATTCTAGAGACTGTGAGTCACCAAGGGAAGAAGTCCAAAAAGGTTAAATTTATACTGACCTCCAAATCAGAGGTTTGAAAGCTAGAGAGATAAAGACATTAGCTGTAGTCTTGTGAAACATTCAAGGCTGCTAGGCTGCTTTCATTTGATTAGGAATTTGCTACAGGCTCTTTATGACAAATATAACAAGGACACTTTAAATCTTTTAAGCTTTAAAGAAAGATCCAAAAAATAGATAAGCTATGAAGAATTCAATTTGGAATTGGAAGCTAGGAGTAATGTGTTTGTACACATTCAGAAACTTATGTCTGCATCACCAAAAAAATAAAAATAATAAAGAAAAGCTATTGTAGAACATGACAATTTTTACCAGTTATTAAAGAAATTTGTTGCTTTACGTCAACTTTTCTCAAACTCTCCTAAAACACACAAATGTTTCATGAAATGTTTACAGATTCTGGTGACAGCAGTGGTAAGGGGTGTGGGGGTGGGGAGGATGGAATGGAGAGAGAAAAAATGGTCCTTTAATATTTTTGTTTTAAAATTTGTAATATACAAATATACTATTTCAATATTGTTATTGGGTTATCTTCCCATAATATTATGCCCTGCCCCAAAGGCCAGGAAGTCCACAGACACCACTTAGGTATGAATGCAATGATGGTTAAGTGATGAATGAACATACAACTATTATATTTTATGTTATTTAATGACAAGTGATTTATACTGTGATTTTTGTCTAATAATTTCAACATATTATATTTTAACTTTTTATCATATAGTAAAGACATGGATCAAAATGACAATTTCTTCTAGCTATTACTTCACATATGATATGATTGTCTGGGTAATCTATTTTAATACAAGCTTATATTTGTCTTTTTCCTAATTTTCTACTGATGTTCTGTCAATAATTATAATTTTAAAAGTTTCTCATGGCTTCATGAGTTCAAAAAATATTATTTTAAATACCAGTATAATAGTATACACCTCAATTTTAGAAACAATAAATTCTAATGTAATTTTTTAAAATTTTAAACTACTCATTAAAGAACTCTGAAGGAAAGATTTAGTACAGTAATTTGTTCCACTTAGTTTGAAACCTCCAAAACTCCGACCCTCATTTACCTTAAAATTTAGTAGCACAATCAGCAAGAACGCAGGTTCATTATAGATATACACACCATCATTTACAGGGAAAGAGGTTTTTACACAGGCTTTTTCTGTTAAATCATAGAACAACATATATACAATATTTTAATAGTAAAAGCAAAAGATGCATGATTTCTAAGTTGCAATAAATAATTTATTGTGTATGTATGATGAGGTAAAGACTTCATACCTTCATGTATTTACTAAAAAAAAAAAAAAAAAAAATTGTGGATTCCAAAGAGGAATATATTAATAGCCTGATATCAGCGACAAAACCTTTCTACTGTAAACTATAAATTTTTCCATTTATTTTTAAATGCCCTCTCATTCCTGTATCCTAGCTCTTATTGTTCACTTTTAAAAGCCACAGATATAATTAAAACAAACTAACAAAACCTCACCCATCTACGGCCGTTTTTATGGCTAAATCAGCAGATGTAAGGAAATAAGAGGCCTAGTCATTCCTATCTTTTCTCTATTCCAGACATAAAAATAAAGTTGGAAAAAAAGATAAAATAGTCACTAAAACTTTGGTGTTCTTTGAATAACTAGCACATTTGCTTAAAAAGGTTTGCTATACAAATCAATTTCAGAATTTAAAGCTCTCCATATTGAATAAACATTTACATTTATTGTGACATATATATTCAAAAAGTACATAAAATTTATATGCATGGTCTAATGAATAATTATAAAGCAAACATCTATTTTTAAACTATCATCCAAGTCCGAAAATAGAAAGAAGGATCAAAAAAAACAGAACTAACCTCTTACACCTCACCCCACCATGCACATCCATCTTCAATCACTGTGGCTTTAATGTGCTATGTGAATTTCACAAGTTAATTCACTGAGAATAAAAAAGGAATAGTGCCACAGGTGTTGTAAGATGAAAGTATTTAAAATACCCATAAAATTCATTAATAAAGAAACTTTTCTAATATATAGAACACTTTGTTCAACTTTCCTGTGGAAAATGCCAGCAATAAGTATATTGATCTATTCAGAATATAAATTATAGAAGTGTTTGAATTTAATTTTGTGGAATACCACACAGGAGAGCCATAAAACACAGATTATTTGTTCCTGGCCTTCCAACAGCTGGCAGTGAGGAAAACCAATATTAGGACATAAATGCAAAAAACATTAAATAATAGCCATTTCAACTCAGTAGCAACTAAATATTTAACAATAAATTATAGAATAACAGATCGATCTTTGCGATCTTGGCTGGGCTCTGACAAAATAATAAAAGCTTAGGCAATACTCCTCACTTCTATCTCTAATAAGAATGTTCATATAGCAGGTTTGGCAGGATTCTGGATCTCTTACTTCTAAATTAAATACAGTATATAGGTAAATAACTGTAATATGGAATCATACTACATGACTATTGATATTAATGCCGCCTCTTTTAGGTACTTTTGGTTACAACATCTATCATACAATTAGATAAAGCAATGTTTTAAAGAGATACATATTAACAGCCTCAAAATAACATTAAAGTTTTAATGTTAATTTGAACTTCATTTTTTTTCTTAGCAAAGCAAGCCACTCAGAGCTCAAAGAACCCCTTTTAAAAAGTATTCTGACTCCAATATGTGGACATAGATAATGCAAAACAAATATAATTCAATTAAAATTTAAAAGCTAGCCAAATAATGTTGCCCTTGCACTAAAAATCTGCTTTTCTTCCTCAATCTCACTCACATATATGTATAACACCTACTAACCATTGCAAGCTTTGGCAATGTTATTCCTGTGGGTTGTGATGTGGTAAAATTCCACATAATACCTCTGGATATTTGATGGACAGAAAAATACAACTGTATTAAACACCCAAGGTCTTTTGTTAAGTACACTGAATTTGACAGAATAAAAAACAATCACAAGGAAGAACATCTTTGAAAGTCTAGGTATTATTTACAAATAGATTTCCTTAAATCTCTAACTGGAATGGCTGAGCAAATGATATATCAATTTGATGGAATATTATACAACCATTAAGACTAAAAATGCAAAAGCTAGGTAACAGATTTTATAATATATCATAAAATATTTTAAACATACTTTTATATCGAGATGTAAAAATAAAATATAGATATGGGTAAAGACATAAGAAATAATAAGAAATGAAAACAGTACAGTTATGGGGACTCCTCTAATCTTCCATATGTTTACAAAGTAAGTGAAAATAAGGTCAAAAATGCAATGATTCTATTCTCTAAAGAACTGTAAAATCATCATTAGATCTCATATTTAGGATCTGCACTAAATACACCAAAATTTGCTATAGATTACCCTTACTTCTAGGCAAGGTTACCAGATGAAAGGGAAACAAGGTCCTGTCTGAGTAGTCTGATTAAGAAGAGGGTAGTGGGGAAACACTACTCTACCCCACAGCAAGGTGACAGAGGTATTTTAACCAATGTAATGTTTTACTACCATCACAAGGTATCAAATTTAACATTCTTACAAAATTTACAACTATGTCCAAGAAAACTACAAATGCAAATATTTTATCTATATTTTATAAGTGCCACAGAAGATTATATCAGTTTAGCCAACTTTTCATTGTATCAAAAATTACACCTCTGTAAGAGAGAAAAACATCGACTTTCAAGGATATTCTGATACAGGCATAACTTCTACTACTTTAGGCCTGCCTTTAAACATCACATGGGTCAAAAGCTCAAAAAGGTGCCCTGAAATCACTGGTCTTATCTTAAGATGCAGAATCAGTTTGGAGTCTATTAATGTGATTATAGAAATTGCCCTTAACAGCTACCATTTTGCAGAAATGAACAAGGTGACCCTAAAATTCACATGAAGATGCAAAAGATCCAAAATTGCCAAAGCAAACTAGAAAAAGAACAAAGAGGACTCACACTTTCCAATTTAAACTTACTAAAAAGTTATAGTAATCAAGACTGTGTGTTAGTGGCATAAAGATAGACACATATATCAATGGCACAGAATTAAGAGGCCAGAAATAAATCCTGAAGTTTACGGTCAATTGCTTTTTGAAATGGTGCCAAAACAATTCAAGAGGGATATAAAAGTCTTTTCAACAATTGTGCTGGGACAACCAGAGATCCATATGCAAAATAAAGAAAATGAACCTCTACCCTATACCATATATGAAAATAAACATAAAAAGGCTATTCACAAAATAAATACAATAAAGTTGGATCCCTAATTAATGCAAAGTATAAAATAAACTCAAAATGGGTCATAAACCTAAGTATAAAACTAAAACCCTAAAATTCTTAGAAGAAAAAAAACATAGAATTAAATCTTTGAGACCCTGGGTTAGGTTCTTGAATATGATACCAAAACAGAAACAAAAGAAAAAAATAAATTAGACTTCATCAAAATTAAAAACTGTTTTGCTTCAAAGCATATCATCAAGAAAATGAGAGGACAATTCACAAAATGAGAAAAAATATCTGGAAATCATATTTCTGAGAAGGAACTTGCATCCAGAACATAAAAAGAACACTTACAACTCAATAATAAAAAGAAAAATAACCTAATTTTTAAAAAAGACAAAGTATTTGAATGGATTATTTCTCAAAAGAAGATACAAATGGCCAATAAGCACATGGAAAGATGTTAAACATCATTAGTCTTTAGAGAAATGCAATTCAAACCAAAATGAAATACTACTTCACACCAATTAGAATGGTTAAAATTAAAAGAACACACATTAACAGGTGAGGATGTGGCGAAACTGGAACCCTTGTGCATTGCTGATAGGATTGTAAAATGATACAGCCACTCTGGAAGACAGCTTCGCCACTACTTAGAATATTAAAGAAATACTACATAATCCAGTAATTACTAGGTATATATATCCAAGAGAATTGAAAAAATATGCCCACACAAAAATCTGCACATGAAAGTTCATAGCAGCAGCATTGTTACTATCTGAATAGTGCAAACAACTCAAATGTCCATTAACTGATGAATGGATAAAACATATGTGGTATATTCACACAATGGCATATTATTCAGCAATAAAAAGATATGACGTATTGATATATGCTACAATGTGGATGAACCTTGAAATATTGTGCTAAGTGAAAGAAGCTTAACAGACTATTTACATAGTATATTTCCTTTAACTATTTCTCCTCTACCATCCAAATACTGTGACCTCTATAACATTTGCCCTGTGACCCAAAATAAAACTCTTTTGTCCTTCCACAACACTCTAGACTCTAAGAACATTTCTTCCACTCTGCCTTATTATTACAACGAAGTACTGTGAAAGATATGAATTTATCAAGTCTTGTGCTCAGAATTGTCGATAAATTCATATTTTTCACAGTACAATGCCTTATATATAAGGGTGTTCAGTGTTCTTTAAGGGATAAACATCATTACAACAAAAATAACATAGTTCTGGAGTAGAAACATATTTATCACTCCCAAATTTTAGAAGTGATATGCAGAAGGAATTTAAAAAATGGTGTAGATAGAGTCTCTGTTCATCCCTCTGGCGACCAAATCAAAGTTGTGATGGAAACAAGGAGCAAACAGCAAGGAAAAATCGCCTGGGATCTAGAGGAACAATCCTTACATAACTAGAGAGGAAAGTAAGAAATCACCCTGCAACGGCGCAAGGCAAGATAGAGCAAGGATGCGAGGCAGCCCGGTCCCAAGCAGCTGAGTGGGACAGAGGCTGTAGAGGCAGCAGCCGGCAGCTGCAGATGCCTGTTAAAGGGGTCATGTCCAAGCAGACTTTCCCAATGTTGGACCTGCTCACTCTGAGCACCAGTGCAGGTTTGGCTCCGCACAGGGAACACCACAGACTTACAGGGGGACACCGAGTTGTCGGAGTAAGGGCTTGAGGGGAGAGTTGCTCTGCACAAAAGTGCAGGCGGTAGCCATTGTTCCATGTTGAGCCTCCCCCACTCGCAGTGCATGGACAAAGTGCTGTAGGAGCTGTGAAGTCATCAAACTGGAAAACAGAGGTCACTCTGCCCAGAGGAGTCCCTGAAACCCCTCTTCCCCCAACTCACAGCCCCACTCAAGCCACATCCAAATATATCCTCAGTGAGTCAGGTGCTCCTTGCTGAGCAGCACCTAGACTCACAATGGAGGCAGCTGGCCTCAGTTTCTGGTGTGGCCTTTTGAGCCAACTATAAGCACAGCATCTGTAGATTGCTTGCTGAATTTTAACAGACAGCCCCAGAGGGGCAGAGGCTTGAGCCAAATTTGGCCTCCAGCTGAGCCCTTCTCAGGACTGTGCCCCTGTCACCTACAAATCCACAGTAATGAGACCAGGAGACTTAGGAGCCTTGCTTAGTACATAGACAGACACAGAAAGGCAGCCAAAATGGGAAGACAAAGAAACAGAAACCATATGAGAGAGATCTGGAAATAATGGAGTCAAGCAATCAAACAGATGCAGAGTTCAAAACACTGGTTATAAAGATGCTCAGTGAACTTATGGGAAGGGTAGGTGAATTCAGGAAGAACTTCAACAAAGAGATAAAAACATAAAAATGGAAATGGAAATTAAAAAAGAGAACCAGTCAGATATAAAGAACACATTATCTGAGATGAGAAATATATTAAATGGAATAAACAAAGGAATAAACAAAGTGAATAAAGAAGATGATCAAATGACCTATGTAGAGGATGGGAAAGCCAAAGACAATCAATCGGAATGTCAAGAGAAAAGAAGCCAAGACTATGATAACAATTTAAGGAGCCTATCGGACAGTACTAAATGTAAAAATATCTGTATCATAGGTGTAATTGAAGAGGAAGAATAAGATGTTGAATATATATGTGAAGAAACAATGATGGAAAACTTCCCTCACCTAGTTAAGGAAACAGACATACAATCCCAGGAAGCTCAGAGTCCCAAAAAACAGGAATCCAAAGAGGCCCACACCAAGACAAATCATACTTCAAATGCCAAAGGTTAACTACAAAAAGAAAATCTTAAAAGCAGCAAGAGAAAAGCAGTTAGTTTACCTTCAAGGAAGCACCCATAAGAATGGCAGCTGATTTCTCAAAAGAAACCATGCAGGACAGAAGGGCTTGGCACAAAATATTAGACATGATGAAAATCCAGGATCTACAACCAAGAATACTTCATCCAGCAAAGCAATCATTTTGTGTCAAAGGACTGATAAAGAGCTTCCCAGATAAAATTAAGCTAATGGAATTTAACACCATCAAGCCAATATTACAGGAAATGTTGGAGGGACTTCTTTAAGAAGAAAAAACATGTATTCGAAACAGGAATAAAGAATAGTAATAACTACATTCCTATCAACAAGTACCTCAAATGGAAAAGAATTAAGTTCTCCAACCAAGAGAGAGTGGCTGAATGAATAAGAAAACAAGACCCCTACATACACTGCCTACAAGAGACTCACTTCAGATTAAAAGACACAGACAGATGAAAAGGAAGGGGATGGAAAAACATATTGCTTTGATGGACCTACAAGGTACTGCTCTGAATGAAATGGGTCAGGTAAAGACAAATATCAAATAATTTCATGTACACTGGAACTCTAAAGAACAAAATCAACAACAATAACAAAAGTGGAAGTAAACTCATAGATACAAAGAATATTTAGAAGGCTATTAGATGAGAGGAGGGGTTGAGAGACCTCAAAAGAAAAAGACAAAGGGATTAAAAGGTACAAATGGATAGTTGCAGAATAGACATGGAGATGTATAGTATGGGGAAGAAAGTTAACAAGATTGTAATAAATATGTAAGGGGGCAGAAGGGTACTAGATTTAGTGGGGTGATTACTTTGCAAGTTATGTGGATCTCTGATCACTATGCTATACAAATGAAACTGGTATATTATTGTATGTCAACAATAAGTAAAAAAAAAATCATTGAATTGTAGAATGTAAATGCAAGCAACTAACTGTCTATTATTTTTCAATAAAAACAAAAAAAGTGATTTTCAGTATATTAGCTAAACCCTTAAAACATGCCATTAAGGTGAATAAGGTGGTTATTTTGTCATTTTAACGAATGAGGAAACTAAATGAATTCACGTGGCTTGTCCAAGGCTACAAAGAGTTGAGACTAAGAACTCATGATTCTCATTTCTGATACTACGCTCTTTTCTCCACCAGTGGTTCTCAAAATGTAGTACATGAACCAGCAGCACAAACATCACCTAGAAAATCATTAGAAATGCAAAGTCTCAGGTCCTACCCAAGACCTACGGAATCAGAAACTCAGAGAGAGTGGTGAGTAGCAATCTGTTGTAACATGCCCTCCACAAGATTCAGATACACGATAAATCTGAGTGACACTGCTGTGTATCATGCTGCCTCACACTTTGTGAGATAATCAGAACATTTCTGGAAAAAATGGGGTGGTGGTGTTATTTATATCACTGTAATGGCATTTTCACATTTTCAGGCTCTTCCAAATTAACAGGAGATAATTATAAAGATTCACAATAATTTTAATGTCTGATTCCTGACAGTGTAATTAATCAACCACTTTCTTTTGGATCACTACTAGCAGTCCTAGAGAACAGACAAATCTTAAGTACAGTAATGTCACAGGAAAGTAACCAATAAGAACACTGAAATGGCACTAACTAAAAATGCTCAGAGAAGGAAGAGTCTGTTTTATTTAGGTGTATTGTGTGCAGGGAACAGGGGGCAGGAATCAGAAACATAACAAGTTTTATTAACATGAACCATTACTTCTAAATAATATTCTTCTGACCTTGGTAACCCTGAAAACCAATATATTACTTGAGCTCCTGTGAAATCCAGCCCATAACTACACACAAAGCACTCCCTAAATATAGGGCATTTTACTGGTGCTACAGGAAACACAAAGCTAAGAAAGATAGTCTTTGTCTCACAAAACTGTTAATAAGGTACTAGAGAATGTCAACATTTCATTAAGAATAAAGCAAGGCAAAGTGAGAAAGTGCTATAAGATAAATTTTAAAATTTGCAATTTGCCATGGAAATTCAAACGAAGGTGACATCTTGTTTTGGAGGGAACAGACAGGAAAATGTGAATCTGGTAAGACAGAATTTCAATAGATAAAAGTGGAGGAAGGGGGGCATATCAGTCTCTTATTACTGAATAATGAGAAGGCAAGTACAAGAGGAAGGTGTATGCAGAGGGACAACACACTATGATTGAAGGCAACAGTAGAAAGAACACTGACAGGGTTACACTGCCCCGCCAGAGACAAACTATATTACTCTGGCCAAGAAAGTCCATCTCTAATTCACAAATACATATCTGCCATAGGAATAATAATAATTCTCTTAATTTGCCTCAGTTTTTATCTGAAAAAAAAAAAAAGGTCAGAGAGGGAAAGGCCTCAATATAAAAAATATAGGACACGTGCAAAACTCAACAATTATTCTCTATCAGGTAAATCAAAATTATGTAATATTGAAAAAAATTTCAATTCAAAATGTTTCCATTTCAAAAATTCATTAGTTTCTATCATTAGTAAATGAAGCATATATAATATAAACAACTAAAATTAATGTAAAAGAAATCACAAAATTTTTTTAAAATAGGTTTTATATAAAAGTATTTCTTGGAGAAGGGGAAGTATACTGACAATTTCTTCTAAAACTAAAACCACACTCATCAAACAATTCAACAATAGCACTCTTAGGCATTTATCCCTATGTTCATGCAAAACCTTGCCCATGACAGTACATAGCAGATTTGCTGTAACAGCCAAAAACTGGAAACAACCCAAATGTCCTGATATGTGTCTATGGTTAAACAAATTATGATATATCTATAACAAAGAATACTACTCAGCAATAAAAAAGAACAAACTATTGGTGGATTTAAGGGACTTCTGAGTGAGAAAAGGCAATTTTAAAAGGTCATACAGTGTAACTTTTTGAAATATAATTATAGAGAGGGGGAACAGATTAGGAATTGCCAGAAATTAGGAGGGTGTTGGTGTGGCTATAATGGGCCATACCAGCAAGCTCTGTGGTGATGGAACAGTTCTGTATCTTGTTTGCAGTGGTGGTTACATGAAGCTACAGTTACATAAGTGCACACACAAATAAGTACAGTTATAACTGGTAAAATCTAAATAAGCTCTGATGTCATTTCCTGGTTTGATATTATATTACACTTATTTAAGGGATCGACATTGGGAAGGTGAAATGAAGTGTGCATGGGACATCCCTGTACATTTCTTTGCAGTTTTTCTTGTGAACTATCATTATGTCAAAAGAAAATGTTAAAAAAAAAGAAAAAGGTATACTGCCATTTTTTTCAAAATAGTTGATGTCCATTCCTTTAAACAGTACTAAGAAAGTTGTATCCTTACCTACTGCTGATGGTATGCTAAATTGCTAGTCTCCTGTGGAAAATTATTTTATAGGATATATCCAGGGCCATAAAATATTGTGCTCTTTGACCTAGTCATCTAATTTCTGGATGTCACCTAAAGAACAATATTTGGGAAAACATATAGTTTTGCACCATATTATAAGATTATAATGGAAGCAAAAAATTTTTACCGCCTAGTGACATCATAGCCATAGCTCAGCATATTATTCACGTGCTTGTGGTGATGCTGGTATAAACAAGCCTACTACACTGCCAGTTGTATAAAAGTATAGCACATACGATTATGTACCCTATATAACACTTACTAATAAACAACTGTATTACTGGTTTATGTATTTATTATACTTTTTATCATTATTTGAGTATACTCTTTCTACTTAAAAAAAAAGTTTGCTATAAAATAGATTCCCTATTACATCAGCAGCAGCCTCATACATCTCATTTTTACTATATCTCTGAGTGCTTCATTTTCTCTTGTGCTTGATTTAATCTCGTATTGTTTTATACAGTAACATGCTGTATAGGCTTTTAGGCCAGGAGCAACAGGTTATTCCATCTAGCCTAGGTGTGTAGTAGGCTATTCCATCTAGGTTTGTGTAAATGCACCCTATGATGTTCACACAACAATGAAATACCAAATGATGCATTTCTCAGAATTTATCCAGGTTGTTAAACAACGTATGACTCGTGTGTGTGTGTGTGTGTGTGTGTGTGTGTGTGTGTGGTGTGTATACACATCTACACACACATATATGTAAAGATTTTACTACAGTAAAATCGAGAACTGATTAAACCTGGATGCAATCTAGATGTTTGAAAAAATAGGAATGTAAAACTCTCAAAATCTAGTTGTAAAATATCATGCAGCTATTAATAATGTTGATAATGGTATAACACTATAACAGAAAATGCATATTGTGAGAATAAAGCAAAATTCAAAATTAGCTCCTAAAACATACGTATAAAATAACAGAAAATATTTTTCACAAAATATTTCACAAAATATTGCATTATTGTGACAGAATTATGGGTATTTTTCTTTTCAACTTTGTTACACAGTTGCCATATTATTTTCATAGTTAAAGAAATAAGCATACTTTTACCTTCTCCCAGAAATCAACCAAAGCTGTAAAGTCCCATTTCTTAGAATATGCCACATTGTATTTTAGAATAGCATCCTATGGAAAAAGCATACACAAAAAACCTCATGATATAGTCAAAAAAATTATCTATGAATAGACTCTTTTGTGAACTACTTCCAGTAAATTTCTTCATGCTGGACAAGCTTCCTCTTACCATTAACTATTCCACATCAGTAGCTATGAACAAATAGAACGCATACTAATTTATTACTCACTTAAGAAAAATGAGATTAGAAAGGTCAAGTAATAATAGGAGAAATAACATCATAATTACCTCATGCATTCTAAACAGAGATGATACACTCCAAGTGGACAAAAAAGTTGGATCTTAGGGATAAAAATAATTAAATATTATGATTTCTGACCATCAAAAGGGTTACATTATATATACAAATATACATACACACATATACATACAGATATACAGTATATGTGTAGTATTAAAATTTCATGGGGATCGGAAATTAGGAAATATCTAAAAAGGCTTAGTGGAGAAGACAATAATAAAAATAAAATTGAGAGACACTGCCCTAGAGCATAAAATGGTCTTTATTCCTTTAAATCAGCTATTTTTATAAGCTACATATTAATAGTTATCTTCCCTCAGCAGTTCACATAAACTACACATTTACGTAGAATGAAGTCAAATAGTACCATCTACTGGTGTAACATTTAACTGTCAGAATAAGAGTCTTTTATATCTGTTTATCAGTGTCAAAAACAAGACAAGAGGCCCAAAATGGAGTCACTTATGCTAAATTCCACGTCACCCAAATAGGACTTGATTAGTTTTAGTTTTCCCAGCTATAGACTTTTAAACCAATCAATCAGAAATCACCAGGTTGGCACTAGTAAGGTAATCTGCCTGCTAGACCTCCGCCATCCCCTAAAAGAAAGTGGCCTTGCCACAACCAATCCACCTTTTGCTAGTATAACATGCTTATTCCCACTCCCTTCTTCCTAATTAAAGTCTTCAACAGCTGTTCAGAGCTCTGCTAGATAGATGCTGCCAAAGTTCATGAATCATTGAAGAAAGCTAATAAGATCTTTAAAATTTAGTCAGCTGAGTATCTTTTAAACGGTGGGGTATGCATAAGACAATCCCTTAGTTATGCAGAAAGAACTATTTACAATTATATTTTATTGTGTTCTTTTAAATTTCTATTTTATTTTATAATGTACATATTATATTAATAAATATATAGAATTTATAAATAATTGGTAACATTCGTAATACACACCCCAAATTTTTTCTAAAGTTACACGTGAATGTGAAAAACACTGTTAGATTATTACTATAAATCTTCCATGGGGTGGCTTCATAATGTAGTGATTAGCACGAAGGTCCTGGGTTCACGCCCCACGAGCCATAGACCATACCCCAGGTGAGTCAGGCCTCAGGTGAGCATGTGTGAGGGGATGCCCTGCCTTCAGAAATCTAGTTCTTAAGGGGAAATAGCAACATCCATGGGTCAGGGGTGAAAGTGAAGAGGGGTGGGAATTAAAGAGGTGGAAAAAAATCTTCCAAATTTCCTTATCATTAAAGAAGTTTTAAAAAATTAACACTCTGCCAGAGTTACCTGATAAATATCTCATGAGGTATAAATAATCACCAAGCATTTAGGTTAAAAAATGAGCCAACAAAATGTGTATTATTTACTTGGAACCAGGGAATATCCAAATTCCTTCAAAAAGGGGAGAAAAAAGCATCAACCATAAAATAACATGGCAAAAAAGGCTTTTATTTTTCTCTCATGGCCATAATATAAAATTTCCCAATAGCAAAAAAAGATTTTAAGGATTTCTTTTTCTAATCACTTGTAACTAATTTCAGAATCTCACATAAAGTACTGAATAGCAATGTCAATCAACAGGTAAATGTACAAAACAATGCATATACTGGAACAAATGACTGATACAACGAGATAACGTGGACAAATCTCGAAAATCTTTATTCTGAGTGAAAG
Organism: Cynopterus sphinx; assembly: GCA_030015415.1. Taxonomy (NCBI): domain Eukaryota; kingdom Metazoa; phylum Chordata; class Mammalia; order Chiroptera; family Pteropodidae; genus Cynopterus; species Cynopterus sphinx. Next base: position 58,350,911 of record CM057382.1, read on the forward strand.
AAACCAGACACACTACCATACATACTATACGATTCCATTTATGTAAAATATAAACTAATCTATAGCAAAAACCAAAAAAAAAAAAAAAAGCCAAAAAAAGCTGATCAACAGTTGCCTGGGGACATCAACTATACAGGGGTAGTAGTAATCTTTGGCAGTGACAGGTATCCTGATCTTAGTGGAGGCTTCACAGGAATATTTTGTATCTTGATTGTAGTACAGACTTCAATGGTATATGCAAATGTCAAGGCTTATCAAATTATATACTTTAAAAGGATGCATTTTCTTATATGTAAATTATATAAATTATTCTTCGTAATTGGTTAGAATATTCTAAATAGCATTTACACTAATTATTTAATGGGATTTTATAAATAGCATTAACGCCTAATATTTACTTTTCCTTTAGTTTCCAAGTCTCAAAAGTAGTCTATTTTGAGGTCTCCTATCATCAGAAAAACTGGATACTACTCTGTACCCTTAGCTATCAACTACTGAGGAAGGTTTTTTAATGCATAATTCATAATAGCACAATTAGAGAAAGCACAAAGAAGTCCTTTCATTGCATATTATCAGACATATCATATATAGAAATATTAATTTGTAAAACTTTTGAGGACAGTGCTCCTTTTTAAAAACTTTTTAACATCTTTAATCTTTCTTAAATCAACATCAAATTCATAAAAACAGCAAAAATGATTTTTTACTTATATATCTGTGGGATTTAATGTTTCCCCCTCCCTCTCATAGTGTTCTTTCAGCAAGCAACAATTACCATAAGCAGATAGAAGAAAATTACAATGAATTACTCCATTCTGTTAAATCTACCATAAGATAAAAAGGGAAATTCAGATTAAAGCAATTATCCCTTTCTAAAGTAATCATGAAACACTAAGGTACTGCTAAAAAGGCAAGCAGACAATATAATTTAGAACACTATGATTATTCTGCATTTAAGCTTAAAGAAAAAAAATAGGAAATTCTTATAAATAATCCTGTTATAAGGCCATAAAAGACCTCAGAACTGTTTCTCAAATGGAGTCTGGATAGCATTCTTGGGTGGCCTGCTTCTGTGTTTGTGAGTTTATAACTATGGTTTTAGAATACAAAGACCAAAAAACAACACACTATATAGTAATGAAGGAAAGTTGGTACTTTACACAGATAAAGACTGAGCCATCCTAAGATACACAGCAGTACAGGAATGTCAAATTCTAAAGAACCTGAACCAAAGTCACTATCATATTTATTTGCAAGCTGACATTCTGCATAGACATCCCATCTTTGCAACTACCAATGTCTACCCACTGTTTGTGATTACAAAGAAAAAATAGTAAATACAAAATGAAAAATTTGTATTTTTTTATACAGCAGGTTTTAAAGTTTCTCAGCATGCTATTTTGGGGTTTGAATCAGTGGTTTAAAAACTTCCATGCAAAAAGAGAATGTTGACTACAAATTGTTATCACTGTGATAATGAACACAATTCAAACAATATTAATTCTTAAAATGGAAAAAAAAAATCAAATTGATATAGCTGTACACTATAAGTACACAGAGTTTATATTTAGTTTTCTGTTTGTACATACATAATTAACATTATACTAAAAATAAATAAACTGGTAGATCCTGAGAATTTCTATCATTTAAAAGGAGCATATTATAAGATTGAGAAACACTTATGGAATAAAATTTTCAAAATATATTATGATATAATATCAACATTTTTCATGTTAGGGAAGAAAAATAAGACCTACAGAAAGGTATAGAAAGTTTAAGAGTAACTTGTAAGTATAAATGAAAAAACAGTACAATACCTGAGCAATTGTACACAGCAAATCAAGTCTCTCAAAGAAAATAAAACCCATTTTCAAAGTACAGAAATATCTATTACTGTAATAGTTAAGAAAACTTTAAAGTTTACATGACTACAATGCCAAAAATAAACTCATACTCATATTTTAGCTACTAGAAAAGCAATCTAATGGTTACTTAAATGAAATATTTTTAAAAAATCAAAAAAATAAATTATTGCCAAAATATAAGGTCAATAAATTATTAAACTACTAGAAGCTATATTAAAAGCAATAAAAAACAGAATGCTTACTGAATACTTTAATCATTAGGAAATTCAACTTCCCTTTGGGCAAATATGGTTGAAAACATAATTCTTTCCTCATTCATTCTTAAAGACATTTCAGAAACATGATAATTTTAAAACAAAAATAAAGAGAAGCCTGTACCAAAGGAAACTGGATGGCGGATCAAGAAACAAAGGTCTTATTCCCGGTTCTCCAAATTATTTTGTGTGGCTCCAGGCAAGTCATTTACAATTCTCAATACTTCTACTCATTTCTTAGTTATGGACTGGAAACCAAGAATGTCTAGAGTTCCTCAGGAAGAAATCGCGGTGCATATAAATAATGATATTACCTAAGTCCACTAAAGATCAAAAAATGTCTTTGAGGGTGGAGAAACAGGGCCCATCTCTAAGAACTAGATGTAAGAGGCAAGAACAGCAAAATAGCATACCTTCAGGTTTTGTGGTCTTGTAAATTTGTTAAGAAGTGCAGTCTGAATGAGTTCCCACCTGCTCCCGGCAGTTCGCTCACCATTCTTTGAGAAAAAAGAAAAACAAATGAGGAAACTAAGTTCTTTTGGATCATAAAATAGGAGTCAAACAAGAATGTACTAAATCAGAAACTAAAAGAACATCAGTTTTGTTCCTACCTCATCTTCCACAGGGTACAAGTTTTGTTCTGAACAAGGCATCTTAACATGCTTGTTGTCCCACAAATCTTTAAAATGTGTTGGAAAAGGTTTAGGAACTTCTCCTGCTCTCAAAAGATCTACCTGAAACAGAAGTTAACAAGAAAACTGTAAGTGCATAAAAACTAGGTGTATCTTCTACAAAAGAATCCAAATACAGTAGCCAAAGTAAATGCTATAAAATACAGACAAGCTCCTAGGCAAGAAATCTCTAAAATCTTCAGTTATTTCCACTCCTTATCTCCATTTAATCAGTTTCTAAGTCACCATGTCCTGGCCATTCTATTTCCATTTCATCTAGGCATCTAGTCTTCATTATTCCTTGCCTGTATTTCTGCCAAGAGCCTTCTGTCCCTTTCTCTAACTCCAACTACTCCCAGAACATTCATACCCCTTAAATTCCTCTGTCCACTTAGGAATGACATTATCATTCTCAAGTATTCCCAGGCTTTTAATCCTATCATGGCTCCCCTCTGCCTATACTGATTCCAAATGATGTTCCTGGTTTTTAACTTCCTCTCTTACCCAAACACTATCTGGTTAAACATCTATTTTGACCTTTAACATTTGGCCTGATTTTCATTTCCTCTAATGTCTTCAGAAACTTTTTAAGAGGTAGTTTATTCCCTCTTGTTTTATTAGATTATACTAAAACCAACTCGTTTTTCCTTCCCCCACAAGACTCTGAACTTCTTTAAGTAATCATATTTACTTTGTAGTCTAAATATTTATAATAAGCCTGACATGTCTTTTACATGTGTATTTATGTGTGTGTGTGTATACATATATATAAAAACATATACTATTTATAATAGCATTCAATAAATATTTGAGAAAGGAGATATTTTAAAACACAAAAGTTTTACATATTAGATATTCTGGACATTTCACATAAATGGAATAATACAATATGTGCCCATTTGTGTCTGGCCTCTTAGCATAATGTTTTCAAGGTTCATCCATGCTGTATCAGGAATCAGAACTTTATTGCAGACAATTAAACAATGACATTTGATATCTAATAATAAATAAACAGTAATTATAGAGATTAAATAATGATGGTATAGGACGCTCTGGGTTTTGTGTGTGGTAGAAAAAAAGAGGAAAAGTTGCAATATCACTAATCTACCCAATCAATCTTTTCTCAAAATCTCCACCATTAACCTCTTGTCAGTCATCCAGCTTTTTCTTAATTTTAAATACACTTGCAATGCCCCCTTTTCCCTCATCACCAAATATTTAAGAATTCACCGTGTCCTATCAATTTTATCTGAAAACAATGCAATCATCTATTTTCTCTTTTTTATTGCCACAATTACCCTATCACAAATGTCTTTAAATGGCATAACTGTTTTTTAAGAAATCTGACATGAAATTAAAATTTTAAAAAACCTATTTTTACAAAGAAAAGTTTTATGATAATATTTACTTATTCTAACATCAATAAATGAGAGTGACTGTTTTAAGTAGAAAATTTGAAACTGGAATTTAGGAATGACACTAACTAAAGCTATTTAATTTATATTTACATCTCTTACATATTGTTAAAAAATCCTACTCACACACCTACATAGTTGCAAATGGTAGTTTGTTTTTTTTTAACTGTTATTTTGATGTTTAAGGAAGCTCCTCAGTTTAACAGCACTGGCAAGAGAACCTTGATTCTATAGTCTGCACAAAAGTGAGTTCTCTTGATAAATTTACTGATTAAAATACGGTTTTAGGCATTTTCGAGTTTTCAAATTTGAACTAACAAACACAATTCCAAATTGTTTAGTTCTTTTATTACAGGTTTTTCGTTGTTAAAATTAGAATTTAGAAAAGAAACTTAAGTCAAATTTCAAAAACACTCCTGAACCACTGCCATACAACATAATTTGATAATTACTATCTCCTTACTTTACCTCTCTTATCTGAGTTTTTCATTACCCTTTCCTGTTTCCAATGGATCCTTATTTCGATTTTTTTTTTATATACAGCAGTCTGATTAATCTTGCTACAGCACAGCCATTGTCTGCACAGACATTTTATGATATCCAATACCTATAGAGTCAAGCCCAGTTCCTGGCACAGGAAGCCCTCTAAAATATGAACCCAATCTACTTTTCAAGTCTCCTCTTCTACCATACCCCACCCAGATTCTAAGCTCTAGCAAACCAATTGCTTTCCATTCCCAAAACAAATATTTTTCAACTACAGAGTCTTTTCTTATAAACATTATGTATCTGTCTAGAACTCACTTCTTCAAAAATTTTTGCTCATCTTGACGCAGCTCAAACCCCACCAACCTGCTAAAAGTCACTTCCCCCTCCAATCATGTTAAAGAATTCTGTACTTCAAAATATTTGATCACATCTAGACTAAGCTGTACTATAAAAGGCATTTTTTAAAATCTGTAACAGAGATTGACTAACAAATGAGATGACCAAAACTATACAACATGTGATATAAATTCTCTAAAACTGGATTATGGTGATGGTTGTCTAACTCGGTTAATTCACTAAATATTACTGAATTAAGCACTTAAAATAGGTAACTTTTACATACTTCGATAAAGTTCTTTTTTAAAAAGAACCAACAGAAAGTATAAAAGAGGTTAACAGAGGCTTGCAAGGAATGAAAAGTTACTGTTTAGTAGATACCGAGTTTCTGTGTGGGATGATGAAAAATTTCTGAAAATAGATAGTGGTAACGGTTGTACAACATTTGGAATATACTAATGCCACTGAAACACACATTTAAAAATAGTTAAAATGGTAAGTTTTATATTATGTATATTTAACCACAATAAAAAAAAATGAAGTTGGTTTTAGACATGTTAAGTTTCAGACACCTGTGGAACAGTGATGGAGATGGCTAGAAGAATCTAAAGCTAAGAAAAGAGGGCTGAATTGGAGAATGATTTAAAGATACTGAAGCAAATACAACTTTGAATTTTAGAAAGCAATCCAATAACTAATAATGTAGTGGGTGCTCAATATATATAGTCAATATTTTTAAAAAGAGAATCCAATGAATTTTCTTAAAAATAAAGACAAATTCAACTTCCTCATCAGCTGACAATAATTCATCTTATGGATCTGTTAAGTACTGCATTAAGTAAGCTATCATATTTCTCCATTTTGTAGACTTCTCAGTACTTTATATATGCAGAAAAGGGAAGCACTTTCTATGCCATGGTCTGTTTTTCACATTAATAAGTATTATAAGAAATAAAGACTTAAAAAACTTCTCTCTTTATAGGTAACAGGTAATACCTACCCGGATAGTTACTGTGTGATTGGCAGAAGGTCTCAAGAGAGGCAGCTGGATCCCACATCTAGGCATTCTTCTCATCTCCTCAATAGGAGTTCCCAGCCACTTTTTATCTGGAGAAAGGTGAGGCGCAATGTATTTAGGGATCTTCCTGTCTGTTCTTTGATACTTGATTTCACATTGTTCTTTTCTAAGGTCAAAACAAAAATATTCAGTCACAAACCACTTACTGTTTAATTTCATTTGGATACAAATATAAAACTTACCAAGACCATTACTGTTTAAAATGTGTCAAGCTTGTTCTCTCTCCTTGATAATTACAAAAACGAACAAAACAAAACAAAACAAAACAAAACAAAACAAAACAAAATACCTTATGGTAAAACCCAAGAACTTAATTTCAATAGTCTGTGGCAGGGATTTCCAAACATTCGTAAATCCCCTTCTGAAAAAAGAACCATGTAAGAATATGGGACTGCCAAATGATCATGGTTCATAGTTATCAGCTACTTATTAGGACTCTAAAAAGTAATTTTCAATGAAATGAACTTTCTATGACATGCTTGCTAGAAAAAAAAATCACAGAAATTACATAGAGTTGGTTTCAAAAGATTCCATAGAGGATAATTACAAAAATTTAATTAAAATTTTTTGTAATTAAACAACCTTGGATTTACATTATATAACTTCAGTGAATTCTCTAACCTAAATTTCAGTTTTCTCATTTGTGGAGTGTAATACCATCATCTGCCTATCAGAGCATTAGAGAAAATGCAGTATACAATGCCCTAGGAAAATGACCAAATAGACAGTAGCTACTAACAAACAAATATTTTTATGTTCTCATAATTTACATAAATTTCAAAAGGAAATTCATGAAACTAAAAATCTAATTAACAATATTTATTTATTGTTTTCTGTTTCTGGCCTTTTTAGAATTTAAAATTTTGAGTAAATTTAGCATAAATAGTTAACAAGAAACACAACTGTTTCTTTGCTTCAGTGTAAACCATAAATTTGCTAAACTCCCTTACAAAATTATAAAACATATTACACAATTGGAAATACTCCTGACAGAAAAAATTACCTTTTTTCCTCTGCTTTGGGCATTCTCATGAAATGATCTGTGATTTTAGAATCCTTTTTCCCATGTTGCTTGGAATTTCTGCATTCTACATTCAGGCTAGAAGTACTTCCAGGTAGTCTGACACTTAAATCATTCATTCCAGCATGACTCTCTCCTCCTTCAAATTGGAAATGTAATCTAATTTCACCACCCTTAGCAGAGGACCGTTTCCTCAATTCAGTGTCAGCTTCTCTTGCTTGGAACCTTGAAGGTTTATTTGCTGTTTGGGAAGAACTGCTATCTTCCTGTTCATCAAAACCTGGACTTGTCTCTTCATCTGCTTCTGAGTCCTGACAACTATTTTTGGAATTATCTACATCCATTGGTGACTCAGGTTCACTTTCTTTCTCAAACGGAGAATTTCCTAGGCTACTTTCTTGTCTACTCAATTTGTTGGCATTTTTCAGTCCAGTACTGACATCTTCAGAGCCAATGTCTGAAAAGGGACTCTCTGGTACCACGTCTATCTCTTCCTGCTGACAACTTTCACAGTCTTCCACAAGATGGCAAGACTTTCTGCACTTCTGGTGGCTTCCGGCTTCTCTGGCCTGTTCATCTCCTACAGTCTGCTTGGCATTTGCAAGCTTCACAGGTATAAAAAATTGTTTATTATCACTACTTTCCTCACTATCTGTGTCACTGTGATCATCATTTTTGGGTGACTGATCAACGTTAGCATTACTGAACTGTTCTGGTACCAGAGTCACTGTTGCATGTCCATGTTCCAAAAGCTGTTCTGTATGCTTCTCTTCATTTTGCCACTTACAGATAGCTGTAGTCTGATGCTGGTTCAAATATTGAATACTTTTTTCAACTGGTGATTTATCAATACTTAACTGAGAAACATTCTCTAATTTTTCCATGTTTTGTTGATAAAAGTTATCTTTTTGTACAGTACTCATCACGAATCCTACTTTTGTATTGTTATTTTCTTTACTATGAAAACTATAAGAAAACAGAAAGAACTAATGATACAGTAGAACTTATCAGAGAAATAACTAATGATTCAGAAAAACCACATACTCAACCACACTCCCACAATGTCACAGAAATAATTAAATTACTTATGATTACCTGAGCATACAGCATTTTCTTTCATGACTCCATGACTTTGCACATATGCCTATAATACCCTTTCCCCAACTATATGCCTAGCAAATATCTGTTAGAGTAAAATGTTAAATTTACTCACTTCCTGTGCATTCTTTCCTGCAAAGGTAAAGCAAATTGCTTTTTCTATAGGCTAACCACCACTGTTCTTTATTTATACCTTCACTATTATATTTACTACACTATGTAATACAACAGGTCCTCAAACAATGTTTCATTCAATGCTATTTTGTAATAACATTGATAAGATGCAGTAGGATCCTAACTCTTGGTTATTATCAATTAGCCTATTAAAACTGGTTTCGTTATATGTCATTTCACTTAAAGATACAGAACCTATCAACAACTTTAAGCGAAAACTTACTATAATCATGTGTTTTTGTATTTGTCATCACCACTACACTGTAAGTATCTTAAAAATAGAGACGATGTCTCCTTCACCTCTGTATCTCAAATATAAAGGAGAGTCCCTGGCATATAGAAGACTAAAAATTTATTATTTGTAAACTGAAAGAATAAAAGTAAATAAAGAAAAATGGAAAAGCAAAGAGAAAATAGCATAAACCAAGACAAAATATCCATTTATCATGTTATTAATTTCTCTATATTGGCATGTTTCTATACCTTTCTGATTCAGCTGTCTTGATTCCTGTAGTGTCCATCCAACTAGTAATAGTCTTTTGTTTAAAAACTGTAAAAAAAAAACACAAAACAATAATGCATACATACCTTCAAAAAGAAAATATCTATAGAGCATATATACATGTAAGACATTATGCTAGGTTCTGTGGGTTAAATGAAGATTAATCACTACTTTCCACACTCAAGCAATAGGAGGTAATACAGAAACATAAATATAAATACATTTGATACAGAGTAGAAAGTAACATGCCTCTAAAAGAGTTGTTATAACATAATGGATGAGAAATCCTGGATCTCTCACTGGATTCCTACATTTCTCTGTATCTTAGATTCCTTATCTGTAAACATATAAATTAATAGTAACTTTCTTGGGATTACAAAAAAAGTGTCAAAAGTCACATAAGAGCTGTAATTCCAGAATTCAAATCTAGGAAGTTCCCAGCAATGCACAATACATGTAACCTGAAGGGCAAATCTGAAAGGGCAAGATGAAAGAGCCCATTTGCAGAAAGCAGAGAGAAAGCTATTGGTCTATGTCAGTGGTTCCCAAACTAAATCATCAGGAGGCTGGTAAAAATCCCAGAGCCACAATCAGACCTACTAAATCAGAGTCTACATGTATAATGATGAAGGCATGAGGAGCTAGAATCTGCACTTTTTTCAAAAAGTGATTTTGATGATCAACTAGGTTCGAGAACCAAAACTAATCCTTGTGAGCATTGAGAGTAAAAGTTGAGAAGGGAGAGTCATTACGGACTTCACAATCACAGGAGAAGTTAAAGGTGACACTTAGTTTTAAGCCTGAGAGACTTGAAGGATGGTGACCACATTGAACAGAAATGTGAAAGATTAAGAGAACTGGATTTAGGGGGGTAATGTGTTTAGGTCAAATCTGAACATACTGAATTTGAGATGTTAAAGAGATAACTAGATAGAAATGATCAGCAACCAATAGCAAAAGTAGAACTGATGGCTCAATAGAGGGAGATGCAACATGATGAGAGCCACAATTTATATAATTATTAGAAATAAGCATGTTTTCAAAAGTCAATGTACTGCACATAGATTAAATGTATGTAACATTTTAGTATAAAGAAACATAAAATCTTGAACATTCTCAACTACCGTCTAAATTGCACTGTAAGAATCTAGGCCCCTTACATCATAGATTCATTCATTCTCATCTCCCTGTGTTACCTCAAACACAATAACATAAGCAAAACAGATGCTGTCCCAAATATATGAAAAGCAACAGCTTATTTACCCTAATTGACAGCCACATAACTTGTACCTTCTACAAAAAAAACTAACATTCCAACTAATAAAAATCTTTTAGTATTTTTTAAAGTTTCTCTCAAAAATGTAATTACATATATTTGATATTTCTTGTTAAACATCACCACTTTAGCAATTTTGCTAAGTTAGTACTTCTACAGCACATCAGGCTTCAGAGAAAAAAAGTAGTTTAAGTTAGAAGGCAGTGAGAAGATGAGCCACTTCATTCTGAGACTTTTTCTATAGTTCCATTGTCTCCATTTAATTTCAATATATCAAATACAGCAAGTAGAGAAAATCCTCAAATTACAAACCAGCTATGAACCAAAAAAAAATTCATTTTTTAAGTCAATGTAAAACTTAAAACACTCTTTTCCATAAATGTAAAGATTAAATGGTAGGCAATAGCTAAGTTCCTGGAACACATATGAAACATAGTACTCCAATGACAAGTCTATGGAACCTAAAGACTGCATACAAGATCATTTCATAAAAAACTATGAAGTGTTCCAGTGTAATTTAAAGGAGCACTCTCTCCTTAAATCCTAATACTGTGCCTGTATTCCCTCTCTAGCTTCAGGCTTCCTATTATCATTCCTAAGCCTGAAACAGGATGAAGGAGAAAAAGCAACAGGTGAGGGACCAGTATTTCCTAATAAAACTTTCCTCAGTCCTGAGGAATCCAGAGAAATGTGTGCCTAGTTCTCTTTCCAACACCACTATTTCTAGCTTCCAAAGGTTTCTTTCGAAACATATCACAGGACTGTTTCAGTTTTATCCCTCTTATTCCTGAAGTCATGATGCTTTCTGGGTTTCCTGGGAATTTCCTTCTTTTAACTAGAAATTATCACTGGAAACAAAAAGGGAGACAATAGGTAATGAAAAAGATAAAGACCTGGAGTCAAACATGATCTTAGATTGAGATCTTTGCTCAGTCACTTACTAGTAGTACTTCATTTCTTTTGAGCCTCTATTTTCTCACCTATAAAATGGGGTTAACAATCCCTACTTGCAAGGCTTATGTATACCAATGAGAGAAAATATTAAGTGTCCAGTCTCACAGAGCAGAAACTCAACAAATGAATTCTATTCTAATGCTTCCACCCAATTTTTTTCACTGAAATCAGTTTTCCAACTTTATTCTAACTTTGCACCATTTCCATTCCACATAATTTCATTTGTAACATCACTCAGTAACCACCATATTTCAATGAGCAAATCATTCAATTAGGTGTTATAAGCAAAAGGCACAAAATCAGTAAAATTTACCTGCATTTCAAAGGAACACCCCATCTCCACAAAAAGTGTCTTTCCTCCAGCAGCATCAAGATAAGAGATGGGAAGGATGTGGTGAGAGCAAAGATCAATGTACAGTAAGTTTTTGAGATGAGGAAAGAGGTCTGAAGATGCTTTTGATAGCATTGAGACTGAAAGAATGACAGGAGATAAAGAACAAGCTAGCTCCAGTTCCCCATTCACCGATACACTTGACCATCTCTGGCATGGGGAGAGAAACTCTAGGTAGTTTTAACAGGCAGAAAAGGGGAGCTCCAGTAGCAATACAACTAGATAAACCACTTCCCATTAGAATGTGAATAGCATGCCTATATGTAGGTTTGCAGATTTCGATCAATATAAGAAATAATCCTAGGCAGAAGAATAACACAAAATTTAAAGAAACTGAATAAATATCCACTTCCCTATCCCATCTACTTTTCCTACGATGACTATGCATAAACATTTTAAATACCAAGTTCCTAAAAAAGTTCAAAAATTTGAAACAAGTTTTTGACACAAATTTAGACTTCGAACATTGTGTTAACTGGTGTCCTGTGCCAGGTACTCTGAAATTTAATAAACGACACCTCAAGTATTGATTTGATTCTTCTTGTGTAGAAAATCAGAAGATACAACCCATGAAGACTGACTGCCCCCCACCACCTGCTAACTAACTCCTCCTCCTTTATATGTAAATAAAAGTTAATGGGATGACAAATTAGCCCATCTCAGAACTCAGACACAATACCTGGAGGTCATCTTTATTTCCTTCTCCCCTCCACTCTCCTTCTTCAAGTCCTTTGAAATCTACAACCCAGATCTTAAAACCACCGCTTACTCTCCATCTTCAAAACAACACTAACATTAAAAGAACAGGTACATCACTTACTGGGCAACTGCACTTGTTTCTTGCAACTGGTCACCTTGTCTACAGTCTTGACTTTCTCTCAGTGTTTTACAAAATACAAATGAACATTTTTTAATGAAATAATTCAGAAAACATAAGAATGTATCATACATAGTAAGGGTACTATTATTTCAAGAAACATGTTATAAATGTGGCATATTTACCAGTTTACATATTTTTCTTACTCTGGGTATCAGGTGAAATTTAAACTGTGGGGTGTAGTCAGAAAAGTCCAAAGGCTATTGCCTAAGCCAACTTTTCTAAATTAACCAAATGGTATCACCCTTCGTAAAAGCTTTTTAGTGGTTCCCCCATTAACCACAGAATAAAGTCCAAATGCCTTGAAATGACACTTGTCTATAAGCTCTCATCTCCCTTCTTCTCTGCCTCATTTGACACTGTCATTCTGTGCTCCAGTCCTACCACCTTTTACACATGCTATTATCTCTGCCTATATAATCTGTCCTTTCTTTTATTTATACAACAAATTCTGTTCATCCTTCAATATTTAGTTTAGGTCTGCTCCCCACTGCCTCTAAGTCCTGAGAAAACTAAGTGTGCACTATTCACCTAAGGACTGTCTGACTTTTGCCCAGCCTATTCTCTAAAGCCAGGCTTTCCTTCTACTTCTCTGGCTGCTTCTCTTCAGTCTACTTTTAAATAGTAGTGCTCCTAAATTTCTGTTCTTACTTAGGTTGCCTTTTTCTCTACATGCTTTATATGATCTAATCTATTCCCATAGCATCAATTACATTTATACCAAGAACTCCCAAATCTATATTTACAGCACAGAATAAACTTTTTATGCTGTACAAACCCAAATACCCCATTCTCTCCTGACTCCAACCACTTCTCCCTCTCCCTACTCCCCACAGCCAAGTATAAACCATCTTTATCTCCCACCTAGACTAATGCCTTAAGAAGTCTTGGGCCTGCACTTCTGTTCCCTTTCAATCCATTCTTCATTTTTCACATACCAGTCACAGGGACCTTCACCCCCTCCCCCTAAAAAAAGATAGATAAAAAGATTATATATATATATACACACACACACACACACACACACATTATATGTATATTATGTATATTATATATGTAAATTGTATATATAAATTATATATAATTATATATTATATATAATTATATATAATTTATATGTAATTTTTATATAATTACATATATAAATTTATATAATTACATATATATATATAAATTTGATCAAGTCACCCCCTTACAGAAAATCCTTTAATAACTTTTCATTGCCTTTAAAGTTCAAAACCCTAAGCACTGCCTACATGTCCCGATTTGTTCTGATCTTTGCCTACCTCTCTCAGTCCCTTATCTCTCTTGACAATGTGCATCAGCTGCACTGTGGGAACACTTCCTCTTCATCCAGTTAACTCATCATTCTTCAGACTAAGCATCTCATCTTCTAGATTCTTTGATTCCACTAGATTAGGTACTCCTGACTCCAACCATAACAATCTGTCCTCATCTATCAAAATATCCATCACCCTTTATGTTAGCTTACCTCTCCTAATAAATTTTAGGGTATGAAAATAGAGGTCAAGTTATTCTCGTTGAACACTGTATGCGAGTCAAGTATAATACCAGAGAAGACTAACAGCTTTGCAACCAGGGACTTGGAATCTGAATGGAGGAAAGTTGTGACTTTCTTTTTATCTGTCTTTCGATCTAGAGGCTGAAGCTTCACATACACAGACTTATGTTAACGGCAACGATAATTTCTGTCAAACCCGAGGAAAGCAAACAAGTGGAATTTCCTGCCATTTTCCTTCCCGTGAGTGACTGACTGATCAGGGTTTCTCACATCATCAATCGCAACGGGAAAAATCAGTTCCCATTCCCCCACTAATAGCCTTGGTGGCTCAGTGAGGGGACCTTTGACTGGTGCACCCTAGACCAGAAGGCGACTGGAGTCCCCGGGTTCTCGAAGACCAAGAAGAGATTTGGGCCGAGGCGAAGGACAAGACCTTTATTTCCCCACGTACCAAGCGAGGTGGTGCTGCCTCTGTGCGGTCCCGCCCGCCCCGGGACGCAGCCTGACGAGGGTGGGACCCTGAACTGCACCGGAGCGTCCTTGGGACGGAGGACGCGTCTCTGCCTGCTGGGGAAGCTCCGGGCGTCTGAGGCGGCCGGCGGAGAAGTTGCAGAGGCACCCCAGCGAGGTCGCTTGGCGCAGGGCTCACAGCCGGGGCCTGCACTCATGCTGGGACCCGAAGCGAACAGTCCCCGGGCCGGGCGGAGAGTCTCATTCACTAACCCTGAGGGACAGACCGCGCCTCCTCCTCGGCGCCTCCGGGAACCATTCCCCCTCTGCCGCTGCCTGCTTCTGCAGCTGCTGCTCCGCCGCCCTCCCGAGCCAGGCCCTAGCCAGCCGACTGCCCTCCCTCTTCCACACGGTCCCCGCCTGCCTGCCTCACGACACGCCGCTCGAGTTCCGGCTTGGTTCGCTTTCCCACCACCGGAAGGCTGCCGTCAGGCGCTTCCGGCTTCCGGGGCTGTAAACTGTCGCAAAGTGGAAGTGTGAAGTTTAGCGGGCGCCGGCGCCCGGAAGGTCAGCGTGCGAAGGAGTCGGCGGCCTTCGCGTCTCCCCGCCGTTACTCAGGAGCAACGGCGGCGTAGACGACCCCGGCCTGAGGCGGAGGGGAGAAGCTGACGGGCAGTTTGCTGCAACACCATGGAGAGCAGCGGAGGAAGCGGCAACAAAACCACGGGAGGTCTGGCCGGCTTTTTCGGAGCCGGCGGAGCCGGTTACTCGCACGCCGATTTGGCTGGCGTCCCGCGTAAGTATCGGGCCTGGTCTGCGGGCATTTCTTACTGATCCTTGCGACTATACCAGACGTGCGGCGTGCCCGGTCCCCCTCTCCCTCCCCCTCTTCTTGGGTGGCCTTCACAGCCTACTGTGTCAGTGGTGAGATTAGTGCGTCTGCACTGCTACTGTCAAGATGGAATCGAGTTTTTGAAGCCATGGATCCCCAAGAACCTCTCTGGTTGATCTGGACTCGGGAAATGTTGCATGTGTTCTTCCTTTTATACTCAAGCTTTGTGTCTTATCTTTCTCACACATTCATGTGTGCTGGGCCCAGCTCTGCGAGTAAATGCACTTCAAATAGCGATTCCGCAGACAACATTTTAGCTCGAAGTCGTATATTCTAAACCACGAAGTAGCCGTGAGATCAAACATTCAACATATGTAGGCGAGAAAGCAATGTGAGTCGAGACAGCTGGAGGAACTAGTAAATGAGCTGCACTTTAAAGGTCACAGACAGGAAGAAAGAGTTTTAGGAAAGGAAATAATGCAAGATGGAGGGGTGCAGAAGCATGAAAACCATATCTGTGCCCTCTCCTCAATCCTATGAATATGTATTCCGGATCTTTCAGACTATGGGTCTTCGACTGGATGAATAGAACTTGAACTTAAAGATAGTAGGAAGTGGGAGGATAAGTGCTGTATAAAACTATTTTCTTTTTTGAAAATTCCTGTGCAGTTTCTCTAGGTCCTTTATGCTCAACAAAAAAGCCCTTTCAAGTTCCTAGTGTCACGTGTGTCAAAAAATGTAGAACACAGTTTATTACAAACATTAGGAGCTGCCTTAATATAGCAGAGATTGTTCCATTAATTTGATTAAGATTTGAAGGTAAAATGAGAGATCAAGGGGTGAACACCGTTGAGCACCTACAATGGGCCAGTGGCTTTTCTGGGTGAAAGTCTACAGCAATTTAAAAAAATGGCTGCTGTTTTCATGAGAGTTTACTTCTTATTGAAGTGAGCCAAGTAACAAAAACATTTCAGTTAGTTATGAGTGTCTGTAGGCAATAAAACAGGATCATGAGATGGTGATGGGAGCAGAAAGCCATTTTAGAGTAGGTCAGGGAAAGCTATTCAGGGGTATTGGCATTTGAGCTGTGACCTGAATATACTGCAAATGCCAGGGAGAAGGCAAGTATACCAGTGAAAACGGCTAGTACAAGTGTCCCTGGAAAACCAACTTGGTTTGGTTTGGTTTGGTTTGGTTTGGGAAACAACTGTTAGGTCAATAGCCTTTCAAGGGACTTGGAGTGGTAGGAGATACTGAGATCAGCAGGGCAAAGGATGGTGGCTGATGTGTTCTGTAATCCATAGTAAGGAGTTTGAATTTGATTTAAAGTATAAATGACAGCTATTAAGGCTCGTTTCCTTTTCTTAAATCACTTTAGGTGCTATGTAGAAAGTGAATTGAAGGGACTAGAGCAAGTGAGGAGTCCAGTTAGGTAGGACATTGTTACTGTAATCTAGTTGAGATTTAATAATTGGACTAGGATGGTAGCAATAAAGGTGATAAGTAACAGCACAAGATAGCTGTTGAATATAGAACTAATAGGACATTTCAGTTGATGAAAAGACCAGTCATGGGTAATGCATAGATTTGCAAACAATCAACTGATGTACAGAAGGATCCCAAGATTAAATTTTAAATGTGAGAAAGTTGATTTTCCTTGATAGAGTTTTCTAATTTCAAAGTTAATGCGATTCAAGTCTGGCCCTCAAGAGTTTCCATTTTCTTTTGGCTCAACCTCCATCCCTATGGTGATGACCGAAGAATTCTCTACCCTGCCATGGTAAATCAACTCTGTCAGCAACTGTTGACACTAAGATCTGAAAGAACTGCCATAAAATATTTACATACAATACATAACCCAAACACTGTATTTTTTTGAAATTCCTTGGGCTCTTTTCAGTCTTATTTGCAGTTTTTGTACAGTTGTCAAGCTCTTTTAGCAAAGTAGAAAGAAATTAGCTTTATAATAGACCTAGGCTATGCCTCCTGCTATGTTGATTATTTGATCCATGTTACTGTCAATATCATCTTTGCATGAGAGCCTCAGCCACCAGTGCAAGACCTGGTTTGGGATTGAGGACTCCAGGAGGAAAAACCCCAGAACTGTCAGATAAGGAAAATATGGAAAAGTGGGAGAAAATGTCACATTCAGTAAGCCTGTAAATCAGAATTTCAAGACACTTAAAACAAAAGCAGAATTAACATGAAATAACATTTTTGTTGTAATATGATGCTTTGTTTTCTCTCTAGTGACTGGTATGAACCCTCTGTCACCTTATTTAAATGTGGATCCACGATATCTTGTGCAGGTAAGATTAAGACTAGGCCTTTTATAATTTTACAGGTGAGGTACTTTAACTTCCCATTAAAAAATTTTTATATGCCAGATACTTTTGGAGGCACCAAGTTTCTCATATCTGTTTACCCTTTTTTTTTTTCCTCACAAACTGTGGTGATTTGGCTTACATTTCTAACGCTAGTCAATTAAATCCCTTTAAAGGGCTTGGGGATTTGGTTCTTTTCCATTTTCTAAAATTATGATAAAATACGCTAACATAAAATTTACCAACTTAAATCATTTTAAGTGTAATGTTCAGTGTTACTAAATACATTCATAATATTATTTAGCCATTACCACCTACTATATCCAAACTCTACTATATTCATAACCCCACGTAACTGAAACTATACAGTCACCCCACCCTTACCCATGGTTTTGCTTTCAGTCGTTTCAGTTACCTGTGGTCAACCATGCTCTGAAAATATAAAATGGAAAATTCATAAATTTTAAATTGTATATTAATCATATTGTGCTCATAGTGGTATTTTTCAACCTAGGATTCTTAGGTAAGCTTCAAAGGCTTACCTAAGAATTTCGTGTATGCGTTTACTGGAAAGAGAGTTTATAGTTTTCTAAGATTAACAAAGGAATAATTATTAAGAAGATAATTTTGCTTTTGCATAACTGATCCAAACTGCTGTGCTTTTATAGTTTTTTTAATGAACATTTGGTCTTACACGTAGTAAAGTTATGCTTATAAATAGTAGCTACAGAATGAAAGTTATTTTTTCTTTCCAGACTTTGATTCTATCAACTGTTACTTCTCATAACTTTCAGTTTACTTTTCTATAGAGCTTTTCTTCCTTAACTCTGTTGCACTGTTGCTTCAAATTTATCATTAAGTAAGACAAATTATGTACAGTCTGTCAAACTTACATTGAAAAGCACAGTTCTGAGCAAGAATTCCTCAACTAATTTGTCCTAACATCTAATGAGCATATTAATATATGTTATATATTTTATTTCACTTTGATTTAGGTGTTGCTATTGTTGCAGAAAGTTTTGTTTGAGCATAGTTGACTTTTAGTTTTACTTCCTAAGAAAAACTACTTCAGCAAATTAAAAAACTTGAAAGTACTCTGTCTTGAGGAGAGCTCAGCATGATTTTCATTTTTATCCCTTTAGGATACAGATGAATTTATTTTACCAACTGGAGCTAATAAAACTCGGGGTAGATTTGAACTGGCATTCTTTACCATTGGAGGATGTTGTATGACAGGTGGGTATAATACTTTTTTTTAAGTGTCCTCAATCCAAGGAGTCAAAGATGCTTAAAATCAAAAGCAATTTGAATATTGCTTTCAGTGTTGTTTTAAGAATTAACATTTTCTATATTTTTTTATTAAATAAGAATAAAAAAGAATCAAGCACAGTTTTTTAATATAAAGCTGTTTTATTTGGATGAATTGTTACTGTGATTTACTAGGGGCTGCATTTGGGGCAATGAACGGTCTACGGCTAGGATTGAAGGAAACCCAGAACATGGCGTGGTCCAAACCAAGAAATGTACAGTAAGTCTCATGTAATCATCTGATGTAGTGATATTTGAATATTAACCTCTCCTCTGTTGGCTTGATGAACACAGCCTTGAGATTTTAAATACTTAGAGTACTGATAAACTTTTTGGTCATTTTATTATTTTTTTATTCAAAATAAAAGGAATCAGAGAATCAGGTTACTGAGTCTTAAGTATTTAAAAGGAGTGATTTTTGAATTGGTTTCCTTCAGTCAACTGGTGCTACCCCAATCTAACTTTTCAGCTGTCCCATTCTCAGGCAAATACATTATTTGGATTATTCAGGAGCATGCCATAGGAAATGGTAGTGAAGAAATAAGTACATAAGAGTGATTGCCAGATCTGCTATTATTTGACTTTGACTTGAACTTAACTTTACACTCCATTTATGAAATGGAAACCTGCAGAAAGTTTAAATGAAACTCCTAGAACTTAGAGATTGTTTCAAAAAGAGTAAGACAGTCTTCGAGAAAATCGATTTGCAGAGAAGGGAAAATATAATTAAAAAGGTCAGAAAGTGTATATAACGCATATCTTCACCCTGCTTAAGAAATAACAGTCCCTGTTGGTATTCTCTTAGTAATATGTTGTTTAGTTTTGCATGTTTTTATACTTTATATGAGTGGAATCACAGTACATCTTTGATGGTTCATGGTTTTTGTTTTAGGACACTTTAAACTACAGCTTCATTGTTTGTTGTTTAACCAGCAGATGGCAGCAGGTGTGCTATAATTATACCTTGTGAATCCTGAGGGCAATGTTAAGTTTTCCATGTCCCTATGTGAAAACGCTTGCTTTACTAGCCCAGGTCCTTGAGTATTCTTACATTCATGTTAATATTTTTCTCTTCCTGTAGTTTTTTTACTTTTTTTATTATGGAGAATTTTGAATATAAACAAAAATAGACAAAATAGTACAGCAAACACCTATGAACTATAATCCATCATCAGCACCTATCAACCAGAATCAATGTGTCCTTTCTCCTTCCCTTTCATATTATTCTAAAACAAGTCCCCAATGTTATATCTTTAAATAACAATTTGAAAGTGTGGAAGGTCTTCTTAAAAAGATAACCTCTGTTTCTTAAAACAGTAATAGTTATTAATTCTTTGGAGAGTGAAATTGGTTTACATTTTTTTTGATTTTATATGTCATTTTATATATATACACACACATATATATATAAAATTATTCTGATCTTCTTAGATAGGAAAACAACGTTTAAAAATGGAAAGAAGATAGGGTTTGGGGCCAGACGGATCTGTATAGCTTTAAAGCCTAGTTTTATTACTTATTAGTTTTGATCTTGGGTAAGCATTTTATACTCTCTGCCTTTCAAAGCTGCTGAGATGATTAAAGTGAGAAGTAAGTAAAGGCCCAGTAAATGAAGGTATGTTGCATCCCAAAGAATTTTACCGATATGCAGTGCTGTCAACAATACAAGAATGAAAATTAGTTTTAAAAGCTTGTTAAAAATGAAAAAACAATGTGTTAAACTTAACATAGTAAATATGTAACATAATTAGGAACAATATACTTCATAAACAAACTTTTAGAGGTAATACAAATTTTTATTATTGAACATTAAATGAGTTTTTTTTTGTTTGTTACTGTAATTCCATAATCTCCAACAGTAGTCAGCCACCTGGACAGAACCATTCCTGTGATGGTGTTACACTGCTGGAAGAGCAGTGTCTTATCTTCTTCCTCCAGTTGCTTCTGTCACTGTTGTGGTGGTGTCTGACACTGGTGCAAGGCAGAACTGTGCTTCCTTGAGAGTATGCTAAGCATTCACTTTGGCTGCTTAGTTCTAGTCTGGAAGCAGACACAGTATACTTTTTCTGTGTATTCAAGTTTGCTTTTTTCCTCTCTTTGAGGATTTATCTTTAACGTTACTTTATATTCTCTAATATTCCATACTTTAAATCTACTTATTATTTTAAATATATACTCCCCCCCAAAAAAAAATAACTTAATGATTGTAAGCTAGTTCATTGGTTATAATGACTTTTTACACAGATTAATTTCTGTAAACTTTATAAAATACATTGCAAGCTGTCATTCAAAGCCTTTGTATGGTTGATATGCATTTAATAACTGTATATATACAAGGATTTTTCTTACTCATTTCCCAAAAAGGTTAGAGATTTCAACCTACCTTCTTTTATTTTTCTATAAAATAGAAGCCAGTCTTACTAAATTCTCAAGACATACTAAGTTTTTAAATTAAAGAACCTTTGGGCATTGGATTTATATTTTTTAAATAGCTGCAATTGTGGTTTTTCAAATTACTAGAGAAATATTGATTCTAAATACAGATTCTTTCTCTTTCTACCCTTGTAGGATTTTGAACATGGTAACCAGGCAAGGGGCACTTTGGGCTAATACTCTAGGTTCTCTGGGTAAGTTGAGATTTTACTTGATAATAAATTATTAATGCAAAGAAAGAATGTACACATAACATGAATAATTTGGTCAACTAAAATTCTGGTCTACTCGAGTAGTGCAGTTACTACTTAAGATCATAAACTACACAACAAAATAATGCCAGGTGCTAATACCATCTTGAGTACTATTTCTGAATGTTTTAAATACTTTTAAATACTAAATATTCTTCTACCCAAGCAAGATAACAAATAAAATTGTGTTTTAACTAAATGAAATTCAAATAATTTAGGTCCAAAGCAAATAGCTTTGTATGTTAGAAAGAGTCAAGGTCCTGTAGTTAGATATGATAGGTTAATCTAGCCATCTTGCTCTGTTTTTCTAATAGCCCATTCATCATTCTGTTTATCTGAGTAGATTTCCTAGACTTAATTTCCAGAGTTGCAGTAGGGCCTTTGTAGATGATGAAAACATTTCTAAGATAATTAAAGTAGTTCTAAGCAAGGGGTGATTTAATAGTAGTTAGTCAGGGCCAAATGCTTTTATACTATATTGTTTATGGATGATTGATTCTTTTGATTACTCAAGACTTAAACCTGCTCAAGGCACTTAGGATCTAACATCCAAGGTTTTCTTTATAACTTAGTTGAAAGTCTGAAAATCATTTAAATGTGGCAGATTAAGTAAGGGATGGGCATTTTGATGGCCATTTATTTATTGCCAGGCTTTTGCTGTTTACCACTGAAAAATAGAAAAAGCCCGTGTTGACACAATAAGCTCCTAGCCTTGTCATGGGATTTGGAAGTATTACTTTTTCACTCTGTAAAGTCAGACTCATATTTGGGATCCTAGTAAATGGCTGCTTCCATATGCCACTCATGTTCCAGTTGCCTCCACCCCCATACACAGTCCCCTTCCTTTGTTCCTGTTTTATTGCTTATATACCTAGAGCAGTCAGCCATTCTTTTCAGCCCAGGACTCTTAGTTTAGCACTATAGATCCTGTGTTCCTAGAAACCCTCAGTCCTGAGCAGATAGGGATGGCCAATCACCCTGTGTGCTCCCTTTATAATATTATTAATCATAGTGTTCTGCTCAAGTTCAGTTTCAGTTAAATAAATTGAAATAAGAAAAACCTTTGTAAAACTATAAAAACATCCCAACAGAGCAATTGTAAGACTGAGAGCTCTGTGTAATGTTTGGGGGTCCAATGTGGCAATTTTCAGAAAGGGTAAGAAAAAAATGCATTTATGGCTGGTAGGAATCTTTACAGGCATAGGAGAAGAAGGGTGGGTTGGAGGCAGATCTTGTTAAAACTAAATAGTGCAAGGGTTATAGTATTTACATGTGCAAAGACCACACCTCACCTTTCCTTGCTGTTTTTTTCTTAAAATAGAAGCAGATTTGTTTTTGTTTCTAAATCCAAAGTATAGCTATTATAAATAAAAGTGAAAATTAAGATTCTTCCTGGGACTCCCCTGTGGTACTTTCTACTATTTGTTTCTTCTGAATCTTTCCAAACATTACATATCTAGGGTTGTGCACATCTTCCTGCTTTACATATTAGTGAATATAGCTCTTAACTCCTTTTTATTTTAAGTGAGTATATAGTATCCCATTATATGGGAAGTCCGTTTCTGCATCAGTACCCCTTTGTTGGGCATTTATTTGTTGCCAGGCTTTTGCTATTACAAACAATGTTTGAGTGATCATTCTTTGTATATCTTTGAATACTTAACAGAGTGATGTCTCTAGGATATATATATCTAAATATAATTGTCATACTGACTTTCAGTCACTTTTTTATTACTGATCAGTTCCATTTTTCCTGTAGCTTTACTCTATAGTGCATTTGGTGTCATCATTGAGAAAACACGAGGTGCTGAAGATGACCTCAATACAGTAGCAGCTGGAACTATGACGGGCATGTTGTATAAATGTACAGGTACTGTTGGGGAGCAGTCTCTTAATACACTTGAAATGTGCTTTTTATCCATAGTTTTCAAAGGAAACTATACTTTTTTTGTTTTGTTTTTGCAGTGTAATCTCGTGTTCTCTGAAACTTTGTGGTTGTTTTGGTTTTATTTTTTATTTTTTGGGGGGGTATAGCTACACATAATATAAAATTGACCATTTAAATCATTTTTAGGTGTGTAGTTCAGTAATATCAGTATATTTACATTGTTAGGCAACCAGTCTCCAGAACTTTTTTTCATCTTGCAAAGCTGAAAATCTACCCATTAAACAATGTTCCATTTCTTGCTTCCTTCAGTCCTTAGCAGCCACCATTCTGCTTTCTCTCTATGAAATTGACTACTTTAGGTATCTCATGTAAGTGGAATCATAGAGTTTTTGTTTTTTTGTGACCAGCTTATTTCATTTGGCATGTCCTCAAGATTTATCCATGTTGTAGCGTGTGTCACAATTTCTTTTCTTTCTAAGACTGAATAGTACTCTGCTGTACACATATGTGCATTTTGTTTCTCTGTGTCTCTATGGACACTTAGGTTGCTTCCCCTTTGGTTACTGTGAATAATACTGTTATGAATGAACATAAGTAAACTAATATTCAGTTTTGAAAAAAATAATCAGAGCTCTAAGAATTGAACCAAAATGATCTGGATGAAGATCAAATATCAAATTCTCTAAAATGGAAAGAAAATTAACATTCTCTGAGTTATGATTATACTTTTAGCAATAAGCACTTAATATAACTTGTTTCATTTAAAACTCTATGAAGTGATAATCACACCCCAATTTTATAGATGAGCACACTATTAAGACAACATTTTTCAAAATGTCATATAACTAGTGACAGCTCTAAATTTTTCATCATATTTCTTTTTTAAATGGTATAATTCAATTGCATACGTTCCATATGCCTGCCTCTGAAAAGTATTTGATTGCTTTATTTATATATTAGACACTTGATTAAGTAATTCTGTTTTTTAGTAAGTTCTGTATATCATTTATATCAGGTAGCATTTTTGCTTCATTTTTACTAGAAAAAAATGAGAAGTCTCCATAGTTGGTCAGTATTCCTGACTTATATGAGAGTAAGAGGGTTTTTCTATATTGAAAATAGATTGCATTTGGAATTTGATTCCTAAGAGATCACAAAACTTCTAGCATCGCATTTGGGTTATGTTTACAAACAGAGCTCCTAGGTAGAACAAAATGGTCAATACCTTTTATGTCCATGAAAATGTTACTTTGGCATAGAAAAAACCTTATCAAAAACCCCAAAATACTTTCACATTGAAAATCTGTAGGGTCAGACAAAAGAATTTAAAACTTTTATTGGCAGCACAAGGGTGGCACTCAGCCAAGAAGAGTTTAATTGGCCCAAACTATGATTAAAAAGATCAGATTAATATTTAAAAACCAGATTCACACAAAAATCTGGAATTCCAGCTTCTTTTGAATAAATGGAAGACACCAAGCTCACATTGTATGGTGACAAATGGCAGGAGCTGAGTGGGAACTGTCTCTTTCCCCGTGGATGGGCACTGAAGTTCCAGCTCAGTCTCTACCATTGTTTTCTTAGGGTAAGCCATTGTGGCATTTCTTGTATTAAGGGCAGTCCTGTTTATAAGAATGTTTTTAATTACCTAATTTAAGACGTTATGCATATTTAAAAGACAGAAAGGAAAAGGCTGAACACTCAATATCATCAAAAGAAGTGGGAGCCTAGCTTTTTGTGACAAGGAATTTTTTGCAGTATGTAGCATTTATGAAACAGCCTGGGACATTTCCAACATAAATTATGGAACAGAAAGTTCTTGGCTAAGCAGAGAAAAAAGCAAAAAAGAATATCTATTAATTAAAAAGCAAAAAAGAAATTGCAAGTCCATTGCAATTTCCATTGCAGTTCTGGAACACAGAGGAAGTAAATAATCTCCTGACTCAGATTCCAGCTTCATAGTTCCTGGCTCAGCACATCAAAAACAGCCTAACAAAAGCAATTCAGTGTCTTTTATTGATTTCTGGTTTGGAATAAACTTAAAGACGGAGCACAGAATTATGAATTTTGTATAGCAGGAATATAAATATAACTTCTATTTCCAGATTTGGAAAAGAGTTTATACATTCTTAGTCTAGAGCCAGCATAAACTGTTGAGGAATAAAGTTTTGATTGGGGGAATGGCTAATTCCTACTGACCTAAAATCTTTCCAATCCTCAATGTACTCTTAAAAAATAGGTATTTTTTTTTTTTTTAAGTAGAGTTTAGAATGAAAGCAGTATGACTCAGGTATACAGCTACTTTAGTAAAAAGAAAAGTCATTAGGAAAATTACATAAGAAAATGGATAGCTGTCCATTTTAACTAAACAATTTAACCAAAAAGGAGTTCATTTTTAAAGTAATAATTCTGATGGTATGATTTTAGTTCAGACCTAATGCTTACTTAATGAACTATATAAATATTTTCCAGAGGGTGTGAAATGTCATTATTCGATTTCCTCGGGCATATGAAAATCTATTTAATAATTACCAGTGTTCTACCAGAACAAGACCAGCTATAGTTTTATCATCCTTAGGAATGTTTAAGAGGCCTGATCTTCAGAAAACAAGGCCTCAGAAACCAGGACATGGTGCTCCCTTCCCACTTGCAGAAAATTCCTGATGTGCTAATCCTATTCTTTCTATAAGAAAGTTAGTCATCTTATAAAAGAAAACTAAGTAAAAATAAAAAGATATGCAAATCCAAGTTTATCAAATTAAGTAATTATGATCAGGGTTATTGGTAAAAGGTATTATTTATCCATGAATGCCAGACCTTCAAAATTAAATTTTATATGCCAAAAGGAGTCTCTTGATAACCTTATTTCTATTACTGGCATCAACATTCTTCCAGTGAATAAAAATGCATGTAACGTATATAATGTGCAAAGAACTAAATAAAACATTTCAACAAATTACTTACACCAGTAACCCCCCCAAAAATGGAGTAAGAATATGACAAAACACTTAAGAAAATACAAATGACTGTTAAACAGCAGAAGTTGCTCAATCTCCAGGCAACCAGGAAAATAAAATAAAACATTGATATATTTTTCACCAACTGGCTTAAAGTGATAGTACATGACACAATATTGGCAGAAGGTAAGCAAATACTTTGAAAGGCAATTTGGCGTTAATATTTTATGTAAATTCTTTTGCTCAGGTAATCTCACATTTAGCAGTTCATTCTACAGCAAACTAAGGCATACATGCAAAATCACACATACAAGGTGTTTGAGATAGGCTTCAAGGAGAAGGTGATATTTTGAACAAAGACAGATGATGGGGCTTGAGTTGGATGTCTGGAGGGAGTGTTTTAGGTAAAGGTAACAGCAAGAACAAAGGCCCTGAGTGGGAGTTCAAAGACAGTGGGAAGAGTACTAGAATCTGGAGTCATAAAAGTGGCAAGGGACCAAATCATGGAAAAGATAGAACTTTGTAGGCCATTGTAAAGAATTTGGCTTAACTGGACATCAGTTAATTCTTACCTTCTAAAGATGAGCATTTCCATTTACTATATAAGCCTTAAATTGTTTATTGTCACTTCCAGAGTTAAACTTTCACCTTTCTTCTGAGTATAGCGTGTATACCAGGAGATGTTCACTCAGGATTGATAAACCCTCTGAAACTTCCATAAGATTTTCAATGGGGCCTGGAATACTCCCTATCACCCACAAAAAAGCAACCACCGAAAAGACTAATAAGAATCTGCTGAAAAATAGTCCTAAAAGACACAGTAATGTGAGGAGTCAGAAACAACCAAGATATATTAGTGCATTTAGTCTTGCATGGAAGAACTGGGATCGCAAGGGAAAAGGATGGGGGGCAGTGGTGAGAGAAGCCCAGCAAAGTTAGCTGCTGTGCTGTTCAAAGTCACAGATTGCTTCCACTATGTAACAAAACAAAGGAAAAACAAGAAAATAGGAAACAGACTTCTAGTGACCCAGTTACCTTGATCTCTGCCTTTCTCTCACCATGCTCTCATTTCATCATTTGTGAAGTTCATCACCTTTCACCTGAGCTGAGACCCTTACCACACACCTTTAACTTCAACAGTGTTTTTCATTGACCATTTTTGACTTTAGGCTTCTACCTCAATTCCACCTTATCTACTCACTGTTTCTAGCTTAATATTACTTGAGGATGGTTTTAATTTTAATACTTCTGTCCAAAAACCTTTGATAACACACTGCCTTTCAACCTAAATTTAAACTTCTCACCTACTCTTTCATGCTGTGATCCCGTCTTTCCAGACTTTTCTCCCATACCTGCCTTATTCATATGGCCAAACTAATAAATTTGAAATCCAGTCCATCCTTAAGCCCCAACTCAGCTGTTTATTACCAGTTGCAAGAAATTTTTCTGATTTCTCTTTTCTCTGTCTTGGAGGTAATTTGTTATGGTGAGAAAGACAGTGGGCTTTGGATCCCACTGGGTTTGACAAGCACTAGTTTACTAAAAAGCTGTGTGAACAAGACAGTAACTTGTCTGAATTTGTTTGTCTATAAAACAAGGGTGACCTCTATTCTCTTCATAGACTTGTAAATGAGATAACCTATATAAATCAAGTGACTTTCTTTCTGCCATAAGCACATTTGGTATAATTTTTGTAAGAATTAACACAGTATTCTAGTAGGGAATCAATAGAAATTTGAAAAATCCAGAAATGGTGGGATAATAATGTTCATTAAAGGAAACATGAAAATAAAGAGCAAAGAATTAAAGTTAATTGCCTTTGGGCACTGGGAATTAGGGTGAGGATGGGGACTGCACCAGACTTTTGTACATCACTAAAATCTTTTAATACTATCTTGACTTTAAAAATTATGTATGTGGGCTACTTTGTTAAAAATAAAAATTAAGAGCAAAGATGTATCAACATAATAAAATTTAGATTAGGCATTAGGTTGAGGCTGAGACTGGGAAGGAGTGGGAAGTTATTGTTTAATTGGGTACAAAGTTCCAGTTTTAGTAGATGAAAAAGTTTGTTCTCTTGGGATGGATGGTGGTGATGGTAGCACAGCAATGACAGTGTAAATGCTACTGAACTGTACACTTAAAACAATGGTAAACTGTATGTGTTATTTTACCACAATTTTTAAAAATAATAATTTTTAAAGTTAATTATTGCAAAAAAATTTTCAGTGGTGTTTAGTAGCCATCTCAGTAAGTAAGGCCATTCATCTAAAGCAGGGATTACGAGCCCTTGGGGCCAGATGCCTGTCCAATGTCTGCAGGCTAAGTATGTGGTTTACATTTTTTAAGTTACATTTTAAATGGTTATAGAAGTACCTACATAATAGCTTTTGGTCCCTCAAAGCCTGAAATACTGATTTTCTGGCCATTTTAAGAAAATTTTGCTGAGTAAATGTCAATTCAATGTGTATTCTCTGCCACTAACCAGCTCTCTGCCCACAAACAAGGCATTTAAATACTCTGGGCCTCGTTTCTCCATGTTTAGAAAAAGTAATATTTGCCCTTTCTGGAAGTCTGTGTAAGGACTAAAAAGAGATGATAAACCGGTGAAACACATGTCTCACATTTGTTGTGCTTTATAGAGACTGACCATTGGCCTTATTTGTTACTCTGTGTTCAAAGTGGGTATATTTGCTAATCAACTTCCTGTGCTTAGTTAAGGAGTTGTTTCATTACAGAAAGCCTAAAGCCAAGGTCCTCAAATTTTAACAGATCAACTAGTTGGAAAACCCTGGAATTAATGTAAAGAGTTAAAACTCAAACAGGGCTGATGTGTGATAAAAGGCTACCTTTGAGTCAGGATTAACTGTGTTTAGTAAATCAAACTGCATATTTTTGGTGTCTTCTTGCTGGAAATAACTTTTTCCTAGCCTTCTAAAAGTAACTTGAGTTGTTATTATTTCAGTATAGTTCCCAGTTTCATTTTGTTAGCTCAGTGCCTATACCTAGGAGACCTGTTATTTGATAGCTGAAATCTAGTGTGAAAATCCTTCCGGAAGGGTCAAGTATAATATATGTGCTTAGGACACTCAAAGCAAAGGACCAACCAACAGAAACATTTTGCAGCTATTTCCAAATCAGTAGGCAGACTTCAGAGTCCTGTGGATCAGTAATTTACTAAAGGCCCAGGTGAATTGGTCTGAAGTTGAATGTTTTGTTCTAGGAAATAGTATCTAAAAAACCAGTGTACTTTCACTTACATACCCGCCATCATTTTTCCACTAATAAAGCAGTGAGGCCACCTTAGCTTTTGCTTTGATTCAGAATGGGTTAGAGTATTAAATTTGTGTAACCTGATTAAAAGAACCTTCATTACACCCAAAGTTTAGGTCTCTCTGAGCCATATGTAATGCTATTACAGATATCTTAGCATTTATTCTATACTTTGTAGTTTATTTTCCGTTTTAGGAATTTGGTCTAATTATAGTTTACTTTCTGTCCATACAACTTTTTGTTGACTTACTAGTTGGTAAAAGAGATGAGATAGATCCTTATTAAACTGAGCAGACTTTTAAATTAGCTGATTGAGGATATACTGCTTTTTTAATGTCTCAACCAAATTGAATACAGTTACAAATTCAACTGCCCTGCCTAGTCTATGGCAAGGTGATATAGAGATCATGTCAATTTCAAGAGAGATCTCCCATTTACTATAAATATTTTTAATGTTTCTGATCCCCCTCCCACATATTTGACAGAAACTGCATACATCATCTATATATAGCTGTTTGTGTCTAAGAAAGATAATTAGGGCATTTCATAGTGTAAGCCTAAGCAGGCCAGCTATCAGAACTCTTCAGACTAGAGAGACTCCTGGGAAGGAGTGGCCCTTTATTCTATCAGCTGAAGCCACCTGGCAGGATAGTCATTGCAAAAATGGTTGGTCTGAAGTGTTTTAACTTGGCAACATCACTGAATTTCACAGAATTTACTGATTTTTTAAAACAGTAATTTAAAACATCTAATTTAAAAGTCTGCTCAGTTTAACAAAGATATACTGGTTTGTAACTAAATGGTCCCTAGTAAAGTAACCACTTGACCACAGTTCCATTCCACCTTTTAATACTCCACAGGTACAACGTAGGCTGCCTGGTTTATGGTCCATACTCATGAAACTCTAAGAGAAAGCAACCACTTCTTAAAAGCTTCTTTGGGTACCTCCATTCCTCTTATTAGACTCGGGAACCATTTTAACTGATTAAACATTTTTGTTTCTGCATTTCAAATAAAGTATCTATTGCTAATCCTTTTCCACATAAAAAATTTTTCGTTAAGCAAAAATAGTTGTCTAATCATTGAACATTTTCAACTATTATAATAATGCTTAGTGCCTTATTGCTCGTTAGTTTTAGATTGACGCACCAGTGTAGAAGTGGAGGATAGGTGAATTGGTGTTTCATCAGCACCTCACTTAAAGCTTGATCTATAGCCATCTTATCAGCACTACTTCTTGAGTCTTCAAAGTTAATAATTGCAGGACCTGTGCAAAGTCCAAAAGCTGTTTCCAAAGAGGGAGTCTGCTTATTTATATCATAGCCTTAAATCAATTGACAGTGCCAGTGAAGTCTAAACCAGGAGTCCCCAACCCCCAGACCAGACTGGTACCCATCTTAGGAATGTGGCTGCACAGCAGGTGAGCAGTGGACCAGCAAGCAAAGCTTCATCTGTATTTTCAGCCACTCCCCAGTGCTAGCATTACTGCCTCAGCTCGAACTCAGATCACCAAGCATTAGATTCTCCTAAGAGCACTGATCCCTGGTGCCAAAAAGGTTGAGGACTGCTGGTTTTAACTATATGACTAGCAGAAAATTATTGATCTGGTTGGGATTTCAATAATAAGCATGAGATATTTTCTAAGTGTTATAGGAACAAGTCAGATTGAGAAATACCAAAAAATTAAGTATACTGAAAGTTTAAGAAAAGGTTTTAAATATGAAAATAGTATATATATTAAATAAGTGATTCAGGGAATTTATCTCCTGAACTTGTCTTGGTTTCTGATATTACCTTTTAAACTTTGATCCTCCTGTTTGGAATGACTTACATACATGAATGTATGCCTCAGTTTTATGAGACTTATTTAATCCTTTGATGCTAGGACATTTGCAATACAAATCTTTTCTTGTTCTCCCTCCCCCAGGTGGTCTTCGGGGGGTAGCACGAGGTGGCCTAGCAGGACTAACACTTACTAGCCTCTATGCATTGTATAACAACTGGGAGCACATGAAAGGCTCCTTACTCCAACAGTCACTCTGAAGATTTTGCCAACCTGTGAATAGAGGACAGTAGTAGTTATACAGATCAAATGTCAGGATGAAGTTTTTCTCTCTTCTGCCTACAATTAGTTTGAAAAATTGTGGCGATTCCAATTTGCTTTGAAGATCATGGATGGTTGACCAGGACTGGCTCTCCTTCCAGCCATTAATGAGTTGAAGCCAAAACCATTTGATGACCAAATAATGTGGTTCTCTTCTTTGAAGATCTTGCACCTACCTGTTCTCTCCTACTCCCTGAAGTGGAAAACAACTTACTTCCATAATTCAGGTCATGCTTGTCAATACTGTATCACCACGTTTGTTCATTTAATGATCCAAAACTCTACTGCTCTGTATTCCCAATAAAGAAAACAGAACCAAAGTCAACGCCAATGTAAACATAGTGGATGTCTCCAATTAAAAGCATCTTTCTGAGTATAAAATGGTATATTTTTCTGCCCCAACTAATCTAAAACATGTTTTCAAGCTTGTGTTAATATGAAGGGTTATGGCAGCATTAACAGCTAGGTTAAGATTTTTCTCCAACAGAGCTGACAAACCTCAAGATTTCAGATTAACCATTGTACCACTGGAGTAGTGTGCTAGAACAACTTGTCCAACAATCATGCTTAATTCTGTGTATGTTAACTCATCTCTTTATTGAGGATAATTAGAAAAGATGAAATAGACATGAGTTTTTTAAGGAAGCCTTGGGAAACAAAGGAAATAAGGACAAATTATTTGAGTTTATTTTCTTATCTATGAAATAAAGTAAAATAAAATTGTACTGCAGATTACACATATAATCAATACAAAACATGGTTATTATGATTGGAAGAAATAAAGTAGGGCCTTCTGCATGCATCTGCTAACAGGGACATTGGCAAAAAAGTACTGAATCTCAGCTGAAGTCCTTTAGTAAAAAGAGTTTAACAATTCATCTGTGACAACAAAAAATTAAAAGATGTGGAAAGTTGACAGGAAAAGACTGAAAATGAAAGTAATATACCTATTTGCTAATTTAAGATTCAAAAAATACACATTGAATACAAAATGTTACGTTCTAAGCTGTACTAATCACATTCACATGTGATTGAATATCCTATGATGAAGTCTCAAATACACAGGACAACTATGGCTGTTACAATGCTTTTAATGGAGGAAGGTACAAAATGCATCAACGCAAAAGACTTACATACTCAGCAGTGATTAATGTAAGTTTAGGAATACACAGTGTTTTAACTTCAAAAACTAGTTTCCTGCAACCTAAGATGATGGAAGAGCTCCTTAAGTTTTTACCCACTACCTTTATTACTAAAGATCTAAACGGTATCTGGGGAGACTAAAGAATAATAAGGCTTCTTCAGCAGTGGTTTAAGAATTCTAATGAAGCTGTGTTTCCCCAAAAGGGCTCTCTAGATGATCACATCACAAACTTTAAAAGTATTTCCAATACCATGTAGGCAAGCTGAGTGGCTTAATAGTTTTAAAGGCCTGAAAAGCAGATACGGTATCTCAGAAAATTTATAAACATTATAAATCCCATTTTTCACCTACAGAGAAACTCTTTAAAGCATGGAGATGACTTTAAGGATATTGAGAAAACAACAGTTTTCATAAAGCTTCAATAAACACCCCAAGGCACAAGTATTCAAAAAGGCCTGTTCACTGCATTATACTTTTAGAAGTATAGGTATGCTATGCTTGCAGTGAAAAGACATTTAATTTACTCCTAGTTAAAAGCACCATGTGTCAAGCTAAGCTTCCATATACACAGGATGCACCAATAATCCTTAGCATAGTGAATAGTTCAAGTACTAATTTCCAACATGTCGCCTTTGGCTCTTTGATTAGTTGGCACTGGGGCTCCTTTGCCTGCAGTTCTCCAAAATATATTGAAACGTGAGGACTACCAGAATATCATCTTGAAGTAATACAGAGCCCTTCTAAAAGAGCTCACTAACCATTAGAGAAAGAAAATTTGCAAGCAGCTGAATTTATTTCAAAGGAATAATGTAGAATCTGACATGTAGGCTAAAATGTTTTGTAATTCAAAAATTGCTAAAATTGTTGATACACATTTTGGTTAAGAAAAAAAATCACAATATTCTCAAGGTTAATTATTTGTGTGAAATATACTATGTATTAAACTGAAGAATCATTTCTACCACCAATGGAAGAAAACCCACAGCAAGGAAAGCATCTAAAGAAGGGTAATCAAAAAGGGAAGTTAACTAGCTTTAGAATATATCAACACACTTTCATTATAGAACTATTTCATTTTTAAAACTACAGTGTTTTAATGTACTAGTAACAACGCAATCTAAGGAGTCATGGAGGCTTATGAAAAAGACCTATACAAGATACTGTGTTTCTAGTGTTGTGGTGAACTAATACTTCTGTAAGAAGGAACCAAATCACAGCATCAACAGCCTTTTTCTCTTACACAGTAACTCAATTTGACATTTCTCTTCACTAGTTCAAAATCAGGAAGGAAAGGAACTAAGCTGACTGGTCAGGCCCAGAACAAAATGATTTGGCAAGCTGTAGTCACTTGGCTCATGGAAATAACAACCTGCAGAAAAGTTGCTTGACTCGAGTAGTCCATTCTTTCACATCTGTAAAGAAAAGTCCACAGATAAAAGAGTCAAGTAGGATAAAAAAATTTTTCCTACCTTACAGCACTGACTCATTTCTTAGTATGCTTACTAGAATCCACACACCAGGCTCTGAAAATTCCCCTGATAGCTACACATCATCTTGAAAGGTCACTTTCAAGTATGTCCTACTTATTTCATAAAGCAAGTTCAAGTGAAAGACATGAAACTTTATGATCTCCCTCTCTCCCACTCTCATTTGCCTAATATACATGCCATTAATAGGAATATGGTTCAGTGGGCAAAGTATGAATTCATATAGAAGACAAAATATTTACAAGCAGTCAAATCTGTAATATTTACACTCATGGCATGTACCCAGTCAAATCTGTAATTTTACACTCGTGGCATGTACCCACCTGTAGAGGAGTTCGATACAACCACTTTTCCTTATCAACTTTAAGCTGCATACAGGCAAAGAGATCGCAAACTGCTGGGAGGCCATAACAATCTGGGCGAAAGTTATGTTCCTCCTGCAGGGGTGAGTTAAGTAATACTTCCTGTAAGAAGACAAAAAGGGTGGGTTGCTAGAGCTGGGAGGCATGAGACCAACTTAACTCATCTTCCAAATAATTTTCCAATTAGTGTAGTGTCTTAAAGAATAATGTAAATGTTGAGCATTCTAATAATCCAGAGCAAAGGTGACAACTATTTTCTCTACCCCTAAATCTTTTCCATAAATAGCAATAAAACTGGCTGGATATTTTTTCCTTCTGCAGGATAAGGATTGGGGACCTGAAATATGCATAAAAATTTCAGTCTAATCATACCTCCATTCTGTTGCTAACATGGCACCAAAATTAATATTTAAGCCAAATTTAACATTTAATGTACTTAAGCATCTGGGCCACTTGCAGCGTTTGGGATTAAGGATGTAAAAATCTATTAAATGTATTTCAAATGGTGTTATTTTGATGTCTGCACCCACCTTAGCCTTCTTTCGAAGTAGCCACTTGTCTTCTGAGGATAACTGGCTGAGGTTGCCTGTATTTTTTCCTGGCAAGACCCAGTCAGCTGTGTTAAAGGGATACCAGGAAGTAGCCACAGGGCTTGTAAGATTTTGTTTGCCAGCTCTGTCCTCAGTATTAGGCACGTCTTTGGGTCCTCCTCCTCTGCATGAGGGTATGATGAGCCATTCTGACAAGGGACTGGTCCTTATGACTTGGAAAGAATCAGCAATTCCAGAAGAAGTCATTGCCTTTGGTGCCTTAGCTTGTTCTGTTGCTTCTTTTCTGGAAGGACAGAGCCACATATTCAGGGAATCTATAAGCTGCTCAGATTCGGGTTTTGGTTCCACAAGTATACCATTTTTATCTTTTCCTTCTTTCTCCAGCAGCCATTTACAGAGAGCTTCCTTCTCACAATTTTCATCGCACACGCACTCTGCAAAGCTTGTACAGGGCTCATTGGCTTTACAGACCTCCTCTACTTTATATGGGTCTTGATGGTTCTGGACAAGCCAATCCTCAGTAATCATGCTGGGAGTGGACAAAGGTTTCTTGGCCTCCATGTGATCATTCAGGCACTTCAGACTACCCAGGTTTTCAATCTCCACACCTTCGGGCTGGTTGCCCCAACAGTTGGTACAGGAATCGGGCTTGACAAGCCAATCATTCACATTATAGGACTCCTGGAACACCTGGAACAAGAGCTTAAACTTCTCAGTGGTTTCACAGTTGCCATTCCCAGGCTTCTCTAGGTTATGGGATTCCTGGGGAGTCACCAGCCAATCGGAAAGGTCCATCTCCTCTTGATCAAGAAGCTCCAGATCCCCAACATTTTCAATATCAATGGAGTAAGGACTGGTAGTAGAAGAGCTATTACACTTTTGGTAAATTGGTTTTTCAAAAACTTCTTGTTGTTGACTCTTGTGGAGCCAGTTCTCCAAGCTGTTTAGGTTGCCCCACACATTACTGAAGAAATTAAAGGCTCTGGCAGAAGCCTATGCGAAAAGTACACAATATTAGTTCACCAGAACATTATGACTACTTTGGAATTCAACAATGAAAGAATTCTATTTGCATATTTACTGCATTGCTCTCAGTGTTTCTAAATGTTAAGTATACAAAGCTAAGAAACAAGGGATTTCTCTGTTGCGATATTAAAATACATATTTGAGTACATAAAGTCTAATTTTCTACAGTTTTAAACTGAAAAATATTAGAGGCAAACTAAGAGAAAGCATATGTAGCATGTTTGATAGAACAGAAAATAGATGTTAGTTCCACATACTATGTTTCTATGAATAAAGACAGATGAGCAAAGGATATTAGGTAAGTCATCAAAAAAGGCTAATAAAAATGAGAAATACTCAATGTCCTTAGTAACCAAAGAAACTCAAAAGTAAAATTATTGTTTTGTGTCAAATTAGTCTGACAAACAGAAGTTTCAGGTAGGCAAGTACCCTCAATACTCTGCTGGTGGGAATATAAATTGGTATCAATTTCCTAGAAAGCCAAATATGTATCAAAAGTCACTATGGGTATGTAGAACTGTAACATAAAAATGCAATTTCTAGGAATTTACTCCTAAGGAACTAATCAAGAATTTACACAAATGATTAGCTCCTGGATGTTTAAAGGAATTTTATTTACATCCAGAAAAACTGGAGTTAAAGTTATAGCCAATCAATGAAATACTATATACTATTAAGGATTTTATGAAAGAAATATATTCATGCTCTATTAGTGAAAAAAATCTGCCACCCCAAAAATGAAGTATATAAACAAAAATGTTAATAGTGGTTGTCTCTGCACATTGAGATTATGGGTTTGTATTTCTTTACATAGTTCTTTGTTTTCTAAACTTTCCATAGAGAAGAGGTGTCATTATTGTGCTAGTTATTTAAAATACATGTTTCCAGACTAGAAGCAAAAACTAAATAAAGACATACTCTCAGTAGCTAATCCCATCTGCTACTATATCTACCTCAAAACAATAAAGCAGCAACACACCTGATTATTCTCCAAGGTCTGCTTTTGGGTAAGCCAGTCCTGGAGATTGGTGCTGGGTGTGTAAGGAGCCTCACGACCACAGGAAGGTTTGCTTCCAAGAAGCCATTCACTGAGAGGGACAGCTGTAGTGGTACTGGATGCTGACTTCTGCTAATCACATAATATTTTGCTGCTTAACAATTCAGGTCAAATGTAGTACAAAGTTCACCAAAAAGCAAGGTACCTAAGCTCTCTAATCTTGGCTTGCCACTGAATCTGCAAAAGTCATGGGATTTCCCAAAGCCTCCATTTTCACAATTATAAAACTATTAAAAGGACTATTATTTATCTCCAGGGTTCTTAAAACACCTATAAAACTATAATTGCATTGCCTTTAGAAGTAAATCATCTCTATGAATTTTAAGAACAATCCCCAAGAGAAAACCAACCCAAACAGAGAGCTAATGAAAATTTCTTATGAACTAATTGCTAACAATTACTTGTGCTCTTACTCAACACCTATAAAACCTCTATTCTGACACTCAATCTCAAGGGAAGCTTTTAATTGCATAAAATAACTCATTACTACTGGTGCCTTTTTTACAAATAAATGAGATTTAGTCAAAACCCAAAAGAAATATAAGTAATAAGTCAGTTATCAGAAACAAAATGACATCTTACTTTCTCTGGCAATGGGATATAGCCTCTTTTCTCCAGGTAAGGCCCAACATTTGATGAACTAGCATGAGCCATTAAATGTTCAGGAATTTGCTATAAAAGTAAATTAATCATGTTTATTAATGTTATACTTTTGTACCAAAAAATTTAAACTGTAATTCCTAAATTTTAAAAGTGTTAAGCAAAACATTACCATTTCATTTGAATATTCTTTGTACTAAATTCAATGACTACAAAATGGTTATCAAATTTGAGAATTCTCTCTATTGTACAATTTTCATCACATAAGAAATCTTCACCAGAATTGGTATTACTACTTTTAACAAGACCCAAATGAAATCATGTTTGGTTCTTTATTAAAGACCATTCAAGCTATAGATTTTATAATATGTCAAAGGTATTTAAAAATATGTAAGATGAATTTTAGAGATTATCCCTCAGTCAAGAACTACCAGTGTAATAGTCTAATGACTTAATCAGAACTTGAAATTTCTTAAGTTCATCAACTTCTCAAGAAAGCCACTATTCAGAGAAAAATGTGATGCTTTTAATCCCACCTGTGAGGCTACAACCTAAGATGTGCACAGTGAACCGTGTGAGATCTATATTACTCACAATGGTCTTAAGGGAACCAAACGTGGTGATGGCCTGGCGCAGAGCAGATGTGTCTGCTTCAAAGAGTAGGACAGTCGAATCTTCAGGTTTGAGGGTCAAACTGCCCAATCTGGAAGAAATAAATAAAACCTGGCTATAATCTTAAGGACTATCTATTTCAACTTCATCCAAAACGAAATCCAATTGTGAATTATTTGAAATGTTTATACTTTTCTAAGAACCTCTACCAAAGGTAGATAACTTAACCATGCACCAAGTATAATATTAAATACATAAAGTAAAATGATCCTATCACAGGAACACAGAAGTCATGTTAAATCTAACACATGCAACAGGATACAAAATTGACTTTTCTGACTACTCCAAAGTCAAAGCCAAAAATCAAAACAAACAAGAGTCTTTACCTCTCCAGGCACATGGAGACTTGATTGGCTAGATCTTTGTTTTGGGTGCACTCCAATTGGTGAATAAGACAATTGAACTGGCCCAGTAACTATAAGAAAAATGAAATCATCTAGCCACAATGACACTAAAAGCATCAAATGTATCCAAGTTAATAGAAAATAGCACTTGAAATTAAACTTTTATCTTATCTATATTAATGCTACATTACAAAAAAGATACTCTCTGCAAACCAGAAACCATACTCCAACACATTATAGCCTTGCAGCCACCTTACCCAGTAGAGTTGTTGGGCCTGCTGCTGAAGTGTCTCCTCTTTAAGCTGATAGATGAGATCTACCTGTTCATACAACCACACCTCACGGCTTCGAAGGCATTCCAGGTGACGGCTTATGCAGCTGTGAATCTGGGCTTTGACCTAGGAAACACATATATATTAGCTTTACTAGTGTTATAAACCAAAAGAATGATGTTTCCCACAGAAGAGTGAGGTTCTTAAACTTTTGGAGGTCACAAATCCTATGGTTATCCAATGATATCTACAGAGCATCTCCTTGAAAAATGCATATACTCAAAACTGCCTATAATTCAGGGTTTAGTATCCCAAAGCCCAACCATGGAACCAGCAAAGTCCCATGAACCCAGTTTAAGAATTCCAGCCATAAAGGCATACCTAAGCTCTAACATCCTCTTTTAATACCTCTTCCTCCTAAAACGATCAAGTTTATTTCGGGTATCATAAGTAATCAAGAGAAAATACAAGGATATGTCATATAAAACTGATCCCCCTCAGTTTTCCATATAATTTGAAAAGCTATAAATGTCTAAGTATAATAAGACAAGAGTATTAATTTAATAGCCTTTATCTCTTTTCTCAGTAGAGCAATATACCACTATATGTCAATAACCAGAGACCACTAGGCTAGAAGGTTTAAGTATACACAAAATTTTCTGGAAGCATAAACAGTGATTCAAAAGGGGGATAAATACAAAAATCCTAAGAAAAAAATCAAAACAGCTATAAATTACCCATGAGAATCCACATAAGAAACTATTTTAATACATATCTTTCTGTATAATAAAGTTGTATTTCAAAGTCATGTAATACCACTTGGTCTACTCACTCACCAACAAAATATTAAACCAATGGAATAAACATATTCATTCTTGCTTGCTCTAATAGACCAACACTTACAACTATGCCACTACCAAAACCATGCCACAACCAAATTAAAAGGTGGTAGGGAACAGGCTACAGTGCCATCCTTTATGCATCAAGGACACTAAGCACTAATAGCAATATACTGCTCATTGGTTTTGTTATATTTTTTATTGATGGCAGTGCTTGGCATACAGACCATACAAAGAAGCAATCAAAAATGTGTACTAAACTAATTCTCTAAGATGATACAAGGTTTTCCAGACTTTTCTAACAAGTGCTTTATTTCCCTCTGGAATCAAAGGCATCAACATTTCAGGCAGACCACGTGAAGCATGGGGTGAAACTTCTTGGTTGGCACTGAAAAGCCAAGCCCTTAGCCATGCTCTAACCATGTGCTAAGAGTCTAGACAAGACAAAAGAAAAGCACATGTCACACCTCTCGCAAATTATCTTTAATTTGCTGTTCAGCTCGGAGAACTCCACCAATAGCAAGCTCCAAGTCCCTCCGTGCATCACAACACCTCAAAAGGGGTTCTCTGCTACTGGAGCCATTCTGGTCCTGTGAGGTACTCATCCTGCTCACTGCTCCTTTAAAAGAAGAAAAAGAAAAGAACAATCCAAATTGCACTATAATTACAACCAAAAACCACCGTTTAATCATCCCCCAAATGATCATTCCAACCAACTCTCAGTTACTACTTAGATTACTTCCAACACAGACTCTGACACACATATTCTTAATATTGCCTCCTCCCTGCCCACCACTATTGTGTTCCTGCCATAAAATTCTATGCATCTACTTTAGTGCCTTCTTTTTTATACTGTAAGCCACTAGTTTTAGGTATAGGCAATACTGTACACTTGGTGTCCAAAATGCTTGCATAATACAAGTGTTGGCTCAGATTTAGAGAGCTGGAGTGACACAAGCTCTACATTACAACAAGCTGCATTTCTATTAGTTATATAAGCAAGGCATGTTTGTTTAGCTATCCTTCAAATGTATTAGCCAAATCTCACTTGTGTCAAATTTCCCATTCTTAGGTCCTCACCATTGTTTGAAATGCCTCAATGCCTGGCACAGTGTAAAATTTAATCAATAAAATTAAAATAAAAAGTTGCTTCATAATGTCAAAAACCCCAAAGCTCTAAATTATATGGGAGACTTTCAAATGCATACAGTGCTGACTGTATTATTAGATCTTTTGCAATTCAATTGCAAGCACTATACAACTGTCATATAAGACCAGAATATGGCAAAAGTACACAAATTGGAATTTCCTCTTATCAGCCATGAACAGAAGGTAGGATGAGATTTAAAAGTTACAAAACTGCTCCCCCTCACCACACACACACACATACTTATCACGTTTTCAAATTAAAATGAGTGTTATCCTTAAAAACATCATCTTGTTAAAGGTTTTTACAGCCCATCTGTCAGCCACTAAGAACTCGTTTCATTTCTTTATAGCCCGTCCTACGGTGCTTGTCTCTTTGCTGCCCTTGGCTCTGCCCCTCCTTCTCCTTCTTCTCCTCCTCCTCCTCATGTGAAAGTCAGTTTTCATTCCCTAGATCTTAACTATGGAGCTGTGTGATGGTTTGCCCTCTTGTACTGCAGTGAGAAGGAAACCCTCAGCCGAAATCAAGAACTCCACCACA
This sequence comes from Cynopterus sphinx, assembly GCA_030015415.1. Classification (NCBI taxonomy): domain Eukaryota; kingdom Metazoa; phylum Chordata; class Mammalia; order Chiroptera; family Pteropodidae; genus Cynopterus; species Cynopterus sphinx. Next base: position 58,392,695 of record CM057382.1, read on the forward strand.
GGGGTGAACTCAAAGCACAATGAGCTAGCTTTATGAAATGCCACATCAAAAGAGACCTGTTTGAGCTAACTAGTTCATATGACCAGTTTCAACGATTCACCATTTGTTTCAGGTTCAAACGCCAGTGTAGCAAGCAAGCATGACGGTTAATATACTCTGAGGTCTGACAAACTAGAGTTCCAGCTGCATTTGCATGCTTGACACCCATGAGCCATTTACTTCTCCAGTCTCAATTTCTGCTGGGAAAAAAATGGAAAAAATTACAGTAGCTACAAAGGGCTGCCGTGAAATTAAAGATCTTATCTGCCATTAAGTACCTAACCCAGCCTCTGCTCACTGAACTCTTTAATACTACAGTTGTTATCATTATTGGGTTTTAGCTGTGTTAAAGGGACCTCAGGAACTTCCACCTTTGGACTACAGAAAGCATCACTGATGATTTGAAGTGAGGAGGCTCTGATTTACAATCATTTAGCCATTTATTAACCAAGTAGGCACACTTTTGCCAGTTTTCTTATCTGTAATAAGAATGTACCACATCAGTTCTAATTCTAAAATTCAAGTCAAGAAAGACTAAAAATGTCTTTTTGTATTCACCTTTACAATCCAAACTACTGCCCTACCACTTTCCAAAGAGGACTGACTGCCTTAAAGATATACTTTTTTAGACAAAGTTAAGTTTAAGTACTTTCTAAAACTTCCCTGTTCTAGGGTTCCTGTCCTAGGTCCTGGGAGAGGGGGAAGGAGGAAGGAGAAACACACATATCCCTCAAACAAATAAAGCTCCAAGAACCTGGACCTGTCCTCAAAGAAGAGTTCTACAAACTACATATGTTGTATTTGCACCATGCTCTGCACAAATCTAGTTATCAAGTCTGAAGATCATGGAACTCAGAATTGAGCAGAAAAGAACTGCGCAACTTACCACATATGAAGCTAAGTCATTATCATATGGTTTAACCATAAAATTTCCAGAGCTATGACCCTCTTGTGACCAAAACAAACCACAATTTGAAGTTGAAAAACACTTCACCATCTCTTTAGTAGACTACTTTCACTTTACAGATGAAGCCACAAAGACCCAGATGTTTTAAGTGACCCACCTAAAGGCCCACAGCTTAACAGGTGGATTTGGGTTCTTAAGGTCTAGTTCTGATTCTCTCACTCTGACCAGTTCTTCCATTAGTGCACATTATCACCCATAAATTATTTTTGTCAGCACTGGAGTTTAAAATTAACATTCCAAAATTATCATTTCAATTAACATTCAAATAGGAGCCTCTGGGTTACTAATGGAATAAACTCTATCAAGATTCTCAGACCATTTTCATAGTTCTCAATAAATTATGACAATTTTTTGGACCCTTCTTCTTTGGATAATGCTAACAAAATAAATAGTACTTTTGCATGTCAGAGTAATCAAAACACTTCCAAGCACCCATGCCAAATATGAAGAACAGGAACAAGAGCCCTGGGTTCTGATCTCACATCTGTATGACCACTCATAGTTTCATTTGTGTGTCTGAATGAAGGCAGGTGGGTCATCTGTAACTGCATTCGAGCTCTCACTGTTTGTCCCCATTCCCATCTGTCCCTCCTCTCCAAAAAAAAAAAAAAAAAAAAGTCCACTTTTTATTTATTTTATGGCAACCAAATCATTGCTAGAAGCCCAAGCCTTTAAAAAACAATTCAAAGGATAAGTATGTGTTCTGTGGATTACTAAAATTGAAATACTAACTCCCAATGTGCTTATCTTTGATGAGGTGCTATATATTTACATACGTATGTGTATAGATATACACACACATACATACACACACATATTAAACCGTTTGTACAAATTTTCAGAAAAAAATCGTAAAATAATTCCACAATTTTACCTAGAGACATTTACTTCATACATTCCTTCAATTAAAAAATAAGTTTCTTTTTGTTATCATAAAGATTATGTATATATCTCAGCCCACTTTTAATTCTTTATCAAGACTAGTTTCTGAAATTCAGGATCTGATTCTCTGTAGGTTTTTTTAAAACCACACAAGGATAATGTCTGAAGAGACTTAAAATAGGACAATAATAAATTGACAGCATATTTTTAGATTGTTTAACACGTCAGAGCTCACTGCGCTCAGATTTGTCCAGTTCACACAAGTAACCACGAGCAATTCCAGCACATCAACTTTCAAGCAGTAACTGAAAACTGAACACGAAATTGGCCTTTACCATCTAATGCTAAGTAAGGCTTTTATAATACAAAAGCAAGTGACTCACGAGATTTTCCAGGTTCCCCAACACTTTCTAAGAGCGCACTCACCCTATGAAGCCTCCTGCAGTCCCTGGAGGCCGCAGCCGCCTATCCACGCTCCGCTTTCGAGCTGGCACGGTCACCGCAAAGCACGCATGCGCAGAGCGGCCGCGAGGGTGGACGGCCCTCAAGCACCCGGTGGCGGTCCTGGGCTGCCGGACGTACCTCGAAGGCCAAGTCCCCACTGCTCCGCAAGGCCGAGGCTACTTTGGACAGCGCGTGGGTGAACAACGTCGGGAGTCCCTGGGTTACACTCGAGTCACACGACTTGACGCCGGCCACTGGCGCTGGGAGCGCGCACGCGAGGGCGGGCCGAAAAGTTCCACCCACACAGCGCGCACTCGGCTCTCCCAGCAGCCCAAGGGCCCCCAGCCTGCGGCGGGCGTGGCTCAACGAACACTGGGTTCCGGGCCGGATGCCTGAACCGGATGCTGAACCGACTGTCCGACAGCTCCCAGCCAGATCAAACGAGCTCGCAAGCCCCGACTGGAGCCAGCGACTCCTCTCCAGCCTTCCCTCCGCCCATCCGCTCCAGCATTTAACCTGTGTCCATCCCCCTCTGTCCCCCAAGTCGTCAAGACGTCTATGATTTCAGGATTTTGCTATTTACTACAGAGGAATAGCAAACCAGGAGCAGTCAGAGCCTTACCCGAGTTATTGTTGGAATCTTCCTGGCCAATACCTTATGACTCCCTCTTAGATTACCACTGTCAGCCCTTGGATTTTGTTTTATAGGCTCTCAGACATCTTCTCACATCTGTGACACACCTCTTCCTGTTGTACCCCCACCCCCACCCCCGTCCCGTCTCTCTGTCTGCCTCACTCCAGTGCTGCTTTAACATTCATGGATGCTTTTCATTCAAAAAAAGTTAACTGAGCACCTAACAGATGCCAAGCACTATACTAGGTGCTGAGAATACACAAGTGAAATTGAGAGCCCAACCTATAGAGGCAGTAATACATAGAAGAGGATGAACTCAGGAACTAGACCATTTGGGTACAAAACCTGGCTCTGCCACTTAGATGTTGTGTAACCTTAGGCAAGTCACTTAACCAATCTGTGCCTCAGTTTCTCATCTGTAAAATGGGTACAACAATAATGAAACCAACTCAACAATTATATGAATATATGTAAAATGTTTAGGACAGTGCCTGGCACGCAGTAATTCCTGGCTGATGATTATCATGCTTGTGGTACTTCTTGTTTGGTGCCCTTTCTCCAAAAATAATCCTTATAGCCTGCATATCCAACCTGGACAGAAGACAAATTATAGATGGACATCGCTGTCATTCCATTTCAATTAATTTTTTAAATGTAAAACACTTGCTCTTGTCTACGCATATGAAGCTAGTTTGTATATAGTAAAAGTTAAGCAAAATCACACTACAAAAAACAAAGTGAACACTGAAGTCCATCACCCTCAAGCACCCTTCAGATTTCAGACAAACAGTTTGTGAAGGTGCCAGCTTTATATTTATATGGACAGTTTCTGGGATCCGTTTCAGACATTCTTTATCAAAAATAATGAGAAAACAATTTCTTAATTCAAAATACTTTCATTGGATAACATATTTTAAGATACAAAAAATAAAACACAAGACATACTTCAATAAAGAAAAGTAAAAATGTTATGGCCCCCTTTGTACTTTAAGTCAATAGCTAGAAAGGAAGAATTTTCAGTATATTAAAATGTAACTAATGCCAAGAACTTTCATCTCTCTTTTATGTGCCCTTATAAAATAGTCACAATAGAAATCAGTTGAAACTTTGTTGACCATCACCTACATAAACAATGGTCGCTATGCCTTTAAAAGACCCTGACCAACGCTTCAGCACACGAAATGCTCCAGCTCTCCCTCATTTGAATTTCCAGAGTTGTACAATTACCAGGTCAGCTTATGCCAACTTTAGCTGTTAAAATAGTGATGTAATTTTTTAATATGGCATAAATATAAAAAGACTAGTAAAAATCATAAAAATCTTTTAGAACTCTGCATTCAGACCACTTTGCAGGCACCTGTTTACTTCCTTAAGCTGCATTATTTGCCCCTGGATCCTTATAAAATGTTTAGGTTCTAAAGGGGAAAATTTCATAAAGCATTTTAGCTCTCTTCTGCTTCAAGATTTCTATGCTGTCTCAAAACAAGAGAACCGTCCATTTCCTAGAAGGTCATCTCATCTAAAGAGAGTATAAAAACTTTCCAGTGACTCCACACTTGCCCAACAGGATACAGTCCAAATTTCTTATAAGAGCAATAAAGTTCTCTATTTTCTGGATTTAGCCTGACTCTCCCAGTCTCCCCAGAGTAGCCCCCAAACCATGATCTGCCGGTTAACTGTTCCATGCATAGTCAAGGCTGGTTCACCTTGCACAGCTTGGTTCTCCCAGCTCTCTCTGCCAGCAATGCCAGTTCTTTCCCTGCACCCCAGCTGTCCACTTTCTGGCTATGCTCAAGTCACATCACAGCCACTACTAAGCCTTTACTGACCAAGCACACCATCCCTCAATAGTTCTGGCCAACAGAGTTAGCTGCTGATTCCTCTGGGCCCACTGCAATCTGTATATGTTTCCAGTATGACCCCTGCAACAAATGTTACCTATAACATGTTACCCTGTTACATGTCCTCCTCTTCAGCCTGAGAGCTCCCCAAAAGAAGGAACCATATCTTATTTGGCTTTGTAGACCCTAACACTAAGCAGACAGCCTGGTATCAGTATCCTGGCAACCCTCTGCACATGTACTCTACTGAATTGACATAAAGAGAACGATGTCCCTGGAGTTGTGCAATTCTGTGGCGCTAAACTCGAGAGGCTTACTACATTTTTGATAAGTGAATGAATAAATGAGAAATGCTTAAATTAAGACCAGCCACAATAAGTATGGTATAATTTTGCTTTAAACATAATCAACTTGCTGTCCCACTAAGGCCTGCAGTAATTCAGGAAGGTTTTTCAGAAGTGGAAATGCTTCTAACATAACTATTACTTTTAGTTTCAAACAAGACAAAACTGGCAAAGGTGTTGCCACCAAAACCATGATTCCAGGATAGACACTGAGATAAAGTCTGTCTTGATGCTAGACACGTCAAAGTTCAGCTAAACAGATCAACAAGCACCTGCAAGTTTGTCAGTTAAAGGGAAAACATTACTGCATCTACAGCAGCAGATTTTTCAGTGCCACATAAATTCCAGCTGATACCACAGAAGTTTGATAGGCTATCAGAATTTGAGCCCTGCCCTATTTTCAACTTGAACCTTCTCATCATAATATAGTCAAGTACAGGAAAATGTTATTTACTTACCATCACAGTAATATCATTTTATCCTTGATTTTATATGATAAACATCTTGTGGTTTTCTCCACATAAGTAAACGAGTGATAAAATATTTTCCCTCCTCTAAAGGCTGAGGGACTAGCAATGATGCCAAACTAAAAGTCAATATATACCGAACATTATGTTTTTATGAAATCTGTACTCGTCCAAGTATTAAGACTTAACTTCTTATCTATGACCAAACAGACAAGAAAAGTTTTAACCTATTTTGTCAGCTATTCACTGCTTTAATGAATCAGATTGTTACATTTAGTTCCTAGGATTTTATGTATTCATTCAACAAATATTTATTGAGTACCTAGGCTGACACATACTGTGATCGTCCCTAAGGACATACTGGTGAACTTGGCATCTAGAGAATTTGTGCTGATTCGCCAAAAAATTAGCAGACAATACTACTTATTGTAGGTAGAATGAATCAATGAATGAGCAAGCATCTATTCTTATCTGTAAAAAGGAGATAATCAAGCCATCCCTAGGGATTGCTGGGAGAATTACAAGAGGCTAGGTTGGCATACAGAGGGCGGAAAAAAAAAAAAATTGTCTTTGCGTTTCCGCCCAACAGGCTAGGAATGCATATATTCTCGGCCCGTTCTGAAAAACGGGTCCCTCCTTGCTCCAAGAGGCGCTGCCGAAAGCTATCAAAAACAAGGATCTGTTACACCCGGGGCCGGAGGAGGGTGGACAGGCAGAAGGAGGCGGCCCCGGAACGAGAGTGACGATGGCCGGAGAGAGGGCAAGAAGGTGGGCCCCGGGCCAGGCGGGTCGCAAGCCCGTCAGGCAAGCAGTCACGATGCCTCAGCCCGGCCCGCGGCGTGGAAACCGAAGGAGGTGCGCCCGCCGAGTCTTACCAGCTCCAAGCGCAACTCCAGGGGACCAGAGAAGACCGTCCAAGACCAGACAGCGCCAGACGCAAGGCCGAAAGGCAGCGTTCTCGCGAGAGCACAGCCTTCCTCCCACGCCTCACGCCACACATTGGACAATCTCGCGAGATTTCCTCCGGGGGTCAGCCCAACGCCCCGCCTGCCTCTCAGAGACCGCGGAACGCAGGTGCCCCGTGTGTCCTGGGCTGTGAGTCTCTGTCCTTTTGCCCTTGCTGAAAGAATCAGATTAAAGGAAACAAGCATCTGTTGAAAGCAGACGCTGTAATGAGGACTATCCTAAGTAATTCTCTCACACCAAATGACCTCACAAGTTAGATAATGTTTAGCCTTAACGTGCAAACGCAAAAATAAATGTCCGAAGCCACAAAAGGACAAACACTACATGATTCCACTTCTGTGAGTTAGAGTAGTCAGATTTATAGAGACAGAAAATAGAAGGGTCATTACTACAGTCTTGGGGAAGGAGAATTATTGTTGAATGGGTATGAAGTTTCAGTTAGGGATAATGGGAAGTTCTGGTTTATGGTTGGTAATGTTTCACAGCAATGTGAATGCACTTGATAGCACTCAATTGGTAAACTGGCAATTGGTTTTTAAAAAATGATAAAATGGTATCTTTTATAATAATTTTTTAAAAATTCAGTAAATAAATAATCAGAGCACACATTTCAAGCCACACCATCTGACTCAAAAGCACGTGTTTGTTTGCACCACATCACAGGACACAACTTTCTACACTCCACATCCACCACTCTGTTCCTCCCCCTCACAGTATGCCCAGTGTGTCATTGTCTACATTGGAGTTTTGTTTGTGTTGTGACCAGATGTTCAAATAGGACTCTGTCTCCATTTTGACAGAGGCCCCCATACTCAGAGCTGTTTCCCAGCAAGGTGAAGGCCATCTAAGTAGGATTTACAGAGATTATTTTGATAGGGTTTTATGACTCCCACCTGAGACTGACTACCATAAGGAAGAAAGTGAGCTCAGGTGAAAGCAATGGGATACATGGATTTCAATGTAGAAGCTAAGAAGGCAGTCATAGCCTATGAGTGGAAGGGGAGCTGTGAAGAAAGAGGAACAGTAGGAAATGTTGGAGAGGCCCACAAAAACCCCATGAAGAAGTAATCACCCTAAACACTGCCACAAGCTGAAGGAGCCAAATTGCATCATACCCTTAACTCTCCTGTCCCCCATTCCCTTTTCTACTCAGATGGAGATTCACTAAAAGTGACCAAAGCACATTTTTATGAACTTAGGGTGACCCCAAAAAACTAACAGGCCTAACTAGAATTGCTCAAGTAGTCCAATAGCATGTTTGAATAGATAGGATTAGAGAGCAAAGGAGAAATAAAGCTCTTTACCAACTGCCCACAGATTGTTCAACATAGAACTGTTTGCTTATTTGTAATCTGTCATGTACACACACACCCAACTCCAAGCCCCAGGAGAGAAGGGACTTCATCCTTCTGGTTCATTGCTATATCCCCAGGCCCCTAGTACTAACTGGCCCAGGCACTCAGTAAAGAAATGTTGAATGAACAAATGTACTCTAACACAAAGGCAAGAGATGATCTGCACTGTCACTGTTTTAAGTTCCCAAGTTTTTGGGTGGTATGTATGCAATAGGAGACAACTGATACTGGAGCCCTGCATCCAAACCTTTCTCCATCCACATGCCAGAGCACCTGGCCTTTAAATGCCCCATCAGGCTGCATGTGGTCTCAGAGCTACTTCCAGGCTGTCCTGCTCTAACCTGAAGAGTTGTATGAGGGGCACAGCATGGAAGGACAATCTCCGAAGAAGAGGGAGGAAAGTTAAGCATGTAAACCTCAAAGAATATAAGAGATCTGATTTCATTTTGAAGACACATTTATTTTTTGAATTGTTCACTAGATAACGAGATACCAAGGCAGCAGAGTCCAGATATATCAGAAGCCACAGAAAGAGCAGTGCCTGAGTAGACACTCAGATGCACAACTACCTACTGGAGTGTAGAGAAAATATTATAACTTTTATTCATATTTATTTTTTTCTCCTCCATTAAATGTTTGCATGCTTTATAATGTGTATTATGTTGATGCATATATAATTTATAAGTTAAAAGTATACACATATTCAAGTGTTTGCTCATAAGTATTTTAATAAGATCCAAGGTTACACAATCATAGACTATTAGAAGTCATAGGAGAATGAGGTCTATTTGGGTCACCTCTGGCTGGGTGCCTGGGGCCCACCAGAAGCACATTACATCGCCCAGCCACCGACAAAACAAGTCTTTCCTGGGTCCTTCCGCTCCACCACAGTATAGCTGCAGGTCTCCTTGTTGAAGATTTTCTGGCACTTGATTGTGTCATAATTCTTAGGTATAGCAGCGCTGTCATTGAGACAAAAGCAAGGCCTATTAGAAGGGATAGGATACTCAGCCTCCTTAGGGCCAGCCTTGTGCTAGAAGCAGACCACACTCTAGCTGTCTGGGATGCCTCTCATCAATTTAAGGTCACCCCTTGGCTTGCAACCCCAAAGTGCTGCTTTCGAGAACTGGGTCTTGAAAACACAGAACCTGGGCTATGAACACATAGATCATCCCTGACATAATTCCTAAGTTCCATCCTACCTGCACAGAAGGACAACAGCAAGTTCTGAGAGGCCCAGAAGCAGGTGGAGCCACTCTGGGGCGAGGTAACATGTCCCAGCCAGATTCTTCTTGCCCTCCCTGCTCAGTAGTTGGCCAGTAATACTGCTTGAATGTGGGAAGAGAACAGTTGTCTCATCCCTGTCATGGAGACCTATTAGTCTAGGAGTTAGCTCAGCCAACAAGAACAGTGTCACTCTAGGCCAGGATCATGGAATTCAGGAAGATGAAAACTGGGAAGTATCTCCCTAAGAATGTCTACCCACATATTCAACAGTGCATACAATGTTAGGGCTCATCACTCTCTTGGAATTCATCCATAAACTCCTGCCCAAAATATACACAGAAGCAACCATCCTCAGAGCTCTTTTTGACAATGTTCCATTTTAAAAGGTAGCCTATGACTTATTTTAACAAAAGGGTGCATTTCAATCTTTCTCCCAAATAGTAATCTAGAAACCAAAGTGAGGACTGGAAATAGATTTTTCCAGGGCAGTGGGGAGGCCACTGGGCAGCAGTATCCCCTAGAGAGTGAAATGTGTAAAAAAATTCTCCCAGAGAAAATTTAATCAAAACCTGTATTTTGCTAGAGCAAAAAAAAAAAAAAAAAAAAAATCATGAGAAAAACTTGGTAGATGGTGAGGGCAATTACAGGAAAAAAAGGATTTGGCTTTGAACAGTAGGGATAAATGTGCACATTTCTTCCATGTGGAGCAGTGTGCCAAATAGGATAGGCACGTGGAAGGAAAGAGGGAACGGGCACCCTGATCCCTAAGTAGGTTTCAGTTTTACTGTCCCAGGCTCAGGGGACACAGAACTGGTATAGAGAAGGCATTAAATATTTTTGATCCAATGAATTTATATGCAGAATCTCATTTAATACTCATATACACCTGATTATCCTTATTTAGGGTGAAGAAACTGAATCTCAGAGATTAAGAAATGTATGCATGGGCACACAGCAGTTATGAAAGGAAATGGAGATACAGACTCTGTTATTCTTTCGCCAGCACTGAGACTCTTATCACTTTACTCTTTTCTATAATAGGTCCACAGGAATGCTAGAAGAGAGTCATATTGACAAGGCTGTGATGATGCAGCACTGACCAGGGTGGGGGATGTCAAATCCTGGTAGCATGGAAGCTTTGGCCACTTTAGAGGTGTGCTGCAATCTAGGGAGGAACAGCTCACTAGCTCTTATAATTACAGTCCAGAGTCACATTTATACATGATAAAAAGACAATGTTAAATTTCTGGAGCCACAAAATCAAGTTTCAACTGTAATATACAGTGACCTAGCTGAGGCAGTACCTGAGAACCTGCTTTGGGCAGCCAGCCAGAAAGTCTCCTGATCTGTTGTTCCATTAAGCACTTACCATGGAGCATGCTCAATAAATATGTTCGGAACTTCTTGGACACTTAAACTTTAGTGGCACTCGGATGCTCTGATTTAAGTCAAGTGCTTGCTGCTCTACTCACTGGTGGTGTCACAAGACTCTCAGGTATTTTAAAACCCATAGTTTCTGATTCAATAGGCTCTGGGGTAGGCCCCAGGAATCTGTATTTCAAAAAGCTTCCCTGATGACTCTGTGATCAGGCAAGTTTGGGAAACACTACTTTATGCCAATGCTTCACTTATCAAAGCCACTCCTATTCTTGCAAAACACTATAGGCCAAGGCTAAAGTGAAGACATAGAAAGGATTTTGCAGGAAGTGAGAGGAGAACAGAGGTGGGAGGTGGGGGATGAGGTGGGGCAGCGGGAAGGAAGGGAATGGAATGGTTGTATGGACATAGTTGCTGAACAGGAAAATTAGGACTACACTACAGGTGCTCTGTTCTATCAGCCCAAGTACTAGACATCTGGCATCCACAGCAACCCAGGAGAAAACCTCTGTATGATCTTTGGGCTGACTCAAGTTAAACTTAAGCAGTGAAGAAACTATGGTTTAGAGTACAAGGTACATTACAGGTCATCCATTACACATCACACCCATTCCCTCTGCCTGTGTTCAGACCCACTCCTGTTCTTGCGAATAGCCACAGGCCAAGGCTGAAGCAAAGATCATCTACTTCTAGACATTCTTCAGATCATTAAGTACCCTTTCCTAACTTTAGCAAACCGTCTGGATATAGGTATTTAATAATAAAGATATTTACAAAGTTTCAAAAACAACTTAAAAGAACTGACTGAGGCAGAAGAAACCAAAATGTCTATCAACTGATGAATAAACAAAATGTTGTATGTACATATAATGAAACATTATTCGGCCTTAAAAAGGAAGGAAATTGTGAGACATGCTATAACAACACAGATGATCCTTGAGGACATTTTACTGAAATAAGCCAGTCACAAATTGATAAATCCTGTACCACTCCACTTAGAGTTGTCAGATTCATAGAGACAGGGAGTAGGATGGTTGTGGCCAGGGACTGGGGAGAGAAAGAAATGGAGAGTTGTTATTTACTGGGTAAAGAGTTTCAGTCTGGGATGAAAAAGTTCTGGAAATGGATTGTGGAGATGGTTGCACAAAAATGTGAAATGTACTTAATGCTACTGAATTTTACACTTAAACATGGTTAAAATGCTAAATTTTATGTTATGTATATTTTACCACACAAAAAGCAAGCAAAGAAAGGAAGAGAAAGAAAGAAAGGAAAGAAGGGAGGGAGGGAGGGAGAGAGGGAGGGAGGGAAGGAGGGAGGGAGGGAGGGAGGAAGGAAGGGAAATAAAAACTAAACCCCTTTAAGGATGAAATTTTGAAAGTGGAAGTAGCTGTACCTCAGAGGGTAGCCCAATAGCAGCTGCATCCCCCTCTTGGCCCTGCTGGCTTGGTACTTACATGTTGCAACAGGAAATTCCATCTTGGCCACAAGAACACTCCTGACAGTTCTTAGTCTTCCACTTTGAGCTCAGTGGGTGTGTGACTCCATCGAGATCCTTACATTCTAAAATTATACATGTGGCATCATCAGTGAGGTCCCCAAGTTATGCAACCAGAACAAGACCTGTAGGACAATAGGACCAGCCCCTGCAATATGCACCCCTTCCAGAGAGAGAGAATCTCATTAGTTAAAAAGGCTAAAAGAGTGCTGTGTTCACCCACAGCTAAATTCTGGTACTGTCCAGTTCATGCCACTGATCATGTTTACCTACAGCAAGCTTATTAAATCCTTCCAGATTTTATTTCAGAACAGCCATTTCAAGAAAAAAAAAATAATAAGGTCCTCCTCTTTAATCAAGTAATTATTATGATTCTAAAGGTATTTGGGGCCAAGTTTTTTCTGGATTTTCTCTCAATGAATGTCTTATATTTCCACTTCCTTTTTGCTTTGCTTCTCAACCCCAGTGTGCATGTAGAACCTCTTCAGTATTTCTTTTTTTAATTCTATTCCTAGGTCTCACCCCAGAACAATGAAATCAGAATCTCTGGGCATGGGGCCCATGCTGCCACATTTTTAGAAAGCTCCCCCAGTGATACAAATATTCAACCAAGGGTGAGGACCACTGCTTTAATCCTTGGTGGTTCAAGAGTGCTTTAGAGACTAGTAATATCCGTATCACCTGAGGCTGTGTTTGATATGCAAACTCTCACCCTCGTTTTAGGCCCACAGAATCAGAACCTGTATTTTCACAAGATTCTCAGGGGGCTTACACACACATTAAAGTTTGAGAAGTACTGTTTTGGAATAATTGATGATTCTCTGGCCATATGTAGGCACTAACTGAGAAGCTTTTAAATGTGCAGCTTTTACCTCAGAGATTCTTATTTACCTGGTCTTGGATAGGAACCGAACATTGGTAGGGTTCAAAAACATTCCAGGCAATTCTCATATAGCCAGGGTTGAGAATCATTGTCTTCCATAAATGGCAAACTGAAGTCCCTCATTTTACTCCACTAATAACTGCCTTAATCCTCCATCTTTTATAGACTTAAAGGCCATCATCTGCCAAAAGTTTACATCTATCAGGCTGCAGTAAAATAATAAACTTGAAAAGCCAAGACTTACCATTAGATAAATCACCTGGAGTGTTTGTATTAGGTATGAAATAGCACTGGGAATTGCATAAAGTCACAATGGTGGACCAAACCATGAGGCTGCACAGAAGAGCTTTCTGTAATATAAAATAGAATGACAAAAGGAGAATGAATGGATTCAGGCAGTAGTCATTGACTGAGCGTCTTATATGGGGATCTCTGCTGGGCTCTGGCAGGTGATTTAAAGTTGGAGCTTCAAGTAATCCAGCAAAAAAATAAGATCTACACAAGTTACTAAAATAAACTGGAAAAAAAGCTAAACGTGAGTCGAATGTCATAGGCCTATAATTATAGTGTGCTATTTTATTACAGAGGAGGTTCAGAAAACCCTTGAAGATGTTGATTTTTAACTGTTTTTGCGGAGTATGTATAGTTCAAAGGACAAATATCCCAGTAAGAACTTCATTTTCCAGGTGATAAAGGCATTGTTGATGGCTACAAGAGTGTATCAGTTCATCTAGCTGATAGTGGATCAGCAGGACAAAGGAAAGTATCAAGTTGCTCTTGTCATCATTTTGAGATTAGCAAGCTAAATAAACAAATAAACCTTAATGTAGGGATTTTCAAGAACCTTTTTAAAAAGAAGATAGGGTGAGCGTGCTTGTTCTATAAGAAGTCTAAAATTAATTATGAACTGCTGCTACTTGAAGTGCATTACTGATATAAAAATAAAATGGCAAGTAAAGTGAACAACATAGATACCCCAGAAAATACATTTATAAATACATATAAAAGTTTATTATAAAAGAAGCAGTCTTCGAATGACTCAGGGATGGAGTCTAAACATGGTGAGTGGGGAGAGCAAAATATTCAGTTTTGAGATTAACCAGGTGACGATATCTTACATATAGCCTGCTTTGGCTTCAGCTTATCTCCTGTAAAAAGAAAGGTTCTCCCACTTGGTTGGAGAGGCTGCTGATAGCTAATACACAGCCTTAAGCTTGCTGGAGGACCGGGCCAAGTCCTTTGCATCTTTACCAAGTACCCCAGGAGAGGAGCACAAGAAACAGGAACAAAAACAGTGCTGCTTTATGTGGATATGAATCTCTGGGAGATCTTGTTAAGTAAAATGCAGGTTCTTCTTTGGTGGGACTCAAGAGTCCACCTTTCTGGCAAGCTCCTAGGTGATGCATATGCTGCTGGTCTAAGGACAACCTGAGTAGAGAGGCTCTAAAATCCCTTTTTGTTTCTATATTCAATTCCTCCACCTCCCCTTCTTTCCTCCTTTGTTTCCTTTCTTGCATTCAGTAAAGGTGTCCACCTTATATGTACAGGCATAGAAGGAAGTGTAGCCATGAGACAGGCATTTGTTTTGCTTTCTAGATTGTGTGGCTTCATGCCAGGCTTGGGGTGAAGTAGGCTGGCAGTGCCCCTAGAAAGTGTGTCTCTGGGTTAGTTGCTGCTCCTTGAGTCTTTCCCACGTGAAGAAGAGTGAGGCATTTTCAAGGGTCTTAAGCAGGGCAGGGGCATTGCCAGATCTGCAGCTTACAAAGTTCACTCTGAGGCTGGAGGAGGGGTCTGAGTGGAGTGGAAGGATGCCACCCCACCTCTTTTCTACTATTCCAAGCTCCATCTTTCTGAGACAGTTTCTGAGGTGTCATCCGAGGGATGCCCAGAGTCCATTTCTGAGGATCCTCAAATCTCACTTGTCTACTCTTGTCCATTGGCCACTTCCTTCCTCTTCTTCTTTGCACCCCTAGAGCAGCCCAGTTCATCCCCTTTTACTGGCTCTAGCAAAGGATATTTTTAAAAGGTCAAGTTTGAATTAAAGACAGGAGGGAGGACTAAATGAGTTTTTATAGATTTTGGTGCAAAATTCTTTCTTAATACAACATGATACACTGAGAAGGGTGGTAGCTTCCAAAATTTATTGAACATTAAAATCACCTGGGCAGCTTTTAAAAATCCAATTCTCAAGGCCACACTGTAGACCAATTAGCTCACAGTGTCTGGCGTGGGAGTCAGGTATCGGTATTTATTGAAGATCCCCAGGTGATTCCACTGTGCAGTCCAGTTTGGGAGCCACCAGCCTAGAGAAGGGGACATGCGGGTTCCCATCTTAGCTCCCCACTGGCACATCATTAAACCCCCACGGCAGCATCTTCTCCTCCCCAGTCTCAAGTTCTCATCTGTAAAATGATGCAGTGTTGTAGCTCTGAAATTATATTTAATTTTGCAAGATTTAGAGACACATATAAACCCTAATTAAATGCTAAAAATCCTGGAAGAAACAACAGCTTTGATCTTAGAGAACAGAAATAGTGCTAGATTCATTAAGATTTTCACAAGCTCCCAGATTCTCATTACATTCTACACATTGAATTGCAAGTAATCTACAGAAGATTCATAACTAGGTCACAGTAACCATTAAATTGTATTTAGTAGAAACATACATCATAACACATTAAAATAAAGAATATACTATATACATTTTTTTTCTTTTCTGACCTTTACATATGAAGCCAGTTACTTACCATTATGACAAGGAGTCCTCAGAGGCATGTGCATCCAGGGAAAGTCACAGTGAATTTATATAGGAGAGGGCAACCACATATCTGGCATCATTAGGAAAGCTAATGTGCCAAGGACACACAGTGTTTACAGAGGGTTGACTATCAACAGAAAACTGGTTTCAGATGATTTATCAGTTACTCATAAATTGGATCTCCACCCTGATTATGTTTACTCTTGCCATCTCCACCCCTGAATATGTATATTTGCTCTTGACATGAAAGGGCAGAGAAAAAGAGAACTCCCCTTTCCTGAGATACTTCAGACTGGGAAGCTTAAACAACAAATATTGATTTTTTCTCAATTCTGGAAGCCAGAAGTCTGAGATTAAGGTTATGGCAGGGTTGGTTTCTTCTGAGGTCTTTCTCCTTCATTTGCAGATAGTTGCCTTCTCCCTGTGTCTTTACCTGGTCTTCCCTCTGTATGCATCTGTGTCCTAATCTCTTCTTCCTATGAGGACACCAGTCATATGGGATTATGAGCTCATCTTAATGGCTTCATTTTAACTTAATTACCTTTTTAAAGGGCCTATATCCAAATACAGCCACATTCTGAAGTATTAGGGGTTTAGAAATTCAACATATGAATTTGGGAGGACACAATTCAGTCCATAACACCATTTTATCCCAAAATGTTCCCCCACAGCTTGCTACAGTGCCTAAAATTTTACTTTGTGTTTGTTCTATCCACAGATGAGAGCTCAGGCCTCAAAGAGCCAACTGGCTCTCAAAGCTCTTCAGAGTTGGCCACAGCGATCCTTTTCTGTGCCATCTTCTATCACTCCTAAAAACAGTCTTGCCACCACCCTATGCCATGTGGATTAGCTCTCTTGATCCTTTGAAGGGCTGGCTCCCCACACACCAGGGACACTACAGGCTTCTGCAAACTTCTTCTTTCACCTAAATATGTTTAAGCTGCCCAGGGACTCTCAGTTCCTCGAATTCAGGGCACATTCATCGTGGTCGGTGGCCCCTCAATTTTTTTTGAAACACCAAGTTTGAAGAATTTCTCACACTGTGAGTCCTACCTTATCTGGGACTTTAAGTCCAAATGTCCTTGTTACAGGCCTGTGACCTAAGTTCCACAATCAGACCCACAGAGGGACGCCCTTAAAGAGGATTAATGGAAACTGGCATCATTTAGAGTCCCTTTGCAATGATGGCAAACAAGGTGGTGCCTATGACAAGGGTTTTTGCAGTCCAGTATGCTGTGACAGTCATGCGAGGAGTAATGACTATGAACAGTAGCAAGGGCTTGCTGGAGCCATCAGCAGTGGGGTTTTGGGTGACTCATCTGGTCTTGTCGCAAACCAAATCTGTATCTCTAGCTTTCCACAAAGCTTATGAGCTGACTGACATCTTTAGTAAATTCCTTTTCTGCTCACAGAGACTGGAGCAGTTTCTGGTGAAGCAGGTCACAACTAAAAACTTAATGATGAAGACAGTGTCCATAACTTATTCCTGTCTATATCCTTCTCAAAAACTGGCACAGTCTCTGATGCAATGCAACCATGCAGAGTAGAACTACACCTGGTTTTATGCAGATGTTCCACATGCCAATCAGTGCCATAGCTAGAAAGAGCTCATCTGCCACTCACTAGGTGCTGGTAAGAAGGCTGTCCTATCTGCCCCTACCCAGGAGCTCGAATTGTGGCTTGTGATAAGGGAAGAATGTTGTGAACAGCTGTGGGTGCCACTGCTTGATTTTGACCTTATTTCAACTTTCATCTTAACAGGCTGAACAAGCCTTATCGTCCCCTTAATTAATTAACTAATTAATTAATCAAAGATGCGCATGTGTATGTAACACACACACACACACACACACACACACACACACACACACACACACACACAAACACACACTCCATACACGTGGCCGAAAAAGAGAACAGAGATAAGCAAAAAGAAAAATGCTGTGGTTGTATTATCTCATGAGAGATATTGTCAAAATTTTGGAGGATTTTCTTTAAGAGCATGCTAGGTATATTTTCATTTAGGAGAGACAAAATTACATGCCCTTTTGCCTAAGTTGGAGCATTATACCTACTGTTATACACAGGTTATAGCATAGTTATACAATCTGCTTTATTCATTTAATAATGAATATGACCATTCTTACATATCAATAAATAGAGGTCGATCACTATTTTAATGGCTACATTTTACTACATGGAATGGCTAAGCCCTCATTTATTTGATCAGTCACCTTTTGTTGAACACTCAGGTTGTTTCCAACTTTTTTTTTAATTAGAATTTTGACCTTTAGATAAAATTTTCCACACTTAGGTTAATTTCCTCAGTACAAATTTGTAGAGATAGAATTTTTGAGTAAAAGGTATTATTATTTCATTATATGGTAATCTGATAGGTTAGAAATGTTATTGTTTTTAATTTACTTTTCTTTGAATTTGGGCAAGAGTAGACATTTTTTGGTATACTTATTGGCCAACTGTATTCCTTCTTCCATGAGTAGCCCGTTCACTCATATCCTTTTCTTACTTTTTTTCTTTTGAAGTGTTTATATTTTCCTTCCAGATTAGTAAATAGGCTCTTAATATTTTAAAGATACTAATCTTCAGTTGTTGCATACATCACAAATATTTTCCTCATTTTTTCATATAACACTGACTCTGGAGTTAGACCTGAAGAATGAGAAATTTTCCTCCATTCTATTTTTACCTTGAAAGTGATATGTTTTGACATATAGAGATTTTAAACTTTTATTTAGATCTATCAAGTATTTATTATATGGTTCCTTGCCTTAATTTTATATGTTTAATAGCTAGAAAGGTCTTAAGGCTTCTTTTATGGGTTTGTCACATTTTAAAACATTTTACTTCTAAATAAGTAATATATGCACATTTAAAATCCCTTTTAAAAAACATAAGTCTCTCCTACTTGTCTCCCAGTCTCTCAGTTCCTCTTTCTAGAACTCATGCTATTTGGAACACAATTATTGATGTGTTGCACACACTGTTCCATGTCTTGCTTTCTTCTTTTTGTGCTATATCCTTTCTAATGGCTGCCTAATATCCTACTATATGCATGTACTAAAATTTACATAGCCAGTCTCCTATCAACGAGATGGCTATTTAAGTTGATTCCAAGTTTTGCTATTACCAGCTATGTTACTACCATTATGTGCTCATGTGCCTTTGAGCACCATTCCCATTTTTTAAAAACTTTTTATCTTGGAATAATTTGAGACTCACAAGAAGTTGCAAAATAGTACAGAGAGTTCCTGTGTACCCATCCTCTGCAATGATAACATCTTAAATAACCATAGACCATTTTCAAAACCAAGAAATTGGCATTGGTACAATTATACAACATTATAACTGAACTGTAGACTTTACTCTGATTTCATTGGTTTTTATATGCACTTTCTGGTCTGTCCAGTTCCTGTTTAATATAATTTCACTTGGCTTTCTGGGTCTTTTTCACCCATGTTACTTTAGAAGCAGTGTTGAGTAACTGGAGGCTCACTGATACATGTGATATGTCACACTGGCCCTCTCACTTGCCCAAAGTAACACTGGGTCATTGTCTAAACTCTTTATAATTGACAACCTACACTAAATAGCTTTTATAAAAGTCCTTGATACATTTTCTATTTATCTTTGTGTGCGTGTGTATATGTGTGCACTATATCTGGTGGAGCAAGAAAAGCCTATGATTCATACCACTTTTAAAATGTTTTATGTATTTGTCCATACCTATTCCCATAAAGGTAGAAATTATGAAATATTAACAAGTATGAAAGATCACTCCAAGAAAAAAAGATTTCAGATAGGCCAACTACTCCATGGCTTCCTGAGTGTGTGATCCTGGGCAACATACTTAAAACAAGTAGTACAGTTTCCTGAAACTTGAAAGTTGGTACCATTTAGGGAAGGCTTAGAATTGTGGGCTATGCAGACAGACAGACCAGGGTTAGGATACTGGCTCTAAAATGCTTCTCTTGTGATCTTGGGCAAGTTATTTAACCTCTCTGTGCATAATTAACCATCTAATATGGAGATTATAATAGCATTTATCTTGCAGAGTTCTGAAAATTAAGAGATAAAATGTGCTAGAAGTAAAGTCAAACCAGGATTCTCCTCCAGAGACTTCTCATCTTGCTCAGAGTTGCTTTATTTTTCTACTAGGCCCTCTGATCATCACCCCACTTAAGACATAGTTACCTGTTGATTTGTAATTGTATGCCTGCCTCCAACTAGAATATCAGCTCCTCTAGGGAAGGCACTTTAACTCTTTTGTTTGTGGCTTTATACCCAACACTCAGAAAAGTGCCTATCACAGAGCAGGGACTCAAAAAATAGTGTTGAGTGAATGAATGAATGAATGAATGAATTACCAAAAAATGTGTGAATAGTTACTGACACCCAACATGAATTCTATAAATGGGAGCCATATTTGTGCTACTGCTGCTGCTGCTTTTGCTGCTGTAAAAACTGAGAACATGTTAACAGCCTGCAGTGAGATTTGAAATGAAGCCATATATGTGGAATAGGTTTTAGAAACTGTAAAATGATATGCAAATAGGTGGGTGAGAGTTATTATTACAAGGCTATTTATCGATAACCTTTTTTACTCACTAGAGACTTTGTTCATTGTTTAGACTAGTTCCTGTGTCTCAACAGAAATATCAGTCTGTCACAGAATAACTATGAGGTTAACAGATTAGTTCATTCTGGACAGAATGCAAATCTGCTTTGTGTTCTGCCCCACCAGCTTGCTGCTATAAGCACTGGTAGAGGAGCACGTGTGCTCTCCACGTTGCACCAGGAGACTGTGAACTCTATGCCCACCTTTCCCTCCACTCAAGTCACTAATGGCATCTGGGGGTGGTTACCAGGCTATCCCAGGGTCCAAGAAAATATTCCATCACTCTCCTTTGAAACGGACTTTCAAGGCAATGACTGTTGTGCCAGTGCATTTAATATTGCTGTAGTTAAAAAAGACAAAGTGAAGAAACTCTCTTGGCAATTGTCTTGCTCAGCTGCCAGGTCTTTATGAAGAATAGTGTTCTGGTGGAGTTACAGTGTTCTAGGTTGTGATACTTGACATCTGAGTATATGAACAAAGTCACTGCTTATTTTGATCTGTGACCCCACAGGGTTGTACCAAACTCCCAAGAAGCTTGTATATGAATGTCGACTTAACAGAGTTCCTTTCATGACACTGGGGAGGGAAAGGGAAAAAGAAAAACATGTATGGAGAGGCTGCCCTACAGTAGACTGTAAAAGGGGTTTTCATGATGAGGTCTCTAAGTATTCCTGTTCTATAGAGAGGAAACAAAAGACCCTCTCACTATCACATAGCTTGTAAATGAGAGCACCTGCATTGGAACTCAGATCTGCTGGCGCCCAATCTTCACTCTCTCCTGTACCTCACTGTATCTGATGACCACAGTCTCCTTCTTTAGAAAACACTGCCTGAGCTGCTGGGTAACTGAAGAATCAGAACAAGAATATTTAGTGTAGAGGTTAGGCCAGAAGTAGGTTCGAATCCAAGTTCCTCCCCCGCATAGCTGTGTGACCTTGGACAAATTTCTTAACACCTCTGGCCCTTATTTTACTCATTTATTAAATAGGAATGATGATCTCCCTGTCAAAGGATTTGCATAAAAAATAAAGGAGAAATGTGTCTAAAGCATTCAGCCAATGCTGGATAAAGGGCAATGTCATCATTTTTTAAAATGGTTGGACCTTTGAGCAATAGCAGTTTGCTGTATCTTTCTCTCCTATGAGTCTGGTGGCTGATGTCTCCTGTACTTTGGGGAGTGTTAGTGATGCTCTGCTCAGTTCTGTCTCTGTAATATGCCATCTGCCTTCACACTGGGGACATTTCCATGAGTCACAAGCATGAGTGCACATTTCAGTAGGAATGTACCTTTCCCATCGTGTGGTCTGCAGCTAGTGATTCTGGTGAAGAGGAAAGGTGGAAGAAGCTGCCTTCTGTAGATGGGCAATCTTGGTACATGTAGGTTTTTACTGGCTAATTTCCTCTCAGAAGAAGCTTCAACTTCACATTTTATGGGATACCTTGTGACATCCCATCGTATCTGCTGAGTAAACACTTTTTCTGTTGATTCCCCACCTCAATTTCTTGTAATTTGGTCCTCTTCTATAATTTCACAGGTGAGCCTTTGAAAAAAAAGATGGATCAAATATTGGCACATGCAAGAGTTCTGATGCATTTGCTTGACAAATATTTGTTGAGTACCCATTGTGATTGCATAACAAATCCTTTGAGTCTCAATGTAGAAATATAGCTTTCCTAACTTAGCCCAGGGAAATTCGTGTTTGCTGAATTGATAGGTAGCTGGTATTTTAATTAAATTAACATAGATTCTTGCCTCCCATGGGAGACAGATGCTACAGAAAAAAAAAAAAAATAAAAAAACATTTCTGGCCCTTTATCTGTATCTACTTTTTTTACTTACTTGATTTTACAAGTGAGCCTTTAAAACAGTTTCACTGCAACAAACCCTATTATATCTGTTAAACAGCAACTGTTGTAATCTGTAGCATCTCAGAGCTGAAGGAGCCAGTGGAGGATTGTATACTCTGACCTTATGGACCAGGACTGAGCTTGAGAAAATCCATTGACTAGCTAGTAAATTGTAGAGTCCTATACATTGTCAGAGGGAAATGACTATGGTTTCAGGCAGCAGGCCAAAGGACAGATGAAGAATGAAAGTAGGTGTCTCAGGTGCTTCCCTCCAGAACTACTGCAAAGACCAGGCTTTTCTCTCTATACTCTTTCTTTCTAAACTTGGCTTTTCTTGCTATAATTATGACAAAGAAAGTTCAGGAGTTCCTGGTGGACATCATTCATCTAACTTTTAATCTCTTGGGATGAGCTGTCTTTGAAATGGGAAATACTATTTTGCCAGCAGAAGCTTAGACCTGCTGATACTTGATTGATTAGGTGGCAAGGGAGAGAGTATTCCATTCCCTATCACCACCTAAAACCTAATAAGCTGCTGTAAGGTGGGTTTTGGAAGTCAGGTTTTGGAATTTTCATAACGGATATTGTTCCTGTTGGTAACTCTCTCTGGGAATTTTGGCTACTGTGGTCAGAAATGTTAGCTCACTTGACTGCAGTTTGCTCTACAAGGGAAGGTGGATTCCAGTAGGATGTCAACCAAAGTGTGAGTTCCTCAGCATCCCACCTCCTACCGTACCACCCTATCCCCACCTGTGGATTGACCCTACAGTTTTCTTTCCCAGCTCTACCCCACATAGCTGCTCACCACCTAGAGCCACACGGCCCTTGGTGAAGCCACTGAAGAGTTGTGTTCCCAGGATCAGTGGGGGCCTCATTCACCAGTCTTCAAGCTGATTACTTGTCTCCCATTTGTCATGCTCTAGTCATTCTCCAGAGCCTTTCCAAGCTGTCATCACATCTCTTAAACCTCCCACTCATGCAGGCTTTCTTCACACCCTAAAGATAATCTCACTACTTATTGCACAGAGACCAGAGCTGAGAACTGCCCCAACTGTCCTCTACACATTGACCTGCACCTTCTCCTATCCATTCAACTGTCCCTCTGGGGCCCTACCCTGTCCCAGATGTGCCATCTGAATCCCAGTCACCTGCTCCACACGCACCTTCCCAGGGACTTCCTCCATCCTTTCTGGTGACAAGTAGGTTCAAGGGGCAGATGGCAAGTATCTAGCACGTGTGAGTTGCTGAGTTACAACCAGGAAAAAAGATACCCTCACTGGAGACACAACCCCCTGTCAGTTTTTCATTTTAGAGTCTGATACTTGTGATACCATACCGCAGGATCAGTTTCCATAATTGTTAAGATATTGTCAGCCATATTAGAAAAATGGACTTAAACTAGATAGCCAAAAGGATACATTTTGGATTCATGTGTTCAGTCCAGAGGTGAACTAGCTCCTCGATTTACAGGCTCAGACTATGCCAAACCTTATGATAGGGTTTTCTCTCTCCAGCAACCAGAAATATGGAGGCTGATGCTATCATATGTATTCATTTATGCAAAATGAATATGCCCATCTATTTCAACAATAAGAAAAATCTAAATTCATATGCCAATAGTTGCAGCAGAAGGTCTTTGACAGCATCAGGGATGCAATAAGGTGAACAAACCCCTACTGGGCAAGGGTGACAATGGGACACAGATTCCACAGTTCCAAAGAAAACTTATAATGAGACTGTAAAGCTACTAATAGAACAGTAAGCACTGTAGCAGGGATGGTCTCCTGAGCCATCCAGGGAGACTGTCTACTTTGTCTAACCGGGGAAGATATTAAAAGAATGTGCTTGAAGCCAGAAAGCCAGGGACCAGGACGATTGCTGGTAAATAATTTCTTTCCCCTGCAAGACAAGTATCTAGAAGAGTGTGAAAACAACAAATGAAACACTGAAATCAAGAAGTAGAGCTAGAGCTAACATATCTGGAATTAACCACGGAGGAACCTAACCAAATTTTATCCTAGAGAAAGGGCAGACCCAGGCATCCCCAAGGAGGCTCAGAATCTTATTTTTCAAGTGGATTAAAGGCTATTTGGTCAAGAATTGTGTGTGTTTACAGCTTAGAGCAAGTATGCAAAGAACCCAGAAACCACTGCTTCCCTTACCTTAATGTATTCTTTGTGAAGTGAATGCTTGCTTTCTTTTGGAAATAAGGTGATGAAAATAAGGCTTTGGCTAGTGACAGTTTCTTTCTTCTTTCCAGGGTAGTATTCAAATGTTGAACAACCAGCATGACTCAACCACTGACCCATTAGTACAGTTGCCAGCAGTTTGTCTGCCAGCCCCTACTGTGCCAGATGTTGCCTCTTTCATTTCTGTGTCTGGTGAGGTTTAAAGGCACTGGGATATTCAGCATGGTGAGTGGAGACCCTCTGGGGTCTCAGAGCAGTGGCCACTTGTCCACCAGTATCTCTGAACTGATGCACACCAGCACCACCAGCCCTGATTCTCTTTCGTCATAGAGCACCTGCAAAGTAAATGTGCCTACCAGAATCAGAGAAAAAAAGTCAGCCAGCAATCTTCACAGCTCACTAGTAGCAGTGCCTTCCAGAAGCCCCTCGGGATTGAGAGCTAAGAGGCAGGAGTAGAGTAGGAGAGTTTTGTGGAAGACAGCAGAAGATATATGCAGAGACTGAATCATCTTTGCCAGAATTTAATTAGCACAGGTTTGTTGTTGAATTATGTTGTAAGAGATGCCTGCAGTCCTGGCAGGATGCCTGGTGCGTGGAGCAACAAGGTCATCAGAAGCAGGTGTGGACTTGCACACAAGGACACATTGCAGGGAGGGCGCAAACGCCTGACCAATTCTGAGACTTCCTGCTCTAGGGATGAGGATGGGAAAAGCATACTTGAGAAGAGATAGCTGAAAACACGGTGGTGGCCTTGAGGTTGAATGTGGGAACCGGCTGTAGTTTGTATATACTAACTTGATATTAGCTCATAATAAACTACAAAGCAAACATTGTAAGAAAGAATAAAAGCCGTGGAAACGGGTGGGGAATGCTAGCATCGCCTTGTCTTGCCATTCCTCCTCTCCCTTATCCATGTTAGTAAATGCATTTCCAGACTCCGACTCTTCTACCAAACCGTCTCTGCAACAAATTATAGTAAATTCACAAACCAGTAGTATATAGGATAATATCTCTTAATAAGCCAATTAAGAAGTAACATACTCCAAACCAAATTATTCACACTATTGTTCCAGGCAAGGTGGAGGTGTACTGTTTTATATAAGAAGACCCCCCAGGAGAGTTGGCTACCAAATGAAATGCTGATTTCAGCTGCCTGCACAAAAGTACAAGTACCCTGTTGCTAGAGGATGAAGACAGCAGTGCTGGTGGGCCTGCTGATCTCTTTCACTGCCCACTATGCCGTTTATCACCACTGTCCAGGAGTGTCTTGCCAAGACAGTTGCAAATGCTCCAAAGCTCTTCCGAAAGTTTTTAGGTTAGTGAAAAGTTGCCTCACCTCCCACAATTTTTTGTACCAGACTCTTGTTAAAAATGGAAAAACAGGTTTTATTCAGATGACTGCAATAGGGGAGGCTCTCTAATATAAACTGAGCTCAACCCCACCAAAACATAAGGCAGGAGGCTTTTTAAATGCTGAGCTGTGCTAAAGGAAAAGTACTGAAGGACATTGGGGTGAAGAGAGATTTGGTTAGTGTGATTAGGCCATCTGTGTTACTAACTGGTGCTTATAGAAGTTAGGCTCCTACCCTCCCAGAGATTGAGAGACCAACGGCTCTATACTTGATGATTACTTTTCAAAGGATTAGCTCTCAGGTCCTAGAAAAATAAATTTCTGGGGTGATAGAAGCTATATCTCAAAAAGACAGAGAAATTATGTTTACAATTACAAGTTTTCTGTAGTAAATGCTCTAAAAAAAGAGAGGTCAAGGGCCTTTAGGCAAGTTTTGACTGGAACAAACAGTAAATTCTTTTGGCAGCATTGAGTTTTCTCAGAGGTTGTCATTCTAGGGGTATAGCCCTTGAGCTGTTAGAAGAAACTGTATTAGTGTTTGTTCAAGTCTCTTAGTGTTAGGGAATGGACAAAACTGTGCAGAGTCTGCAATTCTCTTACACTAAGGCTAAAGCCCAGTTGAGAAGAAGGCTCAGAGGTGGCAGACTGAAGTTTGGTCAAGAAGAGAATTTTTGTCACTAAAAACTCACTGTAATCAAGACAGTGTGGTACTGGCACAAGAACAGACTTAAAGATCAATGAAATAGAATTGAGAGTTCAGAAATAAACCCTTTATATGAAGTCAGTGGATTTTAAAATCCAGCAATTGTTTATCTCAAATCAAGCATGATGCTAAAGTCTGACATTATTGAGATACAAATTATTGGCTGCTCTTGAATAACTCTCCATTTTGTGAAGAGAATATTTTGTGTTAAGGGATGTGGCAGAAACGTAAGGGAAGTACCAAGCAACCATCAATCTGCTTTCAGTTTTCCCACTTATAAAATTTGGTGTTTGGACCAAATCATTATTCTCAAACTTTAGAGTATATAAAAATCACCAAGAAACTCTTGAAAATACAGGTTTCTAGGACCCCTATCCTGAAGAGTATAATCTCATAGGTCTGGGGCTCAGGAATATTCATTTTTAGCTAGCCTGCCCCCTAATTGATTCTGACACAGGGAGCACATGTAAGAAATATTGACCTAAAATATCTTTGATTTCTATATTGTGAAAATGTATAAATTTACCTTTTGGTTGCATTGGCAAAAGTCTTACAAATATATAAGCAATAAAATGTTCACTATAGCACTGTTTCTTCTAGGAAGACACATACAGAGATACAGACAGACAGACAGACAGAGAGACAGAGACAGAGAGAAGGATGGGAGGGAATCTAAATACCCATCTATTGAGAACTCATAAATTATCATAGTCATAAAGGATGACTAATGAGCTGCTAAAAAAGAATGAGGTTGTTCTTTATGTACTTATTTATTAAAGAACTCTAAATATACTTTTAAGAGTAAAAAGGGAGATGTCAAACACTGAGCATGGCAAATTATGCTTTCCAAAGATGGCCATAATATCTGCTCTTCTGCAATGTAATCTTGTCTCCCCACTACTAAACCTTAAGTCTATTTCCCCTCCCCTTGACTCTGCTTAGCAAATGGAATGTGGCAGCTGGGATGTTCTGGGACTTCCTAGTCTAGGTCATACGAAAGCTTATAACATCTGCCTTGGTCACTCTTGGGACATTCCTCCTCAGAATCCACCGGTAATGTTATGAGAAGATCATATGCTAACATATGCTCTTGCCCAGGTTCAGGGTTCACCTTACTGCATCGCTGATGCTGTCAAAGACCTTCTGCTACAACTATTGGCATATGAACTTAGATTTTTCTTATTGTTGAAATAGATGGGCATATTCATTTTGCATTAATGAATACATATGATAGCATCAGCCTCCATCTTTCTGGTTGCTAGAGAGAGAAAGTTCTATCATAAGGTCTGACATAGTCTGAGCCCATAAATCGAGAAGCTAGTTCACCTCTGGACTGAACACTTGAATCCAAAATGTATCCTTTGGTTATGCAGGTTTAAGTTCATTTTGTAATATGGCTGACAATATCATAACAACTGCGGAAACTTGTCATAATATTATTGACTATATTTACTTTCATCCTTTTCACCTATCCCCACCATCTACTTCTCCTCTGGCAACGAACCCTTTGGTCTCTGTTTCTATAAGTATGTTTTTGTTTTGTTTTGTTTTGTTTTGTTTGTTCATTCTTTTTTTTTCTTTTAGGTTCCACATATAAATTTAACTATACAGTATTTGTCTTTCTCTGCCTGACTTACTTCACTTAGCATGAGACTATCTAGGTCCACCCATGTTGTTGCAAATGACAAGATTTCACTTTTTATTGCTGTGTAATTTTCCATTGTGTGTATACTTACATATATATACATTTGTGTATATCACATATTCTTTATCCATTCATCTATCGAGGTTGCTTCCATATATTGGCTATTGTAAATAATGCTGCAATGAACATGGGGTGCAGATATCTTTTCAAATTGATGTTTTTATTTTTCTTGGATAAATATCCAGACTAGATTATATGGTGGTTCTAAGTTTTAGTTTTTGAGAAACTTCTATACTCTTTTCCATTGTGGTGGCATCAATTTAAATCCCCATCAACATTGCACAAAGTTTCCTTCTCTTTTCTCCACATCCTCACCAATTCTTTTTTTTTTCTTTTTGATGAGTCACTCTAACAGATAACATCTTACTGTTTTGATTTCTATTTTGCTGATGATTAGTGATGTTGAACATCTTTTTTTTTTTTCTTTTATTTTTTTCCCTGGGGAAGCTCAGTATTTATTTTTTTTAAAAAAAGGCTTTTTTATTAAAATATAACTGACATGCAATATTATGTACACCACAGTTATTCAACATTTATATACCTAAGAAAGTGATCACTATAAGAAGCCTGGTAAAAATATGATACCTACGACACTATTGACTATATTCCCTATGCTGTATATTACACATCCACATGACTCTTTTATTTTATAACTGTAAACTAGAACCTCTTATTCCCCTTCACCTTCCCCTTTTACATTTTTTTCAATTACAGTTCATAATCAATATTATTTTTTATTAGTTTCAGGTATACAGCATAGTGGTTAGAGATTTATATAATAGAAGAAGTGATTGCCCGATTAGTCTAGTACCCACCTGGCATTACATATAGTTTTTACAATATTACTGACTATAATCCCTATGCTGTACTTTACATCCCTGTGACTGTTTTGTAACTATCAGTTTGTTTTTAATCCTTTTACCTTTTTTACACCGCTTCCCAACCCACCTCCCATTCATTTGTTTGTTCATCAGTTTGTTCTCTGTATCTATGAGTCTTTTTGTGTTTTGTTTGTTCATTTACTTTGTTCTTTAAATTCCACATATAAATGAGATCATATGGTATTTGTTTTTTCTCTATTTGACTTATTCCACTTAGCATAATACCCTACAGGTTCATCTGCAGTAAGTCCATTTTTAAGCTCTATTTACAGTTAAAGTAATTAATAATAACTACACTTTAAGAACCATTAAAATCTTCTAGACAGTCATATTTTATGCTTTTCTTAATTAGCTGGTCATGGTTCATAATTTTTGACAAAATTTAAAGTTTTGGTTTTAGAGAGTTTTTGTCTTTATATTAAATGGCAGAAAAATGCAACAAAGAAAATGTTGCCCCTTATAATAAACTGCAGTCGAGTTTAGTCTTACTTAAGCCTTGTCTCAACTTGATTAGTTAGTAAATATAAACTTTCTGCTTAGCTTCCTGGATTTAAATATTTTGTATTGAACTATTCCTGGTTGAGCCAGGAGAGGTGATCCACACCACAGTGAAAATACTTTCAGATACAAGTGATAAACTTTATATTTTTTATTAAACCTTTCTTAAGATTTTATTTATAGTTTTTGTTTTTAAAGACAGAGCATTTAAAATTTTTTCCAAATATTTATTGAATACCTACTTCAAGGTTGATACTTTCTTTTGCATTATGTATATCAAGCCATTAAATACTCATAAAACCTTACGTTATAGTCTCCACTCTACAGACAAGGAGACTGAGGCACAGTTTGCCCAACGTCACATTCTAGTGTGTGATGGAGTCAATATTTAAACTCATGTAAACTAATCCCACCATCCAAGTTCTTAGCAACTCTTCTGCTTCTTGATGAGTTTGTAAACTACTCCTTGCCCTTGTCACTCTATACCATTGTTCTTGTCATCATGCAAAAACCTTCTTTCTCTGCTTTGACACCTCTGCTTGCTCAAGTGTTGTGCCTCACCTGCTCCAAAATGTGGACTGACCTCAGTGACAGGAGGATGCAAGCTTGTGTCCCTGTATTTCACCAGACCTCCAATCCTTAAAAAGCAACATTCATAAGGTAGACACACAATATAAATGTTTATTCCATGAATGGCTGGATTAAAATGAATAAACAATATTCACATAACCCAATTTTCTCTTTTGTTTTTCTCAAAGAAATTTCTTTGGACTCATTAGATCTTGAATGTCTTTTATGTGAGCCCAATTAGAGAGTTTATAAGTTGTTTATTAATACATATAAAAGTGGACAGATTGGTAGGGAAGGCATTATTTTAAATTGTCTTAGAGAAAAAGTGAAAGTTACCTAAGTTTAGTTATCTAGCTAGTTGGCATTCAGAAGTATAAAGAGAATAGGCTAAATGCATCAGACACAACTGGGCTCAAATTTTGGTTTTGCCATATGAACTTGGACAGGTAACTTAATGTTTTTGAGCCCATTTCTTCATTTTTAAAATATATGCATTTATGATTTTTCTTTAGGATTGTTGGGAAGGTTAAGGTAATACAGGTAAAACTCCTACTAATTGCCTTCATAAATGTCACATTTCTTTTCTTTTATTCTAACTCTGGGTCCAGTGCCTTTCTCAGAGTATAAAGGGGCCTCTCTTAGGGATGTGTCTAGCAGGTTCTACCAAATGGAAGCTTGTGTATATCAACAGTTGTAAAACTTTTAATACCAAGTATCCTTAACAGATATGTAAAAGCAAACAGACACACATAAAAACAAGGGTGTGCATCTGTGTGTGGGCAAGAGTATACAAGGAGATGGCAGATGGAGGTAATATTCTCTCTCAAAAGCTTTATGCAACCTAAAGCAGAACTTTAAGTATAGAAAGGGAATGTGGGAGACAATTTCAAGCTTGTAAAGCATTGACTAGCTTAAATAGCAATAATAGTTAAATCTATGTAGTGCTTTATGATTTTCTTTACACTGTTTTTTAATTTTTTTATTCTTTGGTTTAGTTTTGTAATCCAGTTATGCTCATCTGTTGATGGACATGCTGGACCTTTAAAGTGCTTAGCTAATTAGGGACTCAAATCCAGTTCTAACTTTTTCCAGAGTTAGATCTCCTCTCAAATTCTATGCCGCTTCTCATCTGTTATATCCAAGTGCATGGAGATCCCTTTCCCTCATACTGTTTAAAGCAATGCCTCAAATCTCATCACATAGAAATGAAGATGTCACAATCACTAGAATTATTATAATCAAGCTCACACTCCTACCTGAAGTCTGGGATCAACACTAAGAAACCATCCATAATTCTGAAAAACATAAAAATGGTATTAGTTTTAACATATTTATAAATGTGTTCTATTCATTGTACAATAAACATGCCTAAGTTGAGCTGCAGTTTGAGGACATGGCCTCCCTTTTCACCCCAGTTGGCCTCACACTGCTTTGTCAGCACCGGCACCATCTTCCACACTGCTGGGAAAGGCCTTTCCTTTTCCCTTCATGCCCAGGCACTCTGTTCTATAAAGCCCAGACTCATGCCCTATCATAGGATCTAATCTTGTATTACTTTTCCAATCATCTTTACCTTTGTCTCCCTCCTACCTGCAACAATAACTAGAAAAAATGAAAAATAAAAAGTAAATAAGTATATTTTCTTATCTGGTTTATCCTAAAGTCAAAAGGAGGAGGGACTAAGATAAATATTTAATAAGTATTTAATTTGCCTTAGAGTCAAAAGGAGGAGGAACTAAGGTAGGTAAATGATGATAACATTTAAGGTAGATAAACATGAAGTCCTGTTTATTTCCCCAAATTAACTGTATAATAATGGGGGAGGGGGGTTAGATTGACAAATATTAGCCAAAGAAGCTTGCCCTTTGTTCTCACCCTACTCTACTTTCTGGTACCCCTGTGCTGAGAGTAGGGTGCTACTTAAAGTATTTCAGAAAGAAGTGACTCAATGCTCAACTTTTAATTTCAGAATAGACTTCCACAGCCCATGGCAGAGACAATAGTTTTAAGAGAAAAAGCCTTTGGGGGCATTAACAAATTCAGTTCTTAGCCTGAACACTCAGCATCAAAAAATACTTAACACCTGCCCAGATTAGATGAAAATCCCATAAGCACGGGGAAAGGAGAGAGTTGGAGAGGGGAGCAGTACAATGAGTCACTGATGTGGGTCTCTGAAAGGGAACTCTGTGTCTTTCCCATTGTCCCACTCAAGGTGGGCAGCAGAGGAAAGGGTAGAGATAACAGATCCCTTAGTAAGTGGGAGGATCTTCAAGTGGGGAAAGGAAAGCTGTGCTTCATTTCTTGTGGGGCACAGGGAGAGCAAGAGAGGTCTTTGATATCCCTATACTATAGGACACAGTCATAGCAACAGTGTGCAGCAACATCTTCTGTCTTCTGGGCTTCCAGGGTGGTGAGAGAACACATCTAAAAGTGTCCCTGCGCTCCCTGTGAGGCCATGGGGTCCACAAGAGCCTTTGCAGTGAGGACAAGTAAGAGTCTAGTATGTGGTGGGATACTTTGGACATATTTCCAAGTGTGTCATCACATCCTGTAAGTCCTGTTGCCTCAAGGCTTCCCATCCATTGAGTCAGGGAGGAGGCAGGTGTCACTCTGAACAAAGGGGTCATTGTTCTGCTGTGGGCTTCTGTTCTGAGTTTCTACCTAGACAATGCTCTTAAAGGTTTGAACTGATTCAGAAAGAGATTCACAATTCCTTAAGATTAGGACAGCCTATGTCTATGTTTATGCCTGCTGTCCCACATTACTAAGGACCCCCTTTCAGCCTTTTTTTTTTTTTTTCTGTAGTGAAGGAAATGTTCTAAATTTCTGTTATGTTGGTGGTTATATGGATGAGAAATAGGTTCTACAGAAAGTTACCTCACAGGGTGATCTGATCATAAATTCCTAACTGGCTGGTTATAGTGGACTGTCACGCCCAGGCATGTAACTTCTTTAGTAAAAGGCTTAACTTTGCCTTAAACAAGCCCTGTCTATTGTTCCTGTGCATCTAGGGTACCACACTTTTGAAATGCCTCCTTTTCAGACCCCTAGGAAATTAAGCCATCCTCAAAGGAGCACATAATCTTGATAATTATCCTGTAATCCAATCCCTGCCTTGCTTTCTCCCACCTTCATGTAATATTCCTTAGATTCTCTCCTTAATTTCAGATGCATAACAGAAACTGAAAACTGTCATTCTCAGGAGCATTTGAGACCTTGCTCCCTGCCATGTGTCACAGTTTGGCTCAAATTAACTCTTACAAAAATTCTTCACAGGTTTGGATGTTTCTTATGTTGACAGTTACATGACTCTACACATTTGTCAAAATTTTTCCAACTGGACACTTAAAATAGATGAATTTTATTGTATGTAAATTAAATCTCAAAAGTGATTTTTTAAAAAAAGACAGGATACTGAAAGTAGTGAATGGAAGTTTAACGAGGGACAGAATGTGGAGAGAAAAGGGGTCACATAATAAACCTGAGAAGTTCAAGGGAGGCCTTCAGAGGCTGAAAGTAACCACACAGAGTGATTTGAATGTAAAAATTTCTACGAGGGTCATGATGGGTAGCCACGTCCTAGGCCTGTGGCTTCCTTAACAAAGGTCAGTCTTTATCTTTGAAATTGCCTATTGTTTTTGTGTATCTAAAATTACATACCTTTGAAATGTCAGAGTAATTTTCTTTTCCAGACCCCCTGAATGCACAACGACAGACACCAGAGCACAAGGCTACATTGTTATCTTGTTACCCACATACCATCTCTATGTGCTGTAAATATTAACTCTCCTGTACCCACCAATGTAAAAAAAGTATGTGTCTCTCTGTTTTACTTTTCATCCACTCTCAGAGATTCTCCACTTTGCTTTCTTCTCCCTCCCTAATCTACCACTACTGAATTTCATGCAGCCCTCCTATGTCTCTTCCTTTGATTCTAATGTCTAAAATAAGCTGCAAAACTGCCATTCTCCAGAACATTTTTCTCAATCTATAGAGATTTTGCTTCTTGGCAATTGTCATCAATTTAGCTCAAGTAAACTGTTATAAGACTTTTTTATAGGCTGGACATCTTTCATCAATAAGAATATCATATTGTCTCAAAGTTTCCCCTCCAAATTGCTTACCAATTACCAAAGAAAAAAATAGTAATTTTCAATGGAGACTAAGTGATACCATTTTAACAAAATGATCAAAACTAATTTCTAATGATAGGGCAAAGATAAGTTTCCTGCTATGACGTTCTTTGTGGAGTTCCTGCCAAAATTATATATCTTGATCTAATTATAAAGAAGCGTCAGACAAACCTGGTCTGTAAATTAAATTGCCTATACTCTTCAAAATTATCAGGGCCATCAAAAATTTTAAAAAGGCTGAGGAGATGTTTCCAGTTAAAGTCAACTAAAGAAGTATGATGACTAAATGCAATCTTTGGTCCTAGACCAGATCTTGAACTCTAATATAGAATATTCAGACAAATAGAGAAGTTTGAACATGTACTGTGCACTAGCTAATATTATTTTATCAGTGTTAAGTTTTCTGATTTCGTTAAATGTACTAAAGTTATGTTTAAGAAAAAATTCCTTGTTCCCAGAAAATTCAAACAAGCATTCATGGATAAAGGAGCATGATGAATACAAATGATTCTTACATTGTTCAAAAAATGTGTGTGTGTGCGCACGCGCACATATGTATGGAGGAGAAAGAAAATGATAACTCAAATAGGACAAAATGTTAACAATTGGTGAATCTAGATGAAGATTTTTTTTGAACTATTCTATAGCTTTTGTATAAATGTGAAACTATGTCCAAATAAAAAGTTTTAAAAGGTATCCTCTAATTGACCAACAAGCACATGAAAAGATGCTTAACAGTATTACTCACTGAGGAAATGCAAATCAAAATCACAATGAGATATGACTTATAACTGATTAGGATGGCTATAATCAAAAGGACAGATAACAGCAAGTGTTGCCAAGAATGAGGAGATATAAGAACTGGATGGCAGGTCCTTAAAAAAAGTTAAACATAGACTTACCATTTAAACTAGCAATTTCACTATTAAGTATTATTAAAGAGAATGTCACAGACACCAAATGCTATCTCTTATGCTAATGCACAAGATGCCCACTAGATTTAATACCTGACCTAATTAAGTTTCAGCCTCTCCCAGAAGCATAATCTTAACCAACAGGTCTGGAATTTTCTGGTCAACACCAATGAGGTCATCTATTACATGAGACTTCTCCACTCCCTCCCCCACCCAAAGAAGAGGCAATCTTAATGATAAAAACCCTTACTGATCCCTTCACCCCAAAAGGAGATGTCCTGGTTCAAAAATAATCCCTTTTCCCTGCCTTTTGTCAATGGTTCCCTTGCCCCACCCCTTCTCCCATAAAAAAATTTACGTTTTGTAAAACCTCTTGGAGCTCCCTTCCAGTTGCTAGATGGGATGCTGCCCAATTCATGAATCACTCAATAAAGTCAATTAGTACTTCAAATTTGCTTGGTTGAATTTTGTTCTTTAACAGTACATACTCAGGGGACTTGAAGACCATTATTCAAATACGTACATCAATGTTTATAGCAGCATTATTCACAAAATAGGTAGACACTATCTGAAAATTCATGAATAGATAAATGGATAAATATAATGTGGTATATCCATAAACTGAAATATCATTCAGCAATAAAAAGAATGGGGAACTGAAAAGTTACAGCTAAAGGTACAAGGTGTCATTTTGGGGGTGACAAAATGTTCTAAAATTGATTTTGAAGATGGTTGTACAACTATAAATATATTTAAAACTATTTAATTACACCCTTTAAATAGTTGAATTGTATGGTATATGAATTCTATCTCAATAAAGCTGTGAAAAGGGCATTCTTTTTTGTTCTCTGACATGTTCCAGTTTGTATGACCATCCTACTTAAGATTTATGTAGAATTCAAAACAAGCCTGACTTGATCATAGAGTATTGCTCTTGCAGTAGAAAAAACTTAGGATATATAATAGGAGAAGTTTCTGTAGAGAAGAAATAGAAAGCCTGTCCCTCTGGCATGGAAGAATAAAGAAAGAGAAAAAGCAAAGTTAATAATAATAATAATTAATAATAATAATAATAATAATAATAATACCTAACATCTATTGAGTGTTTGTATTGTTTCAGGCATTATGCTAAGTGTTTTACATAGATAATTTTCTTTAATCTCCCTCATTGCCCATGCTCCTAGAGAAGCGGTGGTCAAACATATGGATACCAACCTTCCCTTTCTACTCCAAAATCTCAGAGCAGAAACTGGGTATATGACATAGGTGATTACTCTCCATGTGTTCCCATTTCACTTCTCCCTGGCAATCTTCTCCTGGGGAGGCTAGAAGGCCAAATACTCTCTTTTCCAGCTTCTTTTGAAACCAGAAGTAGACATTTGACTTTATTTTGGCTAATGAGACACAGCATAAGTTTCCTCTCAAGCTTCTAAGGAAGATACTTTGTTTTCAGATAAAAGAGACCAGCACAAGAGGAGAGATATGGATGCTTTTTGGTCCCACTTATTTCTTCCTTGAATAATGATTGTGACGTCTGAGGCTTAGAAGGCCATGCTATGATGATTAGATGACAAGTTTTGAAAAAAAATATGCTAAGGATAAAATTATGCTAAGAATAAAATTATACTAAGGATAAAAGAGAAAGGATCTGGGTTCTCAATGACACCACTGAGTTACTAAACCATTCCTGATGCTACCTGTTCCTGGACCTTGTGAATAATCTTGTGATTTATGCCATTGTTAGCTGGAGTTTCTATTGCTTGCAGCTAAAAATGTTTCTAATTGTTACAACATGTTAGATTAAGGAAAAAAACAAAAGCAGAGGGGCTTAGTCCATTTGAAGTCTTGGCAGAATGTTGTTGCCTGGGGTGCAGTTGTAAGGTGGTTTGTAACACAGAAATAGCAGAGAAAACTGACTGAATACCACAGTGTATGTGTGAAGTGCTAGTGATTTTGATGTTCCGTGCCCCAGGAGAGGTGGGAACACAGAATGTAGTTGTTCTATTGGGGGTGACAGGGACATTGCTGAATGGGAATAACAACAAGAACTTTAAGAAAGCAGCATCCATGAGGCTACAGGGAAGCCAGTCTAGTCAGGGAAAACTACCAGCCTGGATTAGTCAAGAGAACAAATCACTAATTCACCAACCACACCTAACAGACAAGAAGATCAGGAACTCCAACATACATATATGACTATGTAGTAGAGAACTGTAAAGATGCTGAAGAAAGTTCCAAGGCCCCTCTCCTATTGATAGCAGGTATTGTGAGCTTCTCACCTCTCTCCCTAGCCCATACTCTTGAAATTAGACAGAGAAAGAGGAGGGCAAAGAATTATGAACAACTGTGTATTTCCCTGGAAAAGCCTGAGTCACCCTGAAGAGGCTGTCTGAATCAGAATAGAATAAGAATGGCAGTTTTAAAGTCCACCTTCACTTCTACACCTGCTCTGTTTCCCATCTAGATAGAGGCTCATAAAGAAGATAAAACTCACTTTACAGGCATAAAAAGATGTTTTAGTGGGTGTGGGAGAGCACGTGTGTAAATTTGGGGTCCGATATAGTCTCAGTAGATTTCCATGAGTGAAGCCAGGCCAAAGCAGGAAAAAGTTTTTTTCCGTGGGTCTTTCTGTTTGGGCTTTCTATTACAAGTGAGCTAGAGGCCTAGGTTAGAATAACAATAGCTTCAATTCAAACTCTTGCACCCAGACACTGTGCCAGTTACTTCAAATGAATAGTTTCATTCTAATCATCACAACGATTCAAGGAGAGAGTTATAACTATCCCATTTTACGAATGAGGAAATAGAGGCTTAGAGAGGTAAGTCAGTTGCTAAGAGTACATAGATTTGGACACTAATCTTCCAGATTCCACAATATAACAGAAACTATGTTAGATGAGGAATGATGAAGGCCATAGGGCTATGAACCTGGAGGAAAGACCTACCTGTTGGGCTTATATACATCACTTATCATTCCACAGAAAGCCTGCAAGGAGGAGGTATGTTACTAGGAGCCCAAGCCTGTCTTTTCAGTAGAGGGAGGTAAAAGGACCCTAGAGGGGAATGGTTGAGGGATGCATCCAAGAGATGAGACTAGAAGCTTCAGATCTCTCCTACTTAAAGGATTTTCTCTGACTCACTAGATTCAAAGGGACCACATAGCTAGAGACAATGGATATATCTTTAGAAACACAGGGGAGCAGGAGACTGAAGACCACATATGCACCTCCTCCAAAATCTTCTCTCCATGATCCCCGTAATCCTGACATGTGCTGGAGAACAGGAGAAAACTCCTCAAAAGGACTGAGATGGAATTCTCTATCATCCCAGTGGGATGGGGATATGAAATCAAAATTAAGTTGATGTGTGGAAAATAACAAGGTATAATTTATTTTGCTTCACATTTTGGATACTGTAATATCATCACTTGTAATAAATATATATTTGGCTTTTATCCATATTCCTGGCACAGAGTTCCTAAAGCGGTGTAAAATTGTCTTTTGTTTTTCATAACAAGCTCAGTTCCATCCAGCCTAAGTTCATGTTAATGAAGTGACTTTTAGAATGTCCTTAAAAATGGGCATTGATTCCTAGGGAAACTAACCCTATTAGTAGAGGGTTGGAAATTTCAGTCTCACTCCTTGATCTTAGGGGAAGGGAAAAGGGCTGAGGGTTGAATTGATCACCAGTGGCTAATGATTTAATCAATCATTCCTATGTAATGAAACCTCTATAATAGACCAAAAGAATGGGGTTCTGGGAGCTTCTTAGTTGGTGAACACAGGGAGGTGATGGAAGAGTGGTGCCCAAAGAGGGAACAAAAGCTCCATGCCCCTTCCCACATGCCTTGCCCTATGTATCTCTTCCATCTGGCTATTCCTGAATCATATCCTTTTATAATAAACCTATAATCTAGCAAATAAAATGTTCTTCTGAGCTCTATGAGCCTCTCTAGCAAATTAATCGCTCCTGAGGAGAAAGTGATAGAAATCTCTAATTTATACCTGTTGGAAGCACAGGTAACAACTCAGACTTGCCACTGACATTTGACTTGGGGGAGAGAGCAGTCTTGAGAAACTGAGCCCTTAATTTGTGGTATCTAATGATATCTCTAGGTAGATAATGTCAGAATTGTGTTAAACTATAGGACACCTAGCTGGAGTCTGGAGAATCAGAGAATTGCCTAGTGAGTAGTATGCCCCATCCCAAACATACTCACATTTGGTGACCAGAAGAGAAATGAAAAGTCCTAGGGCTCCTTTAGCCCCAGACAGAATATGTTAAGAAAGAATATAGTTCTAATTTTACTAAAATATTTTTTATTAAAAATAAATTTTTAATATAAATTTTTCATATCTTTTTTTGGCAGTTGTTGAGATGATTATATGGTTTTTCTCAGAGACTTTTATTTTTTTTAATCCCTTTCACCCATTTCACAACCCTCCACTCCCAGCTCCTCTCCACAACTTCTAGCTACCATTCATCTATTTTCTCTATTAGTTTTGTTTTGTTTATAGTCCACATATAAGTGAAGTAATATGAAATGTCTTTACCTGTCTGACATATTTCACTTAGCATAATGTTCTCATGTTCCATCATGCTGTTGTAAATGGCAAGATTTCATTTTTTTAATGACTGAATAATATTCCATTGTATATATCCATATTTTTTTCATTCATCCACTGATGGACACTTGTTTCCATATCTTGGCTATTGTAAATAATGCTTCAATGAAAAGAGGGATGTAAAAATCTTTATAAATTACTGTTTTCATTTTCTTCAGATAAATACCCAGAAGTAGGATTACTGGATAACCAATAGTTCTATTTTTAAGTTTTTGAGGAACCGCCATACTGCTTTCCATAGTGGCTGCACCAATTTATGTTCCCATCAACAGTGCACAAGGGTACCCATTTCTCTATATCTTCACTAACAGTGACACTCATTTCTTATCTTTTTGTTAATAGCCAATCTAACAGGTGTGAGGTGATACTGCAAGTTTGATTTGCATTTCCCTGATGATTAGTGATGCTGAGCACCTTTTCATGTACCTATTGGCCATCTGTATTTTTGAGATTCAAATCTAGCCTTTTTAAAATCAGATTATTTGTTTGATTGTTTGCTCTTGAGTTGTATGAGTTCTTTCTATATTTAGATATTAAGCTCTTATATATATATGATTTGCAAATATTTTCTCCCATTCTGTAGTTTGCTTTTTCATTTTGTTGATGGTTTCCTTTACTGTGTATATGCTTTTTGTATGATATAGTCTCACTTATATATTTTTGCTTTTGTCAAATCCAAAAATCACTGCCAAGACTAATGACAAGGGGCTTACCATTTACATTTTCTTCTAGTTTTATAATTTCAGGTCTTACGTTCAAGTGTTTAATCCATTTTGAGTTAATTTTTGCATGAGGTATAAGATAATAGCCCAACTTCTTTGGCTTTTTAAGATATCGAATTATATTATTAGGTTCCCTTTCATCAGACGACTGTAGTATGCTTGAAAAAAGACATGTTATTGGCATATCGTTACTTTAATGTGGTCTGGATTCTGTTTCCTAATATTAAGATATTCACTTTAATATTCTTAAATGTTGCCTTCTGGTGTGTTGTTATTGCTTTTGTCATTTCCATGCTATATTTCTTTGTTTAGCATAGTCCTCCAAGGGTTGAGGTCCTGGTTGCTCTGCTTCGGGGTGAAGACATGGGGGCTGTTGTAATTAGGAGGACCCCAGCCTAGACAAAAAAAGGGCTGGGATAAGTTTGCATTGAAATAAAGCTATAATGAAGAGCAACCAGGCAGAAGGTACAGGTCATCTGCATATGTTTAAAAACTATAGAAATGATTGGGGTGGGAGGGGGGAAACAGCATCAAGCTTAACGTTAAAACAATGAAAAAATATCCACTTAAATCAAGAATAATACAAGTATGCTCATACTCACCACTATTAACATGCCCTGGAAATATTATATGCATTTAAATAAAAAAGATATATAATATTGGAGGAGAAAAAG
Source organism: Cynopterus sphinx (assembly GCA_030015415.1). Classification (NCBI taxonomy): domain Eukaryota; kingdom Metazoa; phylum Chordata; class Mammalia; order Chiroptera; family Pteropodidae; genus Cynopterus; species Cynopterus sphinx. Next base: position 58,433,826 of record CM057382.1, read on the forward strand.
ATGGTAAATAGTATCATTATTTGTAGAAAACACCTTTGTTTGCCTGGAAATTCATGAAAACTAACAACAAATAAACTATTATAAACAACACAATAATTCATCAAAAATGACATGGTAGAACAAGAACCTCCAATAATCCATTTCTTCATAAAAGCAATGATAACTCTGGCAAAAATGGCCACAGTCAACTTTTTCAGAACTCTGAAAATGAACCAAAGGCTTGCAACAATTCAATTAACAACGTGTTCAAGAAAAATGGCTTAGTAAGATCAAGGAACTTTAAGGCATTATAACTTATTCTATTCTGATCTCCTTCCACCTGGCTCTGCAATAGCCTTGAAAATCAATAGCTTTACTAACATGATAGCTGTGAAACCCAGCAGCTTAGCATATACTGGAGAACAGCACAGGTTTAGATCTCTTGAAAGTGCCCCATTCTCAGAGAACTATATAATTTGACCTGTTTGGAGACTCCTGAAAACTTACATAGGGCTCATCTTTATTTTTCTCACTCAGAGCTTACTCACTATGAAAAAGTCTTTCTGGGGTATTTGCTTAAAAAATTAGTAATGACTGTTTAATATTGCAGCTCCCTAAAACAGGGATAACAGTTGTGACAAGGAAGAAGCTGACTACAAACTTAAAAGGAGGAATTTGGGGATGAGATGTTCATAGAGGATTTTGAAAAGCTCCAACATATTCCTGGTTAGCTAGAGGCCATGTGCATATGCAAGGGAATGCTCAGGGAATGCCTGAAAAGCCCTACTGTCTCACTCTTGGTTAATGCTGAGGCTATGTGTAATTAGGAAGTGAAGGCTAAGGCTGAGTTATAAACTGACAGAGCATTTAAGGTGTGCCATAACACATAGACCGAGGCCTGTTGGCAAAGGCTGGAGACTTACTGGTTCCATGCATTTAAGGAATCTCTGTGCAATCTTTGGCTGACCACTAAAGTAAGTGAGGAAAAACTTCAGTGACCACACGTGACAAAGAAACAGACTTTACAGAAGTAGTACAGGAAAGTCAGTAAACAAATAACATCTATAAGAAACATTAATTAAAATAAATCCTGGGCGGTAAATACCTGATTTACAGAACTGCCTGATTATTTTATTTAAAGTATCTAGTTTTCAGTAAGAAATGATGAGATATGCAAGAAAAAGGGATAGTATGCTGCATACATACGAAAAAAGATGTCAGAAACTATTTCCAAGGAAACTGAGACATTGGATTTATTAGACAAAGACTTTAAAAGAGCTATTATAAACATAGTCAAGAAACTAAAGGTGATCCTAAAAATGTATGAAGAGCTTTAAAAAAGTAGAGAACAATATCTCACCAAATACAGAATATCATTAAAGATAATTAAATAATATAATTATAATATTAATATAAACCTAAATAGAAATTCTGAAGTATTCAAAAATTCTGAAATCTTCACTAGGAAGACTCAATATCACATTTGAGCCAACAGAAAACAGAATCAGTGAAGTTAAATAAATTGAAATTATCTAGTTTGAGGAACAGAAAAAAAGACTGAAGAAAAATGAACAGAGCCTAGAGATCTATGTAATATTACCAAGAATACCAACATATGCCTAATGAGAGTTCAAGAAGGAAAAGAGAGAGAGGGAAGCAGAAACAATGGTTAAAGAAATAATATCTGAAAACATCCCAAATTTAAGAAAAAAAAAAACATTAATCTAAACATCCAAGCTCAGGGAATTCCAAATAAAATAACTTCAGTAAGACACACATGTAAGCTATATTATAACCAAACTGTTGAAAAGCAAAGACAAAAAAAGAATCTTGAAAGCAGCAAGAGACAAGTGATGAGTGATTCATCTTACTAAAGGATAATATTAAAAGTTGAGAATTCTGATTTCTGGTTCAAAATATAAAGAGCTTAAAAGTCATCACTCTTGTCCCCACAACAAGAAAAAAGCCAAGTGAACTAAAAGTCAACAACTGTTCTCATATTCATCATGAAATGAGATCACAGGACACATTATTGCCTCAAAAACTGAAGAGACAGAAAACATACAGACTCGCAACTAACTGGGAGAAAAAGCAGTAGCACAGTCCTCAGCTGGAGCCAATATGGACAGGAACACTTTAAACAATAATTGATAAATTGATGAAAGCTCAGTGTAGACCAGCCTGAGAGTTAAAAAGTCCAAAGGGGCCCAGTCATGGGGGAGCCCCCACAGTTTCAGAGAGTTTTATTCCCAAAAGCCCCACCAAGTTCTCACTGTGGAAAATTAGAGAAAAAAATCCCCTCTCCTTATGGAAAAGGGAGAGAAAAGGTAGCCAATTTTAAATAAGCCCAGAGTTCTTTGTTTTCCTTAATAAGGCATGCTCTTAAGGAAAACCATTTTACCAGAACCTAACCACCTAGAGAGGAAATGTCCAACTCAGGCTCACTGAAAGACTGAAACCTAACCATAAGATTACGAATGCTTCCCTTCCTCCAGTACTTTTTACCACCACGTCAGTAGGGCTCCTATATAAAAACAGAGGTGACAGCTGAAAGAATTGCGTGCCTCAGACCCTATTAAGTAGCCTTTAGGAAAACTCGAAGACAACAGAAAAGACAAGCATAAATAATATAAGAAAAAAGCATGAGAACAACAAAAATTGACTAAATGTTAAAACAGGTTATATTCTAAGCCTCCTACAAGTGGCTAGACACAGGAACCTGGGTGATCAGCATATAGCCAGACCATGGGGAACCTACAGGAGGATTCCTGCTGAGATTATTCACAACTACTTCCCTGTGCCTCTAACACGGAATACACATACCCTGAAAGGAAAGCATATAAACCCAATTCCTCAAATACTTGGGATCTTATTATCTTTGAGAGGAGACCACATCATCTCTGTTTGTGGAGTGTTATTCCTTCTGTAATAAACTTTCCTTTTGTCTCTAACTCTGGTTTGCCCTTGGATTCTTTCCTGCATGGAGTCAAGGACCCTCTCTCAGCCAGTGTGGGGCTAGAGTTCCACCTTGGAGGAATTTGCCCTGTCCTGCATTGCAAGGACACTGAAGGAAATTTTAGCTTCTGACACCTATAGCTACAGCAAACAGTAAACAGTAAACACTCCTAGCCAGATAAACATTAAATCTCATGCTAAAGCCTTACCTACTCTGGTTCCTTTTATTAGTATGTCATGCTCTCAAAAAAAAAAAAAAAATTACAAGGCATGTTAAAGCAAAAAACACAGTCCAAAGAAACAAAGCAAGCATCAGAACCAGCCCCATTAATGGCAGAGATTTTGGAATTATCAGAATGGAATCTAAAATAACAATGATGAATATGCTATAGGCTCTAATGGAAAAAATAGACAACATGGGAGAATGAATGAATAATACAAACAGGGAGATAGAAGTTCTAAAAAAGAATAAAAAATATTAGAAATCAAAAACAGTAATGGAAATGAAGAATGCCTTTAATGGGCTCATTAATAGCCTGGAAACAGATAAGGAAAGAATCTCTGAGCTTCAAGATATATCAATATAAACCTCCAAAACTAACATTCAAAAAGAAAATGTAACAAAAAAAATGAAACAGAATTTTTAAAATCTGTGAGACAACTGCAGAAGGAATAGCATATGCTTAATAAGGCTACCAGAAGGAGAAGAAATGAACAAAGGATATATTTGAAATAACGGTGGTTAATAATTTACCAAAATTAATAGCACTTACCAAACCAAGGGTCTAAGAATCTCAGAGAATAACAAGGATGATAAACATCAAAACATCAACAGCTAGGCATATTATATTCGAACTTCAGAAAATCTAAGGCAAAGAGAAAATCTTGAAAAAGCTGGGAGGAGGATCATCTTACCTATAAAGGAAAAGGATAAGAATTAGATTGGACTTCTCTTCAGAAACCAGAACAGCAAAAAAAAAAAAAGTGAAGAGAAATATTTAAAATGTAAAAACAAATGAAGGACCTGAAATTCTGCAGCCAGTGAAAATATCCTTCAATACTGAAGGGCAGATGAAGACTTTCTCAAACAAACAACAATTGAGAAAATTTGTCCCCAGTAGACCTGCCTTTTAAGAAATGTTAGTTCTTCAGAGTGAAGGAAAATACTATAGGTTAGAAACTTGAATCTAACCAAAGAAAGAAAGAAAATAGAATAAAATCCTGTATTTTTTCTATTCTTAATTGATCTAACCGATAATAGTTTGTTCAAAATAATGGCAATCATGTGTTCTATGGTTATAGCTTATGGAGGAGAGAAATAAATGATACAATATTATAAGGGGTAGGAAGGAGGTTGCAGGAAATACTTTTCTGTAAGGCACTTGCACTCCCCATGAAGCAGTATAACGTTGTTTGAAAAGGGACTTGGATTAGTTGTAAATGTATATTGAAAACTCCAGGATAACACTAAAAAACATAATTGGTAAACAAGTTTATCTTGCACTATTCATTATCTCTATACAGTAGCAATAAACAAATTGAAAATAAAATTACAATAGCATCAAAAAGAATAAAGTACTTAGGATAAATCTTTCTCTATGAGCATCTTTGTTGTAGACATCTTAGCCACAGCATTTTTGTGGCATAACTAATTGGCTGTAAGGCAATACTGTTGTAAAAAAAGATAAAATTGTGAAAATAAAATAGGAACATTAAAAAGAACATAACAGTCTATGGCCATGCCACCCTGAACAAGCCTGATCCCATCTGATCTTAAAAGTTAAGCAGGGTCAGGCCTGGTTAGAACTTGGATGGGAGACCACCTAAAAAGACCAGGTGCTGTTGGCATAAAAACTAAAAAAAATAAGAGATTGTAAGCTGACAAGTTCTTTGCAATCTGTGAGGTCAATCAAGAGCTGCTTTGCCTAAAATAAATAATAAATAATAAATAAATAAATAAAACAAGAGGAACTTACTGCAAAATACAAAATATTTAAGTACATTTAAAATGTGTATAGACTTATGCCTATTCTGCATGAATAACTGATTTTATTTTGTGAATTGTAAGCACTTATCTTCATTCTATGGAAATGGTAGGTTTAACTTTGTACCCTAAAGAGGGCCCTTGGACTCTCTTTCTCTTCTCCTTGTAGTGTATTTAAAAATAGAAAATCAACTCTTGAAGCAAACCACTGGTAGAAATGCCCAGTAGTTTAAGACCATCACCACCACCACATCTACTTGTCACTGTATAGACCATTAGAGAACTAGCTGAGATTTATTTATAATATAAAAATGAGAGTAACTGTGAGATTTTCATAAATGGAGAAATAAAACCAAATTGACAACCAGCTTAAATATATTAGCCTGCTGAACATGGTTGATTTTTCAACAGAGAAATGAAACCAAAAAAAAAACACCCCAATTGTAAACCAGTTATTTTATCTTTTTCATGGTAGTTGATTGATTCTTCAATGGAGAAATGCAATAAATCAACTAACCAACCACATGAACAAACAAAAAACTGTGAACCAGTTATTTTATTTTTCATTCAGAAAAATTGCCCTATAGTTAGCTAGTTATGCAGTGAAAATGCAGCAAAAAGTGTTACAGCAAAAGTAGTGGACACGATTCATAATAGCTAAAATGTAGAAACAACCCAATGTCCATCAACTGTTGAATGGATAAAAAAAAATGTGAGATATCCATTAAATTAAATAAAATTAGTCATAAAAAAGAATGAAGTACTGATCAATAAAACAAGACTGAAGCTTTGAAACATTATATTAAATGAAAAAAGGCAATAACAAAAGGCCATGTGAGTATAATTTCATCTATATAAAATATTTAGAGTAAGAACATTTAGAGTAAAAAAATAGATTAGTGGTTGCTAGGGGATTAGAGAATGGGAAACTGAGGAGTTATAGTTAAAGGGTATGGTGGTGTTTTTGAGGTCCTGAAAAGTTTCAAAATTGATCATCGTGATACTTGGACAACTCTGTGACTATAGTAAAAACCAGTAAATTGTACAGTTTAAGATGGTGCATTTCGTGATATTTGAATTATATCTAATAAAGTTTTTTTTTAATTAAGAATTCATTCTATCAAGGAATAAATAGATAACTTGGGTAAATGAGAAGTATATTCTGCTCTTGAATGGGAACATTCAAAATCATAAAGATGTCAATTCTTCCTAAGTTATTCTACAAATATCTTTTAAAACACCTACAGTATACTTTTGGTATAAAGAAACTGATTCTAATGTACATGAAGGAAAATAAAACAAGCAACAGTAGCCCAAATAATTCTGAAAAAGAGCAAGAAGAGACTTACCAGGCATCAAAAGAGAGTATAAAATAATTAAACATTTGGAAAAGTGAAGAAATGGAATGCATACTAAATTGAGAAGTAGCCTTGTTCCTCAACTGGCCAAATGGGCCAGAGTTTTGGGTCCCTAGAAGTTTAAATCACCCAAGAGTAATTTTTTATGTTGAACCATTAAAATATTTGTCTGTTTCATATGGTTCAACTTAATATTTGGAGAGACTAAATGAGAGAAAAATCAGAACAGAGAACCTGAGTCAAACAAAGTATTTTGCCAATGGTCAAAGCCAAGGATACCAAGAATCACACCATATTCAAGGCTTTAAAACTGGTTCCAAACTCATAGATGCAATTCATGAGTGTTAGCTGATGCAATTAAAATGCAACTGGAGCAGGCTAGGCATAACGTGAGAAAAGCCCAAAATAACAGCTGCAGAAGACCCTGGGCTATTTGGGGTTTTCAAACTTAATTGACTGAGAGGGTTAAAACTCAGAAAGGTTTTCCCTTCTGGATGGGAATGGTGGTGATGAGGTACCAAGAAGAATGGTGAGTATAGCTTGAAGATGCAGGGTCATGGTTGATTACAGCGATCCATGTGGAAAAGTAGAATTATAGTGATTGTGAAATGTATCTGTCATCAGGAAATTTATAAACTTCAGTTCTTTATTTGAAAGCCAAGCAAATCATTACCAGGAATTCTGACACATAAATGTAATGCATGATCCTTGATTGTATACAGAATTAGAAAAAAAAAACTATGAAGAACATTATTGGGAAAATTGAACAATTTTGAATAAAGACAATATGATAAGAAACAGTATTGTATCAATGTTAAATGAAATGAGTGTGATAATTATATTATGATTCTGTAAGAGAATATCCTTGTTTTGGTATTTTGGGCTTAAGTGACAAGATATTTGCATGAAACTGCTTCCAAAAATATAGTCACAAAGCAAATGTGGCAAAATATTAACAACCAGTGAATCTAGAGAACATATGTTTGCTATTTTACAAAAATAAAACTTGGGAGGAAAAAAATAATATTAGCATGCATTTAGTCTACTGGATTTCTATTTCTTTGTCATATGGGGAAACACAAAAAAATAGAAATAAGTACATGATCACTGATGAAGTCTTTTAAAAGTAGATGCTAAAATGGAACTGATGCAAGCAATACTGGACCTCCTAAGTGTCAGAAATCTGCTCTCACCTTCAAGGCCTTATATTTGTCATTGTTCTCCAAATCTCTAAAGGCTCACATTAAAGTAGAGAGCATTTATAAGCTGTCTGTTCGGTTCCCTTTTTCCTTGTGCCTTGGGACACTCGAGCCTATTGCTTGATTTAGAGCCTAGTTAAATAACTAGGTGTGGTTATTCATCTCGCCTATGCAGAATGTAAAGTGATTACTTGTTTTAGCTATAGTCAATGTCAGGAAAAAGACATGTGGATGTAGGTAGCATTTTAAAAAACTCACTTGGAGTTTCTAAACACTTGGAGCCACAAGAAACTGTTAGAAAGCTAACTGGCAAGTGACAGAAACCACAAAATGACAAGTATTCACAAAACAAAGAAAAAAGCTAATAAGAAAACTGCAAAGGCTTTCTTTCTGCCTCTCTTGAAAACAGTCCCGTCTGCTTATTTATGGAATGTGGACTGTCAAGATGATAAAAGAAGCCTAAGACTGGGAGAGATATTGAGATATGGATGGACATATTCTTATATGAATCTTCACAAATGTTTACACCTATGAGCTGTTCCTACTTCATCATGAAGCTGGTGAACATCATAAGGCCAGTGAAACTTCCCAAGATTTTGTGAACCCAATATTCTGATATTCTCTTTGATATCGAATACCCTAAAGAGGCAACACTAACAGTAACTATCAGTTAAAGAGGTGATGGCTGCTAACAGTCACTGGTAACAGTAATTAACAGGGTAATAATAGTTACTGAATAGGGTTTCTGTACCCAATTTCCAACACCAATAAGCAATTTTTGGACACCAGCAAGGTTCAACTCAATTACAACACTCTGTTGTACCTGGAGATGGCATCAAATTTCACAGGTTCAAGGTTCAATCCTACAAGGCTGCCCCCACAACACACACACACACACACACACACACACACACACACACACACACACACCCCTCAGACATCAGCCACCAACCCAGGCCCTTACTTGTGACCAACAAATTGTAGATTGGAGGTTCCAATGACCCCCTTCTTGAATTCAATTAATTTTCCAGAACATCTCAAAGAACTCAAGAAAACCTGTTTACTCACTAGAGTACCAATTTATTAAAAACAATATTAAAGAATATAAGTCATCAGCCTGATGAAGAAATATAAAAAGATTTTGGGGCCCTGTTCAATGACCCATGAAAGCATTTTGGTTCTCCAACATTGAAGTCACCCCTCTACCCCAACCAAACACCAATGAGCTGCACTCCTAGGTTTTTATGAAGACTTCATTACATAGTCATGATTGACTAAGTCATTGGCCACTAGGTGTTTATTCAACCTCCAACTCTCTTCCTTTTCTCTGGAAATCAGAGAGTGGGGCTGAAAGATTCAATCTTCTAATCACGTGGTTGGTTTTCCTCTCACAAATCTTTGGTGGAGTCCCAAAATCACTCCAGTAATATAACAAAAGACACATTTGTCATACTCAACGCTTAAGAAGTTCCAAGAGATTTTGAATCTGTGAGCCAGGAACTGTGGATGAAGATCAAATATTTTATAACTCATAATATATAGCTACCCTTAATGGAATGTCTATAATGTGTCAGGATCTGTACCAGGCATTCAAATACATTATCTCATGTCAACCTCACCACAGATGTATAAGTTAAGCATCATTATCCCCATGTTACAGTTGGAGAAACAAATTCTCAAAGAGATTAAGTAGCTCGCTTAAGGATTATATAGCCAGTGAGGGGCCACCTGGAATCTCACCAGTGAGCTCTACTATTCAGAAGTAAGAAGTGTGACCAGCACTATTGTGCACATTCATTCAATCAGAATCATTTTGTGATTACATTAGCACACAGTTTTAGAGGATAAGAATTGCCTGCCAAATATTTTGGATCTCACTCCTATTTTGTGCAGTGAGTTTAGAGTGAGCAGCAACAGAAAATCACAACTGTTTTTATGTCCCATGCCTTATGCCCCACAGGATCCCTGTTCAGCAATAGATACCAGGAACATTCTAAAATTGGAGTTAGGTTTCCATTAAAGCTGGAGAACAGTCCAGTTCTTACAGAGGCTGCAGAAATGCCTGCCCTATAGAGTACCATGTTTCCAAGAGAGAGGATGTTCTGAGGTATTTCTAGGTGAGATAATTTCTTCATGTTTGTGCAGTTGTGGACCAAAAAGGGAGCATGTACAAGTTCAGTGATGAAATGTAACCTAACAGGGTGATCTGATCATGAATTCTAAACTGGGCAGGTCATGGTGGGTAGTCATGTCCCAGGCATATAATTTCTTTAATGAAGAATTTTTAAATAAGCCCTGTCCATTGTTCTTGTGCATCTAGGCTAAAACAACTTTGAAACGCCTCCTTTTCAGATTCTTTGAAAGATTAACCACGCTCAAGAGAACACACAATCTTGCTAACTATCCCATAATCCAATCCTTGCCTTGCTTTCTCCCACCTTCATCTAATCTTCCTTACATTCCCTTCTTAATTCCAAAGCTGTAAAAGAAATTGCAAACTGTTATTCTTCAGAGCATTTGAAATCTTGCTTCTCATCAATGTTATAATTTTGGCTCAAATAAAATCTCATAAAAATTCTCCACAGGTTTGGACACCCTTACATCAACACAGTTAATGTATTGAAGGGCCAGCCCATGACCACTGAAGAGTATTGGGGCTAAGAACTGAGTCTATAAGCCAAAGACCAGCAGTACCTTCTAACTTAGAATGCCATTACCCAAGTGTCTAGTCTTGGAGAAGTTGAGTGCCTGTAAATAAGAAAGTCTTTCTGGGGAAAAAGTTGTCCTTCCTTGAGTTCTGTATAAAGAAAAGAAGAGGAATCTAGTGAGTCTCATCAAGAGCTGAGTTCCCCCAAAGCAACTTCTTCTATGGAGTTTGAGGTGAATGATATTTATTAGAGTTTAACACTTGTGAAAGGTGGGGCAGAGGAAGAAACTGAATTGTGATTCAGGCCCTGCAAAGCCTCAGCTTACCTGGGGGTACCCTGGAACAACTATTACCTATGAGTGTTTACTTCAGATTGGAATGGTCAGACCTTTAGACTCTGCTTCAACTGTTGCTGGATGAAGCTGTACCAGAAAGAAAACAGCCTTGAAAGAACCCAAGATCCTCTTAAAAGACCGAGGACCCTGAAAGAGCTGACAGTTTGAGGCCATCTACTGACCACACTACCTGTAACTGTTGTGACCGGAATAACCAGACTCACCCTGAGTGCTCTGATATTAGAGGCAGTCTATTAGCCGGCGGCTGTCCTTCCAAAGGAGCAGCCTCGACCCATTTCAGGTCCACAGTTTTATACCCAAAAATCCATTAATCACTATATCCCAATCACAATGGATCTATATATCATCTATTCATTACCCGTCACCAAATGGTGGTCTGATATAATGCGAAAGCGGGGGTACAGAAGCAGAAAGCGGAACGTTAAAAGTTCAGGTTCCCATACTATGTTTCCCATAAATTTCTCCTCCTCTTTCTTGTGGGAACAGAGTTAAACAATAGCCTACCAGTGTAATTGCCAGGTATTCAATCAAGAAATATGGCTGTTGTGGCGGTTGGCATAGAGGCTTCTAGTTTTAACCCCTTCTTGCCTCTTTCTAGGGGCACATCATCACATTCCCCACTGGTTTTTTTTACAGTGACTCAATCTTCAAGTCAGATGTTGGCACACGTGGCCAGTGGTTAGGGGCTGATGTTTTTAAAATTAGAATCTTTGCCCCAGTCGTGTGTGACTGTATAACACTTCTAAGCCATTTTACTAAGTATGGTCCTATTGTTAACAGTAGGACTATTATGATGATCCGTCCTATTATGGCTGACAATAATGTGGTCAGCCAGGAGTTGTTATTGAACCAGGATTTATACTAATTACTGTCTTCTCTTAGTCTTTTATTTTTTTTTTTTTACCCTTTGTCTAATAAGTGTTAAACTTTTTTAATACCAGAGTGGTTAGCATAGAAACAATTCTTACCCAAGGCTATACATAGACCTCCTTGTTTTAAAAATAGGAGATCTAATCCCCGTCTATTCTGTAGAACTACTTTAGCTAGGGAATTTAGAGAGGTTTTAAGGTGATTAATCTACTTCTCTAGTGTATTCAGATCTTCATTAATTTGTTTAGTAAGCCAAGTTATACCCTGATGCCCTGTAACTAAAGCGGCAGTACCGACTGCTGTCGATCCCGCAAATCTTAGGCCTACTAGCAGTGGCACTAGCACTGGAACTGCTCTTTTCTGTCGAGGATATTCATACCCTCCCCACAAATCAATTGCTTGTCTTCCTTCTGGACCATTCATTAGATATACTTGAGGGATTATATGTACTAATATACAAAATCCAGCATTTTTTTTTTAATAATTCAGATTAATACAAGGTGTTAAACCAGTGTTGTAAGAGGTTGATGAGGGCTCCCTCTCACATTATTAATAACAATTAACCCAATTATAATTAACCCCGAGAAAGTCTTATCTTGAGAAGGTCTCTTGTGGGTGTTGCCTTCTATTTCTCTGTCTCCGGGGGAGGTCGTGCTGTCTTAATGTGTGTGTGATGAATCCAATGTCTCTTTGACGGCTGTTGGTGTTGTCAGGATGACTGGAAATGGACCGTCCCAGCGGGGCTCAAGGGTCGCTGGTTGAATCTTTTTTACCCACACCCAATCTCCAGGGTTATGTGAGTGAGGCGTCGGTACCTTCGAGTCTGATCTGGTGGCCTTAATCAAGCCCTTCACTTGCTGTTGGACTTGTTGTAAGGCCTGTAAGGACTTAAGGAGACTAGCATTATTACTCATTTCAACCTTATCAATACCAATTTCAGGGAGTAAAGGGGGCAGTCTCCCAAACATAATTTCATAAGGGGTTATTCCAGAAATATATGGAGTACAACGGGCTCGCAAAAGAACAAAAGGAAGAAGACTCACCCAATTCTCCCCAGTTTCCAATTTAAATTTAGTCAATGTCTCTTTTAGTGTTCTATTCATCCTTTTTACCTGCCCCAAACTCTGGGGCCTGTAACTGCAATGTAATTTCCAATTGATCCCTAACACTTTAGCCAACATTTGGTTAGTCTAGGCAATAAATGTCGGGCCATTGTCGGACCCTAATGATAAGGGCAAGCCAAATCGGGGTACTATTTCTGATACTAGCTTTTTGGCTACTACTTGTGCAGTTTCCTTCTTAGTAGAGAAGGCTTCAGTCCAACCAGAATAGGTGTCAGTAAACACTAACAAATACTTAAAGCCAAAAGTGCCTGGTGCAACTTCTGTGAAGTCTACTTCCCAATGTTCTCCAGGTGCTTGTCCTCTGAGTCGGGTCCCAATGCCCCCTGTTGGTGTTGAGCGGGCATTGACTTGTGTACATATATGACATCGTGCACTCACATCTCGGACCTTAGAGTTCAAGCCGGGGATGCAATAGTCCCTCTTCAGCAGCTCAATTAACTTAGTTCCCCCTAGGTGGATGGCATTGTGCATCTGACGAACTAGGGAGCTGCCAAGAGCAGCAGGGATGACTGGCCTTCCATCTGGAATCTAGAGCCATCCGTGTTTGAACTTTCTACGGAGCTGCTTTCCTAACTCCAAGTCCTGGGGACTATATTCTGGAGCCTGGACTAGAGGAGGCACGAGCAAAGGACTGATCACAACGTCCTTCCCCACTGGTTTTCTGGCTATTTCCTTGGCTGTTTTATCTGCCAGGCGGTTTCCTTTTTCTACTGCACTGTTGCCCTTCTGATGGCCAGGGCAGTGGATAATAGCCACTTTCTTAGGTAGCCAGATAGCTTCTAAGAGAGCTAAACTTTCCTCTTTGTTTTTAATTTCTTTCCCTCCTGATGTCAACAGGCCTCTCTCCTTGTATAAAGCCCCATGGACATGTGCTGTGGCAAAGCCATACAGGCTATCAGTATAGATGTTAACAGTCTTCCCTTGTGCCCACCTCAGAGCCTCAGTCAGGGCAATGAGTTCAGCCTTCTGGGCCGATGTCCCATGTCCGAGGGCCTGAACCCAAATGACAGCATCGTCATTAACTACAGCTGCTCCCGCATACCTGACGCCTTCGGTGACAAAACTACTTCCATCTGTGTATAGGGTGGCATTGGGATTGGGCCAAGGCTCATCCCGTAGGTCAGGTCTTACCCAGTCAAACTTTCCAGTAGGTCACTGCAATCGTGTAGTGGCTTCTGAGGGTCATCATCTAGAAGCAGAGTCGCTGGGTTCAGCACTGTTAGCCTGGGAAATTGAACCTGTGGGGGGTTCAACAAGAGTACCTGGTATTGGGTGATTCGAGCGTTCGATATCCATCGCTCGGGTGGTCCCTTCAGGAGTCGCTCCACGAAGTGGGGTCCAATTACTGTCACAGGTTGTCCAAGTGTCAGCTTTTGGGCTTCTTTCCCCAGTATCGCTGTGGCTGTGACAGCTTGCAGGCAGCCGGGCCATCCGGCAGCCACGAAATCAAGCTTCTTGGATAGGTAAGGAACCGGTCTTTTCCATGGGCCCAAAGTCTGAATCAATACCCCTTTCGCAATTCCCCTTACTTCAGTCACAAACAGTTGGAAAGGCTTTTCCAAGTTTGGCAAAGCCAGTGCCGGGGCCGACATTAAGGCTTTCTTTAGTGTTTCAAAGGCTCGCTGCTGTTCCACTGCCCATTCTATAGTCTCTCCTTTTCCTGCTGTACAGTCATACAGGGGCTTAGCAATTTCAACGAACCCTTCTTGTTCCCTGGTCCAGGTGGTCCTGTAGATCTGGGTCTTCTTCCTCTGTCACGGCCTTTGTCTGAAGGATAGCCTTTTCCTACAAACATTACTTTCTGCACATTATCCCTATTATTAAAACCTTCTGAGCTATCTCTAACAATTTGGATAAATTCTCTTTCTCAAATCCTTCTAATCTCTGCAACTAGCTTTTTGATGTCAGGGGCCGACTGGTAACAAAGCTAAATTAATGGCTCTTCTATGATTAGGGTCCTCCTGGTTAATAGGTGTATACAAGCAGTAAGACTCTAGCAGCCTTTCCAAAAATGCTGCAGGTGACTCGTCCTTAGTTTGAATTACTTCTCTTACCTTGGACAGATTTATTGGTCTACGTGCAGCGGCCCGGAGTCCCTGTAGCAGAAACTGGCGATACCTTAGGAGAGCCTCCTTACCTCGATCAGTGTTAGGGTCCCACTCAGGTCGCTGGATGGGGAACATGGCCTGCAACCGAACCAGGTCAGTGGTGGGCTGCCCATTCAGATCTGTCACCCCCTTAGCAGCCTCCCGTAAAATTCTTTCCTTCTCCTCTGTTGTAAACAGAACCTGTAAAAGCTGCTGACAATCATCCCAAGTGGGCTGATGAGTAAAGAAAATAGATTCCAAGAGGGAGGTTAGGCCCTGAGGTTTCTCTGAAAAGGATGGCGTTTGCAATTTCCAATTATATAAATCACTGGTACTGAATGGCGAGTAGATGACAGCCAGCTCGCCTCCACTTCCCCCAGGTATTGCTTTCAAAGGAGCCTGTACAGGGACCGGCTCCCCTGGTAAGGTAGAATCGGGGGAAGGTGACCTACAGGCCCTAGACCGGGTTACAGGAGGGTCTGGCTCCTCCCGAGGAGGGTCCCCACCTCCCCCATTGTCATAGGGTGGTGGCCTCCAGTCGTCCTCGGAGGGAGGTTTCTGCAACACCGGTGGTGGCTTTTTAGGACCCTGCGGAATAGCTGCCAATACATTGACAGGAGCTTGAGTGCAATTCTGTAAGTACCTAGGGGCATCAGAAACAATATCAATCCACACATCAATATAAGGCACTTGGTCTGGATGCCCAGGGTTCCCATAAACAACACTTCAAACCCTAAATGCAGTCTGCAAGTCAAATGTTCCTTCAGAGGGCCATCCAACCCCAAAGGTCGGCCAATTGAGCTGACAGAAACGCTGCAAATTGAAAGAGGTTACAGAAGCACCGTAAGCCTTCGCCCTGCGGCAAAAATCTTTAAAATGATCGAGCACACACTGAAGCGGCGTAAGCCTCCGTGCGATTGACCCATCGTTCCACAATAAAGCACACAAAGCAGACGGACACAGACTAACAGACCAGAACCAGGACTGAGAATTCTGTCGTCACAGTCCCAGCCGACCGCCGACTTTTTGTTGCGTCCGACATCCGCACGGTCACTCGAGCTCGCACCAGGACTGCCTCAGCACTCTCCCAGGACCAGGCTCCACGAGGCGAGAAACCACAGCGGCGGGCTAGGGCAAGAGCCCTAGAGGCCTCCCCGACTGCGAGTGGCTTGCCGTCCAGGTGCACAGATCAACAGTCCCAACCACGAGAAGATCTCGCTGGGGCCTCCAAATGTTGTGACCGGAATAACCAGACTCACCCTGAGTGCTCTGATATGAGAGGCTATTAGCCGGCGGCTGTCCTTCCAAAGGAGCAGCCTCGACCCATTTCAGGTCCACAGTTTTATACCCAAAAATCCATTAATCACTATATCCCAATCACAATGGATCTATATATCATCTATTCATTACCCGTCACCAAATGGTGGTCTGATATAATGCGTAAGTGGGGGTACAGAAGCAGAAAGCGGAACGTTAAAAGTTCAGGTTCCCATACTATGTTTCCCATAAATTCCTCCTCCTCTTTCTTGTGGGAACAGAGTTAAACAATAGCCTACCAGTGTAATTGCCAGGTATTCAATCAAGAAATATGGCTGTTGTGGCGGTTGGCATAGAGGCTTCTAGTTTTAACCCCTTCTTGCCTCTTTCTAGGGGCACATCATCACAGTACTATAATTATGTAATGTGACAAATGACAATAAAATGGCAATCATATTACAATATATCAATGTATTAAAGTAACATGTAGTACATCTTAAATTTACACATGTCCAATGCATTTTTTAAAAAAAGATTGGGAAACACACACACAGAGGGAAGAAAATGTATGAGTAAAATAATCCTGATGCTGTAGTATCCAATATGGGATTATTTCCTACAGTAGTTCAGTTTTGATTAAATTGTCAGTGAAGGAATTGGACTCCTAGGACAGTTACAGTGTCTCCTGATAGGATTTGCCAACATATTCTGGATAATGATGTTGGTATTATTTAAAGTTGGCTGGATGTATTTGGGTGAGTAGTTGAGCCAAGGGATGTTGGATGCTTAAAAGAAATTACTGGTTAAGCTGAAGATTTCATTTGTGAACCAAAAACCTGAATGAATAATCTCATAAATGTCGAGGAACGTATTTCCCCTTAAAAGTATGCATCTTTTTTTTTTTTAAGCAGAATCTTATTGGAGGTTATAGTATTGAGGAATAAATTGAGATAAATATGTGGAAATGTAATTCAACAGTACCAAAAATCTAAAGACTTGCAGTAGATTTAAAATTTTGACACTTGAATAACTATTTAAAAGACTGTGAAATTATAAAAATGCAAATGAATTAAAATTTAAAATACTGTATGACAAATTTATCCAAATTCGCAGAATTATGGCAGTGAAATAACTCTAATATAAACAATTTCAATAAAAAGTATAACTCAAAAATATCTGAAAGGTCTATGGGAGAAGTTCCAATAAAGAGAGCAAGATCGAACTTATAGGAAGTGGAGTTCAAAACAGCACTAAGACAGGGGAGGCAGGAAGACTCAGTCATGGACCTTGGGCATCCAGAGACTGGAAGAAAGAGGGAGCAACTAGCCTGTCATTTGCCTAGCATTTCTTCTCTCCGTTTTTAGTAGCAGTCCCTAATTTTTATTTTGGGACCCACTTATATCCATTCTATGCGATCTCAGTAGAAGCATCAATTAGAGGAGTAGAAATATGACCTAAGGGAAGTCAATTAGATTTTATTTTAGGAACTTCAGTGAAGAAACGTAAGAAGGGAAATGACTGGAGCTGAGTCATTCTGATGGCAGTGCCTCAGAGAAGGCTGTCCTGCATTCCTCTGTCTGCCTAGTTTTTCCTTAATTTCTGTGAGCTCTGTAGTATCTTTCCCAAAAATTCTATTTTGAGTGTGCCAGCTGAATTCTGTTGTGTGCAAATAGATACATGAGATAGAAGTGTAGACATAAAAACATTATAACTTTGAAGCAAGAGGGGGAAATCTGCTCTCCCTGGTAGAGGAAAGTAGGTTGCATAGTTTGAACAGTGAGATGTTATCAAAGGAAGCTGATCAAGGATAAGCATAAAAATCAAAGGTAAGTAAAAGGACTGCTAATCAGTGCTTAGGGTCCAGCAAAGTTTGTACAATATGAATTTGTAGTGATTTCCTTTAGGAACTTAGGTGCAGGAAAGGAACAACTTTAACTGATTTAAAGTTAAGAGCTAGCTGTGAAACAAAAATAGCAAAATGAATTTAATACTGTCAAAAGAACAATTTAAAATGGGTCTGGGAGGCCTCTAGGAAGCTGCGCTAACACACCACCTTCATGTGAAACTGAACTTTGGAACTGGGCTAAACCACAAATGGCTACATCCTGATACAGTTCCTGGGACTCGCTCTGTATCATTGAACTCTATATTAAAGGAATTAAAATTTCACCTAGCAACAGACATAAGCAATCAACCATGTATTAAGAGAGAAAGGAGGTATCTGAAAAATGCAAAGGAAAGGGCTTACAGAAATGACTGACTCAGCCCGTTAAAGCCCATTCCTGACTGCCCTCTATCTCCCTTTTCAGGATTCTCCAGCTAACATGTTTTCCTATAGCTACTTCCCCCACCTCAAAGACTCTCCACTTCACATCTGTTGATTCATAGCTTGCCAAGTAATGTTTTCCTTATCTCTGTTGGTGTGTAGGAATAACAAGACTGTATAAAACTGCTTGTTATGTTACAATCAGGGCTCGACCTTTGGATAGAAATCTGCTGAGCAGGTGCTGGCATTAATAAGTGTTGCTTCCTACTTATAGCCTCAGTGTCCTGTCTCTGTTCCAGAATCCTAAGACACTGCTGAGAAAGACAAGGTCACAAAACAAACGACCTGTAAAGCCAACAGGATGAAAATTCCTCCCCGCTTGCTGCCCCTTACCCGAAGCTTCCCCTCCCCATTCTGGGTCATAAGGCACATGTGAAACCTCAAAGGAATCACGAGCCCCTTGCATGGACACTGCAGAGGTATATAAACTGTAATAAATCTAACCAAAGGGAGCTCATGCATGGTGTTGTTAATCCCACATGCTCTGCCAGCCAATAAATTCTCCTTTCTCTAACAACAGTATAGCAACAATATAGCACAGTGTCAGTTTGCCAGCACCAATCACAGCACTTTTAAAAAAACTGCCCTGTTTTATAAACTTTTTTTTCTACCTTGCAACATGGTTGGGTTGCTACCCAAAGCTGTGTCTTGCATTACAATTCCTAAAGACCCTCAAATAAAGCTTTTGTTTGCCTTATAGTTCTTGGTCAAAACTGACATCACGATCAAAGAACATGTGTCAGAAACATAAGGTGGGGATATTAAAGGGCTGTCAAGAGAGGTTGAAGGCTAATATAATGGGCTCTAAGTAGAACAGGCAAGGAAATAAAGCTAAGAGAATTGAATGGGGTAGGGGAAGGGGCACTGAGGGAGTGAGGTTTGGGTTAGTTGAGAACAGATTAGGGCATAATCTCTCTTAAAATTTAAGAGGCTGCTTTATTGTATCTAGAAAGCAGAAAATTTCAGGTTATAAGGTCCAGGTTGTGGATAAGCAAGGGGCTTTGAAAATTGGAATGTAGATTAAGGTACATTGAGGCAGGTTCTTCCACACGGCCACTGAAGCTGCTCATGACCATGTTAGGAGAGATGCAAGTTTGGTAACTGGCTCACCTCAATTTTACCAATTTTAAAGTGTTTTTTTTTTTTTTGGTGAACGGGGTAATGGCAAGGTTGGTAGATGACAACTTAAATGAAGTTCCTCTAAGAAATGAAGATTAGCTATTGTGTAACATAGTGGGTCTGATTCTTTTCTGTTTTTCTAACCTTGAGTAAGTTACCACAAGTAAGATATTCTCCTTGTGCCTCAGTTTTCTCAACTGTAACACGGGAGTAATAGTACCTATAGCATAAGGTCATTGGAGAATTAAATATGCATGTGTTTTGTAAACACTGAGTACTTCATAAATGTTAGCAATTATTAAAGAGGATACAAATATATAAATTATAATGCAATGTAACACTTTATGATGAATATTTTTACAAACCTACAGAAAATAACTGAAGGGATATTTAAATTATACTTGAGATAATCAGGGAAGTCTTCACTATGTGATACAGGGGAAAACAAAAGAAAGTCCAAGAGCTAAACAAATAAAAGGCATATGAGAGGTGATAAAATTGTTTTTTAAATTTATTTTTCAACTGTAGTTGACACACAATATTAGTTTTATGTACACAACACAGCGATGAGACCTTTATATGTCTTATAAAGTGATCACCATCATAAATTTAGTACCCATCTTTCACCATATTCCATAGCTATTACAATACTGACTATATTCCCTATGCTGTACATTACATATTTATGACTTAATTTATAATTGGAAATTTATAATTCTTAATCCTCTTCACCTTTTTTACCCAACCCTCTAACCCCCTCCCATCTGGCAACTATCAGTTTATTCTGTTTCTATCAGTTTGTTTTGCTTTGTCATTTGTTTTATTTTTAGATCTCATATATATGTGAACTCATGATAGTTGTCTTTATTTCACTTAGCATAATACCCTCTAGGTCCATCCATGTTGTCACAAATAGAAACGTTTCATTCTTTTTTTATGGCTAAGTAATATTTAATGCTCACTATAATAGGTACAGTGCTAGCTATCTTACAGCTATTATCACATTAAATACCAAGTCCCTGCAAGATATACAACTTCTTTTTACTGAGGAAGAAAGTTCATGGTGGTTAAATTATTGGCCCCTTGGGCACACAGAAATGGTAAGTAATTGGGATCTGTATTTTATTTATTTCTAATAAATTTATTGGGATGGCATTGGTCAATAAACTTATATAGCTTTCAAGTGCAGAGTTCAAGAATGTCGTATGTATATTATATTGTGTTCACCACCTAAAGTTGTTTCCTCAGTTACCTTATATTTGAAAAACTTTTCCACCCCCTTATTTCCACCCCCCCCACCCCTTTAAAAAGTAAGGTGATTCATCACAAGGACTCTTCAAGGAAGCGTGAGACAGAATAATAGCCAGACCTCTGAGCTCTAGAGCAGGGTAGGCAGGGCTGAAGATGCATTCCCAGGCAGGAATCAGATTATAAAAGATTTTTGCCTATCATATGAGAAGTTTGGACTTGAACCTGAGTTCAATACCAAGAGAGCAAAGGATTTTAAGCAGGCTCTACACAGTGAACTGAAATCCAGTAAGCCAGATGGCCAGATAGATCAGTCACTCTTCATTTAGTGAGTTCCCTTGTGCCCACCATGCGACAGGGAGTGAACTAACTGCAAAGAATGGACGAAGCAAGGGAGACCTTTCCCTCTGCCTACATCGCCCGCCTTCTAAAGCTTCCAGACTAGTGGTTCCACAGGCTCCTTGTTGGGGTCCTCTCTCTAGACAAGAGGGGCGGGCAGCGTGCTCTGCGGCTAATCACCGGCCGCCACCTCTGCGCTCCCACTGAAGGCATCCCGGCGCAGTCTGGTCCTTCAACATCCCTTGGCTTCTGCAGGCGACCTTTCTCTCGCTTCCCTGCCCCGGCCCAGCCGGAAGGCTCCCGAATCTCACCCTCAAAGAGCGGCCCGTAGCTTCCTTTCTCGAGCGCCTCACGTCCGGTCACATGTGAGCTCGGTCACGTACGGCACGATCACGTGAGAGCAGGTCACGTTGGGGACGCGCTGCTGGGGACTCGGCTTCTGGACGCCTGCGGGCCCGGGGGTGGGGGGTGTGGTGTTTGCGGTCCGGAGTCCGCGCAAGTGCACGGCCAAGATGGTGAGGACTGCGGTGGGGAGTGGGGCCGGGCTGGAGCAGCCGCCGCCTCCAAGCTCAGCCCTTCTTCTTGTCTTTCCCGCTGCAGATGAACCCGGCGATTCCGAACCAAGAGCGGTCGCCGGCGCCGGAGCCCGTGTGGGAGCGGCCCTGGTCGGTGGAGGAGATCCGCAGGAGCAGCCAGAGCTGGTCGTTGGCGGCCGACGCGGGCGTGAGAGGCGGGGACTGAGCGGCAGGGGCTGGGGGGAGGGGCTCGCCGCCCGGGCTGCTGTGCGGCCGCGAGCGGAGGTTCTGGAGCCCCGGCTCTCCCCACCCAGGCTGTCCCTCCGCCGCCTGTCGTAGTAATGGTGCACCTCTCTCGCCCTCGATAACTCTTTCGTGGCAGCCCAGATATCAGGGAGGGGCGAGCCCGTCTGCCTTAGCCCTCAGTTCTCCTCCTCAGACTGCGGCCCAGATGCGGGTTCTCTTCTTGAGGGGGGCAGGTCGATTCTCCGCGCGTCGCGGGATTGCTTTGGCAGTAGTGAGGCGAATCCATCATGATGGTAGCTGGACTGAGTAGGGCGGTAGACAAACCAGTACGTGGTCATTATTCTGGGTTCTTCGGGCAGGAGGCCGAAGAAGTCCAGGACTGTGATTCCAAAGTTGCATATGAATAGGATATTTTAAAAGTAGTTATTTTACCCATTGTCAGTGATCCTTATAGAATGACAACCAAACAGGACTTAAAAATTTTTCCAGAAAGGAAATAGTAAGTGTTCGTTGACTCTTTGCCACTGTTTTGACCAGCTTTCTTAACGTTTTTCAAGGCCACTTGGTCTTAGTACTGACAAAAATAGCATCTCTTGTGCATTCCAGAACAGACATACAAAGGTGAAAGGGAATGGGTTCTCTCTTGTTTTGACACAAAGAATAAATGCATGTAATATTGATACTACTTTACGTTTATTTTTAGTTACTACAGTTTCTACAAGAATTCTCACAACAGACTATCTCTAGGACACATGAAATCAAGAAACAAGTGGACGGACTAATTCGTGAAACTAAAGCCACAGATTGTCGCCTACATAATGTCTTCAATGACTTCCTTATGCTGTCTAATACCCAGTTTATTGAGAATGTGAGTTACTTAGTAACATCAGACTTATAAATAATGCTTTTTTGAGGAGCAAGAGTCATTGTGATATTAAGTGATTAGTTTTCCTCCTAAATGGTGATGGAAGTAGTGGTTCTTGTTAATCGAAGCTTCATTCTCTAAGGTTAATGCCTTTTTAGAAAAATTAGTGAAGTTTTTCTAAGCCTTTAAAAATACCTAATAAAATTTCCTTATATTCTAGTCTTTCCATTTCTTTTTAACAGATTTGAAAATAGTCAGCAGTTGTGCCGAATTGCATGGCACTCAAAACAAAAAAGCATTGTTATGGCATGTTTAGTAGAGAGACACTGATGCTCTGGACCACCAGCATGTAGCTGCAGTTATTGATTGTGTCCATTCTATTCTCATAAATTATATTAAAGGCATGTATGTGTCCACTCGGGCGAGTCTCAACTAACTTTTTATTATGATTGCTGAACCTATGATATAGAATCAACTCTGAACAGATTACTGAGCTGTAACCCATATATTATTTTATCTATCTATTTATTGAGTTTCTGTAAGTGCTAGGTCCTAGGAATATATAGATAAATTAGACAGAGCCTCTTCTTACAGAAGACCACAATTTTCCATAATAATGTAATTCCAGAATAGAAAGAAAACAAGTAGCTGGAGCCTAGTGAGTGCAGGGGAGACTATTAAGAGTTGAGGGTGGAGAGGAAGCTTGTTACACTGATCTATATTTCTCATAAGGTGGCTAACTTCCTAAATGTCAGCATTAATTAATCTGTGATAATAGGGTTAATAAAGTATGCTATTTTATAAGATTGTTAGATATAAAATAATAGAAAAGATTTCTAAAATTGCAGGATTATAAAAAGCCCAAGATTCTGAATTCTTAAGACCAGATATTGTCATGCAAATATCTTCTACAGTATGTTTGTGCATTTTTTAGTTCAGGTCGAAATGCCATGACTAGCTTTTTCTTTGCGGGGGGTGGGGTGGGAAGGGAGCTATGTATAAATTAAAGATCTTAATAAAAGTCATAGAGATCTCTTTGCCCAGTAAGTTTAAAATATAACAAGTATTCTAGTAAAATCCATAGTCATATTCTGGGTGCTATACAGAATGTTCACGCTTGGTCCTGAGCATCTTTTTCACTGGAAGATGTAGTTTACAGGACTGTCATCTCTACTTTCCTAGCATATGCAGCCCCATCACTTTTTTATCAAGCTGAATTTGGGGTCTTTTTAAAAATACTTATTGCTCTCATTCTGCAGTCATTGTTGCAGTCTTAAACTGGGCAAGGGATAAAGTTAGACTTCTTTTATGCCAGATGTGCTTGTACCTCATTGGTACTGGATTGGTACGAAATTGATGCTTTGGGAGGGGGGGCATCATAACTTTTTTTTCTGAATCATGATCTTCAGATATTAACTTTTTTTTCTTTTTTGGTCAAGTTTTTGTTGATTAGGAATTTTTCATGATCTAGTTTTTGTTGATTTTTTAAAGTTTTTTGTTGTTGTTGTTGTTCACTTCTTGGATTCCCTTTTTCCATCCACCTCTCCATCACCTTCGTCCTGTATGCCTCTTCCTATTCTAGTCTGCAGCCATAATTCCTCTCTGGATGTACCTGTTACCACTGCCAAAATTAACAGCTTTCCATACCTCCCTATAATGTCAAATGTTACATGTTCTTTCCACTTATGGCACAGCATGATGATGTTGAAAGTATGGCTAAAACTATGAAAATATCTACATACTGATAATATATTTGGTAGTGTTTTGGCTCGTTATGTGTTTCGTTCAGACCCTGACATAGGTACTCATGCATTAGAATTCTGGCTTGAATGATGGTGCTATTTGTTTTCGTGGTAGTTTATTAGAAAAATATTCAAAGACAGGTAGGTTTCTGGGTTTTATTAACCTCAGAGGCAGCTACAGGATTGCACACTGCATTAGAAAATTAGTGAAACTAAAGAGCAATTAGGATTTTCTAGGGCAAGAGAAATTAGTAAAAGCTCCAGAGGGGACTCTGAAGAAAGAGAAATACTAATTAACAGTGCTTCAATGTGTTATCAGAAGGGAACAGAATTCTTAAAACTTCATTAATCTGTTAATTTAGGAATTTTGTCCTGAAAGGTTGAGTGACTTCTTTAGTAGCACTTCCCTCAATTATAATTTTACACTTATTGATGTAATTTGATGCAATGAATTCGCCTATTAAATCAAGTCCCATTTTTTTCTAAATGTTTTATTCCTTGGGCTCAGCACAAGCCTGATATTTAGGGACTCAGTGAATATTTGAATGAATGAATGAATGAATGAATGAACACATACATGAAAAGGATTAAGGGCTCTGTATAATCTGTTAAGAAATTTCTTGCCCCTGGTCCCTTTTTCTCCATTTCCTCACTTTCACCTTTTACAGTGTCTTCCCCAGTGAAGAAAAGATCCTTTGAGCAGAAATACTCAAGATACTTAAAAATTCTGGATATGACTTCCTTATTTGAAAATGAGCAAAAAACACATGAAGCTATGAGTTCAGCCTGGTAAAGGTGAAGGAAATTAGCATTGATTACCTACTGTGTATTGAGTACTTTAGATGCACAGTCCTGGTCACCCTCAAAAGATCCCATGGTTTTATGTATTTGCTGGTTGGTTTCTTAGATGTCATGTTTAGCTTTCCCGCTGCAGGCTATTGATGTCTTATGAGATAGTTTTTAATGACAAGCAGAAAAAGTAGGATATTGGTACTGTTCAGTCTTTAGCATGAAGCTCAGCCTTTGAGGTTAAGTAATATCACTATTTAAATTTTGAGGTATCTTTGGTAGCTGCCATATCTTAAAGTCCCAATTTTGATAATTTACTTTTTTTTCCTGTGTTTGAAAATTACTTCACATTTTCTGATCTTTATAAAATAATTAGAAGAGTATGGAAAAGAAGCATCTGAAATTTTATCACCTAGAGTGGAGTTGCTCAACATTTTGGCATATGTATTCCAAATTCATTTCACTTGAAGACATTTTCCGTTCTTGTTATAAAAGTAATGAATACTCATTGTAGAAGAGACTGGCATAGTTAAAAAATATTGAAGTATAAAAGTTAAAACTACAAAAATCAGTTCTAACTCTACCACCTCAGTTAACCAACCATTGAACATTTTGGCATATTTCTTTTTAGTCTTTCTTTCTTTTTTTTTTTTTTTTTTAACTTTTTCTAGATGATGACGAGGAGAAAGAGGAGTGTGTGTATTTGCAGCCTGCATTTTTTTAAGTGTTAATTTATTAAGGTTTTTAACACATCTATAAGACTTGTGAACTTAATTTTTATTGTTCTTGTTCCATTATATGACTAGATCATAATTTTTTTCAGTCCTTCAAAGTCAAATTTTTTAATGAAATATTTCATATATCTAGAAAAGAACAGATAATAACCTCAGATGCTAATGATTTGTATAGCCCTGCATTAAAAGATTTTTAATATTTTGCTATATTTGTTTCAAAGATACCAAGTCCCCATTTTTTCCTTAACTCTAAGCAGGTTGGGTGAGGGCTCCTTTCTATCTTTGCCTTTTTAGTCTTCTCACCTGGAGAGTTTATATGTGTGGATGTGTATGAATGCACATGTGTGGTATGAGGTAAAGATCTAATTTTTCCCCCATATGAGTAACCTTTATCATACAGTTCTTTTTCTTACTAATATGTATGAATACATGTGTGTATGTGTGTTTATATAAATATAAAATCAGGGTTACATGTAATTGTGGATCTGCTTCTGCCTCTGTCCTTTATTATGTTTATCTGCTATATGTCAGTATCACAATCTTAAATACCATAGATTTCTAATAAGTCTTAATAGGGCAAGTCCCTGTGACTTCTCTTTATTCAAAATTATCATGGTTTTTCTTGGCCTTTTTGCTCTCCTGTGTGAATTTGAGGATTATTTTGCTAAGAAAATTCTATTGGCATTTTGATTGGAATTACATAGAATTACAAATTTGGTGTTTGTGACTTTCCACTGTAAATCGTGATGCCATGAGCATCTATTTATTTATATTTGTGATTATTTTTCTTGGAACTAAAGAAGTAGAATTCTTGGGTCAGAAGATATGGATATCTAAAAACATTTTCAGGTGAGCAGATATTTCTTAAAGGTAGACAACATCTGCCGGCAAAGGTTTGGAAAATGGGCTCATAAATATGTTGTTATTGACAGTGTGAGTTATCACACATTGTGGATAGTCATTTGGAAGGTGCTATTAAGATTAAAAGACAGTTTTGTCCTTTGACTTGGCAATCTTGTTTTGGGAAGCCTATCAAATTAAAATGGCCAGAGCCTAAGAGTATATGTGCGCATATGTTTACAGGAGTCTGTTTAAAAGGGCAAAAATTGGAAAGCTACTGTTCATCAATAGGGAACTGTCAAATTAAATATGGGTAATTTTATACTGTAGAATATTATGCAGATATGAAAAAGAATGAGTTAAATGTATAAGTGTTGACCTAAAAAGTGGCTTATGAGAACAGTAAGTGAAAAAGTGGGGCAAAGAAATATGTATTAGTATGAGTGTATTTTTATTTAAAAGCAGGAAGGTTAGGAGAACTCTCAATATGTGCATATGTCTATATATATTTGTGTAAGAGCGACATGAAACAGGAGCACACACAAAGCTGAAATTGGTTATGGGGAGGTAAATATTTTTAAATACATCTCTTTTACACACACACACACACACACACACATTTATGTTGACTTTTTAATTTTAATTGAGATGCAATTCACATTTCATAAAATTCACCCTTTTAAAAAGTGTGCATGTCAGGAGGTTTTAGTATATTTATGAAGTTTTATAATCATTACCAGTATCTAATTCTGGAACATTTTTATTGTCCCCCTGTTTATAACAAGCATGTTTTACTTTGGGAATTTACAAAACAGTAAGTACTTAAAAAATAAAAGAAATTACAATGAGTTGCTGGAGTGATAGCTCTGTTTTGAAAAGAGAAGCCTGCCTTTCCATACCCATAGGTCAGTCAAATACTTGAACTGCTGGCAAATCGTTGGTGGGCATGGCCCATCTCTTTTCATATAAATAGGATAATAAAAATTTACCACCTATTTTAAGCAACAGAATGAAAATAACTTTTAACTTTACTATTTACATTGCTGAAAATTTTAAAGCTTATTATCTAGTAAGGTCTACCAGTTGATGTTCTCAGTTGCCTTACATTTGGGTTACCTGTATCATTGCCCCATCAGCATTAAGTATTAGGTTAAACAAAAACGTCTGAAAACTGATACCTTACTGTTTTTGTGACTCTAGTCAATAGTAAGATAGAACTTTTCATATTTCCTAGTCATTTGTACATTTTTTTTAAATTTAATTATTGGCGAATAGACTTCTGTTCTTTGCTTTTTGTCCCTGACGAGTGGCCTCAGCCATTTGTTGAATAATTCTTTCTTGTTTTTGTCTTTTTAAAGTGCATATTGAATTCGTACACTGTGATTTATTCCAAATGATGTTTTGACCATTTAAAAATGAATTTGCTTCCACATTTAGCGTGTGTATGATGAAGAAGTGGAGGAGCCGGTTCTCAAAGTTGAGGCAGAAAAAGCAGAACAGGTACATGCATTAAATCACTCTTCTGTTGAGTTCTTGACTTAGGGACAAAAAGTGGTGTTTTGTAATATGGCTGGTAAGGGATGGATATTGGGGGACATAGGGATGGCTGGTCCAGACAGCCTAACAATTGAACTCTTGCTTCTGAAATTTAGTGTATTAAAAAATATATTGTAGTTTCTGAATTCTGGCTTAGGGGTAGAGTACAGTTCAGCAGAGATTTTCTATAAAGGGCCAGTTAGTAAATATTTTGGCTTTTTCTGGCCTTGTTAGTCTCTGTCCCTTCTCTTTTTCCTCTGTTCCTCTTCCCCTCCCCATCCACTTAAAAAATATATAAAAAATATTCTTACCCTAAGAGGTATACAGGAATAGGTCAGAGGCTGAACTGTAGTTTGTGAGTTCTTTGAAGAATACATTTCCCTATCCTTTTATGACTGCTTTGATTCTAATTCCCACTAGTTAAAAATTACAGTAAAATGAATGCTAGATTAGCCCACACACTTTGAGTGACTCCTAAGAGCCACAAGATGTGTTGGTACAGAGGATACAGACTGCAGTGAACATTTATTGACTCTAGGGAGAATTCAGGGAGCTGGTAACTTGGAGAAAGACTTTGCCCTCAAGAGATACAGTCTTGGTTGAGGCGATAGGATAAGACACATGATATTGGCTGCGTGGCTGCTGTTGGAAGTTCAGGCGAAAGAGTTTAATGGGGTAAGATAGAGAAAAGCTTCAAGGATGAGATGTTAGCTGGGTGAGGAAAGAAGGCCCAAATTTTAAGACCATATTAGCAAGAGAGAATGCCATGAGCTAAGGTTCCAAGTTGGGGAATGTACCTGGTATTCTATGGACTATGTCAATAGAAAATACTGGTGGTCAGGCAAGAGGATGGTGAGGGGGGTGAAAGGTAGATAGATGCTGGAGGGCTTAATAAATCTGACTAAGGAGTCTCTACTTTTTTTCCCCCTGTGGCTTCATGTGTTCTTGGGTTCTCACATTATAGGCCAAAGCATAGATAAAAAGTTTTTTTAACTTTCTAGCATTCTGGCAGAAAGTGTACCTTTTTTCTCTCACTTAGGAAAGCACAGTGGAATTTCAGTAAGTTTATTATGGGAGCAGCCTTGAATCTAATTTATTCAGATAATGTAAATTACTTGAAAAAGTTGGTACTTTATATGTAACTGTTACTTGTAACATATGAAGCTATTAGAGTAGGAAAGGATAGTAGAAACCAGTTGCAGTTCTCCCTATTTTCAGCCTTTTTTTAAAATAAGTTTTTAATAGTACTCAAAGACTTGGTAACCATTTAAGTACGATAGTATCTGGTTACACCAAATCAGGGTTCAATTTTAAAGTGAAGGTATTTAGTGACTATTTTTAAAAAGCTACTATATATTTATTTCACAAACACACTTTCACACACTTAGTACAGTGTTAGCTGTTTAACTAGAACCAAGCATATCAGAGTGGAAAAAAGATGCAGCCAAAACAAAAAAAGCTAAATAGTAAAGACTTCAGTGCTTGAGATAAAAGTGTAAAATACTCAGAATTTTTCCTTTTGGCCCTCAAAAACAATACTGTATAGTTTGGTTCTTTCTATAATTATGTATCAACTTCTGGAATATATATAAAGAGGGGAAATGACAATTTATTTTTTGATATTTCTCACAACTGAGAACAGTTGAGTGTATGAAGAGACTGTCACTGAGAGCTGCTGTTGTAGGAAATGGAGAACTGGAATATTTATGAACAGATTTCTAGGGTGGGGAGGAGATTGTATTAGGGCGATGATCAAAATAGATTAGCAATGAAACTGACTCCCTCTTGATTTGAAACAAATTTATATAAAAACTGTAATTGTTTAGTCCTTTTTTGAATTGCAATTTAAAAAATGACATCTTTAGCTGGAGTACTTTCTTCTAAGTTTTTACTCCTAAAACTGTCCAAAGGACCTAGCCAAGGTTAGTGGGATGCAGTCATGGTGAAGCTAAAAGTCTAGGCTCTTCATTCCTCCAGGAGAAGGAAGTGAAGTACCATTCATTTTTGGTGTACTTTTACTTAGGTTATCTAGCTGAACCATCCCACAATAGTGTTTGTTTTCGTAGGTGATGAACCTGAAGCTCTCGGACCTTGTGTACTTCAATCCATATCCTAAAAGTGACAAACTTATGATTTAAAATTTACTCCAAAGTTACACTGTTTTGAGATATTCAGCAGAATCTGACTTTTGTTAACATTTTTAATTAAGAAATTTTTGGAGCATGAGTTTAGGCTTTAGAGAACATTCTTAGTGTTTTATTATAGTGCTGTTAATGTACTGGAGATCCATACTGAATAGTATTTTTTTGTAGGAGAAGACCCGGGAACAGAAAGAAGTAGATCTGATTCCTAAAGTTCAGGAGGCTGTGAACTATGGTTTACAAGTATTGGACAGTGCATTTGAGCAACTAGATATAAAAGCAGGAAACTCAGACTCTGAAGAAGATGATGCTAATGAGCGGGTGGAATTGATTCTCGAACCAAAGGTAAAGACATTCAATTCAAGTATTTATTGTTATACCTCTTGTGTTTTGGGTACTGTATTTGGGTACAGAATTAGTAAGTTGAGGACTTCTATAAAGTAAACATGTCACTTAGAATCTCATTTATTCCATCAGGAAGACTTGCTTTACATGAGCATTGCTTGAGCACTTTACTAGGTATGAAGGGGAGTACAAAGTTGGAGGGCATAGTTAGTTCTTCTCTCGAGATGTTTATTAAATCATTACCAGACTGAGAGAGAAGGAGACATATGAGTCACTTTTACATCTAGCTGGGAAAATTAGGGTAAAGATGAATTGAGTTTTGAAGGATGAGGAGGCTCATAAGAGGTAGAGATTGTAGTTGGTGCTAAGGGGGACTGCAGAAGTGTTGAAAGACGTTTGGGTTGTTCCTAGGTTTTGGCTATTATGAATAAAGCTGCTGTGCATATTCATAAACTGACTGTTAGCCTAACAGGTATTTATTTTTTCCTAGTACCTTCTCTCAGATTGCTGGAGACAGTTGGGGCGACATAGAATCACCTAGAAATAAACACAAAAGGTTGTTTTATCGCTTTTGAGATCTTGTGACACACAAGTGCCTTAGGAATTGAAATACTACAGAACCAAACTCTAGTTCTAATCATTTATTTAGCTGCACATTTCTCTTCCAGTTTGAGCTTATAGTGTCATACCAAGTTAGGGCTGGCCATTTAGCACTGGTATGCAGCAAGGCTTGCTTTTTTACTGTAGGTATTTAGAAGTCATCAGTGGGCCCTGGGAAATGTATTGCCTGGGCCGCACTTGTTACTTCCAAGTTGCACACCAGTTTCTCTTTTGTGGGAGAACTTGAGAAAGACTTCGGAGTCAGTGACTAGTTAGCCCAGTTATCACTTTCTTTTCTTTGCACTAAATTGGTTGCTGTTGTATCTTTAACCTTTACATTAACCTTCAGTATTGTGTGAAGTATCAAAATTATTCTCCCTTGTCTCCTAGGGTCTTTTCTTTAGGGAGGAGATATTATGGCCAAAGGGTCATGCCTCGCAGTAGACAGGTCAGCTTCTCTTCTGGTAGTGAAGATGGGAGGTTGTCCTAGGGGTGCAGTGCTTTCTTGTCCTTAAATTTTTAATATGTATGATGGGTGGGACTCTGAAGTAGAGGTCTGAAATGTAAGGATCTGCAACATGTATTACCATGCACATAGTCTCCTTCATTTCATTGTTATTTTATCATCTGGTCTTATTTTACCAAATTTACTTTTCTAAATTATATAGTGTGAACCTCTTGCAGAATATTATCATTCTCTTTTTTGAGTTATTTTTTCTCTCAGAGAAGTTCTTACTAATTTTTTAGACATTATAATGTTGACTATAGATATTTGTATAGTTGTCATTTTTTTCATCTAGCCTACACTTCATATGGTCTGTTCCAGCCTTCTCCTTTGCTCTGATACAGAGTGAAAGAGTCCTTGATTCCCTTTGTGCCTTGTTTGTGACCTGTTTGTCCCTGTCTCCTCCCTGCAACCTGCCTGGACCTACCTGCTGGCCTTCTCATAGCCGTATAAAATCATTTGGGTTTTTTCCTCAGTGTGCTTCTCTTCAAATTTAGGACTATTATTGAGGAATCTCAAGATTGATTGATTGGTTCATTTTTGCTCGCCAGTGCTGCTTTTTAGGGGAGGAAGGTAGGGTTAGGGATCATTAAAGCTTGCCAGAATTTCTGGTTTCTTTTCTAGATCCTCCTCCTTTTGAACATGTTGCTATGTAGTTGTACACCTTTTCCTATTTTGATTATTGCTGGTAAATGTTTTGCAGGCTTTTGCCACTTTTGTTAATGTAATTAGGCACTTAAAAAGGGATTCTGTGTGATTTAGCTTCACTTTGCCACATTTATCTAGGATTTGACTTTTTTTATACAATTTTTTTTTTTTGTAATTTTAATCCTACTGTTTCTTAGTCTCTTATTACATAATTGTCTGTGGTAGTCAGATGAAACAAGGTATCAGATGAAAAACTATTATTCAACTTAAATAGTTAATGGCTTATTTCTTTTCATTTTTTACAGGATCTGTACATTGATCGTCCTTTACCTTATTTAATTGGGTCAAAACTGTTCATGGAGCAGGAAGACGTGGGTCTTGGAGAGCTGTCCAGTGAAGGTACTCTTTTTGTTACTTTTAACATTTATATATTTACTTTTTATTTTAAAGTAATTCCAAACTTTATGTTAATATTGTAAGAATAGTACCAAGAACTCCCATGTACCCTTCACCCAGGCTTACGAGTTAAGATTTCATCACATTTGTTTTGTCTTTTTCTCTATATATACATATTTTTTTTCCTGAACCTATTAGAAATCAAGCAGACATTATGTCCATGCTCTGTTACTTGTAAATATTTCTGTGTATAGCCATAGTACAATGATCAAAGTCAGGAAACTTTATTGTACATAATAAGATTAGCTAATTTTCAGTCATATTCTGATTTTGCCAGTTGTCCCAGTAATGTCTTTTACAGTCTCCTTTTTTCCTTTGTTCTAGGATCCAATTTAGGATCACTCACTGTATTTAGTTGTCCAAAAAACAAAAAGCTTTTCTTTGCTTTTCATATCATTGATATCTTTAAAGAGTACAGACCATTTTTTTTCTTGGTAATTAATAATTTGTTTTGTAATTAGTAAGTATCTTATGGGGAGATACTTCAAGGCTATATAAATATTTCATTCCTTACTATAGTAAAGATACTTTCAATTTCAATTAATGGTATAGATTTATCAAAATCTCTCTGGTGATGATATATGGGGTTTATGAGTTCAAGAAGGAACTAAGCAAATTTTCTTATGAATGTTGATGATAACCCTTATCTTTCTTCTAAACAGAAGGTTCCATAGGCAGTGATCGTGGTAGTATTGTGGACAGTGAAGAAGAGAACCAAGAAGAAGTAAGGGCTGTTTTGGTGTGTCCAATTCATGGTGGGCAGAAAACTAAAATGTGTTTAGCAGGCTAAGTAAATAATGTCTCATGAATTAGCAATCTGTTTTTGTAAATCTTTTAACAGTGAGAGAAGCTATTGTCTGAAATTTTTTCCTTGGGATTGGATTTCCTTTTTGTCTTATGTACAAAACTGCTTTAATCCCTTTTACTGTTTCCCTTCCTTGCACTTCACCACCATATTCTTCATTTACTGATATATTTTGAGGGGCACAGCTTAGATATTTTAGTAGAATCTGCCTGAGATAGTCTTTGAGTAAGTTGTGCTTTCAAATAATTCAAAGAAAATAGTTCATATTTCAAACTTTTATCTTAAAAATCTTTTAGACCAGAAGAATGCTTAAAGCATCTACTTATGTTTTAGCTTTATTGCTGCCTCTAGCAACTTTACATCCACAGAGCATATCTGACTTTTTCCTCCTAGGGCCTCTGGGTCAGTGGACCTTGATCACTGTTGTATCTGGATTTGTTCCTTTAGATGGAATATTATTGCAAAGGACAGAGACACATGAAGGATAGTTTTGAGTATGGCTTTCTAAAAGGAGACAAATGTATACGTATACTTCTCTCATTCTCCCACTCTCTTTGCACAATCCCCCTCCCCTGTCCTTCAACCAGCTCTCCAAACAAAACACCTAACAGTAGGATATATGCTTTTCTTAAATAACCTCGCCGTAATTGAGGGTCCTTAGCTGAATCCTTTGCTTTTAGCCATCAGTGCAACTCTATGTAATTGCTGGTGGCAAATACTGATTTTCTCTTCTTGGGCCTGAGATAGTTACTGTATTTAGAGGGAATATAGACAGTAGAGTCTAAAATGTAAAATGATATAAACCTATTTTGGATAATTTAGTTGATTTAATGTGCAACTCTTACTTTAAATCTAGAGGTTAGAGATGATAGTGTAGATAGATGTGAACAAATTGTTAGAGATGTTTCAATTAACCACAAAAATTATGTGTTAATTGGAACAGTCCTTGGCGATATTGCCAGCTTATCTGCACCTTGATACTACTTCAGGTGACCAGTAATCAGTAAGGGGACTGAGTGTTGATTAGCCCCAAAACCTAGAACTGAAATCATTTTAGTGCTTCTCAGTAATGCCTGTATTAACAACAAAGCTTTTTTCCCCCTAAAGGAGTCAGATGAAGATTTTGCCAATCATAGCGACAATGATCAACACCGGGTAAGGCTTATGTATTGAAGTGACTTTATTTTAAATATTAATTGAAGAGTAATATGTATACTAAATATATACCAAAATTGCTTTTGAGGGAGTTATGAGAAACAAAGGGTTTGTTCATGTTTCCAACTAATTTACCTTTTAAGCATTTCATATTTTTAGGCTAACTACCCCCTGGTATAATTTTTCCCAATTTTGCTTTTATTTTATCTTTATTTTTCTTAGGAAACAAGTAAAAAAAAAACAAAATTGGGAAATAGAGCCTCTAAAAGAAGGCCAAGTTACCAAAACTGAACTTTTCACATAAATGCCTCTCCTCTGTTCTAAAATGAGACAATGTAGGAGTAACGTTAAGGAACAATCAAAAGGTGAAAATATTCTAATCTTACTGTTTTAATATTGTTGTCTTAATTTTTGTGTGCTCTTCTAAGGATATATTCTCATAAAATAATTCACTTTTTATTATTTTATGTTAACGTGTTTCTTTGTCATTTGTCTTTGTAATTTGCTTTATAAACATTTATATTTTTAAGCATACTGATATATGATACAGTCATAGTCTCTGAATATATATGGGAAATAGTTTATTTTCAGGATTTTATTTTTGAGGTAAGGATGCATTCAATATTTTCATACATAAAAACCTTTTGCTTCTTTGAACTGTTTCCTTAAGAAGAAAGTGGTATAGAGTTATATTAAAGGCTTTTGACATTGCTGTTTAATGGATATTCTAAATTACAAATCTTGCATGATGATTTTCCTATAGTCTCATCAGCACTGAGATTATGATATATGTATAGTGGTATAGTGAGATGGTTCCAATTTGCGTTTTGTTTTCCTAATTGGAAAATATTTTTTGCATAAAAATTTTAACTATCAAAGGATTTAGAAATTTTTATTTGGTACTTATATTTTCCCAGTTGTATTCACAAATGTGGCTAGTCTCTATGATTTTAATTATCAATCCATATTTCTTGCTAGGGAATTTACTGTGAAGATCCATAAATTTGGACAGTTTTTCACAGTGCAATTAGATGATAAAAAACGCTGGCTTAATCATGTATTTGTATTGTTGAAGACAGACTGTTTTTGCATACTACAGCTAACCTCAGAGTTCTAAGGATTTTAGCATAGTGCATGGCACAGTTCATTGTTTTAAACATTAAAACATTTTTTTAAAATTATATAAGTTATACATACCAGGGGCTGGTTTTGTAAAAATTAGAACTTAACAGATAGTTTGAGCCCTCCAATCTTCATTTTCTAACATTCTCCAGAGGTAACTGGTGTTATGATCTGGGAGTTCATATTTCCAAGCATTTTCTTGTACAAGTATATCTGCATTCATAGAAATGATGTAGAGGTAATGGGGAGTATAGGATATCAGGCTGAGTTTATCATACAGCGTTTTTCACTTGATGCTTTGAATATCTCTCTAATTCCTTTTAACTGTTAGTGTTCCTATTATGATACTTATTTAGTTTATTAATTTCTCTAGTGATGGATACTTTAAATATTTCAGTATTTTGCTATTCTTGCACTGAAAAATCTTATGTGTATTATTTGTTCTAGCACAGTAGTGCTTTATAACTTTTGCAGCATTATCATCATGATCATATAACAACGGTTACCATTTTGTGTAAAGTCTAAGTAGCAATATCTCTTTTTCAACCCAACCTTATCTAATAGCTTTAATCTGGTGGTTTATACTCTTAGCACACTACACAAATGAGTGATGAAGAAGAGGAAGATGATGGTTGTGATATTTTTGCTGACTCTGAGAAGGAAGAGGAAGATATTGAAGACATTGAAGAAAATACTAGACCTGTAAGAAAGACTGTTGTTGCTATCTCTTGGCAGGGTTTAAACTGGTACCTAAGCCTCATTCTTTTTACTGTCATTTATATTGTAACTGTCTTGTTTTATATCATATTTGTATTTTCATTTACACTTTTGAAAATAATGGAGAGCATCCCAAGTTGCTTTATAAGTATCACTTTGTTTCAAATATTACAATTTTATAAGTTAGATAATTTAAAATACATTCAGTTCTAGAGTTTTAAGATCTAAAAATCCTCCCCCTTCCCTCACCTCAAGTACTTCATGGTAGTTTTTTTTATCTAGCTCTTCAAGTATTAAAGTATTAAAAAATAAAGAACTATGGAGCATTTCTCTTCGAAGGAACACTGAGTTCTGTTTCTCAGGTGATTTGTATAGGGTGCATGTGTTTCAATTTATTTGTTAAACCCTATTTTCTCATCAGTTCAATTTCTTTGTCATTGTTTACATAATTTTGGTAGGTGTCCAAAAGTAAACTATACTAGTTTGTATGTTGCCTGTAGAAAAGAAGTAGACCAACGTCATTTGCTGATGAGCTGGCAGCTCGGATCAAAGGGGATGCCACGAGCCGGATGGAAGAGGAGCAAACAGGTATATCCCAAGATTAGTAAATGTGACTGTGAGGAAGTGCAGGACCCTCTGCTGGACTTCACTGAGGGTGGAGTTCCCTGCTTAACTTTACTAAAATTAAACATTGTACTTCTCATTCTTTTTTCAGTTTAAAGACTCTGTAATAACTGAACACCGTGGGCCTCCCAAGAAAACTGCACATATACACATTTATTTAACATTGTATATGTAGTTTCAGGGCATTAATGGGTACGTCAGTAAAACATGGGCCCCAGATTGAGAATTCTTGCCTTAATATTTACACCTATATCTTGACTAAATGAAAGTGTACTATTCAGTATGTTCTAGTGATTTAATAGGGTGGAAAATAGGATAATTCTTTGAGCAGGTATAGTCCTGGTATGCACATGACACTGACATGTAAGCTGAAGTTTT
Organism: Cynopterus sphinx; assembly: GCA_030015415.1. Classification (NCBI taxonomy): domain Eukaryota; kingdom Metazoa; phylum Chordata; class Mammalia; order Chiroptera; family Pteropodidae; genus Cynopterus; species Cynopterus sphinx. Next base: position 58,471,437 of record CM057382.1, read on the forward strand.
CTGCCTTAAATAGAGGCACTTTTGAGTGCCTGTTATGGGAAGGCACTGTTGGAAGTGCGTAGTCCTAGGTGAGATACAAAGTTGAATGGCTTGCTCTGAGCTTAGGAGTCATGAGGATGGCGGACATGTATGTAAATGTAAAAAATCAGTAGATAAATGCAAAGTGTTGACTGAGTATGGTTAAAACTGACATATTCTTCAAGCCTTATCTCCAGAAGCAAAGCCTCAGAAGACATTCATAGAGAAGAAGGAAAGGAGAACTCCCTCAGATGGTAGGCTTTTTTCCTCAATTCTGTTATTTATGGAAGGCTCTTAACTCAGGACTATCACTTACATAATTTGTAAAGCACCACTTTAAATGCATGACAAAAGAGTTTATCTCTCTTATTTCTCCATTTGCATTTTCAGAGCATTTAAGAGCATGCTTTGGGATGCTGGGAGGAGAGATGGTTGTGGAGGAAAAATGCTGTGAAAATTTGAATTGTTAGATTTTATAGCAATCATTATCTATCTTCTGTATTTCTCTAGAAGTACAGAAACTAGGGCTCTCTAGCATTTGTTTTTAATAAAGAATATATCAGGCTCTTTCATATTAAATAGTAGTGTCTATTATATTTTCACTTGTGACTGTGTCAATCTGCAACTCTCTTTGTTTATTCTGCCCATCCCTGAAATTCTTGGTGGGGGTGATATTGAATGGCAGTTGTACCATATGCTTGCTTCAAACAAAATAAATCCCCGTGAAAGGGACCACCTGTGGAATTCACCCTGCTTCATACATTTACAGACTTGAGTGTAGGAACCCAGAGAGCCTTTTAAGGGATTTAGTGGACCGGTTAATGAATTTTTGTTAGAAATTTCTCAGATTGCCAGCACTCAGATCCTCCATGTATGTTATATATAGTTAGATAAACTCCATGCTAATTTTTGGAGATGTTGTAAATGCCAAACCCCAGAATTTGAGTTCCAACCCCATCTTTAATTCTCCCTGCAAAAGCATTTCTTTGTGTTTGCTAGATGAAGATGGTGACTTGTTCACACCGCCCAAGCTGACTGATGAAGACTTTTCACCATTTGGCTCCAGAGGTGGTCTGTTCAGTGGAGGGAAGGGACTTTTTGATGATGAGGAGGAGGAGGAGGTAAGTCAGTGATAAGCTGAAGTTCTCCATAGCTATGTTGTGGGTCCATAAGGAAGAAATATACTTTGTTCCTTTAGTAGGGAAAAAAATGGCTTCTTAGTTGGAAGTTGTTTCTACTTTTATATTTGGGGATATTTTGAACTAAGAATCACAAAGTGAGAAAATACTTTATCTTGATGCGCTCTTTGTTAGGTGGGAAGAGGATGTGAGAGTGTTAATAGTGATTAATTTACTTGATTAAGCAAATTGTTTTTTACCTTATCTATTATCTTCTTCCATGTTTGTATTTAATTCCTGGACAGACCTAAATTATTTAAAGGTCTGATTTTGCCATAGTCCTCACTTTGGAACTGATTTCCTGGCAGAACAGCAAATACGTATCTTTAAACTTTACAAGGTACTTTTCTTTAGAATGCCTCAAATATAGCTATTTTTTCCACTGCTTTTTTGAATTCTGTGTTATATACATTGTTGCAATCAGAGTGACCTCTTCTTGGAAGCCCCTCAAGGTCGGGAAGCACATGTTCCAGTTAATGAAGGTAAGCTTGGATTGAAGCCGACTGAGCTTCTTTGTGCATAGATTTCTAAAACTATTTACTTCCCATTAGGAGATGGAATCCCCAACATCATTCTCAAACCTTGTTTCTTTGTTAGGCAGGAAGCTGTCATGTTTGCTTTGGTCTAGTTAAAATTAAAAATAGCTTATTTATACTGATTCATGTCTTGGAAAAAACTATAAATAGAGTACCATCTCTAAACTTCTATCACAATTTTACCTCTTTGAGAATTTGTAAAAAAATCAAACAGGAAAAATGTTCTAGTACTGTTGAAGATAATTTAATCAAATTTAACACAAAGAAACAATTCTAAAATTCCGTGTATAAGTTGGCCATCAGTAATTTTTTAGTATGCATTGTAATCATCTGTGGAGTTTTTAAAAGGCAAACATAAAAGAATGTAAAATTTATAGATTTTCTTCTTTTAGTCTGTGGTAGTTCTTGGAAATTGGTAATTCAGTTATTGTAAGCAACTTGGTCTCCCCAGGCCAAGAGTTGTCAGATTTTGCACCTGTTATGATGCTGCCTTGATTGCCCTGTGGTTCTTGTTCTCTACTTTTTGGCATTGATGACTTGCCTAGTTTTCTTCTTTCCTGTTATTGTCTTCATTTTTTCACTGATGTCTCAGGTTTATTGCTGTTCTTTTTTAATTGTTCATTTTCGCAAAAGGGAATGGATAGCGTGGACACTGTAGAGGAGCCTTGCTTTCTTTGCCCCTGCCGCCCATCATGCTCTGCATCTTTCTTGGACCCCTCAGCCAACCCCACTGCTTTCGTCTGATCAGAGTCACAGTAATCTTCCATGGGCATAACAGCTGAGATTGTATTAGTACCAAGAAAAATGCCATGACATTGGTACAGCAGATAATACTAAGGAATTTTAAAATGCTTTTTTGGGAAAAATTAGTTTTAAAAGATTTCTTATTAGCTATGTATCGTGTTGTACATATTTTACGAAGGTGTATTTAACAAGGAAAGTTATTTTCTTTGTTGAAATGGCTATCTCATTTTTTCTCATTTTAGGGTCATCATCCTCCAAACCTGGAAAGAGAATCCCAGCAGGAGCAGTTTCTGTATTATTAGGTATCATAATATAAGATTTGTTTTTTAAAAACCGTATAAAGTATCCTTTTATCATTTTACATTGCCATCTTCTAAGGGCTGGCTGAAGAGTAGGAGGAGCTTCAGGGGGCATCAAACAGCTTATAGAAAGAGCTCATTACTGGGGTTAGCGCATATTCTCTAAGAAATCAATAGCCTTGGACCTTTTTGGTTTAAGTGACCAGGTGATTCTGTACTATGGGATATTCTGTAACAGAAAAGGATAGAAGTTATTGGGTCCTCTTGATGCAGGACAGGGCAAATTTCCCCAAGTGGGGAGAGACCAAGTGCTGCACCAAGAGAAGAAGAAGGTTCTTTGGTGGAGAGTGTAGAAAGAATTTAACACACACGCCAGAGTCAGAGTCAAAGGAAAGTTTATTAAAAAAGGGGTAACACTCTACAGACAGAGTATGTTATCTCTGAGACAGAGAGTGAGAGGGACTAAGAGACAGGACAGTGAAAGAGACAGAGTAAAGAGTACTGAGAGAGAGAGACAGTGAAGGACCCTGAGTATTCGAGGAATTCAGTTTACACATCATTCTTTAGTTCCTCTGAGTTATAGTTTAAAAGACGTTGTTAACCCATTTCCTTTGATATGGACATACAATGAGGAAGGAGAAGAGTATGTATCTTGAAAAGGTAAGAATATGTAGAGTTAAAGGCCTGCTGGCAGTTTCCAACCTTTAATCAGCAGGTTCCCTGTGGTTTTAGCCATAGGAAATGAATGACTTAAAGACTCTTGTTTTTCCTGTTTTCCCTTCTCAGGTATGGGAGATTGGGTTCTTAGCAATTCCAGTAGAAATATTCCTTCATTGCGTAGGTGTTTTCCTGGCCTGGCTGCATGGCTGATCAGCTTTTGCAGTCTCTGAATGTAGCTTGATTTAACATTTTAAATTCTCTTGCCTCCGCCCTAAATTACTGTTACTGTGACTTGTGGATGAACTGAAACTAACAGTTCTTGGTGGTTGCTAGTGTTTTTTTTTTCTTGTAAGGTCAGGAGGCCTACCCATACTGGCTCACCTGGGCTGTCTTGCCCCTCTACCCACAGGGGATGCTGATGTGTTTTGTAAAACATCTGCTCCATCACTGAAGGAGCCCCAGAAGCCCAAGAAGCCCGAGCAGCCCACTTCAGGGAAAAGCTCATACCTCCCAGCACCCGCTGGCCTCTTTGATGTCGACGATGGTGACTTTTTTGCAGCATCCTTGAGCAAACCTTCCAAGACAGGTACCTGTTCCAGCCTATTTCTGGGAATTTCGCCAGAAAAAAAAAAAAGATTGACCTAAATAGGGCATAAAACTCTTCTAGTTCCTATATCTTGCAGTACCAGAACTCCTCCCCCAAGCATTCTTGTTATAGAGTTGTCTCATTGCTACTTAAATACAGTCCCTTGGAGATTTCTATTTTATGAATGAATCTTTCCTGCTTTGGAAACTAAGGAATATCTTATAGAGAGCTGAAATCTGTTCCCCTATAATATCTACTCAAGAATTTTGGTTCTCACCTTTGGAATTACACAAAAGCTTTGATCACACTTTTTTTCCAGCAATCCTTAGTAAACGATATGAGTAGAATGCCACATGCTAGCTCTTTAGTTACCAGCTTCACTTCTGTGTTTCAGAAAGCCCAGGAAACCTTGATTTTCTCTTGTATGACTGGGTTTTCGCCCCTTGGCCACTTTGGCACTCTCCTTTCTTCCTTCAAATTTAAACCAGTTTGTTCAGGAAATCACTCCTCTAAATCAGTTCTTTAATGTGCAGATGACTCTCCCTGAACTGTTGTCAAAATGCAGTTTATGATTCAGTGAGTCTGAGGTGGGGCCTGCAATTCTGCATTTCTAACAAACTCCCTGGTGGGCAGTGATTTACTAGTTTATAGATTGCGCTAGCCCTTTTTTCAGTGGTAGATGTGGAAAGTAAGGTTAGAAACAGAAATTGAGGGAAATAATAGCCTAGTTATTTTAGAAAGAGTGCAAATGGATGCATACCATAATACACTCAACTCCAGGGTGACTGAACCGATAGTGCCTCTTGTGGTTTGAAAGGGTTCTCACTGTAGTGTATGTCATTAAGAACTGATTTGGAATCACAAGTTGATGCTCCTTTCTTTGACAGCTGCTTCTCTCCGGGGACACCCCTGAGTCAGTGTGCTCATTTCAATGACACATGCCTCATTCAGTGCCGCAGTGCTTGTGGTACTGAAAGGTTGGAAATTGCCCAAATATTCATCAGTAGGATGATTTACGTTCCTTAAATTCAGTGGATTTTGTGTACCTGTTTAAAAGAATGAGGTCTTGTATGTGTTGACATGGCAAGATGCCATCTAGGCACATTAAGTGAAAAACTTAAATTGTAAGACACGTTCAAATTATGTTATCATTTATAGCCTTATTTATGAATGACTAAAGTTAGTACATCAGCATATTCTTCAGAAAAATTAGAAGCATATATATCATACTGTTCCCAATGGCTGTTGTGTTTGGGTGAGGACATGGAGTTACAGAGGAGATTTTAGTATTTGCTTTTATGTGCTATGGTATAATCTGATTTTTTAAGAGCAGGAGCTGACCCTCATTTCTCAGCTTCCTAGAGTGATTGACTCTTAAATGATCTTTTTAGGTCTCTCTTTACTGTTTATGTCAGTCCAAGCTACTCTAGGCATAGGATGCTGTTGCTTGGATATGTGTGTAAACTAGATGGTTAAACTGTCTGCTGCCCTGTGTTTCATTTGAGTTACTGTTGTGTTCTTTGAAAAATTCTAATCTAGTTCACTTAATATTCTTGATAACTAATCAAGAAATGCTATAAATTTATTCTTTGAGAGGGAAGAATTTCTAGTCTGAATTTTGTGATGGGAGTTTTTACCTTAGTGTAATTTTATGCTGTGGTATCTTTTTAAAGAAAGAGTCAAATCCACCAATATCTTTGATGAGGAGGAAGGAGATCTGTTCAAAGAAAAAGCAGCGGCTTTGCCAGAAGCTACTGTGAATCAGACAGATGAAAATAAAGCAAGAGCAGAAGAAAAAGTGAGTAGGAGGGAAGACTGAACATAGGAATATTGATTTGGGGCATCTTTTTAATTCTTCTATAACTCAGAGGGAGCTATTGTTTCCTTTCAAGTGTATAGTAAAGAACTTCAAACTTACAGCGAACAACCCAAATAACTACTACCAAGTTTCCTTGAACTAGTTACCATGTTGGGGGGTGCAAAATAATGTTTTTCTAGTTCTTGCATTTCTTCTGTCTTTGTTAGCTGGCATTCTTTTGAGTAGAAGAGCTGTTTTCTCTTTCTGTAAGGTAAACGCATGATGCACAGAGAGAAGTTTCAAAAGCAAGCCTTTATTGGGAGAGGGTTCCTGGGCGAGGTTCTCTGGTCCAGAGAGGAGAGGGGCCAGAGAGCTCGCCCTGGGCTGGGAGGGCACAGCTTTTATGGGGTTTTGTAGGGGTAGGGGTTTAGGGTGGGGAACGTTAGTCAAATGCTAATTGAACCTCCGATTTAGGGTTGTGGCGCCTAGGGCTTTAGGGTGGGCCCTATTCAGAAGGTCTGGATTCACGGTATCAAGCTGGGGAGTCTCCAGACAGGCATCTGGTTGGCCCTACCCCCTCAGACCTAACACTTTCCTGCGTTTTTAGTATTGCTATAGGTTAATGGATTCTCTATTCATGTATTCATGAGCATCGTTATTGTTTTTTGATGCTGAAATAGACCTATATTTGGCCAGTGGGATGCATCCCTCTCAGTCCTTAAGCTTTTCTGGATGTTTTCCCTTGCTATCCTGCACACCTTGATCTTTTAAAGCACATTTTGCAACATGTCCTTGCTATGAAACCCTGACCTTCCTGCTGCCTACCACCTAGGGCCCAGCATTCAGAACCCTGACAAGCTCCTAGGGCGGCCTGCTTTCCTATGCTGGCTCCAGCTGTAAATGTCCCATTTGTGCCCTGTATGAGGTAGGCAACCTGTCCTGCTCTGATCTACCAAATGTGCCCTCTCTTTTATCTTGCTTTTCTCTTTTCACATGGTTCCCTCTGCCTGGAATGTCCTTGGTTGTACCATCTCCCATGTCTATTCCTTGTCTTTCTTGAGAAATTTACTCTATCAAGGAACTGTTTCTTTCCTCTTTTCTAACCTACACAAATTTAAAAATTCTTTTTTATGATACTCCTTTGGAATCAGTTCTTTGTACGAACTTGATACATGTCCAAGGCCCATGGCGTCTTTATACCCTGGTGTGTGACTCGGTTCCTTATTCTAGCAGAGACTCAGTACATTTGCTGAGGAAATGATTACATCCTCATTTCCAGGTATATTTTGTTTAACTCTCAAAAAAAATTTTTTTTCCAACAAAGGTCACCATGCCTTCCAACAAAAATCTCAAGCTCTTGTCAGAAACAAAGACTCAAAAAGGTTTGTTTTCAGACGAGGAAGACACCGAGGTAAGGAATTCTTTTTTTAGTTCTGGTACTTAGTCTGTGGATATATGACATTAAAAACTATTTCTGAATTCAGATTTTCTTAGTAGAAGTATAAGACATTTTATTAACGTTCTTTAGTTCCTTTTTTGAAAGTAATCTCTTAAGAACAGATGGTCTTTAGAAACAATACATGTACAATACTTTTCACTGTAGGATTTGAATCTAGTGTATCTCCTGGGAGGAAAATACTAGTCTCTTCAGGATGCTCAAATTTTAGGCTATTTGTTGATCCACACTGTGATGAGGCACTTGTACTAGAATGGAAATTGACACACTGCTTCTTTTTTCAGTAGTCTCACTGAAAGTTGGGCTTAATGACAAAGTGATAAGTATTCTGGCACAGCCTTTTATGTTGTGACCAGTAATAGTTTGTGGCTGATGCTGGTTTATAGATACCCCAGTTCTCCAGGCACCCATGTGGAAGTACCTTTGCAGTGGAGCAGCACCATCTCTCAGAAGTGGCACTGCTTTTTCTGACTTCCACAGGCCTAGGTCCTTTTAGAATTAATTTTAGGCTAAGCTTTTAAGCAATCAGAAACCTGTATGAGAATTTATTGGAAAATAATCCCCTTCACAGAAAAATATGTGGCAGAAATTTACATGGAATTTCATGGTTTTGTGAACTTTGAGATAGCTCTAGTAGTTACTTTACACTAATAGCCAGGATGAACATAAACCTTTTTGTTTTTGATATAAAAAAATCTTGGAGGCTTCTATATCACTGAAGGCCAGTGTACAGAAGATAGAGATTGACCAAAGTCCAGTTAAACTCCTGACATATGAGCACAGCATGTTGGTGCTTCACACTCTGGCCTTATTCTGTTCTCCCTGCTTTTCCGTCAAGAACACTTGCACTCCAGGGTCTTTGCACTGGCTCTTGCCCCCCTGGGAATGCTCTTCCCAGAATCCAGTTGGCTTGGTTTTTCATTTTTTCCAGTTTTCTGTGAGGCATTCCCTGACAACCCTTTTTATGGTAACGAGCATACCAGCACATACCGTACTGCCCTCCTTCGCCCCCTTTTCTGTTTTATTGTTCTCTGTAGTATATATTGCCATATGGCATTTCACGTCTACTTGTTCATTGTCTTTGTCCCAACTAGAATAAACTCCATGAGGGCAGGACATTTTATTTCCTGCTGTTATTCCTGAAACTTAGACCAGCGGTCCCCAACCTGTTTGGCACCAGGGACTGGTGCTCCTATGAGAATCTAATGCCTGATAATCTGAGGTGGAGCTGAGGCAGTGGAGCTAGCTGGGGAGTGGCTGGCTGCAAATACAGATGAAGCTTGGCTCACTCACCTGCTGCTTACCTCTTGCAGTGTTGCCTGGTTCCTAACAGGCTGGCTGCAGGGCTGGGGAACCCTGACCTAGACTGTTGATTGGCATTTGGTAAGCTGTCAAATAGTTGTCAACTATATGAAAAAATAAAATAAATTTGAGCAATTTTAGTGACTTAAAAGGTGTTCCAGTTACTTATTGCTATGAAAGAAATCACTTCAAAACTTAGTGACTTAAAACAATGAGTTTTTTTGTTTGTTTGTTTGTTTTTTACCTCTTATGGTTCTATAAGTTGCTGGCTCAGCTAAGTAGCTTTCATTTAGGGTCTCACATGTGGTTTCTAGTCTGAAGGTGCCAGCTAAGAATCACCTCAGTCACGTTTCTAGTGCCTGGGCGAGAAAGACTCATGCACTCCTATCTCTGTATGGTCTCCCAGCATAGCAGTTTCTGGGACTTCTTATGTAGATTTCTTATATAGTGGCTCCAAGCTTCAGAGTGAGATTCCTGAGAGAGCTGCACAGAGGTTGATTGCTTTTTGTACTTAGCTTTGGAGGTCGTCATTGTCACTTCCACCACATTCTGTTGGTCGAGGCAGTCACAAAGACTCCAATTTTTGATGGTAGGAATATAAAAGAATTTGCAGATAGGTTTTAAAACCATCACTGAAGGCTTTCTCCCCTGTTTATTATCATAGTTTTATTGGATACTGTCAGGGTGCTTATGCAAGAAGTAAAGCAGTATAGTCTAGAAGATAAAGTTTTGGACTATAAGGCTTGATTCTTTACTCCTGCCTCTGTATCTCAAGTGCGGAGCTAAACCCTGTCCTGTGAAATAATTTTGGAGACAGGTATGAGGTAATGAAAAAGCTCTTTTTTTTTTTTTTTTATCAGCAACAGGGAAGATATCAGTCAAGGGTCCAAAACCATGATGTTAAGTTTTTTTTTTAATTAAGCAACAGAGCCCTTTCCTTAAGTGAAATCTTGCCAATGAGTAAAATGCAGGAGAGGAGTGGGAACCCTGGAGCTCCCACTGTGTGGCCTTTTGTACATAAACAGACACATGGATTCCTTGGGTCCCAGGGGAAAACCACTGGACTGAGGAGAGCTCTTCTCAGTTAATTAACTCATTAGGGCTTTGAGGAGCAAATATTGATTCCATAATTTAAAAAAGTTTATATAAAGACATCTTAGAAATTATATTCTTGTCCTATTTAATGCTCCTGTGTATTGAAGTTTATTCCCTAGGAAATATTCCTGTTTTGTTACATTTATATAGCTGATTTTATGCTGATTCATGCAGCTCAATTTGCAGATCTGTCTTTGCATCATAGGCTAACATTTTGAAGAATTTTGAAAATTTCTTTAGAATCTACCAGATTTTTCTCTAATTTGCAACACCTACCTATAGTTCAAGTAGAATGCCAAACATTTTAAAATAAAAGTTGAGTTGGTGTTTATTTAAAAAAATAATATTATTCTTATAAGAGGACAAAGCAGAGTCATAGATCCAGTAATTTGGGAATCTAGCTTCTATTTAATCTTTCTGATTCTTTGGTCAGAAAAAGAGAGTCATTCTTTTTTTTTTTTTTTTTTTTTTAAGCATAATAGATTGACTGGAAAATTTCCCCTTGCCTTAAGTCATTCAAGTGGGATGCCAGGATAAAGCAAAGTGGTAGTAGCACAACATCTGGGTTCCAGTGAGGCCATCTGGAGTTGCATGTGGTCTTTCTTGCAGACAGGCATTTGTGCTGCACACAGCTAGGACAGACTCTGTGTGTTCCTCAAGGACAGTCTCACTGAGTTTTCCTTTCTGACAAAGAGACTTAAATACATGGCAGCCATCATGTTACAGTCTTTTTAGTGTTTCATATCTAACTGATACTTTCAAAACTAATGTGTCTTGTTAACCAGGAACTTTAATCTTGATTCAACAGGATTTGTTTTCTCAAAATGTGAGTAAGTCAAAAGATGCATCTTTCCTGCCTAGCAAATTTCCTACATCAGTCTCACTTTTTGATGATGAAGATGAAGAGGTAAATGTTGTTATTGAAGCATGAGCTAATCAAGTTGTCAATTAGTAGAAAACTATTGCTGATGTTGCTTTATAGCCAGAGGCTCATTTAACAGAATGAGGTGATGGGGAAGTAGTCGAGTTATCTGAGGCTTGTATAACAACAACAAAAATTCTGTTTTTATTTCAGCAACTCCTTTCTTGAGTTCTCTTAGTTATACTGTGGTCAGGACATTAGACTGTTGACCCAGCTCTTATTGGAAGGCTTTGTAGATTTTACTTTAAAAATCTGACTTTCAGAAATTTTTTTTAGAAATGGATCTGTGTGTAATACACAGATTACACAATTATCTACAAGAATGCCTTTAGTTTAAGGGCCAGGCAAGAGGAGAAGGCAGCTATGTCTTCATCTGGCTTTTCTTTCCCACCCTGGATAAGAGAGCAAAGTGGGAGAGTGAAATAACAGGAAAGACAAAGCAAGCCTTCATTCTTATGCAGTACCGTGTGGGGGCTAAGCTCCTGGGCTTTGGCATCAGACCCTTGTGTTCATATCCCAGCTCCACTACTTGCAAATCAGAGAGACCTTGGGCGAATAATTTTACCTTTCTGTATCACATATGGCTTAATAGTATGTGGGGTCATTATGACAGCTAAAACAACTAATGTACAGCCCTTGGCACAGTTCCTAGCACATAGCAAGTTCATAGTAAATGTTAGCTTTTGTCATTAATGTCCCCATTAGATGCCAGTTAATTATTCTCTTGGTGTTTCCTTCTAACACTCTCTTTAAAGGTTCCCTTGATCAAATCTTTACACTTCAGGACTGTTTACCTGCTGTAGAATATGTTAAGAGTGTTTTTCTGTCTAAATCAGGCTCTGGCCCTCTGATGGTTTTGTTACCTGGATCTAAGTAAAAATATCTTCATAAGCACTTGTGGAGTGCTTGGCAATGCAAAAATTGACAAATGCTTTTGAACCTACCTATAAGAATCAGCTCTTAGGCCAGTGATTTTACTTAGTAACCTTTCTTAAGTTTGTATTGTCTCTTTAAAATTAACCAGAAACCCAAGTTGTTCTTTCCTTCTGTTCCAGTTTTGTGTCCTTCATAGATGTAAAAGAATGGAGAAAGCTCTGTATTTCTCTCCTTTTATCCAGTGTTCCAGCTTATAATTCATAGAAAGGTGCTAATTGCTGTTGGTGGCAGGGGTCTATACTGCCCTCTTGGCAGTTGTGGGCTATAGGCCCTTTCTAGTAAGCATAGAGGGCCTGCCCACAGGACAACAGGGTGGTGCCAGGTTTCCTCCTGTTTTTGTAACCTTGTCCTCACATTACCTACCCTTCTGCTCCCTCCAAAGTGTTCTGCCTTGGCTCTTTTGCTATCTGTGTATCCCTTTTGTAGATAGAGAATACAGTTAGAGAAGATTGCAGACTGCCATTGCAGGCTTAAATGTAAGAGAAAAGTGGGATTTATTAACATTTTGTGATCATTCCAAAGGCATTATATATATTCTGATTATATATAAATTTCTGATTAGAAATTTATTCTCTAACAATTATTTCTCATGTAACTTCTACTTTTTATCATTAAAATTATTGAGGTGATGTTGGTTAATAAAATTATGTTTTAAGTGTATAGTTTAATAATATATCATCTGTATATTGCATATGTGTTCACCACCCAAAGTCAAATCTTCCATCTCCATATATTTGACCCCCTTTACCCTTATTTTCCTATTTTTATTTTTTATTTATTTTTTATATATTTTTTTATTATGGTGACATTGGTTAATGAAAGTTAGTAAGTTTCAGTTATACAATTTAACAGTAAGGCATATGATATGTATATATTGCATTGTGTTCTAACAACTTAACGTGAGAGAATGTCTTAAGTTTTTTGTTTTATGTGTAAGATGTTGTCATACTCTTCTGCCATTTATTTTTCTAGGATAATCTTTTTGGGGCTACAGCTGCTAAGAAGCAGACATCTCTACCGATTCAAAGCCAAGAGAAAGCAAAACCCTCTGAGCCTTCCAAAAAGAAACCATCTGCACTATTGTTCAGCAGTGATGAAGAGGTGAGTTGAGAGTCTCTCCTAGAGAAAAGTAGGAGGTTATTTGATGAGATATAAGAGTTTTGTATGTCCTAAACATTTTATTTTTCTACCTATTTTATATCTAGAGAAGTTCAGTAATTAAAGACAATGTTGAGAAAACTAGCTTTCTTTTCTCGAAGAAAGATATTTAATGTAGTATATGAAAGATAAATCTTTTCAGAATGGTTAGGAATATAAGTATGGTCCTCAGATTATAATATATGCTAATTGAAATCATGCCTTACTTTATCTTGTTAAATGATCACTATGTTTCATTAACCAAGAAACATGAATCTAGACATGGTAGGAGTGTCCAATGCAAGTTTAACTTCCTTCTTTTGTTAGTCATAACAATATTTCCTTTTGCAGTCTAGATAAATATTTAAAAAGCTAGTAGTGAATATGTTTAGGTGCTGTTCAGATTTAGCTGTATAAGAAAAATTTAAATATAACACTTATAGCCCTGGGCATTGAAAATCTATAATAATGCTTTTTTTTTTTTTAACATCGTTGGCAAGTTTTTGAGAGTATGACGTTGCTAGTGAATCATAGGTACAACACAGCATAATTTGCTTTTTCTACTCAAACATACGAATTTGTGATGGATTTAATTTAGTTTTTTTTTTTTTTTTTTTACTTTTTAGCATTGTTAGTGGTTGTTTTCCCTGTAGGAATGGCCAACTATTAGTGACATTTTTCCTATGATAGTGGTTCTGGGAAAATAAAATTATTAGCTAAAACTGGGAACAACATTGCTTGCCGAGTAAAGATAACCAGAGCTCTAGAACAGTGACTCTAAACATTAGTTTACCATTGAAATCCCTGGGAGAACTTTACAGAGTGCTAATACTGGGTTCCACCACTGGAAATTCTGAATTAATTGGTTTGGGATATGGCCTGTCAGTAGAATTTTCTAAAGTTCTTTCAGGGATTCTACTGTGTAGTTGCTGCTCTAGAGGAGCATGTTTCAAACCATAACATGAAGAAATCACCTGGGTGTCCTGTTACAAGTGCAGGTTCTGATTCAGAAAGTCTGGGGAGAACCCTGAGATTCTGCATAGCAGATGCTACTGGTTTATGGATCTCACTTAGATTTGCAAAGCTCTAGACTCTAGAGACCAAAAGACTACTTCAGCAAGTGCTCAGGAGTTCCTTGATTTGAAGGAATGAGCATAGCCAGGTGAGGTTTCCTTGAAGGTTAAGTCCAGATTCAGATTTTTGTGGTAAAAGAGTCATTATCATCTTTCATTGTATTGTGTTTACATGTGCATTACATGAGTTTCTTTTTCCCCCCTCTTTAATTCCCCACTTCCATCCCTGACCTATGGATGTTGCTGTTTCCCACTTAAGAGCTGGATCTCCGAAGGCATCTCTTCCCACATGCTTGTAGCATGTACTAGGGGCCTGGTGCTCCCAGGGGGCTTCGTGCACCTGGGGTATGGTCTGTGGCTCTCCCTTGGGCACGAACCCAGGACCTTCTATGTGTAAAGCAGATGTACTAACCACTACACTGTGAAGCCACCCCTACATGAGCTTTTTATACATTTGTCTTAGTCTGCTTTGGGATTTTTAAATTAAAATATTATACTCCAGGGTTGAAAGTTCTTATTTTTTTTTTTTAACATTGTTCTTCCCTTTCATTTTCCTCTTTAATTTTGATCTTCTAAAGTAGACAAGTTCCCTTGTTCTAACAGAACAGAACCATAGAGAGGAGAAACATCGTGGCAGACAGTGGAGGAAGAAGGCATGAGAAGGTCTGTGAAGTCAAGGAACCCAGTATATAGATTCGAGGTTAAAAAAAGTCTTAGACATGAGATTTCTTTAATTGTGGCACATTTTGTAGTGTAATACTTAGTTTAAATACAATTTAGTTGAATGAATGTAAATTTTATTGTTCCCTAGACTTCTAGATTTTAATATGTACTTTATATTTTAAGGACCAGTGGAATATTACTGATTCACAGACCAACTCAGCATCTGACAACAGGTCTAAAGGAGAACTTAGAGTCTCTGGGACCACTCAGGACCAGAAGGCCAAGGCTATGAAAAAGACCAGCCTCTTTGAGGAAGACGATGAAGATGACCTGTTTGCAATTGCTAAGGACAGGTGAGTGAGAGAGTCATACAAAATCATTTACTCCGAGTCTGTGGTATCAAGTAAGATATTTGAAGTTATTAGTTACTGGAGTGAATTGCTGGTGATTTATTACCTAGTAGTACCATAAAGGAGGGTGTCTTTGATTTTCACTTGCAAGATATTCTTCACCAGTACTAAAAAAGGTTGGTTGTCTCCCCACCCCACTAGTGGAATCTTAATTTCTTATACCTACCATTTTTTTTAACTTTAAAATATATATATTTTTTACTTTATTAAGTTTTAAAGTACAGTTTATTGTCTTTTTTGGTTTTCCGCTGGAATACCTTAAAGCAGGGGTCTCCAGACTGGTATGAGTCTGTGGTCTGTTAGGAACTGGGCCACACAGCAGGAGGTGAGTGGCAGAGAGCAAGCGAAACTTCATCTGTATTTGCAGCCACTCCCCAGTGCTAGCATCACCGCCTCAGCTCTCCTCAGATTGCCAGGCATTAGATTCCTATAGGAGCATCCGGTCCCTGGATTGGAGACCTCTGCCCTAAAGAATTTAGAGTTTGATCAAGGTTATTTAAGATTGTCATTTCGGTAGAAATCTGTTCAAATTGAACATCCTATTAGGAGGATAGTTCTTTGCAGAGTTGGGCTATATCACACCAGTTGCTGATACCCCTCCACATTCATACTTAGACTGAAGCCTGCAGGATGTATAGAGTGAGTATGGGCTGTGGTTGTTGTAATATACTGTCAAATTAGCTGTGGATTCTTGCAAACTTTTATTTTCCTCTGGAGAGCCTCAAATGATCACTTTGAAATTCATCAAGATGATAGTAGCATGAAGAGGCAATTGACTGGACATGTCAATCCTATGCATTGGTATGGTTAAGCTTTCATTTTGATTTGATAGATTCAGAAGCACCTCATATTTCTATCTCTAAGTTTTGTAATCTCTTCAGATTTCACCATTTCTACTTTTGTCCTCTGTGACTTCACTGCTGGATGCATTCTTGGCCTCTGGTTACAAATATAGGTTCAGGAATCCCAAGACCTGATAATTAATTCTGGCCCTGCCAGTTTCTCTTTGGATAGCATTGGGCAAGATACCCAATCTCTCTGGACCTGGGTTTCTTCATCTGTTAAATAATAATGGTGCTTCTCTTATAGGATCATTGAGAGGATTAAATAAAATCCAAATGTGAAATACTTAGCACAATAGCTGATACTTTGTAAGAACCTAAACATTACCATTTGTTGTCATGAGTGAAGGGGAGATAACATATCATTCCTTTACTTTGTTGCTCTCTCTCTCCTGGGACACTCTTCTTCCTTTGTTACTTAGCCAGCTTCTTGCAAGACTCACTTTAAGCCCTCTCTTTTAAGAAGCCTTTCCTAACCCAAATAGCCGAGAGAGAAAAGAAATAACTAGGGTTGGAATTGAGAGCAAAAATGGCTCCATCTCTATAAGCCCCTCCGCTGTGTCTCATGCACTTGAGCATTTTCTATATTGTATAGAAGTTATGTTTTCATGTGTGCCCCCTCCCTTTGTTCCAAGCACATACATATGGTCATAAGTTTAGAGGTTGTCTCATTTGTAGGTACACACAATACCTAATTTTCAGTAATGCTTTCTCTGCTCCAGACTCATTTCATCTCCAGTTGGTCCAGAAGTTGTTTGTAAAATTTAGTGTGTAGGCATTTTTCTGAGGAGGTAATTCAGAGCTTTCATTAGATTCTCAAAAAAAAAAAAAAAAAAAAAAAAAAAAAAGCAGCGGCAGCAGCTTTTGTTGACAAGTAAGAGAGGATGTGAAGTAATTGGAACCCTCATACATTTTCCTGAAGGGAATGTAAAATGGCACAGCCACTTTTGAAAATAGTGTAGTAGTTCCTTAAAAAATTAAACTTGGAGTCACTGCATGATTTAATTTCACTCGAGTATATGCTCAAGAGAAATGAAAACACATCCACACAAAACTTGTACATGAATGTTCACTGTAACATTACTGATAGTAGCCCCAAACTGGAAACAACCCAAAAGTCCATCAACTGATGAAAGGATAAAAAATATGTTCATACAATGGACTCTCTTATTCAGTGGGAAGAAAAAATAAAGTACGGATGCATGCTACAACATGAATAAACCTTGAAAATGTTGTGATAATTAAGCCAGTCACCGAAGAGCACACGTATAATTATATAATGTCCAGAGTAGATAAATTCACAGATATAGTAAGTAGATTAGTGTTTGTCTGCTGCTGAGGGGAAAGGAGACTTGAAAGTGACTGTGAACAGGTATGGGATTTCATTTAGAGTTGATGGAAATATTGTGAACTTTGATTATGGAGACAGCCATATATCTCTGAATATATTAAAAACCAATTAATTATATGCTATAAAATGGTAAATTTTATGGTATGTAAATTATATCTCCAAACCATTCTAAAAAAACAAGATTTGTGACCTTAACCAAGTTGTGAAATAACTGCCTTGTAGGCAAGGCACTCAAATGTCTTGTTTTGCCTGGACTGCCCTGATTTGTGCCTATCATTCCAGCACGATTATTCATAATTTTCTCTTTTACTCTCAGAAGTGTCCTGGTTTAGGCCATAAACCCTGTGGTCATAACGTTTCCTGATCTCTTTTTAAATAAATCAAAATACTTAACCTTTTATTTCTAATGAGAAATACTCTAGCTTACTGAATAGCATATTTTTCTTGTAAGGACTGCTCTTCATGAGAGGCCCAAATTTAGCCAGCAGTCTGAGAGTCTAATGAGGGCCAAGGTTAAGGACTGTCTTTTGTTTTCTATTATAGCTATCTCCAGAAAAACACTAGCTTTTCTCCAGCTTATTTTCAGAATCTGTCATCAGATATTTTTTTTGTGTTCAGTTTTATTTTGTTTGTTTGTTTTTATTTTAAGAAATTACTTGTTTGGAAAATCATGCGTAAGATTTGCTCCTGCTATAGTGATGTAATGAGGTTTCTGGTATTTTTAGATGTCTGAGATAGTTATTGTTTAAATACTTTGTGATCATCACCGAGTAGTTAAATATTTTGGTTATAGTTTATATAAATTTTTATTGGTATATATTCTTAAAGGCATATCAGATATTACCTCACTTGTGTCATTATGAATTAGCTCTTTGCTTTTATAACTTCAAGGTATGGCCTTAATTTTAAACTGTTCTTTAGTGCCTGTGTCTAGTATAAGTGCACTCAATTATTTGGTTAGTTGTTCCCTGATCAGTGATCCTTAGTTTTTTTTTTTTTTAACATGTAGGCAAACATCAATATTAAACTAATGAATAAGCAACATAGATTGTGCCTTATTAATAATTATACTTCAAAAATTATAATATTTATACATTGCTAGTGTATATGCTAGTTGTATTTGAATGTAAGTAGAGGGATATGGTACAGTTTACTGAAATGACTTGCTAGTATTATTTTTATCTAGCTAAAATTGAATTTAAAGTTTTCATTATTTAGTAATTCTCTAGTATGCTACTTGGTTGATTATCGCACAGTAAAAATCAGAACTTGACCCTTTAGTAGTTAGAACACTTTCTATTCTGGACTCCCCATGTCCACTGCTAAGCCTCTACTTTTATGTTTCTGTTCCTTAAAACGTCCTGAGCAGTGTTTGTTCTAGAAGACATTTATTGCCCACATTCTCTGTAGGGGCCAGGGCAGAACCCTAGGTAAGGAGGTAGGTGAAGACAGGCTAGAGGAAGGTGTTAGGGAGAGCTGTGTGATAAGAGATGGATGAGTAGAGAGTGACGTCGTGGACAGTGAAAATGAGTTCTGTTTTTCCTAGGTTCTTAGAGCCTTTATGTAGGGAGGATGGAATGGGATTGGTGTCAGGTTTGAAGAGAAGGCATAGAAGGGCAGAGAGATGCTTGGCAAGTGGCTAAGGGGAATCCTGTTACAGGTCACAGCCCAAAACAGGCCCTGGCCCTGCATCCTCTTGACAGCTGCCTTTCTGACCGCTTGAAATAGGCATATAGGCTCTCTTGTTCTTCTTCTATTATAGGAAGTGGTGAGAGAGAATGCTACGTTTATGAATGCTAAAAATGTTATATGCCTTGGCACAACTAACAGTACACTTACACTGAGACAAAAGTAACAGAAAAGGGCTAAGATAAGGAGGGCCCTGGATAAAGATGAGAGGCAGAGCTGATGATTTGCTAGATACAAATTATACCTACTTCAAAGATTTTTCTTGTTTGCTTTCAAATGTATAAGATCAGCAGATGGCTCAGGTGTTCTGGTGGTAGGTGGGTTCCTAAAAGTGTGGTCTAGAAAGGGTACCATTTGTTTTTTAATCACATTTGCCTTTTATTTGACTTTCGTTTGTATAGCCAAAAGAAGACCCAGAGAGCATCACTCCTCTTTGAAGATGATGCTGATAGTGGAAGCTCTCTGTTTGGCTCTCCTCCCACGTCTGTTCCTCCTGCAAAAACGGTATTCTTAACCTCTTAGGTCCAAGAAATATCCCTGAGGTGATGTTAATTGAATAGTGATAACTTCCCTGAATTAGCTCTTAAAACCTGACCTTGAAGGCTGAGTCTAATAGAAAAACCCATTTGTATAGTTTTAGAAAGAGATCTGGTTAGTGGTATTTTATAGGTGAAGCACACTCACAAAGTCTGGAGAAAAGGGTTCCTCCATGTCATGCAGCCCAGTGCCAGATGTAGGTCTCTGGAGTCTCTTGCGGGGGAGCACTTTTGCAATTCTCTTGGAGGAATTGCCAAGCTTAGTGCTGGTGGCACTGAGTTCTGCTAACATTAGGCTAGGCCAGTTAATGCACAAATTATCCCTTTTAGAGGTATGTTTTAAGTATTAGTACTTTGGGCCTGATTTATATTAATAACCAACCAATAAAAAGGAAGGAAATTCTAACACATGCTACAACATGGATGAACCTTGAGGACAGTATACTGAGTGAAGTAAGGTGGTCACAAAAGGACAAATGCTGTATAATTCCACTTACATGAGGTACTTGGAGTGGTCAGTTATAGAAACATGAAGTAGAGTGGTGGTTGCCAGGGACTCTGGTTATGGGAAATAAGGAGTTGTTTAATCTGTACAGAGTTTCGGTTTTGCAAGATGAAAAAATTCTGAAGCTTGGTTGTACAACAGTATGAATATTTTTAACAGTACTGAACAATACACTTAGGAATGGTTAAAATGGTAAATTTTATGTTAAGTGTTTTTTACCACATTTTCCAAAGGTGTTTTTAAAGTATATAATGAGAAAAAAAAGTAGTCATTCAGTTGCTCTCTGGTCTAAAAATCCTTCCAGTGATTATGTCTACATGGCAGCACTACCACAATCACCTATGCTAAAAAGTTTGGCTAATCTTGATGTTAAGTTATATCAAAAAGGAGTATTAGGAATGAGAGGAGGGCAACATTATAATGAAATCCTGTGTTTGGCCTGTCATTCATCCTTCCCCCAGACATTGCCTTGGTGGGTATATGTGAGTACGTACACATGGAACAAAATGAGGCCAAGCAGTATTTCTTGCCACCTGGCCATTGCTAACAGTCCCAAAGGGAAATTTAGAATTTCTTAGGCTATACCCCTTTAAGACCTCTTTTACTGAGTTGGGATAGCCTGTAAAGCCAAGAATCAAGCTGACTCACAGCCTACTGTGAGGGCCCTCAGCCCACTCCAGTTTGGCATGTTAAGACAGGGAAAAAGGGATGAACCCTCCTGACATTGCTTCCATGTGGGAATAGCTACAGAATTCAAACTGGGCTCGATGGAGGAGACCTTCCTTCTTCCATCACAGTGATGAACAGCCATATCCTTGGTACCTGCACATCTTTTAAAGAAAATTTAAATAAGATCATTTCATATTTTTTTGTGCATCTTTTATTTTGTCCAGCATATTTGTCATTTTCATAAGCTCTGTCTTAACTCTTTTTCACCACCATGTAGTATTTCACCTTATAACTATGCCAGGACATGTATGACTATTTCTCCTTTGACAGAGTAATTGTCACTTTTCTGCTCATTTGTTAGTAATGTTTTTTCCCATTCCAACTGTCTTGTCATTTTTAGCCTTGACTCTTAAGATAATTTCTTAACTGCCCTCTTCGTCAATGCTCTTTCCCTTCATCTGCTCTTCTTGCTGTTGCTCTGGCTCTCAAAGACAACAGGTTCTATCATTTCCTTGTTACAGTACCTTAGCTAAGTCTACCATGCCACTTGTAATCTCATTCAAATTGGGCTCATCTTTTCTAGCCTCATACACCATGTACTCTAGGTAACTCATCCTGTCCTAGAATACTCCAGAGGCGGTAGTTGTCTCTTGTCTGGAAATATTCTTCATATTTTTAGACATAATACAAATATTGACTTGCTCTGTGAAAGAAATCTTCCCATCCAGGCACATACCAGTTAATGACTGAAGAATTTTTTCTTAACCACATTCTCATTAAGTGGGGTTGCACAGCTTATACTAGAAGCTTTCAGCATTGGGGGACCATACTTTCTTCCTTGGGTTCTGGGGCTTCCTGCTGCTGCTTTTGAGGTGGTCATAATCCTTTCCTTAAATCTCCCATACTTGTATCTCCCCAAATAAGACATTTAGTGGCTCCATGGTTAAGAGTTGGGAGATATGAGTAGGTTTTCTTTGTAAATTATAAGTAATAATTTCTACCTTGGATAAATGGACAATAATCTAATAAATTTTGAAGGTTCTGGAAATTAAAAAGTCTTTGAACCTGTAGTATTATGATTGTTAAACAAGACAAAAAGTCTTGTTGAGTAGCTGGACAACCTGCACACATGATTTTTACCATGTGAGATATAATCACCTTTAGATAACAGTATTTAAAAGGTATTTTTTGTTTACAGGTCCTAAAATATTTTAGAATAAGTTAAATGTGACTCATCTGTCAAGAAAATTAACTTCATGACAAAGATTAAGAGTCAGTTTATCTTTAGGAAGGTTTAAAACCAGTAGTTAGAGTGGCATTTTCTTGGTTTAAGGCCCATAGTTATAGGAGAGGAGAATGTTTCACCATATGTAAGTCTCATTTTTTACCTTCATCAATTTGCATCAAAATTTACATGTAGTTTTCAGTGAGTCCAAATTCCACAAAATTTTTTTTCTTTAATCATTACAGTTTAGCCTTATTGTCTCTTCTTAAGCTCTTATGGGTTTACAATCTTTTATTTCAAGTTCAAATGAACATGCATTTTAAAGGCCTCTTTCTAACCAGTAAAAACCTCCTTACCTCATTCTTCTTACTTTATATTTTTTCTATCGTAATAATGTTCTTAGTTTCCAAATCTGTCTTCCTAACTTAATTTAGATACTACTTCACAGCTTACTTCCTCATATCATCTAGTCTATTAGTATGATAGAGTTATAGTTTTTTTCTCAAAATTTTTGATGTCACTTGCCCCAAGAGTGTCAGTAACACTAGGCAATCACATAACCCCGGTTTCCTAATCTCTGAAATCCCTGCCTTCCAGGTAAGGGACAGATGAGAGATTGGGCAAAGTGCTTATAATCTTGTGTTGAAGCTCCTACTTGTTGTAAAACACAGTGACTAGTTGTGGAAATATTCTCTATGACCTTTCAGTTAAATGGACAAACTGATGTGTGATAGTAATGTAAATTATGAAAACAATAAGGGCTAGGTAGGGATATAAATAATATTCTTATCAATGAAATAACTGGTACTTACT
This sequence comes from Cynopterus sphinx, assembly GCA_030015415.1. Taxonomy (NCBI): domain Eukaryota; kingdom Metazoa; phylum Chordata; class Mammalia; order Chiroptera; family Pteropodidae; genus Cynopterus; species Cynopterus sphinx. The sequence goes on from CM057382.1 coordinate 58,493,880, forward strand.
GAAGAGAACAGGAAAACCTTCCCGGGTGACATCTTAGCTGGGCCTTGAAAGATGAGGATTTGTTTCAACAGACAGAGAGGAGCAGGCAAAGGTTATTTTGCCCAGTTTTAACATTCCAAAGATTTGAGGATTAAGACATGCAAGGCAGTTCCTCTGGGATGGCAGGTCTGACTCCATTTTAGAGTGATTCTGTTGATATTATTTTTTCATGAGGATGTCATTTACTTATCTTTTGGTAGAAAAAAGAGACTGTCCCTGAGGTACCATGTTTGCTATTCAGCAATGAAGAAGAGAAGGAGGCACAATTTGGAGTGAAGCCTGTGGACAAGAAAGTTGAGAGTGCCAAAGAATCTGCAGAAATTGGGAGAACTCGTGCGGTTGAGGAGTTGGAAAAGGTAGACTTCTTTTGTATATTCTGATATGTTTTTCTTTCATATATTCTGATATGTTTTTGTAAAATCCATACGTGCACACACATGCACACACCCTTAACACTTTTTTACTACAGAAAATAAATTGTCCTCTTACCGTAAGCAGCCCAAAAACAGTTTGTTATTCACTTGACCCAGAAAACCCCACAAAATTATGTAAATTAGAAGGTTCAGATTTTCGTGTTCACTTTAAGAACACACTGAGAACATTTGTGAAACTGCCCAGGCCGTTAAGGTATGCAAAAAGCCACCAAGTATCTGAAAGATGTTACTTTACAGAAGCAGTTTGTGCCATTCTGTCATTATAGTGGTGGAGTTGGGGTAAGGAGTGTGCCCAGGCCATACAGTAGGACCAGATGCAGGATTGATGGCCTGAAAAGAGTGCTAAATTTTTTTTCCACGTGCTTAAAAATGCAGAGAGTAATGTTGAACTTAAGGGTTTAGATGTAGATTCTCTGGTTATTGAGCCCATCCATGTGCACCAAGCTTCCAAGGTGTGGGACAGAACCTACAGAGCTCATGGGCAGATGGATACATGAGCTCTCTCTGCCACATTGAGATGATCCTTACTAAAAAAGATCATACAGTTCCTAAACCAGGAGAGAAGGTTGCACAGAAGACAAAGAAGAAACTGAAGAAGCAAAACTTATGGCCTGCGAGTAAATTCAGCATCAAATAAATGCTAGTAAAAGTAAAAGCAGAAAAAAATAAAAAATAAAACGAAAAAATGACACTTTGAAAGTTTTGAAAAAACTGAAAAGTATAAAGAAGGAAATCTCTGATTACACAGTTCAGGGACACCTTTAACATTGCTCTTGCCTTTCAGTCTCTTTTCTAAGCATATGTGTACACAGTGATGTGCATGTTTCCTATTTTACATTATTACTGTCATTTTGTATTGATGTTCATTTTGCCTTTCTCTAAGATGTGTTTCCACGTCTTATTTTTCATTTTGGTTTTCTCTCTGCAGGTCTTCTCTTTCTGACTTGTTCTGTTTAACGTTTCTGTTATCCCTGGTTCACATCTAGTCCTCACCTGTACTTGAATTAAAATAACAGTTTTAAGAAGATTTTAGTTTACTATTCTTTTACACTTAGTTGATGTTGGCTGTGAATTAAAGTGGAATTTCTCTTCTAAAATATTAGCATTCTTTTTCTGAATGGCTTGTCATTTCCTACAGGAGGCCTATGTATAAGGCTGCTGGCTACATCTGAAAATCAGCTACTGCTATCAGTCTCTGTATACTTTTTCTTTTTTTCTTTCTTGTACTCTGTGTGTTTAGTTGCTTAGGTTTAATTTGTCTTCTAGGGCCTCGTGAGGAATGTTGCATATATTTTTCCTGTTGAATTTCTTTGGGGCTGCTGTGATACATTAATTTTATTTATACTTGAGACACTGTATAACATTCTCTTCTTTTAGTTTTGATGTGGACCTTTCCTGTGTTCCTGTAGCCCTTGAGTTTCTGTGGTCACAGCCCATTCTGCACTTGAACTCTTAACTGCTGGTAGTACTGCTGTCTCTTTTGCTTGAGTATAATATATGCTTCTTGAGGATTGGGACCAGGTTTGGTTTGCCCACCACTATATTTATAGTACTTAATATTATTACCTTGTACATAGTAGTCACTTTTAAAATTACATATTTCTTCAAAGAAGCATTTTTTCATAGTTTAACCACTCTGAAATTATGATGCACCTCACAATCAATGGCATGTTTAATGGGGAGCTGTTTTTTCTTCCTTGGTAGTTCATACAGTAATATTGATTTTTTTCAATCATTGGTAACTTACCTGAAATGTACCTATTGAATGAATAAATGCTACATTTTAGGATTATTTTAGATTATTCCAATTGCTTACGATGTAAGCCTTCTACAATTTAAGTGTCTAATTTTGTCATAAGTTTCTCCTTGGGATATGTGTATTAGTTTAACTATTAGGAAATATATCATTCACTCTCAGTGATTGGTATTTGTGTTATCTCTGTAACTTAGAAGTTATTTATAGCTCTTGAACAACCTATGTAGATCAGGGTTATAACTGACATATATCTCTCAGTAGGAAAGAGGGACCCATGTCTTTAAACTGATTGGAAAAATTATCTTTGGCTATGAATTATCTACATAAGACTCTCTATTGGAGCAACCAATCAAGGATTGGTCTCAATATTTTGTTACCTGGGAGTAGATGTGATGAACTGTAGTGTCCTGAATTCTGCAAATATGATAGTTATGATAGAATTTGTATTTTTAAGATGCTATTTATTTTTTTCTTTAATATTTCCATTTTTCAGGAAGGAGTTTTGACTGTATCTGCTCAGGAAGCAGTCAAGCATTCTGATTTATTTTCTTCATCATCCCCAATGGACAAAGGAACCAAAAGTAGAACCAAAACTGTTCTGAGCTTATTTGATGAGGAGGAAGATAAAACAGATGATCAAAACAGCACCCAGTTTCCAAAGAAAGAAGTAGGAAAGGTGAGCAAAAGCAATAAAAAGGCTCAAGTCATTAGAAGGATAAAAAGATTTCATTTCATGGTATCAGGTCTCTCATGTTGGTTGGTATAGAACTGAGAGTTTCAGTTTCTTCGTATCTTCACCATCGCTTTTGTTATGTTTTCTTCCAGTCTCTTCTGTTCTCCAGTTTTTTTGATTATGATTTTGTACTGCAATTTTCACAGTTATGGAACTTTTAACCTTACTTGCTATGTTATACTGGTTTTTATGTATAACTAATAATTAACTATTAGTTTACTTTTAATGTGACCCATCTTGTCAGAAGTATGTTTTTTTGTTTGTTTCTTTATTTTAATCTGTGATTGTGATACTAAAGAAATAGGGGAGAATTTTAGAATGTTAAGTCTGGGGGCATTATAATGACAAACAAAATACTGTAAATAATGGCTTTCAAATCTCAGATATCTTAGCAAGTAAGAACTCATTTGGAATCTGAAGGTAGTGGGATAGAAGGCCAATGGGCATAGGGAGAAGTTGATTGGTTACACCTGTGCCAGGTCTTTGGACTAAGATGCTGACAGGTTAGGGATGCATGCCGCTCTGTAGTTTTTAGTATTAAGTCAGTTGCTATCTCTTCTTCTCTTTGGGAATGAGTTGGAGAGAACTTGTTTAACTATGTGTTTTCACCCTTAAAATGTTTCTTATTATGGAACTAAAGGATTAAGTAAAAAGTTCAGACACTGTAGAAAGATTAAAAGATATCTTTCCAGATTATGTATGTGTTATTCATATTTTATATATATTTCCCCTATTTTTGGTAGCTGCCTAGTATTTCATAGTGTGTCATTCCCTTTTTGATTGGCACTTAGGCTTTGTCCAACTTTTAGCTATTGTAAGCAGAATCACAGGGAGCATCTTTGTCGTTCCATCTTTGCAGCTATATGTGATTTCCTTGCGATAAATCATTAGAAGTCTAAACACACATGATCTTCCCTTTTTCCAGAGCTCCAATCCTGATGCCCGCCCCAAGAGCACAGGTGTTTTTCAGGATGAAGAGCTCCTTTTTAGTCACAAGCTCCAGAAGGACAATGACCCAGATGTTGACCTTTTCTCTGGCACCAAAAAAACCAGGGTCAGTTCCAAATGGTACTCCACATCATAGCTTTATTGTTGTACTAGATATTTTCTCAGCAACTCACCTAGCTCTCTTTGTAAGCTGTTTTCGTTTTGGATATTGAATTTGAGTTTTGTCTCTTTTAGTCATTAGAGCCAAGTGTTGGGAGCCTATTTGGGGATGAAGAAGATGATGACCTTTTCAGCTCTGCCAAGTCCCAGCCTTTGGTACCAACCTTTTATTCTCAGTACTGGGATATGTGGGAAGGCTTCTGAGAATGGAAATTGATGTCCAGTTATACCATTAAAGAAAATACTCAGAATTGTGGTGCTTAATAGTAAATGAATGGCAAATAATGTGCTGATAAGGGCATTCATGTACTAATCTCATATACTCTAACATTAAAACATTAACTAACTTAGGTTCTTTTATTACAGATTTTTTGATTTTTTTTTTAAAGTTGTTTAATATAGTACGGTAACTAAATATTCATGCTTTTCAGGTGCAAAGCTTTAAATCTGAATGTTAGCCTGTATGTGTGTCCCTCTACCCCAGTACCAGTAGGTTTTATAAGTACTCTCTATTTTCTTTTTATTATAGAGAAGTTCAGTCTTTAAAATGCTATTTCTGAAATGCTGCCTTTGAGTTAGTTCAACTATCATTTGAGGAATGACTTGTAAATCTCAGAATCCAGAACTTTTTTTTTTTTTTTTTGCATTATGACTTTTCTTTAAAATGTCTGAGATACTTGACAGACTTCTTCTGGTATTCTCTTTCTTTTGAAGATACTAGAAAAGAAGAGAGTAGTAAAAAAAGACCATTCTGTCTCCTCTTTCAAGAACCAAAAACATCCTGAATTCACTCAAGGTATCAAAGAAAAAAGCATATGGAAACTGGAAACCCCTCAGGTTAGATTGATCCCTTTAAGGACTGAGTTCTTGTTTGCATTCCAGTGCAGATTAACTCCATGAGAAGATTTCTCTTGTAGACCCAAGGTTATTCAGAGTTCTTTTAATTAAGAAGAAAACGGCACCTAGGACGACCTCTTTTTCTTTACTTTACTCTTGTTTACCCCCACTCATCTCTCTTCCTCAATCCATATTTCAGTTCCATGAATCTATTTTTTTCATTATTTGGAGGAAGTACTTTGAAATTCGATCCCAAGATAGTGTTAAGGTAGGGCGAAGAATCTTCTTCCCACTAGAACTCCCATTTCTCCTTTTGGGTTACCTTGGAGGAGTATTACATTTGAATTTAAATATAAATTGCATCGAAATTTTGGTTCCCCCTCTGTTACCTCTTCTTAAATCATTGATGTTAGGTCTCTGTCCTCAGCAGTCTTCTCTGAGGAGTCACTCCTAAGAAGAGGCCGGAACTGCAGAGCAAGTTCTCATTCTGGCTTGCAGGTGTTCCTGGATGTCTCACAGAGGCCCCAGTGAACTGAGCTGTGAAATAGGCAGTAAAACTAGTATATCTCCAGTGACTTGTCTCAAGTCACAGCTTCTTTTGCTTCTAGAACCAGTGCATTAGTCCCTGGGTGAATAACACTTGCTGTGTGGGATAACCAGAATGGCAGTTTTACCAGCCAGTCAGGTTGTGGTGCTCTGGCAACACTGCAATTCTCATGAATCTTATTTATGATTTCTATCTCCCTTTACTCCATGTACAGTCTGCCAGTCTTCTACTTATACAATGGATGAGGAGGCATAAGGGACATGTTTTGAGGCCCTAGGAGAGATTCGAATGCCTTCCTCATTAGAAAATTACAGAAAGCAACAGCTTAGCTCCATCGCAGATTTATTTATAAGCCTAAGTATAATCCAAGAGACACTTTTCTTTCTATTACCCCAATTGATTTTTAACTGAATGTAATTTCACACAGGACTTACCAGGCTTTGCTCCATTTGAAACCAAAGAGCCATCCCCCCGGATCTGGAAAATACAAGTAATTATAAAATGTGTCTGGAATCTTCATTGCCTGCCTTGTGGCATCTATACTCTTTTGATTTGTGCTTTTGTCTGCTGCTGCCAGGCATTTTCCAGTCTTTTCCCCACCCTGTAGTTGCTGTTTCTTGTGTGTTGTGTGTAACATCTTTGATCCCAGTGGTAGACATAGGTGTGTAAGTCAGTTTTAATTCTAAGACTCAATGAGATTTTCCTTCATTTCTCTTTCTCCTCTGATATTAGACATTCTGTACAGTGAGTCTTGTCATGTGTCACAGTAATAATAATAGCCTGCTGTGTTTAAGAAAACGTATAGAATAAGTCTTTTTTTCTTCTTTAGGCAAATTTAGCGATTAACCCAGCAGCCTTGCTGCCTGCAGTGGCTCCTCAGATCTCTGGAATGAATCCTGTTTTGCCAGAATTGGCTTTTCCTTCATCTGAACCTGGGAGAATCCACAGTCTGGAAAGTATGCCCACTCTTCCTGGGAGTGTGGAGGCCGGCGTGAGTTTTGATCTTCCAGCTCAGGCCGACACCTTACACAGTGCAAACAAGGTGATGAAGCCACCTTTGCTTGCTTGCTTTTTTTTTTTTTTTTTTTTAACCAGAACAATTTGTGTATTTCTTCCTAATCTATCAGTTACACACAATAGGTTGACTTCCTGTTTGAAGGAGGCACCTCATCCTTCCTTCATCCTCCCTGTACTCCTTCCACCTCCTTAATTCTGTGTCCACTTTTTAACTCCCTACATTTGTTACATTTATATTCTTCTCAGTAGCCACAGTGAAATTCCACTGCCACTGGAGGTCTTCTAAACACAGAGCAGATTGTGTCCCTTCTCTGTTGGCTTCTCACTGCTCAAAAGAGGACATTTGAGCTCTTTAGTTTGGTATTAATGCCTTTTATAATCTGTGCTAACTAAAGCTTGCAGCTTCCCTACCAGTCACCCCACACTGTACATCTAAACTCTGGTCACACCAGATACCATTCTTTGATCTCATGCCTGGGCCAGGTACAGCCTTCAGCTGGTGCTGCTTCCTCTGTCAGGAATGCCCTTCTTCATCGACAGCTCTGCTTAGACCTCACTGATTCTGTGATTTTTTTCCCCACTGCCCTCTTATCCTGCGCTCCCTGCTCAGATCCCTGGCTAGTCCTGTCCCACCACATTATTCCACAGGACTGTGGACTCATGCCAGATGGACTGTGAACTCTGTGAGGTTTTGCTTTTATTTTTGTTGATTCTCTTTTTCCTATCCAGTCTTCTTTCTCCAGAAAGCCTTAGGTGATCTCTGAATAAGAGACAGTACATAAGGTAACCCTGACATTCATTTCAAGTGTTTCCAAACCTATTTTCCTTGTGAAATATAAAACATCCTTCTTTTTGTTAAATATTTATTTATCTATTTTTGGTTAAGTTTAAATTGGCTACTTTTTAAAATTATATGTGAAATTTCTTTGAGATAGGTAATTACAGTCAAGTACTTTTACCAAAGTCACTTGTTCCTTCTCAAAACTACATGATTGTGTATTTTGGAAAATATCATGAATACTGCATTTTTGTAATAAGTAACTCATATTTTGAGGTTATATTAAAAGTTCTGATTTCTAAGTGACAATTTTATGTAAAATATTTGCCATTTGAATTTACTGTTTATTGACTTGAAGAAAAGAACACCTTAGATTACCTCTCCTTATTGTCTGATATCTCCCTGCTCCTGGAGCCGGATTTTAGGCTAGCCCCTAGTACCAGAATTCCTTCTGATTCTTGCTTTGAAATATATCCACATTTAAATTAGAGCAGAGTAGGGGCCAGGGAGGGTTATGAGACACTGAGCAACAGTATGCCTACTTTGCAGGGTTCTAGTGGCAGATGAAGCCTTTTTTATGAAATTGAGCAGAAAATGCCCTCAAAAGACTGAAAAATGGATAACAGTAAAGGATTAGGAATGACTTTGTTTAGGAGTATTAGGAGCTATTAAACTTTTTCTTTTGAAATCTTTAAAAAATAACCTCTTTTGTGTCTTAGATGATATCTTGATTGAGGTAGATCAGATAACCTTACAAAACTTTTGAGTTGCTGATTATTTGTTGCACTAGTTTTGGACACTTTTTTTTTTTAATCAGGTCAACCTGTGGTCTTTTGCCATTGCAGAGCCGGGTCAAAGTGAGAGGGAAGCGCAGACCGCAGACTCGTGCAGCTCGGCGATTGGCTGCACAGGAGTCTGGTGAGAGTGAAGACATGAGTGTGCCCAGAAGATCCGTTGCACAATTGGCACATGACGCCATTTCACCAGATGGCCATCAGCCACAGCCCAGGGCAGCTGATGGAAAAGATAGCTCTGAGGAGACAATGGCAGCTGCCACTTCGACTTGGAAAGGTGGTCTGGTGCTGCGAGTAGACAGAAGCTCCTCTGGGAAATCTCTGGGTCATTCTCTTAAGGATGACCTTTTTGATATTGGAGATACCTTTTCCAAAGGTACTGGATCTCAGTCTATGGAAATCAGAAAAGCCATGACAAAGGCAGGAGAGGGTCCAGCCAACCTGCTAGGGGAAGGTAAGGAAAAGAGCTCCATGTTTCCTGTTCTAGGTGAGACAGGTAGTGATGATGATCTCTTCCAGTCTGTTAAACCAAAACCAGCAAAGAAAAATCCCTTCTCTCTCCTGGAAGATGAGGATGATCTCTTTCCAGATCAGAAAGGCAAGAATGAATCAAAACCCAACATTCAGCAAGATGTCATCTCAAAAGCACAAGATATTTTTGAGGTAATAGGATTTAACAATATGTTTTTGTTCCTGGTTCAGTGTTAAGGAAAATACCAGTTGGATTATTTGAGCCATAGATTACATTAAGCTTGTCTTGTTGCTGCCTGATATCTACTTGCTTAGTAATTATAATTAGGTTCCATTACTAATAACTCTGAATCTTAACCAGAAGTAGTTTTGTGTTTTGTTTCATAGTAGATGGTTGTTCGTGGCTGGAAATAACCATTGATACAGATTTTGATTTGGGGGATTTTTATCAGAATGTTGCTTCAGTAAGCTTCTATGGCAGGTCACTCTGTGATACGTATAAAGCAATATTGGTACAGCTTGCATGTTTAACCTCTTCTTAGGGAAACAGGCCCAAGCTGATAATTGAGCACAGGCTTTAATGCCTTCAGTGGCACTCTCTTGGCAGGTACATTTTGAACATCTGGGTATTGGAGACAGAGGTGAACTAAGACCATTGCTCTGCTCTCCACCACTCTCAGGGCGGAGAATTGAATACAGATAGGGCAACAGATAAACTTTTTCAGATAATGTTAATTACTATAAAGAAAACAACCCAAGGCAGTGAGGCAGAGTGATAAGTAGGGATGAGAGGTGGTCCTTCTGGGAGGTCCGGTAGAAAAGGCCTCTATAAGGAATTAGCATTTGAACTGGGACTAGAAGAATGAGAAAAACTGGGATAGCAGAGATTTGGCAGGGGGGTAAGTCGAGTGGTTGTTCCAGAACACTGTGGCAGTTTGTATTTTTACAACTTGTTGAATAAGTGTTTTTAATAAAAAAGAAAAAGTTTTTGTTCTAATAGTTGTTTTGCTGTTTTTGTTTTTGCCTTAACAAGGATGATATATTTGCTACAGAAGCGATTAAACCCTCACAAAAAACAAGAGAGAAGGAAAGAACATTTGAACCCAACTTGTTTGATGATAATATTGATATCTTTGCTGACCTAACCATAAAACCAAAAGAAAAGTCCAAAAAGAAAGTGGAAGCTAAGTCTATATTTGATGACGATATGGGTAAGTCTAGTTTTCTACACATGACATAGAGTCATTACCATTCTCCTGCTACCTTTATCTTGGCTCTTTCTTGGAAAATGTTCCCCAGTGGGTTTTCTTTGGCTTGCTCTGTAATCCTGTTAGGCTGAGGAAGGGTAAATAAGTGAACTAGTCATTTTGGTGAAAAATCTTTTTGGTAGGATGGCTATAAAGGATTTGAAGTAGCCATGAATTTAACTTTTAAGTATAATTTAACTTTCATTTTAGTATGCCCCCTGCCAGTTATCTGTGACAGACCTGAACGTTGATGTTACGATAGGAGGATCAGAAACTACCACACATGCTAAAGTAGGCTAAAGTGGTTGTCTTGGGCAGTTGGGTGAGTCAGAGTTCTAGTTGAGAGAGAGCATCAGTGTTCAGAGGATGGAGGAACAGTTCAGGAGTAGAACAGGACAGTATAGGAAAGCAGATTATAACTCAGACTTCATATCTCACCAGAAATCTTCTGTGTTTGTAAACATGCCAATTTTCACTCCCTGGTATAACATCTACTTATTAATGGGCAAGCCAGTTGCCCCAAAACCCTAAATGTAGGGCTTCTGAAACGTCCTGTGCTGTGTATTGGTGGATGGGACTTGGGCTGAGGTCATATACACTTTATACAGCCTCCCCTCTGTCTCTCAGGTCTAATACATAGAGTTAAGTGGGAGAAAGAAAACTGGTGCCACAATGCCACTTTGGATCTTTCTCTAAGCAAGCCATGTGCTCTGTCTCCAATTGCTTTCTACCCCATCGGGTGCAGAGGAGACTTTGTTTTGTTACAAAAAGTTATACATGCCTGTTGTAATATGTTAATACTATTCAGAAAATGTAAAAAGTGAAAAAGCAAACCTTAGAGGTAAGTGTTATGGAGAGTTTGGTTCGTATACTTTTTTTTTTCCCCCAAAATAAGAACATACTTTACCTGTTCTGTTGTTCCTTTTAGTCACTTAATGTCTTCCCATGTTAGTAGAGATCTTCTTCCTTGTTTTTCCTGGTTGTGGAGTATTGCTTTGTATTCAGCCATTAGCCTATTTGAGGATGGTCTAGATTGTTTCTAAGTTTTCTCTATTACAAATAATGCCATAGTCTTTACCATTTGGGTGTACATTTCCCTATTTACATATGCTAAAATGTCTGTTGGAAGGAATCCTAGCAGTAACATTACTGGGTTAGTAAAAATTACTAAGATAAGTCATAGAACACTAGAGTCAGTGAAATGCTAAACATGATGTGTAGTATTAAAGACTTAACATTCTTAGCATTGAAATGCCTCAGATAGATGCACTTGTTCTGAAAAAGAGTGACTCTTGTGTTCTCTTTCCCTTTGCTTATTTTTATTGCCCTTTCCTTTTAAAATTCCTTTTAAAATTCATGGGATGGGGGTCCCCAAACCCCGGGACCGTGGACCACAACTGGTCTGTGGCCTGTTAGAAGCCGTCTTACACAGCAGGAGGTGAACGGTGGGCAGGCGAGGGAAGTTTCATTTGCAGACACTCCCAGGCGCTAGCATCACTGCCTCAGCTCCACCTCAGATTATCAGGCGTTAGATTCTCATAGGAGCACAGGTCCCTGGTGCCAAAAAGGTTGAGGACCGCTGCCATGGAAAAAGAATGTAGAAATAAGTATAAAGTCATAGATAGTAAAGTCAGAGACTGCTTTGAAGATGCAGTCATCCAGCCCTTTTTCCTCTCTTGCATGTGCACATACCTTCATAGCTGAGAAAATAGTGTTCAGAGAGAACAGATGACTTGTATGTGATCATAAAATTTAATTAGCAGCAGAACTAGTACCAAAGTATAAGAGTCTTGGCTCTATCTCAGTGTTTTTTGGTATCCCGTATTTGTCAACAGACTTGAGTCTCGGTGGTTAGTGTAGATGTGTCTTAAAAGCCTTGTGTGTGTGCATGTGTGCATGTGTGCCTATTTAGCAACTTTTTGTTTTTCTTTTTGAAGATGATATCTTTTCCTCTGGTATCCAAGCTAAGACAATGAAACCAAAAAGCCGATCTTCACAGGCAGCACCTGAACCAAGATCTGAACTGAAGGTTGCCAACATATTTGATGATCCTTTGAATGCCTTTGCAGGCCAGTAGAGCCTACAGGGTATCACTTCTCAGCCTCCAGCTACATCCTTGAGTTAATGATACTGTCTTATATTCTCATTGTCCTAACTGAATTATAAAAAGCAAATACTGAAACAGCATGCTCACCTCTTACAAAATGCTTAAAAGCAAAAATAAACATTTCACAGTATTTTGTTTTGTTTTTTGAAACTCTGTTTTGATTTAATTCATCTTGCTAGAGTCACAGTATGATTTAGAGTTTATTAGAGAAGAAACCTGTTGATGCATTTCATGGGTAGGCAAGGAATCCTAGAGGTAGCAAGTGCGAGATAGACAACCAGGAATCTTCCTTACACAGACGAGAGCCCTGTCTTCATCACAGTCTGGGTAGGTGATAGAGGAAGAGGATAAAGGATTATCTACTGCATGGGTCTTTGCAATAGGAGAGACGTTTTCTCTGATATCACTGAATTCTGAAAATGCCCCTTCAGACCCACTAAGGCAAAGTTTGACAAACTATGGCCCTCCCTCCACTGTCTTTTTTTTATTTTAATAAAGTTTTATTGGAACACAACCATATCATTTTAATATTATCTGTGGCTGTTTTAATCCTACATATAATATGAGAGTTAAGTAGTTGTGACAGCAACTGGATGGCCCATAAAGCCTGATGTTTTCTTTACGGAAAGTTTGCTGATCCTTGCTCTAAGGCATTCATTTCCATTTCTTGGATCTTTGCATTATTTTGTGAAAGAGGTGGAATGAACCCAGATAATGGTAGAGAGAAATGCTGAGGATGGAAATGTCAGCCTCTAGAGCAGCAGTGTTCCTTAGAGCTTTGCACTTATTGGAAATGTTCTGTAACTGTTGTCTGATGTGGTATCCACTAGCCACATGGATGGCTGACCGTCCTTCTAGTCTGTTTTCCTGTTAGCTGTCTTGGTGCTGAGTAGTCAATCTGTAACCATGGCACAATCTTGTAGGTAGGCCTGTTTGGCTTCACCAATCCTGAAGCTACTAATTCTTTGGGCACTTTTAAAATCGAAGTGGGAATTGCTCATATTCAAAAATTATGTACAGCTTCCACAGACCAGCTGTTTACCCTGCTCTGCTTTGAGAGTGACCCTATACAGAAGATTATGCATACTAGTTGCCTGCCCTTTTCCCTGTCGCTTTTGTGCATCTACTTTCTCTCCCTTAGTTTACTTGGTACAGTTTCTTGCTCTGAGTCTGAGCTTACTGTGGTGTCTGACTCAAAAAGCATTGGCTAACCATGTTTTTCTTCTGCAGTTATTGAATCTACTGATTTATCATTGGGATTGATTATAGGGAATTCAGGAGAGTTAGAAATACAGAGAGTTAGAAAACAAGGCAAATTGCTATTTTGAGAGGTTTGAAAGGGGGAGGGAACTTATTAGCCCTATGGTAGGCATGTTTCATGTTATTTTTTATTCAGTCTCCATTACCTCTACCAGATAGGTAATGCCCTCATTTTACAGAAAAGGCTAAAATCTGAAAGCAGTAGAATAGTGGAACAGGCTGGATTTTTGTTTTGAGAACTAAATTTAAATCTTGTTCGTCTACTTAGGCAAATTGTTTGCCTTCGTAGTTTTTACATGTTTCTTTGTCAAGTAGAGGATTCAGTACCAACCTCGCAGGATTAGTGAGGAGAGAGAATATGCTAATGCAGGAAAGGAGATCTGTTCAAGGGAGGCTGATCCAAGACACAAGCGCGCAAGCTCTCCAGGCCATCTATTGGCCTGCCGGAAACCTTCCTTACCCCAGCACGTGGGGGACCTCTAAGGGCGCCTTAGGTTAGGTTGCTTGCGGGGAAGGCTCTGTCCACACACTCGTCAGGCCAGAGGCCGACTCGGCCGTTCCCTGCAGGCTGTGCGACGGGTCTCTAGCCCGCCCGCCTGGGCCTAAGTCAGGTGTCCACTCATAAATAAAAGATCGACACCCGGGCAATTTCTGACAGCACCACCAAAGCCGAGAAAGCTCGGGCTGCCCGGCAACCGCCGGCGCCGACGGCCGCGCCTGATTGGAGGGCGGCATGGGCTGCGGAGAGCGATTGGCGCGCGGTGTCACAAAGGGGCGGGGCGCGGCGCCCCGGCGGAGCGTTGCTCGCCGGCGCCGGGGGCAGCGGGGCTCGCGGGGCCGCGCCTCTCCGGGCCTGCGGCGGGCGGCGGGCGGCCTAGCGAGCGGGGCGGACGGCCGGCCGGGGGGGGGCGGGGCGAGCGGGGCGGACGGACGGCCGGGGCAGGGGGCGAGCGGGGCGGACGGCCGGCCGGGGGCGGAGGGCGAGCGGGCCGCTGAGCGGGGCGGGCGGCCGTGGTGGGGGGGCGGGGCGAGCGGGCCGCTGAGCGGGGTCGCGCTGCTGCCGCGGGCCAGAGAGGAGCGCAGGCCTCCGCCGCCTGTCGCCGCGCTCGCCGCTGTTGCCCCGAGCCCGGCGTGGCGGCCGGGCTTCGCCGAGGACTCAGCCTCCACTTCCAGTCTCCCTGCGAGCACGACGCACGACGCGGCGCGCCCCGCCCCGCCGGAAGGGAGCTGCTCTCCGAGTCGCTGATCCTGACGCGGACCCTGACTGCTGTCCCTAGATCAGGCCCCTGGGTGTGCGGAGCTGGGATTTCTCTGCGAGGAGCACGGGCTGCGCAGGTGACTCGGTGCTCTTCAGGTGTCTGTACATTGATGGCTCGAGTAGACGTCGGCTTTGAAGGATTTTCTAGTCCCGCTAGAAAATGCATTCCAGGCTAGAGTTTAGGATACATTTGCTTAGTGTGGTGGTATGATTTCTCTAGCTTGTATTTAAAACTTAGGGGTATTTTCACACATTAGTAAAAGCAGCCCATTTATAGTCACTATTTTTAATGGCTACGTACCTTTCTGGATCTCTTTATGTTAGGGGAAACGTTTAAAAGTTAGTAAGTATGTTTTTTAAATTTTTGGTAAAAATTTTGAAAGTGCTTTTTTTCCTGTCTTCCTTTCCTTTTCCTCTACTGCTTTTTTTTTTTAAATCTCGTTCTTGCATCCATTTCCCATCCTGTCTTTGAAACTTCACTGTTCCTCTTTTTCCAGCATCATAATACACTCAGTCAAGCATGACCATGCAGCACTTAGGAACTGTCTATGGACCCTGCTTTTAATACTGGCTAGGTATTTGGTCTTCTGAGCTCATTTGCTTCTCTGCCATCATCTAGTCTTCCAGTCAGGTTTAACAAGATTTAATGGCCTCATTTTGTTGAAATTTCTACAGCTAAGGAGAAGTATATTTTCTTGAGGCATACATTTCGGTTTTGAATTTGGTTTCCAACCTTACTGCTTCTTGGATATTGGCAGTTACTCCATTGATTAGGCCAAATGTATGGTGGGTGTTCCATCCGGACAACTAAGTGCTGTACTAGGTTGCTGTTTTTCTTTCAGCCAATAGTTACTTTACCCATTCTTGTTATAGATGAAGGACTTCCAAACCTGTCTCTCTGTAAACTTCTACCCCCAGCTTTTTTATTTAGGGTATTGCTGTGGAAGAGTATTGTGGTGTGCTCCTTATATCTTCTATGTCTAAATTCTTTGGTCAGGCATTGGTCTCCTGTCTTTATTTCTGTAACATATTTCAACATTTCTGATCCCTGATTTCTGTTGTCAGAGCTGCTGTTATGTAGGTAGAAGCACTGTTGGCTTTGGGGGAACAGATCTGATAATTCTGTAATCATTCTTATTTGATATAACATGATAAGCATGTTCTTAAGAATCCACATGTTTTCCAAAATTATATTGTAAGAGCAGTTGTTTCAGTGAGGTGGAAAAAGGGATCAGAGGTTAGCTTCATACAGTCAATTTTCCTCCAGGCATTTCAGTGTATTAAAGATACAAAAACCAAAACCTGAGGCATACAGCCATTTATTTGGCTTTTGTTTAAAAGCAATGGCCTTTTACTACTATTACCAGCAATTTATTAGCACAGTTCTTTGTATTATTATATTTATTACTCTATTTTGATAAACAGTATGATAGCACTCATAGTAGCTGTGCTGCCAGCAACAGCTTTTCTGTGATGCCATCTTTTTAGGACCATTAGCAGTTTGCACAATACAATTTAGGTTCCCTGATTAATTATACTTATGATTATATTATAAAAATTCACACTATAGCAGAAATGTCTGTATATACATGTATATTATGAGTTGGGTTAACTTCGGTGGACTTAGTTTGGAGTGAATCGTAACATGATACCAATGGGAAACCAAATATTCCTCTAGATAAACTTTTGGAACATAATTAAATCTTCCTTCATCTCTAAAACAGGGATAATTCCTTATCTACATCACAGGTTTGTTCTAAGGATCAATTGAGAAAATGAATATTTATGTACTCTTTTATTGAACAAATCTTCAGTGAGCACCAGTATGTACAAAACACTGTGCTAGGTGATAGGGTGGTAAATCAGTTGTAGTCTTTCCCTTAAGTAGCTTACAGCTTGGGTCCTCAACCCCTAGACCGTGGACCAGTACCAGTTTGTTCGGCAGGTGAGCTAGGGAAGCTTCATCTGTATTTGCAGCTGCTCCCCAGCACTAGCATCACTGCCTCAGCTCTGCCTCAGATCATAAGGCATTAGATTCTCATAGGAACACCTATCCCTGGTGCCAAAAAGGTTAGAGACTGCTTACAAATTAGTTGAGTAAGAAGTCCATGTAAAAAATGAAATTGATTATATAATGGGTTCAATATGTGATGGAGATGAGAATTCAAAGCACAGTAACCATAAAAGGCTTTGTGGAATAGGTGCTAATGAGCTGAATGTTGAAAGATGATTAAGTGCTTATCAGGTAGCCAAGTGTAGTGCTGGCACTGAATAGAGCAAAGCACGAGGAACAATATAGAAGCTGATGATGTATTACAAAGTTGCGGGTACAAATGATTAGAGGAAGAGGTACCACTGGTGTTGCAGGGTTGGATAAGGTACATGTATAAATAAAATGGGGCTGGAAGGTGAGATGCATGATCTTAGGACCCTTTCTAAGGAGTTTGAATTGTGTTCTATAGATAAGTGGGAAGCCCCTATAGCGCATTGACCTAAGAGCATGATTGGTTATTATTTTAAAAAGATAGTTGTACTCCACAACATAAATCATCAGGGGAGTACAAATTAAATGTAATACCACTACATGCCTATTAGCATGCCCCAAATCCTGAATGCTGATATCATTAAATGCTGGCAACAATGTGGTGCAATAGAACTCCTATTTATTGCTGATGGAAATGCAAAATGGTACAGCCACTTTGGAAAACACTTTGGCAGTTATTACAAAACTAAGCATACTCTAACCACAAGGTCCAGCAGTTGTGCTCACTGGTATTTATCCAAGGGAGTTGGAAACTTATGTTTGCACAGAAACCTGCACACACATCGCAGCTTTACTCATTATTGCCAAAACTTGGAAGCAACCAAAATGTGTTCTTCATTAAGTGAATGGATAAACTGTGGTACTTTCAAACAATGCAATGTTATTTAGTACTATAAAGAAATGAGCTATCAATCAATCAGAAGTAATGGAGGAAACTTCAGTGCATATTACTAAATGTAAAGCCAATCTGAAAAGGCTACATACTGTAAGATTTCAACTATATGACATTCTGGAAAAGACAAAACTATGGGGATGGTAAAGGATTTGGGGTGATAATGATGCATCAATATAGATTCTCATTGATTATAGCAAATATACAACTCTGGTGTAGGAAGTTGATAGTGGAGAAGGCTATGCATGTATGAGGGCAAGTGGTGTATGGAAACTCTGTACTTTCTGTTAAATTTTTCTGTGAACCTAAAACTGCTCTAAAAAATGTCTATGTAAAAGAAGGAAAATTTCAGGCTTTAGACTAACTTAGATTCAGTCTTATTTAGTCTGAATAGTTTCACAGCAATGCATTCTGAAGTCAACTATAAAATAATTTTATAACTTTGCAACCTATCCCTTTTCTTAAGCATAGATAATTGAGAGTAAAATAATGCCTGAACTATGTGATGATACCCTAATCTAGTTTTCATTAAACCTTCTTTAAAAAAAAAAAAAGATAACTTTTGACATAATTGAGAATGGATTGGAAGAGTGAAGGGGAGGAGTGAAGGATTATATCTATGCTAACAAAAGTGCTCAATGGGGAGCAAATAAAGGCCTAAACTAATTCCTAATCAGTGTGGTTAGAGAGTATGAGAGATTATAGAAATATTAAGAAATATTAAGAAATTATACTGTTAGAATTGGTTCTAGATACCTTAGGGATGGAGGAAAAATCTAAAATGATTCAAGATTTCTGTCTTGAGTGGCTAAATTAATAGTGGTATTCTTTATCAAGATAGAGATGTAGCACAAGGAGGAGGTTTGTAAGGAAGATATGTTGGATATGTTGAATTGCAGATGTATACCTAATGTCCAGATATCAAATGTTTATGGAATATGCATACAGAATTGAGATTTAGGTTATTGTTTTAAAATTTTTATTTTTAATTACAGTTGACATACAATATTGTATTAGTTTTAGGTATACAACAGTGATTGAACATTTATATATGATTTACAAAGTGATCACTCAGATAAATCTAGTAACCATCTGATGTCATACACAGTTATTAGATATTTATGTAACTTACGTAGTGATTAGACATTTCTATAACTTACAAAGTGATCACACTAATAAATCTAATACCCATCTGACACCATGTGTAATGATTACAATGTTATTGATTGTGTTTCTTATGCTATACTTTACATTCCTGTAACTATTTTGTAACTCCCTTTTTGAACTTCTTAATCTCTTCCTCTTTTTCACCAGGACCCTGGCCCATCTGTCAACCATCAAAATGTTCTCTGAATTTATGAGTTTGTTTCTGTTTTGTTTATTCGTTTATTTTTTTTTGGATTCCACATGTAAGTGAAATCATTTGAGATGTACACTTGTTAATCAAACTATGGTCTTTTAAAAAAAATAATTGTTTCTTTAAACAATTGCTATGAAAAGTTCAGTGACTTCAGTGACACCTTTGGCAAAAAAAAAAGTAAAAAATTTGTCACCCATTTATCTTCTTTTCTTTTGCACTTTCCTAGTGTTCATCTTCTGTTTACCTAGACTTACTGATAATTCTTTTTCTATTCTGAGGCTTTGTGTACTCTTTCTGCAATACATTCAAAAGTTTACCCACCTCTGGACTGCACAGGGAAGGAAACCATCAAGAAAACAAAAAGACAATGTACTGAGTGGGAGAGGATATTTGCAAATGATACATTTGATAAGGGGTTAATATTTAAACTATAAAGGAACACATACAACTTAACACACACACACACACACACAATTTAAAAATGGGCAAAGGACCTGAACAGACATTTCACCAAGAAGATATACAGAAGGCCAATAGACGTAAGAAAAGATGCTCAACATCACTAATCATCAGGGAAATGCAAATTAAAACCATAATAAGATCACCTCACAGCTGTCAGAATGGCTATCATCAATAAAGCAATAAGTAACCAATGTTGGAGAGGATGTAGAGAAAAGGGAGACCTTGTGCATTGTTGGTAGGATTGTAAATTAGTATAGCTCCTATGAAAACAGTATGTAGATTCTTCAAAAAATTAAAAGTAGAGCTGTTACATGATTTAGCAATTCCACTTCTGAGTATTTATCCAAAGAATATAAAAGTGCTAATTCAAAAAGATATATGCACCCCTGTGTTCACTGTAGCATTACTAGTAATAACCAAGATAATGGAAGCAACCTAGATGTCTATCAATAGATGTCCAATAAAGAAAATGTGACTTACAGACACACACAGAAATATTATTCAGTGATAAAAATGAATGAAATGTTGCTATTTGCAACAACATGGTTGGAACTAGAGGGTACTCTGCTGAATGGAGTAAGTCAGACAGAGACAGACAAATGGCACATAATTTCACTTATATGTGAAATCTAAAGAACAATAAATGAATAGACAAAACAAAAATCTCATAAATACAGAGAACATTTTGATGGTTGTCAGAGGGTAGTGGGTGGGGAGGTGGGTGGAAAAGTAGAAGCAATTAAGTACAAATTAGTAGCTACAGAATAGTCATGAGGTTGTAAAGAATAGCTTAAGGAATATAGTCAATAATGTAATTATTGGGTACTAGATTTATCAGGGTGATCACTTCATAAGTTATGTAAATAACTTGTATACCTGAAACTAATATTGTATCGTTATATTTAATGCCAACTGTAATTGAAATGTATTATTTTTAAGAATCCAGAAATATCTAGCAATATATGTAAAGTCTTATATACCATATACAAATGGAATTTGTTCTAGGAATGCAAGGTCTGTTCAATGTACAAAAATCAGTTAATGTAAATCAATATATTAATAGTATAAGAGACAAAATCCACATGATTATTTCAATAGACTGTGGAAAGAAAAGCATTTGATAAAATCCAGCACTGTTTGTGATTTAAAAAACAAGCACCTAAACAAAGTAGGAGTATAATGTCTTCAACCTGATAAAAATTATGAAAAACCCACAGCTAAAATTATACCTTATGATGACAGATTTAATGCTTTCTACCTACAGTCAGGAATAAGACAAAAGTGTCTGTTCTCACTACTTCTATTCAACCTTATATTGGAGATTCTAGGCAGGGCAGTTAGGTAAGAAAAGGAAATAGCGAGCCTCCAGATTGGAAAACAAAAAGTAAAAATACCTATTTGCAGATCACATGATCTTGAATATAGAAAATCCCAAGAAATCTACAAATAATCTTCTAGAACAATAAATATGTTCAAGATTACAGTGTATAAGATTGATATATTAAAATCAATTGTATTTCTATACAGTAGCGGTGGTCAATATGAAAATGAAATTACGGCAATAATTTCATTTGGCATCAAAAAATAAAATTCATAGGAATACATTTTTTTAAATGCAAAACTTATACTACTTTAAAAACAAAACATTTTTGAAAGCCTTTAAAGAAGTTATAAATAAACTGAATAACAGCACACGTTCATGGTTTAGAAGACTTAATATTGTCAATTAGAAGACTCAACACAATCCTTTTCAAAACCCCAACTGGTATCTTTGCAAAATAGACAAGTTGATCCAAATTTTTCTATGGAAATTTAAAGGGCCCAGAATAGCTAATAATCTTGAAAGAAAAGATTAGAGGACTCATACTTCCTGATTTCAAAGCTTTCTCCGAAGCTAAAAAGACAGCAGTACTGGTATAAGTATAGAACTGTAGTTCAATGGTTAGAATTGAGGGACCAGAAGTAAACTCACATTTATGGCCAGTTGGTTTTCAACTAGGGTGCCAAGACAATTCAGTAGAGATAGAATAGTTTTTCTAAAAAATGGTACTGGAACCATTGCAAAAGAATAAAGCTGGACCCCTATTTCACACCATCCACAAAAATAAATTCAAAATGGACTATAGACCTAAATATAAGGTCTAAAATGATACAATTTATTGGAAAATATGTACAAGTACAGTTGACCTTTCTACAACACGGACTCAGTGTGCCAACTCTGCTGGCAGTTGAAAATCCATGTATAACTTTGACTACCCCAAAACTTAACTGCTGTCTACCGGAAGCCTTACCAATAACATAATCAGTTAATTAACACCTATTTTGCATGTAATATGTATTATATACTGTTATTTTTACAATAAAGTAAGCCGCAGAAAAAATATTAAAATCATAAGATCTATGGCCATGCTGCCCTGAACAAGCCCGATCCCGTCTGATCTCGGAAGCTAAGCAGGGCAGGCCTGGTTAGTACTTGGATTGGAGACCACCTAGGAAGATCAGGTGCTGTAGGTGTTAAAAAATAAGGGATTGTAAGCTGACAAGTTCCTTGCAATCTATGAGGTCAATTAAGGGTTTTCTCATGAAAAAAAAAAGAAAAGAAAAAAAATCATAAGGAAGAGAAAATACATTTTAAGTACTGCAGTGTATTCATCAATACTGTAAGTTTACACCCTCTTTATAAGATCATACTTGTCAGTACTGATGTCAGTATTGTCTCATAAGATACAAACACTGTAGGTGTGATACATATTACTAACACTTTACACCAAAAATGAAAAGATAATGTGAAAAAATATTTGTTTACAGCAATAACCTTTCATACGGTGATAAGAAGTAGCAATATAATTGCTTCACAGTAGCCTATTCTATATACTAATAAAGGAATCAGTACAAAATTTTTTATGGCATATGGTATTATAGTCATATTCACAAGACAATATTAGAAACTTACATTTATTTTCAAAAAGCACTTACCTGTGATGATAGGATGATATGCAGTTTCTCCAATTATGAGAAAGAGAGGCAAACTGTACAGTAATGCAATTCTTTGAAAGCACAGTTATAAAACAGTAAGAAAACTAACACATTATTAATTTTTTATTAAATATCAGTCACCTCAAGCCTATGTAAGGATAGGCTATCCACTTCATACAAGTTTGCACACAATGTTCTACACAATGGATAGTTAGTAATTATGATGATGACACAAAAATGTCATGTAGTTCTTGCCATAGTTACTAAATTTTCACACAAAGAAATTTACACATGCACATCAGATAAGCTTATTAACTGTATGGCATGATTCTTTACTATTCACTAAGTGGAAGTGGATCATTATTGTCTTCATCTTCGTCTTCACATGTAGAAGGCTGAGGGGGAGGAAGGGGAGGGTTGGTCTTGCTGTCTCAGAGGTGTCAGAGGCAGAAGAGAAGGAGATGGAAGGAGAGGCGGGCACACTCAGTGTAATTTTACAGAAATATAATTCTTACCTGACTTCTGCTTTTTCATTTCTCTAAAAATGTTTTTATACACTTCCAGTCCTTTCACTGTTTGCTTTAGTATCACTTCCTGTATAATAGAAGGGTTAAAAGAAGTCAAAAGCAGTCTTGAATAATCGGAACCCTTATATCAGATTGCCTAATGTCAATTTGTTCTTTGGTGCTGCTGCTTTTACATCTTCATGCAGCACTGGTTCAAAAGCACTCATTTACATCAAGTTGTCTTCTCAATTCATCTGGTGTGATGTCTATTAGTTCTTGAATTTCTCCAAGATCCATATCTTGAATTCCTTCACCTGCATTCCCCCCCTTTTTGGGGGGCCATATCCATAATCTCTTTTATGATTTCCTTGACTGGCTCTATTGTAAATATACACAACAGCTGGATGGTTTTCTCCAGCGGGAATTTATTGTTTTGGCTCTTACAGCTTTGTCTATAACAACCATGACATCTTCAATGGTATAATCCTTCCAGACTTTCATGATATTCTCTCCTTTGAGGTTCTCTTCCATAGCATTGACAATCCTTTCCATAGAGCACTGTGTGAAATGGGCCTTAAAGGTACTTATAACCCCCCCTGGATCTAGAGATTGTAGTAGAGATATTTTCAGGATAAGTAGACTGCTTTGATGCCTTCAGTGTTGAACTCATGGGGTTCTGGGTGGCTAGGGATATTGTCCAATATCAAAATAACTTTAAAAGACAGTTTCTTACTGGCAGGGTACTTCCTGACTTCAGGAACAAAGCATCGATGGAATTAATCCAGAAAAAGGGTTCTTGTTGTTCAGGCCATCTTGTACAACCAAGACTGGCAGCTGGTGTTTATCTTTTCCCTTCAAGGCTCAGAGGTTAGCAGCTTTATGCATAAGGGCAGTCCTGATCATAAATCAAACTGTATTTGCACAGGACAGTAGAGTTAGCCTGTCCCTTCCTTTGTTGCATTTTTTTTTTCCAGAATAGGACACTTTTATCTGCATTAAAAACCTGAGAAATAGATATCATTTCTCTTCAGTGATGTTCTTAATAATGCCTGAGAACTGGTCTGCTGCTTCTTGGTCAGAAGCTGCTTCTCCTGGTATTTTGACATTTTCTAAGCCAAACCTCTTTCGAAAATTATCAAACGATCATTTACTGCCATTAAATTCTTCAGCTTTAGATCTTTTAAGTTGTTTATAGCCATATAATGACTTTACTTTTTCTTAAATCATATAGAGTCTATAGGTATGCCTTTCTTATATCACTCTTGCACTCACATTAAAACTGCATTTTTACCACAAGTGAAAAAGGTATATTTTGCAAGGTTTTCATGCCTGCTGTTGATGTTGCAGCAATGGGTTCACAAATTTTCTTTAAAAAAATTTTTTTTTAAACAAAGGTTCTTATGCTGGATTCATTTATCTTGAAATGGTGAACAACTGCAGCTGCAAACCTTGCTCTATAGTACATATCAAGCAATTCAACTTTTTCTTCTAATTTTCTCTGCTTCTTGGGAGCACTTATAGCATCACTAGTAGCACTTTTTATGGGTCCCTTGGTATCATTCAAGGTTTATGGTATTACCCTAAGCACAATGAAAAATAGGTGAAAACCTTGAGAGATCACTTTTTACTGCAATACTTTATTGGAGGGATGAACTGCTTATGTGGAGGTGATAAGCATCACGTAGTTTTTCAAGCAAATTCTTGCAATATTTGCTCACCTCAATAGCAATAGGAGATGACTATAGAATGTTATATTAGCACAGTATATACAACAGTTAATTTTTATGCAGTTATGATTCAATGACATTAGTTTACATTCCTCAACTGGCGTAATTGTTTGCTTAAGTTATGATACATTTCAACTCTTTAGGATAGATTTGTGTATATTTTGTAGTAGTAAATGATAAAACAAACTAGTATCTACATAATTTTTTTGCATATATGATGAACCTATCTTTTTCTTAATTTTTTCAATATATCTAGGCGTCACGGTTTGTCTGTTTTCAGATTGGCACTAATCTCTAAAAATGTTTTAAATATATTTATTGAAAAAGATCTGCATATATGTGTACCTCCACAGTTCAAATCTGTGTTGTTCAAAGATCAACTGTAAGTCTTTATTATCTTGAATTAGGCAAAGCTTTTAAAATATGACACAAAAAGCACAGCAACAAAAGAAAAATAGCTAAATTGGACTTCATTAAAATTAAAAACTTTTGTGCTTCAAAAGTTTGAACATCATTTTGTGAACACCATTAAGAAAGTTTTAAAAAATGACCCTTAAAACTGGAAAAAATATTTGCAACTCATATATATATGTTAAGAGGCTTGCATCTAGAAAACTTAAAAAATCCTTACAACTGAATAATAAAAAGACAACTCAGTTGAAAATGGACAGAGGATCTGAATAGACTTTCTGAATAGATATTTCTGTAAAGAAGATATACAAATGGCCAATAAGCACGTAAGATGCTCAGCACCATTGTCATTAGAGAAAGGCAAGTCAAAGTCACAATGAGATAGTACTTCACACCAGTAGGATGACTTTACTCAAAAAGACAATGAAAAGTATTGGCAAGGACACAGAGAAATTAGTACCCTAATCCATTCCTGGTGGGAATTTAAAATGGTTCAGACCTCTTTTGCATACAGTTTGGTAGTTCCATAAATAGTTAAATGTGGGGTTACCACATACACAGTAATTCTACTCCTAGATATATGTTGGGAGAAAAGAAAACATGTCCACACAAAAACTCAAATGTTCTCATAGCATTATTCATAATAGCCAAAAATTGGATATTTTTGCATATCCAAAATGCCCATCAACTGATGACAGAATAAACATTTATTCAGCCATTAACAAAGAATAAAGTACTGATACATCCTAGAACATGGATAAACTTTTGAAAACATGCTAAATGAAAGAAGCTAGTCTACAAAATATTATATATTATGATTCTATTTATAGTGAAATGTCCAGAATAGGCAAAATTATAGAGACAGAAAGTAGATTAGTGGTTGCCTAGGGCTGAGAGGGAAAGGGAGAATTTGAGAATGATGTCTGAAGAGTGTAGAGTTCCTTTTTGAGGTGATGAAAATGTTCTAAAAATGATTCTGATGGTTGTATAAATCCTAAACATACTAAAAACCAGTGAATTTTAGACTGTAAATGGGTGAATTCTGTGGTATTTAAATTATATTTGATAAAGCTATTAAGATTTTCCTACCTCTCCAGAAAGATGTGTATCATCTGTCTTCTAGTTTAAGGTCAAGACCCAACCCCTTTACAAAGTTTTCAATGATTAATAGCAATTAATCAAATTCATTATTCCTATTCTTCTAATTATACACTTGTAATTTACCTTAGTACTTCTTTCAGTTGTGTTTGCCTCTCAGATTTATTAGTCATTGTATGTTTGTGTATGGAGGTTATGTGTAATGTCTATTACCAGCATTAACCATCTCAGTGCTATACTGATGGATAACCTCTGGAAACTCAAATGCTCATTGATTATTTAGTGAGTCCTATTTTTAAGGAATCTATTAAAATGGTTGGTAATCCTAGTCAGCGTGGTTCAAATGTATAGTGGCTATAAATTATATTTTGTTTGGCTATAAAACATAACTTAGGTGTTTTAGAAAAGGATATACATAAATTTTTCAAAGTCTTGCAAAAATATACTTATCTATTGAGTTCGCTGGTTTAAATTCCATTAACAAGAAAACAAATAATTGTTGAGCATGTACTGTATGTAAATAACAGTCCTGGGCTCTAGTAAGATACAGAAAATTATCACAAATACACCTGGCTTTTAATACTCTTACAGTCTAATTGGGGGATGGGAGTGATTTCAGAGACAAACGTGAAAAGTTCAAAATTAACATATTTAAACACTAAAATGAATCCTGGGGCTGTCTAGAAGATTAATAATAGCCAGAGTTGTTCAGGAAATGTTTATGGAGGAATGCGATTTTCAAATAGGCTTATTAAAATAATTATTCTTGTTTTTTAGGTACAAAACTCAAAACATGAACAACAATATATATTACCAATGTTCAAAGCTGATTTGGCTAGAACTGGAATACAGTTGCCTACAACATATTCCAGAGGAATTAGAAAAGACAAAGTAATGGATAACAGAAAAGATCCTCCATTCTTCAATGAAGATAACGTGGGACCATTTTATTACAAACTTCCTTTCTATGATACCATGGAGCTCTTCATTGAAACATTGACTGGAACGTGTTTTGAACTGAGAGTTTCACCCTTTGAAGCTATAATTTCTGTGAAAGCAAAAATTCAAAGATTGGAAGGTACTAGTAGTCTTTCTTTACTTTTAGGATATGAGGATTAAATTTGTTTATCAAGAGTATACAAATAACTTAAATTTTTCTTACGGAGAAAATGTCAAACGCGTGGAATTTTAAAGTCTAGGGTAATGGGCCCCCATATACCTCTTACTCAGCTTCAACAGTTATCAATTCATTAACTAACTTATTACCATTCCTGGATTTCTCCCACCCTAGTCTCCTTCTACCAGATTCTTTTTTTTTTTTCAAGCATTTTATTTTATTATTAATTTCAAGTATTCAGTACATTGGTTAGATATTTATACAGGTTATAAAACAATCCCCCCAATTACTGTTACCCCTCTGGCTCTACATATAGCCATTATACTATTGCTGACCACATTCCCTATGCCATGCTCCTCATACCTGTGATGATCTCTCAACTACTAATTTGTACTCCTTTAACTCTTCTCCCAGTTCCCTAACTCCCCTCCCCTCTGGCAGTCACCAGATTGTTCTCTGTATTTCTGAGTCTGTTTTCAATTAATTTGTTCTTTTTGTTCCATGGGTTCTGAAAGTAAGTAAAATTATATGGTATTTATCTTTCTCTGTCTGACTTAACTTTGCTCAGCATGATAACTGCTAGGTCCATCCATGTCATTGTAAATAGTAGGATTTCACTTTTTTCTGGCTGAGTAATATTTCATTGTATATATGAGCCGTAACTTCTTTATCCAGTTGTCTGTTTATGGGCACTTGGTTGTTTCCATATCTTGGCTATTGTGAATTGTGCTACCATGAACATAGGGATGCATAGATCTTTACAAATTAGTGTTTTGGTTTCCTTTGGGTAAATAATCAGAAGTGCAAAATGCTGGGTCAAAAGGTTGACCCATTTTTAATTTTTTGAGGAACCTCCAGACTGTTTTCTATAGTGGCTATACCAGTTTGCAATCCCACCAACAGTGTAGAGAGTTCCTTTTCACTACATCCTTACCAACAATTGGTGTTCTTTATTGATGATAGCCATTCTGACAGGTATTAGGTGATATCTCATTGTGGTTTTAATTTGCATTTCTCTGATGATTAAAGACCTTGAGCATCTTTTCATATGACTATTGCCCATCTTTATTTCCTCTTCAGAGAAAATACCTGTTCAGGTCTTCTGCTCATTTTTAAATTGGATTGTTTGTTTTTTTGTTGTTGAGTTGTATGAGTTCTTTATATATGTTGGATATTACCCTCTTATCAGATGTATCATTAGCAAACATCTTCTCCCAATCACTTGGTTGTCTTTTTGTTTTGTTGATGGTTCCCTTTGCTGTGCAAAACCTTTTTAGTTTGATTAGTCCCATTTATTTATTTTTTCTTTTATTTCCCTTGCCCAGGGGGATATATCCAAAAAGAAATTACTGTTAGTAATATCAGAGAGTATACTGCCTGTTTTCTTCTAGAAGTTTTATGGTTTCGGGTCTTACATTTACATCTTTAATCCATTTTGAATCTATCATTATATATGGTGTAAGAAGGTGGTCCAGTTTCTCTTTTTTTGTATGTATCTGTCCAATTTTCCCAACACCATTTATTGAAGAGAGTGTCTTTATCCCATTGTATAGTCTTACCTCCTTTGTCATATATTAAGTGAGCATATAGGCATGGATTTTTTTCTGGGTTCTCTATTTTGTTCCATTGATCAGTGTATCTGTTTTTATGCCAATATCATGCTGTTTTGATTACTGTAGTGGTGTAGTATAGTTTGACCTCCAACTTTGTTCTTTCTCAAGATTGCTGTGGCTATTCGAGGTCTTTTATTGTTCCATGTAAATTTTAGAATTATTTGTTCTAGCTCTGTGAAAAATGCCATTGGTATTTTGATAGGGATTGCATTGAATTTATAGATTGCTTTGGGTAGTATGGCCATTTTAATTATGTTGATTCTTCCTACCCACGAGCACGATATATGCTTCCATTTATTTGTATCTTCAATTTCTTTTTTCAGTGATTTATAATTTTTTGAGAACAGATCCTTTACCTCATTGGTTTATTTGATTCCCAGGCATTTTATAGTTATCAATGCAATTGTAAATGGTATTGTTTTCTTAATTTCTCTTTCTGAAAGTTCATCATTGGTGTATAAAAATGCCACTGACTTCTGAATGTTTACTTTCTATCCCACTCCTTTACTGAATTCATTGATCAGTTCTAACAGCTTTTTGGTGGAATCTTTAGAGTTATCTATATATAGTATCATTGAAAAATAACTAGAATTTTACTTCTTTCTTTCCAAATCAGGTACCTTTTATTTCTCTTTATTGTCTGATTGCTGTGGCTAAGACTTACAATCCAATGTTGAAGAGGAGTCATGAAAGTGGGCATCCTTGTCTTGTTCCTGATCTTAAGGAAGAGGCTTTTAGTCTAGTGTATGATATTTTTAATGTATCACCAAATTCGTTTTGCTAATATTTTATTGAAGATTTTTACACCAATGTTCATAAGAGATATAAGCCTATGGTGGTTGTTGTTGTTTTGTAATGTCTTTATCTGGTTTTGGAATCAAGTTGTAATGGTGGCCTCAAAAGGAGTTAGAGAGCCTTCTCTCTTCTTGAATTTTTTGGAATAGTTTGAGAAGAATAGGTGATAATTCTTTGACTATTTGGTAAAATTTGCCTGTGAAGCCATCTGGTCCAGGACTTTTGTTTTCTGGGAGGTTTTTGATTACTGATTTTATTTTTTTGGTGATAATAGATCAGTTCATATTTTTTGTTTCTTCTTGACTCAGTCTTGGGAGATTTGCATGTTTCTAGGCATGTGTCCATTTCTTCCAGATTGTCCAATTTGTTGGTGTGTAATTGCTCAGTATATTTTCTTATGATTCTTTGTATATCTTTGGCTCAGTAGTTATTTCTCCTCTTTTGTTTCTGATTTTATTTGAGTTCTCTTTTTTCCTTGATGAGTCTGGTTAAGCGTCTGTAAATTATCTTTATCTTTCAAAGAGGCAGCTCTTGATTCCATTAATCTTTTATATTATTTTTGTAGGCTCTATTTTATTTAGTTCCACTCTGATCTATATTATTTCCTTCCTTGTATTCACTTTAGGCTTTGTTTGCTGTTCTTTTCCTAGCTATTTTAAGTGTAAGGTTGGATTGTTTCTTTGAGCTTTTTCTTGTTTCTTGAGGTAGACCTGTATTGCTATGAATTCCTCTTAGGACTGCTTTTGCTGTGTCCCATAGATTTTGAGTTATCATGTTTTCATTTTCATTTGTCTCTAGTTATCTTTTGATTTCTTCCTTTATCTCATTGTAAACCTATTCATTGTTTACTAGCATGTTATTTAGCCTCCATGTGTTTGTGTATTTTCCAGCTTTTTCTTGTAGTTGATATCTAGTTTCATATCATTGTGATCAGAGAAGATGATTGATATGATTTGGTCTTCTTAAATTTATTGAGATTTGTTTTGTGTCCTGACATGTGGTCTATCCTGAAAAATGTTCCATGTGCACCTGAGAAGAATGTGTATTTTACTGCTTTGGAGTGAAATGCTGTGAAAATATCTATTAAATCATTCTGGTCTACTGTGACTTTTAGTCCCGTTTTTTTCATGTTGGTTTTTGTCTGGAAGATCTGTCCATTGCTGTCAATGCTGTGTTAAATTCTCCTACTATGAGTGTACTACTGTTGATCTCTCCTTTCATGTCAGTCAATAATTGCTTTATGTATGTAGGTGCTCTTATGTTGGGAGGGTATATATTTGTTTGTCCTTTTGATATATTGATCCTTTTATCATCATGTAATGCCCTTTTTTTATTGTCTCTTATTATAACCTTTGTTTAAAGTCTGTTTGTCTGATATAAGTATTGCTATTCTACCATATTCTTTTGAAGCAAATTCATGGCATCATGTTAATGGTGTGAAATATTTTTAAAGTTTTTCAACAGTTTATGGTGATACTCAAACTCTGTCAAAACTATGTTACAGTAACTTTTAATGGGCAATAGTAATTGAGGTCCCTTTGGGAATACTTTTTTTTTTAATGTGCATATTTTTTTAGAACTGTTTTTGGCTTACATTTACATAATTTGAAGTTTCCTAAGTAGAGCAGGGTTAATCAGTATTGTATATTATCTCTTTTGTGGTTTGTATATTTGTGAAAAGTCATAAATTATCTTTTATAAAATAAGTCTTTTTCTTTATACTTTGAAGATTTCCGAAATAAGTGGTATTTGCCATGTATAGTTGTTAAAAATGCAGTATTGACTGGAAAATTAAATTGCTTTTATACAACTAAATAGATCTTTGCTTTTAGAGCCAACTGGAACTTGATTGTAAAGGTAGTAACTAGCATTACCCTCCAGCCCAGTTTAAGTTCAGGATTGTAGATAGATGAAGAGAGTTGGAATTTTTATCTTTGTTAATCAAGAATCCTGGTGACTGCAGATTTGCTGTTCCTCTAGTAAGTAACTTCTGTTGAAGTTAATGTCCAGCTGAGTCCAATGACCACATCAGTACATCCAAAAATGGCACATTAAGCTTTTGTCTTCTCAAATGATTTGGTGAGATGTGGAGTCCAAGTAGTTTATTTTTGCTTTGTTCTTTTTTTTTTTTTAATTTATTTATATAATGGTATAATAATATCTTTTTTAGAAGTAAGAAGATTAAAAACTCTCTTGTATTCTAAATAATCTCTGTATTTTTTCCTCCTTTCATACATTTTGAATAACTCTGTACACCAAAAGCACTTTAGAGAATATTCTGTTTAGGCCTCTTAATGTTAGAAGAGTAAACTTGGGCTTAGAGGATGTTAGGGCTCATTCAAGGGAAGTATTTAGTTACTGATAGAGTTAGGAACAGAACCAAAATGTAAACTTTGTGTCCTCTATAGGAAGAGGCGTTGTCAGGGTAAAAGCAATGGCTTTGTAGTTATTGGACATTTGAATCCTAGGTTAGACCATTATAAAATGAATATAGTTACTGGGATATTAAATGAGGTAATATGTAAAAATGCCTGTTTTCTTAGTCTAGGGCCATCATAACAAAATACCGTAGATTGGGTGGTTTAAAGAAGAAATTTATTTTCTCACAGTTTTGGAGTCTGAGATCTGCACAGCAGTATGGTCAGGTTCTGGTGAGGGCTTTCTTCTTGACCTATAGACAGCCATCTTCTCACTGTGTCCTCACATGGCAGAGAGAGGGGAGAAGGGAGATGGGGGACAGGAGAGAGAGAGGGGAAAGAGGGTAAAAGAGAGAAAAGGGAGAAAAAGAACAAATGAGCTCTCTGATATTTCTTCTTATAAGGGCACTGATCCCACCATGAGGTCCTTACCTTCATGACTTCATCTAAGTATCTCCCAAAGGCCCATCTCCAAATATTATCACACTTGGAGTTAAGGTTTCATAATATAAATTTTGGAGGGACACAGTTCAGTGCTCCCTACAGAGCACCTACCACTAATGGTCAATAGATTTTAATGCCTGTTCCCATTCTTCATCCTCATACCCTACACCCTTTCCTTTTCTCTTATTCTCAATACTGTCTTATAACTTATTGTAATGCATGGGCAATGACAGTCATTATGTTCTTCAGCAGGCTTCAGGAGGCTTTCATGAAAAATTATTTAAATTTTTTTTTCTGGGTGACCCTTCTGTTTTCACCCAGGAAGACATTTGGAGCTAACTTGGTGGGTATGACTCTCCGAGACAGAGGAATATGAGGTAGGGCGGATAGAAGGTAACGGTGACACTGCTTGTTTTAATCCTTTAAGGAGATGGTTGCTCTGACAAGTGATTTTTCCTTTTAGGCAGCTTTTGGTAAGTCCAAAACTTGAGCTTAATAGGAGAAAGAAGGGTAGATGGAGGGGACTGTGGAGAAAAGGCTGAAGGAGTATGCTGGATGAAGAATGATGATCCTGTAGTGAGAAAGGAGCAGTATCTTCAGGGCCGTGAAGGCATAGGAGCA
Organism: Cynopterus sphinx; assembly: GCA_030015415.1. Lineage (NCBI taxonomy): Eukaryota > Metazoa > Chordata > Mammalia > Chiroptera > Pteropodidae > Cynopterus > Cynopterus sphinx. The sequence goes on from CM057382.1 coordinate 58,526,748, forward strand.
CTGAGGCCAGGCTGCCTGATTTCACATTACTTGCTGAGCAAATTATTTAAACTCTCTTTACCTCAACTGTGCTAATTTTAAATGGGAATAATAATAATACCTATCTCAAAGAGTTGTTTTTAGGATAAAATGAGTTAGTAAATGTAAAGCATTTAGCAGAACATTTGTGTTCTTTATCAGGAGAAAACAGTTTGTGTAGATAGTACAGTATGTACCCAAGAATATAAGAGCTCTGACCTTGGAGGTAGAGGCAATTTAGCTGAGTTTCTAGAGAAGGCAAATTATTTGGAGCTTGTCATTACCTAAAGCATAGGTCTGCAAAGGAGAGTACATACTACTCAGAGGATATGAAAAATAACCCAGTGGAATTTAGAAAGTAAACAATGTGCCAAGAAATGGAAGGGATTATTTTCATTGGTTCTTTATTGCCATAGGCAGTAGATTCCCTGGACTTGCCATCTAGAGTACTTATAAATTTTGGATATTAACCTCTTATAGGATGTGTCCTCGGCAAATCACTTCTTACATTTAATAGGTTATTTTTTTGTTTTGTTGATGATTTCCTTTGCTGTGCAAACCCTTTTTAGTTTGATGTAGTCACATTTGTGTATTTATTTTCGTTTGTTTCCCATGCCTGGGGTGACGTGTCAGAAAACATATTACTAAGAACAGTGTTAGAGAGTTTACTGCCTATGTTTTCTTCTAGGAGTTTTATGGTTTCAAGTCTCATTTAAGTCTCTGATCCATTTTGAGTTTAGTCTTGTTTATGATGTAAGAGGTTGGTCCAGTTTCATATTTTCACATGTATCTGTTCAGTTTTTTCAGCACTAATTATTGAAGAGACTGTCTTTACCCCATTGTATAGTTTCCCCTCCTTTGTTGTAAATTAATTGACCATAAAGGTGTGGGTTTATTTTTAGCGTCTCTCTTCCATTGATCTACATGTCTGTTTACATGACAGTACTACGCTGTTTTGATTACTATACCCTTGTAGTATAGTTTGAGATCAGGTATTTTGATACCTCCAACTTTGTTCTTTCTCAAGAGTGCTGTGGCTATTGGGGGTATTCCGTGGCTCCAAATAAATTTTGAAAAAATTTTTGCGTTCTGTGAAAATGTCTTTGGTATTTTGACAGGGATTACATTTAGTTTATAGAATGCTTTGAGATATTTTAACAATGTTAATTTTTTTTATCCATGACCACAGTGTATACTTCATTTATTTGTATCTTTATATTCTTTTTTTAATGTCTACTCATTTGTGAGTACAAATCTTTTAACTCTTTGGTTAAATTTATTCCTAGGTTTTTTCTTTGATGCAATTATAAGTGAGAATGTTTTCTTAATATCTATTTCTGATATTTCACTTTTGGTTTATAGAAATGCAACTGATTTCTGAGTATTAATTTTGTATCATGCTACTTTACCAAATTCACTTATCAATTCTAGTTTTTGGTAGAATCTTTAGGGTTCTCTATATATAGTATTATGACATCTGCAAATAATGACAGTTTTACAACTTTCTACTTTGGATACTCTTTATCTCTTTTTGTTATCTGATTGCTGTGGCTAGGACTTCTAATGCTATGTTGAATAGAAATGGAGAAAGTGGACATCCTTATCTTGTTCCTAATTGTAAGGAAAATGCTTTTAGTTTTTCACCATTGGGGATGATGTTAGCTGGGTTTGTCATATGTGGCCTTTGTTATGTTGAGGTTGCCACTGTGTTGAGAATTTTTATCATAAAGAGATGTTGGATTTTGTCACAGGCTTTTTCTGTATCTACTGATATGATCATATGATTGTTATCCTTTGTTTTGTTCATGCAGTGTTTCATGTCAATTGATTTGCAGATATTGAACCAACTTTGCATCGCAGGAATAAAGCCAACTTGATCATGGTGTAGGATATTTTTAATATATTTCTGAATTTTGTTTGCTGATACTTTGTTGAGGCTTTTTCCATCTATGTTCATCAGGTATATTGGCCTATAGTGGTTGGTTGGTTTTTTGTTTTTTGTGTATTTTTTTGGTAATATCTTTGGTTTTGGAATCAGGGTGATGGTGGTCTCATAAGAGGAATTAGGGAGGCTTCCCTCCTTTTGAATTTTTTGGAATTGTTTGAGGATAACTGTTAATTCTTCTTTAAATGTTTGGTAAAATTTGGCCTTCCTGTCCAGGACTTTTTTTTATGGGGAATTTTTTGGTTAATGATTTGATTTCATTAGTAGTAATCAGTCGGTTCAGAGTTTGTTTCTTCTTGATTCAGTCTTGGAAAACTATATGTTTCTAGGAATGTATCTATTTTTTCCAGATTGTCAAATTCATTGGCATACAATTGTTCATAGTATTTTCTTATAATCTTTTGAATTTCTGTGGAGTGAGTTGCCACTTCACTTTCATTTCTGATTCTATTTAATGGGGGCTGGCGCGCACACGCGCTCTCTCTCTTTCTCTCTCTCTCTCTCTCTCTTTCTCTGTCTCTCTCTCCCTCTCCCCCTCCCCCCTCCCTCCCTCCTTCCCTCCCTCTCATCTGGTTAAAGATTTATTCATTTTGTTTATCAATTGTGTTAACCAAGTCTTGGTTTCATGGATATTTTGTGTTGTTTTTCTAGACTATTTTATTTATTTTTACTCTGATCTTTATTACTTCCTTCCATCTACTCACTTTGGGCTTTGTTTATTGTTCTTTTTTTTTCTAGTTCCTTTAAGTGTAAAGTTAGATTATTTATTTGAGATTTTTCTTGTTCCTTGAGGTAGGCCTGTATTGCTATGAAGTTCCCTCTTAGGACTCCTTTCACCATGTCCCATAGATAATGAGTTTTTGAGTTTTTATTTTTGTCTCAAGGTTTCTTTTGATTTATTTCTTGATCTTATTGTTAACCCATTATTCATTGTTTAGTAGCATGTTATTTAGCTTACATGATTTTGTGTGTTTTTCAGGTTTTTTCTTGTATTTGATTTTTAGTTTCATATCATTTTATTTTTAAAAGTTTCTGTGATTGCAGAAGATACTTGGTATGATTCCAGTTGTCTTAAATTCATTGTGACTTGTTTTGTTGCCTAATGTGATATATCTTGGAAAATATTACCTTTGGACTTGAGTAAAATATATATTCTCCTTCTTTGGGCTGAAGTGCTCTAAAGATGTCATGCACAATTATGTGATAAAATGTTTTATTTAAGTCCATTGTTTTCTTATTGATTTTATCTCTGGAAGATCAATCTTTTAATGTCAGTGGGATGTTAAAATTCCCTACTATGTCTGTATTGCTCTGTCTCTTTTCATGTCAGTTAATATTTGTTTTATGTAAATAAGTGTACCTATGTTGGATGCATAAATGTTTACAAGGGCTATATCATCCTCTTCTTGGATTGATTCTTTTATCATTATATAATGTCCCTCTTTATCTCTTATAATAACGTTTGTTTTAAATTCTATTTTGTCTTGATATAAGAATTGCTCCTCAAGCTCTTAATCATTTCTATTTGCATGACCTGCCTTTTTACATCTCTTTATTTTTAGTCTGTGTGTGTATTTTAATCTGAAGTGGGTCTCTTGTAGACCATATATGTGTGTGTCTTATTTTCTTATCCATTCAGCTACCTTTTGTCTTGACTGGAGCATGTAATCCACTTACAGTTAAAGTGATTAATGATACCTATGTAATTATTGTTCTTTTATTATTTGTATTTAAGGTTTTTTTTTTCCTCTTCTTTTTCTTAAAGAAATTCTTTTAATATTTCTTGTGATACTGGTTTGGTGGTGATGAATTCCTTTAACTTTTCTTTGCCTGGTAAGCTCTTTATCTGTCCTACAATTCTAAATGATAGCTGTGCTGGGTAGTGTAATCTTGGTTTTAGGTCCTTGCTTTTCATCACTTTGACTATTTTGTGCCAATCCCTTTTGGCCTGCAAGGTTTCTGTTGAGAAATCAGCTGATGGTCTTATTTGAGCACCCTTCTAGGTAACTAACTGCTTTTCTCTTGTTGCTTTTAAGATTCTCTTTTTGACTTTAACCTTTGGCATTTGAATAATGAATGATGTGTGTCTTGGTCTGGGCCCCTGTGGGTTCACCTCATTTGGGACTCTCTGTGCTTCCTGGGCTTGTATGTCTATTTCTGTCACCAGGTTAGGAAAGTTTTTAATCAATACTTCTTGAAATGAGTTTTGAGTTCCTTGCTCTCTCTTCTCTTTCTGGCACCCTTATGATGTGAATGTTGTTGCACTTGATGTTGTTGCAGAGGCCCCTTAAACTATTTTCATTTATTTGGATTCTTTTTTCTTATTGCTGTTCTGATTGGGTATTTTCTGCTATCTTATCTTATTGCTCATTTGATCCTCTGCTTCATCTAATCTGTTGATTTTCTAATGTATTCTTTAGTTATTGTATTCTTCACTTCTGACTGGTTCTTTATTATATTTTCAATCCCCATTTTTGCCTTCTTTTTTTGAAGTTCTTACAGAGTTGATCTCTCCTTCCCCTAAGTTTGTTGAGCTTTTTAAAACTAGTGTTTTGAATGCTGCATCTGGTAGATTGCTTGTCTCCATTTTGATTAGTCCTCCTGGAGTTTTGTTTTGTTCTTTTATTTAGGACATGTTTTTTTGTGTTCCCATTTTGGCTGCCTCTGTGTGTTTGTTTCTATGGTTGTGAAGATTGGCTGTTGAGGGGCTGAACTTATAAAGCAGGATTCACTTCCACAGGGCTCTGGTTCCTGCCTCATCTGCTCTTTGTTTGTATCCTCCTCAGATGCAGGCCCAGGTGGTGTTCTAGCTGTAGTTGAAGCTGACCACTGGGCATGCCAGCCCAAGGGTCTCCTGGGAGTGGCCCACCTGCAGGATAAGTTCAGCTGCAGCCTGTGTACTCCCTGGGGGCCACCTGGAAAGAGTTACAAAGCAATCCTCAGATCGCTGCCACCCCTGCTGGGCCAAGCCTATAGGTACCTCGAGATGTGAACCCAGAATTCGATGTAGGCTGCCGCTAGTGCCAGGCTTGGGGCTGCTCAGTAAGAGCTATGAGACATGCCAACACCAAATGCTGCTTTTTTGGGTTTTATGATCCTTTGAGAGATTTTAAGAAAGTCCACAGCAAGAGCCAAGACAGGCCATTTGTATGGAATAAACTGCTAGAGGCAGCTTGGCTTCAGTGTCCTGCATATTGGGAGGGGTGGGGTCTCAGAGGCCAGGTTGCAGCACAGCCAGTGTTAGCCAGGTTGATAGAGCTCAGATGTGGTGGCCGCCTGCATCCACCCATCAGAAATGGGGAGGGCTCAACAAAAATATGTATTTCTGTTTGGAATAAAGCCACTCCTCCAGCTCTCACCGTGAAGTCAGACAACTCAATTCCTCCCTGTAGGTCCCTGGTACCTTTCGAGGAGCTGCCCCAGCGCTGGAGCTCAGAGTGAGCAAGTCTGTTACCGAGTAAGTCTGCGTGCGGGCCCCTTAAAGGAAATGTCTGTGATTCTTGCAGCCCTCCATCTCACTAAGCCATAGTTTCCACTGGTTTTCACAGCCTGAGATTGTGATGACTTCTCTTCCTGGCACTGGAACCCTGGGCCAGGGAGCCCATTGTGGAGCCAGGATCCTCACTTCTCTGGGGGGAGGGGGCTGCCTCTGCAGCTAAGTTATCCTTCCTGATTCTTGACCACTTGGTGGTTGTGGGACTGGCTCATCTCATGTCCCCACCCCTCCTACCAGTCTCAAGGTAGCTTCTCATGTATGTCCTCCATTGTAGGACTTCTATTCCGGCAGACTCAGGCAAGTCCCAGTGATGTTTGTTGTAGTTTTGTTGTAATTTTGATGCGGTCACGAGAGGAGGTGAGCAGAGCATCTACTTTCTATGCCATCTTGACTGGAAGCCTGGTTATATACTTAGTAAATACTGTTAGCATCTTAATTTATAACAATACAGTCCAGACTTCTGCCAACTTAATTTTAATTGTATATAAGTTTTGTTGCTTTGTGTCCTCCCTTTTGTGGTGATGTCACAAATTACACCATTATACATTTTATGTTCATCAACAGCTTTATATTTGTTGGTTTATGTAGTTTCCTTTATCATATTGGGAAAAATAGGATTTTCAAACAAAAATATACTAACACTGTCTTTTATATATACCTGCATAATTTTTTTTTAACAAATGTTCTTTATTTTTTTGTGTGAATGGATTCAAGTTAGTCTCATGTCCTTTTATTTTAACCTGAAGGATTAGCATTTGTTGTATGACATATATGTTAATGACGAATTCTCATTTTTTGTTTGTCTGGGATTGTCTTTATTACAATTTTTAAAGGATTATAGAATTATTGGTTGATAGTTTCTTTTTTTTTTTCAATACTGAATATGTTATCTCTCTTCGTTCTGTCTTCCATGGTTTCTGATTAAAAATCAGCTATTAATCATACAGAGCACACCTTTTTGTGGTAAGTAGCTTCTGTCCTGTTGCTTTTTGGATTCTCACTTTGTCTTTGTTTTTGCGAGTTTAATTATGCTGTATTTCAGTCTCTGTCTCTGAGTCTTTTCAACTTGGATTTCATTGAGATTCTTGGGTGTATAGATTGTATTTTATTTTTTAATCAAATTTGGGAATTTGGGGGCCATTATTTCTTTAGCTATTCTTTCTGCCCCTTTATCTTTTTGTCTTCCAGTACTCCCATTATGCAGATAGTATGTATGCTTCATCTGTCCCACAGGTCTCTTAGGTACTGTTGACTTTTCATTATTCTTTTTCCTTTATGTTTCTCAGACTAAGTAGTCAAGTAACCTACATTTAAGTTCACTGCTTCTTTCTTTTACCTGCTCAAACATGCTGTTGAACTCCTGTCGTGATTTTTTTCATTTCAGTTGTTATACTTTTCAACTCTATATTATCTATTTAGTTTTATTTTATTATTCTAGGTCTTTATTGATATAGTCTTCATTTGGTGACATATGGCTTTCTTTCATTCTTTGTCCTTGGCTTCCTTGTAAAATATTTAAAATAACTGACCATGTATTTGTCTAATAAGTCCATTTTCCCCCCAGTGAATTAATTTTGTATAATCTATTCTTTTTAATGTTTGTGGCCATGCAGTCTTTGTTCCATTAGCATAGTTATCAGCTGAGTAGACAGAGAATTTTTTTAAATGACTGGAACAAAAAATTCTGCCAGTTTTTGCAGAGAGACTTTGTGTATGTATGTTGTGTCACCCCTTTAACACTTAGCCGGGCAGTTTACAGCTGTTATAGCCTTCACATCCTGGTTTTGTAGAGCCTAAAAGTTAGATAGATGTGAGAGCTTATTGCCTTCTTGCTTTTTGTTGAGCATATGCACACCCTTGGTCATGTGTGTTGCCTTCTAGGTTCCCAGGAGTATGTTTAAGATTTTGAAAGCCACTAATTCCATGTCCTTTCCCTCCTAAAATTTCTGATTAATCTAAGTTGTTTTTCCCAACTTGTTTCATTTACTCAGGCAGCAGCAACTAAAACATTTGCTCATAAATGCTTTCAACAAATGCCCCTCTGGAAGTGACTTACAGTGCTCAGTAAATTCTCAGTTAGGTAAGACAAAGCAAACTATTTGAAAAGATCTTCTCATAAGGCACCAGATAGTTCAAAAGAAATTAATTTTTTGTGAATGAGGTCCTTTGTGTTCCCCCTGGTACAGGTATTGAGAATGAAGCTATTTTCAACGCTGCTGCTAAGATGGAGAGTAGAGTCTAGAATTAGTGTGAATTAAAATACAACAAAAGCTCATTGTTCTTAACAAGTTTCAGCATTTCTTATGACTGCTCCCTGTACTGCTATAATTAGTTGGTCAATTTCCAGGGTTTTTTCAGAGTTAATTTTGACATTTTTGCCATTTTAGTTTCTTTTACAGGGTTGTACTTTTGGAATTCCAAGGATTCCAAAATTATTAATAGAAATTACTTTGCTATTTTCTCTGCCATCCTCACCTGCATGTTTTTAGTTATTTTAGCAGAAAAGGCATTCTAATGTGAATTTTTCCCCCCTCAGTACATTAAATGTGTTGCTCTGTTGTCTTCCGGAATTGTTTAAGGAACAATTCTGTCATCCTTATTTTATTCCTCTTTATGTAAAATATCTTTATTTTTTTCTGGTTGCTTTTGAGATTTTTCTCTATCACTCAATGGTTTTGAGCAGTATCATGATGTTATATCTTTCCTTAATTTTCTCAGTGTTTCTGTGTCTGATGTTCATGGAGCCTTTTGAATCTGTGAGTTTTATAGTTTTCTTCAAGTTTTGAAAATTTAAAACCATTATTTTAAAAAAACTTTTTTGTTTTCCCTTCTGTCTTCTCCTTTATCCTCCTCCTCTTCCTCCACCCCCTTCCTCCTCCTTTTTGCAAACTCATTGCTGATATAATAGTGGGTTGCTCGAAGTTTTCCACAGCTTCTTTTTTTCTGGCACTTTTTGTTATTCCACATTCCATTATGCTTAGTTTCACTACTGCGTATGTCTTCTAGTTCACCATTTATTTTTCTCTAAAGTCTATTCTGTTGTTAGTCATATCTAGTGTATTTTTCATCCCAGAATTGTAGTTTTTATCTCTAAAATTTGAACTGAATCTTTTTAGGTCTTCTTCGTCTCTATTTCAGTTTTCAAACATAATGAATGTAACTATATTAACTTTGAAGGTACTCCTCTGATAATTCTAACTTCTTTGTCAGTTTTGCATGTCTTTGATATTTTTCTGATTAAATATTGCACTTTTTTTTTTTTTTTTTTTGCTTACTGGAAATCATTGACCAGATGACCAGATACCTGACATTGTGTATTTTAGTTTTGGGGTGCTGGATATTTTTGTACCCTACAAATCTTTTTGAGTTTTACTTTGTGATTTATTTAAATTACTTTGAAACAGTTCGACCCTTTCTGTTCTTGATTTTATAATTTTTTTAAAAGCGTTTCTGGAGTAGTATTCACTGTAGATTTAATTATTCCCCATTACTGAGGCAAGATCTTCCTGAATATGCTACCAAATGCCAGATAAATTATGAGATTTTTTTTTCCAGTCCAGTCCTGTTTGAGTGCTGGACAGCATTCTCTCTCAGATAGTTTCTTCTTGCCCTGAGGTAGTTTCCTTATAAACACATGCTGCTTAATGTTTTGCTGAATACTTGAATGGCATTGTCTGCACATCTGTTTTGCCGTTCTTTTCTCTCTGGCACTCTTTCTGCTCGATGAACTCTATCTGCCTTTGTGTCCTTGGACTCTTCACTTTTCAACTCTCTGAGTCTGCTGATATTCATCTCAATTTCTTCTCTTTACGTGGCTTGGAAGTTCTCTTAGAGCAATAAGATGGGGCAATCTTAGGGCTCACATGATTCCTTTGCCACCTTTCAGAGGTCTCTTTTTATTGCTTGCTGTTCTAGTGTCTGGAGAATCACTAGAACAGGGTAGCTAAAGGATGTCAGACTCATTAATGTTGGAATTAAAGTCATTCCTACACGTATTTTAATGCCGTCTTTCATTACCCTCCATTTTAGTAATTCTATTTGAGGCACACTTGCCTTTTTGCTCTCTTCAATAAATCCAGCTTCTTCCTATATACAGATATCTTTATTGTTCCTTTCCCCACTTTATTGAAATTCTCAAATGCCATTTCCTCATTCCTTTCTTGACCACTCATAAAAGTACACCCTACCCTCACCTGTGCCAATCACTCTTTATCTCCTTACTCTACTATATTGGTTTTCATTTAATTGAGTAACCTGGCATTATATTATAGATAAGTGTACGAAATAATGGATTTATTGGATATATAGGACATTAGTTCATTAGGACAGGATCTTTTTTTCTTATTCACTAGTATATTTTTAGCTCAGAGAATAATGACTCATATAGGATAGGCATTGAAATATTTGATGAATGAATGAAGTAAATCAGAATGTTGTTTAATAGTTTTTAATGACATCTAATTGAAATGTGGTCTTCTGGTGTGAATTATGTAATCTTCTCTATGTACATATCATTCTTTCTCTAGTTCATTGTAATAATGCTCTTTCTACAATTATTTCTTTTTCGCTTTTTCTGAAATGACTACAATCCTACATTTTTGGATTTGATTTGCAAATTTTTTTAAGGATATTTCATCTATGTTCATGTGAGATATTGGTCTGTAGCTTTTTTTATTATTATTATAATGCTTTTGGTTTTGATATTAAGGTAATGTTGGCAAGTAGAATGAGTTAGGAAGTAGTCCCCCAGTTTCTATCTTATGGAAGCAATAGTAGAAATTGGTATCATTTGTTTTTTTAATTATTGGTAGAATTCACCAGTAAAATGATCTGGTCCCAGTGCTTTTTGTTTTGGAAGATTATTAATTATTGATTCAATTTTTAAAATAGATAAAAGCCTATTTAGATGGTCTATTTCTTGTGTAAGTTTTGGCAGATTATGTCGTTCAAGGAATTGGTCCATTTCATCTAGGTTATCAAATTTGTGGGCATAGAGTTGTGCATAGTATTCCTTTATTATCCTCAAGCTCAGAGATTCTTTCCTTAGCTCATGTCTGGTCCACTGATGAGCCAATCAAAGGCATTCTTTCTGTTACAGTGTTATTGATCTCTCTAGCATTTCCTTTTAATTCTTTCTTCCATCTCTCTGCTTAAATTGCCTATCTGTTCTTGCATTGTGTCTCTTTTATCCCTTAAAGCCCTTAGTATATTAATCAAAGTTGTTTTACATCACCAGTCTAATAATTCCAACTTCCTGTCCTATATGAGTGTGGTTCTAACGTTTGCTCTGTCTATTCAAACAGTGGGGTATTTGTGTTTTGTATTTTTTTTTTTTTTTGCCTTTTTTGGTATGCCTTGTTTTTCTTCCTTGATAGCCAGATATGATATAGTTGGTTAAAGAAACTGCTGTTAATAGGCCGTCAGTTATGTGTGGTATGGTGTGGAGTAAGGTGAGGGGTAGGGGAGCTTTTCACAGTCATATGGTTAAGTCTCATTCTTCTATTGAACCTGTGCCCCTTGAATGAGAAATGTATGAGTGCTTCTCATCCTCTCCCTAGTCCCCTGCACTCTCCCGTAGGAATAGCTAGAGTGAAGTGTAATTAAAATTTCCCTTCCTCCACATGGAATGCCAGAGCAGGGGCTGGGTACTTTCCTTCCCTCACAGGGAAGGCTAGAGTAGACTGGGGATGGGTATTTCCTTTCTCCTCAGGTCAGTTAAGCTCTAATGAAACCCCGATAGATTAGGCTTCAGTAAAATGGTTTATCCTGAGGGCAGACCTTGTTAAGAAGAATAAAATGATTTGGCATATTTCAAACTGGTTACTTTCATTCTCCCCCTGCTGGAAGCACTAGGGGATTTTCCTCTGATATTCACTGTGAGAACTCCTGGAGGTAAAGTTAACTGTTGTATCCCTTGGTTTTTAACTTTCATCCTTGTCCACACTGAGCCTGCAGCAGTTCATCAGTCCTATGTTAGGTCTTCTTACCCACTGGTTCCTGGCCAAGGTTTCTGCTCTGGTTTGTTGTGATTTTCTGTATTAACTTGTCTCTCTCTCAGATTTGGGGGTTGTAGTTTGCCCAATGACCTCGTTTCTTCAATGGATTCAAGAAGAGTTGTTGAGCTTTTAGTTCAACTTTTTACTTGTTAGAATTGAGTGGTGACTTCCAAGATCCTTACATGCTGGACTAGAAACCTGAAGTCAGATTATATTTTAACAGGGTCATTCTGGCTACTGTTCTGAGAATAGTAGAAAGAGGAAGGGAAGGCAGAAGCAGAGGCTGCTACAAAAATAGAGGTGAGAAATGGGCTGTTTTAGACTACGAAATGATAGCTGGAGAGGTAAATAATTGTATTTGGAAGTTTGGATGGCAGGGAGCCAGTAAAATTTGCCAACAGATTGAAAGTAGAGTGTGAGAGAAAGAGAGGAGTCAGGAGTGACTCCATGGTATTTGACATGAGCAACTTGGGATGGATGGAATTGCCGTTAATTGAGATGGTTAAGTTTAGAGCAGAAGCAGGTTTGAAAGAGTTTTGTTTTAGACATGTTAATTTTAAGATAATTATTTATCATCCAAAGAAATACATTGAATAGCCTAGATATGCTTGCTTAGGGTTCAGGGAACAAATCCAGGCTAGGGAGAACATTTTGAGAGTCTTCAGTATTTAGCTGGTAGGATTAGATCTCCAAGAGAATAAGTCTACATTGAAAAAGAGAAGAGATCCAAGGGTACTGCAAACTTAAGAGGTCAGAGAGTTGAGGCTGAGCAGCTAAGGAGGTTGAGAGGGAGTGGCCAATGAGGTAATAACAAAGCCAAGAGAATGTTTTATCTTGAGAATAAAATATTTCCAGGAGGAGGGAGTTGTCAGCTGCTTTGACAAGCCCAGTAGGAAGAGAATTGAGAGTTGACTGTTGGAACTTTGATTGCATGACTAAGGTGGTATTGGCCAGATTTCTATACTTTAAAGTTAATTTTTAAATCTTTTAAATTAATAAATAACTTATGAGGAACTCTCTTGATACTATACGAAGATCCTGTTTCTTCTTACCATTTTGACTAATAACTTTATTATCCATTGATGGCCTTTCCAGGGACAGTTATTATTGTAGTATTTGCTTGATGTTGATTTTTCTATTTCCCTTATTCCTTCTTTATTTATGGGCATTCTACTATAAGGAAATGCTGTCCTTTAACCTTTATTATCTATTTATCCAATTATTTATTTATATCAGCAAAGACTTGTGGATATTTTATTTTGTGGATTATAATCTATTACTGTTATTTTGTTGCTGAAATTGTATCAAATTTGGCTATCAGTAGCTTCAACTTGGTTCATATGTCCTTTTGAAAAGTCCCTATCATTTTTTAGGCATATCCTTGCTTTGTATGACACCACAAGATATTCCAGGTTCATTTTGTATTTTACCTGCCTCAGTCCTGGTATCAGTTATTTCAGTAAGATATTTTTATTGGAATTCTAAAGCTGCTTTTATTGGAATGGTATTTAGAAACCACCATCCAAGTGCTAAGTGTGCTCATTGCTCTTGGGGTATCTTTGCATCTAGGCCTTCATAATGGGCAGAGATAGGAAATATGTATATTTAGTACTCACATATACACATACTTCTGTGTCTATCCAAATTTTATATATTAAAAACCAGGAGTTCATTTAGATACCTCAAATTCCAATTTTCACCATAGTGTTTATTCTAGCCTTTTTATTCTAGCCTTTTTTCTTTTTTCATTTGTAACCTCTTTTTCTCACACTGAGAACTGTTCACATTATGCAAAGTGTATGTACTTATTTGCTCAGACTTACTATATACACAATTTAGTTTAGAATCACTAACGCATGTCTATGTAGGAAACAAATTTACTAACTATAGCATATTTGTGTACAATCTTCAGCCTACAGTATACAGTCAGAATGCCACATTTTCTTTATCCATTTATCTCTCAATAAACATTTAGGTTACTTCAATCTCTTGGCTATTTATGGATAATGCTACAGTGAACATAGGTGTACAGATATCTCTTCCAGATCTGGATTTCTTTTGATATATACCCAGAAGTTGAATTGCTGGATCATATGATAATTCTATTTTTAATGTTTTAGGGAGCCTCTGTACTATTTTTCATTGTGGCTGCACAGTTTTATATACAAGGCTTCTCATTTCTCCACATCTTCACCATCACTTGTGATTTTCTGAATTTTTTGTTTGTTTGTTTTGAAAGTGGACATCCTAATAGGTATGATATCTTTTAGTGGTTTTGATTCACATTTCCATAATGGTTAGTGATGTTGACTAGCTTTTTATAAGTGTTTTGGCAATCTGTATTTCTTCTTTGGAGAATGTCTATTCAAGTTCTTTGTTCATTTTAAAATCAGATTGGTTGTTGTTTTTGCTGTTGTTGAGTACAGTCTAATTCTTTTGCTTTATAAATTAGAGATAGAGAGTAAAAGTTGAGGTTTTTACCTTTAACACTGAAATGGAATAGTTCTGGGAGAATTTTCCCAGGTACCTAGTAGGTTCTTTCATTGTGTAGATTCAGGTCTTTTCTATTGCTAGAAGCTTCCCAGGATTATAGGGTTTTTTAAAAAATATATTTATTATAATTAGTTTCAAGAATACAGTACATTAGTTAGACATCTACATAGTTTATAAAATGATCCCCCCAGTTGCTCCCTCCTTCCCCGACCCTCCACCTAGCCAGTGTATCAATGCTAACTGCATTCCCAATGCTGTGCTCCCCAATCCTGTGACCATCCATCAGCTAATAATTTGTACTTCTTAAACCATTCAGTGAATTCTCCCAGCCCCCTAAACTTCCCTCTCCTCTGTCTGTCACCAACTTGTCCACTATATTTGTCAATCTGTTTGTTATTTTTTTTATTCCTTAGATTCTGCATGTAAATGAAATCACACAGTGTTTATCTTTCTCTGTCTGACTTAAATACCTCCTAGATCTATCAGAGCAATATCTTTTTCCATCTCCTTCCTTTTCATATGTAGGGGTCTTATTTGTTTATCCTTGCAGCCACTCTGTCTTTTGGTTGGAACACTTAATTCTTTGTCATTAAAGGTACTTATTATAGGAATGTAGTTCTTACCATTCTTTATTTTTTGATATATGTTATTTCTTCTTGGTAATGATAAATTTCTTTAGCTTATTTTTGTCTTGGAAGCTCTTTATCTGTCCTTCAACTCTAAATGATAGCTCTGCTGGATAAAGTATTCTTGGTTGTAGATCCTGGGTCTTTGTCCAGTTGAATATTTTTTGCCAAGCCCTTCTGTCCTGCATAGTTTCTTTTAAGAAATCAACTGCCAGTATTATGGATATCCCCTTATAAGTAACTAACTGCTTTTCTCTTGCTGCTTTTAATTTTCTTTCTTTGTATTTAACCTTTGGCATTTGAATTATGATGTGCCGTGGTGTGGGACCCTGGATCCCTGATTTTTGGAATTTTATGAGCTTATTGTTGCCTCAAAAGGCCACACCAGAAACCGAGGCCAGCTGTCTCAAGTGTGTGTCTGTCTAGGTGCTGCTCAGCAAGGAGCACCTGACTTGCTGAGGATACACCTGGATGTGGCGTAGGTGGGGCTGCAAGTTGGTGGAGGTGGGATTTCAAAGAAACCTGTGGGCGGAGCGACCTCTCTTATTCTGTTTGATATCACGGCTATGGCGGTGCTGTGTCTGGTGCACTGGTAGTGGGGAGGGCTCAACAGGGAACAGTGGATACTGTGGCCACTTCTGTACAGAGTGAGTCTTGGCTTATCTCGCCTCAGACCTCACTCGGACAATGTCTCCTTGTAAGTCCCTGGTGCCCCCTGTGCACAGCCTAATCGGCACTGGTGCTCAGAGTGAGCAGGTCCATCACTGCGAAAATCTGCTAAGGGACGCAGCCTCTGTTTCAGCCACTGCAAACCGAGCAGCCCTGCGTCTTCTCCCCTTCCTACCTTCTGCTATTGCAGGGTGATTTCTTGAATTTCTCCCTAGTTGTATGGTTTGTTCATCTAGATCCCAGGTGATTTTTCCTCACTGCTGCTCCTTGTTTCCATCACAACTAGGATTTGATTGCCAGAGGGATGAACAGAACCTCTGTCATCAAGGCCTTTCTTTTTGCCTCCCAGGATTATAGTTTCAAACATTAGCTCTGTTTCACAGTTTTGTTTTTTCCTTTTCAAGGACTTTTAATAACACAAATAAAATTCCTTCTTAGCCTTTCACTTTTAGTACATTCTCTTGGACCCATTTTTTACTTTTCCTTGTCATTTTCATTTTTTTCATTGCTTATCCTTTACTAAATATGTATTTGAGTCTATTATGTATTGATATCTTGTAATTTATTCCTCATTTTTGAGGTAATTTTATCTTTTTTTTTCATTTCTTTTCTGAGTTTAATTAGGTTTCTTTTTAATTTGTTCCTGTTTTGTTGCTAGGTGGGAGATGGTGGTGGACATTTTCTGTTCTTAATTTTTGAATTTCTGGTTCAAAACATTTTTTCCTATCTTCAAATTCTTGAGCAAGTTTGCAGTTTGGCATTGCAGTTTTCTTCTGCTTCATTGCTACTTTTCTGGGTAAAATTTTACCTTGGTTGATAGATGTGGAATTTTGTTTCCCAGTTTTTACTATTAACTCTATATGGATTTGTTTAATTTTCTCTTGATGGTTTTTGTGGTATAGGGATAGTTTACAGATTCTGTTGTATGGTGCGCTCTCAGTGTATCGTTGTTCAGATATTTTAGCTATTTTATATTTGTTTTGTTGTGCGGGGAGTTGTGAGTCCCCAATTTTGGGATTCTCTTTTTTCTTGCAGGACCCTTAAGTTTTCACCCCTTGCTCTTTTTCCCCTTGACTATTTGAATTGTTTTTGCCTCCCACAGAAGCTCCTTCAAATTGTTTGGCTTTAAAGTCCCTTCCTTTTAGTCAGTGCTAGTACTCTAATCGACTTGAGTGCTTTTTGTAAAATTTTTAGACTTAGAATGGCCTTTTTCTTTCTTGTGATGGTCTTATATAGAGTTTATTTACCAGCACTACCTTCCCTCTCTGTCTTCAAAATTTTTCTCAGTTAGCTTTACAGGGGTGGGAGCATGAGGCTTCTCGTACTGGGAATAGGTGAATGCCCCCTTTTTTCCCTCAGTTATTTGGAATTTTTATTCTCTGACTTCAAGTTATGAGGGCCGAGGTCCTGGTTTTTGTGTATCATTTCCCTTCTTGTTGTTATGTATTGTTTCGGGAGGAAATATTAGGAGATGGGAGCTGTCTTTAATTATCTGTAAATCGTATTGATTCTGGTTTATTTCTAAATGCAGATATGAACATGCTCTCAAACATACATGTATCTGTGGGGAAATTCTTTAAAAGACAAAAGAAACATGCTTCAGTCATTGTTAGGATTAAATGAGGTCATGAGGGTTGGGATTGTTGAGATTAGTGTCCTTTTAAGAAGAGATGCTAGAAGACTCCCTTTCTTTCTCTCTACATTTGCAAAGAACAAGTCATGTGAGCACACAGGAAAATGTTAGCTGCCTATAAACCAATAGAAGAGGCCTTAGAATAAAACTTGCTTTTCTGGAACCTTGATCCTGGACATCCCAGTCTCTAGAACTGAAGAATCTATTCTTAATATTTTGGGTATATTTCCTTTTAAAACTTATATTTGTGTGTTTAATGACTGGATGGTACTTTAATATATATTTCTGTCTTTATTTAGTCTTCTATTAAGAGATATTTTCACCTATCCAATTTTCACTACTATAAACAAAACTGTGATAACTGATAAAGGAGTGTGAGTGTATTTGTGAATACACAAGCTTATAATAATAAACACTAGCACACATAGCACTATTACTCTTCTAGTCAAAACTTGCTTTATAGCTAGAGTAATTAGAGAGGGCAATATGTGAGATATTTAAAAAGGTTTTCATCAATATCAGTATCCATTATACGTTTTGTTGTCTGGATGATGCTCACTCTCCAGCCAATGTAGTCCAAATATTCTTTGGGCATCCAAATGTATAATTTTCCAGAAAAAAAAAAAGATTAACTATGCTGAAGTGTGGGATCTGCCTTAATGTTCTTTTAGCATCTCAGAAATGTAAAACTGTGCTATAATTTTCAGCATTGAAATTTGTTCATAATATACTTTCCCCCCTAAGATTGAAGTATTCTGTAATTCATGTTTCTACAAAAATACATGTAAATATACAATGATGAACTATAATGAAATACAAACACTGAGGTGGAAGGAATTTTCTAATATATTAATGTTTTTATTGGAAATTATATTTTATGCCTGTTCTCAAGGTTATTAACCTTTCCATTCACAAGAGATATAAAAGTTGCCATCTTAATCACTAAATAAACTCACATATAAACAATCACTATTTCATGTGGACATGTTACTCTGGCAACAGATTTTTAGAATATAAACCCCTAAGGACAGTAAACTAAATGTTCCATTTTTTAAAATATAATTAATATATTAGTTTCAGGTGTACAGTATGATGATTTGATATTCTCATATATTGCAAAATGATCACCACAATAAGTCTAGTTAACATCTCTCAACATACAGTTATATTTTTTTTCTTGTGATGAAAACTTTTAAGAACTCTTTTAGCAACTTTCAGATATAGTGTTATTAATTATAGTCTCTGTGTTGTACAGTATATCTCCATGACTTATTTATTTTATAGCTGGAAGTTTGTACATTTTTAACCCTCTGTATCTATTTTCCCTATTCTCACTTGTATGTTCTTTTAACACTGAATATAACTGAATGAAGACTGTATTTTACAGCATTTAAAACTATCTTCTAGGCCTTAAATCTTAAACTCTTCAGGGCTGATTCACAATATCTTGTCTTTTAAAGGGCTCTCTAATGTCATAGTACTTTGTTTCAAGGCCAGAGAGTTACTAAAATATGTTTTTTCTAAAGTGAGCAGATGTAGCTATGTCTTTTACCTATGATTTGAAGTGTGTTTATTATTATTAGTCCTTTAATTAAATAGCTGTGTATCATCTTCACAAGATTCTGTTGAATTTTAACCATGTTTATAACCTTTCCCAAAGGTATTCCCATCTGTCAGCAGCACTTAATTTGGAATAACATGGAACTTGAAGATGATTATTGCTTGAATGATTACAAGTGAGTGTAATTACATATTAGCTTTTTTATAGATGCTCAATATTACGACCAGTGTTTTTCTTCTGAATCTTTGGATCATGTCTCTTTTCTTGTAAAAGTTCTGATCCCTAGATTTCAGTATAAACCCTAAAATTTATGATATTTTGGTTCATTAGCTCATACTACTTGATTGTTGTCCTCTGACTCTTTGTTTTACCTTTTATTATTTATGCCAAACTATTTGTCTCCTGCCATTTCAGATCTTTCTCTTTGATCTTGCTGCCTTTGTCCCTTGCATCAAATACTGACCCATTCCCACCTGGCTACATCATTTTCACAAGTACTGGAGATAAGAGAGTATTGCTTTTCATCAAGTCTTTCATTTTTCATTAAGTCCTCCTTCCATTACTGACACTGAGTGCACCACTGATGACAGATATATTTTCTAACTGTTTTTCTCCTTCCTCTTATATAATTCTTCACTCTTAAGAACAAAAAAGTCAGAGGTGATATGGAATAGCTGGGAGAGTGCTTGGAGACATTGTAGATTTGCTGTTTTCCTCTTTTCTGTTTTGTTAAATATACCTGCTGTTTCGTTTCATCTTAGGGCCTCTTTTTCCTTACATGTGAAACGAAGAAGCTAAACCACATAATCATTGAGGTCCTTTCCAGTACTTTTATTCTGAGATTTCATGTCGTATTTAAGGCTTATGAGAACTCGTCACTTTTTCTTTATTTGTACAAGTAAATAAGTTAACCTTTTATATTTATGTACATTGCTATATCTCTTTTTAAATATTATAGGATAGACACTATGCCTAATTAGGCATCACATAATTATGTATATATTTAACACTTACTGCATTTTGATAGTTGTAATTTATGTTTGTGTTAATTATCTACAGCATTTCAGAAGGTTGTACCTTGAAGCTGGTATTGGCTATGCGTGGCGGACCTATAAATACTAGAAGAGGTAGGCATATGTTAAAATTATGTATGTTAAAGCATTCAATAATCTTCAAGTAATGACAATAATAATCTTCAATTCAGTTGGTATTTTTATATACTTTGTAGTCAGGTTCTCTTTCAGCTATTAGGTCTTAGAAGAACCACATTTGTTTCTGTAGATATTATTCTTTAAAGCCTAAATGCATAGAAGAAGAAACACATATTCCAGAAAAATCTCATGATTCATGATTCTGTAGATTTTTAAATCCACAGAGATTTAAAAATAAATCTCACCAGTATAGAGGAGAGAAATGGGATGGCATAGTATAAATATGTTGTAATTACTGTGTTTAGGTACATTTCCATCTTGTTGCTTTTTTTATTCCACTGAGTCTTCAACTCCTAGGGTAATGATTGTTACATAAAATTCCAAAGATGCCTGTTAGCCCAGTTTATGATGCATTTGGTTTTCATGGATATTATCATGGCCTTGTTGAATCCTTTTTTAGAATGTGGGTGACCTCTGAGAGTTCATTGATTCAAGGGATACCTTGTGAGTGTCTACTAGATGTTCAGTGCTGTGTTCCATGGAAGAAAACATCCTTACTCCATAACAGTGCCTACAATAAACATGTAAAAGTTGATGTTGTTTTAAGTAGTTTGTAAGTGCTATGGAGGAAATAGGGTAGTGTGATGGAGTATGTGGAAGCAGGGCAGTAGGAGGACGATTGTGGAAGGGTCTTCAGAGAAGATGATGTGAGCAGAGACTTGATTAACAAGAAAGTTCTAAACCTACAAAGAACTGGGAGTGTTCACATTGATTCCTGATTCAAGTATGTCACATGAATCCCCACCAAACAGAGGCATCCTTAGACTGCTCAGAGCAGTCCTGCTTTTGTGGGCCTCATTTTGGACAAGGCCTTTATTTTCATTTGCTCATTCTGTAACCAGAAAATTGAAGGTTAGGTATTGATTTCACTGTGGGCTTATTTCTTCCATAAATCAAATTTTATCTCTATGCTTCATAATTTTGGTTAGAAAATAAGGTTATTACCATCTTTTTCCTAACTACTTCAAGAGGATTTTGTGACATATGTTTGGCTGTTGAACTGTTTTTGAATAGGATAAAAAAATGAAAATAATATTAGAGCTGACAAATTAGCAGTCCTGCTATCAGAAACTTTCCAGTAATTGAACTTATGAAATTGTCCTATGTGACCTAAGGTGATGTTTATAGTATTGATTCTGAGAGTAATGCAAGAACCCTAAAGCATTTACTGTTACATTATGAAGAGAGAGAATTATATAGTGTTTAATGACATATGAACTCCATTGTATTATATTTTGAAAGTTGATTATTTGTATATAATATTGTCTTTAAACTAGAGGGTTTAATCTATGACTAAAATTATTATATGTTTATGAGGAGGAATGTAAGTGCTACAAATTATGAGTTAAAAGTGTATGTATTTTTTACACTTTTTTAAAAAAATGAAAATGAAAGGCATCACTACCCTCTGGTAGTTGAAGCTTTGTAATTTTTTCCTTCTACAAATTTTTGTCCTGTTTATAAATTGAAAAATCACTACCTAGAACAAGTTCGGTGTTTTGATATTTTAAATTCAGTTATTAATAATTCTGCCTTTATTGTATCAACATTTTTTAAAATTAAAAGCTGGCTATTATCTACCTTACATCATTGAAAACTTTGTGAAAAAGAAAAGCTGTACCCATCTAAAACTCCATAGTATTTGAGAAACCATATTTTTTTAATTTAGTCTTTATTTAGATGATATTTAGACTTGCTTGAAAATTACAGTTTAGAAAGTACCTTTATCATCTGAGTTCCAATAATGCTTAGCTTTTAAAATTGTTTGTGAATTAATCATTATAAAAAACAGCATAAAAATATTTTGCTTTCTAAAACTAAATTTTATCCTAAAGTATATATTAATGGTTTATACTTGGTGAAATCTAAATGCTTTTATTTGAAAAACTGTGTACATACATACACATATGTTCATACACACATATTCAGTCTCAATGCCTCCCTAAGTAAGGCACACTCTGTTGATTTAAGCAAGGCTTTCATGTAGCTTTAGTAATGGAAGTAGTAACATAGTTTTTGATTTCTTATTAATGTAACATGGAAAGTTTGTTATTAACTTAAAAATGGTAAGAACTTGTTTTGAAAATGTCTTTTAATATTTACACATTTTGTGCCTATGAGTTAATTAGAACATCCAAATATTTTTAAAGCTAAATCTTATTATATTTCTTAAGTTTTGCATTTTAGTAGTGGTGGTGTAATTTAAGACATGGGAACATCTTTAATGGTTTTTACCTTGTCACTTTCAGAGTTTAGTATTTCTTATTGCTGCAACTTTTTAAAAGGGTAGTACAGCACTATGATTCTGTTAATAAATAAGCTACTAGAATGAGAGTTATGCAGTTTGAGAAATTGTTGCCTCTTTAAAGAAACAGCAGATATTTTCTTCATCTTGACATTAGAATGTCCTTGAGGGTGAACTTTTTTTTTTTCTCTCAGACCACTACTTAGACACCCAAGTCTGGGGTGCAAGGGCTATTAAAACATTTACCGTAGGAGCCAGCAATCTTTTTAGGACCAATCCACCATAAGATCAGGTTGTAATGATGGCTGCAATATCATTCAAACCTGAGGACAACTTTGGGCTTCTATAGCTTGCCAGGAGTAGGAGCTTTGCTCTGGTCCTTGTGCTCTGACTGCTTACCTGAATACATACTAGGACAGTTGGAGTCTGAATAGATGCTTTCAAGAAACAACATTCTGACCATTACACATATTGCAGTTTTAGTACATAAGTGGTCCCCTTGTGTTCTGAATTATTGTGTACTTTTAATTATCTAACTGTATATCAATAAACAGGTCTAAGAAGAATCAGCTTCTGTATAAAACAAAGAAAAAGAGGGATTCACTTGCTACTCATTTCTAATATATATCTCCCAGTTATGTGTGTGTTATATTATTTTAATCAAAAGAAGTGAGATTTATAGTGATTTTAATTATTGATTGTTGGAACTAATATTGGAAAACATAGGAAGCAGAAGCTATCAAGTAAAAGCAATCATCAGTAATTATGTCATAGAATAAACAAATATAGACCCTAGTGGCACAGGAAGAACCTCATTTATTTTTGTACATAACAACATAATAACATATTTTATTTCTTTTATATTGATATAACATAGGGAATGGTGTATTAACTATAAAAGACCAGAAACTTATTTGAAACCTGGTGCTTGCTCTCTCTCTCTCTCTCTCTCTCTCTCTCTCTCTCTCTCTCTCTCTCTCTCTCACTCACACACACACACATGTTGTTGTTCAGATTCAGCACATTATGTCCTGTCACTGTACCAAGATGTATAAAACTTGATATAAATTGAAAGCTTGTTTATTAATTTTTTATTTATAGTTCCTATGGAAGATCCACTTAGGGAGATGGCTGAGTACATGGATTCCAGTCGAGATGAGGTCTGGGAGAAGACCTCCTGCAACAAACAAGTTACATTTTTGGTATACCGAGAAGGAGATCAATTGAATTTCTTTCGTGTAGTAGATAGGGGAGATGGCACTTTAACACCATTATCTGAATCTTTAAGGTAAATAGGTTTTCGTTTGCATGTCTCATTTAGAAAAAGAAAACATCCTATGATACATTCTATACACCTTATGTTTGCCTTGTATTGCCAAATAATCTTATTCACAACACTGACTAAATTTCATGCATTTTCTCCCACCCCTTTCCCCCAGCCCCAGGTATGTAATTCTGAAACTGTCCTTTGAATGCTGAATACTTAGACAGTAATTTCTGAAATTTCTTTATGAAATAGGATTTTTTCATACAAAAGTTTTATTTCTGTAACTTTATGAAACTCTACGTTGCCTACTAGGTTAGAAAGTCTTGTTATAATAGTGTGTTATGCAATATTGCCATAACATAAAGGATTGAACTTAAGTTGCTATCTTTTTAAGTAATTTAACTTGGCTGCTTAAAGGTGGATAAATCTTACTTCTCTGGTCTTGTTTTTATACTTTATAAAAGGGATAGAAGTTGTTATATTACTTATAAAGTCAGAAGAAAACAACCTAAAGGTACTTAGCTAGGCAACAGAACAATTAGGGAATTGGACAAGGTAACTTGTAAGTTTCTGTGCACTGTCTTACTATGATTCTTTTTGCCTTTCAATTAAGTTACTAAATAAGTATTTACTGAATTTTTGTAGCCAGTCTCTACACTAAGCACTGGTCTACAAAGATGATTATTTCTCTCTCATTGAGCATACAATCTGCTATAAATAGTATCTGTAGCATACTCTTGACAATTGTTATAAAAAGATATCAACATCTCTGGAAAACCAAATGAGAGGGCCTTCATTTTGCCTGAAAGGTGGGGAGTTAGGGACAACCTCTGAGAAGAAGCAACCATAAAAGACGAGTAGGAGTTTGCCAAGCAGACAAAGGAAGGAAAGCTATTACAGGTAACTAAATTTAATCCCACAACATAAAAAGCTAATGGCTAAACTATTCATAGCAAAGATAACTTTAGCTGGGTGCTCTGCTCAGGGTCCTACATGCTGCAATCACAATGTTAGCAAAGGTGCACTCTTATCTGGAGGCTTGGTTGGGTAAGAGAATGAACTTGCAGGCTCATTTACAGCATTGGCATAATTCATTTCCTGGTGGTTATATGACTGAGTGCCCTGGTTTTTTGCTGGCTATATTGTCTTGAGGTTGCCCGCAGCTCTTTTTGTATTAACTCAGAGTCAACTGAGTTAGGGCTCAAATTACATCTGCAAAATTCTTTTACTTTTGCTCTATTCTGTTGGCTAGAAGTAAATCATAGATTATGCTCATACTCAGGTAGAAGAGTATATAGAATGTGAGTAACAGGGATTGGGACTCATAGCGATTCCTTTAGAGTTCTGCCCACCACAGAGTGATATTTGAAAGATAGATTCGACTTATTCTTTGCGGCCACAGAGAGCAGACTGTGACAGATGGGTGTTGACTGTTGACTATGTGTCTAGGTCTGTGTTAGCACTACAAACTTGACATAAACACACGGGCTAGAAGTCAAGATGGGGGAGCAGTGAGCAGCCTTAATCCAGTGTCTCTCACTTGGACCATGAAAAGAATTACTTCATACCAGTCTCTATGCTAGTTCACTGTTGTTTTGGGTTTTTTCCTCAAGTATATCCTTTTTGCCCTCCTTTCCTAAAGGAGAGAATCTAAACTCCTTAGCTTAGCTCATAAGGTCCTTTATCACCTGTTATCATTAATTTTTCAGATCTTTCATTATGCCATGTTATTGCACATCTATTTCTCTTTGCTAGAAATATCATTTCCTCCTTTTACTCCAATTTTCCTCAGCCAACTTCTGTTTTGTTTAAGATATAGCCCAAGTGTTGCTGTGGATTTCAGTTAAAATTATATTAATGTTTCCCTCAAGGTAATAATTATTTTTTATAATTTTTTTCTTTCTTTCTATTCACCTGCCAGAATTAGATGAGATAGAGTGGATGAGAAAGGGAAGCAGAGAACTTTCTGAATCATACATTGGGGGATATTTATCTTTCCTGTTTAACAACAGGGGACAGCAACCTTTTTTGTAAAGGGCCAGAGACTAATTATTTTAGGATATTCAGGTTAAGAGGTGTAGGTACTTCTATAACAAGAGAAAAAATTTTCTATAAGATTTTTACTGACAGAATTCAAAATATAAGAATAATAATTGAGTACTTTTATGTGTGTGTGTGTGTCTACTAATGAGAATATAATTCTTTCTGTGAGGGTGATGTTTTACTTAATTGGGTTAGAAAGCTAGTGTTGCTTATCTGATTTATAAAATCAGTTGTAGACATTCATCTGTTAATATTGATCTGTAATGAGATTTTATGTGTTTTATCTTTGAAAATTATTTTTCACACAGATAGATACTACCAAATATTGATGAGTTCATGAACATATGTTTTAATTGAGCATAATCGTCACTTGAAATACATTTATAGAAATTTATTACTGTCTTCTCTTGCTGTTTACCTTTAGCATGCCATTACATTGTAGATTAAATACTTCCAATTGAAAATAGAGCTCCTGAATTCCACATTTAAAGAGGTTTTAAGATATTGAAATTTTCATTAACTTGCAATAAAGTATGAAAATGCTGCTGGTAGTAGTATACTTTGATTTCAGAAAATATGTCTGCTCTAAACTTCTGTAGTAATGGAGATCTCACTTAAGTTTTTAACTTTTGAAAGCATGTCATTACATGTGATTCACAGTAATGCTAGTTCTCAAAATGTCATTACAGCAGTATATGTTTCTCATATGCACACTGTTTTACTTTCTAATTTTAGGTGGAATTTATTAAGAAACATTCTCAAGTCCACAGAAAAAGCAAATCTCTAAAGTCATTCAGTGTTTAATACTAGCAGTTGAGGGTGGTTCTTTTTGTTCAGAAATATTCAGTGCCAGCCATGAGCTAAAAGAAAAATCACAAAACTACTACCATTGACACTACTGGTTCAGTAATAATACATGATAAATTCAAATATTTATGGCAGAATACCTGCTGATGAGTAACCATAGGTTTTAAACACCTTACATTTTCATTAGCTTTGTAATCTGTTCAACTAAATTTTTTTTTTACTTTTATTTCATTGATTGTAGTAGATTTCACTTCAAGTTGTATTGAAGTAGTATTTTAGCAACTTCTTTTACAATTTTCTTCACTGCAGTTTAATGCATACTCTTCAAAGGTATTAGTTATTCAGTTACTTCAAACTTGGTATCAGTGCCCTGAATAAACAAAAATATCTAGACAGTATCAGTAACTTATGTTGACTAATCAAAAGCCAAGGAAAACAACTACAAATGATTTGTCTTATTTTTTAATTGACTATTGATGTTTCTTCCAATGTTGTCAGCTCTTCAAGAAGTTGTTCTTGTTGAAGGAATAGTCTTTAAACAAGTTTAATTACTTCAACTGCTGTGATCATGCATGGTTTAGTTAATACACTATTGATAAACAGATTTCCTTGTTTGGCTAGTAAATAAACTTCTTGGAAACTTATTTTGGTTGCAGTATCATTTTCATTTTTTATTTCTGGGAATACTACTGTGATCTATTTCATTTTAGATTTTCTCATTTTTCTTACCATTGCTTTCCTACAAGTTGAGAATACTGTGATGAATCCTCATTCTGGTAATGTCCAAATATGTTGTTTTTCTTTAGCATAGCTACAGTGTCATTGCATAAGAAACACAATACTTTGCCATTTGATGAATTTAAAAAATGATTCATGCTCTTTGTGCCTTAAAACTGCACCATTTGAAGTCCACTCTTCTCCTCTTGGCTTTGACATGTTGGGTATATATACTGGTAATTTTTAAAAAGTCACTGTACAGTGATATACATGGCGCTCAAAATGCTTTTGAATTATGACTGTGTCACTGATTTGTAGTGTGACAGTGCAAAGAAATGAAAGCCACATACAATTTCTTTGTGTCTACTCAACTCTGCCACTGTAGTGCAAAATCAGCCATATGCAGTATGTGATTAAGTGAATGTGGCTGTGTTCCAATAAAACTTTATTTATGGATGCAAATTTGAATTTCATATGATTTTCATGTTGTGAAATATTATTTTGATTTGTTCAACTATTTAAAAATGTAAAATCCATTTTTAGTTCATGAGGCACACAGAAATACATGGTGGACTGAATTTGGCCTATTGGCTGTAGTTTTCTAACTCCTGCCCTCAGAAGTAACAGAATTCAGTACTTATTTGGTTCATTTCAATACAAAATCTATTAACGGTCACTTTTAGTCTCAGATCTTTTTAGTTAATCATGCCATCTTCCTGCTTTTTTAAATGGTTCAAAGAAGTAGAAGGAGGTATTTGCAAGTCCTAATTAAATGTAACATGTGTGAAAGTCACATGAGGACTTGGCTTCATGATGAACAATATTCATGTTGTTCATGCCCATCTCTTATTCTTTAATCACATTATTAGATTAAAAGATTTAGAAAAGGTTAAATATAAGCATTCTATAAAATATTAAGAGAATTTTCATGCATATTTGAATTCGCTATGCACATGTATTAAAAATTTGATTTTCTGTTATAGAGAAAATATTTAGAATATTTAAATATAAAGAAGAATATTTTTGGATTAGATTTATAAATTATTATTTTATCCTAGTCTATTTACATTTCTCCAAATAGAAATTGTGGTTGGCTTCTGACTGATGTCATGAATCTTTGCTTTGTGAGAAAAAAAAAGCACAATTATGTGATTCTTTTAAAATAGAGGTACATTTAAAAGTTTCTTTAATCCTCCAAAATGCATCTAATGAAATATTTATCATGATTTTACTTTTTAAATATACCACACATGTGGAAACAGTAAAGGACCTTTTTTTTTTTAAAGGAAAGTTGAGTCAGAAAACTCTTTCAACATTCAGTATGGGTACTTAAAGTTAAAATACTACAAGTATAGGAGAGAAGTAAAGTTAAAATATTCCAAGGTAACCAATAGTAGAGTGTGCTTCCAACTTTATGGGCAAACTAGCAAAAATCTTCTTCACTCAGCCCTTCTTTTCAGTTATAGTTAAACTTGAGACAGAGTCTTCATGTACTGTAAGTTCTGTCTCTATTTTAGGAACACAAGCATGGTTCAGTAAAGTCTGTTGTTTGATGCATGGGAAAGCATCAGGAAGTAGAAAAAAGAATAGACTTTGGATTTGGATCTTAAGTCTACCATTTATTAGCTCTCTGGTCTTGAACAAAATCACTGAATCTCTCTAAACTGCAGTTTCTTTATTTATAAAATGGGATAAATATCAGCTTGTATAGTTTTTGTGAAGATTAGAAATAATATGTGGAAAGTACCTTGCAGAGTAGGCATTTAGTAAATGGTAGCAATGTTAATTTAATTTTGTGCCCATTGTATCTGTCAACTTTCATACTGCAATAGGAATCTACAAAAGGTAAAAGTAAAGTAATGGTCACAAGGCAAACACTGGGACTGAACTGGTTATGGAGATCAGTTCTGACCATTCTTCCTTCTGACAAGTATGCCTGCTGTACATGTAATTAACCCACAATTTTAAAATGTCATCATCAGTTTCACCATATAAAGTTTAGGAATGGGGTTATCTACTTTCTACTTTGCCTTTGTGGGGTGGTAGTATGTGCTTCAGAAATGTTATGGAATATGCCCTATTAAGGCTATCTAAATTTCCATTTCTTAACAGCCATATGAAATTGGAAATCTTATTAACCCTCATATTCTTTAGCATAGGTACATTAGTTTTTTTATAAGTAAATCAGGCACAATGACATTCATTTTCTGCTCTATTTAGTCATTCTTCAAATATGCTGAGCTTGTGTTTTTTTCAAACTTTACCATTTTAATTTTTTTATTATTGAAAAGGCTGAATGAAATTTCAGTAATGTTTATGTTTAATATTTATTGAAATGGGCCAAACACTCTTCCAGGTGCTAAGAATGAAAAGATGCAAAAGTCCAATAACTGCTTTCAACTTGTAAATGGTGGGATAAGAGGGAAAGATAGGCATGTAAGTACAAATGTGAAGATAGTGTTATAAGTACCATTATACTATGCAGTCAAAAAGAAGAGGCTCCAGCTAATAATTATGTTAATGAATAAATATGAATATTTTTAGTCATTGGCAGGTATCAGGTACATTTCAATAGTAATTATTTTCTTTGCAGTGGTGGTTCTGTATATAATTTATATACTGATGAGGATGAAGAAATTGAGCCTTCTCCTTCTGGGCAACAGATAATTGAAAATTCAATTACTATGAATAAGATGAAGCTGCTGAAGGCTAAGATGGAAAACATGAATCTCAGCAAAAAGGTGAAGCTATTGGCATTTGGCCAGGCCTTTCTCTAGGTTTTCTGTGCAGGAGTCAGATTGAGGTCTGCTAGTAATTGTGAAAAATATATTTATAAAATGTCATTCATCTGAAGTTTCTGGCCTCAGTTATTTAAAAGTGATTAATTGGTTTTTAGGCCAGCAAAACATTTAATGTGATTATTCTGCACTTAAAATAATTCATGATATTTAAAAATTTTGTGGTTCTAGACCTAAGAAGGATAATAAAAGATAACCTAATCTTAGTCTTACATTTACTTTTTTAAATACTCTGTTAATTTTATTTATTATAGATATTTTCTTTGGGCATTATATTCAGCTTTACTAGATATTGTTAGTCTTCCAAAGTGATTCCAAAGTAATTGAACCAATTTACATCTGTCCTGTAGTTAATGAGAGTTGCAGTTTTCATGCATTTTTACTAGTATTTGGTATGGTCCTTCATTTTTATTTTTGTCATTCTGGTTGATGTGTAGAGCCATCATTGCATTTTTAATTTGCATTTCTCTGACTAATGAAGTTGAGCACCCTTTATATATTTATTGTGTATTTTATACCCTTTTTTGTAAAATGCCTTTTCAAATCTTACCCATTTTTCTTTGGGTTGTCTGTTTTATGCTTATTGATTTTTTAATATCTAAATTTACTCTGGATGTGAGTTCTTTGTCATGTATATATACACATATGTATATACACATACATATGTACATGTATATCATCACTCTTATTTTGCTTTTCACTTGATTAACAGCTTGATGAATTTTTATGTTTACATATATTTATGTACATATAACCCAAATTAAAAGGGACCTGTTTTTTCAGTTTTCCTTATAACTCTTTTCTCGTCAATACCCACTTTTCTCCAGTCCCAGAAGTAACTAGTATTCTTATATTTGTCACAATAAATTAGTTTTGCCTCCTCGAACTTTGTATAAATGAACTCATTAGAATATCTCTCTTTTTTTTGGGGGGGGAGTGTCTGGTTTCCTTTGCTCAGGATAATACTTTTGTAATTAATCATTGTGTTGCATGTCTTTTTTTTTTTTAACTGCTATGTACTATTTCATTATAAGACTGCAATTTGTTTTTCTTTTGACAGACATTTGGGTTGTTTCTAGTTTTTAGTTTTCATCAATAAAGCTACTTTTAATACTCTTATGCATGACTTTGGTGGACATATGCACTCTCTTCTTTGAGGCATATACCTAGGAATAGTCTTGTACAGATACAAAAGGTATATATGTAGCTTAGTTGTTGCACCAAACAATTTTACAAAGTGTCCGAACTAATTTACACTCCCATTAGCAACATGAGAGTTCCAGTTTGTGCCACATCCTCACCAATACTTGATATTGTCAGTCTTTTTTATTTCAACCATTCTGATAAAGAATTCCTCTGATAAGGAATGATATTAAGTTTTTCATATGGTTATTGGCCATTAAATATGGCTTTTATTTTCTATTTTTTCATTTTAATTAATTAATTTTTATTATGCTAACATTGATTAATGAAATCCAGTAAGTTTCAGGTATACAATTCAATAGTAAGGCATAGATATACATTCCATTGTGTGTTCGCTACACAAAGTTAGATTTCTTTCTGTCACCACACATTTGACCCCTTTTACCCCATCTGCCTCTCCCCTCTTCCCTTCACCCTCCCTTCTTGTAACCACAAGTCTATTGTCCATGTCCATGAGTCTCTGCTTCCTTGTCCTGTTTATTTGTTGCTTTTTGGTTTATATCCCACATATAAGTGATATTATGTGTTTTTAAGCTTTTTCTGCCTGGCATATTTTGCTTAGCATGATTATCTCAAGGTCCATTCCACTTTGTTGAAAATGGCAGTATTTTATCTCTTGTGGCTGAGTAATATACTCCATTGTATGTATGTACCACAGCTTCTTTATCCAGTCATTTGTTTTAGGAAACCGGTTGCTTCCATGTCCTGGCCACCACAAACAATGCTACTATAAATATCAGTGTGCAAATATCTTTTCAAGATGGGTTTGCAAGTTTTTGGGGTAAATACCCGGTAGAGGGGTTACCAGATCATATGGTAGATCAATTCTTAGTTTTTTGAGGAACCTCCATACTGTTTTCCATAGTGGCTGTACCAATTTGCAGTCCCACCAATAGTGTGTGAGCATTCCTTTTTCTCTGCATCCTCTCCGGCATTTGTTACAACTTGTCCTGTTGTTTATAGCCATTCTAACAGGTGTGAGATGGTATCTCATTGTGGTTTTGTTTTGCATTTCCCTAATAGCTAGCGATGTTGTTGTTTGTTGGCCATTTGTATGTCTTCTGGAAGAAGATTTTGTTCAGGTCCTCTGCCCATTTTAAAATTGGATTGTTTGGGTTTTTTGTTGTTATTGAGTTGTATATTTTGGATATTACGCTTTTATCAGAGGCATTGCTTGCAAATGTATTTTCACATTTGGATGGTAGTTTCTTTACCTTATTGATGTTTTTTTTTGTTTGTTTTGTTTTTTGTGAAGAAATTTTTTAGTTTCATGTAGTCCTATTCATTTAGTTTTGCTTTGATTTCTCTTGCCTTTGAGGTCAAATTCATAAAATCCTCTTTAAGTCCAAGGTCCATGCGTTTAGTTCCCGTATTTTCTTCTATACAATTGAATGTTTTGGGTCTTATATTTAGGTCCTTAATCCATTTTGTGTTAATTTTGGTGTGTGGTGGTGATAGACAACAGTCTCTTTGCATCCTTTTGCAAGTAGCATTCCAGTTGTCCTAGCACCATTTATTGAAGAAGTTTTCCTTTCTCTACTGTATGTTTTTGGCTATTTTGTTGAAAATTATTTGCTCATATAAACATGGGTTTATTTCTGGATTCTCAATTCTGTTCCACGGATCTGTGTGTCCTTTTTTCTGCCAATACCATGCCATTTTGATTATTGTTGCTTTGTAGTATAATTTAAGTTGGGCAGAGTGATGCCTCCAGCCTCGTTCTTATTTCTCAGGATGGCTTTGGCAATTAGAGATTTTTTGAGCTTCCATTCAAATCTGATGATTTTTGCTCTATTTCTATTAAAAATGCCAATAGGATTTTGATGGGGATTACATCAATTCTGTATAATGCTTTGGATAATAAGGTCATTTTAACTATGTTGATTCTTCCAATCCAAGAACAAGGAATATCTTTCCATTTTTCTGTGTTCTCTTCGATTTCTTTTAATAGGGTCTTATAGTTTTCATTATATAGGTCCTTCACATGTTTCGTTAGCATAATTCCTAGGTATTTTATTCATTTGTTGCTATTGGAAAAGGAATTATATTTTCTGCTTATTTTTCTGACACTTTATTATTAGAGTATAGAAACACTATGGATTTATAAACATTAATTTTGTGTCTAGAAACTTTACTGTATTTGCTAATTGTTACTAGAAGTGCTCTTGTGGATTCTTTTGGTTTTCTATATAGAGAATCATGTTATCCACAAATAGTGACAGTTTGACTCCTTCATTTCCTACTTGGATGCCTTTCTCTTGCCTGATTGCACTCACTAGGACCTCCAATGTTATATTGAATAACAATGGTGATAGTGGACAGCCTTGCCTTGTTCCCAATCTTAGAGGGAAAGTTTTTAGTTTTTCACCAGTAAGTATAATGTTGGCTGAGGGTCTGTCATATATGGCCTTTATTATATTGCTACTTTCCTTCACCAATTGTGTTTCAATCATAATTGGATGCTGTATCTTGTTGAAGGCTTTTTAATTTGTTTATATGGTGCATCACATTAATTGATTTGTGTAAGTTGAGCCATCCCTGGGCCCCTGGGATGAATACCACTTGATCGTGGTGTGTTTTTAATATGTTGCTGTATTCGGTTTGCCTAGTATCTTATTTAGGATTTTTGTATCTGTATTCATGAGAGATGTTGGTCTGTAGTTTTTTGTGTATGTGTGTTATCTTTATCAGGCTTTGGTATCAGGATAATATTGGCCTTGTAAAAAGAGTTAGGAAGTATTGCCTCATATTTGATTTTTTGGAAGAGCTTGAGGTCAATAGGTATTAAATCTTCTTTGAATGTTTGGTAGAATTCACTGGTGAAGCCATCTGGTCCTAGACTTTTCCTTTTTGGTAGGTTTTTGATGATTGTTTCAATTTTCATACTGCTGATCAGTCTATTTAGATTTTCCAGTTCATCTTGATTCACTCTAGGAAGGTTTTATCTTTCTATGTACTTGTCCATTTCTTCTAGGTTGTTAAATTTGTTGTTATACACCTTTTCATAGTTTTCTTGTATGATCCTTTATATTTCTGTGTGTCTTCTTGTTATGTCTTCTTGGTGCATGCTTCCCTTTATCATTTCTTCTCTTTCGTCCCTGATTTTATTTATTTGTGTCCTTTTTCTTTTTTCTTTAGTGTGTCTACCCAGGGGTTTGTCAATTTTACTAACCTTCTCAAAGAACCAGCCCTTTGTTGCATTTATCTTTTCTATTGTTCTTTTTCTTTGTTTTCAATTTCATTTAATTCTGCTCTAATTTTGATGATATCTTTTCTTCCTACTTTAGGCTTCATTTGTTCTTTTCTAGTTTTTTAAGTTGAAGCGTTAGGTTGTTTATTTGGGCTTATTCTCATTTTTGGAGGTAGGCTTGTAATGATGTGAACTTTCCTCTTATGACAGCTTTGCTATGTCCCAAAAGTTTGATATCTTGTGCTATCACTATCATTTGTTTTAACGTATCTCTTGATCTCTCTGTTTATTTCTTCTCTGACCCAGAAATTCTTCAGTCAATATGTTGTTTAATCTTCATGTATTTGTGGTTTTCCTGCTTTCTTTTTACAGTTGATCTTGAGTTTCAAAGCATTAGAATCAGAGAATGTGGTTGGTATGATTTTAACCCTCTTACATTCGTTGAGGCTATCTCTGTGTCCCAGTATGTGGTTAATCCTTGAGAATGTTCCATGTACATTAAAGAAGAATGTATAAGCAGCTGTTTGGGAATGAAAGGCTCTGTAAATGTCAATTATGTCCAGCTGGTAATGTGTCCTTAAGGTTGTTACTTCCTTATTGATTTTCTGTTTGGATGCTCTGTCCATATCTGACAATGGGGTATTTAGGTCCCCTACTATGATAGTGTTTTGGTCTGTTTCTCCCTTTATTTATGTTAGTATTTGCTTTATATATTTTGGGGCTCCGTTGGTGGGAGCATAG
This sequence comes from Cynopterus sphinx, assembly GCA_030015415.1. Classification (NCBI taxonomy): domain Eukaryota; kingdom Metazoa; phylum Chordata; class Mammalia; order Chiroptera; family Pteropodidae; genus Cynopterus; species Cynopterus sphinx. The sequence goes on from CM057382.1 coordinate 58,561,407, forward strand.
AGATTAATAATTGTTATGTCTTCTTGGTGCATGCTTCCCTTTATCATTATGAAGTGCCCCTCAGTATTTTTCTTTACATTTTTTTTTTATATTTTGAAGTCTGTTTCATCTTAAAAGTAGCAAGAGAAAAGCAGTAATTTTACCTACAAGGGAGCATCCATGTGACTGGCAGCTGATTTCTCAAAAGAAACTATGCAGGACAGAAGGGCTTGGCACAAAATATTCAACAGGATGAAGACTCAGGATCTACTCCTGCTTATCTCTGAATGTCATTTGCTTGAAATATTATTTTCCACCCTTTCACTTTGAGCCTATATTTGTCTTTGGAACCAAGATGTGCCTCCTGAAGGCAACATATGGTTGGGTTTTGTTTTATGATCCAGTCTTCAACTCTGTGCCTTTTTATTGGTGAGTTCAGTCCATTTACATTTAGGGTGATTATTGAAATATAAGGTCTTCTTATAGCCATTTTATCTTTTGTTTTCTGGTAGCTCAGTGTTTCCATTGCTTTCTTGTCCTTTTCTTTCTTTCTTTCTTTCTTTCTTTCTTTCTTTCTTTCTTTCTTTCTTTCTTTTTTTTTTTTTTTTTGAGGAAAGGGAAGATTGTGGATTTTCCCTCTGATCCTTCTTGTTTTATGTTATATTTTTTGAATCTTTGGCATGTGGTTACCATAATGAATATGTAAAGAATAGTTATATACATAGTAGTCCATTTTCTTCTGTATATGCCTTATCTCCATTCCCCTTTGCTAATTTGGATCTTGAATCTTCTCTGCTTTTTTTTTATTGTGGTCTCAATTTGTCCCTATATATGCTGAACGCTCATTGCTACCTTACAATAGCAAATCTCTACTTATTAAGTTTATAATGCCTTGTTCTTAATAAGTATTGCACTACTGTGCTTCTGTCTGCCTGCTAGTTGCTGCACTCATTGTTTATGTACTTTTTTTGTCATTTTCTTTTAGCTGAATTTATCCATTTCACTATTTCCTGGAATGCAGGCCTTGTAGTGGAGAATTCCCTCAGTTGTCTGTGTCTGGAAAGGTCTTTATTCATTTTTCATATTTAAAGGAGATCTTTGCTCAATGCTTCATTCTTGGCTGGTAGTTCTCTTGTAGGCAGTGTATGTAGAGGTCTTGTTTTCTCACCCTTTGAGCCACTCTGTCTTTTGGTTGTAGCACTTAATCTTTTCCATTTGGGCTACTTGTTGATAGGAATGTAGTAGTTATCATTCTTAATTCCTGTTTTTGATACATGTTATTCCTTCTTAAAGAAGTCCCTCCAACATTTCATGTACTACTGGCTTGGTGCTGATAAATTTCTTTAGCTTATTTTTGCCCGGGAAGCTCTTTATCTGTCCTTTGACTCTTAATGATAGCTTTACTGGATAAAGTATTCTTGGTTGTAGATCCTGAGTCTTCATCCTGTTGAATATTTTGTGCCAAGCCCTTCTGTCCTGCATAGTTTCTTTTGAGAAATCAGCTGCCTGTCTTACGGGTGCTCCCTTATAGGTACATAACTGCCTTTCTCCTGCTGCTTTTAAGATTCTCTCTTTGTAGTTAACCTTTGGCATTTGAAATATAATGTGTTTTGGTGTGGGCCTCTTCAGATTTCTGGTTTTGGGGACTCTGAGCTTCCAAGGGTTTTATGTCTATTTCCTTCACCAGGTTAGTGAAATTTTTCATCACTATATCTTTAAATATATATTCATCTTCTTGTTCTCCCTCTTCAGTTACCCTATGACACTGATATTTTTACCTTTAATAATGTCCCATGGGCTTTTAAAATTATTATTATGGACTTGATTTCTTTTTTTTTGTTATTCTGATTGAGTGTCCTTGGGTTTCCTATCCTCTACATAGGTCATTTGATCCTCTTCTTTACTTTCTTTATTCCATTTAATATACATCTCAGATAATGTGTTCTTCATTTCTTACTGGTTCCCTTTTATAATTTCCATTTCCATTTTTATGTTTTTTATCCCTTTGTTGAAGTTCTCATTGACTTCATGTACACTTCCCGTAAGTTCACTGAGCAACTTTATAACCAGTGTTTTGAACTCTGCATCTGTTAGATTATTTGACTTCATTTTTTCTGGATCTCTGTTCTGTTCTCTTATATGGTTTCTGCTTCTTTGTCTTCCCGTGTTTCTATGTACTAAGCAAAGCTTCTAAGTTTCCCAGTCTTATTAGTATGGATTTGTGTAGTAGGTGTCCAGTGGCCCCAGGCCATGTTTAGCCCAAGCCTCTACCCTTCTGGGGCCAACTGTTAAGATTCAGCAAGCAATTCACAGATACTGTGCTTGTAGTTGCTTCAAAAGGCCACACCAGAAACCAAGACCAGCTGTTTCCAGTGTATCTAGGCACTGCTCAGCAAGGAACACTTGACTAACCAACGATACACCTGGATGTGGCTTGAGTAGGGTGCTGAGTTCAGGGATGCAAAGTTCCAGGAAATCCTGTGGGTGGAGTGACCTCTGCTATTCAGTTTGATGACATCTCTGCTATGGCGGCACTTGGTCCGCACACTGGAGGGTGTGACGCTCAACAGAGAAACAATGGATAACACTGGTACTTCTGTGCAGAGCCTGTCTCGCCTCAGCCCTCACTCAAACAACTCAGTGTACCTTGTAAGTCCCTGCCCAGCCAAACTGGCGCTGGTGCTCAGAACAAGCAGGTCCATCACTATGGAAGTCTGCTTGCAGACATGGCCCCTTTCAGAGTTGTCTGCATCTGCTGCTGCCGCAGCCTTCATTTCATTCAGTTGCTTGGGACTTTGGCAGCCTCGAGTCTTCGCCCCTATTACCTTCTGCCGTTACAGGGTGATTTCTTAGATTTCTCTCTAGTTGTATGGCTTGTTATTCTAGATCTCAAGCGATTTTTCCTTGTTGTTTGCTCCTTGTTTCTGTCACAACTTTGATTTGGTTGCCAGAGTGATGAAGAGTATCATCTACGCCTTTTTTTAGCCTTGATAATAAACAACTTTTTATTCTCTGCCTTTCATACTTCTCTGCTTTCTGCCCCTGATCCCTGGGTACTGCCACTGCATGAAGTTCACCGCTCTTTCAGGCAAGGCTATTCATGGAACCACATCTTCATTCAATTGTCTATTGATGGGCACTTAGATTGCTTCCATATCTTGGCTATTGTAAATAGCACTGTAGTGAACATATGGGTGCATATATCTTTTCGAATTGAGTGTTTTGTGTTTCTTCAGACAAAATGCCCAAAAGTGAGATTATTGGATCATAAGGTAGTTCTATTTTTAATTTTTTGAGGAACCTCAAAACTATTTTCCATAATGGCTATAGCAATTTGCATTCCCACCAACAGCGCACAAGGGCTCCCTTTTCTTCACCCTTGTCAACACTTGTTTTTTGATTTGTTGATGATAGCCACTCTGACAGGTCTGAGGTGATATCTCATTGTTGTAATTTTTTTTTCTCTGATGATTAGTGTCCTTGAGCATCTTTTCATATGTTTGTTGGCCATCTGTAATGTCCTCTTTGGAGAAATGCCGATTTTTTAATTGGATTGGTTTTTGTTTGTTTGTTTGTTTTGTTTTTTGTTTTTTTGTTTTTTTGGGTTTTTTTTTTTTTGATGCTGAGTTGTGTGAGCTTTTTAAAAAATAAATAAAGTTTGGATATTAACCCTTTATCAGATATATCATAAGCAAATACCATCTTCCATTCAGTATATCTTTTGTTTTGTTGGTTTCCTTTGCTGTGCAAAACCTTTTTAGTTTGATATAGTCCCATTTATTTTTTTCTTTTGTTTCCCATGTCTGCGAAGATATATCAGAAAAAAATATTGGTAAGAGCAATGTTAGAGAGTTTGCTGCCTATATTTTCTAGGGGCTTTATGGTTTGGGGTCTTATATTTAAGTCTTTAATTCATTTTGAGTTTAGGCTTGTTTCATTTTTTTGCATGTGTCTATTCAATTTCCCATCACCGTTTGTTGCATAGAATGTCTTTACCCCATTGTATATTCTTGCCCCCTTTCTTCATAGATTAGATGGCTGTATGTACATGGGTTTATTTCTAGGCTCTCTATTCTGTTCCATCGATCTGTGTGTCTGATTTTATGCCAATATCATGATGTTTTGATGACTATAGCCTTGAAGTATAGATTCATACCAGGCAGCATGAAACCTCCAACTTTGTTCTTTTTTTTTTTTTCAAAATTGCCATAGCTATTTTGGGTCTTTTATGGTTCAATATAAATTTTAGGATTATTTTTTAAAATTCTATTAGAAATGCCATTATTATTTTGAAAGGGATTACACTGAAACTATAGATTGCTTTGGGTAGTAGGGACATTTTTAACAATGTTAATTCTTGCTATCTATAAACATGGTATATGCTTCCATTTGTATCTTTTTCAGTTTATTTCCTCACAGTCTTGTAATTTTCTAAGTATAGGACTTTTACCTCCTTGGTTAAATTTATTTCTAGGTATTTTTCGATACAACTGTAAATGAGATTTTCTCAATTTCTCTTTCTGTTCATTATTGGTATATAAAAATGCAACCAATGTTAATGTTGTATCCTGCTACTTCACTGAATTCATTTGAACAGTTTTTGTGTTTAATCTTTAAGGTTCTCTCGGTATAGTATGTCATCTGCAATAATAACAGTTTTACTTTTTCCTCTCCAGTTCGAATGTGTTTTTATTTCTCTTTCTTTTCTAATTGCTGTGGCTAAGACTTCCAATTCTATGTTGAGTAGAAGTGGTGAATGTGGATATCCTTGTTTTTTTCCCTGATCTTAAGGAAAACATTTCTAGCTTTTTACCACATTGAGTATGATGTTAGCTGTGGGTTGTCATATATGGCCTTTTTTAATGTTCAAGTATATTTCCTTTATTCCCATTTTCTTGAGAGTTTTTATTTTAAATAGATGCCAGACTTTGTCAGATACTTTTCCTGCATCTCTTGATATGATAATATGATTTTTATCTTTCAGTTTGTTATTGTGGTGTGTCATGTTAATTGATTCACGGATATTGAACCAACCTTTTTTCCCAGGAATAAAGCCAACTTGATCATGGTGTAGATATTTTTAATGTATTGCTGAATTTGGTTTCCTGATGTTTTGTTGAGGGGTTTTGCATCATGTTCATCAGGGATATCAGCCTATAAGTTTCTTTTTTTATAATGTCTTTGTCTGGTTTTGGAATCAAGATAATGGTGGCCTCAAAAAATGATTAGGAGCTTTCCCTCCTCTTAAATTTTTTGGAATAGTTTGAGAATATTAACTGTTAAATCTTCTTTGAGTATTTGCTTTAAATTCACCTGTGAAGCCATCCAGTCTAGGACTTTTCTTTGGTGGGAGTTTTTTAATTACCAATTCTATTTCATTAGTAGTCATCATTCAATTCCGATTTTCTGTCTTCTTGACTCAGTCTTTGAAGATTGTTATGTTTCTAGGGATGCATCCTTTTCTTCCAGATTGTCAAATTTCTTGGCATATAATTGTTCATAGTATTTTCTTATAATTCTTTGTATTTCTGTGGAGTCAGTTGTCACTTCTCTTCCATTTCTGATTTTATTTAATTGGGTCCTCTCTTATTTTTGATGAGTCTGGTTAAGGTTTATCAATTGTGTTTATCTTTTCAAAGAATCAGCTCTTGGTTTCATTGATATTTTATATTGTTTTACTAGACTCTATTTTGTTTGTTTCCACTCTGATCTTTATTATTTTCTTCCTTCTACTCACTTTGGGCTTGTTTACTGTTCTTTTTTTTGTTCCTTTAGGTGTAAGGTTAGATTATTTGAGATTTAGGTTTCTTGAGGTAAGCTTGTGTTGCAATGAAGTTGCCTCTCACTGCTTTTGCTGTGCCCCATAGATGTGGGGTGGTTGTGTTTTCATTTTCATTTGTCTTAAGATTTCTTTTGATTTCTTCCTTGATCTCATTGTTAACCCATTCATTGTTTAGTAGCATATCATTTAGTCTCCATGTGTTTGTGTATTTTTCAGTTTTTTCTTGTAATTGATTTTTAGTTTTATACCCTTCTGTTCAGAAAAGATGCTTATATGATTGCAGTCTTTTTAATTTATTGAGACTTGTTTTGTGGACTAACATGTTGTCTGTCTGGGACAAAGTCCATTTGCACATGAGTAGAATGTAAATTCTACTGTTTTGGGGTGAAATGCTCTAAAAATATCAGTTAAATCCATCTGGTCTAGTGTGTCATTTAAGGCCACTATTTCCTTGTTGATTTTCTGTCTGGAAAATCTGTCCACTGGTGTCAATGGGGTGTTAAAATCCCCATTATGACTGCATTACTGTTGAACTCTCACTTCTTTTTCTCAGTATTTCCTTTATATGTTTGGATGCTTTTATTTTGGGTACATAAATGTTTACTAGGTTTATATTTTCTTATATTTATCCCTTTATCATTATGTAATATCCCTTTTTGTCTTTTATTATAGTCATTTTAATGTCTATTTTGTCTGATATAAGTATTGCTACCCCAGCTCCTTTTTAATTTTCATTTGTATGAAATATCTTTTTTTATTCCTTTACTTTTAGTCTGTGAATGTCTTTTGACCTGAAATGGGTCTCTTGTAGGCAGTATATGTATGGGTCTCATTTTCTTATCCATCCAGCTATCAATTAGTCTTTCGATTAGAGCATTTAATCTATTTACCTTTAAAGTGATTATTGATAAGTACATAGTTATTGCCATTTTATTATACACACACACACACACACACACACACACACACACACACATTCTGTCCTTCTTCTTATAGAAGTCCCTTTAATATTTCTTGCAGTACTGGCTTAGTGGTGATGCATTCCTTTGCTTTTCTCTATATGGGAAGATCTTTTTAAAATAATTTTTAAAAATTTTCAATTACAGCTGGCATACAATTGCACAACAGGGGATTAGACTTTTTTTTTCCTGTAACTTACAAAGTGATCACCCCATCTGACACCATAGATAGTTATTACAATATTATTGGCTATATTCCTTATGCAACAGTTTACAGTCCCATGACTATTTTGAGATGACCAATTTGTACTTTTTCATCCTTCTCTTTTTCAACTCCTTTCCAACTGCAAACCATCAAAATGTTCTCTGTGTCTATGAGTTTGTTGTAAGTGAAATCACATGGCATTTGTCTTTCTCTATCTGACTTACTCAGCACAGTACCCTCTAGGTCCACCCATGTTGTTGCAGATGGCAAGACTTCATTCTTTTTTATGTCAGAGTAATAGTTCATTCTATATATCCACTCATTTATTGATGGACACCCAGGTGGCCTCCATATCTTGGCTATTATAAATAATGATGCATGAACATTTGAGTTACATGTCCCTTCAATGTAGCGTTTTGTGTGTCTTTGGATAAATACACAGATGGGATTCCTGGGTCGTCTTTTGTTTCTTGTTATAGTCTTTGTTTCAAAGTCTGTTTTGTCTGGTATAAATATTGCTACCCTAGCTTTTTTTTTTTTTTAATTTCTATTTTTACAATGTGTCTTTTTCATATCTCTTTACTTTCAGTTTTTTTGTCTTTTGATCTGAAATGTGTCTCTGGTAGGCACCATATGTAAGGGTCTTGTTTTCTTATCTATTAAGCCACTGTATCTTTTGATTGGAGCATTTCATCCTTTACATTTACAGTATTTACTGATAGGTACATAGTTATTGCCACTTTATTATTCATATTTATGTTCTTTTTCTTCTTAAAGAAGTCCTTTTAACATATCTTTTAATACTGACTTGGTGGTGATGAACTCCTTTAACTTTTCCTGTCTGAGAAGCTCTTTTTTGCTCCTTCAATTTTGATAGCCTTGCCGGGTAGAGTAGTCTTGGTTGTAGGTGTCCCTACTTTCCACGACTTTGATATTTCATGCAAATCCCCCTGGCCTACAAAGTTTCTGTTGAGAAAGTAGCTGACAGTCTTATGGGACCTCTCTTGTCAGTAACAAGTTGCCTTTCTCTTGCTGCTTTAAGGATTCTCTTTTTGTCTTTAATGTTTGGATTTTAACTGGTGTGGGCCTGTTTGGGTTCATCTTGTTTGGGACTTTGTGCTTGTGTATGTCAATTTCCTTTGCTAGATTAGGGAAGTTTTCAGTGGTTATTTCTTCAAACAATCCTTAGTTCTCACTCTTCTCTTTCGGTTGCCTATATAATGCAAGTGTTGTGGTGCTTGATCTTGTCCCAGAGGTCCCTTAAACTATCCTTATTTTTTAAAATTTTCTTTTTTGCTGTTTTGATCAGGTGTTTGTATTTGCTACCTTGTATTTCAAATCACTGACTCAATTATTTGCTTCATCTAATCTGCTAGCCACTGCATATAAGGCCCACAGACCCCTGAGTTTTGTTCAAGAAATATTGTAGTTTGGGCCAGAGCTGGTTGCCTGCGACTAAAAGTGACTCAAGAGTCACTCCAGGTGAGTCCTGTTGATTGCTGCTTGAAGGAGCCACCTATTGAGAGTTTGGGGTGGACTGGTTGCCTACCCACGAAAATGCTTCCAGCAATGTGTGAATTAGGTATCGCTAGGTCTCATGGAGTCAGCAGGGTGGAACGAGTGGATTTCACCAGGCTAATACAGATTCATATTTGACTGTTGGGGAAGGGCTCAACACAGGCAAGGTGGCGCAAGCCTGTAGGCTGCATAAAAGGAGAGCTCAACAAAGCGACAATGGCTGCTGAAAATCTCTGGCACCTCTTGAGCTGCTATTCTTTTGCCAAAGCCCAGGGTGATTTCATGTGAGCAAGTAGTCTGTGCACAGGCTCTTTAAAGGGATGTTCAGGTTTCTAGCACCCTTCCATCTCACCTGATAGGAAACCCTGCTGATTTTCACAGCCATATTTTGTGGGACCCCTCATTCTTCTGGGAAACACCTCTAAAGTCAAGATATCCCTCCCAGTGTTCAACAAACACACATAGGTGTGGGTCCAGCCCATTTAGCATCTCCGCCCCTCTTAAAAATTTTGATTTGGCCTCTTCTTTAGATCCTTAGTTATGGGAGTTCTGTTCAGCTAGATTCTCTAGTTCTCTAGATTCTAGTTCTCTAGATTGATTGTTCTACTAGGATCTGTCTTAGAATTAACCATTCTGTGTCAAGTTTTACTATACACTGAGTCTTTCCATATGAAGATTCAAGTTTTGTTTTGAGATGATTTATTATCATTTACCTTTTAATGTTTTGTTTTCTTTTTTAGGAACTTCCTTTGTACATGTATTAGATCCTTTTCTTATATACAAACACTTGATTCTTTATATCGTGTATATCCTGTTGGCTTTTTTCAGTACTTTTATTAAATGTTCTGTAGAATCTAATCTCCCTTGGGCACCTTATAATTTAGTCTTCATTTCTATGACGATTTAGTGATCTTCAGATTATTTTCTGGGTTTAGTCAGCCCTCATTTCATTTCTTCCTTTTTTCTTTCTCCATTGTGCCTTGAGTTTTTAAATTTCTGAATATGATGTGACTTTTTAAAAAATACTTGCTAATACTACTAACACAGATATTAATTCAGTTTTGAGTGTTATGATGCAGTTTTGTTTTGTTTTGTTTTTTTGCTTCATATTCTGATTCTTATTTTCTGTTTTATAGTAGCTGTGTATGCATTGAGTCTACTTTTTTCTGTTTACCCTCCAATTTTTGTGTATTTTTTATTTACTCTAATAAATATTAAGAATTGCGTATATACAAAATAGAGGATTTTGTGTGGCAAAATAAATTAGTTATTTTAAGAATACCTTCTTCTCTTAGTATCTTGAGATGCAGTTTTTCAAATCAATGTCACTTTTATTGGAGGGTGAGGTTGGTGTCTTTTCTGAGTTATTCCCTTTTGTGTCTATTGGATTCTTACTTTCACTTTCTTGCTACCTTCTTTACCTTCACTATCAAGTTCTCAGTAGGAGCCTTTTTCTTCCAACTTTCCCCTTGTTAATTCTTTTCTGCAATACCTACCTGACCAACCACTTACTCATCTTACTAGGAAAGATGTTTGGGATCTAAAATAGATCAGCAATGTTGTATCTAATATGAACAATGAGTTTTCTTCTCATTCTTCTGATAATTAATCAGAAGTGAGGAAAATAGTTATTGTTCTTTAACATTCTCAGAAAATTATACTCAAAAATAGCAAAATTCTTCTTAGTCATCAGCTTAAGATATCAATGATTTTAAACATTTTAAATTGAGATAATCAAAATGCCAATGTTACAGTAAATCACATTTTCTTCCTTCATTAATTTTTGTTAATGTGCAGAGAAAATGACTATGTAAAGGAATTTTATATATTCACTCTTTTCTTTTAGCCTAAGAAAGCTGTCAAGGTAAAACCTCGCCCACCTATAGCTCCTCGACCTTCTAGTAGTTCCACAACAGCTGCTCGGCACAGATTGTTAAGAGTTCTCCCCCACATTGGTCAGTCTTGTTTACCTTCTCCTGGGAATGCATATCTACCTGAAACATCCAACAATGCAATTTCAAGTTTGGCAACTCTGCCGCCTGCTGATAGACCCATATCATCTATCGTTAGTGATTCTCTTAAGGAAGATGATAACTGGGAGAGAAACACACTGTCTCATTCCAGTGGTAGCATCAAACTACCACCTCAGATAAGCCATGTGGAGTTCAAAAAGGACAAAGAGTTTGTTAATTCTCTTCTCCATTTTGGATCATCCTTGCCTAGGCAGACAAAACACTTTTCAGGAAATTTGTCATCTAATAATGAGGATGACACTGTTTTATTTCCAACTTCTGAAGAGTGTGTAACTGAAAAATCACTTCTACCTGAAGTGGGTCTGTTTACTTCGTTTACAGAAGGAAATACTAATGAACAGAGCAGTGGCTTAAAAGGCATGTGGAAGGTAAATCCAGAGGTCTCTAATGGTGATAAAGGATTGGAAGCTACAGAACAGAATCTGAAACATGTTGCAAGAGTGTTGAATGGTGAATCAGCAGAGACTACAGTTCTCAACCACCGTGAATTAAGTCCTCACAAGAATAGAGTCTTGTCACCTCTTCACTGTTCTACATCAATGTCGCTTCATAATTCTCTGGTGAAACCACAGAGACAGTCCAAATGTTTTGAGTCTGGGAATCTCCAGTCTTCTGCTTCACAGAATGCGCTCCGGTCATTGGATATTCGAAATATAACTGATTCTTCTTTTTCTAGGACTACTCGCTTTCGAGCTGTTAAAGTTGATTCACCTGGGAAAAGATCTGATATTATTTCTAAAGTTGAGGCTCGGGACATCACAGAAATGGCTAACAAGGCTTCCAAAGAGCCTGTTGGTTATGTAAATAATATAGGTTTTCTTGCCTCGCTGGCCCGGAGCGCAAGCAGAGATGGGTTACAGAGCGCACGTGGGGCAGGCAGGCTTCGGCCCTCTGGAATTGGGCTGTCTACAAACCTCCATCATTTTCAGGAAGAAAGCCCTAGGAAAAATCCTCCTCAGTTAGAATCTACAGAATTTTTTCTAGTAAGTATTTGCCTTTCAATATATTCTACTAGGTATCCTTTTAGTAATGCAACATATTTAAGTTCATTTTTTGTTTACATAAATAAGGAGGCCTAAGGTTTACTTCTTTTCAAAGCTTCTCTTAAAATGTTTACCTAGTTTGTAGAAAATCTTTGACAATTGAATTTTAAATAATGTTTCAATTCTAAATTGAGAACTGTAATTCGAAAATAAGTTAGTGTAAACAATTTATCATACACAGTGGTCCCCCATTATTTATGGGACAGATGTTCCAAGATCCCCAGTGGATACCTGAGACCACAATAATACCGATCTCTATGCTGTGTTTTTGCTATACATACATACTTGTTATAAAGTTTAATTTATAAATTAGGCACAGTAAGATACTAACAATAACTAATAATAAAATAGAACAATTATAACGATATACTGTAATAAAAGTTATGTGATGTGGTTTTCTCTCTCCCAAACTATCTTATTGTACTATACCCACCCTTCTTCTTCTTGTGATGATGTAAGACGGTACAATGCCTACATGATGAGATGAAGTGAGTTAGATATTCTGGACAAAGGGATGATTCACATCCTGGGAGGGATGGAGTGAGATTTCATCATGCTACTCAGAATGTCTCGCAATTTAAAATTTATGAATTGTTTATTTCTGAAATTTCTCCTTTAATATTTTTGGACCTTGGTTGACTGTGGGTAACTTAAACTATGGAAAGCAAAACCACCGATAAGGGGATAATACTGTATTTTTATGAATGCTAAGTATTTTTATTAATGTTTTCCTCAAATAAGAATTTATTTTTGAGCTATCAAATTGTACTCTCTTAAAGATGAATAATAAGTACAATGTTGCTGGATGTGAGAATCAGGTTCCAAATTAACTTAATTAAAGTTAAATAATTTTAAAGAAAAGCCCAATAGCATTTTTGTAATAAATAAAGTACAGTATTTTGTGTTTGCTGATCTTTGCTTCTGTTCTCCATAAACTCACCTCTATAGATGTTTGTGTTTTATTTGTAGTCAGCCCGTGGTATTGGAATGAATGGAAATAATACAGCAACAGGGAAAAGAGTAGGTAAGCTACAGATAATTTTGAAAACAATATAAGGCTAATAATCATATCATTGTACATACTGTTGAATTTCAGAGAGAAGTGAGAAGAACATTCTCTGTGGTATATACAAAATAAACTCCCTAAACTGTGTTCAACTTAAGAAAATGATTAAGAGAACTGACTATAGGACATATTTGAAGAATGAAACAAAAATGAAATTCATGTCTCTCTTGTCTGGGAAGAGATATGGTGGTATATGTGAAAAGACACAGTGAATGAAGAATTAACATGTCGTTCCCAACCTTCTCAGTCACTGGCCACTCTAGAGTTAGGCTCGGCTGCTGGATGAGTTTTGATAAAATACCCTAGAAAGGTGATTCTTAACATCATATCCAGTATTAAGGATAGTAGTAAGAGTTCCTTTTGATGAAGTGGTTATTTCTGGATTAAAGAAAGAAAGGGACTATCTATCTCTAGGACCAGTCTTTTCTAAGGAACAATAACAAGGTGACTATAACATTAGCAATCTCTTCTCCCAATAACACCTTACTTAGAGGTTCGCTGGCCAGTCATTGTTTCCAAGGCAGCCTATTACTATCATCATCTTCTGTGTTTTAATACCCAGACTAGGGATGGGGAAACTCATTACAAAGATGGATCACCTTTGTAGTCCAAGGTTCTAAAGGATATTTTATATATTATTGTTGTCCTGTGAATTTTATGTCTTTAAAGAGATACTTAGAGTTTGCTTTCCACTACTGTGTAAGAACCAAGGTTCTAAAACCTTAATATATCCACTTTTTTTGGTCAATTTTTTTATTGTGGTAAAATAATACATAACAAAATTTACTGTTCTAATCATTTTCAAGTGTACAATTCAGTGGCATTAAGAACATTCACAATGTTGGACAACAATCACCACCATCCATCACCAGAACTTGTTTTATCTTGAAAACTGAAACACTATACCCGTTAAACTTTAACTACTCATTTCCCCCTCCTTCCAGCCGATTCTGCTTTCTATCTCTATAATTTTAACTACCTTATATAAATGGAATCATACAGTATTTGTCGTTTTGTGCCAGGCTTACTTCAGCTAACATAATATCAGGTTTCATCCATGTTGTAGCATGTATCAGAATCTCTGTACTTTTTAAAGCTGAAAAATATTTTATTATGTGTATATGTATATGTGTTTATGTGTGTGTGTGCATATATACACATACATTCATACATACATGCAACTGTGAATAGAGACTTGAGGTATTCCACATTTTAGCTGTTGTGGATAAAACCATTACAAACATGGATATATAAATATCCCTTTGAAACCCTGCTCAATTCTTTTGAGTATATATGAAGAAGTGGAATGGCTGGATCATATGGCAATTCTATTTTCAATTTTTTGAGGAACCTCCACACTGTTTTCCATTGCTGTAACATATCACATTCTCACCAACACTTGTTATTTTGTTTTGTTTTGTGGGGGTTTTTTTTTTTTGTTTGTTTGTTTGTAGTAGGCATCCTAACAGATATGAGGTGGTATCTCTTTGTGGTTTTGATTTGCATGTCCCTGATGATTAGTGATGTTGAGTATCTTTTTATATACTTAGCTATTTGTATATCTTCTTTGGAGAACTGTCCATTCAAATCCTTTGCCCATTTTAATTGGATTGTTTGGGGGGACAGGGTTGTTATGTTTTAGGTGTTCTCTATATATTCTGGGTATTAATCCCTGATCAGACATATGATTTGCAAATATTTTCTCCCATTTTATAGGTTGCATTTTTACTTTGTTGGTAGTGTCATTTGGTGCCCAATAGCTTTTAATTTTTATGAAGTATAATTTATCTATTTTTTTTCTTTTGTTGCTTGTGCCTTTCATATGCCTAGTATGTCATTGCCAAATCCAACGTCATGAAGCTTTTCCCCTATATTTTCTTCAAGGAGTTTTATAGTTTTATAGTTTTAAGTTTCACATTTAGTCTTTGATACATTTTGAATTATTTTGTGTATATGGTGTAATGTAAGGATCCAATTTCATTTTTTCCACAGGTATATCCATTTTCCCAGCACCATTTGTTTAAATAAAAGGCTGTCTTTTCCCCCATTGAGTAGTCTTGGCACCCTTTTCAAAATCATTTGACCATATAAGTGAGGATTTATTTCTTCGTTCTCTAATTGTGTTTCATTTGTCTACATGTATGTTTTTATGCCAGTACCACATTGTTTTAATTACTGTAATATATCTACCTTTAATGTTATAATTATTTTTCCTAGATACATATTCAAGTCTGTCCTGTCCTAACCTGCAGCTCAGCCTCCTGAAAATTTGTGTTTCACGTGTTTATACTCTTCTTAACTCTGATTCAGCCTTCAGTGCATTCTTCACTTCTCTTCTCACAGCTCCTCTGAAATTGCTGTTGCTGAGGTCACCAAAGAGCTCCACAAATTCAGTGGATGTCTCTCCTTTCTTTCTCAGTATCTCTCCCTCTCTCATCTCTCCTCCTCCTCCTCCTGCTCTCTCCTTTTCCTTCTCTTCCTCCTCCTCTCTCCTTCTCTCCCTATCTCTCTCTCTCTCTCTCAATGGTATAACATTGTTGTAGATTTTTGTTTCATTTGTTTTTAACTTCAGTTTTCTTTTTACTCATTTTACTTGCCCTCTACTTGTCCTTGGGTATACACTCTATTGCTTCTTTCATTTAGATCAAGTCATCTACTGCTCTTTGCAATGATGATTCCCCAACTACAGCTGTGTAACTTGCTGCCATTTTCTTTCGGTTACAACTGCATTATTCTAAATTAACTTAGAAGAGTTTATGAAAGTTTTGGCATATCTTCTGTTTAATAGACCTATAAGTTCTTCCATTGGTCCTCTTTGCCTTTCACTATAGAGTCTCTCTTGGAAATTTTATCCACCTTCATAATTTTAGTCATCATTTTTAGGCAAATGATTATCAAACTTGCATCTTGAACACTATTACTTTGTTGGCTGCCTTTTCTGTTTGAATTTTTATTATGTTACATCCAATATTAGACCTGAAAATGCCAAAAAAGAGAGTTAATTCAAATGTCTTTAATATTCTGAAAAGCAACTCTTCACGTCAGCATTATTTTATTGACTTCTTTTTTATTCATGTGTTCAACACATGTTTGAGAGAAGGCTTCAGAAAGGAGTTGGTGATTGGTGCTATCTTCCTATAGGATAAATAGAGTTTTACTAGGTTGATAAGGTGGAGTAGAATATTTTATAAAAAGAGATTGTACACATAATGTGACTGGTGCCTCATTCAGGGGTGGGTATGATGTGGTAAATGACAGAAAATGACTCTGGCAAGTTAGAAAGGTATCATATTGAATATATAAGATTTTGAATGCAAGTCCAAGGAATTTGACTTTTTCCTGTTTGTTGTAGGGAACCTATATATTAGTGATTGTTCCTAGCCTGGAGTAGATGACTAATGAATGTTTTTTTTTATTGTTTTTGTTTTTCTGGTGGGTGGAAAGATAACTAGGAAACATTCTCACAGGAGAAGACTGCAGTTATGTTGCTGTGCCACCTCATTCATATCACTAATATGTTCTTTGTCTTGGCACATTCACAAGAGTTCTTGAGTGAAAAAGTTTGGGAAACATTGAGTTAAGCACCCCAAGGGGAAAAAAACATGAAAATATGACTACATTGAACTAAATTATCATCAACAGATTTTTCTACTAGGGAAGAATATTTTAAGCCTGAATTTCAAAGGTAATTGCCATTAGATGAGCTTCCAAATATATCTGGTAGTATATGCCTTTCCTCTGTGTCCTGTGGAAATGCTTATCTTATATTTATTTTTTAAGAAATAGAATATATCCCATTACCTTTGTGAAATGTTCTTGAAGAAGAAAGCACTTATTAACTGAATTGGTGTCCAGCATTATTAGAAGTCATTCAGTTAGTAGTTTCACACTTTGTTTCCTGTTTGGGGCAAGATTTGGGAATGTGGTTTATATTGGTAATAAAGCAAACTCAGCATACAAGAGGTGTATCAACAATTGTAATTCCACATTTTTTGAACCCTTGAAGAGTTTTCAGAGATTTTTAACTGTCAGATAAACATTAAGCACAGGCCTCCTAAATATTTCTCAGTAGTGGAGAATAGGTACCAGTACCATTGACATTCAGTGGTTTTTCTTTCTATTCCTTCTCCTTGTTTTTATTTCCTTTGTTTGCCTCTTGCTTCTTAGCTTTCAGTGCCACCAAGCACTGTGTACTTGTTTTATTGTTGTAACAACTGTGGATAATGAGCCTCTCTACTTATGAGGGATTTGTTGGAATTTTGCTCAATTCTAAAAGCATTTCACTTAGTAATTAAATTGATTTAATTTCTTCTTAAAACAAATGTACTCTTATTTTCAAGGTAAAAAAAATCAAGTTGTTATAATAGTACAGAATTTATAGTGCATCATATTAGTCACTATTGATATGATATTTTATATAATTATAACACTTAAAATTTTCAGAATGCTTTTTTAAATGTGAGAACTGAGCTAAACTTAAAACAATTAGGAATTTAGGAAGAAATATACATGTTCTGTTATCTTAAACATGAATAAATTGAAGTTTTAAAAGAATAAATAACTTGCTCGTGGTTTGATTAATTTCCATGGTGTAATCAGGACTATAAGACCACTTTCGAAACACACTAGTGCTCCTTCTTGGTGTAAAAGAACATGGTAATCACATTACATATTATGACATTTCTCAGAGGCCTCATAAATATGATTTTGAACTTTCACTCTATCAAATTTTGATGTACTTAATTTTATCTGATTACTCTTAAAAATAATCAGAAAAGTATTGGTGTGACAAAAAGTCTTAAGAATATGAGTTCCAGTCAGTTGAAACTTACCACATATTAAAAATATAACAGTTCTACCACATCTTCACTTAGAGATTCTGTAAATAATTTTAGATATAAAAATAAATTTATAGAAATTTACTTGTGTGTTTGCTGAATAGTATTTTACATTTAGAACTTTATGCCTGAGTTAATCAAGGTGTTCTTTCTCTAAATAGGAGAATGTACTCATCACCTTCCACCTGTGAAAGCACCTATTCAAACAAAGAAGAAAACAACAAAGCATTGTTTTCTCTGTGGAAAGAAAACTGGACTGGCTACTAGCTATGAATGTAGGTAGGTTGGCAAGCTGGAAAAGCTGAGATTCTTTCTTTGTGATGACCCAGCTTGGGGATACAATATAAAATATTCTTTAAATTCACCCTTCATAATGTTGTTAAGATGGTGTTCAAATAGCAACCCTCAGTTGAACTCCTAATTAGCTGAAGTAAATAGTAGATAGCGTATGAATTTCCAAACTCATGAGATCCTCCCCTGCCCTTTAAATTAGGAAACTTAAACCAGTAGGAGAATACTCTTTCTTTGTCTTATGGTAGATATACTTGATTTTTGTTTGAATATAGAACCCCTCCAAGATTCTATTTTAAATTGAAAAAAAAAAAAAGGACTGAATTTAAAATTAATGTAGTATAAATTTTAACAATTACATGGTACATGGTACACCTTTATTTCAAAACATATGAATAATATATTTACAAAAACAATGTATTTTTTTCACCTATATTTATTTTTTTCATTAGCATTGATTAATTTGCTCCAAGGATGGTGTTTACCCTTAGGTTAAGGCCAGGCATTAAAAATAACTGCTGCTTTTTAGAGTATATTCTATTCAAATGGAAACAGCTTACCTTGCTGGAAATATTTTTAAAATCCTGTCATGACTTGGGTAGGTTTTATGTAATTTTATTTTCTTTGTGAAACAATTTCTCAGAAATTTATAGTTCTTCCAGGTTAAATGTGGACATATAACTTTTTGCAATTTTACTACTATATAAAAACATAAAAATGAAACCCCATTTCATTCCATAATGTATTTTTTATTATAAACTCTTATACTTCTGGACAATTAACTTGTTCTTTTGGGGGGTGCTTGTGCTTATTTATGAGTGGAAGGGAAATGCCAATGCTGAGATTGCTAAAGAGAAACAAAGGGCAACTGTTTGACTACCCGAAGTCAGGCTCTGATCTCCTGATGAGCCTCCAATAGAAATGTGACTATTCACATAAACTTTTTTTGTGCTTTAGATGTGGAAACAACTTCTGTGCATCGCATCGCTATGCAGAAACTCACAGCTGCACCTATGATTACAAGAGTGCAGGGAGGAGATACTTACAGGAGGCAAATCCTGTGATTAACACACCAAAACTTCCAAAAATCTAACTCTTGCTCTGCATCTAACTATTCTGCATGAAGAATCATATTACAGTGACAGAAGAAATATTGTTTAGACTACATTAATTTTGTTCAGCTCCAGAGTTTTGCCAAATAACAAAAGCATAGAATGCATATATACTGTTGGAGAATGAGAATGCTACTGTATTTGACATCTCTATTCTTTGGTGAATCAAAAGTTTTAAAAGTAGTTTTAAATGATTTAGCTTTATTATTGCATGTCTGATGTTAAGTATTTTATATATTTGATACTGCAATTTTACTAGACAGGTCTTCAAAACATGTACTTTAGGAGGTTAACATTGTACAACCAGCTTTCACTTTGTACAGAAATGAGCTGTCATGTAATGGCTGTAATCTAATGTACCACTTTTTTTTTTTCCAGTGGGGGATTTTTAAAAGAAAAATCCCATGTGTGAAAGTTTATTGAGTTCACTAGCAAATTACTTTTTATAAAAAAAGAACATTTGGTTTTTCAATGTGGTTTTAAGATAGATTTCTTTCATATTCACATTGACATTCAGATATGCATCCATTCTATAAAACACATCATGTTAATCTTAGCATATATTTCTCAAAACACTACTTTTTGAATGGTAGTTTTAAAAAAGATGTCCCACTTGTTTCTAATAAATACAGAACCTAACTTTTCACTTTTTGAAAATGGCTACATTTAAAACAAAATCTCTCAACTTGGTTTGTTTTTCTTATATGTTGAGTGCTATTACCAGGAGAAATTCAAATAAATATTCAATTTCATTATGAGTTTGATTTTTGATTATTTTAAATAAATTCTCTTTTACAAATACTTTTAAACAAAACCATTCAATTAAATAAATCGGTATTTTATTGTACTTGGAAAAAAAATGGCTATAAGTATAAAGGTATTCTTTTAGGGGATAAAGGTCCTGCACCCCAGTTATAACCAATATATCATTTAAGATTTGGGGAGGCACTTTATGGAAGCTTAGTTGAATCTAATTCTGAACTCTGGTAAACAGCTGGCAGGCAACCCAGTGGGATCTACAGTGGTACCAAAAGGCTACTTTAGATGCTTCACAGGGCCTCTTTCTCCAAAGTTGAATTAACTGGAGAGTTCTCTTAACCCTTTCTCTACTTCCTATAAGAGACTGAATATTGAATGGAGAAAGATACCGTCATCTTCCTTTGGAGCAAGAAGGAAATGTATATATAAGAGGAAAAAGTAAGAAATTAGTTGAACAATGCTGCAATTGGGGGTTGACATCATACTTTTTATGGGGGCGGTGGCTGTATAAACTAATGAAAAGTAATTTCTTGGGTGAGTAGGTCACCTTTTCTTCCCTTATTAAGACAACATGTGCTTTAGACACTTAAAATCTAAGAACTCTATGACATGGACAGGCTGCTGAAAAATGGACCAAAACATATTTATTCTATAAGTAAATATGAATACTTATGGCATGCGTGATATATGCTTAGTGCACTCTGCTTTTTATGTTTTTTATTTTTTAATTAATTTTTTATATTTAATTTTTTTAAATTATAGTTGACATACAATATTATATTAGTTTCATGTGTACAACTCAGTGATTAGACATTTATGCAATTTATGAAGTGATCACCCTGATAAATCCGGTACTCATCTGACACGATACATAGTTATTACAATACTGCTGCCTATATTCCTAATGACAATTTTGTAACTATCAATTTGTACCTCTTAACACCTCCTTCCTTCAACCATCCCTCCATCCCCCAGTCTGACAACTATCAAAATGCTTTCTGTATCAGCTCATTTCTGTTGTTTGTTTATGTTACTGCATTATGCTTTTTAAACCAAGAAATGTCTTATTTTAGGTTTACCAAAGATTTTAGTCAAAGTTGAGTCTTTATTAATTTCTAAGTCACTGAGAGATTAAACCATTTTAATTCAAGAAAGCATATCATTTTGGGGAGGTATTTCTTTATGCTTTTAATTCTTATAGTGAAGTGATCACAATTATACAAACCTCAGATCTGTCTGTATTCACAGTAATTAGCAGAGTGCTTTGTATATAGGTGCTGGTTAACTATTAGTTAAATTAATTATATTATAGCTTAACCATGAAAAAAAAAAGACATTAAATTATTGTATATAGCTAAACTAATTTTATATGATAAAATTCATTTTCTGGATTTTTTTTTTAAACAGTAAGCATTTGGTTTTGGTAACACTAAAATTTTTAAGTTAGTAATGTGAAATTTTTTCAAGTTAAGTTTAGTGCATTTAAATCATTCTAACATGAGAATTTCAAATACCAATTGTTTTAAATTTTATCAGTGTTGTAACCTGTGGAGGGATTTAATTATAAAGAGAAAACAGGTCAGTAACACACTTTAAACCTATAAAATTTCATTAACCAATGTCACTCCAATAAATTTAATTAAAAACAAATAAAAATTTTAAAAGATAGGAATTAATTTTCTCATATACGTTTAATATGTTTTTAAGACATCATGATATATAATCCAATCTTGTACCTATCAGTATTTTCCAAAGTATGACCCCATACCACTCCCGAAATACACAATGATTTTAAGTGGTACAAAGATAAATATTTTTTAATCATTATAAATTTTTAATGTATATCAGAAAAATGTAACTAAGTAGCTTATGTCAAAAATAAATTGATGAAGGTTAAAACAATCGATTAAGGTGACCTCAGAAACATGGCAGAGTGAGAGATGTCCCAGATCTATCCCTTTGAAACAATAAGCGGAACAACTAAAACAAAAACATCCAACCTGCACAACAGCACGTCTGAGTGTGGGATCTGCGCATAAGAGCTACCATAGGTCAGAAACGTGGGAGTTGGGTGGTAAACTGGAAGAAACAAAAAAGCCGCCTCTCACAGCTGGAGCTCCCTGTAGGAGGAGAGGGAGGGGAGAAGGTGCAGTGAGTTTCCTGAACAGTCCTGCCTGGGAGAGCTATGAGCTCCGCATGGCCAGCAGCAGTGCCCGGGCATCAGAGCAGAAAGCAGAGAAGTAGGGATGACAGAGAAGCGGGGATAGCAGAGAAACAAAAGTTGATTATTACCAGCCACTGTTGCAAAACATGAGGCTGAGCTGCAGCCCTCATCCGCAACCCAGAGCACCCGCCCCCATATCCTCTGAGACCAAACACCAAGGAGACCCAGGAGAATCTGAGCAAACGCTACCATAACTGTCGCTATCATTGAAAGGGACTGAGACTGAGCGTAGCAAGTGCAATTGAATAACTATTAGGGGGAAAAAAAACATTAAGGTTTTATATAAAGCGAGGATCAAAGAGGCTGAGATGCCACCTACTGGAAACCAAAAGAAAAATGCCTTCTTTGCAACAGGCTAAAGAGAGACCTTTATATAATAAATCATCTTTCTGGAAAAAAAAAAACAATACATTAATGCCAAGGTGGAGAAATAGTCCATTAAACACAATGAACCACCAAGGTGACAAGGAAGCGCAGGAAGAAAGAAATATCTTTAGAATATAAGCTGAAAGTCATAGAAATATGCAAGTTAAATAACTGAGAATTCAGGATGGTTCTGAAAAAATTCAATGAGATCCAAAAGAACTCACATCAACAATTTCAGGAATTTAAGAAATAACTAGATGAGCAGAATGAGTTCTTTAGCAAGGAGACTGAAACCCTCCAAAAGAACCAAATAGAACTTCTGTAGATGAACACACTGAAAGAAATGAAAAATGAAATAGCAAGCATGGGAAATAGAGCCGACCAAATGGAGGAAAGGATCAGTGGCATCGAAGACATAAATCCAGAAATAAATCAGAAGGAAGAAGAGAGAAACCAAAGAATGAAAAATAATGAAAGAGAAATACAGGAGAGAAAATAATGGGCATTCTCAAAGGGGAGGAAAAGGAGTAGGGATTAGAAAGCATTTTCAAACAAATAGTTGATGAGAATTTCCAAAATCTAAGGAATGAGCTGGAGCTTGGAATTCAAGAAGTCAACAGAACATCTAATTATCTCAACCCAAAAAGGCTTTCATCAAGACACATTGTATTGAAATTATCAAAAATCACACACAAAGAATTCTCAGGGAAGCCAAAGAAAAGAAGATGGTAACCCATAAAGGAAAACCCATTGAATTATCATCAGACTTCTCAGCACAAACCTTATAAGCCAGAAAGGAGTGGAATCCAATATTCAAACTATTAAATGAAAGGAACTGCCAGCAAAGAATAATGTGTCCAGAAAAGCTTTCCTTTAGATATGAAGGAGAAATATCTTTCCAGACATACAAAAATTGAGGGAATTCTCCACTATGAGGACTGCATTAGGTCATCTCACCTAAAACAAAAGGAATATATATATATAAAACTGAGAGTAAGGTGACTAACGGGCAGAGAGAAGTAAAGAAGTGCAACCCTTACTAAGAAAAGGGCATTATAAGCTTAAACATTAAGAGATTTGCTAGAGAAAGTAACAAACGTTCATCATACATAAGGACATGTTGAGACAACAATAACTGAAAAGGGGGAGCATTCAAGATCCAATTTGCAAAGGGCCATGGAGATAAAGCACACACAAAAGAAAGTGGACTATTGTATACATATAACTATTCTCTACATATTTATAATGGTAACCACACACCAAAGATTCAGAACTGAAGTAAATAATATAAAACAAGAAGGGTCAGAGGGAAAACAAGCAAAACTCAAACAAAATTAAACATACACACACACGCGTGCGCACGTGCGGACAAGGAAGCAATGGAAATACCAAACTACCAGAAAGCAAAAGATGAAATGTTTATTGGAAAACTTATATTTCAGTAATCACCCTAAATGTAAATAGACTTAACTCATAAAAAAAAAAAAAGGTACAGAGTTGTAGATTGGATCAAAAAACAAAATGCAACCATATGTTGCCTCCAGGAGACACATCTCAGTTCCAAAGATAAATATAGACTCAAAGTGAAAGGGTGGAAAATGATATTTCAAGCAAATGGCATTCAGAGAAATGCGAGAGTAGTAGTACTAAGACTGGAACAAATAGACTTCAAAATTAAAAAGTTAAAGAAAAATACTGAGGGACACTTCATAATGATAAAGGGAATCATGCACCAAGAAGACATAATACTTGTTAATATCTATGCTCCCAATCAGGGAACCCCAAAATATATAAAGCAATTACTAACAGAACTAAAGGGAGAAATAGACCAAAACACTATCATACTATGGTACCTAAATACCTCACTGTCAGATATGGACAGATCATCCAATCAGAAAATAAGGAAATACATCCTTAAAGGACACATTAGACTGGCCATAATTGATATCTGCAGAGCCTTTCATTCCCAAAAAGGTACTCATATATTTTTCCCTAGTACATATGGAAAATTCTCAAGGATTGAGAATAGCGTCAATGAATATAAGAGGGTTAAAATCATAACAACCATATTTTCTGATCATAATGCATAATGCTTTGAAGCTGGAGATCATCTGTAAAAAAAAAAAGGAAAGGAAAAAATAAACACAAATATATGAAGAATAAACAACATGCTACTGAAGAATGACTGGGTCAGAAAAGAAAAAGAGAGATCAACATATAGATAGAAACAAATAATAATGATAGTGCAACATATCAAAGCTTTTGGGACACAGCAAAAGCGATCATAAGAGGAAAGTTCATATCATTACAGGCCTACCTCCAAAAATAAGAACAAGCCCAAATAACCTAATGCTTCATCTTTAAAAAATTGAAAAGGAAGAATAAATGAAGCATAAAGTCAGCAGAAAGAAAGAAATGATCAAAATTAGAGTAGAATTAAATGAAATCGAAAACAAAAAAAAATAGAAAAAATAAATACAACAAGGAGCTGGTTCTTTTCGGTTAAAAAAAAAATTGACAAACCTCTGGCTAGACTAACTAAAGAAAAAAGAGCAAGGACACAAAATCAGGGATAAAGAGAAGAAATTATAGGAGACAAGAGAAATACAAAGGATCATACAAGAATACTATGAAAAAGCATATAAGACCAAATTTAATAACCTAGAAGAAATGGGCAAGTACTTAGAAAGATACAAACTTTTAAGAGTGAACCAGGAACTGGAAAATCTAAATAAACCAGTCAGCAGTATGGAAATTGAAACAATCATCAAAAACCTCCCAAAAAGTAAAAGTCCAGGACCAGATGGCTTCACCGGTGAATTCTACTAAACTTTCAAAGAAGATTTAATACCTATTCTCAAACTCTCCCCCCAAAAAACAAAACAAAACAAACAAACAAAAAAAAAAAACGAAGAGGAGGCAATACTTCCTAACTAATTTTATGAGGGCCAATATTGCCCTGATACCAAAACCTGGTAAAGATAACCACAAAAAAAAGAAAACTACAGATCAATTATCTCCCAAGAACACAGAAATTAAAATCCTAAATGAGATACTAGCAAACTGAATACAGCAACATATTAAAAAGATTATACACCACAATCAAGTGGGCTTCATCCCAGAGGCACAGGGATGGTTCAACAGATGCAAATTGATTAATGTGGTTCACCACATAAGCAAATTAAAAAACAATCATAATCATATCAATAGATGCAGAAAAGCCTTCGACAAGATAGAGCAACCATTTATGATCAAAGCACTGAACAAAATTAGTTTAGAAAGAAAGTACTTTAACATAATAAAGGCCATATATGACAAACCCTCAGCAAACATTATACTTGATGCCAAAAACTAAAAACCTTCCCTCTTAGATCAGGAATGAGACAAAGTTGTCCACTATTACCACTGTTATTCACTATAACATTGGAGGTCTTAGCAAGTGCAATCAGACATGAATGGCATCCAAATAGGAAATGAAGAAGTCACATTGTCACTATTTGTGGGTGACATTCTCAACACAGAAAACCCTAAAAACCCCACAACAACACTATTAGAAAAAATAAGCAAATACAGAAAAATTTTTGGATACAAAATAAACATTCAAAAGCCATAGTGTTCCTATACTCTAATAATGAATTGTCAGAAAAATAAGGGGAAAAAATAATTTCTATTCCAGTTGCAACAAAAAGAATAAAATACCTAGGAAATACTCTAATGAAACATGTGAGGGACCTATATAATGAAAACTATAAGATCCTATTAAAAGCAATCTAAGAAGATACACAGAAATGAAGATATTCCATGTTATTGGATTGGAAGAATCGACACAGTTAAAATGACCTTATTACCTAAAACATTATACAGATTTAATGCACTTCCTATCAAAATCCCATCGGCACTTTTTAAAGAAATAGAACAAAAATGAGATTTGTATGGAAACACAGAAGACCTCAAATCACCAAAACGATCCTGAGAAAAAGGAATGAGGCTGGAAGCATCACTCTGCCTGACTTCAAACTATAATACAAAGTGACAATAATCGAAACGGCATGGTACTGGCAGAAAAACAGAAACACAGACCAGTGGAACAGAATCGAGAATCCAGAAGTAAACCCGTGTTCATATGGGCCAATAATTTTCAACAAAAGAGCCAAAAACACAGTGGAAAAAGGAAAGCCTCTTCAATAAATGGTGCTGGGAAAACTGAAAAGTCACCTGCAAAAGAATGAAACTAGACTGTTGTCTATCACCACACACCAAAATTAACTCAAAATGGATTATAGACTTGAATATAAAACCTGAACTAATAAAATGCTTAGAAGAAAGCATAGGAATGAAACTCAAGAACCTTGGACTTGAATTTTATGCCAAAGGCAAGGGAAATCAAAGCAAAACTAAATGAATGGGACTACATGAAATTAAAAAGCTTCATCACAGCAAGAGAAACAAGATAGACAACAATCTGAATGGGAAAATACATTTGTAAGCAATGCCTCCAATAAGGGCCTAATATCCAAAATATACAAAGAACTCATACAACTCAATAACAATAAATAAACAAACAATCCAATCAAAAAATGGGCAGAGTACCTGAACGGACATTTCTACCAAGAAGACATACAAATGTCCAACAAACATATGAAAGGATGTTCAATGTCACTAGCTATTAGAGAAATGCAAATCAAAACCACAATCTCATCTCACATCTATTAGAATAGTTATAATCAATAGGAAAAGTACTAACAAGTATAAGAAAGGATGCGGAGGAAAAGGAAGCCTCATACACTGCTGGTGAGACTGCAAACTGGTACAGCCAGTATGGAAAATAGTATGGAAATAGTATGGAGGTTCCTCAAAAAACTGAGAATTGATCTACCATAGGATCCAACAATTCCTCTACTAGGTATTTACTGCAAAGACTTGCAAACCCATATCTGAAAAGATATATGCATACTTTTGTTCATAAGCAGCATTATTCATGGTGGCCAGGACATGAAAGCAACTGGTGTCCTACAACAGATGATTGGATAAAGTGGTAAATATACAATGGAATATTACTCAGCCATAAGAAGAGAAGAAATACTGTCATTTGTGACAACATGGATGGACCTTGAAATAATCATATTCAGCAAAATAAACCAGACAGGAAAAGTTGAATATCACATGATATGTGGGATATAAATCTAAAAGCATCAGATGAACATGACAAACAAAGAGAGACTCATGGACATGGAGAATAGACTAGTGGTTACTAGAGGGTAAGGGAAAGGAGGAGGGAGGAGGTAGATGGGGTATAATGGGTCAAATATGTGGTGTCAGAAAGAAATCTAACTACGGGAGGTGAATACACAATGTAAATATATATATGCCTTATATTAATATGTATAGCTGAAACTTACTGATTTTTGTTAACCAATGTCACCATTAAAAGAATATCAAAACAAAGATTAAGTAAATGATTAAAAAGAAAAAAAATTGATTGAAAATTGACTAGCAAGTGTACATATAACAAAAATCCTAAAAGTAGATGTGAATGAATGCAATTTAGGAAGTAAAGGTATAATGCTCTCATTTGCCTTTGAAAATTATGTTAAATTTTAAAAATGGAAAATGGAAGTAAATTACATGGTTTTAGAAAAACTAAGGCTAAAACTAAAAGTACAAATTTTGCTATACACCTTTTCCCAATGCTTAATAATTTTTATTTTAGTTTTTTTGGTAGTTATCATAACACTAGTCAAAATATATAGACATTATTTTTTGACACCCCCATCATTGCAGGTGAGGAATTTGCATGATTTCCGAGTTTCTGTTGAGATTTCTCTTCCTGGCTTTCAGAGAACTACCTTCTCATTTTGTCTCACGTGGCCATCCCTTGATGTGTGAGCACACAGCTCTGTGGTGTCTCTTCTTATAAGGACACTAGTTTTATGGGAGCAGGGCCCTACACTTATGACCTCATTTAATCATTTTTTATATAAATTTAGGTTTTTAAATTTTCAATCACAGTTGACCTTCAATATTATTTTATATTAGTTTCAGGTATACAACATAGTGGTTAGACATTTATATAATGTAAAAGTGATCCCCCACCCACATTAATCTAGTGCCCCCTTGGTGCTACATATAATTATTACTTCCTAATTACAAATACAACCACAGTAGAGAGGTTAGGACTTCAACATCAATTTAATCTATAATAGTCAGTTATTTTTTTGTTACAGTAGTTATTTCAAATCCACCCATTCCTCTGCACTTCTCTTGTCCATGTTACAATAGCTTTCACATGAGCTATTGCAATAGCTTCCTAACTGGGCTCCTTATATTATTTCTGTGCCCTTCACAACCCATTCTCTACAGTTAAACTGTGGTTAACTTGAAGAACCAAAAAACAAAACAAAACAAAAAAACTGAGAACATTAATGCTTGAAATATATCAGTGACTTCTTGTATTCTTAAAGACCCAAATCTTTGAAGATGATGGAGTAGGTAACTACTGTGCTTGCCTCCTCTCATACCCACAACAAAATTACAACTAAACTACACAATAACCATCAATAGGAGTCACCTGAAGTCTAGTAGAACTGAAGTCCTACAACTGAGGACACATAGAAGAGACCTCGTCAAGACTGGTAGGAGGGGCGGGGACACAAAATGGGTTGGTCCCACACCCAAGTGTGGCAGTGGAGAATCAGCAGAAATATTTCACTGTGAGAGTCTCCCCGGAAGAGTGAGGGGTCCCAGCCCCACACTGAGCTCCTCATCCCAGGGATCCAATGCAGTGAAGAGAAGTCCCCACAAGAGGAGATTGTAGCTGAGTGAGATGGAGGGCTGAGGGAGTTGCAGACTTTCCTCTTAAGTGACCGTGCACAGACTTACCGCTGATGGACTCACTTGCTCTGAGCTCCAGCTCTGGGGCAGCAGTGCAAAAGGTGCCAGGGACAAATGGGGAGAAACTGAGTTGTCTGGCTTCAGGGTGAAGGCTGGAGGAAAAGCTTTCTTCCAGACGAAGTACTGGCAGAGGGCATAGTTTCTTTGTTGAGCCTTCCCTAGCCTTGCTTCCAGACCCAGATGGCACCATATCCGCGTCTTCATCAATGTAGCTAACACTGGTCACCCTGTCCAGGTGATTCTGTGAGATCTTGCTTCTCCCACTGTGTGGGCCCACCCAAGCTGTTTCCAGTGAATTTTCCATACAAATGGCCCATTAGGCTCATTCTGAGGTCTTTCCTGAAAATCTCTCAAAGCTTCAAAAAACCTAAACTAGCAGTACCTGGTGTTGGCGAGCCCTGTACCTCTTGCTGAGCAGCCCAAAATCCAGCACTAGTGTCAGCCAGCCTCAGTTTGCAGCTTGACCTCTCGAGGCACTTCCAAGCACAATTTGGGTGGTGGCCATCTGTGGATTGTCTGGTGGCTTATGCCGGGTGTCCTGGGGCAGGGCATGGGCTACAGCGAAATTTGGCTTGCAGCAGGGCTCCTCCCAGAAGGCTCCGGCCTGCACACCTAGTGGCCAGCTTTGGTCTGAGCCAGAGTACCATCTGAGGTCACATCTGAGAATGACATCCCCAAAGGGCAGATAGGGCAGACACCAGAACCCTGCTAAAGTGAATCTTGCTCTGTAGGGTCAACACCTGCACCAATCACAGACTGTCAGCACAACCAATAAGTCCAAAAGTCAATCTTCCCACTGGCAAGCAAAGAGCAACCAGGGCTCAACTTCAACAGAAGCGCACACACAATCCATATAAGGGACACACCTGAAGCACCCAGCTTAGGTGATTAGGGAAGACTGTGTCCTTGGGACCCACAGGACACCTACTAGATAAGGCCATTCTAGTATGACTGGGAGACATAGCAGCCCCACCTAATACATAGAAACAAACACAAGTATGCAGCCAAAATGCGAAGACAAAAAAACATGTCCCAAAGGGAAGAATAGAACAAACTCCATAAAAAGAACTAAAAAGAATGAAGACAAGCAATCTACCAGATGCAGAGTTCAAAACACTGATTATAAGGATGCTCAATGAACTTAGGGGAAGAGTAGATTAACTCAATGAGAATTTTAATAAAGAGATAGAAAACATAAATAGAACTAGTTAAATGAAGAATACAGTAACTGAAATGAATACCTTCAGAGGAATTGACAGTAGATTAGATGAAGCAGAGGATCAAACCAGTGATTTAGAAGATAAAGTAGCAAAAAACACACAATCAGAATAGCAACAAGAAAAAAATTTTAAAAATTATTTAAGGGGCCTCTGGAACAATATCACACGTTCCAACATTCTCATAGGAATACTGCGAATGTTCCAGAAGGAAAAGATGGAGAGCAAGGAATTGAAAACCTATTTCAAGAAATATGACTGAAAGCTTCAGCAACCTGGTAAAGGAAATAGACATGTAAGCCCCAGGAAGCACAGAGTCCCAAATGAGATGAACCCAGAGGCCCACACCAAGATACACATCATAATTCAATTGCCAAAGGTTAAATACAAAGAGAGAATCTTAAGAGCAGCAAGAGAAAAGAAGTTAGTTACCTACAAGGGAGCTCCCATAAGACTGTCTGCTGATTTCTCAACAGAAACATTGCAGGCCATGAGGGATTAGCAATAAATAGTCAAAATGATGAAGTGCAAGGATCTATGACTAAGATTACTCTACCCAGCAAAGCTATCATTTAGAATCAAAGGACAGATAAAGAGCTTCCCAGACTAGAAAAATCTTAAGGAGTTCATTATCACCAAGCCAATATTAGATGAAATGTTAGAAGGACTTCTTTAAGAAGAAGAGGGGGAAAAAAAGATAAAAAATATGAATAATAAAATATCGATAACTATATATCTAGCAACAATTACTTTATGTAAATGGATTAAATGCTCCAATCAAAAGATAGGGTGGCTGAATGGATAAGAAAACAAGCCCCTTACATATGAGGCCTACAAGAGACTCATCTCAGATCAAAAGACACACACACTGAAAGGGATGAAAAAAAAATGTTTCATGAAAATGGAAACAAAAAGCTGAAGTAGAAATACTTATACCACACAAAATAGATTTTAAAACAAAGGCTATAACAACCAACAAAATAAGATCCAGTTATCCCACTTCTGGGTATTTATCTGAAAAATTTAAACACCACTCTGAGGGGATATATTCATTGCAGCATTATATACAGTAGTCAAGATATGCAGGAAACATGGATATCCATCAATGAATGAATAGATAAAGAAGAGGTGATATATATATTACCCATGATTTCTGGGATTTGCTCACATCTTGCTTTCAGTTTTCCAAGCCTGTTTTCCCCTTGTTAACACCTACTCTATCTTCAGAAACCAACTCCATCATCATTCCCTGAAGGTAATGACAGTACCCTTCCTCATCATGCCATATTTTTTTTCTTCATGGACTCTACTAGTATTTTGACATTTGTGTGATCCTTTGAAATGCACAAGATGGCAAATCTATTTAATCCCTCAATAAATATTTGCTGAACATGATACTTTAAGAATGTACTGTCTTTTTAGTGACCTATCAACTTTAAGTGATATAGCCTTTCCTGCCATGTTCTTAGGTTGATTTAAAATTTAAAAGCAATAAGTAAGTTAAAATATTACATTTATAGAAATATTATTATTGAAGATCCAAATAGTATATTTTGTTTAACATATTCTAAGTCACTTACTATAGTGATAAAATGGATTTTCCTTTAATTCCTGCATTTGCTCAAAATTATTTTATATTTTGTTTTTTAATTCATTTTTTTTGTACAGCTGATGGTTTCTTTTGTTTCCAATTGCTTCTTTCTTTTTCTTAATGTCATAAAAAAATTGTGCTTGCATTTTACCATCAGATTAAGATTATCTAGGTTCTTAATCATATAGTTTGTTTATTGGCAATCATTCTTCTGGAAGACATTCTCTACATAATCATTTGCCTTTTGTTCTAATTTAGATTGCTTTAATTATCTTACAATTTATTTTGAAAGACTTTCAAATTTACAGAAAAGTTAAACCTTTCACTCAGATTCGTTAGCTATTGATATTTCATCATATTTATACCCTCTTTCTGTGGGTATATTTAGCAAATATCATTAGTTTTTTTCTGAACCACTTGATATTGAAATGCAGACATGATGCCCCTCCAGCTATATATACTCCAGTGTGTTTTTCCCCGCGTAAGGACACTCTCCAAAGTAACTTCCATCCAACCCTCCAAAACATGAAATCAATATTGAATGATACAATATTATCATCCAGTCTACAGACCTCATTCAAATTTCACTAACCTCCACAACAATAGTTCTTTTTCCTCTCTGGTTTAGGATCCTGGAGCAACCTTTCCTGGAGGGCCTTGGAAATATAAACTTTAAGTCCTTCCTGACATGTATAAAATTGTCCTACATATACCCTCAGACTCAGTTGGTGCTTTGGCTGGATTTAGAAGTCTTTTCCTCAAAAGTTTAAAGGCATTGAACTACTGACTTTTGTGTACACTGTTGCTGATGGAATCCTAATGCCAATCTAGTAATTATATCTTTGTCATTTAGTAAGGTGGGTTTTGTTTGATTATCTCTAGAGATTTAAGAGCATTTTCTCTGGCTTTGGACATCTGAAATTACATTGATTTTTATCCATTTTTCTTAATATTAGGTGTATCTATTTATTCTGAAGTCTCAACATTTTCAACAACTCAGGATTTAAAAAAAATTCCCCGTGTCCTCCTAGAGCTAACAGCTGGCTCCAGCACTGCATCTGGCTGTTAGGGCAGTAACAGGACTTCAAGGGCTCTTCAGAAGCTCAGATCCTCATCACCTTTCACGTTCTCCTATGGGGGTGGGCCGTTGGGACAAAGGTCACAGAAGAGACAAACACTGCCCAAGGGAGTATGGGGCGCTTTTTTTTTTTTTTTTTTTTTTTTTGCGCCATAAAGCAGAGATCCAGGAGGCCTGGGCAGTGCAGGAGTCTTAGGCGCCACCTACTGGAAAATAAAGGAAAAATTTCTTAACCTGCTAAAGGGAGGTAACTCTAAATATTTTTAAAACATTCTCATTAATGCTTAGGTAGAGAAATAATCCATCAAACATTATGAACAACCAAGGTGATAAGTCAGCTCAGAAAGAAAATAAAAATTTTTCAGAAAATAAATTTAAAAATATAGAAATGCAATTTAAATGATGAAGAATTCAAGATTGCACTTCTGAAAAAACTCAAAGGAATGCAAGAAAATTCTGATCAGCAGTTCAATGAGTTCAGAAACAAAATCAATGAACAGGATACTTTGCCAAGGAGACTGAAACTCTAAAAATAACCAAATAGAACTTTTGGAGCCAAAGAACTCAATGAAAGAGTGAAGTAGCAAACTTAGGAAATAGAGATGAACAGAGGGCGGAAAGAATTAGTGATTTTGAAGACAGAAAACTGGAAATGACACAGATGAAAGAAGAGAGGAACTTGTAGGTGAAATAAAATGATAAAACTGTACAAGAACTATCTGACACCATCAAGAGAAGCAACATAAGAATAATGGGTAAAACAAAAAAAGAGAGGGGGAAGGGAACAGAAAGGCTATTTAAATAAATAGTCAATGAAAATTTCTCAAACCTATGGAAATAACTGAATCCTTGAACACAAGAAGCAAACAGAACACCTAATTATCTCAATCCAAGAAGACCTTCTCCAAGACACATTATATCCAAACTGTCAAAAACTAATGATGAAGAAAGAATTCTGAAGACAGCAAGGGACAAAAAGATGGTAAGCTATAAAGGAAAACTCATTAGATTATTATCAAACTTTTCAGCAAAGTGGAATCAAATATTCAAACTATTGAAAGAGGAATTACCAGCCAAGAATAATATATCTAGCAAAGTTCACCTTTAGATATAAATGAGAAATTAAGACTTTTTCAGACATACAGAAGCTGATGGAATTTTTCACCACAAAGCCTGCATTATAGGAAATACTGAAGGAATTCATTCTACCTAAAACAAAAGGACAAAAAACACAAAACTATGAGTGAGATGACTAACAGACAGAAACAGGAAAGTACAATCCTTATTAAGAACAAAGTATGATAAATATTACATAATGGTTAAAGGTCAAAAAAAAATTTTAAAGAGAATACAACAGCTACTGCAACCTACAAACTAACTCACAGCGTAAATAGAGATAATTTGAGATAACAAAATCTCAAAAGGAAAGGGAGTAAAGATCTCAATCTGCAAAGGAGAATGGAGAGAAGACACAAGCAGTAGAAAATG
The DNA here is from genome assembly GCA_030015415.1 of Cynopterus sphinx. Taxonomy (NCBI): domain Eukaryota; kingdom Metazoa; phylum Chordata; class Mammalia; order Chiroptera; family Pteropodidae; genus Cynopterus; species Cynopterus sphinx. Next base: position 58,595,847 of record CM057382.1, read on the forward strand.
GACAAATGTATATGTAAAACTTTACATAAACTTAATGGTAACCACACAAACACACACACACACAATTCCAGAACTGATACACATAATAGAAAATAAGAGGGAATAAAGGGAAAAAATCATTGAATACTACCAAATTAGAATAACAGGCAGAAACACAAGGACAAAGAAACAATAGAGACACCCAGTTACCAAAAAACAAAAGATAAAATGGCTATATGAAAACCTGATATTTTAATAATTGCCCTAAATGTAAATGGACTGAACTAACCAATAAAAAGTCACGGAGTAGCAGACTGGATGAAAAAATAAAACCAAACCATATGGTGCCTTCAAGAGACATGGCTCAGCTTCAAGGAAAATATAGAATCAATGTGAAAGGATGGTAAACAATACAAGCAAATGGCATCCAGAGAATAGCAGGTGTAGCTTTACTTATATCTGACAAAACAAACTTCAAGGTAAGAAAGGTAACAAGAAACAGAGATAGACACTTAATAATAAAGAGGACAATACATCAAGAAGACATAACACTTATCAATATATAATATTCCAATTGGGTTCACCAAAAAGCACCTAACAGAACTAAAGAGAGAAACTGACAAAAACAATTGTAGTGGGGACATAAATACCACATTGTCTACTATGGATAGATCATCTGAACTGAAAAGTTAATATGGAAATATCAATCTTAAATGACACGAAAGACCAATTGAACACAACCAACATTTACAAAGCCTATTTCCCCAAACATCAGATTATACATTCTTCTCTAGTGCACATGAAACATTCTTGAGGATAGACTGTATGTTGGAACACAAAACTAGCTTCAACAAATTTAAGAAGATTGAAATTATACTAAGCATATTATTTGACCATAATGCTTTGAAACTGGATATCAATATCAAAAGTGAGGAAACCCACAAATACGTGGAGATTAAACAACATACTACTGATGAATGACTGGATCATAGAAGGAAAAAAGAGAAATTAAGAGTTACATAAACATATGACAATGAAAATATGAGATGTCAAAACTTTCAGGAAATAGCAAAAGCGGTAATAAGAGGAAAGTTCATATCATTACAGGCCTATCTCCAGAAACAAAAATGAGCCCAATTAAAAAACTAGGAAAAGAACAAATGAAGCCCAAAGTCAGCAGAAGGAAGGAAATAATCAAAATAAGAGCAAAATTAAATTGTAATAAAAAAAATTAGAAAAAAACTAATACAAAAAAGAGTTGGGTCTCTGAAAAGAATAATATATGTGCAGCTGAAGTGAGCACTGAAAAGATTAATAAAAAGGACAAACTTCTGGCTAGCTGTACTAAGGAAAAAAGAGAAGGATGCAAAATCAGAAATGGAAGAGAAGTTATGACAGATACTACTGAAATACCAAGTATCATACAAGCATACTATGAAAGCTTATATGCCACCAAATTCAATAACCTAGAAGAAATGGTCAAGTTCTTAGAAATATACGACCTTCCTAGACTTAATCAAGAAGAACTGGAAAATCTAAAAATACCAATCAACAATAAGGAAATTGAAACAATCATCAAAATCCTCCCCAAAAGTAAAAGCCCAGGACCAGATGGCTTCACTGGTAAATTCAACCAAACCATCAAAGATAAATCATACCTGTTCTTTTCGAACTTTTCCAAAAGTTTGAATAAGAGGCACTACTTCCTCATTCTATGAGACCAACATTACCCTGAGACCAAAATTTGGTAAAGATAATATATGGAAAAGAAAACTATAGACCAATATCTCTGATGAATATAGATGCAAAAGTCCTAAACAAAATACTAGAAAATTGAATACATTAAAAAAGACTATATATCATGATCAAGTGGCTTTCATTTCGGGGACACTAGGATGTTTTAACATATGCAAATTGATAAATGTGATATACCACATAAGCAAAATAAAAGATGAAAATTATACGATTGTATCAATACATGCAGAAAAAGCACTTGACAAGCTAAAGCATTAATTTATTATTAAAACACTTAACAAAATAGATATAGAAGGAAAGTACCTCAGCATAATAAAGGCTACATATGACAAACCTTCAGCTAACATCATACTTAATGGTGAAAAACTAAAAGCCTTCCTTCTAAGATCAAGAACAGACAAGCTATTCACTATTACCACTATTACTCAATATAATATTGAAAGTCCTAGCTAGGAGTGTCAAGCAAGAGAAAGAAATAAAAGGCATCCAAATTGGGAATGAAGAAGTCAAATTGCACTTTTTTGTAGATGACATGATTCTCTATAAAAAACCCTAAAGACTCCACTAAAAAATTTATTTAAAAAAAATACAGTGAAATTTCAGAATACAAAATCAACATACAAAAATCTGTACCATTCCTCTACACTAATAATAAATTTTTTTAAAAAATAATTAATTATAACAAATTCCTTTTGCAATTGCAACAACAAAATAATAAAATACATAGGAATAAATCTAATGAAGCATCTGAAGGATTTATACATTGAAATCTATAAGAAATTGAAGAAGACACTAAGAAATGGAAAGATATTTTGTGTTCTTGGATTGGAAGAATCAACATAGTTAAAATGAACTCATTACTCAAAGTAATATACAGATTTAATACAATCCCCATCAAAATCCCAATAACATTTTTTAAAGAAATAGGACAAAAAAATCATTAGATTTGTATGGAACATAAAAGACTCTGAATAACCAAAGCCATCCTGAGTAAAAAAAGAACAAGGTTAAAGATATTACTCTGCCTGACTTCAAATTATACTATAAAGCAATAATTATCAAAACAGCATGGTATTGGCAGAAAAAAAAAAGATGCACAGGACAATGGAACAGCATTGAGAGTCCAGAGATAAACCCCCATATGTATGGGCAAATAATTTTTGACAAAGGAGCCAAAAACATAAACTGGAGAAAGAAAAGCCTCTTCAATAAATTGTACTGGGAAGATTAGAAAGCCACATGCTAAAGAATGAATCTAGACTGTCACAATACACTAAAATTAACTCAAAATGGACTAAAAACTTTAATATAAGACCTGAAACAATAAATAGCATAGAAGAAAGCACAGGTACTAAAACCCATGGACCTTAGATTTAGAGAGGATTTTATGAATTTGATGTCAAAGTCAAGGGAAGTAAAATAAAAAATAAATGATGGGACTATATCAAACTAAAAGTATTCTGTACAGCAAAATAAACCATCGACAAAACAAAGAAACAACCAACTGCATGAGAGAAGTTATTTGCAAACAATGCCTCCGATAAGGAGCTGATATCCAAAATATACAAAGAACTGGTACAACTCAACAATGATAAGAACAATCCAATTAAAAAATGGGCAGAGGACCTGAACAGATACTTCTCCCAAGAAGACATATATAAATAGCTAAGCGACTTAGGAAAAGATGCTCAACCTCACCGACTATTAGGGAAATGCAAATCAAAACCACAATGAGATACCACTTCACACCTGTTAGAATGGCTATCATCAACAGGACAAGTAATACTGGTTGGAGAGGAAGCAGAGAGAAAGGAACCCTCATACACTGCTAATAGGAATATAAACTGATATAGCCACTATGGAAAACAGTATGCAGATTCCTCAAAAAGTTAAGAATAGAATGACCATGCCCCAGAAGTACCTCTTCTGGGTATTTACCCAAAAAATTCTGAAAAAAAACTTATTTATAAGGTATATGCACCCCAATGTTCATAGCAGCATTTTTCACAGTGACCAAGACATGGAAACAGCTGAAGTGTCCTTCAATAGATGATTGGATAAAGAAGCTGTGGTACATATATATATATACAATGGATATTACTCAGCCATAAGAAGAGATGAAATACTTCTATTTGTGACAACATGGATCTTCAGATTATCAACCTAAGTGAAACAAGACAAAAAGTTCAGAACCATATGATTTTACTTAGATGTGAAATAAAATCTGAAAGCGACAAGATAAACATGGACATGGACAATGATTTAGTGGTTACCAGAGGGAAGAGGGGAAGGGAGGAAGATAGGTAAGGATAAAGGGGGTCAAATATATAGTGATGGAAGGAAATTTAACTTTGAGTGGTGAACATACAATGCAATATACAGATGATATATTATGGATTTGTATACTCGAAACCTAATAATTTTATTACCCAATGTCACCCCAATAAACAATTAAAAATTTGATCTCTCCTCTCCATTGTCTCTGTTCTCTTATTGTGGAAATTCTGTTAGATGTTTCTTCTCCTAGACAGACATTCCATCTGTGTTTTTCCCCCTCATTTTTAACTATTTAAAATATTTAAAATATACATACAGAAAAGTAAACATATACTAAAGCAAATCTCTGTGTAGCCATTGATCAGGTTAAGAGCTATGAACCCTCCTACCCTTTTCCAGTCACTACTCCATTCTCTATAAAGGCAATCATCATCCCACCTTTCTGTGATGATCTTTTTAAAATTTCTTTGTGGTTTTACCCCTTAAGCATGTATGCCGGCAGTTTTGTCTTACAGAAATAAAAACCTTTACCTATTGGAAATGTAGACTATGTATTGTTCCATGTCTGGCTTTTTTTTATTCAGTGTTGATTGTTAGACTAATTTGTGTTGCATATATTTGTACTTAATTTTTATTGTGGTATTGTATTCTTTTCTGTAACTGTGCCACAATTAATCCCTTTATCCACCATTGATGGACATTTGGGTTGTTTTTAGCTTTGGGTATTACATATAACACTGCTATAAATATTTGTGCACATGCCTCTTAGAACACATGTATACACATTTCATTTGAGTCTACCTAAGAGTAGAATTGCAGGATCATAGGATGATTATTGTGTTTGTTTTATCTATAAGATAATACCAATTCATTTTCAAAAGTGTTCTTTTTTTTTTTTAACAACTCATTTCTATCCATATCAGTTTGAGAATCTTCCTCTGTTTCACAACTTTGCCAGTACTTACTATCTTTATTTTAGTAATTCCAGTGACTGGCTTTTGTTTACAACTTTTCACATATTTTCTGCCCTCCTCAACCTCACTCCCACCAGCTCCAAGGTATTTTTCTTTGGCACCTTTAGGAGTTGTGGGAAAAGAATGGTGGAGTAGGATCCAGCTGTGGGGAGGAGAGGGTCTCCCTTGGATGATATTGAACTTTGACTTCTATCTTCCTGGCCCTGCAAGGCCTTCAGAGCCAAAGTTCACATCTGCCTAGTTTAGCATATGCACTTAATGCACACAGGATTTCAGTGCTCTGCTTATTTTCCCCCTTGGATGCTTGCTTTCACTTAGATTTTATCCAGTGATTCTTGAGAATCTTGCTTGTTTTTTGATTCTTTAAGAATACATACTTTAAAAATTTTTATCCATTAGTTTCAATTTGAGGGGTGGCTTAAATAACCTAGTCAGCTTTATTTCTGGAAGCTAATTTTTGTTTTAAGTGAATTTTTTCAATTCATTTTCTTAGATTGTTTGTCAATCTTAATCTTTTTTGAGTGTGTGTGTTGTTAATTTTTTTCAAATGTTTGATAATTTTTTTGCATGGCTAAGAAGTAAGAATGTGACTGACTAGTGTGAGTAGGGGCTAAAGATAATAGTGGAACTACTGCTTAATTTATGTGTACTTGGTAGTTGTGCTTTATCAGGTAATTCTCTTTGCAAACTCATTTATTCAAATACTTTTGAGTGCCTCCCATGTGCAAGGAATTCAAATTAGTTGTTTGGAATACAGGCAAACTAGACAGGTGGAGTTTATATTGCAATATAGACTAACTTAAACAACTAACTATGTTATTATAATTTTGACAAATATTATATAGGAAAAGTATTTGGAGCTCTATAGATATATAACAGAAGCACCTGATCTAGCCCAGTATTCTATAAGTTGAAATCTCCCAAAGAGTAACATGTAATAAACAGCTAGCAAAGAGAGAAATGGTGAGGGGAGGCCTAGGAAAATATATATGTATATATTTTCATAAAGACATTTTTTACTAGTTGGGCTTTATCTCTTTATTCAGGAACAGCTGCCCTGCTTAGAGACTTTAACCTATATTTCATTGACCAAAACTGTATTAGAAGAGTAGCTGGAGATAAAGGTTTTAGCCTCTCCATTATAGCAGTTTCAAGCAAGGAAGGAAGGTTAAGATGAAGATTTAGGTTAGCTACCTACAGTGTCAGGTACAAAAGAATGATTAGTTCTTAAATGGAATGACAATTTAAGATTTGTTGGGATGGAACAAAAATATAAAGGACAAAATTCTAATGAAGAAATCATGGACACTAAACTGACCGCAAAGCTAATATCCAACCTGTTCAAGAAGAGAATCAAATATTTTATTATATATATAGAATAGGAAAAAAGGAATGAAATTGAGATTTTAGTCTATACATTTTTTGTTGTAATCATATACTTAATGTTAAGTATATTCAGTCTTATTTTACCAAAACCAGTGTTTACCAATAGAAATATTTGTAGTAGTGTTTAAAACAAATACATTAGGTAAGAAAAGTTGATAAAGGTGATAAAGGATGGAATGAATGCTAATAGATTTGTCATACAAAGGAAAAGTTACAGGTAAGATAAAAAAAATATAGTCTAATACCTTGCTTAGTATAAGGAACACCTCAAGTAGAAGGTGTAGACAAATATCAGGTCATTCTTTTGCTTTTAGCTCACATTTCTTTTTATTGCTTGATATTTAATTGTGTGGATATATTTCATTGCTGTGTCATCTGAGAAGGCCTAGAAGCAACAATATCCTGTAGTAATGAGCACCCTTAGCCCAGATCTTCTGATACTTGAAAAAAAGAACAATACTATATTTCCTTGGAGAAATGGCTGATTCTAAGACTGGGACAGGAAATATACAAGACTTATTGTGGGACCAGAAAGCAATAAAGTGCTCAAACAAACAAAACAAACAACCACACTAAAAACCTACAGTAATAATGGGGTATGTTAGAGAGACAGTAGCCAACTAAAAGAGCTCCCAATAACCAAACCTGGAACAATTCGAGCAATAAAATAGAGTACTGGGTCATAACTCAAAATAAATATCTATGAGTCTATGTATAGACTTATACGAATAATTGGTTAAATAAATTGCAAAATGTCAAGAAAGAGATATCTTCCATGAAAAATTCTGTAAATAGTTATCCCTCAAGAAGGAGAGCATAACTCCCTATCCTTTAATGTGATTTGTGCTTAGTGATATTCTTTCAATGAATACAGTATGGAAAAGGGTAGAAAGAAAGTAATTTTACAGTGGAGGAAACCGAAAAATACTACCTCAGCCAGTCGATCAAGGTTAATATCAACAATGATATGTTGATAGTATGTGCCCTTGATATGATGTAGTAAGAATGGCACTTTACCTCTGTGATCTTCCTCTCAAAAATCCACATCCCCTGTATAACCATAAGAAAAACATTAGTCAATTCCCAATTGAGGGACATTCTACAAAACACCTGTCTTGAACTCTTCAAAATTGTCAAGGTTATCAAAAACAAAGTCTGAGAAACAGTCACAGCTAAGAGCAGCCTAAGGAGATGTGATGACTAAAAATAATGTGGCATCCTGGATGGAATCCTGGAACAGAAAAGGGATAAAACTTAGGTAAAAAATAAAGAAATCTGAGTAAAGCATGGACTTTAATATACTAATATATTTATTGGAAAAATGGGTGTAGGATATATGGGAATTCTACACTATCTTTGCAAAACTTCTGAACATTTAAAACTATTCTAAAAATGGTTTATTAAAAACACCTAAAAATTATATGCAAAAAGAAGTGCAATAGACCAGGTAGTAGGGCTTTAATATCTATTATAGACATTATAGGACAAGTCAATGGTGAAAAACAAGATGGATTTAACATTTTTGTTGAGAATAAAATGGGACATATAGTAGGAAATATATGTTTGGTCAAGATCAAGTACTGATTCTTTTATAAAAAGTTCACTTTGGGAGTAAGAAAATCTATGTGAAATAAAAGTGGAAATTTTGAGTGCTACATTCTTAAAACTACTATGTTGTAAAACGTTGTCATTAAAATGTATAACAATAATTGAAGGCTAAAAAATCATTCACATTTAAATTTAAAAATCCTAGTCTACATTATATTATCCACCAACATCTATAAATGGTACTTATTAAAATGCAATTTATCAGAAATTAGTGCTATATTATTTATTCTAGAAAGAACTTAAGGCAGAATATCTTTGTTACCAAGAAAGAGAAAAATACAAACTATAACTAATCTAAAGTTTGAGAAAAGAATTCAGAAAACCAAAGGAAAAGATAAAATGGAAATCAGGAAAATAAAAATTAATACTGGAAATTGAATAAAATTGCACTTATCTTAAAATAGTTCAACCAAATTCATATCAACATTACCTTAAGAAAATAAAGTGAAACAGCAAAATTGAAATGAAAAAGGAAGTTTAATTCAGAGGAACCTAAAAATTAGGGAAAGTTAGTAAAATGAGTGGAGCTCCAGATTTTCTTTGAAAAAGTTTATTTCAATACAGAATTTAGTCATTTGATAAATATTAATTGAATATCTATTAGGTGTCAGACACTATTCTAAGTGTTGTGGTTGTAGAATTGAATTAAACATTCCTGCTTTAACTGTATGCTTACATTCTAGAGGAGGGAAATAGTAAAACATGCAAGATGAAATATTGATGTGTTGAGATGCTGTATTCCTTTACTAGCGTTGCCATAACAAAGTTCTATAAACTGAATGGTTTGTGAACAGAAATTTATTTTCTTGAACAACAGAAAGTTTATTTTTTTAGGCTAGAAGTCTGAGATCAAGTTGTTGGCAGGTTGGTTTCTCTCCTTGGTTTACGGATGGCTTCGTTTCCCTGTATCTTCACGTGGGCATCCTTCTGTGGTCGTCTGTGTCCTAATCTCCTTTTCTTATAAGGATAGCAGTTATAATGGACTATGGCCCACCTTAACGACTTTTTTTTTTTTAACCTAAATTATCTCTTTAAAGGGCCTGTCTCCAATACAGTCACATTCTGAGGTACTGGAGCTTAGAACTTCAACATATAAATTTCAGACCATAACACGCACATGCCATATATTATGCTGTGGTAAAAATTAACCCCCAAAACCCAGTGGTTTAACAGAGTTTATTTTTTACCAATGCAAAATTCAGTGAGCCAGGCAACTTCTCAGGGCAGCTGCCTAGTGAGGTCACTCAGTGATTCAGGCTGTTTCCATTGTGTGGCTTTGCCAGTGCAACATGTGGCCTGCAAGATTGCTGCAGCAGGGAGGAGAGAGATGGAAGGTTCTACATTAGCTCTTAAATGCTTTTGCCTTTAGTGTATGTGCACCCTTTTGCTTGAAGCCCTTTTGTTGAGTGAGTTATAAGGCTCTGCCTAATTGCAAGAGTTATGGGGTGGGAAATGGATAGTTAATGAACTGTAAATGTCTGTCACAGATGGTAGTAAGTGCTAGGAACAAAAACCAAGCAGAGTAGGGTGACATAGATAAGACTGTTGTTTTAGAAAGAGTGGTCAAAATAGCCATTTATGAGAAAGTTACATTTAAGTAAAGTCACCAAGAAAATGAGGAAATAGTGTTCTACACTAGAGGAAACAAAGAAATATCAAGGGAGCCAGGTGGCTGGAGCAAAGCGAATGAAGGGGATGATGGAAATAAGGGGCAGCATCATGAAAGACTATAGGAAAAACTTTGGATTTTATTTTTATTGAGAAATATTGGGGGTTTACATGAGACTTAAGTTTTGAGAAAATGTTACTGAACCAAATTCCGTGTGCCCAATGCTTCAAAAAGCCAAGCCTCAGAGTTTGGAGTAAGAAACATTTATTCATAGAGAAGGAGCCAACCAATAAAATGAGAAAATGGTGCCTTAAGTCCATCGTATTTGCTAAGATTAAAGATTTTTAAGGAACTAAGGGGAAGAGATATGCAGAAGTGTTGTGGGGCAAGTTTTAACGGGAGGACCTTGGAACTTAACCATTTATGGTGAAGTGGTGTCTACATTGGATCTTCCTGAACAATAAACCTTTGGCTTCTGAAAGGGTTCCAGTGTTCAAGTTCTGGTGATGTCTTGGTTCCTTTGGTTCCATACGTGTGGGTTGAGACTTTGGTTCTGGGTGGGTGCAGCTGGAGGTCAAAGATCTCTCCTCTGTGCATGCCTTGGCTGCATGACTTGTGATTTTGGTCTGTTGTCTCTGAAAAGCAACTCAATATTTCATTAAACAAGATAGAACCTTTTTAAAGTAATTAAATACCATCATTATCAATTTCTTTAAATTTTTTTATATTAAATTTATTAGAGTAATGGTTAATAAAATTATATAGGTTTCAAGTGTACAATTCAATAATACATCTTATGTATATCGTGTTGTGTATTCACTCAAAGCTAAATTTCCTTCTGTGACTTATATTTGACCCCCTTCACACTACCTTTTTCCTTCCCCTTTTCCCTCCAATAGCCACTAAACTGTTACAGTGTCTATGTGATTTTATTTATTTGCCTTGTTTTTTGCTTTCAGTTTTATATCTCACCTATAAGTGAAATTGTATGGTTGTCAACTTTTTCTGTCTGACTTATTTCACTTAGCATGATAAGCACAAGACGCATCCATGTTGTCACAAATGGCAGTATTTCATCTTTTCTTATGGGTCAGTAATATCCCATTGCATATAGGTATCATATCTTCTTTATTCAATCATCTATTGCAAGACACTTTGTTTATTTCTATGTCTTGGATACCATGAATAATACTGCAGTGAATATTGGGGTGTATACATCTTTATGAATAAATGTTTTTAATTTGGGGGGTTAGATAACCAGAAGAGGTAGTGCTGGCATATGGTAGATCTATTCTTAATTTTTTGAGGAATCCCTATACTGTTTTCCATAGTAGCTATACCAATTGACATTCCCACCCACAGTAGATGAGAGTAGGATAGGACCATTTCCAGCTGATTCTTCAATTAAAAATTATTCTGGCAACTGTGTGGAATAAAAGACTGCAGGAGGCAAGAATGGAAATCAGGAGACAGATATAGCAATCATCCATGTTAGTAATGGACTGCGGCTAGGACTGAGGCTGTGATGTAACACTCTCTTAGATAAGTTCCATCTTTCACCTCCTCAAACCACCAGCACCTCTCTTTGTCCCTTCACTCCCACCTTCTTGTTTTGTTAAACTGTGAACAATTAGAAAAGAACTCCATATGTGTCTAAACAATAAATCTACCAAGCTCTCTGTATTTGTGCCTGCTCACTTCCTCACTCACCTGTCTATGGATGACCCCTCCAACCTACTCAAGATTTCCTTTAGACAGCTGTTACTTTCTGTTTCACCAATATTTTCTCATTACTGGACCATTTCTGTTAGAATATAAATATTTAAACAGGAAACCTAACTCCCCAATCTCGTTCTTGCTGTCGTCCCACTCTTCTGCTTCTCTTTACAGCAGAAAAAAATATATCTACTTCTGTCACAATTTATCTCTACAATCAGACTTATATCCCTACCAGTTTATTTTAATTGCTTTGTTTTCAAACTCTCAATGATCTCTACATTGCTAAATTGAAAGGTCAAGTCTCATTTTACTCAATCTCTAAGTAGCAAAGGACACATAGACACTGCCTTCTCTCTGAAATATTTTCTTCACGTAGCCTTTAGGACTTCTCTGTTTTGTTTTTCCTCTTACCTCTGGCAGCTTCTACTAAGTTTCCTTTGCTAGTCTTCTTATCTCTAAAGTGCCAAATGACTAGCCTTCGGATTTTTTTTTTTTTTTGCAATTATGCAATTAATGTCCTAGAACAGTGTCTTTCAGTGATTTTTAAACTGTAAGCCACAGTCATTACTTGATTTGGGAGCAGAAATTAAGAAAAAAAAAATAGAATATAACAAAGTAGAAGAGGAAGGAAATAGTGCATTACCCACAAAGAGGGTAAATTTGTTTCTTAAAACTTTTTTTCCTCTGGCTTTATTGAAATATAATAAAATAATTGCTCGTATTTACATTGTATGATTCAATGTTTTTTTTTTCAATTATAGTTGGCATACAATAATATATTAGTTTCAGTGTACAGCATAGTGACTAGAGATCTATATAACTCATAAAGTGATGACCCCACTAAATCAAGTGTCTATTTCCCCCCTTACATATTTATTACAACATTATTAACCGTCTTCTCCATGCTACACTCTACAAGTCCATGTCTATTCTTCAACTATCCATTTGTACCTCTTAATCCCTTTGCTTTTTTTTGTCCCGCTCAACCCCTTTCCCATCTAGTAGCCCTCTAAATAGTCTCTGTATCTATGAGTTTATTTCTGCTTTTGTTGTCATTGTTGTTTATTTTGTTCTTTAGATTCTGCATGTATGTGATATGTCCTTCTCTCTTTGACTCATTTCATTCAGCACAATACTCTCTAAGTCCATCAAGTCAATATCTTTTACCATCCTTTTCCATTCAGTCTGTGTGTCTTTTAATTGAAGTGAGTCTCTTATAGGCAACGTGTAGAGGTCTTGTCTTCATATCCATTCAGCCACTCTATCTTTTGGTTGGAGCACTTAATTCTTTTCCATTTGAGGTACTTGTTGATAGGAATGTAGTTATTGCCATTCTTTATTCATGATTTTGATACATGTTTTTTCTTCTTAAAGAAATCCCTTCAACGATTCCTGTAACACTGCCTTGGTGTTGATAAATTCCTTTAGCTTATTTTTTGTCTGGGAAGCTCTCTTTATCTGTCCTTCGACTCTAAATGATAGATTTGCTAGATAAAGTATTCTTGATTGTAGATCCTGGATTTTCATCACTTTAGATATTTTGTGCCAAGCCCTTCTGTCCTGCATAGTTTCTTTTGAGAAATCAGCTGCCAGTCTAATGGGTGTTCCCTTGCAGGTAAACTAACTGCTTTTCTCTTGCTATTTTTAAGATTCTCTCTTTGCATTTAACCTTTGGCATTTTCATGAAGATGTGTCTTGATGTGGGCTTCTTCAGGTTCTTCTTTTTTGGGACCCTGAGCTTCCTGGGGTTGTATGTTTATTTCCTTCACCAGGTGAGGGAATTTTTCCATCATTATTTCTTTGAATAGCTCTTCAACTTCTTGTTTTCCTTTAGGTATCCCTATGACATGGATATTTTTACATGTAGTAGTGTTTCATAGGCTCCTTAAATTATTATTATAGTTTTGGTTACTTTTTTCTTGAAGTTCTGATTGAGCATCCTTGGTTTACTCATTCTCTTCATCAGTGATTCTATTCCCTTTCCACTCTGCTTATTCCCTGTAATGCACTTGTCATCTCAGATAATGTATTCTTCATTTCTGACTGATTCCCTTTTATCATTTCCATTTCCATTTTTATGTTTTTATCTCTTTGTTAAAGTTCTCACTGAATTCATCTACACTTCCCTTAAATTCATTGAGCATCTTTATAACCAGCATTTTGAACTCTGCATCTGTTGTATTGCTTTACTCTATTATTTCTGGATCTCTGTTCTGTTCTCTCATATGATTTCTCCTTCTTTGCCTTCCCATTTTGGCTGCCTTTCTTTGTCTATTTCTATGCACTAGGCAAAGCTCCTAAGTATCCTGGTCTTATTAGTGTGAATTTGTGTAGTAAGGGTCCAGTGACACAGAACTGAGGGGTTCAGATGCAGGCCCAGTTCAGCTCCATCCTGTGCCCCTCCAGGGCCACCTGTCAAGATTCAGCAAGTAATCCACAGATTCTGTGATTATAGTTGCCTCAAGAAGTCACACCAGAAACTGAGGCCCGTTATCACCATTTGTGAGTCTTGGCACTGTTCAGTAAGGAGAATTGGACTTTGTGAAGGACACAGTGGGATGTGGCTTGGGTGGGTCCACGAGATGGGGGAGGCGGAGTTTCAGGGAATTCTCTGGGCTCAGTGACCTCTGTTATCCAGTTTGATGATGTCTCAGCTATGACAGGCTGTGTCTGCACACTGGGAGAAGGGGAGGGCTCAACTGAGGAACAATAGATACTGCTGACACTTCTGCTTGAGAAAGAGCCTTACCTCTGGCCCTCACTCCTATTACTCACTGTCCTTCTGTAAGTCCCTGGTGCCCTGTGAGCAGCTTACCCAGTGCTGATACTCAGAGCAAGCAGCTCTGTCCCTGTGGAAATCTGCTAGTGGTCATGGCCCCTTTAAGAGACATCTGCAGCTGCTGGCTGTCTCTGCCACAGCCTCTGTCCCACTATCTGCTCGGGACCCAGCAGCCTTGCATCTTCACCCCCTCCTACCTTCTACCATTACATGTTCATTTGTTATTTCTCTTCCTAGTTGTAGTGCTTCTGTTCATCTAGATCCCAGATCACTTTGCTTGCTGTTTACTCTGTGTTTCTGTCACAACTTTGATTTGGTCACAAGAGATATGGACAAAGCCTCTAGCATCTATGCCATTTCCCCCATTTCCTCTGTTTCTTAAAAGTTTTAAGTTATATACATGTATTTGGTCAGTATGTAAAAGGTATTTTATATCCCGAGTTGAGGTCAAAAGGTATGCAGTTATTGCTCTGTGTGATCTCATTCAATCCTGTGGCTTTAAATACCATAGACAAATTAATTTATATCTCCATATCTCTCCTTAGAATTCCAGTGTCTTCTATCCCATAGCTAGTAGTATATCTATATTTGGATGTCTAATAGGCATGGAAATTTTAATATGTCTGTAATCAAATTCTTGATGATCCCTTCCCTGCCCCTAACTTCACATATCCCTTTTTCTTCATCTAAACAATTTCATTCTCTTGGGTATAAAGGCCGAAAATATTATAGTCATCTTTCACTCTGTTCTTTCACATCCACCTCCAATCAATCTGCAAATTCTGTTTGCTCTACTTTTGAAATATACATAACACTGTATAAGAAAAATTGTCACCCATGTAGTACAGAAAGGCCAAAATCAAGATTTAGATAGATACAGTGCAAACACATCTTTATGATTATTAATGAAAAGGAAAAGGCACTTAGACTTGGAATCAGGAAACTTCAATTCAAAGCTGGCTCTACCATATCATAGTTTTGTATCACCTTAGTAAGCTATTGTTCATTTCTTTCTTTGCAAGTCCCCCATTACTCCTTATATTCATCATTCTAGCAGAACACTGGGTTAGGTAAATGCCATTACAGAGTCATAACCATTTTCAGGGTATCTTATCATATATACCAATGCATTTTGTTGTTTGCAGTGAAATCCTAAGAAACTAGAAATGGTTAGATATGTTTAACCATTTGATGGACAGTGAGTTTTGACTGGCTCTTGGGGTAACAATACTGGTCACTTGGTTCAGGCTTGACTTCTTTCTTTTCCACAAAGTCTTGGAGAGGGCAGGCAATTTCCCTATTTGGGCTGAGGCAATGGAAAGGTAGTATTTTAGGAGACCTTATCACCACAAACAGGATTTGGAATTCACCTGCTGCCATAAGGCCAGTAGTCCCCTTGAAGTAAACACCTGGTCACCTATGAGCAATTTCCTTACTAGTGGCTGTTCATTCTAAGTGCAAAGACTTCCCAGTTCTGATTAGTTTCCTTGCTGGTGGTAATCCTATCCTCAACTCCAGTCCAAACGGCAAGAATCCAGGCCCAGGACCTGGGCACATTCCAGTGGTTAGCTCCCTTCCTCTTAGGACTCTGACCTCCTACACTACTACCTTCCTGCCAAAGGCCTTACATAACATTTATTGAGCACCATATTGCTTACTTTAGGGTGTTGTGTCAGTATTATTTCATCTTCATTACTACTATATTCAGTAGATATTCTCTTTCTTTAAAACAAATGAGAAAGAGGCTCTAAAAACTTAAGTAAAGTTCCTTGAGAGTAATGGCTGAGCCAGGAGTCTACCTTCCATTGCCTCCATGAGTTCTGCCTAGCTCATGGATCACTCTGGATCTCTGAAGGTTCTCTGCCACTTCCTACAGAAGGATGTTAGAATTCCACATACACAAACCAACTTTTTTTTTTTTTCTTTCCAGGCACCATTTAGGCTTAAGATACAACAATGGAAGATAATATTCCTGTCTTCATGGAACATCTAAGCAGCAGAAAAAGTCAACCAGGTTGTGGCTCCTGGCCTTGTAATCTATTTTCCATAGGAAAAGATGAGCATGGAGAATATTTATCACTGTATTTTATATTCTTTATAATGTTGCATTCTACGTGTGTTATAGAAATGAAGAGGTTTGACTTTGTCCTAATGATCTAGAGGATATTTTGAGCCCACTGTTTTGACGCTGTCAATCTGCTGATCAAAATTGTATGGAGAAACTTGATATCACTTCTGGACAATAGAAAATTCTGGAATATTTGAGGGTATCTAACTCACAATTCACTCATGAATTTACTAAGAAACAATACAATTATTCATCTTTTATACAATTGATAATGAATTTTATGGGAAAAACAGGCCATGGCTGAACCTTCCGCAAAGTTTCATCTGGGAAAACTAGACTTGGTGGAAATAGTCACTAAAAACAAGCTGACTGAAAGTCTGACGTGGACAAAACCTGAAAGATCAATCAAATTTTACTTAGATATGTTTATATTTTCACATACAAAGAGTGATTCCCATAAAAATTATAATAAAATAGAATTTAAAATAAAAGTTGCATGTTCCATAAGCCTTCCTCACAGTTTCCATGGTCGTGGTGACGCGGCAGGCTGTGGGCATGGCTATTCATTTCAGATAAGAAAGCAAAAGCAAACAAAAGTGTTCGTTAAGGCAGAGAAAACTATTATTGCTTATTCCCTTGCATTCCTTTCTTTACCAGTTTTGGGTGAGGAAGTGCTTTCTATTTTTTTTTTTATCTAAGTTCAACAAGTTACTGCTGGAACAAAATCCTTTCTTCCAAAGCACAAATAACATATCCTGTCAAGCCCAGGGAGTCACTAAAGGACGAAGCCAACTGGTGGGAGTGTTCCTTTTTCCCTCGCCGGAGCTGGGTAGAGCGCGTAGGTTCCCGCCTCCGCACCCCGAGGGAGGAGAGCGCGCAAAGACCGCGCCGCGCGGCCGCCGTCTGTGCCCGCCCCTAGCGTGCCGTCGTCGCCGGGCAACGCCTACGCGCAGCGAGCACGTGACGCACGCGTCACATGACGGGTCGGTCTGCGTCCTCCAGCGGAGGGGAGTAAACAGCTTCTTGGAGCTTGAGCTGCGGCCCTGCGGCGTTCGCGTCTCCGGCATGCTCCAGGCGGGCCCGGGCAGTCTGGCCGCGAGCTCAGCTCCCACCTGAGGTAACCATCGCAGCCTCGGGACGGCTGGACTTCACCACGCGCGCAGCCGCTGTCAAACTTCGCTGACGAGGCCAGCGAGCCCAGGGTCTGGGCAGGGGGTGTGGCTGTCGGCTGTGAGGTCCGCGACAGGTGGGTTGGGCGGGGGTGGCCGCCGATGCCTGGGTTCTGTGCCAGCCTCGGCCGGCCGGGCCGTTGAGCTGGCCGAAAGGCGGCAGCAGCCGCGAGCTGTGGTTGCTTCCGCCCCGGCGCTTGAGGCTTTCCTGTGGGGGTCGGACTGAGCTTGGACGCAGGATCCGTCGGACGCTGAGGGCCCTGGTGGGCTGCGAACTGGGAATCCCATTTGAAGTCCTACCCCTGACGAGTCGTGAAACCTCGTGCGAGTCAGTCTTCGCCTTTGACCTGGGTTTCCACGTCTATAAAATGGAACTGCAGTAGGACCTTATACTTTCTGACGTGTGCGATCTCGAGAGAGACCTGGGTGCAGTGAATCTGCCAGAAGGAAAAGATAGGTAGATATTTTTCTGTTAATTGCTAAGCTTTTGTTCGTTCTTGAATCATTCATCTGACAATATTTGGTTTCTTGTACACTCGGGTGAAGTTTTTAATAGAAAACAGAGAAAGTCGTAATAGTTTGTTACTGCCTTTTTTTTTTTTTTCTTTTTAGGCTTTTTAAAACAATGCAGTAGAACTTTCTCAAAACCTTACCTGGAATCCCATTTTGTAAAAAAGATGAAAATAAACCTTTATCTGCCTCATGTCCCACCCTCTCCCCATAATCCTTAAGGGCCCCCAGAGATCACCGGTTGAGAAGCACTGTTATAGAGTTAAGGAAATGTTTTGTGTGTTTGTTAATTTGGTGGGGTTTGGGAGACAAATCCTTGGCATATGTACATTTTTATTTTTCCTTTGATTTCGTTACACTGTATGTCATATGGTTAGATAATTAGTATATTTCCCATATATACTAGGAAAAAGGCCCCCAATTTTTCGATACTTTCTCTTTCCATCTTTTCTTGCACCCTAGTCCCAGGGGAAGTAAATGTATGCTTCTCATCGAAAGACCCCATGCCTCATGGCTGGTTTAGTTGCTCAGGCACAATATGGGAGTGGAAAACTTTTTACAGGACTTATTTGAGAACGACTTAATGGATTAATTAGGACATTTCTACTGAAAAATATGAAAGTTGAGAGAATATGTAAACTAACATTGTTAGAGTCATGCAATATTGTGAATATATTCCCAATTTTGAATCCCTGGGGCAAGAGAATTTTGGCTTTTGAGAAGACCAGCTTTAGGAGAGCTGAGATCCTATTCCATGATAGTGAGCGAACATTATAAACAATATGAAGTGGTGGTGTGTAGGCAAAAAAATTATCAAGTTTTTTTTTACTTTAAGAGAAATGCATAGTTCCCTAATTTATATTTGAAGACTAGAGTTGATAAGAGATTTACTGAAACTTGGAAGTTTGATATTGAAAGAGGGAAACAATACCTTTTTACAGCTTATACATTTGGTGCTTCTGTAAGGTAAGCCAGAGTTGGAGGTTGAGTGGACCATGAGTGGAACCCAAGGTGACCTAGTGAAATATGCTTTCTCTTTTCAAAGCAAACTCACTTCCTTGATTTTTGTTTTAGGTTTAAGTAGTCACTTCCCTTCTTTGGGTCTCAGTTTCTGCTACAAAGTGAGGAAATGGAGTTGATTACAGCTCTACCTTTTGCTTCAGTTAGGGTTTTCAGGTAAAATATAGGACGCCCAATTAAGTTTGAATTTCAAATAAACAGTGAATAAGTTCTTAGTATAAATATTGCATAGGGGACGTGGTTCCATAGTGTAGAGATTAGAATGTCTGCTTTACATGCAGAGAAGGTCCTGGGTTCATGCTCTAGTAGAGCCATAGCCTGTGGTCTATGGCCATGCCACCCTGAACAAGCCTGATGTCTGATCTTGGAGGCTAAGCAGGGTTGGGTCTGGTTAGTACTTGGATGGGAGACCACCTAGGAAGACAAGGTGCTGTAGGCATAAATAATAATAAATAATAAAAAAATATTGCATAGGGCATGCTTTACTAAGAATATCATTATTTATGTGAAATTCAAGTTTAACTGGGTCTATTTATTTGCTAAATCTGGTAACCCCTAGCTCTAGCTTTTTTGATTCCTTTAATTAGCTCCAGGAAGAAATTATAGATGCATAAACAAAAGTGAATTTATTCTGCCAGTCAAGACCCCATATTTGTTAACAGTAGTATCTAGTTCTTCAGGATAGCTTTGTTTTACTTGTGGATTTGGTTTCTTCTCTCCCCACACCCCCATCTCGCTCTCTTCTCTTTCTCTCCCTCTTTCTCTCTCCCCTTCTCCCCTGCAACCCTGTGTAGCAGTTCCTTTTTTGCTATAATCACATAAACATGGCTTACTTTTGCATATTTTTAACTTTATTTAAATGGCATCATGCCATGTGGATTTTTTCCTGTTACTTTTTTTTCAATTATAACTAGGTTATGAAATCTAATTGATGTTATTTTCTAAGGTTCCATCCATGTTGTTTTTTTTCTAAGCATAAGAATTTTTCTGCTTGTAGGGTGGGCACATCTTTGATTTTATTAAAGATTGCCAAATTTCTTTTCCATGTAGTTGTGCTCTTTTACTCTCCTACCAGTATGAAAGTTCCTGTTGGTGTACTGTCTACATCCTCCCTAGTATTTGGTATGAGCAAATCTAATAATAAAGTTCAAGTATCCAGAGCATATAAAGAACTTTTACAACTCAATGATGAAAAGAAACAGATCTCAATTAGAAAACAAACAGACATTTCTTCAGACAAGGCATACAAATAGCCAATAAGCCTCTAAAAAGATGCTTGACCTCATTAGCCACCAGGGAAATGCAAATCAAAACCACGATTAAATACCATGTCTCACCCATTAAAATGGCTGTGATCAAAAAAACATATAATAACAAGTGTCAGGGAGATGGTGGAGAAATTGGAATCTTCACATACTTTTGATGGGAATGTAAATGCTGTGCAACTGCTTTGAGAAACAGTCTAGCAGTTCTTTGAACAACTAAACATGGGGATGACAAATGACAGCAATTCCACTCCTAGGTATATTAAAGAATAATGAAAACATATATCTGTCCCTAAACTTGTACATAAATGTTCATAGTATTAGTAGTCGTAATAACCAATAAATTGAAACAACTCAAATGTATATTCATTAATAAATGGATGAAATGTGGTTTTTCCATACAATAGAATATTATTCAGCCATAAAAATATACAGACTCATGATACAACTTAGAGGAACCTTGAGAATATTATGCTAAGTAATAAAAGCCAGTCACAAAAGGCCACATATTATGTGATTGCATGTATATGAAATATCCAGAATATGCAAGTATGTAGATTCAAAAAGTAGATTTGTTTTTGCCTAGAGCTGGGGTTGGGGTCGGGGAACATGGGAGATTTGCTTGCTAATGAGTAAAAGATTTCTTTTTAGGATGATGAAATGTTATAAAATTGGTTGTGATGATGGCACACTCTTGTGAATTTACTAAAAACCACCGAATTGTACACCTAAAAAAAACCATTTGTGGAAGGAAATAAAAAACAAATACAAGATGCCTTATTGTGAGCACCCCTGTGGTGGATCCCATTTGGTGAGAGATCAAGACTTGCCCACAGCTACATGAATGAGGTTGGAAGTAAATCTCTCTTATCCATGTTGTACACAGAACTGAGCCTTCAGGTGATCCTGCAATCTGGCTAACAGCTGGATTGCAACCTCATGATAGACCATAAACCAGAAGTACCAAGCTAAACTGTGTCTGGATCCTTGACCCATAGTAACTGAGATATAATAAATGTTCCTTGTTTTAGACCAGAGTTTTGGGGTAATGCACAATAAATAACTAATACATGGGTGATAATATTGCATTATGTATTGCCTTTAGTTTTGGTGTTATGGAAAACTATAATTGACTTTCATTATCATTTTGTTAACCACAATTTATGACTATTAGGTAGTAATAAGTTTCTTGAAGTATCCTCTAAACTTTTTTTTGGGGGGGGGGATATGTTTAGAATAGCTTAAATTTGTTTTACTCTTTTAACAATCATAATCTTTGTGTGATGGATTATGAAAATCTTTATCAACCAGGACAGGCCATTTCTAGACCACATAGCAAGCAATACAGAGCATTTTTCATGTTGCCATGATCTTCTGGTAACCATTTTATATTTAAAAGTCATGGTGGCATAATATATCTTAGGCAGATTTATTATCCATGGCTTTAGCAATAGAATTCAAAAATAATTATTGAGGCAAAACTTCAGTTCCCTGGAAGGAAGCCTTTTCTTATTGGAACCATATGAAAGGAAGTTAAAGAAGATTTTTGTTATTTTCCTTTGGATATTTTTGTATTTCAGTAGAAGACTGTATGACTAAAGTATATGACTAAGAAATGTGAGTTATGAAATTTGATTTTAAAAAGGAAGACAAATTTTAAAAGTCTGTAAGGATTCTCTGTCCTTTTTCTTTTACCTTTATAAAAATGCACAAGGAGTATATTTATTAACATGTAAAGATGTCTGAAATATTATTGTATGAAAAAATCAGACCATAGTTGTTTTCTCTTATATTTTCGTCCAAAAGTTTTATAGGTGTAGGTCTTATATTTAGGTCTGTGATCTATTTTTAGGGGTTGATGGGGATATGGGTCTAGGTTCATTATTTTCTTTTATGGATACACAGTTGTTTTGGTATTATTTGCTGAGGATTATACTTTTGCTATTGAATTTCTTGTCCTTTCTATATCCATTGTCCATTGAATTACCTTGGCATTTTTTTTTGTTGGAAATCAACTGATAACGTATATATGTGTCTGTTTCTGGACTCTCCTTTGTTGATTTGTGTGTCTGCACCTATGTACTACCATACTGTCGTTCTTGATGTAGCTTTATGAATTGTTTGAAATTGACTAGTATGTGATCTTCCAACTTTGTTTTTTATTTTCAAAGATCCTTTGTATTTTTGTAAATATTTGAAAATCAGCTTGTTAGTTTAAAATAAAAAACACCTTCTTGGGATTTCTGTTGGGATTGACTTGAATCTCTAGATCAATTTCTGGAAAATTGCTATCTTAAAATTACCTTCCAATCAATGAACAAGGTACATATTTCTCTATTTAATTCTTTAATTTCTTGCAACATGTTTTTTTTTTTGTGTTAGTTTTGTATGTTGGTCCTATACATGTTTTGTCAAGTTTATATCATCTTTTTTGATGTTATTATGAATGTGGATTTAAAATCATTTTCCACTTGTTTATTGCTAATATGTAGAAATACAGTTTGATTTTTATATTTCCTTTGTCTGTTGTGGCCTATCTAAATTCACTTATTACTTTTAATAGTCTTTTGGTTAGATTTTAGGGTTTTATACGATTATGATCATTGAATAAAGACAGTTTTACTTCCTTTCCAATCAGTATATCTTCTCTCTCTCCCTTCCTCCTATCTCCTTCTTCACTCTTTCTTTTCCTCCTCCTCTCCTACCTCCTTCTTTTTCTTCTTTTTTCTCTCCTTTCTTTTCTTTGTTGTACTGGCTAGGACCTCAAATCCAATATTGTGATAGAAGTTGTAAGCATACGTTATGTTTTTTTTCCACTTTGAAGAGGTGGTACTCAGTCTTATACCTAATAAGAAAAGCACTAATTATAAAAAAATTTAAATGTTAAGTTAGATTTAATAAAAATTAAAAACTTCTGCACTTTAAAAGACACTTAAGAAAAAGAAAAAATATGCTGCAAGTTGAGAGCAGTTATCCTAATGCATATATCTAACAAAGAACCTTTGTAAATCATTAATTTACAACCCGAATTACTCAGCCTACAAGAATGGTAAAAATTAAAAAGATTGACAATATCAAGTGTTGATAAGGATGTAGAGCAGTAAGAACTTAACATAAATTGCTAGAAGGAGT
The DNA here is from genome assembly GCA_030015415.1 of Cynopterus sphinx. Classification (NCBI taxonomy): domain Eukaryota; kingdom Metazoa; phylum Chordata; class Mammalia; order Chiroptera; family Pteropodidae; genus Cynopterus; species Cynopterus sphinx. The sequence goes on from CM057382.1 coordinate 58,619,097, forward strand.
TTATAATAATATAGGTACTTCGGAAAAGTTTAGTAGTTTCCTATTAAACAGACCCTTACTATGACCTTGTAATTCTACCGCTGGTTATATAAATGACCTATGCCCCAATGTTCAGAGATCAAAATTGGAAATTGCTCAGATGTCTATCGTCAAGTATACAGTGGAATATTACTCAGCAGTAAAAAGGGAAATACACAGCATGACATTAAAAAAATCATTTTGCTGAGCCGAAGAAACTAGACACAAATCCGTACATACTGTATAATTCCATTCACATTTGTATTAGAGCCAACAAAACTGATATATGGTCAAGCAGATTAGTTGTTGCGTGGGGTCAGAGGTAGGGGGAATTGATTGCAGTAGAGCAAAGGGGAACTTTTTGCAGTGATGGAAATGTGTGTCTGAAGTTTGATTGTGTAGTGGTCATATTACATATACCTTTGTCAGAATTCTCCATTATTTTACTTACAATGTGTACTAATTTTATGTAAATTGTATTTCAATACAACTGATTTAAAAAAGCTATGGTCTAATATCATTTATAGAATGAGCATATCATGTAAAAGATTTAAATGTGTGTATGCATATATGCCCAGGAAATGTCTAGAAGGCTGCTCAGCAAATTGTTACTGGTTATATTTAAAAGATGGGATTTTAGGTGGTTTAAAAAATAATCGGATTTATATATTATTTGAATTATTTTTTTCCATGTACATACCTTGACACAAGAAAAAAAGTTTTTTTGGTCATGTACAAATTTTATTCTTAAATGTTTTTATCTTTTACATATTTAATAAACATAATAATTATAAAATGTTTAGAATTTAACTGCTCGTACTGTGCGTAGTCAATCCAGAGAATGAATGTGCCTTTTAAGAAGGACTCCTGGTGGCTAATTGGGTTCAGATTTATATACAATTTAGTATGTGCCTCTCATGCTCTCTGTGCTTCAGGGAAAAGTGCACTAATCTGCAAGCCTCCTGTACTGTGCTCCTGACACCCTGCATACAGAAGTTCCTGGAATCATATTTCAACCAGTAAGACTGAGACTTTTTTTGACCAATGAGAGCTACAGAGCCATATCCTCATTTGCATCTTCACTAACCAATCAGTGGCTCCATTCTGATCAATCAGAATAGTGCTTTTGGACCAATCAAACTATGAGAATTTGGAGTCCTCATTTACGTGAGGATGGACCAATGAGAGACCAAGCGGGGACATCTCTGTATATAAGTTAGCTCCCCTCTGGCTTGGGGATCATACTTGTAGTTTCTATTAAAGGTTGCATTTCTCCTGCTGGAACTGCCACCCTGCAATGTAAATCCAAGGTAGTTGTTGCCAATATAATCCCAACAGGAGTCCCCAATTTGAGGTGTGGTGAGGTGAAGGAGATTTTTTGTTATAAACGGCTTAATTATGAAATAGCACAGCTGTGGAACAGGTAGGCTGTGAGGCAGTCTGGGCGAGCAGGCTCCAGTGTTAAAGCTGTGTTTTCGCTAGAGCTGTCTTGCTGACCTGGAACTATATCACAACTGAGCTGTTTCACAGCTGTTCTATATCTGTGGTGTTTCACAACTGAGCCGTTAACACTGAATAAAGTCTTTTTCCCCCTTCACCACACCCCAAATTTGGGGACCTTTTGGCACTGAATTGGCAACAATGACCTATTGAAAGAACAAAATCTTACATTACCCTTGATTCCATTGGTCCTCTCTCTCATCCCCCTCCCCACAGACATAACTGCTACCCTAAAATTTGTGTTTATTATTTCCTTGTTATTTTTTTATAGTTTATTGTGTTTGTATCTCTAAACTATGTGTTTCGGTCTGTGTACTTTTGAACTTAATAACTAGAATCATACTATGTTTATAATTTATCACTTGCTTTTTTTATCCCACACAGTCAGCCTTGTCCGTATTTTTTATGTGGGTGTACTTCATTGATGTGTCATTGCTGTATAGTATTACATTATATGAATATTCCACAGTTGGATTTTTGTACTCTTAATGAGTGATTGTGTGTCATTTTTTTTCTGTTTTGGGCAGTGTTAATATGAACTTTTTTGCATGTCTTCTAGTGCACATGAGCAAGACTTTCTCTGAGTAATTAGGAACATATCTGCTGGGTTGTAGGTAATACATTTCTTTAACTTTTCTAGACGTATTTGTCTTACATTGCTCTGCAACAAATTACCACAAACTTAGAGGCTTGAAACAACACAAATTTATTCTCATTGTTCTGTAGGTCAGAAGTATGGTAGGCTTGCCTGGGTTATCTGCTACGGATCTAATCAAGTTATGTAAATATATTCATAACTCATATAATTCTTCCCCTATTGTGGATATTTAGTGAGCTCTGATTTTTCTTATTTATAACAATGTTGCAGCGATCATTCTAGTATATATGTCTTTGAACATTCATGGGGGGTATTAGTGTAGTATAGAGTTTTAAAAGTGGAATAGGCTGGTCAAAGGGATTTTAAATTAGCTAGTGGCAATTGTCCCAATTTTAATGTTCAACCCATGTATCTTAATGTTTAGGTACCCTTTTTTTCCAATTCTGTTTCCTGTATATCTATTACCAATCTCTTTGTTTTTCTTTGTTTTAAAATTAATATTTAAATTTTTATAGAATAATTCTTGGATATTGTTTAAAAGTACTGAACATAAAGGCTTATGATGACAAACCAGACACAACCTCTGTTTTCCAATTTATGGTAGTAAAGCTCCATAGTTCTAAACTTAATGCGTATACCACTATTATGGATTTATCAACTTTAGGTATTATGCATTGCTTTTCTGTTTTTAGGGTTTGGTCACCTTAAACTCATCTGTCACTTTTTCTTCCAACTGTGGTAACAGCCCTATTTTTATTGAAGTCAATAATCAGTATTTCGTCAGTGACCACTTAACTTTTCTTCAAATTCACAGCCAAGTAGCAGTTTGTGACTACATTTCCTACTTATGTATTTTCTTAAAGTTAAAAACCTCATTTTTTCATCATTTATATAACTTTTTATTCACAAATTCTTAATTTTTACCAGATACTCTGTCATATCATCTGCAATAACTTATCTACCAATCTCTCTACTTTTTTAGAGGTCTTTCTTCCTAGAGCCTTCTATCATTCTGCTGTGTAGTGTGAACCTGAATTCTCTAGGGTTGCTGATCAGTCATTGTGTGGGAGACTTTTTCTCTGGGCCATTTAGTTTCTTCAGAGAATCATTTGTTCTTCCCTGTGTATTAGTTTTGATAGTTTAGGTTCTTGCTCATTACAGTGTATCCAAAGGACTAGCCACATTGGTATCATCTCAGTGCTTGTTTGAAATGTAGAATTTCAGGTCACATCTCACACCTGCTGAATCAGAACAAGATGATTTGTACCAAAAATTTTGAAAGCACTGGGCTATGCTGTGGTAACAGTAGCAACAACAGAATATATATTGTCATGCAAAACCCAAGACAAATTGGATATAACTCCTATATCTGTCACTATGCCATCTAGCCTCCAAAATGACAGTGGAAGAGAGAGCAGGATGGAGGATCTCAATAACTTTTTAACCATCAGGCCTAGAAGTGACTGACATTATTCCCTTCATATATTGGTCAGGAACCAGTCACATGGCCTCTAACATAATTTGCAAGAGAGGCTGGAAAATGTAGTCTTCTAGTTTGCTCAGGGACAGGAAACTGTGTAGTGGATAAATAGCACAGATTCTGCTTCAGTTGGCCATTCTCATCCCTAGATTGTTTCATTTTTTTTTCCATGTGTAGAGCACAGCATCCCCTGATCCAATAAGTCATTTCTTTCAGTTCAAACTATAGGATCCCTGAGTGATATCTGGCTGTCTCAGGTCTACATCAGACTTTCTTAAACTAACAAGACACATTATTAACACTCACCCCTTGCAAAGTATTATAATAACACAATGTGACTAATAAATAGTCCCATTTGGAAGGCAAAGCAGACATACAGTAGCCACTCTCTTTTACTTTTCTGTAGCAGTTTGTAATCTTTATGGATAGGCATTGTAAAGGAAGCTTTTCCTTCCTGGAAGGGAAAGGTGTTTCTCTCTTACTTGAGAGAAACTCTCACATCCTTTTTTCTCCACGGCCCCAGGGACTAACCTCTAGGAAGTTCTTTTTTCATTATCTTATTTGACCACATCCCACATCCAAAATTGATGTTGGAGCATGCTCTACTTGGATACTGTGAAGTTTGCCTATTTATAGAAGGTTGGACTCCCAGCGGTGGTTTTTAGGTCTTGAACAGTAAAGCATTTTAAGTCTGTGCTTGTGGTTTTTCTGCTATTACATTTCCCTCAAAATAGCGGACTCCTTATCCATTTGGTTCCAGTCGATGCAGAGTGACGGTAGCAAAACTTATTAAAACAAGTTCTCAAATCTACTTTATTTCTCTGTTTTATTGCTTCCCAACTTCTGTTGTGTCAGTGGAAGCTGTAAGGTCACACTATAATCTGATGTTCTGTGAGCTTATTTCTTTTTTGTAATACCTTGCTAGAAACAGCCAGTAGTAGCCAACATATACTATAAAGTTTCATTTTCTGTTTTTTTTCCCCCATGAAACTTTAAGTTCATCAGGTGTGTGGTTGCCTTTAGAGTTAGAGCCATCAGTAGATTTTCTTTTTCTTTTTTAAATTAAAATTTCTATTTTCAGATAAGTGCAGGTCCATATGCATTTGTAAGAAATGATGCAAAGGGATGCGTCATTTAACCATTTAACTTTTGTCCAGTTTACCCCAGAGTTAACATCTTGCAAAATTATGGTACAATATCAAGACCAGGACATTGTTACAGTCAAGATGCATACTATTTCTGTCACCACAAAGGTCTCTCACGTTGCCCTTTTTGGCTCTACCTACTTCTCCCCCGACCCACTGCCTTAACCCCTGGCAACCATTAATCTGTTCTTTTCTATAATTTTTTTTTTTCAAGGACATTGTATAAATGGAATCATATGTTATGTGACCTTTTTGGATTGGCTTTTTTTTTGCTCAGCATAATTCTTTGGAGATTTGTCCTGGTGGTGTCCAAATAGTTCCTTTTTATTCCTTTTTTTATTGCTGAAATATTCTGTGGTATGGATGTGCTATTATTTATTTGATCATTCACCTACTGAAAGAGAATAGAGTTATTGAAACATTTGTGTGCAGGTGTTTGTGTGACTACATGACTTCATTTTTCTTGGGGATAAATGTTCTGGAGTACAATTGATGGGCTGTATGATATTCACACGTTTAGCTTTCTAAGAAATTGCCAGAGTGTTTTCCAGAGTGGATATATCATTTTATATTCCTACCAATCATGTAAAGATGATCCAGTTTCTCATGATCATTGCCCTCATTTTGGTTTTGGCACCATTTTTTAATTTTAGTCATTCCAGTAGCTATGAAATGATATCTCATTTTGATTTAAAATTGCATTTGCCTAATGGTTGATGAGGTTGAGCATCTTCTCATGCTCTTTGCCACCTGTATATCCTCTCAGTGAAAGTCTCATTTCTTTTTTCATTTTCTAATTGGCTTTTTCTTTTATTGTTGAGTTTTGAGAGTTCTTTGTATACTCTAGATACTAGTCTTTTGTCAGATATGTGATTTCAAATACATTCTCCCAGTCTGTAGGTTGTCCTTTCATCCTTTGCAGAGCAAAAATTTTTATATTTATGAAGTCCAATTTATCAGTTTTTCCTCTTGTGTATTATACTTTTGGTGTCAAGTTTAAGAACTCTTTGCTTAGCCCTAAATCCTAAAGATTGTTTCCTGTGCTTTTTTTCCTCCCTAAATGCTTTATAATTTTAGGTTATACATTTAAGTCTTTGAATTAATTAGTTAATTTTTATGTAAGGTGCGAGACTTAGGTCAAGGTTTTTATTTTATTTTATTTTATTTTATTTTATTTTATTTTATTTTATTTATTATTTTATTTTATTTATTACTTTTATTTTATTTTTTAATTTTATTTAATTTTTCCTATTGTTCTGGCACCATGTGTTGAAAAGCAGTCTTTCCTCCATTGAATTGCTTTATCAAAAACCATTTGGGTATATCTGTATGAGTTTTCTTATGGGTTCTTTGTTCTGTTCTGTTGATTTATATGTCCTTTCACCAATACCAAACTGTTCTGATTATGATACTAAAGTAAGTCTTGAAATCAGTAGACTGATTCCTCCCATTCTATTCTTTTTCAAAAATGTTTTGGCTGTTGTACGTCTTTTTTGTTTTTTGTATGCATTTAAAAATAATCTTGTCTGTATCTACAAAAAATCTTTTGATTTTGATAGTGATCTTGTTAAATTTGTATAGTAAGGAAGAATACACATCTTTACTTTGTTTAGTTTTCCAATCCATAAAACACAGTATGCATCTTAATTAATTTATTAATGTATTCCCTGATTTCTTTCAGCAGCATTTTATACTTTTCAGAGTAAAACATCTTTGTTAGATTTATACCTACATAATTTTTTTTCATGTTTGTAACTTGTGCTTTATTTTTAATTTCTATGTTCTTATTTTTATTACTAGTATATAGAAGTACAAATAATTTTATGTTTATCTTGTATGCTGCAATTCTGCTGAACTCAACTCATCTATTCTGGGAGTATTTTGGTAGATTCCTTGGGATTTCTATATGGACAGTCATGTCAGCTGCAGATAGGTACAGTTTATTATTTTTTTCTTTCCAATTTGAATGCCTTTTATTTCTTATTTCTTTTTTTTTTTTTCTCACCTTATTGCTCTGGCTAGAACTTCTGGCACTATGTTAAATAAGAATTTCCTTTTCCCTAGTCTTAAGCAGGAAGCAATTGGTCTCTCATCATTAAGTAATGTTAGGTGTAGAGTTTTTTGGTGGGTGCCCTTTATCAGATTAAGGAAGTCCTTTTTCCTCTTATTTTTCCTAGAGTTGTTATGAATGGGTGTTGAATTTTGTCAAATGCGTTTTCTACTTCCATAATCATGTGATTTTATTCATTAGCCTCTTAACATTGTAGATTACATTGATTGATTTTTGAAAAAATGAACAAACCTTACATCCTTGGAATGAACCTCACTTGTCATGGTTTATAAATTTTTATATTTCCTGAATTCCAATACTTTGTTAAGGATTTTTTCTTTTCTATTTAGAGAACTTTTTGTAGTTATTCCATTCCTTTAGGGCTTGTCTCCTGGTGATGTAGTCTCTTCATTTTCTTTGTCCTCAGAATGTCTTGATTTTCCCTTCCTGTTTGAAAGATATTTTTGTTTCATGTTGGGTTCTGAGCTGACGATTCTTTTATTTCAGTTCTTGAAAGATGCTGTGTCCCTTCCTTTTGGCTTCCATGGTTTCTGATGAAATATTCTTTGTCATTTAAATGATTTTCCCTTATAGGTCAGGTGGTGTTTATGTGTCACTGCTTTGAGGATATTTTCTTTGTCTTTGGTGTTTAGAGGTTTGACAGTCACATGTCTTGGTGAGTATTTCTTTGAGTTTATCATGTTTGGAATTTGCTCAGAATCGTGTGTGTGTGTGTGTGTGTGTGTGTGTGTGTGTGTGTGTGTGTGTATTTTTTTGCCAAATTTGAGGATTTTCAGCCATTATTTCAAGAACTTTTTCAGCTCACCCTTCTCTGGTGATATGTATGTTAGATCTTTAGTTGTAGTCCCACAGGTCCCAGGAGGCTGTCTGTGTTCATTTACTGCAGTCTGTTTTCTCTCTGTCATTCAGATTGGGTAGTTTCTATTGTTCTGTATTCTGGTTCAGTGATTCCCCACCATTCTGATGTTGTGCCCAGCTATTGTTTTTGTGTTTTAGTAGTTATATTTTTTCAGTTCTGAAATTTTCTTTTGTTTCTTCTGTACATCTTATATTTCTTTGCTCAGACTTTTTATTTTTTCACTGAGTCACACAGCTGTTTGGATGAAAGTCCCAATTGCCTTCACTGATACTGTCCTGGTGGGGATGTTGAGATATATCATTACATCTTGGTGAGAGTAGGGTCTAATGTACTCTTCGTCTTTGCTGGCATGACAGGTGGTGGCCACAGTTTTTTCTGTGATGTCTGGCTGGAATAGGTTGTCTAAAAGATTTCTTGTCTTTCTAGGCTGACCCCTTACTACTCCTTGGTTAGAAAAAGGAGACTTTTCTTGGGGCTTTTTGTTTATGCACCCCTTGGTGTTTCTGAGTTACCAGTTCTTCAACTATAAGTTTGTATTATATGAAACAAAAAAGAAAGCCCAGAGAACTCAACACTGAATCGTTCCTTGAATCTTGAGGTCCCTAGCTGGTTTGCTGCCTTCTCTCTGCCTTTCAAAGTCTTATGTTTGTTTTATATATAATGTGCATAGAGTTTTTAGTTGTAGTTAGTGAGATAGATAGGGAAAAGTATAGTTACTCTGTCTTCCCACAAATGTAAGTTGCTTCTTTTTTAAAAAATACTTTTACTGGCATTTTAATAGTCTTGGTGGAAAAGGAACTTAAGTGTTCAAGCCACACCTTTGTTACTTTATTACTCTTAATTGTTTCATTACATTTATGTAAATTGAGCAGATGAAATATTTGTTTATTGATTATTTTGTTTATGACACACAGTCTTATGTGGAACAGGCTTTGGGAAATGATCAAGAACGTGCAACTAACTGCTTGGCTAAGGTTTCTCCAAAAGCTGCATGGCATAATTGAATTTCTTTAAGTTAAAATGAGCTTTTATTTTATGCCAAGAGGCTACATACTATAAACTTTTAAGTTTATTTTGATTTGTTAAAAAATAATTTAAATATATTCGCAGGAAGGATAACTTTCAGATTCTATCAAAGCATTAAAAATTTAAGGAATTACTAGTAGTCTTAAGTTTGTTATTCAGTTATGACTATGTTAGGAATGTTCTAATACTTAACCTGGTGGCATAGTGATTAAGGATATGGGCTTTGGAGCCAGCTTCAGTGCTTACTGTAGGACATCAGGCCTGGGTTTCTTCATCCATATGGTGGGGATGATAACAGTTACACTGTTTCATAGGGTGGTTATGATCATGTGAGTTCTTTTTTAATTTGTTAAAACTGAAAATATTTTTTTCTATTTTATCATAAAACTTAAAAATTTGTCAATTCTACTAGCAGCATCTTACACAATTTAGTATAGTTCTGAGAATATTAGATTTAAGAATTAGGAAATCTGAATTTCATTCACAATTTTACTGAATAACTGCTTGACCTCAGTCTTCATCTCTCTCTGCCTGGCTTTACTTATTTATAAAAGCAGGGTTGGTTTGAATTGGTTGATCTCTAAGATTCCTTCTAATTCTTTTCTGTTTTTTTTTTTTGTTTTGTTTTTTTTGTTTTTTTTGTTTTTTTGTTTTTTGTCTCCCACCGAATCGTAATTAAGCTAGCTGTAACACATCTTACAACCTGGAGAAAAAAAAAAAAGCTTGGAGTGGGGTGGGTGAAGTAATCTTACAGAAGTATTAAGGACTGATACATCAATAATAATTAGGTTTGTTTTCCATGATTCTCATCTATGGCAAAACTAACAACAGTAGATGGAAGGGAGACACTCTTGACTCAGCATAATAGACACATTTCTAACACTCCTGTTCAACACTGAAATGGGCCACCTTCAGTGTTGTATGCTTCTTAAGGTACAAAAGTCAAGGTCACACTGGCAAATGATGCTTTAGAGTCAGGTCCAATTTATTTAAGCCTCAGCTAGGGATGGTGCTGGATGACCTATCTATCTTTCTGGCCTCCCATGGGTGGAAATCATGGCATGATAAGGTTGTTAAAATAATCAAGAGAGAACATATTGCAGTGTGGTAGAGTGGTCACTGACTTTAACTGAATTATAATAACGATGATTCATATAGTAAACTCTTATCTGCAATTTTTAGACTGAGTACAATTCTGAGTTTTGAAAATGTTACTTTTCTTAAGTCTTGTTTAGTTTTTGATTATCTAGGAAAAGCTGCACTGTTTTCTTCATTTGAGTGATCTTTGAATGCCACTTTTTTTTAAAGCAAAGCTGGAAGCTCTAGTTTGGGTTCCTAGGTCCTGTTGAGATATGCAGCTAAATTTGTTATCAGCTATGTGAGTGCATTGCCAGCTTCTCTGGAGATGTTTACCAGTCTGGGCAATTTTGATAGTATTATCTTCTTGCAGTTTCTGCTGTGAAGCAGTCTTTGAAGTATATGATAGGTGGAGGAGCAAGCCTTTGGGGGAAAATATATTATTATTACTTTTATTAAATTATAATGCTCTTTTTACCAATTCCTGAGGTAGAATATCGACCAGTGAATTAGCATCTAGTTGAGGATGTTTACGTGTATGTGTATGTGTATACATTTCCTAAACTACCTCAGGTCTTTTTTACTCACTGGGCATCCTGTTCCTGCTGAGTTGAGATTAGACCATACTGTACTAGTAGATAAATAAATTTATTGCAGGTTTCTCAACCGTAGCACTGTTGATATTTGGGCTGGATAATTCTTTGTTGTGGGCCTATCTTGTGCATTGCAGGATGTTTAGCAGCATCCCTGGCCTCTTCCTGCTCGGTAGCACTCCCACAGTTAAGGCAACCAACAATAATAGCTCTAAGACGTTGCCAAAAGTTACCTGGACTGCAAAATCAGCCTAGTTGAGAACCACTGACTTATGGATGCTTCTCAGCCAGTCCTCTGCCACAGTTATGGTCATCCCACTCTTCTGGTTTCTCCATGTTGCCAGTCTTGCTCACAGCCTTCTGCTCCTGACTATGATCTGCTCAGCTAATTAGGTGGAAAGTTTACAAGTGGAAGGTAGAATCAGTGGGGAATAGGGCAAAGTTGGAGTCATGTGTGGCCCTGGGTAGTGGTTGAGCACTGCAACACACAGTTGGGTGTGTTTTTCCTGTTGCCTAATGATTAGACTTAAAAATGAATGTTCTTTGACATGAAAGTGAGCTGACAGTGACACTGGTGGTCCTAGCACACAACAGGTATGTGGCATTTTCATGTTGTCTGAAGCCTGCCTGGGAGTCTGAGGTTTTGAAAGAAAACTCCAGGGATGTTTTCTCCTCAATGTTTTTATTTGAAAGAGGCAAGGAAGAGAGAAACTGCTTCTTGATGAACTTCTATGTTCAATTTAGATTTCATTTTTGAAGTGACTTCAGTAACTAAATAGAGTCAGTTTTTTTTACATGTATGAAATGAGGGGAGAGAATTTATAAATAAATAAGAAACAGCAAATGTTTAACGAGTGCAGCTGGAGATGGTGCCATGCCCTCAAGAAACACTGAGTGTTTAAGGAGTGAGGCAGGTAACTACATATAATACATCATATCATGTAAGGAATGGTAACTCTTTCTTAGGTCACTGGGTGGGTGGTGAGGTATGGGCAAAGAGAGATCTCAGATAAACTCAAGACTTGAAACATATTCATGGTCTTTGTTTATATCCATTTTTTAAACAATATTTGTTATTGATATTTTTATTCTGGGTTTTATGAATTATTTTTTACCTAGTCAAGGTCATCCTGAATGCCTGTTTTTAAAAAATTTCTCATCATGTATTACATAACATTTCCCATTTTAATAGCTTTTAATGACTGCATATTACATTTTATGGTTGTATTCTAGTTTACTTAATCATTTCTCTATTAACATATAGCTAATTTTAAAGAATTTTGCTATTGTAAATATCCTTTGATGGATATCTTTGGGCATACATTTTAATCTCCAGTTCAGATGATTTAGGATAGTGTCATGAACTTGAATCACTGTGTGAGGAGGTATGGATACTTTTAAGGCTCTTGATTCATGTTACTGAACTGTTTTACTGAAAGATTCTAATTAATACTCCCACCAGCAGGATGTTGAGTGACCACCCCTTTATAGCATCCTTGCCAATATTGAGTGCTATTAAAAAAGAAAAGAACTGATTTAACAGGTGGAAAACATCTCATTTTATCCCTTTTTGCCTGTTTAAATTATTAATGAAATTGATTTTTGTTTTTCTTTTCCCTTTAAAAGTTCATTAGCTTCTTTAGTAAGTTGACTGTGAATATCTTTTTCCCAATAATCTTTTGGGGTGTTATTTTTTTCCACCTCTGATTCCTTTGTACAGTTTCTTATCAAAAACACTTTTTCAGTTTTGTCTTTTGCTTTATGTGTAACTTTTGATATTATTTCAGACTTACAGAAAAAAACTAAGAGTACAAAGAATTACTACATATTCTTTACTAGAATCACCAGTTGTTTATATTTTACCCCATTAGCTTTATCACACTCTATGCAATGTGCATTTTTTTCTGATTCATTTGAGTCTAAGTTGTGAGTCTTAAGAACTAGGGCCTTCTATTTTATAACCATAGTAAAAATTAATAATTGATAAGTATTGTTATCTGATTCACAGTTTATATTCAGATGTTAATAATTGTCTCTGTAATGTCTTTTTCCGTGCCCAGTATCTGGTCTAGAATTACACTGATTTTTTTTTTTTTTCCAATCTTCATGCATTGCTTTTATTGCCTTTGTCAAAGATTATGTGACCATATGCCAAAATTAACACAACCACTTGGAGTGGGTGGAAATTACAAACTCTTGGCCTTACAGCATGACCACATGCTGTCTCTGTTAAGATGATGTGAAAATACCAAGTCAGTATAGTCAATAAAATGAGCTGTGATGTAACTGATATTTAATAAGTCAGGCTACCTGAACAAAGCACTGAGATGGCTGAGTTGCTGACTTTGCTGGAAACTGTAATGGTAAATAACAGGCAAGGGGAACTAATATTTCTTTTTTTTTTTTTTTTTAATTAAAATATTGTGGTGACAGTTAATGAAATCATAGATTTCAAGTGTACAACTCAATAATATGTCATATGGCTCATGTTTCTTTAGTCTCCTTTAATGTGAAATAGTTCCTCAACCTGTCTTTGTCATTCTTGACTTTGATAATTTTGGAGTACAGACCGGTTATTTTCTAGAATGCCCTTCAATTTTTGCTTGTCACAAGTTTATTTATGGTTTGATTCAGATTATACATTTTAGACAGGGATAACCCAAAGTGATTTTTATTTTTCTTGATGCAACATATTAGGAGCCACCTGATGATAGTTGATTCAATATTGGTGATAATATTTGACATTTAGATAAGTTGCTATCTGCCAGATTTCTCCACCGCCAAGATACAATTTTCTCTTTGAAATTAATAAGTATGTACTGACAGTAAGTAAATATCCTTTTCCTCATCAAAGTTTACCCATAAGTTTTAGTATCCAATGATGATTTTATACTCCATACTTCCTTCTGAATTTATTAATTGGCATTCTTCTGTAAAGAGTCTTCCCTCCTTCTCCCACCTCCCACCCATTCATCCATTTATACACCTATTCATTCATTCACTCACTCATTCAATCATTCATTCAATTCATAGATATATTCATCTTTAGTGGCCTATAATTCATTACTCTAATTAGTAGGCTATAATTCATTACTCTAATTATTTTGATACTCAAACCTTCCCCCATTTGTTCCATGAACTTTTTCAAGTTGGCACTCATGTCTTTTTTATGTTTCTCCACAATTCTTTGAGCACTTATTTGCTTTCCAGTGTAACAAGATGCTTCAGTTTCATTGTGTGTGCCTTAGCCCTTGATTCAACTTTTCTCCAAGGACCGTTGTTTCTGTTTAGTGGAGAACAAGATTTGGGTGCATGATGTCCTTATTGCAACTAGTGCATCCTTATATACTTCTAGGCTCTCTTAGTGAATGGAGCTAGGATTGTTTGTGTTTATGTATATATACATGCACATGCATATCCGTATTTTTACTTATACATTTATGTATATGTGCATGTATGTGAGTGTGCATGTTTGTATATATTAAAAACTGTGGTTTCATATTGATACTACCAATGTTAATACAATAGCATAGGGATACATTTTAGTGTCTTGTTATGTTGAATTTTGTCAAATGCTTTTACATCTTGCTAACATTCGTGGTACAAAGATATTATCCTGTATTTATTTTTAGGAATTTTATAGTTTTGGCTTTTAGGTTTAGATCTATGATCCATCTCAAATTATTTTTTGTTTATGGTATGAGGGTTGAAGTTCATCTTTTTTTCCTCTATGAATGCCCAGTTGTTCCAGCACCATTTGTTAAAGAGGCTTTCCATATCCAATGAATTGCTTTGATGCCTCTTTTAAGAATTTAGTTGCCCACATAAGTGTGAGTCTGCCCCTGGACTCTCTATTCTGATCTATTTGACTATGCTTAGGCCAGGACCATACTTTGGTGATTATTGTAGCTTTCTAATCTGAAGTCAGATAATGTAAGTCCTTTAACTTATTGTTTTTCAAGATTGTTTTGGATGTTCTAGATCCTTTGCATTTCCATATAAATTTTAGAATCAAATGGCCAATTTCTATAAAACCACCTGGTGAGTATTTGGAGTTCTTATTAGGGCAGAATCAATATCTTTATAGTATTGAATCTTCCAAATCACAATGTATATGTCTCCATTTATTTGGATATTCAATTTCTCTTAGCAGTGTTTTGTAGTTTTCAGTATATTGAGCATGCATGTCTTTTGTTAAAATTATTTATAATCACTCTTTTGACATTTAAGATAAATTTTAAAATTTTTATTTTCTTTTTGTTGCAATATATAGGAATATGTTTGAATTTTGTACATCGACCTTGCATCTTGCAGTCTTGCTAAATTAATCTTGCTAAACTGATTTAGATGTCTTAGGTATTTCTTTTTAGCAATGGTGTGGCCTGTGAAAAGAAAGTTTTACATCTTCCTTTTTAATTTTCATACCTACAGCCCAGTAAAGGGAAAAGTCATCATTTCATGAGCTTATTAGCTATTTAGGTATCTTCTTTGATGAAATATATGTTGAAATCTTTTGCCTCTTTTTAAATTGGGTTATTTGTCTTATTGAGTCATAGGAGTTCTTTATATATTTTGGATACAAGATTTTTTTCTTTTTTTTAAACAAATATGATTTGTCAAAAGTTTTTTCCCAGTCATCAGTTATTTTAATGATGTCTTTTAAAGCATAAAAGTCTTAAAATTTGATCAAGCCTCATTTATTAGTATTTTCTTTTTAAGGAGCATGCACAAGGGTGATCATTGAAGCCAAAGTTATGGATTAGATAACCCAAGAAAATGGAACACAGAATGAGAAGTGGAAAGGGTAAAATGGAGCTCTGAGGAATTCCAACATTTAATGTACTTGAGGAAATATCTGCAAAAATGAAGAAGAGGAACACTAGGATGTTACGTCCTTTAAGTCAAAAGAAGAGAATATTTGAAGACTAGGAAGACAGAAAATGTGTAAATTCAAATAACATGAGGGCTGAAAAATGTCCTTTAGGCTTAACAACATGGAGAGCATTATTGGCCTTACTATACCGAAGCCAGATTGGAGTGAGTTGACATGTATGTGGAAAGTGAGGAAATGTTGAGGGTGAGTGTAGAAGAGCTCTGTCTTGCTCTAGACGAGCAGGATAGATGGGACAGTCCCAGGAGATGAATGAATCAAGTGACTTTTTCTTCCTTTAAAAAAAAAATTTTTTTTAATGGAACAAAGGAAATTTCTTATTTACCACCTAGTGACTCAGGTATGATGCCACTTTTGGAAAATGTGTGGAATGGGTATTGGTCCATTTAAAATCATGAGTTTCCTTCCTGTTAGTCTCTGTATACTTCCTCTCCATTTGTTTCTTCAAGCATATATTCATAATTAAAAAAATAAAAGTAATAAATGCACATAGCTTCTTGAAAATTAAGTATTTTATTTTTATTAAGATATAATTGGTGTACAATATTATATTAGTTACAAGTATACAACATTTTGACTTGATATTTATATGCATTATGATGTGATCACCACAATAATCTAGTAACCATCTGTCACCATACAGTTTTATTTACTGTTTTCTTTATTCTGTGCATTGTATTCCATCACTTATTTTATAGCTGAAGTTTGTACCTCTTATTCACCTTCATGTTTTCATCCATCCCCCCACCTAAGCTTCCCAGAAGTATTTTAGATTTCAGAAATTTTCAGATTTTAGAAAGGTAACCTACACATAGTATATATTATTGAATTAACTTCATTGGGGTGACACCTTTAATCAACACATTAATATTTATTCATAGACATATAGTATTTATAGAGTTGCATAAGTAGAGTCTATAAATAGCTTCCTATCAGTTCCGGGCGGGGTTTGGCCTCCAAAATATTTATGTAAGGTCAGGTCTTATTGTTAAATATAAGTAAAGAAAAGCTAGTTTCCCCCACCCTGAATTTTAAAACTATGAATAGGAGATTGTAGTACCCAAGGTCTTGTAATAAAAACACTAGTTCTTTGCTCTACTACTCCTGTCCTGCTCCACTGAGACAGCTGCTTATATCTCATAGTTGTTTCTTCTGATAGTTGCCTCCATGCTTTCAAATGATATGCTTATACTATTTCTTTATTTATAAATATTATACATCATTTACTTCCTTTTATACCTCAACTCTCTTCTCTCTGTCTCCCTGATTTGGTTATATCACAATGGTGTTTACACCATTATCAGTATTGAAATATTGTTCATTTTAGAGCCAAATGATTACATTTTCATTCTATTATTTGTTGTTAATTTAACATTATAAATTCACTTGTATGATTTATATCATACATATCTTTATATTGTCTAAGTGCCCATGATGTTATCTCACTCCATCTTCCCTGTTGTGACTTTTTTTATTCTTTCCGTCAAAGTATTCCATGTATCTACTCCATTCTCTACTGATACTTTCTAGATCTGCTTGCATCTGCAATTTTGGGACTTTGTTTTGTGCTCTCTCCTAAGTTATAATGACTGCATTCTGTGTTTTTCTATTCCTGGGCTTACCTCTTTAATTTTCTAGAGCACAAAATTTTTAGAAATTCTCTTTAAAATGGAGATGGGAAATTTATTTTCTGACTTTACTCATGCCCCATGATACCATTATTCTTCCTTTACATTTGTTTGACAGTTTTTCTGAATATGCAATTTCCTGTTTAAAAGAATTTTGAAGGCATTATGTATCTGTCATCTGGATCCATTGGTGCTGTTGAGAAGTGTAATTCCATTTTGATTTATATGTTCCTTTGCAATCTAATACCTCTTTCTTTCTTCCCCCCAGTGAAAAAATTTATTATTCAAATTTTTCTTTGTTTTTGGTGTCTGAGGATTTTACCATAATTTCCTCAAAGTCCATCCATGTTTGTCACAAATGGTAGGATACCTTTTTTTAATGACTGGATTTTCCCATTGTGTGTGTGTGTGTGTGTGCGCGTGCGCACGCCACATTTTCTTTCTTTATCCATCCATGGACACATAGGTTGCTTACATATCTTGGCTATTGTAAATAATGCTACAGTGAACATGAGAGTACAGATATCTTCTTGAGTTAGTGTTTTCCTTTTCTTCAGTTAAATTCCCAGAAATGGAATTGCTGGATCATATGGTAATTCTATTTTTAATTTTTTGAGGAACCTCCATACTGTTTTCCATAGCGACTGCACCAGTTTACATTCCCACGAACAGTGATGAGAATCCCTTTTTCTCCACATCCTTGCCAACACTTTATTTTTTGTCTTTTTGATAATAGCCATTCTGGCAAGTGTGCGATGATACCTCATTGTGATTTTGATTTGCATTTCCCTGATGATTAGTGATATTGAGCATCTTTTAGTGTACCTGTCAGCTATCTGTACGTCTTCTTTGGGAAAATGTCTATTCATTTCCTTTGCCCATTTTTAGAAAGGATTTTTTTTTCTATTGATTTGTTGTCTGAGTGTTTTTTCCCCCAGCTTTATTGAAGTATGATAGACAGTTGCTTGCATTTACATTGTACAATTCAGTGAGTTTTTTTTTTTCCAATTATAGTTGGCATACAATAACATATTCATTTCAGTTGTATAGCATAGTGATGAGAAATCTATATAACTCACGAAGTGGTCACGCCACTGAATCAGGTACCCTCTTCCCACTTACATATTCTTATAGCATTTTTGACTATTTCCTTTATGTTACACTATATCTCCGTGACTATTTTGTATTTATCCATGTGTACTTCTTAATTCCTTTACCTTTTTCACTGTCCCTCCCAAGGCCCCCTTCCATCTAGTAGCCCTCAAAATATTCTCTATATTTATGAGTTTGTTTCCATTTTTTTTGTTGTTGTTTATTTTGTTCTTTAGATTTTACATGTACATGAAATTATGTGGTATTTGTCTTTATCTGACTTACTTCAATGCAGTACCCTCTAGGTCTAACAAGGCAGTACCTTTTTGCATCCTCTTACTTTTAGTTTGTGTATGTCTTTTAATATGAAATGAGTCTCTTGTAGGCAGCATATGTAGGAGTCTTGTTTTCTTATTCATTCAGCCACTCTATCTTTTGGTTGGAGCACTTAATTCTTTTTCATTTGAGGTACTTGTTGGTGGGGATGTAGTTATTACCATTCTTTATTCCTGATTTTGATACATGCTTTTTCTTCTTAAAGAAGTCTCTCTAACAATTCCTGTAACACTGCCTTGGTGTTGATAAATTCCGTTAGATTATTTTTGTCTGGGAAGCTCTCTTAATCTGTCCTTCGACTCTAAATGATAGCTTTGCCAGGTGAAGTATTCTTGTTTTTCAACAATTTGAATATTTTGTGCCAAGCCTTTCTGTCCTGCAGAGTTTCTTTTGAGAAATCAGCTTCCAGGCTTACAGGTGCTCCCTTATAGGTAAATAACTGCCTTTCTCCTGCTGCTTTTAAGATTCTCTCTTTGTATTTATTTTTTGGCATTTGAATTATGATGTGTCTTGGTGTGGGCCTCTTTGGATTCATTTTTTGGGGCTCTCTAAGCTTCCTGGGGTGGTATGTTTATTTCTTTCACCAGGTTAAGGAAGTTTTCCATCATTATTTCTTCAAATACATATTCAACTCTTTATTCTCTCTCTTCAGGTATCCCTAAGACATGGATGTTGTTAGCCTTAATTTTGTCCCATAGGCTCCTTAAATTATTATTATAGTCTTGGTTACTGTTTTCTTGCCTTTCTGGTTGGGTGTCCTTTGCTCCCCATTTTCTAAATCAGTGTTTTGATCCTCCTCTTCTTCCACTGTGTTGATACCCTCATATACTCTTCATCTCAGATAATATATTCTTCATTTCTGACTCGTTCCCTTTTATAATTTCCATTTCCATTTTTATGTTTTGATCTCTTTCTTGAAGTTCTCACTGAATTTATCTATACTTTCCTTAATTTCATCAAGCATCTTTATAACCAGTATTTTGAATTCTACATCTGTTGGAGTCTTGACTCCATTATTCCTGGATCACTGGTCTGTTCTCTCATATGGTTTCTATTTCTTTCTCTTCCCATTTTGGCTGTCTTTCTGTGTCTGTTTTATGTACTAATCAAAGCTCCTAAGTCTCATGGTCTTATTAGAGTGAATTTGTGTGGTAGGTGTTCAGTAGCACAGTCCTAAGAGGGGTTCAGATGCAGGCCAAGTTCAGCCCCAGCCTGTGCCTCTCCAGGGCCACCTGTCAGGATTCAGCAAGCAATCCACAGATATTGGGCTTACAGTTGCCTCAAGAAACCACACTAGAAACCGGGATCAGCTGCCACCAGTGTGAGTCTTGGCACTGCTTAGCAAGTGGCACAGGACTCACTGAGGACACAACTGAATGTGGCTTGGGTGGGGTTGTGAATTGGGGGAAGCAGCATTTTAGGGAATCCTCTGGGTGGAGCGACCTCTATTTTCCAGTTTGATGACATCTCAGCTATAGGGGTGCTGCCTCCACCCATTGGGAGAGGGGAGGGCTCAACAGAGGAGCAGTGGACATAGCTAGCACTTCTCCTCAGTGGAAAGCCTCGCCTCTGGTCCTCACTCCAACAACTCAGAGTCCCCTCTAAGTCCCTGGTGACTCCTGAGCAACTGACTTAGTGCTGGTGCTCCTAGCGGCCAGGTCTATCACCATGAAAATCTGGTTGTGGACACAGCCCCTTTTAGTGACATCTGCAACTGCCAGCTGCCACTGCCACAGCCTCTGTCCCACTCAGCTGCTGTAGCCTGGCCAGCCTTGTGTCTTTGTTCCCTCCTACCTCTAACCGCTGTAGGGTAATTTCTTATCTTTCTATTTTTAGTGCTTATGTTCACATAGACCCCCAGGCGACTCTGCATGCTCTTTGATCCTTGTCTCTGTAAAAATGGTAGAAACATATCTATGTCATGAACCACTGTCTTTCATAGAACACAGAAGAGAATAACAAACAGGCTATTAATCAATGATTTTTTTTCTCTTAATTAATCATCATTATAAAAGAAACCTATTGCTCCAAAATACTGAAAGCCTTCGTCCACCAGAAAGATGGATTATTTCTGCTTAACAACAAATTTTCTTGTGTGAAGGAAGCCCACATATCCAGGATCTGACCATGAGGTCAGACACTTTCACTGTTTAAACAGTATTTATTGTAAAAGTTATTTAGTTTCCTGCCACCAATCACATAAACTTACCCACTGCCCCCAACCCTCTCATGAATTATGTAAATTATATCATGCAATTCAAAGGAGGAGACAACCCAAGCTCTGCAAATGTACCTGGGCTCTTTGCCCTTCTCGTCATGCTCTATCAGCCATTCTCCTAGCTCACATTTTCAACCTCTCCTTCCTAAAGGCTCCTTTGCATCAACAAAGTAATGGAATGTTTTCTAAGGTAAATGCATAGTAGTTTGTCACAAATACATAAATTTAAAGCAGCTTACATTACTAGATGTATTAAAAATTACAAAATTCCACATTAATACAGAATTTTAAGGTACTTTGTGTTTCCCATCTTTAAAAAAAGAAAAATGATTTCAATCTTTCTAGTCCCTTTCTGTCTATAACCAAACTTTCTGAGTTGTCTTCAGTTGTCTCTACTTTCTCATCTTCCATAACTCAGTTTTCTCTCCATTTCACAGAAATGATTCTTGGCCTTTCTTATTTACTGACTGAACTTAGACGAATTCCAGTTGAAAATAACCAAAATAACACATACAAAAAAAGAAAACTGGAGGAAATAAAGTTAATTTATAAAGTGCTTTTGATTCTTTTAAATAAATAAATCAATATCTTCTTAGAGTTACAGATGATGTGGCATCTATAAAGACAAAATATAATATAACAAAGATAAAACTAAAATTTCTCTTAAAAATTAAAAATTACAAGCAAAATTAATTCAACAGAAGGGTTAGAAAATTAAGTCACAGAACTTGCAGAGAAAGTCATACAAAAATACACAATGGAAAACAGTGAAGATGGAAGGATTTGTGGATACAAGAATATCTGCATATTGGTTCAGGAATTCTAACATCTGACCCAAAAGTAGTTCCAGAAAGAAGGAGCAGAGAACACAGAGGGAAGGAAATAATCTGAGAAATAATACAAGAAATTTCCAAGAACTGAAAGATGCAGATCCCCACAACTAAAGGCCCAATATATTAGCACCTAGCATAATGAATTAAAAAATACTCGAGAACTGGGCAAAATGATGTAGAAGATAAAAGCTGTGCTCATCCCCTCTTGTGACCACATCAAACTTGAGATTGAAACACGGAGCAAACAGCAATGTAAGGAACAGATAGCCTTCTAAGTTCTGGGCAGGTGGTCTGTTATATGATGTACCATATGATCCCGTCCCTGTACTGGGTATTTACCCCAAAGACTTTAAAACCATATTCAAAAAAATATTTGCAGCAGCATTCACAGTGGACAGAACATGGAAGCAACCAAAATGTGCTACAATAGATGATTGGCTAAAGAAGCTGTGGTACATATATACAATGGAATATTAGCTGTGAGAAGAGATGAAATACTGCCATTTGTGACAACCTGGATGAACCTTGAGATAATCATGCTAAGTGAAATAATCCAAACTGAAAAAGTCGAAAATCACATGATATCACTTATATGTGGAGTATAAACCTAAAAACAAGAAAAGAACAGAACAAACAGAGACTCAGGGATGTGTGCACTGGACTAATTGTTATCAGATGGTGTGCTAGGTGTTGGGGGAGGAGGGAAGCGGTAGAGATGGTAAACGGGGTCAAATATAGGGAGGTTGAGGGAGGGTGAAGTGGGTAAGGAGGATCAAATATATGGTAGCTGAAGGAAACTGGACTCTGGGTGGTAATCACAATAGAATATATATGTGTCAAATTATAATGTACACTCAAAAATTATATAATTGTATTAACTGATGTTACCCCAAGAAACTTAAAAAAAAAAAAGTCATGAATAAAGCCAAACTATTCCCACCATGTACAACTGCTATTTTTTTAGGGGGAGCACTGTGCAAAAGTGTAAGAGGAGATGCTGGAAAAAAAAATGTAATCACTATTTTGGCTGTAAACATTTGCATCCTGCAAATGCATCCCCCTACCTTACGTCTGTAGGAATATTAGGCTTGAATTCTGTGAGGCCTTAAGAAATGTATTCCTCACAGAAAATGAATCCTTTAATGGTTTATTCATCGATAACATAAAATTCTGTTACTAACCTATGTGGAATGACTTGAGATTTTAATTTTAGCTCTTTAAAAATACACATTTAAACTATAAAGTAATATATTATTACTGAATGTTTAGAAAATAGAGAAATGAAAATCATTTATATTGCCACATTATTAAATGACTGGTATTTCTATGAATTCCCTTCTAGGATTTTTCGCTTGTGTATGTACAACATACTTGTAGTTATAATATGTAATTTTACCCCTTAATTTTAATCACACCCATGTTTCTCTTGCTTCTAGTGTCCACATAATATTCCTTTGATTGTACTAGCACCACAGTTTACATAGCTGTTCTGCTTCTGTTTTTTTTTTTTTTTTGGTAAATAATGTTATATTGAAAATTATGGGACTTTTAGATTTTATGCATTTTCTCAGGCTAAGCTTCCCAAAGGTAGGCTCTTCTACAATTTCTGAGTCCTATTGCTCATAGGTTTCCCTCATGGGCATTCTGAGTGTATGATACTACAGTAAGGAGATTATGAGCACACAGCCCTAGTACATATTTTTCAATTATAGGTTTCACCATATTTTTGTAGAATTTTGTTTTTTGAACGATTGCCTTTTTTTGGTTATGAAAATGTTAAGTGAAGATCCATACTATGTCTTCGCTTGTGAAGTGGCAGTTTCTAAGCCCTGGCCATTTACTTTTTGGGATTTTAATGTTTTTTATTTTTTTTAAATAGCTATTTATCTTAACTTCTTATATAAAAAAGATAGATATTAACTTTCTGTCCTATATGTTGCAAATATTTTCCCGTCTTCTTTTTTGCCTGTTTGCTTATTGTTGCTTTCAATTATAGAATCATATCTATAACCCTTTTCCTTTTGTGATTTTTTTTTCCTGTTAATTCTAGGCTTAAAGAAAGTCAGTTTTCCTTTAGTTTCTTAATGTATTCACTTGCAATTATATCTTATTATGTTATTATTTTTTTTTACATTTAACTTTTATATCCATCAGAATTTATTCTGATTAATGAAGTATGAGTCTTAATTGATAGTTTTTCCCCTTCCAAATTGTTAACCAGTTATCCCAACATCATTTATTTAATAACTTGTCCCTGTACTATAGTTTCTATTGGCTTTTGTACTCTTCTGTATAATTCAGTTTCTGGACTGTCTGTTCTGCCTAGCTATACCTTGTTGTTTAATAATTATTGCCTTGTAATGTTTTAATATTTCATAGGACTCATCTCCCTGTTGCTTCTTCCCAAACATTTTTATTTCATCATTTCATTCTTATGCATACTTTTAGAATCATTTTGTCAAGTAAAAAAATTTTGGTTAGACTTTGATTGGAAGTACATTGAATATATGCTTTAATTTGGGGAGAACACACCTCATGGTATTCAAATATGCTCTAAAATTGCTGAATGTTTTTCATTGAATGTTCTCAAGTAGCTTTTATATCATTTAAATCTATTTTATGACATACAGGAATATCAGTGACAAAATGGATTTATTTGGGAACAGCAAAGAATTGTAATTCTGGACAAGCAAGCTATGGGAAAACCTCAGGCAAGTCCAGCAAGAAAAGGGGTAGGTTGTTACTTTATAGAGAAAAAGGAAGAAATTGGGAGGAGTTGTTTTGAACGAAAGCCCATTGGAGGGAAGTGAGGGTGCAGCGTTTTCCATTGGCTGGACTTGGTCCCAGTTGAGGTCTGTAAGTAATCGTTCCTGTTGGGGTCTGTATCTGATGGAGAGTGGTAGTGCATGAGGCCTCCCCTTTATGGTCTCCTTTCTTCATTTTAAATGAGGTGTCCTTTATTCTGTTTCGCAGTTTATATACCTTTTTCTTACACTAGAATACATTACTGATTTTATACAAATGTTTATGTTTTTAACTGATTCCAGTAGTTCTTTGAAAATGCCTTTGGTGTTTAGCCCTTCCATTGTACTATAAATTATCTTTTTATTTTTAGTTTTATCACAGCAGAAAAAAAAAAGACATGCTTATTTTGCCTTTTAGTTTAATTTAAATGCCTCTAAGTTTTGCTGTGAGTAATTAGGGTTTTTTTTTTTTTTTTTTTGAGTTAGGGATTCTCCATTGCTGTTTTCTAAAAAGTTTTAAAATTCCGTATTAACAATGGGTTTTATTGTTTGTTTATAGCATCTAATGACATAAGTGACTCATTCTTAAGTGTTCCTTGGAAAATGGAATCTGTTCTTGGGTGTTCAGGTGTCATGGCATTCTGGTGAATCTCAGTGCACACTCTACATATTTGGGATTTCCCGCAGGCATGTCAAGCTCAGTGTGTCCATGGCAAGCCCTATTTTATCCCCTACTCCTTTCTGTATCCCAGTCTTCTGAATGCATAATCAGAAACCAGGGCACTATTTAGACCCCTGACTAGATAATATCAGTCTTCCTTTTCAAATGGTCTCTCTTGTTCCTTAATGTTCACTGCTTTAAATCTTGCCTTCATCATTCAGTTCTGAATATTACTCATTCAGTGAGCAGGAGTCTCCTCACTCCTGCTTTTTTTCTTTCTGTGTCTGCTAGCTGCTGTACACAGGCTTCTCATTTTCTATATGAGACATCCTTCTGATAGAGACAGGCTTGACTTAAAGTTATTATGAGTGCCAGTTAGGATGTTAAGATTTTACAACTCAACAATGGGGAGGAGCAGGGCACTGCTGGAGCCTGGCACCCTGTGAGCAAGGGAGGCATGCAGAACTGAAGTGACTGTCCCTTAGGAAGGCTGCGACTGACATCTTTGTCTTCTCGTGACTGCTTGTTTGTTGTCCCCACTATTGTTAGAATGGGCAGAATTCTTCATTTATCTTGCCCATCTGGGAAACAGAACAGCTTGATTGTTAAGCTATGCTGGTCGTCTTAGGGATCAATCCTTCCTACTTCTTCCCTTATAGAGATAGTATTGTCAACCTTGCCTTTCCTTATAGCCTTATTGCTAGAGGTCCTAAATAAATGTCAGAAAGGATTGGAGGTCTCAGTTGTACAAATATTGTATCAGACCAAGATGTAGGAAGACAGAAAATACTGGAGAGATAAGACAAACAAACTGACTATGCGGCTATGAGGAGAATCACTGAAAAGGCAGATATGAAAGTATGCTAATGTTAAAACCCTTCCATTTGAACTGAATAGAGATTATTTGTTTTACAGATGAAGAAACACGGTCATTGAAACTTACCAGCTTGCCAAACATTACAGTATTTAACAGAGTCAATACTTAGGTTTCTGATTGCTGATTTTGCACTCTTACCTTTCTTAAAATTGGAAGAGTGATAAGATAACAATGGACATCTCCATTTTATCCAGATAAATTACTTAGGGATAGCACAAAGGAAATACAAAATTTTATCTATCTTAATCCATATTAATTATTTCCTTATTCTTTTTATTGAGATATAATCCAAATCCATTACCATCCACTCATTTAAAGTGCACAGTTCTATGGCTTTTAGTATACATAAAAGTTATGCCACCATTACCATAATAAAATTTAGAACATTTTTATTACTGTAAAAAACTTCTTTTAGCCATCCCTACCTAACCCTTGGCTACCACTAACCTACTTTTTGTCTCTAGATTTATATCTGTCTACTCTGGACATTTCATACAATTGTTATCACACAGTATTTGGTCCTTTCACTTAATATAATGTTTTCACAGTTTATCCATTTTGTAGCTTGTATTTATATGTCATTCCTTTTTATTGCTGATTAATATTCCATTGTATAGTTAACACATTATTTATTCATTCATCACTTTATGGAAATTTGAGTTATTTTTATTTTTGGTGGTGAATATCCATGTTTTGTGTGTGTGTGGGTATATACTTTCATTTCTTCAGGTGAGTGTATAGCTAGAAGTATAATTACTGGGTCATATGGTAACTCTATATTTAATATTTTGAGGAAAAGCTAGACTTCTCCATAGCATCTGCATACATTCTTAACCACCAGTAGTGTATGAGGGTTTCAATTTCTGCACAGTCTTGCCAACATGTACCATTCTTAATTATAGTCAATCTTGAAAAGACCGTTCTTTCCCCCATTGAATGGTCTTGGCACCTTGTTGAAAATTAATTAACCACAGATAGTTTATTTCTTGATTCTAAATTCTATTCCATTGATTTATGTATCTACCCTTATTCCAGTACTGCATTGTCTTGATAATTATTCCTTTGTAGTAAGTTTTGAAATTAGGAAGTGTGAGTTCTCCAACTTTGTTCTTTGTTTTGGATATTTTGGGTCCCTTGAATTTCCATATGAATTTTAGGATTAGCTTCTCCAATTTCTACAAAGAAGTCATCTGGATTTTTTTTTAATAGGGATTGTTTTATCTGTAGATCAGTTTGGGGAGAATTGCCATCTTAATTGTAAGTCTTCTGATCCATGAAAATGGGATATACATTTCCATAATGTTAACCACCAACTTTGTCAGTTCAGTTCTTCTTGATATGGATTGTATTAGATGTATTGTGATTTGCAGGTTAGCATTAGTGGAATTGAAGTTCTCATGATTGGATTGTCAGGCATAGTGCAGAGGTTTCACTATTCCTCTTAACTAAGATTAATTGAATTGATAAAAGACAGATATTTGGAAAGTATGCAAAGAAAATTGTATGAGTAACACCTGCTTTATGCTTTTCATATGAACCTCCACATAAAAGGTATTTTTAGTTTGGTTTTTAAAATTATCATTTTTATTCTAAATATGTATGGCTTAGGAGAGGGATTGCTTCAGGCAAACTTTCGAATCTATTACTTGGAGATCAGGGTGCCTATCAAAAAAATAGCTTAAATGGTTGTAAGGTGGGGTGGGTGGGGTGTTTTCAGAACTGTAGAAAATTCAAAACACTCCCACATTTGTATTTTTCTGGCATAAATATTCCTCCCCGGGCTTGTCATAGACATGTAATAATGATGATTGTGCAGGAAGCACCAAAACAGCTATTGGCATGATATGTGGCGAGGCTCTGGGCATGATTAGTTTGACTAAGTATTGCAAGAGGGCATATGGATTTTGTCATCTGTGACACAGGAGTTTAAAGCATCAGTGATAAAAATCTTCTTCACACTGACTATTGTGATCCCAGAGAGTATAAGACACTCAGCAGTAAATACATGCCACTTGTCTTATGTAATGTGATCATAAACATTCATACCATTTGTTGGGCACAGTGCTCCATCTTGTGTCGTTTTTCATCAAAGGTTTGAAATAAAGTAGGTGATGTGTAATATCCAAACACAAACATTTTATTTCTTATACTATCTAGACACTAACATCACCTCTATTTTCTGTTTTGTTGGTTATCTGTGGCCACTCACCCTATAAAACTAGACTTTGAAAAACAGAATATTCTTTTTTTAATAAAACATGTATTTGGGTGACATTGGTTAATAAAATTATAATTTTCAAGTGTACAAATCAATAGTACATATGTATATTGCATTGTGTTCACCACCCAAAGTTAAATTTCCTTCTGTCGTCATGTTTTTGAATCCCTTTATCCTTATCTACCTTCTTCTTCCTTCTTTCTCCTGGTAACCACTAAACTGTTGTCTATGTCCGAGTTTTTGTTTCTTTGTCTTGTTGTTGCTTTCAGTTTTATATCCCCTGTATAAGTGAAACCATATGGTTCTCAACTTTTTCTGTCTGACATATCATTTAGCATAATAATTTCAAAATCCATCCATCTTGTCACAAATGGCAATATTTCATCTTATAGCTGAGTAACTTTCTATTGTATATATGTACTACGACTTTATCCAATAATCTATCGAAGGGCACTCCAGTTTCCATGTCTTGGCCACCGTGAACAATGCTGTAATGAACATTTGGGTACATATGTTTTTATGGGTAAATTTTTTCAAAGATTTGGGGAAGATACCCAGAAGAGGGATTTCTGGGTCATATGGTCATTCTAGTTTTAATTTTTTGAGTAAACCTCCCTACTGTTTTTCATAGTGGCTGTACCAACTGTTATTCCCATCAGCAGTGTATGAGGGTTCTTTTTCCCTACAACCTCCCCAACACTTGTTATTACAGTTTTGTTGATAATAGCAATTCTTATAGGTGTGAGGTAGTATCTCATTATGGTTTTGATTTGTATTTCACTAATAGCTGGTGAAGTTGAGCATCTTTTCACATAAAGGACTAATATCCAAAGTATATAAAGAACTCATACAACTCAACAATAGAAAAACAATAAAAAAAATGGGCAGAGGACCTGAACAGACACTTTTTCCAAGAATACATACAAACAGAATATTCTTTTATTTTAAAAAAATGTTTGATTATAGTTGACATTCAATATTATATTAGTTTCACATGTACAGCATAGTGGTTAGCCATTTATATAACTTACTTTCAAAAGCCCCCCAACTCTCCTCCCGCCTGGTAACCGTCAGTTTGTTCTCTGTATCTGTGACTTTGTTCTGTTTTGTTTTTTCATTTATTTTGCTTTTTAGATTCCACGTATTTGTGAAATCGTATGTATTTGTCATTCATTCTCTTTTTTTCCTTAACATAATACTCACTAGGTTCATCGATATTGTCATTAACGCTAAGATTTCATTCTTTTTTCAGCCGAGTACTATTCCATTGTATGTATGTACCACATCTTCTTTACCCAGTTGTCTATTGAAGGACAGTTAGGTTGCTTTCATATCTTGGCTATTATAAATAATGCTGCATTGAACATAGGGATGCATACATATTTTCGAATTAGTGTTTTGGATTTCTTCAGATAAAAACGCAGAAGTGGGATTGCGGGCACCTATTGTAGTTCTATTTTTAACTTTTTGAGGAGCTTCCATACTATTTTCTATAGTGGCTGCACTAATTTGTAATCCCACTGACAGTGCATAAGGGTTCCTTTTTCTCCACATTCATACTAATACTTCTTGTTTGTTGATTTATTGATGATAGCCACTCCAACAGGTTTGAGGTGATATCTTATTGTGGTTTGAATTTGCATTTTCCTGATAATTAGTGAGTTGAGCATCTTTTCATATGTCTGTTGGCCATCTGTATGTCCTCTTTGGAGAAATGTGTATTTAGGGCCACTGCCCATTTTTCAATTGGATTGTGTGACTTTTAGTGTTAAGTTGTATGAATTCCTTATATATTTTGGATGTTAACCACTTATCAGATGTATCACTGGAGAATATCTTCTCCATTCAGAAGGTTGTGTTTTTGTTTTATTGATGATTTCCTTTGCTGTGCAGAAATTTAGTTTGATGTCCCATTGGTTTATTTTTTGTTTCTCCTGCCCAAGGAGGCATATGCAAAAAAATATACTATTAAAGTCAACATCAGAGAGTTTACTGCCTATATTATCTTCTAGAAGTTTTATGGTTTTGGTCCTTACATTTAAGTCTGTAATCCATTTTGAGTTATTCTTGTATGTGATGTTAGGAAGTGGTTCAGTCTCATTTTTTTTTTTTCTTGCATGTATCTGTCCAACTTTTCCAACATTTATTCAAGAGACTATCTTTACCCCATTGTATATTCTTGCCTTCTTTGTCATAGACTGATCGATCATAGAGGTGTAGATTTATTTCAGGCTTTCTATTCTGTTCCATTGATCTGTGTCTGTTTTTATACCAGTACCATGCTGTTTTGATTATTATAACCTTAAAGTATAGTTTCATATTGGGTAGTATGATACTTCTAACTTTATTGCTCTATCTCAAGATTGCTTTGGCCATTTGAGCCTTTTGTGGTTCCATATAGATTTAGGTTTGTTCTAGTACTGTGGTAAATGCCATTGGTATTTTGATGAATCTATAGATTACTTTGGGTAGTATGGACATTTTAACAGTGTTAATCTTCCTATCCATGATCATCCTATATGCTTCCATTTATTTATTTATTTTTTTCTTCAGTTTCTTTCTTCAATGTTCTATAATTTTTCATGTACAGGTCTTTTACCTCCTTGGTTAAATTTATTCCTAGGTATTTACTTTTTTTTCTAATTGTAAATGGGGTTGTTTTCTTAATTTCTCTTTCTGATAGTTCATCATTGGAGTATAAAAATACAACAAATTTCTGAATATTTTGTATTCTACTTTATTGTATTTCTAATAATGACAGTTTTACTTCTTTTCCAATTTAGATGCTTTTTATTTCTTTTTCTTGTCTGATTGCTGTGGCATTTTCTTTTTCTTGTCTACTGCGGCTAGGATTTCTAACACTATGTTGAATAGAAGTGGTGAAAATGGATGTCCTTGTCTTTTTCCTGATCTTAGGAAAACACTTTTAGCTTTTCACTGTTAAGTATGATGTTAGCTGTGAGTTTGTCATATATGGCTTTTATCAACTTTAGATATGTTCCCTGTGTTTCCACTCTGCTGAGAATTTTTATCATAAATGGATGCTGAATTTTGTCAGATGCTTCTTTCTATATCTATTGATATCGTATGATTTTTACCCTTCATTTTATTTGCATGTTTTATCACATGGATTGATTTGTGGATATTGAACCAACCTCATATCCCAGGAATAAATCCCAGTAGATCATGGTCTTAAGCTTTTTATACCTCTTGTTATGATATTTTTAAACTTCTTGGTTTGATCTTTTTAATGCTGAGTCTGTTTGCTAATATTTTGTTGAGGATATTTTCATCTATGTTTATCAGCGATGTTGGCCTATAATTTTTTTTTTTGTAATGTCTTTTTTTGGTTTTGGAATCAGAGTGATACTGGCTTCATAAAATTAGCTTGGGAACCTCCCCTCTTCTTGAATTTTTGGACTGGTTTGAGAAGAATTGGGTGTTAACCTATCTTTGAATGTTTGGTAAAATTTACCTGTGAAGACTACCTGGTTCAGGACTTTTATTTGTTGGGAGTTTTTTGATTACTGATTCAACTTTGTTAGTAGTTATCAGTTTGTTCAGGTTTTCAGTTTATTCTTGACTCAGTCTTGGAAGATTGTGTATTTTTAGAAGTGTATCCATTTCTTCCAAAATGGATAATTTGTTAGCATATTTATTTATAATACTTTTGATAGTTCTTTGTGTTTGTATGGTATCAGTTGTAACTTCTCTTTCATTTCTGATTTTATTTGTTTGGGTCTTTTTGTGTGATGTGTTTGGTTAAAGATTTAAGTTTGTCTTTTCAGAGAACAAGCTCTTGGTTTCATTGTTTTTATTTTTTATTTTTTAGACTCTTTTGTATAATTTATTAAAGCTGTGATCTTTATTATAATTTCCTTCCTTCTGTCTTTGGGCTTTGTTCTTTTTTAGATCTTTTAGGTGTAAAGTGAGATTGTTTATTTGAGAGGTTTTTTTTTTTGTTTCTTGAGGTAGGTCTGTATTGCTATGAATTTCTCTCTCAGGACTACTTTGACTATGTCCCATAGGTTTTTGAGTCATTTTGTTTTTACTTTCATTTTTCTCAAGGTATCTTGATTTCTTCCTTGATCGCATTGTTAACCCATTTATTGGTAGCATATTATTTAGCCTCCAGGTATTTGTGTGTTTTTCATTTTTATTGTAATTGATTTCTAATTTCATACCATTGTGATTTGAGAAAATGGTTGGTATGATTTCAGTCTTAAATTTGTTGAGATTTGCTTTGTGACCTAACATTTTATCTATCCTGGTAAATGTTTCATGCATGCTTGAAAATGATGTATATTATACTGCTTTGAGGTAAAATACTCTAAAAATATCAGTTAAATCTACCTGGTCTAATGTGTCATTTAAGACTGCAGTTTTTCTTGTTGATTTTCTGTCTGTAAGATCTGTCCATTGATGGAAATGAGGAGTTAAAGTCCCCTATAATTACTGTATTGCTGTCAATCTCTCCCTTTATGTCTATCAATATTTGCTTTATAAATTCAGTACATCTATGTTAGGTGTGTAAATGTTTACAAAGGGTATTTCCTCTTTTTGGTTTGATCTCTTTATTGTTATGAAATGTCCTTTCTCTCTTGTTAAAGCCTTTGTTTTAAAGTTTATTTTGTCTAATATAAGTATTACTACCCCAGCATTTTTTTTGGTTTTCATTTGCATGAAATATCTTTTTCCATCCCTTTACTTTCAGTCTTTGTGTGTCTTTCAATATAAAGTGGGTCTTTTGTAGGCAGCATATGTATAGGTCTTGTTTTCTTATCCTTTTAGCCATCCTATGTCTTTAATTAGAACATTCAATTCATTTAAATTTAAAGTGATTATTGATAGGTATGTAGTAATTGTCATTTTATTATTTACATTTTATAATCTTTTTTTTCCTTCTTAATGTATTGCCTTTAACATTTCTTGTAATACTGGTTTGGTGGTAATTAACTTATTTAGGTTTTTCTTTTTCTTGAAGGTATTTATCTCTCTTTAGATTCTTAAATGATACCCTTGCTGTATAGAATTGTCTTGGTTGTAGGTCTGTGCTTTTTATCACTTTGAATATTTGGCACCAGTCCCTTCTGGTCTGTAAAGTATCCCTTGAGAAATCAGCTGCAGTCTTATGGGAATTTCCTTTTACATAATTACGTTCCTTTTCCTTAATGCTTTTAAGATTCTCTTTGTTTTTAGTCTTTGCCATTTTACTTATGATGTGTCTTGATGTGGGCCTGTTTGGGTTCATCTTGTTTAGGACTCTCTGCACTTCCTGGACTTGTATGTCTTTTTTCTTCACCAGATTAGGGAAGTTTTCAGTCATTATTTTTTCAAATAGGCTTCCAATTACTTGCTCTCTCTTTCCTTCTTGTACTCCTATGATGCAAATGTTGTTATACTTGATGTTATCCCAAGGGTTTCTTAAATCACTCTCATGTTTTAAATAATAATAATAATTATTATTTTTATTTGCTCTTCTGGTTGGTTGTTTTCTGCTGCCTTGTCTTCCAAATCACTAATTGGATTCTCTGCTTCATTTACTCTACTATTCCATCTAATGTATTCTTCATTTTAGTTTTGAATTCTTCATTTCTGCAGATGATTTTTTATTTATATCTTTTTTGTTTATGTTTACTTGTTGAAGTTCTCCCTTAGTTCATCTAATTTTCTTCTAATTTCATTATTTTTATCACTAGTTTTTTGAATTCTGTATAAGTTAGATTGCTTGTCTTCATTTTGTTTATTTTTTTCCTTGGAGTTTTGTTCTTTCTTTTGGGACATGTTTCATTGTCTCCCCATTTGGTTGCCTCCCTGTGTTAGTTTCTATGTATTAGGTAGATCTGATACATCTCCCAGTCTTGGTTGGTTGGTTTTACGTAATAGGTGTCCTGTGGGGTCCAGTGGTGCAGACTCCCTGGTCACCTAAACCAGGTACTCCAGGGGTGTCCCTTGTGTGAGTTGTATGTACCTTCCTATTGTTGTTGAGCCTTGATTGCTGTTGGCATGACAGTGGATGGAATTGACCCTTTAGTTGCAGCTGCCTGGCTGAAGACTAGCCATGACTACCACTGTTGTGTGGGGTCTGACCCCATGGAGTATGATTTGCTATAGTGGAGCCCTGGTACCTGCTGAGTTTACTCCTTAGATGTGTCATTTGTGAAGCTAATTGGTTGGCGTTCTGGTATGGTCTGAGGCTGGTCACCTAGTGTGTTGGTTCTGGAGCCTCTTGAGAGGGGCTCCAATGCAGGCCCAGGTTAGTTGCTACCCTGTCTGGGGACTCCTGGTAGGAGGTACAAAGTGATCTGTGGTTGGTAGTTACCTGCTTGGTGGTGCCTGGGAGAGGCTATGCTGTGATCTGAGGCTAGCTGCCATTAGTACCATTGGGCTGCTCAGCAAGAAGTACAGGATATGCTGAGGCCAGCCGCTGCTTATTTCGAATTTGTGGACCTCTCAGAAATTTTAGGGAAGTCCGTAGCATAAGCCCAGGCTAGATGTGGAAGAGTAGAACAAACAACTAGTGTTTTTTGTTATAAGAATTTGGGTACTACAGTCTCTTATTCAACCTCTGAAAAAGATTCCAGCCCATGTAGGGATTGTGTGGGGGAGGTTCTCAGTGAATCAGCAGGATGGGGTTAGATTGATGGAGACTCAGATTTGGCACCCATCTACACCTGAAGGCTGAGTTGAAGGAGGGTTCAGCAAAGGAACAATGGTGCCCACATGCCAGCCCTGTAGGTGGAGGGCTCAAGAAAGTAACGAAATGGCAGAGAGAGACAGCTCAGTTCCTCCTTGTATGTTCCTGGCACTTTTCGAACGTTGGAGTTCAGAGAGAGTACATCTATCAGCAAGGATGTTTGTGCTCAGGCAGGCCCTTTCAGAGGAACACCTGGGGCTCAGCAGCCTTCCATCTCACCTGAATGAACTCTGAGCTGAGTTTCACAGCTTGTTGTTGTTAGGACTTATCTTCTTGGCACTGATGGTTCCTGTTGGGGCTGCCTGGTGTGGGTCTGGCACTCCTAAATCCTCAGGGTGTACCTCCACAGCTGAGATATCCCTCTTGATTCTTAATCACCACACATAGGTGTGGGACCAGCACATTTTGTGTCTCGGTCCCTCGTACTGGTTTCAAAGTGTTTTTCTTTACATTCTTTGTTATAAGTTACATTTATCTAGTCTTCAGGTGGTGGTATTCATGAGTGGTGGTTCTATAATTTAGTTGTAATTTTGATGTGGTGGTTGGAGGAGGCAAGCACAGCATTTTCCTACTCTGACATCTTGACCTGAATTTGCCAACTTTTATCTATCTATCTATCTATCTATCTATCTTCCATCCATCCATCCATCCATCCATCCATCCATCTATTTATCTATCTATTTATCTATCTATCTATCTATCTATCTATCTATCTAGTTTTAGCCACTGCAGTTTGAATGGCTCCTAGTGCCAAGTGAGGCTTGGTTGAATGGCAAAATGTTCACAGCCTCATCTTCCTGCTCTTCCAGTGTGTCCATGCTGCCAGCTACTATGAGCCCCACCTAGAATATTCATATAGCTCATTTTCTCATTTGTTGATCCTTTCTAGTTTCCTGTTCCTTCCTGTCACGTGTTGATGACAGTCTTGGAGGGAAACCTATTTTGTGAGTCTTTTTGTTCTTCCGCTGGGTTGGTAACACTGTCAGAGGTGAGACCTACCTCTTGAAAACACCTACCTATGGTTCACAGCAGAGTTTTGGAGGAAGTGGAATAAATGGCTGCTCATCACCTGTGACCTTAAGGTTGTCAGGCCCTATTGTTTATCCTCCCCACCTATCATTCCCACCCCACCCTAGTTTAATGAGTGAAAACCCCAAATTAGAGATTTACTTTTTTTGATTTAAGGCCTCTGTCCTTTGTTAAAATTCGAATAGTGTGAACATGATTCCTTTAAACATTATAGATAATTTGGATAATTTACGTTTAATGGGTTTTGAATACAGAATTTGATAGATTTCATTGGGGGTGGAGAGACAGCACACAATTGAATTACTAGGCACTTTGGAGGAATGTAGGGGAAAACCAGGAAAAAAGCAGGGGTTCCTAGAATCCTAGAATATAGCTTATTCAGACACTATTATTTTACATATAGTCAGTCATTCTATGGTCCCAGGAATGTCCATGGTGAGACCCTCATTTTCCCTGAAAAATTTTTTAGAGCAGGGCTTAGCAAACTACAGGTCCATGGGTCAAATCTAGCCTGCCACCTGTTTTTATAAGTAAAGTTTCATTGAAACATAACCATTTTCATTCATTTACACACCTGATATGGCTGCTTTCGTTACAAGGACAGAATTGAATAGTAGTAACAAATCTGGCCCATTATGCCTAAAATATTTATTATCTGTCCCTTTGCAGGAAAAGCTTGCCATCAACTGATCTAGAGTCTAGACTTTTGGAAGGTTATCCATAGATCATAGGTGTCTTAACCTTTAATCTTACCATTATATGGATTCAAGTGCTGCAGTTTTAAGGAAAGATTGCTACTTATATAGGATGAGTGCTTTTTCAAGTAAAAAAATTTAACTTCAAAAATATTCTTAGAACAAAGGATGACACTGCTGTATTTAAAATCTAAGTAGCCAATGGAAAATTAATATTTGATTATGCAGATACGTGATCCACTAGCCTCTTTCAGGTGTTCCCAACTTATTACATGAGAAAAATGTTATGATTTCCTACAGACATTCACCTTCTATCATTTTTGAAAATGATGTAGTTATGTCAAGCATTGTAACTTCTTTAAATATAAATATAAAATGCTAATTTCATTGTTAGAAATTTGAAGAGTGTTTAAGCTAAGTTATGTCTTGTCTTCTCTCACTCAGCTTTAAGTCGATGGCCCAAAATGACTCTACGACTGGAGACTCTCGTCTGTAAAGAAGACGACCAGACAGGAGGCTGGGATGAGCATGCCACTGCATCAGATCTCTGTCATTCCATCCCAGGATGCCACCTCCGCTAGAATCTACAGAAGTAAGACCAAAGAAAAGGAGAGGGAAGAACAGGTAATATCCTTCTTAGTTTCTTATTTTAGTTGTTTTCATTAAATGTGGTCTAGAATGATAAGTTCTAAAGATCAAGGTTTTCTCTGGTAATAAACTGAAAAACATGTGTTGTACTCAGAAAATTTTTTTTTTGTAAGTTTTGTAGGTTTTCAGATTTTGCTATTGATTTATTCTGCCATGATTATACAGGATTTGTCTATTTTCATTAATTAAATCTACGAGATTATTTCTGGTAAATCACTGAGAAAAAGTTCTTTGGATTCTCAGAAAATGATGCAAAGAATAAATTTATTTGAACAAAAATATATGAGTGCCTTGTACATACTAGTCTCTGCTTGTTGTAAAGGCATACTTAAATTCACAAAGCCTATATCTGTTCTCATATGGCTCTCAATTTGGCCTGATGATGAATTATGCATTACAGTTTAATAAGGTGATGGAGGAAGTTTAGGACCACCTAATCCTAGCCCAAGGGGTTAGGAATGGCTTCCTAGAGAAAATAACATTTACATGGAGAACCTGTAGAGTGGCCTAGTTGGCAGAAATAGTACATGATGAAAGGCCAAAGGGTAGTGCAAGGTGAATTTAAAGAGATTAAAATGGAATAGCTGGAACATGCAGGTTGGATTGGATAGTGACAAGATAAGGTATTGGAAAAGTTCCAAGTTACCTTAAGGAGTTTGGGTTTATCTATGCAGAAGAATGAATAATCAGATTTGTGTTCTTAAAACTCTCACTTAGGCTGTAGTTGGAGAATGAATTGAATGGGTGGTAGGGAGACTGGTTAGAAGATTATTTGATAGCCTATTTGGGCCAGGTTTGACAAACTTTTTTATGTAGAGTCAGATAATAATTTTAGACTTTGCAGGCTAGATAGCTGTAGCATTAAAACAGCTAAAGACGGGATATAAATGAATGAATGTGATTGTGTTCCAAAAAAATTATTTACAAAAATAGGTAACAGACTAGATTTGGCCAGAATGGTTATAGTTTGCTAATCCCTGGCCTAGGCAAAGGTGGTGGTGACTTCCATCTAGAATGGGGTTAGTAAAGAGATATTTAGTTTATTAATCCACTGGGCTTGATGATTGCATGTAGAGAGGGACAGGGAGGAATCAGGAATGATTTCTGCTTTTTTCCTTGCCTTTACAATATGCTTTACATTCTCTCAGTTATTCTTATAGCATTCTTCTACTGTTGACCTTAATCTTTGCCCAAGACTCTAAAGAATCCCTGTTAAGTCAAGAATCAGTAAGCTTTGCTTCAAGTTAGTCATTATAGTTGATGGGATACCATTCTTTCTATCATTTCATTAAAAAAAAGCTCTTGAAAAACAGGGACTATGGAAAATGAAAAGATACCATATAAATAAAAAGCAGTCTTAATATTCTTAGTTTATGTTTTACTTTTTTCAGTTCTTTGTATTGTCAGTCTGGATCCTTTCTATTTTGCTACGCTTTTAGGAGGACAAGTGTGGCCAGGATTGGTTAAAATACTGACTAGGGGTGGTGGTGGGATAGATGGTTTCTGGATGTAGTATTTCAGTATTTTAGTTTTTCCTCAACTTGTAAGGGATGGAAGAATACCCTAAAATATCTCCCATATTCTATCAAATTTCATTTAATATCCTTCATGTAAGATTAATTTATATTAAAAATATTTTCTTATGATCCTACTTAGCCCAAATGAATTTTTAAATACCCTTTCATTAGTCTATACCAAATCGAGGTTGCTAGTTTCCTATTCATTGTAGTGTTGAGTTTGGACACCGGGTGGCATGAATTTCTTAGAATGTACATGAGGAAGCTATAATACTTGTTTGAAATAGAGAAAGGAAGTTGTTCTGACATTTTAAGCCAGGAAGAGATTCTTTTTTAATATCAAACCATGCTACTGTTTTGTTGTAGGTAGGTATTCAATAAATACTTATTAATCTATTTGATGGGGTTCTTCAGTTTTAAATAAGTAGCATTAACCAGCTATATGCATGGTATTGGGATTTTGATTAGTACTGGGAAGAGGATCCATCCTGTCCCACCTTAGTGTGGGGAATAATTTGAACACCCAATGGCAGTATGACAGTTTTGGGAATCATGGCGCCAAGCAGAAGCGGCAGGTAGTGGAGGAACAACTGAGACAGGAACTTGAAGGGTTCTATAAGAGTTTTGGCAGCAGCTGGCAAAACACTGAAAATGGTTGTTGTGGGTTTCTAAGGATCTGAAATGTGGTATCTCATTTGGTTTGAAAAGCAAATTTTTGTCCCATAGAGCCAGTTTTTCTTTATCTAGCTTTTCTGGAACATTGAATTCAAAACAAAATCTTTTGGTATAATTTCTGATCCTCCCGTGTTTGAGAGAGTTGTAGAGAAAAAGAAAACCCATTCAGAGACACCCCTTCTTTCCATCTCATAATCCACTGTTGTCAGAACTGCAGAGTGAAATTTATCTCAATCTCTGGGATAATATGAGACAGTTCATTACATCAATAACAATATTATTTTTTCCTGAATTTTGTGAGAAGACAGGAGCGTTACGGTTTACCCAGAATGAAATAATCTAACCCTTAACATTGACATGGTTTTACCTATGCTTACCAGATGCATGATTCTCTCTCTAGCACCCATTGCATAAGACCATATCTAAGGTTCTAAAGTGTGTTAATGACTTTTACGCAGTAGTCAACATAATTGATGAATAAATGAATGAATTTAGTTTTAGTGGTAATGGAGACCACTGTGAAAGAAGAATTTTTTGTAATCTATAAAAGGATTTTTGCTGCTGTGGCTTATGAACTGGGTGAATATTTCTTGAAACATATTTCTTTCCCTCTTAGATTCTTGTAAGTATTAATCTATGCTGTTCAGACTTTGTTCTGCATTTAGAAATTGGATGTGGTAGTTGTTTGCATTCTTTGAAAAGAAATATATTCTTTATAGGTTTTTTGAGAACATTTTCTTTTTTCTTCTAGTTTAAAGAGTAACTGGTTAATGTCTTGCTATTCTTGGAGCTTTTCTTGGTTCTTGTGGGAAATTTTGAGCCTTTCAGTCTTCTTTCAATTCTTTTGATTAATTTCTTATCTGGGCTTGCTCTTTTTTTTTTTTTTTTTTTTGGATCGACAATTTTTTTTGGTTTTATTGAAACATAATAGACAATTAGTTGCTTGTATTTACATTGTACAATTCAGTGAGTTTTTTCCCAGTTATAGTTGGCATACAATAATATACCAGCTTTAGTTGTATAGCATAGTGATTAGAGATCCACAAAACGATCACCCCTTATTAAATATAGTACCCTTCTTCTCCCTTGCATATTTATTACATTATTAACCATCTTCCCCATGCTACGCTTTACATGTCCATGTCTGTTCTGCAATTATCCATTTGTACCTGTTAATTCCTTTGCCTTTTTTTGCCATCCCTGAACTCCCCTCCCATCTAGTAGTAGCCCTCAAAATATTCTCTGTATTTATGAGTTAATTTCTGCTTTTGTTGTCGTTGTTGTTTATTTTGTTCTTTAGATTCCACATGTGGTGTTTGTCTTTATCTGACCCATTTCATTCAGCTGAATACCCTCCAGGTCCATAAAGGTGATCAATATCTGTTTCCATCTTCTTCCTTTTAGTCTGTGTGTGCCTTTTAATCTGAAGTGAGTCTCTTGTAGGTAGAATATGTTGAGGGCTTGTTTTCTTATTCAGCCACTCTATCTTTTGGTTGGAGCACTTAATGCTTTTCCATTTGAGGTACTTGTTGATAGGAATGTAGTTATTGCCATTCTTTATTCATGATTTTGATACATGTTTTTTCTTCTTAAAGAAATCCCTTCAACGATTCCTGTAACACTGCCTTGGTGTTGATAAATTCCGTTAGCTTATTTTTGTCTGGGAAGCTCTCTTTATCTGTCCTTCGACTCTAAATGATAGATTTACTAGATAAAGTATTCTTGATTGTAGATCCTGGGTTTTCATCACTTTAGATATTTTGTGCTAAGCCCTTCTGTCCTGCATAGTTTCTTTTGAGAAATCAGCTGCCAGTCTAATGGGTGTTCCCTTGCAGGTAAACTAACTGCTTTTCTCTTGCTACTTTTAAGATTCTCTCTTTGCATTTAACCTTTGGCATTTTCATGAAGATGTGTCTTGATGTGGGCTTCTTCAGGTTCTTCTTTTTTTGGGACCCTGAGCTTCCTGGGGTTGTATGTCTTTTTCCTTCACCATCATTATTTCTCCAGATAACTCTTCAACATTTTTTTTTTCTGGTATACCTATGTCATGAATATTGTTACATTTAATGGTTTCCTATAGGCTCCTTAAATTATTATTATGGTCTTGGCTTCTTTTTTCTTGCTATTCTGATTGAGTGCCCTTGGTTTCCCCACCCTCTGTATTGGTGGTTCTGTTCTCTTCTTTACCCTCTCTGTTTATTCCCTCTAATGCACTTACCTCAGATAATATATTCTTCATTTCTGACTGATCCCCTTTTGCCATTTTCATTTCCAATTTTATGTTTTTTTTTTATCTCTTTGTTAAAGTTCTCACTGAAATCATCTACATGTTTTCTAAGTTGATAGAGCATCTTTATAACCAATGTTTTGAACTCTCTCTGTATCTGTTAGATTGCTTGATTCCATTATTCCTGGATCTCTATTCTGTTTTCTCATATGGTTTCTGCTTCTTTGTCTTCCTATTTTGGCTGCCTTTCTGTGTCCTATGTACTGAGCAAAGCTCTTAAGTCTCCTGCTCTTATTAGTGCGACTTTGTGAAATAGGTGTCCAGTGGCATAGTCCTGAGAGGAGTTCAGCTGCAGGTCAAATTTAGCTCCATCCTCTGCCCCTCTGGGGCCACCTGTTTTAAGATTCAACAAGCAATCCGCTGATGCTGTGCTTATAGTTGCCTCAAGATGCCTCGCCAGAAACCGTGGTCAGCTGCCACTGGTTTGAGTCTAGGTGCTGCTTAGCAAGGGGAAACTGACATTTGGATGTGGCTTAAGTGGGGCCATGAGTTGGGGACGACGGAGTTTTAGGAAATCCTCTGGGCAGAGCGACTTCTGTTATCCAGTTTGATGACATCTCAGCTACACTGTGTCTACCCACTGGGACAGGAGAGCTCAGCAGAGGAACAATGGATGCTGCCTACACTTCTGTCCAGAGCAAGTCTTGCCTCAGGCCCTCACTCCTGTAACTCAGTGTCCCCTTGTAAGTCCCTGGTGTCCCCCGCACAACCGACTTGATACTGGTGTTCGGAGTATGTCTGTGACCCCAAAAGTCCACTTTTAGACACAGCTCCTTTAAGATAAGGCATCTGCAGCTGCCGGCAGTAGCTGCTGTGGCCTCTGTCTCACTCAGTCACCAGGAATGGGACAACCTCATGTCCTCGCCCCATCCTACCTCTTCCCATTGCAGAGTGATTTCTTATTTTTCTCCCTAGTTGTAGGGCTTGTTCGTCTAGATCTCAGATTTTCCTTGCTGTCTTCTTGTTTCTGTCACAGCTTTGATTTGGTTGACAGAGGGCTGAACAGAGCCTCTATCATCTACACAATTTTTTTCTCTCTCTGGACTTAATATTTGTCACATGGTTTGATAGATCTCTCTCTGTTTTTTGAGATAATTTTTTGTTTTGTTTTTAAATAGCTGTATTTGAGGTATAACTGATATACAATAATAATACATACTTAAAGTGTATTATATATAGAAAATGTATGACATATATATGTCAAAACTTGCCAAATACACACACACACACACACACACACACACACACACACACACACACACACACACGAAACTATCTTCACAATCAAGATTGTGAATGTATCCATTAGTTCCAAAAGTTTCTTCTTGCCCCTTGGTTGTCCTTCACTTTCACCCTCCTTCCAGTTCTTTTTCAAGCCGTTATTCATCTGTATTCTTTCAGTATAGGGTTATTTTGCACTTTCCAGAGTTTTATGTAGATGGAATCATATGTTGTGTACCTTTTTTTTTTCCCTCTAGCTCTTTTCACAGTTTAAATCTTTTGAGAGTCACCCAAGTGTGTGTATCAGTTTGTTACTTTTTTGCTGAGTTGTGTCAATTGTTTCTACATGCCACAATTTGTTTATCCATTCTTTTGTTGATGGACATTTGGATTATTTCCAGTTTTTTGGCTATTGCAAGTAAATTGCTATGAACATTCCTATAAATTCTGATATGGACATATAATCCTTTCCCTTTGGGTAAATGTATAGGAGTGGTACCATGTAGTAGATTATGTTTAACTTTTAAGACACTGCCAAACTGTTTTCCAAAGTGATTATACCATTTTAACACTCCATTCAGGAGTATAAGAGCTCCATTTATACATCCTCATCCCCACCAACACTTGGTATGGTCATTCTTTTTCCTTTTAGATTTTAATAGGTACATACTAGTATCTTCTTGGGGTTTCCCTCATGAGTAATGATGTTAAGCATCTGCTTATGAGCTTTTTATCCATATATCTTTTTTTTGTTGAAGTGTGTATTAAAAATTTTGTCTATTTGAAAAAAAATTGGTGGTTTTATTATTGCTAAGTTTTGAGCATTCTTTATATATTTTAGATAAAAGTCCTTCATTGGATACATGCTTTGCAAATGTTTTCTCCCAGTTTCTGGATTGTCTTTACATGGTCCTGTCCATGTTGTTCAAATATCAATAGTTTTTCATTCTGATGAAGTCAAATTTAGTCATTTTTTTTTCTTTTATGCATTGCACTTTTGGTGTTCTATTAAGAATTCTTTGTCTAATCCAGTGTTGGAAATAATACCTCCTATGTTTTCTTCTAGTAGTTTTATAGTTTGAGTTTTACATGTATGTCTATGATCTATTTTGAGTTATTTTTTTATATTGTGTTTTAGACTTTATTGCATTATCTTACATTAATTGCCCATATATGTGTGTGCTTATTTCTGGATCCTCTCTTCTGTTGCACTGATTTATTTACTTATCTTTACGTCAATCCATTCTGTTGTGAGCACACTAGCTTTGTAACAAGTCTTGAAAATCAGGTAGTGTTCTTTTCAGTTTTGTTTTGACTACATAAGAGTAGGATTGTCAGTTTCTACACAAAAAAATTTGCTGGGATTTTTATTGGAATTAGAGGATCCATAGTTCTCTTTGGGGGAAAACTGACATTTTAACAATATTAAATCTTGACCCATGAACAAGTAATGTCTCCTCTTTAAGTCTTATTTCATTTCTCTCAGCAAAGTATTGTATATTTTAGTGTATAGGCTTTACACAGCTTTTGTCAGATTTATCCCTAAGTATTTTATATTTTTGATGCTGTTGTAAATATTGTTTGTACATTTGAAAATTTTAAATTACCTATTGTTCACTGCTCGTACATAGAAATAAAACTTATTTTTGTATATTGTT
This sequence comes from Cynopterus sphinx, assembly GCA_030015415.1. Lineage (NCBI taxonomy): Eukaryota > Metazoa > Chordata > Mammalia > Chiroptera > Pteropodidae > Cynopterus > Cynopterus sphinx. The sequence goes on from CM057382.1 coordinate 58,663,389, forward strand.
CTTGTATCCTGTAATTTTGCCAAACTCATTTGTTAGTTCTAGTAGCTTTTCTGTGGATGCCATTTAATTTTCTACATAGATGCTCATACAATCTGTGAATAAGATAACTATGCTGTTCTTTTCTATCTGGAGCCTTCCTCTTTCTTGCTTGCCCTGGTGTAAACATCCAGTACTATATTAAATAGAAGTGGTGAGAGCAGACCACTTTGTGTTGTTTCTGTTCTTAGAAGGAAAGCATTTATTTATTCAACATTAAGTATGTTAGCTATTTGTTTTTTGTAGATACCCTTTATCAAGTTGAGGAATTTCCCTTCTACTTATAGTTTGCTAAGAGTTTTGATCAGGAATGGATCATGGGTTTTGTCAAATGCATTTTCTATGTCTTTAAAGAGATTAAATAGTATTGGTATTATTTCTTCCTTAAGTTTTGTTAGAATTAACCAATGAATCCATCTGTGTCTGAAAATATTTGTGAGAAAGTTTTAAACTATAATTTCAATATCTTTATGTCAACCAAAGGTCATTGCTGCCAATTCAGTGCCAACAGAAGTCCTCAATTTGTGGTGCGGTGAAGAGGGAGAGTTTATTCAGTGCAAACAGGTCAATTGTGATACAGTGTAGCTGTGAAACCCCATGGCTGTGAGATAGCTAAATGGTGTTATGGCTCAATTATGACATACCATGACTGTGGAACAGTATGGCTCTGAAATAGCTTGTGGGTGAGGTGGCCCGAGTGAGGTGACCCAGACTAGACAACCCTGTGTTTCAGTCTGGTGTTACAGGTCTAGTCTAGTGAGACAGCTCTGCTCCACTCCAGTGAGACAGCTCCAATGGATGTTGTTATTTAAGTCAATGTTTGCTGCTCCAGCCAGGGAAATGCAGCCTTTGATGGAAACTGAAAGGGTGCTCTACGGAGACAGGGGAAAGGCTGACCTGTATAGAGAAGTTTCTGCCCCTGGTTCCTGATGGGTCCATTTATATGCAAATGAAGACTCCATATTCTCACAGTTTTATTAGTCCAAATAGCACTGACCTGACTGGTTGGAATGGAGCTGCTCTGATTGGTCAGTGAAGATGTAAATGATGATATAGCTGCACAACTCCAATTGGATAGGGAAAGTCTCAGTTTTATTGGTTGAATTTCCATCCTAGGAGCTCTCTTAGGAGGATCTACTCAGATGGCAAGAGCACAGTAAAGGAGGCTTGGCAGCCCAGATTGTGGCTTTTCACTGAAATGCAGCATGCCTGAGAATCCTCTGTAACAAATGGCTGCTAGATTCTGGTTATGAATTTGGGCCCAGTTAATCACAAGGAATCCTTGGCAGGGATATTCTTCTCAGGATCAGCAATTAATTTAAGGTTATTCAGATTATCAGTTTCTTTTTGAATGAACTTTGATAGTTTATGTCTTTCATAGAATTGGTTGGTTTCATTGTCGAATTTATTGGCATAAATTGTTTATAATGTTCCCTTTTGTGCTGGATAACTTATAAACAACAGTTATCTATTTCTCACAGTTCTGAAGGCTGGACATCACATATCAGGGTGCCAGCATGATTGATTGGGTGAGGACCTACTTCTAGGTTGCAGACATCTCATTGTATCCTCACATGGCAGAAGGGACAATCCATCTGTGGGCCTCTGCCCTGTGAGGACCTCATCACCTCCCAAAGGCCTCACCTCTTAATACCATCTCATTAGGCATTAGGATTTCAGTGTGTTAATATGAATTTTGGGGGAAAACATTCAGGCTATAGCACTGATACTGTTAATATCTTTAGAATCTGTAGTGATGACTTTCATTCTTGATATTGGTAATATGTGTACTCTTTCTCTTTTTTCCCTTGATCATCTGGCCAGAGATTTATCAGGTTTATTGATCTTCCCCCCAAATTCTTTTGGTTTTATAGATTTTCTCTATTTTTCTGTTTTCTGTTTCTTTGTTTTCTGCTTTGATATTTATCATTTACTTTATTCTGTTTCCTTTGAGTTCAATTTGCTTTTCTTTTTCTAGCTCTTAAGGTAGAAGCCAGGGTTATTTATTTGAGACTTCTTATTTTCTAACATAGGTATTTAGTGATTATAAATTTACCAAGTTTTGTTTTCATGGCATCCTGTAAATTCCGCTAGTTGAGTTTTGTTCAGTTTAAAATGCTTTCTAATTTCCCCTTGATTTCTTCTTTGGTCTATGGGTTATTTTTAAGTGTGTTATTTAATTTCTAAAATTTTGGGACTTTCCAGAGTTCATGTTCTTATTGATTCCTAATTTATTTCTGTTGTGGTCTGAAAACATATTTTGAATACTTTAAATCCTTTAAAACATATCAAGGCTTGTTTCATTATGCAGAATATGGTCTCTTTTGGTAAATGTTTTATGTGCACTTAGAAATGTATATTTTGCTATTATATACGTGTCAATCAGGTCAAGTTGATTGATAGTGTTTTTCAAGTCCATATCGTTATAGTCTATTGTTCTATTAGTTGAAAGAATGGTAGTGAAATTACTGACTATAACTGGATTTGTCTGTTCCTCTCTATAGTTATACCAGTTTTGCTACATGTATTTGATTCTCTGTTATTAACTGCATGAACATTTAGAATTGTTTAGACTTGATAAATTAACCCTGTTATTATTATTAAATGATTATCTTTATCTCTGATAATGAGATTCTTTGCTCTGATGTCTACTTTGATAATACTTTAGTCATGCCTGCTTCCTTTTGATTAAAAAAGGTATATCACTTTTTCATCTTTCTACTTTTAACCTATTTGTGACTTTAAAGTGCTCTTCATATAAGCAGCATATATTTGGGGTTTTTGTATGCATTCTGACAATCTCTTCTCTTTATTCAGATACTCAGACCATTTATGTATGAGATTATTGATAAGGGTAGGCTAAGTCTTCATATAGTTTTCCATTTGTCCCATCTGTTCTTTGTTCCCTTTTCCATACATTTTTTAGCCTTTTAAAAACTTGAGTATTATAGTAATTTACTTTTTCTTTTTTGTTGGCTTATATGCTATAACTTTATTTTAGTGGTTTTTAACTTATCATATCTTTAACTTATCACAGTCTACTTTCAAGTGATATTATATTACTTTCTTATATTGCTATAAGGACCTACAATAGTGTACTTTCATATCTTCCTTCCTGGCTTTTATGCTATTGTTGTCATGTGTACACACACACATGCATACATATAAGTGTATATATATGTTATAAATCCCAGTTTTTATTTTAAAACTTTTCTTTTTAAAAAGAGTAAAATAAAAATATCCATTTACCTATGTAACTACCATTTCAGTTGTTCTTCATCTTTTTGAGTAGATCTGCATTTCTATCTGTCATTTTCTTCTGTATGAAGGACCTCCTTTAACATTTCTTATAGTATAAGTTGACTGATAATGACTTTTTCCGGTTTTCTTTTTTGTTTTATTTAATTTCTTGTGTCCGGGGTTTGTTGAGCTTTGTAGATATCTGCATTTATAATTTTTGTTGAGTTTGGAATATTTTAATTTTTTTTCCCTCTCTTTAATTCCCCTCCTATCCCCACTTCTACCCCTGACCTACGGTTGTTGCCATCTCCCGGTAAGAACTGGATCTCTGAAGGTGGGGAGTCTCCTCCCACGCACTCGTGGCACGCACCTGGGACCTGGCGCCCCCAGGGCTGAGCACCCCTGTGCACTTGGGAGTCCTGGCACACCTGGGGCATGGTGCACTTGGAGTATGGTCTTTGGCTCCACCTGGTGTGTGAACCCAGGACTTTCTGCGTGTAAAGCAGACGTGCCAACCACTACACTATGGAGCCACCCCCAAATTTGGAATATTTTTAAGTGTTTTTTTTGTCCCCCTTTTTTGGGGGAGTTGGGTGGGATACTCCATTACACATACAACCTGTTTTGAAGTTGTGCAGTGTTGTGTTTTTAATTAAAAATTTTTTTTCTTTCTATGTTTTAGGTTGGATAATTTCAGTTGCTATGTTCATAAGTTTATTAATCTTTTCTTTTTCAATGTTTTACATGCCCTTAATTCCATTTAGTGTACTCTCCATATCAGAAATGGTATAGTTTTTATATCTAGAAATTCCATTTGGATCCTTTTTAAAATATCTTCCATGTCTCTAATCAACTTTTGATCATAAGATCCAAATAGAACTTCTAAAAATTTATTTAAATATTAATCTGACAAGATACAAAATGGTGGGCATCTTAATAGACTTTTTAGATTTCACCATAGTTGTAGTATCTTGAAGACATTTCCATTTGATTATTCTGAGAATTTTCTTCATTTTTCCCCCTAGTTCTCTTTTCTTTTTCACACACATAAATTACCATTTTTTAAAAAAATACATGTTTTTCTTATTCTCCTTTCTCCTTTACCCTTTGATGTCTTTGTTTATCCTTAGGCCTATTTTAAAACATCTTTCTGTGCATTTAAATAGGACTGTCAATGGATATTTTAAAATGTCTACATGATAGTTTTGTATTTGGCCATCAAATCAGTGTTTAGGAGTGTATATTTTATTTGACAGTATTTGTAAATTTTCATCTCAGAATGTCAATTTTACCCTGTTATTAACAGGTTTCTAGGGTCCACTGCAAACAGTGCATTCATTTACAATTAATTAAAAGGGAGAGATTTAATATGGGGAAGTAGATGCTTACAAAATAATTTGAAAGCCTAGAGGAACAGACAGACCCTCACTAAGTTTTTAGGAACTCCCAGTACCCCTGGCCTGCTCTTCTGAGAACAGGAGCTGACAAATCAGGGGGGAAAAAAGTGGCTGTTGTCACTTGTAGTAAAAAATCACTATCTTAACCATGGTTGAAAAAGCTGCCATTGCTGCTAGAGATTTTGCTGAACTAGGAAGAAGCTGCTGGGTCTAGAACCATATCACTTTTGCCATGATCTGGACAAGCAAAGTAGATACTTTGTTACCTGCTTTTCTCCTTGGGTCTCGTATTCCAATCATAGCTTTGAGTGTGAGTGCATTGGATTAATGCAGCCTGATTATGTCTAGAACTCAAATTGTAAGGTTGTCAGGAAATTCCATTTTTAAACTTTCTGTCCTATACCCCTTTAAAATAAAATTGGTATAGATATTGAAAGAATAGGTTCACATCATTGTATACCTTTAAGAGGATAAGGAAAAAGATAATTCAACAATTGTCTTATATTTAAATAGTAAGCTCTGTAGAAAATTAAAGAGCTTTTTTAAAATTTTTTTAAATTTTTTATAAACAGCCCTGTTTCTCACCCTGTTGGCCTCACCATCTTGCTTCTTAGGTCAACAGAGAGATTTTACTCTGAAGCATCAAGATGATGATCATATAAACACGTTTGTATTTGTTATGAATGTCAGGTACTCATATTACCTGACTTCTTCAGAAAAGGTGGCCGTACAATTGTTCAAGTGATAATAATATTTTGAGACAGTTATTATGCTTTTACCTCCTAATAATGATTTTCTTTACTTTAGAAATTGTTCCCTTTTAAGTCTTACAAACTTCATATAGTTGACCCTTCAACACAATTGGCTTTAACTGTACAGGTCTACTTATATGCAAATTTTTTGAATAAATACAGTTGCCCTCCATATCTGTAGGTTTCACATCTGCGGATTCAACCAACTGTAGATCAAAAACAGTAATTTCAATCCACTGGAATTGAAGAATTGGAATTGGAATCTGTGGAAGCAGATGGCTGACTATATGCATTGTTCTACACTATTTTATATGATAGACTTGAGCATCTGCAGGTGTCCAGGAACCATTTTCCCTATAGATACTGAGGGATGACTGTTGTTAGGTTTTTGGGGAGTCAAAAGTTATATGCAGATTTTTGACTTCATGAGTGGTCAGTGCTCTTAGCTCCTGCATTATTCACGGGTCAAGTATGTAAGGAACCTGGAGAAAACAATCTGTTTTAACATCTCAATCTCCAGAGCCATGTAGCCCAATTCCCAGTCTAATGATTGAACCTGCCCTGTATCATCATGGCCGACTTACTATTAAAGCCCAATTCAGGCATTTCCTATGGTGCTGACCAACTACTTCTAAAGGCAGTTCTGTCCTTTGTTGGATTCTTTTGACAGTCCTACTATTTTCTTCTAGGAATTGTCAGTTTTATTCTTCAGTATAAAAATCCCATGTTTCATGTATTACGAAGTTTAGTCTCTAAACATTCTGGTTATTCTCTTTTAGACCATTCCTAGTTTCTTCATAGTAGTATCTTTAAATGAAGATGAATCTTTAAAATAAACCTGTCCCAAATTACTTTCTTCTGTTAGGTGTCCCCCTCTGTGAGCTCGTTTGTATAACTTCTTGAGTAATCCATCATACTTTACCTGTGAGAGCCCCAGGATATTAATATTCTCTTACCCAGAAACTAGGATTTCTTTTGTAATCTGTTTACTTTTAGTCACTGGAGTGATTTTTCAAATTTGCTTCCGAGCATGTTTTTCCAAGCTGATAATCAACTCTGTACGGGGGGCTACACATAGAAAGTTGTGCCTACTCTGTTTAAGCACCTAATTCTTTTCTAAATGATTTTTTTGCCTTGTGAGGCTTGTTTTCTTTGGAAATAAAGAAATAAACATAAATGTTTTTCTAGAGATAAAAAAAAAAGAGCAAGCTGTTACCAAATATTAAATAGAAGTTGATCAGTTTGAACTGATACATTTTCTTTCACATACATAGATTTTTGAATCTTAACTGCAGATAGAATTATGTACAACTTTGAGGTTCCACCATTTTAAATGTTCTTAGTCAAAAGCCAGCAGGTTCTTGTGGTTTTATTTATTAGCAGCATACCTTTCCCAGCCGACTCTCACTTAAGTCTTAGACTGGTAATGGTTTGCTGTTCGCTTATTTAGGGTATGGAGATGGAAGAATGTGTAGATGACTGTAACTGACCTCTGTAATGTTGGTCCAGAGAGAGTTTGATAGATAAGAGTCCATGTGATGTGGGTAAAACCAAGAGTCTAGTTTGATTATATGGTAAGTGAGGCATTTGCAAGTTGGCTTTACTGTGTTGCATATAAATCGAGTGAACGTGGTGCATGAATACGTTTGTCTTGATACCATTGTAGGAGTTAATGATTATGGTTTGTTGGTTGTCACTATTCTCTTACAGCTGTTCTATGTGAATTAAACAACTAGGAGGCAGATAATTTTTTAAAATTTCTGTCAGTAACCCTGTTGAAAATAAGAAAACTTCCCAAATTTGTTTTTAATGTAGAGATTTCAAAAAGGACTGCTATAGTCATAGTATCCTGTGACAGTTATTTGTGGCTTTTGTAGCAGATGTCATCTTGATGACTCCTTTATTTTAATCAAATGAAGAAACAGATCCAAAAAGAAATGCCTTTCCCATGGTCACTTGAATTTGTCTGATATTTTTCCATATGGTTTTGTTTCATCTTAAAAAATGCTTTCATGACTATAAATATACTGCACACATTTATTCTTTCATTTATCAAGCAGATATTAACAGTGTATTATGTACTTTATGTCACCATGACTATTTTGTAAACTACAAATTTGTATTTCTTAATCCTTTCTCATTTCTTACCCATCCCCCTCCCATCTGGCAGCCATCAAAATGTTCTCTGAGTCTATGACAACTACTATTTTTTAATGAAGAGCCGTTGAGGGAGAAACCTTTGAGAAAAAAGCAAAGCAAAGTTTCAAGTGATAAAAATGGCTTAAAAAATATAACATGTTTAAAGATTAGCTAATTTTTCAGTTATTCTCAGTTCTTTGTTGCTCATATGAGTGGGTCATTAGCCATATAATAATGCACTAGTTAGTGAAGACAGTTGTTTTAATTATGACTTGAATGTTTTTCTGGATGAAATAAATTTTCAAGCTATTTCAGGTAAAATATGAGGATACAAGTATTTTGTGATTTCTTTCAGATAAAATATGTTTCATTCAGCAAAATAGTTAATGTCTCTTTTTATTGAATCATGTTATGAAATATTCCAGTTATATTTAATCTTCATAAAGTATTTTGTATTTTCTACCTCCTGTTAATAAAAGATGAAATTATATTCTTGTTGCCAGACTGATTTGTTTTAGCAGTGTAGGAATTGTAGCAAGTTTGGCAATCTCACCTTGGTATTTGCTTTACGTCCTCTCATGTGGTGAAATGGAATTCATAGTTTCTGTAAGTACTTAGAACATAACAAAAGAACATAGATCTAGTTCCTCCTGAAACTTGGTGACTCTCCCAGGCCAGAATCCTACTTGACACCTATTTTAGACCCTAGTCTCTTTCTGAGTCTTAAGTCTGACTCTGCCTTGCCTAAGCTACACATACCTTCTTTTGTACTTTTTATTCAGGTTAACAGTACTTCAGCATTGAATTTTCTAGCATTGAAGTAACTTAATCTGATTATAAGTTAGATTAACTATATGCCAGGTATTCAAGGATTGTTTTTATGTTTAAGAATGTTATTATTGTGAATATGAATACTGTGTTTTTCCTGTGTTTAAGTAGGTCCACCTTAGGAATTTATTTATAAATTAGTTTTCTAACTTACATGTCTATTAAGGAATCCATTTTTCCTCTCCACTCTCCATTCTCTTGCTCCATGGGTGGGTGGTAATGGGCAGAATCATGAAAGAGTGAAAGAGAAACTAACATTTATATCTCAGCTGTGGCATTTATTTAGTTCTGTCATGTAGTTGTTACCTGTTAGTTGTTTATCTGTTTATATCCCATTAATAGAGTATGAATTCCTTATCAGAAGGGATGACATTTTATTTATCAACGTAAGTCCCTTGTAGCATATAGGATGATGTTACCCATGTTTAAATGAAGCATACTCAATCTTTTGTAATTGATCATTGTAATTGTTACTCAAATATTTATACTTTCATTTTAAGAGCAAGTCAAAACAAAAAAAATAAGGTGGCAGTTGGAAAAATCTGGCAAAGATTTTCTTGTGCATATCTCTGCCAATCTTTTTGGGAATATGTAGCTGTGGGATCCTTGATGCTTGTTATAAAACTGGCAAGATCTTCAGGTCTTCTGACAAGTACAATGGTTTGAAAGCTAAGTTGTTTTAATTAATGTATGATGCATACTTCATGAGAAAGATTCTGGTCTAGAGCAATGATATGAGACTGGTAGCTTTGAGAATGCTCTTGAATGTGGTATATAAGTGAGAAGAGGCCTCTAGGTAGAAAACCATAGCAGTGTCTGAGGATATTGTAGTTGGGATCATCAGACCAGGCCAGGACTGACATTATAGAGATAACATGGAAAGATTTGATATGTTCCCATAGGGTGCTTTCTTGGACAAGTTGTTAATAGGTGAGGAACTCCCATCCTCCTGAAAGGCCAAACAAGCATATAGTAAAGTCAAAGCAAACCAGATGTCTCATCTAGAATACTGGGCAACATTTGAGGGAGTAGGTTTCAAGATCATGGGAAGCAAGAGTAAGAGTTCATCAGTTCAGGGTCTTTAGAGCAATGGCACCGGCAGAGAACATCCATGAGTGGGTGTTAACTGCAGGCAGGCAGGAACTCTTGCATTCTCTCTCACTTGGAGCTTTTTTCTGCATTTTATGTGGCACTGTGACCAGAGAATTAAAAGTACTCTGGAGCAGTCCAACTTCGATACAGAGTTTTAATGAAAGTTGGAAGGATTTGCCTGACAACCGTTGCCTTGCCCTATTTCAGAATTCTTAAGAAAGCCTGGCCTTCTATAATCTGACCTTTCACCTAAAGGGAATAAGAATTCTTTATGAGATACTTGTGATTATCAGCTGCTAAGGAGGCTACTCTTTGGAGAAATACTATTACCAGTGCTATGTAGGTTTTAAGGTCTTCAAAAATTGTTCTGTCTATGGGAATTTTAAACCTAGAGCATAGAGATATTTGAAAAGAGGATGAGAGTCAAGAAATAGGTGACAGTAGTTGAGAGACAATAAGAAAAAAACTAACAAAATTTCAATTGTTTGAAATACAGTGTATCTTCATTGTTATGTAAAAAACAATAGGTTGTTCTTTTTATTTCTTAGATACCACATATAGGTGAAACGATATGGTATTTATCTTTCTCTGCCTGACTTATTTTGCTGAACATAATAACCTCTAGGTCCCTACAGACTCACAAATATAGTGGACAATTTGGTGACGGACAGAGGGGAGGGGTTTGGGAGGCTGGGGGAACGGGGTGAAAGGTTAAAGAAATACAAATTAGTAGTTGACAATTGGGCATGGGAAATGCAGTTAGAATTAAAATGATGGCTAAGTGGAGGGCCAGGGGAGCGAGGGAGCAGGTGCAGGGATCATTTAATGAACATTATAAATGTCTAAACAATGTACTGTATAGTTGAAACTAATTTAAATAAATAAATTTAGGGGAAAAAAACAGTAGGTTGATGACTAAGGTGATAATTATCTTAAAATTGGAGTATTAGTTTATCACTTAGGATTAACGTATTACCTGGCAATCTCATATGCTTCTCTGGTTTGTCATGGAAAAAATGTTGAGAAAACCCTCATTTGTGCTATATCTTTAAGATGTGTTTACCCAAACTTCATCTGCCCAGGAGGACATGGAGAATACAGGAAAATGTGAATGACACTCTGTTCCAAAATCTTCCATTATGTAGTTTTAGTTTCTTACAATAGTCATAAGCACTTCTAATAGAAAAGGTTATCCTTTTATATGTATTCATATTATTTTCAGAGTGGCGAGTGGAAGGAGACCCTAAAACACAGGATAGAATTGTGCATTTGTAGAGTTTATAAAAAGAAAAGGTCTTAATAATCTGGTTAAAAGATAATGGATTAGATGATAATTCCAACTGCTAACTGATACTCGGAAAATTAGTGTCCATGGTGTTCCTTGTTAATGCCATTGCTCTACTGCTACTGCCACTATTGTGCCAAACTGCCTGTCCTTTTAAATTGCTCGTAATAATCCAGTTTTCCCATATACTCCCTCAGGCCAAAGAATGAGTAGTGATACAATTTTCAGCAGAAAGAACAGAATTGGACGAAGGGTGAGGTCAGCATCCTGAGGTGTATGAGATAACTCTGGGGAGAGGGGAATACTGAAAAGAATCAGGGTTCTGTTGAGGAAGAGAAAGAACAACCAACAATATCCACTGTAGTCATTTTGTATAAAGCTAGTATTTTGACATCTATTATGCCCAAAAGTCCCTATTTTTGATGTGGCCATATCGAGTGTTTTTTTTTGTTGTTGTTGTTTTTGTTTGTTTGTTTTTTAAGTAGTGGTTTCTGTTTTAAGATGGAATAGGGAAGGCAAAATTTAAAATGTCCATCCTTTTAGACTTAATGATAAGAACAGCAAATGGATAAAAACTGGCAGAAATATGCCAGCAGCACATTCAAAGAAAAACAGCTGATGGTTGGTTAGTAAGAGAAATGAAAGTTTCCAACAGTTCAGAGGGTTTGGCTCAGATTCATACTTAACCCTTCACCCCTTTATGAGGGAAAAGGATGAGGAGCAAAATACTGAAAAATTTCTAGTGGCTGTGGCAGGAGAGTGCATGGATGTAGGCAGTCCTGTAGGAGTGGTGGGAATTCCGGGTGACTGGAAGCTCATCCCTGAATGCTTCTCTCATGTGACAAAGGCAGATATACTGGAGGTCACTATTTTGGTCTGTCCAAGGTGGAAAAGAAGTAGATAATAAAGACAGACGAGTGATAAACCCTAGAGCCAATAATCTTCCTCAGTAAACTGGGAGTTAGTGGAACCCTGACAGAAGGGAACATTGATAAATCAAGTCTCCTGGTAGAATAGTTAAGTGGAAGAAGGAGCACATAGTGAACCTCTCCTGACAGGGTTTCCTAATATCTCACTTGTGAGTTGGGTAGAGGTGGGGAGTGAATACTCAGGATTTGGAGGAAAATAAATTGTGACAGCAAAGGAAGAAAAGAACAACCTGGTGCTGACTCTTTTCTGATGGAAATAAAACCTCATAAAGATTGAGGGAATTAAAGAATATTGGAGAAGAAATGAATGAGAAGAGCAGAATCAGTTTGCTTGTAGCCCTATCCCCAGCTCAGCTGGTTTCCTTTTCTTTTTTCACATTCCATGAACCACTCTCCCTGAAGCACACCTACACAAAGCTGCTAGAGTGCAATGCCAGCTTAGAATGTAACTGGAAGAGGGTATGGGTTCCCTAGAGTACACAGGAACACAAAGAGAGACACCCCCCAGAATTTCCATGTGAAGCCTGAGAGGGTAGGATGGAGACAGAGGCACACTGCATGCAGAAGAAGAATGCAGACTGGAAGAAATAATAATTGCTTTTCAAAAAAAGAATTCCCAAATAAGCTATTAAAAACCAGAGTTTCATAAAATAGGCTCAGAAATGATATAATAATAGAATGAGGGGAAAAGGGACAGATACAGGGCCAAGGAGACAAATAAAGAAACAATTTGCAGAACAAATAAATTGGAAGCACCTAGGAATAGAATAGGAATAGAATAATAATGGCCAAAAAATTACTGACAGAACACAAGCTTGAGATACAATGAATGCAGGAGTAAAAGAAATGAAGATAGAAGCAGGTAAAAATGATAGACATGGGACTAGTCTGCCTGGAGGCAGAGCTGAGACAGTAGCACTATGGGCCTGCTGTTTTTTTTTTTTTTGTTGTTGTTCAAGTTCCTCTTGGAGTTAAGATTTTGGTTGCAGAGAATTGACTGCTTTATGTATCACTCATTTGGAAATGTGTAAGCATTGACAAATTGGTGAAATGAATGTTCATGTTCTTCCTAGGAGAATACCAATGAGATAAAGATTTATTTATAGCCAGAGAGACCAGGAAAATGGCCATTTGAAGCAATTCGTTTCCTGGCATTGATACTGAAAGCTCCCCTCCCCCACCACATGATGATTTTTTTGTGCTTTGTAGGAACTGGTCTTTTGCTAAAGGTTAGTACTGACTTGCTGATCTCAGGGTAAGCGCTTTGCTGCTTTTCCTACTCAGAACCCACTGCATAGCATAGGTTTTCTGGAGGTAAAAAATTATGTTGTTCTGTTAGACATCTGTGGTTAATCATTTACATTTTCTACATTAAAATTTTTTTTTCAAGTCGGTGATAGATTAGCATGAAAGAAGAGCAATAGTCCTACTAACATTTACTGTTACTGAGTAGGAAACTGAACTTTCATTCCTAGCATGCCAGCAAGTATGGTTTAGAATTTTTACATTGTAAATTGCTGTGGGGAATACACAGTATAGAGCAGAAACTGGTTGCTGCAATACACTTGTCATGAATTATTCATTCACTACCTAGTTCCTTGGAAGTCAGCTGGAAGAAGTAGAAGTAGTTTGTTCAGTTTGATCACAGGAATGGTATGCTAAGGGCTCCAGCAAGCCTTTGCAAATCCAGTGGTGAAGATGTGCTTCTGTTGGCTGCTGTAAGTCTGCAGCTGCTGTGCAGGCTAAACCCAAGAACATGCTGTTGGGGAGTGCTGCACTGAGGACCCCACATCAGCATCTTGATGGAAAATGAAACTTCAGGTAGGAGAAGTGCCTGGTCAGCAGTTGCCAGATTTCTCATCGATTTTAGGGATGCCATTAGGCCTTATGGGACAAATATATAGAATTGGAGTTGTTCAAGGCTGCCTCACTATTAAGCCAGAGAAATTTAGCAAAAGTGTCCCTTGAAATTGTGAAAAGTATTCTTAGGCCAAACAAGCATTTAAGTATATAAATTATAGCATTTTTTCATGAGGTTCTCCTACTGCTTATATAAAAAAAGGTCTTTTTTTATTTGACACAGTACTACCCATATAATTTTAAATCATGGAATTATGACTTTAGGAAAATCCTGACAAAGACAATTTAGTTTATAATCCGAATGAGCATAGTCTCAGGCTCCCTTTTATTTTCTAGAGGAAGTATTGTTTTCACAAGGCAACTTGGTTCTTTCTGCTGGAGCATTCATTCTGGGAAGATTAGCTTCTCATAGAGTAGAAAATGCATAAAAGATGGAATAATAACAAAGGGTCTTTGTTCTCTTTGTTGCTATTTACTGCTTGGGGTGTGCATGCATGCATGTGTGCATGTGTGCATGCGTGTGTGTGTGTGTGTGTGTCTAAGTCAGACATGTAATTTCTTTTGGCAGGGACATTCTGATATTGCCATTTCCGTGTCTTATTTTGTATGGATGCTGTCTCTTTTAACTTTGTGAGTATGAGATGCTCTTGAGCTATAGGGACAAAAATAGTAAAGATGAAAAAGAATCAGCCTGAAAGTATCTGGGCCAAATTAAATATATGTATTTCATCATGAAATATTATTTATAGTTTTGAAACTCTTAAGTAAATAAACATTCCTTAAACACATACACTCTGAACTCTGAGACAACCATATAAGACTGACAGTCTCCTCCTGTACCATTTTCTTAAGCTCCATGGGAGAAGACACTCATCAGTCCCAAAGGCCTAGATCAATCAGTACCTGTCACATAATAGGCGATCAACAAATATATTCCCCAAATGAATACATTCTATTTGTAAAAATCGAATAGTCTTTCTATGAAGGTTACTTGCTTATATAACACTATAGAGAGCTTTAGTGTTACAGTTTCTATAATAATTTTTATAACAAATGTATTCTGATTTGTATTGATAAAATTTTTTCAGCTAACTTCAGCATTTATGAATTTATTGGCCATCTATAAAGAGTTTTAAAATGGCAGAATTAAAATCTGTTCATTTTACTTTTTCTGTAATCAGAGTTTTTAAAATATCAACAATGAATACAAACCTTTAATATTTCAGCATAACTTTATTTCATATTCAAAATATGAAAATTACTTAATAGAAGACACATTTGAGAAAGATTATATTCAGCGATACATTACTAAGGAGATTTTATTCAAATTATACCATGTTACGTGTAACATTTTAAAAAGCATTTAATTTCTTAGTCGATGTCAAAAGGTTTTTTGGAATAATAAACCTATCTATTCATAACTTCAGGGGTGAGTTTGCAACCACAATATGTGTAGTGCTGAGTGGAACTATAAGCAGGGCAACATATTCTCCATTGAATCACTACATACATTTAAGAGCTCAGAGAACCAAAGGGGTCATATCCATTAACTTCTCTTCCCTCACCCCTTCCATACATGCTTACTTTACAAAGGACAAAGTGAAATCTAGAGATTATAGATGAATGAATGACCCAAGAACAAATGATTAGCTGTTATGATCTTATGCTTGATCATCTCATGTATTTTCTAGTTGCTTGTTACTTCATTATTAATACACTAAGGCTTAAAAAATGAAGTAGATAATCACATTACTACAAATTTGGACTGTATTGTTTCACTGAAGACAACTATTGATATATGCTGTATTACTTTAAATGAATTGTCATAGTCCATTTATTGAAATACAGTTTTATAAATTGTAGGCTTACCCCTTAGCTTTTGTAATGTAATTGAGATTTTTTTCTGAGTTAAAATTGTAATGACTGAATGTTATTTCAAATTTGAACTTCTTCTAAAATGATATTTTTGTGCCATTTTTGTTATTCATTAAAACTACCTGATTTTGCTTTTATTTTTGACATAGATATAGGTTATTTCACAATTTTTCTGAATTCTTTTTACTGACTATGTTAGTCTTCTTGTGCTACTATAACAAAATGGTGCATGTGTGTAGAGACAGAGATGTCTCTCTTTCTCTGCTTGTAAGGCCACCAGTCCTACCAGATGAGGGGCCCACCTTAATGACCTAATTTAACTTTAATTACCTCCTAAAGCCCTTTCTTCAAATATAGTCACATTGGGGGTTAGGGTGTCAACATATGAATTTTAGGGGTACACAGTTCAGTCTATAGCACTGACGAAAGCAATATTTTTTAAAGTAAGATTTCTAATAAGTTTTCTTTGCTTTATCTTTTTTTTAAATCAAACAGTTTTAAACAATTCAAACATAAAGCTCCAAGCTACATAAAGCCATCTGTAAACTGAATAATTTTGGTTTTCAACCTCCCTGTGTTAAAATTTATTTAAAAGTGTGAGAGACTGTACACTACTTCCTCCTATTCTGCTTACTCCACTCTAATCAGGATTATAGGAGGGTTCAGTCTGCCTCTCCCCAGAATCAGTGGTTATGGATAGAGTCCAGTTAGAATTTTCCCTGGGGATAGCAAAAGCCTGAAATCCGAATTTCAACTCTATTATTTACTAGCTAAGGGATCTTGGGAAATAACGGAATTTCTCAGAGTCTGGGTTTCTCCATTTTACAAATGAAGATTATACTACCTTTAGGGAAAATGGCTATTGGCTTTCCAACATCCATGTGTTTAAAAGGTAATTTTTTATAGCCAACAAACATAGGAAACAGAGAAGGTGTTCAACATCATTGTTGTTAGGGAAATAAGAATTAAAGTTAAAATGTGATATCAATTCATACCAACCAAAATGGCTATAATCAAAATAACAGAAAATTAACAAGTTTTGGTGAGGATATAGAGGAAATGGGACCCTCATACATTGTTGGTGAGATGTAAAATAGTGTAGCTGCTGTGGAAAATAGTTTGACAGTTCCTCAATAAGTTAAATATCAAACTACCACATGATCCAGCAATTTCACTCCTAAGTATATTCCCCAAATACTAAAAATAGGTGTTCAAGTGAAAACATGAATGTTCATTACAGCACTATTCACAGTAGCCAAAAGGTACGAACAACCCAGATGTCTATCAGTGGATGAATAGATAAGCAAAATGTAGCAAATTCATATAATAGAATATTATTTAGCCATCAGAAAGAATGAAGTATTGATACCTGGTGATATAAGCATCAGTGAACTTTGAAAATATCGTACTAAGTGAAAGAAGCCAGACACAAAAGGCCACATTTTATGTCATTCCATTTATATGAAATGTAGAGACAGACAGCAAATCTGTGTTTTCTATGGGTTTAGGAGAGGGGAATGGGGGTGACCACTAATGGGTATGGGGTTTCATTTTAGGATGATGAAATGTTCTGGAACTAGATGGTGGTAATGGTTGCCCAACATTATAAGTGTACTAAATGTACACTTTAAAATAGCCGAATTTGTAAGTTTTATGTTATGTATGTTTTATCACAAGAAAAAAAGAAGAGGGAAAAAAAAATCAGCTCAAAAAGAAGGATATTTTCAGGAAAAGATAAAATCGTCATTGCCATGAACAACATATTCAGGAATTTATTTTACTCACATGATGTAAAAGAACTAGGCAGATGTTTAACCTGTTCAAAGGAAAAGTCAAAACAGTACCAATTTATGTAAAGGAATGTTGACAATTGCAAATGGAGACACAACTGCTTTTTTAATAGAGGAGGTGTGAGGGAAGTCAATTAAAATCATTCTCAGGCAGGACATCATTTACATATCTATTGAGTACCTACAGTTTACAAAGAATAGCAAATAGTTTATAGCTATCCATTGAAATATTTTTCCCTAAAATCCTTCACTTTTGATCAAAAATAATCTCAGAAAAATTATTCTTGATCACAAAAGAAAGACTTGTTTGATTTTGCCTGGTTATTTACGTAGGCATAACAGGAATGTTAATTTCCCTTTTAGATCATCTTAAATTTGCTTTGCAGGAGGTTTTTATAAGGAGTCTCACTTTGGATTTTTTTAAAGCCTCTTATTACTTGTGGTCCTAAGGTTAGGAAGCCACACCAAGAACTTACTATCAGATTTCACCTGTACCACTATAAGAAGTTCTAAATATTGTAAGTTTGGGGGGCCTGCCATGAAATGGCTTTACTTACTTTCCTGTAAGGTTAGGAACCTGGTAAGCAAGTTTTCCCAAGAAGACTTTGCAAGCATGCCTCTGAAAGACCAATCTAAGTTCCTTAAGAGTGTTTGGCCAAATCTGATTTAATGAGCGACATTCTCAAATGTGAGCTTGATTACAAAAACCAGTTTCTAAATATGTACTTGTAAAATAAAAGAGGATATACTTTTGAACCTGCATAAATCACTTTATTGCTATGAGTATAAGAATATTCAATGAGAGTTTCTGATTTCTTTAGGGCTCAGATGGGGAGAATAAGATATCATTTTTAAGAATTTCATTTTAATTTACAAAAGCAGAGTACTAAATCATTATGAGTTATAGATAACTTTGAAGGGAAAGAGAAAGGGCTTTCTTATATATCTAGAAAATAGGACCTTCAAAGATCAACAATACTGCAAAAAAAACCTACAATTCTCATCTGTTCATTTAGCTTTTTTAATGAATTCTCATTCCACTGAATCTAGGATTATTAGATGGTTTCGGAAACTCTACTGCTAAGTAATAGGAGTTCTGGAAATCATGACCTATTCCACCGTGTATCTATCTCAAAGTTGTTCAAATGATGTCATCAGAAGCCTATACCCCAAAGTACCTGGCATAGTACTTACTTTTCCATGGGACTTTGATGTGGCCCTTTGGTCTGTAACTGATTGCAAGAGCTTTCAGGAAAGCATCAGACTAAAACAAACAAAATATCTGTAGATGGCCAAAGAATTAACATGCTGTGGTTAATTTATTAGTGAGTATTATTGAACTAAAATCCATGTGTCCCATGCTTTGAAAGGTCAAAACTCAAAATGTCAGAGTTTAGAGTAATGAAAGGTTTATTAATTGAGATGTCACCTGAGAAGTTGGGATACCTAATGGTGCCTCAAATCTTACTTGCTGGACTACGTTAAGGGTTTTTAAGAGGTTCGGAGGAACAGGTATGTGG
Source organism: Cynopterus sphinx (assembly GCA_030015415.1). NCBI lineage: Eukaryota > Metazoa > Chordata > Mammalia > Chiroptera > Pteropodidae > Cynopterus > Cynopterus sphinx. Next base: position 58,682,132 of record CM057382.1, read on the forward strand.
AAGTGCTGTGGGGTTCAAGTTTGAATTGGAGGACCTTGAAATGTGGCCTTTTATGGTAAAGGGACAGTAATACCGAATTTTCTGGGACAACAGACCCTTAGCTTCTGGCTTCAAGTTCCTGTTATGTCCTGGTTCTTTGGTTCCATGAAGGTGGGGTGGGGGTGAGACTTCAGTTTTGGGGTACAGTCTGGAGGTCAAAGTTCTCTCCAGGCATGTCTTGGCTGCATGACTTGCAATTTTGTCTGTTGTCTCTGAAAAACGACTCAGTATCTCATTAAATAGGATAGGACCATTTTGAGCTGGTTCTGTAGTTACAATAATTTTTTAAAGTGAAAAGTCTGATTAAAATTTATTTCATGAAAAATGTAACTGACAGGGAAATTTGGTGGTTTTTGTGACATGCAAAACAAGATAATAAAGTCAATCCAAGAAAGTTTGAGACAATAATTAGAAACATAATAATTAACCGTATATTCCAGGAGTGCACTGAACAGTATATGTAATTTATAAAAAAGGATGGACATAAACTTAACAGAAAAAAATCTTGAGACATAATAATTCTTAGACATTAATGTACCTTGAATATACCAAGAATAATATATCAGAACTATAAAGAAATTCAGTAAGTCTGAAATAGGTCCTAACTTCTGTATATTAATGAAACTCCAAAGTAAGTTTTATGAATCCCTAGTTGAAAACCATTGGCCTAGAAAATGCTAGATTCAAATTTAAAAAGTAAAGTTGTGACCAAGTTAACATAAAAACAAACAAACAGTAATTATGATTGATACACAGACTATAGCGTGAAGAGAAGCATCAGGCCTCTGATAAATAGAAATGTATCATGACAGCATACCGAAACTCTTCTCATTTCATAACTCTTCCCACGCAGTTAATCAGTAGAAACAAATCAAAGCTATTTTCAGTATCCCTCCTTTTACAGATGAAAATATAAATCTTTGTGATTTTTTAGTACCTTCCAGGAAATCTCAATGACAGTTTTAGCGGCAAGAGATATCTTGAAATTTTAACTTTATTTTGCATTTTGTGGAGCCAAAAATCAAAAGCTGTCAGGAGATTTGAACATTTAATATAGAAATTGGATCAAGGGTACCAAAGAAACAATATTTGACTATTGATTTTTAAGTGACAACTAAACATTTGAAAATAAATATAGAAGTTAACATGATTGTAAAGAATTTAGCTTTTTTCATAAATGAGAACTTTATTTTCTAAATCAAGGACATAATAAAATTAACATAAAAAGCATGGAATATTAATAAAGCATAAAATCTTTGTTACCTCGGGAGATTCAGAGTAAGAATAACTTTATGACCTCTTAGTACAGACCAATAATCAAGAAATTTTGTAATTTTAACAGAGAAAACTGTAAGGTAAAAGCGTGACACACCTACAGAAGTTTTAGAAGCAAGCTTTTATTGGGAGAGTGCTTCCGGGTGGTGAGGTTCTCTGGTCCAGAGAGGAGAGGGGCCAGAGAAGTACCCTGGGGTGGGAAGGCATGGCTTTTATGGAGTAGTCTCATTCACATACGTCAGTAATAAAGTAACTTCTGTTACACAGAGAAAACTAGAGAGTGGATGATTGTGAGCTGTCTGTCACACACCATTGTTTTAGCAGACTAGTAGGCCTAACAACTTTTTATAGCTACAGCTACCCTTATACAAGTCTTATAGTGGCACAAAAAGAGTACGTTCAGTAGATTAACAGATCCAAAGGCACAGCCTCTTTGTAGCATATAGAAATAAATAAAAGTAGATAGATTTAAAATTATGCTTACTAATAAATGTTTTAGTATCCTCTCAGAAATGATCTAGTCCTTCAGCAAGTATGTATTAATTTAAATTAATATAGTCCAAGTCTTTAAGTTATCTAAAAATCTGGAAAATTTATCTTTAAGCTGACATACTACAAGTCATATTTACTGTTGATATACAAATTCTTCGGAATAATGAATAGATTTGGTTAAACAAACTTACGTTTTTTATAATCTTAAACATTAACTAGAAGTAATGATAGTTTAATTAGAAAATTTAGGAAAGACATACCCAAACGGAATAAAAATGTTCTTTCATTATACTTAACACTGATAAATCAGAGAAGACATAGCTATTTTTATTAAATCATAAATAATAAACCAATTACATTTGTGAAAGATTTACCTAAATTATGTTAATCTAATTTCTTAAAACATTTCTGAATTGGTTTCTGTAGGGATATTTTAAAAATCTAGCACATTGAAAGTAAGCATTTCATCTCTTTTTTCTAGGAATTTTAGGAATATTTTATTTATATAGGTGATTATCTTTGAGTCAATCAGAGTAGACTCCTTTAAGAGATTCTATAACCTAATAAATTTATAATTCAATTTATTAATACCATGCCAAGGTAAAAGATGATTACATCCTCACACACTGAAAGGTAAAGACCTTTCTGAATTACAGACACATAGGCATGCAGACACAGAGTTTGTAACTTCAATTCTAAAATTTCAGCCATAGGTCAAGAGTAAACAGACTTACAAAACTTATTGTTTCATATCAAAGAGTTATTTATTTCTCATTGAGCATGAGTTCTTAATTGATTTGAACGTAGAATAGACAAACAGAAAAGACGTTAACAAATCAAATTGTCTGTAGTCTCTCACCCATAAACCCTTTTTCTGTAAATCCAGAGGTGTAAATATGGTGATTCCAAAAAAACAAATTCCCAGTAGAGAATTTTTTATTGGAAGAAAACAAACCCAAACAAATTTAGTGGAGAGCAAAATTCTCCTTCCAAACAGATGCCAAATTTCCCAACCAGGAGATTTGAATAGGGTAGAACCATGTGTTTTGAATAAGTTAGCTGTAATAGACCTAAAGCAATTAATGTTATCCTGTCCTTCAACCAATCACAGTGGTAAAGAATAGCGGGGCAGAATGTTGCTAGGAAACAGAAGTTCCCTGGCTCAGACAGTGGCTAAAGGGGATGGTTGGTGTTGATGAGAAACAAACAAATGGATAGCAACTTAACTGTAACAGAATTTGGCACCAGGAACTAGGGAGTTGCAAGTAACAAATCATGATGTGTAGAATTGACCAAATGGATATGAGTGGTGATAGGCAGCAGTGATTGTTTTAGGCCAGTCAAAACTAACTACTAGAGCCGGAAAAGGGGTCCAGTCCCACTGAAGGGCAAGCCTGGGGAATTCGGGTTGTTTTTTCTCCCCACCACAGGGAAAGGAGAGAAGGCATATTGGAGAGTCTGATACATGAAATGTGAGACTGAGCTATGGAGAGAACCATCCAGGCCATTCTCAGGCCCTGGGCTGTCAGGTTGGCAGTCTTTGTTAAGCAAACCATTGTGAGGTGGTTGAGGACCTGTCTCCTGTTGTACCTTTGTGTTGGCTGATATGCCCACCAAAACTAGCATTAGAGGACTTGTTAGGAAAACTTCAAGATATTAGATTATATTGTGTACAGCTTGCAGTCTACAGTAAGAGCCTATAAATAAAAGATTAATACTGAAACTTTCCTATCTGAATGGGAGAGAGGGAACATGTGGCTTTCCTAAAAACAATCCTATTTTCTGTAATTCAGGAATCTAGGGTTTTGCAGAGCTGGAATAACCAAATTATCTGCTCCAAAGCAAGATTAATTTGTGCAAAGGCAGGGAGGCCAAGAGATGTAGCAGAAGATATGATTGTGTCCCTGTAAAAGCTTAGCCACCTTCCTTTCCACCCCTGAATTTCCCAGAGACCTCTGGAGTTAGGTCCCCAACTGCCTGACAGAGAGTAGTCATTCTTATCGTGGACTTGACTTGACATCCAGAACGAGTTTGTGAGACAGTTTTTGATGCTTCTTGCCTAGGGCTGGGGACAGTTTAATTGGGGCTATATGTAAAGAGCCTGGTAAATTAATGCCCAGAGATAGAAGTTGCCAGACATAAAGATCAGGCTGTCTGCTAATCAAAGGAATTGACCAGAAGCAAATAAACCTACTGATCAGTGAAGACACACAGCTAACATAAGACAAATATATCTAGTTGAAAGCAAGTATTAGGACTTCCTAATATTCCCCTTTTGTAAAACATTCCAAATAAATATTAAACTTGGGTTTCTTATACTCTCCCAAGTAGAGCTCTTTGAGATAAGTGGAACAAGTCCTGTTCCACACTCAGAAATCTCTTTTCCACTATTCTACAGTCCATTGGATGAAGCTGCACCATCAGGTATGAAGATGTGGAATTTTTTTTATTCAGTTGGATTTGAGAGAATCCCAAGAAGGTATATCTAGTGCTGTAAGCTTTCTGAGAAGGATTCTCAAGCACCAGTTTTCAGAGTGTAAAAGGAAAAAAAAAATCAGATCACTAAAATAATTTTTCGTTTAATTTTTAATTAATGTCTCTTTTCAGTAGTGAAATGTCCTTTTGTTACCGGAGAGTGGGGTCCTCTCCCGGCACGTTGTTCAGGTTCTTGATGTCTTGAACAAAGAATTGAGCAAGATGCCGAAATACAGTAGAAAAGAAAAGTTTCATTAGAAAGTACACTTTCAGATGTGGAATTGGCCTGAGCAAGAGAAGCATGGCTCAAAAGGCCTGGTAACAAAGACATCTGGGTTTTTATCCCTTTTTTGCTGTGGGTGGTTACTTTTCTTAGTGGAGTGGGCTTCCTTGATTGACATGACTCATTAATTCATCATGTTTTCTATGCATGTGTGTTCCCAGAAATCAGTCTATAATGATATTAATGAACTTCCACGCATATGCATCATATTATATTGATGGTATAATGAGACTCAGGTGAGTTGAAAGTTGTTGGGGTCTTAATTGCACAGGTGCGAGTGACTGGTTTAAACTGGTACCTAAAGCTCTGCCTACTGGTTTCTTTGTGTGAGTAAAAAAATGCCTTCTGACTTGCTTAATTGTGGGCAGATTAGGGCAGACCCCTTCTAAGATAGGATGACCTTAGTGTCTTTGCAGGCAGACCCAAAACCCCCTAACGAACTTTCCTGCCTAACTCTTTTCTAAGAGCCATGAACCCCCTTATTATTAGGATGGATGTGGAGGGACAGGTAGTCTCTTCTTCTGTACCTCCTGCTGAGAATGTCCATAGTCCCTGTTTACAGGGGTTTGTTTCATGGAGCTCTTTCCCTTTTCTGCCTCAGTCAGGGTGGGGTCTTGGGTTTGCTGTTGAAGTGTCACCTCAGTCCCTAGACTAGGAAAAGATACAAACTTGTCATTTAAATCATACATCTATTAATTTCTATTATTGATTTGCCTAATATTAAGTGAGTAAAGGGAAACAGGCTTGGTTAATACGTTTCTTAAAGAGTAAAAGGAAAGACCTTTGGTTTAAAGTCCTCTCCCACCCCACCCCACAGACTCTGCCTGGCTTAACATGATTTCTGCTTAACAATGGGCTGATGACCCTTATCAATAGCCAGAGGATCTGAGTCACCAGAGTAATTATCAGGATTTGAGGGAGAGGGCCTTTTTTCCCAAAGAAATTTCCTGAGTGTTAGGAGTGTCTTTTTTTATTCATAATGAGCTCCTTTCACCAGTCTGAGTTTCTGCTAAAGAGGTGACTTATAGTGGGCCCCAAGAAAGCCTCAGGATGGAGTCTGGTCACCAGAAAACCAACCACATGAATAGAATGTTAAGACTTTCAGCCCTATTCCCCCACCTCCAGGGAGTGAGGAGGGGGCTGGGGATTGAATTCAATCACCAGTGGTCAATGAATTATTAATCATGCCTACAGAATGAAACCTTGATTAAAAACTTCTAAGCAACACGGTTTGAGGAACTTCTAATTGGTGAACATATTCACATTCCAGGAGGGTGGTGCACTTCAACTCCAAAGGGACAAAAGCTCTAGCACTAAGGATGTAAGTGCATGTACCCATTAGCATCACTCAGTGTCCCCTTCTTAAGCCTTTGGCATCTGCTAATCTACTTTTTAACTCTATAGTTTTATCTATTCTGAACATTTTCCGAAAATGAACCATATAATATGTGATCTTCTGTATCTGTGTTCTTTTACTTAGAATGTTTTCAGTTTATCCATGTTTCAAAATGTATCAATAGTTCATTACATTTTATGACTGAATAATGTAGAGATAATAGTACATTTTATTTAGGGATTTATTCATTGATGAATTTTGGATGGTTTCCGTGTTTGGGGTATTTTGACTATTGGTAGGGTGTATCTTTTTTAACTGTCTTATTTTTAATGTACCTGTATCATTGAAATGAATTCCCTGTAGACAGCATATAATTGGTTTATTTTTTTTAAATCAGTTCTACACATCCATATTTTTTATTTGTTGTGTTTATAACATGTACACATAATACAATTCTTGCCACGTTTATTTTGGTTTTGACTATATATGTCTATTTTTTAGGTATTACGGAATACATACAATATTTTACTACTTCATTTAGAATGTAGAAACTTTGCTACCTTCCTCTATGTTGTAGTTATCTTACATATTACATCTACAAATTGAAAATTTATCATAGTGTTATATTTTTTTTTTTTGCTTTCAACTATCAAACGTGCTTTAAAGAGATCAAGACAAGAATAACAGCTGTTTTTACCCAATTACTTTAGCCTTTCTGTTGTTCTTCCTTTATGCCGATATTCCATATTTTCTTCTTATATTATTTATCTTCTACATGAAGAAATTCCCTTAAGCTAGTGGTTCCCAACCCTTTTTGGTACCAGGGACCAGTGCTCTTATGAGAATCTAATGCCTGAGGATCTGAGGTGGAGCTGAGGCTGTGATGCTCGCTCTGGGGAACAGCTGCAAATACAGATGAAGCTTTGCCCAGCTAGCTCACTTCCTACTTTGCAGCCTGGTTCCTAAAGTCCTGGACCAGTACAGGTCTATGGGCTGCCTTAAGCAATTATTTTATAGTAGATCTGTGTCGTTAATCCTCTTCTTTTTCATTGTCATTGTCTTAATTTCCTCTTTCATTCCTGAAAGATGTTTTCACAAGTTATCCAGTTCTGTGGATACAGTTTTTTTTTTTTTCTCTCAGTATTTGAAAAATGTCATGTTACTTCCTACTGGCCTCTGTAATTCCAGATTAGCAATCCAGTCATTTGAATCATTGTTCCCCTAAATAATGCTTTTTTCTCTGATGGCTTTCAAGATTTCTTCTTTGTCTTTAGTTTCAGCAATTTGATTAAGGCCTGTTTGGGCATGGATTTCTGTTAGTTTATCTCATTTGGAGATCATTCAACTTTTGTAGGCTATGTCTTTCTCCATCTTAGCAAGTATTTTTTAAAGTATTTTTTTTTTTAGTACTATACTCTTTTTACTTTTACTTTTTAAATTCCAGGGCCATGATTGTTAGACCATTTGTTTTTGCTTCACAGGTCCCTGAGAATCTGGCTATATTTTTAAAATATATTTTTTTCTCTCTGTTGTTCAGGTTGTATAGTTTCAGTTTTTCTATCAGCCCTTGATTCTGCCTGTCATCTTCTGCTTTTGAGTCCATTTTCTATTTTGTTTTAAGAGTGTTGTGATTGCTCTAGTATTTCTATAATAGCTACTTAAAATCTTTGCCAGATAATTTCAACATCTCTATCTTGTTATTAGTGTCATCTTGTTACAGGTGTTTCTTCCTTTATTTATTAAGATGTTTGTATTGATATATTTAAAATATTTTTCTTGTAGGCAGCATGTAGTTTTATCTTGCTTTTATGTTCCATCTGAAGACTTCTGCCTTTTGATTAGGGTCTTTAAACCACACACATACACATATGTTCACAAGTATGTATATAATAGTTAAATTTTTACATTATAAGATAATCATACATTCATATTAAATTGGTCTGGTACCAATTCCAATATAGTTTTGTGTGGGGGGCTCCCACACAATACTGAGTAATTCTCAGAACATTAGCAGAGTGTCTGAGAATTCAACTCATTTCTGACACTGTCACGTTCCATGAGTAGTGGGTTCAGTCCTTTATTACTGCCTCCCACCCCTTCAGACACCAGTTGCAAGCCTTGTCTGTTACCTATATTTCTGACCAACTGGATATAAATCAGAGGTCCGCCCACCCCCTCCCCCATTTCCGCCTTGGGTTTGATTAATTTGCTAGAGCAGCTCACAAAACTCAGAGAAACGTTGTACCTACTTGATCACAAGTTTATTGTAAAAGGATATAACTCAGGAATAGTGGGTGGAGGAGCTTCATAGGGCAAAATATGAGAGAGGGCACACAGCTTTAGTATCCTCTCAGATGTGCCGCTTTCCCCATTTCATCATGTGTTCACCAACTCAGAAGTTTTTCCAAACTCTACTTTTGGGATTTTATGTAGGGTTTTCATTTAATAGGCACGACTGAGTAAATTCATTGGCATTGACTATTGATTCACCCTCCAACCCCTTCCCTTACCCGGAGGTCAGAAGGAGACTGAAAGTTCCAACCCTCTAATCACAAGGTTGACTTCATTGGCAATAAGCTCCCATCCTTATTGGTTTTTTCTAAAACTCACTTCATTAACATAACAAAAGACACCTTTATTACTCTCAACAGTAAATAAATTCCAAGGGTTTTGGGAGCTGTGTGCTAGAAACTAGACAAAGTCCAAATATATGAGAAGTATATTTTAGTAATTTGAATGGTCATTTCTTTGGTGATTTCTTGTAAATCACAGTGCCACACATAAATAGTGGTAGAAAATGACAGAGCTCAAGTATCCTTACCTGCTATCACCCAGTAATAACATCTTACAGAGCTATAGTGAAATATCACAACCAAGATATTGACATTGATGTTGTCAAGACAGAACATTTCCATCACCTCAAGGATCCCTCAGTAGCCCTTATATAGATACAACCCTTCCCTCCTGTTCTTCCTCCCTCCTTAAGCACTGACAACCACTAATCTAATTTTCTATAATTTTGTCAATTAAAGAATGTTATATAAATGTAATAAAACATTTTGTAACTTTTTGAGATTAGACTTTTTACTAATTGTCTTGAGATTTCCTTTTTACTTTGAGTGGTATTCCATGGAATGGATGTACCACAGTATTTAGTCACATGTTGAGGGACATTTATTTGAACAAAGCTTTTATAAACATCCATGCACAGATTTTTGTGTGAACATGTTTTCATCTCTCTGGCATAAATGCCCAGAAGAGCAATAGCTATTTTTATATTGTAGTTGCATTTTTAATTTTTAAATAAACTCTCAATGTATTTTCCAGAGAAATAACATTTTACATTTCTGCAAGCAACATATGCATGATTCAATTTTTCTGCATTCTCTACCAGAATTTGATGATGTCTCTTTTTTATTTTAGCCATTCTAACAGGTATATAGTGATATTCCATTATAGTTTAATTTGCATTTCCCTAATGGCTAATAGTGTTGAACATCATTACATATGTTTATTTGCCATTTGATTATCTTTTTCATTCAAATGTCTTTTCATGTCCTTTGCCTCTTTTCTAATTGAATTGATTTTTTGCTGTTGAGATTTCAGAATTTTTACATATTCTAGATACTAGTCCTTAGTTGGATATGCAGTTTCCAGATGTTTTCTCGCAGTTTTTATCTTTTATTTTCATTCTCTTAACAGGGTCTTTCATGGAGCAGAAGTTTTAAAATTTTAATTTATCAGTTTTTTCTTTTATGGATTGATCATGTATTTGATGTCAAGTATAAGAACTCTTTAACCCTAAATCCTAAAGATTTTCTGTTTTTTTTTTTTCTTTTTGGTTTCTTTTTGCTAAAAGTGTTGCAGTTTTACGTTGTACAATTAAGTCTATGAGTACTTTAAGTTAATTTTAAATAAAATTTGAGATTCAAGTTGGAGTCCATTTTTTTGTTGTTGTTGTTCATTGTCCAATTGTTCCAGCATCATTCAATGAAAACTCTACCTCTAAAATCAATTGGACATATTATTTGGATCTATTTCAAAATTCTCTATCCTGTTCCATTGATTTGTGTGTCTCTTTCTCACAGTACCACCCAGTCTTGATTACTGTGGCTATATAATAGATCTTGAAATCATGTAGACTTATTCTTCCCACTTCAGTTTTATATCCACAAAAAAATCTTGTTGGGATTTTTATAGGAATTACATTAAAAACGATCACTTTGGGGAAGAGTCAACAGCTTTCCTATGTCGAGTCTTCTAATCCATGAAAACAGTATGTCTTTTTATTTAGGTCTTTGATTTATTAATATTTTGCAGTTTTAGTATTGCAGTCCTGTTTTGTTAGGTTTATACCTAAATAGATTTTTAGAATGACTTGTAAATAGCAACATTCATGTTCTTTTGTTCATTGCTGTATGTTGAAATGCAATGAACTTTTTATGTCTAATATCTTAGAACTTTGCTGAACTTGTTAATTCTAGAAAGTTGTTTGAGATCTCCTACATAGGCAAACATGTCATTTATAAATAAACCTCATTTTATTTCTTCCATTCTGATGTGTATTACTTTTATTTCCTTTATTTTTCTTATTTCACTAGCTAAAGCTTTCAGCACTATGATAAATAAGAATGGTGGAAAACATTGAGCAAACTAAGAATACAACAACATCACACTGTTCCTTTTTGTCAGCCTGGGCAAAAGGATAGAGCAAACAAAGAGACCAAGAGGCAAGTCCCATCCTTTCAGGAGGACACAGACCACTTGAAACACAGACCACTTGCCCCGGCCTTTGATACCAAACAGTTTCTCCAAGAGTAGCAGGCCAGGGGGTCTCCACTGGCATTATAGTATAGAGAGGAATTGGCCAGAGGCTAAGGTCAAAATTCCCCATTAACAGGGAACCTTTAGCAGTCATTGGGAGTGACACTTGCAAAGGCATGGGCCACACAAATCCAGGATTCTACTCGCAACCCATTGCTTAAGCCCTGCACCCAGGGCTCAGCTTAGGCTACCCATGGCTCCTCTTGTGTTACCTGTATAGTTCAGGACCACAACCAGGTGGCCTGTTTACCTCCTGCAAAAGGTTCTGGGGCCAGAAACAGCAAAGCTCCCTGGTAGGCCTGGGACAAGACCTGTTTAGCAGCAGCTCCCGGGCATACCTTGATAGCCCGAGGCAAGCCCACTACAACCCTGTCAAGGAGGGGACAACCCTGTTTGCCAGGGTTGCTCATTCAGAAGGTGTACAGCCTGTGGGAGTTTAGTGTACCAGCAGCACCAGCACAGGCCCAAGGTGTGCAGTTTGTCTTTCAGTAAGCTATTGAATCTTCTACCATTTCAACTGCCTGTGGACAATAAGGGACATGTAACTGCCACCTCACATCATTGGTGCAGGCCCAGGCTTGCATTTCTTGCCCTGTAAAAGGGGTGTCTCTGTCACTGAGGGCTGGCCATAGGTGGCTGTGAGGTGTTCCAATATAGTCGCAGTATGGAGTTGATCAGTAGTTGCCACCAGCCATGCAGACTTTAGACTGGTGACTATGTCTATACTCATGAACATATAGCGGTGTCCCTGGTTTGTGGGTAAAGGCCCTGTATAGTCCACTTGCCATTCCTGGAGTGGCTTAGCCCCATGGGGTACCATCCCCGGGGTGCTCTTTACCTGTCATCTCTCCTAGTGCTGCTCAGCACACCAAGGGCATTTTATCATGGCAACTTGTGCTTGTGCCCGGGTCAACAGTAGCTCCCATTGCTTTGCTACCTGTTCCATGGTATGGGCCCCTACTTGCCCTGTTTTCGGTGGAACCAGGGGCCAATGTCCACCAGCATTGGTGGTACATGGGTGTAGTCGACTTGTGCCAGTGCATTGGCTGCATTATTGCCTGGGGCCTATAATGGCCGATGGCCAGGGACATGGTATATGATAACCCCTGTTGAAGGCCTCGCTTCCAGAGGTCTTCTCACAACCCCTGGCCTCATAAGGGGAGGTGGCCTATCATCTACTCTTGGGCAGCCCACCGAGGCAACCACAGAGTGAGACCTCGATACAGAGCCCAACTGTGTACAGACATGTACTGGGCCAGTGTCATTCATGAGGATCAACCACACAGTGCAGAGCTCAGCCCATTGGCTTTGTTGCCCAGCACCAATTTCATATGTTAGAGGCTGCCCATGGCACAAACTGTCTATGTACCAGGCATCCTTAAGGATTGGAGCCTAACCCTCTACAGCAGGCTCCGCCAAGAGCTCTGCTTGAAACTGCACTGGTCCCAATAGGGAGTGCAGCTGCCCTGATGAGCCTCACAGAAAACTGCAATCCGCTGCTCCAGGTATGTCTCCCAGTTGGTCTTTATGAGGGTCTGTGCAATTTCTGTACAGGGAGTTTTCACCCAGGACCATAGCCATCCCTCCTCACAGGGTGCGTGGACTACATGGTTATAGATAGAATTAGGACCAGTGATGGCCTCACTGGTCAGAAGGGCTACGTATATAACAGAGACTACTGCATTTCCGTGCCTTTTCATAACTGGGACCAGAAGCCGATTGGCACCTTCTTGGAAACTTGCTTCTGCCACAAGCCCCACCCAAATCCTGCATCAACCACCTGCACTGTGAGTAGAAATGGGAGGACTGGATCTACTATGCATAGAGTTTGGGCTTGTGCTATAGCATGTTTCGTAGCCTTAAAGGCATCTTTTATCTTAGGGGTCCAATCCCACTGGGCACACCGTTGCACTAGACTATGCAGGAGTCGCATCAAGGAGGCCAAATGGGGAATGAACACTCTTCAAAATCCCAGCAGTCCCAAATAGGTTTGGAGCTGCTTCACAGTTTTGGGTTGGGGACATGGCTATATTTTATCAATAACCACCTCTGGCATTACTTTCATCTTACCTGACCAGACAACTCCCAAGAATCCTGGTTCTTGGACCATGTCCTTGTTGATGACTCAACCCTAGTTGCTTCTTGCAGCTGGTTGCAGCTTCTTGTAGCCAGCTTCTTGCAGGCTGGTTGCTGCTGCTTCTAGGTCTGTAAGAGAATCAGGTTAACATGTCACCAATGTAATGATATAGGTATACTGCTTGTGGTTATTTCCACATGGCTAAATCTTGAGCCACGAGACCATGACACAGGGTAGGGCTATGCAGATAGCCTTGAAGAAGGATGAGGAATGTCCACTGTTGTCCTTCCCAGGTGAAGGTGAACTGTTCTCGGTTTTCTGGGGCTATGGCAATAGAGAAGGCGGCATTCGCCAAATTCACCACATAATGGTATTGTTGAAGTTCATGTGACAAATGGTTTATAATGTCCCTGATGTTGGGTATGGCAACATGTAGGGGTGGTGTTATCTTCATCTCCTGATAGTTACCTGTCATGTGCCAGGAGCCATCAGGCTTCCGCATTGGCCACACGGGGGAGTTGTATGGGCTCTGTGTAGGACTAATGACACTAACTTCTTCCAGCTTCAAAATGGTGTGACCTATTTATTATGGCCACCAGACAGGCGATATTGTTTCATGTTCACTACCCAGGTAGCTTGGGGCAGCACCAACAGGGCATGGTGTGGATGTCCCCAAATAATAGTCCTCACCACCCAGATGTGAAGGCGGAATTCACCAACAGTGGTATTCACAGTCAGACCCCATAGGGCATCAATCCCCAAAATGTACTCTAATATGGGCGATATGTACACCTGGTGTGTCTGAGGAGGTAATTTTCCGATACCCAGTGTCACATGGACTTGCCTCATGTTAATGGTTTGACCCCCATAGCCTTCTGTGGTTGCAGTGGGTTCAGAAATCTTGTCCAGATTCCCATAAAGTAGGGTGCAGTCAGCATTCGTGTTCATGAGGGCCAATACGCTTTGTACATTGCAGGTGGACCAATGTATAGTCAGTTCCACATGTGGCCTCAGGTCAACCAGCTCTCCCACCAACCAGGCACACCAGCCAGATCCCTAATCAGGGATCCAGTCAGACAGCAGTACCTCATGGGCTGTAGCTTTCCCAGGAATAGGGGTGAATTGCTAGTCAGGGCGCATCTGATTCCACAGTGCCAGCAGCACTGGGTCCATCCCTGCCACGAGGTAATCAAACTACATCTGTTTGTGGCTCACCTTCATGGCCAGATGGGTTGGGAGTTCTTCCACTACCCTCCTTTCAGCCACGAGGTGACACCCACTGGCCAGTTTAGGAGCTTGGCGGGCAATATGGCATGAACTTGGGTGGTACTCTCCTTACGTTTCACTTCCACACCCCCCAACCTAGCCATGGTGGGTGTTACCTCGTGGATCCATCTGTCTACATAAGGGGCCAGCAGTGCCACCCTGTGCCAAAAGTACTGGCTGGGCCAGAAGTTAAAATCAAATCCTTTATACAAGTTGTAAATACCTCTTAATTGGCACTATTATACTGGGCATGAAACATCATGTTGCCACATACCCATTTCCCGAATTAGCTGGACCAGGTCTAAATACGTAGTTTATTTGCTCACTGTCTCTGGCAGCTCCCGAGGGTTGGCCCACACTGTCCATGCAGCTGACATGAGTGGACATGAGATCAGGGAATGAGTACTCACTTCTCGTGCCATACATGCCACATGTTGGAGGTGCTGTCGGAGGGATGGTATTACTGTTATGGAGACCAGCTGAGTCATCTCTTCTGGAAATAATTCAGTTTCTTCAGCCCGTCATCCCACAGCTGCACCAGCCATCAACCTGCTTTCTGCATACCTACTTCGTCAGATCCCAGAGTTCCACAGGGGTACACTGGATCATGGTGGTATGCTTTTTAGCCTGGGGGGCACTGCCGGCTTTTCCACCCCGGGGCCTCATCAACCTGCTGCTGTATCACTGGTCACACCTACCTCAGTGTTGCTGATGGGCTCCCAGACTGGGACAATGGCAGCAACCTGTCAGGGCCCCACAGTATGCATTCTGCTGCTGATAGCCATTGTCCCAGTGCAGCTTCTTGACGATGCATTTGCTGCACCCACTGGGCCTGGTTCTGAACCTCCAGGTTGGCCTGCTGCAGCACAGCCAGAAACATCCAGGGCACCTGACCAGCTAGCTGCTTCCCAGTGAGTGGTCGGTACATTTGACTCAAGTATCTCCAAGGCTTTCCAGATGTCCTCTGGATGCAGCTTCACTTTATCCCAATCCTCTGGGGGTGCCTACATAGCAAGATACATGGCCACTGGATCCCACTGGGAGGCGGGAGGCCACATGTCCTCCACTTAGGTGTCCTCCACCTGGGGACCATCCAGAACACTGGGGGTGTGGTCATACCTCATCCTGCCAGCTATGCCAAGGGTTAATGCTGAGCTGATTGAGAATGGAGGGTTTCAGTGGTGAGACACCCAATTGAAAAATAAAAACATGAGTTGCTGACAGGAGAATAAAACTACATGCCAAGCCTTTATTGCGGGGCATGCTTCTGCTTTGGGGGACCGTATAGGCTTATATGTGCCAGAGAACAGTAGTGGAATTCCACCTCATATGCGTAGTACAGCAAGCTGAATCATTCTTACATAAACTGGATGCAGGTGCACTATGGTGTTAATATAACATGCTGGATCTGGGGTCATATCCTTAGCCATGAGCCTGGATCACAGCCAGACCTTTGACCAGCTAGGCCTGGGCCCACAAAAATGAAACTGGGAGGCTACTGTAAAGCCAAATTTTCTTCACTTCAATCAAAACATACCAAAGGAGATTGAATTCAAAATCAGTTATGAGACTACAGCTGCCTTTATAACTAGATTTAAAAAACAAGATTTTGAAATATCAATAGATCAAGACATCTATAACAAAAAATGTCAAACCATGCTACTCGGCTCACTTATAGTTTTTGTTTGAAAAAAGTTATTTTTATAGAAATGTTATTTATATTAACTGGATTTATTATTGTTAATTCTAAATGAATTAAGAAATTCATACTTCTAAAGTAATTTGTTTTAATGTCTAATATGCTACAAATTAATGGCTATAACCCATATAAACAAAAGGTTTTGGGAATCCACAATTTTTTACATTGTAAAAGAGTCCTCAGTCCAAAAAGTTTGAGACTTCTTATATATACTTTCTCTTCTCCTGGTGCCAAGTTGACTGCTGTACCTGATGGCATCTATTTTCCAGGGTGAATGAGGAAAAGAGGAATGCTAGAGAAAGGAGCAATGGCTGTATCATGAAAGCAAATATTTTTCCAGAAAACCCCAAGATTAATTTTTTTTAAAGAGAACTTTCTTACATTTTTACCTTTACCTGCAAAATGATGTGAAAAAGTGAGAACTTTTAGTTGAGTCCATTGCTACTCAGAACAAAGTTGGGGTTCTCTTGGTAAGGTTGGGTATGAGGTAGATAGTTAGCAATGTCTGTCACACATAGGTTTTTTGTTTGTTTGTTTTAATGACTGGTCCTGGTCAGAGTTTCAGGAAAACTCCTCCACAAAGTTCTTTTGTTGATCTCTTTACATAGAATCCCCCAAACTTGCTTAGTCATCTCACCTCATTTTGATATCGTTGATTCTTGGCTTCTACTTTCCAGGGCTTGTTTGGCCTCTGTGGGCTCTGTGTCTCAGTTGTATCTACAAGATACATTCTGTTGGAGCCACACATGGACTTGCAAAACATTGACAGGACTGATTAAATTGTGAAATGTTCCTTGCCCTTCAGTAGATTTCTTTTTATCTTTGTGATTTGGTAACATATTAACAAAACTTTTCTCATACCCTTAGACTTAGTCTTTTCTACTCTATTAATTTCCTGATTGATTTAAATGTATTAACTCAATTGTGAAATCACTGCCATCTTTTACACAGAAATTTTTTTTTTATGAAAATGAATTATGTTTAATTATACCTTAGTTTATTCTGACATAGGGTTTGGAATGAAAGTGTGATCTGGGAACCAACAACATGGGAGTCACCTGGGAGCTTATGGGAAATGCAGAATCTTAATTCACCTCAGACCTAACAAATCACAATCTGCGTTTTAGCAAGATCCGTAATTGATTCAAGTGTACAGAATTTCAGAAGCACTGTTCTAAGGGAGAAAATAAATGAGAAGAGGTTATGGGACTATATTCTGAGAGGAACTCATGTTCAATATAGTTAAAAAAAGCCCACCAAAGTGACATGGAGATGAGAGCAAGCCAGGGAAGTGTGTAGTCTCACAGTGTGGCATATCCTGGTGCCTTCTCCGAGGAAGGAGGGTAACAGTTTTTGTGCCCAGCAGTAAGGTTTTCATCTCTTCCAGGGTTTCAGAATAGTGGAATGCATTAAGCAGTGATTGAGCGTATTAACAATTGTATGAAAAAAACTTGCCTAGGTTTTTATCACTAGGTTATTGAAGCTTAGTTTGGCTTGAACTGGAATGGAATTCTTTTTCTCTTTGGTATTCCTAATTCCAGTGCTTGACATCAACATTTGGTAAACTTTCCTTCTCATTCACAAATATGCCTGACTATAGGAGAGACTAGTGTCTCCTACTCTTCCCTGATATAATTTATATATGTGCTTTTTTTATATAATTCTTTCCATAGTTGTACATTCCTCATCAAACCACTTTTTCACAGCAATTCTGTGGTAACATCATTGGAATAGGCGTAAGAGCCAGATTTATTTTTGTTCATATTCTGTGGCTAATACAGTTGTTTGCATATTCTAGTTGCATAATAAATAAGTATGAAATGAATAACTGATTCAAATGAATCCTGAGATTTACTTCCTGAGAAATAGGTCTGTTATGGTTCTGAACTTCTTAAATTTTCAGTAAGTCCAAATAATCATAGCAATATTTAAGGGGGAAAAATAGTCTGCTGGAATGGAATTGTTAATTTCCTATCAAGTGGTGGAGAAGCAGTCTTAAATATCAATAGATTTCAGGCTTTAAAACATTTGTATCTTCTGGGGCTATTATTTGTTTGATTTTACTAATGTAAAATATTGTAGTGTTCTAACAAGGAAAATAGAATAAAGGCTTACATCATTAAATTTATTTCTCAAGTTCATATGGTAAAGGGCAACTTAGTTTTCAGTCTGGATTTTTAGTATTATCTAGCTTAATTACTAGGTTTCTGCACACCCCAATATTCCCTCTTTATGGAATAATGAATGTCATAAAGCTCTAAGATAATGAGTTATTGCTTCTCTTAGTACCTCAGGACTTCTCTGTAGGTTTCCAGATGGTGTTACACTGGCCATTTCTTATAACTCTGGTTATAATTGGTTTTCTATATATATAACTCAAGGTGTGTATATCTTTGTTTTAATTTAGTAGACTAAATTAAAATTTAGCAGTAAATTTTCAGTAGATGAGTTATTAAGCTGAGATTCACAGCAATGCCCTGTGTTTGTTCATCATACATTCTTGACTCATGAATGAAACATATGGACAGAGGGACTCTCCATTCCTGGGGAGTGAATGTGTGAATAAGATGTTTGAATGAAATTCCTAATTAAGTATGGTCTTTTAGAAACAGTCTTTGGTAACATATTGCCAACACTGTGAGTATACTTTATAATTTTATTCTTTTCTTCTATGACTATTGAATTGACTAGTTTAAGACCAAGAAACATTCTGTCAAGGCTAAACACTTTGCTTTGTCTGCATTGTATTACTCTTAGGAGACCCAAACTTATGGTTTCCATTCAGGAGAGAATATAATAAAAATATTCCAAAACAAAAAAAAATGTACAAATACATTGCTATAAAGACAAAGAAGATAACATTGCCAAAACAAGTGCCTGCTGTCAGGCCACTTGGAAGATCTTGAAACTTTTCTTCATCAGCATTTTGGCTTGTAGATGACTACGTTCTTCCTGTGTCTTCACACGATATTCCCTCTGTGTATATCTTTGTCATAATTTCCTCTTAAAAAATTATCATTCATACTGGATCAGGGTCCACCCTATTAATCTGACCTCAGTTTAACATAATTACTTCTTTAAAGACCCTGTCTCCAAATATAGTTCCATTTGGGGTATTGGGGGTTAGAACTTCAATATACGAATTTGGGGAAGGGACGATACAATTCATTCCATATCAATTATGTCTCAGGAAGGTCACCTTAAAAGCAGAAAGACAAGATAGGAAATCATTCAGAGTTCCAAGTGAGAAATGAAGAGAACCAAAACTAAGGGTTTGACAATAGAAATGATGATGAGATTTGAGATTGAGAGACTTTCAAGGAGGGAGAATTTGTTATAAGACTTTGTGACTGTGGAAGAGTGTTAAAGGGAGGAGGCTGGCATGAACCTCAGATTTCTCTAATTCAGGAGAAAGTTAATAGAATAGATGGGAGCTGTGAGATGTCCTTGTTGTGTATCTAACATTTTGACAGCTAAATGATTTGTGTGGGTCAGCTGTCTGCTTTTTTTCTTCCCCTTCCTGCAGGGACTCCTTATAGCATGGACCTCACCACATACAACTGAACATGCAGTTTCTTGCCTCTGAACCTGTCCTGAGACAGGTTCATAACGTGTCATAAGATACTTATCTCCCTCTTATATTTACAGTTAATTCCAAATTCCTGTTCTTTTCTTGTTAAGTTCCTATTCTTTTATTCATCTTTGCCAAATTCTCCAATATCTGATAGCTGATCCAATATATAGTAGTATGTGTTCAGTAAATTCTAGTTGAGGGAATGCTTTGTCAGGATTGTTATGATCAGTTAACCTGTTCTTTGCACATTTTAATCACTCATTTGGTATTCTTGGTACTTAACACCTGTTTGGTTTTCTTGCAGAATGAGAAGACTTTGGGACACTCCATGAGTCATCAAAGTAGCATTTCTAAGGTAGAGTGCCACTGAAATATGTTATTTTCATAGCTTGGGGTTGTTGTATTCTTATACATTGCATGTGTTTATACTCTTTTAAAGACATAAAGTTCTTGATACAGTTCTTTAATTTGCTCTGGAACTGTACATTGAAGTTTGTGGCAATTATATTTTTTTAGTGAGGCAATTATGAGTGTGTTGGGAGCAGAGACTAGTGGGAGAAAACCCTATTTCTTCCAGTAGAAATCATTTACTTTCAGGGTAAAAGAAATCTCAGAGAGTCACCAGAGGATCTGTCACCTCAATTTGGAGTGCATTTGACTGACAGTAAAAAAATCCAGCTCTGTGGTTTCACTGACAAGATGTCTGGAGGTAGGTGGTCCAAGGTTGATCCAGTTGCTTATAGATGTCACCGGGGACCCAGGCACTTTCTTTTCCCTCTGTGCCACCTTTCTTAGTATGCTGTCATCCTAATACATAGCACTTCATGCTCTGAAGATTGGGAGCTGGACCTCCACGTACTGTGGCTGTGGTCCTGGCAGGAATAAGAATGATGAAGGGTAGAGAAGTCTGTCAGTTGAGAGTGAGAGTGACCCTTTAAATCTGGAAAACAAAAGCTTTCCCAGAAGCTGAGCTGCCTGACTTTTGTTTCTATCTCATTGGCCAAGACTGGATCACAAGGTCACTTTGAGCTGGAAAGTGGCTGGGAAAGAGGGTCAAGTGAGTGAATAGGCCATCCAGTAGCACCTGATGCACTTGTGGTGTAGTCACTTAAGTAGCCTCCCAGGAACATGTCAGCTGCTAGGGGGTGACCCAGGAGCCAGTAGAAAGTATCTCACCATTCAGTGAGATTTCTCCCATAAACTTCTCATCT
Organism: Cynopterus sphinx; assembly: GCA_030015415.1. Classification (NCBI taxonomy): domain Eukaryota; kingdom Metazoa; phylum Chordata; class Mammalia; order Chiroptera; family Pteropodidae; genus Cynopterus; species Cynopterus sphinx. Next base: position 58,702,683 of record CM057382.1, read on the forward strand.
CTCAGTCCAGACACGGGCTCTGACCAACCTCTTGTCCATGAAGGTATGTTTATAGAGGTTTCTTGCAGAACCTTCTCTCCATGTCTGTGTCACTTGGCCAAACACTGACACATCCTGGCAGGAAGGTCTGAATAACATGACAAAAATTGTCCTGCTGTCTCAGGCCTCCTAAGTACTCTGAAATAAAGTCACTTATATGCCTTTTTAATTTACAAACTACACAGATGTTTTCATTCATATCATCTTATTTTTTTGAACCAAAAGTAGAATCTAGCAGATCCTTTAAGACATTAATCTGTTCTTGGACATCTAATGTTATCTAATCACATCATTCATCCACTTAATTTGGCATAAAACTGAAAGTGTGTAGTGCTCAGTGTGACACTGAAGACCATTTTCAGAGTGCTCCTTGCTTTATTTCTAACCTCCCCCCAGACCAGTCACTCAAACTATGGAGTTAGGCCACCTCATATAAATACCTTTCACTTAATTCTCTCTCCTGTTCTAACTTCTATCTCTTTTCTTGTGCTGTTCCTTAAGCCAGGAATGCTAGAGCTATAAAACTTGGCCATGGTAGATCATTACTATCTCAGTAAACACTTTTGAAAGAGCTGTCCAGTGTTTAAGCATTGAGAAGAGTGAGAAAGTGCAGACCCAGATGGCCTGTCTGATTAAGTTTAATTAAACACTTTAAAAATTTACAGTAGCACTTGCTGTTTTGCCTCAGTGGCAAAGATCTAAAGGAGAGCATCATCTTGTGCCTCAAATGTGTGTCAGTTAGTTTGTTTATGGTTTTAGTTAGATTTATTTGAAGCAGTTGTCTCCTGTAGTTAAAAGTTTGTGAACCATTGGCTTACAGTGTCTTGAACATTTAATGCACTTGTCAAAGGCCTGGGGTATAGCTATTTTGAGTTGCTGTGTGAGGGTTTTGGGGTTAGATGGAGAAGGATTTACTAGCCATGTGGTTTTGAAGAAGGACCCTTCTCTGAGCTTTAATTTCCTGATGAGTAAATTGGGGCAGTAATACAACCTTCAGGGTTGTTGTGAGTCTTAATATTTGCAAGGAGCCATGGGACAGGGACAGCTCCTTTATTGCAATAGTCAGTAAGCTGACTTTCTGAACTTTGTTGAACCCAGGTGATCTTAGGTTGATTGAGTCAGGATAGTCCTTGATGGTGGCTCTTATTATTTTCTTACTGAGCAAAGGCAGAACTATATATTTAAAATAACTTTCACCAGGGGGTGAAAAGTAAGATATCTAATGAAAACTCTGCCTGTTTTTTTCTTGCATACATTTTTATTGTGCATTGTTTGTGCCAGACACTGAGCTCTAGGTACTGACATAAAATGATGAGTAAAACAAACATGGCCACTGGCATAGAGCTCCCCTGTAGGTAGGGTTGAGATTTTTCTTAAGAAGCATTTTAACCCCACACTAACACTTCCCGGAACAGGGGAACTGGAAAAGCCTCAAAACTTTCAGCCACAGAGCTAGGCCAAGAAGATCTGGGCCTCTTCATTTCAAAACAGGAGTTCCTACTGGTTAAAAGGAAAATCTCAGGACTGGTATATGCTCACATAACTTCCCAGTATGAAATTTTGAGGCAAAATGTACCCCTCTGTAAAAAAGAAAGTTCATATAATAAGGCATCATAGGCATAAACAAGTTAAATGGGGTTGGTGGGGGGAGGGCAGGACTGCTGTGAAAGATAACTGTTTTTGAGAATGAAGTTCTTTATTGCAGTATTTATAAAATTAATCTGTTGTTTGAGGCCACTTTAAGGCCAGGACATGTAAAGTCCCATCTTCAGTGTAGCAGACATACTTAAGCAGATGCTTTATACCCTTCAGATATAGGATGCAAAGAAATGTCTGACCAGGGACATGTTTTATGTCACATGAAATCTCCCTGGTCTCTTCAGGAGATTCTTTCTGCTGACTCAGCCTCCAGCAGGTGCAGGTTCGTGCTCACTTAGTTACCTGCAGTCTGCCTTATGCTTCTGCAGTTTACCACTTAAACATTCTGGTTCTAGAAGTTAGAGACTGAGACCAAGTGAAGAAAAAAAAGCCTTCAATCTGTTTCATAGTGTTCCATCTAGATTTTTTAAAATTTATGTATGTATGTATATATGTATGTATCTATGCATGTGTATATGTATTTTAATTACAGTTGACATTCAGTATTTATATTCATTTAAGGTGTACAGCATAGTGTTATTATATAATATATACAGTGATCGCACTGGTGTCTGGTACCCACCTGGCATCGCACATAGTTGTTACATTATTATTGATTATATTCCCTATGCTGTACTTTATATCCCATGACTATTTTGTAACTATCAATTTGTACCTCTTAATTCCTTCCCTCTACCCATCCCCCAAACTCCCTCCTAAGTGGCAACCATCAGTTTGTCCTCTGTATCTATGAGTCTGTTTCTATTTTGTTTATTTTGCTTTTTAGAGTTCACATATAAGTGAAGTCATATAGTATTTGTCATTCTCTGACTTATTTCAGTTAGTATAATACCCTTTTGGTCTATCCATATTGTTGCTAATGGTAAGATTTCATTCTTTTTAATGGCCAAGTAATGTTCCATTATATATTTGTATTGCATCTTCTTTATCCAATTGTCTAATCATGGTTGCTTATATTTCTTCATAGCTTGGTTATTGTAAATAGTGCTGCAGTGAATATAGAGATGCATATATTTTTTTAAGTTAGTGTTTGAATTTCTTTGGATAAATACCCAGAAGTGGAATTGCTGGGTCATAAGATAGTTGATTTTAATTTTTCGAGGACCCTCCATACTGTTTTCCATAGTGGCCGCACTATTTGTGATCCCACCAACAGCACACAAGGTTCCCTTTTCTCCACATCTTCACCAGCACTTGCTTTTGATTTATTGATGATAGCCATACTGACAGGTGTAAAGTGGTATGTCATTGTAGTTTTAATTTGCATTTCCCTAACAATTAGTGATTTTGAGCATCTTTTTCTTATGTCTTTTGGCCACTTGTATAGGTTTTTTGGAGAAATGCCTATGTTTACTGCCCATTTTTTGTTTGGATTGTTTATTTTTTATTATTGAGTTGTATGAGTTCCTTATATATTTTGGATATCAACTTCTTATTGGATGGATCATTTGCAAATATCTTCCATTCAGTAGGTTCCCTTTTCATTTTGTTGGTGGTTTCCTTCACTATGTAGAGTTTTAGTTTGATGAAGCACCACTTGTTTATCTTTGCTTTTGTTTTATTTGCTCAAGGAGACAAATCCATAAAGATGTTATTGAGACCAATGTCAAGTAGCCTATGTTTCCTTCTAGGAGTTTTATGGTTTCAGGTCTTACATGTAAGTCTTTAATCCATTTTGAGGATTTTTCTGTATATTTATAAGAGAGTGGTCTAGATTCTTTTTCTTTTTCTTTTTTTTTCTTTTCTTTTTCTTTTTTTTCTGCTCGTCTGTACAAGTTTTCCAACTCCTCTTGTTAAAGAGACTGTCATTTTTCCTTGTATCTTCTGGCCTCTTTTGTTGTAGATTAGTTGACTATATAAGCGAGGATTTATTTCTGGGCTCTTTATTCCATTCTGTTGATCTATGTGTCTGTTTTTGTGTCAGTACTATACTGTTTATTATATGCTATCATAGCTTAGTAGTATAGTTTGAAGTCAAGGGGCATGATACCTCCAACTTTGTTCTTCTTTCTCAAGATTGCTTTGGCTATTTGTGGTCTTTTATGGTTCCATATAAATTTTAGCATTATTTGTTCTAGTTCCAAGAAGAATGTCATTGGTATTTTAATAGGGATTGCATTGAATCTGTAGATTGCTTTGGGTAAGTATGATCATTTAAAAAATATTAATTCTTCCAATCCATGAGCACCGTACAGCCTTCCATTTATTTATGTCCTCTTCAGTTTCTTTCTTAACATCTTATAATTTTCTGAGTTACAGGTCTTTTACCACCTTGGTTAAATTTATTCTTAGGTCTTTTACTTTATTTTTTGGTGCAGTTGTAAATGGGATTGTTTTCTTAATTTCTCCTGACTGTTCATTATTAGTGTATAGAAACACAGTAAATTTCTGTATATTAATTTTGTGCCCTGCTACTTCACTGAATTCAGTTATTAATTCTATTAAATTTTGGTGGAATCCCTAAGGATTGTCAAATGCTTTTTCTACATCTATTGAGATGACCATATGATATTTATCTTTGTTTATTTTTAAGGCAAGTCAACCCTGAGTTGACCTCACAGATTGCAAGGACCTTGTCAGCTTACAATGTCTTATTTTTTTTATTTTTTATATTTTATGCCTACAGCATTTGGTCTTCCTTGGTGGTCTCCTATCCGTACTAATCAGGCCCGACCCTGCTTAGCCTCTGGGATCAGACAGAATGTGGCTCATTCATGGTAGCCTGGCTGTAGACTTATCCTTGTTTTGTTTTGTTTTGTTTTGTTTTGTTTTTTTGTATTTTTTTTTGATACGATGAATGACATTTTTTTTCAGTTGTTGAACCACCCTTGCTTCCCTGGTATAAATCTCGCTTGATGATGGTGTATAATTCTTTTAATTTATTCTTGAATTTGGTTTCCTAGTATATATAGAGACATTGGTCTGTAATTCTTTTTTTTTTTAATTTTTTTAAATTTTCTTTGGTTTTGGTATCAGGGTAATGCTAACCTTGTAGAATGAGTTTGGAAGTGTTCCTTCATTTTCAGTTTTTTGGAGTAGTTTGAGGGTAGGTATTAATTCTTCTTTAAATGTTTTGTAGTATTAACCTGGGAAGCTGTTTGTTCCTGGGCTTTTGTTTGTTGGGAGTTTTTTAATTACTGCTTTGTTTCTTGATAGTAATGATTTCTGTTCTTCCTAGTTTAGTCATGGTAATTTGTATGTTTCTAGATATTTATCCATTTCTTCTGGATTGTCCCATTTGTTGGCAGTTATTCATGAAATTTGTTAATGATCCCCTGCATATCTGAAGTGTCAGGTGTAATCTCTTCTTTTTCAATTCTGATTTGATTTGGGTTCACCTTTTTCTTGATGAGCCTTGATAGAGGTTTGTCCATTTTACTTATCCTTTCAAATAACCAGCTCTTAGCTTTATTGGTCTTTTCAATTGTTTTTGTAGTCTCTATTTCATGTATTTCTGCTCTGATCTTTATTATTTCTTCCTTCTATTTACTTTGGCTTTTATTAGTTTTTTTTTCTGCTTCTTATATCTGTAAAATTAGATTTTTTCTAAGTTAGGTTGTTTATTTGTGATTTTTCCTGTTTCTTGAGGTAGGCCTATATAGGTGTGAACTTTCTTCTTATAACTGCTTTTGTTACATTCCATAAATTTTATAAAGTTGTGTTTTTATTTTCATTTGTTTCAAGGTAGTTTTTGATTTCCTGTTTGATTATCCTTTTTGATCCATTGGTTGTTAAGAAGCATGTTGTTTAGTCTCCATGTATTTGAGTTTTTTTTTCAGTTTTCATTCTGTAGTTCAACAGTCCCCAACCTTTCTGGTACCAGGGATCAGTGCTCCTATGAAACTCTAATGCCTGATGATCTGAGGTGGAGCTGAGGTGGTGATGCTAGCGCGCTGGGGAGTGTCTGAAAATACAGATGAAGCTTTGTTTGCTCACCCGGTGCTCACCTCCGCTGTGTGACCTGGTTCCTTATAGGCCATGGACAAATACTGGTCCATGTCCCAGGGGTTGGGGACCCCTGCTGCAGTTGATTTCTAGTTTCACACCATTGTGGTCTTATAATTTGCTTGATATAATTTCAGCCCTCTTGAATTTATTGGGGCTTGTTTTGTTCCTTAACATATGGTTTATCTTGGAAAATGTTCCATGTGCACCTTAGAATTTTGTCTAATCTGCAATTTGGGGATGAAATGTTCTAAAAGTGCTGTTTTGTTTATCTGGTCTAATGTGACATTTAAGGCCATTATTCCACATGAATTTTCTGTCTAGATCTATTGATTGAGGTAAGTGGAGTATTAAAGTCCTTAATTATAGTATTGCTGTTAATTTCTGCTTTTATGTCTATTACTATTTGTTTTATATGCTTGAGTTTTTCTGTGTTGGACGCTCAGATATTTACAATGTTATATTCTGTTCTTGGATTAATCCTTTTATCATTATGTAATGTCCTTTGTCTTTTTTTACATTCTTTATTTTAAAGACTATTTTGTCTTATTGTCATTTCATTAATTGGTTTTTGGTTTTTCTTTCTTGTTTTTAATTCTCTTGATCTCTTTCTTTTTTATTTTCTTGTTTTCTTTAGTGTCTTAATTGGGTTCCTTTCTCTTTATTATTTGTATATTTTTTTGGAGGTTTGTGTTTACTGTGAGGTTCAGATATATCCATCTTTATCTATAGCAGTGTATTTTGTACTGATAGGCTTGTAAGTTAAAACAAATTCTAAAAGCACTACCTTTTTACTCCCCCCCCCCAACTCTTTATGTTTTTGAAGTCATGTTTTATATCTTTTTGTTTTATGTGTCCCCTAATGCTTATTGTAACTATAGTTAATTTTGCTACTTTTGTATTTTAACCTCCGTTTAGCTCTTTAAATAGTTGATTCGCTGTTTATTATATATTTAATTTTACCAGTGAGATTTTTCTCTTTCCTGTATTATTTCTGGTTTTAACCTTTCTTTTTTACTTAAAAAAGACCCTTTATAGCTGATTTAGTAATGTGAACTCATTTAGTTTTTGCTTGTCTCATTTAGTTTTTGAGTGATAACCTTGTTGGATATAGTACTCTAGGTTGTAGGTTCACTTTTAGCACTTTAAATATTTCTTGTTACTCCCTCTGGCTTCAAGTTGTTGCTGAGAAATTGGCTGATGATAGCCTTGTGGGTTTTTTTTTTTTTGTATGTGATTTGTTTCCTTCTTGCTGCCTTCAAGATTGTCTCTTTAATTTTTTCATTTTAAGTACAGTATGTCTTGGTGTTAGCCTCTTTGGGTTCCTCTTGTTTGGAACTCTTTGTGCTTCCAGGACCTAGATGTCTGTCTTCAGTTCCAGATTAGGAAAGTTTTCACCCATTATTTCTTCAAGTATTCTTTCTACTCCTTCTCTCTCTTTTCTCCTTCGAGAACCCCTATAGTGCTTGATATTATCCTAAAGATCTCTTATACTATCTTCATTTTTGAAAACAGTTTTTTCATTTTATTGTTCTGATTGCATTATTTTCTCTATTCTGTTTTCCAAGTTGGTAATGTTTTCTTCTGTAGCAACTAATCTGCTGTCGATTCCTTCTAATGTATTCTTCATGACAGTTATATTCTTCATCTCTGACTGGTTTTTTAGCAGATTTTCTAACTCTGTTGAAGTACTCTGTGAGTTCCTCTCTTCTACTCCTAAGTTTGTTGAGCATTCTTATGACTCCTTCTTTGAAATCTCTATTTGGAAAATTACTTAATCTCCCTTTCATTAGAGTTTTTTTTTTTTTTTTTTCCCTCGTTTCTTCATTTGGGACATATTCTTTCTTCTTTTAATTGTAGTTCATTGTTGAAGTGAAATAAAACTGGGTGTTTATTTGCAGAAATCAAAGTCTCCCATAGCTAAGCATTTGTTTTCACAGAGTAGATTCTGTGCTAACCAGAAAGTTTCCTGAAATACAATCTTAGTCTGTACATTGACAGTATCTGAACATCAATTGAGATTTTATTTGGCTTTATTATATGAAGTCAGGCCTGCTGAGTGGTGGAAGGGGCAGATTACTATCTCAGTTTGGGAGTGGGAGAACAGTAGCATTTAGTAACCACTTGAGCAGGAAGTAAATGTAAGGTGGCCTGGTAACCAGAAATTCTAAAATGGCCCCCCAAAGATGACCCATCTTAATGCCCAGAATCTGTGACTATGATGAGAAGGTCATTCCCATGATCATGCTATGTTGATTGAATGGAATCACATGAGCTCTTAAAAGTAGAAAGCTTTCTGTAGCTGGTGTCAAGAGGATGTCAGAGATTAGAAGCAAGAGGGCACTTGAAGATGGGGAGGAATTGATAGAGAATATGGGTGGCTCCAAGCTGACACCCAGCAGGGAAATGGGGTCCTTACTTGTAAAGATTCAAGGAATTGCATTCCACCAATAACCTGAATAAACATGGAATTGTATTCCCCAGGGTGTCCAGAAACGGGAAGATCCTGAATAGAGGATCCTGTCACACTATGCATCAGATGTTAAATTTGTGTAGTTTTACACCATTAAGTTAGTGGTAATTTGTTACACAGCAATAGAAATCTAATACAGGTGGCGAATTCTGTCCATGTAGAGGAAAGATCTTCAGTCGGGAGCTGACAGAGCCCTTTACTTCTGAAAACTCTGTGCTGACAGTGTAACATGCTCTCTCAATTAAGCCATCGCCTTTAACTTATTTCGATATTTTGTATATTCTTTGTAGAAATATAGCATTGTAATGACTTTTAAATTATTTGGACCACGATCTTTTATAAGTAGTAGTTTTCACATTGAAACTCACTTCACTCACACATAAAACTGAAAGAAAAAATTCTCCCACTTAATCCTTATGATGTATGATATACTCTGACATCTTTTTATTTCATTTTTTTTTTAATGTAGTTCATGACCTACTAAACCAATTTCTCCACTGGTTTTCCCAGATTTGGAAAATCATAACAGTTGTACTTCTGTAGTTTTTTTTTTTTAACTTCTTAAACATTAAGAATTGCATGTTATTTTTAAAATGTTATTGTGTTTAGGAAATACCTGTTCATGGTAAAAGTGGTGTAATGATTGGGAAGGGTCTTCATGAAAAGTCAGTGTCATCCCATCCAGGGTCCCTGTTCTTCATGTTTCAGAGGAAACCACTATCAGGACCCTTGGAAGTGTGTGCACTCGTCCCTTAATAGAGTCTGCACATGCCAGCACACACAGCATAGCTCTTATCTCTGCTTATTTCCTCCATGCTCTCATTACTGACTATAGTGAGCTTTTCCTTCTTTTAATAGCTACCTGGCATTCCTTTCCATCAACATTGAGTATTGACTCAATTAGCATTGAAGCGCATGGGCATTGAGGTTATTACAGCTCTTTACTGCTACAAACAATTCTCTACAAACCCCTTTGTATATATGTATGAGGATGATTTCCCAAAAGTAGAAATGCTATATGTGTATGTGCATTTTTAATTCTTAGAGAAATTGCAAAGTTGCCATCTTATGATGGTTCACCAAGTATACTTTCTCACTAGCAGCGTATAGGCATGCTTGTGTTCCCACACTTTTGTCAGCACAGGTATTATTTAATAATAAAAAAACCTTTTTGTTGTTGATTATGATTTATCTCGTTTTTAATATGTGTTTCTCATTGTGAGAGAGGTTATCAAGTATGTTTTCATGTTTTAAGAACCATCTCTACTTTCTTTCCTATTTTTTTCTATTGACATATACTATAATTTGAGGCTAGTTGTAAACCTGAGCCTGTCTTGACTCTTACCTCCTTATCCAGCCCTTCTTTAAATACCTCCTGGCTTAAAAGTAAGCCGACAAAACAGAACATTTCTCATGGCCCTATGCCTGTTGCTATGAGTCAGCTGGGCAGAATCACTTTTTTTAGGGAACTGAAACTCCCAAATGTTTAAAAGTAGCTTTACTGGTAAAAGAAAAGAAGGCTCAGTAGGAGTTTGCAATAGTGAAGGAGGAGGTGGTAGAGAGGGAGGTTGAACAATAACCCACCCCATGGAAGGAGTAAGGAAAGGAAGTGAAGCAAAAAGAAAGTTAGGAAGGTAAGGCTGGTGTCCTGCATTGACTGAGAAGTCTACTTGGTAAGTCTGTTAAGAGCCCTTCCAAAGGCAGTAAGTTCTCTCAAAAGGAAGTGGAGGGGGAATGCCAACTTTTACCATGTATATGTGGAAAGTTTTCCTTATATGTTTTTGATAGCCTTGATAAAAGTCATTTAAAACAGTGATTCTGATAGGCAAGCCAACCACTGAGTGACTTGAATACGCAAAACAAAATATCTAAAAGTATTTGTCATTCCTAAGAAATAAAATCAACTGGGATTTAGGCCCAGACAGAATCCAGGGAGTTGCTTTGGCATAATTAATTATAACATATTATGAAAAAAGGATTTTTATGAGTTTTTTTTTTTTGGTGTTTTGTTTTGTTTTTATTGATATTGCTTTTCTTTCCTTGTCATGACTGGAAAGTCTCTTGGTTGAGAACCAACAAAGAACTTCAGGAACACAGAGCCTAAGTTTTCTGCACACATTTAAATGTTCTCATTAGAAGCATTTACAACTTTTATCAGTAACAGTATTATGGCCTGATCCATGTGGAAGGGAGGGTGCTCTCTGGACAGCTGTGGCACAGAGTCCTATTCCCTTGAAGCCAGTACTGCTGTTTTTGGAAGAGGTGGAGAGCTGTCAGTGCTAGAAGAGTGAGAGAGCTGTAGGTGCTCTGGGCCTCAGAGAGGAGACTGCTGGCCCTTTGACTCAACTTGATCTTGACAGTTCAACCCAGAAACTATATTTGAAGCTGTAGCCTTCATTTTGTTGCTGTTGTTGATCAGGCCAGTGTTTCAAATCCTCATTGATTGGTTGATAGGTTTTAACTGAGTTTGATACCAGTAACACGTTAAACTCTTTAAAGTTGCTGAGCTATGCTTTGGTGAGTATTCTAAATGTATAGTGGTCTGAACTCAACCTGTGTTCCTCTTTAGCTGGTGACAGAAGGAGCCTCTTATGGGAGCTACGTTGGCCCCACAAATCCTGCTCATTTTCTCACTTTTATTGAAGGAGTCAGCCAAGATAAAGCATTTGTTGGTTTATATTTATGTAAAACAATAATAAGTAAGTTTTTAAAATGTTCTTGAAACTTCATCATCTAATAGAGCAGACTTTTTCTCTGTTATAGGGGTATTTGCTGAGGCTTGGATATTACCTGCTCAGAGTGTCTCGTGATATACTCTGTGGGATTGAAGAGGATGAAACATGGATAGAGGATTCTGAAACTATTTCTGTTTCCTAATAAATAGAGCAAGGGTTTGGGACTGCTCTTGCCATCTCGCAGGCTTAATGCTCTGCTGCAAGTACAAACACAACTGTGTGTGAGTTCCCTGTGATACACCTGATGGGAAATTTATGAAGTGATCACACGTCCTGTCATGTGTATGGGCAGTCTGGCTGCTTCCTTGTTGTAGGCTTTGTTCTGCTCTGAAGCTCTTTCCTCCTACCTCCAAGTTGTCCCTCTATCATGGGCATGTGATTGTTACCTGAGACTTCACTTTTTTACAGGAATTCCTTACAGATCAAAACAGGAGTGAGAGGCCATTTTCTCTTGATTTCAGCTTCTGGTCTGAGACCTGCCTTCTTTCAGGACACTGACCCTGGAGGGCCTCATTCTCCAGATAGAACCATGCTTTCCTCCCATAGGATTTGCCTTCTCTTCAGAATATAGAAATATGTATATATATAGTTTCAGGAGATCATGTTCTTACAGAAACAGGGAGGGAGATAACTAGATAATTCCCTCTGTCTTATGGGTAAGCAGTACACACTTCCATCTCTCCATATGGGAATGAAAATTTCTTCTATACCTTAGTCTGAGCTACTAAACTTGACTCAGCAACACAGAGGAAGTAGAGCTTATCCCATAGCAGTGAGGGCAAGGATCTGAATATAGCTGGACATTCCTGTCCTCCCTTCCTCCAAGGTCTACATGGGGAGGCATGGTGATGACTCTCACTTCTCTATAATACACCCTGACTAGCTTGTGGTTTTTACGATATACTTCTAGCCTTGCCTACAGATGCTAAACAGAGCTGGTCACCCTTGGAAGTAAAAGAAGGGAGCAAGAAGTTCAAGAAGGCTTTCTGTCTCAGAAAGGGGTTAGGACTGAATATCAGAGAACAGGCAGATTAAAAGATCAGGACTTCAGCGTGGCTACCCTCAGTCCATTCCCCCAAAGAGAGTAACAGTAAAGGACCTGTGTGCTCATCTCCAGAGTCTAGACAGTGGACCCAGTACCTGTACTCTGGCCAGGCTGGGGCAGAGGAGTCCTTAGAAGTAGAGCCTGGGATGGCTAGCCTGGGAGGAAGGTGCAGGAGAAAGCAGAGGAGGGTGGCTTACATAATGGGAATGTAACAGTGTAATGACCATGTGGGTCGTGAGACCCCCCTTCATTTTGTTTTAGGAAGAATCACGACAAGGTAGTGGCAGGTTATTTTGGGGATGTCATTTTCATGTATCTAAATAAATTAAACATTATAACCTTTTTTTTTTAAAAAATTATTTTTATGGTGGCATTGGTTAACGAAATCCAGTAAGTTTCAGCTGAACACTTTAACAATAAGCCATATATATGTTTACACTGTGTGTTCACCTTCCATAGTTAGATTTCTTTCTGTCACCACATATTTGACCCCATTACCCTGTATAGCTCCCCCCTCTCCCCTACCCTCTGGTGACCACCAGTCTATTGTCCATGATCATGAGTCTCTGTCCTGTTCATTTGTTGCTTTTAGGTTTATATCCCACATATAAGTGATATAATTTGATTTTCAACTTGTTATGTCTGGCTTATTTCACTTAGCATGATTATCTCGAGTTCCATCTAGGTTGTCGCAAATGGCTGTATTTCATCTCTTATGGCTGAGTAATATTCCATTGTATATATGTACCATGGCTTCTTTAGCCAATCATCTATCCTAGGACACTTCAGTTTATTCCATGTCCTAACCACTGTGAATAATGCTGCCATGAACATTGGTGTGCAAATACGGATTTTCAAGTCTTTGGAGTAATTATCCAGTAGAGGGATTGCTGGATCATATGGTAGATCAATTCTTAGTTTTTTGAGGAACCTCCACACTGTTTTCCCTAGTGGCTATACCAGTTTGCAGTCCCACCAGCAGTGTATGAGGGTTCCTGTTTTTCTGCATCCTCTCCAGCATTTATTATTACTTGTCCTATTGATTATTTTAATAGGTGTGAGATGGTATCTCGTGGTTTTGATTTGCATTTCTCTAATAGCTAGTGGTGTTGAGTATCTTTTCATAATATTTGTTGGCCATTTGTATGTCCTTTAGGGAGAAGTGTCTGTTCAGATCCTCTGCCCATTTTTTTGACTGGATCATTTGTTTATTTATTGTTATTGAGTTGTATGAGTTCTTTGTATATTCTGGATATTAGGCACTTATCAGAGGCATTGCTTGCAAATATATTTTTTTATTCAGATGATTCTGTCTTTCCCTTGTTGATGGTTTTTTTTTTTTTTTTTTTTTTGCTGAGCAGAATCTTTTTAGTTTGATGTAATCCTATTCATTTATTTTTGCTTTGACTTCCCTTGCATTTGAGGTCAACTTCATAAAATCCTCTTTAAGTCCAAGGTCCTTGAGTTAAGATCCTGTATTTTCTTCTAAGCATTTTATTGCTTCATGTCTTATATTAGGTCCTTAATTCATTTTGAGTTAATTTTGTTGCATGCTGATAGACAACAGTCTGGTTTAATTTTTTTTGCAGGTGGCTTTCCAGCACTATTTATTGAAGAGGTTTTCCTTTCTCCACTGTATGTTTTGGGCTATTTCATTAAAAATTATTTTCTCATATAAATATGGGTTTACTTTTGGACTCTCGATTCCATTCCACTGATCTATGTGTCTGTTTTTGTTTTTGTTTTTGTTTTTGTTTTGCCAGTACCATGCCGTTTTGATTACTGTCACTTTGTAGTATAATATAAAGTCAGGCCTAGTGATTCCTCCAGCTGCATTCCTTTTTCTCAAGATGGCTTTGGTGATTTGGTGTCTTTTGTGCTTCCATACGAATTTGATGATTTTTTGTTCTATTTCTTTGAAAAATGCCGATTGGATTTTGATGGAGATTACATAAAATGGCCTGATAACCTAAAACATTATACAGATTTAAACTATTTTGATTCTTCCAATTCAAGAACATGGAATATCTTTTCATATCTTTGTATCTTCTTCAATTTCTTTTAATAGGGTCTTGTACTTTTCATTGTATAGATCCTTCACATGTTTCGTTAGATTTATTCCTAGGTATTTCATTCTTTTTGTTGCAATTGCAAAAGGAATTATTTTTTCTACTTCTTTTTCTGACACTTCGTTATTTGAGTATGGGAACACTATGGATTTTTGAACATTGATTTTGTATCCAGAAACTTTATTGTATTTGCTTATTGTTTCCAGTAGTGTTGTTGTGGAGTCTTTAAGGTTTTCTATATAGAGAATCGTGTCATCTGCAAATAGTGACAGTGACTTCTTCATTTCCTGTTTGGATGCCTTTTATATCCTTCTCTTGCCTGATTGCACTCACTAGGACCTCTAAAGTTATTTCGAGTAACAGTGGTGATAGTGTACAACCTTGCCTTGTTCCTAATCTTAGAGGGAAGGTTTTTAGTTTTTCACCAGTAAGTATAATGTTGGTTGAGGGTTTGTCATAGATGGCCTTTATTAAGTTAAGGTATTTCCTTCCTTTTATACCAATTTTGTTAAATGTTTTGATCATAAATGGATACTGTATCTTGTTGAAGGCTTTTTCTGCATCTATTGATAATATATGATTATTTTTTAATTTGTTTATGTGGTTAGTGTATCACATTAATCGATTTTGCATATGTTGAACCATCCTGTGCCTTTGGGATGAAGCCCTCTTGATCATGGTATATAATCTTTTTAATATATTGCTATATTCAGTTTCCTAGTATCTTATTTAGGATTTTGGCATCTGTGCTCATGAGAGATTTTGGTCTGTACTTTTCTTTTTTGTGTGTTATCTTTACCAGGTTTTGGTATTAGAGTTATATTAGCCGCATAAAATGAGTTGGGAAGTATTGCCTCCTCTTCAGTTTTTTGGAAGAGTTTGAGGAGAATAGGTATTAAATCTTCTTTGAATGTTTGGTAGAATTCACTGGTAAGGCCATCTGATCCTGGACTTTTTGATGATTGTTTCAATTTCCATATTGTTGATTGATCTATTTAGATTTTCCAATTCTCCTGATTCAGTCTAGGAAGGTTGTATTTTTCTAAGTACTGGTCTACTTCTTCTAGGTTAATAAATTTGTTGTTATATACTTTTTCATAGTATTCTTGTATGATTCTTTTATTTCTGCTGTATCTGTCATAATTTTTCTTTTCATTCCTGATTTTGTGTCTTTTCTTTTTTTCTTTAGTGAGTCTAGCCAGGGGTTTTTTCAATTTTATTAAACTTCACAAAAAACCAGCTCTTTGTTGCATTTATATTTTCTGGGTTTTTTGTTTGTTTGTTTGTTTTCAATTTTATTTATTTCTGCTCTAATTTTGATTATGTCTTACCTTCTGCTGACTTTAAGCTTCTTTTGTTCTTTACTAGTTTTTTAAGAGGAAGCATTAGGTTGTTGATTTGGGCTTGTTCTTGTTTTTGGCATAGGTCTGTAATGATACGAACTTTCCTCTTATGACCACTTTTGCCGTGTCCCATAAGCTTTGATATGTTATACTATCATTATCATTCATTTCTATGTATATCTTGATCTCTCTTTTATTTCTTCTCTGACCCAGTTTTTTTTCAATGGTATGTTGTTTAACCTCCATGTATTTGTGGTTCTTCCTGTTTTCTTTTTATAGTTGATCTGTAGTTTCAAAGCATTATGATCAGAGAATATGGTTGGTATGATTTCAACCGTCTTATATTTGTTGAGGTTATCTCTGTGTCCCAGTATGTGGTCGATTCTTGAGAATGTTCCATGTGCACTAGAGAAGAACGTATAAGCTGCTGTTTTGGGATGGAAGCCTTTGTAAATGTCAATTATGTCCAGTAGGTCTAATGTGTCATTTAAGGATGTTATTTCCTTATTGATTTTCTGTTTGGATAATCTGTCCATATCCGACAGTGGCGTATTTAGGTTCCCTAGTGTGATAGTGCTTTGGTCTGTTCCTCCCTTTAGTTCTGTTAGTAATTGCTTTACATATTTTGGGGCTCCCTGATTGGAAGCATAGATATTACTAAGTATTATATCTTCTTGGTGCATGGTTCTCTTTATCATTATGCAGTGTCCATCAGTATCTTTCTTTACCTTTTTTATTTTGAAGTCTAGTTTGTTCGATATTAGTACTGTTACTCCCACTCACTCTGAATGCCATTCACTTGAATGCCATTATTTTGAAGTCGGTTTCATCTGATATTAGTATTACTATTCCCATTTTTATCTGAATGCCATTTGCTTGAATTATCATTTTCCACACTTTCACTTTGAGTCTATATTTGTCTGTGGAGCTGAGATGTGTCTCCTGGAGGCAGCATATAGTCGGGTTTTGTTTTTTGATCCATTCTGCAACTCTGTGTGTTTTTATTGATGAGTTTGGTCCATTTACAGTTAGGGTGGGTATTGAAATATGAAGTCTTTTTATAGCCATTTTATCTTTTGCATTTTTTGTAATTCGGTGTTTCCATTTCTTCCTTGTTCTTATGCTTCTGGCTGCTGCTGCTGCTGCTGCTGCTGCTGCTGCTGCTGCTGCTGCTGCTACTGCTGCTGCTTCCTCCTCCTCCTCCCCCTCCTCCTCCTCCTCCTCCCCCTCCTCCTCCTCCTCCTCCTCCTCCTCCTCCTCCTCCTCCTCCTCCTCCTGCTGCTGCTGCTGCTGCTGCTGCTGCTGCTGCTTCTTCTTCTTCTTCTTCTTCTTCTTCTTCTTCTTCTTCTTCTTCTTCTTCTTCTTCTTCTTCTTCTTCTTCTTCTTCTTCTTCTTCTTCTTCTTCTTCTTCTTCTTCTTCTTCTTCTTCTTCTTCTTCTTCTTCTTCTTCTTCTTCTTCTTCTTCTTCTTCTTCTTCTTCTTCTTCTTCTTCTTCTTCTTCTTCTTCTTTCTTCTTCTTCTTCTTCTTCTTCTTCTTCTTCATTATTATTATTTTGGTTGGCTTTTGTGGCTTTTCCCTCTAGTCCTTCTTGTTTTATGTTACATATTTCAGTTCTGAATATTTGGTGTGTGTTTACCATTATGAATATGTAAAGGATAGTTATATATGTATGTATGTATGTGTGTGTGTGTATATGTATACATGTATACACACATACACACATACATGTACATACATACATATATATGTATATATAAAAATTGTGTGTGTGTATACAGTTGTCTGTTTTCTCTGTGCCTACCTTATCTCCATTCCCCTTTGTGAATTTGGACCTTTGAACCTTTCCCTTTTCAGTCATTTTGTCTCAGTTTGTCCTTATGTATGCTGAACATTCATTACTAGCTTGCTATAGCAAGTCTCTTTTTATTGTTTAAGCTTATAATGCCCTTTTCTTAGTAGTTGCACTCCTCTACTTCTATATGCCTGATAGTCACATTACTCCTAATTATTTATTTATTTTTTTGTCATTTTGTTTTAGTTGAGCTGACCTTTTTCAGTATATCCTGTAGTGTAGACCTCGTAGTGGAGAATTCCCTCAATTTTTGTTATGTCTGGAAAGGTCTTTATTTTTCCTTCATATGTAATAGAGAGCTTAGCTGGATACATTATTCTTGGCTGGTGTTTCCTCTCACTTAATAGTTTGAATATTTGTTTCCACTTTTTTCTGGCTTGTAAGGTTTTCCTTTATTTGCCTTTATTTGTTATCTTTTTTTTTTTTTCCATAGCTGCCCTGAGAATTCTGTTTTTGTCATTGAGTTTTGATAGTTTTAATACAATGTGTCTTGGGGAAGGTCTTTTGGGGTTCAGATAATTGGGTGCTCTGTTGACCTCTTGAATTCCAAGCTCCAGCTCATTCCTCAGATTTGAGAAATTCTCAACTATTTGTCTGAAAATGCTTTCTAATCCTTCTTCCTTTTATTTCCCTTTGATAATGTTCATTATTCTTATGTTTTCTTTCCTGATGGTATTAGCTTATTGTATTTCTCTTTCATTATTTTTTATTTTTCGGTTTCTCTCTTTTAATTTATTTCTAGATTTCTGTCTTCAATATCACTGATCCTTCCCTCTATTTGGTCGACTCTGTTTCTCATGCTTGCTATTTCATTTTTCAATGCTCAAAGTGTATTTTTAATCCCCAGAAGTTCTATTCTGTTATTTTTGAGGGTTTCAGTCTTTTTGCTGAAGATCTCATTGTGCTGATCTAGTAGTTTTTTCAGTTCTTGAAATTGTTGATATGAATTGTTTTGAACCTCATTGAGTTTTTTTTCAGAATTACCATCCTGAATTCTCTGTCATTTATGTTGAATATTTCTCTGCCTTTCAGCTTAATTTCTGGAGATTTTTCTTTTTCTGAGATGCCATGTCACCCTGTTTGTTTTTGGTGTTTAATGAACTGTTTCTTTGCCTGTGCATTAATGGACGTGTATTCTGCATTATTTTTCGGAAAGATTTATTAAATAAAGGTCTCTCTTTAGCCTGTTGCAAATAAGGCATTTTTCTTTTGATTTCCATTAGGTGGCATCTAATCCTCTTGGATCCCTGCTTTGTATAATAAAGCTTTAATAATAACTTTTTCCCCCCTTATAGATGTTTAATCGTGCTGGCTGCTCTAGTCCCAGTCCCTGTCAGTGTTAACGACAGTTTTGGTAGCACTTGCCCAGATCCCCTGGTACTCTGTGTGGTGTTCAGTCTCAGAGGATATGGGGGGAAGGGCATTCTGGGTTAGGGGATAGGGGTTGTGGCTCAGCCTTGGTTTTGTAACTGCAGCTGGTAAAACAAACAAACAAACAAACTTGTTTCTCTGCTGTCCCTGCTTCTCTGCTTTCTGCTCTGATGACTGGGCCCTCCCACTGACAAGGTGGATCTCACAGTTCTCCCAGCCAGGACTCTTAAGGGACCTCACTGCACCTTCTCCCCTCCCCTTCCTTCTACAGGGAGCTCAGAGGGCTGTGAGAGGCAGCTCCTTTGTTTCTCCCAGTCTACTGCCTGACACCTGGGGTTCTGTCCTGTTGTAGCTCTTATGCACAGATTCCATTCTCAGGCATGCTGTTGTGCAGTTTGTATGTTTTTAGTTGACTTTTAGATGTTAAGCTTATTGTTGCTTTAAGGGGAGAGATCTGAAGACGTCTCTCACTCTGCCTTGTGTCTCAAAATGCCTGAACATTAGAATTTTAAGAACTTTGACCAATACTTCTTCCAAAGAAAATATACCCAATGTTCATATGCACATTTTTTTAGAAAATAAATATTGATACTTTGGTTACTCAAGATGTGCTAATTGCAGGATGTCGCATGATTTTAGCATGGTAACATGTAACTCCTTAGATCAGATTTCTTTAAGTTAATTGGATTTAAAATGTTTACTCCCTGTGCTGAAGATCAGAATAGTGGTCCAGTGAAAACCTCAAGTGCTGGCCATGATTATCTCCAGGAGAGGGGAGATAGGGAGAGCTTTTGGTCCTATAGCTAGAGTGCTACAGGATGAGAGAGTACACCCCTGTAGGTGGCACTTAGCAAAAGTGGAGGCTGGGCCTCATTTGGGGGATTGTGGAGCAAAGCTTGGGGCCACTAGAGTGGTCCTGGGGAAGGTGGGGAGGTGATGTGGGCTTGCTCTTGATAACAGACTCACATTACAGTTGTCCCTCAATGCCTATGGGTTTCACATCCATGGGTTTTGCATCTGCAAATTCATTCAACTGAGGCTTGAAAATATTTTTTGGGAAAAATCCTAGAAAGTTCCAGAAAGCAAAATTTGAATTTGCCATGTGTTGAGCACTGTGCAGAATCAATATAAAAGAAGTGATATGTAGGCATATCCTGCTGTAGCCTATATGCAAATATGAGTTATATACAAAAACACTATGTCATGTTACATAAGGGGTTCGAGCACCTATGCATTGTAGTATCCTTGGGGGGTCCTGGAACTAATCTCTCCAGATAACAGCGAATGACTCTTACTGTTTTCATGTGGTTTGGGATGCATGGTGCAGATGCTCATTCAGGCTGACTGTCCTAAGGAGGGAAGAATGCATTTATATGAATATGCAAATTATGGCTTATTTATGACCTTTCAGAGCCCTTGCTCTATCTCATGACCTCTTGCTACATGTTCTTTGAAGTTTAAATTTTCTCGATTATTTATTTTGGTTAGAACTCTTTGGAGCTTTCTCTGCACAGCCCCCTCCACGGGTCAAGCTATGGACAGGTGACCCTGTGGTCAGGTAGTGTAGTCTCCCTTTTGTATAATGAGCTCTGGCAGGGTAGCATGAAGTTGTGAAAAGGATGGAGTGCTTACATACTGTCAGCCTTGATTAGGATTATCCCAGGAACCAAGTAAATGAGTGCTGGCAGGAAAGCAAGAGGTGGCAGGGATGTACCACACTTTTATTTTGTTAGTGCCATACACCTTATTGCACATGGTTTCTTGACTGAGGTATGAGCTAGTTAAATTTAGACACATAGGAAATAAATGACTGCTGAATCCGCAGGAGATGTTCCAGTCTCAGATATTTCCTGGCTATACTTTTAAGAAAAGTGCTGTTTGATTTGTTTGGTCTCAGGTTGTAGAGACCTAGTACATGTTATTCACTGAGCAGTAGGAAATAGCAGACATTCTTAGATCTTCTCCCCATTACCATTCAGAAGGAGATGGTGTTCTTGGTCCTCTTGGTTATTTCCTGAAAACTAAGAGGTGTGTCGTTGCAGGCTGTGGGTCCTCCGTTGGCGTCGGCTCCAGTGTCTGCCTTCTCTCGCACTTCTGTCACGCCTTCCAATCAGGATATTTGCAGGTAACAGTTACTGCCGATGCTACAGTGGTTCATGCGCATCCCAGAAATAAGCAATAGTGTCTGTAGGTTCTCAATTTTCCATTAGTTTGGTCAGTATGCCTTTGCACTAACAGTTGGTCCACTTTTATGTGCTGTTTGCTCACCAAATTACCACGAGTCTCATTTCTTCACTTTGATGTCTGTTCTCTTTCAAAATTGTTTTTACTTTCTGTGCTTTTATTCCACTGTTCTCTGCATGCAGTTCCAGTGCAGTGTTTTCTGATTGTTGTCGTCACAGTCCCATGCAGTCTGCTGTTGTCTTGAAAGCTCCTCAAAGCCAAAGTTCTCTGACACAAGGGCTCACTGTGACAGTTATCTGTAAAGACACATTACAGGCGTCAAAGAGAAATTCCTATGGTTCAGAATGGGTCCAGGCCTTGAAGCCTGCTGAGGATACTAAAGCCAGAAGAACACTAAAGTTCTCAAAGTCCCTTAACGATGTGGGTGAGAAGGTCCAGGATGCTTTGGAAAGTTTTGACTATGTGGAAAGAACTTGTTCTGAAGGGAAGTTGATACTCTCTCAAGATCCATGTCTCAGAATTAACAGGTTCCATCATAAAGAAAAAAGAACACTGAATAGCAAACCTCCTGGCCATTCCAAACATTCTTGTGTTTCATCCTTATCTGCCCATCATTCAAGTGCCTCACAGGTGGAAGGTGGCAAGGGGGGCATGCATATCCCTCTTTTGGAAGAGAAAGCGGATGGCGAGGCTGTGTCCAGAAGCCGGCAACTGCTCAGGTACCTGTTCTCGCTCTCGCTTGGCTCAAGTGCAAGCAGCCTGCACAGGTTCCATGAGCTGGAGGGCTGTACTACTCACCAGCACACCTCCAAGTCCTCCAGTGGGCTGGTGGGGAGCGCGGGCTTCGGCTCCAATGAAATGGGAGACGATGACGTCTTTGAGGACAGCACATCCACAAAATCGAAGAGCAAGGTCCTGCGGGCACCCCTCTGCTCAGTGGAGAAGGACAGTGACCTGGATTGTCCTTCTCCCCTCTCTGAAAAATGTCCCCCCATCTCTCCTGTGTCCACATCAGGGGATGCCTGCAGGTTGGTTTGCCAAGAACCACCATTCTGGCCATCTCTGCTCACCACATCTGTGTAGCCTCATCTTGCTTTAATATGTGAAGTTTCAGGAAAAAGAATTGATAGGCAGTTGTAGACAATTTTGGATTAATAGTTTTCTCTAGAAGAATGGAGTATTGATATCATTTGAAAAATCAGTTTCTTTGAAATGGGTCCCATGAGTTTCATAGATGATAAAAAGGGAAGAAGCTGCACATATTAAAGGTCAAACTAACTCTTCTTAATTAAAAATAAGTAGATTTTGCCCCCCTCAAAAAAATTGAAAGTAAGTTTTCTGGCTTGATGGTCTGGATTTTAAGTATTGGCCTCATGTTTACCCCTTGCTCCACCTACAACATGATATGTGTGGGGAGAGCCTCTTCTTCTTTCCTTCTTTTTAACTTTGATGCTACCTCTACCCACGTCCTAGCTCCAGTTCCCTCCTCTGCCTCCTCCATTGTGCACGATCCTTCTCTGGCCCCCCAAATCTTTCAGTTTAATTTTTGTCACCACTCTTATGCCTTCCCCATTTTAATCTTTCCCCAGTCTCTCCTCCTTAGGGCCAGCTGTTATAATTTCTAACAATTGGATCAGAAACCCCTGTCACAGAAACAAATAGCTGAGAGCCTGGCTAGGGCCAGAGCCCAGCTCCTTTCAAGCCAGGTGTCTCTACCTGCTCTCCAGCTACTGGAAAAGACCCTTGTGTTTCTCAAAAGCCTATTAAGATACTAGAGGTTAGTAGCCAAATCTTGTTGCATGTACTGTGCACCTTTATAATGATGACTGATTTTAAATTCTCACTTATTGCTATGAGTGGTCCTGCATAAAGAAATGACGTTGCAGTACCATATGATGGTTTTTTGTTTTTGTTTTTGTTTTTCTGTTTTTGTTTTTTGTTTTTGGTCCAGGAGAGGTACTGTGATTTCTCTGTTTACTCTCTGAGAGAGGACAGAAATGTGTAGTTGTGGTATATGCATATGAGGTCAGTGATTATAGCTAAAAAGCAAATTCCATCATCTTTTTTTAAGTCACTGGTATTTTTGGAAGGTAGAGTGCTAGCTCTGTTTTGTACAGAAAAAAATTTCTAATTATTTTAACATTTAAGTTCTGGAAGCTGCTTCTCTGTTGCCTTAAATTTGTCTTTCAGTGAAGTTCTTGAGTCTTACCAAAAATGACTGCTTTGTCATTTCTTATATTGTTTTCCTCTCTGATGCCAAATGCCATCCAGATTTTCTATATTAGTGCGGTAAGCTAGAAACTTTTAGTTTGTAGTAATTGTCTTCATTTGTGTTTGTATGTTTTTGTGCTTCTAGTCAATTCTGTGATGTTTATTTCTGAAAGTTTTCTTTGAGGGGTTGACCTTCCACTGAAAGGTCATCTTCTCTGTCATGTAGCCCTCCTCGTAATGACCAGCTTTCCTCCTGCCATAGGATCTGTCACTGTGAAGGGGATGACGAGAGCCCTCTGATCACCCCCTGCCATTGCACAGGGAGCCTCCACTTCGTGCACCAGGCATGCCTGCAGCAGTGGATCAAGAGCTCCGATACACGCTGCTGTGAGCTCTGCAAGTATGAGTTCATCATGGAGACCAAATTAAAGCCGTTGAGAAAAGTACGTGTAAGGACGCCCTGAGAAGTACTTCAGCCTTGCTGAAATGAGTTCCCCTGTCAGAATTAGCACAGCACTTGGCTGGACAAAGCCTTCTCTTGTGTTCTTTTTCTTAAGAAGTGGGAGCTGGTACATGCATTCATGTAATTGAGATCATTGTTCCTGGTACTGGTTTCCAAGTCCCTCTTCTCAGGAAGAAACTCTTTCTTACCTTCAGTCACATTTTTTTTCTTTTTTCTTCATACTAAGACTGACTGCTTATCTGTGTCATTTGTTTGGTCCTTGACCACAGACTGTTTTATGACATTTTAGTTAGCATTTTAACTTTATGTGTATTAACTCTTCATGCCTTGCCTCTAATTAAGACTATATGTTAGAGATTAGTATCTCTCCCGGCACAAAGAACAACATAACAAGAAATTTGTTTGTATATACCTGTGAAAAATATTTTCTAGATGAGAGGGTGGAGTTGGTGAGAAAAGAAAGGAATAGGTATTACATGAAATGCAGCTTTCTCTTCAGGCCCTATGTCCTTGAGGAACCTTGTCCTATACTCACATCTTTTGTAAACATTGTTTGTTCAATGTCTTTCTCTATTCCCAGAACATAAGGGTTTTATCTGGACCAATAAAAGACTTGTCCTTATATCAAACCCTTAATATTATGTAAATTGTAAGGGGAATCATGTCATCAGACAACAGCATATTACAATGCCAGTTAACTGCTAACTCACCAGGTGATAGAACATATCCAGCATTCAGAGAAGGAAGTATTTGTTGTGAGGTCACTCTGGTGAAGTAGAGTGGTGATAGTATCATAGAATGTTTGGGTGTTTAAGCAGTTCTTAAAAGATAGGATAGAGAGGTGAGTTGTAGGGAGTTTTACAAAGGTCAATTGTCTCTGGATAAAAGCATATACCAAAAAGGTGAGGGTGAGCATTTCAGGGGAGTGTGAGAGGCTTGAACTGTGTGTCATAGGAAATCAGGGAGCAGAGGAGCATTTTAGGAAGGAAGCCAAGTGAAGATATATTGAACCATAGCAAAAAGCAATCTGGACTTTAGAAAAGGCCAGTACAACCTACTTAAAAACGTTTTGCCCCATAAAAGCCTTATCATTTATTGGATACCTGCTCTGTGTTGGTCTCTCAAGTGAGTCTTATGGCACTTTGCCCAATATAGATAATCCATGAGGCTCTGCTTTCATCTTGTTCTGCATAGACCCATCTGGAAAAAGGCTGCGACTAGGCTTGGCAAAGGATATGCAGTGTTTATACGTTTTCATTTTTTCTCTATTTTTGTGTGTTTTCTTCTGATTTGGAAACTAGTAAATGAAAAAGGAAATCTGGCTATTTGGAGTAAATTAGAGGAGATGGACTGGCAGAGACTGTTTGTACCAGGAATTCTTAGCATCAGTTTCAAGCTGTTGCTGCCAAAGTAGCAGAGGACCAAAGAGTGAGCTCCTTCTGCAGTCACCTTCACAATGTAGTGTGCCCAGTCTGCTAGTGTGTTGTAGCGTCATCAACCAACTTCTTCCTCTCTCTTGTGCCAGTCAGCAAGTCAGACTTAAAATATGCCCCCTGAGTTTTGGGCTAATGTGCTGTTTCATCAGGAACTGAAATCATAGAATTTTTTATCAAGCTGTTTGATGCCTGCTTGCAAGAAAAAGCAGACAAGGGGGTTACTCATTGTGGTTCATAGCTCATCTTGATCCCAGCTTCTTTTCATTGCATAGAAAGTTGACTGTTGACAGAATACCAGTACATGGTTTCTGGTTGAAGCCAGAAGTTTTAAGAGAATGACTTTGGGTATTTTGGGAAATTCATCTAATAAGAAAAGGATGTGGGGGGAAGAAAGCCAATCTTACCCATGTACAATACTCTCACCCCCACTGTAGCCTCATGCTCTGCGTTTGTTTTTTCAGTGGGAGAAGTTGCAGATGACAGCCAGCGAGCGGAGGAAGATCATGTGCTCAGTGACGTTCCATGTCATTGCCATCACCTGTGTGATCTGGTCCTTGTATGTGCTCATTGACCGCACTGCTGAGGAGATCAAGCAGGGGCAGGCAACAGGTATGTGCTCAGAACCAAAGGGGGAGCACCTAAAACAGAGGTCCTAGATAACACACTGGGGTCTCAGGATTGGAACATTACTTCAGATTGATTTTCAAGTCAGACTTCAAATGTCTGGGTTTCTGGAGGGGGCCATCAACTATGAGGCACCAGGCATCCTATTTGGATGTTTCTTTTGTTGTGGTAGTATTTAAAACCCATTGAGAAGAGATCAAATCATGGAGAGAAAGACAATCTTCATAAACTGTCTCCTGAAGACCAGGTTAAAAGGGAGTGGACACCCTTTCCCACCCTTCCTTCAGCAAAGTGAGCTTCAATGACTAAGAATCGTGAGTTATAGGAAGTTCATAAGTTGTGTTTCATTTGTTTCATATTTTAAATAAGATCAGCTGATAGGCTAACCAGGTTTTCCCCTTTCAGGAATCCTAGAATGGCCCTTTTGGACTAAATTGGTGGTAGTGGCCATCGGCTTTACTGGCGGACTTCTTTTTATGTATGTTCAGTGCAAAGTGTATGTACAATTGTGGAAGAGACTCAAGGCTTATAACAGAGTAATCTATGTTCAAAACTGTCCAGAAACAAGCAAAAAGAATATTTTTGAAAAACCTGCAGTCACAGAGCCCAACTTTGAAAATAAAGATGGACATGGAATTTGTCATTCCGATACAAACTCTTCTTGTTGCACAGAACCTGAAGACACTGGAGCAGAAATCATTCACGTCTGATTATGTGGCGTGTATAGTTTTCCTGGACATCAATGAACAGCTGAAGGAAATTGTTTACTGCCAATTGTGTACCTTTTCTTATGTGCTTTAGTAGCACAGACTGGGCAGGTGATTATTTTTAATGGCTTCTCTATTTCTAAACCCTCCCTGGTGAATCTCCTGGAAGGCTCTCACATCAGCTGTGCATGCCTGGGCTCTATTTCTGCCAGCATGCCTGTGGGAAGGGAAGATGGAAGACTCCATGACACCATATTAGGGAGCTGGCCCATGGTCTTGAGCAGAATGAGAGAAGAAAATGACAGACCTCTGGGAAGAGCAGGAGCAGGGTGCGCAATCTCATCTCATTGGCAACAGTCCCCAACCCTGGAGCAAAGTGTTTGGAAATGTCTAGTCACCATAGGAGAATTTCCCTCCTCACTAAGGAGAACCTGGGAGATGTGCTTCCTCTACCAGTGCTGCCACTGACAGTTCTCCCTAGCAGATGGACCTTGTGCTCTGCATGGTGGCAAGTGATTCACTAAGCAAACAGCACTTTACAGAAAGAAGATCTTTATTTTATAATATGTGTCCAGTGAGATTGACATTTAAAAGAGTGTCTCATTTAGAAACCTTCCCTTTATAACTCTGTTTATCTCTTTTATGTTATAATAGACCTAAAACCCTTTTGGCCTTATGTATTCTAAGAAACATGACATCCACTCTGTGTCTATTAAAGGGACTTGTGACTATAAAGTAGGACAAATAGGTATGAGACTTTTTTATAATATTTCATAAGAATTAATGCCTTCTAGATGGCAATTTGAGCATAATTTAGAGGTCTAAAGAAAAGGGAGTGAGTAGTTAGAACAAAACAGAATATTTAAAAACAGACAGACCTCTCTAGTTTGTGCTGCTTCACACTGAAAGAGTAAGGTTGCACCACCTTGGTCTAGGGTATATACAAGCAGGTGTTCCTGGGCACCTGCCACCTCGGCCAGGGGAGGTTCTGTGGATCACTGCTCAGGGCAGAGAGGCAGATGGGCTGGTTCTGGGACTACGGCCAGGAGTGAGCAGCAAAATGCCAGGGTCCACTGTGTCACTGCCCCCAGCCACACCCTTATCTGTTTATCGCCTTAAACTGGATTTAACAGAGAGGATCCTTTAGGGGCCCCAGCCCTGTGATCAGTTAGTTCTGTCATCAGGGATCATCTACTGTACCATTTTTCATAAAACAAACAAAACCAAAATCACTACTATCAAATGGCCTTTGTTCTTAAAAAGTCTGCTTAAAATTCTGTTTTAAAACCAACTTTATTGTACCAGGTAAATGAGTCAACTCCAAGAAAATAGGCAAGGAGGGTCTTCAGTGTAATGTGGATATGCCCAGATGCTTACTTTCTAAGCAACTCTGAATGCACAGAGTCTCCTCTGGGGGGTGAGGTGCCTGGGGGCCCTCTGTGCCTTATGTACCTCATCTTCCCTGTTAAGAGGATGAAGTAAACACAGGATGATTCATTTGCTCTCCAAAGTGGAAGCCCTGTTTCTTGTTTTGAAGCTCTGGGGGAGAGGATATGGTAGCAGACTGGGCTCTCTGCTGTCTCCCACCCAGAGTCAGATTCTTTGGGATCATGGGTCCTGGTCTAAGGAGCTGCTCTGCCAGGCAGATACTGCCAGCCACAGCCAACCCTTTAAAATTGATCAGCCTGCCCTTTCTCTGTCTCCCAGGCCATATCCAGCCTGTGCCTGTGATCACTGTGCCCCCAAGTGCAATTATCCACACCCCTTCTCAGCCTAAGAATACCAAGCAGCTAGACTGTCCATTCAGGGAGCTGAATCCTGGTCAACCCTGCCTCTGCTCCTTAGGAACTTCCTAGGAAAGGCCCCTTGTCTCTGCCATCTCTAATAGCAGATGAATGGTCAAGTGAAGAGAGGGATAGATTTTTAAGTGGGAATCTTTTCCTCTCCTCTGGTGGAACCCCTTATGCTGAGTTTGAAAAGTACTGAGACTGTAGAAAGGTAAGTGTGCTTTGGTAGTGATAGCCCCTGGGCACCCCACCCATTGTAGCTGGCACCCTCTTTGGCAAAGGTGCCTTTGTAAACATGACTGTTGTGTTGGTCCCATCCCCAACTAGATTCTCCTGTGAAGTCTTCTCATTTCTTTTCAGGGAGGCCTAACATCATCTATCTCATCACCTCCTACCAAGCTCCTAAAAACCCTCTGTCTGTGGCAGTCTGTCCCATATCCTTTCCTCTCCTGGAATGGCACACAGATATCCCCTTATCGTTCTCTTTTCTTGCAGGTTCTAGTTGAACACCTCTGACCCTATTCTTATTCCCAGCTATAAAATCTCCAGGTACTAATGAAAGCACCAAGCCTTGGCCAGATTGGGAACAGCAGATCTGCCAGGTTTTCCTTTATTATGTATCAATTCGCCTTCTATGTTCTTTTGGAGGTTAATTATTCCCCAGGTTTCCTTCATCTTGCACCTGGCTTTAGTGGGAGGATGACATTTAGCTGAACCATGAAGAAACATAGGATGAGCTTGTAAGTCTCAGGGCCAGGAGTGCTGGTACTTGTGGGCCATGCAGGGGGGAGATGGATATAGTCTCAGAGGTGTCACCAGCCAGACTTTGGCTGCCAGCAGTAATTTGGTTTTTGTGCCCAAGTTTAAGAATTTCCAGAAAACTCTGCAATAGGTCTCTTTCTACGCCAGTCCTTTAATGTCTCTTCCCCCCTTTTTTTGCTTCAATCCACTCTTGTCAATCTTATGGATCAAAATTCGAAACCTTAGGGTGTGTTCTACCTGGCTACAGATACACAGGCCCCAGGGAGTTGGACCAGTTCGAGAACCTACTAGCATCATGCCTGAATGGGTCGGAGCTGCTTCTGCTGCCTGGTAGTTGGCTGCATGGCTGGGAGAGGATTGGGAATAGGGTAGAGATTCATTATGCTGTAGATTTGGCAAACACAATTTTGAAATACCCTTTTGAATCAGATTTGAAATATGCAGCTTCCAGCTTTAGCACAAGGAAAGAAGAAAACAAGGAAATGAAGGCATTTATCTTTATTTTGGAAGTAAGTTGTGCAGCTCATCACCTACTTAGACGCAATGCTTCTAGAAAGTTGATTGTTAATAAAAACCAAATTTACACTGGCATGTGTAGTGTAGTTTCTAAAAAAGCACTTCACATTTGAATTTTTTCTTAGGAAGTTTCTAGTTATCTAAATGTCTAGTTTTGTATCCTTTTGTGTATCTTCACTATTTCTCAGTATTACCTCTTGAATAATTCTCTGTATGAGAGCTTGTTTGTGCTATACACAGGGGCATCTAATTGTAGCAATAAAGCATTTCTTTAAAAAGGAGTTTTGCCATGAAAGTGTTTTTCTGCAAGGAGGTTGGGAACCTTGGAAGATATGCCAGCAGCCCTGATCCCTTTTTTAGGTTCTTCTGGCTTATACGTTAGAGAAGAAAATCATGCACCCTCTGGAGGTGTTGATTTTCCTTAGCCTGTCTCTCTGAGGAAGGACATCTCTCACACACACTGGTGGTCAGTGGGAGAGAGTGGGTTCTGGATGGCATGTGGGCAAGAAGTAAAAATTGACATCGTTCACACAGGTGTGCTTGATTGAGACATTCAGGCTGTAGCTGGACTCACTGCCCCAGAGGAGCCAGACTCAGGTTCTGGGTGTGTATGGCAACAGGACCCTTGGAGGAGCCAATTGTTTAATTAGCCTTATCTCTTGAAACATTTACTGAACTACAGCCTAGCTGAGTTAGAGAACCAGAGGAGACCAGCAGGAGTACTGGTGATAGCTTAGCCTGGCTGCATCTCCTGGCTTCTGACGGCTTCCGTGCCAGTGATCCTCCACTTTGGAGAATGCATTTAATTTTTGCTCACACAGCTTTACCTGTGTGCATCAGGTGAAAGGAGGGAGGCCAAAGTTTTCTAGAATATACTGTACCCTAGATGAGCTAGGAGAATTTGTCTATAAATTATGGGTACCGTGTAGGCTTCCAGAAAACTTGGGAGCTAAGCAGGAGGATACTTTGCCAAAGTGTCTTTCTTGCCTGAGTTCTGTGGAGAAGAGGTCCCTAGAACTGAGTGGAGTTGTTGAGGATTCTAGAGGAGCATGTGCCGGCTGCAGAGCCAGCAGAGCTGATGAACCTGCTTGGGTGTGTGGTTGCAGGAAGAAGGAAAGCCAGGACATGCCCTGAGATCATGCTCAACTGTGGGTGGAGGGAGTGGTGAGGAAGTGGAGATGAAAGAAGACTCCGCTTTGATAAGAATGTGAGGGGGGTTGCCCTAGAGGAGCCTCTTTGCCTTGGTGATAGGGATAGGATGAATTTAATGAGTTTGACCTAATGGGGTCTTGCTGCAGGCAGGCTTAAGATGATGCTGCACCTTGGCCTTTCTCCTCCTTGACTCCAGCCATGAAGTGGTGGGGTATAGGGCTGCTGCATTACGACCTCCTGAGATACTTTGAATTTTCTATGTCACTAATGCTTGGTGGTCAACCTCCTGTTTTTGTAAATAAATGGGCACACAGTCATGCCATTGATTCACACATTATAGTCAGCTGATGTCTTGCTGCAATGGCAAAGTTGAATGGTTGAGACAGAACTTACAGCCTGCAAAGCCTAAAATATTTATTTACATGCTCCTTTATAGAAAACGTTTGCCAACTCTTGGTCTCTGTGAATGGTGCCCCTAGAGTTGTTGGTCACAGGCTGTCAGAGGCATGGGTGGCCCCTCTCCAGTGCCTGCCCTTTTCCCCAGCCTCTGAAGTGCCACAGTGACTAGGAGTCCTACTACGCCTCTGCGTGGATGGTTGTGGAAGGTACTGAAAAGTATAGTTCCAAAGCGTAAGAGGGAGAGGGGAAGGGCATGCCTTCCTGAGCTGACATTTCCTCTGGGTGGCAGGACGCAGCCTCTCAACCAGTAGAGAAGTTTATGTCTTCCCTGTTTCTTTCGAATTGTCTCTTGGAGCAGAAATAAAAGGAACAGAGTCTGAACACTACTGTGACCTCAGTGACCCATGCACACACAGTAGGGACATGGAAGTCCAGTGATTCAGGGAGCCAAGTCTGGCCCCCACTTTGGCCCCCTGTATCACCTTCCATGCTCTAGAGGAGATAGTGCTAGGCAGTTCCCAAAGATGAGCTGACCTGGCTTTGGTTCTGGTTCCATTGTAGCAGAGTCTGGAGGAGTTGTGGTGACAGGAAAATGGCAACATAGGATGGTGTGTGAAAGTGGATGCGTCTGTTATCCTTATTGTCCTACTTTGTGATGTTGAGATGTTGCACTGTCCTGTAATGACATTATGATGATAGTAGCTGGAAGCTCTTGGTGGGGTCCTTCTTTTTGATTGGTTGGTTAATGACTCTTGGTTAATACCAACAAAAATTGGGTAACCCAAATGTCCCCCAGACTTTCAAAACTTCTGGTCTATGAAATCCAGTCATCTAGGAACCCTAGTCCAGGGGTTCTTTCCTCGGCCAAGATATGTGTGGTGCCTTGAGGACTGTGTGAGAGCCTGTGTCATCATCCTGAATTTTAAAGTAGTCTGTGCTTCCCCTCCACATCTTCTCCTGACACTAAGAACAGCTGTTCTAGTCTGACCCTGAGTGTATCTGCAAAACCGAGGCCCAGCAAGGGCATTGGTTTGCATCACACTGAGTCACTGAGAGCTCCTCTGACTTATTGCCTTTCCTCCCACCCCACCCTTGAGGGGTTCTAGGAGGACGTGCAGCCAATTTCCAATTCTGCCCCCTCTGATCCAGCCCTGCAGAGGCCCAGTACTGAGGGAAAGGGTTGGGATCTCTGGACTTATCCCATTACTTAACATGGAGGAAGCAGGGGAGGATGTGGTGGTTCTGGGGACAATGCCCCTGTGGGGGAGGAGCAAGCTTTCTTTGACTCTCAGGGTTCTTTCTGCTGATCTAGTAAATCTGCTTATCTAGTAATCAAATAGACACAAGACAGGTTAGCAAGAGAAGATAACCAAACTTAACCCTGCATACATGAGAGATCCAGAGACAGAAAGGGAATATGGATATATAAGACATTCTGAGCTAGGAGTTAGGTAAAGTACTTTGGGGGCTTCAAAAGATCATTGAAGGATGACAAGAAAAGCAGATGCTTAGTAAACAGAAGTTTGTCCTGCCCTATAGATAGGTCAAAGGAGGTTATCTCTGATAATTACTTATGATGGGCAAGGCCCCTAATTCAAGGTATTCCACTTCAGAAGTTTCTCTTGAGCCCAAAGCTAACATTGCCTTTAACTCAAAATAATCCACATACCACTTAGGCACATCTAGGGTTGCTCATTTTGAATCCCCGTATTGCCCACTGGGTTGAACTAGCAACTACCTGACCAGTTTCTAGTTTGTCAGAGTCCTGCCCCGCAGAGAACTGATGGCAAAGGCTTCACTGCTTCAGAGGCACTTAAGGTAAATTATTAGATGTTGGAGATTGAAGTACTCTGTGGGATCACCCAGACACATTGGCAAGAAGCACTGGCTTGGCCTGGAGCCTGGCTACCCTCAGGCTAGTGGCCTCTCCTGGGTTCCTGAATTTTGCTGAGTATCAGTTTCCTCATCTGTGGAATGGGGCTGACTGTTACTGTTGTGGCCAACATTGAATAGACCAAAGGCTGTTTATTTGCCGGCAGCTATCCTTGCAGGAGCAGCCCCAAAATGTAGAGGTACAAGGTTTTTAAGCCCTAAATCCCATTCTTCATTCTGTCTGAACACAAAGATCTACTTTTCTTCTATTCACTACCTGTCAACCCACTGGCCGGGTGTGCAAGGAGGGGTACAGAAGCAGAATGCTTATTGTTAGAATGTTATGTTCCTATACTTAATAGCCTATGTTCCCATGATGGTAGCCAAGCAATAATTTCCAGCTTCTATACAATTGATTGTTTCTCATGCCATGCAGGTAAGCAGGGTGACTGGGGCAGTTAGCATATAAGCTCATTGTTACAAGTTTCATGATTAACAGAATGTGGCTAAGGGTTCCAGAAACTAGGCCTAAGGTATAGACTTCCTTTGTCTAGTTTTAGGTTTTAATTAACTTTTACCCTTATCAGATTTCAGCAGGCTGTCACATTACTGCTGTGCCCCTTCAGGGGAGCTTTAGAGATCAAGCAGTGCTGGTTAAGTCTCTCCCTTTATAAAGGATCCATTCAGTGCTCCTTACTCCAGGCCTGGAATTACAGCAGGCCTTGATGCCCAGGGAAATAAAAGGGTACTGAGGGCCTGGGGCCCACGGCCCAGCCTGGCTCTGCCCAAAAATGCACATATACTGTGACTATTTGTGGTGTCAGTGAAATAGCACACTGGTAGCACATTGGTGATTAATGCTATTTTTGAGTTGGTTTTACAGAAACAGCACTGTGCATGTGTCATTCCTGTCCTCAGGATGACCCTGGTGTCAGTGGAACTAAAGGACCAAGATGTGGAACCCATGAAACTGTTACCAGAGAGTGGGGATCCTCTCCTGGCACGTTATCCAGGTTCTTGATGTCTTGAACAAAGAATTGAGCAAGACACCAAAACACAGTAGAAAAGAAAGGTTTTATTAGAAAGGAAAGTACGTTTCTAGAAGTGATAGTAGGCCTGAGCAAGAAAAATGTGACTCAAAAGGCCCAGTAACAAAGACTTTGGGGTTTTTATCCCTTTTTGCTGTGGGTAGTTACTTTTCTTAGAAGAGTGGGCTTCCTTAATTAACAACTAAGATGACAGGACTCAGATTCATCATTATGCTTTCTGCGCATGTTTGTTCCCAGAATTCAGTCTGTTATAATGATATTAATAACTTCCGGGCCTGTGTATCATATTATAATGATGATATAATGAGGCTAAAGTGAGTTGACAGTCATTGGGGTCTTCATTGCTTCAGGTGCAAGTGACTGGCTTAAATTAGTACCTAAATCTCTGCCTACTGGTTTCTTTGAGTTAAAAAATGCCTCCTGGCTTGCTTAATTGTGGGTGGATTAGTACGGACCCCTTCTAGGATAGGATGATCTCAGAGTCTTTGCAGACAGACCCAAACTCCCTAACTTTCCTGCCTAACTCTTTTCTAAGAGCCATGAATCCCCTTATTATAAGTATGGATATTGAGAGACAGGAAGTCTCTTCTTCTGTATCTGCTTCCTGCTCAGAATGGCCATAGTCCCTGCCTACAGGGGTTTCATGGAACTCTTTCCCTTTCTGCCTCAGTCAGGGTGGGGTCTTGGATTTTCTGCTGAAGTGCCACATCAGTCCCTAGACAAGGAGAAGAAAATACAAACTCATTATTTAAGTCATATATCAATTAATTTCTATTATTGACTTGCCTAATATTAAGGGAGTAAAGGGAAACGGGCTTGGTTAATATATTTCTTAAAGAGTAAAAAAGATCTTTGGCTTAAAGTCCCCTCTCTCTCCAACTCTAAGGGCCCTGTGTGACTTAACACCATTTCTGCTAACAATGGGCTGATGGGCAATTATCAGGATTTGAGGGAGAGGGCTTTTTTCCCAAAGAAAGGAGGGAAGAAAACTAGGTTTACCAAAAAGATTAAGAACTCTGCAAGAGATGTCCCATTTCATTTCCTGCTAAAAGATTAAGAATTTTACAAGTGATGTCCCATCTCAGAACCAAAGGACTGGAACTTAAACACTGAAACCCCCTCACAAGCAGTGTGTCCATTGTCCAGGAAGATCCAGTGCAGAAGCCCCATTTTCCCCAAAATGGCAAAGTTCCAAAGCTCTCCAATCAAAACTGGCTCCTCCAGCACTTCCACCTACCAGTCTGTTTCCTATTACCCCTTAAAACTCACCCCTAAGTCTGACAAAGGAGACTGATTTGAGCTTTATCTCTGGTCTCATTGTCTGGCTGCTACACAAATAAACCCCTTTTCTTTGGGAAAACCTATTGCTTAAGGCTTTGGCTTTCTGTGGGCAATGGCAATAAACTCCAGGGACTCTTGTTTGGTAACATCTTACTGGTGGGAGGAGGGTGACCCTTGGAGTTAAAATAGAGCTGATCAGAGGAGGGAGAGTGGCTGGTCTTTCTTTGGAAAAGATGAAATGTCTGATTAAACATTAGGAGGAGAGGGGAAGGCATAGCTGAGCATGATGGAAGAATATCAAACACAGTCCCTTCCTCAGGGAAAGGCCCTCTGCAGGAGCATGCTAAGTCTTTCCTGGAAGGGCTCAGCTGTAGCCTGAGTCCTCAGGGAGCAGGTTCTGAACCATAGTTCAGCAGTGGAGGCATCATGTATTTTTATATATCTGAAATGTATATAAAATGTAGGTTGCTTACTAGTTATTGACATTAGAAATGTTAGGTAGGTAGTCAGACAAGTGCAACAAGAACGAAGGCTCTGTAACCATAGAAACTTCCCTTGAAGACTTTCCTTAAGTACTTTCCAGAAATACCTCCCTTTTCAGGTTATAAATTATCCCAAATCCTAGAGCACAAAGGCCATAAAAGCTTCTGGCTAAACCAGCTACAAACGCATGTGCAGAAAGTACTGCCCATAATTTCAGCCTCATTATACCATCATAATATCACGACTGTGCCTGGAAGTTCATGAATCTAATTATAACACTGAAGTCTGGGTAAGCACATGCGCGGTAGTCAAAGGGTTATGTAGTTGCCAACTGTCAGTCAAGGTGACCTCACATATGGATCATCTAGGACCACCCATCACTGCCCAAATATCAATAGACCTTCCCATTTCTGCATTATTAGAACCCCCTCCTTGCTGGAAACCTGCTCATCCTTTGGGGGCATACTGCCTTATCTCTTCACCTCCCAAATTACACAGTTTTGCAGCCTTCCTTAGCAAGGCCTGTTCCATTCTAAAATGTACTTTCAAGGAAACTTTTCTCAATCTCGCCAACCTATAATTCTTTGCTGTGGTGGTGGGGAAGAACAGCAGGACAACACACACCACCATCCTCCTCCACCTCCTCCATACCACTGGGGTGATACTAGATTTCACATCTCCCCATGGTAACAGAAACAAGGCAAAAATTCACATCCTTGTTTACTTTGTACACTTGGGTGTGTGAGAAGAGGCAAGTGTAGTTCTAAACATAAATTCCTGGAAGTGGAAAAAAGGGATAGAGGCATTTTAAGGTGCAAAACTGACTTACATAGTTATTCACTTATCTTCCTCTTGTGAAAATATCACTCTTTCCTTACATTGCAATATGTGGGTGTTATTTTTTAAATTGATACTAAAATGATTGTCATTCTCTCATCTCATTGATGTTTTACTTTGCATTTATTTCTTGGATAAATAAGATTGAGCATCTTTCATTCACTACTCATTTCTGCTGATATAAATTTCCATGCCTTGACAATTTATTTCTGTAGTTTGGTTTCTTTCTTTTTTTTTTTTTTTTTTACATTGAATCATGGGTGTTTTTTATGGTGTAAAAACATTAATTCCTTTTATATTAGTGGCAAATAAGTGCAATTCATGAACTTTTAAAAACAAATTTTAAATATAAAAATTTAATTATATAATAGAATTATATAATTACATATGCCCTACATTCTACAATTAACATATTGCTATATATGCTTTACCACATATCTCCATCTATTCATCACTGTACCCATATCTCTTTTTTTTCATGCATTTTAGAGTAAATTACCACTAAGTATACTTCACCCCAACCACTTCAGTCTGCCTATTGTTGCCTAGAATTCAATATTTGTTTGTGTTTTTTTTTTATTCTTAGGTAAAATTTACTGAGTGTAATAATGCACAAATCTCAAGTGTACCATTTGATGAGTTTTGACAAATGTATCCACCTGTGTAACCCAGACCCTTATCAAAATAGATAACATTATCTCAATTCCAAAAATTCTGATGCCCCTTTCCAGTCCACCCCTGTCCCTATACTTCCCAAAGCAAACATTCTGATTTGTTGGTTTTAGCTTGTCCTAAAACTTAATTTTGCTGGAGTCATACAGTATATATACCTATTTGTAAGCATTCTTTCAGCCAGCATAATGCTTTTGAATTTCATATATGACATTGAATTGGTTAGCTCATTCCTTTATATTGTTTATTAATAGCCCATTATATGAATATATCAATCACTTGGTTCGTTTTCTAATTTCTGTATGCTTGAGTTTACAGTTTGGGCCTATTATGAATAGAACTATGAGGAATATTTTTGTGAATATGTATTTTTATTTCTCATGAGTTAATACCTAGAATGGAATGCTGGTTCAGAGAAGGTAAGGATATATTTAGTTTTATAAGAAAACAAACATGCTTTTCCAAAGCAGGTGGACCATTTTATATCCCAACAGGTGAAGGTTTCAGTTACTTTATATGCTTGACAACATTTGGTGTTGTCAGTCACTAACATGAAATACAAGAATTTTAGCCATTCTCATGGATGTGTAGTTGTATTTCATTGTGGTTTTAATATGTAGTTTCCTAATTACTAATGATGTTAAATATCTTTTTATGTACATCTTGTCATGTGCTTATTTGTCATTCACAGACTTTCTTATCAGTCTCTGTATTAGTGGTGGCAATCTATAGCCTACTGGCCAAATCTAGCCCATGACCTGATTTTGTAAGGCCATTGAACTGGGGATGTGTTTCACATTTTTAAAATGTTGTTTTAAAAAAATACAACAGATTGTACAAAGCCTGGCAAACCTAAAATATTTACAGAAAAAAAGTTTGCTGACTCTGCTATATACTTAAAGTGTATCTCTTATTTATAGCATATTGTTGGGTATTGATTTTTTAAATCTATTTTGATCATCTCTGTTGGAGTTTTTAGTCCATTAACATTTGATGTAATTATTTACATGGTTGGTTCTGTCTCCCATTTTATTATTTGATTTCTGTTTGTTCCCTCTGTTTTTATTTCTCTTTCCTATTTTCCTTTTTTCTTTTAATTATTTGTGCATATTTTATAATATGATCTATTGGTTTTAGCTATACTTTACATTATTTTTAGTGGTTGCCCTAGGGATTATAATCTACCTACTTAAAATTTAACAAACTTCTTAGAATTAATATTCTGCCACTTAATATGTAGAAACCATGTGACTGAAAAAGTTCATTGAATACCCATTGTCTTTTTGCTATTTTCATATGTATTATGATTACATTTATTATTAATGCCACATGACAATGCTATAATATTTGCTTTAAATGTTTGTATATATTTTAAAGGAATTAAGATGGGAGAAAAGTCTCTTAATGTAGGAACTATTCATAATTTTCAATACTTTCCCATTCTTCCTGAGGATCTGAGTTTCCATCTCGTATCATTTCCCTTCAGCCTGAAGAACTCCTTTTATTTCTTGTAGTATAGATCTACTGGCAATAGGTTCTCTTAGTTTTATTTCACCTGAAAATTTCTATACTTTATTTTCATACTTGAAAGATAATTTTCAAGTATACTTTATTTTCATACTTGAAAGATTACAGAATTCTGTGTTGGTGATTGTTTTCTTTTATTGTTTTAAAAATGCTGTTTTCATTGTATTCTGGCCCCTACAGTTTCTGATGAAAAGTCATCTTTAATCAAAATCATTCCATTGTATATGTGCCACCGCTTTCAAGATTTTTAAAACTTTTCTTTTGAGGAGTTTGACTCTTTGTATTTATTTTGCTTGGGTATGGCTGTGCTTGAAGCTGTAAGTTTATGTCTTTCAACAAATTTGGAAACATTGTAGACTTTATTTCTTCAAATATTCATTTCGCCCAATTCTTCACCTCTCCTCTCTTTTTGGAACTCCAATTACATGTATGTCAAACCTTGTAATATAAGGTCATTCACAATAGGTCTCTGTGGCTCAGTTCATGTGAAGAAAATTCTCTCTGTACCTCAGATTGGAACATTTCTATTGATCTATCTTCAAGTTCACTGTCTTTTTGCTGTTATCTGTTTTGCTATTAATCCCATTGAGGTTTCTTGTTTTTTCATATTTTTTTTTAGTTCCAGAATTTCCATTTGGTGGTGGTGGTGGCCCTCCTCCTCCTCCTCCTCCTCCTCCTCCTCCTCCTCCTCCTCCTCCTCCTCCTCCTCCTCCTCCTCCTCCTCCTCTCTTCCCCCTTCTTCCCATCCTTCTCCTCCTTACCCCCATCCCATCCCTCAGCTGAGATTTTCTATCCTTTCACAAATTGGTAACATATTTCCTTTAATTCATTGAGCACATTTATAAAAGCATTAAATCCACTGTCTTCTAATTCCAACATCTGAGTCATCTTGTGATTAGTCTCTGTTGGTTGTCTTTTCTCTTGAGATTAAGTCACATTTTCCTAATAAGGTGTGTGTTGGGTAAATTTTACCCTGGCTATTTTGAAAGTTATTTTTTAGAGATTCTGAGTTCTGTTATATTCCTCTGAAGACTGATTTTTTCCTTTTAAGCAAGCAGTTAACTTTGTTGAACTTAAACTGAAGACAATTTCAAAGATCAAATATCTGTTTGTTTTATCTTCATTTGAGCTGTTTGCCCTTGGCTCCATGCAAGTGTGTCTTAGGGGTCAGCCAGAGGTTTGGACAGCGTTTATGAACAGAAATGTGTCAACAAGAAGCAGTGCTACTCAGCCAGCTGCAGAGAACCAGGAGGGCTAGCTGCAAAGAACATAATTGACTGACAGCTCCAGCTGTTATACCTTTGGATCGGTTACATTCATGCCAAAACAATATATGTCATTCCTTCCTGATGCAAGATATCTGTAATGGGCAACTTTTGTTTAAAGTCTCCCCATTAGTTGGAGTGAGACTTAGAAGTACACTACACTTAGTAGCACACTGCAGTCTTGAAGTCCTTTCTACTCACTCCTTCCCACTTTCCTTCCACAGGTGTCAAACTTACATTGCCACCCCTACCTGTTCCTCTTTCTTCCTGCTCCCTCCTTGTTCACATGGCCTTGTGAGTTCTAAAGGTTGGCATGTTGATCCTCACAGGGACCAGGAGCTGAATGAGTGCCTCTACCATGATCATATGTTAATGGAGTTTGCCACCAAGGTCATTCACAAGTGTGGTGGGAAGTTCTCAGAGGGATGGTAGGAAGTCTGGGGCATTAAGGAGCTGGACCTCAATTTTGCTAGTACCCACTCCAGTGGATGAGTTTCCTCAGAGGAACTTGTGATTTCAGGAATGCATGCATACTTATCCCATACTATGTTGGCCGTGGTGGAAGACCTAGATATTGAGTTCATGGTCTACCACATTAGGTGGACCTTCAGGAAATCCTGGAGACCCGGCTGACCTGATTCTGAAGATGGTGGTTGTGGAATGGAGATATGTGTAGGAGGAGACAATAGATATCCATGTCCAAGCTCAGAGCTAGGGCTGGCTCTGCTTCTTGGACTTGGAAAGAAAATACATTTTTTAAAAAGTCATGTTGAAGCCTCTGCTATAGGAGAAAATAACCCGCAGCTCCTGAGACTGCCTGGAATCTACCTTCCCAAGAGGGAACAGTATGCACCATGGGACCTTATGCCAGCCCTGGGCCTGTCCTCCAGGGACTCCAGAGACCACATGGGAAGACAACAGAGGTTCAGACAAAGCCCTTGGAGAGAAATGAGCTCTATCCGGGTAATCAAGGAGGCCTCCTCAGATGGTATGGCATTTGTGATGTGTTCTGAAGGAAGAATAGGAACTTTCTGGGCAAAGAGAGAAAAGCACCTTCTATCTAGACTGGTGGTAGTGGGGAGGCTTTATCCTAGATGAAATCACAATGATTATGGCATTTTTGGTGGGGGGAGGGGATGTGAGCTGTACGAGTTGGTTAGAACGTAGCATGTGGAAGGAGGCCTGTTTTAAATAAACTTTTGTAACAACCAATTCTTAATTCTTTTAACAAGGATTTATTTGTGTATCTGCTATACATAAGAAATTGATCTAAGCATAAACAGAACAGAAATAATCATTCTGTGTCTACAACAAAAAGAAACATCATCATTCTGATTTGCTGTTGCCACCTGATGTGAAAGTGCTGAGCTGGGTGTAGGGCAGTAAGCCACACCATTATGCTGAGTAGGAGGGGTCCTTGCAGTGTTTGCGCACTTTGATCCAAGTATGGGATTCAGTATGACTGAAGAATAAAACAGGAACATGCACCAAAGCTTAGCTATAATGTGGTGGCCCAACCTGAAGCAGACTTTTGGTTTGAAGCCAGTCAGCCTGGGGCCTGAAGGTGGAATTCTCAGGAGTCCTGGTAGGTCTGGGAGAAGTAAGCTGCCAGGAGGCCTGCCCTGTGGCCACCATGTGCGCCTCCCCACTAGACAGGCTGGAGTCTGAGTGCCAAGCAAAGTCCTGAGCAGGTGGCCATTCCTGGGATGAGACTGGCCCAGGCAGCCACTCATATGGCCACGCTGTTGGGAATTCGGTCTGGGGACAAGTAGTAATATGGCAGCTTCTTATTCTTGTTGCGCTCAGTGATCACACTGACTATGGCGTCGAGGTTCTTGCGGAATCGGGCCATGGCCTCCTTTACAGGTTTCTCGATGAAATGTTCCTCTGGGTACATGCCCAGGAACAGCTGAGGGCCCAGACACAGACAGACATACATATAGACCAGTTAATCTTCAATGAAGCATTGTTAACTGACAGGCTTTGTCCCACCCGTAGAGATGATCCCTTGGGAGTCGACCTCTGCCGCCTGGTGAGAGTGCCCTGAGAATGCCAATGCCATCTCCAACCTGGCTTCTGGAAGGAAGCCTCTGGGGGTGGGAGTGGGGGAGCATACAGATAATGGGAGAAATTACTGTCCCACAACAGGCTGGCTATAAGGATGTGTAATGGTGCAGGTAACTGTGGATGCTCTTGTTTGGCCAGCTGTAGTGGGCATGTGGCTGTGGAGTCCTGCTTTGCCCTGTCCTATACAGTACTCCTGCCTTCCTATCTGGCTCCAGGCAGCAGGGGTGTAGGGGCCAGAGCTGGCCCTTCTTTCCCCCGTTGAGATGGTGTGCTCATTTGCACACATCTACAAATTAAAACTAGACATATTAAAAATACTATTGATTGTTAAACTTGGACAGTTTCATATTCAGGGCTGGAAAGAATGGGAGAAACACATGCTATTGATGGGATTTTGGATTAAGTTTGTGAAGGGCAGTTCAGTCTCAACATTCTTCTGATTGATGAAATTCTGCTAGGAATATATCATCTTCCTGTTGAATACATGTGCAAAGACATACACAAAGATGTTTGTGAGGGACCAACACATTAGCAAAGGCCCTAAAGCAACCTAAATGTCTACAAGTCTGGGCCTGGTCAAACTAGTATAAGTCATTATGCACAGTACTGAGCTAATGCCATTGAGTTAATTCTTCTGAGATTCCCAGCTTTGGGACTATGTTAAATAAGGTGTATGTGCATGGAAATGTCTGGAAGAATACCCAGGAAACCCTCAGTGATTATCTCTGGGGTGCCAGGGAGAAACCCACAAGAGAGAGCTTTGTCAATAACTGGGCATGGTGGGGGTGACCTTGTGGGGAACATCACCAAGGAGCAGAGTCCCTTGTGCTCTCCTGTCCCAGTCAGCCTGAGCTCCCTCCAGGCTCAGGCCTGAGGACTTCGTGGGCCACTCCAGGCTTGGAAGTCAGGATTCCTGTTGGGCAGTTATCCACCCTGAGCCCTGAATCACAAAACCGTGAGGTTGAGGAATGGGTTAAACCTGAGTGACCTAGCTGCTAGGAGGGGCAGAATGGCCTCACCTCATTTTCCTGGAACTGGCTCAGTGCCCACACTGCACCCAGGTGCCAGCAGGAGCGGCCACGGTCTGGAAGTGTGTCCACGATCTGCTCAATAGTGACCACACCCTTGGCCGTGGGCGGTGGGGCTCGCATGGTTGGGGGTGCATTGGGGATCCAGGAGCACCAGTCATACTGCAAGGAGAGCCGAGAGACATGCAGTCCATCTGCTGCCCGCCTGTGCCTCTAGTCTCCCTCCTGTGCACTCCTCCTCCAGGAGGCCTTGGGCAGTGAGCTACAGCCCCCTTGCTATGGCTGGATCCTCTGCTAAACCTGCTGAATCTTCGTCTGGAACACCCAATCAGAGGCCCTGAGGATGCCTGGCTTTCTCCACCCACCCAACTGGCTGGAAGACTAGGAAGAGGGGCAGCCCTTCCCAGCAAATTAGTAGCAGTCAGGGTCAAGGTGACCTTCCTGATTTCTTACCTAGAGGTCTTGCCCT
The DNA here is from genome assembly GCA_030015415.1 of Cynopterus sphinx. NCBI lineage: Eukaryota > Metazoa > Chordata > Mammalia > Chiroptera > Pteropodidae > Cynopterus > Cynopterus sphinx. The sequence continues at coordinate 58,746,006 of CM057382.1, forward strand.
ACCCTTGCCCACCTGGCCAAAGTTTACTGCTGCATGCTGGGCTGAGGCTGTGAAGATCACCACTGTAAGGTACTCAGACAACTTCTCCTTGGTCTTGATGGACTTGGGGAAGCCTAAGGCAGAGTTATGGGCTGACTAAGGCTCACTCTTAGTAAAGGACACCCAACCAGCAGAGCCCCATCCCCACCCCTGGCCCTCCCTTGGCTCTCCCAAACTGGTGCTGGAGGGCCCAGCATGGGCAAGACACACTGGGAAGAAACAGCAGCTTGGCCCAGTGTCCTGATGTTTATGACCTGGGCTCTCAGGGCTGCAGAAAGTCCCTGAGATGTCCCCATGAAGCATACTGGTAGCCAGGTGAATGCCACAGGCCAGTGTTGCCCAAGGAAAGTCAGAGGAGAAAGGAAGAGCAGAAGAGAGGACTGGAAGAGAGCTGGGGGTGGCATGGTCCTTACCTGAAGCCTTCTTGCCCCGCATACCATACACATAAATGTCCTTCACAAAGTCCTGTAGCTCCTGGTCCTCCACCACCACTTGGTCACTCTCATAGTAGATGTCTACTACATCAGCCGTGAACCTGACTCAGGAGGAGAGACCCAGCCAGGAGTGGATAATCAAGCCAGGGTCCATAAAGCTGTGCCTCCAGGCCCCAGGGCAGGGCCCCATTAGTGACTCTCTCACTTGCTTCTTAATTTCTAGGTCATTAAGGTCATCCCTACCCCTGTATACTCTCCCCTTCCTCTATCAGTGCCCTGACAACAGAATCAAGCCCCTAGATCCCTGAGTCAGTTGTGCAGGCCCCTGGCTGAGTCTTTCAATGCCCAAATTCACTCCTCCTCCAGGACCTCCACTCCTGCCACACAAAGCAGGTCCCACAGCCCAGCATGCACTCACGTCTTGATGGCCTCCCACACCAAGAGTCCGTCATCTCGGTAGAAGTAGTAGGGAATGTCCTCTGTACTGTCCATGCCCCGGGCCTTGATGGCCTCAGGAAAGCACAGGGAAGTGTAGGTGAGGTCCTGCATGGCCCTCTGCACCATCTGCACATGGCCACCACCCCCTGTGGCATTGGCCTTGAGTGGGAAGAGAGAGAGAATGCTGTGAGCTGAGGCCGGTTCTTCCTTTTCAGCTTCCAGCTCCAGAGCTCACCAGGAGAAAATGTAACCGGCAGTGTGATGGCCAAGCATGTAGAGGATCATGTCCTGTGAGGTGAGGTGGGAAAAATATTTAACTTGGAAAATGCCAGGGCAGCTCAATGAGGAGATTACAGGGAGGAGCCTCTGCCTGATCTAATACAAGGGGTTGAGGTAGACAAGCATATGCATAGACTGGAGCAGCTGCAGAAGGAGGGGTGGGATCCTACCCTAAGAGGGCAGCAGGGATAGCTGGCAGAGTGTGGGGCCTGGGCTGCTGCAATCTTGCACTTGCTCTAGTTCTGTGTGCAGGCTGCCTAGACTCTGAGTGCTGCTCAGTGACTATGTGTGAAAGAAGTGAGCAGATACCAGCTCCAAGGACCCACACAACTCTGTTGAAGGCTTGTGGTATGCTTAGGTGAGGGCCGCAGACACAAAAGGAGGGATTCTGGTACTCCTCCCAGCAGCTGAGATATAGGCACACATGCTCACAGGCATGCACATGCACACATGGAGGCTAAGCAGTAGGGCCACAGAATCTTCCAGGGAGGACTTGCGTGTTGGGGTCCCAGACGTGAGTCCCAATGGATCATTTGACCCAAGCAGGACCAATCAGAGTTGCTGCTCCCCAATACTGTCCATTTGGGTGGGAGATGATGTTCACTGTATGGGAACATGAGCCTGGATCTTGCTGTGGTGGGGTCCTGTCCCCCTCCTATAGGGGAAAGCCTTTCTTAGAAAATGTGACCAACAGAGTTTAAAAGAGGCAAAGAATATGAGCCTGTGTTCTTAAACTTGGGGACACTGAGTCACTGGGTCCATTTTAGTCTGAGGCTCCCTCACCTTTAATATCCAGGTATACATTACATTTCCATTCCAGCTTCAGCTGGTTTGAGTTGGATTTTGTCTTTTGCAACCCAAACAGTGCCTCAATCTTAGTGATCATCTGGCCACTCACTGATTAGAGGTAGGAAAGCAGGAAGGTCAGGGGGTGAGGGCTGCTTGGAGAGCCTGGGCTTGGTAAGGCTACAGGGCAGTCAAAACAGGTGGAGTGCTGCCTGAGTGGATGTGAAGGGTGATTAGGGATCAAGGCCCCACTGAGGAGGAGAATAGGTGGTGGGAGGTTGTGCTGAGTGATGGATAGCAGAGCAAGAGGGGAGACCCAAGTTCTTAGTGCATCAGAGGTGGGTGCCAGGAGGCAGGGTCTGCACCAAAGCTAGAGGAAGGGAAAGGGGAAGGGTGGGAGGAGATGACAGGGAGCCAACATGAAGAGGAAAAGCTGGTGGTGAGCAGCACACAGTGCATTCAGAAGAGGAGAGCCAGCCCAGTTGCCCGGTAGGAGGGACTGAAGAGTGGCTACAGAAACTGGCGAGCCTTCACTCTGCATGCCTCCAGCATCCACCCTTCCCAGGCCTCCAGCCCTGTGGTGCTGAATGGCCTGGTATCCGGAGAGGAAATCTGGACTTGAGGTGGAGGTTGGAGGTTTGGAGAGGTGGGGTGCCCACAAGGCCAGGCTCTGCCCTGCATGGCTGATGGGGGTGGCAGGTGCCCACCTTGTCAAAGAGGCCATACTCGCAGATGAGCTGCTCTCGGGCCTTGGTGTTGATGGCGATGGTAAACCGCACGTGTGCCACCAGGAGCTGGGCAGAGAACCAGGGAAAACATCAGAGAAGGCCTGGCTGGGGCCCCTCACTAGGTTTGTGCCTCCTCTGGAGCCTTCAGCAGCTCCACCTAGTCCACTGTGGAGGTGTGACGCTAGGGCTCAGGGAGGGAGTAAAGGTTGGCATGCTGGTCTTCACTGCCGAGTAGCTGCTGGAGGCCTGGGGGTGTACCTTTGATGCTTAGCAATAAAGATAATGATAAAAATAATAGTCAGTGCTTGTATTGAGCTCAGGTATGTGCCAGGCACTGTTTTAAGCTCTTTGAATTTGTTAACTATTTTAATCTTGACAATAATCCTATGAAGCAGGTATACTATTCGATCTCTGTTTTACAAATGGGGAAACTGATGCAGTCACCCTATCAGTCAGTGCCGATAGGATTCAGGAAGAGGCAAGGGCATGGATAATGGGGGCTACTATCTGGGCCCAGATGAGGGTCATGCTGAACTCACTTGCCTCTTCAAACTCTGTCCTTCCCCCTCAGGCCACCAGGGTCTGTCAGGCCCAGGCCCTGTGTCCTTAGGAACTATCAGGCTTTCAGCAGGCATTACTGCCCCATGAATCTCTCTCCAGGAGTCCCTGTATGCTGGCCACTCCCAGCCATAGTTCTGTGGGGCAATCAGTGCCCCTACCCCTCCCTCATATCACCTCCTTATCCAAATGCTTCCCCAGACTAGGTGAGGCAGTAGCTTGCTATACCTTGAAAATGGGGTGTACAGCGGGCAGCTGGCGGTACATGGCGATGCCAAAAACTTCAGATACCAGATGTGTGCGCAGAAGGTGGGTGATAGTCTGGTGGACGTGGAAGTCACTGGAGCGCACCCAGATTTTGGCCAGAAGCCAGTCATATTTTGCATCCGAAGGGAGAAAAATAGGGTTCTCATCTCCTGGAACTTGGTTGAGCTGATACATAAGAGAAAGAAAACACACTACAATCTTTCTCTACAAACTATATCTATAGGAGAGCCTAGCCTCAGGAAATTCCAGAAGGATCCAAATTTCATAAAGAGTGACTCTGGAATTGTGAGAGGATCATGGAGCATGCAGAGGGCTCAGGTTCATGTTTCCCATCCTAGCTACATCATTTACTACCTGTGAGACCCTGGAGAATTTAATGAGCTTTCTTAGCTCTGGTGTCATCATATGGAATAAGGGAACAGTATGTACTCACCTCGCAGAGCTATTATGGGAATGAGTAAGAGGTCACAATGGCATCAGCACAGAGTGAACGTATTAAGGTGTTTAGGGCACATTGCTGTGGTCTTCTACCAGCCCCGGATCTCCCCTATTGCCTTTTCTACCCCTTTCACTCCCTCCTGGTTCTGGCTGCCATTTGGTATCCAGCACTTTCCTTTCCTTTGCTCTTCCCTTTAAATGCTGCTGTTTCCCAGGCTCTGCCTTGGTGCTCTTGACTCTTTTCTTGCCCTGACAAGCTCCTCTAGTTCCCAGGGTTCTAGGGCCTTCATGATGCAGTACCCTGGGTTGCTATCCCTTGAGCCCAGAACTGTGGCTAGATGCCACCTTTGTAGAGGCCAGACTTGTCTTCCCTCCCCACTTTCAACTCCATACTGGGCCAAGGGGATTTTTTTTCCTAAAATGGAAATCATGTCATGCCAACCCCTTTCTTAAAAACACTTAGTCACCTCTTAATGCCAGAAAAGAAAGCCCCCAGACTCTGTGGTCTGGCCACTGACAGTGGATCCCTACCTGCATCTCACTCTAACCATGCCAACAACCACTCATATTCATTGAGCTAGCACAGCTTCAGGCCCCCACAGCATGATGTCGTATGAACCCATGAAACAGGCACTGTCATTACCCCATCTTTCAGAGGAGGACACAAGCAGACATTTAGGATGACAATGAATTATCCACACAAGAGAATAGTGGAGGAGAGGCATTCCAGCTGCAGGAACCATAGGCAAGAACTGGGTCTTGGAAGGACTGTGCTGGGTAGCAGGCCCTTCCAAGACCACTGTAGCCACAGCAGTGTGAACAATGAGGAGAATTGCCTGAGAGTGTGGAGAGGGGCCTGACGGAGTGGGCTCCTTAAGGTCATACTAAGTGTTTCGGAAAGGTAATTTCCCTGTCTGTCTCTCTCCTGAAAACAGTGTGCAATAGAAATATGATGCAAGCCACAAAGAGAATTTAGAATTTTCAGGCAGCCACAGTAACGACAGTAAAAAGAAACAGGTAAAGTTTATGTTAATAATATAATTTACCTAATATATGTAAAATATTATCATTTCAACATGAAAATAATATAAAATTGTTAATGAGATATTTTATGTTCTTTTTCTCACTAAGTCTTTGAAATCAGGTGTGTATTTTACACTTACAGCATACCTTGGTTCAGACTAACCATACATCTTGATGCCCTAGAGACATGGGTGGCCAGTGGTTCCTGAAATGGACAGGGCAGCTCTAGACAGCCAGCTCCATCCTGCTCACCCATGATAGACGAGTGCAGGGAGGAGGGGAGAGCAGAATTTGGCCTTCACGATATCTTTGAGTTTGTTTATTAATGCAATTAGTTGCCAACCTTTAAATAACAGATAATTTCACATAAAAATTTGAATTACCAGTTATTTTTTGGAAAATTAAGTCAGAACTCTGAACCCATATTCTTATGGGACAACACTTGGATCCCTTTTAAACAATGCCAGCTCTCCCTTCTACTGCCCCACCCCTCCCTGGTGCTCATTTGCACTAACTACCTAGTCCCACAGACAGCTGACTTCCAGGCCTCCCAAAGCACAAGGGAGGCCTGCCATGCTCTGGGACATGCTCTGTGGTGGAGCAGACCCTCTGCTACATGTGAGGGGCTGCATGCTATCTCACTTAGTCTTCACTATCGCCCTGTGAGGGGGGTATTCCTTGCCATTTCCATTTTACAAAGGGGTTTTAAGGCTCAGAGTGGTTAAGTAGCTTCCTAAGTCACCAAATGGGTAACAGCTCAGCTAGGTTGGGTCTCAGTGCCCTGCCCATTCCCTTGCAGCCTTTCTCTCCATTCTCAGTACCTAGTCCAGACCCTCACTTACTTTCTCCCTTGAGCTCTTACACAGGCCTCACAGGCACCTCTGATTTGGGCCATCCCCGCCCACCCTTCTTTCCCATCCTCCCCTTAGGATTCCAGAGCGCATCCTGAATGGCTTGGTGTTTTTGTTTTTAAAAAAAAAATTTTGGGGGGGGAGGGGGTAAGGAAGTAGTTTTTTGTTTCTGATTAGGAAATAGTATATGCATATTATAAAATAATTCTAGTCATTACAGAAGATCGTAAGAAAACATTACAATCTACCTATTTGCATATGTACATATTTTTCTGTTCAGTTTTCCATAAGTTCAACGCTATTATAATGAACATCTATTCTTTCTTTGGTTTGCCTGTGCCTCAACTAGCCTATTGCAACATTCCTGACCTGGTGACCCTGTGTCCTGCACTTCCACACAGCTACAGGAGTATCTGGGCACATCCATGCTGTGCTGTTTCCTTGCATTCAATTTACATAGATGAGATGATACAGTCTCTACCTGTGTCTTTTCTGATTTGTTAACTCATTGCAGAAACTCCCTTACAAGTCAGCTGGGTAGATCTAACTCATTCATTTTAAAGGTGGTAGAACGTTGCATGGTCTGGACAGAAAAGGTTTCATTCAATCAGTCCTCTATTGCCTTCAGATTTTCCTTTTTGTTTCACCATCACAAACAGTGCTGTGACAACATGCTCGCACAGGTGTCCCTTGGATTTGCATTTCCTTTCTCCTGACTGGGAACCAGAGCACAGCTCTTGCTGCGCTGTAGGGAAAGCCTGGTTCTGTCTGCTAGACAGCACCCTGCTGCTCGTCTCCTGTAGCTGGCATGCACCCGCTCAGGGGTGCTGGCTGTCAGACACTAAACAGTAAAAGTCATGGTCCAGAGCCCCTGAGTGTCCTTCCCCTTGCTCTGGCCATGCTGGTCCCACCAGCCTGGGGACCCTCTGACCACCCACTGCAGTCCAGAACCTCAAGAAACACACCTGGTATGGCAGGTGCTACTGAACCTTCTTCTTAGGTGTAAACCCAGGTACCGACTGCAGACTCCCCAGGCCTACCCAATTACTACAGAGTGAACCACGCCCCAGGCTGCAAACTCAGGCCTGCGTGTGGAGGCACCTTACTTGCTAGAAGATGAGTGTTAAGGCTTCCCCCTCCCCCCCAGTCTGATGGATCAGAAGTGAGAACTTATTCTAACTTTAATTTGCATTTCCTTAACTAATAGCAAGGTTGAGAGTTTTTCCATATCCTGATTGGCCATTTACATTTCCTCTTCAATCAAATACCTATGCTTACTCCCTGCCCATTTGCCTATTAGAATATATGCCTTTTCTTAGAAGTTTGAAGTAGCTATTTGCATGTTATAAATAGCCATCCTTTATCTGTCACTGTGTGGCAGTTATTTTCCCCAATCTATTATTTGCCCTTTGGCTTTGTTTATGGTAAATTTTACCATTCATTTTTAAAAATGGCACATAATCAAACATGCCTATCTTTTCCTTTATAACTTCTTGGATTTTGTTTTCACCTTTAAAAAGTCTCTTAGTACTCCTATTATTATTTTAATTTTTATTTGTCGTGGCTGCTAAATGTTATTAAATTCCCTTTTAGTTTCAATTGATACAACCAGAAAATTTTTTTCTTATTGGTGTAGTGAATTATGCTGATAGTTTTCCTGATATTGAGACATCTGGAATAAACTCTACTTGTTTATGACATATTAGTCTTTATCACACTGCTGCATTCACTTTGCTAATATATTTAGATTTCTCTTAAACTCTAAATTTGTAACTTCGAATGGTCCTCAGCTTTCCTTTGGAGCCTGTATCAGTTTCAGCACTGAGGTTATGCCAGTTTCACAGAATGAATTGTAGGGGTGAAATACTGTAAAGATCTCTGAAAATATGTTGTCTTAAAGGCTGCCTAAAACTCATCATACAGGTTTCTCACCAGTCTAGACATTTAATCGGCTAATCACTTATGTGGAAATTGGCCTATTTTCTACAATGTTTTTCTAATAATTTATATTTCGCTAGGTATCCATTTCCTCTGGTTTTTCAAATTTGTTGCCATATTAATATTTTTGAAAAAAATCTGTGATTATATCTTTTTTCTTATGTCTCATCTTGTATATTTTTACTCTTTTTTTTTTTCTTCTTTCATTAGCCTCATGAGGGGGTTATTTATTTTTCTGGACCCCTTAAAGAACCCAATTTTGAATTTATTATCCTTTGGCTTTATTAGCAGGTTTTTTATAGTTTGCAAAGTTCGCATTTTCAGGAGAGGGAAGATATTTAGGAATGTTTTGGGACTTACCCAACGTCCTGTGGCCTGTTAGCAAGTGGCCCTAACTCCAGACCACTCCAAGAAGTCTCCGGAGGACAGGCTGCTTCAGAGGTGCCTGCCCGTGGTAAATGGCCCCCTACACCTTGCGTCTCCTAGCTGTTCACTTCTCTCACATCACCTGTCCCTGTACCTTTTGCTTCAGTTTCTTGAGTACAGGGCCAAGTATATTACCTCAGGGCAGGTCCTCTGTAGAGCACTTTGCCTTGCCAGGAATTCTCGAGTGTATCTTGGGGAGTGGAGCCCTGTCTTCCCCTGCAGACAGCCTTCCCTATGGCTGGCAGGAAGGTCTAGGTTCTTATTTTTCCTGTCTACCTGGTAGAGCCTTTAGCATCCTTCTTAGAAAATGCAAGACAGAACTACCTCCTTCTCCTGGGGTTCAGGTGGAGCCTTCCAGGAAAAATCCTCTCTGAGCCCGGGATGCTGAGGGTGAAGCCACCCAGGATAAGAACAGGGCCTGGCAGCCTACCTGAATAGCAATGGGTACCATCTTGTTGGCCAGGTTCTTGTACAGCAAGCAGATGGGTGCAGCCAGGAACTGCAGAGTGCAGGGGTCTGTTTTGTTGGCATCGATGCCATCCAGCAGCTCAAAGTCCACGATGAAAATGTTCCCTTGCTGTAGAGGCAAAAAGGAATACGTCCAAGTCAGTGTCAGTCAGAGATGAACCCAAGAATTAAGCCCAGAGGGAGGGATAGGCAGCTTTGGAGGCCCCTGGCATCTCAGTGGAGTTAAGAATCTGTAGTTCTTTCGTCATCCAACTCAAAGGCTGATTTATGTAACGAGTTTTCACAGGTTGTAGAGGTTATTCCATAAGGTGGGGAAATGGTGGTAGCCAATTTAGTATTTGTTGTACCTGAAATCTGCTTGACCCTTATGAAAGATGTTGAAAGACCACTCAGAGTGGCAATTTAATAATAAGAAGAGTTTAGGTAAAATAGATGAGAGAAGTCAAATAGCAAAGAGTGATGGGACTCCAGGTACAAAAAAATCAAAACTGGGCAAATCTGAGGGTCAAAGTCACCCTTGGGACAGAGATGGAAAGTGGGTGGGTCTTCAGAGGTAGGATCCTCTGCAGAGGAGTGGGTCTGTAAGGGGGTTCCGCAGGGTCACGGTGGCTTCTTCAGATGATGGGGGTGCTCTTCTGGGCCAGAAAGAAGCTACAGGGGCTGGGGTTGGGGGTTCTGCAGGAGTGGTGTGCTCTGTCCTGGTCTGACGGTGGTGGCACAGTGGGGTGGGTCACTTGGTGCAAGTTCATTGAGCTTGCTGACATTCCTGATTTGTGCCCTTTTCTGTAGTTATTATGCTTCACTATAAAACGAATGTGCCTATGATTTGGTGAAAATAGAAAACTGCCCTTTCCAGACTACACAGAGTCCTCTAGAGTAGTAGCCCCTATCCTTTTGGGCACCAGGGACTGGTGCTCCTATAAGAATCTAATGCCTGATGATCTGAGTTGGGGCTGAAGGAGTGATGCTAGCACTAGGGAGGGGCTGGGAATACAGATGAAGCTTTGCTTGCTGGCCTGCCGCTCACTTCCTACTGTGTGGCCTGGGTCCTAACAGGCCATGGACTAGTACAGATCTGTGGCCCAGGGGTTGGGGACCCCTGTATTAGATTACTGCTTCACAACTGAAACCCAGCTGAATATCCAGACCATTGCTCAAAAGTAAGATGACCATTATGACAAAGATAGCTACAATCTACCTGCCCAGGAAGTGATAAGGACCCCGGATTGGAAGCTGTTCCATGCCAGGGTGACTAAGATGCAGAGATGGCTGCTCAGTCCCTTCTAATCCTAGGATTCTCTGGCTTTTAAGGTTCTGTGATAATCTGATTTGAAGTTTGAAACCTATAGCACTGATTCAATATTAATACATCAGGAACTAATCTACAGAGAAGTACTGCTGTGTGTGCTGCCTGTGTGGGGCCACATGTTGTTCTCAGCTGTACATGTAACCAGATGGTATCTGAGGGCCTGGGAAGGTCTGGGGGTAAGGGGTGGGGTGGTCTAGGACTACATGCCCTGGGGCAAGGGCCTTTCCTGTGGACTTCAGCTGGTCAATGGCACCCCAAAGTCAGGTGGGCAGGGTGTGGGAGCTGGGAGACCAGTCCACAGATGGCACTGATCATCCCTCTCTGGCTGGAGCTCCAAAGTGAGCTGAGCAAGCAAGATAGGGTAACCAGAAACAGCAGAAGACCACCTGGGGGCAGGAGGCAGGAGGCCCAGTCATCCTGGTTCTAGTAGGAAGAAGCCAAATGACAGGGGACCAAGGGCCATTCCTGGATCCTTACATCCCCAGCATGGAAGGTATCTGACACTGAGTCCCACCAGACTCAGTAGAGGTGGTTTGAAACATTTCTGTTTTAAGACTAGGTTAGTCTTAGAAATTGAGAGGGCTGACTGTGCAGGAGAGGGCCAGAAGAAGGATTGGGGAGTAGGTGAGGGCAGAAGCAGATGCCACTAATGTTTCTGATTAGAAAGTCAAAAATTCCATCAGTTTTCTCCATTTTATTTTATTTTTATTCTGCAGAAGGCTAATTCTTTCTCTAGTTTCCTCATCTTTGCAAGGTGGGTGACAATTTGAAGGCCATGTGTGTAAAACAATTTTCATAATGCCTGGTCCACAATAGCCCCTAGTAAGAGGGTGCTCTTTGAATTACTTATATTGACATTGATAATATTGATAATAATGCTCCTAGCATTATGGGGAAATATTGCCTTCAATTCTTCTTTCTGTGTTGGACAAGACAGATTTCATAAATGCCCAGCAATGCCAAGAACAGCTGATCTTGCCATCAGCCCAACAGACAAATCTGGAGATGGTGGCATGGGAGTCAGTGAGTACTGGTCAACAGGAAATAGTTTCTGTCCAACAGAGTGTGATCCAGACATCTGAGCTGAGCCTCTGGCCTGGACCACCATTTCCAGCCAACCAGGTCTTACCTCAACCTCCTGCTCCAAGGTGAGCTGCCGCTCTAAGCTGCACTCCACCATCTCTGTGGTCACTGGGAGCTTCTCGGGAAGCTTCATGCATCGCTGGATCAACACGGGGTTGCAGCCATTCAGGAACTGGTAACCAAACATGAGATCTTCCTGCCAGTGATTCATGACCCGCTCTGTGGGGGAAAGAATTATGGCATAGCCTGAGCTCTCCATGGGAGGAGGGAGCCTGGGCTCTCCTAGGTCCCCCCTCCCAGGCACTTATTGGACAGCTGACTGACTGCAGGCTTTGCCTGCCATGCCAAACTGCCTGTCCCCTGCCCATCTCTGAATCAGGCCATGGCACTATCTGGTCCTTCCTGAGATGGCCCTTAGTGGCTCCGAAGGTTACTGGGGCACCCCTTTCTTAAGTACAAAACAAAAATAGGCAAATGGGATTGCATCAAACTAAAAAAGCTTTTGCACAACAAAGGAAACAATCAATGGAGTAAAATGGCAGCCCACAGAATGTGAGAAAATATTTGCAAAGCATGATTCTGATAAAGGGTTAAAGTGAATATATATATGGAACTCTTTCAATTTGATAGTAAAAAGAACTAATCATTCAATTAAAAATGAGCAAAGGACTTGAACAGACATTTCTCCAAAGACATACAAATATTAGCGAGTATATAAAAATGCTCAATGACCCTAACCACCAGGTAAACGCAAATTAAAACCACAATGAGATATCATATCACACCTGTCAGGATGGCTATTATAAAAAGATGAAACAAAAGACAACTGAGGATGCGGAGAAGTTGGAACCCTTGTGCAGTGCTGGTAGGAATGCAAAATGTGGAGCCATTATGGAAAATAGCATGGGGTATAAGAAATGGTGACCTGGGTGAAGGGGCAGCCTGAGTAGTTAGGCCTGGTGGGCCAGCCCTGCTGGAGCAGAGTGTGGCAACCTTTTCTAATTCCAGGCTAGTCTCCCCAGCAACATGAGAGCCCCCAATGGCATACTCACCAGAAATAGTGTTGCTGATTTTGACAAAGATTTTTTCAAAATCGGCAAAGTCATTCCAGGAAGACTGGAACATGTGCATGAAGCAATTGATGAACAGGTTCTCCATCCTGCACACCAGGAGACAGTGTTATCCTTTGTACATGCTTTGGCCTCACCTTCCTGCAAAGCCTCCTCACACTGTGGTCTCATGGAGCCTCTAGGTGTCATCTGGGCAACAGGGACTTGAACCCAGGGCAACTGCTGGAGACAGCTGATTGGCCTTGTGGAACCAGGACAGAAACTGGCACCCACATCTGATGCTCTTCTTACTGTCCCTTTCCAATGAAAGAGATGGGTCACCTAATACCTTTCATGCATGCTTTTGTCCATGCATTCATTCATTCATTCATTCATTCTCAGCACAAGCTTCTAGGAACAGAGTGCCACATCTCCTATGCAGCTGCTCTACTGAGTCTCCTGGATTTGGGAGGGATGAGCCATTCAGTTGAGTTTGACCTTCATTTACTTTTTGTCTAACCTTGCCTCTGTGCCTGGTGCTGACACAGTTTCCAAATGCTCATTACATGGGATAGCAAAATAATCCAGAACAGGAGCTTGATAAATTCCAAATGCAGGCTACAGGCAGGTAAGGAGGCCTGAATACTAGAGGAGTGGAGAGGAAAAAGGTAACTGCTTGTTACTCTGCCCACTCCTCCAGTGTTCAGGATTCCTTATCTGCTCTGTCTTTTGTATGTCCCTTTGCATGTGCAGTTTGCCCTGAAACACCCTGCACCTCTCTTTCTTTTCTTATGAGGATGGAGTGTGAGTGTATCTTGAAGCCTCATCCAATGCACCCCTACTCCTCCTTCAATGCAGGGAAAGCTGTTCTTTCTCCATATCAGGCTGGCCCTGTGACACTGTCTCTGCAACGCTGATGGAGGATTACATACAAACCCATCTGGGTGAATACCTGCCTGCTTCCTTACAGGAACTCAAAAGCGTGTCTGTATTGCTCGGCTCTGAGCACAAGCCTCCTTGCACTAAAGGGGACTGTGCAGAAGTGCTCCTCCAGTGTGCTCCCCTTCCTATCATCCCCTGCCCCCGAGAATGCCAGGCAGAGTGGAGTCTTTCCCCACAGAAGCAGCCCTAACTGGTGAGAGCCCAGTTTGCTCCTAGGACTCTCCTTAGACAGTGGGCTGTCTTTTGGTGAGTATTGTGAAAAGGTTTGGGAGTTTTGCAGCCTCCTCACATCCTCTCCAACTACCAGAATAAAAGGATGGAAATTTGGGTGTTTTATTTGAAATGAACTTGGCTGATGGGAACAGAGGTCTCTGCCACCCCAAGGGAGCCACCTGTGAGCGTGGATGAGGGCAGCAAGTCTGAGTGACCAAAGGCGGGAGCTTGGCAGACAAGCAGGAGATGCCATGGCCCATTCTTGGCCCTGCCAGGAAGGAGAAAGACACCTGAGGTAGAACTTGACACACTTCCTTGCAGACTCCCCTTCTAGATCTGCCTCAGTTTAGCAAATGTTTCTCTCCTTTGTACTACTCATCCAGGAACCTCTAGGACCCCGTGATGCTCAGGAGAGGGTCTTGGGGCTATAAGGCTGGTAACCTTTGTGAGCCTCAACTTCTCTTCTGTGCTTTGGACCATCCAGCTGCCTGCAGGCTACTGAGATACTGAGATGGAAGGGGCTGGAACACAGCTTGGGCATTGGTGGAGGCATATAGCAGGCTCTCAGTGCCTTGGAGCTGGGGAGTAATGCTGGTGTTGTCTTCTAGTCAGTGGTTGCTATCTTTATCCCTTTTATCACAGCCCCTCATGGGAAGTAAGAACTTTTACACCCATGCTTGCTGCAGCCTCTCTATCAGTAGGAAGGCTGCCAGGGCCCAGGAAGGCCCCCAGCTAAGCTTTTTTCAGCCATTTACCTCTTTCTTCATCCAGCAACCATGGCCCTCCTATATCTACCTTGCTAGCTGAGTCTCCAGGTATAGTAATCCTTGTTAAACTTAAGGAGTAAACCTCACTGCGACATCCAATGTCAATCTGGGTGTGGAAAGGACTTACTTCTGGGAGAAGAGAGGCCTTCCCAGGCCCCTCCTATCCCCACAGCCCTGAAGATAGCCTGGCATCAAAACATGCCCAGGAAAGAAGTCCTGGACCTTGTGGGGAACTGGGAGTGAATCACAAGTCCATAACCCAATCACTCCCCACCAGGAGTGGGTCGCAGTCTTTCCATAAAGGTCTCTTTGACCTCAAAATAGGGTGGGTGTGGTAGCATTTGGAGGAAGCCACAGATCTAGGAAGAAGTTGGGAGGAAAATATTTGCATGTACTGTAGAGGCAAAATATTTCTACATATTTAAAGACAATTGAATGTGAGGGACTTCAAAGATCTGTTATTGTACAAAGGGGAACCCGCAGTAGCCTAGAGAGGGCATCTAGCTCATTTGATGTCAAACAGCCAGGTAACAATGTGGCCAGACAGCAGCGCAGGCAATGGCAACAGCCAGGGGAGAACCTGTGCTGAGCTGCTGACCTGGGCTGAGAAAGGTGGGAGCTTGCGCTTTCTCTACTTCCCCTGCTAACTTTCCTTCTTCTAATAGCCTCTTCATTTTGTTTGGGGTCAGGGGCACTGCACACTGAGGAGGCCTGGCCTAGTTCCAGGCACAGCAGGTGGCTCGGCCACCAGAGTTACTCAGAAGTGGTGCGGAAACTGAGCTGCCCAGAAGCAGATGTTCAATGGGGAAGCGCTTTTTGGTGACCTCAACAATGAGTTTCAGTTTTCCAAAGGCAGGACTGTGTTTAGCCATGGTGAGAGTGGCATTGCTATGGCATGAGCCTCAGAGACGCAGGCCAGGCCTTGGTCTGTGCATTCTGTTTATCAGAGACCTTTAGTGCAGAGCAGACTGCCAGGCACTGGGTGAGCATCCTTTCCCCATCAGACCACTCGGGGGCTGGACTAGAGGGTCTCAGAGCCCCCCATCCCATGTGCTGAGGTCTGGATATAAGAATCCTAAATGGGGCTGGGAGTCCACATGCAAGAAGAGAAGAGAAAAGGCAGCTGAGATGGGTGCAGGTCAGCACAGAGTGTTAAGGACCTGGACTGAAATTCCAGCCCCAATGCTTCCCAGCCATGTAGGTTTGGGCAAGTCCCTAACCATGCTGTGCCTCAATTTCCTCATCTTTTAAATGAGTATAATGATTTTCCCTGCCTCACAAGGGTGACATAATGTATAGAAAGCATGGATATGTAAAAACTAGTACCATGATTATTAATTATTGTTGACATTAAAGTCTGCAGCCTTAGGCCACAGTGTTTTAGGGGGACCAGTGGGTAAGTCCATAATGCAGTCTGCAGCACAGCACATTGCATCTCCCTTTACCCCCAGGGCTTTCTGTCTAATTCACTCATACCCTTTCTTCCTTCATCCCAAATTCATGAAAGAATCTTCACTTACTAACTCTTCTTTACTGCCTTTCCTCCTTTTTCCCCCCCAAAGTGCTCTTGCCCAGAGCACTGGTGATTTCTGAGTGGTTGTACCCAAAGGGCCTGGTCTGCCCTAAACTGCCCTGATCTTTCTGAAGCATCTGACAAGCAACCCATTTCTTTTTGACACTAAAAGGCAGAATACTGAGCCTCTTGGACCTTGTCTCAGTTTCAAAACTCCACGGTCCTGCCACCCCCTCCCACATGTAAAGTCTGGGCTCCTTGCCTACCTCCGTGCCTTGGCAGTCTCAGTCTCACTTCCCTACACACATCACAACTCCAGTCCTCCTGGATTATCAGAGTTCCCACTGCCCAGAATACCATTTCTTCTGCTCCTCCAATCAGAGCAGTGAACTCCTATGAATCTTCAAAACCCAGATTAGGCTCTTCCCTTAGCATTTTTCTGATGCTGTTTCCTAGAGTTACTTCCTCCCTTATCTCATTTTCCCAGTGATCTTTTCCTAAGGAATATCTACCATATGCTATTGTGATGAGCTATCCTATCCATAGCTCAGTCCCCACTAGACTGTGAGCTTCTTGGAGTTAGGACCAAGGGACCACTTTTCATTCATCTTGGGTCCCCACCTCCCAGGATCTGTCAAAAAAAAAAAGCAGCAGGTAGCCTCCTCCTCCAGGCCTGCTTCCAGGGGTGCTGAGGAAGCCCAGAAGAACTAGCAAACAGAAAGTGATATGTCTGATAAGGCAGCTCCCTGGCAGGTCCTCTCTTCTGAACTCAGGACTGAGGAGAAAGTCCTCCTGAGGAGCCCAGAATGGAGACACTAGAGAGTATTCACCTACATTGTGCCAGACATCACCATAGGGACATTGCACACATGAGTTGATTTAAATCTCATGATAATTCTAGCAGCTAGGTATGATTGGCCTCAGATTATAGGAAAGAATCTCGGGCATAGGGTTGGGGGTTTTTCCAGCACAAAACCCATGGCTTTGGCTTCCAAAGCCAAGAGAATGAGCTACCTTAACTTTCCTCCTCTCCTTCCCTTCATCTTACCCTCTCTTGCTCCCTTCTAGCCTTGCGGAGCCCCACCCCCATGCCTCAGCAGTCTGCTTCCATCTCTTCCTTCTCTCCCCAGAACTCTGCCTCATCCATTGTCATTCCATCTCGTCTCTCTAGGTTCCTGCTCTTCATTTCAGGAACAGGTGCTTTCCTTTCCTTCACAACCAGCTCCTTTCAAGGAGCTGCCATATATGTAACAATTTGGCATATAAAACAAGCACTGGGTGGCCAGTGTTGGGGGCTAGGAGCAGGGGTGGGGAGCAGTTATTGCTGTCAGACCACACTCCCCTTCCTTTCCCATCCCAATAGCAAAGCCTGTATCTGGACCTTGGCCACTTCCCCTGTCCTTCACAGAGCTCCCAACTTTACTTGGCTTCAATACTCTCCAAACCTTTCTGCATAGCGCAAGCCTGCAAGTCCCACTGCATGCTGGGCATTGCCAGCAGATGCTGCACAGGCTTCTTGACCTTAACATGTCCCCAGATTGGACTCATGTTCCTCTCAAAAGTTCTTCTTCCCCAGCTTCCCCTCTTAAGGGCCACCTACTTTCCCTAAAAGCCAGATGCACAATGCCAAAGATGTCTTGGGTTCTCTCCTCATCCTCTCCCCATTGTGACCTGAATTCCAACTAGATCTTAGGTCTATCTATTCCATATCCCTACTCTCCTGTTCCTTGCTTTCATTCAGCTTCCTCCATATCTCTGGGCTCCCTTGTCTCACCATCAAGGGTGCCAGGTCAAGCATCTGCAATGTAGTTCTCAATGCCCTTATATCTTCCCACCTTTCACTGAACATTGCAAATTCAGACTCATAGTGGTCAGCTGCAGCTTGTGGCAGTATTTCTGGTCCTGCCTTCCTTGGAAGATGTCTGTGGTATGGGTGAGGTGTCTCTGTATGCAGGGAGAAGGTTATTCCATTCCAGGAGCTGCCCTCACCTAGCCTCATCTGATAGGAAAGGCACAATGGATGAGGGTCTGAGCACCCTAGTCCTTGCATGAGGCTGGTAATCTCTTTCAGAACTCAGCCACATTTCTGCACTGTCCTATTCTTTGGGAAGGAAGCTCTCTTTCTAAATTTCCTTTAAAGAGGACATTCCCTTAGTAGCTTGGCAACCTCCTGAAGTCAAGCTCCAGGCAGCAAATGGTGAATAGTGAGTAAACATATAAGCTGCTCCTCCTTTGATGACATCAGAAAATTTCATAACTCACCTAGTTCTGTGAGCAGCCCAGCCACATCTGGCCTTCACACATGGTACTCTCTCTGCCCCTGAATCCTTGCCCCATTTCTGCGTCTGTTTGTTCAGCAGCAAGGCCAGACCAGATGCCTTTCTTCTGTGAAGACTTCCTGGACCCCATAATGAGATAACATCAGACAGAGTGAGAGTCCCTCTATGAGACCTTGAGGGCAGATTCCGATCTGAGGGAGCAGGTGCTCAGCATGTATGTGATGATGGAGAAGTGTGTCCTGTCTGGCCTGACCCCATTACCAGAAATGGATAAAGATTAAAGCTGTCTTTAGGGAGAAGAAGCTTCTCTGTTTGTGGTTAACACACATGGTCCCACTATACTCTCACAATCCCAAGTAGGTACTGTGGTCTTGCTTTTCAGATGAACACATCAAGGTTGAGAGAAGTTAGATATTTTCCCTAGGATCACCTCGTACTGGTCTAGGCTCCTCTTTTATGCACCTCTCATCTCCCCAAGATGGGGTTCTGCTGAGCTGCTTCTCTGAGGCCCAGCTCCTGTGACTCAGGCTGTATCCCCCTCAAATGCAGAGGCCATGTCTCTTATCTCCTCCCTAGTACCTCATGGACCTTAGTTCACTGTGCCAACTGAGATGGTTCTCAGCTGACTTCCCTAGATGTGCTGTGGCAGGAGAGGCAGAGGAGCCATCTCAAAATTTCTTTGCTTATTTCCTGCCAAATAGTCCATAGCTCAAGAGGCCAAATGACATGGAAGAAGTAAAGAAATATGGGCTATGGTGTTGCTGGAGAGATGGTGGCCTGCATGGCTAGTACTGGGAAGCACAGAGGAGAAGACTCAGGGGCTTCTAGGAGCACCTTACCTAAGTCCTGAAAAATGATGATTTGGACTTAGCTGAGTAAAGAAAGAAAAAGGGCATTTGAACAGAGGAAACAGCATGGGCAAAAACAAAGGGTCTGAAGACAACCTGAAAACCAGTTCTGGATGCATATGGCTGGAATGTCCGGTGAATGTGAAGGCAAAAGTGAAGGATGGAGAGCTGGGCAGAGATGCCTGGGCTCTCAACAGAAGCTATGGCAATCATTGAAGGATTTTAGACAAGGAAATAAAAGGATTATATTTGCCTTTGTAGATAGAGCCTCCAACGCACTGTATGTCCACTTGATAATAACCTTCCAATTATGTGAAATGAGGTTCAGAGAAGCAGTTGGAAGAATGTTCTGGAATGTCCCAGGGAGAGGTGGAGGGGCTGGGAGTGAAGGACATGCCTTCTGAGACCCAGGAGGTGGACCCCACGTGCAACGGGATGGAGGATAAGCTCAAGGAAGGAATCTAAGCCAGTGGATTCAACTTTGGCTATATATTTGAATTCACCAGGGAGTTTTTAAAATATACCTGGACTGGCAGACGCTGGCAGGTCCAGGTGGGGTGGGTGAGGGAAGGGGAGGTAGCATGGAATCTATAACATTAAATGCAAAATTGGAATTGAGAATCACTGATCTAGATAATTCTGCCTTCCTTGGATAGGAATACACATCCTTAGCCATGAGGGGGATACACAAGAAGGAAAGGTCACTGTGTGTGTGTGTGTGTGTGTGTGTGTGTGTGTGTGTGTGTGTGTGTGAAGTGAGGGTCTGTGAGGCGGCAAAAAGGGTCCTGAGAGGACATCTGGGTCACACTCAATTCATTTTGACACACTCAATTCATTTTTACTTATCACCTATTCTGTGGCAGCTGCTGTGCTAGGCTCCTGAAATACAAAGATGACAATGGCCTTAAGCTTTCATTCCATCATCCATTCACCATCCAACCATCCATCCTCCCATTCACCATTCTTCCACTCATCCACTGTGTGTCCATACATCTATCCATCCATCCACCATCCACTCTTCTATCCTTCCTTCCTTCCTTCCTTCCTTCCTTCCTTCCTTCCTTCCTTCCTTCCTTCCTTCCTTCCTTCCTTCTTTCCTTCCTTCTTTCCATCTACTTACCATCTGCCATCTAGTCATTCCTCCGCCACTTTACCATCCATCTATTTTCTTCCACCAACCATCCTTCCATCTCTCCACTGTCCATCCACCATCCTTCCTTCCACCATTAGTAAGCAAGGTGGCACTACTCCCCAAAGCAGTATCATCTCCTACCTCACTGCCTCTCCATTCTTATCCAAACTGTTCCTCTCACAAGGGCTTTTGTCCTGCTTATCCCATCCTGGTCTGGGCTGTATCCTACTAAAGACACATGCCTTTGATTCAACAATGCCAATCTCTGGGTGGGAAGTAAGACATTTAATTGTTATGATGCTTCCAGGGAGTCAGGTGTTTTGTCTTAATTATTTTCTCTAATTGATCCCAATTGTAATGATGTGTGTTGAGGGTGGGGGGAGATTCCCCACCTTTGGACACAAATAGACCTGGATTCAAATCCTGGTTTTGACAATTTCTAAATTTTAGGCAAATTCCTTGATCTAGACCAGCAGAACCTCAGTTTACTCACCCGGAAACACAGTACTTACCTCTAGGGGTGCTGCAAAGGTTACATTAGATTATTCTATATAGAAACCACATACATCTAGGAGCCTGGAACTTAGCAGAGGCTCATTAAGTTAGGCACTTACTACGCCTCCTTCCCACTTATATGTGACCTCAGGAAGACAAATATATATTGTCTTTCTAACATTAGGGGATTCTCTACAGTGGCTGATTGTGTGTGTGTGTGTGTGTGTGTGTGTGTGTGTGTGTGTGTGTGTACGTGTACAGTTCTTTCATTATGTCCAAAGGAGGAAGGCCTTGTTGTAGGCCTAGAAGTGTGGCCTCCTGCACTTTCCTTTCAGAAATATAATGAAATGAGGCATGCTTCTCTAGTGGAGCAGCTATGCAACTAAACAAATGTTGCCATGGAAACTGGCTGGGTTGGTGGTTCTCCACTTGTTTGTTTCCTGGATATGCCCACGTGGGGCCAGAGTCCCATTCTGGGAGACTCGCTCCTGGCTGTGGAGTTGGGACATGCTGAAGCTCCTTGGGGCATTATAAGTCTTGGTTAGGTTGCAGAACCAGGATTTAGAGTTTTCTGGATTTCCACGATTGTGAGAATTCCCTAAAGTGTCCAAGTACAGAGCCAAAGGTCCTTTACGTAGCCCTCAAGTAGGGCAGGTGCTCCATATTTTTGACAAACACTCAGAAGTATCAGGGTTAGCCAAGATTTAAAAAACTGCTGTAATTCAACCACAAGGAGGAAGCACTGAACTTTATCTCTGCCATTTATTAGCAGGGGACTTGGGCAAGGTACTTGACTTCCTCAGGTTCTTCAGATGCAAATGGAGATAATGACTGTGGCTACTGCATGGGGACACAGAGTACATGCCAGTAATCAGCACAGTCATGGTGGCCATTATTACTGCAGAACCCTGCCATTTAGGTGATAGCCTGGACACTGACTACCCCTGAGTTGGTCATAGAGGGGATGAGATGTGGATGGGAATGGGGCATTCTGAGTAAAGACCTTTGCTTGGGCTGAAACATAGCTATATTTGGTCTCTGGAATACTCCAGGTTGTAACTTTGTTTAGATACAGGATAGCCTGTGATTATGCATTGAGAATCCACTCTATGGCCAAGATGTAATCAAATATGTTAGGGAAGAGGTGCTTGCTGAGCTTCTCCCTCAGCCTAAGGCCCCCATGAGGAAAGTAGTGAGGTCCCATATCTGGCCCTGGCCACTGGAGGAGCTGCCCAGTGTCCTTAAGTTCTCATAGACTTACGCTTTAGAGTAGTTCAGAACAAAGTCCACTCCTTTCTCACTATCAAACTGGATATCGCGAGGTAAATCCTTGTGGTATTTGGCATCAATACTCAAGGGGAAGCCAGGGTTCCATTCCATCCATCTGAGCATAAACAAGAACAAAATGGGTTAAGTGTTCTGGGTCGGGACCCTCAGGCTGAAGGCTGCCTGTGTGGTCTGAGGATGTGCCTGCCATTAAGTCAACAAGTTACAGCTGAGTGTACATCTAAATTTTATTTTATTTTACTTATTAATAGGTACTGTGACCCCTTCCAAGGTCCAGCAGTAGCCCACTTTGCTGTTCCCTGAACATCACAATGAGAGGACTGAGGCCCCCTAAACCTGAGACTGGGCTTACAGCAGGTGTAACAAATGGTAGGGGTGCACCAGTCTGTAAAAAGGAATTGGAAAAGGAAGCTTCAGAAGACCTCATTTATTTGAGGTACTCAATAATAATGTCTCTCAATGTTCTCCCCAGTACAGAACTGCCTTGCCAGTCATGGGAGTTAGATATGGTTAAGGCTATTTCACCATATCTGACCTAAACATCCAATGTCCTATTGGCTTGGTCAGTGCACCCTGAACTGAGTGTGGTGGTCAGGGGAAAGTGGACAGTTTTATGTCTGTGTGGTAAGGTACACAAGGCTATGAAATAGTCCATTAGGCATAGATAGCTGTCAATAGCAAGTTTAGAGATTGTTATAATCAAATTAGTTCCCCCAAAGACAGATCATATAGTCAAAAATTTTAGATCCTGGTTTCCTTGAAACATAAATGTCCATAGCGTTGGACATTTATGTTTTCTTATTTTTTTTAATTTAGATTTTATTTTTGTTTATTGCAAAAACAAAACCTTGTCAATTTTTTTAAGGCAGGGAGAATGATCTTATAGATGTTTAAAAACAAATATTATATTCTGAGATTTCAGCTTTACCTTTTATATTCCTAATTCTTCTTCCTTTTTGACCTTTCTTATGAGAAGAAAGTAAAACATTAAGATTTTTGGTCATTAAAAATATTTGAGTCCCTGCACCCCTATGTTAATTGCAGCATTATTTCCATAGCCAAGAAACGAAACAAGGAGAGGGGTGGGGGAGGGAGGGATAGAAGGAGGGGTGGGGAGAGACAGAGACAGAGAGAGAGAGAGAGAGAGAGAGAGAGAGAGAGAGAGAGAAGAGGAATAAAGGGAGAAGGAGAAAAGAAAGATGCTCCTGCAAGCTCATAAGCTTCTGGGAGAAGAAAATTAATCAAACTATCATTAGGTTTCTCATTTTCCATATTGAAAATGGGAAGACAGTGTAAGATATTTACAGACTTTTTTTTTTTTTAAGATTATCATCTAAGCCTCTTATATCAAGTCAAACTGGTGAGGGCAGGATAATTTTAGGAGAGGGCTAGGAACAAGCACCTAACCTTTCTGAAGAAATTAACTGAACAAGTTCATCCAGACAAAAATGAAATTAGAATGAACCAAGAAGTTCCTAAATACAGTAAAGAGTATTCATCTGAAAACAATGGCAGATATAACAAAAATATCAAAGTCATTTTTTTCAAAAATCAAGATCCAGTGAGGATTTTCATCATTGTTAGTCCTACTTGTTTTTGGAATTCCAGCCAAGCATTAAGAAAACAATATCAGTAGTATAAATAATGGAAAATAGACAAAATTATAGTCATTTAACTGTGATCAAATAAAGACTCACTAAAAATGAGTAGTGCCAATAAGAGTTTTGTAAGGTGTTACTACAAGGTAAATATGGAAAAATGAGTAATTTTTCTTTATCCCAGCAATATTTATTTACAAACAGAAAAATATCCCACTCAGAACTGTGTGAGCAATAGTTTCCCTTGTTATAAAGAAGCTAGAAAGAAGATCTGCATGAAAAAAGAAAACAGAAATTCTATTGAAAGATATTACACAAGCTCTAGATAGGTAGAAAGACACACTATGTTCTTGGATGGAAAGGCTGATTATCATTTAAAAATGTCAGAATGAGACATTTATATATAATTCAAAGTGATTCTCATAATAAAAATCTTTAAAAAGATCAGTGAGATAACAAAACAGCTATTAACATACATTAGAAAGTGTGACAATCAAAAGATGAAGCAGGGCTAACACACAAAGTCTGGAAAAAGACCCCCAAAATATGCGAATATAATATAAAACTAGTTATTACTTATTGTGTGCTTTCTATGTGCCAAAAACTTTTCTATGTGCTTTCATGGTTTAACCTATTTAATTTCTATGTGTTTTAATGGTTTAACTTATTTAAAAGTACTACCATGAGGTAGTACTATCATTCTGCCCATTTTACAGATTGAGGAGATTAATGGAGGCACAGAGAGATTCAACAACTTTCACAGGACGTGGAGTAAGTGGCTGTGCGAGCTGAGACCAGGAACTGGCTACTGTGAGTGTCACCCCAAAGCAGTAGGAAGAAATGTATTATGTAATAAATAATACTGGGGACTTTGGA
Organism: Cynopterus sphinx; assembly: GCA_030015415.1. Lineage (NCBI taxonomy): Eukaryota > Metazoa > Chordata > Mammalia > Chiroptera > Pteropodidae > Cynopterus > Cynopterus sphinx. The sequence continues at coordinate 58,770,070 of CM057382.1, forward strand.
CCACTACTTTACATCATGTGTAAAAATATACAGCATATGAATTAAAGGCCTAAATTAAGAAAAATTATAAAAGTGTTATACAAAAATATAGGAGTACTTATGTAACATTGGGGTAAGGAGAACCTTCTTAAGCAAAGTGAGAAACCCAAAAGTTTTAAAGGAAAAACAATACATATAGTTTAGCAAATAAAGAACTGAAATCCTAAGTGACAAATGATATATATGCTATATGCTATACCAATGGGATACCATCCTAACATATAAAGAGCTCCTTTAGATTAAGGATTAAAACAAACAAACAAACAAACAAACAAGTAAATAAAGCATATAAATAGGTAATTCAAAGAAGAAGCATCACTGATGCTTAACTCACCAGTGGTCAGGGGAATGCAGATTAAAACAACAACAAGGTCTCAGGGATTTTTAGGTTGTCAAAAAATCAGGAACTGGAAAAAGTATGAGCAAAATATATTTTCATAGACAATTTGTGGGACTGAAAATTACTATAACATTTTGAGAAAGGATTTTTTGTCAGAATTTCTTAAAATGATAAATGCTGATTTGATCTAGCAATGTGAGTTCTGGGTATCATGTAAAAGTACTCAAAGCACCTGCACATCAGAATTTTTGTTAAAGATTGCTTCTTTCAGTGCTGTTAGTAATACCAAAAACAAGTAAACAAATACTCAAATGAGAAAACAGGTGAATGTTCATCAGTAGGGAATTGTTGAATAAGGTATGGTACATTTATATAAAGCAAGAATTTATGGAGGAGGAAAACAATGAGATACTATTTCACACATTAGATTGACAAGAATGATAAAAGTCTCAAGATGTAAAGTGTGTTGATAATGTAGGGAAATAGTAATTCTCAAAAACAGCTACTAGGGGTGAAAATTGGCAGAAACCCATTGAAAAACAATTGGCAATAACCAGAAAACTTAAAATGTGGTCTACAACCCTACAAGTCTACTAGGAATATTCCCTAGAGTAACTCTTCCATGAAAGGACCAGGAGATATATGAGAAAGCTCACTGAAATGTGGCTTGTAACAGCCAGAAATTAAAGACAGCCCACATGTCCATCATCAGGCAAGTGGGAGCATGGTGGTTTATTCATATGATGGTTCATTATACAGAAGCTACAATAATGGATAACACCTATCTGTGTCAATTGGTTGCTCTTTAAAACAGAAAGGATGAGTGGAGAAAAAGCAAGGCACATAATAATTAGATTAAATGATGTAGATTAAAAATCACTATACTTTACATTGCCCTGTGTGTGTGCATGTGTGTGCATGCCACATAGGTACATGAAGTCACGATTAGAGAACATGGGCAGTGGGTTATGACCTGTGTTGGCTTCTCCATATTCCTGACTGGCTAAGGGAGCAATGAGAGTTGGCTAGATTTGCTGGCTTTCTGGCATATTAGAGACTGATTTTAAGTTACTTTACTTCCAAACTCTAATCTGAAAGCCTGGAAGTTCATGTAAAAGAGAAACTCCAAGATTATGCAGATGGCGCAAAATTCAGTACTTCCTGAATGAAAGCAGAGGAGTGAGTCTGAAAAGGACAGATTAGTAGAAAGAGGAAGAAAAGAAATGATTAGATCTATGAAAGGCAAAAACTATCACATCAGAAAACCCTTCTTCCCCCATCTCTCTACACTTGATCTTAGCAAAAAGGCCAAGAAGAGATGCATCATTTTTCTAGACCCTGCCAAAGCCCCATTCTTGTGAAAACATCATTGAATCCACCTCTCCCTGGGAAAGGGGTGTTTTCCAAAAGGTTCCCATAGAGCACTTTTTCTGAAGGATGGTAAGAGTTGTAGGTCAAATTATCTTGGGGAACACTGGGTTGAAAAGAAATTAAGGGCTTGCAGTCAAGATGGTGGAGTAGGTAAATGCTGAGCTCACCTCTTCTCACACTCACATCAAAATTACAGCTACACATCTGAAACTTATTGGATTTCACTAACCAATATCACCATAAAAATAAATTAATTAATTTAAAAAATTACAGCTAACCTACAGAGTAGCCATCATTGGGGGTCACCTGAAGTCTAGCTGAACAGAAGTCCTACTACTGACGACACACAGAAGATGCCACATCAAAACTGGTAGGAGATGTGTAGATGTGAAATGGGTGGGCTCAACACCCACATGTGGTGGTTGAGAATTGGGAGAATTATCTCAGCTGCAAAGGTTCCCCCTGGGGAGGGTGAAGAGTCCTGGCCCCACACTAGACTCCCCATCTCAGGTTTCCAGTACCAGAAAGAGAAGTCCCCATAACTTCTGGCTATAAAAACCAGTGGCTAAATGATCATGGCTAAATGAGATGGAGGGCTGAGAGAGTTGCAGACTTTCCTCTTAAAAGGCTCATGCGCAGACTTACTTGGTGATGGACTTACTCACTCTGAGCTCCAGCTCTGGGGCAGCAGCTCAAAAAGTTCCAGAAACATATGGAACAAAACTGAGTTGTCTGGTTTCAGGGCAAGAGCTATAGGGGCAGCTTTCTCTGAGACAGAAGTGCTGGCAGATAGCATTGTTCCTTTACTGAGCCCTCCCCCAGGCAGGCACAGTACCTGAATCTCCATCAGTGTAGGTAACAGTAGTTGCCCTGTCCTGGTGATTCCCTGAGACCCTGCCCCTCCCAAGTTGCAGGGCCTAACCAAGCCACTTCTAGTGGATTTTCCATACAAATGACTTGTCTTGGCTCATTCTGCAAACTTTCCTAAAATCTCTCAAAGGTTCACAGAATTTAAACAAGCAGCATGTGGCCTCAGCATGCCTTGTACTTCTTGCTGAGCAACCGCAATCCCAGCAGTAGTGGCAGCCTGCCTTGGTTTGCACCTGGGGCTCTCGCAGCACTTCCAAATCCAGCGTAGGTGATGGCCATCTGCGGATTTCTTGGTGGCTCTGAACAGGGCTTAGACTGCAGCTGAACTTGGCCTGTGAGTGCACCTCCTAGGAAGCCCTAGCCTCCATGCTGGGGCACCAGGAGTACCACCTAGAGTCACATCTGAGGACGACATACCCAAAGGCCAAACAGGGCAGGCACCAGAGCCCTGCTATAGTGAATCCTGCTTTGTAGGGTCAGCTCGTGCACAACATCTCCACTGGTCACAGCCAGTCATCACAACAAATCAGCCCAAGGGTCAATCCTTCCCACTGATGAACAAAGAGCAACCAAGGCTCAAATACAACAGGAGAGCACAAACAATGCATACAGGGGACATACCTTGGTCACATGTCTTAGGTGACCAAAAAATACTATGCCACTGGGACCCAGAGAACAGCTACTACATAAGGCCACCTTAGTAATACTGAGAGACATCGCAACCCTACCTAACACATAGAAACAAATACAAGTAAGCAGCCAAAATGGGAAGACAAAAAAAATATGTCTCAAAGGCAAGAACAGAACAAACTCCAGAAAAAGAACTAAACAGAATGGAGATAAGCAATCAACCATATGCAGAGTTCAAAACACCGGTTATAAGAATGCTCAATGAACTTAGGGGAAGAGTAGATGACCTCAGTGAGAACTTCAACAAAGAGACAGAAGACATAAAAGTGGAGATAGAAAACATAAAAAAGAACTAGTCAGAAAAAAAGAATACAATAACTGAAATGAAGAACACCTTAGGAGGAATCATCAGCAGATTAGATGAAGTGGAGGACTGAATCAGTGATTTAGAAGATAAGGTATCAGAAAATACCATTTCAGAAGAGCAACAAGAAAAAATAATCTGAAACAATGAGGATAGTTAAGGGTGCTCTGGGACAATATCAAGTGTAACAACGTTTTCATCATAGGGATACCAGAAAGAGAAGAGAGAGAGCAAGGAAATGAAAACTTATTTCAAAAAATAGTAACGGAAAACTTCACTAACCTGGCAAAGGAAAGAGACATACAAGTCCAGGAAGCACAGAGTCCCAAACAAGATGAATCCAAAGAGGCTCACCCTGAGACACATTATAAATCAAATGCCAAAGGTTAAAGACACAGAGAGAATCTTAAAAGCAGCAAGAGAAAAGTAGTCAGTTATCCATGGGGGAGCTCCCATAAGACTGCAAGTTGAATTCTCAGCAGAACCTTTGCAGGTCAGAAGGGACTAGCACAAAATATTCAAAGTGATGAAAACCAAGGACCTATAACAAAGATTACTCTACCCAGTGAAGCTATCATTCAGGATTGAAGGGCAGATAAAGAGCTTCTCAGACAAGAAAAAGCTAAACATGTTCATCATCATCACCAAGTCAAGAAAAAGCTAAACATGTTTATCATCATCACCAAGTCAGTATTACAGGAAATATTAATAGGACTTCTTTAAGAAAAAGGAAAAAAAAAGATTAAAAATATGTACAATAAAATGGCAATAACTATATGTCCAGTAGCAATTACTTTAAATATAATGGATTCAATGCTCCAGTCAAAAGATAGGGTGGCTAAATAGATAAGAAAATAAGAAAAAAGACACTTACATATGCTGCCTATAGGAGATTCATTTCAGATTGAAAGCACAGACTAAAGGAAAGGGATAGAAAAAGATGTTTCATAAAAATGAAAACAAACAAAAAAGCTGGGATAGCAATACTTATACCATACAAAATAAGACTCTAAAACAAAGGCTGTATATCAAGAGACAAAGCAGAACCCAATTATCCCACTTCTGGGTATTTAGCTGAAGAAACCCAAAACACTACTTTGAAGGGATATATGAATCCATATGTTCATTGAAGCATTATTTACAGTAGCCAAGATATGGAGGCATCCTGGGTGTCTATCAATGGATGAATAGATAAAGAAGAGGGGTTTATATATACAAAGGAATATTAGTCATCCATAACAAAGAAGGAAATATTGCCATCTGCAACAACATGGATGAACCTAGAGGGTATTGTGCTGAGTGGAGGAAGTCAGACAAAAAAGGAAAAATGTCATGTGGAATCTATAAAACAAAATAAACAAACAACAGAAACAAGTTCACAGATACAGAGAGCATTTTGATGTTTGTCAAATTGGGGGTGGGGGTATGGATGAAGGGGGGAAGGAATTAAGAAGTACAAATTGGTAGTTACAAAATAGTCATGGAGATGTAGAGTATAGCATGAAGAATATAGTCAGTAGTATTGTAATGACTATGTATGGTGACAGATGGGTACTGGACTTATTGTGGTAATCACTTCAAAAGTTATGTAAATATATAATAACTGTCTTGCACACCTGAAACTAATATAATATTGTATGTCAATGACAATTCAAAAATAAAAATATAAAAATATAAAAATTAAAAAGATAAAATAAAATGAAGTTAGCTATGTCTCATCACCACAGGACTTCTCAGAATCATCAACACTTATGCTTATTGTGAACCTCTAGAAGGGGGATGAGATAAAGTTTCCAAAACTTGTTTTACCATGGAATACTTTTTCAGGGAAAAAGCTTTGGGACCAATACCCCAGGGCACATTTTGGGAAATACTGAGTTAAGCCAAATGCTTGTAAGACTAATTTATCAGTCATTAACATCTTACTCTGAAATCGGTGTAGAACTGTTAAGTCTTGCTGACCATTCACCGAACAGGAAAAAAAAAAAAGCCTGATTCTCTAGAAGCTGTAGAACTTCCTTCTACAAGGCCAGAAGCAGGTGGGGGCTTTGCCACAGGTGGTTGAAGAAAGAATAGTCAAGAAAGGAGAATAGAAATAACTATCCTTTTGAATGGGGATGGATGGTGCAGAGTACTTGGACATTTCCTTGTGCACTGTACCAAGTATAAAAGTCTGAAAATGTATTATTATATGGTATCTGAGCTGAGAGGCTTACACAAATATTCTAAAACAAATCACAAATTCATAAATCCTTAACATTACCCACAGTATAATCCAATTACTCTCCCCCATCAGGTATAAAGATATAAATTTTATTTAAAAAATTTTATTATGAAATAGAATATATAAATATATGTATGCGTATATATATATACATATATACACACATATACACATATACATGTACATATATGCACACACACACAAACCTGTAGAAAAATGCACCAAACATCTGTATAACCAACATTGAGATCAAGAATCAGAACATTACTGGTACCCTTAAACCCAATTCCCACTCACCCTCCCCCAATCACCATCCTTGCTTTTATGATAATCATTTCCTTGCAATTGTTTATTTTCCCACTGCTATACAAGTTTCCTTAAACAATATAATTCCAAACTTTATGGATTGGCCAGACTTGTGTTTGGTTTCTATTTTGCAACACAGTAGTTGTGAGGTTATTCACATTGCTCCATAAAACAACAGTTCATTGATTTTCCTTGCAGGTTAGAATGATCACAATTTATCTGTTTTACTGATGATGGGCATTGTGTGGTTTCCATTTTTTTGGGGGGTGTAATAAATAATTCTGTTGTGAGCATCTATGCACATGTATTCAGGTGCACAGACATAGGATTTGGATACACAAACAGAATTTCTGAATCATAAATTGTAATGTAGCTTCAATTTTATTTTTGTGGCAAAATTGTTTTCTATAGAGGATGTATCAATTTATATTCCTGCCAGCAGTGAATGAGACTTCCCACTCCTCAACAGCTTCTTTAACACTTGGGTATTGTCAGGTTTCAGTTTTGCCCACCTGGTGTGTGTGTGTGTGTTGGGGGGTGGGGGGGGGCGGGTAGTGATCTAATTAATAGATCTTCATTGTGATATTTTGATTTTTTTGGTTACAAATGTAACTCAACACCTTTCTTGTACATTTGCTCCTTATACTTTGTGTAATGACTGCTCAAATCTCTTGCCTATCTTTCTACTGAATTGACAACCTTCTTATAGATTTGTAGGGGTCTTTGGTATATTATAAATCATGATTCTTGTCCAGCACTGTAAATTCTCATCTCACTCTATTTCTCATCTTGAGATAAATGAACTTAATATTTTCTTTTATGGGTAGTGCATTTTTAATCTTGTCTGAAAAACCTTTTTTCCTTGAGGCCATGAAGAATAATCCCCTATAGTCTAAAAGTTTTATAGTTTTGTTTTTAACATTTAAGCCTACTCAACCTCAAACTGAGTTTTCTAAATGACATGATATAGAGTCAATTTCTTACTCTTCTCCTCCTTTTATCTCTCCCCATTCTATATAGATGCCCAAAAGCCCCAGCACTGCGCATTGCTAGCGCCCTATGTAATATATCAAATGTCCATGTATGTATGTCCTGTTTTCTATTTTTTCATTCTGTTTTATGGAAATGTAAGTTTTTATGAAAAGAAGATAGAGGTAAAGATAGTTTTGAGGCTAGGTCAATCAATGATCTCAGTGGGAATATCAACCCCTTGACAGCAGTTATCTACCTGAGAAGGGAAAAAATAAAGAGCTAAGAGATAAGACACACTTTTACAAAATAAAAAGTTTTTTAAAAGATGCTAGCTACATAGTTATGGCAAGAACTGGTGAAAAGGGTACCCACACACAGCTTGTGAAAACTGGTTAAAGACTTTTGAAGAAAAATTTGTCTATATAATTATTTGCATTAGTAATTTCATTTCTGGGCACCTACCATAAGGGAATACTTTAAAAGGCACAAAAAGTTTCATACAAAGGCTTTCACATTGTTTATAAGGATAAAAAATTAGAAACCTCCAAAATGTCCAGTTATACTGGTGTTAAGTAAATTATGGTGCATCCATACAATGGAATAATATATAAAACCTAAAATAATGTTTGAGATGAGATTTTTAAAATATGGGGAAATGTTTTTGCAATACTTCTAAGAGGATGTTAAGTCACATATATAGTACAATCCCAAATAAGTAAAAGTAAAATGGATGAATTACAGATATTTTTCTGCTTCTACATTATTCCCCTTCCTTTGCTTTACTAAATTAAAAAAAAAACTGACATACTCTTTATAAAAAGTTAAGCTTTAGAGGAACATGTAAAAATGCCTAATAGTCATTGCTCTTCCAAAGCCCCAGTAACCAGGCTGGCTGTTTAGCATGATTCTTTCCACCATTTTCTCTTGGAAGAAGTCTCAAACTCAAATGGAGGAAACAAAATGAATAAAAAGCCTTGATATAGACAATAAACAGGTGTGGACTGCGGAAACCAGAACAAAAGCCCTATTTGCTTGAAACTCCATAATGACTCACCAAACATATTTAGGGTCTGGATATAGCCCACTGACCACCAATTTCCACATGAGCACTCTAGATCATGTATTATTATTTTTTTAAATGGTGTCATTAAGATATAATGTATATATCAGAAAATTCACCCTTTAAAATTATCCAATTAAAAGTTTTTTCATATATTTACAGATTTGTACATCTATCACCATAATTTAATTTGGGAATATTTTCATCCCAAATAGAAAACTCGTACCCATAATAGTCACTCCCTATTACCTATCTCTAACTTCCAGCCATAGGTAATCACTAATCCACTAATCTGTGTCTATAGATTGTCATTCAGACGTTTCATATAAACAGAATCATACAATATTTGGTCTTTTGTAAATAACTTTTTCATGAGCAGAGTGTTTTGAATTTCATTCATGGTTTAGCATATATTCATGATTCACTATTTCTTTCTTTTTTTATTCACTATTTCTTAATGCTAAATAATATTCTCTTGTATGAATATACAACATTTTATCCATGCATCACTTATTGGAATTTAGGTTGTTTCCACTTTCAGGTTATTATGAATAATATTCCTATGAATATTTGCATATAATTTTTAGTGTTTAGAAATATTTTTTTTATTACTCTTTGTAGATACCTAGGAGTAGAATTGCTACATCATGTGGTAACTCTAAGATTTTGAGGAAATGCTAACTATTTTCCAAAGAGGTTGCATCATTTTACATTCCACCAGCAGTGAGTTTCTCCACATCCTTGGCAGCACTTGTTATTACCTACACTAATGCATGTGAAGAGGTATCTCATGCTTTCAGTTTGCTTTCAATTTACTAACAGTGTCGAGCATCTTTTCTTGTGCTTACTGAACATTCATATATTTTCTCTGGAGAAATGTTCATTCCTTTTTGTTACTGAAATACATTCCATTATATAGATATACTGCTGACATTTATCAGTTAATGGACATTTGCGTTGCATTCATCTTTTGGCTATTACAGATAATGCTGCTATAAACATTCATGTAGTTTTTCCATGGACATATGTTTTTGTTTTTTTTGGGTATATGCCTAGGTGTGGAATTGCTGAATAATATGATGATTCTCTAATAGTCTGAGGAACTACCAGACTGTTTTCGAAGCACCGCACCATTTTATATTCCTATCAGCAGTGTACGAGGGTTCTGATTCCTCCACATCCTTGTCAACACTTGCTATTTTATCCCATTCTGTATGCTGTCTTTTCATTTTTTGAGGGTATCCTTTGAAGCATAAAAGTTTTAAAACTTGATGACATCAATTTATCTATTTTTCTTTTGTTGCTTACATTTTTGTTGTTACATCTAAAAATCTTTTGCCAAATCCAAGGTCATGAAGGTTTACCCATGTTTTCTTCAAAGCTTTTCATTACATTTAGCTATTTTATCCAATTTAAGTTAATTTATGTTTGTGGTATGAAGGATTCAACTTCATTCTTTTACATTTGGCTATTCATTTGTCCTACTTGTTGAAAAAACTAGTCTTCCTCTAATTGTCTTACTACCTCTGTTGAAAATTAATTGACCATACATGTAAGGACTTATTCCTGGACTCTCAATCCTATTTCATTGATCTATCCTATGCCAGTACCAGACTGTCTTGATTGCTGCAATAGTGTAGTAATTCTGATATTGAGAAGTGTGTGTCCTTAACTTTGTTTTCTTTTTTTTTTTCAAGATTGTTTTGACAATTTTGGGTTTCTTGAATTTCAATATAAATTATAGGATCTACTAGCCAATTTCTGCAAAAGGTCTACTGGGATTTTGATAGAGATGGTGCTGAATTTGTTTATCACTCTGGAGAATATTGGCATTTAAACAATATTAAGTCCTCTGGTCCATGGATATGAGATATCTTTCACCTTATTTATATCTTCTTTAATTACCTTCAATGATATGCTATAGTTTTCATTGTACAAGTCTTGGACTTATTTTGTTAAACTTATTCATAAATATTTTATTCCTTTTGATGCTATTGTAAATTGAATTTTTTAATTTACATTTTCAGATTATTGATTGCTAGCATATAGAAAAACAATTGAATTTTGTATATTATTTTGTATCCTGCAACCTTGCTGGTTTTTTAGTTTCAATAGTTTTTGGTGAATTCCTTAGAATTTTCTATATATGAGATCATGTCATCTGTAAATGGTGATGGTTTTATTTATTGTTCTTTGATGTGGGTACTTTTGTCATTTTCTCTTGCATAATTGCCCTGGCTAGATCCTCCAGTACAATGTCTAATATAACTGCTAAAAGCTGACAGTTTTATCTTGTTCCTAGATCTTAGTAGAAAATTATGCAAACTTCCCCCATTAAATATAATGTTAACTGTGAGTTTTCTGTAGATGCTCTTTATCAGGTTGAGGAAGTTCCCTTAAATTCCTATTTTTAAATACATTTTTAATCATTAAGGAATGCTGAATTTTGTCAAATGCTTTTTGTGTGTCTATTGAGATGATCATATGCTTTCTTGTTCTTTATTGTGTGGTATATTACATTAATTGATTTTTGGATGTTAAACCAGTCTTGAATATTTGGGATAAATTTTATCTGACTTTATTGTACAATGCCTACTATGTGCTACTTGATTTGGTTTGCTAGCATTTTGCTGAACATGCTTTCATCTATATTCATAAAAAATATTGGTGTACAATTTCCTTTTTTTATAATGTCTTTGACTGGTTTTGGTATAATACTGGTTTCATACAATAAGTTAAGATTTGTTCTCTCCCCTTCTGTTATTTTTGTAAATATTGGTATTAATTCTTTAAATGTTGATAGAATTCACAAGTGAAGCTATCTGGGCCTGGGCTTTTCTTTGTGAGAAATTTTAAGATTACTAATTCAATCACTTTGCTTGTGATTGTTCTATTCAGATTATTTTGTCTTGAGTCAGTTTCGGCAGTTTCTGTCTTTCTAGGAATTTGTCCATTTCATCTAACTTATCTAAAGGCTTGGCATACAGTTATTCATAGTATTCCCTTTTATTCATTTTAATTTCTGTGAGTTGATATTCACCTTCCTGTTCTTATTTCTAATTTTAATAATTTGTGTCCTCTCTTTTTTCTTAGTTATATAGAGACTTATCAATTTTGTTCTGGATTATGTATCACTTTTACAAGTGAACTATTATCAATAGACATAAAAAGTGAGAGGTAATCCCTACAATGGGAGAACATTAAGATAAATTCAAGCTTTTGCTGCCTTATTCCTCCTAAGTGCCAATATGGTTGATCCCAAGTTTTTTTTTTTTTCATAAAACCCTGTTCACCATTCTCTTCCTGGAGAGGCAGTCAGGTGGAGCTTGGGGACTGAGGAGAGTCATAGGGAGCTGAGGCCTTTGTCATCACATACCAGCAGCAATAGGCTGTAAGTTGTGAGCAGGGTTAATTTCATACCATGCCTCTGAAATAGAAGAAACCATGGTCTCATGTCCATTTGGTCTGGTGTCATACTCACCTATACTGTTTTTGCCGTGTTTCCAGTTCTTTACGTCTGTGCTGCTTGAGAATGTGAATTTGGTCATAGCAGGCCAACTTTGCTGTGAGGAAAGAACAAGTGTAAGAAGAACCTAAGGAAAAATTATAACAAAGTCCAATATTCAAGTTTCTTTCAGACCCCCAACTCATGCTGAGTGTTCCACATGTATTATTTTATTTAAGCCTTAGAACACTCTCCTATTTTATCAAATGGGGCTCAAGGAGGTTGAATAGCTTTTCCCTTAAACTTTATTCAAGGCCACACACCCAATCAGTGAATTTTCAACACAAGACTCAAATCCCATGTCCCTCGTCAATCATTTGAAAAAAAAGACAAACCAAGTTCCTCCTCCTCCCGCCTGCTCACTCAGCAAGCCCTGGGAACCTGCACCTCATGACATAGAATCATGTCCAGATGTCCAGATTCATGAGTCAGGCTTCTCATTGGACTTTATGGGGATAGGCCAATGGTTCTCTGTCTCCCTTCTACAGGGACAGAGTATATATATCCATCTCTGGCCTGCCTGTAGATTTCCATCTGGGGACTCTAACCTCCCACTCTGCCCCCCAGGACATTGCCTCTGTCAAGAATCCTGGGCCCCAGTTCAGAGCTGCCTTTCATCTGTCTTTTCTCTCTTCATGGTCCTTGGTGGATTTCTTAAACCATTGCAGAATAGTTCACTCCTCTTTCCCTTGCAACTCTCATGCAGAATAGAAGTAGATGCTGCCTGAAGGCTTCCCTGTTGCTTGAGAGCAGCAGAGAGTCATGGCTATTGTGTTTCTAAGTCCAGTTGGCTGCTTTCTGAAGAAACGTGTGACTTAAGTCCAAGAAACAGACGTGGACACTATTTAATTCCCCGTGGTGCCTAATAGAGGGCTGAGAATAAAGCTTATTTTAAAACATTATGTAGTATCCTAGGGTGTGGGCTTTAGGAGAGATACCTGGGTTTGGGTGTGGACTCAGGATGTGTAACTTAAAGCTATGTGACCTGGAGCAAGTTGCCTTGGCTTCGTTACAGTGAAATGGAGATAATAATGCCTATTTCTAGGGTTATGATGGGGATCTAGTGATAGAATTCAGAAAAGCACTCCACACAGTGTTTGGAACATGATAAATGGGACCAATGGTTATTGTCCTATAATCATAATAGACCTGAGCCTCATCTTCCTCCTGCTGAGCTGGGGCTTCAAAGGCATCTAATCTCTCATTTCAGAGGAGCAGGTGGCTAAGAGCAGGGTCTGGAGTGGTTGGATCATGACTACTCTGTATACTACTATTTAAGGTAAAGCTAGTGAACACAGTCAAGGGAATCTGAGTGGCAAAAATTCCAGAGCTTCTCCTGGAAAGGGGACCTATAACAGTGCTTCTCCAACTCTCTATAGAAAGGGGCCAGGTTTTTAAAACTTTTGTTCCATCATAGACTGATCTTTAGTAAATACAATAAAAATTAGCTACAAGAAAAATGAAATAAAAAACAAACCAAAGACATTCAAAATGTAAGCCCTGTTTTTATTATCAGAGACTACACTCAGAATTATTCTGGCAAGCTGCTGTAAAAGTTTGTAAATGCCTACTCTCAGTCTCTGTACTTACCCCACTACAGATCAGCCCCAACAGTTCTTAGTCTACACTCCTGTCAAATGGACACCTGACAGAATAAATTTTGTGATCTTATTCCTGCCATGAGGTCAGGGGACAAAAATCCTGTTGGCTCCAGTCATTCAGTTCAGATATATTCTTGGAATTTGGTTTCTTAAGTTAAATTCCATGTCAGAAACAATGGGATATGGCCTGAGAATTTAAGAACACCTTGTAGAGAACTTTTTCCTCCTTTGTCTTGATTTTCTTAGCTAAAAAATAGGGGTAATAATCATTCTTTTTTTATCTACCTTGCTTAACTTCTGTAAAGACCAAATGAACTAGTGATAAGGAAATGCATTGTAACCAGGAAGTGCTGAATGGTGCCACTCATAGAAACAGCTGTGGATGCATATTCTAGTGGATGCACAGCATCTGAAGATTTATTTTTTCAAGTTTTGAGTGTGAGCAAACTGAAGGGACATGACTTGAAGTAAGGTGGAATTTTGCCAAGGCATGGATGTGACTTACATATGGTAAGAGGCTAGTGTACAAGGGGGAGTCATTCAGATAGCTAGCATCCTTGGCTGACCTCTACTATTTGCTTCTATCTTGTTCTCCATATCAGGCTAGCAGCATATCTTTTATGAAAAGTGGCTTCCTTAAGAAGTGCCAGATTGGCATCTGAACATTTGAGGGTCTTGCTTAAGAGGGAAGATTTTAGGTTCCTTTTTCTTTCAGCAGAAAGTGGGACTTCGGGTTTAACAACAGGTGACTGTGCTGACTGGGCCTGCCTATAACTCCTCTGCATGGGTGGCCCTGTTGCCCAAAACCTACTGTGACCTCCCAGAAGGCAGTATGGGCCTGGGTATTTTTGAATCTTTAAAGCAATGCCACAGCCTTGACATCTGGAGAACTGCCTGCCCACTTAGGTATACGTCCCAGGGTTTTTGCTAGCAGGGAACCTAGTTATCCTTTGACAAAAAGGACTGTGGCTCAGAGGGAAAACATGGCTGGTTGTATGCCTAGGGACTTTCATTCTACCCTCTCAGCCTGAGGCTCTTTAGTATCAGGAGGAATCTCACACCTCCTGCAGGTGCTTTGAGTCATAGACAGTATCCAACCATGACATTGTTATCATTCCCATGGTATGAGGAAGGGGAGGCCTGCAAGCCCTCCTAGTTTCTGGGGAGCTCAGAGAGTGAAAGAGGCCTAAGCTGCTCACCTCGTCCATCTCTCAGGATAATTTCTCCCTCACCAGTGATCCAACGGTAGCAGGGGAACTCTATGTAATCCCCATAGGGTGTCTTCAGCGTGACATACTTCAGGTACCAGTCGTCATGAATCCAGTACTTGCGCTTCTCGATTTTGATCAGTTGGATGTCACCCAGTTCTTCATCTACTGTCACATCATAAGAGTCAACCTGAGAAGGAGAAAAGGCATATCAGACCGTCTGAGGTCTCTTGAGCCTGTGTCACCTTGAGTTAATTTAGCCAAGATGCCTGCCAAATGCCTGTCTTCATTAAGGCTCTGTGCTGTGCCATGCACCAGGCTTCTAGATGACCTGTGTGTCTGCAGCTCTTGATGGCAGATGGAGAAGGAAGGGTGACAGGCTCAAAAACTGCATTGGGCCTTTCAAAGACCAGGAGGTTTAGGAATCTCTTGACTCCATGCCTTCCCAAGGTACTTTCTAAGCCAAATTTCACGTCCTTGAGCTTTTTCCTTGGCAGCAGAATCTAGAGTTCTCAGCATGCTAGGGGCAGAAGTGTTCATCCTGCATGTGACCCCAGGTGTCTTCCATCTCTCTCCCATCAAGCTGCCAGTAGAAACATGAGAGGGCTTTATAAAGGGAATGGGAAGTTGGATATTTTCAGCAAACCTCTTAGCTCTGAGTAGAGTGAACAGTTTGCATGCCGTGGTTGCCACAAATGTCAGACACTTGTGGTTAGAAAGCAGAAGTCTCCTCCCTGCGCCCTGTGGTCTGAGCCTAGTCCTGAGGTCCAAAGAGCCAGGAATGTGTGTGAAATGATACTCCTTGGTCATTAACAGGTATGCGAGTACATCTGTTCTGCTAGGATGCTCATCCTTCAGAGTGAAAAGACTTCCTGTCCCACAGCATGTCCTGTGGGAGAGCAGGGACCACAGATGAGGTCACAGAGAACACTGACCTCCAGGGCCTGTGGGACCTTAGGATGTAGCCTGTCTGTACCACAGGGCCTATCTGATTCCTGAGGAGAAGCCAGCGGGCTCCAGCTGTTGAGAGAAGAGTTCCAGTAGAAGGCTGGATGACCTGAGGAGCTGGAAGGAGGGGGGAAGAAAGGAAGGACACAGCTCTGGTTGGGGGGCTCTGAGAGAGGAAAGAGGCAAGAGAGCGCTGAGCAGAGGCATCAGTGGGCCAGGACAGGAAGGTTCTGATGGGACATGAAGCCCACTCTAGTCTCCGTCTTCCAGGGGGATCTGCAGAGACCTTAGCCCTCATATGAGGCCAAGAGATTCCCACAGGAGTGCAGGGAGGTCAATGAGGTGCAGAGGGTGAAGTGAGCCAAGTGTCAGGGCAGCATGGCCAGCCTCAGGAGATGCCAAAGTGACTGATCCCGAGCCTCAGCAAATTGCTTCAACTCCATGAGGCTCTGTTTCTTCATCTATCGAGGGGAGATAATGCCTAATTTTCAGGACCGTTGAGAAATCCATACCTGAATGGGCTCCTTTCTTCAAGGTTGCAGGCCACTGGCTGCTGTGTACATCAGAACCACCTAGTCCTCCCTTCCTGACTCTTGGTGAGGGGAATTCAAAAGGTAGCAGGCTCTTCAGTGCCTGTGAGCTGCTGTGAGCTAGCCTGGGCCCCTGCACTGAGGTCCATCTCTGATTACACATGCTAAATTGAGTAGCCAGAAGTAGATGTCGGAGGAAGAAATTGAGACTGTAAGCTCAAAACTTCTTGGCTCAAAACCTGGAGGGAATTCCTGTGAGGGTACAAAAGGGGCTGTGAGCCAGAGGGAGAACAGGAGGTATTTTCAGTGCTAGAAGTGCAAACCCAGCAAAGGGAAGTCAGTGTGTGGTCAGGCCTGGGTCTAGGCCAGGGTTAGTTGCTCCAGAGGAAGTGGATTTTCTGTGGCTCTAAGGGGCTGGAGTGGGATTGAAGGTGTCTGGTGCCAAGAAAGCTGGGGCCAAGGGGGAGGGTGTGGCCATTCCAAAATAACAGGTGCCATGAGCCTCTGAGGTGGACATACTCATGGGAAGGGGGAGCCTAGCACCTTGGAATGCAGAAGGAAGAGAGGTGGGGCTCAGAGAGCCTTTCCAGGACTGGGTGATTATCAGAGGGAGGGCCAGACGTCTAGTTGGCTGGTGATTGATAAGAAAGAAATGGAACAGCTTCTCTGAGGGAGGGGAAGCAGGGTCACCCTTCAGCACACCTGTGGTGTAGTCACAGGAGAAAAGGGCCTTCCAGGTCCTTCTTCTCCACCTACCATAACAAGCCTGGCAGTGTGCTTTGGAGTTTCACCTGGGACAAACAGACTGAACAAACTCACAGGTACTCAATATGCCATCTGACGGAGTCTTTGACAGAGGAAGAGTGATAGACCTAACAGCCTGGCTTGTCTCTGGCTGACCCTGGCTTCAGGCCCAGTACTACATGAGGTGAACAAGGGTCCAAGGGCCACACCAAATTGGGAGTCTTTAGGGACAAAGTCTGATGACAGTAGCTCTGGCATCCAAGGGACCCACTATTGGAGAGTCACATAAGGTAGAGAAAGGCCTCCAGGAAGATTGCAGGGTCCTGTGCAATTGCTGTGCATTAAATAGCAAAGTCAGGTCTTAGGAAGGTACACAGTCCTTAGGAAGAGTGTGGGCCAGTACACTGGGCAGCTGCTGTGTTTGTTGTCTATTTTCCCTGACACATTGCATGTTCATGTCCATTCTGCACAGTGGACACTATCATTAGTGGATGGTCCTCAATAAATACAGTACATATGCATGGCTACATGGGTTGGTTCCCAGTTTACTGAGGCTCAGAGAGGTCAGGCAGTTACCGTGCCAGTGAATGATTGTTTCTCCATGACTAGGACCCACACCTGTGTAAACGCCAACTCCGTATTCCTCCCACTGTTCCCCACAGCCACATGGTGGGAAAAGACCTGGACTGGGGACCAATGACCTGGTGCTGAACTCTGGTTCAACTCCTTGATGGAATATGAAGGGGCACTATGGGAGTGGAGTAGAAGGACATGGAAAAACTTCCTAAGAGATGGCATTTGAGGTAGCTCTTAGGAGTTGATAAGATTTCAGAGGTGAGGTGAGTGGGATGAGAGAGACAGGCAAAGCATTTTGGATGTAGGAAATGAGAGAGCAAGATCTCCAAAGTGGAGAGGAGGCAACTGGAGCACAGAGTTCCTTGGGGCAGAGGCAGTAGGTTCTATAGTTAGATGCTAGAGAGAGATGTGGAGCCAGAGAAACATTTAATTCACAGTCTGATTTCACTGTTGCTCTCAACTCTTTTGAATATTTCAGCAAAGTGTTAGCTGGTCAGTTTTCATTTGATCTTTATATCAACATTTTAAGAAAGATTTCATTTGTCTCTGCCCCAGATTCCTCTGTTGGAGCAAGGACAGAGAAAAGTCATGGCATGGCCAAGCCTGGGATGCCCACTTTGAAAGGGGCTAATAAGAGGCCATTGGGAGTTGGAAGGGAGCGGAAGAGGCTGTGGAGTTGAGAGGGAGATTAAGGTGTGGACAAGGGAGAGACTTGGGCAGAGAGAGAGAGAGAACAGTGGTTAGGAAGATTAAACGGGTAAAAAATTGGGGAGCAGGGGTAAATGGGAGACAGAGTGGAAGGGAGAAAGTGGAATAGAAGAGAGAAATAGATACCTTGGGGGACTGTGGGAAATAGGGAGTAGACAAAGGAAGAGAAGGAGGAAGTGGAGGCAGAATGCAGGAAAGAAAAGGGACAGAGAGAAAAGACAGGGATAGAGATTGAGAATAAAATGAAATATTTAATCTTCATTAATATATTCTGAAGAGGTATTCTGGAATGTATTCTTTATAAGAATATTCACTGAATACTTAAGAAGCATATATATATATATATTTGTAAGAATTGCTTATACTTACTGAGTGTATTCAAGGACATGTGTATATTCAAGGACAATAAACATCACTCTATCGAGTTTAGCTTTTCTAAAAGTACTGTCATTTCCTAAAATGGGTCAAGATTCCCTAGAAATCTTCAGATCTATTAATGTAATCCCATCCAACATTTATTACTTTAAATCAACAGAGTTAAACACATCAATTTGTTAAATTTGCCTATACTTGGCCTAGTCTCTGGGGTTCACAACCTGGGCTTTCCCCAGCTGACAGTGGGGCAGCAAAAAAGGTGGGCTGTTTACAAGAGAATCCCACCTGTGAAGGACTCAGATGCTCAAGCCTATTCTGAATCACTATACAGAACTCTGATGAGAATAACCAGGGATCTGTGACTAAATTTACTGAGAAAAAACACTATTGTCCATTATTTGACTGCATTATGCAAGGAGAAAAGGGCATGTTGACCTGCTAATGAGCTGGAAATAAAAGAATGGTTGCCTGGAAACAGTCTTTACTGTTGTTAACCATAATGATTATAACACTTTCCTAGTAAAATGGGATAGCTTTATTTTCTCAGCAACTATTTTTTGTAAGTTTATTTCACCTTTACCCAAAGGGGACAGATTATCCTTAAAGAGACTTTGGCTGGAGAATCAGGAAGTAGCTTTGGTCTGTGCAAGACACTGTGGAGTAATTTTGCATCAACAGGAACTTTCTCAAAAGCTGATCTTTTCAAAGAGCCTTTCAGAACCAGCTGGTTCCATTGCAGTGCAACAGCCCCTTCTTGACTTGCCCCCTCTCACTGCAATGGAAATATGACATGCAAATCTCTCCTGAAATTTGCTTCTGGGACACTCACTGATGTGTTTAATCACAATGGCATTTGAATCAATTCTCAGGGCTAGGAAGACAGAAGAGAAGAAGGAAAGTAATGAACTGAACAATGCTTTCATCCCTCTTTCAACAACCTGTTATCCAGAGAAGCCACGCACGGAGCACCCTGTGCTGCAATTAGCACACTGATGTTTGTGGTGTGTGAAGAACAGGGCCCACTGTGGCTCACTCATAAAGGGGAAACATCGGTATCCTGTCCTCCTCCTTGAGGTATTGGGGGAATCCATGAAATAACAGAAATAAGTAAAGGTACTTCAGAAATGGCAAAAGGTGTCATCATCTGAAATGGATGACTCATTAGCCCTACTGCACTTCCGTACTCAGGGCCAGTTTCCTGATTGGGAAAATCAAGCAATAAGAGGTTCTTCTTATATGCAACACCTAACTCTTCTTGAAGGGATCTCAAGCCAGACTAATGTGCTGAACTTGGGTAAGTGCCAAGTTTGCTTACAGTGAGGTTCTGAGGCTCCATGGTAGGAATCAAGCCCATTTTGAGTTTGGTACCTGGAAAAGGAGTGGACTATTATTTACTTTAGGCTCTAAAGACCTGAAGCATACTTTACAAATTTTATCCAAGAAGTATTTGGTCGAGACATATAAAATTGCTGTTTTGTTTTTCAAACATAATCAACTACAAACAATTTTATATGGTTTGACCTTATAGTAACGGAAGAAGTGAGAAGACAGCTATGTGAAGTCTAAATCTTTTTGGTCCAGTTTAGAAGCTGGGGGTGGTGCAGGGGAGCAGATATTCCCTGGGCACCTGCAGCATATCTGGACTATCATAATAGTCACTTACTTTGCACTTCCTATGTGCATGCCACTGAGCTGGGCACATCACTAAACACTCAGTGAGGACTGTGACCTGCTATGTTCATGAAGATAGTCACAGGGCTGGAATTAATGCCCAGGTCAGCATCAGGAGCCTATTTCTGAACAAGGCCATTTGTGCATGGCCTTGCACAGCACCTGGCACCACATAGAGGTGCAATAAACAATGGCTTTCTTTGCTCCCTGAACTCCCCCAGCTCCAGGGTCTCCAGTGAGGAAGGGAGAGGAGAAGTTCCCATCCCCTTTCTTTCTCCACTGAGCCCTCTCACCTCAGGTGGAATACTCACTGGTGTACACTCTGCTAGGAACCAGTGACAGCTTCCAGGTTGGCAGGACTTCTCCTTGCTTGGGTTTTCTTGCTCCTTCCCTCTAAATTTCTCCTCAGAATGGGAGCTGCTCAGGTGTGGATAAAACTGGTAGTGCCACTCTAGGTCACTAACTGTGCCTGGGCTCAACCAGGACTCCTGGATTAGCCTGAAGCCAACCTTTCCATTTTACATTTGGGGGAAACTGAGGCCAAGAGAGGTGACAGAGTGAACTAGTGCTCAGGCCCAGATGGAACCCAGGCTTCTGGGCCACGGACATGCGCTTTCTTCCATAGCTTGAGACTTCACAACAGGGCAAGGACCTGCAGGGTCCATGGGTACCACCCCTCCCCACCACCAGCCCATGGAAGAAGCCCTACAAAGTGGAAGTGGGGTACTAGTAACGCTGCCCACAACACTTATCCAGTTAGGGGCCTTTTCAGAACCTCAGATCCCAATCTGTGAAATGAAGAGCAAACCTTGCATCATCTCTTGCTCCCTGGGGAGGAGAAACTCCCGCTGGAAGCCCCTGCCCCCTACATTGGATCTCAACTTCTGAGACGGGGTCCTGGACGCGCTTCCACCAGTTCCAAATCTTGGAGAAGAGTAGCTGGGCGCTTCCCCAGACGGGTCCCAGCCACCCCCGATGCTTCTCAGCCTTTCTCGGCCTCCCTCTGCTTTGGTCCCAACCCTCCCCAGGTTCCCCCAACCCGGTCGGACCCCGGGCCCTCACCGCGCCGCGCTCGAAGTCGTTGTAGAAGGGCTTGTCCAGCAGGTGCTTCTCGCTGCAGCCCGCGGAGCCCACGAGGCTGAGGTAAATGTAGTCGTCGGTGCCAGCGAACCACTGACTGCCGGTGGCCACAGTGACAGTATAGGAGGGCATAGCGGCGGGTAGCGAGCGCCACTGGCTGTGAGCGCAGCTCGCTCTAGGAGCCTCTCTGCACGGGTCTCAGCGCGTCAGCCCCTCCCGGCGCCCGCGCACCGCTTCCTTCTGGCGCCTGAGCCCAGGCCCCGCCTCAGGCCCCGCCCCCTGCATCCTGACCTCGCTTGAACCTCCTTTGACACGGCTGGGGTCAGCCATTCCTGCCTCGTTGCACCTGCTTGGCTTGGCGTCTGCTTCAGTGTTCAGGGGACTGGGGCGACCTCAGCTGCCATCCCCTCATCCATGCATCCATGAATCTATGCGTCTGTCCGTCAGCGCGTCCGTCGGTTTGTCCATCCACCCACCCATCCGCCCACCCACTCAGGCATTCATTGTCATCACACTTTACCCTTCCCTTCCTGCCTCAGCTTCCCTCACTGCCAGGCTCCAGTGAGGGGAGAGGGTTGGGCTCTGGCGACCTCTGGAAAATGAGACATACTCCCGCTCTCACCATGATCCCAGTGTGAGTGGGAGGCTGAGCGACCGGGACAAACAGCCGTGTGTTACGAAAGTCTACGGCAGGAAGAGCAACCCACCTGAGTCAGTAAGGCTTTCTGGAGATCACACCTAAGCGAATACTGAGGGTGAGCTGAGACTTCTGTCAGCATTAGCTTCTCCCACAGGCTCGACTGCGTGTTGCTCTGGGACAGGTGCAGGCGGGCACCGACGTAAGTTAGATGCCAGCCATGCTCAGGCCGTGAGATTGTCCGTTTATAGCGAGAGGCAGGGAAGCCAGAGAGAGGAAGGCCAGATGAAAACAAAACAAAACAAACAAAACAACAACAACAAAAAAAAAACCCCGAATCTGGATAGCTGCGGGTAGTCCGGAGAAGTCAGTGGACTTTCAGAGAGGAGGGGCTGAAGAAACTCGGTCAGATTTCAGTGCGACTGGATTTATTCATCAAAAGACAAGCACCAGAGGGATTCTCTCGCAATCAAATTGGTGGACATGAAAGGTCTGGGCACAGCCGAGATGGGGGCAGATGAAGATTGCACAAACGTGGAACCCACCCCCTGCTAGGCAAGATACATGTTCCAGGATACCTTGGAGGAGATATGAAGGATGGCTATGGAATTACCCTTCAAATCTAATAACAAAATGGCTATTTTTTAAAAAAGGAAATATGCTATATTTTTTTGACAAAAGTAATGAACTATCATTGTAAAAATATAGAAAAGTTTGAAATAGATTCTTAACGTGCAGAAGAAGCAATTAGTAAAAATTCATTACATTAGACCTTTTTATACTATTAAAAGCACATTGTATGTGCGACTTCATGTCATATTTTTAATTTCCTCAGTATTAAAACATATATTTTCCTAGGAATTTAACTTTTTAAATATTTTAATGACTGTACGATATTTAATTATATAGATATAGCACTTAATTAGTCCATTATTATAGGACATTTAGGTTGCTTTCACCCATAAAAGATATGGTACATATTTTGTGCTTAAAACATAAACAGAACATTTTTTTTTAAGATAAAGACTTAGGAATCAAAGTGTATGACCATTTTTGAGACCTTTGTTACATGTTATTAAGCTACTTTCCCAAGGACTGCGTTAATTTACATTTGCCGTTTACTCTCATGGAATATTTGTCTCATAGGAATTTTGCCATCATGGGATAGTTTCCAAAATTCCCTATCTTTATCTGCCCTTGTTCAGGCTTTCAGCATCTCCTGCCTGGATTGTAACTGTTTCCTACCTGATAATCCCTCTACTTCTGGTCTAACTGCCCCACTCCCCTCCAGTTCTCTTATTTTTCTGTGACATAAATGGGATCATCTCACTGCCTTGCTTGAAGTTCATCAATGCTTTCTTTCTTTAAAATATTTTATTGAGATGTAATTAGCATGACATTCAATTTGCTCACTTAGTGTACAATTCAATGGTGTTTAGTAATAGTCACAGAGTTCTGAGACCACTGCCATTAACAAGTTTAGAACATTTTCACCACCCCATTAGCAGTCACTTGACATTTCCCTCCTCATCCTTTCAACCTGGGCAAACACTAATATGCTTTTTGCCTTTATAGCTTTGTCTATTTTGGACCTTTTCTATCAATGAAATTATACAATATGTGACTTTTTGTGACTAGCTTCTTTCACTTAAAATAATTTTTTCAATGTTCATCTATGTTGCAGAATGTATCAGTGTATCCCTTTTTGTTGCTGAATAATCCGCTATTTTATGGGTATACCATATTGTGTTTATCCATTCATCAGATAATGGAAATTTTAGTTTTTTCACTTTGGGGTTATTATTAATGATGATGCTATAAACATTCATTATAAACATATATAAATTTTTGTGTAGATGTATGTTTTTAGTTCTCTTGGAGAGATAACTAGGAGTGGAATTGCAGGGTCATGTGGTAACTCTATGTTTAGTATTTTTAAGAAATGCCAGATTGTTTTTCAAAGTGGCTATGCCATTTTATATTTTCATTAGTGATGTGTGAGATTCCATTTTCTCCACATCGTTGCCAACACTTTATATTCTCTGTAAAGTGGTATCTCATTGTGGTTTTGATATATCGTTTCTTCAACAAAAGATGTTGAGCATATTTTCACATGTTTGTCGGCTATTTGCATATCTTCTTTGGAGAAATGTATATTCAGGTTGTTGATCCATTTTAAAAAGTAGCTTATCTTTTAATTATTGAGTTGTAAGTGTTCACACATCCTGAATAGGTTTCTTATCAACTACATTATTTACAAATATTTTGTTGCTACTGCGGGTTGTCTTTTGACTTTTTAAAAATTTTATTAAATTTATTGGGGTGACATTGCGTATAATGTATTATTAAATTGTACTCTTGAAACCTATATAATTTTATTAACCAATGTCTTTTCACTTTTTGATGGCTATGTTTGAAGCACAAAAGTTTTTAATTTTGAATAAGCTGAATTTATATATTTTTTCTTTTGTTGCTTGTGATTTTAGTACTATATCTAAGAGACTGTTCCCTATTCTAAGGTTACAGAGACTTACTCCTATATTTTTTATAAGAATTTTACAGTTTTAGTCTTTCATTTATACCTTTGATCCATTTTGCTAAATTTTAGATGTGGTATGACATAAGAATCCAAATTCATGCTTTTGCTATCAGTTGCCCAGTACCATTTTTAAAAAAATGATTCTTTCTTCATTAAATTGTCTTTGTACCTTAATAAAAAGGTAGCTCACTATCAATGTAAGTGGGTTTTAATTCTATTCTGCTGACTAATATGTGTATCATATGTTAGTGCCACCCTGTCTTAATAGCTGTAAATTTATAGTAGGTTTTGAAATTGGGAAGTGTGAATTCACATTATTTCTTATTTTTTTGAGAATGTTTTCATTTTCTGTGTTCTTTGAAATTTTATATAAATTGTAGAATCAATTTGTCATTTTTTTGCAAAAAAAAGGCAGGAAGCTGGGATTTGCATTGGGATTGCATTGAAGCTGTAGATCAGTTTGGGTAGTATTGCTATCTTAACAATATTAAGTCTAATGAACCAAAAATATGGACTATGACTCAATTTATTTAAATCTTTTAAAATTTATTTCAATAATGTTTTCTAATTTTAAGTGTATTCAGGAATATTTTATAAATTTTTAAAAGGAAAGTAATATTTATTTATTTATTATTGTTTTCTTTTTTCTACCAGTTTTATTAGGGTATAATTGACAAATAAAAATTGCATATATTTAAAGCATACAGTGTGAAGTTTTGATATTCAGATGTATTGTGAAATGATTACCACCATCAAGCCAATGAACACATCCATTACTTCACATAGTTACCATTTTTTGGTATGATGAGAACAGGTCAACTTCACCAGTAAATTTTAAATTACAATATAGTATTATTCATTATAGCTGCTATGCTATACATTAGATCCCCAGAACTTACAACTGAAAGTTTGTACCTTTTGAACAACCCCTCTTTATATTCTCATCCCCCCAGACCCTTATAATTACTGCTCAACAATCTTGTTCTGAGTTTTACTTCTTTATATTCCACATAAATAAGTGAGATCACACAGCATTTGCTTTCTGTGTCTGGCTTACTTAACATAATGTCCATGTTCATCCATGTTGCTAGAAACAGCAGAATTTTGTGTTATTTTTTTTTTATGGCTAAATAGTATTCTAGTGTGTGTGTGTGTGTGTGACATTTTCTTTATCCACTCATCCACTGTCAGACATTTAGTGTGTTTCCGTATCTCGGCTATTATGAAAAATGCTGCAATGAACATCAAAGTGCAGATATCTCTTTAAGATGCTGATTTCATTCCCTTTGGACATATATCCAGAAGTGGGATAGCTGGATCATATGATAGTTCTGTTTTTAATGTTTGAGGACTTGTCATACTGTTTTCCATAGTGGCTGCTGCAATTTAAACTCCTACCAGCAGTGTACAAGTGTACAAGTGTTCCCTTTCTTTCACATCCGTGTGAACACTTGTTATTTTTTTTTTCTTTTTGATAATAGCTGTCCTTACAGGTGTAAGGTGATATTTTATTGAGATTTTAATTTATATTTCTCTGATGACTAGCGATGTTCAGAACTTTTTAATATACCTGTTGGCCATTTTTGTCTTCTTTGGAAAAACATCTATTTAGAATCTTTGTCTATTTTATAGTAGGGTTGTTTGTTTTCTTGCTCTTCAGTTGTATGAATTCTTTACATATTTTCAGGATTAACCTCTATCAAATTTTTGGTTTGAAAATATATTCTTCTATTCATTAGGTTACCTTTTCATTTTTTAATAGTTTCTTTTGCTGCACAGAAGCTTTTTACTTTGATGTAGTCCCACTTGTATAGTTTTGCTTTTGTTCCCTTATGCTTTTGGTGTCATATCCAAAAATCATTGCCAACCCCTATTTAAGGAGCTTTTCCCTATATATTGTCTTAGGAGTTTTAGGGTTATAAGATCTTATATTTAAGTCTTTAATCCATTTAGAGTTATTTTATATATGGTGTAAAATAAGGGTCTATTTTCATTCTTTTGCTTGTGAAAATTCAGTTTTCCCAATATTGTTTAGTAAAGAGACTATTCTTTCTCCATTGTGTATTTTTGGCACTCTTGTCATATATCAGTTGTATATTTTTGGGTTTATTTCTGGACTCTTTATTTTGTTTCATTGGTCGATGTGTCTGTTTTTTTTTTTTAATGCCAGTATTATACAGTTTTAATTACTCTAGCTTTGTAATATAATTTGATATTAGAAACGTGATGCCTCTATCTTTGTTTTTCTTTCTCAAGATTGTTATGGTTATTTGTAGTTCCATATGAATTTTAGGATTGTTTTTACGTTTCTGTGAAAAATACTGTTAGAATTTTGATAGGGATTGCACTGAATCTGTAAATTACTTTGTGTAGTATGGAAATGTTCACTATATAAATCCTTCTAATCCAAGGACACAGGATATCTTTCCATTTTTGTGTCATTTAATTTATTTTATTATTATCTTATAGTTTTCATTGTACAGCTATTTCATCTTCTTAGTTAAATTTATTTTTAGGTATTTTATTCTGTTTCATTCTACTGTAAATAAAATTTTCTTAATTTTCTTTCAGATTGTTCATTGTTAGTATACAGAAAACATTTACATTTTTTACTAAGTTTAATGATTTTGCATGTGAGTGTGTGTGTGTTTGTGTGTGTGTGTATTCCTTTTATATCATGTGAGAATAGAGATAACTTTATTTCTTATTCATCTATTTGTATGCTTTTTATTTTGTTTTCTTGCCTAATTGCCTTGGCCAGATCCTCCAGTACAAGGTTAAATAGAAGTAGCAAAATCAGGATTCCTTGTTTTGTTCCTGATTTAAGGGGTGAAAATCTAGTCTTTTATCATTAAGTATGATGTCAATTTGTGTTGCTGCAGATTTGAAGTTTTGAGGTAAGGGATATAAGCCTCAGGCAGTTGGAAGAAAGTGTGGGAGCTGTAAACTGCAACATAGCTCTTTATTCCAGCAAGGGCATAATCAGCTGTGCAGGGTAGCGGCGCATGTATTCTGGACACATGGTTACATAAAAGGAGAAGCTTGCACATGTATTCTGGACACATGGTTACATAAAAGGAGAAGTGCTGACCCACTTTTGCTTGGAAGCTGCTAAAGGGGTTGGGAAGGAGCCTGACTATGGTCATCTTTCTTTCTCCACACAGTTTTAGGTTTTTCATAGGTTCCTTTTACCAAATTGAGGAAGTTCCTTTTATTCTTATTATTTTTTACTGATTTTATCATGAAAAAGTGTTGGAGTTTTAAGTGTTTTTTTCCTGCATTAATTAAACATTGTGTAGTTTTTCTCCTATATTCTATTAATATGGAGTATTACATTAATTGACTTTTCAGTTAAGCTGACCTTGCAGTCCTAGATAAATCACACTTGGTCATAGCATATACTACTTTTTAAAAAGTGTGATGGATTCAGTGCTAGTATTATGCCAAGAATATTTGTGTCTATAATATTGGTGTCTATGTAGTAATGAGATATTGATCTTTAATTTTTTTATTCTGTCTTCTGGTTTGGTATCAGGGTAATACCACCTCATTAAATGAGTTAGAAAATATTCCCTCCCTTCTATATTTTTGGAAAAATTTGTAAAAAAATTGATGTTAACATCAATTCTTGAATATTTGGTAATATTCAATGGTAAAGGCTTCTGGGCTTGGTCTTTTCTTAGTGGGTAGTATTTTTATTATTCATTAGATCTTTCCATTTGTTATAGGTTCATTCAGATCATTTATTTCTTTTCTTGAGTCAGTTTTGGTGGTTTGCATTTTTCTGGGAATTTGTCTATTTATCTAAATATATATTATGTATATATATATATATATCTTTATATAATTTATTAACATACAATTGTTCATAGTATTACCTTATAATAATTTTATTTTTGTAAGCTCAGTACTGATATACCTCCTTCATTCTTGATTTTAGTCATTTGTCTCCTCTCCATACCCCCTCCCCAGTGTACCTCTCTCTTGCATTCAAGCTAAAGATTTCTCAGTTGTGCTGATCTTTTCAAAGACTAACTTTTAATTTCATTGATTTTTTGATTTTCTTTATTTTCATCCTCTATTTCATGAATTTACACTTTGATTTTTTAGTTTTTTCTTTCCTTGTTTCTTTTTGTTCCTTGTTTTAGGTTAGTTTTCTCTTCTGATATTGTCTTAAGGTAAAATTTAGGTTATTTATTTGAGATCTCTCTTCATTTTTGTTATAGGTGTTTACAGCTATAAAATTTTCTCTAAGTAGTGCTTATAAGTTTTGGTATGATGTGTCATCATTTTCATTCAACTCAAAGTATTTTCTATTTTCCCTTGTGATTTCTCCTTTGACTTATTGGTTATTTAGGAATGTATTAAGTGACATGTATTTTTGAGTTACCCATATTTCTTTCCTTTATTGATTTCTTATTTCATTCTTATAGTCAGAGAACATACTTTGTAAGATTTCATCTGTTAAAAAATTTTGAAGCTTGTTTTATAGCCTGGTGTATGGTTTATGTTGGGAAATGTTTAATCTGTTTTTGAGAAAAAAAAATGTATTCTACTGTTGTTGAGTAGACTGTCTTCTATTTTCATGTCAGGTCTAGTTGTTTTATATTATTTTTCAAGTATTCTATATCCTTGTTGATCTATTGCCTATTGTTCTATCCATTATTGAAAGTAGGGTATTAGAGCCTCAAAATTTTACTATTGAATTATTACTCTCTTTAATTCTCTCAGTTTTTGCTTTATATATTTTGAGATTCTCTCTTAAATACATATATGTTTACAGTTGTTGCACCTCATTGATGGATTGAACTTTTTATTATTAGGAAGTATACCTCTTTATCTGGGATTACAGTTCTTTCTGTCATTAAGTCTATTTTGTCTGATATTGGCACAATCACTCCAACTCTTATAGTTGCTATTTGCATGTTATATCTCTTTCTGGCCTTTTACTTTCAAATTATTTGTAATTTTAAATCTTAATGTGTCTCTTGTAGAAAATATATAGTTCATTCTTGGTTCTTTTTTAATCCAGTCTGACAGTCTCTTCTTTTTGATTGGATTGTTTAATCCATTCACTTTTAATGCCATTATTAATATAGTTGATTTCTGTCTGCCACTTTTCTCCTTATTTTCTATAAGTCTCATGTCTTTTTTGTTCCTCTGTTCCTCTTTTACTGTTTTCTTTTCCATTAGTGAATATTTTTTAGTAATATTTAAGTTGTTTAATGATTTATTTGCTCTATTTAAAGTTATTTTTTTAGTGGTTGCTATAAGGTTCCAATATATATTTTAACCTATCAGAATTAACCTCAGATTTATATAAATTTAATTCCAATGACATATAGAAAAGTTACATATAGGTCTATTCCCTTTCCCTTTTTCTTCCAGTAATTATACATATTGTACCTTTGTAATATATATATTATAAACTGACAATATATTGTTATGATTATCATGTTATTCAATTTTATGTCTTTTAAAGAAACTGAAAGAAGAAAGAGCATTTATAGAATTTGTTGGTAACCTTCCTTTTTATTATTTCTAGCTTTCTTCACTTCCTTTGTAGATTTGAGTTGTCATTTGATGTCATTTCCTTATTTCAGTACAATTTCGCTCTCACCTATCTCTATGCTTGTTATTATTAAATGTTATATTTGTACATGCTAGATCCAAATTTTGTATTGTTGGATCTATATACATATATATGTATATACATAGTGCAACTGCCTTCTAAATCTTTAGGAGAAGAAACAATTGTACTAAATTATACTGTCTTATATAATTACCTATAAAATGACATTTACTGGTCCTCTGCTTTTTTGGGTGGGTTCAAATTGTTGTCTGATGTCACTTGCTATATTCTGAAAAACTTCCATTACTGTTTCTTCTAAGAGTTGCCTGCTAGAAAAAATTATCTCAATTATAATAATCTGGGAGTGTTTTTATTTCATCTTTATCTTTAAAAGGTAGTTTTGCTGAATATGATTCTTTTATTATTGTGGTAAAAAATATAAAATAAAGTTGTTGTTTTACTTTTCATTTATTAATTTTCCTAGTAACTGTATTCTACTAAAGTGTTTTTTTATTTGGTAAAAAATGTCTAATAAAATTTACTACCATTTTAATAATTATTAGATGTACAGTTTGGATACATTAAGTACATTAATAATGTTTTGCTTCTCCCACTACCACCCATCTCCAGAATGTTTTCATTTTCTCATAGTGAAACTCTTTACTTATGAAAAAGTAACTATTTCCCTCTATCTGCAGCCCCTGTCAACCACAAATTTATTTTGTCTTTATGAATTTCATATATGTAAATGATAAGTATTTGTCTTTTGTAATGAATAACCTTTTTAAAGGTGACTAATATTTCATCATGTTTATACAGGTTCCTCCTGCCTTTGTGAAGGTAGAGTATTTCTATGGAAACTGTAGTAAGCTAAAATTGCATAAAGTGTATCTTCTGCTGTTTGAAAGTTCACATTATGCCACTTTGCTTTTATGAAAGACCTACATTAGTACCTGTTTTCACTAAAAATAATTTTACTTTTATGAAAAAAGCTGTTACCATACTAATGTAGATCTTTCATGAAAGTGAAGTGGTGTAATGAGTACTTTCAGACCATGGGGGGATAAGTGTATACCACATTTTGTTTATCTATTCATCCATTGATGAACATTTGGTTTGTTTTTACCTTTTGGCTATTTTGAATAAAGCTTCTATGGACATAGGTGTAAATATCTGTTGAAGTTACTACTTTTGATTTTTTTGAGGTGTATACCCAAAAGTGGAGTTGCTAGATCATGTGATAATTCTGTTTACTTTTTAAAGGAATCACCATACTGTTTACCACAGTTGGCTGCAAAGTTTTACATTTTTACCAGCAACGCACAGGATTCTGACTTTCCTGGATCCTCACCAACACTGTTATTTTCTGTTGTTCTGAAAATAGCTATTCTAATAGATGTGAAGTGTTATTTTATTTTGGTTTTGGTTTGCATTTCCCTAGTGATTAGTTAAGCATATTTTTGTAAACTTATTGCTACTGTGTATGTCTTCTTGGGAGAAATTTCTATTTAAGTCCTTTGCCTAATTTTGAATTGCACTTTTATGTTTTATTGCTTTTAAGTTGACGCAGTTATTTATATAATCTTTTATTAATCTTTTATCATGTATATGATATGTAAATATTTCTCCAAATTCTTGGGTTGTAGTTTTACTATTTTGACAATGTTCTTTGATGTAAAAAATTTTTTAATTTTGATGAAGTCCAACTTATTTAACTATTTTTTCTTTTGTTGCCTATGGTTTGGTGTCATATTCAAGAAATCATTGCAAATCTAATGTTGTGAAGATTTTCCAAGTTTTCTAAGAGATTTATAGTTTTAGGTCTCAGGTTTTAGTCTTTCATCCATTTTGAGTTATTTTTGTATATGATGTAAGATAAGTGTGAGCTTCCTTTTTTTGCATTTTTTTGCGTTTTTTACAGTTTTTGCAGCACCATTTGTTGAAAAGACTCTTCTTTCTCCAACGAATGCTATAAGCACACTTATTGAAAATTATCTGACCGTATATCTGAGAGTATATTTCTCAGCTCTCTACTTTGTTTCATTGGTTTATTATAAGTCTGTCTTTAGGCTGGTATCACACTGTTTTGATTGCTGTAGCTTTGTAGTAAGTTCTTGAATCAGGAATGTGATGTCTATAGCTTTGCTTTTTCAAGATTATATGGCTATTAAAGATCCTTTGCCCTGCCATATTTATTTTAGGATGGACTTTCTATTTCTGCAAAAATATCATTGGAATTTTGATAGGGATTGTATTGAATCTGTACATTGTTTTTGGATAGCATTGACATTTTAACATTACATTTTCCATCTTATTAACATGACATATCTTCTTTTCATTTATTTGTCTATTAACAATATTTTGTAGCTTCTTCTGTACAAGTCTTTTGTCTACTTGGAAAAATTTATTCCAAGTATTTTATTTTTTTAATACTATTGTAAATGGAATTGTTTTCTTAATTATCTTTTCAGATTGTTCATTGTTAGTGTATAGAAATTGAACTGATTTTTGTGTATTGATTTTATATCCTACAACTTAGCTGAATTTCTTTCTCTTCTAATAGGTTTCTCTAGTGTGGAATCTTAAGGGTTTTATACACATATAATTATGTCATCTGAGTACAGAGATAATTTTCTAGTTTGGATGCCTTCTATTTCTTTTTCTTGCCAAATTACTTTGGCTAGAACTTTTTATACTATGTGAAATGGATCAAACATTTTGGTTGACAACTTTTTTTCCCAGTACTTTGAATTTCCATTCCACTGCCTTCTGGACTCTATTATTTCTAATAAGAAATCAGTTGTTAACCTTACTGAGGTTACTTGATGTGTGGAAAGTTATTTTCTCTTGCTTTTGTCAACATTTTTTTATTTGTCTTTCAGTAATGTGACCATGAAGTGTCTGAGTGTGCATTTCTTTATGTTTATCTTTCTTGAAGTTTATTCAGGTTCTTGGATGTGTAGATTATTATTTTTTCATCAAATGGAAGTCTTCAGTGATTACTTCTTTGAATAATATTTTTCCATAAATTTCTCTTTCTCCTCTCCTTCTAGTGCTCCCGTCAGGTATATCTTGATATGCTTAATGGTTTCCTGTGTTATTCTGAAGTTCTATTTATTTTTCATATTTTTTCTTTCTAATCTTCAGATTTCACAGTCTCTACAAGTTCCTTGATTATTTCCTCTGCTACTTCAAGTCTATTGTTGATCCCTTCTGGTAAAATTTTCATTTTGGTTATTGCAATTTTTAACTTCAAAATTTTCATTTGGTTGTTGTCAGGTTTCTGATGTTGTTGTTGTTAGTCTTTTAAAAAAATTTTAAATTAAATTTATTGGTTAATACAATTATATTATTTTCAGGTGTACATTATAATTTGTATATTCTATTATGTGTTTACCACTCAAAGTCCAGTCTCATTCAGCTACCATATATTTGATCTACTTTACCCACTTCACCCTTCCCCAACCCTTTTATATTTGACCCCCTTTACCCCACTACCACTCCGCTGTACCTCACCCCCTACTCACTGATAACCACTAGTCTATAGTTGATGCCCATGAGTCTGTTTGTTTGTTCTGTTCCTTTGTTGCTTTTAGGTTTATATCCCACATATAAGAGACATCATATGATTTGCAACTTTTTCTGTCTGGCTTATTTTGCTTAGCATGATTATTTCAAGGTTCATCCATGTTGTTGTAAATGGCAGTATTCCATCTCTTCTTATAGCTGAATAATATTCCATTGTATACATGTACCATAGTTTCTTTAGCCAATCATCTATCGTCAAACACTTCAGTTGCTTCCATGTTCTGGCCACCATGAATAATGCTCCTATGAACATCGATGTAAAATATCTTTTCAGATATGGGTTTTCAAGTCTTTGGGATAAATACCCAGTAGAGGGGTTGCTGGATCATATGATAGATCAATTCTTAGTTTTCTGAGGAAACTCAATACTGTTTTCCATAATGGCTGTATCAATTTGCAGTCCCACCAGCAGCAATGTATGAAGATTTCTATTTCTCCACATCCTCTCCAGTATTGGTTATTACTTGTTCTGTTGATTATAGCCATTCTAACAGGTGTTAGATGGTATCTTACTGTGATTTTGATTTGCATTTCCCTAATAGTTAGCAATATTGAACATCTTTTTAAATGTTTGTATGCCTTCTAGGAGGAAGTATCTATTCAGGTCCTCTGCCCATTTTTTATTGGATCATTTGTTTATTTGTTGTTATTGAGTTGTATGAGTTCTTTGTGTGTTCAGGTTATAGGCCCTTATCAGAGGTGTCACTTGCAAATATATTTTCCCATTCAAATGGTTATCTCTTTACCTTGTTGAAAAATTTTTTTCTGAACAGAAGCTTTTTGTTTGACGTAGTCCCGTTCATTTATTTTAGTTTTTACTACCCTTGCTTTTGAGGTCAAATTCATAAAACTCTCTTTAAGTCCAAGATCCATGAGTTTTATTCCTGTGTTTTCTTCTATGCATTTTATTGTTCCATGTCTTATATTCAGGTCTTTAATCCATTTTGAGTTAATTTTGGTGTGTGCTAATAAACAGTCTAGTTTCATTCTTTTGCAGGTGACCTTCCAGTTTTCCCAGGACCATTTATTGAAGAGGCTTTTATTTCTCCACTGTATGTTTTTGGGTTTTAGTCAAAAATTATTTCCCCATATAAATATGGGTTTACTTCTGGAGTCTTGATTCTGTTCCACTGGTCTGTGTGTCTGTTTTGCTGCCCATACCATGCTGTTTTGATTATTGTTGCTTTGCAGTATAATTTGAAGTTGGGCAGAGTGATGTCTCCAGCCTCATTCTTTTTTCTCAGGATGGCTTTGGCAATTTGGGGTCTTTTGTGCTTCAATACTAATTTGATGATTTTTTGTTCAATTTCTTTTAAAAATGCTGATGAGATTTTGATGGGGATTGCATTAAATCTATATAATGCTTTAGGTAATATGGGCATTTAAACTATATTGATTCTTCCAATCAAAAACATGAAATATCTTTCCATTTCTTTGTATCATCTTTGATTTCTTTTTAATAGGGTCTTGTAGTTTTCATCATAGGGGCTCTTTGCTTGTTTTGTTAAATTTATTCCTAGGTATTTTATTCTTTTTTTTTTTTTGCAATTGCAAAAAGAATTATTTTTTCCACTTTTTTTTGATGCTTTATTATTACAGGATAGAAATAATCTTCCCATATCCATCAGTGGGGTATTTATGTTCCCTGCTATGATAGTGTTTTGGTCTGTTTCTCCCTTTGGTTCTGTTAGTAATTGTTTTATGTATTTCGGGCTCCCTGATTGGGAGCATAGATATTAATAAGTGATATGTCTTCTTGGTGCATACCTTCCCTTTATCATTATCATGTGTCCCTCAGTATCTTTCTTTACATTTTTTATTTTGAAGTCTATTTCATCTGATATTAGTATTACTATTCCCGCTTTTCTCTGAATGCCATTTGCTTGAAATATCATTTCCCACCCTTTCACTTTGAGTCTATATTTGTCTTTGGAGCTGAGATGTTTTGCTTGGAGGCAGCATATAGTTGGGTTTTGTTTTTTGATTCATTCCATTCTACAACACTGTGCCTTTCTATTGGTGAGTTTAGTCCACTTGCATTTAGCGTGTTTATTGAAATATGAGGTTTTATCTTTTGCATTCTGGTAGCTTGGTGTTTTTATTGTTTTCTTGTTCTTATGTTTCTGGTTTTTTTTTTTTTAATTTTGGTTGGCTTTTGTGGGTTTTTCTTCTGGTTCTTGTTTTATGTTATATACTTCAGTTCTGAATCTTTGATGTGTGGTTACCATTATGAATATGTAAATATATGTATATGTATCATCTATATCTATAACTATACCTATACACATACAGTTGTCCATTTTCTTCTGTGTGTGCCTTATCTCCATTCCCCTTTGCCAATTTGGATCTTTGAATACCCCCTTTTCAGTCATTGTTATCTCAGTTTGTCCCTATATATGCTCAACATTCATTACTATCTTGTTATAACAATTCACTTCTTATTATTTAAGCTTATAATGCCTTGTTTTTAGTAAGGTCACACTCCTCTGCTTCTATTTGTCTGATAGTCATTTTATACCTAATTATATAATTTTTGTTGTTATTTTGTTTTAGGTAAGTTGACCCCTTTTGGGATTTCTTGTAGTGCAGGCCTCGTAGTAGAGAATTCCCTCAATTTTTGTTTGTCTGGGAAGATCTCAATTTTTCCTTTATATCTAAAGGAGAGCTTACCAGCATACATTATTTTAGGCTGGTAGTTCCTTTCAATTAATAGTTTAAATATTTGATTATATTCTTTTCTGGCTTGTAAGGTTTGTGCTGAGAAGTCCAAGGATAATCTAATGGTTTTTTTTTTTTTATAAGTTACTGTTTTTGTTTCCCTCTCTGCCTTGAGAATTCTCTTTGTCATTGATTTTTGATAACTTTAATACAATGTGTCTTGGTGAAGGCTTTTTTTTGGGTTGAGATAATTGGGTGTTCTGTGACTTTTTGAATTCTAAGCTCCAGCTCATTCCTTAGATTTGGGAAATTCTCATCCAATATTTGTCTGAAAATGCTTTCTAGTCTTTGTTCCTTTTCCTCACCTTCAATAATGTCCATTATTCTTATGCTTTCTTTTCTGATGGTATCAGCTGGTTCTTGAATTTCTCTTTCATTATTTTTCATTCTTCAGTTTCTCTCTTTTTCCTTTTGATTTATTTCTAGATTTCTGTCTTCGATATCACTGATCCTTTCCTCCATTTGGTTGACTCTATTTCCCAAGCTTGTTATTTCATTTTTCAATTTTGTAGTGTGTTATTCATCTCCAGAAGCTTGTTTCATTCTTTTTGAGGGTTTCAATCTTCTTGCTATGCTCATCTAGTTTTTTTTTTAATTTTTGAAATTGTTGATATGACTTATTTTGGAACTCACTGAATTTTTTCAGGAGTACCATCCTGAAGTCTGTCATTGAAGTCTCATATTTCTATGTCTGTAAATTTATTTTCTGGAGATTTTTCTCTTTGTTTCTGAAATGCCTTGTTACCTTGGTTGTTCATGGTATTTAATGGACTATTTCTCCACCTGGGCATTAATGGACATGTATTCTGCTGTTTTTCAAGAAAGGTTTATTAATGATGTCTCTTTAGCCTGTTGCAAAGAAGGTGCTTTTCTTTTTTGTTTCCAGTAGTTGGCGTCTAAGCCTCTTGGATCTCTGTTTTATATAAAGTCTAAAAATAACTTAAAAATTTTTTTCTTGTAGATATTTAATCACACTCGCTACCCTCAGTTTCAGTCCCCGTCAGTGTCAGTGACAGTCTTGGCAGTTTTTGTTCAGATTCCCCTGGTGCTCTGCAGTGATTGGTCATGTAAGGTATGTGGCAAGAGGCACTCTGGATTGGGAATTGGGAGCTGTGGCTCAGGTTCGATTTTGCAACCGTGGCCAGTAAAAATCAACTGTTGTTTTCTGCTTTCTGCCTGATGACTTGGTCCAGCTGCTGCTGCATGGAACTTGCAGCACTTCTAGGCAGAGCTGTTCAGGGAAGTCGCTGTACATTCACCCCTTCTTCTCCTGCAGGGAGATCTGGAGGCTGTGAGAGGCAGCTTCTTTGTTTCTCCCAGTTCACCACCCAATACCCGGGGTTCTGACCTGTGGTAGCTCTTATGTGCAGATCCCACACTCAGACATGCTGGTGTGCAGTTTGGGTGTTTTTTTGTTGAGTTTTAGATGTTCAGCTTATTGTTGTTTCAAGGGGAGAGATCTGGGGACTTCTCTCACTCTGCCATGTTTCCTCCATTCTGTGTTATTAGTTTTTTAAAAAATATTTTATATGTATTTATTGATAATTGGTGAGATATTTCATCATCATTTTCTTTACTCTTTAAGCATGTTTTTTTTCTTGCAAATACTTAAAATAATTGATTTAAAGTTTTGTTTGTTTGTTTTTTATATTTGTCCTTTAGATTCTTTCAAAAGCAGGTTCTGTTGTTGTTTCTTTTTTCTTCTTGTATGGGTCGTATGTCCATGTCTCATAATTTTTGTTCAAAACAGGATGTTCTGATATTTTTAATCAATTCTAGATACTCATTTCTACCCCTTCCCCTAAAGTATTATCATTTGATTGTTTATCTACTTTTTATTTTTCCCCTCTTTAATTTCCTTCCTGCCCACTTTCATCCCTCACCTATGGATGTTGCTGTCTCTCTCTCTCTCTCTCTCTCTCTCTCTCTCTCTCTCTCTCTTTTTTAAAGAACTGAATATCTGAAGGCAGGACTTCTCCCCCCATGCACTTGTAGCACACATCTAGGGCCTGGTGCACCTGGGGCCTTGTGCACCTGGGGGCCCTGGCGCACCTGGGGTCTGGCAAACCTGGGTCCTGGTGCACCTGGGATAGGGTCCGTGGCTCCACCTGGGGTACGAATCCAGGACCTTCTGCATGTAAAGCAGATGTGCTAACCTTTAAACTATGGAGCCACCCCCCTGATTGTTTATTTTTTTAGTAATATTTTTATTTTTTAATTATAGTTGGCATATAATTTTATGTTTTGGGTGTACAACATAGTAATTAGACATCTGTGCAACTGACGAAGTGATCACCCCAACAAATCCAGCCCCAATCTGACACTGCACATAGTCATCACAATATTGACTCTATTCATCATGCTATGCTCCACATCTCCCTGACTATTTTACAACTACCAATTTGTACTTATTAATCCCTTCCCCCTTTTCACTGCCCCTGTCAACCCCTTCCCATCTGGTACCCCTCAAAATGTTCTCAGTATCTATGTTTGTTTCTGTTTTATTGTTTATTTTGTTCTTTAGATTCTATATGTATGTGAAATCATAGGGCATTTATCTTTCTATATCTGACTTACTCTGCTCAGCACAACATCCTCTAGATCCATCATGAAATAACTTCTTCCATCCCTTTCCTTTCAATGTGTGTGTATCTTTTAATCTGAAGTGAGTATCTTGTAGGCAGCCTATGTAAGGGTCTTATTTTTTTTATCCTTCAGCTACCATATCTTTTGATTGGTGCATTAATTCTTTTTCATTTGAAATACTTGTTGATAGATATGTAGTTATTGCCATTCTTTAGTCATATGTTTGTTACATATTTTTTCTTCTTAAATAAGTCCCTTCAACATTTCCTGTATTACTGGCTTGGTGATGATGAACATCTTTAGCTTTTGCTTGTCTGAGAAGCTCTTTATCTGTCCTTCAATGATAAATGATAGTTTTACTGGGTAAAGTAACCTTGGTTGTAGGTCCTTGCTTTTCATCGCTTTAAATATTTTGTACCAAATCCTTCTGGCTTGCAAAGTTTCTGTTGACTAATCAACTGACAATCTTATGAGAGCTCCCTTGTAGGTAACTAACTGCTTTTCTCTTGCTGCTTTTAAGATTCTCTCTTTATCTTTAACATTTGGCATTTTAATTATGATGTGTCTTCTTGTGGGCCTCTTTGGGTTCATCTTCTGTGGGTCTTTTTGAGCTTTCTAGGGTTATATTTCTATTTCCTTCATCAATTTAGTGAAGTTTTCTGTCATTATTTCTTCAAATAGGTTTTAAATTTCTTGCTGTATCTCCTCTCCTCCTGGTACCCCTAAGATGTGAATGTTGTTATACTTGATGTTATCCCAGTGGTTCTTTAAGTTGTCTTCATTTTTTCAGATTCATTTTTCTTGTTGCTGTTCTGATTGGGTGTTCTCCACTACCCCATCCTCTAAGTCACTGATTTGATGCTCCACCTCATCCAATCTGTTTATTTCCTCTAATGTGCTCTTCATCTCCATTTTTACATTTTCTATCTCTTTGTTTAAGTTCTCACTGAGTTCAGGTATTCTTCCCCTAAGTAGAGATGCTCTGATTGAACATACAGTGAACTAATGCTTGGACTTGAAGTGCTGATTGATTGGATTTTCTTTTATTTCATCCCCTTCCTTCAATCTTATCCTCCAAGTTTTTGCAGGCAGGAACACTTTTTGAGAATTGTTTGCCTTTATGATGAAGCACTAACTTCATGCACTGGCCCTTTACGATCTTGCCCTCCCTGCCTTATCCCCTCATTCTTCATACTTTATGTGTATCAGTCAGGGTTCCATCAGAGAAACTGAACCAGAAGCATATATGTACATATGAAGAGGTCTATGACAAGTATTGGCTTACGTGATTGTGGGAACTGGGTAGGTCAGGCTACCAGAAAGAGTAGGATGTAAACTCTCAAGCATGAGCTGATGCCGCTGTTTAAAATAGAAAGTTCTTTTTCCTCAGAGAAGACTGTTTTCTTAAAGCCTTCTAATTGATTAGATCAGGCCCACTTAGATAACCCAGGATAATTTCTTTTACATAAAATCACTGATTGTAGATATTAATCACATCTACAAAATATCTTCACAGAAACACCTAGATTAGTATTTGATTAAGTAACTGGTACTTTAGCCTAGCCAAGTTGACATAAAACTGACCAGCATGCCATGATTTAACTACCATGCTCTTTCTTGAACACTACATTTTCTCATAACCATGAAATCTTGTCATATTTCCTTCCCTTGGCCTGGAGTGTTCTTATCCTCCTTCTCTGTCTCCTGATCTCCAAGAAAATGCACAAATGTTGCTTCTTCCATGAAGCTCTCCTGAATCCCCCAGGTAGAATTACTTGTACTTCTTCTGAACTCTCACAACTTTTGCTCTTGTCCATATTTTGGCACATTGCTACTTTGTCCCATTGTTACTGAACTGAAAGGGTTCATTTTTGCTGCATGCATTGAAATGAAATTGAACATCAAACTTCGTTTTTTTAATATAATTTTTTCCTTCTGATTCAAACTGGTTTTACCCAAATAATGGCATTGTGACTCACTTACTTTTTCCACCCTTGACTGTTATCCTCTGTATGCCAGCTTCTTTAATTATTAAGCCTTAGGGCATAAAATTAAGGGAGTTTCAGGGCTATAATCATGAGGACAATAGATTTTGGTTGGACTTTAGAATAAGGATAACATTTTGGCTTTAGACATGTTTCAGCCTCAGGCCTATCAAGGCAGAACAACAATCCCACTACACATGAGACCAGGTCACTGGACCAAATGGGATGGCACCATGGCTGATTCGAGAAACAAACACAATGATCAATTACCTCATCTGCCTCCAACCATCCAATCAGTAGCACCCTAACTCCCTAAGTTTCCACGACTACCAGTTTTTCTCTATATAATCTGTACTTCTGAGGCACCCAGGGAGCCAGTCCTTTGAGTCTCCAGGACTTGCAGCTCTCTAATAAACCTTACTTTCTTTGTTGCAAAACCTGCACATATCTCTTCTTTGGTTTAGACCTGCACAGACAGACAGACAGACAGAACCATTTTTGTTCTGATAACAATTTGGTGCCCATCAGTGGGCCTCTTTTGCCTATGGATTTGCTGGCCCCTGGCCTGTAGCAGGTTGCCAGGCCCCCATATAGCAGCTGCTCAGACCTTTTTCTCTTGGAGATGAAAACCAAGGGGTGGTCCTTGGCCAGGCACCATTGACCTACAGTACTATTATTTGCAGCATAAGAAATAGGACTTGAAAAGGTTTGGACTTGGAATTTATTTTGGTTCTTCGAAGACACCTTTCTGGTAAGATTTCATGGGTGAAAACCCCAGAAAGAATACCCCTTATTCCTGAATTAGGGAAACCCAGAAGTAATGAAAGAGGGTGATGATTCCTGAGAAAATTGATTTGTTTAGTTTGGAGCTCACTCTCTCCTGGACTTGGGGAAACCCAGCCAGAACAAAAGGGGTTGGCGGTTCCTCGGAACTTTTGGTTTGTGTCAATCTCTCAATCCACTGGACTCAGAGAACCTGGTGGAAGAAGGAGATCTGGTTGTTTTGTATAATTGTTGGTCTTTTACTTGTTTTCTCTCTCTAATTTTTTTCACAGCTGTTAAAAACATGGGAAACCTAATCTTTTTGAAGTTTGTTTTGCTAATAGACCTGGATTTTGTGTTTTGTGATTGTTTGCTTTTCATTGTTCTTCTTATAGTAATTGTTAAATCTTAGGGTTAATTTAGATTGCTTGAGCTGTTAACTAATAATTCCTTTAATTACCATCAGCATATGAGTAGTTCCACTTCTACCCCCCCCCCCCATATAGACCTCTGGGCTGTATTTTACAGAGCTGAAGAATCAGAGGAACACTGGGCCAATGATGGATCTCTAAATTACACTACCACTTACAGCTAAAACTACTTTGTAAATAAGGAAGAAAAAATGAGTGAGATCCCTTATGTCTAGGCATTCATGATGTATTATCAGAAAAGACCTCTTCAGAGAAAATGTGAATGTGAGCGAGTGAGATATAGTATTTGTCAATGTTACTTGTTTTAAATGATTTGGTTTTTAAGAATGGAATTTCTCCATGATCATACACCCACTCACCCAGCCTTGCCCATGCTTCCAGAAACTTTTGTGGACATCTTGGCTTACAAAACAAAGCTGCCATTTCCTAGGAGTCGAAAGAATAAACAACTAGGTACACAGCTCCAGACACTCCTCTTTTTTAAGCATTTATGATAGAAATTGGGCCGATGACACCAACCCTATTTATCTTAACAGTACATTCATTCTGATTTGGTCTCATGTCACCAATTTTCCTTATTGACAATTATGAAATGTGACCATAACTTACAACACCATGCCTTTCTCATTAAGAGAAAGTACTGTGTACACTAAGAAACCTACCATAAAGCCTGGACTTTTCTTAATGTAACTAGATTGGGGAGCATGGAAGCACGGCCAGGCATTGCTCTTATTTCCAGGATGTAGAGTTCAGATCTTGGCCAACAGAATCGAGCCTAACTTTACTTAACAGATACTTAGGTAGAGGAGTTGTCACACAATAACAAGACCTACATGGAAGGAAAATAAAGTCGATGGAATTCCATGGTCCAGGACCCAGTTTACTTCTAGATCTATGGTAAGTTGGGTGGTGTTTGAAAAACACAACACGATGCTGTTCTCATTTACAAGGTAAACTCTAGTGCAAAACTTTTCACAGACTGAAACCTGATTCAATGTTAGAGGTAAGAGGAAAATCTACGGACATAGCAATAAGACTAGTCACATGGCAGACAACAGACTTTTGCGGGGTCTTCCTTGAACCCCAGGAGAATTCCACCAGATTTTTACTTGATGTCCACGTGATTCCCTGGTGATTACTACATGACGTTCAGGTGATGTTCACCTTATTTTTCTTCACCTATCCTAAAACAAATGTTTTCAAAACATGTCTCATAAACACTTAGTTTCAATTTTTCAACATTGCCTTTAAGCAATTTTCTATCCAGAGTATAGGCCAAAGTTCCATGTATAAAAATAGTTTAGGGGATCCCCTGAAGCTGTTAAGATTTGTTATGTGGACATAATCTATGATTGGATGTTAGTTTGAAATTTGTCCCGGCCACCTTTTGTTCCATGCATACTAATGATTTTTTACTGTTTATGTGAATTTTCTCAAGTGATATGCATTCATTACTCCAAAGGAATAACTACATTATCTTCCCTTGTGAGGATGTAGATAGGTGGCACAGGCCCATGCAACAAAGTCTGTTT
Organism: Cynopterus sphinx; assembly: GCA_030015415.1. Taxonomy (NCBI): domain Eukaryota; kingdom Metazoa; phylum Chordata; class Mammalia; order Chiroptera; family Pteropodidae; genus Cynopterus; species Cynopterus sphinx. Next base: position 58,813,542 of record CM057382.1, read on the forward strand.
TTTTTCCTGACTAAAATTAGAAAGGGGACTGGGACCCAAGACACTAAGCTTGTCCTCTATGTAAACTAATAGATGGAGAACTTAATCCTTAGAGCAAGCCTATCCTCATGGAAGAAAGTCTTATCTCGAGACCATGGATCTTGTCTCCTGGCTGCACTCTCTCTAATATATAGTGAAATGGTGACATAAGCCCACAGTCCCAAGCCTGTCCTCTGAGAACAAATGTTGCCTGGAGTCCTAGGATCACAGCAAAAGCCTTCTTAATGGAAAAAAAAAAAATTAGAATGCAGACTGTGTAAATTTGCACCATTCCTGGATGTCCTAAAAAGAGCTAGTTAAAGCCACAGGCTCACAACGTCAAGACCATCCAATGGGTAACAAAATCCAACCTGGCCTTCTAACACTGAGCCTGGCCCCTGCTACCAAAAATCTTGTGGAACCTTTGGCCTACAGAATCAAGTTGTCATCTCCTAGAAGGAAGAAGAATGGAGGACTCTGTGCTAAGCTTTAAGACTTTCTACCTTGAAAGCATTGATGACAGAAGTTAAATCGATGACACCAATCCTGTGTCATCTTCAGAGTAAATTCAATACAACCTTGTTTCCGGTCACTGATACACCTTTTCAAAATATTTGAAAGGTGGCATGTGTTACAGCACCCAGCCTTTCCCCTGGTAAGAGAAGGTAATGTGGGCACTGAGAAACTGAGCACAAAGCCTGAACTCTTTTGTATGGAATTTGATTGAGGAGCTTGCAAGCATGGTGAAGCATTGCTTCCATTTCCAGGAAGTAGAGTAGAGACCCTGGCACACAGAATGTGGCCTAACTGAACTGAACGGATCCTTAGGTGGAGAACTTGGCACACAGTAACAAGTCCTTTTTGGTAAAAAGCTAAAAAATTTTATCAAAGTGCATCACTCCAGAACCAGACCTTTGCTCAAACTAGAGTAAGTTGAGTTGTTGTTGAAAAACACAGAATGATACTAGTCTCATTTAAAATGTAAGCTCAACTATAAACCATTTCACATACTGAAACCAGTTTTAGTCTAAGAAATAAAATAAAAACCTATGCCCTCAGAAATAAGACTAGTCACCTGGTAGACCCCAGATTCTTATGCAGTCTTTTTTGATCACCCATGTGAATCATGCCAGGTGTTCACTTAACTTTCACTTGAGTTCATAGTGATTGCTACTTGATTTTCAGAGGACATCCATCTGATTTCTCTTCCTATATTCTCAACCAAGTGTAATCAAAACACGTCTCATAAGCTCTTATTTTCAGTTTTTCAGCATTGACACATTGGCCATTAAGCAATTTCCTCTCGACAGTAGTGGTCTCAGTTCCACATTCAATAATGGGGTGGAAGTCCCACTTGAAGCCATTAAGAGTTATGCTCACAATTACTCAGCATTTTTGTTACAATACATAAAAATGGTGCCCACAGTTTATACTGCTCTCAAGTAGCTTTGTCATTGAGACTCAACCTACAATTTTTAACGTGGTTAAGGTGCAACCACCGTGACACCAATGCCTTTAAGCATGTTAGCTGTCCACAGAAGAAAGCTGTCCACAGGGTAGGTGAATAATGACAAATGCCTATGCCACTGCGCTCAAGCAAGTCTTGGAATGAAGTCATGAAATTTTGATTGAATGGATGTTCGGTGGCTATGTTACACAGGCACTCTGATTTTTGCAGTGTATATGTGAATTTGACCAAGAAATGCAGAAGGGTAACTAAAAACTGAGTGGCATACTATCAACCCAATGTCACACCTGATATACCAGTTCTAATCAGGTTCGTTTCTTGCTGATCACATGAATCCCTAGGGAAAGCCTCATGAATATCATGAGATTCCAAATTCTTTTTACAAAATATTCAGGAGACTTCTAACTCATTTTCCTCTGCCAGGCAAAAACAAACATTCTCAGTAAATGTTTTAGGGACTGCCTCAATGTAATATTTCAGTTTTCTTCATATGGTGTTTATCCTCGTCCCTCTCAGAATTTGTGTTCTGAGGTTTCCTGTAGAGAAATTCTGAAGCAGTCGTTCTTTCCACCATCAAAAGGTTTTCTCACAATGACTCAGCATTTTCCTACAATACAGCAAAATGATGGCTAATGTTTCCATGACTGTCCATTCAGTACCTCATAGTACACTCAATCTCCAATTATCAGCGTGACCAATGTGCGAATGACACCTCCACTGCCATAAAGCAGATATCCTGACATACAGACAAAAACTGAAATGAATTCCAAATAATTGAATTCACGCATACTGTGGACATGATATTTGATAGGTCAGTAAGAAGGATGACTCAGCCACATTCTGTTTCATGCATTAAAATGTTTTCTCAGTGATAATGTGAATTTTCTCAAGTGATATGCACTGTTCATTACAAAGGGAGCACTAGATCATCCCCATCTTTCTAAGTTTCATACAATTCAGTATCTGGATAGGCATTTGTTTTCCATGGCCAGTCACGTGATTCTGCTGTTACTCCCTCTGGCTCACACTCTCAAAGTTATCACTGTTTAATTTTTTCACAGACTAGACTAAGGACCTACTAACAATACCAAAATCCTAGACTCTGTGACAGAAACTATGTGCAGTGCATGGCCTAAAGATCAAAGCTGTCAAATTGTACAAAAAATAATGGAGTCCTCTTTTTAGTTGACAGTACTGTCTTTTATTCAAATGATGGTGACTGGAGACTCGGCTTAATGATACAAAGCTGGTTTCTTTCTAACACCAATACAAAGGACCCCTGGTCTAAAGACAAAAGCATGTCCTCATTAAAAATTAGAATATTGGAGACATTAAATCACAAGACCAGACTGTCCTCTGGTAAGAATATCTTTTTTAAGAAGTCTTTGGTTCCAGGCCTGGACATTCTGTTAGGAGTGAGAGTGATGACTTAGCTTGCTGGTCCAATTCTTCACCTATTACAGGATGTCGAGATCAGACCTTGTCACAGCATTTCTTCTGTCTTTTCCTAAGAGAGACTGAATTGTTTACATGGCCACCTGTTCCAGGCTGTCTTCCCTGAATGAAAATTGAGTTGTGTACTAGACCCACAACAACAAGCATGTATACTTTTAAGGGAAGTCCTGTGACATCAAGTGTGGCCTTTCCTCACAGAAACTAGAGTACAGGCCCCAGCACCAAAGTTGAAAATCATCTAATTTATAAAAGACTAGACGAAATAACTACTTAAACTACACCTAAGGTATCCACTGTTCACAACAAGTCATGAGGAGTACATGACTCACAAACAAACTTGGCATCAGAGAACAAAAGATAATAAAGGCCTCTTTTCACACCAGCAACACTCTCTTCTCTTGTGAGGATGAGGATTGATGGCTTTGTATAAAGCACAAAACCTGTCTTTTTGTAAGAAAAAGTGAACTCACAGAAGGCTCTGGCACTGCTCTCTCTAAAGTCCCCTGAGCCTTTCCCAGGGGACTAGGGCTTTCCAGCTCCTCCTGGGTTTTCATCGTCCATCGTAACACCAGCTGATTACATCTGAGGCTCACTCACTTAAACTGTGGTGGTGCTGGAGAGTAATGTATATATACTGCACATGATAGGAGTTCCCATATCTTGTTCACTATGGCCACAGTAAAAAGTAAAAACTCTTCTTCTCTTTGTTGTTTTCCCCTGTTGAGGGGTAAAATGGCACTCGAGGCCTCTCTTTTCCCTCCCCCATCTTCTTTGTTTTCAGACATGTGGCAGTTGCCACCTTGTGCATAGGCTCCATCCCAGTGTCATCTTCCTCTGGGGGAAATCTGCCACTTTAATGAGTGCTTTGAAGCCACTCACTTTACATTCTAAGCTTTCCAACTTTATTGTGCACACTAATTTTTCAACAAGTGCAACTTAAGGGGCACTCTTGGTGAAGAGGATTTCAGGCCTTTTGGTGGCAATGGAATGCATTCTATGATATATTATAAATTAATCTTAAAATGGTCTTAAAGGAATTCTTACATCATGCAAAGCTTTGGTCATTTGAGCAAAATTCTAAATTAGGCCATCTGTCAGAAATGTAATTTGGATCAAGTTTTTTCTCTGAATTTACATTGTGCTTGAGATATAAAAGTTAGTGTTTTAAAATGAAAACTATGAGGTGTCTGTATGTTTATGTATGTCTACATATGTATGTTCTAGATTTAACGTATTTCTGCTATTGCTAATTTGTAATATGAAATTGGTTTAAATGAGAACTTACATGAAAATTCTCAAAATATAATGAACTAAACTAAATGCTTTTAAGAGTAACATGATCTGGAAAAAACCTTTGATATTAAAGTTAGTTCTGAATTTGGTTTGGTTAAATGGGCATATCTTTAGAATCAACAGCATTAATTAATAATTTCATTCTATTTGGGTTTATTAGTCAAATAAATTCATGTTATCTCTGTTTCAAAATTTTTTAGCAAGGAAAGTAACTTGGCATGGTTTATAACTAATCTAGACATAATCATTAGGGACAAATAAATAAATGAGATAAAAAGTATTTTTTAGGTTAACTCTTTAGTAGTAATTATAAATGCAATTATAAATTTTTTCAAACCTTTTTGATAACTTGAAACTTTAAAATTTTGCTGTTAAAGAAAAAAATTATTGAATATATAGATATTTTCAAATAACATGAAATTCTGAAATATTGATTGCTAAATAAGCCTGTTTACTTACTTTTGATCCCTTATTAAAGAGAAACAATAAATTTAGCTCTGCTAATGAAATTATTTTGTGCTTTGCTAGTAAAAATAATGTATGTTTCTAAAGGTTATGAAATAGATTCTTAAATTTGCCAATCTAAAGAATGCTAATTGTTTACTTTTAGTTGTCACTAGAAATTGAAGTTCAAAGGGTTATAAATTCTAACTAATATAAATGAAAATAATGTGTTTTTTCAGTAAAGAAATGTAAAAAGCGTGGAAACACATTTTTGAAGAAATTAAAAGAAAGTGGTTTGGTTATTTCTGAATGAGCAAAAAGATAAAAACTAAGAGGGACTAGGAAAGTTGTAGAAGGCTTATAAAAAAGGAATCTTGAGAAAGGTAAATTTATATATGGTCAAGCTGACGAAGGTTAAAATAAATTCAATAAAGTAAGTTAACTTAAATATTAAAAGTTAGCTGATGCAAAATTAGAATTGGGTTTTCTCCTTTTGCTAAATAGAACAAGATTTCCTGGATTTTGGACTGCTACTAATGTGAAAAAGTTTTCTGTCTAGAAAACTATGCTTCTGTGTTTTTCCAAAACAATTTTCTGTGTTTTATGTTGTGTTAAATTAAGCGCTTGGTTGCTTAAGAAAACTGAATCGCCACAATAGTGAAAACTAAGTTTCCTATTGTTACTTTGGGCAAATAAATAATTTGATATTGTTTGTAAAGTAATATGACCTTTTGGCCAAGCATGTTTGACAAACTTCCCAGGGTTCAGGATATAAAAGGAGACTTCTCTTAACCTGGAAATGGTTTTGGGTTATTCCAGTAGGCCTCTGGAATACCTCAAAGATTTTTTCTCTCTCTCTATAAAAGACAAAATTTAAAATAATTAGGCCTATTTGATATACTAAAATTACCTGAGCTTTGTCAAGTAAATAATAATTAGTCATATTTGTGTATTTTCAGTACATTATAATCTCCAATAGTTGGCAGTGTTCTGACATTATATTTTCAATTGTAATTCTAGCTGATTTTTTTAAATGTTATGTTGCAGAGAAAAATAAATTTCTGAGTCAATTTTATAGAAATTAGATCTACAACCATGTCATTTTAAGTTTTAGTCATTTATAGACAGTCATTATTTTACTGATACTTTCATAAATATGTTTCACTTTCAGAAAAACAGAGAAGACTCTGACTTATTCTAAAATACAGGTTTCTGAGAGTAAATTTAGATTTTACCTTTAAAATAGACTAAGGTTTATAGAACTCTAAGGAATAACTGTGTTCATGAAGTGCTTGCAAGTGGTCAAGATGAGTAAGAATTGATATAGCACTGAGCGACCTACGGGTGACTATAGTTTTTATAAATTTTTGTTTAAACTCGTGTTGATTTTTAAAAATCTTCTGTTTTCCAGATTAAAGGAAACTTGTTTCTTTGAAACCCACCTATGACCTAACAATTTGATAAATTATACCTTTGTACACAGAATTGGAATATTTATTTTTTCTCCCTACTGATCTCCCCAGAATCTAGAAACTCTTAATGAGTGAGTGTATTTATTTTCATGGCAATGTGTTTGCATAAGTTCATTAAGAATCTGTTCTTTTTATAACACGACATAATTGAAAACTGGTTTTACTAGTAAGCCTTTGATTGGAATGTCATGTTTGAGAGAAAAATGCATAGACTTGGACATGACCAAACAACTTTAAGGAATTAAGATTGACTTATGGAAGCCAGTAGAAATCCTTGGAAATATCAGCCTGGTACTTTGCTTACATGGTTTCCAGCATCCTTACCATGTGAGTAAAGAATGTCACTTCTCGGCAGGTGCAGGAACTTCAAGACATTTTGGAGACATCCAGAAGAAAGGAACTCACCTGAAACCTATAGGTATTGCAGACATCTTCTGATGGCAAGTCCTTTCCTTGATTTTTCTGGTTTTGTGAAGCCTTTTAAATTCAATCTGAAGATTCCAACAAAGGAGAATTAAAAGTGCCTATACAGTTAATTAACATTCCTGCTGGACTTATGCAAATAATCACACCAAGTTTATTGAAATGGCTTCTTTTGCAAATAAATTAGTTTTAATTTGGCTATCTTTGGTAAAAATAGGGGTGACTACTGGTTTTTCCCTATATAATCTGTGCTCCTGAGACACACAGGCAGCCAGGCCTTTGAGCAACAGCTTACCTCTGGGACTTGCAACTCTCTAATAAACCTTAATTTCTTTACTGCAAAACCTGCACATACATATCTCTTCTTTGGCTTAGATGCCCACAGGCAGCTTGGCCTTTTTTTTTTTTTTTTTTTTGTCCTATCAGGACAAAAGCTAAAGTAATGTAGGGAGAAGGCAAGAGAATTCAAATGTTAAATCAAAGCTACATTCAGAGACTGCAATATGCTGATCAGCCTTACAGCCAGGACTCCTTCAGAACAAAGGAAGATTTCTGTTAGGATTGCTAACAACCCATTTTTGATTAGTTTGGGGTTTTTTTGTTCCTTAGATTCCACATATAAGTGAAATCATATGGTATTTTTTTTTTGTCTAACTTATTTCCCTCAGCATAATACCCTTTAATTCCATCCATGTCATTGCAAATGGTAGGATTTTATTTTTTAAATAGCTGCTTAATATTCTATTGTATTATGAACTATAACTCGTTTTATTCAATTGTCTGTTGATGGGTGGTTATGTTGCTTCTATGTCTTGTCTATTGTAAACTCTGCTGCCATGAACAAAGGTGTGCATAGATTTTTACAAATTATTGTTTTGGTTTCCTGTGGACAAATACCCAGAAATGCAATTGCTGGGTCAAAGGGAAGATCCATTTATAATTTTTTGACAAACCTCCTGACTGTTTTCCCTAGTGGTTGTACCAATCAGCAATCCCACCAACAGTGTAAAAGAGTTTCCCTTTCTCTACATCCTCACCAATATTTCTTTTTTGATTTATTGATGATAACCATTCTGAAAACCTGAGCAGATATTTCCCTCACTGTGGTTTTGATTTGCATTTTCCTAAAAGCTAGAAAAGTTGATCATCTTTTCATATGTCTGTTGGCCATTTGTATGTCTTCTTAGAAGAAATGTCTGTTCAGGTCCTGTGCCCATTTATTAATTGGATTATTTGTTTTTTGTTGTTGAGTTATGAGTTTTTTTATATATTTTAAATATTAGCTTCTTATCAGAGGAACTGTTTGCAAGTATCTTCTCCTATTCAGTTAGCTCTCTCTTCATTTTATTGATGGTTTCTTTTGTTGTGCAGACACTTTTTATTTGATATAATCCCATTCATTTGTTTTTGCTTTACTCCCTTGCCTTTGAAGTCAAATTTATAAAATCCTTTCTAAATCCACTGTCAATAAGTTTAGTACCTATGTTTTCTTCAATGAAATTTATTGTTTCAGGTCTTATATTTGTATATTTGATCTATTTGAGTTATTTTGTTGTGTGGTGAAAGATAGTAGGCTAGTTTCATTCTTTTGCAAGTGTCTTTTTAATTTTCCCTGTTTTCTTTCCTTCATTGTATTTTTTGGCTTCTTTGTTGAAAATTATTTTCTCATACATATGGGAGTTTATTTCTGGACTTTCAATTCTGTTCCATTGGTCTGTGTATCTGTTTTTCTGCCAATACCATGATGTTTTGATATGGTTATTTTGTAATACAATTTGAAGTCATGCAATATGAGACTTCCAGTCATGTTCTTTTTCTTAAGGATTGCTTTGACTATTCAGTGTCTTTTGTGCTTCCAAACAAATTTGATGATTTTTTGTTCTATTTCTTTAAAAGATGCCATTGGTATTTTGATAGGAATTGCATTAAATTTTTATATTGCTTTGGGTGATGTGGCCATTTTAACTGTTTTTTCAGTATCACACAGTGTTCTTCAGCCTTCAACCCTTTGATACCATTTTCATTGCTGCCTACACACTGAATACATCTAGAGGAATAAGAATGGCTCTGCTTTTATTCCACTTTCTAGATATCAAACAGTTCTTTTCATTACTAAAAGTGAATTTGGAACCCTTCTGGCAATGGATTCTCTAAAATATAGTTCCCAGAATTCCAACTGCTGTGATCTGTAGAAGAGGATAGCAGGGAATAGAAATAAATGCTGCTACATCATCTCATTCCTGAAAAAAAAATGACAAATAAAAAATGCAGCACAGTATGCTTTAAGATAATATCCTTAAAACACCATTACATTCTGATAGAGAGCAGTAAATATAATTTTTAAAATGGTTTTCATATATTAAAAATATAATAGCTGAAAGAATAATGTACTTAGAATTTTTCAAAGATAAGTAAACGAAATTTCAGACAGCAAAACACAAAGAGAAAAAGGGGAAATTTATAGAAAAAGACTGAGGACATAAATCATGTGGTTCCAGAATGTCCAAATTCTGCTTGATAAAGATTTTGAGAGAACAGAGGGGAAAAGAGGGGGGATATTTTCTTAAATACACAAAAATTCAAATTGTCTGTATGAACAGCTCAATACATTTCAATATGCTGACATTTAAGCATAACATTATAAAACTTACAAACACCAAATACTAAGAAATGTTAATATTTTTCCAGATAAAAAATAAATAAATAAAAACACATCTTCTACAAAAGACTACAGAAATCCATATAGCAGCTTCTTTAGTAGTTTTTGATATTTTAAGAAAATAGAATGAGGCATTTAAATTTGGGTAAATAATTTATAATTTAGAATTCTATTACCTTTCAGCTATTGGCTAAATGTTAAAAGAGATTATAAATATCTAAAAGGATTATGAATTATAAAATTTGCTTTTTATACACCATCTTTTAGTTAAATTCTTGACAATTTGTTCCCATGAAATTAGTAAATGATCTTCCCCCCTTAAAAAAAGTAAAAATTGTGCTTTTGTTTCCTTATCTGTGAATAGAATGAAGGTTAAGTAAATTACTACAAATAATGAGATGTAAACAATGTTAGGGATTTACCAGTGCAATCTATGCATTTGTGCAGTTGATGATGATGATGATGATGATGATGATGATGATGGTAATGATGATGACGATGACGACAATGATGATGATGATGGGCTCAAAAATTCCTGAACCCAAAGCATGAAGAGAATTCCAAGCATTTTAGAGCGAAAACCAAATCAGAATTTTTTTAAAAAATAAGTAAAGGATAAAATCAAAGCAACAATGATAAGAAAGTGGCAATTAGAAATTCTAGGCGATTAAATCCCCAAAATTAAAGTGCTTACTTTTCTATAGTGTCAACTTCAGATACCTCTTTGAGTGGAGTTGTATAGGAAGGTTTTTTAATTGGCAAAGTATTGTTTATAAAACTGTTACTAATGTCTAGTCTTTCTCGACGAGACTGAATGCTATATCTTTTAAAATATTTTAAATTATTGACGTCTTCCTCATTCTTTTTAATTTTTTTATAAGGTATAGTTGCATATTTTGTTAGTTTCAGTGTAGATAGTGATTCAACATTTATATACCTTGTGATACAATCACCATAAGTATAGTAACCATCTGTCACTGTGCAAAGTTCTTATAATATTATTGACTATATTCTCTATGTTGTACACTATATCCCCATGGCTTATTTATTTTACAACTGGAAGTTTTAACCTCTTATTCCCCTTAACCTTTTTCACCCATTTCCAACCCTCTCCCCTCTGATAACCATCATTTCTTTGCTGTCTCTATGAGTCTGTTTTTGTTTTGTTTTGCTTATTGTTTTATTTTGATTTTTTTAGAGTACTCATATAAGTAAAATCATGGTATTTATCTCTCTCTGATTTATTTTACTTACTATAATACCCTCTAAGTTCCCTCATGTTGTCACAAATGGAAAGATTTTATTCATTTTATTGCAAGTAATATTTCATTGTGTGTGTGTATCACATCTTCTTTATCCATTTATCTATTGATGAATACCTAGGGTGAGTCCATACCTTGGCTATTGTAAATAATGCTGCAACAGACATAGGGAGGGGTACATATATCTTTTCAAATTAGTGTTTTTGTTTTCTTCAGATAAATATACAGAAGTGGAATTGCTGCGTTATATAGTAGATTTATTTTTAATTTTTTGAGGAATTTTCATACTGTTTTCCATAGTGGCTGGACCAGTTTACAATCCCATTAACAATGCACAAGAGTTCCCATTTCTCCACATTCCCACCAACACTGGTTATCTGTTGACTTTTTGTAACAGGTGTGAGGTGGTATCTCATTGCGGTTTTTATTTGCATTTCCTTGTGATGTAGAGCATCTTTTCATGTGCCTGATGGACATCTGTATGTCTTCTTTGAAAAAATATCTATTCATGTCTTCTGCCCATTTTTAATTGAATTGTTTGGGGATATTTTGAACCCGAGTTTTATGAGTTCCTTATAACAAACCCTTATTGTATGGTCAATTAATCCATGAAAAAGGAAGAAAGAATATATGATAGAAAAATGATGATCTCTTCATTCTTAACAGTTTAAATAATTAGTTTCATTCCTTTCTAACTTTTAAGGTTTGTGCTGAGAAGTTCAATGATAATCCAATCGGTTAACCTTTATAAGGTACCATTTTCTTCTCCCTGGCTGCCTTGTGAATTCTGTCTTTGTTGTTGATTTTTGATAATTTTAGTACAATGTGTCTTGGCAAAGGCCTTTTTGGGTTGAGATAATTGGGTGTTCTACTGACTTCTTGAATTCCAAGCTCCAGTTTATTCCTTAGAATTGGGAAATTCTCGTCCACTATTTGTCTAAAAATGCTATCTAGTCCTGGCTCCTTTTCCTCTCCTTCAATAATGCCCATTATTCATGTTTCCTCTCCTGATGGTGTCAGCTGCTTCTTGAATTGCTCTTTTATTATTTTTTATTCTTCAGTTTTTCTTTTCTTCCTTCTGATTTATTTCTAGATTTCTGTCTTCGATATCACTGATCCTTTTCTCCATTTGGTCGACTCTATTTCCCAATCTTGCTATTTCATTTTTCAACTCTTGTAGTGTGTTCTTCATCTCCAGAAATTCTATTCCAGTCTTTTTGAGGGTTTCAGTCTCCTTGCTCTGCTCATCCAGTTGTTTTTTCAATGCCTGAAATTGTTGATATGATTTGTTATGGATCTCATTGCGTTTTTTCAAAAGTACCATCCTGAAGTCTCTGTCATTTAAGTCACATATTTCTATGTCTGTAAGCTCATTTTCTGAAGATTTTTCTTTTTCTTTCTGATGCCTTGTCACGTTTGTTGTTAACGGTGTTTAATGGACTATTTCTCCGCCTGGGCATTAATGGAAGTGTTTTCTGTTGTTTTTCCAGAAAAAAAAAAAGATCTATTATCTGTTGCAAAGAAGGCGCTTTTCTTTTGGTTTCCAGTAGGTGGTGTCTAAGCCTTTTGGAGTCCTAGCAGTTTTCGTAGCTTTTGCTCAGCGTCCCCTGAGGCTCCATGGTGATAGGTCTCAGAGGGTATGGGAGGAGGGACCCTTTGGTTTGAAGGTTGGGGGCTGTGGCTCAGCCTGGATTTTGCAACCAAGAGCAGTAAAAATCAGCTGTTGTTTCTCTTCAGTACCTCCCGCTTCTCTGCTTTCTGCCCTGATGACTGGGCTCTCCAATTGGCTGTGGCTGCGTACAAGCCCCGGCACTTCTAGGCAGGGTTGTTCAGGAAAGTTGCTGCACCATTACCATCCCCCCACTCCTACAGTGAGCTCCAGGGGGTGTAAGAGGCAGTTTTTTTTATTACTCCCAGTACACCTCTCATCACCAGCAGTTCTGACCTGTGGTAGTTCTTATGCGCAGATCTCACTTTCAGATGTGCTGGTGTGAAGTTTTGGTGTTTTATGTTGAGCTTTAGATGTTCAGCTTATTGTTGTTTCAAGGAGAGATCTAGAGCTGTCTCTCATTCCACCACGTTTCCACTGAATCCCTGTTTTTTTCTTTAACGTGATAATTGAAGCATTACTCATTACTATATATCTGTATTATTGTGGTTTTAAATGCTTGCATAATATTTCATTATATTTAAAAAATTATTCAGCTAAATGTTCTACAGTTGTAACCTGTTACAGACCATGGTTAAATTGTCATGTTATTAGAATATTCTCTGGTGGAATTAGGTCAGAGAAGTCAGGAAGACTACCATAGTCAAGACGAATTCTCCTTTCAGTTAACTTCCTGGGGAATATATACACAAAGAGGTTCAGGTAAAACATGATCAGTAGCTGAAACTACAGTTTTATGATTTTATTTAATGCCTGTTAAAGCCAAACATTGATTAGGAATGAGACATGGATAAGGTACATGATGTCTAGGTAATATTCACTCTAATACTTATTGTTGACATTCTGCGAACCTAGCCAAACATCACGTTGAAGGAATAATTAAACATAGATATTATATAGAACCTAGAATTCTGAGTGACCACATCCAACTCAGGTAAATAGTTTTTCAATGTCTTAGTATGCATTTCTGTAACAAGGAGGAAATAAAATTAACTAGAGTAAAGGATTACATGGGGTAAACTCAATTAGTTAGCAAAGTATGGATATTAAATAAAACTCAATTTCCCTTTAGTCATTTAATTTTTCAATATATATTTACTGAGTACCTATATTTTACTAGACTTGCTAGACAGCTAGCACCAATACACTTCTTATCGTTATTATAGTTTGTCATTGTCATCATTATTATCACAATTACTGACCACCTGGGTTCCATCAGTATTAAAAGATAGATAGATCGATAACCATGAATGATTCAGAAAGGTAAATTAAGGTTATGTTTTAACTAGACAAAAACAAAGAATCAGAAAATAAATATTAAGTGATTAAATTGTCTCTGGACTACTCTGGATTGATTGAAATTATGTTTTGCTGAGAAATCCTTTAGCCTCCCAAAACATATCTTAGTTTCTCCATTTTGTTATAGATAGTCCATCCTCAGGGACTTGGGAATTTAAGGGCAGCACATATAACACATGAGTGAGTATACCCTTCTGAGAGAAGTCAAAATTAATGTTACTGTGTGCAGTAGGCAGTCAACAAAACTACAGGCTTTCTTAATTTTATTGTCATTTTCTAACTATTTTTCTGAGAAGTTCTAAAGTATTATTTACACTATAGGAGAAAATTCTTACATTCTAGATTTTATTTTATATATGTATATTTATTTTTAATTTTATTTTATTAGTTTCAAGTATATAGTACCTTGGTTAGACATTTACATTGTTTATAAATGATCCCCCTAATTGCTCTTTCTCTCCTCTGGCTCTCCACCTAGCCATTACATTAATGCTAACTGCATTCTCTATGCTGTTAAATTTATTGAGGTGACGTTGGTTAACAAAATTATATAGGTTTCAAGTGTACAATTGAAATAAACTACACACCCACTGGAATGGCTAAAATTAAAAACACAGATAAGACCCAGAGTTAGCAAAGATATGGAGTAACTGGAATTCTAACTTATTGCAGGTGGGAATATAAAATGATACAACCACTTGGAAAATAGTTGGGCAGTTTCTGATAAAATTAAATATATATCTACTATATGAATCAGCAATCCTTCAACTAGGTATTGACCTAAGAGTCCACAGTTGTGAACAAATTATTATAAGAGGTTTATTCATAATAGCCAAATATAAAGCAACCTGATTTTCCATCAACAGATGAATGATGGCCTACCCATATACTGAAATACTACTCAGTTGTAAAAAAGAATGAACTACTGATACAACACAGTGGATAACTCTCAAAAATATTGAGTAAAATAAACCTGATAAGTGTGTATTCTATTCATTTATATGAAGTTCTAGAAAAACCAAAACTAATCTATAGTTATATAAAACATGGCATTGATTGCCAGGGATTGAGTATGGGAGTGGAGTTTGAATACAATAGTGAAGTAAAGAACTTTTCTTGGTGATACAAATGTTATATATCTTTAGGGTCATGGTTACATGAGGTATTTATGTTTGTTAAGACTCTTCAAACTGTACAAAAAATGGATGCTCTAATTGTATCTCAATAAAGGGTGGTGATCAGCCCCAGTGATGATGATTGTGAGTATGTTTTCAGTGTTAGAGGCCAGGTACATAAATAGATGTACCAGGAGGAGAAACTTCCCCAGGTGCTACACAGCAGGAGATTCCTTCAGGGTAAATTCTTGGACAGTTGTCTCATTCTTCATGTACACCAATATATCCTCACCCCTCACATACTATGGTTGTTTATCTATTTACTCACTGATAGACATTTAGATTGTTTCCACTCTATTATGAATAATGTTTCTCTGAACACTTATGTACAAGTTTTTGTGTGGACTTATGTTTTCATTTTTGAGGGTGTATATCTAGAAGTCAAATTGATATTAACTATGTTAATTCTATTTTAGGCACTGCAAAACTGTTTTCCAAAGAAACTGTCCCATTTTACATTTCCATCAGCAGTGTAGGAGGCTTCTAATTTTCCACATCCTTGCCAACCCTTGCTATTTTCCATTCTTCATATTACAGTCATGCCAGTAGGTATGAAGGGGTATCTCATTAAAGTTTTGATTTGCATTTCTCTAATAACTAAAAATGCTGAGTACTTTTTTCATGTGCTTATTGGCCATTTGTATATCTTCTTTGAAGAAAATATCTATTCAAGTCATTTGCCCATTTTTAATTGGGTTGTCTTTTTATTGTTGAGTTATAAAAGTTATGTAGATATTCTAGATAAAACACAAATATATTCTCCCATCTTATAGATTGTCTCTACTTTCTTAATTTTGTCCCTTAAGCACAAAATTTTTTATTTTGATAAAGTCAAGGCACCTTTTTCTCTTTTTTGCTTGCTCTATTGGTGTCATTTCTAAGAAATCTTTGCCCAATGCAAGGTTACATAAATTTACACAAATATTTTCTTCTAAGAGTTTTATAATTTCAGCTCTTAAATTTAAGGTCTTTGATCTGAGTTAATTTTTATATATGGCATGAAGTGTATTGGTTTAAATTTATCTTTTTTTGCAAGTGGATATCCATTGTTTCAGCACCCCATGTTGAAAAGACTACACTTTCTTATTGAATCATCTTGGAACTTCATAGAAAATTAACCATAAATGTAAAGATTTCTTTCTAAATTTTCAATTATACTCTTTGATTTATATGTCTGTCTTTATTCTAGAAACAATAGCTTGACTAGTGTAATTTAACAATAAGTTTTGATAACAGGAAGTGTGTGTCCTCCAACTTGTTTCAGCTATTTTTGTTCCCTTACATTTATATGTAATCGTTTATTTAAGAACACAAAAAAAGGCCCCTGGACTTTGATAGGGGTTGCATTGAATCTGTAAATTGATTTGATTGGTGTTGCTAAAACAATATTAAGTCTTCCCAATTTATGAATATGGGATTCTTTTAGTTTACTTATTTGGTCTTCTTTAACTTTTTTCAGTTATGTTTTACATTTTCCAGTGTACAAGTCTTTCACATCCCTGGTTAAATTTATCTCAAAGTATTTTATTATTTTTGATGCTATTGTCAATGGAATTGTTTTCTTAATTTCAATTTTGTATTTTTAACTTCTAACATATAAAAAAAATAACTTATTTTTTATACATTGATACTGCATTCTGAAACCTTGTTGAACTCATTTATTAGTTCTAATAATTTTTGTAAATATCTTACTATTTTCTATATATGAGATTATGAAATCTGCTCTTTTTCCTTGTGCCTCAAGGGCAGTCAGCTATTTCAGGATGAAGCTGAACATCTTTTCTCAGCCACTGGCTGCCAGAAGCTCATTGAAGTGGATGATGCATGCAAACTTTGTACCTTTTATGAGACGTGTATGGCCACAGAAGTTGCAGCTGATCCTCTGGGTGAAGAATGAAAGAGTGTATGGTTTAAATCAGTGGTGGAAAAGACAAACAAGGTTTCCTCATGAAACAGGGTGTCTTGACATGTGACAGTGTTTGCCTGCTACTGAGTAAGGTGAATTCCTATTATAGACCAAGGACTGAAGAAAGAAAGCACAGATCAGTTTCAGGTTGCATTGTGGATGCCAATCTAAGTGTTCCCAACTTGGTCATTGTTAAAAAAGGTGGTGGGAAGGAGATATTTCTGGTGTCACTAATACTGCTGTGCTTATCACCTGAGGCCCAAAAGAGCTAGCAGAATCCATAAACTTTTCAATCTGTTGTGAGAAAGCCTCTAAACAGAGAAGATAATAAAGCTAGGACTGAAGCACCCAAATTCAGAATCTTGTTACTCCACGCGTTCTGCAACACAAACATTGAAGTAGTGCTCTGAAGAAACAGCATACTTAGAAAAATAAGGAAGAGGCTGCATAAAATGCTAAACTTTTGGCCAAGAAAATGAAGGAAACCAAATAAAAACACCAGAAACAAATTGCCAAGAGATATAGACTTACTTCAATGAGAGCTTCTATCTCCGAATTCAGTCAAAAATTAGATTTTGTGAGAGTAACAAATGAATAAGATCAGACATCAAATCTCAAAAAAAAAAAAAAAAAGATTATGACATCTGCAAATAGAGAAAACTTTACTTCTTTCCAATCTGAATGTCTTTTATTTATTCTTCTTGCCCAATTGCTCTTGTGAAAACTGCTAATACAATGTTAAATAGAAGTGATTAGACAAATATCTTTGTCTTATTCCTAATCTTAGGAGAAAGCATTCAATCTTTTTCTATTAGGTTTAATATTATATAGTGGCTCTTAATAGAACCCCTTTAACAGGTTGAAAATTTTCCCTTCTATTTTATATTTTCCAAATGTTTTCATCATGAGTTTTTAGATTTTGTCAAATGCTCTCTTTTCTATTCTTTATTAATATAGTATATTATGTTGATTGATTTTTATATGTTGAACCAACCTTGTATTCTTGGGATAAACTCTATTTGGTCATGCTGTTTTATCCTTTCTAATAAGTTGCTGAATTTGGTTTGCTAGTATTTTACTGCATATTCTTGTTTCTATTTTCATGAGATATTGGTGTGTAGTTCTCTTGTGATATCTTTCTTGGGTCTTGGTATGAGGATAATACCGACCTCATAGAAAGAGTTGGAAAGTGTTTGTTTTTCTTATATTGTTGGAATTTTGTTAAGATTTGCTTAACAAATACTTTAATACTTTTTAAATGTTCTGTGGATTTTATTAATAAAGATATCTGTTCCTGAGCTTTTTCAGTGGGGTGAGGGAGATTTTGTCCACTAATTCAGTTTTTTTACTTACTATGTATCTATTCTTATTTTCTATTTCTTATTGAGTTAGTTTGTGTCTTCCTCAGAATTTTTCTATTTCACTTAAATTACTTCTGAATCTTACCCCTCTCTTTGACTTAAGCAGAAATGAAAACCTTCCCTTCTTTTTCCCTTTAAGATTCTCTTTTTGTATACCAACGAAGTCTCTGCTTTGTTGTCTAAATAAGTTGTCTGATGTGGTCAAACCCACTGCCCTAAAAAGGCATTTCCTGAAGGTCTGACTTGAGTTTATAACACATTAACTATTGTATGGTCAATCACACTGAGGTCACATAGTCACCTGAATGTAGTGCATAAATATTACAACTTTGTTCTGCTTCCTCTCTCTCTTCCTCCCTCTCTTTTTTCTCTCTCCCCCTCTCTCAAATAAAAAAAAATGTTGTTTTAGGCTGACAAATAAATTAAGTAGGAAACTTTTGAACTTGAGATGTTTCTACTTTGTTTCAGCTTAAATTTCGATACAGATCCAGGATTAATAAATTCCTGTATTTTCATGTACTTGAAACATTCTAAAACTTGTTTTAGTCTTATGGAAGCCTTGTCTAATGAGTTCAAATGCAGAAAGCACAGCTTCAACTTGTGATAATGATGGGTTAGAGTTACTCCTTGGAACTCCAGAACATATCCATTCTAGTCTAATGGGAACTGTCACAAAGCAAATTGACTTAGATAAGGAGAAACTTTAGTCAATATTTATATTACAATAGAGAGTTTCAACTGCAGTATCGTAACCATCTTAAAATCAAACATAAAGGTTTTTTTTTTTCTGTTAGAGGGAGAAGTAAGTAGGGCTTGCAGAAACATTTTACAGAGGAAGAATTCATGATGGGGGTGAGCAGGAGGAAAGATCAGTGTGCTTCAACAGGAAATATGAGAATTATGGTGACCAGTTTTTGAAAGGAGCTGTTAAGAAGGAATATTCTGCACCTTAGTGCTTATTTAAGCATGATGTCAAGCCAAAGTGTTGAGAGCCTGCGAGAGTAAGAGAAGCATGACTAACTTTTGGTCAAGTCAAGGTACTCATAAGTCAGTGAACAAATCAGTTCACAATGAGCAGTTGTGAACACTTGGTGAGCAGCAAAGTTTTTTTCTGTGGATATATCTCAGAGAATAGTCAGAGAGAAGAACCCTTTAGTCTACTGATGCCCAGTCAACACATTTTCTTTGAGACAGATTCAGTGTACCAATATTACCAGTTATTCTCTTGTATTTCCAAATGGGAAAATATCCTCACACCACTATAGTCAGAAATGAAAGATCGAGTGACTCTCTGGCAAGTTTATTACTTGTTGATGCAAGAGAAACTAAGCAAACCTCAAAGATATCTAGACCTTACCAGGATAATTTAGAACACAATTGGTTAGAGGCCAAATGTACTATTTGTCTCTGAAGAAGTTAATTGGTTGTTGTTGGAAGCATAAAATTATCATATTACTTGTGAATGAACTGTATGAATTATAAATTAAAATGGTCTAATATGTCATCTCAAAAGTCTGTATTGCCCTGTAACATCTTCAAAGGATGTTAGTCATAATTATTCTAGAGTCTACAAAATACTACAAAACACCATGTGTGGTTAAAATTACAAGCAAATGGTTTCATTATGAACCTTGTGTTTGCTTTAAAATCTAATGTCTATAGTCTTCTTAATGATTAAAATCAGTAACATAGTAATTAGGAATAGGACTCAAACCCAGTCTCCTGACATTATTGGAAGTCTACTCATTCACATCATATTTAGAGTGTTTTAATCTAGCACCACTCCATTTCTGACTCAATTTTTTAAAAATTTCTTTATGTTTTCAGCCTCTTCTAGACTTCTTTTTTTTACCTCCAGATAATTTTCTATTTTGTACACTTTGTAACTATCTTTACTTTGACAATATTTACCATCTTTTCTGTAACTTAAAGAGACCTCTCCTATTAAATTTCATCTTTCACTTTTAAACTCAAAGTCAGTCATGGGAAAAATGAAAGGAAAAAATCAATTATTAAAGTGTAAGATGAAAAACAACTCATTATAGATGCTGTAGGAATGAAGAGTGAAAATTAGGTTTTGAGGTTATTTTTTAATTTTTTAAATTATTTTTCAATTAAATTTGAATTACAAAATTATATTAATTTCAAGTGTATAACATAAAGATTAGACATTTATATACCTTACTAAGTGATCACCATGGTAAGTCTAGTACCCATCTGCAGCCACAAATAGTTATTAAAATACTATTTACTGTATCTCTTATGCTATATTTTACATCTCTGTGACTATATTTTTTAATTGCATTCATTGGGGTAACTTTGGTAAATAACATCACATAACTTTCAGGTGTACAATTCTAAAATGCATCTTCTGTATGTTTTATTGTGTGCTCACTACCCAAAGTCTTTCATCGCCACATAATTGACCTCCTTTACCCTCTTCATCCTCTTTCTATCCTCTACCTCTGGTAACCATCATATTGCTCTATGTGTCTATAAAATTGTTTGTTTATTTGTTTGTTTTCTGGTTGGTTGGTTATTTTGGTTTATTTTTTTCTACTTGTTTTGTATCCTGCATGTGAATAAAATCATATGGTTCTTGTCATTTTTCATTTAACATCTTTTTCTTAGCATAATACTTTCATGGTCCATCTATGATGTCACAAATGGCAACATTTCATATTTTTATGGCTGACTAGTATTCCATTGTATATATGTATCATTTCTTCTTTATATATTAATCGAGGGAAGGACATTTGGACTGTTTTCATGTCCTGACTACTGTGATTAACAATATAATGAAAATAGGGGTACATACATCTTTACAAAGAAATGTTTTCAAATTTATCAAGTAGGTGCCTAGAAGAGAATTCTGGGTCATATTGTAGCTCTATTTATAATTTTTTAGGGGAAACTCAATACTGTTTTCCACAGTGGCTATACCATGTTACATTTCTACAAAAAGTGTACAAGCATTCTTTTTATTTCATATCCTCTCCAACAGTTACTATTACTTGTCTTATTATTAATAGCCACTATGACAGGTGTGAGATAATTTCTCATTGTGGTTTTGATTTGCATTTATCTTATAGAAACTGAAGTTGAGCACCTTTTAATATCTTTGCTGGCAATTTGTATGTCTTCATGGGGAAAGTATCTATTCAGGACTTCTGCCCATTTTTTAATTAAATTTTTCATTTTTTTTCTTGTTGAGTTGTATTTGTTCTTTATAGATTTTAGATATTGGCTGCTTATCAGAGGAATTGTTTAGAAATATCTTCTCCCTTTTGGTTATTTGCCTTTTTTGTTTTGCCGGGTTTCTTTTGCTGTTCAGACCTTTTAGTTTGATATAGTGCTATTCTTTGTTTCCCTTGCCTTTGGGGTCAAGTTCACAAAATCTGAGACCAAAGTCCACAAGTTTAGTACCCATGTTTTATTCTATGTAATTTATTGTTTCAGGTTTTATATCCAAGTCTTTAATATATTGCTGAGGTAATTTTTGAGTATACTGTCAGAAAGCAGTCTAGTTTCACTCTGTTGTATGTGGTTTCCCAACCATTTATTGAAGAGGCATCTTTTCTCCATTGCATATTTTTGGCTCCTTCGTTGAAAATTACGTGTGTGTGTGTGTGTGTGTGTGTGTGTGTGTGTGTGTGTGTGTGTGTTTATTTCTGGGTTCTCATTTCTGTTCTATTATTCGCTGTGTCTATTTTTTTATAGTACTATACTGTTTTGATTATTGTTGCTTTGTAGTATAATTTGAAGTCAGGGAGTATGATACATTTGGCTTTGTTCTTTTATCTCAGGATTGTTTTGGCTGTTGTGATTGGTCTTTTGTGATTCCTTACAAATTTAATGATTTTTGTTCTATTTCTTTGAAAAATGCCATTGGGATTTTGATGGAGATTGCACCAAATTAGTGTATTTCTTTAGGAAATATGGTCATTTTAATTATGTTTATTCTTCCAATCCATGAATAGAATATCTTTTCATTTCTTTGTGTCTTCTTTAATTTTTTTTAACAACATCTTATAGTTTTCAGTGTGTAGATCCTTCACTTTTATTAAGTTTATTCTTAGGTATTTTATCCTTTTCGTTGAAACTGTAAATGTAATTTTCCTTGTTTCTTTGAAATTTTGTTGTTACTATATAGGAGCACAACAGATTTTTGTATATTTATTTTGTATCCTGCAAGTTTGTTGTATTTGTTTATTGTTTCTAATAGTCTTTTGGTAGAGTCTTTCTGGTTTTTCAAATATAGAATAATGTCATTATCAAATAGTGACAGTTGTACTTTTTCTTTCCCAATATAGATGTCTTTTATTCATTTTTATTGCCTAATTATTCTGGCTAGGACTTCCAGTAACATATAGAATAAGAGCTGCAAGAGCAGGCATTCTAGTCTTGCTCTTGATGTTGGAGGAGAAAATTTCAATTTTTCACCATTGAGTACGATATTAGCTGAGGGGTTGTCATATATGACCTTTATTACATTGGGGTATTTTTGTTCTATATCCATTTTATCGAGTGTTTTAATCATAGATGGTTGTTGTATCTTGTCAAATGCCTTTCTGTATCTATTGGTCTTTTGTGATCTTATAATTTTTATCTTTTATTTTCTTAATGTGGTGTATCACACTGATGGATTTGCATATGTTGAACCATTTTTGCATCCTTGAAATGAACATCACTTAACCATGATGTATATTTTTAATGCATATTTGAATTTTATTTGCTAATATTTTGTTTAGGATTTTTGTATGTATGTTCATTAAAGAAATTAGTTTATAATTTTCTTCTTTTGTGTTATCCCTGCCAGGTTTTGATATCAGAGTAATCTTGGCCTCATAAAATGAGTTAGAAAGCATTGACTCCAGTTTTTTGGAAAATTTTGAGAAGAACAGGTATTAAGTTACTTTTTAATATTTAGGAAAATTTACTAATGAAGTCATCTGGGCCTGGAATTTTACTTTTTGGGTTTTTTTGGTTTTTATAAATGACTCTCAATTTCCTTACTGTTGATCAGTCTGCTTAGATTCTCCATTTCTTCATGATTTTGTCTAGGAAGGTTATATATTTTTAAGAACTTGTACATTTCTTCTAGGTTATCACATTTGGTGGTGTATAACCTTTCATAGTATTCTTGTATAGACCTTTGTATTTCTGTGGTGACTTGTAACTTCACTTTCATTTATGATTTGTTCAAATCTTTTCTCTTATTTTTTGAATGAGACTAGCCAAAGGTTTGTGAATTTTACTAATCTTATCAAAGAATCAACTCTTTGTTGCATTAATTTTTTCTATTGTCTTTGTGTCTCTCTTTTGTTTAATTCTGCTTTAATTTTTATTGCTTCTTCTTTGAGCTTTGGTTCTTCTTTCTCCTAGTACTTTAAGGTGAAATGTTAGGTTATTTATTTGAGATTTTTCTTGATCCTTGAGGTAGGCTTATAATGATATATACATCTCTCTTATTACTACTTTTGCAAATCTTTGATATATCATATTATTATTCTCATTTGTCTCTATATATCTTTCAATATCTTTTATTTCTTTTTTTGACACAGTCATTGTTTAGTAGCATGTTGCTTAATCTTTTACATTTTGTGGTTTTTCCCACTTTCTTTTTGCAGAAAATTTCTAGTTTTAAAGCATCATGTTTGGAAAATATGCTTAGTATGATTTCAATTCTCTGAAATTTTTCAAGGCTAGTTTTGTGTCCAAACATATGGTCTATTCTTGAGAATGTTTCATGGGCACTAGAGAAGAATATATAACCTGGTACTTTGAGGTGAAAGGCTCTGTACATCTCAATTATGTCCAATTGATCTAATGTGTCAATTAAGGTTGCTGTTTTCTTACTGATTTTCTGTTTGGATGATCTATCCATTGCTGTCAGTGGGGTATTTAGGTCCTCTTCTATAACTTTTGTATGTTTGTTTGTTTGTTTTGTCAATTTTTCCATTTAGTTCTGATAGTAGTTGCTTCTAGGTTGAGTGCATATATATTGATAAATTTTATATCTTCTTAATATATTGTCCCCTTTATCATTATATAATGTCCACCTTGGTCTCTTCTTACCTTTCTTAGCTTGAAGTCTATTTCATCAGATACAAGTACAGCTACACCACTTTTCTCTGGATACCATTAACTTGGAGTATCATTTTCCATTCCTTCACTTTGAGTTTATGTTTGTCCTTGAGGCTGAGATGTGCTTCCTGAAGGCAGCATATTTTGTTTTTTAATCCAACCCCCTACACTATGCCTTTGAATTGGTGAATTCAACCCATTTGTATTGAACTCACCAATTATTGATTATTGTGATATGAGGGCTTCCTACAGCCATTTTATCTTTTGTTTTCTGATAGTTCTGTGTCTCTGTTGTTTCTTTGTCCTTGTGTGTCGGTCTGTTATTTTAGTTTGGTAGTATTCTATGATTTTTTTCCTCTTTGATTTTTTCTTACTTTAAATCTCTCAGTTCAAGATTTTTTTTAATGATTTATCTTTAGGTGTATGCAAAAGGAGGTTTTATCTCTATTCACCTGTGAATGTTTAGTCCTTTACCCAATCTTTTTTATGTTTTTGTTGTCACAAATTATCCCTTTCTATGCTGTGAGTTCGTTCCTAAATTTCAGTAGTTGTCTTCTTTTTAAAAGCAAATGTTTTTACTTCATTTAACTTTTAAGTTATATGTGTTTCTTACTCTATTCTGCATAAGGGTTGAAATTTCTTGCTTCTGCCTGTTGGTCATCTTGCTCATAGTTTTGTACCTTTTCGTCTTTCTGTTTCAGGTAGAACACCCTTCAGTATTTCCTGTAATGTGTCTTTTGTGGTAAATTCTTTCTGCTTCTGTATGCCTGAAAATGTTTCTATTTCTTTTTTATACCTAAAGGATAAATTTGCTGAGTATATTATTTTTGGCTGGTGATTTCTCTCTTATGTAGTAGGTGCCCTACGAAGTCCAGTGATACTCTAGTCACCTGAGCTGAGTGCTCAGGGTGTGTGTCCTTTTATGGGTTGTGCATGACCTCCTACTGTAGTTGAGCCTTGGTTTCTGTTTGCACATCAATGGGAGAGACTGATTGCAAGGACTGGCTGGTGACTATAGTAGAGGAGCTGTTATGCAAGGACTGACCATACAGAGCAAGATTCACTTTAGCAGGCCTCTGGTGCCTGCCAAGTGTGCCCTTTGGATATGTCATTTGTGGATGCTGGCAAGTGATGCTCTGGCTTGGTTCAAACCAGCCACTAGGCATGCTGACCCTGAGATTTCCTAGGAGGGGCTCTGTTGCAAGTCAAGTTCAGCTGCCACCTCTGCCTTGCCCGGGACCACCAGGCATGAGCCACAAAGTGATCTGCAGATGTTTTTCACCTGTGCTGGACTTGAAGATGCCTGGAAAAGACTAAGCTGCTAACCAGGATGCCTGCCACTAATACTGAGCTTGGGGATGCTTAACAAAGGTTATAAGGCACACGGATGCCAGATGTTACTTATTTGAAGTTTATGAATCTTTGAGAGAATTTAGGAAATTTTGCAGCATGAGCCAAGACAGGTCATTCATAGGGGAAAGCCCCTGGAATTGTCTTGGTTAGGCCCACAAGTTAGGTGGGAGTAGGGGCTCAGGGAATCACTATGGCAGAGCAATCAGAGTTAGCCAGATTCATGGAGACTCAGATATAGCTCCTGCTGGAGTCTGCATGCTGGGATGAGGGAGGGCTCAGCAATAGAACAATGCCTCTATTTCATTTATTTCCACTCTGATTTTTGATATTTCCTTCTTCTACTAACTTAGAATTTAGCTGGTTCTTTTTTCTGGTTCCCAGAGGTGTCAGTTTGTTCATTTTAGACCTTTTTATTTTATAATGTAGATGTTTATTGCTATACACTTTCCTCATTCTGCTTTTGCTACATCTCATAATCTCTAAATATATGTAAATTTTTAGGTTTTCTTTTTGCAATTGATTTTTAGTTTTATACTTTTGTGATCAGAAAAAAAGAAAAGGTGCTTAATAAGACTTCAGTCTTCTTACATTTTTGAAGACTTGTTTTGTTGCCTAACAATCTGTCATGGAGAATACTACATGTGCACTTAAGAAGAATGTGTATTCTACTGCTGTTGAGTGAATGTTTGATATATGTATGTTAGGTTCATCTGGTATAACTTATATGTTAGGTCCAATGTTTTCTTATTAATTATTTGTCTGAATGATTTTTCCATTGGTGAAAATAAAATATTGAAGTTCCCACTGTTATTGTATTGCTATTTCTCTATTTAGATCTGTTAATATTTGCTGTATGTATTTAGCTGCTGATATGTTGAGTTCATTGATATTTACAAATGTTATATCCTCTGGATGAATTGACCTTTCTTGTCTCTTATTACAATCTTTGATTTAAAGTCTAATTGTCCAATATACGTATAGCTACTCCTATTTTCTTTTGATTTCTATTTGCATGGAATATCTTTTTCCATTCCTTTACTTTCAACCTATGTGTGTCCTTGACACAGAAGTGAGTCTCTTTCAGGTAACATGTAGATGAGTCTTGTTTTTTTGTTTTTGTTTTTTTTTTTTAAATCCACTCAGCACTCTGTTTTTTAATTTATTTCATTTACATTTAAAGTAATTGTTGATTGATATGAACTCACTATTTCCATTTTGTTATTTACTTTCTAGTAATTTCTTTGTCCCTTTCTCTCTTAACTTCTTTGTGATTTGATGGTTTTGTGTGGTGGTATGCTTATATTCTTCTCTCTCTATCTTTTATGTATCTACTATAGGTTTTCATTGTGATTACCTTGAGGCTTACATAAAATATATTAATAACAATCTATTTTAGGCTGATAACAATTTAAATTCAGACGCATACAAAAGTTATGCATTTTTATGCTCCCCCTTCCACATTTTGTTTTAGATGTCACAATTTACATTGTTTTACATTGTATGTACATTAACAAATTATTGTAGCTCATCCTAAATTCCTTGTTGTCTCTCAAACTTTTGTGATTGTTCAAGTCACATTCTTTGCTCTTAATGGTTCCCAGTAGTTCAGGGTCCCAATTATTGTAGTTACAGTTAATTTTAAGTCTTTTGACTTTTAACCTTTATGTAGAATGATTACAAGTGACTTACCCACTTCCATTACAATATTAGTGTATTCTAAATTTAACTATATTTACCTTTATCAGTGAGTTTTAAACTATCATATTTTCCTGTTAGTTATTACCATCCATTTGTTTCAGCTTAAAGAACTCCCTTTAACATTTCTATTAATGCTGGACTAGTCATGAATAATTCCTTCAGGGTTTTTTGTTTGTTTGTTTGTTTGTTTGTTTGTTTGTTTTGCTCTGTTTTGCTTCTGTCTGGAAAACTTTTCATCTCTTCTTTAATTCTGAAGGACAACTTTTCAGGTAGCGTACTCTTGGGTAGCAGTATTTAAATTTTTTTTTTTTTTTAATTTCAGCACTTTACGTATGTCATGCCAGTCCCTTCTATCCTGAAATTTTTTTCAATGTATAATGGAGATTACTTTGTATATAACAAGTTTTCTTTCTCTTACTGCTTTTGGATTCTTTCTTTGTCTTCAACTTTCAACCATTTATTTATAATGTGTCTCAGTTATCTTATTTGATCCATCTTACGTAGAATTTGGAGAGCTTCCTGGATATGGATATCAGTTCTTTTTACCAGCTAAGGAACATGGTCAGCCATTATTATTTGATTATGCTTTCTGACTCATTATCTTTTTTTTTCTTCTGGAACATGTATAATGCATATACTGGTTGGCTTGATGATTTTCCATAAGTCCCTTAAGCTATCTTTATTTTTTCATACTTTTCTCTTTTGCTCCCTTCCTGGGTAAACTCTACTGTTCTATCTTCAAGTTCTTTGAACATTTCTTTCACTTGATAGAGTCTGCTATTGAACCTCTCAATTAATTTTTCAGATCAGTTATTGTACTCTTCCTCTGTGATTTGTTTGGTACTTTTTAATATTTTCTGTCTCTTTGTAAAAATTTTTACTTAAGAAATGCACTGCTTTCTTCAGCACCCTTAAGGCTATTATTTTGAATTTTCTGTCAGGTAATTAACTTACCTCCATTTCACTAGAATGTTTCCAGAGATTAATCACGTTATTTTGTTTAGAACATATTCCTGGACAGTATGGTCTCATGTAAGAGATGAACCTTGCCTGCCAGCTCATCTCAAGCTCCAGGATGTCTTTCAAATTTTGTGATTGTCCAGGTCACATTCTTTGTTCTTAGTGGTTCCCAGTAGTTCAGGGTGTGCAAAGACCCATCCATGTCCCAAAGGGGAGGACTGTAGTAACTATCCAGATGCATTCTGATTAGAAGTCAGAGCTTCAAGCAGCAGATGGGAAAGTATATAGTTAACCCTTCCCAGCGAGAAACTGGGAAATGGGCATTTTTGCCTGCTCTCTTCGTTCTGAGTTCAGGTGTACAGCCAAAGGGAGGATGCTCTTGCACTCATTTAAATACTGTGTCTTTGTTTGATATAGTCTTGTGGAACTCATGAATGGAAGCTCTTTTAGCTATCAGAGCCAGGTGATTCAGGAGCTTCCCTTGGGTGGCAACCAAAAGCAGGGTCACCAGACATGTGTACAAGCTCCCCGCCCAGGGAGTTGCTAGAGATTTGGTTTTATTGTTGGAGAGGACCAGAGAGAAAAACTGAAGAAAGTGTCTATAGCTTTCCAGTCTCTAAAGAATCACAACCAATTCCCAGATATGTGATAAAAATTAGAAGCCAGGGGATTCTGATAACATGGCAGAGTGAGAGAAGTCTTCAGATCTCTCCCCTTAAAAATAAGCTGAACATCTAAAACTCAACAAAAACATCAAAACTGCATACCAACACATCTGAGAATGCAATCTGTGCATAAGAGCTACCACAGGTCTGGTGGTGGACTAGGAAAAATAAAGAAGCTGCCTCTCACAGCTAGTTGCCAGGGCTCCCTGTAGGAGGACGGGGAGGGGTGAAGGTGTGACTTTCCTAAAAGTACAGAAACATCTAGCAGCTGGCGGCAGGGTTCAGTCATTAGGGCAGAAAGCAGAGAAGTGATATGGGACTGTAAAGAAACAACAGTTAATTTTTACCTGCCCGGGTTGCAAAACCAACGCTGAGCCACAGCCACCAACTCTCAACCAAGAAGGGCCCTCCCCTCTTCTGAGACTAATCACCGTGGGGCCCAGGGTAATCTGAGCAAATGCTACCAAAAGTGTGGCTAACACTGACAGGAACTGAAACTGAGAGTAGCAAGTGTGATTAAATATCTACAATAAAATAAAAAAGACTTTTAAGTTTTATATAAAGCAGGGATCCAAGAGGCTTAGATGCCACCTACTGGAAACCAAAAAACAAACAAACAAACAAACAAACAAAACAAAAATAAACAACAAAGACAGAATTCTCAGAGCAGCCAGGGAAAAAAAGGTGGTAATATATAAAGGAAAATGCATTAGATTATCATCGAACTTCTCAGTGCAAACTTTACAAGCCAGAAAGGAATGAAGTCAAATATTTAAACTATTAAGGGAAAGGAATTAACATCCTAGAATAATGCATCCAGCTAAACTCACCTTTAGATGAAGGAGAAATTAAAATATTTTTAGACATACAAAAATTGAGGGAATTCCACTATGAGGCCTGCACTATAGAAAAAACTGAAAGGTGTCAACTCATCTAAAACAAAATAACAAAACAAAACAAAAAATACATAATTAGGAAAAAAGTGACTATCAGGCAAATAAAAGCAGAGGAGTGCAACCCTTAGTAAGAACCTGGCATGATAAGCTCAAATGATAAGAGAATCACTATAGCAAGATAGTAATGAATATTAAACATACATAGGACAAACTGAGATAACAGTAACTGAAAAGGAGAGGATTCAAAGATCCAAATTCACAAAGGAGAATGGAGATAAGTCACATACAGAAGAAAATGCATGACTGTATATATATAACTATCCTTTTCATATCTGTAATGGTAACCATACACCAAAGATTCAGAACTGAAGTATAAGACATAAAACAAGAAGACCAGAGGCAAAACCCACAAAAGCCAACCAAAATAAATAAAACAGAAACATGAGGACAAGGAAACAATGAAAACAACAAGCTACCAGAAAGCTAAAGGTAAAATGGCAATAAAAAGACCTTATATTTCAATAATCACACTAAATGTAAATGGACTGAACTCACCAATAAAAAGGCACAGAGTTGTCGATTGGATCAAAAAACAAAACCTGACTCTATGCTGCCTCCAAGCAAAACATCTCAGCTCCAAAGACAAATATAGACTCAAAGTGAAAAGGTAGAAAATGATATTTAAAGCAAATGGCATTCATAACTAAGTAGACTTCAAAATAAAAAAGGTTAAAAAAGACATGGAGGGACATTTCATAATGATAAATGGGAAGGCATGCACCAAGAAGACATATCACTATTAATATCTATGCTCCCAATCAGGGAGTTCTGAAATATGTAAAGCAATTACTAACAATACTAAAGGAATAAACAGACCAAAATATTATCATAGTAGGGAACCTAAATACCCCACTGTCAGATATAGACAGGTCATCCAAACAGAAAATCAATAATGAAATAACATCCTTAAGTAACACAGCAGACCAACTAAACATAATTGACATATACAGAGCATTCCATCCCAAAACAGAAGCTTATACACTCTTCTCTAGCACACATGGAACATTCCCAAGAATCGATCACATATTGGAACACAGAAATAGCCTCAACAAATATAAGATGGTTGAAATCATACCAAGCATATTCTCTGATCATAATGCTCTGAAACTAGAGATCACATGCAAAAAGAAAGCAGAAAGGACCACAAATACATGGAGATTAAACAATATATTACTGAAGAATAACTTAGAGAAGAAATAAAAAAGAGAGATCAAGAGATACATAGAAACAATGATAATGATAGTACAATATATCAAAACTTTTGGAACACAGCAAAAGCAGTCATAAGAGGAAAGTTCATATCAGTCCAGGCCTGTTTCCAAAACCAAGAATGAGCCCAAATCAACAACCTAATGCTTCCTCTTTATAAAACTAGAAAAGGAAGAACAAATGAAGCCTAAAGTCAGCAGAAGAAAAGATATCATCAAAATTAGAGCAGAAATAAATGAAACTGAAAATAAACAAAAAATAGAAAAAAATAAATAAAAGAGGTGAATCTTTGAGAAGGTAAATAAAATTGACAAACTTCTAACTAGACTCACTAAAGAAAAAAGATAAAGGACACAAATATACAAAATCAGGAATGAGAGAGAGGAAATTATGATTGACATTGCAGAAATACAAAGGATCATGCAAGAATACCATGAAAAACTATATAATGCCAAATTTAATAACCTAGAAGAAATGGACCAGTACTTGGAAAAATACAGTCTTCCTAGACTAATCAAAAAGATCTGGAAAATATAAATAGACCAATCAGCAATATGGAAATTAAAACAATAATCGAAACCTACCAAAAAGTAAAAGTCCAGAACCGGATGGCTTCACCAGTGAATTCTACCAAACATTCAAAGATTTACTACCTATTCTCCTCAAAATCTTCCAAAAAATTGAAGAGGAGGCAATATTTTTCAACTCATTTTATGAGGTCAGTATTACCCTGTTACCAAAAACTGGTAACAGTAACACAATAAAAGAAAAGTACAGACCAATATCTCTCATGAACACAGATGCAAAGATCCTAAAGAAGATACTAGCAAACTGAATACAGCAACATATTAAAATTATTATACACCACGATCAAGTGTGCTTCATCCCAGTGGTACAAGGATGGTTCAACATATACAAATAGATTAATGTGATACATCACATAAACATATTTAAAAATTAGAATCATACGGCCATATCAATAGATGCAGAAAAAGCCTTTGACAAGATATAGTGACAATTTGTGATCAAAACACTTAACAAAATCTCTATAGAAGGAAAGTACCTTAACAAAATAAAGGCCATCTATGACAAACTCTCAGCCAAAATTATACTTAATAGTGAAAAACTAAAAAACCTTACTCTGAGATCACGAACAAGGCAAGGCTGTCCATTATTGTGACTGTTATTCAATACAACACTGAAGGTCCTAGCAAGTGGAATCAAGCAAGAGAAAGATGTAAAAGGCATCCAAATAGGCAATGAAGATATCTAACTGTCACTATGAAGGATGACATGATTCTCTAAATATAAAACCCTAAGGACTCCACAAGAGCACTGCTAGAAACAATAAGCAAATACAGTAAATATCTGGATACAAAACTAATGTTCAAACATCCATAGCATTCTTATACTATAGTAATCAGAAAAAGAAGTGGAAAAAATAATTCCTTTTTCAATTGCAACAAAAAGAATAAAATACCTAGGAATCAATTTAACAAAACAAGTGAAGGGCCTATATAATGAAAACTACGAGACTCTATTAAAAGAAATCGAAGAAGATACAAAGAGATGAAAATATATTTCATGTTCTTAGGTTAGAAGGATCAACATAGTTAAAATGACCATATTACTTAAAGCATTATACAGATTTAATGCAGTCCCCATCAAAATCTCATTGGCATTTTTAAAGAAATAGAACAAAAAGCATCAGATTTGTATGGAAGCACGCAAAAAAAAAAAAAAAAAAACTAAACTAAATTGCCAAATCCATACTGAGAAGAAAAAGAAAACGAGGCTGGAGGCATTATTCTGCCTGACTTCAAATCATACTACAAAGCAACAGTAATTAAAATGGCATGGTATTGGCAGCAAAACAGACACATGGACCAGTGGAACAGAATCGAGAATCCAGAAGTAAACCCAAATTTATGGGGGCAAATAATTTTCAACAAAAGAGTCAAAAACATACAGTGGAGAAAGGAAAGCCTCTTCAATAAGTGGTGCTGGGAAAACTGAAAAGCCACCTGCAAAAGAATGAAACTACACTGTTGTCTATTAGCACACACCAAAATTAACTCAAAATGTATTAGGGACCTGAATATAAGATCTGAACCAATAAAATGCATAAAAGAAAGCATAGGAACTAAACTCAAGGTCTTGGACTTAAAGAGGATTTTATGTATTTGACCTCTAAGGCAAGGGAAGTAAAAGTAAAAGTAAAAATAAATGAATGGGATTGCGTCAAACTAAAAAGCTTTTGCTCAGCAACAGAAATTGTCAACAAGGTAAAAAGACAACAATTTGCATTGGAAAATTTATTTGCAAACAATGTCTCTAATAAGGGCCTAATATCCAAAATATACAAAGAACTCACATGACTCAATAACAACAACAAAAAACAAATGGTCCAATCAAAAAATGGGCAGAGGACCTAGAAGACATACAAATGGCCAACAAATATATGAAAAGATGCTCGACATCACTAACTATTAGGGAAATGCAAATCAAAACCACAATGAGATGTCATCTCACACCTGTTAGAATAGTTATAACCAACAGAACAAATAATAGCAAATGTTGGAGAGAATGCAGAGAAAAAGGAACCCTCATGCACTGGTGGTGGGACTGCAAATTGGTGCAGCCAGTAAGGAAAACAGTATGAAGGTTCCTCAAAAATCTAAGAATTGGTCCGCCATATGATCCAGCAATTCCTCTACTGGACATTTATCCCAAAGACTTTAAAACCGATATCCGTAAAGATATTTGCACGCTAGTGTTCATAGCAGCATTAGTCACAGTGACCAGGACATGGAATCAACTGAAGTATCTTACAATAGGTGATTGACTAAGGAAGCTGTCATACATATATACAATGGAATATTAGCCATAAGAAGAGATAAAATACTGCCATTTGCAACATCTTGGATGGACCTCAAGATAATCATGCTAAGCGAAATAAGCCAGACAGAAAAAGTTGAAAATCATATGATGTGGGATATATGTGGAATATAAACCTAAAAGCAACAAATGAACTGGACAAACATAGACTAGATGGACTAATTGTTACCAGATGGTAGTGGTTGGGGGAGGAAGGAAGAGGGAGATAGTGTAAAAGGGTTCAAATATAGGGGGCTTGGGTGAGGGTGAAATGGGTAAAGGGGATCAAATATATGGTAGTTGAAAGAAACTGAACTTTGGTTGGTAATCACACAATAGAATATATAGATGTCAAATTATACTGTATACCTTAAAATTATATAATTGTATTAACCAATGTTATCACAATAAACTTTAAAAAAATATAGGTAAATAAATAAAAATTAGAAACCACACCTTCAGGTAGCAGCTTCTTTGAAGTTAGATGCTTTTCAGGAAAAGACTGGAAGATAGGCAATTTTGCCTGTTCTGATACCTATGGCAACTGCTCACATACCTGTTAAAAACTGCTTCTTAGTTTTCTATGGTCTTTTAGGTCTCATATATATAAGTCCCACTGGCCTTCAGAGCTAGGTGTTCTCTCAGGTCTTAAAAGTTGGGGCACTAACGTGCAACACAAATACTTTGCTCCTCAGGGAGAAACGGATTGTTGGCAATTCCCTCCTAGTTGTATGGTGCAATTTCCTCCCAATTTTTCTTTTGGGGGGTGGTTATGGTGGGAGTATGTCTTAGCACTTCCTACTCACTTTGAAGTGGGTATTTTCTCATTTTCTCAATGTGTATGAGTTGCTCAAATAGTTTCTTGATTTATTTCAGAGGAAATGTTGCACATGTAACAGTACATTCAGTGTGTCCATGGGAGGAGGGAAGTTCAAGAGGCTTCTACATCACGAACTTGATCAACTTCCCACCATTTCCAATCTGGACAGCAAGTTCAGAAGGCTGCTTTATCTCCTAAGACTGTAGAAACAAAGAGGAGAGCTTGAGACCATTGTAACTGAAAAGCCCAGAAAAGGGGCTTTACTGAGGAGAATCAGAGACCTCTGATGGGACAGTGCTTCCTGGGCAGCCTTGGTCTTGCTGTGATATGAAGAGATCCCACCAAGCTGCAGCACAGGCTTTCCAGAGATAGGCAATGCTCATCAGGTGCTGCTTCCTCAGGACTTTGGAAGAGAGCTCCTGCTGAGCTGGGATTCAGACCTCTGAGTAGGCAATACTGAGAGAGGCCCAATGAGGCTACTCCTACAAGTATGAACACTGCATCCAGTTGCTAGCACTGAGCCCAATCACTGCTGAAAAATTAAATAAGCAACATTAAGGCAATGCTGACAGAGGCAGGAAGCCAGTGGGACAGAAAAAGTCCCTGTTCCCTTCTCCAGTCTTTCACATTCCCTCTAGGGTCCCTTCTGGGCATAGACTAACAGAAATTCAGCAAAGGCAAAATATGATTTGCAGAACCCCAGGCCCACAATTCCAGAGCTCAATTTGGAGCTGAGAGACAATAGGTTAATAATGAGCCAGTTGCTACCCAAGGAGCTCAAGATCCCTTCCCCCATCTCGACTAGCTCAGGTAGCTACCTCAGCACAAAAGAAAGCAGGAAAATATGGTGTATTTCACAAGTTATGCTACTCAGCTTAATTAGCATCCCAGGGAATCTGAGTAGAGGTTGGATTACAATTTGGATTCTGAGTTTATCCACTGTCCAACATAGGAAACATAGGTGGCAGTTTCATTTTAGAAAGCACACATTTATGGTACTACCTAATCACATCTTCTGATTATAATTCATTTTAATTCAGAAAAGTTAAGCATTCGGATAGGTCTTTTTTCTGATTAGTCTTTCATAGTTTGAGTATAAGTGTTCAAGGAGGAAAAGACAGCATATAGGAATACACAATGGCAGATCAACTCAGTATCATACTACCAACAGAGTCAGACTCAGAGGTACAGGCAATCTCAGCCTTCCAAAGATATGGGGCTTAATGACCCCACGTAATAGGGCAAAGCAAGAATGAATCACAACTTGTTCCTTGAATGTGACATAGGGCCAAAGTAAAAGGATGTTTTTCAATAGCCCAGACTCCTCCTTATCTCATATTTTTTTAGAGAATGCCAGGAGCATTCTGTAGCTGGGCTGCCATAAACAGCAGAACCCAGCTGTGGTGCCTAGCTAAAGGGCAAAGCTCTCATCTTAGGAGGGTACTGGGCTCACCCTAACTGGTGGTGGAGGAATAAGGCCTAGCCTTGTCCCATTCTATATGGGGTAGACTAAATGACTCTTGTTTGTCTTTGATAAAAGTAACCCCTCCAGCCTCCTTTTCCAAGAGAAAGTGGGTTCTTAGATTAAATTTAAAAGATAAAGTAAGAATCTCTATGAAATGGAGATTAAATGTTATAGGACTTCTCCAGTCTTATAAAGGTTCCCTCTGGAATAAATGCCTGTACCTGCTGCCTCTGAGAAATCCACATTTTGGAAACTGTCTCAGATTTCCAGTCTCTGTTAATTAAGTAGTAGACACTACTACACCAATTCAGTAGCTATGACAAAAGTTAGTAGGATCTAAATCTTGTTTCCTCTGTAGAGCCCAGCAAAACACTTCCTAAACACTTTTAAAAAGACTGCTCTTTCATACCCATTGGTTAGGTTGGGCAGGAACTTCAGCAGACTTGCTGTTTGTTAACAAAGTCTTTTGTTATGGCAACCATAGATAATACTAAAGTTTGAGTCCATTAAAGGCTATAATATACTTTAATGGTTAAGAATTTATGCCCTGAATTCATGGAGCTTCTATCCAAATTCTACCTCTACCACCCACCCACTCATTGTATGACTTGGAAATGTTACTAGCCTCTTATAGTGATACTGAAAAACTAGAGACAATCTGTGCAGTATTCAGTCCCAGACTTCACATATAGAAGTTCTCATGTTAGCTAGAGGCCAGACATAGTGACAGAAGTGGCATGGCAGCAACCACAAATCCTTCCACATGTGAGTGAGGTCACCTCTGGTTGGCCTGGCATTTCAGTGGTTCTCATCCAGGAACAATTTTGCTCCTCCCTGAAGAGATTTGGCAATTCTTGATTATCACAACTGAAGTGGTCCTATCAGCACCTAGTTGGTAGAGGCCAAGAATACTTCCAAATACCTTACAATGCACAAAGCATCTCCCACAAACAAACATCCAGCCCTAATGTCAATAGTGTTGAGATTAACAAACCCTGGAATAGTTACATCCAAGGATCAATTCCTAAATTGAAAGGGGAAAAGCCAATATAAAACAAAAGCATACAACTACCTTATTACCCAGGACCAACCAAAGGGCAAGAATGTGGCTAGGACTTCAGTTCATGAAACAGCATCCACAGAGAGGGAGCTGGATGCACCAAAGGCCCATTATTTTATCTCCATTAGCTAAATGTTTTCTTGTATGTTTGCTGATTCTGGCAGACCAATCTGGTTTCTACCACTTACAGGAAGTCTGCTTGAGTCAGGAGGCCAAAAGGATAAGAGCTTGTGGTAGGAGAATCACTCAAGGAAAGAATATGACATACATGATCAAAGATAAAAAGCAAAGAAATGAGTAAACTGGACGTTATCAGTTCCTCTCTGTGGCTCTTCAAAGAAATGACCATGTAAAGTCATGGTCAACCAGTCATAGAAAGTGCTGCCTGATGGATGTTTTGGGGGTCAAGAGTTTGTATTAAATCACAAGGACTAATTTTAAAGATAACATTACAGAGAAGCAAGAGCTACTTCTCTGTCTCAACTAAGAGAGGCAAAATTGATGCTGGTTCTTGCAAAAGGAGCCACAAAAGAACAAATTATCAGCTGTGAGGTCAGTTGAAGGAAAAGAATGCATTTGTTACTGAGAAAGCAAACTTCAAATAAGACAGAAGTCCAGCGGGGAAACATGTTCTACCTGGACCAAGAAGGCTACAGAGAGAAGGATCAGCTGCTCACATAGGGCTGAGAGGAACAAGATCAACAGAGCCCAAGGCAGAACAAAGAAGATAATTGATCTGGAAACAAAATAGACCTTTTGAGTGTGAAGAAAAATTTTAAAAAATGTTTGCGGCCTAAACAATGGGCTTGGGGGAACAGGGAGATAATATAGGACTAAGGAAAGGTTGATTTTCCATAACTGTCAGGAACCTTTTCATTTGAGCTTTCTTGAGCACGGATGGTATCACTCAGGAGCCCGAGGTTTCCTGAGATAAATGGAATCCAGTTTATATCAAGGATCACCAGAATGGTTTCTTATTTACCCATTTCAATTGTTTCACTTCACTAGTTCATTTTTAGAGAGTAGAATCCACAGCTTACCCCAACAGCCCATTTTTGTATGGTCTCATGCCACTTAGCCCTCACTTACTCTTTTCAGCTAGACACCACAGACATCACCCTCAGCTAGGCAGGGGTGATAGACTGTGACATTCGGATTTTCTTGGCTACCCCTGTCCTCACTAACCAATAATAATGTCTTAAACTTATACAATACTTGATATCATTGTTTTCAGTTCTCTCAATCAACCTTGACAGCACTCTAGGTAGATTTATTATCCTCATTACACTTAAAAGGAAACTAAAGCACAAATTAGTTGAGTGCTCTGGAAGGTGGCTTTGAATTTGAAAAAAATTCTTTTCCCCATCACTTTAGTGCTCTTTCTATGCTACACACATCTTTGTGCATCCTCTACACCATTACACCATACCCTGCAATGTGATACTCTTTATGCTTTTTGTTTTTATATTCATTATCATGGGTTATAGTGACTTCTTAACTGGATTACCGGTGTTCTAAGGTAATCAAGTTTCATATTTCTGTTTTGTCCAATGAGTAATGTTCTCTTAAGTACTCAATATTCATCTAGGCATTTTTTAATTCATTACAAATGTAGAAAATATATAAAGTATAAGAAACCAAGATGGATAACACAATAAATGCTCTACATGGCATGTGAAAACCTGTTAGTAATCATATTGAGTGATTAGTGGTAGTTTTCAAAGTCTTTTCATTGGAAAATCTCTGAGACTCTAAGGGCTTCAATATATCATTTGGGTGTTAGAATTCTATTAGAAGAGATTAGACTTGGTCTAATACCAACCTATGTGCCACTGTCATAGTCAGCTTCATAGTTTATCACAATCTTTAATTTCATGCCCAAAATCAACGAGCTTCTGAAAATGATAAAAGAATATACTGAATGAAGAACCATGAACAACTCATCTCTTCTAAATTAGTATCAAACTCTACTCACAGTTTTCATCTACAATAGTAAACAATATGTGTTTTTATTCAATTCCAAAGATTCAGTTCTAATTCAAACTTGATTCTTTCATCTTCAATGGGTCATAACAAAGTAAAACAATTTTCCATTTTATAGAAGCACAGAGCACAAAATCAAGACCTGCCTTTATTAGACATGGAGGATTTGTCCACCCAGTTGTATTCTGAAACAATGGGGGGTGGCATTGTCTTTTTATGATGCTGTGTAACTTTTAGAGCTAAATCATAGCATTTGTCTCCACTCCAGGTCAATGAGGTAAGTCAGATCCACGTGATTCAAGAACTAAGCAAAGGAGGGGTGAGAAATGTCAGGCATTTTTCTAGGTGCATAGTTCGTGCAATGTGTGGTTTTAAAGTTGAAATTTCTATGTTTAAAACAAAGTGATGATTGCATGTGTTCTTACTCATCAAATTGCATGCAATAAATATGTAAAATTCTTTGTATACAATTATACCTCAATAAAGCTGTTAAAATAAGGTGGTGATTCTAATAATACACTTTACCTTGAGGGTTAGTGACAC
The DNA here is from genome assembly GCA_030015415.1 of Cynopterus sphinx. Taxonomy (NCBI): domain Eukaryota; kingdom Metazoa; phylum Chordata; class Mammalia; order Chiroptera; family Pteropodidae; genus Cynopterus; species Cynopterus sphinx. The sequence goes on from CM057382.1 coordinate 58,853,122, forward strand.
AAATACAGAGGATAAAAATTAATTTATGAAGAAGGAGAAGAGATTTCTAAGGGCTGCTGTGACCTCCTTGTTTCTCAAAGTATAGATGAGGGGGTTGAGAGTAGGGCTCAACATGGTGTACAGAACACTGGCCAACTTGCTCTTCACTGCACTGTAGCTAGAGATGGGGCTATGTATGCATAGAATACAGCAGTGTAATCCATGCACACCACTATGAGGTGGGAAGAGCAGGTGGAGAAGACTTTTTTCTTCCCCTCTGCAGTCTGCAGCTTTAGGATTCTAGAGATGATGAAGCCATATGACAGAATTGTCATCAGGAAGTTTAATATTCCATAAAAGGCATCAGCCAAAACAATCATGATTGTGTTCACATAGGTGGAGCTACAGAAAAGAAGTCACAGAGGAGGGACCTCACAGAAGAAATGGGTAATGACATTGGGACCACAGAAATTCAAGCACAGCATTAGCCCAGTGTGGATGGCTATGTTGAAAGCACAGAGCACTCACACACCCATAGCCGGCACACTTCAGAATGGCTTGTTCATCATGATGCTGTAATGCAGGGGGTGGCAGATGGCTGCATACCAGTCAGTCATAGACCATGACTATGAGGAGGAGGAGCTCAGAGGATGCAGCCCATGTGAGAAAATAAAGCTGGGCAATGCAGCCCCCATAGGAGACAAAGTTCTTCTCTGACACCAGACCCTCCAGTGCTTTGGGCATAATGGGGAAAGTACAGATAATGTCCATAGTAGCCAAGTTGAACAGGAAAAAGAACATGGGAGTGTGGAGCCCAGAGTTGAAGGTGATGGCCAAAATGATGAGGATGTTACCTGTGAGGGCCACAGAGTAGAGGGAGAGGAAACAGCTGAATAAGAAAGAGATCATGGTATTCTTGGTACTTTGAAAAGCCCTGCAGTACAAACTCTGTTACCAGAGTCTGGTTACTCATGTTCCTCAGGCTAAGAGAATTTCTGGAACAGTCAGGTTAATCTCCATCCACAGCTTCATGTGATTTCATGGCTACATAGAAAAATAAGAGATATCCTAAGGAAGGTTGCTAACATGTTCTATTCATACCTAACATCATGGCATAAGCAATATTATATAGATGCACTAGGACTTATTAAGCAAGATAAGCATACAAATATGACAATTGGAAAAGAGTATAAACATTTGCTTCATGAAAATGGCCAATTAAACTCATAAGGCATCATTTAACTTCAGTCAATTTAAATGTGATTTACTCTTTATCAGCCAGGATTTGGCAAGTTAGAAAAAGCATGATATTGATTAACATTAGCACGGGTCCCAAAATGCAGGTCTTTTATATTTTGTGTTCATTTGAGCCATAATTTACACTTTTAGAAATTTATCTTAAGGAAACAATTAAGAGCATCTTCAAGGTGTCATCATAACATTATCAATAATAGTGAAAATCTAAAAGCAACTCATACTATTAGAGGTTAATATATTATATGATATATTGATATAATGTTGTGTACTTATCAAAATAATGCCTTAGAAATGTTTTACTGATGCTTATAAAAATAGAATAAAATTTTTCAAAAGTAGTATGTACAGTAGAATATCACTTAGAGTTTTGTTAAAGCATGTTTGTATATGTATCTGTAGGAAAAACAATTGGTGAATGATAGATCAGAATTTGAACAGTAGTGGTGGATTATAACTGATTTCATTTTCTTGTTTTTGCTGTTCTTTATTTTCAGATTTTTCCATTTAATAACCTTTGTAAAAGGCATATCTGTCACATATTTCTTCTAACAACTCTTCCATGGTTCCCCACTGCTAAAGAGTAAAGTCTCCCAGCTACTACTACTGGATCTACCTTTACTCTACCCAATGTTTGCCACTCATCTTATCCCTCAAAGTCAAAGCTTGAACCACACCCAGAACTCCCAGTCTGCCCAAGACACCAGCATGCCAGGTTTTCGTGATTTAGTTCTTACTGCCTCTTCACCTGGGCATAGATTTTCTCACTAACCATATCAATCATCGTTCTTTTTCTAATATCCCTTCTATAGAGAGAAAAGTGGCACCTCAGGATTCTGTAGTGACTTCTATTCTAAAATCCATTACAAATCACTTTATGATCATGGTACCAAACTGTCTTCACTAAGGTTGGAATATTTGACTCATTCATCCCTTAGGCACCTCTTCTTGGCACCCAACCTTGTGCCTGCCATGAAAGTTTGGCTCTCAAATGTGCTTGTTGAAATAATGTTAAAAAATGGTCTAACATAAATAAAAGCTTTCTATTCTCAAGGCAGTGCACATTCTGTATTGGGTACAATAAAATCAGCATGGTGCCACATGTGTTTTTTTCTTTTTGTTCAACTCTTTATTCATCAAAAAAGTTAATTTAAGAATGATGCTCATTTTTTATTAAGAATTCTGTTTTTTGTCATGTATTAATATATGTATTTTCTACTGAAGCATTGAAAGTTTTACATAAAATGACTATTCTTTAAATGAAATATAATAAAATTCCTCTGACTTGGAAACAGATTACATTAGTGTGGAGCCTCTTCAAAGCTGATGTAAATGATGGAGTTTCATCTGTATCTTCTCTGCAAAGTGTCAGGTCAACTCAATCACTTTGGTGGATATAATGAATGCAAACCCTTTAGCTTTTTTATTTTTTGTGGAAGGACGAAAATAGTGAATATTACTTTTGCACAGTTTGAATTTGGGGGTCTGGAGACTTCATTTGCTCCTCTGTAATTTTATTTGCTCTTCACCAGTCTGGTAAGTGATTTGTGTTTAACTCCAGGGATCACTGGGAGGCTGAAAAGCTGGGGCAGGCTGAAAAGAAACAGAGTTGTATTTTCCCCATAGATATCTCTATGTAAGTTTTCTCTACTTCCCACTAATGTCTTTCCTAGGAGTCTAACCACCTGCTGATGCCCCCAATCATCACTCAAAGTACTTTCCACAGTACAGATTAAAAACTAGAGACTCATAAAGCTGTTGCCCACACCTAGGAGAAGAAAGGCATATCTATTACCAAAACTGAGTAATAGTGTACAAGTCTATCACATACCATTAACATACCATTACTGGAACACTAAGAGAACCTATTATGAAGGGAACCTTAAATCTGATCTTGCTCTCAACTCAGCCCCAAAGTGAGGATAGAAAAATAAATTAATTAACTACAACATAAGTGGAAGTGTTGTACAGGTGCTGAGCACATGGAAGTGTCAACAAATTGATTCTTATTCAGGAAAGAAATTACCCCTCAGATAATTACTCTTTCACTGTAATTTCCAGGGCACATAGACAGTCTTCTCAGCTGATTGGTCAACAGTGCAATTAAAGAATCAGGGCACCAAAATCTGTGAGAATGACCATGAAACTTCTATTGAACCTCAGATAGTCATTTCCTCTTCTGAAAATAACAAAGACCTTTCTCTCCTGAGTTTCATAAGAAATTGGCTTTAATTCTCATCAAACATCACAAAATTATTACAAAGATGTGAGGGAAATAAAATTTCATGTACCAATTGCAAAGTATAAACACATACTACATGCAGACAACATGGCTCCCCACATGCAAAGTGATCAAACCTTTAAACAGTGGTTATTTTCCATGCTTACCTGACCTTTCCACAATCGAATTTTAGAGAAAATAAAATGCATCTTGGATGATTTAATTAATTTAAAAAAACAGCATGAACTGTCCTCAAAATCTTTGAAATTAAAAGTTCATTTCATTGAGTTTTTTTATAAAGATAGGTTGAATTTCTTGTGGATGACAATTAACTTTCAGTGAAGTTGTATCTTAGTTCCAGTTTATTGTTTATAATTTTACAAATAAAGAATTATTATTGCTTAAGGTATTTAATTAATAATGGACAAGTTTACTAATTTCATTATTTTTATTTCTAAAGGTATTCAAGGATTTTCATAGATACCATATAATTAAACCAGTGTCCTTCTGTTTTACATGAATATTCCTATTGTAAATATAATTTGAATACAGAAAACTGAAAATCAGAAAATGCCAAGATCTCACATACTCAGGTGTAAATCTGAAAGATACTTCGAATATGACCTAGTCCAACCTATTTTTGGAAAGTCACAAAAGTATCTAAGTGACTTACTGTAGTCACACACTTATTGTAGTATTATTGATAAAACTAGTATATAGTCCCAGGTCTTTGGAACTAGAATCCAGTCTAAAATTCTTTGCTACTTAATTGTTAGTTGCCCCCCTAAATTCAACCTGCCAAATGTCAAAGAAAAGTCAAGAAAGAGAAAAATCATCTATAGCCATGCCAGCCTGAACAAGCCCAATCCTGTCGGATCTTGGAAGCAAAGCAGCATCGAGCCTAGTTAGTATTTGGATGGGAGACTACCTGGGAAGACCAGGTGCTGTAGGCATAAAAAAATAAAAAATAATAAGGGATTGTAAGCTGACAAGGTCCTTGCAATCTGTGAGGTCAACCAAGGGTTACCACACCTAAAATAGATGATAGATAGATGATAGATAGATAGATAGATGATAGGTATATGATAGATAGATAGATAGATAGATAGATGATAGATAGATAGATGATAGATAGATAGATAGATAGATAGATAGATAGATAGATAGATAGATAGATAGATAGATAGATGGATGGATGGATAAGCAAGCAAGCAAACAAATAAATAAATTTTAAAAAGAAAAAGAAAAATCAACTAAGAATTCATATGATCATTTATTATGTTTGAGGTGTGAAGTGCAAGCCCTAAACTCTCAGCCAGTTTTTGCATCTTATCTGCTCTATCATTTCATTTAATCTTCAAATGGTAATAATACACAGTAAGAAATCCACAAATGTTGCTGACTCTAGGTCAGCTGAATAAAAAATATCAGGATTTTTATATAGCTAATGATCCAAATTAAGCAGAATTAATTATGAGGAGAGTTTTTCTTATTCTTTTATATCACCCAACATAATAAACCATCTTCAGAATATTAATTAACTTTAATTTTTTTTTCACTTTTTTGGAGATAATAGATTTTAATATATAGCTGTCATTTCTCTGTCAACCACAACTGAGTCTGGAAACACAGTGATGTTGAGGCAATATGCAATTTGGGACAAGATCAGCCTAGACAGTATGAAGGCTTTCTTCCCTTATTTAAGCTGATCTTGCCAAGATTTTGTGACTTATATTCAGCAAAGTCTGTCACTCCTATAGGAGACACTTGAGAGAGATATTCATAGCTATTACTCTAAGAGGAACCTAAAGGAGCAATTAAATGAAGTGCCTGCTTGCTGGATACATGACTTTCATTGGTGTTCATACAAAGGCCAGTTTAGACATCTGATCCAAGTGTATGTAAAAATGAATAAACCTGAGCAGAGGGTAGGACTAAACCTTTCTTCCAATTCCCAGAATCTCAGAGAGTGTAGACTCAGATTCAGAATAATGTGCTCAAACATATGGACTAGGGAGAAGGTGTAAGGCAGGAAGTTAACCTTTCTAGATAGCCTTCCTTGGAAAACTAAAGGCATAGAGCAAATGTCCCCATGCTCCACTTTACAAACCACTCCTGCCAAGAAAGCTGGCTCCTCAACAACTCTCATTCACAGCTTGGATCCCTTACCAAGTTACCTTCTCTTCCCCCATCCCCATATTTATTCTCCTTATCCAAATCCCACCCAGATCTAACTCTATCTTTTGTATCAAGCCTTCCCTGACACTCTGGAGGAAAATGATCACCCTCTGCTGAATCTCTGTTATCTTTAAGAGTTTCCACCATGCTTTCGCGGTAATAACATGGGCTTTAGAATATTCCTAGGGAATACTCAAAACGTCACTGGTTGTATGACTTTGGCTAAGTCTCTTGACCTCTACAGGACTTAATTACAATAATGATAAGACTCACTTTATTATCACAGTACCTGATATATGAAGAGCTTTGTTTCCTCTTCCCCAAATTTGGCACTTATTTATATATACATGTTCTTCTTTGTTAGCACTTAGAGAACTGTCTATTACCTACTACCATGAACATAACTGGCATTTAACACATAATTGTTGATTAAGTGATGGCTTAGTTTTGGCTGGAGAGTTAAGTGGATTTGACATTAAAGGTGCTTCAAACAGTTCTAATTTTACTAAGCACCATGATACATTTGGAACAAGCACTAAACTAAGTAGTTCACAAGTGGCTTTGAGACCTGACTCTGTTATTTAAGTAGTTATGTGAATTTTTATAAGTCTCATAAACTTTCTGAATCTAAATTTTTTAAATCTACAGAATGGGAATATGTCAGGATATTTATTTGAACTAAATTAGATTATGTATATGGACTCATCTTAGAAACAATATTAGCTGTTATGGGTAGGTCATCAATAGAAACAATGAAACAGGAAAATGCTGTCTTGGCAGCATTAAGCTCAAGCAGGTTATCTTTGTTCAAACAAAATAAAAGAAACATAAACATAGAATTCCCTTTCTGTGATGTTAATGATATGTTACTATTCAGAAATAAATATGCATTAGTTAGGTTAAAGGTAAACAGGTTTAACAAACAGCTTTAAACACCAAATATATTGTGGCTTAATATTTTCTTTCACTCAACAACCTGAAGGTGTACATTAGTGGTAGGGAAGTTTCCAGACTAATGGGATAGCCTTGCTCCATTAAGTTATTGAGTGACACAGACTGCCTTTAAGTCAATGATTCTTCACCATAATGACAGTTGTAAAAATCTCTTTATTTCATCTTATAGAAAGGGAAGATATAGGAGGCCCAGGGAATGCTATTTATTTGAACCAAGTGAGGCAGATGTTGCATACATAACTTCTGCTCACATTCTACTAGCAAAAATTAAGTCACATTCTCTCACCTAGCTTCAGGGAAGCTGAGAAATGTAGACAAGCTGGGAAGTCATATGTACAGGAAAACAGGAGAATAAATTTTGGAAAAAAATAAAAATTGCCACAGATATGCAAAGGGTAACTAAAGATAGGAGATTTACACACAAAACAGAAAACAAACAAACAAACAAACAAAAAACCTGACAGTTAGTTTTATATATTACTCCACAGAATATAGATTTAAAAAAAAAAAAAAGAGGAGTAATTATACAGTTACACAGGGAAGGAGTGGAAAGGTAAAAAGAAAGTGAAAGAGTAAAGAAGCAAATGACAAAATTAAGTTAAAAGAGGAAAGTAAGAAAATTAATTTAAGAGTTCTAATGCATTTATCCAAATATCCTAAAGAGTTCCAGTGGTGGGACACTGAAAAGTTATATGTAAGCCCCCACCAAAAACAAAAGTAAGAGTTGTTATCTGATAGTGAAATGTGTCAAGCAGAGTTGTGGCATAACTGACTGAAAGATGGTAGGAACTCTGCTGAGATTTTGCAGACAGGGATGGTCTTCAAGCCAAGGAAATCAAAGAAATGTTTAGAAACATGCAAATTTAGGGACCTATAGAGTGTTCATGAGGGGGTCTGCCTGGGCAATACCAATGCCTACATTTCCATGTGGGAACATAACCTCAGCTAGCACTAGCTACTAAAACATTCCAGTTATTAATTTTTGGTTAAATTTTTTTCACTCAGATATAGCTATGAGCACATTTTATACTCTTCAAGTTCTTCCCCTTCTACTTTTCCCTCACACTCAACTATTAACTTTGCCTCCTACATTACTGAGCAGAGAAATTTTATCTTATTGAGGTTCCTCAACTTTATTCCTCCCTATCTCAATCTTTCTACATCTTTATCCTCAGTGTTTATTGAATCCTGTTCTTTATGCAGGTTCTATAAGAAACCAACAGGAAAACAAAACAAAACAAAAAACAGGAAAAACTCATTTTTCCCTAGAACAAACTATTGAATATTGTAATTTTCTTTATGTTTCTACGAAATCTTAAAAGTAATTTCAAAACCAAGTATTATTTGCATACAAGACATACAAATAAGTAGGAAAGTATACCCATAGTGACAAAAATGAATCAAAACCATCATAGAAATGACAAAAACAATAGAATTAGTAGGCAAAAACATTAAAACAGGTATAGTATTAAAAATAACTATATTTCGTATGTTCAAGAACTAAAGAAAAGCATAATAAATGTAGACAATAAATATATTAAAAGACTAATATTGAATTTTTGAAGGTATAAACTACATTGTCTGAAATTAATAAGACACCAGACAGGATTTACAATATTGTAGAAAAAAATAAAAAAATAGTGAGTTTGAAAAAGAACAGCAATAAAATCAATCCAAATGAAATTGATGAAAAAACAAAAACCACAAAAATCAGTGAACTGTGAAATAATGTTAAATAGCTTAATGTACCCATTCCATAGACAATGACCCAGGGTAGAACAGTAAAAATATATGAATAAATAGGAGCTAAATTTTTTCAAATATAATGAAAAATGTAAACTCACAGAATTAATAAGTTCTATTAACCCCAAGCACAATAAGTAATGAGTAAAACACGCCATGACACATGCTTAAAACTACTGATAAAAAGAATATTTTTAAAAGCCACAGTAAAGAAGACACATTAAATATAAAAAAAAATTAGAATTACAGATTTTCTACAGAAGTAATGCAAACAAGAAGATAGTGAATAAATCTCCTTAAAATACTGAAAAGAAAAAAACTGTAAATGTAAAATTTTGTATCTGGCAAAAATATTTTTCAAGAAATAAAGGTGAAAAAATATTTCAAAAATATAAAAGTTAAAGAAATGCATCACTAGCAAAAATGTTTAATAACAAATATTAATGTAAATCTTCAATTTTTAAGTTAAATTTATTGGGTGACAACGGTTAAATAAAATTATGTAGGTTTCAAGTATACAATTCTATAATGCATTATATGTATATTGCACTCTATGTTTATCATTCAAAGTTAAATTTTTCATCACCATATAGTTGAACTCCTTTACCCTTATCTTCTTCCTTCCATATCCCTTCTCTCGGTAACCACTAAACTGTCGTCTGTGTCCATGAGTTTCTGTTTGTTTGCCCATTTGTTGTTTTGGTTTTATATCTCGCATATGAGAAAAACCATATGATTCTCAACTTTTTCTGTTTAACTTATTTTGCTTAGCATGCTAATCTCAAGATCCATTTATGTTTTTGCAAATGGAAGTATTTCATCTTTTCTATGGCTGAGTGCTATTTTATTATATATATTTAACATCTTCTTTATCCAATCATCCATTGAGGGACACACAGATTGCCCAATCAAAGGGCACTTTGGTTGTTTCCATGTCTTGGCCACCATGAATAATGCTGCAATGAACAAAAGGGTACATATATTTTTACAGATAAATTTGTATTTAATTTTGAGTGTAGATAACCAGAAGAGGAATTGTTGGGTCATATGGTAATTCCAATATCAGTTTTTGTTAAGGAAACTCCATACTGTTTTTCATAGTAGCTGTACCAATTTAAATCCCCACCAACAGTGTATAAGTGTTTCTTTTTCCCCACAATCTCTCCAACACTTGTTATTATTTGTCCTCTTGGTGATAGCTATTCTTAGAAGTGTGAGGTAGTATCTTATTGTGGTTTTGATTTGCATTTCCCTAATAGCTAGTTAAGTTGAGGATGTTTTCATATGTCTATTAGCCATGTGTATATATTCTTGGGAGAAGTGTCTGTTTGGGTCCTCTGCTCATTTTTTAATTGGATCATTTGGGGATTTGTTTGTTGACTTGTATGAGTTTTTTGTGTATTTAGGATATTAGACCCTTATCAGAGGTATTGCTTGCAAATATCTTCTTCCACTCAGCTGGTTGCCTTTTTGTCTTGTTGATGATTTCTTTTGCTGTGCTGAAGTTTTTTAATAAATCTTCAGTAAAAAGAAAAATACATCAGTTGGAAATACAGATTTACTCAAAGGAATGAAGAACAACAGAAATGGTAACTTTAGGAATAAATATAATAATTTATTTCTTATTATTTAAATATCTTGAAAAAAGTATTATTCAACTATTTTAAAGAAAAATAATGGTAATGTATTGTAAGGTTTATAACATAGTCTAAAGTAAAATAAATAATAATAACCACCTGAGGAGAAATTAAATAAGGCCATTGCAATTTCTTATGCTATATGTGAAATGGTATAATACCACTTGAGATACCCAAAAGCAACCATTAAATTAACTTAAGCATGTAATTATAGTTAATGTGCCAAAATAAATAAAATGGAATCATAAAATGTACTCTAGTGATGCAAGAGAAAGCAGAAAATGAGAACAACAGAAAAAAAATTAATGAGACCAAGACAAAACAAACAGCAGATGGTAAATTTAAATACAATCAAAGTTGAAGCCTAGAGTACTCTAAAAAAATAGTGAGTGTTGTGGTGAAAGACAATTGGAAGTATACATGTGGATATAATAAAGGTATAGTCTAGACTGTAATCTAACTAGTTCACAAGGGAGAATCAAGGAATAAAAAAGGTGGAAGGAGCACTTCTGGGGTCGGAACAGATATCAAATACTGACATCACACTATTCCTTCCAAACTACCACAATTTCATAGAATTAACTTGTAGAGCTTATTATGGCCCCAGGCCATTGTTAAGAACCATAGAGAAATCAGCTTGCAATTAACGGAGTTCAACAGCTTAATATAATCAAAGAAAGAATAAATGAAGAACCTACCAATACCACTGCCATCCAAGTTGACTGTGTGTATAGTCAAAACTGTGCTTCCCTGAGGCTTGTATCAGAGACTTAACACTGTGAATAGGGAATAGACTTTACTAAAATGACCTAGCCTGTCATTAAACAAATAAATGATAACAAGTCTTGGGGGCAAGAGGACCAGTATGCAGAGTTGATGTATTATATTTTTACATTTTTTCAGTTTCTAACAAAATATTATGTCATCCAAAGAAACAGGAAAGGATAACACATATATTAGGAAAAAAGTAGGCAGTGGAGACTACCTGCAAGAGCATTTATATGTCAGATTTAACATAAAAAGATTTCAAAGTGGCTATTTTAAATATATTCATAAAACTGAAGGAAAACAAGAAGGGTATTATGACTATATTGCATCAAATATAGTATATCAATAAAGAGATTAGTATTCCTTTTTAGAAAAAGAAGCGAGTGGAAATAGTGATGTCAGAAATATGGTGGACTAGGAAACTCCAAGTTCTTATTGTTCCATGTAAACACTGAGTTAACATCAATATGTGAATCAAAATACCTCTGTGAGAGCTCTAGAAACCAGTTAAAAACCTACAGAGGCCAACTGAACACCATAGCCAAGAAAAAAAAAGCTGCACAAAAAAAAAAATCAGGAAATTTCATTGCACTTTGCTCATCTTTGCCTCTCTCCCTATCTAGCACAGAGTTTTACAATCAAGAGAAAACCTCCCAATTTTCAGTTCATCATTTTGAATGGAAAGAAGAAAGTGGAATTTGTGTCCAAAGTTTTGACTTGTCAGTGATATGACTAAGGGATTGGTTTCTGTCTTGTCTGATTTGCATCTGTAGTGCAAATGGCAAAACAGATTGATTACCAGGTTAAAGAACACTGAAATCAGAGGTGAGCACTGTGGTTCATTGGAGCAATAGAGTCTGCAGTTCCAAAAACAGGTATCAGGAGAGCAAGATTATAGACAGGAAGACAAGAGAAACAAAAACTGAAAGATCCTGAGAAAAAGCATGGACAAACCTCTTAGGGGAATTAAAATAGAGGAAAAGCACACACAAACTCTCAGAGAAAATGCATTCCTAAAAAAAAGAGTGAGGGGTCAAAGACATCTAACTGGGTTTACTGATGAAGGTCGCCCTCTCCATGAAGACAATTCATAAAGAATGGGAGAGGTAGTTGTTTTTTAAATGCCCAGATCTCAACAAAAGATCACAAGGGACACACACACACACACACACACACACACACACACACACACACACAGAGAGAGAGAGAGAGAGAGAGAGAGAGAGAGAGAACTATTCCAATAAAAAGAACAAAATGAATCTTCAGAAACTGATTCTAAAAATAGGGCGCTAAAATTATCTGACAGAGAATTTAATGCAATTGTCTTAACGATGTTCAATGTGCTAAAAGAGAATAAAAACAACTAAAGGAAATCAGGAAAACAATGTATGAGCAAATGAGAGTATTGACAAAGAGAAAAACTATAACAATAAAGAAATTTTAAGGCTAAAAAAAAACACAATCATAAAACTGAAAATTTGACTATAGGAGTTCTGTACCAAAGTTGACCAGACAGAAAATAGTATCAGCAACATTAAAGAGAAATTATTTAAATTATCTAGGCAGTGGATTTAAAAAATGAACAAAATTGAAGAAAGACTAAGGGGTTTATGGGACACCATTAAGTAGACCAACACATGAATTATGGAAATGACAGAAAGAGGAGAGAGAGAAGGAAGCAGAGAGCATATTTAGAGAAATAATGGTAGACAAGTCCACAGATTCAATGAAAGTACTGGAAAATAAAATTTCAGAAGCTCAACAAACTCTAATTAGAATAAACTAGAAGAGACCCTTATCAAGATAGAGTATAATCAGTTGAAAGTCAGACAAAAAAATAATCTTTAAAGCAGCTGTGAAAAAATGACTTGTCATGTACTAGGAAACATCTGTAATATTATTAGTGGATTTCTAAGTAGAAACCTTGCAAACTAAAAGGCAATGGAATGATATATTCAAAATGCTGAAACAAAAAATGACTGACAACAAATAATGCTATATACAGCAAAATTGAAGTGAAGGAGAAATTAAGATGTTCCCAGATGAATAAAAGATTTAATTATTGTATGGAATTTAAAACTTAAAAGAATTAAGAATTTTGGTCAGGATGGTGTGTAGGTAAACCTGTGCTCACTGCCTCTGTTGACCATATCAAAATTACAACTAAACTACAGAGCAACCATCATTGGGAGTTACCTGAAGTCTAGCTAAACAGAAGTCCTAAAAATGGGGACATATAAAAGAGGCCACCTCAAGACTGATAGGAGAGGCACAGATGCAGAACAGGCTGGTCCCCATGCCCAAGTTGAGAATTGGGAGGGATACCTCAGCTGCAGAGCAAGGAATGCCAGACCCATGCCAGACTGCCCAGACCAGGGTTCCAGTACCAGGAAGAGAAGTCCCCAAAACTTCTGGCTGTGAAAACTAGGGGAGATTGTGAGTGAGACAAACAGTGATTAAAGTCACAAATGTTCTCCTTAAGGAGCCTGTGTGTGAACTTACTCACTGATGGACTTACTTGCTCTGAGCTCCAGCACTGGGTCAGCTTCTTGAAAAGCACCAGACATATACAAGGAAGAACGGGGTTGTCTGGTTCTAGGGCAAGGGCTAAAAAGATAGCTTTCTCACAGATAGAAGTACTGGCAATATCCATTGTTCCTTTGTTGAGCCCTCCCCATTCCCAGCATGCAGACACAAGCAGCTGCCATATCTGAGTCTGAGCTCCATCAACCTTACTAACACCATTTATCCTGATCTGGTGATTCCCTGAGACCCCACCACACCCAATTTGCAAGCCCACTCAAGCCACTTCCGGCGTCTTTTCCATTCAAACAACCTGTCTTGGCTCATGCTGCAGCTTTCCTAAAACCTCTCTAAGGTCCACAAACCTCAAGCAAGCAGCATCTGGCCCCAACAAGCCTTATACCTCTTGCTGAGCAGCCTCAAGCCTGGCTCCGCCAGCAGCCAGCCTTAGTTCACAGCTTTAGTGTATCTAAGAAAGTCTCCTTCACTTTGAAGGACAATTTTGTTAAATGTAGAATTATTTGTTGACAACTCAGCACAAGTGGTGGCCTTCTGTAGATTTCTTGCCAGGAGACCCCAGGACTGTCACTTCCAGTGGAGCACCATCTAGGGCTGCATTTAAAAATGACACACTGAAAGGGCAGACTGGGCAGGTATTAGAGCCCTGTTTAAGCAAATCATGCTTTATATGTCAGCCCCTCACTAACTAGTTCTCACAAACAATAAACCACTGGGCCAATTTTTCCTATTGATGTGCAAATAGCAAACAAGTCTCAACTACAACAGGAGAGTACACACAACCTATGAAAGGACAGACCTGAAGTACCCAGCTCAGGTGACTGGAGAGACTGTGCTGCTGGGCCCCACCAGACACCTACAACATAAGTCCATTCTCCTTAGACTGGTAGACATAGCAACTTTACACAATATATAGAAACAAACACAGGGAGGCAAAAACAAAAACAAAAACAAAAAAACATGTCCCACATGAAAGAACAGAACAAATCTCCAGGAAAAATACTAAACAAAATGGAGACAAAGCAATCTACCAGATGCAGAGTTCAAAGCACAGGTTATAAGAATGCTCAATGATCTCAGTGAGAACTTCCAAAATTGTGCTGCCATGAATATTGGGGTGCATAGATCTTTACCAATTATTGTTTTAGTTTTCTTTGGATGTTACCCAGAAGTGCAATTACTAGGTCAAAAGGTAGGTCCATTTTTTTAAATTAATGAATTTAATGTTTGTTGGCCATTTGTATGCCCTCTAGGAGCAAGTATCTTTTCAGGTCCTCTGCCTATTTTCTGACTGGATCCTTGTTGCTGTTGTTGTTATTGAGTTGTATGAATTCTTTGTATATTTTGGATATTAGGTCCTTATCAGAGGTGTTGCTTGCAAATACATTTTTTCCATTCAGATTGTTGTTTTTATCCTGTTGACAATTTCTTTTACTGAGCAAAAGCTTTTTAGTCTGATGTAGTCTCATTTATTTATTTTAGCTTTTACTTCCCTTGCCTTTGAGGTCAAATTTACAAAATCCTCTTTAAGTCCAAGGTCCATGAGTTTAGTTACTATGCATTCTTTGATGCATTTTATGATTTCAAGACTTATATTCAGGTCCCTAATCCATTTTGAGTTAATTTTGGTGTGTGATGATAGAAAACAATCTAGTTTCATTCTTTTGCAGGTGGCTTTTTGGTTTTCCCAGCACCATTTATTGAAGAGGCTTTCCTTTCTCCACTATATGTTTTTGGCTCTTTTATTGAAAATTATTTGCCCCCATAAATTTGGGTTTACTTCTGTCACAAATCTGTTCCACCGATTCGTGTGACTGTTTTGCTGCCAATACCATGCCATTTTTATTATTGTTGCTTTGTAGTATAATTTGAAGTCTAGCAGAGTGATGCCTCCAGCCTCATTACTTTTTCTCAGAATGGCTTAGGCAATTCAGAATTTTTTGTGCTTCCATGCAATTCTGATGATTCTTTGTTCGATTTCTTTAAAAAATGCTGATGAATTTTTTATGAAGATTGCATTAACTCTGTATAATGCTTTAGGTAATATGGTCATTTAAACAATGTTGATTCTTCCAATACAAGAACACAGAATATCTTTCCATTTCTTTGTATCCTCTTCGACTTCCTTTAATAGGGTCTTGTAGTTTTCATTATATAAGTCCTTCACATGTTTCATTAAACTGAATCCCAGGTATTTTATATTTTTTGTTGCAACTACAAAAGGAATTATTTTTTCCACTTCTTTTTCTGACATTTTATTATTAGAGTATATGAATGCTATGGGATTTTTAACATTAGTTTTTTATTCAGATACTTTACTGTAATTGCTTATTGTTTCTAGTAGTGTTCTTGTGCAGTCTTTAGGGATTTTTACATAAAGAATCATGCCATCTACAAATAGTGATAGTTTGACTTCTTCATTTCCTATTTGGATGCCTTTTACATCTTTTGCTTGCCTGATTGCATTCCCTAGGACTTCCAGTGTTATACTGAATAATAGTAGTGATAGTGTATAGCCTTGCTTTGTTCGTGATCTTGGAAGATTTTTAGTTTTTCACAATTAAATATAATGTTGGCTGAGGGTTTGTCATAGATGGCCTTTATTATGTTAAGGTACTTTTCTTCTATACTGATATTGTTAAGTGTTTTGATCATAAATGGATTCTGAAACTTGTTGAAGGCTTTTTCTGCATCTATTGAGACAATCATATGATTCATATTTTTTAATTTATGTGGTGTATCACATTAATCGATTTGTGTATGTTGAACCATGCTTGTGCCTCTGGGATGAAGCCTACTTGATCATGGTGTATAATCTTTTAAAAATGTTGCTGTATCCAGTTCACTAGCATCTTAATTAGGATTTTTGCATCTGTGTTCATGAGAGATATCAATCTGTAGTTTTTTTGTGTTATCGCTACTTGGTTTTGGTATCAAGGTAATATTGCCTCATAAAATGAATTAGAAAGTATTGTCTCTTCTTCGATTTTTTTAAAAAGTTTGAGGAGAATAGATATTAAATCTTCTTTGAATGTTTGCTAGAATTCACTGGTGAAGCCATCTGTTCCTGGACTTTTGCTTCTTGGTAGGTTATCGATATTTGTTTCAATTTCCATACTGCTGATCAGTCTATTTAGATTTTCCAGTTCTTCTTTATCCAGTCTAGGAGGATTGTATTTTTTCAAGTACTGATCCATTTCTTCTAGGTTATAAAATTTGGTGTTATATGATTTTCCATAGTATTCTTGTGTGGTCCTCTAATTTCTGCAATGTCAGTTGTGATTTCCCCTCTTTAATCCCTGATTTTATTTGTGTTCTTTCTCTACTTTCTTTAGCAAGTCTAGCCAGGGGTTTGTCAATTTTATTAACCTTCTCACAGAACCAGCTCTTTGTTGCATTTATTTTTTCTACTGTTTTTTTTTTGTTTGTTTGTTTGTTTTGTTTTGTTTTCAGCTTGGCCTTTTTTTTTTTTTTTTTTTGTCCTATCAGGACAAAAGCTAAAGTAATGTAGGGAGAAGGCAAGAGAATTCAAATGTTAAATCAAAGCTACATTCAGAAACTGCATGCAATATGCTGATCAGCCTAACAGCCAGGACTCCTTCAGAAAAAAGGAAGATTTCTGTTAGGATTGCTAACAACCCATTTTCCCACTCTGTGAAGGGGAAGCAGGAAAAACAGTCTTTAAGTGGCTGCCCTATGCCAAATAAAATTGTTCATTTCCTATGACTAAAACCATGGGGAACCTATGGATTGATTAAAGGCTGGGAACTGCCAACAGGCCTTTTATGCTACAAATTCTTACCTTTTCATGCTACATACTCTTCCTCTTCCTCACTGTATGTCCATATCAAAGTAAATGGATTAACAAAATTTTTAAACTATAATTCACAGGGAATAAAGAATGATATATAAACTCAATTCCCCCAGCATTCAGGGTCCCTCTCGCTCCCTGCCTCTGAAAGGAGACCCACACTCCATCTGTGGAGTGTTACCCCTTTTTTAATAAACTTCCCCTTTGACTCTAACTTTGGCCTGTCTGTTGTATTCTTTCTACATCTCTGCCAAAGGATCCTCTTCTAATCTCGGTGCAGGGTTTTGTCTCCCTCTCACTCAGAGAAATTTTTCCTGTCTTGCATCAAAAAGATATATATGAACAGTTTGCAGCAAAGAAAGTAGTAGTTTATTGAAGAAAATGGCACCAAGCTCAGAGACACAGGTGAGCTGGCACTCAAAGACCTGGGACCCCGATGGCCTCTGGGGGATGGGTTATATAGGTGAAAACTCATTAGTCATGGGAGCTAAGGGAATTGGGATCATCGGCTCTACTGACTGGTCGGGGCTTCGGTAGAAGGCATTAGATCATTGTATCAGGTTCTCATGTTATTCATAGATTCTGCCTGGTTTCAAGGGGATGCTGGCAGGGTTGTTTTACCTTCATGGGTCTGAAACTGAAACACAACTGAGGTCAAGAAGTTATCTTTAGTTTGACTGAAACTCTGTTTCTCTGGTCAATATACCCGAGCCTTTTTCCTAAGACTGTTTGATGCTGACCTAAGGGCTTAATGAGGGAATGGTCATACAATAAGTGGAAGGATAAAGAGAGAAAAGAAGGAGGTGAGCCCAAAGCTTGTTTGATCAAGGTGAAAGAGAAGAGAAAACGTTGATTCAAAGAAGTGAAGATTTGCGTAGATACACCATCAGTCAGTATTTGCTTCTGTCTCCATCTCCCCCAACATATTCTGAAGTTTTGAGTACAGATACTAGATCTTATTAATCTCTTGGTCCCACCACGATGTCAGGCACAGAGAAGCTATAAATAGACCCTAGGTAGGTTGAGTTACCGGAGAGCCTGCAACTTGCTAAGAAAGTTTTGTTTTGTTTTGTTTTTGGCAAAGCAGACAAGCAGCATGAGCATAAGCTCAAGAGAACAGTCTTAACTTCCCTATAGCTGATCACATGATCCCTGACTCATGGAGTGGGACTTGTGGCGTGTCCACAGGAAGCACTGCAACCACTGCACTCACAACTGCAGCAGGACAAGTGTGATCCTCCACCAGGACAACACAATCCTGGTGTCCTGGCTAGCCAAGGAAGTGATTTGTGACAGGTCTGTCTGAGTATTCGTTGTCCCCTGGTTTTGTAAAACCATACCTTCTTTTGCTCACTTTCAAACATTTATAGCCCTCTTCAGTTTCTTGAGCTTAGTTAAACAGAATGAAACGCCTTTTACCACCAGGAATGAAAAGAAAATGCTCATTCACTGGGAAATTTAGAGAAAAAAAGAAAAGGAAATCAATTGTCCACAACCCCATCTCTCTACCCTGCCCTAGGATAGGTGACTTAATAGTCCTGGCTGAGTTCCTCTCAGGGTGAATGTTACTGTGGCAGGGTAACCCTGACTGGCCATTTTCTCCTCAAAAAGTTAGTTCCTGACTTCAACTCCCTTTGGACTGATGAGGCACTCTGAACATCTGCTTAAACAATTAAGTAGGTTTCCTTGTAGTTTGGCAGCCAATCGATTTTCTCCTTAATTCTCCTTCCTTATATGGAATTTCTATAGCTGTGTAGGAATGTGGAAGTAAAGACTATATAAAACTGCCTGCCATGTTAAAACCAGCGTTCAGCCTTTGGATAAGAACCCACTGAGCCAGTGCCGGTATCAATAAACGCTGCTTCCTGCTTATAGCCTCAGTGTCCCTTCACTCCATTTTAGAATCCTGCACCATTTCTAGGGGCTCGTCTGGGATGCAGAGATGGCAGGTTTCCACCTCCCTTGTCTTCAGGGCCTGGTCCCTGGGAATGCTGGGAGAAGAAGACTTCACCTGGTATACCCGCTGACCTATTGTCTGTTGGACAGAAGGACTCTTCTAGTGGACTGGGGCAGCTGCCCCCGAAGCAAAACGAGACCCAGAAAGGCATGAGAACCAGCCCAGAAGCACCACCTGACTGAGTAGAGTGGTAAGGAGCCAGGTCATAGGAACAGCCTGTCCACTACAGGGCAGAAAGAGAGTCTGATCAACTCCTGAGGTCACCTGAGTACTCTACATTTGTTATAGGAAACCGCGACCTCTCAAGTACATACAGTGGAGGGTGGAGTGTGTTTGGTGTGTGATTGCATGTGATTGAGACATGGCCTGACTACAAAGCGAGAGTTTATCCCCTATCCACGGTTCTGTGATGAACCTCATATGGCTTAGGGTGGTGTCACTGGATCTCCATGAGGATTCTACTCCAGTGATCTGAGTCAGGGGTTTATACTGACCCACCAAGTGCTAAGAGGTGCCAGAAAGATACCCATGAGGGGAGTGGCCGAGGATGGGGTGAAGCAAATCTCTGAGTGCATGTGCAACACCAACCACGGGGTGGAAGGATGGGTGAAAAACAGTAAATAGACACCTTTATGTTGTATGCATAAGATTTCAAAAGGAGTTATTCAGGAGATTATGGAGTTAAACTCACCCCACAGAAACTCCACATGTTTTGTGTGAAATGGACTGGCCAACTCTTGGCATTTGGTGGCCAGCAGAGGGCTCTCTCGATAGGAAAGTCATTGCAAAGGTCTCTCAAGTCATTACCAGTCAACCTGGCCACCTAGACCAATTCCCTTATATTGATTCTTGGGAGGCAACAGTTCGCACCCCACACCCTTGGGTGAGAGTCTGCCTAGAGGAGAACTGTAGGGCACCCATGGCTCAAGTCTTGATGCCCTCCCGAGGTCAGCTGACGGAAAAGAAGCCAGTGTTGCCAGCACTAGCCCAGACTGGGTTTCATTCTGCTAGGGCCCCGGAGTCTATGGTCCAAATGATACTCGGGGCCGACCCATTGACTTTATGGTTGACATTGAAGCTAATTACTCAGTTGCAACTCAGTCTGTGGGCATCTTTTCTCAAAGACAAGCTGCCATCATGGGAGCAACCAGGGACAAGTCTTTCACCCCTTCGGCAGCCCCACCAGTGCAACCTAGGAGGACGAGAAGTCACCCACGAATCCCTATATCTGTCCTACTTCGCTGTAGCAATGATGGGACGAGAACTATTAGGAAAATTATAGGTTCGAATTACCTTTCACTTACGTGGCAAAGCAGACCTAACTTTGCTGAGGCCGGAAGCAAGAATGATGTCACTCACAGTTCCCCAAGGAGAAGAGTGGCACCTCTATAGTCTCATAGGAGGGTCCCAACAGTGACCCAAGCTCCCCTTCAAGGTGCCTGGAGTGTGGGCTGAAGACAATCCTCCAGGACTGGCCTGATACATTCCTTCAGTGGTGGTAGCGATAAAACCAGGAACTGAGCCAACCCACCAGAAACAGTATTTCATCCTCCATAAGGAACAAGTGGGGATCCAAAATCATTTAGAGAGACTTCTGAAGTATGGAATTGTCCATTCCTGCCAATCATTGTGGAATACACCTCTCTTGCCAGTTCAGGAGCCAGGGACCAATGAATACCAGCCTGGTCAAGATTTATGAGCAGTCAACCAGGCGATTGTCACCCTGCACCCTGCTGTTCCCAAACCATATACCCTTTTAGGCCTCATCCTCACTGAAGCAACCTGTTTCACCTGTTTGGACCCCAAAGATTTCTTCCGCATTTGCCTAGCCCCTCAGAGCCAGCCAATCTTTGCCTTTCAATGGAAAAGCCTCAAAAGGGGAGACAAGGGCCAGTTGACATGGACTCGGCTGCCTCAGGGGTTCAAGAACTCTCCAACCATCTTTGGGACAGCTCTAGTCTTGGATTTAAAGGCCTTCCTGTCAGACCAACACAGCTGTACATTACTCTAGTATGTAGATGACCTCCTCTTACCAGGAAAGACCTACGAGGAATGCATAGAAGGAACACATCTACTCCTCAATCGCCTCGGGAAGCAGGTTACAAGGTCTCTGAAAGGAAGGGCCAAATCTGCTAAGAAAGAGTCAAATACCTCAGCTTTCACCTATCTCAGGGACAGTGTCAACTCATCCCTGAAAGGAAACAAATGGTCTGCTCAATTCCCATCCCTACCACCTGGCAATAAGTTCACAAATTCCTTTGAGCAGCTGAGTTCTGCAGAAACTGGATACCTAATTTCTCCATCCTGGCCAAACCCCTCTATGAAGCAACAAAGTGTGGAGAACAGGAGCCCTTGCTCTGGGAATCTACACAACAGAAGGCCTTTGAAGAAATCAAACAAACATTCACTAACGTCCCCGCACTAGGACTACCCAGACTTAACCAAATCTTTCTTTCTGTACACACACGAGTGCACGGGTGTCACAGTAGGGGTCTTAACCCAACTGCTAAGATCTTGGCACCATCTCGTGTCTTATCTCTCGAAACAGCTTGACTCTGTCACATAGGGCTGGCCACCCTGCTTGCAAGCACTTTCAGCCACAGCCCTCCTTACGTCAGAGGCCAACAAACTGACTATGGGGCAATAACTGACAGTTCAAGTACCACATTCACTAATAATATTACTGGAGTAGTACAAGGGGCAATATTGGCTCACCAACGCCCGGATGGTCAGATACCAAGGAATGCTGTACGAGAATCCACACATCCGCCTACCTAAGGGTAGTACGAACCTTGAACTGAGCCACTTTGTTACCAGTTGGGCCCGGCCAGCCCGACCATAATTGCATTGAAGCCATGGATGAAGTGTTTTCCAGCTGATCCCACTTGACATTCCAGCCCCTCAAGGGCCCTGATGTAGAATATTACACTGATGGTAGCAGCTTTGTGCGAGGAGAAGAATGCCTTGCAGGATATGCTGTGGCGACCCTGCCTTCTACCACTGAGACAAAACTTCTGCCTAGGGGAACCTCAGCACAGAAGGCAGAGCTCATTGCCTTGACCCACACCCTTCAGCCGGCAGCAGGACTGTGTGCCAACATATATACTGACTCTAAGTATGCCTTCACCACCCTCCATGTACATGGAGCCTTGTACAAAGAGAAGAGTCTGATCAATTCTGGAATAAAAGACATAAAATATGGAAAGGAAATCTTAGAACTCTTAGATGTCATGTAGGCCCCAAAAGAAAGTAGTAGTCATGCACTGCAAAGGACGTCACAAAGGAGACACCATAATGGCCCAGGGCAATCGCAGGGCAGTGGCGAGGGAAAAAGCCATCCCTTAGCTTTAACTACTTCCCTGTTTCCCAGTCCCTTAGCCAAATGGGACCCCAAGCGCTCACCTCGAGAAGCCTAGTTAAAGGCTAAAAAGGGGAGCCTTCTTCACAGTTGATGTTGGAAGTTCAAAGATGGGTGAACTGCATTCTCTGGATCCTCGCCCCAGCTTTTGTCTATCAGTTTCACCAAAGGCCTCACTTTTGTTGCACTGCCCTAGAAACCACTCTGGGCTTGTCCTTCTATGTTCCTGGCTCTCTTGTATCTCCTGATCAGTATGTGAACAGTGTGAAATCTGTACACACAACAACACCAGGCAAGTGTCGTGTGCCCCACCAGGGATCCAAAGTGTCAATTGCACTTCCTTTGAGGAACTCGAAGTAGATTTCACTGAAATGTCTTGATCACGGTGCCTCAAGTATCTCTTGGTCTTTGTATGCACCTATTCCACTTGGGTAGGGGCTTACCCCACCCAGACTGAGAAGTAGTCAGACTGCTCCTCTGAGAAATTGTTGCATGATTTGACCTACCAATTACCATTGGCTCAGATAATGGGCCAACCTTTGTAGCAGAAATAGTGTGACTACTGGCCAAAAATTTAAATATTAAGTGAAAATTGCATACTGTAGCCTATCGACCACAGAGTTCAGGACAGGTGGAATGCAATGAACAGCACCCTTAAGACTCAGTTGGGAAA
This sequence comes from Cynopterus sphinx, assembly GCA_030015415.1. NCBI lineage: Eukaryota > Metazoa > Chordata > Mammalia > Chiroptera > Pteropodidae > Cynopterus > Cynopterus sphinx. The sequence continues at coordinate 58,876,196 of CM057382.1, forward strand.
ACTACGTCAGGAGACACATCTACAATGTGACAAAGTCCTCTCCATGACACTATTAAGAATCAGGTAGGCCCCAATCTATAGAGTGGGTTCTCTCCCTATGAGATCTTGTACAGGTGGCCACCACCACTCATCAGAGGACTATGGACCTCAAGGAAATAGGTGAATGGACCCTGAAACAACAGCTTCAAGCCTTAGGGACCACCTTCCTGTCTCTCAACCTATAGGTTAGAGAAAGAATCCCTGTCAGTTTAACCACTGAAGTTCCTTTAAGCTAGGGGATTCTGTCTAGGTAAAAGAGTAAAACATTCAGCCCTGAAAACCCCTATGGAGAGGACCCTTTACTGTCATTTTGTCTACCCCCATAACAGTTAGGGTCGCTGAAATAACATCACAGCAGAGTTAAACCCACAGCTTCAGAATAGGAACGTGTTCCAGACTCTTCTGAACCTCTCAAGGCAACCCTCAGGAAGAAAACACTGACTGTACGAACAGACCAAGGTAAGAAGTCTGTCTGGGTTTGGTCACACCAGAAGCAGAACAATCTACTCGCAGGAGAAGCCTGAGGACAACATCTCATTGGGATGGAACCCAAGTAGCATCTTTGGAGGCTGGTCCTCCACTTTTGGTGGTTTTAAGACCTTAGTTGGGATAGTACACCTCCTCCTCCTCTGGACCTGCCTCCTCCTCCCGTGCCTATTGCCTCTTGTTATCCAGTCAACTACCTCCCTCACAGAGGTTGTACTAGAAAGAAAAACTGCAGCAAAAGTCCTCATGCTATAGAAGTACTAGGCCCTAAACCAAAAATTAGAAAAAGATGATGCTCTCTAACCCGTCTTTGGTCCGAGCATCAAAAGGGGGAATGTGACCGGATGACTCTGATATCTATTGCTGCTCGAACAAGTTAGTTCCTGACTGCACCCCCCTTCCCAGGACTCTCTAGCTGACATGGCAGTCTTGAAAACCAGCTTAAACCATTAAGATGGTTTCCTTATAGTTTGGCAGCCACTCAATGTTCTCATGTTCTCCTTCCTTATATGGCATATCTCTAGCTGTGTAGGAATGCAGAAGTACAAGATTGTATAAAACTGCCCTTCATGTTATAATCAGGGCTCAGCTTTCGGATAAGAATCCTTTGAGTGGGTGCCAGCATCAATGAACATTGCTTCTTGCTTATAGCCTCGGTGTTCTGTCTCTCTATTCAAGAATCCTGCAACAATATTATTTTCTTCTAGCACATTATTAGCTTAGCTGTCATTTGTTGTACCAAGAAGAATAGGAGGATAAAACTAAGTCTTAATAAGTCTTTGTATCTTTGTAAAGATCCTGTTGAAAGGATAATGATGAAATGCCTATTGCAGCTTTTTCAATTTGTGATCATAGCTCAGACATTTTTAGATGAGGAACCTTCCACCTTTTTTTGTTGTTGTTAGACCATGGTTGCTGTTTTGTCTGTCTTCCCTCCCAAGGCTGTAACATAAGAGTGGAATGGGACACCCCACACTACCTTGTTGCTGTTGGAGTGATGTAAAATCTGATTTTGCCCCACTGGCAAGGTGGGGGGTCCTCAGTTCTTCCTCATCAAAGTGGTTAAGAATTACAGGTCAGAGAGATTTAGAAATAAGATTTATTGAAAGTATATTTAAGAAGGAGACAGGCCATGCTAAGGAAGGCTGCAGCCCTGTAGAATTTGGGAGATGAAAAGATAAGATAGAGAGAGTATGCCTCAAGGGAGGAGCAGATTTTCAGCAAAGAGAGCTATAACAGACCAGAATTCAGAAGGTCTGAATGTGATGTGATGGGTGGTTAAAAAGGCGTTCCTAGGTGATTGTCACATGAGGTCATTTTGAGTGACATTTGGCTATTACGTAACTCCCAGCCTACTGCACATGAAGTTACCCAGATTTAGTCTGTTAAAATTAGATTCATGAACTTCTGGGTACAGACATATTATAATAATGGTATAATGAAGCTGAGGTTATGAGCCGGTTAGGTAGTACTTCCTGCACAAGCATTTGTGGTTGGTAAAGCCAGTAGCTTTTATGGCCTCTGTGCTGAAGGATCTGGGCTAATTTACAACCCTAAAGGGGTGGTGTTTCTGGGAGTCCATAAAGAAGGTCTTCAAGGGAGGTTTCTATGGTTACAAAGCTGGGCCTTCTACTCCTATTGCTCATTCTATCTACCTTACACCCTTGTCTTGGTTTATGCTCTCCTAACACCCCAATAGATTTACTATCTGTAGCTCAGCTCAACTACTGTTTTACTTAGGAAAACAAGGCAAATGAATGTTTTTCACTTTGGAATTTCTTGACTAAAGGCCAAGATACTTTTGAATACGTGAAGGAAAAATCAAGTAGACTTGTTACATCTGTTATTAGTGTTTATTTCAAAAGGGAGAACAATTCTCATGCTCAGACTGAAACCTATTTGACATTTCTCAAATCTCTATGAACCCTGATTGAACGAACACTCCAAGAGCCCTGAGCATTGTCATCTTTCCTCAAAAAGAACTTCCTCAAGCCCTGTCTGAAAGAGCTATTTGTTATTCTCCCTTCCTTCATGCCACATAAGCTTTCTATATTGCTCTTACCACACTACCTGACATCCTTTTATATTTTTCCCTGTTTATTGTGTGCTAGCTGGAAAATTACTGCTTGGCTATCGCCCATGAGAACATAGGCTATCAACCATAGGAACATAATATTCTAACAATAAGCTTTCTGCTTCTGTGCCCCTGCTTCCACAACTGACCTGTGGGTTGACATTTAGTGTTGTTGCCACCAGCCCCCGAAAAGACACACGGACTACCAGAACTCATTGAGTTGTAAGAGTCACACTCTTTATTCAGCCAGCTGTGTCTGCCAGGGGTACGTAGACCCCAAATTAATCAGCCCCAAAATGTAGAGGTACAGGGTTTTTAAGCCCCAAACCCCATTCTTTATTCTGTCTGAACACAAAGGTCTATTTTTTTTCTATTCATTACCTGTCAACCCACTGGTCAGGTGTGCAAGCCAGGGTACAGAAGCAGAAAGTTTATTAGAATATTATGTTTTCATTCCTAAAGCCTATGCTCCTATGGCAATAGCTAAACAGTAATTTCCAGCAAGTAATTAATTTTTAAACAGTAAATCTCTGGCCAACACATTCCTCACTGGCCTTAGCAGAAATCAAATCTTTGATTATTCATAAGAATTTGTATGTAGCCTCTATTCTGTAATACTAAAAGTCTAATAGAATTAATTCTCTTCCTTATATATGTAAACAAGAAATTAAGAAAACATGGGCCAAAAGTTAACAAGAGGAGGGGGATGATTAAATGTCCAGCTACAGCAGATAGAAGGGTTGTTAGCTATGGTGACCAATTGAACATCGTATAAAACCAATTATTCGATTTTAGTCTCTGCTTTTCTCTAGCATCTAAATTTCTCTGTACAAGTCATATTTAAATCTCTTCTGTTTTGAAGGGCTACTTCTGCTAGTGAATTGACTTGAAGTTCTATACTGCTGAGCTTAGTTAAACTTAGGGGAATTCCTACCCCAACATAGTAAGGGGGTTTTGGGTTTAGGCACAACCAGTAATCTTATCCTATGTCTGGGGAGGTCTTACTTAAAGCCTTGTGTAATTTTCCTTCTGGTTCTGGTTGTGGCTGGTTGAATGCCTAGGCTAAAGAGAAAAAAGAAAGAAACAAAGGTTTAGACTTATATATGTTTGAGTCTTAGTCTTAAGGCCCCATCTTCCTGAGCAGTTCCCTCTTGTACTGTCTTTATGGGGGAATGATGAATCCACAATGGGATGCCGTCTACTTTAACTGTAGTGGGTGTTATCACTAGGTAGACAGTGAAGGGTCCTTTCTATTTGGGTTCTAGTCCTTTGGAAATGAACTTCTAGATTCACACAGAGTTCCCTGAAACTAATGGAAAAGTCCATCATCCAGAGCTGAGTGAACAGCACAAACCCGAGACCAAATCTCCTCCTATACACTTTGAAGGGCCTGTAAAGACTTAAGTAAAACAAGTTTACATAATTCTTTTTCTCATCTTTTATTCTAGGTACTAAAGGTGGGGGTTTTCTAAAGAAAATTTTAAATGGAGTGAATTCATTGATACATGGAGTATACCTGGCTCAGAGAAGAGCAAAGGGGAGAAGTTCTACCCAGGTCTTACCAGTTTCTAATCCTGATTCAACTAATGTCTCTTTTAGGGTCTAATTCATTTCCTCTACCTGGCCTAAAATTTGGGGGTCGGTAGGTGCAGTGGAGTTTCCATTGCAAATTTAGGTTGCTAGCCAATTGCTGTGATACCCTTGCTATGAAGGCTGGCCCGTCATCCAACCTTAGAGTTCCAGTAGACCAAATCGAGGGAGGATTTCTTATAGTAGCTTCTTAGTAACTACTAAAGAAGTCTCTTTCCTGTTGAGGAAGGCCTCTACCTATCCTAAAAAGGTGTCTATAAAAACAAGTAAATATTTGTAGCCCTCGATAGTCAGGGTTAGGCAGTCTCTTTCCTGATGTAGTTGGTAGAGGAGAGTCCTTCCAAGGGCCTGTGAGAGCCCGATTTTTCATCTGGGGTCATCCACCACCCCTGTTGGTTCCTAGTGGCTCCTTTGTCTTGAAAATATATGTTCTCTTCCACCATATAGTTTAGAGATGGAGGCAGTTCTGGGTAAGGAACAATAGTCAGTAAATGTGGTGGGGCCCCCACTGGCCTGTGGCCATTGTTCTTGCCTCTGCATTGGCTCATAGGATTCCCTCATCCTCGGGTCTATTTCCTTTTTGATGTCCTTTACAATGAACAATAGCCAGAGTCTTAGGCATCTATATAGCTTCAAGTAAGGCTAAGATCTCCTCCTTGTTCTTAATGTCCTTCCCAGCTGAAGTCAGAAGCCCTCTTTCCTTGTAGATGGCTTTACGTACATGTGTAGTGGCAAAGGTGTATTGGCTGTCAGTGTATATTGTGACTGCCTTATCCTTTTCCCATCTTAGTGCCTCAGTGAGGGTGATGAGTTCTGCCTTTTGAGCAGAAGTTCCATGGGGGAGAGCCCATGACCAGATAGTGCCAGTTAGAGTTATGACCCCTGCCCCAGCACATCTCCTTTCTTCTTGCATGAAATTGCTCTCGTCAGTGACCAGAACTTCATCAGCCTCAGGCAGAGGGGAGTCTTTGAGGTCTGGCCACAAGGAACACACAGCATCAATGAAATCTGTGTAGTCATGAACGGGGGTCTCGGGGTCTGGGTCTGGCAACAGATTAGCTGGGTTGATGACAGTAGCTTTGGATTTTAGCCATACGTTTGGGGTCATCTAGTGCCTCCCTGTTGTTGAACACCTTCTGGGCTATCTCAACAAGTTGGGACAGGTTCATCCCTTCAAAACCTTCTAAGTTTTGTAATTTATGTCGATATCAGAGGCTACCTGAGTAGCAAAGGCTATATTGTCTGCTGGTTCTCAGGAGCCTCAGGATCAATGGGGGTTTATACCCTGTATGCCTCATTCAAAAAATGCTCCAGAGGATTCCTGAGGTCTCTCTCTGGATAATTTCAGTTACCTTAAAAAGGTTAGTTGGCTGACAAGCAGCCATCTTACTTCCCCCAATTAGAATCTGGTGGTGCCGATTTAATGCTATTTTTCCTGCCTGAGAATTGTATCCCCAGTCTGAGCAGGTGGAGGAAAATTCCTACTAAATCTGTTCCCCTGCTTCCTCAACTCTCCTTCCTCCTGTAGCTATCTTTTGTGTTTCAGTCCGAATGTGTCCACATTCCTTCTTGTTCTTCTGAGGTCAAGGGAGTAATTAAAAGCTGTTGGCAATCATCCCAGGTAGGGCAGTGAGTCTGAAAGACACTTTATAAGAGTCCCATTAATGTCTGGGATTTCTCAGAGAAAGGCAGATTCTGTGCCTTCCAGTTGTATAGTCGAAAAAGGCATGTAAACCATAAAGGGCCTGTCAGTGTGATGCCCCTGGGTGGTGCTCAGCCGGGAGAATGGTCGAGGTGGTGGTATGAATGGTGCCCTGCCTGGAGCAGAAGCAGAAGGCCCATAGGGGTTACCTGCCTGTGTCCGAGGAGGTGAGGCAGTTCTACTGGCCTCTGTTGTCCTAGATTATAGGGTGGGGGAAGGTCACTGCCCTCCAGTGGAGATTGGAGGACTGAGGGACTGGGCTGTCTTGGAGATTCAATTGCTGCATGTTTCAGGGTACCCACAACTAAAACTAGCACCCCTAGAGAGAGGGCCCACTGGCAGAGCCAAGAAGTGGGTGAATGAACAAGGTTTAACCATTGATCAATGTAAGAAACTGACAGAGATGTCTCAGGTCTCCTGTGACAATCTTTTAAACATTTCACACCAATCCTTTGTCAAAGGAGCCCTCCAGAGGCCATATTTGAACTTCCAACATCAACTGTGAAGAAGGCTCCCCTTTTTAGCCTTTAACTAGGCTTCTCGAGGTGAGCGCTTGGGGTCCCATTTGGCTAAGGGACTGGGAAACAGGGAAGTAGTTAAAGCTAAGGGATGGCTTTTTCCCTCGCCACTGCCCTGCGATTGCCCTGGGCCATTATGGTGTCTCCTTTGTGACGTCCTTTGCAGTGCATGACTACTACTTTCTTTTGGGGCCTACATGACATCTAAGAGTTCTAAGATTTCCTTTCCATATTTTATGTCTTTTATTCCAGAATTGATCAGACTCTTCTCTTTGTACAAGGCTCCATGTACATGGAGGGTGGTGAAGGCATACTTAGAGTCAGTATATATGTTGGCACACAGTCCTGCTGCCGGCTGAAGGGTGTGGGTCAAGGCAATGAGCTCTGCCTTCTGTGCTGAGGTTCCCCTAGGCAGAAGTTTTGTCTCAGTGGTAGAAGGCAGGGTCGCCACAGCATATCCTGCAAGGCATTCTTCTCCTCGCACAAAGCTGCTACCATCAGTGTAATATTCTACATCAGGGCCCTTGAGGGGCTGGAATGTCAAGTGGGATCAGCTGGAAAACACTTCATCCATGGCTTCAATGCAATTATGGTCGGGCTGGCCGGGCCCAACTGGTAACAAAGTGGCTCAGTTCAAGGTTCGTACTACCCTTAGGTAGGCGGATGTGTGGATTCTCGTACAGCATTCCTTGGTATCTGACCATCCGGGCGTTGGTGAGCCAATATTGCCCCTTGTACTACTCCAGTAATATTATTAGTGAATGTGGTACTTGAACTGTCAGTTATTGCCCCATAGTCAGTTTGTTGGCCTCTGACGTAAGGAGGGCTGTGGCTGAAAGTGCTTGCAAGCAGGGTGGCCAGCCCTATGTGACAGAGTCAAGCTGTTTCGAGAGATAAGACACGAGATGGTGCCAAGATCTTAGCAGTTGGGTTAAGACCCCTACTGTGACACCCGTGCACTCGTGTGTGTACAGAAAGAAAGATTTGGTTAAGTCTGGGTAGTCCTAGTGCGGGGACGTTAGTGAATGTTTGTTTGATTTCTTCAAAGGCCTTCTGTTGTGTAGATTCCCAGAGCAAGGGCTCCTGTTCTCCACACTTTGTTGCTTCATAGAGGGGTTTGGCCAGGATGGAGAAATTAGGTATCCAGTTTCTGCAGAACTCAGCTGCTCAAAGGAATTTGTGAACTTATTGCCAGGTGGTAGGGATGGGAATTGAGCAGACCATTTGTTTCCTTTCAGGGATGAGTTGACACTGTCCCTGAGATAGGTGAAAGCTGAGGTATTTGACTCTTTCTTAGCAGATTTGGCCCTTCCTTTCAGAGACCTTGTAACCTGCTTCCCGAGGCGATTGAGGAGTAGATGTGTTCCTTCTATGCATTCCTCGTAGGTCTTTCCTGGTAAGAGGAGGTCATCTACATACTAGAGTAATGTACAGCTGTGTTGGTCTGACAGGAAGGCCTTTAAATCCAAGACTAGAGCTGTCCCAAAGATGGTTGGAGAGTTCTTGAACCCCTGAGGCAGCCGAGTCCATGTCAACTGGCCCTTGTCTCCCCTTTTGAGGCTTTTCCATTGAAAGGCAAAGATTGGCTGGCTCTGAGGGGCTAGGCAAATGCGGAAGAAATCTTTGGGGTCCAAACAGGTGAAACAGGTTGCTTCAGTGAGGATGAGGCCTAAAAGGGTATATGGTTTGGGAACAGCAGGGTGCAGGGTGACAATCGCCTGGTTGACTGCTCATAAATCTTGACCAGGCTGGTATTCATTGGTCCCTGGCTCCTGAACTGGCAAGAGAGGTGTATTCCACAATGATTGGCAGGAATGGACAATTCCATACTTCAGAAGTCTCTCTAAATGATTTTGGATCCCCACTTGTTCCTTATGGAGGATGAAATACTGTTTCTGGTGGGCTGGCTCAGTTTCTGGTTTTATCGCTACCACCACTGAAGGAATGTATCAGGCCAGTCCTGGAGGATTGTCTTCAGCCCACACTCCAGGCACCTTGAAGGGGAGCTTGGGTCACTGTTGGGACCCTCCTATGAGACTATAGAGGTGCCACTCTTCTCCTTGGGGAACTGTGAGTGACATCATTCTTGCTTCCGGCCTCAGCAAAGTTAGGTCTGCTTTGCCACGTAAGTGAAAGGTAATTCGAACCTATAATTTTCCTAATAGTTCTCGTCCCATCATTGCTACAGCGAAGTAGGACAGATATAGGGATTCGTGGGTGACTTCTCGTCCTCCTAGGTTGCACTGGTGGGGCTGCCGAAGGGGTGAAAGACTTGTCCCTGGTTGCTCCCATGATGGCAGCTTGTCTTTGAGAAAAGATGCCCACAGACTGAGTTGCAACTGAGTAATTAGCTTCAATGTCAACCATAAAGTCAATGGGTCGGCCCCGAGTATCATTTGGACCATAGACTCCGGGGCCCTAGCAGAATGAAACCCAGTCTGGGCTAGTGCTGGCAACACTGGCTTCTTTTCCGTCAGCTGACCTCGGGAGGGCATCAAGACTTGAGCCATGGGTGCCCTACAGTTCTCCTCTAGGCAGACTCTCACCCAAGGGTGTGGGGTGCGAACTGTTGCCTCCCAAGAATCAATATAAGGGAATTGGTCTAGGTGGCCAGGTTGACTGGTAATGACTTGAGAGACCTTTGCAATGACTTTCCTATCGAGAGAGCCCTCTGCTGGCCACCAAATGCCAAGAGTTGGCCAGTCCATTTCACACAAAACATGTGGAGTTTCTGTGGGGTGAGTTTAACTCCATAATCTCCTGAATAACTCCTTTTGAAATCTTATGCATACAACATAAAGGTGTCTATTTACTGTTTTTCACCCATCCTTCCACCCCGTGGTTGGTGTTGCACATGCACTCAGAGATTTGCTTCACCCCATCCTCGGCCACTCCCCTCATGGGTATCTTTCTGGCACCTCTTAGCACTTGGTGGGTCAGTATAAACCCCTGACTCAGATCACTGGAGTAGAATCCTCATGGAGATCCAGTGACACCACCCTAAGCCATATGAGGTTCATCACAGAACCGTGGATAGGGGATAAACTCTCGCTTTGTAGTCAGGCCATGTCTCAATCACATGCAATCACACACCAAACACACTCCACCCTCCACTGTATGTACTTGAGAGGTCGCGGTTTCCTATAACAAATGTAGAGTACTCAGGTGACCTCAGGAGTTGATCAGACTCTCTTTCTGCCCTGTAGTGGACAGGCTGTTCCTATGACCTGGCTCCTTACCACTCTACTCAGTCAGGTGGTGCTTCTGGGCTGGTTCTCATGCCTTTCTGGGTCTCGTTTTGCTTCAGGGCAGCTGCCCCAGTCCACTAGAAGAGTCCTTCTGTCCAACAGACAATAGGTCAGCGGGTATACCAGGTGAAGTCTTCTTCTCCCAGCATTCCCAGGGACCAGGCCCTGAAGACAAGGGAGGTGGAAACCTGCCATCTCTGCATCCCAGACGAGCCCCTAGAAATGGTGCAGGATTCTAAAATGGAGTGAAGGGACACTGAGGCTATAAGCAGGAAGCAGCGTTTATTGATACCGGCACTGGCTCAGTGGGTTCTTATCCAAAGGCTGAACCCTGGTTTTAACATGGCAGGCAGTTTTATATAGTCTTTACTTCCACATTCCTACACAGCTATAGAAATTCCATATAAGGAAGGAGAATTAAGGAGAAAATCGATTGGCTGCCAAACTACAAGGAAACCTACTTAATTGTTTAAGCAGATGTTCAGAGTGCCTCATCAGTCCAAAGGGAGTTGAAGTCAGGAACTAACTTTTTGAGGAGAAAATGGCCAGTCAGGGTTACCCTGCCACAGTAACATTCACCCTGAGAGGAACTCAGCCAGGACTATTAAGTCACCTATCCTAGGGCAGGGTAGAGAGATGGGGTTGTGGACAATTGATTTCCTTTTCTTTTTTTCTCTAAATTTCCCAGTGAATGAGCATTTTCTTTTCATTCCTGGTGGTAAAAGGCGTTTCATTCTGTTTAACTAAGCTCAAGAAACTGAAGAGGGCTATAAATGTTTGAAAGTGAGCAAAAGAAGGTATGGTTTTACAAAACCAGGGGACAACGAATACTCAGACAGACCTGTCACAAATCACTTCCTTGGCTAGCCAGGACACCAGGATTGTGTTGTCCTGGTGGAGGATCACACTTGTCCTGCTGCAGTTGTGAGTGCAGTGGTTGCAGTGCTTCCTGTGGACACGCCACAAGTCCCACTCCATGAGTCAGGGATCATGTGATCAGCTATAGGGGAAGTTAAGACTGTTCTCTTGAGCTTATGCTCATGCTGCTTGTCTGCTTTGCCAAAAACAAAACAAAACAAAACTTTCTTAGCAAGTTGCAGGCTCTCCGGTAACTCAACCTACCTAGGGTCTATTTATAGCTTCTCTGTGCCTGACATCGTGGTGGGACCAAGAGATTAATAAGATCTAGTATCTGTACTCAAAACTTCAGAATATGTTGGGGGAGATGGAGACAGAAGCAAATACTGACTGATGGTGTATCTACGCAAATCTTCACTTCTTTGAATCAACGTTTTCTCTTCTCTTTCACCTTGATCAAACAAGCTTTGGGCTCACCTCCTTCTTTTCTCTCTTTATCCTTCCACTTATTGTATGACCATTCCCTCATTAAGCCCTTAGGTCAGCATCAAACAGTCTTAGGAAAAAGGCTCGGGTATATTGACCAGAGAAACAGAGTTTCAGTCAAACTAAAGATAACTTCTTGACCTCAGTTGTGTTTCAGTTTCAGACCCATGAAGGTAAAACAACCCTGCCAGCATCCCCTTGAAACCAGGCAGAATCTATGAATAACATGAGAACCTGATACAATGATCTAATGCCTTCTACCGAAGCCCCGACCAGTCAGTAGAGCCGATGATCCCAATTCCCTTAGCTCCCATGACTAATGAGTTTTCACCTATATAACCCATCCCCCAGAGGCCATCGGGGTCCCAGGTCTTTGAGTGCCAGCTCACCTGTGTCTCTGAGCTTGGTGCCATTTTCTTCAATAAACTACTACTTTCTTTGCTGCAAACTGTTCATATATATCTTTTTGATGCAAGACAGGAAAAATTTCTCTGAGTGAGAGGGAGACAAAACCCTGCACCGAGATTAGAAGAGGATCCTTTGGCAGAGATGTAGAAAGAATACAACAGACAGGCCAAAGTTAGAGTCAAAGGGGAAGTTTATTAAAAAAGGGGTAACACTCCACAGATGGAGTGTGGGTCTCCTTTCAGAGGCAGGGAGCGAGAGGGACCCTGAATGCTGGGGGAATTGAGTTTATATATCATTCTTTATTCCCTGTGAATTATAGTTTAAAAATTTTGTTAATCCATTTACTTTGATATGGACATACAGTGAGGAAGAGGAAGAGTATGTAGCATGAAAAGGTAAGAATTTGTAGCATAAAAGGCCTGTTGGCAGTTCCCAGCCTTTAATCAATCCATAGGTTCCCCATGGTTTTAGTCATAGGAAATGAACAATTTTATTTGGCATAGGGCAGCCACTTAAAGACTGTTTTTCCTGCTTCCCCTTCACAGAGTGGGAAAATGGGTTGTTAGCAATCCTAACAGAAATCTTCCTTTTTTCTGAAGGAGTCCTGGCTGTTAGGCTGATCAGCATATTGCATGCAGTTTCTGAATGTAGCTTTGATTTAACATTTGAATTCTCTTGCCTTCTCCCTACATTACTTTAGCTTTTGTCCTGATAGGACAAAAAAAAAAAAAAAAAAAAAAAAAAAAAAAGGCCAAGCTGAAAACAAAACAAAACAAACAAACAAACAAAAAAAAACAGTAGAAAAAATAAATGCAACAAAGAGCTGGTTCTGTGAGAAGGTTAATAAAATTGACAAACCCCTGGCTAGACTTGCTAAAGAAAGTAGAGAAAGAACACAAATAAAATCAGGGATTAAAGAGGGGAAATCACAACTGACATTGCAGAAATTAGAGGACCACACAAGAATACTATGGAAAATCATATAACACCAAATTTTATAACCTAGAAGAAATGGATCAGTACTTGGAAAAATACAATCCTCCTAGACTGGATAAAGAAGAACTGGAAAATCTAAATAGACTGATCAGCAGTATGGAAATTGAAACAAATATCGATAACCTACCAAGAAGCAAAAGTCCAGGAACAGATGGCTTCACCAGTGAATTCTAGCAAACATTCAAAGAAGATTTAATATCTATTCTCCTCAAACTTTTTAAAAAAATCGAAGAAGAGACAATACTTTCTAATTCATTTTATGAGGCAATATTACCTTGATACCAAAACCAAGTAGCGATAACACAAAAAAACTACAGATTGATATCTCTCATGAACACAGATGCAAAAATCCTAATTAAGATGCTAGTGAACTGGATACAGCAACATTTTTAAAAGATTATACACCATGATCAAGTAGGCTTCATCCCAGAGGCACAAGCATGGTTCAACATACACAAATCGATTAATGTGATACACCACATAAATTAAAAAATATGAATCATATGATTGTCTCAATAGATGCAGAAAAAGCCTTCAACAAGTTTCAGAATCCATTTATGATCAAAACACTTAACAATATCAGTATAGAAGAAAAGTACCTTAACATAATAAAGGCCATCTATGACAAACCCTCAGCCAACATTATATTTAATTGTGAAAAACTAAAAATCTTCCAAGATCACGAACAAAGCAAGGCTATACACTATCACTACTATTATTCAGTATAACACTGGAAGTCCTAGGGAATGCAATCAGGCAAGCAAAAGATGTAAAAGGCATCCAAATAGGAAATGAAGAAGTCAAACTATCACTATTTGTAGATGGCATGATTCTTTATGTAAAAATCCCTAAAGACTGCACAAGAACACTACTAGAAACAATAAGCAATTACAGTAAAGTATCTGAATAAAAAACTAATGTTAAAAATCCCATAGCATTCATATACTCTAATAATAAAATGTCAGAAAAAGAAGTGGAAAAAATAATTCCTTTTGTAGTTGCAACAAAAAATATAAAATACCTGGGATTCAGTTTAATGAAACATGTGAAGGACTTATATAATGAAAACTACAAGACCCTATTAAAGGAAGTCGAAGAGGATACAAAGAAATGGAAAGATATTCTGTGTTCTTGTATTGGAAGAATCAACATTGTTTAAATGACCATATTACCTAAAGCATTATACAGAGTTAATGCAATCTTCATAAAAAATTCATCAGCATTTTTTAAAGAAATCGAACAAAGAATCATCAGAATTGCATGGAAGCACAAAAAATTCTGAATTGCCTAAGCCATTCTGAGAAAAAGTAATGAGGCTGGAGGCATCACTCTGCTAGACTTCAAATTATACTACAAAGCAACAATAATAAAAATGGCATGGTATTGGCAGCAAAACAGTCACACGAATCGGTGGAACAGATTTGTGACAGAAGTAAACCCAAATTTATGGGGGCAAATAATTTTCAATAAAAGAGCCAAAAACATATAGTGGAGAAAGGAAAGCCTCTTCAATAAATGGTGCTGGGAAAACCAAAAAGCCACCTGCAAAAGAATGAAACTAGATTGTTTTCTATCATCACACACCAAAATTAACTCAAAATGGATTAGGGACCTGAATATAAGTCTTGAAATCATAAAATGCATCAAAGAATGCATAGTAACTAAACTCATGGACCTTGGACTTAAAGAGGATTTTGTAAATTTGACCTCAAAGGCAAGGGAAGTAAAAGCTAAAATAAATAAATGAGACTACATCAGACTAAAAAGCTTTTGCTCAGTAAAAGAAATTGTCAACAGGATAAAAAACAACAATCTGAATGGAAAAAATGTATTTGCAAGCAACACCTCTGATAAGGACCTAATATCCAAAATATACAAAGAATTCATACAACTCAATAACAACAACAGCAACAAGGATCCAGTCAGAAAATAGGCAGAGGACCTGAAAAGATACTTGCTCCTAGAGGGCATACAAATGGCCAACAAACATTAAATTCATTAATTTAAAAAAATGGACCTACCTTTTGACCTAGTAATTGCACTTCTGGGTAACATCCAAAGAAAACTAAAACAATAATTGGTAAAGATCTATGCACCCCAATATTCATGGCAGCACAATTTTGGAAGTTCTCACTGAGATCATTGAGCATTCTTATAACCTGTGCTTTGAACTCTGCATCTGGTAGATTGCTTTGTCTCCATTTTGTTTAGTATTTTTCCTGGAGATTTGTTCTGTTCTTTCATGTGGGACATGTTTTTTTGTTTTTGTTTTTGTTTTTGCCTCCCTGTGTTTGTTTCTATATATTGTGTAAAGTTGCTATGTCTACCAGTCTAAGGAGAATGGACTTATGTTGTAGGTGTCTGGTGGGGCCCAGCAGCACAGTCTCTCCAGTCACCTGAGCTGGGTACTTCAGGTCTGTCCTTTCATAGGTTGTGTGTACTCTCCTGTTGTAGTTGAGACTTGTTTGCTATTTGCACATCAATAGGAAAAATTGGCCCAGTGGTTTATTGTTTGTGAGAACTAGTTAGTGAGGGGCTGACATATAAAGCATGATTTGCTTAAACAGGGCTCTAATACCTGCCCAGTCTGCCCTTTCAGTGTGTCATTTTTAAATGCAGCCCTAGATGGTGCTCCACTGGAAGTGACAGTCCTGGGGTCTCCTGGCAAGAAATCTACAGAAGGCCACCACTTGTGCTGAGTTGTCAACAAATAATTCTACATTTAACAAAATTGTCCTTCAAAGTGAAGGAGACTTTCTTAGATACACTAAAGCTGTGAACTAAGGCTGGCTGCTGGCGGAGCCAGGCTTGAGGCTGCTCAGCAAGAGGTATAAGGCTTGTTGGGGCCAGATGCTGCTTGCTTGAGGTTTGTGGACCTTAGAGAGGTTTTAGGAAAGCTGCAGCATGAGCCAAGACAGGTTGTTTGAATGGAAAAGACGCCGGAAGTGGCTTGAGTGGGCTTGCAAATTGGGTGTGGTGGGGTCTCAGGGAATCACCAGATCAGGATAAATGGTGTTAGTAAGGTTGATGGAGCTCAGACTCAGATATGGCAGCTGCTTGTGTCTGCATGCTGGGAATGGGGAGGGCTCAACAAAGGAACAATGGATATTGCCAGTACTTCTATCTGTGAGAAAGCTATCTTTTTAGCCCTTGCCCTAGAACCAGACAACCCCGTTCTTCCTTGTATATGTCTGGTGCTTTTCAAGAAGCTGACCCAGTGCTGGAGCTCAGAGCAAGTAAGTCCATCAGTGAGTAAGTTCACACACAGGCTCCTTAAGGAGAACATTTGTGACTTTAATCACTGTTTGTCTCACTCACAATCTCCCCTAGTTTTCACAGCCAGAAGTTTTGGGGACTTCTCTTCCTGGTACTGGAACCCTGGTCTGGGCAGTCTGGCATGGGTCTGGCATTCCTTGCTCTGCAGCTGAGGTATCCCTCCCAATTCTCAACTTGGGCATGGGGACCAGCCTGTTCTGCATCTGTGCCTCTCCTATCAGTCTTGAGGTGGCCTCTTTTATATGTCCCCATTTTTAGGACTTCTGTTTAGCTAGACTTCAGGTAACTCCCAATGATGGTTGTTCTGTAGTTTAGTTGTAATTTTGATATGGTCAACAGAGGCAGTGAGCACAGGTTTACCTACACACCATCCTGACCAAAATTCTTAATTCTTTTAAGTTTTAAATTCCATACAATAATTAAATCTTTTATTCATCTGGGAACATCTTAATTTCTCCTTCACTTCAATTTTGCTGTATATAGCATTATTTGTTGTCAGTCATTTTTTGTTTCAGCATTTTGAATATATCATTCCATTGCCTTTTAGTTTGCAAGGTTTCTACTTAGAAATCCACTAATAATATTACAGATGTTTCCTAGTACATGACAAGTCATTTTTTTCACAGCTGCTTTAAAGATTATTTTTTTGTCTGACTTTCAACTGATTATACTCTATCTTGATAAGGGTCTCTTCTAGTTTATTCTAATTAGAGTTTGTTGAGCTTCTGAAATTTTATTTTCCAGTACTTTCATTGAATCTGTGGACTTGTCTACCATTATTTCTCTAAATATGCTCTCTGCTTCCTTCTCTCTCTCCTCTTTCTGTCATTTCCATAATTCATGTGTTGGTCTACTTAATGGTGTCCCATAAACCCCTTAGTCTTTCTTCAATTTTGTTCATTTTTTAAATCCACTGCCTAGATAATTTAAATAATTTCTCTTTAATGTTGCTGATACTATTTTCTGTCTGGTCAACTTTGGTACAGAACTCCTATAGTCAAATTTTCAGTTTTATGATTGTGTTTTTTTTTAGCCTTAAAATTTCTTTATTGTTATAGTTTTTCTCTTTGTCAATACTCTCATTTGCTCATACATTGTTTTCCTGATTTCCTTTAGTTGTTTTTATTCTCTTTTAGCACATTGAACATCGTTAAGACAATTGCATTAAATTCTCTGTCAGATAATTTTAGCGCCCTATTTTTAGAATCAGTTTCTGAAGATTCATTTTGTTCTTTTTATTGGAATAGTTCTCTCTCTCTCTCTCTCTCTCTCTCTCTCTCTCTCTCTCTGTGTGTGTGTGTGTGTGTGTGTGTGTGTGTGTGTGTGTGTGTGTGTCCCTTGTGATCTTTTGTTGAGATCTGGGCATTTAAAAAACAACTACCTCTCCCATTCTTTATGAATTGTCTTCATGGAGAGGGCGACCTTCATCAGTAAGCCCAGTTAGATGTCTTTGACCCCTCACTCTTTTTTTTAGGAATGCATTTTCTCTGAGAGTTTGTGTGTGCTTTTCCTCTATTTTAATTCCCCTAAGAGGTTTGTCCATGCTTTTTCTCAGGATCTTTCAGTTTTTGTTTCTCTTGTCTTCCTGTCTATAATCTTGCTCTCCTGATACCTGTTTTTGGAACTGCAGACTCTATTGCTCCAATGAACCACAGTGCTCACCTCTGATTTCAGTGTTCTTTAACCTGGTAATCAATCTGTTTTGCCATTTGCACTACAGATGCAAATCAGACAAGACAGAAACCAATCCCTTAGTCATATCACTGACAAGTCAAAACTTTGGACACAAATTCCACTTTCTTCTTTCCATTCAAAATGATGAACTGAAAATTGGGAGGTTTTCTCTTGATTGTAAAACTCTGTGCTAGATAGGGAGAGAGGCAAAGATGAGCAAAGTGCAATGAAATTTCCTGATTTTTTTTTTTTTTGTGCAGCTTTTTTTTTCTTGGCTATGGTGTTCAGTTGGCCTCTGTAGGTTTTTAACTGGTTTCTAGAGCTCTCACAGAGGTATTTTGATTCACATATTGATGTTAACTCAGTGTTTACATGGAACAATAAGAACTTGGAGTTTCCTAGTCCACCATATTTCTGACATCACTATTTCCACTCGCTTCTTTTTCTAAAAAGGAATACTAATCTCTTTATTGATATACTATATTTGATGCAATATAGTCATAATACCCTTCTTGTTTTCCTTCAGTTTTATGAATATATTTAAAATAGCCACTTTGAAATCTTTTTATGTTAAATCTGACATATAAATGCTCTTGCAGGTAGTCTCCACTGCCTACTTTTTTCCTAATATATGTGTTATCCTTTCCTGTTTCTTTGGATGACATAATATTTTGTTAGAAACTGAAAAAATGTAAAAATATAATACATCAACTCTGCATACTGGTCCTCTTGCCCCCAAGACTTGTTATCATTTATTTGTTTAATGACAGGCTAGGTCATTTTAGTAAAGTCTATTCCCTATTCACAGTGTTAAGTCTCTGATACAAGCCTCAGGGAAGCACAGTTTTGACTATACACACAGTCAACTTGGATGGCAGTGGTATTGGTAGGTTCTTCATTTATTCTTTCTTTGATTATATTAAGCTGTTGAACTCCGTTAATTGCAAGCTGATTTCTCTATGGTTCTTAACAATGGCCTGGGGCCATAATAAGCTCTACAAGTTAATTCTATGAAATTGTGGTAGTTTGGAAGGAATAGTGTGATGTCAGTATTTGATATCTGTTCCGACCCCAGAAGTGCTCCTTCCACCTTTTTTATTCCTTGATTCTCCCTTGTGAACTAGTTAGATTACAGTCTAGACTATACCTTTATTATATCCACATGTATACTTCCAATTGTCTTTCACCACAACACTCACTATTTTTTTAGAGTACTCTAGGCTTCAACTTTGATTGTATTTAAATTTACCATCTGCTGTTTGTTTTGTCTTGGTCTCATTAATTTTTTTTCTGTTGTTCTCATTTTCTGCTTTCTCTTGCATCACTAGAGTACATTTTATGATTCCATTTTATTTATTTTGGCACATTAACTATAATTACATGCTTAAGTTAATTTAATGGTTGCTTTTGGGTATCTCAAGTGGTATTATACCATTTCACATATAGCATAAGAAATTGCAATGGCCTTATTTAATTTCTCCTCAGGTGGTTATTATTATTTATTTTACTTTAGACTATGTTATAAACCTTACAATACATTACCATTATTTTTCTTTAAAATAGTTGAATAATACTTTTTTCAAGATATTTAAATAATAAGAAATAAATTATTATATTTATTCCTAAAGTTACCATTTCTGTTGTTCTTCATTCCTTTGAGTAAATCTGTATTTCCAACTGATGTATTTTTTCTTTTTACTGAAGATTTATTAAAAAACTTCAGCACAGCAAAAGAAATCATCAACAAGACAAAAAGGCAACCAGCTGAGTGGAAGAAGATATTTGCAAGCAATACCTCTGATAAGGGTCTAATATCCTAAATACACAAAAAACTCATACAAGTCAACAAACAAATCCCCAAATGATCCAATTAAAAAAATGAGCAGAGGACCCAAACAGACACTTCTCCCAAGAATATATACACATGGCTAATAGACATATGAAAACATCCTCAACTTAACTAGCTATTAGGGAAATGCAAATCAAAACCACAATAAGATACTACCTCACACTTCTAAGAATAGCTATCACCAAGAGGACAAATAATAACAAGTGTTGGAGAGATTGTGGGGAAAAAGAAACACTTATACACTGTTGGTGGGGATTTAAATTGGTACAGCTACTATGAAAAACAGTATGGAGTTTCCTTAACAAAAACTGATATTGGAATTACCATATGACCCAACAATTCCTCTTCTGGTTATCTACACTCAAAATTAAATACAAATTTATCTGTAAAAATATATGTACCCTTTTGTTCATTGCAGCATTATTCATGGTGGCCAAGACATGGAAACAACCAAAGTGCCCTTTGATTGGGCAATCTGTGTGTCCCTCAATGGATGATTGGATAAAGAAGATGTTAAATATATATAATAAAATAGCACTCAGCCATAGAAAAGATGAAATACTTCCATTTGCAAAAACATAAATGGATCTTGAGATTAGCATGCTAAGCAAAATAAGTTAAACAGAAAAAGTTGAGAATCATATGGTTTTTCTCATATGCGAGATATAAAACCAAAACAACAAATGGGCAAACAAACAGAAACTCATGGACACAGACGACAGTTTAGTGGTTACCGAGAGAAGGGATATGGAAGGAAGAAGATAAGGGTAAAGGAGTTCAACTATATGGTGATGAAAAAATTTAACTTTGAATGATAAACATAGAGTGCAATATACATATAATGCATTATAGAATTGTATACTTGAAACCTACATAATTTTATTTAACCGTTGTCACCCAATAAATTTAACTTAAAAATTGAAGATTTACATTAATATTTGTTATTAAACATTTTTGCTAGTGATGCATTTCTTTAACTTTTATATTTTTGAAATATTTTTTCACCTTTATTTCTTGAAAAATATTTTTGCCAGATACAAAATTTTACATTTACAGTTTTTTTCTTTTCAGTATTTTAAGGAGATTTATTCACTATCTTCTTGTTTGCATTACTTCTGTAGAAAATCTGTAATTCTAATTTTTTTTTATATTTAATGTGTCTTCTTTACTGTGGCTTTTAAAAATATTCTTTTTATCAGTAGTTTTAAGCATGTGTCATGGCGTGTTTTACTCATTACTTATTGTGCTTGGGGTTAATAGAACTTATTAATTCTGTGAGTTTACATTTTTCATTATATTTGAAAAAATTTAGCTCCTATTTATTCATATATTTTTACTGTTCTACCCTGGGTCATTGTCTATGGAATGGGTACATTAAGCTATTTAACATTATTTCACAGTTCACTGATTTTTGTGGTTTTTGTTTTTTCATCAATTTCATTTGGATTGATTTTATTGCTGTTCTTTTTCAAACTCACTATTTTTTTATTTTTTTCTACAATATTGTAAATCCTGTCTGGTGTCTTATTAATTTCAGACAATGTAGTTTATACCTTCAAAAATTCAATATTAGTCTTTTTAATATATTTATTGTCTACATTTATTATGCTTTTCTTTAGTTCTTGAACATACGAAATATAGTTATTTTTTAATACTATACCTGTTTTAATGTTTTTGCCTACTAATTCTATTGTTTTTGTCATTTCTATGATGGTTTTGATTCATTTTTGTCACTATGGGTATACTTTCCTACTTATTTGTATGTCTTGTATGCAAATAATACTTGGTTTTGAAATTACTTTTAAGATTTCGTAGAAACATAAAGAAAATTACAATATTCAATAGTTTGTTCTAGGGAAAAATGAGTTTTTCCTGTTTTTTGTTTTGTTTTGTTTTCCTGTTGGTTTCTTATAGAACCTGCATAAAGAACAGGATTCAATAAACACTGAGGATAAAGATGTAGAAAGATTGAGATAGGGAGGAATAAAGTTGAGGAACCTCAATAAGATAAAATTTCTCTGCTCAGTAATGTAGGAGGCAAAGTTAATAGTTGAGTGTGAGGGAAAAGTAGAAGGGGAAGAACTTGAAGAGTATAAAATGTGCTCATAGCTATATCTGAGTGAAAAAAATTTAACCAAAAATTAATAACTGGAATGTTTTAGTAGCTAGTGCTAGCTGAGGTTATGTTCCCACATGGAAATGTAGGCATTGGTATTGCCCAGGCAGACCCCCTCATGAACACTCTATAGGTCCCTAAATTTGCATGTTTCTAAACATTTCTTTGATTTCCTTGGCTTGAAGACCATCCCTGTCTGCAAAATCTCAGCAGAGTTCCTACCATCTTTCAGTCAGTTATGCCACAACTCTGCTTGACACATTTCACTATCAGATAACAACTCTTACTTTTGTTTTTGGTGGGGGGTTACATATAACTTTTCAGTGTCCCACCACTGGAACTCTTTTAGGATATTTGGATAAATGCATTAGAACTCTTAAATTAATTTTCTTACTTTCCTCTTTTAACTTAATTTTTGTCATTTGCTTCTTTACTCTTTCACTTTCTTTTTACCTTTCCACTCCTTCCCTGTGTAACTGTATAATTACTCCTCTTTTTTTTTTTTTTAAATCTATATTCTGTGGAGTAATATATAAAACTAACTGTCAGGTTTTTTGTTTGTTTGTTTGTTTGTTTTCTGTTTTGTGTGTAAATCTCCTATCTTTAGTTACCCTTTGCATATCTGTGGCAATTTTTATTTTTTTCCAAAATTTATTCTCCTGTTTTCCTGTACATATGACTTCCCAGCTTGTCTACATTTCTCAGCTTCCCTGAAGCTAGGTGAGAGAATGTGACTTAATTTTTGCTAGTAGAATGTGAGCAGAAGTTATGTATGCAACATCTGCCTCACTTGGTTCAAATAAATAGCATTCCCTGGGCCTCCTATATCTTCCCTTTCTATAAGATGAAATAAAGAGATTTTTACAACTGTCATTATGGTGAAGAATCATTGACTTAAAGGCAGTCTGTGTCACTCAATAACTTAATGGAGCAAGGCTATCCCATTAGTCTGGAAACTTCCCTACCACTAATGTACACCTTCAGGTTGTTGAGTGAAAGAAAATATTAAGCCACAATATATTTGGTGTTTAAAGCTGTTTGTTAAACCTGTTTACCTTTAACCTAACTAATGCATATTTATTTCTGAATAGTAACATATCATTAACATCACAGAAAGGGAATTCTATGTTTATGTTTCTTTTATTTTGTTTGAACAAAGATAACCTGCTTGAGCTTAATGCTGCCAAGACAGCATTTTCCTGTTTCATTGTTTCTATTGATGACCTACCCATAACAGCTAATATTGTTTCTAAGATGAGTCCATATACATAATCTAATTTAGTTCAAATAAATATCCTGACATATTCCCATTCTGTAGATTTAAAAAATTTAGATTCAGAAAGTTTATGAGACTTATAAAAATTCACATAACTACTTAAATAACAGAGTCAGGTCTCAAAGCCACTTGTGAACTACTTAGTTTAGTGCTTGTTCCAAATGTATCATGGTGCTTAGTAAAATTAGAACTGTTTGAAGCACCTTTAATGTCAAATCCACTTAACTCTCCAGCCAAAACTAAGCCATCACTTAATCAACAATTATGTGTTAAATGCCAGTTATGTTCATGGTAGTAGGTAATAGACAGTTCTCTAAGTGCTAACAAAGAAGAACATGTATATATAAATAAGTGCCAAATTTGGGGAAGAGGAAACAAAGCTCTTCATATATCAGGTACTGTGATAATAAAGTGAGTCTTATCATTATTGTAATTAAGTCCTGTAGAGGTCAAGAGACTTAGCCAAAGTCATACAACCAGTGACGTTTTGAGTATTCCCTAGGAATACTCTAAAGCCCATGTTATTACCGCGAAAGCATGGTGGGAACTCTTAAAGATAACAGAGATTCAGCAGAGGGTGATCATTTTCCTCCAGAGTGTCAGGGAAGGCTTGATACAAAAGATAGAGTTAGATCTGGGTGGGATTTGGATAAGGAGAATAAATATGGGGATGGGGGAAGAGAAGGTAACTTGGTAAGGGATCCAAGCTGTGAATGAGAGTTGTTGAGGAGCCAGCTTTCTTGGCAGGAGTGGTTTGTAAAGTGGAGCATGGGGACATTTGCTCTATGCCTTTAGTTTTCCAAGGAAGGCTATCTAGAAAGGTTAACTTCCTGCCTTACACCTTCTCCCTAGTCCATATGTTTGAGCACATTATTCTGAATCTGAGTCTACACTCTCTGAGATTCTGGGAATTGGAAGAAAGGTTTAGTCCTACCCTCTGCTCAGGTTTATTCATTTTTACATACACTTGGATCAGATGTCTAAACTGGCCTTTGTATGAACACCAATGAAAGTCATGTATCCAGCAAGCAGGCACTTCATTTAATTGCTCCTTTAGGTTCCTCTTAGAGTAATAGCTATGAATATCTCTCTCAAGTGTCTCCTATAGGAGTGACAGACTTTGCTGAATATAAGTCACAAAATCTTGGCAAGATCAGCTTAAATAAGGGAAGAAAGCCTTCATACTGTCTAGGCTGATCTTGTCCCAAATTGCATATTGCCTCAACATCACTGTGTTTCCAGACTCAGTTGTGGTTGACAGAGAAATGACAGCTATATATTAAAATCTATTATCTCCAAAAAAGTGAAAAAAAAATTAAAGTTAATTAATATTCTGAAGATGGTTTATTATGTTGGGTGATATAAAAGAATAAGAAAAACTCTCCTCATAATTAATTCTGCTTAATTTGGATCATTAGCTATATAAAAATCCTGATATTTTTTATTCAGCTGACCTAGAGTCAGCAACATTTGTGGATTTCTTACTGTGTATTATTACCATTTGAAGATTAAATGAAATGATAGAGCAGATAAGATGCAAAAACTGGCTGAGAGTTTAGGGCTTGCACTTCACACCTCAAACATAATAAATGATCATATGAATTCTTAGTTGATTTTTCTTTTTCTTTTTAAAATTTATTTATTTGTTTGCTTGCTTGCTTATCCATCCATCCATCTATCTATCTATCTATCTATCTATCTATCTATCTATCTATCTATCATCTATCTATCATCTATCTATCTATCTATCTATCTATCTATCTATCTATCTATCATATACCTATCATCTATCTATCTATCTATCATCTATCTATCATCTATTTTAGGTGTGGTAACCCTTGGTTGACCTCACAGATTGCAAGGACCTTGTCAGCTTACAATCCCTTATTATTTTTTATTTTTTTATGCCTATAGCACCTGGTCTTCCCAGGTAGTCTCCCATCCAAATACTAACTAGGCTCGATGCTGCTTTGCTTCCAAGATCCGACAGGATTGGGCTTGTTCAGGCTGGCATGGCTATAGATGATTTTTCTCTTTCTTGACTTTTCTTTGACATTTGGCAGGTTGAATTTAGGGGGGCAACTAACAATTAAGTAGCAAAGAATTTTAGACTGGATTCTAGTTCCAAAGACCTGGGACTATATACTAGTTTTATCAATAATACTACAATAAGTGTGTGACTACAGTAAGTCACTTAGATACTTTTGTGACTTTCCAAAAATAGGTTGGACTAGGTCATATTCGAAGTATCTTTCAGATTTACACCTGAGTATGTGAGATCTTGGCATTTTCTGATTTTCAGTTTTCTGTATTCAAATTATATTTACAATAGGAATATTCATGTAAAACAGAAGGACACTGGTTTAATTATATGGTATCTATGAAAATCCTTGAATACCTTTAGAAATAAAAATAATGAAATTAGTAAACTTGTCCATTATTAATTAAATACCTTAAGCAATAATAATTCTTTATTTGTAAAATTATAAACAATAAACTGGAACTAAGATACAACTTCACTGAAAGTTAATTGTCATCCACAAGAAATTCAACCTATCTTTATAAAAAAACTCAATGAAATGAACTTTTTAATTTCAAAGATTTTGAGGACAGTTCATGCTGTTTTTTTAAATTAATTAAATCATCCAAGATGCATTTTATTTTCTCTAAAATTCGATTGTGGAAAGGTCAGGTAAGCATGGAAAATAACCACTGTTTAAAGGTTTGATCACTTTGCATGTGGGGAGCCATGTTGTCTGCATGTAGTATGTGTTTATACTTTGCAATTGGTACATGAAATTTTATTTCCCTCACATCTTTGTAATAATTTTGTGATGTTTGATGAGAATTAAAGCCAATTTCTTATGAAACTCAGGAGAGAAAGGTCTTTGTTATTTTCAGAAGAGGAAATGACTATCTGAGGTTCAATAGAAGTTTCATGGTCATTCTCACAGATTTTGGTGCCCTGATTCTTTAATTGCACTGTTGACCAATCAGCTGAGAAGACTGTCTATGTGCCCTGGAAATTACAGTGAAAGAGTAATTATCTGAGGGGTAATTTCTTTCCTGAATAAGAATCAATTTGTTGACACTTCCATGTGCTCAGCACCTGTACAACACTTCCACTTATGTTGTAGTTAATTAATTTATTTTTTTCTATCCTCACTTTGGGGCTGAGTTGAGAGCAAGATCAGATTTAAGGTTCCCTTCATAATAGGTTCTCTTAGTGTTCCAGTAATGGTATGTTAATGGTATGTGATAGACTTGTACACTATTACTCAGTTTTGGTAATAGATATGCCTTTCTTCTCCTAGGTGTGGGCAACAGCTTTATGAGTCTCTAGTTTTTAATCTGTACTGTGGAAAGTACTTTGAGTGATGATTGGGGGCATCAGCAGGTGGTTAGACTCCTAGGAAAGACATTAGTGGGAAGTAGAGAAAACTTACATAGAGATATCTATGGGGAAAATACAACTCTGTTTCTTTTCAGCCTGCCCCAGCTTTTCAGCCTCCCAGTGATCCCTGGAGTTAAACACAAATCACTTACCAGACTGGTGAAGAGCAAATAAAATTACAGAGGAGCAAATGAAGTCTCCAGACCCCCAAATTCAAACTGTGCAAAAGTAATATTCACTATTTTCGTCCTTCCACAAAAAATAAAAAAGCTAAAGGGTTTGCATTCATTATATCCACCAAAGTGATTGAGTTGACCTGACACTTTGCAGAGAAGATACAGATGAAACTCCATCATTTACATCAGCTTTGAAGAGGCTCCACACTAATGTAATCTGTTTCCAAGTCAGAGGAATTTTATTATATTTCATTTAAAGAATAGTCATTTTATGTAAAACTTTCAATGCTTCAGTAGAAAATACATATATTAATACATGACAAAAAACAGAATTCTTAATAAAAAATGAGCATCATTCTTAAATTAACTTTTTTGATGAATAAAGAGTTGAACAAAAAGAAAAAAACACATGTGGCACCATGCTGATTTTATTGTACCCAATACAGAATGTGCACTGCCTTGAGAATAGAAAGCTTTTATTTATGTTAGACCATTTTTTAACATTATTTCAACAAGCACATTTGAGAGCCAAACTTTCATGGCAGGCACAAGGTTGGGTGCCAAGAAGAGGTGCCTAGGGATGAATGAGTCAAATATTCCAACCTTAGTGAAGACAGTTTGGTACCATGATCATAAAGTGATTTGTAATGGATTTTAGAATAGAAGTCACTACAGAATCCTGAGGTGCCACTTTTCTCTCTATAGAAGGGATATTAGAAAAAGAACGATGATTGATATGGTTAGTGAGAAAATCTATGCCCAGGTGAAGAGGCAGTAAGAACTAAATCACGAAAACCTGGCATGCTGGTGTCTTGGGCAGACTGGGAGTTCTGGGTGTGGTTCAAGCTTTGACTTTGAGGGATAAGATGAGTGGCAAACATTGGGTAGAGTAAAGGTAGATCCAGTAGTAGTAGCTGGGAGACTTTACTCTTTAGCAGTGGGGAACCATGGAAGAGTTGTTAGAAGAAATATGTGACAGATATGCCTTTTACAAAGGTTATTAAATGGAAAAATCTGAAAATAAAGAACAGCAAAAACAAGAAAATGAAATCAGTTATAATCCACCACTACTGTTCAAATTCTGATCTATCATTCACCAATTGTTTTTCCTACAGATACATATACAAACATGCTTTAACAAAACTCTAAGTGATATTCTACTGTACATACTACTTTTGAAAAAATTTTATTCTATTTTTATAAGCATCAGTAAAACATTTCTAAGGCATTATTTTGATAAGTACACAACATTATATCAATATATCATATAATATATTAACCTCTAATAGTATGAGTTGCTTTTAGATTTTCACTATTATTGATAATGTTATGATGACACCTTGAAGATGCTCTTAATTGTTTCCTTAAGATAAATTTCTAAAAGTGTAAATTATGGCTCAAATGAACACAAAATATAAAAGACCTGCATTTTGGGACCCGTGCTAATGTTAATCAATATCATGCTTTTTCTAACTTGCCAAATCCTGGCTGATAAAGAGTAAATCACATTTAAATTGACTGAAGTTAAATGATGCCTTATGAGTTTAATTGGCCATTTTCATGAAGCAAATGTTTATACTCTTTTCCAATTGTCATATTTGTATGCTTATCTTGCTTAATAAGTCCTAGTGCATCTATATAATATTGCTTATGCCATGATGTTAGGTATGAATAGAACATGTTAGCAACCTTCCTTAGGATATCTCTTATTTTTCTATGTAGCCATGAAATCACATGAAGCTGTGGATGGAGATTAACCTGACTGTTCCAGAAATTCTCTTAGCCTGAGGAACATGAGTAACCAGACTCTGGTAACAGAGTTTGTACTGCAGGGCTTTTCAAAGTACCAAGAATACCATGATCTCTTTCTTATTCAGCTGTTTCCTCTCCCTCTACTCTGTGGCCCTCACAGGTAACATCCTCATCATTTTGGCCATCACCTTCAACTCTGGGCTCCACACTCCCATGTTCTTTTTCCTGTTCAACTTGGCTACTATGGACATTATCTGTACTTTCCCCATTATGCCCAAAGCACTGGAGGGTCTGGTGTCAGAGAAGAACTTTGTCTCCTATGGGGGCTGCATTGCCCAGCTTTATTTTCTCACATGGGCTGCATCCTCTGAGCTCCTCCTCCTCATAGTCATGGTCTATGACTGACTGGTATGCAGCCATCTGCCACCCCCTGCATTACAGCAT
Organism: Cynopterus sphinx; assembly: GCA_030015415.1. Classification (NCBI taxonomy): domain Eukaryota; kingdom Metazoa; phylum Chordata; class Mammalia; order Chiroptera; family Pteropodidae; genus Cynopterus; species Cynopterus sphinx. The sequence continues at coordinate 58,904,558 of CM057382.1, forward strand.
CATGATGAACAAGCCATTCTGAAGTGTGCCGGCTATGGGTGTGTGAGTGCTCTGTGCTTTCAACATAGCCATCCACACTGGGCTAATGCTGTGCTTGAATTTCTGTGGTCCCAATGTCATTACCCATTTCTTCTGTGAGGTCCCTCCTCTGTGACTTCTTTTCTGTAGCTCCACCTATGTGAACACAATCATGATTGTTTTGGCTGATGCCTTTTATGGAATATTAAACTTCCTGATGACAATTCTGTCATATGGCTTCATCATCTCTAGAATCCTAAAGCTGCAGACTGCAGAGGGGAAGAAAAAAGTCTTCTCCACCTGCTCTTCCCACCTCATAGTGGTGTGCATGGATTACACTGCTGTATTCTATGCATACATAGCCCCATCTCTAGCTACAGTGCAGTGAAGAGCAAGTTGGCCAGTGTTCTGTACACCATGTTGAGCCCTACTCTCAACCCCCTCATCTATACTTTGAGAAACAAGGAGGTCACAGCAGCCCTTAGAAATCTCTTCTCCTTCTTCATAAATTAATTTTTATCCTCTGTATTTGTGTCACTAACCCTCAAGGTAAAGTGTATTATTAGAATCACCACCTTATTTTAACAGCTTTATTGAGGTATAATTGTATACAAAGAATTTTACATATTTATTGCATGCAATTTGATGAGTAAGAACACATGCAATCATCACTTTGTTTTAAACATAGAAATTTCAACTTTAAAACCACACATTGCACGAACTATGCACCTAGAAAAATGCCTGACATTTCTCACCCCTCCTTTGCTTAGTTCTTGAATCACGTGGATCTGACTTACCTCATTGACCTGGAGTGGAGACAAATGCTATGATTTAGCTCTAAAAGTTACACAGCATCATAAAAAGACAATGCCACCCCCCATTGTTTCAGAATACAACTGGGTGGACAAATCCTCCATGTCTAATAAAGGCAGGTCTTGATTTTGTGCTCTGTGCTTCTATAAAATGGAAAATTGTTTTACTTTGTTATGACCCATTGAAGATGAAAGAATCAAGTTTGAATTAGAACTGAATCTTTGGAATTGAATAAAAACACATATTGTTTACTATTGTAGATGAAAACTGTGAGTAGAGTTTGATACTAATTTAGAAGAGATGAGTTGTTCATGGTTCTTCATTCAGTATATTCTTTTTATCATTTTTCAGAAGCTCGTTGATTTTGGGCATGAAATTAAAGATTGTGATAAACTATGAAGCTGACTATGACAGTGGCACATAGGTTGGTATTAGACCAAGTCTAATCTCTTCTAATAGAATTCTAACACCCAAATGATATATTGAAGCCCTTAGAGTCTCAGAGATTTTCCAATGAAAAAGACTTTGAAAACTACCACTAATCACTCAATATGATTACTAACAGGTTTTCACATGCCATGTAGAGCATTTATTGTGTTATCCATCTTGGTTTCTTATACTTTATATATTTTCTACATTTGTAATGAATTAAAAAATGCCTAGATGAATATTGAGTACTTAAGAGAACATTACTCATTGGACAAAACAGAAATATGAAACTTGATTACCTTAGAACACCGGTAATCCAGTTAAGAAGTCACTATAACCCATGATAATGAATATAAAAACAAAAAGCATAAAGAGTATCACATTGCAGGGTATGGTGTAATGGTGTAGAGGATGCACAAAGATGTGTGTAGCATAGAAAGAGCACTAAAGTGATGGGGAAAAGAATTTTTTTCAAATTCAAAGCCACCTTCCAGAGCACTCAACTAATTTGTGCTTTAGTTTCCTTTTAAGTGTAATGAGGATAATAAATCTACCTAGAGTGCTGTCAAGGTTGATTGAGAGAACTGAAAACAATGATATCAAGTATTGTATAAGTTTAAGACATTATTATTGGTTAGTGAGGACAGGGGTAGCCAAGAAAATCCAAATGTCACAGTCTATCACCCCTGCCTAGCTGAGGGTGATGTCTGTGGTGTCTAGCTGAAAAGAGTAAGTGAGGGCTAAGTGGCATGAGACCATACAAAAATGGGCTGTTGGGGTAAGCTGTGGATTCTACTCTCTAAAAATGAACTAGTGAAGTGAAACAATTGAAATGGGTAAATAAGAAACCATTCTGGTGATCCTTGATATAAACTGGATTCCATTTATCTCAGGAAACCTCGGGCTCCTGAGTGATACCATCCGTGCTCAAGAAAGCTCAAATGAAAAGGTTCCTGACAGTTATGGAAAATCAACCTTTCCTTAGTCCTATATTATCTCCCTGTTCCCCCAAGCCCATTGTTTAGGCCGCAAACATTTTTTAAAATTTTTCTTCACACTCAAAAGGTCTATTTTTGTTTCCAGATCAATTATCTTCTTTGTTCTGCCTTGGGCTCTGTTGATCTTGTTCCTCTCAGCCCTATGTGAGCAGCTGATCCTTCTCTCTGTAGCCTTCTTGGTCCAGGTAGAACATGTTTCCCCGCTGGACTTCTGTCTTATTTGAAGTTTGCTTTCTCAGTAACAAATGCATTCTTTTCCTTCAACTGACCTCACAGCTGATAATTTGTTCTTTTTGTGGCTCCTTTTGCAAGAACCAGCATCAATTTTGCCTCTCTTAGTTGAGACAGAGAAGTAGCTCTTGCTTCTCTGTAATGTTATCTTTTAAAATTAGTCCTTGTGATTTAATACAAACTCTTGACCCCCAAAACATCCATCAGGCAGCACTTTCTATGACTGGTTGACCATGACTTTACATGGTCATTTCTTTGAAGAGCCACAGAGAGGAACTGATAACGTCCAGTTTACTCATTTCTTTGCTTTTTATCTTTGATCATGTATGTCATATTCTTTCCTTGAGTGATTCTCCTACCACAAGCTCTTATCCTTTTGGCCTCCCTGACTCAAGCAGACTTCCTGTAAGTGGTAGAAACCAGATTGGTCTGCCAGAATCAGCAAACATACAAGAAAACATTTAGCTAATGGAGATAAAATAATGGGCCTTTGGTGCATCCAGCTCCCTCTCTGTGGATGCTGTTTCATGAACTGAAGTCCTAGCCACATTCTTGCCCTTTGGTTGGTCCTGGGTAATAAGGTAGTTGTATGCTTTTGTTTTATATTGGCTTTTCCCCTTTCAATTTAGGAATTGATCCTTGGATGTAACTATTCCAGGGTTTGTTAATCTCAACACTATTGACATTAGGGCTGGATGTTTGTTTGTGGGAGATGCTTTGTGCATTGTAAGGTATTTGGAAGTATTCTTGGCCTCTACCAACTAGGTGCTGATAGGACCACTTCAGTTGTGATAATCAAGAATTGCCAAATCTCTTCAGGGAGGGGAGCAAAATTGTTCCTGGATGAGAACCACTGAAATGCCAGGCCAACCAGAGGTGACCTCACTCACATGTGGAAGGATTTGTGGTTGCTGCCATGCCACTTCTGTCACTATGTCTGGCCTCTAGCTAACATGAGAACTTCTATATGTGAAGTCTGGGACTGAATACTGCACAGATTGTCTCTAGTTTTTCAGTATCACTATAAGAGGCTAGTAACATTTCCAAGTCATACAATGAGTGGGTGGGTGGTAGAGGTAGAATTTGGATAGAAGCTCCATGAATTCAGGGCATAAATTCTTAACCATTAAAGTATATTATAGCCTTTAATGGACTCAAACTTTAGTATTATCTATGGTTGCCATAACAAAAGACTTTGTTAACAAACAGCAAGTCTGCTGAAGTTCCTGCCCAACCTAACCAATGGGTATGAAAGAGCAGTCTTTTTAAAAGTGTTTAGGAAGTGTTTTGCTGGGCTCTACAGAGGAAACAAGATTTAGATCCTACTAACTTTTGTCATAGCTACTGAATTGGTGTAGTAGTGTCTACTACTTAATTAACAGAGACTGGAAATCTGAGACAGTTTCCAAAATGTGGATTTCTCAGAGGCAGCAGGTACAGGCATTTATTCCAGAGGGAACCCTTATAAGACTGGAGAAGTCCTATAACATTTAATCTCCATTTCATAGAGATTCTTACTTTATCTTTTAAATTTAATCTAAGAACCCACTTTCTCTTGGAAAAGGAGGCTGGAGGGGTTACTTTTATCAAAGACAAACAAGAGTCATTTAGTCTACCCCATATAGAATGGGACAAGGCTAGGCCTTATTCCTCCACCACCAGTTAGGGTGAGCCCAGTACCCTCCTAAGATGAGAGCTTTGCCCTTTAGCTAGGCACCACAGCTGGGTTCTGCTGTTTATGGCAGCCCAGCTACAGAATGCTCCTGGCATTCTCTAAAAAAATATGAGATAAGGAGGGAGTCTGGGCTATTGAAAAAAACATCCTTTTACTTTGGCCCTATGTCACATTCAAGGAACAAGTTGTGATTCATTCTTGCTTTGCCCTATTACGTGGGGTCATTAAGCCCCATATCTTTGGAAGGCTGAGATTGCCTGTACCTCTGAGTCTGACTCTGTTGGTAGTATGATACTGAGTTGATCTGCCATTGTGTATTCCTATATGCTGTCTTTTCCTCCTTGAACACTTATACTCAAACTATGAAAGACTAATCAGAAAAAAGACCTATCCGAATGCTTAACTTTTCTGAATTAAAATGAATTATAATCAGAAGATGTGATTAGGTAGTACCATAAATGTGTGCTTTCTAAAATGAAACTGCCACCTATGTTTCCTATGTTGGACAGTGGATAAACTCAGAATCCAAATTGTAATCCAACCTCTACTCAGATTCCCTGGGATGCTAATTAAGCTGAGTAGCATAACTTGTGAAATACACCATATTTTCCTGCTTTCTTTTGTGCTGAGGTAGCTACCTGAGCTAGTCGAGATGGGGGAAGGGATCTTGAGCTCCTTGGGTAGCAACTGGCTCATTATTAACCTATTGTCTCTCAGCTCCAAATTGAGCTCTGGAATTGTGGGCCTGGGGTTCTGCAAATCATATTTTGCCTTTGCTGAATTTCTGTTAGTCTATGCCCAGAAGGGACCCTAGAGGGAATGTGAAAGACTGGAGAAGGGAACAGGGACTTTTTCTGTCCCACTGGCTTCCTGCCTCTGTCAGCATTGCCTTAATGTTGCTTATTTAATTTTTCAGCAGTGATTGGGCTCAGTGCTAGCAACTGGATGCAGTGTTCATACTTGTAGGAGTAGCCTCATTGGGCCTCTCTCAGTATTGCCTACTCAGAGGTCTGAATCCCAGCTCAGCAGGAGCTCTCTTCCAAAGTCCTGAGGAAGCAGCACCTGATGAGCATTGCCTATCTCTGGAAAGCCTGTGCTGCAGCTTGGTGGGATCTCTTCATATCACAGCAAGACCAAGGCTGCCCAGGAAGCACTGTCCCATCAGAGGTCTCTGATTCTCCTCAGTAAAGCCCCTTTTCTGGGCTTTTCAGTTACAATGGTCTCAAGCTCTCCTCTTTGTTTCTACAGTCTTAGGAGATAAAGCAGCCTTCTGAACTTGCTGTCCAGATTGGAAATGGTGGGAAGTTGATCAAGTTCGTGATGTAGAAGCCTCTTGAACTTCCCTCCTCCCATGGACACACTGAATGTACTGTTACATGTGCAACATTTCCCTCTGAAATAAATCAAGAAACTATTTGAGCAACTCATACACATTGAGAAAATGAGAAAATACCCACTTCAAAGTGAGTAGGAAGTGCTAAGACATACTCCCACCATAACCACCCCCCAAAAGAAAAATTGGGAGGAAATTGCACCATACAACTAGGAGGGAATTGCCAACAATCCGTTTCTCCCTGAGGAGCAAAGTATTTGTGTTGCACGTTAGTGCCCCAACTTTTAAGACCTGAGAGAACACCTAGCTCTGAAGGCCAGTGGGACTTATATATATGAGACCTAAAAGACCATAGAAAACTAAGAAGCAGTTTTTAACAGGTATGTGAGCAGTTGCCATAGGTATCAGAACAGGCAAAATTGCCTATCTTCCAGTCTTTTCCTGAAAAGCATCTAACTTCAAAGAAGCTGCTACCTGAAGGTGTGGTTTCTAATTTTTATTTATTTACCTATATTTTTTTAAAGTTTATTGTGATAACATTGGTTAATACAATTATATAATTTTAAGGTATACAGTATAATTTGACATCTATATATTCTATTGTGTGATTACCAACCAAAGTTCAGTTTCTTTCAACTACCATATATTTGATCCCCTTTACCCATTTCACCCTCACCCAAGCCCCCTATATTTGAACCCTTTTACACTATCTCCCTCTTCCTTCCTCCCCAACCACTACCATCTGGTAACAATTAGTCCATCTAGTCTATGTTTGTCCAGTTCATTTGTTGCTTTTAGGTTTATATTCCACATATATCCCACATCATATGATTTTCAACTTTTCTGTCTGGCTTATTTCGCTTAGCATGATTATCTTGAGGTCCATCCAAGATGTTGCAAATGGCAGTATTTTATCTCTTCTTATGGCTAATATTCCATTGTATATATGTATGACAGCTTCCTTAGTCAATCACCTATTGTAAGATACTTCAGTTGATTCCATGTCCTGGTCACTGTGACTAATGCTGCTATGAACACTAGCGTGCAAATATCTTTACGGATATCGGTTTTAAAGTCTTTGGGATAAATGTCCAGTAGAGGAATTGCTGGATCATATGGCGGACCAATTCTTAGATTTTTGAGGAACCTTCATACTGTTTTCCTTACTGGCTGCACCAATTTGCAGTCCCACCACCAGTGCATGAGGGTTCCTTTTTCTCTGCATTCTCTCCAACATTTGCTATTATTTGTTCTGTTGGTTATAACTATTCTAACAGGTGTGAGATGACATCTCATTGTGGTTTTGATTTGCATTTCCCTAATAGTTAGTGATGTCGAGCATCTTTTCATATATTTGTTGGCCATTTGTATGTCTTCTAGGTCCTCTGCCCATTTTTTGATTGGACCATTTGTTTTTTGTTGTTGTTATTGAGTCATGTGAGTTCTTTGTATATTTTGGATATTAGGCCCTTATTAGAGACATTGTTTGCAAATAAATTTTCCAATGCAAATTGTTGTCTTTTTACCTTGTTGACAATTTCTGTTGCTGAGCAAAAGCTTTTTAGTTTGACGCAATCCCATTCATTTATTTTTACTTTTACTTTTACTTCCCTTGCCTTAGAGGTCAAATACATAAAATCCTCTTTAAGTCCAAGACCTTGAGTTTAGTTCCTATGCTTTCTTTTATGCATTTTATTGGTTCAGATCTTATATTCAGGTCCCTAATACATTTTGAGTTAATTTTGGTGTGTGCTAATAGACAACAGTGTAGTTTCATTCTTTTGCAGGTGGCTTTTCAGTTTTCCCAGCACCACTTATTGAAGAGGCTTTCCTTTCTCCACTGTATGTTTTTGACTCTTTTGTTGAAAATTATTTGCCCCCATAAATTTGGGTTTACTTCTGGATTCTCGATTCTGTTCCACTGGTCCATGTGTCTGTTTTGCTGCCAATACCATGCCATTTTAATTACTGTTGCTTTGTAGTATGATTTGAAGTCAGGCAGAATAATGCCTCCAGCCTCGTTTTCTTTTTCTTCTCAGTATGGATTTGGCAATTTAGTTTAGTTTTTTTTTTTTTTTTTTTTTGCGTGCTTCCATACAAATCTGATGCTTTTTGTTCTATTTCTTTAAAAATGCCAATGAGATTTTGATGGGGACTGCATTAAATCTGTATAATGCTTTAAGTAATATGGTCATTTTAACTATGTTGATCCTTCTAACCTAAGAACATGAAATATATTTTCATCTCTTTGTATCTTCTTCGATTTCTTTTAATAGAGTCTCGTAGTTTTCATTATATAGGCCCTTCACTTGTTTTGTTAAATTGATTCCTAGGTATTTTATTCTTTTTGTTGCAATTGAAAAAGGAATTATTTTTTCCACTTCTTTTTCTGATTACTATAGTATAAGAATGCTATGGATGTTTGAACATTAGTTTTGTATCCAGATATTTACTGTATTTGCTTATTGTTTCTAGCAGTGCTCTTGTGGAGTCCTTAGGGTTTTATATTTAGAGAATCATGTCATCCTTCATAGTGACAGTTAGATATCTTCATTGCCTATTTGGATGCCTTTTACATCTTTCTCTTGCTTGATTCCACTTGCTAGGACCTTCAGTGTTGTATTGAATAACAGTCACAATAATGGACAGCCTTGCCTTGTTCGTGATCTCAGAGTAAAGTTTTTTAGTTTTTCACTATTAAGTATAATTTTGGCTGAGAGTTTGTCATAGATGGCCTTTATTTTGTTAAGGTACTTTCCTTCTATAGAGATTTTGTTAAGTGTTTTGATCACAAATTGTCACTATATCTTGTCAAAGGCTTTTTCTGCGTCTATTGATATGGCCGTATGATTCTAATTTTTAAATATGTTTATGTGATGTATCACATTAATCTATTTGTATATGTTGAACCATCCTTGTACCACTGGGATGAAGCACACTTGATCGTGGTGTATAATAATTTTAATATGTTGCTGTATTCAGTTTGCTAGTATCTTCTTTAGGATCTTTGCATCTGTGTTCATGAGAGATATTGGTCTGTACTTTTCTTTTATTGTGTTACTGTTACCAGTTTTTGGTAACAGGGTAATACTGACCTCATAAAATGAGTTGAAAAATATTGCCTCCTCTTCAATTTTTTGGAAGATTTTGAGGAGAATAGGTAGTAAATCTTTGAATGTTTGGTAGAATTCACTGGTGAAGCCATCCGGTTCTGGACTTTTACTTTTTGGTAGGTTTCGATTATTGTTTTAATTTCCATATTGCTGATTGGTCTATTTATATTTTCCAGATCTTTTTGATTAGTCTAGGAAGACTGTATTTTTCCAAGTACTGGTCCATTTCTTCTAGGTTATTAAATTTGGCATTATATAGTTTTTCATGGTATTCTTGCATGATCCTTTGTATTTCTGCAATGTCAATCATAATTTCCTCTCTCTCATTCCTGATTTTGTATATTTGTGTCGTTTATCTTTTTTCTTTAGTGAGTCTAGTTAGAAGTTTGTCAATTTTATTTACCTTCTCAAAGATTCACCTCTTTTATTTATTTTTTTCTATTTTTTGTTTATTTTCAGTTTCATTTATTTCTGCTCTAATTTTGATGATATCTTTTCTTCTGCTGACTTTAGGCTTCATTTGTTCTTCCTTTTCTAGTTTTATAAAGAGGAAGCATTAGGTTGTTGATTTGGGCTCATTCTTGGTTTTGGAAACAGGCCTGGACTGATATGAACTTTCCTCTTATGACTGCTTTTGCTGTGTTCCAAAAGTTTTGATATATTGTACTATCATTATCATTGTTTCTATGTATCTCTTGATCTCTCTTTTTATTTCTTCTCTAAGTTATTCTTCAGTAATATATTGTTTAATCTCCATGTATTTGTGGTCCTTTCTGCTTTCTTTTTGCATGTGATCTCTAGTTTCAGAGCATTATGATCAGAGAATATGCTTGGTATGATTTCAACCATCTTATATTTGTTGAGGCTATTTCTGTGTTCCAATATGTGATCGATTCTTGGGAATGTTCCATGTGTGCTAGAGAAGAGTGTATAAGCTTCTGTTTTGGGATGGAATGCTCTGTATATGTCAATTATGTTTGGTTGGTCTGCTGTGTTACTTAAGGATGTTATTTCATTATTGATTTTCTGTTTGGATGACCTGTCTATATCTGACAGTGGGGTATTTAGGTTCCCTACTATGATAATATTTTGGTCTGTTTATTCCTTTAGTATTGTTAGTAATTGCTTTACATATTTCAGAACTCCCTGATTGGGAGCATAGATATTAATAGTGATATGTCTTCTTGGTGCATGCCTTCCCATTTATCATTATGAAATGTCCCTCCATGTCTTTTTTAACCTTTTTTATTTTGAAGTCTACTTAGTTATGAATGCCATTTGCTTTAAATATCATTTTCTACCTTTTCACTTTGAGTCTATATTTGTCTTTGGAGCTGAGATGTTTTGCTTGGAGGCAGCATAGAGTCAGGTTTTGTTTTTTGATCCAATCGACAACTCTGTGCCTTTTTATTGGTGAGTTCAGTCCATTTACATTTAGTGTGATTATTGAAATATAAGGTCTTTTTATTGCCATTTTACCTTTAGCTTTCTGGTAGCTTGTTGTTTTCATTGTTTCCTTGTCCTCATGTTTCTGTTTTATTTATTTTGGTTGGCTTTTGTGGGTTTTGCCTCTGGTCTTCTTGTTTTATGTCATATACTTCAGTTCTGAATCTTTGGTGTATGGTTACCATTACAGATATGAAAAGGATAGTTATATATATACAGTCATGCATTTTCTTCTGTATGTGACTTATCTCCATTCTCCTTTGTGAATTTGGATCTTTGAATCCTCTCCTTTTCAGTTACTGTTATCTCAGTTTGTCCTATGTATGTTTAATATTCATTACTATCTTGCTATAGTGATTCTCTTATCATTTGAGCTTATCATGCCAGGTTCTTACTAAGGGTTGCACTCCTCTGCTTTTATTTGCCTGATAGTCACTTTTTTCCTAATTATGTATTTTTTGTTTTGTTTTCTTATTTTGTTTTAGATGAGTTGACACCTTTCAGTTTTTTCTATAGTGCAGGCCTCATAGTGGAATTCCCTCAATTTTTGTATGTCTAAAAATATTTTAATTTCTCCTTCATCTAAAGGTGAGTTTAGCTGGATGCATTATTCTAGGATGTTAATTCCTTTCCCTTAATAGTTTAAATATTTGACTTCATTCCTTTCTGGCTTGTAAAGTTTGCACTGAGAAGTTCGATGATAATCTAATGCATTTTCCTTTATATATTACCACCTTTTTTTCCCTGGCTGCTCTGAGAATTCTGTCTTTGTTGTTTATTTTTGTTTTGTTTGTTTGTTTGTTTGTTTGTTTTTTGGTTTCCAGTAGGTGGCATCTAAGCCTCTTGGATCCCTGCTTTATATAAAACTTAAAAGTCTTTTTTATTTTATTGTAGATATTTAATCACACTTGCTACTCTCAGTTTCAGTTCCTGTCAGTGTTAGCCACACTTTTGGTAGCATTTGCTCAGATTACCCTGGGCCCCACGGTGATTAGTCTCAGAAGAGGGGAGGGCCCTTCTTGGTTGAGAGTTGGTGGCTGTGGCTCAGCGTTGGTTTTGCAACCCGGGCAGGTAAAAATTAACTGTTGTTTCTTTACAGTCCCATATCACTTCTCTGCTTTCTGCCCTAATGACTGAACCCTGCTGCCAGCTGCTAGATGTTTCTGTACTTTTAGGAAAGTCACACCTTCACCCCTCCCCGTCCTCCTACAGGGAGCCCTGGCAACTAGCTGTGAGAGGCAGCTTCTTTATTTTTCCTAGTCCACCACCAGACCTGTGGTAGCTCTTATGCACAGATTGCATTCTCAGATGTGTTGGTATGCAGTTTTGATGTTTTTGTTGAGTTTTAGATGTTCAGCTTATTTTTAAGGGGAGAGATCTGAAGACTTCTCTCACTCTGCCATGTTATCAGAATCCCCTGGCTTCTAATTTTTATCACATATCTGGGAATTGGTTGTGATTCTTTAGAGACTGGAAAGCTATAGACACTTTCTTCAGTTTTTCTCTCTGGTCCTCTCCAACAATAAAACCAAATCTCTAGCAACTCCCTGGGCGGGGAGCTTGTACACATGTCTGGTGACCCTGCTTTTGGTTGCCACCCAAGGGAAGCTCCTGAATCACCTGGCTCTGATAGCTAAAAGAGCTTCCATTCATGAGTTCCACAAGACTATATCAAACAAAGACACAGTATTTAAATGAGTGCAAGAGCATCCTCCCTTTGGCTGTACACCTGAACTCAGAACGAAGAGAGCAGGCAAAAATGCCCATTTCCCAGTTTCTCGCTGGGAAGGGTTAACTATATACTTTCCCATCTGCTGCTTGAAGCTCTGACTTCTAATCAGAATGCATCTGGATAGTTACTACAGTCCTCCCCTTTGGGACATGGATGGGTCTTTGCACACCCTGAACTACTGGGAACCACTAAGAACAAAGAATGTGACCTGGACAATCACAAAATTTGAAAGACATCCTGGAGCTTGAGATGAGCTGGCAGGCAAGGTTCATCTCTTACATGAGACCATACTGTCCAGGAATATGTTCTAAACAAAATAACGTGATTAATCTCTGGAAACATTCTAGTGAAATGGAGGTAAGTTAATTACCTGACAGAAAATTCAAAATAATAGCCTTAAGGGTGCTGAAGAAAGCAGTGCATTTCTTAAGTAAAAATTTTTACAAAGAGACAGAAAATATTAAAAAGTACCAAACAAATCACAGAGGAAGAGTACAATAACTGATCTGAAAAATTAATTGAGAGGTTCAATAGCAGACTCTATCAAGTGAAAGAAATGTTCAAAGAACTTGAAGATAGAACAGTAGAGTTTACCCAGGAAGGGAGCAAAAAGAGAAAAGTATGAAAAAAAATAAAGATAGCTTAAGGGACTTATGGAAAATCATCAAGCCAACCAGTATATGCATTATACATGTTCCAGAAGAAAAAAAAAGATAATGAGTCAGAAAGCATAATCAAATAATAATGGCTGAACATGTTCCTTAGCTGGTAAAAAGAACTGATATCCATATCCAGGAAGCTCTCCAAATTCTACGTAAGATGGATCAAATAAGATAACTGAGACACATTATAAATAAATGGTTGAAAGTTGAAGACAAAGAAAGAATCCAAAAGCAGTAAGAGAAAGAAAACTTGTTATATACAAAGTAATCTCCATTATACATTGAAAAAAATTTCAGGATAGAAGGGACTGGCATGACATACGTAAAGTGCTGAAATTAAAAAAAAAAAAAAATTTAAATACTGCTACCCAAGAGTACGCTACCTGAAAAGTTGTCCTTCAGAATTAAAGAAGAGATGAAAAGTTTTCCAGACAGAAGCAAAACAGAGCAAAACAAACAAACAAACAAACAAACAAACAAAAAACCCTGAAGGAATTATTCATGACTAGTCCAGCATTAATAGAAATGTTAAAGGGAGTTCTTTAAGCTGAAACAAATGGATGGTAATAACTAACAGGAAAATATGATAGTTTAAAACTCACTGATAAAGGTAAATATAGTTAAATTTAGAATACACTAATATTGTAATGGAAGTGGGTAAGTCACTTGTAATCATTTTACATAAAGGTTAAAAGTCAAAAGACTTAAAATTAACTGTAACTACAATAATTGGGACCCTGAACTACTGGGAACCATTAAGAGCAAAGAATGTGACTTGAACCATCACAAAAGTTTGAGAGACAACAAGGAATTTAGGATGAGCTACAATAATTTGTTAATGTACATACAATGTAAAACAATGTAAATTGTGACATCTAAAACAAAATGTGGAAGGGGGAGCATAAAAATGCATAACTTTTGTATGCGTCTGAATTTAAATTGTTATCAGCCTAAAATAGATTGTTATTAATATATTTTATGTAAGCCTCAAGGTAATCACAATGAAAACCTATAGTAGATACATAAAAGATAGAGAGAGAAGAATATAAGCATACCACCACACAAAACCATCAAATCACAAAGAAGTTAAGAGAGAAAGGGACAAAGAAATTACTAGAAAGTAAATAACAAAATGGAAATAGTGAGTTCATATCAATCAACAATTACTTTAAATGTAAATGAAATAAATTAAAAAACAGAGTGCTGAGTGGATTTAAAAAAAAAAAACAAAAAAACAAGACTCATCTACATGTTACCTGAAAGAGACTCACTTCTGTGTCAAGGACACACATAGGTTGAAAGTAAAGGAATGGAAAAAGATATTCCATGCAAATAGAAATCAAAAGAAAATAGGAGTAGCTATACGTATATTGGACAATTAGACTTTAAATCAAAGATTGTAATAAGAGACAAGAAAGGTCAATTCATCCAGAGGATATAACATTTGTAAATATCAATGAACTCAACATATCAGCAGCTAAATACATACAGCAAATATTAACAGATCTAAATAGAGAAATAGCAATACAATAACAGTGGGAACTTCAATATTTTATTTTCACCAATGGAAAAATCATTCAGACAAATAATTAATAAGAAAACATTGGACCTAACATATAAGTTATACCAGATGAACCTAACATACATATATCAAACATTCACTCAACAGCAGTAGAATACACATTCTTCTTAAGTGCACATGTAGTATTCTCCATGACAGATTGTTAGGCAACAAAACAAGTCTTCAAAAATGTAAGAAGACTGAAGTCTTATTAAGCACCTTTTCTTTTTTTCTGATCACAAAAGTATAAAACTAAAAATCAATTGCAAAAAGAAAACCTAAAAATTTACATATATTTAGAGATTATGAGATGTAGCAAAAGCAGAATGAGGAAAGTGTATAGCAATAAACATCTACATTATAAAATAAAAAGGTCTAAAATGAACAAACTGACACCTCTGGGAACCAGAAAAAAGAACCAGCTAAATTCTAAGTTAGTAGAAGAAGGAAATATCAAAAATCAGAGTGGAAATAAATGAAATAGAGGCATTGTTCTATTGCTGAGCCCTCCCTCATCCCAGCATGCAGACTCCAGCAGGAGCTATATCTGAGTCTCCATGAATCTGGCTAACTCTGATTGCTCTGCCATAGTGATTCCCTGAGCCCCTACTCCCACCTAACTTAGGGCCTAACCAAGACAATTCCAGGGCTTTCCCCTATGAATGACCTGTCTTGGCTCATGCTGCAAAATTTCCTAAATTCTCTCAAAGATTCATAAACTTCAAATAAGTAACATCTGGCATCCGTGTGCCTTATAACCTTTGTTAAGCATCCCCAAGCTCAGTATTAGTGGCAGGCATCCTGGTTAGCAGCTTAGTCTTTTCCAGGCATCTTCAAGTCCAGCACAGGTGAAAAACATCTGCAGATCACTTTGTGGCTCATGCCTGGTGGTCCCGGGCAAGGCAGAGGTGGCAGCTGAACTTGACTTGCAACAGAGCCCCTCCTAGGAAATCTCAGGGTCAGCATGCCTAGTGGCTGGTTTGAACCAAGCCAGAGCATCACTTGCCAGCATCCACAAATGACATATCCAAAGGGCACACTTGGCAGGCACCAGAGGCCTGCTAAAGTGAATCTTGCTCTGTATGGTCAGTCCTTGCATAACAGCTCCTCTACTATAGTCACCAGCCAGTCCTTGCAATCAGTCTCTCCCATTGATGTGCAAACAGAAACCAAGGCTCAACTACAGTAGGAGGTCATGCACAACCCATAAAAGGACACACACCCTGAGCACTCAGCTCAGGTGACTAGAGTATCACTGGACTTCGTAGGGCACCTACTACATAAGAGAGAAATCACCAGCCAAAAATAATATACTCAGCAAATTTATCCTTTAGGTATAAAAAAGAAATAGAAACATTTTCAGGCATACAGAAGCAGAAAGAATTTACCACAAAAGACACATTACAGGAAATACTGAAGGGTGTTCTACCTGAAACAGAAAGACGAAAAGGTACAAAACTATGAGCAAGATGACCAACAGGCAGAAGCAAGAAATTTCAACCCTTATGCAGAATAGAGTAAGAAACACATATAACTTAAAAGTTAAATGAAGTAAAAACATTTGCTTTTAAAAAGAAGACAACTACTGAAATTTAGGAACGAACTCACAGCATAGAAAGGGATAATTTGTGACAACAAAAACATAAAAAAGATTGGGTAAAGGACTAAACATTCACAGGTGAATAGAGATAAAACCTCCTTTTGCATACACCTAAAGATAAATCATTAAAAAAAATCTTGAACTGAGAGATTTAAAGTAAAAAAAAATCAAAGAGGAAAAAAATCATAGAATACTACCAAACTAAAATAACAGACCGACACACAAGGACAAAGAAACAACAGAGACACAGAACTATCAGAAAACAAAAGATAAAATGGCTGTAGGAAACCCTCATATCACAATAATCAATAATTGGTGAGTTCAATACAAATGGGTTGAATTCACCAATTCAAAGGCATAGTGTAGGGGGTTGGATTAAAAAACAAAATATGCTGCCTTCAGGAAGCACATCTCAGCCTCAAGGACAAACATAAACTCAAAGTGAAGGAATGGAAAATGATACTCCAAGTTAATGGTATCCAGAGAAAAGTGGTGTAGCTGTACTTGTATCTGATGAAATAGACTTCAAGCTAAGAAAGGTAAGAAGAGACCAAGGTGGACATTATATAATGATAAAGGGGACAATATATTAAGAAGATATAAAATTTATCAATATATATGCACTCAACCTAGAAGCAACTACTATCAGAACTAAATGGAAAAATTGACAAAACAAACAAACAAACATACAAAAGTTATAGAAGAGGACCTAAATACCCCACTGACAGCAATGGATAGATCATCCAAACAGAAAATCAGTAAGAAAACAGCAACCTTAATTGACACATTAGATCAATTGGACATAATTGAGATGTACAGAGCCTTTCACCTCAAAGTACCAGGTTATATATTCTTCTCTAGTGCCCATGAAACATTCTCAAGAATAGACCATATGTTTGGACACAAAACTAGCCTTGAAAAATTTCAGAGAATTGAAATCATACTAAGCATATTTTCCAAACATGATGCTTTAAAACTAGAAATTTTCTGCAAAAAGAAAGTGGGAAAAACCACAAAAATGTAAAGATTAAGCAACATGCTACTAAACAATGACTGTGTCAAAAAAAGAAATAAAAGATATTGAAAGATATATAGAGACAAATGAGAATAATAATATGATATATCAAAGATTTGCAAAAGTAGTAATAAGAGAGATGTATATATCATTATAAGCCTACCTCAAGGATCAAGAAAAATCTCAAATAAATAACCTAACATTTCACCTTAAAGTACTAGGAGAAAGAAGAACCAAAGCTCAAAGAAGAAGCAATAAAAATTAAAGCAGAATTAAACAAAAGAGAGACACAAAGACAATAGAAAAAATTAATGCAACAAAGAGTTGATTCTTTGATAAGATTAGTAAAATTCACAAACCTTTGGCTAGTCTCATTCAAAAAATAAGAGAAAAGATTTGAACAAATCATAAATGAAAGTGAAGTTACAAGTCACCACAGAAATACAAAGGTCTATACAAGAATACTATGAAAGGTTATACACCACCAAATGTGATAACCTAGAAGAAATGTACAAGTTCTTAAAAATATATAACCTTCCTAGACAAAATCATGAAGAAATGGAAAATCTAAGCAGACTGATCAACAGTAAGGAAATTGAGAGTCATTTATAAAAACCAAAAAAACCCAAAAAGTAAAATTCCAGGCCCAGATGACTTCATTAGTAAATTTTCCTAAATATTAAAAAGTAACTTAATACCTGTTCTTCTCAAAATTTTCCAAAAACTGGAGTCAATGCTTTCTAACTCATTTTATGAGGCCAAGATTACTCTGATATCAAAACCTGGCAGGGATAACACAAAAGAAGAAAATTATAAACTAATTTCTTTAATGAACATACATACAAAATCCTAAACAAAATATTAGCAAATAAAATTCAAATATGCATTAAAATATACATCATGGTTAAGTGTTGTTCATTTCAAGGATGCAATAATGGTTCAACATATGCAAATCCATCAGTGTGATACACCACATTAAGAAAATAAAAGATAAAAATTATAAGATCACAAAAGACCAATAGATACAGAAAGGCATTTGACAAGATACAACAACCATCTATGATTAAAACACTCGATAAAATGGATATAGAACAAAAATACCCCAATGTAATAAAGGTCATATATGACAACCCCTCAGCTAATATCGTACTCAATGGTGAAAAATTGAAATTTTCTCCTCCAACATCAAGAGCAAGACTAGAATGCCTGCTCTTGCAGCTCTTATTCTATATGTTACTGGAAGTCCTAGCCAGAATAATTAGGCAATAAAAATGAATAAAAGACATCTATATTGGGAAAGAAAAAGTAAAACTGTCACTATTTGATAATGACATTATTCTATATTTGAAAAACCAGAAAGACTCTACCAAAAGACTATTAGAAACAATAAACAAATACAACAAACTTGCAGGATACAAAATAAATATACAAAAATCTGTTGTGCTCCTATATAGTAACAACAAAATTTCAAAGAAACAAGGAAAATTACATTTACAATTTCAACGAAAAGGATAAAATACCTAAGAATAAACTTAATAAAAGTGAAGGATCTACACACTGAAAACTATAAGATGTTGTTAAAAAAAATTAAAGAAGACACAAAGAAATGAAAAGATATTCTATTCATGGATTGGAAGAATAAACATAATTAAAATGACCATATTTCCTAAAGAAATACACTAATTTGGTGCAATCTCCATCAAAATCCCAATGGCATTTTTCAAAGAAATAGAACAAAAATCATTAAATTTGTAAGGAATCACAAAAGACCAATCACAACAGCCAAAACAATCCTGAGATAAAAGAACAAAGCCAAATGTATCATACTCCCTGACTTCAAATTATACTACAAAGCAACAATAATCAAAACAGTATAGTACTATAAAAAAATAGACACAGCGAATAATAGAACAGAAATGAGAACCCAGAAATAAACACACACACACACACACACACACACACACACACACACACACACACACGTAATTTTCAACGAAGGAGCCAAAAATATGCAATGGAGAAAAGATGCCTCTTCAATAAATGGTTGGGAAACCACATACAACAGAGTGAAACTAGACTGCTTTCTGACAGTATACTCAAAAATTACCTCAGCAATATATTAAAGACTTGGATATAAAACCTGAAACAATAAATTACATAGAATAAAACATGGGTACTAAACTTGTGGACTTTGGTCTCAGATTTTTGTGAACTTGACCCCAAAGGCAAGGGAAACAAAGAATAGCACTATATCAAACTAAAAGGTCTGAACAGCAAAAGAAACCCGGCAAAACAAAAAAGGCAAATAACCAAAAGGGAGAAGATATTTCTAAACAATTCCTCTGATAAGCAGCCAATATCTAAAATCTATAAAGAACAAATACAACTCAACAAGAAAAAAAATGAAAAATTTAATTAAAAAATGGGCAGAAGTCCTGAATAGATACTTTCCCCATGAAGACATACAAATTGCCAGCAAAGATATTAAAAGGTGCTCAACTTCAGTTTCTATAAGATAAATGCAAATCAAAACCACAATGAGAAATTATCTCACACCTGTCATAGTGGCTATTAATAATAAGACAAGTAATAGTAACTGTTGGAGAGGATATGAAATAAAAAGAATGCTTGTACACTTTTTGTAGAAATGTAACATGGTATAGCCACTGTGGAAAACAGTATTGAGTTTCCCCTAAAAAATTATAAATAGAGCTACAATATGACCCAGAATTCTCTTCTAGGCACCTACTTGATAAATTTGAAAACATTTCTTTGTAAAGATGTATGTACACCTATTTTCATTATATTGTTAATCACAGTAGTCAGGACATGAAAACAGTCCAAATGTCCTTCCCTCGATTAATATATAAAGAAGAAATGATACATATATACAATGGAATACTAGTCAGCCATAAAAATATGAAATGTTGCCATTTGTGACATCATAGATGGACCATGAAAGTATTATGCTAAGAAAAAGATGTTAAATGAAAAATGACAAGAACCATATGATTTTATTCACATGCAGGATACAAAACAAGTAGAAAAAAATAAACCAAAATAACCAACCAACCAGAAAACAAACAAATAAACAAACAATTTTATAGACACATAGAGCAATATGATGGTTACCAGAGGTAGAGGATAGAAAGAGGATGAAGAGGGTAAAGGAGGTCAATTATGTGGCGATGAAAGACTTTGGGTAGTGAGCACACAATAAAACATACAGAAGATGCATTTTAGAATTGTACACCTGAAAGTTATGTGATGTTATTTACCAAAGTTACCCCAATGAATGCAATTAAAAAATATAGTCACAGAGATGTAAAATATAGCATAAGAGATACAGTAAATAGTATTTTAATAACTATTTGTGGCTGCAGATGGGTACTAGACTTACCATGGTGATCACTTAGTAAGGTATATAAATGTCTAATCTTTATGTTATACACTTGAAATTAATATAATTTTGTAATTCAAATTTAATTGAAAAATAATTTAAAAAATTAAAAAATAACCTCAAAACCTAATTTTCACTCTTCATTCCTACAGCATCTATAATGAGTTGTTTTTCATCTTACACTTTAATAATTGATTTTTTCCTTTCATTTTTCCCATGACTGACTTTGAGTTTAAAAGTGAAAGATGAAATTTAATAGGAGAGGTCTCTTTAAGTTACAGAAAAGATGGTAAATATTGTCAAAGTAAAGATAGTTACAAAGTGTACAAAATAGAAAATTATCTGGAGGTAAAAAAAAGAAGTCTAGAAGAGGCTGAAAACATAAAGAAATTTTTAAAACATTGAGTCAGAAATGGAGTGGTGCTAGATTAAAACACTCTAAATATGATGTGAATGAGTAGACTTCCAATAATGTCAGGAGACTGGGTTTGAGTCCTATTCCTAATTACTATGTTACTGATTTTAATCATTAAGAAGACTATAGACATTAGATTTTAAAGCAAACACAAGGTTCATAATGAAACCATTTGCTTGTAATTTTAACCACACATGGTGTTTTGTAGTATTTTGTAGACTCTAGAATAATTATGACTAACATCCTTTGAAGATGTTACAGGGCAATACAGACTTTTGAGATGACATATTAGACCATTTTAATTTATAATTCATACAGTTCATTCACAAGTAATATGATAATTTTATGCTTCCAACAACAACCAATTAACTTCTTCAGAGACAAATAGTACATTTGGCCTCTAACCAATTGTGTTCTAAATTATCCTGGTAAGGTCTAGATATCTTTGAGGTTTGCTTAGTTTCTCTTGCATCAACAAGTAATAAACTTGCCAGAGAGTCACTCGATCTTTCA
Organism: Cynopterus sphinx; assembly: GCA_030015415.1. Taxonomy (NCBI): domain Eukaryota; kingdom Metazoa; phylum Chordata; class Mammalia; order Chiroptera; family Pteropodidae; genus Cynopterus; species Cynopterus sphinx. Next base: position 58,925,512 of record CM057382.1, read on the forward strand.
TTTCTGACTATAGTGGTGTGAGGATATTTTCCCATTTGGAAATACAAGAGAATAACTGGTAATATTGGTACACTGAATCTGTCTCAAAGAAAATGTGTTGACTGGGCATCAGTAGACTAAAGGGTTCTTCTCTCTGACTATTCTCTGAGATATATCCACAGAAAAAAACTTTGCTGCTCACCAAGTGTTCACAACTGCTCATTGTGAACTGATTTGTTCACTGACTTATGAGTACCTTGACTTGACCAAAAGTTAGTCATGCTTCTCTTACTCTCGCAGGCTCTCAACACTTTGGCTTGACATCATGCTTAAATAAGCACTAAGGTGCAGAATATTCCTTCTTAACAGCTCCTTTCAAAAACTGGTCACCATAATTCTCATATTTCCTGTTGAAGCACACTGATCTTTCCTCCTGCTCACCCCCATCATGAATTCTTCCTCTGTAAAATGTTTCTGCAAGCCCTACTTACTTCTCCCTCTAACAGAAAAAAAAAACCTTTATGTTTGATTTTAAGATGGTTACGATACTGCAGTTGAAACTCTCTATTGTAATATAAATATTGACTAAAGTTTCTCCTTATCTAAGTCAATTTGCTTTGTGACAGTTCCCATTAGACTAGAATGGATATGTTCTGGAGTTCCAAGGAGTAACTCTAACCCATCATTATCACAAGTTGAAGCTGTGCTTTCTGCATTTGAACTCATTAGACAAGGCTTCCATAAGACTAAAACAAGTTTTAGAATGTTTCAAGTACATGAAAATACAGGAATTTATTAATCCTGGATCTGTATCGAAATTTAAGCTGAAACAAAGTAGAAACATCTCAAGTTCAAAAGTTTCCTACTTAATTTATTTGTCAGCCTAAAACAACATTTTTTTTTATTTGAGAGAGGGGGAGAGAGAAAAAAGAGAGGGAGGAAGAGAGAGAGGAAGCAGAACAAAGTTGTAATATTTATGCACTACATTCAGGTGACTATGTGACCTCAGTGTGATTGACCATACAATAGTTAATGTGTTATAAACTCAAGTCAGACCTTCAGGAAATGCCTTTTTAGGGCAGTGGGTTTGACCACATCAGACAACTTATTTAGACAACAAAGCAGAGACTTCCTTGGTATACAAAAAGAGAATCTTAAAGGGAAAAAGAAGGGAAGGTTTTCATTTCTGCTTAAGTCAAAGAGAGGGGTAAGATTCAGAAGTAATTTAAGTGAAATAGAAAAATTCTGAGGAAGACACAAACTAACTCAATAAGAAATAGAAAATAAGAATAGATACATAGTAAGTAAAAAAACTGAATTAGTGGACAAAAATCTCCCCTCACCCCACTGAAAAAGCTCAGGAACAGATATCTTTATTAATAAAATCCACAGAACATTTAAAAAGTATTAAAGTATTTGTTAAGCAAATCTTAACAAAATTCCAACAATATAAGAAAAACAAACACTTTCCAACTCTTTCTATGAGGTCGGTATTATCCTCATACCAAGACCCAAGAAAGATATCACAAGAGAACTACACACCAATATCTCATGAAAATAGAAACAAGAATATGCAGTAAAATACTAGCAAACCAAATTCAGCAACTTATTAGAAAGGATAAAACAGCATGACCAAATAGAGTTTATCCCAAGAATACAAGGTTGGTTCAACATATAAAAATCAATCAACATAATATACTATATTAATAAAGAATAGAAAAGAGAGCATTTGACAAAATCTAAAAACTCATGATGAAAACATTTGGAAAATATAAAATAGAAGGGAAAATTTTCAACCTGTTAAAGGGGTTCTATTAAGAGCCACTATATAATATTAAACCTAATAGAAAAAGATTGAATGCTTTCTCCTAAGATTAGGAATAAGACAAAGATATTTGTCTAATCACTTCTATTTAACATTGTATTAGCAGTTTTCACAAGAGCAATTGGGCAAGAAGAATAAATAAAAGACATTCAGATTGGAAAGAAGTAAAGTTTTCTCTATTTGCAGATGTCATAATCTTTTTTTTTTTTTTTGAGATTTGATGTCTGATCTTATTCATTTGTTACTCTCACAAAATCTAATTTTTGACTGAATTCGGAGATAGAAGCTCTCATTGAAGTAAGTCTATATCTCTTGGCAATTTGTTTCTGGTGTTTTTATTTGGTTTCCTTCATTTTCTTGGCCAAAAGTTTAGCATTTTATGCAGCCTCTTCCTTATTTTTCTAAGTATGCTGTTTCTTCAGAGCACTACTTCAATGTTTGTGTTGCAGAACGCGTGGAGTAACAAGATTCTGAATTTGGGTGCTTCAGTCCTAGCTTTATTATCTTCTCTGTTTAGAGGCTTTCTCACAACAGATTGAAAAGTTTATGGATTCTGCTAGCTCTTTTGGGCCTCAGGTGATAAGCACAGCAGTATTAGTGACACCAGAAATATCTCCTTCCCACCACCTTTTTTAACAATGACCAAGTTGGGAACACTTAGATTGGCATCCACAATGCAACCTGAAACTGATCTGTGCTTTCTTTCTTCAGTCCTTGGTCTATAATAGGAATTCACCTTACTCAGTAGCAGGCAAACACTGTCACATGTCAAGACACCCTGTTTCATGAGGAAACCTTGTTTGTCTTTTCCACCACTGATTTAAACCATACACTCTTTCATTCTTCACCCAGAGGATCAGCTGCAACTTCTGTGGCCATACACGTCTCATAAAAGGTACAAAGTTTGCATGCATCATCCACTTCAATGAGCTTCTGGCAGCCAGTGGCTGAGAAAAGATGTTCAGCTTCATCCTGAAATAGCTGACTGCCCTTGAGGCACAAGGAAAAGAGCAGATTTCATAATCTCATATATAGAAAATAGTAAGATATTTACAAAAATTATTAGAACTAATAAATGAGTTCAACAAGGTTTCAGAATGCAGTATCAATGTATAAAAAATAAGTTATTTTTTTTATATGTTAGAAGTTAAAAATACAAAATTGAAATTAAGAAAACAATTCCATTGACAATAGCATCAAAAATAATAAAATACTTTGAGATAAATTTAACCAGGGATGTGAAAGACTTGTACACTGGAAAATGTAAAACATAACTGAAAAAAGTTAAAGAAGACCAAATAAGTAAACTAAAAGAATCCCATATTCATAAATTGGGAAGACTTAATATTGTTTTAGCAACACCAATCAAATCAATTTACAGATTCAATGCAACCCCTATCAAAGTCCAGGGGCCTTTTTTTGTGTTCTTAAATAAACGATTACATATAAATGTAAGGGAACAAAAATAGCTGAAACAAGTTGGAGGACACACACTTCCTGTTATCAAAACTTATTGTTAAATTACACTAGTCAAGCTATTGTTTCTAGAATAAAGACAGACATATAAATCAAAGAGTATAATTGAAAATTTAGAAAGAAATCTTTACATTTATGGTTAATTTTCTATGAAGTTCCAAGATGATTCAATAAGAAAGTGTAGTCTTTTCAACATGGGGTGCTGAAACAATGGATATCCACTTGCAAAAAAAGATAAATTTAAACCAATACACTTCATGCCATATATAAAAATTAACTCAGATCAAAGACCTTAAATTTAAGAGCTGAAATTATAAAACTCTTAGAAGAAAATATTTGTGTAAATTTATGTAACCTTGCATTGGGCAAAGATTTCTTAGAAATGACACCAATAGAGCAAGCAAAAAAGAGAAAAAGGTGCCTTGACTTTATCAAAATAAAAAATTTTGTGCTTAAGGGACAAAATTAAGAAAGTAGAGACAATCTATAAGATGGGAGAATATATTTGTGTTTTATCTAGAATATCTACATAACTTTTATAACTCAACAATAAAAAGACAACCCAATTAAAAATGGGCAAATGACTTGAATAGATATTTTCTTCAAAGAAGATATACAAATGGCCAATAAGCACATGAAAAAAGTACTCAGCATTTTTAGTTATTAGAGAAATGCAAATCAAAACTTTAATGAGATACCCCTTCATACCTACTGGCATGACTGTAATATGAAGAATGGAAAATAGCAAGGGTTGGCAAGGATGTGGAAAATTAGAAGCCTCCTACACTGCTGATGGAAATGTAAAATGGGACAGTTTCTTTGGAAAACAGTTTTGCAGTGCCTAAAATAGAATTAACATAGTTAATATCAATTTGACTTCTAGATATACACCCTCAAAAATGAAAACATAAGTCCACACAAAAACTTGTACATAAGTGTTCAGAGAAACATTATTCATAATAGAGTGGAAACAATCTAAATGTCTACCAGTGAGTAAATAGATAAACAACCATAGTATGTGAGGGGTGAGGATATATTGGTGTACATGAAGAATGAGACAACTGTCCAAGAATTTACCCTGAAGGAATCTCCTGCTGTGTAGCACCTGGGGAAGTTTCTCCTCCTGGTACATCTATTTATGTACCTGGCCTCTAACACTGAAAACATACTCACAATCATCATCACTGGGGCTGATCACCACCCTTTATTGAGATACAATTAGAGCATCCATTTTTTGTACAGTTTGAAGAGTCTTAACAAACATAAATACCTCATGTAACCATGACCCTAAAGATATATAACATTTGTATCACCAAGAAAAGTTCTTTACTTCACTATTGTATTCAAACTCCACTCCCATACTCAATCCCTGGCAATCAATGCCATGTTTTATATAACTATAGATTAGTTTTGGTTTTTCTAGAACTTCATATAAATGAATAGAATACACACTTATCAGGTTTATTTTACTCAATATTTTTGAGAGTTATCCACTGTGTTGTATCAGTAGTTCATTCTTTTTTACAACTGAGTAGTATTTCAGTATATGGGTAGGCCATCATTCATCTGTTGATGGAAAATCAGGTTGCTTTATATTTGGCTATTATGAATAAACCTCTTATAATAATTTGTTCACAACTGTGGACTCTTAGGTCAATACCTAGTTGAAGGATTGCTGATTCATATAGTAGATATATATTTAATTTTATCAGAAACTGCCCAACTATTTTCCAAGTGGTTGTATCATTTTATATTCCCACCTGCAATAAGTTAGAATTCCAGTTACTCCATATCTTTGCTAACTCTGGGTCTTATCTGTGTTTTTAATTTTAGCCATTCCAGTGGATGTGTAGTTTATTTCAATTGTACACTTGAAACCTATATAATTTTGTTAACCAACGTCACCTCAATAAATTTAACAGCATAGAGAATGCAGTTAGCATTAATGTAATGGCTAGGTGGAGAGCCAGAGGAGAGAAAGAGCAATTAGGGGGATCATTTATAAACAATGTAAATGTCTAACCAAGGTACTATATACTTGAAACTAATAAAATAAAATTAAAAATAAATATACATATATAAAATAAAATCTAGAATGTAAGAATTTTCTCCTATAGTGTAAATAATACTTTAGAACTTCTCAGAAAAATAGTTAGAAAATGACAATAAAATTAAGAAAGCCTGTAGTTTTGTTGACTGCCTACTGCACACAGTAACATTAATTTTGACTTCTCTCAGAAGGGTATACTCACTCATGTGTTATATGTGCTGCCCTTAAATTCCCAAGTCCCTGAGGATGGACTATCTATAACAAAATGGAGAAACTAAGATATGTTTTGGGAGGCTAAAGGATTTCTCAGCAAAACATAATTTCAATCAATCCAGAGTAGTCCAGAGACAATTTAATCACTTAATATTTATTTTCTGATTCTTTGTTTTTGTCTAGTTAAAACATAACCTTAATTTACCTTTCTGAATCATTCATGGTTATCGATCTATCTATCTTTTAATACTGATGGAACCCAGGTGGTCAGTAATTGTGATAATAATGATGACAATGACAAACTATAATAACGATAAGAAGTGTATTGGTGATAGCTGTCTAGCAAGTCTAGTAAAATATAGGTACTCAGTAAATATATATTGAAAAATTAAATGACTAAAGGGAAATTGAGTTTTATTTAATATCCATACTTTGCTAACTAATTGAGTTTACCCCATGTAATCCTTTACTCTAGTTAATTTTATTTCCTCCTTGTTACAGAAATGCATACTAAGACATTGAAAAACTATTTACCTGAGTTGGATGTGGTCACTCAGAATTCTAGGTTCTATATAATATCTATGTTTAATTATTCCTTCAACGTGATGTTTGGCTAGGTTCGCAGAATGTCAACAATAAGTATTAGAGTGAATATTACCTAGACATCATGTACCTTATCCATGTCTCATTCCTAATCAATGTTTGGCTTTAACAGGCATTAAATAAAATCATAAAACTGTAGTTTCAGCTACTGATCATGTTTTACCTGAACCTCTTTGTGTATATATTCCCCAGGAAGTTAACTGAAAGGAGAATTCGTCTTGACTATGGTAGTCTTCCTGACTTCTCTGACCTAATTCCACCAGAGAATATTCTAATAACATGACAATTTAACCATGGTCTGTAACAGGTTACAACTGTAGAACATTTAGCTGAATAATTTTTTAAATATAATGAAATATTATGCAAGCATTTAAAACCACAATAATACAGATATATAGTAATGAGTAATGCTTCAATTATCACGTTAAAGAAAAAACAGGGATTCAGTGGAAACGTGGTGGAATGAGAGACAGCTCTAGATCTCTCCTTGAAACAACAATAAGCTGAACATCTAAAGCTCAACATAAAACACCAAAACTTCACACCAGCACATCTGAAAGTGAGATCTGCGCATAAGAACTACCACAGGTCAGAACTGCTGGTGATGAGAGGTGTACTGGGAGTAATAAAAAAAACTGCCTCTTACACCCCCTGGAGCTCACTGTAGGAGTGGGGGGATGGTAATGGTGCAGCAACTTTCCTGAACAACCCTGCCTAGAAGTGCCGGGGCTTGTACGCAGCCACAGCCAATTGGAGAGCCCAGTCATCAGGGCAGAAAGCAGAGAAGCGGGAGGTACTGAAGAGAAACAACAGCTGATTTTTACTGCTCTTGGTTGCAAAATCCAGGCTGAGCCACAGCCCCCAACCTTCAAACCAAAGGGTCCCTCCTCCCATACCCTCTGAGACCTATCACCATGGAGCCTCAGGGGACGCTGAGCAAAAGCTACGAAAACTGCTAGGACTCCAAAAGGCTTAGACACCACCTACTGGAAACCAAAAGAAAAGCGCCTTCTTTGCAACAGATAATAGATCTTTTTTTTTTTCTGGAAAAACAACAGAAAACACTTCCATTAATGCCCAGGCGGAGAAATAGTCCATTAAACACCGTTAACAACAAACGTGACAAGGCATCAGAAAGAAAAAGAAAAATCTTCAGAAAATGAGCTTACAGACATAGAAATATGTGACTTAAATGACAGAGACTTCAGGATGGTACTTTTGAAAAAACGCAATGAGATCCATAACAAATCATATCAACAATTTCAGGCATTGAAAAAACAACTGGATGAGCAGAGCAAGGAGACTGAAACCCTCAAAAAGACTGGAATAGAATTTCTGGAGATGAAGAACACACTACAAGAGTTGAAAAATGAAATAGCAAGATTGGGAAATAGAGTCGACCAAATGGAGAAAAGGATCAGTGATATCGAAGACAGAAATCTAGAAATAAATCAGAAGGAAGAAAAGAAAAACTGAAGAATAAAAAATAATAAAAGAGCAATTCAAGAAGCAGCTGACACCATCAGGAGAGGAAACATGAATAATGGGCATTATTGAAGGAGAGGAAAAGGAGCCAGGACTAGATAGCATTTTTAGACAAATAGTGGACGAGAATTTCCCAATTCTAAGGAATAAACTGGAGCTTGGAATTCAAGAAGTCAGTAGAACACCCAATTATCTCAACCCAAAAAGGCCTTTGCCAAGACACATTGTACTAAAATTATCAAAAATCAACAACAAAGACAGAATTCACAAGGCAGCCAGGGAGAAGAAAATGGTACCTTATAAAGGTTAACCGATTGGATTATCATTGAACTTCTCAGCACAAACCTTAAAAGTTAGAAAGGAATGAAACTAATTATTTAAACTGTTAAGAATGAAGAGATCATCATTTTTCTATCATATATTCTTTCTTCCTTTTTCATGGATTAATTGACCATACAATAAGGGTTTGTTATAAGGAACTCATAAAACTCGGGTTCAAAATATCCCCAAACAATTCAATTAAAAATGGGCAGAAGACATGAATAGATATTTTTTCAAAGAAGACATACAGATGTCCATCAGGCACATGAAAAGATGCTCTACATCACAAGGAAATGCAAATAAAAACCGCAATGAGATACCACCTCACACCTGTTACAAAAAGTCAACAGATAACCAGTGTTGGTGGGAATGTGGAGAAATGGGAACTCTTGTGCATTGTTAATGGGATTGTAAACTGGTCCAGCCACTATGGAAAACAGTATGAAAATTCCTCAAAAAATTAAAAATAAATCTACTATATAACGCAGCAATTCCACTTCTGTATATTTATCTGAAGAAAACAAAAACACTAATTTGAAAAGATATATGTACCCCTCCCTATGTCTGTTGCAGCATTATTTACAATAGCCAAGGTATGGACTCACCCTAGGTATTCATCAATAGATAAATGGATAAAGAAGATGTGATACACACACACAATGAAATATTACTTGCAATAAAATGAATAAAATCTTTCCATTTGTGACAACATGAGGGAACTTAGAGGGTATTATAGTAAGTAAAATAAATCAGAGAGAGATAAATACCATGATTTTACTTATATGAGTACTCTAAAAAAATCAAAATAAAACAATAAGCAAAACAAAACAAAAACAGACTCATAGAGACAGCAAAGAAATGATTGTTATCAGAGGGGAGAGGGTTGGAAATGGGTGAAAAAGGTTAAGGGGAATAAGAGGTTAAAACTTCCAGTTGTAAAATAAATAAGCCATGGGGATATAGTGTACAACATAGAGAATATAGTCAATAATATTATAAGAACTTTGCACAGTGACAGATGGTTACTATACTTATTGTGATTGTATCACAAGGTATATAAATGTTGAATCACTATCTACACTGAAACTAACAAAATATGCAACTATACCTTATAAAAAAATTAAAAAGAATGAGGAAGACGTCAATAATTTAAAATATTTTAAAAGATATAGCATTCAGTCTCGTCGAGAAAGACTAGACATTAGTAACAGTTTTATAAACAATACTTTGCCAATTAAAAAACCTTCCTATACAACTCCACTCAAAGAGGTATCTGAAGTTGACACTATAGAAAAGTAAGCACTTTAATTTTGGGGATTTAATCGCCTAGAATTTCTAATTGCCACTTTCTTATCATTGTTGCTTTGATTTTATCCTTTACTTATTTTTTAAAAAAATTCTGATTTGGTTTTCGCTCTAAAATGCTTGGAATTCTCTTCATGCTTTGGGTTCAGGAATTTTTGAGCCCATCATCATCATCATTGTCGTCATCGTCATCATCATTACCATCATCATCATCATCATCATCATCATCATCATCAACTGCACAAATGCATAGATTGCACTGGTAAATCCCTAACATTGTTTACATCTCATTATTTGTAGTAATTTACTTAACCTTCATTCTATTCACAGATAAGGAAACAAAAGCACAATTTTTACTTTTTTTAAGGGGGGAAGATCATTTACTAATTTCATGGGAACAAATTGTCAAGAATTTAACTAAAAGATGGTGTATAAAAAGCAAATTTTATAATTCATAATCCTTTTAGATATTTATAATCTCTTTTAACATTTAGCCAATAGCTGAAAGGTAATAGAATTCTAAATTATAAATTATTTACCCAAATTTAAATGCCTCATTCTATTTTCTTAAAATATCAAAAACTACTAAAGAAGCTGCTATATGGATTTCTGTAGTCTTTTGTAGAAGATGTGTTTTTATTTATTTATTTTTTATCTGGAAAAATATTAACATTTCTTAGTATTTGGTGTTTGTAAGTTTTATAATGTTATGCTTAAATGTCAGCATATTGAAATGTATTGAGCTGTTCATACAGACAATTTGAATTTTTGTGTATTTAAGAAAATATCCCCCCTCTTTTCCCCTCTGTTCTCTCAAAATCTTTATCAAGCAGAATTTGGACATTCTGGAACCACATGATTTATGTCCTCAGTCTTTTTCTATAAATTTCCCCTTTTTCTCTTTGTGTTTTGCTGTCTGAAATTTCGTTTACTTATCTTTGAAAAATTCTAAGTACATTATTCTTTCAGCTATTATATTTTTAATATATGAAAACCATTTTAAAAATTATATTTACTGCTCTCTATCAGAATGTAATGGTGTTTTAAGGATATTATCTTAAAGCATACTGTGCTGCATTTTTTATTTGTCATTTTTTTTTCAGGAATGAGATGATGTAGCAGCATTTATTTCTATTCCCTGCTATCCTCTTCTACAGATCACAGCAGTTGGAATTCTGGGAACTATATTTTAGAGAATCCATTGCCAGAAGGGTTCCAAATTCACTTTTAGTAATGAAAAGAACTGTTTGATATCTAGAAAGTGGAATAAAAGCAGAGCCATTCTTATTCCTCTAGATGTATTCAGTGTGTAGGCAGCAATGAAAATGGTATCAAAGGGTTGAAGGCTGAAGAACACTGTGTGCTACTGAAAAAACAGTTAAAATGGCCACATCACCCAAAGCAATATAAAAATTTAATGCAATTCCTATCAAAATACCAATGGCATCTTTTAAAGAAATAGAACAAAAAATCATCAAATTTGTTTGGAAGCACAAAAGACACTGAATAGTCAAAGCAATCCTTAAGAAAAAGAACATGACTGGAAGTCTCATATTGCATGACTTCAAATTGTATTACAAAATAACCATATCAAAACATCATGGTATTGGCAGAAAAACAGATACACAGACCAATGGAACAGAATTGAAAGTCCAGAAATAAACTCCCATATGTATGAGAAAATAATTTTCAACAAAGAAGCCAAAAAATACAATGAAGGAAAGAAAACAGGGAAAATTAAAAAGACACTTGCAAAAGAATGAAACTAGCCTACTATCTTTCACCACACAACAAAATAACTCAAATAGATCAAATATACAAATATAAGACCTGAAACAATAAATTTCATTGAAGAAAACATAGGTACTAAACTTATTGACAGTGGATTTAGAAAGGATTTTATAAATTTGACTTCAAAGGCAAGGGAGTAAAGCAAAAACAAATGAATGGGATTATATCAAATAAAAAGTGTCTGCACAACAAAAGAAACCATCAATAAAATGAAGAGAGAGCTAACTGAATAGGAGAAGATACTTGCAAACAGTTCCTCTGATAAGAAGCTAATATTTAAAATATATAAAAAAACTCATAACTCAACAACAAAAAACAAATAATCCAATTAATAAATGGGCACAGGACCTGAACAGACATTTCTTCTAAGAAGACATACAAATGGCCAACAGACATATGAAAAGATGATCAACTTTTCTAGCTTTTAGGAAAATGCAAATCAAAACCACAGTGAGGGAAATATCTGCTCAGGTTTTCAGAATGGTTATCATCAATAAATCAAAAAAGAAATATTGGTGAGGATGTAGAGAAAGGGAAACTCTTTTACACTGTTGGTGGGATTGCTGATTGGTACAACCACTAGGGAAAACAGTCAGGAGGTTTGTCAAAAAATTATAAATGGATCTTCCCTTTGACCCAGCAATTGCATTTCTGGGTATTTGTCCACAGGAAACCAAAACAATAATTTGTAAAAATCTATGCACACCTTTGTTCATGGCAGCAGAGTTTACAATAGACAAGACATAGAAGCAACATAACCACCCATCAACAGACAATTGAATAAAACGAGTTATAGTTCATAATACAATAGAATATTAAGCAGCTATTTAAAAAATAAAATCCTACCATTTGCAATGACATGGATGGAATTAAAGGGTATTATGCTGAGGGAAATAAGTTAGACAAAAAAAAAAATACCATATGATTTCACTTATATGTGGAATCTAAGGAACAAAAAAACCCCAAACTAATCAAAAACAGACTCATAAATATAGAGGCCAATCTGGGGATGGTCAGAGGAGAGGGGTTTTGGAGAGCTAGGAGAATTAGGTAAAGGGTTAAAGAAGTACAAATTAGTAGTTGAAAAATGGTCACCAGAATGGGGCGCATGGTATAGGGAATGTAATTAGTATTAATGTAATGCCTAGGTGAAAAGCCAGAGGAGAAAAAGAGCAATTATGGGATCATTTTATAAACTATAAATGTCTAACCAATATATTGTATACTTGAAACTAATAATAAAACAAAATAATCACAGTGAGAAACCACTTCACACCTGCTAGAATGGCTGTCATCAACAGGACAAGTAATAACAAGAGTTGGATAGGTTTTGGGGAAAAAATCCTCATACAATGCTGGTGGGAATGTAAATTGTTAAAGCCACTATGGAAAACAGTATGGAGGCTCCTCAAAAAATTAAGAACAGAGTTATCTGATAACCTGGCAATTTCTCTTTCAGATATCTACACCCAAAATTTGAAAACATTTATCTGTAAAGATATATGCACCCTAATGTTCATTGCAGCATTATTCATAATAGCCAAGGCATAAAAACAACCAAAGTAGATAAAATATGGCATATATATATATATATATATATATATATATATATATATATACAATGAAATATTATTCAGCCAAAAGAAAAGATGAAATCTGCCATTTGTGACAACATGGATGGAATTTGAGATTATCATGCTGAGTGAAATAAGTCAGATAGAAAAAGTTGAGAACGATATGATGTCATTTGTATGTGAGATATAAAACTGAAAGCAGCAAACAAACATGACAAACATATTCATAGACACAGACAACAGTTTAGAGATTACCAGAGGAAAGAAGAGGTGAAGGGAGGTAGATAAAGGTAAAGGGAGTCAAATATATAGTGATGGAAGGAAATTTAACTTTGGGTGGTGAACACACAATGCAATATACATATGATGTATTATTAAATGATACATTTGAAACCTACTTGATTTAATTAACCAATGCCACCCTGATAAATGTAAGTTTAAAATATTTTATAAAACTGTAGGTTTTAATTACTCAGAATGACGCTTACATCCCCACTGAAGCCATAGTGATCTTGCTAATCTGACCATGCCATTCCATAGTATTAACACTTCATATTTATGCTCTATTTCCCTCAGTATAAGCTTAAAATAGCACATACATTATCTTCTTCTTTTGGTCCCTGAAAGTCTATCTACTTCCATTTAACTACTGAAAAACTCTCCTCCTGCACATGGTTTTTGACATCACTTATAACTTAGACTTTGCTTATATCTTCAGCTTATCCTTTTCTATGTTTCATTTCACCATCATCTGTGAGCATATGGAAATATGCTGCACAATTTTATAAATGCTGTTGATCAACTTGAAATACCCAATTGAATTGTCCAAAAGGAAAATTCCTATTGTCTTTTAAAATCACTTTTCTATGAAGTCTCCAAAATACACAAATAACTTATACTACTCAATGACAAAACAAAACAAAGCAAAACAAACAAACAAATAAAAAACAATTAAAAAATAAACAGAGGAACTAAATAAGATGATTTTTCAAAGAAGACATACATATGGCCAATAGATACTCAGCATCTGTTGAAAAGATGCTCAGCATCACTAATGAAAATGCAAACATCACTAAGGGAAATGCAAATCAAAACCACAAGGAGATATCACCTCACACTTCTTCGGATGGCTATTAACAAAGTAACTGGATGGCTATTAACAAAGTAACCGACAAACAAAGGACGAAAACTGTTTGCTAGAATTTAGAGAAAAGGGAACCCTTGTATACTATTGATAAAAATGTAAATTGATGAGCCACTATGTCAACAATATGGTATTCCTCAAAAAATTCAAAATAGGATTATCCTTAGTTCTAGCAATCCCACTTCTGGGTATATAGCCAAAGAAATTAAAATATAGATCTCAAAGAGATATCTGTACTCCCATGTTCACTGAAGCATTTTTCACAATGGCTGAGATGTGGAAATAACCTAAATATTCATTACAGAAGGGTGGATAAAAAATATGGTATATATGTATAATGAAATATTTTTCAGCCTTTAAAATGAAGAAAATCTTACCTATTGCAATAATATAGGTATATATGGAAGACATTATTTTAACTAAAACAAGCCAGAAACAGAAAGACAAACACTGATATGATTCTCTTATATGTGAAATCTAATCAAACACATAGAAGTAGAGAATGCATTGGTGGTTGTGAGGGGTTGAGGGAGATTAGGGAGGTGTTAATCAAGTATACAAAGTTTCAGTTATACAAAATAAATATGTTCTGGAGAGCTATCTAACCTGGAGCTTATTATTGACCATACTGTGTTGTGTACTTAAAAATTTTCTAAGAAGGTACATTGTATATTAAGTGATGTTACCATACAAGAAAAAAAATGCCAACAACAAAGGGGTCAGAAAGAAACTTTTGGAGCTGATAGATTTACAGCATTGATAGTGATCATGGTTTCATGAATTTAGATTTCTCATCAAACACATGAAGTTGCATATATTAACTATGAACGGTTTTTTATGAGTCAAACATCAATGAGATGGTTTAAAAATTTTTGATTGAAAGATGGCATAGAAAGGTGGTTCCCTATTTTTCTGGAATTAAGGACTGGTGATTCTGAGATGGGGCTGAGGTGGTGATGCTGGTGCTGGGTATGGCTGCAAATGCATGTGAAATTTTGCTCATTCACTACTCACCTCCTGCTGTACTACCTGGTTCCTAACAGGCCACAGACCAGTACCATTTCATGGCCTGGGGCTTTGGGACCTATGTCACAGAAGGTAGAGACTGTACACACCTCCACTAGTGGTCACACCAAAATTATAATGAAACAATAGAGCAATCAGTATGCAGAGTTGCCAGAGGTCTTGCTGAATAGAATCTTTACAACTAGATCACCTCAAATATCAGGTAACTCTAAAATGGTAGGCAAGGCAGAGATCTGAAACAGCCCTGTTCCACAACCACAAGTGGCCATCAAGAATTGGGAAAGCTATCTTGGCTGCAGAGCCCACTCCCCAACCTGAGGAGTGAAGGGTCCTGGCTGCACACGAGGCTCCCCAGTTCAGTATTCCAGTGCCAGAAAGAGAAGTCTCCACAACCTCTGGCTGTTAAAAACAGTGGAGGTTGCGGCTAAGTGAGATGGTGGGCTGCAGGATGTGGAGGCCCACCTCTTAAAGGAGCTATGCCTGGCTTTACTCTCTGATGGACTCACTAACTCTGAGCTCCAGCACTGGGGCAGCAGCTCAAGGGTTGACAGAGACATATTGGGAGGCACTGATTTGTCAGACTTTAGGGTGAGGTGTGGAGGGGCGGTATGCTCCTGGGCAGAGGTGCAGGCAGAAGCCATTATTCCTTTTTTGAGCCCACTTCCATACCAACCTGCAGACGCGGGTGTCATAAACTTGGATAACAAAGGTGGCTCTACCCAAAGAAGTCCCTAAGACTATGTCTATCCCAATTTTTGGTCCACCTACGCTGCTTCCAGTGATTTTATTCCATACCAATGGAATGTCTTGGATCCTGATGCAAACTTTCATAAAATCTCTCAAAAGCCCAGAAAACCCAAAGAAGCAACATCTGGCCTGAGTGGGCCATGTACCTCTTGCTGAGCAGCCCCAAACCCTGCACTAGTGGCAGCCAGCCTTGGTTTCAGACTTGAACCTTCTAGGCACCTACAAGCCCAGCAGGTCTGTGCTAAAGGGTCCCACCATGCACCTACTACATAAAGACATTCTACTAAGACTGGGAGTCTTGGGAGCCCTACCTAACAAAGAAACAGACACAGAGAGGCAGCTCAAACAGGGAGACAAAGAAACATGTCCTACTAAAAGAACAGAATAAAGCTACCAAAATGGAGACAAGCAATGTACCAGCTGCAGAGTTCAAAACACTGGATTTAAGGATTCTCAAGAGATTTAGGAGAAGAGTAGATTAATTCAGTGAGAACTTTAACACAGAGATAAAAAACATAAAAGCAGAGTTGGAAATTATAAAAAGAAACCAGTTAGAAATGAAGAATGCACTCATGGTTAGAATGTATTTCATCTGACATGAAGAGTATCTTAGAGAGAATCAAGGATTGAATAACCAATATAGAGGACAGGGTAGTGAACACCCAATCAGAATAGCATCAAGAAAAAAAAATCCAAACTAATGAAGAGAGTATAAGGAGCCTATGGGATAACATCAAATGTCACAACATATGCATCAAAAGGGTACCAGAAGGAGAAGAGCAAGAAGTTAAAAAACCTATTTGAAGAAATAATAATGGAAAACTTCCCTCATCTGGTGAAGGAAATAGACATACAGAGTCCCAAACAAGATGAATTCAAAGAGGCCCACAAGACAAGTCATGATTAAAATACCAAAGGCTAAAGACAAAGAGAGAATCTTAAAACAGCAAGAGAAAAGCAGTTAGTTACCTACAAGGGAGCTTTAATAAGACTGGCAACTGATTTCTCAACAGAAATTTTGCATGCCAGAGGGCTTTGCATAAAATATTCAAAGTGATGAAAAACAAGGACTTACACCAAGATTATTTTACCCAACAAAGCTATCATTTAGCATCGAAGAACAGATAAAGAGCTTTCCAGACAAGAAAAAGCTAAAGGAGTTCATTATTACAAAGCCAGCATTACAGCATATTCTGAAGGGACTTCTTTAAGAAGAAAAAAAATACATAGCAAAAATGTAAAAAAAGAATGGCAATAACTACATATATATGAAGTACTTCAAGTGAAAAAAGAATTAAATGCTCCAATCCATAGAGAGTGGCTGAATGGATAAACAACAAAACGCTAATATGCTGCCTACAAGAGACTCACTTCAGATTAAAAGACACACACAGACTAAAATTTAGGGAATGGTAAAAGATATTGTATGATGGAACCAGAGGATAGTGTGCTGAGTGGAATGAGTCAGATAGAGGAAGACAAATGCCATATGATTGCCTGTATATGTGAAATCTAAAGAACAAAATAAATCAACAAACAAACAGAAACAAACTTATAGAGAACATTTTGAGTGTTACCAGATGGAGGGGTTTGTGGACGTCTGTGGAAAAGGGGAAGGGAATTAAGTAGGACAGATTGGTAGCTGCAATAGTCATGGAGATAGAAAATAGAGCATAAGGAATATAGCCAATAATATTATAATAGCTATGCATATCTTAGAGGGCCACTGGATTTATTGGGGTGATCACTTTGTGAGTTATATAGATGTCTAACCACTATTGTATACCAAGTATAAATAAAAAAAAATTTTTGTTATCAAGAAAATTATGATTAGAAGTATTTTAAACATAGAATTAGCTCAAGAGATTTGTTCTAAAATGTTTTACAGCACCAGAATCTAATGCATTAATCTACATGTTGGGGTTTGAGTTCTCTGGGTACCATCTATGGATGATAATGACCAGCCTGGATTCAGAGATTCAGTTAGGGATTTTTTTCTCTTCATTTATCAAGCTCACCCTTCATTCACAATCTAGCTAAAAATAATATAATGCACATTTGATTAGTTTAAGTATAACAAATTATTATCAACTCCCAATTAAGCCTTGGGGAGGCTCATACTGCTTTCAATAGTTTCATCGTAATTATTTGACTGTTACCTACAATACTGAATCTCAATACTAAGCCACTTCAATACACTTTTTAGTACTTCAACTCTCAGGGAGGAACATTATTTTCATGTTCCTGCAGCATCTAGGTACTATTCTCATGAGACATTTTCAAGCAGCCCTTAGAAATTGTCTGGCTCAATCTTTATATTTTATGGACAAAGTAACTTAAGTGTTTGGAAGCTGACCAATTAGTTGAAGGCAACACCAGGTTTAGAAGCCAGGGCTTGCCTAGTGCAAAATGATTCAGAGTCTATCCTTGGTCCTTTTATATTTCACTGCTACATACTATAATACATAGCTGATCATAACACATCTGTGATTTTAGAGCATGTTTGATACTTCATTGTCAAAAAGATGAAATCTGAACTTTGTAATAGGACCTTCAGGGTCAATTATGATCCACTCATGGTTAGAATGTATTTCATAAAATTTACTTTTGGTTGTCTAACCACAGAGTTTCAGTTAAAAAATAAAATAAAATAAAAAGTGTGTTAATCTTCTTAGAGGTATTTCCTCTGAAGGAAAAACAGACACATTTCTCTCCTGGAAATAGGAGCTAAAAGTGTACACAAGTTAAGGACTGAGATTAACAGAAATTATTTAAAATAGGCTATCGATCAGAAGTTAACCTTATAGTTTACAAGTCAATTGAAAAAAATATTTAATTTATTTAAATTATTTTTATTAGTAATATGAAGAATATAAGCAAATAATGAGTATTCTGCTACCTTGAATTTTTGGAAGAAATCATACAAATATGGAATAAGTGTTTCCTTCTTCTTATATATACACACATTTTGTAGTAATAGCTTTAGGTTAAGAACCAACTTTAATTGTGCACAATGCACCTGAGCGGCTGGAGCTAGAATAAATAATAAAAAAATAAGAGTATTGATCAGTTTCAGGATGCTGTGATCATTTCTGCTCCTTAGAGATTGGTCTGAGATCTAAAATAGTTCTGTTTCTCTGCAGCATGGGAATAATACATACATGTGTAGTTACACCAAGGGCCAAGAACAGCAATTAAGAGTACAGCTGAAGCAAGTTATATATATTCAAGGTAAGAGGTACTATGATCATTATTTTCTTGGGCTAGGAATGAAGCGAATGTGGACCCAAGCATTGGTATCATTTCCATAATTTCTTTCATAACCATACCTAATATACAATCTTTCATTATCTTATTTATTTAAGTACCTCTGGTAAACAGTTATTAATTCTGTTGCATGATGTTTATGGCTAGAAAGAAGAGAAATAAAAAGAATATATTACTAAATTTTAGAAATTTCAAGCACATGGTTTATATGAGAGAAGAATAAAAATTAAGCAATAATACTTGCATTTAAAATCAATGATCAATATGTACAGTATTTAGGGAGAAGATAGTTACACACACCAAGGTAAAATTTTGCCTTGAGAAAACAAATAAATAATAATTCTCAACTAGAATGAAGACATATGGTTCTCTGAAGCTTTCCACTCTAAGGCTACGTGATTTTTTTTTATCTTGATATTTTTATTTTGCCCATCATATTTTTAAGAGCCTGGTGGACCTGTTTATTCTACAGAGTGTAGATGATAGGTTTCAGCAATGGAGTCACCATCATGTTCACAAGGGCAGCCTCCCTGTTGGAATCCAGCCTGTTTGTTTGCTTTGGTTTCACATATGTAAAGACACAGCTTCCATACATCAGAGACAGAACAATGAGATGAGATGAGCAGGTGGAGAAAGCTTTTTGTTTCTCTTTGACAGATGGGAGTTGAATGATTGTGTATACCATGTTGCTGTATGCAAAGATGGTTATGATGAGGGATGTCAACAGGATTCTTAAAGCAAGGACAAAGGCCAACATTTCAACAGATTTGGTGTTGGTACAGGAATCAGCAGGCCAAGGTCACAGAAGAAATGAGGGATGACATGGGGGTCACAGAAAGATAACTGTGAAATCTTCCCAATCAGACCATTAATAAGAGTAAAGCCCAAAGCAAAGCAGCCAGTGACCAGGAGAGAGCAAGACCTCAGGTTCATGATGGCCAAGTAATGCAGAGGCTTGCAAATGGCCATGTACCAATCCAGAGAAATCACTGCTATGAGGAAGAAAGCTGTTGCTCCTAGAAATAAGAAGACAAAAGCTTATATGAAATAGGCAGCAAGGGAAATAGTTTGCCTGCCTAAAAGAAAGATGAGCATAAACTTAGGAATAATAGTACTTATGAAGTAAAACTTAAAGGGAGAGAAAATACTGAGGAAAAAGTACATAGGTGCCTGGAGCTTGGAGTCAGTACAGGTGATAGTAACTATGACACTATTGCCTGCAATAGACCCCAGGTACACCAGCAGGTGCACCAGGAAGAAGACCTTTCCCAGATGCTGGACAGTAGGAAACCTGTCCAATATGAATTCTTTGACAGTTGTCCCAATTCCCATTTCTATGAGCATCTCTTTTCATAGCAGCATTACCTGTTGGGCTTAACCTATAATAAAAAGATCAAAGCAAGCACAAAGTTTTAGGGGAGTACATAATAAAGTTATTTGACTAACTGAGAAGAAGGCTATTCACATATAAATCTTGTGCAGAGAGTCAGAAGGCCATGAGCTCACTACTAGTTCTATATTGAGTTAACCCTGGAGAGATGGGTCATCTTTGGAAAGTCAGTTACCCTTTGTGAACTTCACTTTCATTCTCTATATCTATCTGCTCATGGGATGTTGTTGTTTCAAACATCAATGAGTTCCTTAAAGTCCAATTGTAATATTATAATCATTAGTATACTCTTAAATATAGTGTGATTAGTAGACAGGGTATTGACATTTACATAATTATAAAACATTTTATTGTATTTTATAATATTGTCTATTTGTGAATGAACATGATAATAATAGTAGTAATATTTCCTATTTAAAAGTATACTTTTTAAAATATGGAACAAATTCTGTATTCTAAATCATTATCATCATCATTACCTCCTTCACCACCATCTTCTGTTTAGGACTTTAAGAATGCTTGTTACTATGTCATTAACCAATATTTTTATAATTATTACTCTCCATAATAATTATGAGTGTTAGGTAGTCCCCAACCCTTCTTCTACAGAGAGGATATTGAGAATTAGAGATTCCCAGAGAGGCTACATCACATAGCTGGAAAATGCAGCTGGAACTTATCTACATCTGGCCAAATCCAAAGTATCTTCTGTTTCCAAATGCTATGACAAAATATTTTAAAATAGGAACAAATTTGCTGATCTCTCAACCTTCCATGAAAGTTTAGCATTATCTTAATTTTTTCTATCTTTTATCATTAATAGGTCTAATATTTATTTAATATCATGAATGAATTACTTACCTACAGAATGGCATGGGCCTTAGAGATTACCTACTTTGCACAACCATTTTATAAAAAAACTGGATATCAGAGAAGTTGGGTGTTTCTTAACAATATGGTATAAGTTGAAAATCCAGGATTTACCCTGCTCCTCCAGAGCAACATTTGGCATTTAAGAGAAGGAAAAGAATGACAATTCACAGGTTTAGCCTACTTACAGAGGAATTTTTGGGAACTTGGTACCCTCCCACTCACACTTACATCAAAGCTCAATGAACTTTATCCTTAACTCCTCAGTCCTCTTAACAAAGTACTCTCATAATGGTGTTTTGCTCTAGCATTTTAATACTAAGGTGAAGGTCTGTAATGTGGAATGGTTCTCTCTCACTAGCCTTCCATGAGCCAAGTTCTCTGAAGTGTTGCTCATACAAGCAAACTGCTCACGGTTTTGTGGTGCTGCCAGTAAGGCAACCTGGAGTCTCTGTTTCTGTATCAGTTGACAGCAGTAGGTCCACCGAGCTAACACTATCCCTGAAGCCAGGTACACACATGAGTCACCTCATGAAGGTGGGCAGGACTTTCTCCTCTTGCAGTTAATTCCTTCCAAGAAATTGAGAGCTTGACTTTGGCTGAGGGGAAAGGAGAGGAATAGAAACTCATTCATCATAGTCTGTTGTACCAGATGGGGTGAATATGCACCCCATGTTCCCATTGTCCTTGTCAACAAAACTGTTTCTATAGTCCAAAATGTTTCATACCACAATCAGGCTACAAAGCATCCTGGACTACCCACACCCCAGAAAGGAGCAGACAGAATAAACAAGCACATTTTAGTGCCCACAGTTCTAGATGAGAGCTTGATTCTGGAATTACTGAGCGTTCTGATGGAATGTCTTGCTCTACATCTTCTACTGGTAAATGCTCAGATAACTTGCCAAATTTCTGTCCACTTTTTATATTGTCTTATGGGAGTAGGAAACTTCTGAGTTCATCCCTGGAAACTTCAATGACAAGGCTTCTTCTGCTAAAGGTGAAGAAGCACATTTATTCCCAGACACCTATAGTACCATATTCCTCCATCATATCCTTACCTTTTCACTGGAAAAAACATCCTCGGTCTACTGCAACAACAAGAGGTTTTCAACATGTAGGTCTGAGGTCTCTGTGATAGTTTTTTCACAAGACAGTTTGGTCACCAAGCAGGGTATGCCCAGGCAGTGAACAGAGATCTCAGGCTCCCAAACCTCATTAGGTGCTGAGGGCCAGGAGCAGAAAGAAAATGCAGGGCTGGTGCCCTGGAGGCAGCTAATTGATCACTGTTGAGAACAATAGCTCCTGGCCCAACAGTTATATCTGTCTTTCCATTGTCTGCGATGACTTGGCTCCCAGATGGTGACACTGTTCTCTGCCAAGATTTTTTGATGAAATTATATGACTTAATTTCCCAAAGATTTCTAAAATCTCAATTTGAAAGTTGCTACTAATTTGAGGAGAATTCCAACTAAAAATTTCTACCTGTGATGTGCACACTAAAGCCAGAGCAAGAGATTGAAAGAGATTTTATTATGAGAAAGAGCTGGATCACACCCTGGGTTTTATTATGCTTTGGGAAAGATATTGATTCCTAAGGAAGGAGATGGAGGAAATTCATAGTCCTCTCAACAATTCTTTATGTTTCCGCCAACATTATGATTCTTTCCATTGGAAATTTTTGTCTGAATAATTTTTTTTTATTGCCCTCATCAATCTTCTTGAAAAATGGAAGTGCACATTTCTTTCTCGTCAGGAAAGAAATAGAACATTAGGTGGTTGCTGTGACATCACTAACCTGGCCAGCCCCTGTTTTTAGAAAGTATCTGGGAAGTGGATTGACTTCCCAGTTTCTTTCTAGAAGCAGAAGAAGTAAGACATGTGAGCTCTAGGGTGAAAAAAGCTGTTGCTATAGAAAGCACTGACTTAGAAGGCTAGTTCTCCAGGGTACAGCAGCTAAGCTACTGTGGCGTCAGTGACCAAATTATTTTGTGGCCTCTGGCTTCCCATAAAAAGTCAGAAAAGGAGATTAAACTCCCAGTGTATTTGCAGATAACTGGGGCATATTGTAGCTGCATTGAGAAATGTTCTGTCTGAATCTGTCCTCACCAATCTTGATCTTACAAGATCAAAACAAATATCACAGAAATTTTTATGAATAGTCATATGGGTCCCACTTTTTCACAAACAGATAAAAGTATATCTGCAACATCTATTTATATACACACTCTATTTTCAATCTATGCCAGACCTGAACGTCATGGTCATATCCTCAGTTGGAAGTTAAGGAAAATAAAGAATAATGAGAGATGAGTTACAAAAGCTGGAAAAAAGTGAGAATATACATATTAATGCTCACATAATGGCTCATTTAGGGCTTGTTTTAATTTTGTTCAGTGCCATCTTCATGGTGTAGAAATACTTATTCCCTTGTGTAGTCCCAATTTTAACTTTACGTGGTGAGCTGGGAGGAGAGTGGGCTGGCATGCATTTTTTATTAAAAAGCTTACAAAGGAACACTCAGATAGAAGTGGGGTGAAATAACTATATGATGCATCTTGCTTAAGGAGTGGTCACCTGGCTCCAAGAAATGTTTCTAATTTTCCTTGGTCTTTGTTTCTCTTTTTTGAATAGTGTCTTCATAGCTACTCAGTTCCCAGTATTTAATTATGTCTTTTAACAGTACCTTGAAATCTCATTTATTTTTGAAAATTTTCAGTATTCCTTGTGCTTTGAAGATTCAGTTAGCCAATAAGAGTAATGAAAAGGATAGTTCTTAAAGGTGCATTTGTGATTTTCTAAACATGGAGGGATAAAGCAAACATCCAACTTATAGATTTATTGTTTACCACTTTGTTCTGAAACTGCTCTTCAAAAATTAGACTATACCAATAGTCAAGATTTAGAAAATAAGAATATTTTGAATTAAAATGTATCTGGTTAATAGGATCTGTTCAAAGAAAGGTTTCTATTTCTAGTATTATGTCTTAAGTAAGAAGACTAATAGACCTACAAAAAGATAAAAGATTTATCATCTTTGATACTGTGGCAAATTGACTAGAGGATGCTAAATTGAACAGGAAATGAGGGTTGGGATGGGAAGAAGCATGGTCAGCAGGCTGAACCCCAGTCTGAGGATGAAGTTGTGTAATACCAATAATACTTTGAGAATCAAACTGTCTTTCATGGAATTTCCATAAAAGTAAGCCAACAATCCAAATGGGGACCCATTGGGGACTCAAATGGGGACCTAAACACATCAATTCTGATCCAGAGGGCTCAGTAATATCACACCCAATACAACCCATTTGTGTGTGTGGAAAAGCATATTAGTGTAAGTATCTTTTGATTTGGGACCAAGAGAGTACATGAATGTATAGGGTAATTTATCATATTAGGATTTCTTTATTTTCTTTTATTCATACATAAAAAATATTTATTTTTAGTGAAACTCCTATTGTAGAACTATTAAGTTAAATTATGTGGTTGGGAAAGAAAGAGGAAGAAAAAACTATTTGTAAATCTCAGAATTGAAGTAGTTTTGTAAGATTCTGAATTCTTCACTATTACTTTCCTGGTAGGATTTCTTGTGGTTGTCTTACCTTTGATATGTGGATGCTCCAAGTGTTGGGGAGAGGACGTATTGCTCTAAGTGGTTTCTTTAACATCAAGATTCTTAAGCATCTTTAACTCAAGACCTTTCAAGGATGAAATGATAAATGTTAAGTTTTACAAGGTCAAGATTTCATGCAAGGTATAGAAAAACCACCAACGATACCCTCAAAATGAGCTCCTTGAAATGGGGACAAAGTTCACATTTACAAGTTCACACCTCTCCTGATAACACCATTATAGCTTATTACATGATGTGGATTTTTATAACAGTAAAACTTCATATTAGAGGAGAAGATGAAAAATATGCAATGAAAATAGAAAACTAATTTACATAATCCTGTTTTAGAAAGTGTGATTCTTTTGGCTGGGCTTGAGACATCACCCCACCAATTAGTATTGCATTGGTTTGTATCATAAAGTCAGTTTCTAAGAATTCTAAGATTCAGTAAACCAGAATGATATCTTTCCACACATAAAACTATGGAAATCTCAGGGTAATTAGAGCTGTATGTGTAGGTGTTGAGGAGATGTTCCTAGACCAACAACACAATCAAATTCTTTCATCTTATCCAGTACTTGTCACTGCTGAGAGGCAAGGCTCCTGAAAAGAATTCTCAAGAATCAGAGGAGATAATGGAATTCTTCAACCTCCTAACATGACTGGACTGCTCAACCTCAGCTATCTGCCTTTTCATCCTTACTTGGGGTGTCAGGTCACCGATAAAGCAGGGAAGAAATGGGACCAGTGCAGGTATTGTAGGGAAGCTTTGATTAGGCTGATTGAAAGGCACACTGCCAGAGCAAACATGGGATATATCCTCAGAAAACTGGCTTCTCCTGGCAATGTGCCACATCTTTGTACATCAGTGTTAGCAGAAGGGGAAAGATATATCTAGCCAAAAGTAGAAAAGTGAGGTGGACGCAGCTCTGCTTTCTCTTCACATCCTTCTTAGTTTGACTTATTGTTTTGTAAAGAATGAAAATCCAAGTGATCTCAATCGATGATGGGGTTTTATTTTACAAGTAGCATCTCATTCATAGAAAACCTGACACAGAAGTCACAATAGGACTAATTCTCATGGACACTGAAGTTAGAGAGTGATTCTAGTTTCAGGAAGCACTAGGAACTTCAGCATCTAAGTTTTTATGTCGTCTTTCCACTGCTCTCCCATTTACACTGTAGCAACACTCTTCATGCCTGCAACTTTATGGCCTTCTACCAAATGGTGTTTATACTCTTAATTTCTATCCCTCTATTACTTCAGTAACACAGGGTTCTTAGTGACTGTGACACTTTCTTGTGCTACATCTCAGTGCTCCATTTAAGGAAGAAAAAATACAAATCTTAAACACTCTTCCATAGGTATGAAAAGAGTTAATAATTTCCAAAACATTCTGTGATGCAAAATATTCTCTTTTCCCCCCAGATTTATTGAGATATGATTAACATATAACATTGTATAAGTTTGAGGTAAACAAAATTAGGATTTGATACATGTATACTTATGGAAAAGTACCACAAAAAAGGTTAGTTAACACATCCTTCATGTCACATAATTATCACTCTGTAGTTAGGGCAAAAACATTGAAAGTCTACTCTTACAGCAATTTTCAAGTATGTGATACAGTACCATTAACTATAGCCATCAGCTGGAACTTAGATCCTCAAAACTTATTCATGTTGTAATAGAAAGTTTGTACCCTTGGCCAGCATCTCCTAATTTCCTTCACCCCTCAGCCCCTGGCAATCATCATTCCATTATCTGTTTCTATGGGTTCAATGTTTTTAGATTCCTCATATAAAAGAGATCATGTAGTAGTTTTCTTTCTCTGTCTTATTTTGCTTAGCAAATGCCCTAAGGGACCATCCATGTTGTCATAAATGACAAGATTTCCTTTTTTTTAAGTCTGCACAGTATTCCATCATGTGTATACTATTTGCATGTGAATTTCATTTTTGCAAATTTCATTTTTAATATATTTTTTATCACAGTTTCTTTCTTTATTTTTCTTTAATAGTCATTATGTTATACATTGCATTCCCAGCCTTGTTTATCTTATAACTGAAAGCTTGTACCTTTGACAACTTTCACCCATTTTGCCTACCCCACCACAGCACCCTGCCTTTGGCAATCACAAATCTGTTCTCTATATCTCCCTGCTCCTTTTTAAATTTTGAAATTTTTTAGGTCAACATATGAGTGAGACTGTAAGTATTTGTCTTTCTCTGAAGTATTTCACTTACTATAATGCCCTCTAGGTCCATCCATGTTGTCATAAATGACAGGATACATTTTTAAAAGGCTGAATAACATTCTATTGTATATATATGTATGTATGTATATCTACCGCATTCTATTTATCTATTCATCTGTTGATGGACACTTAGGTAGTTTTCATATATTGGCAATTGTAAATAATGCTGCAATGAACATGGGAGTGCAGATATCTTTTTGACATAGTGATTTTAGTTTCATTGGACATATATTTAGAAGTGGGATTGTTGGATCATATAATAGTTTTATACATAATTTTTAAAGAAACTTCTATAGTGCTTCCCATAGAAGCTACACCAATTTACATTTCCATTAACAGTGAGCAAAGGTTCCTTTATCTGTACACCCTTATCAACACTTGTTACTTTTTGTCTTTTTGATCAGAGCCATTCTAACAAATGTGAGGTGATATCTCTTGGAGGTTTTGATTGCATTTCCATGATAATTAATGATGTTGAGTACCTTTTCATGTACCTGTAGTCCATTTGTGTGACTTCTTTGAGGAAATATCTATTCAAGTTCACTGCCCATTTTTTAATGTTTTTTTTTCTTGCCATAAGTTGTATGAATTCCTAATATATTTGGAGATAATCCCCTTACAAGTATCTACTACCACTTTTTTAGGTTGCCTTTTTACTATTTTTCTTATAAACTTTATCAGGGTGACATTGGTTAATAAAATTATATAGGTTGCAAGTGTACAATTCAATAATATATCATGTGTATTGCATTGTCTGTTTACCACTTGAAATTAAATTTCCTTTCATCATCTTACATTTAAACTTATTTACACTTACCTACTTTCCTCCTTCCTTCCTTCTTTCCTTCTGGTAACCTTGAAGCTCTTGTCCAGGTCAATGAGTCTCTGTTTGTCTTTTTCGTTAGTTGCTTTCAGTTTTATATCACACATATGAATGAAATCATATGGTTCTCAACTTCTGTCTGACTTATTTTGCTTAGCATGATAATCTCAAGATCCATCCATGTTGTTGCAAATGGCAGTATTTTATTACTTTTCATGGTTGATTAATATTCCACTGTGTATATGCACCAAATTTTATTTATCTAATAATCTATGGAAGGTCACTTTGGTTGTTTCCTTGTCTAGGCCACCATGAATAATGCTGCAATTAACATTGGGGTGCATATATTTTTATAGATAAACGTTTTTACATTTTGGGGTTACTGGGTCTTATGGTATTTCAGAAAAAGAAATTAAATTTTTTTTTTTGCAATTGCAGCAAAAAGAATAAAATACAGAGGAATAAAGAAAAGATGTGAAGAACCTATACACTGAAAACTACAAGCCTATGAAAAGAAATGGAAGAATTGGAAAAATATGTGTTACTGGGTTGAAAGAATCAACATAGTTAAAATGGCCCTATTAGATATCTTTTAATTTCTTCCTTAATCCAATTGTTAATTTATTCATTGTTTAATAGCATGTTATTTTGCTTTCATCTGTTTGGGTGCTTTTCAGTTTATTTCTTGTAATTGACTTCTAGTTTCATGCCATTGTGGTTGTAGAAAATGCTTGATATGATTGCAATCTTTTAAAACTTACTGAGACTTGTTTTGTGGCCTAAACATGTGGTCTATCTTGGAAAATTTTCCAAGTGCACTTCAGAAGAATGTATATTGTGCTGCTTTGGGGTGAAATGCTCTTAAAATATGAATTAAATCCATCTGGCATAGTATGTCATTTAAGGGCATTGTTTTCTTGTTGGCTTTCTATCTGATAGATCTGTCCATTGGTCTCATTTGAGTGTTAAAGCCCCTAATATGACTATAGTGCTGTTGGTCTCTCCCTTTATGTAGGTCAATATTTGCTTTATATATTTAGATGCTCTTATGTTGGCTGCATAAATATTTTCTTGGGCTATGTCCTGTTGTATTAGAGCAATTCCTTTATCATTCTGTAATGTCCTCCTTTGTTCCTTATTACAGCTTTTGTTTTAAAGTCTATTTTTTTTCTGATAAAAGTACTCCTACTTAAGTTTTTTTTTGTATAAAGTACCTTCTTTCTCTTCTTTACTTTCAGTCTGCATATCTTTTGACTTGAAATGGGTCTTTTACAGACAGCATGTGTATGAGTCTTATTTCCTTATCCGTTCAACTACCCTAATGTCTGTTGTTTGGAGCATTTAATCTGTTTATATTTTAAGCGATTATTGATAGTTATGTAGTTATAGACATTTATTATTCATATTTATGTTCTTTACCCCCACCTTTTTTTTAAAGTCATCCCATTAACGTTTTTTCTAATACTGGCTTTGTGGTGGCGAATTCCTTTAGCTTTTCTCTGTCTGGGAAGCTCTTTATCTCATCTTTCATTTTAATTGATAGCCTTGCTGGGTAGAGTAGTCTTAGTTATAGGCCATTGCTTTTCATTACTTTGAATATTTCATGACAACCCCATCTAGCCTGGAAAGTTTCTTTTGAGAAATAAGCTGAAGCCTTATGGGTGACCTCTTGTAAATAACTAGCTGCCTTTCTCTTGCTGCTTTTAGAATTTTCTCTTTGTCTTTAACCCTTGCCATTTTAATTATGATGTGTCATAGTGTGGAGCTCTTTGGGTTCATCTTGTTTGGGATTTCCTATGCATCCTGGACATGTATGTCTATGTCCTTCACCAGGTTAAGAAAGGCATTAGTAATTATTTCAGCAAATTGTTTCTCAGTCTCTTGCACTTTCTTTTCTACTTTTTGTGCCCTTCTGATGTGAATATTGTTACACTTGATGTTGTATCAAAGGTCCCTTAAACCATCCTCATTAAAAAATACATATATATATATTTTTTTACATTGGGTGTTTTCTGCTACCTTGTCTTCCAAATTGCTGATTTGCTCTTCTGCTTTGTGTAATCCGATGTTGATTTTTTCGAGTGTATTCTTCATTTCAGTTATTGTATTTTTTATTTCTGACTTTTATTCTTTCTTTTTCTTTTCTTTTGCTTAGTATATTTGTTGAATTTATCATTGATATTACCTATTTTTCCCCTAAGTTCATTGAGCATTCTTCTTCTTCTTTTAAAAAATCTGGATAGATTTATTCATTTATTATTTTATTTTTTTTAAATACACTTATTGAAAAGTTACTGTGCGCCATGTCCTGTTCTGAGGTAAACAGCAGAGAACAAAAATAGAACATATGCTCTTTGGCATACATTTAAAGATGTCTCTCTGTCTCCTTTGATGATAACTTAATCAGTCATTGAGTATTCTTACAAACAGTGTTTTGAACTTTGTATCTGGTTGGTTGGTTGGTTTCATTTTGTTTAGTTCTTTTTGTGGAGTTTTCTTTTTTTCTTCCATTTGGGACTGAAATGTTTCTTTGTTTTCTCATTTTGACTGCTTCTTTGTGTTCATTTACATGTATTAAATCTACTATGTGACTCACTCTTGGCCAGGTGGCTTTATATAATGTGCCCTCTGTGTTCCAGTGGCACAACCTCTCTGCTCACCTGTGCCAGCTGCTCCAGGAGAGTCCCTTATGTGGGTTTTGCTTGTTTTCCTGTTGTAGTTGAACCTTGATTGCTGGTAGCACATCGGTGGGTGGGATTGACTCTTAGGCTGATTGGCTATGAGGATTTGACCATGCCCACAGCATATTAGCTGTGGAGGTGGATTCCATGGAGTGAGACTTGCCTCAGCAGGCTCCTATGCCTTTTGAGACCATCTTTTTTATGTGGTGTTTGTGAGGCTAATCAGGTTGCTGTGATCCAATGCCAGCCTTTATGTGTGCTTGGTCTGGGTCCTTTCAGGAAGAGCTCTTGTGTAGACCAAGGTCAACTACTGCCGAAGACCATGTCATGCTACCTGGTATAAGCTATAAAGCTATCCATGATAGGTCACTTCCTGCGTTGGACCTGGAGGCACATGGGAGAGGTTATACTGTAAACTAAAGCCAGCTACCACCAGTACCAGACCAGGGCACACCAAGGACTGAGGCTCTCTGCTGGCTGCCTCTAAGGCTCAGCAGATGATAGAGCTTCAGGAAGTGCTCAAGGTGGGTGAAGTAGATCAAAATGAGTCACGAGATTGGGGCAAGTTGCGTTTCCTAGGTTAGTGCAGATTCAGATCTGGTGTCAGTGCTGAGCTTATGGCTACTCACAAAAGTCTCAGATCACACTGAGGTCAGCCACTGCCTGTCTCAGGCCCACAGTCTCCTGAGCTTTGTTCAAGAAATGCTGTAGTTTTGGATGGGTTTGGTGGTCTCCCACTGACTGTGACTCCAGAGGAATGTGAGCCAAGCCTTTTTGATTGTTGTTGTAGGAGCCTACTGCTGAGAGGTCAGGATAGGGCTTATTCTCTAAGTACAAAAATACCTTCAGCAATGTGAGTTTTGCGTGAGGTAGGATCTCAGGCAGTCATCAGAGTGGAGTGACAGAGTTCATCAAGTCAGTACAGATGCAGATTTTGCTCTGTAGGACCCCTGCTTATAGATTGCACAGGAGGAAGGCTCAATAAACAAAAATGGCAACTGTTCCTCCAGCCCTTGCCCTGAAATTGTATAAACCAGTCTTTCCATGTATGCTTCTGGCACCTCCCAAGCTCCCGTCCCTATTCCACAGCTCCGGGAGGTTGCCTATGAACAAGGGAATCTGTATTTGGGCTCTTAAAGGGATATCTGTGTTTCCAGCAGTCTTCTGTCTCACCTTGCCTGTCAAAATCTCCACTGATTTTCACAGCCAGATTTTGTTGGGACTGCTTCCTAGAACTGGAAACCTCACTTGGGATCCCTATTTTGGGGGCTGAGCTCCCCACTCTTCCAGGGGGAACTTTGCAGCTGAAATATCCCTCCAGATGCTCAATCACCACATAAGGGTATGGGGCCAGCTTTTTTGTTTGTTTGTTTGTTTTGTTTTTCTGTTCCTCCTATCAGTCTCTTCATGGTCTCTTCTTTATATCTTTGGTTATAGGAGTTACGTTCAACTTGTCTTCAGATGGCTCTCTAGGTCATTTGTCTATAAAATAGCTGTATTTCAAATGTGGTTGTGAGAGAGGCAAGCACAGCACTTATCTACTCCGCTATATTGACCAGAACTCCCTCTCTATGTATCTTTTTATCTCTTTTATTTTGTCTTTCAGACAGTTATTGTTCAATAGCATGTTGTTTAATCTCCACTGATTAGTGGTTTTTTAAGCTTTCTTTTTACAGTAATTTTCTACTATTATCCTATTGTGTTTAGAGCATATGAATGGCATGATTTCAATCTTTTTAAATTTATTGAAACCGGTTTTGTGCCTCAACCTATGGTCTGTTTTTGAGAATGTTGTATGTGAACTAAAGAAGGATATATATTTCTAGTGTTCTGGGATGAAAAACTCTGTAAATATCAATTATATCTAATAGGTCTAATATGTCATTTAAGGTCTATATTTCCTTATTGATTTTCTGTTTGTCTGACATCTATTGCTGTCAATGGGGTATTTAGTTTCTCTACTGTAGTTGTGTTTTCATCAGTTTCTCTTTTTAGTTCTGTTAGCAGTTGCTTTATGTACTTTAGTATTCTCTATTATGTATATAATTAACAAGTCTTATGTATTTTTGATGTATTATTCTTTTTATCATTATAAAATGTCCTTTGTCTCTTGTTACCTACTTCTGTATTGAAGTCTCAGTTCTAGATAATTTTATGTGGTTACTATTATGTTTCTGCAAAATAAGTTTTTATATGTATAATGGTAATTTTCCTTTATATACAATTTTTATCTAAAATTTGTTGTGTATTTTTTGTATATACATATATGCATATCTTTATATGTGTGTATATATGTACATATAGTACACATATATATATACATATGTACAAGCATATATTATTGACAAAAAAGTCTAAATAAACCTTTGTAAAAAAATATAGAAGTTTATTTGAGCCAAATCTGAAGACATGCTCAGAAGCAAGATTTCAACAGATTAAAAAAACATTCTAAAGAATGGAAGTTTTGAGGTTTTCTATGTATTTAGAATAAAAGGAGAGTACATAATGAAGGCAATATAATATTCGTTGTTGGTAGATTAAGAAGGTGGGAGAAAGAAAAGCCATAAAATTTCTAGGATTGGATAAAAAGAAAAGAGAGATATGCATACTTCTTTTACATTAGTGGGTACAGAATAGTCAACATTTAACATTTACAGTAGAGATAATATGCACGCCACAGATAACAATGAGAAATTTCATGGTCTTGAGCTCTGGTGCTGTTATTGTGACTTGGAGAAATCTGGAGAAAAATTACTCTGACATTTCCAAGGTATGTTATTCCAGGTCCACAAGAACAATGGACAGGGCTCACTTAAAGACTAACATTTTGCTAAAGAAGCTATAGACTTGAGATGTGACTACCCATCATGAACTGTCAAGTTAGTAATTTAGGAACATATGCTGTGTAGTTATTACTGGTCATTGAGCTTTTAGTCTTGCTATATAGCCCCTTATTTATATATATAATATAAATTTATCAAATTGTATAAATTATATAAAATTATATATTATATATTTATATGATTTATATGCTTATATAATTATAATTTTACATTATAAATTATATAAATATTTAATTTACATATATGTATAATCTCTATACATATATATGAAATAGCTGAATCATAAGGAAGGTATGTAAATTATATTCAACTTTAATATATTTCTATATTTTGCACTTTCTGTATCATTGAATGTGAGTTCCAGTACTCTCCTTAGCACTAAGTACTGTCTGAATTTTGCATTTTAGCCTTTCTGGTTTTGTGAAATATTATATTGTGGTTTTAATTTACATTTCCCTGGTGATTAATTAACCTGAACATTTTAGCATGATATTGGTCATTTGTATAATCTCTTTTTGTAACTTTTCAAGTATTTTGGCCTTATTTTCTATTGTTTCATTGTCTTTTTTTTATTGATTTGTAGAAAATTTCTCAGATTAAAAATATCTTCTCCCAGACTGTGGTTTGCCTTTTTATAATTTTTAATGGTGTCTTTTGATAAACATAGGTACTTAATTTATGTACAGCCTAATTAACTGTTTTTATGGTAAATTGTTTTGGTTGGTCAAGAAATTTTTACCTTCTCCAAAGAAATTAAAATACTCTGCCATGTTTTCTTTTAAATGAGTGTTACAACATTTATATTTATGTCTACAACCCATCTACTGGATTCCTTATCTTTTTTCTCTTACCTTTTTGGGAATAGGATATAGGGTAAGGATCAAGATGTATTTTCTCCATTGACATCCATTTGATTCCTCACTGTTTACAACTATCATCTTTCTACTGCGTTAGAATGTCATCTTTGTCATAAATCTGGTAATGTATATTTTAGGCCTTTCTGAATTCTTTATCTGTTTCACCAGTCTGTTCATACTGGCACAATTACCATCTCTCCTAATTGTTGTAAACTTATAATATGTCTTAAAACATAAACGTAAATTTCCATTAGCTTTGTTCTTTCTCTTCAAGATCACATTGACTTTTCTTGACTCTTTGCATTTCCATATAAATTTTAAAACCATCTTATCAATTCTATAAAAATAGAGACCTGCCGAGATTTTTACTGAAATTAAATCAAATTTGGGAAATATTAATATCTTACCCATACTGTCTTCCAAATGATGAATATTGTACAAGCCTCAATTCATTTAGGTATTTTTAATATATTTCAGTAAGTGTAAAAAATTTTTCAGTTTTCTATTGTAGCATTCTTTAACGTCATTCTTTTGCTTTATTTTTTAAAATTTAAATTTTTGTTATAGGATACTTTAATAAAATATTTGATATGTTTTTCATTGTTATTGATAGAAATTCAATAAATTTTGAAAATATATTGGCATTATATTAGGTATTTTTGTTAAATTTACATATTAATCCTATGATGGACTGTAGGTTTAATTTTATATTTTTGAACACAATTATTTTATCTAGAAATATTGACAGCTTTGTTTCTTCTTTCCCAATTATTCTGT
The DNA here is from genome assembly GCA_030015415.1 of Cynopterus sphinx. NCBI lineage: Eukaryota > Metazoa > Chordata > Mammalia > Chiroptera > Pteropodidae > Cynopterus > Cynopterus sphinx. The sequence goes on from CM057382.1 coordinate 58,960,430, forward strand.
CTTTTTTTACTTTTGACTTTTCCTATAACACTGTCTGAGACAACCAGGACAATTTTTTTTTTCACGTTACAAAACAGAAATTTATTCTCTCACATTTGTGGAATTCAAAAATGAAAAATTAGAGTATCTGTTTTGTTGGTTCATTTCAAAGGCTGTGAGAGAGAATCTGCCCATTCTTCAACAATCCTAGCTTTTCCTGGCTTTCAACAAATCTTGGTATTCATTAGCTTGTAGACGTGTCACTCCAATTTCTGTCTATGTTTTTACATGGCATTCTCTCTGTGTTTTTTTTTTTCAACATCTACACGTTTGAATAGAAATGTGTTATTCCTGATCTTGAGCAGAAAATTTAAATATTTTATCTTTAAATATGTGTTCAATAGGTTACATTATAAATATTCTTAATCAGATTAGAAAATTTTTTTCTATTTCTAATTTGCAAATAGTTTTGCTTGATCTCTAGATTTTCATGAGTCATTTTCCTACAAACATCATATTATATTTTAGATTATAAGATTATATATAATTATATATATATATTATAAGATTATCATATGTTCTCTCTTCTGCAAAGTTTCATTACATTAATTAATTATTAAATTTCAAACCACCTTCGTATTTCTGCAATAAACATACTTGATTGTTATGCATATTCTTATATGTCATTGAATTATTTGCTATTATTTTGTGCAAGGTTACAAAATGATAAGGGAGATTGGTTTAGAATTTTCATTTTTGAAATGTCTTTGTCTAGCTTTGATATACTGGCTTCAAAGAAAGTATATCAATCTAGTATAATCTAGTATAATTTTGTCTCTACTGACCAAGAATACTGGCCAGAAATACTGGGTAGCCACAAAGCATTCTAAGACCTGCCAGAGAAGAGAAGCAAGTTAGCAGCTTCACACAGCTGCTGAATATAAAGTCCAGACACCACCTGACTAGGGATACTGGCCAGATACCGCACATAGCTGCAAAGGTGATTCTACAGCTGTGAATGATCAGAGAGCCACTTAACTATTTAACATAGCCTCTGGACCAACCTGACCATGGAGGCCAAGTGGTGATATCAGGAAAATTCAGAGCCCTGCTTAAGTTATCACCATGCTTTGGAACATAGCTCACAGCACACCTCAATGCCTTTCAATTGAAAGGTCAATGTCTGCATGAGAAAACTTGTGTGAGGACAGTGGTGTAGACTACCAGGTAATGATCATTAACTGGACTGAGGATTCATCTGTGGGCAGACAACCTGCTTGAAGGCAGTGAGAGCAGCTGTTCCATTTTAACTGCATTGAAATGTGGAGGCTAAGTCTGCTGTGATGAAGTTACTTTAGAGTGGTCAAAACAGCAGCCACCATTTGCTGTAGAGTAGCAAAAGTGCTAAGTCCTTGTGAGCATAACTTAATGGCTTAAAGTGTGACTCTGACACTATTCTTGTTCGGGAACTTAGCCCACTACTGTCTAGAGGGAATTCTTTAATATCCAATGACTCAAAGCTAAAACATTGAAAATGAAGCAGTTTATGAGACATTTTTGAAAACACTTGGTTGAGGATAGAGGAAGAGGAATGAAGTGGCAGTCACCTGAAAATCACGTAGCAATCTCTAGGGAATCACATGGCAGTCATGTGAAGACCTTGCGAGATTTGCGTGAATGTAAAGGAATACCTCATTGGTACTGGGTGTCTACCAGATGACTAGTCTTGTATGAACTAGGCTTGAGTGTGTGGGAAACGTTTTCCACTCAAATTTACCTTGAAAATTAGACTGGCATGGTGTTATGTTTTTGAACATCGACTCTACATCCCTTGCTTTGGATAGAGGACTGGGTACTAGGCCATTGACTTCTATCAACTATTTTTTTCTGCCATGAAGGTTTTGTTACCGTGTGCCACATCTGCCACATAAGGTTCCATTAAGAAACGTTAGCTAGATTCTGTGGTCAAGATCACTCTACTTCCTGGAAATAGGAACAATGCTTGCCCATGCTTCCAAGCGTCCCTACTGAGTTCCTGAAAGAAATGTCCAGGCTTTGTGCCAAGTTTCTAAGTGCCCACACTACCTTCTCTTACCAGGGGAAAAGCTTGATGTTCTAGGTTCAGGTCAACTTTCAATAATTGGTAAAAGAAAAAAATTGGTGACATGGGACTAAGTTGTGCTGATTAGACTGTTAGGATGACACAAGGTTGGTGCCATCAGCCCAAATTTCTATTGTAAATGTTGGAAAAGGAGGAAAGTCTTGGTGCCATGAACTTAGTCCTCTGTTCTTTCTCCTCTTATGAGATGACAGTGTAGACCAAAGTCTCCACAAGAGTTTCTGGTAGCATGGTCCTAGGTCTTCAGTTTGAACTTTGTTACCAATAAGATGATGTTGATCTCATGGCCCTGGGGCTGCCAACTATTTCTTTTTAGGATGTCCAGGCTTTGTGCTGATTTCTTCAGTCTCTCTTTTTAGTTTCTCTTCCATCAAGAAGGATTGTTGCTGTGGTCCTAAGATTCCAGTTGATAAGTTTTTCAGAGAGGACACTCTTAGAACCAGTGGCCTATGGCACCCTTTTGGGTTCTGTTAGGAGAAGAGAGAAGAAAGGCTGTGGGCCAATTACTCATTTCTACTTTCTGAAGATAGGGGAAAGGATTGTAAATGCAAAGCAAGGTCAGCCCTGATTCAAAGTCTAGGGCAGAGACAAGGTCCTCGGTCTTGAGTAAGATTCTCTTATAAAAAAACAGACTTACCCTGACAGTTAAGTTCTCCTACCTACTAGTTTTCAGAGAGGACAGGCATAATGCCTTGTGTCCCAGTCTCCTTTTTACTTATTGTTTGGAAAAGACAGGCTTTTTGTCTTGAGCCTGTGTCACCACTCCTCATCATTTCAAGAGAAAACAGTATTCCTGGCATGAAGGGAGGCCTCTATTCTTCCTTTTGTTTAGAGAAGATGGCATTGTTTGTGGGCCATGCATTCTACATTCTGTTCACAATGGCTACCTCGAGTGTAGTATGAGTTGGTGTTTTGTTGAGTCTTTTATCAATTTGATGATCTCAACCTTGAAAGCCTGGGCCTGCACTCTAGTTCCTGTGAGGAGAGTCCAGGTTTGGTGTCATGGGCCTAAGTCTCCATTCTAATATTCCTTGCATAAAGACAGGCTTGTTGCTGTGGGCCTAGGACACCACTCAACATTTGTTTAGGGAGGACAGGCTTAGAAACATGGGCTCAGGCCACCACTTCAGTCTCTTTTTAGAAAAGACAGAAGAAATGCTCTGGGCCAAGGTCTCAACTCTATTTCCTAGAATACGTGAAGGGATTGGATCTGCAGCCCAAGGTCACTAATCTCTCTCCTTACAGATAGTCCAGGCCTGGAGCCAAGGTTTTAGTTTTCCATGAAAGATATTCTGACCGAAGGAAAGTCTATCCTTTTGGTTTTTGATCTCCAATTTACTATTTTTTCAATGAGGAAAGGCTTGGTGGCTTCAGACCAGGGCTCTGTTGTATTAGCATTAGGAAGAGACTGTCTTTGTGTCATGAGCCTGGGTCTCAAGTTTACATCATTTCTAGAGCAGACAGTACAGATAGTCCAGGCCTGGAGCCAAGGTTTTAGTTTTCCATGAAAGACTCCTATGATCTGTGGGCCATGCACTGCACATTAGTTTTTGTTCACAGCTCTAGGTTATTTGTAGTGTTACAGGAAAAAACACCTGTGGAGGAATTTGGATGCTCAGACAACTTCGTTAGAGGAAGGAGAATTTATTGGCTGGCTGAGCATGTGGGGTTAACAACACCATGCATGAGCTCCTCTTTGTTAGATTTATTACAGCTTACATACCTCTGCAGTGTCCATGCACAGTGCATGTAATTCTTTTGTCTGAGGTTCTTTGTATACTTTGTGACTCAGGATGGGAATGGGAGCTTCAAGTGGGGAGTGTATGGGGGGAAGAATTTTCAGACCACTGGTCTTATATATTTACAGGTCATTTTGCCTTGTAGAACCCATGACCTTGGTGCTGTCAACACTTTTATAGGGTTCTCAGATAGATGGGACATTGCAGAAGTAGCATTTATTGATGCCAGCACCAGCTCAGCCGAGCCCTGATTGTAACATAAAAAGCAATTTAACACAGTCTTATTATTCCTATACAATTACAGAGATAAGGAAGAATATTAGTTGGATAGCAAGCTATGAATCAACGTATGTGAGCTGGAGAGTCCTTAAGGTGAGGGAGGTAGCTATGGGAAAATATGTTATCTGGTGAGTCCTGGAAGTGGAGAGGGGGTAATCAGGAATGGGCTTTAACAGGCTGAGTTGGTCATTTCTGCAAGTCCTTTCCTTTGTGTTTTTCAGGTGCCTTCTCTCCTCTCTTATTCCCCCTTTTGAGACTCTAGACATTCTGTTTTTATGCTGGAGTCTCACGTTTTCCATCTAAACCATCTTGGTGGATCTCCTGATAGTGGCTGGTAAAGTATATGTAGGCTGCAGCTTGATGCTGCACTACAGCTTCTACTATGTATTTAAGTTTCTTATTAGCAGGGTAGGCAGATTTCTAGAAGTAGCAAACCTACTCCTATTAAGGTTTTAAACATACTAAATGCTGAAAACCATCTCCAGAAAGGCTATTGGCATTCCATCCATGCCGTACTTGCATAGGCACATATGCCAGTCTTGTCATCTCTTTGACAAGGTCCTCAACTGTCTGGCCCTGGTCATCTCTGTAGGCAACAGCTAGTAAGATTGAATTTTCCACACATGCTTCCTTCTGCTGTTAATAGATGGTCTAGAGCTGACCTGTTTTCATAGATGGCATTTATCATCTGAGTTTGTTGAGAAGGAGGGTCAGGGCTCTCCCTGTCTCATTGGTAATGATTTCTAAGACTTCCTGCAGTCGAATAATCTGGTTTAACATGTAGATGGGGGTATGATATCCCCAATATCTATTTTATGCCTAAGTGGCAGGCCCCTAGTACTGGATTATTTACTCTGGGGGCCACTCATTATTTTTCTAGTCACCTATTTGTATTTCTCTTTTTACCTATGGTAAAGGTTGTGGGATTGGGTAACTAAGCAGTTCCCCTTCTTTTGTTCTGTAGGTGTCCTCCTGGCCTGGCTACAAGGCTGATTGTAGTCTCTTAATGTGGCCTAAATATTACCACAATTTTCCTGCCTCCTCCCCACATTATTTTCCTTCAGAGATTTTATTCTCTTAATCTTAAGGGAACATTAAGGGAGGAAAGTCTGTCTTTTGTAACTTCTTCAAAGCTGAGATAGGGCTCTAGTCCCTGCCTACTGGAAATAAAAATCTCTGAAAGCATATTCTAAGGGCCCTGGGGGAAGACAATGTGAGGTCAATCCTTCCAGCATGTAGAAGTGGTAGGAAGCCTTGTAACATAAAAGATATAAATTTAGCAAAAAGGTAGAAAAGACACATTTAAGTTAATAGTAGAGGTAATTGACAATGAAGTCACTTTTTCATGGCAAGGTACACAAAGGTTCCCTGATTCTCTGGGACCACATGTAGACTTATCTAGTTTCCAGAACAAGAGCTTAAGATCTTCTGCTGTTCACAGGAATAGGTTGCATTTTCTGGTTTATTTTCTGGAGGAAACTGTGAGGACTCATAATGAAGCTGGTTTAATTCAAGATAAATGTACATAGCTATTGATTCCTTGTAATTTGGCAGCATTTGGGAACTTAACAAAATTTGGTAGGGCCTTTCCATTTGACTTGATGACTGACTAGTTATTCCTGTCTCTGTGTAATTATCATTGGAGAGAGGCCCATGGGAGGGTCAGGACAGAGTAGGTAGCTCTAGTATCTAGTAAAAATTCAGCTTTTCCTATTTGTCATGTCAAGTGACCTGAGCTTCCACTGTTGTGATAGTGGTGAGTTTTCCTAGGACTGGAGTTTGCAAGCTCTTGAGCCTTTGTAATTGGAGGAGAGAGCAGCCCCTTACTATGTGGGGTGAGGGCTTATGAGGTCCACCCCTCCTCGGCTTCCCAATGCCCTTCTTTATGCAGTTTGCACATCGATTATGTCGCAGTCCCAACAATGCCACTCATGGCCAAACAAGACCCTAGGTTTTTATTGCCCAGGGTCACCTTGAGATGATCTCAGTATTATGACAGCTAAAATTTGTGCCCTTTTGTACTCTGCTTCCTTCTCTGCCCAGTTCCAGTTTTTGGATATCTTAAAGAACTCTGGCACCAAGGTAACCTGTGGGGTTGGGGTTTGGCCCAACTTTTGGAGTTTCCGTTAATTATTGGGCACAGAGTTATGAAATGTATAGCTAGAAGTGTCTGATGTTCAGACTTTGGACTAATGTTATTATATTCTTTAAAAGCCTCAGAAAACTGTTTGAGGCAACATAAAACACAGAAATTACTTTGACTAATCATGAAATTCTTGTTTTCTTCTCAGAAAATTTTTCCATAACATCAGTATCAGACAAATAGTCTAAGGAACATTAAAACACAACTATAATTTTGCATCAGTTTACTTTGGCTTTAAATTGCCAATCTTGTCTAGTTTAATCATATAAAATTTCACTCAGGATTTTTTTTAAATAAACATTCTACTACTTTCTTCATTCCTTCTGTTTGGCTTTTTTCACTCTTTTAGAAATAACCAACTTTAAGACAAGCACCTTTCCTTTAATTTCCTTCAAAACAAATCTCTATACTTCATACTTTCTGTTACCAAAAATATACATTTTCTTTTCCATCATAATTAGAATTCTTAACTGAACCACCATATTCCATATAACACAGACAAATATAGACCAGAAGTCGTGCACATACTCATATATTCCCATAGTCAATATTTCCATAGTCAATATTTATAACTTTACTGGGTGTGCCAACTCAGCCAGTTAAAGTCCATTCCTTACTGTTCTTTCCTCCCCTAACTCACTGATCTCTGTCTGTGAGCATCCCTTTTTATTTCTTGTTCATACTAAATATTGTGGTCTTTTGACCCATATTGTCCCATGTTTTACTCCCAACTATTACAACCTATTCCTTAAATTTATTTAACATATGGTTTTTTTTTTCTTGAATTCTACCAGGCTGTGATCTGTATTTTCTTCCTCCTCCTCTTTTGTGTATGCTTTTCCCAAGAGAGTCTCTTCACCTTACCTATTTTAAGTCTTCCTATACTCAGGTTTCTGTTTGGGTGCCACTTGCTGTGTCCAGCAAGTGGTAAATCTACCACATCCAGCACGGCTCTGAAAAATAAACCTGAGTGGGAACGGTGGGAGATTGAAAAAAGAAAGATGTCCAAAAGCTGAGATCAGGAGGCCCACTAACCACTGATGATGGAATAGAGATTTTATTTTTGCAAAAGCATACATTTGCTGGCTAAAATAAGATTGTCCCCACCCAATCTAAAGGTCCTACTATAATCATTTGCATTTTCGGAGATATTCCCACCCCACACACCCTGCTATAATCATTTGCATTTCAACACTGCATTTGCTCCCATCAGTTCCTGCTTTCCCATTCTCAGGAGGATTCCTAGAATGAGGCAACTCTTGGTTGACCTCACACATTTCAAGGACCTTGCCAGCTTGCAACCAGCTTTCCACCGACCTAACAATCATGTGACAGATGGGAATGATGTAGCGTTACTTTTGGAGTTATGAGTGCATGTTGCTTGATAAAATTCTCATAAACGCTGAGAAATCATTAGTCTGTGTGTATCAGAGTGGGGTTGAGATAGCCTCCTATGGGACTTCCATTTGAATTTCATGTCCACATTACAAATCTTATATGAGGTCAATGGTATGTGCTGCCAGACAAAAATGGTTAATTCACCTCAGGCTTTGTCTTTTGTCAAACAGACATTACAGTAGAGGGACCAGCCTTACATTGGCCATGTTGAAAACTAGAGGCTCAGTGTTCTGTGACAATGAGACTGGATAGTGGAGGGAAGAAGAGCCACCATTTTGTTGTATTGTAGGAAAAATGCTGAGTCATTGAGAGGGTAGGTCTTCATGGCAGAAAATACAACTGTCTCAGAATTCCTCTATAGCAAACCTCAGACAACAAATCTTGAGAGGGACTGGCTTAATGACCATGAAAAGAAAGATGAGATATTGATATTAAGAAAGTTCCTCAATGTGTCATGAATACCCTTGGTTTAGACCAGCAAAAAAAATTAGGTGGAAGTCACTTTATATTTCATAGCAAGAACTAAGGAATCTCGTGATATTCCTGTGGCTACCCTGTGAGAATCACGTGACCATCAAGAGACTGGCTGAGAACACGTTAATATCATGAGATTCTCTAGTCCTTGCTACAGAATTTTCAGGTTTCTTCCACCTATATTCTTCTGATGGCCCTAAGGCAAATACAACAAAGCCCTGTCCTAAAGCCACCTCGCCTCTCTCCATTGAAAATAAAGACTGGAGAACTTAAACTGCAAGGCCAGTCTTTGCCTATTGTGCTCAAAATTGTGAATCCCAGAAGACCACCAAGGAGCCAACACCAATGCAAACACATGAGGGTCTTTATTCAGACTTGAGTCCGGACTCTCGACCATCACTGATGCAGCAGTGTTGGAAGAAGAGTCCCAAACTCTGGGGAAGCGGGTATTTATACAAAGAAAGCATGAGAATTCCAGACTTGTCCCTACCTGGTTGGTTGTATCTAGGGTGGTGTGAGGTTAAGTAGGGGTTGATTGTTTTTTTCCCTTTAACTAAGGGTCAGCAAGGGGTCACAGCAGCTGAAGGCATTTTTAACTAAAGGAGGGCTTAAAGGAAAGCTAAGTCTTGAAGGAAAACTAAGTCCCTTTCAGCCCTGGGCAGAATATCTTTCTTGGAAAACTAGAACCTTGGCTTCTCTTAGTAGTGGAAGTGGTGTCTTTGACTTCCACATCCAATTCCTTCACCTTTTCTAGGAAGTAGAGCTGAGAACTCATTCAACAGCATGTCATGCATTTACCTTACAATGATCTCCCTGTGTTTCATACTAGCCATTCATTTGATGGGCATGTGACTCTACAGGGTGGTCACGATATCCTGTTGAACTCCCAAGTGGCCTGATCTCAAGGTTAACATTGTTTAATTTTGAAAAAACTAGGCAAAAGATCTACTCACACTGCCAACATTCTAATCCCTGTGACAAAAACTAATGTGCAGTGCATGGCCCACAAACCAAAGATGTCTTCTCTTACTGAAGAGGAAGGATACCTCCTTTCCTAGTAATAGTAGCGTCCTCCTTTCAAATGATGTAGACTGGAGACACAGGCCCATGACACCAAGCCACTCTTTTTTTTACACAAATACAATAGAGCCCTTGTCTAAAGCCAACACACCTGTCCTCATTGAAAGTTAGTAGACTGGTGACTGAACTGCAAGGCTAGTCTTTTCTCTGGGAAGAATATTTTAATTGGAGAACTAAAACTTTGTATCTAGTTCAGCAATTTCTTTTAGAGCAAGAGTGATGACTTTGACTTGCTGTTGATATTCCTTGAACTTTTTCAGGAGGTAGAGCTCAGATCTCATCCCACAGCATTTCTTTTGTCTTTTCCTAACAGAAACTGAAGTGGTGGCCTGGGCCCACAGTTTTAAGCCTGTCTTCCCTGTATGAATGTCAAGTGGTGTGCTAGGCCCACAGAAACAAGACTCTTTTTATGCAAGGGAAGCTAAAATGGACATTTGGGCCTGTGACACCAAGCCCAAATGCTCCTTACAGGAACTAGAGTGCAGACTCAGGTTCCCAAGGTCAAGATTTTATAATTTATAATGAACTAGACAAAACAACTACTCACACTACACCCAAGGTAGCCCCTGTGACCAGAAACTAATGTGGAGTATATGGCACACCAACAAAGCTGTCACCTCTGATCAAAAAAAAAAAACCCACAAAAACAACAACAGCAACAACAAAAAAGAATGAAGGCCTCAGTTTGTACCAGCAACACCATCTTCCCTGTAGAGGAAGCAGCATGGTGACGGGGTTCCAAGACACAAAGCTTATCTTTTCCTAACAATAAGTACATGGGAGACTGGGAACCACGTCAATAAGCTGGTAGTTCTAAAAACTAGCATATAGAAGACCTTCCCCTACAGGACAGGCCTGCCCTCAGGTCAGGGAATATTAACTTGGGTTTGAGGACCTCTCTCCTGCCAGAATTTCTAAACAGGATCCGGAGTCCTGAAGTTCCAATCCCTTTTTCTATATCCAGAAAGTAGAGCTTAAAAATTGGCCCACAGTATTTCTTTTGTTTTTCCTTAACAGAGACTGAAGAGGGGTTGGGATTACAATTAAAAGCCTGTACTTTGTGAACGAACATCTCCTGGATCATAGTTACAAAGATACAAGCAAGCCTTCTTTATGAAAGAGAAACTAGAATGAAGACATTGGTAATCATCCTCAAGCCTGAACCTCCTCAAAGAAACTAGTTGGCCATCTCTGGCCAACTAGGTCAAGACCATCTAATTGATAACACATTCTGGACTGAAGGCCTATGGCCACAACACCATAAACATGATCCCTCCTTCAGAAACTTTTGTGGAGACATTGGCCTAAAGAACCAAGCTGTCATCCTCTAGGATTAAAAAGAGTGAAGTAGTTGGATCACAGCACCAACAGTGTCTTCCATTTAAAGCAAGTAAGATAGAAATTTGGGCCAATGGCACCAACCTTAGTTCATTTTAACAGTCCTATTAAGTACAACCTGGTCCCATGACTCCAAAATTTTTTTCGCCAATTCTTGAAAGTTGACTGTAAATTATAGCACCAAGCCATTTCCCTTGTAAGAGAAGGTAATGTGGACACTTAGAACATTCACACAAAGCCTAGATTCTTCTTTCAGGAACTCAATTTCTGAGCTAGAAGCAGGCTGAACATTGTTCCCATTTCCAGGAAGATGAGTAAAGACCATGGCTTAGAGAATTTATCCTACCTTTTCTTAACGGAACCTTAAATGGATGACTTGGCACCAGGTCTTGCTGTCTTGGTAGAAAAAAAAAACCTTGATAGGAGCCCATGGCTCCTCACTCAATCCTCTGCCCTGATCTGGTGGAGTTGCTGGATTTTGGAAAATACAACACAATGCCAGTTTAATTTTCTAGGTAAACTCAAGTGGAAAATGATTCCCATGAACTCAAGTCTGGTTCATTCTCAGAAATGATTCCCATTCAGAAATTTATTTTAGAGTGAGAGTGGTGACTTTGACTTACAGTTTGATTTACTTCACCTTTCCCAGAAGGTAGAGCTCAGATCTCATCCCACAGCATTTCTTGTCTTTTCCTAAAAGAGACTGAAGCGATGGCCTGGGCTCATGATTCTAAGCCTGTCTTTCCTGTACAAATATCGAAAGGTTTCCTAGGCCCACAGCAAAAAGCTCTTATGCAAGACAAACTAAAATAAAGACTTGGACCTGTGACACCAAGCCAGGAGTTTCCTCACATGAACTAGAGCACAGGCTCAGGTTCTCATCAAGATCTTCTAAATTATAACTGGCTAGATGAAACAACTACCTGCACTACACCCAAGATAGCCCCTGTGAACAAAAACTCATGTGAAGTGTACATCACACAAAGGTGTCCTCCCATATCAAAAAATAAAAAAATTAATTAAAAAAAGAAGGAAAGAAATAAAAAAAAGGAAAAGAAAAAAATATAAAAGAATGCAGTCCTCCGTTTGTACCAGCAACACTGTCTTTCCTTTAGAAAATGTGGAGTGGTGACCTCGGCCCAAGGCACAAAGCCTGTCTTCTCCTAACAATAAGTACAAGGGAGACTAGAACCCATGACAATAATTCTGTCCTCTCTGAAAATTAGCATATAGGAAACCTTCCCCACAGAGCAAGCCTGCCCTCAGGTCAGAGAATCTTAACTCCAATTTTAGAACCTGTCTCCTGCCTGGATTTCTAATGAGGATCCAGAGTGTTGACCTTGGTTTGCAGTTCCAGTACCTTCTCCTATTTTCAGTAAGTAGAGCTGTGAAACTGGCCCACATTTTTTCTCTTTCTATAACAGAGACTGAAGGGGTGGCCTGGCCCACAGTTATAAGCCTGTATTCTCCGAATGAACATTGCATGGTTTATTAGTTACCAAAAAAAAAAAAAAGCCTTCTTTATAAAAGAGAAATTAGAACGAAGACAGTGAATATGGCTTCAAGTATGGACCTCCTCAAAAGAACTTTTTGGGTTCACCTGCCAACAAAGTCAAGACCGTCTTTCGAGTCTCTCAGGTGTGTCCTGTCTAAGCAGACATTCCGGTCTTTCAGGATTTTCTGGTCTTTCGAGTCTCTCAGGTGTATCATGTCTAAGCGGTCCTTATGATTTTTCCATTCCTTCCTTTCTTTCGAGTCTCTCAGGTGTATCCTGTTTAAGCTGTCCTACTGGTCTTTCCGGTCCCTTCTGTCTTTCGAGTGTCTCAGGTGTATCCTGTTAACCGGTCCTTCCAGTCTTTCGAGTCTCTCAGGTGTATCCTATCTAAGCGATACTTCCGGTATTTGCGGTGCTTCCGGTCTTTGGAGTCTCTCAGGTGTATTCTATCTAAGCGGTCCTTTCAGTCGTTCTGGTCCTTCCAGTCTCTCGAGCCTCTGAGGTGTGTCCTGTCTAAGCGGTCGATCCGGTCGCTTTGGTTTTTATGGTCTTTCGAGGCTCTCAGCTGTGTCCTGTCTAATCTGTCTATCCGGTCTTGCCAGAGTTTCCGGACTTTTGAGTCTCTCAGGTGTAACCTGTCTAAGCGGTACTTTCGGTATTTGCAGTGCTTCCGTTCTTTCGAGTCTCACAGGTTTATCCTATCTAAGCGGTCCTTCTGGTCTTTGTGGTCCTACCAGTCTTTCGAGTCTCTCAGGTGTATCCTGTTTAAGCCGTCCTTCTGAACTTTCTGGTCCTTCTGGTCTTTCGAATCATTCAGGTGTATCCTGTCTAAGAGGTACTTAAGGTCTTTCGATCCTTCTGGGCTTTCGAGTCTCTCAGGTGTATCCTGTCTAAGCGGTATTTCCGTTATTTGCGGTGCTTTTGGTCTTTCGAGCTCTCAGCTTTATCCTATGCAAGCGGTTGTTCCGGTCTCTTCGGTCCTTCAAGTTTTTCGAGTCTCTCAAGTGTGTCCTGTCTAAGCGGACTTTCCGGTCTTTCCGGTTCTTCCGGGCTTTCGTATCTCTCAAGTGTATCCTATCTAAGTGGTACTTCCGGTATTTGCGTTGCTTCCAGTCTTTCGAGTCTCTCAGGTGTATCCTGTCTAAGTGGTCTTTCTGGTCTTTTCAGTCCTTCCGTTCCTTCGAGTCTCGCAGGTGTGTCCTGTCAAAGCAGACATTCCAGTCTTTCAGGTCCTTCTGGTCTTTCGAGTCTCTCAGGTGTATCATGTCTAAGCGGTCCTTATGGTTTTTCCATTCTTTCCGTTTTTTTCGAGTCTCTCATGTGTCCTGTCTAAGCGTACCTTATGGTCTTTCCGGTCCTTCCATTCTTTCGAGTCTCTCAGGTGTATCATATCTACGTGGTCCTTCCTGTCTTTCCGGTATTTCTGGGCTTTCTAGTCTCTCAGACGTATCTTGACTAAGCAGTCCTTCTGGTCTTTCCGGTACTTCCGGTCTTTTGAGTCTCTCAGGTGTGTCCTGTCTAAGAGGTTTTTCCGGTCTTTCCGGTTCTTTTGGTCTTCCATGTCTCTCAGGTGGATCCTGTCTAAATGGTCTTCTCGGTCTTTCTGGTCCTTCCGGTCATTCGAGTCTCTCAGATGTATCCTCTCTAAGCGGTACTTCCGGTCCTTGTGGTTTTTCCGGTCCTTCCGGTCTTTCTCTCAGGTTTATTGTATCTTAGCGGTCCTTCCGGTCTTTCTGGTCCTTCCAGTCTTTTGAGTCTCTCAGGTGTATCCTTTTTAAATGGTCCTTCTGGTCTTTCCTGTCCTTCGAGACTTTCGAGTGTCTCAGGTGTATCCTGTCTAAACGGTCCTTCCGGTCTTTCCGGTCCTTCTGGTCTTTCGAGTCTGTCAGGTGTATCCTATCTAAGCAGTACTTCTGGTATTTGTGATACTTCCGGTCTTTCGAGTCTCACAGGTGCATCATATCTAAGCGGTCTTTCCGGTCTTTCCTGTAATTCTGATCTATCGAGTCTCTCAGGTGTATCCTGTCTAAGCGATCCTTCCGGTCTTTACGGTCCTTCCGGTCTTTCGAATCTCTCAGGTGTATCCCGTTTGAGCAGTACTTTCAATCTTTCCGGCCCTTCTAGTCTTTCGAGTCTCTCAGGTGTATCCTGTCTCAGTGGTTTTTCTGGTCTATCCGGTGCTTCCTGTCTATCGAGTCACTTAGGTGTATCCTGTCCAAGCGGTCTGTCCGGTCTTTCGGGTCCCTTCTGTCTTTCAAGTCTCTAAGGTGTATCCTGTCTAAGCTGTCCATTCCGGTCTTTCCGTTCCTTCTGTTCTTTCGAGTCTCTCAGGAGTATCACGTGTACGCAGTACTATCTGTCTTTCTGGTCTTTCTGGTCTTTTGAATCTCTCAGGTGTATCTTGTATAAGCAGTCCTTCTGGTCTTTCTGGTCCTTCAGATCTATCGAGTCTCTCAGATGTACCCTATCTAAGCGGTCTTTCCGGTCTTTCGAGTCTCTCAGGTGTATCTTGTCTAAGCGGTCCTTCCACTCCTTCCGTTCTTTTCGGTCTTTCCAATCTCTCAGGTGTATCCTATCTAAGCAGTCGTTATGGTCTTTCCGGTCCTTCCGGTTTTTTGAGACTCTCAAGTGTGTCATGTAAAAGCAGTCCTTCCGGTCTTTCCGGTTTTTTTGGTCCTCCAAGTCTATCAGGTGGATCTGGTCTAAGCAGTCCTTCCGGTTTTTCTGGTCCTTTTGGTCTTTCGAGTCTCTCAGGTGTGTACTGTCTAAGTGGTCCTCCGGTCTTTCCGGTCCTTCTGGTCTTTCGAATCTCTCAGGTGTATATTGTCTAAGCAGTCCTTCAAGTCTTTCTGATCCTTCCGGTCTTTCGAGTCTCAGGTGTATCCTATCTAAGCGGACTTTCCGGTCTTTCTGGTCCTTCCGGTCTTTTAAGTCTCTCAGGTGTATCCTTTCTAAGCGATTCTTTAGGCCCTTACGGGCCTTGCAGTCTTTCGAACCTGTCAGGTGTTTCATATCTAAGTGGTCCTTTCGGTCATTCCTGTCTTTCTTGTCTTTCGAGTCTCTCAGGTGTGTCCTGTCTAAGCGGAACTTTCGGTATTTGTGGTGCTTCCGATCTTTCGAGACTCACAGGTGTATCCTATCTAAGCCTTCCTCCGATCTTTCCCATCCTTTCGGTCTTTCGAGTCTCTCAGGTGTATCCTGTTTAAGCGGTCGTTCTAGCCTTTCCATTTCTTCTGGTATTTCAAGTCTCTCAGGTGTATCCTTTCTAAGCGGTTCTTTCAGGATTTATGGTCTTTCCGGTCTTTCGAGTCTCTCAGGTGTGTCCTGTCTATGTGGTAGTTCCAGTATTTGGGTTGTTTCTGGTTTTTCGAGTCTCTAGGTGTATCCTGTCTAAACGGATTTTCCAGTCTTTTCGGTCCTTCCGGTCTTTCGAGTGTCTCCGTTGTATCCTCTCTAAGAGGTACTTCTGGTCTTTCAGGTCCTTCCGGTCTTTCGAATCTCTCAGGTGTGTCTTGTTTAAGCCGTCCTTCCAGTCTTTCCGGTTCTTCCAGTCTTTCGAGTCTCTCAGGTGTGTTTTGTCTAAGCGGCTCTTCCAGTCTTTCCGGTCCTTCCGGTCTTTCGAGTCTCTCAGGTGTATCCTGTCTAAGCGGTATTTCCGGTCTTTCTGGTCCTTCCAATCTTTCGAATCTCTCAGGTGTGTCCTGTGTAAGCGGTAGTTCCGGTATTTGCGGTGATTTGGGCTTTCGAGTCTCTAGGTGTATCCTATCTAAGCGGTTTTTCCGGGCTTTATGGTCCTTTCGGCCTTCCGAGTCTCTCAGGTGTATCCTATCTAAGCAGTACTTCCGGTATTTGCGGTACTTCCGGTCTTTTGATTCTCTCATGTGTATACTATCTATGCTGTACTTCCGGTTTTGCAGTGCTCCCGGTCTTTCCATTCTCTCAGGTGTATTCTTTCTAAGCGGTCTTTCCGTTCTTTCCTCTCCTTCCGGGCTTTCGAGTCTCAGGTGGATCCTATCTAAGCAGTACTTCTGGTATTTGCGGTGCTTCCGGTCTTTTGAGTATCTCAGGTGTATACTTTTTAAGCGGTCCTTCCGGTCTTTCATTTTCTTCCGGTCTTTCGAGTCTCTCAAGTGTATCCTGTCTAAGTGGTCCTTCCGGTCTTTCCAGTCCAGCCGGTCTTTCGAGTCTCCTAGGGGTATCCTGTCTAAGCGGTCCATCCGGTTTCTCCGGTCTTTCCGGTCCTTCGAGTCTCTCAGATGTATCCTGTCTAAGCACTCCTTCTGGTCTTTCCGGTCCTTCAGATCTTTCGAGTCTCTCAGGTGTAACCTATCGAAGCGGTCCTTTCGGTCTTTCTGGTCCTTCTGGTCTTTCTAGTTTCTCAGGTGTATCTTGTCTAAGCGGTCCTTCCTGTCTTTTTGGTCTTTCCGATCTTTCGAGTCTCTCAGGTATATACTATCTAAGCGGTCCTTCCTGAATCTGCGGTGCTTCCAGTCTTTCGAGTCTCTCAGGTGTATCCTATCTAAGCAATCCTTCCGGTCTTTCTGGTCCTTCCAGTATTTTGAGGCTCTCAGGTGTGTCATGTCTAAGCGGTCCTTCCGATCTTTCCGGTTCTTTTGATCCTCCGAGTTCTCAGGTGGATTCTGTCTAGGCGGTCCTTCCGATCTTTCTAGTCCTTCCGGTCCTTCGACTCTCTCAAGTGTATGCTGCCTAAGCGCTTTTTCCGGTCTTTAGGTCCTTCCGGTCTTTCGAGTCTCTCAGGTGTATCCTATCTAAGCGGTCCTTTCGGTATTTGTGGAGTTCCGGTCGTTCGAGGCTCTCAGAAATATCCTATATAAGTGGATCTTCCTGTCTTTCCTGGCCTTCTGGTCTTTCAAGTCTCTCAGGTTATCCTGTCTAACCTGTTCTTCCGGTATTTCAAGTCTCTCAGGTGTGTCCTGTAAGCGTTCCTTCCGGTCTTTCCGGTCCTTCTGGTCTTTCTAGTCTCTCAAGTGTTTCCTATCTAAGCGGTCCTTCTGGTATTTGCAGTTCTTTCGGTCTTTTGAGTTGCTCAGTTATGTCATATCAAAGCGGTCCTTCCGGTCTTTACTGTCTTTCGGTCCTTCAAGTCTTTCAGGTGTATCCTATCTAAGCGGTCCTTCCGGTCATTCTGGTCCTTCCGGTCTTTCAAGTATCTCAGGTGTGTTCTGTCTAAGCGTTCCTTCTGGCCTTTCCCGTCCTTCCGGTCTTTTGAGTCTCTAAGGTTTATCCTATCTAAATGGTCCTTCTGGTATTTGCGGTACTTCCGGTCTTTCGAGTCTCTAAGATATATCATATCTAAGCGTTTCTTCTGGTCTTTTTGGTCCTTCCGGCCTTTCGAGTCTCTCAGATTTATTCTGTTTAAGCCGTCCTTCCGGTCTTTTCGGTCTTTCCGATCTTTCGAGTCTCTCTGGTGTGTCTTGTCTAAGCGGTCTTTCCGGTTTCCCGGTTTTTCTGGTCTTTTCAGTCTCTCAGGTTTATCCTGTGTAAGTCGTCCTTCTGATCTTTCTGGTCGTTCCTGTCTTTCGACTCTCTCAGGTGTATCCTTTCTAAGCAGTCCTTCCGGTCTTTCCGGTTCTTCCGGTCTTTCGAGTCTCTCAGGTGTATCCTGTCTAAGCGGTCCTTCCGGTCTTTCCGTTCCTTCTTGTCTTTCGAGTCTCTCAAGTGTATCCTGTCTAAGGGATTCTTTAGGTCTTTTGGGCCTTCCGGTCTTTCGAGTCTCTCAGGTGTATGCTGTCTAAGTGGTCCTTCCGGCCTTTCCGGTCCTCCGGTCTTTTGAGTTTCTCAGGAGTATCCTGTCTAAGCGGTTCTTCCGGTCTTTCCGTTACTTCCGGTCTTTCGAGTCTCTCAGGTGTATGTAGTCTAAGTGGTCATCCGCCTTTCTGGTCTTTCTAGTCTTTCAATTCTCTCAGGTGTATCCTGTCTAAGCGGTCCTTCCGGTCTTTCCAGTCCTCCAGTCTTTTGAGTCTCTCAGCTGTATTCATTCTAAGCGGTACTTCCGTTATTTGTGTTGCTTCCGGTTATTCGAGTCTCTCCGGTGTATCCTATCTAGGCGATTCTTTCGGTCTTACTGGTCCTTCCTGTCTTTCGAGTCTCTCATGTGTATTCTGTCTAAGCGGTCCATCTGTTTTTTTCCGATCCTTCCGGTCTTTCGAGTCTCTTAGGTGTATCCTGTCTAAGCGGTCCTTCCTTTCTTCCCATTCCTTCTGGTCTTTCGAGTCTCTCAAGTGTATTCTGTCTAAGCATTCTTCAGGTCTCTCCGGGACTCTGGTTTTTCGAGTCTCTCCGGTGTGCTCTGTCTAAGCGGTACTTCCGGTATTTGCGGTGCTTCTGGTCTTTCGAGTCTCTCAGGTGTATCCTTTGTAAGTGGACCTCCGGTCTTTCCGGTCCTTCCGGTCTTTCGAGTTTCTCAGCTGTATTCTTTCTAAGCGGTCCTTGGTCTTTCCGGTCCTTTCGGTCTTTCGAGTCTCTCAGTTGTATCCTGTCTAAGCGGTCCTTCCGGTATTTTCGGTTCTTCTGGTCTTTCGAGTCTCTCAATTGTATCCTGTCTAAGCGATTCTACAGATCTTTCCGGGCCTTCCGGTCTTTCGAGTCTCTCAATTGTATTCTATATAAGCGGTAATTCATGTATTTGCTGTGCTTCCGGTCTTTTGAGTCTCTCGTTTTATCCTATCTAAGCCGTCCTTCCTGTCTTTCTGGTCCTTCCGGTCATTTGAGTCTCTCAGGTGTATCCTGTATAGGCGGACCTTGCGTTATTTCTAGTCCTTCCGGTCTTTCAATTATTTCAGGTGATTTTTCCGGTCTTTCTAAGCGGTTTTCCCGGTCTTTTCGATCCTTCCTTTCTTTCGAATCTCTCAGGTATGTCCCGTCTAAGCCGTCCTTCCGGTCTTTCCGATTGTTCCGGTCTTTCAAGTCTCTCTGGTGTATCCTGTGTAAGCGGTCCTTTCTGTCTTTCCGGTCCTTCTGGTCTTTTCAGTCTCTCTGGTGCATGCTGTCTAAGTGGTCCTTTCTGTCTTTTTAGACCTTCTGGTCATTCCAGTCTCTCAGGTGTGTCCTGTCTAAGTGGGCTATCTGGTCTTCCCAGTCCTTCCGGTCTTTAGAGACTCTCAGGTGTATCCTGTCTAAGCGGTTTTTCCGGTCGTTCCGGTCCTTCCAGTATTCGAATCTCTCAGGTGTATTCTGTCTAAGTGGTCCTTCCGGTCTTTCCAATTTTTCTGGTCTTTCGAGTCTCTCAGGTGTATCCTGTGTAAGCGGTTTTTCCGGTGTAATGGTCCTTCTGGTCCTTCGAGTCTCTCAGGTGTATCATGTCTAAGCGATTCTTCAGGTCTTTCTAGGCCTTCCGGTCTTTCAGTTTCTCCAGTGTATCCTGTCTAGGTGGTACTTCCGGTATTTGTGGTGCTTCCGGTCTTTCCAGTCTCTCCGGTGTGCCCTGTCTAAGCGGTACTTCCGGTCTTTCCTGTCCTTCTGGTCTTTCGAGTCTCTCACATGTATTGTGTCTAAGAGGTCTTTCAGCTCATTCCGGACCTTCCAGATTTTCAAAATTCTCAGGTGTATCCTAAGCGGTCCTTCCTGTTTTTCCGGTCCTTCTCGACTTTCGAGTATCTCAAGTGTATCTTGTCTAAGTGATTTTTCCGGTCTTTCTGGGCCTTCCGGTCTTTCGAGTCTCTCAGGTGTTTGCTATATAAGCGTTAATTCTGGTATTTGCGGTGCTTCCGGTCTGTCGAGTCTCTGTGGTGTATCCTGTGTAAGTGGACCTTCTGGTTTTTCTGGTCCATCCGATCTTTCGAGTCTGTCAGTTGTGTCCTGTCTAAGCAGACCTTCCGGTCTTTTCGGTCCTTCGGGTTTTTCAAGTCTCTCAGGTGTATCCTGTCTAAGCAGTCCTTCCAGTCTTTCTGGTCCTTCCGGTCTTTGGAGTCTCTCAAGTGTATTCTGTGTAAGCGGTCCTTCCGGTCTTAATGGTCCTTTCAGTAACTTGAGTCTCTCCGGTGTATCCTATCTATGCGGCACTTCTGGTATTTGCGGTGCTTACAGGCTTTCGAGTCTCTCAGTTGTATCCTGTCTAAGCGGCCATTCCAGTCTTTCCAGTCCTTCGGTCTTTCGAGTCTCTCTGGTGTATCCTGTCTCAGCGGTTTTTCAGTCTTTCAGGTCCTTACGGTCTTCCGAGTCTCTCAGGTGCATCCTATAATAGCGGTACTTCTGGTATTTGCGTGCTCCGATCTTTCGAGTCCCACAATTCTATCCTATCTAAGTGGTCCTTCCGGTCTTTCTGGTCCTTCTAGTCTTTTGAGGCTCTCAGGTATATTTTTTCTAAGCGGTCCTTCCGGTCTTTCGTTCTTTCGAGTCTCTCAGTGTATTCCGTCTAAGCAGTCCTTCAAGTCTTTCCGGTTTTTCAAGTCTTTCAAGTCTCTCAAGTGTATCCCCTCTGATTGGTCCTTCGATTCTTTCCGGTTTTTCCAGTCTTTCGAGTCTCTCAGGTATATCCTATCTAAGCGGTCCTTCCGGTCATTTTGGTCCTTCCGTTCTTTCAAGTTTCTCAGGTTTTTGCATTCTAAGCATTCCTTCCGGTCTTTCCGGTACTTCCGGTCTTTCTAGTCTTTCAGGTGTATCCTGTCTAAGCGGTCCTTCCGGTCTTTCCGGGCCTTCCGGTCTTCCGAGACTATCAGGTGTATCCTGTCTAAGCGGTCCTTCTGGTATTTGCAGTGCTTCCTGTCGTTCCAGTCTCTCAGGTGTATCCAGTCTAAGCAGTTTTTCCGGTCTTTTCAGTCTTTTGAATTTCTCAGGTGTATCCTTTCTAAGCAGTCATTCCGGTTTCCGCTTTTTCCGGTCTTGCGAATCTCTTAGGTGTATCCTGTCTGAGTGGTCCTTCCGGTCTTTCCTGTCCTTCTGGTCTTTCGAGTCTCTAAGTTTTATCAAGTTTAAGTGGTCCTTCCGGTCTTTCCAGTCCTTCAGGTCTTTCAAGTCTCAGGTGTATCATTTTAAGCAGTCCTGCCAGTAATTGCATTGTTTCCGGTCTTTCGAGTCTCTTAGGTGTATTCTCTCTCAACCGTCCTTCCAGTCTTTCCGGTCCTTCCGGTCTTTCGATTCTCTCTGGTGTATCCTGTCTAAGCGGTCCTTCCGGTCTTTCCGGTTCTTCCCTTCTTTCGAGTTTCTTAGGCATATCCTGTCTAAGCTGTCCTTCTAGTTTTTTCGGTCCTTCTGGTATTTCGAGTTTCAAGACTGGAAGGACCGGTTAGACAGTATACACCTTAGACTCGAAAGACCGAAAGACCGGAAAAACCATAAGGACCACACATACGGGATACACCTGAGAGTCTCGTGAGACCGGTAAAACTGGAAATCCTGGAAGGACCGCTTACAGTATACATCTAAGAGACTCGAAATATCGGAAGGACTGGAAGACTGGAAATACTGCTTAGACAGGATACACCTGAGAGACTAGAAAGACTGGAAAGACTGGAAAGTTTGGAAGGACCGCTGAGACAGGATACACATGAGAGACTCGAAAGAACGGAAGGACTGGAATGATCAGAAGGACCGGTTAGACGAGAAACACCAGAGAAACAAGAAAGACCGAAAAGACCGGAAAGACCGGAAGGACCGCTCAGACAGGATACACCTGAGAGACTCGAAAGACCGAAAAGATCGGAATGACAGGAAGGATGCTCAGACAGGATACACTTGAAAGACTCGAAAAAACCGGAAGGACTGGAAAGACCGCTTAGTCGCAATACTCCTGAGAGACTCGAATGACCGAAAAGACCAGAAAGATCTGAAAGACTGCTTAGACAGGATACACCTGGGACACTAGAAAGACTGGAAAAACCGTTAAGACCGGAAGGACGGGTTAGACAGTATATCCCTAAGAGACTCGAAAGATCAGAAGTACTGGAAAGACTGGAAGGACCAGTTAGACAGGATACACCTCAGAGACTCGAAAGACCGGAAGAACCGCAAAGACCGGAAAAACCGCTTTGACAGGATACACCTGAAAGACTCGAAAGACCGGAAGGACTGGAAAAACGGAATACCCGCTTAGACAGGATACAACTGACAGACTAGAAAGACCGGAATGATCGCTTAAATAGAATACACATGGAGACTTGAAAGACGGAATCGATCAAAAACACTGGAAGGTCCACTCAGATAGGATACACCTGAGAGACTTGAAAGACCAGAAGGACCGGAAAGCCCAGAAGGACCGCTTTGAAAGGATACACATGAGAGATTTGAAAGATCGGAAGAACGGCAAATACCGGAACTACCGCTTAGATAAGATACACCTGAGAGGCTCGAAAGACTGGAAGGACCGTAAAAGACCAGAAGGACGGCTTAGACCGGAAACACCTGAGAGTCTTGAAAGACCGGAAGGACCGGAAAAACCGAAAGGGCCACTTGGATAGCATAAAAATACGAGGCTTGAAAGACCATAAGCATCGCAAATACCGGAAGTACCGCTTAGATAGGATACACCTGAGAGACTAGAAAGACTGGAAGAACCAGCAAGACCGGATGACCGCTTAAAAAGGACACACCTGCGAGACTCGAAAGAATGGAGGGACTGTAAAGCCCGGGAGGACTGCTTTGGCAGAATACACCTGAGGGACTTGAAAGATGAGAAGGACCAGAAAGACTGGAATTATCAATTAAATAGGATACACATGAGAGAATCGAAAGACCCATAAGACCAAAAAGACTGGAAGGACTGCTTTAACAGGACACACCTGAGAGACTCGAAAGACCAAAAGGGTCAGAAATACCAGAAGTACTGCTTAGATAGGATACACCTGATAGACTGGAAATACCAAAAGGGCTGGAAAGACCAGAAGGACCTCTAAGACAGTATACACCTGAGAGATTCGAAAGACCGAAAAAACCGGAAAGACCGGAAGGAGCGCTTAGATAGGATACACCTGAGAGATTTGAAAGACCGGAAGAACCGCAAATATTGGAACTACGCTTAGATAGGATACACCTGAGAAACTCGAAATACCGGAAGAACCAGAAAGACCGAAAGGACCGCTTAGAAAAGACACACCTGAGAGACTCGAAATTCCGGAAGAACCGGAAAGACCGAAAGAACCGCTTAGACAGAATACACCTGAGAGACTCGAAAGACCAGAAGGACCAGAAATTCCAGACTACCGCTTAGACAGGGCACACCTGAGAGACTCGAAAAACTGGAACGACCGGAAAGACCGAAAGGACCACTTAGATAGGATACACCTGAGAGACTCGAATGTCCGAAAGCATGGCAAATACCGGAAGTACCGCGTAGAAAGGACACACCTGAGAGACTCGAAAGACCCGAAGAAAACGAAAGCCCGGAAGGACCACTAGACAAAATACACCTGAGAGATATGAAAACCCGGAAGGACCAAAAAGACGGGAAGGACTGCTTCGACAGAATACACCTGAGAGACTGGAAAGACCGAAATGACCGGAAAGACCGGAAAGTCCGCTTAGACAAGACACACTTGAGAGACTGGAATGACCGGACGAACCGGAAAGACCAGAAGGACCGCTTAGACAGGATACACCTGAAAGACTGGAAAGCCCGGAAGGACCAAAAACACCGGAAGTACCACTTAGATAGGATAGACCTGAGTGACTCGAAAGACCGTAAGAACCGCAAATACTGGAACTACCGCTCAGATAGTATACACCTTAGAGACTCGAAAGACCAGAAGGATTGGAAATACTGGAGGACCACTTAGACAGGATATACCTGAGAGACTCGAAAGTCTGGAAGCATTGCAAATACCAGAAGCACCGTTTAGATAGGATAAACGTGAGAGACTCGAAAGACCGGAAGACTGGAAAGACCGGAAAAAGCGCTTAGATAGAATACACCTGAGAAACTCAAAATACCGGATGTACCACAAATACTGGAAGTACCGCTTAGATAGGATACACCTGAGTGACTCGAAAGAAGGGAAGGATGAAAGACCGGAAGGACCGCTTACATAGGATACACCTGAGAAACTCGAAATACCAAAAGAACCGAATATACCGGAAGTACCGTTTAGATAGGATACACCTGAGAGACTGAAAGAACGGAAGTACTGGAAAGACCAGACGGACTGCTTAGAAAGAACACAACTTAGAGACTCAAAAGACCCAAAGGTAACGAAAGACCGGAAGAACCACTAGATAAAATACACCTGAGAGACTAGAAAGAACGGAAGGACCAAAAAGACCGGAAGGACCGCTTCGACAGGATACACCTGAGAGACTTGAAAGACCGCTAGGACCGGAAAGACCGGAGGGACCGCTTAAATAGGACACACTTGAGATACTCGAAAGACTGGAAAGATCAAATAGAACGGAAGGATCGCTTAGACAGGACACACCTGAGAGACTCGAAAGACCTGAAGGACCGCAAATACCGGAAATACAACTTAGACAGGATACACCTGAAAGACTTGAAAGACCAAAAGGACCGGAAAGTCTGGAAAGACCTCTTATACAGGACACATCTGAGAGACTCGAAAGACCAGAAGGACCAGAAAGATCAGAAAAAGCGCTTAAATAGGATACATCTGAGTAACTCGAAATACTGGAAGCACCACAAATATCGGAAAAACCGCTTTGATAGGATACACCTGAGAAACTTGAAAGACCGGAAGGTCCGTAAAGACCGTGATATCCACTTAGACAGGACACACAGGAGAGACTCAAAAGACCGGAGGAAATGGAAAGACCGAAGGACCTCTTAGATAAAATATCCTGAGAGACTCCAACGACCGGAAGGACAGGAAAGACCGAAAAGAATATATCGACAGAATACACCTCAGAGACCTGAAAGACCGGAAGGACCGGAAAGACCGGAAGGACCGCTTAGACAGGAAACACGTGAGAGACTCAAAAGACCGGAAGCACCACAAATGCCGGAAGTACCGCTGAGATAGGATACACCTGAGAGACTCGAAAGACCGGACGACCCGGAAAGACCAGAAGGACCGCTTCGACAAGATACACCAGAGAGAGGCGAAAGACCAGAAGGACCTGAAAGACCGGAAAGACCGCTTAAACAGGACACACCTGAAAGACAAGAAAGACCGGAAAGCCCTTAAAAACTGGAAGGACTGTTTAGAAAGTTTACACCTGAGAGACTCGAAAGACAGAGATGACTGGAAAGCCCAGGAAGTCCACTTCAACAAGATAAACCTGAGAGATGAGAAAGACCGGAAGGACCGGAAAGACCGGTATGTCTGCTTAGACAGGACACACCTGAGAGACTCGAAAGACTGGAAGGACTGCTTAGAAAGGATACACCTGAGAGACTGGAAAGACTGGAAGAACCGGAAAGACTGGAAAAACTGCTTAGACAGGACACACCTGAGAGAATCGAAAGACCAGAAAAACCCGAAGGACCGGAAGAACCGCTTAGATAGGATATACCTGAGAGACTCAAAAAACCATAAGCACTGCAAGGCACGAAATTACCACTTAGATAGGATACACCTGAGAGACTCAAAAAACTGGAAGTCACGGAAAGACCAAAAGTACCACTTAGACAGGATACACCTCAGAGACTCGAAAGACCGGAAGCATCGCAAATGCCGGAAGTACCGCTTAGATAGAACACACCTGACATACTCGAAAGACCGGAAGGACCGGTAGACTGTAAGGATCGCTTAGACAGGGTACACCTGAGAGACTGGAAAGACGGGAAGCACCACAAATACCGGAATAACTGCTTAGATAGTATACACCTGACTGACTCGAAAGACCAGAAGGACAGAAAATATCGCAAGAAACGCTTAGATATGATACACCTGAGAGACTCGAAATATTGGAAGCACCGAAAATACCGGAGGTATCGCTAAGATAGGATACACCTGAAAGCTTCGAAAGACCGGAAAGCCGGTAAAGACAGGAAGGATCGCTTAGAGAGGATACACCTGAGAGACTTGAAAGACCGGAAGAACCGCAAATACCGAAACTACCGGTTAGAAAGGATACATATGAGAGGTTCGAAAGACCAGAAGAACCGGAATGTCTAGAACGACTGCTTAGACAGGACACACCTGAGAGGCTCGAAAGACCGGAAAGCCCGTAAAAACCATAAGGACAGCTTAGAAAGGTTGCATCTGAGAGACTCAAAAGAACTTAATAACCAGAAAGACCAGAAAGTCCGCTTAGACAGGACACACTTGAGAGACTCGAAAGACCGGAAAGCCCGTAAAGACCATAAGGACAGCTTAGAAAGGTTGCATCTGAGAGACTCAAAAGACCTTAATAACCGGAAAGACCAGAAAGTCCGCTTAGACAGGACACACTTGAGAGACTCGAAAGACCGGAGGACCGGAGAGAATGGAAGGACCGCTTAGACAGGATGCACCTGAGAGACGCGAAAAATAGGAAGCACCACAAATACCGGAAGGACCGCTTAAAAAGGATACACCTGTGAGGCTCGAAAGACCGGAAGGACCAGAAAGACTGGAAGGACCGCTTAGATAGCATACAACTGAGACTCGAAAGACCGGAAGCACCCCAAATACGGGAAGTACGGCTTAGATAGGACACACCTGAGAGACTCGAAATTCCGGAAGGACCCGAGAGACAGGAAGAACCGCTTAGATAGTAGAGACATGAGAGACTAGAAAGACCGTAAGGAACGAAAAGACAGGAAGAAAGCCTGGATAGAATATACCTGAGAACTCGAAAGACAGGAAGGACCAGAAAGACAGGAAAAATGTCTTAAACCGGATACAACTTAGAGACTCGAAAGACCTGAAAAACTGGAAGTAACGGAAAGACATCTTTGACAGGTTACACCTGAGAGACTCGAAAGAGCAAAAGGACCAGAAAGACCAGAAGGATCGCATAGACAGGACACACCTGAGAGACCCTAAAGCCCGGAAGGACCGGAAAGACCGGAAGGACCGCTTAGACAGGACACATCTGAGAGATTCGAAAGACTGGAAGGACCAGAGAGACCGGAAAGACCGCTTATATATGATACACCTGAGAGACACGAAAAATAGAAAGCACCGCAAACACCGGAAATACTGCTTAGATTGGATACACCTGGGAAACGCGTAATACCAAAAAAAGAGGAAAGACCGGAAGGAACACTTAAACAGAATACACCTGAGAGACTCAAAAGACCGGAAGGACCGGAAAGACTGAAACCGCTTAGATAGGATACACCTGAGACACTCCTAAGACCGGAAGCTCCACAAATACAGGAAGTACCACGTAGATAGGATAGACCTGAGAGACTAGAAAGACCGGAAGACCGGAAAGACTGGAAGGATGCTTGGATAGAATACACCTGAGAGACTTTAAAGACCGAAAAGACCTGAATGACCGAAAGGACTGCTGAGATAGGATACACCTGAGAGACTCGAAATACCGGACGCACCGCAAATACCGGAAGTACCGCTTATTCAGGATACACATGAGTGTCTTGAAAGAATGGGAGGACCGGAAAGCCTTGAAGTACCGCTTAGATAGGATATACCTGAGAGATTTGAAAGACAGGAAGCACCGCAATGACCGGAAGTACCGCTTAGATAGGATACACCTGAGAAACTCGAAAGATCAGAAAGACCGGAAGGACGGCTTAAACAGGATACACCGGAGGAAATCGAAACAGCGGAAAGACCAGAAAGACCGGAAGGACCGCTTCGTTAGGATATAGCTGAGACACGCGAAAGACTGCAGGCACCAAAATTACCGGAAGTACCGCTTAGATAGGATACACCAGAGAGACTAGACAGACCGATAGGACCGGAAAGACTGGAAGGAACGCATGGATAGGATACACCTGAGAGACTCAAAAGACCGGCAGGACCGGAACGACCGGAAATTCTGCTTAGACAGGACACATCTGAGAGACTCAAAAGAACGGTAAGACCAGAAAGCCTGGAAGTACGGCTTAAACAGGATACACCTGAGAGACTCGAAAGACTGGAAAGAACGGAAAGCCTGGAAGGACCGCTTAAACAGGATACACCTGAGAGACTCAAAAGACCGAAGGACCAGAAAGACTGGAAGGACCGCTTCGATATGATACACCTGAGAGACTAGAAAGATCGAAAGTACGGCACATTCCGGAAGAAGCGCTTTGATAGGATACACCTGAGAGACTCGATAGACCGGAAGCACCGCAAATACCGAAAGGACCACTTAGACAGGCTACACCTTAGAGACTCGAAAGACCGGAAGGACCGAAAAGACCAGAAATTTTTCTGAGACAGGACACACCTGAAAGACTAGAAAG
Organism: Cynopterus sphinx; assembly: GCA_030015415.1. Taxonomy (NCBI): domain Eukaryota; kingdom Metazoa; phylum Chordata; class Mammalia; order Chiroptera; family Pteropodidae; genus Cynopterus; species Cynopterus sphinx. Next base: position 58,988,720 of record CM057382.1, read on the forward strand.
ACCGGAAGTACCGGAAAGAACAGAAACTCCGGTTAGACAGGACATACCTGAGACTCGAAAGACCGGAAGGACGAAAAATACCGGAGGACCGCTTACATAGGTTACACCTGAGAAACTCAAAAGAACGGAAGGACCAGAAAGACCGGAAGGACGGCTTAGACAGGATACACCTGAGAGACTCGGAAGACTGGAAGTACCGGAAAGAACGGAAGGACTCCTTAGAAAGGATACACCTGAGAGACTTGAAAGCCGGAAGGTCCGAAAATACCGGAAGGACCGCTTAGTTAGGATACACCTGAGAGACTCGAAAGACCGGAAGCACCGCAAATACCAGAAGTACCGCTTAAATAGAATACACTTGAGAGACTTGAAAGACGGGAAGGACTGAAAGACTAGAAGTACCTCTAAGACAGGATACAACTGAGAGACTCAAAAGACGGAAGGACCGGAAAAACCAAAGGACCGCTTAGAAAGGACACACTTGAGAGACTCAAAAGACCGGAAGGACCAAAAAGACCAGAAGGACCACTTAAACAACAAACACCTGAGATACTCGAAAGACCGGAAGGACCGCTTAGATAGTACACACCTGAGAGACTCGAAAGACCAGAAGCCTCACAAATACCGGAATTACCGCTTAGATAGGATACACCTGAGAGACTCGAAAGACAAGAAGGACCGGAAAGACAGGAAGGACGGCTTAAACTGGATACACCTGAGAGACTCAAAAGAATGGAAGGACCGGTAAGAATGCAAGGACCTCTTAGATAGGTTACACCTGAGAGACTCGATAGAGCGGAAGGACGGGAAAGATCGGAAGGACCGCTTAGACAGGATACAAATAAGATAATCGAAATACGGGAAAGAATGGAAAGACCAGAAGGACCGCTTCGACAGGATAAACCTGAGAGACTCAAAGAAGGGAAAGACTGAAAAGACCGGAAGGCCCGCTTAGACAGGACACACCTGAGAGACTCGAAAAAACGGAAGGACCAGAAAGTCCCAGAAGACCGCTTATATAGGACACACCTGAGAGACATGAATGATAAGAAGCACCTCAAACAGCGGAAGAACTGCTTAGATAGGATACACCTGCTGAACTTGTAATACAGGAAAAAGCGGAAAGACTGGAAGGACCGCTTAAACAGGATACACCTGAGAGACTCGAAAGACCGGGAGGACCGGAAAGACTGGAACCGCTTAGATAGGATACACCTGAGACACTCGAAAGCCCGGAAGCACCACAAATACCGTTGGTACCACTTGGATAGGATAGACCTGAGAGACTAGGAAGACCGGAAGGCCCGGAAAGACGGGAAGAAACGTTTGGATAGGATACACCTGAGACACTCGAAAGCCCGGAAGCACCACAAATACCGTTGGTACCGCTTGGATAGGATAGACCTGAGAGACTAGGAAGACCGGAAGGCCCGGAAAGACGGGAAGAAACGTTTGGATAGGATACACCTGAGAGACTCGAAAGACCGGAAGGACCGGAAAGACAGAAAGGACGGCTTAAACAAGATACACCTGAGAGACTTGAATGACCGGAAGGTGCGGAAAGATCGGAGGGAACGCTTAGACAAGTTACACCTGAGATCCTCGAAGGACCAGAAAGACCAGAAGGACTGCTTACACATGATAAACCTGAGAAATTCGAAAGACTGGAGAGACCAGAAAGATCGAAAATTCCACTTAGATAGGACACACCTGAGAGACTCGAAAGACCGGAAGGACCAAAAAGATGGAAGAACTGCTTAGACAGGATACACCTGAGTGACTCTAAAAACCAGAAGGATCGGAAAGACTGGATGGACCGCTGAGACAGGATATGCCTGAGAGACTCTAAAGACTGGAAGCACTACAAATACAGAAAGATCCGCTTTAATAGGAAACACTTGACACACTCAAAAGATCTGAAGGACCGCAAAGACCTGAAGGACCGCTTAGACAGGATACACCTAAGGGACTCGAAAGCCTGGAAGAGCTGGAAAGACCGGAAGCACCATTTAGAAAGGATACACCTTAGAGATTCGAAAAACTGGAAGCACCGCAAATACCGGAAGTACCGCCAAGATAGGATACTCCAGAGAGACTGAAAAGACTAGAAGTAACAGAAAGACCAGAAGGACCACTTAGACAGGACACCCCTGAGACACTCGAAAGACCGGAAGGACCGGAAAGCCTGGAAGGACAGCTTAGACAGGATACACCCGAGAGACTCAAAAAAACGGATTTACCAGAATGACTGGAAAGACCGCTTAGAAAAGATACACTAGAGACTCGAAAGACCAGAAGCACCGCTTAGACAGGTTAAATCTGAGAGACTCGAAAAACTGGACGGACCAGAAAGACTGGAAGGACCGCTTAGACAGGATACACCGGAGAGACTCGAAAGACGGGAAGCACCGCAAATACCGGAAGGACCGCTTAGATAGGATACACTTGAGAGACGCGAACGATCATATTCCGGATGTACTGCTTAGATAGGATATATACGGCATATTCCGGATGTACTGCTTAGATAGGATACACCTGAGAGACTCAAAAGACCGGAAGGACTGGAAAGACCGGCAAGACCACTTAAATAGGATTCACCTGAGAGACTGGAAAGACCGGAAGTACCGGGAAGACACAATGGACACTTAGATGGGATACATCTGAGAGACTCGAAAGACCGGAAGGACTGGAAAGACCGGAAGTACCGCTTAGATAGGATACACCTGAGAGTCTCAAAAAACCGGAAGCACTGCAAATACCAGAAGTACTGCTTAAATAGGATACACCTGAGAGAGTAGAAAGACCGAAAGGACCGGAAAGACGGGAAAGAATGCTTGAATAGGATACACCTGAGAAACTCGAAAGACCAGAAGGACTGGAAAGACCAGAAAAACGGCTTAAACCGGATACACCTGAGGGACTCGAATGACCGGAAGGCCCGGAAAAACCAGAAAGACCGCTTAGACAGGTTACACCTGAGAGACTCGAAGGACTGTAGAGACCGGAAAGACCGCTTAGACAGGATACACCGGAGCGACTTGAAAGATGGGAGGGACCGGAAAGACCGGATACTCCGCTTAGACAGCACACACCTGAGAGACCTAAAGACGAGAAGCACTGCAAATACCGGAAGTACTGTTAAGATAGGATACACCTGACAGACTCGAAAGACCAGAAGGACTGGAAAGACCGGAAAAACCGCTTGGAGGGGATACACCTGAGAGTCTTAAAAACCGGAAGCATCGCAAATACCAAAAGTACCGCTTAAATAGGATACACCTGAGAGACTCAAAATACCTGAAGGACCGGAAAGACTGGAAGGACCGCTTAGAAAAGATACACCCGTGAGACTCGAAAGACAGGAAGCCCCGGAAATACCGGAATGACCTTTAGATAGGATACACCTGAGAGACGTGAATGATCAGAAGTACGGCATATTTCAAAAGTAATGCTTAGATAGGATATACCTGAGAGACTCGAAAGACCAGAAGCACCACAAATACCAGAAGAACTGCTTAGAGAGGAAACACCTGAGGGACTTGAAATACCGGAAGGACTGGAAACACCGGAAGGACCGCTTTGATAGGATACACATAAGAGACTTTAAAGACCGGAAGGACTGTAAAGACATGAAGGACGGCTTAGACAGGATAAACCTAAGAAACTCGAAAGACTGGAAGGGCCGGAAAGACCAGAAGGTCTACTTAGAAAGGATACAAATTAGAGATTCGAAAGACCGGATGCACCGCAAAAACCAGAGTACTGCTTAGATAGGATACACCTGAGAGACTCAAAAGACAAGAAGGAATGGAAAGATCGGAAAGATGGCTTAGACAGGACACCCTTGACTCGAAAGACCAGAAAGACCGTAAAGACTGGAAGGACCGCTTAGACAGGATACACCTGAGAGACTCAAAAAACCGAAATTACGGGAACACTGGAAGGACCGGTTAGAAAGGATAAATCTGAGAGACTCGACATACCAGAAGCACCACAAATACCGGAAGTACCGCTTAGATAGGATACACCTGAGAAACTCGAAATATCGAAAGGACCGGAAAGACCGGAAGGACCGCTTAGAGAAGATACACCTGAGAGACTCAAAGTCCGGAAGGACCGGAAAGACCGGAAGGACAGCAAATATCAGAAGTACCACTTAGATTATGTACACCTGAGAGACTCGAAAGATGGGAAGCACCGCAAATACCGGAATTACTGCTTAGATAGGATACACATGAGAGACTCGAAAGACGTGAAGCACCGTAATTACCGGAAGTACTGCTTAGATAGGATACACCTGAGAGATTCGAAAGGTGGGAAGGACCAGAATACCGGAAGGACCGCTTAGATAGGATACACCTGAGAGAATCGAAAGACAGGAAGCATCGCTAATACCGGAAGTACCGCTTAGATATTATACACTTGAGAGACTCGAAAGACCAGAAGGACCGGAACGACTGGAAGGACTGCTTAGATAGGATACACCTGAGAGACTCGAATGACCGGAAGGACCAGAAAGACTGGAAGGAATGCTTGGATAGGATACACCTGAGAGACTTGAAAGACCAAAATGACTGGAAAAACCAGAAATTCTGCTTATACAGGACACACATGAGAGACTCGAAAGACCGGAAGGACCAAAAAGACCGGAGGACCGCTTAGATAGGATATACCTGAGAGACTTGAAAGACCGGAAGGTCCGGAAAGATGGGAAGGACCGCTTAGTTAGGATACACGTGAGAGACTCGAAAGACCGGAAGCACCGCAAATACCAGAAGTAATGCTTAGTTATGATACACCAGAGATACTCGAAAGACTGGAAGTACCGGAAATACTGGAAGTACCGCTTAGATAGGATACACCTGAGAGACAAGAGAGAAAAAAGGACCAGAAAGACCAAAGGACCACTTAGACAGGACACACCTGAGAGACTCGAAAGTTCGAAAAAACCGGAGGGACCGGAAGGACCACTTAGACAACATACACCTGAGACACTCAAAAGACCGGAAGGACCAGAAAGACCGGAAGGACCGTTTAGATAGTATACAACTGAGATACTCGAAAGACCGGAAGCACCGCAAATACCGGAAGTACGGCTTAGATAGGACACACCTGAGAGACTTGAAATTCCGGAAGGACCTGAGAGATGGAAGAACCGCTTAAACAGGATACACCTGAGACACTCGAAAGACCGGTAGCACAGCAATTACCAGAAGTATCTCTAAGACAGGACACACCTGAGAGACTCGAAATACCGGAAAGACCATAAAGACCAGAAGTATCGCTTAGACCGGATTCACCTGAGAGACCAAAAGACCGGAGTGACAGGAAATACCGGAAGGACAGCTTACATAGGATACACCTGAGGGACTTGAAAGACCGGAAGCACCGGAAAGTACGGAACGTCGGCATAGACAGTACACAGCTGAGAGACACGAAAGATCGGAAGGATAGGAAAGACCGCAAGGATGGCTTAAACCAGATACACCTCAGAGACTCGAAAGACCGGAAGGCCTGGAAATACCGGAAGGACCACTTAGACAGGATACACCTGAGGGACACGAAGGACCAGAAAGACCGGAAAGACCGGAAGGTCCGTTTAGACAGGATACACATGAGATAGTTGAAAGACCGGAAGAAGCGTTTAGACCGGATACACCTGAGAGACAAAAAAGACCGAAGGACCGGAATGAACGAAAGAACCGCTTCGACAGGATTCATTTGATAAACTCGAAAGAATGGAAATTCCGGGAAGACCGCAAGAACTGGTTTGACAAAATACACCAGAGAGACTCTAAAAACAGGAAGGACGAGAAAGACCCGAAGGACCGATTAGACAGGATACACCTGAGAGAGTCCGAAGACCAGAAGGAGGGAAAGACCGGAAGGTTCGGTCAGACAGGATACACCTGAGAGACTTGAAAGACCAGAAAGACCAGAAAGACTGGAACGACCCGTTAGACAGTATAAATCTGAGAGACTCGAAAAACCAGAAAGTCCGGAGAGACCGGAAGGATCAGTTAGACAGGATACTCCTGAGTGACCCGAAAGACTGGGAGAAATGTAAAAACCAGAAGGACCGGTTACAGATAATACACCTGAGAGACTCAAAAGACCGAAAGGACCAGAAATACCGGAAGACCGGTCAGACAGAAAACACCTGAGAGACTCGAAAGACCGGAAACACCGCAAATACCGAAAGTACTGCTTAGACAGTACACACCTGAGATACTCGAAAGAATGGAAATATTGGAAAAACCGTAAAGACCGTTTAGACAGGATACACCTGAGAGACTCGAAAGACCGGAAAGAACGGAAAGACTGAAAGGAGCGGTTAGACTGGATACACCTGAGAGCCTTGAAAGACTGAAAGGACCATAAAGACCGGAGGGCCCGGTTAGAGTGGACACTTGAGAGACTCGAAAGCCTGGATAGACCGAAAAGACCAAAACGAGCGGTTACACATAATACACCTGAAATTCTCGAAAGACCGGAAAGAACGGAAAGACCGGAAGAACCGATTAGACAGGATACACCTGAGAAAGTCTAAAGACCAGAAAGACCGGAAAGACCACAACGAACAGTTGGACAGAATACACCTGAAAGATTCGAAATACAAGAAGGACCGGAAAGACTGGAACGACCGGTTACACAGGATACTACTGAGAGACTCGAAAGATGGGAAGGACATGAAAGACCGGAAGGACCCATTAGACAGGATACACGAGACACTCTAAAGGCCAGAAGGACAGGAAAGACCGGAAAGACCAGATAGACAGGACACACCTGAGTGACTCGAAAGGCCAGAAGAAGTGGAGAGACCGAAAGGACCGGTTAGACAGGATACACCTGAGAGACTCGAAAGCCCGGAAAGACCAGACGGTCCAGAACGACCTGTTAGACAGGATACACCTGATAGGCTCGAAAGACCAGAGGGACCGGTCTTTCCGGTTGGACAGGATACACCTGAGGAAATCGAAAGACCGGAAGCACCAGAATGACCAGAAAGACCGGTTAGAAATGATACACCTGAGAGACTCGAAAGACTAGAAGGACCAGAAGCACCGGAAGGACCGTTTAGACAGGATACAGCTGAGAGACTCAAAAGACCAGAAGGAATGGAAAGACTAGTTAGACAGGATACACAGGAGAGACTCGAAAAACGGGAAAGAACAGAAAGACCGGAAGGACTCATTAGACAGGATACACTTGAGAGACTCGACAGACCGGGAGAACCGGGAAGATGAAAAGGACCAGTTAGACAGGATACGCGTATGAGATTCGAATGACTGGAAGGACCTGTAAGGCCGGGGGGACCCGTTAGACAGGATACCCTTCGGAAACTCGAAAGACCAGACGGACCGAAAGACCAGAAGGACCCGTTAGACAGGAGAAACCTGAGAGACTTGAAATACTGGAAGTACCGGAAAGACCTGAAGGACCAGTTAGACTGGATTTACCTGAGAGACTCAAAAGACCAAAAAAACCGGAAAGACTGGAAAGACGGTTTAGACAGGATACACCTGAGAGAGTCGAAAGACTGGAAGTACCGGAAAGACCGGAAGGACCAGTTCGACAGGATAAACCTGAGAGACTCGATAGACTGAGTGTACCGGAAAGATCTGAATGACTGGTTAGAGAGAATACACCTGAGAGTCTCAATAGACCGAAAGGACTGGAAAAACCGGAATGACCGGTTAAAGAGGATACACCTGAGAGAGTTGAAAGACTAGAAGGACCAGAAAAACCAGAAGTACTGGTTCTTTCGATTCTCTCAGGTGTATTCTGTCTAACCAGTCCTTCCAGTTTTTCTGGTATTTCTGGTCTTTTGAGTCTCTCAGGTGTATCACGTCTAACCAGAAGGACCAGAAAGATCGGAAGGACCGTTTAGACAATATACACTTGTTAGTCTCTGAAGACAAGAAGGACCGGAAAGACCGGAAAGACTGGTTAGACAGGATACACTTGAGAGACTGAAAGACCGGAAGGAGCGGAAAGACCGGAATGAGTGCTTAGACAGTATACACTTGAAAGAGTCGAAAGAACGGAGAAAACTGAAAGACCAGAAGGACTGGAACAACCGGAAAAACAGGAATAACCAGGTAGACCAATATGACCGATTAGACCAGAGAGATCGGGTAGACTGGTTATACCGGAAAAACCAAAATAGACCGGAAAGACCAGAGAGACCAGTAAAACCGGAATGACCGGTTAGACAGGATACACCTGAAAGACTCGAAGGACCGGAATAACCGGTATGACAGTATGGACCGAATGATCAAAATACCAAAAAGACGAGAAAGACTGAAAAGACTTAAAGACCGAATAAACCTGAATGACCAAAAAAGCTGGCAAGTTCGGTTATACCGGATTACCGAAAAGACCCGAAAGACCGGAAAGACTGGAAAGTCCTGATAGACCAGAATGACCGGAAAGACTATATATTTCATGTAATCCAGAAAGTTCGGATGGACCGGAATGACCGGAAAGACCAGAAAGACTGGAAAGACCGGTTATACCAGAATGATCCAAAAATGCCGATGGTTGAGAAAAACTGGAAATACGGGAAAGACCAGTTAAACCAGAAAGAACGGTTAGACCGGTCAGACCTGATATATCGGATAGACCGGAAAGACTGAAAATACTGCAAAGACCGGATAGACCAGATAGACAGGATAGAGCGGAGAACCCCGAAAGACCTATTAGACCAGTTACACCGGATAAACCAGATAGACAAGAAAGACCGGAAAGACTTGGATATACCAGATTGCCTGGAAAGACCGGTTAGACCGGTTAGACCGGAAATACCAAATAGACCAAAATAATCGTAAAGCCCAGAAAGACTGTAGTGACCAGTTAGACAGGATACACCCGAAAGATTTAAAACACCACTAGGACCGAAAAGGCAGGATGGACTGAAATGACCAAACTGATTGGAAAGACCGAAAAGACCGGAAAGACCAGAAAGATGAGATGACCGATTAGCCGGGATAGACCTAATAAATGTAAAAGACAGAAAAGACCGCAAAGACGGGATGACCGGAATGACCAGAAAACCCGGAACAAAGGGAATGGCTGGTAAGACCGGAATGACCAGTTAGACCGGTTAGACCAAATACGAAATAGACCGAAAAGACCAGGAAGATCGGACAGTCTGTGTAAACCAGAAAAACCAGATGGACTGTAAATATTGGAAAGACCAGAAAGAACAGAAAGACCGGAACAACCGATTAGAGAGGATAGACCAGATAAACCCGAAAACCAGAAAGACCGGATGGACCAGAATGACCGGAATGACCGGAAAGACTGGTAAGACTGGATAAACTGGATAAAACGGAAACCCAGGAATATCAGAAAGACCGGATATACCGTAAAGAACAGAAAGACCGGAAATACCATTTAGAATGTAAAGACTAGTCAGACCTGTTAGACCGGATAGACAGGAAAAACCGGAAAGACCGGTTAGACAGAAAAGGCAGAGAGAGCAGATAGTTCAGAAAGACCGGAAAAACCAGTTAGACCGGAATGACCGGTTAGACCATTTAGACCAGAAATACCAAATAGACAAGAAAGACCGGAAAGACCCGAAAAACTGAAAGGACCGGAAATACCAGATTTACTGGAATGACTGGAATAGAGCGTATAGAGCGGAATGACCGGAAAGACCACTAAACATGATCCATGAGAAGGCCCATGGGCGTCACTTAGAATTGGCATGATTCATGCATGACATAATGTGCACAGAGCCTACAGAACATGATAATGACAAGGCACGTTGTGTGTCGAGCTCGTCTTATAGAAATCATGTATGAAATGTTTAGCGCCGAGATTCGCAGCAATAATTACTGTTACAGCACATATTTCACTGAGTCGAAGTGAAATGATTCATGAATGACATGATTTGGACACAGTCCAATGAAACTAATCATGAAGTAACGTTTTGTGGGCTCTAACACGCACACATGTCTCATGACATGACATGATGTATGTGAAGCACATGGCACATAATACATATTAGACATGATGTACATCGAGCCTTTTATACATGATTAATGACAAGTCACGTTGTGCGTCGATTCACACTATCAGAATACATGCATGACGTGACGTGCACGGAGTTCACTGAAGATGATTAACTACAAGGCATGATGTGCATTTAGCATTACTTGTATAAATCATGCATGATATGACGTGTGCTGAGATGCGCAGACATTATTAAGTAGACAGCACAATGTGTTCGGATTCGAACTAACATGATTCATGCACGACATAATGTGAACCGAGGCCGCAATAATACTCATGCATGACATGATGTGCGCCGAGCCCACTGAACACGATTCATGATGTGAAATGTTTTTCTCAGTGCCCCGCACAAATGTATAAGTCCAGGACATACGCCGAGACAATCGGACATGATTCATGCACATGTTATGACCCAAGTACCTTTCTCATGATTCACCTATGACATGTTTTGCGCCGAACTCTGCACCTATGTATCATGCCATGACTTGACGTACGTTGAGCACAATACACATGATACATGCAAGACATGATGTACACCAAGCCATTTAAACATGAAGAATGACAAGGCACTTTGAGCATCGATTCAAACTACCACGATACATGCATGACATGTGCGCCGAGTCCACTGTGCATGATTCATGACATGAAATGATGTGCACGGTGGCCTTTTCACATGATTCATGTATGACATCATGTACGCTGAATCACGCACACATGTATCATGAATTGACATGCTGTACGTTGAGCACAATGGACATGATAAATTCATGACATGATGTACATTGAGTGCCTTATACATGATTAATGACAAAGCATGATGTGCGTTGCTTTGAATTAACATGAAACACCCAAGACATGACGTGCACTGAGCTCACCGAACAAGATTAATAACAAGGCACGGTCTGTGTCGAGATCCTCAATGTGAAACATGCATGACATGATGTGCTCCCTGTTCCGCAGACTGAATTATTATACTACACAATGTGCGATGAGTGGACTGACATGATTCATGTATGACATCAAGTGTGCCTAGGTCTTTTCACATGATTCATGGCTTACAAATTGTGCGCTGAAATACACACACATGTACCATGACAAGACATGATGAACATTGAGCACAATGGACATGATACATGCAAGACATGAATCACACCAAATATTTGGACGTACTAAAGAAAGAGGCACGAAGTGCGTGACTTCAAACTGACATGACACATGCATGACATGATGTGCTCCATGTCCACAGAATATGATTTATGACAATGCAAAATATGATTCACTTCCAATTGACATGATTTATGCATGACATGACGTGATCTGAACCCATAAAACATGATTAATAAGAAGGCACGTTTTGTGTCAAGCTCGTCTAATAAGAATCATGCAAAAAATGGTTTGCACCGAGCTTCGCAGAAATAATTATTGTTACGGCACAATTTTCCCCGAGTCGAAGTGAAATGATTCATGAATGACATGATGTGGACAGCACCCACCTAAACTAATCATTACATAACAGGATGTGGGCACCACCATGCACACATATGTCACGACATGACATGACATATGTTAAGCACATTGCACATGATACATGCAAGACATGATGTGCACCGACTTTTTAATGCACAATTAATGACAAGGCACGTTGTGTGTTGGTTCAAATTGCCATGAACATGCATGACATGATATGCACCGAGTTCTCTGTACATAATTAATTACAAGGCATGATGTTCTTCGAGCACTACTTGTGTAAATCATGTATGACATGACGGGCACAGAGATTTGCAGACATTGTTAATTAGACTGCAAAATGTTCTTTGATTCAAACTGACATGATTCATGCATGACATGATGTGTGTGAACAGAGGCATCAAAAATATTCATGCTTAACATGATGTGCGCTGAGCCCACTGAACACGATTCATGACGTGAAATGTTTTTCTCAGAGCCCCGCACAAATGTATAAGTCCATTACATATGCCGAGACAATTGGACATGATTCATGCACGACATGAGTGCCCCAAGTCCCTTTCACATGATTTATCTTTGACATGTTTTGCGCCAAACGCTGCACTTATGTATCATGACATGACTTGCATAGGTCTAGCACAATACACATGACACCTGCAAGACATGATGTACACCGAGGATTTTAAACATGATGAATGACAAGGCACTTTGTGCATCGATTCAAACTGCCTTGATACTTGCAGAACATGTTGAGTGCTGAGTCAACTGAGCATGATTCATGACATGAAATTATGTGCACCGAGGCCTTTTCACAAGATTCATGTATGACATATGTACGCTGAATGACACACACACATGTATCATGACATGACATGATGTATTTTGAGCACAATGGACATGATAAATTTATGACATGATGTACACCGAGTGCCTTGTACATGATTAATAACAAAGCACGATGAGCATCGCATCAAATTAACATGATTCACGCATGAAATGACTTTCTCCGAGTACACTTATCATGATCCATGACAAGGCAAATTTGCTTCACTTCGAATTGACCTGATTTATGGATGACATCACGTGTACTGAGCCCACTGAACACGATTAATGAAAAGGCACAATGTGCATCAGTTCAAATTTACATGATTCATGCATGACATAATGTGCACAGAGCCTTCTGAACATGATTAATAACAAGGAACACTGTGTGTCGACATCGTCTAATATAAATCATGCATGAAATGATTTGCGCCGAGCTTCACAGAAATAATTATTGTTACCGCATAATTTTCACCGAATCGAAGTGAAATGATTCATGAATGACATGATGTGGACAGAGCCCACCTAAATTACACATGGAATAACATGTTCTGGGCTCAACCACGCACACAAGTATCATAACATGACATGATGTATGTTAAGAAAATTGTACATGATTCATGAAAGACATCATCTACACTGAGCCTTTTATACACGATTAATGACAAGACACGTTGTGTGTCGACTCACAATGCCATGATACATGCATGAAATGACGTGCACCGAGATCACTGAACATGATTAACTACAAGGCACGGTGTGCGTCGAGCATTACTTGTATAAATCATGCATGACATGATGTGAGCCGCGATACGCAGACATTATTAAGTAGATGGCACAATGTGCTCCGATTCGAACTGACATGATTCATGCATGACAAGCTGTGAATCGAGGCCGCAAAAATATTCATGCAGGACATGATGTGCACTGAGCCCATTGAACATCAATCAAAACATGAAATGTTTTTAACAAAGCTCCACACTAATGTATAAATTCATGACATACGCCAAGATAATCGGACATGATTCCTGCATGACATGATGTGCCCCAAGTCCCTTTCACATGATTCACTTATGACATGTTTTGTGCGGAATGCTGTACCTGTGTATCATGACATGACTTGATGTATGTTGAGCACAATACACATGATACATGCAAGACATGATGTAAACCGAGGCTTTTAAACATGATGAATAAAAAGGCACTTTGAGCATTGATTCAAACTGCCATGTACATGCATGACATGTGCGATGAGACCACTGAACATGATTCATGACATAAAATGATGTGCATCGAGACATTTTTACATGGTTCATGTATGACCTCATGTACGCTGACTCACACACACATGTATCATGACATGACATGATGTACGTTGAGCACAATGGACATGATAAATTCATGACATGATGTACACCAAGTGACTTGTACATGATTAATGACAAAGCACTATGTACGTCACTTTTATTAACAATATTCATGCATGACATGACGTATACCGAGCTCACTGAACATGATTAATAACAAGGCACGGTATTTGTCGAGTTCCTTAATGTGAAACATCCATGACATGATGTGCTCCCAGCCCTGCGGACTTAATTAATAATACAACACAATGTGTGCTGAGTCGAATGACATGATTCATGTATGACATGAGGTAGGCCTAGGTCATTTCACATGATTCATGTATGACATGATGTGAGCTGAAATAAGCACACATGTATCATGACAAGACATGATGAACATTGAACACAATGGACATGATACATGCAAGACATGAATCACATCAAATTTTGGGAAGTACATAGGAAAGAGGCACGATGTGCGTTGCTCCAAACTGACATGATAGATGTATGACATGACATAGCGTGAGTCCACTAAAATTGATCCATGAAAAGGCACCATGTGCGTCACTTCGAATTAAGATGATAACATGCATGACATGACGTGCACCGAGTCCACTAAACATGATCTATGAGAAGGCACAATGTGCGTCACTTTGAATTGACATGATTCATGCATGACATAACATGCACAGAGCCCACTGAACATGATTAATGACAAGGCACGTTGTGTGTCGAGGTCGTCTTATATGAATCATGCATGAAATGATTAGCGCAATAATTATTTTTATGGCACAATTTTCACTGATTCATAGTAAAATGACTCATGAATGACATGATGTAGACAAAGTACAACAAAATTAATCATGATGTAACATGTTGTGGGTTCTACCACGCACACATATACCATGACATGACATAATATATGTTAACCAAATGGCACATGATATATGTTAGACATGATGTACACCAAGCCTTTTATACACGATTAATGACAAGGCATGTTGTGCGTCGATTCACACTGCCAGAATACATGCATGACGTGATGTGCACCGAGTTCACTAAAGATGATTAATTACAAGGCACGATGTGCATCGAGCATTACTTGTATAAATCATGCATGACATGATGTGCGCCGAGATGTGCAGACATTATTAAGTAGACGGTACAATGTGCTCTGATTTGAACTGACATGATTCATGCTTGACATGATGTGAACCGAGACCGCAATAATACTCGTGCATGACATGATGTGCGTTGAGACCAGTGAACACGATATATGACATGAAATGTTTTTCTCAGCACCCGCACAAAAGTATAAGTCCATGTCATACGCCGAGACAATCAGACTTGATTCATGCAGGACATGATGTGCTCCAAGTTTCTTTCACATGATTCATTTATGACATGTTTTCCACCGAAAGCTGCACATATGTATCATGACATGATTTGACATACATCGAGCACAATACACATGGTACATGCAAGACATAATGTAAACTGAGCTTTTTAAACATGTTGAATGACAAGGCACTCTTTGCATCGATTCACACTGCCATGATACATGCATGAGCTGACGTACACTGAGTTCACTGATCATGATTAATTACAAGGCACGATGTGCGCCGAGCATTATTGCCTAAACACGCATGTCATGACGTGTGCCGAGATGGGCAGACATTATTAATTAGATGGCACAATGTGCTCTGATTCTAACTGACGTGATTCATGCATGACATGTTGTGTATCGAGGCCGTAAAAATATTCATGTATGACAAGATGTGCGACGAGTATACTGAACATAATTCATTACACGAAATGTTTAACTCAGAGCTCCGCACAAATGTATAAGTTCATGAAATACGCCGAGACAAATGGACATATTTCCTACACGACATGATGTGCTCCAAGAACTTTTCACATGATTCATCAATGACATATTTTGCGCAGAACCCTGCACCTATGTACCATGACATGACTTGATGTACGTTGAGCACAATACACATGATACATGCAAGACATTATGTACACCGAGCCTTTTAAACATGTTGAACGACAAGGCACTTTGTGCATCGATTCAAACTGATATGATACATGTATGACATGTTGTGCGCCGAGTCCTCTGAACATGATTCATGACATGAAATGATGTGCACGGAGGCCTTTTCACATGATTCATGTATGACATCATGTACGCTGAATCACGCACACATGTATCATGCCATGAGCTGATGTACGTTGAGCAAAATGGACATGATAAATCATGACATGATGTACACCGAGTGCCTTTTACATGAGTAATGACAAAGCATGATGTGTATCGCTCAGAATTAACATGATTCACGCATGACATGACATGCACCGAGCCCACTAAACATGATTAATAACAAGAAAAAGTCTTTCTCGAGCTCCTCTAATGTAAATCATGCAGGATATGATGGGCTCCGAGCCCTGCGGACTTAATTAAAAATACGACAAAATGTGCGCTGAGTTAACTGACATGATTCATTTTTGACATGAGGTGTGCCTTGGTCATTTCACTAGATTCATGTATTTCATGATGTGCGCTGTATTACGCACACATGTATCATACAAGACTTGATTTATGTTGAGCACAATGGACAGGATACATGCAAGTGATTAATCACACCAAATTTTGGGACGTACTTAGAAAAGAAGCACGTTGTGCGTCGATTCACACTACCCGATACATGCATGACATAACGTGCACCCAGTTTTCTGAAGATGATTAACTGCAAGGCACGATGAGCATCCAGATTTACTTTTATAATTGATGCGTGACATGATGTGCGCTGAGACGCGCAGGCATTATTAATTACCTGGCACAATGTGCTCTGATTCGAACTGACATGATTCATGCATGACATGATGTGAACCGAGGCAGCAAAAATATTCATGCATTACATGATGTGCGCCGAGCTCACTGAACAAGATTCATGAATGAAATGATGTGCACCACAGCCTTTTCACATGATTCATGTATGACATCCTGTACCTGAAACATGCACACATGTATCATGACATGACATGAGATATGTTGAGCCCAATGGACATGATAAATTCATGCCATGATGTACACCGAGTGCCATGTACATGATTAATGAAAAAGCACGATGTGCGTCGCTCAGCATTAACATGATTCGCGCATGACCTGTTGTGCCCCTAGCCCACTGAGCATGACTAATAACAAGGTACAGTCTGTGTCGAACTCCTCTAATGTTAATCATGCATGACATGATGTACTCCGAGACCACTTAACATGATCCTTGACAAGACATAATGTGTGTATGTCACTCACAATTGACATGATTCCTGCATGACATGACATGTACTGAGCCCACAGAACATGATTAATGAGAAGGCACGATGTGCATCACTTCAAATTGACATGATACATTCAAGACATAATGTGCACAGAGCCCACTGAACATGATAAATGATAAGGACGTTTTGTGTCGAGCTCGTGTAATATGAATTATGCATGAAGTGATTTGCACCAAGCTTTGCAGAAATAATTATTGTTAAAGCACTATTTTCACCTAGTCGAAGTTAAGAGATTCATGAATCAGATGATGTGGAAGGAGCCCTCCTAAACTAATCATGACATAACATGTTCTGGGCTCAACCACGGACACATGTATCATGACATGACATGACGTACATTGAGCACAATACACATGACATATGCAAGACATGATGTACCCCGAGCCATTTATACATGATAAAGGACAAGGCTCTTTGTGCATCGATTCAAACTGCCATGATACATGCATGACAGGTTGTGCGCCGAATCCACTGAACATGATTCATGACATGAAATGAAGTGCACCGAGGCCTTTTTACATGATTCATGTATGACATCATGTACGTTGAAACACACACACGTATCATGACATGACATGATGAACGTTGAGCACAATGGACATGTTAAATACCTCACATGTTGTACACCGAGTGCCTTGTACATGATTAGTGACAAAGCACGATGTGGGTCGGTTGGAATTTACATGATTCACGGATGACATGACGTGCACCTAGCCCACTGAATATGATTAATAACAAGGCAAGGTCTGTGTCAGGATCCTCCTATGTATATCATACATGACATGATGTGCTCCGAGCTCCACGGACCTAATTAATGATACGACACAATGTGCGATGAGTCGAATGACATGATTAATGTATGACATGAGTGTGCCAATGTCATTTCACATGATTCATATATGACATGATGTGCACTGAAATAAGCATAGATGTATTATGACAAGACATGATGAACGTTGAGCAAAGTGGACATGATACATGCAAGACATGAATCACAACAAATTTTTGGACATACTTAGGAAAGAGGCACGATGTACATTGCTTCAAAATGACATGATACATACATGACATGATGTGCACTGTGCCAACAGAACATGAATAATGATAAGGCAAAATTTGTGTCACTTTGATTTGACATGATTCATACATGACATGATATACACCGAATAGCCCACACATGTATCATAATATGACATGATGTATGTTGAGCACAGTGGACATTATACAGGGACGACATGATAAAACCGAACCATTTGGACATGATTAATTACAAGGCATAACGTGCTTCCCTTAAAACTAAGATGACACATACATGACATGACATGCATCGAGTGTACTGAACGTGATTAATTAGAAGTTACCATGTGTTTCGAGCATCTCAAATATGAATCATACATGACATGTTGTGCTTCGAGCACCATGGAGTTAATTAATTATACGGAACAATGTGCGCTTAGTGGACTGACATTATTCATGTATGACATGATGAGGGCTGAGCAGCTTATACATGATCATGACATAACATATTGCTGGCAGAAATGCGCTCTCATTGTTCATGATGTAAAAAGACATACATTGAGCACAATGGATGTAATACATTCATGAAATGATGAACACCGTGCCATTTGTACATGATAAATGATAAGGCACGATGTGATTGGCTTCAAACTCACACAATACATGTATTTCATGACTTGCACCAAGCCCACTGAACGTAATTAATATGAGGCATAATAGGTGTCATTTTGATTCTACATGTTTCATGTATGACATGGCCTGCACCAAGACAACAGAAGATGATTAACGAGAATGCACAATGTGTGTCACATCGAATTGGCATGATACATGCATGACATAATGTGCACAGAGCCCAGTGAACATGATTAATGACAAGGCACATTGTGTGTCGAGCTCATCTAAGATGAATCATGCATGAAATGATTTACGTCGTACTTCGCAGAAATAATTATTGTTACGGCACAATTTTACCGAGTCGAAGTGAAATGATTCAGGAATGACATGATGTGGAAAGAGCCCACTTGAACTACTCATGACATAACATGTTGTAGGCTCAACCACACACAAATGTATCATGACAGGACATGACGTACGTTAAGTACATTGCATATGATATATGCAAAATAGGATGTACACCAAGTCTTTTATACATGATTAATGACAAGGCACGTTGCACATCAATACACACAGCCTGGATACATGCATGACGTGACATGCACCGAGTACACAGATGATTAATTACAAGGCAAGATGTGCGTCTAGCATTAATTGTATAAATCATGCAAGACAAGACGTGTGTCGAGATGCACAGACATAATTAAGTAGATGGCACAATGTGCTCTGATTCGAACTGACATGATTTATGCATGACATGATGCGAACCGAGGCCACAATAATACTCATATATGACATGATGTGCGCCTAGCCCACAGAACATGATGCATGACAAGGCACAATGTGCGTCACTTCTAATTGACATGAATCATTCATGACATAAAGAGTAAAGAGCCAACTGAACATGATTAATGACAAAGCACGTTGTATGTCGAGCTAGTCTAATATGAATCATACATGAAATAATTTCCGCCGTGCTTCACAGAAATGATTATTGTTATGGCAGAATTTCACCGAGAAGTAGTGAAATGACTCATAAATGACATGATGTGGACAGAGCCCACCTGAGCTAATCATGTCATTACATGTTGTGAGCACAACAATGCACATATGCAATATGACATGACATGACACACGATAAGCACGAGGAACATGATACATGAAAGACATGGTGTACACTGAACCATTTCTACACAATTAATGACAAGATACGATGTGCACCAAATGACACTGCCATGATACATGCATAACATAATGTGCAACGAGATCACTGAACATAATTAATGACGAGGCAGGATGTGTGTCATGCATTACTAATATAAATCATGCATGACATCATGTATGTGGAGACGCGCAGACATTATTAATTAGACGACACAATGTGCTCTTATACGAAATGACATGATTCATGTATGACATGATGTGAACCGAGGCCGGATAAATATTCTTGCATGACATGATGTGCACCGAGCCCTCTGAACAGGATTCATGACAATTGAAAAGGATTCATGCACTACATGATGTGCCCCAAGTTCCTTTCACATGATTCATCTATGACATGTAATGCCCCGAACGTTGCACATATGTATCATGAAATGTATTGACGCACGTTGAGCACAATACACATGAGACATGCAAGATATGATGTACAACGAGCCTTTAAACATGTTGAATGACAAGGCACTTTGTCCATTGATTCAAACTGCCGTTTAAACCTGCAGGACATGTTGTGCGCCGAGTGTATTGAGCATATTTTATAACATTAAATGATGTACACCGAGGCATTTTCACATGATTTATGTATGACATCTTGTACACTGAATCACGCACACATATATCATGAATTGACATGATGTGCGTTCAGCACAATGAACATGATAAAGTCATGACATGATGTACACCGAGTGCTTTGTACATGATTAATGACAAAGCACGATGTGTGTCGCTTCGAATTAACATTATACACCAAAGACATGATGTGCACTGAGCTCACTGAACATGATTAATAACAAGGCATGGTCTATGTTGAGATCCTCAATGTGAAACATGCATGAAATGATGTGCTCCCAGCCCTGAGGACTTCATTGTTATACGACACAATGTGCGATGAGTCGACTGACATGATTCATGTATGACATCAAGTGTGCCGAGGTCATTACATATGATTCATGGATTACAAAATGTGCGCTGAAATACGCACACATGTACCATGACAAGACATGATGAACGTTGAGCACAATGGACATGATATGTGCAAGACATGAATCACACCAAATTTACGGACGTACTAAAGAAAGAGGCACGAAGTGCGTGGCTTCAAACTGACATGAAGCATGCATGACATGACGTGCTCCGTGTCCACGGAACATGATTTATGACAAGGCAAAATGTGTGTCACTTCCAATTGACATGATTCATGCATTACATGACGTGTACCGAACCCATAAAACATGATTAATAAGAAGGCACGTGTTGTGTCAAGCTGGTCTAGTAAGAATCATGCAAGAAATGGTTTGCACAGAGCTTCGCATAAATAATTATTGTAACGGCACAATATTCACCAAGTTGAAGTGAAATGATTCATGAATGACATGATGTGGACAGAGCCTACCTAAACAAATCATGACATAACATGTTGTAGGCTCAGCCATGGACACATTTATCAGACATGACATGACGTACATTAAGCACATTGCACATGATACATGCAAGACATGATGTACACAGAGCCATTTATACAGGATTAATGATGAGGCACTTTGGGCATCGATTTGTACTGCCATGATACATGCATGACATGACATGCACGGAGTTCACTGAACATGATTAATTACAAGGCCCGATGTGTGTCGAGCACTAATTGTATAAATCATGCTTGACATGACGTGCGCCGAAATGCACAGACATTATTAATTAGCCGACAAAATGTGCTCTGATTCGAACTGACATGATTCCGGCATGACATGATGTGCACCGAGGTCGCAAAAATATTCATTCACGACATGATGTGCATCGACCCCGGTACAGGATTAATGACATGAAATATTTTTCTCAAAGCCCCGCACAAATGTATAAGTTCATAAAATACGCTGAGACAAATGGACATATTTCCTACATGACATGATGTGCTCCAAGAACCTTTCACATGATTCATCTATGACATGTTTTGCGCCAACAGGACACCTATGTATCATGACATGACTTGACGTACGTTGAGCACAATACACATGATACATGCAAGACATGATGTAAACCGAGCCTTTTAAACCTGATGAATGACAAGGCACTTTGTGCATCGATTCAAAATGCCATGACACATGCATGTCATGTTGTGCGCTGATTCCACTGAACATATTTATGACATGAAATGATGTGCACAGCGGCCTTTTCACATGATTCATGTATGACATCTTGTACGCTGAATCACGCACACATGTATCATGACAGGACATGATGTATGTTGAGAAGAATGGACATGATAAATCATGACATGATGTACACCGAGTGCCTGTTAAATGATTAATGACAAAGCACGATGTGCGTCTCTTAGAATTAACATGATTCACACATGACATGATGTGCATTGAGCCCACTGAACATGATTAATAGCAAGGTACGGTCTGTGTCAAGCTACTCCAATATGAATCATACATGACATGATTTGCGCAGAGCCCCCGGAATTAATTAAAGATACGGCACAATGTGCGCAGAGTCGACTGGCATGATTCATGTATGGCATGAGGTGTGCCTAGGTCATTTCACATGATTCATGTATGACATGATGTGCGCTGAAATATGCCCACATGTATCATGACAAGACATGATGAACATTGAGCACAATGGACATGATACATGCAAGACATGAATCACACCAACTTTTGGGATGTATTCAGGAAAGTGGAACGTTATGCGTTGCTTCAAACTGACATGATAAATGGATGACATGACATGCTCCGAGTCTACTGAACAGGGAGCTTGACAAGGCACAATGTACATCACTTCGAATTGACATGATTCATGCGTGACAAGATGTGCAATGAGCCCACACACATGATTAATGAGAAAGCACAATGTGCATCACTTCCAAATGACATGATTCATACATGACATAATATGCACGGAGCCCTCTGAACATGATTAATGAAAACGCACATTGTGTGTCGAGCTCGTCTAATATGAATCATGCAAGGAATGATTTGCGCCAAGCTTCGTGAAAATAATTATTGTTACGGCACAATTTTCACCGAGTCGAAGTGAAATGATTTATGAATGACATGATGTGAACAGAGCCCACAAAAATATTCATGAATGACATGGTGTGCCCCGAGCCCACTGAACTAAAATCATGACATGAAATATTTTACTCAGAGCCCCACACAAATGTATAAGTTCTTGACATATGCCAAACAATTGGACAACATTCATGCACGACATGAAGTGGTCCAAGTTCCTTTCACATGATTCATCTATGACATGATTTGCGCAGAATGCTGCACCTATGTATCATGACATGAGATGACATATATTGAGCACAATACACATGATACATGGAAGACATGATGTACACTGAGCCTATTAGACATGATGAATAATAAGGCACTCTATGCATCGATTTAAACTGCCATGATACATGCATGATATAATGTGCGCCGAATCCACTGAACATGATTAATGACATGAAATGATGTACACTGAGACTTTTCACATGATTCATGCATGACATCATGCATGCTGACTCACACACACATGTATCATGACATGACATGATGTATGTTGAGTATAATGGACATGATAAATTCATGACATATGTACACTGAGTGCCTTGTATATCATTAATGACAAAGCACGAAGTGTGTTGCTTCGAATTAACATGATTCATGCATGACATGATGTGCACCGAGCCCACTGAACATGATTAATAACAAGGCACCGTCTGTGTTCAGCTACTCTAGTGTGACTCATGCATGAAATGAAATATTCCGAGCCCCACGGAATTAAGTAATGATACAACACAATGTGGTCTGAGTCAACTGATATAATTCATGTATGACATGAGGTGTGCCTAGGTCATTTCACATGATTCATGTATGACATGATGTGTGCTGGAATATGCAGACATGTATCATGACAGGACATAATGAACATTGATCAAAATGAACATGATACGTGCAAGACATGAATCACACCAAATTTTGGGACGTAATTAAGAAAGAGTCACGAAGTGCGTGGCTTGGAACTTACATGATACATCCATGATATGATGTGCTCCGTGTCCACGGAACATAATTTATGACAAGGTGTTGGGAGCCAAGACCCTCATCCTGACTGCCCAGCCCCCCAGCATGAGAACCTGATCTTTAACACATAGTCTGTGCTTTCAAAGAAATGGCTAATTACAAGAATTACCAACGCCCCTGCCAGAGGCTGTGGCCTTGCTGATTAGCTGCCGTCCCACCCAACAACCCCCCTTTTCACACTCCCCTTCCTTTAACCTTTACAGCTCCTCATCCCATCAACCAAGGACCAATGAAATTGTAACAAGTATCCCTCTGCCTAGTCAGTCCTGCCTCCCTTTGTTCTTTTGTATAAATATACCAGCTCTAAAATAAAATTTTGAGGCTTGATCAGAATACTGTCTTGCCTCCACTCCTTTCTCTCGCCCATGTTTCACTTTCAGGTGAAGTCCCCCTCGGGCCACGTGAATAACTAGGTCCCGCGGGTCGGGACAGGTGGCGCCCAACGTGGGGCTCGAGGTACGGATCTTCATCGGACGGCGTTTTCAGTGTGCACACGGAGAAAAAAGAAGTGCCTCTCGGCGGCTGCCACCCACAGACGTCCGAGCACGGCGGACCTATCAGGTCGGTGAGCGCCGTTCCATTATTTATTAAACATGGGCCATTCATTGTCGAGAGAAGAGACCTTCATTAAGGAGATAAAAAGGTCGATCAGGGAGAAAAGAGTTCAGGTTAAAAAGAAAGATTTAGTTAATTTCTTTTGTTTTATTGACGAAAAATGTCCATGGTTTATTCTTAATGGTCCAGATATTCACTCCCTTAGTTGGCAAAAGGTGGGTCGAGATCTTAATAAATGTTTGGAAACGGAAGGGCCAAATGCTGTTCCAGTCAGCTGTTTTAGTTATTGGGGGCTCATTGGATATTATTGAAGGGGCCGAGACAGATAGAAACAAGAGACAATTATTGATAAAATTTTTTATGTTTGTTGATAATGTATGTCCTTGGTTCATTATAAATGGGCCAAAAATAGTCTCAAGAAGCAGCTTTTATTCAGGAACTAAAAGCCTCCCTCAGGGAAAGAGGAGTTAGAGTTAAAAAGAAGGATCTTATAAAGTTTTTCCTATTTGTTGATAAAGTTTGCCCTTGGTTTCAATAACTCACTGTTATTGAGAAATTTGTTTTTCACTTGTAATTTCACATAAGATAATTGCTGTAAAATGTTGTTTACTAGTGTACCATATTGTTAAAAGCCAATTATAAATAGGTAATTGTACTTATTATACTTAGAAAAACAGTATATTGAATAGTTGAGAACATTATTTCAAATGTAAATATTTAGATAAAGTTTTTGTTTGTTTCAATATTCATTTACTGCATCAACCATAGTCTCAAATTTTACCTTTAAACAGCTTAGTTTTAAAATCTGTAAAATGAACTAAGAATCTTGAGTACTAATTCATACATATAAGACTAATGTGTTTATAAAGCATAGATCTTACTTTGATTGTATAACTTTAAGTAAAGACTGCTGTTTTTATACCAACCACTCTGACATAATTTGAGATAGTCTAGCCTTAGTAAAACAAAGACCTTTAATATTAGCTTTTCTAGGACTGCTATTTAGGCCATATATAGTAAATTGCCTTATAAAGTACATTAACAGAGAGTCCAGGCTGTTAAATTAATAGTATTTTCTACTCAAGTAACAGGGGTATCTCAGTTTCCGCAATTTATAGGACATCAAAGATTTGATATGTGCCTAAAAACCAATGGGAATGTGACAGCCTACTAAAATGTGGAAAGGGTAAAAGTTAATTAAAAGTCCCAAAACTAGACAAAAGAAATCTTTACCTTAGCAATTTTTAATTGGGACAAGAATGCCTAGTTCTTAGAACTTTTAACTGCTTAATGTCTGCTATGAAACTTGTGACAAAGAGCTCTCTCATATGCTAAGAGCGCAACATTCCAGGGCACAGATAAGGAGAACATCTACAAGGCCATGTTTAAAACTAACAAATTCCTTGGCTACATTTATCTTTGTAATGACCAGTTTCTGCTAGCTTTGTAAAATATTAACTTCTGTTCTCTTTTTAACTTCTGTTCTGGATCTCCTAAAACCTGAATCCCCCGGCCACCTTGAGTAAGGACTTGCTTCATCCAGGGGGCGGCTGCTGAGAGATGTTTCTCAGACCCGGACGCCAAGCAGCTTTTCTCAGGAGGGCAGGAGGAGAAGAAGTTTCACTTTAATTGTAATTGGGCATGAGCCACCTAAAGCAGCTTCACCGGTGAATAAGACTGCGTTAGCATCTATCTAGATGCATCAGTTCTGTTCTTGTCTGATCGGGCCCTTGGTTAACTAGCGGAAGGCTGGACGCAGCAATACTTCCCTAGTTGGGTCGGTCTGAGACGTCAGACTCTGACCTTGTACATGTTCTGGTTCTGGTTTCTGATGTGTTAGCGTTTTGTGTTATCTGTAGTTTGTCTTGTCTGTCTTGTGTCTGTCTGTTTGGGCTGGCCGAATGTACTGTTACCCTCCTATATTTATTTTGATTCTTTCCTTAGGTCTGGCCTCCGTGGCCCCACCCGACTGGATGCTAGGTGAAAGGCTGATCCTAGCCCTGGCTTAGTTGGCTCTTGTGGGGATTTTCTCTTTTCTTACCTATTTTCACTAACATGGGTCAGGCTTCCTTCTCAAATTGTCCTATGTTCTCCCCCCTTTTCAATACTTCTTTAACCATTTTAAGGATTTCAGGAAACAAGCCCAAGCCTACGAAGCTGGAGCATCAATCCCTTCAACCTTCAAAGGTTCTGCCAGCTAAATTAGCCCACGTTTGGAACAGAGTAACCATTAGATGGGCCACTCGACCTACAAACAGCCTTTGAGCTGCGAGATGTTATCTGTGGTAATTATAGGTTTCTTTTAAAACAATGCAGAGAATGTGCATTTGTGTTAGAGATTTAGGACTGAAGAATGACTAAACATAAAATTGATTAAGTGTTTACAGAGTGTCTATGGCGACGTCTACAAAAAAGGGAAATGTATACTGAGCCTAGCTCTCTCCCTACGGGGACGGCATGATAACTAGAGGCATGCCTACCACCTCCTCTAAATAGAGGAGAAGGGTATGAGCACCGAGTTGAGTGCGGAGCTAAGCATCGCAAGGGAAGGTTTCCGTAAGGGAAGTAGACCCTTCTGACCTCCTCTAGGTCTCCTTGAGAGTATGCCTGGCTTGCATAGAGGTTTGGTATCTAAAAAAAAACTTTTCAAAAACAAAAAGGAAACTTTTCGTTTTGCGACTCTGCCTCTCCTCCCCAAAAGATACCAGGAGCCACAACTAGTGGGCCTCAATGGCTCACGGGAGGAGTCAGGCCACTACTCCCTCACTCGGTTAAGGCCCACCCTTTCTAAAACAGAAGGGAGGAGATGTTGGGAGCCAAGACCCTCATCCTGACCGCCCAGCCCCCCGGCATGAGAACCTGACCTTTAACACATAGTCTGCGCTTTCAAAGAAATGGCTAATCACAAGAATTACCAACGCCCCTGCCAGAGGCTGTGGCCTTGCTGATTAGCTGCCGTCCCACCCAACAACCCCCCTTTTCACACTCCCCTTCCTTTAACCTTTACAGCTCCTCATCCCATCAACCAAGGACCAATGAAATTGTAACAAGTATACCTCTGCCTAGTCAGTCCTGCCTCCCTTTGTTCTTTTGTATAAATATACCAGCTCTAAAATAAAATTTTGAGGCTTGATCAGAATACTGTCTTGCCTCCACTCCTTTCTCTCGCCCATGTTTCACTTTCAGGTGAAGTCCCCCTCGGGCCATGCGAATAACTAGGTCCCACGGGTCGGGACAACAAGGCAAAATGTGCGTCACTTCCAATTGACATGATTCATGCATGACATGACATGTTCTGAACACATAAAACATGATTAATAAGAAGGTACGTTTTTGTGTCGAGCTTGTCTAATAGGAATCATGCCAGAAATCATTTGTGCTGATCTTTGCAGAAATAATTATTGCTACAGCACAATTTTCACCAAGTCAAAGTGAATGATTCATGAATGAAATGATGTGGACAGAGCCCACCTAAATTACTCATGACATAACATTTTGTGGGCTCACCACGGACACTTTTATCAGACATGACATGACGTACGTTAAGCACATTGCACATGATACATGCAAGACATGATGTACACCGAGCCACTTATACACGATTAATGATGAGGCACGTTGTGCATCAATTCGCACTCCCATGATACATGCATGACATGACATGCACTGACTTCACTGAACATGATTAATTACAAGGCACAATGTGTATTTAGCATTAATTGTATAAATCATGCATGACATGACGTGCGCCGAGATGCACAGACATTATTAATTAGTCGGCACAATGTGATCTGATTCGAATTGACATGATTCATGCATGACATGATGTGCGCCGACCCAATGAACAGGATTATTGACATGAATTGTTTTTCTCAAAGCCACGCACAGATATATAAATTCATAACATACGCCAAGATAATCGGACATGATTCATACACGACATGATATACCCCAAGTCCTTTTCCCATGATTCCTCTACAACATTTTTAGTGCTGAACGCTACACATATGCATCATGACATGACTTGACTTACGTTGAGCACAATACACATGATACATGCAATACATGATGTACACCGAGTCTTTTAAACATGATGAATGACAAGGCACTTTGTTCATCGATTAAAACTGCCATGAAATATGCATGTCATTTTGTGCGCCAAGTCTACTGAATATATTCATGACATGAAATGATGTGCACCGAGGCCTTTTTTCACTTGGTTCATTTATGACATATTGTACGCTGAATCACGCACACATGTATCATGACATTACATGATGTACGTTGAAAACAATGGACATGATAAATTCATGACATGATGTACACCGAGTGCCTGTTAAATGATTAATGACAAAGCACGATGTGCATCGCTTAAAATTAACATGAGTCACACAATAAACGACGTGCATCGAACCCACTGAACATGATTAATAACAAGGTACGGTCTGGTTCGAGCTACCAATGTGAATCATGCATGACATGATTTGCTACGAGCACCCAGACTTAATTTAAGATACGACACAATGTGTGCAGAGTCAACTGACTTGATTCATATATGACATGAGGTATGCCTAGGTCATTTCACATGATTCATGTATGACATGATGTGCGCTGAGCCCACTGAACATGATTCATGATATGAAATGATTTTCTCAGACCATGCACAAATGTATAAGTTCATGAAATACGCTAAGACAATCGGACATGATCATGCACGATATTATGTGCCCCAAGTCCCTTTCATATGATTCACCTATGACAATTTTAGGCTGAACACTTCACCTATGTATCATGACATGACCTGACTTACGTTGAGCACAATACACATGATACATGGACGACATGATGTACACTGAGCCTTTTAAACATGATGAATTACAAGGCACTTTGTGCATTGATCCAAACTGCCATGATACATGCAGGACATGTTGTGTGCCGAGTCCTCTGAGCATGATTCATGACATGAAATTATGTGCACCGAGGCCTTTTCACAAGATTCATGTATGACATCATGTACGCTGAATGACACACACATGTATCATGACATGACATGATGTATTTTGAGCACAATGGACATGATAAATTCATGACATGATGTACACCGAGTGCCTTGTACATGATTAATAACAAAGTACGATGAGTGTCGCATCGAATTAACATGATTTATGCATGAAATGACGTTCTCCAAGTACACTTATCATCTTATCATAATCCATGACAAGGCAAATTTGCGTCACTTCGAATTGACCTGATTTATGGATGACATCACGTGTACTGAGCACACTGAACATGATTAATGAGAAGGCACAATGTGCATCACTTCGAATTTACATGATTCATGCATGACATAATGTGCACAGAGCCTACTGAACATGATTAATAACAAGGAACACTGTGTGTCGACATCGTCTAATATAAATCATGAATGAAATGATGTTCGCCGAGCTTTGCAGAAATATTATTGTTACCGCATAATTTTCACCGAATCGAAGTGAAATGATTCATGAATGACATGATGTGGACAGAGCCCACCTAAATTACACTTGGCATAACATGATCTGGGCTTAACCACGCACACAAGTATCATAACATGACATGATGTACGTTAAGAATATTGTACATGATTCATGGAAGACATCATCTACACTGAGCCTTTTATACACGATTAATGACAAGACACGTTGTGTGTCGACTCACAATGCCATGATACAGGCATGAAATGACATGCACCGAGATCACTGAACATGATTAACTACAGGCATGATGTGCGTCGAGCATTACTTGTATAAATCATGCATGACATGATGTGCGCCGCGATACACAGACATTATTAAGTAGATGGCACAATGTGCTCCGATTCTAACTGACATGATTCACATGCTGTGAATCAAGGCCGCAAAAATATTCATGCAGGACATGATGTGCACCGAGCCCACTGAACATGATTCAAGACATGAAATGTTTTTAACATAGCTCCACACAAATGTATAAGTTCATGACATACGCCAAGATAATCGAACATGATTCCTGCACGACGTGATGTGCACCTAGTCCCTTTCACATCATTCACTTATGACAGTTCTCGTGCGGAATGCTGTACCTGTGTATCATGACATGACTTGACGTATGCTGAGCACAATACACATGATACATGCAAGACATGATGTAAACCAAGGCTTTTAAACATGATGAATGAAAAGGCACTTTGAGCATCGATTCAAACTGCCATGTACATGCATGACATGTGCGATGAGACCACTGAACATGATTCATGACATGAAATGATGTGCATCGAGGCATTTTCACATGATTCATGTATGACATCATGTACGCTGACTCACACACACATGTATCATGACATGACATGATGTATGTTGAGCACAATGGACATGATAAATTCCTGACATGATGTACACCGAGTGACTTGTACATGATTAATGACAAAGCACGATGTGCGCCACTTTAAATTAACATGATTCACGCATGACATGACGTGTACCGAGCTCACTGAACATGATTAATAACAAGGCACGGTCTTTGTCGAGTTCCTCTAATGTGAAACATCCATGACATGATGTGCTCCCAGCCCTGCGGATTTAATGAATAATACGACACAATGTGTCGAATGACATGAGTCATGTATGACCTGAGGTAGGCCTAGGTCATTTCACATGATTCATGTATGACATGATGTGAGCTGAAATATGCACACATGTATCATGACAAGACATGATGAACGTTGAACACAATGGACATGATACATGCAAGACATGAATCACATCAAATTTTGGGAAGTACATAGGAAAGAGGCACGATGTGCGTTGCTCCAAACTGACATGATAGATACATGACATGACGTAGCATGAGTCCACTAAAATTGATCCATGAAAAGGCACCATGTGCGTCACTTCGAATTAAGATGATAACATGCATGACATGACGTGCACCGAGTTCACTAAACATGATCCATGAGAAGGCACAATGTGCGTCACTTCAAATTGACATGATTCATGCATGACATAACGTGCACATTGCCCACTGAACATGATTAATGACAAGGTACGTTGTGTGTCGAGGTCGTCTTATATGAATCATGCATGCAATGATTAGCGCCAAGCTTCACAGCAACAATTATTTTTATGGCACAATTTTCACTGATTCGTAGTAAAATGACTCATGAATGACATGATGTAGACAAAGTACAATGAAATTAATCATGATGTAACGTGTTGTGGGTTCTACCACGCACACATATATCATGACATGACATGATGTATGTTAACCACATGGCACATGATACATGTTAGACATGATGTACACTGAGCCTTTTATACACGATTAATGACAAGGCACTTTGTGCGTCGATTCACACTGCCAGAATACATGCATGACGTGATGTGCACCGAGTTCACTGAAGATGATTAATTACAAGGCACGATGTGCATCGAGCATTACTTGTATAAATCATGCATGACATGATGTGCGCCGAGATGTGCAGACATTATTAAGTAGACGGCACAATGTGCTCTGATTCGAACTGACATGATTCATGCATGACATGGTGTGAACCGAGGCTGCAATAATACTTGTGCATGACATGATGTGCGCTGAGACCAGTGTACATGATTCATGATGTGAAATGTTTTTCTCAGAGCCCGCACAAAAGTACAAGTCTATGTCATACGCCGAGACAATCAGACTTGATTCATGCAGGACATGATGTGCTCCAAGTCTCTTTCACATGATTCATCTATGACATGTTTTTCACCAAATGCTGCACATATGTATCATGACATGACTTGACGTACGTTGAGCACAATACACATGGTACATGCAAGACATGATGTAAACTGAGCTTTTTAAACATGTTGAATGATAAGGCACTTTGTGCATCGATTCACACATCCATGATACATGCATGACCTGATGTACACTGAGTTCACTGATCATGATTAATTACAAGGCACGATGTGCGCCGAGCATTATTGCCTAAACACGCATGTCATGACGTGCGCCGAGATGGGCAGACATTATTAATTAGATGGCACAATGTGCTCTGATTCTAACTGACGTGATTCATGCATGACATGTTGTGTATCGAGGCTGTAAAAATATTCATGTATGACAAGATGTGCGACGAGTATACTGAACATAATTCATTACACGAAATGTTTAACTCAGAGCTCCGCACAAATGTATAAGTTCATGAAATACGCCGAGACAAATGGACATATTTCCTACACGACATGATGTGCTCCAAGAACTTTTCACATGATTCATCAATGACATATTTTGCGCAGAACCCTGCACCTATGTACCATGACATGACTTGACGTACGTTGAGCACAATACACATGATACATGCAAGACATTATGTACACCGAGCCTTTTAAACATGTTGAACGACAAGGCACTTTGTGCATCGATTCAAACTGATATGATACATGTATGACATGTTGTGCGCCGAGTCCTCTGAACATGATTCATGACATGAAATGATGTGCACGGAGGCCTTTTCACATGATTCATGTATGACATCATGTACGCTGAATCACGCACACATGTATCATGCCATGAGCTGATGTACGTTGAGCAAAATGGACATGATAAATCATGACATGATGTACACCGAGTGTTTTTTACATGAGTAATGACAAAGCATGATGTGTATCGCTCAGAATTAACATGATTCACGCATGACATGACATGCACTGAGCCCACTAAACATGATTAATAACAAGAAAAAGTCTTTCTCGAGCTCCTCTAATGTGAATCATGCAGGATATGATGGGCTCCGAGCCCTGCGGACTTAATTAAAAATACGACAAAATGTGTGCTGAGTTAACTGACATGATTTATGTTTGACTGAGGTGTGCCTTGGTCATTTCACTAGATTCATGTATTTCATGATGTGCGCTGTATTACGCACATATGTATCATGACAAGACTTGATTTATGTTGAGCAGAATGAACAGGATTCATGCAAGACATGAATCACACCAAATTTTGGGATGTACTTAGAAAAGACGCACGTTGTGCGTCGATTCACACTGCCCGATACATGGATGACATAACGTGCACCAAGTTCTCTGAAAATCATTAACTGAAAGGCACGATGAGCGTCAAGATTTACTTGTATAACTGATGCATGACATGATGTGCGCCGAGACACGCAGACATTACTCATTACCCGGCACAATGTGCTCTGATTCGAACTGACATGATTCATGCATGACATGATGTGAACCGAGGCAGCAAAAATATTCATGCATTACATGATGTGCGCCGAGCTCACTGAACAAGATTCATGAATGAAATGATGTGCACCACGGCCTTTTCACATGATTCATGTATGACATCCTGTACCTGAAACATGCACACATGTATCGTGACATGACATGAGATATGTTGAGCCCAATGGACATGATAAATTCATGCCATGATGTACACCGAGTGCCATGTACATGATTAATGAAAAAGCACGATGTGCGTCGCTCAGAATTAACATGATTCACGCATGGCCTGTCGTGCCCCTAGCCCACTGAGCATGACTAATAACAAGGTACAGTCTGTGTCGAACTCCTCTAATGTTAATCATGCATGACATGATGTGCTCCGAGACCACTTAACATGATCCTTGACAAGACATAATGTGTGTGTGTCACTCTCAATTGACATGATTCCTGCATGACATGACGTGTACTGAGCCCACAGAACATGATTAATGAGAAGGTATGATGTGCGTCACTTTGAATTGACATAATACATTCATGACATAATGTGCACAGAGCCCACTGAACATGATAAATTTCAAGGACGTTTTGTGTCGAGCTCGTGTAATATGAATCATGCATGAAGTGATTTGCGCCGAACTTTGCAGAAATAATTCTTGTTACAGCACTATTTTCACCTAGTCGAAGTTAAGAGATTCATGAATCAGATGATGTGGAAGGAGCCCTCCTAAACTAATCATGACATAACATGTTCTGGGCTCAACCACGGACACATGTATCATGACATGACATGACGTACATTGAGCACAATACACATGACATATGCAAGACATGATGTACCCCGAGCCATTTATACATGATAAAGGACAAGGCTCTTTGTGCATCGATTCAAACTGCCATGATACATGCATGACAGGTTGTGCGCCGAGTCCACTGAACATGATTCATGACATGAAATGAAGTGCACCGAGGCCTTTTTACATGATTCATGTATGACATCATGTACGTTGAAACACACACACGTATCATGACATGACATGATGAACGTTGAGCACAATGGACATGTTAAATACCTCACATGTTGTACACCGAGTGCCTTGTACATGATTAGTGACAATGCACGATGTGGGTAGGTTGGAATTAACATGATTCATGTATGACATGACGTGCACCAAGCCCACTGACCATGATTAATAACAAGGCAAGGTCTGTGTCAGGATCCTCCTATGTGTATCATACATGACATGATGTGCTCCGAGCTCCACGGACCTAATTAATGATATGACACAATGTACGATGAGTCGAATGACAAGATTAATGTATGACATGAGTGTGCCAATGTCATTTCACATGATTAATGTATGACATGATGTGCACTGAAACACGTACAGATGTATGATGAAAAAGACATGATGAACGTTGAGCAAAATGGACATGATACATGCAAGACATGAATCACACCAAATTTTTGGACGTACTTAGGAAAGAGGCACGATGTGCATTGCTTCAAAATGATATGATACATACATGACATGACGTGCACAGCCCCGACAGAACATGAATAATGAAAAGGCAAAATTTGTGTCACTTTGATTTGACATGATTCATACATGACATGATATGCACCGAATAGCCCACACATGTATCATAATATGACATGATGTATATTGAGCACAATGGACATTATACACATATGACATGATATACACCGAACCATTTGGACATGATTAATTACAAGGCACAGTGTGCTTCCCTTAAAACTAACATGACACATGCATGACATGACGTGCATCGAGTTTACTGAACGCGATTAATTAGAAGTTACCATGTGTTTCGAGCATCTCAAATATGAATCATACATGAAGTGTTGTGCTTCGAGCACCATGGAGTTAATTAATTATACGGAACAATGTGCACTGAGTGGACTGACATTATTCATGTATGACATGATGAGGGCTGAGCAGCTTATACATGATCATGACATAACATATTGCTGGCAGAATTGCGCTCTCATTGTTCATGATGTAAAAAGACTTACATTGAGCACAATGGACGTAATACATTCATGAAATGATGAACACCGTGCCATTTGTACATGATAAATGATAAGGCACGATGTGATTGGCTTCAAACTCACACAATACATGTATTTCATGACTTGCACCAAGCCCACTGAACGTAATTAATATGAGGCATAATAGGTGTCATTTTGATTCTACATGTTTCATGTATGACATGGCCTGCACCAAGACAACAGAAGATGATTAACGAGAATGCACAATGTGTGTCACATCGAATTGGCATGATACATGCATGACATAATGTGCACAGAGCCCAGTGAACATGATTAATGACAAGGCACATTGTGTGTCGAGCTCATCTAAGATGAATCATGCATGAAATGATTTACGTCATACTTCGCAGAAATAATTATTGTTACGGCACAATTTTACCGAGTCGAAGTGAAATGATTCAGGAATGACATGATGTGGAAAGAGCCCATTTGAACTACTCATGACATAACATGTTGTAGGCTCAACCACACACAAATGTATCATGACAGGACATGACGTACGTTAAGTACATTGCATATGATATATGCAAGATAGGATGTACACCAAGTCTTTTATACATGATTAATGACAAGGCACGTTGCACATCAATACACACTGCCTGGATACATGCATGACGTGACATGCACCGAGTTCACTGAAGATGATTAATTACAAGGAACAATGTGTATTGAGTATTACTTGTATAAATCATGCATGACATGATGCGCAGACATTATTAAGTAGACGGCACAATTTGCTCTGATTTGAACGAACATGATTCATGCATGACATGATGCGAACCGAGGCCGCAATAATACTCATGCAGGACATGATGTGCTTCGAGCCCACAGAACATGATTCATGACATGAAATGTTTTTCTCAGAACCCGGACAAACGTATAAGTTCATGATATATGCCAAGACAATCGGAAATGATTCATGCACATGATATGCCCCAAGTCCCTTTCACATAATTCACCTATGACATGTTTTGCGCCGAACTCTACACCTATGTATCATGACATGACTTGACGTGCATTGAGCACAATACACATGATACGTGCAAGACATGATGTACTCCGAGATTTTCAACATGATGAATGACAAGGCACTTTGAGCATCGATTCTAACTGCCATTTACATGCATGACATGTGCGCCGAGTCCACTGAACATAATTCATGACATGAAAAGATGTGTATCGAGGCATTTTCACATTACTTATGTATGACATCATGTACGCTGACTCACGCACACATGTATCATGACAGGACATGATGTACGTGAGCCCAATGGACGTGATAAATTCATGAAACAATGTACACCGAGTGCCCTATACATGATTAATGACAAAGCACGATGTGCGTCTCTTCGAATTAACATGATTTACACATGACATGACGTGCACCGAGCTAACTGAACATCATTAATAACAAGGCACGGTCTGTGTCGAGCTGCTCTAATTTGAAACATGCATGACATGATGTGCTCCCAGCCCCGCGAACTAAATTAATAATACGAGACAATGTGTGATGAGTCGACTGACATGATTCATGGATGACATGATGTGTGCTGAAATATGCACACATGTATCATGACAAGACAGGATTTACATTGAGCACAATGGACTTGATTCTTGCAAGATATGAATCACAACAAATTTTTGGACGTACTAAAGTAAGAGGCACAATGTGCGTTGCTTCAAACTGACATGATACATGCATGACATGACGTGTTTCGAGTCGACTGAACATGATGCATGACAAGACAATGTGTGTCACTTCGAGTTGACATGAATCATGCATAACATAATGAGTACAGAGCCCACTGAACATGATTAATGACAAAGCACGTTGTGTGTCGAGCTCATCTAATATGATTCATGCATGAAATGATTTGCGCTGAGCTTTGCAGAAATGATTATTGTTACGGCAGAATTTTCACCAAGAAGAAGTGAAATGATTCAGGAATGAAACGATGGGAACAGAGCCCACTTTAACTTATCATGACATTACATGTTGTGAGCACAACAACGCACACATGAATTATGACATGACATGACGTACGTTAAGCACATTGCACATGATACCTGAAAGACAAGGCATACACCGAGCCTTTTCTGCATGATTGATTACAAGACACGTTGTGTGCCAATTCACACTGCCATGTTATATGCATGACATAATGTGCAACGAGATCACTGAACATAATTAATGACGAGGCACGATGTGTGTTGTGCATTACTAATATAAATCATGCATGACATCACGTGCGTGGAGACACGCAGTCATTATTAATTAGATGACACAATGTACTCTGATTGGAAATGACATGGTTCTTGCATAACATGATGTGAACCGAGGACGCAAAAATATTCATGCAGGACATGATGTGCACCGAGCCCTCTGAACAGGATTCATGACATGAATTGTTTCCTCAGAGCCCCGAATAAATCTATAATTCATGACATATGCCAACACAATCGGACAGGATTCATGCACTACATGATGTGCCCCAAGTCCCTTTCACATGATTCATTTATGACATGTAATTCCCCGAATGCTGCACATATGTATTATGACATGACTTGATGCACCTTGAGCACAATACACATAATACATGCAAGATATGATGTACACCAAGCCTCTTAAACATGATGAATGACAAGGCATTTTGAGCATTGATTCAAACTGCCGTGATACATGCAGGACATGTTGTGCGCCGAGTCTACTGAGCATAATTCATAACATTAAATGGTATGCACCGAGGCATTTCACATGATTAATGTATGACATCTTGTACGCTGAATCACGCACACATGTATCATGATTTGACATGATGTACGTTGAGCACAATGGACATGATAAATTTATGACATGATGTACACTGAGTCCCCTGTATATGATTAATGACAAAGCACGATGTGCGTCACTTAGAATTAACATGATACACCCAAGACATGACTTGCACTGAGCTCACTGAACATGATTAATAAAGAGGCACAGTCTGTGTCAAGATCCTCATTGTGAAACATGCATGACATGATGTGCTTGCAGCCCTGCGGACTTAATTATTATATGACACAATGTGCGCTGAGTCGACGGACATGATTCATGTATGACATCAAGTGTGCCGAGGTCATTTCACATGATTCATGGATTACAAAATGTGCACTGAAATACGCACACAAGTACCATGACAAGACATAATAAACGTTGAGCACAATGGACATGATACATGAAAGACATGAATCACACCAAATTTTTGGACGTACTTAGGAAAGAGGCTCTAAGTGCGTGGCTTCAAACTAACATGATACATCCACGATATGATGTGCTCCGTGTCAACGGAACATGATTTATGACAAGGCAAAATGTGTGTCAGATCCAATTGACATGATTTATGCATGACATGACGTGTACTGAACCCATAATACATGATTAATAAGAAGGCACGTTTTGTGTCAAGCTGGTCTAGTAAGAATCATGCAAAAAATGGTTTGCGCTGAGCTTCGCAGATATAATTATTGTTACGGTAAAATTTTCACAAAGTCAAAGTGAAATGATTCATGAATGACATGATGTGGACAGAGCCCACCAAAACAAATCATGATATAATATGTGGGCTCAACCACAGACAAATGTATCAGACATCACATGATGTACATTAAGCACATTGCACATGATACATGCAAGACATGATGTACACAAAGCCATTTATATAAGATTAATGATGAGGCACGTTAAGGCATCGATTAGCACTGCCATGATACATGCATGACATGACATGCACTGAGTTCACTGAACGTGATTAATTACAAGGCCCGATGTGTGTCGAGCACTAATTGTATAAATCACGCTTGACATGACATGCACCGAGATGCACAGACATTATTAATTAGTCGACAAAATGTGCTCTGATTCGAACTGACATGATTCCTGCATGAAATGATGTGCGCCGAGGTCGCAAAAATATTCATGCACGACATGATCTGCATCGACCCCTGAACAGGATTAATGACATGAAATGTTTTTCTCAAAGCCCAGCACAAAAGTATAATTTTATGACATACACCCGTACCATAGGACATGATTCATGCATGATATGATGTGCCCCAAGGCCCTTTCACATGATTCATCTATGACATGTTTTCCACCAATGCTGCACCTATGTGTCATGACATGACTTGACGTACGTTGAGCACAATACAGATGATACATGCAATACATGATATAAACCGAGCCTTTTAAACATGATGAATGACAAGGCACTTTGTGCATCAATTCAAAATGCATGTCATGTTGTTCGCCGATTCCACTGAACATATTTATGACATGAAATGATGTGCATGGCGACTTTTTCACATGATTCATGTATGACATCTTGTATGCTGAATCACGCACATATGTATTATGACAGGACATGATGTAGGTTGAGAAGAATGGACATGATAAATCATGACGTGATGTACGCCGAGTGCCTGTTAAATGATTAATGACAAAGCACGATGTGCGTCGCTTAGAATTAACATGATTCACACATGACATAACGTGCATTGAGCCCACTGAATATGATTAATAGCAAGGTACGGTCTGTGTCGAGCTACTCCAATATGAATCATACATGACAAGATTTGCGCCAATCCCCCGGAATTAATTACAGATAAGACAGAATGTGCGCAGAGTCAACTGACATGATTCATGTATGGCATGAGGTGTGCCTAGGTCATTTCACATGATTCATGAATGACATGATGTGCGCTGAAATATGCCCACCTGTATCATGAGAAGATATGATGAACGTTGAGCACAATGGACATGATACATGCAAGACATGAATCACGCCAAATTTGGGACGTATTCAGGAAAGAGGCACCTTGTGCTTTGCTTCAAACTGACATGATAAATGCATAACATGCCATGCTCCGAGTCTACTGAACAGGAAGCTTGACAAGGCACCATGTATGTCACTTCGAATTGACATGATTCATGCATGTCAAGACATGCAGTGAGCCCACACACATGATTAATGAGAAAGCACAATGTGCATCACTTTCAATTGACATGATTCATGCATGACATAACATGCACAGAGCCCACTAAACATGATTAATGACAAGGCACGTTGTTTGTCGAGCTTGTCTAATGTGAATCATGCAAGAAATGATTTGCGCCAAGCTACGCCTAAATAATTATCGTTACAGCACAATTTTCACCGAGTCGAAGTGAAATGATTCATGAACGAAATGATGTGGATAGAACCCACCCAAACTAATGATGACATAACATGTTGAGGGCTCCTCCACGCACACATGTATAATGACATGACATGACGTATGTTAAGCACATTTCACATCATATGGAAGACATGATGTACACAGATCTTTTATTCACGATCAATGACAAGGCACGTTTTGCATCTATTCACTCTGGCATGAGACATGCATGACCTGACATGCGATGGGTTCACTGAAAATGATTAATTGCAAGGCACAATGTGTGTCAAGTATTACTTATATAAATGATGCAGGACATGATGGGCGCCGAAGCGCGCAGACATTTTTAACGATATGGTACAATGTGCCTGGTTCGAACTGATGTGATTCATCCATGACATGATGTGAACGGAGGCCCCAAAAATATTCATGGATGACATGATGTGTGCCGAGTCCACTGAACATGATTCATGACATGAGATGTTTTGCACCGAGGCCTTTACACATCATCCAAGTATTATATCATGTACGCTGAATCATGCACACATGTATCATAACATGACATGATGTAGGTTGAGCACAATGAACATGATAAATTCATGAAACAATGTACACCGAGTGCCTTATACATGATTAATGACAAAGCATGATGTGCGTCACATCTAATTAACATGATTCACGCATGACATGACGTGCACTGAGCCCACTTAACATGTTTAAGAACTAGGCATGGTCTGTGTCGAGCACCTCTAATGTTAATCATGCATGACATTATGTGCTTCTCGCCACGTGGACTTAATTAAAGTACAACACAATGTGCGCTGAGTCGACTGACATGATTCATATATGACATGAGGTGTGCCTAGGTCATTTCACATGATTCATGTATGACATGATGTGTGCTGAAATACGCACACATGTATCATGACAAGACATGATTTACATTGAGCAAAATGGACATTATTCATGCAAGACATGAATCTCAACAAATTTTGGGATGTACTAAAGAAAGAGGCACAATGCGTTTGGCTGAAACTGACATGATACATGCATGAAATGATGTACTCCAAATCCAGTGAGCATGATTAATGAGAAGGACAATATGCATCACTTCCTATTGACATGAATCATGCATGACATAACGTGCACAGAGCCCATTGAACATGAGTAATAAAAAGGCACGGTCTGTGTCGAATTTCTCTAATGCGAATCATGCATGACGTGATGTGCATCGAGCCCAGCAGAGTTAATTAATGATACGACACAGTGTGCGCTGAGTCGAATGACATGAGTCAAGTATGACATGAGGTGTGCCTAGGTCATTTTACATGATTCATGCATGACATAATGTGAGCTAAAATACACACACATGTAGCATGAAAAGACATGATGAACATTGATCACAATGGACATGATACATTGAAGTTATGAATCACACCCAATATTTGCACATACTTAGAAAAGAGGCATGATATGCGTTGCTTCAAGCTGACATGACACATGCATGACATGACATGCTCCGAGTCCACTGAACATGATCCATGAGAAGGCACAATGTTCATCAGTTCGAATTGACATGATTCATGCCTGACAAAACGTGCACAGAGCCCACTGAACATGATTAATGACAAGGCACGTTCTGTGTCAAGCTCGTCTAATACCAATCATGCATGAAATGATATGTGCTGAGCTTTGCAGCAATAATTATTGTTACGGCACAATTTTCACCAAGTCGAAGTGAAATGATTCATGAATGACATATTGTGGACAGATCCCACCTAAACTAATCATTACATAACATGTTGTGGGCTCTATCACGCACACATATATCATGACATGACATGATGTATGTTAAGCACATTGAACATGATACATGCAAAGCATGATGTCTACTGAGTCTTTTCTACACGATTAATGACAAGACACGTTGTGCGCCGATTCACACTGCCATGATACATGCATGACATAATGTGCAACGAGGTCAATGAACATAATTAATGACAAATAACGATGTGTGTCTTGCATTACTAATATCAATCATGCATGACATCAGGTGTGCGGAGACGCGCAGACATTATCAATTAGACGACACAATGTGCTCTGATATGAAATGACATGATTCATGCATGACATGATGTGAACCGAGGTTGCAAAAATATTCATGCATGACATGATGTGCCCGAGCCCTCTGAACAGAATCCATGATATGAATTGTTTTTCTCAGAGCCCTGCACAAATGTATAAGTTCATGACACACACCAAGACAATCGGACATGATTCATACACTACATGATGTGCCCCAAGTACCTTTCACATGATTCATCTATGACATGTAATGCCCCAAATGCTGCACATATGTATCATGACATGAATTGACACTCGTTGAGCACAATACACATGATACATGCAAGATATGATGAGCCTTTTAAACATGATGAATGACAAGGCACTTTGTGCATTGATTCAAACTGCCATGATACATGCAGGACATGTTGAGCGCCGAGTCTACTGAGCATAATTTATAACATTATATGATGTGCACCGAGAACATTTCACATGATTAATGTATGACATTTTGTACGCTGAATCACGCACACATATATCATGAATTGATATGATGTACGTTGAGCATAATGGACATGATAAATTCATGATATGATGTACACCGAGTGCCTTGTACGTGATTAATGACAAAACACGATGTGCATTGCTTCAAATTAACATGATACTCCAAAGATATGACGTGCACTGAGCTCACTGAACATGATTAAAAACAAGGCACGGTCATTATCGAGCTCCTCTAATGTGAATCATTCATGACATGATGTGCTCCAAGCCCAACAAACTTAATTACAAATATGACACAATATTTGCTGAGTCGACTGACATGATTCATGTATGACATGAGGTGTGCTTAGGTCATTTCACATGATTCATGCATGACATGATGTGCGATGAAATATGCACACATGTATCATTACAAGACATGATGAACGTAGAGCGCAATGGTCATGATACATGCAGGACATACATCACTACAATTTTTAAGACATACTAAGGAAATGACATGTGTTGCTTCAACCAGACATAATACATTCATGACATGACATGTACTGAGCCAACAGAACATGATTAATGAGAAAGTACAATGTACGTCACTTCGAATTGACATAATTCATGCACGACATAATGTGCACAGAGCTCACTGAACATAATTAATGAAAAGGCACATTGTGTGTCGAGCTCGTCTAAAATGAATCATGCTTAAAATGATTTGCGACTAGCTTCGCAGAAATAATTACTGTTATGGCACAATTTTCACCGAGTCAAAGTGAATTGATTCAAGAATTACATGATGTGGACATTGCCCCCCAAAACTAACCATGACATAACATGTTGTTGCTTCAACCACGCACACATGTATCATGACATGACATGATGTACGTTACGCACATTGCACATGGCACATGGAAGACATGATGTA
This sequence comes from Cynopterus sphinx, assembly GCA_030015415.1. NCBI lineage: Eukaryota > Metazoa > Chordata > Mammalia > Chiroptera > Pteropodidae > Cynopterus > Cynopterus sphinx. Next base: position 59,033,188 of record CM057382.1, read on the forward strand.
CACCGAGCCTTTTATACACAATTAATAACAAGGTATTTTGTGTGTCAATTCACACTGCCATGATACATGCATGAAATGAGATGCACTGAGTTCACTGAACATGATCAATTATAAGACATGATGTGTGCCGAGATGCGCAGACATTATTAATTAGACGGCACAATGTGCTATGATTCAAACTGACAAGATTCATGCATGACATGATGTGAACCAACACTGCAAAAATATTCATGCATGAAATGATGTGCACAGAGCCCACTGAACATGATTCATCCACGAAATGTTTTACTCAGAGCCCCACACAAATGTATTCATTCATGACATATGCCGAGACAATCAGACAAGTTTCATGCAAGACACCATGTGCTCCAAGTCTCTTTCACAAGATTCATCTATGACATGTTTTGTGCATAATGCTGCACCTATGTATCATTACATGACTTGACGTACGTTGAGCACAGTACACATGATGCATGCAAGATATGATATACAACGAGCCTTTTAGATATGATTAATGACAAGGCCCTTTGGGCATCTATTCAAAATGCCATGATACATGCACTGAAAATGATTCATGACATGAAATGATGTGCACCGAGGCCTTTCACATGATTTATGTATGACATCATGTACACTGATTCATGCACACATCTATCATGACATTACATGACAAATGTTGAGCACAATGGAAATAATAAACTCATGACATGATGTACTCCGAGTGCCTTGTACAAGATTAATGACAAAGTGCGATGTGTGTCACTTCAAATTAACAGGATTCACGCATGACATGATGTGCACCGAGCCCACTGAACATGATTAATAAAAAGTCACGGTCTGTGTCTAGATCCTCTAATGTAAATCATGCATGACATGATGTGCTCCCAAACCCGCGGATTTAATTAATGATATGACACAATGTGCGCTGAGTCGACTGACATGGTTAATGTATGACAGGATGTGCGCACACATGTATCATGGCAAGATATGATTTACATTGAGCACAATGCACTTGATACATGCAAGGCATGAATCACACCAAATTTTTGGACGTACTTAGGAAAGAGGCACGATGTGCGTTGCTTCAAACTGACGCGATACATGCATTACATGACGTGCTCCGAGTCCACAGATCATGATTCATGACAAGGCACAATGTGCGTCACTTCCAATTGACATGATTCATGCATGACACGATGTGCACAGAGATCACTGAACATGATTAATGACAAGGCACATTGTGTGTCAAGCTCATCTAATATGAATCATGCATGAAATGATTTGCACCGTGCCTCGCAGAAATAATTATTGTTATGGCACAATTTATACCGAGTCGAAGTGAAATGATTCATGAATGACATTATGTGGACAGTGCCCACCAAAACTACTCATGACATAACATGTTGTTGGCTCAACCACACACACATGTATCATGAAATGACATGACATACGTTAAGCACATTGCACATGATACATGTAAGAAATGAATGTACACTGAGCTTTATACACGATAAATGAGAAGACACGTTATGCGTAGATTGACACTGCCATGATATGTGCATGACATGAGAAGCAGCGTGTTCACTGAACATTATAAGGCATGATGTCCGTTGAGCATTACTTCTATAAATCATTCATGACATGACATGCGCCGAGAAATGCAGACATTATTGAATAGACGGACCACTGTGTACTGATTGGAAATGAAATGATTCTTGCATGACATGATGTGAACGGAGCCCGCAAACATATTCATAAATGACATGATGTGCACTGAGCCCACTGAACATTATTCATGATATAAAATTTTTATCTCAGAGCCCTGCACAATTGTATAAGTTCATGACATATGCCAAGACAATCGTACATGATTCATGCACGACATGATGTGCCCCAAGTCTGTTTCACATGGTTCATCTATGACATGTTTTGCTCCAAACGCTGTACCTATGTGTCATGACATGACTTGACTTACGTTGAGCACAATACACATGATACATGCAATGCATGATGTATTCGAGCCTGTCAAACATGTTGAATGACAAGGCACTTTGTGCATCGATTCAAACTACCAAGATACATGCATGACATTTTGAGCGTCGAGTCTTCTGACCATGATTCATGACCTGAAATGATGTGCACCGAGGCCTTTTCACATGATTCATGGATGACATCATGTACGCTGAATCACGAACGCATGTATCATGACATGACATGAAGTATGTTGAGCACAATGGACATGATAAATTCATGACTGATGAACTCCGAGTGCCTTGTACATGATTAATGACAAAGCACGATGTGTGTCGCTTTGAATTTACATGATTCACAGATGACTTGTCGTGCACCGAGTCCACTGCATATGATTAATAACAAAGGAGAAAGCAAAGTGTGTGTCGAGTAACTCTATTGTGCTCCAAGCCCCGCGAACTTAAATAAAGATACGACACATATTGCGCTGAGTCGACTGACATGATTCATGTATGACATAAGCTATTCCTTGGTCATTTCACGTGATTCATGTATGACATGTTGTGCGGTGAAATACTCTCACATTTACCAAGACAAAAAATGTTGAATGATGAGCACAATAGACATGAAACATGCAAGACATGAATCACACCGAATTTTTGGACTTACTTAGGAAAGAGGCACGATGTGCGTTGCTTCAAACTGACATGATACATTCATGACATGACGTGTACTGAGCCCACAGAATATGATTAATGAGAAGGCACAATGTGCGTCACTTCGAAATGACATGATTCATGCATGACGTAACGTGCACAGAGCCCACTGAACATGATTAATGACAAGGCACGTGTTGTATCAAGTTAGTTTAATAGGAATCATGCAAGAAGTGATTTGCGCCGAACTTCGCAGAAATAATTATTGTTATGGCACAATTTTACCGAGTCAAAGTGAAATGATTCAGGAATGACATGATGTGGAAAGGGCCTACTTAAACTACTCATGACATAACATGTTGTAGGCTCAACCACACACAAATGTATCATGACAGGACATGATGTACGTTAAGTACATTGCATATGATACATGCAAGATAGGATGTACACCAAATCTTTTATACACGATTAATGACAAGGCACGTTGCATGTCAATTCACACTGCCAGGGTACATGCATGACGTGACGTGCACCAAGTTCACTGAAGATGATTAATTACAAGGAACGATGTGTGTCGAGTTTTATTTGTACAAATCATGCATGACATGACGTTGCCCGAGATGCGCAGACATTATTAAGTAGACAGCACAATGTGCTCTGATTCGAAATGACATAATTCATGCATGACATGAGGCGAACCGAGGCCACAATAATACTCATGCAGGACATAATGTGCTTCTAGCCCATAGAACATGATTTATGACATGAAATATTTTTCTCAGAGCCCCACACAAACGTATAAGTTCATGACATATGCCAAAACAATCAGAAATGATTTATGCACATGATATGCCCCAAGTCCCTTTCACATGATTCACCTATGACATGTTTTGTGCCGAACTCTACACTTATGTATCATGACATGACTTGACGTACGTTGAGCACAATACACATGATACATGCAAGACATGATGTAAACCGAGCCTTTTAAACATTAGGAATGAAAAGGCACTTTGTGCATCGATTTAAAATGCCATGACACATGCATGTCATGTTGTGCGCCGAGTCCACTAAACATATTTATGACATGAAATGATGTTCACGGCGGCATTTTCACATGATTCATGTATGACATCCTGTACGCTGAATCACGCTCACATGTATCATGACATGACATGATGTATGTTAAGCACATTTCACATCATATGGAAGACATGATGTACACCAACCTTTTATTCATGATCAATGACAACGCACGTTTTGCGTCGATTCACTCTGGCATGAGACATGCACGACCTGACATGCGACGAGTTCACTGAAAATGATTAATTGCAAGGCACAATGTGTGTCGAGCATTACTTACATAAATGATGCAGGACATGACGGGCGCCGAAGCGCGCAGACATTTTTAACGATATGGTACAATGTGCCTGATTCGAACTGACATGATTCATCCATGATGTGATGTGAACGAAGACCCCAAAAATATTCATGGATGACATGATGTGTGCCGAGTCCACTGAACATGATTCATGACATGAGATGTTTTGCACTGAGGCCTTTACACATCATCCATGTATTATATCATGTACGCTAAATCATGCACACATGTATCATAACATGACATGATGTAGGTTGAGCACAATGAACATGATAAATTCATGAAACAATGTACACCGAGTACCTTATACATGATTAATGACAAAGCACGATGTGCGTCACATCTAATTAATATGATTCACGCATGACATGATGTGCACCGAGCCCACTTAACATGATTAAGAACTAGGCATGGTCTGTGTCGAGCACCTCTAATGTGAATCATGCATGACATTATGTGCTTCGAGCCACGCGAACTTAATTAAAGTACAACACAATGTGCGCTGAGTCGACTGACATGATTCATATATGACATGAGGTGTGCCTAGGTCATTTCCCATGATTCATGTATGACATGATGTGCGCTAAAATACGCACACATGTATCATGACAAGACATGATTTACATTGAGCACAATGGACATTATACATGAAGACATGAATCTCACCAAATTTTGGGACATACTAAAGAAAGAGGCACAATGCGTTTGGCTGAAACTGACATGATACATGCCTGACATGATGTACTTCAAATCCACTGAGCATGATTAATGAGAAGGCACAATGTGCGTCACTTCCTATTGACATGATTCATGCATGACATAACATGCACAGAGCCCATTGAACATGAGTAATAAAAAGGCATGATCTGTGTCGAATTCCTCTAATGCGAATCATGCATGATGTGATGTGCACCAAGCCCTGCAAACTTAATTAATGATATGACACAATGTACGTTAAGTCGAATGACGTGAGTCAAGTATGACATGAGGTACGCCTAGGTCATTTTACATGATTCATGCATGACATGATGTGAGCTGAAATACACACACATGTAGCATGAAAAGACATGATGAACATTGATCACAATGGACATGATACATTGAAGTTATGATCACACCAAATATCCGGACGTACTTAGGAAAAAGGCATGATATGCGTTGCTTCAAGCTGACATGACACATGCATGACATGACATGCTCCGAGTCCACTGAACATGATCCATGAGAAGGCACAATGTGCGTCAGTTTGAATTGACATGATTCATGCCTGACAAAACATGCACAGAGCCCACTGAACATGATTAATGACAAGGCACGTTCTGTGTCAAGCTCGTCTAATACCAATCATGCATGAAATGATATGTGCTGAGCTTTGCAGCAATAATTATTGTTACGGCACAATTTTCACTGAGTCGAAGTGAAATGATTCATGAATGACATAATGTGGACAGATCCCACCTAAACTAATCATTACATAACATGTTGTGGGCTCTATCACGCACACATATATTATGACATGACATGATGTATGTTAAGCACATTGAACATGATACATGCAAAGCATGATGTCTACTGAGTCTTTTCTACACGATTAATGACAAGACACGTTGTGCGCCGATTCACACTGCCATGATACATGCATGACATAATGTGCAACGAGGTCAATGAACATAATTAATAACAAGGAATGATGTGTGTCGTGCATTACTAATATAAATCATGCATGCCATCACGTGCGTGGAGACGTGCAGACATTATCAATTAGACGACACAATGTGGTCTGATACGAAATGACATGATTCATGCATGACATGATGTGAACCGAGGTTGCAAAAATATTCATGCATGACATGATGTGCCCCGAGCCCTCTGAACAGAATTCATGATATGAATTGTTTTTCTCAGAGCCCCACACAATTGTATAAGTTCATGACACACACAAAGACAATCAGACAGGATTCATGCACTACATGATGTGCCCCAAGACCCTTTCACATGATTCATTAATGACATGTAATGCCCCGAACGCTGCACGTATTTATCATGACATGAATTAACGCACGTTGAGCACAATACATATGATACATGCAAGATATGATGTACCCGAGCGTTTTAAACATGATGAATGACAAGGCACTTTGTGCATTCATTCAAACTGCCATGATACATGCAGGACATGTTGTGCGCCGAGTCTACTGAGCATAATTCATAACATTAAATGATGTGCACCGAGGCCTTTTCACATGATTTATGTATGACATCTTGTACGCTGAATCACGCACACATGTATCATGAATGACATGATGTACGTTGAGCACAATGGACATGATAAATTCATGATATGATGTACGCCGAGTGCCTTGTACATGATTAATGACAAAACATGATGTGTGTCGCTTCAAATTAACATGATACATTCAAGACATGACGTTCACTGAGCTCACTGAACATGATTAAAAACAAGGCACGGTCATTATCGAGCTCCTCTAATGTGAATCATTCATGACATGACGTGCACCGAGGAAACTGAACTTGTTTAATAATATAGCACAGTCTGTGTCCAGCTCCTCTAATGTGAATCATGCATGACATGATGTGCTCCGAGCATCCCTGGACTTAAGTAATCATATGACAAAATGTGTGATTAGTCAACTTACAATATTCCTATATGACATGAGGTGTGCCTAGGTCAATTTACATGATTCATGTATGACATGATGTGCGCTGGAATATGCATAAACGTATCATGACAAGACATAATGAATGTTGAGCACAATGAACATGATACATGCAAGATATGAATCACACAAATTTTAGAACATACTTAGGAAAAGGCACGATATGCATTGCTTTAAACTGACATGATACATGCATATCATGCCATACTCTGAGTCCACTGAACATGATGCATGACAAGGCACAATGTGCATCACTTCGAATTGACATGATTCATGCAGGACATAACGTGCACAGACCACACTAAACACGATTAATGATAAGGCACATTGTGTGTCGAATTTGTCTTATACGAATCATGCATGAAATGATTTGCGCCTAGCTTCGCAGAAATAATTATTGTTATGGCACAATTTATACTGAGTCAAAGTGAAATGATTCATGAATGGCATGATGTGGACAAAGCCCACCTAAACTAATCATGACATTACATGTTGTGGGCTCCACCACGCACACATGTATAATGACATGACATGACATATGTTAACCATATTTGACATCATACATGGAAGACATGATGTATACTGACATTTTATACACGATCAATGACAAGGCACTTTGTGCATTGATTCAAAGTGCCAAGATACATGCATGACATGTTATGCGCCGAGTCCACTTAACATGAATCATGACATGAAATGTTGTGCACTGAGGCCTTTTCACATGATTCATTTATGACATCATGTACGCTGAATCACGCATAGAAATATCATGACATGACATTATGAAAGTTGACCAAAATGGATATGATAAATTCATGACATGATGTATACAGAGTGCCTTGTATATGATTAATTACAAAGCAAGTTGTGCGTCACTTGAAATTAACATGATTCACGCATGACATGACTTGCACCGAGCCCACTGAACATGATTAATAACAAGGTATGGTCTGTGTCGAGATCCTCTAATGTAATCATGCATGACATGATGTGCTCCCAGCTGAAATACACATGTATCATGAAAAGACATGATGAACGTTGATAACAATGGACATGAGACATGCAAGACAAGAATCACACCAAATATTTGAACGTAGTTAGGAAAGAGGCCTGATGTGCGTTGCTTCAAACTGACAAGATACATGCATGACATGAGGTGCTCCAAGTCGATTCAACATGATCCATGAGAAGGCACAATGTGCGTCACTTAGAATTGACATGATTCATGCATGACATAACGTGCATAGAGCCCACTGAACATGATTAATTACAAGGCACATTGTGTGTCGAGATCGTCTAATATGAATCATGCATGAATTGATTTGTGGTGAGCTTCATAGAAATAATGATCGCTACTGGACAATTTTCTCCGAGTCGAATTGAAATGATTCATGAATGACATGATGTGGACAGCACCCACCTAAACTAATCATTACATAACAGGAGGTGGGCACTACAACGCACACATATGTCATGACATGACATGACGTATGTTAAGAACATTGTACATGATACATGGAAGACATCATCTACACTGAGCCTTTTATACACGATTAATGACAAGACACATTGTATGTCGACTCACAGTGCCATGATACATGCATGAAATGACGTGCACCGAGATCACTGAACATGATTAACTACAAGGCACGATGTGCTTCAAGCATTACTTGTATTAATCATGCATGACAAGATGTGCGCCGTGATACGCAGATATTATTAAGTAGATGGCACAATGTGCTCTGATTCGAACTGACATCATTCATGCATGACATGCTGTGAATCGAGGCTGGAAATTTATTCATGCAGGACATGATGTGCACCGAGCCCACTGAACATAATTCAAGACATGAAATGTTTTTAACACAGCTCCACACAAATGTATAAGTTCATGACATACGCCAAGATAATCGGACATGATTCCTGCATGACATGATGTGCCCCAAGTCCCTTTCACATGATTCACTTATGACATGTTTTGTGCGGAATGCTGTACCTGTGTCATGAAATGACTTGACGTACATTGAGCACAATACACATGATACATGTAAGACATGATGTAAACCGAGACTTTTAAACATAATGAATGAAAAGGCACTTTGAGCATCGATTCAAAATGCCATGTACATGCATGACATGTGCGACGAGACTACTGAACATGATTCATGACATGAAATGATGTGCATCGAGGCATTTTCACATATTCATGTATGATATCATGTACGCTGACTCATGCACACATGTATCATGACATGACATGATGTATGTTGAGCACAATGGACATGATACATTCATGACATGATGTACACCGAGTGACTTGTACATGATTAATGACAAAGCACGATGTGCGTCGCTTTGAATTAACATGATTCACGCATAACATGACGTGTACCGAGCACACTGAACATGATTAACAACAAGGCACGGTCTTTGTCGAGTTCCTCTAATGTGAAACATCCATGACATGGTCTGCTCCAAGCCCTGAGGATTTAATTAATAATACGACACAATGTGTGCTGAGCCGAATGACATGAGTCATGTATGACATGAGGTAGGCCTAGGTCATTTCACATGATTCATGTGTGACATGATGTGAGCTGAAATATGCACACATGTATCATGACAAGACATGATGAACGTTGAGCACAATGGACAGGATACATGCAAGACATGAATCACACCAAATTTTGGGACATACTTAGAAAACACGCAGGTTGTGCGTCGATTCACACTGCTCGATACATGCATGACATAACGTGCACCCAGTTCTCTGAAGATGATTCGAACTGACATGATTCATGCATGACATGATGTGAACCGAGGCAGCAAAATATTCATACATGACATGATGTGCGCTGAGCCCACTGAACAAGATTCATGAATGGAATGATGTGCACCACGGCTTTTCACATGATTCATGTATGACATCCTGTACCTGAAACACGCACACATGTATCATGACATGACATGATATATGTTGAGTCCAATGGACATGATAAATTCATGCCATGATGTACATCGAGTATCATGTACATGATCAATGACAAAGCACGATGTGCGTAGCTCAGAATTAACATGATTCACGCATGACCTGTCGTGCCACTAGCCCACTGAGCATGACTAATAATAAGGTACAGTCTGTGTCGAACTCCTCTAATGTCAATCATGCATGACATGATGTGCTCCGAGACCACTTAACATGATTTTTGACAAGACATAACGTGTGTGTGTCACTCTCAATTGACATGATTCATGCATGACATGACGTGTACTGAGCCCACAGAACATGATTAATGAGAAGGCACGATGAGCGTCATTTTGAATTGACATGATACATTCATGACATAACGTGCACAGAGCCCACTGAACATGATAAATGACAAGGCACGTTTTATGTTGAGCTCATGTAATATGAATCATGCATGAAGTGATTTGCATTGAGCTTCACAGATAATTCTTGTTACAGAACTATTTTCACATAGTCGAAGTGAAATGATTCATGAATCAGATGATGTGGAAGGAACCCCTCCTAAACTAATCATGACATAACATGTTCTGGGGTCAACCATGGACACATGTATCATGACATGACATGACATACATTGAGCACAATACACATGACATGCAAGACAAGATGTACACTGAGTCATTTATACATGATAAAGGACAAGGCTATTTGTGCATTGATTCAAACTACCATGATACATGCATGACAGGTTGTGTGCCGAGTCCACTGAACATGATTCATGACATGAAAAGATGTGCACCGAGGCCTTTTCACATGATTTATGTATGACATCATGTACGCTGACTCATGCACACATGTATCATGACATGACATGATGTATGTTGAGCACAATGGACATGATACATTCATGACATGATGTACACCGAGTGCCTTGTACATGATTAATGACAAAGCATGATTTGCGTCGCTTCGAATTAACATGATTCACGCATGACATGACATGCACTGAGCTCACTGAACATCATTAATAACAAGGCATGGTCTGTGTCGAGTTCCTCTAATGTGAAATATGCATGACATGATGTGGTCCCAGCCCTGCGTACTAAATTAATAATATGACACAATGTGCTATGAGATGACTGACATGATTCATGAATGACATGATTTGCGTTGAAATATGCAAAATGTATCATGATAAGACAGGATTTACTTTGAGCACAATGAACTTGATTCTTGCAAGAAATGAATCACATCAAAATTTTGGACGTACTTAAGAAAAAGACACGATGTGCATTGCTTCAAACTGACATGATACATGCATGACATGACGTGTTTGAAGTCGACTGAACATGATGCATGACAAGGCACTATGTGCGTCACTTAGAATTGACATGAATCATGCATGACTTAACGAGTACAGAGCCCACTGAACATGATTAATGACAAAGCACATTGTGTGTCGAGCTCGTCTAATATGATTCATGCACGAATGATTTGCACGGTGCTTCACATAAATGATTATTGTTACGGCAGAATTTTTACCGAGAAGTGAAATGATTCAGGAATGAAACGAAGTGGACAGAGCCCACTTAAACTAATCATGACATTACATGTTGTGAGCACAACAACGCAAACATGTATTATGACATGACATGACGTACGTTAAGCACATTGCACATGATACCTGAAAGACATGGCGTACACAGAGCCTTTTCTACACAATTGATGACAAGACACGTTGTGTGCCAATTCACACTGCCATGTTATATGCATGACATAATGTGCAACGAGATCACTGAACATAATTAATGATGAGGCACGATGTGTGTCATGCATTGCTAATATAAATCATGCATGACATCACGTGCGCAGATACGTGCAGACATTATTAATAAGACGACACAATGTACTCTGATTTGAAATGACATGGTTCTTGCATGACATGATGTGAACGGAGTCCGCAAAAATATTCATGCAGGACATGATGTGCACTGAGCCCTCTGAACAGGATTCATGACATGAATTGTTTTCCTCAGAGCCCCGCATTAATCTATAATTTCATGACATATGCCAAGACAATCAGACAGGATTCATGCACTACATGATGTGCCCCAAGTCCCTTTCACATGATTCATTTATGACATGTAATTTTCCGAACGCTGCACATATGTATAATGACATGACTGGACGCACGTTGAGCACAATACACATGATACATGCAAGATATGATGTACACTGAGCCTTTTAAACATGATGAATGACAAGGCACTTTGTGCATTAATTCAAACTGCCAGATACATGCAGGACATGTTGTGTGCCGAATCCACTCAGCATAATTCATAACATTAAATGATGTGCACCGAGGCCTTTTCACATGATTTATGTATGACATCTTGTACGCTGAATCACGCACACATATATCATGAATTGACATGATATACGTTGAGCACAATGGACATGATAAATTCATGACATGATGTACACTGAGTGCCCTGTACATGATTAGTGACAAAGCACGATGTGCGTCTCTTCGAATTAACATGATACACCCAAGACATGACTTGCACGGAGCTCACTGAACATGATTAATAACAAGGCACAGACTGTGTCGAGATCCTCAATGTGAAACATGCATGACATGATGTGCTTGCAGCCCTGCGGACTTAATTATTATATGACACAATGTGCGCTGAGTCGACTGATGTGATTCATGTATGAGATCAAGTGTTCCATAGGTCATTTTACATGATTTATGGATTACAAAATGTGCGCTGAAATACGCACACATGTACCATGACAAGACATGATGAACGTTGAGCAGAATGTACATGATACATGCAAGACATGAATCACACCAAATTTTTGGACATACTTAGGAAAGAGGCACAAAGTGCTTGGCTTCAAACTGACATGATACCTGCATGACATGACATGCTCCGAGTCCACTAAACATGATGCATGAAAAGGTACAATGTGTGTCACTTTTAATTGATATGATTCATGCACGGCATGACATGCACCGAGCCCGCTGAACATGATTAATGAGAAGGCAAAAAGGGTATCACTTCGAATTGCCATGACTTGTGCATGACATAACGTTAACAGAACCCACTAAACAAGATTAATGACAAGGCACGTTGTGTGTCAAGCTTGCCTATTATGAATCATACATGAAATGATTTGCGTTGAGCTTCGCAGAAATGATTTTGGTATGACAAACTTCTGACCGAGTCGAAGTGAAAGGATTCATGAGTGACATGATGTGGACAGAGCCCACCTAAACTAATCACGAAATTACATGTTGTGGGCTCAACCTTGCTCACATGTATCCTGACTAGACATGATGAACGTTGAGCACAATGGACATGATACATGCAAGACATGAATCACACCAAATTTTGGGACGTACTTAGGAAAGAGGCATGTTGTGCGTTGCTTCCAACTGACATGATACATGCATGACATGACGTGCACCGAGTCTGCTGAACATATCCATGAGAAGGCCTAATGTACATCACTTTAAATTGGCATGATTCATCCATGACATAACGTGTACAGAACCCACTGACATTAATTAATGACAAGGTAAATTGTGAATCGAGCTCGTCTTATATGAACCATGCATGAAATGATTAGCGCCGAGCTTCTCAGCAATAATTGTTACAACACAATTTTCACTGAGTCGAAGTGAAATGATTCATGAATGACATGATGTGGGCAGAGTTCAATGAAACTAATCATGACGTAACATATTGTGGGATTAACATGCACACATGTATTATGTCATGGCATGATGTATGTTAAGCACATGGCACATGATACATGTTAGACATGATGTACACCGAGCCTTTTATACATGATTAATGACAAGGTAAGTTGCGGGTCAATTCACAATGGCAGGATACATGCATGACATGACGTGCATCGAGTTCACAGAAGATGATTAATTACAAGGCAAGATGTGCATCTACCATTAATTGTATAAATCATGCATGACATGACGTGTGCCGAGATGTGCAGACATTATTAAGTAGATGGCACAATGTGTTCTAATTCAAACTGACATGATTCATGCATGACATGATGTGCGCCGAGCCCACAGAACATGATTCATGACATAAAATGTTTTTCTCAAAGCCCCGCACAAATGTATAAGTTCATAATATATGCGAAGACAATCGGACATGATTCTTGGACTTGATATACCCCAAATCCCTTTCACATGATTCACCTATGACATGTTTTGCGCCGAAATCTGCACCTATGTATCATGACATGACTTGACGTATGTTGAGCACAATGCACATGATAGATGCAAGACATGATGTCAACCGAGCCTTTTAAACATGATGAATGACAAGGCACTTCGAGCATCGATTCAAACTGACATTTTCATGTATGACATGTGCGCCGAGTCTACTAAACATGATTCATGACATTAAATGTAGTGTATTGAGTTCTTTTTCATGATTCATGTATGACATCATGTATGCTGACTCACGCACACAGGTATCATGACATGACATGATGTACGTTGAGGACAATGGACATGATAAATTCATGACCTGATGTACACCGAGTGCCATGTACATGATTAATGACAAAGCATGATGTTCGTCTCTTCGAATTAACATGATTCACGCATGACATGACGTGCACCGAGCTCACTGAACATGATGAACAAGAAGGCATGGTCTGTGTTGAGCTCCTCTAATGTGAAACATACATGAGATGATGTTCTCCCAGCCCCGTGGACTAAATTAATAATATGACACAATGTGTGCTGAGTCGACTGACATGATTTATGGATGACATGATGAGTGCTGAAATACGCACACATGTATCATGACAAGAAAGAATTTACGTTGAGCACAATGGACTTGATACATGCAGAAATGAATGACACCAAAATTTTGGACATACTTAAGAAAGAGGCATGATAAGCGTTGCTTCAAACTGACATGGTACATGCATGACATAACGTGTTCTGAGTCCACTGAACATGATGCATGACAAGGCACAATGTGCGTCACTTCGAATTGACATGAATCATGCATGACATAATGAGTAGAGAGCCCACTGAACATGATTAATGACAAAGCACGTTGTATGTCGAGCTAGTCTAATATGAATTATACATGAAATGATTGCTGCCGAGCCTCACAGAAATCATTATTGTTACGGCAGAATTTTCACTGAGAAGAAGTGAAATGATTCATAAATGACATGATGTGGACAGAGCCCACCTAAACTAATCATGACATTACATGTTGTGAGCACAACAACGCACACATGTATTATGACATGACATGACATACGTTAAGCACATTGCACATATTAGATGAAAGACATGGTGTACACTCAACCTTTTCTACACAATTAATGACAAAATACGTTGTGCACCTAATGACACTGCCATGATACATGCATGACATAATGTGCAACGAGATCACTGAACATATTAATGACGAGGCAGGATGTGTGTCGTGCAATACTAATATAAATCATGCATGACATCATGTGCAAGGAAACATACAGACATTATCAATTAGTCGACAGAATGTGGTCTGATACGATATGACATGATTCATGCATGACATGATGTGAACCGAGGCCGCATAAATATTCTTGCATGACATGATGTGCACTGATCCCTCTGAACTGGATTCATGACAATTGGAAATGATTCATGCACTACATGATGTGCCCCAAGTCTCTTTTACATTATTCATCTATGACATGTATTGCCCCAAACGCTGCACATAAGTATCATGATATGACTTGATGCACGTTGAGCACAGTACACATGATACATGCAAGATATGATGTACAACGACCTTTTTAAACATGTTGAATGAAAAGGCACTTTGTCCATTGTTTCAAACTGCCATGATACATGCAGGACATGTTGTGCGCTGAGTCTACTGAGCATAATTCATAACATTAAATGATGTGCACTGAGGCCTTTTCACATGATTAATGTATGACATCTTGTACGCTGAATCACGCACACATGTATCATGAATTGACATGCTGTAAATTGAGCTGATTGAACATGATAAATTCATGACATGATGTACACCGAGTGCCTTGTACATGATTAATGACAAAGCACGATGTGTGTCGCTTCAAATTAACATTATACACCAAAGACATGACATGCATTGAGCTCACTGAACATGATTAATAACAAGGCACGGTCTGTGTCGAGATCCTCAATGTGAAACATGCATGACATGATGTGCTCCCAGCCCCGCGGACTTAATTGTTATACGACACAATGTGCGATGAGTCGACTGACATGATTCATGTATGACATGAGGTGTGCCTAGGTCATTTCACATGATTCATGGATTACAAAATGTGCGCTGAAATACGCACACATGTACCATGACAAGACATGATGAACGTTGAGCAGAATGGACATGATACATGCAAGACATGAATCACACCAAAATTTTGGACGTACTAAGGAAAGAAGCACGAAGTGTGTGGCTTCAAACTGACACGAAACATGCATGACCTGACGTGCTCCGTGTCCACGGAACATGATTTATAACAAGGCAAAATATGTGTCACTTTGAATTGATATGATTCATGCATGGCATGACATATACTGAACCCATAAAACATAATTAATAAGAAGGCACGTTTTGTGTCAAGCTGTTCTAATAAGAATCATGCAAGTAATGGTTTACGCCGAGCTTCGCATAAATAATTGTTATGGCACAATTTTCACCAAGTCGAATTGCAATGATTTATGAATGACATGATGTGGACAGAACCCACATAATCAAATCATGACATAACATGTTGTGGGCTCAGCCATAGACACATTTATTAGACATGACATGACGTACGTTAAGCACATTGCACATGATACATACAAGACATGATGTAAACCAAGCCATTTATACATGATTAATAATGAGGCACGTTGTGCATCGATTCGCACTGCCATGATACATGCATGACATGACATGGACTGAGTTCACTGAACATGATTAATTACAAGGCACAATGTGCATCGAGCATTAATTGTATAAATCATGCATGCCATGACATGCCCGAGATGCACAGACAATATTAATTAGTCGGCACAATGTGCTCTGATTCGAACTGACATAATTCATGATGACATGATGTGCGCCGAGGTCGCAAAATTATTCATGCATGACATGATGTGCGTGACCCCTGAACAGGATTCATGACATGAAATGTTTTTCTCAAAATCCCGCACAAATGTATAAGTTCATGACATACGCCGAGACAATCGGACATGATTCATGCACGATATGATGTGCCCCAAGTCCCTTTCACAGGATTAATCTATGACATGTTTTGCGCCGACGCTGCACCTATGTATCATGACATGACTTGATGTACGTTGAGCACAATACACAAGATACATGAAATACATGATGTACACCGAGTCATTTAAATATGATGAATGACAAGGCACTTTGTTCATCGATTCAAACTGCCACGAAACATTCATGTCATGTTGTGCGCCAAGTCCAATGAAAATATTCATGACATGAAATGATGTGCACCAAGGCCTTTTCACATGATTCATTTATGACATATTGTACGCTGAATCATGCACACATGTCTCATGACATGACATGATGTATGTTGAGAACAATGGACATGATAAATCATGACATGATGTACACCGAGTGCCTGTTAAATGATTAATGACAAAGCACGATGTGCGTCACTTAGAATTAACATGATTCATGCAATATGCAACGTGTATCGAAACCACTGAACATGATTAATAACAAGGTATGGTCTGGGTCGAGCTACTCCAATGTGAATCATGCATGACATGATTTGCTACGAGCACCCGGACTTAATTAAATATACGACACAATGTGTGCAGAGTCAACTGACTTGATACATATATGACATAAGGTGTGCCTAGGTCATTTCACATGATTCATGTATGACATGAAGTGCGCTGAAATATGCCCACATGTGTCATGACAAGACATGATGAACATTGAGCACAATGGACATTATACATGCAAGACATGTATCAAACCAAATTTTGGGACGTACTAAAGAAAGAGGCACAATATGTGTGGCTCATACTGACATGATACTTGCATGACATGGCGTACTCCACATCCAGTGAGCATAATTAGTGAGAAGGCACAATGTGCGTCACTTCCTATTTACATGATTCATGCATGAAATAACGTGTAAAGAGCCCACTGAACATGATTAATAACAAGGCACCGTGTGTGTCGAATTCCTCTAATGTGCATCATGCATGACCCGATGTGCACCAAGCCCCGCAGACTTAATTAATGATATGACACAATGTACACAGAATCGAATGACATGAGTCATGTATGACATGAGGTGTGCCTAGCTCATTTCATATGATTCATGAATGACATGATGTGCGCTGGAATATGCAGACATGTATCATGACAAGACATAAGGAACATTGATCACAATGAACATAATACGTGCAAGATAAGAATCACACCAAATATTTGGACGTACTTAGAAAAGAGGCAGGATGTGCGTTGTTTCAAACTGACATGATACATGCATGACATGATGTGCCCTGAGTCCACTCAACATGATTTATGAGAAGGCACAATGTACGTCACTTCAAACTGACATAATTCATGCATGACAAAACGTGCACAGAGCCCACTGAACATGATTAATGACAAGGCACGTTCTGTGTCGAGCTCGTCTAATACCAATCATGCATGAAATGATTTGTGCCGAGCTTCGCAGAAATAATTAATGTTACGGTACAATTTTCACCGAGTCAAATTGAAATGATTCATGAATGACATAATGTGGACAGAGCCCATCTAAACTAATCATGACGTAACATGTTGTGGGCTCTATCATGCACACATATATCATGACACTGCATGACCCATGTTAAGCACATTGCACATGATACCTAAAAGACATGTTGTTACCAAGTCTTTTATGCACGATTAATGACAAGATACATTGTGCATCAATTTCCACTGCCATGATACATGCATGACATGACGTGCACCGAATTCTCTGAACATAATTGGTGACGTGGCACGATGTGTGTCGTGCATTACTTGTATATATCATGTATGACATGACAAGCGCAGAGATACGGAGACAGTATTAATTAAATGGCAAAATGTTCTCTGATTCGAACTGACATGATTCATGCATGACATGATGTGAACCGAGACATCATAAATATTCATGGTTAATATGATGTGAGCTGAGCCCAGTGAACACGATTCATGATGTGATATGTTTTTCTCAGAGCCCCGCACAAATGTATAAGTCCATGATATACACCGAGACAATCGGACATGATTCATGCACGACATGATGTGCCCCAAGTCCCTTTCACATGATTCATCTTTGACATGTATTGTGCCGAACGCTGCAATTATGTATCATGACATGACTTGACGTACGTCTAGCACAATACACATGATACATGCAAGACATGATGTACAACAAGCCTTTTATACAGGACGAATGATAAGGCACTTTGTGCATCGATTAAAACTGCCATGATACATGTAGGACCTGTTTTGCGCGGAGTCCACTGAGCATGATTCATGACATAAAATAATGTGTACGGAGGCCTTTTAACATGATTCATGTAAGACATAATTTACGCGGAATTACGCACACATGTATCATGACATCACATGATGTACGTAGAGCACAATAGACATGATAAATTCCTGACATGATGTACACCGAGTGCCTTGTACATGATTAATGACATAGAACGATGTGCGTCGCTTTAAATGAACATGATTCACGCATGACATGACGTGCACCGAGCACAATGAACATGATTAAAAACAAGGCACAGTCTGTATCGAGCTCCTCTAATGTGAATCATGCATGACATGATGTGCTCCGAGCCGAACAAACTTAATTACAGATACGACACAATGTTCGCTGAGTCGACTGACATGATTTATGTATGACATGAGGTGTGCCTAGGTCATTTCACATGATTCATGCATGGCATGATGTGCGATGAAATATGCACACATGTATCATGGCAAGACATGATGAACGTTGAGCGCAATGGACATGATACATGCAAGACATAAATCACACCAAATTTTGGGACATATAAGGAAAGAGGCATGATGTGTGTTGCTTCAACCTGACATGATACATTCATGACATGACGTGTACTGAGCCCACAGAACATGATTAATGAGAAAGTACAATGTGTGTCATTTCAAATTGACATGATTCATGCATAACATAATGTGAACAGAGCCCATTGAAGATGATTAATGAAAAGGCTCGTTGTGTCGAGCTCGTCTAATATGAATCATGCTTAAAATGATTTGAGCCTAGCTTCACAGAAAAATTATTGTTACGGCACAATTTTCATTGAGTCGAAGTTAATTGATTCATGAATTACATATGTGGACAGAGCCCAGCAAAACTACCATGACATAACATGTTGTTGGTTCAACCACGCACACATATATTATGACATGACATGATGTATGTTAAGCATCTTCCACATAATAAATACAAGACATGATGCACACCGAGCCTTTTATACACGATTAATAACAAGGTACATTGGGCGTCAATTCACTCTAATGATACATGCATGACAAGACGTGCACCGAGTTCACTGAACATGATCAATTACAAGACATGATGTGCGCCGAGATGCGCAGACATTATTAATTAGATGGCACAATGAGCTCTCATTCAAACTGACATGATTCATGCAGGACATGATGTGAACCGACACCGCAAAAATATTTATGCATGGCAGGATGTGCGCCGAGCCCACTGACCATGATTCATCACTCAAAATATATTTCTCAGAGCCCCACACAAATGTATAAGTTCATGACATATGCCGAGACAAATGGACATGTTTCCTGCACGACATGATGTTCCCAAAGAACCATTCACATGATTCATAAATGATATGTTTTGTGCGGAACGCTGCAACTATGTATCATGACATGACTTGATGTACATTGAGCACAATACACATGAAACATGCAAGACATGATGTAAACCGAGCCTTTTAAACATAATGAATGACAAGGAACTATGTGCATCGATTCAAAATGCCATGATACATGCATGTCATGTTGTGTGCCGAGTCCATTGAACATATTCATGACATGAAATGATGTGCACCAACGCCTTTTCATGTGATTCATTTATGACACATTGTATGCTGAATCACGCACACATGTCTCATGACATGACATGATGTACGTTGAGAACAATGGACATGATAAATTCCTAACATGATGTACACCGGGTGCCTGTTAAATGATTAATGACAAAGCACGATATGCGTCGCTTAGAATTAACATGATTCACACATGATATGACGTGCATCAAGCCCGCTGAAGATGATTAATAACACAGTACCGTCTGTGTCAAGCTACTCCAATGTGAATCATGCATGACATGATTTGCTCCGAGCCCCCGGACTTAATTAAAAATACGACACAATGTGCGCAGAGTCCACTGACTTGATTCATGTATGACATAAGGTGTGCCTAGGTCATTTCACATGATTCATGTATGACATGATGTGCGCTGAAATATGCCTACATGTATCATGACAAGACATGATGAACATTGAGCACAATGGACATGATACATGCTAGACATGAATCACACCAACTTTTAAAACATATTTAGGAAAAAAGCACCTTGTGCATTGCTTTAAACTGACATGATTCATGCATGACATGATGTACAATGAGCCCGCACACATGACTAATGAGAAGGCACAATGTGCATCACTTCCAAATGACATGATTTATGCATGACATAATATGCACAGAGCCCTCTGAACATGATTAATGGAAAGGCACATTGTGTGTCGAGCTCATCTAATATGAATCATGCAAGGAATGATTTGTGCCTAGCTCGCCAAAATAATTATTGTTAAGGCACAATTTTCATCGAGTCGAAGTGAAATGACTCATGAATGACATGATGTGAACAGAGCCCACCGAAACTAATCATGACATAACATGTTGAGGGCTCCACCACACACACATGTATAATGACATGACATGATGTATGTTTAGCACATTTCACATCATATGGAAGACATGATGTACACCGAACTTTTATTCACGATAAATGACAAGGCACGTTGTGCGTCGATTGACACTGCCATGATATGTGCATGACATGACATGCACCGAGTTCACTGAACATGATTAATTACAAGGCATGATGTGTGTCGAGCATTACATCTATAAATCATTTATAACATGACGTGTGCCGAGAAATGCAGACATTATTTAATAGAAGGCCCACTGTGCTCTGATTCGAAATGAAATATTTCTTGCATGACATGATGTGAACCGAGCCCGCAAAAATATTCATGAATGACATGGTGTGCACCGAGCCCACTGAACAAAAATCATGACATGAAATGTTTTACTCAGAGCCCCACACAAATGTATAAGTTCTTGACATATGCCAAACAATCGAAGAAGATTCATGCAAGACATGAGGTGCTCCAAGTCCCTTTCATATGATTCATCTATAACATGTTTTGCGCAGAATGCTGCACCTATGTACCATGACATGAGTTGACATACATTGAGCACAATATACATGATACATGCAATACATGATGGACACCGAGCCTATTAGATATGATGAATGATAAGGCACTTTATGCATCGATTCAAACTGTCATGATACATGCATGATATATTGTGCGCCGAGTCCACTGAACATGATTAATGACATGAAATGACTTTTCACATGATTCATGCATGACATCATGTATGGTGACTCACGCACACATGTATCATGACATGACATGACATGATGTACATTGAAAACAATGACATGATAAATTCATGACATGATGTACACCGAGTGCCTGTTAAATGATTAATGACAAAGCACGAAGTGCGTCACTTAGAATTAACATGATTCACACAATATACGATGTGCATCGAACCCACTGAACATGATTAATAACAAGGCACGGTTTGGATCGAGCTACTCCAATGTGAATCATTCATGACGTGATTTGCTACAAGCACCCGGACTTAATTAAAGATACGGCACAATGTGCGCAGAGTCAACTGACTTGATTCATGTATGGCATGAGGTGTGCCTAGGTCATTTCACATGATTCATATATGACATAATGTGCCCTGAAATATGCCCACATGTATCATGACAAGACATGATGAACGTTGAGCACAAGGAACATTATACATGCAAGACATGTATCAAACCAAATTTTGGGACGTAATAAAGAAAGAGGCACAATGTGTGTGGCTCACACTGACAGGATACATGCATGACATGATGTACTCCACATCCACTGAGCATAATTAGTGAGAAAGCACAATGTGCGTCACTTCCTATTCACACAATTCATGCATGACATAACGTCCACAGAGCCCACTGAACATGATTAATAACAAGGCACGGTGTGTGTCGAATTCCTCTAATGTGAATCATGCAGGACGCGATGTGCACCGAGCCCCGCAGACTTAATTAATGATATGACACAATGTACGCAGAGTCGAATGTTATGAGTCATGTATGACATGAGGTGTGCCTAGGTCATTTCACAAGATTCATGTATAACATGATGTGAGGTGAAATATGCACATGTGTATCATGAAAATACATAATGAACATTGAGCACAATGGACATGATACATGCAAGACATGAATCACACCAAACATTTGGACGTACTTAGGAAAGAGGCAAGATGTGCGTTGCTTCAAACTGACATGATAAATGCATGATATAATGTGCTCCGAGTTTACTGAACTTGATCCATGAGAAGGCACAATGTGCATCAATTCGAATTGACATCATTCATGCCTGACAAAACGTGCACAGAGCCCACTGAACATGATTAATGACAAGGCACATTCTGTGTCAAGCTCATCTAATACCAATCATTCATGAAATGATTTGCGCTGAGCTTCGCAGACATAATTATTGTTATGGCACAATTTTCACCGAGTCAAAATGAAATGATTCATGAATGACATAATGTTGACAGAGCCTACCTAAACTAATCATTACATAACAGGTTGTGGACATGACATGACGTACATTAAGCACATTGTACATGATACATGAAAGACATGATGTACACCGAGTCTTTTATGCATGATTAATGACAAGATACGTTGTACGTCCATTTCCACTGCCATGATACATGCATGGCATGATGTGCACCGAGTTCTCTAAACATAATTAATTATAAGGCATGATGTGCGTTGAGAATTACTTGTATAAATCATGCATGACATGACGTGCACAGAGATATGCAGACATTATTAATGAGAAGGCAAAGTGTTCTCTGATTCGAACTGACATGATTCATGCATGACATGATGTGAACCGAGGCATCAAATATATTCATGCTTAACATGATGTGCGCTGAGCCCACTGAACATGATTCATGATGTGAAATGTTTTTCTCAGAGCCCTGCACTAATGTATAAGTCCATGACATATGCCGAGACAATCGGACATGATTCATGCACGACATGAGGTGCCCCAAGTCCCTTTCACATGATTCATCTTTGACATGTTTTGGGCCTAATGCTGCACCTATGTATCATGACATGACTTGACGTACATCTAGCACAATACACATGATACATGCAAGACATGATGCATACCGAGTCTTTAAAACATAATGAATGAAAGGCACTTTGTGCATCGACTCAAAATGCCATGATGTATCCATGACATGTTGTGCGCCGAGTCCACCGAACATGATTCATGACACGAAATGATGTACACCGAGGCTTATTCACATGATTCAAGTATGACATCATGTACGCTGAATGACGCACACATGTATCATGACATGACATGATGTATGTTGAGAAGAATGGACATGATAATTTTCTGACATTATGTACACCGAGTGCATGTACATGATTCATGACAAAGCACGAAGTGTGTTGCTTCGAATTAACATGATTCACGCATGACATGACTTGCACCGAGCAAACTGAACATGTTTAATAATATAGCACAGTCTGTGTCCAGCTCCTCTAATGTGAATCATGCATGACATGATGTATTCCGAGCACCCCTGGACTTAAGTAATCATATGACAAAATGTGTGATTAGTCAACTCAATATTCCTATATGACAGGAGGTATGCCTAGGTCAATTCACATGATTCATGTATGACAGGATGTGCGCTGGAATATGCAGAAATGTATCATGACAAGACATAATGAACGTTGAGCACAATGAACATGATACATGCAAGATATGAATCACACCAAATTTTAGAACATACTTAGGAAAATTCATGATATGCGTTGCTTTAAACTAAAATGATGCATGCATGTAATGCCATACTCCGAGTCCACTGAACATGATGCATGACAAGGCACAATGTGCATCACTTCGAATTGACATGATTCATGCATGACATGACATGCACTGAGCCCACAGTACATGAATAATGAGAAGGCACAATGTGCGTAAATTCGAATTGACATGATTCCTGCATGACATGACGTGCATCGAGCCCGCAGAACATGATTGATGAGAAGGCAAAAAGGGTGTCACTTTGAATTGAAATGACTCATGCATGACATAACATTAACAGAGCCCACTGAACATGATTAATGACAAGGCACGTTGTGTGTCAAGCTTGCCTATTATGAATCATGCATGAAATGATTTGCGCCGAGCTTCGCAGAAATGATTTTTGTTCTGACAGAATTTTGACCGAGTCAAAGTGAAAGGATTCATGAGTGACATGATGTGGACAGAGCCCACCTAAAATAATCACGAAATTACATGTTGTGGGCTCAACCTTGCTCACAGGTATCATGACTAGACATGATGAATGTTGAGCACAATGCACATGATACATGCAAGACATGAATCACACCAAATTTTGGGACGTACTTAGGAAAGAGGCATGTTGTGCGTTGCTTCCAACTGACATGATACATGCATGATATGACATAGAGCGAGTCCACTGAACATGATCCATGAGAAGGCCCAATGTGCGTCACTTCGAATTGGCATGATTCATGCATGACATAACGTGTACAGAACCCACTGAACATGATTAATGACAAGGCACATTGTGTATCGAGCTCGTCTTATATGAATCATGCATGAAATAATTAACGCCGAGATTCTCAGCAATAGTATTGTTACGGCACAATTTTCACAGAGTTGAAGTGAAATGATTCATGAATGACATGATGTGGACAGAGTCCAATGAAACTAGTCATGACGTAACATGTTATGGGCTCTAAAATGCACACATGTATCATGTCATGACATGATGTATGTTAAGCACATGGGACATGATACATGCTAGACATGATGTACACCGAGCCTTTTATACATGATTAATGGCAAGGTACGTTGCGTATCGATTCACAATGGCAGTTTACATGCATTACGTGACGTGCACCGAGTTCACAGAAGATGATTCATTACAAGGCAAGATGTGCGTCTACCATTAATTGTATAAATCATGCATGACATGACGTGTGCTGAGATGCACAGACATTATTAAGTAGATGGCACAATGTGCTCTGATTCAAACTGACATGATTCATGCATGACATGTTGTGAACCAAGGCAGCAATAATACTCATGTATGACATGATGTGTACTGAGCTCACAGAACATGATTCATCAAATGAAATATTTTTCTCAGAGCCCCGCACAAATGTATAAGTTCATGACATATGCCAAGACAATCGGACATGATTCATGGACATGATATACACCAAGTCCCTTTCACATGATTCAACTATGACATGTTTTATGCCAAACTCTGCACCTATGTATCATGAATGAACTTGATGTACGTTGAGCACAATGCACATGATACATGCAAGACATGATGTAGACTGAGCCTTTTAAACATGATGAATGACAAGGCACTTTGAACATCGATTCTAACTGCCATTTACATGCATGACATGTGTGCCGAGTCCACTGAACATGATTCATGACATGAAATGTTGGGCATCCAGGCCTTTGTACATGATTCATGTATGACATCATGTACGCTGACTCACGCACACATGTACCCTCACAATACATATTGTATGTTGAGCACAATGGACATGAAAAATTCATGACATGATGTACACCGAGTGCCTTGTACATAATTAATGACAAAGCATGATGTGCATCTCTTCGAATTAAGTTGATTCACGCATGACATGACGTGCACCAAGCTCACTGAACATGATTAATAACAAGGCACGGTCTGTGTTGAGCTCTTCTAATGTGAAACATGCATGAGATGATTTGCTCCCAGTCCTGCGGACTAAATTAATAATACGACACAATGTGTGTTGAGTCGACTGACATGATTCATGGATGACATGATGAATGCTGAAATACGCACACATGTATCATGACAAGAAAGGATTTACGTTGAGCACAATGGACTTGTTACATGCAAGAAATGAATCACACCAAATTTTTGGACGTACTTAAGAAAGAGGCACGATGTACGTTGCTTCAAACTGACATGATACATGCATGACATGACGTGTTCCGAGTCCACTGAACATGATGCATGACAAGGCACAATGTGCGTCACTTCAAATTGACATGAATCATGCATGACATAACGAGTAGAGAGCCCACTGAACAAGATTAATGACAAAGCACGTTGTATGTCGAGCTAGTGTAATATAAATCATACATGAAATGATTTCGGCCGAGCTTCGCAGAAATGATTATTGTTACGGCAGTATTTTCACCGAGAAGAAGTGAAATGATTCATAAATACATGATGTGGACAGAGCCCACCTAAACTAATCATGATATTACATGTTGTGAGCACAACAATGCACATATGTATTATGACATGACATGACACATGTTAAGCACATTGCACATGATAGATGAAAGACATGGTGTACACTGAATCTTTTCTACACAATTAATGACAAGATACGTTGTGCGCCGAATGACACTGCCAAGATACATGCATGACATAATGTGCAACGAGATCACTGAAAATAATTAATGACGAGGCAGGATGTGTGTCGTGCGTTACTAATATAAATCATGCATGATATCATGTGCGTGGAGACACGCAGACATTATTAATTAGATGACACAATGTGGTCTGATATGAAATGACTTGATTTATGCATGACATGATCTGAACTGAGGCTGCATAAATATTCTTGCATGAAATGATGTGCACCAACCCCTCTGAACAGGATTCATGACAATTGGATTCATGCACTACATGATGTGCCCCAAGTCTCTTTTACATGATTCATCTATGTCATATAATGCCCCGAACGCTGCACATATGTATCATGACATGACTTGACGCACGTTGAGCACAATACACATGATACATGCAAGATATGATGTACAATGAGCCTTTTAAACATGATGAATGACAAGGCACTTTGTGCATTGATTGAAACTGCCATAATACATGCAGGACATGTTCTGCGCCGAGTCTACTGAACATAATTCATAACATTAAATAATGTGCACTGAGGCCTTTCCACATGATTTATGTATGAGATCTTGTACATTGAATCATGCACACATGTATCATGAATTGACATGATGTACGTTGAGCACAATGGACATGATAAATTCATGACATGATGTACACCCAGTGTCTTGTACATGATTAATGACAAAGCATGATGTGTGTCGCTTCAAATTAACATTATACACCAAAGACATGGCGTGCACTGAGCTCACTGAACATGAATAATAACAAGGCATGGTTTGTGTCGAGATCCTCAATGTGAAACATGCATGACATGATGTGCTCCCAGCCCCGTGGACTTCATTGTTATACGACACAATGTGTGATGAGTCGACTGACATGATTCATGTATGACATCAAGTGTGCCTAGGTCATTTCACATAATTCATGGATTATAAAAATGCGCTGAAATATGCACACGTGTACCATGACAAGACATGATGAACGTTGAGCAAAATAGACGTGATACATGCAAGACATGAATCATACCAAATTTTTGGACATACTTAGGAAAGAGGCACGAAGTGCGTGGCTTCAAACTGACATGAAACATGTATGACATGACATGCTCCGTATCCACAAACATGATTTATGACAAGGCAAACAGTGTGTCACTTCCAATTGACATGATTCATGATGACATGACGTGTACTGAACCCAAAAAACATGATTAATAAGAAGGCACGTTTTGTGTCAAGCTGGTCTAATAAGAATCATGCAAAAAATGGTTTGCGCAGAGCTTCACATTAATAATTATTGTTACGGCATAATTTTCACCAAGTCAAAGTGAAATGATTCATGAATGACATGATGTGTTGAGCCCACCTGAACAAATCATGACATAACATATTGTGGGCTCAGCCACGAACACATTTTTAAAACATGACATGACATACGTTAAGCACATTGCACATGATACATGCAAGACATGATGTACACCGAGCCATTTATACACGATTAATAATGAGACACGTTGTGTGTCGATTCGCACTGCCATGATATATGCATGACATGACATGCACTGAGTTCACTGAACATAATTACAAGGCACGATGTGCGTCGAGCATTAATTGTATTAATCATGCATGACATGACATGTGCCGAGATGCACAGACAGTATTAATTAGTCGGCACAATGTGCTCTGATTCGAACTGACATGATTCATGCATGACATGATGTGCGCTGAGGTCGCAAAAATATTCATGCACGACATGATGTGCCCCGACCCCTTAACAGGATTCATGAAATGAGATGTTTTTCTCAAAGTCCCACACAAATGTATAAGTTCATGAAATACGCCGAGACAATCACACATGATTCATGCATGATATGATGTGCCCCAAGTCTCTTTCACATGATTAATCTATGACATGTTTTGCGCCGACGCTGCACCTATGTATCATGACATGACTTGACGTACGTTGAGCACGATATACAAGATACATGCAATACATGATGTACACCGAGTCATTTAAACATGATGAATGACAAGGCACTATGTGCATCGATTCAAAATGCCATGATACATGCATGTCATGTTGTGTGCCGAGTCCATTGAACATATTCATGACATGAAATGATGTGCACTGAGGCCATTTCATGCAATTCATTTATGACATATTGTACGCTGAATCACGCACACATGTCTCATGACATGACATGATGTACGTTGAGAACAATGGACATGATAAATTCCTGAGATGATGTACACTGAGTGCCTGTTAAATGATTAATGACAAAGCACGATGTGCGTCGCTTAGAATTAACATGATTCACACATGACATGACGTGCATCGAGCCCACTGAACATGATTAATAACAAGGTACAGTCTGTTTCGAGCTACTCCAATGTGAATCATACATGGCATGTTTTGCTCAAAGCCCCCAGACTTAATTAAAGATATGACACAATGTGCGCAGAGTCGACTCACATGATTCATGTATGACATGAGGTGTGCCTAGGTCATTTCACATAATTCATGTATGACATGATGTGTGCTGAAATATGCCCACCCGTATCATGACAAGACATGATGAACGTTGAGCACAATGGACATGATACATGCAAAACATGAATCACACCAACTTTTGGGACGTATTCAGGAAATAGGCACCTTGTGCGTTGCTTCAAACTGACATGATAAATGCATGACATGACATGATCCGAGTCTACTGAACATAAAGCTTGACAAGGCACCATGTACATCACTTCGAATTGACATGATTCATGCATGACAAGACGTGCAATGAGCCCACACACATGATTAATGAGAAAGCACAATGTGCATCACTTCCAATTGACATGATTCATGCATGACATAACATGCACAGAAACCACTGAACATGATTAATGACAAGGCAAGTTGTGTGTCAAGCTTGTCTAATATGAATCATGCAAGGAATGATTTGCGCTGAACTTCGCAGAAATAATTATCGTTATGAAACAATTTTCACCGAATCGAAGCGAAAGATTCATGAATGACAAGATGTGGACAGAGCCCACCTAAACTAATGATGACATAACATGTTGAGGGCTCCACCATACAAACATGTATAATGACATGACATGACATATGTAAAGCACATTTCACATCATATGAAAGACATGATGTATACAGACCTTTTATTCACGATCAATGACAAGCACGTTGTGTGTCGATTCATGCTGGCATGATACTTGCATGACCTGACATGTGACGGGTTCACTGAAAATGATTAATTACAAGGCAAATGTGTGTCAAACATTAATTATATAAATGATGCAGTACATGACGTGCACCGAAATGCGCAGACATTTTTAACGATATGGCACAATGTGCCTGATTCAATCTGACATGTTTCATGCATGACATGATGTGTGCTGAGTCCACTGAACATGATTGATGACATGAAAAGGCCTTTACACATCATTCATGTATGATATCATGTACGCTGGATCACGCACACATGTATCATAACATGACATGATGTACGTTGAGCACAATGAACATGATAAATTCATGAAACAATGTAAACCGAATACCTTGTAAAAAATTAATGACAAAGCATGATGTGCATCGCTTTGAATTAACATGATTCACACATGGCATGATGTGCTCCAAGCACACTTAACATGGTTAAGAACAAGGCATGGTCTGTGTTGAGCACCTGTAATGTGAATCATGCATGACACGATGTGCTCCAAGCCATGCGGACTTAATTAAAGATACAACACAATGTGCGCTGAGTCGACTGATGTGATTCATATATGACATGAGGTGTGCCTAGGTCATTTCTCATGATTCATGTATGACATGATGTGCGCTGAAATACGCATACATGTATTATGATAAGACATGGTTTACATTGAACACAATGGAGATTATACATGCAAGACATGAATCACACAAAATTTGGGGATGTATTAAAGAAAGAGGCACAATTTGTATGGCTCAATCTGACATGATACATGCATGATGTGACCTGCTACGAGTCTACGGAACATGATCCATGACAAGGCACAATGTGCATCACTTTTAATTGACATGATTCATCCATGACATAACGTGCACAGAGCCCACTGAACATGATTAATAACAAGGCACGTTCTGTGTCAAATTCCTCCAATGTGAATCATGCATGACGTGAGGTGCACCGAGCCCCGTGGACTTAATTAATGATACGACACAATGTGCGCTTAGTCGAATGACATGAGTATGTATGACATGAGGTGTGCCTAGGTCATTTCACATGATCCATGTATGACATGATTTGAGCTGAAATACGCAAACATGTATCATGAAAAGACATGAAGAATATTGATCACAATTGACATGATACATGCAAGACATGAATCACACCAAATATTTGGACGTACTTAGAAAAGAGGCATGATGTGCGTTGCTTGAAACTGACATGATACATGCATGACATGATGTGCTCTGAGTCCAGTGAACATGATTCGTGACAAGGCACAATGTGCGTCACTTCCAATTGACATAATTCATTCATGACAAAACGTACACAGAACCCACTGAACATGATTAATGACAAGGCACATTCTGTTTCGAGCTCGTCTAATACCAATCATGCATAAAATGATTTGTGCCAAGCTTCGCAGAAATAATTATTGTTACGGCACAATTTTCACTGAGTCAAAGTGAAATGATTCATGAATGACATAATGTGGACAGAGCCAACCTAAACTAATCATTACATAACATGTTGTGGGCTCTATCACACACACATATATCATGACATGACATGATGTATGTTAAGCACATTGAACGTGATACATGCAAAACATGATGTACACTGAGTCTTTTCCACATGATTAATGACAAGACATGTTGTGCGCCGATTCACACTGCCATGATACATGCATGACATAATGTGCAACCAGGTCACTGAACATAATTAATGACAAATAACAATGTGTGTCGTGCATTACTAATATAAATCATGCATGACATCACATGTGCGGAGACGCGCAAACATTTTTAATTAGATGACACAATGTGCTCTGACTTGAAATGACATGATTCATGCATGACATGATGTGAACCAAGGCCGCAAAAATATTAATGGCTGACATGATGAACCCCGAACCCTCTGAATAGGATTCATGATATGAATTGTTTTTCTCAGAGCCCCACACAATTGTATAAGTTCATGACACACACAAAGACAATCAGACAGGATTCATGCACTACATGATGTGCCCCAAGTTTCTTTCACATTATTCATCTATGCGACGTAATGCCCCGAACGCTGCACATATGTATCATGACATGACTTGACGCACGTTGAGCACAATACACATGATACATGCAAGATAAGATGTACACCGAGCCATTTAAACATGATGAATGACAAGGCACTTTGTGCATTGATTCAAACTGCCATGATACATGCAGGACATGTTGTGCGCCGAGTCTACTGAGCATAATTCATAACATTAAATGATGTGCACCATGGCCTTTTCACATGATTAATGTATGACATCTTGTACGCTGAATCACGCACACATGTATCATGAATTGACATGATGTAAGTTGAGCACAATGAACACGATAAATTTATGATATGACATACACCAAGTGCCTTGTACATGATTAATGATAAAACACGATGTGTGTCACTTCAAATTAACATGATACACCCAAGACATGACGTGCACTGAGCTCACTGAACATGATTAAAAACAAGGCATGGTTATTATCGAGCTCCTCTAATGTGAATCATTCATGACATGACGTGCTCCGAGCCCAACAAACTTAATTACGGATACGACACAATGTTCGCTGAGTCGACTGACATGATTCATGTATGACATGAGGTGTGCATAGGTCATTTCACATGATTCATGCATGACATGTTGTGTGATAAAATATGCATACATGTATCATTACAAGACATGATGAACGTTGAGCGCAATGGTCATGATACATGCAACAAATAAATCACTACAATTTTTGGGACATACTAAGAAAATGACATGTGTTGCTTCAACCAGACATGGTACATTCATGACATGACATGTACTGAGCCCACAGAACATGATTAATGAGAAAGTACAATGTACGTCACTTCGAATTGACATAATTCATGCATGACATAATGTGCACAGAGCTCACTGAACATAATTAATGAAAAGGCACGTTGTGTGTCGAGCTCGTCTAAAATGAATCATGCTTAAAATGATTTGCGCCTAGCTTCGCAGAAATAATTACTGTTACGGCACAATTTTCACCGAGTCAAAGTGAATTGATTCAAGAATTACATGATGTAGACAGAGCCCAACAAATCTAACCATGACATAACATGTTGTTTCAACCACACACACATGTATCATGACATGACATGATGTACGTTAAGCACATTGCACATGGCACATGCAAGACATGATGTACACAGGGTCTTTTATACACGATTAATAACAAGGTACTTTCTACGTCGATTCACACTGCCATGATACATGCAGAAATGAGGTGCACCGAGTTCACTGAACATGATCAATTATAAGACATGATGTGTGCCGAGATGCACAGACATTATTAATTAGTCGGCACAATGTGCTCTGATTCAAACTGATATGATTCATCCATGACATGATGTGAACCGACACCGCAAAAATATTCATGATGTTCGCTGAGCCCAATGAGCATGATTCATCACACGAAATGTTTTACTCAGAGCCCCACACAAATGTATATGTTCATGACATACGCCGAGACAATCGGACAAGTTTCATGCAAGACACAATGTGCTCCAAGTAACTTTCACAAGATTCATCTATGACATGTTTTGTGCATAAAGCTGCACCTATGTATCATGACATGACTTGACTTACGTTGAGCACAGTACACATGATACATGCAAGATATGATATACAAAGAGCCTTTTAGACATGATTAATGAGAAGGCCCTTTGGGCATCGATTCAAAATGCCATGATACATGCACTGAAAATGATTCATGACATGAAATGATGTGCACTGAGGCCTTTCACATGATTTATGTATGACATCATGTACGCTGATTCATGCACACATCTATCATGACATTACATGACAAATGTTGAGCACAATGAAAATGATAAATTCATGACATGATGTTCTCTGAGTGCCTTGTACAAGATTAATGACAAACCACGATGTGCGTCCCTTCGAATTAACATGATTCACTCATGACATGACGTGCATCGAGCCCACTGAACATGATTAATAAAAGGCACGGTCTGTGTCTAGATCCTCTAATGTAAATCATGAATAACATGATGTGCTCCCAACCCTGCGGATTTAATTAATGATACTAAACAATGTGCGCTGAGTCGACTGACATGATTAATGTATGACAGGATGTGTGCACACATGTATCATGGCAAGACATGATTTACGTTGAGCACAATGCACTTGATACATGCAAGGCATGAATCACACCGAATTTTTGGACGTACTTAGAAAAGAGGCACGATGTGCGTTGCTTCAAACTGACGCGATACATGCATGACATGACGTTCTCTGAGTCCACAGAACATGATACATGACAAGGCACAATGTGCGTCACTTCCAATTGACATGATTCATGCATGACACGATGTGCACAGAGATCACTGAACATGATTAATGAGAAGGCACGTTGTGTGTTGAGCTCATCTAATATGAATCATGCATGAAATGATTTGCACTGTGCTTCGCAGAAATAATTATTGTTATGGCACAATTTTCACCGAGTCGAAGTGAAATAATTCACGAATGACATGATGTGGACAGTGCCCACCAAAACTACTCATGACATAACATGTTGTTGGCTCAACCACGCACACATGTATCATGACAAGACATGACGTACGTTAATCACATTGCACATGATACATGTAAGAAATGAATGTACACTGAGCCTTTATACATGATAAATGAGAAGACACGTTATGCATCAATTGGCACTGCCATGATATGTGCATGACATGAGATGCACTGAGTTCACTGAATATTATTAATTATAATGCACGATGTGCATCGAACATTACTTCTATAAATCATTCATGACATGATGTGTGCCGAGAAATGCAGACATTATTAAATAGACGTCCCACTGTGTACTGATTGGAAATGAAATGATTCTTGCATGATATGATGTGAATGGAGCCCGCAAACATATTCATGAATGACATGATGTGCACCGAGCCCACTGAACATGATTCATGATATGAAATTTTTTTCTCAGAGCCCTGCACAATTGTATAAGTTCATGACATACGCCGAGACAATCGTACATGATTCATGCACGACATGATGTGCCCAAAGTCCCTTTCACATGGTTCATCTATGACATGTTGTGCTCCGAACGCTGTACCTATGTGTCATGACATGACTTGACGTACGTTGAGCACAATACACGTGATACATGCAAGACATGATGCATTCGAGCCTGTCAAACATGTTGAATGACAAGGCACTTTGTGTATCGATTCAAACTACCATGATACATGCATGACATTTTGTGCGCTGAGTCCTCTGACCATGATTCATGACGTGAAATGATGTGCACCA
This sequence comes from Cynopterus sphinx, assembly GCA_030015415.1. Taxonomy (NCBI): domain Eukaryota; kingdom Metazoa; phylum Chordata; class Mammalia; order Chiroptera; family Pteropodidae; genus Cynopterus; species Cynopterus sphinx. Next base: position 59,069,393 of record CM057382.1, read on the forward strand.
AGGCCTTTTCATATGATTCATGTATAATATCATGTACAGTGAATCACGCACGCATGTATCATGAATTGACATGATGTAAGTTGAGCACAATGGACATGATAAATTCATGATATGACTTACACCAAGTGCCTTGTACATGATTAATTAAAAAGCACGATGTGTGTCGCTTTGAATTAACATGATTCACAGATGACTTGTCGTGCACCGAGTCCACTGTATATGATTAATAACAAAGCACAAAGCAAAGTGTGTGTCGAGAATCTCTATGTGAATCATGCAACACATGATGTGCTCCATGCCCCGCGAACTTAAATAAAGATACGACACATATTGCGCTGAGTCGACTGACATGATTTATGTATGACATGAGCTATTCCTTGGTCATTTCACATGATTCATGTATGACATGATGTGCGGTGAAATACTCTCACGTTTATCATGACAAGAAATGTTGAACAATGAGCACAATGGACATGAAACATGCAAGACATGAATCACACCAAATTTTTGAACTTACTTAGGAGAGTCACGATGTGCGTTGCTTCAACCAGACATGATACATTCATGACATGACGTGTACTGAGCCCACAGAATATGATTAATGAGAAGGCACAATGTGCGTCACTTCGAATTGACGTGATTCATGCATGACATAACGTGCACAGAGCCCACTGAATATGATTAATGATAAGGCACATTGTGTGTCAAGCTCATCTAACATGAATCATGCATTAAATTATTTGTGACGAGCTTTGCAGAAATAATTATTGCTACAGCACAATTTTCAGTGAGACGAATTGAAATGATTTCGAATGACATGATGGGATCAGAATCCCACCAAAACTAATCATGAAATAACATGTTGTGGGCTCAACCACGCAACATTTATTACGACATGACATGCCGTATGTTAAGCACATTGCACATGATACGTGCAAGACATGATGTACACTGAGCCTCTTAAACATGATGAATGACAAGGCAATATGTGCATTGATTGAAACTGCCATGATACATGCATGAAGTATTGTGCGCCGAGTCCACTGAACATGATTCATGACATGAAATTATGTGCACCAAGGCCTTTTCACATGATTCTTGTATGATATCATGTATGCTCAATCACGTACACATGTATCATGACATGGCATGATGTAAGTTGAGCAAATTGCACATTACACATGCAAGACATGATGTACACTGAGCCTTTATACACTATTAATAACAAGGCACATTGTGCGTCGAATCTCAATGCTATGATACATGCATGACATGACATGGACAAAGTTCACTGAACATGATCAATTTCAAAACATGATATGCGCCAAGATGCACATACATTATTAATTACACTGTAAAATATGCTCTGATTCGAATTGACATGATTCATGCATGACATAATGTGAACCGACACCGCAAAAATATTCATGCATAACATGATGTGCGCTGAGCCCACTGAACATGATTCATGACACGAAATGGTTTTCTCAGAGCCCAGCACAAAAGTATAAGTTCATGACATACGCCTAGACAATCGGACCATATTCATGCATGACATGATGTGCTCCAAGTCTCTTTCACATGATTCATCTATGACATGTTTTTCACCGAACACTTCACCTATGTATCATGACATGACTTGACGCACCTTGAGCACAATACACATGATACATGCAAGACATGATGCAGACCGAGTCTTTAAAACATAATGAATGAAAGGCACTTTGTGTATCGATTCAAAATGCCATGATATATCCATGACATGTTGTGCGCCGAGTCCACCGAACATGATTCATGACATGAAATGATGTACACCGAGGCCTATTCACATGATCCAAGTATGACATCATGTACGCTGAATGACGCACACATGTATCATGACATGACATGATGTATGTTGAGAAGAATGGACATGATAATTTTCTGACATTATGTACACCGAGTGCATGTACATGATTCATGACAAAGCACGAAGTGTGTTGCTTCGAATTAACATGATTCACGCATGACATGACTTGCACCGAGCAAACTGAACATGTTTAATAATATAGCACAGTCTGTGTCCAGCTCCTCTAATGTGAATCATGCATGACATGATGTATTCCGAGCACCCCTGGACTTAAGTAATCATATGACAAAATGTGTGATTAGTCAACTGACAATATTCTTATATGACATGAGGTGTGCCTAGGTCAATCCACATGATTCATGCATGACATGATGTGCGCTGGAATATGCAGAAATGTATCATAACAAGACATAATGAACGTTGAGCACAATGAACATGATACATGCAAGATATGAATCACACCAAATTTTAGAACATAATTAGGAAAAGGCATGATATGTATTGATTTAAACTGACATGATACATGCATGTCATGCCATACTTCGAATCTACTGAACATGATGCATGACAAGGCACAATGTGCATCACTTCGAATTAACATGATTCATGCATGACATGATGTGCACTGAGCCCACAGTAGATGAATAATGAGAAGGCACAATGTGCGTATTTCGAATGGATAGGATTTATGCATCACAGAACGTGCACAGAGCCTACTGAACATGATTAATGACAAGGCACATTGTATGTAGAGCTCGTCTAATATGAATCAGGCATGAAATGATTTGCGCCTAGATGCAGAAATAATTATTATTACGGCACAATTTTCACTGAGTCGAAGTGAAATGATTCTTGAAAGACATGATGTGGACAGAGCCCACCTAACTAATCATGACATGGCATGTTTTGGGCTCAACCATGCACACATGTATCATGACATGACATGATGTATGTTTAGCACATTTCACATCATATGGAAGACATGATGTACACCGACCTTTTATTCGCGATCAATGATAAGGCACGTTGTGCGTCGATTGACACTGCCATGATATGTGCATGACATGACATGCATCGAGTTCACTGAACATGATTAATTACAAGGCATGATGTGCATCAAGCATTACGTCTATAAATCGTTCATAACATGACGTGCGCAGAGAAACGCAAACATTATTTAATAGACAGCCCACTGTGCTCTGATTCGAAATGAAATATTTCTTGCATGACATGATGTGAACCGAGCCAGCAATAATATTCATGAATGACATGGTGTGCACCTAGCCCACTGAACATGATTCATGACACGAAATGTTTTACTCAGAGCCCCGCACAAATGTATAAGTTCGTGACATATGCGAAACAATCGGACAAGATTCATGCACGACATGAGGTGCTCCAAGTCCCTTTCACATGATTCATCTATGACATGTTTTGTGCAGAATGCTGCACCTATGTATCATGACATGAGTTGACATACATTGAGCACAATACACATGATACATGCAATACATGATGTACACAGAGTCTTTTTAAACATGATGAATGACAAGGCACTTTGTTCATCGATTCAAACTGCCATGAAACATGCATGTCATGTTGTGAGCCAAGTCCTCTGAATATATTCATGACATGAAATGATGTGCACCGAGGCCTTTTCACATGATTCATGTATGACATCATGTACTCTGAATCATGCATACATGTATCATGACATGACATGTTGTACGTTGAGAACAATGAACATGATAAATTCATGACATGATGTACACCGAGTGCTTGTACATGATTAATGACATAGCACGATATGCGTCTCTTCGAATTAACTTGATTCATGCATGACATGACGTGCACCGAGCCCTTTGTACATGATTAATAACAAGGTACGATCTGTGAGGAGCTTCTATACTGTGAACCATGCATGACATGATGTGCTCCGAGCCCAGCAAACTTAATTAATGATACGTCACAATGTGCACTGAGTCTATTGACATGATTCATGTATGACATGAGGTGCACCTAGGTCATTTCACATGACACATGTATTACATGATGTGCGCTGAAATACGCACACATATATCATGACAAGACATGATGAACGTTGAGCACAATGGACATGATACATGCAAGACATGAATCACACAAATTTTTGGACGTACTTAACAAAAAGGCTCGATTTGAGCTGCTTTACACTATAATACATGTATGACATGATGTGCTCAGAGCCCACTGAACATGATCCATGACAAAGCACTATGTGCGTCAATTGCAATTGACATGATTCATGCATGACATCGCGTGCACAGAGCCAATTGAACATGATTAATGACAAGGCACGTTGTGTGTCGAGCTCGTCTAACATGAATCATGCATGAGGTGATTTGTGCCGAGCTTGAGAGAAATAATTATTGTTACGGCCCAAATTTCACTGAATCGAAGTGAAATGATTCAAGAATGACATGATGTGGACAGAGCCCACCTAAAGTAATCATGACATAACATGTTGTGGGCTCAATCAAGCACACATATGATGACATGACTTGACGTACGTTAAGCAAATTGCACATGATACATGCAAGACATGATTTACACCGAGCCTTTTATACACGATTAATGACAAGGCATGTTAGGCATCGATTCACACTGACATGTGAATCATGATTCATTCATGACATGACGTGCAACAAGTTCACTGAACAGGAATAATTACAAGGCACGATGTGCTTCGAGCATTACTTGTATTAATCATGCTTGACCTGATGTGCGCCAAGACGTGCAGACATTATTAATTAGATGGCACAATGTCCTCTGATTCGAACTGACATGATTCATGCATGACATGACATGAACTGAGGCCGGAAAAATATTCATGCATGTCATAATGTGCTCCAAGCCCACTGAACATGATTTATGAAGAAATGTTTTGCTGCCAGCCCCGCACCATGTGTAAGTTCATGACATATGCCGAGACAATGGGACATGACTCATGCACGACATGATGTGCCCAAGTCCATTTCACATGATTCATCTATGACATGTTTTGCGACGAACGCTGCACCTATTTATTATGACATGACTTGACGTATGTTGAGCACAATAAAGATGATACATGCAAACTATGATGTACATCGAGCCTTTTTAACATGATGAATGGCAAGGCACTTTGTGTATCGATTCAAACTGACATGATATATGCATGATATGTTGTGCGCCGAGTCCACATAACATGATTCATGACATGAAATGATGTGCACCAGGCCTTTTCACATGATTCATGTATGACATCATGTACACTGAATCACGCACACATGTATCACGACATGACATGATGTACGTTGAGAACAATGGGCATGATAAATTCATGACCTGATGTACACCGAGTGCCTTGTACATGATTAATGACAAAGCACGATGTATGTCGATTCGAATTAACATGATTCACGCATGACATGACTTGCACTGAACCCACTGAACATGATTAATAACAAGGCACGGTCTTGGTCGAGCTAATCTAATGTGAAACATGAATGACATGATGTCCTCCGAGGTCGCGAACTTAATTAATGATACGACACAATGTTCACTGAATCGATTGACATGATTCATGTATGACAAGTTGTGTGCTGAAATACGCACACAGGTATCATGACCAGACATAATGTACATTGAGCACAATGGACATAATACATGCAAGACATGAATCACACCAAATTTTTGGACATACTGAGGAAAAAGGCACAATGTGCGTTGCCTCAAACTGACATGACACATGCATAACATGACATGCTTCGAGTCCACTGAACCTGATCCATGACAAGACACAGTGTGCGTCACTTCAAATTGACATGATACATACATATTATAACGTGCACTGAGCCCTCAGAACATGATTCATGAGAAGGCACAGTGTGCGAAACTTTGAATTGAAATGATTCATGCATGACATAACGTGCAGAGAGCTAACTGAATATGATTAATGACAAGACACTTTGTGTATGGAGCTCGTCTTATATGAATCATGCATGAAATGATTAGCGCCAAGCTTTGCAGAAATAATAATTGTTACGGCAGAATTTTCATTGAGTCGAAGTGAAATGATTCATGAATGAGAAGATGTGGACAGAGCCTAACTAAACTAATCATGACATAACATGTTGTTGGCTCAACCACGCACACATGTATCATGACATTACATGACGTACATTAAGCACATTGTACATGATAATGCAAGACATATTGCACTCCAAGCCTTATATACACGATTAATGAAAAGACACGTTGTGCATCGATTCACACTGGCATGATACATGCATGACATGACGTGCACCGAGTTCACTGAACATGATTACATAAAAGGCATGATGTGTGTTGCGCATTACTTGTGTAAATCATGCATGACATGACATGTGCTGACACGCACAGACATTTTTAATTATTGGCACAATGTGATCTGATTTGAACTAACATGATTCTTGAATGCCATGATGTGAACTGAGGCCGCAAAAATATTCATCCATGACATGATGTGCGCTGAGCCAACTGAACATGATTCATGACATGAATATTATTCTCAGAGCCCCAAACAAATGTATGCATTCAAGATATTTGCCGAAACAATCGAACATGATTCATGAACGACATGATGTGCCCCAGACACTTTCACATGATTCATCTATGAAATGTTTTGCGCCGAAAGCGGCACCTATGTATCATGACATGACTTGACGTATGTTGAGCAATATGCACATGATATATGCAAGACATGATATACACCGAGCCTTTTCAACATGATGAATGACAAAGGACTTTGTGCATCAAATCAAACTGCCATGATACATGTACGACATGTGCGCCGAGTCCAATGAACATGATTCATGACATGAAATGATTTGCACCTAGGCCTTTTCACATGATTCATGTATGACATCATGTATGCTGAATCACACACACATGTATCATGACATGACATGATATACGTTGAGCACAATAGACATGATGAATTCATGACGTGATGTACACCGAATGCCTTCTACATGATTAATGACAAAGCACGATGTGCGTCGCTTCGAACTAACATGATTCACACATGACATGATGTTCACTAAGCCCACAGAACGTGATTAATGATAAGGAACAATGTGCATCACTTAGAATTGACAAGATTCATGCATGACATGACGTGCACAGACCCCACTAAACATGATAAATGACAAGGCCCGTTGTGTGTTGAGTTCATCTAATATGAATTATGCATGAGGTGATTTGCATCGAGCTTCGCAGAAATAATTATTGTTACAGCACAGTTTTCACCAAGTCGATGTGAAATGATTCATGAATGACATGATGTGAACAGAGTACCTAAACTAACCATGACATAACATGTTGTGGACTCAATCACACACACATGTATGATGACATGACATGAAGTACGTTAAGCACATTGCACATGATACATGCAGACCTGATATACACCGAGCATTTAATACATGAATAATGACAAGGCACATTGTGCGTCGAATCACATTGCCATGATACATGCATGATATGACGTGGAGCGAGTTTACTGAACATGATTAATTTTAAGGCACGATGTACGTCGAGCATTACTTGTATAAATCATGCATGAAAAGACGTATGCAGAGACGCGAAGACATTATTAATTAGGCGGCACAATTTGCTCTGATTCGAACTGACATTTTTCATGCATGACATGATGTGAACCAAAAATGAAATATATTCTTGCATGTCATGATGTGCGCCAAGCCCACTGAACATGATTCATGACATGAAATGTTTTTCTGAGAGCCCTGCATAAATGTATAAGTTTATGACATATGCCGAGACAATCGGACATGATTCATGCACGACATGATGTGCCCAAAGTCCCTTTCACATGGTTCATCTATGACATGTTTTGTGCCGAACGCTGCCCCAATGTAATATGACATGACTTGATGTACGTTGAGAGCAATACACATGATACATGTAAGCCATGCTGTACACCGAGCCATTTAAACATGATGAATGATAAGGCACTTTGTGCATCGATTCAAACTGCCATGACACATGCATGATATGCTGTGTGCCGAGTCCACTGAACATGATTCATGACATGAAATGATGAGCACCAAGACATTTTCACATAATATATGTATGACATCATGTACACCAAATCACGCACACATGTATTATGACATGACATGATGTACGTTGAGCACAATGGACATGATAAATTCATGACATGATGTACACTGAGTGCTTTGTACATCATTAATTACAAAGCAGGATGCGCGTTGCTACAAATTAACATGATTCATGCATGACGTGACGTGCACTGAGCCCACTGAACAGGATTAATAACAGAAAACGGTCTGTGTCTAGCTTCTCCAATGTGAATCATGCATGACATTATGTGCTCCTTGATCCGCGGACTTAATTAATGATATGACACAATGTGCGCTGAGTCGACTGACATGATTCATGTATGACATGAGGTGTGCCTAGGTCATTTCACATGATTCATGTATGATATGATGAGCGCTGCAATACACACACATTTACATGACAAGACATGATGAATGTCGAGTACAATGGACGTGATACATGCAAGATATGAATCACACCAAATTTTGGGACGTACTTAATAAAGAGGCACAATGAACGATACTTCAAACTGACAGGATACATGCATGATATGATGTTCTCAGATTTCACTGAATATCATCCATGACAAAGCACAATGTGCGTCACTTCAAATTGACATGATTCATGCATGACTTTACGTGCACTGTGCCCAAAGAATATCATTACTGACAAGGCACATTGTGTGTCGAGTTCCTCTAATATGAATCATGCATGAAATGATTTGCGCCGAGCTTCACAGAAATATTTATTGTTACAGCGCAATTTTCAACGAGTTGAAGTGAAATGATTCACGAATGACATGAGGTGAACAGAGTTCACCTAATCTAATCATGACATGACATGTTGTGGGCTCAACAACGCACACATGTATCATGACATGACCAGACGTACATAAGCATTTCACACATGATACATGAAAGACATGATGGTAGGGAATTAGAGCTTCAACATATGAAGAAGGGGAAGGGTACAAGTCAATTCACAGCAAAGATTAATGCAAAACATCTGAGACTTTGCCCAGATTTTTTGCGTCCTCACTCTTTCAAGCCTCATTTTTAGCCAGATGAGTCCACTTTTTGCAATCATGCTAAGGTAGTTTATCAAGAATGTCTTTGATATTTCACCCATGATATTCATTAAAAATAGTCTTCTTCCACCATTACTATTGAAGCAAGTTTCTCTTCTCCCCCGTTATTGATTCATAATGAAATTCTTAATAATTTTTCTCTCTCTCCCTCACACTGTTCATGTTGTATTCATTTGAATTCTGTCTCAGTCTTTTCTACCACAATAGTTTATTCCCTATATTATTCAGTAAAATCTGTTTAGCTGCTTTTTAAAGAGTGTCAGAATAATTTTCATATTAAAATGAAAACCTAGGACGCACTTCCATACTGTAGCAGTTAGCAGGTCTGCTATAAACAGAGAAGGGCCCAATTTCAAACCCCAGTGAAGCTAGAACTCATGGTCAATGGCCATAGCACACTGAACGAGCAGTGAAATTAAGGAGCTTCTGGTCTGGTTAGAACGGCATGGGAGACCATGTAGAGAGATGAGACGAGAAGAGACGAGACAAGATGAGATGAAAGAAAAAAAACAGTAGAGAATTATAAAAAGAATATGCTTATTTTAAAATAAAATAAAGAAATAAATAAAGAAAGAAAGAAAGAAAGAAAGAAAGAAAGAAAGAAAGAAAGAAAGAAAGAAAACAGTAGACAATTATAAAAAAAATGCTCATTGTAAAATATAAAAAGAAATAGACAAAGAAAGAAAGAAAGATTAAAATAGAGAATTATAAAAAGGAGATGCTTATTTTAAAAATGAAAGAATGAAGGAAAAAAGAAAAGAAAGAAAGAAAGAAAATAAGAAAAAAAGAAAGAAAGAAAGAAACATATATGATGTCATTTAACTTTTATTTCCTTTCGTCTCCATATACAGTCACATAGGGCATAAGTGCTTCAACATATGAAGGACGGGAAGGGTACAAGTCAATTCACAGCAGAGATTAATGCAAAACAGCTGAGACTTTGCCCAGACATTTTGCATCCTCTTCTCTTTCAAGCCTTATTCGTAGCCTACTGAGCCCAGTTTATGCAAACTTGCTAAGCCAGTTTACCAAGACTGCCTTTCATATATCACCTTTGATATTCAATCGAAATAGACTTCTACCACCATTAATATCTAAGCAAGTTTCTATTCTCTCCCATCCTTGAGGCCTACTCAAATTCGTAGTAATTTTCCTCTCTCTCCCTCACACTGTTCGTGTTGTAATCATTTGAGTTCTGACTCAGTCTTTCCTACTGCAATAGTATTCAGTAAAATCTGCTTGCTGTTTCTTTAAGAGTGTCAGAATAATTTTCATATGAAAATGGAAACTTAGGACGCAATTCCATAGAGTAGAAGTGAGCATGTCTGCTTTAAACACAGAAGGGCCTAGGTTCAAACCCCAGTGAAGCCAGAGCTCACGGTCAATGGCCACAGTACGCTGAATGAGCAAGGAATCAAATGAGCTTCTGGTCCAAATAGTACTTGCATGGGAGACCATCTACAAGGACGAGAGGAGACAAGACGAGACGAGACAAGACGAGATGAGACGAGACGAGATGAGACAAGACGGAAAGAAAAAAAGAAAACGGTAAAAAATTATAAAATATAAATGCTTATTTTAAAATAAAAAATAAAGAAAGCAAGAAATAAAAAAGTAGAGAATTATCAAAAAGTAATGCTTATTTTAAAATAAAAGAAAAAAAGAAAGAGGGAAAGAAAGAAAGAAAGACAAAAAGGTAGAGAATTATAAAAAGTAAATACATTATTAAAATGAAAAAACAGAAAGAAAAAAATTAGAAAATTATATAAAGGAAATGCTCATTTTAAATTGAAAGAAAGACAGAAAGAAAAAAAATGAGAATTAAAATATTGCTTAATCAAAAAAATGAAATAAAAAAGGAAAAGATAAAAAAGTAGATAATTATAAAGAAAGTAATGCTTATTTTAAAATGAAAGAAAGAAAAAAAAGAGAGAAAGAAAAAGAGTAGAGAATTAAAAATATTAAATAGTTATTTTAAAAATGAAAGAATGAAAAGAAAAGGAAAAAAATTTAGAGAATTATAAAAAGTAAATGCTTATTTTAAAATGAGAGTAATACACAAAAATTAAAGAAAAAAGTAGAGAATTATTAAAATGAAATGCTTATTTTAAAATGAAATAAGAAAGAATGATGAAAAAAGAGAAAGAAAGAAAGAAAGAAAGAAAGAAAGAAATATTAGAGAATTATGAAAAGGAAATGCTTATTCAAAAATGAAAGTGGAAAAGGAACAAAGGAGGAAATAAAGTAAAAAGTAGAAAATTATAAAAGGGAAATGATTATTTTAATAAGAAAGAAAGAAAGAAAACATAGAAACAAGGAAAGACATAATCAAAGAAAACAGAAGAGAATTATAAAAAGGAAATGCTTATTTTAAAATAAATAAATAAGGAAATAAAAATATAAGGAAAGAAAGAAAGAAACAAGTAGAAAATTATAAACAAGAAAAGTTTATTTTAAAATGAAGGGAAGAATGAAAGAAAGAAAGAAAGAAAGAAAGAAAGAAAGAAAGAAAGAAAGAAAGAAAAAAAGAAAGAAAGAAACAGTAGAGAATTATATAAAGAAAATGCTAATTTTATAATAAATGAAAGCAAGAAAGAAAGTGAAAAGTAGAGAATTATAAAAGAAAATGCTTATTTTAAAATAAAAAAAGAAAGAAAGACAAAAAGAAAGAAGAAATAAACATAGAAAAAAGAAAATATTAGAGAATTATGAAAAGGAAATAAAATAAAATATTTTAAAATAAAAGAAAGAAAAAAAAGAAAAAAGAAAACAGTAGAGAATTATATAAAGAAAATGCTAATTTTATAATAAATGAAAGAGAAAGAAAGTAAAAAGTAGAGAATTATAAAAAGAAAATGCTTATTTTAAAATGAAAGAGAGACAGAAATAAAGGAGAAATAAACAAAGAAGAAAGTAAATATTAGAGAATTTTTAAAGGAAATGCATATTTTAAAATAAAAGAAAGTGATAAAGAAAGATAGATAGAGAGAAAGAAAGAAAGAAAAAATTAGAGAATAATAAAAAGGAAATGCTTATTTTAAAATTAAAAAAAGATAGAAAAAAAAAGAATGAAAGAAAAAAAAAGTCGAGATTTCTAAAAAGAAAATGTTATTTTAAAATGAAGGAAAGAAAGAAAGAAAAAGGAAAGGAAGAAATAAACAAAAAAGAAAGAAAATATTAGAGAATACTTAAAAGGAAAGGCTTATTTTATAATAAAAAAAAGTAATAAAAAAGAAAGAAAGAAAACAGTAGAGAATTATAAAAAAGAAATGCTTATTTTAAAATGAAAGAAAAATAAAAGAAAAAAGCATAAAAGAAAGAAAGAAAAAAGTCGATAATTATAAAAAGTTAATGCCTATAATAAAAATGAATGAAATAAAAAAAAACAAACAAAGAAAGAAAGATAAAAGAAAGAAAGAATCATTTATGATGTCATTTAACTTTTATTTTCTTCTCGTCTCCATATACAGTCACGTAGGGAATTAGAGCTTCAACATATGAAAGACGGGAAGGGCACAAGTCAATTCACAACACAGATTGATGCAAAACATCTGAGACTTTGCCCAGACTTTTTGCGTCCTCTTCTTTTTCAAGCCATATTAGTGGCCTGCTGAGCGCAGTCTTTGCAATCTTGCTAAGCCAGTTTATCAAGACTGTCTTTGATATTTCACCCTTGATATTCAATCGAAAGTCTTCATCCACCATTAATATCTAAGCAAATTTCTATTCTCTTACATCCTTGAGGCTACTCAAAATCATAGTAATTTTTCTCTCCCTTCCTCACACTGTTCGTGCTAATCATTTCAGTTCTGTCTCAGTCTTCCCTACTGCAATAGTTTATCACCTATATTATTCAGTAAAATCTGCTTGCTGTTTTTTTAAGAGTGTCAGAATAATTTTCATATGAAAATGGAAAATTAGGATGAACTTCCATTAAGTAGAAGTGAGCATGTCTGCTTTAAACACAAAAGGGCCTAGGTTCAAACCCCAGTGAAGCCAGAGCTCAAGGTCAATGGCCACAGCACGCAGAACGAGCAAGGAAGCAAAGGAGATTCTGGTCCGGATAGTACTTGCATGGGAGACCATCTACAAGGACGAGACGAGACGAGATGAGATGAGACAAGACTTGACAAGACAGAAAGAAAAAAAGAAAATGGTAGAAAAATATAAAAAAATGCTTATTTTTAAAAACAAGAAATGAAAGCAAGAAATAAAAAAGTAGAGAATTATAAAAAAGTAATGCTTATTTTTAAATGAAAAAAAGAAAAAAAGATAAAAAAAGAAAGAAAAAAAGTAGAAAATTATAAAAAGTAAATACTTATTTTAAAATGAAAGAAAGACAGAAAGAAAAATTAGAGAATTATATAAAGGAAATGCTCATTTTAAAATGAAAGAAAGACAGAAAGAAAAATAAATGAGAATTTTAAAAAGCTTAATTAAAAAAAGGAAGAAATAAGAAAACAAAAAATATAAGAAACTAGATAATTATAAAAAAAGTAAAGCTTGTTTTAAAATGAAAAAAAAGAAAATAAAAGGAAGACAGAAAGAAAATAAGTAGAGAATTATAAAAATTAAATACTTACTTTCAAAATAAAAGAAAGAATGAAAGAAGGAAGGAAAAAAAATTAGGAGAATTATAAAAAGTAAATGCTTATTTTAAAATGAAAGAAAGTAATAAACAAAAAAATAAAGAAAAAAGTAGAGAATTATTTAAATGAAATGCTTATTTTAAAATGAAATAAGAAATAATGATGGAAAAAGAGAGAGAAAGAAAGAAAGAAAGAAAGAAAGAAAGAAAGAAAGAAAGAAGAAAGAAAGAAAGAAAGAAAGAAAGAGGGAAAAAATATTAGAGAATTATAAAAAATGCTTATTTTAAAATGAAAGTGAGAAAGGAAAAAAGGAAGAAATAAAGTAAAATGTAGAAAATTATAAAAAAGAAATGATTATTTGAAAAAGAAAGATAGAAACATAGAAACAATAAAATACATACAAAGAAAACAAAAGAGAATTATAAAAAGAAAATGCTTATTTTAAAATAAATAAATGAATAAGGAAATAGAGAAAGAAGGAAAGTCAGAAAGAAAAAAACAAGTAGAGGATTATAAACAAGAAACGCTTATTTTAAATTGAAGGGAAGAATGAAAGAAAAAATGAAAGAAAAAAGAAAAAAGAAAAAAGAGAATTATAAAAGGGAAATGCTTATTTTAAAATAAAAGAAAGAAAGACAAAGAAAAAAAGAAAACAGTAGAGAATTATATAAAGAAAAAGCTAATTTTATAATATGAAAGAAAGTAAAAAGTAGAGAATTATAAAAAGAAAATTCTTCTTTTAAAATGTAAGAAAAAAAGAAAGAAGCAATAAAGAAAGAAGAAAAAAAATTAGAGAATTATTAAAAGGGAATGCATATTTTAAAATAAAAGAAAGTCATAAAGAAAGAAAGAACAAAAGAAAGAAAAACAGAAAGTAGAGAATAATAAAAAGGAAATGCTTATTTTAAAATTAAAGAAAGATAGAAAGAAAAAAGAAAGAAAGAATGCAAGAAAGACAAAAGTCGAGAATTATAAAAACAAAATGCTTATTTTAAAATGAAGGAAAAAAAGAAAGAATGAAGAAAGAAAGAAATAAACAAAGAAGGAAAGAAAACAGTAGAGAATAATTAAAAGAAAATGCTTATTTTAAAATAAAAGAAAGTAATAAAAAAAGAAAGAAAACAGTAGAGAATTAAAAAAAAGAAATGCTTATTTTAAAATTAAAGAAAAATAAGAGAAAGAAGAAATGAAAGGAAGAAATAAAAAAAGTCAAGAATTCTATAATGGAAATGCTTATAATAAAAATGAATGAATGAAAGAAAAAATAGAAAGAAAGAAACAAACAAAGAAAGAAAAAAAGGAAAGAAAGAAAGAAAGAAAGAAAGAAAGAAAGAAAGAAAGAAAGAAAGAATCATTTATGATGTCATTTAACTTTTATTTCCTTCCCGTCTCCATATAGAGTGACTTAGGGAATTAGAGCTTCAACATATGAAGGAGGGGAAGGGTACAAGTCAATTCACAGCACAGATTAATGCAAAACATCTGAGACTTTGCCTAGACTTTTGGCGTCTTCTTCTCTTTCAAGCCTTATTCGTAGCCTGCTGAACCCATATAATGCAATCTTGCTAAGCCAGTTTATCAAGACTGTCTTTGATATTTCACCCTTGATATTCCATCGAAATAGTCTTCTACCACCATTAATATCTAAGCAAGTTTCTATTCTCTCCCATCCTTGAGGCCTACTCAAATTCGTAGGAATTTTCCTTTCTCTCCCTCACACTTTTCCTGTTGTATTTATTTAAGTTCTGTCTCAGTCTCCCCTATGGCAATAGTTTATCCCCTACATTATTCAGTAAGTCTGCTTGCTCTTTCTTTAAGTGTGTAAGAAGAATTTTCATATGAAAATGGAAACTTAGGACGCAATCCCATAGTGTAGAAGAGACCATGACTGCTTTAAACACAGAAGGGCCTAGGTTCAATCCCCAGTGAAGCCAGAGCACACGCTCAATGACCTCAGCACGCTGAACGAGGAAAGAAGCAAAGGAGCTTCTGGTCCGGATAGTACTTGCATGAGAGACAATCTACAAGGATGAGATGAGAAGCAACGCAACGTGACGGAAACGATGAGACGACAGGAGACGAGAGGAGACGAGACAATACGGACGAGACGAGACGAGAATAGAGGAGACCAGTCGAGACCAGATGAGTCGAGACCAGACGAGCCGAGACAAGACGATACGAGACGAGACGAAATGAGACGAGACCAGATGGATGAGACTAGATGAGTCAAGACCAGATGAGTCGAGACCAGATAAGTTGAGACCAGACGAGACAAGACGAGAAGAGGCGAGTCGAGACGACACGAGTCGAGACATGATGAGAAGAGACGAGACAAGAGGAGTCGAGACCAGACCAGACGTGACGAGACGAGAGGAGTCGAGACGAGACGAGTTGAGAGGAGGCGAGTCGAGACGAGACGAGTTGAGATCAGACGAGTCGAGACATGACGAGAAGAGATGAGACGAGAGTAGTCGAGACCAGACGAGATGAAACGAGACGAGAGGAGTCGAGACCAGACGTGATGAGAAGCAACCAGACGGACGAAACGATACGAGACGAGACTAGTTGGGAACTGATGAGTTGATATCAGATGAGTCGAAACCAGACGAGACGAGACGAATAGAGACCAGAGGAGACGAGACCAGAGGAGACCAGACGAGACAAGATGATAAGAGACGAGACGAGTGAAGACGAGATGAGTTGAGACCAGACGAGTTGAGACCAACGAGTCGAGACCAGATGAGTCGAGACGAGACGAGACAGGTCGAGACCAGACAAGTCGAGACCAGACGAGTCGAGACAGGACGAGACGAGACGGGACGAGACGGGACGGGATGAGACGAGACGGGATGAGACGAGATGAGATGACATGAGACGAATTGAGACCAGACGAGTCGAGAACAGACGAGTCGAGACCAGACGAGTCGAGACCACATGAGTGGAGACCAGAGGAGTCGAGACCAGATGACACGAGACAGATAGAAAAAAAAACAGTAGAAAATTATAAAAAAGAAATGCTCATTTTAAAATAAAAAAAATAAAGAAAGAAGGCAAGAAAAAGAATGTAGAGAATTATAAAAAAGTAATGCTTCATTTAAATGAAAGAAAGTAGAAATGAAAAAAAAATTATAAAATTATAAAAGAAAATGGTTATTTTAAAATGAAAAAAAGAAACAAAGAAAAATAAGAGAATTATATAAAGTAAATGCTTATTTTAAAATGACAGAGAGAAAGAAACAACATAATGAGAATTAAAAAAATGCTTAATTTGAAAAAAAACTAAATAACCATGAAAGGAAAAAAGAAAAAACGAGATAATTATTAAAAAAGTAATGCTTATTTTAAAATGAAACAAAAAAAGAAAGGAAGACAGAAAAAAGTAGAGATTTATTAAAAAAATGCTTTTATAAAAATAAAACAAATAAACAAAAGAATAAAGAAAAAAGTAGAAAATTATTAAAATAAATTGCTTATTTTAAAATGAAAGTAAGAAAGAATAATGGAAAAAAAGAAAGAAAGAAAAAAAGAATGAAAGAAAAAAGAGAAAGAGAGAAAGGAAGAAAGAAAGACATAAAGAAAGAAAGAAAGAAAGAAAGAAAGAAAGAAAGAAAGAAAGAAGAAAGAAAGAAGAAAAAAGGCATTAAGAAAGAAACAAGGAAGGAAGGAAGGAAAGACAAAAGTTGAGAATTAAAAAAATGCTTATTTTAAAATGAAGAATAGAAAGAAAGAAAGAAAAAGAAAGAAAAAAATAAACAAAGAAAGAAAATATTAGAGAATTATTAATTGAAAATGCCTATTTTAAAATAAAAGTAAGTAATAAAATAAGAAAGAGAAAGAAAACAGTAGAGAATTATAAAAAGGAAATGCTTATTTTAAATTAAAGAGAGAAGGAAAGAAAGAAAGAATAAAAAGTCGAGAATTATAAAACTGAAAAGACTATAATAAAAATAAATGAAAAAAACGAAGAAAGAAAGAAGAAAGAAAGAAGAAAGAAAGAAAGAAAGAAAGAAAGAAAGAAAGAAAGAAAGAAAAAATCATTATGATGTCATTTATCTTTTATTCCTTTCCGTCTCCATATAGAGTCACATAGGGAATTAGAGCTTCAACATATGAAGGAGGGAAAGGTTACAAGTCAATTCACAGCTTAGATTAATACAAAACATCTGAGACTTTGCCCAGACTTTTTTGCGTCCTCTTCTCTTTCAAGCCTTATTCGTAGCCTGCTGAGCCCAGTATTTGCAATCCTGATATGCCAGTTTATCAAGACTGTTTTTGATATTTCACCCTTGATATACAATCGAAATAGTCTTCTTCTACCATTAATATGTAAGCAAGTTTCTATTTTCTCTCGTCCTTGAGGCCTACTAAAATTCATAGTAATATTCCCCTCCCTCCCTCACACTGTTCCTGTTGTAGTCATTTGAGTTCTGTCTCAGTCTCCCCTACTGCAACAGTTTATCTCCTCTATTATTCAGTAAAATTTGCTTGCTGTTTCTATAAGAGTGTCAGAATAATTTTTATATGAAAATGGAAACTTAGGACGCACTTCCAAAGCATATCTTCTTTAAACACAGAAGGGCCTAGGTTCAAGCCCCAGTGAAGCCAGAGCTCACAATCAATGGCCATAGCACGCTGAATGAGGATAAAAGCAAAGAAGCTTTTGGTCCAAATAGTACTTGCATGGGAGACAATCTACATGGACGAGATGAGATTAGACGACACGAGACGAGAAAAGGAGATGAGACTAGATGAGAAAAGATGAGACGAGTCGAGGCCAGACGTGTCGAGACCAGACGAGAGGAGACGAGACGAAACAAGACGAGTCGAGACCAGACGAGTCAAGACCAGACGAGTCGAGACCAGACCAAACGAGACTAGATGTGAAGAAACGAGTCGAGACGAGACGAGTCAAGACGAGATGAGTCGAGACCAGAAGAGTCGAAACGAGACGAGACAAGATGAGACAAGAGAGTCAAGACCAGACGAGAAGAGAACAGACGAGTCGAGACCAGACGAGACAAGTCGAGACGAGACGAGTCGCCACCAAATGAGTCGAGACCAGACGAGTTGAGACCAGACGAGACGAGACCGAACGAGACGAGTCGAGGCCGGATGAATTGAGATGGATAGAAAAAAAGAAAACAGTAGAAAATTATAAAAAAGAAATGCTTATTTAAAAATAAAAGAAATAAAAAAAGAAGGCAAGAAAAAAGTAGAGAATTATTAAAATGAAATGCTTATTTTATAAAGGAAAGCAAGAAAAAATGATGGAAAAAGAGAGAAAGAAAGAAAGAAAGAAAGAAAGAAAGAAAGAAAGAAGAAAGAAAGACAAAAGTTGAAATTATAAATAGAAATGCTTATTTTAAAATGAAGAAAAGAAAGAAAAAAGAAAAGAAAAATAATCAAAGAAAGAAAAAATATTAGAGAATTATTAATTGAATATGCTTATTTTAAAATAAAAGAAAGTAATAAAAAAAAGAAAAGAAGGAAAAGAGTAGAGAATTATAAAAAGGAAATGCTTATTTTAAAATTAAAGAAAGAAAGAAAAAAGACAGAAAGAAAGAATAAAATGTTAGAATAAAAAGTCGAGAATTATAAAGAGGAAATGCCTATAATAAAAATGAAAGAAAGACCAAAACAAAGAAAGTAAAAAGGAAAGAAAAAGAAAGAAAGAATCATTTATGATGTCATTTATCTTTTATTTCCTTCCCGTCTCCATATAGAGTCACGTAGGGAATTAGAGCTTCAACATATGAAGGAGGGGAAGGGTACAAGCCAATTCACAGCACAGATTAACACAAAACATCTGAGATTTTGCCCAGAATTTTTTGCGTCCTCTTCTCTTTCAAGCCTTATTTGTAGCCTGCTGAGCCCAGTTTTTGCAATCTTGCTAGGCCAGTTTATCAAGACTGTCTTTGATATTTCACCCTTGATATTTAATCAAAATAGTCTTCTTCCACCATTAATATGTAAGCAAATTTCTATTCTCTCCCATCCTTGAGGCCTACTAAAATTCGTAGTAATTTTCCTCTCCCTCCCTCACACTGTTCGTGTGGTATTCATTTGAGTTCTGTCTCAGTCTCTCCTACTGCAATAGTTTATCCCCTGTATTATTCAGTAAAATCTGCTTGCTGTTTCTTTAAGAGTGTCAGAATAATTTTCATATGAAAATGGAAACTTAGAAAGCAATTCCATAGTGTAGAAGAGAGCATGTCTGCTTTAAACACAGAAGGGCCTAGGTTCAAGCCCCAGTGAATCCAGAGCTCACAGTCAAATGCCATAGCAAGCTGAACAAAGAAGGAAGCAAAGGAGCTTCTGGTCCGGATAATACTTGCATGGGAGATAATCTACAAGGATGAGACGAGACGAGACCAGACGAGTCAAGACCAGATGAGGCAAGACCAGACGAGACGAGTCGAGACCAGACGAGTCGAGACCAGACGAGTCAAGACCAGATGAGGCAAGACCAGACGAGACGAGTCGAGACCAGACGAGTCGAGACCAGACGGGATGAGATGAGACGAGACAAGACCAGACGAGATCATACGAGTCGAGACGAGACAACACGAGACAAGACGAGTCGAGAGCAGACGAGTCGTACCCGACAAGTCGAGAGCAGATGAGTTGAGACCAGACAAGACGAGACGAATAGAAAAAAAGAAAACAGTAGGAAAATATAAAAAAGAAATGCTTATTTTAAAATAAAATAAAAAAAGGAGGTAAGAAAAAAGATATAGAGAATTATAAAAAGGTAATGCTTCTTTTAAAATGAAAGAAGGAAAGAAAGAAAGAAAAACAGAAAATAGAGAGTTTTAATAAGTAAATGCTTATTTTAAAATAAAAAAAAAGAAACAAAGAATAATTAGAGAATTATAAAAAGGAAATGCTTATTTTTAAAATGAAAGACAGAGAGAAAGAAACAAAACATGAAAATTAAAAAAATGCTTAATTTGAAAAAAAAGAACGAAAGAAACAAGAAAGGAAAGATAAAAAACTAGATAATTATAAAAAAAGTAATGCTTATTATAAATTGAAAGATAGAAAAAAAAGAAAAGGAAGACCGAAAGAAAACAGTAGAGAATTATAAAAAGGAAATGCTTATTTTACAATTAAAAAAAGAAAGAATAATGAAAGAAAGAAAGAAAGAAAAAAAGAAAGAAAAAATTAAAGAAAGCATGAGAGAAAAAAAGAATAAAAAGTCGAGAATTATAAAAAAGAAATGCCTATAACAAAAATGAATGAAAGAAAGAAAAAAAACAAAAAAAGAAAAAAGAAAGAAAGAATCATTTATGATGTCATTTAACATTTATTTCCTTCCTGTCTCCATATACAGTTACGTAGGCAATTAGAGCTTAAATATATGAAGGAGAGGAAGGGTACAAGTCAATTCACAGGACAGATTAATACAAAACATCTGAGACTTTGCCCAGACTTTTTTGTGTCCTCTTCTCTTTCAAGCCGTATTTGTAGCCTGCTGAGCCCAGTTTTTGCAATCTTGCTAGGCCAGTTTATCAAGACTGTCTTTCATATTTCACCCTTGATATTCAATCGAAATAGTCTTCTTTCACCATTAATATGTAAGCAAGTTTCTATTCTCTCCCATCCTTAAGGCCTACTCAAATTCGTAATCCTTTTCCTCTCCCTCCCTACATTCTTCGTGTTGTATTCATTGAGTTCTATCTCAGTCTTCCCCAACTGCAGTAGTTTATCACCTATATTATTCAGTAAAATTTGCTTGCTGTTTCATTAAGAGTGTCAGAACAATTTTCATATGAAAATGGAAACTTAGGATGCAATTCCATAGTGTAGAAGTGAGCATGTCTACTTTAAAGACAGAAAGGCCTAGGATCAAGCCCCACAAAGTCAGAGCTCACAGTCAATGGCCATAGCACGCTGAACGTGGAAGGAAGCAAAGGAGCTTCTGGTTCAGGTAGTACTTGCATGGAAGACAATCTACAAGGACGAGACTAGATGAGACGAGACGAGACGAGTCAAGAAGAGACGAGACGAGATGAGAGGAGATGAGATGTGTCGAGACCAGACGAGTCGAGACCACATGAGACGAGACTAGACGAGAGGAGTCATGACTAGAAGAGTCGAAACGAGACAAGACAAAACAAGACAAGACGGGACGAGAGAAGATGAGAAGAGATGAGAAGAAATGAGACGAGATGAGTTGAGACCAGACGAGTCGAGACCAGACGAGTCGAGACCAGACGAGTCGAGACCAGACGAGATGAGACAAGACGAGATGAGGCGAGACGAGGAGACAAGACAGGATGGGACGGGACGAGACGAGAAAAGACGAGACCAGACGGGATGAAACAAGACGGACGAGACGAAACAAACGAAACGAGACGAGAAGAGGTGGGTCGAGAACAGACGAGTCAAGACCAGACTAGTTGAGAGCAACCGAGACAAGACGAGACGAGAAGAGACGAGACGAGTCGAATCGAGATGAGTCGATACGAGATGAGTTGTGACCAGATGAGTAGATACGAGATGAGTCTAGAAGAGAGGTGTTGAGATCAGACGAGTCGAGACGAGAGGAGTCGAGACCAGACGAGTAGAGACAACATTAGACGAGACAAGACGAGACGAGACACGACGAGACGAGACGAGACGAGGAGACGGCACAAGACGGGACGAGTAGAGACGAAATGAGACAAGACGTGACGAGGAGACGAGATGGGAAGGGACAGGACGAGACAAGACGAGATGAGACGAGGAGACAACACGGGACGGGACGAGAGGCGAGAAGACGAGACGAGACTAGTTGAGACCAGACGAGTCGAGACCAGACAATTTGATACCAGAAGAGACAAGACGAGAAGAGACGAGACGAGACAAGACCAGACAAGTCGAGACCAGATGAGACGAGATAAGACAAGACGAATCGAGACATGACGATTCGACAGGAGATGAGACGAGTTGAGACGAGTTGAGACCAGACTAGATGACACAAGACGAGACGAGATGAGATGAGGAACGACACGGGACGGGACGAGTCGAACGAGACAAGAAGAGACGAGATGAGGAGACGGGATGGTAAGGGACGGGACGGGACGAGACGAGACGAGACGAGACGGATGAGACGAGACGAGACGAGACTAGTAAAGACCAGACGAATAAAGACCAGTCGAGTCGAGACCAGACGAAATGACACTAGACGAGTCGTGAAGAGATGAGTCGAGACGAGACAAGTTGAGACCAGATGAGTCGTGACCAGACAAGACGGGACGAGATGAGAAATGACGAGATGTTGGGAGACAAGACGAGAAGAGACGGACGAGACGAGACGAGTCGAGACCAGACGAATCGAGACAAGACGAGTCGAGACTAGACTAGAGGAGACAAGACAAGACAAGACGTGACGAGACGAGAGGAGGAGACTGCACGGGACGGGAAGAGTCGAGACGAGACGAGACCCGACAAGACGAGGAGACGGGACAGGATGGGACGGGACGAGATGAGAGGAGACCAGACGAGACAAGCTGAGACCAGATGAATCGAGATCAGACGAGTTGAGATCAGAGGAGTCTAGACTAGCCGAGACGAGACGAGACAAGAAGAGACGAGAGGAGAACAGATGAGAAGAGACAGACGAGACGAGAGGAGACGAGACGAGTTGAGACGAGACAGGTCGAGACCAGACGAGTCAAGACAGGATGAGTCGAGACCAGACGAGACGAGACAAGACAAGTCGTGAGCAGACGAGTCGAGACCAGAGGAGTCGAAAGTAGATGAGTCGAAAGCAGATGAGTTGAGACCGGACTAGACGAGACGAGATGAGTAGAAACCAGATAAGTCGAGAGCAGATGAGTAGAGTCCAGACAAGTCGAGAGCAGACGAGTCGAGACAAGACAAGACGAGACGGTAAGAGATGAGATGAGACGAGATAAGACGAGACGGAAGAGATGAAACGAGACGAGACGAGTCGAGACCAGAGAAGACGAGACGAGATGAGACCAGATAAGACCAGACCAGACGAGTCGAGAAGAGACGAGTCGAGTCAAGATTAGACGAGTCGAGACCAGACGAGTCGAGACCCGCCGAGAGGAGACGAGACGAGATGAGTAGAGACGAGACGAGTTGAAATCAGACGAGTCAAGACCAGACGAGTCGAGACCTGATTAGACAAGACGAGAAAAGACGATACGAGTCGAGACCAGTCGAGTCGAGACCAGACGAGTCGAGACCAGACGAGACAATACCAAATGAGACGAGACGAGACCAGATGAGTCGAGACCAGACGATTCGAGACCAGACTAGACGAGACAAGACGAGACGAGACGCGACGAGAAGAGATGAGGAGACGGCATGGGACGAAAAGAGTTGAGACGACGAGACGAGGAGACGGGACGGGATGGGACGGGTCGAGACAAGACGAGATGAACAAGACGGGACGAAAGGAGATGGACGAGACGAGACGAGACGAGACGTGTCGAGACCAGAGTCGTCGAGACCAGATGAGTCGAGACCAGACGAGAAGAGACGAGACGAGACGAGTTGAGAGCAGATGAGTAGAAACCAGACGAGTAAAGATCAGACGAGTCGAGACAAGATGAGACAAGACGAGACGAGAAGAGTCGAGACTAGACGAGACAAGATGAGACGACGAGACGAGACGAGACAAGACGAGTCGAGAACTAACGAGTTGAGAACAGACAAGTCAAGATTACTCGAGACAAGACGAGTCGAGACGAGACGAGTCGAGAGCAGCCGAGACAAGAGCATCGAGTTGAAACCAGACAAGTAAAGACCAGACGAGTCGAGACAAGATGAGATGAGACGAGACAAGAAGTGTCGAGACAAGACTAATCAAGACCAGACGAGACGAGTCGAGATAAGACAAGTCGAGACGAGTTGAGTCGAGACCAGACGAGTCGAGACGACATGAGTGGAGACCAGACGAGACGAGACGAGACGAGACGAGAGGAGACCAGACGAGTTGAGACCAGACGAGTCGAAACCACAGTAGATGGGACAAGACGAGATGAGACACAACAAAACGTGACAAGGAGAAGGCACGGGACAGGACGAGTCGGGACAAGTAAAGACCAGACGAGTCGAGACAAGATGAGACGAGACGAGACAAGAAGTGTCGAGACGAGACTAATCGAGACCAGACGAGACGAGTCGAGATGAGACGAGTCGAGACGAGACGAGTCGAGACCAGACGAGTCGAGACAACACGAGTCAAGACCAGATGAGACGAGACGAGACGAGTCGAGATCAGACGAGTCGAGACCAGACGAGTCGAAACCACAGTAGATGGGACAAAATGAGACGAGACACGACAAGACGTGACAAGGAGAAGGCATGGGACAGGACGAGTCGAGACGTGACGAGACGAGATGAGATGAGATGAGACGGGAAGAACTGAGATGGATGAGGCGAGACAAAACGAGATGAGACTAGTTGAGACCAGACGAATCGAGATCAGATGAGTCGAGACTAGACGAGACGAGACGAGACAGGACGAGTCAAGATGAGAAGAGTCGAGACCAGACCTTTTGAGAACAAACAAGTTGATACCAGACGAGTCGAGAGCAGATGAGTCTGGACCAGATGAGACGAGACAAGATGGGAAGAGAAGAGACGAGACGAGATGAGACAAGTGGAAAACTGATGAGTCGAGACCAGACGAGTCGAGACCAGACGAGACGAGACGAGATGAGGAGACGAGACGGAACTGGACGGGACGAGACGAGACAAGACCAGTTGAGACTAGATGAGTCGAGACCAGACTAGACGAAACGAGACGAAACGAGACCAGGAGACGGCACGGACGGTTAGAGACGAGACAAAATAAGACGATATGAGACGAGGAGACGGGACGGGAAAGCACGGGATGAGATGAGACGAGAAGAAATGAGACAGGACGAGACGAGACGAATGAGACGTAACGAGACCAGTCGAGACCAGACGAGATGAACGAGAAGAGGCGAGACGAGTCCAGACCAGACGAGATGAGACCAGATGAGTCAAGAGATGATGAGTCGAGACCAGAGTATTCAAGACCAGGCAAGACGAGACGGATAGAAAAAAAGGAAACAGTATAAAATTATAAAAAAGAAATGCTTATTTTAAAATAACATGAAATAAAGAAAGAAAGCAAGACAAAAAAATGTAGAATTATAAAAAGTAATGCTTCTTTTTAAATGGAAGAAAGAAAAAAAAGGAGAGAAAGACAGAAAGTAGAGAATTATAAAAAGTAAATTCTTATTTTAAAATGAAAAAAAGAAACAAAGAAAAATTAGAGAATTATAAAAAGTAAATCCTTATTTTAAATGAAAGACAGAAAGAAACAAAAAAATGAGAATTAAAAAAATGCTCAATTTGTAAAAAAAGAACGAAATAAACAATAAAGGAGAAAGAAAAAAACAAGATAATTATTAAAAAGTAATGGATATTTTAAAATAAAAGAAAAATAAAGGAAGACAGAAAAAAAGTAGAGAATTATATAAATTAAATACTTAATTTAAAAATGAAATAAAAAATGAATGAAAGAAGGAAGGAAAATTTAGAGAATTATAACAAGTAAATGCTTATTTTAAAATGAAAAAAAGTAATAAACAAATAAATAAAAAAGTAGAGCATTATTAAAATGAAAGGCTGATTTTAAAAAATAGTAGAAAAAAATGATTGAAAAAGAAAGAAAAAAAAGAAAGAAAGAAATAAAGAATGAAAGAATGAAAGAAAGAATGAAAGGCAAAAGTTGAGAATTATAAAAAGAAAATGCTTATTTTAAAATGAAAGAAAGAAAGGAAGGAAGGAAGAAAGAAAAAAAAGGAAAAAATAAACAAAAAAAGAAAATATTAAAGAATTATTTATTGGAATAGCTTATTTTAAAATAAAAGTAAGTAATAAAAATAGAAAGAGAAAGAAAATAGTAGAGAATTATAAAAAAGAAATGCTTCTTTTAAAATTAAAGAAATGAAAAAAGAAAGAAAGAAAGAATCATTTATGATGTCATTTAACTTTTATTTCCTTCCCGTCTCCTTAGAGAACCATGTAGGGAATTAAAGCTTCAACAGATGAAGGAGAGGAAGGGTACAAGTCCACTCACAGCACAAATTAATACAAAACATCTGAGACTTTGCCCAGAATTTTTTGCGTCCTCTTTTCTTTCAAGCCTTATTCGTAGCCTGCTAAGCCCAGTTTTTGCAATTTTGCTAGGCCAATATATCAAGTCTGTCTTGATATTTCACCCATGATATTCAATCGAATAAGTCTTCTTCCACCATTAATATGTAAGCAAGTTTTTATTCTCTCCCATCCTTGAGGCCTACTCAAACTCATAGTAATTTTCCTCTTCTCCCTCATACTGTTTGTGTTGTATTCATTTGAGTTCTGTCTCAGTCTCTACTATTGCAATAGTTTATCCCCTATATTATTCAGTAAAATCTGCCTACTGTTTCTTTAAGAGTGTCAGAATAATTTTTATACGAAATTGGATACTTAGGACACAATTCTATAGTGTAGAAGTGAGCATGTCTACTTTAAACACAGAAGGGCCTAGGTTCAAGCCCCAGTGAAGCCAAAGCTCGCGGTCAATGGCCGTAGCACACTGAACGAGGATAAAAGCAAAGAAGCTTTTGGTCCAAATAGTACTTGCATGGGAGACAATCTACAAGGATGAGATGAGATGAGACGAGACGAGATGAGACGAGACGAGACAAGATCGGACGGGACGGGACAAGATGGACGAGATGAGACGAGACGAGACTAGTTGAGACCACACGAATCGAGAAAAGATGAGTCGAGACCAGACGAGATGAGACAAGTCGTAACGAGATGAGTCGAGACGAGACTAGTCGAGACCAGACGAATGGAGACCAGATGAGACGAGACGAGAAGAGACGAGAAGAGACAAGACGAGAAGAGACGGAGGAGACGATTCGAGACCAGATGAGTCGGGACCAGACAAGTCGAGAGCAGCTGCAACGAGACGAGATGAGACAAGACGAGTCAAGATGAGACAACTCGAGACCAGACGAGTCGAGACCAGACGAGACGAGACGATACTAGACGAGTCACATGAGTCGAGACCAGATGACTCGAGATGAGAAGAGACGAGAAGAGATGAAAATAGTCGAGACCAGAAGAGTCGAGAGCAAATGAGTTGAGACCAGACGAGTCGAGACCAGACAAGACGAGACAAGAAGGGACGTGTCTAGATGAGACGAGTGGAGACAAGACGAGTCGAGACCAGACGAGTCTATACCAGACTAGTCGAGGCCAGATGAGATGAGGACAAGGAGACGAGCCGAGACGAGACCAGATGAGTCAAGATCAGACGAGTGGAGACGAGACAAGACGAGATGAGAAGAGATGAGACAGACGAGAAGAGACGAGACGAGACCAGTCGAGATGAGACGAGTTGAGAACAGACAAGTTGAGAGCAGACGAGTCTATACGAGAAGAGACGAGATGAGACGAGACGGACAAGACGAGATGAGTCGAGAACCGACGAGTCGAGAGCAAACGAGTCGAGACCAGACGAGTCTACACGAGACAAGACGAGACGAGACGAGTCGAGATGAGAAGAGACGAGTCCGACGAGACGAGACGAGATGAGTCGAGACCAGATGAGTTGAGACCAGACGAGTCGAGACCAGACGAGACGAGACGAGACGAGACGATTCGACACCAGACTAATCGGGACGAGACGAGTTGAGACCAGATGAGACGAGACCAGACGAGACGAGACGAGACAAGACGAAACCAGAAAAGTCGAGACCAGAAGAGTCGAGACCAGATGAAACGTGATGAGAGGAGACGAGATGAGACCAGACGTGTCTAGACAAACTAGACGAGACTAGATGAGTCGAGACCAGACAAATCAAGACCAGACGATTCGAGATAAGACAAGTCGAGACAAGACGAGACGAGATGAGATGAGTCGAGATGAGACGAGTCGAGACCAGATGAGTCGAGACCAGACGAGTAGAGACCAAACGAGATGAAATGAGACGAGACAAGTCGAGAACAGACGAATCGAGACCAGATGAGTCGAGAACAGAAGAGACGAGACGAGTCGAGACAAAACGAGTCGAGACGAGATGAGTAGAGACAAGATGAGTAGAGACCGAAAGAGACGAGATGAGACTAAAAGAGACAGACGACAGGAGACGAGTCGAGATGAGTTTAGACGAGACGAGTCGAGACAAGACGAGTCGAGACCAGACGAGTTGAGACCAGCCGAGACGAGACGAGATGAGATGAGTTTAGACGAGGCGAGTCGAGATGAGAAGAGTCGAGACCAGACAAGTCGAGACCAAACGAGTCGAGACCAGACGAGACGAGATGACATGAGATGAGACGACATGAGCCTAGACAAGCTGAAATGAGTCGAGACCAGATGAGGCGATTCCAGATGAGTCGAAAACAGAAAAGTCGAGATCAGACAAGTTGTGACGAGACGAGATGAGACGAGATGAGACGAGACCTGAAGATGGGACGGGAAAGGAAGGCACGAGACGAGACGAGAGGAGACGAGACAAGACGAACGAGACGAGATGAGACGAGATGAGTTGAGACCAGATGAATTGATACCAGACGAGTCGAGACCGGATGAGATGAGACGAGATGAATCGAGATGAGACAAGTTGAGACCAGACGAGTCATGACCAGAAGAGACAAGACGAGAAGTGATGAGATGAGAGGAGACCAGACAAACGAGACAAACGAGACGAGACGAGACGAGTCGAGACGAGACTAGTCGAGACCAGACAAGACGAGACCAGACGAGACGAGACGAGACCAGACGAGTCGAGAACAGACGAGTCGAGAACAGACGAGTCGTGTCCAGACTAGATGAGACAAGACAAGATGAGACGAGACGAGAAGAGACGAAGAGACAGCACGGGACAGGGCGAGTCGAGATGAGACAATACGAGCTGAGACGAGGAGATGGGACAGAAGGGGACGAGATGAGACAAGACGAAAAGAGATGAGGCGAGACGAGATGAGACTATACGAGAAGGGACTAGACGAGACGAGACGAGATGAGTCGGGACGAGACGAGTCGAGACCAGACAAGACGAGACGGACAAGAAAAGATGAGACGAGAATAGACAGACGAGACGAGACGAGACGAGACCATACGAGTCGAGACCAGACAAGATGAGACGAGAAGAGATGAGACGACTCGAGACAAGACTATTCGAGACAAGACGAGTCGAGACCAGACGAGTTGAGACGAGACGAGACGAGACAAGACGAGATAAAACAAGATGAGAGACGAGATGAGAAGAGACGGTCGAGACAAGACGAGACGAGACAGATGAGACTAGTCGAAACCAGACGAATCGAGAGCAGACGAGTCGAGACCAGACAAGACAAGACGACACGAGTCGAGATGAGAGGTGTCAAGACAGGACGAGTCGAGACCAGATGAGTCGAAACCAGATGAAACGAGACGTGACGACACGAGACCAGACGAGTCGAGACCAGATGAGTCAAGATGAGTCAAGCCGAGAGAAGACAAGATGAGTCGAGACCAGATGAGTTGAGACCAAACGAGTCGAGATCAGACGATACGAGATGTATAGAAAAAAAGAAAACAGTAGAAAATTATAAAAAAGAAATTTTAAAATAAAAAGAAATAAAGAAAGAAAACTAGAAAAAATGTACAGAATTATAAAAAAGTAATGCTTTTTATAAAATGAAAGAGAAGAAAAGGAGAAAAGAAAGAAAGAGAGAAAGTAGAAAATTAAAAAAAATGCTTATTTTAAAATGAAAGAAAGAGAGAAAGAAACAAAACAATGAGAATGAAAAAATGCTTAATTTTAAAAAAAGAACGAAATAACAAAAAAAAATAAAGAAAAACAAAAAAATGATAAAACAGTAATGCCTCTTTTAAAATGAAAGAAAGTAATAAGCAAAAAAAGTGGAGAATTATTAAAATGAAATGCTTATTTTAAAATGAAAGAAAGAAAGAATGATGAAAAAAGAGAGAAAGAAAGAAAAAATGAAGGAAAGAAAAAAAGAAAAAAATGAAAAAAATAAGAAAAGTCAAAAGTTGAGAATATAAAAAGAAAATGCTTATTTTAAAATGAAGGAAAGAAAGAAGAAAAGAAAGAAAGAAAGAAAGAAAGAAAGAAAGAAAGAAAGAAAGAAAGAAAGAATTAAAGATAAAAAGAATAAAAAGTCGAAATTATAAAAAAGAAATGACTATAATAAAAATTAATGAAAGAAACAAAAAAGAAAAAAGAAAGAAAGAAAGAAAAAAAGAAATAAAGAATCATTTATGATGTCATTTAACTTTTATTTCCTTCCTGTCTCCATATACAATCACGTAGGGAATTAGAGCTTCAACATATGAAGGAGGGGAAGGGTACAAGTCCATTCACAGCACAGTTTAATACAAAACATCTGAGACATTGACCAGACTTTTTTGCGTCCTCTTCTCTTTCAAGCCTTATTCGTAGCCTGCTGAGCCCAGTTTTTGCAATTTTGCTAGGCCAGTATATCAAGATTGTGTTTGATATTTCACCCATGATATTCAATCGAAATAGTCTTCTTCCACCATTAATATGTAAGCAAGTTTCTATTCTCTCCCATCCTTCAGGCCTACTCAAATTCGTAGTAATTTCCCTCTTCTCCCTCATACTGTTCGTGTTGTATTCATTTGAGTTCTGTCTCAGTCTTCCCCAACTGCAATAGTTTATCCCCTATATTATTCAGTAAAATCAGCTTGCTGTTTCTTTAAGAGTGTCAGAATAATTTTTATATGAAATTGGAAACCTAGGACACAATTCCATAGTGTAGAAGTGAGCATGTCTGCTTTAAACACAGAAGGGCCTAGGTTCAAGCCCCAGTGAAGCCAGAGCTCACAGTCAATGGCCATAGCACACTGAAAGAGGAAGAAAGCAAAGGAGCTTCTGGTCTGGATAGTACTTGCATGGGAGACAATCTACAAAGACGAGACGAGACGAGAGGAGACGAGACGAGATGAGACGAGACGAGACGAGACGGGAAGGGAAGGGACAAGACCAGACAAGACAAGACGAGACATTACGAGACGAGAAGAGACGAGTTGAGACCAGACGAATCAAGACCAGATGAATTGAGACCAGACGAGACGAGACGTGATTAGTCGAACTAGATGAGACGAGACTAGACCAGAAGAGTCGAAACCTGACGAGGTGAGACCAAATGAGACGAGACGAGAAGAATCGAGACGAGATGAGTCAAGACGAGACGAGCCGAGACCGGACGAGTCGAGAGCAGTCGAGTGAGACCAGACGAGTTGAGACCAGACGAGACGAGTCGAGACGAGAGGAGACCAGACGTGCCAAGACCAGGCGAGTCGAGACGAGTCGAGACCAGACAAGTCGATCCCAGGCGAGTCGAGACGAGTCGAGACCAGACAAGTCGATCCCAGACAAGTCGAGACCACACGAGTCGAGAGCAGATGAGTCGAGACCGGACGAGTCAAGACCTAACGAGACGTGATGGATAAAAAAAAATAAAACACTAGAAAATTATAAAAAGAAATGCTTATTTTAAAATAAAGAAAATAAGGAAAGAAGGCAGGAAAAAATATAGAGAATTATAAAAATGTAATGCTTCTTTTAAAATGAAAGAAAGAAAGAAAGGAGGAAAGAACGAAAGACAGAAAGTAGAGTTATAAAATGTAAATGCTTATTTAAAAAAAAGAAACAAAGTAAAATTAGAGAATTATAAAAAAGAAATGCTTATTTTAAAATGAAAGACAGAAAAAAAGAAACCAAAAATGAGAATAAAAAATGCTTAATTTTAAAAAAACGAAATAAACATGAAAGGAAAAAAGAAAAAAATAATTATAAAAAATTAATGCTTATTTTAAAATGAAAGAAAAAAATAAAGGAAAGGATGACAGATAGAAGAAAGTAGAGAATTATAATAATTAAATACTTATGTGTAAAATGAAAGAAATAATGAAAATAAAAAGGAAAGAAAATATAGAGAACTGTAAAAATTAAATGCTTATTTTAAAATGAAAAAAAGTAATCAATAAAAAATAAAAAATGTAGAGAATTATTAAAATGAAATGCTTATTTTAAAATGAAAGTAAGAAAGAATAATGAAAAAAGAGAGAAAGATAGAATGAAAGAAATAAAGAAAGAAAGAAAGAAAGAAAGAAAGAAAGAGAAAAAGACAAAAGTTGAGAATTATAAAAGGAAAATGCTTATCTTGAAATGAAGAAAAGAAAAAAAATATAGAAAGATAAAAATAAAGAAAGAAAAAAGAAAGAAAGAAAGAAAGAAAGGAAAAAGAAAGAAAAACAGAAAAAAGTTGAAAATTATAAAAAGAAAATGCTTATTTTAAAATGAAGGAAAGAAAGAAAGAAGGAAAGAAAAAAGGAAAAAATAAAGAAAGAAAAAAAGAAAATATTAAAGAATTATTAATTGGAAATGCTTATTTTAAATAGAGGAAAGTAATAAAAAAGAAAGAATACAGTAGAGAATTATAAAAAGGAAATGCCTATAATAAAAATGAAAGAAAGAAAGAAAAAAAAAGACAGAAAGTAAGAAAGATTCAGTTATGATGTCATTTAACTTTTATTTCTTTCCCGTCGCCATATACAGTCACGTAGGGAATTACAGCTTCAACATATGAAGAAGGGGAAGGGTACGAGTCCATTCAAAGCACAGATTAATACAAAACATCTGAGACTGTGCCCAGATTTTTTGTGTACTCTTATCCTTCAAGCCTCATTCGTAGCCTGCTAAGCCCAGTTTTTGCAATCTTGCTAGGCCAGTATATCAAGACTGTTTTTGATATTTCACCCTTGATATTCAATCGAAATAGTCTTCTTCCACCATTAATATGTAAGCAAGTTGCTATTCTCTCCCATCCTTGAGGCCTACTCAAATTCATAGTAATTCTCCTCTCCCTCCCTCACACTGTTCGTGTTCTATTCCTTTGAGTTCTGTCTCAGTCTCCCCTACCGCAATAGTTCATCTCCTATATTATTCAGTAAAATCTGCCTGCTGTTTTTTTAAGAGTGTCAGAATAATTTTCATATGAAAATGGAAACTTAGGACCCAATTCAATAGTGTAGTTGTGAGCATGTCTGCTTTAAACACAGAAGGGCCTAGGTTCAAGCCCCAATGAAGCCAGAGCTTACAGTCGAGGCCATAGCACGCTGAACAAAGAAGGAAGCCAAGGAGCTTCTGGAACGAATAATATTTGCATTGAGTCAATCTACAAGGACGAGACGAAGACGAGAAAAGACGAGATGAGACGAGACGAGGAGACTTGGCAGGATGGGACGGGACGGGATGGGACAAGACGAGAGGAGACGAGACAAGATGAGACAAGGCGAGACAAGACGAGTCAAGACCAGACGAGTCGAGACGAGATGAGACGAGACGAGACGAGGAGACGAGACAGGACTGGACGGGCCATACAAGATGCGATGAGAGGAGTCAAGACCAGACAGATGAGACGAGATGAGATGAGACAAGACAAGACGAGACAAGACTACTCAAGACCAGACGAATCGAGACCAGACGAGTCGAGAACAGACGAGTCGAGACCAGAAGAGACTAGATGAGACGATAAGAGACGAGATGGGAGGAGACGAAATAAGACGAGACAAATGAGACAAGACGAGACGAAACGAGGCGAGTTGAGACCATTCGATTTGAGACCAGACGAGTCGAGACAAGCCGAGACGAGACGAGTCAAGACGAGACGAGTCGAGATGAGATGAGTCGAAACCAGACGAGTCGAGACAAGACGAGTCCATACCAAACGAGTCGAGACGAGACGACACGAGAGGAGAAGAGACGAAAGGAGACAAGACGAGATGAGACGAATGCGATGAGATGAGACGAGACGAGACCAGATGAGTGGACACCAGACGAGCCGAGACCAGACAAGTCGAGACCAGACTAGAAGAGACAAGACGAGACGAGACGCAATGAGACAAGACAAGGAGACGGCACAATATGGGATGAGACGAGAAGAGACGAGTTGAGACCTGATGAGTTGAGACCAGGCAAATCAAGACCAGGTTAGATGAGACAAGACGAGACGAGACCACATGAGGAGACAGAATGGGACGGGACGGGACGAGACGGGACGAGACGAGACGGGACGGGACGAGACGAGAAGGACGTGATGAGACGAGATGAGATGAGACGAGTTGAGAACTGACGAGTCGAGACCAGATGAGTCGAGACCAGACGAGACGAGACGAGTCAAGACGAGATGAAGCGAGACGAGACGAGTCAAGACCAGACGAGTCTAGACCAGACCAGACGCGACGAGACAAGACGAGACAAGATGAGACAAGAAGAGACGAGGAGACGGCACGGGACGGGATGAAATGAGACTAGATGAGACAAGACAAAAAGAGGAGACGGGACGGGATGGAACGGGATGGACGAGACAAGACGAGAGGAGACGAGACGAGATGAGAATAGTCAAGAACAGATGAATCGAGACCAGAAAGACGAGACGAGATGAGAGGAGACGAGACAAGACGAGACAAGACGAGACAAATGAGATGAGACAAGATGAGATGAGATGAGTCGAGACGAGACGACTCGAGACCAGACTAGTTTAGACCAGAAGAGACGAGACGAGACAAGACAAACGCGACGAGACGAGTCGAGACCAGACGAGTCAAGACCAGACGATCGAGGCCAGCTGAGAGGAAACGAGACGAGTAAAGACGAGACGAGTATAGACCAGACGAGTCAAGACTAGGCAATTCGAGACCAGACGAGACGAGACCAGACGAGTCGAGACCAGACTTGTCGAAAAGAAACGAGTACACGAAACGAATCGAGACGAGACGAGACGAGACGAGTCGAGACCAGAGGAGACAAGACGAGACCAGAGGAGTCTAGACCAGACGAGTCGAGACAAGACGAGATGCGATGAGACGAAACGAGACCAGACGTGTCGAGAAGAGACGAGAAGAAATGAGACGAGTCGAGACCAGACGAATCGAGAGCAGACGAGTCGAGACCAGACGAGACGAGACGACAAGAGTCGAGACGAGAGGTGTCGAGAAAGGACGAGTCGAGACCAGACGAGTCGAGACCAGATGAAATGAGACGAGACAAGATGAGACGAGAGGAGACGAGACGAATCGAACCAGACGCGTCGAGACCAGACAAGTCACGACCAGACGAGACGAGACAAGATGAGACGAGAGGAGAAGAGATGAGAAGAGACTTACGAGACGAGAAGAGACGAGCCGAGTTGAGACCAGACGAGTCAAGACCAGACGAGTCGAGAGTAGAGGAGATGAGACGAGATGAGACGAGTTGAGATCAGATGAGACGACAGCAGAAGAGTCGAGATCCGACGAGTCGAGACGAGACTGGACAAGACGAGTCGAGAAAAGACGACTCAAGACCAGACGAGACGAGACCAGACCAGACGAGTCAACAGCAGACATGTTGAGACCAGACGCGTCGAGACCAGAAGAGACGAGATGGATAAAAAAAAAGAAAGCAGTAGAAAATTATTTAAAAAAATGCTTATTTTAAAATAAAAGAAATAATGAAAGAAGGCAAGAAAAAATGTAGATAATTATAAAAAAGTAATGCTTCTTTTAAAATGAAAAAAAGAAGGCAAGGAGGAAAGAAAGACAGAAAGTTCAGAATTATAAAAAGAACATTATTATTTTAAAATGAAGGAAATAAAAAAAGAAAGATTAAATAAGAAAGAAAAAATAAACAAACAAAGAAAGAAAATATTAGAGAATTATTAATTGACAATGCTTACTTTAAATAAAGGAAAGTAATAAAAAAGAAGAGAAAGAATACAATAGAAAATTATAAAAAGGAAATGCTCACTTTAAAATTAAAGAAAGAAAGAAAAAAGAAAGAATAAAATGTCGAGAATTATAAAAAGGAAATGCCTATAATAAAAATGAATGAAAGAAAGGAAAGAAAGAAAGAAAGAAAGAAAGAAAGAAAGAAAGAATCATTTATGATATCATTTCACATTTATTTCCTTCCCGTCTTCATATACAGTTACGTAGGGAATTAGAGCTTCAGCATATGAATGACTGGAAGGGCAAAAGTCAATTAACAGCACAAATTAATAGAAAACATCTGAGACTTTGCCCAGACTTTTTTGCGTCCTCTTCTCTTTCAAGCTTTATTCGTAGCCTAATGAGCCCAGTTTTTGCAATCTTGCTAGGCCAGTTTATCAAGACTGTCTTTGATATTTCACCCTTGATATTCAATTGAAATAGTCTTCTTTCACCATTAATATGTAAGCGAGTTTCTATTCTCTCCCATTCTTGAGGCCTACTCCAATTCGTAGTAATTTTCCTCTTACTCCCTCACACTGTTCGTGTTTTACTCATTTGAGATCTGTCTCAGTCTCCCCTACTGCAATAGTTTATCCTCTATATTATTTTGTAAAATCTGCTTGCTGTTTCTTTAAGAGTGTCAGAATAATTTTCATATCAAAATGGAAACTTAGGACGCTCTTCCATAGTGTAGAAGTGAGCATGTCTGCTTTAGACACAGAAGGGCCGAGGTTCAAGCCCCAGTGAAGCCAGAGCTCACAGTCAATGGCCATAGCACGCTGAACGAGAAAGAAAGCCAAGGAGCTTCTGGAATGGATAGTATTTGCATTGGAGTCAATCTACAAGGACGAGACGAGAGGAATGAGAGGACACGTGTCGAGACCAGAAGACTCAAGACCAGACGAGTCGAGACCAAACGAGACGAGACAAGACGAGATGAGATGAGACGAGTCGAGAACAGACAAGTCAAGACCAAATGAGTCGATACCAGACGAGTCGAGACCAGACGAGACGATATGAGACGAGATGAGTTGAGAAGACTCGAGACCAGATGAGACGAGACGAGAGGAGACGAGATGAGACAGACGAGATAACACGAGACGAGACGAGACGAGACCAGATGAGTCGAGACCAGACGAGTTGAGACCAGACGATTCGAGAGCAGACGAGTAGAGAGCAGACGAGTCGAGACCAGACGAGTCGAGACCGGACGAATCGAGACCAGACGAGACGTGACAAATAGAAAAAAAGAAAACAATATTAAATTATAAAAAGAAAGGCTTATTTTAAAATAAAAGAAATAAAGAAAGAAGGCAAG
Organism: Cynopterus sphinx; assembly: GCA_030015415.1. NCBI lineage: Eukaryota > Metazoa > Chordata > Mammalia > Chiroptera > Pteropodidae > Cynopterus > Cynopterus sphinx. The sequence goes on from CM057382.1 coordinate 59,107,154, forward strand.
AAAAAAATGTAGAGAATTATAAAAACGTAATTCTTCTTTTAAAATGAAAGAAAGAAGGAAAGGAGGAAAGAAAGAAAGACAGAAAGTAGAGAATTATATAAACAAATGATTATTTTAAAATGAAAGACAGAGAGAAGAAACAAAAAAATAAAAATTAAAAAATGTTTTTTTGAAAAAAAACGAAATAAACAAGAAATGAAAAAAGAAAAACTAGATAATTAAAAAAAGTAATGCTTATTTTAAAATGAATGAAAGAAAAAAAAAGAAAGGAAGACAGAAAGAAAAAAGTAGGGAACAATAAAAATTAAATACTTATTTTAATAATGAAAGAAAGAATGAAAGTAAGAAGGAAAGAAAATTTTAAGAATTATAAAAAGTAAATGCTTATTTTGAAATGAATGAAAGTAATAAACAAAAATAAAAAATAGAGAATTATTAAAATGAAATGAATATTTAAAAATGAAAGTAAATAAAAGATGGAAAAAAAGAAAGAATGAAAGAAAGAAAGAAAGAAAAGAAGAAGGAAAGAAAGAAAGAAAAAAGAAAGAAAAAAAGAATGACAGAAAAAAAGAATAAAAACTCGAGAATTATAAAAAGGAAATGCCAATAATAAAAATGAATGAAAGAAAGAATATAAAAAAAGATTCATTTATGATGTCATTTATTTTTTATTTTTTCCCGTCTCCATATACAGTCATGTAGGGAATTAGAGCTTCAATTTATTAATGAGCGAAAGGGTACAAGTCACTTCACAGCACAGATTAATGCAAAACATCTGAGACATTGCCCAGATTATTTGCATCCTCTTCTCTTTCAAGCCTTATTTGTAGCCTGCTGAGCCCAGTTTTGCAATCTTGCTAGGCCAGTTTATCAATACTGTTTTTGATATTTCACCCTTGATATTCAATTGAAATAGTCTTCTTCCACCATTAATATGTAAGCAAGTTTCTATTCAATTCCATTTTTGAGGCCTACTCAAATTTGTAGTAAATTTTATCTTTCTCCCTCACACTGTTCATGTTGTATTTATTTTAGTTCTGTCTCAGTCTCCCCTACTGCAATAGTTTATCCCCTATATTATTCAGTAAAATCTGCTTGCTGTTTCTTTAACAGTGTCAGAATAATTTTCATATGAAAATGGAAACTTAGGACACAATTCCATAGTGTAGAAATGAGCATGCCTGCTTTAAACACAAAAGGGCCTAGGTTCAAGCCCCAGTGAAGGCAGAGCTCACGGTCAATTGCCATAGCACGCAAAACCAGGAAGGAAGCAAAGGAGCTTCAGGTTCGGATAGTACTAACATTGGAGTCAATCTAAAAGGACGAGATGAGACGAGACGAGACGAGACGAGTCGAGACCAGATGAGTAGAGACCAGACGAGTCAAGAGCAGACGAGTCGAGACGAGACAAGTCGAGATGAGACCAGACGAGACAAGATGAGATGAGACAAGACGAGGAGACGGGACAGGACTGGACGGGACGAGAAAAGATGAGACGAGAGGAGACAAAACAAGAAGAGACAAAGGAGACAAGACGAGACAAGATGAGACAAGTCGGGACCAGACGAGTCGAGACCAGATTATTCTAGACCAGTCGAGACGAGACGAGACGAGACCAGGTGAGTCAATGAGACGAGTCGAGATCAGACGAGTCAGGAAGAAACGAGTTGAGACCAGACGTGACAAGACCAGACGAGGTGAGATGAGATGAGACGAGACCAGACAAGTCAAGACCATACGAGTCGAGACCAGACTAGAAGAGACAAGACGAGAAGAGACGTGACGAGACGAGACAATGAGATGGCACGGGATAAGAAGAGACGAGACGAGACGAGAAGACGGGTTGGCAGTGGATGAGACGAGACAAGATAAGAAGAGACGAGACGGACGAGACGAGACGGGATGAGACTATTGAGACCAAACGAATCGAGACCAGATGAGTCGAGACCAGATGAGTTGAGACCAGACGAGACAAGACGAGATGAAAAGAGACGAGAGGAGACGAGACGAGAAGAGACTTACGAGACTAGAAGAGACGAGACGAGTCGAGACCAGATGAGTGGAGACCAGATGAGTCGAGACCAGACGAGATGAGACGAGACGAGTTGAGACCAGATGAGACGACAGCAGAAGAATTGAGACCCGATGAGTCGAGACGAGACTGGACGAGACGAGTCGAGATCAGACGAGTCGAGACCAGACGAGTCAACAGCAGACGTGTCGAGACCAGAGGAGTCGAGACCAGATGAGACGAGATGGATAGAAAAAAAAACAGTAGAAATTATTTTTAAAAATTGCTTATTTTAAAATAAAAGAAATAATGAAAGAGGGCAAGGAAAAAAATGTAGATAATTATAAAAAAGTAATGCTTCTTGTAAAATGAAAGAAAGAAGGCAAGGAGGAAAGAAAGACAGAAAGTTCAGAATTATAAAAAGAACATTATTATTTTAAAATGAAGGAAAGAAAGAAAGATTAAATAAGAAAGGAAAAATAAACAAAGAAAGAAAATATTAGAAAATTATTAATTGAAAATGCTTACTTTAATTAAAGGAAAGTAATAAAAAATAGAAAGAATACAGTAGAGAATTATAAAAAGGAAAGGCTCATTTTAAAATTAAAGAAAGAAAGAAAGAAAGAAGAAAGAAAGAAAGAAAGAAAGAAAGAAAGAAAGAAAGAAAAAAGTTGAGAATTATAAAACAGAAATGCCTATAATAAAAATGAATGAAAGAAAGAATATAAAGAAAGAAAGAAAAAAAAAGAATTATATGATGTCATTTAACTTTTATTTCCTTCCCATCTCCATATACAGTCACGTAGAGAATTAGAGCTTCAGCATATGAATGAGCGGAAGGGTACAAGTCAACTAACAGCACAGATTAATGGAAAACATCTGAGACTTTGCCCAGACATTTTTGCGTCCTCTTCTATTTCAAGCCTTATTCGTAGCCTGCTGAGCCCAGTTTTTGCAATCTTGCTAGGCTAGTTTATCAAGACTGCCTTTGATATTTCACCCTTGATATTCAATCGAAACAGTCTTCTTCCACCATTAATATGTAAGCAAGTATCTACTCTCTCCCATCCTTGAGGCCAACTCAAATTCGTAGTAATTTTCCTCTTCCTCCCTCACACTGTTCGTGTTGTATTCATTTGAGTTCTGTCTCAGTCTCCCCTACTACAATAGTTTATGCCCTATATTATTCAGTAAAATCTGCTTGCTGTTTCTTTAAGAGTGTCAGAATAATTTTCATATGAAAATATAAAATTAGGATGCAAATTCATAGTGTAGAAGTGAGCATGTCTTCTTTAAACACAGAAGGGCCGAGGTTCAAGCCCCAGTGAAGCCAGATCTCGCGGACAATGGATATAGCACGCTGAACGAAAAAAAGCAAAGGAGCTTCAGGTCCAGATTGTACTTACATGGGAGACAATTTACAAGGATGAGACAAGACGAGAAGAGACAAGTCTAGACTAGACGAGTCGAGAACAGATGACTCGAGAGCAGATGATTCGAGACGAGACGAGACGAGATGAGACGAGACGAGACTACATGAGATGAGACGAAATGAGACGAGAAGATGGGACAGGACTGGACGGGTCGAGAAAAGACAAGACGAGAGGAGACGAGACGAGATGGACAAGACGAGACGAGACGATTCGAGACGAGATGAGTCGAGACCAGAAGAGACGAGACGAGACGGGAAGAGATGAGACGAAACGGGAAGAGACGAGACGAGAAGAGACTAGACGAGTCGAGACAAGACGAGACGAGATGAGACAAGACGAGAAGAGATCAGATGAGTAAAGACGAGACTAGACGAGACGAGATGAGTCGAACCAGATGAGTCAAGACCAGACGAGTCGAAACCTGATGAGTCGAGAGCAGACAAGTTGAGACGAGACGAGACGAGATGAGATGAGACGAGACGAGAAGGGACGGGACTGGATAAGACAAGACGAGACGAGACGGGACGAGGAGAGATGAAACTGGATGGGACGAGACATGACGAGACGAGACGAGAGGAGATGACGAGACGGATGAGACGAGATGAGACAAGACGAGACTAGTCGTGAGCAGACGAATTGAGGCCAGACGAGTCGAGACCAGACGAGACGAGACAAGAAGTGTCGAGACGAGATGAGTCGAGATGAGACTTGTCGAGAGAAGACGAGTCGAGACCAGAAGAGACCGGATTAGATGAGAAAAGATGAGACGAGAGGAGGCGAGACAAACGAGACAAACGAGATGAGATGAGACGAGTCGAGAACAGACAAGTCGAGACCAGATGAGTCGAGACCTGCCGAAACGAGACGAGATGAGACAAGTCGAGACCAGATGAGTCGAGACCAGACGAGTGGAGACCAGACGAGTCGAGAACAGACTAGACGAGACAAGACGAGATGAGACGAGACAAGACGAGCAGATGGGACGGGACGGGACAGTACGGGACGAGACTGGACGTGAGGAGACGAGACGGGACGAGATGAGACGGATGAGACGAGACGAGACAAGTCGCGAACAGACGAGTCGAAACCAAATGAGTCGAGACCAGAGGACTCGAGAGCAGACGAGATGAGACGAGACAAGACAAGTCGAGAAGAGACGAGTCGAGAGTAGACGAGTCGACACCAGTCAGGTTGACACGAGACAAGATGAGACGAGACGAGACGAGACGAAAGTGACGAGACGATACGAGACAGACGAGATGAGTTGAGACCAGATGAGTCGAGACAAGACGAGTCGAGACCAGACGAGACGAGATGAGACGAGTTGACACCAGATGAATCGAGACGAGACGAGTCGAGACCAGACGAGTCGAGAGGACATGAGTCAGTGTTAACAAGTTGAGAACAGACGAGTTGAGACTAGACCAGACAAGAAGAGATGAGACGAGATGAGACAAGTCGAGACTAGATGAGTCGAGAGGATACGAGACGAGACCAGAGGAGTCAAGACGAGACGAGAAGAGTCGAGACCAGAGGAGTCGAGACCAGATGAATCGAGCGCAGACATGTCGAGACCAGACGAGTCGAGACCAGACGAGACCTGATGAGATGAGATGAAACGAGAAGAGACGAGACAAGAACAGATGGACGAGACGAGTCTATACGAGACGAATTGAGACCAGACGAGTTGAGACCAGACGAGTCGAGACGAGTTGAGTAGAGACCAGACGAGACGAGACGAGTCGAGACCAGACGAGACGAGAGTAGACGAGTCGAGACCAGAAGAGTCGAGAACAGACGACTTGAGACCAGATGAGTGGAGACCAGACGAGTCGAGAACAGACGAGTAGAGATAAGACGAGTTGAGAGCAGACGAGTCGATACCAGACGAGATGAGACAAGATGAGACGAGACGAGACAAGCAGAGATGAGACGAGACGAGACAAGATGAGACGGAAGAGACGAGACGAGGCGAGAGGAGTCGAAAACTAACGAGTCGAGAACAGATGAGTCGAGACCAGATCACACGAGAAGAGACGAGATGAGACGAGTTGAGTCGAGATAAGACGAGTCGAGAAGAGACAAGTTGAGACCAGACGGGTCGAGACGAGACGACACGAGATAAGACGAGACAAGACGAAACCAGACATGTTGAGACGAGACAAGACGAGTCGAGACAAGAGGAGTCAAGATTAGACGTGTCGAGAGCAGATGAGTCGAGACCAGGCGAGTCGAGACCAGACGAGATGAGAAGAAATGAGACGAGATGAGATGAGACAGACGAGAGGAGACGAGACGAGACGAATTGAGATAAGACGATCCGAGACTAGAAGAGTCCAGACCAGATGAGTCAAGAGCAGACGAGACGAGACGAGACGAGATGAGGAGACGGCACGGGACGGAAAGGGTCGAGACGAGATGAGAATAGACGAGGAGACAGGACAGGATGGGACGAGACGAGACGAGACGAGACTAGTTGAGACCAGACGAATCGAGATCAGACGAGCAAAGATCAGACGAGACGAGATAAGACAAGAAGAGACGAGACGTGACGAGACGACACGAGACGAGACGAGATGGACGAGACGAGATGAGACGAGAGGAGTCGAGACCAGACGAGTCGAGACCAGAGATGTCGAGATGAGAAGAATCGAGAACAGACGAGTTCGAGGCGAGGCGAGTCAGGACCAGACTAGTCGAAATGAGATGAGTGGAGACCAGACGAGATGAGACCAGATGATTCGAGACCAGACGAGTCGAGACCAGAATAGACGAGACAAGACGAGATGAGACGCGAGGAGACGAGACGAGGAGACGGCACGGGACGGGAAGAGTCAAGAAGAGACGAGACGAGATGAGACGAGAATAGACGAGGAGACGGGACGAGATAAGACGGGAAGAGATGGACGGGACGAGACGAGACCAGAAGAGACTAGTTGAGACCAGACGAATCGAGAATAGACGAGTCGAGACCAGACGAGACGAGTTAAGACAAGACGAGACAAGACGTGACAATTCGAGAGTCGAGACAAGACGAGTCGAGACGAGACGAGATGTGATGAGACGAAACAATACGAGAAGAGACGAGACGAGTCGAGAACAGACGAGTTGATACCAGACGAGTCGAGATAAGATGAGACGAGACTAAACGAGACGTGTCGAGACAATACTAGTCGAGACCTGACGAGTCGAGACCAGACGACTCAAGACCAGACGAGACGAGACGAGTTGAGATCACACGAGTCGAGACGAGACGAGTCGAGAAAAGACGAGTCGAGACCAGAAGAGATGAGAAGTACAAGAAGAGACAAGACGAGAGGAGATGAAGGAGATGAGAAAAAAGAGACGAGACAAGACAAGAGGAGTCGAGACCAGACGAGTCGAGACCAGATGAGTCGAGACCTGCCGAGACAAGACGAGACATGAGGAGACTAGTCGAGACGAGACGAGTCGAGACCAGACGAATCGAGACGAGATGAGTTGAGACCAGACGAGTCGAGATGAGATGAGTCCAGACCAGATGAGAAGAGACTAAATGAGACCAGATGAGACGAAACCAGATGAGTCGAGACCCGACGATTCGAGACCAGACAAGTCGAGACCAGACTAGACGAGACAAGATGAGACAAGACGCAACACGACAAGATGAAGAGACGGCACAGGAACGAAAGAGTCAAGAGGAGACGAGATGAGATGAGACGAGGAGACGGGATGGAATGAAACGAGACGAGACGAGACGAGTCGAGACGAGATGAAACGAGACAGACAACACGAGACGAGACTAGTTGAGACCAGACGAATCGAGACCAAACAAATCGAAACCAGACAAGACGAGACCAGAGGAGTTGAGACCAGAGGAGACGACACGAGTTGAGACGAGACGAGAGGAGACAAGACGAGACGAGGAGAGACGAGACGAGACGAGTCGAGAGGATACGAGACCAGACCAGAGGAGTCAAGACGAGACGAGAAGAGTCGAGACCAGAGGAGTCGAGACCAGATGAATCGAGCGCAGACGTGTCAAGACCAGACGAGTCGAGACCAGAGGAGACATGATGAGACGAGATGAAACGAGAAGAGACGAGACAAGAACAGGCGGACGAGACTAGTCTATACGAGAGGAGTTGAGACCAGACGAGTTGAGACCAGACGGGTCGAGACGAGTTGAGTAGAGAGCAGACGAGACGAGACGAGTTGAGACCAGACGAGACGAGAGTAGACGAGTTGAGACCAGACGAGACGAGAGTAGACGAGTTGAGACCAGAAGAGTCGAGAACAGACGAGTCAAGACCAGACGAGTGGAGACCAGACGAGTCAAGAACAGACGAGTAGAGATAAGACGAGTCGAGAGCAGACAAGTTGATACCAGACGAGTTGAGACAAGATGAGACGAGACGAGACTTGACAGGCAGAGATGAGACAAGACGAGACAAGACGAGATGGAAGAGACAAAACGAGGCGAGAGGAGTCAAAAACTAACAAGTCGAGAACAGATGGGTCGAGACCAGATCACACGAGAAGAGACGAGACGAGACGAGATGAGTCAAGACGAGACGAGTCGAGAAGAGACGAGTTGAGACCAGACGGGTCGAGACGAGACGACACGAGATAAGACAAGACAAGACGAAACCAGACATGTTGAGACGAGACAAGATGAGTCGAGATTAGACGTGTCGAGAGCAGATGAGTCGAGACCAGACGAGTCGAGACCAGACGAGATGAGAAGAAACGAGACGAGACGAGATGAGACGGACGAGAGGAGACGAGATGAGACGAGTTGAGATAAGACGATTCGAGACTAGACAAGTCCAGACCAGACGAGTCGAGAGCAGACTAGACGAGATGAGATGAGGAGACGGCACGGGACGGAAAGCGTCAAGACGAGACGAGAATAGACGAGGAGACAGGACAGGATGGGATGGGACGAGACAAGATGAGACGAGACTAGTTGAGACCAGACGAATCGAGATCAGACGAGTCAAGACCAGACGAGACGAGATAAGACGACACGAGTTGAGACGGGACGATTCAAGACGAGACGCGTCGAACTAGAGGAGTCGAGAGTAGCCGAGACGAGAAGAGACGAGACGTGACGAGACGACACTAGACAAGACGAGATGGACGAGATGAGACGACACGAGATGAGACGAGATGGATGAGACGAGATGAGATGAGACGAGAGGAGTCGAGACCAGACGAGTCGAGACTAGAGAAGTCGAGACCAGACGAGTTGAGACTAGAGAAGTCGAGATGAGAAGAATCGAGAACAGACAAGTTCGAGATGAGGCGAGTCGAGACCAGACAAGTCGAGATGAGACGAGTGGAGAACAGACGAGATGAGACCAGATGATTCAAGACCAGACGAGTCGAGACCAGAATAGACGAGACAAGACGAGACGAGACACGAGGAGACGAGACAAGGAGACGGCACAGGACGGGAAGAGTCAAGAAGAGACGAGACAAGATGAGACAAGAATAGACGAGGAGACGGGACGAGATAAGACGGGAAGAGACGGACGGGACGAGACGAGACCAGAAGAGACTAATTGAGACCAGACGTATCGAGACCAGACGAGTCGAGACCAGACGAGACGAGTTAAGACATGACGAGTCGAGACGTGATGATTCGAGAGTTGAGACGAGACGAGTCCAGACGAGACGTGACGAGACGAAACGATACGAGACGAGACGAGTCGAGAACAGACGAGTTGATACCAGATGAGTTGAGACAAGATGAGACGAGACTAAACAAGACGTGTCGATACGAGACAAGTCGAGACGATACGAGTCGAGACCTGACGAGTCGAGACCAGACGAGACGAGATGAGACGAGTCGAGAGAAGACGAGTCGAGACCAGACGTGTCGAGACCAGACGAGTCGAGATCACACGAGTTGAGACGAGACGAGTCGAGAAAAGACGAGTCGAGAAAAGACGAGTCGAGACCAGAAGAGATGAGAAGTACAAGAAGAGACAAGACGAGAGGAGACGAATGAGATGAGAAAAAAGAGACGAGACGAGACAAGAGGAGTCGAGACCAGACGAGTCGAGACCAGACGAGTCGAGACCTGCCGAGACAAGACGAGACATGAGGAGACTAGTCGAGACGAGACGAGTCGAGACCAGACGAATCGAGATGAGACGAGTCGAGACCAGACGAGTCGAGACGAGACGAGTCCAGACCAGATGAGAAGAGATCAGATGAGAACAGACGAGACGAAACCAGATGAGTCGAGACCCAATGATTCGAAACCAGACAAGTCGAGACCAGACTAGACGAGACAAGACGAGACGAGACGCAACGCGTCAAGATGAAGAGATGGCACAGGAACGAAAGAGTCGAGAGGAGACGAGATGAGACAAGATGAGGAGACGGAACGGAATGAAACGGGACGAGACGAGACGTGACAAAACGAGACAGACGAGAAGAGACGAGACGAGACTAGTTGAGAACTAACAAGTCGAGAACAGACAAGTCCAGACTAGACCAAACTAGACGAGACTAGACGAGTCGAAAGGATACGAGACGAGACCAGAGGAGTCAAGACGAGACGAGTCGAGACCAGAGGAGTCGAGACCAGATGAATCGAGCACAGACGTGTCGAGACCAGACGGATCGAGACAAGACCAGACCTGATGAAATGAGATGGAACGAGAAGAGACGAGATAAGAACAGACAGACGAGACGAGACTATAAGAAACGAGTCGAGATCAGACAAGTTGAGACCAGACGAGTCGAGACAAGTTGAGTAGAGACCAGACGAGACGAGACGAGTCGAGACCAGACGAGACGAGAGTAGACGAGTCGAGACCAGAAGAGTCGAGAACAGATGAGTCGAGACCAGACGAGGGGAAACCAGACGAGTCGAGAACAGACGAGTAGAAATAAGACGAATCGAGAGCAGACGAGTCGATACCAGACGAGTCGAGACAAGATGAGATGAGTTAAGACAAGACGAGTTGAGACGAGACGATTCGAGAGGAGACGAGTCGAGACCAGATGAGAAGAGACGAGACAAGACATGACGAGACGAAATGAGATGAGACGAGACAAACGAGACGAGACGAGTCGAGAGGAGACGAGTCGAGACCAGACGAGTAGAGACGAGACTAAACGGGAAGAGACGAGACGAGTCGAGACCAGATGAGTCGAGAGCTGACGAGACAAGATAAGAGGAGTCAAGACAAGACGAATCGAAACCAGACAAGTCGAGACCAGACGAGACGAGTTAAGACAAGACGAGTTGAGACGAGACGATTCGAGAGGAGACGAGTCGAGACCAGATGAGACGAGACGAGACAAGACGTGACGAGACGAAATGAGACGAGACGAGACGGACGAGACGAGACGAGTCGAGAGGAGACGAGTCGAGACCAGACGAGTCAAGACCAGACGAGTAGAGACGAGACTAAACGGGAAGAGACGAGACGAGTCGAGACCAGATGAGTCGAGAGCTGACGAGACAAGATAAGAGGAGTCGAGAGCAGACGAGTCGAGACCAGATGAATCGAGACCTAACGAGTTGAGACGAGATGAGTCGAGACCAGAAGAGACGAGACGGGAAGAGATGAGACGAAACGGGAAGAGACGAGACGAGAAAAGACTAGACGAGTCAAGACAAGACGAGACGAGATGAGACAAGACGAGAAGAGATCAGATGAGTAGAGACGAGACTAGACGAGACGAGATGAGTTGAACCAGATGAGTTGAGACCAGACGAGTCGAAACCTGATGAGACGAGTTGAGACGAGATGATACGAGACAAGACGAAAGGAGACGGGACTGGATTGAACGAGACATGACAAGACGAGATGAGAGGAGACGACGAGACGGATGAGATGAGATGAGACGAGACAAGACTAGTCGTGAGCAGACGAATCGAGGCCAGACGAGTCGAGACCGGACGAGACGAGACAAGACGTGTCGAGATGAGACGAGTCGAGACGAGACGAGTCGAGTCGAGAGAAGACGAGTTGAGACCAGAAGAGACCGGATGAGACGAGAAAAGATGAGACGAGAGGAGGCGAGACAAACGAGACAAACGAGATGAGATGAGACGAGTCGAGAACAGACAAGTCGGGACCAGACAAGACGAGACCCGCCGAGACGAGACGAGATGAGATGAGTCGAGACAAGATGAGACGAGACCAGATGAGACCAGACGAGACCAGACGAGTCGAGACCAGATGAGTCGAGAGCAGACTAGATGAGACAAGACGAGACGAGACGAGACGAGACGAGTAGAGCAGATGGGATGGGACGAGACGGTACGGGACGGGACTGGACGTGAGGAGACGAGACGTGTCGAGAGTAGACGAGTCGACACCAGTCGGGTTGACACGAGACAAGACGAGACGAGACAGACGAGATGAGTTGAGACCAGATGAGTCAAGACAAAACGAGTCGAGACCAGACGAGACGAGATGAGATGAGTTGACACCAGATGAATCGAGACGAGACGAGTCGAGACCAGGCGAGTCGAGAGGACATGAATCAGTGCTAACGAGTTGAGAACAGACGAGTCGAGACTAGACCAGACAAGAAGAGACGAGACGAGATGAGACGAGTCGAGACTAGATGAGTCGAGAGGATACGAGACGAGACCAGAGGAGTCAAGACGAGATGAGTTGAGACCAGAGGAGTCGAGACCAGATGAATCGAGCGCAGACGTGTCGAGACCAGACTGATCGAGACCAGACGAGACCTGATGAGATGAGATGAAACGAGAAGAGACGAGATAAGAACAGACGGATGAGACGAGACTATACGAGACGAGACGAGATGGGCAGAGACGAGACGAGACAAGACGAGTTGGAAGAGATGAGATGAGGCGAGAGGAGTCGAAAACTAATGAGTCGAGAACAGATGAGTCGAGAACAGATCACATGAGAAGAGACGAGACGAGACGAGAAGAGAGGAGTTGAGACCAGACAAACGAGACGAGACGAGATGAGACGAGTCGAGACGGCACGGAACGGGACGAGTCTAGACGAGACGAGTCGAGACCAGACGAGTCGGGACCAGAGGAGATGAGATGAGACGAGATAAGATGAGAGGAGACAAGAGAAGAAGAGACAGATGAAAGGAGACGAGATGAGAAGAGTCAAGACCAGATGAGTGGAGAGCAGATGAGTCGAGACCAGACGAGTCAAGAGTAGACGAGTCGAGACCAGGCGAGTCGAGACCAGACGAGTCGAGACAAGACGTGATGAGTCAAAACGAGACGAGACATGTCGATACCAGATGAGAGGAGAGCAGAAGAGTCGAGACCCGAGGAGTCGAGATGAGACTGGACGAGACGAGTCGAGACAAGACGAGTCGAGACCAGACGAGTCGAGAAGAAAAAAAAAAAAGAAAACAGTAGAAAATTATAAAAAATAAATGCTTATTTTAAAATAAAAGAAATAATGGAAGAAGGCAAGAAAAAAATGTAGATAATTATAAAAATAATGCTTCTTGTAAAATGAAAGAAAGAAGGCAAAAAGGAAAGAAAGATAGAACATAGAGAATTATAAAAAGAACATTATTATTTTAAAATGAAGGAAAGAAAGAAAGAAAGATTAAATGAGATAAAAAATAAACAAAAAAGAAAGAAAGTATTAGAGAATTATTAATTGAAAATGTTTCTTTTAAATAAAGAAAAGTAATAAAAAAGAGAAAGAATACAGTAGAGAATTATTAAAAAATGTTCATTTTAAAATTAAAGAAAGAAAGAAAAGAAAGAAAGAAAGAATAAAAAGTTGAGAATTATAAAACGGAAATGGCTATAATAAAAATGAGTGAAAAAAGAAAAAAAGAAAGAATGAATGAATGAAAAAAAGAAAAAAAGAAAGAAAGAAAGAAAAAGAAAGAAATATTAGAGAATTAGGAAAAGGAAATGTTTACTTTAAAATGAAAGTAAGAAAGAAAGAATGGAAGAAATATAGTAAAAAGTAGAAAATTATTAAAAGGAAATGATTATTTAAAAAAGAAAAAAGAAAGAAAGAAAGAAACATAGAAACAAAAAAGACATGAACAAAGAAAACAAGAGAATTATAAAAATTAAATGCTTATTTTAAAATAAATAAATAAGTAAAGAAAGAAAGAAAGAAAGAAAGAAGGAAAGAAAGAAAGAAGGAAAGAAAGAAAGAAACAAGTAGAAAATTTATAAACAAGAAAAGCTTATTTTAAAATGAAGGGAAGAATAAAGGAAAGAAGTAAAGAAAAAAGAAAATAGAAGAGATTATAAAAGGGAATGGCTTATTTTAAAATAAAAGAAAGAAAGAATGAAAAAGGTAGAGAATTATAAAAAGATAATGCTTATTTTAAAATAAAAAAAGGAAAGAAGAAATAAACTAAGAAGAAAGAAAATCTTTGAGAATTATTAAAAAGAAATGCTTATTTTAAAATAAAAGAAAATAATAAAGTAAGAAAGAAGTAGAAAATAATAATGAGAAAATGCTTATTTTAAAATTAAAGAAAGATAGAAAGAATAAAAGAAAGAAAGAAAGAAAGATAGATAGATAGATAGATATAAGACAAAAGTTGAGAAATATAAACAGAAAATGCTTATATTAAAATGAAGAAGAGAAAGAAGGAAAGAAAAGAGAAATGAAAAAATAAACAAACAAATAAAAAAATATTAGAGAATTATTAATTGCAAATGCTTATTTTAAATAAAAGAAAGTAATAAAAAAAGAATGTGAAAGAAAACAGTAGAGAATTATAAAAAGGCAATACTTATTTTAAAATTAGATTAAAAAAAGAAAGAAAGAAAGAAAGAAAGAGAGAAAGAAAGAATAAAAAGTCGAGAATTATAAAAAGGAAATGCCTATAATATAAAAATAATAAAAGAAAGAAAAAGAAAGAAAGAAAGAAAGAAAGAAAAAAGAATCATTTATGATGTCATTTAACTTTTATTTTATTCCCGTCTCCATATACAGTCACGTAGGAAATTAGAGCTTCAACATATGAAGGAGGGGAAGTGTACAAGTCAATTCACAGCACAGATTAATACAAAACATCTGAGACTTTGCTCAGATATTTTTGTGTCCTCTTCTTTTTCAAGCCTTATTCGTAGCCTGCTGAGCCCAGTTTTTGCAATCTTGCTAGGCTAGTTTATCAAGACTGTCTTTGATATTTCACCCTTGATATTCAATCAAAATAGTCTTCTTCCACCATTAATATGTAAGCAAGTTTCTATTCTCTCCCATCCTTGAGGCCTACTCAAAGTCATAGTAATTTTCCTCTACCTCCCTCCACTGTTCGTGTTGTATTCATTTGAGTTCTGTCTCAGTCTCTCCAACTGCAATGGTTTATCTAATATATTATTCAGTAAAATCTGCTTGCTGTTTCTTTAAGAGTGTCAGAATAATTTTCATATGAAAATGGAAATTTCGGGCGCACTTCCATAGTGTAGAAGTGAGCATGTCTGCTATAAACACAGAAGGGACTAGGTTCAAGCCCCAGTGAAGCCAGAGATTGCGGTCAATGGCCATAGCACGCTGAACATGGAAGGAGGCAAAGGAGCTTCAGGTCCGGATAGTACTTGCATTGGAGACAATCTACAAGGACAAGACGAGAAGAGTCGAGACGAGACGAGATGAGATGAGACGAGATGAGTCGAGACCAGACGAGTTGAGACCAGATGAGACGAGACGAGACAAGATGAGACGAGACGATTCGAGACCAGACGAGTAGAGACCAGAAGAGACGAGTTGAGACGAGACGAGACGAGACGAGATGTGTCGAGACCAGTGGAGTCGAGACCAGATGAGTCGAGATCAGATAGGAAGAGATGAGACGAGACGAGACTGGACTCTTCTCGTCTCGTCTCGTCCTTGTAGATTGTCTCCCATGTAAGTACTACCCGGACCAGAAGCAGCTTTGCCTCCTTCCTCTTCAGGTGCTATGGCCATTGACTGTGAGTCTGGTTTCACTGGAGTTGAACCTAGGCCCTTGTGGGTTTAAAGCAGACATGCTCACTTCTACACTTTGGAAGTGCGTCTTAAGTTTCCTTTTTCATGTGAAAATTATTCTGAAACTCTTAAAAAAAGAGCAAGCAGATTTTACTGAATAATATAGGGGATAAAGTATTGCAGTAGAAGAGACTGAGACAGAACTAAAATGAATACCACTCGAACAGTGTGAAGAAGGGAGAGGAAAATTACTACGATTTTGAGTAGGCCTCAAAGATGGAATTGAATAGAAACTTGCTTACATATTAATGGTGGAAGAAGACTATTTCAATTGAATATCAAGGGTGAAATATCAAAGACAGTCTTGATAAACTGGCCTAGCAAGATTGCAAAAACTGGGCTCAGCAGGCTACAAATAAGGCTTGAAAGAGAAGAGGAGGCAAAAAAGTCTGGGCAAGTCTAAGATGTTTTCTATTAATCTCTGCTGTGAATTGACTTGTAACCTTCCGCTCATTCATATGTTTAAGCTCTAATTCCCTACGTGACTATATATATAGATGGAAAAAAAATAAAAGTTAAATGACATCATAAATGATTTTTCTTTTTTTCTTTTTTCTTTCCTTTTCTTTCTTTCTTTCTTTCCTTTTTTCTTTCTTTCATTTATTTTTATTATAGGCATTTCCTATTTATAATTCTTGACTTTTTATTCTTTCTTTCTTTCTTCTTTCTTTTTTTCTATAATTTTAAAATGAGCATTTCCTTTTTATAATTCTCTACTGTATTCTTTCTCTTCTTTTTATTACTTTCCTTTATTTAAATCAGCATTTTCAATTAATAATTCTCTAATATTTTCTTTGTTTGTTTGTTTATTTTTCCTTTCTTTTTTAATCTTTCTTTCTTTCTTTCCTTCATTTTAAAATAATAATGTTCTTTTTATAATTCTCTACTTTCTGTTTTTTTCCTCCTTGCCTTCTATCTTTCATTTTATAAGAAGCATTACTTTTTTCTACTTATCTACATTTTTTCTTGCCTTCTTTCAATATTTCTTTTATTTTAAAATAAGCATTTTTTTAATAATTTTCTACTGTTTTTTTTTTTTCTATCCGTCTCGTCTGGTCTTGACTCGTCTGGTCTCAACTCGTCTGGTTTCGACACGTCTGCTGTTGACTCGTCTGGACTCGACTCGTCTACTCTCGCCTTGTCTTGTCTCAACTCGTCTGGTCTCAACTCCCCTGCTCTCCACTCATCTGGTCTCGACTCGTCTCTTCTCGTCTTGTAAGTCTCTTCTCGTCTCGTCTGGTCTCGACTCGTCTGGTCTCGATTCATCTGGTCTCAACTAGTCTCTTCCGTCTCGTCTCGTCCCATATCTTCTCTCGTCTCGTCCACTGCCATCCCATCTCCTCGTCTCGTCTCGTCCCATCCCGTGCCGTCTCCTCGTCTCGTTTCGTCGCGTCTCGTTTCGTCTCATCTCATCTTGTTCCATCCCTTCCCGTCTCCTCGTCTCGTCTCGTCCCGTCTTGTCTTTTCTAGTCTGGTCTCAATTCGTCTGGTCTTGAATCATCTGGTCTCAACTCGTCTGTTCTCGTCTCTTCTTGTCCGGTCTCATCTCGTCTGGTCTCGACTCGTCTCGTCTCGTCTGGTCTCGACTCCTATCGTCTCGTCTGGTCTCGACTCGTATCGTCTCGACTCGTCTCATATCGACTCATCTCGTCTCGTCTCGTCTAGCTTCGTCTCGATTCATCTGGTCTCGTCTCCTCTGGTCTAGGCTCATCTCGTCTTGTCTCGTTTGTCTCGTCACCTCTCGTCTCATCTCTTCTGGTCTCAACTAGTCTGCTCTCGACTTGTCTGGTCTCGACTCATCTCGTATCGTCTCGTCTCGTTTGTCTTGTCTTGTCTCATCTCCTCTCGTCTCTTCAAGTTTCGTCTCGTCTCTTCTGGTCACGCCTCGTCTGGTCTCGACTCGTCTCATCTCGACTGGTCTCTTCTCGTCTCGTCTGGTCTCGTCTCATTTTTCTCATCTTGTCTCATCTCTTCTCGTCTCATCTCTTCTCATCTCTTCTAGTCTCTTCTGGTCTCGACTCGTCTGGTCTTGACTCATCTGGTCTCAACTCGTCCCGTTACTTTTGTCTCGTCTAAACACGTCTCCTCTAGTCTCTTCTAGTCTCGTCTCGTCTCTTCTGGTATCGACTCGTCTGGTCTCGACTCGTCTCATCTCGATTCATCTCGTCTCGTCTCGACTCGTCTCGTCTCGTTTGGTCTCGACTTGTCTGGTCTTGACTCGTCTGGTCTCGACCCGTCTGTTCTCGACTGGTCTCGTCTCGTCTAGTCTGGTCTCGACTCATCTGGTATCGAATCGTCAGTCTCGACTGGTCTCGTCTCGTTTAGTCGCATTTCGTCTCACCGGATCTCGACTAGTCTCGACTCGTCTCGTCTCGACACGTCTGGTCTCGCCTTGTCTCGTCTCGACTCGTGTCGTCTTGACTCATCTCGTCTCGACTCATCTCATCTCGTCTCTCTCTTCTCGTCTCGTCTCCCAACGTCTGGTCTTTCTTGTCTCGTCGCTTCTCGTTTCGTTTGACTCGTCTCCTCGTCTCGTCTCGTCTAGTCTAGTCTGGTCTCAACTCGTCTGGTCTCGACTCGTCTAGTCTCTACTCGTCTTGTCTCGACTCGTCTCATCTTGACTCGTCTCGTCTCGTCTAGCCTGGTCTCGACTCTTCTGCTCTCGACTTGTCAGGTCTGTACTCGTCTCATCTTACCTTCTCTACTCCATCTCGTCTCATCTCTTCTGGTTTCTTCTATTCTGGTCTCGTCTGTTCTCGACTAATGTGGTCTCGACTCATCTGCTCTCGTCTCGTCTCTTCTCAACTCCTCTGGTCTCGATTCATCTCGTCTCGTCTCGACTCATCTGGTCTGGTCTGGTCTCGTCTCATCTCGACTCATCTGGTATCAAGTCGTCTGGTCTAGACTCGTCTGGTCTTTACTCATCTCGTCTCGTCTCGTTTGTCTCGTCTTGTCTCATCTCCTCTCGTCTCCTCTCGTCTTGTCTCTTAAAGTTTCGTCTCGTCTCTTCTGGTCTTGACTCTTCTGGTCTCGACTCATCTCATCTCAACTCGTCTCGTCTTGTCTGGTCTCGTCTCATTTGTCTCGTCTCGTCTCCTCTAGTCTCTTCTTGTCTCGTCTCTTCTGGTATCAACTTGTCTGGTCTCGACTCGTCTCGACTCGTCTGTCTCGTCTTGACTCGTCTCGTCTCATCTGGTCTTGTCTCGACTCGTCTGTCTCGACTCGTCTCGTCTCGACTCGTCTCGTCTCGTATCGTCTCGTCCGTCTCGTCTCCTCTCGTCTCGTCCATCTTGTCTTGTCCCATCCCATCTTGACTTGTACCCTTCCCCTCCTTCATATTTTGAAGCTCTAATTCCCTATGTGACTGTATATGAAGATGGGAAGAAAATAAATGTTAAATGACATCATAAATGATTCCATCTTTTCTTCTTTTTTTTTCTTTCTTTATTTCTTTGTTTTTTTTCTTTCTTTCATTCATTTTTATTATAGGCATTTCCTTTTATAATTGTCAACTTTTTATTCTTTTTTATTTTTTCTTTCTTTCTTTCTTTTCTTTCTTTCTTTCTTTCTTTCTTTCTTTCTTTCTTTCTTCTTTCTTTAATTTTAAAGTAAGCATTTTCTTTTTATAATTCTCTACTGTTTTCTTTCTCTTTCTTTTTTTATTATGTTCTTTTATTTTAAAATAAGCATTTTCTTTTAATAATTCTCTAATATTTTCTTTCTTTGTTTGTTTATTTTTTCCTCTTTCTTTCTTTCTTTCTCTCTCTCTTTCTTTCTTTCTTTCTTTCATTCTTTCTTTCTTTTTTCTTTTTTTTCTTCATTTAAAATAAGCATTTTCTTTTTTATAATTCTCAACTATTGTCTTTCTTTCTTTTTCTTTTATTTTCTTTCTTTCTTTCTTTCTTTCTTTCTTTCTTTCTTTCTTTCTTTCTTTCTTTCTTTCTTTCTTTCTTTCTTTCTTCTTTCCTTCCTTCCTTCCTTCCTTCCTTCCTTCCTTCCTTTCTTTCTTTCTTTCTTTCCTTCTTTTTTCTTTTTTTTCTATTTTTCTTTAATTTTAAAATAAGCATTTCCAATTTATCATTCTCTACTTCTTTCTTTCTTTCTTTCTTTCTTTCTTTCTTTCTTTCTTTCTTTCTTTTTCTTTTATTCTTTCTTATTTACTTACTTTTATTTTAAAATAAGCATTTTCTTTTCATCATTTTCTAATATTTTCTTGCTTTTTTGATTATTTCTTCTTTATTTTTTTCAATTTAATATAAGCATTTCCTTTTTATTATTCTTTACTTCTTTTATTCTTTCTTTTTTTCTTTCTTTATTACTTTTTTATTTTAAAATAATTATTTCCTTTTAATAATTCTCTAACATTTTCTTTCTTCTTCGTTTATTTCTTCTTTCATTCATTTTTTAAATAAGCATTTTATTTTTATAATTCTCTACTTTTTTGTTCTTTCTTTTTTTCATTTATTTTAAAATTAGCATTTCCTTTATATAATTTTACTGTTTTCTTTCTTTCTTTCTTTCTTTCTTTCTTTCTTTCTTTCTTTCTTTCCTTCTTCCTTCAGTCTTTTATTTTAAAATAAGCATTACCCTTTTATAATTCTCTTCTTTATTTTTTTCCCTTTCCTTTCTTTCATTCTTCTCTTCATTTTAAAATAAGCTTTTCATGTTTATCATTCTGTACTTGTTTCTTTCTTTCTTTCTTTCCTTCTTTCTTTCTTCCTTTTTTACTTATTTATTTATTTTAAAATAAGCATTTCTTTTTTATAATTCTCTAATATTTTTTTCTTCTTTATTTCTTCTTTCTTTCTTTCTTTTTTTCATTTTAAAATAAGCGTTTACTTTTTATAATTCTCTACTTTTTTCATTCTTTCTTTCATTTATTTTAAAATTAGCATTTCCTTTATATAATTCTCTTCCATTTTCTTCCTTTCTTTCTTCCTTCCTTCCTTTCTTTCTTTCTTTCTTTCTTTTTTTCTTTCTTTCTTTCTTTCTATATTTTAAAATAAGCATTTCCCTTTTATAATTCTCTTCTTTTTACTTTTTTCTTTTTCTTTCCTTCTTTCTTTCATTCTTTCCTTTATTTTAAAATAAGCTTTTTTTTGTTTATAATTCTCTATTTGTTTCTTTTTCTTTTCTTCCTTCCTTTTTTCTTTCTTTCTTTATTTAATTATTCATTTATTTTAAAGTAAGCATCTTCTTTTTATAATTCTCTTCTATTTTCTTTGTTCATGTGTTTCCATGATTCTATGTTTTCTTCTTTCTTTTTTCTCTTTCTTTTTTTCTTTCTTT
Source organism: Cynopterus sphinx (assembly GCA_030015415.1). Lineage (NCBI taxonomy): Eukaryota > Metazoa > Chordata > Mammalia > Chiroptera > Pteropodidae > Cynopterus > Cynopterus sphinx. The sequence continues at coordinate 59,127,844 of CM057382.1, forward strand.
CATTATTTTCTTTCCTTTTTTCTCTTCTCATCATTCTTTCTTACTTTCAATTTAAAATAAGCATTTACTTTTCATAATTTTCTAAATTTTCTTTCTTTCTTTTTTTATTTTTTCTTTCATTTTTAAAATATGTATTTATTTTTTATAATTCTCTACTTTTTTCTTTCTGTCTTCTTTTCTTTTTTTCTTTCATTTTCAAATAAGCATTACTTTTTTTATAATTATATATTATTTTCTTTTTTTCCTTTTTTGTTTATTTCATCTTTTTTAAAATTAAACATCTTTTTAATTCTCAATTTTTTTTCTTTCTCTCTGTCTTTTATTTTAAAATAAGCATTTTCTTTTTATAATTCTCTAGTTTTTTTGTTTCTTTTTTTCATTTTAAAATAAGCATTTGCTTTACAATTGTCTAATTTCTCTTTTTCTTTCGTTCTTTCCTTCTTTCTTTCATTTTAAAAGAAGCATTACATTTTTATAATTATCTACATTTTTTCTTGATTTTTTTCTTTCATTTATTTTAAAATAAGCATTTCTTTTTTATAAATTTCTACTGTTTTCTTTAAATCTATATGTCTCCTCTCTTCTGGTCTCGACTCGTCTGGTCTTTCCTCATCTGGTCTGGTCTGGTCTCATCTCTTCTCATCTTGTCTCGTCTCATCTTGTCTCGACTCGTCTGGTCTAGTCTCGTTTCGTCTCATCTCGTCTCGACTCGTCTGGTCTCGACTCGTCTCGTCTCGTCTGGTCTCAACACGTCTGGTCTCGACTTGTCTGTTCTCGTCTCATCTCCACTCATCTCGTCTCGTCTGTTCTTGACTAGTCTGGTCACCACTCGTCCGTCTCCACTCCTGTGGTCTCGACACGACTCATATAGTCTCGTTTCATCTGGTCTCGATTCGTGTGGTATCGACTCGTCTAGTCTCGAACCATCTGTTCTCGTCTCATCTCATCTCGTCTCGTCTCGTCTCGTCTTTGTAAATTGTCTCCCATGCAAGTACTATCCGGACCAGAAGCTCCTTTGCTTCCTTCCTCTTCAGGTGCTATGGCCATTGACCCTGAGCTCTGGTTTCACTGGGGATTTAACCTAGGCCCTTCTGTGTTTAAAGCAGACATGCTTACTTTTATACTATGGAAGGGCATCCTAAGTTTCCATTTTCATGTGAAAATTATTCTGAAACTCTTAAGGAAACAGCAAGCAGATTTTACTGAATAATCTAGGGGATAAACTCTTGCAGTACGGGAGACTGAGACAGAACTCAAATGAATACAGCATGAACAATGTAAGGGAAGAAGAGAAAAATTACTACGAATTTGAGTAGGCCTCTAGCAATTGAGAGAATAGAAACTTGCTTACATATTAATGGTGGAAGAAGACTTATTCGATTGAATATCATGGCTGAAATATCAAAGACAGTCTTGATAAACTGGCCTAGCAAGATTGCAAAAACTGGGCTCAGCAGGCTACAAATAAGGCTTGAAAGAGAAGAGGACGCAAAAAAGTCTGGGCAAGTCTAAGATGTTTGTATTAATCTGTGCTGTGAATTGACCTGTACCCTTCCCCTCCTTCATATGTTGAAATTCTAATTCCCTACGTGACTGTATATGGAGACAGGAAGAAAATAAATGTTAAATGACATCATAACTGATTCCATCTTCTTCTTTTTTTTTTCTTTCTTTCTTTGTTTTTTTCTTTCTTTCATTCATTTTTATTATAGGCATTTTCTTTTATAATTCTCAACTTTTTATTCTTTCTTTCATTTTTTCTTTCTTTTTTTCTTTCTTTCCTTCTTTCTTTCTTTCTTCTTTCTTTCTCTCTTTAATTTTAAAATAAGCATTTCCTTTTTATAAATCTCTACTCTTTTCTTTCTCTTTCTTTTTTTATTACGTTCTTTTATTTTAAAATAAGCATTTTTTAAATAATTCTCTAATATTGTCTTTCTTTCTTTGTTTATTTCTTCCTTTCCTTTTTCTTTCTTTCTTTCTTTCTTTCTTTCTTTCTTTCTTTCTTTCTTTCTTTCTTTTCTTCATTTTAAAACAAGAATTTTCTTTTTATAATTCTCAACTTTTTTTTTCTTTTTTATTTCATTCATTCTTTTTTTCTATCTTTCTTTAATTTTAAAATAATCATTTCCTCTTTATTATTCTCTTTTTTCTTTCTTTCTTTCTTTCTTTCTTTCTTTCTTTCTTACTTTCTTTCTTTATTACTTTCTTTTATTTTTAAATGAGCATTTCCTTTTAAAAATTCTCTAATATTTTCTTTCTTCTTTGTTTATTTTTTCTTTCTTTCTTTTTTTCATTTTAAAATAAGCATTTTCTTTTTATAATTCTCTATTTTTTTCGTTCTTTCGTTCTTTCATTTATTTTAAAATTAGCATTTCTTTTATATAATTCTCTACTATTTTCTTTCTTTCTTTCTTTATTCTTTCTTTCTTTTTTTTTCTTTTTTCTTTTATTTTCAAATAAGCATCTGCTTTTATAATTCTCTTTTTTTTCTTTTTTTCCTTCTTTCTTTCATTCTTCCCTTCATTTTAAAATAAGCTTCTCTTGTTAATAATTCTCTACTTGTTTCTTTCTTTCTTTCCTTTCTGTCTTTCATTCTTTACTTATTTATTTATTTTAAAATAAACATTTTCTGTTGATAATTTTCTTCTGTTTTTTTGTTCATATCTTTTCTTGTTTCTATGTTTCTTTCTTTCTTTCTTTCTTTCTTTTTTAAATAAGCATTTTTTAAAATAATTTTCTACTTTTTACTTTATTTCTTCCTTTCATACTTTCTTACTTTCATTTTAAAATGAGCATTTCTTTTCATAATTCTCTAATATTTCTTTCTTTCTTTTTTCTTTCATTCTTTCTTTCCATCTTTTTCCATTATTCTTTCTTATTTTCATTTAAAAATAAGCATTTCATTTTAATAATTCTCTACTTTTTACTTTATTTTTTTATTACGTTCTTTCATTGTCAAATAAGCATTTACTTTTTATAATTTTCTAAATTTTCTTTCCTTCTTTTTTTATTCTTTCTTTGATTTTTAAAGTAAGTATTTAATTTTTATAGTTCCCTACTTTTTTCTTTCTGTCCCTCTTTTCTTTTTTTTCTTTCATTTTAAAATAAGCATTACTTTTTTTATAATTATTTATTGTTTTTTTTTCTTTCAGTTTATTTCATTCTCTTTTTCAAATTAAGCATTTCTTTAATTCTCATTTTTCTGTTTTTTCTCTACATCTTTCATTTTAAAATAAGCATTTCCTTTTTATAATTCTCTAATATTTTTTGTTTCTTTTTTTCATTTTAAAATAAGCATTTACTTTTTATATCTCTACTTTCTGTCTTTCTTTCTTTCTTCCTTTCCTTTCTTTCATTTTAAGAGAAGCATTACTTTTTTATAATTTTCTACATCATTTTCTTGATTACTTTCTTTTATTTTAAAATAAGTAATTCATTTTTATAATTTTCTACTGTTTTCTTTTTTTCTATCTGTCTCGTCTCATCCGGTCTCCACTGGTCTGGTATAGATTCGTCTGATCTCGACTTGTCTGGTCTTGACTCATCTGGGCTCGACTCGTCTCGTCTCGTCTCGTCCATGTAGATTGTCTCCCATGCAAGTAGTATCCTGACCAGAAGCTCCTTTGCTTCTTTCCTCATTCAGCGTGCTATGGCCATTGACCATGTTCTCTGGCTTCACTGGGGCTTGAACCTAGGCCCTTCTGTGTTTAAAGCAGACATGCTCACTTCTACACTCTTGAAGTGCGTCCGAAATTTTTATTTTCATATGAAAATTATTCTGACACACCTAAAGAAACAGCAAGCAGATTTTACTGTATAATGTAGGGGAAAAACTATTGCAGTAGGGGAGACAGACAGAATTCAAATGAATACAACACGAACAGTGTGAGGGTGGGTGAAGAAAATTACTACGAATTTGAGCAGCCCTCAAGAATGAAAAAGAATAGAAAGTTGCTTACATATTAATGGTGAAAGAAGACTATTTCGACGAAATATCAAGGGTGAAATATCAAAGACAGTCTTTATAAACTGGCCTAGCGAGATTGCAAAAACTAGGCTCAGCAGGCTACAAATAAGGATTGAAAGAGGACGCAAAAAAGTCTGGGCAAGTCTCAGATGTTTTATATGAATCTGTGCTGTGAATTGACTTGTACCCTTCCCCTCCTTCATATGTTGAAGCTCTAATTCCCTACGTCACTCTATATGGAGACGGGAAGGAAATAAAAGTTAAATGACATCATAAATAATTCTATCTTTTTTTCTATCTTTCTTACTTTCTTTGTTTTTTTCTTTCTTTTATTCATTTTTATTATAGGCTTTTCCTTTTTATAATTCTCAACTTTTTATTCTTTCTTTCTTCTTTCTTTCTTTCTTTCTTTCTTTCTTTCTTTCATTTTAAAATAAGCATTTCCTCTTTATAATTCTCTACTTTTTAATTTCTCTTTCTTTTTTATTACTTTCTTTTATTTTAAAATAAGCATTTCCTTTTAATAATTCTATAATATTGTCTTTTTTTCTTTATTTATTTCTTCCTTTCCTTTTTCTTTCTTTCTTTCCTTTAATTTAAAATAAGCATTTTCTTTTTATAATTCTCAACTTTTCTCTTTCTTTCTTTCTTTCTTTATTACTTTTTTAAATTTTAAAATAAGCATTTCCTTTTAATAATTCTCTAATATTTTCTTCTTTGCTTATTTCTTCTTTCTTTCTTTTTTTTCTCATTTTAGTATAAGCATTTTCTTTTTATAATTCTCTTATTTTTTTGTTCTTTCTTTCATTTATTTTAAAATTAGCATTACCTTTATAAAATTCTCTACCATTTTCTTTCTTTCTCTTTTTCTTTCTTTCTTTCTTTCTTTCTTTCTTTCTTTCTTTCTTTCTTTCTTTCTTTCTTTCTATATTTTACAATAAGCATTTCCCTTTTATAATTCTCTTCTTTTTACTTTTTTCTCTTCTTTTTTCTTTCATTCTTCCATTTATTTTAAAATAAATATTTTTTGTTTTTAATTCTCTACTTGTTTCTTTCTGTTTTTCTTTCTTTCTTTCTTTCTTTCTTTCTTTACTTATTTTTATTGTCAATAAGCATTTTTTATAATTCTTTTTTTCTTTGTTTATGTGTTTCCTTGATTCTATGTTTCCTTCTTTCTTTCGTTTTTAAATAATCATTTCCTCTAATAATTTTCTACCTTTTATTTATTTCTTCCTTTCTTCCTTTTTAATTTCATTTTAAAATAAGCGTTTTTTTCATAATTCTCTGATATTTCTTTCTTTCTTTCTTTCTTTCTTTCTTTCTTTCTTTCTTTCCTTCTGTCTCTTTCCATCATTCTTTCTTACTTTCATTTTAAAATAAGCATTTCATTTTAATAATTTTCTGCTTTTTTCTTAGTTTTTGTTTATTACTTTCTTTCATTTTAAATTAAGCATTAATTTGTCATATTATTCTAAATTTTATTTCTTTCTTTATTCTTTCTTTCATTTTTAAAATAAGTATTTATTTTTTATAATTCTCTACTTTTTTCTTTCCGTCTTTTTTTCTATTAAAATAAGCATTACTTTTTTTATAATTATCTAGATTATTCATTTTTCTTCTTTATTTCATTCTTTTTATTAAATTAAACATCTTTTTAATTCTCATTTTTTTTCTTTTTCTCTGTCTTTCATTTTAAAATAAGCATTTCCTTTTTATAATTCTCTAGTTTTTCTTTGTTTTTTTCATTTTAAAGTAAGCATTTAGTTTTTATAATTCTCTACTTTCTCTCTTTCTTTCTTTCTTACATTCTTTCTTTTATTTTAAAAAAAGCTTACTTTTTTATAATTCTCTACATTTTTTTCTTGATTTCTTTTTTTCTTTATTTTTTTAAAATAAGCATTTCTTTTTTATAATTTTCTACTGATTTTTTTTTATTCTACATGTCTCTTCTCATCTGGTCTCGTCTCGTCTGGTCTCGAGTCATATGGTCCCGACTCGTCTCATCTCTTCTCATCTCATCTCGTCTCATCTGGTCTCAACTCGTCTGGTCTCGACTAATATCGTCTCGTCTGGTCTTGTGTCAACTCGTCTGGTCTCGACTCGTCTGGTCTCATCTCCTCTTGTCTCGTCTCGTCTTGTCCTTGTAGATTGTCTCCCATGCAAGTACAATCCGGACAAGAAGCTCCTTTGCTTCCTTCCTTATTCAGCATGGTATGGCCATTGACCATGAGCTCTGGCTTCACTGGGGCTTGAACCTAGGCCTTTCAGTGTTTAAAGCAGACATGCTCACTTGTACACTATGGAGGTGCGTCCGAAATTTCCATTTTCATAAGAAAATTATTCTGACACTCTTAAAGAAACAGCAAGCAGATTTTACTGAATAATGTAGGCAATAAACTCTTGAAGTAGGGGAGACTGAGACAGAACTCACGTGAATACAATACAAACAGTGTGAGGGAGGGAGAGGAAAATTACTATGAATTTGAGCAGCCCTCAATGATGGGAGAGAATACAAACTTGCTTACATATTAATTGTGAAAGAGTACTATTTCGATTGAATATCAAGTGTGAAATATCAAAGACAGTCTTGATAAACTGGCCTAGCAAGATTGGAAAAACGGCTCAGCAGGCTACAAATAAGGCTTGAAAGAGAAGAGAACACAAAAAATCTGGGCATAGTCTCAGACGTTTTGTATTAATCTCTGCTGTGAATTGACTTGTACCGTTCCCCTCCTTCATATTTTGAAGCTCTAATTCCCTACGTGACTGTATATGGAGAGGGGAAGTAAATAAACGTTAAATGACGTCATAAATGATTCCATCTTTTATTCTTTTTTTCTTTCTTTCTTAGTTTTTCTTTCTTTCATACATTTTTATTATAGGCATTTCATTTATATAATTTGTAACTTTTTATTATTTCTTTCTTTCATTCTTTTTTTCTTTCTTTTTTTTCTTTCTTTCTTTCATTCTTTACTTATTTATTTATTTTTTAAAAGGCATTTTCTTTATCTAGTTCTCTTCTGGTTTTTTTTGTTCATGTATTTCCTTGTTTCTATGTATCTTTTTTCTTTTTTTTAAATAATCATTTTCTTTTAATAATTTTTTACTCTTTACTTTCTTTCTTTCTTCCTTTCTTAATTTCATTTTAAAATAAGCATTTTCTTTTCATAATTCTTTAATATTTCTCTCATTTCTTTCTTTCTTTCTTTCTTTCTTTCTTTCTTTCTTTCTTTCTTTCTTTCATTCTTTCTTTCTTTCTCTCTTTATCCATCATTCTTTCTTATGTTCATTTTAAAATAAGCACTTCATTTTAATAATTCTCTTCTTTTTTCTTTAGTTTTTTTGTTTATTACTTTCTTTCCTTTTAAAATAAGCATTTACTTTTCATAATTTTCTAAATTTTCTTTTCTTCTTTCTTTATTCTTTCTTAATTTTTAAAATAATAATTTAATTTTTATAAATCTCTACTTTTTTTTTCTGTCTTCCTTTCCTTTTTTCTTTTTTTCATTTTAAAATAAGCATTACTTTTTTATAATTATCTAGTATTTTCTTTTTTGCTTTATTGTTTATTTCGTTTTTTAATTAAGCATTTTTTAATTCTCATTTTTTCTTTCTTTCTCTCTATCTTTCATTTTAAAATAAGAATTTTTTTATAATTCTCTAATTTTTTTTGTTTCCATTTTTCATTTTAAACTAAGCATTTACTTTTTATAATTTTCTACTTTCTCTCTTTCTTTCTTTCTTCCTTTCCTTCTTTCTTTCATTTTAAAAGAAGCATTACATATTTATAATTCTCTACATTTTTTTCTTGATTTCTTTATTTTTTTTTTATTTTAAGATAAGCATTTCTTTTTTATAATTTTCTGCTGTTTTCTGTTTTACTCTCCGACTCGTCTCATAGGCCTCGACTCGTCTGGTCTCGAGTCGTCTGGTTCGACTCCTCTGGTATCATGTCCTGTTTTCTCCACTCGTCTCGTCTCATCCTTGTAGATTTTCTCCCACGCAAGTGCTATCCAGACCAGAAACTCCTTTGCTTCCTTCCTCATTCAGCGTGCTATGGCCATTGACCATGTGCTCTGGCTTCACTGGGGCTTGAACCTAGGCCCTTCTGTGTTTAAAGAAGACATGCTCACTTCTACACTAAGGAAGTGCGTCCTAAGTTTTCATTTTCATGTGAAAATTATTCTGACACACTTAAATAAACAGCAAGCAGATTTTACTGAATAATATAGGGGATGAACTATTGCAGTAAGGGAGACTGAGACAGAACTCATATGAATACAACATGAACAGTGTGAGGGACGGAGAGGAAAATTACTACAAATTTCAGTAGGCATCAATGATGGGATAGAATACAAACTTGCTTACATATTAATGGGGTAGAGGACTATTTCAATGGAATACCAAGGGTGAAATATTAAAGACAGTCTTGATAACTGGCCTAGCAAATTGCAAAAACTGGGCTCAGCAGGCTACAAATAAGGATTGAAAGTGAAGAGGACGCAAAAAAGTCTGGGCAAATATCAGATATTTTGTATTAATCTGTGCTGTGAATTGACTTGTACCCTTCCCCTCCTTCATATGTTGAAGCTCTAATTTCCTACGTGACTGTATATGGAGACGGGAAGGAAATTAAAGTTAAATGACATCATAAAATCCCATCTTTTTTTTCTTTTCTTCTTTCTTTGTTTTTTTCTTTCTTTTATTCATTTTTATTATAGGCTTTTCCTTTTTATAATTCTCAACTTTTTATTCTTTCTTTCTTTCTTTAATTTTAAAATAAGCATTTCTTTTTTATAATTCTCTACTGTTTTCTTTCTCTTTCTTTTTTATTACTTTCTTTTATTTTAAAATAAGCATTTCCTTTTAATAATTCTCTAATATTTTCTTTATTTTTATGTTTATTTCTTTTTTCCTTTATTCTTTCTTTCTTTCTTTCTTTCTTTCTTTCTTTCTCTTTCTTTCTTTCTTTCATTTTAAAATAAGCATTTTCTTTTTATAATTCTCAACTTTTCTCTTTCTTTCTTTCTTTCTTCCTTCCTTTCTTTCTTACTTTATTTTATTTTAAAATAAGCATTTTTTTATAATTCTCTACAATTTTCTTTCTCTTACTTTTTAAATTACTTTTTTATTTTAAAATAGCATTTTTAATAATTCTATAATATTTTTTCTTTGTTTATTTCTTTTTCTTTTTTTCTTTTCTTCATTTTAAAATAGGCATTTTCTTTTTATAATTTTCAACTTTTCTCTTTCTTTCTTTATTTCATTCTTTCTTTCTATCTTTCTTTACTTTAAAATAAGCATTTTCTTTTTATTATTCTCTACTTTCTTTCTTTCTTTCTTTCTTTCTTTCTTTCTTTCTTTTGTTCTTTATTACTTTCTTTTATTTTAAAATAAGAATTTCCTTTTAAAAATTATCTAATATTTTCTTTCTTCTTTGTTTATTTCTTCTTTTTTATTTCTTTCTTTTTTTAATTTTAAAATAAGCATTTTTTATAGTTCTTTAATTTTTTCGTTCTTTCCTTCTTTTATTTATTTAAAAATTAGCATTTCCCTTATATAATTCTCTACCATTTTCTATCTTTTCTTTCTTTCTTCCTTTCTTTTTTTATTTTAGTTTAAAATAAGCATTTCCCTTTTATAATTCTCTTTTTACTTTTTTCTTTTTTCCCATCTTTCATTCTTCCCTTCATTTTAAAATAAGCTTTTCTTGTTTATAATTCTCTACTTGTTTTTTTCTTTCTTTCCTTCTTTCTTACTTTCATTCTTTACTTATTTATTTATTTTAAAATAAGCATTTTCTTTTTATAATTCTCTTCTGTTTTCTTTCTTCATGTCTTTCCTTGTTTCTATGTTTCTTTCTTTCTTTTTTCTTTCTTTTTTAAATAATCATTTCTTTTTCATAATTTTCTACTTTCTACTTTATTTCTTCTTTTTTTACTTTCTTTCTTTCATTTAAAAATAATCATTTTTTTCATAATTCTCTAATATTTCTTTCTTTCTTTTTTCTTTGTTTATTTTTTTCTTTCATTATTTCTTTCTCTTATTTTCCATCATTCTTTCTTATTTTCATTAAAAATAAGCTTTTCATTTTAATAATTCTCTACTTTTTACTTTATTTTTTGTTTATTACTTTCTTTCATTTTAAAAAAAGCATTTACTATTTACAATTTTTTAAATTTTCTTTCCTTCTTTCTTTTATTCTTTTTTTAATTTTTAAAATAAGTATTTAATTTTTATTGTTCTCTACTTTTTTCTTTATGTCTTCCTTTCATTTTTTTTCTTTCTTTCATTTTAAAATAAGCATTACTTTTTTATAATTACCTATTGTTTCTTTTTTCCTTTTTTGTTTATTTCGTTGTTATTTTCCAAATTGAGCATTTTTTAATTCTAATTTTTTTGTTTCTTTCTCTTTGTCTTTCATTTTAAAATAAGGATTTTCTTTTTATAATTCTCTAATTTTCTTTGTTTCTTTTTTTCATTTTAAAATAAGCATTTACTTTTTATATCTCTAGTTTCTTTCTTTCTTTCCTTCTTTCTTTTATTTTAAAAGAAGCATTACTTTTTATAATTCTCTACATTATTTTCTTGATTACATTCTTTCTTTCTTCTATTTTAAAATAAGCATTTCTTTTTTATAATTTTCTACTGCTTTTTTTTTATCTGTCCCGTCTCATCCGGCCTCGACTCGTCTGTTCTCGAGTCGTCTGGTCTCGACTCGTCTGGTCTGTTCTGGTCTGGTCTCATCTCATCTCGTCTTGTCGCGACTCGTCTGGTCTCGACTTGTCCTGTTTCGTCTCATCTCGTATCGTCTCGTCTCATCTCATCTGGTCTCGTCTCTCTGATTTCGCCTTGTCTCGTCTCAACTCGTCTCGTCCGTCTCGTTTCGTCTCGTCTCGTATCGTCCCGTCTCATCTATTTGTCTCGTCTCGTCTGGTCTGGTCTCGTCTCGTCTGCTCTCAACTTGTCTGGTCTTGACTCTTGTGGTCTCTACTCATCTCGTCTCATGTCGTCTCCTCTGGTCTCGACTCGTCTGGTCTCGACTCGTCTCGACTCGACTCGTCTCCTCTCGTCTTGTTTAATCTGGTCTCGACTCATCTGGTCTCGACTTGGCTGGTCTCCACTCGTCTCATCTTGTCTCATCTCGTTTCATCACTTCTCATCTCGTTCATCTCATCTCGTCCAGTCTCATCTCATCCAGTCTTGTCTCGTCTTGTCTCGCCTCGTCTCGCCTTGTCCAGTCCCATCCTGTCCCGTCGCATCCAGTCTCTTGGTCTTGTCTCGTCTCGTCTCGTCTGGTCCTGTCTCGTTCTGTCCCTTCCCGTTTCGTCCCATCTCCTGGTCTCGTCTCATCCTGTCTCGTCTCGTCTCATCCTTCTAGATTGTCTCCCATACAAGTACTATCCGGGAGAGAAGCTGCTTTGCTTCCTTCCTCATTCAGCACGTATGGCCATTGACCATGATCTCTGGCTTCACTGGGGCTTGAACCTAGAACCCTTCTGTGTTTAAAGCAGACATGCTCACTTCTACACAATGGAACTGCGTCCTAATTTTTCATTGTCATATGAAAATTATTCTGACACTTGTAAAGAAACAGCAAGCAGACTTTACTGAATAATATAGGGAATAAACTAATGCAGTAGGAGAGACTAAGACAGAATACAAATGAATACAACACGAACAATGTGAGGGAGGGAAAGAAGAATTACTAAGAATTTGAGTAGGCCTCAAGGATGGGAGAGAACAGAAACTTGCTTACATATTAATGGTGGAAGAAGAATATTTCGATTGAATATCAAGGGTGAAATATCAAAGACAGTCGTGATAAACTGGCACAGCCAGATTGCTAAAACTTGGCTCAGCAGGCTACGAATAAGGCTTGAAATAGAAGAGGACACAAAAAAGTCTGGGCATAGTCTCAGATTTTTTGTATTAATCTGTTCTGTGAATTGACTTGTACACTTCCCCTCCTTCATATGTTGAAGCTCTAATTCCCTACGTGACTGTATATGGAGACGGGAAGGAAATAAAAGTTAAATGACATCATAAATGATTCTTTCTTTCTTTCTTTCTTTCTTTCTTTCTTTCTTTCTTTCATCTATCTTCTTTTCGTTCATTCATTTTCATTATAGACATTTCTTTTTTATAATTCTAGAATTTTTATTCTTTCTTTTTTTCATCCTTTTCTTTCTTTCTTTCTTTAATTTTAAAATAAGCATTTCCTTTTTATAATTCTCTACTTTTTTCTTTCTCTTTTTTTATTACTTTCTTTTATTTTAAAATAAGCATTTCCAATGAATAATTCTCTAATATTTTTTTTCTTTCTTTGTTTATTTTTTTCTTTCTGTTTTCTTTCTTTCTTTTTCTCCTTTTTTCATTTTAAAATAAACATTTTCTTTTAATAATTCTCAACTTTTGTTATTCTTTATTTCTTTGTTTGTATGTTTCTTTGTTTCTTTCTTTTTCCTTCTTTCTTTCTTACTTTTTCTTTCTTTCTCTCTTTTTCCATCATTCTTTCTTACTTTATTTTTAAAATAAGCATTTCGTTATAATAATTCTTTTTTCTTCATTTTTTTCTTTATTACTTTCTTTTATTTTAAAAAAGCATTTCCTTTTTATAATTCTCGACCTATTTTTCTTTCTTTCTTTCATTCTTCTTTCATTTTTAAAATAAGTATTTAATTTTTATAATTCCCTACTTTTTTCTTTCTGTCCTCCTTTCAATTTTTTTCTTTTTTTCATTTTAAAATAAGCATTAGTTTTTCTATAATTATCTAGTTTTTTTTTTCCTTTCTTGTTTATTTCATTCTTTTATTTCAAATTTAACATTTTTTAATTCTCATTTTTTTGTTTCTTTCTCTCTGTCTTTCGTTTTAAAATAAGCATTTCCTTTTTATAATTCTCTAATTTTTTTGTTTCTTTTTTCATTTTAAAATAAGCATTTTCTTTTTATAATTCTCTACTTTTTGTCTTTCTTTCTTTCTTCCTTTCCTTCTTTTGTTCATTTTAAAAGAAACATTTCTTTTTTAAAATTCTCTACATTTTTTTCTTGATTTCATTCTTTATTTCTTTTATTTTAAAATAAGCATTTCTTTTTTTTTTTAATTTTCTACTGTTTTCTTATTTTCTATCCGTCTTGTCTTGTCTGGTCTCGACTCATCTCGTCTTGAGTCGTCTGGTCTGGACTCGTCTGGTCAGGTCTTCTCTTGTCTCGTCTTGTCTCGTCTGGTCTGGTCTCGACTCGTCTGGTCTCAACTCATCTTATTTCGACTTGTCTGGTTTTGACTCGTCTGCTCTCGACTCGTCTCGTCTCATCTCGTCTGGTCTCGACTCGTCTGTTCTCGACACGTCTGATTTCGTCTCGTGTGGTCTCGACTCGTCTGGCCTCGACTCATCTCGTCTCATCCATCTTGTCTTGTCTCGTTCTGTCTCGTCCCGTCCTGTCCCGTCCAGTCTTGTCCCGTCCCGTCTCCTCGTCTTGTCTCGTCTAGTCTCAACTCGTCTGGTCTGGTCTGGTCTCGTCTCGTCTGGTCTCGTCTCGTCTGGTCTCGATTCATCTGCTCTCAACTCGTATGGTCTCGTCTCGTGTGGTCTTGACTCGTCTGGTCTCGATCGTCTGGTCTCGTCTCGTCTCGTCCGTCTCGTCTCGTCTCTTCCTGTCTCGTCTTGTCCCATCCCGTCTCCTCGTCTTAACTCATCTCGTCTCGACTCGTCTTGTCTCGTCTTTTTGCATCTCTTCTCATCTCGTCTCGTCTCATCTCGTCTCGTATCATCTCGTCCCGGCTCCTTGTTTCGTCTCGTCTCGTCTTGTCCTTTTAGATTGTATCCCATGCAAGTACTATCCGGACCAGAAGCTCCTTTGTTCCCTTCCTTGATCAGCGTGCTATTGCCATTGAACGTGAGCTCTGTTTTCACTGGGGCTTGAACCTAGGCCCTTCTGTTTTTAAAGCAGACACGCTCACTTCTAAACTATGGAATTGCGTCCTAAGTTTTCATTTTCATATGAAAATTATTCTGACACTGTTAAAGAAACAGCAAGCAGATTTTACTGAATAATAAAGAAGATAAACTTTTGCAGTAGGGGAGGCTGAGACAGAACTCAAATGAATACAACACGAACAGTGTGAGGGAGGGAGAGGAGAATTACTATGAATTTGAGCAGCCCTCAACGATGGAAGAGAATACAAACTTGCTTACATATTCATTGTGGAAGAGTATATTTCGATTGAATATCAAGGGTGAAATGTCAAAGACAGTATTGATAAACTGGCCTAGCAAGATTGGAAAAACTGGGCTCAGCAGGCTACGAATAAGGCTTGAAAGAGAAGAGGACGCAAAAAATCTGGGCAAAGTCTCAGACGTTTCGTATTAATCTCTGCTGTAAATTGACTTGTACCCTTCCCCTCCTTCATATGTTGAAGCCCTAATTCCCTACGTGACTGTATATGAAGAGGGGAAGGAAATAAAAGTTAAATGACATCATAAATGATTCCATATTTTATTCTTTTTTTCTTTCTTTTTTTTTGTTTTTTTCTTTCTTTCATACATTTTTATTATAGACATTTCATATATAATTCGCAACTTTTTATTATTTCTTTTTTTCATTCATTCATTCATTCTTTCTTTACTTATTTATTTATTTTTAAAAGGCATTTTCTTTTTCTAGTTCTCTTCTGTTTTCTTTGTTCATGTATTTCCTTGTTTCTATGTATCTTTCTCCTTTTTTAAAATAATCATTTTCTTTTAATAATTTTCTACTTTTTACTTTCTTTCTTTCTTTCTTCCTTTCTTAATTTCATTTTAAAATAAGCATTTCCTTTTTATAATTCTCTAATATTTCTCTTCTTTCTTTCTTTCTTTCTTTCTTTCTTTCTTTCTTTCTTTCTTTCTTGCTTGCTTGCTTGCTTGCTTTCTTGCTTTCTTGCTTTCTTGCTTTCTTTCTTTCTTTCTCTTTTTTTCCATCATTTTTTTTATGTTCATTTTAAAATAAGCACTTCATTTTAATAATTCTCTACTTTTTTCTTTATTTTTTTATTTATTACTTTCTTTCATTTTATAATAAGCATTTACTTTTTATAATTTTCTAAATTTTTTTTCCTTCTTTCTTTATTCTTTCTTAATTTTTAAAATAATAATTTAATTTTTATAAATCTCTACTTTTTCTTTTTGTCATCCTTTCCTTTTTTTTCATTTTAAAATAAGCATTACTTTTTTTATACTTATCTAGTATTTTCTTTTTTTCTTTATTGTTTATTTCGTTTTTTTTTAATTAAGCATTTTTTTAATTCTCATTTTTTTCTTTCTTTCTATCTTTCATTTTAAAATAAGAATTTCCTTTTTATAATTCTCTAATTTTCTTTGTTTCCTTTTTTCATTTTAAAATAAGCATTTACTTTTAATAATTTTCTACTTTCTCTCTTTCTTTCTTTTTTCCTATCCTTCTTTCTTTCATTTTAAAAGAAGCATTACTTATTTATAATTCTCTACTTTTTTTCTTGATTTCTTTCTTTATTTCTTTTATTTTAAGATAAGCATTTCTTTTTTATAATTTTCTACTGTTTTCTTTTTTACTCTCCGTCTTGTATCATCTGGTCTCGACTCATCTGGTATCGTCTCCTCTCGTCTCGACTCGTCTCGTCTCGTCTTGTCTCATCTAGTCGCGACTCGTCTCGTTTCAACTCATCTTGTCTCGTACTTGTAGATTGCCTCCAATGCAAGTACTATCTGGACTAGAAGTTCCTTTGCTTCCTTCTTTGTTCAGCGTGCTATAGCCATTGACCGTGAGCTCTGGCTGCACTTTTGATTGAACCTAGGCCTTTCTGTGTTTAACGCAGAGATGCTCACTTCTACACTATGGAATTGCATCCTAAGTTTCCATTTTCATGTGAAAATTATTCTGACACTGTTAAAGAAACAGCAAGCAGAATTTACTGAATAATATAGGGGATAAACTATTGCAGTAGGGGAGACTGAGACAGAACTCAAATGAATACAACCCGAACAGTGTGAGGGAGGTAGAGGAAAATTACTACGAATTTGAGTAGGCCTCAAAGTTAGAGAGAATAGAAACATGGTTACATATTAATCATAGAAGAAGACTATTTTGATTGAATATCAAGCGTGAAATATCAAAGACAGTCTTAATAAACTGGCCTAGAAAGATTGCAAAAACTGGGCTCAGCAGGCTACAAATAAGGCTTGAAAAAGAAGAGGACGCAATAATGTCTGGGCAAAGTCTCAGATGTTTTGCCTTAATCTGTGCTGTGAATTGACTTGTATCCTTTTCCTCTTCTATATGTTGAAGCTCTAATTCCCTAAGTGACTTTATATGGAGAAGGGAAGTGAATAAACATTTAATGACATCATAAATGATTCTTTCTTTCTTTCTTTCTTTCTTTCTTTATTTTTTTTTTACTTTTTTTCATTCATTTTTATTATAGGCATTTCATTTTTATAATTCTCTACTTTTTATTCTTTCCTAATTTCATCATGTCATTCTTTCTTTCTTACTTTTTACTGTCTTTCTGTCTTTAATTTAAAAATAAGCATTTTATTTTTATAATTCTCTACTGTTTTCTTTCTCTTTCTTTTTTTAATACTTTCTCTTATTTTAAAATAAGCATTTTCAATTAATAATTCTCTAATATTTCTTTCTTTCTTTCTTTTTTTCTTTCTTTTTTCTTTCTTCCTTTCTTTCTTTTCTTCATTTTAAAATAAGCATTTTATTTTTATAATTCTCAACTTTTGTCTTTCTTTCTTTCTTTCTTTCTTTCTTTCTTTCCTTCTTTATTTCTTTCTTTTTCCATCATTCTTTCTTACTTTCATTTTAAAATAAGCATTTTATTTTAATAATTCTCTACTTTTTTCTTTATTTTTTTGTTTATTACTTTTTTTCATTTTAAAATAAGCTTTTACTTTTTATATTTCTTTAAACTTTCTTTCCTTGTTTCTTTCATTGTTTCTTTCATTTTGAAAATAAGTATTTAATTTTTGTAATTTTCTACTTTTTTCTTTCTGTCTTCCTTTCCTTATTTTCATTCTTTCATTTTAAAGTAAGCATTACTTTTTTATAATTATCTATTTTTTTGTTTATTGAGTTCTTTTCTTACAAATTGAGCATTTTTTTAATTCTCATCTTTTGGTTTCTTTCTCTATGTCTTTCATTTTAAAATAAGCATTTACTTTTTATAATTCTTTTCTTTCTTTCTTTCTTTTCTTTTCTTTCTTTCTTTCTTTCTTTCTTTCTTTCTTTCTTTCCTCCTTTCTTTTTTTCTTTCATTTTAAAAGAAGCATTATTTTTTGTAATTCTCTACATTTTTTCTTGCCTTCTTTCTTTATTTCTTTTATTTTAAAATAATAATTTTCTTATAATTTTTTACTGTTTTCTTTTTTTCTATCTGTCTCATCTCGTCTGGTCTCGACTTTTCTGGTCTCGAATCATCTCGTTTCAACTCGTCTGGTGTCGACTCGTTTTGTCTCTACTACTCTCATCTCATCTCGTCTGGTCTCGACTCGTCTCGTCTACTTTTATCTCGTCTCGACTCTTCTGGTCTCGACTTGTCTATTCCTGACTCATCTCGTCTCAACTTGTCTCATCTCGTGTCATCTTGTCTGGTCTCGACTCGTCTGGTCTCGACTTGTCTGGTCTCGACTCGTCTCGTCTTGTATCGTCTCGTCTCGTCCCATCCCATCTCGTACCGTCCCGTGTCCTCATCTCGTCTGTCTCGTCTCGTGTCATCTCGAATTGTCTCATCTCGTCTCGTCCTGTCTCAACTCATCTCGTCTCTACTCGTCTCGTCCCATCTCGTCTCATCTTGTCTCATCTTGTCTCATCTCGACTTGTCTCATCTCGTCTCGTCTCATCTCGTCCTTATAGATTGTCTCCCATGTGAGTACTATCTAGACCAGAAGCTCTTTTGCTTCCTTCCTCATTCAGCGTGCTAAGGCCCGTGACTGTGAGCTCTGGCTTCACTGGGACGTGAACCTAGGCCCTTCTGTGTTTAAAGCAGACATGCTTACTTCTACACTATGGAATTGTGTCCTAAGTTTCCATTTTCATATGAAAATTATTCTGACACTCTTAAAGAAACAGCAAGCAGATTTTACTGAATAATATAGGGGATAAACTATTGCAGTAGGAGAGACTTAGACATAACTCAAATGAATACAACACAAACAGTGTAAGGGAGGGAGAGGAGAATTACTACGAGTTTGAGTAGGACTCAAGAATGGTAGAAAATAGAAACTTGCTTACATATTAATGGTGGAAGAAGACTATTTCAATTGAATTTCAAGGGTGAAATATCAAAGACAGTCTTGATAAACTGGCCCAGCCTGATTGCAAAAACTGGGCTCAGCAAGCTACGAATAAGGCTTGAAAGAGAAGAGGACACAAAAAAGTCTGGGCAGAGTCTCAGATGGTTTGTATTAATCTGTGCTGTGAATTGACTTGTACCCTTCCCCACCTTCATATGTGAAATTTCTAATTCCCTACGTGACTATATATGGAGACAGAAATAAATAAAAATTAAATGACATCATAAATGATTCTTTTTTTTCTTTTTTTTCTTTCTTTGTTTTTTTCTTTCTTTCAATCATTTTCATTATCTGCATTTCCTTATTATAATTCTCGACTTTTTATTCTTTCTTTCATTTTTTCATTCTTTCTTTCATTCATTCTTTCTTTCTTTAATTTTAAAATAAGCATTTCCTTTTTATAATTCTCTACAGTTTTCTATCTCTTTCTTTTTTATTACTTTCTTTTATTTTAAAATATGCATTTCCAATGAATAATTCTCTAATATTTTCTTTTTTTCTTTTTTCTTTGTTTCTTTCTTTCTTTCCTTTTTTCATTTTAAAATAAGTATTTTCTTTTTATAATTCTCAACTTTAGTCTTTCTTTGTTTTTTTCTTTCTTTTCTTTCTTTCTTTTCTTCTTTCTTTCTTTTTTCTGTCTTTCTTTAATTTTGAAATAAGCTTTTCCTAGTCATAGTTCTCTTCTGTTTTCTTTTCTTTCTTTTTTTTCTTTCTTTTATTCTAAAATATGCATTTCCTTTTAATAATTTTCTAATATTTTCTTTCTTTCTTTGCAAATTTTTTCTTTTTTTTCTTTCTTTTCTTCATTTTAAAATAAGCATTTTCTTTTTATAATTCTCAAATTTTGTCTTTCTCTCTTTTTTTCTCTCTTCTTTCTTTCTTTCCTTCTTCCTTTCTTCCTTTTTTTATTTCTTTTATCCTTCCTTCCTTCCTTCCTTCCTTCCTTCCTTCCTTTCTTTCTTTCTTTCTTTCTTTTTCTTTCATTCTCTCTTTTTCCATAATTGTTTATTACTTTCATTTTAAAATAAGCATTTCATTTTAATAATTCTCCACTTTTTTCTATATTTTTTGTTTATTACTTTCTTTCATTTTAAAATAAGCATTTACTTTTTATAATTTTCTAAATTATCTTTTTTTCTTTCTTTAATTCTTTCATTTTTAAAATAAGTATTTAACTTTTATAATTCTCTACTTTTTTCTTTCTGTCATTCTTTTCTTTTCTCTTTCTTTCATTTTAAATTAAGCATTAGTTTTTTTATAATTATCTAGTTTTTTTCTTGTTTATTTCATTCTTTTTTCAAATTCAGCATTTTTTTAATGCTCATTTTTTTGTTTCTTTCTATCTGTCTTTCATTTTAAAATAAGCATATACTTTTTATAATTCTCTAATTCCTCTTTGTTTCTTTTTTTCATATTAAAATAAGTATTTACTTTTATAATTCTCTATTTCTGTCTTTCTGTTTTCTTCCATTACTTCTTTCTTTCTTCTTAAAAGAAGCATTGCTTTTTTATAATTATCTACATTTTTTTACTTGACTTCTTTCTTTATTTCTTTTATATTAAAATAAGCAATTTTTTAAATAATTTTCTACTGTTTTTTTTTTTCTATCCCTCTCGTCTCGTATGGTCTTGACTTGCCTGGTTTCGACTCGTCTGGTCTCAACTCGTCTTGTCTGTATCGTCTTGTCTCGTCTAATCTGGTCTCGACTCATCTGCTCTCGACTCGTCTGCTCTCGACCCGTCTGGTCTCGACCTTTCTGGTCTCGACTCGTTTGGTCTCGACTCGTCTCGTCTCTTCTTGTGTGGTCTCGACTTGTCTCGTCTTGTCTCTTTTCGTCTCATTCGTCTAGTCTCGTCTTGTCCCATCTCGTCTCGTCTCATCTCGTCCAGTCCCGTACTGTCAGTCCCGTCACGTCTTGTCTCCTGGTCTTGTCTCGTCTCGTCTCGTGTCGTCCGGTTTCGAATCGTCTGTTCTCGACTCATCTGGTTTCGACTCGTCTCTTCTCAACTCATCTCGTTTCGACTAGTCTCATCTTGTCTCTTCTCGTCTGGTCTCAACTTGTCTGGTCTGGACTCGTTTGATCTCAATTCGTCTCGTCTCCTCTCGTTTCATCTGGTCTCGACTTCTCTGGTCTCAACTCGACTCGTCTCAACTCGTCTGGTCTTGACTTGTGTTGTCTCGACTCATCTGGTCTCAGCTCGTCTGGTCTCGACTGTCTCGCCTCATCTGGTCTCGTCTCATCTGGTCTCGACTCGTCTGGTCTCGGCTTGTCTCTGTTCGTCTAGTCTCATCTCGTCTGGTCTCGAATCGCCTTGTCTCGACTCATCTGTTTTCGACTCTTCTCGTCTCATGTCGTCTCATCTCGTCTCGTCTCCTCTGGTCTCGACTCGTCTCGTCTCATCTCGTCTCCTCTCGTCTCGTCCCATCCTATCTCGTCTCGTCTCAACTTGTCTCGTCCCGTCTCATTTCGTCCCATCTCGTCTCATCTCTTCTTTTCTTGTCCCTTCCCATCCCGTCCTGTCCCGTTCCGTCTCCTCGTCTCCTCTCCTCTCGTCTCGTCCTTCTAGATTGTCTCCCATGCAAGTATTATGCGGATGAGAAGCTCCTTTGCTTTCTTTTTTTGTTCAGTGTGCTATGGCCATAGACCGTGAGCTGTGGCTTCACTGGGATTGAACCCAGGACCTTCTGTCTTTAAAGCACACATGCTCATTTCTACACTATAGAATTGCATCCTAAGTTTCCATTTTCATATGAAAATTATTCTGACACCCTTAAAGAAACAGCAAGCAGATTTTAAGGAATAATATAGGGAATAAACTATTGCAGTAGGGGACACTGAGACAGAATTCAAATGAATACAACACGAACAGTGTGAGGGAGGGAGAGAAAAATTACTACGAATTTGAGTAGACCTCAAGGATGGGAGAGATTACAAACTTGCTTACATATTAATGGTGGAAGAAGACTATTTCAATTGAATATCAAGGGTAAAATATCAAAACAGTCTTGATAAACTGGCCTAGCAAGGTTGCACAAACTGGGCTCAGCAGGCTACAAATAATGCTTGAAAGAGAAGAGGACGCAAAAAAGTCTGGGCAAAGTATCAGATGTTTTGTATTAATCGGTGCTGTGAATTGACTTGTACCCTTTCCCTCCTTCATATGTTGAAGCTGTAATTCCTTACGTGACTGTATATGGAGATGGGAAGGAAATAAATGTTAAATGACATCATAAATAATTTTTTCTTTCTTTCTTTCTTTCTTTCTTTCTTTGTTTTCTTTTTTTTCATTCATTTTTATTATAGGCATTTTCTTTTTATAATTCTCGACTTTTTATTCTTTCTTTCATTTTTTCTTTCTTTCTTTTTTCTTTTTTCCGTCTTTATTTAATTTTAAATTAAGCATTTTCTTTTTATAATTCTCTACTGCTTTCTTTCTTTTTTTAAAATACTTTCTTTCATTTTAAAATAAGCATTTCTTTTTAATAATTCTCTAATATTTTCTTAGTTTCTTTGTTTATTTTTTCCTTTCTTTCTTTTTTCCTTTCTTTCTTTCATTCATTTTAAATAAGCATTTTATTTTTATAATTCTCAACTTCTGTCCTTCTTTCTTTCTTTTATCTTTTTTTCTTTTTTTCTTCCTTTCTTTCTCTCTTTTTCCATCGTTCTTTCTTACTTTCATTTTAAAATAAGCATTTCGTTTTAATATTTTTTTACTTTTTTCTTTATTTTTTGTATTACTTTCTTTGATTTTAATAAATCATTCACTTTTTATATTTCTCAAAATTTTCTTTCCTTCTATCTTTCATTCTTTCTTTCATTTTTAAAATAAGTATTTAATTTTTATAATTCTCTACTTTTTTCCTTCTGTCTTCCTTTCCTTTTTTTTCATTTTAAAATAAGCATTACTTTTTTTATAATTATCTAGTTTGTTCTTTTTCCTTTCTTGTTTATTTTGTTCTTTTTTTTAAATTAATGAGTTTTTTAATTCTCATTCTTTTATTTCTCTGTGTCTTTCATATTAAAATAAGCATTTCCTTATTATAATTCTCTAATTTTTCTTTGTTTCTTTTTTTCATTTTAAAATAAGCATTTAATTTTTATAATTTTTTTTCTGTCTTTTCTCTTTCCTCCTTTCTTTCTTTCATTTTAAAAGAAGCATTATTTTTTATAATTTTCTACATTTTTTCTGGCCTACTTTCTTTATTTTTTTTATTTTAAAATAAGCATTTTTATTTCATAATTTTCTACTGTTTTCCAATTTTCTATCTGTCTCATCTCATCTCATCTCGACCTTTCTGGTCTCAACTCGTCAGCTTTTGACTCGTCTGGTCTCGACTCGTCTGGTCTCGTCTGGTCTCGTCTGGTCTCGACTTGTCTGGTCTCAACTCGCCTGGTCTCGACTCATCTCGTCTTGTCTCGTCTCATCTGGTCTCGACTCGTCTGTTCTCCTCTCGTCTCATCTCGTCTCGTCCATCTCATCTGGTCTCAACTCGTCTCATCTCGTCTCGTCTCGTCTCGTCTCATCTGGTCTCGAATCGTCTCGTCTCGTCTCGTCTCGACTCGTCTCGTCTCATCTTGTCTGATCTCGACTCGTCTGGTCTCGACTTGTCTCGTATCGTCTAGTCTCGTCTCTTCTCGTCCCTCTTGTCTCCTCTCATCTCGTCTCGTCACCTCCTTTCTCATTTCGTCCCGTCACCTCCTGTCTCATCTCGTCTCGTACCGTCTTGTCTCGTCCCGTCTCGTCCGGTCTCGTCTCGTCATGTCTCATCTCGTCTGGTCTCGACTAACTCATCTCGACTCGTCTCATCTCTTCTCGTCTCGTCTCATCTCCTCTGGTCTTGACTGCTGTGGTCTCGACTTGTCTGGTCTCCACTCGTCCCGTCTCATCTCGTCTCGTCTCATCTCGTCTGTCTCGACTCATCTCACCTCGTCTCGTCTCGTCCTTGTAGATTGTCTCCTATGCAAGTACTATCCGGACCAGAAGCTCCTTTGCTTCCTTCCTCATTTAGCTTGCTATGGCCATTGACTGTCAGCTCTGGCTTCACCGGGGCTTGAACCTAGGCCTTTCTGTGTTTAAAGCAGACATGCTCACTTCTACACTATGGAATTACGTTCTAAGTTTTCATTTTCATATGAAAATTTTTCTGACACTTTTAAGGAAACAGCAAGCAGATATTACTGAATAATATAGGGGATAAACTATTGCAGTAGGGGAGAATGATACAGAACTCAAATGAATACAGCACAAACAGTGTGAGGGAGGGAGAGGAGAATTACTATGAATTTGAGTAGGCCTCAACGTAGGAGGAGAATAGAAACTTGCTTACATATTAATGTTGGAAGGAGACTATTTCGATTGAATATCAAGGGTGAAATATCAAAGACATTTTTCATAAACTGGCCTAGCAAGGTTGCAAAAACTGGGCTCAGCAGGCTACGAATAAGGCTTGAAAGAGAAAAGAATGCAAAAAAGTCTGGGAAAAGTCTCAGATATTTTGTATTAATCTGTGCAGTGAATTGACTTGAACCCTTCCCCTCCTTCATATGTTGAAGCTCTAATTCCCTACGTGATTGTATATGGAGACGGGAAGGAAATAAAAGTTAAATGACATCATAAATGATTCTTTCTTTTTTCTTTCTTTCTTTCTTTCTTTCTTTCTTTCTTTCTTTCTTTGTTTTCTTTTTCTTTCATTCATTTTTATTATAAATATTTCTTTTTTATAATTGTGGACTTTTTATTCATTCTTTCTTTCATTCTTTTTTTTTCTTTTTTTGTCTTTTTTTACTTTTAAAATAAGCATTTCCTTTTTATAATTCTTTACTGTTTTCTTTCTTTCTTTCTTTCTTTTTTCTTTCTTATTTTTCATTTTAAAATAAGCATTTTCTTTTTATAATTCTCAACATTTTTTTCTTTCCTTTTTTCTTTCTTTCTTTCTTTCTTTTTCTTTCTCTTTCTTTCTTTCTTTTTCTTTCTTTCTCTTTCTTTCTTTCTTTCTTTTCTTCATTCTTTCTTTCTCTCTTTTTCCATCATTCTTTCTTACCTTCATTTTAAAATTAGCATTTCATTTTAATACTTGTCTACTTTTTTGTTTATTACTTTCTTTCATTTTAAAATAAGCATTTACTGTTTATAATTTTATAAATTAACATTCTTTCTTTCATTCTTTCATTTTTAAAATAGATATTTAATTTTTATAATTCTCTACTTTTTTTTGTCTTCCTTTCCTTTTTTTTAATTTTAAAATAAGAATTTCTTTTTTTATAATTTTCTACTGTTTTCTCTTTTTTTATTCATCTCATCTCATCTCGACTCGTCTGCTCTTGACTCATTTGGTCTCGACTCGTCTGCTTTCGACTTGTCTTGTGTCAACTCGTATGCTCTCGAATCGTCTGGTCTCGACTCATTTGTTCTTGTCTCTCGTGTTGTCTCGTCTCGTCTGGTCTCGACTCGTCTGGTCTCAACTCGTGTGGTCTCGACTTGTCTCGTCTCGTCTCATCTCGTCTCATCTTGTCTCGACTCGTCTGGTCTCGTCCATCTCGTCTGGACTCGACTCATCTCATCTCATTTCGTCTGGTCTCGCCCTGTCCGGTCTCGACTTGTCTCATCTCGACTCGTCTCGTCTCGACTCATCTAGTCTCATCTCATCTCGTCTGGTCTCGTCTCGTCTTATCTCGACTCGTCTGGTCTCGACTCTTCTCGTTTTGACTCGTTTGGTCTCAACTCGACTCTTCTCATCTCGACTTGTCTCTTCTCGTCCTGTCTCGTCTGGTCTTGAGTCGTCTAGTCTCGACTCGTCTCATCTCGTCTGTTCTCGACTTGTCTGGTCTCGACTCGTCTGTTCTCGACTCGTCTACTCTCGACTTGTCTTGTCTCGACTCTTCTCTTTTCGACTCATTTGGTCTCGATTTGACTCGACGCATCTCATCTCTACTCGTCTCGTATCATCCTGTCTCGTCTGGTCTTGAGTCGTCTGGTCTCGACTCGTCTGGTATCTACACGTTGGTCTCGACTATGTCTCCTCTCATCTCGTCTCGTCTCATCTCATCCGTCTCCTCTCGTCTCGTCTCGTCTTGTCTCGTCTCGTCTGGTTTCGACTCGTCTGGTCTCGACTCCTCTCGTCTCGACTTCTCTCGTCTCAAATCGTCTCTTCTGGTCGCGACTCTTCTCTTCTCGTCTCATCTCATTCATCTCTTCTCATCTCGTCTCACCCCATCCCATCTCGTCCCGACTCGACTCCTCCTCTCGTCTCGTCACGTCTCATCTTGTCTCATCCTTGTAGATTGTCTCTCATGCAAGTACTGTCTGGACCAGAAGCTCCTTTTTCCTTCCTCGTTCCGCGTGCTTTGGCCATTGACCATGAGTTCTGGCTTCACTGGGGCTTGAACCTAGGCCCTTCAGTGTGTAAAGCAGACATGCTCACTTCTACACTATGGAATTGCGTCCTAACTTTCCGTTTTCATATGAAAATTTTCTGACATTCTTAAAGAAACAACAAGCAGGTTTTACTGAATAATATAGGGGATAAACTATTGCAGTAGGGGAGACTGAGACAGAACTCAAATGAATACAACACGAACAGTGTGAGGGAAGAAGAGGAAAATTACTAAGAATTTGAGTAGGCCTCAAGGACGTGAGAGAATAGTAACCTGTTTAGATATTAAGGGTAGAAGAAGACTATTTCGATTGAATGTTAATGTTGTAATAACAAAGACAGTCTTGATAAACTGGCCTAGCAAGATTGCAAAAATGTGGCTCAGCAGGCTACAAATAAGGCTTGGAAGAGAAGAGGACGCAAAAAAGTTTGGGCAAAGTCTCAGATGTTTGTATCATTCTGTGCTGTGAATTGACTTGTATCCTCCCCTTCCTTCATATGTTGAAGCTCTAATTTTCTACATCACTCTTAATGGAGACGGGAAGAAAATAAAAGTTAAATGACATCATAAATGATTTTTTTCTTTCTTTCTTTCTTTCTTTCTTTCTTTCTTTCTTTCTTTCTTTCTTTCTTTCTTTCTTTTTCTTTCTTCCTTTCTCTCTTTCTTTTCTTCTTTCTTTCATTCATTTTATTATAGGCATTTCCTTTTTATAATTCTCGACTTTGTATTCTTTCTTTCTTTCTTTCTTTCTTTTCTTTCTTTCTCTAATTTTAAAATAAGCATTTCTTTTTTCATAAATCTCTACTGTTTTATTTCTCTTTATTTATTACTTTCTTTTATTTTAAAATAAGCATTTCCTTTTAATAATTCTCTAATATTTTCTTTCTTTCTTTGTTTATTTTTTCCTTTCCTTCCTTCCTTTCTTTTTTTTTCTTTCTTTCTTTCTTTCTTTCTTTCTTTCTTTCTTTCTTTCTTATTTCTTTCTTTCTTTTTTTCATTCCTCTTTCATTCTTTCTTTCTTTCTCTCTTTTTCCCTCATTATTTCTTACTTTTATTTTAAAATAAGCATT
The DNA here is from genome assembly GCA_030015415.1 of Cynopterus sphinx. Classification (NCBI taxonomy): domain Eukaryota; kingdom Metazoa; phylum Chordata; class Mammalia; order Chiroptera; family Pteropodidae; genus Cynopterus; species Cynopterus sphinx. The sequence continues at coordinate 59,154,573 of CM057382.1, forward strand.
TCATTTTAATAATTCTCTACTTTTTCTTTTATTTTTATGTTTATTACTTCTGTGTCTAATCTTTCTCAGCCTCTCTTCTATAAAGATTCCTGAGATTATACTTAGGTCCCACTTTGATAGCCTCTTCATCTCAAAGTCTTTGATTTAATCCGATCTATTAGCTTTTTTTTTTTTTTTCATATAAGGTAACTTTCACAGATTCCAGAAATTTGAACATGGATGTCTCTGGGAGACTAATATTCAGCCCACCACACATGTTTCTCTTGTTTTGTGGCATGTCGAGATATCTTGAACTTTCCAGCCCAGAGCTGGTAGAAGTAACTCTTTCAAGGAGCACTGGTTCCTCTTAGTAGGAAATTGTACTTAGAGACCACAGTCTGGTCTTAAGGGGTGTTTATGGCCATTGGGTTGACATTGCTCTTAGTTGTTTTGAGGTGGAAAGAGACAGAAAGTAGATGCATTTGTAGAAAGAAAAAAAAATGGTATCTGTGCTTTTAAACAGTTTTATTTGTATGTCTTTTCTCATGCTGAAAAAATTTCATTTTTAGTAATAGTAACACAATTCATAATTATGTATTTGCTTTATCTTGATAATACCAATGCAATCACTATTAATAGCATACTGAATGAATTTAAGATTTTTTTGGAAAAGTAATGCTAAAATTGAAAAAAATATTTTAGTGATGACATAATTCTCCTGTCTGCCACCAACTTCCATATAAAATTAGTTTGCATTCCTTTTAAACATTTTAGCAATTGCTTCTGTTAAAATTTATTTGTGTAGCATATTCTCTTTTCTATTTTTTTATTATAATTATTATTAAACTTTTTGGGGGGGATGAGGCAGCTCTTCGTTGACTTCACACATTGCAAGGATCTTGTCAGCTTACAATACCTTACCTTTTATTTTTTACGGTTACAGCACCTGGTCTTCCTAGGTGGCCTTCTATCTAAGTACTAAGAAGGATTAACATTGCTTAGGGTCCGAGTTCAGAGGGCACGGGGCCTGTTCAGTGAGGAGGATATTTTCACAGTTCCAAAGTCAAAATTTAAAAATTGGGTACATTCAGAGGGGTCCAGCTTGTATCCAGGTTGCCAATTCTTTCCGTCCATCTTTCATAGGTAACTTACGTTTTAAAACTTTTGATTTAGCCTTATCTATTTTTGAATCAGGAACATATGTAATTTGTAAAATTTTTTTCTCTTCTACATAAGGACACACACTAAACATTGTCCGGGTCTGTTTTTAAACTTCAATCTGGTTGTCCCTTGATGACAGGACATGGAGACATCTTTTGTTCCTTCATAGAGTCGTGTGGGACTCAGGTGAGTGGATGTGCCGCAGTAATTCAACCAGTTCTCCGGGATGTACACTTGGCTCATTTCCACTGTTTTGCTCTTACAAATAGTGCTGTCACAAAGAGCCTTGTCTGCATGTCTTTGTCTGGAGGAAGCCTTCTGGACGTGGCCTTTGAGCTGGTCGGGTGTGCATTTCGGAATGTCCTCCTGTGAGCGGGGGGGTGGGGGGTGGAGCATCCTGGCTGGGAGCAGGGGTCTTTGGGAAAGGACCAGGGCAAGAATGTGAGAGTGCAGAGGAAGGAAGGGTGACATCTTGGAATTAGGACTCCCAGGGCTATTTCCGCCACGTGGTGTGGATGACGATGCAGGAGCTGTGGGGCTGCTAATCGTGGGAGAGGAGAAATGGTGCCCAGGGACCAATGAGGAGTGGGGATGACGAGGATGCCCTCACACGTACCCCTAGGCCCCGCCATCTTCCCTGTCCCCTGGTGTCAGAGAAGCACCAGCTGGAAGCTCAGCTTGGTCGGTCGTGCAGGGAGGTGCTGGCAGGGTGGGGGGTTCAAAACTCAGACCAGAAAAAAGCCTCGATCCTGCGCCTGTTGCGTCCGGGTCACAGGAGGAGGTGAAGGAGACAGAGTGGAGCCTGCGCACTGCTGAGCACTGTGGACAGCCAGCTAGCCTTGTCCCAAAGGGGGTGCAGTGCACGGCAGTGGAAGACAGTGTGTCTGAACTCCTGCAGTTGCCTGGTTTCGGGGTCTGAGGGGCAGGACCTGTGAGGGTAGAACGGGGTACCTCAGGGGGTGATGGATGCAGGGTTGGTGGCCTAAGGGACCGCCTTCAGACAGGAGGCTCCCATTCTGGGCTGCCGTGGTTGGTGTCTGTGCAGAGGTGAGGGGGGCTGAGCATGCAGTATCAGAACGTGGGGTCTGGATGTGGGGACAGCGGAGGTGCGGGGCCAGAGGGTCTAGTTGATGTACAGGGAGCAGAGCCCTTGATGAGGATCTGGGCAGTGTGGGCTGATTGTGTCCCGGGGTGGGCGGGGTAACTTGGGGAGCCCCAGGGAACTCTGGGGGACCTTGGAGTAAGGCACTGTGCAGGGGGCGTAGGGAAGGGACACGTGTCGGGGGAGAGTTTGTGGGGCTCAGAGAGGGGCGGAGTGTGCGAGGACCTGGGGCAAGGCGCGGGTGAATGGCCACGGCAGGAGGACAGACCCGAGGGTGCAGGGCTGGTGCAGGCAGGAAGGAGCTCGGGTCTGGCCATGTCCTGGCTGAAGGACACGAACTCCCCATGGTCACGCCCAGGCATGGGAGCTAGAGGAGGTCGAGGGCACGCAAGGGGTGGTGGGGGCAGGACCGGGGACCCCGGCCCCCTGTTCCCAGTTTCAGGGTCCAGAGGGTCACATGCACCATTCCAACCCTATAGTCTTCATGGAAGGCACAAAGAAGCAGAGAGAGATTAAGGAGGAGTTCGCGCCCCTCCCTCTGCACCTACCCTGCCTGTGCCTTTTACCTGGCTATCTGTGTGTTTTGTAACTGAGACTATTTGCCCATTGGGTCCCTCAGCTGATGACTGAAGAGACTGGCGAAGGGGGAACATGTGCGGATTGGGTGGAGGGGGGGAATATAGTTGACACCTGTGTGCATTTCTGGGCACGTGAGTGATTGGGGGACAGGGTGGGGTTCAGGTGTAAGAAAAACTCCTATACTCAAAGTAGTGTAAAGGGGGAAGAGTGGGGAGTCCTGAGCAGCCTGTCCCCAGAGGGGCCCAATTTAAGAGAGATCCTACACATAGATTCTCTGTCTATGGGGTGGAGAGGCGCATCTCACATGGTGGTTCACTGCCTGGGAGGATTCCAAAGCAGCCATCGGTGACATCTTGGCTGGTTGGTGCCAATTCCTCCTGCACCTGACACCTCTGAGTTCTGAGTTGTGATGTTGCTTCTGAGCTGGGGTGTCTGGGAATTTGTTTCAGGGTCAAGGCCTCTCTAGGTTCTGAGCAGAAGCAGTGACAAAGCACTGAGAGGTGGGGGCACAATTGGGGTCTCGGTGGGAGGAAGGTCTGGGGCCAGCGCGACATGGGAGCACAGTAGGAGCTGAACCTTTATTGGGGGGTGTGTGTTTCTGACGGGGTGGAGAAAAGACCTCACACGCACTGTCGTGGCCATGTCTGGATGATTTGGTAGAGCTGGTCTCTTGGCGAGAGCTTCTGCTACACTTGCCAGTGTCCTTTGACCTTGTAGTTGCGGTGCAGGAATCCTTGAGCCAGACAACAAGCCAGCAGACTCTTGGCCGCCCTGATGGCCCTTGGCAGGGGAGGTCCACTCTGGGTGGGGCAGAGGCAGGAGTGGAGTTGGGGCTTCCTCAGAGTACAGGGGAAGTGTGGGGCAGCGGTCTGAACTGTGCCCTCCCAGCTGGCACGCCAGGGCCCAGATCCCACTCTGCCATTCCCTGGCCCTGACTTAGCTGCTCTGTGCCTCAGTTTCTTCATCTGCGAAAGGAAAGACTAGTGGTCTCTGCCACGGGCTATGTGATCATATGCCTCATCTAAAGCCTATTGAATAGTACCTGGTTGGCAAATTCCAGCTGTCATCGTTACTGCTGCTTCTCCCCTTCCGCCAGATCTCTGGTACTGCACACAGCAATGCTTTCACCGAACACTGCTAGGTGCCAGGTGCCGGCAGAATAACTTTTCAACAGATGAAGTAATCCTCATCCAGACTGTATGGTTGAAATCGTATTACCCAAGGGAGGAAATGATACTAGGACAAGCAGTCACTTGTGCAAGGTCACAGAGCTTGTAGGTGGCCGTCTCCCAATGACTACAGAGAGTTCTGTGCTGTCCCCCAGGCAAGGGTCAGCCCCCTCCCCTGTCAGCTAGAAAGTCACTCACCCATTTAGCTGCCCACGAAGGTGATGTCGATGAATCTGTGGTTCCAGCCTTCGCCTGAGTGTTCCCCCATCATAGTCCAGCCGCGGCCCTCATACACGAGTCAGTCTTTTCCGATCAGGAAACTGTTGGTGGTGCATGAGGGAGGGTAATGAATGAGGGAGGACCTCCTGGAAAAAGATTCCCTTCCCCTCCTGCACTCACCCCTGTCTTTATTCCTGTCACTCACACACATGTCCCCAAGCCTCCTCCTCCCATTTTTTCTCAACCACCACAGTGACAGTGGGTTGTGCTCTTCCAAGTACAGGTCTCTGCACAATTTATTATCCTCACAGAAACCCATGAGTCACTCTTTCTTTGATTCTGTAGACAGAGAATCAGAGAGTTGGAGACACCTGCCCACGGTCACACAGCCAGTCAGGGACAGAGCCAGGATTTTCACCCAGCTCCTCGGGACTCCCACCTCCAGGATCTGAACCCTTGTTCCCTTCTGCCTCCCTGGAGGATCTGTTGTGGTTTTGGTTTTCTAAGTCCTCACATGCAGTAAGTCCTCTGAGGCAGGTACTGTCATTACCCTGACTTTAAGCTGAGGAAGCAGAGACTTAGAGACGATTTGTCCAAGGTCATGCCCCAGAGATCCCTGCCTCAGAACTCTCCATCAAGAAGCCATTTGGCCCTCACTCCAGCCTCCATCCTGTACTGTTACCCACCAGGGTCTACTTCCGTGACAGGGTCAGGAACTTAGGGAAGGGGTCACTACTGGACATGTTGCCTGTAACCTCGGCAGATTTTTAAGACCCTGTGGACGCCTCTCGATTGAGCGAGTATGATTGGGCACGTTAAAGTTAACTCAAAGATGGATGTGTGGAGCAGCTGCACCTGCCACCTTCACCCTCTGGCTCTGGTCGCCAGTGATGCACAGCGTGTTGGAACTTCCAGATCTAGGACCCTTAAGAAGCCAGACTCTCAGAATCCAGATCTGAACACCCTAGAAATACCACAGTGAAACTGGACCCCTGGTCTGGGCCAGTAATGGCCCTGCTTATGACTTCAGCACCTGGCACAGGCGACTGGTGCCCCTGATGCATTTGTTAAATGGATGCCTCTACTTTAAATCTTCACCACCAGCAGCAGGTAGGTGCAGTCGGGAGCCCCATTATACAGGTGAAGAAATCGACGCCCTGAGAAAACGTGAGGTGACAAGTGAAGAAGATTCAGAATATTTGGGTCAGGCTCTGAGTCCTCAAATCTGAGAAACAAACCTGAGACTGCTTTCCTGCTGGTGGTTCAGGCCCAAGGCCATGGAGTAAGGCTTGGTCTTCTTGTCCTGAAGGGCAGGCTAAGAGTGTGAGTGTCTTGGAAACACAATCTTGACCTTGGAAACTTTGAATGGTAAAATCTTGACCCAGAAGAGCCGGGGGTACTCTGGGAGACATCTAAAGTACTCCGAGTGAGATCCCCAGATTTCCTGGCTGTACCCTGGCCCAACAGAATCCCATCAAGGTGGCACCTGGAAACCTGCCTTACCAATAAGATGCTGGGAAATGGAAGAGCATGCTCACAGCTGCCCCTTATCTCTGCCTCTACAGTAGAGCCACAATCCACAGCATGACATGACCCACAAGCCCTGTGTTCCTCACTCCTCTCTGTGACCTCCAGCCACACTGACATCTGGACTTTCTGCCTGACCTGCTGGCTTGGCCCCACGTTTTCGCCTGAGTTCCCCTCATCTTACTATGCTTTCCCAGCTGTTCTTTTCCCCCTCGCACATCTGTGTGCTGCCTGCACATGCCCCAGCCCTATGTGGTGAATCTAAAGAAACGACACTGTGGCTGAGTCCACTGTGTGAGGTGTCACCAGGCATTCCGCTGCTGTTTCCCACTGGGGCACCCCCTTCCTGGGGCACCCCCTTCCCGCCCCCTCTCTATGCTTACTTGTAGCCCACATCACAGAAGCCGAGCATCTGCTTGTGAGAGTGCGGCACTTTCTGGGCCTGCTGCCAGCACAGGACCGTCGTGTAGCAGGTGCTGCCCTCCATCTGGAACACTACCACGCAGCATGGCAGTTGGTTCAGACTTTCTGTGCACTTGGATGCCTGGGCCCTCCACTTTTTCCGGGTAACAATGGGGACACAGCATGCCTCAACTTGCACCAGGGTGAGGATCCAGGCCCTGAATCTTCCAGAAACCAGAGGGTGAAGCGCCCAGTTTACTGGATGCCTCTCCACCCATGCTCAGCTGGGTCAGTGGTCCCTTGTCTTTATCATGGATTCTCCCTCCTGCCACCTCAGACCAAAACACAGTGCACCCTGTTGCAGTGCCGGGGAGAAGGAAGCAGAGTCTGGGGTCCCTCGTCACCACCAAGCGAAGTCCTGCGGGGTAAGAGGCAAGGCTCTCTGCACCTTAAGGCCCCGGATTATAAAGGTGGCCCTGGTGGCCCATGTTAGACCCATCGCAGTCCTCCCTGTGCACCAAGTCCCGATGCTGCACACTGGTACCCTGGGCTCTACTGGCCCAGCTCAACCTTTGAGTGGCGCAAAAAGATGAGCACACACGTGCACGCAAAGACACACACATGCACACACGCACACAAGCACACACGTACCTGAATTGGCATTTGTAACTGGGTGGCACTTCAAAAGTGACTGCTTCAAATTGGGCTGAATGGTTACTCAGTCCTGATACCTGGCCTTTCTGCATTTTTAGTCCTTGATGACATGTTTCATCATTTACAGCATAAACAAAATTTCTAGTTTTTTTTTTTTTCTCAAATTGGATATTCAACCCGTATTCTTCAAAGCCACGGGAGTGTGTGTGATAGCGGCTGGCCAGCTTCCAACAACACAACTGGAACATAAAGAACTGTCTTTCTGTGAGTAAAGAGTGTATTTCAGATCCAATTTAAGAGGCTTCAGATTGTACTTTAAAGTCAGGATCAGTCATATTATTTAAGAAAACTGTACTGGATGTCTCCTCAAGCAATTCTCTGATCCCGAATACACACTTTTCAACACCCTGAAGTGAAGAAGCCATCAGGGAAGTTTCAGCCAGCTCATGCTTTACAACAAAAGTGGGAGATTCAAGATGCTGACCGTCGGTTCTGTTATTTGCCACTGTTTCCTCGCTTAGTAGCGTCTCTGTTTTCAGTACACCTGAAATACATGGCCAAGAATTTCCTAAAGTAATGAAGTGGGTACATTCTTTCTCTGTGCCTACTAGAACTTTTTCTGAATTATTTTGATCACAAGAATAAATATGCACTAGGGGTGTTTTTTTTTTTTTCCAGCTGGCTTCCATTTAGACCTGAGAGGGTCAGTGGTGACCATCTCATGGCTGCAGACCATGAAAATGCTTCAGACACTGCCTCACTTTAATTCCCAAAGGGCTTCTGAATTGTTATACTTAAATCTAATGGATTACTGACATTTAATCCCTTATCAGATACAGAACAATGTGCTTCCTTCACCCCCACTGTTTGACGGTGCTCACTAGAGTGGAGGGAGAACATTACTCATGTCATAAATTCCTCTGAAATGACACTTTCTCTGTGTATTGCCTTCCCCAACCCCCTGACTTTATGCTCCCCACTCCGGTGGTCTCAACATGCATGAGCTCTGGCATGTGTGCTTTCTTTCTTAGACTCTCCTCATATAAGGCTGCTTGTATTCATCTTGCTATGAGCTTTAAAATAGGATCTCTAAAATAGTTCGTTACTAGGCGAATAAATAGATTATTAATTAAAGCACATGTGCCAATAAGTCAGAAATAAAAAACAGCTTGGAAAAAAAGATTCAGGAGCAGCGAGTTAAAGAGACAGTGTGCAACAATTGGATTCAGGTGGCAGTTACGCCTCTGCAGGCAGGTACCTCACCTCCCCCCATCAATTAGGTTAATGGGCTTCAGATCACATCAGCATCTGAAATCAATGGAGAACGTAGGAATGAGCTTGGACCTAATTGGCCAGGAGGATTACAAAGGGCGGGTGAAGGTGGCAGGTTGGTCACGAACACACACGACTTGCACCAAGATACTGCGCTGCTCCTGGGTGCCGGTTGAGCAGATGGAGTGCTTTGTCCGTCTTCCCTATGCCCTTTAGCAGGGGACACCGTATGGGAACACCCTTCCCTGCGGCAGCCCAGACCCTCTGAGCAGAAACAGCTAGACTGGAGGCAGAACACTGGCGCCCCCACTTTCCTGGACCGGTCAGGGCTGCTGGTGCCCATGCCCACCCCAGGCTACTGCACCAACCCTTACAAGGGGGCACAGCTTAAAGCCATCCTGGCCCGGATGAAGCCCAGCCTGAGCCTGTGCCTATGCAAGACCAACACCAAGGAGGTAGGCTTGCATGTGAGCCCACGGATAAAAAGGTCTGTTCAGGGATCTCTGGAGCCCTGCACCTTGTGCAGTTGCTCTCCTTGAAACAACACAGGCCCCAGGTCAGCCCTGCAAGACTGGGGCGTCTGTTCTTCAGTGTTGGGGTGCCAGGGCTTGTCCCGGACATGGAAGGACTGGGAGGATGAGGAGACCAAGGTGCTTTCAGGTCCCGTGGATGTCAGCCAGCAGTAGCCATCGCCACCACCCCAGAGGTGCAAATGAAGTCGGGGGCGGAAGATGCCCAGAGTCCCAGGGAAAGGGAGAGCCAGTAGGCCGCAGGATATGTCGCCGACCAGCTCAGGAAACCTTGCTTCCAGGTGCACTTCCTCTCCCTTGTCCCTGTCTTTGAGTCCCATTTTCACTTTCCTCTTTTTCATTCCTGAGATGAGAGGAAACCTTTCCCCTCTTCCTCCGATGAAGGAGGATGCTCTGAAAACCTATGTGTACATGGCCTGCATGTTTTGTCACTTAGTAAAGTAAGGTGCCAGCTGTAAGCACATGGGAACCAAAAGTCTGGCAACAACTGCTATTTGTAATGAGGTGACAAACAAGAGTTTCAAATCTGTGAAACGTGTTATCTGATTTTCACTTGAGTCAGACGTCTGGTAGAATTGTGGCAAATGAGATGGAGAAGCATGAGATGGCAACAAGAAATATCTCAGTAATCCTTGAGAGATGAGAGGCTTAATGATTGTAATAACCTTGAGAACAGCTTTGAATGAGGTTAAAGGGGCTTTTTAATTTTCATATAACAGCCACAAGCAAGGAAGAATCTAGATTTCTCCACTCAAGATAATGAAAGTCTTTTCTTTCTTTGCAGTTTTTGGAACACAAATATGGCTATTTTCACTGTAAAGATTGGATCACCCGTTGGAAAAGTGGTTACGTGTGGTGCATTTGTGGAACTAACAAGGTGAGCCAAATGAGTGAGATGTGGAGGAGAATGGAGTAGCGAAGACGCTGAGTGGAGGAAGAAAGTGTTTCCTAATGGAGTGTGACTTAGCGCCATCTCACTCACCTTGGCATCCTCAGTGCCAGGCACATCATAGGTGCTCAGCAAAGGCGTGGGTTAAACAGGAAAGTCCACATGTGCTCCTGAGGCTTCTGAACCATGGCCTGGTGTTCTCTTGGTTTCAAGGGTACCATTAGACAAAATGTCAGTTTATTTAGATGAACTTGTGTTGTGTATGTACACTGGGACTTTATCACCTTAGTTGGTATAGTTGAACAAGTCCGGGCCTCAGGGCTAGGAAGTTTCCCCAGTGTGTTCACGAGGTGGGGCAAAAAAGAAAATTTTCAAATAAAGTTTTTTCAATTCTTTTTGAGTATCGGTTAGATATATATATTATTCATAAAATGATTTCCCCAATTGTTCCCTCCCTTGCGGCCCTCCAATTAGCCATTGAATTAATGCTAACTTAATTTCATGAGCCATGCAAAAGAGAGATTATTGTAAAAGTTAGCCTGTTGGGTTTTTTTTAGGCTAAGCAGCCTTAATTTTTAATAGTTGTGAACGTATTGAGATGGTGCAAGACTTCCCAGTCTGCAATTCCCCGTTTTCCAGAGTAGATTCTGGATCCCATAGACTCGAGTTTCAGTGTGAGACCAGTGGGCCAGGGCCAAGAAGCTTCTCCCACTCTTAACTGAGTATATGCCCTATCTCGGGTGTGTAACATTTTACACCTGGTCTGTTTCATTAACTTCTACAAGCACCTGAGTATGAGTCAACTGTGCTGTTGTGTTTTTAGATACTGCATTTCCAGCTAAAGCATGGTAGAGATAGAGGAATGCTAACAATGAATGAAAACATGACTTTCACACTAGCCATTTACTGGACACCTGAAGCAAATGGATTTTTAAACTAAACTAAAATTAGTCTCTCTTGCGAGAAAAAAAAAAATGTGTCTAATTCCAATACTTCAAGACACTGGAGTACAAAGAAAAAGACATAGAATTCACCTTAAGAAATTTATTCTGATAGGAGTGATGCAGCCAAGATCCAATTTGGTGACAAGTGCAATGAATGGCACCCATGTTATGAAGTGAGTCAGAAATAACACAGAACGGGGATGATTGATCCTGTTGAGTTGAGAAGACAGGATGTGGAGGTGCTCAGGCATCTCGTTATCCAAGCGAGAATTCTAAGGCTAAATCAGAGGAGCTCAGCATTAAGGCATGGTGGATGTGTGCACAGGGCAATGCTCAAAGCCTAGCATTCACGTGGATGGGTGGGTAACTGGGAAATTTGAATATCAAAGTGGGAAATCCTGGGAAAAAATTAAAGCAGGAGCTAAAAGAACAGTAAAAAAAAGAAGGCCAATGGTTTGGCCTGCACCAGAGTGAAATGATAGCTGCTTCCCATTGAAGACTTCATGTGCCTTGTTGGGTAGTCATCAGAAATACAGAGAAGGTAAAGAGTACGATTGCAATCTTACAGGTAAGGCAAATGAAATTCAAAGAGTAAGAATAAGTAAGGATAGCACCAGAAAAGCTTATGACCTCAGGGTAGAGGTTGGGCAAAAGCAAGTGACAGGTGAGGGAATGGGCTGCTTAGGAACTGGGAGCCCAGGATCCATGTCAACTTGAATTTAAAAAGACAAGTTTCTCTTTAGGTTGACTTCAAACAGCTCTGTTGCAAGTGTCAGAAGAGTTTTCACCCTTACCTAATGGAAGCCATACAGTGTCAGGTAAGCCTGTGGAACATTTCCATTTTGTCTCTAAGGCCTCCATTCTCAACGTGAAGCTTCTGTGGCATCACATTAGTGTTTGATATACTTGCATGTCTATGTAGGAGGTTTAGATTTTCTGTGCTTTTATTTTTATAATATTGGGTTTACTTGGAGGAGGGATGGGAGAGAAATTGATTGAAGTTGCCTTAAGTGTAGAGGTGAGTGTTTTTCTTCACTCAGTGTATAGATTTGATGTTATAATTTAATAGGTAAACTTCATTAAGCTTTTACTATATGCCACACTTTGGGGTAGGGGCTTTATGTGCACTATCTACTATAATCTAAGTTTTGAGGTTAGCGTTATCCTGACGTCACATACCAGGAAAGTTCAGTAAGACAACAATTTGCTCAATGTTCAACAGTTCCTGTCAGTTTTGATCGGATCCCACTGCATCTCCAGTGTCCTGGAAATCGCAGAATTTGGTTTACCTGATGATTCTGGATTGAGTGCTAGGTTATTTCCAAAATAGCTGGCAGAAAATTTCTGTCAGCTTTTCAGAAAAGTGTGACATAGTTGATTTTCATAAAGAAGTCGTTCTGTTTTTAAAACAACAAATTATTTGTTTAGTTACAAATATATTTTCAAGTAAGTATTTCTAGATTAAAAAATAGTCTAATTTGAAAATGAGTTATCTTTACATTGTCTAGTCTGATATTACCAGTCTGTTTCATAGAATTATTAAATTGGATTTAAATGTATTCTACTCTATTTTCTTTCTTGTTTCACTTGAATTGATTTTAAAAAGAACTCCTCTTTCTCCCCTATAATCTTGGTAGTTACTCACTTTTTACTGTTCTTCTGGTAGTTGCCCTGGAGATTACAAGATAATTCTCTGATTTATCACATTCAATGTAAATTGTTAATCTTACCTCATAGACAGTGACCATAGAACGTTAACTCCTTATCACTTAATCCTGACTTACCTGGTGCTGCTGTTGGACATTTTAATGTTAAACGTCACAGGATACATATTCATCTAGCTTTAGCTGCATTCATCCTCCCTGCTGCTCTAGGGTCTTTTTTGTAGCAGAGACCCCCTTTGACCTGAAGAACACATTTTAATATTTCCTGTAGTACAGATCTGAGGATGGCATATTTCATTTTGTCAGGATTACTTAAAAAAAAAAAAAAACACGTTTCTGCTGGGTATAGAAGTTTCAGGTTGGCAGTCGTTTTCGTTCAGCTCTCTAGTGCTCTGCCCTTTCTGCAAAGGTGGCTTTTAGTCTTAGTAGCTCCTCTGAAGCGATCTCTCCCCAACTCTTCCTCCCCTTTAAATCTGCTTGTTTTTGAGGTATTCCTCTCTGCTTACCTTTTAAGCAGCTTCACGACTAATATGCCTTGTTTCTTTCTATTTATCATGCTTAGGATTCAGAGTATTTCTTGAATCTAAAGCTTGAAGATTTTCATTACTTTTGGAATATGATCCGTCGTTATCTTTTGAAATATTACTTTCACCCCATTCTTTCTTTCAATTCCTCGTAATAGACCCCTTGCCATGTCTCTTATGCCTTTCATGCTATTTTCTGTATTTCCTATTCTGTTCTTTCTCCCCGCTTCAGTTGTGGATTTTACTTACTAAGCTACTTCCATTTTTCTGATTCTTTCCCCAGCTCTTTCCCGTCGGCTATGAAGTTCATCCATTGAATTATTAATTTAATTTATTGAATTTTTCAGCACTAGCTTTTTGTCTCTTTGAAAAAATGACTTCCACTTTTCTGCTGGTAATATTAGTCTTAGTCTCTTAAAGTCTGTATCAGATAAGCCATTAATTTAATCTCTGTGCTTCTGTTGGTAGCCTCTTTATTTTCTTAGTTTTCTAATGTGATCTGTCTCTTCATTTACCTGATTCTTTCTGATTGAGTGAAAGATATTGCATAGGAACAATTATGTTGATAAATGAGGCCTAGAAGATTTGTTTCTTGCAGGTGATGGAAACCTAACCATTTCAGGTCTCTGTTTTCCAGTTGAGTTGATGTTTTGAATCTGGGCTTTGGCATCTGTGAAGGCTGGTCAATTTTTGGTTCATCCTTATCCTTAGGGCATAACTATTCTGGGTCCCAACTCAAAAATCGAGTGGTTTTCCAAGCTTACTTTTTTTCATATTTAAAATGGTTGCAAAGCCTTATCAACTTGTTAGTCATTTGAAGATTCCTACTGTCTTTCTCACAGAATTGGCCGGTACCTTTAGATAAAAAAAAAAAAAAAAAGTCAGGCTCACCTCTAATTTTTCTCTCTAATGATTTGGCAATTCTCTAGTGACTTTAAATAGTTCCTTTAAGAAATTATTTTTTAGCTCAGTATTTTCTGTTGTCCTAAGTAGGCTTGTTCAAAAGGACCTAATTCATCATTGCCAGAAACAAACCTTCCTTTGGAATAAGCCCCGATTTTTTTTTCCCTGAGCCTTTCTTGCTTATAAGGGTATTATGAGAATCAAATTAATCTATGTAAAGTGCTAGATAGAACAATTCATATAGGAAGCACCATGTGAGTATTGGGTATTAGAATTTTCTTATGAGGACACATGTTTAAAAGTAGGTTGGTGGAAGACAGACATTTAGTAGAGCATCTAATAAATCACATTTTCATTGTAGACAAGGAAAAAGCCTATTTTCATAATGTGGAAGGTAAAGCTGGACTTTCTCTGTTTGACTACAGACATAGAAAATGGAGCTGTCATTATCAATCTCGGTGACTAACAGGATTGGGAAGGTGGGCACGTGAGGAGTTTCACCAGGCTCCATGCAGAGAGGTCTTGATCAGATGATAGAATGGGGTAATGGTTAAAAAGAACATTTGTTCTAGTAACAAGAAGGCACGTCCAGAACAGAAAACCCAGCTTCCTCTAGAACAGCCGTCCTTCTCAGTGATGTGACCAGATTTATCTCCAGATTTTGCCAGGAGATTGCTGGAGTTCAAAATGCTGCTGGTTGAGAGCCACTGGTGAGTGCTTGTGTTTTCGGGTGTCTGTGTAGCTGGCTGAATCCCTTACTGCTCATGTACTGCTCCTTGGCCTCTTCCCCCATGTGAAGACCTATGTGGTGAGCGCACTTGACAGAAATTCTGTGTCTTCTTGTCTCAGCAATGCTCTTCTAATCATTTCTGATAATTCATCTTGAGAGATGCACAACATCTAAAGGGAAGCGAGTGGTTTTGTGCGACTTGGCCTTGGCTTACTCATAGGATACAAAGCAGGGGAAAAATAGTAGGGTGGGGGTTGTGGGGAAACGGACCTTGCTTTGTGAGTTACATTTGAAACCCAAATTTGATCACATAGTGTCCACACTGTTTCTTGTTTTTTAAAGACCTGTTCAAAGTCTCATTGTTCCTGTCCTTGAAAGATAATACACATGGATCTAAGGAGGCCTCACTGGCAGGAGCTGTGTGGCCACTGCAAGGACAAGAGATTCTTCTGTGGCAACATTTACAGCTTTAAATGTATCATGTGACAGGCATTGAGGCTTGAGCATCTCACCCAGATGCCTCTGGTCACTTACTGTGCTGGTCCCTTTGTGTACCTCAGCTCTGACCTGTTTGGGAAAACACATTAGGCTTTTGTACTTTTTGTACATTGTTTGACAATTGAACGGTTTGTGTAGAATCAAATATATGCAAGTCAGATAGACCATGATGGCACATGAATTGGTGGCTCCAGGATAAAAATGTCAACATAGCCTTGGGAAATGTTAGTGCCATCACTTTCATGAAGGCAAAAATGAAGAGGAACAATATTTACTTGATGGATGTTTTCATGCTGGATGGCCTAAGCACTGGAAATGTTGAGACGATCAAGGGGCAGGGCCCTTGTGTCTGAGTATACACCATAGTGAGACTTAGTAAGAACCAGGAGTCATCACACATCATCACAGTAGTCAAGAGAAGCAGGCAATTTTGTACCTTTCCTGGTAGTCGAGGAGAGGGGACCCAAATCTGTCAACCTGTCGTTATCTAGCTAGCTTCCCATTTAACTGTAAAAAAAACATCACTGCTCCCACTCGGGCCTGATGACCCCACTTGGCCCCACCCCTTCTACCTATTCAGGGGCTGGGCTCCTGCACAACTGTCCTCTTCCACTGTACTGTTGTCTTTTCCCTACCGCATTATCCCCATGGATACAAAGACCCACTCAGCACCAACTCTTTCCCAAAGTCCCCCTCTCCCTGTCACCAATTTCTAATAGGCCCTTCCACATTACACTAAAAACATGAAGACTGTTTGATTGTTTTACTCAATGAATAATAAAGCAAAGTCAGCTGAGGAAGGGAGAGAGAGAAAAACGGTAATCCCAGGAACTGGAAATCCGAACTTCTCAGGGAGATACAATTGAGCTGGAACTGAAAGCTTGTTTGGGAATTTGGCCCTGTTGGAGATACACATGGTGGCATTTGTGTTCCATGTCATCTCACACTCAAGCAGATGTCAAAGCAGTGAATCTCAGCTTTAACGACCTGAGTAAGAGGAAGGAAATTTGTGAATATTAGCAAGATAATGATAAAAGTTCCTGGAATTTTTGGGGGGGTTCAAATGTTTTTTTCTCTCTTTTTAAATCGAATTTTAAATGAATTTAAAATTAATTTTTGGGGGTGACATTGGCTCATAACACACATAAATCTCAAGTGTACAACTTTATAATATACCATCTGTATACTCTTTTGTAGGCAACCTCCAAAGTCTCATCATGTCACCATACTTTGACCTCCTTTCTCTCCCACCCCTGCGGTAACTACCATTCCATTGTCTCTATGAGTTTGTTTTTGTTTTGCTTGTTCATTGGCTCAAACAAGATCCATCCATGTTGTTGCCATTAGCAATCCATGATCTATCTATGCTTGTGCAAATGGCAATATTTCATCTTTTTGGTGTTAATGTTTGAGCTGAGTAGCAGTCTGTTGTACTTATCCCATCATCTGTCGAAGGACACTGAAGTCGTTTCTGTGACTTGGCTATAGTAAATGATGCTGCAGTGGACATACAGGGGTATATATTTATAAATGTTTTCAAAATATTGGGGTAAATACCTAGAAGAGGGATTTCTGGGTCACATGCTAGTTCTTTTAATTTTTTAATTTTTTTTAAATGAAAACTATTGGGATAGCATTGGTTAACAAATCCATATAGGTTTCAAGTGTCCAATTCAATAATACATCATCCATATATTGCATTGTGTGATCACTCAAAGTTAAGTTTCCTTCTGCCACCATATATTTGACCTACTTCACCCCTATCTACCTCTGTCTCCCCTCTTCTCTCAGGTAACCACTAATCTGCTGTTTCCATGACTCGGTAATGTTTGTTGCTTTGAGTTTTATGTCCTAAATGTAAATGAAATCATATGGTTCTCAATTTTTTCTGTCTGACTTCTTTTACTTAGCAGGATAAATCACAAGATGCAATCATGTTGCCAGTGGCAGTGTTTTATCCTTTATTATGGCTCAGTTATATTCCATCAGGCATGTACCACCTCTTCTTTATCCAGGCATCTATCACAGGACATTTTGGTTGTGTCTATGCCCTGGCCATTGTGAGTCAAGCTGCTGTGAACATCGGAGTGCACACATCTTTGTGGATAAATGTTTTCAAGGCTTTTCTTGGATAAAAAAAAAAAAACAACAGAAGATAGATCGCTCAGTCACATGGTAATCCTATTAATTTTTTGAGTAAACTCCATGCTGTTTTCTTCAGGGCACTTGTTATTACTTGTCCTGTTGATGAGAGCCATTGTAACAGGTGTGAGATGGCTTCTGATTGTGGTTTTGATCTAGATTTCCCTAAGAGCTAGTGAAGCTGAGCATCTTTTCATATGCCTGTTGGCCATGTGCATGTCTTCTTGGGAGAAGTGTCTATTCAGGCCCTCTGCCCATTTTCTCATGGATTGTTTGCTATTTTATTGTTGAGTTGTACGTTGTACAAGTTCTTTGTATATTTTGGATATGAGGACCTTCTTGGAGGTGTTGTTTGCAAATCTCTTCTTCCATTGCGATGGTTGCTTCTTTTGTCTTGTCGAATGCTTCTGTTGCAGTACAGAAGCTATTCAGTTTGATGTACCCCCATGATTTATTTATTTATTTATTAATTTTTGCTTTTCTCTTGTCTTTCAGATCAAATTCCTGAAACCTTCTTTCAGCCCAAGGTCCGTGAGTTTCCTTCCCATGTTTTCTTCTATGCAGTATATAGCAAGGCAGGGCAGGGCAGGGCATGGCAGGGCAGGGCAAAGGCAAAAAGGCAAAGGTAAAAAGGCAAAGGCACAAAGGCAAAGGCATTGCTCATCTCTTCTCTTCTCTTCTCTTTTACCGGAGGCTTTTCTTATCTACCAGAGGCTTTTCTCATCAGTACATAGTTGGTTCAGACTGAAATTCCTTACAAAAAATCAGCATGGTGATGTCCTATTTCTGTTAACACCTCTGATTTATATGGGGCTCTTATGAAAGTTCTGTTTCAGATTAATCTGAATTTGAATAATGAAACAAGATACATGGCTGTCAAAGAGAAATAATTTGTTCAGTAAATTGCTACCAAATTACCTTGAAGATTTTCTAAGAAGTTGAACTCAGGCTTCAGATCAACATATTTCCAAAGCAGAAAAGTGTTGAGGCCCACAAATGGGCCTTGGAACTCTGGTTGAGCAGGGTCCATGCTAAATTGAGGTTCAGGAAACACCTCCTAGCACACTTTAGAGAAGAGGATGTGCCTAGAAAGACCTGTATTACTAAATGCTCTGGGGCAACAGTGTTTTTTAATAAAAACCACCATTTATATATATATATATATATATATATATATATATATATATATATATATATATATATATATATATATATATATGCTATAAATATATTTATATTTATATATATGTTTATATTTATATTTATGTTTATATTTATATTTGTATATTTACATATATATATGGGAGCTCGGGTATAACTCACTCATTTCACATTTATTGTGAGCACAAAGTGCAGACTTCCAAGAAACTTGTCACTTACAGCAAATGTACAGAATTCCAAAGAGCTCAGGGCTCTGTAGGGATGTCAGTCATCTATAGCTGCATGTTTCAGAAAGTTTGAGAAGCAGTCATTGTCACCAACAATTCATTGGGTTATGCACTGTGTCTCAAGGCTCTCTATCCTCATGTAGAATTCAAGACACCCAAAGACTGCATGAGCATAGATCTTTTGGCTCGCCCTTCCTTTATTTCTTGCAGCCCACGATCTTTTATAGGGAAGACGCCCAAATGGTATTTTTCAGCTTTTGGAAAGAGGTCAGTTCTGGGAGACGTCACAGAACGGTGGTTCTGAATTCTGACTCTCTCACTTTTGAGCTGGGTGCTCACGTCTCTAAATAGTTTTCTATTTTTGAATGAGTATAAAGAGACGACCTCGTTCAACCTGCTGAGGCAGAATGTCGAGGGAGCCCAAGATGCTGGCTCTAGTCCAGATATCTGATTTCCCATTTAAAAAGCAGGAAGAAGTATAGGCCTCAAGAAGAATTTCGACCCGTGGATGAGAAGGGTCCAAATTGAATTGTTCTGGAAACAGCAACGTCGACATTCGTTTGAGGAGGATGTGCTTAGAAATGCCTTCTTCCCAGATGCTCTGAGAAAACAGACTGTATATTAAAAAATAACATAAACACACATTATATATATAGAGAATATATATGTATATATATTTATACATACATACATATACATACACACACAAACATAAATGCGTATATATTTATTTTTATGCATATATATGTGTGTGTGTGTATATATATAAAGTCTTGGGGAACACATTTCTTTGCCCTGTGTTCTGAGCAAAAAGTGCATCCTTCTGAGAAATTTTTTTTTTTTGCACCAAATGCCCAGGCTTCTGAGTTACTTGGCGCTCAGTGGGGAGTATTCAGTCATCTTTGGCTACTTGGTAAAGAATTTGAGAAGCACTCACTGTCACATTGATCTCCTTGGGGTACTCCCTCTGTATCATTACTTTCAGTATCCCCATTCTGAAGTCACAGCCACCCATAGACTCCGTACTCAGGGATGCTTGGCCCACCCATTTTTCCTGCCATCTAACCCTCTTCTATTTTGAGGAAGACACCCAATTGGCATGCTCCCGCTATTGGAAAGGGTTCAGTTTAGGCAGACGTCAGACTACTGTGGTCTGAATTCCAACTCTATCACTTGTTCGCTAAATGATCCCCTCTCTCTGTGTTAGTTTGCTTTTTTTGAATGAGTGTAAAAGGACCATCATTACCAGCTGAGGCAGAAAGGTGACGAGCTGAAGATGTTGACACCAATGCAGACGTCTGATTTCAAATTGAAAAAGCAGGTCCCAGAAGAGGCTTTACGAACAGGTCTCTGGACCTCTATATGAGAAGGGTCCATGTTGAATTGCAGCCCTGGAAACACCTATGTCCATACTTCCGGGAGGAGGATTTGCCTGGAAAGACCTGTCATTTCTCAAATTTTTGGAAGCAATAGAGTGTTTTCTTTTTGACAGTCCACCATGTATTGATATGCATCTACATTCATATGTATGCATATGATATATATGTCACAGCTCTGAAATAACATACTCTATTGCTGTTATTGAGAGCTGATAACCATTCTGACAGGTATGAGATCATATCTCCTTGTGGTTGAAATTGCATCTCTCACCTTGGCCACCTTGGTTGTATTTTCCTAGATCTGTTGGGCCTGTGAATGTCCTATTTACAGAAATATCTGTTCAGGTCCTCTGGCCCCTTTCAACATAATTATTTGGCTACTGTTAAATGATATATGTTCTTTTGGTAGTGTGATTTTTAAGTGCTTCAGAGTGGTGTGATTTGTGACAATTCTCACTCCGTTGTAGGCTTGGAGTACGTATGTACATACTTTGTTCGCCATGTAGTGCTGTTCACATAGATGCAGCCCCATTTTTCTTCTTTTATTTCTTTGATTGCTGTAACTCGTCGAGTCAGATCCAGTGAGACTTTGCTCAGATGAATGCCAAAGAGTTCACAGCCTGTGTTTTCTTTTAGGAGTTGTGCGGTTGTCCGTCTTCAGTTGAAGTCTTTTGTCCACTTCAACTCTTTTGTGTATGTCCTGTAAATAGTTGGTTCCATTTTCTTCTCTCTTTTTTCACGGGAGTGTCTTCTTTCAACAGCCTCTCTCCTTGAAGAGGCTGTCTTTACCGTCTCCTTCTATTACACGTGGTATGTTCTTGTGTCCTTTTTCTCACTGGAGAACCATTGAGTTGTGGTTTTTTTTGTGGTCTTTTTTTTTTTTTTTTTTTTACATTGAGAGAGCCTGGGCTATTTTGGTGGCTTGATTCCATCGAGACATCTATTCATAGACATCTATTCATAGACATCTATTCCTGGCCAGGAATGTCTCTTTATCTGTTTCTTTGACATTACCACACTATTTTGGTGATGGCAGTTTGGTCGTGCATTTGGAATTCAGGAGTGTGATGACTTTATCCTTTCTTTCGTTCTTTCTGGAGATTTTCGTGCTGAGTCAGTTCCTTTGCTGGTTCCGTCTAAATGGTCGGACTCTGTTCCATTTCTTAGAAGAATGCTATCGCTATTGGGAGTGGGGAGAAGTGCCCTGATCCTCGATATGGCTCAGGGTGTTGAGGACGTTTCAGGAACATGAGTCCTTCCTGGTGATTAGAAACTGGAGAAGACTCTTACTGTGCCGTGAGTCTTCTGAAGCTGACAGCTACCTCCTCTGTGGTAAGATGTCAGTTGTTTTTGTGAAGCGTTTTGTGTGCATTTATTAAGAGTGTTTATTTTGCTTCTTGGTGGTACATGTTCTCATACGATAAACTCGGTCTATCTGGTCTCATCTGTCATCGAACACTGTTGTTTTCCAGTTGCTTTTCTGTCTGGATGGTCAGTCTACTGAGGTCAACGGAGTGTTCGAGTTCTTCACTGTGAGTGTCTTACGGTCACTCCCTTTCTGTAGGTCGCTCCAGAGGTGCTTTTTTTTTGGTTCTCCACTGTTGGGTGCATGGACATTTCCATGCCAGTTATCTTGTCGGAGTGATTGCTTTATTGTGAGGAAATGTCTCAATTTTCTCCTTTTGTTCTTGTCGTCTCCTCCCATTGTTTGATTTTCTATTTTGTCGGAGGCAAATATGGCTTTCCTTTTGCTTTGTTTCCACTCTTATGAAACATCTTTTCCCATCTTGTTTCTTCCAGACTGTACACGTCCCACAATGAGTCATGTGTCTCCTTTTGGCAGCGTGTCTTGTTTACTGTCGCCAAGAGTAATAATGAACATGTTGTCTTTTCCCTTTGCAGTATGATGATCTCTAACAACAACAGTGGACCTCTGATGTTCTTTGATATGAGCTCTCGACAGAAAACGTAGAAGTTAGACACTGATACAATCTGTGCAATAATGCCCACGATTGGCCTGGTACTCAGCTGACACTAGGTATAGTCTTCGCAGTAGCATTTCCTGCACTGTCGATGGCAGATTTCACCTCTCCGTGATTACTGTGGCACTACCGCTTTGTATGTCTCAATTCCTTCACCTCTTTCACTGGAGTCCCCACACCCCGCAAGCACATCTTTTCCGCCAACCATCAGTTGGTTGTTCGTTGTCAATGAGTCTGCATCTTTTTGTTCATTGATTTAGTTTGTGATTCGACGCTCAGTGAGTGAGCTCACATGGAGTATGTTTATTGCTCAGTCCGACTTGTTTCATTGAGTATCATTCTCTCTTGAGATTCCCTCACCGTGTCGCTCGTAGGGAGAGGTTGTTCTCTTTTATGGCTCTAGAGACTTTTGTGGTACGTATGATCCATGTCTTCTTCATGCAGCAATTTTCCCATTTCCACTGAGGTTGCCTTGAGGCTAGGCCATTATAGATAGTGCTGAGGGGCAACTCAGGATACATCTCTCTCTTTGTATCAGTGTTTGCGTTTCTGTGAAACAATGCCTAGATGTCGAATTGCCAGGTTGTCGGAGAATGCTCTTTTCAAGCATTCAAGGAACCTCTGAACTCTTTTGCACATGGCGGCAGCAGTTTCCATGGCTGGCAACCATGCATGAGCATTTCCTTTTCGCAGCTTCCTACCCGACTCTGTTGTTTATCGATTGCAAGCCGACAGCCATTCTGACAGGTGTGAGATGATATCTCCTTGTGGTTGACTTTGCATCTGTCTCCTTGGCGACCTTGAGCATCTCTGCCTAGGTCTGTGGGCCCTGCGTAGGTCCTTTTTGCAGAAATAAATTTTCTGGTATTACCATCACTTTTCAACGTGTTTCTTTGGCTGCTGTTGCATAGTATGTGTTTTCCTGTAGGGTGAATTCGACCCTCTTTGGAGCGGTTTGTGTTGAAACTATCGCCTCTCAGGTGGCAGGTTGGATCATGTCTTGTGGATCCTTTGTTCACCGCGTAGTGCTTTTCAGATTGATGCAGCCCCATTTTTGTTCTTGTATTTCTTTTGTTTCCGTAACTTGTTGAGTCGGATCCAGTGAGACTTTGCTCAGAAAAATGCCATAGGGTTCACAGTCTGTGTTTTATTTTAGGAGTTGTGTGGTCTGTCGTCCACTTTCAACTAATTTTTGTATTTCCTTTCAAAAGTCAGTTAAATATTTTCTTTTTTTAAGGGAGTGTCGTCTTTTCTCTGCATCTCTCCTCGAAGAGGCTGTCTTTACCATCTTTTTCCATTAAACGTGGTATGTTCTTTTATTCTTTGTCAGATTGGTTAACCATGGAGTTTTGGGTTTTTTTGTGGTCTCTTATTTGACATTAAGATAGCCTGGGCTATTTGGACGGTTTTATTCCATCAAGACATGTATTCAGAGATGTCTCGATGGAACAAAACTGCCCAGGAATGGGCTTTTATCTATTTTTTTGCCATTACCGCGCTATTTTGGTGATGGCAGTGTTATCGTGCATTTGGAATTTGGGAGTGTGATGCCTTTTTTCTTTCTTTAGTTCTTTCTGGAGATATCTGTGGTGTGGCAGGCCCTTTGGTGGTTCTGTCTAAACTGTAGGACTCTGTTCCATTTCTGAGAAGACGGCTGTCTCTATTTGGGGGGAAATGCCCTCATCCTCGAAACGGCTCAGGATGGTGAGGACGTTTCAAGAACATGAGTCCTTCCTGGTGCGTAGAAACTGGAGAAGACTCTTCCTGTGCTGTGAGTCTTCTGAAGCTGATTGCAACATCCTCTATGGTTTGATGCCAGTCGTTTCTGGGCAGCATTTTAAGAGTGTTTATTTTGCTGCTGGGTGGTGACATGTTCTCATACTATCAACATGGTCTATCGGGTCTCACCTGTCATGAAACACTGTTGTTTTCCAGTTGATTTTCTGTCTGGATGGTCAGTCGACTGAGGTCAATGGAGTGTTCGAGTCGTTCACTGTGAGTGTCTTATGGTCGCTCCCTTTCTGTAGGTCGGTCAGGAGGTGCTTTCCTTAGGTTCTCCACTGTTGGGTGCATCGACAATTCCATGCCGGCCATCTCGTCGGAGTGATCACTTTATTGTGATGAAATGTCTTTATTTTCTCCATTGCTCTCGTCGTTTACAGCCATTGTTTGATTTTCTATTTTGTCAGAGAGAAATATCGCTTTTTCTTCTGTTTTGTTTCCACTCTCATGAAACATCTTTTCTCATTTTCTTGCTTCCAGATTGCACATGTCCCACAATGAGTCATGCATTTCCTTTTGGCAGTGTGTCTTGTTTTCTGTTGCCAAGAGTTATAATACTCCTGCTGTCTTTTCCCTATAGAGTATGATGATCTTTAACAACAACAGTGGACCTCTCATGTACTTTGATATTAGCTCTCGAGGTAAAATGTAGAAGTTAGACACTGATACAATCTGTGCAATAATGCCCACGATTGGTCTGGTACTCAGCTGACACTAGGCCTAGTCTTCACAGTAGCATTTCCTGTACTGTTGACAGCAGATTTTACATCTCCGTGATTGCTGCGGCATTACTGCTTTGTATGTTTCAATTCCTTCACCTCTGTCACTGGAGCCCCCACACCCCGCAAACCCATCTTTTCCGCCAATCATCAGTTGGTTTTTCATTGTCAGTTAGTCTGTATCTCTCTTGTTCTTTGATTTAGTTTTAGTTACAAGGCATAATGAGGGAACTCACATGGAGTATGTGTATTGCTCAGTTCGCCTTATTTCATTGAGCATATTCCTCTCTCAAAATTTTCTCACCATGTTGCAAATGGGGAGATTTTGTTCTTCCTTGGCCAGAGAGTATTCCATCGTACATATGATCCATGTCCTCTTCATGCAGCCGTTTCCCCATTTCTGCTGAGGTTGCTTTGATGTGTTGGCCATTATAGAGAGTGCTGTGGGGAACCTCAGGGTGCATATCTGTGTTTGCATTAGTGTTTTTCATGTCTTTGGATCAGTGCCTAGAGTTAGAATTGCCAGGTCATCATAGAGTTCTCTTTCCAAGCGTTCATGGAACCTCCGATCTCTTATGCATGTGGTGGCAGCAATTCCCATGGCCAGCAATGGTGCGTGAGTGCTCTCTTTCTCAGCATTCTAGCCGATGCTGATGTTTGTCATTTGAGAGCTTATAGCTGTTCTGACAGGTGTGAGATTATATGCGGGCCCCTTATTTCACATCTTTGCCCCACCGAACTTCAATACTCTGTTCCCCTTTACATTTGCATTTTTTCTGCAAAAGTTTGCTGAATTAATGAATATCTATAAATATATAATAAGAAAAATCATTAATAATTTAATAATCTATAATATAAATTGTGATTCTTTTTTTGAATTTTATATATTCCAACATGTGTGGGGCATCATAACGTCCAGGACAGTTTCAAATGCTTTTATGTGGATTCTTCAAGCTAACCCTCATGTTAGGTGTCTAAGGTTGGTGCTCTTATTGGACCCATCTTCCAGGTTAGAAAACTTAGGCACAGAGAGAGGAAATCTCTTTCCTATGGTGCCACTGCTGGTAAGTGGTGAAGCCTGGGTGTGAATTCTGGCTTTCGTGCTGCTAAACCTGAACTCTCTGCCCGTCTGTGTCTCTGTCTCTTCCCCATCTCCAGTTATACCAGTCATGGACCCTCCAGCCAGCCTGCAGGTGGACCACGTCTTCTGATGTGTGGAGCACGCTGTGCAGTGTGGGTGTGTGGGCAGGTGCTGGAGCTAAGTGTGGAGGACTGCATTACAGCTGAGCAGTGGTGGGGCAAGTTCGATGCCAGCTGTGATTGTTTCTACCTGGGTGGGCTCTCCTGTTCTCCCCAGGATCAGTTTCTACTAGAATATGAAGCCAACTGCATCCTACCCACTGCCTCTTCTATTTAACCAGAAGCTCTAAGGTGGGGAGGGTTGTAGGACTCATCACTCAGACCAGAGGCACTAGAGTCAGGGAAAGTTAGAAGGCTCCGGTGTCTTGCCCTTGGGTGAGACGGATGATCACGCTTCAGGAAAGACTTTTTTCCACACCCTGTTATAGAAGATTTGACTCACAAGATGAGGAACTTCAAACAGTTCAACATCTTCTGTCACATGCTGGAGTTGGCCCTCACCCAGGTTCAGACCGGAATCGGGAGGAGGTTACTGTGCCCCACATTTCTTGGGGTAGCTGACCGTCCAATGACTGCAAAACCCTTTGCCTTCTTTTTCATTGAGTGGCGGGGCTCTCTTTTTTTTCTTTCCCAAATGTGAATGGCTTCTGATTCTGAGAGTCAGTGTCATGTATTAAAGTGAAGTCACAGAGAAATAAATGTAAAGAAGAAAGAAAAATTCACTCCACTCCTAATACTCATTCCTGGCAATGCTTTGGAGAAAATCATTCTGGTCATTTCTCCACTCTCTGTTCATGTGGGAAGGTGCGTGGGCACATTTGCAGACCTAGAATTATGTGTAGTTGATGTATTCCCTAAGGTATCCTTCAACCTGTTTCTAAAACATTCAATAATATTTTATAAAAATTTAGTTATGTCAGTGAATAGAGCCAATCACTTATTGCATTTCCTTAGCATCTTCAGTGTATCAGGCACTTTTCTCACCTCTGGAGATATGGCAGTGAATGAAAGAAACAAATTCCCTGTCTTCATGTACGTGACATTCTAGTGGGAGAGAAAATCATTTAAAAAGTATATAATGACAGTTAAAGGGTTGATAGGAAAAGAAAATCTCGATTGGAACTTAGAGTGACACAGCTGTTATTAGATGCCATTATTCATTCTTTCTCAGATTGCAGAGAAAACATGGTCTTGTGTCATTGGGGCAGTAGTAATATGTGACTTAGAAACTGAGTCTCTAAGCATCTCCTTCCTGTGTCCCGCCAACTGTTAAAGTTGAGAATCTATAGGCAAAATACCATAGTGGCAAAGGGCATGCACTCTGAATTCAGACTCATCACTGCTATGAGCCAGGAGCCGGGGCCAGTGACTTCCCCTCTGTGCCAGAGTAACTTTCTCTGTCATGTGTGGGTGATAGCAGTCTGCATTTTTTCTTAGTGTTGTGAAGAATAAATGAGTTATGTGTAAAAAGCTGACAATAATGCCTGGCTCATAATACTTGCTATACAAGTATCATCTGTTATTATTGTTGCTGTAGTCAACATTTTGAGTTTGTCATTCTCATTAGCATTTGCTTTGTATTGCATTGTTCCCACTCCTCATTACTTCACTAACCCAGTGGTTCTCAAACTTTTATTTTTTAGGCCTACAGCACCCATCTTCATAGGTCATCTCACATCCAAATACTAACGAGGCCCAACACTTCTTAGTTTCTGAGACAGGACCGGGCACATTCAGGTGGCATGGTAGATGAGATCGGGCATGTTCAGGGTGGCATGCCTGTAGATTCCCACTATTTGATCTCAAAATCCCTTTCTACTCTGAAAAATTATTGAAGACACCAAAGAGCTTTATTTATGTAGGATTTATCTGTCAATCAATATTTGTCATATTAAAAATTCAGAGAAATTTAAAGATATCTTTGAGTTCATTTAAAATAACAGTAATAAATCTGTTTCATATTAATATCAATAACATTTTTATGAAAAATATAGTCTCTAAAACAAATTAGGAAGAAATGTAGCATCTTTTTCATTTTTCCAAATCTCTTCAATGTCTGGCTTCATGGAAAACTGCTGGATTCTCACAATTTATGCATTTGGTTTGTTGTATGTTTTGGTTGAATTATATGCAGAATAATGTGCCTCACGAAGTTCTGTAGTAGAAAATTAAGTCCCCTCATAACATTTTCAGAAAATCATTCACATTCTTCTTTGCTAATGCAGAAAAAATGCGACAGCTGGTCATTTTTTATGTGTTGGTTGCGATGTAGAATCTGAAAGCACATCAAGGAATGCCGTGTACTGTTACGCTAAGATTTACTGCTGCATCTTGCACATCATCTGCATCTTTTACCCATTTTATAGCATCACCTGTGAGCTGCACTGACATTCCAAATGATGACGTATTTCATTTGACCACATCAGAAAGTCGCATTTGTTAACATCCTTACAGAGCTCACCAGGAACGTCTTTTAACACTAAGAGGCTGTCAGGCACAAGATGGGAGGGGGTTTTCCAAAATCGCAATATTTGCTCTGACATGGAAATTTTATGATTGCCAACAAGTACCGTTAGCTGTTTTTCTTGATGTGGCAGGCTCACGGTTCATTTTTGAGAAAATGCCTTCTAGAAACCCAAGTCTGCATAACCCTAGTTTTTTTGGGCAGTGATTCTTTCCAGTAAAAGTAGTGTTCCATGGAAAAGTGGCCAGCTTAGCTTCAAACTCGATGGCATATGTGCTTTTCCTGAGATGACAGCTGAGCTTTGGTGAGCAGCAGGACACGCGCTTCCCATTTTGTCACAGAGCTGTAGAAAGCTCTGTGTGTAAGTGTTGAGGTTCTGTGAAATTAACAATTTTTACAGTGTTGTCAAGACTATTCTCAGGTTTCACTTCCTGTGTTTCATCTGTCTGTCTATCATGTATTTATTTACTTGTTTGCTTCTCCCACCTGGCTCCCCATTGAGATTGCATGGCAGTGGAGAATACAGTGACTGCCAGCACATTTCATGCCATCAGCTGAATTTCCGCTCATGGGCACCAGTGTATTGACCTATAACTTTTGCACCATCAGTGCCAAAGTCAATAAAGCAAAAAAGGCACATTACATCTTATTGTTATTATATAAATTGTTTTGACTTCTTGGACATTCTGAAAGGGTCACAGGGACACAATTGGTCTGTACACAACACTTGGAGAGTTATAGTTCTAAGCCATCCCGAGTGGTGGATGATTTCGGTTCTCTTCAGTATCTCCCAGACAACGTCCTCGTGCTAGCAGCTTGGACAGGGCCATCTTGCTCATCAGCCTCAGTTGGGACAGGTCAGGTAGCCAAGGTGGTCTGGGTGTGTCCTGGGCTTGTGGGGTGTGGCCTGGACTCATTGGGGTGTGGCCTGGGCTCTTGGAGGTGTGTCCTGGGCTTGTGGGTTGTGTGCTCTGGGTCTTGTCCCAGCTCCTTCCATCCTCTCTCAACAGAGCAGAAGGCCGGCACCCTTGACCTGCTGACCTACACAGATCTGAAGTCCCTGCAGAACTGCAAGATGGGGGGCCGCCCAGGCCCCTTGGCCTTGAGATCCACCCAGCTCAACTGCAAGCGCTACCTCATCCTCTTCTACTCTGTGGACTTAGACAGCTGCGATGAGGGGCTGACTCTAGACAGCTGCTGGTGGGCAGGTAGGATAGGATGTGGTGAGACCATAGGAACCTCAGGTACCCAGGGAAAGGTGAGAAATTTGCTTTAGCCTTGCCTGTGGAATCTTCAGTGTTGAGGTTTGTATTATTTAATACTGTGTTTGGTGACAAGTGGCACAATAGTCATTACTACTATCTTACAAAACCACAGTATATCGCTTAAGAAGGTGTCTAGGGAGGTGGTGGAAACTCAATAATTGCATTAGGAATGAGGTCTCCTGTTTTTCCTTTGTTCTTTAATTTCATCATCCTTAATGTGTTGGATTTTCACTTCATTCTTATCTCTTTCTGTTCCAAAGTAACTGCTGGACCTGTAGGCATCGTGTCTGCATCAAAGCAAGAGGTAGAGGAAAGAGATGTGCTTGTGTATTGTACCTATTGCTTTTATCAGGAAAACCAAAGTATTCTCAGAAGCCTCCCAATAGATTTTTTATCCTATTCAGCCAGAAATGGTCACTTCTATAGTATTTGGCCAGAAAAAGACACATGCAAGGAATGCTTGGCAAATGACTATCTGACTGTCTGGCCTTTAGCATGAGGAAGCAAGAGAGAAAGGCATTGGGATCGGCCATTGGGTAGCCAGGGACAGTGTCTGTTCCCATTGTTAATAGCTTCCTGATTTTCTGGTTGAAAGTTATCATGTTACTAAGTGCTGTTCTATGAACAGCACCCGGTGCAGCACTTACTCAGTATGCCCTAGCTTTTGGCTCCCAAGGGGGGACCCTTGCCAGGACTTCTAGAATCTCCTAACTCAAAGTGTCAGGGTTGGGCATGGCTGCAAGAACATGACCCAGTGGTTCCACAATCACTCTATAAGAGATTCATAGTGGTGGTGACTGATTCAGGGGGTGAGGAGCGTGGGGACAGGGAGGGACTGGAAGGTGCATTTAGGACCTGTGCCCCCAAGGAAGTTGAGGTGTCTGGAATGGTGTGTTTTCATGCTCTCAAGCTCTCAGGGTCTGGTAGTGCCCTTGGGGGACCCTTGGCCTCTAAGATGCCATGGTTCTGAACCTCAGGATTCACTACCGCAGCCCCTACCGTCACAGGGCAGCCAGACCCCGTGGTCCTCCAGGACATCATTTCGCTCCCTGAAGGAGGACCTGGACTGCCTTTGGGTCTGGACCAATGGGAGCCTGGGGGACAGCCAGGGCTCCGAGATCTGCCTCCTGAAAGAGCAGTGAGTCTAGGACCGGGGGCAGATGGGGCTGGGGGAACATCACATCCTACATGTGGGCCCGAAGTTTCTTAGCACTGCCGTGGGGATGGCTGGCCCTCATTCCCAGGTGTTTATTCTGAGCCTCTCCCCTGTGCTCACATGCTTTGTGGTAATGGGAACAGAGTGATCACCAAGATTATCCTGGCCCTGCCCTCCTGGGACTCCCAGTCTAGTGCAGGTGATGGATCTGTCTGCTGACAGTGAGGACTCAGAGTGGGCATGGTGAGGTGTCCCAGAAGGGGCCCTGACCCTGCTTGGGAAGCGGGGTCCTCAGGCACAGAGGGTAGCATGTGCAAAGAAAGGGCAGGCTGGGGTGCTCTGCTCAGTGCTTCCTCTGTGTGGACCGGAAGAGGGAAGCCAAGAGCAAAGGTTCTCCCAC
Organism: Cynopterus sphinx; assembly: GCA_030015415.1. NCBI lineage: Eukaryota > Metazoa > Chordata > Mammalia > Chiroptera > Pteropodidae > Cynopterus > Cynopterus sphinx. Next base: position 59,185,136 of record CM057382.1, read on the forward strand.
ACTGAGTGCCTGCGGTGTGGGGGGCTCAGTCTCCACCTGGAGGGTTCCCACTCATTGGGGAGGGCTAAGAATATTTTTAGGAGTGGCAGCAGTAATTAATAATAATAATAATAATAATAATAATAATAATAATAATAAAATATTCCAGGAGCCAATATTTGTGAGCTTTTAGCTGTTTGCCAGGAACTCTGCTCAGTGCTTTATCGTCTTAGTTGATTCAATCCTTACTGAGCAGTCATTGCGATGTCCCCATTTGTCAGAGGATGAAACAAAGGCACAGGGAGGTTAGAGGACTTGCTCGAGGTAGGACACACTGAGTAATATGGCCGGTGTAGACCTTGAATCCAGGCAGATGGTGCCAGGCTCACCCAGGTTCCCTTAGCCGCTGTGCACAGTGGGTCTCCTCGAGCCCAGGACGAACAGCTCGGTGCTGACAGGGCGAACCTGTTCTTAGCCCTGCCATGACTCGGAGCCCCTGGGGCTGGGGAAGCCTGTGGGTCTCCCAGGAGGATCTCAGCAGAATGCTGGGAGCAAGGTCAGCTTCACTTTCAGGTCAGCCTCAGGTCTGCGCTCCGGTCTGGTAGGTGTGTGCACATATGTTTCTCAGGCTAGTTACACTGATGTGCCCCCTGCCCTGACATTCCCACAGCCAGATCCTAGCTGCTTTTCCTCTTCCCAGTCTGGAGCCTGGGAGTTGAGGATGACTCCAGGATTTATTCATTCATTCATCCAACTTTTAATGAATTCCTACTGTGTGCCAGACATGCTGCCCAGCACCAGTTAATATTTTCTGGGCCCTTTCACAGTTCCAGACATGGTCTAAGCCCTCGTCCTAGTTTCCCACCTTCCCCGATCAGGTCTTACTGTCACATCGCTACACAGTGATGTGAAATGAAACACCCATGGTCTCCCAGCTCGTCATCAGTGGGGCATCACTGGATGCAAACACCTGATGGGAGAGCCTAGGTTCCTGCACAAGGGTCACACAGCTAGGCATAGTGATCAAGACACAACACAGATCATCTATCTTCCTGTTGACTGATGGGAGGGGACACACAGAAAGCTGGAAAGCAGAAAGCAGAGGGACACAACTGGGCCTGGCCGAGGGCAGGCAGGCTTCCATGCGAGCTGATGTTTGAAGTATGAGCAGTCACTGGAGAATTCAAGGACGAATGAGCTGCCCTTGTAGGGAGTGGGAGGGCAGGTACAAGGAACCAAATGGGAAGCTCTTGGAAGAGCTTAAGGATATATATATATATATATATATATATATATATATATATATATATATATATATATATATATATATATATATATATAATGTTTTATTTGGAAAATTTCCAAGCACACACAAAAGTAGACAGTAGTGTAATGTGCATGTGCTTGTGCCCAGCTTCAAATGTCCTCTATGTTTTACTCATCTTGTTCCATCTGCACTCCACACTCTCTCCTGAGAAGCAAATCCCAGACATCATTTTTTCTCCATATATACTCAAGAATCTATCTTTAAAATACAGGGCCATTTACAATAAAAACAGAAGCACCGTTAGCACATAAGACATGATTGCCATAACTCTCTAGTGTGTGTACTTCTAGACACTTCTCCGATTATCCCCCAGATATCTTCTGTGAATTAATAAATGTCTCACTTTAGACACACAGTGCAATTTGTCGATGTGTCTGTTAAATCTCTTTTAATGGATTCGAGTACCCCCTTTTTTCCTGCTGCTCAGTAGTGGAAGAAGCCAGGTCCTTTTTTCCTATAGAGATTCCCACAGTCCAGATTTTGTGGGTTTGATCTTCATGGTTAATGTATTCCTCTATTTTATATATTTCTGATGAAGTACTTATTAAACCCGGTTCAGGTTTTTGAGAAGTCACCTTGCTTCTGTCAGGAGGTGCTGAGGCTGGTGACTTTCCACAATGAGAGATGGATCCCTCTCTTAGAAAGTATTGTTCAGCCCAGAACCTTTGGGTGGTTTTCGTTTACATTTCTCTCATTCAGGGTGAGGTTGAGCACTTTTTCTTATGTTTGGTTGCCAGTTGGGTTTGCAGTTTTGTGAGTTGCCTGTTCACCTGTCATTTTTGTTTCACTTCTGCTAACCCATTTCTTATTGATATCTAGGAATTATTTACATAGTTTGGAGATAAACCCCTTTATAAATTTTATGTGGTTTAGAATCGCTCCTTCTTGTCTTCCACGGGTCTTTTCACACTCTTCATGTGTCTTTTGATAAACAGAGGTTCTGCCTTTTAAGTAGATGCATTGAGACGTTTATCCTTTGGAGTTAGTAATTTTAATGTCCTGTCTCTGTTTCCTTTTGCCCCAGTGTCATGAAGACATTCTTCTAAATCACCATCTATACTTCTGACACCTACAGTTTACTGGGGATTGATTTTTCATGAGGCAGAGGTCGTTTCATTGACCAGGCCATCATTCATCCCAGTCCCGTTTATCGAAAAGAGTGTCCCTATCCTACTGCTCAGCCATTGTTACCTTTATCAGAAATCGTGTTTCTTCATAGGTGAGGTTCTGTGCTCTGGAGTCCAGTGGTTTATTTGTCTCACCTGGTGCCAGCACCATACTCTACTCATGACAGCAGCTTTACGATTAGTCCGATGTTGGGTAGAGCCAGTCCTTTCACTTTTGTTTTTTCTTTTGAAGATTCTTTTGGTTGTTCTTGGCCAATTGCATTTCCATATAAATAGTAGAAGTAATAGATTTTTTAGTACAAGCACATACAACTTGTTGGTATCATGTTGAATCTATAGAACAATTTAGAGAAAGCTGAAATCTTTATCCATACTATAGTGAGGGTTGCAGTCTTTAGAGAGAGTTAATCTATTTAGGTCTTATTTAATGTCTTAGGAATATTGTTCCATTAACCCCTGTTGTTAGATTGTTTTTCATGGTGCTGTTAATGAATTCTTTACCTTAAATATCAATCATGTTGATTTGAGTATAATTGATATTTGTATATTGAGTTTGTGTATAGCAACTTCAGTTAGCTTTGTTATTTCATAATTTATGTGTAGATTCTTTCTGATTGTCAGTTTTTGTCATCATCTGCAAATGACCGTTCTGTTAATTCCTTCTCAATATTTATTTTCATTTTTTTTTATTGCCTGATCACACTGGCTAGGACCTCCAGGACAATTTTGTCTTAGTCTTGGTTACAAGGGTCAACTCAAAGTGTTGCCAAAAACGTAGGTACCTGTATGTTTTTCAGATCCCTAATTGATTTTAATTTTCAGGCAAGGTGAGAACAACTGAGTTAATATATAGTTTTGGTAATTATTGATGACCCGAGGCCAGATAGATTTTTCATTATGATTTGTTAAAGGTAATGAGCTAATTCCATTATTCTGCTTTTGTTAGCTGGACTTCTTCGATAAGGAAAGCATTCCTGTTTGAACTGTTTGGTTTCCCTTAGGTAAATTTCCCATGAGAAAGGCATGATTAATGCTTGCCCCACCCCCTCTATATGGCTTCTGTCAGAAAAATGTGTGGGTTTCCTTATATCCAGCATTAAGATCGTTGAGTTTTATTCAGTTGGTACTATTATTATGTACTCACGAATGTAAATTTAGTAGATGGTATGTGGGTTTCCTATGGCTGCTGTGAGAAATTCCAAACTTTGTGGTTTAAAACAAGAGAAATTAAATATTTTCTCATTCCAGAGGCCAGAAGTCTGAAATCACTTTCACTGCGCTGAGGTCAAAGTGTTGACTGGGTAGTTCTCTCCTCAGAGGCACCAGAGGTGAATCCATTTCTTGCCTCTTCCAGCTTCTGATGGCTGCCACCAATCTTTGGCTTGTGGCCACTTCACTTCATCCTTTGCCTCTGTATTCACAATCTTTTCTCCTCTTCTGTGTCTAATCTCCCTCAGCCTTTCTTCTATAAGGATACCTGAGATTATACATAGGGCCCACTTTGATAGGCCCTTCATCTCAAAGTCTTTGATTTAATCAGATCTATTAGCTTTTTTTTCATATAAGGTAACTCTCACAGATTTTAGAGATTAGAACATAGATGTTTCTGGGAGGCTAATATTCAGCCCACCACACATGGCTCCCTTATTTTGTGGCATGTTGAGATATCTTGGACTTTCCAGCCCAGAGCTGGTAGAAATAACTTTTCCAAGATACACTGGTTCCTGTTAGGAAAAAATTGTACTTAGAGACCACAGTCTGGTCCTAAGGGGTGTTTATGGCCATTGAGTTGACATTGCTTTTAGGTGTTTTGAGGTGGAAAGAAACAGAAAGTAGACATATTCGTAGAAAGAGAATAATGATATCTGTGCTTTTAACCTCTTTCCTTTGTATGTCTTTTCTCATGCTGAAAAATCTTCATTTCTAGTAATAGTAACAGAATTCATAATCATGTATTTGCTTTATCCTGATAATACCAATGCAATTACTATTAATGAGAGTACTGAATGAATTTAAGATTTCTTTGGAAAAGTAGTTGCTAAACTGAAAAAAAAAATTTCAGTGATGACATAATTCTCCAGTCTGCCACCAACTTCAATATACAAATGAGTTTGAGTCCCTTTTAAACATTTTAGCGATTGCTTCTGTTAAAATATATTTGTGTAACATATTCTCTTTTTTTTGTTTATTATCATAATTATTAATCTTTTGGGGGGGTGGTGAGGCAGCTCTTCGTTCACTTCACACATTGCAAGGATCTTGTCACCTTACAATCCCTTACCTTTTATTTTATGGCTACAGCACCTGGTCTTCCTACGTGGTCTTCCATCTTAGTACTAAGTAGACCTGCTCTTTCTTATGGTCCCAGATCATGGGGCATGGGCTTTTTCATGTGGAGAATATTTTCACAGTTCCAAAGTCAAAATTTAAAAATTGGGTATATTCAGAGGGGTCCAGCTTGTATCCAGGTTGCCAATTCTGTCCATCCATCTTTCATAGGTAACTTACTTTTTAAAACTTTTGTTTTAGCCTCATCTGTTTTTGAAATAGAAACGTGTAATTTGTAATTCCTTTTTCTCTTTTACATAAGGACACACACTAAACATTGTCCGGGACTGTTTTTAAACTTCCATCTGGTTGTCCCTTGATGACAGCACATGGAAAGTTTTTTGTTCCTTTGTAGAGTCATGTGGGACTCAGGTGAGTGGATGTGCCACAGAAATTCAACCAGTTCTCCGGGTTGTACACTTGGGTCATTTCTACTCTTTTGCTCTTACAAATAGTGCTGTTCCAAAGAGCCTTGTGTGCATGTCTTTGTCTGGAGGAAGCTTTCTCAACGAGGCTCGTTACCTGGTCAGGTCTGAATTTTGGAGTGTCCTCCTATGAGTGGGAGGCAGAGGGTCCTGGCTGGGAGCATAGGAGCTGGGGCTAGGACCAGGGAGAGACTGTGAGAGTGTGGAGAAAGGAAGGGTGACATCTTGGAAGTAGGACTCCCAGGGCTGTGTCTGCCCCATGGTGTGGATGACAATGAAGAAATGGTGTGGTCGCCAATCGTGGGGGAGGAGAAATGGTGCACAAGGACCACCGACGAGGAGTGGGGTTGACGGGAATGCCCTCACACATACACCCTGGCTCTGCCCTCTTCCATGTCCCCTGGCATCAGAGAAGCATGAACTGGATGCTCAGCTGAGTCGATCATGCAGGGAGGTGCTGGTGGGGTGGGGGACGAACCCCGGACCAGAAAAAAAACCTCGTCCCTTTGCCCATCGTGTCCCAGCAGCAGGAGGAGGTGAAGGCGACAGAGCAGAGCCTGTTCGCGGCTGAGCACCCTGGACCGTTAGCTTGCCCGGTCCCAAAAAGTGTACAGGGCGCAGCTGGGGACGACCATGTGTCGGGACCCCGACTGCATGTGACTGGGGAGGGGTGTGAGGGGCAGAACCAGTGTGGGGGAGCGGGCTGCCTCAGGGAGAGACGAATTCAGGGTAGGAAGCCTAAGGGAATGCCTTCATACAGAAGGCTCCAATTCTGGGTTGCGTTGGGCGTGGTCTGTGCAGAGGTGAGGGGGGCTGAGAATGCAACATCAGGACTTGGGGCCTGGATGTGGGAACCGGGGAGGCACGGGGCCCTAGGGTCTAGTTGGGGTACAGGGCACAGAGTCCCTGATGAGGATCTTGGTGGTGTGGGCTGACTGTGTCCCCGGGCTGATGGGGGACCTTGGGGAGCCCCAGGGATCTCTGGGGGACCTTGGAGGCAGGCCCTGTGTAGAGAGCGTAGGAAGGGACACGTGTTCGGGGGAGAGATTAGGAGGCTCAGAGAAGGACAGAGTGTGTGAGGACCTGTGGTGAGGCGTCGGTGACTAGCCACTGGCGGGAGGATGGACCAGAGGGTGCAGGGCTTCTGCCAGTGGAAAGAAGCTTGGGTAGGGCCGTGTCCTGGCCGGGGGACTTGGACTCCCCCCTGATCCCGCCCCAGCCAGGGAGCCGTAGGAGGTGGAAAGCACACAAGTGGCAGCGGGGGTGGGACCGGGAACCCCAGCCACCTGTTCCCAATCCCATGGTCCAGGAGGTCACATGCACCATTCCGACCCCACAGCCTTCCTGGAAGGCATGGAGAAGAACAGAGAGATCAAGGGGGACTTCACACCCCTCCCTCCACAAGTGCCCCGCCCCTGCCCTTGAGCTGGCTGTCTGTGTGTTTTGTAAATGAACCTATTTGCCCTTGGGGTCCCTCAACTGATGACTGAAGAGTCCTGAGAAGGGAGGACATGTGTGAATTAGGTGGGGGGGACTATAGTTGACACCTGTGTGCATTTCTGGGCACGTCTGTGATTGGGGGACAGGTTGGGGTTCAGGTGTAAAAAATACTCCCATATACTAAAGCAGTGTAAGGGGGGTACGGTGGTGTGTCGTGAGCAGCCTGTTCCCAGAGGGGCCCAATCCAAGAGAGATGCTACACAGGGATTCTCTGGCTAAGTGGGGGAGAGAGGCATCTCACATGGTGGTTCACTACCTGGGAGGAATCCAAAGCGGCCGTTGGTGACATCTGGGCTGGTTGGTGCCAATTCCTCCTGCAACTGAGACCTCTGGGTTCTGAGCTGGGATGTTGCTTCTGAGCTGGGGTGTCTGGGATTTTGGTTCAGGGTCAAGGCCTCTCTAGGTTCTGAGAAGAAGCAGGAGTGACACAGCGCTGGGAGATGGGGGCACACTTGGGGTCTCAGTGGGAGGAAGGTTTGGGGCCAGTGGGACACGGGAGCACAGTAGGAGCTGAACTTTATTGGGGGGTGTGGGTTTCTGACGGGGTGGAGGTAAGCCCTGACACGCGGTGTCGTGGCCACGTCTGGATGATTTGGTACAGCTGGTCTCCCGGTGAGAGCGTCTGCTGCACTTGCTGGTGTCCTTTGACCTTGTAGTTCTGGTCCACGAATCATTGAGCCAGACCACAAGGCCCTTCATACAGAGCGAGAGGCGTGCTGCTCCTGTGAGGTTCTGACCTGGCAGGTGTGTTCAGTGTACGTGCTGTTGGTGAGAATACGGTAGCAAGATGAGGAAGGCTGGGGCCGAGGTTTCACCATAGGGTCCGCAGGACACACTCGTGCGTGTGCGCCTGCCGTGCCATTCGTGCGGGTGTGGTGTGTTCACGCATGTCGCTGTGCAGTAAGTACCCTGTGACGTGACGCTGCCGCACGCTGTCCGTTCCGCTGCAGAGGGACGTTCGGGCAGGTTCCAGCCTCTGGCCACTGGAGAGCGTGCTGCTCCGTCGCTCGCGCGAATGACTCGGGTGTTTCTTTGGGGTGCGCGCCCGGGGTGGCCTCATGGTTGCGGGTGTGTGCACCTTTGGCATCAGTCCATGTCACCAGCTGTTTTTTACGGCTGTGTCGACCACGCGGCAGAGTGGGAGGCTTCGGGTTCCACACCCTTGCCAACGTGGGTTCCGCTTCGCTTTACAACTCCATCCATTCGTCGTGTCCACGTGGTTCTGATCTGCACTCCCCGGGATCATAGGCGCCGAGCGCCTCGTCACGTGGTGACTGGCCGTTGGCAGTCCGCCTTTCTAAAAGCGCCTGCTCACACCTCGCCCATTCTGTGTGCGGGTCGTCTGCCTCTTCTCCGTGCTTCGTAAGGATCACTCCCAAGTCTCAGATCCTGGTCCTGTGTAGGCGTCGTTGGGCGGATGGCCTCGTGCTGTCACGTCTCCTTTGCCTCCTCTGCTGGGTTCTGGCGAGCTAAATTCTGGACCTTGATGCAGTATGTGTAACGTCATGTTCGTTCTTTTAGGGTTAGCGCCTGAAAGAAAGACTTCAGAAGTCTGTTTCAGAACCTTCGCTGCTGCAGAGCTTTTTTCACGGTTTCCTTCGGGCCAGGCTCTGTCGTCTGAGCTGAACGGTACAGTCACAGCCCACCTCCTGCTGATTCTCTCCGCGGGGTGCATGGCTTATTTCTGCTTCCGTTAGGGCAGCAGTTGACCCAGCACCCAGCGTGCTTCCCTGTAAACCTGGAGTGCGGCCTCTGCTGCAGTTCCATCACTCCATTTGTGGCTCTCACTCTAGAGCGGTGTCCCCAGCCTTGTGGCACCAGGGACCGATGCTCCTGTGCGCATCTAACGCCTGAGGATCTGAGGCGGAGCTGAGGCGGCGACGCCCTTGCGGAGGAGCCGCTGCGGATGCAGACGGAGCTTCACTGCCCTCCGGCCACTCGCCTGCTGTGCGGCCTGGTACCTGACAGGCCCGAACCAGTCCTGGGCCTCAGCCCACGGGTTGGGGACACCTGCCCTAGGCTGTTCTGTTCCTTGTCTTGTCTCTTGTTACAGCCACGTCTTCATTTTAAGTTAGTTTTGTCAGTTTCGAAAGGCATTCGGGGGGTTTTGACTGAGATCACGTTGACTACCAGTTAATTTGGGCAATGCTGGTACCTTAACCACGGAGGTCCACGTACGTTGTCTGTTCCCCCATGTATTCAGGTCTTCAGATTCACTTGCAGTGTTTCACGGTTTGAGGTGTAAAGTTCTTAGGTTCTGGTAGATCTGGCCCGGGTTGTTTGCCAATCCTGGGTGCTGTCGCAATGGTATCTTCTTTCAAAGCTTATTTTCTGTCCGTTTGTTGCTGACATGTGGAAATACAGTAGATTTCTGCCTGTGGGCCTTGTTAAGTCCACCTGGAGATTTTGATGGTTTTTGTTAGATCGTTGGGTTTTCTGTGTACACAGCATGTTGTCTGTGAAAAAGCAGTATGTTCTTTTTAATCCTCGTGCCTTTCGTTCCTTTTTTTTGCCTTGTAGCCCTGGCTGGTATCTCCAGTAGCTGTTGACTGGAAGTGGAGAGGGAGGGGATCCTGGCCCCGCTCCTGATTCAGGGGACAGCTCTGGTGGCCTTCAGCCACCCCTTGGCATGCTCCATCCCGCACTGGGTGCTGCAGGCTGTGTGGCACCTCTTTTCCGTCCTTTTGATCTCCCAGCTGTTTGCCCACCAGCCTGGCAGGCTGAGGTCATGGTGGGGGTGGGGGGCGGACTGTGGACTTTGAGCTGGGGTCATTCGCCCATGTGACAGGATGCAGAGGGCTGTGTTCAGTGAGAAAGCATGTCCTCTGTGCTCCGCGCCACATTTCTCTGTGGTCATTTAATGAGATTTGACGAAGAATGTTCTCGTAAAGATTTGCAGTTAAAGACTTTTACTCTTTGGAAGGTTTATGGTTTATTCTGTGAAATTAGGTCAACTGAAAGGGCAGCTGCGTGGGGCAGGCCGTCGGTCACCCTCGGTCCCAGCTGGTGGCGGAAACACAGCACAGGCTGAGCCGGAGTGACGCATGTGGCTTCATTGGCTCTATACGGAGCAGAAGTGAAAACAAAGAAAGCGAGGTCTCTGTGTAAACACAGTGCAGAGGCCGCCCCTCCGGAGAGGCTGCCCTCCCCGAACCCGCGAGCGGACCAGGGTGCCAGACGCCCCCGCCTGCGCCCTCCCGATGCGGCTTGCGGGGGGGCGCGGTCACCCTGCGCTGCATCTCAGGTCGCAGCATGTCGCTCTCTGTCTTGCGTTTACCAGGAGTCTGGCCTTTAGCTCGGGACGTACAGACGGACATTTCACGCGTTCTCTGTGGGCCGGTTTCGGGGCCCTGACGCTCCATATGTTTTGAGGTTTGAACTGCCACGCGCTCGCCGCCGGATGTGTCCTTAGAAAAGCAGTCGTCAGTGGAGCAGTCGGCCCACGCGGTGCTCTAGGCATTTCCAGCGAGGTGGGAGGGACCTGTCGTGCTTGGATTTTACCTTATTAAAGAACGAAACCCCCAGCCCGTCTTTACATCGCGCCGGTTGCGCTGGGTCCCGGAACCTTCCCCCTCTGGATGCTGCAGGCTGTGGGGAGAGGAGAGAACTGTGTTTGCCAAGTCCGACGGTGCTGCTGCTCGTTTCTCCACAGACGCCTGTGAAGGGTCTGCTCGCATCATAGGCCTGAGGTGGCATTGCTGGCTTTGTCAGTTTAATTGCGTTTTCCGCCGAAAATGGTCTGTTCCTACTTTTCTCTCTGCCCCTCCATCTGTATGGGCATAGGCATGCTCCCGTTTATCCACGTATTCCCAAGACCAAGACGGCTGTTGGTCACCTCTCCTGGCAACCCTGCGGCCCCAGGGCAGTGGCTTCTTGAGGCTCACACACTTTGGATTTCTAGACTCTTCTGTGCTAGATGTGGTCCTTAACCGCTTAGCCCGAAAGACAGACTGTCGCTTTTGGAATTCGCCTCTGACCTCAGCCCTTCTGAGGTGATTTCTGAGGAGGATACAGGACAACCTGTGACAAGCTCATTCAGTCCAGCAATGGGGTCCAGCCGGCAGCCTGGTCGCCGCTGTCACCGAGGTCTCAGCCTGGGACGCAGGGGCTGACTTTCAGGTAGTAGAAAAATGAACAAGCAAGCACAGTGGGGACAGTGTCAGGAGGGAAGGAAGCCGGGTGATGGGACGAGGACGGGCAGGTGCACTGCCATCTGGGTCCTCGGGGAAAGCTGCTCTGGGGAGATGGGTCAAGGGAATCGGGAGGGAGAGCCCCACTGAGACTCGGGCACAGACCTCCGGGCGGGATGGCCCGGGGATGTCACGGCACACCCTGCACCGTGGGGAGACCGTGGCCCCGGAGCCCCTGTCCCTGCCAGGCTTGGCGTGTGAGGGCCACGAAGAACCTCCAGGGAGCCCGATGCCTCCCACCCCATCATGTGGTGGGCAGAAGCACCCAGGGGACCGAGGCTGGCCTGGGTCATGCAGCTCAGGCTTCCCAGCCCCTGCACTCACTCCCAGCCCGGGGACTGTGGTCCTCATGGAACTGACAGTCATGCGCAGGTGGGTGACGTGGCCGTTGAGCCAGCGCATGTTCCCTTACGAAGATTCGAAGCCACACCACTGGGCAGATCCAGGGTGCTGGCGGGGCAGAGCCACAGGCCACCTTGTCTCCCCACTGCACCTCGAGGCTGGCATCCCTGGTCCCCACAGCTCCCGGTGGCATCTGTCTGCCTGGCCCTGTTCACTTCTCCTCTGGTCACGGCCCTCCACTGTCCTCCGGGGAATGACCCCTTTCCCTCCGTTGCACTTTGACAGGGCTGCAGGTCCAGGTGTCCTGCCCTGCCCTGCCCTTGGCGGACAGGTGTGACGGCCACCGCCCAACAGCCCTGTTTCCTGGACCGTGAGTCTGATGAGGGTGTGCCTGTGCTCCCCGCTTCGGAGCCCGTCCAGGCATCCCCCAGCCACTGGTTTCTTTTGGGGAGGCCCGCCGTTTGCCTGGAGGGCTCCTGTCGCCTGCCGCCGTGGCCCCTTATGAGCCCCCTAGGTCTGACATGCCTGCATGCCGAACCGGAGTCGTGCACCTTCGGTTCAACGCTGCGTCCTAGATTCTCACTTCTAGGAAGGGGTTTGCAGGCCGAGCATGGAGGTTCTGCCCATCAGTCTCGAATTGGTTCTGCAGCCCCTAGTTCCAGGTCCACTGTCTTCCGGGGGCTCCCCAGTCTCCGCCTCTCCAAACTGGAGCTCCCCAGCCCATCCCTTGGGGCCGTGGGCCCCGGCACAAGCTGGCTCTGTGACGGCCTTAACTAGTGGTGGCAGGGGGTGGGGGTGACTGTGTCTGGGCTTTGGTGGTGGCTCCCGCTGGCCGCAGGGCCCGAGGCCAGGAATGGACTCAGCGGAGGGCCCTCAGCTCCGGCTCTGATGACAGGTCCCCTTGGGGAGACAGAGGCGGTGGCCACGCTGGTACTGGCCCTTGCTGGCCCCAGAGCCTGCCCTGACGGTACTGCCCCAATGCCCTCGGTGGTGTCATTGCCCATGGTCGAGAGGACCCGATGTCCCAAAATGCTGCATCCTTTACCACCTTACAGCAAAGGGATGGACTTCGCCCTAGTTTGGTGATGCACTTAAAAGTCAGAACCACTCCTGGCACTGGGGTTACACGGATGCACCCATTTTCAAACCTGTGCGGTTGGATTTGGGGCCTTTCAGTGTATGTGAAAGATGGAGGTGGCCCGATGGCAGTGTGTTGGCAGTTGTTGGAGCTGGGTGTTTCGGGCTCATTCTGTTCTGTTTGCTCTGAACACATTTGAATTCTCATAATACAAAACTTTTTTTTAAAAGCAAGAGAAAGTTACATTAAAACTTCACAGCATCTTAAATTTAAATTGCAAATACCAACTTTGAGCACTTTTCCCCCATTTCAACAAAATTTGCATTCTTATCTTCACACATCCCAAAGTAAATGAACAGTTAAAACCCAGCAGGACGCGGGGCTCCCGGGATGGAACAGGCGGCCACAGGCGAGCCCCGTTCTGTCACGCCTGCATCCCGGCCACACCGAGCGCTGCGGACGGCGAGGGACCCGCGCAGCTGGGCTGCCTGGCCACCGTGGCTCGACCGCAGGCGAGGCTGGGGTCAGAGGGGCCGTGTCCCCAGCCGTTTCTTCTGCGGCTCAAACAGTTCTTCAAGGACGGGCCAGTGGCTGATTCCAGGGCTGTGACATGGGCATCTCGTGAAACCAGAAAATGAAGAAATGGGAAAAAAAGGACAGGCCCCCGTCCTTTCCCAGGCCCCACGTGCGGCGTGGTGCAGTGGACCGCCAGGCTGTTGCAGGACGTGGGCCACCTCTGCGTCTGGCTGAACGCGCATCCTGGGGGGTGGCCCTCAGTGGCCGCCTGTGCCGGGCGCAGGCCGGGAGATGGGCCTAGGCCGGGCGCGCCCTGGGTGCAGAGCGGAGGAATGGCAGGTGTGCACGGTGTTGGCCCACACAGATCCGCCTCGAGCCTCTCTGATTTGAGGCTCAGTGAACAGGAATGATGACCACCGTTGGGCTCCGCAAAGGGGTCCCAGAACGTGGGGGCAGGGACACTTGGGAAACGCAGAAGACGGTCGTGCCTCAAAGTGACTTACGGTTGAAATCAGAAATTTCAAAGGATTTTGTCTAGGAGAGGAGGGACCCTGCAGACAGGGGCAGAAGGTCGTGGGTGAGTGAGGAGGTGATGGAGTGAGTCGTCAGGGGAAGTGGTGGAAAGCAGAGTCCTCGGTTAGGTTAATGGCCGCAGCAGAAGCCACGAGGCATAAAACCCATGTGGCCACAGCGTGGCAGGTAAACACCTGGAGAAGGTGCCTGGGAACGCAGCGTGAAGGGCAGACAGGCCTGCCGTGGAGGGGCTGGGGGGCGGGCGCTGCCAGCCAGACAGCCCGTGACCCCGAGAAGCCGAGAAGCCGAAGCACGCTTAACGCGAGGAGGGGGAGGGCCTCAGCGTACGTCCGCTGACGTGTCGGATTTCAAGGGTAAGGAAATGGCCAGCAGACGCCGGACAGCATGAAGTGACAATGACAACATGAGGTGGCACCCCTGCTGCGCGGTCCTGCGAAGGCTCCCGGGGGGAGGCACGGCCCGGCGTGTGGCCGGGAGGTTCCTGCTGTGCTGAGGCCACTGGCCTGAGCCTTCCTGCCCAGCCAAGCTGTGATTTTCGTGGAGTCTGAGGTTCGCGGGGATTTGCGAAATGTTCCATCGACATTGCCCGTGAGGAAATGGGGTTCCTCCAGGCCGCAGGCTCTGACCTGAGCTGTGTGTCTGTGTTTCGTACAGAGACAGGCAGGTGCAGAGCAGTGACTGTAAAGGCACCAGTCACAGGTTGCAGGCACGTGCACGCGGGGGAAGCCACCTAAGGAGCCGCCCTCGTGCGTGGCCTCTCGCGTGACATGCTGGGGAGGTTCTTTGGTTACGAGCAGCAGGAAGAAGGTATTTTGCACAATTCAGTCGGGACAGGAGTTTGTCGCACTTGTAAGGGAAGGTGGCAGTGATGGGCTTTCCATAGCTACCGTCCTCTCCGTTTACTTCTGTTTCCGATGATAGAGTTACACGTGCTCGGCATGGGGCAGTTTCACAGGTCACCCAAGATGCCACCGCACACAGGCACACTGGGGGAGGGGCTTCATGCGCTTAGCTCTCGGCTCCTCCGTTAGGTGATGGGTCCGTGGCAGGAGCGGTCTTGGGGCGGGGATTTGGTGAGCCTGGCCCCGGTCACGTGCTAGCCACCCTTCAGTCCGGGGACAGGGCCCTGAGACTGAGGCTCGTCAGAACCCCCCGAGTCGGGGAGAGGCAGCTTCGGTCACAAACGGAGCAGGAGGCAGCCTCCCAGACGGCGTCGCCAGGGGTAGCTGGTGACCCTGGAAGGTTCCTGGCTGTAGTGTCGTCGCGCAGCTGCCGTGCTAGTGGCCTGTGCGGGCCGACAGCAAGGAGAAAGCGTCCACATCAATGAGCGTCTGCCTCTGGGATGGCCTCGCAGGTGACTTTAAGTACTTGCCTGTGACGAGCGTGTGTTAATTTTATAACGAGAAAATGGAACTGGGCTGAGAAAATGGTCATGATGAAGACGGAGATGGGGGTCTCTTCAAGTGAGGTGGTCTGGGTTTCGACTGAATCCCTGGGGTGGCGCCGATGTCAGCGTCAAGTGTCGGGGGCCAGAGGCCAGGGGCTGGGGGGCGAGTGCAGCCGGCAGCCATGCCGTGGCCGTGGGCGCGCACTGCTCTGTCCTGCAAGGCGGTCCTCGATGGGGCCGCAGTGGAGCAACCCTGCCTGACAGATCCGTTTCTGCATCTGGTCGCACTTGTTCACCAACAAAAACCGGAGTGCTGCGTGTCCGTGGCCGCGTGAGGGGTTTCCCCAGTTTCGGGGCGAGAGTGGGAAACGCGATGCTGGGGGCGGGGGGGACTGCTGTCGTATGAGCCCCACCCTGACTGACGTGTCCTTTCTGTCACCTCACAGGTCCTCTCCTGAGAGTGCTGGACACCTGCCCCCTCTGATCCCCTGGCCTGTGAGACGCTGTCACTGGGGCCCGGCCCTCCCGTTACTGGCCTTGCATGTGTCCCTGGGACTGCGGAAGCCTTCGGAGCTATTGTTTACGTGGGAATTTTGAGCCATTGTGAATTGCCGACAGGAGCGGACACTGCTAGCAATGAGCTCCCAAAGCCACCCAGGTAAGCGGATGGGGCCCTGCTCGGCAGGAGGAGGCTGGCTCTCTGGTGGCCGCCACTGGCCGCTGGGACGCGGACATGTGTCCCTTGATGATGGCCACTGTGGTCTCTGGCTCTTCCATGTGCGGAGGAGTGGGGGGATGGTTCTTCATCCCGGGAAAGGAACCCTGCGGAGCCCCAGGAGCCTCGGTCCTGTCCTGGGTTTATTTGACTTGGGTGGCAGACGTGGTCCTTCGATGGCAGGAGGAAAGAGCTGTGCTCTTCAGCTGGGTGATGTGTATCGGCCAGTTGGTTCCACACCCAGTTTCTTTGCTCATGGGGACCTTGGGGTGGCAGAGCCTCTGTGACTGGGCCTGGCGTGTGGCTGTGGGAATCGCTCCTGCATTCGTACTTTTATGGGGAGCTGCCCGGAACCCCTCACACGCTCTTAGTCTTCTCTGTGCTCTGAAATCTCAGACCTGGAGGGAGGAAGTGACTTGTCTCAGGTCACAGAGCTAGTAGGTGGCCAGACGGGGTTGGAAACCAGCTTTGCCTGGCCCTTAGCTTCAGAGGTGCATGCAGGCACATGCCTTCGGAGTTTCTGTTGTCCCCCTGCAAAGTCACACACAGTCACCTATGAAAGCCCAGAGTCCATGTTCTGCAGAACTAGCACCGGGTGCCGCCCAGAGCACTGCCACTTCCATGTGACGTGGCCTTTAGAGGCACCTCGATGTTAGCCCATCCTGTGTCATGTGAGTGGCAGTGCCGGCCACCTGCACGGATGCTGGGCATCCTCTTTCTGCGAGGCCTGGGGTCAGGCTCTGCAGATGTAGGCCTGGCACGGGGCCTCCACCGTGGTACTGGCCAGGGTGTCCCGATGCCTTCCCTCAGCCCATCAGAGCTGGACTCCCGGTGTGTTCAGCTGAGAAGGCTTTATTGATTGAAGTTGATTGATTCAGAGTGTAAAACCCAACTAAGCCGTCGGGAGTGGTGCCACTGTCCCTCCCCAAGAGTCGAGTGGGCCTGCCTGCCTCCTGCATCCCCACAGGGCCGGCACCTGAATGTGCAGTACACTGTCATCGTCCCGCACGGGGGTCTCGGTTCCCTTTTTTCCCATTTTACCGAGATATGAGCATCCTTTGATGTTGGTGTATATGTAAACCCGATGTATTTTTTATAGCTCGTAGGTGGGTGTTTATATGGTTGCAGCCCTGTTTATGACACCGCAGTCGGCATCGAGCAGTCATCCTACGTGTAGTTTTTACCGACCCTTCTGGAAGTGTCCCTGCTTGGCGAGTT
Source organism: Cynopterus sphinx (assembly GCA_030015415.1). Classification (NCBI taxonomy): domain Eukaryota; kingdom Metazoa; phylum Chordata; class Mammalia; order Chiroptera; family Pteropodidae; genus Cynopterus; species Cynopterus sphinx. The sequence goes on from CM057382.1 coordinate 59,201,802, forward strand.
CCAGGAGGCAGCCTGGCTCGGGCAGTGCGTGTGTTAGGTTTGCGCTCAGATCGCTCGAGAATCTGTGTCTCAACTTGTCTTCTTGGTTACAGCTCACGAGGAGGCATGTTCCTGTCCGTTTGCACTGGCACCAGGTGGGTTCCATCCGTCCCCTTCTCGTCGGCCTCGGGGGGGCAGGACCACTGGGGCCACGCAGCCATGTGAGCGGGCACACTCGCTTCTGTGATCAGGCCTCGTACGTGCCACCCACGCACGTGAAGAGAATGTTGTTGTTGCTGTTTGTCTAAAGAAATGTATGTGTACGTATCGGTGCATCGACATTGTTTACAAAATTTCCTCATCCGTGTGTACTTGTGCACGGGAGAACGTGGATTTCTTCTCTGTGTGTTATTTGTGCGTGTTAACTCGAGTTATTTAGATGAGTGTAGTTCTACTCTCGTCAGCGCCACTTACAGGGATACGTGAGATTTTCTGTTGTGATCATAGCATGTGATTTCCAGAGCTTAAAAGTTAATGACGCGTCTCACGGTAGCCCAGGTCTCTTAGCAAACCCGTGTCAATTTGTTCACTGTTTCTTCGCTAGGAAAGCGTTTCTGTTCCGGACAGCGTTTTTGGCATTGGTTTCCGTTGGCGGACGAGCCACTCGCCACAGCCGCCTGGGCCTCCCGGGCCTTCCCTCGGAGGCCTGTCTGTCTCGAGCAGAGGGATGGCTTCTGCTTTTTCTCCCCCGAGAGGCTGCCTTCAGTGGGGAGTTCGCCTGCCTGCGTTTGCTGCAGCTGCTGTCCTGTCTGGCCATGTGTCGTGGCCGCCCGCTGACCCCTGTGGCCTCTGTCCCTCTCGTGTTGGGGACTGAGGAGATGGAGCTGGCATGGGCGGGAATGTTAGGGGGGCCTGGGCCTTCTCAGCTGTGGGGGCCGTGGTGGGGGGCCCTGGTGGGGGCTTTGGCGGGGGACTGTATGGTGGAAGGTTGTACACCCGCGCTGCAGTGTGCTCTGGCCAGCGGGAGCGTGCTGGGGCTCCACCTGTCTCTGGACCCAGCTCTCCTGTGGGAGCCGCCTTTCTGCCCAGCCCTGCAGCCAGGGACGCCAAACAGTGCAGCCCCGACCGCAGGCTGGGCTGAGCCCAGGCCCGGTCCGTGCCCTCTGGGGAGGGGCGTGTGGGCCCGTGGTGGGTGGTGGGCCACTCCCTCAGGTTGTTTTCCCATCACTCTGACCCCATCAGGCTTCTGTTTCCTAGGACATTCCTCCCAGTTTCTTGTCACTGGTGCTGTTTTTCTACTGTCTAGCGTTGCTGTACATCCTTTTGTGTTTTTATTTATAGTGAGTAATTTTGGTAGATTTGGGGGGCAGAGAAATAATTGATGCTCATTCCGTGTGCTGTTTGGATGGGAAGGCCCAGAGCTGTCTCTTTCCTTCAGCCCAGGGGCCAGGGCCTGTCTCTGTCTGGGCCTGCGGGGCCCGAGTGCTCACCCTCTGCTGGCCGGCTGCCTCCCCGCCTTCCTCTGCCTCTCCTCCGTGTCTTCTGTCCTGGCTGTCACCCACCCTGGCTCAGTGCCCCCCAGAGCATCAGGCCCAGTGTCAGTCCTGCTGCTGGTCCCCTCGTCACCCTTGCAGTGCAGTCGGCTTTGCCCTGATGGTGGAACGACCTCTTTATTTGACGAGTGTGACTTTCCTCCCTCCCGAGTGTCTTTAGAAGTCCCTGGTGCAGGCCGAGGTGTGCAGTGCGACTTGACTGCCCTTCTCTGGGGACCCGGCCAGGGCCAGGCACTGGTTCTCTGATGTGAGCCTACTGACCGCTGATGTTTACTGCTCGGCACGAGCACTTCTGATGCCGCGAGCGGCCTGAGGAGAGCGCCTGGGTGGACTTGGCCTGGGAGGGCTTCAAGGAGCGAGAAGAGGTTCCGGAACTGCACGCTGCTTGCCTAACCCAGCGCTTCCAGCACTTCCTGTCGGGGCCGTGCTGCTGCGGGTCGGGATGGGTGCGCTGGGCCACAGGCCTCTGCCTGGAAGGCGAGTCCCGGTGAGACCGAAGGACGCAGGCACCGTGCGCACTGTGGCAGGACAGGCGAAGGCCCCTTTGCCTGTCCTCTTCTTCGAGGGCCTCCCGTAGCAGGCCAGTGCGGCCCTGTGTGCCCGGGATTCGTAGGTGACTTGGCCGGCTCACAAGAAGACCGGCACCGTCCCTCAGCCCCCGTGTTGAGACCCCTGCACGTCTGAGTGTGGTTTAGCTTCCTTGTAACGTCTGTGCCTAGAGAAAGTCTTGAGGGGAGACAGCGGGTTCCAGGGCCCCTCGCTGGCCTTCCAGGACCTGTGTGGGGTCATCACACCTCACACCCGACAGACAACTGGTTTGCAGGGCCAGGAGTGGGTGATTCAAGAGTCTTTTTTCTCCCTCCATCTCACTGAGAGGCCTGAATAGTGTTTAGTTAAAAGCAGAAAACCTATTTTTACCTTATATTTAAGGTCAGTGTCTCAATTTGGACCATTTTCTGATTTCTTAATACTCCGTTGAGTCTGAAATATCCCATCAGTATAAAACCAGCCGGAAAGTCAGTGTCAGCAATCACTTAGTGATTAATGAGTTTCAACATGGTTTTATTTCTTCAAAGCATCGTCAAGTTCCCATCCGGGAAGTCTTCCCAGAGGAGGCAGACCGCACTGTGAGCTCCGGCCCGGCTTCCTTGTTGATCTTGAATCTTTATTTCAACCAGTTTGGCCACCAAGGTTGTTTTCTTTTAAGATAGAAACATTGTCACTTGACTTATGCTTTGCACCGATGGAGTGTTTCAGAAATACTGCAGTTTTAAGGACTTTACTAAAGAGAAGGCGAATTTTGAGGATTTGCCATTGACAGAGAAGACCTCAATTCTGGACCCCGAGTGAGGCCCTGGGCCACAGGAAGTGCCTGGAGAGCTCTGGAGCTCACAGTGGCCTTGACGGAGGCCTGAGGGATCCCCGGCCGGCCTTTGGGAGGGTGGCGTGCCAGCTGCAGGAGTGCTGGGGGCTTGGGTGTGGGGACAGGGAGCAGCTGGCCACAGCTGTGGGGGAGCTTCTCCCAGACCCTCTGTGAGGGTGTGACCGAGACCCCGGTGGCTGGCGGGCCTGGAAGAGTTCGAGGGCGAGGCTGAGCCCTGGGGACACAGGTAGGGCGGCCGGTTCCTGACCAGGGCCCAGTGCAGATGGGCAGAGTGGGCAGAGCTGCTGTGCACAGGTCCAGCGCGGGCTGAGGTGCCGAGTGCCCTCCGGGCCCCCATGCCTCTTCGCAGCTCTGGAATTGTCGCACCCGGAGCCTGCTGCCATCATTATGTGGGAGTTCAATCAGTCAAGGTTTGTTCTGGAAATCATGGAGCCATAACGACTCCTTTTTCAACTCACTCCTTATTTTAATCCTTAAATTGTGTTTTGTCTTTAAAAAATCATGAACACGCGGTCGCTCTGCGGAGCTCAGAAAACTCCCATCAAGGGAGCGTTGATGGTGTGTTTTGGCAATCCTCTGAACATTCTCGCACGTTTGTGGAGCGCTTGCATTTATGTCCTTGTTTTCAAAGCCACCATTGTCGAAATGTAAATTTCGGAGTTCTGAGCTGCTGAACTTGGGTGATTAATGACATTGAAACTTGAGAATGGATTCCCGGTCCACATTTGACACAGCAGCCCTGCATCACAGACCATTGAGTTCCGCGTGGCGCTGGGCTGGGAGGCTGGGATGGCGGGGGGCGGGGGCAGGTCAGCGCCGACAGGTGTGCAGGTGTGCCTGCAGCCCACTGCTGGCTCGCAGGGCCGGGGCGCGTGTATGCGGCTCAGCCGTGCCCGTCGCTGGGCTCGTGCTGTTCCTGGAAAGCTTGGTCACAAGCGGCCAGGGTCATGGGCTGCGTCCTGTCTCTTCTGTTGCACGTGTTCGGGAGCAGGAGGCCACTCGGGCAGCTCGGACGCAGGTCGGGAGCTCGGAACAAAGGCAGAGCAGAGACAGGTCGTGTCATCGAGAGGGAGGTGTCGGCCAGGTGGCGGCCTCATTGTGTTTGCTCCCGTGAGCCCTCGTCTCTTCCGATTAAAGAAGGGGTGCCTGGCTGGTGGCGGGGCTTTCTGTGGGTGAGAGGGGCTGTGGGGGGCACAGCAGGCGTGTTCCTCCTGCAGGTGAGAACAGCCGATCCTGGGGCCCCTGACGGCAGGGTCTGCAGAGAATTGCCGTTTTTGTCCCAGTCCTGGCTGTGTGACAGCTGGCTGCTCAGCACGGCCAGTGGGGGGGAGTAACAGCGGGTGAGTCCAGGCCGTGAATGATGGTGGCCGCCACTCCGGAGCCCAGTCTGGGCACGAGGACATCAACTGCGGGAGAGGCCAGCACAGACGGGGAGGTCCAAGACACCGTCCCAGCCGAAAGGGGCCCCAAGAGACAAACCCTAGCTGCCGCGTGAGGGGGTGGGACAGAGAGGGGACCTCGGGGACGAGGAAACCCGAGCCAAGCACCAACTTCGGTCAGTCACGGTTTTTGAGTGTTGGCCACAGTGACACTAGCATCTCTGCCAGGGCGACGGGAGCGCCGTGCCGTCCTCAGGTACTGGTGAAGCACGTTGATGGGACACGAGCTGAGGCTGTAGGGGACGTCGGGGCTCCCTCCCCGCCCTCTGTTCTCGTGGGCTGCTCAACTCCTGGCTTCGGCCCTGCCCGTCGGGTCTGCTGGGCAAACGCAGAAACTGTCTCCTTGCTCTTCCCGCGGCGGCGCGTGGCCGTGACATTGTCCATGTGACACCTGGTCGCTGGCGGTGGGTGCCGAGCCTCCGTCTCCCCAGAGCCACCCTGGGCTGCACCGCGAGGGCTCCCTCCTGAGCCGACTTTCTGTTGAAGTGTGACAGGCCCCACGCATCCTCACGGAAGGCCTGTACCTGTCCCCATGCAGCCCAGGAACTGGAGCGTCCAGACCTCAGCCCCGCGCATCCCCTCAGTCACCAGGCCGCTTACCCCGGCACCAGGGATCTCCTGGCGTCTAACACCTTGGGTTTGCTTTTCCCGATTTTCAGTTTTATTTATTCAGATGCAGTCCTAGCAGATCTGGTCTTTCTCTGGCCTCTCACCCGGGCACGTGCGCAGTGGCTGACGGCCATGCTCGTTCCGTGGCTGTGTTCTAGGCCTCGTGTGGACCGGTCACAGTTGACGCATCTGTCGTTCGTGGGGGATGTTCGGGTGCTTTCTGGCATGGTCACGTCTGATGCCACCATGGCGCTCTCGTGCGTGGCCCGCCTAAGTGTGTATTTGTTGCCACGAGGAGTGTGTGTGCGTGTGTTCATGTGCTGTGCTTCTCCTCGTGGATTGTACCCATTGGTGCTCCGGTGGCCAAGACCCCTGGTTCTGCTCGGCCGTGCCGGCTACGGCCGTGCTCTGTCCTTTCAGCCACCGTGCTGAGCCTTGCATCTCCCCGATGGCAAAACACGTGAAGCATCTTGTCATGTGTGGGTCGGAGTGCTGGGTTCCCCTGGGGAAGCGCGTGTTCTAGTCCTTTGCTCACTGAAAACACCGGGTTGTCTGTTTTTCTTACCGATTCGGGGGAGTTACTGGTACGGACAGCGGACGAGTCCCTCGCGGTTTGCTCTCGGTCTGTGGGTCACCTCCTCACTTTCTTGATGTTGCTTTTTGATGGACGGATGGATGTCCTTGATGCTGACGTGGTCCAGTTCACCGGTCATTTTGTCTATGCCGGATTGGGGGTCATGCAGCGTCATCGTTTCACACTCACGTCTGGACCCGCGGTCCACCTGGGACCGATGGTCAAGAGACACGGTGTGGCGTGGTGGTGGAGTGTCACTTTCCATTCCAGCGTTGGGCTGCCCAGTACTCCTTATGAGTGATCTGTAGGCGCCACCATGTCACAGGTCGGGGGCAATCCTGGCGCGGGTCTGTGTCTGGTGTGCACGCTGGTCTTCATCTGCTTGTCTGTCTGTCTGTCTGTCTGTCTGTGTCGGTGTAACCCTGTCTTGTGTGGCTGCAGTTGGGGGTCGGTCCTCGGGTCCGCTCGTGTGGGTCCTCCGGCTTCGGATGCTTGTGAAGGGCGTCTGAGCTCCAGTTGGCCTTGGCCTTTTCGCGTGACTACTAGAGTCAGCTTTTCGACTTCGGCAGGATGCCTGCTGAGGTCTCTCTTGGGAGTGCACTGATTTTCACTCTGAATCTTCCCATCCGCGAGTGTGTCTTTCCATTTCTTTGCGTCATCTTCACTTTCTTCAGTCACATTTTGTAGATCACAGTGTAGAGGCCTTTCAGTCCTTTGGCGAGGTTTACTTCTAGGTGTGTTTTTAAATGCTGTTTTGTTTTATATTTTTATTTTTATATTTTTTGTACGTAGAAATATAATTAATTTTGTCTAGCCGCCTCGTCTCTAGACATCTTGCAGAGTTTGCTGACACTGTTTCATCTGTAGATTGTTTTGGGTTTTCTATGTACATCGATAGTGAATGTTTTATTTCCTCTTGGCTACTTTTAAACTTTTTTATGTCTTTTTCTTGCTTTATTGCATTGTCTAAGGCCTTTTAGTAAATATTAATCAGAAATGATAGTGGATTTCTATGTCTCGTTCAAATTTCACAAGACGCTTTCTCAGCAGTTCATCGTTATGTATGAAATTCGCAGTAGGATTTGTGGAACAGGCTTTATCAGATTCTTGCCGTTCTCACCTGCCCTTCATTTAGGTTGTGTCCGTGAGCAGGTGTTAACTTTGAGGTTGAACCATGTGATATTGCAGATATTTGATCTTTTTCAGTCTACGGAAATGGTACTTTTGTTTGGTTCAACTTAACGTATTAGCTTTTTTCCATATCTCTTAAGATTTTTCTCCTTTAGTCATGTGAATTTTCTTGATCGAATTTTGAATCTTCAACCAACCAATCTTTCAATTTTTAGTATCTTGGTTTTGATATATGCTTCTTAATACCACTGGGTTTGATTTCTTATGTTTAGCTTAATTTTTTAAATCTAAATTTGTCAGTGAGGTTGACCTATAATTTTTCTTCTTCAAGTAGTTCACATTGAGGCTGGGCTGGCCTTTGAAATGTGATGCAGTGTCTGTCCCCTTTCTGCACGTGGGGTGACAGTTTCCTTAAAGACTCAGACGGTGAATGTTCCAGGCTTTCTTGATCCTACATGACCTCTACTGCATGTTTTTCTTCTTTCTGATTTTTTAAAATATTCATTTTAAAATGTAAACCCAGTTTTCTTCGCAGGTTGTGTGAGTTCAGGCCCCGGACTGTATTCGGTGTTTGGGCCGTAGTTTGCTGGCCCCTGTTTGAGTCTCTTGAAGAGTTTCTGTAAGATGGATGCTGTTTCGTTCTTCAGTATTTGGAAGAATTCACAAGTGCACCTCTCTGGGAGTTTTCTGTGTAGGAAGGTTCATAAATCACATCCCCAACTGATGTAGGACTACGCAGGTTTTCAGTTTTTTCTCATGTCTGTTTTCATGTGCTTAGTTTTCCTGAGAATTCTTTTCATTCCTTCTAAATTTTCAAAGGTATCGGTAAGAAGTTGTTTGACTGCCCTCATTATATTTGTAATGTTTGTAGGGTTTGCAGTGACATCTCCTTTTTCATTCTTTACGTTGTTTATTCTTTTTTTTTCTTCATGGACTTGCTAGGATAATTACATGAATGCTTTTAAAGAACTTTAGTTTTGTTGATTTGGATTTTAACACAAATCAATTTCTACTCTTACTGCTTTTATTTTCCTTTGTTTGAATTTACTTTGCTGCTCTTTTTCTTTTAGCCAATTGAAATAAATTAGGTAAAAGTTAAATAAAAATTCAGAGGACTGATTTTTTCCCCCAGACTTTCTGCTTTTGTAATACTTAAAGGTATAATTTTCACCTGTAACTGGATTGAACACATTCAATGTTTTCTGTTATAATGCAGTTTAGAATAATGTCTAGTTGCCTTTTGGTTTCTCCTTGGACCCATAGGTCACTTATAAAAGTTTTCTTTTATTTCAACCATTCTTGAATTTCTTAATATTTTGCTTTTAGGATTGATGTCTCGTTTAATTCCAGTCCAGGCACTGAATTCACTACATTTAATTTACATTTTTGAAAATTCCCTGAGTTCTGTTTCACCACTGCAGTCAGATTTGTAAACGTTTTGTGCGTGCTTGGAGACGTGGCCTTTGAGATCTGTCCCTCCTGCCCCACTGGCTGAGTGGTGTGCGGTGATGGCGCTGTCCAGACCTGTGACTGATGGGGTTTCTCGTCTGCTCTTCCTGCTCGTTGCTGGGAGAGATCGTGGGGTAGTGTCGTTCCTCCTTTTACTGCTGTCGGTTTTTATCTTCGTGTGGTCGAAGCTGTTTGCAGCCGTGTGGATTCAGAATTGTGCCCTTTCTTGCTGGAGTGACCACCATTGTGACTTGGAAGTGTCTGATTGCTGCGCCTGTGAGGGCAGCCCCCGCACCCACCCCAGTTGGAGGCGCGGGTCGAAACCTCTGACCCCTCCCCCACAGTGCATGCCGCTAGACGCGTGTGCAGGACTTGGACCGCGCCAGGCGCGGTGGCCCAACCTCGCATTCCTTCTGGCCTTGGTTCTGGGGCGGCCAGCACGTCTTTTGTGCCTTATGTGGCTGTGAAGTGTCTGCTGGACTCACTTGGCAGTGGGCTGCAGTGTCCCTGTGGCCTTGAGCTGCTGCTCTGGCACTCTTATTCAGGCATTTTACGAGGTGATTTATGCCACACCCTATAGACGGCGGAGCCTCCCCGATGCTATGCGGGTGCACAAATCCGAGCTGCTTTCACCAGGTGGTTTTCTCTCTCCCCGTTATAAATAGAGAGTTCATTTAGGCATGGGGCTCTGTGGCAGCCGGGGACACAGAGGTCACTCACGACCCCCACTGTGGTGGATTGAGCCACCACGGTGGAGCTTTCACGTGGCATCAGCCAGGACGGCCGTGGGCACCGGCAGAGGCTGCGCGAGTGCCCTTCACCACGTGTCTGTGAGGTGCATTTTCCCGTCACTTCCACCTAAATCACCTGTCACAACACATGGCACACGGAAGCGGACGTGATTCCCACTCGCTTCCGCTGAGCGAGTGAGACAGCAGCGATCTGCAGGTGCCAGATAGCGGTGCACCGCGTTCACTAACCGCTCGTGCTTTGGAGAAGGCACTCACTTCTCATGACAGTAGTCACTTTACATCAACATTCAGTGACGTTCATTGTAGTTATTTTTAAATGAATGAAGTAAAAGTTTTCAAAAATCCTCACTTTTAACTTCTAAGGCTAAGTACGGAGAGGTTCAGCCACATGGATGAAGCTCCTTGGGGTTCTCAGTGTTCTTTAAGGGGGCGGAGAGGCCCTGAGTCAGTTGTGAGAACCGCTTTGCTGCGCCATCGGGTGCTGCTGCGCACGTGTTTAAGCAGCACCGGAGACCCTTGGTTCACGGTGCCTTGAGCCCCAGGTGCCGAGGGGGCTGCTGTGCCGTCAGGGTGCAGGGGTGCATGCACACCTGTGGGGCGAGCGCTGCTCCGGGGAGGCAGGAGCCCCCAGGCCCCGCTGCTAATGACGAGGACCGTCTTCTGGATGTGTTGTGTTTAGCCTCCGTTCCTGTACGTTATTCTGGCTGGTCATGAAGATGAGTCCTCGGCGACGACGAACGAATGTGCCGGACTCTTCTTCTCTTTTACCGTTTGGTCATTCTGCAAGAAGGCAAACTTCAGGGACAAGTTACGGGTCTTTAGATGCTTCCCCTGAATGCGCGCTGTCAGCATCGCTGTAGTCACACCCAAATCAAACGATGGCGGCGGTGCGGCACGAGGCCGAGTGATGACGAAAACCAGCAGGGGAACCCGGAGTCAGGGCAGAGGAGGAACCCCCTCAGCAAGGGGTTCAGAGAGAAGCAGCCTCTGCAAAGGAACTTTATGTTTTTTGCCATAAGAACGGGAATTCGCCACATTACACGTAAGCCCGGCCTCCCGGGACCGTGTGGCGGGGGCTTCGGGAGGTGAGTCTGTGAGACGGGGAGCCGACGACAGCGTCCTGTGAGACCGGCCAGCTTCGCTGTGCCGGGCCGGGGCCCCCGCGGGAGGGCGAGCGGGGCGGTTCCTTTCTGCCAGGCCGGTAGGTGGGGAGTGCTGTCCCAGGCGGAGGGCCACTTGTGTCTCCTGTGCCTGTGGCCTGTCTTCCCGCAAGAATTTTGGTCTTCGTTCCCACGGTTCTAAGAGTCCTCACTCGTGGGGGACGTTCGCTTTCCTCGGTGTGGTGTGTCACAGAGTATGGCTCCCAATTTGTCCGTTGTTTTTAGTTCTTTGTGGAACTTCTTTAGCCGTGAACCACCTGCCCTGGTTCAAGCTTGGCTGTTTCTCTTTCTTGTAACTGCGCCTGAAGTTTGTGGCGTGGTGAGAGGGCTTCCCCTGCCCCCAGGCCTCGCTTTCTTCTGGGCTCCTGTGGCCCCATCCCTTGCGGTTCAGGCCCTGATCCATGTGGGGTTTATCCTCGGGTGTGGATGTCAGGTCCGGCTGACTGCTTTGTCCCGAATGCTCTCGAAGCCCTCGCGCCCTTGGCCCGCGTGTCTGTGGCCCCGTGTTGCCCCTTTCCTCCCGACTCCAGCAGACTCAGGCTAGCCCCTCCCTTCACCTCAACGCCAGCCCCTCAAGTCCCCTCCCCGCGTCCTGCTGCTGCCCGCAGTTCACCACACCCCTCTCCAGCTCGGGTTGATCACGGAACTCACTTGTTTAGTTATAGATTTTAATCATCAGTTTCTCCCAGTTCTGCTCTGATCATTCAGACGTGCCCGACCATCTCCGACGTCAGTGCTCGTAGCCAACTCAAGTGGTCCCACCCATCCTACACATCCCCGTGGGGCTTCGGGTGTCGCAGCCTCTCTCTGGCGGATTAGAAAGTGGCACCGCGGATCCTGGGCCGGGGTTGCCGACTGCTGAGTGATGGTCCCGGGCAGTTGCTCGCTGCCCTGCGACGCTCAGGTGATCCGTGTGCCATTCCCACCTGCTGTGGAGACATGTTTTGTGTTCTGATCAGATCCTACAGGTGGAGCCTCTCCTGGCCTGAGACCCGTCCCTGGGTTTCTCCTGCTTTGTGATATTTGACTGTGACTTTGTACTCCGAGGACATTTGGTGGACACTCTCCGGGGTCGTCAGCAGACACTGTGTCCCTGGCGCTGGGGCCGCACTGGCCTGGTCCCCCCCATCCCCCACAGGACACCCTTCCCGATGCATTTGCCTTGCGTTTGTCTGCGTTCTCCCAGGCCCTTCGTGGTGCTCGCTGGGGGTGGGATCCCAGGAGAATTACCTTTCCTGACTCGCCTCCTTCCAGCTGGGGTTCAGCCCCAGTAGGGATGTCCCTCCAGCCGGGCTGCCCCCCAGCTCCCTCTCCCCGGGGAACGGCAGTCCCAGGTACACCTTCCGAGCCCCTGGGCTCCAGTCGGGCGTCCTGGCCAGGGCGGCCTGCAACAGTGACCCAGCGAGCTGAGCTCAGGCAGGTGGCCTCAGGACAGCCTCAGGACGGGCCCCGGCCCACACGCCCTCTGCCCCCGTGAGCCCTGCCCTCTGAGGGGCTCCTCGCCCCAGCTCAGCTCTGCCATAGGGGCTTTGAGAACGGGCCCACCACATCGCCAGACACAGGCTGCTCGCTTGTCACCAAAGCCGTAGGCTGGCTTTTCTTCGAGGGCACGAGTTTCACAGGAAACAGGCTACATGATCGCACAAGAGCCCAGGAGGTGGGGAGCGGTGCTGCAGGGACGCCGAGGACCGATGGGCCACCTCTGCCACGTGGCAAGGAAGACGGTGAATGAGTCGTTGCTGGCATCTCCATGGCGAACCCAGGGGCCCTACTGTGTCTGAGTGTGGTCTGTGGGGTGTGGGCCGTGGAGTGCCACGCAGCTCCGTGCGGTGCATGCCCGCCCCTCCTGTCCTCAGGGAGGGGGCGTTCCCTGTGGCCCTTCTGCACAGCCGGCCCGCACGTCCCCGGCGTGGGTCATCCTCTCCCGGGTCCTGCCCTAAGCCCCTTACTGTTATACCACTAAAATGAGTCCCTGGCTGCTGTAGGGATGGGGACGTCAGCTGGCCTTGTCATGTGCTTCCGATGGTTCTTATCCCCGGTCGGCTGTGAGGACCCGACCCGCAGAGGTCAGGTGACCCGTCTGGGGTCAGCTGATGTCCCAGGGAAGCCCGGCTGGGACACAGACGGTCCAGGCTTGGCTGGCAGCACTGAGGTGGGCAGGGGCCCAGGAGGGTACGGGAGCCTGGTGGCCACAGAGGAGGGGTCTCCCCTGGGCACTGCGCAGGGTGGGAGCCGGGGCCTGGTGTTGGGCGTGCACAGGCACCAGTGGACGGGGACAGATACTCTTGGACCCGGCCTTCCCATGGGCATGGCCGAGCGCAGCACGCTGCTGCCCGTGCCGAAGACACGTCTGCCGATGGGGAGCAGGAGCAAGGATGTGGCCGCCGCATGGTGCAGCTGGACGAGCCGGTTCTGCGAGGCGGCAGACGTGGCCGGCTGCCTCCCGGGCTGACGTGAAGTTCGCACTTGAGTAGCAAGTCACCGAGGCGGTGACCCAACTTGCTGGTCTCCTCAACTGTGAGGGACAGAGCCGACGACATCAGAGTGTCAAGACTTCAGGGAAGAAAGCACGCAGCTACAGGGAGGGCGCCGGGAGAGCAGGCCGCTGCACAGCTGAGGGCGCCAGGTGCTGGGCCGGCCGCCGGGCCCACCCCGCCCGCGTTGCACAGAGCACGAGTCTCGACGAGGAAAGGAAGTCACATTTTAACCAGGCTCCGGAAGAAGACAAACATCAGGGTGAATAAAACCGAGAAACGTTCATCTGAAGTCCTCGGGCTCTGGCAGCCTCCCGGGAGTCCCGTCGCTCCGAGCACCCCAGCCAGACGTTGCTCCGGCTCCTCACCAAGCCCCTGGGGAGGATGCTCCCCCAGGGCCGGGCCTGGTCAGGGTGGGGTGGCCCCCAGCCCAAGGCGGGCGTCCAGGTGCTTCCCAGGACAGTGGGGCGGGAGTGTTTCCACCGGGGCCTGGGATGGCCTCGGGAGCCGGGCAGAGGGGTCTGAACTCTCTGAGGAGAGAGTGGTTTTCGGTGACGCCCTGCAAACGCCTCCCGGGGTCATGCCACCCCTCCAAGGCCAAGAGAGGGGAGGGAAGGTGCTGTTCTCTCAGGGGGACCTGGAGCCAGGCTCCAGGGGCAGGGCCACCCCCACAAAAGTCGCTGAGGGACTGGGATCCTTCCACTGCATGTGCAGCTGGAGGAGGGAAGAGCCCGAGGACGCTCTTGCCCCTTCCCCTCAGGGACACGCTCCGCTCCAGGCCACTCCTGTGTGAGCCGGCCCTGCCACCTGGTTCCGGGGCTTCCCGCTGTGGCCGGCCCCGTGTGCCCTGCACGCTGAGGACACCCTTAGCTGGGGTGGCAGGTGTGTCCACTGGCTCTGGTACCCTGCCCTGTCTCGGAAGCAGATCCGCCCAGAGGCCCCTAGAAGCCTAGGAGTGACGGTCTCCTGGCCAATGTCGTGAGCAGCCTCTCCACAGTCGAGGGAAAGTGCGCCTTTGACGTGTCACGGTCACAGGCTCTGCTCAGTCTCCATTCCCCCCGCTTGGCGTGGGAGGGGGGGCTGTTTCCTGACAGCGTCATTGGGACACAGAGTTCTGCCCTGGTGCGGGCCGTCCAGCCCCGCAGGTGGGGATGCGTGGGCTTCCTAGAACCCCACAGAGCGTTCTGGCCACGCTGACTGCTCCATGCTGCGCGGGGGCTGAGACTGGCGAGGGCAGAGCAAGGACGGACGCGGCGCTCCACGGGCCGCTCAGCCCAGAGGAGCTCCCACCCTGGGGACACCCGGCGGAGGGGTGGGACGGGGGTGCTGGGCCCTGGAGCACGTCAGCCTGTGTACTTGAGCTCAAGGCCCCGGGGTCCCCTGAGATGTGAGGGCGGCTGCGTGTTGGGTCCCCACTGTCGTCCCGTCTGGAAGCGACTGCCTCGTCCTCCTGCGAGGCCCCGAGGTCTGCAGCCTCTGGGACCCACGGCTTGTCAGGGTACCAAAGCCGGTCAGACGCTAGGTCTGCCGGCCCAGAGCGCCCGGCACCCCCGTGCCCGGGCCTGCCTTGCTCGCTTTCCCTCGGCACCTGGCGAGGCGCTTCTCGGTTGCGCAGTGTCCACTGCCTTTTCCCGGTGTGAGTGTGAGTGTGCGCGTGCACTGCGTCCACTCACCCTCGTGGTCTCAGCAGACGGACAGGCCCCCGACACCCAGACTCCTCTCCTCTGTTACTGGGCCCGGGACCCCTGACCCCCGCGGCCCCTCCTCGTCCACACTGGCGAGGGCATTGGTGCGGGGGTGACACACGCACAGCAGCGGTGGCCGTGACGGTGGGCTCGAGCACCTGTGAAAGCGACCGGTTGCTCTGTCACGGGGGACACCGTCTGCCTTCCTGTTGGCAGTCACCTGTCACTCCCCAGGCTTTGGGGTGATGAGCTGGCTCCCTGAGGGTCTCCCCGTTTTGTGTCCCGTCCCCGGCCTGCGTCTCATGGGCCTGAGCCATCCTGACCCCAGCCTTGGAGCCTGTGATCGGTGACTCTGTGCAGTGGACTCTTCCAGGCCCGTCTGCGTGGTGCGAGAGGTACGAGTGAGTGTGTTCATTTTTAAGTGTGTGTCTGTGTGTGTGTGTGAGAGAGTATGTTGTGACTGCAGGAGAGTGTACATGACTGTGTGACGGGGTGAGTGTGCGAGTGTGTCTGAGTGTGTGCATGAGTGAGTGTATATGTGACCATGGGTGTGTGAGTGCATGCGTGTGTTTCTGGGTGCGCGTGCGTGCGTGTGTGTCTGTGTGACTGGGTGCATGTATAAGTGTGAGTGTACATGTGAGTACATGAGCACGTGGTGTGCATGTGCAACGGTGAGTGTGTGCATGAGTGAATGTGTGACTATGAGCGCGTGTGCACATGTGTGTGCACGTGTGAGTTACCTGTGACTGAGTGACCGTGTGTGTGAGTGTGTGTGTGTGGTCACTTGGCCTAGCCGGCAGCTTGGGGAGCGCTTCTCTCTGGCTCGCCGGGGCCGTGACCGCAGGAGCCCGCCTGGTGGCACCTGGGCCAGGCCTGCCTCCTGGGCGCCGTGGCCTCTGTCCCGCCCACATCCGGAGCCACGGTGACCGTGCAGGTTGGAGCACTGAGCAGGGTGCTGGGCTGTCCCGCACTGCAGGGGCCCCTGGGCTGAGGGGTGGCTTTTTCCAGGGCGCAGCGTGGGCTCCTGCTCCGACACTGTCCTGTCCTGCCTGGGGACCGTGGGCGGCACCAGGTCTGTGAAATGGGACGCCGAGGCCGCTGGCGATCCCTCCCCTCTGGCCTGGAGATGGTGGGTGTGCTCGCTGCCCGCGGGGTCCCGCTGCTGCTGCTTCCCCGGGGGGCATGCCAGGTCGCTGGGGCATGGGTGGCGGCGGGAGGCAGGTCTGTGGCAGAGCCCAGACGCCTCCCGAAGGTCCTTGGTCCCCAGTCCCTGAGTCGCCGCTTCCCCTCCTTGCAGTGGCGGCGTCCGGGGAGGCGCAGATGGCGTGTCTCTGCTCCGTCCATGCAGGGGCTGTTGGGAGTGACTTCGCTGCTGCTCTGGGTTCCAGCGAAGACATTTTCTCTAGGAGACAGATGGACGGCCGGCCAGAGCAGTGCACTGGATGCAGGACGGGAAGCTCTGGACAGCACGGGCACGGAAGGGCACACGCCTTTCTCGTGAGAGAACTGCGGTGCGGCCGTGTCCATCCTCCAGTCATGCGGCCGGGACTGTTTGAGGGGACTTAGACATAAGCAGAAGCGTCACAGACGGGAAGATTCCCTCCTAACCCAGCCTGTCCCTCAGAGGCTAGTGCCTGACCACTCGAGTGCGCATCCTGCCCATCTGCTGTCTCGTGTCCTGTGTCTCATGGGTGTCGACGTGACTGGCTTCGTGACGCATGTTGAGATTTGGCCGTTCTGCGTTTTACGCTTTGTGTCTTGCGTGGACACCGTGACCCTCTCCCCATGTTCTGGAGAAACCCTGAGGAACGGGTTTCTCTCTCCTACTTGGCTTTCACCGGCCCGGCAGCTGGTGTGGCTTGGCTCTGCGCCTATGTGATGCCGGCACGCGACCTAGGCCCCTGCCTCCTGGAGGTCCCTGTGTGGAGGAGTGTGGGAGGGGGGCCGGGAGGGGAGGGGGCCCACAGCAGCTCAGCTCCGTCTAGAACTGTTTCCTGGGAACGCACTCTGGGTCCTTCCTGCACCTGCACTGGGGTGTTCAGCCCCCATGTCCCCGGGCAGGTGCTCGGCGCTGACCGTTTCCCCTCCGGTGTCTTCTGAGGGCAGAGAGTGCCAGGGGCCCCGCCGTCGTCCACTGAGACGTGTTAGGACACACTCGACCGTGTGGACGGGCCTGAGGGGCGGGGTGGTGGCCCCGGGGTGGCCCCGCTCCACTTCCATGGACGCGCTGCTCCATCCTCCTCTTCAGCGAAGCTTCCTGTCCTTCGCTTGGACGGCAACCAGCGCAGACAGCGCTCTCTTCCTGTTGGAGGGCCTATGGGGCCCCTGGGCTGGCTTCCAAAGGGGACTGTCTGCCTCCAGGCCACAGGAAGCGGGGCCCCTTGGCTCCTGGGCGCTTGCCTCACCTCACCCCTGTCCTGGACGAAGGAACAGTGTCTCTGTGCCCCCCTCGTTTACTGGTAGTTCCACATGGGGTTGGGTGTCCCTAAATCGCATACCCTGGTGCTGGGTGGGGGTGGGGTGTTCCTGAATTGCACACCTGGTGCCGCGTGGGGGTGGGGGTGTTCCGGAATCGCATGTTACTCTGCCTGATCCATCTTTGCGGCTTTAGCATCCAGGCGGGCTGCTGCCATTTGCTCTCCTGGAGGTGAACGTGGGTGAGACAGGGGTTGCTGGCCGCTGGCCGAAGCTTGCTGGCCTCTTGGGGGAGAGGCCACTGGCAGAGTCCTTGGCCCAGCGCTCCGGGCCCGCGTTTGCCCTTACGCTGGCATCACCATCACAGACGCTGGCTCTCAGAGGCCTTTGTGTCACGCCTCGGACAAACAGCAGATACTGAAAGGGTTTGTGTTTCCCCGGGGAGGCGCAGCCAGGGTGCTTGTTTACTGTGGCCGGCGAGGCCTCAGCCTCACTGACCGGTGTTGCCCCGGCCTGAGGCTGGCAGGTGCCCGGAAACGGCGGCCACCCTGTTCCTGTGGACTCTGCAGCACGGCATCCCCCCACCTTGCTGTGGGGGGCCAGCACCCTGCTCGCCCTGCCCAGCGGGTGCCCCGGCATCCATCCCTCGGGCTGAACCGGGCCCCATCAGGGACGCTGGGCAGTGCAGACAGGCTGGGCTGCAGGAGAGGGGGCTCTTCAGGATGGAGGCGCCGTTTCCTTGAGGTGCAGCCGGCTGCACCCAGAGGGAGCTCCCCCAGCCTGCCTCAGCTGTACGGGCCCCAGAAATGGGGGCCCTTTTTCCGGAAGGAGCCGGTAGACGCTGAAGCCTTCTGCACCGTATTGGGCTCGGGAGAACAGAATAAAAAGCACCCGCGCGGATTCCTCCACACTGCCCCCCACCTGCCAGGTTCCGTGAAGTAGGCATCAACCTGAATCTGGAAAGTGTCATCCCGTGCTGATCGTAGGTCGTCCTCTAGGCTATGTTGTGTGCACCGCGTTGGCAGCAGGCCGGCGGCAGCCCTGCCCACCCCCGCAGATGCGCCGTGGGCCTGTCCCTTCCTGGGCCACCTCTTGCCCACAGTCTCTAGATGACAGATGCTGAAGTCATCCCTGTAGGCTGCACGTCCCCTGGGCCCCCGCCTCGCTGTCCAGCAGGGGACATGCAGGGGGCTGGCTATTTTCAGTGCTCGTTGGTGTCGCAGCCGCCACAGCCGGGGTGCTGGCCGGGGCCGCCAGCCCTCACCCCTGCGCTTGGCCCTGGCAGGCCGGCGGGGACCGACACCTCCCCTTGCCGCCGTTCAGGGTTCCCCATGGCGCCTGGCGGGTTCGGGCTCTGTTAGGCTGCCGCTCGCTCGGCGCTCCGGCTCCCGTCTGTAGGTGCCCGTGTGCACGCAGGTGTCCCCGGGCTGCACCCGCCATGTGGGCAGGGACTCTCTGGGTGCTTCCCCACTTTCCACCGGATGCCTCGCTGTCTGGCTCCCCCGTCAGACTGGAGAAAACTCCTGAGGTGCAGGACTCAGCCCACCCTTTCCATGGGGGGCGGGTAGTTGCTGAATGAGGCTGAAGCCACTTCCCCCATCCCCAGTGGCGCAACAGGGCCACAGGGTTCTGTCGCGCATTTTGCGCTCGTGTGTGTAGGCGGCCCGCCACCGCGGCAGCCTGCCCTGCTTGTCTACACTTGTTCCAAAGATGGGTCCCTTGGACCCTTCTCCCGGCTCGCTCGGTGATCCCGGGTGCTCCCCCGGTCCTCGATTTCCCCGGCCACCCGCGCTTCACGTCAAGTGTCCAGCATGTAAAACAGGCTGCCCGCAGCTGCCGTGCATCCCTGCAGTGTAACGTCGTTACAGCTGAGGAGTTAGCTCCGAAGACAGGGAGGCACAGAAGAGTGAAGTCCGTGAATGTGGAAAGCAGCGCACATTTGGACGAGGAACGATGCATTAAATTTAGTAAAAGTCATCGGCGTGTTCGGGACTTTAAGAGACTGTTGACAGAGGTGGCGTTGGGGTCTCGGCGGGCACTGACCCTTGACAGCGTCTTTCTGTTTGCTGCGCTGTGGCTGGACCCTGACGCGTGTTCCCCAGGGTTCCTGGAGCCCCCCTTTTTGATTCTCTCGTTCCCCTTTCCTCAGCCGGTGGTGACTGCGAGTTGTGATGCTTTGTTGAAACGGGAAGTGGTGAGTTTCCGGGGGTGAGTTCCGCAGTGACTTCTGGAGTGTGTGTGCCGTGGGAGCCAGTCTGGCCTTGGGCACCCCTGTTCAAGGCGGGGGACAGGGTGGGCCAGATGGGGCATCAGCCGAGTCTGGCAGGGTCAGCCCTGGGAGGCCCGAGTCCTGGGCCCTCCCTGCACTGGGCCTGGATGACCCTGGGAGACCCTGGCAGTCTGGTCGCTTCCTATGGGCCGCACTCGGTGGAATGAGTCCACCTGCCCCGTGGGGCGCCGTGCGGGCCCCAGGGCCCCCCTGCCCCGGCCGCTTTGTTTCTCCGCCGGCACACGTGTGGTCTCCTGGCCCTGGGTGTTGCGTGTCCTGTTCCGTTTTCTCTGGCACCGTGCTGGGCACGTGGTGGGGATTCCGTGAAGTCTCGGTGATGAGGAAGGAAAACATGTTATTTAGAACGTCCGAGTCCGCCTACTTTGGAAGTGAACTCGCCAGCACGTCCGTGTCACAGGACCAAGAGGAGGTTATGTGCAGAGATCGTCCCTCCACGGTGACAGCTGGCCCAAGCCCAAGGCGGACCTGACGACGACGCTCATCGAGAAAGGACCGCCAAGCCTCCGAGCCCAAGGTCGTGGTGGTAGCCTCGCGGGCTTCCTCCCGCAACTTTCAAGTTTTCTTTCTGGGGCTGAGGTTTGTGTAGGGCGCCCGGCCGGGGTTCAGTCGCACGTTCCTCCCCAACCTCCCCCCCCCCCGACAGCCATCGTGTGTCAGGGTCAGGAGCCACCCCAGCGGCGGTGGCGTGGTCATTGTCTCTGCTTGGTCCCTCCTCCTGTCCCCACACCCTGCTCCGGGGCATGGCTCCCCCGGAGGAGCCAGTAAGCTGGCCAAGTCCCTTGGAAAAGCTCGGCGGACGCTGCATCTGAACAACATCAACGTCTGGATGGATGTGGGAACGTCGGGCGTCCTCGCGGTCCTGGATCTTCCGGCTCCTCCGTGGAGTAGGTCTTCTCTAACGCCTCTCAGTGGTTTTCTGATCTCCTCCAGAAAGGCCTTGCACGTGCTGTCACCTCCGGACATCTCCTGCGTGGGGGCGGCCCACGCCGGCTCTGCCCTTCCCGGTCTCCAGTCTCCTGCGGTGTCCCCTGGCTCAGCCCCTCTGCTGAGGGGCGGGGGGTGCTACCTCATGCGTGCTGTGGGTGGCGCAGTGGCTTCTGAGGGAAGGTCCAGAAGCTTCTTAGAAGGCCGGTGGGGAAGCCGAAGCCCTCGGCAGGCTCCTTTGACCGACACCTGGCTCGTGTCTCTGCATCTGAGTTTTTTCTTTTGTCTTTGCCCGTTAGACTTTCGGATGTTTTCCAAAGCGGTGCGAGGGCTTCCACAGCCTCGTCAGGCTCCTCGGCAGCCCCCCTGCCGGGCCCCCTTTTTCCAGGGAGCCGTGTCCTCACTCCCCCACCTCCGGTGCTCGTGCTGCTCTGTCTCCTTTTCCATTTGTCGTGGCAGCATTGACGCCATCTGGACGAGAAGCCAGCACGCTGTCGCTGCTCAGAAGCCCCGGCGGCCCTGGTCAGCGGGTGCTCGCTGTGCGCTCGGCCCGCGGGGAGAAGTCGGTCTGTCTAACTTACTCATTTTCTTCCAGACCTGGGGACCCAGGCGCAGGGGCCCCCGGGGGCCATGCGGGCCGGGGCAGAGCGGCTGTGAAGTGGCGGACTCTTTGTCCACGGGAAGCGGCCGGGGCGGCCCCTGTGTGCTGGGCTGTTGCCTGCGGCTCCAGGGCGGCCCACTGTGGGCCCGGCGGTGCCTGCAGTGTGACCCGCACACTGACCGGCAAGCCCCTGAAGCTGAGGCCCTACCTGGTGACACGTGGGGGATCAGGGTGGGCCGCACCTGCGCTGTCGGTGCCAGCAGTGCGGGGACCCACACCACGCTCTTCTCCGCTCAGCCACCGGGCTCGGACCCACATCCCCTCGCTGTGCACCTCCTCTCGGCCTTCATCCCTCATCCCGTGCCTCAGGATGGCCTCACGAGACGCGCAGTGGGAACAGGAAAGCACCCACTGGTTGCTGGCCAGGCCTCTGTGCTGCCGCCAGAGCCGTGTCCTGCTCCAGGCTTGGTGGCTCTGGGGTCAGGCTCTATCACGGTTCTCGCCGGCAGAGCAGTGTGCTGCACGCCCCGTCCCCCTGTGCTGTCCCACACTCGGCGGCCCTTGTTTCTCTGCTGCGCGCTCCGAGCCTGCTGGCTTCCCGCACACTGTTCCACACCTGGAAGGAGCACGCTGGCCTGTCACCACGTGGCTTCTTGACTGCTCATCAGGGCCTCATCTCCGTGACACTTCCCTCTGTTTCCCCCTGCCCCTTACATAGCCCCTTGGGGTGGCTCTGGGCACCACGGGCACTTCCTGGGTCCCCTCGGCTTCTAACGAGGGATCGTGGCTTCCTGCTGCCTCCTCACTGTTCCGGGTGTGCGTGGGGCTGGAGCTGGGGACGAGGGCCCCCGGGCCCCGGATGTACACTCTGCGTGGCCTCCTGGCCACGGCTGGTTGGCAGCGTCGGCACCTGGCTCTTCCCTGTTCGCGTCACTACCGCCACCGTCACTCCTCCTGGAGTCCACACGCACGCACACGTGTGAACGGTGAAGCCAGCGGTGCCTCCCGGACCCAGGGGCCGTGTGCCGGTGACTCAGCGAGCCCAGTGCCCGCCGCCTCTGCGCGCCTGGCGCTGGCACAGTCGTGAATCATTTGCTTGGCTCTCGATTTGCGTCAATCAAAACACATGTGAAGAAAGCAGCATTGAGAGAGGCTTTGCTGGCAGCTTGGCGTCTAGCGTGGGGGACACTGGCCAAGGACAGCCTCAGAGGGCCCACTTGCCACTCGTCCTGGTGGTTTGGGCTGTGTGCCTGGAGTGGCTTCTGGCCCGGCTCTCCACCCCCTTTCTCCCGGCCACAGGATCTAGCTGGCTCACACCCTGCCCCCTCCCTCCACCCCTCCTCCCCCCTTCCCCAGTTCTTGCTTCTGCTCCAGCTCCCGCTCCCTGTGTGCCCTGGGCCCTGGGCGACCCCCGTGGGTGCAGGCCCGGTGGTGTGTGCAGTGCGGGCAGAGCTGGCCGGCCCTTCACAGAGCCGCTGTCCAGGACCCGGCACTCTGAAAAAATTCGTTGCAGGAAAGACTTGATTGGAAAGGGATGTCACCACTCCCGGCCCCCTCCCCCAGGCTTCCCACCCTCATCTCTCAGCGACCCCACGGTGACCCCACGCCTTTGTATGTGAGTGAGGCAGAACTTGGGCGCATGGGGAATGTCCTGGCCTTTCCTGGTTGAGTCGTCAGGGGAGCACTCAGGTGTGGCCGCTGCCAGGGGCCCCAGAGGCCCCAGAGCTGCCAGGTCCGGGACAGCAGAGTACGGCCTCCCACGCCCGGGCCTCCTGGCGGTGCGGCAGCCTGTAGCCAGTCCATGACCACCAAGACAGCCCGTGACCACCGAGACAGCCGCCGCGGCGCAGGGCCGAGTACCCGGGGTCCTAGTCCAGCCCCGCCATCGGGGAGCTGACCAGTTCTTAGGGTGGGAAATTTCAAGAGCTTATTACGAAAGGATGCACCCGTGATTGACCAGGTGGCCTCCCCAGGCTTGGCCATGTCCAGCCAAGGGCTCGTCTGCTTGTCCAAGGCCTGTCTCCCTCTTGGCTGTGTGGACTTGGCTCTCGCTGTGAAACATGTGTCTAAACAGTTGGGCACGTGGGGCCGTCCTCACAGCTGAAATGTGGCCCTTGAGCGCCATCCAGCAGTCAGTCAGTCGTGTGAAGTCCCCGTCGTCTCAGAGTCATTTCCTCATTTCCCTGGTTGTGGTTCAGGTGTCAGCTGAGCCCCTGTGCTTCCCCGGCCTCTGGAGTTCCTGAAACATTAACCTGTTTTAGCTGTGATGGACGTCCAGCGTTGCATCGGCGTCAGCCGTGCAGCACGCGATTTGTCATTCGTGTACTTCGCAGAGCGAGCCCGCGGCTCTGTGCGTCTCCCCATGGCCTTGTCGGCTGTTCATGTTTCTTCCTTGGGGAAAAGTCCGTTTGGACCTTCTGGTGAGCCGTTTGATCAGGCCAGTTGCCTTCTGCTCGTCGAGTTGTGAGCGTCCTTCTGTGTGCGCCATGCTGGTTTGCTGGCTTCGTGTCCCGCTCCGCACGTCGCCGTTTTTTGTTCTCTGGATGGCGGCCTGTGAAGCGCAGGAGTTTCAGCTTTGGCGGAGACCAGTGTAACTATTGTTCCTGTTCTCGCTTGTGTTTTTGGTGTCATCAGAGAGACCTGTTCCAGTTTTGCCGATTGAAAGGGACAGCGTGAGTCTCTTTAGGGCCGCTCGCTTTCGACGCGCGTCTGGATGTGAAGAAATGCGCAAAGGTTGCCGGCGGCTGGGAGAGACGCTTGTTTCCCGGCCTTGCCCGGCCCGGCGTGTCCTCTCTGCGACCTGCACTTCCGCGGGGCTTTGAAATAGTGTCTGTGGGACAACGGCCAATTAAACGAGAGGTCTCTGAGAGAACCCCGTCGTCTGGGTCTATGTCAGGCTGTGAGTTTCTGCTGAGGTTGGAATCGCTGGTCCTGCTGAACCTCCCGGCCGTAGAGGGGTTCCCCCCAAACCAAAGTGCCAAACCCCTTGGGTAGCTCACAACGTCCCACCTGGTGGGCAGCTCAGTGGTGGGCACAAGACATATGGATGCCGTTCGTGGGGATGCACACCCGAGGGGCCTGGGACCGGGCTCTGCAACTGGCCGTGGGACGCACACCTGGCCTCCGGTCACCTGTGGTCACAGTGTCGGCCTCCCAGGCTTTGTGTCTGTACGGCGGGGTGACGGTGGCCTCTGTCGGAGGGGTGGGAGGGTATACCCTCGGTAGGTGGGGAACACGGGGACAATGCCGGCCGACCCTGTATGCAGCCAACTGGAAAGAGGACACGTTTCTGCCTGCCAGTTCGGTCCAGTCGGGCGTGCGTGGCATTCTGGGAGGGGACAGGCTTTGACGCTTGGGATGCAGTTTGTGAAACTGGGAAGCTTTTGAGCCGGCCGCTGCCTTCTGGGCCTTTTGGAAACAAAACAGAGCCACCGACCTCCGTGGTCACTTTTAGTTCTGGGCCTTGCCTTGGCTTCAGTTGTGGTCTGTCAGAGGGACCCAGTCCTTGGATTTCAGGTATTTCTGGAGCTGCCTGACCAGCAGTGTGTGTTGGGTGTAGGTCCTGCTGTCGCAGCGAGGCAGGGTCGCCTGTGCATGTTGGGACCAAGGCCTGGCACGGCCGCTGCTGGCTGTTCTTTTTGGTCCCGGGGGGAGCCCGTGTTTCGCTTCATGGCTTTGAAGGCTGCGCCAAGGCGGCCATGGTGAGGGCAGTGGGGCTCTCCACTGCCTGGGCTTCTGAGCCCGTCCCTGGCTCCTGGGGAGGAGTGTGCCACGCGAAGCCATGCTCGTGGGCGGTCTGTGACTTCCAGATGGCAACGCCTGCTACTGCGTCTGCTGCAAGTCACAGGTTTGACGAGGAAGCGGTTCACGGCTTCGTCTGTGAAACCCTGTGGCGTACTGCAGGCTGTGGTTTTTCTCTGAGAGGCGGGCTCCCCTGTAGTCAGGGACCTGTGTGGGAGGGCCGCCTGTCAGCGGGGTCAGGTGGCCGCGTGCGGGCCCACCCTCGGTTGGCCCTCGGCCCTAGGACCTGCGTCCCTGCTCGCCCCCGCAGCCCGCGCCTGCGTCCAGCCTCCAGTGCCTGTGTGGTGGGAGAGGAGAGTCCAGCTGAGGCGTTGTCTGAACCTGGAAGGTTCTGAGGCAGCTTCCAGCTTGTGGACGACACAACAGCAAGTGGCCACAGTCCACGTGAGCGTGCCCTGATCCGTGCCACCCCGCCCAGGACATAAAGAAAGGTGAGGCCTTGCCACAGCCCCCTGCGAGGGCGATGGCCGGTCCTCAAGCCCCACCACAGGCTTTGCCAACACCAGGCCTCTTGGCTCCATCCCCGTTTTCGGTGGTCCGGCAGGACAGACCCGTTTACAAAGGGCTCGAGTGTGTGAAACACCTTTGTTCTCCATGGCAGGGCCCAGCCCACCCCGCTCCACCAGTCAGGGTGTGTGGCCTCTGCCGACCAGACGGGACCAGACAGGGAGAGCGCCGTTCTGTCACGTGGTTGGCCGTCCCTCTGTGCCACGGGCAACCACGTTTCTCTTTCCAAGATGAAGCGGAGCGTCTGCGGCGGCGTGACCTTCACAAGGAGCCTTGCACTAGCACATTCGTAGCAAACGTTTGCAAACCAGCCCAACAGAGCCCGGTTCCTGCCCCCACGCCCGGCACGCTCGTGACGTGACTGCGCTCGGAAAGCCTGTGCTTCAGTTTGCAGAGCGCAGCCCGGGTCGGCCTTGGGTGATGCTCCAGGGAGCTGGCGCAGGCAGCTGACTCGGCAGAGGCGGAGCATGGCCAGTGCGGCCCAGCCTCCCTCGGTGCACCCAAAGTGGCGGGGGAGCCCCGAGGGTCCTGGCCTGGCCCACTGAGCCCCTCAGAGCTGCCCTCCCACCAAGGCTGTGGACCCCTTTTCCCTTCCGCCATCCAGGTCTCCCTGAGGCTCATGGGCGCCACGTCAGATGGCGTGGCCAGGAGGTGACACACAGCTAGCTGGCCTGCTCCCATGGCCCTCCTCTCCGGCCCTGTCCACCGCACTCTGTCGGATGCTCCACTGCCTTTCCAGGTCCTCCCGCCATCCACCCTGCATGGTCCTCCCACTTCCCCCCGCACCCTTTCAGAAAATTGGCCCGAAGAGCCACGTGCATCAGCCTCCACCCTTTGTGCGCTTCCTCTGTGGCTGCCTGACCCCCGACAGCATCACCAGGGCCAGCCGTGCTCCGTGGGTGTCGGTGCCGTGCTGCCCACCCGGAGCTCCCGGGGATGCGGTGCACCTGCTGTGCTCCGTGGCCGTGCTATGAGGGGCAGACGGTGCCTGGTTAGAGTGGCCAGGCCGGGCCGGGCGGTCTAGACAGTGAGCGCGGCCCCAAGCTATAGGAACGGCTCTGATTTCGGGGGGCAGCAGCTGCAGCCCAGCAGTAAACAGATGGGGAGGAAACACGGCATTTTTACTTCGCAGGCACATAGCAGGGACGGTGGCAGTGTGTGCGACAGGCCCAGGACGCGTCCGTGTGGGTTGGGGGCCCGGCCTCTCAGTGTCGAGCATGTCCCTCTGCAGAGCGGGCCCCTCAAGCCTTCCTTGCCTGCTGGGAATTAGTGGGGTCTCTGTGGGGTGGGGCAGGGTCCCACGGTATCTCGGGGTATACCAGCCCTTTGGTGAGTGCCCCCCAGCCTTTCCGCTCGCCTGGCCATCGGCCCACAGGGAGGTGCAGGGGGGGTTCCGGGAAGTGGCCGTCCAGACTCCTCGGTGGGTCACTGGCCTCCAGGCCGCCCTGTACCAGGGCGCTGGCGGGGTCCTCCTGTGTCCCTGCATGCCGCCTGGGTGCAGCTCCGAGGGCGCGTGCCAGGCATGCGGGCCCAGGCAGTAGTGGGGCTGAGGGCTGGCGCGGCACAGGGTGTCAGGGACAAGCCGAGCACTCCGAGCGCCGGATGGTGCTGGCCTGTGGCTGGGCCTGGCGCGGGGCAGATGGCTTCAGGGGCTCCGCCTCCACCAGGGCTGCCCTCCCCTCTTCCTCCTGATATCTTTTCAAATCACAAAGCAAGTGCCGCCCCCATCTGTGGATCCATGGGGGGCCGCTGGCTGCCGTCACACCCCAGTGCTCGTGCTCCCACGCCGCTCCCTCTCATGGCGCGGACACCCGTGTCCTGGCCTTTGTTGGTTGCTGCTGGGAATTTAGCTCTCGGGCCCGTGTTGCTTCTCCTTAGGTCATTCATTTGCCTTTTCCTGGTGCTTTCCTCATCCTGTTCCCTGTGTGGTGGGTGTTCTGGGGGTTTTGAGTGTTTCTAGGCATGGGTTTGCACGCACGGGCGCTCCTTGGGATTTCGTACCCATTTTAAACCTGAGGACTCCCATCTCTCTGAAACTAGGGAAAATTCTCCCTCATTATCTGTTCGGAGATCCTCTTCTGCCTCATCTCCGTTTTTACTGCGGGAAGTCACACGAGGCCTGTGTGGGGCCGTCGCGTTCCTTTAGCCTCGCCTGTGTCCTCTGCCTTTCCCTTTCTGGGGCTGCATCCGGGTTCGTTCTCCAGACCTGTCGTCCAGCTCCTCGTTTCAGTCGTTTGCTTTGTGTCGTCTGCTATTTTCAGTTTCAGAAAATTCTTCTGTTCTTTTTGATGACTTTCTGTTTCTTTTTTTCCAGAATTCCTGACTTTTGTTATAGTTTTTTTCTCTGTTTGACGTCCTGGTTTTTAAAGACACGCGTGTTTTATAGTCTGTTCCACATCGTTTCCATGCTCACAGGTGTTCTGGAGATGCACCTCTGTACCGGTGTCGGTTCTAGCATGGCGGATTGTCTCCACGCATCGTTTCTGGTTTTCTCCTTCCGCTGTAAACTCTTCCTTGGGTTTCCCTGCCCTTCTTCCCTGCCTCCCATGACTCCTCCTGTCACTTCAGGTGCCTTGGGTGGTGGCTGTATCCCATTTTTGTTTACTTTCCTGGGGCTCCAGGGTTTCCCATTTTAATGTCTGGACTTGGGACTGCAGACTGCTCAGGTGATGTCAGTGTGGCGGCCACACCCTCATGGGCACGGGCTTAGGGCTCCAGTTTCCCACAGGAGACTCTTCCAAGGCACCCCTGCTGCCCGCCACCCAGTGGGGGGGGAGGTGTCCGGTCCCGTGCCCAGAGACCTGAGGGCCCTTCCAGAGTTCTGCCCTTGGGCAGACGTCTCCATTCCAAACCTCTGTCGAGAGGCGTTGAAGGCCACATCTCCTGTCCACCCCGGGACCAGTGCCGACAACCGTGTCTCCACGTACTTGCTCGGAGCACTGCTTGCCTCCTTCCTCCTGCTAATCGGGGTCTTCGCTTCTTTTAGGTCAAGTCTGTGTAGAAAGCTGGGGCGAGGTACCAGTTAGTCTGTCTCACACGCAGTCTTTCTGTGTTTCCACAGCAGGAGGCGAGGGAGGGGCCCCGTGGACGTTCTCGCAGCCAGGGCCCGGGGCCCGGAGCAGGGCCACGCTGCACACCGCTCGGCCTGTGTTCCGGACATGGTAGGGGCTGTGCTTTCCCAAGCGTGACACGTAGTCCACCGGGCAGCAGGTCGGAGCACTGTTTCCCGGGTCCTTCTTTCTCGTGGCTGAGTTAGGAGACCGGCCCTACTTCCGACTGTCTCGGTGTCTTCATGTAGGTCGCTCGTGAGAGAGCACCCAGCCCCTGGCGCTCGCGTTAACTCCGGGTCGCCGTCACACCTGGGGAGGTGGACATCACTTGTGTACACAGGCGTGAGGACCCAAGACGTGGTTTATGGGTGAAGAAAGGCCGCTTTGGGGTTTGTTTCAGCACGATGCCCTCGGGGTTCCTTTGCGCCTTGCTTTTCTGCATTTTCGCGGACTGACTCAGTGGCGTGTGATGGCTCGTCCGAGTCGAATGTGGAGTGATGCGGACTGTCTCTGTTCACGAAGTTGTGACACCTTGTGAAGAGGTACACCGCTCAGTGACTCGGGCAGCCTGCAATGTCGGCGAGCTCTGGGGATGACAGTGCCGGGCGTGCCAGGCGCACGGACTCTCTGGGAGGGGGCGGTTGGCTCAGGCAGGTGGAGCTCCGGTGCCGGCGCCAGTGGCTCTTCACCAGTGAGCATGGCCAGCGAAGCCGGAGCTGCTGGTTTGCTCGCAGAGAACAGTCTGGAAAGTCAGAGCTCACACGCACGTGTGAGGAGTCGGGAGATAAACGATTCTATTTATACGTTTTTCTTCATTTGAAAATTATTACAAAACATAGACTGAGGGGGCTGGAGTCTAACACTTTGGACGTGTCAGTTTGTAGAATTATGAAACTCGAAACTCGGAAGGTTGTCTAACAGCCATTTTTGATGTCCCGCCTATTTCAAAATAGCCTGACACTTTCTAGTTTGGCGTGGGGCACGTCCGTCCCCTGGAGGAGAAGCTGGGTGGGGAGGTGGCGTGCACGGGCCTGCCAGCGAGAAGGACATCTGTGGGACAACAGCGCTCTCGTAGACAAAGCCTCCTATTGTT
Source organism: Cynopterus sphinx (assembly GCA_030015415.1). Lineage (NCBI taxonomy): Eukaryota > Metazoa > Chordata > Mammalia > Chiroptera > Pteropodidae > Cynopterus > Cynopterus sphinx. Next base: position 59,230,672 of record CM057382.1, read on the forward strand.
CTGTCCCTCCCTGTGCCTTTTGATTTTTCCTCTTCTATTAGCGCTAAGACCTGGAACGCGAACAGGCCGCTCCAGGAGGGAAAGTCGGGGGGCCTCGCACACAGCCCTGGGTGTCGTGGCCCACGGTCCTGCTGTGCACAAGCAGGGCCCATGCAGCACTCACAGGGAGCCCGATCTAACCACCCTTGGCCTGCGAGGCGAGGAGGGTTTTCCCCCCATGTGGTAGACGGGGACGATGAGGCCCGGCCTGGTCAGCTCACTGGTAGCAGGCCGGGACAGCGGGGCGTGGGTCTGGGCGCTGTCCCCGGGCGCCCAGGCTCTGCACGCACAGCAGGACCTCCGCGCCCGGTCGCAGGTGCCTCGGGCTCCCCGGGAGCTGTGCGGGAACCACAGGTGGAACAGGGTAAAAGGGACCGAGTTCGGCATCCTGGCCCTGGTGTGGCCGTCGGCGTGTGACAGCAGCTCCGTGCCCGGAGGAGGGGTGCGGAACGCACGGCGATCACTGCGCCTTCGGTTCCTGCAGTCCGTGCCATGTGAAGCGGTTCTGCAGGAAGGACGGTAGGTCCAGCTCGACTTGGGGGAGTTGTCACCTGTACAGATGGCCTGTACCGTGGCAGAGCTACGACCGTGGCCCACAGACCGCGCCGGTTCTCGGGGGCCCGGGAGAGCTGGCTTGCTGGACAGGGGAGCTGTGGTGTCGTCGAGTGACCCAGTGACACGAGGTGGCCACGGGGGCACACGCGGGTTTCTGATGAGTGAGCGCCCTGTGCAGCGGAAGGGCGCAGTCTGGCCCCTGGAGGCATGCGTGAGCGTGCGGAGCAGGGGCAACGTCGCAGGTCACCGCGCGGTCACAGCCGCCCTCACGGCGCCTGGAGCCTGGAATTTCTTACGCGAATCTGCGAACGGGCAGGCAGCTGTGGCGTTTGGGTGGCACGGTTTGCACGCCCCCCTCTTTTTAAAAAAACATTATTTATCATGACTATTTATGCCAGCAGCCCCTGGTCTTCCTGGCGGTCTCCCATCCAAGTGCTCACCAGGCCCCACCCTGCTTAGCTTCCGGGGTCAGACATTGGGTGTGTCCAGGGTAGCGTGGCCGGGGACCACGGACCGTGGCTCCCCTGGGGCCTGGACCTAAGACCTTCTGTGTGTGAAGCAGACGTGCTCCCCGCGGCACTGTGGAACCACTTCCTGTGTGTTCCTCCCTTTTTAGAATAAAAAGTTTTCTTATAAATTGCATTAAATCGATACAATCACAAAAAACAATGTGCTATGTGTCGTCAGGCAGTGCAGGAGGTCGAGAGAATGCAGCCTGAGCTGCCCCTGGCACAGACCACCCTGTTGCAGCGCCCTCACTCTGCCCGGTGGCCCCTTGTCCCCCGCCTGGGGACCAGGCCCTGCGCGGTCCCCTTCCCCCCGTGTTGGCTGCATCTGTCTGTGGACCTGGGCGCTAGCTGAATCCTGGGGTGACGGTGACGGTGTAGAGGTGCAGGTCCCGCAGTGGGGGCTGCGGGCGGCCTTCCTGCAGCCCGTCGCCTTGCCTGATCACCCCGTCCTCCCTTGTCTGCCCTTTGCTGCACCCCAGGAGCGGGACTGCGGGCACATAGGGTTCTGCGTCAGGCCACAAGGTGACCCAGGCACATAGGTTCCCGCATCGGGACACGGGAATTGCAGGCCCAGGGTGGGGCACGGCTGGTCCTGGGCAGGAAGCACCATCTCTCTCCCCTGGGAGAGGCGGGGGCATCGAGAGATCCTGATGTCACGTGTCACCGCTGATGGCGAGCACTGGACGCTTCCATGCCAGCAGAATGATTCTTTGACGTGCACCTGCCGCTCCTGCCCCGGGATGGGTGGCTGGAGGGGGCGTGAGCCCGTGGAGGTCCCCGTCCGCAGAGGGGTCAAGCGGCCACCGTGTGGCATGGCTCTGGCCGAGCCACGGGGAGGGGCGCTTGGTGTTCAGGTCACACAGACGGGGAGCTTCTTGTCACCCTGGCACGGTCTTCAGTTCATTGTCACTCCCGCTGATTTCGGCGAGGGGTCCAGGGCCTTCGGGCGTAACTTCGGGGTGTGAGGCCTGGGTGCTGAGGACGGGACGGCTCTGTCCCAGGTCTGAGGCCCGGGGGCAGAGTCTGCGCCTCTTCAGCGTGCGGTTTCGTTCCCAGCACCTGGCGCCACTTGGCTCCTGACCGTTTTTCAGAGAAGCAGAACCACACCAGGGAGCTGGATTTCACCTGAGGACATACCTGTATGTCATAGCGGGAAACCTGGCGCTGCCTGCGACAGGTGCTGCAGTGATGGGGGTGGGGGTGGGTGGGGGGAGGGTGCAGAGCAAGGTCTCGCCCTGTGGACGGGGCTCAGGGGCTCCCGTCTGAAGCGGTGACCTCCTGCCCGGTCAGCGTTTGGGGCAGGGAAAGGGAGGACCAGCGAGAAGGGGGCCACATGCTTCCACCCTCCCGTGTCCATGTACCTCCTGACACAAGACTTCTGGGCACAGGGCGTGTCCTTTAATGTGCAGTTCCTCGTTTTTCTTCAGCAGCTTGGCTAGGGACCAGTGAGCTTTCAGAGGAGAGGGCCCCGCCCAGGACTCCGTGTCCTCAGAGTGGGGGTTGGGGCGGTGGGAGCGGTCAGGGTGGGTGGGGAGCACGTTGGGACCTATGAGCTGGCCGAACGAGTGGAATAAGCGAAATGAAACACACGGGAACTTGAATTTTGAACCGTTGACAAGTCTTGAACGTTTTGGTGAATTTTTTTGAGTAGGTCATGAAGCAGCGCTTAGGGGAGGTGCCGACGTCCCTTCAACAGGACGACGGCAGGTGTAGGATCAGCCGTGTAGGGCATGGCCTTCCGAGGCCAGGCCCTGGGCACCCCCAGTCATTGCTTTGCTCTTGCCCCTCCCAGGGGCGTTGCCCCACAGCACCCGCATCCTGCTCCTCGGAAGCCCCACTGGCGTGGCCTCGCGTTCGACCCCACATGGAGCCGCATCCCCCAGTTGTGCGGGAGGAGCACCCTCGTCCCAGCTCTGGAGCTCGGAAGTGGGCTCCCGGCCACATGCCAGCCCCGCTCTCCCTCCGCACCTGGCCAGCCCCACGCCGTGTTCTGTGTGGCAGAGAGGGCAGGCGGGGAGGGTCTCGCCATGGCCTCGGCCCTCTGCCCTGCCCCGTGCCTGAGCCCGCCCGAGCTCAGGGCCTCACACGGCTGTCCCCTCTCCCGGATGTGGCTCCTGCACGCACGTCGTCCAGGGGTCCGCTCAGATCCCGGCTCCATGACCGTGTCACGGTCCCCACACAGGTATGTGTTTCCAGCAGGACACCTCCCGTCTGCTCGTTCTGGGTTACTCTGCCACTCGTGGAGGGTCGGGGAGCAGGCTCTAGCCAGGGATTTTGACAGCCACTCAGGAACCGGTTTCGTAGCACTGGCTGGACGGACGGTGCGAGTGGACACCCGAGAGTGGTGGCACCGCCGCCGGCCGGGCCTCGTCCAGGGGCCTTCACCGTGTGTCGCGTCCTTTCTTCCTCTTTAAACACTGCGTGTGCCCCATGTTCTGCGGTGAGGACCGAGCCAGCTCCCACGAATGAAGCGGAAAGGCAGCGTGTGGCCCCGGTGCAGGCCCCGGCACCGTTAGCCGCCGCGTCCGGTTTGGAAAGCAGATGCGTCGCTCGTTGCCGGCCGGAATGGGGACAGGAAAACGCAGCACGTTTCAGCGGCATGACGTGGACAGTTCGCAAAGGCTGCGTGGAAGGAGGGCCCAGCCCAGGGGCCCGCCCGCCGTCACCGCCGCTCGGCGTCGGCAGGCCCACGCGAGACGGGACCACTGGGGCTCTGTCCCTGGGCACCGCTGCAGGGGTCAGCCTGCAGGGGAGAGGTCCCTCTGCGCCCAGCTAGCCTCCCCGAGTCTGCTGGGCACCCACTCACGTCCACGGCATCGCGTCACGGGAGGAAGGGCTAAGGCTCCCTTCCCGCTGCTTTCAGGGCCGGCAGGGCCGGGGATGGACGCGTGGGGTACCCTCCGGTTCCCGTTCTCGGCCTGAGTGCTCTCCAGCCACGCAGTCGCCCGCCCGGGCCTGCCCCAGCGGCCATCTTTGGTTTGCTGTCGGGAGTTGGTGACTCATTCCTGGCGGGCAGCTTACTGAGACCTACCTGCTATCTGGCTTCCTGTCGCCGGACCACAGACCCCGTTTGGCTGACATCCGATGCGCAGCCGGCGGGGCATGTTGCTGGCGGACGGCTCATACACCATGTGGCTTCGGTTGCTCACTCACATTCCCAAGGGTGCTTTTGCCCCATGGGAGGCCGTGGAGGGGCCTGAGGTGGGGGGCGGCACCCGTGTCGTGTGTCCAGGCGGGGGCGTGGGTCCAGGAAGGGTCATATGTCCAGGCGAGGTTGTGTGTCCAGGCGGGGTGGTGTGTCCAGGCGGGTGGTGTGTCGAGGCGGGGTCCTGTGTCCAGGTGGAGTCCTGTGTCCAGGCAGGGGCGTGTGTCCAGGCAGGGTCCTGTGTCTAGTTGGGGGCATGTGTCTAGGCATGGTGGTGTTTCCAGGCGGGTCCGTGTGTCCAGGCGGGATCGTGTGTCCAGGAAGGGGCGTGTGTCCAGGCGGGTTCGTCCAGCTGGGGTCTTGTGTCCAGGCGGGGGCCTGTGTCCAGGCGGGATCCTGTGTCCAGGCGGGGTCGTGTGTCCAGGCGGGGGCGTGTGTCCAGGCAGGGTCCTGTGTCTAGTTGGGGGCATGTGTCTAGGCATGGTGGTGTTTCCAGGCGGGTCCATGTGTCCAGGCGGGATCGTGTGTCCAGGAAGGGGCGTGTGTCCAGGCGGGTTCGTCCAGCTGGGGTCTTGTGTCCAGGCGGGAGCCTGTGTCCAGGCGGGGTCGTGTGTCCAGGCGGGGCCGTGTGTTCAGGTGGGGTCCTGTGTCCAGGCGGGGGCATGTGTCCAGGCGGTGTTGTGTGTCCAGGCGGGGTCGTGTGTCTATGCGGGGTTGTGTGTCCAGGCGGGGTCGTGTGTCCAGGAAGGGTCCTGTGTCCAGGCGGGGTCCTATGTCCAGGAAGGGTTGTGTGTCCAGGCAGGGTCATGTGTCCAGGTGGGGTCATGTGTCCAGGCGGGGGCGTGTGTCCCGGAAGGGTCGTGTGTCCAGGCGGGGTAATGTGTCCAGGTGGGATCGTGAGTCCAGGAGAGGTCGTGTGTCCAGAAAGTGTTGTGTGTCCAGGAAGGGTCGTTTGTCCAGGCGGGGTCGTGTGTCCAGGCGGGGGCTGTGTCCAGGAAGGGTCGTGTGCCCAGGCGGGGGTGTGTGTCCAGGCACGGTTGCCCCTTAGCCAAGGCGTGCCCGCGGGGGTGGGGGGCACGTTTCGTGCCCTGCTCTCTGTCTCGTTTCTATTTCTTGCTCACTGTGTCAGCCACGTTCCTACTCAACAGGCGAGGACCTGTGTTGCGTTCCAGCACCGTGGTCGCTGGTGAGGCTGGCTGTGGACGGAAGACTGGCCGTCCATCACGGGGGAAGTGGGGCCCTGAACCCCTGGGCCATGCAGCAGTGGCTTCTTCCCAGGCTGGGTTCAGCAGGGGTTTTCCTTAGAGTGCCAGGCCGGCAGGAAACGGGACACCTGCAGGAGGCCAGCGGCAGGAACAACTGGGAAGAGTCACACTGGGTTCCACGCACCCCGAGGCCGCTGAGCAGCGGTACAGCGAGGGCACGTGCAGGCGCCGGTGGCTCGTCTTCGCCGTAAGGACTTCCCTTTCTGCCCTGATTTCACCCGGGGAGCCTGTCTGTGCAGCGGCGAGGCCAGCCGCGTTGCCCCCGGCCCAGATGCAGACTTGTTGCCCTGGTGAAGGCCGGCCGCTTTCAAAGCCTCCCCTCCTCGAGTTTCGTGCTGACCGGCACCAGCGTCCAGCCACGGAAGCAGACCCCCTGTGGGGCTGCACGTGGGGGCCCCAATGTCGCCCTGAACCGCCCACTCAGAGCGTGGGTCTCCACCAGGGCATGCTGGGCCCGGGCTGGGAGGGACAGGACGGGCACTGGCGCCACCAGCTCGGCCGAGGCCGCTCATTCAGAGCCGTGCGTCACGTCCGCTCTGTGCCGGTCGCAGTCCCTCCTGGAACCCGTGTCACGGACTCGCAGGAACAGTGAGGGTGAGGACGCTGGGTTCCGAGGCTCAGACGCCGGAGCTCCAGGTCCCCCCGGGGGAGGGGGCAGGGGCCCTGCTCTGGCACACACTCTAGCTAGTTCCCTCTCGCATCTGCGTTCACCAGAGATGGACGTCGTTCTCGTTGCTAACAAACGGGCCCACGTGAGTCGGAGATGTGTGCGAGGCACCCACTAGGCTCGTGGGACGGCAGAGCTGGCCTCAGATGGAGCTGGTGGCCTCGCGGCCGGCACAGCCTCTTCTCTGGGGTGCCAAGACCCCGCCGCCTCCATCTCCAGTGTCCACGGTGCCTTCCTGCGCCCACCCCCAGCTACCCGGGACGCCTTGCGGGGAGCGGGTGCTGGCGCCCGCATGGGGCTGTGCGCGGGGACTTGTTTCTGGAGGACGCCGCGTGCAGGGGTGAAAGGTGCTTTTGGAGTGTGGAGCCGCCGGCCCCTCAGCCGGGCTGAGGCCGGCCTCCCACCTCCCTGCCCCGGGGCTCTGCACCTGGACGTGCCCTCCGAGGTGGACCCTTCACCTCTCTGCCTTCCTCCTGAAGACTCGCCACCTGTCTCTTCACAGGACACACCGGACAGGCCCCAGCCGAGGGACTTCCCTGAATGCTCAAGGTCATCAAAGCAGAACTGTCACAGCCCAGAGGAGTCTAAGGACGTGTGGTACCTACTTGTCACATGGGATCTGGGGACAGAAAAGAAACGCGAAGGACAGCTGAGGACACCTGGGTAAAGTGTGGGCTTCAGGGGCAACTCGCACGCAGCCCCTGGTGACAGCGTGGGCAGGTGGGCGCCTTCTGCTGTTTCTGATGTTCCTGTGCGCCTGCAGCCATCCCGAAGTAAACCTGTGTGTAAGACCAACCGACGGGCAGGTGGCTGAAGCGAACACCTCAGGTCATGCAGTCCAATCCCCGCGCCTGGGGCAGCGAGGTGTGACGAGGGCTGGGCAGCCCCTAGACCCCGCGTCGTGCCCCTGCGTCAGCAGCCCCACCAAGAACACGGGAGGCTGCCAGCGTTCCCAGTTCTTCCTGGTCGTGACGGAAGGGGACGTGGGGGCCAAGCAGGGGGCTGGGCCTCCAACTCGGGGTCCGCAGTGGGCGCGGCCTGGGCCGTGTCGGACCCCTGCACACCTGTGTGGCAGCGTCTTGAGGCTTTGCCTCAGCTCCCGGGCTGCCAATGGTGGTTCATCACAGGAATGCACAGCTGGTTTTAGAAACGGGATTTCACCCCGTGACCAGGTGGAAGGGCGGATTCCTTTTTAAGATGAATCAATAAAAAACAAAAAACAACAATATATAAGAACAGGCCTGGCGACCTGGGACTGGAAGGGCCTCCTGAACCATGGACGACGGCCCACAGAGACCCACGGCAAGCACAGTGCCTCCTGGCCAAGCCCCGAAACGTTCCAGTGAGATCAGCAGCGGGACAATGCATCCTCTGTCAGAGCCATGTCCCGGGTCCCCACAGGCAGGTCCCCAGCGCCATGTCACGGGTCTCCACAGCACAGAGGGGAAGTGACAGGCACGAGGTCTGCAGAGGGAGACACGAGCTGTCCCCGCTTGGGCGACGCGGTTCTGCATCTCCGCGTGTGGGAAAAGGCCGGTGACCTCAGATCACGACAAGAACGGGTCTGAGTCTCGCAGAAGGCTGACGGCAGCCCCAGCACCTGCGGGTCAGCCACTCCCGCAGGCCCGCGGACACAGCCCAAACGCCCCACGGGACCTCTGCTCTCGGGGTTCTGGAGCCTTTTGAGGACGCCTATTCACAGCAGAAGGGCCAATGGCGGGAAGGCACAGCATGTTCGGGGACGTAACCAGCGAAGTTCCCTCGTCCCCGAGGTTCCCTTGTTCGCACGGCCCCATTAGTTCGCTTTTCTCCTTGTCAGTGACCTTGTCGGCTGAATCTGGAAGTGATCCGATGGCTTAGCGGACCCATGTTGCCCCAGGTGGTTCTGGAGAGGGAGGCGGGCACCCTGGCCTTGCTGGGTGTTGGGGATTTTTCCGAAGTGACGGTACCCTCCTGCATGCTCCTGTCCGGGGGGTGGGGGGCATGCGGCCGGGCCTTGCTGTGCACCTGGCTCCGGAGCATCGGCCCCCAGACCCGGGGCTCACGCGCAGCGCCCCTGGACCCCGGAATGCTGTTCAGGAGGAAGGCGGGAGCCGCCCGGACAACGGCCTCGGCTGGTGGTGGATGGAGGCCCCGCCCCGGGCCCCACGTGCTGCTGGCGCTCAATGGGCTGGGCATCGGGGGACCAGCATGCAGGAGGGCGCGCCAGGGGCACAGACAGGGTTCCGAGAGTGCCTGCTGGGGGACTGGATGCAGAACCCCCCGCTTCCGCGCTGAGGTTTGGAAGCCGAGCCATTTTTTCACGAGTGAAGTCCATCTCCCTGCGGTGTTTTCAGGGGAAGGTGGGAGACACGCTCCCCCTCGTTCTCAAGGTCACTGTCGGGTGGCAGTGGGGCTGCATGCAGCCTTAGGGCTGCAGTTCAGCAGCCGGCTCCAGGCCTGGCTGGAGGACAGTCCCCATCCCGCGGCTCACGGTAGCCCAGGGCTGGGCCTGAGAGATAGCGGCTTGCGTTCCGCGCTCCTGGCCAGGAGCGTCTCTGACAGCGGCGTCTGTGTGTCCGTGTCCCGCCAGCTCTCCAGGGCACTACCCCGGGCCGTGCCCCGGCCGTGTGTGCTCAGCGCTCATCCTGGCTAGGTACCCGGGAGAGGCGGGCTCTCCCAAGCTCATGACATGGTGTTGCGGCCTCTGCCGCACGCCGGCTCCCGGGCACACAGGAGGCCCACGCCCTCACCCTGCGAACAGGGTGGCCGGGCGCCCTGCAGCTGAGGTCGGTGTCTGCCGTGTGGCACGCGGGGACGGTTTCGGTCATTTTCCGATGGCCTCGTGTTTTCTGCTTCAGCAAATAAAAAGAGCCGGTGGCTGAGCGAAACCACCTCCTTACAGCACGGGCACCGTGGCTTCAGGGTTCGCGAGTCGCCCCATGTGGATCGAGTGAGTGTTCTCATGGCGGTGCGAGCAGCCTCTGAGCCCAGTGCTTTCTCTGTCCCCCAGATGGACTTTCTGGCCGAGACCAGCCTGTGGAGCTGCTGAACCCCACCCGCGTGAACCATGTGCCCGGCTCGGGTAAGTCGGCATGCGCAGCCCCGGGGCGCCCCGCTCACCCAGCACCATCTTGAGCCTCCGCTCTGTTTGGGGAGTGGGGAGGAGAGAGGGTCGGGGTATTAGCTCCTGAAGTGGGGGCCCTCTCTCCGGAGTAGACAGGCCATCCGTCCTGGGAGCAGGTGAGGGCGGGCTCGGCGCTGTTCGGGGCAGACAGACCCCTCCCTCAGGGGCCACGGGGGCTGTTCCGACGTGCACTGAGGCCCGGCATCGGTGCCGGTGTGGCCTGCCACTAGCTGGCCACAAGACCACGGGCAGACGGCACTCGGCCCACGGCCCCCGACCCTCCGCTGGTGAAGCGAGTCCATGCGGTTGTCCACTGGCTCCTTTCGATCCTTTAATTAACTGACAGAGGGACGCCAACCGTTGCTTGCGAGCACCCCTCCGCGTGTGCTGCACGCACGCACTGCACCGGAGCAGCGTGTTCCACGTCTGTGCGGGCACGGAGCCTTTGCCCTTTCCTGTCCCGTTAAACACCCGCCCTCAACACATCCCAGGGTGTCAGCTCGGAGGGGTTGCATCGGCACTTCACAGGCCGCTCTGCCGTCGTGAGAAGAACGTTCCCCAGAGCCCAGGCTGTGAGCGAGCCGCTGCTGCACGCACTAATGCCTGCGTCCAAGGCAGTGCAGTGAGCCTCGCCCTCGCCACGTCCCGAGGGCCTCTGTCTCCGCGGCCCCTCCTGGACCCCCCATCCCCGCCCTGTGGGCCGGGCTCCACCGCCTCTCGCCCCCCATCCCCTTTGAGGCAAGGTGGGAGTGTCCAGAAGAGGTGCCCGTTCTCGCCGCGTGACCCAGGCCCCTCCTGGTGTTCCCAGCGCCAGGCTCCGCCATGTCCTAGCCGCTCCTGGATGGCGCGGTCTCTGGGCTCAGCTCGGTCCTTGCGGGGGCGCCGGTCGCCCCGTTTCTGCTCTCAGCCCTGCCTTACCTGCTGCCTTCAGCGGTTGACTCTGTCCCAGGACCTGGGGTGGGGAGGGCACTTCAAACAGCTGACGAAGACGCCCACTCCGACCACCTGACGGCCCTCCCCTCGCGTCTCTGTCGCCATTGTTGTTCAAGCGCCAGTCCTTGTGCGCTGGGCATTGTGAGGCCGCTGCCCGATGACCGCCTGGCTGGGGACATGGCGGGGGTGCTTCGTAGGTGGCTCGGTGGGCCGGCAGCCAAAGCAGGTGGGCCCGACGCGTGTCCTGGCCCGTGCGCCATGCTGGGTCTGCAAAGCCCAAGCGCGCGGCACCTCTCTACGTGTGCAGACGGGCCGTGTGCTTGTCGATGGCGGAGGGGACCGGGCCCCTGGGGGCCCCTGAGTGGGGCCTCAGGCCAGCTCCTCGGTGTCCCAGAGCTGGGAGAGCCGTGCAGGGCCTTCAGCAGGGTCAAGAGCGTGCGCCTGACCTGGGTAGGTCCTGGGTCAGTGTCACCTTCTGGGCTCCCACTGCTGGTACCAAGGACAGTGCGTGTCAGAGCTGTGGCAGCGCCGGTCGGGGTCCTCGGAGAGTCGCTGAGGTCCCTCACATGCCTCTCCCCTTAGGGAATCGACCGCCTGAGGAGGGGCGCCTGGGGAAGATGCCCCAGGAAATTGGGGGAGTCGCTGAGCTTCCTCGTGACCAGATTTCATAGGGTCACCCGAAAGGTGACGGGCGCTTCCTGGTGTCGCGGCGCTTTTGTTGGCACCGTGAGGGGTGGGTGTTGGCCGCGTGGCCCTGGACCAGCGTGCGGGCAGTGCCATGGCAGCCGGCATGGGAGGCGCAGGAGGTGCCCGGCGGTGGCGGCCGGCTCGGGTGGAGACGCGCCTTGTACATCGCGCTCGCCATGGCAGGCCTGTGAAGACGCCCCCAGGGAGGTAGCTGTGGCAGGCCACGTGGGCCTGAAAGTCAGCGTGAGGACGGTTCGGGAGCTGGGAGAGGTCTTCAGGCTCTCGGGCTTTCTAAGGGCAGGTTCGGCCGGAACTGCTCCCAGTACTGGGGCGCCAAGACAGTCCGGCTCCTCCGTGCAACCGACATGCGTGTGATTCATGGCGCCACACGGCATGTGCCCTGAGGATGAGTTGCCTGGAACACACAGCCTGTGCTTAGAGGAGGAAAGGCCCTCGGCGGGCGGAGGGGGCACTCAGTGCTCAGCGCGGCTCCTGCCGAGGCTGGTTCTCTCCGGCAGAGCCGGCGCCGGGCAGGGCGGCCCCACTCCCAGCCTCGTCCCTGAGCTGAAGTGCTGGTCTGGGGCAGCTGTTCCATGTGCTGTGCACCCCCCCACACTCCCTCCTCCCCAGACCCTGGGCACCGACTTCAATGGTCGGGAAAGTGAAAACCCTTTGAGGTTGGGCGATAACAATGGCTCTGAGAGTAACAGGTGTGAGCGGGCGGAGCCCAGGGGTGGTTAGGTGAAGGCGGCAGTGGGGGAGCTGCAGGGTGGCAGCAGGTGTCCCGGGCATGGCCCACTCGCGTCGGGGTGTCCATGCTGACTGGCTGAGTGTCCTGGGCAAGCCCCAGCAGTTCCCCACCGGGTTTCCTCACCTGCATGCCCAGCCCACAGGGGACCACCTGGAGGAACGAGGCTGAAGGAGGGAGGACAGGCGCAGCCCCCATGGGTGCTCAGGAGCAGGCCACGAGGGTCTCCGTGTGACATCTCTTTGTCGTGTGCACGCCGTTGCCATCCGGAGTGGCGCTTCGTCCCGGGCGCCTCGTCTCCGCTGTCGTGCGGCGAGGTCTTGGTGCGTCCCTGTCTGTCACTCGTTTCTCGGGTCAGGTCCGACTTCGGGGGCTGCGTTTTGATGTGAGAGCTGAGGGCGCCTCTCACCGCTCTGCGGGGTGAGGCCTGGTTCTGTTTATAGTTTCCGGGAAACACACGCGTGCCTTCGCGAAAGCCACGTGCCCAGCCGCGTGCCTTCATCTGCCTGGCTCTTGCTCAACCTTAGCTTGCACATGTTTCTGGGGGTGGCAGAGCGCATTGTACACATTCAAGGGGCTCTGCGGAGAGCTCTGGGGACGGCTATGACGCGGGGAGCGGTGCGGGGCCCTCGCGAGCATGGCCAGACTTTGGGGCGGTAACGGCCTAGGCTGCCCCCCTGGAGGCTGGACGAAGCCAAGTCGGGGTCGTGCGTGTTGCTGACCTGGGCTGCAGGGTGAGGGGCGCCCCCGTGGACCTGGGCGGGAGTGGCTCCCAGGGCCGCTGACGGTGCGGGCAGCTCACACACACGCACGCTGACCCAGCAGCCATGCCCTGCAGAACTGGCTTCAAGCTCCTTTTCTGGGTGCAGCATCTGCGTCGTGCATGCAGCTGAACGTCCTGATTGAAAATTTAGCAGAGCGACCTGCTAAGGGGTTCCGTGTCTTCCAAGTCCACGGTGACCTCGGTCATTTCAGCTCGCCCTTTACTGGGGCTTTTTGAGGAAAATGAGCAGCGAAGGGACTCGGGTGTGAAGGTGGTTCTGCCCTGCACTCGTGGGCCTGGAAAGGAGGTTAGCGAGTTGCGTGGATGGCAGAGCAGCCCCACGGGATGGTGAAGTGGGCCTAGGAGCCCCGCAGACCCCATTCCAGTGCACACACAGACCATGGAGGGGGCCAGGTTGAGGGCACCTGGGACCTCGCTTCATTGGCTCCACAGCCAGCTGAGTCTACAGTTATTTTTATTTTGGAACGTTAATGAGAAAAATATTTTTTTTTAAATAAAAACATATATCTCACTCTTTCCCACCTTTGATGAAGTTAAAGTTGAGGTCTTTTATCCCGCGGGGTTAGAATCATGGACGTCAGTGGTTGGGGAGTGCCGAGGCTGGGCGCCCGGGGCTTACTGCTGTCCCCCCACGTCTGTGTGTGGTGGCTGGGGACTTGAACGCGAAAGGGCTGGTGTCTGAGGCTGCGGGACGGCCCCTGGAAGCTGCCTCCAGCTGTCGCCCCCGCGCTTCCATCCCCCCCGCCAGTCTGCACAGGGTGAATGTCCACCGCATGTGCCTGCCCAGCCCTCCTGAGGAGAGCGGTCCCCTCCGGAGCCCTCACGTAGCACCAGACCCCGTGTCGACTGTTTGCCCTCCCAGTGCACCCCCTACCCGCGTGCCCCTACCCGCGCATGCCTTTGAAGGAGCTCACCCTTGGTGGGCACAGCAGGAGAGGGACAGCAGCCATGGGTAACGGAGTGGCAACGAGCCGAGGACTTGGCCTATCCCTGTAGGGACGCAGCTCGTGGCTTCCGTCCACGGACCTGAACTGCAGTCGCTTGCTCTCTGGGGCCCTGTGAGGTGAAGCAGGGCAGCTTGAGCCCCCAGGCTGACCGCAGACCCCAAGCCGGTGTGGTTGGCAGAAAGACGGACCCCCCAAAAGTCTGTGCCCTTGCTCAGTCTCTAACGTTGTGACCTTACATGGCCAAAGGGCTTTGTACCTGGGGTGGGGAGGTGACCGTGGCGACCTGGGCAGGCCCAGGGGGAGGCAGGAGGGTCACGGTCAGGTGGACACAGTTGCCGGCGGCTGAGGACAGAAGGGCCAGAAGCCGAGGGGCGTGGCGGCTGCAGCTGCTGGTGGGGGCCATGGACAGGTTCTCCCCGGAGCCCGGCAGCCCGCCGGGGCCTGGACCCCGCTCCCGTCGTGACGTCTGGCCTCGAGACCCAAAGTAGAGCGCGTGGGCATCGAGGCCGCTGACTTTGCGGGAACTTGCTCTCCGGCCATGGAGCTGATGTGCTGGTGCTTCTGTGGACACTGCTGTCCGGCCAGGTCCGGCCCTCCGGCTCCCTGTCGCCGCGACCGGCGCCACGTGGGTGACCTGATGACCAGCTTGATGTCCCTTCCCCCGCTAGGCCCTATGCTCCCTGGGGGGCAGGGCCCCTGGTGGGTGCACTGCAGACTCTGGGGGGTCCAGGAGGAGGCTGGGCGCCACCGAGCCCCCCAGCATCACATGACGCATTCCCCTCTGCGTGTGCCGCTCTGTGTGCCTGTGCGCACATGGCTGTCACAGTGCCGTACCCCTGGCGTGGGCACGCCTGTCTGGGTTTTGGGGCTGGGTGCGGGCTCCAGGCCACCCCCACAGTTGAAGGAACACACCGGTATGCAGGGAGGCAGGAAACGAAAGGGTCTCCAGAGCCCAGTGACAGGGACGCAGGAGCAGGCTGCCCGGAGGGAAACTCAGCGGGAGGGCGGGGCTTCGGGTCTCGAGGAAGAGGTCACGTCTTCCAGGAGCAGGGGAGGGAGCAGGGGCTGTTGGCTGCGGTTGGGACAGGCGTGTCGGATCAGTTTCTGTTCCGTTCCTTGTGAGTGGGCCCGTTCCGCTCCTACGAGGGTGGGTGCAGCGTTTCTGCCCGCCAGGGCGTCTGTCCCTGGCATTGGGCCCTGAGGCCCTCACCTGCCTGGCCCCAGCATTTCAGGAAGCCCTGCGGTGTGGGGGCTGGGGTGCGGCTCCCAGCCTGCCCTCCCCTGGCCCCTCTCCGGTGGCAGTGTGGCCACCGCCATGTCCCGGCCCTCTCCGGGTTCTGGGCTGTCAGAGACCGCGGCCGAGTGGGGCCAGCAGAGAGCTAGGCAGGGAGGACGTTGTATGGCGGCTCCTCGGGACGCCGATGGCGGCCTGCCAGCCCGGGTGCTGGTCCAGCGTCAGACCGAGACCCCAGCCAACTGGGCGGGGCGCATTGCCAGGTCCTCTCCCCTGCAGGTGACGGGCAGGGCGTGGTCATTTCCAGGGGCCACGACATGACCTGCCGTCCTGTCCGCTCCTCTCCGCTCAGCCCTGTCACCAGGAAGCAGCTTGTCTGTGCCGTTCGAGGGGCGCAGACCCGTGCCCACCCGTGCCCACGACCCGGGCACCCCATGCGTCAGCGCCAACCCTGCACCACCTGCCACACACAGCCTCCGCTCCCTGGGGCTGTGGCCGTTTGGGGTGAAGCTGTGCTTCTTTGGTTTACTGCTCTCGGAGTGGAGACGTGGAGACGTGGAGGGGGTGCCCTTGGCCTGAGCTCTTCGCCCCAAGCGGCTCTTTAAGTGCGGGGCATGGGTGAGCCTGCGTGCAGACCCTCCACGGTTCATGTTGGGATGGGTTGGACCCCACAGAAGCGTGACGCGCCTCCCCCGTCCTCACTCATATCCACTTTCTCATGCAAGCATCTGTGTCTGGGCTCCAGGACGAAATGCTCCGCGACACAGAACGGCCCCGATGCCCGTCCATCATTTCGGGAGCTTCCAGGTCTCTGCAAGGGCAGTCTCCACCTGCAAAGATTTTATTTGAAAACGGCCCTGTCCGCAGCGAAACGATTTTTCATAAACCGTTGGGCATGTCGGGGTGTGTGTTGCCGCTGCCGTTCGTGTGTGTCTCGGGACCTTGTTTGCTTGTTTCTACAGAAAGGCACGAGCAGCCGTGCGACCCTCCGGGGTAAGTTTAGGATCTGATTCTGAGGAGCACGTTGGCGGCTTAAGAACACCTGACAGGTCAGCGACCGCCGAGCAGGCCACGTCCTGGCTGGGACACGAAGCTGGTTTTGCAGCTTTCACTGCTGAGTGATCAGGGTGGACGGCCCTGGCCCGGCCTTCAGACGGAGCCCGGGTCTGGGTCCCCTGTAGCTGGCGGGCGAGGGGGCAAAGCAGCGTGAAGGCGGAGTTTTCCAATGCGGACGCCACCGAAGTGTCTTTATCCCAAGGTCGCCCTCACTGTCGCGGACTCTTCATCCCCATTTAACTCCCAGTCGGGGGCGGGGAGGTCGTAGGGGTCCTGGGCCGCCCCGGGGGACTGTCCCTCTTCCAGTGGGACTTTGCGCACTGGGAGAAGCCACTGGCCGTGCTGGGAGGGACAGGGCATCCCTCTGTTGTCTCCGGCTTTCCGGAATTCCGTGCTGCTGAGCATGTCCGTACCGTGACGGGCCCCCTTTGCGTCCGAGCCACTGAAAGGAGAAGGTGGAAGCAGCGGCGGTTCACCCATTTCTGTCCGAAATTTTCACGCAAACCTAATTTTGATGGGTCAGTTTAGAGTCGAACGTGGAGGACTGTCCTGAGTGGTGGGTCTCTGAGCAGAGGGGGGCTCCGGCCTGCCTCGCGGGAAGCACCTCGGAGTTCTGCCTCCTGCCTCGCAGGAGACACACAGATGGGTCTTAGCGAGCCGTGCCTGCCCTCTGGGTGACACGTCAAAAGCCGAGTGGCCCTGAGAATGTGTGGGCTCGAACTTGAAGGTCCATGCAGCTGGGTGGGCTGGGGAACGCGGCTGCCTCTGGTTCCTCTCCCCACGGCCCGCGGGCAGGTGGGTCGCCCCGGGGAGGCACTTCCGGAGCGGAACCCGGTGCTGACCCAGGTCCGAGCTGTGTGCACTGTGTTCCAGGCATCGGGATGGAGCGTGCCAAGCTGTCGTCCCGTCCTTTGTCATCAGAGGACCTTGAGCCCCAGGTGGGGCATCCTTGGTGGGAAGTGGAGTGAGACGTTACGCTGGACAGATTTGGGGGCGCCAGTCTCCCCCGGGGGCCTTGGAGCCCTCTGCTCCAGGCCGCACAGAGCACCGAGGGGTGGCGGCCCCCACCACTGTCTGCCCTTGACCCACTCTCTCTGTTGTCGCTGGGCCTGCCGTGTGTGTGGCCCCTCGAAGCTCGCTGCTCAGTATCTCCTCGAGCCTCTCCAGAGCGGCGTGTCCTGGCAGGGTCTCTGCAGCTCCCCGTCGGTCATTTCTGAGGTTCAGGCACATGGGCCTGTGTGGCTGGGCCCGCTGCCCACTGCCGCACGATTTCCTGCGGCCACTGGCCACACACGCCCCACTGCCGCCTCTCTGGGCGGCTTCCAGTCAGTCCCACGCCAGCATCGCGCCCCGCCAGGAGCCCGTCCGCCCGAGGGCCTGTGTGTCTTCAGCCCTGTGCTGCCGGTTGCTGGGCGTTGCCAGTGTGCAGGGCCCCGTGCCCTCTATCCAGGGCTCAGCCGGCCCCTGGAAGACTCATGCGGGTCCTGTGTGGGGGTGCAGGGTCACACCACGTATTCCCGCACCCACCCAACCCCCATCCCAGGGTCATTGGGTCCGACCCTGCTCGTGTCATTTCATCCACACTCACCCTAGGGCCCGTCTCGAAAAGCGGGGCCTCCCTTTGTGTCACACACAAGTTCGGAGCCGTTTTCCCGTTCGGTCTTGGTCGCAGTCCTCGGTTTCAGTCAGACGTTCACCCCACGTTCACGTGTCCCTGAGGGCGTCTGGAGCGTCCGTGTGTTTAGTTCCTGGGTCGGCACCATGGTCATCCATCGGCTTCCTCCCACCCTCCGCGCCTCCTGCCCACTTTCCTTGGTTTGGTTTTTGCCATGCGGCAGGGTTCGTCCCGCAGGGTTTCCCCGCCTCTGACTTCTGCTCCATTCCACCCTGTCTCGTCTTTCAGTGAGCCTGTGGCCATGTCCCCTGTGTGCCGTGCTCGGACCTGGAGGTCGGGCCAGGGGCGAACGGGGGTCAGGCCAGGGGCGAACGGGGTTGTTTCCGGCGAGACCTGTAGGTGCAGTGAGAGGTCCCCGGCTCTGTGTGCATGCACGTGCGTGTGTGCGTGCGTGTGTGAGTGCACATGCGTGTGTGGTTGGCAACGTGTTTCTTCCCCAAATTCTTTCTGGTCGATCCTGCGCCACCTCTTGCGGCCCTGGAGGGTCCACCTTCTCGTGGTTCTGTGCAGCCTTGAGACGGGGTCTGAGGAGCCTGAGCCTCGTAGCCTGCGGGCACCCTAGGACACACGAACACTGACCCCTGTCGGAGTTCATGCCGTCACAGTGGAACTCGGGTTCGGGGTCACTTCCAGCCCCATGCAGGTGGTGCGCGTCCGGTCCGTGCTTGCGTTTGTGCATTGCTGCGCTCACCCCTCTGGCCCATGTGGCCGCGTCCTGGGCCCTGCCTGCCCCTTGGGGGCGGGGGCCTTGGATCTGGCCGGTGTCCCCTACCCGCAGGTGATCTGCTCTCGTTCCCGGAGCTGCGGTTCTGGCCTGACCGTGTTTGCTCCCAGCGCTGCGTTTGCTGTTCGCTGTGGTGACCGCATGGCCCCGTGGGGTGACCACACGCACGTTTCGGCTGACCGTGGGTTTCGGTGTCCATGCGCCATGTGGGGACCGTTCGTCCTGCTTGTCTCCTGCCTGGCTGCGCTGTGTCTGCAGACTCGCGTCTGCCACCAGCCCGGGGACGTCCCCAGCCATCTGTCCTCAGCGCTTCCGCGGAGGCGGAGCTAAGCGGGGTGGTGGGGGGCGGTGGCCCTAGGCTGGCTAACCTGTTGCAGTAGTGATGAGAAAAGGAGACGGGAGTCTCCGCCGTCAGCTGGGCCTGGGGTGGGAGTGAGGAAGGCGGGGAGCAGGGGCATCATCACTGGGGGCCCCCCACGTGTGAGGACGTGGCCCCATCGCCTGCATTCTGCCCCGCCATCTTGGTTCTCGTCCCCGTCCAGCTTGGCCGCGGGGGTGGGGATGAGAGGGTCGAGCGCCCAGTGGGTGCTCCTTACCGCATACCCCCGCCATCCAGTCCCCTTGCAGGCACCGTGAGCGCAACCAGTTTGCAGAGCAGGAGGCGAGAAGGGGGGCCCTTGGCCTGCTTGAGGAATCGGGCGGCCTACGCAGTACAGAGGCGAGACCTGCCTTGGCGGATTACGAGGCCGACCCAGGGTGATGGGGAGGCCTGGCCCGCACACGCCCGTGCCCTGTGTGGCCCAGCGGACAGGCCCCCGAGCCATCTAGACCAGGTCACACCCCCTTTCGTGGCTTCGCTCCCCACGTGGCCTTCTGCGTGGGTCACACCTGGGGACAGAAGGGGCCACGGCAGATGCAGAGGCTGGCGTGCGGGGCCGATCTGGGCCACGTGGTTGCCCTGCCAGATGCCACCATGGGGGTGGCCATTGGCTTCCCGGGGGCACCCATGGCCTCACCCTAGGAGGCACTCGGGTCACCTGTCGCTTCCTTCATGTGCCGGTTTGCCAGCCTTTGCTCTGTGGCCCTGTCACCTGACGGATGCTCTTCGGCGCGTGTGACACATTTCACAACGGGAGGAAAACGTTTTAAACCGGTCGTGCATCCCGATTCACCCTCCCGCCTCCGCTGTGTCTCCCCGCACCCTCCTTACAGCCAGGGGACATGGGGGTCAGAGGAGATGGTGGCGACACAGCTGGAGCGTCCGCGACCTCTCCCTAGGTTTGAATGGGTCATTCTTCCCTTGAAAAGACCCCAAACTCGGGCCACGTTTTCTAGAGAATAAGGCTTCTCTTTGTTCCACATCTGCACTGGGGTGGAACAGCATATGGAAAGGGGCCTGGCCCACGTAATGAAAAATGACAGTGTCCTTTTTCACGACCAGCGACTTAAAAAAGAGCGAGGGCGAGACGGGCACATTCATCTCCTTTGTGGCCGCGGACTCGGAAGCCGGCGCGGGCCCCCCTCTCCTGTCAGAGCCATGAATGTCGCCTTTGTTGTGCTCACGTCACGAGCCCGATTGTGCTCGTGTGTTTCTCAGGCACAACCTCTAAGTGCAGTTTTCTCCTCACCCTGAGATGTTCCCGGGAACACAGGCCTTTTGTCCGGGGGCCGCATTCTTTGAGCAGAGACGCTGTCGTCGTTCCTTCGGGCGCTTTGGGTCAAGAGTGCCCGCAGCCTCCGCTGGGAACTCGTGGCATTTCAGGCTGTTTTGATGCAGAAATGGTGCAGGTTGTGCTGGGCGCTCCCACCAGGGCCCGGGGTGGGCAGGAGTTGTGACCGCCGTGTGCGGCCGGTGTGCAGGGAAGGGCCTGGGGACAGCCCCGTCGCCCCTCCCCCCCGCCACACACACGCACGCACGCACGCACACCCCTGGTGTTTCATATGGAGCGTGAGAAGCAAGAACGCAGCGTCTGAGACGCCCCTGCGGGGTCTCCCCAGCCCGCCTGAGCGCGGATGTTGGTGTCTGACGGGAAACGCAGCACTGTCCTCGAGGTGAGGCGGTGGCGGTGGCTGGTCATGGCGTCTCTGACCTTAGGGATGGACAGCTTTCCTGGTCCACCCCACCCTGCACCCCGCCTCACCCCCACCCCCACTCCAACCCATACCTGCACCCCCACCCCGCACCCACAGACTGCACACCTTCACCCTACCTGCACCCTCACTGCAACCCATACCTGCCCCCACAAACTGCACCTGCACCACACCCACAGCCATACCCCTACTCCAACCCGCATCTTTACCCCGCACCCCCAAATGCACCTGCACCCCCACTCCAACCCGCACCCCCACCTCCAACCCGCAATCCCCACCTCCAAACTGCATCCCCAGTCTGCACCTGTACCCCACCCCCACCAACACCCCCACCCCCAATTCACACCCTCAAACGGCACCTGCACCCCCCACCGCACCCCCACCCCCACCCCAACCCGCGCCCCCACCACCACCTGCACCCCGCCCCAGAAAGAGAAGCGAGGACCAACTTCCCTGCAGGACGGCTGGCTCTTCGTGCGGAGCTGCAGGGGCGCAGCCACTTTCTCAGCTCGTTCACCCAGACCGGTCCCCCTCGCTGTGATTTGATTCCTCAAGGAGGAAGAGTCTGAAGCAAATGGGGGAACATATTGGGGCTTTATGAAACTGACGTTTACACCGTTTTTTCTCTTTGTTACATTTCTTACTAAAAATGATCGAAGGAAGCAAGGAAATTGGTAAAATCCAGGTAGGACCCACGTTCCCGGGTCTGGTCCACGAAAACCCTTCATTCTGTAGGGTTTTCTCACCTGATTATCACATTAAAACCTCTTAACATGTCAAGCCCAGTGCCCAATTGGACAAAAATGCATAATTACACTGAAAAAGTTGGCACTCCTGTGTCACTGGTGGGAGGGACAGAAGAGGCACAACCAGCAGGCGTTGCCCATGCTCGTCCGTGCTTGAAGGACAGAGTTAGTGTTCAGAGAAAAGGCCGCATGTCAGGAGCTTTCCAGGGCCCCCCCCAGGCGGTTCGGCCACCCCCAACCCCCGTCACCCACGCATTATTGCTGCTCCAGGCTCCGGAGTAGGGGAACCTCAGAGCCACCGGGTGACCCCCAGATGTGGCCAGGGCGCACGGCAGGCGTGGTAACGCTCCGGTTGGGTCCGCAGGGTGGCCGCTGGGCTCCAGGCTTAGCAGTCGGGCCTCTGCGGGAGCCGGGCCCGCCCTCAGCAGCACCCCCCGCCCTGCCTTACCCACAGAGTCGCCGGCATGGGACCGGCCACAGCGGCAGTGACCACAGAAAGGCCTGTCCTGAGGGCCGACCTACTCACGGGTGGTGGGGCTGGACCATGTGTGGGGCAGGGGGTCAGGTTCTGGGCACGGAGGGGCCGGGGCCTGTCAGGCACGGACGATCCATGACCTCACGTGGTCTTTGCTTGGGACCGGCAGAGATGGCCCGGAGGAGAGGAACTGGTCCGTGGTGGCCCTCGTCTGCTGAGCTGGGGCTCCTGAGTCCCCCCCAAGGCAAGGTCCTGCCTCCCGCCTCTGCCCGGGGCTTCCTAAGCAGAGCCGCCGGGCCACGTGCTGGGTGTCTGGGAAGCGCCACGCAGGCAGGGCCCCTGGGCACCTGGCCATGTGCTGGGTCCCAGGGCGGCCGCACGTGCTTCCGACTTCCCAGACGTGGGCCCGTCGCGGCGCTGTGACGTCCAGAATTCACAGCGTTAGTTGGTGCCGATCCACAAGCCCTGGGGGGACTTGGCTGGTACTTCTAACCGACAACCCTGGTGGCATCTCGGGGCATTGCGTGCCGGGGCCGGGCCGGCTCCTGGAGGGGTGCAGACGCGCCACCGGCTGCCAACGCTGTGCCAGGCGGCACTGGGCAGGCCTTGGGCAGCTGCAGTCGGTAAACATGTTTCCTGAGCGGGCGCTGCCTTCATCATGGCAACGGCCCTTGTCCCGAGTGCCTATCTGGACCACTTCGGTGGCACACACCATCCTGCGGCTCGGCACACAGCCCTCAGTGGCTTCGCAAATGGGGAGAGGAGTACGGGCCGGGTGGCTGGCGGTGTCCACTCTGTTGACTCTCCCAAGTGCCGCTGCGGCAGGCAGTGGGGTCCTTTGAGAGAGCAAGGC
The DNA here is from genome assembly GCA_030015415.1 of Cynopterus sphinx. Taxonomy (NCBI): domain Eukaryota; kingdom Metazoa; phylum Chordata; class Mammalia; order Chiroptera; family Pteropodidae; genus Cynopterus; species Cynopterus sphinx. The sequence continues at coordinate 59,252,911 of CM057382.1, forward strand.
CTTCAGGGGGGTCGTGGGGTGCGTGTCCTGGTCCAACCTTTCACCAAGTGGGGGAGGTTGCACCGTGAGCCCGACGGGTGGGAGGGCAGGGGGACGGGAACTGAAGCGGAGGACGCTTTGGGCTCGCGGGGCCTCCTGGAGGCCTGCCAGGAGGGCCTCGGAGCAGGGGCACTTGGAGCCCGCAGTGACCGGCCCGCTGTGCTGTGCTCTCTTTGCAGTGGACATGGCCTCTGCACTGCCCTTGCAGGTGGCGCCCCCGGCAGTGCCCATGGAATTGCGCCTGGACCCTCAGTTCCCGCGGGCCATGCCGGAGCCCGCACTGCAGGAGCAGCAGCTGCAGCAGGAGCTCCTGGCCCTGAAGCAGAAGCAGCAGCTGCAGCGGCAGGTGCTCACCGCCGAGTTCCAGCGGCAGCACGCGCAGCTGTCCTGGCAGCACGAGGCCCAGCTGCACACGCAGGTGAGGAGCACGCCCGCCGCGCCGCGCATGCTGGGTCTCTGCACGTGCACATGAGCCATGGCCTCAGGACCTGGGCCAAGCTGGGGGGTGGGGGGTGACACCGAGATATTCTCACTGTGCTGTGCATGCCCGGTCACTGCACGCCTGGGTGTGCACCGGGCGGAAACGGCGTGTACGGGACCTCGGCACGGGGGGCATCCGGTGTGGAAGCTCACGCAGAACAGGACGCACACTCACCCCCTAAGTTCCTTGGCAAGTGTGAGGCGTGTCCGGAGACGGGATGTGCTGGGGGAGAGGAGCCAGCCACCGGCGTGGGTCACTCGGGGTCGCTGGGGGTCACCGGACACGGGGCCATGCTTATTTTCTTCTTGGGACTTGGGTGTCTCTTCTGTTTGTGCCGCTGACCTTGTGCAGCCAGAAAGAGATGTCAACGTTTTCTTTCCATTTAGATGGAATGAGAAAAACTGACAAAGGTTTTTTTGGGGGGGAGCAGATACGTCATCTCCAGAAACATCTGACCTGATCCCAGATTTTAAAACCACATGCGTTGGAAACAAGCACGTTAGCGTCACGTAGCAAAGTTGTGCAGTCACCGGAGCAGCGGCCGAGCCTGTGGTGCATCGCGCTTCTGCTGCGTTTAGAACCGTCGAGAGCAGCGCGGCCCCAGGGACCCATGCAGGTCTGTTACTGTCGCGCAGGCGATGCCACATCTCCTAGCAGCCACCGTGAACCAAAGCAAAAAAGCGAAGGACCCTGGTGGCACGAGTGACCTGCTGCCATGTAACGGTTCCCCCAAAACAGCCCGTGAACACCGCCGTGCGTGATTGCCTGCTTCCCGTGGGCCGGGCACCTGGGACCAACGTGGCTGACGGCGGGGACTCAGGGTGTCACGGGGCTGCCATGTCCCCTGAAGGCTGGCTGGGCTGCAGTCCACATCCCTGGTTGTGGGCGGGGGGACCATCACCTGGTCCTCTCGCAGCGCAGCTTCCAGGTGACCGAGGCAGGGGCCTCGGTGTCTCCTGCGGCCTCCGCTTGGAGGTGATGTCGCCCGTCTTCCTGCCTCATGGTCCTGGTCACAGGGCCCACCGTGGCCCCTGCTGGGAGCGGTGCAGACGGGGCGGAGCACCAAGAGGCCGGGGGCCTCGGCCACTGGGGGCCCAGCCACCCACAGGTCCCAGGCCCTGAGCATGTGATTTCACGTCGCATCCAACACACTGCAGCGTGCACGCAATGTAAAAGCAGAGTCCGCACGTGGTCTTTTAGCGTGTCGCAGGCTGGACGCGTGGAGAGCGGCCGCCGTGCAGGCGCTCACAGCTCCCGGGGTCACTGCTGCTGGGCAGGGCCAGGCACCCTCGCCCCACCCCGTGCTTCCCAGCTGCCCCTGCGTCGCTGTGCCTGCGGCGGCCCTGCAGGTGGCCCAGGGGCAGCTCCCGGGCCCTGAGGCGCGTGCGGGTCATGCATGCACCACCGAAGGCACCCACAGCCCCACCCTCGCCCTATGAGACGGCTGTGCCAGGCCTCACCCTGGCGGCCCTCGGGTCTTGGCAGTCAGGCCATTGGTTTGCTGTGGCTGCGGCTGTGGTGGCCACCGCCGCTTTGCACCTGCCTCGACTGGCCTTCGAGTCAGCCCTGGGTGGACCAGGGAGGGGATGCTGTGCGGAGCTGCTGCAGGTCCAGGCCTCGCTGTTTGCCTTCAGCATTCGAAGGGGCCCGGGGTCCTGGCTGAGAAAGGGGTCACCGGCCCCCATGGAGGGTGGCGTGCCTGCTGCCGCGGTGACCCTTCGCTTTTCAGGAGGTGCGCTTGTTCGGGGCAGCAGCGCCCCGCTTCCCTGACACCGAGTGCACACCACCCCCCTCGGCACTCCCCTGGCTGCTGGGACCTGCCGGCTGGAGGCCCATGCCACGTCGCCGTGCCCTGGCGCCGTGCTGTGCCGTGCCCGGGGCTGGTGGGCTCGAATGACCAGGTCCCCCTCCTACTGAGGGCACAGCCATGGCGGGCAGCGCCCCATGCTCATCAGGACTGGGAGGCTCGCAGGTTGTTGACGTCATCCAGGTGACCACGTGCTCCCGCACACAGTGGCCTTGGCTGGCAGGCCCTGTGGTGATGGGCAGGAGCCCGACAGGCTTCCTGTCTGTCTCCCTCGTCTCTGAAACAGTCGCCTCGCATCCATCAGCCCCGAAGGTCATTTAGAACTGATCCCAGCCCTGCCGTCCAGCGTAGTCGCCCCTGGCCGGTGTGACGGGTGCTGCCCACTGCGGAGTCCCAGAGCGTCCGCCGCCAGGGTCCTGTGCTCTCACCCCATGAGTGCCGGGCCCTGCCGCCACTCTAAATGCCGAGCCCAGAGCACCGCATGTCCCACCGGTTTCTGGTCCCACCCCTCCCGAGCTAGTGACGCGTGTGCAGGTCCAGCCAGCGCCTGGCTGGGGAGGGGACGTGGCGACTGCCTGTCACGTTGAGTGTCTGTCTCCTGCACGGCCCTTGGGGGCGCACCCTGTCCTGAGCTTCCACGTTGTGGGGGCACATGGCCGGCGTGTCGTGCGGGGCCGTGCCCTGAGCTTGCAGTGGTGGCTGCTTGTGCTAGGGTCAGGGGGCACCTGACCTTCTGTGATCTCGTGGAAGGGTCAGGTGGATTTGTAACTTCCACATGGACAGAAGTAAGAAAACCAAGATGTCAGCAGACCTTAGACACCAGCCCCCCAGAGGCAGCTCTCGGAAGGGGGAAACAGAGAGACCTCGGGGACCCGTGCTGCCCACTGCGTGGGGCAAGGACACGGCTGGGCTCCCGCGCCCCGGCCCGCCTGGGCGGGTCTCGCTTTCCTCACTCCCGTCTTCTGGTGCCCTGGGCTTGTGTCAGCGCTGTGGGGTGGGTGACAGGCCTTTGCAGAGCCCTCACGTCAGGCAGTTCGGGGCCGGCCGGCTGTCGGGGCACCTCTCAAGCTGGGGTGTCACCAGGAGAGTGCGGGGCTGGATGCGGCGATTATGGCACCCCAGAAACACGGCCCAGGCCTCCACAGCACAGGCGGAATCTCAAGGCCGCGTGTTCTCTGCAGGTCAGTCATTCATTTTTCCATTTAAAACGGAGACCGTGATGGCCTTTAAACTTCGAAACTGCTGCAACGTCCGTCCCTCGGCATTTTGTTGGATGATTCACACTCCCCACGAGCAACTGTGTTGTCAGCGATGCTCGGCAGTCGCGTTCACTGGGCAGATTCCTCCGGCGCACGGGCGGATTCATGTCGTTAAATCCTTGGTTCACGTGACAGGCGTTTGTGACTGGGGAGAGAATAGATTTTAAAACGTAAACCGCATCGTCAACTTCGCGTAGAGAACGTGCTTTGGAGGGGGCACTGCCCTCCGCGCCACCCTAGCCGCACCGTTCCCGGGGTCTGGGCTGGCTTCCATGCCCTGCGGTCCGTCCTCCAGCGCTGGCGGCAGGGTGGCTGGGGTGGCCGGGGTGGCCTCGTTCTTTGGTCCGGGGGTCGGCAGGCTCTTGGGGCCAGGTGGGCGGTCATGGCCAGCCCTGGAGTTCACACTCAGCAAGTGCATGGTGTGTTCCCAGCCTCCGCTTGAGCCCAGGGAGATTCGCCCCGCCGGCCGGAGCTCAGCTGAGCACGCGCCCGAGGGGCTGGGTCCCGGGGTGTGCCATGGGTGGGGTCCTCGCCCTCATCTGGGTGCACTGGAGACGGGAGGGGGCAGAGCTGAGGCCCTGGACAGCGAGAGCCCGTGCTGCAGGGCTGCCTCGGCCGTCCCTGGGGCCGGGGGGACCGTCCTGGCTGTTCCGCCCGCACGCAGTGCCATTTCTGTGAGGATAGATGGTCTGAGTTGGGATCGGGCTGGCACCTGGCCTCTCCGGCGGGAGCTTCAGGACACTCGTGAGCCGCTCTGTGTTGACACGGGCGTTAGGTGTGGCCTGCAGGAGCGCGGCCACCTGGCGGAGCCTCCACCTTCTCTGCTGGGCGCTTCCCATCCCACTCATCATGCGTCTGAGGAGGTTCGGGCAGCCCGCCTGAGGCCAGCCCTCCGTGCGGCCTTCGCTCTGCAGATCCGTGTCCCTTTGAGAAGCGTTTCTTCTGTTCCTGCTGGGGTGGGCGCATGGCCAGGCCAGACCGCGTTGGCTGTTGGCGGCCAGCTGGGAAGCGACGAAGCCCATTGCAGGGCTCGGGAGCGCTAGACACGCGTCCCTCGTCGTGCTGTTTCCCAAGGTCCTCGGGCGGGCCCCGTTCGTCTTCAGGGGCACGTCCCAGCGTCCAGGGAAGTGGCGCTCTTGGGACGCCGTTGTTCAGGTGACATCCATGAAGCTTGGTGCCAGGTGCTCTGAGTGCGTCCCGGACGTCACCGCGCTCAGTCCTCCCAGCCGCGACACGGAGCCAGGAGCCCACACATGGTCTGCAGCATGGCAGTGGGCAGCGCCAGCTCACGTCCAGGCAGTCTGGCCCCCCGTGCCCCCAGCTGCATGCCGAGTGCCCCCCAGGAAGCCGGGCGAGGCCACGAGGAAGGACGTGGAAGGCTCCTGCCTGGGATATGATTCTGTCTCCACGGGAAAGTGACGCTCATCATCCCCAAACCCCGCAGGCAGGCACCAAGCTGGGCACCCACTCCCGTCAGCTCCTGACTGGGGCGCCAGGAGGCTGGGTGGGAGGGTGGCCACCCTCCAGGGGCAGGGTCTCCCAGGGGAAGCGCGTGTGGCCACGCGGGGCCCGGACACCCGTCCTCTGTCCGGCCCCCAGCCCGGGTCACCGTGGGGACCGAAGCCTCCCCTTCTCACCCGGCTCCAGTCTAGGTCCGGCTGTGCCTTCCTCCTGGCTATGGGGGGTTTGGGCTGGAGAGGCCCCCGCCCTCTGCAGAGAGGACTGGGGTCCCCTGTAGTCAGGAGTGCCGCCCACTCACCCCACACTTGGTCAGTCTACTGTGTGTGTGACCACAGGTGTGGCCGACTAGCCAGCCAGAGCTGGAGGCCACCAACGGATGGTCCGCCTACACCCTGTGTCTGCGGCTCTGCCGTCAGGCCCCTGGCGGTCTGGGTGGGGAGCTGGGGCCACAGCCCAGGGGGGTGGGCTGCAGGGGGGTGCGGGGCCCTCCTGGCACCGGCCCCGGGTCGTCGGGAGGCTGGCACCCCAACCCCTGCCACAGGTCAGGCATCTGTGGGTTGGCGGCCATGTTTCTGTTCCTCACTCGCTGTCCCGGTGTCTTCTGAAGTGTTGCCGGGCATCGTTCGTCGGCGAGCACGCATGCATGCCCCGTGCCTGGGTGCAGGCTGCACCCAGAACTCGGAAGGGTGGCGTTTCGCCTGTGGGCTTCCAGTTGACTTTCTCTTGAACACTTTGGCGTAAGGCGATGTGAGCCTCGCGGAACCCGGACGTGGCAGATGACACGCTGCGTCCAGCCAGAGGGAGGGCTGCGCTGTGCGCCCTTCTTGGTCCTGGCTTTGCGTGCAGCTCTGGCCGATCACGGGAATCGGGTGACAGACAAACGCCGTCACAGGGTTTGGGGCCCAGGAAGCCTGTCGAGCCCTTGGTGGCAGGGCCTCTCGCGCGTCTCCTTGCCGCCCTAGGTGGGGCCCGGGCTCGGCCCAGCATCCGGTCAGCGGCAGCCTGTCGTTGCCGAGCCTCGTGCCTCAGGGTGGCTGTGGCGTTCAGTTCCTGATCAGTCCAGGCCCTGAGGGGCCCTCGTGAGTGTCAGTTACTGTCCTCGTTGCTGCCGTTGGCTCACCGGCCCCCTGTGCGGGGCTGAAAGGGTGTCTGAGTCCCTACCCCACCACAGACATCTGCTCACTCAGGTCTGGGCCGGCCTGGGAGGGGCACGTGGGAGCAGGGACACCACCCGAGGTCGGGCTGGCTGAGCTGCTGCAGCCTGGCCAGCTGGGCCGGCACGCTCCCTGTCGCCCGTCCCTGTGTGACAGGTGAAGGTGGCATGAATTACAGGCGCGGTGGGACTTTCCCCCATTGACCGGTGACCACGTCTGTGATATCATTCCTGTCTCCCCTTTTCTTGGTGGGCTGCGTGTCCCAATCTCGCTAACGTACAGCGGCCGTCGATAAGTCAAGCTCACCTTTGTGCCCCCAGTAGCGCCGACGGCCGTTCTCGTTGGTCCTTGGCATTTCTGTTGCCACCGGTCGTGTCAGTCCTGAGGGTACGGGGTGTCACTCACACACCGCGGCCTATACAGGTCTCGAGTGTGTGGCCGGTGCCCTTGGACCATTGTGAGTGCCGATGTCCACTCCGCCGTCTCCAGCCAGGCCTCCTCTTCCCACCTCACCCCAAGAGGCACCTTGACTTCTATCCGCAGTTCTTAGGATTTCCCGTCCGGGACACCTTGGACATAGAAGCTCTGGGTTGGCTCTCGCTGAGCTCACTCGCGGTGTGTGCGGCCATACACGCCCGCAGCTCATCCGGCCCCGCTGGTGTGAGCACAGCCATGTCCAGCTCTGTGGGTCACCTGGGCATGCCGAGCCTGGCTGCCCTCACGATCCCATCCCTAGCTTCATGCAGTGCGTGCGTTTCCGTGACCCGGATGAGCCCCGCACCCAAGGGTGAACGTGTGTGCCCCTGGAAGAGGGTGCCCGGCAGCCTCTAAAGTGGCCGTAGCGCTGCCCATGCTGTCATTCCTGAAGGGCATGCCCCGCTTGCGCAACGGCATAAACCTTCCCATGTATCTTCTAGCAATTCACCCGTTTTTGTCTTCGTTTCTCACGCTGGAAGCTCAGCAGATGCCCGGGCCGTCGAGCACCCCGACTCCGCGTGCTGGGAGAGCCGCTGGGGCGGGGGCACGCTGTGTGGCCCACACGGGGTCTGACGTCTGCCCCCCCCCCACCCCGCAGCAGCAGCAGGAGGTGCTGGCCATGAAGCACCAGCAGGAGCTGATGGCGCAGCAGCGCACGCTGGAGTGGCACCGGCAGGAGCAGGAGCTGGAGAAGCAGTACCACGAGCAGAAGCTGCAGCAGCTAAAGAAAAAGAAGAAGGGCAAAGAGAGTGAGTGGCGTGTGGTGCGCTCCCTCCCTGTGCTGGTGGCGGGGGGGCGCGGGACCTCAGCTGGGAGCGGGGCCGCCAGCTCGCCTCCTCAGGGGCCGCAGGGCCATGGTGCAGCTCGGCTCGGCTTGGTCTAGCGTCTCAGAGGTGCCTGGCCAACCTCCCATGGACTCGGACACACTGAGAGCCACAGAGGCGCGGAGCGAGGGGTGTGTTTCGCTGGCGAGTTCAGTCACTCTGCTTCTGACGGCGCTTTGTGGGTTCCGCTGGCGGGACCCCACGGCCGAGGCAGGCACAGCGGCTGCACTGGCCTGGGCTTTGCCTCCCGCCGCAGCTGCACGTGCATGGACCAGGCCGCCTTCGTCCCGGCTGGGAGGTGCCAGCTTCCTCTCGGTCAGGGACCGTTCTGTGTGTTCGTCCCCCGGGGAGGAGGCCCAGCCAGGAGCGCACCCACGCATCCTGGCATGCGCGCTGACCCCCGGGCACCCGTGCTGTCAGGCCTGAGATGCCCGGGGAGGCTGCTGTGCAGCTGGGGCTGGGAGCCGGGGGTCTGGGTAAGCCGACTCCATGTTCAGACCCTGCGGCCCCGTGCCTGCCCTGTGACGTGTGGTCTGCCACGTGGGCACTGCATTCTAGAAAGTCGCTGCAGATAGCACCTGGTCCTCGCGGGAGCCTGTACACGCTGGCTGCGGGCAGGATGCCTGCCTGGGCCCAGGGCATGGCTGCAGTCTCTGCGGCCCCCGCCCACCCGCCCGCTGGGGCCTCACACATCTCCCAGTTGGACTGGGGAACTCGCTGCCCTTCACCCCGGCACCAGCTAGGCGGGCTGCACCCTGGCCTCCCTGCGAGTACCAACCTTGCAGACGGCAGACGGCAGCGCAGCCCCAATGGCACCCCTCAGTTTACCAGAACTGCCCAACTCAAAGGACACGGCCCCGCAGGCGGGAAATGAGCAGGGGGCTCCGCAGTCCGCCCAGGGCGTGTCTGCAGCTCACGGTCTGGGCACCCCCTGGGCGACATCCCCACCCTACCCCAAGCTCCACGCTGCCTCCCGGCTTCTCCCGGCAGCGGCCCCAGCGGGGCACGGGTTGTGGGTTGGGTGGTCAGGTTTGTTGTTCATAGCGGACAGCGTGCAGTGTGGCTGTCGGCCTCCATGGCCCTCAAGTATGGTCCAGTGGGGGGCAGTCCTGGCGGCCGCCGGGCACACCTCTGGCCCCCGTGTGAGTGGTGCTGGCTGGCGCCGCCTGTGAAGGGGCCCTTGTCACCCCAGCCTGGAGGGTGTTTGCGGTCGCGGGCGGGCGGCACGCGGGGGTGCAGGTCCCGGCATCTGCTGCCGAGCTCCTTGGGTCTGTCTGTTCAGTGAGTTTCTTCTTGGGAGCTTAGGAGGTTTATCACACTGAGCGTTGCCGGGCTACTCGTTTTAAACGATTCTGGTTTTCTTTACTCACTGATACCGGTTGACGCCATTGACCGGGTAGGACCGTGAGTTCTTAAAGTTTGCAGCAGGTTCCGTCACGGTCAGTGTAGACACACTCCCTTTAGTCGGCCGGGTTGTGCACAGATCTGATACTCCCTGGGACCTGCGGGACACCATCCGTTCACAGGAATTTAAAGAGCAAACCCAGCAGAAGGCGTCTGCGTCCGAGCAGCCAGGACCCACCTAAGGGCGTTCCCGTCCCTGCTCCTCACTGTGCAGCCCGGGTGGGGTGAGGTGCCAGCCTGCGGGGCGCCGTCCCTTTCGGTCTAAGGGCTGCTGATAAAAAGACCCAGCGTCTGGTCCCAAAAGCGATCCTCTGTCCCATCTGTGGGGTTGGCTCCCCCAGAGGCACGTGGGCACATGAGAAGGGCGTCCTCCCCAAGCAGAAGCAAACCAAGGACACCTGGCAGGTTTGGCGTTGGATCCGAGTGCCCAGTGGCCTGTGCTCCCCAGCCTCAGCCCCACCTGCCCGGGTGGCTCCTGCGTGTGGCGGCCCTACTGGGTGCCTCGGGTAAGACCCTGCCCCGCCCCGGAGTGTCCTGGCCTCTGTCTCCCGGAGTCACCTCTGCACCGTGGCGGTATGCAGCGGCTTCACTTGCCGCGTGCATGCGCATGTGGTACTGAAGCGCAGTGCTCATCCACACATGACGGTCTGGCGTGGGCCTCTGGGGGCAGGGCGGGCCAGACGCACTGTCAGGCATGTCTGCAGCTCTGTCAGGACAGGGCGGATGCCCACAGGTCTAGCGTCGGGCTGGTGAGTTTGGACTTTTTTCTGTGTCGTCGTCCAATTTGCCGGTTTTCCTTGTCAGGGCCATGTAACCACTGCCCCACAGGACTTCGGCCTACTCCCGCTGGGGACCCGCTCTGTGCCCGAGCGGCTGTGAGGAGCAGAGCGCACCCTGGGAAGGGCTGGGGACGCGCCCGGTGGCTGCAGGTGCAGGAGGCAGGTGGCAGGCCTGCCTGGGGCGCAGGCTTCATCCCCACGCTGTTGCCGGGCAGTGCGCATTGGGGCACCAGACACCACCATGCTGCTGCAGCGTCTTCTGCCGGAGGGAGGAGGACCGCTTCAGAGGCGGGGGTGTGTCGGGCAATGGTGTCGTCCTGCCCATCGCAGCCGTGTCACCTTCGCAGGCGGAGACTGCCTTGGAGGTTCTGGCCTTTCTTCATCTAGCAGCTGTGGGACGGCTGTGGCCCCCCGCTTGGTGCAGCCATGGTCAGCACCCCATGCCTCCCCCGCAGGTTCCGTGGCCAGCACCGGGTGAAGATGAAGCTGCAGGAGTTCGTCCTGAACAAGAAGGCGCTGGCTCACCACAATCTGATCCACTGCGTGGCCAGCAACCCCCCGCTACTGGTACAGGTGAGTGGGCCGCCCCTGCCCCCACACCCCCCGCCCCGGCCTGTGGACAGGCTGCCTGGCAGCCAGGCTGTCACCGGGCGTGGCCCGGCAGGAAGGAGAAACGCCCACCTGTGAGCCTCTTGACTGAGGTAAGGCCGGTGGGTGGGCCGCAGGCCAGTTGTCTGGGCACGGTGTCTGACGAATCCCAGGAAAGCCGGCCGGTTGGTTCCAAGTCGTGAAGCAGATGACACGAGCTAAAGACCCGCAGATGCGCCCACGCCTTCAGGGCGTCCAGCGAGGCTCAGCGGGTGTCACCCCCCCCCGGGAAAGAGGGCGCTGCTCGCCGCTGTCGCCCCCCACTGAGGCCCCCAAGGCCTGCCTGGCCGCCCTGAAGAAGTGAAGTTCATAGGTCAAGTCCCAGGGTGGGTGCTGCTGCTGCCAGCATGGAGCCCCTCCCCCACGGAGGGGTATTTTGGGGGCGATCCCATCCCTGTGAAGGAGGATGTTGCCTGTAGGAAGGACATCCCCATGTGCCTTCGTCCTCAACGCCCCGGACACCGGCCAGGTCGCAGCCACCTGCTGCTGCCCCTTCAGTCCCTAGCCCTGGAGCTCCCACATTCACCGTGGCCCCAGGACAGGCCCAGCTGTCCCCGGTGGCCTGGTGGCCAGGGAAGAGTGCCACAGCCTCCTGAGGCAGGTGGCCGGCAGAGCCTCCTCAGCCCCCAGGGGCCAGGCGGTGGGTCTCCTTGGTCTGCTCCCTCGTCAGCACTGCCTGCCCCAGAGGCCAGGAGGGCGGAGGCCGACCCGTCACAGGGACCCCTGGGGCGGCCACCGCAGGGCCTGCACCAGTCCCTAAGCTGTGTTTTTGTTCCCTCCAGGAAGACGCAGCACAGCTCCCTGGACCAGAGCTCCCCGCCCCAGAGCTCGTTGTCGGCCGCCTACAAGCACCCAGCCCTGGGCATGTACGACGCCAAGGATGACTTCCCTCTGCGCAAGACAGGTCAGTGCCATGGCCCACTCCCCCAAGCACAGGCCCCCGTGCCCTGTTGCACCTGGGGATCCCGTGCTCGCTCCGCTGGTGATCAGCTTCCTTAAGGGCAACATTCCCGCGGGCTCCCGTGCGACCTTGTAGGGCCCTGCTCCCCAAAACGCACTTGCTCGTGAACAGAACCTCAGCTCTCTCTTCCCTGGGCCGCGTGCTGTGCTTTGTCCCAGCCCGAGGTGTCTGCTGGTGGGTGTGGGGACACGGCAGCTCCTGACAATAGGCATGGAGGCCTAGCCAGCCAGCGTCTGACCCTCTGTGCCGGCCCTGGCCAGAGCCCAGGCAGGGGCAGGTTGGGGGCCCCGTGGGGGGGGAAGCTGTGTAAGGACGACGCAGAGACCTTGTATGGGCACCTCTGGTCCTCACAGCAGTGGTCACACGCCAGGGGGGATGGGGACCCCTCCCGAGGCGTGAGCTGGGCACCTGCCCTCCGGCGTGCTCTGGAGGTGGTGGTGTGAGTGGGCGGCAACCCCGTGCACTGGGCCGGGGCGGGACACCTTCCGGAGGCTTCGCTCTGAGTGGTGGGCCTGAGGGGCTTGGCAGGGCCTGGGGCCTGACGAAGGCTCCTCGCAGCGCAGCTCTTCTCCATGGGCACGGATCTCGTTGCCTCCGGTGGGCTGGGGTTGATCTGCATCGGTTCGGGACCACAGCGCGGTCACACCCAGCTCTTCCTCTGCCACGTGGTGGGGCACCGGGGCTACACCAGCCTCCCCGTCCATGTGGGCACAGAGGACGGAACCGTGGGGACAGGGGCCTCCCAGATGAGCAGTGCCTGGAGCGGATGGGGGGGCGGAAACCCAGGGTCAAGGGCTGGAAGCTGCTGGGAGGAGTGTTCAGTTAGGCCCCGGGGGGTATGTGAGGAGGCAGGGCCCTGTCAGGACTGCCACGAGGCTAATGCTGAGCCCCAATCCTGTGACTGGAATGCTTGGGGCTGGGGATGCCCTCCCCGCCAGGGGTGGGTGGGGTCCTCAAACCTGCCAGCCCTCTGCTGGCCACGTCCTGCTTGAGTGTGTGGTTCTCACTGCGTGCTGCGTGTGGTCCCAGGTACCCCCGAGGACAGCCCACCGGCCAGGCAGAAGGGGTGTCGGTCAGTGCCCGGGCCCGACCCGTGCCCGACCCGTGCCTGACCGCTGCTGTCATCAACCGAGCCAGCTCTTGGGAGACTGGGGTGAGGGCCCAAGAACAGCTGCCCGCCAGCCACTCCTCCCTGGGCATGAGGACAGGGACCACTCGCCCTCAGGTGCCCCTGGGGGTGCACAGAGACAGGGACCGCTCCCTCGGGTGCCCCTGGGGGTGCGAGGAGACAGGGACTGCTCCCCTCGAGTGCCCCTGGGGGTACATGGGACAACCACTCCCCTCGGGTGCCCCTGGGGATGCGCGGGCTCCAGAGCTTAATCAGGACATGGCTGCAGTGTTGGGTTTTTAAAAAGGCACGCAAATGATGTCGGTATGCTCAGATCTCAAAGGAACGCTTAGGCCACTGACGGGCGCAGAGCGCCATTTGGGCGTCACCCTGGAGTGTCTGTGACAGCTGACGGCTCTGCTGCCAACACCTCAGAGCCATGCGCGTCCACCGCAGCTGGCCGGGTGACACGCCATCGAGCTTCAGCAGTGGTACGCTTTCCACACGTGGAAACGCACACCTTGAATACACGTGACGTGTTAAATGACCCCACGACCCAGCTCCACGTTGACGCAGGTTGGCCCTGCAGCCGGCACACCCCCAGTCTCTAGAGCAAGTGGGCGGCATGAGTGGGCGCAAAGTAAAGCCTCACACGCGCCTCTCACTGTTGTTCACACGTCCTGCTCAGGCCACGCGTAGTGGCCTCCGTGGGGACATTGCCGCCCATTCGGACCCCCAGGAGAAGCTCACCCGTTTGTCCATAAAACGGGGCACCAGCGCCCTCGAAGAAGGCACGAGGGTGGCCCGGCTGTGACGAGGGCTTCCTTCTCTGTGCTTCCCCTGGGACCTCGCAGGCGGCGGGCGTGGGCCGCCTCCCGGTGAGCAGGCGGCTCCCACGTGGCGTCCCTTCCCCCAGGCCCTGCAGGACCCGTCCGGCCCGAGCCCCTTCCTGTAGGCGCGCACCTTCAGCGGACCGGGGCGCTTCGTTGCTCGGTGGCGGAGCTGCCTGGGGCCTGGTGGCTGACGGCCTGTGCCGCCGAGGCCACCCGGGGAGCCCGCCTCCTCAGGGAGCCACATGGAGCCCTTTTGCCTCATGAAAGTCACAGAGGGAAGGCGGGCTTCTCCGGAACCACACTTGAACTCACCCGGCCACAGGCTCACTCCCCAGAGCCGGCCGCTGCGGGCGGGAGCCCATGCTTAGCCATCTGCGGACATGCCTGCTTCGCCTCGCGTCCGGAAACTTTCCAGTTAAAACAGTAGACGCCCCGCCGAAGCGCGTGGCCATCCGCGCCGTCGTGTGGCCGCACCACATGCACGTCGTGTAAGGCGCAGCATTTGTCTTTACCTCGCTGACATGTGCGGCCCCTCAGCTCCCCACGCTGGGATCCACCTAGACGGGCGCGTCAGCTCCAGGAGTCATGGTCGCCCGCCACAGCGGTGCTGCCGCTGGTCACCTGCTGACGGCGTCGTGGTGCCCAGGGCGTCTTAGTGAGCTGTTCTGTCACGTCTGGAGGAGTTTGGTGTAGACTAGATGTGAGCGACCTCCACGCACCCGCAGCTACCTCAGGACAAGCCTTGGGGCAGTGGACACTCTGGCCTGTGGCGGCCACTCTCCCATCGCGAGAGGCCCAGCTCACGAGTCGCGCTTGTCTCCACCTGAGTGCCGCAGGGCGGAGGGCTCCGCTGCCTGCGACCCCGCACTCTGGAGCTGGTGCGGCCTCGAGCACATCCCATTTCTCAGGGAGCCCAGTTAGGTGGCTGCTCCTTTCTCCGCTTCCCAGCACCCTCCGCCCTCCTGTGATGCGTCCACCCTGAAGGGCAGGCACAGCGGCCACGCTGTGGCATGCTGCTCTGGAGAGCTGTCCCGGAGGACGAGGAATGGCAGGCGTGCAGAGCGGTCACACACACGGGGTACAGGGTCCCTGGCGTGCGCATCCGTAGGTGGCAGCAGGGCCTGGTGAGCGAAACGTTGGAGCTGGGGGGTTTCCAGCAGCGGCCTTTCCCCCGTCCTGGGCTCCGAGCTGATGCCCTGGGGCAGTGAGGCAGCCTCTCCCCAGCACCCGAGCTTCCTGGAGCCTGCCCTGCCCCCAGAGGTGGGGCTCAGCGGCCTGTCCTGGGTGCGGGGTGGGGGTGGCTGAGGACCACGTGGGCCCAGAGCAGCGGGTGCAGACCCTGTCCTACAGGCGGAGCTTTTAGCAAACCACACGTGGCAGGAACGCCTGTGCCCCGCTCAGGCGACCACTGAGAGAGACGGGTGCGCCCTGCACTCACGCGGGTGCCGAGACCCGCTCACTCCTCCAGGGCAGCCGGTCCAGGCATGGCCAAGCTCCCGGGGCTACTTACTTCTGGCCAGCGACCTGGGAGCGGGGGTCATTCTGATGGGCAGTGAGCAAGCAGGTGGGTACGTCGTGGTCCCAGTGCCATGGCCAAAACTCTGAAAACCTGCTGCCGCCCACACAGGGCGACCCCGCCGATGCACATATGGTCACGTGTCGGGGGTGCCACCAGGGCGCAGGCATATCCATCCCTCCCTCGGGTCAGAGGGAAGGTGGCCTGCCCGCAGGTTCGGGGACCGGCCCGCCCTTGGGCGCGGGGCTGAGCGCCCACCTCCCCCCTTCGTGCCCCCAGCAGGGGCCCGTGTGACTGTCTCCTCTCTGCGCAGCCTCAGAGCCCAACCTGAAGCTGCGGTCGTGGCTGAAGCAGAATGTGGCCGAGCGGCGCAGCAGCCCGTTGCTGTGCAGGAAGGATGGGATGGTGTCCGCTGCCCTCAAGAAGCGCCCCTTGGACGTCACAGGTATGTGGCCCGGGCCCATGCCCACCCCACACAGTGTGGGGTGCATCCCACAGCCCGCACGGATGTTTGTAGGGTTCGAGTTGAGGGGGTCAGATCAGTCCCGCCTTATCTGTGAGGGCACGCGTCCCTGTCCCTGCAAAACATGCACGTCCCCTGCGGGGCGGGTGGGGGTGGCCCCCGTGGGTTTCACATTTTCCCCGTGCTTTCTTCTCAGCCCCCACCTGGAGACCGCCACGCTAAACACAGCCCCAGCAGAGCCCTCCCTGGGATGCACCCCGCTGCCCAGGGTCCCCTCCTGGGGACTCGCCCCCTTCCGTGTGTGCCCGGGAGGTGGGCTGCTGGGCCCGCAGCACACGTCCCTCCAGGCCTTCCCCCCCATCACTCTGGCGTCCGGCCACAGCACACCGTGTCCCCTCAGTGGGTGCCGGCCGCACGTGCCTCCTGGCACCTTCCATGGCCTTCTCCTCCTGGTGCAGGCAGTACATGGGGGTCATGCGTGTTTCTTCAGCCGTCTAGTGCTCGGGGTCGTCTTGACGTCCGGAGGAGGACACGGGACAGCGGCCGGCTTCCCCGGGCCTGGGGACGTTGGGGCCCTGGAGGCCCGCAGGCTCATGCCCCCTCTCCCCCCACCCCAGACGCCGCGTGCAGCTCCACCCTCACCTCTGCACCAGGCTCACCCAGCGACAGCTCCGTTGGCATCGGTGCAGGGAACGGCGTCGCACACGCCACGCCCAGCCTCCTGGCCGAGGTCAGTGCCCACGCTGCACCCCCACGCCCTGTGCCCGCAGGGTAGATGGCGCCGTGGGCCCCGCGGCCTTGCACATCCGGGCTGGACGCCGTGCGAGCAGCTGTCCCAAGGCCAAGGCCGAGGCAGGGCCCAGGCCGCCCCACCACGTCCCCACCCTGCCCACGTTCCCGCAGCCTGCCCCCCTCAGCCTGCCCAGGGCTCAGTCCAAGCGCAGAGGCCCAGCGGCCGGCCTCCATGGCCCACGGCCCAGCCCGGGGCTCATCTCCGGGCCAGACGCTGCTGCTCCTCGGTCCCCACTGATGCCGCCTGGTCCCGGTCCCAGTCCCGGGGTGGTGCAGGGTGGGGCCCGCGGGGGGCCTGGCTGGGCTGACTTACATGGTTCCCGGTTAAACCGCGTGATCTTGACGAGGTGAGTCAGGTTGCTGCCCGGGACGTGTGGGCGCAGGGGCTCCCTGCAGGCGGCTGGGCCTGTCTCAGGGTCTGTGGGCGGGCGGCTCCCTGGGAACCTCGGGGCCAGGCCCGGCCCTCAGCACCTCCACTGCGGAGGCGTGAGGGGCCCCGGTGGGGAGAGAGGCCAGGCCCACGTGCCCTCCCTCCCCTGGCCCGTTCGTGACTCCCCAGCACCGCCTTGGTCACCTCAGGTCGGGGCGCCGTCACCTTTTATTCGAGCCTTCACCCACTTCGTAGGCTTTTAAAGGCTTTGTTTCAGTCAATGACTTAAACAGTGAGTTTGACAGCAGGCACACTGCTGATGACACGGGTCATTCTCCCCATGACTACCCCTCCGTTCGTGGCAGTCTCTGTGGAGCCCCTGTCCCCGTGCACTTCCCCCGCCGGTCCTCCTGCGCGCATACTCCTCCTGCGCCGGTCTCCGCCCACCCTGCATGTTGCCAGCACAGAGGTCACCACTGTGCGGGGAGACGCTTTTCATCGACGTCGTCCCCTACGGCGTCTGTCTCTGATGCTGAGTGTGGAGAGTCACTGCCCACCCTGAGAGCATGCTCTGAACCGTGCCCCCCGGGTCTTTTCTCATCGTTTGCGGGGAACCGGCAGTTGGAACACACGCGAGTTCGGTCGCGACCCCATGGTGGACGCTGGCGGCCTGCGCCGGCAGTGCTCGCCTGCGTGCGAGACCCGGTGGTGTGCCTTTGTGCGTCGGTGTCTCGGTGCAGCGTGACCTCCCAGAAGCGGGTTTGGCCGTCGTTGCTCCCGGTGTGTGATGCCCACGCTTGCCCGTAGACAGCTGCGTGACAGCCCCCGTGTGTTCTGTCCCCAGACCAGCTTGGTGCACAGACTGGTGGCGCATGAAGGCTCGATGGCCCCCCTGCCCCTGTACACGTCGCCGTCCCTGCCCAACATCACGCTGGGCCTTCCCGCCACCAGCCCTTCTGCTGTGAGTAGGCATCCTCAGGTGCGTGGGGCAGGGCGCGTGTGGGTGCGGAACCCTGGATGTCACCGGTGGTGCCTCCCCAGGGGGCGGCAGGCCAGCAGGAAGCCGAGCGCCTGGCTCTCCCCGGCCTGCAGCAGTGGCTGGTGCACTTCCCCGGCACCCACCTCGCCCCCTACCTGAGCTTGGTGCCCCTGGAGCAGGACAGCGGCCCAGCGCACAGCTCCCTGATGCAGCGCATGGTCCTCCTGGAGCAGTCGCCCACGCAGGCGCCCCTCGTGCCAGGTGAGTGCCGGGGACGGGCCCCATGGAGGTGCGGAGCCTCTTGGGACTCGGTGGGCGAGGGGCACCACGTCAGGGCCGCATCCTTGAAGTTCCTCTGGGGGTCACGGCCCCCTGACCTAATCTGGGAGCCCAGCGCTGGCCACGGGGAACAGCAGGCACCAGGCAGTGCGCCCCTACACGTGCCGTCCTCAGGCAGCTGTGGTCGGGAAAAGTGGACATCGGTGGGGGAACCTGCCGTGCCACGCCACCTCGGGCGTTGCTGAAGGAGGGCGTGTGCCCCCAGTTGCCCCTGCTGGACTTGGCGCCACCACCCTTAACAGAGTACAGGTCTTCAGAGTGCGTCTCCCGACTTTCTGGTGGCGACAGTTTCCCTGGAGCAGCGCCCGAACTGTAGGTGCTCAGGAGGAGCTGTCAGGAGCGAGGGCAGAGGGCATCTCCATGAGTGTTCATTCGCAGTCCCCCTCACTGCCCTCCATGTCTCTGGGCCCACCGCTCACACCACCCAGAAGCGTGGCCGTCATTGAGTCAGCTCGTCGTCCTCATTGACAGCACCCATAGTGTCCCGTGCCCCTGCCTTGTGCACAGTGGCCTTTTCTGACGGGACGTCAGGGACACTGGACATAAACCTCTCCTCCAGTCTTCTGGCTTCCTCCTGTGACCGGCGGGGTGGCCACTGCTCTGTGTGCGGTCCGGGGGCACTTCCCACCGCGCCGCCGTGCCGGAGCACAGTTCCCCAGGCCCCGTGGTACCCGCTGTCCTGCCTCTGCCCCCCTTGCCTGACAGACTGCCCCTTTGCTGCTGGGGGGCCCCCTCCAAGTGTCGAGGCCGCCCTCCCGCATGGCCCTCCCAGGGGCTGGCTGCCAGAGGTGGCATGGTGGCCAGGAGCACCAGCCCCTCGTCCCAGCCTCACTCTGGGCTCTGAGACCTCGGAGGCCCCGTCCTCCTGTGCCTCGGTTTTCCCACCTGTAAAGCGGGCGTGTCATAGGCACTCGCCTTGCTGAGTTTCCATGGTCGGCCAAGTTGTGTGCCGAGGCAGGGTGGCCTGGCCCCCGGCACGGCGAGTGCACAGGGCAGCTGCGCGGTCCCACGGTTCAGACGCAGGTCGGGACGCCACACCGCCTGGCAGTTCACTCCCGGGTGTGGGGGCAGCCACTGCCCGAGCGGCTGGAGGGCCCGAAGGGGGCAGAGCCTCTGCGAACTCGTAGAGAGGACTGCGGCAGCATCCGCCAGGATTCTTAAGCATGAATCTCCTGTGGGTGCGTCAAGTCTTTGCTTTAAGAGACCCTCAAAGCAAGTTCCCCCCTGCGGAGGTCTTGGTCAGCATTAGCATCTGTGACCGTGGGGGACGAGCTGTCTCAAGGGCCCCGGGACTGTGGCAGCCTCCCTCAGTCCGGCACCTGCTGCTCCGGCCACCCACGGAGCTGCTAGATGAAACGTTCGTGGGGCCGGGCACCCCAAGGGGCAGCCGCCGGGGACACAGCGGGGCCGGGCGAACCGCTCTGAGGCCTGTCGCGTAGAGCACCCACTTACGGCATCAACCTGGGTCCGTGGACAGCAGCCTCCGGGGAACGGCCGCCCCTCCCCGATGCCCAAGCCATGGCGCTTGGCATGTGCGAACCACACCTGGTAGATGCCCGGGACGAGGCGCCAGGCGGGCGGCTGCGCTCACGGTGCCTGGGCAGTCACTCCCCAGGCTTCTCCCTCCTGTCTGCTCTTCCCTCTGCTGTTTCCTCCGCGTTATCTTCAGACTGGTATTTTTCAGACCTGGGAGCACTGCCCCTGCACGCGCAGCCCCCAGTGGGCACGGACCGCGTGTCCCCATCCGTGCACAAGCTGCAGCAGCACCAGCCGCTGGGGCGCACGCAGTCGGCACCACTGCCCCAGAGCACGCTGGCGTTGCAGCACCTGGTGGTCCAGCAGCAGTTCCTGGAGACACAGTTGCACCTGAGCAAGGTGGGTGCCGCCTGGCTGCCGCCGCCACCGCCACCACCGCCGCAGCTGCACTGAGTCCGAGCGGGGCCGGGGACCCGGAGGAGCAGGGTGCCCGGCTCCCCCCGCAGGGCAGGACGGGTCTCGTGTGGGGCTAGTGCTCGGAGGCCATGCATCTGGGCAGCGGGCCGAACGGCTGGCATGGGCCAGTTCCTGGTCAGCAGGCGGTGTGGGGCCCGTCCTCGCATCCCCGGTCAGCAGGCAGCATGGTCCCTGTCCCCACGTTCCCGGTCAGCGAGCAGTGTGCGGGATGGGCGGTGCACGGCAGCGTCAGTGTCACTGCGTTAACCCCTCAGTGGCGCATTCACCCTGAGAGCCTCCAGGCCGTTACCTTCTTGAAGCCACCCAGGTCAGATAGTCTCGGCGTTGGGGTAGCCAAGAAACACATTTCTACATCACCGGGCACTGGTGACTCAGGCTCGCCCGTGGGATAGCGCCGTCCCCAGAGGCCTGCTCAGGCCAGTGCCCAGCATCCCTGAACCTCCAGTCTCATGCGTCGAGCCCAGGCCCATCTTCAGCGGGAAGGAGCCGGAGCGCTGAGTGTCACTGGCACTGGAATAGGAAGCAGCAGCTCCAAGCAGCTCCCAATGCCGCCGTTCAGAGTGGTGTGTCTGCAGTGTTGGGGAACGCGATCTGCCTCCCTGGAGCACATGCAGCTCGACGTGAAGCACGGAGCCGCCGCAGGGCGGTGGGAACAGCCACGGCCCAGTGGCGGTGGACGGTGAGTCCTCCCGCGCCGCAGGAAGCACCGTGCTCTGTGTGCGCAGCCGGACAGACCCAGCAGCACACGGTGCGGCTCCGCCCGAGCGAGCATGTGGACAGGTCACAGGCCAGAGGTGCCAGGCACCCAGGGAGTGCCCGCCAGTGGGCTGGACGCTGCTCCTGGAGACGGCGATAGTGTCCCACAATGACGTGCGCCGTTGGCCACACAGCCCAGCACCACTGTTGAATGGCATGCTCAGGCGTGTGGCTGCACGGTGCGTGCATCACACGTCGGACGCAGGGCCGTCAGCGGTGGCAGCCACCCTGCACCACCCCACGGGGTCAGGAGGGCACGCGCTCGCTGTGAACGAGACGTGAGCTGCCGATGCTGCTTGCTCCGAGTGTCACAGGCTTCACGGTTCATCCTGCCGAAGCCGAACGGGGCGTCGCGATTTTGTCACGTCGTCGTCTGAGCGTGAGGAGGTTTGAGGACGGGGCACACCTGTCCTCAGGCGGCATGTTCTCAGGCAGACGGCCTGGAAGCTGGCTGACACATGGCTGGTGTGTGGTGGGAGTGAAAGGCGACCGACGGGCGTGCACACTGCTCTCCTGGGCCTCGGGGCGTCCAGCACCGTCCGGCGCCCACATTCAGCCGCCGTCTCTGAGGAGGCTGTTCCTGCCTGCCCGTGACCTGATGGCACCTGCGCCCACGTCCTGGCAGCATGCTCATGGTGCCACGCACACCTGTGGCACGTGGTGGCAGCCTTTCCCGCATGGCCTGCCGGTCACTCAGCCCAGCCTCGGTGTGCAGCGGCTTCCATGGTGTCATCCTTCGGGAGGGGTCGGCCTGTCCCAGGAGCCCGACATGGCCACTGTCGTTTCCCCAGCTCCCCAGGCGACAGCTCACCCCACTGAGCCAGGAAAACCTGCGAGGCAGAGACCAGACCCTGAGCTGGCTCCGTCCACCTCTCTGGCCCACAGTCCAGGGGATCCCCGCTGCCCTCAGGCCACGTGCTGGCCTTGCACGTGCCGTGTGCCTTGCACACGGTGGTGTTTAGTAAAGGGTCCCCGGGCGAAGGAACTTTCTGGAGAATGCACATCATCGGAGGGGGGTGGGGCTCCAACCCCAAGGTAACCGGGATGCCATGCCCTGTGTGGCCAGAGTGTCTGGGCCGGCATGGCCTGTGCGACGCAGAAGTGGATTCTTTCCTCCTGGAGGATGTGCGACTGGTCTGTCCAGGGTCTGCAAGTCACGTGCAGAGGCTCGGTCCGGTCGTGCTGGGCTGGGCTGCGTTCCCTGGGTTCCCTGGAGGGGGATGCGCATTCCTGCCACCTGACGTCCCCAGGCTGTTTGGAAGCCGGGTGGCCTATGTGACCTCGGGGTGGGCATGGCGGCGGCCTGGGGCTGCACTCCTGGGGTGCTCCCAGGAGCCTGTCACCGTTGGCCAGTTTGGCTCCGGCCCCGGGCCCAGCCTCACTCCCGGGAGATGCGCCGTCCTGTTCCCGTTACTTGGAGAAAGAGGAGCCCTGCCACCCAGAGGCCACCGGAAGACAGTGCGTGCACGTGCTTGTTCGAGGCCGGCTCCTGCCTGCGCTCCTGCCGCTGTGCCCTCCTCCGGGCTGCCAGGCCCCAGGGTCTAGCCGCACGAGCACCCACGTCACGGCTGAGCTGGGACCCTGGGCCTGCTCTGCTGAGGCTCTTGACAGAGCAACCCGGTTACCTGGGACAGGCCACCCAGACGCAACGTCCGATCTGTTGCCGGGCTGGAATCGGGTCAGGAAAGGCCGAGGCGGACATTCCTGGGCTACTGAGGACGCGTGATGCCTTCGGCAGAGGACACAGGCCGAGTGTATTGGTGGATGTCCTGGGCTGGTTCCCAGGGTCACTGGGACAACGGCAGGCGCGCAGACGCGTTGGCTGGCCCTTACGTGGATCACACAGCGGGGGGCGGCCTCTGCTCGTCCCCGTCTGTGTCCTGCGTGCCTAGGTGAAGGGCTGAGGTTTCTCGTGTGACTGGCATTTTCCGTGGTTGAGTAGGAAACCCTGGAGGCATGTGAGGGCGGAGGTTGGTCCACTGAACCTGCTTTCCCACGGCCTCTCCATTCTCCTCTGTGACGTCCTCCGTTCCGCCACCCCCGGCTCCTTAGAGAAGCTCCAGAGGATGATGCCAGGCACCCTGCCCCTCAGTCCCTCCTCCCCTGGCCTGCAGGGGCAGCGTGGGGACCTGGGCTCTGTCCACAGATGCTGGCTGCTTAGGAGGCGGGCCTGCTGGAGGGGCCTTCAGGTCCCTCCCTGCGGGGCGCCCTTAGGTGGGCAGCACAGCACCCCTGCCACCCCACACCTGCTCCCCTCGGCGCATGCAGACAGTCTCCCATAGCCGTCCCCATGGGAGGCCCGAGGAAGGGCACCTGTGCACTCACAGGGCATGCCTTGTGCGTGTCCCGGGGCTGGCCGCAGCCTGTGGGTGCCCAGTCCCCTCAGCCACCCCTCCCAGGGGCGTGGGCTCCCGGGCCTCGTCCTCCTTTCCCAGCGAGACGCTGGCTCCGCTGATCTCAGCCTGTCCTCTGTCTGTCCCCTTGTCTGTGGCCCCCTTCCTGGCCTCCGCGTGCTGGCCCTGGGAGCCTCGGTGACCATCTGTGCCCGAGGTTCAGCTCTGCGTCTGCAAGGTCCTTCCCAACGGCCTTTTCTAGCTGCGACCCGTTTCCTGGCTTCCCACTCACCTGCCCTTCTCAATGGACGTCGCACAAGTCCTCCAGGAGCCTGGACTTCAGCCTCTCTGTGCTGGGCGCCACCTGCCCTCCCGACCCGGCACGAATGCCTGGGGCTTCCGCCCACGCCCCACAGCGGCCAGGGGCCCGCACTGCGCCCAGGCCTGGCTGAGCCCCGAAGTGTCACGCCCGTGCCCATGTGGTGCTTCCCAGCCCCCTCCAGGCCATCTGAGCCTCAGGGTCTCTGCGCTGCCCCCTTGGAGCCAACAGCCCCTGGCGCCTGAGGTCCCAAGGGCAGAGCTCGTGGCATTGGGAGCCTTTAAGCCCCGGCCCGTCCTTCACCCTGTGGGCTGCACCCGTCTCTGTCCAGGTGCTGAGATCTCCCATGCAAGCTTGGGGTGGGAGGTGGGTGTCTGGGGGTGGACAGCGGGTGAAGAAGCCGAGAAGGAGCAGGCACGGGCATCAGCGCTGTGTCTGGGGCCTGGACGGGTCACTCCGGGAGGGGACCCGGGTAAGAGACCAGACCGGACGCGTCCAGGACTGGGGGGGTGGAGGTGCCCAGCAGCTGCATGTGAAGGGGGGATGCGTTAGTCCCCACTTTGTAGCCGGGTGCAGATGAGGGTGGGGGTAGACACCTGGGACCTCATCGCTGGATCATACGTACAACGACACACTCTCTGGCCATAAAAGAGGACAACCTCTCCCCATGGGGCGACGCGGTGAAGGAATCTCTAAAGAGGATTAGGCTCGACGAAATATGTCAGACTGGGCAATACACATGCTCCATGCGAGCGAGCTCATTGTGCGTGCGTTGTATCTCAACCTGAATAAATGAACAAAAGAGATATAGACTCATTGACAATGGACAACCAACTGATGGTTGGCGGAAAAGATGGGCTTGTGGGGTCTGGGGGCTCCAGTTAAAGAGGTGAAGGAATTGAGACATACAAAGTGGTCACGCTGCAGTAATCACGGAGACGTAAAATCTGCCGTCGACGGTACAGGAAATGCTACTGCGAAGACTATGCCTAGTATAAGCTGAATAACAGACCAATTGTGGGCATTATTGCACAGATTTGATCAATGTCTAACTCCTGTGTTGTACCTCGAGAGCTAATATCAAAGACCATGAGAAGTCCACAGTCGTTGTTAGAGATAATCATACTGGGAGGGAAAAAACAGGGGCATGAGAACTCGTGGCAACAGAAAACTAGACACGCCGCCTACCGGAGACGCACGGCCGATTTGAGGTCTCCGTGATTACTGCAGCATTACCACTTTGTATGTCTCAATTCCTTTACCTCTTTCACCTGGACCCCCCCACACCCCTCATTCCTATCTTATCCACCAAAGATCTGTTGGGTTTTGTTATCAATGCGTCTGTATCTCTTTTGTTCATTTATTTAGCTTTAGATACGAGACACAATAAGAGAACTCGCATGGAGTATGTGTATTGCTCAGTCCGACTTATTCGTTGAGCGTATTCCTCTCTCGAGATTCCCTCACTGTGTCGCAAATGGGGAGATTTTGTTCTTCTTTGGCTGGAGAGTATTCCATCGTCCATATGATCCACATTCTCTTCACGCAGCCGTTTCCCCATTTCTGCTGAGGTTGCTTTGATGTCTTGGCCATTATAAAGAGTGCTGTGGGGAACCTCAGGGTGCATCTCTGTGTGTGTATTAGTGTTTCGTGTGTCTTTGGATCAGTGCCTAGAGTTAGAATTGCCAGGTCGTCATCAAGTTCTCTTTCCAAGTGTTCACGAAACTCCGATCTCTTATGCATGTGGCGGCAGCAATTTCCATGGCCAGCTATGGTGCATGAGCGTTCTCTTTCTCAGCATTCTAGCCAATGCTGTTGTTTGTCGATTGAGAGCTTCTAGCAGTTCTGACAGGTGTGAGATGATATGCTGGCCCCTTATTTCACATCTTTGCCCCACCTGACTTCTATACTCTGTTCCCCTTTCCATCTGGATTTTTCCTGCAAAAGTTTGCTGAATAAATGAATAATCTCTAGTATGAATTGTGATTCTTTTCTTGGATTTCATACATTCCAACATGTGTTGGGCATCATAACATCCAGGACAGTTTCAAACGCTTTTATGTGGATTCTTCAATCTAACCCTCCTGTTAAGTCTCTAAAGTTGGTGCTGTTATTGGACCCATATTCCAGGTGAGGAAACTTACACACAGAGAGAGGAAGTCTCTTTCCTAAGGTGCCACCTCTGGTAAGTAGTGAAGCCTGGGTGCAAATTCTGGCTTTCTCACTGCTGAACCTGAACTCTCTGCCCCTCTGGGTCTCTGTCTCATTCCCTTCTCCAGTTACACTGGTCATGGAACCTCCAGCCGGCCTGCAGGTGGACCATGTCTTCTGAGGTGTGGAGCACACTGTGCAGGTGTGGGTGTGTGGGCAGGTGCTAGGTCTGGAGGTGAAGGACTGCATGACAGCTGAGCACTGGTGGGGCAAGTTCGATGCCAGCTGTGAGTGTGCCTACCTGGGTGGGCTCTCCTGTTCTCCCCAGGATCAGCTTCTTCTAGAATATGAAGCCAACTGCATCCTGCCCAGTGCCTCTTCTATTTGAACAGAAGCTCGAAGGTGGGGAGGGGTGTAGGACTCATCACTCAGACCAGAGGCACTGGAGTCAGGGAAACTTAGAAGGCTCCGGTGTCTTGCTCTTGGGTGAGACAGATGGTCAGGCCTCCAGAAGGACTTTTCTCCACACCCAGTCACCGAAGTTTTGACTCACAAGACGAGGAACTTCAAAAGGTTCAACATCTTCTGTCACATGCTGGAGTCGGCCCTCACCCAGGTAGGGACCAGGGTCGGGCAGGGGAGGTTATTGCGCCCAGATTTCTTGGGGGTACATGACCATCCAATGTCTACAAGACCCTTTGCCTTCTTTTTCGTTGAGGGGCGGGGCTCTCTTTTTCTTCTTTCCCAAATGTGAATGGCTTCTTCTGATTCTGTGAGTCATTCTCATGTATTAAAGTCAAGTCACAGAGAAATAAATCTAAAGAAGAGAGAAAAGTCACTCCACTCCTAATTCTCATCCTGGCCATGCTTTGGAGGAAATCAGTCCGGTCATTTCTCCATTCTCTGTTCACGTGGGAAGGTGCGTGGGTGCATTTGCAGACCTAGAATTATGTGTAGCTGCTGTATTTTCTAAGTTATCCTTCAACCTGTTTCTAAAAGATTCAGTAATATTTCATAAAAATTTAGTTATGTCAGTGAATAGAGCCAATCACATTGCATTTCTTTAGCATCTTCAGTGTGCCAGGCACTTTTCTCGCCTCTGGGGATATGGCAGTGAATGAAAGAGACAAAATCTCTGTCTTCATGTAGGTGACATTCTAGTGGGAGAGAAAACCATTTAAAATGTATATAATGTCAAGTAGTTAAAGGGTTGATAGGAAAAGAAAAACCCGATTGGAACTTAGAGTGACAGAGTTGTTATTTAGATGCCATTAATGCATTATTTCTCTGATTACAGAGAAAACATGTGCTTGTGTCATTGTGGCAGTAGTAATATGTGACTTAGAAACTGAGTCCCTAAGCATCTCCTTCCTGTGTCCCGCCAACTGTTAGGGTTGAGAATCTATAAACCAAATAACATAATGGCCAAGAGCACGCACTCTGAATTCAGACTCATCACTCCTATGAGCTGGGAGCCGGGCCAGTGACTTCCCCTCTGTGCCAGAGTAACCCTCTCTGTCATGTGTGGATGATAGCAGTCTGCATTTTTTTTTTTAGCGTTGTGAAGATGAAATGAGTTATGTGTTAAAAGCTTAGAATAATAATGCCTGGCTCATAATACTTGTTATAAAGGTATTATCTGTTATTATTGTCGTTGCTGTCTTCAACTTTTGGAGTTTGTCATCCTCATGAGCATTTGCTTTGTATTGCATTGTACCCATGCCTCATTACTTTACTAATCCAGTGGTTTTCAAACTTTTGCTTTTTAGGCCTACAGCACCCGGTCTTCCTAGGTCATCTCCCAGCCAAGTACTAACCAGGCCCAACACCGCTTAGCTTCTGAGGCAGGATCGGGCACATTCAGGGTGGCATGGCAGATGAGATCGGGCATGTTCAGGGTAGCATGGCTGTAGATTCACACTTTTTGATCTCAAAATACCTTTCTACTCTGAAAAATTATTGAGGACACCAAAGAGCTTTATTTATGTAGTATTTATCTATCAATCAATATTTGTCATAGTAGAAATGCAGAGAAATTTAAAGATATCTTTGAGTTCATTTAAAATAACAGTAATAAATCTGTTCCATATTAATCTCAACATTTTTATAAAAAATATATTCTCTAAAACAAAGTAGGAAGAAACGTAGCATCGTTTTACATTTTTGCAAATCTCTTCAATGTCCAGTTTCATGGAAAACTGCTGGATTCTCACAATTTCTGCATTTGGTCTGTTGTATGTTTTAGTTGAAGCATATGCAGAAAAATGTGCCTCACGAAGTTCTGTAGTAGGAAAGGAAGTCCTTTCATAACTTTTTCAGATAATCGTTCACATTCTTCTTTGCTAACGCAGAAAAAATGTGACAGGTGGTTGTTTTTTATGGGTTGGTTGTGATGTAGAATCAGAAACCACATCAAGGAACATCGTGTACTGTTACACTAAGACCTACTGCTGCATCTTGCACATCGTCTGCATCTTTTACCCATTTTGTAGCATCACCTATGAGCTGCACTGACCTTCCAAATGCCGACGTATTTCATTTGACTGCATCAGAAAGTCGTATTTGTTAACATCCCCACAGATCTCACCAGGAAGGACTTTTAACTCTGAGAGACTGTCAGGCACACGGTGGGAGGTAGTTTTCCAAAATTGCAATGTTCGATCTGACATGTGAATTTTATCATTGCCAACAAATACCGTTAGCTGTTTTTCTTGTTGTGGCAGGCTCACGGTTCATTTTTGAGAAAATTCCTTCTAGACACCTGAGTCTGCATAACCCTAGTTTTGTTTGGCAGTGATTCTTTCCAGTAAAAGTAGCATTCCATGGAAAAGTGGCAAGCTTAGCTTCAAACTTGATGGCACATGTGCTTTTTCTGAGATGACAGCCGCACTTTGGTGAGCAGCAGGACACGCGCTTCCCGTTTTGTCACAGAGCAGTACAAAGGTGTGTGTGCAAGGGTTGAGATTCTGTCAAATTAACAATTTTTACAGTGTTGTCAAGACTATTCCCAGGTTTCACTTTCTGTGTTTCATCTGTCTATCATGTATTTATTTACTTGTTTGCTTCTCCCTCCTGGCTCCCCACTGAGACTGCCAGCACATTCGATGCCACCAGCTGAATTTCTGCTCACGGGCACCAGTGTATTGACCCATAAGTTTTGCACCTTCAGTGCCAATGTCAATAAAGCAAAAGAGGCACATGACATCTTATTGTTATTATACAAATTGTTTTGATTTTTTGGACATTCTGAAAGGGTCACAGGGACACCAAGGGGACTGCAGACAACACTTGGAGAACTATAGTTCTAAGCCGTCCCCAGTGGTGGAGGATTTCGGTTCTTTTCAGTTTCTCCCTGACAATGGCCTCGTGCCAGCACCTTGGACATGGCCATCTTGCTCATCAGCCTCAGTTGGGACAGGCCAGGTAGCCAAGAGAACCGATCTGGGTGTGGCCTGGGCTTGTGGGGTGTGGCTTGGATTCGTGAGGGTGCGGCCTGGGCTCTTGGAGGTGTGTCCTGGGCTAGTGGGTGTGTGCTCTGGGTCTTGTCACAGTTCCTTCCATCCTCTCTCAACAGAGCAGAAGTCTGTCACCCTTGACCTGCTGACCTACACAGATCTGGAGTCCCTGCAGAACTGCAAGATGTGGGGCTGCCCAGGCCCCTTGGTCTTGAGATCCACCCAGCTCAACTGCAAGCACTACCTGATCCTCATCTACTCTGTGCACTTTGACAGCTGCGACGAGGGGCTGACTCTAGACTGCTGCAGGTGGGCAGGTAGGAGAGGATATGGTTAGACCACAGGAACCCCAGGTACCCAGCGCAAAGTGGGAACTTTGCTTCAGCCTTGCCTTTGGAATCTTCAGTGGTGAGGTTTGTATTATTTAATACTGTGTTTGGTGACAAGTGGCACGATAGTCATTACTAGTGCCTTACACAAATCACAGTATATTGCTTAAGAAGGTGACTAGGGAGGTGGCGGAAACTCAATAATTGCATTAGGAATGCCGTCTCCTGTTTTTCCTTTTTTCTTTTATTTCATCATCCTTAATGTGTTGGATTTTCACTTCATCCTTATCTCTTTCTGTTCCAAATTAGCTGCTGGACCTCTAGGCATTGTGTCTGCCTCAAATCAAGAGGGAGAGGAACAGAGATGTGCTTGTGTATTGTACCTATTGCTTTTAACAGGAAAACCAAAGTGTTCTCAGAAGCCTCCCAATAGATTTTCTATCCTATTCATCCAGAAATGATCACTTCCATAATATTTGGCCAGAAGGAGTCACATGCAAGGAATGCTGGGCAAATGACTATCTGACTGTCTGGCCTTTAGCAAGAGGCAGCAAGGGAGAAAGGCATTGGGATCGGCGATTGGGTAGCCGGCGACCGTGTCTGCTCCCATTGTTAATAGCTCCCTGATTTTTTGGGGGAAAGGGATCATGTTACCAAGTGCTGTTCTATGAACAGCACCCGGTGCAGCACTTACTCAGTATGCCCTGCCTTTTGGCCCCCAAGGGGTACCCTAGTCAGGCCTTCTAGGATCTCCTACCTCAAAATCTCAGGGTTGGGCATGGCTGCAAGAACATGACCCAGTGGTTCCACAATCGCTCTCTAAAAGAGTCGTAAGGGTGTTGACTGGTGCAGGGGGTGAGGGGCGTGGGGACAGGGAGGGGCTGGAAGGCGCGTTTAGGACCTGAGCCCCAAGGAAGGTGAGGTGTCTGGAATGGTGTGTTTTCATGCTCTCAGGCTCTCGGGCTCTGGTAGTGCCCCTGGGGGAACCTTGGCCTCTGAGATGCCACGGTTCTGATCCTCAGGATTCACTACCCGAAGCACCTCCCCTCCCAGGACAGCCAGACCCCGTGGCCCTCCAGGGCATCATTCGCTCTCTGAAGGAGGACCTGGACTGCCTTTGGGGTCGGGACCACCGGGACCCTGGGGACCCCCAGGGTTCCGAGATCTGCCACCTGAAGGAGCAGTGAGTCTGGGACAGGAGGCAGTTGGGGCTGGGGGACATCCCAATCTACATTGCGGGCCTGATGATTCTTAGCACTGTCGGGAGGATGGCTGGCCCTCATCCCCAGGTGTTTATTCTGAGCCTCTCCCCTGCACTCACCTCATGCTGGGTGGTGCTGGGAACAAAGTGGTCACCAGGATGATCCTGGCCCTGCCCTCCTGAGACTCCCAGTCCAGTGTAGGGGATGGATCTGTCTGCTGACAGCGAGGACTCAGAGTGGGCGGAGTAAGGGGTCCCAGAAGGGGCCCTGACCCTGCCTGGGAAGAGGGGTGCCCAGGCCCCGGGGGTGGCACATGCAAAGACAGGGCGGGCTGGGCGCTCTGCTCAGTGCCTCCTCTGTGCTGGCCTCTCCCCTGTGCCTCCTAGACATGGCCCTGAGGGGACTGCCGGCTGGTGTCACACCAGCTCCTGCAAGTGTCATTGCAGAGGGAGATAGGGTTCGTCGGGAATAGCCTGGGTTGCAGGAGGCTGAGACCGCTGCCGGATGGGGTTAGGGGTAGATCATACAGAGGGGTGAGGATGAGTTCTGGACAGAGGGAGCAGCACCTGTGAGGCCTCGTGTGAGGGTGGGGTGTGGTGAGCACAATGGAGCGGGAGAGGGAAGCCAACAACAAAGGTTCTCCCAGGCTGTGTGCCTGTGGTGTGGGGGGCTCAGTCTCTATTTGGAGGGATCCCACTCATTGGGGAGGGCTAAGAATATTTTTAGTCGTAGCAGCAGTCATTAATAATAATAATAATAATTAATAATAACAGTATACCAGGAGCCAATGTTTGTGAGCTTTTAGCTGTGTGCCAGGGACTCTGCTCAGTGCTTTATCATCTTAGTTGATTTGATCCTCACTAAGCAGGCATTGCCACGTCCCCATTTGATAGAGGATGAAACAGAGGCACAGGGAGGTTAGGGGACTTGCTCAAGGTCAGTCACACTGAGTAATACGGCCAGTGTAGACCTTGAACCCAGGCAGATGGTGCCAGGCCCACCCCGGTTCCCTTAGCTGCTGTGCACAGTGAGCCACTACCAGGCCAGGACGGACCACTCGGTGTTGACAGAGGGGACCTGTCCTCAGCCCTGCCATGACTGGGAGCCCCTGGGGCTGGGGAAGCCTGTGAGTCTCCCTGGAGGATCTGGGCAGAGTGCTGGGAGCAAGGTCAGCTTCACTTTCAGCTCAGCCTCAGGTCTGCGCTCTGGTCTGGGAAGTGTGTGTGCGTGTGTGCATGTGTGTTTCTCAGGCTGGTCACACAGACATGCCCCCTGCCCTGAGATTTCCACAGATGGATCCTGGCTGCTTTTTCTCTTCCCAGTCTGGAGCCTGGGAGTTGAGGAAGACTCCAGGATTCATTCATTCATTCATCCAACTTTTAATGAGTTCCTACTGTGTGCCAGGCATGCTGCCCAGCACCAGTTAATATTTTCTGGGCCTTTTCTCAGTGCCAGACATGGTCTAAGCCCTCGTCCTAGAGGCCCACCACCTCCGATCAGGTTTTAATGTCACATCACTCCACAGAGATGCGAAGTGAAACGCCCATGGTCTCCCAGCTCGTCATCAGTGGGACAGCGCTGAATGCAGGCACCTGATGGGAGAGCCCAGGTTCCCCATCACTCAGCTGGGGGTAGTGATCCAGACAGAACACAGATCATCTATCTCTCTGATGACCACCAGCTCGGCTGCTGGGAGGGGACACACAGACAGCCAGAGAGCAGAGAGCAGAGGCACACAACCGGGCCTGGCCGGGGGCAGGCGGGCTTCCATGCGTGGTGATGTTTGAAGGATGAGCAGTCACTGGAGAATTCAAGGAGGAATGAGCTGCCCTTGCAGGGTGTGGGAGGGCAGCTACAAGGAGCCAAATGGGAAGCTCTTTGGAGAGCGTAGGGAGTCACAGATATATATAAAAAAATGTTTTATTAGGAAAATTTCTAAGCACACACAGAAGTAGACAGTAGTGTAATGTGCATGCGCTTGTGCCCAGCTTCAAATGTCCTCTATGTTTTACCCATCTTGTTCTCTCTGCACTCCCCACTCTCTCCTGAGAAGCAAATCCCAGACATCATTTCTCCATATATACTCCAGAATCTACTTTTAACATACAGGGACATTTATGATAAAAACAGAAGCACCGTTAGCACATATGACAAGACTGCCAAGACTCTCTAGTGTGTGTACTTCTCCGATTATCTCCCAGATGTCTTCTGTGAATTAACAAACTTCTGAATTCTGCCACACAGTGCAATTTGCCGATGTGTCTATTAAATCTCTTTTAATTGATTCGAGTACCCCCTTTTTTCTGCTGCTCAGTAGTGGAAGAAGCCAGGTCCTTTGTCCTGTAGAGTTTCCCACGGTCCAAATTTTGTGGATTTAATCTTCATGGTTAATGCGTTCCTCTATTTTCTATATTTCTGATGAAGTCATTATTAAACCCGGTTCAGGATTTTGAGAAGCCACTTTGGAGGTGCTGAGGCTGGTGACTTTGCATAGTAAGAGATGGATCCCTCTCTTAGAAAGTTCTGTTCAGTCCAGCACCTTTGGGTGGTTTTCGCTTACATTTCTCTCATTCCTTGTGAGGCTGAGCACTTTTTCTTACGTTTGGTTGCCAGTGAAGTTGGGGAGGCCTTGTGTTTCACAGTGCCAGGACTAGGGTGAGGTAAGAGAGGTGGTAAGGCAGCAAAATTTAATGGGGCCAACTTTGCGCCGGCCTGCGCCTGACACTGGGGACACCTTGAAGTTCTGAGCCTCAGGCACATGACTCGCTTCTCCCTGGCCCTGGCCCTGATGGGGTCTTTTTACTTGCTTCCCAGGCCACGTGCAGTTATGTTCTTGCCAGTCATCCAGGTGTGGGAATAGCTACGAGTGACACACCTACTACCCTCTGTGCAGTCACACTGGTGTGCATCTGAGCTGTCCTGTGTCCCCCAGCACAGGATGGGTTCCAAGGGCAAAGGAGTGACAATGTTTGGGATGGATGGAGCCATAAGCTAGTCTGGCAATTCTTTCCATAATGAGATGCATAGTATTGTTAGCATGGGTTGGCTGTCCTGACCACACCTGGTCAAAATGAAGTTCTCTCCTGTCGGGAATATGCTCTATGCAGTGTGTATTATCATCAAGGCACCATGCATTTCTTGGAGGAAACCACTTGAAAGTGAATTGATGTGGACTCCTATGTCTGTAGTACTGTCACCCACAACAAGTTTACCTGCATGTGAAATGCATGTCCACTCTCCTTGTGGAAAGCATATCCAAAAATTACAAAATTGAAGAAGTAGTCAGAGGTGTGCAGGTAGGGGTATCTGAGGAGGTGTTTGTGGGGCAAGAAATTTGCCACCAGGGTAGCTCTTGAGTGATCTCACCACACACACATGAAGGCCGCTGTGTGAGGGGCAGACGTGTGAGTCAGTGTTTCACACTGTGGACGGGTCGAGCCAGCAAGTGTGCACCGGAAATACATACAACTTTGCATTGTCAACTAACTACACGTCAGTCAAGTTGGCGGGGGCGGGGGGGCATGTGGCTAAAAAATGTAGGAAAAAGTAGTATATCAGGTTATTTCAGGCAGTTTAGTTAAATGTTTTCTTGTGGATTTTTTGAAGTTTATGGTGTTTCTATAAATTTTCTAGCTGCTTGTGATGTGGTTCTCATTTTCAATCAATATTTATTTTTGTACCTAATTTTCTGTTCTTAACTTTTTATTCTTCCTCTTAATTAAGCAAAGGGCAGTAAATGTGTGAAAATTCCGCAGGTCGGAGCCTTCTGTAGCGGGGTAGCATCACCTCTGTGCAGCCTAGGTGGTAGGCTACGTTACCTTGACCTGAGAACTTATTTCATATAGCTTCGGTGGTTGCTTGATCATTACTAGTATCCACTGTCCTTTCATTCACACTAGAAAGTTTTCCTTCATCATTTCTTGTAGGAAAGGACTATTGGTAATTAACTCACTCAACTTTTGTTTATCCAAACTATCTTACTCTCTCCTTTATTTTGAGGAACATTTTAATGAAGAAGGGTACACAGTAGACAGTTCTGCATTGAATATATTGAGGATCTCAAAATGTTGCATTGCAGACTTCAGATTCATGAACAGAACTATCCCAATATCTCAGAGTGAAAGTAAAGATATTTTATCTCAGCTTTATAAAATTCAGAGTACATCTTATAGTATTTTACCTATCAACAAATTAGATATCAAAGGTTCAGTGTAATTGTAGCATAATTTATAGAAAATTGTTTGGTTTATTGCAGAAGTCATATGATATTTAAAAGAAAATATTCATTTCTTGAAAACAAAGAATGTAAAATTTATCAACGAAAGTAAAATATTAAAAATTATTAAATATTACATAATACAAAACAAATGTGATTCTAAACACCACATGAATGAAAACATATTTGGGGTCATACTACCCCTTCAAAACATGAGAGAAACAGCAGTTGGGGAACCAGGCACTGAGGCCAGGCTCGAATTCTTGGGGCAGCAGGTGACATCTCTTGTCTATGGTCGCACCACCATCCCGTCTGATCTCTGAAGCTAAGCAGAGTCGGGTCTGGTCAGTACTTGGGTGGGAGACCACTGGGGAAGACCGGGTGCTGTAGGCTTTTGCCGCCCCCTCCTTTTGCCACCCTGCAGCCAGGGTGCCCCTGGTCGTCCCTGGGCCCTGCTCATTCGCTGTCCCAAGCGCTGCCCCCACGGCAGGGGCGCCCCGCGCCCTCGCCCGCCCGCACCTGCGCCTCTGCAGCGAGCCCCGGGCTGTTTCCTCTCTCTGCTACGGGCCTTTCCCTTCCAGGCTCCGCCGGCCGAGCCCCAAGGGCCGCCGACTCTGACCCAAGCCGGAGCGCGCTCGCATCCCCGGGGCACAAAAATGTCCCCCCCCAACCCCCACCCTGCGTCCCCAGTCGCCCCGCCAGCGCCGCCTGGCCCGAGGCCTCCAGTCCGGCAGCCGCGCGCTTCTCCCGGCCCTTCTCCCCGGACCAGGCGCGAGGCCGCCCCGCCCCGCCGGGTCGGGAGGCTGTTCGCACCGGCCGCGGCGCAGAGGCCGAGGCCGCGCACACGGAGGGAGCCCTCTCGGCGGAGACGGGCGCCGCGACCCGCCACGTGCGCGCACGCCAGGGAGCTCGGGCGCCTTTCCTCTCCGCGGCAGCACCGCCGCCAGGACTCGGAGCCGAGCGAGACGCCCTGAGCCCCCGGCACCCGGCCCGGAGCACGGACCGCCTCCCGGCCCCAGCCTCTGCTGCGGGAGCGGCCTCCGCGGGGCGGCCGCAGGGTCTCGGGGCCCCAGTCAGGGTTGGCTCGGGACGTCGGGGCCGTTGTCCGCGTGCCCCACCCTGCCCTCTGCGTGGGCAGACGCCAGCTGGCACGCTCTCCTCTCTGGTCTCTGTGTCTCTGTCCCTTCCCTCCTCACGGTCCCTCTCTCCGTGTCTGAGTGCAGCCAGGTCCCGCGGCCCCTGCCCTTCCCCAGTGACCCCGTCCCCTCCTCCGCGGCTCTCACTGGGCCCCCGCCCTGGCGACCTCCTTTCTCTTTCCTTCCCAGTCACTCGCTGTGTCTCTGGGTGTCTGACCCTCTGTCTCTCGGCTCTCCCTCTCTGTGTCTCTGGATGCAGAGAGCCCAGGTGAAGGCAAAGGGCAGCGGACGGGGCTGGTCCCTGGTCCCGGGAGAGGGCGAGGGCTGCGTCCATCCTAAGGCCTGGGACTCCGCTTGTGTTGGGGTAGGTCGGGCCCGGCTCTGCGTGCGGGGAGAGCAGGGAGGAAGCGTCTGGGTCAGGGCCGGAGTCCGGACTCAGCCGTCCGCAGGTGCCTAGGTGCGCAGGTGGCCGAGAGCACGGTGGCCACGCCCTGACCAGGGTCCTGCTGAAGGGGCCATCCTGAGCGGCGGGCGGCCCAGGGCCTGGGCAGTCGGGGGATGCAGGTGCGCCCACCCAGACCTCCGCACGGCCAGGAACCATAAAGGCCCCGGGTGCCTAAGCGCGGTTAGCGCGGGATCATAGCCGCCTTGCCCGCGGAACCCCCACACCCCTCACCCCAGTAGGTGTGGTGCAGGCGCGGGTATTTCCGGCTCCCGGGAGGCCAGGTTCAAGCTCTTGGGGCAGCAGGCGACAACCTCCCCGGCCACGGCCACACCACCCTGAACATGCCGGACCCCCGTCTGATCTCGGAAACTAAGCAGGGTCAGGTCTGGTCAGTACTTGGATGGGAGACGGCCAGGGAATACCGGGTGCTGTAGGCTTTTGCCACCCCCTCCTTTTGCCGTCCTCCAGCCAGGGTGCCCCTGGATGCCCCCCAGGCCCTGCTCGCTCGCTCCTGTCTCGGGGGTCCCCACAAGGCGTGCTACCCTTGCCACAGCCTGCCTCCACCTGCTCTCCTGCAGCCAGCCCTGTGTTGTTTTCCCTGAATGCCCCAGGCCCTTCCTTTTCTGGGCTCAGCGGGGCAAGCCCCAAGGGGCACAGGGCGAGGTCTGGGGCTGGAGCTGTGACTGGTGGTGTCGCCTGCGCCTCTCCCGCCCTCACCTTCGCTCCTGCAGGATGCCCCGGGCTGTTTTCTCTCTCCTCTCCGGGCCCTTCTCTTCTAGGGACCCGGAAGGCTGAGTCCCAAGAGTGGAGGCCGCTGGGCGGAGGGTGATGTCTCGGCAGAAGCACTGACAGGTGATGTCGCCGGCGGCTCCGCGTGGTTTTCGTCAGGTCGGGCTCGGCCACGGTGGGGAGCACAGGGGAGGGGCGGGTCTGGGTCACGGCCGCTACTAGACTGGGCCGCACCTGCTTAGGTGCGCAGGTGGCCAAGAGGCCGGTGGCCCACGCCAGGCCGGGGTCCTTCAGGGCTGCCAAGACTGGGGAGGTGAGCGGCCCGTGGCCTGTCCAGTCCCGGGACGTGGGAGCGCCCTCCCAGACCTTCGGCACCGCCGTGAACCGGCGAAGGCCGGGCATGAAGGTGCGAGGCGGTCGCGCTCCCCCGCCCCCACCCCAATCCCTGCGCGCAGCGCTCGGGGCGCAGAACGCGGGGCACCCCTGCCCTGCGAGGGGTCTGCGCGGCGTCTCCGCTGGGGCTGCTCTCCAGTACCTGTCAATGGCCAGTCAGTGTCAGTCTAAGAATTAGTGTCAAACAGCACGAGGAGGATGACGACGATGGTCCGTGAAGGCCTCGGACTCCTGGAGAATCTGGAACCTGGAAGATGGAGGAGGAAGCTGCAGCCCACAGGCAAACTCCATTCCCCACCAGGCAGAAACCGGAAAAGAGGCAACGAGCAGGCCGTACTTTTCCCATTTTGGACCCTCTAAGGAACAGAGCTGACAGCCAGCAGAAAAGAGGGAGTCAGGAAGCGAGGGTTTCCTTCGCTCCCCAACTCTCATGGGCTCAGAGTTGGCCCCCAGCACATCACCTTCCCCTACCCATGCTCTGTGGTTGAGCAGGGTCTGGAAACCTGGGTCAGTGGCTGCTGGCTGTAGTGCTAGCAGCTTGAGCTTGGTCTCACTGGTAATGCACAGTGTGTTATCTGGTGTAGAAAGTTTCAGTTCTGTGACATGAATAGATTCTGGGTCTACTTTCCATCGTGGTGCCTACAGCTAACAATACTGCATTGTACACTGACATTTGCCAAGGGGATGACTCTGATGGTTCTCACCACACACACAAATAATGACGATAATAATGATGATAAATAAAGAGGGTGTGAGGGAACGTTTGTAAGTAATGGATATGTTTATGGCATACTATATGGGTGGGGATGGTTCACAGGTGAGATCTCCAAATTCAAGTTTCATACATTAATCAGGTACAGCTCTTTGTATATCAATCATACCTTCATAAAAGTGGTTTAAAAAAATAAGAGAGAATATACTCACCCAAAGCACTAAGCACATTGCCTGACATAGTGAATATACAATTAACGAGATGATGGTTTAACCTCAGCTCAAGACTGGGAGCCGGCCCCACAAACACCTGGCAGATGGTGCCATGGCTACCACTCCAGCCCCCAGGCCAGTACTGCTTCTGCCGATCCCAAGCCCAAAGAGAGAGACCGGCTGCAGCTGGTGCTTGCTTCCAACAGTTGGAGAAGGCGGGCTGCTCCAGACACACGATACTTTTTTCTAGTTACCTGCTACCCCTCTTGTTTCATCTAGGTCTCTAAATTTTGGCTCCCGTAAAAACCTGAGTTTTCAGTGTGGATGTTTTGAAGTGTGAGATCTGTGTTTCCTTTGTTCCCCATCCTTGAGTCTGGAGATAAAGGTGGGAAAACTGAGCACACCATGAAAGCAACAATAATATCAGGTGTGCTCTGCCCTTTGCTCCCCAGACTTCAAAGAAACGGAAGACTTCTCAGCTAATTTTTCACACAGCACTCTTCAAAGACACATCTTTGTACAGAAAATTAAATCTAACGGAAATAAATCTCATTACTGAATTTTTGCTTTGCAGAAAACACTTTGGTATAAAGTCCCTAAGAAAATGTGTTTTTTAAAGGAACAAAAATTGGATGAGAGTGTAAATGCAAAATGTTTTATGAGTAGGGTCTGCTTTTTCTGTTAGTCAGGGGGAATGAGCAGACTGTATAGATCAGAAACCAGTTTCACCTCATCGCTGCCACCAGGAGTGTGTTGGGAGGGCCCAGAGGGCTGGCCAGTTAGGAGAAGCTTACAGCCTTGGGACCCACATTGGGAGCACAGTGGGCGTCCCCAGTGCTCTGGGTCCTGCAAAGCCAGAGGTGATCGAGAACAGAGGAGGAGGAGGAGGAGGTTGAGACCTCAGAGGAAGGGAACATGGGCAAGAGCAGGCCAGTGCTCTGGCTTGAACAAGAACATACTTAAAGGGACAGAGGATGGCAGAGAGTAGAAGTGGGGAAGTCATCATCATAAGAATCTGGTGCCAGGGGAAGTCATCATCATAAGAATCTGGTGCCGGTTGTACTCCCATGATGGGCTGGGCCACCTTCTTCCTCCCCACCCGTTCCTATCCCCAGCTGCCTGTCCAAGTCACACAGCAAACACCAGCCTGAGTGAGTATATAACAAGCTGGACCAATAAGTTATGTGCAGATTTTCTTCAAATAGAATGACCAAGACTTGATGCAAAGCTGCAAAGATTATTTAGATTACTCTGTCCAAGATCCTGTGTGAGTGTGGTGTCCCGGATGCAGAATTGTGTTAGAATCAATCTTCAGTTTAAATACCTGTAAAATGGATATAATTATTTTCTTTCCTCATCTGACAAACAAAAGCAGTACGTGGGAAGAGGTGTATAAAGGACAGGAGTTACTTCAAAGTGAGCTAAGTACCAAGGGTTTGGATTCTTATTTGAATGGTGGGCAGGGTCCTCAAGGCAGGGAAACGCTCTTCTCTGCTGCCATCTCGTGTGCATTTTGGGAATAACACCTGAATATAGGCCATCAAGTGTGGGTCACTATGAATAATCATTCTCTGCTGCCATCTGGTGGGAAATTTTGGAATAACATGACAGGACCTCATAAAGTTATTTCTGCTGTTTTTTCACGTTCATTTAGAAAGTAACACCCAGGGCATGTCATTATGAAAAATTTTTCTCTGCTGTCACTTCGTGGGTATTTTGAAAATAACACCCAAGTGTATGTCATCAATAAAATTCATTTTCTGCTACCATCTGGTGGGCTTTACATTAAATATTATTTTATAAAAACACAGAGGCTTCTTTTATTCTAGCTCTGATAAATTTTGAACATTATTCCATTAAAATGACATAAACTGTTACTTTTAATTTTTTTCATGTAACTCTCTAGGGTCATTCCATAAAATCTCTCTCACTTGCATCATCTACTAGACCAATTTCTTTTAGCATGTGTCTTGGTGAGTGATTAATGACACTATGGACAGTTCACAGAAGTGTGCTCTAAGCCTCATTGTGGCAAAGTATCACCACACTTGTCGAGGAAGATTTCTGTATACGCCCTTGTTTTACACCCTTTTAATCTAACATCTGGTAAACATTTGTTGAGTGCAATCATCTCACTGGTTATTGAATTAAATTGTAAACATGTCTTTTAACTTTTCTTGATCCTCTTTGTGAACGATGACTTGTTTCCCCATTTTATTCAAGTCCTTTATGAGGCATTTTCACTGGCCCCAGCAGGAAGTTCTCTCTTTTTTCCCACCACATTTGTTGCGTTTACTGAAGTAAAGCAGCAGGAAAATACCCAAAAGTACCCAAATGAAGGGGATGTCTAGGACCACCTTGCAATAAGCAAATTTTCTCATTGCATTTTAGGTCAATTGAAAAATTTAAGAAAGTATATACTTAGATGATGAAAATTTTTCAATCTAGTTTTATCAGAAATCATATTCATAAACCCAAAATGTTTTTTTGTTGTAAGAGATGCCTGCAGTCCTGGCAGGATGCCTGGTGCTTGGAGCAACAAGGCCATCAGAAGCAGGTGTGGACTTGCACACAAGGACACATTGCAAGGAGGGCACAAACGCCTGACCTATTCTGAGACTTCTTGCTCTAGGGATGAGGATGGGAAAAGCATACTTGAGAAGAGATAGCTGAAAACACGGTGGTGGCCTTGAGGTTGAATGTGGGAACCGGCTGTAGTTTGTATATACTAACTTGATAGTAGCTAATAATAAACTACAAAGCAAACATTGTGAGAAAGAATAAAAAGCCGTGGAAACAGGGGTGGGGAATGCTAGCATCGCCTTTTCTTGCCATTCCTCCTCTCCCTTATCCATGTTAGTAAATCCATTTCCAGACTCCGACTCTTCTTCCAAACCGTCACCGCAACAATTGGCGCCCAACGTGGGGCACGAAGAAGAGGGTGCGGAACTACGCTGGAAACTGAAGGGGCAAGTCTGCTTGGGGTAAGCGATACCTTCGGCAATAGTTTTAGCACCGAAAGGGGAATATCCGCTCAGAGAAAGCGATACTTTCGGCATAGATTTTTAGCATAGTGTTTCTTTTTCTTGGCACAATGCCAGGTCACACTGGCAGCTGAAAGGGATAAGTTTGCTCACAGGTAAGCGATACTTTCGGCATTGCTTTAGCATGGGGAATTCCCAGTCAAAGGCAGAGTCCCAATATATTAAGTTGTTACAACACTTATTGTTGTCTTCAGGAGTAAAGTGAAGAAAAGTCAATTTTATGAATTGTTTTTATATATGGATAGACATTGCTACTGGTTCAAGCCAGAGGGGAAAAATCCCAATTAAATGCTAAAGTGTGAAAACAAATCATAGGAGCTTTGCGGAGAGCTCATCAACAGGAGGATCCCATCCCTATTTCTGTTTGGTCTTTATGCATTTTAATTTCTCAGGCTTTACAGCCTCTGCAACTGACTTGGCAACATGCCAAGAAGAACTTGAACCTGTTTATGAAAATCCTATAGAAATAGAGTCTAACAATGAGCAAAAGGAATTTACTGAGTCTTTATCTGAAGAGGAATGTGCGGGACACATTCCTCCTAATAAAGAATTATATCAGTTTTTTTTGGCCCAAGTAAAAGCAATAAATCAAAGGTTGAAGCAACTGCAATTGGGGCCAACTAAAGGATATTTTCAAGAGCTCAGAAAGCCCTCTGCACCACCTGTAAATACTTTATTTAGGCCTAAGCCTTCAGTTGCTAGTCCTGTTTTATTTACTTTTCCCCTTTCACCTAAGTTAACTAAGGCAATAATGGATGAAGAGAGTATTCGAGAAAATCTTCCTAGACAGACAGCTACTCCCTTAGTTAATAGAGTTTCCTATGATGAGACAGGCATTCCCCCCCCAATGATCAATTTCCTCAGGGGGTATCAATGTACAACATACTCCATTAGAACATAAATTCCTAATTAATCAATATGGTATACAGTTCACTTATGTAACAGGTCTTTTAAACAGTATAGCCACAGAATGACAATTATTAGGGTCAGATTGGGAAACTATTATAAAAACTGTGTTAGAGCCAGGTCCTTATTTGCAAATGAAAACCCAGGGGAAAGAGGAAGCCCAGCAGGTAGCTCATAGATACGCTGCACGTAACCCTCCAGGGGCTACTCTTGAAGAGCTGACAGGTACAGGAAACTTTACTACCCTTGAGCAGCAATGTCACTCAACTGAAGAAACCTTGTTACAAGTAAAATTAATAATGTTAAGAGCTCAGTCTCCAGTTGAGACACCTAGGAAGCATCCTCAATTGTTCACTAAACTTACACAGAGTCCTGGGGAGAGTTATACTGATTTTTTATCTTGGCTACGTACGGCCATTGTCAGGGCAGTGGCTCTTCCTGAAGTCCAAGATTTACTGTTAGAGTCTTTAGCTTATGAAAATGCAAATGAAGAGTGTCGAAGGGCTTTAAGACCCCTGAAAGCTCAAGGGGCACATTTAGAATATTTAAGGCTTGTCATGATATTGGCTCTTTGACACATCAAGTTAATCTGTTAGCAGAAGCTTTACAAAAAGATTTTAAAGTTCTCAAATGAAATGTTATCAATGTGGGAAATTAGGGCACTTTTAAAGGGACCTCAGAAAAGGAAATAAGGAAGGAGGAAAAGTGACGTATGCAAAACCCCCTCGTAGGGGACAGGCTCTCAGTGAACCCTGTCGGAGATGTAGGAAAGGATATCATTAGGCTAGTGACTGTAGATATCAAAAAGACAGGTTGTCGGGAAACGGGAAGCAGGGCCCTTGCCCCCGGGGCCCAAGGAAAAACAATTTAGGGTTTTAGTTTCCCGTCGGCTCAGGTCTTCCCCATCAAAGGATGCAGAATCAGAACCCACCAGGCAGTGTGTTAGAGATCTAATTCATGCTACTACAAAAAGTGCTGCCTTAGATATTCCTACACATCAGCATTTTACTTTAATTCAGGCCGGAGGGGTGTACAAATTATCAACAAATAATTTTTGGACCTCTGCTTAAAGTAATAGTAGGCTTAATAGTAGGACGAAGTAGTTATACTTCCAAGGGAATTTTTGTTCATACTAGAGTAATCAATAAAGATTATAAAGGAGAGATAAAAGTTATAGTTAGTGTGAGACAGACCACCCAAATTGCACCAATTTGCTCAAATGCTGCTCCAGTTAAAATAACTAGAGGAATTGGGAATATAGGGAAACAGATGTTCTAGCAAACTATGATTGGTAAACAGTGTCCTAAATTAGAGATATCTATTAATAGTAGAGAGATTAAAGGCTTAACCGCAGAGCAGATGTTTCTATTATTTCTCTACAATCTTAGCCATCCCAATAGTTATATAAACCTGTGCAAACCCATTGCACAGGAATTAGACATCTTACAGAAATTTTTCAGTGTTAACCTGCTGAATTGCTGTAGTCCTGAGGGGCAAGTAGCTTCCTTTAAGCCTTATGTTACTAACATTGCAGTAAATTTATAGGGAAGAAATTTATTGCAACAATAGGGAACTTCTTTAAACATTTCTACTTTCTCTTAGGCTACTCAAAATATCATGTTCAATATGAATTATAATCCTTTCATAGGTCTAGGTGAGATGGAAGAAGGCATTGTAGATCCCTTGTCCACTTCTCCAAATTCAACAAACATAGTTTAAGGTTTCCAGATTTAGAGTAGAGGCCACTACTCAGCACTTCGCCCTTCCACTTAAATAGCTCAGTGAAAACCATGTCTAGGTTAAATAGTGCCCTCTGACAAAAGAAAAATTAGAAGCGTTACAGCAATTATTAGATAAACAATTAGCCCTCCTCTTCTCCATAGAGTTCACCAGTATTTGTTATTAAAAAAAAAAGTCAGGAAAATAGAAAATGTTAACAGATTTAAGAAGAATCAATACTGTCATTTAGCCTATAGGAGCTTTAAAACCTAGGCTCCCTAACCCCGCATTAATTCCCTGAAATTAGTTTTTAAAGATTATAGATTTAAAAGATTGCTTTTACACTATTCTTTTACAGCCTCGG
This sequence comes from Cynopterus sphinx, assembly GCA_030015415.1. Taxonomy (NCBI): domain Eukaryota; kingdom Metazoa; phylum Chordata; class Mammalia; order Chiroptera; family Pteropodidae; genus Cynopterus; species Cynopterus sphinx. The sequence continues at coordinate 59,296,979 of CM057382.1, forward strand.
GATAGAGAAAAGTTTGCATTCACAATTCCTACTTTTAACAATGCTCAGCCTACTCAGTGATATCAAGAGAAAGTATTACCCCAAGGCATGCTTGATAGTCCTACCATGTGCCAAGCATTTGTGAATATGTCTTTGCTAGAAGTAAAGGAAAACTTTCCTCAGGGACTTGTGTATCACTACATAGATAATATTCTTTTAGGGTATTAAAAGAAAGAAATATTAAAAGAAATGTTTTTATTTAGAAAAATTGCTCTAAAAAAGTATAGGCTTGAGATGGCTTCTGAGAAAATACAAGAGTCTATTTCTTATTAATATTTAGAATATAAAATTATGCAACAAAAACTACTCTTCAAAAGATAAAAATTAGACGGGATACTCTCAATACTCTTAATGATTTTCAAAAATTATTGGGCAATATTAATTGATTTTGTCCTTCCCTCAGTATCTTCACATATGCTTTAACTAATTTGTTCTCTATTTTAGAAGGGCCCACTGCATCAGATAGTCCTCGGGAACTAACGGTGTTGGCAGAAAAGGAATTTTGAATGTTGTATTATTAAAAGACATTCTTGTACTCACAAACTTGTATTGCTCAGATTTCATTATTGTGTGGTAAGGGTTCTTTCTTTAACATGAAATTTAAAAACTATTAATAATTTACTTTTTCTTTTATTAGTTAATCTAAAACAGGACATTTTAGCATAGAGGCAACAGTAAAGTTAATAAATAAATAAATAAATAAATAAATAAATAAATAAATAAAAAGAGGGGTGTAATGACTAAATTACAAATTTCAGTGCTTTTTAAGGTACCTTTCTGTTTCAATTTTTGTTGACTGGTCACTAGGGGTCTGTGGAGAGACTGGACGCAGTCATATCTCCCGGACCACGGCCAGGCCGCGGACGCCACCTCCTGTGCCCTGTTGTTGTGTTCTATTTATTGTCCCTGGTCTTATTTAGGTTGTAGGTGGCAGACTTCTCTGGGTCCACCTACACCCTAGTAATTGTTCTTGTCTGAGCGTTTGTTTTTGTCTAAGTCTCTTTTTTGTGTTCTCTGCGCAAGCGAATGGGGGGATATGGAATACCCCTAAGACAAAGTTTTAATAGCGCATTATATACTTTGAATTTTTTTAAATTAAGATGAACAATGTAACATACTGGCCATGGACATTGGGTAAAACAGGCCAATTAGCCTTTACAGCCGCCTGTATGCTACAGAGATCTGAAAGGGAATTATGTGCCTGCTGGGGTACTGAAATGGGGCCGAGATTTTGCTTACATCTCTACAGGAACAAAGAAGCTTTGGGTCCCAGCCAAAGCTCTGGGAGCGGAGAAAAATGGTGGGGTGTCAGTGAGTCAGGTCAGGAGATAACTCCAACTCCCCTATTCCTAACAATGACGGTCCTGATTACAACACAGGATTTATGATACTAATAGGCCTCTCAGGCCTGAAGAAGAAGGGCAAGTAATTGAGAACTATACAGTAGGGACAGAAGGGATGCCAATTTGCATAGGAGCTGGAGAGCACTGTTTACAGCTAGGTGCTCGAACATAGTTGACAATTTTAGACTTCTGAACAGAATACTGGGGTAGGTCACTTGTTTTTGTTAAGTATAAAAAATATTTAAAATGTTACAGACCCTGTGGATGACACAGTTCCACCTGATTTGCTGTGGTGTGCCACTCCGAAAATTCAGATGCTTGAACATTAGGTTCAGTGGACTCAGTATTGAGCTGAACAGGCTCAGGTTTTAGTTAATACTTCCTATAGAAGAGTCATTGACTAGAGTCCTTCTGTCTCTGCTTGAACAAAAGGAGTAAAAGTAAGTTTACGGTGACACCAATAGTTAGAGAACAGTTCAGTAAGCATTTCGTCAGATAAAACTAGCAATAACACAGTTGTCTGGCACAATAGAGGGTTTTCCCCCACATCTCAACTACCCCATCAAGGGCAACAGAATCATGTTGTTAGGAGCTGCTTTATTTCCCATGCATGCATGAAAGGTTCTGTAATCAATCTAGGAGTTCTTCTCATGTCACCTTTCATTAGAATGTTACTCACTTTGCTCGAGCCTGTGTTTGGTTCCCCTATATCATTATGAAGGGTACGGTAGGGTGGAATAAAACTTTAGGTTACATTTCGTGTACATACTGTTCTTTTTACACTTGTATTAACTCTTCCATTTTTTTTTAACAAGTCACATGAAAGCTTATGTATTCTTAGAGCTAGAACTGGAGTATGGATGCCGGTTAAATTGTCTCAAGCCTGGCAGGATTCCCCTGCACTATGATATTGCAGCAACTGATGGACCATATTAAAAGAAGAGCTAAAAGATTCCTTAGCTTGTTAATCGCTACTGTCATAGGTTTCATTGCTGTTACTGCTGCTGCTGCTCTGCTGCTGCTGCTGCTGCTGCTGCTGCTGCTGCTGCTACTGCTGCTGCTGCTGCTGCTGCTGCTGCTGCTACTGCTGCTGCTGTGACTGGACTGGCTCTGCATCAATCTGTACAGACTGCTGAATTTGTTAGAACCTAGCATCGGGATGCTGAACAATTACGGACTTCTCAAAGACAAATAGACTCTGTATTGCAAAGTCTAATAGCAGATTTACAGCAAACAGTTATATTGTTAGGAGATCAAATTGTTAGTTTATAGAAACGGGTACAACTTAAATGTAATTGGAATACTACTTCCCTTTGTATAACTCCTGTACAATATAATGAAAGCATGTTTAAATAGGATAAAGTAAGACAACATATTTTGGGGTATAGTAATGCTTCAACCTTAATTACAGACTTACAAACACATATTGCTGACACGTTTCAAAAACAGCTTCCTGAATTACAGGGGATTGCAATGCTAAAAAGTATGGTCAATAATATTGAAGACTTACAATCTATTTCTCACATTCATGGGTTAATGGGCTCATCTATTGCTTCTTGGATAATAATTTGTTTGTTACTTGTTTTTCTTTGCCTAGTCTGGAAGAGATTCGCAAGGAGCCAAAGTTTAAGATAGACTCAGGCCGCTGTGTTCTCAATAATGCTGAATAAAATTCAGCAAAAAGAAAAGGGGGATATGTTGTAAGAGATGCCTGCAGTCCTGGCAGCAACAAGGTCATCAGAAGCAGGTGTGGACTTGCACACAAGGACACATTGCAGGGAGGGCACAAACGCCTGACCTATTCTGAGACTTCTTGCTCTAGGGATGAGGATGGGAAAAGCATACTTGAGAAGAGATAGCTGAAAACACGGTGGTGGCCTTGAGGTTGAATGTGGGAACCGGCTGTAGTTTGTATATACTAACTTGATAGTAGCTAATAATAAACTACAAAGCAAACATTGTGAGAAAGAATAAAAAGCCGTGGAAACAGGGGTGGGGAATGCTAGCATCGCCTTTTCTTGCCATTCCTCCTCTCCCTTATCCATGTTAGTAAATCCATTTCCAGACTCCGACTCTTCTTCCAAACCGTCTCCGCAACATTTTTTTAAATATGTTCATGTCCCAAATTCAATGTCCCACATCTCTTTGGTATGCGGCAGTGGCAGTGGCAGTGGTGATGATGATGATGATGGTAGATGCTTCTCAGAACAGACCCCTGTGATTGTGTGTTATTCCTGACATTGCAGGGTGGGCTCTAACTCTCGGTAGTGGTCCACCAGGCCTGTGGTTCCCCACTAACAATTTTTGAATTAGGTGTTGCTAAGGCAAGGAGACCCTGTAATTAAGCAGAAGCGAAACAAATGCCATGATAAATTCACATTTCTCCCAGTTGCTCATATTTTGAAATGCAGTGAGTTTAATTAGAAGAGCTTGATTTGGTGCAGGAGCAACTATAGACATTCTGAAAATGACTTATAAGCATCTTTAACATTCTCATACTTTTATATCAAATATGTTTAAAAGACTGATTTAGTTATTAAAAATTTGAGTAATTTTGGTTAACCTATGTACACAATTCCACTAAAAGCTTAAGCTTGAGAAACCCTATTTGCCAAAGCCGGGTCAGGAAGGATGTCTCTAACTCTAGCGGCTGAACAAACTCCGTCCCTTTGGCTCCTCGCCCGAGGGAGGATTGGGGACAGAACCGTTGCCCTTGCGCCAGAGTATTCCTCCCAGGCCCGCAGCCCACTGTTGGTCTAATCTGCGCCTTCTCACCGTTAGCTATCGGCCTCTTGGCCTCAAAAAGGTGCTAGGTACGGGTAATGAAGGGTGGGACCAGTGTGAGGTTGAGGGTGGTGTTGAGAGCCGGTGAGGAGGAGCCAAGGGGTTGCTCCTGGGTTGATTTGCCAACCAGTGCAGAGTTGGCTAGCCCTTTCTCCAGACCTGGTCCTCTGGATGCTCGGGGAGTAGTCTCCATCTTGTGTGGACCACCATGTGCCCCCGCGCAAGTATGTATGGACACTCCCATTCCCATGTAACACTCATGTGATCCAGCATGATCCCACATCGTGTATGCTCTGCCTTTCTAGAAAGCCAGAACAAGCTTCTTGAGGCTTCCAGTGGTGCCGTTGCGTGAGGCAGTCCTATCTCAGCAGCCCCTGGGAGCTGCACCCCGGACCCTAGTGAAAAGAAAAAGTTAGAAGTGTCACAAATCCAAATGTCCCAAATCTGGACAGGAGCGGCAAGTGTGGGGAGAGGTGCTGTCTCTCTTCAGATGACACAGCAGAGGACGTGGCTCTGTGAGTAAAATTCTAATATTTTAAATTCTGTGGTGTAGCATGGTGAGGGTAAGGAGTACTGAACGTGCGTTTATCTTTTTTGTTTGTTTGTTTTGCTTCATGTTATACAGGAACTGAAGATATTTGGTCTATTAGTTTACATATAACAGAGGGGATTACTTCTACCTCAATTCCAGCCTGCATCTTCCCCAGGCAAACAGCTCCTTCCACAGAGATGCTGTTGTGACCGGAATAACCAGACTCACCCTGAGTGCTCTGAAATTAGAGGCAGTCTATTAGCTGGTGGCTGTCCTTCCAATGGAGCAGCCTCGACCCATTTCAGGTCCACAGTTTTATACCCAAAAATCCATTAATCACTATATCCCAATCACAATTGATCTATATATCATCTATTCATTACCCGTCACCAAATGGTGGTCTGATATAATGCGTAAGCGGGGGTACAGAAGCAGAAAGCGGAACGTTAAAAGTTCAGGTTCCCATACTATGTTTTCTATAAATTCCTCCTCCTCTTTCTTGTGGGAACAGAGTTAAACAATAGCCTACCAATGTAATTGCCAGGTATTCAATCAGGAAATATGGCTGCTGTGGCGGTTGGCAAAGAGGCTTCTAGTTTTAACACCTTCTTGCATCTTTCTAGGGGCACATCATCACATTCCCCACTGGTTTTCTTTACAGTGACTCAATCTTCGAGTCAGATGTTGGCACACGTGGCCAGTGGTTAGTATAGAAACAATTCTCACCCAAGGCTACACATAGACTTCCTTGCTTCAAAAATAGGAGATCTAATCCCCATCTATTCTGCAGAATTACTTCAGCTAGGGAATTCAGAGAGATTTCAAGGTGATTAATCGACTTCTCTAGTGTACTCAAATCTTCATTAATTTGTTTAGTAAGCCAAGTTATACCCTGATGTCCTGTAACTAAAGCGGCAGTACCGACTGCTGTCGATCCCGCAAATCCTAGGCCTACTAGCAGTGGCACTAGCACTGGAACTGCTCTTTTCTGTCGAGGATATTCATATCCTCCCCACAAATCAATTGCTTGTCTTCCTTCTGGACCATTCATTAGATACACTTGTGGGATTACATGTACTAATATACAAAATCCAGCATTTTCTTTCTAATAATTCAGATTAATACAAGGTGTTAAACCAGTATTGCAAGCAAACCAGGTTCCTCTAGGTGCCACTAGATATGTAGAAGAAGAGCTACTGATTAGGATAGTCTGATTACAATTTTCCTTATACCTAGAATTACTAATATTATAGTTACTGGTATATACACAAGTTCTTTGACCCGTAAGCTGTCTAGGGATACAGATGGTCCCTTTGTCTCCCACGGACAGATAATTGTTTCTGGAGAGCTTATGTTTCTGATATCAGCTTCTTTTGTTCCTAGGTCAACAGTTACACTGAGCCCGGTATAATAGGGCGGAGCAGGATTTAGACAGAACTAACAATCCTCTTTTACATTAGAGTTGCTCTCATTAGCAAACTTATAAACATTATTTAACATGGTTAAGACAGATTCAGGAGTATCCCTGAGGGGTCTATAAGGCTGTCTAGGTCTATGTCCTTTGTTGGCGTTATTGGTACCCCTAGTAATTGTTGACTGTGTAGGAGTTAAGACATTTAACCCTCTATTAACAGGCCTAACAGGACTTATAACTAATGGCGATATCCTGACAGGCTTTTTTCTGTATTGTTAGCAACACTCCAGGATCAGTTCCGAAACATACAGCCTTAGACCCCATGTCTTTCCAGTTAACCAGGATCGATCATCCCACTGTTTGACAGTGAGAATGACAGGATTGCACCTTTCTGATGTGGTACAGGAAGACTGACTAGGTCGAAAAAGAGTCAGAAAGGGGTCACTGTTCTTCAATGGGGCTATGGTCTCACAACCCTAATGGCCACAATAATATTGATTTGGCTTATGACAGGTGCTTTGGTCTTTTCTGGGACACATATATAACTGTACTTGTTGTAAACCCCTTTCATTCCAATCTAGTCCGCACCTATACCAGGGCCCTTGTGAAAAACTGGCTCCAGGTCCCCGGCCAGGGATGATGGAATAGTGTTAAAAGTTTTCCTAGTATATCACATAAATCTATATGAAATGTAGGTTGGTACATAGTCTGGTTCACTGATATGGACACACCTGTTTCTGATTTAATCAATTCCCATTTGGTCTGCTGAAGTTGATGAGGGCTCCCTCTCACATTATAAATAACAATTAACCCAATTATAATTAACCCCGAGAAAGTATTATCTTGAGAAGGTCTCTTGTGGGTGTTGCCTTCTATTTCTCTGTCTCCAGGGGGAGGTCGTGCTATCTTAATGTGCGTGTGATGAATCCAATGTCTCTGACGGCTGTTGGTGTTGTCAGGATGACCGGAAATGGACCGTCCAGGCGGGGCTCAAGGGCAGCTGGTTGAATCTTCTTCACCCACACCCAATCTCCAAGGTTATGTGAGTGAGGCGTCGGTACCTTCGGGTTTGATCTGGTGGCCTTAATCAAGCCCTTCACTTGCTGTTGGACTTGTTGTAAGGCCTGTAAGGACTTAAGGAGACTAACATTATTACTTATTTCAACCTTATTAATACCAATTTTAGGGAGTAAAGGGGTTGGTCTCCCAAACATAATTTCATAAGGGGTTATTCCAGAAATGTATGGAGTACAACGGGCTCGCAAAAGAACAAAAGGAAGAAGACTCACCCAATTCTCCCCAGTTTCCAATTTAAATTTAGTCAATGTCTCTTTTAGTGTTCTATTTATCCTTTCTACCTGCCCCGAACTCTGGGGCCTATAACTACAATGTAATTTCCAATTGATCCCTAATACTTTAGCCAACATTTGGTTAGTCTGGGCAATAAATGCCGGGCCATTGTCAGACCCTAATGATAAGGGCAAGCCAAATCGGGGTACTATTTCTGATACTAGCTTTTTGGCTACTACTTGTGCAGTTTCCTTCTTAGTAGGGAAGGCTTCAGTCCAACCAGAATGGGTCTCAATAAACACTAACAAATACTTAAAGCCGAAAGTGCTAGGTGCAACTTCTGTGAAGTCTACTTCCCAATGTTCTCCAGGTGCTTGTCCTCTGAGTCGGGTCCCAATGCCCCCTGTTGGTGTTGAGCAGGCATTGACTTGTGTACATATATGACATCGTGCACTCACATCTCGGACCTTAGAGTTCAAGCCGGGGATGTAATAGTCCCTCTTCAGTAGCTCAATTAACTTAGTTCCCCCTAGATGTGTTGTATTGTGCATCTGACGAACTAGGGAGCTGCCAAGAGCAGCAGGGATGACTGGCCTTCCATCTGGAATCCAGAGCTATCCGTGCTTGAACTTTCCACGGAGCTGCTTTCCTAACTCCAAGTCCTGGGGACTATATTCTGGAGCCTGGACTAGAGGAGGCACGAGCAAAGGACTGATCACAACGTTCTTCCCCACTGGCTTTCTGGCTACTTCCTTGGCTGTTTTATCTGCCAGGTGGTTTTCTTTTTCTACTGCACTGTTGCCCTTCTGATGGCCAGGGCAGTGGATAATAGCCACTTTCTTAGGTAGCCAGATAGCTTCTAAGAGAGCTAAAATTTCCTCTTTGTTCTTAATTTCTTTCCCTCCTGATGTCAACAGGCCTCTCTCCTTGTATAAAGCCCCATGGACATGTGCTGTGGCAAAGCCATACAGGCTATCAGTATAGATGTTAACAGTCTTCCCTTGTGCCCACCTCAGAGCCTCAGTCAGCAATGAGTTCAGCCTTCTGGGCCGATGTCCCATGTCTGAGGGCCTGAACCCAAATGACAGCATCGTCATTAACTACAGCTGCTCCCAAGATAGCTGACGCCTTCGGTGACAAAACTACTTCCATCTGTGTATAGGGCGGCATTGGGATTGGGCCAAGGCTCATCCCGTAGGTCAGGTCTTACCCGTCAAACTTTCTAGTAGGTCACTGCAATCGTGTAGTGGCTCCTGAGGGTTGTCATCTGGAAGCAGAGTCGCTGGGTTCAGCACTGTTGGCCTGGCAAATTGAACCTGTGGGGGGTTCAACAAGAGTACCTGGTACTGGGTGATTCGAGCGTTTGATATCTATCGCTCGGGTGGTCCTTTCAGGAGTTGCTCCACGAAGTGGGGTCCAATCACTGTTACAGGTTGTCCAAGCGTCAGCTTTTGGGCTTCTTTCACCAGTATTGCTGTGGCTGCGACAGCTCGCAGGCAGCCGGGCCATCCAGCAGCTACGAAATCAAGCCTCTTGGATAGGTAAGCAACCGGTCTTTTCCATGGGCCCAAAGTCTGAATCAATACCCCTTTCGCAATTCCCCTTACTTCAGTCACAAACAGATAGAAAGGCTTTTCCAAGTTTGGCAAAGCCAGTGCCGGAGCTGACATTAAGGCTTTCTTTAGTGTTTCAAAGGCTCGCTGCTGTTCTACTGCCCATTCTATAGTCTCTCCTTTTCCTGCTGTACAGTCATACAGGAGCATAGCAATTTCAGCGAACCCTTCTTGTTCCCTGGTCCGGGTGGTCCTGCAGATCTGGGTCTTCTTCCTCTGTCATGGCCTTTGTCTGAAGGATAGCCTTTTCCTACAAACATTACTTTCTGCACATCATCCCTATTATTAAAACCTTCTGAGCTATCTCTAATAATTTGGATAAATTCTCTCCCTCAAATCCTTCTAATCTCTGCAATTTCTTTCTGATGTCAGGGGCCAACTGGCTAACAAAAGCCAAATTAATGGCTCTTCTATTATTATGGTCCTCCGGGTCAATGGGTGTATACAAGCGGTAAGACTCTAGCAGCCTTTCCAAAAATGCTGCAGGCTACTTGTACTTAGTTTGAATTACTTCTCTTACCTTGGACAGATTTATTGGTCTACGTGCAGCGGCCCGGAGTCCCTGTAGCAGAAACTGGCAATACCTTAGGAGAGCCTCCTTACCTCGATCAGTGTTAGGGTCCCACTCAGGTCGCTGGATGGGGAACATGGCCTGCAACCGAACTGGGTCAGTGGTGGGCTGCCCATTCGGATCTGTCACCCCCTTAGCAGCTTCCTGTAAAATTCTTTCCTTCTCCTCTGTTGTAAACAGAACCTGTAAAAGCTGCTGACAATCATCCCAAGTGGGCTGATGGGTAAAGAAAATAGATTCCAAGAGGGAGGTTAAGCCCTGTGACTTCTCTGAAAAGGATGGCCTTTGCAATTTCCAATTATATAAATCACTGGTACTGAATGGCGAGTAGATGACAGTTGGCTCGCCTCCACTTCCCCCAGGTATTGCTTTCAAAGGAGCCTGTACAGGGACCGGCTCCCCTGGTAAGGTAGAATCGAGGGAAGGTGGCCTACGGGCCCTAGACTGAGTTACAGAAGGGTCTGGCTCCTCCCGAGGAGGGTCCCCACCTCCCCCATTGTCATAGGGTGGTGGCCTCCAGTCGTCCTCGGAGGGAGGTCTCTGTAACACTGGTGGTGGCTTTTTAGGACCCTGCAGAATAGCTGCCAATACAGTGACAGGAGCTTGAGTGCAATTCTGTAAGTACCTAGGGGCATCAGAAACAATATCAATCCACACATCAATATAAGGCACTTGGTCTGGATGCCCAGGGTTCCCATAAACAACACTTTGAACCCTAAATGCAGTCTACAAGTCAAATGTTCCTTCAGAGGGCCATCCAACCCCGAAGGTCGGCCAATCGAGCTGACAGAAACGCTGCAAATCAAAAGAGGTTACAGAAGCACCGTAAGCCTTCACCCTGCGGCAAAAATCTTGAAAATGATTAAGCACACACTGAAGCGGCGTAAGCCTCCCTTGCGATTGACCCATCGTTCCACAATGAAGCACACAAAGCGGACAGACCCAGACTAACAGACCAGAACCAGGACTGAGAATTCTGTCGTCACAGTCTCAGCCGACCGCCGACTTTTGTCGCGACCGACGTCTGCACGGTCACTCGAGCTCGCACCAGGACTGCCTCAGCACTCTCCCAGGATCAGCCTCCATGAGGCGAGAAACCACAGCGGCGGGCTAAGGCAAGAGCCCTAGAGGCCTCCCCAACCGCGAGTGGCTTGCCATCGGGTGCACAGATCGACAGTCCCAACCACGAGAAGATCTCGCTGGGGCCTCCAAATGTTGTGACCGGAATAACCAGACTCACCCTGAGTGCTCTGATATTAGAGGCAGTCTATTAGCCGGCGGCTGTCCTTCCAAAGGAGCAGCCTCGACCCATTTCAGGTCCACAGTTTTATACCCAAAAATCCATTAATCACTATATCCCAATCACAATGGATCTATATATCATCTATTCATTACCCGTCACCAAATGGTGGTCTGATATAATGCGTAAGTGGGGGTACAGAAGCAGAAAGCAGAACGTTAAAAGTTCAGGTTCCCATACTATGTTTCCTATAAATTCCTCCTCCTCTTTCTTGTGGGAACAGAATTAAACAATAGCCTACCGAAGTAATTGCCAGGTATTCAATCAGGAAATATGGCTGCTGTGGCAGTTGGCATAGAGGCTTCTAGTTTTAACCCCTTCTTGCATCTTTCTAGGGGCACATCATCACAATGCTACTTGTCTGGAGTAGTTCTGCCTGAACGAAGGAGTTTGAAGATTTTGTAGTCTTCCTTAGGTCCCAGGTTCTGCCTCTTTCCATGCACTTAAGATGGATTTCAGAAAACTACAAAACTTCCATCTTGTTACAGTGTCAGGAAAAAAATGGCTGGGTTACCGCTAGCTCCTGGAAGCTTCTGTAGCTGAGAGATCATGGTCTTCCACTGGCAGAAATAAACATTACTTTTGTTTGCCCTGTCAGCGTTCTTGAACTAGTTCTGTGAGCTTTGGTAGAATTTAGAAGTGCTGCGAGTCCTTCTCCTCTCCTCTATATTTAGAGTGTCATGGAAAAATATTTGTGAAGCTATATATAACCTGTGTCACCGGAAAGGTTCTCATCTTATTCTGTGAGAAAGAATTCTGGGGTGAGATGAACAGCTGGAGGTCTTGTGGCGGGCCTTGATGGTGAAGGAAAGTGTATTTTTCCTTTGCTGTTGGCACTGTGAGCAAAATAAACTCATCGCTGGGACACTTCACTTTCCTGTGATGCCACTGCAGATGAAGAGATGTTCAGCCATCTGACACAGGCCAGCATAATGTAAGGATCCTTACCATATCAGCATGGTTCTTCACAACAACCTGAAATTTTATGTCTTAAAATATCTACTTAGTCCCTGTAAGGTTGGGAGCTCCAAAACAAAACTTGGGCTAAACTGCAGTTATAGCTAGTGTCATATGAAACTGTTGCAGTAACTGAGGAATCAAAAACCTCAAATTACAATGCCAATTATGAGGGAGATTCCAATTAGATTAGATTATTTTAAACCACTTAAAAATCACAGGCTTCCAAATCAAATAAGATTGAAACAAAGAAAAAGGAGAGTCACAGGACTCTCAGGCTTGATTTCACCTCATAACATTTTGTACGGTAATGTGTTCTGTTGAGGTATTTTAGATATTTAGGGGTTCAGGGGGTTAAAGATCTAGGGTCTGGGATAGGGTGTTAGAGGTTAGAATCAGAATTGGAGTTTTGGGTCTGGGGTCTCTGGACTGCCATCAGTTCGGCTCTGGGGTCCAGTTATGGGTCCAGAGTCTATTTATAGGGACCCCGGTCCAAAGTTCACCTCCAGAATCTGGCAGCTGGCAATCGGGTCTGATCCTGGGGGGTCTGCCTCTAAACTTCTGGTTATGGCTCTGGGGACCATCTCCAGGTTCTGAGGTTTAGTCCCTATTTCAGCTCTGCATGTATGTAGGAGACTCGTGGTCCAGTTGGGTGTGGCTGCAGTGTCCAGGTCATGCTCTTGCTCCAGAGTCTTGTATCTGGAATCTGGGATCCTGGGTCTGCAGTCCAGCCTCTGGCACCTGGTGTTCTGCATACCTGGGTTTGGATTGAGGCATAGCTTTAGATCCTGGTTCTGTGTTCTGATGCAGGGTCCAGGTCTTGTGGTATGGGGTCTATCTTTGAGCGTGGGGTCCACTTTGGTGTCTAGCTTCCAGGATCTGTATCTGGGGTCCCAATTCTGGCTTTGGCATCTGATGTTTGTCAGCTAATGGTCATTGGCTCCAGTTAATCAACAACGTGGTTCAGTGAAGGTGGTGGATACTTTACTGAGTGTAAAGAGCTGAACTGTGATACAGCACAGCTGTGAGAACAGCAAAGCTGTGGAGCAGCTCAGTGGAGCTCCAGGTCAGTTATGAAGCATCAGGGCCGTGGAAAAGTATGGCTGCAAGGAGGGCCTACAGCGAGGTGACTCTGGAGCCTGTTCCCTCTAAAGTGAGAGCTCTGCTCCATGAGCTCTGATTTTGTCAGATGCTTTTCTCTGCTCTGCTCTCACAGGACATCTTCATCCTCACTCCTGGAGACAGGTAGGTCAGTGAAAGCTGGTTTACGTGAAGTGCCCCTTTGTGGAAGTGACTGCTAGGCTCTTTTTTAAAATTTGAGCTCAGGTAGGCATCAGGAACCCTTCTTAGTAGGCAATTTTCTTTCTCAGTGTTTACATGTCATGTGGTATATAAGGGGCACAGTGGCGCCTGAGGTTGGGGGCTAGGGATACATCCCCATGAGATGTCTCTATTTTTGCTTCAGGCAGCTTAAAAGGTAGTTACTTCAGCATATGGGTAAGGACAGACCTGGAGAGGAGTTCTCCATCCCAGATGCAGCCAGCATTTGAGGATTAAAGAGGATGCCCAGAAAATGAAATAATACAGAGTTGTAAGATCTTCATCCTCGTTTAGCCCAGTGTGTGAAGGCAGAACAGATCCTTGGGGGACCAGTAAGGAGAAGCCTGGAGGTAAAATTCTCCATCATCATCCATGTGAGGAGCAAAGCTGGTGCCTGGTGTGGATGTAAAATAGTTCTAAACCTCTAGAGAGCGTATATGAGAGTTTGAGTAAAACTGATGATGTCTGCCACGGAGCAAGATCTCAGATGCTATAGGGAATCACTTTTGCCACCCCTTTTAGGCATTTATGATTATGGAAAGCACTTAAGAAAGATTACATGTATGTGGTGAAAAGTGAGGCAAGATGGATACAGAATAGCTAACAAGATTGTGTGCCCTCTGATGGTGAATAACCCCTTCAAGGGGTTCTAGTGTTATTTGAAAGCTGTGGTTATGAAGTTGCAGAGCACCAATGGATAGGACTTTCTTGAAAGTTTTACTAAAGAAGCGATAGGTCTGGGGAGGTGACTATCTAGTTATTTCTGCTGCTATCTCATGTGCATTTGAAAATTAACACCCCAGGGAGGGTCATTTAATTTTCTTCTCTGCTGCCAGTCTGTGTGAATCTTGGGAAAAGAAAGCAATGTAGGTCATAAAAAATTGTTCTCTGCTGTCATCTCTTGGACATTTAAAAAATAACACTCAGGGGCATATCATCTAAAAATTTACTTTCTGCTGTCATTTGCTGAGTTTTTGTGAATAGCATTGGAGTGTAGGACATCATGAAAAATAATTTTCTGCCCCCATCTTTTGTGCATCTAGGGAATCTGACCAGTGTATTAACAAACTATTCTCTGCTGTTTTCTGGTGGGCAATTTGGGAATAACAGCAGTATGTATCATGAAAAGTTGCTCCTGCTTTTATGTGTACTCTGAAAATAAACAGAAAGAGTTACTTTCTGCTGCCATTTAGTGTAAATTTTGGGAAAGAAACATGATTGCATGTCACAAAAAATTATTTTGTGCTGCCTTCTCATGGGCATTTTTGAAAATAACACTCAAGTATATGTCATAAAAATTTATCTGCTGCTGCCATCCTGTGGATATTTTTGAAATAACACCCAAGTGTATGCCAACCTGAAAATTATGTTTTTTTTTTTTTTTCTGGTCCACTCTGCATCTTGGAATAATAACAGAGTGTAAGTAATTAAATGTATTTCTCTGCTGTCATGTGTTGGGCATTTTGGGGAATAACACCACAGTGTAAGTAATCAGAATTTTTTTCTACTGCAATCGATGGTCTTTTTTTTTTTTTCTTTTTTTTATGTCTACAGCACCCAGTCTTCCTAGTTGGTCTCACATCCAAATACTAACCAGGCCCAAATCTGCTTAGCTTCTGAGATCAGATGAGATCAGGCATGTTCAGGGTGGCATGGCCATAGACCAATCAACAAACTTTTAAGTAATAACTTCCTAGCATTTGTCATTATGAATATTCATTCTTTGTAGTCAAGTTGTGGGCATTTTGGGAATAACACCAGGTTGCATAACATGAAACTTATTTCTGATGGTATCAGTTGTGTATGTAAAAAATAACACCCAATAGCATGTGGTAATAAAATTTTTCTCTGCTCCCATTTTATATAAACCTTGGGTACAAAGCAGTGCAAGTCATAAAAATTGTTCTCTGCTGCCATCTCGTGGGTATTTGAATATTATACCAGGTGTATGTCATCAAAAAAATTTTTCTGTTGCAATCAAGTGGGCATTTTGAGATATAACCTTAGTGTAGGTCATCATGAAAATGTATTTTCTGCCTGAATCTTGTGTTCATCTTGGAAACGATTCAAGAATACAAAAGTTATTTTCTGGTCACATCTGGTAGACATTTTGGGAATAAAATCTATGTGTATTTCATGATGTAAAAATTCCCCCCCCCTATGAATCTTGGAAATTATGCCCAAATGTTATTTAAAAATTAATCTCTGCTGAAATCTAGTCAGCATTTTGGGAAACATCCTAGGAGTTATATTCATGAACTATCATTCTAAGCTGCCATCTGATGGGCACCACAGAACATGTCATAGGATGTTATTTTTGCTGCTCTCTCATGTGCATTCTGAAAATAATTTCAAGGGTATAACATGAAAAGTTTGCCATGTTCATGTGCAGTTTGTGAAAAATACAGGAGTGCATGTCATGAAGTGCTTCTCTGCTCCCATTTCATGGGCATTTTGAAAATAACACCCAGGTGTAGATTCACGACTACTCAATCTCTGCTTCCATCTGGTTGGCATTTTTGGAAGAACCAAGACACAGGGAATAAAGAATTATTTTGTTGCTATAGCATGTGCATTCTGAAAATAATACCTAAGGGCATGTGGTTATGAAAAGTTGTTGTCCTCTGTCATTTTGTGTGCATCTTTGGAAAAATACACATCATGAAAAATTGTTCTTCTGCCATCTCATGGGCATTTCGAAAATTAGAAGCAGTGTATGCCATTATAAAAATCTATTTTTTCTTCCGTTCTGTGGGTAATTTGGAGACAACACCCCAGTGTATGCCATCATAAAAATATATTATCCGCTCTCACCTACCGTGCATCTTGAAATAACATCAGCATATAAGTAATTACGTATTATTTTCTGCTGTCCTTGGGTGGACATTTTAGGAATAATAACACTTTACTGTTTGTCATCATGAATATTCATCCTCTGCTGCCATACTGTGGGCATTTTGGGGATAACACCAGTGTTTGGCAACATGAAATTTTATTTTCTGCCCTCATCTAGTGTGTATCTTGTCAATTACATCAGAGCGTCAGTAAAAAACATTATTTTGTGCCACCATATTTTGTGCTTTTAGGGAATAAAACAAAGTGCATGCTTAAAAATTTATTTCCTGCTGTCACTTTGTGGGCATTTTAGGAATAACATATTGAATATTTGTTCCCTCCTGCCATCTGGTCTGTATTTTGTGAGCAGCACCACAGTGCATGTCTTGAAAACTTATTTCTGCTGCTATCTCATGTGTGTTTAAAAAATATAACTAAGGGCCTTTCCTTAGTAAAAGTTTTCTTTGACACCATTTTGTGAATGTCTTGGGGATAGCACAGGTTGCAAGTCATGAAAGTTATATTCTGCTGCTGTCTTGTGGACATTTTGAAAATAATACCTTAGTTTATATCATATATTTTTTTAAATTCCCATTGGATGGAAGCAGATAATGAATATTCATGATGACAACCACTCAAGTGTTATTCCTAAAAAACCCACCAGAAGGCAGCAGAAAATAAATTTTTATGATAAGACACACTAAAATGTTATTTTCATAAAGTCCTGTGAGATAACAGCAAAGGATAATTTTTCATAACGTGCACTTGTTTTTCTCAATACACACTCGAGTGGCAGCAGACAGCTTTTCATGACAACATGCCTTTAGCTGTTACAATCAAGCACACATGAGATAGCAGCAGAATAAAATTTTTATGAGCTGCCTTGTGGTGTTATGGCCAAAATAGCCACCAGATGACAGCAATGAATTCATGGTGACCTACACTTAGATGTTCCTCCTAAAATGCCCACCAGATGATAGTAGAGAGTTTTGTTTTTTACTTCCATGCTGAGGTTTTTCAAAGATGCAAAGTAGATGAGAGCAGAAAATATATATTATCAGGATGGCACACACTGGGCTGTTATTCCAAAATATGCCCACAGGATGGCAGCATTAAGTTACTTTTTATGATGGCATACACTAGTCTGTAATTTGCGAAATGGCACAAGGTGGCAGCAGAAGATAGTTTTTCATGACATCACTTCCCTGATTTTTCCCAAGATGCACATGAAATGGCCACGGACAGTAGCTTTTCACGACATGCCCTTAGGTATCATTTTCAAAATGTGCATGATAGCAGCCAAAGTTATTTATGACATGTGGTGTGATATTCGCAAAATGCCCAGCAGATGGCAGCAGAGAATTACTTTTTTACTTACACTGTTGTGTAATTCCCCCCAAGATCGTACGCAAGATTGGGGCAGAAGATTAATTCATGATGACCTACACTAAGGTTTTACCCCCCAAATACCCACTAGATGGTATAAGAAAATAAATTCTTTGATGACATAAAATTAGATGAATTTTTCAAAATGCTTACAAGAACAATTTTCATGACACACACTCCTGTGTGACTCCAAAATTTCACACAAAGTGGGAACAAAGAAAATTATCAAGGTGCCCTTGAGTGTTATCTTTTAAACACACATGAAATGGAAGCGGATGGTTTTTCACAAGATGCACATGAAATGGCAACAGAAAACTTTTCATTCTGTCATTTCACAGAATTTATTTTCAGAATACACATTAAATAGCGACAAAATTGCATTCTATGACATAAGCTGTGATTTATTTCGAAAATACTCACCATGTGTTGACAGATGAGCATTCATAATAAACACCCAGGTATTATTTCCAAAATGCCCTCCAGATGGCAGCAAGAGTAAGTTTTTATTACACTCCTGTTATTCTCAAGATGCACAATAGGTGAAGGCAGATAATGAATATTTACATTGACCTACACCAGGTTTTATTCCTGCAATTTCCAGCAAATGGCAGCAAAGAGTAACTTTATTTCATACACTGTGGAGTTATTCCTCAAATTCCCACCAGATGGCAACAGGAAATAAATTTTACTGATGACATACACTTGGGTCTTATTTTCAAAATACCAGCGAGATGGCAGCAGAGGAAAAAATTTCATAATGACATACCCTGGGTGTTATTTTCAAAACAAACATGATAAAGAGGCAGAAATTACTTTATGAGCAGCACTGTCATGTTATTTCAAAATTGTCCACCAGATAGCAGCAGAGAATGGATATTCATAATGACCTGCACTTGATGACCTATATTCATGTGCTATTCCCTAAATGCACATGAGATGGCAGCAGAAGATTATGAATAACAATTCAGGTGTTGTTTTCAAAATCGACCACCAGATGGCAGCAGAGGCTTTCGAATAATATTTATTGACTTAGACTGATGCTATTCCCAAAATCGCCCACCAGATGGCAACAGAGGCTTTTGAATAACATTTCATGACCTAAACTATGATACTATTCCCAAAATCACCCACCAGATAGCAGTACCGTGAAAATATATCTTTTTCTCTCATGTACATCTTGGAATACACCGGTGTGCAAACAAATGTTATCTGCTGACATCTGATGGGCATTTAAGAATAACACTAACTGTTTCACATCATAAATATTTTGTTCTCCAATAGGTGGGCGTTTTGTGTATGACAGGAGTGGCTGCTGGGCATGAAGTTATGAAATTTTTACCTCTACTGCCAATTTCATGTTTTTTATTTATGCATGTGATAACAGAAGAAATAATTGTTTAAATGTGATGTGGTGTTATTCTCTCAATGCCCACAAAAATGTTGGCAGAAATGAATATTCATGACCAGCTGCACTTGGATGTTATTCCCCAAATGCCCACAAGATGGCAGCGGAAAAAATTTTATGGTTACGTTAACTTGGGTGTTATCAAAATGTCAAGCAGAAGGCAGTAGATAACATTTTTTTATAACTTGTACTCTGATTTTGTTCCGTGAAGATTCACTAGAAATGGCAGCAGAGAGAGTATAACGCTATATGTGGGGGGTGTTATTTTTTAAATAACATGACACAGCGGTAAAAACTTTCTTAACAGGCACTGGGTTGTCATTCCCAAAATGTCCACCAGATGGCACTACAGAATGATTTTTCACGATGACAACACTCAGGTGTTATTCCTAAAATGCCCACCAATGGCACTAGAGAATAATTTATTTTTACTTACGCTCTTGTTTAATTTACAAGACACACAAAATATTGAGGCATAGGATGAAATTTCATGGTGCCCTATAGTAAGGTTTTATTCCCAAAGTTTCCACCAGATGTCAATGGAAAATATTTGTTGATATATACACCTGGAATTTCCAAAAAGCACAGAAGATGGCAGCACAAAATAATGTATTACTTACACTCTGATGTTATTCACAAGATGTCTGGAGGGCTTGCCTTAATCATGTCATGTCATGATACATGTGTGGGGCTGAGCGCTCATTGTTTCATGTCATATAACATATCTGTGAGGCTCGGCGCACTTTGTGTCATTTCATGAATCATGTCCATGGGCACATCAAGTCATACAGGAATCATGTCCAGTTCACTTGCCTTTCATTATGTTATGTCATGATATATGTGTGCAGGGCTCAGTGCACATTATGTCATGTCATGAATCATGTTCAGTGGGCTTGGTGCACATCGTGTCATACATGAATCATGTCAGTTGGATTCGCTGCACATTATGTCATGCAAAATCACATTCGGGGGGCTCCATGCACATGTTTAGAAGGGTCGGTGCACATCATATCATGCATGAATCATGACGGGGTCCTCGGGGCACATCGTGCCATGTCATGAATAATATCTATGATTCTGGGTGCACATCCTTTCATGTCACAAATCATGTTTGTATGACTCGGTGCACAACATGTCATATGTGAATAATGTCTGAGGGGTACGGCATACATCACGTCATGCCATGAATCATATCTGTGAGGCTCGGCACCCATCATGTCATGTCAGAAATCATGTCCGGTAGGCTTGCCATACATCATTTTCTGTTACGAACCATGTTCAGTGGGCTCGGCGCACATTGTGTCATACAAGAATCATGTCAGTTGGACTTGCCGCACATCATGCCATGCATGAATCACATTTGGGAGGCTTGATTAACATGGTGCCATGTCATTAATCTTGTTTGAAAGGTTCGGTGCACATCATCTCATGCATGAATCATGTCTAGAAGCATTGGGGGCACATCGTGTCATGTCATGAATCACATTTATGAGTCTCGGTGCACATCGTGTCATGTCATAGAATATCGGAGTACCTGTCCAATTGCTCTTTTGACAGATATGACATCTCTTTTACTGAGGATCCTGAAAGTATGAACTTGCTAAGTGAATTCCCGGAGAACCGACAGTGCAAATTCGTAAGAAGTGGGTTCTGGTTTCTTTGGAATACAAAGAATCTGCCTTGCTGGCAATGAAGCAAACTTTATAATATATGATATTGCACCAGATACCATTCCTGTAGTACTCTTTCACGTCCAGGTTAGCAATCACTATTAGGGTTAGGAATAGGTGGTAATGCACTAGAACCTATTTTGAATACCTGCATTTGTAACAGAGAAACGCAAACTTACACAACTCCTTCAACATTGTTTAGTGAAATGTAACCAAAGCACTGAAGCCATGTCAATACATTCTTATTTGTATTTGCTTTGCAAACTGTGCTTTGTTTCTCTGAAGTGCACCAAGTATGTGGTATATTGCACATGAAAATGGACAAGAGACAATGCCGCTTGAAGGATGTAAAGATGTTAAGTTTTTTTTAGATAAGCATATTGAACGCCACTGACACATTTCAACATCTAAGTGATCATTGAATGCCACACAGATCCTGTAGTGGAAATTCGTAGGAAATGGGTTAAGATAGTCCCGGAATTCAAGTCACTCTGCTTGCTGAATATCAAGAACACTCAATGATCAATCAAATTGCATCCTGAACCATTGCAATAGTTCTCGCTTTTCATATATGGAATATCAGTCTCTATTACAGAATCACCCAAAAAACAGATTTTTTGAAATACTTGGAAAGAAACAGTGCAGCATGCAGTGTAATGCCATTAGAGCTACGGTATGTGTTCATAAAAAATGTAGACTGTAAAATTCCCATCTAGAATTACTTTGGCCTACACTGCCGTGTTTCTCAGAACTTCACATGAGACTATCAGAGTACCTGCCCAATTTCTCTTTTGACAGATGTGTTATGTGTTTTACTTATGATTCTGAAAGTATGAATGTGCTAAGTGAATTTTGGCGAAGCAACAGTAAAAATTCGAAGAAAACGGGTTCTCATTTTCCTGTAATACAAGGCATCTTCCTTGCTGCCACTGAGACAAACTTCAAATATATGATATTGCACCAAATACCATTCCTGTACTTCTCTTTTACACGTCCCGCTTAGCAATCACTATTAGCGTTATTGATAGGTGGTAACGCACAAGAACCCATTATGAATATTTGAATTTGTAACGGAGAAACGCAAAGTTGCACAGCTCTTACAGCATTTTTTTTGTTAAATGTATCACAGCACTAAAGACATATCAAGTACAATTATTCTTTGTATTTGCTTTGGGAACTGTGCTATGTTTCTCTGAAGTGCACCACGTACATGGTATATTGCACATGAAAATAAACCAGAGAGAATGTTGACTGCAGGATGGAAAGTTGGGACACATCTTTTAGGTATTCATATTGTACGCCTCTGACACATTTCAACATCTCAGCGATCATCGAATGCCACACAGTTCATATAGTGAAAATTCGTAGACGCGGGCTCAGAACGTCCTGGTGTTCAAGTCACTCTGCTTGCTGAAAACAAAGCATGCTCAATGATCAAGCACATTGCATCCTGAACTATGGTAATAGTTCCAGATTTTCATGTATGAGATATCTGTCTCTACTTCAGAAACACCCAAGAAAAGCTATGGTGAAACGCTTAGAAAAACAAAAGTGTAGCATACAGTGTAATGCTATTAGAGCTACGGTACGTGCTCATAAGCAATGTAAACTGTAAAATTTTCAACTGGACTTACTTTGGAACAAACTGCCTTGTTTCTCAGAACTTCACCAAGTACAACCTTCATTACACATGAGGCTATCAGAGTACCTGCCCAAATGCTCTTTTGACAGATGTGACTTATGATCCTGAATGTATGAATGTGCTAAGTGAATTCCTGGAGAACAGACAGTGGAAATTCGTAGGAAGCGGGTTCTCGTTTTCCTGGAATATAAGGCATGTATGTGCCTTGCTGCCACTGAAGCAAACTTCATAATATATGATATTGCACCAAATATCATTCCTGTAGTTCTCTTGTACACGTCCAGGTTAGCAATCACTATTACGGTTAGTGATAGGTGGTAACGCACAAGAACCCATTATGAATACTTGAGTGTGTAACAGAGAAACGCAAAGTTGCACAGCTCTTAGGCATTGTTTAGTGAAATGTAGCACAGCACTAAAGACATATCAAGTACAATTCTTATTTGTATTTGCATTGGGAACTGTGCTATGTTTCTCTGAAGTGCACCAAGTACCTGTTCCATTGCACATGAAAATGGACCAGAGAGAATGCCGATTGCAGGATGTAAAGATGTGACGTATCTTTTAGGTAAGCATTTTGAAGGCCAATGACACATTTCAGCTTCTAAGTGCCACACAGTTCTTTTAGTGCAAATTCGTTGGAAGCGGGTCCAGAAGTGTCCCGCGATTTAAGTCACTCTGCTTGCGGAAAATCAAGCATGCGCAATGATCAAGCACATTGCATTCTGAACCATTGCATTAGTTTACGATGTTCATGTACGGGATATCAGTCTCTATTTCAGAATCACCCAAGAATAGCTATGGTGAAACGCTTGGAATCACAAAAGTGCAGCACACAGTGTCATGCTATTAGAGCTACGGGACGTGCTCATAAGCAATGTAAACTTTAAATTCTTATCTGCACTTACTTTGGCCTACACTGCCGTGTTTCTCAGACCTTCACCAAGTACATTCTTTATTGCACATGAGATTATCAGAGTACCTGCCCAATTGCTGTTTTCACAGATATGACATGTGTTTTACTTATGATCCTGAAAGCATGAATGCGCTACCTGAATTCCTGGAGTTCCGACAGTGGAAATTCTTAGAAAGCAGGTTCTCGTTTTCCGGAAAGACAAGGCATCTGCCTTGCTGCCACTGAAGCAAACTTCATAATATATGATATTGAACCAGATACCATTCTTGTAGTTCTGTCTTACACGTCCAGGTAAGCAATCACTGCTAGAGTTATTGATAGGTGGTAACGCACAAGAACCCATCATGAATATTTGAGTTTGTAACGGAGATACGCAAAGTTGCACAGCTCTCGCACCATTGTTTCGTTAAAGGTATCACAGCACTAAAGCCATATCAAGTACAATTCTTATTTGTATATGCTTTGGGCACTGTGCTTTGTTTCCTGAAGTGCACCAAGTACGTGGTATATTGCACAGGAAAATAAACCAGAGAGAGTTAGGAAAGGTTTAGTGTTAGGGTATTGTTCGCTTTAGGCTTAGGGTGGGGTTAGGATCAGGGTCAGGGCGAGGTTCAGGGTCAGAATCAGTATCAGGTCAGGGTGAGATTCAGTGCAAGAGACAAGGTCAGGGTCCGGACCAGGGTCTGAGTTAGTGTTAGGGTAAAAGTTAGTGTCAGCGTTAGGGTCAAGGTCAGGGTCACGGTTAGGTTTCGGGTCAAGGTCAGGGTTAAATTGAGGGTCAGGGTTAGGTTCAGAGTGAGGCTCAGGGTCAGTGTAAGCGTTAGGTCAGGGCCAGTTTCAGGCTTGTGTCATTTAGAGCGTTAGGGTCAGGGCCAGGGTCAACATCAGGGTCAGGGTCTGGGTGAGGGACACAATCAGGGTTTTGGTTTTGGTCCGGGTGAGGTCATGGGTAGGGTGAGGCTTAGGGTCAAGATCAGGGTCAGGGTCCTGATTCGGGTCAGGGTCAGTGTCAGGGTTAAGTTTAGGGTTAGGGTTAGTTTTGGGGTAAGTGTTAGGGTTAGGGTTAGGGTAGGGTCAGTGCAAAGATCAGTATCAGGGTGAGATTCAGGGTTAGGGTTAGTTTCAGTGTCTGGTTCAGGGTCACTTTCTGGTTTGGAGCCAGGGTAGGGTCAGGGTTAGCATCAGGGTCAGGATCAGGGTCAGTTTGAGTGTCAGGGTAAAAGTTAGGGTTACGACAGAATTAGGGTCAGTGTCAGTGTCAGGGTGAGGGTTGGCGTCAGTGTCAGGTTCAGAGTCAGGGTCAGGGTTAGTGTCAGGTTCAGGTTCAGGGTCAAGGTCAAGGTCAGGGTTAGAGTTGGGGTCAGGTTCAGGTTCAGGGTCAAGGTCAAGGTCAGGGTTAGAGTTAGGGTCAGGTTCAGGTTCAGGATCAAGGTCAAGGTCAGGGTTAGGGTCAGGGTCAGGGTTAGTTTTACTGTCAGGTTTAGGGTCAGGGTCAAGGTCAAGGTCGGGGTGAGGTTTCCTGTCATTGTCTGGGTCAAGGTCAGGTATAGTGTTATGGTTTTGGTCATGGTTAGTGTTAGGGTTAGTGTCTGGTTCAGAGTCAGGGTCATCCTGATGGTGAGAGTTAGCGTGAGGGTCACGCTCAAGGTCAGGTTCAGTGTCTCTGTCATGGTCAGGGTCTGGTTCAGAGACAAGGTCAGGTTCAGGGGAGCGCCCACACCGGTTTCTGGTCAGGGTCAGGGTCATGGTTAGGGTGAGGGCTAGTGTCAAGATGAGAATCAATGTCAGTGTCACGGTTAGGCTCAGGGTCGGGGCCAGGGTTAGGTCAAGGGTCAGTGTCAGGGTCAGGGTAAGCTTCCGCATCAGGCTTAAGTTTAGGGTTAGTGTTAGGGTCAAGGTCAGTGTCAAGGTCAGTGTCATGGTAAGAATCAGATTCAGGTATGGTTCAGGGTCCCGGTCTGGTTCAGGGTCAGTGTCAAGGTCAGTGTCAAAGTCAGGGTTAGCATCAATGTCTGGGTCAGGGTCAGGGTCAGGGTCAGGTTCCGGGTCAGGGTCAGAGTTATGGTTAGTGTCAAGTGTAGGGCCAGGTTCAGGGGTAGTGATACGGTCCGTGTCAGGGTCAGGGTCAGGGTCATTGTGAGTGTTAGGATCAGGGTCAGAGTCAGGGTTAGTGTCAAGATAAGTTTCAGGGTCAGTGTCAGGGTTAGGTTCAGAGTCAGGCTTAGGGTTCGGACCAGGGTTAGGTTCAGGTCAGTGTCAAGGTCAGGGTGAGGTTCATGTTCAGTGTCAGGGTCAACGTCAGGGTCAGGGTCTGGGTCAGGCTCCGGGTTTGGTGCAGGGTCAGTGTCAGTGTCAGTGTTAGCATCAAGGTCAGGGTCAGGGTCAGGGACAAATTCAGTGTCAGTTTAAGGTTTGGGTTACGGTTAATATTAGGGTAGGTTTAGGGTTAAGAATAAATCTAGGAGGAAGGTCAGGGTCAGGGGCAGGTTAGGGTTAGGGTCATGGTCAGTCTGAGGGTTAGGGTCAAGTCAGGGTTAGTTTCATGGTCAGTTCACAGTAAGGGCTAGAATGAGGGTCTGAATCAGGGTCAGGGTTAGGGTCACTGTCAGGGTAAGGGTCAGGGTCTGGATCAGGTTCAGTGACAGGGTCAGGATCAGTGTCAGGGAAGAAGACATGTCAGTGTCAGGATCAGTTTTAGGGTCAGGTCAGGGTAAGGGTCAGGGACATAATTAGGGTCAGAGTCAGAGTCAGGATCAAGGTTAGGGTCAGGGTCAGTGTCAGGGTTAGGATAAGAATTACGGTCAAGTTCAGGGTCAGGGTCAGGGTCAGAGTTATGGTTAGTGTCAGGTTTCGGGCTGGGTCAGGGTTAGTGGTAGTGTCCATGTCAGTGTCAGGGTCAGCGTTAGGGTCAGGGTTAGTGTCAAGTTCAGGTTCAGGGTCAGTGTCAGCTTTAGGTTCGGAGTCAGGCTTAGGGTCAGGGCCAGGGTTCGGTTCAGGTAAGTGTCAAGGTCAGAGTGAGGGTTATGTTCAGTGTCAGGGTCAAGGTGACAGTCTGGTCAGGCTCAGGGTTCGGTTCAGGGTCAGTGTCAGTGTCAGTGTTAGCGTCAAGGTCAGGGTCAGGGTCAGGGACAAATTCAGAGTCAGGTGAAGGTTTGGGTTAGGGTTAGTATTCGGGTGAGGTTTAGGGTTAAGATTAAATCTAGGATCAAGGTCAGGATCAGGGTCAGGGTCAGTATCAGGGTCAGGTAAGGGTTAGGGTCATGGTCAGTGTCGGAATTAGGTTCAGAGTCAGGGTAAGTGTTCAGTTTACGGTCATGTTCACCGTCAAGGACAGGGTCAAGTTCAGGGCAGTTTCAGGGCTAGGGTCAGGGCTCGAGTCTGGGTCAGGGTCAGGTTGAGGGTCAGAAGCAAGGTCAGAATCAGGGTTAGGTTCAGAATGAGGGTCAGGGTCAGAGTTAGTGTAACGGTCAGGCTCAGGGTCAGAGTCATGTTATGAGTTACGTCCTGTTCAGGATAAGGGTCATGGTCAGAATCAGGGTTAGGGTCAATGTCAGGTCATGGTTAAGGTCAGCGTTGCAGTCAGGATCAGCGGTGATGATCAGGGTCAGGGTCAGGGTCAGCGTCAGGGTTAGGTTGATGGTCAGGTTGACGGTCAGGGTTAAGGTTACGGTAAGGTTCAGGGTCAGGGTCAGGGGAAGGGTCCCGGTCCCGGTCAGTGTCAGTGTTAGAGTGAGGGTTAGATCTAGGGTCAGGGTCAGAATTAGCATTATGTTCACTTAAGGGTGAAGGTCACGGTCAAGGTCAGGGTCAGGGTCAGGGTTAGGGCCATGGTCAGTTTTTGGTCAGGGTCAGGGTCAGGGTCAGAATCAGGGTCAGGGATTGGATCACTGTCAGAGTCAGGGTCAGGGTCTGCTTCAGGTTCAGTGTCAGAGTCAGGTCAGGTTCAGGGTCTGGGTGTGGTTTTGGTCATCGTCAGGGTGATTGTCAAGTCAGGTTGAGGTTCAGTGTCAGGGTTAGATTCAGATTCAGGCTCAGGGTCAAGGCCAGGGTTAGGTTCAGGGTCAGTGTCAAGGTCATGCTGAGGGTTATGTTCACGGTCAGGGTCAAGGTCCGCCTCAGGGTCTGGGTCAGGGTCATGGTCAATGTTAGCGACAAGGTCAGGTTCAGGGTCAGTGTCAGGTTAGGGTTTGGGACAAATTAGTATTAGGGTTAGGTTTAGGGTTAGGGTTAGGGTTAAATCTAGAGTCAAGCTCACGGTCAGGGTCATGATCCTTGTCAGGGTCAGCATTAGGGTAAGGTTCATGGTCAGGGTCAGGATTCGGGTCAGGGTCAGGGTAAGTGTTAGGGTTACGGTCATGTTCGGAGTCACGGTCTGGGTCACGGTTAGGGTCAGTGTCAGGGTTAGGGTGAGGGTTAGGGTCAGAATCAGGGTCAGGGTCAGGGTCAGGTTTAGTGTTCCGGTCTGGTTCAGGGTCAGTGTCAGGGTTTGGGTTATGGTCAGGTCCAGGGTCAGGGTCAGGGTCATGGTTAAGGTCTGGGTAAAGGCCAGTGTCAGGGTTAGCCTAGCGTTCGAGTTCTTCTTTGTGTAAGTGTTAGTGGTAACTTTATCTTAAGCTTCAAGGTCAGGGTCAGGTTTAGGGTCAGGGTCAGGGTTAGGGTAATGGTCAGTTCAGGGACAGGGTTAGCTTACGGGTCAGTCTCAGCTTCAGGTTCATGATTCGGGACAAGGTCAGTTTCATAGTCAGTGTTATGGTAAGAATTGGGGTCCGGTATGTTTCAGGGTCAGAGTCAAGTTCAGTGTCAGGGGCAGGGTGAGCATCAAGGTCGGGGTCAGTGTTAGGGTTAGGGTTAGGGCTACTATTAGGGGTAGGTTCGCGTTAGGGCTAGGGTCAAGGTCACGGTCCATGTCAGGGTAAGGGTTAGTGTTAGAATCAGGTTCACTGCCAGGGTATGGCTTAGGTTCAGGGTCAGTGTCAGAATCACGGTCAGGTTTAGGGTTCAGGTAATGGTCTGTGTCAGGGTCAGGGTAAGAATTACGGTAAGGTTCATGTTCAGGGTCAAAATAAGGGTCATGGTCACGGTCAGTGTCAGGGTTAGCTCAGGGGGTCAGGGTCAGGTTTAGGGTTATGTTCCGGTAAGGGTCAGGGTCACGGTCAAGGTCAGGTTCAGGGTCAGACTTAGGGTCATGGTCAATTCACGGTCAGGGTTAGGGTCAGGGTCCCAGGCAGAATCAGGGTCAGGTTTTGGATCACTGTCAGGGTCAGGGTCAGTGTCTGGTTCAGGTTCAGTGTCAGGTTCAGGATCAGTTTCAGGGTCTGGTCAGGTTCAGAGCCAGGGTCAGGGTCAGGATGAAGGTTAGGGTCCGGGTCAGCTTCAGTGTCAGGGTTAGGGTTACGGTTAAGTTCAGGGTTAGTGTCAGGGTCAGAGTTACGGTTAGTGTCAGGTTTAGGGTCAGGATCAAGGTTAGTGTTTGGGTCCATGTCAGAGTTAGTGTCAGGGTCAGTTGCAGGTTCAGGGTCAGTGTTGGGGTTGGGGTCAATGTTCTGTCAGGCTCAGGGTCAGGGTTCGTGTCAAGGTCAGGTTCAGGGTCAGTGTCAGGGTTAGGTTCAGAATCAGGCTCAGGGTCAGGGCCAGGGTTAGGTTCCGTGTTAATGTCAAGGTCAAGGAAAGGGTTCTGTTCAAAGTCAGACGCAAGGTCAGGGTCAGAGTCAGGGTCTGGTTCAGGGTCAGGGTCAGTGTCAGGGTCATTGTCCGTTTAGTTTGTGGGTTAGGCTTGCAGTTAGGGATAGGGGAGGGTTATGTGTAGGGTGAGGATGAACTCGAAGGGCACAAACCGGGACTGGGTTCGGCTCAGTATCAGGGTCAGCTTAGGGTTAGGATCATGGTCAGTGTCAGGGTTAGGGTCAGGGTCATGGTAAGTGTTAGGTTTATGCTCATGTTCAGGGTCAAGAACAGGGTCACAGTCAGGTTCAGTGTCAGGGTCAGGGTTAGCATTAAGGCATGGTTCAGGGTCAGGGTCAGGATTACTGTTAGGGTCAAGGTTAGGGTTATTTTTGGGATAGGGTTCGGTTTAGGGCTAGGGTCAAGGTCAGGGTCTGTGTCAGGGTAAGTGTAACGATAAGGGTTAGCGTCAGAGTCAGGGTCAGTAACAGGGTCAAGGGTAGGTATAAGATTAGGGTCAGGGACAGGATTAGGGTCATGGTCAGGGTCAGGATCAAGGTTACGGTTTGGGTCAGGTTCAGTTTCAGGATGAGGGTTACGGTCAAGTTCAGGGTCAGTGTCAGGGTCAGGATTATGGTTAGTGTCAAGGTGAAGCTCAGGGTCAGGTTTTGTGTCAGGTTTACTGTCAGAATCATCGGTCAAGGTCAGGGTTAGAGTTAGGGTCAGGTTCGGGGTCAGCGTCGAGGCCAGTGTCGGGCTTACATTTAGTGTCAGGTTTACGGTCAGTGTCAAGGTGATGGTCACGTTTAGGTTTAGGGTCAGCCTTTAGGTCAAGGACATGGTTAGGGTTAGGTTTACGGTCAGGGTGAGGTTCAGGGTTAAAGTGTGGGTCTGCATCAGGTTCAGGTCAGGTTTATGGTTAAGGTTTAAAGAAGATTGCATTTTGATATATTGCAACAATTCTTGCTTTTCATGTATTGGATATCACTCACTATTACAGAATCACACAAAAACTCCTTGAAGACACAGTAGTGAAGTACATGGGGTTAAGCTCTTATAGCTCTGGTATGTTTAGTCAGCACTGAACAGTGTCAAATTCCATTCTGTATTGACTTTGAGATACACTGCCGTGTTTTTCTGAACTGCACCAAGTACGTCACTTATTGCACATGAGAATATTGGAGTGCCTGCCCGATTACTCTTTGGACAGATGTGACTTTTGTTTTACTGAGGAGCCTGAAAGTGTGGACGTGCTAAGTGCATTCCCAGAGAAACGACAGTGGAAATTCGTAGGAAGCGGGTTCTCGTTTCCCTAACGAACAAGGCACCTGCCTTGCTGCTACTGAAGCAAACTTCTTAATATATGATATTGCACAAGATACCATTGCTATAGATCAATCTTTCATGTCCAGGTTAGCAATCACTGTTAGGGTTAGGGATAGGTTGGAATGCACTTGCACCTATTTTGAATACTTGCGCTTGTAACAGAGACATGCAAAGTAGCACAGCTCTTACAGCACTGTTTAGTTTAATGTATCACACCACGGAAGCCATGTCAAGCACAATTATTACATCTATTTGCTTTGGGAACTCTGCTTTGTTTCACTGAAGTGCGCCATGTACATAGTACATTACACATGAAAAAGGACCAGAGAGAATGTTGATTGCAGGATGGAAAGATGGGACACAACTTTTAGGTAAGCATATTGAACGCCACTGACACATTTCAACATCTCAGCGATCATCGAATGCCACACAGTTCCTATAGTGAAAATTCGTAAGAAGCGGGCTCAGAACGTCCTGGTGTTCATGTCACTCTGCTTGCTGAAAACAAGCACCCTCCATGATCAAGCACATTGCATCCTGAACCACTGCAATAGTTCTCGCTTTTCATGTATGAGATATCAGTGTCTAATTCAGAATCACCCAAGAAAAGCTATGGTGAAACACGTGGAAACACAAAATAGCAGCATACCGTGTAATGCTAATAGAGCCACGCTACTTGCTCATAAGCAATGTAAACTGTAAAATTCCCATTTGGACGTACTTTGGCTTACACTACCGTGTTTCTCAGAACTTCACCAAATACATCCTGTATTGCACATGAGACTATCAGAGTATCTGCCCAATTGCTGTTTTGACAGATGTGACATGTGTTTTACTTATGATCCTGAAAGCGTGAATGTGCTACGTGAATTCCCGGAGAACCGACACCGGAAATTTGTTTGTAAGCGGGTTCTCGTTTTCCTGGATTACGAGGCATCTGCCTTGCTACCACTGAAGCAAACGTCATAATATATGATATTGCACCAAATATCATTCCTGTAGTTCTCTTGTACACGTCCAGGTTAGCAATCACTATTACGGTTAGTGATAGGTGGTAACGCACAAGAACCCATTATGAATACTTGAGTGTGTAACAGAGAAACGCAAAGTTGCACAGCTCTTAGGCATTGTTTAGTGAAATGTAGCACAGCACTAAAGACATATCAAGTACAATTCTTATTTGTATTTGCATTGGGAACTGTGCTATGTTTCTCTGAAGTGCACCAAGTACCTGTTCCATTGCACATGAAAATGGACCAGAGAGAATGCCGATTGCAGGATGTAAAGATGTGACGTATCTTTTAGGTAAGCATTTTGAAGGCCAATGACACATTTCAGCTTCTAAGTGCCACACAGTTCTTTTAGTGCAAACTCGTTGGAAGCGGGTCCAGAAGTGTCCCGCGATTTAAGTCACTCTGCTTGCGGAAAATCAAGCATGCGCAATGATCAAGCACATTGCATTCTGAACCATTGCATTAGTTTACGATGTTCATGTACGGGATATCAGTCTCTATTTCAGAATCACCCAAGAATAGCTATGGTGAAACGCTTGGAATCACAAAAGTGCAGCACACAGTGTCATGCTATTAGAGCTACGGTACGTGCTCATAAGCAATGTAAACTTTAAATTCTTATCTGCACTTACTTTGGCCTACACTGCCGTGTTTCTCAGACCTTCACCAAGTACATTCTTTATTGCACATGAGATTATCAGAGTACCTGCCCAATTGCTGTTTTCACAGATATGACATGTGTTTTACTTATGATCCTGAAAGCATGAATGCGCTACCTGAATTCCTGGAGTTCCGACAGTGGAAATTCTTAGAAAGCAGGTTCTCGTTTTCCGGAAAGACAAGGCATCTGCCTTGCTGCCACTGAAGCAAACTTCATAATATATGATATTGAACCAGATACCATTCTTGTAGTTCTGTCTTACACGTCCAGGTAAGCAATCACTGCTAGAGTTATTGATAGGTGGTAACGCACAAGAACCCATCATGAATATTTGAGTTTGTAACGGAGATACGCAAAGTTGCACAGCTCTCGCACCATTGTTTCTTTAAAGGTATCACAGCACTAAAGCCATATCAAGTACAATTCTTATTTGTATATGCTTTGGGCACTGTGCTTTGTTTCCATGAAGTGCACCAAGTACGTGGTATATTGCACAGGAAAATAAACCAGAGAGAGTTAGGAAAGGTTTAGTGTTAGGGTATTGTTCGCTTTAGGCTTAGGGTGGGGTTAGGATCAGGGTCAGGGCGAGGTTCAGGGTCAGAATCAGTATCAGGTCAGGGTGAGATTCAGTGCAAGAGACAAGGTCAGGGTCCGGACCAGGGTCTGAGTTAGTGTTAGGGTAAAAGTTAGTGTCAGCGTTAGGGTCAAGGTCAGGGTCACGGTTAGGTTTCGGGTCAAGGTCAGGGTTAAATTGAGGGTCAGGGTTAGGTTCAGAGTGAGGCTCAGGGTCAGTGTAAGCGTTAGGTCAGGGCCAGTTTCAGGCTTGTGTCATTTAGAGCGTTAGGGTCAGGGCCAGGGTCAACATCAGGGTCAGGGTCTGGGTGAGGGACACAATCAGGGTTTTGGTTTTGGTCCGGGTGAGGTCATGGGTAGGGTGAGGCTTAGGGTCAAGATCAGGGTCAGGGTCCTGATTCGGGTCAGGGTCAGTGTCAGGGTTAAGTTTAGGGTTAGGGTTAGTTTTGGGGTAAGTGTTAGGGTTAGGGTTAGGTTAGGGTAAGTGAAAAGATCAGTATAAGTGTGAGATTCAGGGTTAGGGGTTAGTTGCAGTGTCTGGTTCAGGGTCACTTTCTGGTTTGGAGCCAGGGTAGGGTCAGGGTTAGCATCAGTGTCAGGATCAGGGTCAGTTTGAGAGTCAGGGTAAAAGTTAGGGTTACGCCAGAATTAGGGTCAGTGTCATTGTCAGGGTGAGGGATGGCGCCAGGGTCAGGTTCAGAGTCAGGGTCAGGGTTAGTGTCAGGTTCAGGTTCAGGGTCAAGGTCAAGGTCAGGGTTAGAGTTGGGGTCAGGTTCAGGTTCAGGGTCAAGGTCAAGGTCAGGGTTAGAGTTAGGGTCAGGTTCAGGTTCAGGATCAAGGTCAAGGTCAGGGTTAGGGTCAGGGTCAGGGTTAGTTTTACTGTCAGGTTTAGGGTCAGGGTCAAGGTCAAGGTCGGGGTGAGGTTTCCTGTCATTGTCTGGGTCAAGGTCAGGTATAGTGTTATGGTTTTGGTCATGGTTAGTGTTAGGGTTAGTGTCTGGTTCAGAGTCAGGGTCATCCTGATGGTGAGAGTTAGCGTGAGGGTCACGCTCAAGGTCAGGTTCAGTGTCTCTGTCATGGTCAGGGTCTGGTTCAGAGACAAGGTCAGGTTCAGGGGTAGAGACAACATCGGTTTCTGGTCAGGGTCAGGGTCATGGTTAGGGTGAGGGCTAGTGTCAAGATGAGAATCAATGTCAGTGTCACGGTTAGGCTCAGGGTCGGGGCCAGGGTTAGGTCAAGGGTCAGTGTCAGGGTCAGGGTAAGCTTCCGCATCAGGCTTAAGTTTAGGGTTAGTGTTAGGGTCAAGGTCAGTGTCAAGGTCAGTGTCATGGTAAGAATCAGATTCAGGTATGGTTCAGGGTCCCGGTCTGGTTCAGGGTCAGTGTCAAGGTCAGTGTCAAAGTCAGGGTTAGCATCAATGTCTGGGTCAGGGTCAGGGTCAGGGTCAGGTTCCGGGTCAGGGTCAGAGTTATGGTTAGTGTCAAGTGTAGGGCCAGGTTCAGGGGTAGTGATACGGTCCGTGTCAGGGTCAGGGTCAGGGTCATTGTGAGTGTTAGGATCAGGGTCAGAGTCAGGGTTAGTGTCAAGATAAGTTTCAGGGTCAGTGTCAGGGTTAGGTTCAGAGTCAGGCTTAGGGTCTGGACCAGGGTTAGGTTCAGGTCAGTGTCAAGGTCAGGGTGAGGTTCATGTTCAGTGTCAGGGTCAACGTCAAGGTCAGGGTCTGGGTCAGGCTTCGGGTTTGGTGCAGGGTCAGTGTCAGTGTCAGTGTTAGCATCAAGGTCAGGGTCAGGGTCAGGGACAAATTCAGTGTCAGTTTAAGGTTTGGGTTACGGTTAATATTAGGGTAGGTTTAGGGTTAAGAATAAATCTAGGAGGAAGGTCAGGGTCAGGGGCAGGTTAGGGTTAGGGTCATGGTCAGTCTGAGGGTTAGGGTCAAGTCAGGGTTAGTTTCATGGTCAGTTCACAGTAAGGGCTAGAATCAGGGTCTGAATCAGGGTCAGGGTTAGGGTCACTGTCAGGGTAAGGGTCAGGGTCTGGATCAGGTTCAGTGACAGGGTCAGGATCAGTGTCAGGGAAGAAGACATGTCAGTGTCAGGATCAGTTTTAGGGTCAGGTCAGGGTAAGGGTCAGGGACATAATTAGGGTCAGAGTCAGAGTCAGGATCAAGGTTAGGGTCAGGGTCAGTGTCAGGGTTAGGATAAGAATTACGGTCAAGTTCAGGGTCAGGGTCAGGGTCAGAGTTATGGTTAGTGTCAGGTTTCGGGCTGGGTCAGGGTTAGTGGTAGTGTCCATGTCAGTGTCAGGGTCAGCGTTAGGGTCAGGGTTAGTGTCAAGTTCAGGTTCAGGGTCAGTGTCAGCTTTAGGTTCGGAGTCAGGCTTAGGGTCAGGGCCAGGGTTCGGTTCAGGTAAGTGTCAAGGTCAGAGTGAGGGTTATGTTCAGTGTCAGGGTCAAGGTGACAGTCTGGTCAGGCTCAGGGTTCGGTTCAGGGTCAGTGTCAGTGTCAGTGTTAGCGTCAAGGTCAGGGTCAGGGTCAGGGACAAATTCAGAGTCAGGTGAAGGTTTGGGTTAGGGTTAGTATTCGGGTGAGGTTTAGGGTTAAGATTAAATCTAGGATCAAGGTCAGGATCAGGGTCAGGGTCAGTATCAGGGTCAGGTAAGGGTTAGGGTCATGGTCAGTGTCGGAATTAGGTTCAGAGTCAGGGTAAGTGTTCAGTTTACGGTCATGTTCACCGTCAAGGACAGGGTCAAGTTCAGGGCAGTTTCAGGGCTAGGGTCAGGGCTCGAGTCTGGGTCAGGGTCAGGTTGAGGGTCAGAAGCAAGGTCAGAATCAGGGTTAGGTTCAGAATGAGGGTCAGGGTCAGAGTTAGTGTAACGGTCAGGCTCAGGGTCAGAGTCATGTTATGAGTTACGTCATGTTCAGGATAAGGGTCATGGTCAGAATCAGGGTTAGGGTCAATGTCAGGTCATGGTTAAGGTCAGCGTTGCAGTCAGGATCAGCGGTGATGATCAGGGTCAGGGTCAGGGTCAGCGTCAGGGTTAGGTTGATGGTCAGGTTGACGGTCAGGGTTAAGGTTACGGTAAGGTTCAGGGTCAGGGTCAGGGGAAGGGTCCCGGTCCCGGTCAGTGTCAGTGTTAGAGTGAGGGTTAGATCTAGGGTCAGGGTCAGAATTAGCATTATGTTCACTTAAGGGTGAAGGTCACGGTCAAGGTCAGGGTCAGGGTCAGGGTTAGGGCCATGGTCAGTTTTTGGTCAGGGTCAGGGTCAGGGTCAGAATCAGGGTCAGGGATTGGATCACTGTCAGAGTCAGGGTCAGGGTCTGCTTCAGGTTCAGTGTCAGAGTCAGGTCAGGTTCAGGGTCTGGGTGTGGTTTTGGTCATCGTCAGGGTGATTGTCAAGTCAGGTTGAGGTTCAGTGTCAGGGTTAGATTCAGATTCAGGCTCAGGGTCAAGGCCAGGGTTAGGTTCAGGGTCAGTGTCAAGGTCATGCTGAGGGTTATGTTCACGGTCAGGGTCAAGGTCCGCCTCAGGGTCTGGGTCAGGGTCATGGTCAATGTTAGCGTCAAGGTCAGGTTCAGGGTCAGTGTCAGGTTAGGGTTTGGGACAAATTAGTATTAGGGTTAGGGTTAGGGTTAAATCTAGAGTCAAGCTCACGGTCAGGGTCATGATCCTTGTCAGGGTCAGCATTAGGGTAAGGTTCATGGTCAGGGTCAGGATTCGGGTCAGGGTCAGGGTAAGTGTTAGGGTTACGGTCATGTTCGGAGTCACGGTCTGGGTCACGGTTAGGGTCAGTGTCAGGGTTAGGGTGAGGGTTAGGGTCAGAATCAGGGTCAGGGTCAGGGTCAGGTTTAGTGTTCCGGTCTGGTTCAGGGTCAGTGTCAGGGTTTGGGTTATGGTCAGGTCCAGGGTCAGGGTCAGGGTCATGGTTAAGGTCTGGGTAAAGGCCAGTGTCAGGGTTAGCCTAGCGTTCGAGTTCTTCTTTGGGTAAGTGTTAGTGGTACCGTTATGTTCAGGTTCAAGGTCAGGGTCAGGTTTAGGGTCAGGGTCAGGGTTAGGTTTATGGTCAGTTCAGGGTCAGGGTTAGGGTCAGGGTCAGGTTCAGGGTCAGGATTCGGGTCAAGGTCAGTGTCAAAGTCAGTGTTATGGTAAGAATTGGGGTCCGGTATGTTTCAGGGTCAGAGTCAAGTTCAGTGTCAGGGGCAGGGTGAGCATCAAGGTCGGGGTCAGTGTTAGGGTTAGGGTTAGGGCTACTATTAGGGGTAGGTTCGCGTTAGGGCTAGGGTCAAGGTCACGGTCCATGTCAGGGTAAGGGTTAGTGTTAGAATCAGGTTCACTGCCAGGGTATGGCTTAGGTTCAGGGTCAGTGTCAGAATCACGGTCAGGTTTAGGGTTCAGGTAATGGTCTGTGTCAGGGTCAGGGTAAGAATTACGGTAAGGTTCATGTTCAGGGTCAAAATAAGGGTCATGGTCACGGTCAGTGTCAGGGTTAGCTCAGGGTTCGGGGTCAGGGTCAGGTTTAGGGTTATGTTCCGGTAAGGGTCAGGGTCACGGTCAAGGTCAGGTTCAGGGTCAGACTTAGGGTCATGGTCAATTCACGGTCAGGGTTAGGGTCAGGGTCCCAGGCAGAATCAGGGTCAGGTTTTGGATCACTGTCAGGGTCAGGGTCAGTGTCTGGTTCAGGTTCAGTGTCAGGTTCAGGATCAGTTTCAGGGTCTGGTCAGGTTCAGAGCCAGGGTCAGGGTCAGGATGAAGGTTAGGGTCCGGGTCAGCTTCAGTGTCAGGGTTAGGGTTACGGTTAAGTTCAGGGTTAGTGTCAGGGTCAGAGTTACGGTTAGTGTCAGGTTTAGGGTCAGGATCAAGGTTAGTGTTTGGGTCCATGTCAGAGTTAGTGTCAGGGTCAGTTGCAGGTTCAGGGTCAGTGTTGGGGTTGGGGTCAATGTTCGGGTCAGGCTCAGGGTCAGGGTTCGTGTCAAGGTCAGGTTCAGGGTCAGTGTCAGGGTTAGGTTCAGAATCAGGCTCAGGGTCAGGGCCAGGGTTAGGTTCCGTGTTAATGTCAAGGTCAAGGAAAGGGTTCTGTTCAAAGTCAGACGCAAGGTCAGGGTCAGAGTCAGGGTCTGGTTCAGGGTCAGGGTCAGTGTCAGGGTCATTGTCCGGTTAGTTTGTGGGTTAGGATTCCTGTTAGGGATAGGTTAGGGTTAAGTGTAGGGTTAGGATGAAATCAAGGTCAAAAACAGGGTCAGGGTTCGCTCAGTATCAGGGTCAGCTTAGGGTTAGGATCATGGTCAGTGTCAGGGTTTAGGGTCAGGGTCATGGTAAGTGTTAGGTTTATGCTCATGTTCAGGGTCAAGAACAGGGTCACAGTCAGGTTCAGTGTCAGGGTCAGGGTTAGCATTAAGGCATGGTTCAGGGTCAGGGTCAGGATTACTGTTAGGGTCAAGGTTAGGGTTATTTTTGGGATAGGGTTCGGTTTAGGGCTAGGGTCAAGGTCAGGGTCTGTGTCAGGGTAAGTGTAACGATAAGGGTTAGCGACAGAGTCAGGGTCAGTAACAGGGTCAAGGGTAGGTATAAGATTAGGGTCAGGGACAGGATTAGGGTCATGGTCAGGGTCAGGATCAAGGTTACGGTTTGGGTCAGGTTCAGTTTCAGGATGAGGGTTACGGTCAAGTTCAGGGTCAGTGTCAGGGTCAGGATTATGGTTAGTGTCAAGGTGAAGCTCAGGGTCAGGTTTTGTGTCAGGTTTACTGTCAGAATCATCGGTCAAGGTCAGGGTTGGAGTTAGGGTCAGGTTCGGGGTCAGCGTCGAGGCCAGTGTCAGGCTTACATTTAGTGTCAGGTTTACGGTCAGTGTCAAGGTGATGGTCACGTTTAGGTTTAGGGTCAGCCTTTAGGTCAAGGACATGGTTAGGGTTAGGTTTACGGTCAGGGTGAGGTTCAGGGTTAAAGTGTGGGTCTGCATCAGGTTCAGGTCAGGTTTATGGTTAAGGTTTAAAGAAGATTGCATTTTGATATATTGCAACAATTCTTGCTTTTCATGTATTGGATATCACTCACTATTACAGAATCACACAAAAACTCCTTGAAGACACAGTAGTGAAGTACATGGGGTTAAGCTCTTATAGCTCTGGTATGTTTAGTCAGCACTGAACAGTGTCAAATTCCATTCTGTATTGACTTTGAGATACACTGCCGTGTTTTTCTGAACTGCACCAAGTACGTCACTTATTGCACATGAGAATATTGGAGTGCCTGCCCGATTACTCTTTGGACAGATGTGACTTTTGTTTTACTGAGGAGCCTGAAAGTGTGAACGTGCTAAGTGCATTCCCAGAGAAACGACAGTGGAAATTCGTAGGAAGCGGGTTCTCGTTTCCCTAACGAACAAGGCACCTGCCTTGCTGCTACTGAAGCAAACTTCTGAATATATGATATTGCACAAGATACCATTGCTATAGATCAATCTTTCATGTCCAGGTTAGCAATCACTGTTAGGGTTAGGGATAGGTTGGAATGCACTTGCACCTATTTTGAATACTTGCGCTTGTAACAGAGACATGCAAAGTAGCACAGCTCTTACAGCACTGTTTAGTTTAATGTATCACACCACGGAAGCCATGTCAAGCACAATTATTACATCTATTTGCTTTGGGAACTCTGCTTTGTTTCACTGAAGTGCGCCATGTACATAGTACATTACACATGAAAAAGGACCAGAGAGAATGTTGATTGCAGGATGGAAAGATGGGACACAACTTTTAGGTAAGCATATTGAACGCCACTGACACATTTCAACATCTCAGCGATCATCGAATGCCACACAGTTCCTATAGTGAAAATTCGTAAGAAGCGGGCTCAGAACGTCCTGGTGTTCATGTCACTCTGCTTGCTGAAAACAAGCACCCTCCATGATCAAGCACATTGCATCCTGAACCACTGCAATAGTTCTCGCTTTTCATGTATGAGATATCAGTGTCTAATTCAGAATCACCCAAGAAAAGCTATGGTGAAACACGTGGAAACACAAAATAGCAGCATACCGTGTAATGCTAATAGAGCCACGCTACTTGCTCATAAGCAATGTAAACTGTAAAATTCCCATTTGGACGTACTTTGGCTTACACTACCGTGTTTCTCAGAACTTCACCAAATACATCCTGTATTGCACATGAGACTATCAGAGTATCTGCCCAATTGCTGTTTTGACAGATGTGACATGTGTTTTACTTATGATCCTGAAAGCGTGAATGTGCTACGTGAATTCCCGGAGAACCGACACCGGAAATTCGTAGGAAGCGGGTTCTCGTTTTCCTGGATTACGAGGCATCTGCCTTGCTACCACTGAAGCAAACGTCATAATATATGATATTGAACCAGATACCATTCTTGTAGTTCTGTCTTACACGTCCAGGTAAGCAATCACTGCTAGAGTTATTGATAGGTGGTAACGCACAAGAACCCATCATGAATATTTGAGTTTGTAACGGAGATACGCAAAGTTGCACAGCTCTCGCACCATTGTTTCGTTAAAGGTATCACAGCACTAAAGCCATATCAAGTACAATTCTTATTTGTATATGCTTTGGGCACTGTGCTTTGTTTCCCTGAAGTGCACCAAGTACGTGGTATATTGCACAGGAAAATAAACCAGAGAGAGTTAGGAAAGGTTTAGTGTTAGGGTATTGTTCGCTTTAGGCTTAGGGTGGGGTTAGGATCAGGGTCAGGGCGAGGTTCAGGGTCAGAATCAGTATCAGGTCAGGGTGAGATTCAGTGCAAGAGACAAGGTCAGGGTCCGGACCAGGGTCTGAGTTAGTGTTAGGGTAAAAGTTAGTGTCAGCGTTAGGGTCAAGGTCAGGGTCACGGTTAGGTTTCGGGTCAAGGTCAGGGTTAAATTGAGGGTCAGGGTTAGGTTCAGAGTGAGGCTCAGGGTCAGTGTAAGCGTTAGGTCAGGGCCAGTTTCAGGCTTGTGTCATTTAGAGCGTTAGGGTCAGGGCCAGGGTCAACATCAGGGTCAGGGTCTGGGTGAGGGACACAATCAGGGTTTTGGTTTTGGTCCGGGTGAGGTCATGGGTAGGGTGAGGCTTAGGGTCAAGATCAGGGTCAGGGTCCTGATTCGGGTCAGGGTCAGTGTCAGGGTTAAGTTTAGGGTTAGGGTTAGTTTTGGGGTAAGTGTTAGGGTTAGGGTTAGGGTAGGGTCAGTGCAAAGATCAGTATCAGGGTGAGATTCAGGGTTAGGGTTAGTTTCAGTGTCTGGTTCAGGGTCACTTTCTGGTTTGGAGCCAGGGTAGGGTCAGGGTTAGCATCAGGGTCAGGATCAGGGTCAGTTTGAGTGTCAGGGTAAAAGTTAGGGTTACGTCAGAATTAGGGTCAGTGTCAGTGTCAGGGTGAGGGTTGGCGTCAGTGTCAGGTTCAGAGTCAGGGTCAGGGTTAGTGTCAGGTTCAGGTTCAGGGTCAAGGTCAAGGTCAGGGTTAGAGTTGGGGTCAGGTTCAGGTTCAGGGTCAAGGTCAAGGTCAGGGTTAGAGTTAGGGTCAGGTTCAGGTTCAGGATCAAGGTCAAGGTCAGGGTTAGGGTCAGGGTCAGGGTTAGTTTTACTGTCAGGTTTAGGGTCAGGGTCAAGGTCAAGGTCGGGGTGAGGTTTCCTGTCATTGTCTGGGTCAAGGTCAGGTATAGTGTTATGGTTTTGGTCATGGTTAGTGTTAGGGTTAGTGTCTGGTTCAGAGTCAGGGTCATCCTGATGGTGAGAGTTAGCGTGAGGGTCACGCTCAAGGTCAGGTTCAGTGTCTCTGTCATGGTCAGGGTCTGGTTCAGAGACAAGGTCAGGTTCAGGGGGAGCGTCAACATCGGTTTCTGGTCAGGGTCAGGGTCATGGTTAGGGTGAGGGCTAGTGTCAAGATGAGAATCAATGTCAGTGTCACGGTTAGGCTCAGGGTCGGGGCCAGGGTTAGGTCAAGGGTCAGTGTCAGGGTCAGGGTAAGCTTCCGCATCAGGCTTAAGTTTAGGGTTAGTGTTAGGGTCAAGGTCAGTGTCAAGGTCAGTGTCATGGTAAGAATCAGATTCAGGTATGGTTCAGGGTCCCGGTCTGGTTCAGGGTCAGTGTCAAGGTCAGTGTCAAAGTCAGGGTTAGCATCAATGTCTGGGTCAGGGTCAGGGTCAGGGTCAGGTTCCGGGTCAGGGTCAGAGTTATGGTTAGTGTCAAGTGTAGGGCCAGGTTCAGGGGTAGTGATACGGTCCGTGTCAGGGTCAGGGTCAGGGTCATTGTGAGTGTTAGGATCAGGGTCAGAGTCAGGGTTAGTGTCAAGATAAGTTTCAGGGTCAGTGTCAGGGTTAGGTTCAGAGTCAGGCTTAGGGTTCGGACCAGGGTTAGGTTCAGGTCAGTGTCAAGGTCAGGGTGAGGTTCATGTTCAGTGTCAGGGTCAACGTCAGGGTCAGGGTCTGGGTCAGGCTCCGGGTTTGGTGCAGGGTCAGTGTCAGTGTCAGTGTTAGCATCAAGGTCAGGGTCAGGGTCAGGGACAAATTCAGTGTCAGTTTAAGGTTTGGGTTACGGTTAATATTAGGGTAGGTTTAGGGTTAAGAATAAATCTAGGAGGAAGGTCAGGGTCAGGGGCAGGTTAGGGTTAGGGTCATGGTCAGTCTGAGGGTTAGGGTCAAGTCAGGGTTAGTTTCATGGTCAGTTCACAGTAAGGGCTAGAATGAGGGTCTGAATCAGGGTCAGGGTTAGGGTCACTGTCAGGGTAAGGGTCAGGGTCTGGATCAGGTTCAGTGACAGGGTCAGGATCAGTGTCAGGGAAGAAGACATGTCAGTGTCAGGATCAGTTTTAGGGTCAGGTCAGGGTAAGGGTCAGGGACATAATTAGGGTCAGAGTCAGAGTCAGGATCAAGGTTAGGGTCAGGGTCAGTGTCAGGGTTAGGATAAGAATTACGGTCAAGTTCAGGGTCAGGGTCAGGGTCAGAGTTATGGTTAGTGTCAGGT
This sequence comes from Cynopterus sphinx, assembly GCA_030015415.1. Classification (NCBI taxonomy): domain Eukaryota; kingdom Metazoa; phylum Chordata; class Mammalia; order Chiroptera; family Pteropodidae; genus Cynopterus; species Cynopterus sphinx. The sequence continues at coordinate 59,339,193 of CM057382.1, forward strand.
TTCGGGCTGGGTCAGGGTTAGTGGTAGTGTCCATGTCAGTGTCAGGGTCAGCGTTAGGGTCAGGGTTAGTGTCAAGTTCAGGTTCAGGGTCAGTGTCAGCTTTAGGTTCGGAGTCAGGCTTAGGGTCAGGGCCAGGGTTCGGTTCAGGTCAGGTAAGTGTCAAGGTCAGAGTGAGGGTTATGTTCAGTGTCAGGGTCAAGGTGACAGTCTGGTCAGGCTCAGGGTTCGGTTCAGGGTCAGTGTCAGTGTCAGTGTTAGCGTCAAGGTCAGGGTCAGGGTCAGGGACAAATTCAGAGTCAGGTGAAGGTTTGGGTTAGGGTTAGTATTCGGGTGAGGTTTAGGGTTAAGATTAAATCTAGGATCAAGGTCAGGATCAGGGTCAGGGTCAGTATCAGGGTCAGGTAAGGGTTAGGGTCATGGTCAGTGTCGGAATTAGGTTCAGAGTCAGGGTAAGTGTTCAGTTTACGGTCATGTTCACCGTCAAGGACAGGGTCAAGTTCAGGGCAGTTTCAGGGCTAGGGTCAGGGCTCGAGTCTGGGTCAGGGTCAGGTTGAGGGTCAGAAGCAAGGTCAGAATCAGGGTTAGGTTCAGAATGAGGGTCAGGGTCAGAGTTAGTGTAACGGTCAGGCTCAGGGTCAGAGTCATGTTATGAGTTACGTCATGTTCAGGATAAGGGTCATGGTCAGAATCAGGGTTAGGGTCAATGTCAGGTCATGGTTAAGGTCAAGCGTTACAGTCAGGATCAGCGGTGATGATCAGGGTCAGGGTCAGGGTCAGCGTCAGGGTTAGGTTGATGGTCAGGTTGACGGTCAGGGTTAAGGTTACGGTAAGGTTCAGGGTCAGGGTCAGGGTAAGGGTCCCGGTCAGTGTCAGTGTTAGAGTGAGGGTTAGATCTAGGGTCAGGGTCAGAATTAGCATTATGTTCACTTAAGGGTGAAGGTCACGGTCAAGGTCAGGGTCAGGGTCAGGGTTAGGGCCATGGTCAGTTTTTGGTCAGGGTCAGGGTCAGGGTCAGAATCAGGGTCAGGGATTGGATCACTGTCAGAGTCAGGGTCAGGGTCTGCTTCAGGTTCAGTGTCAGAGTCAGGTCAGGTTCAGGGTCTGGGTGTGGTTTTGGTCATCGTCAGGGTGATTGTCAAGTCAGGTTGAGGTTCAGTGTCAGGGTTAGATTCAGATTCAGGCTCAGGGTCAAGGCCAGGGTTAGGTTCAGGGTCAGTGTCAAGGTCATGCTGAGGGTTATGTTCACGGTCAGGGTCAAGGTCCGCCTCAGGGTCTGGGTCAGGGTCATGGTCAATGTTAGCGTCAAGGTCAGGTTCAGGGTCAGTGTCAGGTTAGGGTTTGGGACAAATTAGTATTAGGGTTAGGTTTAGGGTTAGGGTTAGGGTTAAATCTAGAGTCAAGCTCACGGTCAGGGTCATGATCCTTGTCAGGGTCAGCATTAGGGTAAGGTTCATGGTCAGGGTCAGGATTCGGGTCAGGGTCAGGGTAAGTGTTAGGGTTACGGTCATGTTCGGAGTCACGGTCTGGGTCACGGTTAGGGTCAGTGTCAGGGTTAGGGTGAGGGTTAGGGTCAGAATCAGGGTCAGGGTCAGGGTCAGGTTTAGTGTTCCGGTCTGGTTCAGGGTCAGTGTCAGGGTTTGGGTTATGGTCAGGTCCAGGGTCAGGGTCAGGGTCATGGTTAAGGTCTGGGTAAAGGCCAGTGTCAGGGTTAGCCTAGCGTTCGAGTTCTTCTTTGGGTAAGTGTTAGTGGTACCGTTATGTTCAGGTTCAAGGTCAGGGTCAGGTTTAGGGTCAGGGTCAGGGTTAGGTTTATGGTCAGTTCAGGGTCAGGGTTAGCTTCCGGGTCAGGCTCAGGTTCAGGGTCAGGATTCGGGTCAAGGTCAGTGTCAAAGTCAGTGTTATGGTAAGAATTGGGGTCCGGTATGTTTCAGGGTCAGAGTCAAGTTCAGTGTCAGGGGCAGGGTGAGCATCAAGGTCGGGGTCAGTGTTAGGGTTAGGGTTAGGGCTACTATTAGGGGTAGGTTCGCGTTAGGGCTAGGGTCAAGGTCACGGTCCATGTCAGGGTAAGGGTTAGTGTTAGAATCAGGTTCACTGCCAGGGTATGGCTTAGGTTCAGGGTCAGTGTCAGAATCACGGTCAGGTTTAGGGTTCAGGTAATGGTCTGTGTCAGGGTCAGGGTAAGAATTACGGTAAGGTTCATGTTCAGGGTCAAAATAAGGGTCATGGTCACGGTCAGTGTCAGGGTTAGCTCAGGGGTCAGGGTCAGGGTCAGGTTTAGGGTTATGTTCCGGTAAGGGTCAGGGTCACGGTCAAGGTCAGGTTCAGGGTCAGACTTAGGGTCATGGTCAATTCACGGTCAGGGTTAGGGTCAGGGTCCCAGGCAGAATCAGGGTCAGGTTTTGGATCACTGTCAGGGTCAGGGTCAGTGTCTGGTTCAGGTTCAGTGTCAGGTTCAGGATCAGTTTCAGGGTCTGGTCAGGTTCAGAGCCAGGGTCAGGGTCAGGATGAAGGTTAGGGTCCGGGTCAGCTTCAGTGTCAGGGTTAGGGTTACGGTTAAGTTCAGGGTTAGTGTCAGGGTCAGAGTTACGGTTAGTGTCAGGTTTAGGGTCAGGATCAAGGTTAGTGTTTGGGTCCATGTCAGAGTTAGTGTCAGGGTCAGTTGCAGGTTCAGGGTCAGTGTTGGGGTTGGGGTCAATGTTCGGGTCAGGCTCAGGGTCAGGGTTCGTGTCAAGGTCAGGTTCAGGGTCAGTGTCAGGGTTAGGTTCAGAATCAGGCTCAGGGTCAGGGCCAGGGTTAGGTTCCGTGTTAATGTCAAGGTCAAGGAAAGGGTTCTGTTCAAAGTCAGTCGCAAGGTCAGGGTCAGAGTCAGGGTCTGGTTCAGGGTCAGGGTCAGTGTCAGGGTCATTGTCCGGTTAGTTTGTGGGTTAGGATTCCTGTTAGGGATAGGTTAGGGTTAAGTGTAGGGTTAGGATGAAATCGAAGGTCAAAAACAGGGTCAGGGTTCGGCTCAGTATCAGGGTCAGCTTAGGGTTAGGATCATGGTCAGTGTCAGGGTTAGGGTCAGGGTCATGGTAAGTGTTAGGTTTATGCTCATGTTCAGGGTCAAGAACAGGGTCACAGTCAGGTTCAGTGTCAGGGTCAGGGTTAGCATTAAGGCATGGTTCAGGGTCAGGGTCAGGATTACTGTTAGGGTCAAGGTTAGGGTTATTTTTGGGATAGGGTTCGGTTTAGGGCTAGGGTCAAGGTCAGGGTCTGTGTCAGGGTAAGTGTAACGATAAGGGTTAGCGTCAGAGTCAGGGTCAGTAACAGGGTCAAGGGTAGGTATAAGATTAGGGTCAGGGACAGGATTAGGGTCATGGTCAGGGTCAGGATCAAGGTTACGGTTTGGGTCAGGTTCAGTTTCAGGATGAGGGTTACGGTCAAGTTCAGGGTCAGTGTCAGGGTCAGGATTATGGTTAGTGTCAAGGTGAAGCTCAGGGTCAGGTTTTGTGTCAGGTTTACTGTCAGAATCATCGGTCAAGGTCAGGGTTGGAGTTAGGGTCAGGTTCGGGGTCAGCGTCGAGGCCAGTGTCAGGCTTACATTTAGTGTCAGGTTTACGGTCAGTGTCAAGGTGATGGTCACGTTTAGGTTTAGGGTCAGCCTTTAGGTCAAGGACATGGTTAGGGTTAGGTTTACGGTCAGGGTGAGGTTCAGGGTTAAAGTGTGGGTCTGCATCAGGTTCAGGTCAGGTTTATGGTTAAGGTTTAAAGAAGATTGCATTTTGATATATTGCAACAATTCTTGCTTTTCATGTATTGGATATCACTCACTATTACAGAATCACACAAAAACTCCTTGAAGACACAGTAGTGAAGTACATGGGGTTAAGCTCTTATAGCTCTGGTATGTTTAGTCAGCACTGAACAGTGTCAAATTCCATTCTGTATTGACTTTGAGATACACTGCCGTGTTTTTCTGAACTGCACCAAGTACGTCACTTATTGCACATGAGAATATTGGAGTGCCTGCCCGATTACTCTTTGGACAGATGTGACTTTTGTTTTACTGAGGAGCCTGAAAGTGTGAACGTGCTAAGTGCATTCCCAGAGAAACGACAGTGGAAATTCGTAGGAAGCGGGTTCTCGTTTCCCTAACGAACAAGGCACCTGCCTTGCTGCTACTGAAGCAAACTTCTTAATATATGATATTGCACAAGATACCATTGCTATAGATCAATCTTTCATGTCCAGGTTAGCAATCACTGTTAGGGTTAGGGATAGGTTGGAATGCACAAGCACCTATTTTGAATACTTGCGCTTGTAACAGAGACATGCAAAGTAGCACAGCTCTTACAGCACTGTTTAGTTTAATGTATCACACCACGGAAGCCATGTCAAGCACAATTATTACATCTATTTGCTTTGGGAACTCTGCTTTGTTTCACTGAAGTGCGCCATGTACATAGTACATTACACATGAAAAAGGACCAGAGAGAATGTTGATTGCAGGATGGAAAGATGGGACACAACTTTTAGGTAAGCATATTGAACGCCACTGACACATTTCAACATCTCAGCGATCATCGAATGCCACACAGTTCCTATAGTGAAAATTCGTAAGAAGCGGGCTCAGAACGTCCTGGTGTTCATGTCACTCTGCTTGCTGAAAACAAGCACCCTCCATGATCAAGCACATTGCATCCTGAACCACTGCAATAGTTCTCGCTTTTCATGTATGAGATATCAGTGTCTAATTCAGAATCACCCAAGAAAAGCTATGGTGAAACACGTGGAAACACAAAATAGCAGCATACCGTGTAATGCTAATAGAGCCACGCTACTTGCTCATAAGCAATGTAAACTTTAAATTCTTATCTGCACTTACTTTGGCCTACACTGCCGTGTTTCTCAGACCTTCACCAAGTACATTCTTTATTGCACATGAGATTATCAGAGTACCTGCCCAATTGCTGTTTTCACAGATATGACATGTGTTTTACTTATGATCCTGAAAGCATGAATGCGCTACCTGAATTCCTGGAGTTCCGACAGTGGAAATTCTTAGAAAGCAGGTTCTCGTTTTCCGGAAAGACAAGGCATCTGCCTTGCTGCCACTGAAGCAAACTTCATAATATATGATATTGAACCAGATACCATTCTTGTAGTTCTGTCTTACACGTCCAGGTAAGCAATCACTGCTAGAGTTATTGATAGGTGGTAACGCACAAGAACCCATCATGAATATTTGAGTTTGTAACGGAGATACGCAAAGTTGCACAGCTCTCGCACCATTGTTTCGTTAAAGGTATCACAGCACTAAAGCCATATCAAGTACAATTCTTATTTGTATATGCTTTGGGCACTGTGCTTTGTTTCCCTGAAGTGCACCAAGTACGTGGTATATTGCACAGGAAAATAAACCAGAGAGAGTTAGGAAAGGTTTAGTGTTAGGGTATTGTTCGCTTTAGGCTTAGGGTGGGGTTAGGATCAGGGTCAGGGCGAGGTTCAGGGTCAGAATCAGTATCAGGTCAGGGTGAGATTCAGTGCAAGAGACAAGGTCAGGGTCCGGACCAGGGTCTGAGTTAGTGTTAGGGTAAAAGTTAGTGTCAGCGTTAGGGTCAAGGTCAGGGTCACGGTTAGGTTTCGGGTCAAGGTCAGGGTTAAATTGAGGGTCAGGGTTAGGTTCAGAGTGAGGCTCAGGGTCAGTGTAAGCGTTAGGTCAGGGCCAGTTTCAGGCTTGTGTCATTTAGAGCGTTAGGGTCAGGGCCAGGGTCAACATCAGGGTCAGGGTCTGGGTGAGGGACACAATCAGGGTTTTGGTTTTGGTCCGGGTGAGGTCATGGGTAGGGTGAGGCTTAGGGTCAAGATCAGGGTCAGGGTCCTGATTCGGGTCAGGGTCAGTGTCAGGGTTAAGTTTAGGGTTAGGGTTAGTTTTGGGGTAAGTGTTAGGGTTAGGGTTAGGGTAGGGTCAGTGCAAAGATCAGTATCAGGGTGAGATTCAGGGTTAGGGTTAGTTTCAGTGTCTGGTTCAGGGTCACTTTCTGGTTTGGAGCCAGGGTAGGGTCAGGGTTAGCATCAGGGTCAGGATCAGGGTCAGTTTGAGTGTCAGGGTAAAAGTTAGGGTTACGTCAGAATTAGGGTCAGTGTCAGTGTCAGGGTGAGGGTTGGCGTCAGTGTCAGGTTCAGAGTCAGGGTCAGGGTTAGTGTCAGGTTCAGGTTCAGGGTCAAGGTCAAGGTCAGGGTTAGAGTTGGGGTCAGGTTCAGGTTCAGGGTCAAGGTCAAGGTCAGGGTTAGAGTTAGGGTCAGGTTCAGGTTCAGGATCAAGGTCAAGGTCAGGGTTAGGGTCAGGGTCAGGGTTAGTTTTACTGTCAGGTTTAGGGTCAGGGTCAAGGTCAAGGTCGGGGTGAGGTTTCCTGTCATTGTCTGGGTCAAGGTCAGGTATAGTGTTATGGTTTTGGTCATGGTTAGTGTTAGGGTTAGTGTCTGGTTCAGAGTCAGGGTCATCCTGATGGTGAGAGTTAGCGTGAGGGTCACGCTCAAGGTCAGGTTCAGTGTCTCTGTCATGGTCAGGGTCTGGTTCAGAGACAAGGTCAGGTTCAGGGGGAGCGTCAACATCGGTTTCTGGTCAGGGTCAGGGTCATGGTTAGGGTGAGGGCTAGTGTCAAGATGAGAATCAATGTCAGTGTCACGGTTAGGCTCAGGGTCGGGGCCAGGGTTAGGTCAAGGGTCAGTGTCAGGGTCAGGGTAAGCTTCCGCATCAGGCTTAAGTTTAGGGTTAGTGTTAGGGTCAAGGTCAGTGTCAAGGTCAGTGTCATGGTAAGAATCAGATTCAGGTATGGTTCAGGGTCCCGGTCTGGTTCAGGGTCAGTGTCAAGGTCAGTGTCAAAGTCAGGGTTAGCATCAATGTCTGGGTCAGGGTCAGGGTCAGGGTCAGGTTCCGGGTCAGGGTCAGAGTTATGGTTAGTGTCAAGTGTAGGGCCAGGTTCAGGGGTAGTGATACGGTCCGTGTCAGGGTCAGGGTCAGGGTCATTGTGAGTGTTAGGATCAGGGTCAGAGTCAGGGTTAGTGTCAAGATAAGTTTCAGGGTCAGTGTCAGGGTTAGGTTCAGAGTCAGGCTTAGGGTTCGGACCAGGGTTAGGTTCAGGTCAGTGTCAAGGTCAGGGTGAGGTTCATGTTCAGTGTCAGGGTCAACGTCAGGGTCAGGGTCTGGGTCAGGCTCCGGGTTTGGTGCAGGGTCAGTGTCAGTGTCAGTGTTAGCATCAAGGTCAGGGTCAGGGTCAGGGACAAATTCAGTGTCAGTTTAAGGTTTGGGTTACGGTTAATATTAGGGTAGGTTTAGGGTTAAGAATAAATCTAGGAGGAAGGTCAGGGTCAGGGGCAGGTTAGGGTTAGGGTCATGGTCAGTCTCAGGGTTAGGGTCAAGTCAGGGTTAGTTTCATGGTCAGTTCACAGTAAGGGCTAGAATCAGGGTCTGAATCAGGGTCAGGGTTAGGGTCACTGTCAGGGTAAGGGTCAGGGTCTGGATCAGGTTCAGTGACAGGGTCAGGATCAGTGTCAGGGAAGAAGACATGTCAGTGTCAGGATCAGTTTTAGGGTCAGGTCAGGGTAAGGGTCAGGGACATAATTAGGGTCAGAGTCAGAGTCAGGATCAAGGTTAGGGTCAGGGTCAGTGTCAGGGTTAGGATAAGAATTACGGTCAAGTTCAGGGTCAGGGTCAGGGTCAGAGTTATGGTTAGTGTCAGGTTTCGGGCTGGGTCAGGGTTAGTGGTAGTGTCCATGTCAGTGTCAGGGTCAGCGTTAGGGTCAGGGTTAGTGTCAAGTTCAGGTTCAGGGTCAGTGTCAGCTTTAGGTTCGGAGTCAGGCTTAGGGTCAGGGCCAGGGTTCGGTTCAGGTAAGTGTCAAGGTCAGAGTGAGGGTTATGTTCAGTGTCAGGGTCAAGGTGACAGTCTGGTCAGGCTCAGGGTTCGGTTCAGGGTCAGTGTCAGTGTCAGTGTTAGCGTCAAGGTCAGGGTCAGGGTCAGGGACAAATTCAGAGTCAGGTGAAGGTTTGGGTTAGGGTTAGTATTCGGGTGAGGTTTAGGGTTAAGATTAAATCTAGGATCAAGGTCAGGATCAGGGTCAGGGTCAGTATCAGGGTCAGGTAAGGGTTAGGGTCATGGTCAGTGTCGGAATTAGGTTCAGAGTCAGGGTAAGTGTTCAGTTTACGGTCATGTTCACCGTCAAGGACAGGGTCAAGTTCAGGGCAGTTTCAGGGCTAGGGTCAGGGCTCGAGTCTGGGTCAGGGTCAGGTTGAGGGTCAGAAGCAAGGTCAGAATCAGGGTTAGGTTCAGAATGAGGGTCAGGGTCAGAGTTAGTGTAACGGTCAGGCTCAGGGTCAGAGTCATGTTATGAGTTACGTCATGTTCAGGATAAGGGTCATGGTCAGAATCAGGGTTAGGGTCAATGTCAGGTCATGGTTAAGGTCAGCGTTGCAGTCAGGATCAGCGGTGATGATCAGGGTCAGGGTCAGGGTCAGCGTCAGGGTTAGGTTGATGGTCAGGTTGACGGTCAGGGTTAAGGTTACGGTAAGGTTCAGGGTCAGGGTCAGGGTAAGGGTCACGGTCACGGTCAGTGTCAGTGTTAGAGTGAGGGTTAGATCTAGGGTCAGGGTCAGAATTAGCATTATGTTCACTTAAGGGTGAAGGTCACGGTCAAGGTCAGGGTCAGGGTCAGGGTTAGGGCCATGGTCAGTTTTTGGTCAGGGTCAGGGTCAGGGTCAGAATCAGGGTCAGGGATTGGATCACTGTCAGAGTCAGGGTCAGGGTCTGCTTCAGGTTCAGTGTCAGAGTCAGGTCAGGTTCAGGGTCTGGGTGTGGTTTTGGTCATCGTCAGGGTGATTGTCAAGTCAGGTTGAGGTTCAGTGTCAGGGTTAGATTCAGATTCAGGCTCAGGGTCAAGGCCAGGGTTAGGTTCAGGGTCAGTGTCAAGGTCATGCTGAGGGTTATGTTCACGGTCAGGGTCAAGGTCCGCCTCAGGGTCTGGGTCAGGGTCATGGTCAATGTTAGCGTCAAGGTCAGGTTCAGGGTCAGTGTCAGGTTAGGGTTTGGGACAAATTAGTATTAGGGTTAGGTTTAGGGTTAGGGTTAGGGTTAAATCTAGAGTCAAGCTCACGGTCAGGGTCATGATCCTTGTCAGGGTCAGCATTAGGGTAAGGTTCATGGTCAGGGTCAGGATTCGGGTCAGGGTCAGGGTAAGTGTTAGGGTTACGGTCATGTTAGGAGTCACGGTCTGGGACACGGTTAGGGTCAGTGTCAGGGTTAGGGTGAGGTTTAGGGTCAGAATCAGGGTCAGGGTCAGGGTCAGGTTTAGTGTTCCGGTCTGGTTCAGGGTCAGTGTCAGGGTTTGGGTTATGGTCAGGTCCAGGGTCAGGGTCAGGGTCATGGTTAAGGTCTGGGTAAAGGCCAGTGTCAGGGTTAGCCTAGCGTTCGAGTTCTTCTTTGGGTAAGTGTTAGTGGTACCGTTATGTTCAGGTTCAAGGTCAGGGTCAGGTTTAGGGTCAGGGTCAGGGTTAGGTTTATGGTCAGTTCAGGGTCAGGGTTAGCTTCCGGGTCAGGCTCAGGTTCAGGGTCAGGATTCGGGTCAAGGTCAGTGTCAAAGTCAGTGTTATGGTAAGAATTGGGGTCCGGTATGTTTCAGGGTCAGAGTCAAGTTCAGTGTCAGGGGCAGGGTGAGCATCAAGGTCGGGGTCAGTGTTAGGGTTAGGGTTAGGGCTACTATTAGGGGTAGGTTCGCGTTAGGGCTAGGGTCAAGGTCACGGTCCATGTCAGGGTAAGGGTTAGTGTTAGAATCAGGTTCACTGCCAGGGTATGGCTTAGGTTCAGGGTCAGTGTCAGAATCACGGTCAGGTTTAGGGTTCAGGTAATGGTCTGTGTCAGGGTCAGGGTAAGAATTACGGTAAGGTTCATGTTCAGGGTCAAAATAAGGGTCATGGTCACGGTCAGTGTCAGGGTTAGCTCAGGGGTCGGGGTCAGGGTCAGGTTTAGGGTTATGTTCCGGTAAGGGTCAGGGTCACGGTCAAGGTCAGGTTCAGGGTCAGACTTAGGGTCATGGTCAATTCACGGTCAGGGTTAGGGTCAGGGTCCCAGGCAGAATCAGGGTCAGGTTTTGGATCACTGTCAGGGTCAGGGTCAGTGTCTGGTTCAGGTTCAGTGTCAGGTTCAGGATCAGTTTCAGGGTCTGGTCAGGTTCAGAGCCAGGGTCAGGGTCAGGATGAAGGTTAGGGTCCGGGTCAGCTTCAGTGTCAGGGTTAGGGTTACGGTTAAGTTCAGGGTTAGTGTCAGGGTCAGAGTTACGGTTAGTGTCAGGTTTAGGGTCAGGATCAAGGTTAGTGTTTGGGTCCATGTCAGAGTTAGTGTCAGGGTCAGTTGCAGGTTCAGGGTCAGTGTTGGGGTTGGGGTCAATGTTCGGGTCAGGCTCAGGGTCAGGGTTCGTGTCAAGGTCAGGTTCAGGGTCAGTGTCAGGGTTAGGTTCAGAATCAGGCTCAGGGTCAGGGCCAGGGTTAGGTTCCGTGTTAATGTCAAGGTCAAGGAAAGGGTTCTGTTCAAAGTCAGACGCAAGGTCAGGGTCAGAGTCAGGGTCTGGTTCAGGGTCAGGGTCAGTGTCAGGGTCATTGTCCGGTTAGTTTGTGGGTTAGGATTCCTGTTAGGGATAGGTTAGGGTTAAGTGTAGGGTTAGGATGAAATCGAAGGTCAAAAACAGGGTCAGGGTTCGGCTCAGTATCAGGGTTAGGGTCAGGGTCATGGTAAGTGTTAGGTTTATGCTCATGTTCAGGGTCAAGAACAGGGTCACAGTCAGGTTCAGTGTCAGGGTCAGGGTTAGCATTAAGGCATGGTTCAGGGTCAGGGTCAGGATTACTGTTAGGGTCAAGGTTAGGGTTATTTTTGGGATAGGGTTCGGTTTAGGGCTAGGGTCAAGGTCAGGGTCTGTGTCAGGGTAAGTGTAACGATAAGGGTTAGCGTCAGAGTCAGGGTCAGTAACAGGGTCAAGGGTAGGTATAAGATTAGGGTCAGGGACAGGATTAGGGTCATGGTCAGGGTCAGGATCAAGGTTACGGTTTGGGTCAGGTTCAGTTTCAGGATGAGGGTTACGGTCAAGTTCAGGGTCAGTGTCAGGGTCAGGATTATGGTTAGTGTCAAGGTGAAGCTCAGGGTCAGGTTTTGTGTCAGGTTTACTGTCAGAATCATCGGTCAAGGTCAGGGTTGGAGTTAGGGTCAGGTTCGGGGTCAGCGTCGAGGCCAGTGTCAGGCTTACATTTAGTGTCAGGTTTACGGTCAGTGTCAAGGTGATGGTCACGTTTAGGTTTAGGGTCAGCCTTTAGGTCAAGGACATGGTTAGGGTTAGGTTTACGGTCAGGGTGAGGTTCAGGGTTAAAGTGTGGGTCTGCATCAGGTTCAGGTCAGGTTTATGGTTAAGGTTTAAAGAAGATTGCATTTTGATATATTGCAACAATTCTTGCTTTTCATGTATTGGATATCACTCACTATTACAGAATCACACAAAAACTCCTTGAAGACACAGTAGTGAAGTACATGGGGTTAAGCTCTTATAGCTCTGGTATGTTTAGTCAGCACTGAACAGTGTCAAATTCCATTCTGTATTGACTTTGAGATACACTGCCGTGTTTTTCTGAACTGCACCAAGTACGTCACTTATTGCACATGAGAATATTGGAGTGCCTGCCCGATTACTCTTTGGACAGATGTGACTTTTGTTTTACTGAGGAGCCTGAAAGTGTGGACGTGCTAAGTGCATTCCCAGAGAAACGACAGTGGAAATTCGTAGGAAGCGGGTTCTCGTTTCCCTAACGAACAAGGCACCTGCCTTGCTGCTACTGAAGCAAACTTCTTAATATATGATATTGCACAAGATACCATTGCTATAGATCAATCTTTCATGTCCAGGTTAGCAATCACTGTTAGGGTTAGGGATAGGTTGGAATGCACAAGCACCTATTTTGAATACTTGCGCTTGTAACAGAGACATGCAAAGTAGCACAGCTCTTACAGCACTGTTTAGTTTAATGTATCACACCACGGAAGCCATGTCAAGCACAATTATTACATCTATTTGCTTTGGGAACTCTGCTTTGTTTCACTGAAGTGCGCCATGTACATAGTACATTACACATGAAAAAGGACCAGAGAGAATGTTGATTGCAGGATGGAAAGATGGGACACAACTTTTAGGTAAGCATATTGAACGCCACTGACACATTTCAACATCTCAGCGATCATCGAATGCCACACAGTTCCTATAGTGAAAATTCGTAAGAAGCGGGCTCAGAACGTCCTGGTGTTCATGTCACTCTGCTTGCTGAAAACAAGCACCCTCCATGATCAAGCACATTGCATCCTGAACCACTGCAATAGTTCTCGCTTTTCATGTATGAGATATCAGTGTCTAATTCAGAATCACCCAAGAAAAGCTATGGTGAAACACGTGGAAACACAAAATAGCAGCATACCGTGTAATGCTAATAGAGCCACGCTACTTGCTCATAAGCAATGTAAACTGTAAAATTCCCATTTGGACGTACTTTGGCTTACACTACCGTGTTTCTCAGAACTTCACCAAATACATCCTGTATTGCACATGAGACTATCAGAGTATCTGCCCAATTGCTGTTTTGACAGATGTGACATGTGTTTTACTTATGATCCTGAAAGCGTGAATGTGCTACGTGAATTCCGGAGAACCGACACCGGAAATTCGTAGGAAGCGGGTTCTCGTTTTCCTGGATTACGAGGCATCTGCCTTGCTACCACTGAAGCAAACGTCATAATATATGATATTGCACCAAATATCATTCCTGTAGTTCTCTTGTACACGTCCAGGTTAGCAATCACTATTACGGTTAGTGATAGGTGGTAGCATACGAGAACCCATTATGAATACTTGAGTGTGTAACAGAGAAGCATAAAGTTGCACAGCTCTTAGGCATTGTTTAGTGAAATGTAGCACAGCACTAAAGACATATCAAGTACAATTCTTATTTGTATTTGCATTGGGAACTGTGCTATGTTTCTCTGAAGTGCACCAAGTACCTGTTCCATTGCACATGAAAATGGACCAGAGAGAATGCCGATTGCAGGATGTAAAGATGTGACGTATCTTTTAGGTAAGCATTTTGAAGGCCAATGACACATTTCAGCTTCTAAGTGCCACACAGTTCTTTTAGTGCAAATTCGTTGGAAGCGGGTCCAGAAGTGTCCCGCGATTTAAGTCACTCTGCTTGCGGAAAATCAAGCATGCGCAATGATCAAGCACATTGCATTCTGAACCATTGCATTAGTTTACGATGTTCATGTACGGGATATCAGTCTCTATTTCAGAATCACCCAAGAATAGCTATGGTGAAACGCTTGGAATCACAAAAGTGCAGCACACAGTGTCATGCTATTAGAGCTACGGTACGTGCTCATAAGCAATGTAAACTTTAAATTCTTATCTGCACTTACTTTGGCCTACACTGCCGTGTTTCTCAGACCTTCACCAAGTACATTCTTTATTGCACATGAGATTATCAGAGTACCTGCCCAATTGCTGTTTTCACAGATATGACATGTGTTTTACTTATGATCCTGAAAGCATGAATGCGCTACCTGAATTCCTGGAGTTCCGACAGTGGAAATTCTTAGAAAGCAGGTTCTCGTTTTCCGGAAAGACAAGGCATCTGCCTTGCTGCCACTGAAGCAAACTTCATAATATATGATATTGAACCAGATACCATTCTTGTAGTTCTGTCTTACACGTCCAGGTAAGCAATCACTGCTAGAGTTATTGATAGGTGGTAACGCACAAGAACCCATCATGAATATTTGAGTTTGTAACGGAGATACATAAAGTTGCACAGCTCTCGCACCATTGTTTCGTTAAAGGTATCACAGCACTAAAGCCATATCAAGTACAATTCTTATTTGTATATGCTTTGGGCACTGTGCTTTGTTTACCTGAAGTGCACCAAGTACGTGGTATATTGCACAGGAAAATAAACCAGAGAGAGTTAGGAAAGGTTTAGTGTTAGGGTATTGTTCGCTTTAGGCTTAGGGTGGGGTTAGGATCAGGGTCAGGGCGAGGTTCAGGGTCAGAATCAGTATCAGGTCAGGGTGAGATTCAGTGCAAGAGACAAGGTCAGGGTCCGGACCAGGGTCTGAGTTAGTGTTAGGGTAAAAGTTAGTGTCAGCGTTAGGGTCAAGGTCAGGGTCACGGTTAGGTTTCGGGTCAAGGTCAGGGTTAAATTGAGGGTCAGGGTTAGGTTCAGAGTGAGGCTCAGGGTCAGTGTAAGCGTTAGGTCAGGGCCAGTTTCAGGCTTGTGTCATTTAGAGCGTTAGGGTCAGGGCCAGGGTCAACATCAGGGTCAGGGTCTGGGTGAGGGACACAATCAGGGTTTTGGTTTTGGTCCGGGTGAGGTCATGGGTAGGGTGAGGCTTAGGGTCAAGATCAGGGTCAGGGTCCTGATTCGGGTCAGGGTCAGTGTCAGGGTTAAGTTTAGGGTTAGGGTTAGTTTTGGGGTAAGTGTTAGGGTTAGGGTTAGGGTAGGGTCAGTGCAAAGATCAGTATCAGGGTGAGATTCAGGGTTAGGGTTAGTTTCAGTGTCTGGTTCAGGGTCACTTTCTGGTTTGGAGCCAGGGTAGGGTCAGGGTTAGCATCAGGGTCAGGATCAGGGTCAGTTTGAGTGTCAGGGTAAAAGTTAGGGTTACGTCAGAATTAGGGTCAGTGTCAGTGTCAGGGTGAGGGTTGGCGTCAGTGTCAGGTTCAGAGTCAGGGTCAGGGTTAGTGTCAGGTTCAGGTTCAGGGTCAAGGTCAAGGTCAGGGTTAGAGTTGGGGTCAGGTTCAGGTTCAGGGTCAAGGTCAAGGTCAGGGTTAGAGTTAGGGTCAGGTTCAGGTTCAGGATCAAGGTCAAGGTCAGGGTTAGGGTCAGGGTCAGGGTTAGTTTTACTGTCAGGTTTAGGGTCAGGGTCAAGGTCAAGGTCGGGGTGAGGTTTCCTGTCATTGTCTGGGTCAAGGTCAGGTATAGTGTTATGGTTTTGGTCATGGTTAGTGTTAGGGTTAGTGTCTGGTTCAGAGTCAGGGTCATCCTGATGGTGAGAGTTAGCGTGAGGGTCACGCTCAAGGTCAGGTTCAGTGTCTCTGTCATGGTCAGGGTCTGGTTCAGAGACAAGGTCAGGTTCAGGGGGAGCGTCAACATCGGTTTCTGGTCAGGGTCAGGGTCATGGTTAGGGTGAGGGCTAGTGTCAAGATGAGAATCAATGTCAGTGTCACGGTTAGGCTCAGGGTCGGGGCCAGGGTTAGGTCAAGGGTCAGTGTCAGGGTCAGGGTAAGCTTCCGCATCAGGCTTAAGTTTAGGGTTAGTGTTAGGGTCAAGGTCAGTGTCAAGGTCAGTGTCATGGTAAGAATCAGATTCAGGTATGGTTCAGGGTCCCGGTCTGGTTCAGGGTCAGTGTCAAGGTCAGTGTCAAAGTCAGGGTTAGCATCAATGTCTGGGTCAGGGTCAGGGTCAGGGTCAGGTTCCGGGTCAGGGTCAGAGTTATGGTTAGTGTCAAGTGTAGGGCCAGGTTCAGGGGTAGTGATACGGTCCGTGTCAGGGTCAGGGTCAGGGTCATTGTGAGTGTTAGGATCAGGGTCAGAGTCAGGGTTAGTGTCAAGATAAGTTTCAGGGTCAGTGTCAGGGTTAGGTTCAGAGTCAGGCTTAGGGTTCGGACCAGGGTTAGGTTCAGGTCAGTGTCAAGGTCAGGGTGAGGTTCATGTTCAGTGTCAGGGTCAACGTCAGGGTCAGGGTCTGGGTCAGGCTCCGGGTTTGGTGCAGGGTCAGTGTCAGTGTCAGTGTTAGCATCAAGGTCAGGGTCAGGGTCAGGGACAAATTCAGTGTCAGTTTAAGGTTTGGGTTACGGTTAATATTAGGGTAGGTTTAGGGTTAAGAATAAATCTAGGAGGAAGGTCAGGGTCAGGGGCAGGTTAGGGTTAGGGTCATGGTCAGTCTGAGGGTTAGGGTCAAGTCAGGGTTAGTTTCATGGTCAGTTCACAGTAAGGGCTAGAATCAGGGTCTGAATCAGGGTCAGGGTTAGGGTCACTGTCAGGGTAAGGGTCAGGGTCTGGATCAGGTTCAGTGACAGGGTCAGGATCAGTGTCAGGGAAGAAGACATGTCAGTGTCAGGATCAGTTTTAGGGTCAGGTCAGGGTAAGGGTCAGGGACATAATTAGGGTCAGAGTCAGAGTCAGGATCAAGGTTAGGGTCAGGGTCAGTGTCAGGGTTAGGATAAGAATTACGGTCAAGTTCAGGGTCAGGGTCAGGGTCAGAGTTATGGTTAGTGTCAGGTTTCGGGCTGGGTCAGGGTTAGTGGTAGTGTCCATGTCAGTGTCAGGGTCAGCGTTAGGGTCAGGGTTAGTGTCAAGTTCAGGTTCAGGGTCAGTGTCAGCTTTAGGTTCGGAGTCAGGCTTAGGGTCAGGGCCAGGGTTCGGTTCAGGTAAGTGTCAAGGTCAGAGTGAGGGTTATGTTCAGTGTCAGGGTCAAGGTGACAGTCTGGTCAGGCTCAGGGTTCGGTTCAGGGTCAGTGTCAGTGTCAGTGTTAGCGTCAAGGTCAGGGTCAGGGTCAGGGACAAATTCAGAGTCAGGTGAAGGTTTGGGTTAGGGTTAGTATTCGGGTGAGGTTTAGGGTTAAGATTAAATCTAGGATCAAGGTCAGGATCAGGGTCAGGGTCAGTATCAGGGTCAGGTAAGGGTTAGGGTCATGGTCAGTGTCGGAATTAGGTTCAGAGTCAGGGTAAGTGTTCAGTTTACGGTCATGTTCACCGTCAAGGACAGGGTCAAGTTCAGGGCAGTTTCAGGGCTAGGGTCAGGGCTCGAGTCTGGGTCAGGGTCAGGTTGAGGGTCAGAAGCAAGGTCAGAATCAGGGTTAGGTTCAGAATGAGGGTCAGGGTCAGAGTTAGTGTAACGGTCAGGCTCAGGGTCAGAGTCATGTTATGAGTTACGTCATGTTCAGGATAAGGGTCATGGTCAGAATCAGGGTTAGGGTCAATGTCAGGTCATGGTTAAGGTCAGCGTTGCAGTCAGGATCAGCGGTGATGATCAGGGTCAGGGTCAGGGTCAGCGTCAGGGTTAGGTTGATGGTCAGGTTGACGGTCAGGGTTAAGGTTACGGTAAGGTTCAGGGTCAGGGTCAGGGGAAGGGTCCCGGTCCCGGTCAGTGTCAGTGTTAGAGTGAGGGTTAGATCTAGGGTCAGGGTCAGAATTAGCATTATGTTCACTTAAGGGTGAAGGTCACGGTCAAGGTCAGGGTCAGGGTCAGGGTTAGGGCCATGGTCAGTTTTTGGTCAGGGTCAGGGTCAGGGTCAGAATCAGGGTCAGGGATTGGATCACTGTCAGAGTCAGGGTCAGGGTCTGCTTCAGGTTCAGTGTCAGAGTCAGGTCAGGTTCAGGGTCTGGGTGTGGTTTTGGTCATCGTCAGGGTGATTGTCAAGTCAGGTTGAGGTTCAGTGTCAGG
Source organism: Cynopterus sphinx (assembly GCA_030015415.1). NCBI lineage: Eukaryota > Metazoa > Chordata > Mammalia > Chiroptera > Pteropodidae > Cynopterus > Cynopterus sphinx. The sequence goes on from CM057382.1 coordinate 59,356,690, forward strand.
GTTAGATTCAGATTCAGGCTCAGGGTCAAGGCCAGGGTTAGGTTCAGGGTCAGTGTCAAGGTCATGCTGAGGGTTATGTTCACGGTCAGGGTCAAGGTCCGCCTCAGGGTCTGGGTCAGGGTCATGGTCAATGTTAGCGTCAAGGTCAGGTTCAGGGTCAGTGTCAGGTTAGGGTTTGGGACAAATTAGTATTAGGGTTAGGTTTAGGGTTAGGGTTAGGGTTAAATCTAGAGTCAAGCTCACGGTCAGGGTCATGATCCTTGTCAGGGTCAGCATTAGGGTAAGGTTCATGGTCAGGGTCAGGATTCGGGTCAGGGTCAGGGTAAGTGTTAGGGTTACGGTCATGTTCGGAGTCACGGTCTGGGTCACGGTTAGGGTCAGTGTCAGGGTTAGGGTGAGGGTTAGGGTCAGAATCAGGGTCAGGGTCAGGGTCAGGTTTAGTGTTCCGGTCTGGTTCAGGGTCAGTGTCAGGGTTTGGGTTATGGTCAGGTCCAGGGTCAGGGTCAGGGTCATGGTTAAGGTCTGGGTAAAGGCCAGTGTCAGGGTTAGCCTAGCGTTCGAGTTCTTCTTTGGGTAAGTGTTAGTGGTACCGTTATGTTCAGGTTCAAGGTCAGGGTCAGGTTTAGGGTCAGGGTCAGGGTTAGGTTTATGGTCAGTTCAGGGTCAGGGTTAGCTTCCGGGTCAGGCTCAGGTTCAGGGTCAGGATTCGGGTCAAGGTCAGTGTCAAAGTCAGTGTTATGGTAAGAATTGGGGTCCGGTATGTTTCAGGGTCAGAGTCAAGTTCAGTGTCAGGGGCAGGGTGAGCATCAAGGTCGGGGTCAGTGTTAGGGTTAGGGTTAGGGCTACTATTAGGGGTAGGTTCGCGTTAGGGCTAGGGTCAAGGTCACGGTCCATGTCAGGGTAAGGGTTAGTGTTAGAATCAGGTTCACTGCCAGGGTATGGCTTAGGTTCAGGGTCAGTGTCAGAATCACGGTCAGGTTTAGGGTTCAGGTAATGGTCTGTGTCAGGGTCAGGGTAAGAATTACGGTAAGGTTCATGTTCAGGGTCAAAATAAGGGTCATGGTCACGGTCAGTGTCAGGGTTAGCTACTGGGTCGGGGTCAGGGTCAGGTTTAGGGTTATGTTCCGGTAAGGGTCAGGGTCACGGTCAAGGTCAGGTTCAGGGTCAGACTTAGGGTCATGGTCAATTCACGGTCAGGGTTAGGGTCAGGGTCCCAGGCAGAATCAGGGTCAGGTTTTGGATCACTGTCAGGGTCAGGGTCAGTGTCTGGTTCAGGTTCAGTGTCAGGTTCAGGATCAGTTTCAGGGTCTGGTCAGGTTCAGAGCCAGGGTCAGGGTCAGGATGAAGGTTAGGGTCCGGGTCAGCTTCAGTGTCAGGGTTAGGGTTACGGTTAAGTTCAGGGTTAGTGTCAGGGTCAGAGTTACGGTTAGTGTCAGGTTTAGGGTCAGGATCAAGGTTAGTGTTTGGGTCCATGTCAGAGTTAGTGTCAGGGTCAGTTGCAGGTTCAGGGTCAGTGTTGGGGTTGGGGTCAATGTTCGGGTCAGGCTCAGGGTCAGGGTTCGTGTCAAGGTCAGGTTCAGGGTCAGTGTCAGGGTTAGGTTCAGAATCAGGCTCAGGGTCAGGGCCAGGGTTAGGTTCCGTGTTAATGTCAAGGTCAAGGAAAGGGTTCTGTTCAAAGTCAGACGCAAGGTCAGGGTCAGAGTCAGGGTCTGGTTCAGGGTCAGGGTCAGTGTCAGGGTCATTGTCCGGTTAGTTTGTGGGTTAGGATTCCTGTTAGGGATAGGTTAGGGTTAAGTGTAGGGTTAGGATGAAATCGAAGGTCAAAAACAGGGTCAGGGTTCGGCTCAGTATCAGGGTCAGCTTAGGGTTAGGATCATGGTCAGTGTCAGGGTTAGGGTCAGGGTCATGGTAAGTGTTAGGTTTATGCTCATGTTCAGGGTCAAGAACAGGGTCACAGTCAGGTTCAGTGTCAGGGTCAGGGTTAGCATTAAGGCATGGTTCAGGGTCAGGGTCAGGATTACTGTTAGGGTCAAGGTTAGGGTTATTTTTGGGATAGGGTTCGGTTTAGGGCTAGGGTCAAGGTCAGGGTCTGTGTCAGGGTAAGTGTAACGATAAGGGTTAGCGTCAGAGTCAGGGTCAGTAACAGGGTCAAGGGTAGGTATAAGATTAGGGTCAGGGACAGGATTAGGGTCATGGTCAGGGTCAGGATCAAGGTTACGGTTTGGGTCAGGTTCAGTTTCAGGATGAGGGTTACGGTCAAGTTCAGGGTCAGTGTCAGGGTCAGGATTATGGTTAGTGTCAAGGTGAAGCTCAGGGTCAGGTTTTGTGTCAGGTTTACTGTCAGAATCATCGGTCAAGGTCAGGGTTGGAGTTAGGGTCAGGTTCGGGGTCAGCGTCGAGGCCAGTGTCAGGCTTACATTTAGTGTCAGGTTTACGGTCAGTGTCAAGGTGATGGTCACGTTTAGGTTTAGGGTCAGCCTTTAGGTCAAGGACATGGTTAGGGTTAGGTTTACGGTCAGGGTGAGGTTCAGGGTTAAAGTGTGGGTCTGCATCAGGTTCAGGTCAGGTTTATGGTTAAGGTTTAAAGAAGATTGCATTTTGATATATTGCAACAATTCTTGCTTTTCATGTATTGGATATCACTCACTATTACAGAATCACACAAAAACTCCTTGAAGACACAGTAGTGAAGTACATGGGGTTAAGCTCTTATAGCTCTGGTATGTTTAGTCAGCACTGAACAGTGTCAAATTCCATTCTGTATTGACTTTGAGATACACTGCCGTGTTTTTCTGAACTGCACCAAGTACGTCACTTATTGCACATGAGAATATTGGAGTGCCTGCCCGATTACTCTTTGGACAGATGTGACTTTTGTTTTACTGAGGAGCCTGAAAGTGTGGACGTGCTAAGTGCATTCCCAGAGAAACGACAGTGGAAATTCGTAGGAAGCGGGTTCTCGTTTCCCTAACGAACAAGGCACCTGCCTTGCTGCTACTGAAGCAAACTTCTTAATATATGATATTGCACAAGATACCATTGCTATAGATCAATCTTTCATGTCCAGGTTAGCAATCACTGTTAGGGTTAGGGATAGGTTGGAATGCACAAGCACCTATTTTGAATACTTGCGCTTGTAACAGAGACATGCAAAGTAGCACAGCTCTTACAGCACTGTTTAGTTTAATGTATCACACCACGGAAGCCATGTCAAGCACAATTATTACATCTATTTGCTTTGGGAACTCTGCTTTGTTTCACTGAAGTGCGCCATGTACATAGTACATTACACATGAAAAAGGACCAGAGAGAATGTTGATTGCAGGATGGAAAGATGGGACACAACTTTTAGGTAAGCATATTGAACGCCACTGACACATTTCAACATCTCAGCGATCATCGAATGCCACACAGTTCCTATAGTGAAAATTCGTAAGAAGCGGGCTCAGAACGTCCTGGTGTTCATGTCACTCTGCTTGCTGAAAACAAGCACCCTCCATGATCAAGCACATTGCATCCTGAACCACTGCAATAGTTCTCGCTTTTCATGTATGAGATATCAGTGTCTAATTCAGAATCACCCAAGAAAAGCTATGGTGAAACACGTGGAAACACAAAATAGCAGCATACCGTGTAATGCTAATAGAGCCACGCTACTTGCTCATAAGCAATGTAAACTGTAAAATTCCCATTTGGACGTACTTTGGCTTACACTACCGTGTTTCTCAGAACTTCACCAAATACATCCTGTATTGCACATGAGACTATCAGAGTATCTGCCCAATTGCTGTTTTGACAGATGTGACATGTGTTTTACTTATGATCCTGAAAGCGTGAATGTGCTACGTGAATTCCCGGAGAACCGACACCGGAAATTCGTAGGAAGCGGGTTCTCGTTTTCCTGGATTACGAGGCATCTGCCTTGCTACCACTGAAGCAAACGTCATAATATATGATATTGCACCAAATATCATTCCTGTAGTTCTCTTGTACACGTCCAGGTTAGCAATCACTATTACGGTTAGTGATAGGTGGTAACGCACGAGAACCCATTATGAATACTTGAGTGTGTAACAGAGAAACGCAAAGTTGCACAGCTCTTAGGCATTGTTTAGTGAAATGTAGCACAGCACTAAAGACATATCAAGTACAATTCTTATTTGTATTTGCATTGGGAACTGTGCTATGTTTCTCTGAAGTGCACCAAGTACCTGTTCCATTGCACATGAAAATGGACCAGAGAGAATGCCGATTGCAGGATGTAAAGATGTGACGTATCTTTTAGGTAAGCATTTTGAAGGCCAATGACACATTTCAGCTTCTAAGTGCCACACAGTTCTTTTAGTGCAAATTCGTTGGAAGCGGGTCCAGAAGTGTCCCGCGATTTAAGTCACTCTGCTTGCGGAAAATCAAGCATGCGCAATGATCAAGCACATTGCATTCTGAACCATTGCATTAGTTTACGATGTTCATGTACGGGATATCAGTCTCTATTTCAGAATCACCCAAGAATAGCTATGGTGAAACGCTTGGAATCACAAAAGTGCAGCACACAGTGTCATGCTATTAGAGCTACGGTACGTGCTCATAAGCAATGTAAACTTTAAATTCTTATCTGCACTTACTTTGGCCTACACTGCCGTGTTTCTCAGACCTTCACCAAGTACATTCTTTATTGCACATGAGATTATCAGAGTACCTGCCCAATTGCTGTTTTCACAGATATGACATGTGTTTTACTTATGATCCTGAAAGCATGAATGCGCTACCTGAATTCCTGGAGTTCCGACAGTGGAAATTCTTAGAAAGCAGGTTCTCGTTTTCCGGAAAGACAAGGCATCTGCCTTGCTGCCACTGAAGCAAACTTCATAATATATGATATTGAACCAGATACCATTCTTGTAGTTCTGTCTTACACGTCCAGGTAAGCAATCACTGCTAGAGTTATTGATAGGTGGTAACGCACAAGAACCCATCATGAATATTTGAGTTTGTAACGGAGATACATAAAGTTGCTCAGCTCTCGCACCATTGGTTCGTTAAAGGTATCACAGCACTAAAGCCATATCAAGTACAATTCTTATTTGTATATGCTTTGGGCACTGTGCTTTGTTTCCTGAAGTGCACCAAGTACGTTGTATATTGCACATGAAAATAAACCAGAGAGAGTTAGGAAAGGTTTAGTGTTAGGGTATTGTTAAACTTTAGGCTTAGGGTGGGGTTAGGATCAGGGTCAGGGCGAGGTTCAGGGTCAGAATCAGTATCAGGTCAGGGTGAGATTCAGTGCAAGAGACAAGGTCAGGGTCCGGACCAGGGTCTGAGTTAGTGTTAGGGTAAAAGTTAGTGTCAGCGTTAGGGTCAAGGTCAGGGTCACGGTTAGGTTTCGGGTCAAGGTCAGGGTTAAATTGAGGGTCAGGGTTAGGTTCAGAGTGAGGCTCAGGGTCAGTGTAAGCGTTAGGTCAGGGCCAGTTTCAGGCTTGTGTCATTTAGAGCGTTAGGGTCAGGGCCAGGGTCAACATCAGGGTCAGGGTCTGGGTGAGGGACACAATCAGGGTTTTGGTTTTGGTCCGGGTGAGGTCATGGGTAGGGTGAGGCTTAGGGTCAAGATCAGGGTCAGGGTCCTGATTCGGGTCAGGGTCAGTGTCAGGGTTAAGTTTAGGGTTAGGGTTAGTTTTGGGGTAAGTGTTAGGGTTAGGGTTAGGGTAGGGTCAGTGCAAAGATCAGTATCAGGGTGAGATTCAGGGTTAGGGTTAGTTTCAGTGTCTGGTTCAGGGTCACTTTCTGGTTTGGAGCCAGGGTAGGGTCAGGGTTAGCATCAGGGTCAGGATCAGGGTCAGTTTGAGTGTCAGGGTAAAAGTTAGGGTTACGTCAGAATTAGGGTCAGTGTCAGTGTCAGGGTGAGGGTTGGCGTCAGTGTCAGGTTCAGAGTCAGGGTCAGGGTTAGTGTCAGGTTCAGGTTCAGGGTCAAGGTCAAGGTCAGGGTTAGAGTTGGGGTCAGGTTCAGGTTCAGGGTCAAGGTCAAGGTCAGGGTTAGAGTTAGGGTCAGGTTCAGGTTCAGGATCAAGGTCAAGGTCAGGGTTAGGGTCAGGGTCAGGGTTAGTTTTACTGTCAGGTTTAGGGTCAGGGTCAAGGTCAAGGTCGGGGTGAGGTTTCCTGTCATTGTCTGGGTCAAGGTCAGGTATAGTGTTATGGTTTTGGTCATGGTTAGTGTTAGGGTTAGTGTCTGGTTCAGAGTCAGGGTCATCCTGATGGTGAGAGTTAGCGTGAGGGTCACGCTCAAGGTCAGGTTCAGTGTCTCTGTCATGGTCAGGGTCTGGTTCAGAGACAAGGTCAGGTTCAGGGGGAGCGTCAACATCGGTTTCTGGTCAGGGTCAGGGTCATGGTTAGGGTGAGGGCTAGTGTCAAGATGAGAATCAATGTCAGTGTCACGGTTAGGCTCAGGGTCGGGGCCAGGGTTAGGTCAAGGGTCAGTGTCAGGGTCAGGGTAAGCTTCCGCATCAGGCTTAAGTTTAGGGTTAGTGTTAGGGTCAAGGTCAGTGTCAAGGTCAGTGTCATGGTAAGAATCAGATTCAGGTATGGTTCAGGGTCCCGGTCTGGTTCAGGGTCAGTGTCAAGGTCAGTGTCAAAGTCAGGGTTAGCATCAATGTCTGGGTCAGGGTCAGGGTCAGGGTCAGGTTCCGGGTCAGGGTCAGAGTTATGGTTAGTGTCAAGTGTAGGGCCAGGTTCAGGGGTAGTGATACGGTCCGTGTCAGGGTCAGGGTCAGGGTCATTGTGAGTGTTAGGATCAGGGTCAGAGTCAGGGTTAGTGTCAAGATAAGTTTCAGGGTCAGTGTCAGGGTTAGGTTCAGAGTCAGGCTTAGGGTTCGGACCAGGGTTAGGTTCAGGTCAGTGTCAAGGTCAGGGTGAGGTTCATGTTCAGTGTCAGGGTCAACGTCAGGGTCAGGGTCTGGGTCAGGCTCCGGGTTTGGTGCAGGGTCAGTGTCAGTGTCAGTGTTAGCATCAAGGTCAGGGTCAGGGTCAGGGACAAATTCAGTGTCAGTTTAAGGTTTGGGTTACGGTTAATATTAGGGTAGGTTTAGGGTTAAGAATAAATCTAGGAGGAAGGTCAGGGTCAGGGGCAGGTTAGGGTTAGGGTCATGGTCAGTCTGAGGGTTAGGGTCAAGTCAGGGTTAGTTTCATGGTCAGTTCACAGTAAGGGCTAGAATCAGGGTCTGAATCAGGGTCAGGGTTAGGGTCACTGTCAGGGTAAGGGTCAGGGTCTGGATCAGGTTCAGTGACAGGGTCAGGATCAGTGTCAGGGAAGAAGACATGTCAGTGTCAGGATCAGTTTTAGGGTCAGGTCAGGGTAAGGGTCAGGGACATAATTAGGGTCAGAGTCAGAGTCAGGATCAAGGTTAGGGTCAGGGTCAGTGTCAGGGTTAGGATAAGAATTACGGTCAAGTTCAGGGTCAGGGTCAGGGTCAGAGTTATGGTTAGTGTCAGGTTTCGGGCTGGGTCAGGGTTAGTGGTAGTGTCCATGTCAGTGTCAGGGTCAGCGTTAGGGTCAGGGTTAGTGTCAAGTTCAGGTTCAGGGTCAGTGTCAGCTTTAGGTTCGGAGTCAGGCTTAGGGTCAGGGCCAGGGTTCGGTTCAGGTAAGTGTCAAGGTCAGAGTGAGGGTTATGTTCAGTGTCAGGGTCAAGGTGACAGTCTGGTCAGGCTCAGGGTTCGGTTCAGGGTCAGTGTCAGTGTCAGTGTTAGCGTCAAGGTCAGGGTCAGGGTCAGGGACAAATTCAGAGTCAGGTGAAGGTTTGGGTTAGGGTTAGTATTCGGGTGAGGTTTAGGGTTAAGATTAAATCTAGGATCAAGGTCAGGATCAGGGTCAGGGTCAGTATCAGGGTCAGGTAAGGGTTAGGGTCATGGTCAGTGTCGGAATTAGGTTCAGAGTCAGGGTAAGTGTTCAGTTTACGGTCATGTTCACCGTCAAGGACAGGGTCAAGTTCAGGGCAGTTTCAGGGCTAGGGTCAGGGCTCGAGTCTGGGTCAGGGTCAGGTTGAGGGTCAGAAGCAAGGTCAGAATCAGGGTTAGGTTCAGAATGAGGGTCAGGGTCAGAGTTAGTGTAACGGTCAGGCTCAGGGTCAGAGTCATGTTATGAGTTACGTCATGTTCAGGATAAGGGTCATGGTCAGAATCAGGGTTAGGGTCAATGTCAGGTCATGGTTAAGGTCAGCGTTGCAGTCAGGATCAGCGGTGATGATCAGGGTCAGGGTCAGGGTCAGCGTCAGGGTTAGGTTGATGGTCAGGTTGACGGTCAGGGTTAAGGTTACGGTAAGGTTCAGGGTCAGGGTCAGGGGAAGGGTCCCGGTCCCGGTCAGTGTCAGTGTTAGAGTGAGGGTTAGATCTAGGGTCAGGGTCAGAATTAGCATTATGTTCACTTAAGGGTGAAGGTCACGGTCAAGGTCAGGGTCAGGGTCAGGGTTAGGGCCATGGTCAGTTTTTGGTCAGGGTCAGGGTCAGGGTCAGAATCAGGGTCAGGGATTGGATCACTGTCAGAGTCAGGGTCAGGGTCTGCTTCAGGTTCAGTGTCAGAGTCAGGTCAGGTTCAGGGTCTGGGTGTGGTTTTGGTCATCGTCAGGGTGATTGTCAAGTCAGGTTGAGGTTCAGTGTCAGGGTTAGATTCAGATTCAGGCTCAGGGTCAAGGCCAGGGTTAGGTTCAGGGTCAGTGTCAAGGTCATGCTGAGGGTTATGTTCACGGTCAGGGTCAAGGTCCGCCTCAGGGTCTGGGTCAGGGTCATGGTCAATGTTAGCGTCAAGGTCAGGTTCAGGGTCAGTGTCAGGTTAGGGTTTGGGACAAATTAGTATTAGGGTTAGGTTTAGGGTTAGGGTTAGGGTTAAATCTAGAGTCAAGCTCACGGTCAGGGTCATGATCCTTGTCAGGGTCAGCATTAGGGTAAGGTTCATGGTCAGGGTCAGGATTCGGGTCAGGGTCAGGGTAAGTGTTAGGGTTACGGTCATGTTCGGAGTCACGGTCTGGGTCACGGTTAGGGTCAGTGTCAGGGTTAGGGTGAGGGTTAGGGTCAGAATCAGGGTCAGGGTCAGGGTCAGGTTTAGTGTTCCGGTCTGGTTCAGGGTCAGTGTCAGGGTTTGGGTTATGGTCAGGTCCAGGGTCAGGGTCAGGGTCATGGTTAAGGTCTGGGTAAAGGCCAGTGTCAGGGTTAGCCTAGCGTTCGAGTTCTTCTTTGGGTAAGTGTTAGTGGTACCGTTATGTTCAGGTTCAAGGTCAGGGTCAGGTTTAGGGTCAGGGTCAGGGTTAGGTTTATGGTCAGTTCAGGGTCAGGGTTAGCTTCCGGGTCAGGCTCAGGTTCAGGGTCAGGATTCGGGTCAAGGTCAGTGTCAAAGTCAGTGTTATGGTAAGAATTGGGGTCCGGTATGTTTCAGGGTCAGAGTCAAGTTCAGTGTCAGGGGCAGGGTGAGCATCAAGGTCGGGGTCAGTGTTAGGGTTAGGGTTAGGGCTACTATTAGGGGTAGGTTCGCGTTAGGGCTAGGGTCAAGGTCACGGTCCATGTCAGGGTAAGGGTTAGTGTTAGAATCAGGTTCACTGCCAGGGTATGGCTTAGGTTCAGGGTCAGTGTCAGAATCACGGTCAGGTTTAGGGTTCAGGTAATGGTCTGTGTCAGGGTCAGGGTAAGAATTACGGTAAGGTTCATGTTCAGGGTCAAAATAAGGGTCATGGTCACGGTCAGTGTCAGGGTTAGCTCAGGGGTCGGGGTCAGGGTCAGGTTTAGGGTTATGTTCCGGTAAGGGTCAGGGTCACGGTCAAGGTCAGGTTCAGGGTCAGACTTAGGGTCATGGTCAATTCACGGTCAGGGTTAGGGTCAGGGTCCCAGGCAGAATCAGGGTCAGGTTTTGGATCACTGTCAGGGTCAGGGTCAGTGTCTGGTTCAGGTTCAGTGTCAGGTTCAGGATCAGTTTCAGGGTCTGGTCAGGTTCAGAGCCAGGGTCAGGGTCAGGATGAAGGTTAGGGTCCGGGTCAGCTTCAGTGTCAGGGTTAGGGTTACGGTTAAGTTCAGGGTTAGTGTCAGGGTCAGAGTTACGGTTAGTGTCAGGTTTAGGGTCAGGATCAAGGTTAGTGTTTGGGTCCATGTCAGAGTTAGTGTCAGGGTCAGTTGCAGGTTCAGGGTCAGTGTTGGGGTTGGGGTCAATGTTCGGGTCAGGCTCAGGGTCAGGGTTCGTGTCAAGGTCAGGTTCAGGGTCAGTGTCAGGGTTAGGTTCAGAATCAGGCTCAGGGTCAGGGCCAGGGTTAGGTTCCGTGTTAATGTCAAGGTCAAGGAAAGGGTTCTGTTCAAAGTCAGACGCAAGGTCAGGGTCAGAGTCAGGGTCTGGTTCAGGGTCAGGGTCAGTGTCAGGGTCATTGTCCGGTTAGTTTGTGGGTTAGGATTCCTGTTAGGGATAGGTTAGGGTTAAGTGTAGGGTTAGGATGAAATCGAAGGTCAAAAACAGGGTCAGGGTTCGGCTCAGTATCAGGGTCAGCTTAGGGTTAGGATCATGGTCAGTGTCAGGGTTAGGGTCAGGGTCATGGTAAGTGTTAGGTTTATGCTCATGTTCAGGGTCAAGAACAGGGTCACAGTCAGGTTCAGTGTCAGGGTCAGGGTTAGCATTAAGGCATGGTTCAGGGTCAGGGTCAGGATTACTGTTAGGGTCAAGGTTAGGGTTATTTTTGGGATAGGGTTCGGTTTAGGGCTAGGGTCAAGGTCAGGGTCTGTGTCAGGGTAAGTGTAACGATAAGGGTTAGCGTCAGAGTCAGGGTCAGTAACAGGGTCAAGGGTAGGTATAAGATTAGGGTCAGGGACAGGATTAGGGTCATGGTCAGGGTCAGGATCAAGGTTACGGTTTGGGTCAGGTTCAGTTTCAGGATGAGGGTTACGGTCAAGTTCAGGGTCAGTGTCAGGGTCAGGATTATGGTTAGTGTCAAGGTGAAGCTCAGGGTCAGGTTTTGTGTCAGGTTTACTGTCAGAATCATCGGTCAAGGTCAGGGTTGGAGTTAGGGTCAGGTTCGGGGTCAGCGTCGAGGCCAGTGTCAGGCTTACATTTAGTGTCAGGTTTACGGTCAGTGTCAAGGTGATGGTCACGTTTAGGTTTAGGGTCAGCCTTTAGGTCAAGGACATGGTTAGGGTTAGGTTTACGGTCAGGGTGAGGTTCAGGGTTAAAGTGTGGGTCTGCATCAGGTTCAGGTCAGGTTTATGGTTAAGGTTTAAAGAAGATTGCATTTTGATATATTGCAACAATTCTTGCTTTTCATGTATTGGATATCACTCACTATTACAGAATCACACAAAAACTCCTTGAAGACACAGTAGTGAAGTACATGGGGTTAAGCTCTTATAGCTCTGGTATGTTTAGTCAGCACTGAACAGTGTCAAATTCCATTCTGTATTGACTTTGAGATACACTGCCGTGTTTTTCTGAACTGCACCAAGTACGTCACTTATTGCACATGAGAATATTGGAGTGCCTGCCCGATTACTCTTTGGACAGATGTGACTTTTGTTTTACTGAGGAGCCTGAAAGTGTGGACGTGCTAAGTGCATTCCCAGAGAAACGACAGTGGAAATTCGTAGGAAGCGGGTTCTCGTTTCCCTAACGAACAAGGCACCTGCCTTGCTGCTACTGAAGCAAACTTCTTAATATATGATATTGCACAAGATACCATTGCTATAGATCAATCTTTCATGTCCAGGTTAGCAATCACTGTTAGGGTTAGGGATAGGTTGGAATGCACAAGCACCTATTTTGAATACTTGCGCTTGTAACAGAGACATGCAAAGTAGCACAGCTCTTACAGCACTGTTTAGTTTAATGTATCACACCACGGAAGCCATGTCAAGCACAATTATTACATCTATTTGCTTTGGGAACTCTGCTTTGTTTCACTGAAGTGCGCCATGTACATAGTACATTACACATGAAAAAGGACCAGAGAGAATGTTGATTGCAGGATGGAAAGATGGGACACAACTTTTAGGTAAGCATATTGAACGCCACTGACACATTTCAACATCTCAGCGATCATCGAATGCCACACAGTTCCTATAGTGAAAATTCGTAAGAAGCGGGCTCAGAACGTCCTGGTGTTCATGTCACTCTGCTTGCTGAAAACAAGCACCCTCCATGATCAAGCACATTGCATCCTGAACCACTGCAATAGTTCTCGCTTTTCATGTATGAGATATCAGTGTCTAATTCAGAATCACCCAAGAAAAGCTATGGTGAAACACGTGGAAACACAAAATAGCAGCATACCGTGTAATGCTAATAGAGCCACGCTACTTGCTCATAAGCAATGTAAACTGTAAAATTCCCATTTGGACGTACTTTGGCTTACACTACCGTGTTTCTCAGAACTTCACCAAATACATCCTGTATTGCACATGAGACTATCAGAGTATCTGCCCAATTGCTGTTTTGACAGATGTGACATGTGTTTTACTTATGATCCTGAAAGCGTGAATGTGCTACGTGAATTCCCGGAGAACCGACACCGGAAATTCGTAGGAAGCGGGTTCTCGTTTTCCTGGATTACGAGGCATCTGCCTTGCTACCACTGAAGCAAACGTCATAATATATGATATTGCACCAAATATCATTCCTGTAGTTCTCTTGTACACGTCCAGGTTAGCAATCACTATTACGGTTAGTGATAGGTGGTAACGCACGAGAACCCATTATGAATACTTGAGTGTGTAACAGAGAAACGCAAAGTTGCACAGCTCTTAGGCATTGTTTAGTGAAATGTAGCACAGCACTAAAGACATATCAAGTACAATTCTTATTTGTATTTGCATTGGGAACTGTGCTATGTTTCTCTGAAGTGCACCAAGTACCTGTTCCATTGCACATGAAAATGGACCAGAGAGAATGCCGATTGCAGGATGTAAAGATGTGACGTATCTTTTAGGTAAGCATTTTGAAGGCCAATGACACATTTCAGCTTCTAAGTGCCACACAGTTCTTTTAGTGCAAATTCGTTGGAAGCGGGTCCAGAAGTGTCCCGCGATTTAAGTCACTCTGCTTGCGGAAAATCAAGCATGCGCAATGATCAAGCACATTGCATTCTGAACCATTGCATTAGTTTACGATGTTCATGTACGGGATATCAGTCTCTATTTCAGAATCACCCAAGAATAGCTATGGTGAAACGCTTGGAATCACAAAAGTGCAGCACACAGTGTCATGCTATTAGAGCTACGGTACGTGCTCATAAGCAATGTAAACTTTAAATTCTTATCTGCACTTACTTTGGCCTACACTGCCGTGTTTCTCAGACCTTCACCAAGTACATTCTTTATTGCACATGAGATTATCAGAGTACCTGCCCAATTGCTGTTTTCACAGATATGACATGTGTTTTACTTATGATCCTGAAAGCATGAATGCGCTACCTGAATTCCTGGAGTTCCGACAGTGGAAATTCTTAGAAAGCAGGTTCTCGTTTTCCGGAAAGACAAGGCATCTGCCTTGCTGCCACTGAAGCAAACTTCATAATATATGATATTGAACCAGATACCATTCTTGTAGTTCTGTCTTACACGTCCAGGTAAGCAATCACTGCTAGAGTTATTGATAGGTGGTAACGCACAAGAACCCATCATGAATATTTGAGTTTGTAACGGAGATACGCAAAGTTGCACAGCTCTCGCACCATTGTTTCGTTAAAGGTATCACAGCACTAAAGCCATATCAAGTACAATTCTTATTTGTATATGCTTTGGGCACTGTGCTTTGTTTCCTGAAGTGCACCAAGTACGTGGTATATTGCACAGGAAAATAAACCAGAGAGAGTTAGGAAAGGTTTAGTGTTAGGGTATTGTTCGCTTTAGGCTTAGGGTGGGGTTAGGATCAGGGTCAGGGCGAGGTTCAGGGTCAGAATCAGTATCAGGTCAGGGTGAGATTCAGTGCAAGAGACAAGGTCAGGGTCCGGACCAGGGTCTGAGTTAGTGTTAGGGTAAAAGTTAGTGTCAGCGTTAGGGTCAAGGTCAGGGTCACGGTTAGGTTTCGGGTCAAGGTCAGGGTTAAATTGAGGGTCAGGGTTAGGTTCAGAGTGAGGCTCAGGGTCAGTGTAAGCGTTAGGTCAGGGCCAGTTTCAGGCTTGTGTCATTTAGAGCGTTAGGGTCAGGGCCAGGGTCAACATCAGGGTCAGGGTCTGGGTGAGGGACACAATCAGGGTTTTGGTTTTGGTCCGGGTGAGGTCATGGGTAGGGTGAGGCTTAGGGTCAAGATCAGGGTCAGGGTCCTGATTCGGGTCAGGGTCAGTGTCAGGGTTAAGTTTAGGGTTAGGGTTAGTTTTGGGGTAAGTGTTAGGGTTAGGGTTAGGGTAGGGTCAGTGCAAAGATCAGTATCAGGGTGAGATTCAGGGTTAGGGTTAGTTTCAGTGTCTGGTTCAGGGTCACTTTCTGGTTTGGAGCCAGGGTAGGGTCAGGGTTAGCATCAGGGTCAGGATCAGGGTCAGTTTGAGTGTCAGGGTAAAAGTTAGGGTTACGTCAGAATTAGGGTCAGTGTCAGTGTCAGGGTGAGGGTTGGCGTCAGTGTCAGGTTCAGAGTCAGGGTCAGGGTTAGTGTCAGGTTCAGGTTCAGGGTCAAGGTCAAGGTCAGGGTTAGAGTTGGGGTCAGGTTCAGGTTCAGGGTCAAGGTCAAGGTCAGGGTTAGAGTTAGGGTCAGGTTCAGGTTCAGGATCAAGGTCAAGGTCAGGGTTAGGGTCAGGGTCAGGGTTAGTTTTACTGTCAGGTTTAGGGTCAGGGTCAAGGTCAAGGTCGGGGTGAGGTTTCCTGTCATTGTCTGGGTCAAGGTCAGGTATAGTGTTATGGTTTTGGTCATGGTTAGTGTTAGGGTTAGTGTCTGGTTCAGAGTCAGGGTCATCCTGATGGTGAGAGTTAGCGTGAGGGTCACGCTCAAGGTCAGGTTCAGTGTCTCTGTCATGGTCAGGGTCTGGTTCAGAGACAAGGTCAGGTTCAGGGGGAGCGTCAACATCGGTTTCTGGTCAGGGTCAGGGTCATGGTTAGGGTGAGGGCTAGTGTCAAGATGAGAATCAATGTCAGTGTCACGGTTAGGCTCAGGGTCGGGGCCAGGGTTAGGTCAAGGGTCAGTGTCAGGGTCAGGGTAAGCTTCCGCATCAGGCTTAAGTTTAGGGTTAGTGTTAGGGTCAAGGTCAGTGTCAAGGTCAGTGTCATGGTAAGAATCAGATTCAGGTATGGTTCAGGGTCCCGGTCTGGTTCAGGGTCAGTGTCAAGGTCAGTGTCAAAGTCAGGGTTAGCATCAATGTCTGGGTCAGGGTCAGGGTCAGGGTCAGGTTCCGGGTCAGGGTCAGAGTTATGGTTAGTGTCAAGTGTAGGGCCAGGTTCAGGGGTAGTGATACGGTCCGTGTCAGGGTCAGGGTCAGGGTCATTGTGAGTGTTAGGATCAGGGTCAGAGTCAGGGTTAGTGTCAAGATAAGTTTCAGGGTCAGTGTCAGGGTTAGGTTCAGAGTCAGGCTTAGGGTTCGGACCAGGGTTAGGTTCAGGTCAGTGTCAAGGTCAGGGTGAGGTTCATGTTCAGTGTCAGGGTCAACGTCAGGGTCAGGGTCTGGGTCAGGCTCCGGGTTTGGTGCAGGGTCAGTGTCAGTGTCAGTGTTAGCATCAAGGTCAGGGTCAGGGTCAGGGACAAATTCAGTGTCAGTTTAAGGTTTGGGTTACGGTTAATATTAGGGTAGGTTTAGGGTTAAGAATAAATCTAGGAGGAAGGTCAGGGTCAGGGGCAGGTTAGGGTTAGGGTCATGGTCAGTCTGAGGGTTAGGGTCAAGTCAGGGTTAGTTTCATGGTCAGTTCACAGTAAGGGCTAGAATCAGGGTCTGAATCAGGGTCAGGGTTAGGGTCACTGTCAGGGTAAGGGTCAGGGTCTGGATCAGGTTCAGTGACAGGGTCAGGATCAGTGTCAGGGAAGAAGACATGTCAGTGTCAGGATCAGTTTTAGGGTCAGGTCAGGGTAAGGGTCAGGGACATAATTAGGGTCAGAGTCAGAGTCAGGATCAAGGTTAGGGTCAGGGTCAGTGTCAGGGTTAGGATAAGAATTACGGTCAAGTTCAGGGTCAGGGTCAGGGTCAGAGTTATGGTTAGTGTCAGGTTTCGGGCTGGGTCAGGGTTAGTGGTAGTGTCCATGTCAGTGTCAGGGTCAGCGTTAGGGTCAGGGTTAGTGTCAAGTTCAGGTTCAGGGTCAGTGTCAGCTTTAGGTTCGGAGTCAGGCTTAGGGTCAGGGCCAGGGTTCGGTTCAGGTAAGTGTCAAGGTCAGAGTGAGGGTTATGTTCAGTGTCAGGGTCAAGGTGACAGTCTGGTCAGGCTCAGGGTTCGGTTCAGGGTCAGTGTCAGTGTCAGTGTTAGCGTCAAGGTCAGGGTCAGGGTCAGGGACAAATTCAGAGTCAGGTGAAGGTTTGGGTTAGGGTTAGTATTCGGGTGAGGTTTAGGGTTAAGATTAAATCTAGGATCAAGGTCAGGATCAGGGTCAGGGTCAGTATCAGGGTCAGGTAAGGGTTAGGGTCATGGTCAGTGTCGGAATTAGGTTCAGAGTCAGGGTAAGTGTTC
Organism: Cynopterus sphinx; assembly: GCA_030015415.1. Classification (NCBI taxonomy): domain Eukaryota; kingdom Metazoa; phylum Chordata; class Mammalia; order Chiroptera; family Pteropodidae; genus Cynopterus; species Cynopterus sphinx. The sequence goes on from CM057382.1 coordinate 59,373,274, forward strand.
AGTTTACGGTCATGTTCACCGTCAAGGACAGGGTCAAGTTCAGGGCAGTTTCAGGGCTAGGGTCAGGGCTCGAGTCTGGGTCAGGGTCAGGTTGAGGGTCAGAAGCAAGGTCAGAATCAGGGTTAGGTTCAGAATGAGGGTCAGGGTCAGAGTTAGTGTAACGGTCAGGCTCAGGGTCAGAGTCATGTTATGAGTTACGTCATGTTCAGGATAAGGGTCATGGTCAGAATCAGGGTTAGGGTCAATGTCAGGTCATGGTTAAGGTCAGCGTTGCAGTCAGGATCAGCGGTGATGATCAGGGTCAGGGTCAGGGTCAGCGTCAGGGTTAGGTTGATGGTCAGGTTGACGGTCAGGGTTAAGGTTACGGTAAGGTTCAGGGTCAGGGTCAGGGGAAGGGTCCGTCTCCCGGTCAGTGTCAGTGTTAGAGTGAGGGTTAGATCTAGGGTCAGGGTCAGAATTAGCATTATGTTCACTTAAGGGTGAAGGTCACGGTCAAGGTCAGGGTCAGGGTCAGGGTTAGGGCCATGGTCAGTTTTTGGTCAGGGTCAGGGTCAGGGTCAGAATCAGGGTCAGGGATTGGATCACTGTCAGAGTCAGGGTCAGGGTCTGCTTCAGGTTCAGTGTCAGAGTCAGGTCAGGTTCAGGGTCTGGGTGTGGTTTTGGTCATCGTCAGGGTGATTGTCAAGTCAGGTTGAGGTTCAGTGTCAGGGTTAGATTCAGATTCAGGCTCAGGGTCAAGGCCAGGGTTAGGTTCAGGGTCAGTGTCAAGGTCATGCTGAGGGTTATGTTCACGGTCAGGGTCAAGGTCCGCCTCAGGGTCTGGGTCAGGGTCATGGTCAATGTTAGCGTCAAGGTCAGGTTCAGGGTCAGTGTCAGGTTAGGGTTTGGGACAAATTAGTATTAGGGTTAGGTTTAGGGTTAGGGTTAGGGTTAAATCTAGAGTCAAGCTCACGGTCAGGGTCATGATCCTTGTCAGGGTCAGCATTAGGGTAAGGTTCATGGTCAGGGTCAGGATTCGGGTCAGGGTCAGGGTAAGTGTTAGGGTTACGGTCATGTTCGGAGTCACGGTCTGGGTCACGGTTAGGGTCAGTGTCAGGGTTAGGGTGAGGGTTAGGGTCAGAATCAGGGTCAGGGTCAGGGTCAGGTTTAGTGTTCCGGTCTGGTTCAGGGTCAGTGTCAGGGTTTGGGTTATGGTCAGGTCCAGGGTCAGGGTCAGGGTCATGGTTAAGGTCTGGGTAAAGGCCAGTGTCAGGGTTAGCCTAGCGTTCGAGTTCTTCTTTGGGTAAGTGTTAGTGGTACCGTTATGTTCAGGTTCAAGGTCAGGGTCAGGTTTAGGGTCAGGGTCAGGGTTAGGTTTATGGTCAGTTCAGGGTCAGGGTTAGCTTCCGGGTCAGGCTCAGGTTCAGGGTCAGGATTCGGGTCAAGGTCAGTGTCAAAGTCAGTGTTATGGTAAGAATTGGGGTCCGGTATGTTTCAGGGTCAGTGTCAGGGTGAGTGTCAGGGGCAGGGTGAGCATCAAGGTCGGGGTCAGTGTTAGGGTTAGGGTTAGGGCTACTATTAGGGGTAGGTTCGCGTTAGGGCTAGGGTCAAGGTCACGGTCCATGTCAGGGTAAGGGTTAGTGTTAGAATCAGGTTCACTGCCAGGGTATGGCTTAGGTTCAGGGTCAGTGTCAGAATCACGGTCAGGTTTAGGGTTCAGGTAATGGTCTGTGTCAGGGTCAGGGTAAGAATTACGGTAAGGTTCATGTTCAGGGTCAAAATAAGGGTCATGGTCACGGTCAGTGTCAGGGTTAGCTCAGGGGACGGGGTCAGGGTCAGGTTTAGGGTTATGTTCCGGTAAGGGTCAGGGTCACGGTCAAGGTCAGGTTCAGGGTCAGACTTAGGGTCATGGTCAATTCACGGTCAGGGTTAGGGTCAGGGTCCCAGGCAGAATCAGGGTCAGGTTTTGGATCACTGTCAGGGTCAGGGTCAGTGTCTGGTTCAGGTTCAGTGTCAGGTTCAGGATCAGTTTCAGGGTCTGGTCAGGTTCAGAGCCAGGGTCAGGGTCAGGATGAAGGTTAGGGTCCGGGTCAGCTTCAGTGTCAGGGTTAGGGTTACGGTTAAGTTCAGGGTTAGTGTCAGGGTCAGAGTTACGGTTAGTGTCAGGTTTAGGGTCAGGATCAAGGTTAGTGTTTGGGTCCATGTCAGAGTTAGTGTCAGGGTCAGTTGCAGGTTCAGGGTCAGTGTTGGGGTTGGGGTCAATGTTCGGGTCAGGCTCAGGGTCAGGGTTCGTGTCAAGGTCAGGTTCAGGGTCAGTGTCAGGGTTAGGTTCAGAATCAGGCTCAGGGTCAGGGCCAGGGTTAGGTTCCGTGTTAATGTCAAGGTCAAGGAAAGGGTTCTGTTCAAAGTCAGACGCAAGGTCAGGGTCAGAGTCAGGGTCTGGTTCAGGGTCAGGGTCAGTGTCAGGGTCATTGTCCGGTTAGTTTGTGGGTTAGGATTCCTGTTAGGGATAGGTTAGGGTTAAGTGTAGGGTTAGGATGAAATCGAAGGTCAAAAACAGGGTCAGGGTTCGGCTCAGTATCAGGGTCAGCTTAGGGTTAGGATCATGGTCAGTGTCAGGGTTAGGGTCAGGGTCATGGTAAGTGTTAGGTTTATGCTCATGTTCAGGGTCAAGAACAGGGTCACAGTCAGGTTCAGTGTCAGGGTCAGGGTTAGCATTAAGGCATGGTTCAGGGTCAGGGTCAGGATTACTGTTAGGGTCAAGGTTAGGGTTATTTTTGGGATAGGGTTCGGTTTAGGGCTAGGGTCAAGGTCAGGGTCTGTGTCAGGGTAAGTGTAACGATAAGGGTTAGCGTCAGAGTCAGGGTCAGTAACAGGGTCAAGGGTAGGTATAAGATTAGGGTCAGGGACAGGATTAGGGTCATGGTCAGGGTCAGGATCAAGGTTACGGTTTGGGTCAGGTTCAGTTTCAGGATGAGGGTTACGGTCAAGTTCAGGGTCAGTGTCAGGGTCAGGATTATGGTTAGTGTCAAGGTGAAGCTCAGGGTCAGGTTTTGTGTCAGGTTTACTGTCAGAATCATCGGTCAAGGTCAGGGTTGGAGTTAGGGTCAGGTTCGGGGTCAGCGTCGAGGCCAGTGTCAGGCTTACATTTAGTGTCAGGTTTACGGTCAGTGTCAAGGTGATGGTCACGTTTAGGTTTAGGGTCAGCCTTTAGGTCAAGGACATGGTTAGGGTTAGGTTTACGGTCAGGGTGAGGTTCAGGGTTAAAGTGTGGGTCTGCATCAGGTTCAGGTCAGGTTTATGGTTAAGGTTTAAAGAAGATTGCATTTTGATATATTGCAACAATTCTTGCTTTTCATGTATTGGATATCACTCACTATTACAGAATCACACAAAAACTCCTTGAAGACACAGTAGTGAAGTACATGGGGTTAAGCTCTTATAGCTCTGGTATGTTTAGTCAGCACTGAACAGTGTCAAATTCCATTCTGTATTGACTTTGAGATACACTGCCGTGTTTTTCTGAACTGCACCAAGTACGTCACTTATTGCACATGAGAATATTGGAGTGCCTGCCCGATTACTCTTTGGACAGATGTGACTTTTGTTTTACTGAGGAGCCTGAAAGTGTGGACGTGCTAAGTGCATTCCCAGAGAAACGACAGTGGAAATTCGTAGGAAGCGGGTTCTCGTTTCCCTAACGAACAAGGCACCTGCCTTGCTGCTACTGAAGCAAACTTCTTAATATATGATATTGCACAAGATACCATTGCTATAGATCAATCTTTCATGTCCAGGTTAGCAATCACTGTTAGGGTTAGGGATAGGTTGGAATGCACAAGCACCTATTTTGAATACTTGCGCTTGTAACAGAGACATGCAAAGTAGCACAGCTCTTACAGCACTGTTTAGTTTAATGTATCACACCACGGAAGCCATGTCAAGCACAATTATTACATCTATTTGCTTTGGGAACTCTGCTTTGTTTCACTGAAGTGCGCCATGTACATAGTACATTACACATGAAAAGGACCAGAGAGAATGTTGATTGCAGGATGGAAAGATGGGACACAACTTTTAGGTAAGCATATTGAACGCCACTGACACATTTCAACATCTCAGCGATCATCGAATGCCACACAGTTCCTATAGTGAAAATTCGTAAGAAGCGGGCTCAGAACGTCCTGGTGTTCATGTCACTCTGCTTGCTGAAAACAAGCACCCTCCATGATCAAGCACATTGCATCCTGAACCACTGCAATAGTTCTCGCTTTTCATGTATGAGATATCAGTGTCTAATTCAGAATCACCCAAGAAAAGCTATGGTGAAACACGTGGAAACACAAAATAGCAGCATACCGTGTAATGCTAATAGAGCCACGCTACTTGCTCATAAGCAATGTAAACTGTAAAATTCCCATTTGGACGTACTTTGGCTTACACTACCGTGTTTCTCAGAACTTCACCAAATACATCCTGTATTGCACATGAGACTATCAGAGTATCTGCCCAATTGCTGTTTTGACAGATGTGACATGTGTTTTACTTATGATCCTGAAAGCGTGAATGTGCTACGTGAATTCCCGGAGAACCGACACCGGAAATTCGTAGGAAGCGGGTTCTCGTTTTCCTGGATTACGAGGCATCTGCCTTGCTACCACTGAAGCAAACGTCATAATATATGATATTGCACCAAATATCATTCCTGTAGTTCTCTTGTACACGTCCAGGTTAGCAATCACTATTACGGTTAGTGATAGGTGGTAACGCACGAGAACCCATTATGAATACTTGAGTGTGTAACAGAGAAACGCAAAGTTGCACAGCTCTTAGGCATTGTTTAGTGAAATGTAGCACAGCACTAAAGACATATCAAGTACAATTCTTATTTGTATTTGCATTGGGAACTGTGCTATGTTTCTCTGAAGTGCACCAAGTACCTGTTCCATTGCACATGAAAATGGACCAGAGAGAATGCCGATTGCAGGATGTAAAGATGTGACGTATCTTTTAGGTAAGCATTTTGAAGGCCAATGACACATTTCAGCTTCTAAGTGCCACACAGTTCTTTTAGTGCAAATTCGTTGGAAGCGGGTCCAGAAGTGTCCCGCGATTTAAGTCACTCTGCTTGCGGAAAATCAAGCATGCGCAATGATCAAGCACATTGCATTCTGAACCATTGCATTAGTTTACGATGTTCATGTACGGGATATCAGTCTCTATTTCAGAATCACCCAAGAATAGCTATGGTGAAACGCTTGGAATCACAAAAGTGCAGCACACAGTGTCATGCTATTAGAGCTACGGTACGTGCTCATAAGCAATGTAAACTTTAAATTCTTATCTGCACTTACTTTGGCCTACACTGCCGTGTTTCTCAGACCTTCACCAAGTACATTCTTTATTGCACATGAGATTATCAGAGTACCTGCCCAATTGCTGTTTTCACAGATATGACATGTGTTTTACTTATGATCCTGAAAGCATGAATGCGCTACCTGAATTCCTGGAGTTCCGACAGTGGAAATTCTTAGAAAGCAGGTTCTCGTTTTCCGGAAAGACAAGGCATCTGCCTTGCTGCCACTGAAGCAAACTTCATAATATATGATATTGAACCAGATACCATTCTTGTAGTTCTGTCTTACACGTCCAGGTAAGCAATCACTGCTAGAGTTATTGATAGGTGGTAACGCACAAGAACCCATCATGAATATTTGAGTTTGTAACGGAGATACGCAAAGTTGCACAGCTCTCGCACCATTGTTTCGTTAAAGGTATCACAGCACTAAAGCCATATCAAGTACAATTCTTATTTGTATATGCTTTGGGCACTGTGCTTTGTTTCCCTGAAGTGCACCAAGTACGTGGTATATTGCACAGGAAAATAAACCAGAGAGAGTTAGGAAAGGTTTAGTGTTAGGGTATTGTTCGCTTTAGGCTTAGGGTGGGGTTAGGATCAGGGTCAGGGCGAGGTTCAGGGTCAGAATCAGTATCAGGTCAGGGTGAGATTCAGTGCAAGAGACAAGGTCAGGGTCCGGACCAGGGTCTGAGTTAGTGTTAGGGTAAAAGTTAGTGTCAGCGTTAGGGTCAAGGTCAGGGTCACGGTTAGGTTTCGGGTCAAGGTCAGGGTTAAATTGAGGGTCAGGGTTAGGTTCAGAGTGAGGCTCAGGGTCAGTGTAAGCGTTAGGTCAGGGCCAGTTTCAGGCTTGTGTCATTTAGAGCGTTAGGGTCAGGGCCAGGGTCAACATCAGGGTCAGGGTCTGGGTGAGGGACACAATCAGGGTTTTGGTTTTGGTCCGGGTGAGGTCATGGGTAGGGTGAGGCTTAGGGTCAAGATCAGGGTCAGGGTCCTGATTCGGGTCAGGGTCAGTGTCAGGGTTAAGTTTAGGGTTAGGGTTAGTTTTGGGGTAAGTGTTAGGGTTAGGGTTAGGGTAGGGTCAGTGCAAAGATCAGTATCAGGGTGAGATTCAGGGTTAGGGTTAGTTTCAGTGTCTGGTTCAGGGTCACTTTCTGGTTTGGAGCCAGGGTAGGGTCAGGGTTAGCATCAGGGTCAGGATCAGGGTCAGTTTGAGTGTCAGGGTAAAAGTTAGGGTTACGTCAGAATTAGGGTCAGTGTCAGTGTCAGGGTGAGGGTTGGCGTCAGTGTCAGGTTCAGAGTCAGGGTCAGGGTTAGTGTCAGGTTCAGGTTCAGGGTCAAGGTCAAGGTCAGGGTTAGAGTTGGGGTCAGGTTCAGGTTCAGGGTCAAGGTCAAGGTCAGGGTTAGAGTTGGGGTCAGGTTCAGGTTCAGGATCAAGGTCAAGGTCAGGGTTAGGGTCAGGGTCAGGGTTAGTTTTACTGTCAGGTTTAGGGTCAGGGTCAAGGTCAAGGTCGGGGTGAGGTTTCCTGTCATTGTCTGGGTCAAGGTCAGGTATAGTGTTATGGTTTCGGTCATAGTTAGTGTTAAGGTTAGGGTCTGGATCAGAGTCAGGGTCATCCTGATGGTGAGAGTTAGCGTGAGGGTCACGCTCAAGGTCAGGTTCAGTGTCTCTGTCATGGTCAGGGTCTGGTTCAGAGACAAGGTCAGGTTCAGGGGGAGCGTCAACATCAGTTTCTGGTCAGGGTCAGGGTCATGGTTAGGGTGAGGGCTAGTGTCAAGATGAGAATCAATGTCAGTGTCACGGTTAGGTTCAGAGTCAGGCTCAGGGTCGATGCCAGGGTGAGGTTCAGGGTCAGTGTCAAGGTCAGGGTCAGGGTCAGGGTAAGGCTCACGGTCACGGTCAGTGTCAGTGTTAGAGTGAGGGTTAGATCTAGGGTCAGGTGCAGGTGTAGGGTTATGTTCACTTAAGGGTGAAGGTCACGGTCAAGGTCAGGGTCAGGGTCAGGGCCATGGTCAATTTTCGTCAGGGTTAGGGTCAGGGTCAGAATCAGGGTCAGGGATTGGATCACTGTCAGAGTCAGGGTCAGGGTCTGGGTCTGGTTCAGTGTCAGGGTCAGGATCAGTATGAGGGTCAGATCAGGTTCAGGGTTAGGGTTACGTTCAGGGTCAAGGACAAGATTAGGGTCAAGGTCAGGGTCAGGATCCAGGTAAGGGTAAGGGTCAGGGTCCGTGTCAGGGTTAGGGTTACGCTCAAGTTCAGGGTCAGGGTCAGCGTCAGGGTCAGAGTCAGCGGTTAGGTGAGTGTCGTGCTTAGGGTCAGGTTCAGGGTTAATGTTTTGGTCCGTGTTCGGGTCCGCGTCAGGGTCAGCGTCAGCGTTAGGGTCAGCGTCAGTGTCAGGTCGCGGTCAGGGTCAGGGTCTGGTTTCGGTCATCGTCAGGGTGAGGATGATGGTTAGGGTCAGGGTGAGTGTCAAGGTCACGTTCAGGGTCAGTGTCAGGCCCAGGGTCAAGGCCAGGGTTAGCTTCAGGGTCAGTGTCAAGGTCAGCCTCAGGGTCTGGGTCAGGCTCAGGGTCTGGTTCAGGGTCATGGTCAATGTTAGCGTCAAGGTCAGGTTCAGGGTCAGGGACAGGGTCAGTGTCAGGTTAGGGTTTGGGTTAGGGTTAGGTTTAGGGTTACGGTTAGGGTTAGGGTTTAGGGTTAGGGTTAGAAATAGGGTTAGGGTTACGGTTAGTTAGGGTTAGAGTTAGGGTTACGGTTAGGGTTAGGGTAAGGGTTAGGGTTAGGGTTGGGTTAGGGTTTAGGTCAGGGTTAGGGTTAGGGTTAGGGTTAGGGTTAGGGTTAGGGTTATGGTTGGGTTAGGGTTAGGGTTAAGCTTAAGTTAGGGTTTAGGGTTAGGGTTAAGGTTAGAATTAGGGTTAGGGTTAGGTTTAGGTTTAGTTTTAGGGTTAGGTTTAGGGTTGGGTTAGGGTTAGGGTTACGGTTAGGGTTAGGTTTAAGTTTAGGGTTAGTTAGGTTAGTGTTAGGGTTAGAATTTAGGGTTAGGGTTAGGGTTAGAGTTAGGGTTAGGGTTAGGGTTAGAGTTAGGGTTATGGTTAGGGTTAGGGTTAGGGTTAGGGTTAGGGTCAGGTTCAGGGTTAGGGTTGGGTTAGGTTTTAGGTTAGGGTTAGGGTTAGGGTTAGGGTTAGGGTTAGTTAGGGTTAGGGTTAGGGTTTAGGGTTAGGGTTCGGGTTAGGATTAGGGTTGCGTGAGGTTTAGGGTGAGGGTAGGGTTAGGGTTAGTTTTAGGGTTAGGTTTAGGGTTAGGGTTAGGGTTAGGGTTAGGGTTAAGTTTAGGGTTAGTTAGGTTAGTGTTAGGGTTAGAATTTAGGGTTAGGGTTAGGGTTAGAGTTAGGGTTAAGTTCAGGGTTAGCGTTAGGGTTAAATCTAGAGTCACGCTCAGGGTCAGGGTCAGGATCCGTGTCAGGGTCAGCATTAGGGTAAGGTTCATGGTCAGCGTCAGGGTAAGTTTTAGCATTACGGTCAGGTTCAGAGTCACGGTCTGGGTACGGTTAGGGTCAGCGTCAGGGTGAGTGTTAGCGTCAAGGTCAGGGTCAGGGTCAGGGACAGGGTCAGTGTCCCATTAGTGTGTGGGTTAGGGTTCCTGTTAGGGATAGGTTAGGGTTAGGTTTAGGGTTAGGATGAAATCGAGGGTCTAAAACAGGGCCAGGTTTAGGGTCCGTATCAGGGTCAGCATAGGGTTAGGGTCATGGTCAGTGTCAGGGTTAGGGTCAGGGTCATGGTAAGTGTAAGGTTTATACTCATGTTCAGGGTCAAGGACAGGGTCACAGTCAGGGTCAGTATCAGGGTCAGGGTTAGCATTAAGGTCTGGTTCAGGGTCAGGGTCAGGGTTACTGTTAGGTTTAAGGTTAGGGTTGTTTTTGGGATAGGGTTCGGCTTGGGGCTGGCGTCAAGGTCAGGGTCTGTGTCAGGGTAAGTGTCCCGATAAGGGTTAGCGTCAGAATCAGTGTCAGTGTCTGCGTCCGGATTAGCGTCCGGGTGAGGGTCAGGTTCAGGTTCAGTGTCGGGGTCAGCGTCAGATTAGGGTCAGTAACAGGGTCAAGGGTAGGATTAGGGTCAGGGTCAGGGACAGGATTAGGGTCATGGTCAAGGTCAGGATCAAGGTTAGGGTTTGGGTCAGGTTCAGTTTCAGGATTAGGGTTACGGTCAAGTTCAGGGTCAGGGTCAGGTAAGGATTATGGTTAGTGTCAAGTTTAAGCTCAGGGTCAGGTTTTGTGTCATGTTTACTGTCAGAATCATCGGTCAAGGTCAGAGTTAAAGTGAGGGTCAGGTTGGGGCTCAGTGTTGAGGCCAGTGTCAGGCTCACATTTCGTGTCAGGTTTACTGTCAGTGTCAAGGTGATGGCCACGTTTAGGTTTAGGGTCAGCCTCTGGGTCAAGGTCATGGTGAGGGTTAGGTTTACGGTCAGGGTGAGGTTCAGGGTTAGGGTGTGGGTCTGCGTCAGTTTCAGGGTCAGGTTTATGGTTAAGGTTTACATAAGACTGCATTTCGAATTAGTGCAACAATTCTTGCTTTCCTTGTATTGGATATCACTCTCTATTGCAGAATCACCCCAAAACTCCTGTTTTGATACACTGCTTGAAGACGCAGTGGTGAAGTGTATGGGGTTCAGCTCTTATAGCTATGGTAGGTTTTGTAAGCACTGTACAGTGTCAAATTCCATTCTGTATTGACTTTGAGGTACACTGCCGTGTTTTTCTGAACTGCACCAAGTACCTCATTTATTGCACATGAGAATATCGGAGTACCTGCCCAATTGCTCTTTGGACAGAGGTGACTTTTGTTTTCCTGAGGATCCTGAAAGTATGAACTTGCTAAGTGCATTCCCAGAAAAACGACCGTGGAAATTCGCAGGAAGCGGGTTCTCGGTTCACTAAAAAACAAGGCATCTGCCTTGCTGGCAAGGAAGCAAACTTCATAATATATGATATTGCCCCAGATACCATTCCTGTAGATCAATCTTTCATGTCCAGGTTAGCAATCACTGTTAGAGTTCGGGATAGGTTGGAATGCAGAAGAACCTATTTTGAATACTTGCGCTTGTAGCAGAGAAATGCAAAGCAGCACAGCTCTTACAGCACTGTTTAGTTAAATGTATCACATCACTGAAGCCATTTCAAGCACAATTATTCTTTGTATTTGCTTTGGGAACTCTGCTTTGTTTCATTGAGGTGCACCATGTACGTGGCATATTACGCATTAAAGTGGAGCAGAGAGAATGGTGAATGCAGGATGTAAAGATGGGACACATCTTTTAGCTAAGCATATTGAACGCCACTGACACATTTCAACATCGAAGTGATCATTGAATGCCACACAGTTCCTATAGGGAAAATTCGTAGGAAAGGGGTTCAGAATGTCCCGGTATTCAACTTGCTCTGCTTGCTGAAAATCAAGCACGCTCAATGATCAAGCACATGGCATCCTGAACCGCTGCAATAGTTCTCGCCTTTCATGTATGAGATATCTGTCTCTAATTCAGAATCACCCAAGAAAAGCTATGGTGAAACGCTTGGAAGTACCAAAGTGCAGCATCCCGTGTAATGCTAATAGAGCTAGGGTAGTTGCTCATAAGCAATGTAAATTGTCAAATTCCCCTCTGGACGTACTTTGGCCTACACTGCCGTGTTTCTCAGAACTTCACCAAATACATCCTTTATTGCACATGAGACTACCAGAGTACCTGCCCAATTGCTGTTTTCACAGATGTGACATGCGTTTTACTTATCATCCTGAAAGTATGAATGTACTAAGTGAATTCCTAGAGAATCGACACTGCAAATTCGTAGTAAGCGGGTCCTTGTTTTCCTGGAATACAAGGCATCTGCCTTGCTGCCACTGAAGCAACCTTCAGAATATATGATATTGCACCAGATATCATTCCTGTAGTTCTCTCTTTGTCCTTCAGATTAGCAATCACTGTTTGTGTTAGGGATAAGGTGTAACGCACAAGAAGCTATTTTGAATACTTGCGTTTGTAACAGAGAGACGCAAAGTTGCACAGCTCTTACACCATTGTTTAGGGAAATGTATCACTACACTGAGTCTTATCCAGTACTATTATTATTTGTATTTCTTGGGAACTGTGCTTTGTTTCCCTGAAGTGCACCAAGTACTTGGATTATGGCACATGCCAAAGGACCAGAGAGAATGCCGATTGCAGGATGTAAACCTGTGACGTATCTTTTAGTTAAGCATATTGAACGGCAGTGACAGCTTTCAACATCTAAGTGATCACTGAGTGCGACAAAGGTCATAGAGTGAAAATTCGTAGGAAGCGGGTTCAGAATGTACTGCTATTCAAGTCACTCTACTTGCTGAAAATCAAGCACGCTCAATGATCAAGCACTTTGCATCCGGAACCATTGCAATAGTTCTCGATTTTCATGAACGGGACATCAGTCTCTATTTCAGAATCACCCAAGAAAAGCTATGGTGAAACGCTTGGAATCACAAAAGTGCAGCATACAGTGTAATGCTATTAGTGCTACGGTACGTGCTCATAAGCAATGTAAACTGCAAAATTCCCATCTGGACTGACTTTGGCCTACACTACCGTGTTTCTCAGAACTTCACCAAGTACATCCTTTATTGCACATGAGACTATCAGAGTACCTGGCTCAATTGCTGTTTTCACAGATATGACATGTGTTTTACTTATGATCCTGAAAGTATGAATGTGCTAACTGAGTTCCTGGAGTTCCGACAGTGGAAATTCGTAGGAAGCGGGTTCTCGTTTTTCTGGAATACAAGGCATCTGCCTTGCTGCCGCTGAAGCAAACTTCATAATATATGATATTGAACCAGATACCATTCTTGTAGTTCTCTCTTACACGTCCCGGTTAGCAATCACTGGCAGTGTTATTGATAGGTGGTAACGCACAAGAACCCAACATGAATATTTGAGTTTGGAACGGAGACACGCAAAGTTGCACAGCTCTTCCAGCATTGTTTAGTTAAGTGTATCACAGCATTAAAGCCATATCAAGTCCAAGTCTTATTTGTGTGTGCTTTGGGAACTGTGCTTTGTTTCTCTGAAGTGCACCAAGTACGTGGTATATTGCACATGAAAATGGACCAGAGAGATTTAGGGAAAGGTTTAGTGTTAGGGTAGTGTTAGGGTTAGGCTTAGGGTTGGGGTTAGGATGAGGGTCAGGGTGAGGTTCAGGGTCAGAATCAGTATCAGGTCAGGGTCAGGGTCAGTGTCAGGGACAAGGTCAGGGTCAGGGCCAGGGTCTGAGTTAGGGTTTGGGTCAAGGTCAGGGTCAGGGTTAGGTTTCTAGTCAGAGTCAGGGTTAAATTGAGGGTCAGGGTGAGGGTCATAGTTAGGTTCAGAGTCAGGCTCAGGGTCAGTGTAAGTGGTAGGTCAGGTCCAGTTGCAGGCTTGGGTCATTTTGAGAGTTAGGGTCAGGGCCAGGGTCAACATCAGGGTCAGGGTCTGTGACAGTGTCACAATCAGGGTTTTTGTTTTGGTTCGGGTGAGGTCATGGGTAGGGTCAGGGTTAGGTTCAACATCATAGTCAGGGTCCTGATTCGGGTCAGGGTCAGTGTCAGGGTTTGATTTAGGGTTAGGGTTAGGGATAGGGTAGGGTCAGTGTCAAGATCAGTCTCAGGGTCAGGTTCAGGGTCAGTGTCTGGTTCAGGGTCACTTTCTGGTTTGGAGCCAGGGTAGGGACAGGGTTAGCATCAGGGTCAAAATCAGGGTCAGTTTCAGGGTCAAGGTAAGGGTTAGGGTTACCTCAGAATTAGGGTCAGTGACAGGGTAAGGGGGAGGGGTAGAGTCAGTGTCAGGTTCAGCGTCAGGGTCAGGTTTAGTGTAATGTTTAGATTCAGGGTCAAGGTCAAGGTCAGGGTCACGGTCGAGGTCAGCGTTAGTTTTACTTTCAGGTTCAGGGTCAGGGTCAAAGTCAGGGTTAGTTTTCCTGTCATTGTCTGGGTCAAGGTCAGGTATAGTGCTATGGTTTCGGTCATGGTTAGTGTTAGGGTTAGGGTCTGTTTCAGAGTCAGGGTCAGCCTGATGGTGAAGTTTAGCCTCAGGGTCACGCTCAAGGTCAGGTTCAGTGTCTCTGTCATGGTCACGGTTTGGTTTAGAGACAAGGTCAGGTTCAGGGGGCGCGTCAAGATCAGTGTCTGGTCAGGGAGAGGGTCAGGTTTCAGTCAGGGTCAGGGTCATGGTTAGGGTGAGGGTTAGTGTCAAGATGAGGGTCAATGTCAGTGTCAGGGTTAGGTTCAGAGTCAGGCTCAGGGTCGATGCCAGGGTGAGGTTCAGGGTCAGTGTCAAGGTCAGGGTCAGGGTCAGGGTAAGGCTCACGGTCACGGTCAGTGTCAGTGTTAGAGTGAGGGTTAGATCTAGGGTCAGGTGCAGGTGTAGGGTTATGTTCACTTAAGGGTGAAGGTCACGGTCAAGGTCAGGGTCAGGGTCAGGGCCATGGTCAGTTTTTGGTCAGGGTCAGGGTCAGGGTCAGAATCAGGGTCAGGGATTGGATCACTGTCAGAGTCAGGGTCAGGGTCTGGGTCTGGTTCAGTGTCAGGGTCAGGATCAGTATGAGGGTCAGATCAGGTTCAGGGTTAGGGTTACGTTCAGGGTCAAGGACAAGATTAGGGTCAAGGTCAGGGTCAGGATCCAGGTAAGGGTAAGGGTCAGGGTCCGTGTCAGGGTTAGGGTTACGCTCAAGTTCAGGGTCAGGGTCAGCGTCAGGGTCAGAGTCAGCGGTTAGGTGAGTGTCGTGCTTAGGGTCAGGTTCAGGGTTAATGTTTTGGTCCGTGTTCGGGTCCGCGTCAGGGTCAGCGTCAGCGTTAGGGTCAGCGTCAGTGTCAGGTCGCGGTCAGGGTCAGGGTCTGGTTTCGGTCATCGTCAGGGTGAGGATGATGGTTAGGGTCAGGGTGAGTGTCAAGGTCACGTTCAGGGTCAGTGTCAGGCCCAGGGTCAAGGCCAGGGTTAGCTTCAGGGTCAGTGTCAAGGTCAGCCTCAGGGTCTGGGTCAGGCTCAGGGTCTGGTTCAGGGTCATGGTCAATGTTAGCGTCAAGGTCAGGTTCAGGGTCAGGGACAGGGTCAGTGTCAGGTTAGGGTTTGGGTTAGGGTTAGGTTTAGGGTTACGGTTAGGGTTAGGGTTTAGGGTTAGGGTTAGAAATAGGGTTAGGGTTAGGGTTAGGGTTAGGTTTAGAGTTAGGGTTATTGTTAGGTTTAGGCTTAGGGTTAGGGTTAGGGTTGGGTTAGGGTTTAGGTCAGGTTTAGGGTTAGGGTTAGGGTTAGGGTTAGGGTTAGGGTTAGGGTTATGGTTGGGTTAGGGTTAGGGTTAGGCTTAAGTTAGGGTTTAGGGTTAGGGTTAAGGTTAGAATTAGGGTTAGGGTTAGGTTTAGGGTTAGTTTTAGGGTTAGGTTTAGGGTTGGGTTAGGGTTAGGGTTACGGTTAGGGTTAGGTTTAAGTTTAGGGTTAGTTAGGTTAGTGTTAGGGTTAGAATTTAGGGTTAGGGTTAGGGTTAGAGTTAGGGTTAGGGTTAGGGTTAGAGTTAGGGTTATGGTTAGGGTTAGGGTTAGGGTTAGGGTTAGGGTCAGGTTCAGGGTTAGGGTTGGGTTAGGTTTTAGGTTAGGGTTAGGGTTAGGGTTAGGGTTAGTTAGGGTTAGGGTTAGGGTTTAGGGTTAGGGTTCGGGTTAGGATTAGGGTTGCGTGAGGTTTAGGGTGAGGGTAGGGTTAGGGTTAGTTTTAGGGTTAGGTTTAGGGTTAGGGTTAGGGTTAGGGTTAGGGTTAAGTTTAGGGTTAGTTAGGTTAGTGTTAGGGTTAGAATTTAGGGTTAGGGTTAGGGTTAGAGTTAGGGTTAAGTTCAGGGTTAGCGTTAGGGTTAAATCTAGAGTCACGCTCAGGGTCAGGGTCAGGATCCGTGTCAGGGTCAGCATTAGGGTAAGGTTCATGGTCAGCGTCAGGGTAAGTTTTAGCATTACGGTCAGGTTCAGAGTCACGGTCTGGGTACGGTTAGGGTCAGCGTCAGTGTGAGTGTTAGCGTCATGGTCAGGGTCAGGGTCAGGGACAGGGTCAGTGTCCCATTAGTGTGTGGGTTAGGGTTCCTGTTAGGGATAGGTTAGGGTTAGGTTTAGGGTTAGGATGAAATCGAGGGTCTAAAACAGGGCCAGGTTTAGGGTCCGTATCAGGGTCAGCATAGGGTTAGGGTCATGGTCAGTGTCAGGGTTAGGGTCAGGGTCATGGTAAGTGTAAGGTTTATACTCATGTTCAGGGTCAAGGACAGGGTCACAGTCAGGGTCAGTATCAGGGTCAGGGTTAGCATTAAGGTCTGGTTCAGGGTCAGGGTCAGGGTTACTGTTAGGTTTAAGGTTAGGGTTGTTTTTGGGATAGGGTTCGGCTTGGGGCTGGCGTCAAGGTCAGGGTCTGTGTCAGGGTAAGTGTCCCGATAAGGGTTAGCGTCAGAATCAGTGTCAGTGTCTGCGTCCGGATTAGCGTCCGGGTGAGGGTCAGGTTCAGGTTCAGTGTCGGGGTCAGCGTCAGATTAGGGTCAGTAACAGGGTCAAGGGTAGGATTAGGGTCAGGGTCAGGGACAGGATTAGGGTCATGGTCAAGGTCAGGATCAAGGTTAGGGTTTGGGTCAGGTTCAGTTTCAGGATTAGGGTTACGGTCAAGTTCAGGGTCAGGGTCAGGTAAGGATTATGGTTAGTGTCAAGTTTAAGCTCAGGGTCAGGTTTTGTGTCATGTTTACTGTCAGAATCATCGGTCAAGGTCAGAGTTAAAGTGAGGGTCAGGTTGGGGCTCAGTGTCGAGGCCAGTGTCAGGCTCACATTTCGTGTCAGGTTTACTGTCAGTGTCAAGGTGATGGCCACGTTTAGGTTTAGGGTCAGCCTCTGGGTCAAGGTCATGGTGAGGGTTAGGTTTACGGTCAGGGTGAGGTTCAGGGTTAGGGTGTGGGTCTGCGTCAGTTTCAGGGTCAGGTTTATGGTTAAGGTTTACATAAGACTGCATTTCGAATTAGTGCAACAATTCTTGCTTTCCTTGTATTGGATATCACTCTCTATTGCAGAATCACCCCAAAACTCCTGTTTTGATACACTGCTTGAAGACGCAGTGGTGAAGTGTATGGGGTTCAGCTCTTATAGCTATGGTAGGTTTTGTAAGCACTGTACAGTGTCAAATTCCATTCTGTATTGACTTTGAGGTACACTGCCGTGTTTTTCTGAACTGCACCAAGTACCTCATTTATTGCACATGAGAATATCGGAGTACCTGCCCAATTGCTCTTTGGACAGAGGTGACTTTTGTTTTCCTGAGGATCCTGAAAGTATGAACTTGCTAAGTGCATTCCCAGAAAAACGACCGTGGAAATTCGCAGGAAGCGGGTTCTCGGTTCACTAAAAAACAAGGCATCTGCCTTGCTGGCAAGGAAGCAAACTTCATAATATATGATATTGCCCCAGATACCATTCCTGTAGATCAATCTTTCATGTCCAGGTTAGCAATCACTGTTAGAGTTCGGGATAGGTTGGAATGCAGAAGAACCTATTTTGAATACTTGCGCTTGTAGCAGAGAAATGCAAAGCAGCACAGCTCTTACAGCACTGTTTAGTTAAATGTATCACATCACTGAAGCCATTTCAAGCACAATTATTCTTTGTATTTGCTTTGGGAACTCTGCTTTGTTTCATTGAGGTGCACCATGTACGTGGCATATTACGCATTAAAGTGGAGCAGAGAGAATGGTGAATGCAGGATGTAAAGATGGGACACATCTTTTAGCTAAGCATATTGAACGCCACTGACACATTTCAACATCGAAGTGATCATTGAATGCCACACAGTTCCTATAGGGAAAATTCGTAGGAAAGGGGTTCAGAATGTCCCGGTATTCAACTTGCTCTGCTTGCTGAAAATCAAGCACGCTCAATGATCAAGCACATGGCATCCTGAACCGCTGCAATAGTTCTCGCCTTTCATGTATGAGATATCTGTCTCTAATTCAGAATCACCCAAGAAAAGCTATGGTGAAACGCTTGGAAGTACCAAAGTGCAGCATCCCGTGTAATGCTAATAGAGCTAGGGTAGTTGCTCATAAGCAATGTAAATTGTCAAATTCCCCTCTGGACGTACTTTGGCCTACACTGCCGTGTTTCTCAGAACTTCACCAAATACATCCTTTATTGCACATGAGACTACCAGAGTACCTGCCCAATTGCTGTTTTCACAGATGTGACATGCGTTTTACTTATCATCCTGAAAGTATGAATGTACTAAGTGAATTCCTAGAGAATCGACACTGCAAATTCGTAGTAAGCGGGTCCTTGTTTTCCTGGAATACAAGGCATCTGCCTTGCTGCCACTGAAGCAACCTTCAGAATATATGATATTGCACCAGATATCATTCCTGTAGTTCTCTCTTTGTCCTTCAGATTAGCAATCACTGTTTGTGTTAGGGATAAGGTGTAACGCACAAGAAGCTATTTTGAATACTTGCGTTTGTAACAGAGAGACGCAAAGTTGCACAGCTCTTACACCATTGTTTAGGGAAATGTATCACTACACTGAGTCTTATCCAGTACTATTATTATTTGTATTTCTTGGGAACTGTGCTTTGTTTCCCTGAAGTGCACCAAGTACTTGGATTATGGCACATGCCAAAGGACCAGAGAGAATGCCGATTGCAGGATGTAAACCTGTGACGTATCTTTTAGTTAAGCATATTGAACGGCAGTGACAGCTTTCAACATCTAAGTGATCACTGAGTGCGACAAAGGTCATAGAGTGAAAATTCGTAGGAAGCGGGTTCAGAATGTACTGCTATTCAAGTCACTCTACTTGCTGAAAATCAAGCACGCTCAATGATCAAGCACTTTGCATCCGGAACCATTGCAATAGTTCTCGATTTTCATGAACGGGACATCAGTCTCTATTTCAGAATCACCCAAGAAAAGCTATGGTGAAACGCTTGGAATCACAAAAGTGCAGCATACAGTGTAATGCTATTAGTGCTACGGTACGTGCTCATAAGCAATGTAAACTGCAAAATTCCCATCTGGACTGACTTTGGCCTACACTACCGTGTTTCTCAGAACTTCACCAAGTACATCCTTTATTGCACATGAGACTATCAGAGTACCTGGCTCAATTGCTGTTTTCACAGATATGACATGTGTTTTACTTATGATCCTGAAAGTATGAATGTGCTAACTGAGTTCCTGGAGTTCCGACAGTGGAAATTCGTAGGAAGCGGGTTCTCGTTTTTCTGGAATACAAGGCATCTGCCTTGCTGCCGCTGAAGCAAACTTCATAATATATGATATTGAACCAGATACCATTCTTGTAGTTCTCTCTTACACGTCCCGGTTAGCAATCACTGGCAGTGTTATTGATAGGTGGTAACGCACAAGAACCCAATATGAATATTTGAGTTTGGAACGGAGACACGCAAAGTTGCACAGCTCTTCAAGCATTGTTTAGGGAAATGTATCACTACACTGAGTCTTATCCAGTACTATTATTATTTGTATTTCTTGGGAACTGTGCTTTGTTTTTCTGAAGTGCACCAAGTACTTGTTTTATGGCACATGCCAAAGGACCAGAGAGAATGCCGATTGCAGGATGTAAACCTGTGACGTATCTTTTAGTTAAGCATATTGAACGGCAGTGACAGCTTTCAACATCTAAGTGATCACTGAGTGCGACAAAGGTCATAGAGTGAAAATTCGTAGGAAGCGGGTTCAGAATGTACTGCTATTCAAGTCACTCTACTTGCTGAAAATCAAGCACGCTCAATGATCAAGCACTTTGCATCCGGAACCATTGCAATAGTTCTCGATTTTCATGAACGGGACATCAGTCTCTATTTCAGAATCACCCAAGAAAAGCTATGGTGAAACGCTTGGAATCACAAAAGTGCAGCATACAGTGTAATGCTATTAGTGCTACGGTACGTGCTCATAAGCAATGTAAACTGCAAAATTCCCATCTGGACTGACTTTGGCCTACACTACCGTGTTTCTCAGAACTTCACCAAGTACATCCTTTATTGCACATGAGACTATCAGAGTACCTGGCTCAATTGCTGTTTTCACAGATATGACATGTGTTTTACTTATGATCCTGAAAGTATGAATGTGCTAACTGAGTTCCTGGAGTTCCGACAGTGGAAATTCGTAGGAAGCGGGTTCTCGTTTTTCTGGAATACAAGGCATCTGCCTTGCTGCCGCTGAAGCAAACTTCATAATATATGATATTGAACCAGATACCATTCTTGTAGTTCTCTCTTACACGTCCCGGTTAGCAATCACTGGCAGTGTTATTGATAGGTGGTAACACACAAAAACCCAACATGAATATTTGAGTTTGGAACGGAGACACGCAAAGTTGCACAGCTCTTCCAGCATTGTTTAGTTAAGTGTATCACAGCATTAAAGCCATATCAAGTCCAAGTCTTATTTGTGTGTGCTTTGGGAACTGTGCTTTGTTTCTCTGAAGTGCACCAAGTACGTGGTATATTGCACATGAAAATGGACCAGAGAGATTTAGGGAAAGGTTTAGTGTTAGGGTAGTGTTAGGGTTAGGCTTAGGGTTGGGGTTAGGATGAGGGTCAGGGTGAGGTTCAGGGTCAGAATCAGTATCAGGTCAGGGTCAGGGTCAGTGTCAGGGACAAGGTCAGGGTCAGGGCCAGGGTCTGAGTTAGGGTTTGGGTCAAGGTCAGGGTCAGGGTTAGGTTTCGAGTCAGAGTCAGGGTTAAATTGAGGGTCAGGGTGAGGGTCATAGTTAGGTTCAGAGTCAGGCTCAGGGTCAGTGTAAGTGGTAGGTCAGGTCCAGTTGCAGGCTTGGGTCATTTTGAGAGTTAGGGTCAGGGCCAGGGTCAACATCAGGGTCAGGGTCTGTGACAGTGTCACAATCAGGGTTTTTGTTTTGGTTCGGGTGAGGTCATGGGTAGGGTCAGGGTTAGGTTCAACATCATAGTCAGGGTCCTGATTCGGGTCAGGGTCAGTGTCAGGGTTTGATTTAGGGTTAGGGTTAGGGATAGGGTAGGGTCAGTGTCAAGATCAGTCTCAGGGTCAGGTTCAGGGTCAGTGTCTGGTTCAGGGTCACTTTCTGGTTTGGAGCCAGGGTAGGGACAGGGTTAGCATCAGGGTCAAAATCAGGGTCAGTTTCAGGGTCAAGGTAAGGGTTAGGGTTACCTCAGAATTAGGGTCAGTGACAGGGTAAGGGGGAGGGGTAGAGTCAGTGTCAGGTTCAGCGTCAGGGTCAGGTTTAGTGTAATGTTTAGATTCAGGGTCAAGGTCAAGGTCAGGGTCACGGTCGAGGTCAGCGTTAGTTTTACTTTCAGGTTCAGGGTCAGGGTCAAAGTCAGGGTTAGTTTTCCTGTCATTGTCTGGGTCAAGGTCAGGTATAGTGCTATGGTTTCGGTCATGGTTAGTGTTAGGGTTAGGGTCTGTTTCAGAGTCAGGGTCAGCCTGATGGTGAAGTTTAGCCTCAGGGTCACGCTCAAGGTCAGGTTCAGTGTCTCTGTCATGGTCACGGTTTGGTTTAGAGACAAGGTCAGGTTCAGGGGGCGCGTCAAGATCAGTGTCTGGTCAGGGAGAGGGTCAGGTTTCAGTCAGGGTCAGGGTCATGGTTAGGGTGAGGGTTAGTGTCAAGATGAGGGTCAATGTCAGTGTCAGGGTTAGGTTCAGAGTCAGGCTCAGGGTCGATGCCAGGGTGAGGTTCAGGGTCAGTGTCAAGGTCAGGGTCAGGGTCAGGGTAAGGCTCACGGTCACGGTCAGTGTCAGTGTTAGAGTGAGGGTTAGATCTAGGGTCAGGTGCAGGTGTAGGGTTATGTTCACTTAAGGGTGAAGGTCACGGTCAAGGTCAGGGTCAGGGTCAGGGCCATGGTCAGTTTTTGGTCAGGGTCAGGGTCAGGGTCAGAATCAGGGTCAGGGATTGGATCACTGTCAGAGTCAGGGTCAGGGTCTGGGTCTGGTTCAGTGTCAGGGTCAGGATCAGTATGAGGGTCAGATCAGGTTCAGGGTTAGGGTTACGTTCAGGGTCAAGGACAAGATTAGGGTCAAGGTCAGGGTCAGGATCCAGGTAAGGGTAAGGGTCAGGGTCCGTGTCAGGGTTAGGGTTACGCTCAAGTTCAGGGTCAGGGTCAGCGTCAGGGTCAGAGTCAGCGGTTAGGTGAGTGTCGTGCTTAGGGTCAGGTTCAGGGTTAATGTTTTGGTCCGTGTTCGGGTCCGCGTCAGGGTCAGCGTCAGCGTTAGGGTCAGCGTCAGTGTCAGGTCGCGGTCAGGGTCAGGGTCTGGTTTCGGTCATCGTCAGGGTGAGGATGATGGTTAGGGTCAGGGTGAGTGTCAAGGTCACGTTCAGGGTCAGTGTCAGGCCCAGGGTCAAGGCCAGGGTTAGCTTCAGGGTCAGTGTCAAGGTCAGCCTCAGGGTCTGGGTCAGGCTCAGGGTCTGGTTCAGGGTCATGGTCAATGTTAGCGTCAAGGTCAGGTTCAGGGTCAGGGACAGGGTCAGTGTCAGGTTAGGGTTTGGGTTAGGGTTAGGTTTAGGGTTACGGTTAGGGTTAGGGTTTAGGGTTAGGGTTAGAAATAGGGTTAGGGTTACGGTTAGTTAGGGTTAGAGTTAGGGTTACGGTTAGGGTTAGGGTAAGGGTTAGGGTTAGGGTTGGGTTAGGGTTTAGGTCAGGGTTAGGGTTAGGGTTAGGGTTAGGGTTAGGGTTGGGTTAGGGTTTAGGTCATGGTTAGGGTTAGGGTTAGGCTTAAGTTAGGGTTTAGGGTTAGGGTTAAGGTTAGAATTAGGGTTAGGGTTAGGTTTAGGGTTAGTTTTAGGGTTAGTTTTAGGGTTAGGTTTAGGGTTGGGTTAGGGTTAGGGTTACGGTTAGGGTTAGGTTTAAGTTTAGGGTTAGTTAGGTTAGTGTTAGGGTTAGAATTTAGGGTTAGGGTTACGTTTAGCGTTTACGGTTAGTGTTAGGGTTAAAGTTAGGGTTATGGTTGGGTTAGGGTTAGGGTTAGAGTAAGGGTTAGGTAGAGGGTTAGGGTTGGGTTAAGTTTAGGGTTAGGGATAGGGTTTGGTTAGAGTTAGGGTTAGGGTTAGGGTTAGGGTTAGGGTTTAGGGTTAGGGTTAGGGTTAGGATTAGGGTTGCGTGAGGTTTAGGGTGAGGGTAGGGTTAGGGTTAGTTTTAGGGTTAGGTTTAGGGTTAGGGTTAGGGTTAGGGTTAGGGTTAGGGTTAAGTTTAGGGTTAGTTAGGTTAGTGTTAGGGTTAGAATTTAGGGTTAGGGTTAGGGTTAGAGTTAGGGTTAAGTTCAGGGTTAGCGTTAGGGTTAAATCTAGAGTCACGCTCAGGGTCAGGGTCAGGATCCGTGTCAGGGTCAGCATTAGGGTAAGGTTCATGGTCAGCGTCAGGGTAAGTTTTAGCATTACGGTCAGGTTCAGAGTCACGGTCTGGGTACGGTTAGGGTCAGCGTCAGGGTGAGTGTTAGCGTCATGGTCAGGGTCAGGGTCAGGGACAGGGTCAGTGTCCCATTAGTGTATGGGTTAGGGTTCCTGTTAGGGATAGGTTAGGGTTAGGTTTAGGGTTAGGATGAAATCGAGGGTCTAAAACAGGGCCAGGTTTAGGGTCCGTATCAGGGTCAGCATAGGGTTAGGGTCATGGTCAGTGTCAGGGTTAGGGTCAGGGTCATGGTAAGTGTAAGGTTTATACTCATGTTCAGGGTCAAGGACAGGGTCACAGTCAGGGTCAGTATCAGGGTCAGGGTTAGCATTAAGGTCTGGTTCAGGGTCAGGGTCAGGGTTACTGTTAGGTTTAAGGTTAGGGTTGTTTTTGGGATAGGGTTCGGCTTGGGGCTGGCGTCAAGGTCAGGGTCTGTGTCAGGGTAAGTGTACCGATAAGGGTTAGCGTCAGAATCAGTGTCAGTGTCTGCGTCCGGATTAGCGTCCGGGTGAGGGTCAGGTTCAGGTTCAGTGTCGGGGTCAGCGTCAGATTAGGGTCAGTAACAGGGTCAAGGGTAGGATTAGGGTCAGGGTCAGGGACAGGATTAGGGTCATGGTCAAGGTCAGGATCAAGGTTAGGGTTTGGGTCAGGTTCAGTTTCAGGATTAGGGTTACGGTCAAGTTCAGGGTCAGGGTCAGGTAAGGATTATGGTTAGTGTCAAGTTTAAGCTCAGGGTCAGGTTTTGTGTCATGTTTACTGTCAGAATCATCGGTCAAGGTCAGAGTTAAAGTGAGGGTCAGGTTGGGGCTCAGTGTCGAGGCCAGTGTCAGGCTCACATTTTCGTGTCAGGTTTACTGTCAGTGTCAAGGTGATGGCCACGTTTAGGTTTAGGGTCAGCCTCTGGGTCAAGGTCATGGTGAGGGTTAGGTTTACGGTCAGGGTGAGGTTCAGGGTTAGGGTGTGGGTCTGCGTCAGTTTCAGGGTCAGGTTTATGGTTAAGGTTTACATAAGACTGCATTTCGAATTAGTGCAACAATTCTTGCTTTCCTTGTATTGGATATCACTCTCTATTGCAGAATCACCCCAAAACTCCTGTTTTGATACACTGCTTGAAGACGCAGTGGTGAAGTGTATGGGGTTCAGCTCTTATAGCTATGGTAGGTTTTGTAAGCACTGTACAGTGTCAAATTCCATTCTGTATTGACTTTGAGGTACACTGCCGTGTTTTTCTGAACTGCACCAAGTACCTCATTTATTGCACATGAGAATATCGGAGTACCTGCCCAATTGCTCTTTGGACAGAGGTGACTTTTGTTTTCCTGAGGATCCTGAAAGTATGAACTTGCTAAGTGCATTCCCAGAAAAACGACCGTGGAAATTCGCAGGAAGCGGGTTCTCGGTTCACTAAAAAACAAGGCATCTGCCTTGCTGGCAAGGAAGCAAACTTCATAATATATGATATTGCCCCAGATACCATTCCTGTAGATCAATCTTTCATGTCCAGGTTAGCAATCACTGTTAGAGTTCGGGATAGGTTGGAATGCAGAAGAACCTATTTTGAATACTTGCGCTTGTAGCAGAGAAATGCAAAGCAGCACAGCTCTTACAGCACTGTTTAGTTAAATGTATCACATCACTGAAGCCATTTCAAGCACAATTATTCTTTGTATTTGCTTTGGGAACTCTGCTTTGTTTCATTGAGGTGCACCATGTACGTGGCATATTACGCATTAAAGTGGAGCAGAGAGAATGGTGATTGCAGGATGTAAAGATGGGACACATCTTTTAGCTAAGCATATTGAACGCCACTGACACATTTCAACATCGAAGTGATCATTGAATGCCACACAGTTCCTATAGGGAAAATTCGTAGGAAAGGGGTTCAGAATGTCCCGGTATTCAACTTACTCTGCTTGCTGAAAATCAAGCACGCTCAATGATCAAGCACATGGCATCCTGAACCGCTGCAATAGTTCTCGCCTTTCATGTATGAGATATCTGTCTCTAATTCAGAATCACCCAAGAAAAGCTATGGTGAAACGCTTGGAAGTACCAAAGTGCAGCATCCCGTGTAATGCTAATAGAGCTAGGGTAGTCGCTCATAAGCAATGTAAATTGTCAAATTCCCCTCTGGACGTACTTTGGCCTACACTGCCGTGTTTCTCAGAACTTCACCAAATACATCCTTTATTGCACATGAGACTACCAGAGTACCTGCCCAATTGCTGTTTTCACAGATGTGACATGCGTTTTACTTATCATCCTGAAAGTATGAATGTACTAAGTGAATTCCTAGAGAATCGACACTGCAAATTCGTAGTAAGCGGGTCCTTGTTTTCCTGGAATACAAGGCATCTGCCTTGCTGCCGCTGAAGCAAACTTCATAATATATGATATTGAACCAGATACCATTCTTGTAGTTCTCTCTTTGTCCTTCAGATTAGCAATCACTGTTTGTGTTAGGGATAAGGTGTAACGCACAAGAAGCTATTTTGAATACTTGCGTTTGTAACAGAGAGACGCAAAGTTGCACAGCTCTTACACCATTGTTTAGGGAAATGTATCACTACACTGAGTCTTATCCAGTACTATTATTATTTGTATTTCTTGGGAACTGTGCTTTGTTTCCCTGAAGTGCACCAAGTACTTGTTTTATGGCACATGCCAGAGGACCAGAGAGAATGCCGATTGCAGGATGTAAACCTGTGACGTATCTTTTAGTTAAGCATATTGAACGGCAGTGACAGCTTTCAACATCTAAGTGATCACTGAGTGCGACAAAGGTCATAGAGTGAAAATTCGTAGGAAGCGGGTTCAGAATGTACTGCTATTCAAGTCACTCTACTTGCTGAAAATCAAGCACGCTCAATGATCAAGCACTTTGCATCCGGAACCATTGCAATAGTTCTCGATTTTCATGAACGGGACATCAGTCTCTATTTCAGAATCACCCAAGAAAAGCTATGGTGAAACGCTTGGAATCACAAAAGTGCAGCATACAGTGTAATGCTATTAGTGCTACGGTACGTGCTCATAAGCAATGTAAACTGCAAAATTCCCATCTGGACTGACTTTGGCCTACACTACCGTGTTTCTCAGAACTTCACCAAGTACATCCTTTATTGCACATGAGACTATCAGAGTACCTGGCTCAATTGCTGTTTTCACAGATATGACATGTGTTTTACTTATGATCCTGAAAGTATGAATGTGCTAACTGAGTTCCTGGAGTTCCGACAGTGGAAATTCGTAGGAAGCGGGTTCTCGTTTTTCTGGAATACAAGGCATCTGCCTTGCTGCCGCTGAAGCAAACTTCATAATATATGATATTGAACCAGATACCATTCTTGTAGTTCTCTCTTACACGTCCCGGTTAGCAATCACTGGCAGTGTTATTGATAGGTGGTAACACACAAAAACCCAACATGAATATTTGAGTTTGGAACGGAGACACGCAAAGTTGCACAGCTCTTCCAGCATTGTTTAGTTAAGTGTATCACAGCATTAAAGCCATATCAAGTCCAAGTCTTATTTGTGTGTGCTTTGGGAACTGTGCTTTGTTTCTCTGAAGTGCACCAAGTACGTGGTATATTGCACATGAAAATGGACCAGAGAGATTTAGGGAAAGGTTTAGTGTTAGGGTAGTGTTAGGGTTAGGCTTAGGGTTGGGGTTAGGATGAGGGTCAGGGTGAGGTTCAGGGTCAGAATCAGTATCAGGTCAGGGTCAGGGTCAGTGTCAGGGACAAGGTCAGGGTCAGGGCCAGGGTCTGAGTTAGGGTTTGGGTCAAGGTCAGGGTCAGGGTAAGGATTACTGTCAGAGTCAGGGTTAAATTGAGGGTCAGGGTGAGGGTCATAGTTAGGTTCAGAGTCAGGCTCAGGGTCAGTGTAAGTGGTAGGTCAGGTCCAGTTGCAGGCTTGGGTCATTTTGAGAGTTAGGGTCAGGGCCAGGGTCAACATCAGGGTCAGGGTCTGTGACAGTGTCACAATCAGGGTTTTTGTTTTGGTTCGGGTGAGGTCATGGGTAGGGTCAGGGTTAGGTTCAACATCATAGTCAGGGTCCTGATTCGGGTCAGGGTCAGTGTCAGGGTTTGATTTAGGGTTAGGGTTAGGGATAGGGTAGGGTCAGTGTCAAGATCAGTCTCAGGGTCAGGTTCAGGGTCAGTGTCTGGTTCAGGGTCACTTTCTGGTTTGGAGCCAGGGTAGGGACAGGGTTAGCATCAGGGTCAAAATCAGGGTCAGTTTCAGGGTCAAGGTAAGGGTTAGGGTTACCTCAGAATTAGGGTCAGTGACAGGGTAAGGGGGAGGGGTAGAGTCAGTGTCAGGTTCAGCGTCAGGGTCAGGTTTAGTGTAATGTTTAGATTCAGGGTCAAGGTCAAGGTCAGGGTCACGGTCGAGGTCAGCGTTAGTTTTACTTTCAGGTTCAGGGTCAGGGTCAAAGTCAGGGTTAGTTTTCCTGTCATTGTCTGGGTCAAGGTCAGGTATAGTGCTATGGTTTTCGGTCATGGTTAGTGTTAGGGTTAGGGTCTGTTTCAGAGTCAGGGTCAGCCTGATGGTGAAGTTTAGCCTCAGGGTCACGCTCAAGGTCAGGTTCAGTGTCTCTGTCATGGTCACGGTTTGGTTTAGAGACAAGGTCAGGTTCAGGGGGCGTCAAGATCAGTGTCTGGTCAGGGAGAGGGTCAGGTTTCAGTCAGGGTCAGGGTCATGGTTAGGGTGAGGGTTAGTGTCAAGATGAGGGTCAATGTCAGTGTCAGGGTTAGGTTCAGAGTCAGGCTCAGGGTCGATGCCAGGGTGAGGTTCAGGGTCAGTGTCAAGGTCAGGGTCAGGGTCAGGGTAAGGCTCACGGTCACGGTCAGTGTCAGTGTTAGAGTGAGGGTTAGATCTAGGGTCAGGTGCAGGTGTAGGGTTATGTTCACTTAAGGGTGAAGGTCACGGTCAAGGTCAGGGTCAGGGTCAGGGCCATGGTCAGTTTTTGGTCAGGGTCAGGGTCAGGGTCAGAATCAGGGTCAGGGATTGGATCACTGTCAGAGTCAGGGTCAGGGTCTGGGTCTGGTTCAGTGTCAGGGTCAGGATCAGTATGAGGGTCAGATCAGGTTCTGGGTTACGCTTACTGTGAGGGTAAAGGTATAGATTATGGTCACGGTCAGGGTCAGGCTCCAGGTAAGGGTAAGGGTCAGGGTCCGTGTCAGGGTTAGGGGTTAAGGTCAAGTTTATGGTCAGGGTCAGCGTCAGGGTCAGAGTCAGCGGTTAGGTGAGTGTCGTGCTTAGGGTCAGGTTCAGGGTTAATGTTTTGGTCCGTGTTCGGGTCCGCGTCAGGGTCAGCGTCAGCGTTAGGGTCAGCGTCAGTGTCAGGTCGCGGTCAGGGTCAGGGTCTGGTTTCGGTCATCGTCAGGGTGAGGATGATGGTTAGGGTCAGGGTGAGTGTCAAGGTCACGTTCAGGGTCAGTGTCAGGCTCAGGGTCAAGGCCAGGGTTAGCTTCAGGGTCAGTGTCACGGTCAACCTCAGGGTCCGGGTCAGGCTCAGGGTCTGGTTCAGGGTCATGGTCAATGTTAGCGTCAAGGTCAGATTCAGGGTCAAGGACAGGGTCTGTGTCAGGTTAGGGTTTGGGTTAGGGTTTGGGTTAGGGTTACGGTTCGGGTTACGGTTAGGGTGAGGGTTTAGGGTTAGAGTCATGGTTACGGTTAGAATTTAGGGTTAGTGTTAGGGTTACGATTAGGGTTAGGGTTAGGGTTTGGTTAAAATTAGGGTTAAGTTACGGTTAGGGTTAGGGTTAGGGTTAGGGTTAGGGTTAGGGTTAGGGTTAGGGTTAGGGTTAGGGTTATGTTAGGGTTAGAATAAGGGTTAGGGTTAGGGTTAAGTTTAGGGTTAGGGCAAGGGTTAGGATTAGGGTTAGTTTAGGGTTAGAGTTAGGG
The DNA here is from genome assembly GCA_030015415.1 of Cynopterus sphinx. NCBI lineage: Eukaryota > Metazoa > Chordata > Mammalia > Chiroptera > Pteropodidae > Cynopterus > Cynopterus sphinx. The sequence goes on from CM057382.1 coordinate 59,401,960, forward strand.
TTGGTGTTAGGGTTAGTATTAGGGTTGGGTTTAGGGTTGGGTTGGGGTTGGGGTTACGGTTGGGGTTGGGTTTAAGTTTAGGGTTAGTTACGTTAGTGTTAGGTTTAGAATTTAGGGTTAGGGTTATGGTCAGACTTAGGGTTAGGGTTTAGGGTTATGGTTAGGGTTAGAGTTAGGTGTAGGGTTAGGGTTAGGGTTAGGGTTAGGGTCAGGTTCAGGGTTAGGATTAGGGTTAGGGTTAGTATTATGTTTGTGTTAAGGTTAGGGTTAGGGTTAGGCTTAGGGTTAGGGTGAGGTTTGGGTTAAGGTTTAGGTTAGAATTAGGGTTAGGGTTAGGTTTAGGGTTAGGATTAGGGTTAGAATTAGGGTTAGGTTTAGGGTTTAGGGTTAGGGTTAAGGTTAAGGTTATGGTTAGGGTTAGGGTTAGGTTTATGGTTATGGATAGGGTTGGTTTAGGGTTAGGGTTAGGCTTAGGTTTAGGGTTAAAATTTAGGGTTAGGATTAGTGTTAGGTTTAGGGTTACGTTTAGATGTAAGGGTTG